>OY288252.1:47200369-52423544 GCA_958450325.1 Agrostemma githago | reverse complement strand
TGCTAATTGGTCGGCGGTGTACCTATAAGGAGAATGCAAAGCAATACAAGTGACACAAAAACAAAAATAAAAGAAAAGAAAACAAGAATGAAGAGAAAAGGGAATTTTTTTGGATTTTTGGTTTTTAAAGGAAAAATGAAAGAGAAAAGGAAGAAAAGGATAGTAGATCCCTCCCCTACACTAAAACTCTGCATTGTCTCCAATGCACGAATAGTGGAAGAATCGAAAAAGAAGAAAAGAGAAAAATTGGAAAATCTTTTTGAATTTTTATGCTTTTTCAAATGTTGTTGTGTTTTTCAAAAATTAAGGGAATAAAAAGAAAAGAAATGAAAATGGAGAAAAAGAAAATAGAGAAGATAAAAATAAAGAAAAAGAAAAAGAAAAATAAAGAAACGAAGTGGCGGGCCTAGGTGTAATCACGTCACCTAGACCTTAGCCAAAAAGAAAAATCGAAAAGTAAGAAAAGAAAATGAAGTGAAAATAAAAGGAAAATGAAAAAGAAAGAAGAGAAATTGATAAGGGGAGAAAAGGCGTAGGTGTAATCACGTCACCTCGCCCCGATTCCGCACAAATCGGGAAAAATCAAAAGAAAACGAAAAATTTGGATTTTTCAAATGGTCTTGGTGCGATCAATTCACCTAAGACCTGGAGCAACAATCAGGTCCTTCTCTCATCAAGGTACCTGGAATAAAACCTCACGTGTGTAACGACCCAAGTAGGGTCACGGAGGGGCTGAAAACTCACCAAACCAACAAAAATACCAATTCCAACAACCAAAATTATCAAATGCCAAAAATTGGCGCTGTATAGACTGACAAAGATTACTGAAAATAGGAGAATTGACTACTTGATGGGTGGGATTTGTCGTGAATCCCAACCGTCAAATAAAACCAACTAACCTAACTAGGGTAGCTAGGGTAAGTCGGGTCGAATCCACAGGGACGGGAGGTCGGACTAAGGTATGCTACAGTTCTAGACTAGGTTCGAGACGAGCTATTCTAAGGAGGGGGATGGCTAAGGACTAATCTAAGGTCTAAAGCAAGGAAACAAACAAGGAAAACGGTCAAGGGTTAGGTCGGGGTCAAAGAGGTAACGGAATGGTCAAGGAAGAACTAGAGTGAAGGAGGTAGTAGGGTAATCTAGGTGTTGTCCGGGCTCTCGCAACTTAGGCCCACCTAGAGGTTCCACCTAAAACCCAACTCGGCGATACACAACACAATCGGGGTACTAGCATGCTATAGGCCTAGGTCGAATCCGGGCTCTCGCAACTTAGACCGACCTAGGGGTCGTCCTCACCGGGCTCTCGCAACTTAATGAGGGGACCGAACCCACAAACAAACTATCACCCACAAGAGAAAAGCAAGAAAAACAAGCATTCTTAACTACTTAGTCATTCAAGCATTTCGACAAACATGTGATGTGCACCATACAAGAGGAGACCCAAATCTTCCACCAACATCTCCAACAATCCCTTAATCATCCAATTAACACCCTAATCACCTTACTAACCCTAGCAAGATACTACTCTAACATATCTATACTAAAACTAACACTAAGAAGATGAATCAACATAGCAATCAAAACAAACAAGAAGAAACTAACAAGAACTATGAACTATGAACAATAACAAGAACAAAGAATCAAACTTTAATGATAAAACAAAGAATAGGAGAAGAGAAAAGAAGATTATACCAAACTAGAGGATGAAAAGAAGAATGAAACTTGCATAAATGAGAAGAACCCAAAACATTCACCCAAGGTTGTCAATCTTGGTGGAGATCATGAAGAATTCCCAAATTACAAGCATTAATCTAGGATTAACGATAATCTAAGGACTAATCTACACTAATCTATGCTAATCTATGCTAAAACTATCTAGGGTTTAGTCTAATATGAAGTGCATAAGCTTAACATAACAAGGGAAGAGTATGTATAGGGTTACAATGAAAGGGAGAAGAAAAGAAAGCGGAGTAGCAGTGGCCCGTCCCGGCCGAGACGGGGTGGTCCCGGTCGGGACGAGGTCGGTCCCGGTCGGGACGCCTCCATCCCGATCGGGATGGGCCCAGGTCAGCAGCTTCTCTTTTTGCTCCTTCATCTCGAACGGGATGAGCTTATCCCGAACGGGATGAGCCTTGTAGGCCTCCATTATGATCTTTTTGGTCCCTCCTTGCTTCTCATGGGCTTCTCACCGATTCTCGGGACTCGGGATCGGGTCTCGGAGGCTCGGGATTGGGTCCCAAGGTCTCGGGGTCGACTCCAAGGCATCGAGTCATCGTTCCTTAGCTTCGTTGGCTCCAAAATGTGTATGTATCGAGTCGGAATCGCTCCAACTCTTCCAAATCGGTCTCGGGAACCTGAAACGAACTAAAGGAAGCATAAGAAGCCCCTAAACCGCTCCCAAGGAGCGATTCTACAAGGAAAAAGGGACCAAAACACTACAAAATAGGCACTACAAATGACACTTATCAACTCCCCCACACTTAACCCTTACTCGCCCTCGAGTAAGCACATACTACAACCAAACTATCCGAGTGGGTATTAGCGCACCCTACGCCCCTTCAAATCACACGAGTGAACTTAGAGGAAAAGTGCACTCCGCAAGGCAAGTTGGGTCTTGCGACAAAACTGTGGATGCAACCGGGCAGAAAACACACAAGCAAACAAACACACAAACAAACACATAGACGGTTGCACCCAAAACAAAAGAAATACCGCTTCCCTCTAAAAGCGGTGAATGAAACACCGGTTTAGGACTCGAGGTAAGTGACAACGTTCCCAAGCGAGCAATAAAAACCAAGGTGGACTAAACCCTAATAGTATGACGATAAAGCAAAAAAAACGTTGGTAACTTACCTAGGTCCTCCTAACTTCCTAAAAATGTACTACGGGACGATCGGCGGAGTGGAAAAGTGAGGAACCACGGTGTTAGTCGACAGTGTAGGTAAGTGAGACCCCGCCCCCTTTAGCGTGAGCCAAGAGGGTCGTCCCGTGTCCAAGACCGCCTAACTAGTCCAAGTAAAAAGGTGGAAAACATGCAAAATGAGGGAAGACCGACTAATGCCGCTATCATCCTTCCTCGGGACTCGGTCCTTTGGTAGGCTCTTCACGGCAAAAGTCGGGAAAAAGGCTTATTTTTAGAGGTTTTCTTTTTTTTTTTGTGATTCGGGTTTTCTTTTGGCATTTTCTCTTTTCTTTTGCATTTTTTCTTTGTTTTGCCATGCCATTCTTTTTTCTTCTTTTCTATTTTCTTTTTTTTGGCTTTTGCCTTTTCTTTTTCTTCATTCTTTTCTTTCTTTCATTTTCTTTCTTTTTTTTCTTTTCTTAGCCCTTTTTGGCTTGATTCGGCTTTTTGGCATTCCTTAGTAATAAGAAAGAGAGATCAACAAATTGCATTTTTATTGTGTGGATTTGTGTAGGAAGTAGGTGAATGGGTATGTTGGGACGACGTCTTCCTTTCATACTCACAAAAAGGGAAGAACTTGGACTAGTCGAGCAAATTTCAAACAAGGTCACCTAAGGGACGGGACTCGGCAACCAAGGCCTTTCCACACCGTGGGTGGTCATAATGGTCAAAATGCAAACCCCGTAGTAAATCCCTAGTAAGCTAGGTGGACTCAAGGTAAAGGACCAACGAAATCATTGATTTAGGGTCATTCTACTAGACTAAAGTCCAAGACTCGATTTCTACAACTAGGAAGGGAAAGTAAACACTCGCACACTAGCCTCTTAATCGGGTTTTCGAAAACCTTTTTACACACAAGACTCAACCACACACAAAACAAAGACATGACGAAAAAAATAATAAAAGAGACAAGAAACAACAAAACAAAACAAAAATAAACACATGAACAAAACAAACACCACCCCGAACTTCCAATCAAGTCACCAAATCAACCACCAACTTTACAAAGCTCCACCCGAGCACACATCATCACAAATCTCCTCCAAACTCACAAGAAGCAAAGAGGGAAAAAAAGGGATAGAAGATGTTACCGAATGTCTTGAAAGCTCACCAAAGCTAACGGCGATTAGGCAACCTATAAGGAGAAAAGGGGAGCAAAACACGCACAACAAAACAAAAATACGACATAACGACACAAAAAGGAAAAGACACAAAACAAAATCTTTTTGATTTTTTTTGTGAATTTTTTTTCAATTTTTTAGGTTTTTTGAAGATTTTTTTCGAAAAACTAAGAAAATAAACTAAGCTATACTAGAATATCGCTCCCCCACACTTAAATCGAGCCATGTCCTCATGCTCGATCGTAGGGTGCAGAGAGACAAAAGAAAAAGAAAAGAAACTACGAAAATAAAGCTAAAAATCAAAGAATAAAGTGAAGAAAAGGTAGAAGGTGTCCGCCCGAGGTGTAATCAAGTCACCATGGGCCGAGACAAGAAAATGATATGGATGGGGGAAGAAATAAAAAGAAGGAAATAAAAGGAAATGGGAGGGGAGGGCTAGGTGTGATCAAGTCACCTAGCCCGGAGTCCGCCTAAATCCGCCTAAATCCTAAAAAAAGGTGAAAAACTTGAAAATTTGGATTTTGAAATGACTCTCGATGTAGTCACGTCATCGAGAGTCGGGAGCAACACATACCAAGGCCTCGAAGGCCACCATGACACAAATGATAAGGGAAGGGGAGTAAACAAAGGAAAACAAGCAATAAAAGACGGAAAAGAAAGGATAGTTGCCGTACCAATAGGATAGCAACTCACTCGCTCCATCGTCTCGTAGATCAATATAAGCACATAGCTAGTCTTCATCATTGCTATTCCTCTTCAACTCGATAAGTATGCATGGTTAAGGTAGTAATGGTGTGAGGGGGGGTAGGATTCGATGTGAAACTCGGTGTAAAGTGAAGAGAAAATGAGGTGAGGGTATGTAAATGAAGTGTAAGGGTCATATGACATGAGCAAGGATGGGTAGGGAGGTTGGGTGGGGGTATACAATGGTTGGGTGGGCTCAAATGTCGAAGAAGAGGCCAAAAGAGGAGAAAAGAGACCATCCCGGTCGGGATGGATGGTCCCGGTCGGGATGACACACCCGTCCCGATCGGGAAACCCTCTTCCCGGTCGGGATGACTCTCCAGAATGTCCAATTTTCAGCACACTCATCCCGATCGGGATGACATCGTTCCCGGTCGGGATGAGTCTTCTAGGCCCTCATTTCCTTGATAGCTTCACCCACAAGGCCACTAATATATCGAGATCTAAAATCTCCTTCCCAAAAGCTTGTCAAAAGCTTCAAAAACCGACTCCCAAGCCCAAATCCAAGCTTTATCCACAACCATTCTCCTCGAGATTTCATCTTCACTTCACATCTAGCAATCAAGCTCAATACAACATCAAATTCCCTCCCTCACATCGCTCATCAAAGATCCAAATGAACAAGAGTTCCACAAAGGTTAACAAATTTTAGAAAACAAACTATACAAACAAATATGAGCACAAATACAAGCACAAAAGAAAGGGAAAAGATATTTACACTAATTACTCTCACCAACAACGCCTCCATAGCCATCAAGAGCTCGGAGTAGTAAGTCAAATGCTCTAGCAACATCTTCAATTAAGCTCACATGGCCGAGCCTAGCCACTCCCAAAAGTTTCCAAGTCGGAGGGAAGAAGCGATCATCTTCATTATGCTCGAGGTTCTCGTGATCTTCCGGGTCTTCGGAACCAATATAGCTACGACTCTTATGACCATCCGGTAGGTATAGTGGTCTAGAGTCGTGCTCGGTGTCATGATGTGGGAGATCACACCCTAGGGGTGTCGCTTCTTCTACGGGGTCGAGAGTGGAACTCTTTTCCACCGCCCGACAAGGATCCTCTTCACCAACCGTCTCGCAAGACAAAGGACTAGGCATCGAGTGCGGTAGAGGAGGAGAAGGCATCAAGTTTTCTTCATTGGAGGCTTTAGGATCCTCCAATTCCCCATACAAGGCAAGTTCCAAGGCATCTACTTCTTTTTCCCAAGTATTGCGCTCCTTTTCACTCACCTTGTCTATATGGCCTAGAGGAGGTATGTCTTCACTTGGCTTAGGATTGTCTAGTGGTTCATCACGAAGAAAATCGAACAAATCCAATTTTATTGCCAATACATCGGCTCCCCAAGAGTTATCTCGAGAATCATGTTCACTCCCCTCCTCATTGTTGGCCCTTGAAGCCTCAACTTCCTCTATTCTTCCCTCATCTTCACCGCCTAAGCAACACTCAACAATGACCTCTTGATCGACCCTCTCTTCTTCATTTGTAGCTTCAAGATTGGGTTGAGACACCCGACCTTCATGCCCAAATGAACCTTCCTCAACATGTAGTGGAGCTCGAGTGGCCGACATCGTGATATGGGCCATGAATGCATTGATGCGAGCATCTTGCACCTCTATTTGGGCCTTGAGCTCCTTTTCAACCCCTTGCATGTGAGTCATCCTCACTTGTTGAGTCTTTTGCAATAGAGCTATCGCCTCATGTTGACTCTTAAGCAATTGAGACATCATTTGACAAGTCTCAAAGTTGGGATTTTGAGGTTGTGGGTTATGTGAGGGTGTTTGGTAGTTGTTAGGATGTTGGAATGATCCTTGACAACTTTCTTGGTAACCATAAGAAGAGGGTTCATAAGATTGTTGATGAGGTTGATATTGTTGGTAAAGTTGTGGGTTGTGGTAATTCGCCCCATAGTTGTCTCGTGACAATTGATGGTAGCTTGGACAAGCCATGTCCATAACGTCGCTTTGGTACCTAGGATGAGCTAGAAGCACTTGAGCAAACGTTAGTATCCTAGTGCTTTTGAGGCACTAGGAAGAGAGAGTAACACAAGAAGAGAAACGGAGATACACAACGAGAAGAGAACACAAAAATCAAGAACAAAGTCTAAAACTAAGCACACAAAAGTCTAAACTACGCCGTCCCCGGCAACGGCGCCAATTTGATGGGTGGGATTTGTCGTGAATCCCAACCGTCAAATAAAACCAACTAACCTAACTAGGGTAGCTAGGGTAAGTCGGGTCGAATCCACAGGGACGGGAGGTCGGACTAAGGTATGCTACAGTTCTAGACTAGGTTCGAGACGAGCTATTCTAAGGAGGGGGATGGCTAAGGACTAATCTAAGGTCTAAAGCAAGGAAACAAACAAGGAAAACGGGCAAGGGTTAGGTCGGGGTCAAAGGGGTAACGGAATGGTCAAGGAAGAACTAGAGTGAAGGAGGTAGTAGGGTAATCTAGGTGTTGTCGGGCTCTCGCAACTTAGGCCCACCTAGAGGTTCCACCTAAAACTTTACTCGGCGATACACAACACAATCGGGGTACTAGCATGCTATAGGTCTAGGTCGAATCCGGGCTCTCGCAACTTAGACCGACCTAGGGGTCGTCCTCACCGGGCTCTCGCAACTTAATGAGGGGACCGAACCCACAAACAAACTATCACCCACAAGAGAAAAGCAAGAAAAACAAGCATTCTTAACTACTTAGTCATTCAAGCATTTCGACAAACATGTGATGTGCACCATACAAGAGGAGACCCAAATCTTCCACCAACATCTCCAACAATCCCTTAATCATCCAATTAACACCCTAATCACCTTACTAACCCTAGCAAGATACTACTCTAACATATCTATACTAAAACTAACACTAAGAAGATGAATCAACATAGCAATCAAAACAAACAAGAAGAAACTAACAAGAACTATGAACTATGAACAATAACAAGAACAAAGAATCAAACTTTAATGATAAAACAAAGATTAGGAGAAGAGAAAAGAAGATTATACCAAACTAGAGGATGAAAAGAAGAATGAAACTTGCATAAATGAGAAGAACCCAAAACATTCACCCAAGGTTGTCAATCTTGGTGGAGATCCTGAAGAATTCCCAAATTACAAGCATTAATCTAGGATTAACGATAATCTAAGGACTAATCTAAACTAATCTATGCTAATCTATGCTAAAACTATCTAGGGTTTAGTCTAATATGAAGTGCATAAGCTTAACATAACAAGGGAAGAGTATGTATAGGGTTACAATGAAAGGGAGAAGAAAAGAAAGCGGAGTAGCAGTGGCCCGTCCCGGCCGAGACGGGGTGGTCCCGGTCGGGACGAGGTCGGTCCCGGTCGGGACGCCTCCATCCCGATTGGGATGGGCCCAGGTCAGCAGCTTCTCTTTTTGCTCCTTCATCTCGAACGGGATGAGCTTATCCCGAACGGGATGAGCCTTGTAGGCCTCCATTATGATCTTTTTGGTCCCTCCTTGCTTCTCATGGGCTTCTCACCGATTCTCGGGACTCGGGATCGGGTCTCGGAGGCTCGGGATTGGGTCCCAAGGTCTCGGGGTCGACTCCAAGGCATCGAGTCATCGTTCCTTAGCTTCGTTGGCTCCAAAATGTGTATGTATCGAGTCGGAATCGCTCCAACTCTTCCAAATCGGTCTCGGGAACCTGAAACGAACTAAAGGAAGCATAAGAAGCCCCTAAACTGCTCCCAAGGAGCGATTCTACAAGGAAAAAGGGACCAAAACACTACAAAATAGGCACTACAAATGACACTTATCAACTCCCCCACACTTAACCCTTACTCGCCCTCGAGTAAGCACTTACTACAACCAAACTATCCGAGTGGGTATTAGCGCACCCTACGCCCCTTCAAATCACACGAGTGAACTTAGAGGAAAAGTGCACTCCGCAAGGCAAGTTGGGTCTTGCGACAAAACTGTGGATGCAACCGGACAGAAAACACACAAGCAAACAAACACACAAACAAACACATAGACGGTTGCACCCAAAACAAAAGAAATACCGCTTCCCTCTAAAAGCGGTGAATGAAACACCGGTTTAGGACTCGAGGTAAGTGACAACGTTCCCAAGCGAGCAATAAAAACCAAGGTGGACTAAACCCTAATAGTATGACGATAAAACAAAAAAAACGTTGGTAACTTACCTAGGTCCTCCTAACTTCCTAAAAACGTACTACGGGACGATCGGCGGAGTGGAAAAGTGAGGAACCACGGTGTTAGTCGACACTGTAGGTAAGTGAGACCCCGCCCCCTTTAGCGTGAGCCAAGAGGGTCGTCCCGTGTCCAAGACCGCCTAACTAGTCCAAGTAAAAAGGTGGAAAACATGCAAAATGAGGGAAGACCGACTAATGCCGCTATCATCCTTCCTCGGGACTCGGTCCTTTGGTAGGCTCTTCACGGCAAAAGTCGGGAAAAAGGCTTATTTTGAGAGGTTTTTTTTTTTTTTTTGTGATTCGGGTTTTCTTTTGGCATTTTCTCTTTTCTTTTGCATTTTTTCTTTGTTTTGCCATGCCATTCTTTTTTCTTCTTTTCTATTTTCTTTTTTTTGGCTTTTGGCTTTTCTTTTTCTTCATTCTTTTCTTTCTTTCATTTTCTTTCTTTTTTTTCTTTTCTTAGCCCTTTTTGGCTTGATTCGGCTTTTTGGCATTCCTTAGTAATAAGAAAGAGAGATCAACCAATTGCATTTTTATTGTGTGGATTTGTGTAGGAAGTAGGTGAATGGGTATGTTGGGACGACGTCTTCCTTTCATACTCACAAAAAGGGGAGAACTTGGACTAGTCGAGCAAATTTCAAACAAGGTCACCTAAGGGACGGGACTCGGCAACCAAGGCCTTTTCACACCGTGGGTGGTCATAATGGTCAAAATGCAAATCCCGTAGTAAATCCCTAGTAAGCTAGGTGGACTCAAGGTAAAGGACCAACGAAATCATTGATTTAGGGTCATTCTACTAGACTAAAGTCCAAGACTCGATTTCTACAACTAGGAAGGGAAAGTAAACACTCGCACACTAGCCTCTAAATCGGGTTTTCGAAAACCTTTTTACACACAAGACTCAACCACACACAAAACAAAGACATGACGAAAAAAATAAGAAAAAGAGACAAGAAACAACAAAACAAAACAAAAATAAACACATGAACAAAACAAACACCACCCCGAACTTCCAATCAAGTCACCAAATCAACCACCAACTTTACAAAGCTCCACCCGAGCACACATCATCACAAATCTCCTCCAAACTCACAAGAAGCAAAGAGGGAAAAAAGGGATAGAAGATGTTACCGAATGTCTTGAAAGCTCACCAAAGCTAACGGCGATTAGGCAACCTATAAGGAGAAAAGGGGAGCAAAACACGCACAACAAAACAAAAATACGACATAACGACACAAAAAGGAAAAGACACAAAACAAAATCTTTTTGATTTTTTTTGTGAAATTTTTTTCAATTTTTTAGGTTTTTTGAAGATTTTTTTCGAAAAACTAAGAAAATAAACTAAGCTATACTAGAATATCGCTCCCCCATACTTAAATCGAGCCATGTCCTCATGCTCGATCGTAGGGTGCAGAGAGACAAAAGAAAAAGAAAAGAAACTACGAAAATAAAGCTAAAAATCAAAGAATAAAGTGAAGAAAAGGTAGAAGGTGTCCGCCCGGGGTGTAATCAAGTCACCATGGGCCGAGACAAGAAAAAGATATGGATGGGGGAAGAAAAAAAAAGAAGGAAATAAAAGGAAATGGGAGGGGAGGGCTAGGTGTGATCAAGTCACCTAGCCCGGAGTCCGCCTAAATCCGCCTAAATCCTAAAAAAAGGTGAAAAACTTGAAAATTTGGATTTTGAAATGACTCTCGATGTAGTCACGTCATCGAGAGTCGGGAGCAACACATACCAAGGCCTCGAAGGCCACCATGACACAAATGATAAGGGAAGGGGAGTAAACAAAGGAAAACAAGCAATAAAAGACGGAAAAGAAAGGATAGTTGCAGTACCAATAGGATAGCAACTCACTCGCTCCATCGTCTCGTAGATCAATATAAGCACATAGCTAGTCTTCATCATTGCTATTCCTCTTCAACTCGATAAGTATGCATGGTTAAGGTAGTAATGGTGTGAGGGGGGGTAGGATTCGATGTGAAACTCGGTGTAAAGTGAAGAGAAAATGAGGTGAGGGTATGTAAATGAAGTGTAAGGGTCATATGACATGAGCAAGGATGGGTAGGGAGGTTGGGTGGGGGTATACAATGGTTGGGTGGGCTCAAATGTCGAAGAAGAGGCCAAAAGAGGAGAAAAGAGACCATCCCGGTCGGGATGGATGGTCCCGGTCGGGATGACACACCCGTCCCGATCGGGAAGCCCTCTTCCCGGTCGGGATGACTCTCTAGAATGTCCAATTTTCAGCACACTCATCCCGATCGGGATGACATCGTTCCCGGTCGGGATGAGTCTTCTAGGCCCTCATTTCCTTGATAGCTTCACCCACAAGGCCACTAATATATCGAGATCTAAAATCTCCTTCCCAAAAGCTTGTCAAAAGCTTCAAAAACCGACTCCCAAGCCCAAATCCAAGCTTTATCCACAACCATTCTCCTCGAGATTTCATCTTCACTTCATATCTAGCAATCAAGCTCAATACAACATCAAATTCCCTCCCTCACATCGCTCATCAAAGATCCAAATGAACAAGAGTTCCACAAAGGTTAACAAATTTTAGAAAACAAACTATACAAACAAATATGAGCACAAATACAAGCACAAAAGAAAGGGAAAAGATATTTACACTAATTACTCTCACCAACAACGCCTCCATAGCCATCAAGAGCTCGGAGTAGTAAGTCAAATGCTCTAGCAACATCTTCAATTAAGCTCACATGGCCGAGCCTAGCCACTCCCAAAAGTTTCCAAGTCGGAGGGAAGAAGCGATCATCTTCATTATGCTCGAGGTTCTCGTGATCTTCCGGGTCTTCGGAACCAATATAGCTACGACTCTTATGACCATCCGGTAGGTATAGTGGTCTAGAGTCGTGCTCGGTGTCATGATGTGGGAGATCACACCCTAGGGGTGTCGCTTCTTCTACGGGGTCGAGAGTGGAACTCTTTTCCACCGCCCGACAAGGATCCTCTTCACCAACCGTCTCGCAAGACAAAGGACTAGGCATCGAGTGCGGTAGAGGAGGAGAAGGCATCAAGTTTTCTTCATTGGAGGCTTTAGGATCCTCCAATTCCCCATACAAGGCAAGTTCCAAGGCATCTACTTCTTTTTCCCAAGTATTGCGCTCCTTTTCACTCACCTTGTCTATATGGCCTAGAGGAGGTATGTCTTCACTTGGCTTAGGATTGTCTAGTGGTTCATCACGAAGAAAATCGAACAAATCCAATTTTATTGCCAATACATCGGCTCCCCAAGAGTTATCTCGAGAATCATGTTCACTCCCCTCCTCATTGTTGGCCCTTGAAGCCTCAACTTCCTCTATTCTTCCCTCATCTTCACCGCCTAAGCAACACTCAACAATGACCTCTTGATCGACCCTCTCTTCTTCATTTGTAGCTTCAAGATTGGGTTGAGACACCCGACCTTCATGCCCAAATGAACCTTCCTCAACATGTAGTGGAGCTCGAGTGGCCGACATCGTGATATGGGCCATGAATGCATTGATGCGAGCATCTTGCACCTCTATTTGGGCCTTGAGCTCCTTTTCAACCCCTTGCATGTGAGTCATCATCACTTGTTGAGTCTTTTGCAATAGAGCTATCGCCTCATGTTGACTCTTAAGCAATTGAGACATCATTTGACAAGTCTCAAAGTTGGGATTTTGCGGTTGTGGGTTATGTGAGGGTGTTTGGTAGTTGTTAGGATGTTGGAATGATCCTTGACAACTTTCTTGGTAACCATAAGAAGAGGGTTCATAAGATTGTTGATGAGGTTGATATTGTTGGTAAAGTTGTGGGTTGTGGTAATTCGCCCCATAGTTGTCTCGTGACAATTGATGGTAGCTTGGACAAGCCATGTCCATAACGTCGCTTTGGTACCTAGGATGAGCTAGAAGCACTTGAGCAAACGTTAGTATCCTAGTGCTTTTGAGGCACTAGGAAGAGAGAGTAACACAAGAAGAGAAACGGAGATACACAACGAGAAGAGAACACAAAAATCAAGAACAAAGTCTAAAACTAAGCACACAAAAGTCTAAACTACGCCGTCCCCGGCAACGGTGCCAATTTGATGGGTGGGATTTGTCGTGAATCCCAACCGTCAAATAAAACCAACTAACCTAACTAGGGTAGCTAGGGTAAGTCGGGTCGAATCCACAGGGACGGGAGGTCGGACTAAGGTATGCTACAGTTCTAGACTAGGTTCGAGACGAGCTATTCTAAGGAGGGGGATGGCTAAGGACTAATCTAAGGTCTAAAGCAAGGAAACAAACAAGGAAAACGGGCAAGGGTTAGGTCGGGGTCAAAGGGGTAACGGAATGGTCAAGGAAGAACTAGAGTGAAGGAGGTAGTAGGGTAATCTAGGTGTTGTCGGGCTCTCGCAACTTAGGCCCACCTAGAGGTTCCACCTAAAACCCAACTCGGCGATACACAACACAATCGGGGTACTAGCATGCTATAGGTCTAGGTCGAATCCGGGCTCTCACAACTTAGACCGACCTAGGGGTCGTCCTCATCGGGCTCTCGCAACTTAATGAAAGGACCGAACCCACAAACAAACTATCACCCACAAGAGAAAAGCAAGAAAAACAAGCATTCTTAACTACTTAGTCATTCAAGCATTTCGACAAACATGTGATGTGCACCATACAAGAGGAGACCCAAATCTTCCACCAACATCTCCAACAATCCCTTAATCATCCAATTAACACCCTAATCACCTTACTAACCCTAGCAAGATACTACTCTAACATATCTATACTAAAACTAACACTAAGAAGATGAATCAACATAGCAATCAAAACAAACAAGAAGAAACTAACAAGAACTATGAACTATGAACAATAACAAGAACAAAGAATCAAACTTTAATGATAAAACCAAGATTAGGAGAAGAGAAAAGAAGATTATACCAAACTAGAGGATGAAAAGAAGAATGAAACTTGCATAAATGAGAAGAACCCAAAACATTCACCCAAGGTTGTCAATCTTGGTGGAGATCCTGAAGAATTCCCAAATTACAAGCATTAATCTAGGATTAACGATAATCTAAGGACTAATCTACACTAATCTATGCTAATCTATGCTAAAACTATCTAGGGTTTAGTCTAATATGAAGTGCATATGCTTAACATAACAAGGGAAGAGTATGTATAGGGTTACAATGAAAGGGAGAAGAAAAGAAAGCGGAGTAGCAGTGGCCCGTCCCGGCCGAGACGGGGTGGTCCCGGTCGGGACGAGGTCGGTCCCGGTCGGGACGCCTCCATCCCGATCGGGATGGGCCCAGGTCAGCAGCTTCTCTTTTTGCTCCTTCATCTCGAACGGGATGAGCTTATCCCGAACGGGATGAGCCTTGTAGGCCTCTATTATGATCTTTTTGGTCCCTCCTTGCTTCTCATGGGCTTCTCACCGATTCTCGGGACTCGGGATCGGGTCTCGGAGGCTCGGGATTGGGTCCCAAGGTCTCGGGGTCGACTCCAAGGCATCGAGTCATCGTTCCTTAGCTTCGTTGGCTCCAAAATGTGTATGTATCGAGTCGGAATCGCTCCAACTCTTCCAAATCGGTCTCGGGAACCTGAAACGAACTAAAGGAAGCATAAGAAGCCCCTAAACCGCTCCTAAGGAGCGATTCTACAAGGAAAAAGGGACCAAAACACTACAAAATAGGCACTACAAATGACACTTATCAACTCCCCCACACTTAACCCTTACTCGCCCTCGAGTAAGCACATACAACAACCAAACTATCCGAGTGGGAATTAGCACACCCTACGCCCCTTCAAATCACACGAGTGAACTTAGAGGAAAAGTGCACTCCGCAAGGCAAGTTGGGTCTTGCGACAAAACTGTGGATGCAACCGGACAGAAAACACACAAGCAAACAAACACACAAACAAACACATAGACGGTTGCACCTAAAACAAAAGAAATACCGCTTCCCTCTAAAAGCGGTGAATGAAACACCGGTTTAGGACTCGAGGTAAGTGACAACGTTCCCAAGCGAGCAATAAAAACCAAGGTGGACTAAACCCTAATAGTATGAAGATAAAGCAAAAAAAACGTTGGTAACTTACCTAGGTCCTCCTAACTTCCTAAAAACGTACTACGGGACGATCGGCGGAGTGGAAAAGTGAGGAACCACGGTGTTAGTCGATACTGTAGGTAAGTGAGACCCCGCCCCCTTTAGCGTGAGCCAAGAGGGTCGTCCCGTGTCCAAGACCGCCTAACTAGTCCAAGTAAAAAGGTGGAAAACATGCAAAATGAGGGAAGACCGACTAATGCCGCTATCATCCTTCCTCGGGACTCGGTCCTTTGGTAGGCTCTTCACGGCAAAAGTCGGGAAAAAGGCTTATTTTGAGAGGTTTTTTTTTTTTTTTTGTGATTCGGGTTTTCTTTTGGCATTTTCTCTTTTCTTTTGCATTTTTTCTTTGTTTTGCCATGCCATTCTTTTTTCTTCTTTTCTATTTTCTTTTTTTTGGCTTTTGCCTTTTCTTTTTCTTCATTCTTTTCTTTCTTTCATTTTCTTTCTTTTTTTTCTTTTCTTAGCCCTTTTTGGCTTGATTCGGCTTTTTGGCATTCCTTAGTAATAAGAAAGAGAGATCAACCAATTGCATTTTTATTGTGTGGATTTGTGTAGGAAGTAGGTGAATGGGTATGTTGGGACGACGTCTTCCTTTCATACTCACAAAAAGGGGAGAACTTGGACTAGTCGAGCAAATTTCAAACAAGGTCACCTAAGGGACGGGACTCGGCAACCAAGGCCTTTTCACACCGTGGGTGGTCATAATGGTCAAAATGCAAATCCCGTAGTAAATCCCTAGTAAGCTAGGTGGACTCAAGGTAAAGGACCAACGAAATCATTGATTTAGGGTCATTCTACTAGACTAAAGTCCAAGACTCGATTTCTACAACTAGGAAGGGAAAGTAAACACTCGCACACTAGCCTCTAAATCGGGTTTTCGAAAACCTTTTTACACACAAGACTCAACCACACACAAAACAAAGACATGACGAAAAAAATAAGAAAAAGAGACAAGAAACAACAAAACAAAACAAAAATAAACACATGAACAAAACAAACACCACCCCGAACTTCCAATCAAGTCACCAAATCAACCACCAACTTTACAAAGCTCCACCCGAGCACACATCATCACAAATCTCCTCCAAACTCACAAGAAGCAAAGAGGGAAAAAAGGGATAGAAGATGTTACCGAATGTCTTGAAAGCTCACCAAAGCTAACGGCGATTAGGCAACCTATAAGGAGAAAAGGGGAGCAAAACACGCACAACAAAACAAAAATACGACATAACGACACAAAAAGGAAAAGACACAAAACAAAATCTTTTTGATTTTTTTTGTGAAATTTTTTTCAATTTTTTAGGTTTTTTGAAGATTTTTTTCGAAAAACTAAGAAAATAAACTAAGCTATACTAGAATATCGCTCCCCCATACTTAAATCGAGCCATGTCCTCATGCTCGATCGTAGGGTGCAGAGAGACAAAAGAAAAAGAAAAGAAACTACGAAAATAAAGCTAAAAATCAAAGAATAAAGTGAAGAAAAGGTAGAAGGTGTCCGCCCGGGGTGTAATCAAGTCACCATGGGCCGAGACAAGAAAAAGATATGGATGGGGGAAGAAAAAAAAAGAAGGAAATAAAAGGAAATGGGAGGGGAGGGCTAGGTGTGATCAAGTCACCTAGCCCGGAGTCCGCCTAAATCCGCCTAAATCCTAAAAAAAGGTGAAAAACTTGAAAATTTGGATTTTGAAATGACTCTCGATGTAGTCACGTCATCGAGAGTCGGGAGCAACACATACCAAGGCCTCGAAGGCCACCATGACACAAATTATAAGGGAAGGGGAGTAAACAAAGGAAAACAAGCAATAAAAGACGGAAAAGAAAGGATAGTTGCAGTACCAATAGGATAGCAACTCACTCGCTCCATCGTCTCGTAGATCAATATAAGCACATAGCTAGTCTTCATCATTGCTATTCCTCTTCAACTCGATAAGTATGCATGGTTAAGGTAGTAATGGTGTGAGGGGGGGTAGGATTCGATGTGAAACTCGGTGTAAAGTGAAGAGAAAATGAGGTGAGGGTATGTAAATGAAGTGTAAGGGTCATATGACATGAGCAAGGATGGGTAGGGAGGTTGGGTGGGGGTATACAATGGTTGGGTGGGCTCAAATGTCGAAGAAGAGGCCAAAAGAGGAGAAAAGAGACCATCCCGGTCGGGATGGATGGTCCCGGTCGGGATGACACACCCGTCCCGATCGGGAAGCCCTCTTCCCGGTCGGGATGACTCTCTAGAATGTCCAATTTTCAGCACACTCATCCCGATCGGGATGACATCGTTCCCGGTCGGGATGAGTCTTCTAGGCCCTCATTTCCTTGATAGCTTCACCCACAAGGCCACTAATATATCGAGATCTAAAATCTCCTTCCCAAAAGCTTGTCAAAAGCTTCAAAAACCGACTCCCAAGCCCAAATCCAAGCTTTATCCACAACCATTCTCCTCGAGATTTCATCTTCACTTCATATCTAGCAATCAAGCTCAATACAACATCAAATTCCCTCCCTCACATCGCTCATCAAAGATCCAAATGAACAAGAGTTCCACAAAGGTTAACAAATTTTAGAAAACAAACTATACAAACAAATATGAGCACAAATACAAGCACAAAAGAAAGGGAAAAGATATTTACACTAATTACTCTCACCAACAACGCCTCCATAGCCATCAAGAGCTCGGAGTAGTAAGTCAAATGCTCTAGCAACATCTTCAATTAAGCTCACATGGCCGAGCCTAGCCACTCCCAAAAGTTTCCAAGTCGGAGGGAAGAAGCGATCATCTTCATTATGCTCGAGGTTCTCGTGATCTTCCGGGTCTTCGGAACCAATATAGCTACGACTCTTATGACCATCCGGTAGGTATAGTGGTCTAGAGTCGTGCTCGGTGTCATGATGTGGGAGATCACACCCTAGGGGTGTCGCTTCTTCTACGGGGTCGAGAGTGGAACTCTTTTCCACCGCCCGACAAGGATCCTCTTCACCAACCGTCTCGCAAGACAAAGGACTAGGCATCGAGTGCGGTAGAGGAGGAGAAGGCATCAAGTTTTCTTCATTGGAGGCTTTAGGATCCTCCAATTCCCCATACAAGGCAAGTTCCAAGGCATCTACTTCTTTTTCCCAAGTATTGCGCTCCTTTTCACTCACCTTGTCTATATGGCCTAGAGGAGGTATGTCTTCACTTGGCTTAGGATTGTCTAGTGGTTCATCACGAAGAAAATCGAACAAATCCAATTTTATTGCCAATACATCGGCTCCCCAAGAGTTATCTCGAGAATCATGTTCACTCCCCTCCTCATTGTTGGCCCTTGAAGCCTCAACTTCCTCTATTCTTCCCTCATCTTCACCGCCTAAGCAACACTCAACAATGACCTCTTGATCGACCCTCTCTTCTTCATTTGTAGCTTCAAGATTGGGTTGAGACACCCGACCTTCATGCCCAAATGAACCTTCCTCAACATGTAGTGGAGCTCGAGTGGCCGACATCGTGATATGGGCCATGAATGCATTGATGCGAGCATCTTGCACCTCTATTTGGGCCTTGAGCTCCTTTTCAACCCCTTGCATGTGAGTCATCATCACTTGTTGAGTCTTTTGCAATAGAGCTATCGCCTCATGTTGACTCTTAAGCAATTGAGACATCATTTGACAAGTCTCAAAGTTGGGATTTTGCGGTTGTGGGTTATGTGAGGGTGTTTGGTAGTTGTTAGGATGTTGGAATGATCCTTGACAACTTTCTTGGTAACCATAAGAAGAGGGTTCATAAGATTGTTGATGAGGTTGATATTGTTGGTAAAGTTGTGGGTTGTGGTAATTCGCCCCATAGTTGTCTCGTGACAATTGATGGTAGCTTGGACAAGCCATGTCCATAACGTCGCTTTGGTACCTAGGATGAGCTAGAAGCACTTGAGCAAACGTTAGTATCCTAGTGCTTTTGAGGCACTAGGAAGAGAGAGTAACACAAGAAGAGAAACGGAGATACACAACGAGAAGAGAACACAAAAATCAAGAACAAAGTCTAAAACTAAGCACACAAAAGTCTAAACTACGCCGTCCCCGGCAACGGTGCCAATTTGATGGGTGGGATTTGTCGTGAATCCCAACCGTCAAATAAAACCAACTAACCTAACTAGGGTAGCTAGGGTAAGTCGGGTCGAATCCACAGGGACGGGAGGTCGGACTAAGGTATGCTACAGTTCTAGACTAGGTTCGAGACGAGCTATTCTAAGGAGGGGGATGGCTAAGGACTAATCTAAGGTCTAAAGCAAGGAAACAAACAAGGAAAACGGGCAAGGTTTAGGTCGGGGTCAAAGGGGTAACGGAATGGTCAAGGAAGAACTAGAGTGAAGGAGGTAGTAGGGTAATCTAGGTGTTGTCGGGCTCTCGCAACTTAGGCCCACCTAGAGGTTCCACCTAAAACCCAACTCGGCGATACACAACACAATCGGGGTACTAGCATGCTATAGGTCTAGGTCGAATCCGGGCTCTCACAACTTAGACCGACCTAGGGGTCGTCCTCATCGGGCTCTCGCAACTTAATGAAAGGACCGAACCCACAAACAAACTATCACCCACAAGAGAAAAGCAAGAAAAACAAGCATTCTTAACTACTTAGTCATTCAAGCATTTCGACAAACATGTGATGTGCACCATACAAGAGGAGACCCAAATCTTCCACCAACATCTCCAACAATCCCTTAATCATCCAATTAACACCCTAATCACCTTACTAACCCTAGCAAGATACTACTCTAACATATCTATACTAAAACTAACACTAAGAAGATGAATCAACATAGCAATCAAAACAAACAAGAAGAAACTAACAAGAACTATGAACTATGAACAATAACAAGAACAAAGAATCAAACTTTAATGATAAAACCAAGATTAGGAGAAGAGAAAAGAAGATTATACCAAACTAGAGGATGAAAAGAAGAATGAAACTTGCATAAATGAGAAGAACCCAAAACATTCACCCAAGGTTGTCAATCTTGGTGGAGATCCTGAAGAATTCCCAAATTACAAGCATTAATCTAGGATTAACGATAATCTAAGGACTAATCTACACTAATCTATGCTAATCTATGCTAAAACTATCTAGGGTTTAGTCTAATATGAAGTGCATATGCTTAACATAACAAGGGAAGAGTATGTATAGGGTTACAATGAAAGGGAGAAGAAAAGAAAGCGGAGTAGCAGTGGCCCGTCCCGGCCGAGACGGGGTGGTCCCGGTCGGGACGAGGTCGGTCCCGGTCGGGACGCCTCCATCCCGATCGGGATGGGCCCAGGTCAGCAGCTTCTCTTTTTGCTCCTTCATCTCGAACGGGATGAGCTTATCCCGAACGGGATGAGCCTTGTAGGCCTCTATTATGATCTTTTTGGTCCCTCCTTGCTTCTCATGGGCTTCTCACCGATTCTCGGGACTCGGGATCGGGTCTCGGAGGCTCGGGATTGGGTCCCAAGGTCTCGGGGTCGACTCCAAGGCATCGAGTCATCGTTCCTTAGCTTCGTTGGCTCCAAAATGTGTATGTATCGAGTCGGAATCGCTCCAACTCTTCCAAATCGGTCTCGGGAACCTGAAACGAACTAAAGGAAGCATAAGAAGCCCCTAAACCGCTCCTAAGGAGCGATTCTACAAGGAAAAAGGGACCAAAACACTACAAAATAGGCACTACAAATGACACTTATCAACTCCCCCACACTTAACCCTTACTCGCCCTCGAGTAAGCACATACAACAACCAAACTATCCGAGTGGGAATTAGCACACCCTACGCCCCTTCAAATCACACGAGTGAACTTAGAGGAAAAGTGCACTCCGCAAGGCAAGTTGGGTCTTGCGACAAAACTGTGGATGCAACCGGACAGAAAACACACAAGCAAACAAACACACAAACAAACACATAGACGGTTGCACCTAAAACAAAAGAAATACCGCTTCCCTCTAAAAGCGGTGAATGAAACACCGGTTTAGGACTCGAGGTAAGTGACAACGTTCCCAAGCGAGCAATAAAAACCAAGGTGGACTAAACCCTAATAGTATGAAGATAAAGCAAAAAAAACGTTGGTAACTTACCTAGGTCCTCCTAACTTCCTAAAAACGTACTACGGGACGATCGGCGGAGTGGAAAAGTGAGGAACCACGGTGTTAGTCGATACTGTAGGTAAGTGAGACCCCGCCCCCTTTAGCGTGAGCCAAGAGGGTCGTCCCGTGTCCAAGACCGCCTAACTAGTCCAAGTAAAAAGGTGGAAAACATGCAAAATGAGGGAAGACCGACTAATGCCGCTATCATCCTTCCTCGGGACTCGGTCCTTTGGTAGGCTCTTCACGGCAAAAGTCGGGAAAAAGGCTTATTTTGAGAGGTTTTTTTTTTTTTTTGTGATTCGGGTTTTCTTTTGGCATTTTCTCTTTTCTTTTGCATTTTTTCTTTGTTTTGCCATGCCATTCTTTTTTCTTCTTTTCTATTTTCTTTTTTTTGGCTTTTGCCTTTTCTTTTTCTTCATTCTTTTCTTTCTTTCATTTTCTTTCTTTTTTTTCTTTTCTTAGCCCTTTTTGGCTTGATTCGGCTTTTTGGCATTCCTTAGTAATAAGAAAGAGAGATCAACCAATTGCATTTTTATTGTGTGGATTTGTGTAGGAAGTAGGTGAATGGGTATGTTGGGACGACGTCTTCCTTTCATACTCACAAAAAGGGGAGAACTTGGACTAGTCGAGCAAATTTCAAACAAGGTCACCTAAGGGACGGGACTCGGCAACCAAGGCCTTTTCACACCGTGGGTGGTCATAATGGTCAAAATGCAAATCCCGTAGTAAATCCCTAGTAAGCTAGGTGGACTCAAGGTAAAGGACCAACGAAATCATTGATTTAGGGTCATTCTACTAGACTAAAGTCCAAGACTCGATTTCTACAACTAGGAAGGGAAAGTAAACACTCGCACACTAGCCTCTAAATCGGGTTTTCGAAAACCTTTTTACACACAAGACTCAACCACACACAAAACAAAGACATGACGAAAAAAATAAGAAAAAGAGACAAGAAACAACAAAACAAAACAAAAATAAACACATGAACAAAACAAACACCACCCCGAACTTCCAATCAAGTCACCAAATCAACCACCAACTTTACAAAGCTCCACCCGAGCACACATCATCACAAATCTCCTCCAAACTCACAAGAAGCAAAGAGGGAAAAAAGGGATAGAAGATGTTACCGAATGTCTTGAAAGCTCACCAAAGCTAACGGCGATTAGGCAACCTATAAGGAGAAAAGGGGAGCAAAACACGCACAACAAAACAAAAATACGACATAACGACACAAAAAGGAAAAGACACAAAACAAAATCTTTTTGATTTTTTTTGTGAAATTTTTTTCAATTTTTTAGGTTTTTTGAAGATTTTTTTCGAAAAACTAAGAAAATAAACTAAGCTATACTAGAATATCGCTCCCCCATACTTAAATCGAGCCATGTCCTCATGCTCGATCGTAGGGTGCAGAGAGACAAAAGAAAAAGAAAAGAAACTACGAAAATAAAGCTAAAAATCAAAGAATAAAGTGAAGAAAAGGTAGAAGGTGTCCGCCCGGGGTGTAATCAAGTCACCATGGGCCGAGACAAGAAAAAGATATGGATGGGGGAAGAAAAAAAAAGAAGGAAATAAAAGGAAATGGGAGGGGAGGGCTAGGTGTGATCAAGTCACCTAGCCCGGAGTCCGCCTAAATCCGCCTAAATCCTAAAAAAAGGTGAAAAACTTGAAAATTTGGATTTTGAAATGACTCTCGATGTAGTCACGTCATCGAGAGTCGGGAGCAACACATACCAAGGCCTCGAAGGCCACCATGACACAAATGATAAGGGAAGGGGAGTAAACAAAGGAAAACAAGCAATAAAAGACGGAAAAGAAAGGATAGTTGCAGTACCAATAGGATAGCAACTCACTCGCTCCATCGTCTCGTAGATCAATATAAGCACATAGCTAGTCTTCATCATTGCTATTCCTCTTCAACTCGATAAGTATGCATGGTTAAGGTAGTAATGGTGTGAGGGGGGGTAGGATTCGATGTGAAACTCGGTGTAAAGTGAAGAGAAAATGAGGTGAGGGTATGTAAATGAAGTGTAAGGGTCATATGACATGAGCAAGGATGGGTAGGGAGGTTGGGTGGGGGTATACAATGGTTGGGTGGGCTCAAATGTCGAAGAAGAGGCCAAAAGAGGAGAAAAGAGACCATCCCGGTCGGGATGGATGGTCCCGGTCGGGATGACACACCCGTCCCGATCGGGAAGCCCTCTTCCCGGTCGGGATGACTCTCTAGAATGTCCAATTTTCAGCACACTCATCCCGATCGGGATGACATCGTTCCCGGTCGGGATGAGTCTTCTAGGCCCTCATTTCCTTGATAGCTTCACCCACAAGGCCACTAATATATCGAGATCTAAAATCTCCTTCCCAAAAGCTTGTCAAAAGCTTCAAAAACCGACTCCCAAGCCCAAATCCAAGCTTTATCCACAACCATTCTCCTCGAGATTTCATCTTCACTTCATATCTAGCAATCAAGCTCAATACAACATCAAATTCCCTCCCTCACATCGCTCATCAAAGATCCAAATGAACAAGAGTTCCACAAAGGTTAACAAATTTTAGAAAACAAACTATACAAACAAATATGAGCACAAATACAAGCACAAAAGAAAGGGAAAAGATATTTACACTAATTACTCTCACCAACAACGCCTCCATAGCCATCAAGAGCTCGGAGTAGTAAGTCAAATGCTTTAGCAACATCTTCAATTAAGCTCACATGGCCGAGCCTAGCCACTCCCAAAAGTTTCCAAGTCGGAGGGAAGAAGCGATCATCTTCATTATGCTCGAGGTTCTCGTGATCTTCCGGGTCTTCGGAACCAATATAGCTACGACTCTTATGACCATCCGGTAGGTATAGTGGTCTAGAGTCGTGCTCGGTGTCATGATGTGGGAGATCACACCCTAGGGGTGTCGCTTCTTCTACGGGGTCGAGAGTGGAACTCTTTTCCACCGCCCGACAAGGATCCTCTTCACCAACTGTCTCGCAAGACAAAGGACTAGGCATCGAGTGCGGTAGAGGAGGAGAAGGCATCAAGTTTTCTTCATTGGAGGCTTTAGGATCCTCCAATTCCCCATACAAGGCAAGTTCCAAGGCATCTACTTCTTTTTCCCAAGTATTGCGCTCCTTTTCACTCACCTTGTCTATATGGCCTAGAGGAGGTATGTCTTCATTTGGCTTAGGATTGTCTAGTGGTTCATCACGAAGAAAATCGAACAAATCCAATTTTATTGCCAATACATCGGCTCCCCAAGAGTTATCTCGAGAATCATGTTCACTCCCCTCCTCATTGTTGGCCCTTGAAGCCTCAACTTCCTCTATTCTTCCCTCATCTTCACCGCCTAAGCAACACTCAACAATGACCTCTTGATCGACCCTCTCTTCTTCATTTGTAGCTTCAAGATTGGGTTGAGACACCCGACCTTCATGCCCAAATGAACCTTCCTCAACATGTAGTTGAGCTCGAGTGGCCGACATCGTGATATGGGCCATGAATGCATTGATGCGAGCATCTTGCACCTCTATTTGGGTCTTGAGCTCCTTTTCAACCCCTTGCATGTGAGTCATCATCACTTGTTGAGTCTTTTGCAATAGAGCTATCGCCTCGTGTTGACTCTTAAGCAATTGAGACATCATTTGACAAGTCTCAAAGTTGGGATTTTGCGGTTGTGGGTTATGTGAGAGTGTTTGGTAGTTGTTAGGATGTTGGAATGATCCTTGACAACTTTCTTGGTAACCATAAGAAGAGGGTTCATAAGATTGTTGATGAGGTTGATATGGTTGGTAAAGTTGTGGGTTGTGGTAATTCGCCCCATAGTTGTCTCGTGACGATTGAAGGTAGCTTGGACAAGCCATGTCCATAACGTCGCTTTGGTACCTAGGATGAGCTAGAAACACTTGAGCAAACGTTAGTATCCTAGTGCTTTTGAGGCACTAGGAAGAGAGAGTAACACAAGAAGAGAAACGGAGATACACAAGGAGAAGAGAACACAAAAATCAAGAACAAAGTCTAAAACTAAGCACACAAAAGTCTAAACTACGCCGTCCCCGGCAACGGCGCCAATTTGATGGGTGGGATTTGTCGTGAATCCCAACCGTCAAATAAAACCAACTAACCTAACTAGGGTAGCTAGGGTAAGTCGGGTCGAATCCACAGGGACGGGAGGTCGGACTAAGGTATGCTACAGTTCTAGACTAGGTTCGAGATGAGCTATTCTAAGGAGGGGGATGGCTAAGGACTAATCTAAGGTCTAAAGCAAGGAAACAAACAAGGAAAACGGGCAAGGGTTAGGTCGGGGTCAAAGGGGTAACGGAATGGTCAAGGAAGAACTAGAGTGAAGGAGGTAGTAGGGTAATCTAGGTGTGGTCCGGGCTCTCGCAACTTAGGCCCACCTAGAGGTTCCACCTAAAACCCAACTCGGCGATACACAACACAATCGGGGTACTAGCATGCTATAGGCCTAGGTCGAATCCGGGCTCTCGCAACTTAGACCGACCTAGGGGTCGTCCTCACCGGGCTCTCGCAACTTAATGAGGGGACCGAACCCACAAACAAACTATCACCCACAAGAGAAAAGCAAGAAAAACAAGCATTCTTAACTACTTAGTCATTCAAGCATTTCGACAAACATGTGATGTGCACCATACAAGAGGAGACCCAAATCTTCCACCAACATCTCCAACAATCCCTTAATCATCCAATTAACACCCTAATCACCTTACTAACCCTAGCAAGATACTACTCTAACATATCTATACTAAAACTAACACTAAGAAGATGAATCAACATAGCAATCAAAACAAACAAGAAGAAACTAACAAGAACTATGAACTATGAACAATAACAAGAACAAAGAATCAAACTTTAATGATAAAACAAATATTAGGAGAAGAGAAAAGAAGATTATACCAAACTAGAGGATGAAAAGAAGAATGAAACTTGCATAAATGAGAAGAACTTAAAACATTCACCCAAGGTTGTCAATCTTGGTGGAGATCTTGAAGAATTCCCAAATTACAAGCATTAATCTAGGATTAACGATAATCTAAGGACTAATCTACACTAATCTATGCTAATCTATGCTAAAACTATCTAGGGTTTAGTCTAATATGAAGTGCATAAGCTTAACATAACAAGGGAAGAGTATATATAGGGTTACAATGAAAGGGAGAAGAAAAGAAAGCGGAGTAGCAGTGGCCCGTCCCGGCCGAGACGGGGTGGTCCCGGTCGGGACGAGGTCGGTCCCGGTCGGGACGAGGTCGGTCCCGGTCGGGATGCCTCCATCCCGATCGGGATGGGCCCAGGTCAGCAGCTTCTCTTTTTGCTCCTTCATCCCGAACGGGATGAGCTTATCACGGGATGAGCCTTGTAGGCCTCCATTATGATCTTTTTGGTCCCTCCTTGCTTCTCATGGGCTTCTCACCGATTCTCGGGACTCGGGATCGGGTCTCGGAGGCTCGGGATTGGGTCCCAAGGTCTCGGGGTCAACTCCAAGGCATCGAGTCATCGTTCCTTAGCTTCGTTGGCTTCAAAATGTGTATGTATCGAGTCGGAATCGCTCCAACTCTTCCAAATCGATCTCAGGAACCTGAAACGAACTAAAGGAAGCATAAGAAGCCTCTAAACCGCTCCCAAGGAGCGATTCTACAAGGAAAAAGGGACCAAAACACTACAAAATAGGCACTACAAATGACACTTATCACTACTGACGACTAACAACCGACATCCTACACCCCCACACTAACACTGACGACACTCAACCATTCACATAGGACCTGGGAGACGAGGTGGTGGGTAGTAAGACTCGGGCGGAAGTATACCGAAAAATCGATCAAAATATTGTTGCTGTTGTTGCAACATTCTCTGGTTCTCCTCTGCCGCCAACCTCGCTGCTTAGGCATCCCTAGCAGCGTCCCTGGCTATCTCAAAGTTGTTCCAGGCGTACTCATAACCGTCTCTAGAGTACGTATACGAGCTATGCGCAGTATCGCGTGCATCCCGGGCCACATTGTAAGCGTTCTGGGCCAAGTTCAGTGAAGTGGTAGAGTTCTCCCAAGTCTGACGTGTTCGGTCGTAAACTTCCCCCCATTAGTTATAGAAGTCCTCCGATCCGAAGAACGAAGAGTGTCTTGGAGGACTCATGTTAATGTCGTCCTGAAAACCTGGGGTAGACTGGGTGAACGTGGAGTGTCTATGTGGTGTGAAGTCTGAGAAGTCGGGGGTGAAAAATTGTGAGGTCTGAGGTTCGGTCTGGTGGAAGGAAGAGGGTGCGTGTGATGATGAAGGTAACGCTCTCTGACCCTCATCCCGGGAGGTTTCAACCTCCAGTTTCTCCTCTGACACATCTACTACCTCTATGTCATCGTCGCCATAATCTAAAGGTCCCTCGGGGTATTGAGCTTGACGAAACTTACCTCGAGTGTTATCCCGAATATATTCCCTAGACCTTTTCGGCATGCCAAAATTCTCCTCAACATCTAGCCTGTCCCACTCGGGATTAGGTATCTCTATAGCTCGAAACTCAGTAATCTTGTACAAAAACAAACTGTTATAATCCCTTTTCTGGGGCCAAACAAGGTAAGGGCAATAAACCTCATCTAGAAAAATTCCTACTCCGCCAACTGGTGTCACATTACTAAAATCGACATCAAAGCTCTAGCTATCATCGTTACAACTCCACCGCAAGAAATTTTCTTGTGGTTGCCCTTCGCAACCTGGGCGAAATGCGTAGCTAGGGCCTTGGACATGTCGATCGACGGGCCTCTATTCAAAACCGCATCTTCTAAAAGCTGCACAGTTGTAGCACTACAATTGTGGTGCGTGTCATAGCTCGACAAAAATGAATTGGCTATGATACGCGCCAAATACTGGAGGATGGGGTTTCGAATGGAGAAAGAACGCATCTTCCCTTCCTTAAAAGTCCTTGGGCAGGCAATTTTAAACCAAAAATCTATCGCGGGCAAATTTGTCATCCCGAGTCTGCCCCGCCCTAGGCTTTTCAAGGACAGAAGAAGGTAAACCAAGCAATGCACCGAAATCCCTCAAATTGAGGACGTATAAAGTTTCTCGCAACTGAAAAGTGACAGTGGTATTATCATCACCACTCAGCTCAAAAGTTGCGAAAAACTCACACGTTAACTTTTGAAATGTTTCCTCCTCAGAGGCATAAAATTTAAGACCAAGGTTTCGGCACATTGCTTGTACCTGCGTTTCAATACCCATACGCACAAGTACATCTCGAGCCGCTCAACGAGTTGGCTCGAGACGACAGACCCAAAATTTCTTACACTTTTCAAGGTGGGAATTTTTTAGCGAAATAGACATTAGACTCCGAATGACGGATATTACGACGGATTGAAGAGTAACGTACCTCTAGCAGAAAAGATTGTTCACGCGGGACGAAGCCTTGTGTTTGAACGGGCATCGGGACAGATTCGCCCCGGACATCGGCTGGCTCGTCGGACCTTGAAGAGGACGTGGAACCCGAATTACGGTTGAGCATAGAGGATATCCTTTTCCTCGCCATTTGCTTGACTCTCCTCATCCTTGTTGAGTAATTTGATGATTATGGTGATGGAGGTTAGGGTTTGGGGTTGTCGAAATTGGAACGATTTCTCAAAAAAAATCCCAAGAAGATGATAGGAATGTGGTAGGGATGAAGAATATGTAATTGGATTAAGATTTGGTGAAGAAATGGAAGGATTAGAGGTGATTTAAGGTGGTGGAATTTGGGGATTTTTGGGGTTTGATTGAGGAGAGAGAGGGGAAAAAAGGTGATTATGAAGAGGGAAAGGGGGTTTGGTTGGGTATAGGTGACGCGGGGTGGAATTTTGTCCGGTGGTCACCATCGGGTGAAATTTCACCTGACGGTCTTCGGACCATTTTTCGCCATTCGCGCACATTTTCGCTCGGTGAGATTCCATCGGGTGAATTTTACCCGACGGAATTCCGTCAATTTCCAAGGCGCAATTTTTTTTTTACCGTCGGACGAAATTTCACCCGGTGAGATTCCACCGGGTGAAATTTTACCCGGTGGATTTCCGTCAATTCCTTTAATTCCAACAAAGCTGCCATCGGGTGAAGTTTCACCCGACGGACCTCGGGCCACAATTCCATCGGGCGAAATTTCGTCCGGCGAGATCCTCCACTCCAAATAAGCTTTAGCTTGGAAAGTGCTCTTTGACTTGGCCCAAACCAACCTTAACTCTTCGACAAAACCAATCTTCTCGGTCCATGTAATAGCTACACGGAGAAAAACTCTCATAATCGTTCATAGCGCAACCCAAAAACTCCATAAGAAATCTTCACAATCCCTCCAGATACCATAAAAGCAAGCTCCAAAAAGAAAAATCCGAAAGCTATTGTTCGAGGAAAAATAAAAGGAGATAAGAATATACAAATATTTACACGGTGGTCATTATAGCGACTGATATGATGACATTATATTAATATTACCAGGGTTTGTTGATGATATTTATACTTATCGTTTTGGTCAAGCAAGGGAATAAATTAGCTTACGCTGTGGCTGACACCAAAGAAGCAGCGTGATGTACGCCGCTATTCAGTCCGAGCAACTGTTATATGGTTGAGAATATGCACCAGCTGTCAATCACAGCATTTGAAAGCTTCTCTAAAGGCGCCAGCGTGGCCAGCTCGCCATGGGGTACGTTGAAGAAGTCGCTGAACCTTACAATCATCTCCCTGCAAAATTTAAACGGATTATGTAACACTCAACAAAATCGATATTAAAACCCACGAAAAAAATAGGTAATGTAGACCACTTACGATGTACTGTATTTTTCATTTTTGTAGAAGACGTAGTCAATTACGTCTTTCCTTACAGACATAACAGACCTGAAAAGCCTGCTATCACAACTCAGGAAGTCCGACAGCGTAAGATGGTCAGGATCCGGGACGTCACAGTCACAAGAGCATCCAAACCTCTCATCGACGACTTGCACGCATCCCAACTGCTTGTCAAAATGAAAAAAAATTAGGGTGAAAGACCTTCCTTCCATCTACTTCCATCGTCTCCGTTTCTATCCTTATCCCATAGAGACAGCACCAGCTGGCGGTCACTGTGTAACTGAAATTCCTCCTGAACAACCTCATTTACCTCAGCCGTCGAGTACGGCTGAAAGTTAAGATCGTCCACATTATCTTCATGTGTACGTCTGGCCTCAAATACTGGCCCCTGCGACGACAAATCCCTAGCTCGTCGAAGCGCCTCACAGACTTGGTCCATCATCCGGTGAAGCTCTGCTCTTCCCCAGAATGCCTGGGATGCTTGTGACGGGACCGGGTCATCTGGTGATGGATTGCCCGATGTTATCCTCTTGATCTTGGCAACATGTGACACCCACCAATCATGGAATGCAACTGCATTCCTTCTCATCGTAAGATGAATCTCATGGACCTCCTGCATGAAACAATAATTGTGTTACAATTATGCATCGGGGTGAAAAAATGAATGTTCTGTCGCAGAGCTTATTCATTAAAGTAACATATGATACACATTAAAGTAACAAATTATATGTATTAAAGTAACAGTGCATGGGTGGGAACTCAAGTGACAGAATGTGTAGTCAAAGGAGGTATACATTAAAGTAACAGATGATATCAACTAAAGTAACAGATGATATAAATTAAAGTAACATAATATATATTGGAGCAGAAATGTTGATGATAAAGGTTAAAGTAACACATTGTTCATTAAAGTAACAAATATTATTCATTAAAGTAACACCAGTTATGTGTTAAAAGTAATAGATGATAGGTTAGAGTAACATGCAGATTTACAGAGACATTCATGATTTACATGCTCACAGATTTACGGGACACAAAACCACGGTTTCCAAGTCATATATATATAGATTCATTAATGAATTGATGACATGATTACTTACATCGACAGCCCTGGCCCTCAATTCACTATTGTCTTCAACCCCATGAGCAAGCTTGATAGTGATGAACTTATCGCCCGCATGTCCGGACAATGTAACATCATCAGTGTGACGGTTCTGCGTAATCTTCAACGGCGATGACGCGCCTCCCCCCTTCCCCACATGTAGGCAACAGGGGTACTCCACATCCGATCGGGTAAGCCGGCCCAGCTCACCACCGATAAACTTGCCGGCCAACCGTTCTAGCATGCGCTGACCATCTCAGTGCTTGATCAAAGGAAGATCACACGGGCACGGAAGGTTGCGGTAGACAAACCGCTGGAAGTAGGTGATCATTAAAAATGGCACACAGCCAAGTAAATATGATGGATTACGGAAAACAAAATCCTCGCACGACTGCGCCAGTCCGTCCAGTATGAACGTGCACCAGTCAATGTTTTTAATCTGCTGTACATCTTGCACAACCTTCAGCAGTCTGAGATCAACTCCATGATTGGACGTTGGGTTGAAGAATATCGACATGCTGTACAAAACGAACATCCTACAGAACATCTCTCCACCCTCTACATCCTCCTGCAGTTTGGTTAGGACCCTTGTGAGAGGGATTGCATCACTTTCATTGAGGACTTGAAACAGATCCCTCTACTGTTTCTTCAGCCTCACATCAGACTCGTCTGCAGCCGCCTTCGATCGACCCATCGGCAACAGCTCGACAGCAGTCATGTACATCATGCTTGGTTACCAGGAATTGATTGCTCCCGCATCTAAATATCAGCGTGTCATCGCTGAATAAAGCCATGAAATCAGTCGCAAACTTTACAAGGAAGCTCCTAAGGCGCATTTCAAGTACGCCACCGAACCCGATCCTTGAAAGCGCCTCCCGCTGACTCTGGTTTAGTGTAGATATTAGATCAACCAGAGACTTTGGCCTACACCTGACAAACGTTGGCGTCACACCCATCTTCGGTCAATACTTTCTTCAACTTTGACGGTTTGACAGCCGTCTTCTTCGCCTGCCGTACCTGCTTCTTACCATCCTTTTTCTTGTCAGCAGCAACTACCATCTTACCTCCTTTTTCCATCTGAAATGTGGTATTATGAGAATATAATCAAAAATAATGCTAATGATACAAACTGAATAGAGGATTACATACACCTCATCCGCATTGAAATAGTATACAATTTAAAGTAACAGATAATAAGCATCAGAGTAACATATCATGTGAATTAAAGTAACGTCATTAGATGTTAGAGAAAAAGGATGCATATTAATCTTGCATACAACAAATGTTTATTCATAGATACTATACATTATAGTAAGAGACGTTATGTATAAAAGTAACATATTATAGGCATTAAAGTAACACTATGTGTATGTTGTAGCACGAGAACGATGCAGATTGTAAGATATCAGTAACAGGCTAAGCTTAATTGTATTGGTTATTCATTAAAATAAAAGATGATACCATTTAAAATAACAAATAATGTTCATTAAAGTAACACAAAAATTAGTTTATATCAGATATGCAGGGGAATGCATGTAAACAGAGAATGTGTATAATCAATTTCGAACATAAAAAACTAATCAATGGTTTTACCAGACATGCATTCTAGATACAATTGAATTTGAAAGGAATACAACGAAAGCCATTAAAATTAATTAGCATAACAAACAATTAAAGTAGAAAGGAATACAACGAAACCCATTATAGAATACAAACACAGACCTAATAACCACAAACTCAGTAAAATAAAATTAAAAGAATAATACATCAATTAAAAGCCCAAAAAAACCTAATTTACCTTAAGTTTAGAGATGAAGAATAGTACAGCTGCGTCGTTGATGATTGTGAAGATAATTTGATGCGTGTCGTTTCCGCAGTCAAAATTAAATTTATAAACACTGCTAACTCTACGGTAGATAGGGTAAGTAGAAGTCGATCCCACGGAGACTGACCTTATTATCTCAGGAAATTTATTATTTAATAGTATAAATATATCGAAAAGGGAGGTTTTCTTGGTTTTGAAAATAATAATAATAAAGTAAAAACATAACAATAAATAAGTAACTAATCATAACAATATTCGAGACATGCAATATACGATATAGTCGGGTTAATCATCGATTCAATTAATTAGACTCAAATAGATCGGTAACTATTTATTCCCTTGTAAGCAAGTAAATTAACAGTTTTATCTTTCTTACTCGTTAAACTCCGTTAACCACCCAAGTTTAATCCTAACTAAATTAGATTGACTCAACCATGTAAGCACGAATCAAGTCAATAAATTTAATCGCGTTAAGAACACCAATCAATTGAATTATATAGAACCAGAAAGGTGCAATTAAATATAACTCAATTATCATACAAAATTCTAGTAGTTAAATTAGACAAGTAAGCTACAACCTAATTCAAAACACTATTAATTTAACAATCGACTCATGTAAATAATATAGATGACCAAGCTAAATTAATAAACATGAAAGCAACAGTCGAATCGTGAATTTCATACGAATATCAAAGTTCTAATTAAACGTTAAAATAATAACGTAATCTCATAATTCATTGACAATAATCGGTACATTACATGTTCGAATAACTGAAAGATTAAACTAAGTAACTAATTAAACAATAAATAAACTAAATAAGATAGATAAATACAATCGTTAGATAAATTAAGAGTTGAATTGATCGCACCCCGCATTAAAATTTGACTGCATCCTAACTGACCTTGGCCGTGTAGGCCAAGGCCTTTTGCCCTACTCCTATGTATGTGTTTTGCTGCTCCTTCTCTTCTCTCCCCTTTACATTAAAGCCCCAATGCCTTCTTCTATAGTGTTAATTTGGTCTTATTGAATATATTTTTTTCTTAATTTATTGGTCTTGCTCTTACAATTCCACATCTTCTTCTTTTCTTTTTACACCGGATTCTCTTTTATTATTTTCCCATAATGGGCTGATGGTTTCAAGCTTGATTTCGACCCATTAGATGATGGAATTTGATTTTTCTCTCTTCAACAAAGTTGTTCATCTCAAAATTAGCTTTCTAATGCATTTTGATTCGCATTATTCCGACAACGTATGAGTGAGGTATTGTCGTCTTAATACAGACCTGCAACGTAAATATATAACTTTAGTAGTTTCATGATCTTAATCCAAGTGGGTTATTACTAATTAATTAAAATATATATTAAAAACTCAATTTAGCACAAAAATATTAAAAGTTTAATAATAAACCCAACTTATATAAAATAATCATTTTAATTCGAATAATACGAAAGACGACATAAAAATAATAATATTAAAGGGGTAAAAGTACGTATAAACACCGACTTATCAAATCCCCCCACACTTAGTCCATTGTCGTCCTCGACAATGAGAACTCACGAGTTAAAATTAAGAATCAAAAGATTAACCCTCCATGATTTCAATCCAACCAAAGTAGGTACAACCGACGACAAATTAATAATATTTTATAAGTTAGTAAGTTAGTGAAGTTAACAAATTACGAGTTAGATTAGCAAGTAATATACACATAAATTTCTCCTCCACTATAAACTATTCAATTAATTAATTTAACAATATATAATGTTTTAAACTACTTCTAAATCGAAATTATAAATAAACTCACTATCCTTCCCACTTATCTAACTACCTTTGAAAATTTGCGTAAGAATTGACTCAAGAACACGGGTTTCCGCAGTTCAAGGTCTTAGGGGAAGGGGATCTACTTTCTGTACATTCCTATTACCAGTTCAGTACGAGGATTGTTCTCCCGAGCACATAAGGCAAACTAGACACCTCGTCTCTCTTTTTCCACTCTTATTTATTTTTATTTCTTTTTCTTCGTATGATTTTTTCCTTCATTTTTTTTCCAAGATCGAGTGACACATGTAGCGAGTTTTCAACCAATGACTCCCGCCCTTCCGGACAAGGCATTAGGCATTCTCCCAATCCTGTTAGGACTAGGTTCCCCTCAGATTTACTAACTCAAGTCACAAGACCGACTCACTCACTCTTGAGGCATCTAATCTTTCTTATAGCCCTAGTTAGGAGTTAATTGAAGCAAGACCGACTTACCGCTCGTACCTCTAGAGTCAACAAAAAAAAGTAGTTAAGGTAGCTAAACAAGTTGTATTCTTTATAATTTATTTGTAACTTAAATTTAAAACAGACTTAATATACCATCTATTACTAAATTAATTAATCCAAGTCTAACCGGGAGGAAAAATAAATGAATACACAATTTTAAAACGAATTTTTAAGTTAGTAACAGTTAAAGTTAGAGTTAATAATTTTTTTTTTGTAAAAAAAAGTTAGATTAGAATTTGTCGTTGACTCCCTATTTTAGTTAGTCGAATAAAAACAAAGGGGTTTTTTAAACAATAAGCTCTATTTATTTAAAATTTTCCACTTTTTTTTTTCCGAAAGAATTAACCACTCTCCCACACTTAAACTCGACATCGTCCTCTGATAAGTGTATTTTGTAGTGCCTTTTTCACTATGTTTTGGTCCCATTTCCTTGTGAAATCGCTCCTTGGGAGCGATTCATGGGCTTCTTATGCTTCCTTTAGTTCGTTTCAGGTTCCCGAGACCGATTTGGAAGAGTTGGAGCGATTCCGACTCTATACATACACATTTTGGAGCCAATGAGATAAAGGAACGATGACTCGAGGCCTTGGAATCGACCCCGAGGCCTTGGGACCCAAACCCGAGCCTCCGAGACCCGATCTCGAGTCCCGAGAATTGACGAGAAGCCCATGAGAAGCAAGGGAGGACCAAAAAAAAGCTCTTAAGGGAAGCCTACAAGACCCATCCCGTCCGGGAAGGCCTCATCCCGTTCGGGATGGGGTGCACAAATGAGAGGGCTGCTGACCTGGGCCCGTCCCGGTCGGGACCAACCCGTCCCGGTCGGGACCACGCCGTCCCGGTCGGGATGACCCCGTCTCGGTTGGGACGCTGCAGAGGCAGCCGCGCATCTTTTGTTTCTTCTCCCTCATTCTTGTACCCATATATATACTCCCTTCTTGTATTAGTAATACATCTTATGATACCCTAGACTAATTTAAGCCTCCATTAGACTTTCAAAACCCTAGATTAGTGTTCTCATATTAGCTTTAATCTTCCTTTAATTATTAGTTAATCTTTGTAATTAGTTCTTGTATTAAGAAGTTCTTGAAGATTGTTCCAAGATTGACAACCTTGGGATTCTATTTGGATTCTTATTTATACAAGATTGCATCTTTTCTTTATCTAGTGTTGGTATAATCATCTCTACTCTTAATCTTGTTATTTAATCTTGTTTGAATCTTTTCATATAGTTATTGTTATTGTTCATTATGGATGTTTGGATATTCATGTTGTTTCCTCTTATTGTTGTTAGTTTGTTCATGATAATGAGTGAGTAGTAATCTTGTGGGGTTAGTAGGGAGATTAGGGGTAGATTATGGGTGATTAGGGTTGATTAAGGGAAAAGGGTGAATCTTTGTTGTTAGTCACATTATGGGCACTCTATGTGTTTGTTGATATGCTTGTATGAGTTGTAGTGGCCATGCTTCCCGTACTTGTGCTCATCTTCTCATTGTTTGTCTATGATGTGGAAATGTTGAGAATAGTTTAGTCGCGAGAGCGCGGATTAGGGTCTAAGTTGCGAAAGCCCGGACCCACCTTGACATCGGTTTAAGTTGCGAGAGCCCGGACCGATTCTAGCAACTAGGACACACCTATACCCTTGATCACCCAATCACCCTTCTACTCTTATGGACCCGACCTACCCCACTTTCTTCCATATTTGAGTTCATCTTTCTAGTTAATCATCGTTCTTCTAGTTTGTTTATTAGTTCGATCATTAGCATTGCTTAGCATTGTTTTAGCCTAGTTCATCATTAGTCTAGTTCTCACTTCTCCTCCACCATAGTTTTCCATTTATCGTTTCTTTGTGTTTGTTTGGTAGCATAGTCTTGTTGTAGGCCGACCTAGTCTAAACTTTGCCACACCGTCCTCGTGGATACGATCCCGACTTGCCCTAGCTACCCACTAGGCTAGTTGGTTGTTTATTGTTGGTTAGGACTCACGACAAATCCCTACCATCATCCTCGATGTCAAAAATAGACATTGAGAACTTAAACTTTAAGCATATAATATTAAAAAAATAAGAGGGTGGAGGAACTTAGCGGATTCCAATTATTCAGTAGTTGGTGATATCATGTTACTTGGACACAAAAATATCATTGTTCCCTAGTTTTTCCATGCTCCAAGCGAAATAATCAACCCCACACCAACTCCTAAGTCCTTTTACAATCTGCAAAATATAACATTGACCTAGGAAGTGTAGCACGAAGGAAACAAAACACACATAGCATCGACAGAAAAAAAATAAAATAAAATGAAATAAGACTATAACAATGAAATTAATAAATTAAAGATTTTTTTGGGCAACCGACACTATTAACATCCCCTTACAAAGGTTGTGAAACTCAGGGAGACACTTAAGCCGACTCAACTAATAAAACAAAAATATACTAGTAATAATAATAAGCAAATAACGTCTAAGACAATAAACAATTAGCCCTCGGCAACGGCGCCAAAATTTGATGCGTGTCGTTCCGCAGTTAAAATTAAATTTATAAACACAACTAACTCTACGGTAGATAGAATAAGTAGAGTTCGATCCCACAGAGACCGGCGCTATTATATCAGGGAATATATTATTTAATAATATAGATATATAGAAAAGGGGGGTTTTGTTGGTTTTGAAAATAATAATAAAGTAAAAACATAACAATAAATAAGTAACTAATCATAAAAATATTCGAGACATGCAATATATGATATAGTCGGGTTAATCATCGATTCAATTAATTAGACTCAAATAGATCGGTAACTATTTAATCCCTTATAAGCAAGTAAATTAACAGTTTTATCTTTCTTACTCGTTAAACTCCGTTAACCATGCAAGTTTAATCCTAATTAAATTAGATTGACTTAACCATGTTGTGGACACGACATAGGTCCACCCCGACGCGGCCACGCGCGGGTTTTGGGAGGCGAATGAATCTCCATATGAGAATGGATCGAATTGAAATTTAAATCGAGGTTGGAGTCGCCACCGAACTTTGTGGGAGTTCGGGCCCGTTCGAACCCACTCTAGGTCGTAGTGGGCCGTGTACAAAATACGGCCCATTTCTGATGTCAGAGTTTATCGGGTTCGTCCCTTTGCATTTGATACCGATACCGACTTGATCGGATATCGTGTATTGAATGACTCTCGTTGCCAATGGTTTCGGACATCCGGAAACCGAGGTTTTGAGTAAGGGGTGAGGGTACGTGTTGGGAAGTTCACAAAGAACACCCAACCCCGCTCGCACGTTAGCGGCCTCTACTAAGATAAGTCCTGGCAGGTTCAGTGACAGATCCCAGGGCCGAAGGTCCAGCTGTGATGACGTGTGTGCCGGCCAGGGCCTTGGTTCTGGCCTTCCGGATTTCTTCGACGGTGATGGGGACAGCCTCCCCCTTAACCAGATAAACGTCATCTTCGTCGTCATTCCATATCCCGTTGATTTGGGGGATGAAAGGGGAAATGAGATAAGCAAAGTCGACTACTTTTCCAGTAAAAATGGCGTGAGTAGCAAGAGGATTATTTTTGTTACTCGGCTTATCACTGGGTAGCGGTAATTTCCCACTCTCGATCAGATCTTGAATGAGATGCTTCAACTTCAAGCATTTTTCAGTGTCGTGCCCGTTGCCCCGGTGATAGTGGCAATAGGCTTGGATGTTGTAGCTTTTGGATCGTTTTTCGACGGGGACTTCCGGCATCGGGCCTATTGGCTGGATCAGGCCTTTAGAAGATAGCCTTTGTAAGGCGTTAGCATAAGTAGTCCCTATGTTGGTGAACACTCGGGCTGGAGTATTCTTTTTGGTCGAGGTGTCCAGAAGATTAACATCGTCAAAGATGCTTCGGGCCGCAGTTGTAACTGCGGGCTTGCCAGAAGACGAACTGGCTCCTTGATATCCCTTAGTAGAGGCCTTGTAAGGCTCTCTAACCTTAAGTCGTCTTCGATTCTCGTACCCATTTCGGTCAAGGTGGCGAAATTTGGTATGATGGCGTACCAGAGATGGATCCGGTAAGATGGGAGGAGATTTTTCACAAAGGCCTCCACTAGCACCTTTTCGTTGGGCTTGTCCACCAGCTTGACGCTTTCTGCCCTCCTCATTTGAAGGTATTTTGTGAAACCCTCCTTAGGCTCTTGTGCCATGACCTCCAGAGTACGCATGGTAGTCTGGATCTCAGTGTTGTCCGCATAGTTTCGGGCGAACTCCGTTGCGACATCGTCCCAAGTTTTGTACTTCTTGGAATCAAGCCTGTAGTACCAAGCTCTCGGGTGCTTGTCCAAGGATGAAGCAAAGAGATGCTTGAACATGGTCGATTTGATCCCCTTAACCGCCATAAACTCCTTGATAGCCCGGATATGGAGTACCGGGTCTTCAGTCCCATCGAACATGGGTAGGCCAGTCAAGTTGAGATTAGCGGGCAATTCATCAGTTAGCGGCGAATAAGTCCAAGCGTTCTCCGTGTGGATGGTGTTGCTGGTGGTCATGTGGACCTGTTCTTGCAGTTTGTGGACCGCGCTAGACAGTTCAGCTAACGGCCCATCATCATCAACTCCACTGTTAGGAGTTCCCTGTTCCACGGCGCTTACCTGGGTAAGGATGGCGATCTAGTCCTCCCTCATTTTCGTCAATTGGTCTTGAAGCTTAGCCAACGAAGCGGTCAACTCGTCAATGGCTTCTTTCGACATGGTTCGGGTGAAGGGCGGCCTGTCTGTAAGAATACCGCGTAATCAGCAACTAACCCAAATCCTAGAACAAAAGTACATCCCGAGCAAGGAAAGAAAGAAACTAGGAAGGAAATGACTCGGAAAAGGACACTTAGACGGGTGACCTGTGAAAAGGTGGGCCTCCTTTAGGATCCAGCTGTGTGGGCTGGGCCTTGTTCGAAAGGAGGTCCACGTGAGACATTCCCCAGACTTTGGACTCGATTTGTGTAAACGGGCCAACCTTTGTAGGAGTATGTCCTACATAGGTGGGCCTTGCCTTAGTCTAATAAGGCGGACTGGGATAGGGAGGAAATCCGTGATATAAGATCGACGGAGTTTCGACGCTAGAAGACTTGACGACTTAAGACTCGACCCGACACTGCTAAATACGGGAAGCCCTAAGAAAAGGAAGTTTGCAAAATTGATTTTTTGAAAAGCCCGAAAGAATCGGGGAGAACCGGCCCTTTTTTTTTCGAGAAAGAAAACGGAAAGGCGGACCAGGGGACGGTTTTGAAAGTTCGAAAATATTTTCGAGTTTTGAAATGGGCATAATACCGGCTAAAAATAGGCTATTTTGAGTAAAATCGTGGATCCTCAATTCGATATATGTCCCGGGTTTTGAAATTGGATATTTTGGAAAAGGATGCAATTTGAAAATGACGGTTTTTGAAAGATGACTTGTAAATCAGGTAGCACGTAGTCATGGAAACAGTATAACGACGCCATGTATGCTCTAATTCTAAGTCTCGGTCAGTCTGTAAGGGTCTATACCAGTGTACATAGCCTATCGAGAATCGGGGCGGACTTCCTAAGTCGAGTTGAGCTTAGAAGATGCCGTAAAACCCATTCAAATCGGCTAATGGACACCTTTGACATATCCAATTTGGACTACATCAATAGTACAGTGGGACGTCGGTCACCAGTACCGTTCCGGGAAAATATGGGGTTATGCATGAACCGTAAAACTAAAACGCGTATTGTACTAGTCAAAAGATTTCTATTCGAGTCTCACCCTGAGGATGCCGATGGTAAGTCACGCATCAGTTAATCCCCAGCGGAGTCGCCAAATTGTGGACATGACATAGGTCCACCCCGACGCGGCCACGCGCGGGTTTGGGGAGGCGAATGAATCCCCATATGAGAATGGATCGAATTGAAATTTAAATCGAGGTTGGAGTCGTCACCGAATTTTGTGGGAGTTCGGGCCCGTTCGAACCCACTTTATGTCGTAGTGGGCCGTGTACAAAATACGGCCCATTTCCGATGTCAGAGTTTATCGGGTTCGTCCCTTTGCATTTGATACCGATACTGACTTGATCGGATATCGTGTATTGAATGACTCTCGTTGCCAATGGTTTTGGACATCCGGAAACCGAGGTTCTGGGTAAGGGGTGAGGGTACGTTTTGGGAAGTTCACAAAGAACACCCAACCCCGCTCGCACGTTAGCGGCCCCTACTAAGATATCGTTTGATTTTTGAATACGCGCGTTAGTAATACGATGAATGATATGCAAACATTGTTTTCCTAAACATTCGAGGAATTGAATGGGTTGCTAAGTCGGTTTAATGCATGAAAATTAACGTCAAAGTTGAATTTAGCATGTGAGGTTCGTTTTAGTATAATAAAACAAGTGATAAAAAAGAAATTGCTAAAAAAGATGAACAAACGTGTTAGTAACGATTGAATAAAAAATATGAATACAATGAATATGCATGATTCGTGTTTGAACGAGGTCGAGAAAATATTTGTCGAAATCTGAAAATATGCCGAGAAAGCTGCTATTTTATGTAAGAAACGATGTATAAAATAAAATAAAAAAAGAAACGAAAAGAAAACGGGTCACGGTTTCAGGCTCCCACGTGAGTCGCCTGGGTGGGGCGCGACTCGCGTGGGCAGCTGTCTCGGTTTGTTTTTTTTTTAAATCGTTGATTTTAATAAATCGCGTACAAATATGGATTAATTTATACTCGATTTATATTTTCGATATTCGTCGTATTCGATATTCGATTATGAAATCGATATCAAATATTTGGAATGATTTTTAGAAAAAGTTTTCATAAAATCGTTTTGAAAAGAAATTGAACGAAAAGAAAAGAATGTTAATTCTCTCCGCGTTAAAATCGTCGTATTTTGTAAAAAAAGATGTAACGACTTTTTTAGCATCAACGAGATTTAATTTAGTTCTTGTTAGGTACGATATTCGATTAATGAACCGGTATCGTATTTTAAGAACGTTATATATGAAAATAATTTTGTAGTATCGATATTAGAAATAAATAAGAAAAAATGCGACGAACGACCCGTAAAACAAAAATCGCCCGACGACGAAAAAAGAAAAAAAGACGAGAAAAAAAAGACGAGAAGGGGAAGAAGAGAGAAAGGAGAAGTCGGGTTTGATTTTACACCCTCAACCTACATGCTTTGTTTACTCGGATCGGGGCTCGTCGGAATGTGGCTAGGGTACGGGAGCGTCGAGTGAATGTCGGTGAGTTATGGTGGTTCGGTTTGGACGTGTAAAATGACGGGTGAGGCAGCCGGTTTTTGTCGGATCTCGGGTTGTATCGGTTCTTCGATGCTAAGTGTATGATTATTTATGAATGTCGATGTGTATGAATAAGAAGTTGATAATTGATGTGTAAAAAGTGTTGTATGATGATAATGGATGTGTCTGTATTGTGTTGTGCAAGGGGCCTATTTATAGGAAAATTCCCGACCTTGGCTAGGAGAAGTGTTTGAGTGAGAACTACCGCTTAGGATAGGAAACGTAAGAGGTTGAGAAGCACGTGAATTCCGTTTTCTTGGTGAAGAAGCAAGGAACTCGGCTGAAAATAGGCTGCTCGGCCGAGTATTTGATGCTCGGTCGAGTGTTTGATTCGATATTCGGATAGAATTCCTACTTGATCGAATTCCATCCTTAAACGAATTTGTTTAATATTTTGCGTAGCTGATTTTTGTAGTGTTTGAGCTTAAGCCGAACTCGTGAGGTGTCACTGCTGGTCCGTGTGTCTCGAAAATATCTTTGACCGGGTTTTGACTCGGTCGCTAAAAGACGGTTTTGCCCCTGGTGTCGGATTCGACCCAAATTAGTCTTATTTGACCCGAAACGACCCACTGGGCTTGATTTTGAGGTTGGTTTTGTGAGTTATGTACTCCGTAAAAAGCCCAAGCCAAATGCCAATGATTTTGAGCCCGTTTTCGAGTATATTAAAGCATGTTTGCGTCCGATCATCATCGGGTGTTTGTCGGAAACTACTATAGACACCTGGCGGTCAAATGTGAGTGTCTACAGAGCCCCCACTCTGACTGAGGCTTGGACAGGGCGAAAGTCAGAGTAGCTACCAGGCCAATCAAAGATTAAGACCTGGCAGACTTCCGGTCGGATCGTTTATAGTCCAGTAGACTTGTGTAAAAGGGCTCGCCAACCATAAGTTGGAAATCATACCTAAGCTGATGATGCTAACTCCGTGGGGAATCGGACTTGTCGTATAAGTCTTGGGTGCGCTTATATGTGGGCCCATCCCGTTAAATGCCGCTGGGGAGTTATGTGAATTGCGCGGTCTTGAATTGTACCTGTATAAGTTACATAAAATTTTGCATGCAACATGTAGACGAAACAACTATGACTCGCGTTGGGAATAAAATATTGAAGAGGATTTTGAATTTTTGAATTTGAAAGAGTTTTGAAAATTAGAGTATTTTGACTCCGAAAAGGAATAGGAATGCTCGAGATGACTTAGCTAGATCCTAGGATAAGGTCTGTATGCTAAATCCCTTGGGATTAGGAATCCTTAGGTGAGGAGGAGAATCCGGTTTCATGCTATAAATACTCTCTCCTTGCTCATAACTTCTTCATAATTCCCACAATTCCCCTTCTTCCATTTAAGAAAAACAAGCCCTGAGAAACTTATTCTCCTTTTTAGAAATTCATTATGGGAATCGACCGATTAATTGGAATTCTGCAAGATTGGTCCCAATATTTCAGAGACGCAGATAAAGTTTTTCAGAATCAGAATGGTGTCACCCAGTTATTCACGATCCGCCAGATGCAAGTAGATCGTCACTTTTTGGATGCTTGCTTGTCCTATTGGGACGATACTTATCATGTTTTTGGCTTTCCTCGAGGCGAAATCTGCCCTATTCCCGAAGAAATTGCGGCCGTAGGAGGGTGGAATCCCATACTTCGCCCTGCTATCTCGTTCTCAGTTCATGATCCGAGGAGGAAATTACGGGAATTTTTAGGGCTTTCCCATATGGAGGTATCTCGCATGCTGGAAAGAGATACAGTTTCCTTGATTGATTTGGCCGAAAAATTCATGAATCCACACGACGTCCGGGTCAGGCCGGTTCACAACCGTAGGGCCTTTGCTTTCTGTATACTCCATGTTTATGCTTTCGAAGGCCATATGGATCTTTTGTCTTGTATGGGCCATGTCCGACTCTTCACAGTGGTTGATTTAATGGAGACGGAGCACAGCCCGGCTTGGCTGATCACAAGAGAAATTATCCAGGGTTTGGATAATCGTAAAAGGGATTCGTCGATTCAGCTGACTGGAAGTACCTGTCTTCTACAGGTACCTTGATTTTTTCCGATTTTTCGCAATTTTGTTTTTTTTTTCAATTCCCGCTTTTTTCGTTTTTTTCGATTTTCTCGCGGTTTCCGCAGTTTTCTTCGATTTTTCCGTTTTTCTCGGTTTTTTCTCGATTTTTGCGATTTTTTTTTTTACTTTTCGCGATTTTTTGATTTTTCAGCTTTGGCTATTTGAGAGGCTATCGATCCTGGATCCTCCCCTTGACGTAAGCCGATATCGTCCGAATCAAGTGATGACGAGGAGACGGACTGTTGACTTTTCTCGTCTCAACACTCAAAAATACTGGGACGAGTTGCTGTCTTTCCATGGAGGCCCATTGATTCGCTGGACCGTACCCTGGTGGCCCATTTATGTCTGGACCGGTCTGGAATCGAGGGATAGGGCCCGATATCAATTGATCCTATCCTTTAGACAGACAATTCATCTTTACCCCGATCGCATACTTAGGCAATATGGTCGGGCCCAAAGAATCCCGGAAATCGAGGCGGTCGTGAGTGAATCTACTCAGCTAACGGACGTAATGTGCGATACCTGGATGCAAAGGTGGTATACTCGGGCTACTTGGCCCGTTTCCAAGACTTTTCACTCGGTTTGGGTATCGGCTTCTTATGTGAAGTGGATAAAAGCAGATTCCGCTAAAGCCCGTGCTGCTTTGAAGACCGACAAAGCCTTTGACTTGCTGCGTCGAGAACAAGCTAAAGATAATCGAAGCTTCTTTGACGATGGTGATACCCCAGCTACCATGGTTCGTCTGATGTCAGGCCAGAAAGGGAACACTAGGACTCAAACTGAAGGGTCCAATACTAAAGGTGCATGGGGGAAAGTGAGCCCCCAGACGGACTTGGAAAGGAGACTCGGCCCAAGACTGGCGGTTAAGGACCGACTTGGTCCTCAAGACAGGCTACCCGAGCACGTGCGGGCTCGGCTTGGACCAGTGACGATAGCAGAAGATCCGTTGTCGAGGAAACGGGTTCGGGCTAAAGAGGTTCCACTAGTGATCCGGGAACGTTCGCCCCCGCCCCGTCGGCCTCGGGCTCCGCGCGACTTGAAAGATAAAGGGAAGCGGAAAATGTACGAGCAGTAGTCTCCTAGATTTTATTATTTACGTACTACTATTATTTTTGTGGTGTTTTTTTTTGCGTGAGGCATTTTTTTTGAATAATAATAAAAGACATATTAGTGACAAACCGTTCCCGTCTTTTCGTTATTGCAGTGGTTGTACCCTTTTGAGGGGTTGCCTACATATCCACGATTAGTGGAATCAAACCAACCGTAGTTCAGACATAGATTTTTTGCAATTTTCGAAATACATCAAGACTATTAGTTCGAGATGTGCGACAGTAGGATAAATAATCCTAACTTATTGTCTTGCTTAATTTTTGAAAATTTATAAAAAGGCAAATTTTATAAACTTTTAGCAAATGACATTGAGATAAGGTTTAGGGGTAGTATCGTTTCAGCTGGTCCAAGTTGGTTGGGTTGACGAATTCGTTCCCGTCCAAGTCCGTCAGCATTAATGCTCCTTCTGATAAAACCTTCTTTACTAGATACGGTCCGGCCCAATTGGGTTTGAATTTTCCCCTTGGGTCGACTGGTAGCAAAGCCCGAACAGATTTTAGGACTAGATCCCCTTCTTTGATATTTCTAGGCCTAACCCTTTTGTTGAAAGCCCGTTGTATCCTTTTTTGGTATATCTGGATATTGTTAAGGGCTCGGGATCGTCGTTCGTCCAAGAGAATCAACGAATCGTATCGGGCTTAGACCCAATCTGCTTCAGGCACCTGACTTTCGAGTAGAATCCTCAGGGATGGTACCTCGAGCTCGACTGGCTGGACCGCCTCCATCCCATATGTCAGATAATATGGAGTTGCTCCGGTTGCGGTGCAGATTGATGTCCGGTACCCCCATAAGGCAAAAGGGATTTTGTCGGGCCAGTCCCGGTAATTCTCAGCCATCTTTTTAAGTATGGTGACAATCGTTTTATTAGCTGCCTCTACCGCTCCATTTGTTTGGGGACGGTAAGGCGAAGATGTATGCCTTTGAATTTTGTATTTTTCCAGCAAAGTAGCGGTTTCAGCTTGGAAATGGGTCCCGTGATCACTAATGAATTCGTGCGGGATCCCGTATCGGCATATAATCTTATCTTGGATGAACTTGGCCACATGCTTGGCATTCAAGATCCGATGTGACTCGGCTTCAACCCATTTGGTAAAATAGTCAATAGCCACTAGAATGAAACAGTAACCCCCTGTCCCGGAAGGGTTCACCTTCCCGATTATATCAATTCCCCATGTCGAGAATGGCCATGGTGATGTCATAGTATATAACAGGGATGACGACATATGCTGGACATTGGCAAAAATCTGACAGTTATGACAGTGTTTGACATATAACTGGCAGTCGGTTTCCATGCTATTCCAATAGTATCCGAGTCTCGCGATTTTTTGAGCTAGCATATGGGCGTTCATATGCGGACCGTTTTCGCCATCGTGTACCTCGGCCATGACCCTTTCAGCTCGCGTTTTGTCGATGCATAGGAGCAAAGCCCCTTGTGCCGTCTTTTTATATAACTGCCCATCGTCCGTGCGGATGAACTGAGTGGCCCACCTTCGTAGGGCTTTCTTGGCCCGGTTTTCAGATCCCGGAAGATATTCTCCCGATGTTAAATAGGTCAGAACAGCCTGGTACCAAGGTTCCGGATCAGCTATTTCGATGTCTTGGATAGCGTTGACATATGCCGGCTCGGACCGTCTCTCGACACAAATCGGCATTCTGGTTAGGTGTTCCGGGATATTCAGTAAAGATGCTAGTTTGGATAGCGCATCTGCAAACTGGTTTTCTTCCCGAGGTAGATACATATATTCTACCTTCTGAAATTGCTTTTCGAGAACCCTTACTCGCGCTTGGTAAGCTACGAGATTGGCGTTCCGAGTTTTCCATTTTTGAAGAGCTTGATTGATGACTAAAGACGAGTCACCGTGGACCCGGAGGTTTGTTACTCCTAAATCAGCGGCGTCTTGCAACCCGTGAATGCATGCTTCATATTCGGCTGCGTTGTTAGTCACGTCAAAGTCCAATTTAATGGATAACGGGGTGTGCTCTCCTTGTGGTGAGATTAACAAAATCCTGACCCCAAATCCTCGAAAGTTGGATGCCCCGTCAAAATACAGATCCCATGTTTCGGTGTCAGTATGGAATATATCTTCATCTGGGAAGGCCCAAGTATCGGTATGTCCCTCTTCGGATACCAGACTATCGGCAAGGAACTCGGCTACTACCCGGCCTTTGATGGCTTTTAATGGTACGAACTTGAGGTCGAACTCAGCTAGCATTAAAGTCCATCTAGATATCCTGCCATTCAGGATGGGCTTCTCGAACAGATACTTGATTGGATCCATTCTAGATAACACGTGTACTTCGTGGCTAAGCATATAGTGTCGGAGCTTTTTAGTGGCCCAAACTAGAGCTAGGCACGTCTTTTCGATCATTGTATATTTACACTCGTACTCTAAGAACTTTTTACTGATGTAGTAAATAGCCCGTTCTTCTGAATTGACTGTCTGGGCCAGCATAGCCCCCATGGCTGTCTCGGTCGGTGTTAGGTATAACGACAAAGGCAGACCGTGTTGAGGTGGCATTAATACCGGTGGTGCAGACAGAATCTCTTTGATTTTATCGAAAGCTGCTTGACATTTGTCGTCCCACAGTACCCGTTCTCCTATCTTCAGTTTCTTGAAAATGGGTTCACATACCATGGTTAGCTTCGAAATAAAACGGCTGATATATTGGACTTTGCCGAGAAACCCCCTAATCTCCTTTTCGGTTTTAGGCGGCCGCATCTCGGTAATGGCCTTTATTTTGGCCGGTTCAACCTCGATGCCGCGTTGGATGACGATATGGCCCAGTAACTTGCCTGATGTTACCCCGAAACTGCATTTTTGAGGGTTTAGCCTCATGTTGTACTTGCGTAGTCGGGTGAAAAACTTTCCGAGGGCCGAAATATGCCCGTTTCGATCCTTGGACTTAACGATCATGTCGTTCACATAAACTTCTACTTCCTTATGCATCATGTCATGCAATAAGGTAGTGGCGGTCCGTTGATAAGTGGCCCCGTCATTGATAAGCCCAAACGGCATAACGGTGTAGCAGTAAGTACCCCAAGGTGTAATGAAGGTGGTCTTACTCATGTCTTCCTCCGCCATTTTAATCTGATTGTACCCGGCATACCCGTCCATGAATGATAGAAGGGCATGATCGGCCGTGTTGTCCACCAGTATGTCGATGTGTGGCAACGGGAAATCGTCTTTCGGGCTAGCCTTATTAAGGTCCCGGAAATCTACACAAACTCGTACCTTTCCGTCTTTCTTGGGTACCGGTACGATATTTGCGACCCAGTCGGGATATTCAGACGCTTGAATAAAGCCCGCTTTGAATTGCTTGTCGACTTCTTCTTTGACTTTGATAGACCATTTGGGCCTCATTCTTCGGAGTTTTTGCTTTACCGGCTTACACCCGTCTTTAATGGGTATACGGTGTTCGGCTATCTCCCGGTCTATCCCCGGCATGTCCTTGTAAGACCATGCGAAGACGTCTTTGAATTCATGGAGGAGATCCGTGAATTGTTGTTTCTCCTCGGGATCTAAGGATAAACCTAACTTAAGCATCTGAGGCTCTAAAGGGGTTCCTACATTGATGGAGTCAGTACCGAATCTCGGTATTCCCTTTGTTCGAGTTGCTCGACTAGATGCGGAGGTAGTGGTACCTGTTCGTCGGGTTTCTCAATGTCATTGCAAGTAAAATTTTTGAAAATGTTTTGAAAATAAGACAAGTTTTAAGCAGAACGGTTATCGTTATTATTGATAGAGAATTTTGAAAATAGCTCGAAGAGAGCAGCCATCTGATCGTTGGTCAGAGGCGGGATGGGGAGTGCTCTCGGGACAGACTCCGATACTCCCATAAGTGTGACTAAAGGAAGGGGGGTTACAGACTCGATTTCAGTACTGGACCCTCTAGACTTGGACTCAGACTCCGACTCTGACTCTGACTCAGACTCGGATTCGGACTCAGTTTCCTGCATGTCCCCTTCACCAGTAGTGAGCTTGTAGACTCGACCCTCGCTGTCGGTCCACTTGATCGTCTTCCTCCATGCCCTTTTTCCGGTATTAGCACCGACTTCAGAGATCAGCTTGGTCGGATCGAACTTGCTGCTGTGGAGGATCAGGTTTACTAATTCCTCCTTAGGAGTTGGGACGATCTTACTTTCCCCGAACAAGAGCCCCAGCATGGGCTCGGCATGGCTTGACTTCTCCTTTGACTCGGCCTGGATGAGAGCAAAGATATCATCCGGGATGAAATTGCATTCCCGAGCCAATTTGGTCTCGGGATATGAGATGGTGGGCTGATAGAGGCCCACTTGAATAGCTCCGAACACGGGAGTGACAAACTTGATTGCGTTTGTCCGGTCCATATCTCCCTGGTCATGGTGTAGCCCAACCCGAATCGAGACTCTCCGTCGTTCAGGACCTCAATGATCTTGCCAGCTGGGAGATTGGGCCTTGAGGTAGCTCCCGGTAGGTAGCCCAAGTTTTGCAGCATCATGTCGATGCTAGTAGTGAAGTAGGGCTGAAAAAGATATTCTTCATCGACAATCCCGACGAAATTGAAACCCCGCGGGTCGATTGAGCCTGCCGTGTTGCAGCTTGACACGGCTATGGGAGTAGCTTCGAGAGTGATGACCCCGTCTTGTAAAGGTAGCTTGACCTTTCTGTGGAGAGTGGAGGACACGGCTTTGACCGCGTGGATCCAGGGCCTTCCAAGTAGCAGATTGAAAGATGATGTGACATCGATCACTTGGAATTCGAGCTCCCTATCGATCGGGCCCGTTATGATGGTTAGTTTAACGGTCCCAGCTACTGATTTTGGGCTTCCATCGAAAGCCTGGATGGTTTGTGCAGTACGAAGGTAGTCAGTCTCGGTAATGCCGAGAGCCTTTGCAGTCCTCAAGGGAAGGACATTTACAGCCGACCCGTCGTCAATTAGGGTCATGGGTAGATACTTGCCCCGACATATCACCGTGATATATAGGGCCAAGTTATGGGCGGCCCCAAACGGTGGAAGGTCGGACTCAGAGAAGGTGATAAGTGGGCCTTCTCCCTTGGACTTGCCTTTAAGGTGAGGCAAAAAAGTGGCTACCATTTCAGTGGGGGTAACCAACGAGTCAACCTTGATCTCATCGAGAGCCTTAGTAAGTGCTACCCGATGCTCTTGAGAACTAACCAAACGCTGCCATATAATAAGATCGGTTCAGACCCTCTTTAGTTGTTTGACTAGGGCCGTGTCAGCGTTTGGTTCTTCAGGTGTAGATTCCGTCCTGGCAGGTTCAGTGACAGATCCCAGGGCCGAAGGCCCGGCTGTGATGACGTGTGTGCCGGCCAGGGCCTTGGTTCCGGCCTTCCAGATTTCTTCGATGGTGATGGGGACAGCCTCCCCCTTAACCAGATAAACGTCATCTTCGTCGTCATTCCATATCCCGTTGATTTGGGGGATGAAAGGGGAAATGAGATGAGCAAAGTCGACTACTTTTCCAGTAAAAATGGTGTGAGTAGCAAGAGGATTATTTTTGTTACTCGGCTTATCACTGGGTAGCGGTATTTTCCCACTCTCGATCAGATCTTGAATGAGATGCTTCAACTTCCAGCATTTTTCAGTGTCGTGCCCGTTGCCCCGGTGATAGTGGCAATAGGCTTGGATGTTGTAACTTTTGGATCGTTTTTCGACGGGGACTTCCGGCATCGGGCCTATTGGCTGGATCAGGCCTTTAGAAGATAGCCTTTGTAAGGCGTTAGCATAAGTAGTCCCTATGTTGGTGAACACTCGGGCTGGAGTATTCTTTTTGGTCGAGGTGTCAAGAAGATTAACCTCGTCAAAGATGCTTCGGGCCGCAGTTGTAACTGCAGGCTTGCCAAAAGACGAACTGGCTCCTTGATATCCCTTAGTAGAGGCCTTAGTAAGGCTCTCTAACCTTAAGTCGTCTTCGATTCTCGTACCCATTTCGGTCAAGGTGGCGAAATTTGGTATGATGGCGTACCAGAGATGGATCCGGTAAGATGGGAGGAGATTTTTCACAAAGGCCTCCACTAGCACCTTTTCGTTGGGCTTGTCCACCAGCTTGACGCTTTCTGCCCTCCTCCTTTGAAGGTATTTCGTGAAACCCTCCTTAGGCTCTGGGTCCATGACCTCCAGAGTACGCATGGTAGTCTGGATCTCAGTGTTGTCCGCATAGTTTCGGGCGAACTCCGTTGCGACATCGTCCCAAGTTTTGTACTTCTTGGAATCAAGCCTGTAGTACCAAGCTCTCGGGTGCTTGTCCAAGGATAAAGCAAAGAGATGCTTGAACATGGTCGATTTGATCCCCTTAACCGCCATAAACTCCTTGATAGCCCGGATATGGAGTACCGGGTCTTCAGTCTCATCGAACATGGGTAGGCCCGTCAAGTTGAGATTAGCGGGCAATTCATCAGTTAGCGGCGAATAAGTCCAAGCGTTCTCCGTGTGGATGGTGTTGCTGGTGGTCGTGTGGACCTGTTCTTGCAGTTTGTGGACCGCGCTGGCCAGTTCAGCTAACGGCCCATCATCATCAACTCCACTGTTAGGAGTTCCCTGTTCCACGGCGCTTACCCGGGTGAGGATGGCGATCTAGTCCTCCCTCATTTTCGTCAATTGGTCTTGAAGCTTAGCCAACGAAGCGGTCAACTCGTCAATGGCTTCTTTCGACATGGTTCGGGTGAAGGGCGGCCTGTCTGTAAGAATACCGCGTAATCAGCAACTAACCCAAATCCTAGAACAAAAGTACATCCCGAGCAAGGAAAGAAAGAAACTAGGAAGGAAATGACTCGGAAAAGGACACTTAGACGGGTGACCTGTGAAAAGGTGGGCCTCCTTTAGGATCCAGCTATGTGGGCTGGGCCTTGTTCGAAAGGAGGTCCACGTGAGACATTCCCCAGACTTTGGACTCGATTTGTGTAAACGGGCCAACCTTTGTAGGAGTATGTCCTACGTAGGTGGGCCTTGCCTTAGTCTAATAAGGCGGACTGGGATAGGGAGGAAATCCGTGATATAAGATCGACGGAGTTTCCACGCTAGAAGACTTGACGACTTAAGACCCGACCCGACACTGCTAAATACGGGAAGCCCTAAGAAAAGGAAGTTTGCAAAATTGATTTTTTGAAAAGCCCGAAAGAATCGGGGAGAACCGGCCCTTTTTTTTTCGAGAAAGAAAACGGAAAGGCGGACCGGGGGACGGTTTTGAAAGTTCGAAAATATTTTCGAGTTTTGAAATGGGCATAATACCGGCTAAAAATAGGCTATTTGAAAATGACAGTTTTTGAAAGACGACTTGTAAATCAGGTAGCACGTAGTCATGGAAACAGTATAACGACGCCATGTATGCTCTAATTCTAAGTCTCGGTCAGTCTGTAAGGGTCTATACAAGTGTACATAGCCTATCGAGAATCAGGGCGGACTTCCTAAGTCAAGTTGAGCTTAGAAGATGCCGTAAAACCCATACAAATCGGCTAATGGACACCTTTGACATATCCAATTTTGGACTACATCAATAGTACAGTGGGACGTCGGTCACCAGTACCGTTCCGGGAAAATATGGGGTTATGCATGAACCGTAAAACTAAAACGCGTATTGTACTAGTCAAAAGATTTCTATTCGAGTCTCACCCTGAGGATACCGATGGTAAGTCACGCATCAGTTAATCCCCAGCGGAGTCGCCAAATTGTGGACATGACATAGGTCCACCCCGACGCGGCCACGCGCGGGATTTGGGAGGCAAATGAATCTCCATATGAGAATGGATCGAATTGAAATTTAAATCGAGGTTGGATTCGTCACCGAATTTTGTGGGAGTTCGGGCCCGTTCGAACCCACTTTATGTCGTAGTGGGCCGTGTACAAAATACGGCCCATTTCCGATGTCAGAGTTTATCGGGTTCGTCCCTTTGCATTTGATACCGATACTGACTTGATCGGATATCGTGTATTGAATGACTCTCGTTGCCAATGGTTTCGGACATCCGGAAACCGAGGTTCTGAGTAAGGGGTTAGGGTACGTGTTGGGAAGTTCACAAAGAACACCCAACCCCGCTTGCACGTTAGCGGCCTCTACTAAGATATCGTTTGATTTTTGAATACGCGCGTTAGTAATACGATGAATGATATGAAAACATTGTTTTCCTAAACATTCGAGGAATTGAATGGGTTGCTAAGTCGGTTTAATGCATGAAAATTAACATCAAAGTTGAATTTAGCATGTGAGGTTCGTTTTAGTATAATAAAACAAGTGATAAAAAAGAAATTGCTAAAAAAGATGAACAAACGTGTTAGTAACGATTGAATAAAAAAATGAATACGATGAATATGCATGATTCGTGTTTGACCGAGGTCGAGAAAATATTTGTCGAAATCTGAAAATATGTCGAGAAAGGTGCTATTTTATGTAAGAAACGATGTAAAAATTAAAATAAAAAAAGAAACGAAAAGAAAACGGGTCACGGTTTCAGGCTCCCACGCGAGTCGCCTGGGTAGGGCGCGACTCGCGTGGGCAGCTTTCTCGGTTTTTTTTTTGAAAATCGTTGATTTTAATAAATCACGTAAAAATATGGATTAATTTATACTCGATTTATATTTTCGATATTCGTCGTATTCGATATTCGATTATGAAATCGATATCAAATATTCGGAATGATTTTTAGAAAAAGTTTTCATAAAATCGTTTTGAAAAGAAATTGAACGAAAAGAAAAGAATGTTAATTCTCTCCGCATTAAAATCGTCGTATTTTGTAAAAAAGATGTAACGACTCTTTTAGCATCAACGAGATTTAATTTAGTTCTTGTTAGGTACGATATTCGATTAATGAACCGGTATCGTATTTTAAGAACGTTATATATGAAAATAATTTTGTAGTATCGATATTAGAAATAAATATGAAAAAATGCGACGAACGACCCGTAAAACAAAAATCGACCGACGACGAAAAAAGTAAAAAAGACGAGAAAAAAAAGACGAGAAGGGGAAGAAGAGAGAAAGGAGAAGTCGGGTTTGATTTTACACCCTCAACCTACATGCTTCGTTTACTCGGATCGGAGCTCGTCGGAATGTGGCTAGGGCACGGGAGCGTCGAGTGAATGTCGGTGAGTTATGGTGGTTCGGTTTGGACGTGTAAAGTGACGGGTGAGGCAGTCGGTTTTTGTCGGATCTCGGGTTGTCTCGGTTCTTCGATGCTAAGTGTATGATTATTTATGAATGTCGATGTGTATGAATAAGAAGTTGATTATTGATGTGTAAAAGGTGTTGTATGATGATAATGGATGTGTCTGTATTATGTTGTGCAAGGGGCCTATTTATAGGAAAATTCCCGACCTTGGCTAGGAGAAGTGTTTGAGTGAGAACTACCGCTTAGGATAGGAAACGTAAGAGGTTGAGAAGCACGAGAATTCCGTTTTCTTGGTGAAGAAGCAAGGAACTCGGCTGAAAATAGGCTGCTCGGCCGAGTATTTGATGCTCGGTCGAGTGTTTGATTCGATATTCGGATAGAATTCCTACTTGAGATCGAATTCCATCCTTAAACGGATTTGTTTAATATTTTGCGTAGCTGATTTTTGTAGTGTTTGAGCTTAAACCAAACTCGTGAGGTGTCATGGCTGGTCCGTGTGTATCGAAAATATTTTTGACCGAGTTTTGACTCGGTCGCTAAAAGTCGGTTTTGCCCCTGGTGTCAGATTCGACTCAAATTAGTCTTATTTGACCCGAAACGACCCACTGTGCCTGATTTTGAGGTTGGTTTTGTGAGATATGTACTCCGTAAAAAGCCCAAGCCAAATGCCAATGATTTTGAGCCCGTTTTCGAGTATATTAAAGCATGTTTGCGTCCGATCATCATCGGGTATTTGTCGGAAACTACTATAGACGCCTGGCGGTCAAATGTGGGTGTCTACACATGTAATCACGAATCAACTCAATAAATTTAATCGCGTTAAGAACACCAATTAATTGAATTATATAGAACCAGAAAGCTGCAATTAAATATAACTCAATCATCATGCAAAATTCTAGTAGTTAAATTAGACCAGTAAGCTGCAACCTAATTTAAAACACTATTAATTTAACAATCGACTCATGTAAATAATCTAGGTGACCAGGCTAAATTAATAAACATGAAAGTAACAGTCAAATCGTGAATTTCATACGAATATTAAAGTTCTAATTAAATGTTAAAACAATAACTTAATCTCATAACTCATTGACAATAATCGGTACATTACATGTTCGAATAACTGAAAGACTAAACTAAGTAACTAATTAAACGATAAATAAACTAAATAAGATATATAGATACAACCGTTAGCTAAATTAGAAGTTGAATTGATCGCATCCCGCATTAAAATTTGACTGCATCCTAACCGACCTTGGCCGTGAAGGCCAAGGCCTTCTGCCCTACTCCTATGTATGTGTTTTGCGGCTCCTTCTTCTCTTCTCTCCCCCTTTACATTAAAGCCCTAATACCTTCTTTTATAGTGTTGATTTGGTCTTAGTGAGTATATTTTTTCCTTAATTTATTGATCTTGCTCTTACAATTCCACATCTTCTTCTTTTCTTTTTACACCGGATTCTCTTTTCTTATTTTCCCATAATGGGCTGATGGTTTCAAGCTTGATTTCGACCCATTAGATGACGAAATTTGATTTTTCTCTCTTCAACAAAGTTGTTCATCTCGAAATTAGCTTTCCAATGCATATTGATTCGCATTATTCCGACATCGTATGAGTGACATATTGTCGTCCTAAGACAGACCTGCAACGTAAAAATATAACTTTAGTAGTCTCATGATCTTAATCCAAGTGAGTTATTACTAATTAATTAAAATATATATTAAAAACTCAATTTAGCACAAAAATATCAAAAGTTTAATAATAAACCCATCTTATATAAAGTAATCATTTTAATTCAAATAATACGAAAAACGACATAAAATAATAATATTAAAGGGGTAAAAATACGTATAAACACCGACTTATCATAATTTATAGACTGTATGAACGAAGGATTTGTGAATAGAATGAAACATGAATGAAGATGAGAAGACGATGAAAAGATGAAGATGAAAGTAATGGTTCTAGTTCAGAATGAATATGAGAAGACGATGAGAGTGAATGATGTAGGCGGGAATGTTGGAAAGTTTAAGATTGAAAATACTTCTGTAAGAAGGAAACGTGGGGTGAAAGTAGAGGTGAAAAACTGAATAGATTGATAGGTTGGCTGTAGAAATTAAAAGAGGAGAGAGGAAAAAATATTTACTAAGATATTTTAGTTATTTCCTTAATTATGCAAACAAATCTTAACCATTAATCAAATAAGTTAACTTATAAGAGTTATTGTCCTTATGTGATCATCTCTCTCTCTCTCACTCTCTCTCTCTCTATATATATATATACTACCTCGTGAAAATTCATGGCGTGTAGGCATTTTCATTGCCATTAGAAAATATTGAAGATAATTAATAAGCGGTATAACATATGGTGGATTATATTGCACATTTGTAAATTATTGAATTTAGAGGAATAGTTTAATACCCGTGTAGTGAAAATTCACGGGGTTGAAGCGTGATATTTGTTGAAAATAACGTAAAAGAAATGAATATTGACGCAAACAATTATTACAGTTGACACGGATATAGTCGTGTCACCGTAATCAAAATAAACCTAATTTAAAACTAACGGGTAGCTAGTATTAAGTAGGGCTGATTCCGCAGGGAAGCAGATTAAATTTATAAGTTGATCGATTGACAAAAATACTAAAAGCATGAAGATCATTAAAAGGACAAAAGAGTTACAGGATCATCATAAATCAAAGCAAGCATAAACACGATATTCAAACAATTGATTAATACGAACCAAAGAGTAATGTCACGGTCCTTTCGATCACTAGTCACCCTAGAAGTTACCTAACTGACTCTTGTAGACACCCGGATTTGGACCTGGTGGCTGCAGAAGTGCCCAACAAACACCCGATGACGATATGACTGCAACGCGACGCGGGTTCGCGGTGCTTTAGATAGTTTTTCTATAGAACGGATCAAATAAATTATTCGGGCAAAATAAACTAACATGATGGCAGCCTTAGTCGCGTCGTTACGATCGCATAGACACTAATTAGAGTCAATTCCGACACCGGGACCCCGAGTCGGTCCCAAAACTCGGACCAAGTCAACACCGCGCTAAGCGAACCTCGGGATGAACACCCGAGGCCCACTAAACCCACGGCGCTAGGGTAAACATCGGAAGACTTAGGTCCTAAGTTATGAATCATACACCCGTCTCTCGGTTTTGGAAAGTATCAAAATCGTATCTTCAAAACTCCAACCGCCTTGCCTCACGCGCCTAAGAATCCCCACGCCTGAGCCCAGGCTCCCGAGACCTGGTCCGCCCCATCTCACGCGCCTATATGGGCGACGAGGGCCGAAAACACCTATAAATACCCCCCTTCACGTCCTCATTTCGAAACAACTCAACTCTCTCTTCCCCCTCTAAACTCTCGCTAAGGGCTCGCACTCCGACACCCGAGGCAAACGATCCACTCGATCGTAGTTCCGATAATAAAATAAAAGCGAAATCGACGCTACTCCTCACCTTCGAGCACTCCACTCGATACCGAGGTGCCTGTGATCGACTAGCTCAAAACTAGTACCCAGGTTCTGCCGGATTAGCCGCAGAGCTAGTCCTTAGCAACGAAACTCTGCCGGAGTAGCCGCGGGAAGGTCAAACGGTAATGGAGCTCTCTCGGAATCACTGGTCAAGCTAGGAGGATCCGCCTGTTGATAGAATCGTCACTAGGTTGTCATCTAAACAAAACTTTCCATATTTTCAATTTATATTATCATGCACTACGATAACACTAGATATGGGCTCTAGGCCCACATATACATCTACTAAAATACGTAACGTCCCAACTTCAACCGCAAACACTAAAACACACTAAATAGACCCGAGTAATTCCGAGATCCGTTCCCGAAACTATCTATGCATCGAGTCCCGTTTAGTGTATACTCAGAGGGTGCAACTCCTCACAATGTGATTTACTTACATTCGCATTTACAGTTTTTCATATGATTTATTGCTTTTATGACCATATAATCGCATGCTAAGTCACCTAACACGGAATTCAAAACGTAAAGAAACTAAAAATGAACAAAGCGATGGTCGGCTTCCGTATTAGTCCCGGTGCTCACCTCATTTGGTTCGACGCATCTCTATTAATACCGAACCGACGCATCTTAAGCAGAATACCACGTAAAGTATACCACGAGAATGACTAATATCCGTATTATCGCGTTAAAACTGATTTGCTAATACGTATAATACTAGTACTCTCTACCCTTCCATGTGAATCTTTTCATGGCCTGCCTGTCACGTGAAATCGCATGCAAAGAATGTAAACACAACTATTTTGACGACAAAAACATACTTGTCCTTAAACAACCGACATAGCAAAAAGTTTTAGGGTTAAAACAACGGATGTTACAGTACTTCCGCCACAACAAAAGAACTAGGATATCAGCCCACCGATTGATTAGTAGAGGCCGCTTTAGTGCGGGCGGGGTTGCGTGTTTTTTGTGAACTTCCCAACACGTACCCTCACCCCTTACTCAGAATCAATTCAAAGGTTTCCGGATGTCCGAAACCATTGGCAACGAGTGTCGTTCCAGGCATGGAGTGCTTAAGGGTACAAGTCTTTATCTTTAGGTCCCGTGCCACTCAACTTTGAGCCGGTAAGGGATCAAAGTTAACTTGAACGGTTTCCGAGTCCCCATAATTTGACTCGGTGGCGACTCCACAAATCACGACAACTTTAGTTCACTAAAAAGGTTGCCTTACCAAACAAAACGGCTTTTAAACATTTACAACCACGACTCGATCGATTCCCAAACGGAAACACGGGTGCCCCATACCCGTCTAGTACAAGTCCGGATCGTCATCCAAATCGAGGTCCGACACTTCGCCACGTATGCAGGGAGAGGGCCGCGTGGGTGGCCGCCGCCACACGTTGAAAACCGAGCCTGTCCCGCACGGGCTCGCGCGGGGCGTCGGGCGGTGCGGAGGGACGTCCACAGTTTGGCGACTCTGCTGGGGATTTGGAAACAAGTTTCCAGTGGTGGTGTAACTTGAACGAGGTCGGTGAAGCTCATGTCTTAGTTCCTAGTTGTGGTCACTACGGGTTTTCGCCCTAAAAAGCCCACCCTAACCGATATCAGGACCAATCGACCTCTTCGCGGTAAGATCTCTAGGGACACACGGAGAGATCCTCGATTGACGCTCCAGCCGCCTAACCCGTAACCGCGGGATTAATAAGCGAATAGTTCCGAATAGACGGTATGACACCAGTCTCCCAAGACCATTGTTAATACCTAAGTAAAGACTATTCGTGGGCGGTAGCCTACCCTAAACCTACCCGAGTCTGCATCCTGCATGAGTGTATGCATTCCGAGTTATGTGTAGCGTGTTTGAACAATCCAACCCAAATAAAACACTAAAATACGGATTCAACCACGCCAACATATTCAACCGCACCCAATTCCGTTTTCAAAAACATCTCATCTTTTCAAAACGACCTTTTGAACATCGATACTCCGAGCAAGTCATGATTTCTAAAAAGAGAACATTTTCAAACGCCGTTGTCATGGCAAATTTTACACTCAACGTTTTCAAAGAAAAATGAAATACATTTTCAAACGCCATCACGTGGCTAAAATAAAACCCGTCAAAACAACAAACACCGTTATTACTACAAAAACTCCCAATTAATGGGATTAAGGCACACCAAACGGTTACATTTTAGAAGGTTTTTTTTACACACATACCGTTAACACGACCGAAGCTTCAATTAATGAAGTCAAGGAACCCGAAACGGTTACATTCTCAAAACATTTTTTTTCACAACACACCACCATCCATTGTCGAATGTTATTGCCACTGACGAACGTGGATCACTCGTTTTTTTTTAAAAAAAAAAAAACAACAACAACAACCTTTTTCAAAAAATTATTCACAACCTAAACCCTTGACAAGGATTTAGTCACACCTTTAAAGCACCACACGCATCCACTATCGAACTAGCTAATTAATAGTAGTCTCGATAAAAAAAAAGAAAAAAAGTCACTTCATCATTTTTAAAAAACCGGTCCACCTACGGACCGTGTTCCTTTCAAAAAAAAGAAAACGTTTACACTTTGGCTATCGTCGGATTCCCGACACACACACAGCAACGCACAGTTTGCATCATTAACGATGTCGCCACACCATCGTCTCCCTAATTTTACAAAATCATCCATGTCAAAACTCTCCTCGGCGAGTATCGGTCGTTTTCGAAAAAAAAAATTCTTTGATCCTGAGCCGGGATCGTGATCAACTTCTTACGTCGTACAACCGTGTGATTAATTGTCTGTGTTAGTTACTTGGATCACCTCTACTCGAGATCTTACGTTTTGGGTCGTCTCGTTCCGAGAAGTCCTCTATAAACCTCACCACCGAGGTTTGTGTCAAATCGTCTCAATATAGAGACCTAAATTCATTAGGTGTTTCGCCGAATACACTAGGAGTCTAAAGCACCTGAGTCCCTAAACCAGCGACCGCATGCACACACAAGTCAAGGGACTCATTTTTGCGTCGCTCAACTACGGGCATTCCACGAGTCTTTAAGCCGTCTGGTAGATCCATTCTCATTAATACCGCCCCTTCCAGTCATGTCAGGAGATTCAAGCACCGACGCAAGTAACCATAGTGGGAACAACGCCGAACAATATGGGGATAACATCGTAGAAACCCTAACTAACCTGATTCAAGATTTACAAGCTACCGTTATCACGGTGAACGCATCCGTAAACAGCATAGACTCTCACCTAGGCCATTTGGAAGATAGGGCCTCAGATGAACACAACAACCGGGTCCTCAACGAGGTCCTTTTAAATTCCACCCCGCTAGGTGGGGCATCCGTCGGCATCACCCCTAATGGCCCCATCACCCGACCTCAAGATGACACCCTCCAATCCGCTATAAATCGCATAGAATTCCTTGAAAACCAAATGCGCCTAAACCAAGGCAACAATGTCCATCTCGAAAATCAACGAAATTTTGAAATGGTGAACGAACAGCTACCAGAAAACTTTTCCTTAGCCGACATACCAAAGTTCAAAGGGACTGAGGACCACCTCAAGCATATCCGGGCCTTTAAGGATTACATGGCCATTAAGGGGGTCAAACCGAGACTTTTTGCTAGGATATTCCCATCCTCTTTAGACGACACCCCACGATGCTGGTTTTATTCCCTCGACCCTTAAAAGATATCCACCTGGGAAGACATCTCCATAGAATTCGCAAAACAATACGCGGATAATTCCGAAACACATGTTACCATTTGAAGCCTCGAGGTCCTTTCCCAAAACGAGAAGGAAGGCTTCTTTGAATTTCTGACTAGGTGGAGAAAGGTCAGCACCCAATTAGTAAACCGCCCCAACGAAGCCACCTTAGTAGAAAAATTCATCAACAACCTCAGACCCGCTTATGCCTCTTACCTTAGGTACCAAAATATCCACACCTTCAAGGAGCTATATACCTTAGGAATACGTCTTGAGGACGATATGAGGAAGGGAGTATTCTCCAAAAATGGGGAATGGTTATCAAGGTCAAACTACATCCACGGGAACCCGCTCTTACGGGTCATCCGGGAATAGCAAAACCGAAGAAGTGCACCTAGTCGAACGAACCACCCGGGGAAGAACAAACTTTAATTACCCCTAAAACATTCTCCAAACTAGGCATCACATATGGCGATGCTCTGAAAAGGTTAACTGAGCAAGGGAAGCTCGAACCCATAGGCCCTACCCCAGAACCTTCCGCGGCCAGAAAAGGGAAGTCGTGGGATGCCAATAAGTACTGCCATTACCACCGTGGCAATCGGCATGATACCGAATCTTGCTTTCGACTCAAACATGTCATACAAGACATGATCGAAAGCGGGACGATTCCTCTCCCTCCACCCGAGAAACCAAACAATACCACAAACCCATTTAGTGTCCATGCTATCTTTGACGACACCGTCGATTGTTTCCACCTCGATCCCACAGAGGAGAATGTCCTGAATATCGAGGAAGATCACGACAACCCGCGAGCAGCCGCCAAGACGAGTAAAATCTGTGTCCGAGTCAGAGTCTAGTTTGTCTTAGGGCCTAGACCTAATAATGTAATAAATGTCTTTTTATTTTTCGCATCAAAGCAAGAGGTACGAGGGGACCTGTCCTCCGCCTCCCTAAAAATAATGTCTCGGGCACCTAGCCCGCTTATTACTATCAATAAAAGAAATAAACTTTTCTTCCTTCATAATGCGCCTCAACAATCGCTTGATTTAATAATGTACTTTCTTGCTTACAACTCGTTACTTTGCCATTTATCGATAACAATCAAACCTACCTCGAAACAACAAGGAAGTACAAGAACGAAGATCCCGTGTTCTTTTCTTTTACCTATTCCATGTCTGGTGTAGAAAGCCACAAACTATCCCTTAGAACGAGCATTCCCGAATCCTATGACAAATCTAGATAGTCTTTTAGCTTGTGGTCAAAGACGGAAGGCAAACCCATTTCCCACAATAAACATCCCTCCAACAATGACCGACCAACCCACCATAGGTGCCAGCCAAACCAAAAGTCTGAAATGGCCAAAAGGGGCCAAAGAAAAAAAGCAAAACTAAGGCCAAGCCAAGCCGGCCCAATTCAATGATCAAGACCGAACTCAATGGTCAAAATCAAAACCTAATCATCCAATTCGATTACAAATAAGATTCTGAATAAAGAGCAAAATGAACAGACAAGTCAAATAGCACCCAAATACTAGCCTCCCTACATTACAACCCTTAAGGCCTCCCCGAGACACTTGTTACGAGATAGTCCGAAATTTTGAGGATTCAAGCCCAATAGGATAATCCCAACCGTTAGGGCCAGACATGGAAATTAGATCCCACGTAATTTACATCCCACCCGATTGAAATCTGAGTTAGTTTTACTCAGCTTCCTCTTTCCTACCACATCACGAAACCTCAGCCCATAGCCCTAACTCCACAAAAATCAAGCTCCAGATTTTGATCTATAGAAACCACTTACTACCTAGCTCCACATTCCAAAACCATCCAAGCCAATCACCCTGACCCAAACACGGTATCTCGGTAATGGTTACTTTCAAGAGGTCACCCCCGATCACTTCGTCTTAGTTCCCTAACTAGGGAGGATACACTCTAAATCGATATTTGGCATAACGAATCTAAAGCAAAATCACTCACACCTAAGAACTACGAACATGGTTTGATTCCGTCCAAAAGCGGATACGTAGGCAACCCTCCTCCGGGTACAACCAAACAACTAAACAAAATAAGATCGATTTATCGATTCATATATAAGCCGAGATTTCTCCCACGACCCGGTCAATGAGTAACTTAAAATGACGAAGCACAAACGACGAGCCGAGGACGGAGTGAAAACCCGAAAGGACGCCCCGGGCAAAATGAAGAAACGAGTTGCGAGCCGTCGTCAAAAAAAAATGACGAGCCGAGGACGGGGTGAAAACCCGAAAGGGCACCCCGGGCAAAATGAAGAATCGAGTTGCGAGCCGTCAAAGAAAAAAGGAAAAGAAAAAAGCAAAAAAAAAGAAACAAAAAAGGTGAGCCGAGGACGGAGTATAAACCTGAAAGGGCGCTCCGGGCAAAATGAAGAATCGAGTTGCGAGCCACAAAAAAAAATATAAAATAAATGTGCTTCTCATTAGAAAGAAAACAAACAACAAAACTGGTTAAATCGAGCCTTTGTCGAGGCATCTACATCAAGCATCCAAAATCCGGACATCCCGGAAATTAACAACGTGTCTAAGCTCCACAAAAACTAGTACTAATACGCCACATAATATCAGTTAATACGACATAGTACTAAACGGCTGGGCTAACGGTCCAACTTGTCCAACTTTTCCCTACCATTCGGGTGTGACCACTTGCGTTCTTCCTCTTCGAAGAAGGCAAAGCAAGCGTCTGACGCTCTATCCAAACGTGACTCCAGCAAATCCCACTCTATTTGCTCTTTCAAAGCTTTAATATGGGTCTCGTTAGTCCTGGCCCGTTCAGATGAACTGACTAAACTAGGATCGGTCCCACTGTCTTTGGGTAGGCACTTAACGGTCTCTAGAGTCTCCTCCTCGCCTATTAGTGGAACTGTCTTCCTAACTTTTGGGACGGCCTGTCCTAACGGATGTTCGCAAATCCTCTTCTGCATGGAGGTATTGTCCGTCATTCGAGCGTCGGGATGCGAGAACTTCTGCTCCCAAGATACCCTAAAACCCCTAAGCAAATCCCCGCTCCATGGATCAGAACTAGAAATGACCTTAGCATCATCCAGAATATGAGGTCGGATACCCATCTGATTAGACAGCATGCTCGGGTAAATATAGACTTGATCACCCATGAATAGTAATAGCAAAGCCCGGGTCGAAGACGAAAAAGGGAACCCAACATGCCCACTAATATTCCACCACGGGATAAGCCACCTGATGACAACACGTCTCCCAACCAAATAGGAAAGCCAATCATCCTCTTCGGGATTTTTACCCCACACCGACGCAATCTTACGGCCCGTGAAACCCTTGTAGTTATAATCTTTGAAATACCGGGGAGGGTCAATCAAATCGAGCCGCTCTTGCAGCCAAACCTGTACGAAAACACAACGAAGCATCACACCTCCAAAGTCAAAACAACCACAAAATAAATAAAACTGTGGACATGACATAGGTCCACCCCGACGCGGCCACGCGCGGGTTTAGGGAGGCGAATGAATCTCCATATGAGAATGGATCAAATTGAAATTTAAATCGAAGTGGAGTCGCCACCGAACTTTGTGGGAGTTCGGGCCCATTCGAAACCACTCTATATCTTAGTGGGCCATGCACAAAGTATGGCCCATTCGGATGTCAAAGTTTATCGGGTTCGTCCCTTTGCATTTTGATACCGATACCGACATTATCGGATACCGTGTATTGAATGACTCTCGTGTGCCAACGGTTTCGGACGTCCGGAGACCGCGGTTCTGATTAAGGGGTGAGGGTACGTGTTGGGAAGTTCACAAAGAACACCCAACCCCGCCCGCACATTAGCGGCCTCTACTAAGACATCGGATGATTTTGAAATACGCGCGTTAGTAATTCGATGAATGATATGCAAACAACATTTTCGACTAAACATGTGCATTATGTTTTATCTACCTCGTTTAATGCATCAAAAATTAACGTCAAAGTTGTATTTAGCATGCGAGGTTCGTTTCAGTATAATAAAACAAACAATGAAAATAAAGTGCTAACAAACAGGAACAAACAAGTTAGTAACGGTTTGTAAATCGAATAAAAGATATAGATACGATGACATGCATGATTTTGCAAAGATAATTCGCGTGATGGATTAAGCACGCGTTGACAGAGGTCATGAAAATATTTATCGAGGCCTAAAATATGCTGAAAAGCCCACTGCTTTATTAAAAAAGGATGTTTGAAGAATTAAGACGAAATAGCTTTTTTATGTTACGGTTTTCAGGGAACCACGCGACCCGCGCGAGAAAGGCGCGACTCGCGCGGCTATGCGACCCGCACGAGGCACGTGCGACTCGCGTGGCAGACTGTTCTCGGGATTGTTTTTAGAAAATCGACAGTTTTGTTAAATCGCGTACAAATATAGCATAATTTATACTCGACTTAAATATTGATACTCGTAATTTTCGATGCTTGATTATTGAATCAATATCGGATATTTAGAGTGGAGTAAAAAAGTTTGTTTAGAAAATCGTTTTGAATGTTGTTAAGACGAGATAATTCCTCCACGTTGTAATATTGTAATTACTCGGCTTTAATGGTATTATGCTTAACATGATTTGATGATTGATTCCTTTAGATTCGATATTCGACTATAGAGTCGATATCGAATCCTTAGGGACGACTCTTTATTGAAAATAGTACGATAATATCGATATTAGGAACGAGAAAATAAAAAAGAAAAGACGTGACGACGACCCGTATAAAAAGGCAGACAGACGAGAGAAAGAGAAGAAAAGGGAGAAGTCGGGATTTGTAACACCCTCAACCTACATGCTTGATTATCTTGAAAATGGACTCGTAGTAGCGGCCTAGGTGCGGGAGCGTTAAGATGTATATAGGTGATTTATGGTGTGTATGGTTAGGGATTTGGCGAGTTTTGCTCTCGGGTTTGCTAAAGGTTTGCCTAAAATTGCCTAGAATTTCGGGTTGTGAATGGTCGGGAATCCTATATCGGAATATAATATGCCTAGTATTGTTGGAATTCCGGGTTGTAATTTTGATGATGTGTGTTGATGTTGTAATTGATGTCGGTAATTGTGTGTATGAATTGTGTATGCAAGGGTGGAGTATTTATAGGATGAAATACCGACTTGGGATAGGAGATTGATATCTTGCAAAGGAAGAAAACAAGCGGCTGAGATGAAGGGGGATTCCATCTTTTGATAGGAAAAGGTTACTTGCATGGGAAGAAACACCCGGTTTAGATGGAGTTGGATTCCGACTTTAGATAGGAAAGGATTCCTACTTTGTAGCTGATATTTGTGTAGTATTTGACTTCGAGTCAGATTTTTGAAGTGGCGTGACAGATTTTTATGTCTCGGAAACGTCTTTGACCGGGGTTTGATCCGATTGCTAAAAGACGGTTTTGCCCTTGGTGTCGGTTTTGACCCAAATTAGTCTCATTTGATGGAAACGACCCACTGGGCCTTGATTTGAGGTCTGTTTTGTGAGATTTTTACTCCGCTAAAAGCTCGTGCCAACTACTATTGATTCCGAGTCCGAATATCGAGTGTATTAAGTCATGTTTGCGTCCGATCATCATCGGGTGTTCTTTGGAAACTGCTATAGACACCTAACGGACAAATGTGGGTGTCTACAGAGCCCCCACTCTGACTGAGGCTTGGACAAGGCGAAAGTCAGAGTAGCTACCATGCCAATCTAGTATTAAGACCTGGTAGGCTTCCGGTCGGGTCGCTTATAGTCCATTAGACTTGCGTGAAGGGCTCTCCAGCCATAAGATAGAAATCATAATTGAGCTGATGATGATGACTCCGTGGGGAATTTTGGACTTGTTGTATAAGTCCCAGGTGTGCGAATAAATGGGCCCATCCCGTGAGAAATGCCGCCTTGGGCTTTCCGCTGGGGAGATATGTGAGTTGCACGGGCTTGCTTTTGAAGCCTTGAGTCGTACCTGTATAAGTTACATAAAGTTTGGCATGCAACACGTAGGTAAAACACGACTCGCGCTGGGGAATAAAAATTGAATTTTTCGAATTTTGGATTTTTGAAATCGAAGTCTTGAAAACAATATACGTGCTAGGAGATAGGTTTTCAAAATTGAAAGGGGTAGAAAAGAAATTTGCAGTTTAAATAGACCGAAATTTGACCTTGTCGAAAAGGATTTTCTCAAATGGCTAAGTTTTGCAGATTTCAAAGCGAGAATTTGAAGAGAGACATACCGACAGACTCGACTCTGGACGTGACATGACGAGTTGACAAACACGTATGGACTCTCGAGGGGTTAGACCGTGACTCGGTAGGGGGGTGGGCCACCTAACAAGACTCTTAAGTTGCGCTATTCCGTAGCCTAGGCAAGTGGCAACGCGGTCGAAGTCGAAATGGGAACGATCTGTCATAGGGGGATTGCAGTTAGTCTGTTAGGAGACTGTTTTTGCAGTCTAGTGCTCTTTTGGATCTTTTTGATTTCGGGGTATATTCCACAAAGTGATTATTGCTTCGAGTCCTGACAGATTCTCTCCTTCGACTGAGCCGAGTAGTAGGACACACTATAGAAAGGTGGCTAGATTTTTGAAAAGTATTTGGATTATGTGAGTGGATGGGGAACTTCTGCCTAGAAGAAACCCCCAGGACAACAAGGCTAGCTGCTGAGAACATGACAGTGTCGTGACCGGAATGACGGCGCTTTTTAAATGTGTGTCAATATGGGTGGTTGTGCCTCTGTTGAAAGGCTGCCTACGTATTCACGTGTAGTGAAATCAAACCAAGCCGTAGTTCAGTGCTTTGTGTGTAACTGGCCATAGCGATGGTGTAGGCTAGGTGCATTCCCAATGATGACTTGATCAAGGGGATAGAATAGTTAGGATGTTGATCCTGTGACTGTGAGCGTTCTCCTGGGTAGCCCCAGAGGTGGTGTGAACTATTTGGGCATGTTCTTTGCTGACTGCAAGTTGAGTTCCCGTATTTGGGGTTGGTAACTGGTTTGGATGTTTTTGGATATGTGGAGCTGGGTCGCAAGTGGCTTTGATGATTTGAAATCTGGAGCTCGATTTTGTGGAGCTAAGACTTCGAGGGTAAGGTATTGCAATGTGGTAGGAAAGGGGGAAGTTGAGTAAAAATGACTCGAACTTCAATCGGGCAGGTTTGATAATGTGGGATCTGATTTCCATGCCTGGCCCTAATGGTTAGAGGTATCCTATGGAGCTTGAATCCTCAAAATTCTGGGCTGCCTCTTAGCCTAGGTCTCGAGAAGGTCTTGAGGGTTGTAATGTTAGAAGGCTAGATGTGGTGTTAGCTGACCAACTTGATTGTCTCTCCCCTATTGGATAGTATGGATAATTTTTGAATTGACCGTACCCCGGTCAAAGGACTTTCACTTGAATTGACCGTTGACCACGGTCATGGGTATTTGAATTATTTTTGGTTGACCTCTTAGCCCCGGTCTAGTTGACCGTTTAACCTTGGTCATGGATGCCTCTTTTTTGATGATGACCTGCTTTTTTGTTTTGGCCTTTTGCTTCTTTTTTTTCTTTTTTTTTTTGGTTGGTTAGACTAACGCCTAAGGTAGGGATCGGCCGGTCTTATTGGAAGGGTGTTTGATGTGGGAAATGGGCTTGCCTCCCGTCTTGGACCCAAACTAGGAGACTACCTAGATTTGATACCGCTCCTGCTAAGGGTAGTTATGTGGCTTTCTATGTCAGACATGGAACAGGTAAAGGAAACACGGGCCTCAATTTCCTGCAGTCATTATAGATGTGCCTATAATATTCACGTGCGTGTGCTCACAGTGTATGACAGTGTTCATCATGTTCTCGGAAACACATAAGGAAAGCATATAGTAGAGATAGAATATTGAAAGCTGATTTTATTAAATTTTGAAAAGAGGACAGAATGCAAAAGACTCTGACTCTGATTTGGAAATGAGGATGTAGGGTATCCTAGACTCGAACTCAGACTTAGACTTGAATCAAATCTGGACTTTTGAATGCTCGGTTGGTTGTTTCTTTTTTGGTAAGGTCCTTGATTAGAGAGAACGACGGGTGCCACGACTCGCCTAAACTCGGCTTTGTGCAAATGCAAGAGAAGGAGTCAAACTAGACATTGCCCGGGGTGACGGGAATGACTAAAACTCTTGGACCGGGATACTCGAACGTTGACCTAGACGAGGTAACGACCCTGGCTCGGACTCGACCATGAGATCTGAGCTGCATGCGAGTGAGTCCGAAAATGGGGCGACTGTATTTGACCCCGTTGCGTGCTCGGACCAACCGTGGTGACCTAAACCTTTAGGAGACTCGAGTGTTCGTAGCATATGTACGACTCGAAGAAGGCATCATAAGGACGCCGGTGTCGGATGAATGCAGGGTACCCCTTAGGGTGACCGTGTTTGACTGGTCAGTTGGAGGATAGCCCCCGAGCGACGCTATGGACTCTATAGGACTCAGATGGGGTGGCATCTAAGTGACTCGAAAGCGGGGTACGTGAGACACGTGTAAGACATGACCCTTAGAGCAACCGTGGTTGATCGCTCTACTGAAGGGTAGCCCCCAAGTGGGATCGAAGGTTGTGTTAAGACTCGAGTGTCGGACGAGTGACCCTTGGACGTAAGGATCACGAACCTTTTGTTATAGGGCTATGCCTTGTAAAAGGTTGACTCGGCCTTGAGGGAAGGCAGACGGGCGAAATTCCCTTAGGAAAGGTCGTGGGGACCATCCTGTTGCGTGAGACTTTCTAAATTGAACTCGAGTGTGTAAACGGGCTTTCCTTGGTAGGGGTATGTCCTACGTAGGTGGGCCATGCCTTAGTCAAATAAGACGGACTGGGATAGGGGGGAAACCTGTGACGTAAGATCGACGGAGTTTCGATGCTAAAGACTTCGACGACTTATGACAAGACCCGACATTGCTAAATACGGGAAGTCCTAAGAAGAGGAAAGTTTGGAAAAGGAATTTGAAAAATCCGAGACACCGGTGGATGACCCAATTTTTCGAAAATCGGAAAAGTGCCATCGGGCCGCGATTTTGAAGGTTTGAAAATAATTTTGAATTTTGAAACGGGTAGCATATATGCAAATTCAAAACGGAATTTTTTTTTTTTCGATATTCAAATTTTCAAAATTCCAAATATTCAATTTCAAAACCCAGAAGGCATACCGAACTTAGGACTTATGATTTTGCTCAAAATAACCTATTTCTAGCCAGTATATACCGGCTAGAAATAGGCTATTTTGAGTAAAATCATAAGTCCTAAGTTCGGTATGCCTTCTGGGTTTTGAAATTGGATATTTGGAATTTTGAAAATTTGAATATCGAAAAAAAAAAAAGAATTTCCGACGATTTGAAAAATGAAGATGAGATCCCGAAGATTTGAAAATCGAAAACGGCATCTCGAAGATTTGAAAATTGAATATGGCATCTCGGAAATTTTGAAAATTGAAATTGAATTTTTTGAAAATTCGAAAATCGAATGGTGTATCAGAAATTCGAATTTTGAAATGGGCAGCATGCCGGCTAGAAAATAGGCTTGTTTTGAATCAAATCTTAAGTCTAAATTTCGGTACCTTTCAAAGTTTTTTTTTGAAAATTGGATATTTTTGAAAAGATGCATATTTTGAAAAGACGGTTTTTGAAAGCGACGCAGAAACCAAGCAGCAAGTAGTCAGGCAAACATTATAACGACGCCATGTATGCTCTAAACTAAGTCTCGGTCGGTCTATAAGGGGTCTATACCAGTGTACATAGCCTATCCGAGAATCGGGGCGGACTTCCTAAGTCGAGTTGAGCTTAGAACATGCCGTAAAACCCATACGAATCGACTATGGACACGTTTCACATATCCAATTTGGACTACATCAATAGTATAGTGTGACGTCGGTCACTAGTACCAGCCCGGGAAAATATGGGTTATGCATGAACCGTAAAACTAAATCGCGTATTGTACAAGTCAAACAATTTCTATTCGAGTCTCACCCTGAGGATGCCGATGGTAAGTCACGCATCAGTTAATCCCCAGCGGAGTCGCCAAATTGTGGACATGACATAGGTCCACCCCGACGCGGCCAGGCGCGGGTTTGGGAAGGCGAATGAATCTCCATATGAGAATGGATCGAATTGAAATTTAAATCGAAGTGGAGTCGTCACCGAACTTTGTGGGAGTTCGGGCCCGTTCGAACCCACTCTATATCTTAGTTGGCCATGCACAAAGTATGGCCCATTCGGATGTCAGAGTTTATCGGGTTCGTCCCTTTGCATTTTGATACCGATACCGACATTATCGGATACCGTGTATTGAATGACTCTCGTGTGCCAACGGTTTCGGACATCCGGAAACCACGGTTCTGAGTAAGGGGTGAGGGTACGTGTTGGGAAGTTCACAAAGAACACCCAACCCCTTCCGCACATTAGCGGCCTCTACTAAGATATCGAATGATTTTAAAATACGCGCGTTAGTAATTCGATGAATGATATGCAAACAGAATTTTCGACTAAACATGTGAATTATGTTTGATCTACGTCGTTTAATGCATCTAAAATTAACGTCAAAGTTGTATTTAGCATGCGAGGTTCGTTTCAGTATAATAAAACAAACAATGAAAATAAAGTGCTAACAAACATGAACAAACAAGTTAGTAATGTTTGTAAATCGAATAAAAGATATAGATACGATGACATGCATGATTTTGCAAAGATAATTCGCGTGATGGATTAAGCACGCGTTGACCGAGGTCATGAAAATATTTATCGAGGCATGAAATATGCTGAAAAGCCCGCTGCTTTATTAAAAAAGGATGTTTGAAGAATTAAGACGAAATAGCTTTTTTATGTTACGGTTTTCAGGGAACCACGCGACCCACGCGAGAAAGGCGCGACTCGCGCAGCCATGCGACTCGCGTGGCATACTGTTCTCGGGATTGTTTTTAGAAAATCGACAGTTTTGTTAAATCGCGTCAGAAGTTGGCGGGAGACCCTCGAGGCATAGGCACGGAAGAAGTTGGCGGCCTGCCACAACTTCTGATGATAAGCCGACAAAACCTGAAAGCAGAAACCATAGAAGTTAGGCAAATCGACCCTACACCCTTAAGAGCCCAAACAAAGACTAAGAAGTCAAAACTTACCCGGTAGACCCTGTCACGCCATTCTATCCCGGCATCCATATACTCAGCAGAACACGGGGGGAGGGGCTCAGTAAAGGTTATCCCAGCGGTATCCACCCTGAGCAGGGTCATGGGAAAATCAGGGGGCTCGATTTCGTCATCCGGATCGGCCAACTGAAAAGACAACAGATTGGTCGGTCAGAAAATAGTAAAAAAAATATATAATAAACCGCAAAGCAAACCTTAGAGCCGAAATTAAAAACCTTACCACGAGACGGTACCAAGCCAGCCGTCGGGTGACGTGAGATAAGTAGGAGGCGCCAGGCACCAAGAGTGTATCACCTCCTTCTCCGTTCCTATCCTCTAGGATCTCTGCGGCGGTCGGTGGTCTGAACATGGTCCGGGGAGGATCAACCGGCACCTTGAAATCATCGTATAGGCAATGACGCACCAACCGCTTGCCCAGGTACCAAACTGGATGAATCAACGCAGGAAGAAGCATCCTCCTACAACTCCGCAGCCACATACTCCGGCACACCGTCATAATAAGCCCAAGGGCGGGCCACAAACTACACCAACAAAACCAGCATCCTAATAAAATCCCAAGCCTTGGGGGTTATTAAGCAAATAAACTATAGGAGAAAACTTACATCATCAAGTTCTAGCTTGTTAACCAGCGCATTCTCCATCGGGTAATGGCTGATTGTGCTCTTAGGCTGAGCCAGCCTCCACTCGATTCTCGTCGGGAATCTCTTCGGGTGCGCCCATACCGTCTTGGGCGCCAACCGCGCAAAATAAGAATAAATCCAAGCCTGTAGGATAACAAAGAAAACCTTAGCAATTCAAGCCAAAAAACTAAGTAGAACTCAAAACACAAGAGCGAAAAGGTAACTAACCTCCAGTATAAGGCCCGGACCCACGATGGGCACAGCTGAACCCGACCCTATCACCAGCGGCCTCACAATGACTTGCAAGCAGCAAGTCATCTTCGCGAAAGCCGCGATCACCCAATCATAGCGCCTCAGCTGAGTCAGCTCAGCTAGGAAAGGCAAAATCCTAGTACTAAACCTCTCGCCCTTGTCCGAGAAGTGGGTCGACCCTAGGAAGTGCCACAACCACAACCGGGCATCCTGCTCCGACGTGTTGGGTTCCCGACCCTCTAGGACCGCCACTCGCTCGAAGTGGTCGGTGATATACGAACACACTATTGCGTGAGGCGTATTATATGCCTCACGTGGCAAACAATCCCCGATGAGGTTGCGCACCTCATCACTATCTAGACTAGGGCCCTCAGTAGCCCACCTAATTCTATCCGGACCCCAAGGCATACCGCTAATCATCCCAAAATCCTCTAGGGTCATCCCGACCTCCCCAAAAGACATGTGGAAGGTTGAGGTAATATCGTGGAAGCGATCTATCATCGCCCTAATCACCATAAGGTTGCATTTAGTCTTGCAACCCACCAACCTAACCCATTGACCAACCACGGGACCTAGGGCGGTCCTCTGAATAATCCCCTTTACCGCGGGGGTCAACTTCTGATGGTAGACGTCGAGGCACGTAGTAAAACCCGAGAAAGTCCTCATCGAACCTGGGGGCTGCAAATCCAAACAATGCAAAGATAAACAAAAACAAGCCTAGCCTAACACGAGCCAGAACAAATAATAACAATAGCCAAATACGAGTCATAACTAATGAGCGCGAATAGTGCACTCACCAGGCCCCGCACAATGCGGCTAGAGATATGACGGTCAAGCTGAAACATCAGCTGGTGACCGTCCCAATCCCGAGCCCACTCGGGATCCTCGTAAACTACGTCTTCATTCTCCAGTACTAGAACCGGAACATGAGCCCTCCTAGCCACTGTCACCGGCAGCTTGCGCTTCTTCACCCTATCAAACTCAGCTTCATTAATAGTCTCAGGGTCGCGCCGCTGAGACGAGATACTCTTATGTCTCCTACGAATCCCTCGGGGAGTCTGTGAACTCGCCCCGGCCACCTCTACACTAGCACTAGCACCAATCGAGAAAGTTCCCTCGGGACGCTCGGTGTTACCCCTAGCTGTGAAACCCAAAGCAAAGCACAATAAACATTACCCTAGTCAGGAGTTTTGCCCAAGGGATCTTAGTGATCCCGGAGGCACAGCAACAACATCTTTTGTCCTAGGGGTCAGAGGCATCCCGAAAGACAGCTATCCGAGTGGAGACCAACGCCCTCAGGTAGTTTATATCGTTTTACCCTGTCCTAGGGGTCATAAGCATCCCAAAAACAACCGCTCGAGTGGAGACTAACACCCTCGAACGTTTTGTGTCATCAAGGGTTCATAAGCATCCCAAACAAAAGCAAATACATTTACACCTAACACATAAAAGCGCTTAAAATTAAACAAAACCTTAAATAAATCGAAGAAGACAAAGCGCGCGCACAAAGAATTAAGAACAAGACAACAAGCAGCGGCCCGGACCCAAGCAAGCAACCACAAGCGAAGACATCAGGTATGACTCCTAGACCTTGGCTGGCGAGCCCCAACGCACAGTCTAATGGACTCAAAACGACCCGACTGGACAGCCACTAGGTCGTAATCTTCGATTGACCTGGGCGGTTATACTTTGACTTTTGCCTTGTCTAAGCCTCAGTCAAAGTGGGGGCTTCTGTAGACACCCGGATTTGGACCTGGTGGCTGCAGAAGTGCCCAACAAACACCCGATGATGATAGGACTGCAACGCGACGCGGGTTCGCGGTGCTTTAGATAGTTTTTCTATAAAACGGATCAAATGAATTATTCGGGCAAAATAAACTAACATGATGGCAGCCTTAGTCGCGTCGTTACGATTGCATAGACACTAATTAGAGTCAATTCCGACATCGGGACCCGAGTCGGTCCCGAAACTCGGACCGAGTCAACACCGCGCTAAGCGAACCTCGGGATGAACACCCGAGGCCCACTAAACCCACGGCGCTAGGGTAAACACCGGAAGACTTAGGTCCTAAGTTATGAATCATACACCCGTCTCTCGGTTTTGGAAAGTATCAAAATCGTATCTTCAAAACTCCAACCGCCCTGCCTCACGCGCCTAAGAATTTCCACGCCTGAGCCCAGGCGCCCGAGACCTAGTCCGCCCCATCTCACGCACCTATATGGGCGACGAGGGCCGAAAACACCTATAAATACCCCCCCTTCACCTCTTCATTTCGACACAACTCAACTCTCTCTTCTCCCTCTAAACTCTCGCTAAGGGCTCGCACTCCGACACCCGAGGCAAACGATCCACTCGATCGTAATTTCGATAATAAAATAAAAGCGAAATCGACGCTACTCCTCACCTTCGAGCACTCCACTCAATACCGAGGTGCCTGTGATCGACTAGCTCAAAACTAGTACCTAGGTTCTGCCGGATTAGCCGCAGAGCTAGTCCTTAGCAACGAAACTCTGCCGGAGTAGCCGTGGGAAGGTCAAACGGTAACGGAGCTCTCTCGGAATCACTTGTCAAGCTAGGAGGATCCACCTGTTGATAGAATCGTCACTAGGTTGTCATCTAAACAAAACTTTCCATATTTTCACTTTCTATTATCATGCACTACGATAACACTAGATATGGGCTCTAGGCCCACATATACATCTACTAAAATACGTAACGTTTCAACTTCAACCGCAAACACTAAAACACACTAAATAGACCCAAGTAATTCCGAGATCCGTTCCTGAAACTATCTATGCATCGAGTCCCGTTTAGTGTATACTCTGAGGGTGCAACTCCTCACTATGTGATTTACTTACATTCGCATTTACAGTTTTTCATATGATTTATTGCTTTTATGACCATATAATCGCATGCTAAGTCACCTAACACGGAATTCAAAACATAAAGAAACTAAAAATGAACAAAGCGATGGTCGGCTTCCGTATTAGTCCCGGTGCTCACCTCATTTGGTTCGACGCATCTTAAGCAGAATACCAGGTAAAGTATACCACGAGAATGACTAATATCCGTATTATCGCGTTAAAACTGATTTACTAATACGTATAATACTAGTACTCTCTACCCTTCTATGTGAATCTTTTCATGGTCTGCCTGTCACGTGAAATCGCATGCAAAGAATGTAAACACAACTATTTCGACGACAAAAACTTACTTGTCCTTAAACAACCGACATAGCAAAAAGGTTTAGGGTTAAAACAACGGATGTTACAGTACTTCCGCCACAACAAAAGAACTAGGATATCAGTCCACCGATTGATTAGTAGAGGCCGCTATAGTGCGGGCGGGGTTGCGTGTTTTTTGTGAACTTCCCAACACGTACCCTCACCCCTTACTCAGAATCAAAGGTTTCCGGATGTCCGAAACCATTGGCAACGAGAGTCGTTCCTGGCATGAAGTGCTTAAGGGTACAAGTCTTTATCTTTAGGTCCCGTGCCACTCAACTTTGAGCCGACAATGGATCAAAGTTAACTTGAACGGTTTCCGAGTCCCCATAATTTGACTCGGTGGCGACTCCACAAATCACGACAACTTCAGTTCACTAAAAAGGTCGCCTTACCAAACAAAACGGCTTTTAAACATTTACAACCACGACTCGATCGATTCCCAAACGGAAACACGGGTGCCTCATACCCGTCTAGTACAAGTCCGGATCGTCATCCAAATCGAGGTCCGACACTTCGCCCCGTATGCGAGATCGGACAGGCCCCCGGCATAGAGGGGGCCGCGTGGGTGGCCGCCGCCACACATTGAAATCTGGGCCTGTCCCGCGCGGGGCGCCGGGCGGTGCGGACGGACGTCCACAACTCTCGCTGCGTATTAGGGAATTCTATCGATTACAACGAGTTTTATCCTTTCCCGGGCTCTCGCTACGTAGGTCAAGATTACGAGATACAAGCAATCGATTAGAACCTCTAACTAATTATTCGTCATTATAATGTTGTAAGAGCGATCTAGTTCATAAAAGTTGATTATTCAATTACCGCATAAATCCGAGATTCAATTCTTGAATCACCTATAAGTCTAGTGAAAGAGATTTAGCTACGTACTCATGTTTACGGTAATCATATTTATAATGATGGTGACAACGGAATAAAACAAGATTCCTAAGGACGAAATAATGATAGAAAAGTTGATTAACAAAGTAATTATATAAACATGATGAATAACAGGATGGATGAATGACGAAAGAATAAGAAATAATGACGGTAAAACAGAAGGAGATGAAATTACAAAAACAGAAGGACATGAGAATTAAGAAAAGATAAGTAACAGTAAGAAGAAATAAAAAAATACTAATCACGACTAATGTAAGCAAATAAAAGAGAAGAAAAAAAATAAAGCTACTGAGAATATGCTTCGTGGTCGTGGAAAACAATATGCAAAGTGAAAGAAAGATGAAGAGTGCCTATGAGGAAGAACAATGGATTGGAAATTCTCTAGGGTATACAGTGAAAGAGGGATATAATTTGCTTAATCCGATGACTAATTCCCCTCCTTGGAGTCAATTTGTGTAGAATGATTGGAATATTCCCAAACACTCCCACATTACCTGGCTAATTATGAATGACGGTCTTAATACAAAAGACAAATTGCTTCGACATGGCTGTGTTAAAGACGGGATTTGCTGCACCTGCCAGCAGGAGGAAGAATCGATTAACCATCTTTTTTTCTCCTGTTCGTATAGCAAGTCCATTATGGACAGCGTGTATAAAGTTACAGGCTGCAGACCTGACAAAGAGTACATCGAGAAACTGAACTCGAACCTGCTATACTGGAAGATCCACGCTGCTATGTTGTGCGCATGCTATTACAGTATTTGGATGCAACGGAACTCTGCTCGGTTGGAAGGAGTGCTGGCAAGACCTGAACTCGTGGCACAGGGCATCGTCAATAATGTTAGAGGCAGGATTAAAATTAAGGACACGGATAAGATCACCTCTGAAGATATATTCTATCTTAGAAGGATTGGATACAATTGTTAGAGTGTCTTGTTTTATTTTTTCTGCTTTTTGGTCTGTCATACTATATGGTTTGTTATAGATACCATACGATCTGTATAGCTAAATTTTTTGGATGAATATAACTCACATTTCACCAAAAAAAAAAGCTACTGAGAATAGGGAGATTAGGGAAGAAGAGAAAGATTGCCAAATTAGGAATTAATCGAATCGGAGCTGAAGAATAAGAATTATTAAAGGGTATTACTTTTTTTGTAGTTTAATGTTACTTAATCATACTTGAAAATTACTTCTATATCTATTACATTTCCCTCTTTCCATCTAAGTTTCTAGGGAGAATGAGAGAAAGAAAAAAAATCACGAATTTCGTCTTTCTTTACCACAAAGCCGCCACCACGCCGGTCACCATACACTATAATTTTTTTTATTTTTTTATGATTATTAATGTTATTATTTTATAAACACTTTTGTTTGGGAAAAATATTTATTTTAAGTTTTGTTTATTATTAAATATCTTTTTCTAATTTTATTATTGTAATTGTTGATTTGGTTGTTCTTATTTACTTTCAATTTCAATTTTATTATTTCTTTTACTTTTTATATGTATGTAAAAGATTAAAAGAATTACAGTAATTATAATTAACAGAGTGAACAATTTAAATTAGAAAATAAAATTAATTTAATTATAATTAAAAAACTAAAAAATATTTTTCCTAATAAAACAAATTCCTAATTACAAAATTTCAAATTAAAATTATTTAAAAAACCCTAGCTACTACCTACATATGTTCCCCTACACTCCCTCCCCCACCTCCTCCCCCTGAATACCTAACCCTAAAATCCTCCATCACCACGCGCTCCGCCTACTACCATCTAATTTATCACCTTAAACCCTAATTATTAAAAGGAAAAAATATTAATTAACTCTACTTTTCTATATTATTATGATAAAATATCGATGGGATTATAATCCATAGTCGCAATTAACTATCGCTTATTAGAATTGATTAGCTTCAAGTAGAGAATTTTGATGAAAAAACTTGGGTTAGAATAGCGAAAAGACAATGAAGGTTAGGTTTAGAATAAGAAAGGGTAAAATCAAAAAAATCAGAATATTTTAAGGATGATTGAGTAACATACATTGAAGTATGAAAAAATAATTCCGTTAATAAAACACGAATAACAATAATAACAATGGAATTTCGAAAGCTTGCTAGAATTTAATTACTGAGAGTTTATTACTGAGAAACTAAGAAAATAGTAAATATGTGATTGATTGATTGATTATAGAGCTGAAAGATGAGAAGTACTGGTTGATTGCCCGCTTATTTCTACTAATCTAATACCGAAGTTAACTACCCAACTAACTATCAGACTTTCTATCCCCACTAACTTTACAATAGACGTAAAAAGAGGTAGTGGGGGTTAAAAGATGCGTGATGACCAAGGGGAAGAGCATGGGGTGGAGTAGAGGGATTAGTTCGGCTCGGCTGGAAAGTTGTGTGGTTTGGCTGAGATCAGTGTAGGAAGGCTCGGCTAAGATCTCTGGCTGGCTTGGCTGATCCTTGGTTGGCTTGGCTGAGCTTGTCTCTTCCATAAGTGGACTGTTTGCTTCCTCTAACTTTTTTTTTATAATTCCGCTAATCTTCATTGTATCGGCCTTCAGCCCTCATCATTAATTCGATTTAGAACTTTAACATCTTTAACGTGTTTCTTTAGTTTTTCGACTTCTTGGTCCATAATATTTGCAAAACATCAAACGAATACCCGAGTAGCACAAATGGGAGAAAATAGCGTAAACCGACTCCTAGAAATAGTAAATTGACACGGAAGTGAATGCCAAAAGAGGTGAAAACCGTATAAGAACGACACGCATCAAATCTCCCCAAACTGAACTATTGTTTGTCCTCAAGCAATCAAACACACAAAAATCTAAAGGAACAGATACAACTCAAAGCTATTTACATCAACTAGACTCGCTACAAAAACCGACTAAAACCAACGACACTTAGAAAACATGAACTGACTCAACCTATGGTATAGTCGAGAGCACAACAGTGAACCGTCAACCTTGCTAGGCTTATTATTGTTGGGCTCTCGCGGTTACACTCTACTCTCATGAAGAAGACACAATTTATATATGTGAGATAGAGAGAAAAAGAGACACTCACCTAATCTGCAACCTATAGTCACATGCATGCAATCTAATGTGACGATAATCTTTACCAATCATTTGTGCATTCTACATAATCGAAACCAAACACGTATCGAGGCATAGCATGGTGAAAAAGAGATACGGGTTGAATGGTGGGTAAAAAGGGGTCATAATTTTGGGAATGTGGAGGTAATGGTCGAGCTAGTTAATCCAAACTTCCAAAATACATCACCAAATCACCAAATCATACAAACGATAAAACCAAGCCGAGTAGTGACGAAATTCTCCATATCATACTTATTCCAACCATATCGACTCCATAGTAGTATTATGATTATGCATCAGAGTCCACAACTCGATCTTTTTGCTTTATTATTTTATTCTTCATTTTTTTTAAAACGGAACAGAACTATATATACACAAGAACCGAAGCATATATACAACAAACCGACTTATCTCAACCAAATAACAATACCACCATGACTAACTCGACTAGGGTGGGCAATTTAGGCTTGTGGTTAATAATGTAGCAATGGGATAATTCGATTTTTGAATGATAACTAAAATCGGAAAAGGGGAAAATAAAAAGAAGAAATAAGAAGGCCTCGACATATGCTAGTGACGACTTGAATGCACAAAGACTTAAGAAACGAACTTCACACTTATGCAAATTGATGTTACATGTGAAATAGGGAGAACTAATCTCATTCCTAAATAGACCGATCATGGATGTCATCGGTCCCATATGGCTCTAAATCTCAAAATTTAAGTAGTTTGCCAATAATTTAAGCCAAGTTTATTCGTTCACTGAAATAACAATCGAAAAATGTCATAACCTAAGACTCGACCAAGTAGACTAAGATATCACTAGAATGAGAATTAATGAAACGAGAAAAGAAGAGGCAAGAGCGGTTTCATCATTGTTACTCAACCCGTTCCAACTCCTAAAAATACCTAAAATGATTAAACGAAAAAATGCATACAAAAATGCAGAAAATATGCAACTAATGCAAATTAGTTACCCTCCCCAAACCAAACAACACAATTTTTTCATTGTGAATAAACACAATTTGGATGACAGATGAGAAGGAAAAAGTAACTAAATATGCAACACTAAAGAGTGAAGGAGAGATGAGTACCTAATATATACAAGAAGCTCCCCAAACCGAACTCTAATCATGGTTTGAGTTGGACGCGGAGTGGTTGGGTGATCATGGTGTCCATGCCTGAGGGCCGGGTTGAGGGGCTTCAGGTAGCTGAGGAAGACTAAGCGGGTGAAGACTACGATTTGAGGGACCTCCTCGACTACGAACTCGAGCCGATGTCCTACCTCTAGGTGTAACACTCCCGAAAGTACCACCTTTAGGAGTGATAGTGCCCAACATTCCACCCCTGGGAGTGACAGTACCCGACATTCCACCCCTGGGAGTGATAGATGATGGGGTATGTGGGGACTAGCCGCCGAGGTTGGTGTATGACAAGGCCGCCAGAAGTTATTGTGTTATGCTTCCACGTTGCGACACCTGTGAGGTGTTGGGCCGCTAAATGGGCCACGTTTAAAGTGCGAGAGGTGGTCGGAGCCAAGTTCAGATGAGCATCTAGGATGTCGAGCTCATATGTGTTGATGTTACTGGCCTCATGGCGACCAAAAAGTGATGAAGCGAGCAACCTAAACTAGTACCGAAGTACTGGGTGATGCACAATACTGATGTGAAAATGGCTCTTAGATCTAAAATGACCTATGATGGCTTGCCAATATTAAAGCGGGTGTGTTCAGTCAAAAGGCAGGGCAAGTCGCCTGAGTACCTAAGACCGAGGAAGTTTACGAACTGGGCAATGAGAGGTTGTGGCGTGAGTTACAGAGCCTAAACGTAAGGCTCGACCCCTCGGGACGAGTGGCAAACTCAAATAAGCTAAAAAACTCAACAGTTAGAGCGGGGTAAGTAAGCTCTCCCATATCTCGTAGTCACAACATTCCCATCCTAGCCAAGAGTTCGGTAACACCATCTAAAATTCCTAAAGTACGTAATTAATTAGCACACAAAAAACGAGACGAAACATACGTTTTAGTAGAAAAAGTACGAAACTTATAACGTTGTGCAAATGATTCGAACGTGAGGGTCTTGAATCCCGGGACCGGAGGAATGATGGACGGAGGAGACGCGGTGGCAGACTTTGTAACAGCTGCTTCCGTCGCAGGTGTTGCTAGCACGACCTCGTTTTCCGTGCCTATTTGTTCTGACTCGACTGGTATGTGGATTTCATCCTTGGTTTCTGTGCTTACTTGCTCCGTCTCGAGTTGTATTCCTGTCTAACTCTCAGTTCGAGTGCGCTTTCGCGGTGGCGCTTCATGTTCCATAATACCCTGTAGAACAAAGAACAAACGTGGAAAAATGACAAAAATATGTAAAATCTTAACAACAACACATCAGGGAACAGACACGTAAAATACGCAAAGACGAGAAATGAAGAGGGAAACCAAGGATGGAGGAGAGAAGAATACTGAACGGCGAAGGAGGAAGTGACAAAAGACGACGGCGAGTAAAAGACGGAGAGGAAAAGATGACGGGGAAAAAGGAGCAGCATGGTAGGGACGGCGAAGAAGATCGGAGGGTGGCGGAGCGCAGTTCAAGCGGCGGAGAAAGCGGCAGAGATGAGTGGCGGTAAAGAAGGAAGATGGGTGGAAATAGTGAAGGGAGAAGTTGGGGCGTAGAGTAGTAGTCAGGTGACGGTGGAGGAAGGGATTAAGGGAGTATATAGGAGGAGGAGGTTGAAGTTGGATTAATGAGGGGTTAGGGTTGGGTGACTGGGTAATTTGAAATAGGGAAGGGGAGGGAGATGAATAGTCATGTGAATGGGAAAATAGGGGGTGATTCGGCTGGGTAGGGGGTATATGTGTGAGGGAGAGGGGTTCGGGTGGGTTATGGATACGGGACTCGACTGGGTGGGGGTGGCATGACTCGGCCCACTCTATAGTATAAGAAGGGTTCGGCTGGGTTTGAGGGGCTCGGCCCAATTAGCCGGCTGTTGGATGACTCGGATGAAACTTCTCGGCCCAATTCCCAGTCTGATGCATGCTCATTTCTTAACTAGTACTCATATTCAAGCTCTGAATAAGAAAAGTTACATAAACTCTTCTTATGTCTACCAACTCGACGACATATTAGTATTCTCTTCCTTACTCGAGAAAAAAAATGAAACTACATTATTTACAAAAAGGAAAATGTACTAAAACAAAAATACCCGGGTTGCCTCCCGGCCAACGCTGGTTTTACGGTCCCGCACGACCGTAATTCGGAGAAAGGTTTAAGACTTGAGGTTAAGATGAACACCCTGGACGGCTCCAATAGTAACACCTTCATGATACAACTTCAACCGTTGCCCGTTAACTTTAAATATTTCTTCTGCATTGGTAGTGATTTTGATAACTCCACTCTTGCTTAGGGAAGTGACGGTAAAGGGATCGCTCCACCTTGATTTCATCTTTCCTTGGAACAAACGCAAACGTGAGTTAAATAATAAAACTTTTGTCACCAACTTGGAATTCTCGGGAGAGAATCCGTTTGTCGTGCCACTTTTTAGTTTGTTCCTTGTAAAGCTTAGCATTTTGATCTCGCCCAATCTAGGATCGGTCGTTAACGATGGATAGAGGATCAAACAATATTTATATGACTCGAAAATAACACAAAAACAATTAAATGTAGTCGTGGTAAGTCGAGGTCGGTCCACAGGGAAGGCGCTGCATATATTGAGTAAGAGCTAAGCGCGATTGGGGTCTAATAAGGGGGTTTTAAGTCGGGTCCAAACTACAATGCAATAAACAACGAGGAATTAATCAATAGGGAAAAGGTGTTACGGGGAGTCGGGAATCGAAAATCGGGTTCTATGAGTCTCGGAATTATGGGTCGGTCACAAAGTCGATAAGGGGAGAATGTCACCTTTCAGTTCTTCACCCAACTTATCAAAATCCCGCTTTCGCGGCGAAAAAGGGTAAGTCTCAAGTCAAGGTAATTTCTACCCCGGATTTCCCGACAATGGTAAGTCTCAAATCGAGGGATCTCTTACTCCCGGGTTTCTCCAAATGATAGAAATGAGTCAAGGTCGATCTAGTTGGCCGGACTAAGTCACCAATGACACAAAAACCTCAAGCATGACAAATCAACAAACATGCAACAAAACTACAATTCCTCAATTCATATCACCCAAGATCTTCCTCCCTTAGCCCCTTAACAAGAAAACTACTCACAATTCATGAAGGAAAATTCAATAACAATAACAATGTAGATAATATCAAAAACATGCATAATGATGAAAACTATAGGAAATAAAACTAGAACAACGAAAGAAATTACGATCAACAAAAGAAACTACAAAACGATCTAAAAACAACGCGAGAAAAATCAATAAAAACGGTGCAATAATGAAAGAGCAGTATTAAATCTAATCTAGAGATGAGTGAGAGGAAGAAAAATATACCAACAATGGAGAAAAATGACAATAAAGAAGATGAAGATTGCATAAAAATAAAGAAGTCTTCATGAAGAGGACAATGAATTTGTCACTAATCCCTTGTTAATCTCCAAAGAACTTCCAAATAAAAGCTAGAATTCCTTACAAAAGCTTGAATATAAAACTAGAGGAAGATGAAGATTGATAAAAACTATGAATATCTTAATAGCTTTCCATCTAAGCTAATATGAAGATGGATGATAATGAAATTGATTTAATTCTAATAGAGAGTTATTGTAGTCTAATGTAGTCTATTGTAATGTAATGTGCATCTAACTAGGTTAACTATATATATAGTAGTAGCTTAATGGATCCTTAAACCAACGCCCAAATCTAACTTTTGCTCCATTAGTGAGACTTTTACCCTATGAATCTTCATATGGTGAAACTTCACCCTGCGAATATCAGCCAATCACGAGCCAATACCGCCGGGTGAAACTTCACCCGGTGGACTTCCTTCCAGATTTTTCATTTGAAGGCCTCTTTACCGTCGGGCGAAACTTCACCCGATGGGTGAAAGTTTCGCTCGGTCATTTCGCCGGGTGGAGAATATTTCCTGAAGATCTTCGGGGAGGTAGAAATGTCGTCGGGTGAAACTTTGCCCGGTGGTATCTCATCGGGTGAAACTTCACCCAATGGTTTCCTTGACCTCTTTTATGGTCTCGCTCTTTGTCGTTTGATTGGACGGCTTGAACTTTTAGTTTTATGAGTTGCTTTTCGGACAATATTCCCCTCTCTTATGCTCGTGGAAGCTCGATCATGCTCTCGGCGTCGGATCCTATCAAAATAGATAGAAAAACTACCAAAAACACGTTAAATACACAAGAGAGACGCAAATGCGAGAAATCTAAAAATAGGGCGATAATCGCATTCTAATCTCGCAAAAAGGAGAAAAAACGAGTCTAAATGGGAGAAAAAATGGTCTAAATTTAGCACACATCAAATCCCCCACACTAAACCGTTGCTCGTCCTCGAGCAAAGATCCGAAAAGAAACTACTTATTAATACTACTAGCTAGACTATGCGAAGCTAATACGGGGCAATTAACGGGCCCGCTCCGTCCGTTCAACTCACATTGGAATACCTATGAGGTAAGGTACTTCAATGCAAGGCAAGTTGGGTCTTGCTCAAAATGGTGGATGCGACTAAACACACAAAAACACATAACACGAAAGAATAGGCGCATCCAAAGCAAAATAAAACACTGAATCCCTCATCGAGACGGCGGGGAAGACAACTATTACTTACCTAAAACAATCATAAACATTCCAAGATAAATCACACAAGTTGATAAAGACCAAACCCTAATAGTATGACATTAAAACAATAAAGATGTTGATAAATTAGCTAGGTTCTTCTAATCTTCTAAAGGGGTACGACGGGGTGTTAAACGGAGTGGAATAAGTGAACCGTGGAGTCATTCGACATTGTAGGTAGGTGCAGTCCCGCTCTCTTTGGCTAAGGCCAAGAGGGTCGTTCAAAGCTCGAATTACCTAAATTAGCTCAAAGAAAAAGTGGAGAAGTGTTTACAATTTTGTGGTGGATCGACTAATCACCGCTATCTTCCTTCCTTGGGACTCGGTCCTCTACTAGGCACTTCACGGCAAAAAGTCGATCAAAGAGGTTTTTTTTTTGAGGAGATGTTTTTTATGATACGATTTTCCATTGATACTCCTTATCTCCTTGTTTTTTATATTTTTGTGCCCTTTTCTCTTGCTTTGGTTTGACCTTTTTTTTGCTTTTTGATGTGGTTTGAAACCAAGCTTGGAGGTTTGTTTTTGTAAACTTATTGTGGATGTATAGGTGGAGGAAAAATAGGTAACCGAGAACGCGCGCCATCCCTGGATAACCCACAAAAAGGCGAGAAGAATTTGGACTAAAGAGGCAATGGTCATTCGAGCAAGGTTACCTAGAAAACGGTATGCGGAAACCAACGCCTAACTCCTCCATGGGTGGTCAAGGTGGTCAAGTGCAAACCCCGAAGTAAACCTTTAGTAGAAAAGGTGGACTCAAGCTAAAAGATCACATGTTCATTGATTTAGAGTCATTCTACTAAATTAGGGTTCAAAATCTACAATGGGTTATCTACAATGGAATGTAAACTCTTGTAATAAGTTTGTAATCGGGTTTTCGAAAACTTTTAATCCTAGACACACTATACAAAAGCAAAAAGAACACAAGAAAAAGAAAAAGCAAATAAAAGGAAAATACAAGTAAGGTCAAGCACTCTGTACTCCATCGACATTCAATCACACAAAATTAACCACAACACCCAAAATGCTCATCTCTAAGAGAGCCTCTCAATAGCAACAACCTAACTCTTCTATGAGAGTAAAGGAAAACGAAGAGAAAAGAAGTTTCCTAGCGGGTTGCTTCTATGATCTCCTCATCTTGTGCTATTGAGGTGGTGGTTATACTGTAAGAGTGGAGAACAAGACTATACAAAGGACACGAAAACATGACGAGAACGAGAAAAGAAAGGAAAAATGAAAGGAAAATGTTTTTAGTTTTGTAGAACTTTTCGAGGGTATTTTTTTTTTTTGAAAGATTTTTGAAAAACAAAAGATAGTAGATGCCTCCTCCACACTAAAACTGTACATTCCTCAATGGACATGTAGGGGAAGATCGAAAAAGATGGAAAAAGAAAAATAAGAAAAATTATTTTTGGATTTTTATAATTTTTCAAATATGTTTTTGGGATTTTTTTTGAAATTTTTGGGAAGATAAAATAGGCGAAAAGAAAATATAAAAGGATGGCGGGCCTAGGTGTAATCACGTCACCTAGACTCTAGCCAAGTGGGTAAGAAAATGAAAATAAAAGAAAATAAATTAAATTAAAAGAAAGGGTGAAAAAAATGGGCGTAGGTGTAATCACGTCACCTAGCCCGGATTGAGTACAAATTCAAAACAAATTAAGAAAAATGAAAATATTTGGATTTTTAAATTGGTTAATGACGTAATCACATCGCCTAAAGACCGGGAGCAATACCAAGGCCGCTACGGCCACAAAATCGATAGGACAACTTGCAAAGTTATTGTTAGAGATAAATCAACACAATGATAATGGGATAATGGAAACAGGAACCGGACATAACCCAAGGACATGCAATTACAGACTCATATAGACTCACCTACCCAACCTGCACACTCACACCCACACCACCTACCGACTCTAGGAGAGGGTCTAGAACGAATAATCGTCAGACGCATATGAAGCATTAGGAGACCCAGGGTAGAATGGTATACCCTCAGAAGATGACTCAGGAGAAAATTCCTCCGGGTCATCGGTAAGCGAGAGGGCATAGTCTGACTCAATCTCATAAAGCTCGTAGATCGTACGACCTTCAGGAAATGTTTGGTGCGCATACTCCCATAGTTTCCTTCCTCCCAACTCAGTCTAAGTCAGTCGAAATTCACCGGGTCCCAAAGGTAGGTCTCAATTGTGGTGAATGAGGATGGTGGTTCGGTGTGTGTTGGGTACAATTAAAGAACGTCCACGGCTAATATAGACGAGGCGATGATGGGGTACATGAAAAATCCAAGTAGGGAAATAGGCCTCGTCAAGCCAAATGGAATTGTTTAGCGGGGTGAGGTGGTTGGTCGAGTATCCCAATTTGTCAGCTATTACCGTTACAAGACCTCCACAATCTAAGGAGGGGCATTGGGTATCAATGATACGTTGGAAATGTAACGCCACAACCATGGGTAGGTCTAAGGGACTCGAATTACCGACTACAGAGTCTAAAATCAATTGCAAGACACAAACATTGAGAGAATAAATGTTATCGGCCGAGGGCACCAAGCAATGGGAGAGAATTTCGCAAAAGTAGCGAATTGCGGGGTTACGAAACTTGGAAGCAAAGGATAAATTGGCTGAGTAACCCCCCCCCCCCCCTCCTACAGCGTAATATGCGCTTCCAAAAGTCTCTCCTAGACACACAGTTTGGATGTTGCTCGAGGGTTCACTAAGTTCGCTACCCGAGGAGGGTAGGCCTACCGTGAGGCCGAGCTCAGGAATTGTTAATCTATGAGGTTTGTTGAATAGTCTAAATTTGATTACTCTATGTGTAGTCAAGTTGCCAAGGGCAAAGGTTCCTAAGAACTCACAAGTGACGTCTTTGTAGGTAAAGGTCGCAAGACTAAGGAGTTCGCTAGTTCCAGTTCGTGATGATAACTCTTTAATATCGTCAAAGATACCCAATTTGGTCAATGTGTGCGGACAAGGCCATCTTGTACTCTGAAAGATCTTTAAGATAAGATACGAGATAATGATGTGTTAAGATGAGGTAAATTAGTAGATGAAGAAGAATTAGAAGTTGAAGGAATACCTTGTTTACGCGCGGCTCGTCTTGACCTTGTCTCCATAATGAGATTTGAAAGATTGTTCCTAAATAGCTTTGCTTCACCTCTTCAAAAACCCAAAAATAGTCACCAAGGTGGATGGGGTGGAGGTATAAAGGAGGTTGGGTAATAAAAGGTTGAGTTTTAATGATATGAGGAGTGATAAGGTGAAAAGGAAGGTGAGGTGAAGGTGGTATATATAAAGGTGTTTGAGGAGGGAAAAGAAAGTTTGAAAGGTAGATTGTAAATTTGGTGTTTGTGTTTTGGAGGGAAAGTTATGTGGGTATATTTGGGGAGGAGGGAATTGAAATTTATAGTGAGTAAGGGTATATAGGTAATCCGGCCAATGTCGACGAGTGAAGTTTCACCCGGTCATGTACCATCGGGTGAAGTTTCACCCGACAGGTTTCCTCGTGAAATTCATTCTGCAAAATTTCTACCGCCGGATGAAGTTTCGCCCGACGGTTTCTGAACAATTTTGGCAGTTTAGGCAAATTCTGGGATTTTTTCGTAAGGCGAAGTTTCTCCCAGTCAATTTCTCATCGGGTGAAGTTTCACCCGACGAAAAACCTTCAAATATCTCACCGGGCGAAGTTTCGCCCGGCAGTCTTGTAAGCTTATTTTTCCGCCTTGCCAATGTAAGACTCTTCAATAATCACCTAAAGTTGCAAATATCAACATGACTCACATTATATTATAAATTTCTCCCACAAACATACTTATGACTTTCAAATTAAGCTCCATAACTTCTTCCAAAAGCTTGATAATCATCCAAATAAATGCTCCAAGATGAAATCCAAGTTCATCCATGCTCAAAGCTAACAAAATTAATCAAACAAAGTATATGGTACATATTTACAAGGTGGTTGTTAAGGTTACCACCAAACCTACTTCATTTTTTAGGAGAGGGTTAATTAACGCTCCCAAACAGAAACTCACCAACTTTCATGATAGCAACGGTCTCACGAACGTGACCGGCATGATAAATCTTCAAACGTTGCCCATTAACCATAAATTTCCCGGTTTCCGGGCTAGATATCTCTATTGATCCATATGGTTGCACCTTGGTCACTTCGAATGGACTCGACCATTTTGACTTCAACTTACCGGGGAAAAGCTTAAAACGAGAGTTCAAGAGTAGTACCTTATCAACAACGGATAAGTCTTTACGAAGTATTCTAGAATCGTGCCATTTGCAAGTTCGCTATCGGTAAATCTTAGAATTTTCGTAAGCTTCATGTCTCAACTCTTCTAATTCTTGTAGTTGGAGAAGGCGATTATCTCCGACAATATACTCGTCAAAGTTTAGCTCTTTAATAGCCCAATTTGCTTTGTATTCTAATTCCACCGGCAAGTGGCAAGCTTTGCCATACATAAGTCGATAAGGAGTGGTTCCGATCGGCGCTTTGTAAGCCATTCTCAATGCCCAAAGGGCGTCATTCAACTTCAATTACCAATACTTTCAGTGTGTATTTACAACTTTTTATAAATTCCCTTGATTTGTCGATTGGAGATCTAGGCCTGCTCATTTGATTAAGGGTGATAGGCTAAGGACATCTTGTGGGTGATACCATTTCCTAAGAAGGTGTTCAAATGTATCCTTCCTAAAATGAGAGCCTACATCGCTAATTATGGCTGTAGGCATACCGAATCTCGGGAAAATGATCACATTCTTGAAAAGTTTGATTAACACCTTGGAATCATTGGTAGGGGAAGCTACGACCTTGATCCATTTTGAGACATAGTCAAACGCGACTAGAGTGTATTCGTTGCTGAAGGAATGTGAACGGACCCATGAAGTCAATGCCCCAAACGTCGAACAATTCAATTTCTAGGATGGGTTGATGGGGCATCTTATTCCTTATCGTTATATTGCCACATCTTTGGCAAGCATCGCATGTAAGAATGAAGGCTCTAATATGCTTAAACATGGAAGGCCACCAAAACCCGCTTTGGAGGACTTTGGCAATTGTCTTTTGGATGGCCAAGTGTCCACCATAAGATGTCGAGTGAAGGTGCTTCACGATATCAAATCCTTCTTTGGCCGTAACACATCGATGGTAAATGCCATCTATGCACCGGCGGAACAAATAGGGCTCATCCCAATAATAACGTCGGGCTTCATATCGTAGTTTCTTCCGTTCTTGCTTTGAATAATCGTCCGAAACATAATGAGACACTAAGAAATTGACGATATCTGCATACCAAGGTGTAATAGTTTCGATGGCCATCAAGGATTAGTCTCTCATTGCTTCATTGATGGGTACACCATCGTCTTCATTTCCGTTTCCACTAGCCGCTAATCTACTAAGATGATCCGCCACCAAATTCTACGATCCCACTTTATCTTTAATTTCAATGTCAAATTCTTGAAGAAGGAGAACCCACTGAAAGAGTCGGGATTTCGTCTCCTTTTTGGACATGATATAATGAATGGCCGCATGATCGGTATGAATAATAACTTTGGAACCGGTAACATATGTTCGGAATTTTTTCATGGCATAGACAACGGCTAACATTTCTTCTTTGGTTGTGGTATATCTCGATTGGGCTTCGTCAAGGGTCTTGCTTGCATAATATATCACATGTAAGTTCTTGTCAACACGTTGGCCAAGAACGACACCAACGGCGAAATCGGAAGCATCACACATGATCTCAAATGGAAGATTCGAATCGGGTGCTTTGATAATCGGAGCGGTAGTAAGAGCGGTCTTTATCCTGCAAAAGGCCTCAAGACACAAGTCATCAAACACAAAAGGCGCATCTTTCACGACTAATGAAGTCAAAGACTTGGCAATTTTAGAAAACCCGGTGTCGGAATTGACTCTAATTAGTGTCAACGCGACCGTAATGACACGACTAAGACCGTTTTGATATTGATTTAAATTTTCCGAGAAATTATTTGATCCGTTCTATAGAAAAACCATCTAAAACATCGTAAAATTGTGTCGTGTTGCAGTCCGATCGTCATTGGGTGTTTGTCGGGCACTCCCGCAGCCATCAGGTCAGAATCTCGGTGTTTATAGAAGCCCCCACTTTGTCTGAAGCTTGGACAAGGCCAAAGTCAAAGTATAGCCGCCCAGGTCAATCGAGGATTACGACCTGGTGGCTGTCCGCTCGGGTCGTTTTTTGTATGTTGGACTACGTACTAAGGCTCGTCAACTATGGCTTAGAAATCATATCTGACCTCCTTGCTTGCGGTTGCCGATTGAAGTTTTGGTCTGGCCATGCTTGTCTTGTGATGGTGGGATTTGTTGTGGATCCCGACACCATGATGGTAGGGATTTGTCGTGGGTCCATAAATAACCAACTAATCCTAACGGGTAGCTAGGGTAAGTCGGGTCGTGTCCACGGAGACGGTATTGTAGAGTCTAGACTAGGTCCACTAAAAACTAGGCTAAGTCACAAACAAACACAAAGAAGACGATAATTGACAAACTATAGTGATTGAAGAGGTATGAACTAGACTAATAACGAACTAGCTAAAACAAGGCCAAATGAAATAAATAGAAACAAACTAAACAATGAACTAGAGAAATGATCACTAACTAAAAGGATGAAACAAATATGGAAGAGAGTAGGGTCAGGTCGGGTTCATAAATGTGGTAGGGTAATAGGATGATCAAGGGTGTAGGCGCCTCTTGAGTTACCAGAGTCGGTTTGCGCTCTCGCGTCTAAACCTAGGTCAAGGTCGGTTTGCAATCTCGCGTCTAAACCCAAGTCCGCACTCTCGTGTCTAAGACTATACTCAATACAATCACACACTAGTCAAACAATGAGAAGATGAGAACAAGTATGAGAAGCATTGGCCACTACTACCCATACAAGCAATTCAACAAACACATAGAGTGCCCAATATGTGACTAGCAACAAAGATGCAACTTTTACCCCTAATCAAACCCTAATCACCCATAATTCACACCTAATCCCCCTACTAACCCCACAAGGAAACTACTCACTCATCGGGAAACTAAGATTAACAAAAGCAAGAGAAATCAAACTAAACATCCAAACATCCATAATGAACAAACAATAACAATAAACAATATGTAAAGATTCAAACTTGAAAGATAAACAAAGATTAAAAGTAAAGAGGGGAAGAGGATTATACCAAACTAACAAGGATGAAAAAGATGAGAACTTGTATAAATAAGAAACCCAAACAAATCTCCAAGGTTGTCAAGCTTGGAAGAATCTTCAAGAATCCCTTAATACAAGACTAATTACTAGATTAAACAAAGATTAACTAAAGATTAAAGGAAGATTCAACTAATGAGAGGAACACTAAATCTAGGGTTTGAATACTTAAGAGAGGCCTAAGAGAGTCTAGGGTACTGTATGATAGTTCAACAATACAAGGGGGAAGTATTTATAAGGTTACAAGAATGAAGAAGAAGAAAAGAGAAGTCACGCGCAGCAGCTAACCCATCCCGACCGGGACAAGATAGTCCCGACCGGGACGGCATGGTCCCGACCGGGACGGCCTCAAAACAGGAGCGTCTTCTTTTGTGCACCTCATCCCGGACGGGATGAGGTCCTTTCCGACGGGGAAGGGTCTTGTAGGCCTCCAATATGATCTTTAAGGTCCCTACTTGCTTCCCATGGGCTTCTCATCGATTCTCGGGACTCGGGATCGAGTCTAAGGGGCTCGGGATCAGGTCCCAAGGTCTCGGGATTGAATCCAAGGCAACGAGCGATCGTTCCTTCTCTTCGTTGGCTCCAAAAGTGTATGGAACGAGTCGGAATCGTTCCAATTCTTCATGAATGGTCTCGGGAACCTAAAAAGAACTAGAAGAAGCATAAGTAGCCCATAAACCGCTCCCAAGGAGCGATTCCACAAGGAAAATGGGACCAAAACACAACAAATTAGGCATTACAAACTACACTTATCACACCAATAAACCGCGAACCTAGGCTATGTAGCAAGGGTAAGTCGGGTCGAACCACAAGGACAGAAAAAGGGGTTTAGACTAGAGTTCACCTAAGGACTAGACTAAGTCACAAGGAAACAAGGGAAAAGAATTATCGATGGCTAAGACAAAGACTAGGGACTAAGGAGGACATAAACTAAACAATTCAACTGAAGCTAAAATAAAATAATAAACAAGAAGAACAATTACTAAGATGAAGGAGAAAACAATAAGGGGAAGAGTAAGGTTAGGTCGGGTTCATAGGTGCATTAGGCTGGTGGGAAAAACGAGAACAAAGGTATCACCTAGTTGCTGTGGTAAGTTTGCGCTCTCGCGACAAGAACAAACCCGAAAACTCAAGCAAGAAGTTACCCAAAACAAGAGAATTCAACGACCAATCAAGCATACAACAAGAAGGAAGAAACAAGTAAGAGTAGTATTGGCCACTACCACCCTAACAAACATTTCATCAAACACATGGCATACATGACAAGTGACTCACAACAAAGATTCAACATTTACCCACAATCAACCCTAATCACCCATATTTAACACCTAATCCCCCTACTAACCCCACAAGAATCTAATCACACATGTTTAAACTAACACTTACATAAACAAGATAAACCAACATAAGAACAAAAACATTCATAATGAAGAATGAACAAGGATGAACAACAAACAATAGATAAAGATGGAAACTTTACTAACTATGAAAGTTTATGAGAAAAGAGATAAGAAAGATTATACTCAACTAGAAGATGAATGAAAAGATAGAAACTTGCATAAAAAGGAAACCCAAACACATCCACCAAGGTTGTCAATCTTGATAGATTCTTCAAGAATTCCAATAATACAAGAGTAACTTGCTAATATTATGCTAAGATTAAAGAAATATTAAGGAAATATTAAAGAGAAACTAAGCTAAGGATGAAGGTTTTCTATCTAGGGTTTCGTGGTTAAAACAATATAAGAGGGGGGTATTTATAGGGCCAGGTAGCATGAATAAGGGAGGCGAAGCGTTGAAGCGAGGGAGGAAGCAGGGTTGTCCTGGCCGTGATAGGGGTGTCCCGGCCATGAAGAGGTCTCGTCCCGTCCGTGATGCTCTACTTTGCTTCCCGACTTACTACACGGCTATGTAGGCTTCTAACACGATCCTTTAGGTCCCTACTTGCTCTTCCTAGGCTTCTTATTGATGCTTGGTGCCCGGGATATTCTCAAATGGGCTCCAAGGGACTCTGGATCGAGTCTAAGTCACCGAATCATCGTCGCTTCTCTTCATTAGCTCCATATGCGTTGGAAACAAGATGGAATCGTTCCACTTCTCTATGATAAGCATTAGGAACCTAAAACATGCTAGAAGAAGCGTAAGTAGCCTTGAAAACCGCTCTAAAGAGCGATTTTCAAAGAAAGCGATACCAAACACGTGAAATAAACACTACAAAACATGCATATCAACTCCCCCACACTAAACCCTTACTTGCCCTCGAGTAAGCACGAACTATCTAACTAACTAACTAACTAATAAAAACTAGACTACTAGCCGAGCGGGTATTAGCGCACCCTCCGGCTTTTCAACTCACGCGGGAACACTTAGAGGAAAAGTGCTCTCCGCAAGGCAAGTGAGGTCTTGCGACAAAACTGTGGACACAACTGAACACGAAAACACACAAACGAACAAACGAACAATTGCTTGCATCCAAGAAGAAACAAATACCGCTTCCCTCGACAAAGCGGTGAATGAAACACCGGTTAAGGACTCAAGGCAAGTGACAACGTTCCAAAGCTAATAACACAAACCGATATGAACAAAATTCTAATAGTATGACGACAAAGCAATAAAAACGTTGATAGCTTACCTAGGTCCTCCTAATCTTCTAAAAACATACTACGGGACGATAGGCGGGATGGAAAAGGGATGAGCCACGGAGTTAGTCGACACTGTAGGTAAAGTGAAACCTCGCCTCCTTTAGCTATAAGCCAAGAGGGACATCCAATGCTCAAAAATAGCCTAACTAGTCCAAGTAAAATGGTGGATATGGTTGCAAAGTGAGGGAATACCGACCATTACCACTATCATCCTTCCTAGTGACTCGATCCTTTGGTAGGCTCTTCACGATAACAATCGGTACAAGGCTTATTTTTGAGGGGTAAGATTTTTTTGTGAAATGATTTTCTTGGCATTTTTCTTCTTTTGTATTTTGTTTTTGATTTGTTGTGCCTTTTATTTTTCTTCTTCTTTTGTGTTTCGGTTTGCCATTGTGGCCAAATGATGCGACTCAGGATCTACAATCATCACGACCCCCGCTTAGCGGCAATACAAGGCAAAAAGGACAACTACATCCTCAAGGGATTTCATCCAAATATGAGACCGCTAATGCCATTACTTTGAGGAGCGGTGCTAGTTATGAATCGCCCAAATTGCCAAGTGAAGAGGAACCAATGCGAGAAATTGTGCCTTTAGGCTCCAATTCGCAAAATCCAGGTTTTATTATGGAAGAGCACATAGAGGAAGTTGAGCCCTTTACCCTCAATCTTGAAGACTCGGGGGTATCTATGGAAGAGCCTATAATTTTTGAAGTGGGGAAACCCATTGATAAACCAATTAAAATCCACTTACCAGTTCCTTTTAAGGCAACCCAAGTTAAGAGTTGAAGAAGAAATCTTAAAATCGGGCCTAGGCGAGGAAATAGTACTTGAAGATGTGGATGAATGTGGTAATGTCTTGTCATCAAAAACAACTTTAACCACTTTCGCACCTACCAAGAAGCCCGAACCCAAGGAGATAACTTGCAAGGAAAAGAAAAGTTCGGTTCAAGAGCCAAAATTAAAGAAGGTCGAAGAACCCATAGAGATTAAGCTACCATTTTCACTCAACAATTGAAGAACATGATGGATAACAAATGTGGGAAGTTCTTCGACCTCATAAAGAATATTGAAGTTAGCAACCTTTTTGTCGAGCTACTCACTCTTATACCCACTTATGCTAAGTTCATGAAGGAGATCTTAACAAGGAAGCGGTCCTTGAGTGGGATAGAAACCATAGCATCCACCGGTGAGTGTAGTTCCCTCTTGCAAGTCCTAGCCCTCTTAAGTTGAAGGACCCAGATAGCTTTTCGATACCATGAACGATCGGAAATTTGAAGATCGAGAAAGCTTTGTGTGACTTGGGGGCTAGCGTAAGTGTTATCCCGTACTCAATTGTTGAAAAACTTGGGATGGTAAAGCTCAAGTGCACCAATATCTCTCTCCAAATGGCGGACCGAACAACCAAGCAACCATTGGATATCCTAGAGAATGTACCACTGAGAATCGGGAAATTTTTCTTCTCGATCGATTTTTTTATCCTTGAAATGTCGGAGGATATCAACTCTCTGATCATCCTTGGAAGGCCCTTACTTCACACCGCCGGAGCTCTTATCGATGTCAAAAGGGGGAAGATCACATTTGAAGTAGGTGATGAGAAGATCGAGTTTGGTTTCCAAGCCAATACTACACCACCAAATCATAAGCAGTCTTGCCACATGATCAATGTTTTAATTAGAGGATAGTGAAGGTGTGAGCTTGGGAGATAAGCTCAATGTTAACCATGGGATTGTTAAGCCAAAGTTGAGTAATATAGATAGATTTGTTGTTAAGAAGAAGCCTAAACCGCCTTATAATCCTTGTGGGAAGTGGTTAAAGCTTAGTCATGGTAGAAAAGCTTGTTCTAGAAAGAACTGAGTTTTGAAGCTTGTCAAATGGAAGGATCTGGGTTCCATGGGTGATTATTTTATTTATTTTTCTTTATTTGGGATCCCTTCATAATACCTTGGCCTAGGTACCACTCAAGTCTTCTTGAAGATTTCTCAAGGGCCTTTGACCTACTTCTACGAGCCCTTGATGGGAATGGTACGTATGGATGTGGTGGTAATTAAGAAAAGAAAACTTTAAGGTTTTGCGGTCCTAGCCAAATCCGCGCTTCTTGGGAGGCAACCCAAGCCCTTTTGTGCATATTTTTCTTTTCGGTATGTTGTTTTTGTTTGTAGGAATCTCCAACAAGAAGTAATCATGGATTGAAGATGAACTACATGGAAGCAATTAAGTGTGGGGGAACTCTTATGCCCTTACGGTATTTTCTTTCCCAACCTTCCCTCCCTTGTTTTGAACATTGAGGGCAATGCTCGCTCTAAGTGTGGGAGAGTTTATGATTGATTGCTCCATTTTGGTTTGTGGATTGAAATTGTTGATTGAATCTTGTTGGAGATTGGTGGTGCTTTTATGATATTTTTGTGGTGATTCTTGTGGGATTGTAGTTTGTGCTTGTTTGTTGTGTTTGTGTTTTCTTTTGTTCAATTTTTGAAAAATCCATAAAAATTGAAAATTTCTAAAATCCAAAAAGTTTTATCATTAGTTTAGAAGATGATATTTGGCGATGATGATTTTTGTTATGCACTTTGCCATTTTTCATTTAGTGTCTTGCATCATGTTTGTGACTTCCTTTGGGTTATTATTAACGATCACCCGGGATTGGTTGACCTTTTGAACGAGCCTTGACCGCTTATGTTCGACCTTGCTTGACTCTTGACTTAACCTAGAACCCGAGCATAACTACATATATTGTGAGGACTAGAGCCTTTTTTTACTGACACATCCATAACGGTCATCATTTATGTTTTTGTGAGTAGTACTCCTTGCTTGGTATGTTTCATATTCACGCACTTTTGTGGTGTCATTCCTTGTTATGCTTTGGTATGCGATTTCATTTGAGCATTGTTGATGAGGTCCCACAAAATATGAACTTCACATAGCCAAATAGCCATGCTTTTTTACCTTTTAGATTAGGTTCCCTTTTCTTCACCCTTATTGTGACTTTGTTTGCCTCTCTTTCTTCATTTACCATTGATTAGCTACATTTCAAAAATTATCCTTCCCTACCAAGTTGGCCATTGGTTGGTGTTAGATTGACGTTGTTTTAAGGGGTTTGAGGTGTTGATTTGAGAATCCTAAGTGCATTTGAGAATGTAAAGCTTGATGGTTAGTTGTGTTGTTCCAACTTGGTTCCCTATGTTCAGGGCACGACCTCTTCTTGGAGTATGCCTAGTACGTGACTAGATTTCCCAAGTCTAATGTGCATCACAATCAAATTGAATAACCAAATAGATGTAGAAGTCTCAATAAGATGCAACTTATTAGTGGAATATGTGTAGAAGGTAGAGAAATGAGTATGTCGGGGGCGCCTTCCCTTCAAACCCACAAAAAGGGAAAACTTGGACTAATCAAACAATTTCGAACATGGTCACCTAACAGGACGGGACTCGGCAACCAAGGCCTTTTCACTCCGTGGGTGGTCAAGGTGGTCAAAATGCAAATCTCGGAGTAAATCCCTAGTAGACTAGGTGGACACAAGGTAAAGAACCAACAAAATTATTGATTTAAAGTCATTCTACTAGACTAGAGTCCAAAAATTGATTTATATCACTAAAAAACGAAAGTAGACACTTGCGCTCTAGCCTCAAAACCAGGTTTTCGAAAACATTTTTTACACTAGACACAAACTTTACAAGACAAAACAAAAAAAACGAAACGAAACAAAACAAAACAAGACAAACACACACAAAAATAAACAATCACCACCCCGAAACTTTCCAAACAAGCAACCTCATCAATCCACAAACTCTGAAAAGTTCCACTCGAGCACAGACCACCACAAAAACTCCTCCTAAGTGGGAAAAGTAGAAAGAGATAGGAGGATATTACCGAATGACAAGAGCTTTCCGAGATTCACGGCGATCAAGCAACCTACAAGGAAATCGGGAAGCAAAACACACACAAAACAACAAATATACGACCCAAAGACACAAAAGCAAAATGGCACAAAAGAAAATCTTTTTGGTTTTTACGAAATTTTTCTACTTTTTAGGAATTTTTAAGATTTTTCGAAAAACTACGAAAATAAAACTAAACTAAACTAAGATATCGCTCCCCTACACTTAAACCGAGCAATGTCCTCATGCTCGATCGATAGTGTGTAGAAGACACTAAAAAGGAGAAAAAGGAAAAATAAAACTAAAAACCAAAAATGAAAGTGAAGAATGGTTGAAGGTGTCGAGCCTAGGTGTAATCAAGTCACCTAGGTCCGAGAGGAGAAAAGATATGGATGGGGGAAGAAATAAAAAGAAGAAAATAAAAGAAAATGGGAGGGGAGGGCTAGGTGTAATCAAGTCACCTAGCCCCGATTCCGACTAAATTCTACCAAAAGAGGAATAAAAATAAAGAAAAAGTGAAAAGAACTTGTCACTTTGGATTTTCAAATGATTCTCGATGTAATCACGTCATTGAGAATCGGGAGTAATAACCACAAAGGCCCCGATGGCCACCACGACACTAAAAGCATAAAAGGAATGGGAACATACAAAGAGTAAGCAATAAAAGACGGAAAAGAAAGGAGAGTCGCCTTACCAAACGATTAGCAACTCAACCAACTCCATAGTCTCAATGATCTTTCTTGGTACCTTGCTTGTCTTTGTCATCGATATTCCTCTTCTTTCTCAATGTTGTCTCATGGTTGGAGCATCGGGCTTGCATTGTTGAAATGAGGTTGGGATTCAAGTGGAAACTAGGAGTTTAGTAATGAGAAGATAAGATGAAGAAGTATAAGTGAAGTATAAGGATGAAATGATAGAGGTAAAGGTAAGTAGGGAGGTTGGGTTGGCTTAAATGTAGAAGAAGAAGCAAAAGGAACACGGACAGCACCCCTCACGGCCGGGAGCCGGCCCTCACGGTCGGGAGCGCACAAACACGGTCATGATCGACCACAGTGGGCTGCAGTTTTTGGCACAATGCGTCACGGTCGTGAAGGGTTCATCACGGCCGTGACACCTCACGAGCATGACTCCTTCGACATGGCCATGATGGAGTCTAGTGGAGTGTCATTTTTGACACAAAATCGACCCTACCATGTCCAACCCGACATGGCCATGTCGCTACATGGCCACGTTCCAAGCGACATGGCCACGTCACCCTTCTATTTCTTCATTCTTCTTGAATATCCCATGTCTTCCATCCTAAGAACATTAGGAACTACGGAATCAAAATCCCGTCCCCAAAAGCTTACAATAAGCTCAAAAACCGACTTCCTTGCCCAAGCTCCAAGCTTCTATCATCAATGACCTTTCATAACTCTTCATCTTCACTTCCAACCTATCAACCAAACTCAATAACCACAATCAAAAATCCCTCCGTCACATCACTCATAAAAACTCCAAATGACGAGAACTCCACAAAACAAAAACAAAACCTAGAGACAAACCAACAAATCACACAAATACAAACATGAAAACTCAAAAGAAGAAGAAAGAGGAATATACAACATGACGGTTCTTGAGGAACTCCGCCAAACCAAGGATAGTGGATTTTTTCATTCTTTTCCAACATGATCGCACATAATTTCATAGCCCTCAAGGGCTTGGAGCAACAAATCAAAGGCACTAAGAGTTCCCCCACACTTGATTGATTCCATGTACTTCATCTTCAATCCTTGATCGTTACTTGTTGGAGATTCCTACAAACAAAAACAACAAACAAACACCAAAAGCGTAAAATATGCACAAAGAGGCTTGGGTTGCCTCCCAAGAAGCGCGGTTTTGGCTAGGACCACCAAACCTTGAAGTTTTTTTTCTCAATTACCACCATAACCCTCAAGGGCTCGGAGGAGCAAGTCAAAGGCTCGAGCAACATCTTCATGAAGGCTCATTGAGTTCCCTAGCCAAGCTATCATGAATAGCTTCCAAGTCGGAAGCGAGAAGCGGTCTTCAAATCCATTATGCTCGGGTTTCTCATGATCTCCCGGGTCTTTCCACTCAACAAGCTTTACCGACCTCTTCATCCCTAAGCACCGTCTCCTAGCATAACCAAAGCTCGATTTTCTAGCATGAGAGTCAAAAGGGGGTTTAGCCCTCCTCTTTTCATCAATCATTCCCAAGTCATCAACAAGTTCCGGCCCAATATCCCCAAATCCTAAAACATCATTCTTCCCCACATCATCAATAAGAAGAGATTTAAAACTCATAAAAGCAGTTTCAATCTCTTCTAAACCAAGATCCAACTTACACACAAGGGGTTCACAATATTTTATTGGATTATCACACGTAGGCGGCTTGATTTCATCATTCATATCCAAAGACTTCACAACTCCTATCACCTCATTCAAATCATCCCAAAGTTCCATATCCTCAATAATAGGCCCATTAGAAGCGGCATGGAAGTCAAGAGGAGGGCAAGTGAAGGGGATTGAAGGTTCAACAAAAATGGAAGGGGTAGACTCTTGGATTTCCTCAATTTTATTGGTGTTTTCATCGCCCAAATCAACCTTGAGTCCGTTGTGTCCGGTTTCAACAAGGTCATTGGCAACTTCATTTTCTTTTCGAGGAACGACAAGATGGGACCCATGTGTTTTCATCAATGAAACCCTTCAAATTCCCACTAACATCATCCAATTCTTCTCTAACAATGCCTTCATTAAGGATCATTTCCTCATTCGTCTCATCTTGGGTAGACAATTGAGGTTCTTCATAGCAAGTCTCGCTCCTCAAAGGGATTTCATTAGCGGCTTCATGATTGGGTTGTTTCCCCAAATGAACATCCTTCGTCAAGTTGTGAAGTTCGAGTTAAAAACATTAAGGTTTTAGCCGCTATAGCATTTAATCTAGCATCATATGCCTCGTTTTCCCTTTGAAGAATCTTTTGCATTCCGATGGCCATTTCTTGTTGACTCTTTTATATTTGAAGAATCGATTGAAATAACTCCAAGTTGGACATTTGGTGGTCATTGGGGTTTTGGAATGCTCCTTGAAAACCTTGATGTCGGGCATCATATGGTTGGTAATGAGATGGAGATTATGGGTAGTATGGTGGGTTTTGGGGAGGTTGGCTTCCATATGGAGAATTATGATTAAACATGGTGGGGTTAAAATGGTGATTTGAGTAATAACCACCATGATCATAAGGTTGATAAGCATTCACTTGTTGGAAGCCATTCCTATGTCCTCGAAACTCGTACCCACGAGTCTCTTGATTACCCCCATGAAGCTTGATAGTAGTTAGGAGACGTCATGGCATAGCTTTGATTCATATAGAGAGAAGATGAATTTATGGTGTCCTCTATAGGTGGTGAGTTTAGATCAATCTCCAAGTTATGCTCAAAATCTTAGCATGTACCCGGTTGGGAACCTCTCAATCTAGCAACCGTCCGTTGATAAAGGTCTACAAAAAAAATTCTGGCTCTGAGTTGTAAAGAAGAGGATGGTCACCACCTCTAGGCATAAACTGTAAACAAGGAGGAAACGTGAGAAGTCTAGTGATTTTTGGGCACTAGACAAGAAGGAAACAAACTTCACACAAACAAGAAGCAAAGATAAACAAAGAAGAACACAAAATAAAGACAAAGTCAAAGTCAAGTAAATAAGCAAACAAAGTCTAAACATACACCGTCCCCGGCAACGGCGCCAAATTGATGGTGGGATTTGTCGTGGATCCCGACACCAATATACCAACGAACCTAGGCTAGGTAGCAAGGGTAATTCGGGTCGAACCACAAGGACGGAAAAAGGGGTTTAGACTAGAGTTCACCTAAGGACTAGACTATGTCACAAGGAAACAAGGGAGAAGAATTATCGATGGCTAAGACAAAGACTAGAGACTAAGGAGGACATAAACTAAATGATTCAACTAAAGCTAAAATAAAGAAATAAAAACGAAGAACAATTACTAAGATGAAGGAGAAAACAATAAGGGGAAGAGTAAGGTTAGGTCGGGTTCATAGGTGCATTAGGCTAGTGGGAAAAACGAGGACAAAGGTGGCACCTAGTTGCTAAGGTAAGTTCGTTCTCTCGCGACAAGAACAAACCAGAAAAATCAAGCAAGAAGTTACCCAAAACAAGAGAATTCAACCACCAATCAAGCATCCAACAAGAAGGAAGAAACAAGCAAGAGTAGTATTGGTCACTACTACCCTAACAAACATTTCATCAAACACATGGCATGCATGACAAGTGACTAACAACAAAGATTCATCCTTTACCCACAATCAACCCTAATCACTCATATTTAACACCTAATCCCCCTACTAACCCCACAAGAATCTACTCACACATGTTTAAACTAACACTAACATAAACAAGATAAACCAACATAAGAACAAAAACATTCATAATGAAGAATGAACAAGGATGAACAACAAAAAATAGATAAAGATGGAAACTTTACTAACTATGAAAGATTAAGAGATAAGAGATAAGAAATATTATACCCAACTAGAAGATGAATAAAAAGATAGAAACTTGCATAAAAAGGAAACCCAAATACATCCACCAAGGTTGTAAATCTTGATAGATTCTTCAAGAATTCCAATAATACAAGAGTAACTTGCTAATATTAAGCTAAGATTAAAGAAAGATTAAGGAAATATTAAAGAGAAACTAAGCTAAGGATGAAGGTTTTCTATCTAGGGTTTCGTGGTTAAAACAATATAAGAGGGGGGTATTTATAAGGTAGCATGAATAAGGGAGGCGAAGCGTTGAAGCGAGGGAGGAAGCTGGGTTGTCCTGGCCGTGATAGGGGTGTCCCGGCCATGAAGAGGTCTCCTCCCGGCCGTGATGCTCTACTGTAGCTCGTTCTTCTCGCCTTTGCTTCCCGACTCACTACACGACTATGTCGGCTTCTAAAACGATCCTTTAGGCCCCTAATTGCTCTTCCTAGGCTTCTTATTGATGCTCGGTGCTCACGATATTTTCAAATAGGCTCCAAGGGACTCGGGATCGAGTCTAAGTCACCGAATCATCGTCGCTTCTCTTCATTGGCTCCATATGCGTTGGAAAAAAGATGGAATCGTTTCACTTCTCCATGATAAGCATTAGGAACCTAAAACATGCTAGAAGAAGCGTAAGTAGCCTCAAAAACCGCTCTAAAGAGCGATTCTCCAAAGAAAGCGGGACAACACACGTGAAATAAACACTCCAAAACATGCATATCATCTTGTCTTGGGTTGGTTGTTATAGTCGATTAGTGTTCCGGTCTTTGTCATGGACCTTACGCCTTTTATGGATGATTTGTCTTGATTTAATCCCTTGCGAATGGTTGCATTAAGTTTTAGATTTATCCCTCTCGGGTGGCTGCATTGATTTTAGATTTATCCCTCCCCGGTGGCTGCATCCATTTTAGGTTCACTTTTTATCCTTGGACTTTCTTTGAGATAGTTTCTGGCTACCTCTGGCCTATTCTTTGGAACGGATCTTTTTTCCCGGTCTTTTGCTTTTTTTTTGGGATAGTTTCCAACTATCCCTAGACTTTTGCTTTCTTTGGAATAGTTTCCGACTATCCTCGGACTTTTGCTTTCTTTGAGATAGTTTCCGACTATCTCTGGCCTATTGCTTTCTTTGAGATATTTTCCGAATATCTCTGGATTATTGCCTTCTTTGGGATAGTTTCTGACTATCCCTGTTCTATTCTTTGGGATGGATCTTTGTCCCTGGACTTTGGCTTTCCTTGGGATAGTTTTCGACTATCCCTGGCCTATTGTTTTCTTTGAGATAGTTTCCGACTATCTTTTGCCTATCGATTTCTTTAGGATAGTTTCCGACTATCCTTGGTCTATTGCTTTCTTTGGGATAGTTTCCGACTATCCATAGTCTATTCTTTGGGACGGATCTTTGTCCATGGACTTTTGCTTTATTTGGGATAGCTTCAGACTATCCCTGGCCTATTGCTTTCTTCGAGATAGTTTCCGACTATCTCTGGCCTATTGCTTTCTTTGGGATAGTTTCCGAATATCCTTGGATTATTCTGTATTTAGTGAGCGGTTGGTTAGATTTGGTGTTAGTTTTGTTTTTTATTCTTTTTGTATAAACTCTTGGCGAGTGCATGATCGTGTTTGCATTGGTTACTGTGTTCGCATTTGCTTTGGCTCTCCTCTGGGGATGTGAATTAGGTGCTTAAGGATTTTTCTAGGATAATGGGTTTGCGCTTGAATTTTGATCATTTCGATTTAATGGGTGCCGCTGGGGATTTTTATGGGTTTGCAGGACAGGCTGTGTCGGCTTGTGAGATAATCTGCTAGGATAGCGCATTTGGGTTGTCATAGGTTATAGTACGAATTGCCGTACTAGCTTGGGATTTCGTGCTTATTCCGCTGGAGGAGAGGTAAATTGACTTTAATTATCCTGTTAGAAGGGGTATTAAGGTTTGCTTAATCTCTTGGGGAGAATTAAATTGTCTTATCCTTGCTTATTTTGTTTAGCATGTGGAGGTGCGTCTCGTGGGTATTGAGTATTGCGTCAAGGTTACTTCTGTTCTCGTTTGGACTGCGCGGTCAGGCGCGGGTTTTGGGGCGCCTTGAAACTTAGTCGCCTACCCCTGATGGGAGGGATTTTCCGTGGATCCTGCCACCAAATAATATCCAACGAACTTAACTGGGTAGTTAGGGCAAGTCGGGTCGAATCCACAGGGACGGAAAATGGGTTTAGACTAATGGGTGCTATGGTCCAAGACTCGGTCCGAGACAAGCTAAACTAGGGGATAGACTAAGGACTAAGATAAGGTCTATGGCAAGAACTAACAAGGCAAAACAAGCATCTAATGACTAACGGAAGCTAATAAAACGATAAGAAGAAATTAGGGCTAGGTCGGGTTCATGGATGTCAAGGGCATAAAAAGAGGAAAAACGGGGTTACTAGCGTGCTTTCGTAACCTAGATCACGTTCGGGCTCTCGCTACTTAAACAGCCTAGGGGTCATCCTCACCACGCTCTCGCTACTAATGAAGGAACCAAACCTACAACCAAACAACCACATACAAGAGAAGAGGCAAGAAAAACAAGGATTGATCGTCTCTAGTCTCACAAGCATTTCATCAAACATGTGGAGTGCAAGGTTAATAGGAAACAACAAAGACACCATCTAGTACCACCCATCTCACCCAAATCATCCCTAATCACACCCAATCCCCCTAATAACCCTAGGGGATCACTACTCAAACATAATCAAGACTAAACAAACAAGAACAAGATAAACCAACTCAAGAACAAGAGCATACATAAGTAAAACTAACAAGGATGATAAACAAAACAATAAACAAGAGCTAAAGATTGAAACTTGAATAATAAAACAAAGATAAAGACAAGGGAAAGGAGATTATACCATACTAGAAGATGAAAGGAAGAATGAAAACTTGTATAAAAGAGAAAACCCAAATACATCTACCAAGGTTGTCAATCTTGGTAGAGTTCTTCAAGACTTCAATTAATACAAGGATAATCTAAGATTAAGAAGTAATTAAAGACTAATCTACACTCATCTATGCTAATCTATGCTAAAGTAGTCTAGGGTTTAGTGGGTAATGTCAAGGATAAAGAAAAAGTACAAGAGAGGAGTATATATAGGGTTGTAAGAATAAGGGGAATGAAGTGTTGAAGCGCGAGGAGAAACAGGGAGCTCACGGCCATGATGAGAGGGCTCACTTCCATGAGGCACCCCGTCATGGCCATGATGGTCATGGGTCACGGCCATGACGCCCTGCAGTAGCTCCCTTTCTCTCTTCTTTGCTTCCCAACTCACTACACGGCTATGTAGGCTTCTGACACGGCCATGTAGGCCCCTACTTGTTCCTCCTAGGCTTCTTATCGACTCTCGGTGCTCGGGAATGGGCTCCAAGGACTCGGGATCGAGTCTAAGTTACCGAAACATCGTCACTTCTCTTCATTGGTTCCATATGCATCGGAAACGAGTCTAAATCGTTCTATTTCTCCAAGATAGGCCTTAGGAACCTAAAACATGCTAGAAGAAGCGTAAGTAGCCTCGAAACCGCTCCAAAGAGCGATGCCAAAAGAGAAACCGAGACCAAACATGAGAAATAAACAATACAAATCACACTTATCAACTCCCCCACACTTAACCCTTACTCGTCCTCGAGTAAGTACAAACTAACTAAAAACTAAAGACACTAAACTACTAACTGAGCGAGTATTAGCGCACCATACACCCTTTCAACTCACGCGAGAACACTTAGAGGAAAAGTGCTCTCCGCAAGGCATGTGAGATCTTGCGACAAAACTGTGGGTACAACCGGACACGAAAACACAAAACAAGCAAACATACAAACAAACAAACAATCGGTTACACCCAAAAAGAAACAAATACCGCTTCCCTCAACAAAGCGGTGAAAGAAACACCGGTTAAGGGCTCGAGGCAAGTGATAAGGCTCCCAAGCTAACAATACAAATCGAAATGGACCAAACCCTAATAGTATGACAACAAAGCAATAAAAAACATTGATAACTTACCTAGGTCCTCCTAACCTTCTAAGAACGTACTACGGGACGATAGGCGAGATGGAAAAGTGAAGAACCACGGAGTTAGCCGACACTGTAGGTAAGTGAGAACCCGCCCCTTTTAGCGATGAGCCAAGAGGATCGTCCCATGCTCAAAAACCGCTCAACTAGTCCAAGTAAAAAGGTGGATACGTTTGCAAAGTGAGGGAAGACCGACCATTACCGCTATCATCCTTCCTAGGGACTCGGTCCTTTGGTAGGCTCTTCACGGTAATAGTCGGAAAAAGGCTTATTTTTTAGGGGTGAGGATTCTTTTTGTGAGGTGATTTTCTTTGGCATTTTTCTTTTTCATTTGGCTTTTGAGTTGCTATGCCATTTCTTTTTCTTCTTTTGTATTTTGTTTTTGATTTGTTGTGCCTTTTCTTTTTCTTCTTTCCTTTCTTTTTTTTCTTTTTTTTTTCTTTCTTTTTCTTGGTTTGCCCTTTTAGCCTGGTTTTGTATCATAGACAATTCTTGCAACCAAGTAAGAGACTTCAATAAATTGCAACTTATTTGTGGAAATGTGTAGAAGGTAGGAAAATGGGTATGTCGGGGGCGCCTTCCCTTCAAACCCACAAAAAAAAGGGAAACTTGGACTAATCAAACAATTTTGAACATAGTCACCTAAGAGACGGGACTCGGGAACCAAGGCCTTTTCACTCTGTAGGTGGTCATAGTGGTCAAGATGCAAATCCCATAGTAAATCCCTAGTAAGCTAGGTGGAGTCAAGGTAAAGGACCAACGAAACTATTGATTTAGGGTCATTCTACTAGACTAAAGTCCAAGACTCGATTCATATTACTAGAAAGGGAAAGTAAACACTTGCACACTAGCCTCAAAACCGGGTTTTCGAAAACCTTTTATTACACACTAGACACAACTACACATCACAAAGGAAAGACGCGACAAAAAACGAAAGAAAATGAGACAAAGACAACAAAAAAAAACAAAACAAACACACAAAGAGAACAAACACCACCCCGAACTTCCAAAAAAGTCACCAATCAACCACAAATATGCACAAAGCTCCACCCGAGCACACAACACCACCAATCTCCTCCAAACTCCACAAGAAACAAAGAGGAAAAAGGGATGAAAAGATGTTATCGGATGTCTTGAAAGCTCTCCAAAGCTAACGGTGATTAAGCGACCTAAAAGAAAAAAGGGAGGCAAAACACGCACAACACAACAAATACACGACACAACGACACAAAAGGAAAAGACACAAAAGAAAATCTTTTTCATTTTTTGTGAAAAATTTTCAAATTTTTAGGGTTTTTAAAGATTTTTTTTTTGAAAAACTACAAAAATAAAACTAACTACGATAGAATATCGCTCCCCCACACTTAAACCGAGCAATGTCCTCATGCTCGATCATAGTGTATGGAGACACTAAAGAAAAGAAAAGAAACTACGAAAATAAAGCTAAAAATCAAAAATAAAGCGGAGTAAAGGATAGAATGTATCCGGCCGGGGTGTAGTCAAGTCACCATGGGCCGATACGAGAAAAGATATGGATGGGGGAAGAAATAAAAAGAAATAAAAGGAAATGGGAGGGGAGGACTAGGTGTAATCAATTCATCTAGCCCAGATTCCGCCCGAATCCAACTAAATCCTACAAAAGGGTGAAAATCTTGTAAATTTGGATTTTTCAAATGACTCTCGATGTAATCAAGTCATCGAGAGTCGGGAGCAACCATTACCAAGGCCCCGAGGGCCACCATGACAAGGGGAAGGGGAGTAATCAAAGGGAGACAAGCAATAAAAGACAGAAAAGAAATGAGAGCCGCCTTACCAAGAGGTTAGCAACTCACAAACTCCATCGTCTCAATGATCAATATAAGCACTTTGCTAGTCTTCTTCATTGTCATCCCACTTCAAGCTGGATAATATCGCATGGTTGAAGTATTAGGCTTGCATTGGTGTAAATGAGGTGGGATTTGATGTTGAACTCGGTGTATAGCGATGAGAAGATGAAATGAAGGTGTATATATGAAGTGTAGGGGTCATATGATAGTTGCAAGGGTAAGTAGGGAGGTTGGGAGGAGGTATAAGTTGGTTGGGTAGGCAAATTTAGGGGAGCTGGGCTAACAAAAATGGCGAAAAAGGATAGCAGACCCATCTTGGCCGTGATGCCCATGGTCACGGCCATGACCCCTCTTGGCCGTGACTTGGCCCCTCATGGCCATGATCGAGAGCAGTAGGCTAAGATTTTTGGACTTCTAGCACACGGTCATGACAGCCTCCTCATGGCCATGTCGCCTCATGGCCATGTCTCCCTTGACATGGCCATGTTCCAACCCAAGTCTTCATTCACTACTTAGCACACCGACTCCTTCCACCCAAATGCAAAATAATACCTCGGGATCCAAAGTCCCGCCCCCTTAAGCTTACAAAAAGCTCAAAAACCGACTTCCTTGCCCAAGCTCCAAGCTTCTATCATCAACCACTCTTCTCAAAACTTCATCTCCACTATTAACCTAGAAAATAAACTTAATAAACACCATCAAATCTCTCCCTTACATCACTCAAGGAAATTCCAAATTATAAGAATTCCACAAAAACTAACAATCCTAGAAACCAAACTATCCAAACAAACATATATACGCACACAAAAGCTCAAAAAGATATTTACAATAGGATACTCTCACCATCTACACCTCCATAGCCATCAAGAGCTCGAAGAAGTAAGTCAAATGCTCTAGCAACATCTTCATTGAGGCTCACATGGCCGAGTCTAGCTACTTTCAAGAGTTTCCAAGCCGGAGTCAAGAAGCAATCATCTAATCCATTACGCTCGGGTTCCTTGTGATCTTCCGGGTCTTCCGAACCAACATAGCAACGACTCTTATGACCATCCGGTAGGTATTGTGGTCTAAAGTCATGCTTGGCATTATGAGTTGGGAGATCACACCCAAAGGGGGTTGCTTCCTCTACGGGGTCAAGAATAGAATTCTTTTCCACCGCCCGACAAGGATCCCCTTCATCAACCGTCTCACAAGACAAGGGACTTGGAATCGAGTGCGATAAAGGAGGTGTAGGCATCAAGTTTTCTTCATTGGAGGCTTTAGGATCCTCCAATTTCCCATTCAAGGCAAGTTCCAAGGCATCTACCTCTTTCTCCCAAGTATTGCGTTCCTTTTCACTCACCTTGTCTAGTTGGCCTGTAGGAGTCTTGTCTTCACTTGGCTTTGGATTGTCAAGATCCGGCTCATCACGAAGAAAATCGTACAAATCCAATTTGATAGTCAATACATCGGCTCCCCAAGAGTTACCTTGAGAATCATGTTCAAATTCCTCCTCATTGTCGACCCTTGAAGCTTCAACTTCCTCCATTCTTCCCATATCTTCACCATCCAAGCAACACTCAACAATGATTTCCCGATTTACCCTCTCTTTTTCATTCGTGGCTTCATGGTCGGGTTGATTTCCATGTGGAGTCAACTGACTTTCTTGCCCAAATGAACCTTCCCCAACAATTTGTGGAGCTCGAGTGGCCAACATCGTGATGTGAGCCATGAGTGCATCGATTCGGGCATCTTGCACCGCTTTTTGGGCCATAAACTCCTCCCTAACCCCTTGTAATTGAATCATCATCTCTTGTTGACTCTTTTGCATTAGAGTTATCGCCTCTTGTTGACTCTTTAGCAATTGAATCATCATTTAACAAGTCTCAAAGTTGGGGGTTTTTGGTTGTGGGTCACGTGGGGGTATTTGGTAGTTGTTAGGATGTTGGAATGATCCTTGGCAACTTTCATGGTAACCATAAGGAGAGCGTTTGTAAGATTGTTGATGAGGTTGATATGGTTGGTGAAATATTGGGACTTGGCAATTTGCCCCATAGTTGTCCCGTGACGATTGATGGAAGCTAGGACGTGCCATTTCCGTAACGTTGCTTTGATACCTAGGATGAACTAGAAGCACTTGAGCAAACGTTAGTAGCTTAGTGCTTTTGAGGCACTAGGAGGAGAGAATAGCACACAAGAAGAGAAAACGAAGATACACAAGGAAAAGAAAAAACACAAAGATCAAGAACAAAGTCTAAAACTAAGCACACAAAAGTCTAAACTACGCTGTCCCCGGCAACGGCGCCAATTTGATGGGAGGGATTTGCCGTGGATCCCGTCACCAAATAATATCCAACGAACCTAACTGGGTAGCTAGGGCAAGTCGGGTCGAATCCACAGGGACGGAAAATGGGTTTAGACTAATGGGTGCTATGGTCCAAGACTCGGTCCGAGACAAGCTAAACTAGGGGATAGACTAAGGACTAAGCTAAGGTCTATGGCAAGAACTAACAAGGCAAAACAAGCATCTAATGACTAACGGAAGCTAATAAAACGATAAGAAGAAACTATGGCTAGGTCGGGTTCATGGATGTCAAGGGCATAAAAAGGGGAAAAACGGGGTTACTAGCGTGCTTTCGTAACCTAGGTCACGTTCGGGCTCTTGCTACTTAAACGGCCTAGGGATCATCCTCACCACGCTCTCGCTACTAATGAAGGAACCAAACCTACAACCAAACAACCACATACAAGAGAAGAGGCAAGAAAAACAAGGATTGATCGTCTCTAGTCTCACAAGCATTTCATCAAACATGTGGAGTGCAAGGTTAATAGGAAACAACAAAGACACCATCTAGTACCACCCATCTCACCCAAATCATCCCTAATCACACCCAATCCCCCTAATAACCCTAGGGGATCACTACTCAAACATAATCAAGACTAAACAAACAAGAACAAGATAAACCAACTCAAGAACAAGAGCATACATAAGTAAAACTAACAAGGATGATAAACAAAACAATAAACAAGAGCTAAAGATTGAAACTTGAATAATAAAACAAAGATAAAGAGAAGGGAAAGGAGATTATACCATACTAGAAGATGAAAGGAAGAATGAAAACTTGTATAAAAGAGAAAACCCAAATACATCTACCAAGGTTGTCAATCATGGTAGAGTTCTTCAAGACTTCAATTAATACAAGGATAATCTAAGATTAAGAAGTAATTAAAGACTAATCTACACTCATCTATGATAATCTATGCTAAAGTAGTCTAGGGTTTAGTGGGTAATGTCAAGGATAAAGAAAAAGTACAAGAGGGGAGTATATATAGGGTTGTAAGAATAAGGGGAATGAAGTGTTGAAGCGCGAGGAGAAACAGGGGGCTCACGGCCATGATGAGAGGGCTCACTGCCATGAGGCACCCCGTCATGGCCATGATGGTCATGGGTCACGGCCATGATGCCCTGCAGTAGCTCCCTTTCTCTCTTCTTTGCTTCCCAACTCACTACACGGCTATGTAGGCTTCTGACACGGCCATGTAGGCCCCTACTTGTTCCTCCTAGGCTTCTTATCGACTCTCGGTGCTCGGGAATGGGCTCCAAGGACTCGGGATCGAGTCTAAGTTACCGAAACATCATCACTTCTCTTCATTGGTTCCATATGCATCGGAAACGAGTCTAAATCGTTTTATTTCTCCAAGATAGGCCTTAGGAACCTAAAACATGCTAGAAGAAGCGTAAGTAGCCTCGAAACCGCTCCAAAGAGCGATTCCAAAAGAGAAACCGGGACCAAACATGAGAAATAAACAATACAAATCACACTTATCAACCCCTCTACGCTCTGAAAATCGAATGCCCACACTAAGGCATTTTGGGTTTTAATTCCCTGATTCGTTTAAAGGCTGCGAAAGAAAAAAGAGGGCGATTCATTCGTCCTAAAATTCGAACGCGCGACTCTTTTCGCCTCAACTCGTACTTTCGAATTTGCTCAACCGATTTCGACTCGATTTTTGTCACATTTGATCACGTCGACTCCCGGTAAGTGATCCTTACTCACCTATTGTCGATTTGTGCTTAATTGGTGTAGTTGTGGGTCGATTTTGCTAAAACCCTATAATTGATTTGGGTATTTCATTTTTGTTATGCTTCGATGCTTACTCTTGGTCCCCTTGTTGAATTAGGGTAGAACAGGGCTTGATAGTGTAGTTATTTGCTTGAGGTGAAACCTTTGAGGTGCTTTAATGGCTCCTTATGGGTAAAAGTGGAATTGCTAGGGGTTTAGGGTTTAATTTCCCATTTGTTCCCGTACTTGACCCTTGTAACCTTGCTCAATTATCGCTTGTGGTGTTATGGATAGCTCATATGTCGATTTTTGTGAGTCAAAATGCACTATGGGTCCTTCCGTGTGAGTTTCTGAAGCTTACAATGGACCAAATGATACCGTAACGATGCCAGATTTTTCCAAAAATCACTTTCATTGTGACCGGGGTTGAAAACGGGTGCTAGTGGGTCTTTCAGAGTTTGGATATCACATCTTCTCCTTTCCTAAATAATAAGGAAAAACTAACAAGCTAAGAATATTACGTAAGATAAGAGTTATGGTAAGTTACGAAGTCTAAAAACTGAAAATCACGTGAAACAGCTTCAAACCGATCGGTTTGAGTCTAAACCGACCGGTTCAAGGTTGTCCCGACCGGTATGGGTTCGTCCCGACCGGTTCGGGTTTCTCTGCACTGCGCGACGAATTTGAAATGCTTGCTTTTTCTTCGTTACTTATCGGATTTGGACGTGTGATATACCGTTGGAAAGCTAAGAGAAAGAGCTTTCCAACGCCATAAAAATCAGCTCGATCAGTGATAAGTGTGTTATGTAGTGCGTATTTCTTGTGTTTGGTCCCGGTTTCTCTTGTGAAATCGCTCTTTAGAGCGGTTTCGAGGCTACTTACGCTTCTTCTAGCTTGTTTTAGGTTCCTTTGGCCTATCATGGATAAATGGAACGATTCTGACTCGTTTCCAATGCATTTGGAGCCAATGAAGAGAAGCGACGATGACTTGGTGGCTTAGACTCGATCCCGAGCCCCTTGGGGCCCATTCCCGAGCACCGAGAATCGATAAGAAGCCTAGTAAGAGCAAGTAGGGACCTATGATATCATATTTGAAGCCTACATGACCCATCTCGGTCGGGATCACATCCATCACGACCGGGATGAAAGACAAAGACAAACAACGCTTCTGGACAGCCTTCTCGGCCGGGATGATGAGCTTCCCGGTCGGGACCACCTCTTCCCGGTCGAGATCATGACCTTCCCGGCCGGGAAGGGCCCAGTTCAGACCGTCTTCGCTTTTTCTGCCTCCTTCACTCGTGAAACCCTATATATACCCCCCCCCCCCCCTCTTGTATTGTTTTAAGGACTCTAACTTACACTTATGAAACCCTAGAATATTTTAGGTTAGATTAGCTTAGATTAATATAGATTAGCTTAATCTTTCCTTAATCTCTCCTTAATATTAGTTTAATCCTTGTATTCTTGGAATTTTTGAAGATCTCTACCAAGATTGACAACCTTGGTGGATGTATTTGGGTTTTCTCTATATATGCAAGATTTCATCTTTTCATCTTCTCTTGTTTTGTATAATATCTTTTCTCCCTTCTCTTAATCTTTTATTGTTAGTCAAGTTTTAATCTTTATCTTTTGTTTATTGTATTGTTCGTCCTTGTTGTTCTTCATTATGAATATTCTTGTTCTTGTGTTAGTTTCTCTAGTTTGTGTTAGTTTTAGTTTAGATATGTGTGAGTAATCCTCTTGCTAGGGTTAGTAGGGGGATTGGGTTCTTTCATGAGTGATTAAGGGTTTGTTTAGATTGTTGGTGGAAGTTTTGGTTGCTTCTTAGTTGTATGCATAGATCATGTTTAATGAAATGCTTGAATGACTTGTAGTTGCAAATGCATGTTTTCTTGCCTTCTTCTTGTGGTCTTGTATGTTGTTAGGATGGGTTCTTGCGCGAGAGCGAGGAACCTCTAGGTCGATTTAGGAGCGAGAGCCCGGATTATACCTAGATAGCTTGACTACCCCCTCACCTTTACTCTTTCTTGATCATCTCATCACTCTTGAACCGGACCTAATCCTAGTCCTTTTTCTATTGAATTCTCCATCCTTTTAGTTATCGTTTCTCTAGTTAGTTGACTCATTTAGCTTTAGTTGTTATACTTATTCATTCCTAATCATAGTTTTATCCCCTTTTATCGTTCTAGTTTGTTTAGCTTAGTCGACTTAGTCTAGTCCTTAGGTAGACTTTTGTCTAGACACCTCTTTCCGTCCCCGTGGATTCGACCCGACTTACCCTATCTACCCAGTTAGGCTTAGTTGGTTTTACTTGATTGGTAGGATTGACGGCAAAATCTTTCCATCAATCGGAGTTGTAGAACTCAAGATATTCACGTTTGAAGTTGACCCTTGTTTTAGCGATCATTCTTTCTTCTCGATTTGCATTTGTTTGACCTTTCCAACTTATTTCTTTGTCGTTTCTTATTGTTTCTTCACTTCACGTCCTTCCTTGTAGATTTCATGTTCGACTCTCGTCATTGCCCTAAATATAGCTCAATCGCCTTCATTTGTCTCGTTTCCTACAAAACGTAAACAAAATGCCCGGCATAACAAAGAAGGATGAAAAGCTAGAAAAACGACCCCTAGGATACATAAAATGAACCAAAATAAAGGAAAATTTGAGGTTAAATATATATACGAAATGAGTTCATCAATGTTTAGGACGCGTCATAGACCTAGTGTCCATATGATTCGGACTCGACGTTATCGAAGTGCATGATAAAAAGTACGACTTCTTAGGCGGATCCTCCTAACTTTCCTGCGGCAAATCCGGCAGAGCTTCGCTACGGTATCTTGAAGTGGCTAGTCGAACATGGGTGCCTCTTTTCGTTCAGATCGTACTTAGAGCCGGAGTGCGACACTAAGTTAGAGCGAGAAGCTCGTAGAGAGGAGGAGGGAGAATTATTAATTGCGAATTGTGTTCGAATTCTGAGCTGTGTCAAAATGAAGGAGGGGGGTATTTATAGTTTTTCTCGTAGTTCAAATCGAGCTCTTAGGCGCCTGGTGGCGTGCGCACTAGAACTGAGCCGCCTGAGGGTGTGCGTATGAGAATTGAGGCATCCAGAGAGGGGCGATTGGAATTTTGAAGATCCGATTTCGAAACTTTCCAAAACGGAGAGTATACGTAATCTTAGGTTTACTTGGGCGTTAAGCCTTTTTTCTTGACCTAGCGCGTCAAGCGTCGATGGGCTTCGGTCACGTGTCTCGAGGCTTGCTCAGTTTGACGCACTGACTCGGATTTGACTTTGCGTGTTTCGGGACCGATTCGGAGCCCCGGTGTCGGAATTGACTCTAATTAGTGTCGACGCGACCGTAATGACACGACTAAGACCGTCTTGATATTGATTTAATTTTTTCGAGTAATTATTTGATCCATTCTATAGAAAAACAATCTAAACATCGTAAAATTGTGTCGTGTTGCAGTCTGATCGTCATCGAGTGTTTGTCGGACACTCCCACATCCACCAGGTCAGAATTTGGGTGTCTACACCATCCTTCATGAATCAACAACATTACTGATCAGCTCCACTTCAGTTAGTTGCCTATGGGCAATTGATGGGCCTCAGTTGGGCCGACCACTCAACTCGACGGGCTCACCATCAGGATAGATGAACGATAGTCACGTGCCCGAGGGGTGAGCATCTCTCTCTCTCTCTCTCTCTCTCTCTCTACCAATGCCTAAATACTCCACAAACTTCTTCATTAAATGGTAATCACAATCTTGATATTCACCTTCTCTCTGACCTCTAAACCACCTTTCTTCTTGCAAGAAAGGTCGAATCAAAGCAAAAAGGATGACTTACTTAGGCATTGGAGAGTGTTAGAATATGTAAATATTCTTTGTAAATATTGTGTTATCAATCATCCCGATTATCTCCTAAATTATTTATACTCTTCTTGATTCTAGGCAACAATCAAGGCTGTAGACTAGCACACTGTTTGTATTGCTGTGTATATATTGTAGAAGAGAAGGAAGATTTAATCAAGCAATATAATTCTTTCATGGTATCAGATTTATCGATCCTATAACCAATTGATTCCTTCGCATCTCTTCTTCCTCTGTACTTCCTTCACTTTTCTCGACTTCATCATGATAGGCGAATCATCCAAAACAACCCCGTTCCACCCCGCTTTCTATGTCTCCAACATCAAAACTCATGTCCAAATTATCCTGGAAACCGAAAATGTTCACTACGCGTCGTGGGCTGAGTTATTTCTAAATACAGCTCGTGCCTATGACGTCGCTGATCATATCGATCCTCCACAGGACGCCGTTCTCAAGAAGGATAATCAGTGGAACCGTCTTGATGCCATTGTCAAACAATGGATCTATGGCACTATTTCCCTTGATCTCCTCCATACGATTTTGGAACCAGGGGCATCGGCTCAACAAGCCTGGGATCCCCTCAAAGATATCTTTAACGACAATAAGAATTCCCGCGCTGTGTTTCTTGAACAGCAGTTCACCCAAACAAATTTGGAGAATTATCCAAATGTATCCTCATACTGTCAGGCCTTGAAGATGCTAGCGGATCAATTGGGTAATGCCGGTGCACCCGTTAGCAACAATCGACTTGTTCTTCAACTCGTCTCAGGCCTCTCGGAGGGATATGATGGTGTGGCGACCATCATTCAACAGAGTGACCCTCTACCTCCATTCTACAAAGCAAGGTCGATGCTCACCCTTAAGGAATCACGTCGTGCCAAGGTGCCTGCTGCTTCCTCTGAATCTGCTCTCGTTGCCTCTCAGCCTACATCTCATGACGACTCCAACTCACGCTATAACAGTTCACAAAATCAGAACCGAGGTAATGGCTCCTCTCGTTCTCACACCAATAAGAACAAGGGGGGACGCAACCGAGGGAATAATAAAGGGAAAAATAGCGGGAATGGCGGGTCAAATGGCAAGAATAATGGAGGCTACAATGGACAGCAGCAGGGGAAACAACCAAAAACATGGACATGGGTTCCGTTTTCGAATCCGTGGCAGGCACAACAAGAGTGGGCTACACCACCGTGTCCATATCCGACCTCCTCTTGGGCTCCTCCGGCTACAGCAGGACAAGGTGTTCTCGGACCGGGACCGAGACCCCAACAAACCCAGCTGGCTTTTCTCGCTCAATCACCAAATGTCGGGACACAGCAAGGGACTTTCATCCCTACTGATATTGCAGTCGCAATGCACACTATGACGCTGCAACAACCCGATGAAAATTCGTACTTGGACACATGAGCCTCGTCGTATATGACATCTACTCAAGGTACCCTCTCGTCCTATTTTAATTTGAGCAAAAATCGTAGTATAGTAGTCGGAAATGGTACTAAGATTCCAATTCTCGGTTGTGGTGCAAAAACCTTATCACCTCCCCTTCCCCCATTAATATTAAAAAATGTCCTTCACGCTCCACATATAATTAAAAACCTCGTATCCGTCAGAAAACTAACCACCGACAATAATGTTTCTGTCGAGTTTGACCCATTTGGTTTTACTGTGAAGGATTTTCGGATGGGGAAGCGCATAATGAGATGCAGTAGTTCGGGCGATCTATACCCACTGTTTCCTACGCCCCCTTCTGTTTCCGTCTCACCAAAAGCTTTTGTTGCAGTTCCTTCTCCAATTTGGCATGATCGTCTCGCACATCCGGGCCATGCTATTTTCAATAATTTGTGTCATAATAAATCTATTGAATGTTCTGCTCTCAAAGACTCTTTTATTTGTCATTCCTATCAGTTAGGCAAACACATAAAGTTGCCATTTTATCCTTCCAATTCTAGTACTTTATTTCCGTTTGATATCGTGCATAGCGACTTGTGGACGTCACCGGTCTTAAGATCTATGGGTCACCGCTACTATGTGCTTTTTCTTGATGATTACACAAATTTTTTGTGGACTTTTCCACTCACCAGTAAATCACAAGTAGCCCAATTTTTTTTTAAATTCTATAATCTGATTAAAACTCAATTTGCTCGACCCATTAAAAATCTTCAGTGTGACAACAGTCGTGAGTTTGGCAATTCTTCCTTGCACGATTTCTTTACTAAAAATGGCATCATTTTTCGCTTTTCTTGTCCCCATACATCTCCTCAAAATGGTAAAGCGGAACGGAAAATCCGTAGCATAAATAATATGGTTCGGACTCTCCTCCTTCACGCTCACATGCCACCGTCTATGTGGCATCATGCCCTCGACATGGCCACATACATTCATAACATTCTCCCTTGCAAAGCAAACCGTCTAGTCTCCCCGACCTATAGTCTATACAATCGTGTCCCTTCCTATGGTCATTTACGTACTTTCGGATGCCTTTGCTACCCACATTTCCCGTCCACCTCAGGTCACAAACTTGCTGCCCGTACTACTGCTTGTGTCTTTTTAGGCTACCCGTCAAATCATAGAGGCTATAAATTAAATGTCTCGATATATCCTCACGTAAGGTCATTATTGCCTAACATGTAACATTTGATGAGACAATTTTTCCCTATGCCTCCACAACTCGACAATCACCTGCTTCCTATTCCTTCCTCGAATCAGACTCACCCTCGCCTTACCTCACCCACCAGCTGTACGATCAACCTTCAGACCCAACCCCGACGGACCCGCAACTTGACCCTCCACACTCTCCCACATCCCCTGTTTCTCCATTACCGAACCCCGAACCGCCTCTCACTCCGAGTCCAGAACATGTGCCCCATGTCTCTCCGCCACCCCGAATGACAACACGAGCCCAACACGGCATATTTAAGCCCAAACCTGTTTTTGACCTTTGCGTCAGTCACAAGTTATCTTCTATACCAAAATCACCTATCACCGCTCTTAACGACCCGAATTGGAAACTCGCCATGAACGATGAAATCGATGCTCTAATTAAAAATAAGACATGGGTCCTTGTCCCGCGTCCCACCAACGTTGATATTACTAGATGCATTTGGCTCTTCAAACATAAATTCAAGTCTAACGGTGATTTAGAGCGATACAAAGCTCGCCTTGTTGTCAATGGCAGGTCTCAACAGGTCGGTGTTGATTGTGACGAGATGTTTAGCCCGGTTGTTTAACCCGCAACAATTCGCACTGTTCTTAGTCTCGCTATCTCCAAAAGATGGTCCATCCATCAATTGGATGTGAAGAACGCATTTCTTCATGGTCACCTCGCTGAAACAGTATATATGTATCAGCCTCCCGGGTTCCGTAATCCTCGCTATCCCAACCATGTATGCCTTCTTCAAAAGTCCCTATACGGTCTTAAATAGGCCTTGAGAGCGTGGTATCAATGATTTGCCTCTTATGTTGCAACTATCGGTTTTCATCACAGTAAATTCGATAATTCTTTGTTCATATTTCGGGATGGCCCTAATATTGCATATTTGTTATTATATGTCGATGACATTATTCTTGCCACCTCGTCTGATCTTTTGCGCAAGAATATAAATGACAAGCTTCGAGCCGAATTCGCAATGACCGACTTGGGACCATTGAATTATTTCCTAGGTGTTGCGGCCATTCGACATAAAAATGGCCTATTTCTTCATCAAAAGAAATACGCTCATGAAATCATTGCTCGAGCTAATATGACTACATGCAAGCCGGCCCAAACACCTGGCGAGACAAAGTCTAAATTGGGTGCTAATTTCGGCAAACCAGTTGCTGATCCTTCCTTTTATCGAAGTTTGGCCGGTGCTCTACAGTATTTGACATTCACACGGCCTGATATTTCTTATGCAGTACAACAAATTTGTCTATACATGCATGATCCCCGTGAAGCTCACCTGGGTGCCTTAAAACGCATCATTCGTTACTTACAGGGAACTTCACACTATGGCCTCCACCTCACAACCTCCTCTACTAACACCTTAACCGCTTACAGTGACGCGGATTGGGGAGATGTCTAGACACGAGGCGTTCAACCTCCGGCTATTGTATCTATCTCGGTAACAATATTAATCTAATATCTTGGTCCGCGAAACGGCAACCGACTATATCACGTTCTAGTGCGGAGGCAGAGTATCGCGGTGTCGCTAATGTTGTAGCCGAATCTTGTTGGCTAAGGAACCTCCTACTTGGACTCGAATGTCCACTTACTAAGGCGACTATAGTCTATTGTGATAATGTAAGTGCCATTTATCTTTCCGAAAATCCAATCAATCATCAGCGCACCAAACACATAGAAATTGATATTTACTTCGTTCGGGAAAAGGTAGCTCTCGGTCAAATTAAGGTTATTCATGTACCATCTCGTTACCAATTTGCCGATATCTTCACCAAAGGGCTTCCAAAAGCTCTCTTCGATGAATTCCACTCCAGTCTCAGCATACGACCTCCTCCCGCTTCGACTGAGAGGGTGTGTTAGAATATGTAAATATTCTTTGTAAATATTGTGTTATTAATCATCCCGATTATCTCCTAAATTATTTATACTCTCCTTGATTCTAGGCAACAATCAAGGCTGTAGACTAGCACACTGTTTGTATTGCTGTGTATATATTGTAGAAGAGAAGGAAGATTTAATCAAGCAATATAATTCTTTCAGAGAGAGCCCCCTAGGACACCATTCGATGCCTTGCGTGTGACTTGTGCAGGACCATGCCGCCGTAGCCAACGAAGGACGCTTAAGAGCTCGAAGAAGGGGAGAGCAAACGGTTCAATCAAGGACCAAATATCAACTAGATCTAATTCATGATTAGATCCAATTGTTTTTGCACCCAAATACAGTAGATGTGAACTAGCTCATGAGATATGGTATTGATAATCGAGGATTCAAATCCCATCAACAACATAATCACCTCGTAACTTTTTTCTTAAAAAAATAGGAACGGTACATAAAATTGATTGATTTCATCAAATTAACAAGACCCAAATTTTGCTTCATCAAATCAGCCGACTATATAATACTCCCTCCCCACCACATTGATGTTCCCACTTTGACTTGGCACGGTGATTAAGAAAAAAAATATAGAGAGGTATAAAGAAAGGTGATAAATTGTTGAGTGGGGTTTAAGATGTCAAATCACAAAAGTAACCAATAGGAAGAGAGTATATTGGATGAATAAGGAAAGTTTTGAAGTGGGAAAATCATAGTAGAGTTTTCTTTTAAGGAAAGTGGGAAAATCTTAGTGGTGGAGAGGGAGTACGGAGTACTCGGTTGGGCACGCTAATTCCATCCAATTAGATCGACCAAACCCAATTAGAATGAGATCCATGAGGCCAATGAGGGGGAGAGGAGGGGACCAGGTCTGAAAACCAGAGTGAGTGCATTCATGAATTCCCGTGATTATCTCCAAGGCTAAGTAAGTTGCTAGCAATTGCATGTACCGAGAGCGACTATTCATTCCCCCCTCCCTCCCTCCCTCCAAACGACGTCGCATCTCCCCCCCTCACGCGTCACGCTCTCTCTCCGCTGTTCGTTCACTCACTCCTCACTACTGCCGCCCATTTTTTTCAACAAACAACAAAATATAAATATAAATATAAATATAAAATGGTCTCTGCTTTCTGACTGTACCCCTGTCTACTCCTCCCTACTCCTCTAGTCTGTCTAGTGAGAGAATTATAATGTCCCAATTTTAGTGTGGATTTCTTATTTATTTATTTATTTGCTTACTAATTGCATTTTTACGGTAAGTTAGTATTTATTTATTATTTTATTTTCCCTGCTGTTTTCTAAGTTGTACTCATGATTCACTGTTTTGCCATCACTCCATTTTACTGTAATTTGGTTAATTGATTGAGTTAATTAGTGTGATTAACGTTTTTCAATGATTTTATACTGGGATCTGATTGTTTCAAGTGTGACTTAGGTGATCATGTGTTTTGATTTTCGCAATTTTACTTGATTTTGATTCTGGCAGCTCAATCAAAGCGGTTAATTAGGGTTTGTGTGCTTCGAATGCAGATTGACTAGTCTAGTCAGTGAAATCGTCTAAATTTTCTGCTATTTGATTGATTCTTGCTGCAACACCCATCGAATTCTGCCGAACAATGTTATAAACCGGTTGCTGCAACTGATTAGTGTAGACTTTGATCATATATCTTATGAAAATACTCCCTCCGTCTACGTTTGAAATCTCGCTCATATAAAAACGCATTAGGTTAACTATTGAGTGAGACAGAGGGAGTATTTGTTTTGATCAAACAAAAAGCATTTGAAGTTATACTTCTGTTTAACTTTGGACAGATTAATGTGAACTTTGTATAGTGGCTAATAGGAATATTAATAATAGTTGGGCCTCAACCGTCGTCCTAAGGTTTTGGTACATAGCGAGTACATTGGTAGGTGTCGTGGTCAATGAGACAAGTGATGTGCTCTCACTACAATGATGAAGTGCCCTTCACTTTTACCAAATCTTTGTTTATGTCTCTCTCCTTCGATGTTGTTGTAATCTCCATGTTGATGTGTGCAGTGCAATATCTTGGTAACTATTGGTATTGCCAAATCGGGGCCAGGCCAACAATTTCAATTCTCATCTTGATTCCACCCTAAAATTCCATTCTAATGCACCTTTCTCTTGCTCTGTAGGTGAGGCAAGACAATATTATTAACAGGTCGCATGGGTGTTCCCAAGAGATGGATAAAAGCTCTAGTTGGTATTAAAAAATCAGATAAATCATCCGCCTCGGAGAAAGACGAGAATGTGGGTTTTCCTCTTCTTAGTTTCGTGTTGCTCTCATGCTGAAATGAAGATTTTATGTTTCCCACACAGTTCTTTAGTGTGTTTATAAATCACATTGAGCTTTCTGCTATCTGCTATTGTCACTTCTTTCATATCATTTGGGACGAGGACGAGAACTGTTTAGAAAGACCTTCTCCACGGATTAGATTAATCTCCGGTTGCTCATCTTTTTTTCTCGTGAATTCCATCATATACTTGAAAGAAATGTAATAATTTGCAGAAGGGGTATTGAGAATAATGTGTGTGTACTTGTTTGTAGTGGTCTAGCTGACACTGTCTACATTCTAGATCCTGTCTTCTATTGGGGTTTCATCTGTGCTGCTCTCTGTTTTCTCTCAATTAGCCCCAATTGACTTTTCACTGTAAAAAGAAGAAACAAATGGGCCTAATTAAGCAAAATAGAGGAAGTACAAATCATACCAGGGAGTACATTCATTAGTCATCTCTTGATCCAGCAAGTGAATGTATTGAAGTTTGAAGAGGATCCACTTGGTGTGCAATTTTCTTTTATTAGTCTTTGTTTTGAATTGCTGAATCATTGATATTTCAGAGAGCAACATCTAATGGCCAGACATGCCATCGTAGAAATCATTCCATCTCAGTAAATGATGTTGGATTTCAAGAAAGTGGTCAGTCTAGCCTGCCTGTTGGGGATGCCAACTTTAATGTTGATGCCTCTCCATCTACTGCTATTAATCTACATTGTGAAGCTAAAGATCAACAGACAACAAGAGAAGATTGGGCCGCTACGCACATTCAAACTGCTTTTCGAGGGTTCCTGGTAATGCTTCAGATCATTTGATGCCCTTCAGTTATATTCCATACTCACATTTAAATGCTCCTTCTCCATACTCTCGAAATGAGAATGATACTCTGTAGTAAAGTAAAGCAATGGAACTGGAAATCAAACCGTTGGTGAGATACTATTGGGGCTCTCATTCAGTGGTTATGTATCTTCATGTTTGAAAACAAATAATACCAGAATTAAGCAATGTGGCCGTAATTGTTCCTTGATTTTCTTAACTGTTACTGTTGTCTTGAGTCTCTTACGGAAAGGCAATTACAGAGTCCATTGCTCTGTTGCACTATCTACGATGTTTATCGAGGGCTCAGTCCAATGTTTTTATCCTTTTCTTCAAACAGGCTAGGCGAGCTTTAAGAGCATTAAAAGGATTGGTAAGACTCCAAGCGCTTGTCAGGGGGCATGCTGTAAGGAAACAGGCTGCAATAACTCTTCGATGTATGCAAGCTTTAGTCCGAGTTCAAGCTAGAGTCCGGGCAAGACGTGTGCGGTTGGCGTTGGAAAGTGAAACAGAGCAACATAAAGCACAGCAACAACTTCTACACGATGTACGTGTCAGAGAAATAGAGGTGAGTACTTGAGCCGAAGGTCGTATATATTGTTATCTCACTGCTGTGGTTGCGAGACTGTGAGTGTGAGACTGATTGCTAATCATGATCAAACAGCCCAATAGTAGATTGTGTTTAAAACACTCCCTGCTTGCTAGCTACCAGCCTACTCACTAAATTAGAATGGGGTAGTTGGTACAGGTAACTTGGAAAATGTTTATGTGAACAGTGAAATAATTTCTGAACTCTTCCATTCCTCCCATGTCCCACAAGTAATATAGAGGTTGCAATCGAGTCACCTGGGTCGGGTCAAGTCGGGTCAAGTCGGGTCGGGTCATATTGGGCTTGGGTCCGTGTCTCCTTCGGGTCATTTTGGGTTAGTTGATGTGGGGGGTGATTTCCGGTTTGGATCTGGTCATTTCCGGTTTGGATCAGGTCCAGTAGTTTATCATATTACTTCGATATTTTCCTAATAAATTTTGTTTTTTACTATTATTTTGTTTAATTACTTTATCATTAAGTCTAACATATGAAGCGAAACACTAAATCGCTTTCATTTGGCTCAATTGGTAATCAATCTTATAAGTTCGGGTTCAAATCGGGTTGGGTTCGTCACTGTTTATCGGGTTATATCGGGTCTTGGGTCACAATTGGATTGGATCGGTTTCGGGTGACTAAATTCCTGTGTTCTAATGGGTCGGATTTCGGGCGGGTCGGGTTGTGCCAGCTCTAGGTGCAGTATACATATAAAATTTGTAGGGTAAAAGTTTTGGGTAGTAGTCACACTGGAATTGTCTCATCTTGACATGGTAGATCATATGGTTTGAGTATGCTCCTTACTGGCTGTGCCTTTGTCCAGGAAGGATGGTGTGATCGTGCTGGTTCTGTTGAACAAATACAAGCTAAATTGCTCAAGAGGCAGGAAGCTGCTGCGAAGCGTGAAAGAGCTATGGCTTATGCGCTAGCTCATCAGGTATGGTAGATTCGCAAAGCGGTTTTTCTTCAATTGGCTATGCGTTACATGAAACACATCTTACGAGTAATTCATTAGTTAATGCATAGTTGCATACCACTTTCGATTCGTTTGATTCTTTATATTTGATTAAAATACTCCTCACAACAACAATAATAATAATAATAATAATAATAATGATAATGATAATAATAATAATAATAAGTATCTCGGCTAATAATTAGTATCCCTTAGCGGAGCGCGTGCAACCGTTCATATTTTCACTAGAATTAGTTTCGCGATCGCTAAGGGAGTGGGGCCCCAGATAGTATCTCGGCTTCCCGCTAACTTCCTTGTAATTTGTTTAGATGTTATAAAAAAAAAAAAAACAAATAATAATAATAATAATAATAATGTAAAGAACCAAATGAGTCGACGGGATTAACGTTTTAGCTTATGATGACACTTGGATATGTAAAGTCCGTAACATTTCTTATTAGGTGTTTACATGTTGAGACACAACCTCTTTCCTTTATTAATCCTGTTTTGCTTTGATCATATTTGATCCAGTTTTGTGACATTAACATAAAGACGTTTGAATGACTAAGCTGGTGCAAGTTGCACAAGTAATAGCCTATTTCTTTCAGCTGACCAAACTATGACCTATGGTGCTGTCAGTTCATTCTGTAATTTATTTTTACAATGTTTTTTCGGTTTTGGGTCAACTGGGTATATGTTCAGGTCAGATTGATTTCGTCATTTTGGAGCCGATTAGTTTCAGGTTGGTTTAAAATTGAATCCTACAATGCTGGGACCCGGTACTGACCATTCAGGTTTTGGGTCATGTCACTAATATCAGGGCTTCTTTATTCTAGTTAATTCACTGGCTGGGTCGGCTTTTGGATGGACTCTAAAATTTCTGCTTTGCATATCTCTTTTTATATGAGTGATTTTTGGAAATGACTTGACGATTTCATGTTAGCCGACCCCATATCTTTTTTGGGACTAAGGCTTGATGTTGTATACTTTTATATCTCTGTAACTACATGGGTTTTCGTGTGGCTTCCATATCTGTTTCAGTGGCAAGCAGGATCAAGACAGTTGGCTGCATCCTCCGGTTTTGAGCCTGATAAGAACAGCTGGGGTTGGAATTGGTTGGAGAGGTGGATGGCCATGCGTCCTTGGGAAAATCGATTTCCAGACATTAATATGAACGATGGAGTAAAGATACGAGATACTGGAGAAGACGATGGAATCGATAGCACTGCAGCACAACCAACATCTACTAAGAAGTCTGTGTCCACAAACCCCTCTGCGCAAAAATCTGACCCATCTAGTTCCGATGGATCCAACCAAGTTACTGCCAAGAGTAAGGTCAAACAGGTTGGAGAGTTCACTGAAGAAGCCAACTCAAAACCTGTCACTAGCACGAGGTCTCGTAGCAACCCTAAAGAAAGAGCTACTGTACAGGATTCAAAGTCTCTAAAACGTCTCTCGTTGCCTGGTAACGATATGTTCTCTTTATTATTCCCTCGTTTTTCTTTTTTAATAACAGTAATTTGTGACATTGAACAAGAACAATGCTTGGTTAGCTGGTTTCTAATTTTGTATAGCAGTGTTACTAAACACGTCCATTACCAATTGTCAACCGTTTGGTCTGTTTCTTCAAGAGCTGGGATTTCTTCTGCATGAATCGAAGTAGTCAATGGGGTCATCCTTGTCGAGATTGCCATTCGGGGTTTAGGTGTCCCATATCCGAGTTTCTCATTGCCACCAGGGCTGTTCGGCAAACAACTCCATAGGAGTCCTGGCAAAAGTTTATATCCTCTCCCTGAGTTAAAAATGCATACTGTCTCATACATTTATCATTTTGTTGTCTAGGATATCAAGCTACCAAGACATCAGGTGGAAGTGCTGTCAAAACTACTACTGCCTCACGCAGACCAATCAAGAGCAACACTAAAGCTAATCGAAATACTATAAAGTCTGTTGAGCAAGTTATCGTATCGTGATCTCTATACAATCGTATATATGGAGTTGCTTGGACCACGGGTGAGCTTACTCATGGCTTTATTAATATTACGTGGGGTGGAGAATATAAGCTCATAGAAATAAACTTGAGATTTGAACTTTGTATAATGTAATTGTTGTATAATAATTTATTATGCATGTAATGTGGGCGAATTTCATAAAAAAATATGTTAACTTTGGTAGGTGGTATTTTTTTCTCTTGGTTTGTATTGGGTTACAAATATGTCGGCCTTAAACAAAAATTTGTGTTTATTGAGTGGTGAATGGGTGAGTCCTAGTCCAGCTTCAGTCTTTATTCATGGGATATCCCCTCAATTCGGTTCCGTAGTTCAAACAATTTCCTTTGCTGTAAGCTAGTCAATTGGACGAGGTAAACCGATTCCTATATATCATCCAAACGAGTAGCCATGTAAGTTAAGAAGACCATTTCAGGGTACGACAAAGAGTTTCAGATAAAGCTAAACCGCCATCAAAGACCCAGTTAGAGTGACGTTTAGAGAGCATGGTTGAGTCAAGAGTGACTGAATTTGTCAAAAGAAGAAATCGTTTTAGTGACCTGAGGAGTGCGGTTTCAAGTCGTCAGCATTTCAGCCAGATTGTCGGCGCTTTTTATGTGAAAAGATAACAATGCCTTTCCCTAATTATATTCACTAACTTTGTTAATGAAATTAAAATGTTTAATCGTGTTAATGAAACTCGATAATGAAACGGTTTTTTTTAAACCGTCATTTTATTATGTTACGGATTATGTCGTATTATATATCATCCCCACCCACCACAACACTAATATTATTAATAATATTAAAAATTCATATATAATTGTCGTTGTTAGGGGGAACACAAGTGTACTAATAAGCGATTTTAAGAGGTTTTAAAATCAGATATAAATAATATTTAGTACTCCATCTGTTTCTTTGATATCTTCCACATTTCCTTTTTCAACCATTTATTTGATTTCTTCCACTTTCCTTTTTTCTATCACACTTCTCTCTTACCTAGGTGGCCCACTTATTTTACTCCCTCTCTACTTTTACTTATTTTATTGTTTTTCTTAAGAAATGTGCCACTTTTAAGGTGGAAGAAATCATAGAAACGGAGGGAGTAAGAATTATCAACAATATTCAATTGGTTTAATGGTAAAGGGTCTCATTTATGTTCCTGAGTTTGTGGGTTCTTATTTCTGCAATTTTTGACACCAATGGGCTTGTTGGGCGTCAGTTTCCTACAGCTATTGGGCCCAACAGGCGTCAGTTTTCTGACTCCTAACAGGCCCAATAGGCCCTATAGGCATCACAAACTGACGCCCAACAAGCCCGATAGGCGTCAGTTTCTGACGCACACGGGTCGCAGGGGCGTTAGTTTTGGACGTCCGACATGTTTTCGTGTTCTTTTTTAATAATTTTTTGTACGGAAATCAACGATAGGGACGTATAAAATAGAATACGTCAAACCGTAACAACTAAAATCAAATATTTCATTGATTACTTAACCACATGCTAGCTACGGGGAGATTAAACTATCAACCTAATCACAATTATAATGAAACTAATTGACCTAAACAAAATCACTTACAAAATATAAAGATTCCTGAGCTTTACTGACACATGTGTCTCAAAAGCGGTCAAAAATTATCAAAACCGTAATCTTAAAGTAGTCAGGAAATAATAATTAGATTAATTAAGTAAAATATTTAATGCCAGTAATCATAATTAAAGAAGGACAAAAGGGTAAAATCACGTATAAAACGCCAATGACCTAATGTAGAAGGGCTTGAGAGCATGGTTGAGTGAGTTCTAAGCTAAAAAGAAAAACAAATCTTCGTAATTTAGTTCTTTACCGTACGTCAATTGTTTAATGTGTTTAATACTCCCTCCGTTACACGGGAAAGTAGTGATTGAACCCCTTTACTTTGCTTAATTGTGAAATCAAACTCATTAACTCTTAATTGGAGCAATTAGACCCCTTAACTTTGTCAATACGTGAAATTAAACCCTTTTTTATTTTTTCCGATCAATTGCTCAATTTCTCATCAATTTCATGTCAATATCTGATTACTATCAATACATATTTTATCCCAAAAATGCACCAATATAATACGTATACGTATAGAAATACATATTCTCAATACGGAATAATACAAAAAAATACTATTCGTATTCGTAATGTACGTATTCGTATATCTCAAGTAGTTCGATAAAATATTTTATCCCGTAATGTACGTATTCGTATACTATTGTAATGTACATATTTGTATTCTATCGTAATGTACGTATTCGTATTCTAGTATGAGAAAATGACGAGAAGTTGAGAAATTAATCGGAAAATAAATAAAAAAGGGTTTAATTCACGTATTGACAAAGTTAAGAGGTCTAATTGCACCAATAAAAAGTTGAGGGGTTCGATTTCACAATTGAGTAAAGTAGATGGGTTCAATCACTACTTTCTCGTTACACCATATAAGTAGTTTTAGAGGATTGAAAATTTTATTCTTTATAAGTTTTACATTTTTCAATGCAGTAAAACTTCTTTAATTGGTGAAGAGAGGTTTTTCCAATTTCCAAAGCAACTTAATATCCACTTGAAACACTTTCTTAATAAGTGTGCAAATATCTATTAATTATTCTAAAAAAACTGCTCCCTCTAGGGTTTTTTCTCCTCGAGAGGGTAGGCCCCTAGGTTACCTAGGACCACGCTCCTGACATTGTCAGGAGCCAATCATTTCGTTCAGGTTTTTTCTCTATACTGTTTCTGTTTCTATACTACATTCTTCTCGTGTTTGCAGTTGTTTTCTTTTTGTGTGTCCTTCTCGTGTTTGCTTCCCTCTTTGCCCTACTATGGATAGTGCACACATTGATCTAAATATGGTGGGGTCTGGGGTAGCGGCTGGGGAGGATGAGGATAACACGGTTGTGGATGTCAATTGGGTCGTACCAGACGAGGTTGAGGCCGGGGTGAATAACGCCAAGTGTGTTGTGGGACACTTGTGGACGGAGCGTCACATTAATCTTAGGGCGTTAATTGACACATTAATTGCTGCCTGGAAGACGAAGGATAAGGTTATGGGTGAAGTTGTGGACCGAAAAACAAAATTGGTAACCTTCAAGTTCGAAGATGGGAGGGACAAGAAATGGGTCTTAGCGGTGTAGCCACGGCACTTCGAGAGACATGTGATGATCATGGCGGATCTCCGTGATGATGCTGTGCCAGCCGAGGTCCCACTCTTCTTCTCCCCGCGATGGGTCCGGGTTATGACCTCCCAATTCTTGGGAGACTAAATGCGGAGAATGCTAGTAATATTGGCCTGGTAACACGCTTGGTCTCTTCGTGGAGGTAGACAACTCTGTCAATCCAGAGATTAACCGCTCTATGCGTTTGAAAGTTATACTCGATGTTCGTAAGCCTTTGCGTAATACTATCAATCTCCGTGCTAAGAATGGAAAACAATGGCGAGTGAAAGTATGCTATGAGAGCCTACCTATCTTCTGCTACGTGTGTGGACATCTGGGCCATGGCGAGAAGGATTGTGGCAAGAGGACGTGTTCTATTGGGGAAGGGAGACGATATAGAGAGTGGCTTAAAACCTCGCCCTGGCGTGTGGTCGATCATACTAGCAGTAAGAGTGAGACAGGGAGTGGGTCATGTGCACGTCGGCTCTTTGTGGATGAGGATGGAAAGCGGAGGGAAGAAGAAGTACTTGCACATATGGTAGACCAGTTGAGGGGCATAAATCTGCTGGACTCTAATCCAGACACCGGGGCCTGTGCTAATGAGGCGCGTAAATCTCCTATAGCATTGCAAATCCAAGCGGATATCCAGGGGGTTGGTGGGGCGACGAGCGAGCGGCTGGTCCAACTGGAGGGTGTGAAGGGTGGGTCAATTTGTAATCCCCTAGAAATTCTAACGCAATACAGTGGCGGAAACACTGTAGAGTTGAGATTAAAACACAATGACAAACTATATCTTATTAAAAGAAATGGTAAGTCAATACAAATGCCTCTTTTTACAAAAGAGCTAAAAGAAAAAATCTCCAAACGGGTTAAACAAATCCATTAATTATATTAATAAAGAAAGAGTAGGATCCACGCTACTCGCTAGCTCACACCCAACACCCAGCAGCAAATACCTGTCATGTTATAAACATAACAGCCACGTCAGTGGGGAGTAACTCGGACGTTCTCCCAGCCAAATTATATCATACGGAAAAAATAATAGTATTATTATATCAAAATACTTAAAGTGAGAAAACATTAAAAACGATATAATAAAAACAAGTTTTCGGAGAAAACTTAAAACACTTGCCAACCTGCAAGTCAAAATCAATCGATAATAATAATATTCAAAATAAAGTGGCGTTATGGAAATTCGATCAGTGTGCACAAGGCTAGACTTTCACTAGGATAATATTGGAAACTAGCTTCGAGAACTGTAAACTTAACTCATAAAAGAATCTAGTCTCTAACTAGGCAACTCAACTATAACAGGACTGCGTGCAGCAAGGTCCTGGCTTAAGTTGTATATACCCCTCCTGGACACAAACCATATCCAGTTCAACCCGACGCGACTTACACGATGCGATATCTAAGTTTAAGGGCACAATGCACACTCTCCTGAACACAAACCATGCTCAGTTCAACAACCAATGTGCCCCATAAAGACACACCAGCCTTACAGTTGATGGCAAAAACGTACATCCCAGACTATATTACTCTAATCCCACACTTCTCTTTATTCCATTACTCCAAAACAAGTCATTATCGACATTCAAAAGATATAATCATTATGAGGATAAAAAGAAATAAACATTTTATATTAAAATGGAAACTTTCTATAAATAGAAACTTATTGATTTTAGAAACTTACTTAAAATAGAAAGTCTTATAGAAAATACGTAAGTTATTAAAATAAGTGAAAACGTATAAAAATAGCATTTCTAACGAAATTAACATTTTATTATTATCGTCGTTATCGTAACTTTAATATATTTCTAAATTCGTTAGTCAAAATATAAATAAAATATGATAGGTGAATATACAGTATTTTATAAATAATTAAGAAATCGAGCTAAAACTATAAGTTTTAGAAAAGAGATGTTTTAAGAAAAACGATATCGAAATTAATTGAGTCAACGAGTTTTATAAATGAAATGAATTTTAGAAAGGTTTCAAATTATTTTTAGCAAATAGTTTTTATTAATAAATAATACGGATTTTACTAAAAATAGTCAATTGTAAATAAATAAGAAACTATTAGCGAAAATAGTCTCGACTAAAAATATATTTCAAATAAAAACGACTATTTCCTCATTTATTAATAGATTTTGTAAACAAAGTTAATTTATTGAACAAGTATAAAAATCTCGATTATAATAGAAAAATACGATTTTTGAGTTAAAATTATAAATTAACGAAATATGAAGAAAATATGAAATCGTTATTATTTAGTTACTAGTGTCACGATAACTAACAAAATATTATAACGATCGTAAATAATTAAATTACTAACAATTTATAAAATGATATCGGAAACTTGTAAAATATTTAAGGCACAATTTAAAATAATAATTTTAGCAAATAATAAATAGCTAAAATTAGAAAACCGAAGTTAAAAATACTTACTACATACTACTACTCAAACATACGATATAAAATCGAGTAACGTCCTAAAGTTACCTTGAGTCGGCATCCGGAACGAACTCGTACTCGTCCCTCTTGTTCAACCCAGGCTTCAAATTAGTAGAAATGTCCTTAAGCTCCGAGTTGTAGAATTGATAGTCTTTTCGAATAAATCACCACGACAAACGAGAAGATAGAACAAAAGAATGAGACAAGGGTATTCGACACAAGACGGAAACGGAATTGACGTGTCAAATAGAAACCCGAAGGTCGAACTTAATAGAGTCGATTAGATGAGAGTTTTCTATAATGTGACGTATAACGAAGAAATCAGTAAGTTAAAATTACGCACGAATAGAAGCAGAACATGGCTCGATAATGAACGGAAACAAGGAAAGTAGTAGAGTAATATGAATGACGAAAAGCAACAACGAATCACAACAACATGATGACAGCAGCCCGACAATCATCAACATAATTGGTAAACTAATTACACAATCGACGGAACAAGACGAGCCGACGACAAAGAAAAACACAATTGGAATCGAGAAGCACCAGTAGCGATGAAGCAACAACCATGACGAGATGAAAACGATAAGATAATAATAAGGAACAACAGCACGATGAGCAGCCCAGAAATAAGAAGAAGAAGAAGGCGGAGGAGAAGGGAGCAACGACGAACAAAACGCAACAGCAGAAGTAACACGCAACAGCAGCATAAACGCAACAGTAACAAGACCGATTAGACACGACAAAAAGTGTCGAAACAGGAGCAACAAGGGTACGTAGAGCAGCAACAAACATAAGTAACAAGAACGACCCGAAAGTCGAGACAGAAAACAAGAGAAGACAGGGAAAAAGGAGATGAGAAACGGGACCGAAATTGACATACACAGCAGCAGAAATGCGACAAAAGTGAATACAATAGAAGATGAAACAAAATCGAAGATGATAACAATAATCACGAATAAAACAAACGTCAGAAAGAGGCACATATGAGTACAAATAACAACAGTAGTAGCAGAGAAAGCAGCAAAGAAGGAAGAAGAATAAGAACGAGGACACAGGAGGAGAAGAAGCAAAAGAAGAACCGAAATCAGCAGCAGCAGCAGCAAAAAGTAGAAACAGAAGAACAACGCAGCAGCAGTACCACAAGGAGGAGAACGAAGAAGAGGAAAAAAAGGAAGAATTCCTCTGACAAACTGCAACAACAACGACACCGAGGAGGAGAACCAAGCAGTAGGCGCAACAATGGCGGTATACGGCAGCAGCAGAGGCACACCATCATGGAACATGGCAGAATGAACGAGCAACGTACAGCAGCAGCAGCAGTGAAACAGAGCAGCAGCGAAAGACAGAGGAGGAGGAAAAGAAATGCGTGAAGAGGATGGTGAAGGAAGGAAAACGAACAGGAAGAAGGAGGTGAAAGATGAAGAATGAAACGGTGGGGAATAAATGTGAGATGAAACGGTGGAAACAATAAAGGGGGTGCACGTTAACTAGTGGGAAAAGCAAAGAATTAAGTGGTCCATTAAATAAATAAATAAAATGATACAAAAACGGCTTAATTAAACGAATCGGGTATGAAATACGGATTAAACAATTTCCGTATCGATAAGTTGGCTGACCCATGAATCGAATTAAATGAGTTAATAAAATTACTAAATAATTGGACCGTCAAATAAAATGAGTAAATAAAGTATTCGAGACGAAAACGAAGATTAGTGAAATAAATAATTAGACGATAAAATAACATTTTCCGATAAATAATAAATCTTCGATGAGGTGAATTAAATTGATTTTCGAGGAAATGTAATAAATGCTTTTGACGAAACTTAATATAAATTAGTTTCGAGCTGAAAATAGAAACTCGAGCCTAAATAAAAATAAATAAAAAGAATTTAGAATTTAAGTCATCGAAATAGACTTTCGATAAGAACTAAATTAAATGTATAAAATAAATCGAAATAAAAATAAAAATACATTTTTAAATATAAGAAGAGTTTACGAGACAAATAGAATTTTAGGAGTTTGAAACGATTAAACGATAAATTTGTTTTATAATAATTTAATTACGAGTTAAATCGTAAAAATAAAAGTATGAACATAATTTTAATTTAATTTAATTTATAAAATCAGGGTGTTACAATTGATTTTGACTTGCACGTGGCAAGTGCTTTAAGTTTTCTCTGAAAACTTATTTTTATTATATTGTTTTTAATGTTTTCTCATTTTAAGTATTTTGATATAATAATACTATTATTTTTTCCATATGATATAATTTGGCTGGGAGAACGTCCGAGTTACTCCCCACTTACGTGGCTGTTATGTTTATAACATGACAGGTATTTGCTGCTGGTTGTTGGGTGTGAGCTAGCGAGTAGCGTGGATTCTACTCTTTCTTTATTAATGTAATTTATGGATTTGTTTAACCCGTTTGGAGATTTTTTCTTTTAGCCCTTTTGTAAAAAGAGGCTTTTGTATTGACTTACCATTTCTTTTAATAAGATATAGTTTGTCAGTGTGTTTTAATCCCAACTCTACAGTGTTTCCGCCACTGTATTGCGTTAGAATTTCTAGGGGATTACAGTTGGTATCAGAGCATTGTTGCTCCCGACGCTTACACCTGATTTTAGGAAAAACACCAGTAAATGGTTTGAACATTAAAGAAATATTAGTGAGAGATGGGTAGAAACCGAAATAAGGACTTAACTGTTAGGTTTATATGTTCTTGTAACTCAATGATTAGCATTGAATATTTGTTGCTTTTGTCTGAAAGAAGATGAATGAACAAGATGTTGATAGGATGCTGCTTCAGATCGGGACAAGACCTGCTTAGAACTCTCAACGCCTGTTGATTTGAGTGGACAACTTTGTGCTACAACATGGTGACCTTTCAGCTCAGATTTAGTTTGCTCCAGCTATAGGCCAGATGATCAAGAGTAGATTTCTGTTCCATGATGTTGCAGTAGATCCAGATGGAGCGACCCAAGACTTGTGTGCTCTTTCCCTACGAGATGATGAAGATACCCCGCGAATTCCTTTGTGAACCTTAGAGGTCCGAAGATCCTCCTCTCTTTTTAAATCTTACTTATTTAGGATCGTTGATTCTTTTCTTCCTGCCTCTACTTCTTCTAATACTTCTCTTATAAATTCTCGTCTTCGTTCTTGTGATACATCTTCGATTAATTGTCCTACTTTACCATCCTTCCTCTTGAGATTCTTGGTTTGACCGAATTCCGTCTCAGTGAACCCCTTGAAAAGTCATAGATGTTTGAGGTTTAGTAAACCCTTGATACATGGTTTGAGGATTGCGAGTTATACTCTGTTATCTATCTTAGTAAGCTTTTGAGGATCGATTTGATTGATAAATTGTCAATTAATGGAATTAGGTTGGTACTTTGGACACTGAACCTTGGGTTATAGGTTATGATAAGTGTAGTTTGTAGTGCCTATTTGTTGTGTTTTGGTCTCTTTTTTCTTGAGGAATCGCTCCTTTGGAGCGATTCAAGGGCTTCTTATGCTTCCTTTAGTTCGTTTCAGGTTCCCGAGACCGTTCATGAAGAGTAGGAGCGATTCCGACTCAATACATACACATTTTGGAGCCAACGAAGCTAAGGAAAGATGACTCGATGCCTTGGAATCGACCCCGAGACCTTGGGATCCAATCCCAAGCCTTCGAGACCCGATCCCGAGTCCCGAGAATCGATGGGAAGTCCATGAGAACCAAGGAGGGACCAAATAGTTCAAATTGGAGGCCTACAAGACTCTTCCCGGACGGGTATGGCCTCATCCCGTCCGGGATGAAGGAGGAACGAAGTGCAGCTACTGGGGGCTGTTCCGGATCGGGAACATAAAATCCCGATCGGGAATTCCCATAATCCCGATCGGGAATTTCTTTCCCGACCGGGAAAAGCTCCAGCTCGCCCGCCTTCAATCTTTTCTTCTCCTTCATTCTTGTACCCATATATATACTCCCTTCTTGTAATTTTTAGGACATCTTATCTTAACCTACCTTAGTTTAAGCCTAAAAACCCTAGATTTACTCTAATTTATTAGTTCTAATCTCTCCTTAATCCTTAGTTAATCATTGTAATTAATCTTGTATTAAGAAGATTCTTGAAGATTATTCCAAGATTGACAACCTTGGAGTTCTATTTGGGTGTCTTATTTATACAAGTTCTCATCTTTTCCTCATCTAGTATTGGTATAATCATCTTTACTCTTGTTCTTAGTTTATTTAATCTTGTTTCTATCTTTTTATGTTATTATTGTTATTGTTCTTGTTGTTCATAATGAATGCTTGGATGTTTAGTTTGTTCTCTCTTGTTAGTGTTAGTTTCTCTTTGATAATGAGTGAGTAGTTTCTTTGTGGGGTTAGTAGGGGGATTAGGGGTAGATTATGGATGATTAGGGTTGATTAAGGGGAAAAGGTTGTAACTTTGTTGTTAGTCACATTGTAGACACTCTATGTGTTTGTTGATATGCTTGTATGAGTTGTAGTGGCCATGCTTCCCATGCTTGTGTTCATCTTCTCATTGATTGCTTATTTTGTGGAAATGTTGAGAATAGTCATAGTCACGAGAGTGCCGACTAGAGTCTAAGTTGCGAGAGCCCGGACCGACTCTAGCGATTAGGAGACACATATACCCTTGATCACCCCAATTACCCTTCTACCTCTATGAACCCGACCTACCCCACTTCCTTCCATATTTGTGTTAATCTTCCTTAGTTAGACATCGATCTTCTAGTTTATTCTTTAGTTCGATCTTCAGTCTAGTTCCCACTTCTCCTCCATCACACTTAGTCATTTAAAGCTTCCTTTGTGTTTGTTTGTGTGACTTAGCCTAGTTTTTAGTGGACCTAGTCTAGACCTTACTCTACCGTCCCGTGGATATCGACCCCACTTGCCCTAGCTACCCACTAGGAATAGTCGGTTTATTATTGACAGTTAGGACCCACGGCAAACCCTTCCCATCAATTTGGCGCCGTTGCCGGGGACGGTGCATTGTTTAGACTTAGTTTGCTTATTTCTAGACTTAGTTACCCCTCTTTGTGTTATCCCATCTTCTCTTGTGAATATTCTCTTGATTTTTCTTCTTTCTTTAGTGTTATCTCTTCTTTTTCTCTTTGTCTCTAGTTGTGTTTGTTATTGTCGTTGCCTAGTGCCCATAAAGCACTAGGTGTTCTTACGTTTGTTCTAGTGTGTAGTGTATGCCTAGGAGGGGAGGCGACTTCTATCTCTTTAATCCAGAGCCGGAGAGACTCTTTCGAGCCTTTCGCCAACGGACGATTAATCGGGTTAGGATCTCTCAACCAAGTGCAAGCACCACTCATCAAGGGCAAGCCCAAGGAGCCGACTTGAGCAACTCACCTCGAGAGACGGCCGGAGGGACCTTCATCAATCCCTTCGGTGATTCTTCTCCTAGTTCCCCCTCTTCATCTACATCAACACTCTCTACACCCCCATCCTCTCCCTTACATCCAAGAATGCCTAAGTTTTCCTCTCACTCCACATTCACCGAGGATGTCTTGCCGGGACCGAGTGCATTACCGGAAGCTTATACCGGGAATTTTGTGGCAAAGACTCAATTCATCCAACTTGTGGAGAGGAGCCCATTTAGTGGTTTGCCCACCGAAGACCCGCATCAACATATGGAGACTTTCTCCGATTATTGTGACGCTATATCTCAAACCGGGGTTACTCAAGATCAAATTCGATGGGTACTCTTCCCGTTTTCTCTTATTGGAAAGGCGAAGCAATGGATCAAGAGTCTCGATAGGGCAACCATGGGGATCGATACTTGGAAAAAGCTTGCCTTGGCGTTCTACCAAAAGTTTTACCCTCAGGAAAAGACCAATATGCTTAGGGTCTCCATCACCGGTTTCCAACAAAGGGATGAGGAGAGTCTATATGAAGCTTGGGAGCGGTTTAAGTCTTTGGTAAGATCGTGCCCTCATCATGGACTCTCACAATGGTTCTTAGTGCAACAATTTTGGAATGGACTTTATGAGGACTCGAGAGCCATTCTCAACATGGGCTCCAATGGTAGGTTTACCGAGGTCGATGACGACCAAACATGGGCGAGAATCGAAGAGATGGCGGTGCATAATTCGCAATACTCTAGGCCTAGGAAGGCACACCGAGGAGGCATGCATGAGGTCGATGCTATCACTAAGCTAAGCATTGACCTTGGAGCTCAATTGAAGACACACATGGAGACTATTGACAAGAAGCTCCAAAGCCACCTCAACCAAGTCCAAGGCTCGAGTTCATCCCACCATCAAGCGATTCAAGATGTGAATGCTTTGGGGTTCGCACCTCCTACACCTTACTTTGGGATGTGCGACACTTGTGGAATCGTTGGACATGATCCTATGTATTGACATGGAAGTATCGAGCAAGTGAACGCCTTTCAAGCGTTCAAGCAAGGTACCTCTTATTCTAATCAATTCCAAGCTTCCCAACAAGTCCCCCAACAACAAGCCTTTCAACATCAACAACAACATCGTCCCTATGTTCCACCTCCTTTACGGGACAACCATGAAAGTAACCAAGGTTATGTGGGTAACCAAAGACCCTTCAACAATTTCAAGCAAAATAACCAAGGCAACTTCAACAACAAGCAAGGGTTCCAACAAGGGAACTTCAATCATGGCGGTTTCCAAGGAAACCGAAACTTTCAAGGTCAACAAAACCACAACCAAGGCCTTAATCAAGGCAATTCTCATGGGTTCCAAGGGAACCATCAACAACAACAAGCAACACAAGGCAATCAACAAGGCAAGCCTAGGAGTCGGTCTCCTATTCATGACTACGGTACTCCATTGGCCCTCACCGATACTCCGCATAATCCATCGTCCCCACCTCGGGACTTTGACATTCAAAAGACAATGACGGAATTACAAAGGAGTAATCAAGATTTGCAACAAGGTCAAGTGGAAATATCAAAGCATCATCATGAGCTCTTCACTTATATTCGAGGGGAAAACGCAATGAGAGATACCCGTATGAAGATACTTGAGAATCAAATATCTCAACTAGCTTCGGGGAGCTCCTCAAGACAAAAGGGGCAACTACCTCCTCAAGGTGAAACACCAAAATTTGAGCATGTAAATGCTATTACTACGAGGAGTGGTATGTCCTATGAACCCCCTTCTTCACCTAATGAGCAAGAGCCTATACAAAAACCGACAATGCAAATGACATCTCCAAATCGAGAAGAGTCAAGCTTTGACATTCCAATTGAGGAGCAAGTCTCAAGGGAGGTCGAGAAACCTCAAGAAGACAACCCTCCTCCTCTTCAAGAGAAAGACAAGGGAAAAAAGGAAAGTGTCCTTTGAAGAGTCCACCCCAAGTGAGCAAAACAAGTACCAAATCAAGTTGCCTTACCCATCTAGGCAAATGAAGACTAAGGTGGACACTCAATTCGACAAGTTCCTTACTATCGTGAAGAAATTGGATGTTAGTGTCCCGTTTACCGAGTTACTTACCCAAATCCCGGCATATGGTAAATTCATGAAAGAAATCTTGGCTAGGAAGAGGTCCATTGACAAGGAAGAGACGGTAGCGTTCACTAGGGTGGTGAGCGAGCTTATTCAAGGTTCCATGCTTCCAAAGTTGAAGGACCCGGGTAGTTTCTCTATCCCATGCACCATCGGCAACTACACGATCAAAAGAGCTATGTGTGATTTGGGCGCAAGTGTGAGCATTATTCCCTACACCATTTGTGAGCGATTAGGGATGACGGAGTTGAAGTGCACGTCCATTACACTCCAAATGGCCGATAAGTCTCTTAATCGACCATTGGGAATGTTAGAGGATGTGCCGGTACAAATAGGGAAGTTCTTCATTCCGGTCGACTTCATTGTGGTTGACATGCCGGAGGATGCTAACACTCCCATCATCCTTGGACGCCCATTTTTACACACCGCCGGTGCCATGATCGATGTCAAGAAGGGTAGGATTACCTTTCAACTAGGCGATGAAGAGTTAGTGTTCGACCTCCAAGGCAACACTTCGCCTATGACCGACACGTGTAATGTGATCCATGCCACGGAAAAAATCGATCGAGGGGAAGATTCGGGACAAAGCTTGAAGAAGTATTCTTGTGTACTTGAAGATGATGACTCCGAGAGTGAGGAAGATGAGTGCCCATATCATGGGCTTGATGACAAGATGAAAAGTAAGGAGAGTGATGAGCCACCCTTGGGGCCGCATGAGGACCGGTGGACGTTTGGGTATGTCCCGAAAGACCAAAAGTACAAGTTCAAGCCCTTGAATTTGGAAGATAGGGATGCCCCGGGAACGTCAAGGCAAGGCCATGAGGAGCCTTGGAATGTGGTCGGCTATATGACGTGTTTGATTGAAGACTTCTCAAAGGCCTTCGACTTGTTCTTACGTGCTCTTAATGGAGATGGAACCGGTTGGAGTATTGTTGAAAAAGAATGAAGATTGTATCACCTTGGTTTGACGGAGTTCCACAAGAACCGTCTCATTGTATATACCCCTTTCTTGTAGTTAGCTTTGTTCTTAGTGATATTCTTGTCATTTGGGTTATTTGATAAGAGTTGTGAGGGAGAGAATTTTATGTGTGTTTGAGCTTTATTGATAGGTGAAGTGAATGTGAGCCCTAGAGAAGACGGGTTGATGATAAGACTTGGTTTGTGATCAAGGAAGTCGGTTTTTGAAGCTTGTGATAAGCTTTTGGGTTCGTGGAAGGCCAAAACGACTCATCCCGTTTGGAAAAAAAGTCTTCCCGTTCGAGATGGTCAAAAATCCCGATCGGGATTATTCATTCCCGCTCGGGTTGCAGGTACAATTTGGAGCGACCACTGTGAGCCCTTCCCGTTCGGGATTTTTCCCTTCCCGTTCGGGTTGGTGGGAAAACCCGATCGGGTTTTTCTTTCCCGTTCGGGTTGGGGGTGCAAGTTAGGCTGGCTACTGTGAGCCTTTCCCGATCGGGATTTTTCTTTCCCGACCGGGATTTTCCTTTCTCGATCGAGATTTTTCTTTCCCGATCGGGAAGGCGTTGCCTCGAGCCCAGTTCGCCCGATTGAGGCCCAGTTCGGCCCTCCTCTCTTCAGCCAAGCCCGACCTGCCCCTAATCCTTTTCCTCTTACAACCTCCCTCTTACAACCCAACCCAACCCATTCCCACATCATTTCAACACAACACTACCAAACTTCATCTTCAACCTCTCTTCAAAACCCCATTTTTCAAAACCTAACCCCAAAATCACCATTAATCCTCCATTTCTCCACCAAACTTCACCAAATCACTCCCAAAACTTCACAAAATCGATTTCTATCCCATCCATAAGTATCCTAAACCCATTTTCTCCCTTCAAAACTCCCAAAAATTGAAAAAAATCGAGTTTTTGTGCCCATTTTTCTCCAAATCCGAAAATTGGTATTTCTTCTATTACTCGATTGGTCTTGCTAAGCTTCACTTGGGTAGCTTATTTCTTCGATATTAAGCTTGTTTGAGGTATTTTTGGGGGGTTTTAGCTCTTATTTGTGGGAAGGAAATATTTTTGTGTTTGGTATACTATCATTCTAAGCCTTCATCATCCAATATGGCACCAAAGAAGAGAGGGGGATCAGTGATTAGCAGAAAAAGAAAGGATGCTTCGAGTTCGAGAGCCCAGTCCGAGCCCGAGCCCATGGTCGAGGTTGAGGAGCAGGAAATTGCTCGTCTCCCGGAGTTTCCCAGTCTGATATTTGAATCGGAAGAGCAAAAGGAAAAATTTATCAAGCTCCTTGGTAAGCCCCTAGAACCCACTCGATTCATATGCAAAATTATTCTTCGAAAGCTTGGTATTTTAGAGCAATGTAGGCAATTCTTTGTTGGGATGGGTATGGAAGTTCTCTTTGACATGCATGAGCTCACATATAGGCAACTCACTCTAGAGTTCCTAAGTAGCTTTCGTCTCGAAATTCGATCCCGACCACACCGAGTTTATTTCCGAATCAATAACACATCCCTTATGTACACCCTCGACAACTTCGGTGAGCTCTTTGGCATTCCGGAGGTTACCGATGGTCGGGTACCCAATGACTTCAATGTAGCTGACGTATGGCGTAGTATAACGGGTCTCACACTTGTGGATCTTAGACACTTGTCTAGTCGCCTTGTCCACCACCCGGTCCTTCGTATATGGCAGCGTTTTGTAGCGGGTACTATTTTCGGGAGGTGTGAGACAGGTACATACACTCGGCAAGAGTTGACCTTAGTCGGGGGGTACTTGAACTTAAAAAGGCAACATCGGTTCACCCCCGACGTCGCACTTGCACTAGCCAAGCATTTCGAGAAGGTAGCCAGGGGGGGGGGGAAGCATTTGAGAGAAATTGCTATCGGGGGGCTTGTTACTCATCTAGCCAAGAGAGTGAGTCCGACATTTAGGGAAGACGGTTTAATCCCCGTACCGGGGGGCACAAGATTAGACGAGGACCGATTATCTAGGTATCATCGATGGATCAATTATGATAATAGGCTTAGAAAGTACCTTTGGAGCACGGGGGGTCGGACGCACTTCTTCCTACCGTGCGATACACTTCCGGCCCTTGCGCCTTTGCAAGAGTCCGCCGTGCCGGTTCATGAACCAAATCTTTTATTGCCTTTTATCGGAAGTGATCAAGGTGCCTCCTCTTCCCATGGGCCCCGACCACGAGCTCGACCCCAACTCCCAGCTCGACCACCACAACAAAAACAACAACAAGCTACACAACCCCAGCACTACTATCCCACCCCCCGGCATTCATTGATGTCCCTCCGTATGCACCATACACTCCCTTTGTTTACCCTTCGCTCCCGGCCGACCTTTCTATGGCCGCCATGCTTAATGCTCTACATCTTGGGCAGTATGAGCAAAGGAGGGATGATTACTATGCCCAATACCCCGGGTACCACCTCCTAGCTCAGCAAGGATATATAAATCCGCAAGGAAACCTCCCATCGTGGTATAGACCCGAATACTTCCATAGCCACGGTAACCCTAGTACTAGTGGCGGTGTGATGAACGATGAGGAGTTTGAGGAGGAGGACGCTTGGGATGTCAACATGGGCGAGGGTGATGATGATGGTGAAGATGATGATGGTGACGATGATGATGGTGGAGATGATGAAGGTGACGATGATGATAATGACGATGGTGATGGAGGTGATGATGGCGGTTATTACTAGCCTCGATGATGAAGAGGCGATTGGGTGGCCTTAAGGGCCTTGATGATTGCTCCCGGTGGCTCTTGACGACGTGATTACGTCAAGAGTTACTTCAAAATCCAAAATGACAATTGGTAATTCTTCTCCTTAGTTTTTATTTCTATTTATTTATTTAAGTTATTTTCTTTCTTTTTTTTAGGATTAATCATTAGAAATTAGTGGAAATCGGGCGGAATCCGGGCTAGGTGACTTGATTACACCTAGCCCTCCCCTCCCATTTCCTTTTATTTCCTTCTTTTTATTTTCTTCCCCCATCCATATCTTTTTCTTGTCTCGGCCCATGGTGACTTGATTACACCCCGGCCAGACGCCTTCTACCTTTTTCTTCACCTTATTTTTTATTTTTAGCTTTATTTCATAGTTTCTTTTCTTTTCTTTTGTCTCTCCGCACCCTACGATCGAGCATGAGGACATGGCTCGATTTAAGTGTGGGGGAGCGATATTCTAGTATAGTTAGTTTTATTTTCTTAGTTTTCCGAAAAAAATCTTCAAAAACCCTAAAAATTTGAAAATTTTTCACAAAAATCAAAAAGATTTTTCTTTGTGTATTTTCCTTTTGTGTCATTGTGTAGTATTTTTGTTTTGTTGTGTGTGTGTTTTGCCTCTCCCTTTCCTTATAGGTCGCTTAATCGCCGCTTGCTTTGGAGAGCTTTCAAGACTCCCGGTAACATCTTATCCCTTCTCTTCTTTACCTCTTGCGGAGTTTGGAGAAGTTGTGATGTTGTGTGCTCGGGCGGAGCTTTGTAAAGTCGTGGTGGATTTGGAGACTTGTTTAGAGGATCGGGGTGGTGTTTGTGTTGTGTATGTGTTTGTTTTGTTTTGTGTTTGTTTCTTACTTTTGTTTCTTTTTCTTTCGTTTGTTTTCGTCGTGTCTTCATTTTTGTGTGTGTTGTGTGTAAATGTTTTCGAAAACCCGGTTTAGAGGCTAGGGTGTGAGTGTCTATTTTTCCCTTCCTAGTAGTATAAATCGAGTCTTGGGCTTTAGTCTAGTAGAATGATCTTAAATCAATAAATTCGTTGGTCCTTTACCTTGAGTCCACCTAGCTTACTAGGAATTTACTACGGGATTTGCACTTTTGACCATTATGACCACCCACGGTGTGAAAAGGCCTTGGTTACCGAGTCTCGTCCCCTAGGTGACCGTGTTTAGGATTGTCTTGATTAGTCCAAGTTCTCCACTTTTTGTGGGTTTGAAAGGGAATGCGCAACCCCAACTTACCCATTCACCTACCTCCTACACATTCCACACAAATAAAATGCAAATTGTTGATTCTCCCTTTCTTGTTATTCAATGAAAGTGCCAAAAAATGCCAAATCTTGCCAAAAGGGCAAAGAAAAAGAAAAAGAAAGAAAAGAATGAAAGAAAGAAAAGAATGAAGAAAAAGAAAAGACACAAAAGCCAAAAAGAAAATAGAAAAGAAGAAAAAGAATGGCATGGCAAAACAAATCAAAAACGTCAAAAGGAAAGAAAATGCCAAAAAGAAAACCCGTCTCACAAAAACATATCCTCTCAAAATAAGCCTTTTTCCGACTTTTGCCGTGAAGAGCCTACCAAAGGACCGAGTCCCGAGGAAGGATGATAGCGGCATTAGTCGGTCTTCCCTCATTTTGCATATTTCCACCTTTTTACTTGGACTAGTTAGGCGGTCTTCGACACGGGACGACCCTCTTGGCTCACGCTAAAGGGGGCGGGGTCTCACTTACCTACAGTGTCGACTAACACCGTGGATCATCACTTCCCACTCCGCCGATCGTCCCGTAGTACGTTTTTAGAAAGTTAGGAGGACCTAGGTAAGTTACCAACGTTTTTATTGCTTTATCGTCATGCTATTAGGGTTTAGTCCACCTTGGTTTGTATTGCTAGCTTGGGAACGTTGTCGCTTACCTCGAGTCCTAAACCGGTGTTTTATTCACTGCTTTTTGAGGGAAGCGGTATTTCTTTTGTTTTGGGTGCAACCGATTATGTGTTGTTTGTATGTTTGTTTGTTTATGTGTTTTGTGTCCGGTTGCATCCACAATTTTGTCGCAAGACCCAACTTGCCTTGCGGAGTGCACTTGTCCTCTAAGTGCACTCGCGTGAGTTGAAGGGGCGTAGGGTGCGCTAATACCCATTCGGGTAGTGTAGTAGTTAGTATGTGCTTACTCGAGGGCGAGTAAGGGTTAAGTGTGGGGGAGTTGATAAGTGTAGTTTGTAGTGCCTATTTGTTGTGTTTTGGTCCCTTTTTTCTTGAGGAATCGCTCCTTTGGAGCGATTCAAGGGCTTCTTATGCTTCCTTTAGTTCATTTCAGGTTCCCGAGACCGTTCATGAAGAGTAGGAGCGATTCCGACTCAATACATACACATTTTGGAGCCAACGAAGCTAAGGAAAGATGACTCGATGCCTTGGAATCGACCCCGAGACCTTGGGACCCAATCCCGAGCCTTCGAGACCCGATCCCGAGTCCCGAGAATCGATGGGAAGTCCATGAGAACCAAGGAGGGACCAAATAGTTCAAATTGGAGGCCTACAAGACTCTTCCCGGACGGGTATGGCCTCATCCCGTCCGGGATGAAGGAGGAACGAAGTGCAGCTACTGGGGGCTGTTCCGGATCGGGAACATAAAATCCCGATCGGGAATTCCCATAATCCCGATCGGGAATTTCTTTCCCGACCGGGAAAAGCTCCAGCTCGCCCGCCTTCAATCTTTTCTTCTCCTTCATTCTTGTACCCATATATATACTCCCTTCTTGTAATTTTTAGGACATCTTATGTTAACCTACCTTAGTTTAAGCCTAAAAACCCTAGATTTACTCTCATTCATTAGTTCTAATCTCTCCTTAATCCTTAGTTAATCATTGTAATTAATCTTATATTAAGAAGATTCTTGAAGATTATTCCAAGATTGACAACCTTGGAGTTCTATTTGGGTGTCTTATTTATACAAGTTCTCATCTTTTCCTCATCTAGTATTGGTATAATCATCTTTACTCTTGTTCTTAGTTTATTTAATCTTGTTTCTATCTTTTTATGTTATTATTGTTATTGTTCTTGTTGTTCATAATGAATGCTTGGATGTTTAGTTTGTTCTCTCTTGTTAGTGTTAGTTTCTCTTTGATAATGAGTGAGTAGTTTCTTTGTGGGGTTAGTAAGGGGATTAGGGGTAGATTATGGATGATTAGGGTTGATTAAGGGGAAAAGGTTGTAACTTTGTTGTTAGTCACATTGTAGACACTCTATGTGTTTGTTGATATGCTTGTATGAGTTGTAGTGGCCATGCTTCCCATGCTTGTGTTCATCTTCTCATTGATTGCTTATTTTGTGGAAATGTTGAGAATAGTCATAGTCACGAGAGTGCCGACTAGAGTCTAAGTTGCGAGAGCCCGGACTCACCTTGACATCGGTCTAAGTTGCGAGAGCCCGGACCGACTCTAGCGATTAGGAGACACCTATACCCTTGATCACCCCAATTACCCTTCTACCTCTATGAAACCGACCTACCCCACTTCCTTCCATATTTGTGTTAATCTTCCTTAGTTAGACATCGATCTTCTAGTTTATTCTTTAGTTCGATCTTTAGTCTAGTTCCCACTTCTCCTCCATCACACTTAGTCATTTAAAGCTTCCTTTGTGTTTGTTTGTGTGACTTAGCCTAGTTTTTAGTGGACCTAGTCTAGACCTTACTCTACCGTCCCCGTGGATATCGAGTAACTAGGTAAACAAAAGATTTCCTGTGCTTGGTTCATTTCCTAGAAATCCAAGGCAACGCTACTCCGGATGATGAATCGTATGATGTCGTCGGCTCTATGCCATACAATCAACCTGTGTTCGTAACCATGCCACGTTCGCAAATCGACGAGTCTCAGTTTGTCTGTTTAAAATTCCGCGAGAATGTCGGCAGCTCGCTTGCACTTGAGAGGATGGTTATTCGCACAAGTCCACTATTCGAGTCACCCTACATCGAGGGCAGCCAGAGTAGTGCAGGTTCATCTCCGTCATCTCCACGAAAAGATAGCCAAGAAATGTCTGGTCAACAATCAGATACCATAATGGCACCCGTAATGACAATCGAGTCATCGTCAGTGGAAGAACAAATTATCCAAATGAAGTCGTTGCTCGACAAACTCATGAAGGAGAATGAGGAGAAAACCAAAAAAATAGCTGCCTTGACCAAGAAGCTAGAGAAACGACCCGAGGCTTCATATCACAGTGACCAGAGTGACGGTCGAAGTGATGACGGTGGGAAATCATTCACCGCAGAACACGTCCAAGAGATGATCGAGAAAGCCTTCCAGAATCAATTCAGTGGAGGTTTTGAACATGGCAACCACCGATATATCAAAAAATAAACCAAGAGGGTTGCCTACTTGAGGATGCCTCCCGGCTATCAATCTCCCAAATTTCAGCAATTTGATGGCAAGAACAACCCTAAGCAACATATTGCCCTTTTTATTGAAACTTGTAACACTGCTGGTTCTGAGGATGCTCTTCTGGTAAAGCAGTTCGTCAGATCTCTCAAGGGCACCGCCTTTGATTAGTACACTGATCCGAGCGCTGAGTCGATCGATAGTTGGGATCAAAAGGAGAAGGAATTTCTAAATCACTTCTACCGTACCAGGCGTATTGTCAGCATGACTGAACTCACCAGCACAAAGCAACAAAAAGAGGAGCCTGTCATTGACTACATCAGTAGGTGGCGTTCATTGAGCCAGGAGGGCAAAGATCGGTTAATAGAGACGTCTGCCGTTGAAATGTGTATCCAAGGCATGAACCTGGATTTGGTTTACATCCTTCAGGGGATCAAGCTAGTACTACCAAGGAAGTCATGGCCACTTCTACATCCAATCCAGTCAAAATCTCAGCACGCCCTATCGCAGAAAAAAAGGCAGAACCCTATAAGAAAGATATCAGGAATTCACGCCCACTTTGAAAGAATTAGAGAAGAAGACTTACCCGTTTCTAGATTTCGATCTTGCGGGGATGTTAGACAACCTTTTGGAGAATGATGTGATAGAGCTCCCAGAGTCAAAAAGACCGAATGAAGCAGGGCACACCACTGATTCAAAATACTGCAGGTATGATCGGGTTGTAGGCCAACCACTAGAGAAGTGCATAACTCTAAAGGAAAAAATAATGCAATTAGTAGACGAGGAAAAAATTATTCTGGATTTGGATGATGTTGTCGAAACCAATTGCATTATGGCACACGACAATGTTGTCTCACACTCCTCTCCGGTTGTCAAAGAAGATGCATGGATCATTCAGTTCGAAACTCTTGAGCCAGTAAGAGTAGTCATAATACCCGAGAAGTACAAACCAAACACGTCGCCGACCGTCGGTACTCAGAATGAAGTGAGCGATGATGAAGGGTGGACTCTCGTAACTAGGCGACGAAGAAGAAAGCAAGTTATTAAGGTGTCAGCACCCGAGCACCAAAGACCCTACAGGTCAAGGAAGTCTTCGTACAAAAAATCGAAGGAAGTCGTGACAAACATTCCACCAAAAGTCACGCAAGTCAAATTGGTCAAATCAAAGAAACGTTAAGTCGTGACGTTAGAACATTACTTTCCCGAAACCTAACTAAAGCAAGTTTCCGCGAACACTGTATCCTCTGCCATCATAGAAGAAGACAAAGAAAACAATCTAGAAAAAACGTCCGCTCCAAACACGGACAAAGATAAAAAGATTGATGCAATCTTCAACGCCTTACCACCATGTATGAGGTGACAACAAATGTTCCACCTACCTGAGGAAATGCGTGAACAGTTGGCACTCGCAATTCTCCAACCGGAGGCCTACGCCGACAAACTCAAGTCCGCAGGAGAACCCGCCGATCAATCGAATAGATGTGTGTTGTGTGCTAAATTTAGACCGTTTTTCCTCCCATTTAGACCCGTTTTTCCCTCGTTTTGCGAGTCTAGAGTGCGATTATCGCCATATTTTGAGTATTTCTTGCATTAGCGTCCCTCTTGTGCGTTTTACGTGTTTTTGATAGTTTTTCTATCAATTTTGATAGGATTTGGCACCGAAATCACGATCAAGCTTCCAAGAGCACAAGAGAAGGGAATACCGTCCAAAGAGCAAAGAACACAACTTAAATTTTAAAGTCATCCAATCATATGACGAAGAATGAGACAAGAAAAGGGGCCTGAATATGACCGGGTGAAATTTCACCCGATGAAACACCATCGGGCGAAGTTTCGCCCGACAATAAATTTGCCTCCCCGAAGATTTCCGAGACTTCTCCACCGGGCGAAATGACCGGGCGAAATTTCGCCCGTTGGTGAAAACGTCCAAAAATCGCAAAACTGGAAAAAAGTTCACCGGGTGAAACCACCGGGTGAAGTTTCACCCGGCGGTGTTAGTCCATGCACGACGGGGCGAGGTTCCACCTCTTGAAGATTAAAGGGTGATTGTCTCACTAATGGAGCAAAAAGTTGGATTTGGGCTTTAGGTTAAGAGACCCATTAAGGCATTACTATATATATGTCTACTCTAGTTTGTTGCCTAAGACACCTCTCCATTACTGTAGGAGGGAAGACATTACACAATCATATTACACCATCCATTAGTAGAACAATCTAGTAGTATTCTAGTAGTAATCCTCCATAATTCTAGTAGTTTACATGGTAATCTAGTAGTAGATCTTCCTAGTTTTAATCAACAATTCTCTAGATTTACATCCAAGTTTGTAGAAGATTGTTATTCCAAGTTTTATTTGAAGATTTGTGGGGATTATTGAAGGATTAGTGACAAGTTCTTCATTCTCTTCATCAAAGATTCAATATTTATTTATGCAATCTTCTTATTTCTTGTAGATCTTCATAGTTGGTATATTTCTCTTCCACTCACTAATCTCTAGTTTAGATTTAATATAGTTTTCTCATCATTGTCTTGTTTAGATCATCATCTTGTTGTTAGTTTCTTTAGATTTAGTTATTATGCATGTTGTAGTTATTTTCTCCTTAGTTAATGTTTTGTTGTTTACATTATGATTAGTGAGTAGATTTCTTGTTGGGGGGTTTAGGGATGAGGACTTGAATTATTTGAATTAAGGGATGTTGGTGGGTTGCTTGCTTAGCTTGTTGGTTTATCTTGTTTATGGTTGTTGTGTCATTGTTGTTTTAGTCCGGCCAACTAGACCGACCTTGACTCGTTTCTATCAATATGGGGAAACTCGGGGTAGAAATTACCTTAACTTGAGACTTACCCTTTTTTCGCCGCGAAAGCGGGTTTTTAGGTGGGTTGGGTGAAGAAACCGAAAGGTGGCATTCTCCCTTTATCAATGTTGCGACAAAAACCCGAGTCCGACCTTCTTAGACTCCAAGTTCCGAATCCCGACTTCCCCCTAACACCTTTCCCTAGATTGTTCACCTCTAGCTAATTTGTAGTCATTTCTCTAGTGTAGACTCAACCCTTAGAAACCCCCCCTCTAGATTCCAAACACGTCGCCTTTAACCCGATACTACATTCCGTTCCCTGTGGACCGACCTCGACTTACCACGATTACTCTAGTAGTTTTTGTGTTATTGCGAGTCTATAAATATTGTTTGACCCCCCGTCCTTCGCTAAACAACCGATCCGATTGGGGTGCACGTCAAAATGGCGCCGTTGCCGGGGAGCGGCTAGTTATTGTGTTTTTAGTTATTGTGTTTGGTTCTTTTCTCTTCTCCCTCTTCCCTAGTACCATTAGGTTAGGAGTCTCACTGTTTAATTGAGTTTTTATGCCCAGGAATACGTCATCGCCCTTGTGGTTCGATCCGGAGCCGGAAAAGACTTTTAGAGCATTGCGTTTTCGGGGAAATAACTCAACCACCATCATTCCACATCCTTCATTATCACCTCCTAACCTTAATCCCCATCCTACCACATACACCTTCTACATCACACAACTCCATTCCAAATAATCCTTCCATACCTTCCACTTCACAAAAATCACCACCATCCCCACCATCACCGAAAACTCCACCACCAAATCCAAATCCATCCCCTCCAAATCATCCAAATTCAAATCCACCATCACCACCAATCCAACCAATGGCGAGCCTAGGTTCCCATTCTCAACTTACACACGAAGAAACACCTTCTTCCGTCGATTTCGGAGAGATTCCCGAGAACTATGAATTGAAAGCCTCTTTGACAAACGCGGTTCAACAGGATACTTTTCATGGTTTTTCTCAAGACGATACTCAAGAGCACATCGCTTCATTTAAAGAAAAATTAGTAGGAGCCCGTCTCAATGGATTAACTTCATGCCAATTGCATCGTTTGCTATTTCCATAGACTTTGAGAAATGGAGCTCGTAGATGGCTTCAAGGTCATCCCGCTAATACATTCACAACATGGGCTCAATTATCTATTGTCTTCTTGGAGAAATATTTTCCACCGTCAAAGACTAACAAATATCGCATGGAGATACAAACATTCAAGCAAGATGAATTTGAAAGCCTAAGTGAGGCTTGGGAAAGATTTAGAGATCTATTGCGCAAATGTCCACATCATGGAATACCCGATTGGCTAACATTCCAAACATTTTATAACACCATTTCATCGAGAACCAAGGAAAACCTTAATTCGGCCACCGGAGGAGACTTCTCTTCTCTCACCGATGAGGCATCTAAGAATCTTATTGAGAAGATGGCAAGGAGTGATTCTAGAATGGGTCAATCGAGGGATTCTAGAAAGAAAGTTGAAGTGAACTTACTAAGAGTTCTAATGAATTGAAACTTCAAGCGGAAGTTGAAGAATTGAAAAAGAGAATGGATGCCATGAGTTCTAAGCCTACTCCTAGAGGTATGTACCAAATTCAAGGGAGTGTTCCACCAAGGCAACCATCACCTCCAAAACAATTAACATGGGAAGTTCAATGTGATCATTGTGGCAATTATGGCCATGATTCTAGCTCTTGTATTCCTAATGAAGAAACTTATATTGAAGAGCCAAATGAAGTCCAAGCTATACAAGTGTATGGGCAAAGACCTCAATTTGATCCCTTTTCTAATACTTACAATGCCGGCACAAGGTTTCATCCCAACTTTTCTTATGGAAATCAAAATATCAAAACCCGATGCCACGTGCCTAAGGGAATCAACCGAGGCCATTTAATCAAAGTCAACAAAGGCCCTTTAACCAAGGTCCTCCAAAGATGCCCCCATATATGCCTCCTCATCAAACGAGCAACTTCAATCAACAAGGTAGTAACTTCCATGTTCCCAACAATTACAACAATTACCAAAATCAACATGGTAATCATTTCAATCATGGATACAATCAAGGGTTCCAAGGCAATTTTCAAGGAAATCAAGGTTACAATCAACAACCATTTAATCAACCCTTTCAATCTTATGGCCAATCAAGCAATTTCCAATATGGTCAAGGAGGAGTTCCATGGGATAACATTAATGATTTGTAGAGAATCGTTGGGCAACTATGGAATGAGCATCAAGATACCAAAGAAAGGCTAAAGGTTTGGGAATCACAAGAAGCAACAAAAGCCATAGCCGCCCCAGTTCATCCACCCCATGGTTTGCCCGGGCAACCCCAAAACCCAAGAGACCCTTCACACCAAGCAAATGGCGTCATTTTGAGAGGTGGCAAAGAACTTGAGGACCCATATAAGAACTTGAACTTGAACACCAAGAGCACCACATCCAAAGTGAATTAACCAAGTGCACCACAAGCATCATCTCCCACTTCCCCCAAACAAAACCGGGGAATACAAGCGGAGTTTGATATCCTCCAAAATGTGGAGAATGAACAAAGAGAACTAAGAAAGAAAAAAGAGCAAATTGAAGCGGAAGAAGCAAAAAGGAAAGAGATCGGAGCGATTAGCCGAAGAAGAAGAAGAATCCAATGTTCCACCGCCTCCCGCTTTTGTCCCTACATTGCCTTTTCCCGAACGAGCTAAGCCACACAAGGAGAATGCCCAATTTAGCCGTTTCGTGGATATGTTGAAGAAGGTGGAGGTAGCTTTACCCTTCACCGAGGTAATTTCTCAAATGCCTCTTTATTCTAAGTTTTTGAAAGATGTCTTGACTAAAAAGAGAACAATAGAGGACAAAGAATGTGTTTCTCTCATGGCACAATGTAGTGCCATTCTTATGAATCAAATGCCAAAGAAACTAGAAGATCCCGGTAGCTTTTCCATCCCTTGTCGAGTTGGAAATGTTGTTGTTAATCAAGCTTTATGTGACCTAGGGGCTGGTGTTAGTTTGTTACTCTATTCTATTGCCAAGAGACTTAGTGTAGGGTAGATGAGACCCACTAGCATGTCGATTAAACTTGCGGATAGGTCCGTCAAGTACCCACTTGGGATACTTGAGGATGTACCCGTTCAAGTTGGTAAGTTCTTCATCCCCTCCAACTTTGTTGTCATGGATATGCTCGAAGACACTATTACCCCCATTATTCTAGGGCGACCTTTTATGGCTACCGGAGGTACTATAGTTGATGTCAAGAATGGAAAGTTGTCTTTTAACATAGGGACCGAGTCGATAGAGTTTTCCCTTTCTCAAGCTCTTAAACAACCAATGATTGAACAAATGCATTCCATTGATGTTATTGATAGTTTGGTTGAGTAAGCTTGATAGATGATGATAACCAAGAAGATGAACCATTTGACTCTCCACCGTTTGAAGATGAATGTTTGCATGAAGAAAAGGTAGAACCACTACCGGTGGGTAAGAGTATGGTATCTTCTCCTCCTAATCTTGAACTTAAACCACTTCCCTCTTCCCTTAAATATGCTTTTCTTGAAGGAACTAGTTATCCCGTTATCGTCAATGCTACCCTTGATGGGCCTCAATTGGAAAGACTTTTAATTGTTTTGAGAAAACACAAGAAGGCTATCGGGTATACCATTGCCGACCTCCAAGGCATAAGCCCAAATGTTTGTATGCATAGGATCATCCTTGATGATGACCACCGTCCTTTGGTTGAGGGTCAACGTAGGTTGAACCCCACCATGAAAGAGGTTTTCATGAAGGAAGTCCTCAAGTTGTATGAGGCAAACATTATATACCCAATAATCGGAAGTAAATGGGTTAGCCCCGTACAAGTTTTGCCGAAAAAAGGAGGAATGACGGTTGTGAAAGGAGAAAAGAGTGAGTCAATTTCTACTAGGACCATTACCGGTTGGCGCATGTGTATAGACTATCAAAAATTGAACACAGCCACCATCAAAGACCATTTCCCCCTTCCCTTTATTGATCAAATGCTTGAAAGATTGGCGCATCATTCTTATATTTGTTTCCTTGATGGTCATTCCAGATTTCTTCGAATTCCCATTCACCTCGATGACCAAGAGAAGACCACTTTCACATGTCCCTATGGCACCTATGCTTATAGAAGGATGCCATTTGGATTGTATAATGTGCCGGGAACGTTTCAAAGATGTATGATGGATATTTTCTCTGATTTTATTGAATAATCCATGGAAGTTTTTATGGATGATTTTAGTGTCCATGGTACATCTTTTGATTCTTGCCTTGAAAATCTTGATCAAGTGTTAGCTCGATGTGAAGAGTATAAACTTGTTTTAAATTGGGAGAAATGTCATTTTATAGTTGAACAAGGTGTTGTCCTAGGTAATATTGTTTCTAATAGAGGAGTTGAAGTTGATAAGGCTAAAGTCTCCGTGATTGAAAACTTGACACCAGCTACAAATGTCAAAGGGGTGAGGAGTTTTCTAGGTCACGCCGGTTTTTATAGGCGTTTCATTAAAGATTTTTCTAAGGTTGCCAAGCCTTTGACTTCTTTGCTTGTGAAAGATGCACCTTTTGTTTTTGATGACTCGTGTCTTGAGGCCTTTGCAAGATAAAGACCGCTCTCACTACCACTCCAATTATCAAAGCTCCCGATTGGAATCTTCCATTTGAGATCATGTGCGATGCATCCGATTTTGCCGTTGGTGCTGTTCTAGGACAACAGGTTGACAAGAAGCTCCATGTGATTTATTATGCAAGCAAAACACTAGATGAAGCCCAATCGAGGTACACCACAACCGAAAAAGAAATGCTTGCTGTTGTCTATGCCATGGAGAAATTTCGAACTTATGTTACCGGTTCCAAAGTCATTATTCATACCGATCATGCGGCAATTCGTTACATCATGTCCAAAAAGGAGACAAAGTCCCGACTCTTTTGGTGGGTCCTCCTTTTAAAAGAATTTGATATTGAGATTAAAGACAAAGCCGGATCGGAGAACTTGGTAGCGGATCATCTTAGTAGACTAACGGTTAGTAAAGAAAGCAATGAAGAAGATGGTATTCCCATCGATGAAGCAATGAGAGATGAGGACTTGATGGCCATTGAAACTATTACACCTTGGTATGCCGATATTGTCTATTTCTTAGTGTCTCATTATATTCCGGACGATTATTTCAAGCAAGAGAGAAAGAAACTACGTTATGAAGCCCGACGCTATTATTGGGACGAGCCTTATTTATTCCGCCGTTGTGTAGATGGAATTTACCGACGATGTGTGGCGGCCGAAGAAGGATATAATATTGTGAAGCACCTTCACTCGACATCTTTTGGTGGACACTTGGCCAACCAAAAAACAATTGCCAAGGTTCTCCAAAGCGGGTTTTGGTGGCCTTCCATGTTCAAGGACATTTAAGCTTTCATTCTCACATGTGATGCATGCCAAAGAAGTGGCAATATTACAAGAAGAAATGAGATGCCCCTTCAACCTATCTTGGAAATTGAATTGTTCGATGTTTGGGGCATTGATTTTATGGGTCCGTTCACATCCTCTTTTGGTAACAAATACATCCTAGTAGCGGTTGATTATGTCTCAAAGTGGATCGAGGCCGTAGCTTCCCCCACCAATGACTCCAAGGTTGTAATCAAGCTTTTCAAGAATGTAATTTTCCCGAGATTCGGTATTGCCTAGAGCCATAATTAGTGATGGAGGCTCTCATTTTAGGAAAGATACCTTTGAACACCTTCTTAGGAAGTATGGTATCACTCACAAGATGTCATTAGCCTACCACCCTCAATCAAATGGGCAAGCCGAGATCTCCAACCGTCAAATCAAGGGAATTTTAGAGAAAGTTGTAAATACACACCGAAAGGATTGGTCATTAAAGTTGAATGACGCCCTTTGGGCATTGAGAACGAACTCGCCAATGGCACAATTCTTGAATACTTCGTAAGGACTTCTCCGTTGGTGATAAGGTATTACTCTTCAACTCTCGCTTTAAGCTCTTTCCCGGTAAGTTGAAATCAAAATGGTCGGATCCTTTCGAAGTGACTAAGGTGCAACCATATGGATCGATAGAGATATCTCTCCCGGATACCGGGAAATTTATGGTTAATAGGCAACGTTTGAAGATTTATCATCCCGGTCAGGTTCGTGAGACCTTTGCTACCGTGAAGTTTGGTGAGCTCCCATTGGGGAGCATTGTCTAACCCCCTCTCACAATTGATGTAGGTTTGGTGATCGCTTCTTCCAAAGCGCGTCCTGTTCGTTCTGCTCGAAACAATGCAATCAGTTCTCCTGGCAAAAAAACATTAGACATTCCATCCTCTGAAACCAAGACTTTAGACGTTATTTTCCGTACAATAATTTCGATATTATTAAAAGAATCGACGGTAATAATCCATTTTGTCCGGGACAAAATATCTCTCATTTCTCCCCCGAGTCTATTCTTGTTTTTTATTTTAAAAAGAATGCTCTTATGTTGATTTGATCGGTGTACGAACCCCTTGAATCCAGTACCAACGGGTATCATCCCCCCCAGAACAACGCTTTCTTTTAGTCCTTTCAACCAATCAATACGGCCTCGGAGAGCAGCTTTTGCTAAAACTCGAGCAGTTTCTTGAAAACTTGCTTCGGATACAAAGCTTTGAGTATTCAGAGATGCTCTCGTTATTCCCAATAATATAGGAGAGCTTTGAATACTAGAAGATTTATCATCCCGGTCAGGTTCGTGAGACCTTTGCTACCGTGAAGTTTGGTGAGCTCCCATTGGGGAGCATTGTCTAACCTCCTCTCACAATTGATGTAGGTTTGGTGGTATCCTCAACAACCATCTTGTATATATGTATCATATTTCTTTGTGTTTATTAGCTTTGTTAGCTTGAGAAGAATGGTGAACTTGGATTTCACCATGGAGCATTTATTTGGATGAAGATCAAGCTTTTGGAGAAGTTATGGAGCTTAATTGAAGACCACAAGCATGTTTGTGGGAGATATTGATTATGTAATGTGAGTCGTGTTGCTATTTGATCTTTAGGTGATTATTGAAGAGCCATGAAATGGCAAGGCAGAAAAACGCAGCAAAGAAGACCACCGGGTGAAACTTCGCCCGGTGAGACTTGACCGGGCGAAACTTCGCCCTACGAAAAATTGCCAGAATTGCCAGAACTGACGAAGATACCACTGGGCGAAATTTCGCCCGATGAGATTTTCACCGGGTGAAATTTCACCCGGTGGAAAAAGCTGGCAGAATTGTTTTCACGACGAAAACCCGTCGGGTGAAATTTCACCCGATGGTGCTTGACCGGGTGAAACTTCACCCGACGACATGTACCGGATCACCTATACCCTATTGTAGACACTCGCATTTTGACTGCCATGTGTCTATGGTAGTCTCCAAAAAACACCCGATGATGATCGGACGCAAACGTGACTTGGTATACTCGGACTTGGGCTCGGAAACAATAATATCCGACATGGACTTTTAGCGGAGTAAAAATCTCACAAAACAGACCTCAAATTCAGGCCCAGTGGGTCGTTCCGAGTCAAATAAGACTAATTTGGGCCAGAACCGACACCAAAGATAAATCCCGTCTTTTGGCGACCGGGTCAAAACCCGGTCAAAGACGAAACCGTCTCATAAATCAGCAAAGTTCAGCTGGCGCACAAATCAGAATTCAAAAAAAAACAATCAAAACAACAAGATCAATTCTTTCCTTATTTGTCTCGCCCACTTGATCCACTCGATCGAGTGGATAGACCCACTCGGTCGAGTGGAGCGCCAAAAACCGGGTTTGACCCGTTTGCAAGGGCACTCGATCGAGTGCTCTAGGGCCACTCGATCGAGTGCCTCTATGTCGTGGGAAACGCCTATAAATACCGCTTCACCCCCATGCATTTCACAACTTTTGAGAAGACATTTCAACCTACATTTTGCTCTACATTTCAGCCACAACTCACCTACACATCAAGCCTTAGGAACCCTAAGCCAAACACACCAATCCCGAGCCCTTTGTCTCTTGGAAACCGACGCAACACACACACACACCACAACTCGCGTACATCCTCGATACTCCGGCGTCCCGTCGCTATTTACGAGTCCATTTCCGAGGCCTATACCTAGCATATATGTTGAGGGTGTCCTAAACCCCATCTCGATCTCTTTTATCTCGTCTCATTTTCATTTAATCTATCGCATTTTGTATCATAATCGTAGTAACACTAACGCTAACACTAACGTTTCAATACTTTTGCATCTTTATTTTTGTATCATCATTTTACTACTAACATTAATTATACCGCGTATACATAAACTAGTATCAAAATCCGGTTTTAAATCCGTTTGACTACGATGTTTGCCTAAAGTCCGTCTAATCCCTTTACGAGCAACGACGGAGGTGTAGCTCTTTCGAGGAGCCCCGCCCCAATGTACTCAAGGGCGTGACGTGACCGTGATCGGTCGTAGTTGAACGTAATTAATCCCCTTTCTATAATTGGTACGAAACCCGTTGACACGAAAACCGACATCACATAACCCGAAAGGGTTAGTTTCGATGTCGTGACGTAGAGGGATATCTTTCGTTACTAATTCAAAATTTCTAAACTAGCGATAAAACATTTTCATAAAACTCTGATAACGGTATTGTAATCGTTCGTACACGATTATAGTACCGGAGGCCAAGTTAAATACGAATCATGCGATATCCGTATTTGGTTTGGCCGACCATCGATTTCAAGACATAAAACGAAACGAATTATCATTCGTACAGGGTCTACTCGACCGAGTACGTATGCTACTCGATCGAGTAGCACCCATAAAAATGGGCAGTAGCTGCGTAAAGGACGCACTCGACCGAGTCAGCCCACGACTCGTTCGAGTGGGTCCTGTAACCCATAAAACCGAGGGGTTTGACACACATTTCAAGCCCCGTCCTTTTATCGACTTTAGTCATCACGTGTAAAGACCATCACGTGACCTTCCTATTTTCAAAACCATGCACATCACGACACATAGAACGTCTTTGATCAATTTTTGACATGATAAGTCGGGACAAGACTACGGGATATGAGATTGGGCTAGCAATATGCCACAGTCTCATGTTTCCGTCCTTCGTTTAGACTCGTTCGAGTGGGTCCTGTAACCCATAAAACCGAGGGGTTTGACACACATTTCAAGCCCCGTCCTTTTATCGACTTTAGTCATCACGTGTAAAGACCATCACGTGACCTTCCTATTTTCAAAACCATGCACATCACGACACATAGAACGTCTTTGATCAATTTTTGACATGATAAGTCGGGACAAGACTACGGGATATGAGATTGGGCTAGCAATATGCCACAGTCTCATGTTTCCGTCCTTCGTTTAGTACGCGACATAATGTGTATTTAATCGGGGTAGTTGATGGTAAGGATTTGTCGTGGAATCCCAACCGTCAATAATATAACCGGCTATTCCTACGGTAGATAGGACAAGTCGGGTCGAATCCACGGGGACGGTAAGAGGCGTCTAGACTAGGTCGGCCCAAATACGAGACTAAGTCAACGAGCTAAACTAAAGAATGAAAGGAGGGGAGAAGGCTAGGCTAAGACTAAGGAGAACAACTAAGGAAAACGAGCTAGGATTAGGTCGGGGTGAAAGGGGTAACGGAATGGTCAAGGGAGAACTAGAGTGAAGGAGGTAGTAGGGTAATCTAGGTTGGTCCGGGCTCTCGCAACTTAGACCCTCCTAGAGGTTTATCCTATAACCCATCTCGGTGACACACATGACAAACGGGGTTCTAACATGCTATAGTGGCCTAGGTCAAATCCGGGCTCTCACTACTTAGACCGACCTAGGGGTCGTCCTCACCGGGCTCTCGCAACTTAGTGAGGGAACCGAACCCACAAACAAGATAACACCCACAAGAGAAAGGCAAGAAAAACAAGTATTTGCAACTACTAGTCAATCAAGCATTTCATCAAACATGTGATGTGCACCAAACAAGAGGAAACCCAAATCTCCCACCAACAACTCCAACAATCCCCTAATCACCCAATCAACACCCTAATCACCTTACTAACCCTAGCAAGAACACTACTCTAACATAATCAAACTACAACTAACACTAACAAGAGGAATCATCATAAGAAACAAAACAAACATAAACAAACTAGTGAAAATGATGAACTATAATCAAAGATGAGAACTTGGATGATTAAACACAAAAGATTAAAGGAAAAGAGGAAGGAAAGATTATACCAACTACAATGGATGAAAAGGAGAACACTTGTATAGAAGAAAACCCAAATAATTCCACCAAGGTTGTCAAGCTTGGATGGATTCTTCAAGAGATCCAATAATACAAGATTAAACTAAGATTAACTACTAATTACCGACTAATCTACACTAATCTAATCTAATCTAACCTAAAGTAGTCTAGGGTTTTGTGTCTAATGAAGTGCATATGCTTTACATAACAAGGGAAGGGTATATATAAGGTTACAAGTGGAAGGGAGAAGAAAGAAAACAAAGCGGAGCTGCAGCACCCCCGTCCCGACCGAGACGGGGTCATCCCGACCGGGACGACATGGTCCCGACCGGGACGGGCCAAGGTCAGCAACCCTCTCATTTGTGCACCCCATCCCGAACGGGATGAGGCCTTCCTGATCGGGATAGGTCTTGTTGGCCTCTCTTATGAACGTTTTGGTCCCTCCTTGCCTCTCATGGGCTTCCCATCGATTCTCGGGACTCGGGATCTGGTCTCGGAGGCTCGGGATTGGCTCCCAAGGTCTCGGGGTCGATTCCAAGGCATCGAGTCATCGTTCCTTTACTCCGTTGGCTCCAAAATGTGTATGTATAGAGTCGGAATCGCTCCAACTCTTCCAATTCGGTCTCGGGAACCTGAAATGAACTAAAGGAAGCATAAGAAGCCCCTAAAACGCTCCCAAGGAGCGATTCTACAAGGAAAATGGGACCAAAACACTACGAAATAGGCACTACAAATGACACTTATCAACTCCCCCACACTTAACCCTTACTCGCCCTCGAGTAAGCACATACTACTACTAAACTATCCGAGTGGGTATTAGCGCACCCTACGCCCCTTCAACTCACGCGAGTGCACTTAGAGAAAAAGTGTACTCCGCAAGGCAAGTTGGGTCTTGCGACAAAACCGCGGATGCAACCGGACACAAAACACACAAACAAACAAACACACAAACAAACACTTAGATGGTTGCACCCAAAACAAAAGAAATACCGCTTCCCTCTAAAAGCGGTGAAAGAAGCACCGGTTTAGGACTCGAGGTAAGCGACAACGTTCCCAAGCTAGCAATACAAACCAAGGTGGACTAAACCCTAATAGTATGACGATAAAGCAACAAAAACGTTGGTAACTTACCTAGGTCCTCCTTACTTTCTAAAAACGTACTACGGGACGATCGGTGGAGTGGAAAAGTGAAGAACCACGGTGTTAGTCGACACTGTAGGTAAGTGAGACCCCGCCCCCTTTAGCGTGAGCCAAGAGGGTCGTCCCATGTCCAAAACCGCCTAACTAGTCCAAGTAAAAAGATGGAAATAATGCAAAATGAGGGAAGACCGACTAATGCCGCTATCATCCTTCCTCGGGACTCGGTCCATTGGTAGGCTCTTCACGGCAAAAGTCGGAAAAAGGCTTATTTTTGTGAGGATTTCTTTTTGTGAGACGGGTTTTCTTTTGGCATTTTCTTTCTTTTCGACGTTTTGATTTGTTTGTTGCCATGCCATTTCTTTTTCTTCTTTTCTATTTTCTTTTTGGCTTTTGTGCCTTTTCTTTTTCTTCATTTCTTTTCTTTCTTTCATTTTTTTCTTTCTTTTCTTTTCCTTGCCCTTTTTGGCAGGATTTGGCTTTTTTGGCATTTCTTTGTATGACAAGAAAGGTAGAAATCAACAATTTGCAATTTATTGTGTGGGAATGTGTAGGAGGTAGGGAAATGGGAGAGTCGGGGAGCGTCCTTCCCTTCAAACCCACAAAAAGTGGATAACTTGGACTAATCAAACAATCCTAAACACGGTCACCTAGGGGACGAGACTCGGTAACCAAGGCCTTTTCACACCGTGGGTGGTCAGAATGGTCAAAAGTGCAAATCCCGTAGTAAATCCCTAGTAAGCTAGGTGGACTCAAGGTAAAGGACCAACGAACTCATTGATTTAGGGTCATTCTACTAGATTAAAGTCAAGACTCGATTTACACTACTAGGAAGGGAAAATAGACACTCACGCACTAGCCTCTAAACCGGGTTTTCGAAAGCGGTTTACACACAACACAACACAACACAAAATAAAGACACGACGAAAACGAACGAAAGAAAAAGAAGCAAAAGCATTAAAACAAGAATAAAACAAAACGAACACATACAAAACACACACCACCCCGAACTTCCAAATGAGCAACCAATCATCCACAAACTTTACAAAGCTCCACCCGAGCACACCACAACACATATCTCCTCCAAACTCCATAAGAAACAAAGAGGAAAAAGGGTTGAAAAGATGTTACCGGGTGTCTTGAAAGCTCTCCAAAGCTAGCGGTGATTAAGCGACCTATGAGGAAAAAGGGAGGCAAAACACGCACACAAAACAAATATACGACACAAAGACACAAAATGAAAACAACAAAAGAGAAAATCTTTTTGATTTTTGTGAAATTTTTTCAAATTTTTAGGATTTTTAAAGGTTTTTTCGAAAAAAAACTAAGAAAATAAAACTAACTATGCTAGAATATCGCTCCCCCACACTTAAATCGAGCCATGTCCTCATGCTCGATCGTAGGGTGCGGAGAGACAAAAGAAAAAGAAAAGAAACTATGAAAACAAAGCTAAAAATCAAAAATGAAGATGAAGAAAAGGGTAGAAAGTGTCCGGCCGGGGTGTAGTCAAGTCACCATGGGCCGAGACAAGAAAGAGATATGGATGGGGGAAGAAAGAAAAAGAAGGAAATAAAAGGAAATGGGAGGGGAGGGCTAGGTGTAATCAAGTCACCTAGCCCGGATTCCGCCTAAATCCGACTAAATCCTCAAAAAAGAAAGTGAAAATCTTGTAAAAATTTGGATTTTGAAATGACTCTCGATGTAGTCACATCATCGAGAGTCGGGAGCAACAACTACCGAGGCCTCGAAGGCCACTAAGATACCATGACTCAAAATAAGGGGAAGGGGAGTAAACAAAGGAAAACAAGCAATAAAAGACGGAAAAGAAAGGATAGTTGCCGTACCATAGGTTAGCAACTCACTCTCACCATCGTCTCATATATCAATATAGGCACTTGCTTGTCTTCATCATTGCTATCCCGCTTCATTCTCGATAACATCGCATGGTAGAGGTGGTAAAGGTGCGAGGGGATGGGATTTGATGTGGATCTCGGTGTAAAGTGAGGTGTATGGGTCATATGATAGGAGTAAGGAGGAGTAGGGAGGTTGGGAGGGGGTATAATGGATGGGTGGAGTCAAAGGGGACCATCCCGGTCGGGATGGATGGTCCCGATCGGGTTGATGAACCCTTCCCGATCGGGAAGCTCTCGTCCCGGTCGGGAATGCACTCCAGTGAGTCCTAATTCTTGCACCTTCATCCCGATCGGGATGGCTCCTTCCCGGTCGGGATTCCTCATCCTTCCCGGTCGGGAAGCCCTCTTCCCGGTCGGGATGAGTCTTCTTTGCTTCCCCAAGCCCAAAAGCTTATCATAAGCTTCAAAAACCGACTTCCTCGCTCGCAAACCAAACTCCATCATCAACTACTCCTTTCTTGGAGTCACCCTCACTTCACCTATCACAATAAACTCAAAGTACACATCAAATTCACTCCCTCACATCGCTCATCAAAAATCCAATATTACAAGAATACCACAAAAACAAAAGAGTCCTAGAAACAAAAATCACAAATACAAGCACAAGTACTCTAAAGAAGAGAGAAGGGGAATATACAACATGACGGTTCTTTAGGAACTCCATCAAACCGAGGATGGTGGACTCCATTCTTCAACCATAGCCCTCAAGGGCATGGAAGAGCAAGTCGAACGCGCTACCGACATCGTAGTGAAGGCCCAAGAAGCGCTCGAGCTTAACCGACCTCCACGGCCTCCAAGGAGGAGGCAAGAAGTAGGAATCCCAAGACCCAAAATCATCTTCAAAGTAGTCTCCGGGGTCTCTCCATCCTACGAGCTTCACCGACCTCTTCCTCCCTAGGCATCGTCTCCAATCACAAGCAAGCTTCATCTCCAAGAAGCGAGGCACAAAAAGCGGTTTTGGCCTCACTTCCTCGATGCACACCCCCACACTTTCCTCAAGTTGTGGTTCCCCATCTTCATCACTCGGCCCCACATCATCATGGAGGAGAGAATCGAAACTTCTACCGGCGGTTTCAATCTCTTCCAAGTCATCTCTCGGTGTACTAGCAAGGGGCTCTTGATGCTTGTCCAAATTATCGCACAAGGGCAACTCGAGGCTAACAATTTCACCCAACAACTCTACAAACTCCACCAAACCATCCCACTCACTATCCTCCTCCAATTCTTCACCAACGATGCCTTCACCAAGAGTCATCTCCTCATTCGTCTCTTTTTGGGTAGACGATTGAGGTTCTTCAACGCAAATCTCTCTATCAAAGGGAACTACATCGGCGGCTTTGTAATTAGGTTGCTCCTCTCTCTCAAGTGGGCATCCTCCATCTAAATATGATGCTCGGGATAAAGACATTACGGTTTGAACCGATAATGCATTTAAATGAGCATTCCTCGCCTCGTTTCCCCTTCAAATTTGGGCCAAGATTTCCTTATTCTTTTGCAATTGGATGGCCATTTCTTGTTGCATTTGAAGCATGGATTGATGAAACTCCAAGTTTGGCATTTGGCGGTCATTGGGGTCTTGTAAAGCTCCTTGATAATCTTGATGATGCCCAAGGGGTGGGGCATCATATTGTTGGTAGCAAGGTTTGGATGGTTGGTAGTATTGTGGGTCATAGGGTTCATATTGTGGTTGGGGTGGAGGGTAATATTGTGGGTCTTGGGGGTATTGGCTTCCACAAGGTGAATCTTGAGTGTACATGGTGGGGTCACAATCATAACTCGAGTAATAGTCACCATGATCGTAGGATTGGTAATCGTTCACTTGTTGGTAGTCGTTTTCATAGCCTTGAAGTTCATACCCACTAGAGTCACCCCAAGAAGCTTGATAGTGGTAGGGGGACGTCATGTCATACCCTTGGTTCATGGAAGAAGAGTGGTAGCTCATATCGGCTCCCGAGTATGTGGAGTTTAGATCAAACCCCATGCTTGCTCGAAAATCGTAGTCCATACCCGGTTGGAAACCACTCATTCTAGCAACTGTCCGTTTAAGCGGCTCTGAGTTGCAAGAAGAAGATAATCACCACCTCTAAGCACAAACTGTAGACTAAGAACAAACGTGAGAAGTCTAGTGCTTTTTGGGCACTAGACAAGAGAGAAATAAACCCCACACACACACAAGAAGCAAGGTAACAAAAAGAAAAAAAAGAAAACACAAAAGACAAAGTCGAGTAACTAGGTAAACAAAGTCCAAACTAGCACCGTCCCCGGCAACGGCGCCAAATTGATGGTACGGATTTATCGTGGAATCCCAACCGTCAATAATATAACCGGCTATTCCTACGGTAGATAGGGCAAGTCGGGTCGAATCCACGGGGACGGTAAAAGGCGTCTAGACTAGGTCGGCCCAAATACGAGACTAAGTCAACGAGCTAAACTAAAGAATGAAATGAGGGGAGAAGGCTAGGCTAAGACTAAGGAGAACAACTAAGGAAAACGAGCTAGGATTAGGTCGGGGTCAAAGGGATAACGGAATGGTCAAGGGAGAACTAGAGTGAAGGAGGTAGTAGGGTAATCTAGGTTGGTCCAGGCTCTCGCAACTTAGACCCTCCTAGAGGTTCATCCTATAACCCATCTCGGTGACACACATGACAAACGGGGTTCTAACATGCTATAGTGGCCTAGGTCAAATCCAGGCTCTCGCTACTTAGACCGACCTAGGGGTCGTCCTCACCGGGCTCTCGCAACTTAGTGAGGGAACCGAACCCACAAACAAGCTAACACCCACAAGAGAAAGGCAAGAAAAACAAGTATTTGCAACTACTAGTCAATCAAGCATTTCATCAAACATGTGATGTGCACCAAACAAGAGGAAACCCAAATCTTCCACCAACAACTCCAACAATCCCCTAATCACCCAATCAACACCCTAATCACCTTACTAACCCTAGCAAGAACACTACTCTAACATAATCAAACTACAACTAACACTAACAAGAGGAATCATCATAAGAAACAAAACAAACATAAACAAACTAGTGAAAATGATGAACTATAATCAAAGATGAGAACTTGGATGATTAAACACAAAAGATTAAAGGAAACGAGGAAGGAAAGATTATACCAACTACAATGGATGAAAAGGAGAACACTTGTATAGAAGAAAACCCAAATAATTCCACCAAGGTTGTCAAGCTTGGATGGATTCTTCAAGAGATCCAATAATACAAGATTAAACTAAGATTAACTACTAATTACCGACTAATCTACACTAATCTAATCTAATCTAACCTAAAGTAGTCTAGGATTTTGTGTCTAATGAAGTGCATATGCTTTACATAACAAGGGAAAGGTATATATAGGGTTACAAGTGGAAGGGAGAAGAAAGAAAACAAAGCGGAGCTGCAGCACCCCCGTCCCGACCGGGACGACATGGTCCCGACCGGGACGGGCCCAGGTCATCAACCCTCTCATTTGTGCACCCCATCCCGAACGGGATGAGGCCTTTCCGATCGGGATGAGTCTTATAGGCCTCCCTTATGAACTTTTTGGTCCCTCCTTGCCTCTCATGGGCTTCCCATTGATTCTCGGGACTCGGGATCGGGTCTCGAAGGCTCGGGATTGGGTCCCAAGGTCTCGGGGTCGATTCCAAGGCATCGAGTCATCGTTCCTTTACTCCGTTGGCTCCAAAATGTGTATGTATAGAGTCGGAATCGCTCCAACTCTTCCAATTCTGTCTCGGGAATCTGAAATGAACTAAAGGAAGCATAAGAAGCCCCTAAACCTCTCCCAAGGAGCGATTCTACAAGGAAAATAGGACCAAAACACTACGAAATAGGCACTACAAATGACACTTATCAGTAGTCCATCTACATATTTCGCGGTCTAATTTGCATACGGGTCCGTTCCTATCATTATATTGTGTTTTTTTATTTTGTTTATTATTTTTACGTAATGTTGTATTGTGAATTCCAGGTTGTATTTCCGCCCGTGTAACTTGTACGTTATTTTTATTTCCTTTCGAGCTTTATTTATTTATTTGCTTTAGGCTTTATAAATGAACCTCGCATGCTAAATCATTTCGACCATAATCAAGATGCATTAAATGACGTAGCAAACCAATAATTCGCATGCTTAGCCCGAAAACGCTGTTTGCATATCATTTAGTCGTTTTACTAGCGCGCGTACACGAACACGAACGATGTCTTAGTAGAGGCCGCCATGTGCGGGCGGGGTTGGGTGTTCTTAGTGGGCTTCCCAACACGTACCCTCACCCCTTACTCAGAACCTTTGGTTTCCGGATGTCCGAAACCCTTGGCGCACGAGGGTCATTTTATATACGAAAGCCGGTGTAAACGGTATCGATATAACAATGCAAAGGGACGAGCCCCATAAACTCTGAAATCGAAGTGGGCTTAATTTGTGTGTAGCCCATGACGACATAGAGTGGGCTCGTATGGTTCCGAATAACCACAAAATTCGGTGGCGACTCCATTTTGACTTAAATTTCGAACCCGAGAACAATCTTACCACGAGATTCATTCGCCTACCCAAACCCGCGCGTGGCCGCGTCGGGGTGGACCTACGTCATGTCCACACCTATTTACTCACTACACTATCAATTCCTTCCACATTTACCCCACTTAAGTTTCCCTCCAAAATTTTTACACCAAATTTTTACCAATCACTTTAAAACTTTTCATTTCCCTCCTCAACTACCCTTATTTATATCACCTTTTTTTACTTCACTCTTCATTCCACCTTTTCACCCCTCATAAAATCACCACCACCTTCCATACCCCAACTACATTCAAACCTCCATTCATAATTTCATTTTCATCTTGGGTGATTATTATCTTTGGGTTATTGAAGAAGGTGAAGCAAAGTTTTTTGGGATTATTCTTGCAAGGTTATTATTATTATGGAGACAAGAGCTCAACGAGCCGCTTGAAAGCAAGGTATGACTTCGACTTCTGCACTTTCTAAATCTTCTAAGCCCAAATATTTACCTTGTCCTAATACACCTTTAGCTCGAACCTTCTCTGAAATGACCTTTCAGAGTACTAGGTGGCCCTGTCCATTCACAATGGAAAATTTAGGAATAGAGGACGATATTAGAGAGTTATCGTCAAGGACCGGAACTAGCGGACTCCTTAGTCTCGCGGCTTGCACATATAAAGACCTTACTTGCGAGTTCTTGAGAACCTTTACTATCGATAACCAGACCACACCAAGAGAGTTTAAATTTAGATTATTCGGAAACACTCACTGTTTGACTACTTCCGAGTTTGGCTTAGCTTTAGGCTTACCCTCATCGAGTACCGGACTTAGTAAACCTCCGAGTGATTTACAGGCTAGTGCGTCTAGAAGAGACCTTTGGAGGTGCATAGCACGTGGTCAACGAGATTTCGAGCCCGGTTCAAACTTTACCTCCGAAATCCGTAACCCCGCAATTCGTTACTTCTCCGAGATACTCTCCCACTGCCTATTACCATCTACCGATAATATTATTAATCATGATGTGTGCGTCTTGGAATTGATTTCTGACTCCTTGCTTGGTTACCCTAACCCCTTAGACTTACCACTTGTCTTAGCGTTGCATTTTCACCAAATTATTGTTGCTCAACGCCCTTTTGTAGACTGTGGAGGTCTTGTGACCTTAATTGCGACCAGCTTGGGTTATGCGACCAACCACCTTATCCCACTTGACAATTCCGTCTGGCTTGACGAGGCCTATCTTCCGACTTGGATCTTTAATGTACCCGATCATCCCCTCGTCTCCATTAGCCATGACCGTGCTTTAATAGTCCCCAACACACACCGAATCAATATTTATAATTGGCACAATTGGGACCTACCTTTAGGTCCCGGTGAATTCCGACTGAACGAATCGGGAGGAACGGAAGTTTGGGAGTATGCGCACTACACGTTGCCGGAGGGTCGTACGATCTACGACCTTTGTGAGCTAGAACCCACCGAGTCTCCGACGGTTTATTTCGGTGAGTCTTTAATCATATATAATTGCATGTCCTTGGATTAATCTCGTTCCTTGTTCCTTGTTTCATCATTATTATAATCATTGTGATTGTTTTACCTCGAACCAAATTTGCAAGTTGTCCCACTGTCCGATTTTTGCGGCCGAAGCGGCCTTGGTATTGCTCCCGGTCTTTAAGCGACGTGATTACGCCATTGACCTTTTGAAAAATCCAAATTTTAATCAATTTTTCTCAAATTTTTCTTAATCCGGGCTAGGTGACGTGATTACACCTACCCCCAACTTTTCACCCCTTTGTTTTAATTTTCTTTTCTTTCCGTTTATTTCATTTTCGTTCTCTTAGCCACTTGGCTAGGGTCTACGTGATGTGATTGCATCTAGGCCCGCCACCCTTTTATCGTTTTCTTTTCGTTATTTCCTTTTTCTTTTCTCAAAAATTTCGAAAAATTCAAAAACATTCAAAAAATTTCTTAAAATCTGAAAACATTTGAAAAATCATAAAAATCCAAAAAGATTTTTCTTACTTTTCTTTTATGTCTTTTTCGTTCTTCCCCTACTTGTCCATTGAGGACAATGTACAGTTTTAGTGTGAGGGAGGAGTCTACTGTCTTTTATTTTCTCAAGAATCTTTTCAAAATCCATAAAAATTTGAAAAATTCGAAAAATCAAAAACATTTTCCTTTTCTTTTTCTTTTCTTTTCTCGTTTCTCGTTATGTTTTCGTGTCCCGTGTACGGTCTTGTTCTCTACTCTTACAGGTAACCACCACCTTAATAGCACGATTTGAAGAGATTATGAAAGCACCCGCTTGGTAATTTTCTTTCTTCTTTCTTCTTTCTTCTTTACTTTTGTAGAGGAGTTAGGTTGTTGCTATTGGAGGCTCTCGAAGTTGAACATTTTGGGTGTTGTGGTTGATTTTGTGCTTGTTTGTTGATGGAGTATGGAGTACTTGACCTTACTTGTGTTTTCTTTTATTTGCCTTTTCCTTTTCGTGTGTTTCTTTTGCTTTTGTATAGTGTGTCTAGGATTAAAACTTTTCGAAAACCCGATTACAAACCTTTTACAAAAGTTTACATTCCATTGTAGATAACCCATTGTAGATTTTGGACCTTAATCTAGTAGAATGACTAGATTAAGGCAATGAATTTGTTGATGTTTTAGCTTGAGTCCACCTTTTCTACTAGAGGTTTACTTCGGGGTTTGCATTTGACCACCTTGACCACCCATGGAGGAGTTAGGCCTTGGTTCCCGCATCCCGTTTTCTAGGTGACCTTGCTCGAATGACCATTGCACCTTTAGTCCAAATTCTTCCCGTCTCTTAGTGGGTTATCTGGGAATGGCGCGCGTTTTCGATTACCTATATTTCATCCACCTATACATCACCACAATAAGTTTACACAAAAATAACCTCCAAGCTTGTTTTCAAACCACATCAAAAAGCCAAAAAAGGGCAAACCAAAGCAAGAGAAAAGGGCACAAAAATATGAAAAACAAAGAAGAGAAAAGGAGCTTCAAATGAAAAATCGTATCATCAAAAACGTCTTCTTAAAAAAAAGCCCTTTGATCGATTCATCGTCGTGAAGTGCCTACTAGAGGACCGAGTCTCGAGGTAGGAAGATAGCGGTGATTAGTCGATCCACCCCAATAATTGTAAACACTCCACCTTATTTGGGCTAATTAAGGAAATTCGAGTTTGGAACGATCCTCTTGGCTTAGCCAAAGAGAGCGGGATTGCACCTACCTACAGTGTCGAACGAATCCATGGTTCACTTTTTCCACTCTATTTAACGCCTCGTAGTACCCCTTTAAAAGATTAGGAGGACCTAGCTAAGTTATCAACATCTTTATTGCTTAATTGTCATAGTATTAGGCTTTGATCCTTGTTTACGTGGGTGATTTATCTTGGAAGTTCATTATTGTTTTAGGTAAGTAATCGTTGTCTTCCCCGCCGTCTCGATGAGGGATTCGGTTTTTATTTTTGTTTTGGATACGTCTATTCTTTCGTGTTATGTGTTTTTGTGTGTTTAGTCGCATCCACCATTTTAAGCAAGCCCCAACTTGCCTTGCATGAGAATACTCTACCTCATGGGTATTCCGATGCGAGTTGAAGGGACGGAGCGGGCCCATTAATTGCCCCGTATCGGCTTAGCATAGTCTAGCTAGTAGCAGTAGTTTGTAATTTCTTTTTGGATCTTTGCTCGAGGACGAGCAATGGTTTAGTGTGGGGGAATTGTTGTGTGCTAAAGTTAGACCGTTTTTCCTCCCATTTAGACCCGTTTTCCCTCGTTTTGCGAGTCTAGAGTGCGATTATCGCCATATTTTGAGTATTTCTTGCATTAGCACCCCTCTTGTGCGTTTTACATGTTTTTGGTAGTTTTTCTATCAATTTTGATAGGATTTGGCACCGAAATCACGATCGAGCTTCCACGAGCACAAGAGAAGGGAATACCGTCCAAAGAGCAAAGCACACAACTTAAAGTTTAAAGTCATCCAATCATACGACGAAGAATAAGACAAGAAAAGAGGCCAGAATATGACCGGGTGAAATTTCACCCGATGAAACACCACCGGGTGTAGTTTCGCCCGATGGTAAATTGCCTGCCCGAAGATTTCCGAGACTTCTCCACCGGGCGAAATGACCGGGAGAAATTTCACCCACCGGGTGAAATTTCACCCTATGGTGAAAACGTCCAAAAATTGCAAAACTGGAAAAAGTTCACCGGGTGAAGTTTCACCCGGCGATGTTAGTCCATGCACGACGGGGCGAGGGTCAACCTCTTGAAGATTAAAGGGTGATTGTCTCACTAATGGAGCAAAAAGTTGGATTTGGGGTTTAGGTTAAGTGACCCATTAAGGCATTACTATATATATGTCTACCCTAGTTTGTTGCCTAAGACACCTCTCCATTATTGTAGGAGGGAAGCATTACACCATTTCACCATCATATTACACCATCCATTAGTAGAACAATCTAGTAGTATTCTAGTAGTAATCCTCCATAATTCTAGTAGTTTACATAGTAATCTAGTAGTAGATCTTCCTAGTTTTAATCAGCAATTCTCTAGATTTACATCCAAGTTTGTCGAAGATTGTTATTCCAAGTTTTATTTGAAGATTTGTGGGGATTATTGAAGGATTAGTGACAAGTTCTTCATTCTCTTCATCAAAGTTTCAATCTTTATTTATGCGATCTTCTTATTTCTTGTAGATCTTCATAGTTGGTATATTTCTCTTCCACTCTCTAATCTCTAGTTTAGATTTAATATAGTTTTCTCATCATTGTCTTGTTTAGATCATCATCTTGTTGTTAGTTTCTTTTGATTTAGTTATTATGCATCTTGTAGTTATTTTCTCCTTAGTTAATGTTTTGTTGTTTTCCATTATGATTAGTGAGTGGATTTCTTGTTGGGGGTTTAGGGATGAGGACTTGGATTATTTGAATTAAGGGATGTTGGTGGGTTGCTTGCTTGTTGGTTTATCTTGTTTATGGTTGTTGTGTCATTGTTGTTTTAGTCCGACCAACTAGACCGACCTTGACTCGTTTCTATCAATATGGGGAAACTCGGTGTAGAAATTACCTTAACTTGAGACTTACCCTTTTTTCGCCGCGAAAGCGGATTTTTAGGTGGCTTGGGTGAAGAAACCGAAAGGTGGCATTCTCCCTTTATCAATGTTGCGACAAAAACCCGATTCCGACCTTCTTAGACTCCAAGTTCCGAATCCCGACTTCCCCCTAACACCTTTCCCTAGATTGTTCACCCCTAACTAGTCTGTAGTCATTTCTCTAGTGTAGACTCGACCCTTAGAAACCCTCCTCTAAATTCCAAAACTTCATACAAATTGTTACTAGGCCGACCTTGGCTTCATGAAAATGGTGTGGTAGCGTCAACCTTACACCAGTGTTTAAAGTACTATAGAGACGGTGAGAAGAAGATAAACGGTGATGTAAAACTATTCTCTGCAGTAGAGTCATACTTCGCTGATGCCAAATTTTTTGAAGAGGCTGACACTTGAAGTGGGATGTTGCCATCTACGATTACTTCAACAGGTACAAAAACTCCGAGAAAGGAAAAAGACGTTGAAGCTTCAACTACAAAGAAGTTGACAGGGGTTGAACAGTCGGAAAGCGACGTCAAAGACCGCGACCGGACAGATGCATGTTCTTCAGCCGCTCAAGCAATAAAAGCTAATTTTAAGAAGGCAACGCCTGTCCTAAAGTACGTACCAAAATCAAGACGTAAAGATGGAGAGGCACCTTTTGCAGAATACAAACCTTGCAGTGAAATACCCACATCTACAATGAAAGTTGATAAGGTTGATCTTCAGTTGTTGAAAGAGAACGCTATCATCCCGGTTGTAAGGACCGATAACTTGTTGACCAAGGAAAAATCTCTTCCAAGATCCACAAAGAGTCCCATGCTAGAAGACAAAACACCGCTCAAGGACCCAGCGATTGGGACATTTAGCTCAGGAGCGTACCAACTCATAGCTAAGTCTAGATATGATTTCGATAATCCAACCCCCATGGGTCAACATGTAAAAGCTGCCTCACGGAACATCGTCACTGTTGGCATTAAGCCTCCTAAGCCCGTTAGAATCTCTGCGCGACGGAAGAAACAAGCCTCGTCACATTACGTGGTAGCAGATGTCATGGAAAGTGAAGGTGAAAATATTTAGCCAATGCCGAAAAGGTCTGTTTTTGATAGGTTGGGTCGACCAGTTTCTACTCCTCGATCCTCGGTATTCAACGGGTTAGGAGAAGAAGAAACCACCCGAGTACGATCAACATCACAGCCTTAACCAAAAAATTCAAGAGCATTATTTTTCACTAGAATGGGAGAAGCCAGGGCCAAGAAGTCTGTGTTCAGTCGCATTGGCGCTTCAAGTGTCCGAAAGAAGCGTCATTCAAAGCATTCAGAGTCTTCGAAGAAAAAGGTCGAGTTCGAGGCTACAGAAAATATCCGAAGTGTCATTCCTTCTCGAATGGGACGTCATCATGAGGTCGAAGTAACCATGGATGGATCGCTCAAGGCAAAAGAGCGCGTTATAGTCTTCACAAACCACCAGGCTTAATCGAGCCAAGAGGAAATCACTTGGGATCAAGCCTCGTCTAACCATGTGATAGCCGAAGAATATCCAGGTTCAGATGATGAAATAAAAGTTGGTGAAACTCCCAAAATCCTGGAGGATGGAGTCCAAACAACGGTCGACGACTTGAAGGAAATCAATCTAGGAACAAGTAAGGAGCCACAACCTGTTTTCCTTAGTGCACTTTTGACAGATCCAGAACAAGCAGAATATGTCAAGCTACTTACGGAGTATAAGGACGTATTTGCCTTGAGCTACAAAGAGATCCCAGGTCTCAACCCAAAAGTGGCAGTTCATCGACTAGCCATCAAGAAGGGAGTTTCTCCAAAGAAGCAATCGCGGCGACGGTTTCGTCCGGAGATGTTGCCAGAAATCGAAGTGCAGGTGAACAAATTAATCGACGCGGGCTTTATCCGGGAGGTAAAATAACCCACGTGGATAGCCAACATCGTCCCCGTAAGAAAGAAAAATGGTCAACTTCGCATTTGTATAGACTTCCGAGACTTGAACGACGCTTGTCCAAAAGATGACTTCGCGCTGCCAGTCACGGAAATCATGATCGACGCCACGATAGGACATGAAGCATTATCATTCATGGGTTGCACAGCTGGATACAATCAGATCCAAATGGCTCTCGATGATGAAGATGCTACAGTATTCCGGACGCCTAAGGGAATATTTTGCTATAAAGTCATGCCCTTCGGATTGAAGAACGCAGGAGCCACATATCAACGACCTATGCAAAAAAAATTTGACGACATGTTGCACGACATCTTTGAATGCTACGTGGACGATCTCGTTGTCAAATCCAAAAGCAGGGAAGACCACATAAAGGATCTTCGAAAGATTTTTGACACTACAAGAAAATCAGCCCCGGGCGTCCACCTGGTGGGCGTCCTGGGCATATGGACGCCTATATGGCGTCTGAAAATACAAACGGGCGTCCACCGTCCGACGCCAAACTTGGCGTCCGACAGAAGTTGGAAGGGAAGAAATTCAGGCTGCCGGGCGTCCACTAGCGAACGCCATATTCACCAAAATGGCGTCCACTGTCGGACGCCATTTTGGTGAATATGGCGACCGCTATCGGACGCCATGTGTGAATAAATTTTTTTTACCGGGCGTCCACTGTCGGACGCCCGTTGGCCAGACTCGCTTCAAATACACGCCGAGCCCCTTCGCCCCATTCATTCCCAAATTTTTTTTTCTTCTCTCTAACCTCTCTCAACTCTACTCGTCCGCCGCATTCACCCATCCTCCCTTCCATTTTTCATACTTTCCCTAATTTTCGGTATGTTTTCTTACTTTACTTAGTTCTTATTCATTATAATTAGTTCTTATTTTTGATTTTATCATTTTTAATTGGTAGTTTGATAGTTAATATTGTTTAGGTCTAAATTTCGATTAGGTAGATTAGTTTAGCCCAAATTCGATTAGGTAGATTATAGTTTTGCCCATCATCTCAATTTTGATTAGGGTTTGATGAATTTTGTTGAATTGTGATTAAATTTATTAATTAGGATTTGAGTAATGTCTGATTAGTTCGAAATGCTAGGCTTAGATACCGTTCTCCCTGATATTTCCGTACTTGTCTTGTATATTCTTGCTCGATTAGTGTTTGTGACGATGTGGGAGACTACTTTGTCGCTTTTTGTGAGCTAGAATGACCTCTAGGGCCTTCCGTGAGGTTTTGTGTGACTTACGACGGACCAAAAAGTGTTGTAACAATGCCGGATTTTCCCGAAACCACTTCCATCGTGATCGGGGTCAAAAATAGGTGTTAGCAGTGCTTTCGGATTTTTGATATCTCTATCCAAAAATTTGACCTTAAGCTGTTTCTGTCTGACCTATGCCATGAATTTTTGTGTTTTGTTCGGTTAAATTGGGATTAAATTGATGAATTAGGATTTTCGTAAATTGGGATTAAATTGTGATAACATTTGTGATTAAATTCGGTGATTAAATTTCATAAGGACAATTCTAAATAATAAGACATTTGGGTTTATTTTGATGTATTTGTGATTAAATTGAGAAAATTCAGTTATGAAAATTAAGTTAGAGAAATTAAGTTTAAGTTAAATGGTGATTAAATTTTTTTTAGTAAGTCCTAAATTATGTTAGGGAAATTAAACTTTAATTTGTTATATATATTTTTTGAACATAGAAAATGAAGAGAATTGAACGGAAATGGATGTATGAGGGAAGTCTTGATAAGAAAAGACTTCCCACCGTCGAATTTTTGTGGGGTGTTGAATCATTTGTCGAGGTTGCTAAAAAGTCACTAGACTATGCATCGAGGGGGGAGGTTAGGTGTCCGTGTACTAAATGCAAGAACCTAAAAATTTTTGAGGTCATTGTGGTTAAGGAACATGTCATCTATATTGGTTTTTCACCCGATTATTATCATTGGATTTGTCATGGTGAGCCATCTCAGTCTGAGGAACCCGAAAACCGACAAAATGAGGGGGGGTTGAGAGGTATGATAGTTGACGTTGTGGAGTGCAACTTGTTCAATAATGATAACACATATAGGAATGACGACTCACCTAACCCACGAGACTCACCCAACCCACAAGACTCACCTAACCCACAAGAGCCTAACCCACGAGCAAAGGCGTTTTTCGACATGTTGAACGCTTCGGAGAAACAGTTATACGGAGGGTGCGATGTGACTTTGTTAGAAGTCGCATCTATGGTAGTTAGCCTTAAATGTGAGTTCAACCTACCCTTTGCTTGTGTCGATGGTATTGTTGCCTTGCTTGAGAGAGTTATCCCAAAAGACAATATCATGACCCGAACTTTCTACACAACCAAAAAATTTATGAAGGGCCTTCAACTCCCGCATGAAAAGATTGATGCTTGTCCAGATGGATGCATGTTATTTTGGAAGGACGATGCGATGCTTGATGAATTTAGGAGATGTGGTAAGGGTAGGTATGAGACAGTTGAGGGGGATATTGTTTTGAAGGGTAGAAAAGGGAAAAGCGGTGTTAGGGGTAAGAAACCGATCCCAATCAGTCAGCTTACGTATTTCCCTATTGCACCTAGACTTCACAAATTGTATGCCACAAAAACCATAGCGGAGCAAATGAGGTGGTACAAGGAGGACATTAGGGTAACAGGGAAGATGTGTCATCCGAGTGACAGTGAGGAGTGGAAGCGTTTCGATAGACTACATCCCCACTTTGCGTTAGAACCCCGAAATGTATGGCTTGGGTTGTGTACTGATGGATTTGCACCTTTCGGCCAATTTGGTAAGTCGTACTCTTGCTGGCCTGTGATGATCACACCTTATAACCTACCTCCTTGGTTGTGTTTGAAACAACCTTTCATCTTCCTATCTCTTATTGTGCTTGGACCCAAAAACCCGAAAAATCATTTGGATGTTTACTTGCAACCCGTTATTGAGGAATTAAAACAACTGTGGGAGGTAGGGGTGGAAACTTATGATGTCTCTTTGAGACAAAACTTTCAGTTGAAAGCAGCTCTGTTGTGGACTATAAACGACTTTCCCGCGTATGGTATGCTCTCGGGGTGGTCTACTGCGGGTCAGAAAGCATGTCCGTGTTGTATGGATGAGAGCAAAGCTTTTTATCTTCCAAATTCTAGTAAAATAAGTTGGTTTGACTGTCATAGGCAGTTCCTACCAGAAGGTCACCCATATAGAAAGAATAAAAAGGCATTCAAGAAGGGTGAGGTTGTGCTTGACGACGCACCTTATCGACTCCCAGGAGATGAAATATGGGAGTTGATTTCCGATTACCCGTCCACTGTTGACGGAACCGAGCATGAGTTCAAAGACCTCAAAAAGTTGAAAAATGGTTGGTTTAAACGTAGCATATTTTTTGACCTACCATATTGGAGGACTTTGTTACTTCGTCACAATTTACATGTGATGCACATAGAGAAAAACTTCTTCGAGCAGTTGATTCACACTGTGATGGATGTGGAGGGGAAGAGTTGTGACACTACAGGCTCCCGGCGAGATGTAAAGAACTTTTGTGACCGTCCTCAACTGCACATAAAACGGGATGGGTCCAAACCAAGAGCATTGTTTACCCTTGACAAGGCTCAGAGAAAGGCGTTGTTGGAGTGGGTAGAGAAGTTGAAGTTCCTTGATGGGTAAGCCTCCGACTTCAAACGATGTGTTGATCTTAAGAACCTAAAGCTACGAGGGTTAAAGAGTCATGACTGCCACGTCTTCATGGAGAGGTTGCTTCCGGTATCACTAAAGCAACTTTTGCTACCGACGGTGTGGAATTCTATAACTGAGATATCTCAGTTTTTCCGAGATTTGTGTTCTTCTACAGTATCAATTGAGGACATGACTTGGCTGGAGGATCAAATTCCACAGATACTATGCAAACTTGAGATGATCTTCCCACCGTCGTTTTTTAATTCCATGGAGCATCTACCTGTCCACTTGCCCTACGAGGCTAAGGTTGGAGGACCTGTCCAGTATAGATAGATGTACCCATTTGAAAGGTACATAAATTTTAGTAACTTCATTTATAAATTTAATTTAAACATAGCTAATTTTTATTAATTGAAATACATAACTTGTTTATTTAGGTTCCTCAATCATTTGAAGAAGAAAATTGGTAACAAGGCTAGGGTATAGGGTTCTATTTGTAATGCATATTTGACAGAAGAGATTGCAAGCTTCTGCTCCCTCTACTTCGAGAAAGATGTCCAAAAACAACCAAGAACCTGAACCTAGAACATTCAGTGTCCATTGATCCTACTATACCCGAGTTTTTTCAAAAGAAGGACGATGAAGAAACTTCATCCGTTGAGGGTTCTAGGATGCTAGATGAGAAAGAGTATAACCAAGCGCACCTTTACCTACTCTCTAATTGTGAGATCTTAGAGCCTTATGATAAGCAATTTGTAACTGAATATGTCGCTGCAAACCCTGACGTGAACGCTGATGACGTTTGGAGTAAGCATGACGAACATTTTCCTAAGTGGCTCAAGGATCACGAAGTTGCGTTAGACATACATGATGATTTGGTTAGAAGTTTGGCATACGGTCCAGTGCGAGCGGTTAAAACCTGGAACCGGTACTCGGTGAATGGGTTCAATTTTCACACATTCAATTACGGCAAGAACAAGGCTAGATGTAATTTTGGTGTGAGTGTGTCATCTGTTGATGGTGATGAGTACTATGGTATTTTAGAGGATATTTTCCAATTGTGTTATACTAGTAAAGAACTGGGGTATAGAGCTGTGATATTCAAATGTGAGTGGAAAGACAGCTCCGTGAACGGGACACGAGTGCATGAACGTTACAAGATAGTGGAAGTTAATCACACCAGGAAATATCGTCACTCATGCGCATCCCGGAAACCTTCCCAGAAGGTCACCATCCTAAGAGGAGTTCTTTTGCATGGATGACCGGAAAAGAAAGTGCACTTTGTTGATATGAGTAGTATTTCAAATCCCTTTAAGCAAAGCTCATAAATAGGACATCTTCAATCAATGTGGGGGTATTTCAATCACTCCCACTTGAAGAACGCAACGTCCTCGTTGCGCCTGGCAGCATAACCGCTGACCCAGAATCCACCCCCGCTAGGTGCCAAATGCACGGTCGCAGGGTTGCTCTGATACCATTTGTAACACCCCGGCCCAATCCTAGGACCGGAAATGTTAACCGCGGTAGCTCGCCAGGCTTTTGTACTGGTCCCACAGACCAACACGAGTCCTTCCCATGAGGTCAGCCATCCTAAGATTACTCCCACTCAAGCACGCTTAACTGCGGAGTTCTTTTGCATGGATGACCGGAAAAGAAAGTGCACTTTGTTGATATGAGTAATATTTCAAATCCCTTTAAGCAAAGCTCATAAATAGGACATCTTCAATCAATGTGGGGGTGTTTCAATACTCGCGCATCAGGCGAAGCAAGTCTACTTTGCTCCTTATCCTTACACGAAAAATGACAGAAATCAAAGTCAATGGCGGGCAGTCTTTACGACTAAACCACGGGGACAAATAGACAGTTCTCTATTCTAGGAAGATGCGGCTTCAAGTGGTACACGCTTATCTCCAAGTGAAGAGACCGTATTCTCCAGTGAAGATCAAAATGAAGGGGCAGAAGAAGATTTAGAGGATGATGACGATATCCATGTTCAGGAGATCCTTGAGGAGGATGACGGACACGATGAAGAGAATTTGGAGGACGATCAGGTGGAGGTCGAGGAGATGGAGGAGGAAGATCAGACTGAGGAGGATGAGGGTGAAGACAATAACGACAGCGAACATGACTACTAGAGTTGTTGTAGTAGGTTATATTGATCATTGTCTTAATTATTTGGACCATTATATTATTTTAATCAAGTTAGATTGTAATTGCTAATTGTTGTTGACATTGTTTAATTTGTTGCAAGGTTAAGATGGCAGGCGGTAGATCCACCAGGAGACGTGGTTGGGGAAGTAGGTCTGTTCAGACATCCACCATGCAATAGGAGGAAGAGGAACGGGTCCCCGAAGCGGGACCGGAGCAGAATGATGAGCAATAGCAGGGGCAGCAACAGGGACAGGAGCAGGAGGTGGAAAAAGACGAGAACGGCCGGGTGAAGCTTGATCCTTGTCGCGTTTGGTAATATAATCTAACATGTCGATTCTTTTGTAACATATGAATTCTTCGACTATATATTTTAAGATTTCATACATATATGTGCTTCTCGACTCAATGCAGGTTTCTGCATGAGGAGGTCACCGGAGGCTGTACTAGAAGCTACATGGTCGACAAAGGGCAGGGGTATGCTTGCTGGAGTATGGTGTCGTTGGACGTACGTCTGTGGTGGTTCAACAACTTCCGGGTACGTCGATTGTTTTTGTTACCCAGTTTTTATTTTACAATGTAGACTTTGTAAATATTTTCGCTACTAATTAATAATCCGCCTTGATTGTGTAGTTGAAGTTCACTTGAGACCAGGAGTTAGAAGGAAGGGTGTGGGATCGATATAACGAGACCTGCACACGACGTTTTGCTTGCGTAATGAACAAACGCCACAAGCGGGGGACTGCGCTCAATGACCTTAAAGGTGTAGTTTTTAATAGTACTCATGTTTTAACAAACAATTTAACTTCAATCTTTTACTGTATTAACTAATATAATAGTGTCGTCATATTTTAGGGGAAGCGTTGGAGAGGTGGGTTACGTACAATGACAGCGCGGAATTCAAGGTCAGGTCGGAGAGGGCACAGAGAAATAAAATGACGAACTGCGAAAGAAGGGGAAGGCATGAGGGTATGATTTCTATTAATATCGTACTATTACTTGAATAATCATAAACTATGTTCGCATAATATATATTCGCCTAACGTTCATACTCATTTAATAGCTAGAAGCTGAACTCGGAAGGATGACAACCGCGCCCGAGCTATTCCTGGACATGCACGCAAAGAGCAATGATGAAAGGACGACTAGTTTTGTCACGAGGAAAGATCAGGCAACCTGGGTGAGTACGAACTATTTCAAATAAATCAACTGATGGGAAGGATTTGCCGTGGATCCTACCAACAAATAAAGCCAACAAAACCTAACACGTAGCAAGGGTAAGTCGGGTCAAGTCCATGGGGACGGTAAGGGGTGTCTAGACTAAGGTCGACTCAAAAACAAGACTAGATTACCAAAACAACACAAATGGGAACAAAAAACTAGCAAGAATTGATTAACTATGATGATGGAAGCGGATGAAACTAGACTATGAATGCACTAGGTATAACACGAACTAAATGAAACAACTAAAGCTAAATGAACAATCAAACTAGAGAAACAATGACTAATAAGATGGAGAAATCAATTAAGGGAAGGAGTAGGGTTAGTTTGGGTTCATAAGTGTAGTAGGATGGTTGGGTAATCGAGGGTGTAGGTTTCACCTAGTTACTAAGGTCGGTCCACGCTCTCGCGTCAAAGACAAGCTCGAATACTCATGCAAGATGCTACCAAAAACACAAGAATTCAACCACAAATCCATCACACAATGAGAAGAAGAAGACAAGCAAGAGAAGCATGACCACTACTACTCATACAAACAATTCAACAAACACATAGTGTGCTTAACATGTGACCAGTAACAAAGAATTCACCTTTACCCCTAATTACCCATAATCCACACTTAATCCCCCTACTAACCCCACAATAAGTCTACTCACACATAATCAAACTAACATTAACAATAACAAGACGAATCAACACAAACATCAAAACATTCATTATGAAACTAGCAAGAACAATAAACAATGAATAAAGATTAAAATTTGAAAAATTAAGAGAAAAGAGAGTAAGAAGATTATACCAACTAACAAGTGGATAAAAAGATGAGAACTTGTATTATAAGAACACCCAAAACCTCCACCAATGTTGGCAAGATTGAATGGATTCTTGTAGAGATCCCTTAATACAAGATTAACTAACTAAATTAATCTAAGATTAACAAAAGATTAAGAAAAGATTAATGTAAAACTAAGCTAGGGATGAAGAGAGTCTATCTAGGGTTTAGGATAGTGTAGAGTAATGTAAGGTGCTTAAACAATACAAAGGGAGGGTATTTATAAGGTTACAAGAGCAAAGGAAATGAAAAGAAGAGTCACGGTGCTGTACTGGGCTCATCCCGACCGGGATGGGTTGTAATCCCCTAGAAATTCTAACGCAATACAGTGGCGGAAACACTGTAGAAGTGGGATTATAACACACTGTAGCTATGTCTTGATTAAATAAAAATGGTAAGTCAATACATAAGCCATAAAATAAAAATGGCTACAAAATAAAAGAAAATAATAATAATAATAATAATAATAATAATAATAATAATAATAATAATAATAATAATAATAATAATAAAATCCATAAAAAGGTTTTTAACAATCCATAATAAAGTGATCATATTAAAATAAGCAAGATCCATAACTGCTCGCTAGCCCACCCGAAGGGAAACACATATACCTGCCATGTTAAAAACATAGCAGCCACAATCAGTGAGGAGCCACGACGACGTTCTCCCAGCCATATTACAAGATTTTAAAACTGTACTACTATAGAAAAATAGTAAAAATGGAAAACAGTAAAACATCATATTAAAATAAGCTTTCAGCGCAAAACCAAAATATTAAAATGGGTTTCCGAAGAAACATAAAAATAGTTACCAACCTGCAAACCAATTATATCGATAATATAAAAATATTCCAAATGGCGTTATGGATAGGATTAATGTAGAATCCAGACTTTCACTAGGATAATACTAGAAACTAGCTTCGAGAACTGTAGACTTAACTCATAACAGAATCCAGTCTCTAACTATGCAACTCAACTATAATAGGACTGCGTGCAGCGAGGTCCTGGAAGTAGTGCATACCCCTCCTAGACAAGAAATATGTCTAGTTCAGCTGACGGCGACTAACACGATGCTTTATCTAGCTTAAGGTCAAAACATACACTCTCCTGGGCGAAACTACGCCCAGTTCAACGACCAAATGTGCCCCAATTAGGCACACCGGCTTTATAGCTGATGGCAAAACGTACATATTACTCTAAACCCACACTTGTCCTTATTCCATAACTCCAAAACAAGTCATTATCGATATCCAAAAGATATAATCATTATAAACAATAAGAGAACAAAAAGAAAAGGATCACTTTCCAAAAGCGGAAACTTCTATTTTAGGAAACTGCTATTTTCAGAAACCTTACTAAAAATAGCATTATATCAAAATAGCAAAAATATTAGTTTATACTAATTCGACATTTTAGTAAATGATATAGATTTATAAAAACTAGTACTTTCGGCCTTAACGATATTACTTATCAAAGTGAGAGTATTTAGATTTATGAAATTATTGAAAAACCATACAAGTGTTTACAAAATAATTAAAAATGTCTTAAACACTTTAGTACTACTAATTAGGGTGTTTCCAAAATTTATAAAACTAAAATTCCCTAATTATTATTAGTTACGACAATACGATTATAAATTGGATTTTACTGTAATCCCCTAGAAATTCTAACGCAATACAGTGGCGGAAACACTGTAGAGTTGGGATTAAAACACACTGACAAACTATATCTTATTAAAAGAAATGGTAAGTCAATACAGAGGCCTCTTTTTACAAAAGGACTAAAAGTAAAACCTCCAAACGGGTTTATACAAATCCATAAATTACAAGAATGAAGAAAGAGTAGGATCAACGCTACTCGCTAGCTCACACCGAAAACCCAGCAGCAAATACCTGTCATGTTATGAACATAATAGCCACGTCAGTGGGGAGTAACTCGGACGTTCTCCCATCCATATTATATCATATGGAAAAATAATAGTATTAATATATCAAAATATTTAAAATGGAAAACATTAAAAGATATAATAAAAATAAGCTTTCGGAGAAAACTTAAAATATGGGAACAATAAAATCAGAACAAGTTTTCAGAAGAAAACTGAAAATATTTGCCAACCTGCAAACCAAAATGTATCAATAATAATAAAAATATTCAAAATGACGTTATGGATAGGATTAGTGTCGACGGCTAGACTTTCACTAGGAGAATACTAAAACTAGCTTCGAAAACTTAGTTCAAACAAATCAAACTTCGATCTCTAACTAGGCTACTCAACCATAATAGGACGCGACTTATAAATGCGTACTTTCAATGACAAGCAGCAGCACTTTCATAACATGGAACAACAACAATCCAGTAGCAAAGAGGAGCAGCAGAAACGTCACGTACCAAGCATGAACAGGAGAAGAAAATGAGCAGGGAAACAACAAGAATAACGATCACGACGTACCGAAGCCGAAGAAGGGACGGTTGAAGAAGGTACACGCAAGAAATGGTAAGGATTGATGAAGTTGGTGTACGGCAGATCGAGTTATACGGAGGGATCAGATGGCAAACTTAAGGGAAAAGGAAGAGGGAAAGAATGGGAGATGAACTAGCCTGAAAAGGGAGGTGAACATATGATAAAACCAAGTGGGAAGCGGTGGATGAAGAATAGAGGAAGGGGGAAAGAATGAAACGTTGGATGGAGTGAGCTGTTGAAAAAGAAAAGAAGACCAAGGGAAGTGTACGAGTGGGAAATGAGTCAACAGCTAATAAAGTGGGTAAAACGAAGAAACGGATTAATTAAATGAATTGGATAGGAGACGAATTTCGTAACGATAAGTTGATTGACCCAAAAAATCGATTTAAAACGAATTAATAAAATTACTAAATAATTGGACCGTCTAATAAAATGATTAATTAAATTATTCGAGACGAAAACAAAGTTTATAGAAATAAATAATTAGACGGTGAAATAGTATTTCCCGATAAATAATAAATATACGTAAAGTGAATAAAATTGATTTCTTGAAAAAAAGTAATAAATGTTTTGACGAAATTTCAAATAAATGAACTTCGAGCCGAGAATAGAAATTCGAACTTAAATATAAATAAAAAAAAGAATTTAGAATTTAAATCGTCGAAATAGACTTTCGATAAGAAATGAATTAAATATATAAAATGGATCGAAACATAAATAAAAATATGTTTTAATAAGAAGAGTTTCCGAGTCAAATAAAATTTTAGGAGTTTGAAACGATTAAACGATAAATTCATTTCATAATAATTTTAAGAATTACGAGATAAATCGTAAATAAATAAAAATCAAATATAAGTTTAATTTAATTTATTTTATAAAATCAGGGGTGTTACAATCTTCCCCACTAAAAAGAAGTTTCGTCCTCGAAACTAACAAAAACATAATAATAGAGTGGAAAATAAGGTTATATAATTTGAACAAAGGAGATTGCTTAACTCGCATCACAATCTCGGTTTTACAAAAAAAAACTTACAACTTCAAACGTGATATGAAATCGAAATCGAGGATAAAATTTATTTCAAGAAGAGTTGGGCTCAATTCCCAAAGTTTAAAATCAATTAAATTAATAAAATCGCAAGTTAAAAATTATCGGATAAAATAATCACGATAAATAATATTTGTAAATGAACTCGAAGGGGGAATACCCAATAATTTCAAAGCGATAGTGAAACGTTTTGATTAAGAAATTCGACACTATTTTGTTTTAAGATCAAACAAAAATTTGAGAAATCAAATCTTGTAGTTATTAATTAAAAATCGAACCAATCGTCAAACATTTTCAATGGCAGATTTAAAGTCTACCGGCAATAAAACAAAAACTTAGACATACGAAATTTTTCGAAAATTTTAAACTGTTTTACAAATAATCTTATAAAAATCAAAAATATTTGCAATTATGAAAGTTTTCATAAAATCTCGATCACGCAAAAATCAAAATTAAAATTTCAAATAATTTCGAAATACTTTAAAATAAATTATTGAGACCCTTTTGAAACATGACCAAAATAAAACAAAAACAAAATACAAAGTTTTGAAATTTATAACTCAAAATGTTAAAGTTTCATGAAAATCAAAAATTTTAAATTAGTCAAACTTTTCATAACATAGGTTCAAGAAAAAGGTAAACGGATAAATAGAGTCGGAGTCAACGACAAATCGAAACAGAAATTTTCAAACCCGATAAGGAAATCAAAGGGATTGGCCGAAGAAGAAGTAGCAGGATTTAAGAAAAGCTAAGGAGAGGAACGAAATTGAGAGTCAAATAGAGCTCTCAAGGATTGAAGAATAAATTAACCATCTCGAGATTCCCAGTACGACTCTCACAACACGGGTTCCTAATTCCCATCAAATACGCTAAGCCCAATATTAGGCGCTAGGTGATACTACCCAGTCACACTCTCCAAAACATCTTACGTGATTATCCAATCGTTCAAACGACACGATACTAATCCACAATTATTTCACAATCTAATCTCATCAATTAAAATTCCATAGGTCATCATAACACACCCAAATTCGCAATCGATAAGGTTCCTAAATCCCCAAGCTCATAAGGTTTGAACTCGAAGTATACTCCAAATTTCTCGAGTAAGGAACACTGGACAAGGTCCACCAATTTAACAAGGCTCGGGTACGAAATCCTCAAAAATGATCAACAACATACTCTTAACACCATAAACAAATAGGGATTAGGAAGTACACCAACCTAAGGTACACTCAACCTCAATATATAATAACAGATACTCACATCTTCAAACACGTTGTTCAACTAAGGTTCCTGAGAAGTCCATCAAATGCCTGATTACAACAAGGCAACCACAAAATATTTAATAACTCAACGAAGCCACAATATCGTTGGTCGAAGGTTCTAAACTAAAAGTCCCAAAAAGATGATATGTATTATAGTATTCCTCAAAACAACACAATAAGCCCAAATCAAGGTTGTGCAAGATATTTCTCTTCTTCAAGATTAAAAATAACTCATCCAAGGTTAGATAACTCGATCAACTCCAAGGTTTGTAGGTTACAACCTTAAACAACGATCAACGATCTAATCCTTAAGAAACACGGGTAATCTATGTCAACCAAAATTTCTAATGACATTAATGAAAACCTTTAATGGTACCACAACACTCAGCTTAACACTTTAAACAATACTCTAAGATCCCAAATGTTCGCGATGCATCCACCAAATAAGCATCAGGTAAGAATCCCAAAGTAGTATTACCAGTTACACCTAGTTCGGTTCTAGGTTAGGTACTAAGTATCCATCAAATATGACATATTCTCACTACTCCAAAATATATTCAACTCTAAGCACTCCAAAATAATCCAAGTAACCTATAACCCAAGGTTTAGTGTCTAAAGTATCAACCTAATTTCGTTAATTAATTAATACCATTCAAGTCATTCCTCAAGAATTTCTCACTTGCTTAGAAGATAGGGTAGACTCACAATCCTCAAATCAGGTAACAAGGGTTTACTAAATCTCAAACACCTATAACCTTCCATGGGGTTCACCGGGACAGAATCCGGTCTAACCAAAGAATCTCAAGAGAAAAAAAAATGGTAAAGTAGGAGAATTAATCGAAGAATTATTTCAAGAATGAAGATGAGAATTTATAAGTGAAGAATTGAAAAAGGCGGAAGCAGGAAGAAAAGAATCAATGATTCTAGATGATAAAGACCTAAAACGAGAAGGGAAAGTTTGGATCTCTAAGGTTCACGAGGGAAACAAAAGGATTACTTCATCTTATTGCAGAGGACCGAGAACGCAAGTCTTGGGTCGCTCCATCAAGATCTACTGCAACGTCATGGAACAGGAATCTACTCTTGATCATCTAACCTATAGCTTGAGCAAACTAAATCTGAGCTGAAAGGTCACCATTGTATCTTCCTTGTAGCACAAAGTAGTCCACTCGAATCAGCAGGCGTTGAGAGTTCTAAGCAGGTCTAGTCCCGATCTGGAGCAGCATCCTATCAACATCTTGTTCATTCATTTTCTTTAAGACAAAAGCAACAAATATTCAATGCTAATCATTGAGTTACAAGAACATATAAACCTAACAGTTAAGTCCTTACTTTGATTTCTACCCATCTCTCACTAACATTTCTTTAATGTTCAAATCATTTACGAGTATTTTTCCTAAAATCAGGTGTAAGCGTCGGGAGCAACAATGCTCTGATACCAACTGTAATCCCCTAGAAATTCTAACTCAATACAGTGGCGGAAACACTGTAGAGTTGGGATTAAAACACACTGACAAACTATATCTTATTAAAAGAAATGGTAAGTCAATACAGAGGCCTCTTTTTACAAAAGGACTAAAAGTAAAACCTCCAAACGGGTTTATACAAATCCATAAATTACAAGAATGAAGAAAGAGTAGGATCCACGCTACTCGCTAGCTCACACCCAAAACCCAGCAGCAAATACCTGTCATGTTTTAAACATAACAGCCACGTCAGTGGGGAGTAACTCGGACGTTCTCCCATCCATATTATATCATATGGAAAAATAATAGTATTAATATATCAAAATATTTAAAATGGAAAACATTAAAAGATATAATAAAAATAAGCTTTCAGAGAAAACTTGAAATATGGGAACAATAAAATCAGAACAAGTTTTCAGAAAAAAACTGGAAATATTTGCCAACCTGCAAACCAAAATATATCGATAATAATAAAAATATTCAAAATGGCGTTATGGATAGGATTAGTGTCGACGGCTAGACTTTCACTAGGAGAATACTAAAACTAGCTTCGAGAACTTAGTTCAAACAAATCAAACTTCGATCTCTAACTAGACTACTCAACCATAATAGGACGGCGACTTATAAATGCGTGGCCCTAGTTTAAGATAATATGCACACCCCTCCCGAACATCATATATGCTCGGTTCAACAACCGGTGTGCCCCATAAAGACACACCAGCCTTATAGTTGATGGCAAAAAGGTAAACCCCAGAATATATTACTCTAACCCCACACTTGTCCTTATTCCATAACTCCAAAACAAGCCATTATCGATATAAACAAGAGATATAATCATAATGAATAATATGAAGATAAAAGAAATAAACATTTTATATTAAAAGGGAAACTTTCTATAAATAGAAACTTACTAATTTTAGAAACTTACTTAAAATAGAAATATTCTTATAGAAAATACGTAAGTTATTAAATTAGGTGAAATGTATAAAAATAGCATTTCTAACGAAATTAATATTTTATTATTATCGTCGTTATCGTAACTTTATTATATTTCTAAATTCGTTACTCAAAAATATAATTAGAATATAATAAGTCATTATATAGTATTTTATAAATAATTTAGGAAATCGAGTTAAAACAATAAATCTTAGAAAAGAGATATTTTAAGAAAAGCGATATCAAAATTAATTGAGTCAACGAGTTGTATAAATGAAATGAATTTTATAAAGGTTTCAAATTATTTTTAAGAGATAGCTTTGATTTATAAATAATACAAATTTTAATAAAAATAGTCAATCGGAAACAAATAAGAAATTATTAGTGAAAATAGTCTCGACTACGACTAAAATGTATTTAAAACTAAATCGACTATTTTCTCATTTATTAGTATAAATCGTAAAACGAAAATTAATTTATTAAACAAGTATACAATTTTTTTTTTGGTGAAGGGTAAGTATGTATTAAAAAATGATGTTCAATGTACAAATGAATGGCTACATCAAATTATGTAGCCATCTCGCATCTCTAGACCGTAATGGGTATTTAATCATAGCCAAAATTATATTCCGAACATCCAATTTAATCATCTTAACAACATGATGGGGACGCTGCACTGCACCTTCAATTCTACACAAGTTCCGTTGCCTCCAAACATGATAAATCATGGGGTTAAATAGTGCTCGGATAATGTTGCATTGCAATTTGGATCCTCGCACCTTGCACGCCCAAAGTAAAGCGCCAGAGCTTGGGATTTGCTTCTTCGTCCACTCGCGTATGCTTTCTACAACCTTCGCACTACACTCACAATCAAAGAATAAGTGCTCCAAACTTTCCTCATGGGTTTCACATAAAAAAACACCGGTCAGAATCAACAACACCAAATCTAACCAGATTAATCCTAGTGTTTAAAGCCCACCTAAACACTAGCCAAGCAATGAAGCTATGTTTAGGGATGCTCCAACCACTCCAGACGAGACGGGCCCAAGGCATCTTCGGTTTGTGAACCCGAATACCCTCATAACCCTCCGAGATCCTATAGCAGGAACGCGAGCCATGCCAAAGATCATTCACAAACATATGTTTAATTTTGTCCTTAGCCTGACAGATCTTTCGCCAAGCCCAGGTGACATCCGTGTTTGGCTGATATTCTCGCCAATCACGCCCTTTCAGGTAGACGGAATTAACCCACCTAACCCATAATCGATCCGGTTGGTCAAAAACCCATGAAGCTAACTTAGCCACCGCAGCCTGATTCCACAAATTAAGGTCTCTGAGCCCCAGCCCACCTTCCAATTTAGGACAACATATTTTCTCCCAACTCACCAGTGCCCGATTATTACCTTCCACCCCGCCATTCCAAAGGAAATTGCGACATAAAGAAATAATTCTAGACATAACATAAGTCGGGATAATAAAAACCATAGCCCAGTAATTGTGAAGCTGAGACAGCACAGACTGTACCAAGGTCAGTCTGCCTGCATAGGATAGCTTACGCGCCCCAATACTCGAAATTCTCGAGATGATTCGGGCAATCAAGCACTCACAATCAAGTTTTCCAATTCGGGTACATTGGATCGGAAGACCCAAATAACGAAAGGGTAACGTACCTTCAACACAGCCCGAGAATTGAAGAATAGCAGCTTTCTTACCGTCATCCACCCCAGCGAAGTAGGCCTGAGATTTACCTACGCTTATAATCAGGCCCGAGGCCCTGCTAAAACTACCAAAGGCCCTCCACAAAAAATCCATCGAAGCCGTATCCTCTTTGCAGAATAGCAGGAGATCATCCGCAAACATGAGGTGAGTTAACTTCATCGGGGCACACTTCGGATGGTACTTAAACTTCTTGTCAATTTTACCATGGGTAAGGATACGTGAGAAATACTCCATACAAATAGTAAAGAGCAATGGTGACATAGGATCACCCTGCCTTAACCCTCTCTTCCCCCGATAAAAACCGAACGAATCACCATTAACACAGAGTGAGTACGAGACTGAAGTAACACACTCCATGATCAGACAGCGGAAATGATCCGGGAAATCCAGGGCTCGAAGCATCTGATCAACGAAATCCCATTCCACACTATCATAGGCTTTGTGTAAATCAACCTTAAATAAGCATCTAGGTGAAATATGCCCTCTTCTATACATCTTAACAAGGTCCTGACAGATCAAAACATTCTCTACAATACTCCGGCCCTCAATAAAACCACCCTGCGTTGGTGAAATTATCTGGGGTAGAACCCTGACCAATCTCGAGAAGATTATTTTAGCGATACATTTGTACACAACATTGCAACACGCTATAGGCCTAAATTCTTTCACAGATTGAGGCCGGCTCACTTTAGGAATTAAAGTAATGATAGCACAGTTCAGTTGTTTCAGGAGCTTACCTGAAACGAAGAAATCCTGAATAGCGCTAACCACGTCCCCTCCAACAATATCCCACGCATCAATAAAAAATTGACTCGTGAAACCATCCGGACCCGGAGCCTTGTCCCGATGAATATCATGCAGAGCCTTCTTGATTTCCGCCTCAGTCACGCCAGCCAAGAGGGAAGTTTTATGATCAGCCGAACAAGTACTCCCCAACCGAACCGTGTCCACACACACAGGCTCAACCGGCCTCGACTCCCCTAACAGCGAGAGGTAGTAACTAAGGAAAGCCGCTTCAATCTCGCCTTTGTTCGAACACTCCAGCTGTAATCCCCTAGAAATTCTAACGCAATACAGTGGCGGAAACACTGTAGACTGGGACTAAAACACACTGAAAAACTATATCTTATTAAAAGAAATGGTAAGTCAATACAAAAGCCTCTTTTTACAAAAGGGCTAAAAGTAAAATCTCCAAACGGGCTTATACAAATCCATAAATAAACACGAATGAAGGAAGAGTAGGATCCACGCTACTCGCTAGCTCACACCCAAAACCCACCAGCAAATACCTGTCATGTTATAAACATAACAGCCACGTCAGTGGGGAGTAACTCGGACGTTCTCCCAGCCATATTATATCATATGGAAAAATAATAGTATTACTATATCAAAATATTTAAAAAGGGAAAACATTAAAACGATATAATAAAAATAAGTTTTCGGCGAAACTTAAAGCACTTGCCAACCTGCAAGTCAAAATCAATCGATAATATAAATATTCAAAAAATGGCGTTATGGAAATTCGATCAGTGTGCACAAGGCTAGACTTTCACTAGGATAATACTAGAAACTAGCTTCGAGAACTGTAGACTTAACTCATAACAGAATCCAGTCTCTAACTAGGCAACTCAACTATAACAGGACTGCGTGCAGCGAGGTCCTGGTTTAAGTAGTGCATACCCCTCCTAGACAACAAATATGTCTAGTTCAGCTGACGGCGACTAACACGATGCGATATCTAGCTTAAGGTCAAAACATACACTCTCCTGGGCGAAACTACGCCCAGTTCAACGACCAAATGTGTCCCAAATAGACACACCGGCTTTATAACTGATGGCAAAAACGTACATCCCAGACTATATTACTCTAACCCCACACTTGACTATATTCCATAACTCCAAAACAAAGTCATTATCGATATTCAAAATAAATATAATCATTATAATAATGTGAGGATAAAAGGAATAAACATTTTATATAAAAGGAAAACTTCCTATAAATAGAAACTTACTAATTTTAGAAACTTACTTAAAATAGAAATAGTTTTTACAGAAAATACGTAAGTTATTAAAATAAGTGAAATGTATAAAAAAAATAGCATTTCTAACGAAATTAACATTTTATTATTATCGTCGTTATCGTAACTTTATTATATTTCTAAATTCGTTACTCAAAACATAAAGAAAATATAATAAGTCAATATAGAGTATTATATAAATAATTAGGAAATCGAGTTAAAACTATAGATTTTAGAAAAGAGATGTTTTAAGAAAAACGATATCAAAATTAATTGAATCAACGAGTTTTATAATTAAAATGAGAGTTACAAAGACTTCAAATTATTTTTAATAAATAGCTTTTATTAATAAATAATACGGATTTTAATAAAAATAGTCAATCGGAAATAATTAGTGAAAATAGTCTCGATTAAAAATATATTTAAAACAAAATCGACTATTTTCTCATTTATTAATATAAATCATAAAACGAAATTAATTTATTGAACAAGTATACAAATCTCAATTATGACATAAAAATACGATTTTGAGTTGAAATTATAAATTAACGAAATATGAAGAAAATATGAAATCGTTATTATTTAGTTACTAGTGTCACGATAACCAACAAAATATTATAAACGATCGTAAATAATCAAATTACTAACGATTTGTAAAACGATATCGAAAACTTGTAAAATATTTATAAATACGATTTAAAAGAATATAATTAGCAATAATATATAGCTAAAATTTAGAAAACCGAAGTTAAAATATTTACTACAAACTACTACTCAAACATACGATATAAAATCGAGTAACGTCCTAAAGTTACCTTGAGTCGATATCTTAATGCTCGTATACTTGCCCTTCTTGATGAGTCCAAACTCCACCCGTTATAACACTTGTCGTACAAAAGGACTTCGAGGCTCCAACGAAAAATCGAGACGAAAGAAAAAAAAAAAGAAAAGAAAACATAATAAGGAATAATGTAGGAAACGAATGACGAGAACGATAGAATAGAAAAATGGAAATTAAGGCTCGGGAATCAGGAAAACTGGAGATGATACGAAACGTGACAAGGAAAAACAGAAAGGATAAAGGGGTCTATCTCAAAACTAGGCATAAAAGGACTCGAAACCGAGACCGATGATAGGCTGGATAAATATGATAACATAAGGAAAAGAGGAACGTAAAACAGACAGCAGCAGCCCAAATGCAAACAACAGCCACGATACTCATGTCGACACCGCAATAGTCATCAGAACCGAGCGAAACAGCAGCAAACATGGCAGTAACAACGGTAGCAGCGAGAATCGGCAACAAAAACAGTGTAAGAAGAAGAATAGAAGAAAGAAGGAGAAGAAAAACGGAGAAGAAACAGCAGCCGCAGCATCGGGATATGAAAACAACAGTAGATAATGAATAATTATAGAAGAGAAGAGGATGGCAGCAAAATAGATGACACGAGCGAGTAAGAGAAGAAACGAAGAAGATGAATAGAGTAAAGAAGAGAGCATTTAACAAGAACACAGCAGAAACGAAGGGCGGGCAGGTACGGAAAAGCAGTAGTCGAATAGAAAACGGAACGAAAACAGAGCAATCGAGAGAATAACACAAGAGAAGGAACCAACCAGCAGAACGCAGCAGCAGCAGAGAGAAAACAACGAAGAAAGGAGAAGAAAAGAACGAGGACAACGATTGACCACAACAATCAGCAAATAAACGAATAAACGCAACGGCAGTAACGTACGTAGTGCACGAAGAAGAGGAAGAGGAGAATGGGATTACCTATCCGAAACAGATGATACCGAAACCGACCTCAGAGCCGAGAAAATCAGCAGCAATCAAGGCAGCAGCAATCAAGGCAGCAGCGAACGGACGCAGAAATCACGCGCAACGACTGGAAAATAGAGGAAAAACAGGGCAACGGAGGAGACAAGTAGTGAGGAAGGTTTAGCGAAGCAGCAAACGAAGCAAACTGGAGAAGATGCGGAAAAGAAAGGGAAAAAAAACGAAGGGGAAGGAGGTACGAAGAGGTGGAACCCAAGAGATGAGGGAAGAGGAGGAGTTAAAAACAAGGAGTAAGGGGGTAAACGTAAAAGAGAGATACAGGTAATGAGAGGGAGGCAGTGAAGCGGTGGAGGAGTGAGGGGATAAAATAAAAATGATCAAGGGGGTGTAATGAGCATTAAAAAAAATGAGAAAACAAAAGGTGGTTAAGGGAAGTGAATCAGCCAAATAAAAGTACGGATTAATCAAATTTCGATCGATAAGTTGACTGTCCCACGAATCGGGTTAAAACGAGTTAATAAAATTAATAAATAATCAGTCCGTCAAATAAAGTGAGTAAATAAAGTACTCGAGACGAAAATGAAGCTGATAGAAATAAATAATTAGACGATCAAATAGTATTTCCCGATAAGTAATAAATTTTCGATAAAGTGAATTAAATTGATTTCTCGAGGAAAGAAAATAAATATTTGAAGAAACTTAAAATAAATGAGTTTCGAGCTTAAAATATATAATTAAACAGAATTTTGAATTTAAATCGTCGAAATAGACTTTCGATAAAAATTAAATTAAATGTATAAAATAAATTGAAATGGAATAAAAATATGTTTCAAAAATAAGAAGAGTTCCCGAGACAAATAGAATTTTAGGAGTTTGAAACGATTAAAGGATAAATTCGTTTTATAATAATTTTATGAATTACGAGTTAAATCGTAAAAATAAAAATACGAACAAAATTTTAATTTAATTTAAATTCATAAAAATCAGGGGTGTTACAATCTTCCCCACTAAAAGAAGTTTCGTCCTCGAAACTTATAAAAACAAAATGAAATCGAAGACAAATTTAGTTTTCAAGATAAGTTGGGCTCAATAACCCGAAGTTTAAAATCATTCAATTTAACAAAATCGTAGGTTAAGAATTATTAGATAAATATTTGTAAACGAACTCGAGGGGGAAGGATACCCAAATATTTTCAAAACAATAGTAAAACGTTTTAATTAAGAAATTTGACGATATTTTGTTTTATGACCAAACAAAAATTCGAGAAATCATGTTTTGTAGCTAGTAAATGAAAATCGAACCATTCGTCAAACATTTTCAATAATAAATTTAAAGTTTATCGACATTAAAATAAAAATTTAGACGTACGAAGTTTTCTAAAATATTAAATCGTTTTGCATAGTAATCTTTTAAATAAAAATCCAAAATATTTGTAATTATGAAAGTTTTCAGAAAATCTCGATCACGCGGAAAGCAAAATTAAAATTTTAAATACTTTCAAAATACTTTAAAATAAATTATGAAGGTATTTTGAAAACGGAAGTAAATGTAGATGTTAAGTAAAAAAAATAAAACAAAAATGAAGTACAAAGTTTTGAAATTTATAACTCGAAATGTTAATATTTCATGAAAATCAAAATTTTAAATTAGTCAAACTTTTCATAACATAAGTTCGGGAAAATGATAAATGGATAAATAGAGTCAAAGTCAACGACAAATCGAATCAAAAGTTTTCAAGCCTGATAAAGAAGTCGGAGGGATTGGCAGCAAAAAAGGTAACAGAATATAAGAGAAGCTAAGGAGAGGACAAAACCGAGAGTCAAAATAGCTCCCGAGGAATAGAAAACAAATTAACCATCTCGAGATTCCTGGTACGACTCCCACAAACAGGGTTCCTAATTCCCAACAAATACGTTAAGTCCAATATTAGGCGCTAGGTGGTACTACTCAGTCACAATCTTCAAAAATGTCTTACGTGATTATCCAATCGATCAAACGACACGATACTAATCCACAATTGCTTTAGAATCAAACCCATAATTAAGATTCCAACGGTTAACAAAACATACCCAAACTCGTAATCGTTAAGGCTCACGAATCCAAAGCTCATAAGGATTGAACTCGAGGTATACTCCAAATTTCTCGAGTAAGGAACATTGGACAAGATCCACCAATTTAACAAGGCTCGGGTACGAAATCCTCAAAAATGATCATCAACATATTTAATATGCCACAAGTACAGAAGTTGGGAATGTACAATAAATCCTCGAACACGCTCAAACCTATAGGTAATGGCGCAAACACTCACATCTTCAAACACGTCATTCAACTAAGGTTCCCGAAAATTCCATCAAATTTCATATTGCATCAGCGAAACCACCAAAATTTTTATTAACTCAATGAAGCCACAATCTCGTTGGTCTAAGGGTTCTGAACTATAAATCCATCAAGATGATTCGCATTAAGTATTCCTCAAAACTACGCGATAAATCAAACCTTTAATTGTACAATATGTTTCTCTTCTTCAAGGCTAACAACAATTTTATCCAAGTTAGATCACTCAACTCCAAAGTTCATAGGTTACAACCTTAAACAACGATCAACGACCTAATCCATAAGAAACACGAGAAGTCTATGTCCACCAAAATTTCTAACGACATTAATGAAAACCTTTATTGGTACCACAACACTTCGGCTAACACTTTAAACAGTACTCTATGATCCCAAATATTTGCGATGCATACATTAAATAAATATTTGGTAAGAATCCCAAAGTAATATTATCAGTTACACTTAGTTCGGTTCTAGGTTAGGTACAAGATATCCATCAAATATGACATATTCTTACCATTCCCAAAATATGATCATCTCTAAGTACTCCAAAATAATCAAAGTAACCTATAACCCAAGGTTCAGTGTCTAAAGTATCATCCTAATTCCATCAATCAACAATTTGCCACTCAAATCAATCCTCAATAATTTCTTACTTGCTAAAAAGGTAGGGTGGACTAACATTCCTCAAACCAGGTAACGAGGGTTTAATAAACCTCAAACATCAATGACTTCCAAAAGATTCACTAAGACAGAATCGGTCATACCAAAGAATCTCAAGAGAGAAGACGGTAAAATAAGAGAATTAATCAAAGATTTATCACAAGAATGAACACGAGAATATATAAGAGAAGAATTAGAAGAAGTAGAGGAAGGAAGGAATAGATGATCCTATAATACAAAGATCTTAAACCAGAGAAGAATCTTCGGGCCTCCGGAGTTCACGAGGGAACTAAATGGATTACTTCATCTTCTTGTAGAGGAACGAGTACACAAGTCTTGGGTCGCTCCATCTGGATCTACTGCAACATCTTGGAACATGAATCTACTCTTCATCGTCTAACCTGTAGCTTGCAAACTAAATCTGAACTGAAAGGTCACCATCGACATCTTTCTTGGAGCACCAAGTTGTCCACTCGAGTCAGCAGGCGTTGTTGAGAGTTCTAAGCAGGTCTTGTCCCGATCTGGAGCAGCATCCTATCAGCATCTTGCCCATTCATCTTCTTTCAGACAAAGCAACAAATATTCAATGCTAATCATTGAGTTACAAGAACATATAAACGTAACAGTTAAGTCCTTATTTAGGTTTCTACCCATCTCGATCTCACTAATATTTATTTAATGTTCAAATCATTTACTGGTATTTTTCCTAAAATCAGGTGTAAGCGTCGGGAGCAACAATGCTCTGATACCAACTGTAATCCCCTAGAAATTCTAACGCAATACAGTGGCGGAAACACTGTAGACTGGGACTAAAACACACTGAAAAACTATATCTTATTAAAAGAAATGGTAAGTCAATACAAAAGCCTCTTTTTACAAAAGGGCTAAAAGTAAAATCTCCAAACGGGCTTATACAAATCCATAAATAAACACGAATGAAGGAAGAGTAGGATCCACGCTACTCGCTAGCTCACACCCAAAACCCAGCAGCAAATACCTGTCATGTTATAAACATAACAGCCACGTCAGTGGGGAGTAACTCGGACGTTCTCCCAGCCATATTATATCATATGGAAAAATAATAGTATTACTATATCAAAATATTTAAAAAGGGAAAACATTAAAACGATATAATAAAAATAAGTTTTCGGCGAAACTTAAAGCACTTGCCAACCTGCAAGTCAAAATCAATCGATAATATAAATATTCAAAAAATGGCGTTATGGAAATTCGATCAGTGTGCACAAGGCTAGACTTTCACTAGGATAATACTAGAAACTAGCTTCGAGAACTGTAGACTTAACTCATAACAGAATCCAGTCTCTAACTAGGCAACTCAACTATAACAGGACTGCGTGCAGCGAGGTCCTGGTTTAAGTAGTGCATACCCCTCCTAGACAACAAATATGTCTAGTTCAGCTGACGGCGACTAACACGATGCGATATCTAGCTTAAGGTCAAAACATACACTCTCCTGGGCGAAACTACGCCCAGTTCAACGACCAAATGTGTCCCAAATAGACACACCGGCTTTATAGCTGATGGCAAAAACGTACATCCCAGACTATATTACTCTAACCCCACACTTGACTATATTCCATAACTCCAAAACAAAGTCATTATCGATATTCAAAATAAATATAATCATTATAATAATGTGAGGATAAAAGGAATAAACATTTTATATAAAAGGAAAACTTCCTATAAATAGAAACTTACTAATTTTAGAAACTTACTTAAAATAGAAATAGTTTTTACAGAAAATACGTAAGTTATTAAAATAAGTGAAATGTATAAAAAAAATAGCATTTCTAACGAAATTAACATTTTATTATTATCGTCGTTATCGTAACTTTATTATATTTCTAAATTCGTTACTCAAAACATAAAGAAAATATAATAAGTCAATATAGAGTATTATATAAATAATTAGGAAATCGAGTTAAAACTATAGATTTTAGAAAAGAGATGTTTTAAGAAAAACGATATCAAAATTAATTGAATCAACGAGTTTTATAATTAAAATGAGAGTTACAAAGACTTCAAATTATTTTTAATAAATAGCTTTTATTAATAAATAATACGGATTTTAATAAAAATAGTCAATCGGAAATAATTAGTGAAAATAGTCTCGATTAAAAATATATTTAAAACAAAATCGACTATTTTCTCATTTATTAATATAAATCATAAAACGAAATTAATTTATTGAACAAGTATACAAATCTCAATTATGACATAAAAATACGATTTTGAGTTGAAATTATAAATTAACGAAATATGAAGAAAATATGAAATCGTTATTATTTAGTTACTAGTGTCACGATAACCAACAAAATATTATAAACGATCGTAAATAATCAAATTACTAACGATTTGTAAAACGATATCGAAAACTTGTAAAATATTTATAAATACGATTTAAAAGAATATAATTAGCAATAATATATAGCTAAAATTTAGAAAACCGAAGTTAAAATATTTACTACAAACTACTACTCAAACATACGATATAAAATCGAGTAACGTCCTAAAGTTACCTTGAGTCGATATCTTAATGCTCGTATACTTGCCCTTCTTGATGAGTCCAAACTCCACCCGTTATAACACTTGTCGTACAAAAGGACTTCGAGGCTCCAACGAAAAATCGAGACGAAAGAAAAAAAAAAAGAAAAGAAAACATAATAAGGAATAATGTAGGAAACGAATGACGAGAACGATAGAATAGAAAAATGGAAATTAAGGCTCGGGAATCAGGAAAACTGGAGATGATACGAAACGTGACAAGGAAAAACAGAAAGGATAAAGGGGTCTATCTCAAAACTAGGCATAAAAGGACTCGAAACCGAGACCGATGATAGGCTGGATAAATATGATAACATAAGGAAAAGAGGAACGTAAAACAGACAGCAGCAGCCCAAATGCAAACAACAGCCACGATACTCATGTCGACACCGCAATAGTCATCAGAACCGAGCGAAACAGCAGCAAACATGGCAGTAACAACGGTAGCAGCGAGAATCGGCAACAAAAACAGTGTAAGAAGAAGAATAGAAGAAAGAAGGAGAAGAAAAACGGAGAAGAAACAGCAGCCGCAGCATCGGGATATGAAAACAACAGTAGATAATGAATAATTATAGAAGAGAAGAGGATGGCAGCAAAATAGATGACACGAGCGAGTAAGAGAAGAAACGAAGAAGATGAATAGAGTAAAGAAGAGAGCATTTAACAAGAACACAGCAGAAACGAAGGGCAGACAGGTACGGAAAAGCAGTAGTCGAATAGAAAACGGAACGAAAACAGAGCAATCGAGAGAATAACACAAGAGAAGGAACCAACCAGCAGAACGCAGCAGCAGCAGAGAGAAAACAACGAAGAAAGGAGAAGAAAAGAACGAGGACAACGATTGACCACAACAATCAGCAAAGAACCGAATAAACGCAACGGCAGTAACGTACGTAGTGCACGAAGAAGAGGAAGAGGAGAATGGGATTACCTATCCGAAACAGATGATACCGAAACCGACCTCAGAGCCGAGAAAATCAGCAGCAATCAAGGCAGCAGCAATCAAGGCAGCAGCGAACGGACGCAGAAATCACACGCAACGACTGGAAAATAGAGGAAAAACAGGGCAACGGAGGAGACAAGTAGTGAGGAAGGTTTAGCGAAGCAGCAAACGAAGCAAACTGGAGAAGATGCGGAAAAGAAAGGGAAAAAAAACGAAGGGGAAGGAGGTACGAAGAGGTGGAACCCAAGAGATGAGGGAAGAGGAGGAGTTAAAAACAAGGAGTAAGGGGGTAAACGTAAAAGAGAGATACAGGTAATGAGAGGGAGGCAGTGAAGCGGTGGAGGAGTGAGGGGATAAAATAAAAATGATCAAGGGGGTGTAATGAGCATTAAAAAAAATGAGAAAACAAAAGGTGGTTAAGGGAAGTGAATCAGCCAAATAAAAGTACGGATTAATCAAATTTCGATCGATAAGTTGACTGTCCCACGAATCGGGTTAAAACGAGTTAATAAAATTTATAAATAATCAGTCCGTCAAATAAAGTGAGTAAATAAAGTACTCGAGACGAAAATGAAGCTGATAGAAATAAATAATTAGACGATCAAATAGTATTTCCCGATAAGTAATAAATTTTCGATAAAGTGAATTAAATTGATTTCTCGAGGAAAGAAAATAAATATTTGAAGAAACTTAAAATAAATGAGTTTCGAGCTTAAAATATATAATTAAACAGAATTTTGAATTTAAATCGTCGAAATAGACTTTCGATAAAAATTAAATTAAATGTATAAAATAAATTGAAATGGAATAAAAATATGTTTCAAAAATAAGAAGAGTTCCCGAGACAAATAGAATTTTAGGAGTTTGAAACGATTAAAGGATAAATTCGTTTTATAATAATTTTATGAATTACGAGTTAAATCGTAAAAATAAAAATACGAACAAAATTTTAATTTAATTTAAATTCATAAAAATCAGGGGTGTTACAATCTTCCCCACTAAAAGAAGTTTCGTCCTCGAAACTTATAAAAACAAAATGAAATCGAAGACAAATTTAGTTTTCAAGATAAGTTGGGCTCAATAACCCGAAGTTTAAAATCATTCAATTTAACAAAATCGTAGGTTAAGAATTATTAGATAAATATTTGTAAACGAACTCGAGGGGGAAGGATACCCAAATATTTTCAAAACAATAGTAAAACGTTTTAATTAAGAAATTTGACGATATTTTGTTTTATGACCAAACAAAAATTCGAGAAATCATGTTTTGTATCTAGTAAATGAAAATCGAACCATTCGTCAAACATTTTCAATAATAAATTTAAAGTTTATCGACATTAAAATAAAAATTTAGACGTACGAAGTTTTCTAAAATATTAAATCGTTTTGCATAGTAATCTTTTAAATAAAAATCCAAAATATTTGTAATTATGAAAGTTTTCAGAAAATCTCGATCACGCGGAAAGCAAAATTAAAATTTTAAATACTTTCAAAATACTTTAAAATAAATTATGAAGGTATTTTGAAAACGGAAGTAAATGTAGATGTTAAGTAAAAAAAATAAAACAAAAATGAAGTACAAAGTTTTGAAATTTATAACTCGAAATGTTAATATTTCATGAAAATCAAAATTTTAAATTAGTCAAACTTTTCATAACATAAGTTCGGGAAAATGATAAATGGATAAATAGAGTCAAAGTCAACGACAAATCGAAACAAAAGTTTTCAAGCCTGATAAAGAAGTCGGAGGGATTGGCAGCAAAAAAGGTAATAGAATATAAGAGAAGCTAAGGAGAGGACAAAACCGAGAGTCAAAATAGCTCCCGAGGAATAGAAAACAAATTAACCATCTCGAGATTCCTGGTACGACTCCCACAAACAGGGTTCCTAATTCCCAACAAATACGTTACGTCCAATATTAGGCGCTAGGTGGTACTACTCAGTCACAATCTTCAAAAATGTCTTACGTGATTATCCAATCGATCAAACGACACGATACTAATCCACAATTGCTTTAGAATCAAACCCATAATTAAGATTCCAACGGTTAACAAAACATACCCAAACTCGTAATCGTTAAGGCTCACGAATCCAAAGCTCATAAGGATTGAACTCGAGGTATACTCCAAATTTCTCGAGTAAGGAACATTGGACAAGATCCACCAATTTAACAAGGCTCGGGTACGAAATCCTCAAAAATGATCATCAACATATTTAATATGCCACAAGTACAGAAGTTGGGAATGTACAATAAATCCTCGAACACGCTCAAACCTATAGGTAATGGCGCAAACACTCACATCTTCAAACACGTCATTCAACTAAGGTTCCCGAAAATTCCATCAAATTTCATATTGCATCAGCGAAACCACCAAAATTTTTATTAACTCAATGAAGCCACAATCTCGTTGGTCTAAGGGTTCTGAACTATAAATCCATCAAGATGATTCGCATTAAGTATTCCTCAAAACTACGCGATAAATCAAACCTTTAATTGTACAATATGTTTCTCTTCTTCAAGGCTAACAACAATTTTATCCAAGTTAGATCACTCAACTCCAAAGTTCATAGGTTACAACCTTAAACAACGATCAACGACCTAATCCATAAGAAACACGAGAAGTCTATGTCCACCAAAATTTCTAACGACATTAATGAAAACCTTTATTGGTACCACAACACTTCGGCTAACACTTTAAACAGTACTCTATGATCCCAAATATTTGCGATGCATACATTAAATAAATATTTGGTAAGAATCCCAAAGTAATATTATCAGTTACACTTAGTTCGGTTCTAGGTTAGGTACAAGATATCCATCAAATATGACATATTCTTACCATTCCCAAAATATGATCATCTCTAAGTACTCCAAAATAATCAAAGTAACCTATAACCCAAGGTTCAGTGTCTAAAGTATCATCCTAATTCCATCAATCAACAATTTGCCACTCAAATCAATCCTCAATAATTTCTTACTTGCTAAAAAGGTAGGGTGGACTAACATTCCTCAAACCAGGTAACGAGGGTTTAATAAACCTCAAACATCAATGACTTCCAAAAGATTCACTAAGACAGAATCGGTCATACCAAAGAATCTCAAGAGAGAAGACGGTAAAATAAGAGAATTAATCAAAGATTTATCACAAGAATGAACACGAGAATATATAAGAGAAGAATTAGAAGAAGTAGAGGAAGGAAGGAATAGATGATCCTATAATACAAAGATCTTAAACCAGAGAAGAATCTTCGGGCCTCCGGAGTTCACGAGGGAACTAAATGGATTACTTCATCTTCTTGTAGAGGAACGAGTACACAAGTCTTGGGTCGCTCCATCTGGATCTACTGCAACATCTTGGAACATGAATCTACTCTTCATCGTCTAACCTGTAGCTTGCAAACTAAATCTGAACTGAAAGGTCACCATCGACATCTTTCTTGGAGCACCAAGTTGTCCACTCGAGTCAGCAGGCGTTGTTGAGAGTTCTAAGCAGGTCTTGTCCCGATCTGGAGCAGCATCCTATCAGCATCTTGCCCATTCATCTTCTTTCAGACAAAGCAACAAATATTCAATGCTAATCATTGAGTTACAAGAACATATAAACGTAACAGTTAAGTCCTTATTTAGGTTTCTACCCATCTCGATCTCACTAATATTTATTTAATGTTCAAATCATTTACTGGTATTTTTCCTAAAATCAGGTGTAAGCGTCGGGAGCAACAATGCTCTGATACCAACTGTAATCCCCTAGAAATTCTAACGCAATACAGTGGCGGAAACACTGTAGACTGGGATTAAAACACACTGACAAACTATATCTTATTAAAAGAAATGGTAAGTCAATACAAAAGCCTCTTTTTACAAAAGGGCTAAAAGTAAAATCTCCAAACGGGTTTATACAAATCCATAAATAAACACGAATGAAGGAAGAGTAGGATCCACGCTACTCGCTAGCTCACACCCAAAACCCAGCAGCAAATACCTGTCATGTTATAAACATAACAGCCACGTCAGTGGGGAGTAACTCGGACGTTCTCCCAGCCATATTATATCATATGGAAAAATAATAGTATTACTATATCAAAATATTTAAAAAGGGAAAACATTAAAACGATATAATAAAAATAAGTTTTCGGCGAAACTTAAAGCACTTGCCAACCTGCAAGTCAAAATCAATCGATAATATAAATATTCAAAAAATGGCGTTATGGAAATTCGATCAGTGTGCACAAGGCTAGACTTTCACTAGGATAATACTAGAAACTAGCTTCGAGAATTGTAGACTTAACTCATAACAGAATCCAGTCTCTAACTAGGCAACTCAACTATAACAGGACTGCGTGCAGCGAGGTCCTGGTTTAAGTAGTGCATAACCCTCCTAGACAACAAATATGTCTAGTTCAGCTGACGGCGACTAACACGATGCGATATCTAGCTTAAGGTCAAAACATACACTCTCCTGGGCGAAACTACGCCCAGTTCAACGACCAAATGTGTCCCAAATAGACACACCGACTTTATAGCTGATGGCAAAAACGTACATCCCAGACTATATTACTCTAACCCCACACTTGACTATATTCCATAACTCCAAAACAAAGTCATTATCGATATTCAAAATAAATATAATCATTATAATAATGTGAGGATAAAAGGAATAAACATTTTATATAAAAGGAAAACTTCCTATAAATAGAAACTTACTAATTTTAGAAACTTACTTAAAATAGAAATAGTTTTTACAGAAAATACGTAAGTTATTAAAATAAGTGAAATGTATAAAAAAAATAGCATTTCTAACGAAATTAACATTTTATTATTATCGTCGTTATCGTAACTTTATTATATTTCTAAATTCGTTACTCAAAACATAAAGAAAATATAATAAGTCAATATAGAGTATTATATAAATAATTAGGAAATCGAGTTAAAACTATAGATTTTAGAAAAGAGATGTTTTAAGAAAAACGATATCAAAATTAATTGAATCAACGAGTTTTATAATTAAAATGAGAGTTACAAAGACTTCAAATTATTTTTAATAAATAGCTTTTATTAATAAATAATACGGATTTTAATAAAAATAGTCAATCGGAAATAATTAGTGAAAATAGTCTCGATTAAAAATATATTTAAAACAAAATCGACTATTTTCTCATTTATTAATATAAATCATAAAACGAAATTAATTTATTGAACAAGTATACAAATCTCAATTATGACATAAAAATACGATTTTGAGTTGAAATTATAAATTAACGAAATATGAAGAAAATATGAAATCGTTATTATTTAGTTACTAGTGTCACGATAACCAACAAAATATTATAAACGATCGTAAATAATCAAATTACTAACGATTTGTAAAACGATATCGAAAACTTGTAAAATATTTATAAATACGATTTAAAAGAATATAATTAGCAATAATATATAGCTAAAATCTATAAAACCGAAGTTAAAATATTTACTACAAACTACTACTCAAACATACGATATAAAATCGAGTAACGTCCTAAAGTTACCTTGAGTCGATATCTTAATGCTCGTATACTTGCCCTTCTTGATGAGTCCAAACTCCACCCGTTATAACACTTGTCGTACAAAAGGACTTCGAGGCTCCAACGAAAAATCGAGACGAAAGAAAAAAAAAAAGAAAAGAAAACATAATAAGGAATAATGTAGGAAACGAATGACGAGAACGATAGAATAGAAAAATGGAAATTAAGGCTCGGGAATCAGGAAAACTGGAGATGATACGAAACGTGACAAGGAAAAACAGAAAGGATAAAGGGGTCTATCTCAAAACTAGGCATAAAAGGACTCGAAACCGAGACCGATGATAGGCTGGATAAATATGATAACATAAGGAAAAGAGGAACGTAAAACAGACAGCAGCAGCCCAAATGCAAACAACAGCCACGATACTCATGTCGACACCGCAATAGTCATCAGAACCGAGCGAAACAGCAGCAAACATGGCAGTAACAACGGTAGCAGCGAGAATCGGCAACAAAAACAGTGTAAGAAGAAGAATAGAAGAAAGAAGGAGAAGAAAAACGGAGAAGAAACAGCAGCCGCAGCATCGGGATATGAAAACAACAGTAGATAATGAATAATTATAGAAGAGAAGAGGATGGCAGCAAAATAGATGACACGAGCGAGTAAGAGAAGAAACGAAGAAGATGAATAGAGTAAAGAAGAGAGCATTTAACAAGAACACAGCAGAAACGAAGGGCGGGCAGGTACGGAAAAGCAGTAGTCGAATAGAAAACGGAACGAAAACAGAGCAATCGAGAGAATAACACAAGAGAAGGAACCAACCAGCAGAACGCAGCAGCAGCAGAGAGAAAACAACGAAGAAAGGAGAAGAAAAGAACGAGGACAACGATTGACCACAACAATCAGCAAAGAAACGAATAAACGCAACGGCAGTAACGTACGTAGTGCACGAAGAAGAGGAAGAGGAGAATGGGATTACCTATCCGAAACAGATGATACCGAAACCGACCTCAGAGCCGAGAAAATCAGCAGCAATCAAGGCAGCAGCAATCAAGGCAGCAGCGAACGGACGCAGAAATCACGCGCAACGACTGGAAAATAGAGGAAAAACAGGGCAACGGAGGAGACAAGTAGTGAGGAAGGTTTAGCGAAGCAGCAAACGAAGCAAACTGGAGAAGATGCGGAAAAGAAAGGGAAAAAAAACGAAGGGGAAGGAGGTACGAAGAGGTGGAACCCAAGAGATGAGGGAAGAGGAGGAGTTAAAAACAAGGAGTAAGGGGGTAAACGTAAAAGAGAGATACAGGTAATGAGAGGGAGGCAGTGAAGCGGTGGAGGAGTGAGGGGATAAAATAAAAATGATCAAGGGGGTGTAATGAGCATTAAAAAAAAATGAGAAAACAAAAGGTGGTTAAGGGAAGTGAATCAGCCAAATAAAAGTACGGATTAATCAAATTTCGATCGATAAGTTGACTGTCCCACGAATCGGGTTAAAACGAGTTAATAAAATTAATAAATAATCAGTCCGTCAAATAAAGTGAGTAAATAAAGTACTCGAGACGAAAATGAAGCTGATAGAAATAAATAATTAGACGATCAAATAGTATTTCCCGATAAGTAATAAATTTTCGATAAAGTGAATTAAATTGATTTCTCGAGGAAAGAAAATAAATATTTGACGAAACTTAAAATAAATGAGTTTCGAGCTTAAAATATATAAATAAACAGAATTTTGAATTTAAATCGTCGAAATAGACTTTCGATAAAAATTAAATTAAATGTATAAAATAAATTGAAATGGAATAAAAATATGTTTCAAAAATAAGAAGAGTTCCCGAGACAAATAGAATTTTAGGAGTTTGAAACGATTGAAGGATAAATTCGTTTTATAATAATTTTATGAATTACGAGTTAAATCGTAAAAATAAAAATACGAAAAAAAATTTAATTTAATTTAAATTCATAAAAATCAGGGGTGTTACACCAGCCCGTGTGCGTCAGCAAGCTTCGAGACAGCATTATGAGCGCGTCGAGCTCTCAAAATACCATGGAAGTACGCGGAGTTCACATCGCCCTCTTTAATCCACCTTTGTTTCGACTTTTGGGCCCAAAAATCAGCGCGCGCAGCTTGGAGAATACGCACAGCATCATTGGCATCCGATTCTTCCCGCAATAAAGCATCCGAGCGGTCAGTCCACAGGCGCAGCTGCAGATCAGCCAAGCCCGTTTCTGCCATGCTACACCGAGTCTCGATATCCGCGAACGACGAAGAATTCAATAATTTCAGGGGTGCTTTCAGATTCCTCAACTTCGAAACTAATTGGAACATCTTGGTACCTGCAATGAACCCATCCCAAGTTGTCCCAACGCATTTCAGAAAATCAGAAGATCGACTCCACATATTCATATACTTGAAGGATCTATTCTTCCTACTCAGAGGGCTCCCTAATTGGACAATACACGGACAATGGTCAAAAGTCCCTTCCGGTAAGAAATTAGCAAAACCATCCGGAAACAACCTCACCATATCATCATTCACCAAACACCGGTCAATTCGGCTAAATACTCTAGTCTCCACAACTTTGTGTTTATTATTCCAAGTAAACCAAGAGCCACTAGCCCGAAAATCGCCAACTTCACAATTCGCAATGCAATCACGAAATTGGTTCATTTCTTCCTCCGACGAATTGCCCCCGAGCCTCTCCCGGGCATCGATAACACGATTAAAATCACCCATAATCATCCAAGGGCCCAAGTGAGCATAAGATTCAAGCTTACGCCAAAGAACACTCCGATCCGACACAGAATTAAATGCATACACAAAAGTCAACAAATAATTCTTCCCCGAAGTCGTAGTGACCTTGACGTGGATACTTTGGGCAGTGTACTCCAAAATCATCAAGTTAACCGTGTCATGCTTCCAAAGCAGCCAGACACGACCACCCTCACCACAGTGACTATTTGTAGTAATACTCCAATCAGAGAACACATTTTGATGCACTTTCGCATACGCCTTATTCTTTATTTTAGTCTCAAGTAAACCAAAGACATCTACTTGTTGCTTCCTAATAAATTCACTAATAGCACGCTGTTTATTTATGTTACACATACCGCGCACATTCCAACACCCGATATTATGCATTCCCATGAATAACAACTTCCAACCCACCCCCATCATTCCTCACAACCGCTTCTTTTCTAGGGGATCCCACAACCATATCGGCATAGGATACCCCAATCTCAACTTCTTTAGCCGGACTCGACACCTTAGTCAAGACCCCACCCTGACCCTGGACACTATATTTCACACTAGGAGCTGCCGAGTTACCAATCCCGTGAGCAGCAGTGGGATTGGCAGCTGTTAACAGCCTCGGTTGGGGTTGTTTCGTAGCAGTCCCACCCGCGCCCTTCCTCTGTTTCTGATCTTGTCTCGCCTTCTTTAACTCATCTTTCCTACATTCCCTAGTCTCATGGCCATACCCTTTGCATTTGGTACACCATATTGGCTTCCACTCATACTTGACAAAAATTTCAATCATATTTCCCTTCTCATCCATGAATTTGATTTCATTCTTAAATTTTTTACCCACCTTCGCCATAACCATTACCCTAGCATACCCAAGCCTAGATCGTTCTTCCGTAGCCAAGTCGGACTTGATATACGGACCAACAAGTGAGGCAAGCAGGGGCAAACATCTACCCCAAAATTTCAAGGGCTAGTCATGCAATTGAATCCACACAGATACTTCATGAACGTCATTTTTATCTAACTTAGCATCTGAAGTCCACTCTTTCACAATCAAGGGCTTATTGTCAAACATATAAAGACCATGATCGAGAATTTTTACCTTCGCTGCCTTGTCCTTGAATCGGACTAGGAAAATACCATTAGGGAGAAACGAAATCTTGTCAGTTCCGTGTTCTTTCCATATCCTTCTCACAAATCCTTCCACCACTTCCCACGGAGGGTTAGCACCCATAATGAAACAGTACACAGCTGTACTCCAACATTCAATCTCATCATCCACATCGTCTTCAGAAAAACGTAAGAGCTCCTCTTCGTCCTCCATGTCGACGACTCGTTTCCCGTCCCTCTGTTGCCAGCCCCCATTATTTGCCGACAACTCAGGCCCGGTTTCCGGAACAACATCAGGGATATCATCATCCTCCAAGTCGGACACGTAATTCAACCCCGGAATGTCATTAAGCCTGTCGTTCCTCATGCTAATCGAACTGTCTTCCAAATTTGCATTCTTCACTACTTTACGTAAATTGTCCTCTTTTGCCTTTTTTGTAATTGGTTTCATTGCCCTAGTCCCTCTAGAGACCGCCTTTGACTTCTGCCGCATCTGGAGAACATATGAAACTACACGCTTGCCAGCCTAGTCACCGTCAGGCCGGAAAACGTACCGCACAGAGCCGCCGTACACCCCTGGTTGTTCGCCTGGATCGCAAGGGTTTTCAAGTATACAAATTTTGATTATAATATAAAAATACGATTGTGAGTTAAAATTATAAATTAACGGAATCGGAAGGAAATATGAAATCGTTATTATTTAGTTACTAGTGTCACGATAACCAACAAAATATTATAGCGATCGTAAATAATTAAATTACTAACGATTTATAAAATGATATCGAAAGTTATAAAAATATTGATAAGGCAAACGATTTAAAATTAATATAATTAGCAATAATAAATAGCCAAAATTAGAAAACCGAAGTTAAAATATTTACTACATACTACTACTCAAACATACGATATAAAATCGAGTAACGTCCTAAAGTTACCTTAAGTCGATATCCGAGCTACCACGTACTTGACTTTCTTGATTAGACCAAGCTCAAACCTTAGAACTTGAAAGTCGATCCAATAAAACTCCGAGGCCTTCACGAAACGAAAAAGAACGAGATTGGGACAATAAGAATACGGGCAAAGAGTCGGAACTACAGAAGATTAAAGGGGGTCGGAGGAAACATGGAAAACAAGAAAAACCATAACCGAGAGGATGAAGGAACCAAATCGACCAGGTAGGAGAAGCAAAAGAATGATAGGAAGAAGAAGATTAAGGAGACGAAACACGAGGAAAAGAAAGGGACACAAACGAAACCGCGGCTGGAATTGAGTAGCAGCAATAATAACTCAAGAAAACAAAAATAGCGACCAAACATCAGCAGCAGCAGAACTTGCAGCCGTACATAAATCGATCGACAAATAACGAAAACGACAGCAGCACAACGACAAGAACAAAATGGAGAATGACAAAAGCAGAACGAGGAAGAAGAAGAAGAAGAAGAAGAAGGAGAAAAGAAGAGCAGGACAGCAACGTGGAATGAACTGAGAACGGGAAAACAAAATGAACAGAATAGCGGCAAGTTGTGATTAACAGAAATAGCAACAAGAACGAAACAACCTCAGGCAGAAATTGATACGAGAAGGGCAACAACAACAACAAGAAAAACGCAGCAGACTGTGAAGGAGAAGAAAGAGGAAGACTAAGAAAGGAGGAGGAGAAGAAGACAACGAGCAGGGAAAAAGGAACAGAGAACATAACAACATCGACATAAACAAACGCAGCTGCGAAAACAGGCGAAGAAGGAGAAGGATCGAGGAGGAGATTACCTTGACGAATAGCAGCAACTAACAACGAACTGCAGCAGAAACGAATGGCAGACAGGTACGGAAAAGCAGCAGCAACTCATGCAGACAAGAGGGGAAGAAAACAAGGGAATTTAAGGAAAGAATTGGACTGAACCGAGACCGAAACCGAAACCGAGCGTAACAATGACAAGCAGCAGCACTTTCATAACATGGAACAACAACAATCCAGTAGCAAAGAGGAGCAGCAGAAACGTCACGTACCAAGCATGAACAGGAGAAGAAAATGAGCAGAGAAACAACAAGAATAACGATCACGACGTACCGAAGCCGAAGAAGGGACGGTTGAAGAAGGTACACGCAAGAAATGGTAAGAATTGATGAAGTTGGTGTACGGCAGATCGAGTTATACGGAGGGATCAGATGGCAAACTTAAGGGAAAAGGAAGAGGGAAAGAATGGGAGATGAACTAGCCTGAAAAGGGAGGTGAACATATGATAAAAACAAGTGGGAAGCGGTGGATGAAGAATAAAGGAAGGGGGAAAGAATGAAACGTTGGATGGAGTGAGCTGTTGAAAAAGAAAAGAAGACCAAGGGAAGTGTACGAGTGGGAAATGAGTCAACAACTAATAAAGTAGGTAAAACGAAGAAACGGATTAATTAAATGAATTGGATAGGAGACGAATTTCGTAACGATAAGTTGATTGACCCAAAAAATTGATTTAAAACGAATTAATAAAATTACTAAATAATTGGACCGTCTAATAAAATGATTAATTAAATTATTCGAGACGAAAACAAAGTTTATAGAAATAAATAATTAGACAATGAAATAGTATTTCCCGATAAATAATAAATATACGATAAAGTGAATAAAATTGATTTCTCAAAAAAAAGTAATAAATGTTTTGACGAAATTTCAAATAAATGAACTTCGAGCCGAGAATAGAAATTCAAACTTAAATAAAAAAAAAAAAAAGAATTTAGAATTTAAATCGTCGAAATAGACTTTCGATAAGAACTGAATTAAATATATAAAATGGATCGAAACATAAATAAAAATATGTTTTAATAAGAAGAGTTTCCGAGTCAAATAAAATTTTAGGGGTTTGAAACGATTAAACGATAAATTCATTTCATAATAATTTTAAGAATTACGAGATAAATCGTAAATAAATAAAAATACAAATATAAGTTTAATTTAATTTATTTTATAAAATCAGGGGTGTTACAATCTTCCTCACTAAAAAGAAGTTTCGTCCTCGAAACTAACAAAAACATAATAATAGAGTGGAAAATAAGGTTATATAATTTGAACAAAGGAGATTGCTTAACTCGCATCACAATCTCGGTTTTACAAAAAAAAACTTACAACTTCAAACGTGATATGAAATCGAAATCGAGGATAAAATTTATTTCAAGAAGAGTGTCAATTCCCAAAGTTTAAAATCAATTAAATTAATAAAATCGCAAGTTAAAAATTATCGGATAAAATAATCACGATAAATAATATTTGTAAATGAACTCGAAGGGAGAATACCCAATAATTTCAAAGCGATAGTGAAACGTTTTGATTAAGAAATTCGACACTATTTTGTTTTAAGATCAAACAAAAATTTGAGAAATCAAATCTTGTAGTTATTAATTAAAAATCGAACCAATCGTCAAACATTTTCAATGGCAGATTTAAAGTCTACCGGCAATAAAACAAAAACTTAGACATACGAAATTTTTCGAAAATTTTAAACTGTTTTACAAATAATCTTATAAAAATCAAAAATATTTGCAATTATGAAAGTTTTCATAAAATCTCGATCACGCAAAAATCAAAATTAAAATTTTAAATAATTTCGAAATACTTTAAAATAAATTATTGAGACCCTTTTGAAACATGACCAAAATAAAACAAAAACAAAATACAAAGTTTTGAAATTTATAACTCAAAATGTTAAAGTTTCATGAAAATCAAAAATTTTAAATTAGTCAAACTTTTCATAACATAGGTTCAAGAAAAAGGTAAACGGATAAATAGAGTCAGAGTCAACGACAAATCGAAACAGAAATTTTCAAACCCGATAAGGAAATCAAAGGGATTGGCCGAAGAAGAAGTAGCAGGATTTAAGAAAAGCTAAGGAGAGGAACGAAATTGAGAGTCAAATAGAGCTCTCAAGGATTGAAGAATAAATTAACCATCTCGAGATTCCCAGTACGACTCTCACAACACGGGTTCCTAATTCCCATCAAATACGCTAAGCCCAATATTAGGCGCTAGGTGATACTACCCAGTCACACTCTCCAAAACGTCTTACGTGATTATCCAATCGTTCAAACGACACGATACTAATCCACAATTATTTCACAATCTAATCTCATCAATTAAAATTCCATAGGTCATCATAACACACCCAAATTCGCAATCGATAAGGTTCCTAAATCCCAAAACTCATAAGGTTTGAACTCGAAGTATACTCTAAATTTCTCGAGTAAGGAACACTGGACAAGGTCCACCAATTTAACAAGGCTCGGGTACGAAATCCTAAAAAATGATCAACAACATACTCTTAACACCATAAACAAATAGGGATTAGGAAGTACACCAACCTAAGGTACACTCAACCTCAATATATAATAACAGATACTCACATCTTCAAACACGTTGTTCAACTAAGGTTCCTGAGAAGTCCATCAAATGCCTGATTACAACAAGGCAACCACAAAATATTTAATAACTCAACGAAGCCACAATATCGTTGGTCGAAGGTTCTAAACTAAAAGTCCCAAAAAGATGATATGTATTATAGTATTCCTCAAAACCACACAATAAGCCCAAATCAAGGTTGTGCAAGATATTTCTCTTCTTCAAGATTAAAAATAACTCATCCAAGGTTAGATAACTCGATCAACTCCAAGGTTCGTAGGTTACAACCTTAAACAACGATCAACGATCTAATCCTTAAGAAACACGGGTAATCTATGTCAACCAAAATTTCTAACGACAATAATGAAAACCTTTAATGGTACCACAACACTCAGCTTAACACTTTAAACAATACTCTAAGATCCCAAATGTTCGCGATGCATCCACCAAATAAGCATCAGGTAAGAATCCCAAAGTAGTATTACCAGTTACACCTAGTTCGGTTCTAGGTTAGGTACTAAGTATCCATCAAATATGACATATTCTCACTACTCCAAAATATATTCAACTCTAAGCACTCCAAAATAATCCAAGTAACCTATAACCCAAGGTTTAGTGTCTAAAGTATCAACCTAATTTTGTTAATTAATTAATACCATTCAAGTCATTCCTCAAGAATTTCTCACTTGCTTAGAAGATAGGGTAGACTCACAATCCTCAAATCAGGTAACAAGGGTTTACTAAATCTCAAACACCTATAACCTTCCATGGGGTTCACCAGGACAGAATCCGGTCTAACCAAAGAATCTCAAGAGAAAAAAAAATGGTAAAGTAGGAGAATTAATCGAAGAATTATTTCAAGAATGAAGATGAGAATTTATAAGTGAAGAATTGAAAAAGGCGGAAGCAGGAAGAAAAGAATCAATGATTCTAGATGATAAAGACCTAAAACGAGAAGAGAAAGTTTGGATCTCTAAGGTTCACGAGGGAAACAAAAGGATTACTTCATCTTATTGCAGAGGAACGAGAACGCAAGTCTTGGGTCGCTCCATCAAGATCTACTGCAACGTCATGGAACAGGAATCTACTCTTGATCATCTAACCTATAGCTTGAGCAAACTAAATCTGAGCTGAAAGGTCACCATTGTATCTTCCTTGTAGCACAAAGTAGTCCACTCGAATCAGCAGGCGTTGAGAGTTCTAAGCAGGTCTAGTCCCGATCTGGAGCAGCATCCTATCAACATCTTGTTCATTCATTTTCTTTAAGACAAAAGCAACAAATATTCAATGCTAATCATTGAGTTACAAGAACATATAAACCTAACAGTTAAGTCCTTACTTTGATTTCTACCCATCTCTCACTAACATTTCTTTAATGTTCAAATCATTTACGAGTATTTTTCCTAAAATCAGGTGTAAGCGTCGGGAGCAACAATGCTCTGATACCAACTGTAATCCCCTAGAAATTCTAACGCAATACAGTGGCGGAAACACTGTAGAGTTGGGATTAAAACACACTGACAAACTATATCTTATTAAAAGAAATGGTAAGTCAATACAGAGGCCTCTTTTTACAAAAGGACTAAAAGTAAAACCTCCAAACGGGTTTATACAAATCCATAAATTACAAGAATGAAGAAAGAGTAGGATCCACGCTACTCGCTAGCTCACACCCAAAACCCAGCAGCAAATACCTGTCATGTTTTAAACATAACAGCCACGTCAGTGGGGAGTAACTCGGACGTTCTCCCATCCATATTATATCATATGGAAAAATAATAGTATTAATATATCAAAATATTTAAAATGGAAAACATTAAAAGATATAATAAAAATAAGCTTTCGGAGAAAACTTAAAATATGGGAACAATAAAATCAGAACAAGTTTTCAGAAGAAAACTGGAAATATTTGCCAACCTGCAAACCAAAATGTATCGATAATAATAAAAATATTCAAAATGACGTTATGGATAGGATTAGTGTCGACGGCTAGACTTTCACTAGGAGAATACTAAAACTAGCTTCGAGAACTTAGTTCAAACAAATCAAACTTCGATCTCTAACTAGGCTACTCAACCATAATAAGACGGCGACTTATAAATGCGTGGCCCTAGTTTAAGATAATATGCACACCCCTCCCGAACACCATATATGCTCGGTTCAACAACCGGTGTGCCCCATAAAGACACACCAGCCTTATAGTTGATGGCAAAAACGTAAACCCCATAATATATTACTCTAACCCCACACTTGTCCTTATTCCATAACTCCAAAACAAGCCATTATCGATATAAACAAGAGATATAATCATAATGAATAATACGAAGATAAAAGAAATAAACATTTTATATTAAAAGGGAAACTTTCTATAAATAGAAACTTACTAATTTTAGAAACTTACTTAAAATAGAAATATTCTTATAGAAAATACGTAAGTTATTAAATTAGGTGAAATTTATAAAAATAGCATTTCTAACGAAATTAATATTTTATATTATCGTCGTTATCGTAACTTTATTATATTTCTAAATTCGTTACTCAAAAATATAATTAGAATATAATAAGTCATTATATAGTATTTTATAAATAATTTAGGAAATCGAGTTAAAACAATAAATCTTAAAAAAGAGATATTTTAAGAAAAGCGATATCAAAATTAATTGAGTCAACGAGTTTTATAAATGAAATGAATTTTATAAAGGTTTCAAATTATTTTTAAGAGATAGCTTTGATTTATAAATAATACAAATTTTAATAAAAATAGTCAATCGGAAACAGATAAGAAATTATTAGTGAAAATAGTCTCGACTACGACTAAAATGTATTTAAAACTAAATCGACTATTTTCTCATTTATTATTATAAATCGTAAAACAAAAATTAATTTTTTAAACAAGTGTACAAATTTTGATTATAATATAAAAATACGATTGTGAGTTAAAATTATAAATTAACGGAATCGGAAGGAAATATGAAATCGTTATTATTTAGTTACTAGTGTCACGATAACCAACAAAATATTATAGCGATCGTAAATAATTAAATTACTAACGATTTATAAAATGATATCGAAAGTTATAAAAATATTGATAAGGCAAACGATTTAAAATTAATATAATTAGCAATAATAAATAGCCAAAATTAGAAAACCGAAGTTAAAATATTTACTACATACTACTACTCAAACATACGATATAAAATCGAGTAACGTCCTAAAGTTACCTTAAGTCGATATCCGAGCTACCACGTACTTGCCTTTCTTGATTAGACCAAGCTCAAACCTTAGAACTTGAAAGTCGATCCAATAAAACTCCGAGGCCATCACGAAACGAAAAAGAACGAGATTGGGACAATAAGAATACGGGCAAAGAGTCGGAACTACAGAAGATTAAAGGGGGTCGGAGGAAACATGGAAAACAAGAAAAAGCATAACCGAGAGGATGAAGGAACCAAATCGACCAGGTAGGAGAAGCAAAAGAATGGTAGGAAGAAGAAGATTAAGGAGACAAAACACGAGGAAAAGAAAGGGACACAAACGGAACCGCGGCTGGAATCGAGTAGCAGCAATAATAACTCAAGAAAACAAAAATAGCGACCGAACATCATCAGCAGCAGAACTTGCAGCCGTACATAAATCGATCGACAAATAACGAAAACGACAGCAGCACAACGACAAGAACAAAACGGAGAATGACAAAAGCAGAACGAGGAAGAAGAAGAAGAAGAAGAAGAAGGAGAAAAGAAGAGCAGGACAGCAACGTGGAATGAACTGAGAACGGGAAAACAAAATGAACAGAATAGCGGCAAGTTGTGATTAACAGAAATAGCAACAAGAACGAAGCAACCTCAGGCAGAAATTGATACGAGAAGGACAACAACAACAACAAGAAAAACGCAGCAGACTGTGAAGGAGAAGAAAGAGGAAGACTAAGAAAGGAGGAGGAGAAGAAGACAACGAGCAGGGAAAAAGGAACAGAGAACATAGCAACATCGACATAAACAAACGCAGCTGCGAAAACAGGCGAAGAAGGAGAAGGATCGAGGAGGAGATTACCTTGACGAATAGCAGCAACTAACAGCGAACTGCAGCAGAAACGAAGGGCAGACAGGTACGGAAAAGCAGCAGCAACTCACGCAGACAAGAGGGGAAGAAAACAGGGGAATTAAGGAAAGAATTGGACTGAACCGAGACCGAAACCGAAACCGAGCGTAACAATGACATGCAGCAGCACTTTCATAACATGGAACAACAACAATCCAGTAGCAAAGAGGAGCAGCAGAAATGTCACGTACCAAGCATGAACAGGAGAAGAAAATGAGCAGAGAAACAACAAGAATAACGATCACGACGTACCGAAGCCGAAGAAGGGACGGTTGAAGAAGGTACATGCAAGAAATGGTAAGGATTGATGAAGTTGGTGTACGGCAAATCGAGTTATACGGAGGGATCAGATGGCAAACTTAAGGGAAAAGGAAGAGGGAAAGAATGGGTGATGAACTAGCCTGAAAAGGGAGGTGAAGATATGATAAAAACAAGTGGGAAGCGGTGGATGAAGAATAGAGGAAGGGGGAAAGAATGAAACGTTGGATGGAGTGAGCTGTTGAAAAAGAAAAGAAGACCAAGGGAAGTGTACGAGTGGGAAATGAGTCAACAGCTAATAATGTGGGTAAAACGAAGAAATGGATTAATTAAATGAATTGGATACGAGACGAATTTCGTAACGATAAGTTTTTTTTTTTTTGATAAAGAGTAAGTATATATATAGTGAAAAAATTTACAAAGAAATGACTACATCAGATTATGCAGCCATTGAGCGTCTTTAGCACTTAACGGATATTTGATCTTACAAATAATTCTACTTCTAACATCCAATTTGATCAAAGTGGCAATATTCTCCGGCTGTTGAACTAGTCCTTCGATTCGACACACATTCCGTTGCCTCCATATGTGATAAATAGTCGCATCAATTACTGCACGGAGAACATTACATTGTAATTTAGAACCCCTTACTTTAGTCGCCCAATCCAAGCTTCTAGTCCTCGGAATCCTCTTCCTCGTCCAGTCACTCAAAAAATCAATAATCCGCAAGCTCCAACAACATCCAAATAAAAGATGTTCAAAAGTCTCAGCCTGCGCTTCACAAAAATAACAAAGGTCTGAATCTGCCACCCCAAACCTCAATAACTTCGATCTCGTGTTTAGAGCCCCCCTAAACACTAGCCAAGAAATAAAACTGTGTTTCCGAAGACTCCAATCACTCCAAACAAGCCGGCTCCAAGCAACCATCGGGACTCGATCACGAAGCTTCTCGTAAGCCCTACTGATCGAGTACGTAGTACAAGAGCCATGCCATAAACCATTCTCAAACATATCCTTGACTTTTTCCGTTGCATGACAAATCTTCCTCCAAGCCCACGTGACATCAGCTTGAGGCTGATAATCACGCCAAGCCTTACCCTTCAAATAAATGCTATTCACCCAACGGACCCACAATCTATCAGGCTGATCAAAAACCCACGAAGCCAATTTTGCCACCGCTGCCTCGTTCCAAATCGTCAAGTCTCGTACCCCTAGGCCGCCCTCTTCTTTAGGATAACAAATTTTTTTCCCAGCTCACTAAAGCTCGATTGGTACCCTCTACTCCTCCTTCCCAAAGGAAGTTACGGCATAAAGACCCAATTCGAGCCATAACATACTTCGGTATGATAAAAACCATAGCCCAATAATTGTGCAGCTGAGACAGCACAGACCGAACCAAGGTCAATCTCCCGGCATAAGAAAGCTTACGAGCTCCAATACTAGAGATTCTTGATATAATTCGGGCTAACAAATTTTCACAGTCATTCTTACCAAGGCGAGTACTCTGAATAGGCAATCCAAGGTATTTAAAAGGCAAAGCTCCTTCTACACACCCTGAGAATTGCAAAATAGCCGCTATCCTATCTTCATCCACTCCAGCAAAATAGGCATGGGATTTACCCACACTAATACTCAGCCCAGACGACCTACTAAACGTAGCGAAGGCCCTCCACAATAATTCCATAGATTTTGTCTCCCCTTTAAAAAAAAGAAGTAGGTCATCCGCAAAGAGCAAGTGGCTGAGCTTTAACGCTCCACATTTCGGATGGTATTTAAAGTTCCTCCCGATCATTCCAAATGTCATGATACGAGAAAAGTACTCCATACAAATAGTAAATAAAAGCGGAGACATAGGATCACCTTGTCTAAGCCCTCTTTTCCCCCGGAAAAAACCGAAATTATCCCCATTTGCAGCTAAAGAGTACGAGACCGACGTAACACACTCCATAATCAGCCTCCAAAAATGGTCCGGAAAATCCAAGGCACGGAGCATTTGATCCACAAACCTCCATTCCACGCTATCATAAGCCTTATGAATGTCAACTTTAAAAAGGCATCTAGGCGATATACGGCCCCTTTTATACATCCGGACTAAATCCTGACATATAAGAACATTCTCCACTATACTTCTCCCCTCAATAAAACCACCTTGAGTAGGCGATATGAGATGAGGCAAAATACGGCCAAGTCGAGCACAAATAATCTTAGCAATACATTTGTACAGAACATTACAACATGCAATCGGCCGAAAATCTTTCACAGAAAGAGGCATTTTCACCTTAGCAATCAAAGTGATAATAGCACAATTCAGTTGTTTCAGAAGCTTACCTGTGACGAAGAAGTCTTGGATAGGTTCCACAATATTATTCCCGATAATGTCCCACGAATCAATAAAAAATTGACTCGAGAACCCATCCGGACCAGTGGCTTTATCACGAGGAATGCTAAAAAGCGCTCGCTTGATCTCATCTGCTGACACACTCGCCTCCAGATCAGATTTATGAGCTGCGGAGCAAATATTCCCTCTTCTTACCAAATTCACATCGACAGCCTCCGTATCATGTGACTCACCAAGTAGGGACAAATAAAAACGATTAAAAGCATCTTCAATTGCTTCCTTAGTCTCACAAGTACACCCCTCAGCGTCATTCACCTTACTCACAGCATTATGAGCTCTACGGGCTCGCAAAATCCCATGAAAATAAGCCGAATTAATATCCCCCTCTTTCACCCATTTCTGCTTTGCCTTTTGACTCAAGAAATCAGCCCGTGCAGACTGCAAGTCACGAACCAACGCATTAAGGTCCGTCTCTTCATGCAATATAGCAGTAGATCGATCAGCTCTCAGCCTAACCTGAACTTGCTGGAGTTTCAGTTCAGCCTGAGCACATCGATTCTCAATATCTGAAAAACATGTCGAGTTCAATTCTTTCAATGGTCTCTTTAAACTCCTCAACTTACTAACGACCTGAAATTGCCTCGTCCCACTAACTGTCTCTCTCCAAACAGTAGCGACGCAACTCCCACAATTCGGGGCTTTGCCCCACATGTTCATGTATTTAAAGCTTCGATTTTTCCTTCCCGAAGGTTTCTCCAATTGGATCACACACGGGCAATGATCGAAGGTACCTTCAGGCAAAAAATTAGCAAAGCCATTCGGAAACAACCCCAAGAAACCGTCATTAGAGAAACAACGATCGATGCGGCTATACACACGAGTTTCCGTCACTTTATGTTTATTATTCCAAGTGAACCAAGACCCACTCGATTTGAGCTCACTAACATCACAATTAGATAAACAGTCTCTAAACTGTGTCATCGCTTCATCCGGGGAAGGACCCCCAAGACGTTCTCTAGCATCAATAACACAGTTAAAATCTCCTACGATCAACCACGGGCCTCTCAAAGCATAGGATACAAGTCTTCTCCAAAGGTCCACTCTCCCAGCTGCAGAATTAAATGCATACACAAAAGTAAGCAAGTAATTTTTCCCCGAGTTCACGGACACCCCAACATGAATACTTTGATCACTATACTCCAAAATCGTCAAATCCACCTTATCATGTTTCCATAATAACCAGACCCGACCCCCATCATAACAATGATTATTAGTCGTAATGCTCCATTCATAGAAGATATTCTGATGAACTTTTGCATACGCTTTATTTTTAATTTTTGTGTCAAGTAGGCCAAAAATGTCTACTTGTTGTTTTCTAATAAACTCACAAATTGCTCGTTGCTTTTTTATGTTACACATGCCCCTCACATTCCAAAACCCAATATTATGTGTATCCATGGACGATCAAATCTAATCCGTTCCCATGCTTATTACCACCCCCATCCATCCTAGGTGAGTGCCCCTTGACGACATCAGCAAACTGGGCCGAACCAGTACGCACCAGCCCAGCCGACAGCGAACCAGCAGCCGCACCAGCAGGTGCAGCGGACAGCAGCAATCCAGCAGCAAAAGCAGGCTGTTTCGTGACAGCAGCAGCTGCTGAATCAGTGCGCAACTGCTGATTCAGCCCCTGCATGGAGCCAACAGGTTTCAGGGCAGCAGCAAGCCCAGTCCGCAAGGCAGTAGCAGCAGGCATCGCATCCGAAGCTGTCCGAACTGCAGCAACAGCAGGCTGTCCAACAGCAGACTGTCCAACAGCAGTCAGCCCCTGCAAACCAACAGTTTTGAGCTGTTTGCTCACTGTAACTCCCACGATTTGATTTTTCTTAGCATCCAATCTCGCCTTTTTTAGCTCCTCCTTCTTGCAATCAATAGCATCATGGCCGTATCCTCTACATTTGTTACACCAAGTGGGTTTCCATTCATACTTAATCATAACCTCAACAATATTCTCAAGCTCATCCATGAATTTTATTGAGCTCTTGAATTTTTTCCCAACTTTGGCCAATACCATGACCCGCGCATAGCCCAATCTAGTGCGCTCTTCCGTAGCTAAGTCAGACTTAACGTACGGTCCAACCAAAGATGCTATCCGGGTTAGACATAGGCCCCAAAATTTTAAAGGTAAGTCGTGCAATTGTATCCAAATAGGAACTTCTTGTACATCATCTTTGTCCATTTTGGCTTCCGGGGTCCATTCTTTCACAATTAACGGTTTGTTATCAAACATAAAAATTCCATGATTGAGAACAGTTACCTTGGCAGCCTTTTCCTTGAACCGAACTATAAAAATTCCATTAGGAAGGAATGAAATTTTATCTATCCCATGCTCCTTCCAAATTCTCCTCACATACCCTTCAATCACTTCCCATGGGGGATTAGCTCCCATGATAAAGCAATAGACGGCATTACTTGATAAGTGTCATTTGTAGTGCCTATTTCGTAGTGTTTTGGTCCCATTTTCCTTGTAGAATCGCTCCTTGGGAGCGGTTTAGGGGCTTCTTATGCTTCCTTTAGTTCGTTTCAGGTTCCCGAGACCGATTTGGAAGAGTTGGAGCGATTCCGACTCGATACATACACATTTTGGAGCCAACGAGATAAAGGAACGATGACTCGAGGCCTTGGAATCGACCCCGAGACCTTGGGACCCAATCCCGAGCCTCCGAGACCCGATCCCGAGTCCCGAGAATCGGTGAGAAGTCCATGAGAACCAAGGAGGGACCAAAAAGATCATAATGGAGGCCTACAAGGCTCATCCCGTTCGGGATAAGCTCATCCCATTCGGGATGAGGTGCACAAACAAGGAGGCCACTGACCAGGGCCCATCCCGATCGGGATTGTGGCGTCCCGACCGGGACCGACCTCGTCCCGACCGGGACCACCGCGTCTCGGCCGGGACGGGCCTGCTGCTGCACGCCTTGCTTTCTTTTCTTCTCCCTTCCATTTGTAACCCTATATATACCCCCCCCTCTTGTATTAAGACACCATCTTATGTTATATCCTTAAAACCCTAGACTACTTTAGGTTAGATTAGTTTAGATTAGAGTAGATTAGTCAGTAATTAGTAGTTAATCCTAGATTAGTACTTGTATTAAGGGAATTCTTCAAGATCCATCCAAGCTTGACAACCTTGGGTGTTTGTTTTGGGTTTTCTTCATTAATGCAAGATTTCTTCCTTTCTTCTTCTCTAGTATGGTATAATCCCCTTTTCCTTCTCTTTAATCTTGTTTTATTCATCCAAGTTTGAATCTTTAGTTGATTTTATTGTTCTTAGTTCGTTGTTATTACTAGTTTGTTTATGTATGTTTGGTTTCTTATGATAGATCTTCTTGTTCTTGTTAGTTGTAGTATAATTATGTTAGAGTAGTGTTCTTGCTAGGGTTAGTAAGGTGATTAGGGTGTTAATTGAATGATTAAGGGTTTGTTGGAGATGTTGGTGGAAGATTTGGGTTTCCTCTTGGTTTGGTGCACATCACATGTTTGATGAAATGCTTGATTGACTAGTAGTTGCAAATACTTGTTTTTCTTGCCTTTCTCTTATGGGTGCTAGTTTGTTTGTGGGTTCGGTTCCCTCACTAAGTTGCGAGAGCCCGGTGAGGACGACCCCTAGGTCGGTCTAAGTTGCGAGAGCCCGGATTCGACCTAGGCCTATAGCGTGCTAGTAACCCCGATTGTGTTGTGTATCGCCGAGTTGGGTTTTAGGTGGAACCTCTAGGTGAGTCTAAGTTGCGAGAGCCCGGGCATTACCTAGATTACCCTACTACCTCCTTCACTCTAGTCCTCCCTTGACCATTCCATTACCCCTTTGACCCCGACCTAATCCTAGCCCGTTTTCCTTAGTTGTTTCTCCTTAGCCTTAGTCATAGTCTAGTTTTCTCCCCTCCTTATCATTCTCTAGGTTAGCTCGTTGACTTAGTCTCGTATTTAGGCGACCTTAGTCTAGGCTATACATTACCGTCCCCGTGGATTCGACCCGACTTGCCCTATCTACCGTAGGAATAGCCGGTTATATTATTGACGGTTGGGACGTGACGAATCCCTCCCATCAATTTTGGCGCCGTTGCCGGGGACGGTGCTAGTTTAGACTTTGTTTTCCTATTTGCTTGACTTTGTCTTTGTGTTGTGTTTTTCTTTTTTCTTTTGGTTACTTTGCTTCTTGTGTGTGTGTGTGGTTTATTTCTCTCTTGTCTAGTGCCCAAAAAGCACTAGACTTCTCACGTTTGTTCTTAGTCTACAGTTTGTGCTTAGAGGTGGTGACTATCTTCTTCTTGCAACTTAGAGCCGCTTTAACGGACGGTTGCTAGAATGAGTGGTTTCCAACAGGGTATGGACTACGATTTTCGAGCGAGCATGGGGTTTGATCTAAACTCCACACACTCGGGAGCCGATATGAGCTACCACTCTTCTTCCATGAACCAAGGGTATGACATGACGTCCCCCTACCACTATCAAGCTTCTTTGGGTAATCAAGACGGGTATGATCTTCAAGATTATGAAAATGGCTACCAACAAGTGAATGACTATCAATCCTACGATCATGGTGGTTACTACTCGAGTTATGATTGTGACCCCACCATGTACACTCAAGATTCACCTTGTGGGAGCCAATACCCCCAAAACCCACAATATTACCCTCCACCCCAACCACAATATGAACCCTATGACCCACAATACTACCAACCACCCCAACCTTGCTACCAACAATATGATGCCCCACCCCTTGGGCATCATCAAGATTATCAAGGACCTATACAAGACCCCAATGACCACCAGTCGTCAAACTTAGAGTTACATCAATCGATGCTTCAAATGCAAAGGAGCCTTCAAGAAACGGCTATTCAATTGCGAAAACAACAAGAGGAATTAATGGCCCAAATTCGAAGGGGAAACGAGGCGAGGAATGCTCATTTAAATGCATTAGCGGTTCAAACCGTAATGTCTTTATCCCGAGCATCGTATTTAGATGGAGGGTGCCCACTTGAGAGAGAGGAGCAACCTAGTTACGAAGCCGCCGATGTAGTCCCCTTTGGAGGAGAAATTTGCTTTGAAGAACCTCAATCGTCTACCCAAAAAGAGACGAATGAGGAGATGACTCTTGGTGAAGGCATCGTTGGTGAAGAATTGGAGGAGGATAGTGAGTTGGATGGCTTGGTGGAGTTTGTGAAGTTGTTGGGTGAAGTTGTTAGCCTCGAGTTGCCCTTGTCCGAGAATATGGATAAGCATCAAGAGCCCCTAGCTAGTGAACCAAGCAATGACTTGGAGGAGATTGAAACCGCCGGTAGAAGTTTCGATTCTCTCCTCCAAGATGATGTGGGGCCGAGTGATGAAGATGGGGAACCACAACTTGAGGAAAGTGTGGGGGTGTGCATTGAGGAGATGAGGCCAAAACCGCTTTTTGTGCCTTGTTTCTTGGAGATGAAGCTTGCTTGTGATTGGAGGCAATGCTTAGGGAGGAAGAGTTCGGTGGAGCTCGTAGGATGGAGAGACCCCGGAGACTACTTTGAAGATGATGTCGGGTCTTGGGATTCCTACTTCTTGCCTCCTCCTTGGAGGTCGTGGAGGTCGGTTAAGCTCGAGCGCTTCTTGGGCCTTCACTATGATGTCGGTAGCGCGTTCGACTTGCTCCTCCATGCCCTTGAGGGCTATGGTTGAAGAATAGAGTCCACCATCCTCGGTTTGACGGAGTTCCTAAAGAACCGTCATGTTGTATATTCCCCTCCACTCTTCTTTAGAATTCTTGTGCTTGTATTTGTGATTTTTTGTTTCTAGGACTCCTTTGTTTTTGTGGGATTCTTGCAATTGATTTGGTATTTTGATGAGCGATGTGAGAGAGTGAATTTGATGTGTACTTTGAGTTTATGGTGATAGGTGAAGTGAAGGTGATTCCTAGGAAGGAGTGGTTGATGATGGAGTTTGGTTTGCGAGCGAGGAAGTCGGTTTTTGAAGCTTATGATAAGCTTTTGGGCTTGAGGAAAGCAAAGAAGACTCATCCCGACCGGGAAGAGGGCTTTCCGACCGGGAAGGATGAGGAATCCCGACCGGGAAGGAGCCATCCCGATCGGGATGAAGGTGCAGAAATTCGGACTCATTGGAGTGCATTCCCGACCGGGACGAGAGCTTCCCGATCGGGAAGGGTTTTTCAACCCGATCGGGACCATCCATCCCGATCGGGACCATCCATCCCGACCGGGATGGTCCCCTTTGACTCCACCCATCCATTATACCCCCTCTCAACCTCCCTACTCCTCTTTACTCCTATCATATGACCCGTACACCTCACCTTACACCGAAATCCACATCAATTTCCACCCCCTCGCACCATGACTACCCCAACCATGCGGTTTTATCAAGCTTGAAGCGGGATGACAACAAAGAAGACAAGCAACGTGCCTACATTGATCTATGCGACGATGGAGCGAGTGAGTTACTAGCCGATTGGTTTGGGTAACTATCCTTACTTTTCCGTCTTTTATAGCTTGTTTTCCTTTATGTTTATTCCCTTTCCCTTGTACACTTGTGTCATGGAGTCATGGTGGCCTTCGAGGCCATAGTATGGTTGCTCCTGACTCTCGATGATGTGACTACATCGAGAGTCATTTCAAAATCCAAATTCTACAAGATTTTCCCTTTCTTTTTGAGGATTTAGTCGGATTTAGGCGGAATCCGGGCTAGGTGACTTGATTACACCTAGCCTTCCCCTCCCATTTCCTTTTACTTCCTTCTTTTTATTTTCTTCCCCCTTCCATATCTTTTTCTCGTCTCGGCCCATGGTGACTTGACTACACCCCGGCCGGACACCTTCTACCATTTTCTTCACTTTATTTTTGATTTTTAGCTTCATTTTCGTAGTTTCTTTTCTTTTTCTTTTGTCTCTCCGCACCCTACGATCGAGCATGAGGACATGGCTCGATTTAAGTGTGGGGGAGCGATATTCTAGTATAGCTTAGTTTATTTTCTTAGTTTTTCGAAAAATCTTGAAAAAATCCTAAAAATTTGAAAAAATTTCGCAAAAATCAAAAAGATTTTTCTTTTGTGTGTTTTCCCTTTGTGTCCTTGTGTCGTGTTTTTGTCGTATTGTGCGTGTTTGCCTCCCTCTTTCCTTATAGGTTGCTTAAATCACCAATAGCTTTGGAAGGCTTTCAAGACTCCCGGTAACATCTTATCCCTTTTTCTTCTTTACCTCTTGCAGAGTTTGGAGGAGATTGTGATGTTGTGTGCTCGGGTGGAGCTTTGTAAAGTGTGGTTGATTTGGTGGCTTGTATGGATGATCGGGGTGGTGTTTGTGTTCGTTTTGTGTTGTTTGTGTTTTGTTTCTTTTGCTTCTTTTTCTTTCGTTTTCGTTGAGTCTTTGTTTGTGTGTGTAATTGTGTCTTGTGTGTAAATGGTTTTCGAAAACCCGGTTTAGAGGCTAGCGTGTGAGTGTGTACTTTCCCTTTTTAGTAGTGTAAATCGAGTCTTGGACTTTAGCCTAGTAGAATGACCCTAAATCAATGATTTCGTTGGTCCTTTACCTTGAGTCCACCTAGCTTACTAGGAATTTACTACGGGATTTGCACTTTGACCATTATGACCACCCACGGTGTGAAAAGGCCTTGGTTACCGAGTCTCGTCCCTTAGGTGACCGTGTCTAGGATTGTTTGATTAGTCCAAGTTCTCCACTTTTTGTGGGTTTGAAAGGGAATGCGCAGCCCCGACTTACCCATTCACCTACCTCCTACACATACCCACACAAATAAAATGCAAATTCTTGAATTCTCTCTTTCTCAATTGTCAAGAATTGCCAAATCTTCCCAAAAGGGCAAAGAAAAGAAAAAAAATGAAAGAAAGAAAAGAATGAAGAAAAAGAAAAGGCACAAAAGCCAAATAGAAAATAGAAAAGAAGAAAAAAGAAATGGCATGGCAACAAACAAAGTAAAATGTCAAAAAGAAGAAGAAAATACCAAAAGAAAACCCGTCTCACAAAAAGAAATCCTCACAAAAATAAGCCTTTTTCCGACTTTTGCCGTGAAGAGCCTACCAAAGGACCGAGTGCCTAGGAAAGATGATAGCGGCATTAGTCGGTCTTCCCTCATTTTGCATGTTTTCCACCTTTTTACTTGGACTAGTTAGGCGGTCTTGGGCACGGGACGACCCTCTTGGCTCATGCTAAAGGGGGCGGGGTCTCACTTACCTACAGTGTCGACTAACACCGTGGTTCTTCACTTTCTACTCCGCCGATCGTCCCGTAGCACGTTTTTAGAAAGTTAGGAGGACCTAGGTAAGTTACCAACGTTTTTGTTGCTTTATCGTCATACTATTAGGGTTTAGTTCACCTTGGTTTGTATTGCTAGCTTGGGAACGTTGTTACTTACCTCGAGTCCTAAACCGGTGTTTCTTTCACCGTTTTTTGAGGGAAGCGGTATTTGTTTTCTTTTGGGTGCAACCGATTATGTGTTTGTTTGTGTGATTGTTTGTTTATGTGTTTTGTGTCCGGTTGCATCCACAGTTTTGTCGCAAGACCCAACTTGCCTTGCGGAGTGCACTTGTCCTCTAAGTGCACTCGCGTGAGTTGAAGGGGCGTAGGGTGCGCTAATACCCAATCGGATAGTTTAGTAGTAGTATGTGCTTACTCGAGGGCGAGTAAGGGTTAAGTGTGGGGGAGTTGATAAGTGTCATTTGTAGTGCATATTTCGTAGTGTTTTGGTCCTATTTTCCTTTTAGAATCGCTCCTTGGGAGCGGTTTAGGGGCTTCTTATGCTTCCTTTAGTTCGTTTCAGGTTCCCGAGACCGACTTGGAAGAGTTGGAGCGATTCCGACTCGATACATACACATTTTGGAGCCAACGAGATAAAGGAACGATGACTCGAGGCCTTGGAATCGACCCCGAGACCTTGGGACCCAATCCCGAGCCTCCGAGACCCAATCCCGAGTCCCGAGAATCGGTGAGAAGTCCATGAGAACCAAGGAGGGACCAAAAAGATCATAATGGAGGCCTACAAGGCTCATCCCGTTCGGGATAAGCTCATCCCATTCGGGATGAGGTGCACAAACAAGGAGGCCACTGACCAGGGCCCATCCCGATCGGGATGGTGGCGTCCCGACCGGGACCACCCCGTCTCGGCCGGGACGGGCCTGCTGCTGCACGCCTTGCTTTCTTTTCTTCTCCCTTCCATTTGTAACCCTATATATACCCCCCTCTTGTATTAAGACACCATCTTATGTTATATCCTTCAAACCCTAGACTACTTTAGGTTAGATTAGTTTAGATTAGAGTAGATTAGTCGGTAATTAGTAGTTAATCCTAGATTAGTACTTGTATTAAGGGAATTCTTCAAGATCCATCCAAGCTTGACAACCTTGGGTGTTTGTTTTGGGTTTTCTTCATTAATGCAAGATTTCTTCCTTTCTTCTTCTCTAGTATGGTATAATCCCCTTTTTCTTCTCTTTAATGTTGTTTTATTCATCCAAGTTTGAATCTTTAGTTGATTTTATTGTTCTTAGTTCGTTGTTATTACTAGTTCGTTTATGTATGTTTGGTTTCTTATGATAGATCTTCTTGTTCTTGTTAGTTGTAGTATAATTATGTTAGAGTAGTGTTCTTGCTAGGGTTAGTAAGGTGATTAGGGTGTTAATTGAATGATTAAGGGTTTGTTGGAGATGTTGGTGGAAGATTTGGGTTTCCTCTTGGTTTGGTGCACATCACATGTTTGATGAAATGCTTGATTGACTAGTAGTTGCAAATACTTGTTTTTCTTGCCTTTCTCTTATGGGTGCTAGTTTGTTTGTGGGTTCGGTTCCCTCACAAAGTTGCGAGAGCCCGGTGAGGACGACCCATAGGACGGTCTAAGTTGCGAGAGCCCGGATTCGACCTAGGCCTATAGCGTGCTAGTAACCCCGATTGTGTTGTGTATCGCCGAGTTGGGTTTTAGGTGGAACCTCTAGGTGAGTCTAAGTTGCGAGAGCCCGGGCATTACCTAGATTACCCTACTACCTCCTTCACTCTAGTCCTCCCTTGACCATTCCATTAACCCTTTGACCCCGACCTAATCCTAGCCCGTTTTCCTTAGTTGTTTCTCCTTAGCCTTAGTCATAGTCTAGTTTTCTCCCCTCCTTATCATTCTCTAGGTTAGCTCGTTGACTTAGTCTCCTATTTAGGCGACCATAGTCTAGGCTATACATTACCGTCCCCGTGGATTCGACCCGACTTGCCCTATCTACCGTAGGAATAGCCGGTTATATTATTGACGGTTGGGACGTGACGAATCCCTCCCATCAATTTTGGCGCCGTTGCCGGGGACGGTGCTAGTTTAGACTTTGTTTTCATATTTGCTTGACTTTGTCTTTGTGTTGTGTTTTTCTTTTTTCTTTTGGTTACTTTGCTTCTTGTGTGTGTGTGTGGTTTATTTCTCTCTTGTCTAGTGCCCAAAAAGCACTAGATTTCTCACGTTTGTTCTTAGTCTACAGTTTGTGCTTAGAGGTGGTGACTATCTTCTTCTTGCAACTTAGAGCCGCTTTAACGGACGGTTGCTAGAATGAGTGGTTTCCAACTGGGTATGGACTACGATTTTCGAGTGAGCATGGGGTTTGATCTAAACTCCACACACTCGGGAGCCGATATGAGCTACCACTCTTCTTCCATGAACCAAGGGTATGACATGACGTCCCCCTACCACTATCAAGCTTCTTTGGGTAATCAAGACTGGTATGATCTTCAAGATTATGAAAATGGCTACCAACAAGTGAATGACTATCAATCCTACGATCATGGTGGTTACTACTCGAGTTATGATTGTGACCCCACCATGTACACTCAAGATTCACCTTGTGGGAGCCAATACCCCCAAAACCCACAATATTACCCTCCACCCCAACCACAATATGAACCCTATGACCCACAATACTACCAACCACCCCAACCTTGCTACCAACAATATGATGCCCCACCCCTTGGGCATCATTAAGATTATCAAGGACCTATACAAGACCCCAATGACCACCAATCGTCAAACTTAGAGTTACATCAATCGATGCTTCAAATGCAAAGGAGCCTTCAAGAAACGGCCATTCAATTGCGAAAACAACAAGAGGAATTAATGGCCCAAATTCGAAGGGGAAACGAGGCGAGGAATGCTCATTTAAATGCATTAGCGATTCAAACCGTAATGTCTTTATCCCGAGCATCGTATTTAGATGGAGGGTGCCCACTTGAGAGAGAGGAGAAACCTAATTACAAAGCCGCCGATGTAGTCCCCTTTGGAGGAGAAATTTGCTTTGAAGAACCTCAATCGTCTACCCAAAAAGAGACGAATGAGGAGATGACTCTTGATGAAGGCATCGTTGGTGAAGAATTGGAGGAGGATAGTGAGTTGGATGGCTTGGTGGAGTTTGTGAAGTTGTTGGGTGAAGTTGTTAGCCTCGAGTTGCCCTTGTCCGAGAATATGGATAAGCATCAAGAGCCCCTAGCTAGTGAACCAAGCAATGACTTGGAGGAGATTGAAACCGCCGGTAGAAGTTTCGATTCTCTCCTCCAAGATGATGTGGGGCCGAGTGATGAAGATGGGGAACCACAACTTGAGGAAAGTGTGGGGGTGTGCATTGAGGAGATGAGGCCAAAACCGCTTTTTGTGCCTTGTTTCTTGGAGATGAAGCTTGCTTGTGATTGGAGGCAATGCTTAGGGAGGAAGAGTTCGGTGGAGCTCGTAGGATGGAGAGACCCCGGAGACTACTTTGAAGATGATGTCGGGTCTTGGGATTCCTACTTCTTGCCTCCTCCTTGGAGGCCGTGGAGGTCGGTTAAGCTCGAGCGCTTCTTGGGCCTTCACTATGATGTCGGTAGCGCGTTCGACTTGCTCATCCATGCCCTTGAGGGCTATGGTTGAAGAATAGAGTCCACCATCCTCGGTTTGACGGAGTTCCTAAAGAACCGTCATGTTGTATATTCCCCTCCACTCTTCTTTAGAATTCTTGTGCTTGTATTTGTGATTTTTTGTTTCTAGGACTCCTTTGTTTTTGTGGGATTCTTGCAATTGATTTGGTATTTTGATGAGCGATGTGAGAGAGTGAATTTGATATGTACTTTGAGTTTATGGTGATAGGTGAAGTGAAGGTGATTCCTAGGAAGGAGTGGTTGATGATGGAGTTTGGTTTGCGAGCGAGGAAGTCGGTTTTTGAAGCTTATGATAAGCTTTTGGGCTTGGGGAAAGCAAAGAAGACTCATCCCGACCGGGAAGAGGGCTTTCCGACCGGGAAGGATGTGGAATCCCGACCGGGAAGGAGCCATCCCGATCGGGATGAAGGTGCAGAAATTCGGACTCACTGGAGTGCATTCCCGACCGGGACGAGAGCTTCCCGATCGGGAAGGGTTTTTCAACCCGATCGGGACCATCCATCCCGACCGGGATGGTCCCCTTTGACTCCACCCATCCATTATACCCCCTCCCAACCTCCCTACTCCTCTTTACTCCTATCATATGACCCGTACACCTCACCTTACACCGAAATCCACATCAATTTCCACCCCCTCGCACCATGACTACCCCAACCATGCGGTTTTATCAAGCTTGAAGCGGGATGACAACAAAGAAGACAAGCAACGTGCCTACATTGATCTATGCGACGATGGAGCGAGTGAGTTACTAGCCGATTGGTTTGGGTAACTATCCTTACTTTTCTGTCTTTTATAGCTTGTTTTCCTTTATGTTTATTCCCTTTCCCTTGTACACTTGTGTCATGGAGTCATGGTGGCCTTCGAGGCCATAGTATGGTTGCTCCCGACTCTCGATGATGTGACTACATTGAGAGTCATTTCAAAATCCAAATTCTACAAGATTTTCACTTTCTTTTTGAGGATTTAGTCGGATTTAGGCGGAATCCGGGCTAGGTGACTTGATTACACCTAGCCCTCCCCTCCCATTTCCTTTTACTTCCTTCTTTTTATTTTCTTCCCCCTTCCATATCTTTTTCTCGTCTCGGCCCATGGTGACTTGACTACACCCCGGCCGGACACCTTCTACCATTTTCTTCACTTTATTTTTGATTTTAGCTTTATTTTCGTAGTTTCTTTTCTTTTTCTTTTGTCTCTCCGCACGCTACGATCGAGCATGAGGACATGGCTCGATTTAAGTGTGGGGGAGCGATATTCTAGTATAGCTTAGTTTACTTTCTTAGTTTTTCAAAAAATCTTGAAAAAATCCTAAAACTTTGAAAAAATTTCGCAAAAATCAAAAAGATTTTTCTTGTGTGTGTTTTCCCTTTGTGTCCTTGTGTCGTGTTTTTGTCGTATTGTGCGTGTTTTCCTCCCTCTTTCCTTATAGGTTGCTTAAATCACCAATAGCTTTGGAAGGCTTTCAAGACTCCCGGTAACATCTTATCCCTTTTTCTTCTTTACCTCTTGCGGAGTTTGGAGGAGATTGTGATGTTGTGTGCTCGGGTGGAGCTTTGTAAAGTGTGGTTGATTTGGTGGCTTGTATGGATGATCGGGGTGGTGTTTGTGTTCGTTTTGTGTTGTTTGTGTTTTGTTTCTTTTGCTTCTTTTTCTTTCGTTTTCGTTGAGTCTTTGTTTGTGTGTGTAATTGTGTGTAAATGGTTTTCGAAAACCCGGTTTAGAGGCTAGCGTGTGAGTGTGTACTTTCCCTTTTTAGTAGTGCAAATCGAGTCTTGGACTTTAGCCTAGTAGAATGACCCTAAATCAATGATTTCGTTGGTCCTTTACCTTGAGTCCACGTAGCTTACTAGGAATTTACTACGGGATTTGCACTTTTGACCATTATGACCACCCACGGTGTGAAAAGGCCTTGGTTACCGAGTCTCGTCCCTTCGGTGACCGTGTCTAGGATTGTTTGATAAGTCCAAGTTCTCCACTTTTTGTGGGTTTGAAAGGGAATGCGCAGCCCCGACTTACCCATTCACCTACCTCCTACACATACCCACACAAACAAAATGCAAATTGTTGAGTTCTCTCTTTCTCAATTGTCAAGAAATGCCAAAAATGCCAAATCTTGCCAAAAGGGCAAGGAAAAGAAAAAAAAAATGAAAGAAAGAAAAGAATGAAGAAAAATAAAAGGCACAAAAGCCAAAAAGAAAATAGAAAAGAAGAAAAAAGAAATGGCATGGCAACAAACAAAGCAAAATGTCAAAAAGAAGAAGAAAATACCGAAAGAAAACCCGTCTCACAAAAAGAAATCCTCACAAAAATAAGCCTTTTTCCGACTTTTGCCGTGAAGAGCCTACCAAAGGACCGAGTCCCTAGGAAGGATGATAGCGGCATTAGTCGGTCTTCCCTCATTTTGCATGTTTTCCACCTTTTTACTTGGACTAGTTAGGCGGTCTTGGGCACGGGACGACCCTCTTGGCTCATGCACGGGGCGGGGTCTCACTTACCTACAGTGTCGACTAACACCGTGGTTCTTCACTTTCCACTCCGCCGATCGTCCCGTAGTACGTTTTTAGAAAGTTAGGAGGACCTAGGTAAGTTACCAACGTTTTTGTTGCTTTATTGTCATACTATTAGGGTTTAGTTCACCTTGGTTTGTATTGCTAGCTTGGGAACGTTGTCACTTACCTCGAGTCCTAAACCGGTGTTTCTCTCACCGCTTTTTGAGGGAAGCGGTATTTGTTTTCTTTTGGGTGCAACCGATTATGTGTTTGTTTGTGTGATTGTTTGTTTATGTGTTTTGTGTCCGGTTGCATCCACAGTTTTGTCGCAAGACCCAACTTGCCTTGCGGAGTGCACTTGTCCTCTAAGTGCACTCGCGTGAGTTGAAGGGGCGTAGGGTGCGCTAATACCCAATCGGATAGTTTAGTAGTAGTATGTGCTTACTCGAGGGCGAGTAAGGGTTAAGTGTGGGGGAGTTGATAAGTGTCATTTGTAGTGCCTATTTCGTAGTGTTTTGGTCCCATTTTCCTTGTAGAATCGCTCCTTGGGAGCGGTTTAGGGGCTTCTTATGCTTCCTTTAGTTCGTTTCAGGTTCCCGAGACCGATTTGGAAGAGTTGGAGCGATTCCGACTCGATACATACACATTTTGGAGCCAACGAGATAAAGGAACGATGACTCGAGGCCTTGGAATCGACCCCGAGACCTTGGGACCCAATCCCGAGCCTCCGAGACCCGATCCCGAGTCCCGAGAATCGGTGAGAAGTCCATGAGAACCAAGGAGGGACCAAAAAGATCATAATGGAGGCCTACAAGGCTCATCCCGTTCGGGATAAGCTCATCCCATTCGGGATGAGGTGCACAAACAAGGAGGCCACTGACCAGGGCCCATCCCGATCGGGATGGTGGCGTCCCGACCGGGACCGACCTCGTCCCGACCGGGACCACCCCGTCTCGGCAGGGACGGGCCTGCTGCTGCACGCCTTGCTTTCTTTTCTTCTCCCTTCCATTTGTAACCCTATATATACCCCCCTCTTGTATTAAGACACCATCTTATGTTATATCCTTAAAACCCTAGACTACTTTAGGTTAGATTAGTTTAGATTAGAGTAGATTATTCGGTAATTAGTAGTTAATCCTAGATTAGTACTTGTATTAAGGGAATTCTTCAAGATCCATCCAAGCTTGACAACCTTGGGTGTTTGTTTTGGGTTTTCTTCATTAATGCAAGATTTCTTCCTTTCTTCTTCTCTACTATGGTATAATCCCCTTTTCCTTCTCTTTAATCTTGTTTTATTCATCCAAGTTTGAATCTTTAGTTGATTTTATTGTTCTTAGTTCGTTGTTATTACTAGTTTGTTTATGTATGTTTGGTTTCTTATGATAGATCTTCTTGTTCTTGTTAGTTGTAGTATAATTATGTTAGAGTAGTGTTCTTGCTAGGGTTAGTAAGGTGATTAGGGTGTTAATTGAATGATTAAGGGTTTGTTGGAGATGTTGGTGGAAGATTTGGGTTTCCTCTTGGTTTGGTGCACATCACATGTTTGATGAAATGCTTGATTGACTAGTAGTTGCAAATACTTGTTTTTCTTGCCTTTCTCTTATGGGTGCTAGTTTGTTTGTGGGTTCGGTTCCCTCACTAAGTTGCGAGAGCCCGGTGAGGACGACCCCTAGGTCGGTCTAAGTTGCGAGAGCCCGGATTCGACCTAGGCCTATAGCGTGCTAGTAACCCCGATTGTGTTCTGTATCGCCGAGTTGGGTTTTAGGTGGAACCTCTAGGTGAGTCTAAGTTGCGAGAGCCCGGGCATTACCTAGATTATCCTACTACCTCCTTCACTCTAGTCCTCCCTTGACCATTCTGTTACCCCTTTGACCCCGACCTAATCCTAGCCCGTTTTCCTTAGTTGTTTCTCCTTAGCCTTAGTCATAGTCTAGTTTTCTCCCCTCCTTATCATTCTCTAGGTTAGCTCGTTGACTTAGTCTCGTATTTAGGCGACCTTAGTCTAGGCTATACATTACCGTCCCCGTGGATTCGACCTGACTTGCCCTATCTACCGTAGGAATAGCCGGTTATATTATTGACGGTTGGGACGTGACGAATCCCTCCCATCATTACTCCAATATTCAATTTCATGTTCAACATCATCAATAGTAAACTTCATCATTTCTTCTTCCTCCTCAAAATCTATGACTCTTTTCCCATCCTTTTGCTTCCACCCAATACAATCAATAGGGGTGGGGTTAGTATCTGGCACAACCTCAGTATCTAGCACCAAAGCTTCATTCTTCTCAAAATCGGATTCATAATTCAATCCAGGGATCTCTATGATTTTCTCATTGATGGTTTGTTCATCAACTACTTCACAAGAATTAGGTTTCAATTGAGTTTTTCGAATCAATACCTCTTTCGCAATGTTGCGGATTGTAGACTTGGGGCCCTTCCCGGAAGGGCGGTTCTTTTTTCTCATCAGACGGATGCGTCAGAGGACGGACTGTCGGAATCAGACCGCCGACACCGGAGCACAGGAAGGGGAAGACGGAGCAGGATCCCCTGAAAATCGCCCTTCTCTCTAGCTCTTAAATTTACGTTTTTGATTTTTCGTAACGATAAGTTGATTGACCCAAAAAATCGATTTAAAACGAATTAATAAAATTACTAAATAATTGGACCGTCTAATAAAATGATTAATTAAATTATTCGAGACGAAAACAAAGTTTATAGAAATAAATAATTAGACGGTGAAATAGTATTTCCCGATAAATAATAAATATACGATAAAGTGAATAAAATTGATTTCTCGAAAAAAAGTAATAAATGTTTTGACGAAATTTCAAATAAATAAACTTCGAGCCGAGAATAGAAATTCGAACTTAAATATAAATAAAAAAAAATTTAGAATTTAAATCGTCGAAATAGACTTTCGATAAGAACTGAATTAAATATATAAAATGGATCGAAACATAAATAAAAATATGTTTTAATAAGAAGAGTTCCGAGTCAAATAAAATTTTAGGAGTTTGAAACGATTAAACGATAAATTCATTTCATAAAAATTTTAAGAATTACGAGATAAATCGTAAATAAATAAAAACACAAATATAAGTTTAATTTAATTTATTTTATAAAATCAGGGGTGTTACATTTACGGCAAACGTCCAATTAAATCTTTTAACGTCTTTTATTTAATTAAACCATTGAATATATTTAGACAATGTTAAGGGATGATTTAACTCTTAAAGTTTCAGATTTAAATACTTTCAAAATTGCTGGAAAAATAATTCTTTTAGGTAAGACGAAGCATTTTAACGATAAATCACAATTTGTCCGAAAATCAATACTTACTAATTAAAGACCTTAATAAATAGTACAAAAAATTAGGTAAAATAGTTAAAATATATTTATGGACATTCTGTCCACAAAATAATTTTTTTCAAAATCCTACAACTCGGTTTTTAAAGCGTTTTCTCGTTAATCGTCTAATCTCGACAATAATGATTAATAAAAATAATAATTACAAAACGATTTAAGTATTAATATCCCAAAAATTATTATTAAACTTAAAAATCATGATTTTTCATAATTTGCCATATTTTCAGATTTTCAAAAATTCCAGATTTAATAAATCCCATCAAAACCGTCTTTAAAACCCGTTTTCGCATCCGTTTTCACAATTAACGATCCCATTAATAAAACTTATCGTTCCTAACATTTTATTAAAACAATAAAAATCATAAAATTACATTTTATTATGAAATCATCAGAATCATAACTTTTCCAGATTTAAACCAAGGACCAGAAATCGAGAATTTAAACGACAAACACGGTTTTAACGATAAACGATTATTTAAAGTGATTAATTAATTCATCCACTTAACAATTCAGAAAAATTATAAAAAAAATTCAGAAAATTCTATTTCATCACAAAGTTTTACCACGTCAATAATCAGATTAAAATAAAATGTTTAGGTACTAGAACTAAAAATCGGATTTTAATCGTTTTTGTCCGTAAACGGCAATAATTCAATAATCGATAACGAAAATATCAGAAAAATACTAAATTATTAAAAATCATCAAAAACATCATTTTTACAGAATATAAACGTATATTACATGTTTAGGCCGAATATTACGATTTTACAAATTAATATGACGATTTAATCGTTAATCTCGTAAAAGCGATAAAAATACCGAAACATGCAAATTTTCAACTTTTAAAAATTTTCCAGATTATATGACATACATATATTGTCAAAATAAAATTATAATTATATACATGCAATTACACAAATAAAATCACGCAATACCGAGTAACATCGACGTTACCTTCAATCCAAATCCGAGTCTCGATATATTCGTCTTCTGCGGGACCGCTTCGGAACCTTAAAAAACATGAATTCCATGGTATTAAAATACCATAATATCGCTGAAAAATTAAGGTGATAACGATTGTAAATGAAATCGATTAATACCTTAACGAAGAAGATGGAAAGAAGATCGATATAGCGAAAATGGAGACGGAAAATGGAGATGATGAACACAAAATTTCTGGGCAGAAATGCTGCTGGTTTTTGGTCAGATTTCACAAGAAAAAAAAATAGGGAGAAAGAGAGTATTTGCTTGAATAAAATGGATGAATGAATTATGAGAAAAATGTGAAGAGTTATGGAGTGAATGGTGACTTTAAAATTGATGAAAACTAGGTACATTCACCTCCAAAATTTCAGCCAAGAGTGAATGTGAGAGGAGTGTGAAGAGTTTGCATGAGTCAACAATATTAACTTGTGAGAAAGAAATATCTTATGCTTTAATCATATTGTTTTTATAAAAATAAAATGTTACACAAAAAAAATGTGTAGTGGTTGTGTGACATGAGTGTCATGAAAAAAAAATGGTTCAACGTGGTCCCAAAATAGTTGTAAGTCGATAAAAATAAGGATTGTAAAATTATTAAAGCATTTCAAAGCAATTTGAGTAAACCCCGCGCTAGAAAATAATTATATGAAAAACTTCGTAATAAAATTATTAAAGGGTAAATTTTCATGAATAAAATTATTTCTTAGTTGGAAATATTATTCGAATGTGTTTACATTTTTAGGAAAAGAAATAACTTAAACTAGTGTTGACCCGTGCACATTTGCACGGAATATTTTTAAATCGAGTTTATACCGACAAAATAATATTTTACTAACATCGAAATAGAATATATTTATTATTATAACATATATGGTACAATACCTTATATAACTGTCTTTCATTGGAATAAATTGAAATGTTGCAAAGCAACTAATATACTCCGCGAAATAAACATAAGTAAAAAATATAATCTGTAATAAAAAAAGATAATTACAACTCCAACTCCAATTTATTTGACTTAAACATGCTCGAAGACTTCTTTGTAGACTACATTTTTTGTACTATTGGATAACAATTTGTCCTTGTCATGTATGAGTATCTTCAGCCCCTTTTTGCTAGTGACCCTCGATAAAGCCACATAAAGTTGTCCGTGCGTAAATACAGGACGTGGAAGATATAAGCCCACGTGAGCTAAAAACTGCCCTTGGCTCTTATTGATAGTCATCGCAAAGCATACAGTTATCGGGAACTGTCTTCTATCGAAACGTACAGGAAATTTGGTGGTGTCTGATGGGGTAAGTGTTAAACGGGCAATATGAACCCTATCACCCTTGTTACTACCTGACAACACCGTGGCCCTAATCACACGAGTACCTAAATCAGTTACCAATAATCTTGTGCCATTACACAATCCACGCGATTGATCAATGTTTCTCAGGAGCATAACCATAGCACCAACCTTTAACTTAAGCTCATGATTTGGAAGGCCAGAACACTTAATACCATTAAGAAATTCTGTGGAGTATAGATTACGTGCCGCAAAATTGCCCTCATTTTTGCTGACCTCATCAGAACTAAAGTAAATTTTTTCTGGCCCAGGAATAAGAGACAAAACATATTCATTAACCAATTCAACAATCTCGTGGGTTGGTGCAAGGACGGCCCTCTCTTGAAGATACTCCGGGTTTCGTAGTCCGATATCAAGCGATGGGTATGTACACTTAACAATGGAAACAATCGGATTTATCCCGCGATCAATTAATATATCAGACGGCAACTCAACATCAACTTCCCCATCATTTGGGCCTCCAGCTAAACCATCTCCAATTTTTAAAATCCATTCAGAGAACTCACGAACCTCGGCAATAGCAGAAGGTGAGCTACCAACTTGTAGACGCATGTTTTTTGTCAATGTTAGCACCTGAAAATAACGTTAGTGTGTAATGTTCAATTAAATTTAATATTCTAACAGTATTAGTTATATGTCACAGTCTTTGTAAAAAAATAAAATAACAGACATGCAATGTACCTTGCATGAAGACCAAAGATCTGATGAACACAAAGACGCATGCACAATGTCCGATCTACTACCTTTTGGGACAACGGGAAGAATTTGTTGAAAATCACCACCGAAAACAATGACCTTACCACCAAATGGCGTATTATCATGGTTCGCGTTCGAACCACGCATGACGTCTCTTAAACTTCTATCAAGGGCCTCAAAGGCATGCTTGTGGGTCATCGGTGCTTCATCTCATATGATAAGTTTAGTGCGAATCAAAAGCTCTGTCAAATCAGTACCTGGTTTAATCCCAGAGCATGTAGAGTTCTCTGAAACATTAAGTGGAATACCAAATCTCGAGTGTGCTGTTCGACCACCAGGAAGTAATGTGGACGCAATGCCGCTAGACGCTACAGGAAGGACAATATCTCCAACGCTCCGTATGGCAGCACATAAGGTCCTCCAAATAAATGTCTTGCCTGTACCTCCATATCCGTATAGAAAGAAAACACCTCCCCGACATTCATTAACTGCCTCCATTATCTCGTTGTATACTGATTGTTGTTCTTGAGTCATTGTGGCTAACAATCGGATATGTTCTTCTCGTAAAGAAGCTTTGTCATAGGATAGTTCATCTAACAGTAAGGTATTAGAACGATAAGATGGGGAAGAACTCGGTAGCGGCATACCTTCAAACTTGCTTAAGCTGCTACCATTACGCTGAAGAGATGCTTCAATCTCTAACAGTGTGTAGTTCTTAAGTTCATCGTCAGTGAGTTGCAAATCTGTAATATATAAACTAAAGTTATTGTTCGCGTAGGCCATTTTAGATTAATATGAGCTATATTACAAAATGTGATTCAAGTGAACGTACTGTAACAAAATATGTAGAGTATGCACTTACCTTGGTTTCTTAGTAATCTTCGTTGTCTATACAGGATGTCATCTCCAAGCAACATCCACGTTTCGTTCCACACCCTGGTTGGCATCGAAATGGTGTTAGATAACAACAATGTTACGAATAGATTTCGTACGTAAAACCCAGATCCCCATTCACTTGCTTCTCGTATAGCGTATATGTACTCATTGTCATCTCCAAGCAAACCTAGAGCATAACACGCTTCTCTAAAAGTGGCGTACACAACCCCGTTAACCGTCTTTATATCCTCGTAATCTTTGGGTCCTTTAACAAAGTTGAGCAATGTCCTCATGTAATATAGTTCACCACAACTTGGTGAGACATGATGCATTCTGCCAATAGCAAACCCACGTTCTCATGGAGACCAAGCTCGTTTAGGTTGTTTCCAAACAAACTTGGTTGGAAACTGAGTGTACAAAAGACTTTTAGCTTCTTCGTTTGAGTTGTTACAATCCATCCAAGCTAAAAACTTTGACATACCAACTGTAGGGTTGTCAATTACTGCGTCAATGGGGTCTTCATCATTGAAAATGACATTCTGCTCATCGGGAAGGTGAAAACGCAACCTTTCAACGGGAGGCGTCCTAAAATGAATTGGAAACCCAAAACTTCTCCACACGGCCTCACAAGCTGATATATACCGACAATCATATAATTTTTGAATTTCGTCTATCTGATTGGGATTTTGATCGTTTCGTCGCTTATATGAAGATTGCATCGTCGCCCGATCATTACCTTTATTTATATACTTGAATAAATACTTGATTGATCGAGCTTGGTTGCACCACTCAACATTAATATGAGCATGATATTTGTGTAGTAGCTGAGGATTATATGGGACAACAAAACGATTATCAAGGATGACCCCATTCTTATTCACCGTAGATCCATCGTCACACCTTCGATACACAGGATACCCTTCATCATCAACTCTCGTAGCTTCATTAAATCTCTTTGGAAAGTGTTTAGAACATGCACGGTCAATCATACACGGTGACTTTGGGTTAGCAACACCACAGGGGCCGTGAATCATCAACTCTTACACAGCTGCATATAGTGATGGATTATCAATTGGATTAGGGATCTTAGCACTAATGATTTTGTCGACATCAGAAGCTTCTGGGAACTTATCATCTCGATGTAGAAATATCAAAATATGAGCATGCGGTAATCCACGCTTTTGAAATTCGATCGTATAGACAGTTGCAATGGTTACAAAGACATGTCACATACTTCTCCTTCTCTCACATACAAATAAACAATATGGTTTGTAACATACAAAACATTATATACGTAATTTATTTTGTACCTGCATTCACCCGTCCAAAAATATGTCGATCCTTCAAGTCTCTCATTAACTCATCGAGTTTCATCTTAAAAACGCGACAGAGAATATCCGGCCGATCTTCAGGACGCAATCCCCTCTTTTTTACAAAGCGTGTAATTTCTGGCCATTTTGGGTTACACGTAAATGTAATGAACAAATATGGATATCCAACATATTTGCATATCGTCATCGTATCTAAAAAGTTCACCAACTTGTACCCATCACCTGCGGTGTATGACGACGGCACAATAATACGACTCCCAGCAGATGAGGCCTCTGTTTCTCCTTGTCCAACTTGATCGGCAAGGACTTTGTACTTTTCAGCCCGAAGTAACGGTTGATTATGACGAATGAATTTCAATCGTTGAGATTCTACCATAGTATAGCCATCCACGCAAAGCTGTTGAAATAGTCGCCGACCTTCCATTAACACCGATGACTCTAGTGTCGCTGCTCGATCCTGAATGCGAAACCCAAGCCACTCTCTCATTGTAACTATCTTTCTTGGATTTTTCTTCTTGCTGACATTAAGAGTAGCTTCAGCATGCAATATACCAGGTCTCCATCCGTCTTCACCATAAAGAAAGAAGAGAGGATATTGTAGTGCTAGATATGAAGGATGTAACTCAGATATGCGCTGAAGTGCACCCGATTGTTTCTGAATAATAATATCCCTAGGCTCGGCAGCGTTTTCAATGTCTCCCTCAATTAAGATGGCTACCTCGGAAGCCGTCGGGAGATTATACATTCTTCCATCCACATCTCGTTTTGCCACTAACCTAATAGATACATCCCCGTCGATATCATTTGATAGGCGATCTCTGGCCATCCTAAAAATTTTTGCTAATGGATTATTGTGATCAATCATTGTCTTGAGTGATTCAATAAGGGCATCATTAAACCGGGCGGGCCTATTTGAGCTGCAAAAACAAATGTTAACATTATACAGATGAAATAGTTAAAAGATAGAGTAGGAATAATACTGACGTTAACGAAATTAGAAAAGATAGTGATGCACACCTGAGTGCATTTTTACGATGTTCAATCTCTTGTTGTGTGTCGTATATATATAATTGGCAAAACTTTGGCATGGCACCAGTGGGTGGCAAAAAACTTCCTATACGATGTACATTTTGGCCACCCATTCTAAATGTGTACGGAGCACGACCTTGATTTATAGATTTGTCAATTTTCCTTCCTGTGGATGTAAATGAATACATGCCGTTATAAACCCGAATATTTTCAGTGTAGTGGTTGCTTGATGGATGTCGACCACTTAGAAGATCACTGATCAGTTGAGGCGGTTTTTTCAGGAAAGGTAGTACAATTTTCCCATCAGAACAACACATAGAGAATGATGGATTGGATGTATTCCTATCCTTTCGAACTCTTTCTTGGTACCACATTTGCGCTCCACATTTACCACACGTACAATCGGGGTCACCTATATCCCAATATAAGTCGAGTTCTGGAGCAAAAATAGAATACGTAAGTTTTTTTCACTTCCAACCATCGACAACAATAATATTGTGGACAACTATTACGTTATAAAAACAATGCTTGTAAAGTGCATTTAAAAAATAATCTTATAAAACCTGGATATGTAGGCGCACAATGTGACGACCCTTCAATAAATGAACTTAAATTTGTAATTAAGTCCTCAATCAATGTTGTCTCGTAAGTAGATGGTGGCGGTGTTGCATAACTGGTACTACCTGGAGATTCGCATATGTACATGATGTATAATTAATCGTCGAAAGTAGAGAAAAATACTCTTAAAAGGAATGGTGAACATGAGTAGGGACCTTTTTCCATGGTGGTTCGGGCGTACGATGTTTTATATGATGCTCTTAAATTTGTTATAAGGTCATTAACCATGTTCGGTGTAGGGTCATTCGGTGACCAATTCGAAGAACTTGTCTCCGTAGTATTCCCTGAAAGTTGAGAAAATCCAAAACTCACGATATATTACTACGTATTGTGTACATTTTTTTGTTGACATCGTGAAAGTAATAAGTTTGTGAAGTACCGTGACTAATAGAACTAAAAGACGCAAACGGGCTTCCACTTCCCGTACGTGTTACTGCTGACAACGTTGACGTAGTTGAACGTGGGTTTGGCGTATTCACATTAGAATTACTATTACGATCATACCGTGGTCTTGTATTCCTAGAAGTCGTCACTGTCACAAAACACATCGACGTTTGATATTTCGCCAGTTCGATAAAATATATAATGAAATACTCTGAAATGTCACCACAATGTTTCAAATGTGTCAACGATTAAGCGTGTTAATAGTTAAACAGTTCAGTCGTTTCAAACATTGAACGGGCAAAACGTTTCAAACGTTTTAAATGTGTCAAACGTTAAACAGGCCAAACATGTGAAACGGGTCAACCGTTTTAAACATTAAACGCGTCAAACATTTCAAAATGTGCCAACGGTTAAACGGGTCACACATGTCAAACATTAAACAGGTCACATGTGTCAAGGGTTTAACGGGTCAAAAATTTAAAAATTTTCAAATATTTCAAACATGCAAATGAATAAACAATTTTGTAAAAAAATATGCTTTATTTATTAAAATCAACAATGATAATTGACTGAATAATACCATTTGTGACATCCGAAAGCGGCAAACGATTCTCATGAGACTGTTGCGACCTTGTCCCTAAAATTTCAGTTGTGTCCCCATTATTTTCTACAAATATACATACATAATATATATATCAGCGAGTACGGATTATAAGAGATCATGTCCCGTAGTAAATATATGGTCACGAAGTAAATATTTTTACGTACGACTATTTAAGACTCTTCTTATCACGATAAATATACTCTTTTACGGAGTATATGTAAATAAGTAAATACGTTTAGTATATGAAATGACAATACATTAGTTGTAAGTGCCAACATTATATATTAATTAAATGCAGGATAAGTAAAATAAATATAAGGCAGTGCGTAGGTTTGATTAAAATAAGTGGGTTCTTTTGTCATAATTTGTCATTGCCCATTAACTAAAGAAGTGGAATTGTTTTGTCGTGGCCCACTAATCCGGTTCGGGTTAACATGTTCGGTTTTTACACGGGTTAAGGCTTATTTATTCGTTTGTCTTTCTATAAAAAAAAGTACGTGTATTACAGAGTACGCCGTACATTTTAAAAATGACTACGACAAATATTGTGAATACTACGTATCTGACCCAAATTGTTCTTTATGATGTGTCACAAATTTTCATGTGAGACCATCTCACAATAATGTTATTGTGTGAGACCGTTAGCGTGAGATCGTCTCACAAGAGAATAATTGATAATGTAGGGTCGCATTTTGATCTCTATAATCGGGCCACTAAAAATCATTTGACGGCCCTGATCCCGACAATAACCCGACTCAACCATATCACGGTAAATATAGATTACATGAAGTATTTACCATATCCCGACCCAACCCGAGTAAACAATATAAACCAAATAAGCCATGACCAACAATGGAGCCCAGCCCACTACAAATAATAAAACCCTAGACCTTCAAACTAAACCCACTGCATATATATATACTCCTATTCCTCCACAGACTTCTTACACAAAAAATAACCCTAATTCCTTACATCTATACTCCGCCGTTTTCTACCAACGTCTACACACTTCTACACATTTCTGTACTTAATTCATTCATTCATAGTCTGATATTTCTATTCATTCAAACTAATTCATTCATCCATTTTCCTACTCCGATATTCATTCATACTCCGATATATGACTAATACATGATTCATTCAAACTGTTTTTGTGCTGGATTTCGTAAAGACCACATGTATGTGTTATGTAACAAATCCGATGTATTATGATTTCGGTTTTTTTTTGTAAATTTTTTAATTTTTTGTGTGTTTGTGTATGCAGATCTATGCGATGCCGGTTTTGCATTTCAGTTTCTTTTCTGATTCGAAGGTCGTATTTACGTTTACTTACAGTATTCTGTTGTTTTTTTAATCTATATCCTTCATTGCATGTATTAGTTTCCATCTGAATCTACCGATTTCGTGTTCTTTTCTGATAAATATTTACTTTTGTGTGTTTGTGTAGGTACATGTAATCTATGTCGGTTTTGCATTTCAGTTTGATTTCCCTTTCAAAGGTTCCAATTTCATCAACATTAAGGTATATCATTGAATGAATTCTTTTCCTTCTTGTTTAATGATTTTTTTTTTAATATTCCTAACTTTCATGTGTAATAATTTCGTTTTTCTTCTTAAATTTCTATTTTTTTAGTGTTTCTATATACAGATCTATGTTTTTTTATTTACTGTACACTGATTTTAATTTTTTCCCGTTTTCGTGGACTGATTTAGATATTTCCTTCAATGCATGTATTAATTTTCTTCTTGTTTACTGATTTCTTTTTTTGTTATATTTCTGATTTTCGTGTTTATTAATTTGTTTTTTTTTTAATTTCTATTTTTGGGTGTTTCTATATACAGATCTATGTTTTTCGTTTACTTGTACACTGATGTTAATTTTTTTCGGTCTTTGTATCCCGATTTTGATTTTTCCTTCAATGGATGCATACTTTTCCTTTTTTACTGAATTTATTTTGTTAAAATCCTAAATTTCGGGTATGCTAATTTCGTTTTTCTTTTAAATCCCTTTTTAGTGTGTTTCTGTATGCAGGATCTTTGTTTTGTAGTTACTTGTATATCGATTTTGATATGTTTACTAATTTTGATTTATTCCTGGTATTCATATTCTAATTTCAATTTTTTTGTTTAGTATTTTTGGTGTTTTTGTATGCAGATCTATGTTTGGTATACTGATTTTAATTTGATTGTCTTGGTATGCTGATTTTGATTGTTTATTGTCATTCGTATACTCATTAATTTTTCTGTCTTCCTATACTGATTATCATTTTTCCCGTCTATGAATACTGGTTTTGATTTTTTCTTTTCTTTATGTACTGGTTTGGATTTTTTCCTGTCTTCATATACTAATCTGTTTTTTTTTAAAGATTTTTTTTTTTGGTTTTTTAAATTGTGTATGTACTTGTATTTTCGTATTTATGTATCTATGTGTATTCGTATCTTATGTTTTTGTATTTATGTATTTTATTTCTTATTTTTGGATCTATGTTTTTTATGTTCATATTTACTTGTATTTTCTTGATTTATTTTTCGATTCAAATGTTCATATTACATCTACTTATAATTTATTGTCTTTTAGAATGTTTGTTATTGACTGCATGTATTGTTTTCTTTCTTTTTATTTTTGTTGACATATAGTGCTCGGGAGGAAAAAGGAGTTGTGCACCCTGCTGAACTTACTGTCTTGTGTTGAGTCACATCCACAACTTCAAAGATAAGTGATCATCTATTTGATTGTTTTTTGAATAACACTTCTACATTTTGTAATTCAACCACGTACTGTTTTGTTGAGTATCATTTGTGTTAATATGAATAGAAAAATATCATTTTAGAAGATAATAAATGTACGATAAAGTAATTAATAGAGGAGTAGTTTTAAATAAAAATAGTCGTATGTAGAAGAATTATTAAGTACGACATACAAATATGTTAATTAGTTCAATAATTTAGTTCTCTAAATCTAATACTAATATGTTTCATTGTTTGACCTTTGATCTGCAGACACGTTGATTCTTTAAAATTGCTAATAATCCAGGTAAGGAAATTCTATTTAGAAAATTTGAAAACTACATAAACATAACATCAGCCTCACTAATTATACTAATAAACAAAACTTACTTGTTGTTTTTCTTCTCTTGATTTCATATGCCTTTGTTGTTGAGTTTTTCCTATTTTCCTTTCCAATACCAAATGTATTTTTTTTACTGTTTCCTTAACATGCTATAATGTTATGTTTGTGGCTTTGATTTTGTGATATAGATGTTAAGTTTTTATAAATGGTACTTGTAGGTTAGTGGGTAGTTTTTTTTTTACTAACTTAGTGGGGGGTTATATTATAGTGGTTTATTTCTTTAAGACAAATTTCTCCGTCAATAACTGATTACAATAAGTGGGTGAGTAAAATAATAAATGGATTAATTGATATTAACTAAAATTAAAGTGAATTTAATTTAGTGTCTATGGTTTACATTAAATTTGTTTTTAATATTAGGAAAATAGTTAATGTATGATAGGAACATTATACTTTACCTACTTCGTTTGTGATGTGGCTTGCCTAAACATTGAAAAGTTAACATTGGATTTTTTTTGAAATTGTTTTTGTCGGTTGTAGTATTTAATCGGACAGTGCTCTTAATTTTTAAATAATGACCTTGTATCTCACAGCCTGGAATAATAGTGAGTATTTAAAGTTGATTTCATCTAAAATAATCATAAATTACAAAGGAAGTAGTTTTTTAAAGTTTAAACATAACATAATCGAAAGGTGAAATAGAGAAACATAATCTAAATATTAATTAAAAAACATTTGCATCTTGTTTGGTTCTTCAGATTTAAGTGTCTTCGCTTTCTCCATCGTCATTCTCCTTATCCAATTTAACTCTTAGTCTTTTTTTGCTGATGTTTCTTATTTGATCACTCTCAATGTCGGTAACTGATTGCTTCCAACTTGCACCTATAATATCCCTGATTGGTGTCTCTTGATTTGCATTTCTGTATTGACATTAGGTGTTAGTTAGGTACTATAAAAGTAATCTTTTGCTACTATCTTAATAAAACTCACCTTGAAATGCATGCATTTACTTCTGGTATATCTGGCATAATGTAAATCTTTGTTGCATTTGTAGTAGATATCCTCATTTGGCCTGATAATTTGATTGTAAGTAAGTATAGCAATTCAAAATATAATTTTAAGAATGTATAAAATTAATCATTGGTACCTAAATATGGGGCCCTTCTCATACATTGGAATACGATTATAGGTTTCATTGTTAAGAATTTATCCTCGGTCGCAATTTGTTGGATTTCTTGTCCGAGTGCTCCCCATATCCATATAGGAATGTTTAAACCACTGCAATAATTTAAAGGTTGATATTTAAAGTTAAGATTACAACATTTAATTTGTGGAATGAAACTTAAACCTAATAAAGTAGGAAATTACTTTAGATCTTGCAGCTCTACTTTAGTGCAATCAAAAGCTCTACTTTCAAGTAAAACATTGTACTTCTCCACTTCACCAATCACATCTGAATTTAAATTTTAGTTAGTAGAATGAAATAAAATATTTAATAAGATAGTTTTTTTTTCCTAAAGTTAGTATATTTACCTATCAAGGATCTCCCATTTAGATTGTCATCTATAACATCTTGGAACTCAACAAATTTGAAACCAAATTTTGATATTGTCGATTTATCTATTTCTTCAATTACGGTGTTTGAGAGAAATTTTATACGCCATTTATGTGTGGTAGCAGCCTCTGATGCGTCGTCATTTGATGTTATTTGAAAGTTGCTTATTCGATAGATATGTTGTTCCTCTATCTTGCCTTCAAATTGAGATTTCAAGTTGTGAACTGTTGTACCTTGTATTATCTCACCCTGAAATAATTAACATTAAATATTGATATTATTACATAGAAAAGTGTATAACTATATCATTGATAAAACTTACTTTTTCATCCGCCATTAAAATTTCAATGCTCTTGATTTCCTGATTTCCTAATGTGAAATGCTCTTCTTTTGGCTTCCAAATTCGTATGATGCTAGCTTCAAAGTAAGGGTTTTCAAGAGAGGGTTCTAACTTATCAAAAGTTATAAATTTTGGAATTTTGGATTTTTTTTCCATCTTTCTTGTATTGTATTCTGTTGGGTGATATGTTGTTTCTAATGTTTATCTGAGTTTGAAGGTTCCATATTTGTAGATTAAATCTAAATGTTGTAGCTTTACTGTTGTGGTCTGTTGTAGTTTACTGGTAGTGGGGTGGTTCCCTATGTTGTTGGAAGTTAATATTGGTAGTGAAGTAGTATGTCAACTAATTAATTTCTGGGGTTATTTTTCTTTGTAACAATTTAGTGGGGTTATTATGTTAGCTGAGATTAACAATGAAATTAATTAGTGTGTATATACTGTAAGATTATTTCATTTCATTATCTGTAACGTGATATTTTATTGACTCTTCCTATATATATATATATATATATATATATATATATCTAGGATCCTTTGAGGCAGCTCAACTCGCCGCACCCATTGAGGCACAATCTCAACCATTAGATTAAAATCAAATTAAAGGCTAAAATAAAATAAAAAACTCATACATAAAAAAAAATTCCCCAAATTTTTTTCCTGGGGAAAAAAAAATTTCCCCAAATTTTTTTCCCGGGGAAAAAAAATCGATATTTTTCGGGAATTTTTTTTTTTTTCCGGAAACAAAAAAAATTCGGAATATTTTTTTCCAAAAAAAAAATTGTTTTTTTCCGAAAAAAAAAAAATTTTGGAATTATTTTTTCCAAAAAAAAAAAAATTCCGAAAAAAAAAATCCGAAAAAAAAATCAGAATTTAAAATAAAATTGGTGTATATAAAAACAATTTCAGTGTACATAATAACTGTTTTAAGGTAAGTGTATATATGTTGATTAATTGGTGTACATAATAATCATTTGAGTGTATATAAAAATAACTATTTTACTGTATATATATATTTAGTTCTTAAGTGTATATATATGTATGTAGTGAGTTTAATAGCGTATATAATGAGTTTTTTAGTGTATATAACAGTTATTTTGATGTATGTTCCATTGTTGATTAACTGATGTACATATTAATTATTTGGGTGTATATAACAATTATTTTACTGTATATATTGAGTTCTTAAGTGTATATATGCAGTGAGTTTAATAGCGTATATAATGATTTTTTTAGTGTATATAACAGTTATTTTGATGTATGTTCCATTGTTGATTAATTGGTGTACATAATAACTATTTGAGTGTATATAACATTTTTTTACTGTATATATTGAGTGCTTAAGTGTGTGTATATAGTGAGTTTAATAATGTATATAATGAGTTTTTAATGTGTATATAACACTTATTTGGATGTTTGTCCCATCTTAATCTAATGGTCTAGATTGTGCCTCAATGGGTGTAAGGAGTTACCCTGCCTCACCGGAACCCACCTCTATATATATATATATATATATATATATATATATATATATATATATATATATATATATATATGTTATGTGTCGATATAATATATGTTTTCTGTAATACTAGGTATGTGATTTGTTTATAAATTCATCTTTATTTTTGACTTATATAAATTATTCATTAATGTCAACATGATAGTCATTTATGGTTTTTTTCGTCAATGATTATGTTATGTTTCATCAATAATCACGTAATCACTGTTAATCAAAATTAATGTTGCTTGTCATTTTGAATCTAACACAAATTTATTGTGAATCAATCAGGAATAAACTAATGAATTATTGTTAATCAAAATTAAATTAGAATTACTCTCATTCTTAATACTACGGTTGTTGATTGTATACTTCCTTTATTTACTGGAGTTATATGATAAGAGTTCATATTATTTCTACTGTTAATAGTAATCATGTGTTATTTTTTTTAATTATTGTTTTCTTTATTTACTTGACTTTATTTTAGTAAACTTTTTGTCATATGGAAATTATGTTTTTGTTGTCAACACGTTACACAACTCATTATATAAATGTCACTTGTTACCATTATTCTATTAAACACTGGATACAATGTCACTTGTTACCATTATTTTATTAAACATGGATTACAATTGCCAATATAAAAATTAAAATACGTTACCAATATCACTCATTACAATATCACTTGTTACCATTACAATATGTTTCAACAAACCTTATTAAAATACAATTGCGAATATAAAAATTAGTAAATTTGGTTAAGATTATTTTATGTCTAAACACTTTACATTATGTTAGTCACAACTTAACTACTTGAAATGAATCTTGCTCCTTTTGGTTCCTTGGGTTGTTTTCCAACTTGTGTTGTTTGCTCCTTATGTTTCCATTCTTCTTGGGTACCTTGATATTTTTTTTACCTGCACTTGTTAGTACTGAACAAAAAAATTGTTGTTGCGAAGCATGTAAAATAATGAAATAGTCTAATAGTTTTCGAAAAGAAAACAAAGAAAAATAAAATGTCAGCTTGAAACAAACAGGAAATATAGTCTTAGAGGTCTGACTCAACACCATGAAACATAGAAAAAAAAAATAAAGTCTCAGCTTGAAATAAAGAGGAAATTGAAGGAAATATAGTCTTAGAGGTCTGACTCAACAACATGAAACATAGAGACTTTAACAGAATGAAATAGTCTTAGGCATCTTCTGGGTTGTCGCTTTCATCACTGATGTCGATCGGTTCAATCTTAATCCCTTTTTGGCCCAAATTTTTAACTTCTGTGTTGTCACTCTTTGTATCAATGTGCTTCCAAGTGGTCTTGACAACATCTCTGATTGCTGGTCCACGGTTTGCATTACTGAAATTGTGGTTATATTTGTCAAAAAATTATCTGATTGCATAAGTAGTTTCCAAAATTTTGATATGATAATGTCACTCACCTAGCAATGATGGCGTTCACATGTGCAATGTCTGGTTTGAAGTAAATTTTTGTCGCATCAGTAGTTGATATCCTCATTTCACCTAGCATAATTTAGATTTTGAGTACAAAAAGAATGAAATTTAATTTTTTTAAAAATTGAAGTTCTTTACCTTGATATGGTGCCCTATGCACACATTGAAATACTATAATGGGATTTTATGATACAAATTTTGGGTCTGTTGCAATTGTTTTGATTTTTTCTGTAAGTCGACCCCGTATCCATATTGGCAGCTTGGTTCCCCGAATGTCATGTACCTCCAAAATTGAACATGTTAAGGGTCCACTTTGAAGTATAGCATTATACTCTTCCACTTGACCAGCCACATCTGTTCATCGTTTATAATTAGTTATTCTTTCATATCTATATACATAATTAAGTTATACATAATTTCTAAAGGATTTCAAAGTTTACCTATATAGGAATGTGGTCCTAAGTTGTTGTCTATTATGGCTTGAAAGCTTACAAAGTTAAAACCCAAAGATGGTATATTTTCATTCTCTATTTCTTCAATAATTGTGGTAGACCGAATTCTATATCGCCACTTGTGCGGTGTGGCAGCTTCTCTACCGTAATTTGGTAGTAGTTGATACTTGTCCATTCGGTATGCTTGACCTTCACGGATCATCCTTGATATTTGTCGTGTCAAGTGTCGTGCATTATTGAAAACGCTTGCTTGAAACACATTCCCCTACACATAATGAAAATAAATTGGAAGTAATGAATATATATGTATATATATGATACTATAATTTGTATAGCTTAGAATTGACATAATTTATTCTTACATTTTTATCCACAAATAGGATTTCAAATGATGCAAAACCTCTCTTCTCCGGGTTCGTAGACTTCAGTCCACTCTAAAATCGAACTACCCTTCCTTCAATGAATGTTGGAAAATTTGGAACTTTTGTTTTGTCTTCCATTTTTTCTTGTGTTGCTTTTTGTGCTGGTTATGCTTCTTATTTTTGAGTTTGAAGATGCTGTATTTATAGACTGTTCTTCCTAATAATTAGGCAGTTTTGCAGTTGTAGTGAGTGTTTAGTAGTGAGAGGTTTAATATGTTGTGGGGAAGTTTAATGGTAGTGTATGGTAGTGGGAAAGTTTAATATGTGGGGAAGTTTAATGGTAGTGGGTTAGTGTGTAAGAAAGTTGTACTGAATTCCTGTTTTTATTTATTTAATGCTGACCAGAATTTATTTTATATTGAAAAACCGCCAACCCCGTTGTTATTGGATAAATGGTATTTAGTTTATATTATTAATTAATTAATTAATTGAGTGATTGTGAATGCTGACCAGAACTGTAAAGAAAATAAATTTAGTGCTGACCAGAATTTATGTTTATGTCTCTATAATCAGACTCTCTACGATTACGAAGGTCTCGGTGATGATTGATATCTTTTCAGATCTGAGAGAACGTATGTATATAAATATTAAATTTTGGCTGTTCGGGTATTATAAATTTTATATACTGTATTTTGAACAAAAATGATTTCGTACTTACGTTTTGCCACCCCTATGTTATTAGTTTGGCGGCATTTAGTGTAATCGTCGAATGATAGATAAGTTACCTTTATGCCACCCTAATAAATTCGGAATGGCGGCAACTCGTAAGGGAAAAATTGTTAAGTTATAGTGTCTGGTAGCTTACGTGTTGCCACTCTCAAAATATCCGAGAACGTGGCAGCCGTAACTGTTGCCGAGTTATAATTTAACGATTTTGTATTTCTCAGTGATGATTTGTCCCTCCAGATCTGAGAGAATTATTAATATCACGTTTACCTATTTTTTTGCCACATAATTTTTTTTGCCATATTCATTTTTTTGCCACATAATTGTCATACTTGACACACAATTGTCATAATTGTCACACAATTGTCATATTCATTTTTTTTGCCACTTGCAGTAACTATTATGTTTCACTTGAATCTTAATCAATTGTTATTTTCAACCTATGTGATGATTCCTATGATAGTATATCTAGGTTTTATTACTTATTCTAAATCTTTGTATATCTATTTTTTTGCCATATTCATTTTTTTTGTCACATAATTGTCATATTCATTTTTTTTGCCACTTACAATAATTATTATGTTTCATTTAAATCATAACCAATCATTATTTTCAATCTTTGTGATGTTTTTGTTGTCTACACGTGACTCCTACGATATTATAGTACACAATTGCCATTGAAAAATTGTATAAATGTCGTAGTTATTATGAATAATAGATTATAACTACTTGAAGATCCGTACATTACAAATGATAAGTGCAAAAAGATACATCATATAACTCCTTGAAGATTCATACATTTCTTGACGCTAATTGTTTGTAACTCCCTTTTGTTTCTTTGGTTGGTTTGCAATTTTTCCATCCTTGTAGTTCTTCTTGGCTGCTTCATATGGCTGCACTCTTCTTGGGTTCCTTGGCTTGCTACTTCCTGTAATAATTTGCTATATAATCTATAGTTAATTAATTTAAGTAAAACACAATTCTCTAGTACGTAGTTCCAAATGTAAAAGGTGTTCTACATAAGTAAATTGTTTGTCCGCGGAAATTAAAGATCATCAAAAGTTCTGAATTAAAATCCAATCCGAAAAAGAAATTAACATTAGAAGTTCTAAAGTTATTAAATGATTTAGACAACAGAATTGATGTCTTTCTCCATCTTCACTGGTTTGAGCATTTTTGACGATGATGCCTTGTCTTCAACATCCCCTCCCGACATTGGTTCATCATCATCGCTGGTGATTTGGTTGTATTTGCGCGTCTTTTGTGGTGTTTTTTCCTGTAAAGCTTTTGCTTTAGGCATCTGTTCGCATAATTTTGAACATTAAAAAGTAGAAATTATATTTATACCGTTGCTGAGTCCATTGAAGCTGATATGAGATTGGTAGAAATAGTGCTGCTTAAAGTGCTTGTTTCCTGTAAATTTATAATGAACTTAATCAATGCTTCTAAAAATTATCTCAAAAAAATTAAAATTTTAAAATTAACATTGTATGTACCTCCATTCCAGCATACTTCTCTTTCCATTTTGCAATACTTTCCTTGTCATTCGAAAAATCGTAGACAGTGTAACATGTGGAGTTCATATCAATATTGTACATTCTATGCACTTCTATCTTTAGCAAGTATTCATGTCCTAGGAAGCATTGAAAATCACTCGGAATCCCATGCTTATTGCCGATCTGTTTTGGTTGATGAATTAGAATATTGTTCTTGATAATTATTTTTAATTACTAAAGTAGATATATTTGTTGGAACCTGCTTTAAGCTCTCAATACATTCCTTTGCACTTCTCTTGATTTTTCTTTGAATTAAGCTTTCAAACATTTTAATGGTTGTTTGTCCTCCATTTCCGTCTTCTATTATGAACTTTGCTTGAAATCTGAAATAATGAATACATATGTCAACTTTATATATATATATATATATATATATATATATATATATATATATATATATATTTTCGCATGTATTTATGGACAAAGATATTGGATATGGTATTTTTTAAACCTTGGCACACAATCACTATCACCGACATCATATGCTGGGCAATACTCTTTTGAGCAATACCATAGTCCATCTTTAATCCCGGCCCTTGACTTGCATACTTTGCACGAGTTATAATACCATTTGCATGAATCGTCAATTTCTGTTATAGTTGCGCGTATGACATATGTTCCAGCCTGTTATTTCAGAAATGAAACGAATGTCATTTTTTCATATAATGCATTTCATTGGTAACATGAATGTTAAAGTAATATACATGAACATTGTGGACGAACCTTCGCACATGATAATACATCGGATAATGACTTTAATTTCCGTCAAGTAGATCGCTTGATCTAAACGCAACTATACCTCTGTTAGCTGTGGGCCTTTTTGGAATTCTGTAATGTCATACATGTTTTGTTAGTTGTGGGATTCTAAATATTGTTCATATCTTTGATGATGTGGAATAATACGTATCTTGTTTAAGAAAGTGGAGTTGTTAACCTGACTCTATATTCCTTGACTTGTGGGATATATGGGTCGATGAGAATCTTTGTCGTATCGGTGGTAGTGAGCCTTATTTCGCCTCTATGGATTGTTCTTTGCACACACTGTAAAATCACCACCGGTTTCTCAACTTTATATCTTGGGTCACTTGCAATGTGAATGGCATGTTGTACATGGCGTCCCCAAAGCCAAAGCGGTAAGTGCTCCCCACTGTTGGAATTGTTGTTCTATTAGTATCAAATTTGAAAAATAGTTGGTATGTGGATTTTAATTATAGAATATGTCAACTTACTTGGTATCCTCGAGAAATAGTCTTGTTCTTTTGTTGTCATTAACTTCATATATTAGGTCATTACTCTCAACTTCCGCTATGACATCTACAATTTAATGTGGATACACATAACTTTATTGTACGTAAAACTTGCAAATTTGATGCATTTGTTCGTGGTATACCTATTAAAAATCTGCCGCCGAGTTGATTGGTTACGATGTCATCGAAACTCACTAAATTGAGTCCTTGTTGTGGCAAGCCATCATCCTTAATCTCTTCGATAATTGATGTTGATCCTAATCTCAAACGATATTCATGTGGTGTTGCTATATCATATCCATTATTGAGTGTGATTTGAAATCTGCCTATGTTGTAGCATTTGCCTTCATTAATTTTTCCGTCAAAGACTTTAACCAACGCTTTTGTTGCCGTGATTTGAACAACGTCTCCCTACGAAGATTTTTAAGGTAATCAATTTTATTAATCTTTGTTGTGGTATATAAAAAATGAAAAGCATGTAAAATAAAATCAATTATATAAATTTATGTAATACCTCTTCGTCAACAAATAATATCTCGAGAGATATGTAGTCATCTACTCCCTTATTGCTTGAGTTCTCCCTCTTCCATTTCCGAACGACTCTTCCTTTCACGTGGACTCCAAAGATTCCTCTTTTAAGTTTACTAATTAGTATTTTTTTGGTTTCCGGAAACATTTTGTTACTAATGTCTTGGTAATTTGAGTGAGATTTACTGCTGTAAAATCTCCTATTTATAAGCTAAAAATGTCAGTTTTTTTGAGTAGGGAACATGGGTAGTTGATGTTAGTTCTTTTGGGAAGTTATTGACATTTGTAGGGTTCTTGGGTCATGGGTGGGTTTAGTGGGGAGTTGCTGATAACCAATGGAGTTAGTTTTTTTTTTGTTTTTTTTAAATATTATTATTATTATTGTTATTATTATTATTATTATTATTATTATTATTATATTATTGTTTTATGTTTGTTTTAATAATGTTTGTGTTGTTAAATGTTTTTTTTTCATGCAGATGTGGATTCGGATCGATGATGATGAATATGAATATCAAATAATACAATATGACACAGAATTACTTTGTACTTACGTTTTGCCACCCCGACGTTATTAGTTTGGTGTAATCATCATCTGTAAATAATAGTTGAGTTATCTTTATGCCTCCCTAATAATTCGGAACGGCGGCAACTCGGAAGCGAAAAAAATTGTTAATCTATGGCGTCTGGTAGCTTATGTGTTGCCACCCTAAAATATCCGAAGGCGTGGCAGCCGTAATTGTTGCCGAGTTATAAGTTAACAATTTTGAATTTCTCGGTGATGATTGGTATCTTTCCGGATCTGAGAGAATCAAAATTTACGCATTTACGTTCTCTTTAATATTTTTATTTACCTTTGTAATTTTATTGTATTTGAAATTGAAATTAGGTTACATTAATTTTTTAAATTCTCGACCTATATGTATAGTTTAATTAGTTTGTTGATATTTAATTGTTAATGTTCAAATTTGGTGTATGTAATTATTATTATTAAATGCACTTTATATAAGTTATTGTTAATAAGAAAATTGAGGAAAATAAATAGGTAAATGTAATGCAAATCAGTTTTTTTTATGGTGAAGTCATCATGATGTCACTCAACCTCAAATAACTCTAGTGGCTGATGTCATCCTACAATTATGTGGTTGTTCTTTTAATAAATAAGGGATTCGAGATTAAAACGTTAATTCGTAGAGAAGTAGAATTCCTTGCGGAAAAATAATTAGTTTACGAAGAAAATCAAATAAATAGATTTAAAAGAAATAAAATCATTAAAAATAAAAATAAATATCATTAGACTCAAAAATGAAAATATAGCTTGGAAAAACAATGATGAAACATACGGCCGAAATGTGACAGAGTTATGACGAAGTCATAACGGAAAGGATAAAACACTAGGAAAATAGCGGGTGTTACATGGGTGGTCCCGACCGGAATGACTTCATGGTTCCGACCGGGATGGGTGGTCTCGACCAAGATGACTTCATGGTCCCGACCAGGATGGGTGGTCCCGACCGGGATTAGCTGTCAGAAGCTCCTCTTTGTTTGCTCTTCATCCCGACCGGGATGGCCACTCATCCCGACCGGGATGGGTCTTGTAGGCCTCCAATATGATCTCAAAGGTCCCTACTTGCTCTTCATAGGCTTCTCATCGATTCTCGGTGCTCGGGATCGAGTCTAGAGGGCTCGGGAATGGGTCCCAAGGGCTCGGGATGGAGTCTAAGTTACCGGGTGATCGTCGCTTCTCTTCGTTGGCTCCAAGTGTGTCGGAAACGAGTCGAAATCGTTCCATCTCTCCAAGATTGGTCTTAGGAACCTAAAACAAACTAGAAAGTGCATAAGTAGCCTCAAAAACCTCTCCAAAGAGCGATTCCACAAGAGAAACCGGGATCAAACACAAGAAATAGGCACTACAAACCACACTTATCAACTCCCCCACACTTAACCCTTACTCGCCCTCGAGTAAGCACAAACTAACTACTAAACTAAAAGGAACTAGAATACTAATCGAGTGGGTATTAGTGCACCCTACGCCCTTTCAAATCACGCGAGAACACTTAGAGGAAAAGTGCTCTCCGCAAGGCAAGTGAGGTCTTGCGACAAAACTGTGGATACAACCGAACACGAAAACCAACAAACAAACAAGCAAACCAACAAACAAACAATCGGTTGCATCCAAAAAGATATAAATACCGCTTACTTCAACAAAGCGGTGAAAGAAACACCGGTTTAGGACTCAAGGAAAGTGACAACGTTCTCAAACTAATAACACAAATCGATATGAACAAAACCCTAATAGTATGACAACAATGCAATAAAAACGTTGGTAACTTACCTAGGTCCTCCTAACCTTATAAGAACGTACTATGGGACGATAGGCGGAATGGAAAAAGGATGAACCACGGAGCTAGCCGACACTGTAGGTAAGTGAAACCCCGCCCGTTTAGCGATGAGCCAAGAGGGTCGTCCCATGCTCAAAATCGCCTAACTAGTCCAAGTAAAAAGGTGGATAAAGGTTGCAAAATGAGATAAGACCGACTATTTACCGCTATCATCCTTCCTAGGGACTCGGTCCTTTGGTAGGCTCTTCACGGTAATAGTCGGTAAAAGGCTTATTTTTAGGGGTAAGAATTCTTTTTGTGAGATGATTTTCTTTGGCATTTTTCTTTTGCATTTGGCTTTTGAGTTGCTATGCCATTTCTTTTTCTTCTTTTGTATTTTGTTTTTTGAATTGTTGTGCCTTTTCTTTTTCTTCTTTCTTTTCTTTCTTTCTTTTTCTTTCTTTTTCTTCTTTTGACTTGTCTTGCCTTTTGGATAAATTTTGTTTTGTAGGCATTTCTTGCAACCAAGTAAGAACTTAGACAATTTGCAACTTATTTGTGGATATGTGTAGGAGGTAGGGAAATGGGTAAGTCGGGGTTCGCAATTTCCCTTCAAACCCATAAAAAGAGGGAAAACTTGGACTAATCAAAGCAATTCCGAACATTGTCACCTAAGGGACGAGACTCGGCAACCAAGGCCTTTTCACTCCGTGGGTGGTCAAAATGCAAATCTCGTAGTAAATCCCTAGTAGACTAGGTGGACACAAGATAAAGAACCAACGAATCTATTGATTTAAGGTCATTCTACTAGACTAAAGTCCAATACTCGATTCATATTACTAGAAAGGGAAAGTAAACACTTGCGCACTAGCCTCAAAACCGGGTTTTCAAAACCCTTTTTACACAAGACACAAACTACACATCACAAAATAAAGACGCAACAAAAATTAAAGAAAAACGAGAAAAATACAACAAAACAAAACAAAACGAAAGAAAAGAAGGCAAACACACAAGGAAAACAAGCACCACCCCGAAACATCCAAATAAGCAACCAATCAACCACAAATCTCCAAAAGGCTCCACCCGAGCACACACCATCACAAAACATCCTCCAAACTCTACAAAAAGGAAAAAGGAGAAAGAAATGAGGGGATATTACTGGAGATCTTGAGCTTCTCGAAACTTATCGATGATTGCGCAACCTACAAGGGAGTCGGAAGAGCAAAACACACAACAAAACAAATATACAATACAAAGACTCAACAGAAAAAGACACAAAAGAAAATCTTTTTGGTTTTTTATGAAATTTTTCAAATTTTTAGGGATTTTTAAGATTTTTTCGAAAAAGCTAAGCTAGACTAGGATATCGCTCCCCCACACTTAAACCGAGCAATGTCCTCATGCTCGATCGGTAGTGTGTGGAGACACTAAAAAGAAGAGAAACTACGAAAATAAAGCTAAAAAACAAAAAGAAAAGCGAAGAAAGGTTAGAATGTGTCCGGCCGGGGTGTAATCAAGTCACCAAGGGCCGAGACGAGAAAAGATATGGATGGGGGAAGAAATAAAAAGAAGAAAATAAAAGGAAATGGGAGGGGAGGACTAGGTGTAATCAAGTCACCTAGCCCGGATTCCGCCTAAATCCGATTAAATTCTACCAAAAGAAAATAAAATAATGAATAAGTGAAAATACTTGCCAATTTGGATTTTGAAATGATTCTCGATGTAATCACGTCATCGAGAATCGGGAGCAATACTACCAAAGGCCCCCGAGGGCCACCATGACACAAAAATGATAAGGAGAAGGGGAACATACAAAGGGAGACAAGCAATAAAAGACGAAAAAGAAAGGAGAGTCGCCTTACCAAACGGTTAGCAACTCAATTAACTCCATCGTCTCAATGATCAATATCGGCACATTGCTTGTCTTCATCATTGTTATTCCTCTTCCTTCTCAATATGGTCGCATGATTGAAATATTAAGCTTGCATTGGTGTAAATGAGGTGGGATTTGATGTGAAACTCGGTGTGTAGTGAAGAGAAGATGAGGTGAAGGTTTATATATGAAGTGTAGAGGTCATACAATAGTTGCAGTGGAAGGTAGGGAGGTTAGGAGGGGGCATAAAGTGGTTGGGTGGGCTCAAATGACGAAGAAGAGGCGAAAAGGGGAGCTGGGTACCATCCCGGTCGGGATGGTTCCTTCCCGGTCGGGATGGTTCCTTCCCGGTCAGGATGATTCCTTCCCGATCGGGATCACTCATCAGTAGCTTCTGTTCACGCACACTTCATCCCGGTCGGGATGAAACCCTTCCCGGTCGGGATGACTCTTCTAGCTTTTCAATCCTCTTGATAGCTTCACCCACAAGGCCACTAATACATCGAGATCTAAAATCTCGTCCCCAAAAGCTTGTCAAAAGCTTCAAAAAACCGACTTCCTTGCCCAAAATCCAAGCTTCTATCATCAACTACTTCTCTCAAAACTTCATCTTCACTATGACCTATCAAATGAACTCAACAAACATCATCAAAATCTCTCCCTCACATCGCTCATCAAAATACCAAATTACAAGAATTCCACAAAACTAAAAAGGGATAAGAAAGAGATATATACAAAGAAACGGTTCTTTTGGAACTCCGTCAAACCAAGGATGGAGGATTCTTCATTCATTTTTCAACAATATCATAGACAACTCCATCGCCCTCAAGAGCACGGAGTAACAAATCAAAGGCTCTCGAGAAGTCTTCAACCAAGCTTGTAGAATACCAATCCACACTCCAAGGTTCTTCACAACCTTGCCTCGAAGTTCCCGGGGCATCCCGATCTACTAAGTTCAACGGCTTGAACTTGTACTTGCGATCCTTCGGGATATACCCAAACTTCCACTCATCTTCACAAGGCCTCAAGGGAGGCTCAACCTTCTTCTTGCCAACCGACTTGTCATCAATCGCATCACATGGGCATTCATCCGTCCCAAGCTCAGAATCATCATCTTCAATTCCACCCAAGTTGTTGTCTTTTAAGCTTTCACCCGACTCATTCCCTAGCTTTATCTCATCAAAGGCATGGATCATATTACATGACTCTTCATATGTAGGCGAGGTGTTGCTTTGGAGGTCAAACACTAGCTTCTCGTCGCCTAGCTCAAAGGTGATCCTACCTTTCTTGATATCGATCATTGCACCGGCGGTATGTAAGAATGGGCGCCCAAGGATAATTGGAGTGATGGCATCCTCCGGCATATCAAGCACAAGGAAGTCGACCGGAATGAAAAATTTCCCGATTCTTAGTGGCACATCCTCTAACATTTCTAATGGTCGATTAAGTGAACGGTCGGCCATTTGGAGTGTAATAAAGGTACACTTCAGCTCTTTCATCCCAAGTCGCTCACAAATAGAATAAGGGAGAATGCTTACACTCGCTCCCAAATCACATAACGCCTTTTCGATCTTCAAGTTCCCTATGGTGCACGGGATTGAGAAACTACCCAGATCCTTCAACTTAGGAAATGTAGAGCCTTGAATGAGCTCGCTCACCTCTCTTGTGAACGCTATGGTCTCTTCCTTGTCCATGGATCTCTTCCTAGCCAAGATTTCTCTCATGAACTTTCCGTGGGCCGGGACTTGGGTAATTAACTCGGTGAAAGGGATGCTCACATCCAACTTCTTCACAATATCAAGGAACTTGTCAAATTGAACGTCCGTCTTTGTCTTTAATTGCCTTGATGGGAATGGCAATTTGATATGTATCTTGTCTTGCTCATTAGGTTGGGACTTTTCAATTGACACTTTCTTCTTTCCTTTGTCTTTCTCTTGGGGTGGGGGAAGCTTGTCTTCAACCGGTTTTTCAACCTCCCACAAGACTTGCTCCTCCATGAGATTTCCCCAACTTGCATTGTCTTGAGATGGAGATACAACTTCTTTCATGGCTTCTTGCTCATTAGGGAATAAGGGTGAATCATAGGATGCACCGCTCCTCAAAGTGATAGCATTCACGGTCTCAAATTTTGATGGTACGCCTTGAGGAGGCAATTGACCCTTTTGCCTAGAAGAACTACCCGAAGCAACTTGAGCTAGTTGGGTTTCGAGCATCTTCACATGTGTATCTCTTGCCATGTTCTCCCTTTGAAGTTGAGCAAAGAATTCTTGTTGGTTCCTTTGCATCTCCATTTGACTTCTTTGCATTTCTTGATTACTCCTTTGCATATCCAACATTGATTTTTGCATGTCAAAATTCCGAGGGGGAGATTGTTGGTTATGGGGAGTATTGGTGATAGCTAGGGGAATGCCATAATCATGAATTGGAGACCGGCTCCTTTGCTTGTTCTCTTGTTGAGCATTTTGGGACCCTTGTGAATTGCCTTGATTTAGGCCTTGAGAGTTACCATGATTGTGATTTTGGTAACCTTGGTGGTTGCTTTGAAATCCTCGTGAGTGTTGGTTTCCTTGGAAACCACCTTGATGATTGAAGTTCCCTTGATTTTGGAACCCTTGATTGTTGTTGAAAGCACCTTGGTTGTGTTGTTGGAAATTGTTGAAAGGCCTTTGATAGCCTTGATAACCTTGGTAGCCTTGGTTGTCCCTTAAAGGAGGAGGAATATATGGTAGACGGTATTGTTGTTGAGCTTGTTGTTGGGAAGCTTGGAACATATGAAGATTTGGCATATTTTGAGACTTGTAATTAGAGAATGGGGCACCTTGCTTGTATGCTTGAAAAGCATTCACTTGCTCAATGCTACTTCAACAATGTAGAGGCTCATGTCCATATATATCCCACAAATCTCACATATCCCATAATAAGATGTAGGAGGTACAACTCCCAAAGCATTGACTTGTGAATAGATTGTTGGTGGGAAGAACTTGTGCTTTGACCTTGATTAAAGTGACTTTGGAGCTTCTTATCAATGGCATCCATGTGGGTCTTCAATTGTGCTCTAAGATCGGCACTAATATGTGTGATGGCATCAATCTCGTGCCTTCCCCCTCTATTTGCCTTTCTCACTACAACATAATTTATCTGTAGCGGCGTTTAGTTTAGACTTAGGCGACATATCTAAATGTCGCGAAAAACAATAGCAGCATTTGATTAAATGCCGCCAGATTCAATGTCGCTAAAAGTTGTAATGGCATTTGTAATGGCATTTGTTTATATGCTGGTAAATGCATATGTAAATGCCATTAGGCTCTCATTATGAATTTTGAGTTTCACCATTTTTTCTTTTTCATTTTTTTTCTTTTATTTCATTTTACTTTTTGTTCTTTTAATATTTATTGTGTTCATTAATACACGTTACATTGTTCCTCATTTTGGTTTTTTGGTATTTTTTCTTATACTCTGTATAAAATAAAAAGTTTCTACTTAAAAAAAGGGACAACATATATAAAAATAATATCATGTATAATAGTATTGAAAATAAAACTTGTCATTACAAATGCCTTGTTTCAATTTCAGCTTAATTCATTACCAGCTTATCATTACAAAAGATAACCTAAGCGTAAAGCCTTAAATTGGTGTCATCCAAATGTCAAAATTGTCGGCGGCATATTCATAGAAGCTTCAAGTTAGGGTCTGGATCTCGCGCCCTAGCCATGACTTCTTATTTGGAATATGATAAGGCTTTGTCCAAACCAAAATGTCATATATCCTTTTGCTTTGATCCAACCTGGGAAAAGTTAACTAAATACTCTTATACTCGTATTATTTTGTAGATCTGTAAAATTTACATGAGAATAAATGGTACAGTATGGGCTAGGCTAGCTTGTACGAAGTATGAAGAAGAACCTTGTATCAAAGTGCTATAACAACAGTAACCTGGTATTCTGAACAGCTTTGTGCTATGGCGCGTCAATTGATATTGGCCTGCATTGGAGTACATATTTGCATCAATCCACTATTATTATTCACGATGCAAGATACAGTGCAAATGTTTCAATTCATATCCCGAAAACAATTTGATTAACTAAAACACAAGATAAAATTCAAGGAATGGGTAAGTCTATCATTTTATTCTAACCTTTTCTACTGCATTAAACAAACTTCTGGAGAACTTGTAATCTTTTGTCCTTACAGTTGCCAAAATGCTGCTGAGAATGTAGCTCAATCAGCATAGTAATCAAAGAGAAGAAAAATATACCACTTAAGAGTTAATAGGATCAAGAAACGCAAAAAAAAAACCTGAGAAAGACGGCCACCGTCCAATATAGTGCTTGACGAAATATAGCCTGCAGAACTTTAGCTACAGCAAAGCAAACTGAATGCTCACTATTAGCTTGCATTAACGTACAACAATTGGATATAAGCCTCGTTGTGCTAAGGCTATGGTTGTTAAAAACCCATAAACAATGAAATCCAAACCTTCATACGTGTTACTTCAAGTTAGTGATATTTAGGAAGAATATTTAAAAATTCATCAATGTATTAGTATAGATGAGATAGTACAGGATTATAAGCTCACCATCAAAAAGGGTGGTCATTCTAATCGCTGTCGTATTTGCAGCTAAGTAGTCCAACCAGCAACATGGTTTAGGTACACCAGCTGTAGTATTTTCCATCTTTTATCGACTCAATCCTATCTTTTAGTGTGATGACTAAGTCACTGCATGCCTCTTGCTCCTCCCTGGCATGGCATCATGCCCACAAATGTGAGCTGTCCATTTAGACAATCAGCAAATTGAGTTGAGATAATTCAATAATGATTGATATTGCAAATATATAAACAAATTAATAAAAAAAACAAGCAGATCTACACACACGCACACACACATGTATCTATTGGTAAAAACAATAGAGACTTATCTTGCATCAAATACACGTAACAGATGAAGGGCCAAAATTGCCACAAACACCAATTCAATCAAATAAGGCAAAAGTTGTTGTCACTTGTGAATAAAGGACAACCAAGACTATCACTACTTTCAATTCACAAAGAAGCCTCTAAATATTAATGCCACAAATCCCACAATTCAATATAAACAACAATTGAGGATTCCGAAAATACGAAGTAAGAGCAACCACGCACTATGACAATAAAAATTCATTATACTAACCAAAAGACCAACAAAGATTGCACAAACATGATCAGCAAGAACACCCTCGAGCCACGACCACCAGATTTCACTACAAATTTGTCAAATTTATAAATTCCGGCTAACAATTTCAACAAAAAGAAAATCAGATCCGACACTGCCCACCGCCAACAATCGCACTCTAAAACAACCTAAAACTTCAGACGGAATATGACCAGTAACATGCAAGCGCAAACCCTAAATTAAAATCAAGGATAAATAAAAGGGAAAAAAGAAAAGAGGAAACCTAAGGGGAAACAAGAAATAAAGCTTCGATCAATCGAGAACGATGACAAAATTAGGTTTTAGTTGTAAGTTTTTGGGGATATCAAATCATTTAGAAGAAAAACAAGAAACCTTGAAAGTACCGTATGTTTTAGGGGAAATAGTTAGGGGGAAGGTGGAAGATAGATCTTAATTTTTTTTTTTTTGGAAAGGCGGTAATTTCTGAAATGAGTAGTGCGCGCGGGGTTGAAAAGAGTTGCTTTGACGACATTTAGTTCATTTGCAAGATTAAATGCCACTTTAAGATGAATTAAGGTGGCATTTGTACTTGTGTTACTAGATAAATGTCATCTAATAATTAATCTCTTGTAGTGTCTAGGCCTCGAGTATTGAGAGTTGTGAACCGCCATTTCCTCAATTCTAGCCCATGTTTGATCATCATCGACCTCGGTAAACCTTCCATTAGAACCCATGTTGACTATAGCCCTAGAATCTTCATATAAACCATTCCAAAATTGTTGTACAAGGAACCATTGGGACAACCCATGATGGGGGCAAGAACGGATCAAGGCCTTAAACCTTTCCCACGACTTATAAAGACTTTCTTCGTCACGTTGTTGAAACCCCGTGATTGAAGCTCTCAATAGATTAGTCTTCTCCGGTGGATAAAACTGTTGGTAGAATGCTAAAGCTAGCTTCTTCCATGTGTCTATACCTAGAGTCGTCTTGTCGAGACCTTTGAGCCATTGTTTTGCCTTGCCAATCAAAGAGAAAGGAAATAGGACCCACCGAATTTGGTCTTGAGTTATTCCTGGTTAAGAGATGGCATCGCAATAGTCTGAAAAGGTTTCCATGTGTTGATGAGGATCTTTCGTTGGCAACCCACTAAATTGATTTCTTTCAACCAATTGGATAAATTGTGTCTTAGCCACAAAGTTTCCGGCATATGCGGCCGGTAAAGCGGTTGGACCGGGCAAAACGTCTTCCGTGAAGGTTGAATGAGAAGTGAACTTAGGCATTGTGTGATAGATTGGTGATGGAGGTGTTGAACTTGTGATGGAGGTATTTGGACTTGCGGGAGATGAAGGAGGTGATGTTGCTTGAGATGAGGTTAATATGGAGGTGCCGAAGGGGTTTAGGAAACTCTCTTCGGTGGCTTATGGGGATGGGGAGTTTAGATCAATCTCCGAGTTTTGCTCGAAATCTCGGCTTGTACCCGGTTGGGAACCTCTCAATCTTGCAAGCGTTCATTGGCGAAGGTTTCGAAATAACCTTTCCGGCTCTGAGTTGTAGAGAAGAGGATGGTTACCACCTCTAGGCATACACTTTAGACTACGAGCAACCGTGAGAAGTCTAGTGCTTTTTTAGCACTAGACAAATGAGAAATAAACTCTCTCACACACACACACAAGAAGCACGATAAAAACAAAGAAGAAGAAGAAGAAGAACACTAAATAAGAACTAGGACAAAAAACAACAAAATATGCACAATGGATAAAAGAAGAACACAAAACGGTAACTAAGTCAAGCTAATAAGCAAACTAAGTCTAAACAAACACCGTCCCCGGCAACGGCGCCAAATTGATGGGAAGGATTTGCCGTGGATCCTACCAACAAATAAAGCCAACAAAACCTAACACGTAGCTAGGGTAAGTCGGACCGAGTCCACAGGGATGGTAAGGGGTGTCTAGACTAAGGTCGACTCAAAAACAAGACTAGATTACCAAAACAACACAAAGGGGAACAAACTAGCAAGAATTGATTAACTATGATGATGGAAGGGGATGAAACTAGACTATGAATGCACTAGGTATAACACGAACTAAATGAAACAACTAAAGCTAAATGAAAAATCAAACTAGAGAAACAATGACTAATAAGATGGAGAAATCAATTAAGGGAAGGAGTAGGGTTAGTTTGGGTTCATAAGTGTAGTAGGATGGTTGGGTAATCGAGGGTGTAGGTTTCACCTAGTTACTAAGGTCGGTCCGCGCTCTCGTGTCAAAGACAAGCCCGAATACTCATGCAAGATGCTACCCAAAATACAAGAATTTAACCACAAATCAATCATACAATGAGAAGAAGAAGACAAGCAAGAGAAGCATGACCACTACTACTCATATAAGCAATTCAACAAACACATAGTGTGCTTAACATGTGACTCGTAATAAAGAATTCACCTTTACCCCCAATCAAACACTAATCACCCATAATCCACACTTAATCCCCCTACTAACCCCACAATAAGTCTACTCACACATAATCAAACTAACATTAACAATAACAAGAGGAATCAACACAAACATCAAAACATTCATTATGAAACTAGCAAGAACAATAAACAATGATTAAAGATTAAAACTTGAAACATTAACAAAGATTAAGAGAAAAGAGAGTACGAAAATTATACCAACTAACAAGAGGATAAAAAGATGAGAACTTTTATTATAAGAACACCCAAAACCTCCACCAATGTTGTCAACATTGAATGGATTCTTGTAGAGATCCCTTAATACAAGATTAACTAACTAAATTAATCTAAGATTAACAAAAGATTAAGGAAAGATTAATGTAAAACTAAGCTAGGGATGAAGAGAGTCTATCTAGGGTTTAGGATAGTGTAGAGTAATGTAAGGTGCTTAAACAATACAAAGGGAGGGTATTTATAAGGTTAAAAGAGCAAAGGAAATGAAAAGAAGAGTCACGGTGCAGTACTGGGCTCATCCCGACCGGGATGACTTCATGGTCCCGACCGGGATGGGTGGTCCCGACCATGATCAGCTGTCAGAAGCTCCGCTTTGTTTGCTCTTCATCCCGACCGGGATGACCTCTCTTCCCGACCGGGATGGGTCTTTTAGGCCTCCAATATGATCTCAAAGGTCCCTACTTGCTCTTCATAGGCTTCTCATCGATTCTCGGTGCTCGGGATCGAGTCTAGAGGGCTCGGAAATGGGTCCCAAGGGCTCGGGATCAAGTCTAAGCTACCGGGTGATCGTCGCTTCATTAGAAAGAGCGTAAGTAGCCTCAAAAACCGCTCCAAAGAGCGATTCCACAAGAGAAACCGGGACCAAACACAAGAAATAGGCACTACTACAAACCACACTTATCATCAACTTTGTCTATACTTTAGGTGGTAGATAACTATCTTTAATGATTTCATCTAATAATAACTTGAATTGAAATCGTTGTTGTGTACGCAGGATGCCTACAAAAATGAGCAAGCGAACCTCGAGACTGCTTTTGATGCTACCGAACTCAACCCGATTCAGACTTTTTTCAAGGTCGTCTCGGTGTACAAGAAAGGAAGTGTGTAAGGTGTTGGAAATGCACACGGTATGTACTTCACACCTCCCCCACCGCGTCTCGGTACCTCTACACAGATGGAGTACACGCCGGCCGGATCTCAGCAGGCCGACCCGGAAAAGGAACAAATGAAGGACCAACTGACACATCAGCAGAAGCAGTAAATGAAGGAACAGCAGGAGCAAATAAAGAAAATGCAGGAACAAATGACCATGTTTCAGGCCATGTTTAACAGATGCAACCAAGGTCGTCCCCCATCCCCTCCAGACGACAGAGACCCATTTAATGATGGTGGTGGTAACTCTGGTGCTGCAGCTAGCTTCACAGTTAGCTGATTGTTTTTTTTTTTTGTTGTAACTGGATTTATGCATTACGTATCTTCGAACTAGTTTAGATTTATGTACCTTCAAACCGTATGTTAAAACTTTTTTATATGAATGTTTTTTCAGCATAAATGTGTCGAGAGATGAAGTGTTTTGGTTGATTGAGAGTGAATGAGGTTGAGGTATTGTGGATGGTCGACAAATGTGGTTTGTTGAGAGTTGTGGATGTGGTTTATTTTGCAGGTTTTGGCTAGACATTGAACCCATGTTTACGTCCATGCAACAGCATATATGACGTCCAATAACGGACGTCATGCCAGACGCCAGAGGAAGCCAAAAATGTCAGTTATTCAGGGGATATGGCGTCCGACTGTGCTCGCCAGGTGACCCTGGATGGCGTCCACAGTCGGACGCCAACCTACAGAATATGGCATCTGACAGTGGACGCCAGCCATGGTCACCTAGCGAGCACAGTCGGACGCCACCTCTGGCGTTCACTGTCGGACGCCCATTTTTTTGGCGACCAACAGTGGACGCCTGGTTTTAAAATGGGCGACCGGTCATGGCTTCCACTTTCTGGTGTCTGTTTGTGGACGCCCGTCACCGTATAGCGTCTACTGATGGAAGGCACTGGGTGGACGCCTAGGGCTACTTTTTTTGTAGTGTGATAGACTACGAAAATTCAACCTCAAAATGAATCCTTTGAAGTGTGCATTTGGGGTTAGCTACAGAAAATTCTTAGGATTCATCGTGCGTCACAGAGGGATTAAAATAGATCAGTCCAAAATCAAGGCAATTCAGGAAATGCCTGAGCCATCAAATCTCAAGGATCTTCAAAGTCTTCAACGACGTTTAGCCTATATACGTCGGTTCATCTCCGATTTGGCAGGATGATGTCATTCATTTAGTCATTTGATGAAGAAAGATGCTCCTTTTGAGTGGGACGAGTCTTGTCGGAAAGCATTCGAAAGCATCAAGAAATGTTTGGCAACTCCTCATGTATTAGGCGCGCCAATTCCGGGAAAAACGATCATTTTGTACATATCTGCTCAAGAAAAATCAATGGGGGCATTATGTGCTCAAGAAAATGAAGAAGGCAAGGAAAGAGCTCTGTATTACCTAAGTCGGACCCTGGTCGGAGCAGAGTTGAAATATTCGCCGATTGAAAAGATGTGTCTCGCACTCGTTTTCGCTATCCAAAAATTGCGACATTATTTTCAATCTCACACGGTCCTTGTCATCTCGAAGGTTGATCCGATCAAGTACATTCTATCGCGACCAGTACTGTCAGAACGAATCGCTAAGTGGGCTATGCTCTTGAAGCAGTACGACATCGTCTACGTGCCTCAGAAGGCAGTAAAGGGACAAGCATTGGCAGATTTTCTAGCTGATCATCCAATCCCATCCGAATGGAGCTTCAATGATGAACTCTCCGGGGAAGGGGTCTTCTATGTCGATATACTTCCTTCATGGAAGATGTATTTTGACGGAGTCGCTCGCCACGACGGATCGGGTGCTGAAGTTGTCTTCGTATCACCAGAAAATCATGTCTTGACATATTCCTTTGTTCTACCAGAACTATGCTCAAATAATGCTGCTGAGTATCAAGCTTTAATCATAGGAGTACAAATGGCCATTGAGATATGATGCAAAGATCTCGACATCTATGGAGACTCCAAACTAATAATCATTCAACTTCTCAATGAATATGAGGTGAAAAAGGATGGTCTTGTGCCATACCACAGGCTAGCATCTCGCTTGTTGGGGAGCCTTGAATCAGTCTTTTTGGAGCATCTCCCGAGAAGTGCCAACAAGATGGCTGACGCTCTCGCAAATCTCGCAGCAACTTTGGCACTGGGGGTGAACATCCCCACATCAGTCCCAGTTTGTAAAAGAATGGTCATATTACTAGACGAAGATGACGGTATTGAAAATGTCGGTGTGATTTTTGTCCAAGAAATCCACAAGGAAGACTGGCGTCAGCCGATAATCGATTATTTCGAACACAACAAATTGCCAAATGATCCAAGGCATAAGGTAGAAGTACGAGGACGTTCCTCTTGCTTCATCTACTATCAAGGGAAGATGTATTGACGATCGTTCGACGTACTTTGGCTGCGGTGCTTAGGCGAGGATGAAAGTCGACATACCATAGAAGAAGCACACGCATATGTGGTGCTCATCAATCAAGACCAAAATTGTGTGACCGAATCAAAAGAATGGGTTACTATTGGCCAACCATGGTGCAAGACTGCGTAGATTATGCCAAGAGGTGTGATGCGTGCCAATTTTGCGGAACATTTGTCCACCAGCTGCCAGAGATTCCCCATCCTACTGTCGCGTTCTGGCCATTTGAAGCTTGGGGTTTAGACGTAGACGGCCCAATAACTCCAAAGTCTTCCGCAGGACATGCGTACATTCTGGCAGGAACATATTATTTTTCCAAATGGGCTGAAGCTATCGCACTCCGTGAAGTAAAAAAAAAAATGTTGCAGACTTCGTGCGAACCCATATCATCTATCGCTATGGTGTGCCGAGGTACATCATCACTGACAATGGTACTCCTTTTGTCAATTGAACGATGAAAGGATTATGTGAAAAATTCAAGTTCTCCCAAAATAAGTCCTCGTTGTACAATGCGCCAGCCAATGGTCTCGCTGAAGCCTTTAACAAAACGCTCACCACTTTAATGAAAAAGATGGTGTCCAAGCACAAGCGTGATTGGCACGAGAGACTCGGAGAAGCGCTCTGGGCGTACCGAACTACGTATCGAACCCGTACTCAGGCAACACCCTATGCGTTAGTCTACAGGGTAGAGGCTGTTCTTCCGCTCGAGTTAGAGATCCCGTCTCTTCGTATGGCAATCCAATTGGGTCTAGCAGATCAGGGTGTGAATGAGAAACTTCGCTTGGCAGAGCTGGAACCCCTAGACGAAAAAAGGTTGGACGCACAACAAAAGTTGGAATGTTATCAGGCCTGTCTATCAAGAGCATTCAACAAGAAGATTCGTCCTCAGTCCTTCCAAGTTGGAGATATGGTTTTAGCCGTGCCAAGACCGATCATAACTTCCCACAAGACCGGAAGCAAGTTCACTCCAAGTGGGATGGTCCCTACGTTGTTCAAGAGGTGTACACCAGCGGCGCCTACAAGATCGTTGATAATGAAGGACTGAAAGTTGGTCCAATCAACGGAAATTCCTGAAGCGCTACTATGCGTAAAAACATAAGTCTTCGTCTTCGATGAGCTCCTAAGCACAAGCCTAAACTGCCCCTAAAAAAAGAAAGAGAAAAAAAAAATTAAAAATTAAAAAAAATCAAATCACTTTACGAACTACGTTGGCTTGATCTCGTAGAGTTTCGATACTTTACGGGTACGTAGGCAGCTTGAGTAAAACACTTTTACTTAGGTGCGGCCAAACATCCCAAACAAAACCACCAAACTCTACCGAACTACGTTGGCTTGATCTCGTAAAATAAAATTATTTATATTTTACGGGTACGTAGGCAGCTGAAGTAAAACATTAACTTCAATCCAGCCACATGATGGGAGGGATTTGTCGTGGAATCCCAACCGCCAATAAAATAACCGGCTATTCCTACGGTAGATAGGGCAAGTCGGGTCGAATCCACAGGGACGGTAAAGTATAGCCTAGACTAAGGTCGCCTAAAAACTAGACTCGGTCAACGGACTAAACTATCCTAGAGAATGATGAGGAGGGAAGAGACTAAGGCTAAGACTATGACTAAGGAAAGCAAACAAGGAAAAAGGGCTAGGATTAGGTCGGGGTCAAAGGGGTAACGTAGTGGTCGAGGGAGAACTAGAGAGGAGGAGGTAGTAGGGTGATCTAGGTCGGTCCGGGCTCTCGCAACTTAGACCAACCTAGAGGTTCCACCTAGAACCCACCGAGGCGACACACACGACAAACGGGGTTCTAGCGCGCTATGGTCCTAGGTCCAATCCGGGCTCTCGCAACTTAGACTTGACCTAGGGGTCGTCCTCACCGGGCTCTCGCAACTTAATGAGGGAACCGAACCCACAACAAACTAACACCCACAAAGAAAGGCAAGAAAAACAAGCATTCCAACCTACTTAGTCTTTCAAGCAATTCAACAAACATGTGATGTGCATAAACCAAGAAGAAACCCAAATCTTCCACCCATCATCTCTAACAAACCCTTAATCACCCAATTAACACCCTAATCACCCTACTAACCCTAGCAAGAACACTACTCTATCATTATCAAACTATAACTAACAAAAACAAGATGAATCAAACTAAGAACCAAAACAAACATAAACAAACTAATGAAAACTATGAACTACAAACATTAAGATGAACAAAGATTGAAACTTGGAAGAACAAAACAAGAATAAGAGAAAGGAGGAAAGATTATACCATACTTAGAGGAAGAAGAAAGGAAGACACTTGCATTAATGAGAAGAATCCAATACAAACACCCTAGGTTGTCAATCTTGGGTGATTCTTGAAAAATCCCTTAATACAAGTACTAAACTATGATTAACAAACTAATTACCGACTAATCTACACTAATCTAATCTAATCTAACCTAAAGTAGTCTAGGGTTTGAGGAGGAATGAAGAAAACAACATGAGATCCGGTCTTAATACAAGAGGGGGGTATATATAGGGTTTAAGAATGAAAGGAGAAGGAAGGAACAAAGCACGGGCTGAGCTGGGACTTTCCCGATCGGGAAAGTGGGAAATCCCGATCGGGAACACCTCACAGTGGCCGCTCCTTGCTTTCCTCTTTATTCCCGATCGGGATGAGGCCATACCCGATCGGGAATAGTCTTGTAGGCCTCCAATATGAACTTTTCGGTCCCTCCTTGGTTCTCATGGCCTTCTCATCGATTCTCGGGACTCGGGATCGGGTCTCGGAGGCTCGGATTGGGTCCCAAGGTCTCGGGGTCGATTCCAAGGCATCGAGTCATCGTTCCTTAGCTTCGTTGGCTCCAAAATGCATATGTATTGAGTCGGAATCACTCCAACTCTTCATGAACGGCCTCGGGAACCTGAAACGAGCTAAAGGAAACATAAGAAGCCCATAAACCGCTCCAAAGGAGCGGTTCCACAAGGAAAATGGGACCAAAACACTACAGAATAGGCACTACAAACGACAATTATCAACTCCCCCACACTTAACCCTTACTCGCCCTCGAGTAAGCACATACTACTACTAAACTATCCGAGTGGGTATTAGCGCACCCTACGCCCCTTCAACTCACGCGAGGGCACTTAGAGGACAAGTGCACTCCGCAAGGCAAGTTGGGTCTTGCGACAAAACTGTGGATGCAACCGGACACAAAACACATAAACAAACAAACACACACACAAACACATAATCGGTTGCACCCAAAACAAAAGAAATACCGCTTCCCTCTAAAAGCGGTGAAAGAGGCACCGGTTTAGGACTCGAGGTAAGCAACAACGTTCCCAAGCTAGACATACAAACCAAGGTGAACTAAACCCTAATAGCATGACGACAAAGCAATAAAAACGTTGGTAACTTACCTAGGTCCTCCTAACTTTCTAAAAACTTACTACGGGACGATCGGCGGAGATGGAAAGTGAAGAACCACGGTGTTAGTCGACACTGTAGGTAAGTGAGACCCCGCCCCCTTTAGCGTGAGCCAAGAGGGTCTTCCCATGTCTAAAACCGCCTAACTAGTCCAAGTAAAAAGGTGGAAGTATGCAAAATGAGGGAAGACCGACTGATGCCGCTATCATCCTTCCTCGGGACTCGGTCCTTTGGTAGGCTCTTCACGGCAAAAGTCGGAAAAAGGCTTATTTTGTGGTTTTCTTTTTGTGAGGCGAGTTTTCTTTTGGCATTTACTCTTTTCTTTTGCATTTTTGCTTTGCTTGCCATGCCATTCTTTTTCTTCTTTTCTATTTTTCTTTTTGGCTTTTGTGCCTTTTCATTTTCTTCATTTCTTTTCTTTCTTTCATTTTTCTTTCTTTTCTTTTCTTTGCCCTTTTTTGGCAAGATTTGGCTTTTTGGCATTTCTTGAAAAATAAGAAAGAGAGACTTCAACACTTTGCAATTTTATTGTATGGATATGTGTAAAAGGTAGAAAAAATGGGAGAGTTGGGGAGCGTCCTTCCCTTCAAACCCACAAAAAGTGGATAACTTGGACTAATCAAACGATCCTAAACACGGTCACCTAGGGGACGAAACTCGGTAACCAAGGCTTATTCACACCGTGGGTGGTCATAATGGTCAAAGGTGCAAATCCCGTAGTAAATCCCTAGTAAGAAAGGTGGACTCAAGGTAAAGGACCAACGAAATCATTGATTTAGGGTCATTCTACTAGGCTAAAGTCCAAGACTCGATTCATACAACTAGGAAGGGAAAGTAGACACTCACACACTAGCCTCTAAACCGGGTTTTCGAAAACCGTTTACACACAAGACACAAATACCACAAAACAACGACTCAACAAGAAAGAAAGAAAGAAGAAGGAAACAACAAACAAAACAAAACAACACAAACACATAATCAACATAAACACCACCCCGATTTCCAAACAAGTCTCCAAATCAACCACAACTTTACAAGGCTCCGCCCGAGCACACAACATCACAATCTCCTCCAAAACTCCGCAAGAGATAAAGAAGAAAAAGGGATAGAGGTTACCGAGATTCTTGCAAGCTCTCCAAAGTTGGCGGCGATTAGGCAACCTAAAAGGGAAAAGGGAGGCAAAGCACACGCACAAAACAAATATACTACACAAAGATCCAAAAGTAAAACATACAAAAGGAAAAATCTTTTTTGATTTTGTGAAAACTTTTCAAATTTTTAGGATTTTTTCAAGATTTTTCGATAAAATAAGAAAATAAAACAAGCTACGATAGAATATCGCTCCCCCACACTTAAATCGAGCAATGTCCTCATATGCTCAATCGTAGTGTCGGAGAGACAAAAGAAAGAGAAGAGAAACTATGAAAATAAAGCTAAGAATCAAAACTAAGGTGAAGAAAAGGGTAGAAGGTGTCCGGCCGGGGTGTAGTCAAGTCACCATGGGTCGAGACAAGAAAAAGATATGGATGAGGGAAGGAATAAAAAGAAGGAAATAAAAGGAAATGGGAGGGGAGGGCTAGGTGTAATCAAGTCACCTAACCCGGATTCCGCCTAAATCCGACTAAATCCTCAAAAAGAAAGAGTGAAAAACTTGTAAAAATTTGGATTTTGAAATGACTCTCGATGCTTGTACGAGTTGTAGTGGCCATACTTCCCATACTAGTGCTCATCGAGAGTCGGGAGCAACATCGCTCATCGAAAAACCAAAATAATTACAAGAATCCCACAAAAACAAACCAATCCAAAAAACAAAAAACACAAATACAAGCACAAGAATTCTAAAGAAGAGATGAGGGGAATATACAACATGACGGTTCTTTTAGGAACTCCGTCAAACCTAGGATGGTGGACTCCATTCTTCAACCATAGCCCTCAAGGGCATGGAGGAGCAAGTCGAACGCGCTACCGACATCGTAGTGAAGGCCCAAGAAGCGCTCGAGCTTAACCGACCTCCACGGCCTCCAAGGAGGAGGCAAGAAGTAGGAATCCCAAGACCCGACATCATCTTCATAATAATCTCCGGGGTCTCTCCATCCTACGAGCTCCACCGATCTCTTCTTCTCCAAGCATTGCCTCCAATCACAAGCAAGCTTCGTCTCCAAGAATCGAGGCACAAAAAACGGTTTTGGCCTCACTTCCTCGATGCACACCCCCACACTTGCCTCAAGTTGTGGTTCCCCATCTTCATCACTCGGCCCCACATCATCATGGAGGAGAGGATCGAAACTTCTACCGGCGGTTTCAATCCCTTCCAAACCATCACTCGGTGAACTAGCAAGGGGCTCATGATGCATATCTTCGTTCTCGGACAAGGGCAACTCAAGGATAACAATTTCGCCCAACATCCTCACAAACTCCATCAACCCATCCAACTCACTATCTTCCTCCAACTCCTCACCAATATAGCCTTCACTAAGGGTCATCTCCTCACTCGTCTCTTTTTGGGTAGACGATTGAGGTTCTTCAAAGCAAATCTCTCTCTCAAAGGGAACTACATCGGCGGCTTCGTAATTAGGTTGCTCCTCTCTCTCAAGTGGGCACCCTCCATCTAAATGCGATGCTTGGGATAGAAGCATTGCGGTTTTAGCCGCTAACGCGTCTAATTGAGCATTCCTCGCCTCGTTTTCCCTTAGAAGTTGGGCCAAAAATTCATTTTGCTCTCTTTGCAATTGAACTTGGTCCTTTTGAATTTGATTGGCCATTTCTTGGGTGCTCCTTTGCATTTGAAGAATGGATTGAAACACCTCCATGTCGGGCAATTGGTGATCATTGGGGTCATGTAAGGCTCCTTCATAATCTTGATGATGCCCATAGGGTGGGGCATCATAATTTTGGTAGCAAGGTTGGGGTGGTTGGTAGTATTGTGGGTCATAGGGTTCATATTGTGGTTGGGGTGGAGGGTAATATGGTGGGTTTCGGGGGTATTGGCTTCCATAAGGTGAATCTTGATTGTACATGGTGGGTTCACAATCATAGCTCAAGTAATAATTACCATGCTCGTAGGATTGATAGTCATTCACTTGTTGGTAGCCATTTCCATAATCTTGAGGATCATACCCATCTTGATTACCCCAAGAAGCTTGATCATGGTAGGGGGACATCATATCATAGCTTTGGTTCAAGGGAGAAGAGTGGTAGCTCATATCGGCTCCCGAGTGTGTGGAGTTTAGATCAAACCCCATGCTCGCTCCAAAATCGTAGCTCAAACCCGGTTGGAAGCCACTCATTCTAGCAACCGTCCGTTAAAGCGGCTCTGAGTCGCAAGAAGAAGATAGTCACCACCTCTAAGCACAAACTGTGGACTAAGAACAAACGTGAGAAGCCTAGTGCTTTTTGGGCACTAGACAAGAGAGAAATAAACCGCACACACTCAAGAAGCAAAGTAACCAAAAAGAAAATGAAAACACAAAACACAGGACAAAGTCAAGCAAAAAGGAAAACAAAGTCTAAACAATGCACCGTCCCCGGCAACGGCGCCAAATTGATGGGAGGGATTTGTCGTGGAATCCCAACCGCCAATAAAATAACCGGCTATTCCTACGGTAGATAGGGCAAGTCGGGTCGAATCCACAGGGACGGTAAAGTATAGCCTAGACTAAGGTCGCCTAAAAACTAGACTCGGTCAACGGACTAAACTATCCTAGAGAATGATGAGGAGGGAAGAGACTAAGGCTAAGACTATGACTAAGGAAAGCAAACAAGGAAAAAGGGCTAGGATTAGGTCGGGGTCAAAGGGGTAACGTAGTGGTCGAGGGAGAACTAGAGAGGAGGAGGTAGTAGAGTGATCTAGGTCGGTCCGGGCTCTCGCAACTTAGACCAACCTAGAGGTTCCACCTAGAACCCACCGAGGCGACACACACGACAAACGGGGTTCTAGCGCGCTATGGTCCTAGGTCCAATCCGGGCTCTCGCAACTTAGACTTGACCTAGGGGTCGTCCTCACCGGGCTCTCGCAACTTAATGAGGGAACCGAACCCACAACAAACTAACACCCACAAAGAAAGGCAAGAAAAACAAGCATTCCAACCTACTTAGTCTTTCAAGCAATTCAACAAACATGTGATGTGCATAAACCAAGAAGAAACCCAAATCTTCCACCCATCATCTCTAACAAACCCTTAATCACCCAATTAACACCCTAATCACCCTACTAACCCTAGCAAGAACACTACTCTATCATTATCAAACTATAACTAACAAAAACAAGATGAATCAAACTAAGAACCAAAACAAACATAAACAAACTAATGAAAACTATGAACTACAAACATTAAGATGAACAAAGATTGAAACTTGGAAGAACAAAACAAGAATAAGAGAAAGGAGGAAAGATTATACCATACTTAGAGGAAGAAGAAAGGAAGACACTTGCATTAATGAGAAGAATCCAATACAAACACCCTAGGTTGTCAATCTTGGGTGATTCTTGAAAAATCCCTTAATACAAGTACTAAACTATGATTAACAAACTAATTACCGACTAATCTACACTAATCTAATCTAATCTAACCTAAAGTAGTCTAGGGTTTGAGGAGGAATCAAGAAAACAACATGAGATCCGGTCTTAATACAAGAGGGGGGTATATATAGGGTTTAAGAATGAAAGGAGAAGGAAGGAACAAAGCACGGGCTGAGCTGGGACTTTCCCGATCGGGAAAGTGGGAAATCCCGATCGGGAACACCTCACAGTGGCCGCTCCTTGCTTTCCTCTTTATTCCCGATCGGGATGAGGCCATACCCGATCGGGAATAGTCTTGTAGGCCTCCAATATGAACTTTTCGGTCCCTCCTTGGTTCTCATGGCCTTCTCATCGATTCTCGGGACTCGGGATCGGGTCTCGGAGGCTCGGGATTGGGTCCCAAGGTCTCGGGGTCGATTCCAAGGCATCGAGTCATCGTTCCTTAGCTTCGTTGGCTCCAAAATGCATATGTATTGAGTCGGAATCACTCCAACTCTTCATGAACGGCCTCGGGAACCTGAAACGAGCTAAAGGAAACATAAGAAGCCCATAAACCGCTCCAAAGGAGCGGTTCCACAAGGAAAATGGGACCAAAACACTACAGAATAGGCACTACAAACGACAATTATCACCACACAAAAAAAATCACATTCTTGATAATGATAGTAAAAAAAAGGGTCGAAAGCAAATTCAGTTTATTATTATCCATGATTAAGTATCCAAAAAAATGGGGGGTAACAGAAGATGCAGACGATACTAATTACGGAGACCACCTAAAGTTTCTCAAAACTTCATGTGTCGCAATGAAAGTAATCTCCATAGCTTGAATCTTTTCAGCTCCTCGCTTCGCGGCTCCTAGGCTGACTTCCATTGAAGAATGCTCTTGACTAATCAAGTTCACCATTGAGTCCTTGTTTAGATAAAGACTTTTTGCATCTTCAACAGAAACGACCAATTGTCGATCTTCCTCGTACAATTCTGCTAGCTCCATGCGAAGCTTCTCCTTCTTTAGGAGAATATCTTGTCGGCGTTTCTCAAAATTCTTGATGTCATTTTTCTCCTGATCTCTCAAATAAGCCGCGGTCGACAGTCGTTCTTCAATGGCCATGAATTCTTTCTCAATCTTTGGAAGAGTTATTTGCCATAAATTCTCCCGTCAAGGATTGAAGTTTTGTTGCGGCACTGAGATAATTCTTCACACTGAGTTGTAGGGCAGAAGGGTCGACATTCTTAGATTTGAAGTATTCGAACATCGCTTCACTTTCTTTCTCATACGACGAAATGCAGGCCACAGAAGAGCTCAACAACTTCTCCACTAAAATATTTGCCAAGAAGGAAAAAATTTGTTGTTCACCTTGGAGAATAGCATTCTGAGTACTGAAGGAAGGTTCTTGCTCTGAAGGAGCCTTCTCTTCAGGAAGAGGCTTCTGTTCAGCAATAGTCAGGTTCACAGCATCCGCATCAAAGATGTTATTAATCATTGCCCGGTCTAGCGGATCCTCCTCATCCCAAATAATCTGACAAGTTGACAAGTCCCTCATGGTATCAACTTCAGGCATCGAACCATGCGAGAAGAAAGGTTAAGTCAATAATCAAATATTCTGAAGGAAAAATTCAATAAAGTTCTAAATTTACCACATCGAGAAAATTGTTAGCCTCGTCAACACCATCAAAAATATGCATGATGCTAGGTTCTTCCGGTTTGCCTTCAGGTGGGAGAACGTTCAATTTAGCATTATTCGCTGAAAGGACTTCCTTCTCTATAGAAGAATGAGAAGAAGTGATGGTATGGACTTGCCGTGGTCCCCTACCGTCAAATAGAGTCCAACTATACCTAACTAGTAGAAAGGGTAAGTCGGGTCGAGTCCACGGGGACGGTAGTAGGTGTCTAGACTATGGTCTACCTAAAAACAAGGCTAAGTCACACAAACAACACAAAGGTAGATTAACTAACGAGAATTGATTATCTATGATGGTTGGAGGTGATGAAAAGTGGACTAACAATGAACTATGTATGTCATAAACTAATTGAACAACTAAAGCTTAATGAAACTATCAAACTAGAGATGGAGAAATCAAATATGGGAAGGAGTAAGGTTAGGTTGGGTTCATAAGTGTAGTAGGATAGTTGGGAGGTCAAGGGTGTAGATTTCACCTAGTCACTAAGGTCGGTTCGCGCTCTCGCGTCAAAGCCTAAGTCCGCACTCTTGTGTCAAAGACTAGACCTGATGGGAGGGATTCGTCACGTCCCAACCGTCAATAATATAACCGGCTAACCTAACTAGGATAGATAGGGCAAGTCGGGTCGAATCCACGGGGACGGTAATGTATAGCCTAGACTAGGTCGTCTCAAATACTAGACTAAGTCAACGAGCTAAGCTAAACTAGGAATGGTAGAGGGGGAAGAAAACTAAGACTAAGACTATGGCTAAGGAGAAAGCAAACAAAGGAGAACGGGCTAGGATTAGGTCGGGGTCAAAGGGGTAACAGAATGGTCAAGGGAGGACTAGAGTGAAGGAGGTAGTAGGATGATCTAGGTTGGTCCGGGCTCTCGCAACTTAGACTCACCTAGAGGTTCCACCTAGAACCCACCTCGGCGACACACAACACAAACGGGGTTCTAGCGCGCTATGGTCCTAGGTCGAATCCGGGCTCTCGCTACTTAGACCGGCCTAGGGGTCGTCCTCACCGGGCTCTCGCAACTTAGTGAGGGGACCGAACCCACAACAAACTAACACCCACAAAAGAAAGACAAGAAAAACAAGCATTCGTACATACTTAGTCATTCAAGCAATTCCACAAACATGTGATGTGCACCAAACCAAGAGGAAACCCAAATCTTCCACCAACATCTCTAACAAACCCTTAATCACCCAATCAACACCCTAATCACCCTACTAACCCTAGCAAGAACACTACTCTAACATATCTAATCTAAAATTAACACTAACAAGGGGAATCATCAAAGAAACAAAACAAACATCTACAAACTAATGAAAACAATGAACAAGAACAAAATAATCAACTAAAGATTCAAACTTGATGAACAAAACAAAGATAAAGAGAAAGGAAAAAGGATTATACCATACTAGAGGAAGAAGGAAGAACAAAACTTGCATAAATGAAGAAAACCCAAAACAAGCCACCAAGGTTGTCAATCTTGGTGGAGATCTTGAAGAATTCCCTTAATACAAGTACTAAACTAGGATTAACTACTAATTACCGACTAATCTACTCTAATCTAAGCTAATCTAACCTAAAATAGTCTAGGGTTTTAAGGATATATGAGTGCATAAGCTTTACATAACAAGGGAAGAGTATATATAGGGTTACAAATGAAAGGGAGAAGAAAAGAAAAGAAAGCGGAGTAGCAGTGGCCCGTCCCGGCCGAGACGGGGTGGTCCCGGTCGGGACGAGGTCGGTCCCGGTCGGGATGCCACCTTCCCGATCGGGATGGCCCACAGACAGCAGCTTCTCTTTTTGCTCCTTCATCCCGAACGGGATGAGGCCATCCCGAACGGGATGAGCCTTGTAGGCCTCCAATATGCACTTTTTGGTCCCTCCTTGCTTCTCATAGGCTTCTCACCGATTCTCGGGACTCGGGATCGGGTCTCGGAGGCTCGGGATTGGGTCCCAAGGTCTCGGGGTCGACTCCAAGGCATCGAGTGATCGTTCCTTTACTTCGTTGGCTCCAAAATGTGTATGTATCGAGTCGGAATCGCTCCAACTCTTCCAAATCGGTCTCGGGAACCTGAAACGAACTAAAGGAAGCATAAGAAGCCCCTAAACCACTCCCAAGGAGCGATTCTACAAGGAAAATGGGACCAAAACACTACAAATTAGACACTACAAATGACACTTATCAACTCCCCCACACTTAACCCTTACTCGCCCTCGAGTAAGCACATACTAACTACTATACTAGCCGAATGGGTATTAGCGCACCCTACGCCCCTTCAACTCACGCGAGTGCACTTAGAGGACAAGTGCACTCCGCAAGGCAAGTTGGGTCTTGCGACAAAACTGTGGATGCAACCGGACACAAACACATAAACAAACACACAAACAAACAAACAAACAAACACTTAGACGGTTGCACCCAAAACAAAAGAAATACCGCTTCCCTCTAAAAGCGGTGAATGAAACACCGGTTTAGGACTCGAGGTAAGTGACAACGTTCCCAAGCCAGAAATATAAACCAAGGTGGACTAAACCCTAATAGTATGACGATAAAGCAACAAAAACGTTGGTAACTTACCTAGGTCCTCCTAAATTTCTAAAAACGTACTACGAGACGATCGGTGGAGTGGAATAGCGAAGAACCACGGTGTTAGTCGACACTGTAGGTAAGTGAGACCCCGCCCCCTTTAGCGTGAGCCAAGAGGGTCGTCCCGTGCCCAAGACCGCCTAACTAGTCCAAGTAAAAAGGTGGAAATATGCAAAATGAGGGAAGACCGACTAATGCCGCTATCATCCTTCCTCGGGACTCGGTCCTTTGGTAGGCTCTTCACGGCAAAAGTCAGAAAAAGGCTTATTTTTGTGGGGATTTCTTTTTGTGAGACGGGTTTTCTTTTGGCATTTTCTTTCTTTTCGACGTTTTGATTTGTTTGTTGCCATGCCATTTCTTTTTCTTCTTTTCTATTTTCTTTTTGGCTTTTGTACCTTTTCTTTTTATTCTTTCTTTTCTTTCTTTCATTTTTTTTTTCTTTCTTTTTCTTTTCTTTGCCTTTTTGGCAAGATTTGGCTATTTGGCATTTTCATTGTATAACAAGAAAGAGAGAATCAACAAATTGCATTTTATTGTGTGTGTATGTGAGGAAAGTAGGGTAATGGGTAAGTCGGGGGTCGCGATTTCCCTTCAAACCCACAAAAAGTGGAGAACTTGGACTAATCAAACAATCCTAGACACGGTCACCTAAGGGACGAGACTCGGTAACTAAGGCCTTTTCACACCGTGGGTGGTCATAGTGGTCAAAGTGCAAATCCCGTAGTAAATTCCTAGTAAGCTAGGTGGACTCAAGGTAAAGGACCAATGAAATCGTTGATTTAGGGTCATTCTACTAGACTAAAGTCCAAGACTCGATTTATACAACTAGGAAGGGAAAATAGACACTCACACACTAGCCTCTAAACCGGGTTTTCGAAAACGGTTTACGCACAAGACACACAACATAACACAAAACAAAGACACAACGAAAACGAAAGAAAAAGAAACAAAAGCAGCAAAACAAGAACAAAACAAAACGAACAAATACAAAACACACACCACCCCGAACTTCCAAATGAGCAACCAATCATCCACAAACTTTACAAAGCTCCACCCGAGCACACCACAACACATATCTCCTCCAAACTCCATAAGAAACAAAGAGGAAAAAGGGTTGAAAAGATGTTACCGGGTGTCTTGAAAGCTCTCCAAAGCTAGCGGAGATTAAGCGACCTATAAGGAAAAAGGGAGGCAAAACACGCACACAAACAAATATACGACACAAAGACACAAAATGAAAACACAAAAGAGAAAATCTTTTTTTGATTTTTGTGAAAAAATTTCAAATTTTTAGGATTTTTAAAGGTTTTTTCGAAAAAAGGGAAAATAAAACTAACTACGATAGAATATCGCTCCCCCACACTTAAATCGAGCCATGTCCTCATGCTCGATCGTAGGGTGCGGAGAGACAAAAGAAAGAAAAAGAAACTACGAAAATAAAACTAAAAATCAAAAATAAAGTGAAGAAATGGTAGAAGGTGTTCGGCCGGGGTGTAGTCAAGTCACCATGGGCCGAGACAAGAAAAGATATGGATGGGGGAAGAAAATAAAAAGAAGGAAATAAAAGGAAATAGGAGGGGAGGGCTAGGTGTAATCAAGTCACCTAGCCCGGATTCCGCCTAAATCCGACTAAATCCTCAAAAAAGAAAGTGAAAATCTTGTAAAAATTTGGATTTTGAAATGACTCTCGATGTAGTCACATCATCGAGAGTCAGGAGCAACAACTACCGAGGCCTCAAAGGCCACCATGACATCAAGACACAAAAGTGTAAAAGGGGAAGGGAATAAACAAAGGAAAACAAGCAACAACAAAAACGGAAAAGAAAGGATAGTTGTCGTACCATAGGTTAGCAACTCACTCTCTCCATCGTCTCATGGATCATTATAGGCACTTGCTTGTCTTCATCATTGCTTTTCCGCTTCAAGCTTGATAGAACCGCATGGTAGAGGTAGTAATGGTTTGAGGGGGGTGGGATTTGATGTGGATCCGGTGAAAGGTGAGGTGTACGGGTCATATGATAGGAGTAAGGAGGAGTTGGGAGGTTGGGAGGGGGTATAATGGATGGGTGGAGACAAAGGGGACCATCCCGGTCGGGATGGATGGTCCCGATCGGGTTGATAAGCCCTTCCCGATCGGGAAGCTCTCGTCCCGGTCGGGAATGCACTCCAGTGAGTCCAAACTTCTGCACCTTCATCCCGATCGGGATGGCTTCTTCCCGGTCGGGATGAGTCTTCTATGCTTCCCCAAGCCCAAAAGCTTATTATAAGCTTCAAAAACCGACTTCCTCGCTCGCAAACCAAACTCCATCATCAACCACTCCTTTCTAGGAGTCACCTTCACTTCACCTATCACAATAAACTCAAACTACACATCAAATTCACTCCCTCGCAACGCTCATCAATAATCCAATATTACATGAATATCACAAAACTACCAAAATCAAGAGATAAAACACAAATACAAGCACAAGTATTCTAAAGAAGAGGAGAGGGGAATATACAACATGACGGTTCTTTTTAGGAACTCCGTCAAACCTAGGATGGTGGACTCCATTCTTCAACCGTAGCCCTCAAGGGCATGGAGGAGCAAGTCGAACGCGCTACCGACATCATAGTGAAGGCCCAAGAAGCGCTCGAGCTTAACCGACCTCCACGGCCTCCAAGGAGGAGGCAAGAAGTAGGAATCCCAAGACCCGACATCATCTTCAAAGTAATCTCCGGGGTCTCTCCATCCTACGAGCTTCACCGACCTCTTCCTCCCTAAGCATTGCCTCCAATCACAAGCAAGCTTCATCTCCAAGAATCGAGGCACAAATAACGGTTTTGGCCTCATCTCTTCATTGCACACCCCCACACTTTCCTCAAGTTGTGGTTCCCCATCTTCATCACTCGGCCCCACATCATCTTGGAGAGGAGAATCGAAACTTCTACCGGCGGTTTCAATCTCTTCCAAGTCATCTCTCGGTGTACTAGCAAGGGGCTCTTGATGCATATCTACATTCTCGGACAAGGGCAAATCGAGGCTATCAATCTCACCCAATAACTTCACAAACTCCACCAAACCATCCCACTCAATATCCTCCTCCAATTCTTCACCAACGATGCCTTCACCAAGAGTCATCTCCTCATTCGTCTCTTTTTGGGTAAACGATTGAGGTTCTTCAAAGCAAATCTCTCTCTCAAAGGGAACTACATCGGCGGCTTCGTGATTAGGTTGCTCCTCTCTCTCAAGTGGGCACCCTCAATCTAAATGTGATGCTCGGGATAAAGACATTACGGTTTGAACCGCTAATGCATTTAAATGAGCATTCCTCGCCTCGTTTGCCCTTCGCATTTGGGCCATCAATTCCTCTTGTTGTTTTCGCAATTGAATGGCCGTTTCTTGAAGGCTCCTTTGCATTTGAAGCATCGATTGATGAAACTCCAAGCTCGGGATTTGGTGGTCATTGGAGTCTTGTAAAGCTCCTTGATAATCTTGATGATGCCCAAGAGGTGGGGCATCATATTGTTGGTAGTGGGGTTGAGGTGATTGGTAGTATTGTGGGTCATAGGGTTCATATTGTGGTTGGGGTGTAGGGTAATATGGTGGGTCTTGGGGGTATTGGCTTCCATAAGGTGAATCTTGATCGAACATGGTGGTTTCACATTCATAGCTTGAGTAATAGCCACCATGCTCGTAGGAGTTATAGTCATTCACTTGTTGGTCGCCATATCCATATTCTTGAAGATCATACCCGTCTTGATTACCCCAAGAAGCTTGATTATGGTAGGGGGACGTCATGTCATACCCTTGGTTCATGGAAGAAGAGTGGTAGCTCATATCGGCTCCCAAGTGTGTGGAGTTTAGATCAAACCCCATGCTTGCTCGAAAATCGTAGTCCATACCCGGTAGGAAACCACTCATTCTAGCAACCGTCCGTTTAAGCGGCTCTGAGTTGCAAGAAGAAGATAATCACCACCTCTAAGCACAAACTGTAGACTAAGAACAAACGTGAGAAGTCTAGTGCTTTTATGGCACTAGACAAGAGAGAAATAAACCACACACACAAGAAGCAACGTAACAAAAAGAAAAAAGAAACACAAACACAAAGACTAAGTCAAGCAAATAAGAAAACAAAGTCCAAACTAGCACCGTCCCCGGCAATGGCGCCAAATTGATGGGAGGGATTCGTCACGTCCCAACCGTCAACACTACAAGAATGACAGCATTTAGCAACCGGAAACATCGGTCGGGAAGGCACAAAATCGGTCGGTAAACACATTTACCGACCGCATTTTAAAAGTTTCCGACCGATAGTCTATAGTCGAAAACTATGGTCGGAAACAATAAGTACCGACCAAACGATCCAGTCGGTGAATCACCGACCGAATTACGGTCGGTAAAGAGGAAAAACGGTCGGCAATAAAATTTACCGACCGATTATGTCGGTCGGTATATTAAGCATCACCGACCGACCGTCGGTCGGAAATGATGTAACGCAGTCGGTAAATCTTATTTCCGACTGAAACTTGCGGTCGGTAAGTGTTGCCGACCAAGCCAAAGTCAGACCCTCCTGTAAAACGTTTGGTCGGAAAAAGGGGGACTCGGTCGGTAATGCGGTCGGTATTTACGGTTTTTACCGACCGCCCCTGTCGGTCGGTAATGCTTACCGACCGTAGATCGACAATATCTAAGTTGCTTATGGCGGTCGGTAAAGAAGGCTGGGCGGTCGGTAATCACGTTATGGCGGTCGGTAAATATGTTGAGGTCGTGCTGGATCCAATTGTTTTGTTGTCCTCCAATTTGCAACATACAAACCTGCATTCAAACTAGAACATACAACTCCAATTTGTTGTCATCGATATCGTATCATTCAAATCTTCCAACTCATTCAAACTACATTATCATTCACTTCAACCTTCATTCGTTAACTTCATCCAATTCATTCATAATCCAACATCTCCACAATTCATTCACATAATATGTTTAACTACTTAGTTAAGCGAATACTAATGAAAGTGTAACTAAAGAGTCTAAACAACTTGGAAGAGAATTCAAAGTTTACACAACTTAAAAGAGTAATCAATTAAAAGTTCAAGCTACACTTGAAAACCGACCCCGGCTCCCCCAACTCCACCACCTCCCGAATTATCGTCATTCGGATTACGGAAGTTAGTGTTGTTGAACGGGTTACAGTTCTGAGTTTGTAATACCTTGTTAAGCGCTGACATGAGCTGCTGTTGTTGTTGCATGAGCTCCCGGGTCTCTTCTCTAAAGCGCCTGTTCTCTTCTTTCTCCTTCTCCAAGGCTTCCAAAATTTTGTTCTGAAATTCTTCTGCCCGTTTTTCTTGTTGTACAAGAATACCGGCATGATAGGAGCTCGAAGCATTACCCTTGTTCTGTTGAGGGGGGGTGAAGTACAATGGGCCGGCGGATCCCACTCCGTATACGTGGCCCTTCTTGAAGCCCTGGGCCGCTTCGAACCACAGTTCGTCGTCCTCTTTTCCTTTCTCCTCCTCCTCGTTCTTTTTCTTGAGCTCTTCAAATCGTTCCTATTAGCAAACAGAGGAAGGTAATGTTTAGGAACAAGTTATAACTAATTTATTAAGGAATTTTAAGATAATCTCTATGATTAACTAAATTAACACTTACAAATGTCTCCTTCGCCTTTTGACTGGTAAAAACTCTTTTACCGTCAACAACTTTAGAGTGCATGGCTTCCGCGAGCTCCGCCGCACTGGGCCTCCTACCACCCAGTTGCTCCATCTAAGAAGACAAATTATTACTACCATCTTAAAAAAATATATGAATAAAAACATTATGGAATATTTTAATATATTTTGTCATTACCAGCCTTGATGCATGTTTCGTTGCCTTGATCGACCCCCCGTGATGACTAGGGCCAGGCTGTGCACAAGCTTTATTTGCGGCAGCTGTCTTTGATCTCTTTTGGAAAGCCTTCGACTTCCGTCGCTCCAACAAGTCCTTGTAGACTTGTGGCACCATCCACCCTGGGCATGCCTTGTTCTTGCCATTCCGCAGTTCACATATGTCGTTAACGGTGTCCTTCAACCGTTTACGACATTCGTCATCGTACCTCTCCCTAACTCGCTCTTCATGCTCGGGCTCCCATGAACAGTACCCCTGACATTGTGACCGATCATAAATTAATAATTACGTATTAAGAAAAATCTAAATAACAATTAGAAGTGCATATAACTATATATCTTTGAATGTAAGGAAAATAAAGTGAATGTATACCCTAAAGTTGTCGAACCACTTATCTTTCACCGTCGTCGGGGTCTCCCGGTAGTTCATATGCGGTTCATGGTAGAAACCCTTGAACGACTTCGTTACTCGTCTTACCACACCGGAGTCGTCAAACCTTAATCAACACAAATGCCACATATTAGATTTTTGTATAAAAGAAAATTATATACTACATCTACTTCGATAATGATAGAATAAGCAATACCATCTCCCACTGGGCTTAATCGCAATTATTTCCAGATCTTCTTGCTGTTGTTGTTGTTGTTGTTGTTGTTGTTGTTGCTCCTCCTCCTCGTGCTCGTCGACTTGAACCTGTGGTCCACGTCCACGTCCACGTCCGCCGCGTCCACGTCCGCCTCGTCCAACCATCTTTCAGATACGATCTGTTGAATGACAAAACAAACAAACATATGCAAATAATACTTCCCAAATGCAAATCCTTGAAAACATTTAACAAATAATATCATCTTGCCTTAAACCAAACAAACATATACAAATAATAACTGCATTTATCCATGAGTGTTGATCGACCACTAATACAATGACTAAGCAAATACAAGTTAGCAATCATCGTTCTCATCATCATCGTCTTCTTCTTCTTCTTCTTCTTTTTCTTCTTCTTCTTCCTCTTCTTCTTCTTCATCCTCCTCCTCCTCCTCCTCCTCCTCAAATTCATCTTCAAATTCCTCCTCCTCATCAATGTTATCATCTTCGACAATCACATCATCACCCATCTCGTTCATCTCTTCCATGTCCTCCCCTTCAACAAAACTTCCTAAGACGTCATCGGCAACAACAACAGATAATAATGAAGTACTACTCACATCTTCTTGAAATACCGTGACATCCACTGGTGCATTAAATTGTGACTTTGCCCGACCCTTAAAAACAGCCCACCAATGATCTCTACCCTTCTTTGGGTTTGGGTATGGAGCAAAATAAACTTGACTAGCTTGATGGGCAAGTATAAAAGGATCATAGTTACCATACTTCCTCCTACTATTAACTTCTACTAGTTTATAAAGACCATGAACACTTGTACCGTTTGTGGAATTATCCATCCAGGAACACTTGAACACGATTGCATTATAAATTCTCTTCTCCCCACAATACCTCAACTCAATAATTTCCTCTAAAGTGCCATGGTAATCGTTTCCTTCGACATTACTTACGCAAACCCCGTAATTCATGGTAGCTCTGTTTTTCCCATATTTCTGTGTGTGGAAATTAAACCCATTAATCATATATCTTTGCCAAGTGTTTACTTCTTTAGAACGACCAAATGCTAAGGCTTGAATCACATCATCTTTGACATTCATCTCAGTTACCTAATTGCGTAGTAGAGTGTTAGTGCATATGTGACGTGCTCAAAGTTTATTTCATTCTAATATGTCAACACTGAGACTTACATATCCTTTAAACCATTTTGGGAACAACTTCTCATATGTAGTCCAAACTTCATCCATTTTAGCTCGTGGATGTTGCTCCATAATGAACTGTTCAAATAAGCTGTAACTATCCAATTTAGTCGTGACATTTACATCTTTTAATTTTAAAATAAATATGTAAGTTGTTACTATTTACGTACCGTTCATATTCTCCTAGAAGTTCACAATTTGATAGTGCGTACAAATGTGCACGATCGAACTCTTGTTCGTCCAAGTACCTCTGTTTTGGTTTAGCAAGAGCTCTACCTTTGTGTTTTCGAAAGAGCTCGGGTAAAGATGAATCATTTTCGTCTCCCGTGCCCACATCCAAATCCTTAGCCTTTGTGTCTACGTGGTCTTCAAAGTATAGAGAACAGAAATTTGATATTTCTTCAGTTAAGAAAGCATTGCAAATTGAACCTTCCACACGTGCTTTGTTACCCACTTTTTTTTTCAAATGATTAAGAAACCTACATTTTGATATAGTGTAGAGTATTTTCACAATTATGATGATATAATGATTAAGAAACAATAATAAGTTGAGTATTTTCACAATTATACCTCTCAAAAGGGTACATCCACCTATATTGTACTGGCCCACCAACCCTTGCTTCGTAAGGCAAATGTATTGGTAAGTGCTCCATTGAATTGAAGAACGATGGTGGAAACACTTTCTCGAGTTTGCAGAGGATCTCCGCAATATCGTTCTCAAGCCGCTGTACATTTTGGGTTGTAAGGCTTGAGACACACAAATCACGAAAAAATTGGCTGATCTCGGTAATTGCATTCCACACATTAGTTGGCAGCAAGTGTTTCAAAGCAACGGGTAATAGCCGTTCCATGAACACATGGCAATCGTGGCTCTTCATACCATGGAGTGTGAGACTGTGTAGGTCGACGCAGCGACCTAAATCCGATGCGTATCCATCTGGAAACCTCAAGTTGCATATCCACTCACATAGTATCTTTTTTTGCAGTTTGTCAAGAGTGTAGGGAGCTTTTGGTTTGCGGCCGTCCTTGAGGTGTAGGTGACCTCTACTACATAATTTGGGCAAGTCCTTCCTTGTGTTATGGGTGTCAGCTGTTTTATTTTTATTATCCAATACTGTATGAATTAATTGCTCAAAAAAGTTTTTTTCAATATGCATGACATCCAAATTGTGTCGAATCAACAAATGCTTCCAATAAGGTAGGTCCCAAAACAAGCTCTTTTTGAACCACCCTGTTTTCATGTTCTTAAGTTCTTTCAGTTCTTGATCAGTACCATCAATTATCGTCGGGTAGTCTGATATCGTCTCCCAGATTTCGCATCCTGACAATGTCGGAGGTGGTTCATCATTCTCGCACTTACCCTTCCTAAATGCAGTTTTGTTGTAACGAAATGCATGATCTAGGGGTAAGAACTGTCTGTGACAATCGAACCAACACATTTTACCTCCATGTGGAAGCCAAAACGCCTTGGTGTCTTTCATACAATGTGGACATGCAAGTTTGCCAGCAGTAGCCCACCCAGAGGGCATCCCATAAGCCGGAAAATTGTTGATGGTCCATAGGATACATGCTTTCAGCCGAAAATTTTGTTTCCGGGACACATCATAGGTGAGCACTCCCGTGTCCCACAACTCTTTCAATTCATCAATAAGAGGTTGCATGTATATGTCCAAGTTTTTCTTAGGATTTTTTGGCCCAGGAACGATCAACGATAGAAACATAAATTGTTTTTTCATGCATAATCCAGGGGGTAGATTATAAGGAGTGAGAATCACCGGCCAACAGGAGTACGACTTACCAAATTGACCGTATGGTGTAAAGCCATCTGTGCAGAGTCCAAGTCTAACATTACGAGGCTCACTAGCAAACTCCGGAAACATATAATCTAGATGCTTCCAAGCCTCACTGTCACTTGGATGAGCCATGGTCCCTGGTACACGTGGATTTTCAATATGCCATCTCATTTCTTTTGCAATGTTCTTGGTTGCATATAAACGTTGCAACCTTGGTGCTACAGGGAGATAGGTTAAGACTTTGAAAGGTATGTTCGCCCCACTGAAAGTTTTCTTCTTGTACCTATCTTTTCCACACCTTTTACATTTATCAAGCATGGAGTCTTCTTTCCAAAATAGCATGCATCCGTCCTGACATGAATGGATCCTATGATGGGGCATTTGAAGGCCCCTAAGCAACCTTTTAGTGTCGTAAAATGTGCGAGTCATCCGATTATCTCGTGGAATGATATCCTCAATCAAAGCAGCTATCTTATCTAAACTTCTTTCCGGTAGGTTGTCCTCACATTTAATGCTAATCATCCTAGAAGCTACTTCTAGCAATGACGACTCACATCCACGATACAGAGGTGTCTCGGCGGCCTCTAACATTTCAAAAAATTCTTTCTGATCATGGTGGGGGCTTTCTTCTTCACCCAAAGGAGAATCCTCAACACGGCCGAACATTATGTCTCCAAATGCATCTACTATCATCTCCCGATAAGGTTGGTCGATGAAAGCATTAGTGTTTGTTGAAGTACTAGGATTACTAATAAAAGAAAAGGGTTCTCCATGGCACACCCAATTAGTATAACCAGGCGTAAACCCTTTGCTATAGAGATGCTCTTTCACCTGATACTCATTCAAGTACTTCAAATTTTCACACTTTGCACATGGACATCTAAGAATCTGATGTGTCTTGTATTCTTCTTGTTCCTTAGCATATAGAATAAAATCATCCACCCCAAGTATAAACTCATACTTAACTTTGTTTCTATCGTCTACCCTTTCGTACATCCATTTTCTTTCGGTATTCGTCATTATTAGATTTTCTATAAGAGGAACGAAAACTTAATTAAATAACATATAAAAATGGAGTGGTCCAAGTAGAACTAAACTTAGAATATTTGACTATTATTAACTAAACCTAAAATGTCAACTCAAATAGTACTACTATATTCACAACACAAATGGAGTAGACGAACTCAAATTGTTATTAGCTTACTAGTTTTGTTATTCAATTGACATGTGAGAAATAGTAGGGTTGATGACAACAGAAATTCCCGAGTCCAATTATTAAGCAAAATTTACTAGTAAACAGAAATTGATATCGATAACCTTACAAATTTTACTAGTACTAGCTAACCTAAGAAATTACCAACTTCAACAATTACAAAACTAAACCCTTTGTCAATTACATAACTCTAACCTAAAACAAATTTCATCTAACTTAAACAAATTTTCATCTAATTTATCCCTTAATTAAACTAAAAATCAATTTCATCCTAGTTTTTCCAGTAGTACTATCTAACGTTTTTGTAGTAGTACCTCAATATCATCGAATGATTAAACCGGTTACGGAGGTCATGAATGATTTATATAATGTCACTTATTATCCGGTTTAGGAGTACCGTAATATTTTCTATGTATGATTAAACCATTCAACAAATTAAGCTATGAAAAATCATTCAATAATTAACCATAAGTCTAACCTAAAACCAATTTCATTTAATTTAATACAATTTTTCATCTTATTTGTCCATAAACCCTAGACTAAAATATAATTTAACCATAATTACACAGTTTCCCCTTTTTTTTACCAATTGTGTTATCTATCTATAAGTTCAAGGCTTTAAAGTTAAATCACAGAATGATGAAGAAGAGGAAAAAGAAGAAGATGATGACTAAGTCTAAGATGCACCGACTTGTCATGAGCTTAGGAGGTGAAGGGAAATAAGCATATTATTGTTGTCGTCCTTAATGCTTCATAATAGTAATTCATACTAACTCATAATAGTAATCCAAACTAGTATATATGCTCAAAAAAATGACTAAGCTTCAAATGACTGTTTCATCTAATTTAACCCTAACCAACAAATTAAGCTAACCTATCATCTAATTAAATCATTTTATCATGGAAGTAAACCTTTGTCAATAATTATTCAACAATTAACAATAAATATTCAACAATTAACCCTAACCAATAATAGAACTAAAGGTTTGTCAATAATTATTCAATAATTAACAATAATTCTAACCTAAAACCAATTTCATCTAACTTAAACAATTTTTCAACTAATTTGTCCATAAACCCTAGACTAAAATTCATTCTTAATTTAACCATAAATCTCGAAAACTACTAACCATAGTTACCTAATTCGTTGTTTCGTGATAGTATACTCCCTCTAATTCTTACGAATTGCTCGCATTTGATTAACACTCTTCAAAGGGTCATAAATCTCGAAAACTACTAACCATGGTTACAGAATTCGTTGTTTCGTGAGTCGTGACACTATAGTCCCTCTAATTCTTAGAAATTGCTCGCATTTGATTAAAACACTCTTCATAGAGTCACAAATCTCAAAAAATTGGGCATTTTCGAAGAATCGTTTCGCAATTCCAGTAGCCAAGCTACTAACACAGCATCAATGCAATTTTTTTTGGTTCAACGAAGAGAGCACTTGGTCGCAACATCAATGCAATTTTTTCAGATAACGATTTGACAGTAACCCTAACCCAACCAACACCATGAATTCTCACAATTGGCAACTGCATATCACCTCCATCTCTTCAATTCAATCATCAAAAAACACAAACCTTCATCATCCAAAAAAAGATCAAAACTAAATTAAACTAACCTAGGTTGAAATCATCTAACCTAGGTTGAAATCATCTAACCTAAATCATCTAACTTAAACAATACTTGCTACTGCTATGCTACTTCATCACCAACTTCCCCTTCCCCTAAATTAAACTAAACTTCAATTTCAACCTAAATCTAATTTAACCCTAATCAAACAAACAAGTATCATCTAAATTACACTAACCTAAGTTGAATTCATCAAGCACACAACAATAATAAAGCAAATATAAATAAAATACTCAATTGAAATTCGATCATACCTAGTTGAAATTGGGGATTTTGGGGAAAAGGGGAAGATCCAGTCCGACAAGGGGGCGGAACGGCGGCAGCACGGGATGGGTGTTGCGAAGGTGATCTCCGGCGAACGTCCGGCGTCCGGCGAAGGTGGCGTCGGGGAAGGGGAGTGGGGTTTAGGGTTGGTGTTCGCGAAGGGGATGGGTGTGGGGGGTGTTCGGGGTTTTTTTTAATGTTATAACGATAAATGAATAATGACTGAAGCTGGTGGGTTATATTCAAAAAACGCCAGCGACCGACAGTAATCGGTCGGCAATGTTCTATAGCGGTCGGTAAAACAGATATCACCGACTGATATCTGTTTTTGCCGACTGTTATGGTCGGTCGGTAATTACCGACTGCAATCAAAATTTACCGACTGTTTGCGGTCGGTATATTTAATTAGCAACTGTTTTTCTTTCGGTCGGTAAATATCGGTTGCTAAACTCCACTTTTCTTGTAGTGCAATAATATAACCGGCTAACCTAACTAGGGTAGATAGGGCAAGTCGGGTCGAATCCACGAGGACGGTAATGTATAGCCTAGACTAGGTTGTCCCAAATACTAGACTAAGTCAACGAGCTAAGCTAAACTAGGAATGGTAGAGGGGGACTAAGACTAAGACTATGGCTAAGGAGAAAGCAAACAAAGGAGAACGGGCTAGGATTAGGTCGGGGTCAAAGGGGTAACGGAATGGTCAAGGGAGGACTAGAGTGAAGGAGGTAGTAGGATGATCTAGGTTGGTCCGGGCTCTCGCAACTTTGACTCACCTAGAGGTTCCACCTAGAACCCACCTCGGCGACACACAACACAAACGGGGTTCTAGCGCGCTATGGTCCTAGGTCGAATCCGGGCTCTCGCTACTTAGACCGGCCTAGGGGTCATCCTCACCGGGCTCTCGCAACTTAGTGAGGGGACCGAACCCACAACAAACTAACACCCACAAAAGAAAGGCAAGAAAAACAAGCATTCGTACATACTTAGTCATTCAAGCAATTCCACAAACATGTGATGTGCACCAAACCAAGAGGAAACCCAAATCTTCCACCAACATCTCTAACAAACCCTTAATCACCCAATCAACACCCTAATCACCCTACTAACCCTAGCAAGAACACTACTCTAACATATCTAATCTAAAATTAACACTAACAAGGGGAATCATCAAAGAAACAAAACAAACATCTACAAACTAATGAAAACAATGAACAAGAACAAAATAATCAACTAAAGATTCAAACTTGATGAACAAAACAAAGATAAAGAGAAAGGAAAAAGGATTATACCATACTAGAGGAAGAAGGAAGAACAAAACTTGCATTAATGAAGAAAACCCAAAACAAGCCACCAAGGTTGTCAATCTTGGTGGAGATCTTAAAGAATTCCCTTAATACAAGTACTAAACTAGGATTAACTACTAATTACCAACTAATCTACTCTAATCTAAGCTAATCTAACCTAAAATAGTCTAGGGTTTTAAGGATATATGAGTGCATAAGCTTTACATAACAAGGGAAGAGTATATATAGGGTTACAAATGAAAGGGAGAAGAAAAGAAAACAAAGCGGAGTAGCAGTGGCCCGTCCCGGCCGAGACGGGGTGGTCCCGGTCGGGACGAGGTTGGTCCCGGTCGGGATGCCACCTTCCCGATCGGGATGGCCCACAGACAGCAGCTTCTCTTTTTGCTCCTTCATCCCGAACGGGATGAGGCCATCCCGAACGGGATGAGCCTTGTAGGCCTCCAATATGCACTTTTTGGTCCCTCCTTGCTTCTCATGGGCTTCTCACCGATTCTCGGGACTCGGGATCGGGTCTCGGAGGCTCGGGATTGGGTCCCAAGGTCTCGGGGTCGACTCCAAGGCATCGAGTGATCGTTCCTTTACTCCGTTGGCTTCAAAATGTGTATGTATCGAGTCGGAATCGCTCCAACTCTTCCAATCGGTCTCGGGAACCTGAAACGAACCAAAGGAAGCATAAGAAGCCCCTAAACCGCTCCCAAGGAGCGATTCTACAAGGAAAATGGGACCAAAATACTACGAATTAGGCACTACAAATGACACTTATCAAGACCCGAATACTCATGCAAAGTATTACCCAAAACATAAGCATTCAACCACAAATCGATTACAAGATGAGAAGATGAAAACAAGTATGAGAAGCATGTCCACTACAACTCAAACAAGCAATTCAACAAACACATAGAGTGCTCAACATGTGACAAGTAACAAAGATTCCACCTTTTCCCTTAATCAAACCCTAATTACCCATAATCCACACTTAATCCCCCTAGTAACCCCACAAAGAGTCTACTCACTCATAATGAAACTAAGTCTAACACTATCAAGAGAAATCAACATAAATAACAAAACATTCATTATGAACCAACAAGAACAATAAACAATATATAAAGATTGAAACTTGAAGAATTAAACAAAGAACAAGAGAAAAGAGATTATACCAACTACCAAGAGGATAAAAAGATGAGAACTTGCATTAATAAGAAACCCAAATAAATCTCCCAAGGTTGTCAATCTTGGATGAGTCTTCAAGAATCTCCTTAATACAAGACTAATTAACTAAATTAATCTAAGATTAACAAAAGTTTAGAGAAAAGATTAGGCTAATGAGAGGAGGAGCTAAATCTAGGGTTTAAAATAATGTAGAGAGGTCTAAGATGCTTAAACAATACAAGGGAGGAGTATTTATAAGGTTACAAGAGTGAAGGAGAATGAAAAGAAGTCACGCGGCTACAGCAGCTCCTTCCCGGTCGGGAAGCTGCCTTCCTGGTCGGGATGACACACCCTTCCCGGTCGGGAAGACAAAACAACAGCCGCAGTAATCACGCACTCCTTCCTGGTCGGGAAGGCTACTCTTCCCGCCCGGGAAGGGTCTTGTGGGCCTCCAATATGATCTCTAAGGTCCCTCCTTGCTTCTCATGGGCTTCTCATTGATTCTCGGGGCTCGGGATCGAGTCTAAGGGGCTCGGGAATGGGTCCCATGGTCTCGGGATCGAATCTAAGGCACCGAGTGATCGTTCTTTCTCTTCGTTGGCTCCAAAAGTGCAGGAAACGAGTTAGAATCGTTCCAATTCTCCATGAATGGTCTTGGAAACCTAAAATGAACTAGAGAAAGCATAAGTAGCCCGGAAACCGCTCCAAAGAGCGATTTCACAAGAGAAACCGGGACCGAACACAACAAATAGGCACTACAAACTACACTTATCAAGAAGCTTGTCGCACCGTCTTAGAACACGCTTGGAGGCATTAGCTTCGACGAACATAACTTTGGACGACGACTTCACTTTCTTCGTGGACAACAATGATCATTTTTTCATTGAAGCTCGTGAGTTTGACGTCACCTTCAATGGCTGTTTGGACGATGGTGAAACTTTAGCCTCAGGTGCGGGAGCAGAACGTTGGGGAAGCTTTAACTTCAAGAAATTTTTTGGCTGACTGTCTGCACTCCTTATGGAATTTGTGGGCGCACGCTGACCCGCCAAGCCTTGTACCACCATGCTCTCAACTTTCCTTTTTACAATCATAGACACAAGTTTACGAATATTGTCGTCTGGAGATTTGGAAGGGCTCTTAGCCTCGTTCAAAGACACCAGTGAAGATAGATTATTTAACCAAATGAGATAAGAAGAAGTAATTTGAGTCTCAATTTTTGAGTTGCGCCTTGGGATGGTAAATTTAGAGCCGGTCATTAAGGGAATGGAAGACTCAAAAAGCTGATAAAGCTTTTTGCGACTGCATGTACGAAGGTCAAGACCAAGCTCCTTTGGCACGCTTTGATAGAAACCAAATTGTCTCCCGAAATGGTGAGGATTGTATGGTTCAATAATATGATTATTGTCATGCCTTAAAATTAATAATCTAGACCGAGACGCTATAAGGAAGACTGTGGCTCGGCGAACATTAAGAACGTCGTCTTTAAGTATTTCATCTGAAGACGAACCAGGAGAAGTACATTGCCATGAAATATGGGTGCCAAGCCAAATTTGTCATTTTGCATCATTAAAACGGGCAGGTATGACAGCATCTAGGCCCTGAAAATCGATCATAGCGGCTCCTTCAGAAAATGAATGACTAGAAAGCCTATGTGAACGATAATATTTTGCAAGCCACGCATAAACATAATGCTCAGCAAAATATCCATGGTTCTTTCCTGGTGATGCCGACGTAGAAATGTCATTAAGACCTCGGTAAATGCTCGCCGCCAGGATGGGAATAGCCAGCGAAACTCCCATGTCATTCGCCAAATGTGAAGAAACCTTGAAAATGCTAGGTCGTATACGACCAAGGTCATGAACAGGCAGGACGAAGGCGCACAACCAACAAGAAATGAAGGCGGCAAGATAAGTATGGCGTCTCTCCTTCTCAAGACCATTTAAGTCAATAAAGAAGTTGTGGATGGTGTCATTCCATTGAGAGGGCTCTCCATAAGAAGAAAGTTCTCGCCGAGGAGTCGGGAAATGTGTCTTTTTTCCTGAACTATTAGAGGAAGGGAAGTATTTAGATTTGCCTTTGAACCAAAAACGACACCAATCTCCGAATAATACATGTTCCTTCTTTTTAGACGTAGAAATCTAATGAAATGCCGTGAAAAAATATTTGCAGCTTGGGGACAAATGAGTTTCACCACTGTTCTTGTCTACACAAAGCAATTCTTCCACCGACGGGATTACTTCGTCGTAAAGAAGGCCGGTTATGGGTAACCCCGTGAGCCGTAGCCATTAGCAACGTATTTGTCGTCGGGCACCAAAAGTCACAAAAAGACTCCGTTAAAGGATCACTACCCTTGTAGAGGAAAAGTGAAGCGTAGACCGCTTCAAGAAGATGGACATGTCTGAGTGTGCTGCGAAACTCACACAAAATATTTTCTAACCACTCCCAATAATGCGAGATATAATAGAACTCGAAGCCAAATCTAAAGGTTGAATTACGTTGAATTTCTCCCTTGGAAAAGCATGAGTGTAGCACAGACAATGGCGGGACAATGTTGCTATCACAATGATGTGAGGAACAAAGGACTGGTTCGAAATCTTCCACTCCGTGCCACCAACAATTTAAGTTTGGGGGATATATCCTCGGTATCCAAGCCTCGACAAAGGAACCCGTCATAGGAGGCAAGTTGTCAACTTTGGCCTTCTCATCGTCGACTGTCACCAAATACCCCTTGTCATTCTTCGCAGATTCATCCGACTTGAAATACACCATCTCGTATATCCAACAAATCAAGACAGAAATGATAAAGTTGCATCAAAGATCATGACAAATTAAAAGAAAATACATATATGAAAAGGACAGCGATTTTAATATACTCCGTAGTGTGTGTGTGTGTGTGTGTGTGTGTATAGTCAAGATCCGGTGAGAACTGATAAGTGTGTTATGTAGTGCTTATTCCTTGTGTTTGGTCCCGGTTTCTCTTATGGAATCGCTCTTTGGAGCGGTTTTGAGGCTACTTACGCTTCTTCTAGCTTGTTTTAGGTTCCTAAGGCCAATCTTGGAGAAATGGAACAATTATGATTCGTTTCCGAAACATATGGAGCCAACGAAGAGAAGCGACGATCACTCGGTAGCTTAGACTCCATCCCGAGTCTCTTGGAGCCTATTCCCGAGCACCGAGAGTCAATAAGAAGCCTAGGAAGAGCAAGTAGGGACCTATGAGATCATATTTGAAGCCTACATGACCCATCCCGGTCGAGATCACATCCATCACGACCGAGACGAAGTGGGACAGCAAACAGTGCTTCTGGAGCATGCTCTCGGTCGGGACCAGACCCTTCCCGGTCGGGACCAACCCATCCCGGTCGGGATCAACCCGGTCGGGAAGGGCCCAGTTCAGGGGTTCCGTCATTCTTTCAACTCCTTTGCTCGTGAAACCCTATATATACCCCCCTCTTGTATTGTTTTAAGCACCCTATTCTAAACCCTAGATAGAGATCCTTCATCATTAGCTTAGTTTATCCTTAATATTTCCTTAATATCTTGTTAATCTTAGCTTAATCTAGATAGTTACTCTTGTATTAAGGGAATTCTTGAAAACTCTAGCAAGATTGACAACCTTGGGAGATTTATTTGGGTTTTCTTATTTATACAAGTTTGAATCTTTTCATCTCCTTATTAGTTTGGTATAATCTTTCTCTACTCTTTTCCTTTAATCATTGTTTATCATTCAAGTTTCAATCTTTATCATTTGTTTATTGTTCTTGCTAGTTTCATCTTCATAATGAATGTTTTGGTTCTTTTTATGTTTTCTCTTGTTTATGTTAGTGTTAGTTTGAATATGTGTGAGTAGATTATTGTGGGGTTAGTAGGGGGATTAGGTGTTGATTATGAGTAATTAAGGGTTTGTGTAGATTGTTGGTGGAAGTTTTGGTTGCTTCTTAGTTGTATGCATAGATCATGTTTGATGAAATGCTTGAATGACTTGTAGTTGCAAATACATGTTTTCTTGCCTCTTCTTGTGACCTTGTATGTTTCTAGGATGGGCTTTTGCGCGAGAGCGAGGAACCTCTAGGTCGGTTAAGGAGCGAGAGCCCGGATTATACCTAGATAGCTTGACTACCCCTTCACCTTTACTCTCCCTTGATCATCTCATCACCCTTGAACCCGACCTAATCCTAGTTCTTTCCTTATTGATTTCCTCTTCATCTTAGCTATTATTCCTCTAGTTAGTTGAATCTTTTAGCTTTAGTTGTTATACTTAGCTTATTCTTAGTCATAGTTTTATCCCCCTTCATTGTTTTAGTTGTTTAGCTTTGTTGACATAGTCTAGTCCTTAGGTAAACCTTTGTCTAAACCCCTTTTCCATCTTCGTGGATCGACCCAACTTACCCTAGCTACTTGTTAGGATTAGTTGGTTTATTTGGTGTCGGGATTCACGACAAATCCCACCATTAAGAACCACAACTTATTGAGAACCGTGAGAACCTCAATCAAAACTCAATTAATTTTTTTATCAGAAATTTAGATGACTAATTTACCGTTAGCTTCATTTATTCAAGTACTTAATGAGGCATAACTAATCATAATTTATTAAAAATATTAAGAAAAATTGTTATTTATTCACGAAAAATTGAAAAGGTACACTAAAATGCAATTTAGGTACACTGAAAGTGTAATAAGGTACATCAAAAAAAATTAGATACACTGAAACGAGTATTAGGTACACTAAAATTATATGTTTCCATTTCTGTCACTAGACGAGATTTTTTTTACCGAAAAATATGTTATCCAACCATTAAATTATACGACAAATTAAAATATGTCATTAAATTTTGAAAAAAATATTAGTTTAATGAAATTCTCAAGGTTCTCACCAAGTTGATGGTTCTCACGTGATCTTAAATATATATATATATATATATATATATATATATATATATATATATATATATATATATATATATATATATATATATATATATATATATATAGAGAGAGAGAGAGAGAGAGAGAGAGAAAGAGAGAGAGATAGGTTCACATAAAGCCAACAATTCTTATAAGTTCATAAGTTCCAGTGTTAATTTTACACAAAAAGTTCTTAAATTTACACGAGATGAGTGATAAAGTTGCACTTTTTCAGTTGAAGTGACAACAGTGCTGAATGTTATAGTTACATATCAATTTTGAACAAATGCAACTTTAACGTATGTCATCTGTAACTTTAATATAGACTTAATGACATATAGTGAACTTATTTTGATATCCCCTTCCCCTTACTCCGACGCTCGGACCTTCTCGGCGAAGACGACCTGCTCCCTGCACAATGAACGCACAGGGCCTCGGAGGTGTCCGAGGGAACCCTCTCCGATGACTAAATCAGCCCGTGAAATGCCTTGGTGAACCTAGTTCGTGAGGAGGTAGGTGGCGATTTTAGAGTGGGAGTCTAGAGAGAGAAAATCCAACCCTTTGTATGTGGGAGGAGGAGAAGTATTTATACCTTCCTCCAAGAGAGAGAAAGGAGAGAGAGGGGGATAGGGAGAATGAGTGGACAGCGAAGTGACACGTGGATCCGTCCTGTCCACCCATTCCTCTTTACCTTAGGGAAAATGACGGAGGGGTCCCCGGTTTCTCCTGGCCCTGCCTGGGGGAAGAGTCCCCTGGACAGGCGGGCGGGGGGCTTGGTTGCCCTGCTCGGTAGGCGGCATGATCATGACGGGCAGCTGAGTGACTAAGTCCGTCCACTTGGGGGTTCTTTCGGTGTTCTTGCTTGGTGGCCTGCAAGACAGGTCCTCCTTCGTTCCTGGGTCGGGCGGCTCTGGGGCCTAATTGACGGGCGACCCGTGGCAGGCTACCGACCCCCATCAATTGGCCCTCGCCGGCTGGGGGGAAGCAGGGCCTCCCCTCGGCAGGCGACCTCTTGATTTGGATGGTGGGAGGTTGATCTTTGTTAGCTCCATCTTCGCATTTAATGCGTCGCACGTTCCCAAGGGAGAGAACTCAACCGTACCGGGCATGCAAAGGGTTTGAATGTCTTCCCTCATGATTACATTCCTCGTAAAACGATCTCTTTTGAGCAGTGTGCTAGGTTGATGATTGGCTCCCTTCTTGTAGAGATGGTTGGGACGCCATTAATGCTGTGTTTGTTTTTGTATAAATTTCTATTTTCCTTCACCACTTTCACAACCCATCTTCACCTTTCTTTTACTCTTATCTCAAAGAAAAGATGTCTTGGATTAAGAAAACGGTTTTTCGCTGTGGAGTCTACGTGGACGTCCTCTACTTCAGGGGGCGCCGAAGACTGAAGTACTTTAGGGCGACTTTCCTGGCCCTGCGTCGCAGTAGGCGGTCTCATTCTCGCTCTTCACAGAATGCTAGGAGTGCTTCTGTCAGGGCGAGCAAGCGCCCTGAAAAGTCCTCATCTCCAGCTGGGCCTATGCCCAGGCGCAGCTCCCAGGTGGGAGGCTGTTTTTACAGGGGATGCCAGAAGTGGTTCCCTTGGCCGCATCCAGAGCAATTTAACCCAAATTGCTCTGAACTGAACTCTTCCCCTGAGTCGGGCCCTTCCTCTCCTCTAACGAGGAAGGCGGTTTGCAGCTCCCCTGATGGCGTCAGGGCAGTCCCTTATGGCAGGGACTGGGACGTAAGCAGCCACGACTCCGAAGATAGTGAAGGCCAGGGCTACTCCTCTGGTAGGAATGAAGAGGAAAGCCCTGATGATCCTTTCAAGGATATTGATGACTGGGATAGGGGGTTCGATACCGGTGGCTATGATAGCCCTAGGGATTATTCTCCAGGTTTTGACGATGATTAGGCTTACCCTGCGTATGCACGCTGGTTGAGCCAAACTGTCAGGCTCTTCTTGTAATCTATTTTTCCTTTCTGCCCAGTTTGTAACTTTTGGCCATTTTCGGCCCTTTTTCTAATGGAAAATCAAGCGAGCTTTTCTTATTTGTGTGTTTTTTTAATGAAAGAGTGGATGAGTGACTGACGTCACGCAATGATTATCTTCTGACCTTTGTTGCCTTTTCAAGGTTTCTTGGGAAGTGATGGGTGGTTGGGTTTCTTGAAAGTGTGAAACGTGGGGACTTTTCTCGGGGAAGTCCTCAGGATGGGCGACCTTTCGTCTGTTCTTGCCTATAAAAGCATTCTTGCTCCTTTCATTTCCCCCTTTTACACTTTTGAGAACCCAGAACAACCCTTTCTCACAATCTTCCTTTGCTAAAACGCTTTAGATTGAAGAACTCTTTTCTTGCATCTTCATCCGGTTCGCCATCAATTTAGATCAGAATCTTTTTCCCAGCTTTCATCTTTTCATTTCTTCGCTTTTTCTACTCCTTAGTTATCATGGGCAGCCGCCGTGCTCGCATTCTTACTTTCACCGACCCCTCGGCTGATAAGGCGGAGGGTAGGGATAGGATTAGAACTGACCTCGCCTCCTCCTCCCGGGGACCTAGCGTTAGAACGGCCGAGGAGGACCGCCCAGTGGGGGGAGTGGGGGCGCCAACTCTCCTGACCCTGCCCCCTTCGACATCATTGATTCTGATGACGAGGCAATGGAGATTGACCCTTTCTCAATCGCCGCCCCACTCATCCCCAGGGAGACGGGGAGGGCCTATTACTTAGACAAGACCAAGTACATAGTTCCCCTGAAAACCTACCCGGAGACCAAGAACCGGGATTTGATTTTAGAGAAAAACGCAGCCGAGGCCATCGAGCGATTCTATGATTTTGGGGAGGGGTATACAATCGTTGTCCCTGGAGAGAAGGACATTGTGTGCTGCCCTCCTGACGGTTGTATTGCCATCTACCATAAGTGTTTGGAGTTCGGCCTGCGCTTTCCTCTACATCCTTTCTTGGAGGAGACTTTCAGGCGCATGAATGTGGTCATTGCTCAGTTGACCGTCGTGGCGGTCAGGTCGTTGATAGCTTATATATGGACCTGCTTATTCCATGGTGAAGGGCCCTCAATCAACGCTTTGAGATTCATGGCTGGCCTGCAGATGGTGTCCTCTTCTGGGGGTGAGGGTTCCCCCGAATACTTTTCTATCCTAAGGCAGAAAGTATACACCTTAGTTTGGCCAATTTTAAATAGCCTGAAAGACTGGAAAAACAATTTCCTGTACGTGCACTGCGCCACAGGGTGGAGGATTCCGCGACACTTCAGGAATCATGTTCATACCAGATTGGACCCGCCATGAGTATCACCCTGGCGTCGGGGGGAAGGCCCTCGAGGTGAAATTGAATGCCAAGGACCATGACCTGGTTAAGAAGTTCGTCGCTCTTGTGGACAAATCAGGCGTATGTGGTCCTGGCTTTTGGCTTCCTCATGCGGAGCTCATAGTCACTGATGAGTATTTGACCAGAGTGGGTCTAAATCCCGGCCTCGGAGGAGGTAGCTCAGGGATACTATTGATATTTTGTCTTCTTTCAGCCTCATCTTTTTATATTTTTTCTGACCGATTTTCTTTTGCCTACAGATCTCGCCACCCGTTGCTGGTCAAAGAAAGAGGTGAGGGACCTCGGACTAGACAGTGACTTCACCATCGTTGCAAAACGCCCTTCCCTTCCTTCCAGCAATAAGAAAGGTGGGAAAAACTTGATGAAGTACGTGAAGAGTATTTCAGCCAACCGAGCGAGACTTTCTCTTCCTCCCAGGCTAGGGCCTTCAAGGTCTGCGGCCTCCCCTTCTACTGCCCAAGGTGTGGAGAGGGAGGCAGCCTTAGAGGCCACACCCTCCCCTGTCGGCAAGCAGGGAGGCTCTCCTGCAAGGACTCATCCTCCCCAAGGATCAAAGCCAGTCAGCTTTGAGGGAACTGGGGAGAGCAATCCCCTGGTGGGCAGGAAGAGGAAAGACAGGGAGCCTATAGACCCTACGCCAGTGGTGGATCTAGAGGCTGACGCTAACACGCCTGATCCCAAGCGTTCTGCCCATTATGTTCCAAGCACCCTTTTCTCGGAAGAAAATGCTGAATTTCACTATACTGCTAGCGAAAGTCTCGAAGTTTATGGCCTGCTTTCCGACTCCAGCGCTGTACTGGCGGACCATCTTACTAATTCTGTGACTTCCACCACTACTCAGGTGATCCGGTACATTCAGCGTACTTCCAGGGTGTTCCAGACTTCAGCTGAGCTGGCAGCCCTCAGCCGCTTCAGTGACAAAGAGTTGGTTGTCACCCCTGGGCTTCCTCTTTTTGATCGCTTGGCGGCGATTGAAAGGGACGTTGCCCTTATTGCCATCCTGAAGGACCAGCTGGTGAAACAGGAGGGCGATTTGGAGGAAGCCAAGGGTCAGGCGGCCCGCTGGAGGACTCAGGGCGAAAGAGCTGTGAGGGAGGCATCCAACCTGGAGGCGGAGCTAAAAGAGGCCAGGCAGGCTGTTGCTGAGCTGGAGTAGGCTAAGAAGGCGGTGGCTGAGTTGGAGGAGCGCCTGTCCAAAGCTGATTCAGACCTTCAGAAGGCCCTGGGCGACTTGAAAGCAAAGGGTGAGGAATGGGAGAAAGAGAAGGACATCATCGTCCAGGAAGCCAATGCCGCAGTTGAAACGAGCTTCAATGATGGTGCCTCCTCTTCCTTGCAATTTGTTATGGAGGTCATTAGGGAGATGCTCCCTACCGTTGATGAGGATGCCTTCCAAAATCTCTATGCCGCCAAGAATGAAGCTCGGGCAAATAGGTCGCCTGAGGAGGCTAATGGCCCTGATCAAGATGCCCCTAATGCTTAACATGCGGGGCAGTCGTCCTCTGAGGGTTCTTGCCCCTATCCTGCTGCGCCTTTGCTTCCTTGCTAATATTCTAATCTTTTTGCGCGCCGGACCCTGATGTGGCCGGCTGCCAGTTTGATATAATATACTAACTTTCTTATGCTTGGATTGTCATTCATCCCTGTTAAACTCTGCCAGATTCATTATGAATGTATCTTTTTCTCTTTGTTTTACTTGCTGTTTTTTCTTTCGAGATCAGGCCTGGCCCTGATTTATCTGCTGAAATTTGGGGGGCCTGCCCCCTGCCTGCCCAGAGGTAGGCAGGGGGACTTAGCATTTTATACAAGGTTAGGGGAAGCCCCCAGTCCTTTGTTCATTCGGCTCGTGGGGCCTGGCCTGACCCTGGCTTCTGGTCGAAGTCTAGGGGGCCTGCCCCCTGCCTACCCAGAGGTAGGTCAGGGGGAGTTATGCGTTTTTTATACAAGGTTGGGGAATGCCCCCAGTCCTTGTTTATTCGGCACGTGGGGCATGGCCTGACCCTGGCTTCTGGTCGAAGTCCAGGGGGCCTGCCCCATGCCTGCCTAGAGGTAGGTCAGGGGGACTTATGCATTTTTTATACAAGGTTGGGGAATGCCCCCAGTCCTTGTTTATTCGGCACGTGGGGCCTGGCCTGACCCTGGCTTCTGGTCGAAGTCCAGGGGGCCTGCCCCCTGCCTGCCCAGAGTTAGGTCAGGGGGACTTATGTTTTTTCGTTGGGGGGTCCATTTTCCTTGGTTTCAGCAACAGGGGGCCTCCCGCTATTGCCCCCTGCTCGTTTGTGTGTGAAAACGCCAGTTTGAACAGACAACGAGTATAAACTTCAGACTTTTCATTTCTTGTAATAAAAACTTTTAAATATGGCCATGGTCGGAGCCGTCGACATTCTATTCTAACCGTCCTCCGCCAATTTTTCTGAAAAGAAAATTACTTAGCTTCCTATTGCTAGACATAGTATTTCTTTAAGGTGTTTGCATTCCAGTGGGCGGCCAACTCATGGCCATCAATATTAGCAATCCTGTAGGTACCTGGCCCCATAATCCAGGTCGCCTCATATGGGTCCTCCCAGTTGGCGCTCAGCTTTCCATGCTCTCTTGACTTTCCCACCGCCTGCGTTTTTCTCAAAACCAAGTCTCCTACTTGGAAACTTCTTTCATTCACCTTCTTGTTGTATGCCGTCCTCATCCGATGCTGGTAGGCGGCTATGTTAACGTCGGCCTCCTGCCTTACTTCACTGACCAGGTCCAAAGCCTCGGTCATCGCTGCTTCATTATCCGCCCTGTTATACTGTTGGGATCGCAGGGTGGGGATTCGCACCTCAATGGACAGCAAGGCCTCCGCCCCGTAGACCAGGCCAAAGGGTGTTTGTCCCGTGGACTCTTTCCTAGTGGTCCTGATTTACCAAAGTATGCTTGGCAATTCGTCTTCCCACCTCCCTTTGAGTTCGTCCACCATCTTCTTGAGCTCGTTCAGAATTTGTTTGTTGGCAGCCTCGGCCTGCCCGTTAGTTTGGGGATTGCAGAAAGTAGAGTAGGCGACCGCTATGCCATGGCCTTCCAGCCAAGCTTTCCGGGGATCGTTGTCAAATTGTCTTCCGTGATCGAATACCAGCATTTTTGGTAGGCCGAACCTGGTTATGATATTCCTCCAAATCACCTTTCTGACTGCAGGCTCGGTGATGCTTAGAACTGCCTCAGCTTCGATCCACTTGGTAAAGTAATCGATCCCCACTATCAAAAACTTCCGGCCCCCCGTTGCTACAACAAAGGGTCCCAATATGTCCATCCCCCACTGCGCGAAGGGGATGGGAGACAAAATTGGCCTGAGTTCCTGGGCCGGAGCATGAATTGATGGGGCGAATAACTGGCACTTTCTGCACCTCCGGGCTAGATCTTTTGCATTAGCCAGCAGGGTTGGCCAGTAGTAGCCTGCCCTTAGGGCCTTGTGGGCTAGTGACCTCCCTCCTATGTGCTGACCGCAGATTCCTGAGTGAATATCATCTAGAACCTATGCGGCCTGCCCTGCGCCCAGGCATTTGAGCAGGGGCGAGGAAAATGATTTTTTGTACAACTCTTCTCCGATCAATATGAACCATGCTGCCTTCGCTGTCATCTTCCTTTTTTTGCGCAGGGTCAGAGGGAAGAATTCCGTTCTTCTTGAACTGAATGATTGGGGTCATCCAATCTTCAGGCCATGTCTCTTCAATGACACTGACTGGCTGGCAGGGGGCAGTGGATTTTTCCTGGACAACATCGACCCAGACTGACCTCCTTCTGTCTTGAAGGCTAGAGCTGGCCAGTTTCGACAGGGCATCCGCCCGGTTGTTCTGGGACCGAGGCATCTGCCTGACTTCATAGGACTTGAGACTTGACAGTTCCTGCTTCACCTTTTCCAGATATGCGGCCATCACCTGATCTCTGGCCTCATATTCTCCGTTAATCTGGTTAGCGATGAGTTGGGAGTTTGTTGCTAGGATAATACGCTCTGCTCCTGCGGTTTTGGCCAGATTAATGCCTGCAAGGACGGCCTCATAATTGGCTTCGTTGTTGGATGCAGGGAAGGTGAATCTGAGCGCGTGCTCGAAGTCTGCTCCTTCCGGGCTGGTTAGCACGACCCCGGCCCCTGCACCATTGGCCGTGGAGGACCCGTCGGTGTATACTACCCATTCCTCGGCGGGCGGGCTGTCCTCTTCAGAATGAAAGCACTCTGCCAGGAAGTCTGCCAAGGCCTGCGCCTTGATGGCGGTCCTGGATTGGTACGCTATTCCCAGCCCGCTTAGTTCGATGGCCCATTTTAGCAGTCTCCCGGATTTTTCAAATTTTTCTAGTACCTTTTCCAAGGGTTGGTCAGTCGGCACTACGACTGGATGCGCGTCGAAGTATGGCCTGAGCTTTCTGGCCGCAATAACGACCACGTAGGCTGCTTTCTCGACCACTGGGTAATTCCTTTCTGCTGCCCCTAGGGTGTGGCTCACGAAATAGATGGGCTGCTGGGAGCCTGTTTCTTCCCTTAGGATAACCGCGCTCGTTGTTGAATTTGTTACGGCGATGTAGAGGAAAAGCTTCTCCCCTGCCACCGGTCTTGCCAGGGTGGGCAGCCCTTTTAAACGCTCTTTCAGCTGCTCGAAAGCTTCTCTCTACTCGTCTTCCTACTTAAACTGTTTGTTTCCTTTCAACACCTTGAAGAAGGGCGTTGATTTGTCGGCTGACCTGGCGAGAAAGCGTGCCAGGGCGGCCATCCTGCCCGTCAGGCGTTGGATGTCTCTTATGGTCTTTGGTTCTGGGAGATCCAGGATGGCTTGAACCTTTTCACGGTTGGCGTCTATTCCCCTGGCGCTGACCTGGAAACCCAGGAACTTGCCAGAACGAACTGCAAATGTACACTTCTTGGGATTGAGTTTCATTTTGTAGGTACGCAGGGAGGAGAAAGTCTCCTGCAAGTCCCTTAAATGCTCAGCATCCCCCTTGCTTTTCACAATCGCGTCATCTACGTAGGCTTCTAGATTTCTGCCTTTCTGGTTTTCGAAGACCTTGTCGACCAACCGTTGGTAGGTGGCGCCTGCGTTTTTTAGCCCAAATAGCATCATTTTATACATATACGTTCCGGCGCTGGTGATGAATGCGCATTTTTCCTTGTCCGGCTGCCAAAGATAAACTTGATGGTACCCTGAAAAAGCGTCCAAAAAGCTGAGCGTGGTATACCCGCTGGTGGCATCCACCAACTAATCAATCCTCGGGAGAGGATAACAGTCTTTCGGGCAGGCTTTGTTAAGGTTCTTAAAGTCCACACACATTCGCCATGCTCCTGAAGACTTTTTTACCATCACTAGGTTGGCCAGCCATTCGGGGTAGTCGCAGCTCTCTATAAAATCGGCCTTCAAAAGTTTTTCAATTTCTTCTTTGATGGCCTTATCCTTCTCTGCAGACATGTTTCTCTTTTTCTGTTTCACAGGGCGAGCTTCCGGGTTTACGTTCAGCTTGTGAACGATATGCGCCGGATCGACCCCCGGCATCTCCTCTGCCGAGTAAGCGAAAACATCCCTGTTATCCTTCAAGACCTTGATCAATTCCTCGCGATAGGGATTTACTAGGTCAGCCCCTATGAGGACCTGTCTCCCAGGCTCCAGATCCACCACCATGCTTTCTCCCCCAGGTTCAAGGTGGTCAGCAGCCTGCTGGCCAGCTAGGATCTCTCCTTCCCTGTTGAGGGAGCTGTCAGCCTTTCGTTTTCCTTTTCTCTCGGTCTCGTGGGTCTGCAGGGCTACAGAATAGCATTGTCTGGCAGACTCCTGGTTTCCGTGCACCTTTCCCTCCATGCTGAAGTCTGTGACGTAGGCGATGGTTAGGGCCCTGATGGATATGGCGGCCTCGATTTCGTCTAGGGTGGCCCTGCCTATCAGGGCATTATATGCAGATTTTGCGTCTACCACAACGAATGACGCCCTGATATTCCTGGCAGAGGCTCCCTCCCGAAATGTCACTGGTAGGTCAATGATTCCCATTGGAAGTACGCCTGCCCCGCTGAATCCATACAACGATCCAGGGGCGGGTTTCAGATGCCTTTTTTCCAGATTGATTTTATCGAAAGCGTCTTTGTACAATAGGTTGGTGTAGGCTTATGTATCCACCATACACCTTTTCACGATGTGGTTGCTGATGACCAGGGACAGTACCAAAGGGTCACTGTGGGGGTATATTACTCGCCCCACATCTTCAGGGGTGATGCTTAGGGTCATGCCCTTTGAGCTTCCTGTCCTCTCAGCGTAGCAAATTTGATTCCGTAATTCACGGATTTGTCTTTTCTGGCCTCTCTTGCTTGTCTAGCCCTCTGCATCCCCTGATATCACATGGATTATCAGGCGATTCTGCGCCGACCCTTCGAGCTTGTCCACCGTTTCCTTCTGGTTTTTGTTTCTTGCGGCATAGTTGCTCAGCCAGCCATTCCTGATGAGTTTTTCAATCTCGTCTTTTAGGTGGCGGCATTCTTTGGTGGTGTGCCCTACACAGTCGTGGAACGTGCAGAATTTCTTCGGATCACCCTTCGGGCTGCGCGGCTTGCTTGGGCGATTCCATTTGGCTGTTTCTTTTTCTAGCTCAAAGATTTCTGCCCTGGATTTTTTGAGACCTGTATAGCTATCAAATCTGGGCTGGTAAGCTACGCGTTCCTTTCTGGAGGTGTCTCTCTCCTCAGCTCTCTACTTCCCTGCGTCGGTCCTGCCGCGTCCACCCTGCGGTCCCCCTTGCGGCCTGGCATGGCTTGCGGGGGTGTCCGGCAGGCTGTGGAATTCCTCCTACAGCATGAAACCCTCTGCAATTTTTCGGGCCTTGGCCAGAGTTTATGGCTGAGCTCTAATCATTTGGTTTTTCATTTCTCCAGGGAGCAGAGAGTTGGTCAAGGCATATGCCGCAGTCGGATCATCAATCTCCTTGACCTGCTGAAAGGACAGATCGAACCTTTTCAAGTACTCCCTGACAGTTTCGCCCTTCTTCTGCCTAAGGGTCATCAGATCAAAACGGGTGAGACGACGTCTTTTGTTTCCGGCGTATTGGTCTAGAAAAGCTTCGGCCAGCTCTATAAAGTAACTGATCGAGCCCTGTGGTAGATCCCTGAACCACCCCTGGGCCAGACCCACTAGGGTGGTGGGAAAGATTTTACACTAGACCGCATCGTCGGCGTCGTACATACCCTTGTGACTTTCATACGCAGCTAGATGATCTTCTGGGTCGGTGGTTCCGTCGAACTTGACGGATGGAATCTTGATTTTCGGAATGGGATACCCCTGCACCTCCGGGTGGAGTGGGATCTTGGTAGGTCTGCCTGCCATTCTTGACCTGCTCCCGACGGAGTGGTAACCGTGGTCATCCCATTTGTCAGGGGTCGGTTTCCTACTGACGGGGGAGCGGTGCCTGGGCGGTTGCCTACTCATTGCTTCATCATCTCTGACCGGGGAGTGATAGCGTGAGCGTTTTTTCTGAGGAGCAGGCTCGAGGTTATCGCCCTAACGATGTCTTGACCTCGGAGTTTGCCCATATTTAAGTCTTGATTGCAGGCTTTGAGGCAGCCCTGGTGCTGGTTGTTGCTCTATCGCGGGCGTCAACCTGGAGAAGACATCACCCTGCTTTTCCCCCAGATGCTTGGACGCTGGCTCTCGGTGTTTCATTCAATCCTGGAGATCTTTGGATAAACCCCTTTTCCTGAGGGCGGATGTGGACTCAGTGGTGTGTATGGAGAATGCCTGCTATTGAGCAGGTTGCTCCTGGTTGCCTGCTGTAATGCGCTTCTGCACTTGCGCATACCCTTGTGCCGTTTTTCTTGCTTTCTTTTGGATTTTCCTGGCGGCGGTCCGCTTCGTGCCCCCAGTCCCTTCCCCACTTCCAAAGTGAAGTTGCCTGGGGGTCATTGCGACCCTGCCCACCAGGTCCTCAGGAGTGAACTCTTGGTTGAGCATCGCCGAGAAGAAGGCTGCTGTTTGCGCTATCTGGGCAGGGGTGAGGTTCAAGTTGTGCCTCTGATGTCCAGCCTGCCCAGCTATGACAGCGGCGTCCTTACCGGGTGCTCGCTGAAGACTGGCCTGCCCTACCCCTGGAATCGTGGCGGCGGGCGTTTTCTCCGGCAACGGCATACCATACGGGGGGGTCTCCGGTGGTACCGTCGGACCTGCCCTGGAACAAGCGTCAACAATTTCAGGCATTACTGTTTGACTGGTTGATTTTCTTGTGGGTAACTCGTGAGCACAACCGAATTCCTCCCCACAAACGGCGCCAAATTGTTCCGGTCACGGAATCATTTAACCCGACTTTGGATTCGGGTCTTTAGAATGTGATGTTGCTAATATGACAGTCGCTTGACTTCCTTTGATCTCCCCTTCTCCTCACTCCGGCGCTCGGACCTTCCCGGCGAAGACGACCTGCTCCCTGCACAATGAACGCACAGGGCCTCGGAGGTCATATATATATATATATATATATATATAGAGAGAGAGAGAGAGAGAGAAAAAGAATCAAGTGAGTTCACCTTTTAAAATTGAGTCCGTGAGTCCTCACCACATCTCTTGGATTAGAAAGAGATTGATGTTTGTGATTTGTTTGAGTAATTAAAGCAAGTGACTATATTTGGTAAATATCTCTCTCTCCTTAATTTACTCATCATTTAATATCTCTTCTATAAAAAAAAAAATTACTGTCTCTCACACACATATTCCTTCACAATTAAGATTTTCATTTTAAAAAAAATTAAATTGTTACTCCCTCCGTTCCAATGAATTGTTTGCCTATTCCATATTGGGGCGTCTCAATGAATTGTTTGCCTTTCTATTTTAGGAATGGTTTTTATATGTAATTTGACCCTTAGCTCCACATGTCACTTCCCCATTGGTTCTCTTGCCCTTGGTACTAAAAACAAAGGCAAACAATTCATTGGAACAGAGGGAGTATTATATAGAACTAAAAATAATAATTTACCGCATATCTTCTCCTTTCCTTAATTTATTTTGTGTTACTCTTATTGTATAGAACTGTTACTCTGGTTAAAGTTCGGTGTTACTTTAACGAACATCATGCAAATATGCTTAAATTGATTTCAGAGTTATATGCCCCCAACACTAAACATAATTATTAACTCAACATATGAATAATAATGTTACTCCAACGTTACTAACGTGTTACTCCAATAGATACTTTGTGTTACTCCAACGTTAGAAGCGTGTTACTTTGATAGATACTTTGTGTTACTACGTTACAAACGTGTTACTCTAATAGATACTTTGTGTTACTCCAACGTTAGAAACCTGTTACTCTAATAGATACTTTGTGTTACTACGTTACAAACATGTTATTCTAATAGATACTTTGTGTTACTTCAATGTTACAAACATGTTACTCTAATAAATACGCCTCACACAAAATTATTGAAATACTGATTATGTTTCCTATTTTGTTGGATGTTACACTCCTTCAAATTAGGAAACAATATCTTGTTTTTTTAATACAAAATCTCAATCCATCTCATCCATCAATTGTATTATCATCCAATGGATGGTAGAAGGACTTAGAGACTCAAATATATAGAAGGACTCATAAGAACCCTCCTATAGACTCAAATAGAGAGAGAGAGAGAGAGAGAGAGAGAGAGAGAGAGAGGCGGGCTCCGGTGAGGCAGGGTAACTCCTTACACCCATTGAGGCACAATCTAGACCAATAGATTAAGATGGAACATACATCTAAATAAGTGTTATATATACACTAAAAAAAACTCATTATATACGTTATTAAACTCACTATATATATACACACACACTTAAGAACTCAATATATACAGTAAAATAATTGTTATATACACTCAAATAGTTATTATGTACACCAATTAATCAACAATGGAACATACATCAAAATAACTGTTGTTTTGGTAAAAATTTATCGGGTTACGATTTAAGTTGCAGGTTAAAGCGATCGGACTAACACCTACGAATTAATGGAGCGAGTTGAATCTACGAATGCAAAAATAAGGAAAGAAAATGAAGAGACACGAGGATTGGTGGCGCGGAAACCCAATGTGGGAAAACCGCAAGGGAAGTCGGAATCCCGCCAAATATCTACTATGAACGATGAGAACGAATAATTAATACAAATACACGTTTTGGACTTATCGGAGAAGGTATTTGCTAGTATGCTCTTTTTGAGTTAGAGTTCACTAAGGAAAGGTGAGTTGAATGATCCCATCGTTGTCGTCTTTTGCCCTTATATTTGCTCTCTCCCTCCTTAGCCGTTATACCCAACTTCTTACCCTTCTTTCTCCTTGTTTCTCTCCTCCTCAGGTGGAACCATCCCTAGAATTTAGAGGTGGTTATTTGACCGGGTCCATTGCTTGAGATAGGGTTATTGTTGGGTTGTACTTGGCCCATCTCTGGAATTAACTGCTGCTCAGCCCACTATTATTACTAGGTCTCGTCTTCGGGTTGACTCGTTGATTCTCTTTCGCGTTGGACTTACGACTTTCACGACTTTGACTTTTAACTTTCGAGTGTTATTCCGTAATTTCCTCGTATTCGACCCTTTGACCTTTTGACTGAAGGTATGCCACGTCATCTCTTGAGGATGCAAAATTTATCCCAAACAATTGCCCCCAAATTTCCGACTAAGCTCATCTTAGGCGGAATTTTCGTTTGTGTTCGTTGCTTATAGCTCTGGTGACGATTTTTCCTTCGTAGAGTTTGTCTTTCAGTCTACTTCTCTCGTTTCCCTAACCGACTCTTCTTCTTCCCTCATGATGACTTTATTTCCCCCTCTCATTATTGCGCGCGTTTCCCCGTACTACCTTCTCCTCTTTATTCCACTTACTTTTTCTCGCTCGTTACTTACTCCTTCTCCCTCTACGTCTTCTCTAACCCAAATCCCTTTCAAAATTCAAACCGATCTCACTTCCCTATTTTTCTGCCGTCCGTTGCCGTCGTTACGCCGTGTCTTCCCTGTGCTCAGGTGACTTTCTTTTCTTCTTATTCGTTATTTTCCGTCTCCTTTATGGCTCCCAAACTAAACCGCAACAAATCCCCTACTCTCCCCTCTCCTTCCTCGCCATCGTCACCGGCGACGTTCTCTCCCTCTTCTACTCTGGGTTCAAAACACTCTTGTGATTCCAACTTCTCGGATGGTGATCTCTCTTTCATTAGGGAGATCTTTGGTTTCGGCGAAGGGGTGGAAATTCACATCCCTTCTCCTGGGCAGAAGGCGGACTTCATCCGGCCAGGATGAGTCTGCATGTATGCTTATCCGTTTCTCCTAGGCCTGCGCTTTCCCTTTTCTCCAAACGTTCAAGAATTTTTGACCTATTATAAATTCGCCCCTTGTCAACTGGCCCCCCATACTTGGCAGGTATTGCTGTCCTTCTGTGTCTTGAACTACCGCCATCAGAGGAACTTCTCCTTGGGCGACGTCTGCGCCCTATTCCAGGTGAGGCCCCAGGGGTGTGGTCAAGTGACAATGCGTGTGAAAGATAAATGCTTTCCCGGCATAGTTTTTCCAGCCAATCCTCCTGACGCTAAATGGTTTAAAGATTTCATCTTTGTGAAGGCTGCTCCCTCTCCCCTCTACCTCATGATTATCTATTTTCTGAGTGGGGGGCCACCACAGGTACTTGTCATGCCCCCAGTCCTCAGGCCTTCTTGCACACTTACGGTTCTTACTGATTCTGTGTTGTAGGTTTGCAGCAGCCTAAGGAGGTGACGTCCATTCTTGACTTAGCTGCTCAACTCTCCACCCTAAATTCGGAGCAACTTACCTTCAATAACCTCTTCGTCCCCTCTCGAAACGGTGCTTGTCCTCCTTTCGCTGTCACCATATCTCCTGGTGAGGGATATTCTACTGAGTAGATTTGTACTTTGTTTTCCTCTTTTTTTTTCCTTTTTTTTCTTTTTTTTTTGGTGTGGGACTCATTTTGCGCTTCTGCCTTCATTAGGCAACTCGAAAGTTCCGATGACCTTGGACCGGGTCAGGGCCAGAAGGAAGAGCATGGCTACTCGCTCGTCCTCTAGGATGGGTTCCGGCTCTTCCCCTGCCCTTTCTACCAGCTCAAAGAGGAAGCGCAGTCTTTCTCCCTCAGCACGGGTTGGTTCTGTGGAGGAGGCTCCTGTAATCAATGTACCTGACTCTCCTCCGCCTTCTGCTCCACACTCTGCAGAGTGTGGTCTTGACGACATACTCCTGGCCTTTCCCAAGGATTTTGGGACCATTAGGCATCTGACTGATCTGTCTCCCCTGGACCAGCTTCTCTTTCCAGGTTCCGAGGTCGTGATGGCCAGAGAACCTCTCATTGAGGTGGCTACCTGATAAGTGTAGTTTGTAGTGCCTAATTTGCTGTGTTTGGTCCCGTTTTCCCTTGTACTCATGCTTCTTCTAGTTCGTTTTAGGTTCCCAAGACCATTCATGGAGAATTGGAACGATTCCGACTCGTTTCACACACTTTTGGAGCCAACGAAGAGAAGGAACGATCACTCGGTGCCTTAGATTCGATCCCGAGACCTTGGGACCCGTTCCCGAGCCCCGTAGACTCGATCCCGAGCACCGAGAATCGATGGGAAGCCCATGAGAAGCAAGGAGAGACCTTAATGATCATAAAAGAGGCTTACAAGACCCTTCCCGGGCGGGAAGAGTAGCCTTCCCGGTCGGGAAGGAGTGCATGAATGAAGAGGCTATTGATCTGGCCGTCCCGACAGGGAAGAGAGCTTCCCGACCGGAAAGAGCAATAACACCGCCTGGTATTATGGATAGCACAGCCCGGTGTTATGCTTGATCCCGACCGGGAAGGATGGCCCATCCCGACCGGGACCATTCCTTCCCGACCGGGAAGAAGTGCTGTAGCCGCGTGACTTTCTTTTCTCCTCCTTCACTCTTGTAACCTTATAAATACTCCTCCCTTGTATTGTTTAAGCACATTACATTACCCTAGATTATTTTAGACCTCTCTACAACATTCAAAACCCTAATTAGACTCTCTTCATCTCTAGTTTAGTTTCATATTAATCTTTTGTTAATCTTAGATTAATCTAGTTAATTAGTCTTGTATTAAGGAGATTCTTGAAGACTCATCCAAGATTGACAACCTTGGAGATTATTTGGGTTTCTTATTAATGCAAGTTCTCATCTTTTTATTCCCTTGTTAGTTGGTATAATCTCTTTTCTCTTAATCTTTGTGAATCTTTCAAGTTTTAATCTTTATATATTGTTTATTGTTCTTGTTTGTTCATGATGAATGTTGGGTTGTTTATGTTGATTTCTCTTATCATTGTTAGTATTAGATTGATTATGAGTGAGTAGATTCTTTGTGGGGTTAGTAGGGGGATTAAGTGTGGATTATGGGTAATTAGGGTTTGATTAAGGGAAAGGTGGAATCTTTGTCACTAGTCACATGTTGAGCGCTCTATGTGTTTGTTGAATTGCTTGTTTGAGTTGTAGTGGCAATGCTTCTCATGCTTGTTTTCATCTTCTCATCTTGTAATCGATGTGTGGGTGAATGCTTATGTTTTGGGTAATACTTTGCATGAGTATTCGGGTCTAGTCTTAGACACGAGAGTGCGGACTTAGGCTTTGGCGCGAGAGCGCAAACCGACCTTAGTGACATGGAGAAACCTACATCCTTGACCTCCCAATTATCCTACCACACTTGTGAACCCGACCTAACCCTACTCCCTTTCATATTTGATTTTTCCTTCTAGTTAGCAATCATTTCTCTAGCTTGTTAGTTTCTTTGATCTGTAGTTGTTTCATTTAATTCTTGGCATACATAGTACATTGTTAGTCCACTTTCATCACCTTCAACAATCATAGTTTGTCAATTCTCATCATCTTTGTGTTTGTTTGTGACTCAGCCTTGTTTTCAGGTAGACCTAGTCTAGACACCTATAACCGTCTCCGTGGACACGACCCGACTTACCCTAGCTACCCGTTAGGATTAGTTGGACTCTACTTGATCGGTGGGGACCCACGGCGAATCTCTACCATCAATTTGGCGCCGTTGCCGGGGACGGCGTATGTTTAGACTTAGTTTGCTTATTAGCTAGACTTAGTTACCCTTCTTGTGCTCTCCTTCTATCTCTTGTGCATATTTTGTAGGTTTTTCTTGTTTTCATAGCTTTCTTTTCTCTTTGTCTCCCATTGTGTTCGTTTATTGTCTTTGCCTAGTGCCCATAAAGCACTAGGTGTTCTCACGTTTGTTCAAGTATATAGTGCATGCCTAGGAGGAGAGGCGACTTCTTTCTCTTCAATCCAGAGCCGGAAAGACTCTTTAGAGCCCTTCACCAACGGACGATTGATCGGGTTAGAATCTCTCAACCGAGTACTAGCAATACCATTGAAGAACAAGCTCAAGGATCCGACTTGAACGAGACACCTCGAGAGACGGCCGAAGGGAATTTCATTAATCCCTTTGGTACTTCTAGTCATTCCTCTCAACCTAGTTCTCCTTCTACAACTACTTCAACACCGTCTACACCATCATCTCCCGCATATCCAACAATGCCTAAGTTCTCTTCTCATTCAACCTTTACGGAAGACGTCTTGCCCGGTCCAACCGCTTTACCGGCCGCTTATACCGGCAATTTTGTGGCAAGGACACCGTTTATCCAATTGGTCGAAAGAAGTCAATTTAGTGGGTTACCAACCGAAGATCCCCATCAACACATGGAAACCTTTTCGGATTATTGCGATGCTATCTCACAACCGGGAATAACCCAAGACCAAATCTGGTGGGTATTATTTCCTTTCTCTTTAATCAGTAAGGCTAAGCAATGGTTCAAGGGGTTAGACAAGGCGACTCTTGGTATTGATACTTGAAAGAAGCTAGCCTTAGCTTTCTACCAACAATTTTATCCCCCGGAGAAGACAAATCTATTGAGAGCCTCTATCACGGGATTCCAACAACGTGATGAAGAAAGCCTCTATGAATCGTGGGAAAGATTCAAAGCCTTGATCCGCTCTTGTCCTCACCATGGTCTATCACAGTGGTTCCTTGTTCAACAGTTTTGAAACGGATTATATGAAGACTCAAGGGCCATACTCAACATGGGATCGAATGAAAGGTTTACCGAGGTGGATGATGACCAAACTTGGTCAAGAATCGAGGAGATGGCGGTGCACAACTCCCAATACTCAAGGCCTAGGAAGGCGAATCGAGGGGGAAGGCACGAGATCGATGCCATTACACAATTAAGCATTGATCTTGGAGCTCAATTAAAAACCCACATGGAATCTATTGACAAGAAGCTCCAAAGCCATTTTGAGCAAGGTCAAAGCACAAGTGCCTCCCACCAACATTCAACTCAACAAGTCAATGCTTTGGGAGTTTTATCTCCTACATCTTACTATAGGATATGCGATATTTGCGGGATATTTGGACATGAGCCTCTACATTGTCGAGGTAGTATTGAGCAAGTGAACGCCTTTCAAGCGTTCAAGCAAGGTGCCCCATATCCTCACATGTTCCAAGCTTCCCATCAAGTTTCCTAACAATAATCTCTACAACACCGTCCATATGTTCCACCTCCCTTAAGGGACAACAACCAAGGCTACCAAAGTTATGTAGGCAACCCAAGGCCATTCAACAACTTCAAGCAACATAACCAAGGTACCTTTAACAACAATCAAGGGTTCCAACAAGGGAACTTCAATCATCAAGGTGGTTTCCAAGGAAACCAACACAACCAAGGACATCAAAACTACAGCCATGGTAACACTCAAGGCCTTAATCAAGGCAACTCTCATGGGTTCCAAGGGAACCATCAACAACAACAAGGGTCTCAAGGTACTCGACAAGAAAGCAAGCCAAGGAGCCGGTCTCCAATTCATGATTATGGCTCTCCCTTAGCCCTCACCGATACTCCACACAATCCACAATCTCCACCTCGAGATTTTGACATGCAAAAATCTATGTTGGATGTGCAAAGGAGTAATCAAGAAATGTAAAGAAGCCAAATGGAGATGCTAAGAAACCAACAAGAATTCTTTGCTCATCTTCAAAGGGAGAACATAGCCAGAGATGCTCATATGAAGATGCTCGAAACCCAAATAGCTCAAGTTGCTTCGGGTAGCTCTTCAAGGCAAAAGAGGCAACTACCTCCTCAAGGTGAAACGGCGAAATTTGAACATGTGAATGCTATTACCTTGAGGAGTGGTTCATCTTATGACTCCCCCTTATTCCTTATTGAGCAACAAGCAATGAAAGAAGTTGTATCTCCAACTCAAGAAAATTCAAGCTTGGGAAATCCAATGGAGGAGCAAGTTTTGTGGGAGACTGAGAAACCCCATGAAGACAAGCTTCCCCCTCTTCAAGGAAAAGACAAAGGAAAAGGGAAAATGTCATTTGAAAAGTCCAACCCTAATGGGCAAGACAAGGTACATATCAAGTTGCCTTTCCCAACAAGGCAAATGAAGACCAAGGTGGATGTTCAATATGACAAGTTCCTAGATATTGTGAAGAAGTTGGATGTGAGTGTCCCTTTTACCGAGCTACTTACCCAAATCCCGGCATATGGAAGATTCATGAAAGAAATCTTGGCTAGGAAGAGATCCGTCGACAAGGAAGAGACCATAGCGTTCACAAGAGAGGTGAGCGAGCTCATTTAAGGTTCTACTCTTCCCAAGTTGAAGGATCCAGGTAGTTTCTCAATCCCGTGCACCATAGACAATTTGAAGATTAAGAGAGCATCATGTGATTTGGGTGCGAGTGTAAGCATCGTTCCCTATTCCATTTGTGAGCGACTTGGGATGAAAGAGCTCAAGTGTACTTCTATTACACTCCAAATGGCCGATCGTTCACTCAACCGACCATTGGGGATGCTAGAAGATGTGCCACTAAGAATCGGGAAGTTCTTCATTCCGGTCGACTTCCTTGTACTTGACATGCCGGAAGATGCTATCACTCCCATTATCCTTGGTCGCCCATTTCTACATACCGCCGGTGCTATGATTGATGTAAAGAACGGTAGGATCACATTTGAGCTAGGCGACGAGAAGCTCGTGTTTGACCTCCAAGGCAACACTTCGCCTACTAATGATGAGTCTTGTAATATGATCCATGCCATGAAAGACATCGATCTAGGGGATGAGTCGGGGTGAAAGCTTGAAGAACAACTTCTATGGAATTGAAGATGATGATTCCGAGCTTGAGGCGGATGAATGCCCGTATCATGAGATTGAAGACAAGTCGGTTAGCAAGGAGAAAGTTGAGCCTCCCTTGAGGCCTTGTGGAGAGGAGTGGAAGTTTGGGTATATACCGAAGGATCGAAAGTACAAGTTCAAGCCATTGAACTTAGTAGATCAGGATGCCCCGGGAACTTCTAGACAAGGTTGTGAAGAACCTTGGAGTGTGGATTGGTATTCCACAAGCTTGATTGAAGACTTCTCGAAAGCCTTCGATTTGTTTCTTCGTGCCCTTGATGGCGATGGAATTATCCTCAGTGTTGTTGAAAAATGATTGAAGAATGCACCATCCTTGGTTTGACGGAGTTTCAAAAGAACCGTCTTATTGTATATATCTCTTTCTTATTCTTTTGAGCTTTGTGAATTTCTTGTAATTTGGTATTTTGATGAGCGATGTGAGGGAGGGATTTTGATGGATATTTTGAGCTTATTTGATAGGTGTGAAGTGAAGATGAATCCTAGAGAGGAGTGGTTATTGATAGAGCTTGGATTGTGAGCAAGGGAGTCGGTTTTTGAAGCTTTGGACAAGCTTTTGGGGTTATGGAGGGTTAGAAGACTCTTCCCGGCCGAGAAGAGAGCATCCCGACCGGGAAGGATGTCATCCCGATCGGGATGAGGGTGCCAAAATTGGGTTTACTGTTGTGTCATCCCGACCGGGAAGGGAGCTTCTCGGCCGGGAAGGGTATGTCATCCCGACCGGGACTACCCATCCCGACCGGGACCACCCATCCCGATCGGGATGATGCACTGCTCCCCCTTTTTGCTTCCTCTTCGACATTCGAGCCCACCCAACCACTTTAAACCCCCTCCCAACCTCCCTACCTATCCTTGCACCTATCATATAACCCCTACACTTCATATACATACATTCATCTCATTTTATCTTCACTATACACCGAGTTTCACATCAAATCTCATCTCTTTATACAATTGCAAGTTTAATACTTCAACCATGTGGGCTTATCAAGATTGAAGAGGATTAACAATGACGAAGACTAGCTATGTGCCGTTATCGAACTTTGAGACGATGGAGCGAGTGAGTTGCTAACCGATTGGTACGGCAACTATCCTTTCTTTTCCGTCTTTTATTGCTTGTCTTCCTTTGTTTGCTCCTCTCCCCTTATACACTTTCGTGTCATGGTGGCCCTCGAGGCCTTGGTAGTCGTTGCTCCCGACTCTCGATGACGTGACTACATCGAGAGTCATTTCAAAATCCAAATTTGCAAGAATTTTCACTTTTTCTTTGATTTTGCTCTCTTTTGTTAGGATTTAGTCGGATTTAGGCGGAATACGGGCTAGGTGACTTGATTACACCTAGTCCTCCTCTCCCATTTCCTTTTATTTCCTTCTTTTTATTTCTTCCCCCATCCATATCTTTTCTCGTCTCGGCCTATGGTGACTTGACTACACCCCGGCCGGACACATTCTACCTTTTCCTCCGCTTTTATTTTTGATTTATAGCTTTATTTTCGTAGTTTCCCTTCTTTTTTAGAGTCTCCATACACTACGATTGAGCATGAGGATATTGCTCGGTTTAAGTGTGGGGGAGCGATATCCTAGTGTAGTTAAGTTTTATTTTCGTAGTTTTTTCGAAAAATCTTAAAAATCCCTAAAAAATTGAAAATTTTCACAAAAATCAAAAAGATTTTCTTTTGCGTATTTTCCTTTTGCATCGTTGTGTTGTGCTTTTGTTGTGTTGTGCGTGTTTGCCTCCCTTTTTCCTTGTAGGTCGCCTTATCACCGTTAACTTTGGAGGGCTTTCAAGACATCCGGTAACATCTTTTATCCCTTTTTCCTCCTTGTCTCTTGTGGAGTTTGGAGGAGATTTGTGACGATGTGTGCTCGGGTGGAGCTTTGTAGAGTTTGAGGTTGATTGGATTGCTTATTTGGATGTTTCGGGGTGGTGTTTGTTTTGTTTGTATGTGTGCTCTCTTTTTCTCTTATTTTGTTTTGTTTTTTTGTGCGTGTCTCATTTTCTTTCGTCCTTGTTGTGTCTTGTTTAGTTTGTGTCTAGGGTGTAAAAAGGTTTTCGAAAACCCGGTTTTGAGGCTAGTGTGCAAGTGTTTACTTTCCCTTTCTAGTAGTATGAATCGAGTCTTGGACTTTAGTCTAGTAGAATGACCCTAAATCAATAGTTTCGTTGGTCCTTTACCTTGAGTCCACCTAGACTACTAGGGATTTACTACGGGATTTCCATTTTGACCATTATGACCACCCACGGTGTGAAAAAGGCCTTGGTTGTCGAGTCCCGTCTCTTAGGTGACCGTGTTCGGAATTGTTTGATTAGTCCAAGTTTTCCACCTTTTTGTGGGTTTGAAGGGAAGGACGCTCCCCGACACACCCATTCCCTTACCTCCTACACATATCCACCAAATAAGTTGCAAATTGTTGAAATCTCTTTCTTAGTTGCAAAAAGAAATGCCTACAACTCAAATCTAGCCAAAAGGGCAATCAAAGAAAAAGAAAGAAAATGAAAGAAAGAAAGAAATGAAGAAAAAGAAAAGGCACAAAAAGTCAAAAAGAAAATACAAAAGATGAAAAAGAAATGGCATAACAACACAAAAAAATGCAAAAATGCAAAAGAAAGAAAATGCCAAAGAAAAGCACCCCACAAAAAGAATCCCCACCTCTCACAATACTATTACCATAAAGAGCCTACCAAAGGACCGAATCCCTAGGAAGGATGATAGCGGTAATGGTCGGTCTTCCCACATTTTGCAATCATATCCACCTTTTTACTTGGATTAGTTGAGCGGTTTTGGGCATGGGACGACCCTCTTGGCTCATTGCTAAAGAGGGCGGGGTCTCACTTACCTACAGTGTCGACTAACACCGTGGTTCATCCTTTTTCCATCCCGCCGATCGTCTCGTAGTACGTTCTTAGAAGGTTAGGAGGAATCTAGGTAAGTTACCAACGTTTTTATTGCTTTGTTGTCATACTATTAGGGTTTTGTTCATTTCAATTTGTATTATTAGCTTGGGAACGTTGTCACTTGCCATGAGTCCTAAATCAGTGCTTCTTTCACCGCCTTTTAGAGGGAAGCGGTATTTGTTTCTTTTTGGGTGCAACCGATTGTTTGTTTGTTTGTATGTTTGTTGTTTATGTGTTTTTTTGTCCGGTTGCATTCACAGTTTTGTCGCAAGACCTTACTTGCCTTGCGGAGTGCACTTTTCCTCTAAGTGTACTCGCGTGAGTTGAAAGGACGTAGGGTGCGCTAATACCCGCTCGGTTAGTAGTCTAGTTTCTTTTAGTTTTAGTTAGTTGGTGCTTACTCGAGGGCGAGTAAGGGTTAAGTGTGGGGGAGTTGATAAGTGTAGTTTGTAGTGCCTAATTTGCTGTGTTTGGTCCCGTTTTCCCTTGTGAAATCGCTCTTGAGCGGTTTCTGGGCTACTCATGCTTCTTCTAGTTCGTTTTAGGTTCCCAAGACCATTCATGGAGAATTGGAACGATTCCGACTCGTTTCATACACTTTTGGAGCCAACGAAGAGAAGGAACGATCACTCGGTGCCTTAGATTCGATCTCGAGACCTTGGGACCCGTTCCCGAGCCCCGTAGACTCGATCCCGAGCACCAAGAATCGATGGGAAGCCCATGAGAAGCAAGAGGGACCTTAATGATCATAAAAGAGGCCTACAAGACCCTTCCCGGGCGGGAAGAGTAGCCTTCCCGGTCGGGAAGGAGTGCATGAATGAAGAGGCTACTGATCTGGCCGTCCCGACAGGGAAGAGAGCTTCCCAACCGGGAAGAGCAATAACACCGCCTGGTGTTATGGATAGCACAGCCCGGTGTTATGCTTGATCCCGACCGGGAAGAGAGCTTCCCGACCAGGAATGATGGCCCATCCCGACCGGGACCATTCCTTCCCGACCGGGAAGAAGTGTTGTAGCCGCGTGACTTTCTTTTCTCCTCCTTCACTCTTGTAACCTTATAAATACTCCTCCCTTGTATTGTTTAAGCACATTACATTATCCTAGATTATTTTAGACCTCTCTACAACATTCAAAACCCTAATTAGACTCTCTTCATTTCTAGTTTAGTTTCATATTAATCTTTTGTTAATCTTAGATTAATCTAGTTAATTAGTCTTGTATTAAGGAGATTCTTGAAGACTCATCCAAGATTGACAACCTTGGAGATTATTTGGGTTTCTTATTAATGCAAGTTCTCATCTTTTTATTCCCTTGTTAGTTGGTATAATCTCTTTTCTCTTAATCTTTGTGAATCTTTCAAGTTTTAATCTTTATATATTGTTTATTGTTCTTGTTTGTTCATGATGAATGTTTGGTTGTTTATGTTGATTTCTCTTATCATTGTTAGTATTAGATTGATTATGAGTGAGTAGATTCTTTGTGGGGTTAGTAGGGGGATTAAGTGTGGATTATGGGTAATTAGGGTTTGATTAAGGGAAAGGTGGAATCTTTGTCACTAGTCACATGTTGAGCACTCTATGTGTTTGTTGAATTGCTTGTTTGAGTTGTAGTGGCCATGCTTCTCATGCTTGTTTTCATCTTCTCATCTTGTAATCGATGTGTGGGTGAATGCTTATGTTTTGGGTAATACTTTGCATGAGTATTCGGGTCTAGTCTTAGACACGAGAGTGCGGACTTAGGCTTTGGCGCGAGAGCGCAAACCGACCTTAGTGACATGGAGAAACCTACACCCTTGACCTCCCAATTATCCTACCACACTTGTGAACCCGACCTAACCCTACTCCCTTTCATATTTGATTTAACCTTCTAGTTAGCAATCATTTCTCTAGCTTGTTACTTTCTTTGATCTTTAGTTGTTTCATTTAATTCTTGGCATACATAATACATTATTAGTCCACTTTCATCACCTTCAACCATCATAGTTTGTCAATTCTCATCATCTTTGTGTTTGTTTGTGACTCAGCCTTGTTTTTAGATAGACCTAGTCTAGACACCTATAACTGTCTCCGTGGACACGACCCGACTTACCCTAGCTACCCGTTAGGATTAGTTGGACTCTACTTGATCGGTGGGGACCCATGGCGAATCTCTACCATTACTACCCATGTGGTTGCACATGCCTTTGAGGTAACCTTACTTTCCTGATTCTTGAATTTACCCAATTTTGATGGTGTTACTGATTGCCATGGTGTTGATCAGACTCTTCAGATGGGCCTATTACTAAAGGGCGGTGTGTTCCACCTGAGGGAGATGGGGAGTCAGCTCCAGTCTGACAATTCTCGTCTGTTGGGAGAGGTTAGCTAGGCCAAGGAGGAGGTTGTCAGGTTGAAGAAGGAGTTGGGTCAGGCCCACAGACTGCTGGCTGAGGAGATGGGGCACAAGGCTACTGTGGAGGAGGTGAAAGCGGAGCTTGCCCATGCCCAAAATGTTAATTCTGCTCTTCAAGAGAAGGTGGCTGAGCTTCAAGAGAACATGGAGGGAGCCCTTAGTTGGTCAGCTCTGAGCGCTGAAATCCAAATGGTCAGCGACTACTCTAAGGGGAAGCATGTGAGTTGGGATTTGGCCTCCTTGGAGAAAAGGATGGAGATGGAATTTCCTAATGGCTTCAACCTGGAGATGCTTGCTGGGGATGAAGAGGAAGCAGTTGATGAGTCGGTTTCCTCTCCTCCAGCGGCTCGGGAGGCACTAGGGCAGGTGGATGTTGATGCTGAAGTTGCTGTGACATTGGAGCCCCTTGCCAGCCTTCCTCCTGAGGGAGATGATATCTAGGCTGTTCAGCCTATTACTTTTTGTTGTTTTTGCCCTGCGTGGCATTAAAAATATTTTGTTAAAAATTTGATCTGTTCCGAATTTTATTTCTGCTCAGGGGAGCAGAATATCCGAATTTTACCTCTGCTCAAGGGAGCAGAGTGTTTTTGAACTTGCTTAGATTCAATGTTTTTTATTGCACTTGTTTGCTTACTTTGCGATGTTTCTGTGTTTGATTTGTTTGTTATTGTTGTCATCTGTTGTATGCATGCCTTTGTTTGTGTGGTCGACTTTTGATAGGTGGTGGCCTGGGACTTTGTTTACCCACTCAGTCGGAGGTACCACGCTTTGCGTGGGTGCTAAGTGGCGCAGGAGACTGTAATGTCCTGGTTGTAAGCACTTAGCACAAGACGCACGCCTTCTGTAAAAATTATACACTCCACCAGATCAGTTGCCAATATTAGTTGAAAAAGAAGTTGACAAAAGATGGTAAAAATGTCATGTTTGAAAATATTGCGTGGGAAAGAATTATATTTCCAAAAATATGTGAAGGGGGAAGATCCAATTTTGGTGGTACATAAAAAGAAGTCGAATTTTGCAAACATATGAAAAGGGAATTATGTGTGTGAGAGTTTAGAACTCAATTTTTTTTTTAAAAAAAACACATGAGGGAAAATTCAAAATTTGAGGATATGTGGAAATAGAACTAAATTATGAAAGCACATGAGGGGGATTTTCAAGATTTCAAGATGTGCGAAAATCGAATTAAGTTTTTGAATTATGCGAAAATTAAGTTAAATCTTGAGGCATGTGAAAGTCTTGGGATTTTATAAAAGGATATGTAAAATTTAAATTCTATCTCGATGTTATGTATTTTTGCAATCAGAAGAATAGTTTGAAGAACAAGGTAGAGTTAAAAGGCAAAAGATGAGATTGAACCTGGGCTCTGGTGGAGGAGTATCCGGCAGATTGAATGCCCTAGTTCTGGCGACAGTGGCCTATGCTTCTGGTGACTTTTATTTAGAAGTACTTTTTCAAGTGCACTATGTTCCAGGGTTTTTGGATGATTTCTCCTTCCATGGTCATAAATCGGTAGGCTCCATTTTCAACTACCTTCGCCACCTGGTAGGGTCCTTCCCAATTGTAAGCGAATTTCCCCGCCTGCTGGTTTCTGGTGTTCTGGAATACCTTCCTGAGGACCAGGTCTCCTTCCAGCAGGATTCTGACTTTGACATTATTGTTATAGCTTCTGGCGACCGTCTGCCTGTAGGAGGCCATTCTGATCTGAGCGTCAGTTTTGAGCTCATCTACAGTGTCCAAGTTGTTCGCCATTTCTACTTGATTTCTCTCCTCTGTTATGCAGCCATATCTGTGAGTGGGTGGGTACCTTCACCTCTGAAGGAATGACCGCCTCAGCACCAAAGACCAAGCTAAAAGGCGTCTGCCCTGTAGCCACCTTAGGCGTAGTCCTGTCGGACCACAGTACCAAGGGGAGCTCCTCTGCCCATTTGCCCCTTGCTTTTTCAAGCCTCCTCTTCAGGTTATCCATCACAATTTTATTACTGGATTCTGCCTGACCATTAGACTGAGGGTTTCTGGGAGGTGGACTTGTTTAAAGTGATATTCCACCTGGCGCAGTAGGCCTCCATCTTGTTGCCAATAAACTGGGCAGATAATCTCCGAGGGAATACCAAACCTGAAGATAATATTGCGTTTAATAAAGGATATAACCTTCTTCTCAGTCACCTGAGGAAATGCTTCTGCTTCTATCCACTTGGAGAAGTAGTCGGTCATGGCAAGCTAAAAGACTTTGTTTCCTGGTGCTCTTGGCAATTTGCCTACGATATCCATCCCCCATTTCATGAGAGGCCAGGGAGAGATTATGAGGTGCAACGGTTCTGCTGGCTGGTGATTGACCGGTGCATGTCTTTGGCGTCACATTTTTTAACATATTCTCTGGCGTCTTTACGCATTCTTGGCCAATAGTAGCCCTGGCGAAGTGCTTTGTTGGATAGACTCTTGCCCCCTGCATGATTTCCACACTCACCACTGTGGAGATCATGCATAACCACTTCTGCCTCCTCCTAACTTAGGCATCTCAGGTATGATCCAGCGGTTGATCTCTTGAATACCACGCCATCAATGAGGGTATATCTGGATGCTTTCATCCTGAAACTTCGGGCTTCTTTCTTATCTGTTGGCAGGACATCATTTTGCAGCCATTCTCTGTAGGGTTTCCTCCAGTCGGCGATTTCCTCTTGTTCTGCTGTGGTGCTGCAGATTCTTGCTTCCTGTGACCACTGCAGTCCCTGACATGGAGAACTTTCTACTTCTTCAGGTGCTTCGTGTCCCTGTGCGACTTTTCAAATTGCTGGCTCCAGTACGTGGACTATGGGTATGGTGGATACTACTCCTGACTTGAAGGTTGCCCCCAGAGTTGCTAGGGCGTCTGCTTCCACGTTCTTATCCCTTGGAACCTGGCTGATTGAGAATTCTGTGAATCTCAGGGAGAGACTTTTTGCCACTTCAAGGTAGGCCATCATCTTGGAGTCCCTTGCTGCGTATGAGCCGTTCCACTACTACAAATATGATTAAATAGGACGGTTCTTAACCATCCTATAAAAGAAAAGGAACCGTCTTTTAGGTCGACGTCCTATTAAATAAAATATAACGGTTTAAAGAAGATCAAACCGTACTATTTAATTGATTACAAATAGGACGGTTGAAGGCGGAACCATCCTATTTAAGTCTTTACAAACAACACGGGTATAGGTGGAAGCGCGCTATTTAATAGAAGTCCAAATAGAACGGTTATTCTATGAACCGTCCTCTTTGATACAATTCATAAATAAAAAAAATTATAAATAACAGTAGCAGGAGCAGCGTCAGTAGCAGCAGCTGTAGCCTCTTCTGCATCATCAGTTGTTGCAGTAACAGTAGCAGGAGCAACAGTGGCATCGTCCTTTACTGTTTCATCATTTTTAGCCTCTTCCTCAACCTCAGCTGCAGTTCAGGTGCAACCTTAGGAGACTCTTCATTTTTCTCCAATGCGAGTTCTTCTAATGCGTCCTTAGCTTCCTCCACTTGTTGTTCCACCTCTGCCTCAACATTCTTATTAGCATCTTCATTACGTTTCGCTTCGTCGACTGCTGCTGTTACTACAGCAGTTTCTTCTGCTTGTTTTTGTGCTGATTCCTCTTTAATCATCTGGTTTGTTTCCTCTACCTATTGTTTCTCCTCTTGCAAGGCACTCTGAGCTGATGCAACCTACTCCCATTTTTTTCCAGAAACCCATAATGTAATCAAATAAGTCGTTTCCTAATGATCCAAGATGAAAATTGTGTCGAGAACCGCATCAAATGACGTAATTTCACCCTCAAAAGTAAAAAGTAAGATACCCAAAATAATGAAACGGTCATATATGTCAGATCAAAAAATTAATATCACCTCATAGTTAAAAAAATACATAAGGATCTCCGTACAATACATCTCGACTGACAGGTTTAGAGAGATCAGACAGCATGTACACTGGGAGTAAGATACAATTTAGTAGATGCCGCTCAGCTTCTTCAATAGTAGAGGTGTTAATGGGGGCCCTCCAAACCTCATGTGATCGTATTGAGCTAGGGAGCTCTTGTCAAAGATGTACTCAGATTCTGATTTACAACTTCAAAGTAGTTTCAATAAATACACTATTAATTAGATAAAAATCTCACATTCTATATCAAAGCAAGCATCTTGAATAAACAAACGACACTGACCTCTAGGGGCATTCAATTGCTTCTCAAACGAACGAACTGGGTCACGCCCATCCAAACACGCAGCATATACAGTCAACCTGCCCTTGCCATTTCCACAAAATCCAAATTAAATACAGGGTTTTAACCTTTAAGAGAAGAAAATCCAAATGCAATATGAAAAAGGTTGAAATTACTGTACAAGACAAGTTCTCGAGCAGGTGTAGGACTGCAAATCCTCCCATTCTTATCAAGTCTCGGCAATTTGTAAGTGTCGTCTTCTTTACCATCCGTTAACAAAGAGGAAGATTCGTTCTCTTTGAGAGTGATGGGTTTAGACCCAATATTTGAAACAAAAAGTTGACTTTTAATTGGTCGTTGTGTCCGGAGCTTCAAATTCCTGAAACTCAATTACTTAAGAAAAACAAATATCAATCCTAGACTTATGGAGCGTAAAAATTCGAAACAAGGAATGAGTCGGTATGTACTGAACTGTATCTAAATACATAGTTGGAGTCACTGGAGTCATTGCTTTGTAATTCACGGAGGCAGAGTCGAGGCACATATAAAGACACATATAAAAGGTCCCTGTTACTATTATGTTCTGGCATTGTGCCTGCTTGCTGAGGCTTGCACATGTGGGAGCAACATGCTCTTTTTCGAATAAGATGAGAATCAATTCAAAGAAGTTTTAAACATAAAAAGCAACCGTTAGATATTCACAGAAGTTTTAAAAATAACAATCACATTTTTGAAAAAAAAATTAAAAAATCCATTAATCCCAGCTAGGTCCCCCAACTAAACTTGGCAAACAAATCATGTTCGCATCACCTGTAAATCAACAAAAAAAAGGTAGGCGTGCCTAAAATTAAAAAACAACCTACACTCTCACAAGATGAGAAATAGACTTGGAACAAATTTTCTAGAAAAATGCTGCTGAAATGTAGTATTGGACGCCCTCATGATTGCCTCGTGATATAGGAAAGTGAACCGTTTTGTAGAGAAGGGATGACACTAATGGACACCCTAATGGTGTTTTATATTAAGCTGGTGAATTTTACATGTATTATGGTCATTCAAACAGGGAAAATGTAATAGCTACTCACAATGAGAGGAATAAATGTCATCCAGAAGTATATATGCCAACCTGCAGAAATAAACATACATGAGAAACATAGGCCGGGAATCAGGATAGATAACAGTCATTCACAAATGAGAGTAAACCCCTTACCATTAACATTAACCAACAAGAAGATAATCACAAATATCCAAAGGTACCAACTGCATTCGACAGAGTACATATTAATTACAACATAAATTTAGTCCATGAACTTACATCATAACCTCGCTTTTATAAGAAATCAAATCGATCACTTGCCTTATCCCAACAACCTGTTTGAAATCATCATCCAAAGCTCACATCATGTACCTGTAAAAATTGAACTTGGGGTTGCTCTTACAGTAAGTCTGAAATATAGATAAAATCAGATGAAAGAATAATAAGTTATCTATTCAGACATCAGTAGGAGGATGAATTCCTCACATAAAGAAAATCGTAATCCCTCTGTTAGTTAAGAAGAAAATAAGAGGATGATACAATGGGGGTAAAATAATGTCATTATGTGCCCAACCTTTTCGAATAGAGAAATGAGAATAAAAATCTTCATGATCAAAACAAATTCTGAATCCATATATCGTAAACAACTAGATAATAAATAAAGTAAATATCCTTATCAAAATCAAAACCATTAAGCAAATAACAACCTGAATGGTGTATGGGTGAGTCTTCTTAGATGAAAACCACTAAAATAAGGTGGAGACAAGTTGAAAATTCAATCATTATCAAGTAAATTGCGCACAGATGAAAGGGGATGAAAGTGAAGCTTTTTGGAGTGATGAGGAGGGATTATATATGCAAGCTAAGAATGCATCATGATTGAATGTTCTTTGGTGTCAACTCCATATAGCCTTAAGGGAGTTAAGCCACCAAAAAAATTGAAGTGGTTGGTCTGAGTCGCTATCTCTTCAAATCATTCAGTGAGGTAGTGCTACAACTTCCTCTTCCCCTATAATGCACTGAGGTAGTGAGTGACACGAGTCTTTGACATCAGTAACTACAGGGAACTTAAAAGCTACCATCAAAACTCGATACATTTGAGATAATGCAACTGTATCATAAACTATCGAAAGTTGAAACCAAAAACCAAAAGGTGATACTAAATTACAATAAGTAGACTGAAAAAATCAAGTACCATTAATCACGTGATAAATCCATCTCAGCGAAATAACACAGAAACAAAGAGGTAAAATCTCACAAGTGTTTTGTGAAATCGAAAATCTAAAGTAGGATATATAGTAGGAGTACTAGACAACATAAAGCTATGATCTCCATTCTAGCGGACTAATAAAAGAGATGAGCGAATTATCGTAGTCCATCATAATCATCTAGTCGAACAAGGTGAATAAAATTAAAGCGAGTCGAGTCGAATCGAATAACACGCATAACAACAGCAGACATCAGTCAAAGATAATAATCTAAGAAGCAATAAATCACATCGACCAATCAACTCAACAAACCCTATATCGGTGCTCATATCAGTAATCAACTCGACAAAACCACAAATTAAAAACCGAATCACAAACATATATCCCAAAATTCCTAAAATCAAACTCACATCATATCAATATCTAAAGATGAAACAAACATAAGGATTACTAACGGCGGAGAAGAGAAAAACGACGCCAAAGCGAGATTGTTGAGTTTGACAGCGATTGCTACCGCGGCGACCATTTGTGAGGGTTTCGCCCTAATCTAGAGAAAAGCGAAGATTGCATAAAATAGAAGAATTAGAGAGAGAAAGAGAGAGAAAATTAGGGTTAGAAAATGGGGAGAGAGAAAGTAGACGTACAGGAGAAGTTGAGAAGTCTGAAGAATCAGATGAGGGCATTATTTATCTGAGATGCGAGAAAAAATGAAGGAAAACTTTAGGATAGTGGTATAGTTTTATATCATGGGTTTAGTTATAACCGTCCTTTTTTTATTAATGAGGATGGTTCCTTTAACCAACCGTGCTAAGAGTAAATATAATAGGACGGTTCTTTTACTGAACCGCGCTATTTAATCAAGCTCATGGGGCGCCAAATTTTAACAACATATAGAGGACGGTTCCGTGTACAAGCGTCCTTTTATAGCGTCCTATAAAATCAAAAATGTAGTAGTGAATTCACGTGGTTGACTATCAGCTGGGAATCCCCGTACACCTCCAGTCGCTTGATTTTGAGATCTAGAGCCAGCTGGAGACCCAAAATCAAAGCCTCGTACTCTGCTTCGTTGTTCGTTGTCCGGAACTCGCATCGTACCGCTTGGAGTATGAGATCCCCCTGAGGTGACCTGAGGACCAATCCTGCTCCAAATCCTCTCATGTTTGAGGCGCCATCTACGTTGAGTTTCCACACATGTTCGCTCTTATCTTCCTCCAAGAGAATGGTGTCTTTCTCTGCCTGTGTCTGCAGCGCTGGACTGAAGTCGGATATAAAATCTGCTAAGGCCTGGGACTTGATTGCTGTTCTGGGGACAAACTTCAGGTCGAAGCCACTTAAGTGCATGGACCACTTAGCCATCCTACCTGACAACTCGGGTTTTCTCATAATAGTTTTCAGTGGGTAATTTGTTATTGCAGATATAGTGTGCGATTTAAAATAAGGACGCAGTTTGTATGATGTTGTAACAAGTGCAAGTACAAGTTTTTCAAGGGACGTGTACCTGGTTTCTGCAAGAAGTAGAGACTTACTGACATAGTAGACGGGATGTTGTGCTCCTTCATGTTCCCTTACCAACACAGCACTTACCGCCACCTCGGTCACTGACAAGTTTAGAAAGAGTGGTTCTCCAGGTTCTGGCTTTGACAGGAGTGGTGGAGTACTCATGTAGTTTTTCAACTTGTTGAACGCTTTCTCATGCTCCTCCGTCCAATCGAACATCTGAGCCTTCTTCAGAATGTCATAGAACAGCCGACATCTGTCTGAGGATCTGGAGATGAACCTGTTTAGAGCTACAATTCTTCCAGTCAATCGCTGCACATCTTTTGGCTTCTGTGGAGACTCCAATTGCAGAATGGCTTTGATCTGCTCTGTACTGGCTTCGATTCCCCTCTGCGTGACCATGTACCCCAGAAATTTCCCACATGATACTTCAAATGTGCACTTGGAAGGATTTAACTTCATCTTGTACTCCCTCAGGGTGTTGAAAGCGTCTTCCAAGTGTGCCGTGTGTTGTGATGCATGCTTGGATTTGACGACCATGTCGTCAATATACACCTCCATGGTATTGCCAATTTGATTCTTGAACGTCATGTTAACCAGCCTCTGGTAGGTGGATCCTGCATTTTTCAGACCAAAAGGCATAACATTGTAACAATAAATACCTCTCTCAGACCTGAACGCGGTTTTCTCCTGATCTGCTGGGTGCATCTTGATTTGGTTGTATCCACTCCATGCATCGAGGAAGGTTAGCATCTAATGACCTGCTGTGGCATCCACCCTAGCATCTATATGTGGCAAAGGGAATGGGTCTTTTGGGCATGCCTTGTTTAGGTCGGTGAAATCGACGCACACTCTCCACTTGCCATTCTTCTTTGGACCACCACTACGTTGGATAACCACTCTGGGTACTTTACTTCCCTGATTTTTCCGGCAGCCAGCAGGTTTTCTACCTTCTTATTTATGACTTGATTCCTTTCTGGGGCGAACTTTCTCCTCTTCTGTTGGATTGGTTTGTAACTTGGGTCCACGCTTAACCTATGGGTGATGATACTCGGATCTATCCCTACCATATCATCATGAGACCAAGCAAAACTTGCCCCTCTCAATGAAATGTCGAAATTGAGCCGCTATCATGTTAGTTTTTAATAATTCAATAAGGTTTTCTCGGATATTACCAGTGCATTCTGATCCGATTAGCACTTTTCGCTCTGGATGTTGCTTGTCCAAGTTGACTTCATCTATCTCCGTCTGAGGTGGCTCAAGATATTCTTGCAAAGGTAGGTGAAGGCTCTGTAGTTGCTATGCTGGAGTACTTGCTGTCTTCTTCATCGCCACTCTGTAGCAGTCTTTGGCTTCCCTCTGATCACCGCTGATCTTCTGCACTCCCCAGGGTGTGGGGAAATTCAAACATTGGTGGTAGGTGGAAGTGATTGCTTTCATCTCATGTATTCATGGCCTTCCCAGGATCACGTTGTAAGTGGAAGGACCATCAATGACTAAGTACCGCACCTGTTTATTCACTCCTCCCGCATAGGTGGGAATCGTGATTTCCCCCAAGGAGTACTTGGTTTCTCCTCTGAAGCCTATTAGGGGGACCGCCTTTTTGCTCAGGTCCTCTTCGCTAAACCCCATGTTCTGCAGGGTCTCCAGCATGATTAGGTTGACTGAGCTTCCGGTGTCCACCAATATTTTCCTCACAGTGCAGTTCCCTATGGAGAGAGTAATAATTAAGGCGTCATGGTGGGATTCTGGGGAGGGTTCTGCATCAGATTTATCAAAGGGGACGGCTGGAAGATCTTGGCAACCGATTCTGCAGGAGTGCTCGGGCCTGTCTCCTTTGGATTGGGAAGCGTGCCTTTTGGCTGCTGAATAGGTTAGTCCGCACAACTCTGACCCTCCTGTGATCACATTGACAATTCTGGTGCACAGTGGAGGAGGGGAAGGCAACACTTGGTCTGCCGCATTTATCCTGCTGGAGTTTCTGGATACTAGATGATCCAGGTTTCCCTGATCATAATGGAATTTCACTTCCTTCCTGAGGAGGACACATTCCTCGGTGTTGTGTCCAATGTCGTCATGGAACTCACACCTCTTGTTGGCGTCCCGACGATCGTTAGCGTACTCTTGTCTCCTGGGCCACCTGACTTTGCGCCCCAACTCCTTCAAGGCTTTGAGTAAACCAGCAAGGTTGGTAGAGAACCCGTACTCGCTTATTTTAGGTGGGAGTCCTGGGCTCTCCTTCCAATCTTTTTCTTCAGAGATCTTGTGTACATTTCTGTCGTAGGGCTTTGATCTTTCGCCTCTTTTCTCTGCTGGTGCCTTCCTGGAGACATGCTCAGAACCATACGTAGCCCTTCTGGGGCCCGAATCTTCCTCTAGTCTGATGGCTGCCATTGCTTTGGTTTTCACATCTTCAAATATAGTGCAAAGATACTTAGTGAGGTCTTTGTAACGATCTGAATCCTGGAAGAGCCCTTGACGGAAGGCTTCTATGGCGGTGGCTACGTCGCATCTGGGAATAATCATTTTCTCCCTGTTGAATCTGTTGAGGAAATCTAGTGTGGACTCCTCGAATTTCTGAACCACCCGGTACAGATCGCTAGTTTGCTTCTCTGGCTTTCTGCTGCTGGCGAACTGCTGGTTGAAGGCGTTGACCAGATCAGCAAAGGAGGTGATACTTCTATTAGGCAGGCCAACGAACCAGTGGAGGGCTGCTCCTGAGAGAGTGAAGCCAAACCCTTTGCACATGCAGGCTTCCTTCAGAGGCCCCGTAGCGGTTACTACCATCATTTTTTGCTTGTACTGGTTGATGTGATCTAGGGGGTCTGCAGTGCCGTCATAGAGTGTCATGGCTGGTGGCACAAAACCTTTGGGTACAGCAACGTAGGCCAGATCGTCGGTGAAGGGCGAGTCTGCATAGCTGTCTCTGGCTGCTCTCTCCAGGGGGCGCGGCATTCCAGGAATTTTGTTGATCAGCTCCCTCAGCTCTTTCAGTTCTTGGTACTGCTGGTCTGCAGCATTGTTTGTTCCTGCAAGAGGGTTAGAAGTAGGAGGGAAAAAGTTGAAGGGTGTACTTCCTGTTTGGGGTCCTCCAAGGTGTGAACTGTTTAGAGGAGGCGGTGGGAGAGACGCAGCTACTGCTGGTCCGGACTGCCACTCTGATGCCTGCTGAAACGGAGTTCTGGGCGGCCAGGTTGCTCCAGGGTGCGGGCTGTTGCCGGCAGTCGCCGGGTTGATCGTCATTCCTGGCATCAATCCCAGTGTCTGCTAGTTGGGAGTGGATGCTGCCCATACTCCTCCAGAGGGTTGGTTGTTGGATAGGGGGTGCATCCCTGGTGAGTGTGCTGGTTGCCATCCTGGCGCCTGGTGGGCTGGTGTACCTGCAAGGGGCAATGAATTAGTCTCTCGGTTTTCAGTGCTAAGGAAGAGATTACCTGTGATATGCGATCTGTCGGGTGTGGGCCTATGGGTCAAGTAGCCTAGCCCTTGTGGCACAACAGTTTGGCTGGAGGGTGACAATTCCAGATCTAGCCTGGTGACTAGCTCTTGAAGAATCGCTCTGGAGGTCGGCTCACTGGTGACGGGTTCTCTGTGGATGCTTGATTCTCCTCCAGATATCATGGGCAAGATCTCTGGTGTCGGCTGGACTGACGCGGCTGGTGGTCTTGATGCTGCCTTTATCTGGGCCCTGATGTCCCCATTGTCCTTCTGCAAGGTCTTCACCGCTTGCTGTAGAGTGTTGATCCCCTGAAGTATTTCCATCATAGGATCCGGTGCTGATGGAATTCTGGAGATATCTCCAAACAACCCTCCATGGGCCGGTGTCCTAGATGACGCACCCTCTTTACTAGCTCTGAAAGGGTTGAGCGTTCTTGATGTTAGGGGCCCTTGAGGTGGTCTGGAGGTTGCTGGTGCATGCCCTGCCGTCAGGCTGATAGGGGTTGCCTGAGTGGATGATGCGGCGAGCGGGCTTGCTACCCCAGAGGACGGCGTTCCTCCAGCAGGCTGGGTGGAGGCATCTTGGCTGCTGACGAGGTCTTGACCGGATCAAGACATGGCGGTATGCAGGTTGCTTTACCGTAGGATTTGGCTAGTATACGATCGCTTTGCCCCACGGTGGGCGCCAAATTGTTTTGGTAAAAATTTACCGGGTTACGATTTAAGTTGCGGGTTAAAGCGATCGGACTAACACCTACGAATTAATGGAGCGAGTTGAATCTATGAATGCAAAAATAAGGAAAGAAAACGAAGAGACACGAGGATTGGTGGCGCGGAAACCCAATGTGGGAAAAACCGCGGGGGGAGTCGGAATCCCGCCAAATATCTACTATGAACGATGAGAACGAATAATTAATACAAATACACGTTTTGGACTTATCGGAGAAGGTATTTGCTAGTATGCTCTTTTTGAGTTAGAGTTCACTAAGGAAAGGTGAGTTGAATGATCCCATCGTTGTCGTCTTTTGCCCTTATATTTTCTCTCTCCCTCCTTAGCCGTTATACCCAACTTCTTCCCCTTCTTTCTCCTTGTTTCTCTTCTCCTCTGGTGGAACCATCCCTAGAATTTAGGGGTGGTTATTTGACCGGGTCCATTGCTTGAGATAGGGTTATTGTTGGGTTGTACTTGGCCCATCTCTGGAATTAACTGCTGCTCGGCCCACTATTATTACTAGGTCTCGTCTTCGGGTTGACTCGTTGACTCGTTGATTCTCTTTCGCGTTGGACTTACGACTTTCACGACTTTGACTTTTGACTTTCGAGTGTTATTCCGTAATTTCCTCGTATTCGACCCTTTGACCTTTTGACTGAAGGTATGCCACGTCATCTCTTGAGGATGCGAAATTTATCCCAAACAACTGTTATATACACTAAAAAAAACTCATTATATACGCTATTAAACTCACTGCATATATATATACACTTAAGAACTAAATACATACAGTAAAATAATTGTTATATACACCCAAATAACTAATATGTACATCAGTTAACAAACAATGGAACATACATCAAAATAACTGTTATACTCCCTCCCATTCACTAGAAAAGCTCACTTTACTTTTGGAACAAATATTAAGGCAAGTGGGTAAGTTGGACAACTTTACCAAAATATCCCTCCACTTTTTAGTTGTGGGGTAGTCGCAGGAAAGGATAGTTGTGGGTAAGTAATAAGGGTATTTATGTCTTTTGCTTGGTTGAAACTTTTCATTTAAGGAAAGTGTGTTTTTCCAATGAATGAGCCAAATAAGGAATAGTGTGCTTTTCCAGTGAATGAGAGGGAGTATAAACTAAAAAACTCATTATACTCTATTAAACTCACTACATATTTATACACTTAAGAACTTAATATATACACTTAAGAAGTGTTATATACACTAAAAAACTCATTATATACGCTATTAAACTCACTATATATATATACACACTTAAGAACTCAATATATACAGTAAAATAAATGTTATATACACTCAATATTTTTCAGGAAAAAAAAATTTGGAAAAAAAAAAATCCGAAATTTTTTTTTTTCCGAAAAATATTGATTTTCTTATCCCTGGAAAAAAAATTGGGGAAAAAATCTTTATGTATGAGTTTTTGTTTTAATCTTAGCCTTTAATTTGATTTTAATCTAATGGTTGAGATTGTGCCTCAATGGATGCGGCGAGTTGAGCTGCCTCAAAGGATCCTAGATCTATATATATATATACATACATATATATATATATATATATATATATGGGATCGGGGGAGTTTGGTGAAAATTGGGAAGTTGTGTTGTTGGCCATTGATCTTGAGTTGGATGAATGGCTTAGATGAATGATATGTAAAAAAAAGAAAAAAAAAAAAAAAAAGATGTCAGTTTACTGACAGCAGCAATGGAGAGAGAAAAGGAGAAAGCATTCATCCCCTCAATCAAACTCTCACCTCTTACAAGTACTCTCACCCCTTACCACTTAATGCTCTCTTATCTCTCTCATCTTCATCTTCATCTATCAAAAAAAAACATCACCATCTTCAACATTCAACAAAAAAAAATCCGCATCTTCAAAATTCATTTATTCAACAAAAAAAGTTTCCTTATTTTCAAGCTTCATTCATCCAACAAAAAATAAGAACAACTTCATCTTCAAGCTAGATGAATGACGGAAGTTTGATGAAGATCTTCGTCTTTATCTTATCATCATAAAAATCCGCATCTTCAAAATTCATTCATTCAACAAAAAAAAGTTTTCTTATCTTCAAGCTTCGTTCATCCAACAAAAAATAAGAACATCTTCATCTTCAAGCTAGATAATGACGGAAGTTTGATGAAGATCTTCATCTTCATCCTATCATCATCTTCATCATGCGTAATGTTTTTGCAAAATTCCAAAGTCACACACTTTCATTTGTATAGTCACACTCATTATGTTTTATAGTCACACTCATTATGTTGTAGAATCACGCAACTGTACACCCATTGTAGTCACATATTCAGTTGTATAGTCACACTCATTATGTTGTATAGTCACACTCGCTATGTTGTAGAATCACGCAGCTGTAGAATACCTTGGGATTAAGGTATCATTCATTTACTCATCTTCATATTCATGCTTGTTTTATATGTTATACTTTTTTGTATTTATAAAATTATTCATCTTCATTATAAAAAAAAAAGTTGAATATGGATGAATGGATGACTGTGACTTTCCTCAGTAACGACATTCTAAAAAAACGAAAGTATTAATCACATACAAAAGTATTTAAACATTCATTAAATATTCAACCTCCATTCATGTTGATTTCTTTTATAGTTGATTTCATGTTCGTAAGACGCATTTAAAATTTTAATTAAAAAAAAAGAACAACTCATTTTGTGCGTAAAGTTCTTGCAGAATTGCAAGGTCACACACTTTCAGTTGTATAGTCACACTCATTATGCTGTATAGTCACACTCATTATGTTGACGTTTGACATTACGCACAAAAGGAGTGTGATTCTACAACTTAATGAGTGTGATTCTACTGCATGACGAGTGTGACTATACAAAATGAAAAACCAAAATAGTGTGTGACTATACAACATAGCGAGTGTGACTATACAACAAGGCGAATGTGACTATACAAATACGACCACTTTTGGCTACAAACCAATTGGTGCACAGCTGCGTGATTTTAAAGGTTAAAGGATAAATGATTTTGTTATAGATCTCGCATGATTAATTATGAAACCAGAAAATAGCGATAGAAATATATTTACATTAGAAAAAGTTCATCATTTACTTATAGGACGTCAAACATAAAAACATTCTAACCCACCCAACATCCTTTACATATAGTACGTTTATCCTAAAGAAAATATTTTATCCCATATAAACACTCAAGAGCTTAAAGATGGTCTCCGGTACGTGCGCAATAATACGTTGTCCAATTACGTGGTCGGTCACTGTATCTTCCACGACCTTCTTCTTCCCACCGCCCCTTTTACCAGCCATTTCACTGCGACAAAACACACAATCAATCTAAATCACACAACACAACTGAGTATGTGACTACAATGTCTGTACAACTGCATGATTGTACAGCATAATGAGTGTGACTGTACAACTTTAACTGTGTGACTATACAACATAAACGGTGTGATCCTACAACATAATGACTATGATCCTACAACATAACGAGTATGACTATACAACTTCAACTGTGTGACTATACAACATAATCTCTGTGACTATACAACTAAATTATACTCGTACTTATTTATACTTCAATCATCATTAACAAAGATGATTACATACACTAATCACTGCAAGAATTAGTGTGATTCTACAATATAATGAGTGTGACTATACAACATCAACTGTTTGACTGTACAACCTAAAGTGTGTGACTACAAAACTGAAACCGTAAAATGGAAAACCGTAAAATATTCTAACCAACCAAACTTTATCCTTTACATATAGCACGTCTATCCTAAAGCAAACATTCTATCTCACATCAACACACAAGAGCTTAACGATGGTCTCCAGTACGTGCGCAACAATACGTTGTCCAATTACGTGGTCGGCCGCTGTATCTTCTACTTCCCACCGCCCCTTTTACCAACATTCTTTTTTCCACCAACCATTTCGCTGCGAAAAAACACACAATCAATCTAAATCACACAATAAATATGAATATACAACTGAATAATTTGACTACAATGACTGTACAACTGTGTGATTGTACAACATAATGAATGTGACTATCCAACTTTAACTGTGTGACTATACAACATAAACGGTGTGATCCTACAACATAATGATTGTGATCCTACAACATAACGAGTATGACTATACAACTTCAACTGTGTGATTATACAACTAGATTATACTTATTTATACTTCAATCATCATTAGCAAAGATGACTACACACACTACTCCCTGCAAGAATTTGTATGATTCTACAATATAATGAGTGTGACTATACAACATCAACTGTTTGACTATACAACCTAAAGTCTGTGTGATTGTACAACATAATGAATGTGACTATACAACTTTAACTGTGTGACTATACAACATAAACGGTGTGATCTACAAAACTAAAGTCTGTGACTACAAAACCTAAAGTCTGTACAACCTAAAGTCTGTGACTACAAAACTGAAACCGTAAAATGAAAAATAAAAGCCATACAGTTAATTATACTTCAATCATCATTAGCAAAGTCACATTCATAATTAGAAAGATGATTATACATACGAATCAGAGCAAATTATTTAAACATTCATTAAATATTCAACCTCCATTCATCCATATTCAACCTTCATTTTTTTTTTGGATAATGAAGATGAATAATTTTATAAATACCAAAAAAAAGAAGGTATGAAAAATAAAACAAGCATGAAGATGAAGATGATTCAACGAACGATACCTTAATCCCAAGGTATTCTACAGGTGTGTGATTCTACAACATAGCGAGTGTGACTATATAGCATAATAAGTATGACTATGCAATTGAATGTGTGACTACAATGAGTGTACAGCTGCTTGATTCTACAACATAATGAGTGTGACTATACAACAAAATGAGTGTGACTTTGCAATTCTGCAAGAACATTACGCACTAAATGACTTGTTCATCTTCATCTTCATCTTCATCTTCAAGCTTCATTCATCCCACAAAAAAAGAACAACTTCATCTTCAAACTTCATCTTAAAGATGAAATTGTTCTTTTTTTTTGGATAATGAAGATGAATAATTTTATAAATACCAAAAAAAGAAGGTACGAAAAATAAAAAGAAGCTTGAAGAAGATGAAGATGAAGAAGAAGCTAAAAAAAATGAAGATGATCAAAGTTTATGCATAAACATACCTTGGTATAATTATCCGTCATGTTAGGTTAAAAACGGAGTATGATCGGAGTTGTTGACGGAGTATGGTCGGAGTTATTAATGGAGTTTATTTGATGGGGTTTTGTTAGAGAGAAATGAATTGAAAAGGAGATGGGAAGGGTAATAGATGGGAGAGAGAGTAGAGGAGGGAAGTAATGAAGTGATTAGTGATGGTTGATGGCTGATGGCTGCAGCATGTCAGTCCTTTTTTTTTTATAATTGAACCTCATCCATCCACCATCCATCTTAGGATGAATGGAGGGAGGGGATCAACACTAAGCAACTCTTGGAGAATATATATATATATATATATATATATATATATAGAGTGAAGATCAAGTGAGTCCTTTTTTCTTTTTTGAGTCCATGAGTCCTATTCTTAGCCATTGATCTAAACAAGATGAATGGTTGAGATTGCATATGCTAATTAAGGTAGCAACTACCAAATTTTGGAAAAAAAAAAAAATCCTCTTCCTCCCTAGATTAGCGCTAACTGCAACCTTCTCTCTCATCTCATTTATTTTTTTTTGCATTCAAACGCCCGCTTAAGAAAATCCTTCATCTTCATCTCTTCTCTCATCTCGCTCAATTTTTTCGCTCAACTCAAGCACAGCCTTACACTCAAACGCTCAACTAAAACTCAATCGCTCAACTTCAACTTCAACTTTTGCGCTCAACTCAGGCATACCCGAGCACTCAATCCTTCAACTCGCACTCAATCCTTCAACTCAACTCAATCGCTCGCTCAACTCTAGGATTCTCGAGCACTCGCTCAACTGAACTCTGTCGCTCAACTCAATTCAATCGCTGTCCTCAACTCGAGCAAGGTTATTATTTTACTGAAGATCTAGGTTTTGTTTACATCTGTGTTATATTTCATTACCTCTTTCGCTAATTATTGATTCATTAATTTTGCTGCGTCTGTGCCATATAATTAATTTTTTTCACTGAAGACTGTTTTGCTATCTGGGTTTTCATCTGTTTCGTGTAATTGAATTCAACTACAAACGAACATATATCGAATGTTACTTTAATGCACATACGCTGTTACTGTAATAAACTTGATGTGTTACTATAAGGGGTGCTTCGTTACTGTGTTTGATGTACGATGTTATTTCAAAGACAACCATGTGTTACTCTAATGCATAAGAGGTGTTACTTTAACTCTCATCTTCGTGATACTTTGAATCCTTGTAAACCCTCAATTGTGTACATTTGTTACTCTAATCTGCTTCTTATGTTACTCCACACTTCTATTGGCAGACAGGAACACTGTGCGATCGCAATTGTTGGAAAACGTAGCCAAGTATGAGAACAGTAGACAAAAAATCATCGACGGTCCCAAGAGCAAGCCAACAAAGGGCCGAAAAAAATAGCGTGTTTACTGAATCATGTCATCTCTTTTGTAACTACGATTTAATGGTCTATATTCTTTAGTTACCTGTCTAATTACATTGGTATTTTGACTATCACCAATACATTGAAGCTGTGAAACTCTGTTACAATGACCAGCTGCACCTGTTACTCTAATTCACTGTTTGTGTTACTATGGGGATTATTGAAATTAACACAATTTTCTTTGGTCTCACAATCTGTGTGTTACACCGAAGCACTGTGTGTGTTACTTTAATGAACAAATTATGTTACTTTAAGTGATTAATGCCGTTAGTACAATGATATTGCAATCACCAATATTGGTACTCTTTCAATGAATGAACAACACTGCTGTCCTCAGTTACTACAATGCATTTTTTCTGTTACTGTAACAAATTAATAGTGTTACTTCAACGCACATGAGATGTTACTCTAACCAAAAACACATTTATTAAATAAATATAGTGTTAATTGCAAAAATGTGCACAACATTAGTTTTTCGTGTAAATCAGGAAAAAAGAAAAATTCTTGTAATGTCAAAGAACACGAGTATTATCAAAACACTTGTTCATCCTCGTCTTCCTCTGTGTCTTCTTCAGTACGGAGTGAAAACCTCACCCACATCTCTGCACCATTCCTGTGCATTCGGCTCTTTACCAATGCTTCCTGCCAAAAATTAAGAAAAGTCAGGCCCATGGACATAAGTGTTACTGTAACTCCTAAGTTGCGTTACTTTACCTCTAAAAAGATGTTACTCCAACGTCAGCGCCAAAAACCCTTTTTTAGTGTTACATTTTTGTGTTACTCTAATTAAAATTAGGTATTACTGTAATTCATTACTTGTGTTACTTCAATGCCATGTATGCTTCAACATAAAGCAAAACAATAATATCGGTGAAACAATAATATCAATGAACCATAATATTAATCCATAATTAATCAAACGAATTAAATTCCACCTTTTTCAGTGTTGTCTTGTGCGTTCGCATCTCTGGCGCAACTACCTGCACAAAATCAAACAGCGTTACATCAATGCAAATAATGTGTTACTGTAATTCATAAGTGGTGTTACCCTAACGTGTACAATACGTTACTCTAGCATATCATAAAAACCCTTTTCCTGAACGTTCATTTGTGTTACTGTAATTGCAATTAAGTGTTACTTTAACTCAGAAGGCATGTTACTTCAACGACGAATCTGCGTTACCTGAAATCAAAAAAATAGAATCAATGGATATCAGGGAAAATCTTAATAAAAAGCATAAAGACCTGTAATCTATAGAGATCGAGATATCAAAATACCATTGATACGAAACTGTGATATCAAAACGCAATGACATAAAAAAAACGCAAATTGATACGAAACTGTGATACAAAATGACAATGAAAGCAATATAAACATGAAGATCGACGTAAAAAAAAAACGCAATTCGACGCGATAAAACATTGATATGAAAACGCAAATTGAAAGCAATATGACTATTGAAATCCATGAAGAAAAAACGAATAAAAACGTGAATGAAACACTGAAACTCACCATTGTTATATTCGATTAGTTGCTTATCAACCGTTGAAGACGATGATGCGGTCATTGAATCCATTGTAGCAGAATTTCGAGTTCAAAATTGATGAATGAGCGTGAATGAATCAAAGTTTTTTTTTTTTTTTTTTTTTTTAGGTGTGAATGAACGTGGAATGAAAATTGAACGTGATAATGAATGTGAATGATAGGAAGTTATTGTTTCCTAAATTCTTATGAGTTATTTTAGGAACGTAAATCTTCTTTTTTTTTTTTAATGGATGCATCTTGTCCATCCATTCTCATCCCATCCAATGGATGGGATGAGAACTTAGGGACTCACAAAGAGTAAAGACTCATAAGAGCCTTACTATATATATATATATATATATATATAGGGACGGGATCCCATCCGAACCTTAGTTCGGTTCGAACCGTCCGAACCATATAATAGAAAAAAAAAATTAAAAGACGCGCTACACGTACTATTCAAGTTACATTGTTCATCGTTCATTCTTCCCCAAATTTGCCATTCATTTGCGATTTCTTCTCTCAATCAATCCTCTCAAATCTTTCAGTCAATCAATTTGCCGCTGAATTCTTCATCAATCCTGTCAATATCTCATCCACGATTTTAGGTTTGTTATTTTCTCATTTGCAATTTCGATTTTTTTTTTTTCACTCTAATTTTCGATCTTCGAATTTGATTTATTTCAGCTGAGTTTCTTCGTCGAATTCTTGTAGTTCTTCTGGAATTTGATTGCAAGTAGAGTTTGGATATTTTTTATGATTGATTGATTTTGTGTGATTATGTTTTTGAATTTGATTGATTTCACTTGAGATTCGTGCTTATTTGCCTTAAGCTTGTTCATAATATTACTTTATTTGGTTGAATTGTTCGAGTTTATGCTTCGATCGATTGATTTTTTGAATTTTCACTTGAGTTTCATGCTTTGCGCAGCTTATTCCTACAGTTTAAGAGTAGGTTAAGCGTTAATTAATGATAAGTCAATGTTTTGTATCCTCAATTTCTGCCCCATTTACTCAGTGAAGGTTTGGTTGACCCGGATGCCGAAACCATTGTGATTTACGACTCTCTTGTAAAATATCCGGGCTTTCTCAGTATGATTGATGCTATGCTAAACTGATCTGGTATGCTGGGATTTACGAGTCTCTGGTAAACTCCATCTAGCTGACTCCTTAACATCATGTTATCTATTATTGAGGCAATGGTCTTCATGTTATCTGTTTCCATCTCCTTTCTGAGTTGACCTCGATCAAAAGGCAACTAAACATTACATGAGGTCTAAGCCAAATTAAAGGAAATGCCACATTATTATATATGCAGCAGATGTATGTTAATGATCCATGTTACCTAAAGGAGTCACCTCTCTCCTGTGTTGTATGCATTGTGTGAGATTAAGTTGTAGAATTTGGCTACTACTTAATCTAGTGGTAGCAATGTCTTTAACTATCTGTTTAATCATTTAGATATGGTTTGTTTTTATCCATAAATTTGTTCATGTTTCTGATTTAGAATTTGATTGATTACATATGTTTCCGCTTGAAATTAGCTTTAAGTAGCTTTAAAGTAAGTCTCTCACCAGAAATTACTTAAAGATGGACAGCTTGTCAAATTAAGTAAAGAAACTAAAAATAAACATGCAGTTTCAATAGTCAATTTTATGAAAAATCAATCAGCAAGATTAAAGCGGAACACCAATTACTTACTTCGTACTTACCTTTGCAAGAGTTTGAGTTTGGTGGCAGTAGTATATTTTAGAGTACTATAATACCCCATTAACTGAATTTGTATTATACTCCCTCCGGACACAATTTATCGCCCCGCTTTCCTTATTTGGAAGGTTTTTATTTTTTGCCCCACTTCTCCACTTTTCCTTTTCTATCTTACACTTTTACCATATTATCCCTCTTTCTAACCTTTATTTACCAGAAATGCCATTGAATTTTACACTTTAAGGCCCACCATTCATTTCTTTACCATTTTATATTCATTTTTCACTACTCTACCATCATTTTTTACCATTTTATATTCCTTCCTTATTTTACGTGCAAAAGTGAGCGGGGCAATAAATAATGACCGGAGGGAGTATTTTTAAAGACTTAGCTTTCATGTGATCTTTTAAAATGAAATTGTCGCATTCTTGTAGGTTACACTTTTAAAGACTTCACTTACAATTTTAAAGGGCTCCACTTACACTTTCAAATAAGTGTAAGTAGAGACTAAAAGAAGTGTAAGTAGAGACTATAGAAGTGTAATTTTCTCATTCTTGTAGGTTACACTTTGAACGACTCCACTTACACTTTAAAAAATTCCACCTACACTTTTAAGGAAGTGTAAGTAGAGACTAAACGAAGTGTAAGCAGAGACTAAAGAAGTGTAATTGTCTCATTCTTGTAGGCTACGCTTTCAATGACTCCACTTACACTTTTAAGGAAGTGTAAGTAGAGACTTAAAGAAGTGTAAATAGAGACTTACAGAAGTGTAAGTAGAGACTAGAGAAGTGCAATTGTCTCATTCTTGTAGGTTACACTTTCAACGACTCCACATACCCTTTTCAAGACTCCGCCTACACTTATAAAGAAGTGTAAGTAGAGACTAAAAGAAGTGTAAGTAGAGACTACAGAAGTGTAATTGTCTCATTCTAGTAGGTTATACTTTCAACGACTCCACTTACACTTTCAACGAGTCCACCAACAGTTTTAAAGAAGTGTAAGTAGAGACTAAATGAAGTGTAAGTAGAGGCTAGAGAAGTTTAATCAGACACTAAAAGTTTAATTCTGTAATTGCATATGTACATGTTGAAGTAACTGAAGAAGATTCACAAATGGTAGAATTAGCTTTAGGTATATAAATTTTGTTAATTATTTCCACATTGAAGTGTAAATGGTCAGTAAATAAGTGTATCAAAAGTTTTAATTAATAATTCTTGATTTGATTGTTCAGATGCTCGTGACACTTTGTACAACGATTGTTCCAAGTACAATACTTTCATTATTGATTCTTATTTTTGTTAATATGAAAAGTTCGTTGTTAATTCTTGTTACTTTTTGTTTATAGTGAGCCCAGAAGTTGTTGCTGAAGCTCAAATTCAATAAGTGCCTTATTGACGAGAGGAGCTTAAGCCGTATGTCGGGATGAAATTTCCAGACTTGGATAAAGGCGTAGAGTTTTATAAACTGTATGCCAAGGCTGTTCGTTTTTTGGGACGAATCAGTGTGTATTAGTGAGGATTTTGTCACCGGATTATGATCGGATTACGCTTAATTTCAGTTTATATTTGACTTCGATTGGGTTCATTTTTGTTAGCCACTTCTGGCGGTTTGATATTATATTAGATACAAATTACTCTTTACGCATTGAAAAATGTCAAGAAGTTGAAAAATATGGAGAAAATGAGGAAAGAAAACAGGGAATTATGGAGAATTAAAATGTCGGTTTTGGAGTTTTTTTTATTATCAAATTGTGTGTTTGTTTTTGTGTATGTAAGAGAATTAGAATGAGAAGAGACAAGAAAGTAAGGAAGGGAAGAAATGAGTCGATCGCATGAATGTTGGTAATGTTTTTCGCAATGTGATGTGTACGTTAGTGTGAGTAATTAGGGGGTGATTATGCTTAATTTATGCTCCTCATGACGCGCTTTATTACCAAGTTGACCGCATTTCAAATACACAATTAGAAATAATAATAATAATATATACACTTCTCTGATGATTACTTACACTTCTAAACTATTTACACTTCTGAAATGACTACATACACTTCTTTAGGGCCTACTTACACTTCTATGATGTCTACTTGCACTTCTCAAATGACCACTTACACTTCTCTAATAACTACTTACACTTTTCAAATAGCTACATACACTTCTCAAAACCCATCGACTTGATATCACTTGCTTCTCACTACGGTTGCTATTAATGAACGTCATAAATGTTTGGGTGACATCCTTGTCTTCAAAAAATGTTCTTAATTAGTTAAAATTGGAATATCAACACCACAAACAGCAACATTATCATCAACTTTATCTTCTCTTTTTCTTTTGTTACGTGGAATAGCGAGAATATTCTTCTATCTGACAAAATAAGTGTAATTATGAAAACAAATATTGAAGTTCTGATCATACACCCTCGTAAACGGTTTCTAAGCTGGAGACAATAATAACATACTCGAACATCGAAATTATTTGTCAAAAACTATACAAATGAAAGTGGAAGCAGTACACAACAGTAGTATGACCACATAGCATGTCCACAGCTAGGTGCACCTGTTAGTTACATACACACATTTATTTGCATTCATATTTCATTACCCACTCCCCCTCCCTTCCCAAAATCTGATTTTATGTTAAGAGCAAATGACATTGATAACCAAGTTTGCAATCACATGTTCTGAAATCTAAAACCCCATTTGTTTCCCTTCACTTTCAACCTTTCTTCACTATAATATAATATAAGGCCGTCATCGTCATGGTCGATTCGATTCCACGATTACATAATTACTGTAGTTTCTATTGGGGCGGGGCAGGGGAGTGAGCTGGAGTAATGAAGTTAGCTCAAAATACTAGTAAAGGGAAAAAAAGAATAGGATCAACACTCAACAATGCCAAAATTACAGCAAGTAATAACATTTCATCCTAAATTTTGACGAAATCGTCAAATTATATTGATGAAATTAAATCGAATTAGTTCAATTGAAAAATTGATGAAATTAAAAACTTAAATCGATTAAATCGATTGACAACAACCGCAACAGCAATAGCGAACACTAGCTAACTAACATCAAAAATATAATCATTGAATTAAATCGAATAAACTCACCTTAAATAGATGAAATTTAAAACTTGTCGGAGTTCATATTGATGGATAAAAGAATAGTTGATTGAAAAAATTGAGGAATAGAAGAATCAGATTATATATCGGTTGATTGAACAGTGGATAAATTGTGGTGGATTGATCGCAAATTGGGGATGAAGGATGAAAAGTGATAGATGAACAGTGGAAGGAAATAATTGGGGAAAATGAACGATGAATCGTGAAGCTCAGAAATAATTGAATAGTAGCGCTTTTTTTTAATTATATAGTTCGGACGGTTCGGACCGAACTTGTGGTTCGGACGAGATCCTAATTCTATATATATATATATATATATATATATATATATATATATATATATATATAGAGAGAGAGAGAGAGAGAGAGAGAGAGAGAGAGAGAGAGAGAGAGAGAGAGAGAGAGAGAGAGAGAGAGAGAGAGAGAGAGGTGGGATCAGGTGAGTCCACCTATATATGTTGAGTCCGTGAGTCCCCATCTTAGCCCTTGATTCAAGGTTAGATTAATGGACAAGATTTAATCTCATAATTAAGGAAATAACTAACAAATTTGGTAAATATATCATTTCTCTCTCTCCTCCTTAATTATCTCAATCCAAATCTTTTATCTCTCTTATCAATTTTTTTAAATGTTTTTTCTCTCACACACAACAAGTTTTTTCAAAATTAAGTTTTTTTCATTTTCACCAAAAAATCATTATTTTCTTACTGCCATTGTACGTATATTACTATGTTACTGCCATAATCCATAAACTATGTTACTTTAACTCATATAACGTGTTACTTTAATTCATGAACTGCGTTACTTTAACTCATAAAATCTGTTACGTTGTTTAATATATTCTCCTGCAAAAACTATTACTCTAACTCATACAATGTGTTACTCTAATTCATGAACTGTGTTACTTTAACTCATAAAATCTGTTACGTTGCATAATCTCTTGCAAAAACGGTTACTCTAACTCATACAATGTGTTACTTTAATTCATGAACTGTGTTACTTTAACTCATAAAATCAGTTACGTTGCATAGTAGTCTCTTGCAAAAACAGGAGTTCCAATTAACAAAAAGAACAATGTTTGTTTTTATTAAGATACTCCAAAACAAAAAGTGGTACAAGGTTCCAACTAAATCAACTCCATTACAATTCTAATGTTTCAAACTTGTTACTCATAATGTCCTACTTATAATTCTGCTTCTTCTTCATCCTTCTCGTTCTCTCCGTCTTCTTCTTTTTCATCTTTTTCATCATCATCTCAGAAGCTTTGATTTAATCTCATCACCGCACAATGGAGGAAACTCTCACCCACATCCCTACTTCATTCATGTGGATTAAAGTAACAGATAACAAGAGTTAAAGTAACAGATGAAGTGCATTGAATTAAATTAACAGAGTATGCTTATACACCAGATATAAAGTAACAGAGGTCAGACATTAAAGTAACAGATAGTATGAATTAAAGTAACAGATATGTTCATTAAAATAACACCAGATATAAGTTAGTGCAAAAAATTCATATAATGATAAAAATGAGAGCATGACGCAGTATCTTACTATTTGATATTGTTTCCTATTTTGAAGTCATCACGTCCCATAATTATAGGAAGTAATATTTTTTTTATATGATGTTACTCTTTGATATTGTTTCCTATTTTGGTGGCAATCACGTCCCATTATTATAGGAAACAATATCTTTTTTTTTATTATTTTTTTAATATGGCAGCTTCCTAAACTCTTAGGACACTACAATGCACTACAATAACAGACTACAATAACAGATGAAAAACACTAAAGTAACAACTGGAGTGTATTAAAGTAACACGACATATAAAGTAACAGATGGTAGACATTAAAATAACAGATGCTCTACACTAAAGTAACGCAGTATATGAACTAAAGTAACGCAATATATTGTAAACGTAAAAACTAATAATTGAGTAGCATCTCAACGACTTCCATGGCGATTCCAGTATAAATTACAAAACATATATACTCAACCTTTGTGTGTTCTACGATTTGCATATGAATCTATGATGAATAACACGACCATGAAAACAATATCAACATGAAAATTGACGCAAAACATGAACACAAATTGACGCAAATTAATCAAGATAATGAATAAAAATTGACGCAAAACATGAAAGCAATATCGAAACTCACCATTGTTATACTCGATGAATTGCTTATCAACGGTTAATGAAGATGTCGCGATCATTGAATTCATAGTAACGGAATTTCGAGCACAGATTTGATTGAATGAATGAATGAACGTGATGATCGATGGGAGCGTTTTTTTTAAGGTTTTGATGAACCTGTAACGTGAATGAATGAATGAGGAATGATTGTGATTATGGGAGTTATTGTTTCCTAAAATCATGGGAGTTATTTAGTATCATCTTTAATGGCTCCCACTATTATAGGAAACATAACTTTTTTAGTATCATCTTTAATGACTCCCACTATTATAGGAAACAATATCTTTTTTTATTATTATTTAGCAATGGCGGTTTCAAATATCTCCATGACTCACTAACGCGTTACAATAACAGACTTTAAGAACTAAAGTAACGTCTTCGATAAACTAAAGTAACATATCATAAAAGTAATAAAAGTTTGTCATTAAAATAACGGACATTCTACACTAAAGTAACACAGTATCTGAACTAAAATAACCCAATACCTTTTCTGTGCGCAGACATAATGTGATTAAAATGCAACATTACTATAGTTCAACGTAGAAAAGTAGAAACTAAAAAAGCCGGATTGAATGAAAAGCAGCGCGATGAAGACGATTATTGACTGAATGTGTTATTGATTGTGTCATATTGAAATAAATGGCAGCGGCGCGTTGAAGATGATGAATGATTGAATGTAATTTTGAAGAATGAATGATTGAATGAGCGAGAGAACGATGAAGAAGGTGGTTGAAACGGAATTGATGAAAGAGAGAATGAATGATTGAATGAGAATGTTACTTTACTGAAATATTCACCTTCCTATTTTGGTGGATTCAGTAATTTTTTTTTTTTTTATTAAAACAGTGATTTTATCTCGTCCCTTGATCCATCTCCCATCCAACGGATGGGATGAGGACTCAAGGACTCAACACATATATAGGGACTCATTAGAACCCACCTCTATATATATATATAATCCTTGCAGAGCTCCACTCCACCACACCAAAACCAAATTTCCAATTTCAATCAACCCCAAATCCCTTGAAAAGCAGACCCACGTGAACTCCAATTAAAAAAAAATTGCATTTCACGGCCAACTGCATCTCCTCAAATCAATTGAATCAATCAATTTTCCCCAAATCTCGATAAACCCAAAACCTTCAACCTTCCTCCTCTCCTAAACAATGGCGATCCATAAAATAAAAACTTCTTCTCGGAAACATCCTTAAATTTGTCACCTCCGGCCATCTCGCCAAAGTTAAGGCATAGCTTTCATCCGCTCGCTCCGGGAAGAAAACCGTTTCTAATGTAAAACCGGCAGTCAAAGCAACTAAGGTAGCAACATCTGCAAAGTCGACTTCGTCAAAACGACGTCAACAAGAAGTAGAGTTCGGTTCAGATGGAAAGGAGTCGAGACCCAAGGAATTGCTACCGAATGAATGAGACGACCACCCCGATCGCGGCATCCACACTTAAAGCATGAACTTTGAGAATCGTGGACCGCGTCTAACCCGACGGTAGCCATTGGGCTGCAAGTCGTCCAAAGTGTGCTAGTCTGATGGCAGTTCGTGAAAGTCCATCAATTCGACGAAGGTCACAAGGATTCACAAAGTCAAGATGCACATAAAAAAAAGTGGTCAGGACAAATTTCTTAATCGATTCTCTACGAACCTGATATGTTGTTGTATATGACGAAGAAATCGGTATGTAGTCGGGATACTTCCGGCGAGAACGTGCGATATCGATGCAGATGCTAAATACGGTGTAGAACTCCGAGGTCCAGGAAAATAATGGGTAGAAATTAAGAAGTCGGGTATCTCTTTTATAGCACGCTGAAATAGAGTTGGGACAGTTTACAAACACTAGAATCTGTCTTTCTCCTAGTATAAGGTGAAATACCAATAGAGGGTGGAAGCTTCGTATATATTTACCGGTTGGATACATTTGGAATTCTAATCGAAGTAGGAGACTAAAACTGAACTCATATCTTTATTTGAGTTTAGATGCGTATGATATTGGAGTTGGATAAGGCTTCAGGTACTTCAAAGTTTGTTTGCTACAAAATAGGGATAGAAATTTATCACTTGAAGATCAACTTTTATCATCTATCATGCCGAGAGTTGGGAATCATGCAGCAAAGAAAATTATAGCTTGAATCATTTGAGCTCAAGGCAAGTCTCACACGGCTGCCAAATGGAAATTCGGAACTGACTCACGCTTAAACACTAAAAATAGTGTACGTAAGTCAATCCCGATGGGGCAAATTTTTTGACATAAAAATATGTTTATTAATTTAGTCAAATTCAAATACCGTCTCACAAGATTTAAGTCAAAAACGTTGACAATTTGTTTAATCGGGTCAAATCTCATTTAGATTGGGTCAACTATTATTGAGGCGGGCCAAATATAAAGTGAAGTTTACAACCCATTTTAAATGACTTTAAGTCTTCCTCACAATAGACTAATAAGTCCAAGAAGGTTACACTAACCTAATTCTTCCTCCATAAATACAAGTTTCTAGTCTTATTTGGGGACTAATGCTGACAGACAACAAAAATCAGAAAAACATTCCCTCAAAAATTACAAAAGCCTCATTTCTCTTTACAAACTCTCTTCTAAGGGAGATAAAAGAAAGAAAGACATTTGAAACTACTCTTCCTCCGCCGACGTCAAGCAATCCGATTGCAGTCATGTTCGAAGAGAAGGCTCCACACCCGTTGTAGGAGAACCAAGTCTTCAAATCAAGACCCTCCGTCGACACCTTATTCCATTAGTGTGAAAATTGAATCAGTAGATCAGATAGAGATTTGTACCCGAAACTTTCAATTTCAATAAAATTTATTTTGTTGCATTTTATTTGTGTTTTCTCCATATTTTGCAGAATAAACACAAATTTGTTGTTACATGCGGAAAGGCGGTTTTGGTGAGATTGGGGTTTGCCAGACATCCTAGAGACTCGAGGAATGCTCATAATCGAGCGACACGGAAATGGGTCCCTTGATTCGCGCGTGTTTGCGGTCATTGGTTTAGGGACTCAAGTGCTTTAGACTCTTGGTGTATTTGGCTAAACGCCTAACGAATTTATATCTCTAAAACGAGACGATTTGACATAAATCTCGGGGGTGAGATTTGAAAAGGGCATTCTCAAGATGAGACGACCCAAAGTGTAGAAACTTGAGTAGAGGCGACCCTAGTAACTAACACAGACAGTTAATCACACAGTTGTACGACGTAAGGAATTGATCGCGATCCCGGCTCGGAATCAAAGAGTTTAGATGCTTTTTTGAAAACGATCGGGTGTTTGAAAAGAAAACCTTTTCTTTCGAAAGGGAGGGTTTGTAAAATCGGTATGATGATGGTGTGGTGTGAATGTGTTGCAACGTGTGTGTCGAAAATTCGACGATAGCGAAAGTGCAAAGGATGTTTTTTCCAAATGAGGCACGATTCTCAAGGGAACTGGTTTTGAAATGACGTGCTTTTATCGAAACTACTATTAATTAGTCAGTTCGATATTCGAGGTGTAGATGGTGTTCGTGATGTTCGTGACAATGTTTTGGAAGGTGTGACGAAATCCTTATTAAGGAATTTAGGTAGTGAATAGTGTTTTTAGAAAAATCTTTTAAAATGAGTGACCCACGCTCGTCGGTTGCATTAACTAGCATTTGACGGTCGGGGATAATGTATTGTGAAAAGTGTTTTGAGGGTGTAACCGTTTTGGGTTCCTTGACTTCATTGATTGAAGTTTCGGTCGTGTAAGGCGAGCACCGGGACTAATACGGAACCCGACCATCGCTTTGTTCAGTTTTATCTCGTTTACGTTTTGATTTCCGTGTTAGTTGATTTAGCATGCGATTATAAGGTCATAAAAGCAATAAATCATACGAAAGCTGTAAATGCGAATGTAAGTAAATCACATAGTGAGGAGTTGCACCCTCGGGGTATACGCTAAACGGGACACGATGCATAGATAGTTGAGAACAGATCTCGGAACTACTCGGGTCTATTTAGAGTGTTTTAGTGTTTATGGTTGAAGTTGGGACGTTACGTGCTTTAGTACGTGTTGTGGACTTAGTGTCCACGTTTAACATTATCGTAGTGCATAGTAAGAGTACAGAAATGTAAAGTTTTGTTTAGATGAAAACCTAGTGATGATTCGGCCTCAAAAGGTGGATCCTTCTAGCTTGCCTGGTGATTTCGGCAGAGTTCCGTTACAGTTGGCCCTTCCTGCGGCTACTCCTACAGAACTCCGTTACTATTTGTTGGTCCTGCGGCTAATCTGGCAGAACCTCGTTGCTAGACTCGGAGTAGCTAGCTAGTCGAACACAGGCACCTCGGGATCGAGTGGGGTGCTCGAAGGTGAGGAGTAGCGTCGATTTTGCTTATCGGGACTACGATCGAGTGGATCGTTTGCTTTTGGTGTCGGAGAGCGAGCCCAAGCGAGAAACTCTTAACGAGTGAAGAGAGAAGGGAAGATGTTGTGTCGAATGAATAGGGTGGAGGGGGGGTATTTATAGGTGTTTTCGGCCCTCGTCGCCCATATGAACGCCTGAGTCCAGGCGCACCAAAACTCAGGCGCCTGGGCTTAGGCGTGTAAAGGTTGAGACGCCCGATGTGAGGCGTTCGAGATTTTGAAGATATGATTTTGATACTTTCCAAAACTGAGAATGTGGGTATCGTTCATGTCTTGGTGGTTAAGCTTCTTCCTTGACCTAGCACGCTGTAGCGCTGAGTGAGCCTCGGGTGTACATCCCGAGGTTCGCTTGGCCCGGTGCTGACTCGATTGTGATTTTACATGTTTTCGGGACCGATTCGGAGTCCAGGTGTCGGAATCGACTCTAATTAGTATCTATGCGACCGTAATGACACGACTAATGCTACCTTGATGTTAATTTAAACTTTCCGAATAGTTATTTGATCCGTTTTATAGAAAAACTATCTAAAGCATCATGTTCTCGCGTCGCGTTGCAGTCCGATCGTCATCGGGTGTTTGTTGGGTACTCCTACATCCACCAGGTCCAAATCTTGGTGCCTACAGAAGGCATTGGATAATTGAGTCCATGATGTAAAAGTGTTAACCGGATGACCATGAAACATCTTCGAGCTCCATCTCGCAATGTCTTAGGGAATAATAGTCGGTGAAGTTGACATGATGTTAGCCCATTCAATCGAGCCCCTACTAATTTCTCCTTGAATGATGCAATATGTTCTTAGGCATCTTCTTGGAAAAAACCATGAAAAGTATTTTGTTGGACCGCATTGGTTAAAGAAGCTTTTAGTTCATAAATTTCGGGAATCTCCTTGAAATCGACCGGTGATGGGGTCTCTTCGTGTGTAAGTTGGAAATGGGATCCTAAGATCGTCATTGGTTGAGGTGGTGGTGGTAGATTTGGAGGGGTTTGATTTTGTTGTGGTTCTTGTGGAGTTTTTGGTGATGGATTGATGGTGGGGTTGGTGGTGAATTTTGTGAAGTAGAGGATGTGGAAGATTATTAGGTGTAAGAGATGTATGTGGTCAGATGGGGTTTAGATTGGGGGTGATAGTGAAGGATGTGGGATGATAGTTGTTGAGTCGTTCCCTCGAAATCGTAAAGCTCTAAATGTCCTCTCCGGCTCCGGATCGAACCACAAGGGCGATGAAGGAAACCTGGGCATAAACTCAACAAACGATAATTCTCCTAGCACCTATCGGTACTAGGGAAGAGGAAAAAGAAAACAAAAGCAATTAACCAAACACAATAAACTAAAACTCGATCAACTAATCGCCATTCCCCGGCAACGGCATCATTTTGATCTCGCCCAAATCTGGATCGGTCGTTAACGATAGACAGGAGATCAAACAATATTTATATGGCTCGTAAATAACACAAAAACAAATAAATGTAATCTTGGTAAGTCGAGGTCGGTCCACAGGGAAAGCGGTGTGTAAATCGAGCAAGAGTTATGCGTATGGGGTCTAATTGGGGTGTTTTGAGTCGAGTCTAGACTAATAATGCGATGAATGATGAAATATAATCAATAAGGAAACGATGTTGGGGGGGGGGGGAGTCAGGAATCGGAAATCTGGTTCTATGAGTCTCGGAAGTATGGTTCGGTCACAAAGTCGATAGAGGGAGAATGCCACCTTTCGGTTTCTTCACCCAACTTATCTAGATCCCGCTTTCGCGGCGAAAAATGGTAAGTCTCAAGTCATGGTAACTTCTACCCCAAGTTTCTCCATATTGATAGGAGTAAGTCAAGGTCGATCTAGTTGGCCGGACTAAGTCAACAAAGACACAATAACCTCAAGCAAGATAGATCAACAAGCATGCAACCAAACCACAATTCCACAATTCATATTACCCAAGATCTTCCTTCTTTAACTCCCTAATAAGAAAACTACTCACGATCCATGAAGAAAACTACAAAAATAATAACAATGGAGACAATAACAAAAACATGCATAAAGACAAAAACTAAAGAAAATAAAACTAGAACAACGAAGAAAATTACAATCAACAAAAGAAACTACAAGGCGATCTAAAAACAACGCAAGAAAAAGCAATAAAAACGATGCAATAATGAAAGAGCAATAATAAATCTAATCTAGAGATGAGGGAGAGGAAGAAAAATATACCAACAATGGAGAAAGATAACAATAAGGAAGATGAAGATTGCATAAAAGTAAAGAGAAGCCTTGATGAAGAAGACAATGGATTTGTCACCAATCCCTTGATAATCTCCAAAGAACTTCAAGATTAAAACTAGAATCCCTTACAAAATCTTGAATCAAAAAGATGAAGATTGATAAAAACTATGAATATCTAATGGTTTTCTATCTAAGCTAAGTAGTGTAGTATGAAGATGGATAATAAAATGATGAATTCTCATGTGCATCTAATTAGGTTAACTATATATATAGTAGTAGCTTAATGGATCACTAAATCAAAGCCCAAAATCCAACTTTTGCTCCATTAGTGAGACTTTTGCCCCAATGAATCTTCATATGGTGAAACTTCACCCTGCAAATATCTACTAATCACGAGCCAATACCGCCGGATGAAACTTCACCCGGTGGTTTCACTCGATGAGCTTCCTTCCAGATTTTGCATTTGGGGATCTTTTTACCGATGGGTGAAAGTTTCGCCCGGTCATTTTGCCGGTGGAGAAGGTTTCCTGAAGATCTTCGGGGAGGTCGAAATGTCTTCGAGCGAAACTTCGCCCGGTGGTATCTCATCGGGTGAAACTTCACCTGATGGTTTCCTTGACCTTTTTTCTAATCTCGCTGTTTGTCGTTTGATTGTTTGGACTTTTGGTTTCTTAAGTTGCTTTTGGACGGTATTCCACTCTCTTGCGCTCGTGGAAGCTCGGACATGCTCTCGGTTGTGAATCCTATCAAAATAGATAGAAAAACTACCAAAAACGCGTGAAATGCACAAGAGAGACGCTAATGCGAGAAAGACTTAAAATAAGGCGATAATCACACTCTATTCTCGCAAAATGGAGGAAAACAAGTCTAAATGGGAGGAAATATGATCTAAATGTAGCACACATCACTATTCTTGCTTGTTTCTTGTTGCTTGTGGTTGCATCTTCTTGTGGTTGAATTCTCATGATATGGGTAACATCTTAGCATGGATTTTCATATTTGTCTTAGTCGCGAGAGTGCGGACTTACCTTAGTGATTAGATTACACCGACACCTTCGATTTCTTTATTAGCTCATTACATCTTTGAACCCGACCTAACCCTACCCTTTTCCTTATTGAGTTCTTCGCGTTTTAGTCGTAGTTATCGTTCTCCTTATTGCCTTAGTTTGTTTAATCTTACGTCTTAGTCTAGTCTTTATTCTAGTTAGTCGATCTTCGCATCACATCATCCAATCTTCTACTTGTTTCCTCGAGCTTAGTCTAGAAGTTAGCATTTCGAGTCTTATTACCGTCTTCGTGGATCGACCCTACTTGCCCTTGCTACTAGCTTAGGTTTGTGGGTTCTATTTGGTGATTAGAGTTAGCGACGATTCTTGCTATCAGACGTCGGCGAATCACTCATATATATCGTCGGTGCTTTATACGTCATTTTACCGTTTTTCCCCTTCTTAATTAACATTATTAATTTTAATTTTTTTACTTGATAAATATAAGTTTATGTTTCCGACTATTTCCAGGATACGATTTTGGCAACTTTTAACGATTTTTGAGACACGCTTCCCAATAAAGAAAACTTCCTCAAGATTTTCTTATTAGGATGATAATTTTGGTTCCTCATAGGTACAACGCTTCAATAGGATGATAGTTTACCTATTCGGTTTGTGTTTCACGTAGTTTTTTTACGTAATTAGACGGATTAACGTTAATTTTAAATTAAAAAAAACGTACAAGGGGGTAACAACTGGCCCACCGGCTAGCCATTGCAGTGCAACAATTGGTCCAACGTCTGGCCGTTGCATTGCAACGATTGACCTATTTTACCTTTTTTTTTAAAAAAAATATGTAATTATCCAAGTTCTTGTGTTTGATAAGCGGTATTCAGTCTATTTAAAAATATGACAAATACTTCCAAAACCGTTCCATTTTGTCAATTATAAACGTTATTAAACTGGTTTAATTCCATCATGTTTGTTAATTTAATTGTAAATAGATGGCGGACAAGGGGAAGGGTAAAGTCGGGGGTAGCCGAGTCACTGGTAGGGTGGTGATTTGTGAACTGCTGACGGCATCTGAGCGCGCTAGGTCGAGACACCGTCCAATGAAGCCACTAGAGTCTTCGGCTCTCACGCAACCATTTCAGACCCCGGCTCCTCTAGTAGAGGGGAAGAGCTCAGAGAGGTCGCGAACTCAGGTTGGGGGTCCGCGCAAATGTATCCTATATAGTGGGCAACGTCCGTCCACGCAGGCGATCATGTTCGGGCGTAGGGATGGCAACGGACCGGATCCGCATGGATCCAGATCCGGATCCGCACTCCTAGTAGCGGATCCGGATCCGGTCCGGATCCGACGGATCCCAAAAATGTAGATCCAGATCCAGATCCGCCGAATCTGGACCGGATCCGGATCCGATCCGCGGATCCAATTTCTTACTTAAATTCTACAAATTTTTTAATTAATACGTATTTGCGACCATATTAATTTTCATAATTTTACAAATAAAATCGAATATAAAGATTCATAATCAAATATTAATAAACTAAAAGAAAAAAGTTTTAGAAATAACCAAAAAAACACAAATTAAAGTACTAAGTTTTTTATTATTGTTAATTTTTTAATAAAACGGATTTGCGGATCCGGATCCGGATTTACTTATTAAGATCCAGATCCAGATCCGTTTAAAGATAGCGGATCCGGATCCGGATCCATATCCAACGGATCTCAAAATTTAGGATCCATATCCGATCCGTGCGGACCGGATCTTGCGGATCCGGATCGGATCCCGGATCCGTTGCCATCCCTATTCGGGCGTGTCCCTTAGCGTTCTAGGTCGTTAAAGTGTAACGACCTAAATGCGGAGTAAAAACGAAAACACGTAAACCTGTAACCTGATAATTAATGCTAATCAGTAAAAGATATTTTTTGGTGGACCACTTTTGGGTGAGATAAAGTTGAATGGTAAAGTAAAAAAAGGGTGGGAGGGTGGTGGTTCGAACACCTTATAGTCATTTTATTAGAGTAACACAAGACGGTGTACAATAATAATAAAATCTGCTTCATTATTGGGTTTTAATCAATCGACAAACTTTAAAATGTAATTAGTCAGTTTAGTGGAAGTAATTAAGGGTGGTAAAGTTGGTATTTCACATATAAAGCACCGATGATTTGAGTGATTGCGCCGACGACCAAGAGTAGCTCATCCCTTAACAAAAGTACAATTGTGTTGTACTCAGTACAAAACTCTAAGGAGGTTTTTGGTTGAGTGTTTAGTGGATTGGAATAGATTTACTCCATTCCAATGTTTGGTTAAGCCTTTTGGGGTTTGGAATCCCAAGAGGATGTAAATCCACCCCAACCCCTTAGAATCACAATCCCTCCCCTCACCCCATGATTCTAACTCTATACCCATATTCACACATTACAACCCAATTACAATCAATTAAAGAATCAAACCAAATAACCATTAATAAACATGAGGTTCTAATTCCATCCCTCCCCTCTATTAGAATTCAATCCATTCCATCCATTCCATTTGTTTGAACCAAACGACCCCTAAATTGAAGGACGACGAAACACCATCCATCCTTAAAACAAAGCGAAAATGTGTGACGTTTGTTTGCTTTTGGTATCAATGTTTGGTGAGTTGCTTGCTAAAAACAACTAACGACAACTAAGATAAAGTATTAGACCATCACCAATTGATGAAATAAATGAAGATGAAATGTGGATTGTAGAGAGAAGGATGAAGAGGAAGATGAAAGTTTGCCTGGCTCCATTTGTTGAAATAGTTGAAGATGAAGTTGAAATGTAGAATGGATTTCTGGAAGTTGAAATGTAGAATGGATTTCTGGAAGTTGAATCTTGAAATGAAAGAGAGACGAGAGGTGTGTCAGACATATATTGTTTTCATTTGCTGAGAAAGGACGACGAAATAGGGAAAATTGCTCAAAAAGTGACGTCCTTTTAATTGTTTTCAGTTTTCTTGATTTATTTCGGTTCCAACGTCCATATTTGTTCTTTAATTTCTCAACGACTATATTTTTGAACGTATAAATTGTTTCATATAAACTTAAACTAATTAAAAGTACGATATTATTGATAACGTACTTGACTTACATATAAACCTAAAACTATTAAAACGGACATTATTATTACTAACGTGTTTCACTTACATATAACCTTAAAACTTATTAAACGTACGTTATTATTAATAACCTGCTTAACTTTGTGACAAAACTCAGCAACTTTGTTAATAGAGTTCAGCAACTTTATGACAAACTACATGAGTTGTGATACAAAGTTGTTGAACTGTGGTACAAACTCTGTCCAACGTGAAGAAGTTTACTACTGAACTATCTATGAAAAAGTTACGACGGAGGAGGATCGGCTCCGGGAGATTGAACTTAATGCAAAAGACGACCCATATGCTTGGATGGACAATACAGATTACGATGACGATGGTGACCATGAGTCTATTACAAAGTGCTAAATTCTATCCAATATTAAGCGTTAAGTCTTCTTTTTATAAGAGTCTTTAAGTAGGGTCATTGTCGTTTTACATTTTTATTTCTTTTATGTTTGTTTCAATTTATTAAGTTTTAATTAAATTTGGTTTAACAATTTATTAAGTATTAAGTCTTAGTTTGTTTTAATTTAAACTCACTTAACTTTAAGCGATTACATCTGTATGCTTTATTTTCATTTCTAACTTAAAAAAATTTAGAAATAATAATATAAAAAAAGGGGTTATTTCATGGGAATAATCCCAACATAGCTTCTATAAGACTATTTGAAAAAAAAAATGGAAGATGAATTTTCGAAAAATTTAATTTTTTTTTTTATCAATGGCCGAAAATGAACACGAAATGTGAATCAGAAGAAGAGTTAGAGAAAGAGTTTAATAAGGGAGGATCAACAGGTAGTCGGTCACCCATAACAAAGCGAGGTTAATGAAGGTGTGGTTCATATTAAAATGAGATTACGTATAGTTTGGATTAATTTAAGAAGAACAAGCATAGTTGAGATTATTCCCATGAAATAACTCTAAAAAATGCCAACAAAAATAAGTGTAAAAATTATAAAAGTATGAAAATAAATGATTGTGTTAAAGTAAACTTGGTGTGTTGTGTGAATTGTGTGAGGTATAATAAAATAGGAAAATAATGAAAATAAAAGATGAAATGAAATTGTGAAAAAAAACAGTTAGTCTACCGTCTCACTATAACTTATCGTGAGACCTACTAATAAGAATATAATAATAATAATAATAATAATAATAATAATAATAAAAATAACCCCCTTATATGTGAGAGGTCTCACGATAAACTTATCTTTTTCTACCAAATAGAAAGGGAAGTGAATTTATAAGCACTTGTGTAACGACTAGTTCAATAAACTAGTCGTTGCTTTGCTTCAATGAGTCGTTGTTTTCCTTTCAGGGTACCATGAGAACAACTATGAAAAACTTAAGGATACCATGAGAACAACTATGAAAACTTAAGGGTACCATGGGAAAAACTATAATTAATTTTGGTCATAATTCAACGACGTCATGACAGAAATTTAGGTAAGGTCAAATCGGAACTAAATTATAAAACTCAAGGTTACCATTAGAACTGGCAATTCGGACGTGCCGGACCGTGCTTCGTGCCGGCCCAGTCGTGCTTCGTGCCCGTCCAGCCCGGCCCAGTCGTGCCTGACAGGCCCCACCATGTCGTGCCGGGCCGTGCCTGACTCTGAGAACATACGCCGAGGCACGGTTCCTAGCCCGGACCCTATCGTGCCTAAGTCGTGCCGGGCCGTCGTGCCCGACCAAATTTTTAGGATTTTTCATTTTTTTGGGATTTAGAGTCGTGCCGGCCCAACCGTGCCTCGTGCCGGGCCGTGCCTAGGCACGAACTTTTCTTCAAATTGGCGCCGCGGCCCGACTTGGGACCGGTCGTGCCGTGCCCGTGCTTTTTGCCACGTCATCACCGTGCCGGGCCGGGTCGTGCTTTTTTTCATGCCGGACCGGGCCACCAAGATGAGCCCGGCCCGGTTTGCCAGCTCTAGTTACCATAGGAACAAACTTAAAAACAGGGGGTATCCATGTGTAATGTGACATAGTTCGAGGATACCATTGGACTTTTCCCTTAAATAAAACATAGTACTTCGTACTTATGGACATGACATAGGTCCACCCCGACGCGGCCACGCGCGGGTTTGGGGAGGCGAATGAATCTCCATGAGATGGTCAAATGGAAATTTAAATCGAAGTTGGAGTCGCCACCGAATTTTATGGTTATTCGGAACCGTTCGAGCCCACTCTATGTCGTAGTGGGCCGTATACAAAATACGGCCCATTTCCGATGTGAGAGTTTATTGGGCTCGTCCCTTTGCATATCGATATAGATGCCGACTTGAGCGGTTAATCGTATATTGAATGACTCTCGTTGCCAATGGATTCGGACATCCGGAAACCACGGTTCTGAGTAAGGGGTGAGGGTACGTGTTGGGAAGTTCACTAAGAACACCCAACCCCGCCCGCACATTAGCGGCCTCTACTAGGATATCGAATGATGTTTTAATACGCGCGTTAGTAATACGATGAATGATATGCAAACATTGTTTTCCTAAGCATGCGAGGAATTGAATGGGTTGCTAAGTCGGTTTAATGCATGAAAAATTAACGTCAAAGTTGAATTTAGCATGTGAGATTCGTTTTAGTATAATAAAACAAATGATGAAAAAGATATGAATTTGCTACAAAAGATGAACAAACGAGTTAGTATCGATTTGTAAAAATAATATAGCAAATAAAATAAATATACGAGATCGAGAAAATAAATATTAATCGAAATCTGAAAAAATATATTGTTAAAACGCTGCTTTGTATAAAAAAACGAAGTTCGAAAAATAATAAAAAAACGAGAAACGAGCCGCGTTTTCAGTCGGCCGCGCGGCTCGCCCGGGACGCACGCGACTCGCGTCCCGGTCTGTTTTCGAGACCGTTTTTTGAAAGTTCGATGCTTTTATTAAATCGCGTACGAATATTGCATAATTCGTACTCGATCTAATATTTTCGATATTCGTTATATTCGATAATTGACTACGAAATCAATATTAAATACTTCGAATAGTTTTAGAAAAGATATAAATTTTGAAATCGTTTCGTAGAATAAATAAAATAAAACGAACGAAGAAAGCTAAAAAAACGACTCGGATTTCAGGCCCGTGCGCGAGTCTGTCCGGTTTTTTATTTTTGTTCGAAATTGTTAATTTTGATAAATCGCGTACAAAATATGAATTAATTTGTACTCGATTTATGTTTTCGATATTCGTCGTACCCGATATTCGATTATGAAATCAATATCGAGTATTCGGAATGAATTAAAAAAAAGGTTTTGTAAAAAGAAGTTTGAACGAAAAAAAGATGTAACGATGTTTAATATCGTCGAGATCTTAATTTAATTCTTTTTGATACAATATTCGATTATAGAAAATCGATATCATATTTTTAAGAATGTTGTTATATGAAAATAGTTTTTTAATAATATCGATATTAGAAAATAAAATAAAAAAACGACGAATGACCCGTAATAAAAAAACGAACGACGAGGAGGAGAAGGGAAGAAGAAGAGAAATCGGGTTTTGTTACACCCTCAACCTACATGCTTCTGTTTACTCGGATCGGGGCTCGTCGGGACGTGGCTTGGGCACAAGAGCGTCGAGTAGATGTCGGTGAGTTATGGTGGTTCGGTTTGGTCGTGAAGGGTGTCGGGTATAGGGCCGGATTTCCTTCGGGTTTTGGACGAGATATCGGTTCCTCGGTGCCTAGTTTTTATGCTTGTATGAATGTGTGTGTACGGATGTCGATATCTATATTTGATGTTATGAGTGTATGAGAATAATGGATGTTGTAGATGCTAATTGATTGTGTAAAAGTGTGTGTGCAAGGGGCTATTTATAGGGAATTCCCGACCTTGGCTAGGAGAGTTTGAACTACCGCTAGAGATAGGAAATATAGGAAGCTGTAAGGCATGAGAATTCCGCTTTCTTGTCAAGGAAGAAAGGGAACACGGCTGGAATATGCTGCTCGGCCGACTGTTTGCACTCGGTCGGGTGTCTGAATCGGTTTTCGGATAGGATTCCTACTTGAGATCGAATTCCATCCTTAAACGGATTTGTTTAATATTTTGTGTAGCTGATTTCCCGTAGGATTGGAGTATGAATCATCCGTGTGAGGTGTCACGGATGACTCACGTGTCTTGGGAAAATCTTTGACCGGGTTTTGACTCGGTCGCTAAAAGACGGTTTTACCCCTGGTGCCGGAATCGACCCAAATTAGTCTTATTTGACTCGAAACGACCCACTGAGCCTGATTTTGAGGTTGGTTTTGTGAGATATGTACTCCATAATGAGCCCAAGCCAAATGCCAATGATTTTGAGCCCGTTTCCGAATATATAAAAGCATGTTTGCGTCCGATCATCATCGGGTGTTTGTCGGAAACTGCTATAGACACCTGGCGGTCAAAATGTGGGTGTCTACAGAGCCTCCACTCTGACTGAGGCTTGGACAAGGCGAAAGTCAGAGTAAGCTACCAGGCAAATCAAAGTTTAGACCTGGCAGACTTCCGGTCGGGTCGTTTAAGGTCCGTTAGACCTGCGTGGAGGGCCCGCCGGCCTGAGATTAGAAATGTACCTGAGTTGATGATGATGATAACTCCGTGGGGAATTGGACTTGTCGTATAAGCCTATGCCGCTGGGGAGTTATGTGAATTGCGCGGTCTTGAATTGTACCTGTATAAGTTACATAAAATTTTGCATGCAACATGTAGGTGAAACAAATATGACTCGCGCTGGGGAATAAAAATGATTTTTGCTTAGTTTTGAAATCGAAGTCCTGAAAGCAGCTCACGTGCTAGGAAATAGGTTTTCAAAACTGAAATGGGTAGAAAAGAAATTTGCAATTTAAATAGACCGAAATTTGACCTTGTCGAAAAGGATTTTCTCAAATGGCTAAGTTTTGCAAATTTTAAAAAATGAAAATTTGAAGAGAGAGACCTATCGACAGACTCGACGCTGGGCGTGACCGGACGAGTTGACAGACACGACTGGACTCTCGAGGGGTTGGACCGTGACTCGGTATGGGGGTGGGCCACCTAACAAGACTCTTAAGTTGCGCTATTCCGTAGCCTAGACGAGTGGCAACATGGTCGAACATCGAAGTGGGATAGATATGCTATACGGGGTTGCAGTAGTCTGTAATGAGACTGTTGTAGTCTAGTGCTCTCCTGAATTTTTGATTTTAGGGTACATTCCCAAAGTGGGTATTGCTTCGAGTCTTGACAGATTCTCGTCTTCGACTGAGCCGACTACTAGGACACACTATAGAAAGAAGGCTAGATTTTTGAATTTTATCTGGATTTTGTGAGTGGATGGAGGTTTTCTGTCTAAGAGAAGCCCCCAGGATGACAAAGCTAGCTGCTGAGAACATGACGGTGTCGTGACCGGAATGATGGCGCTTTTTGAATGTGTGTCAATGTGGGTGGTTGTGCCTTTGTTGAAAGGCTGCCTACGTATTCACGTGTAGTGAAATCAAACCATGCCGTAGTTCAGTGTCGGAAGATATATTATGATGCCTAGTCTAATAGGGCTTCGTGTGTAACTAGCCATAGCAATGGTGTAGGCTAGGTGCATTCCCAATGATGTCTTGATCAAAGGGCTAGAATGGTTAGGATATTGATCCTGTGACTGTGAGCATTCTCCGGGATAGCCCCCAGAGGTGGTGTGAACTATTTGGGCATGTTCTATGTCAACCGCAGGTTGAATTCCCGTGCTTGGGGTTGGTAACTGGTTTGAATGAGAAGAATTGGGATGAGATTTTAACGAGTTTTGCTCTCGGGGATTTGACGAGTTTTGCTCTCGGGATTGTGTATGATTAGGTAAGGGATTTGACGAGTTTTGCTCTCGGGTCTTTGACGAGTTTTGATCTCGGGTTTGCATATGGTGATTGTGAATTTTGTTATGTAAAGGGGAAGTCGAGTAAAATGGCTCGAACTTTGATCGGGATATGTTTGATGATGCGGGATCTGGTTTCCATGTCTGGCCCTAATGGTTAGGGGTATCCTATGGAGCTTGAATCCTCAAAATTCCGGGCTGTCTTTAGCCTGGGTCTCGGGAAGGTCTTGAGGGTTGTAATGTGGGAAAGCTAAATGTGGTGTTAGTTGACCAGCTTGATTGTTTCTCCCTTATTGGATGGTATGAGTATTGATCTTGAGTGGACCGTTGACCACGGTCATGGGCATTTGAATATTTTTTGTTGGTTGACCTCTTAGCCCCGGTCATGGGATCTTCATTTGTGTTGACCGTTCTGGTCGTGGATGCTCTTTTTTGATGATGGCCTGCTTTTTTGTTTTGGCCTTTTTTGCTTTTTTTTTTCTTTGGACTTTTGATTTTTTTTTTGTCCAGTTTTTTTGTCTTTTTTTTCTGTTGGTCAGACTAACACCGTAGGTAGGTATGGTTGATCTTGTCGGAGGGGTGTTTATTGTGGGAAATGGGCTTGCCTCCCGTCTTGAACCCAAACTAGGAGACTACCTAGATTCGTCATTGGATTCGATACCGCTCCTGCTAAGTGTAGTTTTGTGGCTTCCTATGTCAGACATGGAACAGGTAAAGGAAAACACGGGTCTCGATTTCCTGCAGTCATTATAGATGTGCCTGTAATAGTCACGTGCATGTGCTCACAGTGTATGATGTTGTTGATCATGTTCTCGGAAACACATAAGGAAAATATATATGAGGAATAGAAAAGCTGATTTTATTGAATTTTGAAAAGAGGACAGAATGCAAAAGACTCTGACTCTGATTTGGAAATGAGGATGTAGGGTATCCTAGACTCGGACTCAGACTTAGACTCGAATCAGATCCGGACTCGGATGCTCGGTTGGTTGTTTTTTTTGTAAAGTCTTCGACAGGTGCCACGACTCGCCTAAACTCGGTTTTGCGCAAATGCAAGAGAGGGAGTCAAACTAGACGCGACCCGAGGTGACTGGAATGACTAGGATTCTTGGATCGGGATACTCGAACGTTGACCTGGACGAGGTAACGACCCTGGCTTGACGATGAGACTCAAGCTGCACGAGGGTGAGTCCGAAAATGGGGCGACCATGTTTGACTCGGGTTAGACTCTCCTAAGACAAATGTGTAGGGTATGATCCTTGGAGTGACCGTGATTAATCGCTCCGTCGGAGAATAGCCCCCAAGTGAGGCTAAGGACTCAGATAGGACTCAGATGGTGTGGCATCTAAGTGGCTCGAAAGTGGGGTACGTGAGACACGTGTAAGACATGACCCTTAGAGCAATCGTGATTGACCGCTCTAATGAAGGGTAGTCCCCAAGTGGGATCGAATATTTGGTTAAGACTCGAGTGTCGGACGAGTGACCCTTAGACGTAAGGGTCACAAACCTTTTGTTATAGGGTTATGCCTTGTAAAAGGTTGACTCGGAAAAGACGCCTAGACGGGTGACTTGTGAAAGGTGGGCCTCCTTTAGGATCCAGCTGTGTGGGCTGGGCCCTGTTCGAAAGGAGGTTCACGTGAGACATTCCCCAGACTTTTAGACTCGATTGTGTAGATGGGCCGACCCTTGTAGGAGTATGTCCTACGTAGGTGGGCCTTGCCTTAGTATAATAAGGCGGACTGGGATAGGGAGGAAATCCGTGATATAAGATCGACGGATTTCGACGCTAGAAGACTCGACGACTTACGACATGACCCGACACTGCTAAATACGGGAAGTCCTAAAAAAGAGGAAGGTTTTGAAATTTGATTTTTGAAAGCCCGAGTAAAATCGGGGAGAGGAGCCCGGCCCTTTTTTTTCGAAAAAGAAAACGGAAAGGCGGACCGGGGAGGGTTTTGAAAGTTCGAAAATATTTTCGAGTTTTGAAATGGGCGTAATACCGGCTAAAAATAGGCTATTTTGAGTAAAATCGTGGATCCTAAATTCGGTATATGTCCCGGGTTTTGAAAATTGGATATTTTGAAAAGGATGCAATTTTGAAAATGACGGTTTTTGAAAAAAGACTTGTAAATCAGGTAGCACGTAGTCATGGAAACAGTATAACGACGCCATGTATGCTCTAATTCTAAGTCTCGGTCAGTCTGAAAGGGTCTATACCAGTGTACACAGCCTATCGAGAATCGGGGCGGACTTCCTAAGTCGAGTTGAGCTTAGAACATGCCGTAAAACCCATACGAATCGGCTAATGGACACCTTCGACATATCCAATTTGGACTACATCGATAGTATAGTGGGACGTCGGTCACCAGTACCGGCCCGGGAAAATATGGGGTTATGCATGAACCGTAAAACTAAAACGCGTATTGTACTAGTCAAACGATTTCTATTCGAGTCTCACCCTGAGGATGCTGAAGGTCAGTAACGTATCAGCTAATCCCCAGCGGAGTCGCCAAATTGTGGACATGACATAGGTCCACCCCGACGCGGCCACGCGCGGGTTTGGGGAGGCGAATGAATCTCCATGAGATGGTCAAATGGAAATTTAAATCGAAGTTGGAGTCGCCACCGAATTTTATGGTTATTCGGAACCGTTCGAGCCCACTCTATGTCGTAGTGGGCCGTATACAAAATACGGCCCATTTCCGATGTGAGAGTTTATTGGGCTCGTCCCTTTGCATATCGATATAGATGCCGACTTGAGCGGTTAATCGTATATTGAATGACTCTCGTTGCCAATGGATTCGGACATCCGGAAACCACGGTTCTGAGTAAGGGGTGAGGGTACGTGTTGGGAAGTTCACTAAGAACACCCAACCCCGCCCGCACATTAGCGGCCTCTACTAGGATATCGAATGATGTTTTAATACGCGCGTTAGTAATACGATGAATGATATGCAAACATTGTTTTCCTAAGCATGCGAGGAATTGAATGGGTTGCTAAGTCGGTTTAATGCATGAAAAATTAACGACAAAGTTGAATTTAGCATGTGAGATTCGTTTTAGTATAATAAAACAAATGATGAAAAAGATATGAATTTGCTACAAAAGATGAACAAACGAGTTAGTATCGATTTGTAAAAATAATATAGCAAATAAAATAAATATACGAGATCGAGAAAATAAATATTAATCGAAATCTGAAAAAATATATTGTTAAAACGCTGCTTTGTATAAAAAAACGAAGTTCGAAAAATAATAAAAAAACGAGAAACGAGCCGCGTTTTCAGTCGGCCGCGCGGCTCGCCCGGGACGCACGCGACTCGCGTCCCGGTCTGTTTTCGAGACCGATTTTTGAAAGTTCGATGCTTTTATTAAATCGCGTACGAATATTGCATAATTCGTACTCGATCTAATATTTTCGATATTCGTTATATTCGATAATTGACTACGAAATCAATATTAAATACTTCGAATAGTTTTAGAAAAGATATAAATTTTGAAATCGTTTCGTAGAATAAATAAAATAAAACGAACGAAGAAAGCTAAAAAAACGACTCGGATTTCAGGCCCGTGCGCGAGTCTGTCCGGTTTTTTATTTTTGTTCGAAATTGTTAATTTTGATAAATCGCGTACAAAATATGAATTAATTTGTACTCGATTTATGTTTTCGATATTCGTCGTACCCGATATTCGATTATGAAATCGATATCGAGTATTCGGAATGAATTAAAAAAAAGGTTTTGTAAAAAGAAGTTTGAACGAAAAAAAGATGTAACGATTTTTAATATCGTCGAGATCTTAATATAATTCTTTTTGATACAATATTCGATTATAGAAAATCGATATCATATTTTTAAGAATGTTGTTATATGAAAATAGTTTTTTAATAATATCGATATTAGAAAATAAAATAAAAAAACGACGAATGACCCGTAATAAAAAAACGAACGACGAGGAGGAGAAGGGAAGAAGAAGAGAAATCGGGTTTTGTTACACCCTCAACCTACATGCTTCTGTTTACTCGGATCGGGGCTCGTCGGGACGTGGCTTGGGCACAAGAGCGTCGAGTAGATGTCGATGAGTTATGGTGGTTCGGTTTGGTCGTGAAGGGTGTCGGGTATAGGGCCGGATTTCCTTCGGGTTTTGGACGAGATATCGGTTCCTCGGTGCCTAGTTTTTATGCTTGTATGAATGTGTGTGTACGGATGTCGATTTCTATATTTGATGTTATGAGTGTATGAGAATAATGGATGTTGTAGATGCTAATTGATTGTGTAAAAGTGTGTGTGCAAGGGGCTATTTATAGGGAATTCCCGACCTTGGCTAGGAGAGTTTGAACTACCGCTAGAGATAGAAAATATAGGAAGCTGTAAGGCATGAGAATTCCGCTTTCTTGTCAAGGAAGAAAGGGAACACGGCTGGAATATGCTGCTCGGCCGAGTGTTTGCACTCGGTCGGGTGTCTGAATCGGTTTTCGGATAGGATTCCTACTTGAGATCGAATTCCATCCTTAAACGGATTTGTTTAATATTTTGTGTAGCTGATTTCCCGTAGGATTGGAGTATGAATCATCCGTGTGAGGTGTCACGGATGACTCACGTGTCTTGGGAAAATCTTTGACCGGGTTTTGACTCGGTCGCTAAAAGACGGTTTTACCCCTGGTGCCGGAATCGACCCAAATTAGTCTTATTCGACTCGAAACGACCCACTGAGCCTGATTTTGAGGTTGGTTTTGTGAGATATGTACTCCATAATGAGCCCAAGCCAAATGCCAATGATTTTGAGCCCGTTTCCGAATATATAAAAGCATGTTTGCGTCCGATCATCATCGGGTGTTTGTCGGAAACTGCTATAGACACCTGGCGGTCAAAATGTGGGTGTCTACAGAGCCTCCACTCTGACTGAGGCTTGGACAAGGCGAAAGTCAGAGTAAGCTACCAGGCAAATCAAAGTTTAGACCTGGCAGACTTCCGGTCGGGTCGTTTAAGGTCCGTTAGACCTGCGTGGAGGGCCCGCCGGCCTGAGATTAGAAATGTACCTGAGTTGATGATGATGATAACTCCGTGGGGAATTGGACTTGTCGTATAAGCCTATGCCGCTGGGGAGTTATGTGAATTGCGCGGTCTTGAATTGTACCTGTATAAGTTACATAAAATTTTGCATGCAACATGTAGGTGAAACAAATATGACTCGCGCTGGGGAATAAAAATGATTTTTGCTTAGTTTTGAAATCGAAGTCCTGAAAGCAGCTCACGTGCTAGGAAATAGGTTTTCAAAACTGAAATGGGTAGAAAAGAAATTTGCAATTTAAATAGACCGAAATTTGACCTTGTCGAAAAGGATTTTCTCAAATGGCTAAGTTTTGCAAATTTTAAAAAATGAAAATTTGAAGAGAGAGACCTATCGACAGACTCGACGCTGGGCGTGACCGGACGAGTTGACAGACACGACTGGACTCTCGAGGGGTTGGACCGTGACTCGGTATGGGGGTGGGCCACCTAACAAGACTCTTAAGTTGCGCTATTCCGTAGCCTAGACGAGTGGCAACATGGTCGAACATCGAAGTGGGATAGATATGCTATACGGGGTTGCAGTAGTCTGTAATGAGACTGTTGTAGTCTAGTGCTCTCCTGAATTTTTGATTTTAGGGTACATTCCCAAAGTGGGTATTGCTTCGAGTCCTGACAGATTCTCGTCTTCGACTGAGCCGACTACTAGGACACACTATAGAAAGAAGGCTAGATTTTTGAATTTTATCTGGATTTTGTGAGTGGATGGAGGTTTTCTGTCTAAGAGAAGCCCCCAGGATGACAAAGCTAGCTGCTGAGAACATGACGGTGTCGTGACCGGAATGATGGCGCTTTTTGAATGTGTGTCAATGTGGGTGGTTGTGCCTTTGTTGAAAGGCTGCCTACGTATTCACGTGTAGTGAAATCAAACCATGCCGTAGTTCAGTGTCGGAAGATATATTATGATGCCTAGTCTAATAAGGCTTCGTGTGTAACTAGCCATAGCAATGGTGTAGGCTAGGTGCATTCCCAATGATGTCTTGATCAAAGGGCTAGAATGGTTAGGATATTGATCCTGTGACTGTGAGCATTCTCCGGGATAGCCCCCAGAGGTGGTGTGAACTATTTGGGCATGTTCTATGTCAACCGCAGGTTGAATTCCCGTGCTTGGGGTTGGTAACTGGTTTGAATGAGAAGAATTGGGATGAGATTTTAACGAGTTTTGCTCTCGGGGATTTTAACGAGTTTTGCTCTCGGGGATTTTAACGAGTTTTGCTCTCGGGGATTTGACGAGTTTTGCTCTCGGGATTGTGTATGATTAGGTAAGGGATTTGACGAGTTTTGCTCTCGGGTCTTTGACGAGTTTTGATCTCGGGTTTGCATATGGTGATTGTGAATTTTGTTATGTAAAGGGGAAGTCGAGTAAAATGGCTCGAACTTTGATCGGGATATGTTTGATGATGCGGGATCTGGTTTCCATGTCTGGCCCTAATGGTTAGGGGTATCCTATGGAGCTTGAATCCTCAAAATTCCGGGCTGTCTTTAGCCTGGGTCTCGGGAAGGTCTTGAGGGTTGTAATGTGGGAAAGCTAAATGTGGTGTTAGTTGACCAGCTTGATTGTTTCTCCCTTATTGGATGGTATGAGTATTGATCTTGAGTGGACCGTTGACCACGGTCATGGGCATTTGAATATTTTTTGTTGGTTGACCTCTTAGCCCCGGTCATGGGATCTTCATTTGTGTTGACCGTTCTGGTCGTGGATGCTCTTTTTTGATGATGGCCTGCTTTTTTGTTTTGGCCTTTTTTGCTTTTTTTTTTCTTTGGACTTTTGATTTTTTTTTTGTCCAGTTTTTTTGTCTTTTTTTTTTCTGTTGGTCAGACTAACACCGTAGGTAGGTATGGTTGATCTTGTCGGAGGGGTGTTTATTGTGGGAAATGGGCTTGCCTCCCGTCTTGAACCCAAACTAGGAGACTACCTAGATTCGTCATTGGATTCGATACCGCTCCTGCTAAGTGTAGTTTTGTGGCTTCCTATGTCAGACATGGAACAGGTAAAGGAAAACACGGGTCTCGATTTCCTGCAGTCATTATAGATGTGCCTGTAATAGTCACGTGCATGTGCTCACAGTGTATGATGTTGTTGATCATGTTCTCGGAAACACATAAGGAAAATATATATGAGGAATAGAAAAGCTGATTTTATTGAATTTTGAAAAGAGGACAGAATGCAAAAGACTCTGACTCTGATTTGGAAATGAGGATGTAGGGTATCCTAGACTCGGACTCAGACTTAGACTCGAATCAGATCCGGACTCGGATGCTCGGTTGGTTGTTTTTTTTGTAAAGTCTTCGATAGGTGCCACGACTCGCCTAAACTCGGTTTTGCGCAAATGCAAGAGAGGGAGTCAAACTAGACGCGACCCGAGGTGACTGGAATGACTAGGATTCTTGGATCGGGATACTCGAACGTTGACCTGGACGAGGTAACGACCCTGGCTTGACGATGAGACTCAAGCTGCACGAGGGTGAGTCCGAAAATGGGGCGACCATGTTTGACTCGGGTTAGACTCTCTTAAGACAAATGTGTAGGTTATGATCCTTGGAGTGACCGTGATTAATCGCTCCGTCGGAGAATAGCCCCCAAGTGAGGCTAAGGACTCAGATAGGACTCAGATGGTGTGGCATCTAAGTGGCTCGAAAGTGGGGTACGTGAGACACGTGTAAGACATGACCCTTAGAGCAATCGTGATTGACCGCTCTAATGAAGGGTAGTCCCCAAGTGGGATCGAATATTTGGTTAAGACTCGAGTGTCGGACGAGTGACCCTTAGACGTAAGGGTCACAAACCTTTTGTTATAGGGTTATGCCTTGTAAAAGGTTGACTCGGAAAAGACGCCTAGACGGGTGACTTGTGAAAGGTGGGCCTCCTTTAGGATCCAGCTGTGTGGGCTGGGCCCTGTTCGAAAGGAGGTTCACGTGAGACATTCCCCAGACTTTTAGACTCGATTGTGTAGATGGGCCGACCCTTGTAGGAGTATGTCCTACGTAGGTGGGCCTTGCCTTAGTATAATAAGGCGGACTGGGATAGGGAGGAAATCCGTGATATAAGATCGACGGATTTCGACGCTAGAAGACTCGACGACTTACGACATGACCCGACACTGCTAAATACGGGAAGTCCTAAAAAAGAGGAAGGTTTTGAAATTTGATTTTTGAAAGCCCGAGTAAAATCGGGGAGAGGAGCCCGGCCCTTTTTTTTCGAAAAAGAAAACGGAAAGGCGGACCGGGGAGGGTTTTGAAAGTTCGAAAATATTTTCGAGTTTTGAAATGGGCGTAATACGGCTAAAAATAGGCTATTTTGAGTAAAATCGTGGATCCTAAATTCGGTATATGTCCCGGGTTTTGAAAATTGGATATTTTGAAAAGGATGCAATTTTGAAAATGACGGTTTTTGAAAAAAGACTTGTAAATCAGGTAGCACGTAGTCATGGAAACAGTATAACGACGTCATGTATGCTCTAATTCTAAGTCTCGGTCAGTCTGAAAGGGTCTATACCAGTGTACACAGCCTATCGAGAATCGGGGCGGACTTCCTAAGTCGAGTTGAGCTTAGAACATGCCGTAAAACCCATACGAATCGGCTAATGGACACCTTCGACATATCCAATTTGGACTACATCGATAATATAGTGGGACGTCGGTCACCAGTACCGGCCCGGGAAAATATGGGGTTATGCATGAACCGTAAAACTAAAACGCGTATTGTACTAGTCTAACGATTTCTATTCGAGTCTCACCCTGAGGATGCTGAAGGTCAGTAACGTATCAGCTAATCCCCAGCGGAGTCGCCAAATTGTGGACATGACATAGGTCCACCCCGACGCGGCCACGCGCGGGTTTGGGGAGGCGAATGAATCTCCATGAGATGGTCAAATGGAAATTTAAATCGAAGTTGGAGTCGCCACCGAATTTTATGGTTATTCGGAACCGTTCGAGCCCACTCTATGTCGTAGTGGGCCGTATACAAAATACGGCCCATTTCCGATGTGAGAGTTTATTGGGCTCGTCCCTTTGCATATCGATATAGATGCCGACTTGAGCGGTTAATCGTATATTGAATGACTCTCGTTGCCAATGGATTCGGACATCCGGAAACCACGGTTCTGAGTAAGGGGTGAGGGTACGTGTTGGGAAGTTCACTAAGAACACCCAACCCCGCCCGCACATTAGCGGCCTCTACTAGGATATCGAATGATGTTTTAATACGCGCGTTAGTAATACGATGAATGATATGCAAACATTGTTTTCCTAAGCATGCGAGGAATTGAATGGGTTGCTAAGTCGGTTTAATGCATGAAAAATTAACGTCAAAGTTGAATTTAGCATGTGAGATTCGTTTTAGTATAATAAAACAAATGATGAAAAAGATATGAATTTGCTACAAAAGATGAACAAACGAGTTAGTATCGATTTGTAAAAATAATATAGCAAATAAAATAAATATACGAGATCGAGAAAATAAATATTAATCGAAATCTGAAAAAATATATTGTTAAAACGCTGCTTTGTATAAAAAAACGAAGTTCGAAAAATAATAAAAAAACGAGAAACGAGCCGCGTTTTCAGTCGGCCGCGCGGCTCGCCCGGGACGCACGCGACTCGCGTCCCGGTCTGTTTTCGAGACCGATTTTTGAAAGTTCGATGCTTTTATTAAATCGCGTACGAATATTGCATAATTCGTACTCGATCTAATATTTTCGATATTCGTTATATTCGATAATTGACTACGAAATCAATATTAAATACTTCGAATAGTTTTAGAAAAGATATAAATTTTGAAATCGTTTCGTAGAATAAATAAAATAAAACGAACGAAGAAAGCTAAAAAAACGACTCGGATTTCAGGCCCGTGCGCGAGTCTGTCCGGTTTTTTATTTTTGTTCGAAATTGTTAATTTTGATAAATCGCGTACAAAATATGAATTAATTTGTACTCGATTTATGTTTTCGATATTCGTCGTACCCGATATTCGATTATGAAATCGATATCGAGTATTCGGAATGAATTAAAAAAAAGGTTTTGTAAAAAGAAGTTTGAACGAAAAAAAGATGTAACGATTTTTAATATCGTCGAGATCTTAATATAATTCTTTTTGATACAATATTCGATTATAGAAAATCGATATCATATTTTTAAGAATGTTGTTATATGAAAATAGTTTTTTAATAATATCGATATTAGAAAATAAAATAAAAAAATGACGAATGACCCGTAATAAAAAAACGAACGACGAGGAGGAGAAGGGAAGAAGAAGAGAAATCGGGTTTTGTTACACCCTCAACCTACATGCTTCTGTTTACTCGGATCGGGGCTCGTCGGGACGTGGCTTGGGCACAAGAGCGTCGAGTAGATGTCGATGAGTTATGGTGGTTCGGTTTGGTCGTGAAGGGTGTCGGGTATAGGGCCGGATTTCCTTCGGGTTTTGGACGAGATATCGGTTCCTCGGTGCCTAGTTTTTATGCTTGTATGAATGTGTGTCTACGGATGTCGATTTCTATATTTGATGTTATGAGTGTATGAGAATAATGGATGTTGTAGATGCTAATTGATTGTGTAAAAGTGTGTGTGCAAGGGGCTATTTATAGGGAATTCCCGACCTTGGCTAGGAGAGTTTGAACTACCGCTAGAGATAGGAAATATAGGAAGCTGTAAGGCATGAGAATTCCGCTTTCTTGTCAAGGAAGAAAGGGAACACGGCTGGAATATGCTGCTCGGCCGAGTGTTTGCACTCGGTCGGGTGTCTGAATCGGTTTTCGGATAGGATTCCTACTTGAGATCGAATTCCATCCTTAAACGGATTTGTTTAATATTTTGTGTAGCTGATTTCCCGTAGGATTGGAGTATGAATCATCCGTGTGAGGTGTCACGGATGACTCACGTGTCTTGGGAAAATCTTTGACCGGGTTTTGACTCGGTCGCTAAAAGACGGTTTTACCCCTGGTGCCGGAATCGACCCAAATTAGTCTTATTCGACTCGAAACGACCCACTGAGCCTGATTTTGAGGTTGGTTTTGTGAGATATGTACTCCATAATGAGCCCAAGCCAAATGCCAATGATTTTGAGCCCGTTTCCGAATATATAAAAGCATGTTTGCGTCCGATCATCATCGGGTGTTTGTCGGAAACTGCTATAGACACCTGGCGGTCAAAATGTGGGTGTCTACAGTACTTCAAAATTAGTCTATCAATGTATACATTTAGGCGGAATTTGTTTTAACGTGAATCCATCCTTATTTAGTGATTTGTCATTTTGTATAGTTGTAGATAGATATAGATTGGTAATTTTGAGAGAAGACTCGCCTCAAGATAACAGATAATCTTACCTCAAGCCTACACAAAGCCATTATATTTTACAAAGACAAAATTATCAACTCCTAGAAAAAGCATAAACAGAACAGAATCTGACTCACCTTGTGATTGTTGTGAATCCAAAACATAGCGAATTTGAAAGCCCAATGAGACGCATGTACGACGGTTTCAATTTTTATGTATTTCTCATCGAATCAATAGTGCATCTTTCTGTAAAGAATATTGAATAAGAGTGTAAAAATATTGTGTCAGATAGACATTCTAGGGTGTGAATCAGGGGAATCGGATCCGGGGGTTCAGCAGCTATACAACGATGCCTTTACAAAGGGCAGTTCTTTTGGAGGGGGTTTGACCAAATGTCAAGACGATACATTGGTGATGCTGAAGTAGACGGTTCTCTGTTGATAACCATTCATTGCATAATCGACTTGAAAATGACCGAGCTGTGACTTGAACCGTAAACCACACCCGATACCAACCCCGGTTCCTCGTTTGCCATGTCTCAAACCTGGGTTTCCTGTCATTTTATGTAAAGACACTAGTGAGCTTATCTATTCTCATCCATCCAACAAAGTGCAGGTGGATACTTGGTTACTCCAAATATGGGCTCTTTTATTAACTTAAAAGTTAACCACAAAAACACGCTCGGTACCTCAATTAATCAGGACCAAAAAGAAAAAATGACAGGTCTTGCTAAACTTGCGAGTAATTCACAATCCTATGAGATGGTTCTTAAGGAATGTTGAAAAAACACGAGTCAAAAGTTTTAGGATTAGATTGATCATACCAGGAACAAGGCGACCGGAATGAAGATCTGACCCATAATCCATGAAGATTGCACCTTCTACCATTTTACTCTGGAGATACACAAAGTTGCAGATAAAGATTGTTGGAATGTTACAATCACCAAATAACTGTTTCTCCCTAGACAAACTACACGTTATAAGCTGAGTTTTTTGAGTTCAAACCAGCAGGTACATTCATTTCTCCTAGAAATATTCCAGTGTCGATTTACAGATATTCTGAATTTTGAGCTGAAAATGTAATTTGGAATCTTTCTAAAGGCTATTAACATCACCAACAAATTTATCATAGTGGCTTGTTGGCTTCTGCGCGTGATAGGTAAAGGGGTAGATGCACACAACCTTACTCTTGTGTCAAAAACACAGAGAGGCTGTCCTCAAAATAACGCATAATGAAAACTGTATCAGCGAACAGAGTTAAGTGACTCATAGCCGAAGGCTTTGACCTCATTACAATCGTAAAATAACAGAAAGAAGGGTCCAAACAAAAAATATCCTATAAATTCAGCGACATCACCAAGAGGGAGGGAGGGAGGGAGGGAGGGAGGGAGGGAAAGAGAGAGAGAGAGAGAGAGAGAGAGAGAGAGAGAGAGATCTCAAAATTAAAGTGTAAGAGTAAAGGAAGATGATACCATAGGGAATGTCAATTCACTGTTAGCCACCAAACAAGATCTTCCGGTTCCAACGGCGCCCTCACCATAGCCCCGGACACTACCGAGTCCTCCAATCGCAAATGCTTGATAGGGAGCCATATCTCCTACAATGGAGCCTCCTGTGACACTGTTAAGCATTTGATGTGAGATCAATTCGAAGAGGGGGACAGAACTGACATTTCAGAATTTTAAAAGTATGTTAATATATGAAAGTTACATGCTTTAACTGCCCACAAAGTATGCATAAAAAGGAAGGATTGATGTTACTACTTGAGGAGATAAATAGGATTAGAAAGGACAATGATTGACGAGTAACAAAGAAGCTTGTGTAGCTAGTCAATAATCAATGCTACCATGTTGAATAGATTCCATAACAAAATATTCTCACTAGAGGGAAAATAGATGTATCCAGCACAAAGAAAAAAAAAATATTTTAGTCAATTAAAAAAAGTGCTTGTTAAACAAGAGAATTGTAAATGACAACATTTGAAGTTTGAACTATATCTCACAAGTATCAATTTTACCCCTGATAATTGTGCAGCACGATATGTTAACCTCTTTGCTTTTTGGTAGCCCTCTTCAATAGTAATCTAGTATATAAAATACAGTTTTTTATTTATTATTTTCAGTAATGTGTGTGTGCGGACTCGTGTAATCGTGTAGGTATGAGTAGAGTAAGAGATAGTTAAGTTCAGCCTCTTTTTCCTGCGCTTTTATTCACTTAAGAAATGGGTATCACTTAAGAAATGGGTATGGAGTGCACAAGCCACAAGAAGTGCCTTAGTTTTCATGGTTCAGCAACACAAAATCACAAATCAGGATGTTGGAACATAATTTTTACCTTGTCATGAGAAATGCTGGTCCAAGTTTGAGACCCTTTGTTCCGACAAATTGGAATCGATTATAAACAAGCCACTTGGAAAAAACAGGAATGCCTTGTTCAATTTGCAGGCTAAACTGCAATCAATACAAAATATATGAAGAAATTATGTGAGACACAGCAAAACCCCACATCCTGCTCACACCTATCAGTTGCAGTAAGAAGTTCACACCTCTGAATCTTTTACTTGAGAAGTTCACATTTTAGATTATAAGGGTGGACTGTTACCCGACTGAAGAAATTATCGTTGGCCTTGGCGTAGCGGGTTTGTTGCTTTAAAATCATCATACTATCATGATAGCCTCCACTGCACAATATTTTACAGAAAACCACGTGTTAACTCCTTCAACGAGAGAACTTCTAAAGTAAATAGATTTAAAGGTACACAAAAGTGAAACATGTTACAAATCCAACCAAAGGTACCCGGAATGAACCCATGTTAAGAAGTAATCAAAGTGGAAATACCCAAACCACATGCACCTAAAGTAAAATTACACCAGACCATGGATACCAAATTGAAAATTTTCTTTCAAAATAAACTGAATGCAAACTACTTTTATATCCTCGCAAACCTGCATGTAACCGGAAATCCATCAAGATCTCTACTAATCTGACGGCCTTCATCATTTACAGGGCGAACATGCTGGAACATTATATAGCAGACATTCAGAATCACATAGAATTCACTTGCAGTTAGGATTGTGCAGAGCATTATTAAGCAACTTTGAAATTAACCAAAGTGTATAAAGTGGTATCACCTCAAATTTAATACTCGTCGTGCTGCTCCAGTTGGAACTAGCTGGTTCACTCAGTTCTAAACCCACTGACGAACGACAGAGATTCACGCCCCCACTTCCAGCTTGTGAGTAGTTATCAACAGGCAGGCCGTGTACCCCAATTTCAGGAGAAATAGAATGCTAAACCCAAAAGGACAAACTTTTACAGAAACATTCAAATTCCAGCAAAAGAAATTGGATTATATGAAAAATAGTAAATACAAAGCATCAAGATAAGAACAGAAGTAACACTAAGCCGTGATTTACAAATAATCTCAAAAACCTAAAGCTAGTAATTGCAAGACAACTAAGCATACCTGAACTATAAGAGACTGTTGAGGAAGCCATTCCGGTCTTGGCCTCCTATAAGCTACCAATACATTTGTATCATACAATCCTTTATCCCAAAACACATCAAGCCTCTCACTTCCACCAAACAAATTTGGATGTTTAATGCACAGGCTGTCATAACATTTCCATCGTCAATGATTTGATCGTAACCAGAAAATCAAACTATTCTTATGTACGACCAACCTACATAGTAGTGTAGGGATAGCAAAGGTTCTTGATAAAAAAATGATCTAGCTAAAGCTACAGACAGTAAGAAAAAACAACATTGTATTTTTAGAGTGTAGGCAAAATTTTAAAAAATTACTTCATGCATCTTGTTTATTAGTATTAGACATTTTTAAGAAAAACCTAGAGTTTTTAGTTTTGAAATTAATATTGCGAAAAAAATATGAAACATGTATGAGAGCATCACTTGGCTCCATTAGAAAGTACTTTCGAAAGGCATCGGCTCCCTTCTTACTGATAGCAGACTAGCACAGCTACGTGCTGGCAATAAATGAGTAGCGCTGGCACGTCCTCGGCTCCATTAGTAGGGTATCTAGTGAATATGGTAAGCATTCTTTATTTTTATATTTACCTAGTACGGTTTCTGTGGGGATTAATCGCCATTTTAATAGGATTTGATGATATTTTGAGTTTCTAGCTATTTAAGACCTCAAATTTCTAGCTATGCCGCTAATCTTGTGGTAGGAGATGCGAGGTTTTAGGTTTTTGAGGTGAGTTCACTAGACCAGTTCTATCACACAAGTTATTGTAAATTGTAAACCTGGAGCACCACAATTTCCTTTAGAAAACTAAGAAAAAATATGACACTAACAGCAACAATATTACTCCAATACATCAAGGGATCATGTTAATGGCCGGAGAAGGGGCGGATATATGCCACCTTATTCCCGTGTTAGCTGCACGTTGCGTCCCAATGGCCCAAAACAAAACACTACAACTAATGTAAAATACTAATTTGACCGACAATTTAGCATATTGTACACTGCAATACTGCATTTGCCATTACGCATTTCCTCATATCCAATCCATTCTTCCCATATACCTTCTGAGGGTCAAACTTACAAAACTTGACCGTAATTGTGTGGAAAATTATTAACCTTTTAATGACCAAAACTAATGTTTAAAGATTTGTTATGAAAATTCTTTCATATTTTTGTAACGGAAAGTAACGTATAAACGGAGAAAAAACTCTCGACCGAAAAGCAAATGGAAAGAACGAAATGGATTGGACTAATATCTAATAAGTAAGGTGAACAAAAGGGGAACACCACATAACATAGATAGGCATGGGATACCATAGAAGAAAGAAGTGAAATGGAAATAAGGTGAACTCTTTTACCTTCCAATTACTAATGAAAGAGGGCCACCAGTATTCCTGGATATAACAAAAAAAGTTAATACTGTAACATGAAAGAAGCAATTGTCATGGAAACAAAGAGAGTAAAAAGACCAACCTGAGAGGAGACAGCATCAAAGCAGCACATAATTTATGAGACAAATCAACATTTACATCAATTTTAGCTGTAAGTATGAACAAATGATTCATAACCCAATTGAGATAATGTGAGTAATTGGGGATTTCAAGGATAAAGAACTGACCTTTACCAGCAAGGATGCTCTTTTGAGCTCCCATGAATGATGGTAACTCTCAGCAACCATGAAAAACTGGAAAATTAAAAATAATCAGAATTAGATTAGATGTTCTGTAATCTGTATGATGATTATCTGATACAAAACCGTAAATTTAGAAGCAATCCAGAAATTAAAATGAAGGATACAAGATTATTTGTGAGATAGAGAAGAGAAGATTGTGAAGAAGGTTTGTACTCCGTACTTTATACTCATACGAGTACTCATCATGTGCCATATGATATGGGTTTTTGCATTCAGACAGGTGACAAGAAGTTATCCTTTTCTTTCTTGATGGGGCTTCTCCTAGCTGCCAATCCGGGCCGGGTCCATCTGAGCGGCCTGACCCAGTCCAATGTTTTACTACATACGTACTTTACAATGTTTTGTTACGTACGCACTTTACGATGCATTTTTTTTAAAGAAAACGTGGGAGTTATAGTAGATCAATTTCCGCTAATGCTAGAATTGCATCAGGGAACGAAGAAAAATACACAGAAACATCCCCACTTCTTGGATATAAACGAGCTACGTAGTGTGCGACCGTATTACTGTCACGCTTAACATGAGACCAACGACACTGAACAAAACGTATTAGTTTGTGAATGTTCTAGGTATTATGTTTCTCCTCAAGACTTTGTATCTGTTATTCAGCCAGGTCTGATCTAAGAAGACCGGGTTGGTTGAGATCTCGTCACTTTGTTGTAATTCCACTACATGGTGGATGTTCAGCCGGGTCTGATCTAAGAAGACCGGGTTGGTTGAGATCTCGTCACTTTGTTGTAATTCCACTACATGGTGGATGTTGTGGGTTAGCTTTGGGACTTGTATGGTGTGAAGTTTTTTTTTTTTTTTGCCAGCTTGATAAAACAGGAAAATCAGTTTTTGCGAGCACCAGTGGTTAATCCATGGGCGCCATTATTTAAGATCCTAGGAATATATTAAACTAAAAAAAAACTCTGAACTAAAAAAAAACCGTAAATGCTCTCGACCTCAGGCAACTTGACTGCAACAACACCTGAGATCGATCACCACCATCTTCGACCAGGCTTCCAATGAATAAGAAGAAGGCAAAGCAGCCATCACAACGGGTTAAGAAACTTGTTACGAGGTAGTCACACAAAGAAAGCGGAAAATAATAGGATGATACGATATGGCAGAAGAACGGTGACATGATTGAAAACCTGAATGATGAAAACTTGTTTGGCGAGAATGACGAAAACTTATTTGGCGAGAATGATAAAAACCTGAATGTGCTAGAGTCCATCCAGAGTCTGAACTTAGAGTTTGGGACTGACGATGAGGATGAACCAATAGAAGTGGTTCCTGAGACAGAACCGAAAAACAACAATGGTTGGCAACAGCGAGAAAGAAAAAAAAATAGTTGACGTCGAAGAGGAAGAAGAACTAATGCAAATTTCTTAAGACGAGGTTAAAGAGGAGGTCGAATTCTGGCAAAATGCGGTATACTGTTTCATCATGGGCGCCAACCCTCCTTGGGAAGTGATTGAGGGGTTCGTACGTCGCATTTGGAAGGCTCATGAGATCGATAAAATCTCGTTCCTTCCAAACAGAGTATTCCTCGTGAGATTCAAGGAGAAGACTGCAAAGGTATCAATTCTTCTTTATGTTCGATAATAAACCAATGATCGTGAAGGAATGGACTCCGGATGCCATTCTTAGTAAGGAGGATGTTCCAGGAGGTCCCGGTGTGGATTCAACTCCATGAATTACCCTTGAAGTTCTGGGGACGCAGCCTGCCGAGAATCGCCTCTCTGGTAGGACCGTATGTCAAGTCTGACTTGGCTACGGAGGAGCGTACGAGTCTCGGTTATGCCCGCGTTATGGTTACAGTAAAGGTTGGGCAGAAGTTTAGAAATAGTATCCAGTTCTTGGATGAGGTTAGGAAATTAGTTGAGGTTCAAGCTAAATTTGAATGGAAGTCTATTTGGTGTACCAAATGTAAAGGGTATGGTCATGAAGCCAATGATTGTCGTAAGGAGGAGCTGAGGAAATCTCAACTTGCTAATAAACCAAAGCAGCAGAACATAGCAAAACCGGTGAAGAATGGCAAATTACAGAATAATGTGCTGAAGACGACAGCTGCTACTTTGGTGGTACCTTCGTCGAAGCAGATTTCTAAGCTGAAACAACCTGAGGCTGGACTGAATCCTACTAAAACTTTTGCTCAAGTTGTTTCAGGTATGAGTCACGAAAAGGAAGGGGTAGAAATGAATGATGGTGTCGGTTTAGAATTGGTTTTACATGGTGGTACATTGTAATCCTCTAGAAATTCTAACGCAATACAGTGGCGGAAACAGTGTAGAGTTGGGATTAAAACACACTGACAAACTATATCTTATTAAAAGAAATGATAAGTCAATACAAAGGTCTCTTTTTACAAAAGGGCTAAAAGAAAATTCTCCAAACAGGGTTATACAAATCCATAAATAAACATGAATGAAGAAAGAGTAGGATCCACGCTACTCGCTAGCTCACACCCAAAACCCAGCAGCAATTACCTGTCATGTTATAAACATAACAGCCACGTCAGTGGGGAGTAACTCGGACGTTCTCCCTGCCATATTATATCATATAAAAAAATAATAGTATTATTATATCAAAATATTTAAAAAGAGAAAACATTAAACGATATAATAAAAATAAGTTTTCAACGAAACTTAAAGCACTTGCCAACCTGCAAGTCAAAATCAATCGATAATAATAATATTCAAAAATGGCGTTATGGAAATTCGATCAGTGTGCACAAGGCTAGACTTTCACTAGGATAATACTGGAAACTAGCTTCGAGAACTGTAGATTTAACTCATAACAGAATCCAGTCTCTAACTAGGCAACTCTATAACAGGACTGCGTGCAGCGAGGTCCTGGTTTAAGTAGTGCACACCCCTCCTAGACAACAAATATGTCTAGTTCAGCTGACGGCGACTAACATGATGCGATATCTAGCTTAAGGTCAAAACATACACTCTCCTAGGCGAAACTACGCCTAGTTCAACGACCAAATGCGCCCCAAATAGGCATGCTGGCTTTATAGCTGATGGCAAAAACGTACAACCCAGACTATATTACTCTAACCCCACACTTCTCTTATTCCATAACTCCAAAACAAGCCATTATCGATACTCAAAAGATATAATCATTATAAATGATATGGATAAAAGGAATAAACATTTTATATAAAAAGGAAAACTTTCTATAAATAGAAACTTACTAATTTTAGAAACTTACTTAAAATAGAAATATTTTTATAGAAAATACGTAAGTGATTAAAAATAAGTGAAACGTATAGAAATTGCATTTCTAACGAAATTAACATTTTATTATTATCGTTGTTATCGTAACTTTAATATATTTCTAAATTCGTTCTCAAAATATAAATAAAATATAATAAGTGAATATATAGTATTTTATAAATGATTAGAAAATCGAGTTAAAACTATAAATTTTAGAAAATAGATGTTGTAAGAAAAACGATATCAGAATTAATTGAGTCGTTGAGTTTTATAAATTAAACGAGATTATATAAAACCTTCAAATTATTTTTAGAAAATAGAGTTTATCAATAAATAATACTGATTTTACTAAAAGTAATCAATCGTAGATAAATGAGAAATTATTAGGGAAAATAGTCTCGACTAAAAATGTATTTAAAACAAAATCGACTATTTTCTCATTTATTAATATAAGTCGTAAAAATGAAATTAATTTATTAAATAAGTATACGAATTTCGATTAAAATATAAAAATACGATTTTGAGTTAAAATTATTATAAATTAACAAATTACGAAGAAAATATGAAATCGATATTATTTAGTTACTAGTGTCACGATAACCAACAAAATATTATAACGATCACAAATAATTAAACTACTAACAATTTGTAAAATGATATCGAAAACTTATAAAACATTTATGAGGGATACGATTTATTAAATAATATTTTTAGCAAATAATAGATAGCTAAAAAAAATAGAAAACTGAAGTTAAAATATTTACTACATACTACTACTCAAACATACGATATAAAATCGAGTAACGTCCTAAAGTTACCTTGAATCCAAATTGAATCGATCTCGTATTTGTCCGAGCTCCAAATCTTCGAAAGCACGCCTTAGCCTTCGTGTCGTGAGTCGCTAGCCTTCCAAGTACGCTTCCACTAAGAAATTCGAGACATAAAGGAATAGAAATAAAGAAATTGGAATAAGAAATGTTTGAAAAGAATAGAGATGCCACGGGATGAGAAGCTGAAAGAAGATCAATGAAACATACAAAACTGAGGGAATATGAGTGAAGCTGGTCGACTGAAACGAGACGACAACGCAGCAGCAGATTAATTACAAAAATAGCGGTAGATAGAACAAAGACATGAACGATCACACGAACGACTAACAAAATGCGACAAAACGAACCGAAGAAGAAGATGAACAGATAAAAGGGTGACCACAACCTCGATACATAAACGTATCAGCAAGAAAGACGAATCAGATAACATAAAACGATCAACCGAACAGCGACCGTAATAGCAAGAACAGGAGCGGTCACAACTTACGAGACAACATCAGCATAACGACACAAACCACAACAACGAGAATGGCAACAAGAACGAAGAAGAAGAAGAAGAAGAAGAAGAAGAAGAAGAGGAAGGCCGAGAAGGGAAACGCATAGGCACAGCAGCGAAGGAAACACGAAAATGAACAGAGGACGAACAAAAACAAAGCAAGAGAATGACTAGGACACAACAGCGAGAGCAACAACAGTAACACCGAACAACAATAGTGACAGAAAAAGGAGAAGACAAGGGGAACGAAGGAAAAGCAGACGACAGGAGATGGGGGTGAATGAAGAGATGGAACGATGGGAAATAGGAAGGGGAAAGCAGATGAATCAAATTAAATAAAATAGAATGAGAATGACTAACATTGAAGCGGTGGCACAAAAAGAGACGGGGGTTTGAACGTCGAATGAAGTGGAACAGACAAAAAGGATAAGGGGGTTGTATGATTAATAATAACTGAGTATGAATTCCACTAAAATCAAGTGGGATTGAAATATGGATTAAACAAATTCCGTAACGATAAGTCGACTGACCAACTAACCGAATTAAAACGAGTTAATAAAATTAACAAATAATTGGGCCGTCAATAAAATGAGTAAATAAATTATTCAAGACGAAATTGAAGCTTATAGAAATAAATAATTAGACGATGAAAATGTATTTCCCGATAAATAATAAATTTTCGATAAAGTAAATTAAATTGATTTCTCGAGGAAATGAAATAAATATTTTGACGAAACTTGAAATAAATGAGTTTCGAGCCGAAAAATAGAAAATTCGAGCTTAAAAGTAAATAAATAAAAAGAATTTAGAATTTAAATTGTCGAATTAGACTTTCGGTAAGAATTAAATTAAATGTGTAAAATAAATCGAAATAGAATTAAAATATGTTTCCGAGACAAATAGAATTTTAGGAGTTTGAAACATTTAAACGATAAATTTGTTTTATAATAATTTTAAGAATTACGAGTTAAATCGTGAAAATAAAAATACGAACATAATTTTAATTAAATTTAATTTTATAAAATTAAGGGTGTTACAATCTTCCCCACTAAAAAGAAGTTTCGTCCTCGAAACTAACAAAACATAATAATAGAATGAAAAACAAGGTTATATCATTTGAACAAAATGAGAATGCTTAACTTGCATCACAATCTCGGTTTAAAAATTGTACAACTTCAAATGTAATATGAAATCGAAATCGAAGAGAAAAATTTATTTCAAGAAGAGTTGGGCTCAATTTCCAAAGTTTAAAAGCATTTAAATTAATAAAATCGCAAGTTAAAAATTATTTGATAAAGTAATGACGATAGATAATATTTGTAAATGAACTCGAGGGGGAGAGTACCCAAATATTTTCAAATTAACAGTAAAACGTTTTAATTAAGAAATTCGACATGTTTTAAGACCAAACAAAAATTTGAGAAATCAAGTTTTGTAGTTCGTAAATAAGAATCGAATCAGTCGACAAACATTTTCGATAACAGATTTAAAGTCTAAGGACAATAAAACAAAAATTTAGACATACGGAGTTTTTCGAAAATATTAAATCGTTTTACATAAAATTTTTATAGAAATCAAAATATTAGCGATTATGAAAATTTTCGTAAAATTTAAACACGCTTGAAAATTGAAACAATTTTGAAATATTTTAAAATAAATTATTAAGGCCTTTTGAAACAGGACTAAATATATGTTATTAACCAAAAACGAATACGAAAACGAAGTCTCGAAATCTATAACTCAAAATGTTAAAATTTCATGAAATTTTTTTTTTTTTAAAATTAGTCAAACTTTTCATAACAGAGGTTCGGGAAAAAAGGTAAACGGATAAGTAGAGTCAGAGTCAACGACAAATCGAAACAGAAAATTTCAAACCCGATAAAGAAGTCAAAGGGATTGGCCAAAGAGAAGTAGCAAGATTTAAGAAAAGCTAATTGGAGGAACGAAACTGAGAGTCAAACGGAGTTCTCAATGAAATACAAAGGAAGTTAACCATCTCGAGATTCCCGGTACGACTCCCACAACACGGGTTCCTAATTTCCATCAAATAATACGAACCAATATTAGGCACTAGATGGTACTACTGGTCACAATCCCAAAAATGTCTTACGTGATTATCCAATCGTTCAAACGACACGATACTAATCCACAAATGCTTTACAATCTAATCTCATCAATTAAAATTCCAATGGTCATCATAACACACCCAAATTCGCAATCGATAAGGTTCCTAAATCCAAAGCTCATAAAGTTTGAACTAGAGGTATATTCCAAATTTCTCGAGTAAGGAACACTAAACAAAACCCACCAATTAACAAGCACGGGTACGAAATCCTCAAAAAAATTATCATCAATCTAATTATGATGCCACATGTACAGGAGTTAGGAACGTATAACAAATCCTCAAACACGCTCAAACCTATAGGTAATGGCGCAAACACTCACATCTTCAAACACGACATTCGACTAATGTTTCCGAGAAGTCCATCAAATTTCATATCGTAACAACGAATCCACCAAAATATTTATTAACTCATCGAAGCCACAATCTCGTTGGTCTAAGGGTTCTGATCTATAAATCCATCAAGATGATTCGCATTAAGTATTCCTCAAAACAACGCGGTAAATGCAACTTTTAATTGTGCAATATGTTTCTCTTTTTCAAGGTTAACAACAATTTATCCAAGTTAGATCACTCAACTCCAAATTTCATAGGTTACAACCCTAAACCACGATCAACGATCTAATCCTTAAGAAACACGGGAGATCTATGTTACATACATAATATAATATGTTGGAACGTACGGGGCATGTGTAATATAAATAAGAAACGTACGATTAATGAGTTCAGTAAGAATAAAGAAGTCGACATAGTCGGCCTTCTCGAAACAAAAATAAAGAATAAGGCATATGATAAAGTTCACAAAAATGTATTTGCAGATTGGAGTATTACCACTAACAACCACTGTCATGAAGGGGGTCGAGTTTGGCTCTTATGGAAACATAATAGGGTATGCTTGATGATATTGGAATACAGTAGCCAAAACATTCATGTTGAGGTGAAAACTTCTTACGGAAAGGGGTACATGCTTACTTTAGTTTATGGTTTTAACTTTGCTGCTGATCGAGTTGAGTTATGGCAGCGATTAGAGAGGTATTCTTCTCCGGTTCCTTGGATCGTTGTGGGCGATTTCAATTGTGTTATTGATGCGAGAGAGAGACTTGGGGGTGCTTCCTCAGAAATAGAAATGACACAGTTTTGAAGTTGCTTAGAAGATTGTGGGTTAAGTGATTTTAAGGCTAGTGGGTCTTGGTTCACTTGTAATAACAAACATCAGGTCGCGGAGACTCGAATTTACAGCCGAATTGATCTATGCTTAGTGAATGATGAATTGATGACGCTATTCCCGGATGGTTTTGCTAAATTTTTGCCCGAAGGGACATTCGACCACTACCCATGTATTGTCCAATTAGAGCAACCTCTTGTGAGACGGAATAGGAGCTTTAAATACATGAATATGTGGGGGCGTGCTACTGACTTTCTGAGCTGTGTCGAAGCAACTTGGAAGTCGTATATTGTGGGGACGAGAATGTACAGAGCAGTCAAGAAATTGAAGGCATTGAAACACCCTTTGAAGATGCTTAATTAGTCGTGTTTTACTGATATCGAGAACCGATGTGTTCAGGCAGAATTAATTTTGGAGCAAATGCGAATTTGGTGGATAGTTGGAGTCCGACATTAGCAAACAGGGAATCTGAACAGAATGTTCAGATGCGTAACCTGCAAGCAGCCCGTGCTGATTTCTAGAATCGGAAAGCAAAGATGAAATGGGCAAATGAAGGCGACATTAATTCAACTTATTTTCATGGAATGATGCGCGCAAGGAGGGCTCATAATACTGTTGCCAATTTTAAAGATGATGCAGGTCGGGATTGCTCGAATATGCCGGACATTGAAGCTGCCTTTATTAGCTATTACGAGAAGATCCTGGGTGAATCACAGGCTGTAGAATAACCGGTTAAGGTGGGAATTGTTCGAAGAGGCAGAATTTGCTCGAATGCTCATAAAAATATGCTTGAAGCGACAGTAATAGCTGAGGAGGTGAAAAGGGCCATGTTTAGTATCCCTCGTGAGAAATCACCTGGGCCGGCCGGTTTCTCGAGCCAATTCATTAAGGATTCATGGGCAATTGTTGGGGAGGAGAGTACTAAAGCAGTACAGGATTTCTTCGTAACGGGTAAATTACTCAAACAACTAAACTGTACTAATATCACGCTGATTCCAAAAGTCCAACGCCCTCAAACGGTGAAGGAATTTAGACCAAATTTGTGCTGCAATGTCGTGAATAAATGTATTGTGAAGATTATCTATTCTAGACTGGCACGAGTTTCGCCCGACTTGATAAGTCCTAATCAAGGGGGATTTGTTGAGGGGAGGAACATAGTGGAGAATGTACTGATATGTCAGGACCTTGTTCGGATGTATAAGAGGAGACGAGTCTCACCTCGATGCTTATTCAGGTGGATATACACAAAGCTTATGATAGTGTAGAATGGAATTTTGTGGATCAGATGTTGCGAGCATTGGATTTCCCGGACCATTTTCGTGACATAATCACGGTATGTATTCAAACGGTCTCGTATTCTCTCTTTGTTAATCTCAATAATTTTGATTTTTTTCGAAGGAAAAGGGGATTAAAACAAGGTGACCCGATTTCCCCTTTGCTCTTCACGATTTGTATGGAATACTTTTCTCGAATTATGGATTATGTCACGAAAGAATGGTTTCAAATTCCATCCGAAATGTGAGCCTATGAGGTTGAGTCATCTCCTCTTTGCGGACGACCTTCTCTTGTTCTGTAAAGGGGATATGGACTCAATTGAATTGATATGGCGAGCTTTTGCGACATTTAGCAAGTCATCCGGGTTGAATATAAGTGTTGGTAAATCAAATGCCTACTTTGCGGGCATTGATAATGACATAAAGGCAACGATTTTGCAATTTTCGGGGTGCTTAGAAGGGATGCTTCCGTTTCAGTATCTGGGCATTCCTATCCAGACTACGCGGCTTGGCAGGAATGACTGCGAGAAACTGCTGGCAAAAATTACTGCATATATTTCCAGCATTCGAGCGCGTAAGTTTTCTTATGCAGGTAGACTGACACTGGTTCAGTCTTTGCTGTCTCAGCTTCATAATTACTGGGCCATGGTGTTTGTTTTACTGAAGTGGGTTTTAGCGCGAATATATTCAATCTGCAGATGCTTTCTCTAGGAAGGAGGTGTCGAAGGCACGAGGAGAGCTTTGGTGGGATGGGATAAGGTCTGTTGCTCGAAGGAAGAAGGGGGACTAGGTCTGTGTAATTTAAGCGTGTGGAAAGTCGCTGCTGTGGCCAAGCTGGCATCTTGGGTTTTTGATCAACCTGACCGTTTATGGGTTAGGTCGATCAATAGCGTTTATTTGCGGGGGCAGACATGGCAGGATTACGTGCCTCCAGCTGATGTTACGTGGGCCTGGATAAAGATTTGTCAGGCTAAAGATAAGATCTTGCCATTTTACCAGAATGGTGTTTGGCAGGGTCCGGGATCTGCTTATTCGATTTCAGAGGCCTATGACTATTTGAGAGAACATAGAGCATGGGTGGATTGGTGGAGGCAGGTTTGGAGTGTGTGGAGTATGCCTAAACACAGCTTCATTTCATGGCTAGTGTTTAGGAATGCATTGAATACTAGAGAAAAACTGGCCCTGATTGGAGTTTCGGACTCCGATTTATGCTGCTTATGTGAACTGCAGACAGAGTCTATTGATCATCTTTTCTTTGGGTGTCAGTATAGTTCGACTGTTATTGGGCAGGTGAGTAGTTGACTGCGGAGTAAGATCTCGAGTGACAATTGCCTGCATTGGACTGTTAAGATGAGAGGATCAAAGTTGAAATGCAAAATAATTCGAGCTACAGTGAAGGCGAGCATCTATCATGTATGGCTGCAAAGAAATTTGAGTCATATAGAAGGTTACCTGAAGCAACCTCTTTTGGTTGCGGAACAAATTAAATTGGATGTCAAGAATCAAGTTTTGTGTAAGATAAAGTATCCTATTAGTCATAAAGATGCTGGGTGGCTACATAAATTGATGTAGACACGTGGGTCTTTAGCTCTTGTAATTCTTTAATTGATTTATTAATACTTACAATTCACCAAAAAAAAAAAACCAACAAGTCCTTCACCATCAGCCCAAATGGCTCCCGCGATGCTCGACAATTCTTAACAGCTATGATCAGCAGCTGCGAATCACTCTCCATCAACAAGCTGCATCTCGCTCGCGAGTTCCAGTTTCAAAGGTAACGCATCCGCCTCAGCTATATCTGACCGCCATCCCGCAGCTACTCCCTTGCATCCCACCACCACAATCGTCTCATTCACATCTCTCCCCACCACTCCCAGTCTGATATCCCCATTAGCATAAATCGCCGCATCGATATTGATTTTAATAAATCCTTCCCCCGGAGGTTCCCATTTTGCCCGACTCGCCTGACAAGCTCCCCCATGAGACCTGCGCATTTCCATCCCCTACCTGACATATTCCTCAACGATTTTAATTATGCCCGTTATCACCGTACTTGGTAATGGCGGATACTCCTCAAATATCACTAAATTTCGACAATACCACGTGGCCCACAACATAGCTAGGAGGCGATTCCGGGACTCACCTGTGACACGAGCCAACAGCCACACTAGCTTTCGAGTACACAAAGAAGATGGGGCATCAACAACAAGCTCTCCAAATTCCCTCTCTCCTTCCAAATGTCTCGTGCCCATGAACAATTAAACAAAGCATGACACTCTGTTTCAATCCCGGCACATCGCAGGCCGTACATCGCATCCATGACACAATGACGTTTCAGCAAGTTCGTCCTCATCCCGATTGTTCACGAGAAAAATCGCCATACAAAATGAGCTATCTTAAGTACGGTCTTCAGCCCCTAAATCATCTTCCATACATCCGTCACCTCGGAGTCTTCCACTGAAAGGCACTTGCGGAACGGAGTGCGACTCAATCCAATACCCTGACTTAATAAAGTACTCCCCACGCTTTCCTGGCCACCAATACAATCTATCTTCAAGGAAGCGGTTGCTAATCGGGATACGTAAAATGGCATTCGCATCGCCAAGGCAAAAACAAGGCCCGAATCCTATCCTCCTGCCACCTTTCGTGCTCCACATTCAGTAACTCCGCAACGCGCATAGAAGGACCAACCTCTAAATTTGGGTTCAAAATGAGAGTTCCATCGGTCCTGGGACCCAATTAATCTCCCAAACCTCTATATCAAGTCATTTCCAACACGCCATCTGAGCCCCTCAAGTAGGATCGGGTTCGCATTCCAAATACTCCGCCACACAAAACTTGGGTCATGTCCCCGTCGAGCCTCCAAGACCGAACTATGCTCAAAGTATCTTGCCTTAAACACAATGCTAACGAGAGAGTTCGGACGGGTAAGAAAGCACCACACCTGTTTGGCAAGCAGGGCCCGATTAAACGTGCCCATATGCTGGAACCCCATGTCACCCACCGTACTTTGATCAACACATCTTGTCCCATGACCACCAATATAGCTTCCGTTTTGACTCCGTCGTCCCCCAACAGAACTTAGCTATTATGCCATGAATCTCGTCAATAGGTCCTTCCGGAATTGCAAACAAACCCATCATATAGGTTGGGATGGCTTGAGCTAATGCCTTAATTGATTACCACTTCTTTCCCCGGCATAGATAACAATTTTTCCTTCCATCCTTGAAGCTTTTCCAAATACGGTCTTTGATCCCTGAGAAGATCACCTTTTTCGACTTGCCAATAATAGTCAGGAGTCCCAAATATTTCTCGTATCGTTTCACTTCACGCACATAAAACAATAGCTTAATTCTTTCCCGATTTCGAGCTGTGACCTTCTTGCTAAAGACAATTTCAGACTTAGCGTAATTAATTTCTACCCCGAAGCTCCTTCAAACTAGCTAATAATATTATCTAACGTAGAGCATTCCCATTCATTTGCTCGAGCAAATAAGATACAGTCATCCGCAAAGAATAAATGAGAAACCCGAGGTGCACCACGGCACACCTAGGCTCCATGAACAAGCTTCCATACCAATGCCCGACGTAATAGGTGTGAAAATACATCTACACAAAGTAAAAACAAATACAGAGATTTGAGATCACCTTGACGGAGACTCTGCGAAGGCTTCACCCGCTCCATCTCCGTCCTATTCACCCGAAACGAGTGTGTAACCGTCATCACACATTCCATTATTCGCCGTTGCCAACCTGAAAAGCTCATTCATCTTATGACGGCTTCAAGAAAACTCCACTTGACCCAATAATAAACTTTATTCAGGTCGAGCTCAAGCGCCACCGTCCCATCCTTCTGATAAGGCTAAAGACGTATCATCTTAATCAAAATAATCCTAACGAACAACTAACCTCTAAGGCCTCTGGAATAAAGCTCAGTAGAGGCAAGTCTAATGTTTACTTTAGCGGGATGAAGGAACAAGTTAAGAATGATATTATTGAGGTATCTGGCTGCCAGGAAGGAAAACTACCCTTTCGTTACCTAGGTGTACCCATAAAAGCATCTCGATTATCGATTTTGGACTGTCTACCGCTGGTGAATAAGGTTATGGAAAGAATAAGGAAGCTTGGGGCGAGAAAACGGAACTTTGCCCGTAGGCTTGTGCTCATTAAATCAGTGCTTAGTACTTTGTATAATTTACTGGGCGAATATTTTCATCATTCCCATGAGTATTATCAAGCAAATTGAAGGGATTTGTAGAACCTTCCTTTGGGAAGGAGGAGTGAATTATAGTAGGGTCCCGTTGGTATCATGGCAAAAGATATGCACTCCTTATAAAGAAGGAGGACTCGGGATTATACAAAGTAAAATCTGGAACAAAATAAAGCTGCGGTGGGTAAGCTTACATGGTGGGTTGCAACGCATCCAACAAAACTATGGGTGCAATGGGTGCATCATCTATACATAGGAGATGCGAATTGGCAGTCTTATACTCCTACACAGAATGCTAGCTGGGGGTGGAGGAAGATTTGCCAAACTAAAGACCATATACAACCGACACTGGTGGCCTGACGAATAACTGGAATGGGCAGGGTGCAAACAATTATTCCATAGCAAAGTGTTATGATGGCTGCGTGACAAGGAGAATGAGGTCAGTTGGCACACTTTGGTATGGAATAAATGGATGATCCCTAAACATAGATTGATGGCTTGGATCTTTCAACATGAAGCTATGAATAACAAGCATAAACTGAAGCAGCTAAACCTGGTGAGTGACGATAGATGCTGCATTTGTGATAGCCATACGGAGGACAATGAACATCTTTTCTGCTAGTGCACGTACAACAGGAGAGTACTGAGCATCATGGAGGAGTGGGTGCGCACGAAGTTGCGACCAAACATTGATAATCAGTGGAGATTGACGCTGAGAGGTACAAAAATGACACGAGCAATCGTTAATGGAGCACTAAATGCAGTCGTCTACCATATATGGCACCAGAGGAACCGAGCAAGGACCGAGAATGAGATATTAAGACCTGAAGTAGTAGGAAAATATGCTATAGAAGAACTTCGTATGATCTTTTTTTTTGTTAAATGGTAAGTATATTGATAAATAAAAAAATCATATACAATATGCTATGATTCTAGTTACATATTCAGAGTCCCTCGTGCTTAATTTCCCTTTCCTAATCCCTCGGAAATACAATTGAAGTTCTTTTCTAATCCTTTCGCTAAGTATTTCAGGTCTCATAATCATATATTCCAATCTACTCTGATTTCGCTGCATCCATATGTGGTAAACACACGCGTTGATCACCCCGTTCACAATTCCTCTTTTCAATTTCGAGCCCCTTATCTGTAGTCTCCAATTGGCATTCAGAGACACCTGCATTCGGCAGTCTACCCAGGTTTCAACATTTAGAAGTATAGCCTTACTGTACTCATATTGACAGAACAGATGAGCTGCTGTTTCCAATGTTTGCGCACACAGACAGCAGGGCGCATCATCAATGATCTGAAGTTTATGCAGTTTATCTCGTGTTCTTAACGCTTCCTGTAGGTGAAGCCAAGCAACGAATCTGTGCTTAGGGATCGACCATTTACTTCACACCAGTCTTGCCCAGTCCACTTTCTCTCGCTTTAATCGACACCAGTTATACCCTCTAGCGACAGTATATTGACATTGATTATGCCACTCCCCTCGTGTTTATCCATCTTTGAACACATCTTTAGCCTGACATATATTTCTCCAACCCCAACTTGAGTTCATTGTGGGACTGTAGTTCAACCAATGTGCTCCTTTTAAATAAACTGAGTTCACCCATTGCACCCATAATTTATCAGGATGATTAAGAATCCACCACGTCATTTTCCCTATCAATGCCTTATTCCAATGACAATTCTGTCTAAGCCAGTCCGCCCTCTTCATAAGGTACACATACCTTCTCTCACGACACTAATGGAGCTCTAGAGTAATATGTTCCCCCTCCCAAAGGAAATTGCGGCAGATGTCTTCAATTTTTTTAATAACACCACTGGGAACAAGAAAGATACTCGCCCAATACTGATGCAGCGTGCTGAAAACGGACTGCACCAGAAACAGTCTTCCCATGTAGGACAGCTTCCTCGCTCCAATCTTCCTAATTCGCTTGGTGACTGATTCAATTAGAGGCAGGCAATCTATGATCGTAAGTCGGGAACTCTTAATGGGAACACCTAGATATTTAAAGGGCAGATTGCCTTCAGAACATCCTGAGACGGCCAATATATCGTGCTTGTCAGCAGTCTTGACTCCATTGAAATAAATGTGAGTCTTACCTGGACTGAGTTTTAAACCCGAGGCTGCCGAAAATGTAGCAAATGTGCGTAATAGGACCATCATAGACTGAATATCTCCTTTACTGAAGAGTAATAGATCATCGGCAAACATCAGGCAGGTCAATTTCATAGGCTTACACATCGGATGATAACTAAACTTTTCATTAGAGGTAGTGTATCGAAGTAATCTCGTCAAGTATTCCATGCAAATAGTAAATAAAAGGGGGGAAAGAGGATCCCCTTGTCTCAACCCTCTCTTCCCATGGAAAAAACGAAACGAATCTCCATTAATACTTAGTGAGAAAGATGCTGTGTGCACGCATTGTATAAGAAGATTGCGGAAATCCTGAGGAAAATTAAGCTTTTCCAACATCTGTTTAAGGAATTCCCACTCCACAGTGTCGTACGCTTTTTGCATATCCATTTTGATCAAACATCGAGACGACACAGCTTTCCTAGTGTATAACCGAACCAAGTCTTGGCAAATGAGGATATTTTCCACTATACTTCTTCCCCTAATGAAACCACCTTGAACCGGGGATATGATATCCGGAAGAACCTTAGCCAATCTGTTGCACAGAAGCTTAGAGATGCATTTGTACAACGTATTGCAACACGCTATAGGACGGAACTGAAGAACCGATTTTGGGCGATCAACTTTTGGAATGAGGACCAAATTAGTGGTGTTCAGCTGCTTGAGAAGCTTTCCTGAATGGAAAAAATCTTTAATGGAAGCACAAAAATCTTCCCCGACAACTGACCAAGCATCCTTAAAAAATTGGCTGGTATACCCATCCGGGCCTGGAGCTTTATCATTCGGAATACTAAAGAGGACTTTTTAATTTCCTCATTAGTGACCTGCTCCTGTAAAATAGCATGATGTTCATCACTGCACATCGGCCCCATCTGCATAACCATGCTAGAAACAGACGTAGAATCTGTCCAGCTCCCAAGTAGAGCCTGGTAGTAAGAAAGGAATGCATTTTGGATGCCCTCTGCGGTGTTACATTCCTTACCTTCGCTATCTTCAATCATCGAGACTCCATTACACAATCTTCTGGACTTAAGAGACCCATGAAAAAAAGCCGTGTTAGAATCCCCTTCATTAATCCAATGTTCTTTAGCTTTCTGACTTAAGAAACTACACCTCGCCCTGTCAAGTTCCCTAAACTGTTCAGCAGCCTGCATCTCAGCCATAATCAAACTATGATTAGTAGGATCTTCACGCAAATTCTTCTGGCTATCCATTAATTTCACATGTGCAATATCCACTCTTTTATCAATTACATGGAATCTGTTGTTGTTCAATTCTTTCATGGGATATTTGAGTCGTCTTAGCTTCACTGCAAACTGGTACATCAGAGTACCATCAATTGGTTGCTGCCAAGAGTTTCTTACTATATCGATAAACTGCTTGTCTTGACTCCACATATTAAAATACTTGAAACATCTTTTGCCCCTTTGCTGCACTGGATTAGCAGAAATGACACAAGGATTATGATCGAATAGGCCTTCTGATATGAAATTAGCACAATACCCATCAAATAGGTCCAACCATTCCTGGTTCGCAAACGCTCTATCTAATCTACTATAAACTCGAGACTCCGGAGGTTGCTTGTTTGTCCAGGTATAATATGCACCTCGAGCTGGGCAGTCCACCATACCTAATTGATCAATACAATTTTGAGATGGTTGAGCAACATTCAAGTTAAATCTCCCCCCCTAAACGTTCATCAGGAGATAGGACACAATTAAAATCACCGCCCATCCACCACGCTCCCTGAATACCCAACTGTAACTATCTTAAATCTTCCCACAACGTTACTCTTTCCTCCAATTTGTTAAAGACATAGATAAAAGAAGCTTCAAACTGTCTCCCCTTCTGGATCTCAACAATAGTGCAGTGGATCAGCTGATCAGTGTACTTCCTGATGCTAACATCGCAAATTTGTGGATCCCATAATACCCACACACGACCTCCAGGGTGAATATGGCTATTAGTAGTGATACACCAATCATTGAAAACATTAGTCATGGCTTTATTCTGTTTAGTAGGCTTTATTTTAGTTTCAAGAATGCCAAAAATTCCTACTTTATTACTCTTCATAAATTTAGCAACTTCCTCCTGTTTCTTCCTCCTATTCATCCCCCTCACATTCCAAAACCCAATAATCATTAGGAGAGGATAAGGGGTTTGATGCCACCTTGCTTCACACCTACAGTAGAGGTGTCACGTAATTTATCTAGGTATGAAGGACTTTTACTTTTCGGACTCCCATCCTCAAGTGTCCTGTTGTCACCTCTATTCTTTTCGCCCCCTATATCCACATAAGAAATGGTACGTGCAGGAGGCTCAATATTAGAAATTTGACCTGATATCCCCCCTGTCACAGGACCTGGCAGCCTCCCATTCTCTAAACATGTTTTCTGAGTCTCCCCTTGGCTACTTACTGGCAAGGAGTTATCCTGCCTTTTCACCGGCCTCCAAACCTTTCTGATTGCCTGATTTGTTGGCATATTTCTCCCACGACACTCTTCTTTTTCATGCCCCATTTTCCTACACACCAAACACAATGTGGGCTTCCAATCTTAAGTAACCGGAATTTCCACAATGGATCCTTTCTCATTCTTAAACGATATCTTTTTTGGAAACTGTTGACATACTGAAACCTCAACTAGCACCCTTGCATAGCCCAATCTTGTCTTATGTTCAGTATCATCATCTTTTTTCAAGAATTTCCCCACCACTCCCGCAATCTTAGGTAGTCCCAACCCCCCAGAATTTTAAAGGTAAATTATGAAATCGAGCCCATATAGGCATTACCTTAACGTTCTCCTTCTCTAGATCGATGTCCGGTTTCCAGGCTTTTAGTACAAGTGGTTTATTATCGAACATATAAATTCCAGCATTCAGCACTAAATCACGCATAGCAGCAGTTTGAAATCGTACTAGAAAAACCCCATTAGGAAGAAAAGATATCTTGTCCATAACGTGGCTTTTCCAAATACGCTTAAGGAAACCCTCCAACGCCTGCCAATGCGGATTAGAACCTACTATGAATCCATACACGGCATTCTCCCAGTATTGAATCTCATCACGCACATCTTCTTCAGTAATCTGCAATAGATCTTCATGTGCATTATGAATCGCTACCGCTTTGCCTCCCTGCATCTGAAACCACTCTCCTCCATCTTCATTATCATGAGTTTGTTACCAATTTACGTCCGAAACACCAGCCAAAGGAATTGCAGGCACAATTACATCATCTTCCAGGGTATACGGGGGTATTCTCATTATCTCCTGCATGGTTTTTTCTTTCAGCGCAGCATCCAAATCAGGTTTGTTACGTAACAAAGTTTCATCAATCTTCACTTTCTCCTTCTCCATGTTATTGCGTTTAGTTTTCCTCCTAGTGATGTTGCTTAAATCCGGTGAACTAGATCGAGACGCCCGGACCATGGTGTCACGGTGGCCGCCAGTCACCTTCGTTTTCTCTCACTAGGGTTTTTTTTAAAAAATATACTCCCGTAATACACTACAAGAGTTTAAGTATTGGGCGACTGAGCTTAGCTACCGTCATCTGTAGATAAAAAGAGACGCGCGACTGTTAACAGTCGCTAAGCGCCCGTCGCTACAGTTAGTCGCATCTAGCGACTGATTTCAGTCGCTAAAAAAACGCGAGACTGATTTCAGTCGCTAATTTTAGCGACTGATTTCAGTCGCTAGGTCCTCAATTTTAGCGACTGAAATTAGTGGCTAAATGTTCTGTTTAGCGACTGATTTCAGTCGCTAAATGGTGTGACGTGGAAACATTTAGCTACTGAAATCAGTCGCTAAACAGAACATTTAGCTACTGATTTCAGTCGCTAAAGTGCCTCAAATAGACCGGTTATAATTATTATTATTCTAGCCAAAATCTGCGCAATAAAACAAACCAACAACCACAATACATCCCAAACATCATTCCAAACGTTGTTCCAAACGTTACGCAAGCTTCACACTCCAAAATGGGCGACTAAGTACGCAAACGTCGTGAATACACTAAATTAAAAGTGTTGTTACAAACTGTTTTTTCAACAAGCATTCAGAAACTACAAACTGTTTTCAATCCACTCACCTAACAGTGAAACTAGCTGACGCACCACTACCACCGTCACCGAAGGGGTCTCTAGGATCTCGGGGTCCGGGAATGGGGCCGGAGTTACAGTTCTGCTGGTGCATGCTTCTAAGGCGCTGTAGCTCTTCCAGAATTTGCGGGTTAACGGACTCCTGCATCTTCAGCCTCTCATCCTGCTCCTTCATCTTCTCGGCCATAGCATCCCCTCGCGCCCTTTCCTCCTGCAGTTCCGACCTCATCTCAGCCATTTCGGATGGCACACAGTCCGTCGAGGTCGCATGGGCCCCCCGAACATTGGGTGGTGTCCAGTACAGGGAATGAGCGTTCCCCGTACCGTACACCGCTCTCTCGCGGTATCCCTCCGCGACTCTGTACCAAATCGTGCTCGGTCCACACCTTCATTCTCGGGTGCTCTAGTGGCCTCCTTATACGATCTCTGAAAGAAAATGAAGTCGTGATTAGGTGGGTTGTGTGAAGAAAAAAAAAAGTAACGAAGTCTTATGTTTTACCCAAATGTCCAGATCCTTCTGCGTGGCGAATGTTCGACCTTCAGTATCGTCCCCCTTGCTCTTCGTGTCGAGAAATAGCTTCACCGGTGGAGGGAATTCTCCGGTTTTCATCTTCACCTGTTGACAGTACACGTAGATTTCTCTTTTATATTTATAATGAAAACATTAAATAAGAATCCAAAATAAAAATCAAAGGTAAGGAAATACTAACAGTCATGGCCCGCTGGTGCATCGATTGCGACCCACCATAGTGGGTGCCCTCAGCAAAGCCCTCGGGGTCCCCTCCCCGCCTCTTGTTCTTTTTCGCCTGGACGAATCTTGCAAGGAACTTCGGGTCGGAGCGGGCTGTTCTGAACTGCTGGATGGCGTCACCTACAATTTATGAACTTTGAGATCAATACGTGTTTTGAAGATATATACAACTTCCTATTCAAGTACTAACACTAATTGAGTAATCGAACCTTTAAGGTGTCTCTGTAACTTCTCGTCGCTTGCCATCTTGTACATCATGTCTCTAAATCTGTCGACCACGACATCAATGTATCGGTCTCTCACAGCCACCTCGAGACCCTCATTGTAGAAGTGTTTCAACTGCAAGATCGTTTGTCGTCATTGTAATAGTAATTTGTAAACAGTAACAGATAATTAATAAAAATCAGAAATTGGTGTACCTTGAAGTTGGCAAACCACTTCTCCCGTTGCCACACAGGCACCTTCGTCCAACTCGTGCAGTAGGTAGTCAACTCCTTCATGAAGCTATCCTTCACACCAGTGACCACCGCACGAGTACGAAACCTACACCAAAGAGTGAAATAAGATGATGTCTCACCAAAAGAAGGAAATATAACGTCTCATGATAAGTGTAGTTTGTAGTGTCTATTTTACTGTGTTTTGGTCCCATTTTCCTTGTGGAATCGCTCCTTGGGAGAGATTTATGGGCTTCTTATGCTTCCTTTAGTTCGTTTCAGGTTCCCGAGACCGATTTGGAAGAGTTGGAGCGATTCCGACTCTATACATACACATTTTGGAGCCAACGGAGTAGAGGAACGATGACTCGATGCCTCAGAATCGACCATGAGACCTCGGGACCCAATCCCGAGCCTCCGAGACCCGATCCCGAGTCCCGAGAATCGACGGGAAGCCCATGAGAAGCAAGGAGGGACCAAAGAGCTCTTAAGGGAGGCCTACAAAGACCCATCCCGTTCGGGATGAAGTGAGCATGAAGCGCGGCTACTGTGAGCCCATCCCGATCGGGAAGGTGGCGTCCCGACCGGGACCGACCACGTCCCGACCTCGTCCCGACCGGGACCACCCCGTCTCGGCCGGGACGGCCTAGCTGTAGCCCGCGCCTTGTTTTCTTTCTTCTCCCATCCATTTGTAACCCTATATATACCCCCCTCTTGTATTAAGACACCATCTTATGTTATATCCTTAAACCCTAGACTACTTTAGGTTAGATTAGATTATATTAGTGTAGATTAGTCGGTAATTGGTATTTAATCATAGTTTAGTACTTGTATTAAGGGAATTCTTCAAGACCCATTCAAGATTGACAACCTTGGGTGTTTGTTTTGGGTTTTTCTTCATTAATGCAAGTTTTGTTCTTTCTCCTTCACTAGTTTGGTATACTCCTCTTCCTTTTCCTCTTAATCTTTATTTATGTTATTCAAGTTTCAATCTTTGATTGTAGTTAATAGTTTTCACTAGTTTGTTGATGTTTGTTTTGTTTCTTTGATGATTCCTCTTGTTAGTGTTAATCCTAGATTAGATATGTTAGAGTAGTGTTCTTGCTAGGGTTAGTAAGGTGATTAGGGTTTTGATTGGGTGATTAAGGGTTTGTTGGAGTTGTTGGTGGAAGATTTGGGTTTCCTCTTGTTTGATGCACATCACATGTTTGTTGAAATGCATGATTGACTAGTAGTTGCAAATACTTGTTTTTCTTGCCTTTCTCTTGTGGGTGATAGTTTGTTTGTGGGTTCGGTTCCCTCACTAAGTTGCGAGAGCCCAAATTCGACCTAGGCCACCATAGCGCGCTAGAACCCCGTTTGTCATGTGTGTCGCCGAGATGGGTTCTAGGTGGAACCTCTAGGTAGCTCTAAGTTGCGAGAGCCCGGACCATACCTAGATCACCCTACTACCTCCTTCGCTCTAGTTCTCCCTCGACCATTCCGTTACCCCTTTGACCCCGACCTAATCCTAGCCCGTTTTCTCTAGTTTGTTCTCCTTAGCCTTAGTCTAGCCTTCTCCCCTTCCTATCATTCTCTAGTTTAGCTCGTTGACTTAGTCTCGTATTTAGGCGACCTTAGTCTAGGCTTTACATTACCGTCCCCGTGGATTCGACCCGACTTACCCTATCTACCCTAGTTAGGATTAGCCGGTTATATTATTGACGGTTGGGACGTGACGAATCCCTCCCATCATCTCACCATGTCCTCTCCGGGCTAATAATAAGGCGCCCGTCGTCTGTATACTGAAGTTGTTGTTGCTGTTGTTCCGGTTGCCCAACGTCGTTCACCTCCGCCTCGTTCTCCGCCTCTTGATCCTCCTCCCGCCGGTTCTCCTCCTGGTCCTCCTGCTGCTGGGACCCCCTGTTGGTGTTGCTGCTCCCACTACCATAACGAAGTCTGCTGCCCAACGTCATATCTGCAGACATATAATAGTAGAAAGTTAGAAATTGACATCATAATAATGCAGATTACTATGTACAAATAATATAACTTACTAAAACTATACCCTACTAAAAATCATCGTTACTGTCGTTGTCATCTTCCACATGCCTACTCTAACCACTGACATCCTCTTCCTCGTAATCATCTTCCTCATCCTCATCATTGACCTCTAAATCATTGGTGTTGTCCTCCTCCTCGACCATATCACTAGAAGCACCTTCCTCCTCCTCACCACCTTCATCGTCTTCAAAATCTTCCCCCACATCCATCTCATTATTGTCAGCATCATCATTTGCAAACAGATTCTCATCAACTGGAGACAATGTTGTACCACTAGAAATGACATCCTCTTGGAAGAGGTCAGAGTCATAATGCCCCCGTGGCTTAGTTTTGAACACCGCCCACCGCTGGTTTACAGTTCTGTCGTTCTTTGTGGTTGGGTAAGGCGCAAAGCAGACTTGGTGTGCTTGTTGTGCAAGTATAAACGGATCGTACTTGGAGTATTTTTTGGTATGATTAACTTCAACTAGTTTGTACCTTTCATGTACTCTAGTACCTTTCACAGAGTTGTCCTTCCATTCGCATTTAAATACCACAGCTCTATACCCACGATCATTTCCAACATAGCACAGCTCGAAGATGTCCTCCAATAGACCGTAGTAATCTTCACCCTCAAGTGACGACACACTCACACCAAAATTACATCTACTCCTACTGCTACCATGGGCAAATGTATGGAAATTGTAACCATTAACCGAATACCGGTTCCAAGTTCTAACATTCCACAAAGGACCTAATGCTAGACTCCTAACCAAATCATCCTGAATATTCTCTGAAATTACATGCTCCTTAAGCCATTTGGGAAACTGTTCCTCATGCTTATTCCAAACGTCATCAGCATGTAAATGTGGATTAGCAGCCACAAATTCAGTTACAAATTTCTTCTCGTACGGCTCCAAAACTTCGCAGTTTGATAGCAAGTACAGGTGAGCACGATTGTACTCCTTCTCATCTAATGTCCTCCACCCGCCACCTGATGACGATCCCTCACCTACCTTACTTTGGAAAAAGTTTGGTACGTTGGGGTCAATCGTCGTCTAGGATGTTTCTAGGTTTAGATTTTTGGCTTTGGTGTTCACTTCTTTCTCGAAATACAGAGAACAGAAGTTGGCTATCTCCTCTGTTAAGTAAGCATTACATATGGAGCCCTCAACCCTCGCCTTGTTACCAATTTTTTTCTTCAAATGGTTGAGAAATCTATGACAATCATCAAGCGACTATGTTATTATCAAATTATAGTGTCTAACGTTAGTTAGTGGGTAAAATAAGTAAGTAGTTGAAAGTTCTCACCTCTCAAATGGGTACATCCATCTAAACTGTACCGGTCCTCCCACTTTAGCTTCGTAGGGCAAGTGGACCGGTAGATGCTCCATTGAGTTAAAGAAGGAGGGTGGGAAGATCATCTCAAGTTTGCATAGTATCTGAGGAATTTGATCCTCCAAACGAGTCATGTCGTCATTTGTAACTGTCGACGAACACAAATCTCGAAAAAACTGAGATATCTCGGTGATAGGATTCCAAACACTTTCCGGCAGCAGGTGCTTCAACGCCACAGGTAGTAACCGCTCCATGAACACGTGGCAGTTGTGACTCTTCAAGCCTTGGAGCTTCAGGTTCTTAATGTCCACACACCGACTAAAATCGGATGCATACCCATCAGGGAACTTCAGTTTCCCTACCCACTCTAACACGGCCTTTCTCTGAGCCTTATCAAGGCTAAACAAGGCTCTAGGCTTGGACCCATCCAACTTGATATGCATTTTCGGACGGTCACAAATTTTTTTCAAATCTTTTCGGGATCCTACGGTGTCACATGTCTTGCCCTCTACATCCATGACGGTGTGAATCAGTTGCTCAAAGAAATTCTTCTCAATATGCATCACGTCCAGATTATGTCGGAGTAATAAAGTACTCCAATATGGAAGGTCGAAGAAGATGCTTCTTTTAAACCAACCATTTTTTAATTTCTTAAGATCTTTGAACTCTTGATCGGTCCCGTCAACAGTAGATGGGAACTCTGAAATCACCTCCCAAATTTCATCTCCTTGGAGACGAATCGGTGCCTCATCTAGCACCTCCTCACCCTTCTTGAAAGCTCTCTTATTCTTCCTGTACATGTGACCCTCGGGTAGAAACTGTCTATGACAGTCAAACCAACTAATTTTGCTTGAATTACTTAGGTAGAATGCTTTACTTTCACTCATGCAACAAGGACACGCTTTTTGGCCCGCCGTAGACCAACCACTCAACATACCATACGCAGGGAAATCGTTTATAGTCCACAAAAGCGATGCTCTAAGCTGGAAATTTTGTTTCAACGACACATCATATGTCTCCACCCCTACTTCCCACAAGTGTTTCAATTCCTCTATCACTGGTTGTAAGTAAACATCCAAGTGGTTTTTGGGATTTTTTGGGCCGGGAACAATGAGAGAAAGGAATATGAACGGTGGTTTCAGACAAAGCCATGGGGGTAAGTTGTACGGTGTGACCATGACAGGCCAGCATGAGTATGACTTACCGAACTGACCGAAAGGGGCGAACCCATCGGTACACAATCCAAGTCTCACGTTACAGGGATCCTCAGCAAATTCAGGGTAAATCCTATCAAAGCGTTTCCACTCCTCCCCGTCACTAGGATGACACATCTTCCCCTCTACACGAGTTTCTTCCTTATGCCACCTCATTTGTTCGGCAATGGTTCTGGTTGCATATAATTTTTGAAGTCTAGGGGCGATGGGAAAGTAGGTAAGTCGACTAAGTGGTATAGGATTTTAATGCCTCGCAACACTCTTTCCCTTCCTACCCCTCAAAACAATATTCCCATCTACACTTTTGTATCTACCCTTCCCACATATCTTACATTCCTCAAGCACGACATCGTCCTTCCAAAAAAGCATACATCCATCGGGACAAGCATCGATCTTTTGATGCGGAAGTTCAAGACCTTTAACTATTTTTTTGGTATTGTAGAATGTTTTGGTCATAATGTTGTCTTTTGGGATGAGTTTCTCAATCAATGCAGCGACACCGTCTACGCACCCAAAAGGTAGGTTATACTCACATTTAAGGGTCACTACCATAGACGCCACTTCTAACAATGTCACATCATACCCTCCATATAATTGCTTCTCCGCAGCCTCTAACATATCAAAAAAAGCTTTCGCTCGTGGGTTTGGCTCTTGTGGGGTTGGTTGGTCGTCGTTAGTGTACATGCTCTCATCATTGAACAAATTGCACTCAACCACATCAACAATCATTCCTCTCACCCCGCCCTCATTCTGATCCACCTCAGATTCCTCAAAAGCAGACGTCTCACCATGACAAATCCAATAATAATAATTTGGGCTAAACCCATTTGAGATAATATGTTCCTTAATCAGAATATCGTCCAAGAATTTGAGGTTCTTACATTTCAAACAAGGACACCTAAATCTACCCTCTGACGCGTATTCGGGATGGGTTTTAGCGAACTCAAGAAAACTATTAACACCCTCTAAAAATTCCGTTCTGGGACGTCGTCTCTTATCTAATCTTTCCTCATACATCCACTTTCGTTCCTGTCGCTTCATTTTTTTATCTAAAAAAATTGAGACAATAACCACATACAAATTATTTATTCTTAAGTAATTTACTAATATATACAGACTACTCACATATTTCGTAAAATTCACAATTCACCTAAACATAGTACTATTTGCTCCTAATCCATCCATAATTACATCACTAAATCGACATAATTGTATTTCCACTTTCAATTTCCTAACACATCAAAACTACCCAATTCATTCAAATACTCAATCATAAACCCTAATTTTATACTAACAATCTACCTATTTCAAATTGGGGAACCTATTGGGCGATTAACATTCTAACTACACTAAATATTCCGACAACTAAAAAACTATCCAACCCAATATCTAATTTATTTATATCTATAAAAACAGAAATTAACAAATAATTGAAAATAAATATAGATAGATAAACATACCTTAAGGAAAATGAGAGAATTGAAGAAGGAATTAAGAGGAAAGGAGGAGGCTCGAGTTTTAGAGAGAAGGGAGACGGATTTTAGAGAGAGGGAGTGAAATGAGAGAATGAGGCGGGGTAGGGGGGCTGCTGTTTGCTTTAAAAAATTTTACGACTTTTAGCGACAGATATCTGTCGCGCGTCTTTTTTTTAGCTACAGATATCTGTCGCTAATATCCTCTTTTGCGACTGAAATCTGTCGCTAAGTAACTGATTTAGCGACAGATATCTGTCGCGCGTCTAGTTTTTTAGCGACAGATTTCTGTCGCTAAGGTTTTTTTTTTTTTAAAATCCGTCTCCTCGTCCAGCGACTAATATCCGTCGCGCGTTGTACTTTCAGTCGCTAAATAAGCGACTGAATTTTTCAGTCGCGCGTTGGTAGTAGCTACACGGAGTATTTCTTGTAGTGATAGTTCTTTAGAAATATTAAAAAGGGCAAAATGAACTCTAAGGTTTTGGCTTATATTTAAGCTAAATTCTTTGACTTGTAATTATTTTGTGATTATTTAATATACTTACCTTTTACCAACAAATAATAATAAATAAATAAATGAACAACTAACAAATAGCTAGCGGCAAGTAAGGGTCACACCACAGAGAAATGGATGAATATTGCAAATTATCTATGGTCGATTCTAAACTATTCTAATTTCATTTTGTTTGATTTGTTTTCTAAACTAATACTAGAATGTAAATAAACGATGTTCTAAAAATATTAAGGAGATATAGGGCTTTCCGATTCATTATGCAATTAAATTGGGTAAAGTTAATTAATCATTCAATCAATCACAGTTAATTATTTGGGGCAAAGACACGACCTTTCATTCGGATCTTGTGTCAACTTTAGGATAAATTCTGAAGGGATCTCGCAGTTTACTAGATTATCCTACCCACTTACTTATAAGTCTACCCTTACTGGGCTTTCGATCAAAGGTTCGGATTCCTAAACATTCAACTATTTCAACGTCTTAAACTAGCAAAAGAACGATACAAGACAAGTAGTAAGACAATAACATATGAATGATCAATCAAATAAATAATTAAGCTAACATCCCCAATTCAATTAACATAGATCCCCTTCAACCCTAGATGAATAAATTAGCCACTTATACTAAAATATACTCCGTAAAACAATAGAAGAATTAAACATAATAAAAGATAATACGAGCATGAAACTAAGAGAAAAAAGAAAAATTGTCAATTATGTAGAACTGAAAGATTGACGATCTGAAAGTATGATTACAAACAACAAGAATTCCGATGATAATAAAAAGTTTAAACTAAACTACTGAATCAGAAAGTGTAGATAAAACTAACCCTAAGAAGGGTATATAATAATAATAATGATGATGATGATGATGATGATGATGATGATGATATGGGACTTTAATGCCTGTCTCCTCAAATGTAAGCTTGATGATATGGCTAGCTCTGGTAGTAGTCTCACCTGGACTAACAAACAGGAGATTGAAAGTAGAGTTTGGTCCAAGCTTGATAGGGTTTTGATAAATCCTGCTTGGATTAAGTCTTTTCCTCAGTCTGCTGCTAATTTCTATGAGCCTGGTATCTCAGATCATTCTCCTATTCTTTTTGAGATATTTAAGGATACAAAGACTAAAAGGCGCTTCTGTTTTTTGAATAGCTGGATTGCCCATCCAGACTACAATAGTGTGGTGCAGCAAGTCTGGGAGAGTCACTCACCTGGTGATCCTATTTTTAGGTTGTTCCATAAGCTTAAGGCTGTAAAAAAAAAAGCACTCTGGGGTCTTCATTCTCAAAGTTTTGTTGACATTTCTAATGAGGTCAAGGAGGGTAAGATAAGTCTTCTGGATTGTCAAAATAAATTGAAGAGTCAACCATTTTCTGCTGCCCTTCTTTCTCAGGAAAAAACTCTCCTAGAATCCTACTGCTTTTTGAAGAAATCTGAGCTTAGCATGCTCTATCAAAGGGCTAAAGGTAAGCATCTTCAACAAGCTGACTGTTCATCTAAATATTTTTTTTGCAAAAATTGCTGAGAGGAAACATCATCAGATGATAGGATCTATTAATGATCATAATGGAGTTTTGAGGGAGGGAGTTGAGGATGTATCAAAAGCCTTTCAGGACTACTATACATCTCTGTTGGGTCAGGATAAGCCTCTGGTTGGTCAGTTTCTTACTCTTCCTAAGTTACAGTATGAGATGATGGATACTTTGGCTACTCTTGTTCAACCTGACGAAATAAAGTCTACTCTCTTTTCCATGGATTCCAACAGTAGTCCAGGGATTGATGGATTTTCAGCTGGTTTTTTCAAAGCATCCTGGCATATAGTAGAAAAGGACTTCTGTAAGGCAGTTCTATGCTTCTTCAAGACTAAGAACATGCCCAAGCAAGCTAATTCTACAGTGGTCTCCTTAATTGCTAAGAAAAAGAATGCTATTTCTGTTCAAGACTACATGCCCATTTCTTGTTGCACTGTATTCTACAAAGTAGTCTCCAAAATCTTAGCTAATAGATTGGAAGCTACTCTTCCTTCTCTCATTGGAGGAGAACAAGCTGCTTTTATTGAAGGTAGGAACATTTTTGACAGTATTCTATTCTCTCAAGCTCTAGTGAAGGGTTATAGCAGGAAATTTCTATCCCCTAGATGCTTAATAAAGGTAGATATTAGGAAGGCATTTGATTCCCTCCAATGGGCTTTTATTAACCAGATGCTTCTCCATTTTGGCTACCCTAGCAGCTTCATTCAATGGATCATGGGTTGTATACCCAGTCCTTGGTACTTCTTTAAACTAAATGGGGGATATATCAGGTTTTCTCCAAGGCAAAAGTGGAATAAGGCAGGCGGATCCTTCGTCCCCTTACCTATTTGTAATGAGCATGGAAGTTTTGTCTCAATCTTTAAGAGTTATTTGCCAACAGGATCAGGTCTCTTTCCATCCTAAATGTTGTAAACTTAGTCTAACTCATTTAGTCTTTGCAGATGACCTCATGATCTTCACTAGGGGGATGTTCCTTCAGTTTCTGTTGTTAATAAGTTTGCAGATCTTAATAAGTTTGCTGACCTCATGATCTTAATAAGTTTGCAGATCTTTCTGGTCTTTATGCTAATTTTGAGAAAACCTGCATTTATTTTGGTGGAGTCACTGATAATGTACAGAAGGCTATTGTGGATGCTACAGGTTTCTCAATAAGCTCTTTCCCTTTCAGATACTTAGGCATCCCATTATCTGAAAGTAGAATATCTCATTTATTTTGAAGATCCAACATCATGTGAATCACTGGTCTACAAATCTCTTGTCTTATGCCGGTAAGGCCCAGTTGATTAACTCAGTAATATTTGGGATTGAGAATTTTTGGTGCTCTAGTGTTTTGCTACCTAAGGTTGTGAGTAAAAAGACTAATAAGATTTGTAAAGATTTCTATTGGGGGATTAAGGAAACAAACAGAAAACTGGTGTTCAAAAAATGGAAGGATATTCGTTGTCCTTGGAGTGCAGGGGGTTTTAACATCAAAGACATAGAGGCTTGGAATGTTGCCCTTATCTCAAAGTGGATTTGGCAGCTGTCTGGGGATGAGAACAGCATCTGGAGACAATGGTGTCAGGCTTATGCTTGGAAGAATGAGAGCATTTGGAATGCTTCCTCAAAAGAGTATTTCTCTTCAGGATTAAAGGGCATTATTTGTGTTAAAGATAAACTGATACAGATTGCAGGTTCTGTTCCTGCAGCTTAGAACAATATTAAAAATTGCTTGGGATCTAAGTTCATGGTATCAAAGGCTTATAAACTCTTCAAGGAGGTGAGGTCTATTCCTTGGACGAGAGCACCTAGCAATGCCTTTATTGTCCCTAGTCATAGAATTATTACTTCCATGGCTGCACAAGGACAACTGGCCACACTAGATCAGTATTGTAAAAGGGGATGTCAAATGGCAAACAGGTGGTGTTTATGTAATGCAGACCAAGAGACTAATAGGCACTTATTCTTCAGGTGTCCGGCTCAACAAGTTTGGGTAGTTATTATGGACTGGATGGATATGACTCTATCTGTTCAATCTTTAAAGGATATACTAAAATGGATATCCTCACCTCAGAAACGAAAGCATTGGAAGATGTCGTGGATACAAGCTAGTGTTACTGCTATGGTGCACAATATATGGAGGGAAAGAAACAAGCGAACATTTGCAGATAAATATGCTACTGTGGAGACTGTTATATCTCGAATTAAGTTTCAAGTTACAACTAGATTTGTTGCTGATTGTAATCCTAAGCATAATAGGATTAGAAGTTGAATTGTACTAACTGCTTAAGCTCCTTTTAGTGGATAACTCTTTTTGCATTGAAATGTAATTTCACACAAAATGAATGAAATGATGATTTTTCTTGCAATAAATAAATAAATAAATAGTAATAATAATAAATATTATTAGTTTTTTATAAAAAATATTGGTTTGATTGATGATCATGACAGATCCTTGCGTCCTGCAGATTTGCTTCTTTATTCGTGGGACGGGGTGCGTGACGTTTGCGTAGATCTTACCGGGTCTTCTCCTTTGACTCGGTCCGGGCTCTCTGATTTCGCGCCAGGCCGTGTTGTGGGCAACGCTGCTCGGCGCAAATGCGCTAAGTACAGAGGCCTATGCTCGGGGCTCGGGTATGGGTTTTTGCCTTTTTCCTTTTCTTCGTTGGAGGAATTGGAGGCGGATGCTATCGGCTTACTCAAGAGGATTCATAAATTTTTGATAGAACAGGATGCCGGAGCACGCGCCGCTCCTTTTATTTTTACCAGACTTGGCTTTGCTATAGCTAAGGGGGTAGGGGCCCAGATTGTATATCGGCTACCCACCAATTTTTTGTAAACTGTTTTTTTATTCATCAATAAAATTCTAGATTTCATAATAATAATAATAATAATAATAATAATAAAATAAAATTTAAAAAAAAAAAAAAAAATAATAATATAATAAGGAGTCTCATTACTCCTACTTTCCTAAAAATTAGGAAAAACTAATAAGTTAAGAATATCACGTAAATAAGAGTTATGGTAAGTTAGATAGTCTAAAAATAAAAATCCCACGAAACGCCTTCAAACCAGTCGGTTCGGGTCTGTCCTAACCGGTTCAAGGCTGTCCCCATCAGTTTGGGTCCGTCCCGACCGGTTTGGGTGTCTCAACACTGTGCGATGAATTTGAAACGCTTTATGTTTCTTCGTTAATCATTGAAATTGGACGTGTTATACCGTTGGAAAGCTAATAGAAAGCGCTTTCCAACGCTACCTGATTCACCTCGATCGGAGTTGTAGAACTCAAGATATTCACGTTTAAAGTTAACCCTTGTTTTAGCGATCATTCTTTCTTCTCGATTCGCCTTTGTTCGAGCTTCCAACTTATTTCTTTGTCATTTCTTATTGTTTCTTCACTTCACGTCCTTCTTCAAATCTTCACTTAGTATCCTCTAATTCTTATTACTTCTTCCTTGTATGATTTCATAGTTCGATGCTCATCATTTCCCAAACTGTAGCTCCATCGCCTTCATTTGTCTCGTTTCCTACAAAACGTAAACAAAATACCCGGCATAACAAAGAAGAACAATAAGCTAGAAAAATGACTCCTTGAACACATAAAACAAACCAAAATAAAGGAAAAGTTGGGGTTAAATATATATACAAAATGAGTTCATAACCTTCCTTTCTCCCACCCATCTTCATAGAATGAAATGTCTCAAACGCAATCAAGGTATTGTTCCTTATCAGTCTCTTAGGAGTGAACGCGCTCCAATTCTCCGTAATAATACCATCCAGAAAAGATTTCAGCCTATTAGATAGTGTCTTTGAAATAATTTTATAAATAACGTTACAAAGACTAATAGGATGGAAATCTGACATCTTACACGGAGTACTACACTTCGGAATTAGGACAACTGTTTTCGAGTTAAACTCCTGGAGGTCAACATTACCCGACCACCACGCTCGCACAAACGAACAGACATCACCCCCATAATTGCCCTATACTTTTGGAAGAACATAGCACTTATACCATCTGGTCCCGGAGTCTTATTAGGATCCATTTGGAATAATGCCTCTCGGATCTCATCGTCCATCAACCCACGATCGAATTCGACATACATCTAAACGATATTAACAGGCTCCACACTACTTAGGACATCACTTGTGGAAATTAGGGAGCCAGCTGTGAATAACTTCACAAAGTACTCTTCCACCACCCCGTGAATGACAGCCTCCCCCGTTCTCCACTCCCCCTCCTCATCCTCTAGGCCCTCAATTGTGTTTCGTCGCCTTCGTTGCTTCACTTTGTGATGAAATTAAGCTGTATTTTTTTTATCACATCTCGAATTTCATGGGCTTTTGCCCGAGTTGGCCAGAAAGTCTCAACCTGACACCTGAGCTCCCCTACCTCCTGTGCTAGCCTCTGACAATTAGCCAACATATCGGCAGACATCGGTTTAAGTTGCCACACCTCCAACTCTTCTTCCGACCGTCTCAGCCTACGATTCACGTCACCAAAGCGCCGCCTCTTTGCCCAAGATTTCAGGTTCTGTGAATAAGATTTGATCTTGTCCAACACACTTAGCCCCTAGGCCTCCCCTCTCCTCCCATCCTTCCCGCACGACATCGCTACAATGTTTTTCTTAATAGTATAGACACCCTAATTTCTTAACAGTATAGACAAGAAAATTCAGTATGGGACAAAAGAGGAAAAGGAAGAATAGTGATACTATTAGACCTAGCAAGCCCGATTTAGAATATTTCTAAATAATAAATGTTTTGATGATACCGAGTTATTATAACAATGAATATGCATATGTGTGTGATTGTTTGCTATGTATGTAGCTATCATCGAAAGAATGATGTCAAGAGCCTTATTAAAGCAAGGTCGAGTGTTGAACGAGAGATGGAGTCTAATGAGTAGAAAGAAGACTCAAGATAAAATTGAAGATCAAAGATCGAATATTGTAGAGAAGGGAAGACTAGACAGAGTCTAATTTAGTTTTGTTAACGATTAATAACAAAGAATCGTTATAGTAACAATCTTATCTTTTTACTGTTAGAAATGCTTATAACGTTGTAACGACAAATTTTGTATCACAGCTAAGTGAAATACAAAACAAGGAAACAAATAAAGTTTATTAATATTCATCAAAATTTTGTGTACAATCTCTAATGTATCCTCTGGTTCTAATGCGCCATTTAGGGAATACATGTACGCGGTACACGTGAGGGACGCGTGCGTAGTTAACTTGTATTGCTCCGCGCGCGGTCTCGCTTGATATTCTTGAGAGGGTCGCGTGGACTTGAATCTCTCTTGAGTGTTTGAGTTTGTCTTGGATCTACTGAGCAGGCGGTACGATTTATTGTACTTGTTGACTGCTTGCGACGGATTTGATGGAGAGCTTGTAGCGACTTGTGTCTTTTTCTCTCTAGATCCTTTGCTTCAAAAAAATTTCAATCTTTAAATGAATGAGAAGAGGTCTATTTATAGATTTTTGATTCTCCTTGGTGGACTTTTGTAGTCACAGACTCATTTATTAGCTTATTTGTGACATTGGCCCAATTGTCTTCTTCTCGGGTTTAATGATCCAAATAAGCTATTTTGTTATCCGGATTGACCCGTATTTTATTTATTCGGGGCAAAATAATTAATTTGAATTAAAATTTTGTATTAACTCAAAATAATTAATTAATTTAATTTATTCGACACTTTAAAAAATTTCTAGTGCCTACAAATTGCCCCCTCGGGACCTTATCACGTACATCTGATGCGCGGCCCAATCGGATCGGTCGTTTAGCGAAGGATGGGGGATCAAACAATATTTATAGACTCGCAATAACACAAAACTACTAGAGTATTCATGGTAAGTCGAGGTCGGTCGACAGGGAAAACGGAATGAAATTGAGTAGCTAGCAACGTGTTTGGGATCTAGTGGGAGTTTTAAGGGTCGAGTCTATGTTAGAGATGTGTTAAAAGATGAAAATTAAATAACAAGATAAATAACAAGAGAATTGATAAAAGATGATCAAATGAAGAAAATGTGTTAGGGGGAAGTCGGGAATCGGAAATTGGGGTCTAGGAATCATGGAATCGGGTCGGTCACAACATTGGTAAAGGAAGAATGCCACCTTTCAGTTTCTTCACCCAACTCACTTAAAAACCCGCTTTCGCGGCGAAGAAGGGTAAGTCTCAAGTGAAGGTAATTTCTACCCCAAGTTTCCCCATATTGATCAAAATGAGTCAAGGTCGGTCTAGTTGGCCGGACTAAAACAACAATGCCACAACAACCATAAACAAAATAAACCAACAAGCGAGCAACCAACCATAATTCCTCAATTCAAATAATCCAAGATCTTCATCCCTAAACCTCCCAACAAGAAATCTACTCACTACTCATATTAGAAGGCAACAAAACATTAACAAGGGAGAAAATAACTACAACATGCATAATAATTAAATCTAAAAGAAATTACAACAAGATAATTAGGAAATTACGATCTACCAAATCAACCACAAAACTATGAAAGAAAACGCAATCAACAAAATAAACTAGAAAATAATCTAGAGCAACATAAGTAAAATCTAGAGAAACTAACAACACAAAGATGATCAAAATAACAATCAACAAAGTGAAACATAAAACGATCTAGAAAAAAAAAATAAAGATGATCAAACAAGACAATGATGAAAGAACAATAAAATAAACAATATTGAAAGAACAAGATTAAATCTAACTAGAGATTAGAGAGTGCAAGAGAAATATACCAACTATGAAGATCAACAATAAAGAGAAAGATTGCATAAATAAAAGATGAAGCTTTGATGAAGAGGATGAAGAATTTGTCACTAATCCTTCAATAATCTCCACAAATCTTCAAATAAAAACTTGAATAAATCCTCTACAAATCTTGAAAATAAGATCTAGAGAAATGAAATTGATGAAAACTATGAAGATTTACTACTAAATTACTATAAAGAACTACTAAAATTACTACTAGAATGATCTACTAAGTAGAGAGAGAATGGAGTAGTCTAAACTAATGAAAGCATAATAGAGTTGTAATGGAATGACTTAGGCAACAAACTAGGGTATACATATATATAGAAAGCCTTAATGCATCCTTAACCTAAAGCCCAAATCCAACTATTTGCTCAATTAGTGAGACAATCACCCTTTAAATCTTCATGAGGTGGAATTTCACCCTATCGTACTGTAGACACCCACATTTGGCCGTTAGGTGTCTATAGCGATTCCCAAAAAAACACCCAAGGATGATCAGACGCAAACGTGTTTCTACGCGCTCGGATATGGGCTCGAAACCATTAGTTTTCGGCTTGGGCTTTTTACGGAGTACAAATCTCACAAAACTGACCTCAAATTCAGGCCCAGTGGGTCATTTCCAATCAAATAAGACTAATTTGGGTCAAAACCGACACCTGAAATAAAACCGTCTTTTAGCGACCGGGTTAAAACCGGGTCAAAGCCGTTTCCGAGAAGAGACCCGCCGTCCTCTTTCAGGTGGGCCACTCGATCGTATCCATCAGGGCACCCGATCGAGTAACCCTAGACAAGGATGGGGAGCAATTGCCTATATATACACCCTCTTGCATGCAATTAAAACCCTAATCTTTTCATATCCTTTTTTACAACCCTAATCAATCCTCTCCAACCCTAATCTCTACCCATCACAACTCATCATCTTCAACCTTAAACCCTAGCATATAGGAACCCTAAACCACCATAACTTAACCTACATCGACCTCGATACTCCCGTGCCAAAGCCACAACTAGCGAGTTATATCCGAGACTTAGAAACATGTAGGTTGAGGGTGCAAAATCCCATTCTTCTCTCTTCTCCTCTCTCTCGCGCCATCTTCTTCTTCTCGTTTTTTTATCTTTCTTTTCACATCTAATATCAATAATATTATTAGTATAAAACATTAAATTACTCGTCGATTTGTGTCGAGCGTGAGTGATGACGGGATAAGGAAATCCGAATATACGAGGGTAACGCACCCGATGTTGACGGTTGCTTATCCCGACACCCCGATCGCTTGATTGTTGAGACGAGTTAACTTCAACAATAATTTTCTTATTTTATCATTCATCGCATATTCATTGATTTTCCTAACTATTTCAAACAAAAACACTTTTCTTTTTATTTGAGTCGAAACCCGTTGATGCGGATCCGACATCACACAATCCGCAAGGATTTATTACGATGTCGGGATGCCGAGGGAATCAAATCAAGTCTTTTTTTAATTCAAGTAATCGCAAGGAGTCATTCTTTAGATTCGATACCAATTCAATAATTGGATGTCGCATCTAAACGAACTAGTCAATGAATCTAACTAATACGAAGTCGTTGATGCTAAAAATAGTGATCGTAATTCGCAAGAGTTAATTCCGACACTATAAAACGCGGAGACAATTTATTTCGTTTTAGTTGATTTAAAATGACTTACAAATATATTTTCTAGATTTCGCTCTAAATATTCGATATCGATTCAATAATCGAATATCGGATACGACGAGTATCCAAATCCGAATCGAGCATAAATCATACAATATTTCTGCCCGATTCAATAAAAATCATCATTCCAAGGATGCGATACCGACTCCGTAGTCGAATATCAAATCTAACGGAATTAATCAAAAAAGCCAAAACAGCCCTCTATGCGAGTCGCGCGGGTGTCATGCGAGTCGCGCGCCTGTGCAAGTCGCGCGAAGTTTATACAAGTCACGCGATTGCCTGGAAATTGCGACACAAAAGGATTTTTTTTAGTTCAATTTTAAAACGACTTAAACATCTTTTCTAAACTCGCTCCTAATATTTGATATTGATTCCATAATCAGATATCGAATATGACAAGCATCGAAATTTTAAAGTCGAGTATAAATCATACCATATTTTTACACGAGTTAGCAAAATTATCGATTTTCTAAAATCATGCATCATGTTTACATTATCCTATAGCATTCTATACTTTCGCAAACCGTTATTATCGTTATTTACCGTTACTAACATGTTTGTTTCCATCTTTGTCGATTTTATTTCCGTTGTTTATTTTATTGTACTAAAATAAACCTCGCATGCTAAATATAACTTTGACGTTAGTTTTAGTTGCATTAAATTGCCATAGCAACCCATTCAATTTTTCGCATGTTTAGGTAAAACAATGTTTGCATATCATTCATCGTATTACTAACGCGCGTATTTCAAAATCAAACGATATCTTAGTAGAGGCCGCTAATGTGCGGGTGGGGTTGGGTTCTTTGTGAACTTCTCAACACGTACCCTCACCCCTTACTCAGAATCTCGGTTTCCGGATGTCCGAAACCGTTGGCGCACGAGAGTCATTCAATACACGATATCCGATAACGTCGGTATCGGTATCAAATGTAAAGGGACGATCCCAATAAACTCTGACATCCGAATGGGACATACTTTGTGCATGGCCCACTAAGATATAGAGTGGGTTTCGAATGGGCCCGAACTCCCACAATGTTTGGTGGCGACTCCACTTCGATTTAAATTTCAATTCGACCCATCTCATATGGACCTTACCCTCGAAGCCTTAGCTCCACAAAATCGAGCTCCAGATTTCGAAGCATCAAAGCCACTTACGACCTGGCACCACATTTCCAAAAACATCCAAGCCAGTTACCAGCCCCAAACACGGGAACTCAACCTGCGGTCGGCATAGAACATGCCCAAATAGTTCACACCACCTATGGGGGCTACCCCGGAGAACGCTCACAGTCACGGGATCAACATCCTAATTGTTCTAGCCCTTTGATCAAGACATCATTGGGAACACACCTAGCCTACACCATCGTTATGGCTAGTTACACACAAAGTCCTAATAAACTAGGCACCATAACATATATCTTCCAATCACTGAACTACGGCTTGGTTTGATTTCACTACACGTGAATACGTAGGGAGCCTTTCAACAAGGGCACAACCACCCACATTGACACAAATTCAAAAAGCACCGTCATTCCTATCACGACACTATCATGTTCTCAACAGTCTGCTTTGTCGTCCTGGGGGCTTCTATTAGACAGAAGTTCTCCTTCCACTCACAAATCCAAGTATTCAAAAACTAGCCATTTTCTATAGTGTGTCCTAGTACTCGGCTCAGTCGAAGAAAAAAATCTGTCAAGATTCAAAGCAACACCTACTTGGGAATATACCCCAAAACCAAGAAGTCAAAAGAGCACTAGTCTACAGCACTGCTATTGTTGAGTTCTGCAGAAACAGTCTCATTACAGGCTATTACAATTCCCCTATAGCACATCCTTCCCATTTCGATGTTCGACCGTGTTGCCACTCGCCTAGGCTATGGAATAGCGCAACTTAAGAGTCTTGTCATCTTAGGTGGCCTACCTACCTACCGAGTCACGGTCCAACCCCTCGAAAGTTCAGTTCGTGTCTGTCAACTCGTCTTGTCGCGTCCAGAGTCGAGTCTGTCGATATGCCTCGCTTTTCAAATTCTTGCTTTGAAATTTGCAAAACTTAGCCATTTGAGAAAATTCTTTTCGACAAGGTCAAATTTCAGTCTATTTAAACTGCAAATTTCTTTTCTACCCCCTTTCAATTTTGAAGACCTATCTCCTAGCACGTGAGTTGCTTTCAGGACTTCGATTTCAAAACTAAGCAAAAGTCATTTTCCCCAGCGCAAGCTAGTCTATAGATGCTAACTGCATTTCCAATGTGCTATCTTGCTATATACTATGCCTGCTATTTCTGCCTATGTATCTAACATTTCAGGTGCCAGCTAACGCTTCCCAACGGAACAACAAAGGTGGTTTTTCTTCGTGAATGCTACATCCAAGATGTGATGTGTCGGCATACGGGTACACCCAAGACTTCAGAAGCAAGTCCCTACGCAGCTACTTTAATCCCCAGCGTGAGTCCGTGTTTCACCTAAATATTACATGCAAATATAGGTACACTTAGGACTTCAAAGGCAAGTTCGACTCCCCACGGAGCTATCATCATCAGGACAGGTATGACCCTTTTCTTATGGCTGGCGAACCCTTCACGCGAGTCTAATGGACTATAAATTACCCGACCGGAAGGCTGCCAGGTCGTAATCCTCGATTGGCCTGGTAGCTACTCTAACTTTCGCCTTGTCCAAGCCTCAGTCATAGTGGGGGCTCTGTAAATGCCCGCATTTTGCCTGCTAGTGTCTATAGCAGTTCCCGACAAAACACCCGATGATGATCGGACGTAAGCGTGACTTAATACGCTCGAATACGGACTCGAAATCAATAGTATCCGACGTGGGCATTTAGCGGAGTCCAAATCTCTCAAAACCGACCTCAAATCCAGGCCCACTGGGTCGTTTCCAATAAAATGAGACTAATTTGAGCCAAAACCGACACCGGAAATAAAACCGTCTTTTTACGACTCAAAACTTGGTCCCAAATCAAAAACCGACTATGCAAAGCTTCTAGAAACAGGCGCCCAACCAGCATATTCAAAATTCAAAAAAGTCAACCACCTTCCTAAATAGGCTCACCCGCCTAACCACTCGATCGAGTGACATGATCCCACTCGATCGAGTGGACTTTCAAAAAAACGAAATGGCGCCCTTTTGAGGGTCACTCAGTCGAGTGCATCTAGGGCCACTCGACCGAGCAACCCTAAACCATGGGAATGTCTATAAATACTCCCCTTACATTCACAACTTTACACAACACTTAAAAACCCTAAGCAACCTTAAGCAACATATGTTCTAACCTTCAACCATCACCATCTCGATACACACATACACATTCAAAATCCCGATATCAAAACTCGTCAAAGACCGAGAGCAAAACTCGTCAAATCCTTTCCCCGATCATACACACCATAACTCACCTTACATTTCTCGACACTGCTGCGCACACGCCGCTACTACGAGTCCGTTTCCGAGATCATTTAAGCATGTAGGTTGAGGGTGTCATCAACCCATTTTCTTCCTTTTACTTTCCTTTCCATCTCGTTATACATACATACATATATATATATACACTATATACTATTATTATTAATATTACTAACCGCTAAAACTAACTTTTTATTTTCGTTTCATTTTATTTTCGTTCCTTTTATTTCGCTACTAACTTTTAATACCGCGTATATATATATATATATATATATATATATATATATATATATATATATATATGTATATATATATATATATATAGAGAGAGGTGGGTTTCGGTGAGGCAGAGTAACTCCTTACACCCATTGAGGCACAATCTAGACCATTAGATTAAGATGAGACATACATCCAAATAAGTGTTATATACACTAAAAAAACTCATTATATACGTTATTAAACTCACTATATACACACACTTAAGAACTCAATATATACAGTAAAAAAAATGTTATATACACTCAAATAAAAAAAATGTTATATACACTCAAATAGTTATTATGTACACCAATTAATCAACAATGGAACATACATCAAAATAACTGTTATATACACTAAAAAAACTCATTATATACGCTATTAAACTCACTGCGTATATACACTTAAGAACTTAATATATACAGTAAAATAATTGTTATATACACCCAAATAATTAATATGTACATCAGTTAATCAACAATGGAACATAAATCAAAATAACTGTTATATACACTAAAAAACTCATTATATACGCTATTAAACTCACTACATACATATATACACTTAAGAACTAAATATATACTCCTATACAGTAAAATAGTTATTGTTATATACACTCAAATGGTTACTATGTACACCAATTAATCAACATATATACAATTACCTTAAAACAGTTATTATGTACACTGAAATTGTTTTTATATACACCAATTTTATTTTAAATTCTGATTTTTTTTTTTACGGAAAAAAAAAAATTTTGGAAAAAAATATTCCGAAATTTTTTTGTTTCCGGAAAAAAAAAAAAACAATTTTCCCGAAAAATATCGATTTTTTTTCCCCGGGAAAAAAATTTGGGCTAATGTTTTTTATGTATGAGTTTTTGTTTTAATCTTAGCCTTTAATTTGATTTTAATCTAATGGTTGAGATCGTGCCTCAATGGATGCGGCGAGTTGAGCTGCCTCAAAGGATCCTAGATATATATATATATATATATATATATATATATATATATATATATATATATATATATATAGGAATTGCATCTCGTGAGTCCCCCTATCTTAGGTGAGTCTGTCCCGCAATTCTCCACCAATGGATCTGACTCAAATTAAGGGCGGAGATTACTCCTAACTCACTTTATTTAAACCTCCATCCCTATCGGCATCCATCACCCTACTTAAAGACCACTTCCTCTCTCCAAATAATAAACACGTCCGTATTAACTTTCTAATTACATATTGCTTTAATTTAACCGAATTTCCTATGAAATCTCATTGTTCATGTCATCCATTAATTAATACTTCAAAATTGCAGCATACATGAAGATTTAATTTTCAAGTGAGATCAATGGTGAATTCATTAAGTGGGTCACTTACATCAATGAGTTTATCGTTACCTCGTTGATTATTACTGTAAGAAGTTCGTATGTTACCCTAACACTGTTACAGTAATATTTTTACCGTAACACTATTACATTAAAATTGTTACCGTAACACAGTTACAGGTTATAGTAATATTGTTACTGTAACACTTCAACACTGTTACAATTTACAGTAAGTTATAATAATATTGTTACTGTAACACTTCAACACTGTTACAGTTTACCGTAATTTACAGTAAGTTATAATAATATTGTTACTGTAACACTTCAACACTGTTACAGTTTACCGTAACAGAGTTACTGTAACATTGTTACTTTACAAAAACTATTCGAAACATTATCCAGTTCATTGTACTAGTAAAATCAACGGCAAAGTACATACTTCACCATGACGACAATTGTCAATTAATAATTTTGTTTAAGTAAAGTGGTAAACTATGAAAGAACAATTGCAAGATTTCGACAAACAACAATGGACGGACATAAAAACAGGAAGAACAACAAAATAAATACCTACGAAGACTAATTAATCGAAAATCAACAACTTCAAAATAACAATTTAAAATTATGTAGCAACATCAATCACACCAAAAACTTGTAAAAAAATATGGTGCAAATTAAATTTCATCGATTTATTAGTTTTCATTCTTTGATATAGGGAAGCAAAAAAATCGTAGCTGAAGATCTTTAGTTGCCTTTTCTGAATATTAGTGAAGATTGTAGGAAGGAATTATTTTTTTCTAATAGTATAATGAATGAGAGTCAAGGTGGTAGAAGACTAGGAGGGAAGAAACGTATATGAATATTTTTTAATCCATCAAATTAGTTGGGGATATGGTTGAATGACAGCCCTTGGATCTCTTAGATCCAATGGTCTAAGATCGCGGGACGGACTCATTTAAAATGAGAGACTCACCGGATCCTCACTCTATATATATATATATATATATATATATATATATATATAGAGAGAGAGAGAGAGAGAGAGAGAGAGAGAGAGAGAGAGAGAGAGAGAGAGAGAGAGAGAGAGAGAGAGAGAGGAGAGAGAGGAGAGAGAGAGAGAGAGAGAGAGAGAGAGAGAGAGAGAGAGAGAGAGAGAGAGAGAGAGAGAGAGAGAGAGAGAGAGAGAGAGAGAGAGAGAGAGAGGTGGGTTCCGGTGAGGCAGGATGCCACCTTCCCGATCGGGATGGCCCACAGACAGCAGCTTCTCTTTTTGCTCCTTCATCCCGAACGGGATGAGGCCATCCCGAACGGGATGAGCCTTGTAGGCCTCCAATATGCACTTTTTGGTCCCTCCTTGCTTCTCATGGGCTTCTCACCAATTCTCGGGACTCGGGATCGGGTCTCGGAGGCTCGGGATTGGGTCCCAAGGTCTCGGGGTCGACTCCAAGGCATCGAGTGATCGTTCCTTTACTCCGTTGGCTTCAAAATGTGTATGTATCGAGTCGGAATCGCTCCAACTCTTCCAATCGGTCTCGGGAACCTGAAACGAACTAAAGGAAGCATAAGAAGCCCCTAAACCGCTCCCAAGGAGCGATTCTACAAGGAAAATGGGACCAAAACAATACGAATTAGGCACTACAAATGACACTTATCAAGACCAGAATAATCATGCAAAGTATTACCCAAAACATAAGCATTCAACCACAAATCGATTACAAGATGAGAAGATGAAAACAAGTATGAGAAGCATGTCCACTACAACTCAAACAAGCAATTCAACAAACACATAGAGTGCTCAACATGTGACAAGTAACAAAGATTCCACCTTTTCCCTTAATCAAACCCTAATTACCCATAATCCACACTTAATCCCCCTAGTAACCCCACAAAGAGTTTACTCACTCATAATGAAACTAAGTCTAACACTATCAAGAGAAATCAACATAAATAACAAAACATTCATTATGAACCAACAAGAACAATAAACAATATATAAAGATTGAAACTTGAAGAATTAAACAAAGAACAAGAGAAAAGAGATTATACCAACTACCAAGAGGATAAAAAGATGAGAACTTGCATTAATAAGAAACCCAAATAAATCTCCCAAGGTTGTCAATCTTGGATGAGTCTTCAAGAATCTCCTTAATACAAGACTAATTAACTAAATTAATCTAAGATTAACAAAAGTTTAGAGAAAATATTAGGCTAATGAGAGGAGGAGCTAAATCTAGGGTTTAAAATAATGTAGAGAGGTCTAAGATGCTTAAACAATACAAGGGAGGAGTATTTATAAGGTTACAAGAGTGAAGGAGAATGAAAAGAAGTCACGCGGCTATAGCAGCTCCTTCCCGGTCGGGAAGCTGCCTTCCTGGTCGGGATGACACACCCTTCCCGGTCGGGAAGACAAAACAACAGCCGCAGTAATCACGCACTCCTTCCTGGTCGGGAAGGCTACTCTTCCCGCCCGGGAAGGGTCTTGTAGGCCTCCAATATGATCTCTAAGGTCCCTCCTTGCTTCTCATGGGCTTCTCATTGATTCTCGGGGCTCGGGATCGAGTCTAAGGGGCTCGGGAATGGGTCCCATGGTCTCGAGATCGAATCTAAGGCACCGAGTGATCGTTCCTTCTCTTCGTTGGCTCCAAAAGTGTAGGAAACGAGTTAGAATCATTCCAATTCTCCATGAATGGTCTTGGGAACCTAAAATGAACTAGAGAAAGCATAAGTAGCCCGGAAACCGCTCCAAAGAGCGATTTCACAAGAGAAACCGGGACCGAACACAACAAATAGGCACTACAAACTACACTTATCAAGAAGCTTGTCGCACCGTCTTAGAACACGCTTGGAGGCATTAGCTTCGACGAACATAACTTTGGACGACGACTGCACTTTCTTCATGGACAACGATGATCATTTTTTCGTTGAAGCTCGTGAGTTTGACGTCACCTTCAATGGCTGTTTGGACGATGGTGAAACTTTAGCCTCAGGTGCGGGAGCAGAACGTTGGGGAAGCTTTAACTTCAAGAAATTTTTTGGCTGACTGTCTGCACTCCTTAGGGAATTTGTTGGCGCACGCTGACCCGCCAAGCCTTGTACCACCATGCTCTCAAATTTCCTTTTTACAATCATAGACACAGGTTTACGAATATTGTCGTCTGGAGATTTGGAAGGGCTCTTAGCCTCGTTCAAAGACACCAGTGAAGATAGATTATTTAACCAAATGAGATAAGAAGAAGTAATTTGAGTCTCAATTTTTGAGTTGCGCCTTGGGATGGTAAATTTAGAGCCGGTCATTAAGGGAATGGAAGACTCAAAAAGCTGATAAAGCTTTTTGCGACTGCATGTACGAAGGTCAAGACCAAGCTTCTTTGGCACGCTTTGATAGAAACCAAATTGTCTCCCAAAATGGTGAGGAATGTATGGTTCAATAATATGATTATTGTCATGCCTTAAAGTTAATAATCTAGACCGAGATGCTATAAGGAAGACTGTGGCTCGGCGAACATTAAGAACGTCGTCTTTAAGTATTTCATCTGAAGACGAACCAGGAGAAGTACATTGCCATGAAATATGGGTGCCAAGCCAAATTTGTCATTTTGCATCATTAAAACGGGCAGGTATGACAGCATCTAGGCCCTGAAAATCGATCATAGCGGCTCCTTCAGAAAATGAATGACTAGAAAGCCTATGTGAACGATAATATTTTGCAAGCCACGCATAAACATAATGCTCAGCAAAATATCCATGGTTCTTTCCTGGTGATGCCGACGTAGAAATGTCGTTAAGACCTCGGTAAATGCTCGCCGCCAGGATGGGAATAGCCAGCGAAACTCCCATGTCATTCGCCAAATGTGAAGAAACCTTGAAAATGCTAGGTCGTATACGACCAAGGTCATGAACAGGCAGGACGAAGGCGCACAACCAACAAGAAATGAAGGCGGCAAGATAAGTATGGCGTCTCTCCTTCTCAAGACCATTTAAGTCAATAAAGAAGTTGTGGATGGTGTCATTCCATTGAGAGGGCTCTCCATAAGAAGAAAGTTCTCGCCGAGGAGTCGGGAAATGTGTCTTTTTCCTGAACTATTAGAGGAAGGGAAGTATTTAGATTTGCCTTTGAACCAAAAACGACACCAATCTCCGAATAATACATGTTCCTTCTTTTTAGACGTAGAAATCTAATGAAATGCCGCGAAAAAATATTTGCAGCTTGGGGACAAATGAGTTTCACCAATGTTCTTGTCTACACAAAGCAATTCTTCCACCGACGGGATTACATACTTCGTCGTAAAGAAGGCCGGTTATGGGTAACCCCGTGAGCCGTAGCCATTAGCAACGTATTTTTCGTCGGGCACCAAAAGTCAGAAAAAGACTCCGTTAAAGGATCACTACCCTTGTAGAGGAAAAGTGAAGCGTAGACCGCTTCAAGAAGATGGACATGTCTGAGTGTGCTGCGAAACTCACACAAAATATTTTCTAACCACTCCCAATAATGCGAGATATAATAGAACTCGGAGCCAAATCTAAAGGTTGAATTACGTTGAATTTCTCCCTTGGAAAAGCATGAGTGTAGCACAGACAATGGCGGGACAACGTTGCTATCACAATGATGTGAGGAACGAAGGACTGGTTCGAAATCTTCCACTCCGTGCCACCAATAATCCAAGTTTGGGGGATATATCATCGGTATCCAAGCCTCGACAAAGGAACCCGTCATAGGAGGCAAGTTGTCAACTTTGGCCTTCTCATCATCGACTGTCACCAAATACCACTTGTCATTCTTCGCGGATTCATCCGACTTGAAATACACCATCTCGTATATCCTACAAATCAAGACAGAAATGATAAAGTTGCATCAAAGATCATGACAAATTAAAAGAAAATACATATATGAAAAGGAGAGCGATTTTAATATACTCCGTAGTGTGTGTGTGTGTGTGTGTGTATAGTCAAGATCCGGTGAGAACTGATAAGTGTGTTATGTAGTGCTTATTCCTTGTGTTTGGTCCCGGTTTCTCTTGTGGAATCGCTCTTTGGAGCGGTTTCGAGGCTACTTACGCTTCTTCTAGCTTGTTTTAGGTTCCTAAGGCCAATCTTGGAGAAATGGAACGATTCTGATTCGTTTCCGAAACATATGGAGCCAACGAAGAGAAGCGACGATCACTCGGTAGCTTAGACTCCATCCCGAGTCTCTTGGAGCCTATTCCCGAGCACCGAGAGTCAATAAGAAGCCTAGGAAGAGCAAGTAGGGACCTATGAGATCATATTTGAAGCCTACATGACCCATCCCGGTCGAGATCACATCCATCACGACCGAGACGAAGTGGGACAGCAAACAGCGCTTCTGGAGCATGCTCTCGGTCGGGACCAGACCCTTCCCGGTCGGGACCAACCCATCCCGGTCGGGATCAACCCCTTCCCGGTCGGGAAGGGCCCAGTTCAGGGGTTCCGTCATTCTTTCAACTCCTTTGATCGTGAAACCCTATATATACCCCCCTCTTGTATTGTTGTAGGCACCCTATTCTAAACCCTAGATAGAGATCCTTCATCATTAGCTTAGTTTATCCTTAATATTTCCTTAATATCTTGTTAATCTTAGCTTAATCTAGATAGTTACTCTTGTATTAAGGGAATTCTTGAAAACTCTAGCAAGATTGACAACCTTGGGAGATTTATTTGGGTTTTCTTATTTATACAAGTTTGAATCTTTTCATCTCCTTATTAGTTTCCTATAATCTTTCTCTACTCTTTTCCTTTAATCATTGTTTATCATTCAAGTTTCAATCTTTATCATTTGTTTTATTGTTCTTGCTAGTTTCATCTTCATAATGAATGTTTTGGTTCTTTTTATGTTTTCTCTTGTTTATGTTAGTGTTAGTTTGAATATGTGTGAGTAGATTATTGTGGGGTTAGTAGGGGGATTAGGTGTTGATTATGAGTAATTAAGGGTTTGTGTAGATTGTTGGTGGAAGTTTTGGTTGCTTCTTAGTTGTATGCATAGATCATGTTTGATGAAATGCTTGAATGACTTGTAGTTGCAAATACATGTTTTCTTGCCTTCCTTCTTGTGACCTTGTATGTTGCTAGGATGGGCTTTTGCGCGAGAGCGAGGAACCTCTAGGTCGGTTAAGGAGCGAGAGCCCGGATTATACCTAGATAGCTTGACTACCCCTTCACCTTTACTCTCCCTTGATCATCTCATCACCCTTGAACCCGACCTAATCCTAGTTCTTTCCTTATTGATTTCCTCTTCATCTTAGCTATTATTCCTCTAGTTAGTTGAATCTTTTAGCTTTAGTTGTTATACTTAGCTTATTCTTAGTCATAGTTTTATCCCCCTTCATTGTTTTAGTTGTTTAGCTTTGTTGACATAGTCTAGTCCTTAGGTAAACCTTTGTCTAAACCCCTTTTCCATCTTCGTGGATCGACCCAACTTACCCTAGCTACTTGTTAGGATTAGTTGGTTTATTTGGTGTCGGGATTCACGACAAATCCCACCATTAAGAACCACAACTTATTGAGAACCGTGAGAACCTCAATCAAAACTCAATTAATTTTTTTATCAGAAATTTAGATGACTAATTTAACGTTAGCTTCATTTATTCAAGTACTTAATGAGGCATAACTAATCATAATTTATTAAAAATATTAAGAAAAATTGTTATTTATTCACGAAAAATTGAAAAGGTACACTAAAATGCAATTTAGGTACACTGAAAGTGTAATAAGGTACATCAAAAAAAATTAGATACACTGAAACGAGTATTAGGTACACTAAAATTATATGTTTCCATTTCTGTCACTAGACGAGATTTTTTTTACCGAAAAATATGTTATCCAACCATTAAATTATACGACAAATTAAAATATGTCATTAAATTTTGAAAAAAAATATTAGTTTAATGAAATTCTCAAGGTTCTCACCAAGTTGATGGTTCTCACGTGATCTTAAATATATATATATATATATATATATATATATATATAGAGAGAGAGAGAGAGAGAGAGAGAGAGAGAGAGAGAGAGAGAGGTTCACATAAAGCCAACAATTCTTATAAGTTCATAAGTTCCACTGTTAAAGTTACACAAAAAGTTCTTAAATTTACACGAGATGAGTGATAAAGTAGCACTTTTTCAGTTGAAGTGACAACAGTGCTGAATGTTATAGTTACATATCAATTTTGAACAAATGCAACTTTAACGTATGTCATCTGTAACTTTAATATAGACTTAATGACATATAGTGAACTTATTTGATCCCTTATCTCTCTCTCTCTCTCTCTCTCTCTCTCTCTCTCTATATATATATATATATATATATATATATATATATATATATATTGTTCCGGTCACGGAATCAATTAACCCGACTTTGGATTCGGGTCTTTAGAATGTGATGTTGCTAATATGACAGTCGCTTGACTTCCTTTGATATCCCCTTCCCCTCACTCCGACGCTCGGACCTTCTCGGCGAAGACGACCTGCTCCCTGCACAATGAACGCACAGGGCCTCGGAGGTGTCCGAGGGAACTCTCTCCGATGACTAAGTCAGCCCGTGAAATGCCTTGGTGAACCTAGTTCGTGAGGAGGTAGGTGGCGATTTTAGAGTGGGAGTCTAGAGAGAGAAAATCCAACCCTTTGTATGTGGGAGGAGGAGAAGTATTTATACCTTCCTCCAAGAGAGAGAAAAGAGAGAGAGGGGGATAGGGAGAATGAGTGGACGGCGAAGTGACACGTGGATCCGTCCTGTCCACCCATTCCTCTTTACCTTAGGGAAAATGACGGAGGGGTCCCCGGTTTCTCCTGGCCCTGCCTGGGGGAAGAGTCCTCTGGACAGGCGGGCGGGGGGCTTGGTTGCCCTGCTCGGTAGGCGGCATGATCATGACGGGCAGCTGAGTGACTAAGTCCGTCCACTTGGGGGTTCTTTCGGTGTTCTTGCTTGGTGGCCTGCAAGATAGGTCCTCCTTTGTTTCTGGGTCGGGCGGCTCTGGGGCCCAATTGACGGGCGACCCGTGGCAGGCTACCGACCCCCATCAATTGCCCTCGCCGGCTGGGGGGAAGCAGGGCCTCCCCTCGGCAGGCGACCTCTTGATTTGGATGGTGGGAGGTTGATCTTTTTTAGCTCCATCTTCTCATTTAATGCGTCACACGTTCCCAAGGGAGAGAACTCAACCGTACCGGGCATGCAAAGGGTTTGAATGTCTTCCCTCATGATTACATTCCTCGTAAAACGATCTCTTTTGAGCAGTGTGCCAGGTTGATGATTGGCTCCCTTCTTGTAGAGATGGTTGGGACGCCATTAATGCTGTGTTTGTTTTTGTATAAATTTCTATTTTCCTTCACCACTTTCACAACCCATCTTCACCTTTCTTTTACTCTTATCTCAAAGAAAAGATGTCTTGGATTAAGAAAACGGTTTTTCGCTGTGGAGTCTACGTGGACGTCCTCTACTTCAGGGGGCGCCGAAGACTGAAGTACTCTAGGGCGACTTTCCTGGCCCTGCGTCGCAGTAGGCGGTCTCATTCTCGCTCTTCACAGAATGCTAGGAGTGCTTCTGTCAGGGCGAGCAAGCGCCCTGAAAAGTCCTCATCTCCAGCTGGGCCTATGCCCAGGCGCAGCTCCCAGGTGGGAGGCTGTTTTTACAGGGGATGCCAGAAGTGGTTCCCTTGGCCGCATCCAGAGCAATTTGACTCAAATTGCTCTGAACTGAACTCTTCCCCCTGAGTCGGGCCCTTCCTCTCCTCTGACGAGGAAGGCGGTCTGCAGCTCCCCTGATGGCGTCAGGGCAGTCCCTTATGGCAGGGACTGGGACGTAAGCAGCCACGACTCCGAAGATAGTGAAGGCCAGGGCTACTCCTCTGGTAGGAATGAAGAGGAAAGCCCTGATGATCCTTTCAAGGATATTGATGACTAGGATAGGGGGTCCGGTACCGGTGGCTATGATAGCCCTAGGGATTATTCTCCAGGTTTTGACGATGATTAGGCTTACCCTGCGTATGCACGCTGGTTGAGCCAAACTGTCAGGCTCTTCTTGTAATCTATTTTTCCTTTCTGCCCAGTTTGTAACTTTTGGCCATTTTCGGCCCTTTTTCTAATGGAAAATCAAGCGAGCTTTTCTTATTTGTGTGTTTTTTTTTTAATGAAAGAGTGGATGAGTGACTGACGTCACGCAATGATTATCTTCTGACCTTTGTTGCCTTTTCAAGGTTTCTTAGGAAGTGATGGGTGGTTGGGTTTCTTGAAAGTGTGACACGTGGGGACTTTTCTCGGGGAAGTCCTCAGGATGGGCGACCTTTCGTCTGTTCTTGCCTATAAAAGCATTCTTGCTCCTTTCATTTCCCCCTTTTACACTTTTGAGAACCCAGAACAACCCTTTCTCACAATCTTCCTTTTTCTAAAACGCTTTAGATTGAAGAACTCTTTTCTTGCATCTTCATCCGGTTCGCCATCAATTTAGATCAGAATCTTTTTCCTAGCCTTCATCTTTTCATTTCTTCGCTTTTTCTACTCCTTAGTTATCATGGGCAGTCGCCGTGCTCGCATTCTTACTTTCACCGATCCCTCGGCTGATAAGGCGGAGGGTAGGGATAGGATTAGAACTGACCTCGCCTCCTCCTCCCGGGGACCTAGCGTTAGAACGGCCGAGGAGGACCGCCCAGAGGGGAGTGGGTGCGCCAACTCTCCTGACCCTGCCCCCTTCGACATCATTGATTCTGATGACGAGGCAATGGAGATTGACCCTTTCTCAATCGCCGACCCACTCATCCCCAGGGAGACGGGGAGGGCCTATTACTTAGACAAGACCAAGTACATAGTTCCCCTGAAAACCTACCCGGAGACCAAGAACCGGGATTTGATTTTAGAGAAAAACGCTGCCGAGGCCATCGAGCGATTCTATGATTTTGGGGAGGGGTATACAATCGTTGTCCCTGGAAAGAAGGACATTGTGTGCTGCCCTCCTGACGGTTGTATTGCCATCTACCATAAGTGTTTGGAGTTCGGCCTGCGCTTTCCTCTACATCCTTTCTTGGAGAAGACTTTCAGGCGCATGAATGTGGTCATTGCTCAGTTGACCGCCGTGGCGGTCAGGTCGTTGATAGCTTATACATGGACCTGCTTATTCCATGGTGAGGGGCCCTCAATCAACGCTTTGAGATTCATGGCTGGCCTGCAGATGGTGTCCTCTTCTGGGGGTGAGGGTTCCCCCGAATACTTTTCTATGCTAAGGCATAAAGTATACACCTTAGTTTGGCCAGTTTTAAATAGCCTGAAAGACTGGAAAAACAATTTCCTGTACGTGCACTGCGCCACAGGGTGGAGGATTCCGCGACACTTCAGGAATCATGTTCATACCAAATTGGACCCGCCATGAGTATCACCCTGGCATCAGGGGGAAGGCCCTCGAGGTGAAATTGAATGCCAAGGACCATGACCTGGTTAAGAAGTTCGTCGCTCTTGTGGACAAATCAGGCGTATGTGGTCCTGGCTTTTGGCTTCCTCATGCGGAGCTCATAGTCACTGATGAGTATTTGACCAGAGTGGGTCTAAATCCCGGCCTCGGAGGAGGTAGCTCAGGGATACTATTGACATTTTGTCTTCTTTCAGCCTCATCTTATTATATTTTTTCTGACCGATTTTCTTTTGCCTACAGATCTCGCCACCCGTTGCTGGTCAAAGAAAGAGGTAAGGGACCTCGGACTAGACAGTGACTTCACCATCGTTGCAAAACGCCCTTCCCTTCCTTCCAGCTATAAGAAAGGTGGGAAAAACTTGATGAAGTACGTGAAGAGTATTTCAGCCAACCGAGCGAGACTTTCTCTTCCTCCCAGGCTAGGGCCTTCAAGGTCTGCGGCCTCCCCTTCTACTGCCCAAGGTGTGGAGAGGGAGGCAGCCTTAGAGGCCACACCCTCCCCTGTCGGCAAGCAGGGAGGCTCTCCTGCAAGGACTCATCCTCCCCAAGGATCAAAGCCAGTCAGCTCTGAGGGAACTGGGGAGAGCAATCCCCTGGTGGGCAGGAAGAGGAAAGACAGGGAGCCTATAGACCCTACGCCAGTGGTGGATCTAGAGGCTGACGCTAACACGCCTGATCCCAAGCGTTCTGCCCATTATGTTCCAAGCACCCTTTTCTCGGAAGAAAATGCTGAATTTCACTATACTGCTGGCGAAAGTCTCGAAGTTTATGGCCTGCTTTCCGACTCCAGCGCAGTAATGGCGGACCATCTTACTAATTCTGTGACTTCCACCACTACTCAGGTGATCCGGTACATTCAGCGTACTTCCAGGGTGTTCCAGACTTCAGCTGAGCTGGCAGCCCTCAGCCGCTTCAGTGACAAAGAGTTGGTTGTCACCCCTGGGCTTCCTCTTTTTGATCGCTTGGAGGCGATTGAAAGGGACGTTGCCCTTATTGTCATCCTGAAGGACCAGCTAGCGAAACAAGAGGGCGATTTGGAGGAAGCCAAGGGTCAGGCGGCCCGCTGAAGGACTCAGGGCGAAAGAGCTGTGAGGGAGGCATCCAACCTGGAGGCGGAGCTAAAAGAGGCCAGGCAGGCTGTTGCTGAGCTGGAGTAGGCTAAGAAGGCGGTGGCTGAGTTGTAGGAGCGCCTGTCCAAAGCTGATTCAGACCTTCAGAAGGCCCTGGGCGACTTGAAGGCAAAGGGCGAGGAATGGGAGAAAGAGAAGGACATCATCGTCCAGGAAGCCAATGCCGCAGTTGAAACGAGCTTCAATGATGGTGCCTCCTCTTCCTTGCGATTTGTTATGGAGGTCATTAGGGAGATGCTCCCTACCGTTGATGAGGATGCCTTCCAAAACCTCTATGCCGCCAAGAATGAAGCTCGGGCAAATAGGTCGCCTGAGGAGGCTAATGGCCCTGATCAAGATGCCTCTAATGCTTAACATGCGGGGCAGTCGTCCTCTGAGGGTTCTTGCCCCTATCCTGCTGCGCCTTTGCTTCCTTGCTAATATTCTAATCTTTTTGCGCGCCGGACCCTGATGTGGCCGGCTGCCAGTTTGATATAATATACTAACTTTCTTATGCTTGGATTGTCATTCATCCCTGTTAAACTCTGCCAGATTCATTATGAATGTATCTTTTTCTCTTTCTTTTGCTTGCTGTTTTTTCTTTCGAGATCAGGCCTGGCCCTGATTTATCTGCTGAAATTTGGGGGGCCTGCCCCCTGCCTGCCCAGAGGTAGGCAGGGGGACTTAGCATTTTATACAAGGTTAGGGGAAGCCCCCAGTCCTTTGTTCATTCGGCTCGTGGGGCCTGGCCTGACCCTGGCTTCTGGTCGAAGTCTAGGGGGCCTGCCCCCTGCCTACCCAGAGGTAGGTCAGGGGAGTTATGCGTTTTTTATACAAGGTTGGGGAATGCCCCCAGTCCTTGTTTATTCGGCACGTGGGGCCTGGCCTGACCCTGGCTTCTGGTCGAAGTCCAGGGGGCCTGCCCCATGCCTGCCTAGAGGTAGGTCAGGGGGACTTATGCATTTTTTATACAAGGTTGGGGAATGCCCCCAGTCCTTGTTTATTCGGCACGTGGGGCCTGGCCTGACCCTGGCTTCTGGTCAAAGTCCAGGGGGCCTGCCCCCTGCCTGCCCAGAGTTAGGTCAGGGGGACTTATGTTTTTTCGTTGGGGGGTCCATTTTCCTTGGTTTCAGCAACAGGGGGCCTCTCGCTATTGCCCCCTGCTCGTTTGTGTGTGAAAACGCCAGTTTGAACAGACAACGAGTATAAACTTCAGACTTTTCATTTCTTGTAATAAAAACTTTTAAAAATGGCCATGGTCGGAGCCGTCGACATTCTATTCTGACCGTCCTCCGCCAATTTTTCTGAAAAGAAAATTACTTAGCTTCCTATTGCTAGACATAGTATTTCTTTAAGGTGTTTGCATTCCAGTGGGCGGCCAACTCATGGCCATCAATATTAGCAATTCTATAGGTACCTGGCCCCATAATCCAGGTCGCCTCATATGGGTCCTCCCAGTTGGCGCTCAGCTTTCCATGCTCTCTTGACTTTCCCACCGCCTGCGTTTTTCTCAAAACCAAGTCTCCTACTTGGAAACTTCTTTCATTCACCTTCTTGTTGTATGTCGTCCTCATCCGATGCTGGTAGGCGGCTATGTTAACGTCGGCCTCCTGCCTTACTTCACTGACCAGGTCCAAAGCCTCGGTCATCGCTGCTTCATTATCCGCCCTGTTATACTGTTGGGATCGCAGGGTGGGGATTCGCACCTCAATGGACAGCAAGGCCTCCGCCCCGTAGACCAGGCCAAAGGGTGTTTGTCCCGTGGACTCTTTCCGAGTGGTCCTGATTGACCAAAGTATGCTTGGCAATTCGTCTGCCCACCTCCCTTTGAGTTCGTCCACCATCTTCTTGAGCTCGTTCAGAATTTGTTTGTTGGCAGCCTCGGCCTGCCCGTTAGTTTGGGGATTGCAGACAGTAGAGTAGGCGACCGCTATGCCATGGCCTTCCAGCCAAGCTTTCCGGGGATCGTTGTCAAATTGTCTTCCGTGATCGAATACCAGCATTTTTGGTAGGCCGAACCTGGTTATGATATTCCTCCAAATCACCTTTCTGACTGCAGGCTCGGTGATGCTTGGAACTGCCTCAGCTTCGATCCACTTGGTAAAGTAATCGATCCCCACTATCAAAAACTTCCGGCCCCCCGTTGCTACAACAAAGGGTCCCAATATGTCCATCCCCCACTGCGCGAAGGGGATGGGAGACAAAATTGGCCTGAGTTCCTGGGCCGGAGCATGAATTGATGGGACGAATAACTGGCACTTTCTGCACCTCCGGGCTAGATCTTTTGGATTAGCCAGCAGGGTTGGCCAGTAGTAGCCTGCCCTTAGGGCCTTGTGGGCTAGTGACCTCCCTCCTATGTGATGACCGCAGATTCCTGAGTGAATATCATCTAGAACCTATGCGGCCTGCCCTGCCCCCAGGCATTTGAGCAGGGGCGAGGAAAATGATTTTTTGTACAACTCTTCTCCGATCAATATGAACCATGCTGCCTTCGCTGTCATCTTCCTTTTTTGCGCAGGGTCAGAGGGAAGAATTCCGTTCTTCTTGAACTGAATGATTGGGGTCATCCAATCTTCAGGCCATGCCTCTTTAATGACACTGACTGGCTGGCAGGGGGCAGTGGATTTTTCCTGGACAACATCGACCCAGACTGACCTCCTTCTGTCTTGCAGGCTAGAGCTGGCCAGTTTCGACAGGGCATCCGCCCGGTTGTTCTGGGACCGAGGCATCTGCCTGACTTCATAGGACTTGAGACTTGACAGTTCCTGCTTCACCTTTTCCAGATATGCGGCCATCGCCTGATCTCTGGCCTCATATTCTCCATTAATCTGGTTGGCGATGAGTTGGGAGTTTCTTGCTAGGATAATATGCTCTGCTCCTGCGGTTTTGGCCAGATTAATGCCTACAAGGACGGCCTCATAATCGGCTTCGTTGTTGGATGCAGGGAAGGTGAATCTGAGCGCGTGCTCGAAGTCTGCTCCTTCCGGGCTGGTTAGCACGACCCCGGCCCCTGCACCATTGGCCGTGGAGGACCCGTCGGTGTATACTACCCATTCCTCGGCGGGCGGGCTGTCCTTTTCAGAATGAGAGCACTCTGCCAGGAAGTCTGCCAAGGCCCGCGCCTTGATGGCGGTCCTGGATTGGTACGCTATTCCCAGCCCGCTTAGTTCGATGGCCCATTTTAGCAGTCTCCCGGATTTTTCAAATTTTTCTAGTACCTTTTCCAAGGGTTGGTCAGTCGGCACTACGACTGGATGCGCGTCGAAGTATGGCATGAGCTTTCTGGCCGCAATAACGACCGCGTAGGCTGCTTTCTCGACCACTGGGTAATTCCTTTCTGCTGCCCCCAGGGTGTGGCTCACGAAATAGATGAGCTGCTGGGAGCCTGTTTCTTCCCTTAGGATAACCGCGCTCGTTGTTGAATTTGTTACGGCGATGTAGAGGAAAAGCTTCTCCCCTGCCACCGGTCTTGCCATTGTGGGCAGCCCTTTTAAACGCTCTTTCAGCTGCTCGAAAGCTTCTCTCTACTCGTCTTCCTACTTAAACTGTTTGTTTCCTTTCAACACCTTGAAGAAGGGCGTTGATTTGTCGGCTGACCTGGCGATAAAGCGTGTCAGGGCGGCCATCCTGCCCGTCAGGCGTTGGATGTCTCTTATGGTCTTTGGTTCTGGGAGATCCGGGATGGCTTGAACCTTTTCAGGGTTGGCGTCTATTCCCCTGGCGCTGACCTGGAAACCCAAAAACTTGCCAGAACGAACTGCAAATGTACACTTCTTGGGATTGAGTTTCATTTTGTAGGTACGCAGGGAGGAGAAAGTCTCCTGCAAGTCCCTTAAATGCTCAGCATCCCCCTTGCTTTTCACAATCGCGTCATCTACGTAGGCTTCTAGATTTCTGCCTTTCTGGTTTTCGAAGACCTTGTCGACCAACCGTTGGTAGGTGGCGCCTGCGTTTTTTAGCCCAAATGGCATCATTTTATACATATACGTTCCGACGCTGGTGATGAATGCGCATTTTTCCTTGTCCGGCTGCCAAAGATAAACTTGATGGTACCCTGAAAAAGCGTCCAAAAAGCTGAGCGTGGTATACCCGCTGGTGGCATCCACCAACTAATCAATCCTCGGGAGAGGATAACAGTCTTTCGGACAGGCTTTGTTAAGGTTCTTGAAGTCCACACACATTCGCCATGCTTCTGAAGACTTTTTTACCATCACTAGGTTGGCCAGCCATTCGGGGTAGTCGCAGCTCTCTATAAAATCGGCCTTCAAAAGTTTTTCAATTTCTTCTTTGATGGCCTTATCCTTCTCTGCAGACATGTTTCTCTTTTTCTGTTTCACAGGGAGAGCTTCCGGGTTTACGTTCAGCTTGTGAACGATATGCGCCGGATCGACCCCCGGCATTTCCTCTGCCGAGTAAGCGAAAACATCCCTGTTATCCTTCAAGACCTTGATCAATTCCTCGCGATAGGGATTTACTAGGTCAGCCCCTATGAGGACCTGTCTCCCAGGCTCCAGATCCACCACCATGCTTTCTCCCCCAGGTTCAAGGTGGTCAGAAGCCTGCTGGCCAGCTAGGATCTCTCCTTCCCTGTTGAGGGAGCTGTCAGCCTTTCGTTTTCCTTTTCTCTCGGTCTCGTGGGTCTGCAGGGCTACAGAATAGCATTGTATGGCAGACTCCTGGTTTCCGTGCACCTTTCCCTCCATGCTGAAGTCTGTGACGTAGGCGATGGTTAGGGCCCTGATGGATATGGCGGCCTCGATTTCGTCTAGGGTGGCCTTGCCTATCAGGGCATTATATGCAGATTTTGCGTCTACCACAACGAATGACGCCCTAATATTCCTGGCAGAGGCTCCCTCCCGAAATGTCACTGGTAGGTCAATGATTCCCATTGGAAGTACGCCTGCCCCGCTGAATCCATACAACGATCCAGGGGCGGGTTTCAGATGCCTTTTTTCCAGATTGATTTTATCGAAAGCGTCTTTGTACACTAGGTTGGTGTAGGCTTATGTATCCACCATACACCTTTTCACGATGTGGTTGCTGATGACCAGGGACAGTACCAAAGGGTCACTGTGGGGGTATATTACTCGCCCTACATCTTCAGGGGTGATGCTTAGGGTCATGCCCTTTGAGCTTCCTGTCCTCTCAGCGTAGCAAATTTGATTCCGTAATTCACGGATTTGTCTTTTCTGGCCTCTCTTGCTTGTCTAGCCCTCTGCATCCCCTGATATCACATGGATTATCAGGCGATTCTGCGCCGACCCTTCGAGCTTGTCCACCGTTTCCTTCTGGTTTTTGTTTCTTGCGGCATAGTTGCTCAGCCAGCCATTCCTGATGAGTTTTTCAATCTTGTCTTTTAGGTGGCGGCATTCTTTGGAGGTGTGCCCTACACAGTCGTGGAACGTGCAGAATTTTTTCGGATCACCCTTCGGGCTGCGCGGCTTGCTTGGGCGATTCCATTTGGCTGTTTCTTTTTCTAGCTCAAAGATTTCTGCCTTGGATTTTTTTAAGAGCTGTATAGCTATCAAATCTGGGCTGGTAAGCTACGCGTTCCTTTCTGGGGGTGTCTCTCTCCTCAGCTCTCCGCTTCCCTGCGTCGGTCCTGCCGCGTCCACCCTGCGGTCCCCCCTGCGGTCCCCCCTGCGGCCTGGCATGGCCTGCGGGGGTGTCCGGCAGGCTGTGGAATTCCTCCTACAGCATGAAACCTCTGCAATTTTTTGGGCCTTGGCCAGAGTTTATGGCTGAGCTCTAATCATTTGGTTTTTCATTTCTCCAGGGAGCAGAGAGTTGGTCAAGGCATATGCCGCAGTCGGATCATCAATCTCCTTGACCTGCTGAAAGGACAGATCGAACCTTTTCAAGTACTCCCTGACAGTTTCGCCCTTCTTCTGCCTAAGGGTCATCAGATCAAAACGGGTGAGACGACGTCTTTTGTTTCCGGCGTATTGGTCTAGAAAAGCTTCGGCCAGCTCTATAAAGTAACTGATCGAGCCCTGTGGTAGATCCCTGAACCACCCCTGGGCCAGACCCACCAGGGTGGTGGGAAAGATTTTACACTAGACCGCATCGTCGGCGTCGTACATACCCTTGTGACTTTCATACGCAGCTAGATGATCTTCTGGGTCGGTGGTTCCGTCGAACTTAACGGATGGAATCTTGATTTTCGGAATGGGATACCCCTGCACCTCCGGGTGGAGTGGGATCTTGGTAGGTCTGCCTGCCATTCTTGACCTGCTCCCGACGGAGTGGTAATCGTGGTCATCCCATTTGTCAGGGGTCGGTTTCCTACTGCCGGGGGAGCGGTGCCTGGGCGGTTGCCTACTCATTGCTTCATCATCTCTGACCAGGGAGTGATAGCGTGAGCATTTTTTCTGAGGAGCAGGCTCGAGGTTATCGCCCTAACGATGTCTTGACCTCGGGGTTTGCCCATATTTAAGTCTTGATTTCAGGCTTTGAGACAGCCCTGGTGCTGGTTGTTGCTCTATCGCGGGCGTCAACCTGGAGAAGACATCACCCTGCTTTTCCCCCAGATGCTTGGACGCTGGCTCTCGGTGTTTCATTCAATCCTGGAGATCTTTGGATAAACCCCTTTTCCTGAGGGCAGATGTGGACTCAGTGGTGTGTATGGAGAATGCCTGCTGTTGAGCAGGTTGCTCCTGGTTGCCTGCTGTAATGCGCTTCTGCACTTGCGTATACCCTTGTGCCGTTTTTCTTGCTTTCCTTTGGATTTTCCTGGCGGCGGTCCGCTTCGTGCCCCCAGTCCCTTCCCCACTTTCAAAGTGAAGTTGCCTGGGGGTCATTGCGACCCTGCCCACCAGGTCCTCAGGAGTGAACTCTTGGTTGAGCATCGCCGAGAAGAAGGCTGCTGTTTGCGCCATCTGGGCAGGGGTGAGGTTCAAGTTGTGCCTCTGATGTCCAGCCTGCCCAGCTATGACAGCGGCGTCCTTACCGGGTGCTCTGTGAAGACTGGCCCGCCCTACCCCTGGAATCGTGGCGGCGGGCGTTTTCTCCGGCAACGGCATACCATACGGGGGGGTCTCCGGTGGTACCGTCGGACCTGCCCTGGAACAAGCGTCAACAATTTCAGGCATTACTGTTTGACTGGTTGATTTTCTTGTGGGTAACTCGTGAGCACAACTGAATTCCTCCCCACAGACTGCGCCAAATTATCCCGGTCACGGAATCATTTAACCCGACTTTGGATTCAGATCTTTAGAATGTGATGTTGCTAATATGACAGTCGCTTGACTTCCTTTGATCTCCCCTTCTCCTCACTCCGGCGCTCGGACCTTCCCGGCGAAGACAACCTTCTCCCTGCACAATGAACGCACAGGGCCTCGGAGGTCATATATATATATATATATATATATATATATATATATAGAGAGAGAGAGAGAGAGAGAGAGAGAGAGAGAGAGAGAATCAAGTGAGTTCACCTTTTAAAATTGAGTCCGTGAGTCCTCACCACATCTCTTGGATTAGAAAGAGATTGATGTTTGTGATTTGTTTGAGTAATTAAAGCAAGTGACTATATTTGGTAAATATCTCTCTCTCCTTAATTTACTCATCATTTAATATCTCTTCTATAAAAAAATAATTACTGTCTCTCACACACATATTCCTTCACAATTAAGATTTTCATTTTAAAAAAATTAAATTGTTACTCCCTCCGTTCCAGTGAATTGTTTGCCTATTCCATATTGGGGCGTCTCAATGAATTGTTTGCCTTTCTATTATAGGAATGGTTTTTATATGTAATTTGACCCTTAGCTCCACATTTCACTTCCCCATTGGTTCTCTTTCCCTTGGTACCAAAAACAAAGGCAAACAATTCATTGGAACAGAGGGAGTATTATATAGAACTAAAAATAATAATTTACCGCATATCTTCTCCTTTCCTTAATTTATTTTGTGTTACTCTTATTGTATAGAACTGTTACTCTGGTTAAAGTTCGGTGTTACTTTAACGAACATCATGCAAATATGCTTAAATTGATTTCAGAGTTATATGCCCCCAACACTAAACATAATTATTAACTCAACATATGAATAATAATGTTACTCCAACGTTACTAACGTGTTACTCCAATAGATACTTTGTGTTACTCCAACGTTAGAAGCGTGTTACTTTAATAGATACTTTGTGTTACTACGTTACAAACGTGTTACTCTAATAGATACTTTGTGTTACTCCAACGTTAGAAACCTGTTACTCTAATAGATACTTTGTGTTACTACGTTACAAACATGTTATTCTAATAGATACTTTGTGTTACTTCAATGTTACAAACATGTTACTCAAATAAATACGCCTCACACAAAATTATTGAAATACTGATTATGTTTCCTATTTTGTTGGATGTTACACTCCTTCAAATTAGGAAACAATATCTTGTTTTTTTAATACAAAATCTCAATCCATCTCATCCATCAATTGTATTATCATCCAATGGATGGTAGAAGGACTTAGAGACTCAAATATATAGAAGGACTCATAAGAACCCTCCTATATATATATATATATATAGAGAGAGAGAGAGAGAGGAGAGAGAGAGAGAGAGAGAGAGAGAGAGAGAGGCGGGCTCCGGTGAGGCAGAGTAACTCCTTACACCCATTGAGGCACAATCTAGACCAATAGATTAAGATGGAACATACATCTAAATAAGTGTTATATATATACACTAAAAAAAACTCATTATATACGTTATTAAACTCACTATATATATACACACACACTTAAGAACTCAATATATACAGTAAAATAATTGTTATATACACTCAAATAGTTATTATGTACACCAATTAATCAACAATGGAACATACATCAAAATAACTGTTGTTTTGGTAAAAATTTATCGGGTTACGATTTAAGTTGCGGGTTAAAGCGATCGGACTAACACCTACGAATTAATGGAGCGAGTTGAATCTACGAATGCAAAAATAAGGAAAGAAAACGAAGAGACACGAGGATTGGTGGCGCGGAAACCCAATGTGGGAAAACCGCAAGGGGAGTCGGAATCCCGCCAAATATCTACTATGAACGATGAGAACGAATAATTAATACAAATACACGTTTTGGACTTATCGGAGAAGGTATTTGCTAGTATGCTCTTTTTGAGTTAGAGTTCACTAAGGAAAGGTGAGTTGAATGATCCCATCGTTGTCGTCTTTTGCCCTTATATTTGCTCTCTCCCTCCTTAGCCGTTATACCCAACTTCTTACCCTTCTTTCTCCTTGTTTCTCTCCTCCTCTGGTGGAACCATCCATAGAATTTAGAGGTGGTTATTTGACCGGGTCCATTGCTTGAGATAGGGTTATTGTTGGGTTGTACTTGGCCCATCTCTGGAATTAACTGCTGCTCAGCCCACTATTATTACTAGGTCTCGTCTTCGGGTTGACTCGTTGATTCTCTTTCGCGTTGGACTTACGACTTTCACGACTTTGACTTTTAACTTTCGAGTGTTATTCCGTAATTTTCTCGTATTCGACCCTTTGACATTTTTACTGAAGGTATGCCACGTCATCTCTTGAGGATGCAAAATTTATCCCAAACAATTGCCCCCAAATTTCCGACTAAGCTCATCTTAGGCGGGAGTTTTCGTTTGTGTTCGTTGCTTATAGCTCTGGTGACGATTTTTCCTTCGTAGAGTTTGTCTTTCAGTCTACTTCTCTCGTTTCCCTAACCGACTCTTCTTCTTCCCTCATGATGACTTTATTTCACCCTCTCATTATTGCGCGCGTTTCCCCGTACTACCTTCTCCTCTTTATTCCACTTACTTTTTCTCGCTCGTTACTTACTCCTTCTCCCTCTACGTCTTCTCTAACCCAAATCCCTTTCAAAATTCAAACCGATCTCACTTCCCCATTTTTCTGCCGTCCGTTGCCGTCGTTACGCCGTGTCTTCCCTGTGCTCAGGTGACTTTCTTTTCTTCTTATTCGTTATTTTCCGTCTCCTTTATGGCTCCCAAACTAAACCGCAACAAATCCCCTACTCTCCCCTCTCCTTCCTCGCCATCGTCGACGTTCTCTCCCTCTTCTACTCTGGGTTCAAAACACTCTTGTGATTCCAACTTCTCGGATGGTGATCTCTCTTTCATTAGGGAGATCTTTGGTTTCGGCGAAGGGGTGGAAATTCACATCCCTTCTCCTGGGCAGAAGGTGGACTTCATCCGGCCAGGATGGGTCTGCATGTATGCTTATCCGTTTCTCCTAGGCCTGCGCTTTCCCTTTTCTCCAATCGTTCAAGAATTTTTGACCTATTATAAATTCGCCCCTTGTCAACTGGCCCCCCATACTTGGCGGGTATTGCTGTCCTTCTGTGTCTTGAACTACCGCCATCAGAGGAACTTCTCCTTGGGCGACGTCTGCGCCCTATTCCAGGTGAGGCCCCTGGGGTGTGGTCAAGTGACAATGCGTGTGAAAGATAAATGCTTTCCCGGCATAGTTTTTCCAGCCAATCCTCCTGACGCTGAATGGTTTAAAGATTTCATCTTTGTGAAGGCTGACTCCCTCTCCCCTCTACCTCATGATTATCTATTTTCTGAGTGGGGGTCCACCACAGGTACTTGTCATGCCCCCAGTCCTCAGGCCTTCTTGCACACTTACGGTTCTTACTGATTCTGTGTTGTAGGTTTGCAGCAGCCTAAGGAGGTGACGTCCATTCTTGACTTAGCTGCTCAACTCTCCACCCTAAATTCGGAGCAACTTGCCTTCAATAACCTCTTCGTCCCCTCTCGAAACGGTGCTTGTCCTCCTTTTGCTGTCACCATATCTCCTGGTGAGGGATATTCTACTAAGTAGATTTGTACTTTGTTTTCCTCTTTTTTTTTTCCTTTTTTTTCTTTTTTTTTGGTGTGGGACTCATTTTGCGCTTCTGCCTTCATTAGGCAACTCGAAAGTTCCGATGACCTTGGACCGGGTCAGGGCCAGAAGGAAGAGCATGGCTACTCGCTCGTCCTCTAGGATGGGTTCTGGCTCTTCCCCTGCCCTTTCTACCAGCTCAAAGAGGAAGCGCAGTCTTTCTCCCTCAGCACGGGTTGGTTCTGTGGAGGAGGCTCCTGTAATCAATGTACCTGACTCTCCTCCGCCTTCTGCTCCACACTCTACAGAGTGTAGTCTTGACGACATAATCCTGGCCTTTCCCAAGGATTTTGGGACCATCAGGCATCTGACTGATCTGTCTCCCCTGGACCAGCTTCTCTTTCCAGGTTCCGAGGTCGTGATGGCCAGAGAACCTCTCATTGAGGTGGCTACCTGATAAGTGTAGTTTGTAGTGCCTAATTTGCTGTGTTTGGTCCCGTTTTCCCTTGTGAAATCGATTTCTGGGCTACTCATGCTTCTTCTACTTCGTTTTAGGTTCCCAAGACCATTCATGGAGAATTGGAACGATTATGACTCGTTTCATACACTTTTGGAGCCAACGAAGAGAATGAACGATCACTCGGTGCCTTAGATTCGATCCCGAGACCTTGGGACCCGTTCCCGAGCCCCGTAGACTCGATCCCGAGCACCGAGAATCGATGGGAAGCCCATGAGAAGCAAGGAGAGACCTTAATGATCATAAAAGAGGCTTACAAGACCCTTCCCGGGCGGGAAGAGTAGCCTTCCCGGTCGGGAAGGAGTGCATGAATGAAGAGGCTACTGATCTGGCCGTCCCGACAGGGAAGAGAGCTTCCCGACCGGGAAGAGCAATAACACCGCCTGGTATTATGGATAGCACAGCCCGGTGTTATGCTTGATCCCGACCGGGAAGAGAGATTCCCGACCGAGAAGGATGGCCCATCCCGACCGGGACCATTCCTTCCCGACCGGGAAGAAGTGCTGTAGCCGCGTGACTTTCTTTTCTCCTCCTTCACTCTTGTAACCTTATAAATACTCCTCCCTTGTATTGTTTAAGCACATTACATTACCCTAGATTATTTTAGACCTCTCTACAACATTCAAAACCCTAATTAGACTCTCTTCATCTCTAGTTTAGTTTCATATTAATCTTTTGTTAATCTTAGATTAATCTAGTTAACTAGTCTTGTATTAAGGAAATTCTTGAAGACTCATCCAAGATTGACAACCTTGGAGATTATTTGGGTTTCTTATTAATGCAAGTTCTCATCTTTTTATTCCCTTGTTAGTTGGTATAATCTCTTTTCTCTTAATCTTTGTGAATCTTTCAAGTTTTAATCTTTATATATTGTTTATTGTTCTTGTTTGTTCATGATGAATGTTTGGTTGTTTATGTTGATTTCTCTTATCATTGTTAGTATTAGATTGATTATGAGTGAGTAGATTCTTTGTGGGGTTAGTAGGGGGATTAAGTGTGGATTATGGGTAATTAGGGTTTGATTAAGGGAAAGGTGAAATCTTTGTCACTAGTCACATGTTGAGCGCTCTATGTGTTTGTTGAATTGCTTGTTTGAGTTGTAGTGGCCATGCTTCTCATGCTTGTTTTCATCTTCTCATCTTGTAATCGATGTGTGGGTGAATGCTTATGTTTTGGGTAATACTTTGCATGAGTATTCGGGTCTAGTCTTAGACACGAGAGTGCGGACTTAGGCTTTGGCGCGAGAGCCCAAACCGACCTTAGTGACATGGAGAAACCTACATCCTTGACCTCCCAATTATCCTACCACACTTGTGAACCCGACCTAACCCTACTCCCTTTCATATTTGATTTTTCCTTCTAGTTAGCAATCATTTCTCTAGCTTGTTAGTTTCTTTGATCTGTAGTTGTTTCATTTAATTCTTGGCATACATAGTACATTGTTAGTCCACTTTCATCACCTTCAACCATCATAGTTTGTCAATTCTCATCATCTTTGTGTTTGTTTGTGACTCAGCCTTGTTTTCCGGTAGACCTAGTCTAGACACCTATAACCGTCTCCGTGGACACGACCCGACTTACCCTAGCTACCTGTTAGGATTAGTTGGACTCTACTTGATCGGTGGGGACCCACGGCGAATCTCTACCATCAATTTGGCGCCGTTGCCGGGGACGGCGTATGTTTAGACTTAGTTTGCTTATTAGCTAGACTTAGTTACCCTTCTTGTGCTCTCCTTCTATCTCTTGTGCATATTTTGTAGGTTTTTCTTGTTTTCATAGCTTTCTTTTCTCTTTGTCTCCCATTGTGTTCGTTTATTGTCTTTGCCTAGTGCCCATAAAGCACTAGGTGTTCTCACGTTTGTTCAAGTGTGTAGTGCATGCCTAGGAGGAGAGGCGACTTCTTTCTCTTCAATCCAGAGCCGGAAAGACTCTTTAGAGCCCTTCACCAACGGACGATTGATCGGGTTAGAATCTCTCAACCGAGTACTAGCAATACCATTGAAGAACAAGCTCAAGGATCCGACTTGAACGAGACACCTCGAGAGACGGCCGAAGGGAATTTCATTAATCCCTTTGGTACTTCTAGTCATTCCTCTCAACCTAGTTCTCCTTCTACAACTACTTCAACACCGTCTACACCATCATCTCCCGCATATCCAACAATGCCTAAGTTCTCTTCTCATTCAACCTTTACGGAAGACGTCTTGCCCGGTCCAACCGCTTTACCGGCCGCTTATACCGGCAATTTTGTGGCAAGGACACCGTTTATCCAATTGGTCGAAAGAAGTCAATTTAGTGGGTTACCAACCGAAGATCCCCATCAACACATGGAAACCTTTTCGGATTATTGCGATGCTATCTCACAACCGGGAATAACCCAAGACCAAATCTGGTGGGTATTATTTCCTTTCTCTTTAATCGGTAAGGCTAAGCAATGGTTCAAGGGGTTAGACAAGGCGACTCTTGGTATTGATACTTGAAAGAAGCTAGCCTTAGCTTTCTACCAACAATTTTATCCCCCGGAGAAGACAAATCTATTGAGAGCCTCTATCACGGGATTCCAACAACGTGATGAAGAAAGCCTCTATGAATCGTGGGAAAGATTCAAAGCCTTGATCCGCTCTTGTCCTCACCATGGTCTATCACAGTGGTTCCTTGTTCAACAGTTTTGAAACGGATTATATGAAGACTCAAGGGCCATACTCAACATGGGATCGAATGAAAGGTTTACCGAGGTGGATGATGACCAAACTTGGTCAAGAATCGAGGAGATGGCGGTGCACAACTCCCAATACTCAAGGCCTAGGAAGGCGAATCGAGGGGGAAGGCACGAGATCGATGCCATTACACAATTAAGCATTGATCTTGGAGCTCAATTAAAAACCCACATGGAATCTATTGACAAGAAGCTCCAAAGCCATTTTGAGCAAGGTCAAAGCACAAGTGCCTCACACCAACATTCAACTCAACAAGTCAATGCTTTGGGAGTTTTATCTCCTACATCTTACTATAGGATATGCGATATTTGCGGGATATTTGGACTGCCTCTACATTGTCAAGATAGTATTGAGCAAGTGAACGCCTTTCAAGCGTTCAAGCAAGGTGCCCCATATCCTCACATGTTCCAAGCTTCCCATCAAGCTTCCTAACAACAATCTCTACAACACCGTCCATATGTTCCACCTCCCCTAAGGGACAACAACCAAGGCTACCAAGGTTATGTAGGCAACCCAAGGCCATTCAACAACTTCAAGCAACATAACCAAGGTACCTTTAACAACAATCAAGGGTTCCAACAAGGGAACTTCAATCATCAAGGTGGTTTCCAAGGAAACCAACACAACCAAGGACATCAAAACTACAGCCATGGTAACACTCAAGGCCTTAATCAAGGCAACTCTCATGGGTTCCAAGGGAACCATCAACAACAACAAGGGTCTCAAGGTACTCGACAAGAAAGCAAGCCAAGGAGCCGGTCTCCAATTCATGATTATGGCTCTCCCTTAGCCCTCACCGATACTCCACATAATCCACAATCTCCACCTCGAGATTTCGACATGCAAAAATCTATGTTGGATGTGCAAAGGAGTAATCAAGAAATGTAAAGAAGCCAAATGGAGATGCTAAGAAACCAACAAGAATTCTTTGCTCATCTTCAAAGGGAGAACATAGCCAGAGATGCTCATATGAAGATGCTCGAAACCCAAATAGCTCAAGTTGCTTCGGGTAGCTCGAAACCCAAATAGCTCAACCCAAATAGTTTGGTCGAGTATAGCTTGATAGATGATGAGCAAGAAGAGGAACCACTTGACTCTCCACCTCTTGAAGAAGAAAGCTTACAAGAAGAAAAGGTAGAACCACTACCGGTGGGTAAGAGTATGGTATCCTTTCCTCCTAATCTTGAACTTAAGCCACTCCCCTCTTCCCTCAAATATGCCTTCCTTGAAGGAACTAACTATCCCGTTATCGTCAATGCCACACTTCATGGGCCTCAATTGTAAAAATGTTTGATTGTTTTGAGAAAACACAAAAAGGCTATCGGGTATACCATTGCCGACCTCCAAGGCATAAGCCCAAATGTTTGTATGCATAGGATCATCCTTGATGATGACCACCGTCCTTTGTTTGAGGGTCAACGTAGGTTGAACCCCACCATGAAAGAGGTTTTCATGAAGGAAGTCCTCAAGTTGTATGAGGCAAACATTATATACCCAATAACCGGAAGTAAATGGGTTAGCCCCGTACAAGTTTTGCCGAAAAAAGGAGGAATGACGGTTGTGAAAGGAGAAAAGAGTGAGTCAATTTCTACTAGGACCATTACCGGTTGACGCATGTGTATAGACTATCGAAAATTGAACACAGCCACCATCAAAGACCATTTCCCCCTTCCCTTTATTGATCAAATGCTTGAAAGATTGGCGCATCATTCTTATTTTTGTTTCCTTGATGGTCATTCCGGATTTCTTCGAATTCCCATTCACCTCGATGACCAAGAGAAGACCACTTTCACATGTCCCTATGGCACCTATGCTTATAGAAGGATGCCATTTGGATTGTATAATGTGCCGGGAACGTTTCAAAGATGTATGATGGATATTTTCTCCGATTTTATTGAAAAATCCATGGAAGTTTTTATGGATGATTTTAGTGTCCATGGTACATCTTTTGATTCTTGCCTTGAAAATCTTGATCAAGTATTAGCTCGATGTGAAGAGTATAAACTTGTTTTAAATTGGGAGAAATGTCATTTTATAGTTGAACAAGGTGTTGTCCTAGGTAATATTGTTTCTAATAGAGGAGTTGAAGTTGATAAGGCTAAAGTCTCCGTGATTGAAAACTTGCCACCAGCTACAAATGTCAAAGGGGTGAGGAGTTTTCTAGGTCACGCCGGTTTTTATAGGCGTTTCATTAAAGATTTTTCTAAGATTAGCAAGCCTTTGACTTCTTTGCTTGTGAAAGATGCACCTTTTGTTTTTGATGACTCGTGTCTTGAGGCCTTTGCAGGATAAAGACCGCTCTCACTACCACTCCAATTATCAAAGCTCCCGATTGGAATCTTCCATTTGAGATCATGTGCGATGCATCCGATTTTGCCGTTGGTGCTGTTCTAGGACAACGGGTTGACAAGAAGCTCCATGTGATTTATTATGCAAGCAAAACACTAGATGAAGCCCAATCGAGGTACACCACAACCGAAAAAGAAATGCTTGCTGTTGTCTATGCCATGGAGAAATTTCGAACTTATGTAACCGGTTCCAAAGTCATTATTCATACCGATCATGCGGAAATTCGTTACATCATGTCCAAAAAGGAGACAAAGTCCCGACTCTTTTGGTGGGTCCTCCTTTTAAAAGAATTTGATATTGAGATTAAAGACAAAGCCGGATCGTAGAACTTGGTAGCGGATCATCTTAATAGACTATCGGTTAGTAAAGAAAGCAATGAAGAAGATGGTATTCCCATCGATGAAGCAATGAGAGATGAGGACTTGATGGCCATTGAAACTATTACACCTTGGTATGCCGATATTGTCTATTTCTTAGTGTCTCATTATATTCCGGACGATTATTCCAAGCAAGAGAGAAAGAAACTACGTTATGAAGCCCGACGCTATTATTGGGACGAGCCTTATTTATTCCGCCGTTGTGTAGATGGAATTTACCGACGATGTGTGGCGGCCGTAGAAGGATATAATATTGTGAAGCACCTTCACTCGACATCTTTTGGTGGACACTTGGCCAACCAAAAAACAATTGCCAAGGTTCTCCAAAGCGGGTTTTGGTGGCCTTCCATGTTCAAGGACATTTAAGCTTTCATTCTCACATGTGATGCATGCCAAAGAAGTGGCAATATTACAAGAAGAAATGAGATGCCCCTTCAACCTATCTTGGAAATTGAATCGTTCGATGTTTGGGGCATTGATTTTATGGGTCCGTTCACATCCTCTTTTGGTAACAAATACATCCTAGTAGCGGTTGATTATGTCTCAAAGTGGATCGAGGCCGTAGCTTCCCCCACCAATGACTCCAAGGTTGTAATCAAGCTTTTCAAGAATGTAATTTTCCCGAGATTCGGTATTGCCTAGAGCCATAATTAGTGATGGAGGCTCTCATTTTAGGAAAGATACCTTTGAACACCTTCTTAGGAAGTATGGTATCACTCACAAGATGTCATTAGCCTACCACCCTCAATCAAATGGGCAAGCCGAGATCTCCAACCGTCAAATCAAGGGAATTTTAGAGAAAGTTGTAAATACACACCGAAAGGATTGGTCATTAAAGTTGAATGACGCCCTTTGGGCATTGAGAACGAACTCGCCAATGGCACAATTCTTGAATACTTCGTAAGGACTTCTCCGTTGGTGATAAGGTAATACTCTTCAACTCTCGCTTTAAGCTCTTTCCCGGTAAGTTGAAATCAAAATGGTCGGATCCTTTCGAAGTGACTAAAGTGCAACCATATGGATCGATAGAGATATCTATCCCGGATACCGGGAAATTTATGGTTAATGGGCAACGTTTGAAGATTTATCATCCCGGTCAGGTTCGTGAGACCTTTGCTACCGTGAAGTTTGGTGAGCTCCCATTGGGGAGCATTGTCTAACCCCCTCTCACAATTGATGTATGTTTGGTGATCGCTTCTTCCAAAGCGCGTCCTGTTCGTTCTGCTCGAAACAATCCAATCAGTTCTCCTGGCAAAAAAACATTAGACATTCCATCCTCTGAAACCTAGACTTTAGACGTTATTTTCCGTACAATAATTTCGATATTATTAAAAGAATCGACGGTAATAATCCATTTTGGCCGGGACAAAATATCTCTCATTTCTCCCCCGAGTCTATTCTTGTTTTTTATTTTAAAAGGAATGCTCTTATGTTGATTTGATCGGTGTACGAACCCCTTGAATCCAGTACCAACGGGTATCATCCCCCCCAGAACAACGCTTTCTTTTAGTCCTTTCAACCAATCAATACGGCCTCGGAGAGCAGCTTTTGCTAAAACTCGAGCAGTTTCTTGAAAACCTGCTTCGGATACAAAGCTTTGAGTATTCAGAGATGCTCTCGTTATTCCCAATAATATAGGAGAGCTTTGAATACTAGAAGATTTATCATCCCGGTCAGGTTCGTGAGACCTTTGCTACCGTGAAGTTTGGTGAGCTCCCATTGGGGAGCATTGTCTAACCTCCTCTCACAATTGATGTAGGTTTGGTGGTATCCTCAACAACCATCTTGTATATATGTATCATATTTCTTTGTGTTTATTAGCTTTGTTAGCTTGAGAAGAATGGTGAACTTGGATTTCACCATGGAGCATTTATTTGGATGAAGATCAAGCTTTTGGAGAAGTTATGGAGCTTAATTGAAGACCACAAGCATGTTTGTGGGAGATATTGATTATGTAATGTGAGTCGTGTTGCTATTTGATCTTTAGGTGATTATTGAAGAGCCATGAAATGGCAAGGCGGAAAAACGCAGCAAAGAAGACCACCGGGTGAAACTTCGCCCGGTGAGACTTGACCGGGCGAAACTTCGCCCTACGAAAAATTGCCAGAATTGCCAGAACTGACGAAGATACCACTGGGCGAAATTTCGCTCGGTGAGATTTTCACCGGGTGAAATTTCACCCGATGGAAAAAGCTGGCAGAATTGTTTTCACGACGAAAACCCGTCGGGTGAAATTTCACCCGATGGTGCTTGACCGGGTGAAACTTCACTCGACGACATGTACCGGATCACCTATACCCTATTGTAGACACTCGCATTTTGACTGCCACGTGTCTATGGTAGTCTCCAAAAAACACCCGATGATGATCGGACGCAAACGTGACTTGGTATACTCGGACTTGGGCTCGGAAACAATAATATCCGACATGGACTTTTAGCGGAGTAAAAATCTCACAAAACAGACCTCAAATTCAGGCCCAGTGGGTCATTCCGAGTCAAATAAGACTAATTTGGGCCAAAACCGACACCAAAGATAAATCCCGTCTTTTGGCGACCGGGTCAAAACCCGGTCAAAGACGAAACCGTCTCATAAATCAGCCAAGTTCAGCTGGCGCACAAATCAGAATTCAAAAAAAACAATCAAAACAACAAGATCAATTCTTTCCTTATTTGTCTCGCCCACTTGATCCACTCGATCGAGTGGATAGACCCACTCGGTCGAGTGGAGCGCCAAAAACCGGGTTTGACCCGTTTGCAAGGGCACTCGATCGAGTGCTCTAGGGCCACTCGATCGAGTGCCCCTATGTCGTGGGAAACGCCTATAAATACCGCTTCACCCCCATGCATTTCACAACTTTTGAGAAGACATTTCAACCTACATTTTGCTTTACATTTCAGCCACAACTCACCTACACATCAAGCCTTAGGAACCCTAAGCCAAACACACCAATCCCGAGCCCTTTGTCTCTCGGAAATCGACGCAACACACACACACCACAACTCGCGTACATCCTCGATACTCCGGCGTCCCGTCGCTATTTACGAGTCCATTTTCGAGGCCTATACCTAGCATATATGTTGAGGGTGTCCTAAACCCCATCTCGATCTCTTTTATCTCGTCTCATTTTCATTTAATCTATCGCATTTTGTATCATAATCGTAGTAACACTAACGTTTCAATACTTTTGCATCTTTATTTTTGTATCATCATTTTACTACTAACATTAATTATACCGCGTATACATAAACTAGTATCAAAATCCGGTTTTAAATCCGTTTGACTACGATGTTTGCCTAAAGTCCGTCTAATCCCTTTACGAGCAACGACGGAGGTGGAGCCCTTTCGAGGAGCCCCGCCCCAATGTACTCAAGGGCGTGACGTGACCGTGATCGGTCGTAGTTGAACGTAATTAATCCCCTTTCTATAATTGGTACGAAACCCGTTGACACGAAAACCGACATCACATAACCCGAAAGGGTTAGTTTCGATGTCGTGACGTAGTGGGATATCTTTCGTTACTAATTCAAAATTTCTAAACTAGCGATAAAACATTTTCATAAAACTCCGATAACGGTATTATAATCGTTCGTACACGATTATAGTAACGGAGGCCAAGTTAAATACGAATCATGCGATATCCGTATTTGGTTTGGCCGACCATCGATTTCAAGTCATAAAACGAAACGAATTATCATTCGTACAGGGTCTACTCGACCGAGTACGTATGCTACTCGATCGAGTAGCACCCATAAAAATGGGCAGTAGCTGCGTAAAGGACGCACTCGACCGAGTCAGCCCACGACTCGATCGAGTGGGTCCTGTAACCCATAAAACCGAGGGGTTTGACACACATTTCAAGCCCCGTCCTTTTATCGACTTTAGTCATCACGTGTAAACACCATCACGTGACCTTCCTATTTTCAAAACCATGCACATCACGACACATAGAACGTCTTTGATCAATTTTTGACATGATAAGTCGGGACAAGACTACGGGATATGAGATTGGGCTAGCAATATGCCACAGTCTCATGTTTCCGTCCTTCGTTTAGTACGCGACATAATGTGTATTTAATCGGGGTAGTTGATGGTAAGGATTTGTCGTGGAATCCCAACCGTCAATAATATAACCGGCTATTCCTACGGTAGATAGGGCAAGTCGGGTCGAATCCACGGGGACGGTAAGAGGCGTCTAGACTAGGTCGGCCCAAATACGCAGCTACTGCCCATTTTTATGGGTGCTACTCGATCGAGTAGCATACGTACTCGGTCGAGTAGACCCTGTACGAATGATAATTCGTTTCGTTTTATGACTTGAAATCGATGGTCGGCCAAACCAAATACGGATATCGCATGATTCGTATTTAACTTGGCCTCCGTTACTATAATCGTGTACGAACGATTATAATACCGTTATCGAAGTTTTATGAAAATGTTTTATCGCTAGTTTAGAAATTTTGAATTAGTAACGAAAGATATCCCCTTACGTCACGACATCGAAACTAACCCTTTCGGGTTATGTGATGTCGGTTTTCGTGTCAACGGGTTTCGTACCAATTATAGAAAGGGGATTAATTACGTTCAACTACGACCGATCACGGTCACGTCACGCCCTTGAGTACATTGGGGCGGGGCTCCTCGAAAGGGCTCCACCTCCGTCGTTGCTCGTAAAGGGATTAGACGGACTTTAGGCAAACATCGTAGTCAAACGGATTTAAAACCGGATTTTGATACTAGTTTATGTATACGCGGTATAATTAATGTTAGTAGTAAAATGATGATACAAAAATAAAGATGCAAAAGTATTGAAACGTTAGTGTTACTACGATTATGATACAAAATGCGATAGATTAAATGAAAATGAGACGAGATAAAAGAGATCGAGATGGGGTTTAGGACACCCTCAACATATATGCTAGGTATAGGCCTCGAAAATGGACTCGTAAATAGCGACGGGACGCCGGAGTATCGAGGATGTACGCGAGTTGTGGTGTGTGTGTGTTGCGTCGGTTTCCGAGAGACAAAGGGCTCGGGATTGGTGTGTTTGGCTTAGGGTTCCTAAGGCTTGATGTGTAGGTGAGTTGTGGCTGAAATGTAAAGCAAAATGTAGGTTGAAATGTCTTCTCAAAAGTTGTGAAATGCATGGGGGTGAAGCGGTATTTATATGCGTTTCCCACGACATAGGGGCACTCGATCGAGTGGCCCTAGAGCACTCGATCGAGTGCCCTTGCAAACGGGTCAAACCCGGTTTTTGGCGCTCCACTCGACCGAGTGGGTCTATCCACTCGATCGAGTGGATCAAGTGGGCGAGACAAATAAGGAAAGAATTGATCTTGTTGTTTTGATTGTTTTTTTTGAATTCTGATTTGTGCACCAGCTGAACTTGGCTGATTTATGAGACGGTTTTGTCTTTGACCGGGTTTTGACCCGGTCGCCAAAAGACGGGATTTATCTTTAATGTCGGTTCTGGCCCAAATTAGTCTTATTTGACTCGGAACGACCCACTGGGCCTGAATTTGAGGTCTGTTTTGTGAGATTTTTACTCCGCTAAAAGTCCATGTCGGATATTATTGTTTCCGAGCCCAAGTCCGAGTATACCAAGTCACGTTTGTGTCCGATCATCATCGGGTGTTTTTTGGAGACTACCATAGACACGTGGCAGTCAAAATGCGAGTGTCTACAATAGGGTATAGGTGATCCGGTACATGTCGTCGGGTGAAGTTTCACCCGGTCAAGCACCATCGGGTGAAATTTCACCCGACGGGTTTTCGTCGTGAAAACAATTCTGCCAGCTTTTTCCATCGGGTGAAATTTCACCCGGTGAAAATCTCACCTGGCGAAATTTCGCCCAGTGGTATCTTCGTCAGTTCTGGCAATTCTGGCAATTTTTCGTAGGGCGAAGTTTCGCCCGGTCAAGTCTCACCGGGCGAAGTTTCACCCGGTGGTCTTCTTTGCTGCGTTTTTCCGCCTTGCCATTTCATGGCTCTTCAATAATCACCTAAAGATCAAATAGCAACACGACTCACATTACATAATCAATATCTCCCACAAACATGCTTGTGGTCTTCAATTAAGCTCCATAACTTCTCCAAAAGCTTGATCTTCATCCAAATAAATGCTCCATGGTGAAATCCAAGTTCACCATTCTTCTCAAGCTAACAAAGCTAATAAACACAAAGAAATATGATACATATATACAAGATGGTTGTTGAGGATACCACCAAACCTACATAAATTGTGAGAGGAGGTTAGACAATGCTCCCCAATGGGAGCTCACCAAACTTCACGGTAGCAAAGGTCTCACGAACCTGACCGGGATGATAAATCTTCTAGTATTCAAAGCTCTCCTATATTATTGGGAATAACGAGAGCATCTCTGAATACTCAAAGCTTTGTATCCGAAGCAAATTTTCAAGAAACTGCTCGAGTTTTAGCAAAAGCTGCTCTCCGAGGCCGTATTGATTGGTTGAAAGGACTAAAAGAAAGCGTTGTTCTGGGGGGGATGATACCCGTTGGTACTGGATTCAAGGGGTTCGTACACCGATCAAATCAACATAAGAGCATTCCTTTTAAAATAAAAAACAAGAATAGACTCGGGGGAGAAATGAGAGATATTTTGTCCCGGCCAAAATGGATTATTACCGTCGATTCTTTTAATAATATCGAAATTATTGTACGGAAAATAACGTCTAAAGTCTAGGTTTCAGAGGATGGAATGTCTAATGTTTTTTTGCCAGGAGAACTGATTGGATTGTTTCGAGCAGAACGAACAGGACGCGCTTTGGAAGAAGCGATCACCAAACATACATCAATTGTGAGAGGGGGTTAGACAATGCTCCCCAATGGGAGCTCACCAAACTTCACGGTAGCAAAGGTCTCACAAACCTGACCGGGATGATAAATCTTCAAACGTTGCCCATTAACCATAAATTTCCCGGTATCCGGGATAGATATCTCTATCGATCCATATGGTTGCACTTTAGTCACTTCGAAAGGATCCGACCATTTTGATTTCAACTTACCGGGAAAGAGCTTAAAGCGAGAGTTGAAGAGTACTACCTTATCACCAACGGAGAAGTCCTTACGAAGTATTCAAGAATTGTGCCATTGGCGAGTTCGTTCTCAATGCCCAAAGGGCGTCATTCAACTTTAATGACCAATCCTTTCGGTGTGTATTTACAACTTTCTCTAAAATTCCCTTGATTTGACGGTTGGAGATCTCGGCTTGCCCATTTGATTGAGGGTGGTAGGCTAATGACATCTTGTGAGTGATACCATACTTCCTAAGAAGGTGTTCAAAGGTATCTTTCCTAAAATGAGAGCCTCCATCACTAATTATGGCTCTAGGCAATACCGAATCTCGGGAAAATTACATTCTTGAAAAGCTTGATTACAACCTTGGAGTCATTGGTGGGGGAAGCTACGGCCTCGATCCACTTTGAGACATAATCAACCGCTACTAGGATGTATTTGTTACCAAAAGAGGATGTGAACGGACCCATAAAATCAATGCCCCAAACATCGAACGATTCAATTTCCAAGATAGGTTGAAGGGGCATCTCATTTCTTCTTGTAATATTGCCACTTCTTTGGCATGCATCACATGTGAGAATGAAAGCTTAAATGTCCTTGAACATGGAAGGCCACCAAAACCCGCTTTGGAGAACCTTGGCAATTGTTTTTTGGTTGGCCAAGTGTCCACCAAAAGATGTCGAGTGAAGGTGCTTCACAATATTATATCCTTCTACGGCCGCCACACATCGTCGGTAAATTCCATCTACACAACGGCGGAATAAATAAGGCTCGTCCCAATAATAGCGTCGGGCTTCATAACGTAGTTTCTTTCTCTCTTGCTTGGAATAATCGTCCGGAATATAATGAGACACTAAGAAATAGACAATATCGGCATACCAAGGTGTAATAGTTTCAATGGCCATCAAGTCCTCATCTCTCATTGCTTCATCGATGGGAATACCATCTTCTTCATTGCTTTCTTTACTAACCGATAGTCTATTAAGATGATCCGCTACCAAGTTCTACGATCCGGCTTTGTCTTTAATCTCAATATCAAATTCTTTTAAAAGGAGGACCCACCAAAAGAGTCGGGACTTTGTCTCCTTTTTGGACATGATGTAACGAATTTCCGCATGATCGGTATGAATAATGACTTTGGAACCGGTTACATAAGTTCGAAATTTCTCCATGGCATAGACAACAGCAAGCATTTCTTTTTCGGTTGTGGTGTACCTCGATTGGGCTTCATCTAGTGTTTTGCTTGCATAATAAATCACATGGAGCTTCTTGTCAACCCGTTGTCCTAGAACAGCACCAACGGCAAAATCGGATGCATCGCACATGATCTCAAATGGAAGATTCCAATCGGGAGCTTTGATAATTGGAGTGGTAGTGAGAGCGGTCTTTATCCTGCAAAGGCCTCAAGACACGAGTCATCAAAAACAAAAGGTGCATCTTTCACAAGCAAAGAAGTCAAAGGCTTGCTAATCTTAGAAAAATCTTTAATGAAACGCCTATAAAAACCGGCGTGACCTAGAAAACTCCTCACCCCTTTGACATTTGTAGCTGGTGGCAAGTTTTCAATCACGGAGACTTTAGCCTTATCAACTTCAACTCCTCTATTAGAAACAATATTACCTAGGACAACACCTTGTTCAACTATAAAATGACATTTCTCCCAATTTAAAACAAGTTTATACTCTTCACATCGAGCTAATACTTGATCAAGATTTTCAAGGCAAGAATCAAAAGATGTACCATGGACACTAAAATCATCCATAAAAACTTCCATGGATTTTTCAATAAAATCGGAGAAAATATCCATCATACATCTTTGAAACGTTCCCGGCACATTATACAATCCAAATGGCATCCTTCTATAAGCATAGGTGCCATAGGGACATGTGAAAGTGGTCTTCTCTTGGTCATCGAGGTGAATGGGAATTCGAAGAAATCCGGAATGACCATCAAGGAAACAAAAATAAGAATGATGCGCCAATCTTTCAAGCATTTGATCAATAAAGGGAAGGGGGAAATGGTCTTTGATGGTGGCTGTGTTCAATTTTCGATAGTCTATACACATGCGTCAACCGGTAATGGTCCTAGTAGAAATTGACTCACTCTTTTCTCCTTTCACAACCGTCATTCCTCCTTTTTTCGGCAAAACTTGTACGGGGCTAACCCATTTACTTCCGGTTATTGGGTATATAATGTTTGCCTCATACAACTTGAGGACTTCCTTCATGAAAACCTCTTTCATGGTGGGGTTCAACCTACGTTGACCCTCAACCAAAGGACGGTGGTCATCATCAAGGATGATCCTATGCATACAAACATTTGGGCTTATGCCTTGGAGGTCGGCAATGGTATACCCGATAGCCTTTTTGTGTTTTCTCAAAACAATCAAACATTTTTACAATTGAGGCCCATGAAGTGTGGCATTGACGATAACGGGATAGTTAGTTCCTTCAAGGAAGGCATATTTGAGGGAAGAGGGGAGTGGCTTAAGTTCAAGATTAGGAGGAAAGGATACCATACTCTTACCCACCGGTAGTGGTTCTACCTTTTCTTCTTGTAAGCTTTCTTCTTCAAGAGGTGGAGAGTCAAGTGGTTCCTCTTCTTGCTCATCATCTATCAAGCTATACTCGACCAAACTATTTGGGTTGAGCTATTTGGGTTTCGAGCTACCCGAAGCAACTTGAGCTATTTGGGTTTCGAGCATCTTCATATGAGCATCTCTGGCTATGTTCTCCCTTTGAAGATGAGCAAAGAATTCTTGTTGGTTTCTTAGCATCTCCATTTGGCTTCTTTACATTTCTTGATTACTCCTTTGCACATCCAACATAGATTTTTGCATGTCAAAATCTCGAGGTGGAGATTGTGGATTATGTGGAGTATCGGTGAGGGCTAAGGGAGAGCCATAATCATGAATTGGAGACCGGCTCCTTGGCTTGCTTTCTTGTCGAGTACCTTGAGACCCTTGTTGTTGTTGATGGTTCCCTTGGAACCCATGAGAGTTGCCTTGATTAAGGCCTTGAGTGTTACCATGGCTGTAGTTTTGATGTCCTTGGTTGTGTTGGTTTCCTTGGAAACCACCTTGATGATTGAAGTTCCCTTGTTGGAACCCTTGATTGTTGTTAAAGGTACCTTGGTTATGTTGCTTGAAGTTGTTGAATGGCCTTGGGTTGCCTACATAACCTTGGTAGCCTTGGTTGTTGTCCCTTAAGGGAGGTGGAACATATGGACGGTGTTGTAGAGATTGTTGTTAGGAAGCTTGATGGGAAGCTTGGAACATGTGAGGATATGGGGCACCTTGCTTGAACGCTTGAAAGGCGTTCACTTGCTCAATACTATCTTGACAATGTAGAGGCAGTCCAAATATCCCGCAAATATCGCATATCCTATAGTAAGATGTAGGAGATAAAACTCCCAAAGCATTGACTTGTTGAGTTGAATGTTGGTGTGAGGCACTTGTGCTTTGACCTTGCTCAAAATGGCTTTGGAGCTTCTTGTCAATAGATTCCATGTGGGTTTTTAATTGAGCTCCAAGATCAATGCTTAATTGTGTAATGGCATCGATCTCGTGCCTTCCCCCTCGATTCGCCTTCCTAGGCCTTGAGTATTGGGAGTTGTGCACCGCCATCTCCTCGATTCTTGACCAAGTTTGGTCATCATCCACCTCGGTAAACCTTTCATTCGATCCCATGTTGAGTATGGCCCTTGAGTCTTCATATAATCCGTTTCAAAACTGTTGAACAAGGAACCACTGTGATAGACCATGGTGAGGACAAGAGCGGATCAAGTCTTTGAATCTTTCCCACGATTCATAGAGGCTTTCTTCATCACGTTGTTGCAATCCCGTGATAGAGGCTCTCAATAGATTTGTCTTCTCCGGGGGATAAAATTGTTGGTAGAAAGCTAAGGCTAGCTTCTTTCAAGTATCAATACCAAGAGTCGCCTTGTCTAACCCCTTGAACCATTGCTTAGCCTTACCGATTAAAGAGAAAGGAAATAATACCCACCAGATTTGGTCTTGGGTTATTCCCGGTTGTGAGATAGCATCGCAATAATCCGAAAAGGTTTCCATGTGTTGATGGGGATCTTCGGTTGGTAACCCACTAAATTGACTTCTTTCGACCAATTGGATAAACGGTGTCCTTGCCACAAAATTGCCGGTATAAGCGGCCGGTAAAGCGGTTGGACCGGGCAAGACGTCTTCCGTAAAGGTTGAATGAGAAGAGAACTTAGGCATTGTTGGATATGCGGGAGATGATGGTGTAGACGGTGTTGAAGTAGTTGTAGAAGGAGAACTAGGTTGAGAGGAATGCCTAGAAGTACCAAAGGGATTAATGAAATTCCCTTCGGCCGTCTCTCGAGGTGTCTCGTTCAAGTCGGATCCTTGAGCTTGTTCTTCAATGGTATTGCTAGTACTCGGTTGAGAGATTCTAACCCGATCAATCGTCCGTTGGTGAAGGGCTCTAAAGAGTCTTTCCGGCTCTGGATTGAAGAGAAAGAAGTCGCCTCTCCTCCTAGGCATGCACTACACACTTGAACAAACGTGAGAACACCTAGTGCTTTATGGGCACTAGGCAAAGACAATAAACGAACACAATGGGAGACAAAGAGAAAAGAAAGCTATGAAAACAAGAAAAACCTACAAAATATGCACAAGAGATAGAAGGAGAGCACAAGAAGGGTAACTAAGTCTAGCTAATAAGCAAACTAAGTCTAAACATACGCCGTCCCCGGCAACGGCGCCAAATTGATGGTAAAGATTCGCCGTGGGTCCCCACCGATCAAGTAGAGTCCAACTAATCCTAACGGGTAGCTAGGGTAAGTCGGGTCGTGTCCACGGAGACGGTTATAGGTGTCTAGACTAGGTCTACCTGAAAACAAGGCTGAGTCACAAACAAACACAAAGATGATGAGAATTGACAAACTATGATGGTTGAAGTTGATGAAAGTGGACTAACAATGTACTATGTATGCCAAGAATTAAATGAAACAACTACAGATCAAAGAAACTAACAAGCTAGAGAAATGATTGCTAACTAGAAGGAAAAATCAAATATGAAAGGGAGTAGGGTTAGGTCGGGTTCACAAGTGTGGTAGGATAATTGGGAGGTCAAGGATATAGGTTTCTCCATGTCACTAAGGTCGGTTTGCGCTCTCGCGCCAAAGCCTAAGTCCGCACTCTCGTGTCTAAGACTAGACCCGAATACTCATGCAAAGTATTACCTAAAACATAAGCATTCACCCACACATCGATTACAAGATGAGAAGATGAAAACAAGCATGAGAAGCATGGCCACTACAACTCAAACAAGCAATTCAACAAACACATAGAGCGCTCAACATGTGACTAGTGACAAAGATTCCACCTTTCCCTTAATCAAACCCTAATTACCCATAATCCACACTTAATCCCCCTACTAACCCCACAAAGAATCTACTCACTCATAATCAATCTAATACTAACAATGATAAGAGAAATCAACATAAACAACCAAACATTCATCATGAACAAACAAGAACAATAAACAATATATAAAGATTAAAACTTGAAAAATTCACAAAGATTAAGAGAAAAGAGATTATACCAACTAACAAGGGAATAAAAAGATGAGAACTTGCATTAATAAGAAACCCAAATAATCTCCAAGGTTGTCAATCTTGGATGAGTCTTCAAGAATCTCCTTAATACAAGACTAATTAACTAGATTAATCTAAGATTAACAAAAGATTAATATGAAACTAAACTAGAGATGAAGAGAGTCTAATTAGGGTTTTGAATGTTGTAGAGAGGTCTAAAATAATCTAGGGTAATGTAATGTGCTTAAACAATACAAGGGAGGAGTATTTATAAGGTTACAAGAGTGAAGGAGGAGAAAAGAAAGTCACGCGGCTACATCACTTTTTCCCGGTCGGGAAGGAATGGTCCCGGTTGGGATGGGCCATCCTTCCCGTTCGGGAAGCTCTCTTCCCGGTCGGGATCAAGCATAACACCGGGCAGTGCTATCCATAATACCAGGCGGTGTTATTGCTCTTCCCGGTCGGGAAGCTCTCTTCCCTGTCGGGACGGTCAGATCAGTAGCCTCTTCATTCATGCACTCCTTCCCGACCGGGAAGGCTACTCTTCCCGCCCGGGAAGGGTCTTGTAAGCCTCTTTTATGATCATTAAGGTCTCTCCTTGACTCTCATGGGCTTCCCATCGATTCTCGGTGCTCGGGATCGAGTCTACGGGGCTCGGGAACGGGTCCCAAGGTCTCGGGATCGAATCTAAGGCACCGAGTGATCGTTCCTTCTCTTCGTTGGCTCCAAAAGTGTATGAAACGAGTCGGAATCGTTCCAATTCTCCATGAATGGTCTTGGGAACCTAAAACGAACTAGAAGAAGCATGAGTAGCCCAGAAATCGCTCTAAAGAGCGATTTCACAAGGGAAAACGGGACCAAACACAGCAAATTAGGCACTACAAACTACACTTATCAGGTAGCCACCTCAATGAGAGGTTCTCTGGCCATCACGACCTCGGAACCTGGAAAGAGAAGCTGGTCCAGGGGAGACAGATCAGTCAGATGCCTGATGGTCCCAAAATCCTTGGGAAAGGCCAGGAGTATGTCGTCAAGACCACACTCTGCAAAGTGTGGAGCAGAAGGCGGAGGAGAGTCAGGTACATTGATTACAGGAGCCTCCTCCACAGAACCAACCCGTGCTGAGGGAGAAAGACTGCGCTTCCTCTTTGAGCTGGTAGAAAGGGCAGGGGAAGAGCCGGAACCCATCCTAGAGGACGAGCGAGTAGCCATGCTCTTCCTTCTGGCCCTGACCCGGTCCAAGGTCATCGGAACTTTCGAGTTGCCTAATGAAGGCAGAAGCGCAAAATGAGTCCCACACCAAAAAAAAAAAGAAAAAAAAGGAAAAAAAAGAGGAAAACAAAGTACAAATCTACTCAGTAGAATATCCCTCACCAGGAGATATGGTGACAGCGAAAGGAGGACAAGCACCGTTTCGAGAGGGGACGAAGAGGTTATTGAAGGCAAGTTGCTCCGAATTTAGGGTGGAGAGTTGAGCAGCTAAGTCAAGAATGGACGTCACCTCCTTAGGCTGCTGCAAACCTACAACACAGAATCAGTAAGAACCGTAAGTGTGCAAGAAGGCCTGAGGACTGGGGGCATGACAAGTACCTGTGGTGGACCCCCACTCAGAAAATAGATAATCATGAGGTAGAGGGGAGAGGGAGTCAGCCTTCACAAAGATGAAATCTTTAAACCATTCAGCGTCAGGAGGATTGGCTGGAAAAACTATGCCGGGAAAGCATTTATCTTTCACACGCATTGTCACTTGACCACACCCCAGGGGCCTCACCTGGAATAGGGCGCAGACGTCGCCCAAGGAGAAGTTCCTCTGATGGCGGTAGTTCAAGACACAGAAGGACAGCAATACCCGCCAAGTATGGGGGGCCAGTTGACAAGGGGCGAATTTATAATAGGTCAAAAATTCTTGAACGATTGGAGAAAAGGGAAAGCGCAGGCCTAGGAGAAACGGATAAGCATACATGCAGACCCATCCTGGCCGGATGAAGTCCACCTTCTGCCCAGGAGAAGGGATGTGAATTTCCACCCCTTCGCCGAAACCAAAGATCTCCCTAATGAAAGAGAGATCACCATCCGAGAAGTTGGAATCACAAGAGTGTTTTGAACCCAGAGTAGAAGAGGGAGAGAACGTCGACGATGGCGAGGAAGGAGACGGGAGAGTAGGGGATTTGTTGCGGTTTAGTTTGGGAGCCATAAAGGAGACGGAAAATAACGAATAAGAAGAAAAGAAAGTCACCTGAGCACAGGGAAGACACGGCGTAACGACGGCAACGGACGGCAGAAAAATGGGGAAGTGAGATCGGTTTGAATTTTGAAAGGGATTTGGGTTAGAGAAGACGTAGAGGGAGAAAGAGTAAGTAACGAGCGAGAAAAAGTAAGTGGAATAAAGAGGAGAAGGTAGTACGGGGAAACGCGCGCAATAATGAGAGGGGGAAATAAAGTCATCATGAGGGAAGAAGAAGAGTCGGTTAGGGAAACGAGAGAAGTAGACTGAAAGACAAACTCTACGAAGGAAAAATCGTCACTAGAGCTATAAGCAACGAACACAAACGAAAATTCCCGCCTAAGATGAGCTTAGTCGGAAATTTGGGGGCAATTGTTTGGGATAAATTTTGCATCCTCAAGAGATGACGTGGCATACCTTCAGTAAAAAGGTCAAAGGGTCGAATACGAGGAAATTACGGAATAACACTCGAAAGTTAAAAGTCAAAGTCGTGAAAGTCGTAAGTCCAACGCGAAAGAGAATCAACGAGTCAACCCGAAGATGAGACCTAGTAATAATAGCGGGCTGAGCAGCAGTTAATTCCAGAGATGGGCCAAGTACAACCCAACAATAACCCTATCTCAAGCAATGGACCCGGTCAAATAACCACCTCTAAATTCTAGGGATGGTTCCACCAGAGGAGGAGAGAAACAAGGAGAAAGAAGGGTAAGAAGTTGGGTATAACGGCTAAGGAGGGAGAGAGCAAATATAAGGGCAAAAGACGACAACGATGGGATCATTCAACTCACCTTTCCTTAGTGAACTCTAACTCAAAAAGAGCATACTAGCAAATACCTTCTCCGATAAGTCCAAAACGTGTATTTGTATTAATTATTCGTTCTCATCGTTCATAGTAGATATTTGGCGGGATTCCGACTCCCCTTGCGGTTTTCCCACATTGGGTTTCCGCGCCACCAATCCTCGTGTCTCTTCGTTTTCTTTCCTTTTTTTTGCATTCGTAGATTCAACTCGCTCCATTAATTCGTAGGTGTTAGTCCGATCGCTTTAACCCGCAACTTAAATCGTAACCCGATAAATTTTTACCAAAACAACAGTTATTTTGATGTATGTTCCATTGTTGATTAATTGGTGTACATAATAACTATTTGAGTGTATATAACAATTATTTTACTGTATATATTGAGTTCTTAAGTGTGTGTATATATATAGTGAGTTTAATAACGTATATAATGAGTTTTTTTTAGTGTATATATATAACACTTATTTAGATGTATGTTCCATCTTAATCTATTGGTCTAGATTGTGCCTCAATGGGTGTAAGGAGTTACCCTGCCTCACCGGAGCCCGCCTCTCTCTCTCTCTCTCTCTCTCTCTCTCTCTCTCTCTGTCTCTCTCCTCTCTCTCTCTCTCCCTCTCTCTCTCTATATATATATAGGAGGGTTCTTATGAGTCCTTCTATATATTTGAGTCTCTAAGTCCTTCTACCATCCATTGGATGATAATACAATTGATGGATGAGATGGATTGAGATTTTGTATTAAAAAAACAAGATATTGTTTCCTAATTTGAAGGAGTGTAACATCCAACAAAATAGGAAACATAATCAGTATTTCAATAATTTTGTGTGAGGCGTATTTATTAGAGTAACATGTTTGTAACATTGAAGTAACACAAAGTATCTATTAGAATAACATGTTTGTAACGTAGTAACACAAAGTATCTATTAGAGTAACAGGTTTCTAACGTTGGAGTAACACAAAGTATCTATTAGAGTAACACGTTTGTAACGTAGTAACACAAAGTATCTATTAAAGTAACACGCAAACGTTGGAGTAACACAAAGTATCTATTGGAGTAACACGTTAGTAACGTTGGAGTAACATTATTATTCATATGTTGAGTTAATAATTATGTTTAGTGTTGGGGGCATATAACTCTGAAATCAATTTAAGCATATTTGCATGATGTTCGTTAAAGTAACACCGAACTTTAACCAGAGTAACAGTTCTATACAATAAGAGTAACACAAAATAAATTAAGGAAAGGAGAAGATATGCGGTAAATTATTATTTTTAGTTCTATATAATACCCCCTCTGTTCCAATGAATTGTTTGCCTTTGTTTTTGGTACCAAGGGCAAGAGAACCAATGGGGAAGTGACATGTGGAGCTAAGGGTCAAATTACATATAAAAACCATTCCTAAAATAGAAAGGCAAACAATTCATTGAGACGCCCCAATATGGAATAGGCAAACAATTCATTGGAACGGAGGGAGTAACAATTTAATTTTTTTAAAATGAAAATCTTAATTGTGAAGGAATATGTGTGTGAGAGACAGTAATTATTTTTTTATAGAAGAGATATTAAATGATGAGTAAATTAAGGAGAGAGAGATATTTACCAAATATAGTCACTTGCTTTAATTACTCAAACAAATCACAAACATCAATCTCTTTCTAATCCAAGAGATGTGGTGAGGACTCACGGACTCAATTTTAAAAGGTGAACTCACTTGATTCTTTCTCTCTCTCTCTCTCTCTCTCTCTCTCTCTCTCTATATATATATATATATATATATATATATATATATGACCTCCGAGGCCCTGTGCGTTCATTGTGCAGGGAGCAGGTCGTCTTCGCCGGGAAGGTCTGAGCGCCGGAGTGAGGAGAAGGGGAGATCAAAGGAAGTCAAGCGACTGTCATATTAGCAACATCACATTCTAAAGACCCGAATCCAAAGTCGGGTTAAATGATTCCGTGACCGGAACAATTTGGCGCCGTCTGTGGGGAGGAATTCGGTTGTGCTCACGAGTTACCCACAAGAAAATCAACCAGTCAAACAGTAATGCCTGAAATTGTTGACGCTTGTTCCAGGGCAGGTCCGACGGTACCACCGGAGACCCCCCTGTATGGTATGCCGTTGCCGGAGAAAACGCCCGCCGCCACGATTCCAGGGGTAGGGCGGGCCAGTCTTCAGAGAGCACCCGGTAAGGACGCCGCTGTCATAGCTGGGTAGGCTGGACATCAGAGGCACAACTTGAACCTCACCCCTGCCCAGATGGCGCAAACAGCAGCCTTCTTCTCGGCGATGCTCAACCAAGAGTTCACTCCTGAGGACCTGGTGGGCAGGGTCGCAATGACCCCCAGGCAACTTCACTTTGAAAGTGGGGAAGGGACTGGGGGCACGAAGCGGACCGCCGCCAGGAAAATCCAAAGGAAAGCAAGAAAAACGGCACAAGGGTATGCGCAAGTGCAGAAGCGCATTACAGCAGGCAACCAGGAGCAACCTGCTCAACAGCAGGCATTCTCCATACACACCACTGAGTCCACATCCGCCCTCAGGAAAAGGGGTTTATCCAAAGATCTCCAGGATTGAATGAAACACCGAGAGCCAGCATCCAAGCATCTGGGGGAAAAGCAGGGTGATGTCTTCTCCAGGTTGACGCCCGCGATAGAGCAACAACCAGCACCAGGGCTGTCTCAAAGCCTGCAATCAAGACTTAAATATGGGCAAACCCCGAGGTCAAGACATCGTTAGGGCGATAACCTCGAGCCTGCTCCTCAGAAAAAACGCTCACGCTATCACTCCCCGGTCAGAGATGATGAAGCAATGAGTAGGCAACCGCCCAGGCACCGCTCCCCCGGCAGTAGGAAACCGACCCCTGACAAATGGGATGACCACGGTTACCACTCCGTCGGGAGCAGGTCAAGAATGGCAGGCAGACCTACCAAGATCCCACTCCACCCGGAGGTGTAGGGGTATCCCATTCCGAAAATCAAGATTCCATCCGTCAAATTCGACGGAACCACCGACCCAGAAGATCATCTAGCTGCGTATGAAAGTCACAAGGGTATGTACGACGCCGATGATGCGGTCTAGTGTAAAATCTTTCCCACCACCCTGGTGGGTCTGGCCCAGGGGTGGTTCAGGGATCTACCACAGGGCTCGATCAGTTACTTTATAGAGCTGGCCGAAGCTTTTCTAGACCAATACGCCGGAAACAAAAGACGCCGTCTCACCCGTTTTGATCTGATGACCCTTAGGCAGAAGAAGGGCGAAACTGTCAGGGAGTACTTGAAAAGGTTCGATTTGTCCTTTCAGCAGGTCAAGGAGATTGATGATCCGACTGCAGCATATGCCTTGACCAACTCTCTGCTCCCTGGAGAAATGAAAAACCAAATGATTAGAGCTCAGCCATAAACTCTGGCCAAGGCCCGAAAAATTGCAGAGGGTTTCATGCTGTAGGAGGAATTCCACAGCCTGCCGAACACCCCCGCAGGCCATGCCAGGCCGCAGGGGGGACCGTAGGGTGGACGCGGCAGGACCGACGCAGGGAAGCAGAGAGCTGAGGAGAGAGACACCCCCAGAAAGGAACGCGTAGCTTACCAGCCCAGATTTGATAGCTATACAGCTCTCAAAAAATCCAGGGCAGAAATCTTTGAGCTAGAAAAAGAAACAGCCAAATGGAATCGCCCAAGCAAGCCGCGCAGCCCGAAGGGTGATCCGAAGAAATTCTGCACGTTCCACGACTGTGTAGGGCACACCACCAAAGAATGCCGCCACCTAAAAGACGAGATTGAAAAACTCATCAGGAATGGCTGGCTGAGCAACTATGCCGCAAGAAACAAAAACCAGAAGGAAACGGTGGACAAGCTCGAAGGGTCGGCGCAGAATCGCCTGATAATCCATGTGATATCAGGGGATGCAGAGGGCTAGACAAGCAAGAGAGGCCAGAAAAGACAAATCCGTGAATTACTGAATCAAATTTGCTACGCTGAGAGGACAGGAAGCTCAAAGGGCATGACCCTAAGCATCACCCCTGAAGATGTAGGGCGAGTAATATACCCCCACAGTGACCCTTTGGTACTGTCCCTGGTCATCAGCAACCACATCGTGAAAAGGTGTATGGTGGATACATAAGCCTACACCAACCTAGTGTACAAAGACGCTTTCGATAAAATCAATCTGGAAAAAAGGCATCTGAAACCCGCCCCTGGATCGTTGTATGGATTCAGCGGGGCAGGCGTACTTCCAATGGGAATCATTGACCTACCAGTGACATTTCGGGAGGGTGCCTCTGCCAGGAATATTAGGGCGTCATTCGTTGTGGTAGACGCAAAATCTGCATATAATGCCCTGATAGGCAGGGCCACCCTAGACGAAATCGAGGCCGCCATATCCATCAGGGCCCTAACCATCGCCTACGTCACATACTTCAGCATGGAGGGAAAGGTGCACGGAAACCAGGAGTCTGCCAGACAATGCTATTCTGTAGCCCTACAGACCCACGAGACCGAGAGAAAAGGAAAACAAAAGGTTGACAGCTCCCTCAACAGGGAAGGAGAGATTCTAGGTGGCCAGCAGGCTGCTGACCACCTTGAACCTGGGGGAGAAAGCATGGTGGTGGATCTGGAGCCTGGGAGACAGGTCCTCATAGGGGCTGACCTAGTAAATCCCTATCGCGAGGAATTGATCAAGGTCTTGAAGGATAACAGGGATGTTTTCGCTTACTCGGCAGAGGAGATGCCGGGGGTCGATCCGGCGCATATCGTTCACAAGCTGAACGTAAACCCGGAAGCTCGCCCTGTGAAACAGAAAAAGAGAAACATGTCTGCAGAGAAGGATAAGGCCATCAAAGAAGAAATTGAAAAACTTTTGAAGGCCGATTTTATAGAGAGCTGCGACTACCCCGAATGGCTGGCCAACCTAGTGATGGTAAAAAAGTCTTCAGGAGCATGGCGAATGTGTGTGGACTTCAAGAACCTTAACAAAGCCTGCCCGAAAGACTGTTATCCTCTCCCGAGGATTGATTAGTTGGTGGATGCCACCAGCGGGTATACCACGCTCAGCTTTTTGGACGCTTTTTCAGGGTACCATCAAGTTTATCTTTGGTAGCCGGACAAGGAAAAATGCGCATTCATCACCAGCGCCGGAACGTATATGTATAAAATGATGCCATTTGGGCTAAAAAACGCAGGCGCCACCTACCAACGGTTGGTTGACAAGGTCTTCGAAAACCAGAAAGGCAGAAATCTAGAAGCCTACGTAGATGACACGATTGTGAAAAGCAAGGGGGATGCTGAGCATTTAAGGGACTTGCAGGAGACTTTCTCCTCCCTGCGTACCTACAAAATGAAACTCAATCCCAAGAAGTGCACATTTGCAGTTCGTTCTGGCAAGTTCCTGGGTTTCCAGGTCAGCGCCAGGGGAATAGACGCCAACCCTGAAAAGGTTCAAGCCATCCTGGATCTCCCAGAACCAAAGACCATAAGAGACATCCAACGCCTGACGGGCAGGATGGCCGCCCTGGCACGCTTTATCGCCAGGTCAGCCGACAAATCAACGCCCTTCTTCAAGGTGTTGAAAGGAAACAAACAGTTTAAGTAGGAAGACGAGTAGAGAGAAGCTTTCGAGCAGCTGAAAGAGCGTTTAAAAGGGCTGCCCACCCTGGCAAGACCGGTGGGAGGGGAGAAGCTTTTCCTCTACATCGCCGTAACAAATTCAACAACGAGCGCGGTTATCCTAAGGGAAGAAACAGGCTCCCAGCAGCCCATCTATTTCGTGAGCCACACCCTGGGGGCAGCAGAAAGGAATTACCCAGTGGTCGAGAAAGCAGCCTACGTGGTCGTTATTGCGGCCAGAAAGCTCATGCCATACTTCGACGCGCATCCAGTCGTAGTGCCGACTGACCAACCCTTGGAAAAGGTACTAGAAAATTTTGAAAAATCCGGGAGACTGCTAAAATGGGCCATCGAACTAAGCGGGCTGGGAATAGCGTACCAATCCAGGACCGCCATCAAGGCGCGGGCCTTGGCAGACTTCCTGGCAGAGTGCTCTCATTCTGAAAAGGACAGCCCGCCCGCCGAGGAATGGGTAGTATACACCGACGGGTCCTCCACGGCCAATGGTGCAGGGGCCGGGGTCGTGCTAACCAGCCCGGAAGGAGCAGACTTCGAGCACGCGCTCAGATTCACCTTCCCTGCATCCAACAACGAAGCCGATTATGAGGCCGTCCTTGTAGGCATTAATCTGGCCAAAACCGCAGGAGCAGAGCATATTATCCTAGCAAGAAACTCCCAACTCATCGCCAACCAGATTAACGGAGAATATGAGGCCAGAGATCAGGCGATGGCCGCATATCTGGAAAAGGTGAAGCAGGAACTGTCAAGTCTCAAGTCCTATGAAGTCAGGCAGATGCCTCGGTCCCAGAACAACCGGGCGGATGCCCTGTCGAAACTGGCCAGCTCTAGCCTGCAAGACAGAAGGAGGTCAGTCTGGGTCGATGTTGTCCAGGAAAAATCCACTGCCCCCTGCCAGCCAGTCAGTGTCATTGAAGAGGCATGGCCTGAAGATTGGATGACCCCAATCATTCAGTTCAAGAAGAACGGAATTCTTCCCTCTGACCCTGCGCAAAAAAGGAAGATGACAGCGAAGGCAGCATGGTTCATATTGATCGGAGAAGAGTTGTACAAAAAATCATTTTCCTCGCCCCTGCTCAAATGCCTGGGGGCAGGGCAGGCCGCATAGGTTCTAGATGATATTCACTCAGGAATCTGCGGTCATCACATAGGAGGGAGGTCACTAGCCCACAAGGCCCTAAGGGCAGGCTACTACTGGCCAACCCTGCTGGCTAATGCAAAAGATCTAGCCCGGAGGTGCAGAAAGTGCCAGTTATTCGCCCCATCAATTCATGCTCCGGCCCAGGAACTCAGGCCAATTTTGTCTCCCATTCCCTTCGCGCAGTGGGAGATGGACATATTGGGACCCTTTGTTGTAGCAACGGGGGGCCGGAAGTTTTTGATAGTGGGGATCGATTACTTTACCAAGTGGATCGAAGCTGAGGCAGTTCCAAGCATCACCGAGCCTGCAGTCAGAAAGGTGATTTGGAGGAATATCATAACCAGGTTCAGCCTACCAAAAATGCTGGTATTCGATCACGGAAGACAATTTGACAACGATCCCCGGAAAGCTTGGCGGGAAGGCCATGGCATAGCGGTCGCCTACTCTACTGTCTGCAATCCCCAAACTAACGGGCAGGCCGAGGCTGCCAACAAACAAATTCTGAACGAGCTCAAGAAGATGGTGGACGAACTCAAAGGGAGGTGGGCAGACGAATTGCCAAGCATACTTTGGTCAATCAGGACCACTCGGAAAGAGTCCACGGGACAAACACCCTTTGGCCTGGTCTACGGGGCGGAGGCCTTTCTGTCCATTGAGGTGCGAATCCCCACCCTGCGATCCCAACAGTATAACAGGGCGGATAATGAAGCAGCGATGACCGAGGCTTTGGACCTGGTCAGTGAAGTAAGGCAGGAGGCCGACGTTAACATAGCCGCCTACCAGCATCGGATGAGGACGACATACAACAAGAAGGTGAATGAAAGAAGTTTCCAAGTAGGAGACTTGGTTTTGAGAAAAACGCAGGCGGTGGGAAAGTCAAGAGAGCATGGAAAGCTGAGCGCCAACTGGGAGGACCCATATGAGGCGACCTGGATTATGGGGCCAGGTACCTACAGGATTGCTAATATTGATGGCCATGAGTTGGCCGCCCACTGGAATGCAAACACCTTAAAGAAATACTATGTCTAGCAATAGGAAGCTAAGTAATTTTCTTTTCAGAAAAATTGGCGGAGGACGGTCAGAATAGAATGTCGACGGCTCCGACCATGGCCATTTTTAAAAGTTTTTATTACAAGAAATGAAAAGTCTGAAGTTTATACTCGTTGTCTGTTCAAACTGGCGTTTTCACACACAAACGAGCAGGGGGCAATAGCGGGAGGCCCCCTGTTGCTGAAACCAAGGAAAATGGACCCCCAACGAAAAAACATAAGTCCCCTTGACCTAACTCTGGGCAGGCAGGGGGCAGGCCCCCTGGACTTCGACCAGAAGCCAGGGTCAGGCCAGACCCCACGTGCCGAATAAACAAGGACTGGGGGCATTCCCCAACCTTGTATAAAAAATGCATAAGTCCCCCTGACCTACCTCTAGGCAGGCATGGGGCAGGCCCCCTGGACTTCGACCAGAAGCCACGGTCAGGCCAGGCCCCACGTGCCGAATAAACAAGGACTGGGGGCATTCCCAAACCTTGTATAAAAAACGCATAACTCCCCCTGACCTACCTCTGGGTAGGCAGGGGGCAGGCCCCCTAGACTTCGACCAGAAGCCAGGGTCAGGCCAGGCCCCACGAGCCGAATGAACAAAGGACTGGGGGCTTCCCCTAACCTTGTATAAAATGCTAAGTCCCCCTGCCTACCTCTGGGCAGGCAGGGGGCAGGCCCCCCAAATTTCAGCAGATAAATCAGGGCCAGGCCTGATCTCGAAAGAAAAAACAGCAAGTAAAACAAAGAGAAAAAGATACATTCATAATGAATCTGGCAGAGTTTAACAGGGATGAATGACAATCCAAGCATAAGAAAGTTAGTAAATTATATCAAACTGGCAGCCGGCCACATCAGGGTCCGGCGCGCAAAAAGATTAGAATATTAGCAAGGAAGCAAAGGCGCAGCAGGATAGGGGCAAGAACCCTCAGAGGACGACTGCCCCGCATGTTAAGCATTAGGGGCATCTTGATCAGGGCCATTAGCCTCCTCAGGCGACCTATTTGCCCGAGCTTCATTCTTGGCGGCATAGAGGTTTTGGAAGGCATCCTCATCAACGGTAGGGAGCATCTCCCTAATGACCTCCATAACAAATTGCAAGGAAGAGGAGGCACCATCATTGAAGCTCGTTTCAACTGCGGCATTGGCTTCCTAGACGATGATGTCCTTCTCTTTCTCCCATTCCTCGCCCTTTGCCTTCAAGTCGCCCAGGGCCTTCTGAAGGTCTGAATCGGCTTTGGACAGGCGCTCCTCCAACTCAGCCACCGCCTTCTTAGCCTACTCCAGCTCAGCAACAGCCTGCCTGGCCTCTTTTAGCTCCGCCTCCAGGTTGGATGTCTCCCTCACAGCTCTTTCGCCCTGAGTCCTCCAGCGGGCCGCCTGACCCTTGGCTTCCTCCAAATCGCCCTCCTGTTTCGCCAGCTGGTCCTTCAGGATAGCAATAAGGGCAACGTCCCTTTCAATCTCCACCAAGCGATCAAAAAGAGGAAGCCCAGGGGTTACAACCAACTCTTTGTCACTGAAGCGGCTGAGGGCTGCCAGCTCAGCTGAAGTCTGGAAAACCCTGGAAGTACGCTGAATGTACCGGATCACCTGAGTAGTGGTGGAAGTCACAGAATTAGTAAGATGGTCCATCAGTACAACGATGGAGTCGGAAAGCAGGCCATAAACTTCGAGACTTTCGCCAGCAGTATAGTGAAATTCAGCATTTTCTTCCGAGAAAAGGGTGCTTGGAACATAATGGGCAGAACGCTTGGGATCAGGCGTGTTAGCGTCAGCCTCTAGATCCACCACTGGCGTAGGGTCTATAGGTTCCCTGTCTTTCCTCTTCCTGCCCACCAGGGGATTGCTCTCCCCAGTTCCCTCAGAGCTGACTGGCTTTGATCCTTGGGGAGGATGAGTCCTTGCAGGAGAGCCTCCCTGCTTGCCGACAGGGGAGGGTGTGGCCTCTGAGGCTGCCTCCCTCTCCACACCTTGGGCAGTAGAAGGGGAGGCCGCAGACCTTGAAGGCCCTAGCCTGGGAGGAAGAGAAAGTCTCGCTCGGTTGGCTGAAATACTCTTCACGTACTTCATCAAGTTTTTCCCACCTTTCTTATTGCTGGAAGGAAGGGAAGGGCGTTTTGCAACGATGGTGAAGTCACTGTCTAGTCCGAGGTCCCTCACCTCTTTCTTTGACCAGCAACGGGTGGCGAGATCTGTAGGCAAAAGAAAATCGGTCAGAAAAAATATAATAAGATGAGGCTGAAAGAAGACAAAATGTCAATAGTATCCCTGAGCTACCTCCTCCGAGGCCGGGATTTAGACCCACTCTGGTCAAATACTCATCAGTGACTATGAGCTCCGCATGAGGAAGCCAAAAGCCAGGACCACATACGCCTGATTTGTCCACAAGAGCGACGAACTTCTTAACCAGGTCATGGTCCTTGACATTCAATTTCACCTCGAGAGCCTTCCCCCCGACGCCAGGGTGATACTCATGGCGGGTCCAATCTGGTATGAACATGATTCCTGAAGTGTCGCGGAATCCTCCACCCTGTGGCGCAGTGCACGTACAGGAAATTATTTTTCCAGTCTTTCTGGCTATTTAAAACTGGCCAAACTAAGGTGTATACTTTCTGCCTTAGGATGGAAAAGTATTCGGGGGAACCCTCACCCCTAGAAGAGGACACCATCTGCAGGCCAGCCATGAATCTCAAAGCGTTGATTGAGGGCCCCTCACCATGGAATAAGCAGGTCCATGTATAAGCTATCAACGACCTAACCGCCACGGCGGTCAACTGAGCAATGACCACATTCATGCGCCTGAAAGTCTCCTCCAAGAAAGGATGTAGAGGAAAGCGCAGGCCGAACTCCAAACACTTATGGTAGATGGCAATACAGCCGTCAGGAGGGCAGCACACAATGTCCTTCTCTCCAGGGACAACGATTGTATACCCCTCCCCAAAATCATAGAATCGCTCGATGGCCTCGGCAGCGTTTTTCTCTAAAATCAAATCCCGGTTCTTGGTCTACGGGTAGGTTTTCAGGGGAACTATGTACTTGGTCTTGTCTAAGTAATAGGCCCTCCCCGTCTCCCTGGGGATGAGTGGGCCGGCGATTGAGAAATGGTCAATCTCCATTGCCTCGTCATCAGAATCAATGATGTCGAAGGGGGAAGGGTCAGGAGAGTTGGCGCCCCCACTCCCCTCTGGGCGGTCCTCCTCGGCCATTCTAACGCTAGGTCCCCGGGAGGAGGAGGCGAGGTCAGTTCTAATCCTATCCCTACCCTCAGCCTTATCAGCCGAGGGGTCGGTGAATGTAAGAATGCGAGCACGGCGGCTGCCCATGATAACTAAGGAGTAGAAAAAGCGAAGAAATGAAAAGATGAAGGCTAGGAAAAAGATTCTGATCTAAATTGATGGCGAACCGGATGAAGATGCAAGAAAAGAGTTCTTCAATCTAAAGCGTTTTAGAAAAAGGAAGATTGTGAGAAAGGGTTGTTCTGGGTTCTCAAAAGTGTAAAAGGGGGAAATGAAAGGAGCAAGAATGCTTTTATAGGCAAGAACAGACGAAAGGTCGCCCATCCTGAGGACTTCCCCGAGAAAAGTCCCCACGTGTCACACTTTCAAGAAACCCAACCACCCATCACTTCCTAAGAAACCTTGAAAAGGCAACAAAGGTCAGAAGATAATCATTGCATGACGTCAGTCACTCATCCACTCTTTCATTAAAAAAAAACACACAAATAAGAAAAGCTCGCTTGATTTTCCATTAGAAAAAGGGCCGAAAATGGCCAAAAGTTACAAACTGGGCAGAAAGGAAAAATAGATTACAAGAAGAGCCTGACAGTTTGGCTCAACCAGCGTGCATACGCAGGGTAAGCCTAATCATCGTCAAAACCTGGAGAATAATCCCTAGGGCTATCATAGCCACCGGTATCGGACCCCCTATCCCAGTCATCAATATCCTTGAAAGGATCATCAGGGCTTTCCTCTTCATTCCTACCAGAGGAGTAGCCCTGGCCTTCACTATCTTCGGAGTCGTGGCTGCTTACGTCCAGTCCCTGCCATAAGGGACTGCCCTGACGCCATCAAGGGAGCTGCAGACCGCCTTCCTCGTCAGAGGAGTGGAAGGGCCCGACTCAGGGGAAGAGTTCAGTTCAGAGAAATTTGGGTCAAATTGCTCTGGATGCGGCCAAGGGAACCACTTCTGGTATCCCCTGTAAAAACAGCCTCCCACCTGGAAGCTGCGCCTGGGCATAGGCCCAGCTGGAGATGAGGACTTTTTAGGGCGCTTGCTCGCCCTGACAGAAGCACTCCTAGCATTCTGTGAAGAGCGAGAATGAGACCGCCTACTGCGACGCAGGGCCAGGAAAGTCGCCCTAGAGTACTTCAGTCTTCGGCGCCCCCTGAAGTAGAGGACGTCCACGTAGACTCCACAGCGAAAAACCGTTTTCTTAATCAAAGACATCTTTTCTTTGAGATAAGAGTAAAAGAAAGGTGAAGATGGGTTGTGAAAGTGGTGAAGGAAAATAGAAATTTATACAAAAACAAACACAGCATTAATGGCGTCCCAACCATCTCTACAAGAAGGGAGCCAATCATCAACCTGGCACACTGCTCAAAAGAGATCGTTTTACGAGGAATGTAATCATGAGGGAAGACATTCAAACCCTTTGCATGCTCGGTACGGTTGAGTTCTCTCCCTTGGGAACGTGCGACGCATTAAATGCGAAGATGGAGCTAAAAAAGATCAACCTCCCACCATCCAAATCAAGAGGTCGCCTGCCGAGGGGAGGCCCTGCTTCCCCTCAGCCGGCGAGGGCCAATTGATGGGGGTCGGTAGCCTGCCACGGGTCGCCCGTCAATTGGGCCCCAGAGCCGCCCGAACCAGGAACGAAGGAGGACCTGTCTTGCAGGCCACCAAGCAAGAACACCGAATGAACCCCCAAGTGGACGGACTTAGTCACTCAGCTGCCCGTCATGATCATGCCGCCTACCGAGCAGGGCAACCAAGCCCCCCGCCCGCCTGTCCAGGGGACTCTTCCCCTAGGCAGGGCCAGGAGAAACCGGGGACCCCTCCGTCATTTTCTCTAAGGTAAAGAGGAATGGGTGGACAGGACGGATCCACGTGTCACTTCGCCGTCCACTCATTCTCCCTATCCCCCTCTCTCTCTTTTCTCTCTCTTGGAGGAAGGTATAAATACTTCTCCTCCTCCCACATACAAAGGGTTGGATTTTCTCTCTCTAGACTCCCACTCTAAAATCGCCACCTACCTCCTCACGAACTAGGTTCACCAAGGCATTTCACGGGCTGACTTAGTCATCGGAGAGGGTTCCCTCGGACACCTCCGAGGCCCTGTGCGTTCATTGTGCAGGGAGCAGGTCGTCTTCGCCGAGAAGGTCCGAGCGTCGGAGTGAGGGGAAGGGGATATCAAAGGAAGTCAAGCGACTGCCATATTAGCAACATCACATTCTAAAGACCCGAATCCAAAGTCGGGTTAATTGATTCCGTGACCGGAACAATATATATATATATATATATATATATATATATATATATATATATATATATATATATATATATATATATAGAGAGAGAGAGAGAGAGAGAGAGAGAGAGAGAGAGAGAGTATCAAATAAGTTCACTATATGTCATTAAGTCTATATTAAAGTTACAGATGACATACGTTAAAGTTGCATTTGTTCAAAATTGATATGTAACTATAACATTCAGCACTATTGTCACTTCAACTGAAAAAGTGCAACTTTATCACTCATCTCGTGTAAATTTAAGAACTTTTTGTGTAACTTTAACACTGGAACTTATGAACTTATAAGAATTGTTGGCTTTATGTGAACCTATCTCTCTCTCTCTCTCTCTCTCTCTCTCTCTATATATATATATATATATATATATATATATATATATATATATATATATATATATATAAGATCACATGAGAACCATCAACTTGGTGAGAACCTTGAGAATTTCATTAAACTAATATTTTTTTCAAAATTTAATGACATATTTTAATTTGTCGTATAATTTAATGGTTGGATAACATATTTTTCGGTAAAAAAAATCTCGTCTAGTGACAGAAATGGAAACATATAATTTTAGTGTACCTAATACTCGTTTCAGTGTATCTAATTTTTTTTGATGTACCTTATTACACTTTCAGTGTACCTAAATTGCATTTTAGTGTACCTTTTCAATTTTTCGTGAATAAATAACAATTTTTCTTAATATTTTTAATAAATTATGATTAGTTATGCCTCATTAAGTACTTGAATAAATGAAGCTAACGGTAAATTAGTCATCTAAATTTCTGATAAAAAAATTAATTGAGTTTTGATTGAGGTTCTCACGGTTCTCAATAAGTTGTGGTTCTTAATGGTGGGATTTGTCGTGAATCCCGACACCAAATAAACCAACTAATCCTAACAAGTAGCTAGGGTAAGTTGGGTGGATCCACGAAGATGGAAAAGGGGTTTAGACAAAGGTTTACCTAAGGACTAGACTATGTCAACAAAGCTAAACAACTAAAACAATGAAGGGGGATAAAACTATGACTAAGAATAAGCTAAGTATAACAACTAAAGCTAAAAGATTCAACTAACTAGAGGAATAATAGCTAAGATGAAGAGGAAATCAATAAGGAAAGAACTAGGATTAGGTCGGGTTCAAGGGTGATGAGATGATCAAGGGAGAGTAAAGGTGAAGGGGTAGTCAAGCTATCTAGGTATAATCCGGGCTCTCGCTCCTTAACCGACCTAGAGGTTCCTCGCTCTCGCGCAAAAGCCCATCCTAGCAACATACAAGGTCACAAGAAGGAAGGCAAGAAAACATGTATTTGCAACTACAAGTCATTCAAGCATTTCATCAAACATGATCTATGCATACAACTAAGAAGCAACCAAAACTTCCACCAACAATCTACACAAACCCTTAATTACTCATAATCAACACCTAATCCCCCTACTAACCCCACAATAATCTACTCACACATATTCAAACTAACACTAACATAAACAAGAGAAAACATAAAAAGAACCAAAACATTCATTATGAAGATGAAACTAGCAAGAACAATAAACAAATGATAAAGATTGAAACTTGAATGATAAACAATGATTAAAGGAAAAGAGTAGAGAAAGATTATACGAAACTAATAAGGAGATGAAAAGATTCAAACTTGTATAAATAAGAAAACCCAAATAAATCTCCCAAGGTTGTCAATCTTGGTAGAGTTTTCAAGAATTCCCTTAATACAAGAGTAACTATCTAGATTAAGCTAAGATTAACAAGATATTAAGGAAATATTAAGGATAAACTAAGCTAATGATGAAGGATCTCTATCTAGGGTTTAGAATAGGGAGCTTACAACAATACAAGAGGGGGGTATATATAGGGTTTCACGAGCAAAGGAGTTGAAAGAATGACGGAACCCCTGAACTGGGAAGGGGTTGATCCCGACCGGGATGGGTTGGTCCCGACCGGGAAGGGTCTGGTCCCGACCGAGAGCATGCTCCAGAAGCGCTGTTTGCTGTCCCACTTCGTCTCGGTCGTGATGGATGTGATCTCGACCGGGATGGGTCATGTAGGCTTCAAATATGATCTCATAGGTCCCTACTTGCTCTTCCTAGGCTTCTTATTGACTCTCGGTGCTCGGGAATAGGCTCCAAGAGACTCGGGATGGAGTCTAAGCTACCGAGTGATCGTCGCTTCTCTTCGTTGGCTCCATATGTTTCGGAAACGAATCAGAATCGTTCCATTTCTCCAAGATTGGCCTTAGGAACCTAAAACAAGCTAGAAGAAGCGTAAGTAGCCTCGAAACCGCTCCAAAGAGTGATTCCACAAGAGAAACCGGGACCAAACACAAGGAATAAGCACTACATAACACACTTATCAGTTCTCACCGGATCTTGACTATACACACACACACACACTACGGAGTATATTAAAATCGCTCTCCTTTTCATATATGTATTTTCTTTTAATTTGTCATGATCTTTGATGCAACTTTATCATTTCTGTCTTGATTTGTAGGATATACGAGATGGTGTATTTCAAGTCGGATGAATCCGCGAAGAATGACAAGTGGTATTTGGTGACAGTCGACGATGAGAAGGCCAAAGTTGACAATTTGCCTCCTATGACGGGTTCCTTTGTCGAGGCTTGGATACCGATGATATATCCCCCAAACTTGGATTGTTGGTGGCACGGAGTGGAAGATTTCGAACCAGTCCTTCGTTCCTCACATCATTGTGATAGCAACGTTGTCCCGCCATTGTCTGTGCTACACTCATGCTTTTCCAAGGGAGAAATTCAACGTAATTCAACCTTTAGATTTGGCTCCGAGTTCTATTATATCTCGCATTATTGGGAGTGGTTAGAAAATATTTTGTGTGAGTTTCGCAGCACACTCAGACATGTCCATCTTCTTGAAGCGGTCTACGCTTCACTTTTCCTCTACAAGGGTAGTGATCCTTTAACGGAGTCTTTTTGTGACTTTTGGTGCCCGACGACAAATACGTTGCTAATGGCTACGGCTCACGGGGTTACCCATAACCGGCCTTCTTTACGATGAAGTAATCCCGTCGGTGGAAGAATTGCTTTGCGTAGACAAGAACAGTGGTGAAACTCATTTGTCCCCAAGCTGCAAATATTTTTTCGCGGCATTTCATTAGATTTCTACGTCTAAAAAGAAGGAACATGTATTATTCGGAGATTGGTGTCGTTTTTGGTTCAAAGGCAAATCTAAATACTTCCCTTCCTCTAATAGTTCAGGAAAAAAGACACATTTCCCGACTCCTCGGCGAGAACTTTCTTCTTATGGAGAGCCCTCTCAATGGAATGACACCATCCACAACTTCTTTATTGACTTAAATGGTCTTGAGAAGGAGAGACGCCATACTTATCTTGCCGCCTTCATTTCTTGTTGGTTGTGCGCCTTCGTCCTGCCTGTTCATGACCTTGGTCGTATACGACCTAGCATTTTCAAGGTTTCTTCACATTTGGCGAATGACATGGGAGTTTCGCTGGCTATTCCCATCCTGGCGGCGAGCATTTACCGAGGTCTTAACGACATTTCTACGTCGGCATCACCAGGAAAGAACCATGGATATTTTGCTGAGCATTATGTTTATGCGTGGCTTGCAAAATATTATCGTTCACATAGGCTTTCTAGTCATTCATTTTCTGAAGGAGCCGCTATGATCGATTTTCAGGGCCTAGATGCTGTCATACCTGCCCGTTTTAATGATGCAAAAATGACAAATTTGGCTTGGCACCCATATTTCATGGCAATGTACTTCTCCTGGTTCGTCTTCAGATGAAATACTTAAAGACGACGTTCTTAATGTTCGCCGAGCCACAGTCTTCCTTATAGCGTCTCGGTCTAGATTATTAACTTTAAGGCATGACAATAATCATATTATTGAACCATACAATCCTCACCATTTCGGAAGACAATTTGGTTTCTATCAAAGCGTGCCAAAGGAGCTTGGTCTTGACCTTCGTACATGCAGTCGCAAAAAGCTTTATCAGCTTTTTGAGTCTTCCATTCCCTTAATGACCGGCTCTAAATTTACCATCCCAAGGCGCAACTCAAAAATTGAGACTCAAATTACTTCTTCTTATCTCATTTGGTTAAATAATCTATCTTCACTGGTGTCTTTGAACGAGGCTAAGAGCCCTTCCAAATCTCCAGACGACAATATTCGTAAACCTGTGTCTATGATTGTAAAAAGGAAAGTTGAGAGCATGGTGGTACAAGGCTTGGCGGGTCAGCGTGCGCCCACAAATTCCCTAAGGAGTGCAGACAGTCAGCCAAAAAATTTCTTGAAGTTAAAGCTTCCCCAACGTTCTGCTCCCGCACCTGAGGCTAAAGTTTCACCATCGTCCAAACAGCCATTGAAGGTGACGTCAAACTCACGAGCTTCAACGAAAAAATGATCATCGTTGTCCACGAAGAAAGTGCAGTCGTCGTCCAAAGTTATGTTCGTCGAAGCTAATGCCTCCAAGCGTGTTCTAAGACGGTGCGACAAGCTTCTTGATAAGTGTAGTTTGTAGTGCCTATTTGTTGTGTTCGGTCCCGGTTTCTCTTGTGAAATAGCTCTTTGGAGCGGTTTCCGGGCTACTTATGCTTTCTCTAGTTCATTTTAGGTTCCCAAGACCATTCATGGAGAATTGGAACGATTCTAACTCGTTTCCTACACTTTTGGAGCCAACGAAGAGAAGGAACGATCACTCGGTGCCTTAGATTCGATCTCGAGACCATTGGACCCATTCCCGAGCCCCTTAGACTCGATCCCGAGCCCCGAGAATCAATGAGAAGCCCATGAGAAGCAAGGAGGGACCTTAGAGATCATATTGGAGGCCTACAAGACCCTTCCCGGGCGGGAAGAGTAGCCTTCCCGACCAGGAAGGAGTGCGTGATTACTGCGGCTGTTGTTTTGTCTTCCCGACCGGGAAGGGTGTGTCATCCCGACCAGGAAGGCAACTTCCCGACCGGGAAGGAGCTGCTGTAGCCGCGTGACTTCTTTTCATTCTCCTTCACTCTTGTAACCTTATAAATACTCCTCCCTTGTATTGTTTAAGCATCTTAGACCTCTCTACATTATTTTAAACCCTAGATTTAGCTCCTCCTCTCATTAGCCTAATCTTTTCTCTAAACTTTTGTTAATCTTAGATTAATTTAGTTAATTAGTCTTGTATTAAGGAGATTCTTGAAGACTCATCCAAGATTGACAACCTTGGGAGATTTATTTGGGTTTCTTATTAATGCAAGTTCTCATCTTTTTATCCTCTTGGTAGTTGGTATAATCTCTTTTCTCTTGTTCTTTGTTTAATTCTTCAAGTTTCAATCTTTATATATTGTTTATTGTTCTTGTTGGTTCATAATGAATGTTTTGTTATTTATGTTGATTTCTCTTGATAGTGTTAGACTTAGTTTCATTATGAGTGAGTAGACTCTTTGTGGGGTTACTAGGGGGATTAAGTGTGGATTATGGGTAATTAGGGTTTGATTAAGGGAAAAGGTGGAATCTTTGTTACTTGTCACATGTTGAGCACTCTATGTGTTTGTTGAATTGCTTGTTTGAGTTGTAGTGGACATGCTTCTCATACTTGTTTTCATCTTCTCATCTTGTAATCGATTTGTGGTTGAATGCTTATGTTTTGGGTAATACTTTGCATGAGTATTCGGGTCTTGATAAGTGTCATTTGTAGTGCCTAATTCGTAGTGTTTTGGTCCCATTTTCCTTGTAGAATCGCTCCTTGGGAGCGGTTTAGGGGCTTCTTATGCTTCCTTTAGTTCGTTTCAGGTTCCCGAGACCGATTGGAAGAGTTGGAGCGATTCCGACTCGATACATACACATTTTGAAGCCAACGGAGTAAAGGAACGATCACTCGATGCCTTGGAGTCGACCCCGAGACCTTGGGACCCAATCCCGAGCCTCCGAGACCCGATCCCGAGTCCCGAGAATCAGTGAGAAGCCCATGAGAAGCAAGGAGGGACCAAAAAGTGTATATTGGAGGCCTACAAGGCTCATCCCGTTCGGGATGGCCTCATCCCGTTCGGGATGAAGGAGCAAAAAGAGAAGTTGCTGTCTGTGGGCCATCCCGATCGGGAAGGTGGCATCCTGCCTCACCGGAAGCCACCTCTCTCTCTCTCTCTCTCTCTATATATATATATATATATATATATATAAATATATATATATATAAATATATATATATATAGAGTGAGGATCCGGTGAGTCTCTCATCTTAAATGAGTCCGTCCTGCGATCTTAGACCATTGGATCTAAGAGATCCAAGGGCTGTCATTCAACCACATCCCCAACTAATTTGATGGATTAAAAAATATTCATATACGTTTCTTCCCTCCTAGTCTTCTACCACCTTGACTCTCATTCATTATACTATTAGAAAAAAATAATTGCTTCCTACAATCTTCACTAATATTCAGAAAAGGCAACTAAAGATCTTCAGCTACGATTTTTTTGCTTCCCTATATCAAAGAATGAAAACTAATAAATCGATGAAATTTAATTTGCACCATATTTTTTTACAAGTTTTTGGTGTGATTGATGTTGCTACATAATTTTAAATTGTTATTTTGAAGTTGTTGATTTTCGATTAATTAGTCTTCGTAGCTATTTATTTTGTTGTTCTTCCTGTTTTTATGTCCGTCCATTGTTGTTTGTCGAAATCTTGCAATTGTTCTTTCATAGTTTACCACTTTACTTAAACAAAATTGTTAATTGACAATTGTCGTCATGGTGAAGTATGTACTTTGCCGTTGATTTTACTAGTACAATGAACTGGATAATGTTTCGAATAGTTTTTGTAAAGTAACAATGTTACAGTAACTCTGTTACGGTAAACTGTAACAGTGTTGAAGTGTTACAGTAACAATATTATTATAACTTACTGTAAATTGTAACAGTGTTGAAGTGTTACAGTAACAATATTACTATAACCTGTAACTGTGTTACGGTAACAATTTTAATGTAATAGTGTTACGGTAAAAATATTACTGTAACAGTGTTAGGGTAACATACGAACTTCTTACAGTAATAATCAACGAGGTAACGATAAACTCATTGATGTAAGTGACCCACTTAATGAATTCACCATTGATCTCACTTGAAAATTAAATCTTCATGTATGCTGCAATTTTGAAGTATTAATTAATGGATGACATGAACAATGAGATTTCAAAGGAAATTCGGTTAAATTAAAGCAATATGTAATTAGAAAGTTAATACGGACGTGTTTATTATTTGGAGAGAGGAAGTGGTCTTTAAGTAGGGTGATGGATGCCGATAAGGATGGAGGTTTAAATAAAGTGAGTTAGGAGTAATCTCCGTCCTTAATTTGAGTCAGATCCATTGGTAGAGAATTGCGGGACAGATTCACCTAAGATAGGGAGACTCACGAGATGCAATTCCTATATATATATATATATATATATATAGATCTAGGATCCTTTGAGGCAGTTCAACTCGCCGCACCCATTGAGGCACGATCTCAACCATTAGATTAAAATCAAATTAAAGGCTAAGATTAAAACAAAAACTCATACATAAAAAAAATTTGCCCAAATTTTTTTCCCGGGGAAAAAAAATCGATATTTTTCGGGAAAATTGTTTTTTTTTTTCCGGAAACAAAAAAATTTCGGAATATTTTTTTCCAAAATTTTTTTTTTTTTCCGAAAAAAAAAAAATCGGATTTTTTTATCCAAAAAAAAAATTTGTTTTTCGAAAAAAAAATAAATCATAATTTAAAATAAAATTGGTGTATATAAAAAACAATTTCAGTGTACATAATAACTGTTTTAAGGTAAGTGTATATATGTTGATTAATTGGTGTACATAGTAACCATTTGAGTGTATATAACAATAACTATTTTACTGTATATATATTTAGTTCTTAAGTGTATATATGTATGTAGTGAGTTTAATAGCGTATATAATGAGTTTTTTAGTGTATATAACAGTTATTTTGATGTATGTTCCATTGTTGATTAACTGATGTACATATTAATTATTTGGGTGTATATAACAATTATTTTACTGTATATATTAAGTTCTTAAGTGTATATACGCAGTGAGTTTAATAGCGTATATAATGAGTTTTTTTAGTGTATATAACAGTTATTTTGATGTATGTTCCATTGTTGATTAATTGGTGTACATAATAACTATTTGAGTGTATATAACATTTTTTTTATTTGAGTGTATATAACATTTTTTTTACTGTATATATTGAGTTCTTAAGTGTGTGTATATAGTGAGTTTAATAACGTATATAATGAGTTTTTTTAGTGTATATAACACTTATTTGGATGTATGTCTCATCTTAATCTAATGGTCTAGATTGTGCCTCAATGGGTGTAAGGAGTTACTCTGCCTCACCGGAACCCACCTCTATATATATATTTTCGTTACTAATTTTTAGGAGTTACTAACCGCTAAAACTAACTTTTTATTTTCGTTTCATTTTATTTTCGTTCCTTTTATTTCTCTACTAACTTTTAATACCGCGTATGTATATATATATATATATATATATATATATATATATATATATATATATATATATATATATATATATATATATATATATATATATTTATATATATATATATATATATATATATATATATATATATATATTTATATATATATATATATATATATATTTATATATATATATATATATATATATATATATATATATATATATTTATATATATATATATATATATATATATATATATATATATATACATACGCGGTATTAAAAGTTAGTAGAGAAATAAAAGGAACGAAAATAAAATGAAACGAAAATAAAAAGTTAGTTTTAGCGGTTAGTAATATTAATAATAATAGTAATATATATATATATATATATATATATATATATATATATATATATATATATATATGTATATGTATGTATATATATATATATATATGTATGTATGTATGTATATATAACGAGAAGGAAAGGAAAGGAAAAGGAAGAAAATGGGTTGATGACACCCTCAACCTACATGCTTAAATGATCTCGGAAACGGACTCGTAGTAGCGGCGTGTGCGCAGCAGTGTCGAGAAATGTAGGGTGAGTTTTGGTGTGTATGATCGGGGAAAGGATTTGACGAGTTTTGCTCTCGGTCTTTGACGAGTTTTGATATCGGGATTTTGAATGTGTATGTGTTTATCGAGATGGTGATGGTTGAAGGTTAGAACATATGTTGCTTAAGGTTGCTTAGGGTTTTTAAGTGTTGTGTAAAGTTGTGAATGTTGTGAATGTGAGGGGAGTATTTATAGACATTCCCATGGTTTAGGGTTGCTCGGTCGAGTGGCCCTAGATGCACTCGACTGAGTGACCCTCAAAGGGGCGCCATTTCGTTTTTTTGAAAGTCCACTCGATCGAGTGGGATCATGTCACTCGATCGAGTGGTTAGGCGGGTGAGCCTATTTAGGAAGGTGGTTGACTTTTTTGAATTTTGAATATGCTGGTTGGGCGCCTGTTTCTAGAAGCTTTGCATAGTCGGTTTTTGATTTGGGACCAAGTTTTGAGTCGTAAAAAGACGGTTTTATTTCCGGTGTCGGTTTTGGCTCAAATTAGTCTCATTTTATTGGAAACGACCCAGTGGGCCTGGATTTGAGGTCGGTTTTGAGAGATTTGGACTCCGCTAAATGCCCACGTCGGATACTATTGATTTCGAGTCCGTATTCGAGCGTATTAAGTCACGCTTACGTCCGATCATCATCGGGTGTTTTGTCGGGAACTGCTATAGACACTAGCAGGCAAAATGCGGGCGTTTACAGAGCCCTCACTATGACTGAGGCCTAGACAAGGCGAAAGTTAGAGTAGCTACCAGGCCAATCGAGGATTACGACCTGGCAGCCTTCCGGTCGGGTAATTTATAGTCCATTAGACTCGCGTGAAGGGTTCGCCAGCCATAAGAAAAGGGTCATACCTGTCCTGATGATGATAGCTCCGTGGGGAGTCGAACTTGCCTTTGAAGTCCCAAGTGTACCTATATTTGCATGTAATATTTAGGTGAAACACTGACTCACGCTGGGGATTAAAGTAGCTGCGCAGGGACTTGCTTCTGAAGTCTTGGGTGTACCCGTATGCCGACACATCACATCTTGGATGTAGCATTCCAGAAGAAAAACCACCTTTGTTGTTCCGTTGGGAAGCGTTAGCTGGCACCTGAAATGTTAGATACATAGGCAGAAATAGCAGGCATAGTATATAGCAAGATAGCACATTGGAAATGCAGTTAGCATCTATAGACTAGCTTGCGCTGGGGAAAATGACTTTTGCTTAGTTTTGAAATCGAAGTCCTGAAAGCAACTCACGTGCTAGGAGATAGGTCTTCAAAATTGAAAGGGGGTAGAAAAGAAATTTGCAGTTTAAATAGACTGAAATTTGACCTTGTCGAAAAGGATTTTCTCAAATGGCTAAGTTTTGCAAATTTCAAAGCAAGAATTTGAAAAGCGAGGCATATCGACAGACTCGACTCTGGACGCGACAAGACGAGTTGACAGACACGAACTGAACTTTCGAGGGGTTGGACCGTGACTCGGTAGGTGGGTAGGCCACCTAAGATGACAAGACTCTTAAGTTGCGCTATTCCATAGCCTAGGCGAGTGGCAACACGGTCGAACATCGAAATGGGAAGGATGTGCTATAGGGGAATTGTAATAGCCTGTAATGAGACTGTTTCTGCAGAACTCAACAATAGCAGTGCTGTAGACTAGTGCTCTTTTGACTTCTTGGTTTTGGGGTATATTCCCAAGTAGGTGTTGCTTCGAATCTTGACAGATTCTTTTCTTCGACTGAGCCGAGTACTAGGACACACTATAGAAAATGGCTAGTTTTTGAATACTTGGATTTGTGAGTGGAAGGAGAACTTCTGTCTAATAGAAGCCCCCAGGACGACAAAGCAGACTGTTGAGAACATGATAGTGTCGTGATAGGAATGACGGTGCTTTTTGAATTCGTGTCAATGTGGGTGGTTGTGCCCTTGTTGAAAGGCTCCCTACGTATTCACGTGTAGTGAAATCAAACCAAACTGTAGTTCAGTGATTGGAAGATATATGTTATGGTGCCTAGTTTATTAGGGCTTTGTGTGTAACTAGCCATAACGATGGTGTAGGCTAGGTGTGTTCCCAATGATGTCTTGTTCAAAGGGCTAGAACAATTAGGATGTTGATCCCGTGACTGTGAGCGTTCTTCGGGGTAGCCCCCATAGGTGGTGTGAACTATTTGGGCATGTTCTATGCCGACCGCAGGTTGAGTTCCCGTGTTTGGGGCTGGTAACTGGCTTGGATGTTTTTGGAAATGTGGTGCCAGGTCGTAAGTGGCTTTGATGCTTCGAAATCTGGAGCTCGATTTTGTGGAGCTAAGGCTTCGAGGGTAAGGTATTGTCATGTGGTAGGAAAGGGGGAAGTCGAGTAAAAATAACTCGAACTTCGATCGGGGTAGGTTCGATAATGCGGGATCTGATTTTCATGTCTGGCCCTAATGATTAGGGTGTATCCTATGGAGCTTGAATCCTCAAAATTCTGGGCTGTCTCTTAGCCTAGGTCTCGATAAGGCCTTGAGGGTTGTAATGTGGGAAGGCTAGAGGTGGTGTTAGCTGACCAGCTTGATTGTTTCTTCCCTATTTGATGGTATGGGCATTGATAATCTTGAATTGACCGTAGCCCGGTCAAGGGACTTTCACTTGAGCTGACTGTTAACCACGGTCATGGGTATTTGAATTTTTTTTGGGGTTGACCTCTTAGCTCTAGTCATGGGATTCTTCATTTGAGTTGACCGTGCCCCGGTCAAGGGATTGACCGTATCTGGTCGAAGGATGTTGGTCATGGCCAACTCTTTTGTTTTGGCCTTTTGCCTTTTTTTTTCCTTGGACTTTTGATTTTTTTGTCCAGCTCTTTTTTGGTGGTCAGACTAACACCTAAGGTAGGGATTGGTCGGTCTTATTGGAGGGGTGTTTATTGTGGGAAATGGGCTTGCCTTCCGTCTTGAACCCAAACTAGGAGACTACTTAGATTTGTCATAGGATTCGATACCGCTCCTGCTAAGGGTAGTTATGTGGTTTACTATGCCAGACATGGAACAGGTAAAAGAAAACACGGGTCTCGATTTCCTGCAGTCATTATAGATGTGCCTATAATAGTCACGTGCATGTGCTCACGGTGTATGATGGTGTTCATCATGTTCTCGAAAACACATAAGGAAAGCATATAGAGAAGATAGAAAAGCTTGTTTTATTGAAATAGAGAAGAGAACAGAATACAACTGACTCTAACTCTGACTACGAAATTGAAAGGAATGGAACATCCTAGACTCGGAATCAGACTCAGACTTAAATCAAATTTGGACTCTTGGATGAGGTTGTCAGTAGTCTTCGGCTTCTAAGGACTCAAGTGGATGTCCAGTATAGCCTTTAGTAGAAGCTTCACCCAGATCTTCATTATGTCGAAGATCGTCTTCAATCCTAGTGCTCATTTCGGTAAGCACTGGAAAGTTTGAAACGCCGGCATACCTAAGATGGACGCCGTAGGAGGGTAGGAGCTTGTTGATGAATGCCTCCACTAGTGTCTTCTCGCTGGGCTTGTCTACCAGCTTAACACTCTCAGCCCGCCAACGTTGAACGTATTTGGTGAAACCCTCTGTTGGATCGTGGGCCATGACTTCTAAAGTCCGCATGGTAGTGTTCAGTATTATCAGAATAGTTTTGAGCGAACTCGGTAGCCACATCTTCCCAAGTTGGGAATCTTTTTGTGTCTAGCCTATTGAACCAGGCTTTTGGATATTTCCCGAGGGATGCGCCGAACAAATTGATGAACATGTGGGCTTTGACCCCCTTGATTGCCATGAATGCCTTGAAAGCTCGAAGGTGTAGTAATGGATCTTCCGTCCCTTCGAATATGGGTAACCCCTCTAAGTTGAGATCCTTTGGTAGTTTCTCACTAATGGGTGTATAATCTCGGGAGTTTTCAATACGAATGTTATTCTCTTGAAGGGCGTGGTACTGTTGTTCGAGCTCACGCACCGTGCTGATCGGTTTGGGAAATTGCCCAGTATTTACCGACCCGGAATTGAGGTCTTGTCGTTCAATGACAGTTAAACGAGCATTCATGGCCTCTTGGTCGGTTCTCAGGAACCCTATATGGGTTTCAATTATGGCCTGCCTACTAACCATTGTCTCCAGCAAAGCCTTCATTTCATTGATGATGTTTTCCATGTTCCTATTCCCGGTTGTGGGTGCCATACTTTGCGAGAATACCCACGTAATCAGAAATGTTGCTTCGGAACCTAAACACGCCAAGGCACAGGAAATAGCACGGGAGGAAAGACAATGAACTCCGGTTTGACTCGGGTTAGACTCTCCTAAGACAAATATGTAGGGTGCGATCCTCGGAGGGACTGTGATCAATCGCTCCGTCGGAGAATAGCCCCCAAGTAAGACTAAGGACTCTTATAGGACTCAGATGGTGTGTCATCTAAGTTACTCAAAAGTGGGGTACGTGAGATAACACGTGTAGGACATGACCCTTAGAGCAATCGTGATTGATCGCCCTGCTGAAGGGCAGCCCCCGAGTGAGATCGAAGGTTTTGTTAAGACTCGAGTGTCGGACGAGTGACCCTTAGATGTAAGGATCACGAACCTTTTGCTACAAGGCTATGCCTTGTAAAAGGTTGACTCGGCCTCGAGGAAAGGCAGACGAGGTAAGGGAAGAAACTTGCGGTGTAAGATCGGCAGAATTTCGATAGAGACCCTTGACTTGACTCGAATATGGGTGGACCTGTGAGTAGGGTAGACCCTTAAGTTAAAGAATTTTTGAATTGAGATAACTCGACTAACAGATTGAAAGACGGGCAAAATTCTCTTAGGAAAGGTCGTGGGGACCGTCCTGTCGGAGGGAAAAATCACGTGGGACTTTCTAGTTAGGCGTCGAGTGTATGGACGAATCTTCCATTTACGAGTGTATGACTCGTGTTGGTCGGTTATGCCTTTAGAAAAAGGCGGACTAGGATGGGGAAGAAACCCATGATGTAGGACTGACGGAGTTTCGACGCTATAGACCTTCGACAAATTACGAAAAGACCCGACACACGAATTACGGTAGGTCCTATAATTAGGAAGGTTTTTGAAAAATGATTGAATTTTGAAAATTGAGAGGACGGTCTTGAAATTGGTAGTGGGCCAATAGGACCGTGCCGGGCATTTTGAAATATTGGAACGATTGCGAATAAATTTGCATTTTGGAAATTGGAGGACGATCCCGTTTTTTGAAATTCGCAACATGCCGACAGGATCGAGTTTTTTTTGAAAAGTTGAATTTTTGAAAATTTGAAAATTTGAATACCGAAAATAAATTTCCGAAAATTTGAAAATTGAAAATAAGATCCCGAAGATATGAAAATCGAAAACGGCATCTCGGAGATTCGAAAATCGAGAATGACATCTCGGAGATTTGAAAATCGCGAATGGCATCACGAGGATTTGAAAATTGAAATTGAATTTTGAAAATTCGAAAATTAAATGAGGATCGGAATTCGAAATTTGAAATGGGAAGCATGCCGGCTAAAAATAGGCTATTTTGAGTCAAATCGTAAGTCTAAAATTTGGCAGCATTCCGAGTTTTTTTGAAAATTGGATATTTTTGAAATGACGGTTTTTGAAAAATGACGGAAACCAAGTAGCACGTAGTCAAACAAGCATTATGACGACAGCATGTATGCTTTACGCTAAGTCTCGGTCGGTCAAAATTGGGTCTATACCAACAACGACGGCTTTCTCGTAAATCAGGACGGACTTCCTAAGCCGAATTGGTCTTAGAACATGCCGCAAAACCCATACGAGTTCGGCCATAGAAGTTTTTAGCGCACCCATTTAGGAATGCACCGCGTTATAAGGGGACGTCGGTCACAAGTAACCGGCCCGGGAAAAATTTGGGTTATGCATGAATCATTAAACTAATGCGCGTACATTATTAATCGAACGATTTCTTTTCGAGTCACACCCTAGGAACCCCGATGACAAGTGGTACATCAGGTATCCCTAGCGGAGTCGCTAAATTGTGGACATGACATAAGTCCACCCCGATGCGGCCACACGCGGGTTTGGATAGGCGAATGAATCTCGTGGTAAGATTGATCTCGGATCGAAATTTAAATCGTAGTTGGAGTCGCCACCGAATTTTATGGGAATTCGGACACGTTCGAACTCACTCTACACTTAAGCGTTTCGTGCACAAAGCACGACCTACTTTTAGTGCTAGAGCTTATGAGTTCGTCCCTTTGCATTACGATACCGATGCCGAGTTACCGGATATCGTGCATCGAATGACTCTCGTATGCCAACGGTTTCGGACATCCGAAAACCATAGTTCTGAGTAAGGGGTGAGGGTACGTGTTGGGAAGCCCACAAAGGACACCCAACCCTGCCCGCTCTTAGTGGCCTCTACTAAGATGCCGTTCGTTTTCGTGTACGCGCGTTAGTAAAATGACGAAATGTTATTCAAACAACGTTTTAGCTAAGCATGTGAATTACGTGTGAACTACGTCATTTTAATGGATCTAAATTATCGTCGAAGTTGTTTAGCATGCGATGTTCATTTAAAGCAATAAATAGCAAACATTGAAAATAGAAAATTCGTAAATAGATTACAAATTACACGGGCGTAATACAACCCGGAACTTACAATACAACGAGCGATAAAATAATAATCGGAACGATCGAAAATGTAACGATAATAATGAATGAATTAGAATGAAAATGAAATACATGGTTTTGAAAGACAAGCACGTGATAGTCTTGACACGTGACGACTAAAAGTTGTAAAAAAGAATTTGATTAGGCTTACGGTATTTAGAAAGCTCACGGTTTAGGCATGATACAAGACACTCGATCGAGTCATGGGGAAGACTCGATCGAGTACCCCTCGTGGAGACCTTCTGCCTGTTATTTGAGGTGTCACTCGATCGAGTGAGCCAAGGCACTCGATCGAGTGCCCTCTATTCGAGGTGCTACTCGATTCGGAAAAAGGTGGCGATTCCGATTTATTGATTTTGAAATCGATATGTAATTACACTAAATATAAATATTGTCCAATTTATATTAGTGTAAATTTCGATGGCTCGTCCTACTCGACATTCGGTTATAGAACCGTATCTAGTAGTTAAAGCGAAATTTGCAAATTTGAATTTGATTGGACTAGGACGAATATCGATTCCCTCCGTGTCATAATGTCGTAATCGATCCTTTCGGATCGTGTGACAATTAATTCGGCGTCAACGGGCTTCGTTCTAATCCCAAAAATGGTATCGTACGCGTTCAACTACGTACGACCACGATCACGTTACGCCCTTAAGTGATTGGGGCGGCGCTCCTCGAAAGGGTGCCACCACCGTCGCGACTTGTAAAGGGATCGGATTAAACGGACTTGGAGCTGTAGTCGTAGTCAAACGTGTTAAATCCGAAAATTTTATTATTATATATATATATATATATATATAGAGAGAGAGAGAGAGAGAGAGAGGTTCCGGTGAGGCAGGGTAACTCCTTACCCCCATTGAGGCACAATCTAGACCATTAGATTAAGATGAGACATACATCCAAATAAGTGTTATATACACTAAAAAAATTCATTATATACGTTATTAAACTCACTATATACACACACTTAAGAACTCAATATATATATACACTAAAAAAATGTTATATACACTTAAATAAAAAAATGTTATATACACTCAAATAGTTATTATGTACACCAATTAATCAACAACGGAACATACATCAAAATAACTGTTATATACACTAAAAAAACTCATTATATACGCTATCAAACTCACTGCGTATATGCACTTAAGAACTTAATATATACAGTAAAATAATTGTTATATACACCCAAATAATTAATATGTACATCAGTTAATCAACAATGGAACATACATCAAAATAACTGTTATATACACTAAAAAACTCATTATATACGCTATTAAACTCACTACATACATATATATACACTTAAGAACTAAATATATATACAGTAAAATAGTTATTGTTATATACACTCAAATGGTTACTATGTACACCAATTAATCAACATATACACAATTACCTTAAAACAGTTATTATGTACACTGAAATTGTTTTTATATACACCAATTTTATTTTAAATTCTGATTTTTTTTTTCGGAATTTTTTTTTTTTTTCGAAAATTTTTTTTTTGTTTTGGAAAAAAAAATTCCGAAATTTTTTTTTTCGGAAAAAAAAAAAAAATTTGGAAAAAAAAATTCCGAAATTTTTTTGTTTCCGAAAAAAAAAAAGCAATTTTCCCGAAAAATATCGATTTTTTTCCCCGGGAAAAAAATTTGGGCAAATTTTTTTTATGTATGAGTTTATGTTTTAATCTTAGCCTTTAATTTGATTTTAATCTAATGGTTGAGATTGTGCCTCAATGGGTGCGGCGAGTTGAGCTGCCTCAAAGGATCCTAGATATATATATATATATATATATATATATATATATATATATATATATATATATATATATATATATATATATAGAAGGGATCAAATAAGTTCACCATATGTAATTAAGTCTATATTAAAGTTACAGATGACATACGTTAAAGTTGCATTTTTTCAGAATTGATATGTAACTATAACATTCAGCTCTTTTATCACTTCAAATGATAAAGTGCAACTTTAACACTCATCTCGTTTAACTTTAAGCACCTTTTGTGTAACTTTAACACTGGAACTTATGAACTTATAAGAGTTGTTGGCCTTATGTGAACCTATCTCTATATATATATACATATATATATATATATATATATATATATATATATATATATATATATATATATATATATATATATATATATACATATACGCAGGGTTCCGGTAAGGTAGGGCAACTCCATACACCCATAGAGACAGCATCTGGACCATTTGATTAAGATCTGATCTAACGATCCAGATTAAGAGACTAAAAAACACGCGCTGCTCCTCTCCACCTTCTAAAACCCTATCATTTGAACACTACTACTTTCTCTCTCTACTCTGAAAACTTCTGAAATTCATTGCCGTGTAATTATGCACCTTCAATGGCTAGTAATTCTGCATCTTCAATGGCAACTGATTCTTCATCAAAGCGTCGAAAATTAAATACAAATGAAAATCCTACAATTTCACCTTCAATTACTTCAGATTTAGGTCAGAAAAATTCTATTTATTATAAAATTCAATTTCAGATTTTAAATCTGATTCTTAGGTACCGTTTGGCCTTGCTTATGTGAAACGGTTTTTGTTTCTTAGAAGGAGCTTATTCATAAGCTACTTTTCGTAAAAAATTTAGGTGTTTGGTTATTGTTTTGCAAAAAATACTTCAATAAGAGTTTTTTTATCTAAGTAGATGAAAAATTTTAAAAATAGATTTGAAAGTATATCAAAATGGGTCTCTATCTATAGAGAATGAAAATATATGAATTAACAAGTATTTATTTTATTTAATTGAATTGTTTAGAAACATATTAATTTGTTATTTAGCCTCAAATATCTTGAAGATAAAACTAAAAGTAGAAGCATCAAATTGATGCTTCTACTTTTAAGGCCAAAAACCAACTTTTGAGCTTTTTAAAAATAGTTTTTAAGTTGCAAAAAATGGTGTGTTTGGCCAAGAAGTAGCTTATAAAAAACAAAAACACTTCCAAACATTAGGCCAAACAGCACCTTAATTTATTTATGTCGTGATTCTTTTTTTGAATGCAGTGAATAATCAAGAAACAACTGCAACATGTTCGATGATGGGCGATTCTAATATATTAGGTAAAATATTTCATTAATTCATTTATTTTTCAATTTTAGTTTATATTACTTCATCAATTCAATTGTTCAAGTTTTCATAGAAACGTATCTTATATTGTTTGGTTCATATTTAAAGGAGTTGTTGCTTTGATGTACACAACTTAATATCTATTGTACATGTCGGAAAATGTTCATAATTAAAGCAGTTGTTGCTTTGATGTAGACAACTTAATATCTGTTGTACATGTTGATAATTGTTCATAATTAAAGCAGTTGCTGCTTTGGTGTAGATAACTGAGTATTTGTTGTACATGTTGAGAATTGTTCATAATTAAAGCAGTTGCTGCTTTGGTGTAGATAACTGAGTATCTGTTGTACATGTTGAGAATTGTTTATAGTTAAAGCAGTTACTGTTTTGGTGTAGATAACTTAATATCTGTTGTACATGTTTAGAATTGTTCATAGTTAAAGAAGTTGCTGCTTTGATGTAGACAACTTAATATCTGTTGTACATGTTGATAATTGTTCATAATTAAAGCATTTGCTGCTTTGGTGTAGATAACTGAGTATTTGTTGTACATGTTGAGAATTGTTCATAATTAAAGCAGTTGCTGCTTTGGTGTAGATAACTGAGTATCTGTTGTACATGTTGAGAATTGTTTATAGTTAAAGCAGTTATTGTTTTGATGTAGATAACTTAATATCTATTGTACATGTTCAGAATTGTTCATAGTTAAAGAAGTTGCTGCTTTGATGTACATAACTTAATATTTATTGTACATGTTGAGAATTGTTCATAGTTAAAGCAGTTTCTGCTTTGATGTATATAACTTAATATCTATTGTACATGTTTAGAATTGTTCATAATTTTGATGTAGAATTTAATATTATGTGTTAAATTTACATAGATTTGAAACCTTATGTGGGTCAAATTTTTAAGAATTTGGAAGAAGCATTCCAATTTTATTCCAAGAACGCAACTGCTGGTGGCTTCATTGCTAGGAAGAGCACTGGACGCACTAGTCGTGGTATTGTTAAAAAAAAGTACATTGTCTGCAATAAAGAAGGAGAATATGAACATAAGGGACAACAACAAAGAAGGGAGATAACAAGAATTCTTTGTATGGCCAGAATCATCTTAGACAGAACATCTGATGGGCGATATAAAATCACAGAATTTAATAAAGGACATAACCATTACTTGAACACACCTCTACGATGATTCACCTTGAAAGGCAAGGAAACTCACCATTTTGCACAAAAGATGATCATTGACAACTAAATGGTGAACCACGGTGCCGTTAAAACTTTCAGAATGTTCAAGCAGTTCGTAAAAGGTTATAAGTATATAGGTGCATCAAAGGTTGATTTTAAAAATTTTGGTAGAGATATAAAGAAATTCATCAAGGACTCTGATGCACAAATGTTCATTGAGATACTTATGAAAAAGAAAGGCCTTTGTGACTCTTTTTATTTCGACTTTGATGTTGATGATGAACAAAGAATTACTCATTTATTTTGGGCTGACCCTATAATGATAAAGAACTCCATGTTATTTGGTGATATTGTGTTTTTCGATACTACATATAACATGAATAAGTACAAGATGGTCTTTGCTCCCTTCACGGGTATAGATCATCACAAGAGATGTGTCACATTTGCTGCTGGCTTTGTTGGGAGAGAGAATGGTAAGAGTTTTTCGGACTGCTATTTTTGACATTATTTGTATTTTGAAGATAACATGTGTTGCACATAAGGAATTTTATTATACTGTCTCCTCAATGCATGTGCAGGTAACGGCTTTACTTGGCTGTTTAAAAACTTTATAAAGGCAATGGGACGTACTTTTCCTTCCTTCATTATCACTGATCAAGATTTGGGGATCAAAGCTGGGGTGCAGGAGGTTTTTGGAAGCAACACATTTCACAGATTGTGCATGTGGCACATAATGAAGAAAGTAGCAGATAAAGTGGGTTCGAAAATATGCACTGAAACAAATTTTCTTAAGGATCTAAATGCTACTGTTTGGGGTGAGGATGTGAACCCAACTCAATTTGGACAGATGTGACAGGATCTTATTACTAAGTACAATCTTGAGGCTAATGAGTGGCTTCAGGAGATATTTAAGATGCGAGAGAAGTGGATACCAGCTCACCACCGTGACCTGTTTCTTTCAGGGTTAATGAGGACAACTTCAAGGTCTGAGTCTGAGAATAACTTCTTCAACAACTTCACGAATCCTCATCTGACACTTGTTGAGTTTTACATGAGGTTTGACAGTGCGATTGATGCCCAAAGGTGGGAGCAATCCAAGGTGATTGCTGACTGTAAGAGCACTTCTGCTGCTTTGATCAGTCAATTTTCTCTTGAAAGACATGCTTCTGAAATCTACACACGATCTGTCTTCTATGAGTTGCAGGAAGAGTTAAAGGCATCAATGCACAATTGTGGTGTTAATGATATTATAAAGGAGGATGGTGTTGAACATATATCTATACAGGACAACATCAAAAATAGGGTATATGTAGTTGACTATACACCTGCAGAAGAGAAAATTGTCTGTGCCTGCAAGATGTTCGAGCAGCGTGGACTGTTGTGTAGTCATGCTCTTTGGGTCCTGAAAGAAAGAGGTGTCAAAAGGATACCTAATTCATATCTACTTCCTCGTTGGAATAAGTTTGCAACATCCAGGAAAATGTTTGATGCAAATGGCACACTTCTTTCTGATTGTCGGTCATCTGATGGAATAAAAACAAAGGTTGCAGAATTATGGACTGAAATTTTTAATTGTGTGACTGTGGTTGAGGAGAAGGAAGAGGAGGTGGATGAGCTCTTAGAATTAGTGAGAGCATTCAAGGAGAAGGTTGTGGAAGAAGGAACAAACCTGCGAAATGACAAGAGGTCTGAGATCGAGTTTTTGATGGGTGCCACTATTCCAACTGACATTAAGATCTTGAATCCAAACCAGTCTAAAACTAAAGGCTCTGGAAGGCGACTTATTTCATCTAAAGAAAAAGCCACGAAACAACATAAGAAGCCTCCTCGGAAGTGCAATGCTTGTGGAGAGATGGGATACCATGATTCAAGGAATTGTCTTGGCAAAGTTTAATCATCATACATTCTCTTATTTTTACTTAATTTTAATATATATTTTAAATATAATAAATTTTTCAGGAATACATTAAGTATATTATACTTTTATCAAGTACACTTGATTTTCAATTGAAAATTATTCATACGAACATCTCTATTTGATTTTATATGCAGCAGTTCTGCTTATTTCTTCTTTTGACGTACATATTTTACCATATATTGTATATGTGTGAATTTTGTACATACTTATGTAGATAAGTTACAACTTACTGTATACAGTATAACTCATACAACAGATATACATGGTTAAAATTGTGTCAGTTTTGATGTACATAAGTTGATATCTGTTGCACATGTTCACAATTTGTACATTGTCAAAGCAATGTCTGTTTTTATGTACATAAGTTAACATTTGATGTACATATTGATATTTTTACATAGTTTAAACAGGGTCTGTTCTTATGTAGATAACATAATATCTGTTGTATTTGTCGATTTTTTACATATTTAAAGTAGTGACTGTTTTGATGTACATAAGTTAACATCTGTTGTACATGTCGATATTTTTACATAGTTAAAACAATGTCTGTTTTGATGTATATAACATAATATCTGTTGCACATGTTCAAATTTATACATTATCAAAGCACTGTCTATTTGGATGTACATAACTCAATATCTGTTGTTCATGTCGATATTTTTACATAGTTAAAAAAGTGTCTGTTTGGATGTACATAAGTTGATATTTGTTGCACGTGTTCACAATTTGTACATTGTCAAAGGCAATGTCTGTTTTGATGTACATAAGTTAACATTTGATGTACATGTCGATATTTTTATAGTTTAAACAGGGTCTGTTTTGACGTACATAAGTTTCTATATGTTGCACATATTCAAAATTTGTACATAATTGAAACAGTGTCTGTTTTGATGTACATAAGTCAATATCTGTTGTATATTTTCACATATTTAAAGACCTGTCTATTTTGATGTACATAAGTTGATATCTGTTGCACATGTTCACAATTTTTAAATAGTTAAAGACCGTTTGTTTTGATGTACATAACTTAATATCTGTTGTATATGTTGATATTTTTACATATTTAAAGTAGTGTATGTTTTGATGTACATAAGTTGATATCTATTGCACATGTTCACAATTTGTACATTGTCAAAGCACCGTCTTTTTTGATGTACACAAGTTGATATCTGTTGCACATGTTCAAAAATTTGTACATTGTCAAAGCACCGTCTTTTTTAATGTACATAACTTGATATCTGTTGTACGTGTTGATATTTTTAAATATTTAAAGTAGTGTCTGTTTTGATGTACATAAGTTAACATATGTTGTACATATCGATAATTTTACATAGTTAAAACAGTGTCTGAATTGATGTACATAAGTTGATATCTATTGCACATGTTCACAATTTGTAAATAGTTAAAGCACCGTCTTTTTTGATGTACATAACTTGATATCTGTTGTACATGTTGATATTTTTACATATTTAAAGTAGTGTCTGTTTTGATGTACATAAGTTAACATATGTTGTACATATCGATATTTTTACATAGTTAAAACAGTGTCTGAATTGATGTACAGTGAAGATACAGTATACAATGTACATGGGAAATGATGCTTTTAACGCGTGGAGCATTTAATGACATACCTTCCCCAAAAAATAACTTCCCCAGAAAATAACTTCTCCAGTACAAATTAATGACAGTATAAAAACACATCCACACACACGCAAACACATCCATAATCCTTTCGTCCCCTACTACAACCCTACAACTATCAAAATATTATCATAAGCGAATCAAAGTATTTATTATTAATGAGAAATAAAGATGTTCATGGAGTTATTTCATCACGCACTATTCAAAAAAAAATCTTTAGTTGATTCGTCTTTAGTACCTCAGATGAATTGGTGCAAGTTTGGAATAGTACCATAGCTTCTCTCATAGTACCATAGCTTCAAAGAAAATGGGCATGGACAAGGAAGCAAGATTGCACATTGAAGAAGACATTAGAAAGAAGAAGTTTTCAATCGGTGCAAGTGATCCAAACCCGTTTTAGCATCGTCTTGAGCTTTGTATTTTTCAGCATCGTCCCTCATCTTCTCAACCTCTTAAGACAACTCATTTCCAACAAAATACAAATGGGAGAAACAATGATCCCGTTACCTAAGAGACAATGACAAAGAGAATAAAGGAGGAAGCTAAACTCTCTGGAACATTTGGGAAGGGTTATGTAATACCGTTACAGACATATTACATTAGTTCAGTTGTAGTTGTAAATCTTTCGTCTTTGTTTTGGATGCTGAAAAGGGTTATGTGTAAGTAATATAGAAATATGTACAATGAACCACTGTAATATGTTATTTCTAGTCAAAAACTTAAAATGTACGGAGTATTACTTTAGATGGTTTATGTTCAACTTTTATAGAAATATGTACAATGATATTCTCAGATGTATTAAGCACAGTTGTTATTTAAATATGTACATCACCTCGTGACCTATATATATATATTATTATGTACATGTGATATTTAAGTTACTAGGAATGCATATAAGTTGGTAAACAGGTGTATATAAGTTACTTTCTGAATAAACAGACATTGCTTTATTTATGTTGTAGTATATAAGTTACCAAAACAATATGAATGAAAATCCCAAAATATACAAATGGTTGGCTTATTAATCACTCCATAGAATGAGTCATTCAATCATGAAAATTTCTTCTTGGCTATAGAGCATTTTACTTAATCTACATCCTTTTAAATAATCTTTCAATGAAAAATGTGATCTGTAATCTTCCTCTTCCGTAGATTCAATAATCTTCAAATGTTCATTTTCTTCAGATCCAAGTTGAAAGATGTGCAATAATCTTCTAGCATGCATATTGTTCGTCAAATAACATCTACATCTCTTGGAAACTTCAATTCCATCCCTACGAACAGTAGCCATTCCTTTAATATGAGTTGTTCCCAATATTCTATCTATATTCCATCTAGGTGCATCGGACCGCAATAGAAACATTTGGGACCACCTCTTGCAAACAATAGCCATGTTCGATTTGTCATAATCAGAGGGAAGCTTTTGAAAGATTTTTTCCATAAAATCTTCATTGCAAATTACTTTAATTGTTGATGAAAATCGTCTTCCATATATTTCAACTTCATGATGATGATTATAAATAAAATATAGATGATCAATCTTCTGTTCCTTGCTCTTATTAATGGTTGTTACTCTATCTTCAATTTCATTATTCTTAGCCCATCCCTTACACAATATTTTCATGGTGTTATTGATGAAGTGAATTGAAAAAGGTGAAATAGAAGGGTGTATAAACAAGTACTGTAAAAGATAGGGTACTGCATAAGACTTTGAAAATACTGACTTTGAATGTAAAGTACTGTAATAGTTAATTAAATAAATTTCGAGTCCGTATTAACTGCTTATACCTACCCCAGCTTGGTTTTTTACGTGTGGACATACATTACTTTACCAGCCCCATCTTTTACCTACCCTAGTTATACCTTCCCCACCTAGACTTTATGATGTCTTTAGATGGAATATGAATAGGTGAAATTTAAATATATACATTACATAGTGGAATATATGTCTTTTGATGTAAAGTCTCTGATGTAAATTGGAATATAAATTTAAATTTTACATTACATAGTTAAAATAGTGTCTGTTTTGATGTACATAAGTAGATATCTGTTCTACATATTGATATTTTTACATAGTTAAAATAGTGTCTGTTTTGATGTACATAAGTAGATATCTGTTGAACATATTCATAATTTTACATAGTTAAAATAGTGTCTGTTTTGATGTACATAAGTTGATATCTGTTGCACATGTTCACAATTTATGCATAGTTATAACAGTGTATGTTTTGATGTACATAACATAATATCTGTTGCTCACATGTTCAAACTTTATTCTCCGTACATAGTTAAAACAATGTCTATTCAACCACTATAAGAAATAATATACATGGACAACTTTGTTATTATGGAAAATGATGCTTTTAACGCGTGGATCATTTAATGACATACCTTCCCCAAAAAATACCTTCCCCAGTACAAATTAATGACAGTTTTCACATTGACGGTATAAAAACACATCCACACACACGCAAACACATCCATAATCCTTCCGTCCCCTACTACAACCCTACAACTATCAAAATATTATCATCTAATTTATAAATATTATATTCTATAATATTTTATAATTCAAATATTATCATCTGCAACTACTATAAAAATATTATCATAAGCGTTAAAAAGTACTATTTATTATTAAATTTAATTAATAATGAGAATTGAAGATGTTCATGGAGTTATTTCATCACGCACTATTCCAAAAAAAATCTTTAGTTGATTCGTCTTTAGTACCTCAGATGAATTGGTGCAAGTTCTAGTCCTGTGTTGATCTGTTATCAACACAGGGTTATGTGATACCGTTATAGTCCCTTGAATGGTACAAAGCCGTGAGGGTATAACGTGTCGAAACTAGAGACGACATTCTTCGGTTTCATCAAGGGTACAACTTCAAGATGTGTTGGAGAATTGGGTTTGACATCTTACCACCCTTAAACTGATCCCTAAATGTCTTAACCAATTGACGATACTCATCAGATTTGTCATCATATTCAGCGAGAACCATGTCAATGTGTCCCATAGTGATTTTTGTTTTCATCTATCTTCAAAGAATGAAGTATAGAAATAGTGATCCCGTTCGTGCGTTCCCAACTATGTCGTATTGGACGCAAGAGACAATGGGAAAGAGGATAAAGGAGGAGCTAAACTCTCTGGAACATTTGGGAAGAGTTATGGGATACCGTCAAAGACATATTACATTAGTTCAGTTGTACTTGTAATCTTTCGTCTTTCTTTTAGATGCTGAAAAGAGTTATGTGCAAGTAATATAGAAATATGTACAATGAACCACTTTAATATGTCCTATATAGTCAGAAACATAAAATGTATGGAGTAGTATTTTAGATGGGTTATGTTAAACTTTTATCGAAGTATGTACAATGATGTCCTCAGATATTTTATGCACAATTGTTATTTAAATATGTACATCACCTAGTGACCTATATACTGTACCTTTTTTTTAATTAAAAATATGACAATACATACGGAGTAATTAAGAATATAGTGTATACTCTATATAATTTATGATTTGACACTAGTAAAATGGGCACTCGAATATGTATAACTAGTTGAGATATGTACATCTAATATGGAATTATGTACATCTGATATTTACATAATATATAAATATAAATTACGTAGTGCAAATTTTTTCATCAACATTTATTAACGTAATTCAGAAAGAAATATGATTTAATAACTGTAAGATATAGGTTATATTTACATATATACATGTAATATTTACATATATACATTACGTACTAGAAATATGTACATAAGGAATTATTAACGCAATTCAACAGAAAATTTGATTCAATCACTGTATGTACAGCAAAGTTACAAATGTATTAAATTCGTATAGATGGGTTATGTACAACTAATATAGAAATATATACAACTTTGTCCTCGGTTGTATTATGTACATATACTATTTAAATATGTACATCACCTAGTGACCTATCATAATATAGTGTATATAAGTTATCATTTGACACTAGTACAATGATATACATAATTAATAATATAGTGTATATAACTTATCATTTGAAGCTAGTAAAATGTTCACTCTAAGTATCTTACATTGATTATGTATAGATGATATGTAAATATATAAATTTGTAATGTCAAATTTGGTATATTGTACAATGGAGATACAATTGTAGTTGGACACGTTTGTCATTTTGGGAAAGGATGCTTTTGATACAATTCGTATAGATGGTTTTATGTATAGATGCTTTTAATACAGAGTACAATTTTTAGATACAATTGTATTTGGGAAAGGACACTTTTGACTTTAATGACTTTTTCATTTATATACCTACTCCAGTGGATATACATCACCATTTATATTCTTCCATATATACTTTCCCCATGTATACCTTCTTTGTTTTCTAATTAATGACTTTTTCTCATTTACAGTATAAATTGACGAAAACACATATACAACCACACCCAAACCCACACCCACACCCACACCCACAACCACAATCCTTTCCTCTTTGTTGAATTAGAAATAATGATAATTATTCATCAAGTACCATGCAAATAAATTCTTTATTTGATTTGTCTTTAGTACCTTAGATGAATTAGTGCAAGTTAATGAACACATAATTTGCACCAATTCATCGGAGGTACTAAGGAAAAATTTGCTAAAGATTTTATTTGAAATGGAGTTTGGGTATTAAATACTCACAAAGGGAGTTTAGTCTTCTATGTTTTGTTGTTTTACTGTACATAATAGGTATAGCACTGTCAAAATATAGCACTGTCAAAAGTGTACATAAGTAAATATGCGTTGTGCATGATACATGTCTGAAAGCAGTGTCTCTTTTAATGGATATATGTACATATAAAAAGATATACTTGAAGTACTAACCAAGTATGGAGTATACCTACTGTGAAGTAATAATGACTGCAAAGTAATGACGACTTTTTTATCCTCGAGTACCACAGCCGACTTGTCATTTCAAAGTAATGATGACTTTTGCATCTAGTGACGTCAGTTGCATATGCAATTTACTTGATTATATTTCGAGACATATAGAGTATTCAGTTTTATTGCATTTGATTGTTTTATATTAAGGCAGTATATGTTAAATCAGAGACTTTTTTAGTGTACATAACATACGATGTGTTGTACATAACTTATACTGCACATATTCATATAATATAATATTGTCTCATTAGGATTATTAATATTATATGCATCAAATCTTTAGATAATGACAAGGCTAATTTCGTAGTTTTTTGCAAGAGGTGGGCTCAAATCTCTAGCCGAAATGAATTTGTATTACTTGATTAATTTCTTATATCCCTATAGTATTATGCATGCTTTAAATAGTTATGTTTTATGTACAACATATAATACCCTATATACTTACAATTTGATTTTCAAATGTTTTCAACTGCACCTTATGTACACTAAAAATTACTTTATGTACACTTAAAGTACTTATGTCCTATGATGGTTAAAGCAGTGTCCGTTTTGATGTACATAAGTTAATATTTGTTGTACATGTTGAAATTTATACATGGATAACTAGTTGAGATATCTAGATCTAATATGGAATTATGTAAAATCGATAACCACTGTTTCCACACCTACTCCTTTTTCTATGAACCCTAACAGATTGGGGGTACTTATCATATCGACTAATGTTCTAACGAATAGAGGGTACTGATCATATCGCCTGAACTGGAAGTCATTCACCAAAAATTGCATGCATACTCACTACAGATCAGTACTACTAAGAACAGCTACGTTAAATCCGTACTTAACATTCATACCATAATCAGTACGTTCCAAAATGTAACTGAGTAATAATTGCAGTACAATACATCCAAAGTAGGATTAGAGTATTTAATTACAATCCGAGTTAACAGTAAGTGCATATGCACAAAACCAGACCAGAAAAATTCATATGCTTGCAAAATAACATCCATATGCTAGGGTTCCCCCGATCACTTACCTGGACCATCTTTTCAGGGGTAGAAGTTGGGGTAAATCTGTCACAAGGCCTCCAGGCAGATCTCATAGTGGCAGATTTCCGTCATGTCCGCCAAATATCCACCCTCTCCCTTCAACGTCAGGGGAACTATCCTGTAACCCGTGTGACCGGACAGATATTGGCCATCCATCCATGAAGAAACCCAACAGCGAGGTCCGTCGTATGGATGAATGTACATCCCCATCTCAAGTTTCCCTCTTCCGAAGTCCTCAAAGGCCCGTTGCAGCTTATACGCATGGAGGTAGTTCTGATAACCGCTCATGAAACAAATGACTGCAGCTTTGGTGAATATCGGACCATTTGGACCAGAAAACCACTTTAGCATTATCTTCTCCACCGGATAACCCAAGTTAATTAACCTGTTCCTTAAACCCGTTAGTGATCTACTAGTATGTAATTATGTACAGTATGTATCAATCTATGTACGACAAAAGCTTTGTATATGATTTCTTATTCAATGTATGCATGCAAGTGTTTACGGAGTATTACACAATACAGTGTGTATAATATGATGTACATAGTTTAAAAGACAGTGTATATAAAATATGATTTGTTCTAGTAAAATGAATATGTATTTGATGTTCAAGTAAATTAACCTGTTCCTTAAACCAGTTAGTGATCTACTGGTAACCCTGTTATCAACCCACTCAAATGGTAAATTTGCAATAATGTATTTAGGAGGGCACATCAGTTCTACATACATTTTCTGGATTTTTTTTTCAACTTTGAAAGTTTAATTGCTCTCAATCTTAACTTGAGGAGCATATATAATTGATTCTTGTATGAGACGGTCTCACGATAAATTTATCGTGAGACCTCTCACATACAAGGAAGTTACATTTAATATTATTTTATTCTCTACTAGTAGGTCTCACGATAAGTTACCGTAAGACGGTCTCACAAGAGAATAACTAATATTAATTATTACTTATGCATTTTTTAGATATTTATTTCTTGCATTGTAAACACGTTTTAATCCACCCATCAAATACCTCATTTCCCAAAGTGAATAATTGTGTCTAATAGAATCCAGAATTTGAATGGTTAAACCTAAATTTATGTGTGTACATATTATTGAACTTTATTTCAATTTAAATTTATGTACTACATTTAACGCATTTTATACATTGGTAAATCACTGTCTTATACATTAATCTGTTATTCAATTTTAGTTTATATTAACTTAGTCTATTTTTCTATTTTATCTTTGTGGTATACATAAATTATTTTAATGCGCACATAATCTGTCTCAGAAGATTAAAAGGTTATTATCAGGTTATTAAAAACTTATGCTATAAAAACTTGTGTACATAATCCCATATTCTAAAAACTTGTGCTATAAAATCCCACATTCTCAACAAATTCTCTATTTGTCTCTCTGTTTCTCTCTTTCCCTCTCTTTTTGTGTGTCTCTCTCTATATCCCTTTTTCTCTCTTCCTTTCTCAACAAAAGATGAATGTTACATGTGATGGACAGATATACGATATTAGGCAACAACATAAACTGTGGTTTGCTTCTCAAAAGAAGGAGAAGTTGTCTTTTATATTTATCGATTTTTATGGACCTATTTCAAGTCCTTATGTTGAATCACTTGAAAAGGTTTTTGCGAATGAAAATATAATGGAAATAATTTTCAAAAGGTTCAACCCTACTTTTAGAAAGGAAGAGTTTGCAAAATTGGCTCTTGTTTGCAAGAGGTGGGGTCAAATACTTTTGGCACATCCTCATTCTCTTCTTTTAGAAATGGAGTACAGTATGGGTGTGCATGCAAGCATTGAGAATGGATTACTTTCTCTTCATAGGAATGGTGTCTTGTTGTTAAAGCAATGCAGATGTTATTTGACTGATAATCTGCTTTGTAGAGATATACTACACAACATGCAACTTAGACTTGCATCTCCAGAAGATGTAGTTCATCTTCATGGTTCTTCTCCTGAAGAAGCAGAAAGAGTAAATTTTGAAGGAGTTCCACAGCAAGATTTTCGTCGATCATCTACCTTTGCTGAATATCTGTTTGAGCCAAGAAATTTTTATCCAGATGTATAAGTGTATTTTGTTTTTTCCTTACATATGTAATGTTTGAACTATATAAAAGATGAATCTCAAGTTAATTTGAACTTATGTACACTTGTTATAAAATTATTTACTAATCACGCTTTTTTATATGTATGTGTACATAAGGCTATGTTTGACGGATTATGAGTGCTTCAGTAAAATTAACTAACCTAATGTATATAACTAGATGTTTTATTTTGTACTTAATAAATCTATTTTAAAGATTGTCAAGGCATTCAATTGTGTTCAACTGCCCCATAAATCTAATTAGAATAACTTATGATTTGATTCCAGTAATATGTAACTAGATGAGTTATGTACAACTATTATAGAAATATGTACAACCTTGTTCTCGGTTATTACTATGACTAATATGTACAGCTGATGTGTAAGTATATACATTATGTATTGATCTATATACTATGACAAAACTACCCGTATAAGAATAAATAAGGTTAAGGGTTTCATGACCCGTTTACCAATGACACAAACTCAAACACGACACAAAACGATCTGTTTGTCGGGTCTAAATGCATGTAAAAGTTTATTACACATATAGTGTATATAATAGATATGATATACATAATTTACAAATGTAATATGTGTATATAATTGTGTTCAACTGCCCCATAAATGTAATTAGAATAACTTATGATTTGATTCCAGTAATATGTAACTAGATAAGTTATGTACAACAATTATAGAAATATGTACAACCTTGCTCTTGGTTATTACTATGACTAATATGTACATTTGATATTTAAATATGTACATTATGTATTGATGACTAATATGTACTGTACTTGTTTCAATATGTACATTATTTTTAATATAACCGTATAAAAGTTTTTTATATATATATACAACCGTGTCTGTTTCGATGTACATAAGTTAAATATCTGTTGCACATGTTCAAAATTTATGCATAGTTAAAACACAGCGTCTGTTTTGATGTATATAAGTTACTATATGTTGCACATGTTGGAATTTGTACATGGTTATAGAAGTGTCTGCTTCGATGTACATATGTACATTATGTATTGACAAACCTACCTGTATAAAAGCTTTTTGTATGATTTCTTATTCAACGCATGTAAGTGTTTATTACACATACAGTGTGTATATAATAGATAGGATATACATAGTTTAGAATACAATGTATATAAAATATGATGATACATGATCTTCATATGTACATGCGTATTTATATAGAAAAATCGTTTCATATCTTAGGATTTAAAATATTAACGTTAATAATAATAATAATAATAATAATAATAATAATAATAATAATAATAATAATAATAATAATAATAATAAAGTACTCCGTATTAGACACATTATTTTGAAATATTGTAATTGCTCAGTATTCCACTACCCTAGGTGAATTTATGACGTATTAAGACTTCTGAAACTATGACGTATTAAGACTTTGGAAAGAACTACTGAGAATTCCTATAATCACTTCAACAGTCAGTTCACAACTATTGCATAATTATACTCAAAAAGAGCATCACTTCACAACAATTTGAAAAATCAAGTACGGAGTAATTTTTGAAGCGCTTATTCCTGAATTGCATTAAATGTTCTATCGATCATCTTCAACGATTCTTTGGTGGAAGTACTGTAATTTCTATCGATAATCTTCAACGATTCTTTGGTGAGTGATATGTTCTTGATTCTTTGCATGCCTTAACTACTGGTTTTTCGAACGATTTTGTGAAATTTACAGTAAAGTAAAATTGCAATCTTTTATTCTTTGGAGATTAGGTCTTTTATTCACATTATTTATAAAGTACATATGCAGTTTTGTGTGTTATATTTTTTATTTTTAGAGTGATTTTGTTGAAAATTAGGGTTAAGTAATCCACGACAAAACATGAATTCAAATCAGGACAAGACTGCACAAAAGAGGAACGCAGATAAGAAGGAGAAAGGTATTAGAATCTTACATTGAATTTAAATTATGTACAATTTAAGGAGGGAGAAATTATAATGATTTGGTTTTCTTTATTCTTAGCTAAATGTAAAAAGAGGCGAATTGAAGAAAGGGATGAAGAATCTGATAATTATGAAAAAACGTCAGACAAACAATTATGTTTGATAACAGATGCAGATAAAGGTATATTCATTAAATAGACTACTATGTTTCAAAATTGTTTGAAAACAACTTTTTTTATTTAGTATAGCTTTAAAAATTACTTATGCTCACTTTGTGTTTGAAGTTATGTGCATTGTGTAATGCCTTATGAACATATAATTTACAGCTATTGCTCCTAAAACTACAAAGACTAGAAGGAAGAGAGTTGTACATGCCACAAATGAACTGCCATCATTGAAGACACGCATGTCCCCTGATGGTTTGGTTAAACTTCTAAACAACATGTCTGACAAGCAGATTGTTGATATAAAGGAACTAGGGTTTGGGGATTTACTCAATGTAAAAGTAAAAGAAGTCACGTCCAAGCTTGCTCATTGGCTTGTTACAAATTTCAAACCTGATTCAGCAACATTTAAAGATAGTACATTTGATATGACAAATCTGGATGTACATATCGCAACTGGGTTTCCTATGGAACCAAACAAGATTGTTCTGGCATCGTATGACGACCAATCCATTGAATACCGAAATCTTCTTAATGAATGTAAGGAACAATTTGAAGGTTCAAAGGTTACGGCCCCTGCATTGAAAACCATCCTCAATAATCAAAGGGATGGAGGTGATCTATTCAAAAGGAACTTTATAGTTTATATATGTTCTTATTTTATAAAAGGAACCTGTTCTGCAACTCCAAGTTTTAAAATATTGAAGTCTTTGGTCGACTTGTCATTGGTACCTACATTTAATTGGTGCCAATTTTGCCTTGATGCCTTCATTGAGGCTGTTTATTTGTAGAAAATGAATACAGCAGAGAAGGACAAGTTCTTTGATGGACCTATAATGGTCTTTGTTTTTATATATCTGCAACGAATGCGTTACAGAAACAGTGAACCTGTTCGTGCATTCCCAACAATGTGTTTTTGGACACAAGACTCCATTTCAAAGAGAATATTGGAGAAAGCAAAGAAATCAGGTACGTCTGGTAATGGTCTGGTTATCCCATTACAGTCCCTTGATTGGTACAATGGGGAGGAAGTAAAGGAAAGTGTGAAGATGGAGGAGAAAATGGAGAAAGTTAACAAAGAGAGGAAGGAAGAAAGTGATTGGTTACAAAATTTAGTGGTGAAATCTGTTGAATTCACAAAATCTTTCAAGGGGTTGGAAGATGCTATAGAAGTTGCAAGGTGTGCGTCCCCTCAATGTGAACCACTACTAGACTTGCAAAATTTGACCTGTGACTTTGTTGCAAGACTTGTAACAATAAGGAAAGATGAAGAATCAAGAGAATTTGGTAAGAATTTTTCTTGAATTTGTTTTATCCCATTCATTAATTATAATATGTTGAATATAGTACTTATGTTTCATATTTTGTTTCAAAATAGGTGAGGAGGAAGAAAATGAGTTGAGTCCACAAATAGTGGATATGATACATAACATGGCAAAAGATCTTACTTCTTTGAGAAAGACTGATCTTGAAAAGAAGAAGAAGCCAAAAAAGCAGACAGATCAAATGATTCCAAAATGCAGTCAAATTATTTTTGTGCAAAATGAAGAAGTGATGAATGTTCACAATGTGGTAAATGTTGATACTGCAGAAGACATCAATAACATAAATACTCCTATTTTTACTCCTGTCAAGAATGACAGTGAAATTATTTCTGAGGAAAATGAGGATGTTTTGAATGTGGATACTGTGGAAAATGTTGATGTGCAACATAATCTACTACTTCTACAAAATGTTGATGCTGCAGAAGACATCTGCACAGATTCTCCTATTTCTACTCCTGTCAAGAACGACAGTGAAATTATTTCTGAGGGAAATGATGATGTGTTGAATGCAGAAAATGTGGAAAATGTCAATGTTGAAAATAATCTACTACTTTTGGAAAATCTTGATACTGCAGAAGGCATCTGCACAGATTCTCCTATTTCCACTCTTGTCAACAACGACAGGGAAATTATTTCTGTAGAAGACGAAGATGTGTTGACTGCGCATAATGTGGAAAATGTTAACGTGGATTTGGAAACTTCTGTTGATGTTCGAAATGTGTGTTTGGAAACACTGACAAAGCAAAACAAGGAAATTGATATCCTTGAAAAAAAAGAGATTGAAGAACAGTAGAAGAGAAATCAAGGAAATGTACCAGTTTTCAAATCTTCTTTTATGAATCAGAACTTGAGCTGTTTGGCCTCTCTTAAATCTCAGCAGAAATATGTGTCAGACTATGTATTTGCACCAGAACAGTCTTTGAAGTAAGTCTAATTAATCTTTTAAACAAGTTTCTTACTAGTTCCTGTTTTGATGTACATAAGTTAATATCTTTTATTTGTACATGTTAAAAATTGTTCATATTTAAAGCAGTTTCTGTTTTGATGTAGGTAAGTTAATATCTGTTCTACATGTTGAAATTTTTACATATTTAAAACAGTTTCTGTTTTGATGTATATAAGTTAATATCTTTTGTACATGTTGAAATTTGTGCATGGTTATAGCAATGTCTCTTTTGATGTACAAAAGTTAATATATTTTGTACATAAGTGTCTTACCAGCTATAGGAAAACTAATACACTAAGTAATTTAATTTTACAGGGATCCTCTATTTAAGTTTGGAGCCATTCAGCTTTCAAGGGGGGACATGTCGATGATGGAAACATGTGATACCAAAATCAATGCGTTAATTTTAAATATTTGGTGCCTGTTGATGAATGATATGGAAAAGCTATCACCTATGTCACCTATCAAACGTGTTTATATGTCTCCTTTTGAAGAATATGATGTAATGTTATGTATTCCATTCAAATATGATTAAAAGTGCGTTCACTCGTGACTCTCTTCTAATCAATTACTATAATGTTTCAGGTTCCTGCAAACGAAATAGACGTTAATGATGTCCAACTGGTAATCAAAAAGATATTCTTTATAACTATTATTTATTTATTTTTATTTATTTAACCATTCATTCATTATGAGAACTAATAATGTGATTTTCTTCAAGGCATTTTTCTGCTCTACCTCACCAGCAGGTTATATTGTTTACTGTGCAAACTCAATCTCGAAGAACTTTGAGATGATTCATTTTGGGATTCCTGAAGAGTTTGACAGCAAAGCGATTGGTCTTGAAGCTAAAGCTATATATGTGAGCATACTCTAGGCATTAACATTACAGATTCTATGTTTGTGTTTTTTCATTCATTAAAATTTTAGGTATTTATATATAAGTTTGTGTTCTTTTGTACATTAAAATTTATGTTATCTGGCCTGCATACTTGGGTTATATTTTCAGAAAGGTTATTTGAAGGAAAATTTCAAACATACGATCGAATGGGTGAATGAGTTTGATACGTATGACTGGGTTGAATATATTCCAGATTTCTCTAAAGATTTGGAAACTAACAATGACATTCTTTCAATGAGAATCATGGAAACATACATAGGGAATAAAGAGAATTATGCCAAAGAGTTCAAACCAGTAAGTTGACAATTACAAACATTCATCACTGATACTAATCTATATCTGATTATTTTCCAATATACTAATGTTATCATGCGCAGGCCACCATTTCATACGCTGATTATGTAAAGATGTTGACGGTGTGCTATTGCCACAACATACTAACTTCAGAAAGGAATGAGCTGAAGAAAACTGTGTTGAAGAAGGCAAAAGAATTGTTGTATGTATCTTATAACTTACTGTTGATAAGTCATAATTTGACATACATAAATTATTATATATTGTTTTGATTACAAAGTCATATTCCGTTCTATGACTTTTTTCAGCTTGAAAGTGGACCTCTTATCAACAAAAAAATACAGCGATGCTCATATACTTCAAAATTTCTTGAAAGAAGTAACAAAAAAGAATTTTGTTGGAGAGGGATTAGGCGACCAGCAGAAAAAATACGATGCCATGCTACAATTGTATAATAAGTAATACATTCTACCCTTTCCACTGTTTTTGAAATCATTCATCATAATTAATTAATTTTAAGATTATTACTCCTGTGGTGTGTGTTATTTTACAGGGATAACGTTGTACAAACTGATTGGATGAATGTAAACCGCGAAGATATGCAAACATTGTTATTTCCAGATGAGGAATTATGTGATACGATAAAATAAAACTCTAACAAGTTTTAATCTTATAAATTCAAATGCTTCTAAATAAATCTAACAAGTTCCATTTTAATAGCTGATCGATTTGTATGGAATTTATACCACATTGGGAATGAAGGATATCATACTCATTCCAACAAAGTCAGGGGTAACTATGTCAAATTGGTGTACTTATTTTCGGTATGTAAGGTTACAGTTGTTTATTTGATGCTTATCTTTTGTTTCAGGAATTAGACTCAAAGGAAACTCGTTCTCTGGATACTTTCTACTGTACTGTATCATACATGCCTCATGATCCGGAATTAGTGAAAAAGGTACACCCAATTATTATAGTATTAAAAGTTGACGATAATTAACTATAAAAAAAACTCTGTTTATGACTGTGAAATATGTAAATTTTCAGATCTTTGTTCCAGTTCACACCCAAGAACCAAATCATTGGATTTTACATGTCTGTGATCTAGAAGATAAAAAGAATTACATCCTTGATTCATGCAAGACGAGGTATTTCAGAAGAAGGATAAAGCAAGTTGAAAATGTAGTGTATAATGTTTCAAACATTTTACAAAACTACCCCGGATATCAACAAATTTCCGAAAAAATGGGAAAATTTGAAGTGGAAATGGTTTAAAAGGTAGCGAAGCAAAGCAATGAATTTGATTGTGGTGTCTTTGTTATGAAATGGATAAAGGCATTGCATGACAAGAAGAAATGGGGGGATCAATCATACTTTAGTAATATCAAAGAATTTAGGCGTAAAACATGCTTAGATCTTTTGAAGTGGGATAAGAATTATTTGACAAATTTCAGTGTTAAGGAAAAATATGAGATCTTATTTTAATTGTACGTAGACTTAGTTATATTACTGTAATAGACGATCTATTAATATGAAAATGGATTATCTGTTTATTATTGGATATGTTATGTACGCATTGAAATACAGATATGTACAACGAACATCTCTAAGATAACCTTGGACGAAATATGCGTTGTAGATAGTAAACTTCACGCTACATTAACTACAAGCAAAATGTTTTTCTCGTCTATCAAAGTGAGATGCTATTTGACTCATTTTAGTCTCGAAACAGATACGAAACTTATGTGCAAACTGCCCCTATGTACGCTACAATCTACATTATGTACACTTAAAGTAGTCATGTTTTACTATAAACTTATGTACAAAATATAATATCTTATATACTTAGAATTTGATATTTAAGTAATTAATTTATGTATGCTAAATTCTACATTATGTTTACTAAAAGTATATATCTCTTATGTTTTTCAATAAACTTATGTACAAAATATAATATCTTATATACTTAGAATTTGTCTTATTTTCAATGAATATAACAGGATTATAAAAGAATACTCAAAATTGGTATCTTAACAGGAGCCCGTTTATTTAATTAAAGCCCACAAAAGAATACTCAAAATTGGTATCTGACCTACTTCATAGCCACAAAAGAAAAACAAAAAAAGAAAGCGATCTCTTAAGATCTTTCCAGATTATCTTCAACAATCCAGTACTGTAAGTTTATTCTATCTTATCTTTTCCGATTACCTTCAACATTGCGGTACTGTGTATTATATTTTTGTTTTTTGAAGATTTTTTGAAGATTGGTATAAAATAATACTAGCAGTATGCAATTACTTCCGATCTAGGTTTAAATACGGTTTACTGCGTTAAGTTTCAAGTATCGATGATTTTTATTTGACGTTAATTTGGTTAACAAACAAGATGAAAAGAACTGGAGAAAAGAGGGAAGCTGCTCATCAGATCGAAGGTATATAAACTCCATGTTGAACCCCATACTAACGATGTAGATGATGCATACTGATTTTTCGTTATTTATGTATAGTTGCATGTAAAAAGAGACGTGTAGAAGAAAAAGATGCTACCAATTCCGATGATAGTAAGAATAGTAGTTTTCAGACACCAGAATCAAAATTACACTTACTGTCTGATGCAATTGTAGGTATGTACATTAGTTGTATTTTATCTGTTCATAGAACTTGAACTTGTTACATATGCCCTCTATACATACATTTAAATCTGTTTTGCTCACTCAAATTTACAGCTGTCGTTAATAAGCCTGCAAAACCTACAAAAACTAGAAGGAAGAGGGTTGTGCATGCAATGAATGAACTCCCATCATTGACCACAAGGATGTCCCCTGAAAGTTTGTTTAAATTTGTAAGAAGTCTGAAAGAGAAACAAATTGAAGATATTAAAGGATTGGGGTTTGAGGATATAATTTTTCTAAATGTATGGGAAGTCCCAGCCAAGCTTGCTCATTGACTTGTTTCCAATTTTGACTCTGATTCGTCATCATATAAAGGTAAAACACTTCAGGTTACGAATTTGGATGTACACATAGTAACCGGGCTTCCTATGGGACCGAATGATATTGTATTAGCGTCATATGATGACAAGGACGTTGAATATAATCGATTAGTTGATGAGTTCAAGCAACAATTTAAAGGTTCCAAGATAACAAACAGTGTGTTACAATACGTGCTAACAACACAGAAGGATGGGGGGGGGATCAATTCAAGAGGAACTTCATTGTTTATTTTTGCTCTACTTTTATAAAAGGTACCTGTTTCGTAACCCCGAGCTTAAAGATATTGAAATCTTTAATCAACTTGTCAATAGTACCTACCTTTAATTGGTGCAAATTTTGCCTTGATGCTTTCATTGAGGCTGTTGATTTATGGAAAATGAACACAACGGAGAAAAACAAGTGCTTTGATGGACCTATAATGGTCTTTGTGTTCATATATCTGCAAAGAATGTGTTACAGAAACAGCACACCGGTTCGTTCTTTCCCAACAATGTTGTTCTGAACACAAGAGTCCATTTCAAAGAGAATAATGGACGAAGCAAAAAAATCGGGTACATTTGGTAATGGCTTTGTGTTGCCATTACAACCCGTTGATTGGTACAAGGTGGATATCTCTAAAACTTGTACTGTAAATGATTCTTTCGTAATGGAAAAAGATAAGGTAGTGGAAGTACAAGAGGAAATAAAAGATGAGAATGATGAGCCAAAGGAAGAAATACACCGGGTGCAAAATTTAATCGACAAATCTGGTCAATTTGCAAAGTCTTTCAGGGGGTTGAAAGATGCGATAAAAGTTGCAAAAGTTGCCTCCCCCCAATGAAAACCACTACTAGACTTGGAAATGTTGGCAAATGAATTTATAAACAAACTTGCAGAAACAAGAAGAGAACAACCGTCAAAAAAGAATGGTAATATTTTTTTTATAATTAATTTTCTACATGGTTATTGAAGTGTCCTTTCTGATGTACATAAGTTACTATCTGTCGCACATGTTGGAATTTGTACATGGTTAGAGAAGTGTCTGTTTTGATGTACATAAGTTAATATCTGTTACACTTGTTCAAAAGTTATGCGTAGTTAAAACAATGTCTGTTTTGATGTACATAAATTAATATCTGTTGCACATGTTTGAATTTGTACATGGTTATAGAAGTGTCTGTATTGATGTACATAAGTTAATATCTGTAGCACATGTTCAAAATTTATGCATAGTTAAACAGTGTCTGTAATCATGTACATAAGTTGATATCTGTTGCACATATTCAAAATTAATGCTTAGTTAAAACAGTGTCTATTTTGATGTACATAAGTTACTATGTGTTGCACATGTTGGAATTTGTACATGGTTATAGAAGTGTCTGTTTTCATGAGAATAATACCAACTATATGTGTGCTTCTTAAATTAATACAAACTATACGTAATCTCATTTTAATACGAACTATGTCTTCATTAACCTCGCTTTGCTATGAGTGACCGGCTACTTGTTGAACCTCCCTTATTCAACTCTTTCTCTAACTCTTCTTCTTCTTCTTCTTCTTCTGATTTACATTTCATGTTCATTTTCGCCTTTGAAAAAAAAATTAAATTTTTCGAAAATTCATCTTCCAATTCTTTTTCATTTAGTCTTATAGAAGCTATGAAAAAAATGTTTTTATTGTTATTTTGACTTTCACGATGACTGCAACGGACCTAATAAAACCCTAGAAAATTACAACAAGTCACTATGACCTGTAATAGCAAGTCATAATTTTATACATAACAAAACGAGATTAATGAATGCGCAGTTCATATTAAAATGAGATTACGTATAGTTTGGATTATTTTAAGAAGTACACACATAGTTGGTATTATTCCTATGAAATAACCCTAGTTAAAACAGTGTCTGTTTTGATGTACATAAATTAATATCTATTGCACATGTTTGAATTTGTACATGGTTATAGAAGTGTCTGTATTGATGTATATAAGTTAATATCTGTAGCACATGTTCAAAATTTATGCATAGTTAAAATAGTGTCTGTAATGATGTACATAAGTTGATATCTGTTGCACATGTTCAAAATTAATGCTTATTTAAAACAGTGTCTATTTTGATGTACATAAGTTACTATGTGTTGCACATGTTGAAATTTGTAAATTGTTATAGAAGTGTCTATTTTGATGTACATAAGTCACTATGTGTTGTGATGGTAGGGATTCGTCACGTCCCTAACCGTCAATAAACTACCGATTACACCTAGTGGGTAGCTAGGGCAAGTCGGGATCGTATCCACGAGGACGGTAAGGCGAAGCTTAGACTAGGTCAGCCTACAACGAGACTAGATTACCAAACAAACACAAAGAGGCGATAAATGGAAAACTATGGTGGAGGAGAAGTATGACTAAGCTAATGATGAACTAACAAATTAACTAGAGTAAACGATGGCTAACTAAGGAGGATGAACTCGAATATGGAAATAGAGTGGGGTAGGTCGGGTTCATAGGAGTAGAAGGGTAATTGGGGTGATCAAGGGTATAGGTGTCTCCTAATTGCTAGAGTCGGTCCGGGCTCTCGCAACTTAGACCGATGTCAAGGTGGGTCCGGGCTCTCGCAACTTAGACCCTAGTCCGCGCTCTCGCGACTAAACTATTCTCAACATTTCCGCATCATAGACAAACAATAAGAAGATGAGCACAAGTATGGGAAGCATGGCCACTACAACTCATACAAGCATATCAACAAACACATAGAGTGCCCACAATGTGACTAACAACAAAGATTCACTCTTTTCCCTTAATCAACCCTAACCATCCATAATCTACCCCTAATCCCCCTACTAACCCCACAAGTAATCTACTCACTCATTATCAATGAAAAACTAACAATAATAAGAGAAAACAACATGAACATCCAAACATCCATAATGAACAATAACAATAACAATATGTAAAAGATAGAAACTTGATTAAATAACTAAGAACAAGAGTAAGAATGATTATACCAACACTAGGAAGATGAAAAGATGCAATCTTGTATAAATAAGAACCCAAATAGAATCCCAAGGTTGTCAAGCTTGTAACAATCTTCAAGAACTTCTTAATACAAGAACTAATTACAATGGATTAACTAAAGATTAACTAAGATTAAAGGAAGATTAAAACTAATGAGTGAAAGTGAATCTAGGGTTTAGGGTTTTTGGGAGGCTTAAGAGAGTCTAAACTATGATAAGATATGTTTCTAATATAAGAGGGGAGTATATATATGGGTACAAGAATGAAGGAGAAGAAAAGAAAAGAAGTCGTGCAGCAGCATCACGGTCCCGACCGGGACGGATCATCCCGACCGGGACGGCCTGTCATCCCGACCGGGACGGGTTGGTCCCGATCGGGACGGGCCCACAGCAGCACTCTTCAAAGCGCACCTCATCCCGAACGGGATGAGGCCATCCCGAACGGGATGGCTCGCCTCCCTTAAGAGCTCTTTGGTCCCTCCTTGCTTCTCATGGGTTTCTCGCCGATTCTCGGGACTCGGGATCGGGGGTCGGAGGCTCGGGATTGGGTCCTAAGGTCTCGGGGTCGATTCCAAGGCATCGAGTCATCGTTCCTTCACTCCGTTGGCTCCAAAATGTGTATGTATAGAGTCGGAATCGCTCCAACTCTTCCAAATCGGTCTCGGGAACCTGAAACGAACTAAAGAAAGCATAAGAAACCCATAAATCGCCCCCAAGGAGCAATTCCACGAGACAATGGGACCAAAACATAGTGAAAAAGACACTACAAACTACACTTATCATGTTGCACACATGTTCAAAAGTTATGCAAAGTTAAAACAGCGTCTGTTTTGATGTACATAAGTTACTATATGTTGCACATGTTGGAATTTGTCCATGATTATAGAAGTGTCTGTTTTGATATACATAAGTTACTATATGTTGTATAATTATAACTTATATACAATACTTATTTTTCATCTTTTACTGCTTAGAATCTGGAGATAAATGGAAGGATGTTACTAATATTGCATCACAAGTTGTTGATGATGACAACACAAAAGACACTACTACAAAAACCTTATTATCTCCACACTTTGAGGCCGACGCTTTTGTAAGCGTCAAGCTATTTTAATGCAAATATAAGCCTACCTCACCTAAAGATACCGTATGAGCCCCTTTTTAATTTTTAATATTTTCAAAAACCGCCCTCTGATGAATTGAATTGAAAACCTAATTGTTCATCCAAAATTGTTCATCACCCTACCGCCCTACCTTTATCCCTCTTATCGTTCACTCCTTAATCGCTCGTCCATGTTCCATAATTTTTCATCTTGACTTGTTCTCATCCATTTCGATTTCCTTCGCATCTCCCCCTTCATCGGATGCATCTATTTCACCTGCTTCATCGGATACCCACCTTCACGTCGCCCCATTTGAAACTACATCAGTCTCACATAATTTGAAGACAATTATGAAAATCCAGGTAAATTCTTATAAACCCTAGTTATTTCTAATTGATCTATTTTTTGGGAGCGGTCATCTTTCTTAAATTAACAATGGCATCCGTACTTAACAAATCATCAAAGGGAGGAAGAGAGTTGAAGCTAATACTTGTTTTTGAGATCGATTGGCTCTCTTGTTTGTGTATCCTTGATGAATCGGTTATGTTGCTTTTCGTAGACTTTAGTGGTTAGATTTGTTCTGTTTTTACTCGTATTATTCTGCGTTTTATACATTTGTTATTACTGAGATCGATTTCGGCCAATTATCGCTTGATGAATTGCTTCTGTTATCATTTTGTAGGCTGTAATTGTTCGATTTACGATGTTTGTGCTGATATCATTCTGTGTTTTATTTATTAATTTTTGAAATCGTTCGTGTTTTTATTTGTATATCACTTAATGAAATGAGTTCGTTAACATTTATAGGTTGTAGCCACTTCTCATTGTGAAATGAGACATCAAATTAGTGAGTATTAAGCATGATCTAGGTGTTCATTTTAATTGTCATATTTCATCATCTAAGGTTGTTGATTTTCGAGTCTCTACTCTGTACCAATTGGCGGTATTTTTATTAGTTTTGCACATTGCATCCATGGCTCTGACAGTAGAAACATACAAACTCTTAGTTGTCGCCTCTCAACAACATTCATTTCGGAGGTTTATAATTCGACGACCAGTACCACACCCAATCTAAATATCAGTGCTGGTCTACAGTCTACTGCTGGGTACGGTGTAGGTAAGTCTGATGTGCGCAATCTTACCTGATAAGAAGTTGTATCAGGTCGTGATTTCGCAGTGGAAAGTCGTCGCAGGTTACTGCTTGATTAAGGTGGAACACATTTCATCATGTAATGCATCTAATGTGATCCAGCACTTTGTGGACATGAAAAATATAATGGCATGTGAGGATGAACGTATGATACAATTTTATTCAAAGCGAAAGCATAAATAAACTATTTTGAAAATTGTATCTAGAAATAAACTGTTCTACTCGCCAAATTTTACTAAGGTGGTGTTTATACTTTATTGATTTCAGAAATGATACAGAGTATAATCTAACAATAGTTATCATCATGGTGATGATAGTCATCATCATAGTGGTGACCATGATGGCCATGATGATGGCCATGATCATGATAGTAGTCATGATGATGGTGATAGTGATGACCGTAGCCATGTCCTCCGCCCCATCTATGGTGGTAATTGTAATTTCTGCCATGACCGTAACCACTATCGCCCCATGGAGATGAGTGGTGGTGGCCGTAGCCACCCCATATGCTCTACGTCATGCCTCTCTTTTTAACAAAAATTATGAACCAATATTTTTTCTTATAATAAGCTACGTACGTAGTCTTTGGATGACACCAAAGTGATTATTGCTGCAGAAATTAAAGAACTTGGCTATCATCAATAGGGTTTTTATAGGGAATATAATAGGGCCTGGTTTGCTTGTTTTTCTGTGGTTACTGGTTGTACTTTTTTTGGTCAAAATATCTTTAATTCTGAAAGAGTCGATTTTAATATCAACTTGAAGATTTCTTATAAACGATCTGTTTGGAAAAAAAGCTTTACTTTCGGAACACGGAACAAAAAGTTACTACCGGCCAATTTTTATTCAGTTAAAAACGTTTGAGTGAGCATAGCTCTGATACAAGTTTCGAAATTGCAAAAAAAAGTTTGAAATCGAAGATCTTGTAAAGATAATGAATTCGGGAGAAATAATATTGTCAGTTTTGGAACATTTATCCATGATTGTAGACACCCACATTTTGACCGCCAGGTGTCTATAGTAGGTCCCGCCAAACACCCGATGATGATAGGACGCAAACAGGCTTTAATGACTCGGATATGGGCCCGAAATCATGGACATTTGGTTTAGGCTTATTACGGAGTACAAATCTTACAAAACCAACCTCAAATCCAGGCCCAGTGGGTCGTTTCGAGTCAAATAAGACTAATTTGGGTCGATTCCGGTACCAGGGGTAAAACCGTCTTTTTACGACCGAGTCAAAACCCGGTCGAAAAATATTCTCGAGACACACGAGTCAGCCGAGATACCTCACACGGCTGATTCGGTCCGCAAATACTACAAAAATCAGCTTTCATAAATATTAAACAAATCCGTTTAAGGATAGAATTCGATCTCAAGTAGGAATTCTATCCGTAAACCGAATCAGACACCGACCGAGCTCTAGATACTCGGCCAAGACATCCCAAACAGCCAAAATACTCGGCCAACTCTTCATGACAACCGAGATACTTGGCTTCCCCACCGAGAAACGAGACTTTCGTTCCCTTTCGAACTCTCGTGTTTCCTATCCAAACCGGTATTTCTTGTCACACAAGCAAGACTACCTCGACCCCTATAAATAAGACCTCCCGTTCAACACAAAAAACACAATTTTCACAGACCGAAATACACATTCACACATCCAACATACATACATCCTCGATATCTAAAAAAATAATTCAAAGCAAATCCCGACGTATTCCCGAAGAAGTCTCGAAATACCGACGAAACCACCCCCATTCGGCCGAACCCGACGTCCCACACGTCCAAAAAACCGACACCTTAACTCTCCCACATCATCTCGACGCTCCCGTGCCTAAGCCACCATCCGACGAGCCTTATACCGAGAAAACGAAGCATGTAGGTTGAGGGTGTAAATCAAACCCGATTCTTCTCCTTTCTCTCTCTCTCACGTCTTTTTTTCCTTTTTTTCGTCTGTCACTTTTTTTACGGGTCGTCGGTCGTTTCGTATTTTTAATATGGGTCGTTCGTCACATATTTTTTATTTATTTCTAATAATCGATACTAAAAAAAAAAACTATTTTCGTATGACGTTCTTAAAATACGATATTGATTCTCTAATCAAATATCATATCTAACAAGAACTAAATTAATTAAATCTCGTTGATGCTAAAAAAATCGTTACATCTTTTTAAACAAAATACAACGATTTTAACGCGGAGAGAATTAACATCTTTTTCGTTCAAAATTCTTTTTTTTTTTACTTTTCGTTCAAAACAAACTTTTTTCAAAACCTTTTTTAAAAGCATTCTAACTATTCGATATCGATTTCATAATCGAATATCGAATACGACGAATATCGAAAATGTAAATCGAGTGTAAATTAATCCATATTTGTACACTGTTTATCAAAATTAATAATTTTCGAAAATCGAATCTAAGATAGCCACCCGGGCGAGTCGCGCGGGCTGCTGTAAGCCGCAGCCTTTTTTCGTTTTTTCCGATTTTTCCAGCATCGTTTTCTCACATAAAACAGCGGTTTTCTCGGTATATTTTCAGATTTCGACAAGTATTTTTCGCGTGTCATAAATCTTTTTCAAAATCATGCATATTATTTATTTACATCTTTATTCGATTTATTCACCGTTACTAACTCATTTTCTCGTGTTTGTAGCAATTTATTTGTTTTTATCGTTTTATTAGACTAAAACAATCTTCGCATGCTAAAATAACTTTGACGTTATTAGTTTAATATACATTAAACGACTTAGCAACCCATTTTATTTTTCTCACATGCTTAGGAAAATAATCTTTGCATATCATTCAACCGTCGAACTAACGCGTGTACACCAAAAACGAACGATATCTTAGTAAAGACCGCTAAGTGCGGGCGGAGTTGGGTGTTCTTAGTGAACTTCCCAACACGTGCCCTCACCCCTTACTCAGAACCATGGTTTCCGGATGTCCGAATCCATTGGCAACGAGAGTCATTCAATATACGATATCCGATAATGTCGGTATCGGTATCAAATGCAAAGGGACGAGCCCAATAAACTCTGACATCGGAAATGGGCCGTATTTTGTATACGGCCCACTACGACATAGAGTGGGCTCGAATGGTTCCGAATAACCACAAAATTCGGTGGCGACTCCTACTTCGATTTAAATTTCAATTTGACCATCTCATATGGAGATTCATTCGCCTCCCCAAACCCGCGCGTGGCCGCGTCGGGGTGGACCTATGTCATGTCCACAATTTGGCGACTCCGCTGGGGATCAACTGATGAGTCACTTACCATCGGCATCCCTAGGGTGAGACTCGAAAAGAAATCGTTCGATTAGTAATGTACACGTTTTAGTTCAATGGTTCATGCATAACCCATTCTTTCCTGGGCCGGTTACTTGTGACCGACGTCCCACTATACCACGGTGCGTTCCTACTTGGACCCACTAAAGACTTCGATGGCGGAACTCGCATGGGTTTTACGGCAGGTTCTAAGACCAACTCGGCTTAGGAAGACCGTCCTGATTTGCGAGAAAGCTATCGTCGTTGGTATAGACCCTATTCGACCGACCGAGACTTAGACTAAGAGCATACATGGCGTCATTATACTGTTTTCGTGACTACGTGCTACTTGATCCATGTCTCGTCTTTTCAAAACCCGTCGTTTTCAAAAACTTGCATCTTTTTCGAAAATTATCCATTTTTCAAACCCGGAAAGCTACCGAATTTAGGACTTATGATTTTGACTCAAATAAGCCTATTTTCTAGCCGGTATGCTGTCCAAACTTTTCAAAAAATTCAAAATCTCGGCCCGATAAACCTTTTTTCCGATTTTCAAAAAACATCGGGCCTTCCGATCCGACTTTGTTCGGGTTTTTCAAATCCAAATCCTCTTTTCAAAGCTTTCTTCTTAGGACTTCCCATATTTAGCAGTGTCGGGTTTTGTCATAAGTTGTTAAGAGTCCATAGCGTTGAAAATCCGTCGATCTTATATCACGGGTTTCTACCCCATCCCAGTCCGCCTTATTTATCAAGGCACGGCCCTCCTACGTAGGACAAACCCCTACAAAGGGAAGCCCATTTACACTTTAGGGTCCAAAGTCTGGGGAATAGCTCACACGTAGGTCTTTCTTCACATGGGACTAGGCCCACTTTGCCGAATCCTAAGGAAGGCCCACCATCCACTAGTCACCCGTCTAAGAGTCGGTCTTCACCCCCACTCGGGGGCTACCCTTCAGCAGAGCGATCAATCACGGTTGCTCTAAGGGTCTTGTCTTACACGTGTCTCACGTATCCCACTTTCGAGCCACTTAGATGTCACACCATATGAGGCTTACCAAAGTCTTTAGTCTCACTCGGGGGCTGTCCTCCACCCGAGCAGTCAACCATGGTCACCCTAGGGAGTACCCCACATCCATCCTACACCGGCGTCCTTATGATGCCTTCTTCGAGTCCTACCTATGCTAAGAACACTCGAGTCACCTAGGGTTAGGTCACCACGGTTGGGCCAAGCACGCGACACGGTCAAACACGGTCGCCCCCATTTTCGGATTCACCCTTATGTAGCTCGAGTCCAATTCGCGGTCGTTACTTTGTCTAGGTCAACGTTCGAGTATCCCGATCCCAGAGCCTTTATCATCCCGTCATCCCGGGCCGTGTCTAATTCGACTCCTTCTCTTGCACCTGCGCAAAACCGAGCTTAGGCGAGTTCTAACACCTGTCGCTTTTCTTCCTACCAGGGACCCGACGAATGAGACACTACCTAACCATGACAAAGCCCGCGCTATCGAGAAAGGGGATATCCAAGGAAGCATGCTTATGCTTTCTTGCTCCATTAACAATATCTTCTCAAAAATCAATACCGCCCTAGATAACCTGGGTTCCAGGGTAGCCACCATCGAAGAGGATCTTTCAAGAGCCCAATCCCTTCTAACACAACTAGAAACGGTAAGGCAGTCAATCACCCAACTGGACCATTTGAAGGGTGAACATTCTTACAAAACTGTCCGATACCCTCAAGATGGCAAGACCGAGAGAAGTAATCCACAAGTCGCCTCTCCGAAAATCAAGAACCAGTCAAAGGTAAGGACATTTACCCACTTGGATATGTCCTATACTGTCGCTTTCCGAAGGTTGGTTTCGAAGGGCCTAATATTACCCCTAGGCCCAACAGCCGACTTACCCTTGGAAAGACGCTCCAAATCATGGAACGCCGAGCGTTACTGCGAATTCCACAGAGGGAGGGGACACGATACAGAGCAGTGTTGGAAACTGAAACACCTTATCAAAGATTCCCTCGATACCGGGAAAACACCCGTCATGGAAACGTTGTCGCTTGCAAAGCCCCTCATGGACTACACAGGGCCCGGTGACCAAAGCATCCAATCTACCTCCAATACATCCAAGAGTCCGGATGTGATTTAAGTCCGAGTCTGAGTCCGAGTCTAGGATATATTATTTATTCCAAAGTCAGAGTCAGAGTCAATTGTATTCTGTCATCTTTCCAAAATTCAATAAAATCAGCTTTTCTATTCCTCATATATACTTTCCTTATGTGTTTCCGAGAACATGATGAACACCGTCATACACTGTGAGCACATGCACGTGACTATTACAGGCACATCTATAATGACTGCAGGAAACCGAACCCGTGTTTTCCTTTACCTATTCCATGTCTGACATAGAAAGCCACATAACTACCTTTAGCAGGAGCGGTATCAAATCCTATGACAAATCAAGGTAGTCTCCTAGTTTGGGTTCAAGACGGGAGGCAAGCCCATTTCCCACCATAAACACCCATCCAATAAGACTAACCAATCCCTACCTTATGTGTTTAGTCTGACTGGCAAAAAAAAGTTGGACAAAAAAATCAAAAGTCCAAGGAAAAAGCAAAAGGCCAAAACAAAAAAAGTTGGCCATAATCAAAAAAAGAATTATCAACATCCCTCGACCAAACACGGTCAACTCAAATGAAGAAACTCATGACCGGGGCTAAGAGGTCAACCCAAAGAATTCAAAAACCCATGGCCATAGTTAACGATCAACTCAAGTGAAACGGTCAATTCAAAATTATCAAAACCCAAACCATCAAATAGGGGAGAAACAATCAAGCTGGTCAGCTAGCACCACATCTAGCCTTCCCACATTACAACCCTCAAGACCTTCCCGAGACCTAGGCTAGAGACAGCTCAGATTTTTGAGGACTCAAGCTCCATAGGATATCCCTAACCATTAGGGCCAGACATGGAAACCAGATCCCGCATTATCAAACCTGCCCCGATCGAAGTTCGAGTCATTATTACTCGACTTCCCCCTTTCCTACCACATTACAATACCTTACCCTCGAAGCCTTAGCTCCACAAAATCAAGCTCCAGATTTCGAACCATCAAAGCCACTTACTTCCTAGCACCACATTTCCAAAAACATCTAAACCAGTTACCAACCCCAAACACGGGAATTCAACTTGCGGTCAGCATAGAACATGCCCAAATAGTTCATACCACCCCTGGGGGCTACCCCGGAAAATGCTCACAGTCACAGGATCAACATCCTAACTATTCTAGCCCTTTGGTCAAGACATCATTGAGAATGCGCCTAGCCTACACCATTGCTATGGCTACTTACACACAAAGCCCTAATAAACTAGGCACCATAATACATTTTTCAACACTGAACTACGGCTTGGTTTGATTTCACAACACGTGAATACGTAGGCAGCCTTTCAAAAGAGGCACAACCACCCACAAATTCAAAAAGCGTCATCATTCTGGTCACGACACTGTCATGTTCTCAACAGTTAGCCTTGTCATCCTGGGGGCTTCTCTTAGGCAGAAAACCTCCATCCACTCACATAATCCAAATAACTTTCAAATCTAGCCTCCTTTCTATAGTGTGTCCTAGTACTCGGTCCAGTCAAAGACAAGAATCTGTCAGAGACTCGAAGCAATACCTACTTTGGGAACATGCCCCGAGACCAAAAAAAATTCAAAAGAACACCAGTCTATGGCATTGCTACCACAAAGCCCTGTCGTACGGAAACAATCCCACTCTGAGGATTCGACCATGTTGCCACTCGCCTAGGCTACGGAATAGTGCAACTTAAGAGTCTTGTCATCTTAGGTGGCCCATCCCCTGCCGAGTCACGGTCCAACCCTTAGAGAGTCCAGTCGAGTCTGCCAACTCGTCCGGTCACGTCCAAAGTCGAGTCTGTCGGCATGTCTCTCTCCAAATTCTTATTTTAAAATTTGCAAAACTTAGCCATTTGAGAAAATCCCTTTTCTAGTCACCCCGGGAATAGGAATTTTTATCACACTTCATCTAGGCATACAGGCCTAACCTGAGGATTTTAGAAGTCCGTGTCAGAATCTGATCGGGAATCAAGTCATCCCAAGCATTCTAATTTCCAAAAAAAAAAAAAATCCAGCGTTTCCAAAAAATTTCGAACATTTTCAGCATTTTCTTTCCAAAAATCAATCAAAAAAATCATTTTCTTCCCCAGCGTGAGTCAATGTTTTATCTGAATGTTGCATGCAAAACAGATAGGTATCCCAAGACTCCCGGAGAATTCTAAAAAGAAAATTCCTAGTGAAAATTCAAGCAACATTTTTACTAAAGAATCGGATGTATCAGTAAGCGGTACATCCGCAACCTCTAATGAAGGCTCTCGCGCTATTCCGAGGTGGGATTATCAGTAATCGGTATACCCACAGCTTCCAATGGAGGCTCCCGCGCAATTCTAAGATGGGATGTATCAGTAAGCGGTACACCCGCAGCTTCTAATGGAGGCTCCCATGCTATTTCGAGGTGGGATTATCAGTAAGCGGTATACCCACAGCTTCCAATGGAGGCTCCCGCGCCATTCCAAGATGGATGTGTCTGTAAACAGACATACCCAAGACTTTTTAAGAAAAGTCCCCGCAACATTATTGACGTCTATCCAGGTATGATTTCTATCTTATGGCTGGCGAGCCCTTCACGCAAGTCTAATGGACTCTAAGCGACCCGATCGGAAGTCTGCCAGGTCTTAATCCTCGATTGGCCTGGTACCTACTCTGACTTTCGCCTTGTCCAAGCCTCAGTCAGAGTGGGGGCTCTGTAGACACCCACATTTTGACCGCCAGGTGTCTATAGTAGGTCCCGCCAAACACCCGATGATGATAGGACGAAAACATGCTTTAATGACTCGGATATGGGCCCTAAATCATGGACATTTGGTTTAGGCTTATTACAGAGTACAAATCTTACAAAACCAACCTCAAATCCAGGCCCAGTGGGTCGTTTCGAGTCAAATGAGACTAATTTGGGTCGATTCCGGCACAACGGGTAAAACCGTCTTTTTACGACCGAGTCAAAACCCGGTCGAAAAATATTCTCGAGACACACGAGTCAGCCGTGACACCTCACAGGGCTGATTCGGTCCCAAATACTACAAAAATCAGCTTTCATAAATATTAAACAAATCCGTTTAAGGATAAAATTCGATCTCAAGTAGGAATTCTATCCGGAAACCGAATCAGACACCGACCGAGCTCCAGATATTCGGCCAAGACATCCCAAACAGCCAAAATACTCGGCCAACTCTTCATGACAACCGAGATACTTGGCTTCCCCACCAAGAAACGAGACTTTCGTTCCCTTTCGAACTCTCGTGTTTCCTATCCAAACCGGTATTTCTTGTCACACAAGCAAGACTACCTCGACCCCTATAAATAAGACCTCCCGTTCAACACAAAAAACACAATTTTCATAGACCGAAATACACATTCACACATCCAACATACATACATCCTCGATATCTAAAAAAATAATTCAAAGCAAATCCCGACGTATTCCCGAAGAAGTCTCGAAATACCGACGAAACCACCCCCATTCGGCCGAACCCGACGTCCCACACGTCCAAAAAACCGACACCTTAACTCTCCCACATCATCTCGACGCTCCCGTGCCTAAGCCACCATCCGACGAGCCTTATACCGAGAAAATGAAGCATGTAGGTTGAGGGTGTAAATCAAACCCGATTCTTCTCCTTTCTCTCTCTCTCTCACCTCTTTTTTTCCTTTTTTTCGTCCGTCACTTTTTTTACGGGTCGTCGGTCGTTTCGTATTTTTAATATGGGTCGTTCGTCACATATTTTTTATTTATTTCTAATAATCGATACTAAAAAAAAACTTTTTTCGTATGACGTTCTTAAAATACGATATTGATTCTCTAATCAAATATCATATCTAACAAGAACTAAATTAATTAAATCTCGTTGATGCTAAAAAAATCGTTACATCTTTTTAAACAAAATACAATGATTTTAACGCGGAGAGAATTAACATCTTTTTCGTTCAATTTTTTTTTTTTTTTCGTTCAAAACAAACTTTTTTCAAAACCTTTTTTAAAAGCATTCTAACTATTCGATATCGATTTCATAATCGAATATCGAATACGACGAATATCAAAAATATAAATCGAGTGTAAATTAATCCATATTTGTACGCGATTTATCAAAATTAATAATTTTCGAAAATCGAATCTGAGATAGCCACCCGGGCGAGTCGCGCGGGCTGCTGTAAGCCGCAGCCTTTTTTCGTTTTTTCCGATTTTTTCAGCATCGTTTTCTCACATAAAACAGCGGTTTTCTCGGTATATTTTCAGATTTCGACAAGTATTTTTCGCGTGTCATAAATCTTTTTCAAAATCATGCATATTATTTATTTACATCTTTATTCGATTTATTCACCGTTACTAACTCATTTTCTCGTGTTTGTAGCAATTTATTTGTTTTTATCGTTTTATTAGACTAAAACAAATTTCGCATGCTAAAATAACTTTGACGTTATTAGTTTAATATGCATTAAACGACTTAGCAACCCATTTTATTTTTCTCACATGCTTAGGAAAATAATCTTTGCATATCATTCAACCGTCGAACTAACGCGTGTACACCAAAAACGAACGATATCTTAGTAAAGACTGCTAAGTGCGGGCGGAGTTGGGTGTTCTTAGTGAACTTCCCAACACGTACCCTCACCCCTTACTCAGAACCATGGTTTCCGGATGTCCGAATCCATTGGCAACGAGAGTCATTCAATATACGATATCCGATAATGTCGGTATCGGTATCAAATGCAAAGGGACGAGCCCAATAAACTCTAACATCGGAAATGGGCCGTATTTTGTATACGGCCCACTACGACATAGAGTGGGCTCGAATGGTTCCGAATAACCACAAAATTCGGTGGCGACTCCTACTTCGATTTAAATTTCAATTTGACCATCTCATATGGAGATTCATTCGCCTCCCCAAACCCGCGCGTGGCCGCGTCGGGGTGGACCTATGTCATGTCCACAATGAGCTATCTGTAAGTTTTAACCCGATACATCTGTAAGTTTTTCCTTTTTTCATATTAAAATCATAATAGGTGATATGGGATTCATACAAAGGACTGAGTTTAAGACACATGACACATCATACTCTGTAATTCGTGTCTTCGTATGATGTTTCTATGCATTCAAATGTCTACACCTAATCGGAAGTTGGGAAAAGAGAAGGTTTATGAAAGACGACATTTCTCAGTTCAGAAGAGCACACGAAAAGGTCTAATTTTAAGGTTTTGTGTAATTTATTCCAATTTTTATAAGGTTATACTCGTAGGAATTTCATTAGCAATCACTACCATAGTTTGTTACCCTCTATTTCTCTTTGATTCATGTGTTGTCTTTGTAGATTATTTAATGGAATTAAGTGTTCGTCTATGGTTTTAATTTGGTGATTTGGGTAAATCATAAAGGCCAAGGGCTGTTCATTACTATTATAGGATTCACGAAATACATTTTTGCAAGAAAAATTGTATACAGAGAAGTCAGTTTTGATCAGTGGATTCGAATAAGTTATAACCGAGACTTTACTAGTCTAGATGACATCTACCATCATGAGATAGTACGTTATAATAGTAGTAGGCTGGTAGTGCATATAATTGGGTTGAGATAGTTGGCTGGCAATGTTTAAAGGGGGCTTGGGTGGGCGCTAGGCAAGTCCGATGAGCTTGTTTGTTACAGCCAATTTCCTTCATACTCATATTAGTGGACTTTGTTTCTATAGAGTCTAGTGTCACTTGTCATGCTCGTGCTTTATATGCTTCATAGAAATATGTTTATGGCTTCTTATTTTGCTCTACGTATCCAAGCTCAATGATTTATATGTTTTGAAAAGCTTAGGATCTTAGCCGTTGATGACACAATACAAATACAGGGAAAGGAGTATTCTGAGGAACGGGCTACCGCTCATCAGTCATCAACATGTTTCTTACAGTGGGGTTAACTCCGACTGGAACTGTTTCCATCGAAGGAAAGAAGTGAGTTTTGAGTTCGATCAACCCCGTACTTCTTCTTCTTCTTCTTCTTACTGTGATTTTGTAGACGTTTTTGCAGTCGCTAGCCGATTTATTTCATTTGTCAAAACATCGAAAATTTTAACTTCTGAAATCTGTGAACTTTTTTGCAGACCGTTTGGTACCCTTTGATCGAACAACTCTACTTTCTGGCAAACCATCTTCGGATTGATCGCTCAAATCCTCAAGCTGGCAATAAAAGCTGTATCATTTATCCATTTATATTGATCCATGATGGTCTCACCTTTGTACAAAAGCTGTATATATTAATCAGAGAAAAAATAAATGGTCTCAGCTCTCGTCTTTCAATCATTTATCTTTGATCCATCATTTTTTTCCTGTTTCAGGCGTCTCGAGCAGTTATCAGGAATAATCTGTCAGTAATATATTATTACCGAGGGTACAAAATCAAAAAATGGGAGACTTCTTCCATTTAAGAAGGTATGTTTAACAATTATCTTTCTCAGCGTGTTTATCACTTAAGATTGCATCATAGTTTCGATTTCCTGCAAAAAAAAAATCCCGGAGGGTTTTGTTCATCTAACCCTGCAGACGCAACTTCCTTTAGTCCCGATTGTATTTTCCGGCCTTCTTATTTAAGGTTCATTATATGGTCTCTTCAGTTTTCCTTATGATATTTTTTTACCATTGCAGGACTTTCTTGAACACAAAATGAGAGATGATGGAATTGATGGTTGAGAAAATTGACTCACTTATAGACTTTTTTTTAGGAGGAAGACATCCGTACCTTTTTAAATTATACTGTAATTGTTTAGAACTTTTTTAATGCTACTTTGGTTTGGGAAATATATGATTGGATATTACTCTAGGTGTATTATTATTAGATATGTATTATTGATATAAATTCGGTAAATGTAGAGTCGTGTGTATTAGACAACATAAATCTCCAATTGCAAGGACTTAGATGTTGGATAGAAATATATTCTTTCTGATCAGATCTCTACGCTTTTATGATGATAAAGTGTTGATAACTGAATTTTATATTATTATTTCCCGGTGATTTTAATAGTAGAAAGTCCCGTGCTAAGAAAAAATATTGGCGGGAAAAAAATACCTCGACATAGAAAAGCGTGGAGGTTGAATATTTTAGTGTACATGTGGTGACGTAGGAAAATGTCATGAATAAAATAGTCAACGTTTTAAAGCGTCGAAAATGATGACACCAAAATGTGTCGAGAATTCCTGACGCCCAAAATCTCCACGCTTTTTAAAAGCGTCGAGAATTAAATTTGCGACACTTTAAAGCGACGAGAATCTCTCTTTATAGCGTCAAGAAACCAAGGGATTTGTAGTAGTGAGAAGAAGACAAAATAACTTCTACTTGTCAAAAGGACTTCCCTACCTTCTTAGATACAAACTTGGGTCTAGATGACCTGACTCCACACGTAATAGAGATGTTAGATCAAATGGTAGAAGAAGCTGTTTCTGCCAGAAAGAATGAGGTACCAACGAAGAAGAAGAAGGAGAGAGACCCAATGATGCCAAGATACAGTTTGTTGAACTTAGATGAGAGCTATCAACTCAGTCAAGATATTAACCTTGACACGTATTCTGACCCTCAAGTTACTCCTCTGATAAATGAAAATGTGGATAAAGAAAAACTCCCATTGTAAATGAACAAGTGTTCAATTACAAGAGTGTGCAAATTGTGGATATGGAGAATGTGGCTGTGGAAGCTACTACTGTTAGTACTGAACAAGTGTTCAATAACAAGCTTGTGAAGTATGTGGGGAATATGGAATCTACTCCTGCGCATGCAGTAGAAAATGTTAACTTAGAAACTCCTTATGTTGTGAAAAATGTCATTCTAAAGAGCCCAGATATTGTTGAAAACTTGGTCACTCCACCAATAGTGGGGAATGCATCTCAGCAAGATGATGAAATGAATGAAAAAGAAATTGAAGTACAATACAAGAGGAAACAAGCAATGCCAGCTATTTTCAAATCTCCTTTCATACAAAGGAACATCAGCTTTTTAACCAGTCTGAGCGCCGAGGAGAAATATGTGACAGACTATGCATTTACGTCAGATATGTCTCCAAGGTAAACAACTGATTTACATAGCTAAAGCACTGTCGGTTTTGATGTACGTAAGATACTATGTGATGCACATGTGTGAAATTTGCACATTATCTGTCTGCATTTGCATCAGATAGCATCTGTTTTGATGTAGATAAGTTACAACTTATTGTATATAACTCATACAACAGATGTACATAAGTAAAGCGCTGTTAAAATGTGTTTAAATGCTAATAGTTTGAAAGTCATAGTTAAAATTGTTTCATATGAGTGATTGCTATACCAAAACTAATACACTATATACTTTTTAATTTTACAGTGAACCTCTCTTTAAGTTTGATACCATTCAGATTTCAAGAAGGCAGATGTTGATGATGTCACAGTCTGAAACTAAACTTGAGGAACCAATTTTAAGTCTTTGGGGATTATTGATGAATGATTTGGAAAAGCTATCATCTCCATCATCCGTAAAGCGTGTTTATATGTCTCCATTTGATAAATATGTGGTAATGTTATATATTCCATTAACAATGTCAACAGTGTAAAATATATTTTTGCTCATGAATCTCTTCTAAACACTTCTTTAATGTTTCATATTCCTACAAGTGAAATGCAGTTGGATGATGTGCAATTGGTAAATAAATAGATACTCCTTATAATCTTCATTCATTCTGAAAACTAATAGTGCAATATTCTTCAAGGTCTTTTTCTGGACAACAGAATTACCATCTATTGTTCTTTACTGTGTCAACTCAATGACAAAGTCATTTGAAGTAATTCACTTTGGGTGTCCTGAAGAACGTGACAGCCAACTGAACAGTTCTGAAGCTAAAGATCAATATGTGAGGACACTGATTTATTGTTTTTACTTTTTTGTACATTGAAATTTATGTCACCTTTGTTGAATACTTTGTTATATTTGCAGTGTAATTATCTCTCTGAAAAATTCAAGAATAAGATCAAATGGGCCAATCAAGTGACAGACTATCAAATAGTGGAATTTATTCCAGATTTTAGTCGTCATATGGAAGTTGACAATGGTATTTTGTCAATGAGGCTCATGGAAATATACAATGGGAATAAAAGTACTTTTACCCAAGTGTTCAAACCGGTAAACTTAATTATTCTACTTATATCATTGATACTATTTTATGTTTGATTATATTTCCATATATAAATGTTATTGATTGATGTATATGTTCAGAGCAATGTTACATATGATAAGTATGTAAGGATAATGAAGGTGCGGTATTGCCACAAAATACTAACCTCCACCAGGAATCAGATGAAAGATATTATTCTGAAAGATGGAAGAAAAATGTCAAGGAAACTTCTGTATGTTATAGACTTGCACGATGCTATCATATGACTACCATATATTGCACATAAAACATAAATCATTAACATATACTGTTCTATAACTTTTCTCAGTAGGGCAGCGGAACTCTATGTGGAAAAAATATCCATTGATGAAGAAATTATTCAAAAATTCTTAAAAGAAATAAAGAAGAAGACCTTTGAAGGAAAGGCAAATGAGAAAAAGAAGGACTCATATGACACCATTTTAAAATCATATAACGTGTAATATATTCTATCCTGTCCAATGTTTTTTAATTCTTTCATCATAATTAATTTTAAAATTGTTGATTATTTGTACTATGTTATCTTGCAGGGAAGAGGTTATGGAAACACAATGGATGAATGTAAGCCGAAAGGCAATGCAAACCTTGTTATTACCAAATGAAGAACTATATGATATGGTAAATGTTACAGTAACATTATCACTAACATGTTTTAATATTATAAATTCAAATGCTGCCAAATCAATCTAACAAGTGTTCTTTTAATAGGCAATCGATATAGGTGGAATATATGCAACATTCAAGAGGAACGATATACTATACATTCCAACAAAATCAGGGGTAAAATATGTCAAAATTCCTGTACTTAAGTACTTTTTTTGGTACAAATTCATACAGTTGTTTACCTATTGTGTATCCTTTGTTACAGGAATTAAACCCAGACATATTCTCTTCTCTGACAACGCCATACTGTAATGTATCATACTTGCCTGAAGATGGTAAATTCTTGAGAAAGGTATAACCATCTAATCTATATACTCCTATAGCATTAACACGGTTGAAATTTGTACATGGTTATAGAAGTGTCTGTTTTGATGTACTTAGGTTAATATGTGTTGACATGTTGAAATTTGTACGTGGTTATAGAAATGTCTGCTTTGATGTAGATAAGTTAATGTCTGTTGCACATGTTCAAAATTGGTTAATTAAAACAGTGTCTATTTTGATGTACATAAGTTAATATCTGTTGCAAAAGTTGTCAAAGCACAGTCTATTTTGATGTAGTTAAGTTAATGTCTGTAGCACATGTTTAAAATTTGTACATTAGTTAAAACAGTGTCTGTTTTGATGTACATAAGTTACTATGTTTTGCATATATTCAAAGTTTGTACCTAGTTAAAATAGTGTCTGTTTTGATGTACATAGGTTATTATGTGTTGCACATGTTGGAATTTGTACATGGTTATAGGAGTGTCTGTTTTGATGTACATAAGTTACTATGTATTGAAAATATGTATTACAATAACTGTGAAATGTATACTTTTTCATATCTTTATCCCAGTTCATATTGACACACCATCACACTTGATTTTGATTGTGTGTGATTTTGAAGACAAAAAGAATTACATCTTGGATTCAAGTAAAAGGAAGGGTAACAAAGCACGAACTGATGTTTGCTACAAAATAATGACAAATATCGCAATCATCATTCAGAACTACTCCGGCTATGAATACATCTCCAAAAAAATGACAACAAATCAAATGGAGTATGTCAAAAATGCAATTCAACAAAGTAGTGGATTTGATTGTGGTGTTTTTGTCTTGAAGTGGATAAATGCATTACACGACAAGGAGAAATGGACAGACAAAGATTATTTTAATGACATCAATGACTTTCGTCGTCAAACATGCATAAATATTATGAGGTAGGATAAGAACTTTGTTAAGGATTTTATAGTTAACAGAAAATATAAGATTCTATTTTAGCTGTGTGTATGTAAACAGTCAGTTATGTAAACATTACTCCATGACAAGAATTTATATAAACATCAACGCTTTTATAATCATTCTCAGGTAGGTTATGTACATCTGATATGTACATATGTACATTACATAATGACCTATATACTGTACTTTGTAAATTGTTAAACGTACAACAAAATTAACCTATAACGTTCTTCTGTAAATAGTCAAAAACATAAAATGTACAGAGTACTACTTTAGATGGGTTATGTACAGCTGATATAGAATTATGTACAATGATGTCCTAATATTGGTTATGTACAACTGATATAGAATTATGTACAATGATGTCCTAAGATAATTTACAACCCTAATCCAACACAAACGAGGCTCTGCCTAATCCAACCCTAAACCCTTTTCCTTAGTCAAGGTCACTAAACCCGCAAGAAACTGAACCCTAAGAGGGTATTGGTGAACCCTGTCGTAGATATGATTCAAAGATGGGGTACTGAACCTTAAGAGTAGGGTACTGCATAAGACGGGACAGAAAAGGGTTTAGGGTTGGATTGGGCGTACCCACTTCGCGGCTCCGCCTAATCCAACCCTAAACCCTTTTCCTTATTCAAGGACGGAAAAGGGTTTAGGGTTGGATTAGGCAGACCTGCTACACGACTCTGCCTAATCCAACCCTAAACCCTTTTCCTTATTCAAGGTCACTAAACCCGCAAGAAACTGAACCCTAAGAGGGTATTGGCCTGGTGAACCCTGTCGTGGATTTTTTTCAAAGATGGGGCACTGAACCTTAAGAGTAGGATACTGCATAAGACGGGACGGAAAAGGGTTTAGGGTTGGATTAGGCGAACCCGCTTCGCGGCTCCGCCTAATCCAAACCTAAACCCTTTTCCTTATTCAAGGTCACTAAACCCGAAAGAAACTGAACCCTCAGAGGGTATTGGTGAACCCTGTCGTGGATGTGATTCAAAGATGTGACACTGAACCTTAAGAATAGGGTACTGCATAAGACGGGACGAAAAAGGGTTTAGGGTTGGATTAGGCGAACCCGCTTCGCGGCTCCGCCTAATCCAACCCTAAACCGTTTTCCTTATTCAAGGTCACTAAACCCGAAAGAAACTGAACCCTCAGAGGGTATTGGTGAACCCTGTCGTGGATGTGATTCAAAAATGGGGCACTAAACCTTAAGAGTAGGGTACTACATAAGACGGGACGGAAAAGGGTTTAGGGTTGGATTAGGCGTACCCGCTTCGCGGCTCCGCCTAATCCAACCCTAAACCCTTTTCCTTATTCAAGGTCACTAAACCCGAAAGAAAATAAACCCTAAGAGAGTATTGGTGAACCCTGTCGTGGATGTGATTCAAAGATGGGGCACTGAACCTTAAGAGTAGGGTACTGCATAAGACGGGACGGAAAAGGGTTTAGCGTTGGATTTGACGTACCCGCTTCGCGGCTCCGCCTAATCCAACCCTAAACCCTTTTCCTTATTCAAGGTCACTAAACCCGCAAGAAACTGAACCCTAAGAGGGTATTGGTGAACCCTGTTGTGGATGTGTTACAAAGATGGGGCACGGAACCTTAAGAGTAGGATACTGCATAAGACGGGACGGAAAAGGGTTTAGGGTTGGATTAGGCGTACCCGCTTCGCGGCTCCGCCTAATCCAACCCTAAACCCTTTTCCTTATTCAAGCTCACTAAACCCGCAATAAACTGAACCCTAAGAGGGTATTGGTGAACCCTGTCGTGGATGTGATTCAAAGATGGGGCACTGAACCTTAAGAGTAGGGTACTGCATAAGACGGGTCAGAAAAGGGTTTAGGGTTGGATTAGGCGTACCCGCTTCGCGGCTCCGCCTAATCCAACCCTAAACCCTTTTCCTTATTCAAGGTCACTAAACCCGCAAGAAACTAAACCCTAATAGGGTATTGGTGAACCCTGTCTTGGATGTGATTCAAAGATGGGGCACTGAACCTTAAGAGTAGGGTACTGCCTAAGACGGAACGGAAAAGGGTTTATGGTTGGATTAGGCGAAACTCCTTCGTGGCTCCGCCTAATCCAACCCTAAACCCTTTTCCTTATTCAAGGTCACTAATCCCGCCAGAAACTGAACCCTAAGAGGGTATTGGTGAACTCTGTCGTGGATGTGATTCAAAGATGGGGCACTGAACCTTAAGAGTAGGGTACTGCATAAGACGGGACGGAAAAGGGTTTAGGGTTGGATTAGGAAGACCCGCTACGCGACTCTGCCTAATCCAACCCTAAACCCTTTTCCTTATTCAAGGTCACTAATCCCGCAAGAAACTGAACCCTAAGAGGGTATTGGTGAACCCTGTCATGGATGTGATTCAAAGATGGGGCACTGAACCTGAAGAGTAGGGTACTGCATAAGACGGGACGGAAAAGGGTTTAGGGTTGGATTAGGCGTACCCTTTTCGCGGCTCCGCCTAATCCAACCCTAAACCCTTTTCCTTATTTAAGGTCACTAAACCCGCAAGAAACTGAACCCTAAGAGGTATTGGCCTGGTGAACCCTGTCGTGGATGTGATTCAAAGATGGGGCAATGAACCTTAAGAGTAGTGTACTGCATAAGACGGGACGGAAAAGGGTTTAGGGTTGGATTAGGCGTACCCGTTTCGCGGCTCCGCCTAATCCAACCCTAAACCCTTTTCCTTATTCAAGGTCACTAAACCCGCAAGAAACTGAACCCTAAGAGGGTATTGGCCTGGTGAACCGTGTTGTGGATTTTTTTCAAAGATGGGGCACTGAACCATAAGAGTAGGGTACTGCATAAGACGGGACGGAAAAGGGTTTAGGGTTGGATTAGGCATGCCCGCTTCGCGGCTCCGCCTAATCCAACCCTAAACCCTTTTCCTTATTCAAGGTCACTAAACCCGCAATAAACTGAACCCTAAGAGGGTATTGGTGAACCCTGTCGTGGATGTGATTCAAAGATGGGGCACTGAACCTTAAGAGTAGGGTATTGCCTAAGACGGGACGGAAAAGGATTTAATGTTGGATTAGGCGAACCCGCTTCGTGGCTCCGCCTAATCCAACCCTAAACCCTTTTCCTTATTCAAGGCCACTAATCCCGCAAGAAACTGAACCCTAAGAGGGTATTGGTGAACCCTGTCGTGGATGTGATTCAAAGATGGGGCACTGAACCTTAAGAGTAGGGTACTGCCTAAGACGGGACGGAAAAGGGTTTAATGTTGGATTAGGCGAACCCACTTCGTGGCTCCGCCTAATCCAACCCTAAACCCATTTCCTTATTCAAGGCCACTAATCCCGCAAGAAACTGAACCCTAAGAGGGTATTGGTGAACCCTGTCGTGGATGTGATTCAAAGATGGGGCACTGAACCTTAAGAGTAGGGTACTGCCTAAGACGGAACGGAAAAGGGTTTAGGGTTGGATTAGGCGAACCCGCTTCGTGGCTCCGCCTAATCCAACCCTAAACCCTTTTCCTTATTCAAGGTCACTAATCCGCCAGAAACTGAACCCTAAGAGGGTATTGGTGAACTCTGTCGTGGATGTGATTCAAAGATGGGGCACTGAACCTTAAGAGTAGGGTACTGCATAAGACGGGACGGAAAAGGGTTTAGGGTTGGATTAGGAAGACCCGCTACGCGACTCTGCCTAATCCAACCCTAAACCCTTTTCCTTATTCAAGGCCACTAATCCCGCAAGAAACTGAACCCTAAGAGGGTATTGGTGAACCCTGTCGTGGATGTGATTCAAAGATGGGGCACTGAACCTTAAGAGTAGGGTACTGCCTAAGACGGGACGGAAAAGGGTTTAATGTTGGATTAGGCGACCCCGCTTCGTGGCTCCGCCTAATCCAACCCTAAACCCTTTTCCTTATTCAAGGCCACTAATCCCGCAAGAAACTGAACCCTAAGAGGGTATTGGTGAACCCTGTCGTGGATGTGATTCAAAGATAGGGCACTGAACCTTAAGAGTAGGGTACTGCATAAGACGGGATGGAAAAGGGTTTAGGGTTGGATTAGGCAAACCCGCTTCGCGGCTCCGCCTAATCCAACCCTAAAACCTTTTCCTTATTCAAGGCCACTAATCCCGCAAGAAACTGAACCCTAAGAGGGTATTGGTGAACCCTGTCGTGGATGTGATTCAAAGATAGGGAACTGAACCTTAAGAGTAGGGTACTGCATAAGACGGGATGGAAAAGGGTTTAGGGTTGGATTAGGCGTACCCGCTTCGCGGCTCCGCCTAATCCAACCATAAACCCTTTTCCTTATTCAAGGTCACTAAACCCGCAAGAAACTAAACCCTAAGAGGGTATTGGTGAACCCTGTCGTGGATGTGATTAAAAGATGGGGCACTGAACCTTAAGAGTAGGGTACTGCCTAAGACGGGACGGAAAAGGGTTTAATGTTGGATTAGGCGAACCCGCTTCGTGGCTCCGCCTAATCCAACCCTAAACTCTTTTCCTTATTCAAGGCCACTAATCCCGCAAGAAACTGAACCCTAAGAGGGTATTGGTGAACCCTGTCGTGGATGTGATTCAAAGATGGGGCACTGAACCTTAAGAGTAGGGTACTGCATAAGACGGGTCAGAAAAGGGTTTAGGGTTGGATTAGGCGTACCCGCTTCGCGGCTTCGCCTAATCCAACCCTAAACCCTTTTCTTTATTCAAGGTCACTAAACCCGCAAGAAACTAAACCCTAATAGGGTATTGGTAAACCCTGTCGTGGATGTGATTCAAAGATGGGGCACTGAACCTTAAGAGTAGGGTACTGCCTAAGACGGAACGAAAAAGGGTTTAGGGTTGGATTAGGCGAACCCGCTTCGTGGCTCCGTCTAATCCAACCCTAAACCCTTTTCCTTATTCAAGGTCACTAATCCCGCCAGAAACTGAACCCTAAGAGGGTATTGGTGAACTCTGTCGTGGATGTGATTCAAAGATGGGGCACTGAACCTTAAGAGTAGGGTACTGCATAAGACGGGACGGAAAAGGGTTTAGGGTTGGATTAGGAAGACCCGCTACGCGACTCTGCCTAATCCAACCCTAAACCCTTTTCCTTATTCAAGGTCACTAATCCCGCAAGAAACTGAACCCTAAGAGGGTATTGGTGAACCCTGTCGTGGATGTGATTCAAAGATGGGGCACTGAACCTTAAGAGTAGGGTACTGCATAAGACGGGACGGAAAAGGGTTTAGGGTTAGATTAGGCGTACCCGTTTCGCGGCTCCGCCTAATCCAACCCTAAACCCTTTTCCTTATTTAAGGTCACTAAACCCGCAAGAAACTGAACCCTAAGAGGTATTGGCCTGGTGAACCCTGTCGTGGATGTGATTCAAAGATGGGGCAATGAACCTTAAGAGTAGGGTACTGCATAAGATGGGACGGAAAAGGGTTTAGGGTTGGATTAGGCGTACCCGTTTCGCGGCTCCGCCTAATCCAACCCTAAACCCTTTTCCTTATTCAAGGTCACTAAACCCGCAAGAAACTGAACCCTAAGAGGGTATTGGCCTGGTGAACCATGTTGTGGATTTTTTTCAAAGATGGGGCACTGAACCTTAAGAGTAGGGTACTGCATAAGACGGGACGGAAAAGGGTTTAGGGTTGGATTAGGCGTGCCCGCTTCGCGGCTCCGCCTAATCCAACCCTAAACCCTTTTCCTTATTCAAGCTCACTAAACCCGCAATAAACTAAACCCTAAGAGGGTATTGGTGAACCCTATCGTGGATGTGATTCAAAGATAGGGCACTGAACCTTAAGAGTAGGGTACTGCATAAGACGGATGGAAAAGGGTTTAGGGTTGGATTAGGCGAACCCGCTTCGCGGCTCCGCCTAATACAACCCTAAACCCTTTTCCTTATTCAAGGCCACTAATCCCGCAAGAAACTGAACCCTAAGAGGGTATTGGTGAACCCTGTCGTGGATGTGATTCAAAGATGGGGCACCGAACCTTAAGAGTAGGGTAATGCATAAGACGGGATGGAAAAGGGTTTAGGGTTGGATTAGGCGTACCCGCTTCGCGGCTCCGCCTAATCCAACCCTAAACCCTTTTCCTTATTCAAGGTCACTAAACTCGCAAGAAACTAAACCCTAAGAGGGTATTGGTGAACCCTGTCGTGGATGTGATTCAAAGATGGGGCACTGAACCTAAAGAGTAGGGTACTGCCTAAGACGGGACGGAAAAGGGTTTAATGTTGGATTAGGCGAACCCGCTTCGTGGCTCCGCCTAATCCAAGCCTAAACCCTTTTCCTTATTCAAGGCCACTAATCCCGCAAGAAACTGAACGCTAAGAGGGTATTGGTGAAACCTGTCGTGGATGTGATTCAAAGATAGGGCACTGAACCTTAAGAGTAGGGTACTGCATAAGACGGGATGGAAAAGGGTTTAGGGTTGGATTAGGCAAACCCGCTTCGCGGCTCCGCCTAATCCAACCCTAAACCCTTTTCCTTATTCAAGGTCACTAAACCCGCAAGAAACTAAACCCTAAGAGGGTATTGGTGAACCCTGTTGTGGATGTGATTCAAAGATGGGGCACTAAACCTTAAGGGTAGGGTACTGCATAAGACGGGATGGAAAAGGGTTTAGGGTTAGATTAGGCGAACTCGCTTCGTGGCTCCGCCTAATCCAACCCTAAACCCTTTTCCTTATTCAAGGTCACTAATCCCGCCAGAAACTGAACCCTAAGAGGGTATTAGTGAACTCTGTCGTGGATGTGATTCAAAGATGGGGCACTGAACCTTAAGAGTAGGGTACTGCATAAGACGGGACGGAAAAGGGTTTAGGGTTGGATTAGGAAGACCCGCTACGCGACTCTGCCTAATCCAACCCTAAACCCTTTTCCTTATTCAAGGTTACTAATCCCGCAAGAAACTGAACCCTAAGAGGGTATTGGTGAACCCTGTCGTGGATGTGATTCAAAGATGGGGCACTGAACCTTAAGAGTAGGGTACTGCATAAGACGGGACGGAAAAGGGTTTAGGGTTGGATTAGGCGTACCCGTTTCGCGGCTCCGCCTAATCCAACCCTAAACCCTTTTCCTTATTTAAGGTCACTAAACCCGCAAGAAACTGAACCCTAAGAGGTATTGCCCTGGTGAACCCTGTCGTGGATGTGATTCAAAGATTGGGCAATGAACCTTAAGAGTAGGGTACTGCATAAGACGGGACGAAAAAGGGTTTAGGGTTGGATTAGGCGTACCCGTTTCGCGGCTCCGCCTAATCCAACCCTAAACCCTTTTCCTTATTCAAGGTCACTAAACCCGCAAGAAACTAAACTCTAAGAGGGTATTGGCCTGGTGAACCATGTTGTGGATTTTTTTCAAAGATGGGGCACTGAACCTTAAGAGTAGGGTACTGCATAAGACGGGATAGAAAAGGGTTTAGGGTTGGATTAGGCGTTCCCGCTTCGCGGCTCCGCCTAATCCAACCTTAAACCCTTTTCCTTATTCAAGGTCACTAAACCCGCAAGAAACAAAACCCTAAGAGGGTATTGGTGAACCCTGTCGTGGATGTGATTCAAAGATGGGGCACTGAACCTTAAGAGTAGGGTACTGCCTAAGACGGGATGGAAAAGGGTTTAATGTTGGATTAGGCGAACCCGCTTCGTGGCTCCGCCTAATCTAACCCTAAACCCTATTCCTTATTCAAGGTCAATAATCCCGCAATAAACTGAACCCTAAGAGGGTATTGGTGAACCCTGTCGTGGATGTGATTCAAAGATGGGGCACTAAACCTTAAGGGTAGGGTACTGCATAAGACGGGATGGAAAAGGGTTTAGGGTTGGATTAGGCAAACCCGCTTCATGGCTCCGCCTAATCCAACCCTAAACCCTTTTCCTTATTCAAGGCCACTAATCCCGCAAGAAACTGAACCCTAAGAGGGTATTGGTGAACCCTGTCGTGGATGTGACTCAAAGATAGGGAACTGAACCTTAAGAGTAGGGTAATGCATAAGACGGGATGGAAAAGGGTTTAGGGTTGGATTAGGCGTACCCGCTTCGCGGCTCCGCCTAATCCAACCCTAAACCCTTTTCCTTATTCAAGGTCACTAAACCCGCAAGAAACTAAACCGTAAGAGGGTATTGGTGAACACTGTCGTGGATGTGATTCAAAGATGGGGCACTGAACCTTAAGAGTAGAGTACTGCCTAAGACGGGACGGAAAAGGGTTTAATGTTGGATTAGGCGAACCCGCTTCGTGGCTCCGCCTAATCCAAGCCTAAACCCTTTTCCTTATTCAAGGCTACTAATCCCGCAAGAAACTGAACCCTAAGAGGGTATTGGTGAACCCTGTCGTGGATGTGATTCAAAGATGGGGCACTGAACCTTAAGAGTAGGGTACTGCATAAGACGGGATGAAAAAGGGTTTAGGGTTAATTAGGCGTACCCGCTTCGCGGCTCCGCCTAATCCAGCCCTAAACTCTTTTCCTTATTCAAGGTCACTAAACCCGCAAGAAACTAAACCCTAAGAGGGTATTGGTGAACCCTGTCGTGGATGTGATTCAAAGATGGGGCACTGAACCTTAAGAGTAGGGTACTGCCTAAGACGGGATGGAAAAGGGTTTAGGGTTGGATTAGGCGAACCCGCTTCGTGGCTCCGCCTAATCCAACCCTAAACCCTTTTCCTTATTCAAGGTCACTAATCCCGCCAGAAACTGAACCCTAAGAGGGTATTGGTGAACTCTGTCGTGGATGTGATTCAAAGATGGGGCACTGAACCTTAAGAGTAGGGTACTGCATAAGACGGGACGGAAAAGGGTTTAGGGTTGGATTAGGAAGACCCGCTACGCGACTCTGCCTAATCCAACCCTAAACCCTTTTCCTTATTCAAGGTCACTAATCCCGCAAGAAACTGAACCCTAAGAGGGTATTGGTGAACACTGTCGTGGATGTGATTCAAAGATGGGGCACTGAACCTTAAGAGTAGGGTACTGTATAAGACGGGACGGAAAAGGGTTTAGGGTTGGATTAGGCGTACCCGTTTCGCGGCTCCGCCTAATCCAACCCTAAACCCTTTTCCTTATTTAAGGTCACTAAACCCGCAAGAAACTGAACCCTAAGAGGTATTGGCCTGGTGAACCCTGTCGTGGATGTGATTCAAAGATGGGGCAATGAACCTTAAGAGTAGGGTACTGCATAAGACGGGACGAAAAAGGGTTTAGGGTTGGATTAGGCGTACCCGTTTCGCGGCTCCGCCTAATCCAACCCTAAACCCTTTTCCTTATTCAAGGTCACTAAACCCGCAAGAAACTGAACTCTAAGAGGGTATTGGCCTGGTGAACCATGTTGTGGATTTTTTTCAAAGATGGGGCACTGAACCTTAAGAGTAGGGTACTGCATAAGACGGGATAGAAAAGGGTTTAGGGTTGGATTAGGCGTTCCCGCTTCGCGGCTCCGCCTAATCCAACCTTAAACCCTTTTCCTTATTCAAGGTCACTAAACCCGCAAGAAACAAAACCCTAAGAGGGTATTGGTGAACCCTGTCGTGGATGTGATTCAAAGATGGGGCACTGAACCTTAAGAGTAGGGTACTGCCTAAGACGGGATGGAAAAGGGTTTAATGTTGGATTAGGCGAACCCGCTTCGTGGCTCCGCCTAATCTAACCCTAAACCCTATTCCTTATTCAAGGTCAATAATCCCGCAATAAACTGAACCCTAAGAGGGTATTGGTGAACCCTGTCGTGGATGTGATTCAAAGATGGGGCACTAAACCTTAAGGGTAGGGTACTGCATAAGACGGGATGGAAAAGGGTTTAGGGTTGGATTAGGCAAACCCGCTTCATGGCTCCGCCTAATCCAACCCTAAACCCTTTTCCTTATTCAAGGCCACTAATCCCGCAAGAAACTGAACCCTAAGAGGGTATTGGTGAACCCTGTCGTGGATGTGATTCAAAGATAGGGAACTGAACCTTAAGAGTAGGGTAATGCATAAGACGGGATGGAAAAGGGTTTAGGGTTGGATTAGGCGTACCCGCTTCGCGGCTCCGCCTAATCCAACCCTAAACCCTTTTCCTTATTCAAGGTCACTAAACCCGCAAGAAACTAAACCCTAAGAGGGTATTGGTGAACCCTGTCGTGGATGTGATTCAAAGATGGGGCACTGAACCTTAAGAGTAGAGTACTGCCTAAGACGGGACGGAAAAGGGTTTAATGTTGGATTAGGCGAACCCGCTTCGTGGCTCCGCCTAATCCAAGCCTAAACCCTTTTCCTTATTCAAGGCTACTAATCCCGCAAGAAACTGAACCCTAAGAGGGTATTGGTGAACCCTGTCGTGGATGTGATTCAAAGATGGGGCACTGAACCTTAAGAGTAGGGTACTGCATAAGACGGGATGAAAAAGGGTTTAGGGTTAATTAGGCGTACCCGCTTCGCGGCTCCGCCTAATCCAGCCCTAAACTCTTTTCCTTATTCAAGGTCACTAAACCCGCAAGAAACTAAACCCTAAGAGGGTATTGGTGAACCCTGTCGTGGATGTGATTCAAAGATGGGGCACTGAACCTTAAGAGTAGGGTACTGCCTAAGACGGGATGGAAAAGGGTTTAGGGTTGGATTAGGCGAACCCGCTTCGTGGCTCCGCCTAATCCAACCCTAAACCCTTTTCCTTATTCAAGGTCACTAATCCCGCCAGAAACTGAACCCTAAGAGGGTATTGGTGAACTCTGTCGTGGATGTGATTCAAAGATGGGGCACTGAACCTTAAGAGTAGGGTACTGCATAAGACGGGACGGAAAAGGGTTTAGGGTTGGATTAGGAAGACCCGCTACGCGACTCTGCCTAATCCAACCCTAAACCCTTTTCCTTATTCAAGGTCACTAATCCCGCAAGAAACTGAACCCTAAGAGGGTATTGGTGAACACTGTCGTGGATGTGATTCAAAGATGGGGCACTGAACCTTAAGAGTAGGGTACTGTATAAGACGGGACGGAAAAGGGTTTAGGGTTGGATTAGGCGTACCCGTTTCGCGGCTCCGCCTAATCCAACCCTAAACCCTTTTCCTTATTTAAGGTCACTAAACCCGCAAGAAACTGAACCCTAAGAGGTATTGGCCTGGTGAACCCTGTCGTGGATGTGATTCAAAGATGGGGCAATGAACCTTAAGAGTAGGGTACTGCATAAGACGGGACGAAAAAGGGTTTAGGGTTGGATTAGGCGTACCCGTTTCGCGGCTCCGCCTAATCCAACCCTAAACCCTTTTCCTTATTCAAGGTCACTAAACCCGCAAGAAACTGAACTCTAAGAGGGTATTGGCCTGGTGAACCATGTTGTGGATTTTTTTCAAAGATGGGGCACTGAACCTTAAGAGTAGGGTACTGCATAAGACGGGATAGAAAAGGGTTTAGGGTTGGATTAGGCGTTCCCGCTTCGCGGCTCCGCCTAATCCAACCTTAAACCCTTTTCCTTATTCAAGGTCACTAAACCCGCAAGAAACAAAACCCTAAGAGGGTATTGGTGAACCCTGTCGTGGATGTGATTCAAAGATGGGGCACTGAACCTTAAGAGTAGGGTACTGCCTAAGACGGGATGGAAAAGGGTTTAATGTTGGATTAGGCGAACCCGCTTCGTGGCTCCGCCTAATCTAACCCTAAACCCTATTCCTTATTCAAGGTCAATAATCCCTCAATAAACTGAACCCTAAGAGGGTATTGGTGAACCCTGTCGTGGATGTGATTCAAAGATGGGGCACTAAACCTTAAGGGTAGGGTACTGCATAAGACGGGATGGAAAAGGGTTTAGGGTTGGATTAGGCAAACCCGCTTCATGGCTCCGCCTAATCCAACCCTAAACCCTTTTCCTTATTCAAGGCCACTAATCCCGCAAGAAACTGAACCCTAAGAGGGTATTGGTGAACCCTGTCGTGGATGTGATTCAAAGATAGGGAACTGAACCTTAAGAGTAGGGTAATGCATAAGACGGGATGGAAAAGGGTTTAGGGTTGGATTAGGCGTACCCGCTTCGCGGCTCCGCCTAATCCAACCCTAAACCCTTTTCCTTATTCAAGGTCACTAAACCCGCAAGAAACTAAACCCTAAGAGGGTATTGGTGAACCCTGTCGTGGATGTGATTCAAAGATGGGGCACTGAACCTTAAGAGTAGAGTACTGCCTAAGACGGGACGGAAAAGGGTTTAATGTTGGATTAGGCGAACCCGCTTCGTGGCTCCGCCTAATCCAAGCCTAAACCCTTTTCCTTATTCAAGGCTACTAATCCCGCAAGAAACTGAACCCTAAGAGGGTATTGGTGAACCCTGTCGTGGATGTGATTCAAAGATGGGGCACTGAACCTTAAGAGTAGGGTACTGCATAAGACGGGATGAAAAAGGGTTTAGGGTTAATTAGGCGTACCCGCTTCGCGGCTCCGCCTAATCCAGCCCTAAACTCTTTTCCTTATTCAAGGTCACTAAACCCGCAAGAAACTAAACCCTAAGAGGGTATTGGTGAACCCTGTCGTGGATGTGATTCAAAGATGGGGCACTGAACCTTAAGAGTAGGGTACTGCCTAAGACGGGATGGAAAAGGGTTTAGGGTTGGATTAGGCGAACCCGCTTCGTGGCTCCGCCTAATCCAACCCTAAACCCTTTTCCTTATTCAAGGTCACTAATCCCGCCAGAAACTGAACCCTAAGAGGGTATTGGTGAACTCTGTCGTGGATGTGATTCAAAGATGGGGCACTGAACCTTAAGAGTAGGGTACTGCATAAGACGGGACGGAAAAGGGTTTAGGGTTGGATTAGGAAGACCCGCTACGCGACTCTGCCTAATCCAACCCTAAACCCTTTTCCTTATTCAAGGTCACTAATCCCGCAAGAAACTGAACCCTAAGAGGGTATTGGTGAACACTGTCGTGGATGTGATTCAAAGATGGGGCACTGAACCTTAAGAGTAGGGTACTGTATAAGACGGGACGGAAAAGGGTTTAGGGTTGGATTAGGCGTACCCGTTTCGCGGCTCCGCCTAATCCAACCCTAAACCCTTTTCCTTATTTAAGGTCACTAAACCCGCAAGAAACTGAACCCTAAGAGGTATTGGCCTGGTGAACCCTGTCGTGGATGTGATTCAAAGATGGGGCAATGAACCTTAAGAGTAGGGTACTGCATAAGACGGGACGAAAAAGGGTTTAGGGTTGGATTAGGCGTACCCGTTTCGCGGCTCCGCCTAATCCAACCCTAAACCCTTTTCCTTATTCAAGGTCACTAAACCCGCAAGAAACTGAACTCTAAGAGGGTATTGGCCTGGTGAACCATGTTGTGGATTTTTTTCAAAGATGGGGCACTGAACCTTAAGAGTAGGGTACTGCATAAGACGGGATAGAAAAGGGTTTAGGGTTGGATTAGGCGTTCCCGCTTCGCGGCTCCGCCTAATCCAACCTTAAACCCTTTTCCTTATTCAAGGTCACTAAACCCGCAAGAAACAAAACCCTAAGAGGGTATTGGTGAACCCTGTCGTGGATGTGATTCAAAGATGGGGCACTGAACCTTAAGAGTAGGGTACTGCCTAAGACGGGATGGAAAAGGGTTTAATGTTGGATTAGGCGAACCCGCTTCGTGGCTCCGCCTAATCTAACCCTAAACCCTATTCCTTATTCAAGGTCAATAATCCCTCAATAAACTGAACCCTAAGAGGGTATTGGTGAACCCTGTCGTGGATGTGATTCAAAGATGGGGCACTAAACCTTAAGGGTAGGGTACTGCATAAGACGGGATGGAAAAGGGTTTAGGGTTGGATTAGGCAAACCCGCTTCATGGCTCCGCCTAATCCAACCCTAAACCCTTTTCCTTATTCAAGGCCACTAATCCCGCAAGAAACTGAACCCTAAGAGGGTATTGGTGAACCCTGTCGTGGATGTGATTCAAAGATAGGGAACTGAACCTTAAGAGTAGGGTAATGCATAAGACGGGATGGAAAAGGGTTTAGGGTTGGATTAGGCGTACCCGCTTCGCGGCTCCGCCTAATCCAACCCTAAACCCTTTTCCTTATTCAAGGTCACTAAACCCGCAAGAAACTAAACCCTAAGAGGGTATTGGTGAACCCTGTCGTGGATGTGATTCAAAGATGGGGCACTGAACCTTAAGAGTAGAGTACTGCCTAAGACGGGACGGAAAAGGGTTTAATGTTGGATTAGGCGAACCCGCTTCGTGGCTCCGCCTAATCCAAGCCTAAACCCTTTTCCTTATTCAAGGCTACTAATCCCGCAAGAAACTGAACCCTAAGAGGGTATTGGTGAACCCTGTCGTGGATGTGATTCAAAGATGGGGCACTGAACCTTAAGAGTAGGGTACTGCATAAGACGGGATGAAAAAGGGTTTAGGGTTAATTAGGCGTACCCGCTTCGCGGCTCCGCCTAATCCAGCCCTAAACTCTTTTCCTTATTCAAGGTCACTAAACCCGCAAGAAACTAAACCCTAAGAGGGTATTGGTGAACCCTGTCGTGGATGTGATTCAAAGATGGGGCACTGAACCTTAAGAGTAGGGTACTGCCTAAGACGGGATGGAAAAGGGTTTAGGGTTGGATTAGGCGAACCCGCTTCGTGGCTCCGCCTAATCCAACCCTAAACCCTTTTCCTTATTCAAGGTCACTAATCCCGCCAGAAACTGAACCCTAAGAGGGTATTGGTGAACTCTGTCGTGGATGTGATTCAAAGATGGGGCACTGAACCTTAAGAGTAGGGTACTGCATAAGACGGGACGGAAAAGGGTTTAGGGTTGGATTAGGAAGACCCGCTACGCGACTCTGCCTAATCCAACCCTAAACCCTTTTCCTTATTCAAGGTCACTAATCCCGCAAGAAACTGAACCCTAAGAGGGTATTGGTGAACACTGTCGTGGATGTGATTCAAAGATGGGGCACTGAACCTTAAGAGTAGGGTACTGTATAAGACGGGACGGAAAAGGGTTTAGGGTTGGATTAGGCGTACCCGTTTCGCGGCTCCGCCTAATCCAACCCTAAACCCTTTTCCTTATTTAAGGTCACTAAACCCGCAAGAAACTGAACCCTAAGAGGTATTGGCCTGGTGAACCCTGTCGTGGATGTGATTCAAAGATGGGGCAATGAACCTTAAGAGTAGGGTACTGCATAAGACGGGACGAAAAAGGGTTTAGGGTTGGATTAGGCGTACCCGTTTCGCGGCTCCGCCTAATCCAACCCTAAACCCTTTTCCTTATTCAAGGTCACTAAACCCGCAAGAAACTGAACTCTAAGAGGGTATTGGCCTGGTGAACCATGTTGTGGATTTTTTTCAAAGATGGGGCACTGAACCTTAAGAGTAGGGTACTGCATAAGACGGGATAGAAAAGGGTTTAGGGTTGGATTAGGCGTTCCCGCTTCGCGGCTCCGCCTAATCCAACCTTAAACCCTTTTCCTTATTCAAGGTCACTAAACCCGCAAGAAACAAAACCCTAAGAGGGTATTGGTGAACCCTGTCGTGGATGTGATTCAAAGATGGGGCACTGAACCTTAAGAGTAGGGTACTGCCTAAGACGGGATGGAAAAGGGTTTAATGTTGGATTAGGCGAACCCGCTTCGTGGCTCCGCCTAATCTAACCCTAAACCCTATTCCTTATTCAAGGTCAATAATCCCGCAATAAACTGAACCCTAAGAGGGTATTGGTGAACCCTGTCGTGGATGTGATTCAAAGATGGGGCACTAAACCTTAAGGGTAGGGTACTGCATAAGACGGGATGGAAAAGGGTTTAGGGTTGGATTAGGCAAACCCGCTTCATGGCTCCGCCTAATCCAACCCTAAACCCTTTTCCTTATTCAAGGCCACTAATCCCGCAAGAAACTGAACCCTAAGAGGGTATTGGTGAACCCTGTCGTGGATGTGATTCAAAGATAGGGAACTGAACCTTAAGAGTAGGGTAATGCATAAGACGGGATGGAAAAGGGTTTAGGGTTGGATTAGGCGTACCCGCTTCGCGGCTCCGCCTAATCCAACCCTAAACCCTTTTCCTTATTCAAGGTCACTAAACCCGCAAGAAACTAAACCCTAAGAGGGTATTGGTGAACCCTGTCGTGGATGTGATTCAAAGATGGGGCACTGAACCTTAAGAGTAGAGTACTGCCTAAGACGGGACGGAAAAGGGTTTAATGTTGGATTAGGCGAACCCGCTTCGTGGCTCCGCCTAATCCAAGCCTAAACCCTTTTCCTTATTCAAGGCTACTAATCCCGCAAGAAACTGAACCCTAAGAGGGTATTGGTGAACCCTGTCGTGGATGTGATTCAAAGATGGGGCACTGAACCTTAAGAGTAGGGTACTGCATAAGACGGGATGAAAAAGGGTTTAGGGTTAATTAGGCGTACCCGCTTCGCGGCTCCGCCTAATCCAGCCCTAAACTCTTTTCCTTATTCAAGGTCACTAAACCCGCAAGAAACTAAACCCTAAGAGGGTATTGGTGAACCCTGTCGTGGATGTGATTCAAAGATGGGGCACTGAACCTTAAGAGTAGGGTACTGCCTAAGACGGGATGGAAAAGGGTTTAGGGTTGGATTAGGCGAACCCGCTTCGTGGCTCCGCCTAATCCAACCCTAAACCCTTTTCCTTATTCAAGGTCACTAATCCCGCCAGAAACTGAACCCTAAGAGGGTATTGGTGAACTCTGTCGTGGATGTGATTCAAAGATGGGGCACTGAACCTTAAGAGTAGGGTACTGCATAAGACGGGACGGAAAAGGGTTTAGGGTTGGATTAGGAAGACCCGCTACGCGACTCTGCCTAATCCAACCCTAAACCCTTTTCCTTATTCAAGGTCACTAATCCCGCAAGAAACTGAACCCTAAGAGGGTATTGGTGAACACTGTCGTGGATGTGATTCAAAGATGGGGCACTGAACCTTAAGAGTAGGGTACTGTATAAGACGGGACGGAAAAGGGTTTAGGGTTGGATTAGGCGTACCCGTTTCGCGGCTCCGCCTAATCCAACCCTAAACCCTTTTCCTTATTTAAGGTCACTAAACCCGCAAGAAACTGAACCCTAAGAGGTATTGGCCTGGTGAACCCTGTCGTGGATGTGATTCAAAGATGGGGCAATGAACCTTAAGAGTAGGGTACTGCATAAGACGGGACGAAAAAGGGTTTAGGGTTGGATTAGGCGTACCCGTTTCGCGGCTCCGCCTAATCCAACCCTAAACCCTTTTCCTTATTCAAGGTCACTAAACCCGCAAGAAACTGAACTCTAAGAGGGTATTGGCCTGGTGAACCATGTTGTGGATTTTTTTCAAAGATGGGGCACTGAACCTTAAGAGTAGGGTACTGCATAAGACGGGATAGAAAAGGGTTTAGGGTTGGATTAGGCGTTCCCGCTTCGCGGCTCCGCCTAATCCAACCTTAAACCCTTTTCCTTATTCAAGGTCACTAAACCCGCAAGAAACAAAACCCTAAGAGGGTATTGGTGAACCCTGTCGTGGATGTGATTCAAAGATGGGGCACTGAACCTTAAGAGTAGGGTACTGCCTAAGACGGGATGGAAAAGGGTTTAATGTTGGATTAGGCGAACCCGCTTCGTGGCTCCGCCTAATCTAACCCTAAACCCTATTCCTTATTCAAGGTCAATAATCCCGCAATAAACTGAACCCTAAGAGGGTATTGGTGAACCCTGTCGTGGATGTGATTCAAAGATGGGGCACTAAACCTTAAGGGTAGGGTACTGCATAAGACGGGATGGAAAAGGGTTTAGGGTTGGATTAGGCAAACCCGCTTCATGGCTCCGCCTAATCCAACCCTAAACCCTTTTCCTTATTCAAGGCCACTAATCCCGCAAGAAACTGAACCCTAAGAGGGTATTGGTGAACCCTGTCGTGGATGTGATTCAAAGATAGGGAACTGAACCTTAAGAGTAGGGTAATGCATAAGACGGGATGGAAAAGGGTTTAGGGTTGGATTAGGCGTACCCGCTTCGCGGCTCCGCCTAATCCAACCCTAAACCCTTTTCCTTATTCAAGGTCACTAAACCCGCAAGAAACTAAACCCTAAGAGGGTATTGGTGAACCCTGTCGTGGATGTGATTCAAAGATGGGGCACTGAACCTTAAGAGTAGAGTACTGCCTAAGACGGGACGGAAAAGGGTTTAATGTTGGATTAGGCGAACCCGCTTCGTGGCTCCGCCTAATCCAAGCCTAAACCCTTTTCCTTATTCAAGGCTACTAATCCCGCAAGAAACTGAACCCTAAGAGGGTATTGGTGAACCCTGTCGTGGATGTGATTCAAAGATGGGGCACTGAACCTTAAGAGTAGGGTACTGCATAAGACGGGATGAAAAAGGGTTTAGGGTTAATTAGGCGTACCCGCTTCGCGGCTCCGCCTAATCCAGCCCTAAACTCTTTTCCTTATTCAAGGTCACTAAACCCGCAAGAAACTAAACCCTAAGAGGGTATTGGTGAACCCTGTCGTGGATGTGATTCAAAGATGGGGCACTGAACCTTAAGAGTAGGGTACTGCCTAAGACGGGATGGAAAAGGGTTTAGGGTTGGATTAGGCGAACCCGCTTCGTGGCTCCGCCTAATCCAACCCTAAACCCTTTTCCTTATTCAAGGTCACTAATCCCGCCAGAAACTGAACCCTAAGAGGGTATTGGTGAACTCTGTCGTGGATGTGATTCAAAGATGGGGCACTGAACCTTAAGAGTAGGGTACTGCATAAGACGGGACGGAAAAGGGTTTAGGGTTGGATTAGGAAGATCCGCTACGCGACTCTGCCTAATCCAACCCTAAACCCTTTTCCTTATTCAAGGTCACTAATCCCGCAAGAAACTGAACCCTAAGAGGGTATTGGTGAACACTGTCGTGGATGTGATTCAAAGATGGGGCACTGAACCTTAAGAGTAGGGTACTGTATAAGACGGGACGGAAAAGGGTTTAGGGTTGGATTAGGCGTACCCGTTTCGCGGCTCCGCCTAATCCAACCCTAAACCCTTTTCCTTATTTAAGGTCACTAAACCCGCAAGAAACTGAACCCTAAGAGGTATTGGCCTGGTGAACCCTGTCGTGGATGTGATTCAAAGATGGGGCAATGAACCTTAAGAGTAGGGTACTGCATAAGACGGGACGAAAAAGGGTTTAGGGTTGGATTAGGCGTACCCGTTTCGCGGCTCCGCCTAATCCAACCCTAAACCCTTTTCCTTATTCAAGGTCACTAAACCCGCAAGAAACAAAACCCTAAGAGGGTATTGGTGAACCCTGTCGTGGATGTGATTCAAAGATGGGGCACTGAACCTTAAGAGTAGGGTACTGCCTAAGACGGGATGGAAAAGGGTTTAATGTTGGATTAGGCGAACCCGCTTCGTGGCTCCGCCTAATCTAACCCTAAACCCTATTCCTTATTCAAGGTCACTAATCCCGCAATAAACTGAACCCTAAGAGGGTATTGGTGAACCCTGTCGTGGATGTGATTCAAAGATAGGGCACTGAACCTTAAGAGTAGGGTACTGCATAAGACGGGATGGAAAAGGGATTAGGGTTGGATTAGGCAAACCCGCTTCGCGGCTCCGCCTAATCCAACCGTAAACCCTTTTCCTTATTCAAGGTCATTAAACCCGCAATAAACTAAACCATAAGAGGGTATTGGTGAACCCTGTCGTGGATGTGATTCAAAGATGGGGCACTGAACCTTAAGAGTAGGGTACTGCATAAGACGGGATGGAAAAGGGTTTAGGGTTGGATTAGGCAAACCCGCTTCGCGTCTCCGCCTAATCCAACCCTAAACCCTTTTCCTTATTCAAGGCCACTAATCCCGCAAGAAACTGAACCCTAAGAGGGTATTGGTGAACCCTGTCGTGGATGTGATTCAAAGATGGGGCACTGAACCTTAAGAGTAGGGTACTGCATAAGACGGGATGAAAAAGGGTTTAGGGTTAATTAGGCGTACCCGCTTCGCGGCTCCGCCTAATCCAGCCCTAAACTCTTTTCCTTATTCAAGGTCACTAAACCCGCAAGAAACTAAACCCTAAGAGGGTATTGGTGAACCCTGTCGTGGATGTGATTCAAAGATGGGGCACTGAACCTTAAGAGTAGGGTACTGCCTAAGACGGGATGGAAAAGGGTTTAGGGTTGGATTAGGCGAACCCGCTTCGTGGCTCCGCCTAATCCAACCCTAAACCCTTTTCCTTATTCAAGGTCACTAATCCCGCCAGAAACTGAACCCTAAGAGGGTATTGGTGAACTCTGTCGTGGATGTGATTCAAAGATGGGGCACTGAACCTTAAGAGTAGGGTACTGCATAAGACGGGACGGAAAAGGGTTTAGGGTTGGATTAGGAAGATCCGCTACGCGACTCTGCCTAATCCAACCCTAAACCCTTTTCCTTATTCAAGGTCACTAATCCCGCAAGAAACTGAACCCTAAGAGGGTATTGGTGAACACTGTCGTGGATGTGATTCAAAGATGGGGCACTGAACCTTAAGAGTAGGGTACTGTATAAGACGGGACGGAAAAGGGTTTAGGGTTGGATTAGGCGTACCCGTTTCGCGGCTCCGCCTAATCCAACCCTAAACCCTTTTCCTTATTTAAGGTCACTAAACCCGCAAGAAACTGAACCCTAAGAGGTATTGGCCTGGTGAACCCTGTCGTGGATGTGATTCAAAGATGGGGCAATGAACCTTAAGAGTAGGGTACTGCATAAGACGGGACGAAAAAGGGTTTAGGGTTGGATTAGGCGTACCCGTTTCGCGGCTCCGCCTAATCCAACCCTAAACCCTTTTCCTTATTCAAGGTCACTAAACCCGCAAGAAACTGAACTCTAAGAGGGTATTGGCCTGGTGAACCATGTTGTGGATTTTTTTCAAAGATGGGGCACTGAACCTTAAGAGTAGGGTACTGCATAAGACGGGATAGAAAAGGGTTTAGGGTTGGATTAGGCGTTCCCGCTTCGCGGCTCCGCCTAATCCAACCTTAAACCCTTTTCCTTATTCAAGGTCACTAAACCCGCAAGAAACAAAACCCTAAGAGGGTATTGGTGAACCCTGTCGTGGATGTGATTCAAAGATGGGGCACTGAACCTTAAGAGTAGGGTACTGCCTAAGACGGGATGGAAAAGGGTTTAATGTTGGATTAGGCGAACCCGCTTCGTGGCTCCGCCTAATCTAACCCTAAACCCTATTCCTTATTCAAGGTCACTAATCCCGCAATAAACTGAACCCTAAGAGGGTATTGGTGAACCCTGTCGTGGATGTGATTCAAAGATAGGGCACTGAACCTTAAGAGTAGGGTACTGCATAAGACGGGATGGAAAAGGGATTAGGGTTGGATTAGGCAAACCCGCTTCGCGGCTCCGCCTAATCCAACCGTAAACCCTTTTCCTTATTCAAGGTCATTAAACCCGCAATAAACTAAACCATAAGAGGGTATTGGTGAACCCTGTCGTGGATGTGATTCAAAGATGGGGCACTGAACCTTAAGAGTAGGGTACTGCATAAGACGGGATGGAAAAGGGTTTAGGGTTGGATTAGGCAAACCCGCTTCGCGTCTCCGCCTAATCCAACCCTAAACCCTTTTCCTTATTCAAGGCCACTAATCCCGCAAGAAACTGAACCCTAAGAGGGTATTGGTGAACCCTGTCGTGGATGTGATTCAAAGATAGGGAACTGAACCTTAAGAGTAGGGTACTGCATAAGACGGGATGGAAACGGGTTTAGGGTTCGATTAGGCGTACCCGCTTCGCGGCTCCGCCTAATCCAACCATAAACCCTTTTCCTTATTCAAGGTCACTAAACCCGCAAGAAACTAAACCCTAAGAGGGTATTGGTGAACCCTGTCGTGGATGTGATTCAAAGATGGGGCACTGAACCTTAAGAGTAGGGTACTGCCTAAGACGGGACGGAAAAGGGTTTAATGTTGGATTAGGCGAACCCGCTTCGTGGCTCCGCCTAATCCAACCCTAAACCCTTTTCCTTATTCAAGGCCACTAATCCCGCAAGAAATTGAACCCTAAGAGGGTATTGGTGAACCCTGTCGTGGATGTGATTCAAAGATGGGGCATTGAACCTTAAGAGTAGGGTACTGCATAAGACGGGTCAGAAAAGGGTTTAGGGTTGGATTAGGCGTACCCGCTTCGCGGCTTCGCCTAATCCAACCCTAAACCCTTTTCCTTATTCAAGGTCACTAAACCCGCAAGAAACTAAACCCTAATAGGGTATTGGTGAACCCTCTCGTGGATGTGATTCAAAGATGGGGCACTGAACCTTAAGAGTAGGGTACTGCCTAAGACGGAACGAAAAAGGGTTTAAGGTTGGATTAGGCGAACCCGCTTCGTGGCTCCGCCTAATCCAACCCTATACCCTTTTCCTTATTCAAGGTCACTAATCCCGCCAGAAACTGAACCCTAAGAGGGTATTGGTGAACTCTGTCGTGGATGTGATTCAAAGATGGGGCACTGAACCTTAAGAGTAGGGTACTGCATAAGACGGGACGGAAAAGGGTTTAGGGTTGGACTAGGAAGACCCGCTACGCGACTCTGCCTAATCCAACCCTAAACCCTTTTCCTTATTCAAGGTCACTAATCCCGCAAGAAACTGAACCCTAAGAGGGTATTGGTGAACCCTGTCGTGGATGTGATTCAAAGATGGGGCACTGAACCTTAAGAGTAGGGTACTGCATAAGACGGGACGGAAAAGGGTTTAGGGTTGGATTAGGCGTACCCGTTTCGCGGCTCCGCCTAATCCAACCCTAAACCCTTTTCCTTATTTAAGGTCACTAAACCCGCAAGAAACTGAACCCTAAGAGGTATTGGCCTTGTGAACCCTGTCGTGGATGTGATTCAAAGATGGGGCAATGAACCTTAAGAGTAGGGTACTGCATAAGATGGGACGGAAAAGGGTTTAGGGTTGGATTAGGCGTACCCGTTTCGCGGCTCCGCCTAATCCAACCCTAAACCCTTTTCCTTATTCAAGGTCACTAAACCCGAAAGAAACTGAACCCTAAGAGGGTATTGGTGAACCCTGTCGTGGATGTGATTCAAAGATGGGGCACTGAACCTAAAGAGTAGGGTACTGCCTAAGACGGGACGGAAAAGGGTTTAATGTTGGATTAGGCGAACCCGCTTCGTGGCTCCGCCTAATCCAACCCTAAACCCTTTTCCTTATTCAAGGCCACTAATCCCGCAAGAAACTGAACGCTAAGAGGGTATTGGTGAAACCTGCCGTGGATGTGATTCAAAGATAGGGCACTGAACCTTAAGAGTAGGGTACTGCATAAGACGGGATGGAAAAGGGTTTAGGGTTGGATTAGGCAAACCCGCTTCGCGGCTCCGCCTAATCCAACCCTAAACCCTTTTCCTTATTCAAGGTCACTAAACCCGCAAGAAACTAAACCCTAAGAGGGTATTGGTGAACCCTGTCGTGGATGTGATTCAAAGATGGGGCACTAAACCTTAAGGGTAGGGTACTGCATAAGACGGGATGGAAAAGGGTTTAGGGTTGGATTAGGCAAACCCGCTTCATGGCTCCGCCTAATCCAACCCTAAACCCTTTTCCTTATTCAAGGCCACTAATCCCGTAAGAAACTGAACCCTAAGAGGGTATTGGTGAACCCTGTCGTGGATGTGATTCAAAGATAGGGAACTGAACCTTAAGAGTAGGGTAATGCATAAGACGGGATGGAAAAGGGTTTAGGGTTGGATTAGGCGTACCCGCTTCGCGGCTTCGCCTAATCCAACCCTAAACCCTTTTCCTTATTCAAGGTCACTAAACCCGCAAGAAACTAAACCCTAAGAGGGTATTGGTGAACCCTGTCGTGGATGTGATTCAAAGATGGGGCACTGAACCTTAAGAGTAGGGTACTGCCTAAGACGGGACGGAAAAGGGTTTAAAGTTGGATTAGGCCAACCCGCTTCATGGCTCCGCCTAATCCAACCCTAAACCCTTTTCCTTATTCAAGGCTACTAATCCCGCAAGAAACTGAACCCTAAGAGGGTATTGGTGAACCCTGTCGTGGATGTGATTCAAAGATAGGGCACTGAACCTTAAGAGTAGGGTACTGCATAAGACGGGATGGAAAAGGGTTTAGGGTTGGATTAGGCAAACCCGCTTCGCGGCTCCGCCTAATCCAACCCTAAACCCTTTTCCTTATTCAAGGTCACTAAACCCGCAAGAAACTAAACCCTAAGAGGGTATTGGTGAACCCTGTCGTGGATGTGATTCAAAGATGGGGAACTGAACCTTAAGAGTAGGGTACTGCATAAGACGGGATGGAAACGGGTTTAGGGTTTGATTAGGCGTACCCGCTTCGCGGCTCCGCCTAATCCAACCATAAACCCTTTTCCTTATTCAAGGTCACTAAACCCGCAAGAAACTAAACCCTAAGAGGGTATTGGTGAACCCTGTCGTGGATGTGATTCAAAGATGGGGCACTGAACCTAAAGAGTAGGGTACTGCCTAAGACGGAACGGAAAAGGGTTTAATGTTGGATTAGGCGAACCCGGTTCGTGGCTCCGCCTAATCCAACCCTAAACCCTTTTCCTTATTCAAGGCCACTAATCCCGCAAGAAACTGAACGCTAAGAGGGTATTGGTGAAACCTGTCGTGGATGTGATTCAAAGATAGGGCACTGAACCTTAAGAGTAGGGTACTGCATAAGACGGGATGGAAAAGGGTTTAGGGTTGGATTAGGCAAACCCGCTTCGCGGCTCCGCCTAATCCAACCCTAAACCCTTTTCCTTATTCAAGGTCACTAAACCCGCAAGAAACTAAACCCTAAGAGGGTATTGGTGAACCCTGTCGTGGATGTGATTCAAAGATGGGGCACTAAACCTTAAGGGTAGGGTACTGCATAAGACGGGATGGAAAAGGGTTTAGGGTTGGATTAGGCAAACCCGCTTCATGGCTCCGCCTAATCCAACCCTAAACCCTTTTCCTTATTCAAGGCCACTAATCCCGCAAGAAACTGAACCCTAAGAGGGTATTGGTGAACCCTGTCGTGGATGTGATTCAAAGATAGGGAACTGAACCTTAAGAGTAGGGTAATGCATAAGACGGGATGGAAAAGGGTTTAGGGTTGGATTAGGCGTACCCGCTTCGCGGCTCCGCCTAATCCAACCCTAAACCCTTTTCCTTATTCAAGGTCACTAAACCCGCAAGAAACTAAACCCTAAGAGGGTATTGGTGAACCCTGTCGTGGATGTGATTCAAAGATGGGGCACTGAACCTAAAGAGTAGGGTACTGCCTAAGACGGGACGGAAAAGGGTTTAATGTTGGATTAGGCGAACCTGCTTCGTGGCTCCGCCTAATCCAACCCTAAACCCTTTTCCATATTCAAGGCCACTAATCCCGCAAGAAACTGAACGCTAAGAGGGTATTGGTGAAACCTGTCGTGGATGTGATTCAAAGATAGGGCACTGAACCTTAAGAGTAGGGTACTGCATAAGACGGGATGGAAAAGGGTTTAGGGTTGGATTAGGCAAACCCGCTTCGCGGCTCCGCCTAATCCAACCCTAAACCCTTTTCCTTATTCAAGGTCACTAAACCCGCAAGAAACTAAACCCTAAGAGGGTATTGGTGAACCCTGTCGTGGATGTGATTCAAAGATGGGGCACTAAACCTTAAGGGTAGGGTACTGCATAAGACGGGATGGAAAAGGGTTTAGGGTTGGATTAGGCAAACCCGCTTCATGGCTCCGCCTAATCCAACCCTAAACCCTTTTCCTTATTCAAGGCCACTAATCCCGCAAGAAACTGAACCCTAAGAGGGTATTGGTGAACCCTGTCGTGGATGTGATTCAAAGATAGGGAAGTGAACCTTAAGAGTAGGGTAATGCATAAGACGGGATGGAAAAGGGTTTAGGGTTGGATTAGGCGTACCCGCTTCGCGGCTCCGCCTAATCCAACCCTAAACCCTTTTCCTTATTCAAGGTCACTAAACCCGCAAGAAACTAAACCCTAAGAGGGTATTGGTGAACCCTGTCGTGGATGTGATTCAAAGATGGGGCACTGAACCTTAAGAGTAGGGTACTGCCTAAGACGGGACGGAAAAGGGTTTAATGTTGGATTAGGCCAACCCGCTTCGTGGCTCCGCCTAATCCAACCCTAAACCCTTTTCCTTATTCAAGGCTACTAATCCCGCAAGAAACTGAACCCTAAGAGGGTATTGGTGAACCCTGTCGTGGATGTGATTCAAAGATGGGGCACTGAACCTTAAGAGTAGGGTACTGCATAAGACGGGATGAAAAAGGGTTTAGGGTTAATTAGGCGTACCCGCTTCGCGGCTCCGCCTAATCCAGCCCTAAACTCTTTTCCTTATTCAAGGTCACTAAACCCGCAAGAAACTAAACCCTAAGAGGGTATTGGTGAACCCTGTCGTGGATGTGATTCAAAGATGGGGCACTGAACCTTAAGAGTAGGGTACTGCCTAAGACGGGATGGAAAAGGGTTTAGGGTTGGATTAGGCGAACCCGCTTCGTGGCTCCGCCTAATCCAACCCTAAACCCTTTTCCTTATTCAAGGTCACTAATCCCGCCAGAAACTGAACCCTAAGAGGGTATTGGTGAACCCTGTCGTGGATGTGATTCAAAGATGGGGCACTGAACCTTAAGAGTAGGGTACTGCATAAGACGGGATGGAAAAGGGTTTAGGGTTGGATTAGGCAAACCCGCTTCGCGGCTCCGCCTAATCCAACCCTAAACCCTTTTCCTTATTCAAGGTCACTAAACCCGCAAGAAACTAAACCCTAAGAGGGTATTGGTGAACCCTGTCGTGGATGTGATTCAAAGATGGGGCACTAAACCTTAAGGGTAGGGTACTGCATAAGACGGGATGGAAAAGGGTTTAGGGTTGGATTAGGCAAACCCGCTTCATGGCTCCGCCTAATCCAACCCTAAACCCTTTTCCTTATTCAAGGCCACTAATCCCGCAAGAAACTGAACCCTAAGAGGGTATTGGTGAACCCTGTCGTGGATGTGATTCAAAGATAGGGAACTGAACCTTAAGAGTAGGGTAATGCATAAGACGGGATGGAAAAGGGTTTAGGGTTGGATTAGGCGTACCCACTTCGCGGCTCCGCCTAATCCAGCCCTAAACTCTTTTCCTTATTCAAGGTCACTAAACCCGCAAGAAACTAAACCCTAAGAGGGTATTGGTGAACCCTATCGTGGATGTGATTCAAAGATGGGGCACTGAACCTTAAGAGTAGGGTACTGCCTAAGACGGGATGGAAAAGGGTTTAGGGTTGGATTAGACGAACCCGCTTCGTGGCTCCGCCTAATCCAACCCTAAACCCTTTTCCTTATTCAAGGTCACTAATCCCGCCAGAAACTGAACCCTAAGAGGGTATTGGTGAACTCTGTCGTGGATGTGATTCAAAGATGGGGCACTGAACCTTAAGAGTAGGGTACTGCATGACGGGACGGAAAAGGGTTTAGGGTTGGATTAAGAAGACCCGCTACGCGACTCTGCCTAATCCAACCCTAAACCCTTTTCCTTATTCAAGGTCACTAATCCCGCAAGAAACTGAACCCTAAGAGGGTATTGGTGAACCCTGTCGTGGATGTGATTCAAAGATGGGGCACTGAACCTTAAGAGTAGGGTACTGCATAAGACGGGACGGAAAAGGGTTTAGGGTTGGATTAGGCGTACCCGTTTCGCGGCTCCGCCTAATCCAACCCTAAACCCTTTTCCTTATTTAAGGTCACTAAACCCGCAAGAAACTGAACCCTAAGAGGTATTGGCCTGGTGAACCCTGTCGTGGATGTGATTGAAAGATGGGGCAATGAACCTTAAGAGTAGGGTACTGCATAAGACGGGACGAAAAAGTGTTTAGGGTTGGATTAGGCGTACCCGTTTCGCGGCTCCGCCTAATCCAACCCTAAACCCTTTTCCTTATTCAAGGTCACTAAACCCGCAAGAAACTGAACTCTAAGAGGGTATTGGCCTGGTGAACCATGTTGTGGATTTTTTTCAAAGATGGGGCACTGAACCTTAAGAGTAGGGTACTGCATAAGACGGGATAGAAAAGGGTTTAGAGTTGGATTAGGCGTTCCCGCTTCGCGGCTCCGCCTAATCCAACCTTAAACCCTTTTCCTTATTCAAGGTCACTAAACCCGCAAGAAACAAAACCCTAAGAGGGTATAGGTGAACCCTGTCGTGGATGTGATTCAAAGATGGGGCACTGAACCTTAAGAGTAGGGTACTGCCTATGACGGGATGGAAAAGGGTTTAATGTTGGATTAGGCGAACCCGCTTCGTGGCTCCGCCTAATCTAACCCTAAACCCTATTCCTTATTCAAGGTCACTAATCCCGCAATAAACTGAACCCTAAGAGGGTATTGGTGAACCCTGTCGTGGATGTGATTCAAAGATAGGGAACTGAACCTTAAGAGTAGGGTACTGCATAAGACGTGATGGAAACGGGTTTAGGGTTGGATTAGGCGTACCCGCTTCGCGGCTCCGCCTAATCCAACCATAAACCCTTTTCCTTATTCAAGGTCACTAAACCCGCAAGAAACTAAACCCTAAGAGGGTATTGGTGAACCCTGTCGTGGATGTGATTCAAAGATGGGGCACTGAACCTTAAGAGTAGGGTACTGCCTAAGACGGGACGGAAAAGGGTTTAATGTTGGATTAGGCGAACCCGCTTCGTGGCTCCGCCTAATCCAACCCTAAACCCTTTTCCTTATTCAAGGCCACTAATCCCGCAAGAAATTGAACCCTAAGAGGGTATTGGTGAACCCTGTCGTGGATGTGATTCAAAGATGGGGCATTGAACCTTAAGAGTAGGGTACTGCATAAGACGGGTCAGAAAAGGGTTTAGGGTTGGATTAGGCGTACCCGCTTCGCGGCTTCGCCTAATCCAACCCTAAACCCTTTTCCTTATTCAAGGTCACTAAACCCGCAAGAAACTAAACCCTAATAGGGTATTGGTGAACCCTCTCGTGGATGTGATTCAAAGATGGGGCACTGAACCTTAAGAGTAGGGTACTGCCTAAGACGGAACGAAAAAGGGTTTAGGGTTGGATTAGGCGAACCCGCTTCGTGGCTCCGCCTAATCCAACCCTATACCCTTTTCCTTATTCAAGGTCACTAATCCCGCCAGAAACTGAACCCTAAGAGGGTATTGGTGAACTCTGTCGTGGATGTGATTCAAAGATGGGGCACTGAACCTTAAGAGTAGGGTACTGCATAAGACGGGACGGAAAAGGGTTTAGGGTTGGATTAGGAAGACCCGCTACGCGACTCTGCCTAATCCAACCCTAAACCCTTTTCCTTATTCAAGGTCACTAATCCCGCAAGAAACTGAACCCTAAGAGGGTATTGGTGAACCCTGTCGTGGATGTGATTCAAAGATGGGGCACTGAACCTTAAGAGTAGGGTACTGCATAAGACGGGACGGAAAAGGGTTTAGTGTTGGATTAGGCGTACCCGTTTCGCGGCTCCGCCTAATCCAACCCTAAACCCTTTTCCTTATTTAAGGTCACTAAACCCGCAAGAAACTGAACCCTAAGAGGTATTGGCCTGGTGAACCCTGTCGTGGATGTGATTCAAAGATGGGGCAATGAACCTTAAGAGTAGGGTACTGCATAAGATGGGACGGAAAAGGGTTTAGGGTTGGATTAGGCGTACCCGTTTCGCGGCTCCGCCTAATCCAACCCTAAACCCTTTTCCTTATTCAAGGTCACTAAACCCGAAAGAAACTGAACCCTAAGAGGGTATTGGTGAACCCTGTCGTGGATGTGATTCAAAGATGGGGCACTGAACCTAAAGAGTAGGGTACTGCCTAAGACGGGACGGAAAAGGGTTTAATGTTGGATTAGGCGAACCCGCTTCGTGGCTCCGCCTAATCCAACCCTAAACCCTTTTCCTTATTCAAGGCCACTAATCCCGCAAGAAACTGAACGCTAAGAGGGTATTGGTGAAACCTGTCGTGGATGTGATTCAAAGATAGGGCACTGAACCTTAAGAGTAGGGTACTGCATAAGACGGGATGGAAAATGGTTTAGGGTTGGATTAGGCAAACCCGCTTCGCGGCTCCGCCTAATCCAACCCTAAACCCTTTTCCTTATTCAAGGTCACTAAACCCGCAAGAAACTAAACCCTAAGAGGGTATTGGTGAACCCTGTCGTGGATGTGATTCAAAGATGGGGCACTAAACCTTAAGGGTAGGGTACTGCATAAGACGGGATGGAAAAGGGTTTAGGGTTGGATTAGGCAAACCCGCTTCATGGCTCCGCCTAATCCAACCCTAAACCCTTTTCCTTATTCAAGGCCACTAATCCCGCAAGAAACTGAACCCTAAGAGGGTATTGGTGAACCCTGTCGTGGATGTGATTCAAAGATAGGGAACTGAACCTTAAGAGTAGGGTAATGCATAAGACGGGATGGAAAAGGGTTTAGGGTTGGATTAGGCGTACCCGCTTCGCGGCTCCGCCTAATCCAACCCTAAACCCTTTTCCTTATTCAAGGTCACTAAACCCGCAAGAAACTAAACCCTAAGAGGGTATTGGTGAACCCTGTCGTGGATGTGATTCAAAGATGGGGCACTGAACCTTAAGAGTAGGGTACTGCCTAAGACGGGACGGAAAAGGGTTTAATGTTGGATTAGGCCAACCCGCTTCGTGGCTCCGCCTAATCCAACCCTAAACCCTTTTCCTTATTCAAGGCTACTAATCCCGCAAGAAACTGAACCATAAGAGGGTATTGGTGAACCCTGTCGTGGATGTGATTCAAAGATGGGGCACTGAACCTTAAGAGTAGGGTACTGCATAAGACGGGACGGAAAAGGGTTTAGGGTTGGATTTGGCGTACCCGTTTCGCGGCTCCGCCTAATCCAACCCTAAACCCTTTTCCTTATTTAAGGTCACTAAACCCGCAAGAAACTGAACCCTAAGAGGTATTGGCCTGGTGAACCCTGTCGTGGATGTGATTCAAAGATGGGGCAATGAACCTTAAGAGTAGGGTACTGCATAAGACGGGACGAAAAAGGGTTTAGGGTTGGATTAGGCGTACCCGTTTCGCGGCTCCGCCTAATCCAACCCTAAACCCTTTTCCTTATTAAAGGTCACTAAACCCGCAAGAAACTGAACTCTAAGAGGGTATTGGCCTGGTGAACCATGTTGTGGATTTTTTTCAAAGATGGGGCACTGAACCTTAAGAGTAGGGTACTGCCTAAGACGGGACGGAAAAGGGTTTAATGTTGGATTAGGCGAACCCGCTTCGTGGCTCCGCCTAATCCAACCCTAAACCCTTTTCCTTATTCAAGGCCACTAATCCCGCAAGAAACTGAACGCTAAGAGGGTATTGGTGAAACCTGTCGTGGATGTGATTCAAAGATAGGGCACTGAACCTTAAGAGTAGGGTACTGCATAAGACGGGATGGAAAATGGTTTAGGGTTGGATTAGGCAAACCCGCTTCGCGGCTCCGCCTAATCCAACCCTAAACCCTTTTCCTTATTCAAGGTCACTAAACCCGCAAGAAACTAAACCCTAAGAGGGTATTGGTGAACCCTGTCGTGGATGTGATTCAAAGATGGGGCACTGAACCTTAAGAGTAGGGTACTGCCTAAGACAGGATGGAAAAGGGTTTAGGGTTGGATTAGGCGAACCCGCTTCGTGGCTCCGCCTAATCCAACCCTAAACCCTTTTCCTTATTCAAGGTCACTAATTCCGCCAGAAACTGAACCCTAAGAGGGTATTGGTGAACTCTGTCGTGGATGTGATTCAAAGATGGGGCACTGAACCTTAAGAGTAGGGTACTGCATAAGACGGGACGGAAAAGGGTTTAGGGTTGGATTAGGAAGACCCGCTACGCGACTCTGCCTAATCCAACCCTAAACCCTTTTCCTTATTCAAGGTCACTAATCCCGCAAGAAACTGAACCCTAAGAGGGTATTGGTGAACCCTGTCGTGGATGTGATTCAAAGATGGGGCACTGAACCTTAAGAGTAGGGTACTGCATAAGACGGGACGGAAAAGGGTTTAGGGTTGGATTAGGCGTACCCGTTTCGCGGCTCCGCCTAATCCAACCCTAAACCCTTTTCCTTATTTAAGGTCACTAAACCCGCAAGAAACTGAACCCTAAGAGGTATTGGCCTGGTGAACCCTGTCGTGGATGTGATTCAAAGATGGGGCAATGAACCTTAAGAGTAGGGTACTGCATAAGACGGGACGAAAAAGGGTTTAGGGTTGGATTAGGCGTACCCGTTTCGCGGCTCCGCCTAATCCAACCCTAAACCCTTTTCCTTATTAAAGGTCACTAAACCCGCAAGAAACTGAACTCTAAGAGGGTATTGGCCTGGTGAACCATGTTGTGGATTTTTTTCAAAGATGGGGCACTGAACCTTAAGAGTAGGGTACTACATAAGACGGGATAGAAAAGGGTTTAGGGTTGGATTAGGCGTTCCCGCTTCGCGGCTCCGCCTAATCCAACCTTAAACCCTTTTCCTTATTCAAGGTCACTAAACCCGCAAGAAACAAAACCCTAAGAGGGTATTGGTGAACCCTGTCGTGGATGTGATTCAAAGATGGGGCACTGTACCTTAAGAGTAGGGTACTGCCTAAGACGGGATGGAAAAGGGTTTAATGTTGGATTAGGCGAACCCGCTTCGTGGCTCCGCCTAATCTAACCCTAAACCCTATTCCTTATTCAAGGTCACTAATCCCGCAATAAACTGAACCCTAAGAGGGTATTGGTGAACCCTGTCGTGGATGTGATTCAAAGATAGGGAACTGAACCTTAAGAGTAGGGTACTGCATAAGACGTGATGGAAACGGGTTTAGGGTTGGATTAGGCGTACCCGCTTCGCGGCTCCGCCTAATCCAACCATAAACCCTTTTCCTTATTCAAGGTCACTAAACCCGCAAGAAACTAAACCCTAAGAGGGTATTGGTGAACCCTGTCGTGGATGTGATTCAAAGATGGGGCACTGAACCTTAAGAGTAGGGTACTGCCTAAGACGGGACGGAAAAGGGTTTAATGTTGGATTAGGCGAACCCGCTTCGTGGCTCCGCCTAATCCAACCCTATACCCTTTTCCTTATTCAAGGTCACTAATCCCACCAGAAACTGAACCCTAAGAGGGTATTGGTGAACTCTGTCGTGGATGTGATTCAAAGATGGGGCACTGAACCTTAAGAGTAGGGTACTGCATAAGACGGGACGGAAAAGGGTTTAGGGTTGGATTAGGAAGACCCGCTACGCGACTCTGCCTAATCCAACCCTAAACCCTTTTCCTTATTCAAGGTCACTAATCCCGCAAGAAACTGAACCCTAAGAGGGTATTGGTGAACCCTGTCGTGGATGTGATTCAAAGATGGGGCACTGAACCTTAAGAGTAGGGTACTGCATAAGACGGGACGGAAAAGGGTTTAGTGTTGGATTAGGCGTACCCGTTTCGCGGCTCCGCCTAATCCAACCCTAAACCCTTTTCCTTATTTAAGGTCACTAAACCCGCAAGAAACTGAACCCTAAGAGGTATTGGCCTGGTGAACCCTGTCGTGGATGTGATTCAAAGATGGGGCAATGAACCTTAAGAGTAGGGTACTGCATAAGATGGGACGGAAAAGGGTTTAGGGTTGGATTAGGCGTACCCGTTTCGCGGCTCCGCCTAATCCAACCCTAAACCCTTTTCCTTATTCAAGGTCACTAAACCCGAAAGAAACTGAACCCTAAGAGGGTATTGGTGAACCCTGTCATGGATGTGATTCAAAGATGGGGCACTGAACCTAAAGAGTAGGGTACTGCCTAAGACGGGACGGAAAAGGGTTTAATGTTGGATTAGGCGAACCCGCTTCGTGGCTCCGCCTAATCCAACCCTAAACCCTTTTCCTTATTCAAGGCCACTAATCCCGCAAGAAACTGAACGCTAAGAGGGTATTGGTGAAACCTGTCGTGGATGTGATTCAAAGATAGGGCACTGAACCTTAAGAGTAGGGTACTGCATAAGACGGGATGGAAAATGGTTTAGGGTTGGATTAGGCAAACCCACTTCGCGGCTCCGCCTAATCCAACCCTAAACCCTTTTCCTTATTCAAGGTCACTAAACCCGCAAGAAACTAAACCCTAAGAGGGTATTGTTGAACCCTGTCGTGGATGTGATTCAAAGATGGGGCACTAAACCTTAAGGGTAGGGTACTGCATAAGACGGGATGGAAAAGGGTTTAGGGTTGGATTAGGCAAACCCGCTTCATGGCTCCGCCTAATCCAACCCTAAACCCTTTTCCTTATTCAAGGCCACTAATCCCGCAAGAAACTGAACCCTAAGAGGGTATTGGTGAACCCTGTCGTGGATGTGATTCAAAGATAGGGAACTGAACCTTAAGAGTAGGGTAATGCATAAGACGGGATGGAAAAGGGTTTAGGGTTGGATTAGGCGTACCCGCTTCGCGGCTCCGCCTAATCCAACCCTAAACCCTTTTCCTTATTCAAGGTCACTAAACCCGCAAGAAACTAAACCCTAAGAGGGTATTGGTGAACCCTGTCGTGGATGTGATTCAAAGATGGGGCACTGAACCTTAAGAGTAGGGTACTGCCTAAGACGGGACGGAAAAGGGTTTAATGTTGGATTAGGCCAACCCGCTTCGTGGCTCCGCCTAATCCAACCCTAAACCCTTTTCCTTATTCAAGGCTACTAATCCCGCAAGAAACTGAACCATAAGAGGGTATTGGTGAACCCTGTCGTGGATGTGATTCAAAGATGGGGCACTGAACCTTAAGAGTAGGGTACTGCATAAGACGGGATGAAAAAGGGTTTAGGGTTAATTAGGCGTACCCGCTTCGCGACTCCGCCTAATCCAGCCCTAAACTCTTTTCCTTATTCAAGGTCACTAAACCCGCAAGAAACTAAACCCTAAGAGGGTATTGGTGAACCCTGTCGTGGATGTGATTCAAAGATGGGGCACTGAACCTTAAGAGTAGGGTACTGCCTAAGACGGGATGGAAAAGGGTTTAATGTTGGATTAGGCGAACCCGCTTCGTGGCTCCGCCTAATCTAACCCTAAACCCTATTCCTTATTCAAGGTCACTAATCCCGCAATAAACTGAACCCTAAGAGGGTATTGGTGAACCCTGTCGTGGATGTGATTCAAAGATAGGGAACTGAACCTTAAGAGTAGGGTACTGCATAAGACGGGATGGAAACGGGTTTAGGGTTGGATTAGGCGTACCCGCTTCGCGGCTCCGCCTAATCCAACCATAAACCCTTTTCCTTATTCAAGGTCACTAAACCCGCAAGAAACTAAACCCTAAGAGGGTATTGGTGAACCCTGTCGTGGATGTGATTCAAAGATGGGGCACTGAACCTTAAGAGTAGGGTACTGCCTAAGACGGGACGGAAAAGGGTTTAATGTTGGATTAGGCGAACCCGCTTCGTGGCTCCGCCTAATCCAACCCTATACCCTTTTCCTTATTCAAGGTCACTAATCCCACCAGAAACTGAACCCTAAGAGGGTATTGGTGAACTCTGTCGTGGATGTGATTCAAAGATGGGGCACTGAACCTTAAGAGTAGGGTACTGCATAAGACGGGACGGAAAAGGGTTTAGGGTTGGATTAGGAAGACCCGCTACGCGACTCTGCCTAATCCAACCCTAAACCCTTTTCCTTATTCAAGGTCACTAATCCCGCAAGAAACTGAACCCTAAGAGGGTATTGGTGAACCCTGTCGTGGATGTGATTCAAAGATGGGGCACTGAACCTTAAGAGTAGGGTACTGCATAAGACGGGACGGAAAAGGGTTTAGTGTTGGATTAGGCGTACCCGTTTCGCGGCTCCGCCTAATCCAACCCTAAACCCTTTTCCTTATTTAAGGTCACTAAACCCGCAAGAAACTGAACCCTAAGAGGTATTGGCCTGGTGAACCCTGTCGTGGATGTGATTCAAAGATGGGGCAATGAACCTTAAGAGTAGGGTACTGCATAAGATGGGACGGAAAAGGGTTTAGGGTTGGATTAGGCGTACCCGTTTCGCGGCTCCGCCTAATCCAACCCTAAACCCTTTTCCTTATTCAAGGTCACTAAACCCGAAAGAAACTGAACCCTAAGAGGGTATTGGTGAACCCTGTCATGGATGTGATTCAAAGATGGGGCACTGAACCTAAAGAGTAGGGTACTGCCTAAGACGGGACGGAAAAGGGTTTAATGTTGGATTAGGCGAACCCTCTTCGTGGCTCCGCCTAATCCAACCCTAAACCCTTTTCCTTATTCAAGGCCACTAATCCCGCAAGAAACTGAACGCTAAGAGGGTATTGGTGAAACCTGTCGTGGATGTGATTCAAAGATAGGGCACTGAACCTTAAGAGTAGGGTACTGCATAAGACGGGATGGAAAATGGTTTAGGGTTGGATTAGGCAAACCCACTTCGCGGCTCCGCCTAATCCAACCCTAAACCCTTTTCCTTATTCAAGGTCACTAAACCCGCAAGAAACTAAACCCTAAGAGGGTATTGTTGAACCCTGTCGTGGATGTGATTCAAAGATGGGGCACTAAACCTTAAGGGTAGGGTACTGCATAAGACGGGATGGAAAAGGGTTTAGGGTTGGATTAGGCAAACCCGCTTCATGGCTCCGCCTAATCCAACCCTAAACCCTTTTCCTTATTCAAGGCCACTAATCCCGCAAGAAACTGAACCCTAAGAGGGTATTGGTGAACCCTGTCGTGGATGTGATTCAAAGATAGGGAACTGAACCTTAAGAGTAGGGTAATGCATAAGACGGGATGGAAAAGGGTTTAGGGTTGGATTAGGCGTACCCGCTTCGCGGCTCCGCCTAATCCAACCCTAAACCCTTTTCCTTATTCAAGGTCACTAAACCCGCAAGAAACTAAACCCTAAGAGGGTATTGGTGAACCCTGTCGTGGATGTGATTCAAAGATGGGGCACTGAACCTTAAGAGTAGGGTACTGCCTAAGACGGGACGGAAAAGGGTTTAATGTTGGATTAGGCCAACCCGCTTCGTGGCTCCGCCTAATCCAACCCTAAACCCTTTTCCTTATTCAAGGCTACTAATCCCGCAAGAAACTGAACCATAAGAGGGTATTGGTGAACCCTGTCGTGGATGTGATTCAAAGATGGGGCACTGAACCTTAAGAGTAGGGTACTGCATAAGACGGGATGAAAAAGGGTTTAGGGTTAATTAGGCGTACCCGCTTCGCGACTCCGCCTAATCCAGCCCTAAACTCTTTTCCTTATTCAAGGTCACTAAACCCGCAAGAAACTAAACCCTAAGAGGGTATTGGTGAACCCTGTCGTGGATGTGATTCAAAGATGGGGCACTGAACCTTAAGAGTAGGGTACTGCCTAAGACGGGATGGAAAAGGGTTTAGGGTTGGATTAGGCGAACCCGCTTCGTAGCTCCGCCTAATCCAACCCTAAACCCTTTTCCTTATTCAAGGTCACTAATCCCGCCAGAAACTGAACCCTAAGAGGGTATTGGTGAACTCTGTCGTGGATGTGATTCAAAGATGGGGCACTGAACCTTAAGAGTAGGGTACTGCATAAGACGGGACGGAAAAGGGTTTAGGGTTGGATTAGGAAGACCCGCTACGCGACTCTGCCTAATCCAACCCTAAACCCTTTTCCTTATTCAAGGTCACTAATCCCGCAAGAAACTGAACCCTAAGAGGGTATTGGTGAACCCTGTCGTGGATGTGATTCAAAGATGGGGCACTGAACCTAAAGAGTAGGGTCCTGCCTAAGACGGGACGGAAAAGGGTTTAATGTTGGATTAGGCGAACCCGCTTCGTGGCTCCGCCTAATCCAACCCTAAACCCTTTTCCTTATTCAAGGCCACTAATCCCGCAAGAAACTGAACGCTAAGAGGGTATTGGTGAAACCTGTCGTGGATGTGATTCAAAGATAGGGCACTGAACCTTAAGAGTAGGGTACTGCCTAAGACGGGACGGAAAAGGGTTTAATGTTGGATTAGGCCAACCCGCTTCGTGGCTCCGCCTAATCCAACCCTAAACCCTTTTCCTTATTCAAGGCTACTAATCCCGCAAGAAACTGAACCATAAGAGGGTATTGGTGAACCCTGTCGTGGATGTGATTCAAAGATGGGGCACTGAACCTTAAGAGTAGGGTACTGCATAAGACGGGATGAAAAAGGGTTTAGGGTTAATTAGGCGTACCCGCTTCGCGGCTCCGCCTAATCCAGCCCTAAACTCTTTTCCTTATTCAAGGTCACTAAACCCGCAAGAAACTAAACCCTAAGAGGGTATTGGTGAACCCTGTCGTGGATGTGATTCAAAGATGGGGCACTGAACCTTAAGAGTAGGGTACTGCCTAAGACAGGATGGAAAAGGGTTTAGGGTTGGATTAGGCGAACCCGCTTCGTGGCTCCGCCTAATCCAACCCTAAACCCTTTTCCTTATTCAAGGTCACTAATCCCGCAAGAAACTGAACCCTAAGAGGGTATTCGTGAACCCTGTCGTGGATGTGATTCAAAGATGGGGCACTGAACCTTAAGAGTAGGGTACTGCATAAGACGGGACGGAAAAGGGTTTAGGGTTGGATTAGGCGTACCCGTTTCGCGGCTCCGCCTAATCCAACCCTAAACCCTTTTCCTTATTTAAGGTCACTAAACCCGCAAGAAACTGAACCCTAAGAGGTATTGGCCTGGTGAACCCTGTCGTGGATGTGATTCAAAGATGGGGCAATGAACCTTAAGAGTAGGGTACTGCATAAGACGGGACGAAAAAGGGTTTAGGGTTGGATTAGGCGTACCCGTTTCGCGGCTCCGCCTAATCCAACCCTAAACCCTTTTCCTTATTAAAGGTCACTAAACCCGCAAGAAACTGAACTCTAAGAGGGTATTGGCCTGGTGAACCATGTTGTGGATTTTTTTCAAAGATGGGGCACTGAACCTTAAGAGTAGGGTACTACATAAGACGGGATAGAAAAGGGTTTAGGGTTGGATTAGGCGTTCCCGCTTCGCGGCTCCGCCTAATCCAACCTTAAACCCTTTTCCTTATTCAAGGTCACTAAACCCGCAAGAAACAAAACCCTAAGAGGGTATTGGTGAACCCTGTCGTGGATGTGATTCAAAGATGGGGCACTGAACCTTAAGAGTAGGGTACTGCCTAAGACGGGATGGAAAAGGGTTTAATGTTGGATTAGGCGAACCCGCTTCGTGGCTCCGCCTAATCTAACCCTAAACCCTATTCCTTATTCAAGGTCACTAATCCCGCAATAAACTGAACCCTAAGAGGGTATTGGTGAACCCTGTCGTGGATGTGATTCAAAGATAGGGAACTGAACCTTAAGAGTAGGGTACTGCATAAGACGTGATGGAAACGGGTTTAGGGTTGGATTAGGCGTACCCGCTTCGCGGCTCCGCCTAATCCAACCATAAACCCTTTTCCTTATTCAAGGTCACTAAACCCGCAAGAAACTAAACCCTAAGAGGGTATTGGTGAACCCTGTCGTGGATGTGATTCAAAGATGGGGCACTGAACCTTAAGAGTAGGGTACTGCCTAAGACGGGACGGAAAAGGGTTTAATGTTGGATTAGGCGAACCCGCTTCGTGGCTCCGCCTAATCCAACCCTATACCCTTTTCCTTATTCAAGGTCACTAATCCCGCCAGAAACTGAACCCTAAGAGGGTATTGGTGAACTCTGTCGTGGATGTGATTCAAAGATGGGGCACTGAACCTTAAGAGTAGGGTACTGCATAAGACGGGACGGAAAAGGGTTTAGGGTTGGATTAGGAAGACCCGCTACGCGACTCTGCCTAATCCAACCCTAAACCCTTTTCCTTATTCAAGGTCACTAATCCCGCAAGAAACTGAACCCTAAGAGGGTATTGGTGAACCCTGTCCTGGATGTGATTCAAAGATGGGGCACTGAACCTTAAGAGTAGGGTACTGCATAAGACGGGACGGAAAAGGGTTTAGTGTTGGATTAGGCGTACCCGTTTCGCGGCTCCGCCTAATCCAACCCTAAACCCTTTTCCTTATTTAAGGTCACTAAACCCGCAAGAAACTGAACCCTAAGAGGTATTGGCCTGGTGAACCCTGTCGTGGATGTGATTCAAAGATGGGGCAATGAACCTTAAGAGTAGGGTACTGCATAAGATGGGACGGAAAAGGGTTTAGGGTTGGATTAGGCGTACCCGTTTCGCGGTCCGCCTAATCCAACCCTAAACCCTTTTCCTTATTCAAGGTCACTAAACCCGAAAGAAACTGAACCCTAAGAGGGTATTGGTGAACCCTGTCGTGGATGTGATTCAAAGATGGGGCACTGAACCTAAAGAGTAGGGTACTGCCTAAGACGGGACGGAAAAGGGTTTAATGTTGGATTAGGCGAACCCGCTTCGTGGCTCCGCCTAATCCAACCCTAAACCCTTTTCCTTATTCAAGGCCACTAATCCCGCAAGAAACTGAACGCTAAGAGGGTATTGGTGAAACCTGTCGTGGATGTGATTCAAAGATAGGGCACTGAACCTTAAGAGTAGGGTACTGCATAAGACGGGATGGAAAATGGTTTAGGGTTGGATTAGGCAAACCCACTTCGCGGCTCCGCCTAATCCAACCCTAAACCCTTTTCCTTATTCAAGGTCACTAAACCCGCAAGAAACTAAACCCTAAGAGGGTATTGGTGAACCCTGTCGTGGATGTGATTCAAAGATGGGGCACTAAACCTTAAGGGTAGGGTACTGCATAAGACGGGATGGAAAAGGGTTTAGGGTTGGATTAGGCAAACCCGCTTCATGGCTCCGCCTAATCCAACCCTAAACCCTTTTCCTTATTCAAGGCCACTAATCCCGCAAGAAACTGAACCCTAAGAGGGTATTGGTGAACCCTGTCGTGGATGTGATTCAAAGATAGGGAACTGAACCTTAAGAGTAGGGTAATGCATAAGACGGGATGGAAAAGGGTTTAGGGTTGGATTAGGCGTACCCGCTTCGCGGCTCCGCCTAATCCAACCCTAAACCCTTTTCCTTATTCAAGGTCACTAAACCCGCAAGAAACTAAACCCTAAGAGGGTATTGGTGAACCCTGTCGTGGATGTGATTCAAAGATGGGGCACTGAACCTTAAGAGTAGGGTACTGCCTCAGACGGGACGGAAAAGGGTTTAATGTTGGATTAGGCCAACCCGCTTCGTGGCTCCGCCTAATCCAACCCTAAACCCTTTTCCTTATTCAAGGCTACTAATCCCGCAAGAAACTGAACCATAAGAGGGTATTGGTGAACCCTGTCGTGGATGTGATTCAAAGATGGGGCACTGAACCTTAAGAGTAGGGTACTGCATAAGACGGGATGAAAAAGGGTTTAGGGTTAATTAGGCGTACCCGCTTCGCGGCTCCGCCTAATCCAGCCCTAAACTCTTTTCCTTATTCAAGGTCACTAAACCCGCAAGAAACTAAACCCTAAGAGGGTATTGGTGAACCCTGTCGTGGATGTGATTCAAAGATGGGGCAATGAACCTTAAGAGTAGGGTACTGCATAAGATGGGACGGAAAAGGGTTTAGGGTTGGATTAGGCGTACCCGTTTCGCGGTCCGCCTAATCCAACCCTAAACCCTTTTCCTTATTCAAGGTCACTAAACCCGAAAGAAACTGAACCCTAAGAGGGTATTGGTGAACCCTGTCGTGGATGTGATTCAAAGATGGGGCACTGAACCTAAAGAGTAGGGTACTGCCTAAGACGGGACGGAAAAGGGTTTAATGTTGGATTAGGCGAACCCGCTTCGTGGCTCCGCCTAATCCAACCCTAAACCCTTTTCCTTATTCAAGGCCACTAATCCCGCAAGAAACTGAACGCTAAGAGGGTATTGGTGAAACCTGTCGTGGATGTGATTCAAAGATAGGGCACTGAACCTTAAGAGTAGGGTACTGCATAAGACGGGATGGAAAATGGTTTAGGGTTGGATTAGGCAAACCCACTTCGCGGCTCCGCCTAATCCAACCCTAAACCCTTTTCCTTATTCAAGGTCACTAAACCCGCAAGAAACTAAACCCTAAGAGGGTATTGGTGAACCCTGTCGTGGATGTGATTCAAAGATGGGGCACTAAACCTTAAGGGTAGGGTACTGCATAAGACGGGATGGAAAAGGGTTTAGGGTTGGATTAGGCAAACCCGCTTCATGGCTCCGCCTAATCCAACCCTAAACCCTTTTCCTTATTCAAGGCCACTAATCCCGCAAGAAACTGAACCCTAAGAGGGTATTGGTGAACCCTGTCGTGGATGTGATTCAAAGATAGGGAACTGAACCTTAAGAGTAGGGTAATGCATAAGACGGGATGGAAAAGGGTTTAGGGTTGGATTAGGCGTACCCGCTTCGCGGCTCCGCCTAATCCAACCCTAAACCCTTTTCCTTATTCAAGGTCACTAAACCCGCAAGAAACTAAACCCTAAGAGGGTATTGGTGAACCCTGTCGTGGATGTGATTCAAAGATGGGGCACTGAACCTTAAGAGTAGGGTACTGCCTAAGACGGGACGGAAAAGGGTTTAATGTTGGATTAGGCCAACCCGCTTCGTGGCTCCGCCTAATCCAACCCTAAACCCTTTTCCTTATTCAAGGCTACTAATCCCGCAAGAAACTGAACCATAAGAGGGTATTGGTGAACCCTGTCGTGGATGTGATTCAAAGATGGGGCACTGAACCTTAAGAGTAGGGTACTGCATAAGACGGGATGAAAAAGGGTTTAGGGTTAATTAGGCGTACCCGCTTCGCGGCTCCGCCTAATCCAGCCCTAAACTCTTTTCCTTATTCAAGGTCACTAAACCCGCAAGAAACTAAACCCTAAGAGGGTATTGGTGAACCCTGTCGTGGATGTGATTCAAAGATGGGGCACTGAACCTTAAGAGTAGGGTACTGCCTAAGACGGGATGGAAAAGGGTTTAGGGTTGGATTAGGCGAACCCGCTACGTAGCTCCGCCTAATCCAACCCTAAACCCTTTTCCTTATTCAAGGTCACTAATCCCGCCAGAAACTGAACCCTAAGAGGGTATTGGTGAACTCTGTCGTGGATGTGATTCAAAGATGGGGCACTGAACCTTAAGAGTAGGGTACTGCATAAGACGGGACGGAAAAGGGTTTAGGGTTGGATTAGGAAGACCCGCTACGCGACTCTGCCTAATCCAACCCTAAACCCTTTTCCTTATTCAAGGTCACTAATCCCGCAAGAAACTGAACCCTAAGAGGGTATTGGTGAACCCTGTCGTGGATGTGATTCAAAGATGGGGCACTGAACCTAAAGAGTAGGGTACTGCCTAAGACGGGACGAAAAAGGGTTTAATGTTGGATTAGGCGAACCCGCTTCGTGGCTCCGCCTAATCCAACCCTAAACCCTTTTCCTTATTCAAGGCCACTAATCCCGCAAGAAACTGAACGCTAAGAGGGTATTGGTGAAACCTGTCGTGGATGTGATTCAAAGATAGGGCACTGAACCTTAAGAGTAGGGTACTGCATAAGACGGGATGGAAAATGGTTTAGGGTTGGATTAGGCAAACCCACTTCGCGGCTCCGCCTAATCCAACCCTAAACCCTTTTCCTTATTCAAGGTCACTAAACCCGCAAGAAACTAAACCCTAAGAGGGTATTGGTGAACCCTGTCGTGGATGTGATTCAAAGATGGGGCACTAAACCTTAAGGGTAGGGTACTGCATAAGACGGGATGGAAAAGGGTTTAGGGTTGGATTAGGCAAACCCGCTTCATGGCTCCGCTTAATCCAACCCTAAACCCTTTTCCTTATTCAAGGCCACTAATCCCGCAAGAAACTGAACCCTAAGAGGGTATTGGTGAACACTGTCGTGGATGTGATTCAAAGATAGGGAACTGAACCTTAAGAGTAGGGTAATGCATAAGACGGGATGGAAAAGGGTTTAGGGTTGGATTAGGCGTACCCGCTTCGCGGCTCCGCCTAATCCAACCCTAAACCCTTTTCCTTATTCAAGGTCACTAAACCCGCAAGAAACTAAACCCTAAGAGGGTATTGGTGAACCCTGTCGTGGATGTGATTCAAAGATGGGGCACTGAACCTTAAGAGTAGGGTACTGCCTAAGACGGGACGGAAAAGGGTTTAATGTTGGATTAGGCCAACCCGCTTCGTGGCTCCGCCTAATCCAACCCTAAACCCTTTTCCTTATTCAAGGCTACTAATCCCGCAAGAAACTGAACCATAAGAGGGTATTGGTGAACCCTGTCGTGGTTGTGATTCAAAGATGGGGCACTGAACCTTAAGAGTAGGGTACTGCATAAGACGGGATGAAAAAGGGTTTAGGGTTAATTAGGCGTACCCGCTTCGCGGCTCCGCCTAATCCAGCCCTAAACTCTTTTCCTTATTCAAGGTCACTAAACCCGCAAGAAACTAAACCCTAAGAGGGTATTGGTGAACCCTGTCGTGGATGTGATTCAAAGATGGGGCACTGAACCTTAAGAGTAGGGTACTGCCTAAGACGGGATGGAAAAGGGTTTAGGGTTGGATTAGGCGAACCCGCTTCGTAGCTCCGCCTAATCCAACCCTAAACCCTTTTCCTTATTCAAGGTCACTAATCCCGCCAGAAACTGAACCCTAAGAGGGTATTGGTGAACTCTGTCGTGGATGTGATTCAAAGATGGGGCACTGAACCTTAAGAGTAGGGTACTGCATAAGACGGGACGGAAAAGGGTTTAGGGTTGGATTAGGAAGACCCGCTACGCGACTCTGCCTAATCCAACCCTAAACCCTTTTCCTTATTCAAGGTCACTAATCCCGCAAGAAACTAAACCCTAAGAGGGTATTGGTGAACCCTGTCGTGGATGTGATTCAAAGATGGGGCACTAAACCTTAAGGGTAGGGTACTGCCTAAGACGGAACGAAAAAGGGTTTAGGGTTGGATTAGGCGAACCCGCTTCGTGGCTCCGCCTAATCCAACCCTAAACCCTTTTCCTTATTCAAGGCCACTAATCCCGCAAGAAACTGAACCCTAAGAGGGTATTGGTGAACCCTGTCGTGGATGTGATTCAAAGATGGGGCATTGAACCTTAAGAGTAGGGTACTGCATAAGACGGGTCAGAAAAGAGTTTAGGGTTGGATTAGGCGTACCCGCTTCGCGGCTTCGCCTAATCCAACCCTAAACCCTTTTCCTTATTCAAGGTCACTAAACCCGCAAGAAACTAAACCCTAATAGGGTATTGGTGAACCCTCTCGTGGATGTGATTCAAAGATGGGGCACTGAACCTTAAGAGTAGGGTACTGCCTAAGACGGAACGAAAAAGGGTTTAGGGTTGGATTAGGCGAACCCGCTTCGTGGCTCCGCCTAATCCAACCCTATACCCTTTTCCTTATTCAAGGTCACTAATCCCGCCAGAAACTGAACCCTAAGAGGGTATTGGTGAACTCTGTCGTGGATGTGATTCAAAGATGGGGCACTGAACCTTAAGAGTAGGGTACTGCATAAGACGGGACGGAAAAGGGTTTAAGGTTGGATTAGGAAGACCCGCTACGCGGCTCTGCCTAATCCAACCCTAAACCTTTTTCCTTATTCAAGGTCACTAATCCCGCAAGAAACTGAACCCTAAGAGGGTATTGGTGAACCCTGTCGTGGATGTGATTCAAAGATGGGGCACTGAACCTTAAGAGTAGGGTACTGCATAAGACGGGACGGAAAAGGGTTTAGGGTTGGATTTGGCGTACCCGTTTCGCGGCTCTGCCTAACCCAACCCTAAACCCTTTTCCTTATTTAAGGTCACTAAACCGGCAAGAAACTGAACCCTAAGAGGTATTGGCCTGGTGAACCCTGTCGTGGATGGGATTCAAAGATGGGGCAATGAACCTTAAGAGTAGGGTACTGCATAAGATGGGACGAAAAAGGGTTTAGGGTTGGATTAGGCGTACCCGTTTCGCGAAACCGCCTAATCCAACCCTAAACCCTTTTCCTTATTCAAGGTCACTAAACCCGCAAGAACCTGAACCCTAAGAGGGTATTGGCATGATGAACCATGTTGTGGATTTTTTTCAAAGATGGGGCACTGAACCTTAAGAGTAGGGTACTACATAAGACGGGATAGAAAAGGGTTTAGGGTTGGATTAGGCGTTCCCGCTTCGCGGCTCCGCCTAATCCAACCTTAAACCCTTTTCCTTATTCAAGGTCACTAAACCCGCAAGAAACAAAACCCTAAGAGGGTATTGGTGAACCCTGTCGTGGATGTGATTCAAAGATGGGGCACTGAACCTTAAGAGTAGGGTACTGCCTAAGACGGGATGGAAAAGGGTTTAGGGTTGGATTAGGCAAACCCGCTTCGCGGCTCCGCCTAATCCAACCCTAAACCCTTTTCCTTATTCAAGGCCACTAATCCCGCAAGAAACTGAACCCTAAGAGGGTATTGGTGAACCCTGTCGTGGATGTGATTCAAAGATAGGGAACTGAACCTTAAGAGTAGGGTACTGCATAAGACGGGATGGAAACGGGTTTAGGGTTGGATTAGGCGTACCCGCTTCGCGGCTCCGCCTAATCCAACCATAAACCCTTTTCCTTATTCAAGGTCACTAAACCCGCAAGAAACTAAACCCTAAGAGGGTATTGGTGAACCCTGTCGTGGATGTGATTCAAAGATGGGGCACTGAACCTTAAGAGTAGGGTACTGCCTAAGACGGGACGGAAAAGGGTTTAATGTTGGATTAGGCGAACCCGCTTCGTGGCTCCGCCTAATCCAACCCTAAACCCTTTTCCTTATTCAAGGCCACTAATCCCGCAAGAAACTGAACCCTAAGAGGGTATTGGTGAACCCTGTCGTGGATGTGATTCAAAGATGGGGCATTGAACCTTAAGAGTAGGGTACTGCATAAGACGGGTCAGAAAAGAGTTAAGGGTTGGATTAGGCGTACCCGCTTCGCGGCTTCGCCTAATCCAACCCTAAACCCTTTTCCTTATTCAAGGTCACTAAACCCGCAAGAAACTAAACCCTAATAGGGTATTGGTGAACCCTCTCGTGGATGTGATTCAAAGATGGGGCACTGAACCTTAAGAGTAGGGTACTGCCTAAGACGGAACGAAAAAGGGTTTAGGGTTGGATTAGGCGAACCCGCTTCGTGGCTCCGCCTAATCCAACCCTATACCCTTTTCCTTATTCAAGGTCACTAATCCCGCCAGAAACTGAACCCTAAGAGGGTATTGGTGAACTCTGTCGTGGATGTGATTCAAAGATGGGGCACTGAACCTTAAGAGTAGGGTACTGCATAAGACGGGACGGAAAAGGGTTTACGGTTGGATTAGGAAGACCCGCTACGCGGCTCTGCCTAATCCAACCCTAAACCCTTTTCCTTATTCAAGGTCACTAATCCCGCAAGAAACTGAACCCTAAGAGGGTATTGGTGAACCCTGTCGTGGATGTGATTCAAAGATGGGGCACTGAACCTTAAGAGTAGGGTACTGCATAAGACGGGACGGAAAAGGGTTTAGGGTTGGATTTGGCGTACCCGTTTCGCGGCTCTGCCTAACCCAACCCTAAACCCTTTTCCTTATTTAAGGTCACTAAACCCGCAAGAAACTGAACCCTAAGAGGTATTGGCCTGGTGAACCCTGTCGTGGATGTGATTCAAAGATGGGGCAATGAACCTTAAGAGTAGGGTACTGCATAAGATGGGACGAAAAAGGGTTTAGGGTTGGATTAGGCGTACCCGTTTCGCGAAACCGCCTAATCCAACCCTAAACCCTTTTCCTTATTCAAGGTCACTAAACCCGCAAGAACCTGAACCCTAAGAGGGTATTGGCCTGGTGAACCATGTTGTGGATTTTTTTCAAAGATGGGGCACTGAACCTTAAGAGTAGGGTACTGCATAAGACGGGACGGAAAAGGGTATAGGGTTGGATTAGGCGTGCCCGCTTCGCGGCTCCGCCTAATCCAACCCTAAACCCTTTTCCTTATTCAAGCTCACTAAACCCGCAATAAACTGAACCCTAAGAGGGTATTGGTGAACCCTATCGTGGATGTGATTCAAAGATAGGGCACTGAACCTTAAGAGTAGGGTACTGCATAAGACGGGATGGAAAAGGGTTTAGGGTTGGATTAGGCGAACCCGCTTCGCGGCTCCGCCTAATCCAACCCTAAACCCTTTTCCTTATTCAAGGCCACTAATCCCGCAAGAAACTGAACCCTAAGAGGGTATTGGTGAACCCTGTCGTGGATGTGATTCAAAGGTGGGGCACTGAACCTTAAGAGTAGGGTACTGCATAAGACGGGATGGAAAAGGGTTTAGGGTTGGATTAGGCAAACCCGCTTCGCGGCTCCGCCTAATCCAACCCTAAACCCTTTTCCTTATTCAAGGCCACTAATCCCGCAAGAAACTGAACCATAAGAGGGTATTGGTGAACCCTGTCGTGGATGTAATTCAAAGATAGGGAACCGAACCTTAAGAGTAGGGTACTGCATAAGACGGGATGGAAAAGGGTTTAGGGTTGGATTAGGCGTACCCGCTTTGCGGCTCCGCCTAATCCAACCCTAAACCCTTTTCCTTATTCAAGGTCACTAAACCCGCAAGAAACTAAACCCTAAGAGGGTATTGGTGAACCCTGTCGTGGATGTGATTCAAAGATGGGGCACTGAACCTTAAGAGTAGGGTACTGCCTAAGACGGGACGGAAAAGGGTTTGGGGTTGGATTAGGCGAACCCGCTTCGTGCCTCCGCCTAATCCAACCCTAAACCCTTTTCCTTATTCAAGGCCACTAATCCCGCAAGAAACTGAACGCTAAGAGGGTATTGGTGAAACCTGTCGTGGATGTGATTTAAAGATAGGGCACTGAACCTTAAGAGTAGGGTACTGCATAAGACGGGATAGAAAAGGGTTTAGGGTTGGATTAGGCAAACCCGCTTCGCGGCTCCGCCTAATCCAACCCTAAACCCTTTTCCTTATTCAAGGTCACTAAACCCGCAAGAAACTAAACCCTAAGAGGGTATTGGTGAACCCTGTCGTGGATGTGATTCAAAGATGGGGCACTAAACCTTAAGGGTAGGGTACTGCATAAGACGGGATGGAAAAGGGTTTAGGGTTGGATTAGGCAAACCCGCTTCATGGCTCCGCCTAATCCAACCCTAAACCCTTTTCCTTATTCAAGGCCACTAATCCCGCAAGAAACTGAACCCTAAGAGGGTATTGGAGAACCCTGTCGTGGATGTGATTCAAAGATAGGGAACTGAACCTTAAGAGTAGGGTAATGCATAAGACGGGATGGAAAAGGGTTTAGGGTTGGATTAGGCGTACCCGCTTCGCGGCTCCGCCTAATCCAACCCTAAACCCTTTTCCTTATTCAAGGTCACTAAACCCGCAAGAAACTAAACCCTAAGAGGGTATTGGTGAACCCTGTCGTGGATGTGATTCAAAGATGGGGCACTGAACCTTAAGAGTAGGGTACTGCCTAAGACGGGACGGAAAAGGGTTTAATGTTGGATTAGGCGAACCCGCTTCGTGGCTCCGCCTAATACAACCCTAAACCCTTTTCCTTATTCAAGGCTACTAATCCCGCAAGAAACTGAACCCTAAGAGGGTATTGGTGAACCCTGTCGTGGATGTGATTCAAAGATGGGGCACTGAACCTTAAGAGTAGGGTACTGCATAAGACGGGATGAAAAAGGGTTTAGGGTTAATTAGGCGTACCCGCTTCGCGGCTCCGCCTAATCCAGTCCTAAACTCTTTTCCTTATTCAAGGTCACTAAACCCGCAAGAAACTAAACCCTAAGAGGGTATTGGTGAACCCTGTCGTGGATGTGATTCAAAGATGGGGCACTGAACCTTAAGAGTAGGGTACTGCCTAAGACGGGACGGAAAAGGGTTTGGGGTTGGATTAGGCGAACCCGCTTCGTGGCTCCGCCTAATCCAACCCTAAACCCTTTTCCTTATTCAAGGCCACTAATCCCGCAAGAAACTGAACCCTGAGAGGGTATTGGTGAACCCTGTCGTGTATGTGATTCAAAGATAGGGCACTGAACCTTAAGAGTAGGGTACTGCATAAGACGGGATGGAAAAGGGTTTAGGGTTGGATTAGGCGTACCCGCTTCGCGGCTCCGCCTAATCCAACCCTAAACCCTTTTCCTTATTCAAGGTCACTAAACCCGCAAGAAACTAAACCCTAAGAGGGTATTGGTGAACCCTGTCGTGGATGTGATTCAAAGATGGGGCACTGAACCTTAAGAGTAGGGTACTGCCTAAGACGGGACGGAAAAGGGTTTAATGTTGGATTAGGCGAACCCGCTTCGTAGCTCCGCCTAATCCAACCCTAAACCCTTTTCCTTATTCAAGGCTACTATTCCCGCAAGAAACTGAACCCTAAGAGGGTATTGGTGAACCCTGTCGTGGATGTGATTCAAAGATGGAGCACTGAACCTAAAGAGTAGGGTACTGCATAAGACGGGATGAAAAAGGGTTTAGGGTTAATTAGGCGTACCCGCTTCGCGGCTCCGCCTAATCCAGCCCTAAACTCTTTTCCTTATTCAAGGTCACTAAACCCGCAAGAAACTAAACCCTAAGAGGGTATTGGTGAACCCTGTCGTGGATGTGATTCAAAGATGGGGCACTGAACCTTAAGAGTAGGGTACTGCCTAAGACGGGACGGAAAAGGGTTTAATGTTGGATTAGGCGAACCCGCTTCGTGGCTCCGCCTAATCCAACCCTAAACCCTTTTCCTTATTCAAGGCTACTAATCCCGCAAGAAACTGAACCCTAAGAGGGTATTGGTGAACCCTGTCGTGGATGTGATTCAAAGATGGGGCACTGAACCTTAAGAGTAGGGTACTGCATAAGACGGGATGAAAAAGGGTTTAGGGTTAATTAGGCGTACCCGCTTCGCGGCTCCGCCTAATCCAGTCCTAAACTCTTTTCCTTATTCAAGGTCACTAAACCCGCAAGAAACTAAACCCTGAGAGGGTATTGGTGAACCCTGTCGTGGATGTGATTCAAAGATGGGGCACTGAACCTTAAGAGTAGGGTACTGCCTAAGACGGGACGGAAAAGGGTTTAATGTTGGATTAGGCGAACCCGCTTCGTGGCTCCGCCTAATCCAACCCTAAACCCTTTTCCTTATTCAAGGCTACTATTCCCGCAAGAAACTGAACCCTAAGAGGGTATTGGTGAACCCTGTCGTGGATGTGATTCAAAGATGGAGCACTGAACCTAAAGAGTAGGGTACTGCATAAGACGGGATGAAAAAGGGTTTAGGGTTAATTAGGCGTACCCGCTTCGCGGCTCCGCCTAATCCAGCCCTAAACTCTTTTCCTTATTCAAGGTCACTAAACCCGCAAGAAACTAAACCCTAAGAGGGTATTGGTGAACCCTGTCGTGGATGTGATTCAAAGATGGGGCACTGAACCTTAAGAGTAGGGTACTGCCTAAGACGGGACGGAAAAGGGTTTGGGGTTGGATTAGGCGAACCCGCTTCGTGGCTCCGCCTAATCCAACCCTAAACCCTTTTCCTTATTCAAGGTCACTAAACCCGCAAGAAACTAAACCCTAAGAGGGTATTGGTGAACCCTGTCGTGGATGTGATTCAAAGATGGGGCACTAAACCTTAAGAGTAGGGTACTGCCTAAGACGGGACGGAAAAGGGTTTAATGTTGGATTAGGCGAACCCGCTTCGTGGCTCCGCCTAATCCAACCCTAAACCCTTTTCCTTATTCAAGGCTACTAATCCCGCAAGAAACTGAACCCTAAGAGGGTATTGGTGAACCCTGTCGTGGATGTGATTCAAAGATGGGGCACTGAACCTTAAGAGTAGGGTACTGCATAAGACGGGATGAAAAAGGGTTTAGGGTTAATTAGGCGTACCCGCTTCGCGGCTCCGCCTAATCCAGTCCTAAACTCTTTTCCTTATTCAAGGTCACTAAACCCGCAAGAAACTAAACCCTGAGAGGGTATTGGTGAACCCTGTCGTGGATGTGATTCAAAGATGGGGCACTGAACCTTAAGAGTAGGGTACTGCCTAAGACGGGACGGAAAAGGGTTTGGGGTTGGATTAGGCGAACCCGCTTCGTGGCTCCGCCTAATCCAACCCTAAACCCTTTTCCTTATTCAAGGCCACTAATCCCGCAAGAAACTGAACCCTGAGAGGGTATTGGTGAACCCTGTCGTGTATGTGATTCAAAGATAGGGCACTGAACCTTAAGAGTAGGGTACTGCATAAGACGGGATGGAAAAGGGTTTAGGGTTGGATTAGGCGTACCCGCTTCGCGGCTCCGCCTAATCCAACCCTAAACCCTTTTCCTTATTCAAGGTCACTAAACCCGCAAGAAACTAAACCCTAAGAGGGTATTGGTGAACCCTGTCGTGGATGTGATTCAAAGATGGGGCACTGAACCTTAAGAGTAGGGTACTGCCTAAGACGGGACGGAAAAGGGTTTAATGTTGGATTAGGCGAACCCGCTTCGTGGCTCCGCCTAATCCAACCCTAAACCCTTTTCCTTATTCAAGGCTACTATTCCCGCAAGAAACTGAACCCTAAGAGGGTATTGGTGAACCCTGTCGTGGATGTGATTCAAAGATGGAGCACTGAACCTTAAGAGTAGGGTACTGCATAAGACGGGATGAAAAAGGGTTTAGGGTTAATTAGGCGTACCCGCTTCGCGGCTCCGCCTAATCCAGCCCTAAACTCTTTTCCTTATTCAAGGTCACTAAACCCGCAAGAAACTAAACCCTAAGAGGGTATTGGTGAACCCTGTCGTGGATGTGATTCAAAGATGGGGCACTGAACCTTAAGAGTAGGGTACTGCATAAGACGGGATGGAAAAGGGTTTAGGGTTGGATTAGGCGTACCCGCTTCGCGGCTCCGCCTAATCCAACCCTAAACCCTTTTCCTTATTCAAGGTCACTAAACCCGCAAGAAACTAAACCCTAAGAGGGTATTGGTGAACCCTGTCGTGGATGTGATTCAAAGATGGGGCACTGAACCTTAAGAGTAGGGTACTGCCTAAGACGGGACGGAAAAGGGTTTAATGTTGGATTAGGCGAACCCGCTTCGTGGCTCCGCCTAATCCAACCCTAAACCCTTTTCCTTATTCAAGGCCACTAATCCCGCAAGAAACTGAACCCTGAGAGGGTATTGGTGAACCCTGTCGTGTATGTGATTCAAAGATAGGGCACTAAACCTTAAGAGTAGGGTACTGCATAAGACGGGATGGAAAAGGGTTTAGGGTTGGATTAGGCGTACCCGCTTCGCGGCTCCGCCTAATCCAACCCTAAACCCTTTTCCTTATTCAAGGTCACTAAATCCGCAAGAAACTGAACCCTAAGAGGGTATTGGCCTGGTGAACCATGTTGTGGATTTTTTTCAAAGATGGGGCACTGAACCTTAAGAGTAGGGTACTGCATAAGACGGGACGGAAAAGGGTTTAGGGTTGGATTAGGCGTGCCCGCTTCGCGGCTCCGCCTAATCCAACCCTAAACCCTTTTCCTTATTCAAGCTCACTAAACCCGCAATAAACTGAACCCTAAGAGGGTATTGGTGAACCCTATCGTGGATGTGATTCAAAGATAGGGCACTGAACCTTAAGAGTAGGGTACTGCATAAGACGGGATGGAAAAGGGTTTAGGGTTGGATTAGGCGAACCCGCTTCGCGGCTCCGCCTAATCCAACCCTAAACCCTTTTCCTTATTCAAGGCCACTAATCCCGCAAGAAACTGAACCCTAAGAGGGTATTGGTGAACCCTGTCGTGGATGTGATTCAAAGATGGGGCACTGAACCTTAAGAGTAGGGTACTGCATAAGACGGGATGGAAAAGGGTTTAGGGTTGGATTAGGCAACCCCGCTTCGCGGCTCCGCCTAATCCAACCCTAAACCCTTTTCCTTATTCAAGGCCACTAATCCCGCAAGAAACTGAACCATAAGAGAGTATTGGTGAACCCTGTCGTGGATGTGATTCAAAGATAGGGAACCGAACCTTAAAAGTAGGGTACTGCATAAGACGGGATGGAAAAGGGTTTAGGGTTGGATTAGGCGTACCCGCTTCGCGGCTCCGCCTAATCCAACCCTAAACCCTTTTCCTTATTCAAGGTCACTAAACCCGCAAGAAACTAAACCCTAAGAGGGTATTGGTGAACCCTGTCGTGGATGTGATTCAAAGATGGGGCACTGAACCTAAAGAGTAGGGTACTGCCTAAGACGGGACGGAAAAGGGTTTAATGTTGGATTAGGCGAACCCGCTTCGTGGCTCCGCCTAATCCAACCCTAAACCCTTTTCCTTATTCAAGGCCACTAATCCCGCAAGAAACTGAACGCTAAGAGGGTATTGGTGAAACCTGTCGTGGATGTGATTCAAAGATAGGGCACTGAACCTTAAGAGTAGGGTACTGCATAAGACGGGATGGAAAAGGGTTTAGGGTTGGATTAGGCAAACCCGCATCGCGGCTCCACCTAATCCAACCCTAAACCCTTTTCCTTATTCAAGGTCACTAAACCCGCAAGAAACTAAACCCTAAGAGGGTATTGGTGAACCCTGTCGTGGATGTGATTCAAAGATGGGGCACTAAACCTTAAGGGTAGGGTACTGCATAAGACGGGATGGAAAAGGGTTTAGGGTTGGATTAGGCAAACCCGCTTCATGGCTCCGCCTAATCCAACCCTAAACCCTTTTCCTTATTCAAGGCCACTAATCCCGCAAGAAACTGAACCCTAAGAGGGTATTGGTGAACCCTGTCGTGGATGTGATTCAAAGATAAGGAACTGAACCTTAAGAGTAGGGTAATGCATAAGACGGGATGGAAAAGGGTTTATGGTTGGATTAGGCGTACCCGCTTCGCGGCTCCGCCTAATCCAACCCTAAACCCTTTTCCTTATTCAAGGTCACTAAACCCGCAAGAAACTAAACCCTAAGAGGGTATTGGTGAACCCTGTCGTGGATGTGATTCAAAGATGGGGCACTGAACCTTAAGAGTAGGGTACTGCCTAAGACGGGACGGAAAAGGGTTTAATGTTGGATTAGGCGAACCCGCTTCGTGGCTCCGCCTAATCCAACCCTAAACCCTTTTCCTTATTCAAGGCTACTAATCCCGCAAGAAACTGAACCCTAAGAGGGTATTGGTGAACCCTGTCGTGGATGTGATTCAAAGATGGGGCACTGAACCTTAAGAGTAGGGTACTGCATAAGACGGGATGAAAAAGGGTTTAGGGTTAATTAGGCGTACCCACTTCGCGGCTCCGCCTAATCCAGCCCTAAACTCTTTTCCTTATTCAAGGTCACTAAACCCGCAAGAAACTAAACCTTAAGAGGGTATTGGTGAACCCTGTCGTGGATGTGATTCAAAGATGGGGCACTGAACCCTAAGAGTAGGGTACTGCCTAAGACGGGACGGAAAAGGGTTTGGGGTTGGATTAGGCGAACCCGCTTCGTGGCTCCGCCTAATCCAACCCTAAACCCTTTTCCTTATTCAAGGCCACTAATCCCGCAAGAAACTGAACCCTGAGAGGGTATTGGTGAACCCTGTCGTGTATGTGATTCAAAGATAGGGCACTGAACCTTAAGAGTAGGGTACTGCATAAGACGGGATGGAAAAGGTTTTAGGGTTGGATTAGGCGTACCCGCTTCGCGGCTCCGCCTAATCCAACCCTAAACCCTTTTCCTTATTCAAGGTCACTAAACCCGCAAGAAACTGAACCCTAAGAGGGTATTGGCCTGGTGAACCATGTTGTGGATTTTTTTCAAAGATGGGGCACTGAACCTTAAGAGTAGGGTACTGCATAAGACGGGACGGAAAAGGGTTTAGGGTTGGATTAGGCGTGCCCGCTTCGCGGCTCCGCCTAATCCAACCCTAAACCCTTTTCCTTATTCAAGCTCACTAAACCCGCAATAAACTGAACCCTAAGAGGGTATTGGTGAACCCTATCGTGGATGTGATTCAAAGATAGGGCACTGAACCTTAAGAGTAGGGTACTGCATAAGACGGGATGGAAAAGGGTTTAGGGTTGGATTAGGCGAACCCGCTTCGCGGCTCCGCCTAATCCAACCCTAAACCCTTTTCCTTATTCAAGGCCACTAATCCCGCAAGAAACTGAACCCTAAGAGGGTATTGGTGAACCCTGTCGTGGATGTGATTCAAAGATGGGGCACTGAACCTTAAGAGTAGGGTACTGCATAAGACGGGATGGAAAAGGGTTTAGGGTTGGATTAGGCAACCCCGCTTCGCGGCTCCGCCTAATCCAACCCTAAACCCTTTTCCTTATTCAAGGCCACTAATCCCGCAAGAAACTGAACCATAAGAGAGTATTGGTGAACCCTGTCGTGGATGTGATTCAAAGATAGGGAACCGAACCTTAAAAGTAGGGTACTGCATAAGACGGGATGGAAAAGGGTTTAGGGTTGGATTAGGCGTACCCGCTTCGCGGCTCCGCCTAATCCAACCCTAAACCCTTTTCCTTATTCAAGGTCACTAAACCCGCAAGAAACTAAACCCTAAGAGGGTATTGGTGAACCCTGTCGTGGATGTGATTCAAAGATGGGGCACTGAACCTAAAGAGTAGGGTACTGCCTAAGACGGGACGGAAAAGGGTTTAATGTTGGATTAGGCGAACCCGCTTCGTGGCTCCGCCTAATCCAACCCTAAACCCTTTTCCTTATTCAAGGCCACTAATCCCGCAAGAAACTGAACGCTAAGAGAGTATTGGTGAAACGTGTCGTGGATGTGATTCAAAGATAGGGCACTGAACCTTAAGAGTAGGGTACTGCATAAGACGGGATGGAAAAGGGTTTAGGGTTGGATTAGGCAAACCCGCTTCGCGGCTCCACCTAATCCAACCCTAAACCCTTTTCCTTATTCAAGGTCACTAAACCCGCAAGAAACTAAACCCTAAGAGGGTATTGGTGAACCCTGTCGTGGAAGTGATTCAAAGATGGGGCACTAAACCTTAAGAGTAGGGTACTGCATAAGACGGGACGGAAAAGGGTTTAGGGTTGGATTAGGCAAACCCGCTTCATGGCTCCGCCTAATCCAACCCTAAACCCTTTTCCTTATTCAAGGCCACTAATCCCGCAATAAACTGAACCCTAAGAGGGTATTGGTGAACCCTGTCGTGGATGTGATTCAAAGATAGGGAACTGAACCTTAAGAGTAGGGTAATGCATAAGACGGGATGGAAAAGGGTTTAGGGTTGGATTAGGCGTACCCGCTTTGCGGCTCCGCCTAATCCAACCCTAAACCCTTTTCCTTATTCAAGGTCACTAAACCCGCAAGAAACTAAACCCTAAGAGGGTATTGGTGAACCCTGTCGTGGATGTGATTCAAAGATGGGGCACTGAACCTTAAGAGTAGGGTACTGCCTAAGACGGGACGGAAAAGGGTTTAATGTTGGATTAGGCGAACCCGCTTCGTGGCTCCGCCTAATCCAACCCTAAACCCTTTTCCTTATTCAAGGCTTCTAATCCCGCAAGAAACTGAACCCTAAGAGGGTATTGGTGAACCCTGTCGTGGATGTGATTCAAAGATGGGGCACTGAACCTTAAGAGTAGGGTACTGCATTAGACGGGTTGAAAAAGGGTTTAGGGTTAATTAGGCGTACCCGCTTCGCGGCTCCGCCTAAACCAGCCCTAAACTCTTTTCCTTATTCAAGGTCACTAAACCCGCAAGAAACTAAACCCTAAGAGGGTATTGGTGAACCCTGTCGTGGATGTGATTCAAAGATGGGGCACTGAACCTTAAGAGTAGGGTACTGCATAAGACGGGAAGAAAAAGGGTTTAGGGTTAATTAGGCGTACCCACTTCGCGGCTCCGCCTAATCCAGCCCTAAACTCTTTTCCTTATTCAAGGTCACTAAACCCGCAAGAAACTAAACCTTAAGAGGGTATTGGTGAACCCTGTCGTGGATGTGATTCAAAGATGGGGCACTGAACCCTAAGAGTAGGGTACTGCCTAAGACGGGACGGAAAAGGGTTTGGGGTTGGATTAGGCGAACCCGCTTCGCGGCTCCGCCTAATCCAACCCTAAACCCTTTTCCTTATTCAAGGTCACTAAACCCGCAAGAAACTAAACCCTAAGAGGGTATTGGTGAACCTTGTCGTGGATGTGATTCAAAGATGGGGCACTGAACCTTAAGAGTAGGGTACTGCTTAAGACGGGACGGAAAAGGGTTTAGGGTTGGATTAGGCGAACCCGCTTCGTGGCTCCGCCTAATCCAACCCTAAACCCTTTTCCTTATTCAAGGCCACTAATCCCGCAAGAATTTGAACCCTAAGAGGGTATTGGTGAACCCTGTCGTGGATGTGATTCAAAGATGGGGCACTGAACCTTAAGAGTAGGGTACTGCCTAAGACGGGACGGAAAAGGGTTTAGGGTTGGATTAGGCGAACCCGCTTCGTGGCTCCGCCTAATCCAACCCTAAACCCTTTTCCTTATTCAAGGCCACTAATCCCGCAAGAATTTGAACCTTAAGAGGGTATTGGTGAACCCTGTCGTGGATGTGATTCAAAGATGGGGCACTGAACCTTAAGAGTAGGGTACTGCCTAAGACGGGACGGAAAAGGGTTTAGGGTTGGATTAGGCGAACCCGCTTCGTGGCTCCGCCTAATCCAACCCTAAACCCTTTTCCTTATTCAAGGCCACTAATCCCGCAAGAAACTGAACCCTAAGAGGGTATTGGAGAACCCTGTCGTGGATGTGATTCAAAGATGGGGAACTGAACCTTAAGAGTAGGGCACTGCATAAGACGGGACGCAAAAAGGGTTTAGGGTTGGATTAGGAAGACCCGCTACGCGACTCTGTCTAATCCAACCCTAAACCCTTTTCCTTATTCAAGGCCACTAATCCCGCAAGAAACTGAACCATAAGAGGGTATTGGTGAACCCTGTCGTGGATGTGATTCAAAGATGGGGAACTGAACCTTAAGAGTAGGGTACTGCATAAGACGGGACGCAAAAAGGGTTTAGGGTTGGATTAGGAAGACCCGCTACGCGACTCTGTCTAATCCAACCCTAAACCCTTTTCCTTATTCAAGGTCACTAAACCCGCAAGAAACTAAACCCTAAGAGGGTATTGGTGAACCCTGTCGTGGATGTGATTCAAAGATGGGGCACTAAACCTTAAGGGTAGGGTACTGCATAAGACGGGAAGGAAAAGGGTTTAGGGTTGTATTAGGCAAACCCGCTTCACGGCTCCGCCTAATCCAACCCTAAACCCTTTTCCTTATTCAAGGCTACTAATCCCGCAAGAAACTGAACCCTAAGAGGGTATTGGTGAACCCTGTCGTGGATGTGATTCAAAGATAGGGCACTGAGCCTTAAGAGTAGGGTACTGCATAAGACGGGATGGAAAAGGGTTTAGGGTTGGATTAGGCGTACCCGCTTCGCGGCTCCGCCTAATCCAACCCTAAACCCTTTTCCTTATTCAAGGTCACTAAACCCGCAAGAAACTAAACCCTAAGAGGGTATTGGTGAACCCTGTCGTGGATATGATTCAAAGATGGGGCACTGAACCTTAAGAGTAGGGTACTGCCTAAGACGGGACGGAAAAGGGTTTAGGGTTGGATTAGGCAAACCCGCTTCGTGGCTCCGCCTAATCCAACCCTAAACCCTTTTCCTTATTCAAGGTCACTAATCCCGCAAGAAACTGAACCCTAAGAGGGTATTGGTGAACCCTATCGTGGATGTGATTCAAAGATGGGGCACTGAACCTTAAGAGTAGGGTACTGCCTAAGACGGGACAGAAAAGGGTTTAATGTTGGATTAGGCGAACCCGCTTCGTGGCTCCGCCTAAACCAACCCTAAACCCTTTTCCTTATTCAAGGCCACTAATCCCGCAAGAAACTGAACCCTAAGAGGGTATTGGTGAACCCTGTCGTGGATGTGATTCAAAGATGGGGCACTGAACCTTAAGAGTAGGGTACTGCCTAAGACGGGACGGAAAAGGGTTTAGGGTTGGATTAGGCAAACCCGCTTCACGGCTCCGCCTAATCCAACCCTAAACCCTTTTCCTTATTCAAGGCCACTAATCCCGCAAGAAACTGAACCCTAAGAGGGTATTGGTGAACCCTGTCGTGGATGTGATTCAAAGATAGGGAACTGAACCTTAAGAGTAGGGTAATGCATAAGACGGGATGGAAAAGGGTTTAGGGTTGGAATAGGCGTACCCGCTTCGCGGCTCCGCCTAATCCAACCCTAAACCCTTTTTCCTTATTCAAGGTCACTAAACCCGCAAGAAACTAAACCCTAAGAGGGTATTGGTGAACCCTGTCGTGGATGTGATTCAAAGATGGGGCACTGAACCTTAAGAGTAGGGTACTGCCTAAGACGGGACGGAAAAGGGTTTAATGTTGGATTAGGCGAACCCGCTTCGTGGCTCCGCCTAATCCAACCCTAAACCCTTTTCCTTATTCAAGGCTATTAATCCCGCAAGAAACTGAACCCTAAGAGGGTATTGGTGAACCCTGTCGTGGATGTGATTCAAAGATGGGGCACTGAACCTTAAGAGTAGGGTACTGCATAAGACGGGATGAAAAAGGGTTTAGGGTTAATTAGGCGTACCCGCTTCGCGGCTCCGCCTAATCCAACCCTAAACTCTTTTCCTTATTCAAGGTCACTAAACCCGCAAGAAACTAAACCCTAAGAGGGTATTGGTGAACCCTGTCGTGGATGTGATTCAAAGATGGGGCACTGAACCTTACGAGTAGGGTACTGTCTAAGACGGGACGGAAAAGGGTTTGGGGTTGGATTAGGCGAACCCGCTTCGTGGCTCCGCCTAATCCAACCCTAAACCCTTTTCCTTATTCAAGGCCACTAATCCCGCAAGAAACTAAACCCTAAGAGGGTATTGGTGAACCCTGTCGTGTATGTGATTCAAAGATAGGGCACTGAACCTTAAGAGTAGGGTACTGCATAAGACGGGATGGAAAAGGGTTTAGGGTTGGATTCGCGTACCCGCTTCGCGGCTCCGCCTAATCCAACCCTAAACCCTTTTCCTTATTCAAGGTCACTAAACCCGCAAGAAACTAAACCCTAAGAGGGTATTGGTGAACCTTGTCGTGGATGTGATTCAAAGATGGGGCACTGAACCTTAAGAGTAGGGTACTGCCTAAGACGGGACGGAAAAGGGTTTAGGGTTGGATTAGGCGAACCCGCTTCGTGGCTCCGCCTAATCCAACCCTAAACCCTTTTCCTTATTCAAGGCCACTAATCCCGCAAGAAACTGAACCCTAAGAGGGTATTGGTGAACCCTGTCGTGGATGTGATTCAAAGATGGGGCACTGAACCTTAAGAGTAGGGTACTGCATAAGACGGGATGGAAAAGGGTTTAGGGTTAATTAGGCGTACCCGCTTCGCGGCTCCGCCTAATCCAACCCTAAACCCTTTTCCTTATTCAAGGCCACTAATCCCGCAAGAAACTGAACCCTAAGAGGGTATTGGTGAACCCTGTCGTGTATGTGATTCAAAGATAGGGCACTGAACCATAAGAGTAGGGTACTGCCTAAGACGGGACGGAAAAGGGTTTAATGTTGGATTAGGCGAACCCGCTTCGTGGCTCCGCCTAATCCAACCCTAAACCCTTTTCCTTATTCAAGGCTACTAATCCCGCAAGAAACTGAACCCTAAGAGGGTATTGGTGAACCCTGTCGTGGATGTGATTCAAAGATGGGGCACTGAACCTTAAGAGTAGGGTACTGCATAAGACGGGATGAAAAAGGGTTTAGGGTTAATTAGGCGTACCCGCTTCGCGGCTCCGCCTAATCCAACCCTAAACTCTTTTCCTTATTCAAGGTCACTAAACCCGCAAGAAACTAAACCCTAAGAGGGTATTGGTGAACCCTGTCGTGGATATGATTCAAAGATGGGGCACTGAACCTTAAGAGTAGGGTACTGCCTAAGACGGGACGGAAAAGGGTTTGGGGTTGGATTAGGCGAACCCGCTTCGTGGCTCCGGCTAATCCAACCCTAAACCCTTTTCCTTATTCAAGGCCACTAATCCCGCAAGAAACTGAACCCTAAGAGGGTATTGGTGAACCTTGTCGTGTATGTGATTCAAAGATAGGGCACTGAACCTTAAGAGTAGGGTACTGCATAAGACGGGATAGAAAAGGGTTTAGGGTTGGATTAGGCGTACCCGCTTCGCGGCTCCGCCTAATCCAACCCTAAACCCTTTTCCTTATTCAAGGTCACTAAACCCGCAAGAAACTAAACCCTATGAGGGTATTGGTGAACCTTGTCGTGGATGTGATTCAAAGATGGGGCACTGAACCTTAAGAGTAGGGTACTGCCTAAGACGGGACGGAAAAGGGTTTAGGGTTGGATTAGGCGAACCCGCTTCGTGGCTCCGCCTAATCCAACCCTAAACCCTTTTCCTTATTCAAGGCCACTAATCCCGCAAGAAACTGAACCCTAAGAGGGTATTGGTGAACCCTGTCGTGGATGTGATTCAAAGATGGGGCACTGAACCTTAAGAGTAGGGTACTGCATAAGACGGGATGAAAAAGGGTTTAGGGTTAATTAGGCGTACCCGCTTCGCGGCTCCGCCTAATCCAACCCTAAACTCTTTTCCTTATTCAAGGTCACTAAACCCGCAAGAAACTAAACCCTAAGAGGGTATTGGTGAACCCTGTCGTGGATGTGATTCAAAGATGGGGCACTGAACCTTAAGAGTAGGGTACTGCCTAAGACGGGACGGAAAAGGGTTTGGGGTTGGATTAGGCGAACCCGCTTCGTGGCTCCGCCTAATCCAACCCTAAACCCTTTTCCTTATTCAAGGCCACTAATCCCGCAAGAAACTGAACCCTAAGAGGGTATTGGTGAACCCTGTCGTGTATGTGATTCAAAGATAGGGCACTGAACCTTAAGAGTAGGGTACTGCATAAGACGGGATGGAAAAGGGTTTAGGGTTGGATTAGGCGTACCCGCTTCGCGGCTCCGCCTAATCCAACCCTAAACCCTTTTCCTTATTCAAGGTCACTAAACCCGCAAGAAACTAAACCCTAAGAGGGTATTGGTGAACCTTGTCGTGGATGTGATTCAAAGATGGGGCACTGAACCTTAAGAGTAGGGTACTGCCTAAGACGGGACGGAAAAGGGTTTAGGGTTGGATTAGGCGAACCCGCTTCGTGGCTCCGCCTAATCGACCCTAAACCCTTTTCCTTATTCAAGGGCACTAATCCCGCAAGAAACTGAACCCTAAGAGGGTATTGGTGAACCCTGTCGTGGATGTGATTCAAAGATGGGGCACTGAACCTTAAGAGTAGGGTACTGCCTAAGACGGGACGGAAAAGGGTTTAGGGTTGGATTAGGCGAACCCGCTTCGTGGCTCCGCCTAATCCAACCCTAAACCCTTTTCCTTATTCAAGGCCACTAATCCCGCAAGAAACTGAACCCTAAGAGGGTATTGGTGAACCCTGTCGTGGATGTGATTCAAAGATGGGGAACTGAACCTTAAGAGTAGGGTACTGCATAAGACGGGACGCAAAAAGGGTTTAGGGTTGGATTAGGAAGACCCGCTACGCGACTCTGTCTAATCCAACCCTAAACCCTTTTCCTTATTCAAGGCCACTAATCCCGCAAGAAACTGAACCCTAAGAGGGTATTGGTGAACCCTGTCGTGTATGTGATTCAAAGATAGGGCACTGAACCTTAAGAGTAGGGTACTGCCTAAGACGGGACGGAAAAGGGTTTGGGGTTGGATTAGGCGAACCCGCTTCGTGGCTCCGGCTAATCCAACCCTAAACCCTTTTCCTTATTCAAGGCCACTAATCCCGCAAGAAACTGAACCCTAAGAGGGTATTGGTGAACCTTGTCGTGTATGTGATTCAAAGATAGGGCACTGAACCTTAAGAGTAGGGTACTCCATAAGACGGGATAGAAAAGGGTTTAGGGTTGGATTAGGCGTACCCGCTTCGCGGCTCCGCCTAATCCAACCCTAAACCCTTTTCCTTATTCAAGGTCACTAAACCCGCAAGAAACTAAACCCTATGAGGGTATTGGTGAACCTTGTCGTGGATGTGATTCAAAGATGGGGCACTGAACCTTAAGAGTAGGGTACTGCCTAAGACGGGACGGAAAAGGGTTTAGGGTTGGATTAGGCGAACCCGCTTCGTGGCTCCGCCTAATCCAACCCTAAACCCTTTTCCTTATTCAAGGCCACTAATCCCGCAAGAAACTGAACCCTAAGAGGGTATTGGTGAACCCTGTCGTGGATGTGATTCAAAGATGGGGCACTGAACCTTAAGAGTAGGGTACTGCATAAGACGGGATGAAAAAGGGTTTAGGGTTAATTAGGCGTACCCGCTTCGCGGCTCCGCCTAATCCAACCCTAAACTCTTTTCCTTATTCAAGGTCACTAAACCCGCAAGAAACTAAACCCTAAGAGGGTATTGGTGAACCCTGTCGTGGATGTGATTCAAAGATGGGGCACTGAACCTTAAGAGTAGGGTACTGCCTAAGACGGGACGGAAAAGGGTTTGGGGTTGGATTAGGCGAACCCGCTTCGTGGCTCCGCCTAATCCAACCCTAAACCCTTTTCCTTATTCAAGGCCACTAATCCCGCAAGAAACTGAACCCTAAGAGGGTATTGGTGAACCCTGTCGTGTATGTGATTCAAAGATAGGGCACTGAACCTTAAGAGTAGGGTACTGCATAAGACGGGATGGAAAAGGGTTTAGGGTTGGATTAGGCGTACCCGCTTCGCGGCTCCGCCTAATCCAACCCTAAACCCTTTTCCTTATTCAAGGTCACTAAACCCGCAAGAAACTAAACCCTAAGAGGGTATTGGTGAACCTTGTCGTGGATGTGATTCAAAGATGGGGCACTGAACCTTAAGAGTAGGGTACTGCCTAAGACGGGACGGAAAAGGGTTTAGGGTTGGATTAGGCGAACCCGCTTCGTGGCTCCGCCTAATCGACCCTAAACCCTTTTCCTTATTCAAGGGCACTAATCCCGCAAGAAACTGAACCCTAAGAGGGTATTGGTGAACCCTGTCGTGGATGTGATTCAAAGATGGGGCACTGAACCTTAAGAGTAGGGTACTGCCTAAGACGGGACGGAAAAGGGTTTAGGGTTGGATTAGGCGAACCCGCTTCGTGGCTCCGCCTAATCCAACCCTAAACCCTTTTCCTTATTCAAGGCCACTAATCCCGCAAGAAACTGAACCCTAAGAGGGTATTGGTGAACCCTGTCGTGGATGTGATTCAAAGATGGGGCACTGAACCTTAAGAGTAGGGTACTGCCTAAGACGGGACGGAAAAGGGTTTAGGGTTGGATTAGGCGAACCCGCTTCGTGGCTCCGCCTAATCCAACCCTAAACCCTTTTCCTTATTCAAGGCCACTAATCCCGCAAGAAACTGAACCCTAAGAGGGTATTGGTGAACCCTGTCGTGGATGTGATTCAAAGATGGGGAACTGAACCTTAAGAGTAGGGTACTGCATAAGACGGGACGCAAAAAGGGTTTAGGGTTGGATTAGGAAGACCCGCTACGCGACTCTGTCTAATCCAACCCTAAACCCTTTTCATTATTCAAGGCCACTAATCCCGCAAGAAACTGAACCCTAAGAGGGTATTGGTGAACCCTGTCGTGGATGTGATTCAAAGATGGGGCACTGAACCTTAAGAGTAGGGCACTGCCTAAGACGGGACGGAAAAAAGTTTGGGGTTGGATTAGGCGAACCCGCTTCGTGGCTCCGCCTAATCTAACCCTAAACCCTATTCCTTATTCAAGGTCACTAATCCCGCAATAAACTGAACCCTAAGAGGGTATTGGTGAACCCTGTCGTGGATGTGATTCAAAGATGGGGCACTGAACCTTAAGAGTAGGGTACTGCCTAAGACGGGACGGAAAAAAGTTTGGGGTTGGATTAGGCGAACCCGCTTCATGGCTCTGCCTAATCCAACCCTAAACCCTTTTCCTTATTCAAGGCCACTAATCCCGCAAGAAACTGAACACTAAGAGGGTATTGGTGAACCCTGTCGTGGATGTGATTCAAAGATAGGGCACTGAACCTTAAGAGTAGGGTACTGCATAAGACGGGATGGAAAAGGGTTTAGGGTTGGAATAGGCGAACCCGCTTCGTGGCTCCGCCTAATCTAACCCTAAACCCTATTCCTTATTCAAGGTCACTAATCCCGCAATAAACTGAACCCTAAGAGGGTATTGGTGAACCCTGTCGTGGATGTGATTCAAAGATAGGGCACTGAACCTTAAGAGTAGGGTACTGCATAAGACGGGAAGGAAAAGGGTTTAGGGTTGTATTAGGCAAACCCGCTTCACGGCTCCGCCTAATCCAACCCTAAACCCTTTTCCTTATTCAAGGCTACTAATCCCACAAGAAACTGAACCCTAAGAGGGTATTGGTGAACCCTGTCATGGATGTGATTCAAAGATGGGGCACTGAACCTTAAGAGTAGGGTACTGTATAAGACGGGATGAAAAAGGGTTTAGGGTTAATTAGGCGTACCCGCTTCGCGGCTCCGCCTAATCCAACCCTAAACCCTTTTCCTTATTCAAGGCCACTAATCCCGCAAGTAACTGAACCCTAAGAGGGTATTGGTGAACCCTGTCGTGGATGTGATTCAAAGATAGGGAACTGAACCTTAAGAGTAGGGTACTGCATAAGACGGGATGGAAAAGGTTTAGGGTTGGATTAGGCATACCCGCTTCGCGGCTCCGCCTAATCCAACCCTAAACCCTTTTCCTTATTCAAGGTCACCAAACCCGCAAGAAACTAAACCCTAAAAGGGTTTTGGTGAACCCTGTCGTGGATGTGATTCAAAGATGGGGCACTGAACCTTAAGAGTAGGGTACTGCCTAAGACGGGGCGGAAAAGGGTTTAGGGTTGGATTAGGCGAACCCGCATCGTGGCTCCGCCTAATCCAACCCTAAACCCTTTTCCTTCTTCAAGGTCACTAATTCCGCCAGAAACTGAACCCTAAGAGGGTATTGGTGAACTCTGTCGTGGAAGTGATTCAAAGATGGGGCACTGAACCTTAAGAGTAGGGTACTGCCTAAGACGGGACGGAAAAGGGTTTAGGGTTGGATTAGGCGAACCCGCTTCGTGGCTCCGCCTAATCCAACCCTAAACCCTTTTCCTTATTCAAGGTCACTAATCCCGCAAGAAACTGAACCCTAAGAGGGTATTGGTGAACCCTGTCGTGGATGTGATTGAAAGATAGGGAACTGAACCTTAAGAGTAGGGTACTGCATAAGACGGGACGCAAAAAGGGTTTAGGGTTGGATTAGGAAGACCCGCTACGCGACTCTGTCTAATCCAACCCTAAACCCTTTTCCTTATTCAAGGCCACTAATCCCGCAAGAAACTGAACCCTAAGAGGGTATTGGTGAACCCTGTCGTGGATGTGATTCAAAGATAGGGAACTGAACCTTAAGAGTAGGGTACTGCATAAGACGGGACGCAAAAAGGGTTTAGGGTTGGATTAGGAAGACCCGCTACGCGACTCTGTCTAATCCAACCCTAAACCCTTTTCCTTATTCAAGGCGACTAATCCCGCAAGAAACTGAACCCTAAGAGGGTATTGGTGAACCCTGTCGTGGATGTGATTCAAAGATGGGGCACTGAACCTTAAGAGTAGGGTACTGCCTAAGACGGGACGGAAAAGGGTTTAGGGTTGGATTAGGCGAACCCGCTTCGTGGCTCCGCCTAATCTAACCCTAAACCCTATTCCTTATTCAAGGTCACTAATCCCGCAATAAACTGAACCCTAAGAGGGTATTGGTGAACCCTGTCGTGGATGTGATTCAAAGATAGGGCACTGATCCTTAAGAGTAGGGTACTGCATAAGACGGGATGCAAAAGGGTTTAGGGTTGGATTAGGCAAACCCGCTTCGCGGCTCCGCCTAATCCAACCCTAAACCCTTTTACTTATTCAAGGTCACTAAACCCGCAAGAAACTAAACCCTAAGAGGGTTTTGGTGAACCCTGTCGTGGATGTGATTCAAAGATGGGGCACTGAACCTTAAGAGTAGGGTACTGCATAAGATGGGACGGAAAAGGGTTTAGGGTTGGATTAGGCGTACCCGCTTTGCGGCTTCGCCTAATCCAACCCTAAACCCTTTTTCTTATTCAAGGTCACTAAACCCGCAAGAAACTAAACCCTAATAGGGTATTGGTGAACCCTGTCGTGGATGTGATTCAAAGATGGGGCACTGAACCTTATGAGTAGGGTACTGCCTAAGACGGAACGGAAAAGGGTTAAGGGTTGGATTAGGCGAACCCGCTTCGTGGCTCCGCCTAATCCAACCCTAAACCCTTTTCCTTATTTAAGGTCACTAATCCTGCCAGAAACATAACCCTAAGAGGGTATTGGTGAACTCTGTCGTGGAATTGATTAAAAGATGGGGCACTGAACCTTAAGAGTAGGGTACTGCATAAGACGGGACGGAAAGGGTTTAGGGTTGGATTAGGAAGACCCGCTACGCGACTCTGCCTAATCCAACCCTAAACCCTTTTCCTTATTCAAGGTCACTAATCCCGCAAGAAACTGAACCCTAAGAGAGTATTGGTGAACCCTGTCGTGGATGTGATTCAAAGATGGGGCAATGAACCTTAAGAGTAGGGTACTGCATAAGACGGGACGGAAAAGGGTTTAGGGTTGGATTAGGCGTACCCGTTTCGCGGCTCCGCCTAATCCAACCCTAAACGCTTTTCCTTATTCAAGGTCACTAAACCCGCAAGAAACTGAACCCTAAGAGGGTATTGGTGAACCCTGTCGTGGATGTGATTCAAAGATGGGGCACTGAACCTTAAGAGTAGGGTACTGCCTAAGACGGGACGGAAAAAAGTTTGGGGTTGGATTAGGCGAACCCGCTTCATGGCTCTGCCTAATCCAACCCTAAACCCTTTTCCTTATTCAAGGCCACTAATCCCGCAAGAAACTGAACACTAAGAGGGTATTGGTGAACCCTGTCGTGGATGTGATTCAAAGATAGGGCACTGAACCTTAAGAGTAGGGTACTGCATAAGACGGGATGGAAAAGGGTTTAGGGTTGGAATAGGCGAACCCGCTTCGTGGCTCCGCCTAATCTAACCCTAAACCCTATTCCTTATTCAAGGTCACTAATCCCGCAATAAACTGAACCCTAAGAGGGTATTGGTGAACCCTGTCGTGGATGTGATTCAAAGATAGGGCACTGAACCTTAAGAGTAGGGTACTGCATAAGACGGGAAGGAAAAGGGTTTAGGGTTGTATTAGGCAAACCCGCTTCACGGCTCCGCCTAATCCAACCCTAAACCCTTTTCCTTATTCAAGGCTACTAATCCCACAAGAAACTGAACCCTAAGAGGGTATTGGTGAACCCTGTCATGGATGTGATTCAAAGATGGGGCACTGAACCTTAAGAGTAGGGTACTGCATAAGACGGGATGAAAAAGGGTTTAGGGTTAATTAGGCGTACCCGCTTCGCGGCTTCGCCTAATCCAACCCTAAACCCTTTTCCTTATTCAAGGTCACTAAACCCGCAAGAAACTAAACCCTAAGAGGGTATTGGTGAACCCTGTCGTGGATGTGATTCAAAGATGGGGCACTGAACTTTAAGAGTAGGGTACTGCCTAAGACGGGACGGAAAAGGGTTTAGGGTTGGATTAGGCGAACCCGCTTCGTGGCTCCGCCTAATCCAACCCTAAACCCTTTTCCTTATTCAAGGCCACTAATCCCGCAAGTAACTGAACCCTAAGAGGGTATTGGTGAACCCTGTCGTGGATGTGATTCAAAGATAGGGAACTGAACCTTAAGAGTAGGGTACTGCATAAGACGGGATGGAAAAGGTTTAGGGTTGGATTAGGCATACCCGCTTCGCGGCTCCGCCTAATCCAACCCTAAACCCTTTTCCTTATTCAAGGTCACCAAACCCGCAAGAAACTAAACCCTAAAAGGGTATTGGTGAACCCTGTCGTGGATGTGATTCAAAGATGGGGCACTGAACCTTAAGAGTAGGGTACTGCCTAAGACGGGGCGGAAAAGGGTTTAGGGTTGGATTAGGCGAACCCGCATCGTGGCTCCGCCTAATCCAACCCTAAACCCTTTTCCTTATTCAAGGTCACTAATTCCGCCAGAAACTGAACCCTAAGAGGGTATTGGTGAACTCTGTCGTGGAAGTGATTCAAAGATGGGGCACTGAACCTTAAGAGTAGGGTACTGCCTAAGACGGGACGGAAAAGGGTTTAGGGTTGGATTAGGCGAACCCGCTTCGTGGCTCCGCCTAATCCAACCCTAAACCCTTTTCCTTATTCAAGGTCACTAATCCCGCAAGAAACTGAACCCTAAGAGGGTATTGGTGAACCCTGTCGTGGATGTGATTGAAAGATAGGGAACTGAACCTTAAGAGTAGGGTACTGCATAAGACGGGACGCAAAAAGGGTTTAGGGTTGGATTAGGAAGACCCGCTACGCGACTCTGTCTAATCCAACCCTAAACCCTTTTCCTTATTCAAGGCCACTAATCCCGCAAGAAACTGAACCCTAAGAGGGTATTGGTGAACCCTGTCGTGGATGTGATTCAAAGATAGGGAACTGAACCTTAAGAGTAGGGTACTGCATAAGACGGGACGCAAAAATGGTTTAGGGTTGGATTAGGAAGACCCGCTACGCGACTCTGTCTAATCCAACCCTAAACCCTTTTCCTTATTCAAGGCGACTAATCCCGCAAGAAACTGAACCCTAAGAGGGTATTGGTGAACCCTGTCGTGGATGTGATTCAAAGATGGGGCACTGAACCTTAAGAGTAGGGTACTGCCTAAGACGGGACGGAAAAGGGTTTAGGGTTGGATTAGGCGAACCCGCTTCGTGGCTCCGCCTAATCTAACCCTAAACCCTATTCCTTATTCAAGGTCACTAATCCCGCAATAAACTGAACCCTAAGAGGGTATTGGTGAACCCTGTCGTGGATGTGATTCAAAGATAGGGCACTGATCCTTAAGAGTAGGGTACTGCATAAGACGGGATGCAAAAGGGTTTAGGGTTGGATTAGGCAAACCCGCTTCGCGGCTCCGCCTAATCCAACCCTAAACCCTTTTACTTATTCAAGGTCACTAAACCCGCAAGAAACTAAACCCTAAGAGGGTTTTGGTGAACCCTGTCGTGGATGTGATTCAAAGATGGGGCACTGAACCTTAAGAGTAGGGTACTGCATAAGATGGGACGGAAAAGGGTTTAGGGTTGGATTAGGCGTACCCGCTTTGCAGCTTCGCCTAATCCAACCCTAAACCCTTTTCCTTATTCAAGGTCACTAAACCCGCAAGAAACTAAACCCTAATAGGGTATTGGTGAACCCTGTCGTGGATGTGATTCAAAGATGGGGCACTGAACCTTATGAGTAGGGTACTGCCTAAGACGGAACGGAAAAGGGTTAAGGGTTGGATTAGGCGAACCCGCTTCGTGGCTCCGCCTAATCCAACCCTAAACCCTTTTCCTTATTTAAGGTCACTAATCCTGCCAGAAACATAACCCTAAGAGGGTATTGGTGAACTCTGTCGTGGATGTGATTAAAAGATGGGGCACTGAACCTTAAGAGTAGGGTACTGCATAAGACGGGACGGAAAGGGTTTAGGGTTGGATTAGGAAGACCCGCTACGCGACTCTGCCTAATCCAACCCTAAACCCTTTTCCTTATTCAAGGTCACTAATCCCGCAAGAAACTGAACCCTAAGAGAGTATTGGTGAACCCTGTCGTGGATGTGATTCAAAGATGGGGCAATGAACCTTAAGAGTAGGGTACTGCATAAGACGGGACGGAAAAGGGTTTAGGGTTGGATTAGGCGTACCCGTTTCGCGGCTCCGCCTAATCCAACCCTAAACGCTTTTCCTTATTCAAGGTCACTAAACCCGCAAGAAACTGAACCCTAAGAGGGTATTGGCCTGGTGAACCATGTTGTGGATTTTTTTCAAAGATGGGGCACTGAACCTTAACAGTGGGGTACTGCATAAGACGGGACGGAAAAGGGTTTAGGGTTGGATTAGGCGTTCCCGCTTCGCGGCTCCGCCTAATCCAACCCTAAACCCTTTTCCTTATTCAAGCTCACTAAACCCGCAATAAACTGAACCCTAAGAGGGTATTGGTGAACCCTGTCGTGGATGTGATTCAAAGATAGGGAACTGAACCTTAAGAGTACGGTACTGCATAAGACGGGATGGAAAAGGGTTTAGGGTTGGATTAGGCGTACCCGCTTCGCGGCTCCGCCTAATCCAACCCTAAACCCTTTTCCTTATTCAAGGTCACTAAACCCGCAAGAAACAAAACCCTAAGAGGGCATTGATGAACCCTATCGTGGATGTGATTCAAAGTTGGGGCACTGAACCTTAAGAGTAGGGTACTGCCTAAGACGGGACGGAAAAGGTTTTAATGTTGGATTAGGCGAACCCGCTTCGTGGCTCCGCCTAATCCAACCCTAAACCCTTTTCCTTATTCAAGGCCACTAATCCCGTAAGAAACTGAACCCTAAGAGGGTATTGGTGAACCCTGTCGTGGATGTGATTCAAAGATAGGGAACTGAACCTTAAGAGTAGGGTACTGCATAAGACGGGACGCAAAAATGGTTTAGGGTTGGATTAGGAAGACCCGCTACGCGACTCTGTCTAATCCAACCCTAAACCCTTTTGCTTATTCAAGGCGACTAATCCCGCAAGAAACTGAACCCTAAGAGGGTATTGGTGAACCCTGTCGTGGATGTGATTCAAAGATGGGGCACTGAACCTTAAGAGTAGGGTACTGCCTAAGACGGGACGGAAAAGGGTTTAGGGTTGGATTAGGCGAACCCGCTTCGTGGCTCCGCCTAATCTAACCCTAAACCCTATTCCTTATTCAAGGTCACTAATCCCGCAATAAACTGAACCCTAAGAGGGTATTGGTGAACCCTGTCGTGGATGTGATTCAAAGATAGGGCACTGATCCTTAAGAGTAGGGTACTGCATAAGACGGGATGCAAAAGGGTTTAGGGTTGGATTAGGCAAACCCGCTTCGCGGCTCCGCCTAATCCAACCCTAAACCCTTTTACTTATTCAAGGTCACTAAACCCGCAAGAAACTAAACCCTAAGAGGGTTTTGGTGAACCCTGTCGTGGATGTGATTCAAAGATGGGGCACTGAACCTTAAGAGTAGGGTACTGCATAAGATGGGACGGAAAAGGGTTTAGGGTTGGATTAGGCGTACCCGCTTTGCGGCTTCGCCTAATCCAACCCTAAACCCTTTTCCTTATTCAAGGTCACTAAACCCGCAAGAAACTAAACCCTAATAGGGTATTGGTGAACCCTGTCGTGGATGTGATTCAAAGATGGGGCACTGAACCTTATGAGTAGGGTACTGCCTAAGACGGAACGGAAAAGGGTTAAGGGTTGGATTAGGCGAACCCGCTTCGTGGCTCCGCCTAATCCAACCCTAAACCCTTTTCCTTATTTAAGGTCACTAATCCTGCCAGAAACATAACCCTAAGAGGGTATTGGTGAACTCTGTCGTGGATGTGATTAAAAGATGGGGCACTGAACCTTAAGAGTAGGGTACTGCATAAGACGGGACGGAAAGGGTTTAGGGTTGGATTAGGAAGACCCGCTACGCGACTCTGCCTAATCCAACCCTAAACCCTTTTCCTTATTCAAGGTCACTAATCCCGCAAGAAACTGAACCCTAAGAGAGTATTGGTGAACCCTGTCGTGGATGTGATTCAAAGATGGGGCAATGAACCTTAAGAGTAGGGTACTGCATAAGACGGGACGGAAAAGGGTTTAGGGTTGGATTAGGCGTACCCGTTTCGCGGCTCCGCCTAATCCAACCCTAAACGCTTTTCCTTATTCAAGGTCACTAAACCCGCAAGAAACTGAACCCTAAGAGGGTATTGGCCTGGTGAACCATGTTGTGGATTTTTTTCAAAGATGGGGCACTGAACCTTAATAGTGGGGTACTGCATAAGACGGGACGGAAAAGGGTTTAGGGTTGGATTAGGCGTTCCCGCTTCGCGGCTCCGCCTAATCCAACCCTAAACCCTTTTCCTTATTCAAGCTCACTAAACCCGCAATAAACTGAACCCTAAGAGGGTATTGGTGAACCCTGTCGTGGATGTGATTCAAAGATAGGGAACTGAACCTTAAGAGTACGGTACTGCATAAGACGGGATGGAAAAGGGTTTAGGGTTGGATTAGGCGTACCCGCTTCGCGGCTCCGCCTAATCCAACCCTAAACCCTTTTCCTTATTCAAGGTCACTAAACCCGCAAGAAACAAAACCCTAAGAGGGCATTGATGAACCCTATCGTGGATGTGATTCAAAGTTGGGGCACTGAACCTTAAGAGTAGGGTACTGCCTAAGACGGGACGGAAAAGGTTTTAATGTTGGATTAGGCGAACCCGCTTCGTGGCTCCGCCTAATCCAACCCTAAACCCTTTTCCTTATTCAAGGCCACTAATCCCGTAAGAAACTGAACCCTAAGAGGGTATTGGTGAACCCTGTCGTGGATGTGATTCAAAGATGGGGCACTGAACCTTAAGAGTAGGGTACTGCCTAAGACGGGTCAGAAAAGGGTTTAGGGTCTGATTAGGCGTACCCGCTTTGCGGCTTCGCCTAATCCAACCCTAAACCCTTTTCCTTATTCAAGTTCACTAAACCCGCAAGAAACTAAACCCTAATAGGGTATTGGTGAACCCTGTAGTGGATGTGATTCAAAGATGGGGCACTGAACCTTATGAGTAGGGTACTGCCTAAGACGGAACGGAAAAGGGTTTATGGTTGGATTAGGCGAACCCGCTTCGTGGCTCCGCCTAATCCAACCCTAAACCCTTTTCCTTATTCAAGGTCACTAATTCCGCCAGAAACTGAACCCTAAGAGGGTATTGGTGAACCCTGTCGTGGATGTGATTCAAAGATAGGGCACTGATCCTTAAGAGTAGGGTACTGCATAAGACGGGATGCAAAAGGGTTTAGGGTTGGATTAGGCAAACCCGCTTCGCGGCTCCGCCTAATCCAACCCTAAACCCTTTTCCTTATTCAAGGTCACTAAACCCGCAAGAAACTAAACCCTAAGAGGGTTTTGGTGAACCCTGTCGTGGATGTGATTCAAAGATGGGGCACTGAACCTTAAGAGTAGGGTACTGCCTAAGACGGGTCAGAAAAGGGTTTAGGGTCTGATTAGGCGTACCCGCTTTGCGGCTTCGCCTAATCCAACCCTAAACCCTTTTCCTTATTCAAGTTCACTAAACCCGCAAGAAACTAAACCCTAATAGGGTATTGGTGAACCCTGTAGTGGATGTGATTCAAAGATGGGGCACTGAACCTTATGAGTAGGGTAATGCCTAAGACGGAACGGAAAAGGGTTTATGGTTGGATTAGGCGAACCCGCTTCGTGGCTCCGCGTAATCCAACCCTAAACCCTTTTCCTTATTCAAGGTCACTAATTCCGCCAGAAACTGAACCCTAAGAGGGTATTGGTGAACCCTGTCGTGGATGTGATTCAAAGATAGGGCACTGATCCTTAAGAGTAGGGTACTGCATAAGACGGGATGCAAAAGGGTTTAGGGTTGGATTAGGCAAACCCGCTTCGCGGCTCCGCCTAATCCAACCCTAAACCCTTTTCCTTATTCAAGGTCACTAAACCCGCAAGAAACTAAACCCTAAGAGGGTTTTGGTGAACCCTGTCGTGGATGTGATTCAAAGATGGGGCACTGAACCTTAAGAGTAGGGTACTGCCTAAGACGGGTCAGAAAAGGGTTTAGGGTCTGATTAGGCGTACCCGCTTTGCGGCTTCGCCTAATCCAACCCTTAACCCTTTTCCTTATTCAAGTTCACTAAACCCGCAAGAAACTAAACCCTAATAGGGTATTGGTGAACCCTATCGTGGATGTGATTCAAAGTTGGGGCACTGAACCTTAAGAGTAGGGTACTGCCTAAGACGGGACGGAAAAGGTTTTAATGTTGGATTAGGCGAACCCGCTTCGTGGCTCCGCCTAATCCAACCCTAAACCCTTTTCCTTATTCAAGGCCACTAATCCCGCAAGAAACTGAACCCTAAGAGGGTATTGGTGAACCCTGTCGTGGATGTGATTCAAAGATGGGGCACTGAACCTTAAGAGTAGGGTACTGCCTAAGACGGGTCAGAAAAGGGTTTAGGGTCTGATTAGGCGTACCCGCTTTGCGGCTTCGCCTAATCCAACCCTAAACCCTTTTCCTTATTCAAGGCGACTAATCCCGCAAGAAACTGAACCCTAAGAGGGTATTGGTGAACCCTGTCGTGGATGTGATTCAAAGATGGGGCACTGAACCTTAAGAGTAGGGTACTGCCTAAGACGGGACGGAAAAGGGTTTAGGGTTGGATTAGGCGAACCCGCTTCGTGGCTCCGCCTAATCTAACCCTAAACCCTATTCCTTATTCAAGGTCACTAATCCCGCAATAAACTGAACCCTAAGAGGGTATTGGTGAACCCTGTCGTGGATGTGATTCAAAGATAGGGCACTGATCCTTAAGAGTAGGGTACTGCATAAGACGGGATGCAAAAGGGTTTAGGGTTGGATTAGGCAAACCCGCTTCGCGGCTCCGCCTAATCCAACCCTAAACCCTTTTCCTTATTCAAGGTCACTAAACCCGCAAGAAACTAAACCCTAAGAGGGTTTTGGTGAACCCTGTCGTGGATGTGATTCAAAGATGGGGCACTGAACCTTAAGAGTAGGGTACTGCATAAGATGGGACGGAAAAGGGTTTAGGGTTGGATTAGGCGTACCCGCTTTGCGGCTTCGCCTAATCCAACCCTAAACCCTTTTCCTTATTCAAGGTCACTAAACCCGCAGGAAACTAAACCCTAATAGGGTATTGGTGAACCCTGTCGTGGATGTGATTCAAAGATGGGGCACTGAACCTTATGAGTAGGGTACTGCCTAAGACGGAACGGAAAAGGGTTAAGGGTTGGATTAGGCGAACCCGCTTCGTGGCTCCGCCTAATCCAACCCTAAACCCTTTTCCTTATTTAAGGTCACTAATCCTGCCAGAAACATAACCCTAAGAGGGTATTGGTGAACTCTGTCGTGGATGTGATTAAAAGATGGGGCACTGAACCTTAAGAGTAGGGTACTGCATAAGACGGGACGGAAAGGGTTTAGGGTTGGATTAGGAAGACCCGCTACGCGACTCTGCCTAATCCAACCCTAAACCCTTTTCCTTATTCAAGGTCACTAATCCCGCAAGAAACTGAACCCTAAGAGAGTATTGGTGAACCCTGTCGTGGATGTGATTCAAAGATGGGGCAATGAACCTTAAGAGTAGGGTACTGCATAAGACGGGACGGAAAAGGGTTTAGGGTTGGATTAGGCGTACCCGTTTCGCGGCTCCGCCTAATCCAACCCCAAACCCTTTTCCTTATTCAAGGTCACTAAACCCGCAAGAAACTGAACCCTAAGAGGGTATTGGCCTGGTGAACCATGTTGTGGATTTTTTTCAAAGATGGGGCACTGAACCTTAAGAGTGGGGTACTGCATAAGACGGGACGGAAAAGGGTTTAGGGTTGGATTAGGCGTGCCCGCTTCGCGGCTCCGCCTAATCCAACCCTAAACCCTTTTCCTTATTCAAGCTCACTAAACCCGCAATAAACTGAACCCTAAGAGGGTATTGGTGAACCCTGTCGTGGATGTGATTCAAAGATAGGGAACTGAACCTTAAGAGTACGGTACTGCATAAGACGGGATGGAAAAGGGTTTAGGGTTGGATTAGGCGTACCCGCTTCGCGGCTCCGCCTAATCCAACCCTAAACCCTTTTCCTTATTCAAGGTCACTAAACCCGCAAGAAACAAAACCCTAAGAGGGCATTGGTGAACCCTATCGTGGATGTGATTCAAAGTTGGGGCACTGAACCTTAAGAGTAGGGTACTGCCTAAGACGGGACGGAAAAGGTTTTAATGTTGGATTAGGCGAACCCGCTTCGTGGCTCCGCCTAATCCAACCCTAAACCCTTTTCCTTATTCAAGGCCACTAATCCCGCAAGAAACTGAACCCTAAGAGGGTATTGGTGAACCCTGTCGTGGATGTGATTCAAAGATGGGGCACTGAACCTTAAGAGTAGGGTACTGCCTAAGACGGGTCAGAAAAGGGTTTAGGGTCTGATTAGGCGTACCCGCTTTGCGGCTTCGCCTAATCCAACCCTAAACCCTTTTCCTTATTCAAGTTCACTAAACCCGCAAGAAACTAAACCCTAATAGGGTATTGGTGAACCCTGTAGTGGATGTGATTCAAAGATGGGGCACTGAACCTTATGAGTAGGGTACTGCCTAAGACGGAACGGAAAAGGGTTTATGGTTGGATTAGGCGAACCCGCTTCGTGGCTCCGCCTAATCCAACCCTAAACCCTTTTCCTTATTCAAGGTCACTAATCCCGCCAGAAACTGAACCCTAAGAGGGTATTGGTGAACTCTGTCGTGGATGTGATTCAAAGATGGGGCACTGAACCTTAAGAGTAGGGTACTGCCTAAGACGGGACGGAAAAGGGTTTAGGGTTGGATTAGGCGAACCCGCTTCGTGGCTCCGCCTAATCCAACCCTAAACCCTTTTCCTTATTCAAGGTCACTAATCCCGCAAGAAACTGAACCCTAAGAGGGTATTGGTGAACCCTGTCGTGGATGTGATTCAAAGATGGGGAACTGAACCTTAATAGTAGGGTACTGCATAAGACGGGACGCAAAAAGGGTTTAGGGTTGGATTCGGAAGACCCGCTACGCGACTCTGTCTAATCCAACCCTAAACCCTTTTCCTTATTCAAGGCCACTAATCCCGCAAGAAACTGAACCCTAAGAGGGTATTGGTGAACCCTGTCGTGGATGTGATTCAAAGATAGGGAACTGAACCTTAAGAGTAGGGTACTGCATAAGACGGGATGGAAAAGGGTTTAGGGTTGGATTAGGCGTACCCGCTTCGCGGCTCCGCCTAATCCAACACTAAACCCTTTTCCTTATTCAAGGTCACTAAACCCGCAAGAAACAAAACCCTAAGAGGGTATTGGTGAACCCTATCGTGGATGTGATTCAAAGATGGGGCACTGAACCTTAAGAGTAGGGTACTGCCTAAGACGGGACGAAAAAGGGTTTAATGTTGGATTAGGCGAACCCGCTTCGTGGCTCCGCCTAATCCAACCCTAAACCCTTTTCCTTATTCAAGGTCACTAATCCCGCAAGAAACTGAACCCTAAGAGGGTATTGGTGAACCCTGTCGTGGATGTGATTCAAAGATGGGGAACTGAACCTTAAGAGTAGGGTACTGCATAAGACGGGACGCAAAAAGGGTTTAGGGTTGGATTAGGAAGACCCGCTACGCGACTCTGTCTAATCCAACCCTAAACCCTTTTCCTTATTCAAGGCCACTAATCCCGCAAGAAACTGAACCCTAAGAGGGTATTGGTGAACCCTGTCGTGGATGTGATTCAAAGATAGGGAACTGAACCTTAAGAGTAGGGTACTGCATAAGACGGGATGGAAAAGGGTTTAGGGTTGGATTAGGCGTACCCGCTTCGCGGCTCCGCCTAATCCAACCCTAAACCCTTTTCCTTATTCAAGGTCACTAAACCCGCAAGAAACAAAACCCTAAGAGGGTATTGGTGAACCCTATCGTGGATGTGATTCAAAGATGGGGCACTGAACCTTAAGAGTAGGGTACTGCCTAAGACGGGACGAAAAAGGGTTTAATGTTGGATTAGGCAAACCCGCTTCGTGGCTCCGCCTAATCCAACCCTAAACCCTTTTCCTTATTTAAGGTCACTAATCCTGCCAGAAACATAACCCTAAGAGGGTATTGGTGAACTCTGTCGTGGATGTGATTAAAAGATGGGGCACTGAACCTTAAGAGTAGGGTATTGCATAAGACGGGACGGAAAGGGTTTAGGGTTGGATTAGGAAGACCCGCTACGCGACTCTGCCTAATCCAACCCTAAACCCTTTTCCTTATTCAAGGTCACTAATCCCGCAAGAAACTGAACCCTAAGAGAGTATTGGTGAACCCTGTCGTGGATGTGATTCAAAGATGGGGCAATGAACCTTAAGAGTAGGGTACTGCATAAGACGGGACGGAAAAGGGTTTAGGGTTGGATTAGGCGTACCCGTTTCGCGGCTCCGCCTTATCCAACCCTAAACCCTTTTCCTTATTCAAGGTCACTAAACCCGCAAGAAACTGAACCCTAAGAGGGTATTGGCCTGGTGAACCATGTTGTGGATTTTTTTCAAAGATGGGGCACTGAACCTTAAGAGTGGGGTACTGCATAAGACGGGACGGAAAAGGGTTTGGGGTTGGATTAGGCGTGCCCGCTTCGCGGCTCCGCCTAATCCAACCCTAAACCCTTTTCCTTATTCAAGCTCACTAAACCCGCAATAAACTGAACCCTAAGAGGGTATTGGTGAACCCTGTCGTGGATGTGATTCAAAGATAGGGAACTGAACCTTAAGAGTAGGGTACTGCATAAGACGGGATGGAAAAGGGTTTAGGGTTGGATTAGGCGTACCCGCTTCGCGGCTCCGCCTAATCCAACCCTAAACCCTTTTCCTTATTCAAGGTCACTAAACCCGCAAGAAACAAAACCCTAAGAGGGCATTGGTGAACCCTATCGTGGATGTGATTCAAAGTTGGGGCACTGAACCTTAAGAGTAGGGTACTGCCTAAGACGGGACGGAAAAGGGTTTAATGTTGGATTAGGCGAACCCGCTTCGTGGCTCCGCCTAATCCAACCCTAAACCCTTTTCCTTATTCAAGGCCACTAATCCCGCAAGAAACTGAACCCTAAGAGGGTATTGGTGAACCCTGTCGTGGATGTGATTCAAAGATGGGGCACTGAACCTTAAGAGTAGGGTACTGCCTAAGACGGGTCAGAAAAGGGTTTAGGGTCTGATTAGGCGTACCCGCTTTGCGGCTTCGCCTATTCCAACCCTAAACCCTTTTCCTTATTCAAGTTCACTAAACCCGCAAGAAACTAAACCCTAATAGGGTATTGGTGAACCCTGTCGTGGATGTGATTCAAAGATGGGGAACTGAACCTTAATAGTAGGGTACTGCATAAGACGGGACGCAAAAAGGGTTTAGGGTTGGATTCGGAAGACCCGCTACGCGACTCTGTCTAATCCAACCCTAAACCCTTTTCCTTATTCAAGGCCACTAATCCCGCAAGAAACTGAACCCTAAGAGGGTATTGGTGAACCCTGTCGTGGATGTGATTCAAAGATAGGGAACTGAACCTTAAGAGTAGGGTACTGCATAAGACGGGATGGAAAAGGGTTTAGGGTTGGATTAGGCGTACCCGCTTCGCGGCTCCGCCTAATCCAACACTAAACCCTTTTCCTTATTCAAGGTCACTAAACCCGCAAGAAACAAAACCCTAAGAGGGTATTGGTGAACCCTATCGTGGATGTGATTCAAAGATGGGGCACTGAACCTTAAGAGTAGGGTACTGCCTAAGACGGGACGAAAAAGGGTTTAATGTTGGATTAGGCGAACCCGCTTCGTGGCTCCGCCTAATCCAACCCTAAACCCTTTTCCTTATTCAAGGCCACTAATCCCGTAAGAAACTGAACCCTAAGAGGGTATTGGTGAACCCTGTCGTGGATGTGATTCAAAGATGGGGCACTGAACCTTAAGAGTAGGGTACTGCATAAGACGGGTCAGAAAAGGGTTTAGGGTTGGATTAGGCGTACCCGCTTTGCGGCTTCGCCTAATCCAACCCTAAACCCTTTTCCTTATTCAAGTTCACTAAACCCGCAAGAAACTAAACCCTAATAGGGTATTGGTGAACCCTGTCGTGGATGTGATTCAAAGATGGGGCACTGAACCTTATGAGTAGGGTACTGCCTAAGACGGAACGGAAAAGGGTTTAGGGTTGGATTAGGCGAACCCGCTTCGTGGCTCCGCCTAATCCAACCCTAAACCCTTTTCCTTATTCAAGGTCACTAATCCCGCAAGAAACTGAACCCTAAGAGGGTATTGGTGAACCCTGTCGTGGATGTGATTCAAAGATGGGGAACTGAACCTTAAGAGTAGGGTACTGCATAAGACGGGACCCAAAAAGGGTTTAGGGTTGGATTAGGAAGACCCGCTACGCGACTCTGTCTAATCCAACCCTAAACCCTTTTCCTTATTCAAGGCCACTAATCCCGTAAGAAACTGAACCCTAAGAGGGTATTGGTGAACCCTGTCGTGGATGTGATTCAAAGATGGGGCACTGAACCTTAAGAGTAGGGTACTGCATAAGACGGGTCAGAAAAGGGTTAAGGGTTGGATTAGGCGTACCCGCTTTGCGGCTTCGCCTAATCCAACCCTAAACCCTTTTCCTTATTCAAGGTCACTAAACCCGCAAGAAACTTAACCCTAATAGGGTATTGGTGAACCCTGTCGTGGATGTGATTCAAAGATGGGGTACTGAACCTTATGAGTAGGGTACTGCCTAAGACGGGATGGAAAAGGGTTTAGGGTTGGATTAGGTGTACCCGCTTCGCGGCTCCGCCTAATCCAACACTAAACCCTTTTCCTTATTCAAGGTCACTAAACCCGCAAGAAACAAAACCCTAAGAGGGTATTGGTGAACCCTATCGTGGATGTGATTCAAAGATGGGGCACTGAACCTTAAGAGTAGGGTACTGCCTAAGACGGGACGAAAAAGGGTTTAATGTTGGATTAGGCGAACCCGCTTCATGGCTCCGCCTAATCCAACCCTAAACCCTTTTCCTTATTCAAGGCCACTAATCCCGTAAGAAACTGAACCCTAAGAGGGTATTGGTGAACCCTGTCGTGGATGTGATTCAAAGATGGGGCACTGAACCTTAAGAGTAGGGTACTGCCTAAGACGGGACGGAAAAGGGTTTAGGGTTTGATTAGACGAACCCGCTTCGTGGCTCCGCCTAATCTAACCCTAAACCCTATTCCTTATTCAAGGTCACTAAACCCGCAAGAAACTAAACAATAAGAGGGTATTGGTGAACCCTGTCGTGGATGTGATTCAAAGATGGGGCACTGAACCTTAAGAGTAGGGTACTGCATAAGACGGGATGGAAAAGGGTTAAGGGTTGGATTAGGCGAACCCGCTTCGTGGCTCCGCCTAATCCAACCCTAAACCCTTTTCCTTATTTAAGGTCACTAATCCTGCCAGAAACATAACCCTAAGAGGGTATTGGTGAACTCTGTCGTGGATGTGATTAAAAGATGGGGCACTGAACCTTAAGAGTAGGGTAATGCATAAGACGGGACGGAAAAGGGTTTAGGGTTGGATTAGGAAGACCCGCTACGCGACTCTGCCTAATCCAACCCTAAACCCTTTTCCTTATTCAAGGTCACTAATCCCGCACGAAACTGAACCCTAAGAGAGTATTGGTGAACCCTGTCGTGGATGTGATTCAAAGATGGGGCACTGAACCTTAATAGTAGGGTACTGCATAAGACGGGACGCAAAAAGGGTTTAGGGTTGGATTCGGAAGACCCGCTACGCGACTCTGTCTAATCCAACCCTAAACCCTTTTCCTTATTCAAGGCCACTAATCCCGCAAGAAACTGAACCCTAAGAGGGTATTGGTGAACCCTGTCGTGGATGTGATTCAAAGATAGGGAACTGAACCTTAAGAGTAGGGTACTGCATAAGACGGGATGGAAAAGGGTTTAGGGTTGGATTAGGCGTACCCGCTTCGCGGCTCCGCCTAATCCAACACTAAACCCTTTTCCTTATTCAAGGTCACTAAACCCGCAAGAAACAAAACCCTAAGAGGGTATTGGTGAACCCTATCGTGGATGTGATTCAAAGATGGGGCACTGAACCTTAAGAGTAGGGTACTGCCTAAGACGGGACGAAAAAGGGTTTAATGTTGGATTAGGCGAACCCGCTTCATGGCTCCGCCTAATCCAACCCTAAACCCTTTTCCTTATTCAAGGCCACTAATCCCGTAAGAAACTGAACCCTAAGAGGGTATTGGTGAACCCTGTCGTGGATGTGATTCAAAGATGGGGCACTGAACCTTAAGAGTAGGGTACTGCATAAGACGGGTCAGAAAAGGGTTTAGGGTTGGATTAGGCGTACCCGCTTTGCGGCTTCGCCTAATCCAACCCTAAACCCTTTTCCTTATTCAAGTTCACTAAACCCGCAAGAAACTAAACCCTAATAGGGTATTGGTGAACCCTGTCGTGGATGTGATTCAAAGATGGGGCACTGAACCTTATGAGTAGGGTACTGCCTAAGACGGAACGGAAAAGGGTTTAGGGTTGGATTAGGCGAACCCGCTTCGTGGCTCCGCCTAATCCAACCCTAAACCCTTTTCCTTATTCAAGGTCACTAATCCCGCAAGAAACTGAACCCTAAGAGGGTATTGGTGAACCCTGTCGTGGATGTGATTCAAAGATGGGGAACTGAACCTTAAGAGTAGGGTACTGCATAAGACGGGACCCAAAAAGGGTTTAGGGTTGGATTAGGAAGACCCGCTACGCGACTCTGTCTAATCCAACCCTAAACCCTTTTCCTTATTCAAGGCCACTAATCCCGTAAGAAACTGAACCCTAAGAGGGTATTGGTGAACCCTGTCGTGGATGTGATTCAAAGATGGGGCACTGAACCTTAAGAGTAGGGTACTGCATAAGACGGGTCAGAAAAGGGTTAAGGGTTGGATTAGGCGTACCCGCTTTGCGGCTTCGCCTAATCCAACCCTAAACCCTTTTCCTTATTCAAGTTCACTAAACCCGCAAGAAACTAAATCCTAATAGGGTATTGGTGAACCCTGTCGTGGATGTGATTCAAAGATGGGGCACTGAACCTTATGAGTAGGGTACTGCCTAAGACGGAACGGAAAAGGGTTTAGGGTTGGATTAGGCGAACCCGCTTCGTGGCTCCGCCTAATCCAACCCTAAACCCTTTTCCTTATTCAAGGTCACTAATCCCGCAAGAAACTGAACCCTAAGAGGGTATTGGTGAACCCTGTCGTGGATGTGATTCAAAGATGGGGAACTGAACCTTAAGAGTAGGGTACTGCATAAGACGGGACGCAAAAAGGGTTTAGGGTTGGATTAGGAAGACCCGCTACGCGACTCTGTCTAATCCAACCCTAAACCCTTTTCCTTATTCAAGGCCACTAATCCCGCAAGAAACTGAACCCTAAGAGGGTATTGGTGAACCCTGTCGTGGATGTGATTCAAAGATAGGGAACTGAACCTTAAGAGTAGGGTACTGCATAAGACGGGATGGAAAAGGGTTTAGGGTTGGATGAGGCGTACCCGCTTCGCGGCTCCGCCTAATCCAACCCTAAACCCTTTTCCTTATTCAAGGTCACTAAACCCGCAAGAAACAAAACCCTAAGAGGGTATTGGTGAACCCTATCGTGGATGTGATTCAAAGATGGGGCACTGAACCTTAAGAGTAGGGTACTGCCTAAGACGGGACGAAAAAGGGTTTAATGTTGGATTAGGCGAACCCGCTTCGTGGCTCCGCCTAATCCAACCCTAAACCCTTTTCCTTATTCAAGGCCACTAATCCCGTAAGAAACTGAACCCTAAGAGGGTATTGGTGAACCCTGTCGTGGATGTGATTCAAAGATGGGGCACTGAACCTTAAGAGTAGGGTACTGCCTAAGACGGGACGGAAAAGGGTTTAGGGTTGGATTAGACGAACCCGCTTCGTGGCTCCGCCTAATCTAACCCTAAACCCTATTCCTTATTCAAGGTCACTAAACCCGCAAGAAACTAAACAATAAGAGGGTATTGGTGAACCCTGTCGTGGATGTGATTCAAAGATGGGGCACTGAACCTTAAGAGTAGGGTACTGCATAAGACGGGATGGAAAAGGGTTAAGGGTTGGATTAGGCGAACCCGCTTCGTGGCTCCGCCTAATCCAACCCTAAACCCTTTTCCTTATTTAAGGTCACTAATCCTGCCAGAAACATAACCCTAAGAGGGTATTGGTGAACTCTGTCGTGGATGTGATTAAAAGATGGGGCACTGAACCTTAAGAGTAGGGTAATGCATAAGACGGGACGGAAAAGGGTTTAGGGTTGGATTAGGAAGACCCGCTACGCGACTCTGCCTAATCCAACCCTAAACCCTTTTCCTTATTCAAGGTCACTAATCCCGCACGAAACTGAACCCTAAGAGAGTATTGGTGAACCCTGTCGTGGATGTGATTCAAAGATGGGGCAATGAACCTTAAGAGTAGGGTACTGCATAAGACGGGACGGAAAAGGGTTTAGGGTTGGATTAGGCGTACCCGTTTCGCGGCTCCGCCTAATCCAACCTTAAACCCTTTTCCTTATTCAAGGTCACTAAACCCGCAAGAAACTGAACCCTAAGAGGGTATTGGCCTGGTGAACCATGTTGTGGATTTTTTTCAAAGATGGGGCACTGAACCTTAAGAGTGGGGTACTGCATAAGACGGGACGGAAAAGGGTTTAGGGTTGGATTAGGCGTGCCCGCTTCGCGGCTCCGCCTAATCCAACCCTAAACCCTTTTCCTTATTCAAGCTCACTAAACCCGCAATAAACTGAACCCTAAGAGGGTATTGGTGAACCCTGTCGTGGATGTGATTCAAAGATAGGGAACTGAACCTTAAGAGTAGGGTACTGCATAAGACGGGATGGAAAAGGGTTTAGTGTTGGATTAGGCGTACCCGCTTCGCGGCTCCGCCTAATCCAACCCTAAACCCTTTTCCTTATTCAAGGTCACTAAACCCGCAAGAAACAAAACCCTAAGAGGGCATTGGTGAACCCTATCGTGGATGTGATTCAAAGTTGGGGCACTGAACCTTAAGAGTAGGGTACTGCCTAAGACGGGACGGAAAAGGGTTTAATGTTGGATTAGGCGAACCCGCTTCGTGGCTCCGCCTAATCCAACCCTAAACCCTTTTCCTTATTCAAGGCCACTAATCCCGCAAGAAACTGAACCCTAAGAGGGTATTGGTGAACCCTGTCGTGGATGTGATTCAAAGATGGGGCACTGAACCTTAAGAGTAGGGTACTGCCTAAGACGGGTCAGAAAAGGGTTTAGGGTTGGATTAGGCGTACAAGCTTTGCGGCTTCGCCTAATCCAACCCTAAACCCTTTTCCTTATTCAAGTTCACTAAACCCGCAAGAAACTAAACCCTAATAGGGTATTGGTGAACCCTGTAGTGGATGTGATTCAAAGATGGGGCACTGAACCTTATGAGTAGGGTACTGCCTAAGATGGAACGGAAAAGGATTTAGGGTTGGATTAGGCGAACCCGCTTCGTGGCTCCGCCTAATCCAACCCTAAACCCTTTTCCTTATTCAAGGTCACTAATCCCGCCAGAAACAAAACCCTAAGAGGGTATTGGTGAACTCTGTCGTGGATGTGATTCAAAGATGGGGCACTGAACCTTAAGAGTAGGGTACTGCCTAAGACGGGACGGAAAAGGGTTTAGGGTTGGATTAGGCGAACCCGCTTCGTGGCTCCGCCTAATCCAACCCTAAACTCTTTTCCTTATTCAAGGTCACTAATCCCGCAAGAAACTGAACCCTAAGAGGGTATTGGTGAACCCTGTCGTTGATGTGATTCAAAGATAGGGAACTGAACCTTAAGAGTAGGGTAATGCCTAAGACGGAATGGAAAAGGGTTTAGGGTTGGATTAGGCGAACCCGCTTCGTTGCTCCGCCTAATCCAACCCTAAACCCTTTTCCTTATTCAAGGTCACTAATCCCGCCAGAAACTGAACCCTAAGAGGGTATTGGTAAACTCTGTCGTGGATGTGATTCAAAGATGGGGCACTGAACCTTAAGAGTAAGGTACTGCCTAAGACGGGACGGAAAAGGGTTTAGGGTTGGATTAGGCGAACCCGCTTCGTGGCTCCGCCTAATCCAACCCTAAACCCTTTTCCTTATTCAAGGTCACTAATCCCGCAAGAAACTGAACCCTAAGAGGGTATTGGTGAACCCTGTCGTGGATGTGATTCAAAGATAGGGAACTGAACCTTAAGAGTAGGGTACTGCATAAGACGGGATGGAAAAGGGTTTAGGGTTGGATTAGGCGTACCCGCTTCGCGGCTCCGCCTAATCCAACCCTAAACCCTTTTCCTTATTCAAGGTCACTAATCCCGCAAGAAACTGAACCCTAAGAGGGTATTGGTGAACCCTGTCGTGGATGTGATTCAAAGATAGGGAACTGAACCTTAAGAGTAGGGTACTGCATAAGACGGGATGGAAAAGGGTTAAGGGTTGGATTAGGCGAACCCGCTTCGTGGCTCCGCCTAATCCAACCCTAAACCCTTTTCCTTATTTAAGGTCACTAATCCTGCCAGAAACATAACCCTAAGAGGGTATTGGTGAACTCTGTCGTGGATGTGATTAAAAGATGGGGCACTGAACCTTAAGAGTAGGGTAATGCATAAGACGGGACGGAAAAGGGTTTAGGGTTGGATTAGGAAGACCCGCTACGCGACTCTGCCTAATCCAACCCTAAACCCTTTTCCTTATTCAAGGTCACTAATCCCGCAAGAAACTGAACCCTAAGAGAGTATTGGTGAACCCTGTCGTGGTTGTGATTCAAAGATGGGGCAATGAACCTTAAGAGTAGGGTACTGCATAAGACGGGACGGAAAAGGGTTTAGGGTTGGATTAGGCGTACCCGTTTCGCGGCTCCGCCTAATCCAACCTTAAACCCTTTTCCTTATTCAAGGTCACTAAACCCGCAAGAAACTGAACCCTAAGAGGGTATTGGCCTGGTGAACCATGTTGTGGATTTTTTTCAAAGATGGGGCACTGAACCTTAAGAGTGGGGTACTGCATAAGACGGGACGGAAAAGGGTTTAGGGTTGGATTAGGCGTACAAGCTTTGCGGCTTCGCCTAATCCAACCCTAAACCCTTTTCCTTATTCAAGTTCACTAAACCCGCAAGAAACTAAACCCTAATAGGGTATTGGTGAACCCTGTAGTGGATGTGATTCAAAGATGGGGCACTGAACCTTATGAGTAGGGTACTGCCTAAGATGGAACGGAAAAGGATTTAGGGTTGGATTAGGCGAACCCGCTTCGTGGCTCCGCCTAATCCAACCCTAAACCCTTTTCCTTATTCAAGGTCACTAATCCCGCCAGAAACAAAACCCTAAGAGGGTATTGGTGAACTCTGTCGTGGATGTGATTCAAAGATGGGGCACTGAACCTTAAGAGTAGGGTACTGCCTAAGACGGGACGGAAAAGGGTTTAGGGTTGGATTAGGCGAACCCGCTTCGTGGCTCCGCCTAATCCAACCCTAAACTCTTTTCCTTATTCAAGGTCACTAATCCCGCAAGAAACTGAACCCTAAGAGGGTATTGGTGAACCCTGTCGTTGATGTGATTCAAAGATAGGGAACTGAACCTTAAGAGTAGGGTAATGCCTAAGACGGAACGGAAAAGGGTTTAGGGTTGGATTAGGCGAACCCGCTTCGTTGCTCCGCCTAATCCAACCCTAAACCCTTTTCCTTATTCAAGGTCACTAATCCCGCCAGAAACTGAACCCTAAGAGGGTATTGGTAAACTCTGTCGTGGATGTGATTCAAAGATGGGGCACTGAACCTTAAGAGTAAGGTACTGCCTAAGACGGGACGGAAAAGGGTTTAGGGTTGGATTAGGCGAACCCGCTTCGTGGCTCCGCCTAATCCAACCCTAAACCCTTTTCCTTATTCAAGGTCACTAATCCCGCAAGAAACTGAACCCTAAGAGGGTATTGGTGAACCCTGTCGTGGATGTGATTCAAAGATAGGGAACTGAACCTTAAGAGTAGGGTACTGCATAAGACGGGATGGAAAAGGGTTTAGGGTTGGATTAGGCGTACCCGCTTCGCGGCTCCGCCTAATCCAACCCTAAACCCTTTTCCTTATTCAAGGTCACTAATCCCGCAAGAAACTGAACCCTAAGAGGGTATTGGTGAACCCTGTCGTGGATGTGATTCAAAGATAGGGAACTGAACCTTAAGAGTAGGGTACTGCATAAGACGGGATGGAAAAGGGTTAAGGGTTGGATTAGGCGAACCCGCTTCGTGGCTCCGCCTAATCCAACCCTAAACCCTTTTCCTTATTTAAGGTCACTAATCCTGCCAGAAACATAACCCTAAGAGGGTATTGGTGAACTCTGTCGTGGATGTGATTAAAAGATGGGGCACTGAACCTTAAGAGTAGGGTAATGCATAAGACGGGACGGAAAAGGGTTTAGGGTTGGATTAGGAAGACCCGCTACGCGACTCTGCCTAATCCAACCCTAAACCCTTTTCCTTATTCAAGGTCACTAATCCCGCAAGAAACTGAACCCTAAGAGAGTATTGGTGAACCCTGTCGTGGTTGTGATTCAAAGATGGGGCAATGAACCTTAAGAGTAGGGTACTGCATAAGACGGGACGGAAAAGGGTTTAGGGTTGGATTAGGCGTACCCGTTTCGCGGCTCCGCCTAATCCAACCTTAAACCCTTTTCCTTATTCAAGGTCACTAAACCCGCAAGAAACTGAACCCTAAGAGGGTATTGGCCTGGTGAACCATGTTGTGGATTTTTTTCAAAGATGGGGCACTGAACCTTAAGAGTGGGGTACTGCATAAGACGGGACGGAAAAGGGTTTAGGGTTGGATTAGGCGTGCCCGCTTCGCGGCTCCGCCTAATCCAACCCTAAACCCTTTTCCTTATTCAAGCTCACTAAACCCGCAATAAACTGAACCCTAAGAGGGTATTGGTGAACCCTGTCGTGGATGTGATTCAAAGATAGGGAACTGAACCTTAAGAGTAGGGTACTGCATAAGACGGGATGGAAAAGGGTTTAGGGTTGGATTAGGCGTACCCGCTTCGCGGCTCCGCCTAATCCAACCCTAAACCCTTTTCCTTATTCAAGGTCACTAAACCCGCAAGAAACAAAACCCTAAGAGGGCATTGGTGAACCCTATCGTGGATGTGATTCAAAGTTGGGGCACTGAACCTTAAGAGTAGGGTACTGCCTAAGACGGGACGGAAAAGGGTTTAATGTTGGATTAGGCGAACCCGCTTCGTGGCTCCGCCTAATCCAACCCTAAACCCTTTTCCTTATTCAAGGCCACTAATCCCGCAAGAAACTGAACCCTAAGAGGGTATTGGTGAACCCTGTCGTGGATGTGATTCAAAGATGGGGCACTGAACCTTAAGAGTAGGGTACTGCCTAAGACGGGTCAGAAAAGGGTTTAGGGTTGGATTAGGCGTACCCGCTTTGCGGCTTCGCCTAATCCAACCCTAAACCCTTTTCCTTATTCAAGTTCACTAAACCCGCAAGAAACTAAACCCTAATAGGGTATTGGTGAACCCTGTAGTGGATGTGATTCAAAGATGGGGCACTGAACCTTATGAGTAGGGTACTGCCTAAGATGGAACGGAAAAGGGTTTAGGGTTGGATTAGGCGAACCCGCTTCGTGGCTCCGCCTAATCCAACCCTAAACCCTTTTCCTTATTCAAGGTCACTAATCCCGCCAGAAACTAAACCCTAAGAGGGTATTGGTGAACTCTGTCGTGGATGTGATTCAAAGATGGGGCACTGAACCTTAAGAGTAGGGTACTGCCTAAGACGGGACGGAAAAGGGTTTAGGGTTGGATTAGGCGAACCCGCTTCGTGGCTCCGCCTAATCCAACCCTAAACCCTTTTCCTTATTCAAGGTCACTAATCCCGCAAGAAACTGAACCCTAAGAGGGTATTGGTGAACCCTGTCGTGGATGTGATTCAAAGATAGGGAACTGAACCTTAAGAGTAGGGTAATGCCTAAGACGGAACGGAAAAGGGTTTAGGGTTGGATTAGGCGAACCCGCTTCGTTGCTCCGCCTAATCCAACCCTAAACCCTTTTCCTTATTCAAGGTCACTAATCCCGCCAGAAACTGAACCCTAAGAGGGTATTGGTAAACTCTGTCGTGGATGTGATTCAAAGATGGGGCACTGAACCTTAAGAGTAAGGTACTGCCTAAGACGGGACGGAAAAGGGTTTAGGGTTGGATTAGGCGAACCCGCTTCGTGGCTCCGCCTAATCCAACCCTAAACCCTTTTCCTTATTCAAGGTCACTAATCCCGCAAGAAACTGAACCCTAAGAGGGTATTGGTGAACCCTGTCGTGGATGTGATTCAAAGATAGGGAACTGAACCTTAAGAGTAGGGTACTGCATAAGACGGGATGGAAAAGGGTTTAGGGTTGGATTAGGCGTACCCGCTTCGCGGCTCCGCCTAATCCAACACTAAACCCTTTTCCTTATTCAAGGTCACTAAACCCGCAAGAAACAAAACCCTAAGAGGGTATTGGTGAACCCTATCGTGGATGTGATTCAAAGATGGGGCACTGAACCTTAAGAGTAGGGTACTGCCTAAGACGGGACGAAAAAGGGTTTAATGTTGGATTAGGCGAACCCGCTTCGTGGCTTCGCCTAATCCAACCCTAAACCCTTTTCCTTATTCAAGGCCACTAATCCCGTAAGAAACTGAACCCTAAGAGGGTATTGGTGAACCCTGTCGTGGATGTGATTCAAAGATGGGGCACTGAACCTTAAGAGTAGGGTACTGCATAAGACGGGTCAGAAAAGGGTTTAGGGTTGGATTAGGCGTACCCGCTTTGCGGCTTCGCCTAATCCAACCCTAAACCCTTTTCCTTATTCAAGTTCACTAAACCCGCAAGAAACTAAACCCTAATAGGGTATTGGTGAACCCTGTCGTGGATGTGATTCAAAGATGGGGCACTGAACCTTATGAGTAGGGTACTGCCTAAGACGGAACGGAAAAGGGTTTAGGGTTGGATTAGGCGAACCCGCTTCGTGCATTCACCTAATCCAACCCTAAACCCTTTTCCTTATTCAAGGTCACTAATCCCGCCAGAAACTGAACCCTAAGAGGGTATTGGTAAACTCTGTCGTGGATGTGATTCAAAGATGGGGCACTGAACCTTAAGAGTAGGGTACTGCCTAAGACGGGACGGAAAAGGGTTTAGGGTTGGATTAGGCGAACCCTCTTCGTGGCTCCGCCTAATCCAACCCTAAACCCTTTTCCTTATTCAAGGTCACTAATCCCGCAAGAAACTGAACCCTAAGAGGGTATTGGTGAACCCTGTCGTGGATGTGATTCAAAGATGGGGAACTGAACCTTAAGAGTAGGGTACTGCATAAGACGGGACGCGAAAAGGGTTTAGGGTTGGATTAGGAAGACCCGCTACGCGACTCTGTCTAATCCAACCCTAAACCCTTTTCCTTATTCAAGGCCACTAATCCCGCAAGAAACTGAACCCTAAGAGGGTATTGGTGAACCCTGTCGTGGATGTGATTCAAAGATAGGGAACTGAACCTTAAGAGTAGGGTACTGCATAAGACGGGATGGAAAAGGGTTTAGGGTTGGATTAGGCGTACCCGCTTCGCGGCTCCGCCTAATCCAACCCTAAACCCTTTTCCTTATTCAAGGTCACTAAACCCGCAAGAAACAAAACCCTTAGAGGGTATTGGTGAACCCTATCGTGGATGTGATTCAAAGATGGGGCACTGAACCTTAAGAGTAGGGTACTGCCTAAGACGGGACGAAAAAGGGTTTAATGTTGGATTAGGCGAACCCGCTTCGTGGCTCCGCCTAATCCAACCCTAAACCCTTTTCCTTATTCAAGGCCACTAATCCCGTAAGAAACTGAACCCTAAGAGGGTATTGGTGAACCCTGTCGTGGATGTGATTCAAAGATGGGGCACTGAACCTTAAGAGTAGGGTACTGTCTAAGACGGGACGGAAAAGGGTTTAGGGTTGGATTAGGCGTACCCGCTTCGCGGCTCCGCCTAATCCAACACTAAACCCTTTTCCTTATTCAAGGTCACTAAACCCGCAAGAAACAAAACCCTAAGAGGGTATTGGTGAACCCTATCGTGGATGTGATTCAAAGATGGGGCACTGAACCTTAAGAGTAGGGTACTGCCTAAGACGGGACGAAAAAGGGTTTAATGTTGGATTAGGCGAACCCGCTTCGTGGCTTCGCCTAATCCAACCCTAAACCCTTTTCCTTATTCAAGGCCACTAATCCCGTAAGAAACTGAACCCTAAGAGGGTATTGGTGAACCCTGTCGTGGATGTGATTCAAAGATGGGGCACTGAACCTTAAGAGTAGGGTACTGCATAAGACGGGTCAGAAAAGGGTTTAGGGTTGGATTAGGCGTACCCGCTTTGCGGCTTCGCCTAATCCAACCCTAAACCCTTTTCCTTATTCAAGTTCACTAAACCCGCAAGAAACTAAACCCTAATAGGGTATTGGTGAACCTTGTCGTGGATGTGATTCAAAGATGGGGCACTGAACCTTATGAGTAGGGTACTGCCTAAGACGGAACGGAAAAGGGTTTAGGGTTGGATTAGGCGAACCCGCTTCGTGGATTCACCTAATCCAACCCTAAACCCTTTTCCTTATTCAAGGTCACTAATCCCGCCAGAAACTGAACCCTAAGAGGGTATTGGTAAACTCTGTCGTGGATGTGATTCAAAGATGGGGCACTGAACCTTAAGAGTAGGGTACTGCCTAAGACGGGACGGAAAAGGGTTTAGGGTTGGATTAGGCGAACCCTCTTCGTGGCTCCGCCTAATCCAACCCTAAACCCTTTTCCTTATTCAAGGTCACTAATCCCGCAAGAAACTGAACCCTAAGAGGGTATTGGTGAACCCTGTCGTGGATGTGATTCAAAGATGGGGAACTGAACCTTAAGAGTAGGGTACTGCATAAGACGGGACGCAAAAAGGGTTTAGGGTTGGATTAGGAAGACCCGCTACGCGACTCTGTCTAATCCAACCCTAAACCCTTTTCCTTATTCAAGGCCATTAATCCCGCAAGAAACTGAACCCTAAGAGGGTATTGGTGAACCCTGTCGTGGATGTGATTCAAAGATAGGGAACTGAACCTTAAGAGTAGGGTACTGCATAAGACGGGATGGAAAAGGGTTTAGGGTTGGATTAGGCGTACCCGCTTCGCGGCTCCGCCTAATCCAACCCTAAACCCTTTTCCTTATTCAAGGTCACTAAACCCGCAAGAAACAAAACCCTTAGAGGGTATTGGTGAACCCTATCGTGGATGTGATTCAAAGATGAGGCACTGAACCTTAAGAGTAGGGTACTGCCTAAGACGGGACGAAAAAGGGTTTAATGTTGGATTAGGCGAACCCGCTTCGTGGCTCCGCCTAATCCAACCCTAAACCCTTTTCCTTATTCAAGGCCACTAATCCCGTAAGAAACTGAACCCTAAGAGGGTATTGGTGAACCCTGTCGTGGATGTGATTCAAAGATGGGGCACTGAACCTTAAGAGTAGGGTACTGTCTAAGACGGGACGGAAAAGGGTTTAGGGTTGGATTAGGCGTACCCGCTTCGCGGCTCCGCCTAATCCAACACTAAACCCTTTTCCTTATTCAAGGTCACTAAACCCGCAAGAAACAAAACCCTAAGAGGGTATTGGTGAACCCTATCGTGGATGTGATTCAAAGATGGGGCACTGAACCTTAAGAGTAGGGTACTGCCTAAGACGGGACGAAAAAGGGTTTAATGTTGGATTAGGCGAACCCGCTTCGTGGCTCCGCCTAATCCAACCCTAAACCCTTTTCCTTATTCAAGGCCACTAATCCCGTAAGAAACTGAACCCTAAGAGGGTATTGGTGAACCCTGTCGTGGATGTGATTCAAAGATGGGGCACTGAACCTTAAGAGTAGGGTACTGCATAAGACGGGTCAGAAAAGGGTTTAGGGTTGGATTAGGCGTACCCGCTTTGCGGCTTCGCCTAATCCAACCCTAAACCCTTTTCCTTATTCAAGTTCACTAAACCCGCAAGAAACTAAACCCTAATAGGGTATTGGTGAACCCTGTCGTGGATGTGATTCAAAGATGGGGCACTGAACCTTATGAGTAGGGTACTGCCTAAGACGGAACGGAAAAGGGTTTAGGGTTGGATTAGGCGAACCCGCTTCGTGGCTTCACCTAATCCAACCCTAAACCCTTTTCCTTATTCAAGGTCACTAATCCCGCCAGAAACTGAACCCTAAGAGGGTATTGGTAAACTCTGTCGTGGATGTGATTCAAAGATGGGGCACTGAACCTTAAGAGTAGGGTACTGCCTAAGACGGGACGTAAAAGGGTTTAGGGTTGGATTAGGCGAACCCGCTTCGTGGCTCCGCCTAATCCAACCCTAAACCCTTTTCCTTATTCAAGGTTACTAATCCCGCAAGAAACTGAACCCTAAGAGGGTATTGGTGAACCCTGTCGTGGATGTGATTCAAAGATGGGGAACTGAACCTTAAGAGTAGGGTACTGCATAAGACGGGACGCAAAAAGGGTTTAGGGTTGGATTAGGAAGACCCGCTACGCGACTCTGTCTAATCCAACCCTAAACCCTTTTCCTTATTCAAGGCCACTAATCCCGCAAGAAACTGAACCCTAAGAGGGTATTGGTGAACCCTGTCGTGGATGTGATTCAAAGATGGGGCAATGAACCTTAAGAGTAGGGTACTGCATAAGACGGGACGGAAAAGGGTTTAGGGTTGGATTAGGCGTACCCGTTTCGCGGCTCCGCCTAATCCAACCCTAAACCCTTTTCCTTATTCAAGGTCACTAAACCCGCAAGAAACTGAACCCTAAGAGGGTATTGGCCTGGTGAACCATGTTGTGGATTTTTTTCAAAGATGGGGAACTGAACCTTAAGAGTAGGGTACTGCATAAGACGGGATGGAAAAGGGTTTAGGGTTGGATTAGGCGTACCCGCTTCGCGGCTCCGCCTAATCCAACCCTAAACCCTTTTCCTTATTCAAGGTCACTAAACCCGCAAGAAACAAAACCCTAAGAGGGCATTGGTGAACCCTATCGTGGATGTGATTCAAAGTTGGGGCACTGAACCATAAGAGTAGGGTACTGCCTAAGACGGGACGGAAAAGGGTTTAATGTTGGATTAGGCGAATCCGCTTTGCGGCTTCGCCTAATCCAACCCTAAACCCTTTTCCTTATTCAAGTTCACTAAACCCGCAAGAAACTAAACCCTAATAGGGTATTGGTGAACCCTGTAGTGGATGTGATTCAAAGATGGGGCACTGAACCTTATGAGTAGGGTACTGCCTAAGACGGAACGGAAAAGGGTTTAGGGTTGGATTAGGCGAACCCGCTTCGTGGCTCCGCCTAATCCAACCCTAAACCCTTTTCCTTATTCAAGGTCACTAATCCCGCCAGAAACTGAACCCTAAGAGGGTATTGGTAAACTCTGTCGTGGATGTGATTCAAAGATGGGGCACTGAACCTTAAGAGTAGGGTACTGCCTAAGACGGGACAGAAAAGGGTTTAGGGTTGGATTAGGCGAACCCGCTTCGTGGCTCCGCCTAATCCAACCCTAAACCCTTTTCCTTATTCAAGGTCACTAATCCCGCAAGAAACTGAACCCTAAGAGGGTATTGGTGAACCCTGTCGTGGATGTGATTCAAAGATGGGGAACTGAACCTTAAGAGTAGGGTACTGCATAAGACGGGACGCAAAAAGGGTTTAGGGTTGGATTAGGAAGACCCGCTACGCGACTCTGTCTAATCCAACCCTAAACCCTTTTCCTTATTCATGGCCACTAATCCCGCAAGAAACTGAACCCTAAGAGGGTATTGGTGAACCCTGTCGTGGATGTGAATCAAAGATAGGGAACTGAACCTTAAGAGTAGGGTACTGCATAAGACGGGATGGAAAAGGGTTTAGGGTTGGATTAGGCGTACCCGCTTCGCGGCTCCGCCTAATCCAACCCTAAACCCTTTTCCTTATTCAAGGTCACTAAACCCGCAAGAAACAAAACCCTAAGAGGGTATTGGTGAACCCTATCGTGGATGTGATTCAAAGATGGGGCACTGAACCTTAAGAGTAGGGTACTGCCTAAGACGGGACGAAAAAGGGTTTAATGTTGGATTAGGCGAACCCGCTTCGTGGCTCCGCCTAATCCAACCCTAAACCCTTTTCCTTATTCAAGGCCACTAATCCCGTAAGAAACTGAACCCTAAGAGGGTATTGGTGAACCCTGTCGTGGATGTGATTCAAAGATGGGGCACTGAACCTTAAGAGTAGGGTACTGCCTAAGACGGGACGGAAAAGGGTTTAGGGTTGGATTAGGCGAACCCGCTTCGTGGCTCCGCCTAATCTAACCCTAAACCCTATTCCTTATTCAAGGTCACTAAACCCGCAAGAAACTAAACCCTAAGAGGGTATTGGTGAACCCTGTCGTGGATGTGATTCAAAGATGGGGCACTGAACCTTAAGAGTAGGGTATTGCATAAGTCGGGATGGAAAAGGGTTTAGGGTTGGATTAGGCGAACCCGCTTCGTGGCTTCGCCTAATCCAACCCTAAACCCTTTTCCTTATTCAAGGCCACTAATCCCGCAAGAAACTGAACCATAAGAGGGTATTGGTAAACCCTGTCGTGGATGTGATTCAAATATAGGGAACTGAACCTTAAGAGTAGGGTACTGCATAAGACGGGATGGAAAAGGGTTTAGGGTTGGATTAGGCGTACCCGCTTCGCGGCTCCGCCTAATCCAACCCTAAACCATTTTCCTTATTCAAGGTCACTAAACCCGCAAGAAACAAAACCCTAAGAGGGTATTGGTGAACCCTATCGTGGATGTGATTCAAAGATGGGGCACTGAACCTTAAGAGTAGGGTACTGCCTAAGACGGGACGAAAAAGGGTTTAATGTTGGATTAGGCGAACCCGCTTCGTGGCTCCGCCTAATCCAACCCTAAACCCTTTTCCTTATTCAAGGCCAATAATCCCGTAAGAAACTGAACCCTAAGAGGGTATTGGTGAACCCTGTCGTGGATGTGATTCAAAGATGGGGCACTGAACCTTAAGAGTAGGGTACTGCCTAAGACGGGACGGAAAAGGGTTTAGGGTTGGATTAGGCGAACCCGCTTCGTGGCTCCGCCTAATCTAACCCTAAACCCTATTCCTTATTCAAGGTCACTAAACCCGCAAGAAACTAAACCCTAAGAGGGTATTGGTGAACCCTGTCGTGGATGTGATTCAAAGATGGGGCACTGAACCTTAAGAGTAGGGTACTGCATAAGACGGGATGGAAAAGGGTTTAGGGTTGGATTAGGCGAACCCGCTTCGTGGCTTCGCCTAATCCAACCCTAAACCCTTTTCCTTATTCAAGGCCACTAATCCCGCAAGAAACTGAACCATAAGAGGGTATTGGTAAACCCTGTCGTGGATGTGATTCAAATATAGGGAACTGAACCTTAAGAGTAGGGTACTGCATAAGACGGGATGGAAAAGGGTTTAGGGTTGGATTAGGCGTACCCGCTTCGCGGCTCCGCCTAATCCAACCCTAAACCATTTTCCTTATTCAAGGTCACTAAACCCGCAAGAAACAAAACCCTAAGAGGGTATTGGTGAACCCTATCGTGGATGTGATTCAAAGATGGGGCACTGAACCTTAAGAGTAGGGTACTGCCTAAGACGGGACAGAAAAGGGTTTAGGGTTGGATTAGGCGAACCCGCTTCGTGGCTCCGCCTAATCCAACCCTAAACCCTTTTCCTTATTCAAGGTCACTAATCCCGCAAGAAACTGAACCCTAAGAGGGTATTGGTGAACCCTGTCGTGGATGTGATTCAAAGATGGGGAACTGAACCTTAAGAGTAGGGTACTGCATAAGACGGGACGCAAAAAGGGTTTAGGGTTGGATTAGGAAGACCCGCTACGCGACTCTGTCTAATCCAACCCTAAACCCTTTTCCTTATTCAAGGCCACTAATCCCGCAAGAAACTGAACCCTAAGAGGGTATTGGTGAACCCTGTCGTGGATGTGATTCAAAGATGGGGCACTGAACCTTAAGAGTAGGGTACTGCCTAAGACGGGACAGAAAAGGGTTTAGGGTTGGATTAGGCGAACCCGCTTCGTGGCTCCGCCTAATCCAACCCTAAACCCTTTTCCTTATTCAAGGTCACTAATCCCGCAAGAAACTGAACCCTAAGAGGGTATTGGTGAACCCTGTCGTGGATGTGATTCAAAGATGGGGAACTGAACCTTAAGAGTAGGGTACTGCATAAGACGGGATGGAAAAGGGTTTAGGGTTGGATTAGGCGTACCCGCTTCGCGGCTCCGCCTAATCCAACCCTAAACCCTTTTCCTTATTCAAGGCCAATAATCCCGTAAGAAACTGAACCCTAAGAGGGTATTGGTGAACCCTGTCGTGGATGTGATTCAAAGATGGGGCACTGAACCTTAAGAGTAGGGTACTGCCTAAGACGGGACGGAAAAGGGTTTAGGGTTGGATTAGGCGAACCCGCTTCGTGGCTCCGCCTAATCTAACCCTAAACCCTATTCCTTATTCAAGGTCACTAAACCCGCAAGAAACTAAACCCTAAGAGGGTATTGGTGAACCCTGTCGTGGATGTGATTCAAAGATGGGGCACTGAACCTTAAGAGTAGGGTACTGCATAAGACGGGATGGAAAAGGGTTTAGGGTTGGATTAGGCGAACCCGCTTCGTGGCTTCGCCTAATCCAACCCTAAACCCTTTTCCTTATTCAAGGCCACTAATCCCGCAAGAAACTGAACCATAAGAGGGTATTGGTAAACCCTGTCGTGGATGTGATTCAAATATAGGGAACTGAACCTTAAGAGTAGGGTACTGCATAAGACGGGATGGAAAAGGGTTTAGGGTTGGATTAGGCGTACCCGCTTCGCGGCTCCGCCTAATCCAACCCTAAACCATTTTCCTTATTCAAGGTCACTAAACCCGCAAGAAACAAAACCCTAAGAGGGTATTGGTGAACCCTATCGTGGATGTGATTCAAAGATGGGGCACTGAACCTTAAGAGTAGGGTACTGCCTAAGACGGGACGAAAAAGGGTTTAATGTTGGATTAGGCGAACCCGCTTCGTGGCTCCGCCTAATCCAACCCTAAACCCTTTTCCTTATTCAAGGCCAATAATCCCGTAAGAAACTGAACCCTAAGAGGGTATTGGTGAACTCTGTCGTGGATGTGATTCAAAGATGGGGCACTGAACCTTAAGAGTAGGGTACTGCCTAAGACGGGACGGAAAAGGGTTTAGGGTTGGATTAGGCGAACCCGCTTCGTGGCTTCGCCTAATCCAACCCTAAACCCTTTTCCTTATTCAAGGCCACTAATCCCGCAAGAAACTGAACCATAAGAGGGTATTGGTAAACCCTGTCGTGGATGTGATTCAAATATAGGGAACTGAACCTTAAGAGTAGGGTACTGCATAAGACGGGATCGAAAAGGGTTTAGGGTTGGATTAGGCGTACCCGCTTCGCGGCTCCGCCTAATCCAACCCTAAACCATTTTCCTTATTCAAGGTCACTAAACCCGCAAGAAACAAAACCCTAAGAGGGTATTGGTGAACCCTATCGTGGATGTGATTCAAAGATGGGGCACTGAACCTTAAGAGTAGGGTACTGCCTAAGACGGGACGAAAAAGGGTTTAATGTTGGATTAGGCGAACCCGCTTCGTGGCTTCGCCTAATCCAACCCTAAACCCTTTTCCTTATTCAAGGCCAATAATCCCGTAAGAAACTGAACCCTAAGAGGGTATTGGTGAACCCTGTCGTGGATGTGATTCAAAGATGGGGCACTGAACCTTAAGAGTAGGGTACTGCCTAAGACGGGACGGAAAAGGGTTTAGGGTTGGATTAGGCGAACCCGCTTCGTGGCTCCGCCTAATCTAACCCTAAACCCTATTCCTTATTCAAGGTCACTAAACCCGCAAGAAACTAAACCCTAAGAGGGTATTGGTGAACCCTGTCGTGGATGTGATTCAAAGATGGGGCACTGAACCTTAAGAGTAGGGTACTGCATAAGACGGGATGGAAAAGGGTTTAGGGTTGGATTAGGCGAACCCGCTTCGTGGCTTCGCCTAATCCAACCCTAAACCCTTTTCCTTATTCAAGGCCACTAATCCCGCAAGAAACTGAACCATAAGAGGGTATTGGTAAACCCTGTCGTGGATGTGATTCAAATATAGGGAACTGAACCTTAAGAGTAGGGTACTGCATAAGACGGGATGGAAAAGGGTTTAGGGTTGGATTAGGCGTACCCGCTTCGCGGCTCCGCCTAATCCAACCCTAAACCATTTTCCTTATTCAAGGTCACTAAACCCGCAAGAAACAAAACCCTAAGAGGGTATTGGTGAACCCTATCGTGGATGTGATTCAAAGATGGGGCACTGAACCTTAAGAGTAGGGTACTGCCTAAGACGGGACAGAAAAGGGTTTAGGGTTGGATTAGGCGAACCCGCTTCGTGGCTCCGCCTAATCCAACCCTAAACCCTTTTCCTTATTCAAGGTCACTAATCCCGCAAGAAACTGAACCCTAAGAGGGTATTGGTGAACCCTGTCGTGGAAGTGATTCAAAGATGGGGAACTGAACCTTAAGAGTAGGGTACTGCATAAGACGGGACGCAAAAAGGGTTTAGGGTTGGATTAGGAAGACCCGCTACGCGACTCTGTCTAATCCAACCCTAAACCCTTTTCCTTATTCAAGGCCACTAATCCCGCAAGAAACTGAACCCTAAGAGGGTATTGGTGAACCCTATCGTGGATGTGATTCAAAGATGGGGCACTGAACCTTAAGAGTAGGGTACTGCCTAAGACGGGACGAAAAAGGGTTTAATGTTGGATTAGGCGAACCCGCTTCGTGGCTTCGCCTAATCCAACCCTAAACCCTTTTCCTTATTCAAGGCCAATAATCCCGTAAGAAACTGAACCCTAAGAGGGTATTGGTGAACCCTGTCGTGGATGTGATTCAAAGATGGGGCACTGAACCTTAAGAGTAGGGTACTGCCTAAGACGGGACGGAAAAGGGTTTAGGGTTGGATTAGGCGAACCCTCTTCGTGGCTCCGCCTAATCTAACCCTAAACCCTATTCCTTATTCAAGGTCACTAAACCCGCAAGAAACTAAACCCTAAGAGGGTATTGGTGAACCCTGTCGTGGATGTGATTCAAAGATGGGGCACTGAACCTTAAGAGTAGGGTACTGCATAAGACGGGATGGAAAAGGGTTTAGGGTTGGATTAGGCGAACCCGCTTCGTGGCTTCGCCTAATCCAACCCTAAACCCTTTTCCTTATTCAAGGCCACTAATCCCGCAAGAAACTGAACCATAAGAGGGTATTGGTAAACCCTGTCGTGGATGTGATTCAAATATAGAGAATTGAACCTTAAGAGTAGGGTACTGCATAAGACGGGATGGAAAAGGGTTTAGGGTTGGATTAGGCGTACCCGCTTCGCGGCTCCGCCTAATCCAACCCTAAACCATTTTCCTTATTCAAGGTCACTAAACCCGCAAGAAACAAAACCCTAAGAGGGTATTGGTGAACCCTATCGTGGATGTGATTCAAAGATGGGGCACTGAACCTTAAGAGTAGGGTACTGCCTAAGACGGGACAGAAAAGGGTTTAGGGTTGGATTAGGCGAACCCGCTTCGTGGCTCCGCCTAATCCAACCCTAAACCCTTTTCCTTATTCAAGGTCACTAATCCCGCAAGAAACTGAACCCTAAGAGGGTATTGGTGAACCCTGTCGTGGATGTGATTCAAAGATGGGGAACTGAACCTTAAGAGTAGGGTACTGCATAAGACGGGACGCAAAAAGGGTTTAGGGTTGGATTAGGAAGACCCGCTACGCGACTCTGTCTAATCCAACCCTAAACCCTTTTCCTTATTCAAGGCCACTAATCCCGCAAGAAACTGAACCCTAAGAGGGTATTGGTGAACCCTGTCGTGGATGTGATTCAAAGATAGGGAACTGAACCTTAAGAGTAGGGTACTGCATAAGACGGGATGGAAAAGGGTTTAGGGTTGGATTAGGCGTACCCGCTTCGCGGCTCCGCCTAATCCAACCCTAAACCCTTTTCCTTATTCAAGGCCAATAATCCCGTAAGAAACTGAACCCTAAGAGGGTATTGGTGAACCCTGTCGTGGATGTGATTCAAAGATGGGGCACTGAACCTTAAGAGTAGGGTACTGCCTAAGACGGGACGGAAAAGGGTTTAGGGTTGGATTAGGCGAACCCGCTTCGTGGCTCCGCCTAATCTAACCCCAAACCCTATTCCTTATTCAAGGTCACTAAACCCGCAAGAAACTAAACCCTAAGAGGGTATTGGTGAACCCTGTCGTGGATGTGATTCAAAGATGGGGCACTGAACCTTAAGAGTAGGGTACTGCATAAGACGGGATGGAAAAGGGTTTAGGGTTGGATTAGGCGAACCCGCTTCGTGGCTTCGCCTAATCCAACCCTAAACCCTTTTCCTTATTCAAGGCCACTAATCCCGCAAGAAACTGAACCATAAGAGGGTATTGGTAAACCCTGTCGTGGATGTGATTCAAATATAGGGAACTGAACCTTAAGAGTAGGGTACTGCATAAGACGGGATGGAAAAGGGTTTAGGGTTGGATTAGGCGTACCCGCTTCGCGGCTCTGCCTAATCCAACCCTAAACCATTTTCCTTATTCAAGGTCACTAAACCCGCAAGAAACAAAACCCTAAGAGGGTACTGGTGAACCCTATCGTGGATGTGATTCAAAGATGGGGCACTGAACCTTAAGAGTAGGGTACTGCCTAAGACGGGACAGAAAAGGGTTTAGGGTTGGATTAGGCGAACCCGCTTCGTGGCTCCGCCTAATCCAACCCTAAACCCTTTTCCTTATTCAAGGTCACTAATCCCGCAAGAAACTGAACCCTAAGAGGGTATTGGTGAACCCTGTCGTGGATGTGATTCAAAGATGGGGAACTGAACCTTAAGAGTAGGGTACTGCATAAGACGGGACGCAAAAAGGGTTTAGGGTTGGATTAGGAAGACCCGCTACGCGACTCTGTCTAATCCAACCCTAAACCCTTTTCCTTATTCAAGGCCACTAATCCCGCAAGAAACTGAACCCTAAGAGGGTATTGGTGAACCCTGTCGTGGATGTGATTCAAAGATAGGGAACTGAACCTTAAGAGTAGGGTACTGCATAAGACGGGATGGAAAAGGGTTTAGGGTTGGATTAGGCGTACCCACTTCGCGGCTCCGCCTAATCCAACCCTAAACCCTTTTCCTTATTCAAGGTCACTAAACCCGCAAGAAACAAAACCCTAAGAGGGTATTGGTGAACCCTATCGTGGATGTGATTCAAAGATGGGGCACTGAACCTTAAGAGTAGGGTACTGCCTAAGACGGGACGAAAAAGGGTTTAATGTTGGATTAGGCGAACCCGCTTCGTGGCTCCGCCTAATCCAACCCTAAACCCTTTTCCTTATTCAAGGCCATTAATCCCATAAGAAACTGAACCCTAAGAGGGTATTGGTGAACCCTGTAGTGGATGTGATTCAAAGATGGGGCACTGAACCTTAAGAGTATGGTACTGCCTAAGACGGGACGGAAAAGGGTTTAGGGTTGGATTAGGCGAACCCACTTCGTGGCTCCGCCTAATCTAACCCTAAACCCTATTCCTTATTCAAGGTCACTAAACCCGCAAGAAACTAAACCCTAAGAGGGTATTGGTGAACCCTGCCGTGGATGTGATTCAAAGATGGGGCACTGAACCTTAAGAGTAGGGTACTGCATAAGACGGGATGGAAAAGGGTTTAGGGTTGGATTAGGCGAACCCGCTTCGTGGCTTCGCCTAATCCAACCCTAAACCCTTTTCCTTATTCAAGGCCACTAATCCCGCAAGAAACTGAACCATAAGAGGGTATTGGTAAACCCTGTCGTGGATGTGATTCAAATATAGGGAACTGAACCTTAAGAGTAGGGTACTGCATAAGACGGGATGGAAAAGGGTTTAGGGTTGGATTAGGCGTACCCGCTTCGCGGCTCCGCCTAATCCAACCCTAAACCATTTTCCTTATTCAAGGTCACTAAACCCGCAAGAAACAAAACCCTAAGAGGGTATTGGTGAACCCTATCGTGGATGTGATTCAAAGATGGGGCACTGAACCTTAAGAGTAGGGTACTGCCTAAGACGGGACGAAAAAGGGTTTAATGTTGGATTAGGCGAACCCGCTTCGTGGCTCCGCCTAATCCAACCCTAAACCCTTTTCCTTATTCAAGGCCAATAATCCCGTAAGAAACTGAACCCTAAGAGGGTATTGGTGAACCCTGTCGTGGATGTGATTCAAAGATGGGGCACTGAACCTTAAGAGTAGGGTACTGCCTAAGACGGGACGGAAAAGGGTTTAGGGTTGGATTAGGCGAACCCGCTTCGTGGCTTCGCCTAATCCAACCCTAAACCCTTTTCCTTATTCAAGGCCACTAATCCCGCAAGAAACTGAACCATAAGAGGGTATTGGTAAACCCTGTCGTGGATGTGATTCAAATATAGGGAACTGAACCTTAAGAGTAGGGTACTGCATAAGACGGGATGGAAAAGGGTTTAGGGTTGGATTAGGCGTACCCGCTTCGCGGCTCCGCCTAATCCAACCCTAAACCATTTTCCTTATTCAAGGTCACTAAACCCGCAAGAAACAAAACCCTAAGAGGGTATTGGTGAACCCTATCGTGGATGTGATTCAAAGATGGGGCACTGAACCTTAAGAGTAGGGTACTGCCTAAGACGGGACGAAAAAGGGTTTAATGTTGGATTAGGCGAACCCGCTTCGTGGCTCCGCCTAATCCAACCCTAAACCCTTTTCCTTATTCAAGGCCAATAATCCCGTAAGAAACTGAACCCTAAGAGGGTATTGGTGAACCCTGTCGTGGATGTGATTCAAAGATGGGGCACTGAACCTTAAGAGTAGGGTACTGCCTAAGACGGGACGGAAAAGGGTTTAGGGTTGGATTAGGCGAACCCGCTTCGTGGCTCCGCCTAATCTAACCCTAAACCCTATTCCTTATTCAAGGTCACTAAACCCGCAAGAAACAAAACCCTAAGAGGGTATTGGTGAACCCTATCGTGGATGTGATTCAAAGATGGGGCACTGAACCTTAAGAGTAGGGTACTGCCTAAGACGGGACGAAAAAGGGTTTAATGTTGGATTAGGCGAACCCGCTTCGTGGCTCCGCCTAATCCAACCCTAAACCCTTTTCCTTATTCAAGGCCAATAATCCCGTAAGAAACTGAACCCTAAGAGGGTATTGGTGAACCCTGTCGTGGATGTGATTCAAAGATGGGGCACTGAACCTTAAGAGTAGGGTACTGCCTAAGACGGGACGGAAAAGGGTTTAGGGTTGGATTAGGCGAACCCGCTTCGTGGCTCCGCCTAATCTAACCCTAAACCCTATTCCTTATTCAAGGTCACTAAACCCGCAAGAAACTAAACCCTAAGAGGGTATTGGTGAACCCTGTCGTGGATGTGATTCAAAGATGGGGCACTGAACCTTAAGAGTAGGGTACTGCCTAAGACGGGACAGAAAAGGGTTTAGGGTTGGATTAGGCGAACCCGCTTCGTGGCTCCGCCTAATCCAACCCTAAACCCTTTTCCTTATTCAAGGTCACTAATCCCGCAAGAAACTGAACCCTAAGAGGGTATTGGTGAACCCTGTCGTGGATGTGATTCAAAGATGGGGAACTGAACCTTAAGAGTAGGGTACTGCATAAGACGGGACGCAAAAAGGGTTTAGGGTTGGATTAGGAAGACCCGCTACGCGACTCTGTCTAATCCAACCCTAAACCCTTTTCCTTATTCAAGGCCACTAATCCCGCAAGAAACTGAACCCTAAGAGGGTATTGGTGAACCCTGTCGTGGATGTGATTCAAAGATAGGGAACTGAACCTTAAGAGTAGGGTACTGCATAAGACGGGATGGAAAAGGGTTTAGGGTTGGATTAGGCGTACCCGCTTCGCGGCTCCGCCTAATCCAACCCTAAACCCTTTTCCTTATTCAAGGCCAATAATCCCGTAAGAAACTGAACCCTAAGAGGGTATTGGTGAACCCTGTCGTGGATGTGATTCAAAGATGGGGCACTGAACCTTAAGAGTAGGGTACTGCCTAAGACGGGACGGAAAAGGGTTTAGGGTTGGATTAGGCGAACCCGCTTCGTGGCTCCGCCTAATCTAACCCTAAACCCTATTCCTTATTCAAGGTCACTAAACCCGCAAGAAACAAAACCCTAAGAGGGTATTGGTGAACCCTATCGTGGATGTGATTCAAAGATGGGGCACTGAACCTTAAGAGTAGGGTACTGCCTAAGACGGGACGAAAAAGGGTTTAATGTTGGATTAGGCGAACCCGCTTCGTGGCTCCGCCTAATCCAACCCTAAACCCTTTTCCTTATTCAAGGCCAATAATCCCGTAAGAAACTGAACCCTAAGAGGGTATTGGTGAACCCTGTCGTGGATGTGATTCAAAGATGGGGCACTGAACCTTAAGAGTAGGGTACTGCCTAAGACGGGACGGAAAAGGGTTTAGGGTTGGATTAGGCGAACCCGCTTCGTGGCTCCGCCTAATCTAACCCTAAACCCTATTCCTTATTCAAGGTCACTAAACCCGCAAGAAACTAAACCCTAAGAGGGTATTGGTGAACCCTGTCGTGGATGTGATTCAAAGATGGGGCACTGAACCTTAAGAGTAGGGTACTGCCTAAGACGGGACAGAAAAGGGTTTAGGGTTGGATTAGGCGAACCCGCTTCGTGGCTCCGCCTAATCCAACCCTAAACCCTTTTCCTTATTCAAGGTCACTAATCCCGCAAGAAACTGAACCCTAAGAGGGTATTGGTGAACCCTGTCGTGGATGTGATTCAAAGATGGGGAACTGAACCTTAAGAGTAGGATACTGCATAAGACGGGACGCAAAAAGGGTTTAGGGTTGGATTAGGAAGACCCGCTACGCGACTCTGTCTAATCCAACCCTAAACCCTTTTCCTTATTCAAGGCCACTAATCCCGCAAGAAACTGAACCCTAAGAGGGTATTGGTGAACCCTGTCGTGGATGTGATTCAAAGATAGGGAACTGAACCTTAAGAGTAGGGTACTGCATAAGACGGGATGGAAAAGGGTTTAGGGTTGGATTAGGCGTACCCGCTTCGCGGCTCCGCCTAATCCAACCCTAAACCCTTTTCCTTATTCAAGGCCAATAATCCCGTAAGAAACTGAACCCTAAGAGGGTATTGGTGAACCCTGTCGTGGATGTGATTCAAAGATGGGGCACTGAACCTTAAGAGTAGGGTACTGCCTAAGACGGGACGGAAAAGGGTTTAGGGTTGGATTAGGCGAACCCGCTTCGTGGCTCCGCCTAATCTAACCCTAAACCCTATTCCTTATTCAAGGTCACTAAACCCGCAAGAAACTAAACCCTAAGAGGGTATTGGTGAACCCTGTCGTGGATGTGATTCAAAGATGGGGCACTGAACCTTAAGAGTAGGGTACTGCATAAGACGGGATGGAAAAGGGTTTAGGGTTGGATTAGGCGAACCCGCTTCGTGGCTTCGCCTAATCCAACCCTAAACCCTTTTCCTTATTCAAGGCCACTAATCCCGCAAGAAACTGAACCATAAGAGGGTATTGGTAAACCCTGTCGTGGATGTGATTCAAATATAGGGAACTGAACCTTAAGAGTAGGGTACTGCATAAGACGGGATGGAAAAGGGTTTAGGGTTGGATTAGGCGTACCCGCTTCGCGGCTCTGCCTAATCCAACCCTAAACCATTTTCCTTATTCAAGGTCACTAAACCCGCAAGAAACAAAACCCTAAGAGGGTACTGGTGAACCCTATCGTGGATGTGATTCAAAGATGGGGCACTGAACCTTAAGAGTAGGGTACTGCCTAAGACGGGACAGAAAAGGGTTTAGGGTTGGATTAGGCGAACCCGCTTCGTGGCTCCGCCTAATCCAACCCTAAACCCTTTTCCTTATTCAAGGTCACTAATCCCGCAAGAAACTGAACACTAAGAGGGTATTGGTGAAACCTGTCGTGGATGTGATTCAAAGATGGGGAACTGAACCTTAAGAGTAGGGTACTGCATAAGACGGGACGCAAAAAGGGTTTAGGGTTGGATTAGGAAGACCCGCTACGCGACTCTGTCTAATCCAACCCTAAACCCTTTTCCTTATTCAAGGCCACTAATCCCGCAAGAAACTGAACCCTAAGAGGGTATTGGTGAACCCTGTCGTGGATGTGATTCAAAGATAGGGAACTGAACCTTAAGAGTAGGGTACTGCATAAGACGGGATGGAAAAGGGTTTAGGGTTGGATTAGGCGTACCCGCTTCGCGGCTCCGCCTAATCCAACCCTAAACCCTTTTCCTTATTCAAGGTCACTAAACCCGCAAGAAACAAAACCCTAAGAGGGTATTGGTGAACCCTATCGTGGATGTGATTCAAAGATGGGGCACTGAACCTTAAGAGTAGGGTACTGCCTAAGACGGGACGAAAAAGGGTTTAATGTTGGATTAGGCGAACCCGCTTCGTGGCTCCGCCTAATCCAACCCTAAACCCTTTTCCTTATTCAAGGCCATTAATCCCATAAGAAACTGAACCCTAAGAGGGTATTGGTGAACCCTGTAGTGGATGTGATTCAAAGATGGGGCACTGAACCTTAAGAGTATGGTACTGCATAAGACGGGACGGAAAAGGGTTTAGGGTTGGATTAGGCGAACCCACTTCGTGGCTCCGCCTAATCTAACCCTAAACCCTATTCCTTATTCAAGGTCACTAAACCCGCAAGAAACTAAACCCTAAGAGGGTATTGGTGAACCCTGTCGTGGATGTGATTCAAAGATGGGGCACTGAACCTTAAGAGTAGGGTACTGCCTAAGACGGGACGGAAAAGGGTTTAGGGTTGGATTAGGCGAACCCGCTTCGTGGCTCCGCCTAATCTAACCCTAAACCCTATTCCTTATTCAAGGTCACTAAACCCGCAAGAAACTAAACCCTAAGAGGGTATTGGTGAACCCTGTCGTGGATGTGATTCAAAGATGGGGCACTGAACCTTAAGAGTAGGGTACTGCCTAAGACGGGACAGAAAAGGGTTTAGGGTTGGATTAGGCGAACCCGCTTCGTGGCTCCGCCTAATCCAACCCTAAACCCTTTTCCTTATTCAAGGTCACTAATCCCGCAAGAAACTGAACCCTAAGAGGGTATTGGTGAACCCTGTCGTGGATGTGATTCAAAGATGGGGAACTGAACCTTAAGAGTAGGGTACTGCATAAGACGGGACGCAAAAAGGGTTTAGGGTTGGATTAGGAAGACCCGCTACGCGACTCTGTCTAATCCAACCCTAAACCCTTTTCCTTATTCAAGGCCACTAATCCCGCAAGAAACTGAACCCTAAGAGGGTATTGGTGAACCCTGTCGTGGATGTGATTCAAAGATAGGGAACTGAACCTTAAGAGTAGGGTACTGCATAAGACGGGATGGAAAAGGGTTTAGGGTTGGATTAGGCGTACCCGCTTCGCGGCTCCGCCTAATCCAACCCTAAACCCTTTTCCTTATTCAAGGCCAATAATCCCGTAAGAAACTGAACCCTAAGAGGGTATTGGTGAACCCTGTCGTGGATGTGATTCAAAGATGGGGCACTGAACCTTAAGAGTAGGGTACTGCCTAAGACGGGACGGAAAAGGGTTTAGGGTTGGATTAGGCGAACCCGCTTCGTGGCTCCGCCTAATCTAACCCTAAACCCTATTCCTTATTCAAGGTCACTAAACCCGCAAGAAACTAAACCCTAAGAGGGTATTGGTGAACCCTGTCGTGGATGTGATTCAAAGATGGGGCACTGAACCTTAAGAGTAGGGTACTGCATAAGACGGGATGGAAAAGGGTTTAGGGTTGGATTAGGCGAACCCGCTTCGTGGCTTCGCCTATCCAACCCTAAACCCTTTTCCTTATTCAAGGCCACTAATCCCGCAAGAAACTGAACCATAAGAGGGTATTGGTAAACCCTGTCGTGGATGTGATTCAAATATAGGGAACTGAACCTTAAGAGTAGGGTACTGCATAAGACGGGATGGAAAAGGGTTTAGGGTTGGATTAGGCGTACCCGCTTCGCGGCTCTGCCTAATCCAACCCTAAACCATTTTCCTTATTCAAGGTCACTAAACCCGCAAGAAACAAAACCCTAAGAGGGTACTGGTGAACCCTATCGTGGATGTGATTCAAAGATGGGGCACTGAACCTTAAGAGTAGGGTACTGCCTAAGACGGGACAGAAAAGGGTTTAGGGTTGGATTAGGCGAACCCGCTTCGTGGCTCCGCCTAATCCAACCCTAAACCCTTTTCCTTATTCAAGGTCACTAATCCCGCAAGAAACTGAACCCTAAGAGGGTATTGGTGAACCCTGTCGTGGATGTGATTCAAAGATGGGGAACTGAACCTTAAGAGTAGGGTACTGCATAAGACGGGACGCAAAAAGGGTTTAGGGTTGGATTAGGAAGACCCGCTACGCGACTCTGTCTAATCCAACCCTAAACCCTTTTCCTTATTCAAGGCCACTAATCCCGCAAGAAACTGAACCCTAAGAGGGTATTGGTGAACCCTGTCGTGGATGTGATTCAAAGATAGGGAACTGAACCTTAAGAGTAGGGTACTGCATAAGACGGGATGGAAAAGGGTTTAGGGTTGGATTAGGCGTACCCGCTTCGCGGCTCCGCCTAATCCAACCCTAAACCCTTTTCCTTATTCAAGGTCACTAAACCCGCAAGAAACAAAACCCTAAGAGGGTATTGGTGAACCCTATCGTGGATGTGATTCAAAGATGGGGCACTGAACCTTAAGAGTAGGGTACTGCCTAAGACGGGACGAAAAAGGGTTTAATGTTGGATTAGGCGAACCCGCTTCGTGGCTCCGCCTAATCCAACCCTAAACCCTTTTCCTTATTCAAGGCCATTAATCCCATAAGAAACTGAACCCTAAGAGGGTATTGGTGAACCCTGTAGTGGATGTGATTCAAAGATGGGGCACTGAACCTTAAGAGTATGGTACTGCATAAGACGGGACGGAAAAGGGTTTAGGGTTGGATTAGGCGAACCCACTTCGTGGCTCCGCCTAATCTAACCCTAAACCCTATTCCTTATTCAAGGTCACTAAACCCGCAAGAAACTAAACCCTAAGAGGGTATTGGTGAACCCTGTCGTGGATGTGATTCAAAGATGGGGCACTGAACCTTAAGAGTAGGGTACTGCATAAGACAGGATGGAAAAGGGTTTAGGGTTGGATTAGGCGAACCCGCTTCGTGGCTTCGCCTAATCCAACCCTAAACCCTTTTCCTTATTCAAGGCCACTAATCCCGCAAGAAACTGAACCATAAGAGGGTATTGGTAAACCCTGTCGTGGATGTGATTCAAATATAGGGAACTGAACCTTAAGAGTAGGGTACTGCATAAGACGGGATGGAAAAGGGTTTAGGGTTGGATTAGGCGTACCCGCTTCGCGGCTCCGCCTAATCCAACCCTAAACCATTTTCCTTATTCAATGTCACTAAACCCGCAAGAAACAAAACCCTAAGAGGGTATTGGTGAACCCTATCGTGGATGTGATTCAAAGATGGGGCACTGAACCTTAAGAGTAGGGTACTGCCTAAGACGGGACGAAAAAGGGTTTAATGTTGGATTAGGCGAACCCGCTTCGTGGCTCCGCCTAATCCAACCCTAAACCCTTTTCCTTATTCAAGGCCAATAATCCCGTAAGAAACTGAACCCTAAGAGGGTATTGGTGAACCCTGTCGTGGATGTGATTCAAAGATGGGGCACTGAACCTTAAGAGTAGGGTACTGCCTAAGACGGGACGGAAAAGGGTTTAGGGTTGGATTAGGCGAACCCGCTTCGTGGCTTCGCCTAATCCAACCCTAAACCCTTTTCCTTATTCAAGGCCACTAATCCCGCAAGAAACTGAACCATAAGAGGGTATTGGTAAACCCTGTCGTGGATGTGATTCAAATATAGGGAACTGAACCTTAAGAGTAGGGTACTGCATAAGACGGGATGGAAAAGGGTTTAGGGTTGGATTAGGCGTACCCGCTTCGCGGCTCCGCCTAATCCAACCCTAAACCATTTTCCTTATTCAAGGTCACTAAACCCGCAAGAAACAAAACCCTAAGAGGGTATTGGTGAACCCTATCGTGGATGTGATTCAAAGATGGGGCACTGAACCTTAAGAGTAGGGTACTGCCTAAGACGGGACGAAAAAGGGTTTAATGTTGGATTAGGCGAACCCGCTTCGTGGCTCCGCCTAATCCAACCCTAAACCCTTTTCCTTATTCAAGGCCAATAATCCCGTAAGAAACTGAACCCTAAGAGGGTATTGGTGAACCCTGTCGTGGATGTGATTCAAAGATGGGGCACTGAACCTTAAGAGTAGGGTACTGCCTAAGACGGGACGGAAAAGGGTTTAGGGTTGGATTAGGCGAACCCGCTTCGTGGCTCCGCCTAATCTAACCCTAAACCCTATTCCTTATTCAAGGTCACTAAACCCGCAAGAAACTAAACCCTAAGAGGGTATTGGTGAACCCTGTCGTGGATGTGATTCAAAGATGGGGCACTGAACCTTAAGAGTAGGGTACTGCATAAGACGGGATGGAAAAGGGTTTAGGGTTGGATTAGGAGAACCCGCTTCGTGGCTTCGCCTAATCCAACCCTAAACCCTTTTCCTTATTCAAGGCCACTAATCCCGCAAGAAACTGAACCATAAGAGGGTATTGGTAAACCCTGTCGTGGATGTGATTCAAATATAGGGAACTGAACCTTAAGAGTAGGGTACTGCATAAGACGGGATGGAAAAGGGTTTAGGGTTGGATTAGGCGTACCCGCTTCGCGGCTCCGCCTAATCCAACCCTAAACCATTTTCCTTATTCAAGGTCACTAAACCCGCAAGAAACAAAACCCTAAGAGGGTATTGGTGAACCCTATCGTGGATGTGATTCAAAGATGGGGCACTGAACCTTAAGAGTAGGGTACTGCCTAAGACGGGACAGAAAAGAGTTTAGGGTTGGATTAGGCGAACCCGCTTCGTGGCTCCGCCTAATCCAACCCTAAACCCTTTTCCTTATTCAAGGTCACTAATCCCGCAAGAAACTGAACCCTAAGAGGGTATTGGTGAACCCTGTCGTGGATGTGATTCAAAGATGGGGAACTGAACCTTAAGAGTAGGGTACTGCATAAGACGGGACGCAAAAAGGGTTTAGGGTTGGATTAGGAAGACCCGCTACGCGACTCTGTCTAATCCAACCCTAAACCCTTTTCCTTATTCAAGGCCACTAATCCCGCAAGAAACTGAACCCTAATAGGGTATTGGTGAACCCTGTCGTGGATGTGATTCAAAGATAGGGAACTGAACCTTAAGAGTAGGGTACTGCATAAGACGGGATGTAAAAGGGTTTAGGGTTGGATTAGGCGTACCCGCTTCGCGGCTCCGCCTAATCCAACCCTAAACCCTTTTCCTTATTCAAGGTCACTAAACCCGCAAGAAACAAAACCCTAAGAGGGTATTGGTGAACCCTATCGTGGATGCGATTCAAAGATGGGGCACTGAACCTTAAGAGTAGGGTACTGCCTAAGACGGGACGAAAAAGGGTTTAATGTTGGATTAGGCGAACCCGCTTCGTGGCTCCGCCTAATCCAACCCTAAACCCTTTTCCTTATTCAAGGCCACTAATCCCGTAAGAAACTGAACCCTAAGAGGGTATTGGTGAACCCTGTCGTGGATGTGATTCAAAGATGGGGCACTGAACCTTAAGAGTAGGGTATTGCCTAAGACGGGACGGAAAAGGGTTTAGGGTTGGATTAGGCGAACCCGCTTCGTGGCTCCGCCTAATCTAACCCTAAACCCTATTCCTTATTCAAGGTCACTAAACCCGCAAGAAACTAAACCCTAAGAGGGTATTGGTGAACCCTGTCGTGGATGTGATTCAAAGATGGGGCACTGAACCTTAAGAGTAGGCTACTGCATAAGACGGGATGGAAAATTGTTTAGGGTTGGATTAGGCGAACCCGCTTCGTGGCTTCGCCTAATTCGACCCTAAACCCTTTTCCTTATTCAAGGCCACTAATCCCGCAAGAAACTGAACCATAAGAGGGTATTGGTAAACCCTGTCGTGGATGTGATTCAAATATAGGGAACTGAACCTTAAGAGTAGGGTACTGCATAAGACGGGATGGAAAAGGGTTTAGGGTTGGATTAGGCGTACCCGCTTCGCGGCTCCGCCTAATCCAACCCTAAACCATTTTCCTTATTCAAGGTCACTAAACCCGCAAGAAACAAAACCCTAAGAGGGTATTGGTGAACCCTATCGTGGATGTGATTCAAAGATGGGGCACTGAACCTTAAGAGTAGGGTACTGCCTAAGACGGGACAGAAAAGAGTTTAGGGTTGGATTAGGCGAACCCGCTTCGTGGCTCCGCCTAATCCAACCCTAAACCCTTTTCCTTATTCAAGGTCACTAAACCCGCAAGAAACAAAACCCTAAGAGGGTATTGGTGAACCCTATCGTGGATGTGATTCAAAGATGGGGCACTGAACCTTAAGAGTAGGGTACTGCCTAAGACGGGACGAAAAAGGGTTTAATGTTGGATTAGGCGAACCCGCTTCGTGGCTCCGCCTAATCCAACCCTAAACCCTTTTCCTTATTCAAGGCCATTAATCCCATAAGAAACTGAACCCTAAGAGGGTATTGGTGAACCCTGTAGTGGATGTGATTCAAAGATGGGGCACTGAACCTTAAGAGTATGGTACTGCATAAGACGGGACGGAAAAGGGTTTAGGGTTGGATTAGGCGAACCCACTTCGTGGCTCCGCCTAATCTAACCCTAAACCCTATTCCTTATTCAAGGTCACTAAACCCGCAAGAAACTAAACCCTAAGAGGGTATTGGTGAACCCTGTCGTGGATGTGATTCAAAGATGGGGCACTGAACCTTAAGAGTAGGGTACTGCATAAGACGGGATGGAAAAGGGTTTAGGGTTGGATTAGGCGAACCCGCTTCGTGGCTTCGCCTAATCCAACCCTAAACCCTTTTCCTTATTCAAGGCCACTAATCCCGCAAGAAACTGAACCATAAGAGGGTATTGGTAAACCCTGTCGTGGATGTGATTCAAATATAGGGAACTGAACCTTAAGAGTAGGGTACTGCATAAGACGGGATGGAAAAGGGTTTAGGGTTGGATTAGGCGTACCCGCTTCGCGGCTCCGCCTAATCCAACCCTAAACCATTTTCCTTATTCAAGGTCACTAAACCCGCAAGAAACAAAACCCTAAGAGGGTATTGGTGAACTCTATCGTGGATGTGATTCAAAGATGGGGCACTGAACCTTAAGAGTAGGGTACTGCCTAAGACGGGACGAAAAAGGGTTTAATGTTGGATTAGGCGAACCCGCTTCGTGGCTCCGCCTAATCCAACCCTAAACCCTTTTCCTTATTCAAGGCCAATAATCCCGTAAGAAACTGAACCCTAAGAGGGTATTGGTGAACCCTGTCGTGGATGTGATTCAAAGATGGGGCACTGAACCTTAAGAGTAGGGTACTGCCTAAGACGGAACGGAAAAGGGTTTAGGGTTGGATTAGGCGAACCCGCTTCGTGGCTTCGCCTAATCCAACCCTAAACCCTTTTCCTTATTCAAGGCCACTAATCCCGCAAGAAACTGAACCATAAGAGGGTATTGGTAAACCCTGTCGTGGATGTGATTCAAATATAGGGAACTGAACCTTAAGAGTAGGGTACTGCATAAGACGGGATGGAAAAGGGTTTAGGGTTGGATTAGGCGTACCCGCTTCGCGGCTCCGCCTAATCCAACCCTAAACCATTTTCCTTATTCAAGGTCACTAAACCCGCAAGAAACAAAACCCTAAGAGGGTATTGGTGAACCCTATCGTGGATGTGATTCAAAGATGGGGCACTGAACCTTAAGAGTAGGGTACTGCCTAAGACGGGACGAAAAAGGGTTTAATGTTGGATTAGGCGAACCCGCTTCGTGGCTCCGCCTAATCCAACCCTAAACCCTTTTCCTTATTCAAGGCCAATAATCCCGTAAGAAACTGAACCCTAAGAGGGTATTGGTGAACCCTGTCGTGGATGTGATTCAAAGATGGGGCACTGAACCTTAAGAGTAGGGTACTGCCTAAGACGGGACGGAAAAGGGTTTAGGGTTGGATTAGGCGAACCCGCTTCGTGGCTCCGCCTAATCTAACCCTAAACCCTATTCCTTATTCAAGGTCACTAAACCCGCAAGAAACTAAACCCTAAGAGGGTATTGGTGAACCCTGTCGTGGATGTGATTCAAAGATGGGGCACTGAACCTTAAGAGTAGGGTACTGCATAAGACGGGATGGAAAAGGGTTTAGGGTTGGATTAGGCGAACCCGCTTCGTGGCTTCGCCTAATCCAACCCTAAACCCTTTTCCTTATTCAAGGCCACTAATCCCGCAAGAAACTGAACCATAAGAGGGTATTGGTAAACCCTGTCGCGGATGTGATTCAAATATAGGGAACTGAACCTTAAGAGTAGGGTACTGCATAAGACGGGATGGAAAAGGGTTTAGGGTTGGATTAGGCGTACCCGCTTCGCGGCTCCGCCTAATCCAACCCTAAACCATTTTCCTTATTCAAGGTCACTAAACCCGCAAGAAACAAAACCCTAAGAGGGTATTGGTGAACCCTATCGTGGATGTGATTCAAAGATGGGGCACTGAACCTTAAGAGTAGGGTACTGCCTAAGACGGGACAGAAAAGAGTTTAGGGTTGGATTAGGCGAACCCGCTTCGTGGCTCCGCCTAATCCAACCCTAAACCCTTTTCCTTATTCAAGGTCACTAATCCCGCAAGAAACTGAACCCTAAGAGGGTATTGGTGAACCCTGTCGTGGATGTGATTCAAAGATGGGGAACTGAACCTTAAGAGTAGGGTACTGCATAAGACGGGACGCAAAAAGGGTTTAGGGTTGGATTAGGAAGACCCGCTACGCGACTCTGTCTAATCCAACCCTAAACCCTTTTCCTTATTCAAGGCCACTAATCCCGCAAGAAACTGAACCCTAAGAGGGTATTGGTGAACCCTGTCGTGGATGTGATTCAAAGATAGGGAACTGAACCTTAAGAGTAGGGTACTGCATAAGACGGGATGGAAAAGGGTTTAGGGTTGGATTAGGCGTACCCGCTTCGCGGCTCCGCCTAATCCAACCCTAAACCCTTTTCCTTATTCAAGGTCACTAAACCCGCAAGAAACAAAACCCTAAGAGGGTATTGGTGAACCCTATCGTGGATGCGATTCAAAGATGGGGCACTGAACCTTAAGAGTAGGGTACTGCCTAAGACGGGACGAAAAAGGGTTTAATGTTGGATTAGGCGAACCCGCTTCGTGGCTCCGCCTAATCCAACCCTAAACCCTTTTCCTTATTCAAGGCCACTAATCCCGTAAGAAACTGAACCCTAAGAGGGTATTGGTGAACCCTGTCGTGGATGTGATTCAAAGATGGGGCACTGAACCTTAAGAGTAGGGTATTGCCTAAGACGGGACGGAAAAGGGTTTAGGGTTGGATTAGGCGAACCCGCTTCGTGGCTCCGCCTAATCTAACCCTAAACCCTATTCCTTATTCAAGGTCACTAAACCCGCAAGAAACTAAACCCTAAGAGGGTATTGGTGAACCCTGTCGTGGATGTGATTCAAAGATGGGGCACTGAACCTTAAGAGTAGGGTACTGCATAAGACGGGATGGAAAAGGGTTTAGGGTTGGATTAGGCGAACCCGCTTCGTGGCTTCGCCTAATTCGACCCTAAACCCTTTTCCTTATTCAAGGCCACTAATCCCGCAAGAAACTGAACCATAAGAGGGTATTGGTAAACCCTGTCGTGGATGTGATTCAAATATAGGGAACTGAACCTTAAGAGTAGGGTACTGCATAAGACGGGATGGAAAAGGGTTTAGGGTTGGATTAGGCGTACCCGCTTCGCGGCTCCGCCTAATCCAACCCTAAACCATTTTCCTTATTCAAGGTCACTAAACCCGCAAGAAACAAAACCCTAAGAGGGTATTGGTGAACCCTATCGTGGATGTGATTCAAAGATGGGGCACTGAACCTTAAGAGTAGGGTACTGCCTAAGACGGGACGAAAAAGGGTTTAATGTTGGATTAGGCGAACCCGCTTCGTGGCTCCGCCTAATCCAACCCTAAACCCTTTTCCTTATTCAAGGCCAATAATCCCGTAAGAAACTGAACCCTAAGAGGGTATTGGTGAACCCTGTCGTGGATGTGATTCAAAGATGGGGCACTGAACCTTAAGAGTAGGGTACTGCCTAAGACGGGACGGAAAAGGGTTTAGGGTTGGATTAGGCGAACCCGCTTCGTGGCTCCGCCTAATCTAACCCTAAACCCTATTCCTTATTCAAGGTCACTAAACCCGCAAGAAACTAAACCCTAAGAGGGTATTGGTGAACCCTGTCGTGGATGTGATTCAAAGATGGGGCACTGAACCTTAAGAGTAGGGTACTGCATAAGACGGGATGGAAAAGGGTTTAGGGTTGGATTAGGCGAACCCGCTTCGTGGCTTCGCCTAATCCAACCCTAAACCCTTTTCCTTATTCAAGGCCACTAATCCCGCAAGAAACTGAACCATAAGAGGGTATTGGTAAACCCTGTCGTGGATGTGATTCAAATATAGGGAACTGAACCTTAAGAGTAGGGTACTGCATAAGACGGGATGGAAAAGGGTTTAGGGTTGGATTAGGCGTACCCGCTTCGCGGCTCCGCCTAATCCAACCCTAAACCATTTTCCTTATTCAAGGTCACTAAACCCGCAAGAAACAAAACCCTAAGAGGGTATTGGTGAACCCTATCGTGGATGTGATTCAAAGATGGGGCACTGAACCTTAAGAGTAGGGTACTGCCTAAGACGGGACAGAAAAGAGTTTAGGGTTGGATTAGGCGAACCCGCTTCGTGGCTCCGCCTAATCCAACCCTAAACCCTTTTCCTTATTCAAGGTCACTAATCCCGCAAGAAACTGAACCCTAAGAGGGTATTGGTGAACCCTGTCGTGGATGTGATTCAAAGATGGGGAACTGAACCTTAAGAGTAGGGTACTGCATAAGACGGGACGCAAAAAGGGTTTAGGGTTGGATTAGGAAGACCCGCTACGCGACTCTGTCTAATCCAACCCTAAACCCTTTTCCTTATTCAAGGCCACTAATCCCGCAAGAAACTGAACCCTAAGAGGGTATTGGTGAACCCTGTCGTGGATGTGATTCAAAGATAGGGAACTGAACCTTAAGAGTAGGGTACTGCATAAGACGGGATGGAAAAGGGTTTAGGGTTGGATTAGGCGTACCCGCTTCGCGGCTCCGCCTAATCCAACCCTAAACCCTTTTCCTTATTCAAGGTCACTAAACCCGCAAGAAACAAAACCCTAAGAGGGTATTGGTGAACCCTATCGTGGATGCGATTCAAAGATGGGGCACTGAACCTTAAGAGTAGGGTACTGCCTAAGACGGGACGAAAAAGGGTTTAATGTTGGATTAGGCGAACCCGCTTCGTGGCTCCGCCTAATCCAACCCTAAACCCTTTTCCTTATTCAAGGCCACTAATCCCGTAAGAAACTGAACCCTAAGAGGGTATTGGTGAACCCTGTCGTGGATGTGATTCAAAGATGGGGCACTGAACCTTAAGAGTAGGGTATTGCCTAAGACGGGACGGAAAAGGGTTTAGGGTTGGATTAGGCGAACCCGCTTCGTGGCTCCGCCTAATCTAACCCTAAACCCTATTCCTTATTCAAGGTCACTAAACCCGCAAGAAACTAAACCCTAAGAGGGTATTGGTGAACCCTGTCGTGGATGTGATTCAAAGATGGGGCACTGAACCTTAAGAGTAGGGTACTGCATAAGACGGGATGGAAAAGGGTTTAGGGTTGGATTAGGCGAACCCGCTTCGTGGCTTCGCCTAATTCGACCCTAAACCCTTTTCCTTATTCAAGGCCACTAATCCCGCAAGAAACAGAACCATAAGAGGGTATTGGTAAACCCTGTCGTGGATGTGATTCAAATATAGGGAACTGAACCTTAAGAGTAGGGTACTGCATAAGACGGGATGGAAAAGGGTTTAGGGTTGGATTAGGCGTACCCGCTTCGCGGCTCCGCCTAATCCAACCCTAAACCATTTTCCTTATTCAAGGTCACTAAACCCGCAAGAAACAAAACCCTAAGAGGGTATTGGTGAACCCTATCGTGGATGTGATTCAAAGATGGGGCACTGAACCTTAAGAGTAGGGTACTGCCTAAGACGGGACGAAAAAGGGTTTAATGTTGGATTAGGCGAACCCGCTTCGTGGCTCCGCCTAATCCAACCCTAAACCCTTTTCCTTATTCAAGGCCAATAATCCCGTAAGAAACTGAACCCTAAGAGGGTATTGGTGAACCCTGTCGTGGATGTGATTCAAAGATGGGGCACTGAACCTTAAGAGTAGGGTACTGCATAAGACGGGATGGAAAAGGGTTTAGGGTTGGATTAGGCGAACCCGCTTCGTGGCTTCGCCTAATTCGACCCTAAACCCTTTTCCTTATTCAAGGCCACTAATCCCGCAAGAAACTGAACCATAAGAGGGTATTGGTAAACCCTGTCGTGGATGTGATTCAAATATAGGGAACTGAACCTTAAGAGTAGGGTACTGCATAAGACGGGATGGAAAAGGGTTTAGGGTTGGATTAGGCGTACCCGCTTCGCGGCTCCGCCTAATCCAACCCTAAACCATTTTCCTTATTCAAGGTCACTAAACCCGCAAGAAACAAAACCCTAAGAGGGTATTGGTGAACCCTATCGTGGATGTGATTCAAAGATGGGGCACTGAACCTTAAGAGTAGGGTACTGCCTAAGACGGGACGAAAAAGGGTTTAATGTTGGATTAGGCGAACCCGCTTCGTGGCTCCGCCTAATCCAACCCTAAACCCTTTTCCTTATTCAAGGCCAATAATCCCGTAAGAAACTGAACCCTAAGAGGGTATTGGTAAACCCTGTCGTGGATGTGATTCAAATATAGGGAACTGAACCTTAAGAGTAGGGTACTGCATAAGACGGGATGGAAAAGGGTTTAGGGTTGGATTAGGCGTACCCGCTTCGCGGCTCCGCCTAATCCAACCCTAAACCATTTTCCTTATTCAAGGTCACTAAACCCGCAAGAAACAAAACCCTAAGAGGGTATTGGTGAACCCTATCGTGGATGTGATTCAAAGATGGGGCACTGAACCTTAAGAGTAGGGTACTGCCTAAGACGGGACGGAAAAGGGTTTAAGGTTGGATTAGGCGAACCCGCTTCGTGGCTCCGCCTAATCTAACCCTAAACCCTATTCCTTATTCAAGGTCACTAAACCCGCAAGAAACTAAACCCTAAGAGGGTATTGGTGAACCCTGTCGTGGATGTGATTCAAAGATGGGGCACTGAACCTTAAGAGTAGGGTACTGCATAAGACGGGATGGAAAAGGGTTTAGGGTTGGATTAGGCGAACGCGCTTCGTGGCTTCGCCTAATCCAACCCTAAACCCTTTTCCTTATTCAAGGCCACTAATCCCGCAAGAAACTGAACCATAAGAGGGTATTGGTAAACCCTGTCGTGGATGTGATTCAAATATAGGGAACTGAACCTTAAGAGTAGGGTACTGCATAAGACGGGATGGAAAAGGGTTTAGGGTTGGATTAGGCGTACCCACTTCGCGGCTCCGCCTAATCCAACCCTAAACCCTATTCCTTATTCAAGGTCACTAATCCCGCAATAAACTGAACCCTAAGAGGGTATTGGTGAAACCTGTCGTGGATGTGATTCAAAGATGGGGCACTGAACCTTAAGAGTAGGGTACTGCCTAAGACGGGACGGAAAAGGGTTTAGGGTTGGATTAGGCGAACCCGCTTCGTGGCTCCGCCTAATCTAACCCTAAACCCTATTCCTTATTCAAGGTCACTAATCCCGCAATAAACTGAACCCTAAGAGGGTATTGGTGAAACCTGTCGTGGATGTGATTCAAAGATAGGGCACTGAACCTTAAGAGTAGGGTACTGCATAAGACGGGATGGAAAAGGGTTTAGGGTTGGATTAGGCAAACCCGCTTCGCGGCTCCGCCTAATCCAACCCTAAACCCTTTTCCTTATTCAAGGTCACAAAACCCGCAAGAAACTAAACCCTAAGAGGGTATTGGTGAACCCTGTCGTGGATGTGATTCAAAGATGGGGCACTGAACCTTAAGGGTAGGGTACTGCATAAGACGGGATGGAAAAGGGTTTAGGGTTGGATTAGGCAAACCCGCTTCACGGCTCCGCCTAATCCAACCCTAAACCCTTTTCCATATTCAAGGCCACTAATCCCGCAAGAAACTGAACCCTAAGAGGGTATTGGTAAACCCTGTCGTGGATGTGATTCAAAGATAGGGAACAGAACCTTAAGAGTAGGGTACTGCATAAGACGGGATGGAAAAGGGTTTAGGGTTGGTTTAGGCGTACCCGCTTCGCGGCTCCGCCTAATCCAACCCTAAACCCTTTTCCTTATTCAAGGTCACTAAACCCGCAAGAAACAAAACCCTAAGAGGGTATTGGTGAACCCTGTCGTGGATGTGATTCAAAGATGGGGCACTGAACCTTACGAGTAGGGTACTGCCTAAGACGGGACGGAAAAGGGTTTAATGTTGGATTAGGCGAACCCGCTTCGTGGCTCCGCCTAATCCAACCCTAAACTCTTTTCCTTATTCAAGGCCACTAATCCCGCAAGAAACTAAACCCTAAGAGGGTATTGGTGAACCCTGTCGTGGATGTGATTCAAAGATGGGGCACTGAACCTTAAGGGTAGGGTACTGCATAAGACGGGATGGATAAGGGTTTAGGGTTGGATTAGGCGAACCCGCTTCGTGGCTTCGCCTAATCCAACCCTAAACCCTTTTCCTTATTCAAGGCTACTAATCCCGCAAGAAACTGAACCATAAGAGGGTATTGGTAAACCCTGTCGTGGATGTGATTCAAATATAGGGAACTGAACCTTAAGAGTAGGGTACTGCATAAGACGGGATGGAAAAGGGTTTAGGGTTGGATTAGGCGTACCCGCTTCGCGGCTCCGCCTAATCCAACCCTAAACCATTTTCCTTATTCAAGGTCACTAAACCCGCAAGAAACTGAACCCTAAGAGGGTATTGGTGAACCCTGTCGTGGATGTGATTCAAAGATGGGGCACTGAACCTTAAGAGTAGGGTACTGCCTAAGACGGGACGGAAAAGGGTTTAGGGTTGGATTAGGCGAACCCGCTTCGTGGCTCCGCCTAATCTAACCCTAAACCCTATTCCTTATTCAAGGTCACTAAACCCGCAAGAAACTAAACCCTAAGAGGGTATTGGTGAACCCTGTCGTGGATGTGATTCAAAGATGGGGCACTGAACCTTAAGAGTAGGGTACTGCATAAGACGGGATGGAAAAGGGTTTAGGGTTGGATTAGGCGAACGCGCTTCGTGGCTTCGCCTAATCCAACCCTAAACCCTTTTCCTTATTCAAGGCCACTAATCCCGCAAGAAACTGAACCATAAGAGGGTATTGGTAAACCCTGTCGTGGATGTGATTCAAATATAGGGAACTGAACCTTAAGAGTAGGGTACTGCATAAGACGGGATGGAAAAGGGTTTAGGGTTGGATTAGGCGAACGCGCTTCGTGGCTTCGCCTAATCCAACCCTAAACCCTTTTCCTTATTCAAGGCCACTAATCCCGCAAGAAACTGAACCATAAGAGGGTATTGGTAAACCCTGTCGTGGATGTGATTCAAATATAGGGAACTGAACCTTAAGAGTAGGGTACTGCATAAGACGGGATGGAAAAGGGTTTAGGGTTGGATTAGGCGGACCCGCTTCGCGGCTCCGCCTAATCCAACCCTAAACCATTTTCCTTATTCAAGGTCACTAAACCCGCAAGAAACTAAACCCTAAGAGGGTATTGGTGAACCCTGTCGTGGATGTGATTCAAAGATGGGGCACTGAACCTTAAGAGTAGGGTACTGCCTAAGACGGGACGAAAAAGGGTTTAATGTTGGATTAGGCGAACCCGCTTCGTGGCTCCGCCTAATCCAACCCTAAACCCTTTTCCTTATTCAAGGCCACTAATCCCGTAAGAAACTGAACCCTAAGAGGGTATTGGTGAACCCTGTCGTGGATGTGATTCAAAGATGGGGCACTGAACCTTAAGAGTAGGGTACTGCCTAAGACGGGACGGAAAAGGGTTTAGGGTTGGATTAGGCGAACCCGCTTCGTGGCTCCGCCTAATCTAACCCTAAACCCTATTCCTTATTCAAGGTCACTAAACCCGCAAGAAACTAAACCCTAAGAGGGTATTGGTGAACCCTGTCGTGGATGTGATTCAAAGATGGGGCACTGAACCTTAAGAGTAGGGTACTGCATAAGACGGGATGGAAAAGGGTTTAGGGTTGGATTAGGCGAACGCGCTTCGTGGCTTCGCCTAATCCAACCCTAAACCCTTTTCCTTATTCAAGGCCACTAATCCCGCAAGAAACTGAACCATAAGAGGGTATTGGTAAACCCTGTCGTGGATGTGATTCAAATATAGGGAACTGAACCTTAAGAGTAGGGTACTGCATAAGACGGGATGGAAAAGGGTTTAGGGTTGGATTAGGCGTACCCGCTTCGCGGCTCCGCCTAATCCAACCCTAAACCATTTTCCTTATTCAAGGTCACTAAACCCGCAAGAAACTAAACCCTAAGAGGGTATTGGTGAACCCTGTCGTGGATGTGATTCAAAGATGGGGCACTGAACATTAAGAGTAGGGTACTGCCTAGGACAGGACGGAAAAGGGTTTAATGTTGGATTAGGCGAACCCGCTTCGTGGCTCCGCCTAATCCAACCCTAAACCCTTTTCCTTATTCAAGGCCACTAATCCCGCAAGAAACTGAACCATAAGAGGGTATTGGTGAACCCTGTCTTGGATGTGATTCAAAGATGGGGCACTGAACCTTAAGAGTAGGGTACTGCCTAAGACGGGACGGAAAAGGGTTTAGGGTTGGATTAGGCGAACCCGCTTCGTGGCTCCGCCTAATCTAACCCTAAACCCTATTCCTTATTCAAGGTCACTAATCCCGCAATAAACTGAACCCTAAGAGGGTATTGGTGAAACCTGTCGTGGATGTGATTCAAAGATAGGGCAATGAACCTTAAGAGTAGGGTACTGCATAAGACGGGATGGAAAAGGGTTTAGGGTTGGATTAGGCAAACCCGCTTCGCGGCTCCGCCTAATCCAACCCTAAACCCTTTTCCTTATTCAAGGTCACAAAACCCGCAAGAAACTAAACCCTAAGAGGGTATTGGTGAACCCTGTCGTGGATGTGATTCAAAGATGGGGCACTGAACCTTAAGGGTAGGGTACTGCATAAGACGGGATGGAAAAGGGTTTAGGGTTGGATTAGGCGTACCCGCTTCGCGGCTCCGCCTAATCCAACCCTAAACTCTTTTCCTTATTCAAGGTCACTAAACCCGCAAGAAACTAAACCCTAAGAGGGTATTGGTGAACCCTGTCGTGGATGTGATTCAAAGATGGGGCACTGAACCTTACGAGTAGGGTACTGCCTAATACGGGACGGAAAAGGGTTTAATGTTGGATTAGGCGAACCCGCTTCGTGGCTCCGCCTAATCCAACCCTAAACCCTTTTCCTTATTCAAGGCCACTAATCCCGCAAGAAACTGAACCCTAAGAGGGTATTGGTGAACCCTGTCGTGGATGTGATTCAAAGATGGGGCACTGAACCTTAAGGGTAGGGTACTGCATAAGACGGGATGGAAAAGGGTTTAGGGTTGGATTAGGCAAACCCGCTTCACGGCTCCGCCTAATCCAACCCTAAACCCTTTTCCTTATTCAAGGCCACTAATCCCGCAAGAAACTGAACCCTAAGAGGGTATTGGTAAACCCTGTCGTGGATGTGATTCAAAGATAGGGAACAGAACCTTAAGAGTAGGGTACTGCATAAGACGGGATGGAAAAGGGTTTAGGGTTGGTTTAGGCGTACCCGCTTCGCGGCTCCGCCTAATCCAACCCTAAACCCTTTTCCTTATTCAAGGTCACTAAACCCGCAAGAAACAAAACCCTAAGAGGGTATTGGTGAACCCTGTCGTGGATGTGATTCAAAGATGGGGCACTGAACCTTACGAGTAGGGTACTGCCTAAGACGGGACGGAAAAGGGTTTAGGGTTGGATTAGGCGAACCCGCTTCGTGGCTCCGCCTAATCTAACCCTAAACCCTATTCCTTATTCAAGGTCACTAATCTCGCAATAAACTGAACCCTAAGAGGGTATTGGTGAAACCTGTCGTGGATGTGATTCAAAGATAGGGCACTGAACCTTAAGAGTAGGGTACTGCATAAGACTTGATGGAAAAGGGTTTAGGGTTGGATTAGGCGAACGCGCTTCGTGGCTTCGCCTAATCCAACCCTAAACCCTTTTCCTTATTCAAGGCCACTAATCCCGCAAGAAACTGAACCATAAGAGGGTATTGGTAAACCCTGTCGTGGATGTGATTCAAATATAGGGAACTGAACCTTAAGAGTAGGGTACTGCATAAGACGGGATGGAAAAGGGTTTAGGGTTGGATTAGGCGAACGCGCTTCGTGGCTTCGCCTAATCCAACCCTAAACCTTTTTCCTTATTCAAGGCCACTAATCCCGCAAGAAACTGAACCATAAGAGGGTATTGGTAAACCCTGTCGTGGATGTGATTCAAATATAGGGAACTGAACCTTAAGAGTAGGGTACTGCATAAGACGGGATGGAAAAGGGTTTAGGGTTGGATTAGGCGTACCCGCTTCGCGGCTCCGCCTAATCCAACCCTAAACCATTTTCCTTATTCAAGGTCACAAAACCCGCAAGAAACTAAACCCTAAGAGGGTATTGGTGAACCCTGTCGTGGATGTGATTCAAAGATGGGGCACTGAACCTTAAGGGTAGGGTACTGCATAAGACGGGATGGAAAAGGGTTTAGGGTTGGATTAGGCGTACCCGCTTCGCGGCTCCGCCTAATCCAACCCTAAACTCTTTTCCTTATTCAAGGTCACTAAACCCGCAAGAAACTAAACCCTAAGAGGGTATTGGTGAACCCTGTCGTGGATGTGATTCAAAGATGGGGCACTGAACCTTACGAGTAGGGTACTGCCTAATACGGGACGGAAAAGGGTTTAATGTTGGATTAGGCGAACCCGCTTCGTGGCTCCGCCTAATCCAACCCTAAACCCTTTTCCTTATTCAAGGCCACTAATCCCGCAAGAAACTGAACCCTAAGAGGGTATTGGTGAACCCTGTCGTGGATGTGATTCAAAGATGGGGCACTGAACCTTAAGGGTAGGGTACTGCATAAGACGGGATGGAAAAGGGTTTAGGGTTGGATTAGGCAAATCCGCTTCACGGCTCCGCCTAATCCAACCCTAAACCCTTTTCCTTATTCAAGGCCACTAATCCCGCAAGAAACTGAACCCTAAGAGGGTATTGGTAAACCCTGTCGTGGATGTGATTGAAAGATAGGGAACAGAACCTTAAGAGTAGGGTACTGCATAAGACGGGATGGAAAAGGGTTTAGGGTTGGTTTAGGCGTACCCGCTTCGCGGCTCCGCCTAATCCAACCCTAAACCCTTTTCCTTATTCAAGGTCACTAAACCCGCAAGAAACAAAACCCTAAGAGGGTATTGGTGAACCCTGTCGTGGATGTGATTCAAAGATGGGGCACTGAACCTTACGAGTAGGGTACTGCCTAAGACGGGACGGAAAAGGGTTTAGGGTTGGATTAGGCGAACCCGCTTCGTGGCTCCGCCTAATCTAACCCTAAACCCTATTCCTTATTCAAGGTCACTAATCCCGCAATAAACTGAACCCTAAGAGGGTATTGGTGAAACCTGTCGTGGATGTGATTCAAAGATAGGGCACTGAACCTTAAGAGTAGGGTACTGCATAAGACGGGATGGAAAAGGGTTTAGGGTTGGATTAGGCGAACGCGCTTCGTGGCTTCGCCTAATCCAACCCTAAACCCTTTTCCTTATTCAAGGCCACTAATCCCGCAAGAAACTGAACCATAAGAGGGTATTGGTAAACCCTGTCGTGGATGTGATTCAAATATAGGGAACTGAACCTTAAGAGTAGGGTACTGCATAAGACGGGATGGAAAAGGGTTTAGGGTTGGATTAGGCGAACGCGCTTCGTGGCTTCGCCTAATCCAACCCTAAACCCTTTTCCTTATTCAAGGCCACTAATCCCGCAAGAAACTGAACCATAAGAGGGTATTGGTAAACCCTGTCGTGGATGTGATTCAAATATAGGGAACTGAACCTTAAGAGTAGGGTACTGCATAAGACGGGATGGAAAAGGGTTTAGGGTTGGATTAGGCGTACCCGCTTCGCGGCTCCGCCTAATCCAACCCTAAACCATTTTCCTTATTCAAGGTCACTAAACCCGCAAGAAACTAAACCCTAAGAGGGTATTGGTGAACCCTGTCGTGGATGTGATTCAAAGATGGGGCACTGAACCTTAAGAGTAGGGTACTGCCTAAGACGGGACGAAAAAGGGTTTAATGTTGGATTAGGCGAACCCGCTTCGTGGCTCCGCCTAATCCAACCCTAAACCCTTTTCCTTATTCAAGGCCACTAATCCCGTAAGAAACTGAACCCTAAGAGGGTATTGGTGAACCCTGTCGTGGATGTGATTCAAAGATGGGGCACTGAACCTTAAGAGTAGGGTACTGCCTAAGACGGGACGGAAAAGGGTTTAGGGTTGGATTAGGCGAACCCGCTTCGTGGCTCCGCCTAATCTAACCCTAAACCCTATTCCTTATTCAAGGTCACTAAACCCGCAAGAAACTAAACCCTAAGAGGGTATTGGTGAACCCTGTCGTGGATGTGATTCAAAGATGGGGCACTGAACCTTAAGAGTAGGGTACTGCATAAGACGGGATGGAAAAGGGTTTAGGGTTGGATTAGGCGAACGCGCTTCGTGGCTTCGCCTAATCCAACCCTAAACCCTTTTCCTTATTCAAGGCCACTAATCCCGCAAGAAACTGAACCATAAGAGGGTATTGGTAAACCCTGTCGTGGATGTGATTCAAATATAGGGAACTGAACCTTAAGAGTAGGGTACTGCATAAGACGGGATGGAAAAGGGTTTAGGGTTGGATTAGGCGTACCCGCTTCGCGGCTCCGCCTAATCCAACCCTAAACCATTTTTCTTATTCAAGGTCACTAAACCCGCAAGAAACTAAACCCTAAGAGGGTATTGGTGAACCCTGTCGTGGATGTGATTCAAAGATGGGGCACTGAACCTTACGAGTAGGGTACTGCCTAAGACGGGACGGAAAAGGGTTTAGGGTTGGATTAGGCGAACCCGCTTCGTGGCTCCGCCTAATCTAACCCTAAACCCTATTCCTTATTCAAGGTCACTAATCCCGCAATAAACTGAACCCTAAGAGGGTATTGGTGAAACCTGTCGTGGATGTGATTCAAAGATAGGGCACTGAACCTTAAGAGTAGGGTACTGCATAAGACGGGATGGAAAAGGGTTTAGGGTTGGATTAGGCGAACGCGCTTCGTGGCTTCGCCTAATCCAACCCTAAACCCTTTTCCTTATTCAAGGCCACTAATCCCGCAAGAAACTGAACCATAAGAGGGTATTGGTAAACCCTGTCGTGGATGTGATTCAAATATAGGGAACTGAACCTTAAGAGTAGGGTACTGCATAAGACGGGATGGAAAAGGGTTTAGGGTTGGATTAGGCGAACGCGCTTCGTGGCTTCGCCTAATCCAACCCTAAACCCTTTTCCTTATTCAAGGCCACTAATCCCGCAAGAAACTGAACCATAAGAGGGTATTGGTAAACCCTGTCGTGGATGTGATTCAAATATAGGGAACTGAACCTTAAGAGTAGGGTACTGCATAAGACGGGATGGAAAAGGGTTTAGGGTTGGATTAGGCGTACCCGCTTCGCGGCTCCGCCTAATCCAACCCTAAACCATTTTCCTTATTCAAGGTCACTAAACCCGCAAGAAACTAAACCCTAAGAGGGTATTGGTGAACCCTGTCGTGGATGTGATTCAAAGATGGGGCACTGAACCTTAAGAGTAGGGTACTGCCTAAGACGGGACGAAAAAGGGTTTAATGTTGGATTAGGCGAACCCGCTTCGTGGCTCCGCCTAATCCAACCCTAAACCCTTTTCCTTATTCAAGGCCACTAATCCCGTAAGAAACTGAACCCTAAGAGGGTATTGGTGAACCCTGTCGTGGATGTGATTCAAAGATGGGGCACTGAACCTTAAGAGTAGGGTACTGCCTAAGACGGGACGGAAAAGGGTTTAAGGTTGGATTAGGCGAACCCGCTTCGTGGCTCCGCCTAATCTAACCCTAAACCCTATTCCTTATTCAAGGTCACTAAACCCGCAAGAAACTAAACCCTAAGAGGGTATTGGTGAACCCTGTCGTGGATGTGATTCAAAGATGGGGCACTGAACCTTAAGAGTAGGGTACTGCATAAGACGGGATGGAAAAGGGTTTAGGGTTGGATTAGGCGAACGCGCTTCGTGGCTTCGCCTAATCCAACCCTAAACCCTTTTCCTTATTCAAGGCCACTAATCCCGCAAGAAACTGAACCATAAGAGGGTATTGGTAAACCCTGTCGTGGATGTGATTCAAATATAGGGAACTGAACCTTAAGAGTAGGGTACTGCATAAGACGGGATGGAAAAGGGTTTAGGGTTGGATTAGGCGTACCCGCTTCGCGGCTCCGCCTAATCCAACCCTAAACCATTTTCCTTATTCAAGGTCACTAAACCCGCAAGAAACTAAACCCTAAGAGGGTATTGGTGAACCCTGTCGTGGATGTGATTCAAAGATGGGGCACTGAACCTTAAGAGTAGGGTACTGCCTAGGACAGGACGGAAAAGGGTTTAATGTTGGATTAGGCGAACCCGCTTCGTGGCTCCGCCTAATCCAACCCTAAACCCTTTTCCTTATTCAAGGCCACTAATCCCGCAAGAAACTGAACCGTAAGAGGGTATTGGTGAACCCTGTCTTGGATGTGATTCAAAGATGGGGCACTGAACCTTAAGAGTAGGGTACTGCCTAAGACGGGACGGAAAAGGGTTTAGGGTTGGATTAGGCGAACCCGCTTCGTGGCTCCGCCTAATCTAACCCTAAACCCTATTCCTTATTCAAGGTCACTAATCCCGCAATAAACTGAACCCTAAGAGGGTATTGGTGAAACCTGTCGTGGATGTGATTCAAAGATAGGGCACTGAACCTTAAGAGTAGGGTACTGCATAAGACGGGATGGAAAAGGGTTTAGGGTTGGATTAGGCAAACCCGCTTCGCGGCTCCGCCTAATCCAACCCTAAACCCTTTTCCTTATTCAAGGTCACAAAACCCGCAAGAAACTAAACCCTAAGAGGGTATTGGTGAACCCTGTCGTGGATGTGATTCAAAGATGGGGCACTGAACCTTAAGGGTAGGGTACTGCATAAGACGGGATGGAAAAGGGTTTAGGGTTGGATTAGGCGTACCCGCTTCGCGGCTCCGCCTAATCCAACCCTAAACTCTTTTCCTTATTCAAGGTCACTAAACCCGCAAGAAACTAAACCCTAAGAGGGTATTGGTGAACCCTGTCGTGGATGTGATTCAAAGATGGGGCACTGAACCTTACGAGTAGGGTACTGCCTAATACGGGACGGAAAAGGGTTTAATGTTGGATTAGGCGAACCCGCTTCGTGGCTCCGCCTAATCCAACCCTAAACCCTTTTCCTTATTCAAGGCCACTAATCCCGCAAGAAACTGAACCCTAAGAGGGTATTGGTGAACCCTGTCGTGGATGTGATTCAAAGATGGGGCACTGAACCTTAAGGGTAGGGTACTGCATAAGACGGGATGGAAAAGGGTTTAGGGTTGGATTAGGCAAACCCGCTTCACGGCTCCGCCTAATCCAACCCTAAACCCTTTTCCTTATTCAAGGCCACTAATCCCGCAAGAAACTGAACCCTAAGAGGGTATTGGTAAACCCTGTCGTGGATGTGATTCAAAGATAGGGAACAGAACCTTAAGAGTAGGGTACTGCATAAGACGGGATGGAAAAGGGTTTAGGGTTGGTTTAGGCGTACCCGCTTCGCGGCTCCGCCTAATCCAACCCTAAACCCTTTTCCTTATTCAAGGTCACTAAACCCGCAAGAAACAAAACCCTAAGAGGGTATTGGTGAACCCTGTCGTGGATGTGATTCAAAGATGGGGCACTGAACCTTATGAGTAGGGTACTGCCTAAGACGGGACGGAAAAGGGTTTAATGTTGGATTAGGCGAACCCGCTTCGTGGCTCCGCCTAATCCAACCCTAAACTCTTTTCCTTATTCAAGGCCACTAATCCCGCAAGAAACTGAACCCTAAGAGGGTATTGGTGAACCCTGTCGTGGATGTGATTCAAAGATGGGGCACTGAACCTTAAGAGTAGGGTACTGCATAAGACGGGATGGAAAAGGGTTTAGGGTTGGATTAGGCAAACCCGCTTCGCGGCTCTGCCTAATCCAACCCTAAACCCTTTTCCTTATTCAAGGTCACAAAACCCACAAGAAACTAAACCCTAAGAGGGTATTGGTGAACCCTGTCGTGGATGTGATTCAAAGATGGGGCACTGAACGTTAAGGGTAGGGTACTGCATAAGACGGGATAGAAAAGGGTTTAGGGTTGGATTAGGCAAACCCGCTTCACGGCTCCGCCTAATCCAACCCTAAACCCTTTTCCTTATTCAAGGCCACTAATCCCGCAAGAAACTGAACCCTAAGAGGGTATTGGTGAATCCTGTCGTGGATGTGATTCAAAGATAGGGAACAGAACCTTAAGAGTAGGGTACTGCATAAGACGGGATGGAAAAGGGTTTAGGGTTGGATTAGGCGTACCCGCTTCGCGGATCCGCCTAATCCAACCCTAAACCCTTTTCCTTATTCAAGGTCACTAAACCCGCAAGAAACTAAACCCTAAGAGGGTATTGGTGAACCCTGTCGTGGATGTGATTCAAAGATGGGGCACTGAACCTTACGAGTAGGGTACTGCCTAAGACGGGACGGAAAAGGGTTTAATGTTGGATTAGGCGAACCCGCTTCGTGGCTCCGCCTAATCCAACCCTAAAACCTTTTCCTTATTCAAGGCCACTAATCCCGCAAGAAACTGAACCCTAAGAGGGTATTGGTGAACCCTGTCGTGGATGTGATTCAAAGATGGGGCACTGAACCTTAAGAGTAGGGTACTGCATAAGACGGGATGGAAAAGGGTTTAGGGTTGGATTAGGCAAACCCGCTTCGAGGCTCCGCCTAATCCAACCCTAAACCCTTTTCCTTATTCAAGGTCACAAAACCCGCAAGAAACTAAACCCTAAGAGGGTATTGGTGAACCCTGTCGTGGATGTGATTCAAAGATGGGGCACTGAACGTTAAGGGTAGGGTACTGCATAAGACGGGATGGAAAAGGGTTTAGGGTTGGATTAGGCAAACCCGCTTCACGGCTCCGCCTAATCCAACCCTAAACCCTTTTCCTTATTCAAGGCCACTAATCCCGCAAGAAACTGAACCCTAAGAGGGTATTGGTGAATCCTGTCGTGGATGTGATTCAAAGATAGGGAACAGAACCTTAAGAGTAGGGTACTGCATAAGACGGGATGGAAAAGGGTTTAGGGTTGGATTAGGCGTACCCGCTTCGCGGCTCCGCCTAATCCAACCCTAAACTCTTTTCCTTATTCAAGGTCACTAAACCCGCAAGAAACTAAACCCTAAGAGGGTATTGGTGAACCCTGTCGTGGATGTTATTCAAAGATGGGGCACTGAACCTTACGAGTAGGGTACTGCCTAAGACGGGACGGAAAAGGGTTTAATGTTGGATTAGGCGAACCCGCTTCGTGGCTCCGCCTAATCCAACCCTAAACCCTTTTCCTTATTCAAGGCCACTAATCCCGCAAGAAACTGAACCCTAAGAGGGTATTGGTGAACCCTGTCGTGGATGTGATTCAAAGATGGGGCACTGAACCTTAAGAGTAGGGTACTGCATAAGACGGGATGGAAAAGGGTTTAGGGTTAATTAGGCGTACCCGCTTTGCGGCTCCGCCTAATCCAGCCCTCTACCCTTTTCCTTATTCAAGGTCACTAAACCCGCAAGAAACTAAACCCCAAGAGGGTATTGGTGAACCCTGTCGTGGATGTGATTCAAAGATGGGGCACTGAACCTTAAGAGTAGGGCACTGCCTAAGATGGGACGGAAAAGGGTTTGGGGTTGGATTAGGCGAAACCGCTTCGTGGCTCTGCCTAATCCAACCCTAAACCCTTTTCCTTATTCAAGGCCACTAATCCCGCAAGAAACTGAACCCTAAGAGGGTATTGGTGATCCCTGTCGTGGATGTGATTCAAAGATAGGGAACAGAACCTTAAGAGTAGGGTACTGCATAAGACGGGATGGAAAAGGGTTTAGGGTTGGATTAGGCGTACCCGCTTCGCGGCTCCGCCTAATCCAACCCTAAACCCTTTTCCTTATTCAAGGTCACTAAACCCGCAAGAAACTAAACCCTAAGAGGGTATTGGTGAACCCTGTCGTGGATGTGATTCAAAGATGGGGCACTGAACCTTACGAGTAGGGTACTGCCTAAGACGGGACGGAAAAGGGTTTAATGATGGATTAGGCGAACCTGCTTCGTGGCTCCGCCTAATCCAACCCTAAACCCTTTTCCTTATTCAAGGCCACTAATCCCGCAAGAAACTGAACTCTAAGAGGGTATTGGTGAACCCTGTCGTGGATGTGATTCAAAGATGGGGCACTGAACGTTAAGGGTAGGGTACTGCATAAGACGGGATGGAAAAGGGTTTAGGGTTGGATTAGGCAAACCCGCTTCACGGCTCCCCCTAATCCAACCCTAAACCCTTTTCCTTATTCAAGGTCACTAAACCCGCAAGAAACTAAACCCTAAGAGGGTATTGGTGAACCCTGTCGTGGATGTGATTCAAAGATGGGGCACTGAACCTTACGAGTAGGGTACTGCCTAAGACGGGACGGAAAAGGGTTTAATGTTGGATTAGGCGAACCCGCTTCGTGGCTCCGCCTAATCCAACCCTAAAACCTTTTCCTTATTCAAGGCCACTAATCCCGCAAGAAACTGAACCCAAAGAGGGTATTGGTGAACCCTGTCGTGGATGTGATTCAAAGATGGGGCACTGAACCTTAAGAGTAGGGTACTGCATAAGACGGGATGGAAAAGGGTTTAGGGTTGGATTAGGCAAACCCGCTTCACGGCTCCCCCTAATCCAACCCTAAACCCTTTTCCTTATTCAAGGTCACTAAACCCGCAAGAAACTAAACCCTAAGAGGGTATTGGTGAACCCTGTCGTGGATGTGATTCAAAGATGGGGCACTGAACCTTACGAGTAGGGTACTGCCTAAGACGGGACGGAAAAGGGTTTAATGTTGGATTAGGCGAACCCGCTTCGTGGCTCCGCCTAATCCAACCCTAAACCCTTTTCCTTATTCAAGGCCACTAATCCCGCAAGAAACTGAACTCTAAGAGGGTATTGGTGAACCCTGTCGTGGATGTGATTCAAAGATGGGGCACTGAACGTTAAGGGTAGGGTACTGCATAAGACGGGATGGAAAAGGGTTTAGGGTTGGATTAGGCAAACCCGCTTCACGGCTCCCCCTAATCCAACCCTAAACCCTTTTCCTTATTCAAGGTCACTAAACCCGCAAGAAACTAAACCCTAAGAGGGTATTGGTGAACCCTGTCGTGGATGTGATTCAAAGATGGGGCACTGAACCTTACGAGTAGGGTACTGCCTAAGACGGGACGGAAAAGGGTTTAATGTTGGATTAGGCGAACCCGCTTCGTGGCTCCGCCTAATCCAACCCTAAAACCTTTTCCTTATTCAAGGCCACTAATCCCGCAAGAAACTGAACCCTAAGAGGGTATTGGTGAACCCTGTCGTGGATGTGATTCAAAGATGGGGCACTGAACCTTAAGAGTAGGGTACTGCATAAGACGGGATGGAAAAGGGTTTAGGGTTGGATTAGGCAAACCCGCTTCGAGGCTCCGCCTAATCCAACCCTAAACCCTTTTCCTTATTCAAGGTCACAAAACCCGCAAGAAACTAAACCCTAAGAGGGTATTGGTGAACCCTGTCGTGGATGTGATTCAAAGATGGGGCACTGAACCTTACGAGTAGGGTACTGCCTAAGACGGGACGGAAAAGGGTTTAATGTTGGATTAGGCGAACCCGCTTCGTGGCTCCGCCTAATCCAACCCTAAAACCTTTTCCTTATTCAAGGCCACTAATCCCGCAAGAAACTGAACCCTAAGAGGGTATTGGTGAACCCTGTCGTGGATGTGATTCAAAGATGGGGCACTGAACGTTAAGGGTAGGGTACTGCATAAGACGGGATGGAAAAGGGTTTAGGGTTGGATTAGGCAAACCCGCTTCACGGCTCCCCCTAATCCAACCCTAAACCCTTTTCCTTATTCAAGGTCACTAAACCCGCAAGAAACTAAACCCTAAGAGGGTATTGGTGAACCCTGTCGTGGATGTGATTCAAAGATGGGGCACTGAACCTTACGAGTAGGGTACTGCCTAAGACGGGACGGAAAAGGGTTTAATGATGGATTAGGCGAACCTGCTTCGTGGCTCCGCCTAATCCAACCCTAAACCCTTTTCCTTATTCAAGGCCACTAATCCCGCAAGAAACTGAACTCTAAGAGGGTATTGGTGAACCCTGTCGTGGATGTGATTCAAAGATGGGGCACTGAACGTTAAGGGTAGGGTACTGCATAAGACGGGATGGAAAAGGGTTTAGGGTTGGATTAGGCAAACCCGCTTCACGGCTCCCCCTAATCCAACCCTAAACCCTTTTCCTTATTCAAGGTCACTAAACCCGCAAGAAACTAAACCCTAAGAGGGTATTGGTGAACCCTGTCGTGGATGTGATTCAAAGATGGGGCACTGAACCTTACGAGTAGGGTACTGCCTAAGACGGGACGGAAAAGGGTTTAATGTTGGATTAGGCGAACCCGCTTCGTGGCTCCGCCTAATCCAACCCTAAAACCTTTTCCTTATTCAAGGCCACTAATCCCGCAAGAAACTGAACCCAAAGAGGGTATTGGTGAACCCTGTCGTGGATGTGATTCAAAGATGGGGCACTGAACCTTAAGAGTAGGGTACTGCATAAGACGGGATGGAAAAGGGTTTAGGGTTGGATTAGGCAAACCCGCTTCACGGCTCCCCCTAATCCAACCCTAAACCCTTTTCCTTATTCAAGGTCACTAAACCCGCAAGAAACTAAACCCTAAGAGGGTATTGGTGAACCCTGTCGTGGATGTGATTCAAAGATGGGGCACTGAACCTTACGAGTAGGGTACTGCCTAAGACGGGACGGAAAAGGGTTTAATGTTGGATTAGGCGAACCCGCTTCGTGGCTCCGCCTAATCCAACCCTAAACCCTTTTCCTTATTCAAGGCCACTAATCCCGCAAGAAACTGAACTCTAAGAGGGTATTGGTGAACCCTGTCGAGGATGTGATTCAAAGATGGGGCACTGAACGTTAAGGGTAGGGTACTGCATAAGACGGGATGGAAAAGGGTTTAGGGTTGGATTAGGCAAACCCGCTTCACGGCTCCCCCTAATCCAACCCTAAACCCTTTTCCTTATTCAAGGTCACTAAACCCGCAAGAAACTAAACCCTAAGAGGGTATTGGTGAACCCTGTCGTGGATGTGATTCAAAGATGGGGCACTGAACCTTACGAGTAGGGTACTGCCTAAGACGGGACGGAAAAGGGTTTAATGTTGGATTAGGCGAACCCGCTTCGTGGCTCCGCCTAATCCAACCCTAAAACCTTTTCCTTATTCAAGGCCACTAATCCCGCAAGAAACTGAACCCTAAGAGGGTATTGGTGAACCCTGTCGTGGATGTGATTCAAAGATGGGGCACTGAACCTTAAGAGTAGGGTACTGCATAAGACGGGATGGAAAAGGGTTTAGGGTTGGATTAGGCAAACCCGCTTCGAGGCTCCGCCTAATCCAACCCTAAACCCTTTTCCTTATTCAAGGTCACAAAACCCGCAAGAAACTAAACCCTAAGAGGGTATTGGTGAACCCTGTCGTGGATGTGATTCAAAGATGGGGCACTGAACCTTACGAGTAGGGTACTGCCTAAGACGGGACGGAAAAGGGTTTAATGTTGGATTAGGCGAACCCGCTTCGTGGCTCCGCCTAATCCAACCCTAAAACCTTTTCCTTATTCAAGGCCACTAATCCCGCAAGAAACTGAACCCTAAGAGGGTATTGGTGAACCCTGTCGTGGATGTGATTCAAAGATGGGGCACTGAACGTTAAGGGTAGGGTACTGCATAAGACGGGATGGAAAAGGGTTTAGGGTTGGATTAGGCAAACCCGCTTCACGGCTCCCCCTAATCCAACCCTAAACCCTTTTCCTTATTCAAGGTCACTAAACCCGCAAGAAACTAAACCCTAAGAGGGTATTGGTGAACCCTGTCGTGGATGTGATTCAAAGATGGGGCACTGAACCTTACGAGTAGGGTACTGCCTAAGACGGGACGGAAAAGGGTTTAATGTTGGATTAGGCGAACCTGCTTCGTGGCTCCGCCTAATCCAACCCTAAAACCTTTTCCTTATTCAAGGCCACTAATCCCGCAAGAAACTGAACCCTAAGAGGGTATTGGTGAACCCTGTCGTGGATGTGATTCAAAGATGGGGCACTGAACCTTACGAGTAGGGTACTGCCTAAGACGGGACGGAAAAGGGTTTAATGTTGGATTAGGCGAACCCGCTTCGTGGCTCCGCCTAATCCAACCCTAAAACCTTTTCCTTATTCAAGGCCACTAATCCCGCAAGAAACTGAACCCTAAGAGGGTATTGGTGAACCCTGTCGTGGATGTGATTCAAAGATGGGGCACTGAACGTTAAGGGTAGGGTACTGCATAAGACGGGATGGAAAAGGGTTTAGGGTTGGATTAGGCAAACCCGCTTCACGGCTCCCCCTAATCCAACCCTAAACCCTTTTCCTTATTCAAGGTCACTAAACCCGCAAGAAACTAAACCCTAAGAGGGTATTGGTGAACCCTGTCGTGGATGTGATTCAAAGATGGGGCACTGAACCTTACGAGTAGGGTACTGCCTAAGACGGGACGGAAAAGGGTTTAATGTTGGATTAGGCGAACCTGCTTCGTGGCTCCGCCTAATCCAACCCTAAAACCTTTTCCTTATTCAAGGCCACTAATCCCGCAAGAAACTGAACCCTAAGAGGGTATTGGTGAACCCTGTCGTGGATGTGATTCAAAGATGGGGCACTGAACCTTAAGAGTAGGGTACTGCATAAGACGGGATGGAAAAGGGTTTAGGGTTGGATTAGGCAAACCCGCTTCGAGGCTCCGCCTAATCCAACCCTAAACCCTTTTCCTTATTCAAGGTCACTAAACCCGCAAGAAACTAAACCCTAAGAGGGTATTGGTGAACCCTGTCGTGGATGTGATTCAAAGATGGGGCACTGAACCTTACGAGTAGGGTACTGCCTAAGACGGGACGGAAAAGGGTTTAATGATGGATTAGGCGAACCTGCTTCGTGGCTCCGCCTAATCCAACCCTAAACCCTTTTCCTTATTCAAGGCCACTAATCCCGCAAGAAACTGAACCCTAAGAGGGTATTGGTGAACCCTGTCGTGGATGTGATTCAAAGATGGGGCACTGAACCTTAAGAGTAGGGCACTGCCTAAGATGGGACGGAAAAGGGTTTGGGGTTGGATTAGGCGAAACCGCTTCGTGGCTCTGCCTAATCCAACCCTAAACCCTTTTCCTTATTCAAGGCCACTAATCCCGCAAGAAACTGAACCCTAAGAGGGTATTGGTGATCCCTGTCGTGGATGTGATTCAAAGATAGGGAACAGAACCTTAAGAGTAGGGTACTGCATAAGACGGGATGGAAAAGGGTTTAGGGTTGGATTAGGCGTACCCGCTTCGCGGCTCCGCCTAATCCAACCCTAAACCCTTTTCCTTATTCAAGGTCACTAAACCCGCAAGAAACTAAACCCTAAGAGGGTATTGGTGAACCCTGTCGTGGATGTGATTCAAAGATGGGGCACTGAACCTTACGAGTAGGGTACTGCCTAAGACGGGACGGAAAAGGGTTTAATGATGGATTAGGCGAACCTGCTTCGTGGCTCCGCCTAATCCAACCCTAAACCCTTTTCCTTATTCAAGGCCACTAATCCCGCAAGAAACTGAACCCTAAGAGGGTATTGGTGAATCCTGTCGTGGATGTGATTCAAAGATAGGGAACAGAACCTTAAGAGTAGGGTACTGCATAAGACGGGATGGAAAAGGGTTTAGGGTTGGATTAGGCGTACCCGCTTCGCGGCTCCGCCTAATCCAACCCTAAACTCTTTTCCTTATTCAAGGTCACTAAACCCGCAAGAAACTAAACCCTAAGAGGGTATTGGTGAACCCTGTCGTGGATGTTATTCAAAGATGGGGCACTGAACCTTACGAGTAGGGTACTGCCTAAGACGGGACGGAAAAGGGTTTAATGTTGGATTAGGCGAACCCGCTTCGTGGCTCCGCCTAATCCAACCCTAAACCCTTTTCCTTATTCAAGGCCACTAATCCCGCAAGAAACTGAACTCTAAGAGGGTATTGGTGAACCCTGTCGAGGATGTGATTCAAAGATGGGGCACTGAACGTTAAGGGTAGGGTACTGCATAAGACGGGATGGAAAAGGGTTTAGGGTTGGATTAGGCAAACCCGCTTCACGGCTCCCCCTAATCCAACCCTAAACCCTTTTCCTTATTCAAGGTCACTAAACCCGCAAGAAACTAAACCCTAAGAGGGTATTGGTGAACCCTGTCGTGGATGTGATTCAAAGATGGGGCACTGAACCTTACGAGTAGGGTACTGCCTAAGACGGGACGGAAAAGGGTTTAATGTTGGATTAGGCGAACCCGCTTCGTGGCTCCGCCTAATCCAACCCTAAAACCTTTTCCTTATTCAAGGCCACTAATCCCGCAAGAAACTGAACCCTAAGAGGGTATTGGTGAACCCTGTCGTGGATGTGATTCAAAGATGGGGCACTGAACCTTAAGAGTAGGGTACTGCATAAGACGGGATGGAAAAGGGTTTAGGGTTGGATTAGGCAAACCCGCTTCGAGGCTCCGCCTAATCCAACCCTAAACCCTTTTCCTTATTCAAGGTCACAAAACCCGCAAGAAACTAAACCCTAAGAGGGTATTGGTGAACCCTGTCGTGGATGTGATTCAAAGATGGGGCACTGAACCTTACGAGTAGGGTACTGCCTAAGACGGGACGGAAAAGGGTTTAATGTTGGATTAGGCGAACCCGCTTCGTGGCTCCGCCTAATCCAACCCTAAAACCTTTTCCTTATTCAAGGCCACTAATCCCGCAAGAAACTGAACCCTAAGAGGGTATTGGTGAACCCTGTCGTGGATGTGATTCAAAGATGGGGCACTGAACGTTAAGGGTAGGGTACTGCATAAGACGGGATGGAAAAGGGTTTAGGGTTGGATTAGGCAAACCCGCTTCACGGCTCCCCCTAATCCAACCCTAAACCCTTTTCCTTATTCAAGGTCACTAAACCCGCAAGAAACTAAACCCTAAGAGGGTATTGGTGAACCCTGTCGTGGATGTGATTCAAAGATGGGGCACTGAACCTTACGAGTAGGGTACTGCCTAAGACGGGACGGAAAAGGGTTTAATGTTGGATTAGGCGAACCTGCTTCGTGGCTCCGCCTAATCCAACCCTAAAACCTTTTCCTTATTCAAGGCCACTAATCCCGCAAGAAACTGAACCCTAAGAGGGTATTGGTGAACCCTGTCGTGGATGTGATTCAAAGATGGGGCACTGAACCTTACGAGTAGGGTACTGCCTAAGACGGGACGGAAAAGGGTTTAATGTTGGATTAGGCGAACCCGCTTCGTGGCTCCGCCTAATCCAACCCTAAAACCTTTTCCTTATTCAAGGCCACTAATCCCGCAAGAAACTGAACCCTAAGAGGGTATTGGTGAACCCTGTCGTGGATGTGATTCAAAGATGGGGCACTGAACGTTAAGGGTAGGGTACTGCATAAGACGGGATGGAAAAGGGTTTAGGGTTGGATTAGGCAAACCCGCTTCACGGCTCCCCCTAATCCAACCCTAAACCCTTTTCCTTATTCAAGGTCACTAAACCCGCAAGAAACTAAACCCTAAGAGGGTATTGGTGAACCCTGTCGTGGATGTGATTCAAAGATGGGGCACTGAACCTTACGAGTAGGGTACTGCCTAAGACGGGACGGAAAAGGGTTTAATGTTGGATTAGGCGAACCTGCTTCGTGGCTCCGCCTAATCCAACCCTAAAACCTTTTCCTTATTCAAGGCCACTAATCCCGCAAGAAACTGAACCCTAAGAGGGTATTGGTGAACCCTGTCGTGGATGTGATTCAAAGATGGGGCACTGAACCTTAAGAGTAGGGTACTGCATAAGACGGGATGGAAAAGGGTTTAGGGTTGGATTAGGCAAACCCGCTTCGAGGCTCCGCCTAATCCAACCCTAAACCCTTTTCCTTATTCAAGGTCACTAAACCCGCAAGAAACTAAACCCTAAGAGGGTATTGGTGAACCCTGTCGTGGATGTGATTCAAAGATGGGGCACTGAACCTTACGAGTAGGGTACTGCCTAAGACGGGACGGAAAAGGGTTTAATGATGGATTAGGCGAACCTGCTTCGTGGCTCCGCCTAATCCAACCCTAAACCCTTTTCCTTATTCAAGGCCACTAATCCCGCAAGAAACTGAACCCTAAGAGGGTATTGGTGAACCCTGTCGTGGATGTGATTCAAAGATGGGGCACTGAACCTTAAGAGTAGGGCACTGCCTAAGATGGGACGGAAAAGGGTTTGGGGTTGGATTAGGCGAAACCGCTTCGTGGCTCTGCCTAATCCAACCCTAAACCCTTTTCCTTATTCAAGGCCACTAATCCCGCAAGAAACTGAACCCTAAGAGGGTATTGGTGATCCCTGTCGTGGATGTGATTCAAAGATAGGGAACAGAACCTTAAGAGTAGGGTACTGCATAAGACGGGATGGAAAAGGGTTTAGGGTTGGATTAGGCGTACCCGCTTCGCGGCTCCGCCTAATCCAACCCTAAACCCTTTTCCTTATTCAAGGTCACTAAACCCGCAAGAAACTAAACCCTAAGAGGGTATTGGTGAACCCTGTCGTGGATGTGATTCAAAGATGGGGCACTGAACCTTACGAGTAGGGTACTGCCTAAGACGGGACGGAAAAGGGTTTAATGATGGATTAGGCGAACCTGCTTCGTGGCTCCGCCTAATCCAACCCTAAACCCTTTTCCTTATTCAAGGCCACTAATCCCGCAAGAAACTGAACCCTAAGAGGGTATTGGTGAATCCTGTCGTGGATGTGATTCAAAGATAGGGAACAGAACCTTAAGAGTAGGGTACTGCATAAGACGGGATGGAAAAGGGTTTAGGGTTGGATTAGGCGTACCCGCTTCGCGGCTCCGCCTAATCCAACCCTAAACTCTTTTCCTTATTCAAGGTCACTAAACCCGCAAGAAACTAAACCCTAAGAGGGTATTGGTGAACCCTGTCGTGGATGTTATTCAAAGATGGGGCACTGAACCTTACGAGTAGGGTACTGCCTAAGACGGGACGGAAAAGGGTTTAATGTTGGATTAGGCGAACCCGCTTCGTGGCTCCGCCTAATCCAACCCTAAACCCTTTTCCTTATTCAAGGCCACTAATCCCGCAAGAAACTGAACCCTAAGAGGGTATTGGTGAACCCTGTCGTGGATGTGATTCAAAGATGGGGCACTGAACCTTAAGAGTAGGGTACTGCATAAGACGGGATGGAAAAGGGTTTAGGGTTAATTAGGCGTACCCGCTTTGCGGCTCCGCCTAATCCAGCCCTCTACCCTTTTCCTTATTCAAGGTCACTAAACCCGCAAGAAACTAAACCCCAAGAGGGTATTGGTGAACCCTGTCGTGGATGTGATTCAAAGATGGGGCACTGAACCTTAAGAGTAGGGCACTGCCTAAGATGGGACGGAAAAGGGTTTGGGGTTGGATTAGGCGAAACCGCTTCGTGGCTCTGCCTAATCCAACCCTAAACCCTTTTCCTTATTCAAGGCCACTAATCCCGCAAGAAACTGAACCCTAAGAGGGTATTGGTGATCCCTGTCGTGGATGTGATTCAAAGATAGGGAACAGAACCTTAAGAGTAGGGTACTGCATAAGACGGGATGGAAAAGGGTTTAGGGTTGGATTAGGCGTACCCGCTTCGCGGCTCCGCCTAATCCAACCCTAAACCCTTTTCCTTATTCAAGGTCACTAAACCCGCAAGAAACTAAACCCTAAGAGGGTATTGGTGAACCCTGTCGTGGATGTGATTCAAAGATGGGGCACTGAACCTTACGAGTAGGGTACTGCCTAAGACGGGACGGAAAAGGGTTTAATGATGGATTAGGCGAACCTGCTTCGTGGCTCCGCCTAATCCAACCCTAAACCCTTTTCCTTATTCAAGGCCACTAATCCCGCAAGAAACTGAACTCTAAGAGGGTATTGGTGAACCCTGTCGTGGATGTGATTCAAAGATGGGGCACTGAACGTTAAGGGTAGGGTACTGCATAAGACGGGATGGAAAAGGGTTTAGGGTTGGATTAGGCAAACCCGCTTCACGGCTCCCCCTAATCCAACCCTAAACCCTTTTCCTTATTCAAGGTCACTAAACCCGCAAGAAACTAAACCCTAAGAGGGTATTGGTGAACCCTGTCGTGGATGTGATTCAAAGATGGGGCACTGAACCTTACGAGTAGGGTACTGCCTAAGACGGGACGGAAAAGGGTTTAATGTTGGATTAGGCGAACCCGCTTCGTGGCTCCGCCTAATCCAACCCTAAAACCTTTTCCTTATTCAAGGCCACTAATCCCGCAAGAAACTGAACCCAAAGAGGGTATTGGTGAACCCTGTCGTGGATGTGATTCAAAGATGGGGCACTGAACCTTAAGAGTAGGGTACTGCATAAGACGGGATGGAAAAGGGTTTAGGGTTGGATTAGGCAAACCCGCTTCACGGCTCCCCCTAATCCAACCCTAAACCCTTTTCCTTATTCAAGGTCACTAAACCCGCAAGAAACTAAACCCTAAGAGGGTATTGGTGAACCCTGTCGTGGATGTGATTCAAAGATGGGGCACTGAACCTTACGAGTAGGGTACTGCCTAAGACGGGACGGAAAAGGGTTTAATGTTGGATTAGGCGAACCCGCTTCGTGGCTCCGCCTAATCCAACCCTAAACCCTTTTCCTTATTCAAGGCCACTAATCCCGCAAGAAACTGAACTCTAAGAGGGTATTGGTGAACCCTGTCGTGGATGTGATTCAAAGATGGGGCACTGAACGTTAAGGGTAGGGTACTGCATAAGACGGGATGGAAAAGGGTTTAGGGTTGGATTAGGCAAACCCGCTTCACGGCTCCCCCTAATCCAACCCTAAACCCTTTTCCTTATTCAAGGTCACTAAACCCGCAAGAAACTAAACCCTAAGAGGGTATTGGTGAACCCTGTCGTGGATGTGATTCAAAGATGGGGCACTGAACCTTACGAGTAGGGTACTGCCTAAGACGGGACGGAAAAGGGTTTAATGTTGGATTAGGCGAACCCGCTTCGTGGCTCCGCCTAATCCAACCCTAAAACCTTTTCCTTATTCAAGGCCACTAATCCCGCAAGAAACTGAACCCTAAGAGGGTATTGGTGAACCCTGTCGTGGATGTGATTCAAAGATGGGGCACTGAACCTTAAGAGTAGGGTACTGCATAAGACGGGATGGAAAAGGGTTTAGGGTTGGATTAGGCAAACCCGCTTCGAGGCTCCGCCTAATCCAACCCTAAACCCTTTTCCTTATTCAAGGTCACAAAACCCGCAAGAAACTAAACCCTAAGAGGGTATTGGTGAACCCTGTCGTGGATGTGATTCAAAGATGGGGCACTGAACCTTACGAGTAGGGTACTGCCTAAGACGGGACGGAAAAGGGTTTAATGTTGGATTAGGCGAACCCGCTTCGTGGCTCCGCCTAATCCAACCCTAAAACCTTTTCCTTATTCAAGGCCACTAATCCCGCAAGAAACTGAACCCTAAGAGGGTATTGGTGAACCCTGTCGTGGATGTGATTCAAAGATGGGGCACTGAACGTTAAGGGTAGGGTACTGCATAAGACGGGATGGAAAAGGGTTTAGGGTTGGATTAGGCAAACCCGCTTCACGGCTCCCCCTAATCCAACCCTAAACCCTTTTCCTTATTCAAGGTCACTAAACCCGCAAGAAACTAAACCCTAAGAGGGTATTGGTGAACCCTGTCGTGGATGTGATTCAAAGATGGGGCACTGAACCTTACGAGTAGGGTACTGCCTAAGACGGGACGGAAAAGGGTTTAATGTTGGATTAGGCGAACCTGCTTCGTGGCTCCGCCTAATCCAACCCTAAAACCTTTTCCTTATTCAAGGCCACTAATCCCGCAAGAAACTGAACCCTAAGAGGGTATTGGTGAACCCTGTCGTGGATGTGATTCAAAGATGGGGCACTGAACCTTAAGAGTAGGGTACTGCATAAGACGGGATGGAAAAGGGTTTAGGGTTGGATTAGGCAAACCCGCTTCGAGGCTCCGCCTAATCCAACCCTAAACCCTTTTCCTTATTCAAGGTCACAAAACCCGCAAGAAACTAAACCCTAAGAGGGTATTGGTGAACCCTGTCGTGGATGTGATTCAAAGATGGGGCACTGAACGTTAAGGGTAGGGTACTGCATAAGACGGGATGGAAAAGGGTTTAGGGTTGGATTAGGCAAACCCGCTTCACGGCTCCGCCTAATCCAACCCTAAACCCTTTTCCTTATTCAAGGCCACTAATCCCGCAAGAAACAGAACCCTAAGAGGGTATTGGTGAATCCTGTCGTGGATGTGATTCAAAGATAGGGAACAGAACCTTAAGAGTAGGGTACTGCATAAGACGGGATGGAAAAGGGTTTAGGGTTGGATTAGGCGTACCCGCTTCGCGGCTCCGCCTAATCCAACCCTAAACTCTTTTCCTTATTCAAGGTCACTAAACCCGCAAGAAACTAAACCCTAAGAGGGTATTGGTGAACCCTGTCGTGGATGTGATTCAAAGATAGGGAACAGAACCTTAAGAGTAGGGTACTGCATAAGACGGGATGGAAAAGGGTTTAGGGTTGGATTAGGCGTACCCGCTTCGCGGCTCCGCCTAATCCAACCCTAAACCCTTTTCCTTATTCAAGGTCACTAAACCCGCAAGAAACTAAACCCTAAGAGGGTATTGGTGAACCCTGTCGTGGATGTGATTCAAAGATGGGGCACTGAACCTTACGAGTAGGGTACTGCCTAAGACGGGACGGAAAAGGGTTTAATGATGGATTAGGCGAACCTGCTTCGTGGCTCCGCCTAATCCAACCCTAAACCCTTTTCCTTATTCAAGGCCACTAATCCCGCAAGAAACTGAACCCTAAGAGGGTATTGGTGAACCCTGTCGTGGATGTGATTCAAAGATAGGGAACAGAACCTTAAGAGTAGGGTACTGCATAAGACGGGATGGAAAAGGGTTTAGGGTTGGATTAGGCGTACCCGCTTCGCGGCTCCGCCTAATCCAACCCTAAACCCTTTTCCTTATTCAAGGTCACTAAACCCGCAAGAAACTAAACCCTAAGAGGGTATTGGTGAACCCTGTCGTGGATGTGATTCAAAGATGGGGCACTGAACCTTACGAGTAGGGTACTGCCTAAGACGGGACGGAAAAGGGTTTAATGATGGATTAGGCGAACCTGCTTCGTGGCTCCGCCTAATCCAACCCTAAACCCTTTTCCTTATTCAAGGCCACTAATCCCGCAAGAAACTGAACCCTAAGAGGGTATTGGTGAACCCTGTCGTGGATGTGATTCAAAGATGGGGCACTGAACCTTAAGAGTAGGGTACTGCATAAGACGGGATGGAAAAGGGTTTAGGGTTCATTAGGCGTACCCGCTTTGCGGCTCCGCCTAATCCAGCCCTAAACCCTTTTCCTTATTCAAGGTCACTAAACCCGCAAGAAACTAAACCCTAAGAGGGTATTGGTGAACCCTGTCGTGGATGTGATTCAAAGATGGGGCGCTGAACCTTAAGAGTAGGGCACTGCCTAAGACGGGACGGAAAAGGGTTTGGGGTTGGATTAGGCGAACCCGCTTCGTGGCTCCGCCTAAACCAACCCTAAACCCTTTTACTTATTCAAGGCCACTAATCCCGCAAGAAACTGAACCCTAAGAGGGTATTGGTGAACCCTGTCGTGGATGTGATTCAAAGATGGGGCACTGAACCTTAAGAGTAGGGTACTGCCTAAGACGGGACGGAAAAGGGTTTAATGTAGGATTAGGCGAACCCGCTTCGTGGCTCCGCCTAATCCAACCCTAAACCCTTTTCCTTATTCAAGGCCACTAATCCCGCAAGAAACTGAACCCTAAGAGGGTATTGGTGAACCCTGTCGTGGATGTGATTCAAAGATGGGGCACTGAACCTTAAGAGTAGGGTACTGCCTAAGACGGGACGGAAAAGGGTTTAGGGTTGGATTAGGCGAACCCGCTTCGTGGCTCCGCCTAATCTAACCCTAAACCCTATTCCTTATTCAAGGTCACTAATCCCGCAATAAACTGAACCCTAAGAGGGTATTGGTGAAACCTGTCGTGGATGTGATTCAAAGATAGGGCCCTGAACCTTAAGAGTAGGGTACTGCATAAGACGGGATGGAAAAGGGTTTAGGGTTGGATTAGGCATACCCGTTTCGCGGCTCCGCCTAATCCAACCCTAAACCCTTTTCCTTATTCAAGGTCACAAAACCCGCAAGAAACTAAACCCTAAGAGGGTATTGGTGAACCCTGTCGTGGATGTGATTCAAAGATGGGGCACTGAACCTTAAGGGTAGGGTACTGCATAAGACGGGATGGAAAAGGGTTTAGAATTGGATTAGGCAAACCCGCTTCACGGCTCCGCCTAATCCAACCGTAAACCCTTTTCCTTATTCAAGGCCACTAATCCCGCAAGAAACTGAACCCTAAGAGGGTATTGGTGAACCCTGTCGTGGATGTGATTCAAAGATGGGGCGCTGAACCTTAAGAGTAGGGCACTGCCTAAGACGGGACGGAAAAGGGTTTGGGGTTGGATTAGGCGAACCCGCTTCGTGGCTCCGCCTAAACCAACCCTAAACCCTTTTACTTATTCAAGGCCACTAATCCCGCAAGAAACTGAACCCTAAGAGGGTATTGGTGAACCCTGTCGTGGATGTGATTCAAAGATGGGGCACTGAACCTTAAGAGTAGGGTACTGCCTAAGACGGGACGGAAAAGGGTTTAATGTAGGATTAGGCGAACCCGCTTCGTGGCTCCGCCTAATCCAACCCTAAACCCTTTTCCTTATTCAAGGCCACTAATCCCGCAAGAAACTGAACCCTAAGAGGGTATTGGTGAACCCTGTCGTGGATGTGATTCAAAGATGGGGCACTGAACCTTAAGAGTAGGGTACTGCCTAAGACGGGACGGAAAAGGGTTTAGGGTTGGATTAGGCGAACCCGCTTCGTGGCTCCGCCTAATCTAACCCTAAACCCTATTCCTTATTCAAGGTCACTAATCCCGCAATAAACTGAACCCTAAGAGGGTATTGGTGAAACCTGTCGTGGATGTGATTCAAAGATAGGGCCCTGAACCTTAAGAGTAGGGTACTGCATAAGACGGGATGGAAAAGGGTTTAGAATTGGATTAGGCAAACCCGCTTCACGGCTCCGCCTAATCCAACCGTAAACCCTTTTCCTTATTCAAGGCCACTAATCCCGCAAGAAACTGAACCCTAAGAGGGTATTGGTGAACCCTGTCGTGGATGTGATTCAAAGATAGGGAACTGAACCTTAAGAGTAGGGTACTGCATAAGACAGGATGGAAAAGGGTTTGGAGTTGGATTAGGCGTACCCGCTTCGCGGCTCCGCCTAATCCAGCCCTAAACCCTTTTACTTATTCAAGGCCACTAATCCCACAAGAAACTGAACCCTAAGAGGGTATTGGTGAACCCTGTCGTGGATGTGATTCAAAGATGGGGCACTGAACCTTAAGAGTAGGGTACTGCCTAAGACGGGACAGAAAAGGGTTTAATGTTGGATTAGGCGAACCCGCTTCGTGGCTCCGCCTAATCCAACCCTAAACCCTTTTCCTTATTCAAGGCCACTAATCCCGCAAGAAACTGAACCCTAAGAGGGTATTGGTGAACCCTGTCGTGGATGTGATTCAAAGATGGGGCACTGAACCTTAAGAGTAGGGTACTGCCTAAGACGGGACGGAAAAGGGTTTAGGGTTGGATTAGGCGAACCCGCTTCGTGGCTCCGCCTAATCTAACCCTAAACCCTATTCCTTATTCAAGGTCACTAATCCCGCAATGAACTGAACCCTAAGAGGGTATTGGTGAAACCTGTCGTGGATGTGATTCAAAGATGGGGCACTGAACCTTAAGAGTAGGGTACTGCCTAAGACGGGACGGAAAAGGGTTTAATGTTGGATTAGGCGAACCCGCTTCGTGGCTCCGCCTAATCCAACCCTAAACCCTTTTCCTTATTCAAGGCCACTAATCCCGCAAGAAACTGAACCCTAAGAGGGTATTGGTGAACCCTGTCGTGGATGTGATTCAAAGATGGGGCACTAAACCTTAAGAGTAGGGTACTGCCTAAGACGGGACGGAAAAGGGTTTAGGGTTGGATTAGGCGAACCCGCTTCGTGGCTCCGCCTAATCTAACCCTAAACCCTATTCCTTATTCAAGGTCACTAATCCCGCAATAAACTGAACCCTAAGAGGGTATTGGTGAAACCTGTCGTGGATGTGATTCAAAGATAGGGCCCTGAACCTTAAGAGTAGGGTACTGCATAAGACGGGATGGAAAAGGGTTTAGGGTTGGATTAGGCAAACCCGTTTCGCGGCTCCGCCTAATCCAACCCTAAACCCTTTTCCTTATTCAAGGTCACAAAACCCGCAAGAAACTAAACCCTAAGAGGGTATTGGTGAACCCTGTCGTGGATGTGATTCAAAGATGGGGCACTGAACCTTAAGGGTAGGGTACTGCATAAGACGGGATGGAAAAGGGTTTAGAATTGGATTAGGCAAACCCGCTTCACGGCTCCGCCTAATCCAACCGTAAACCCTTTTCCTTATTCAAGGCCACTAATCCCGCAAGAAACTGAACCCTAACAGGGTATTGGTGAACCCTGTCGTGGATGTGATTCAAAGATAGGGAACTGAACCTTAAGAGTAGGGTACTGCATAAGACGGGATGGAAAAGGGTTTGGAGTTGGATTAGGCGTACCCGCTTCGCGGCTCCGCCTAATCCAACCCTAAACCCTTTTCCTTATTCAAGGTCACTAAACCCGCAAGAAACTAAACCCTAAGAGGGTATTGGTGAACCCTGTCGTGGATGTGATTCAAAGATGGGGCACTGAACCTTACGAGTAGGGTACTGCCTAAGACGGGACGGAAAAGGGTTTAATGTTGGATTAGGCGAACCCGCTTCGTGGCTTCGCCTAATCCAACCCTAAACCCTTTTCCTTATTCAAGGCCACTAATCCCACAAGAAACTGAACCCTAAGAGGGTATTGGTGAACCCTGTCGTGGATGTGATTCAAAGATGGGGCACTGAACATTAAGAGTAGGGTACTGCATAAGACGGGATGGAAAAGGGTTTAGGGTTAATTAGGCGTACCCGCTTCGCGGCTCCGCCTAATCCAGCCCTAAACCCTTTTCCTTATTCAAGGTCACTAATCCCGCCAGAAACTGAACCCTAAGAGGTTATTGGTGAACTCTGTCGTGGATGTGATTCAAAGATGGGGCACTGAACCTTAAGAGTAGGGTACTGCCTAAGACGGGACGGAAAAGGGTTTGGGGTTGGATTAGGCGAACCCGCTTCGTGGCTCCGCCTAATCCAACCCTAAACCCTTTTCCTTATTCAAGGCCACCAATCCCGCAAGAAACTGAACCCTAAGAGGGTATTGGTGAACCCTGTCGTGGATGTGATTCAAAGATAGGGCACTGAACCTTAAGAGTAGGGTACTGCATAAGACGGGATGGAAAAGGGTTTAGGGTTGGATTAGGCGTACCCGCTTCGCGGCTCCGCATAATCCAACCCAAAACCCTTTTCCTTATTCAAGGTCACTAAACCCGCAAGAAACTAAACCCTAAGTGGGTATTGGTGAAACTTGTCGTGTATGTGATTCAAAGATGGGGCACTGAACCTTAAGAGTAGGGTACTGCCTAAGACGGGACGGAAAAGGGTTTAGGGTTGGATTAGGCGAACCCGCTTCGTGGCTCCGCCTAATCCAACCCTAAACCCTTTTCCTTATTCAAGGCCACTAATCCCGGAAGAAACTGAACCCTAAGAGGGTATTGGTGAACCTTGTCGTGGATGTGATTCAAAGATGGGGCACTGAATCTTAAGAGTAGGGTACTGCATAAGACGGGACGGAAAAGGGTTTAGAGTTGGATTAGGCGTACCCGCTTCGCGGCTCAGCCTAATCCAACCCTAAACCCTTTTCCTTATTCAAGGTCACTAAACCCGCATGAAACTAAACCCTAAGAGGGTATTGGTGAACCCTGTCGTGGATGTGATTCAAAGATGGGGCACTGAACGTTACGAGTAGGGTACTGCCTAAGACGGGACGGAAAAGGGTTTAAAGTTGGATTAGGCGAACCCGCTTCGTGGCTTCGCCTAATCCAACCCTAAACCCTTTTCCTTATTCAAGGCCACTAATCCCACAAGAAACTGAACCCTAAGAGGGTATTGGTGAACCCTGTCGTGGATGTGATTCAAAGATGGGGCACTGAACCTTAAGAGTAGGGTACTGCCTAAGACGGGACAGAAAAGGGTTTAATGTTGGATTAGGCGAACCCGCTTCGTGGCTCCGCCTAATCCAACCCTAAACCCTTTTCCTTATTCAAGGCCACTAATCCCGCAAGAAACTGAACCCTAAGAGGGTATTGGTGAACCCTGTCGTGGATGTGATTCAAAGATGGGGCACTGAACCTTAAGAGTAGGGTACTGCCTAAGACGGGACGGAAAAGGGTTTAGGGTTGGATTAGGCGAACCCGCTTCGTGGCTCCGCCTAATCTAACCCTAAACCCTATTCCTTATTCAAGGTCACTAATCCCGCAATAAACTGAACCCTAAGAGGGTATTGGTGAAACCTGTCGTGGATGTGATTCAAAGATGGGGCACTGAACCTTAAGAGTAGGGTACTGCCTAAGACGGGACGGAAAAGGGTTTAATGTTGGATTAGGCGAACCCGCTTCGTGGCTCCGCCTAATCCAACCCTAAACCCTTTTCCTTATTCAAGGCCACTAATCCCGCAAGAAACTGAACCCTAAGAGGGTATTGGTGAACCCTGTCGTGGATGTGATTCAAAGATGGGGCACTAAACCTTAAGAGTAGGGTACTGCCTAAGACGGGACGGAAAAGGGTTTAGGGTTGGATTAGGCGAACCCGCTTCGTGGCTCCGCCTAATCTAACCCTAAACCCTATTCCTTATTCAAGGTCACTAATCCCGCAATAAACTGAACCCTAAGAGGGTATTGGTGAAACCTGTCGTGGATGTGATTCAAAGATGGGGCACTGAACATTAAGAGTAGGGTACTGCATAAGACGGGATGGAAAAGGGTTTAGGGTTAATTAGGCGTACCCGCTTCGCGGCTCCGCCTAGTCCAGCCCTAAACCCTTTTCCTTATTCAAGGTCACTAATCCCGCCAGAAACTGAACCCTAAGAGGGTAGTGGTGAACTCTGTCGTGGATGTGATTCAAAGATGGGGCACTGAACCTTAAGAGTAGGGTACTGCCTAAGACGGGACGGAAAAGGGTTTGGGGTTGGATTAGGCGAACCCGCTTCGTGGCTCCGCCTAATCCAACCCTAAACTCTTTTCCTTATTCAAGGCCACCAATCCCGCAAGAAACTGAACCCTAAGAGGGTATTGGTGAACCCTGTCGTGGATGTGATTCAAAGATAGGGCACTGAACCTTAAGAGTAGGGTACTGCATAAGACGGGATGGAAAAGGGTTTAGGGTTGGATTAGGCGTACCCGCTTCGCGGCTCCGCATAATCCAACCCTAAACCCTTTTCCTTATTCAAGGTCACTAAACCCGCAAGAAACTAAACCCTAAGAGGGTATTGGTGAAACTTGTCGTGGATGTGATTCAAAGATGGGGCACTGAACCTTAAGAGTAGGGTACTGCCTAAGACAGGACGGAAAAGGGTTTAGGGTTGGATTAGGCGAACCCGCTTCGTGGCTCCGCCTAATCCAACCCTAAACCCTTTTCCTTATTCAAGGCCACTAATCCCAGAAGAAACTGAACCCTAAGAGGGTATTGGTGAACCTTGTCGTGGATGTGATTCAAAGATGGGGCACTGAACCTTAAGAGTAGGGTACTGCATAAGACGGGACGGAAAAGGGTTTAGAGTTAGATTAGGCGTACCCGCTTCGCTGCTCAGCCTAATCCAACCCTAAACCCTTTTCCTTATTCAAGGTCACTAAACCCGCAAGAAACTAAACCCTAAGAGGGTATTGGTGAACCCTGTCGTGGATGTGATTCAAAGATGGGGCACTGAACCTTACGAGTAGGGTACTGGCTAAGACGGGACGGAAAAGGGTTTAATGTTGGATTAGGCGAACCCGTTTTGTGGCTTCGCCTAATCCAACCCTAAACCCTTTTCCTTATTCAAGGCCACTAATCCCGCAACAAACTGAACCCTAAGAGGGTATTGGTGAACCCTGTCGTGGATGTGATTCAAAGATGGGGCACTGAACATTAAGAGTAGGGTACTGCATAAGACGGGATGGAAAAGGGTTTAGGGTTAATTAGGCGTACCCGCTTCGCGGCTCCGCCTAATCCAGCCCTAAACCCTTTTCCTTATTCAAGGTCACTAATCCCGCCAGAAACTGAACCCTAAGAGGGTATTGGTGAACTCTGTCGTGGATGTGATTCAAAGATGGGGCACTGAACCTTAAGAGTAGGGTATTGCCTAAGACGGGACGGAAAAGGGTTTGGGGTTGGATTAGGCGAACCCGCTTCGTGGCTCCGCCTAATCCAACCCTAAACCCTTTTCCTTATTCAAGGCCACCAATCCCGCAAGAAACTTAACACTAAGAGGGTATTGGTGAACCCTGTCGTGGATGTGATTCAAAGATAGGGCACTGAACCTTAAGAGAAGGGTACTGCATAAGACGGGATGGAAAAGGGTTTAGGTTTGGATTAGGCGTACCCGCTTCGCGGCTCCGCATAATCCAACCTTAAACCCTTTTCCTTATTCAAGGTCACTAAACCCGCAAGAAACTAAACCCTAAGAGGGTATTGGTGAAACTTGTCGTGGATGTGATTCAAAGATGGGGCACTGAACCTTAAGAGTAGGTTACTGCCTAAGACGGGACGGAAAAGGGTTTAATGTTGGATTAGGTGAACCCGCTTCGTGGCTTCGCCTAATCCAACCCTAAACCCTTTTCCTTATTCAAGGCCACTAATCCCGCAAGAAACTGAACCCTAAGAGGGTATTGGTGAACCCTGTCGTGGATGTGATTCAAAGATAGGGCACTGAACCTTAAGAGTAGGGTACTGCATAAGACGGGATGGAAAAGGGTTTAGGGTTAATTAGGCGTACCCGCTTCGCGGCTCCGCCTAATCCAGCCCTAAACCCTTTTCCTTATTCAAGGTCACTAATCCCGCCAGAAACTGAACCCTAAGAGGGTATTGGTGAACTCTGTCGTGGATGTGATTCAAAGATGGGGCACTGAACCTTAAGAGTAGGGTACTGCCTAAGACGGGACGGAAAAGGGTTTGGGGTTGGATTAGGCGAACCCGCTTCGTGGCTCCGCCTAATCCAACCCTAAACCCTTTTCCTTATTCAAGGCCACCAATCCCGCAAGAAACTGAACCTTAAGAGGGTATAGGTGAACCCTGTCGTGGATGTGATTCAAAGATAGGGCACTGAACCTTAAGAGTAGGGTACTGCATAAGACGGGATGGAAAAGGGTTTAGGGTTGGATTAGGCGTACCCGCTTCGCGGCTCCGCATAATCCAACCCTAAACCCTTTTCCTTATTCAAGGTCACTAAACCCGCAAGAAACTAAACCCTAAGAGGGTATTGGTGAAACTTGTCGTGGATGTGATTCAAAGATGGGGCACTGAACCTTAAGAGTAGGGTACTGCCTAAGACGGGACGGAAAAGGGTTTAGGGTTGGATTAGGCGAATCCGCTTCGTGGCTCCGCCTAATCCAACCCTAAACCCTTTTCCTTATTCAAGGCCACTAATCCCGGAAGAAACTGAACCCTAAGAGGGTATTGGTGAACCTTGTCGTGGATGTGATTCAAAGATGGGGCACTGAACCTTAAGAGTAGGGTACTGCATAAGACGGGACGGAAAAGGGTTTAGAGTTAGATTAGGCGTACCCGCTTCGCTGCTCAGCCTAATCCAACCCTAAACCCTTTTCCTTATTCAAGGTCACTAAACCCGCAAGAAACTAAACCCTAAGAGGGTATTGGTGAACCCTGTCGTGGATGTGATTCAAAGATGGGGCACTGAACCTTACGAGTAGGGTACTGGCTAAGACGGGACGGAAAAGGGTTTAATGTTGGATTAGGCGAACCCGTTTCGTGGCTTCGCCTAATCCAACCCTAAACCCTTTTCCTTATTCAAGGCCACTAATCCCGCAACAAACTGAACCCTAAGAGGGTATTGGTGAACCCTGTCGTGGATGTGATTCAAAGATGGGGCACTGAACATTAAGAGTAGGGTACTGCATAAGACGGGATGGAAAAGGGTTTAGGGTTAATTAGGCGTACCCGCTTCGCGGCTCCGCCTAATCCAGCCCTAAACCCTTTTCCTTATTCAAGGTCACTAATCCCGCCAGAAACTGAACCCTAAGAGGGTATTGGTGAACTCTGCCGTGGATGTGATTCAAAGATGGGGCACTGAACCTTAAGAGTAGGGTATTGCCTAAGACGGGACGGAAAAGGGTTTGGGGTTGGATTAGGCGAACCCGCTTCGTGGCTCCGCCTAATCCAACCCTAAACCCTTTTCCTTATTCAAGGCCACCAATCCCGCAAGAAACTAAACACTAAGAGGGTATTGGTGAACCCTGTCGTGGATGTGATTCAAAGATAGGGCACTGAACCTTAAGAGTAGGGTACTGCATAAGACGGGATGGAAAAGGGTTTAGGTTTGGATTAGGCGTACCCGCTTCGCGGCTCCGCATAATCCAACCTTAAACCCTTTTCCTTATTCAAGGTCACTAAACCCGCAAGAAACTAAACCCTAAGAGGGTATTGGTGAAACTTGTCGTGGATGTGATTCAAAGATGGGGCACTGAACCTTAAGAGTAGGTTACTGCCTAAGACGGGACGGAAAAGGGTTTAATGTTTGATTAGGTGAACCCGCTTCGTGGCTTCGCCTAATCCAACCCTAAACCCTTTTCCTTATTCAAGGCCACTAATCCCGCAAGAAACTGAACCCTAAGAGGGTATTGGTGAACCCTGTCGTGGATGTGATTCAAAGATAGGGCACTGAACCTTAAGAGTAGGGTACTGCATAAGACGGGATGGAAAAGGGTTTAGGGTTAATTAGGCGTACCCGCTTCGCGGCTCCGCCTAATCCAGCCCTAAACCCTTTTCCTTATTCAAGGTCACTAATCCCGCCAGAAACTGAACCCTAAGAGGGTATTGGTGAACTCTGTCGTGGATGTGATTCAAAGATGGGGCACTGAACCTTAAGAGTAGGGTACTGCCTAAGACGGGACGGAAAAGGGTTTGGGGTTGGATTAGGCGAACCCGCTTCGTGGCTCCGCCTAATCCAACCCTAAACCCTTTTCCTTATTCAAGGCCACCAATCCCGCAAGAAACTGAACCCTAAGAGGGTATAGGTGAACCCTGTCGTGGATGTGATTCAAAGATAGGGCACTGAACCTTAAGAGTAGGGTACTGCATAAGACGGGATGGAAAAGGGTTTAGGGTTGGATTAGGCGTACCCGCTTCGCGGCTCCGCATAATCCAACCCTAAACCCTTTTCCTTATTCAAGGTCACTAAACCCGCAAGAAACTAAACCCTAAGAGGGTATTGGTGAAACTTGTCGTGGATGTGATTCAAAGATGGGGCACTGAACCTTAAGAGTAGGGTACTGCCTAAGACGGGACGGAAAAGGGTTTAGGGTTGGATTAGGCGAACCCGCTTCGTGGCTCCGCCTAATCCAACCCTAAACCCTTTTCCTTATTCAAGGCCACTAATCCCGGAAGAAACTGAACCCTAAGAGGGTATTGGTGAACCTTGTCGTGGACGTGATTCAAAGATGGGGCACTGAACCTTAAGAGTAGGGTACTGCATAAGACGGGACGGAAAAGGGTTTAGAGTTAGATTAGGCGTACCCGCTTCGCGGCTCAGCCTAATCCAACCCTAAACCCTTTTCCTTATTCAAGGTCACTAAACCCGCAAGAAACTAAACCCTAAGAGGGTATTGGTGAACCCTGTCGTGGATGTGATTCAAAGATGGGGCACTGAACCTTAAGAGTAGGGTATTGCCTAAGACGGGACGGAAAAGGGTTTGGGGTTGGATTAGGCGAACCCGCTTCGTGGCTCCGCCTAATCCAACCCTAAACCCTTTTCCTTATTCAAGGCCACCAATCCCGCAAGAAACTGAACACTAAGAGGGTATTGGTGATCCCTGTCGTGGATGTGATTCAAAGATAGGGCACTGAACCTTAAGAGTAGGGTACTGCATAAGACGGGATGGAAAAGGGTTTGGGGTTGGATTAGGCGAACCCGCTTCGTGGCTCCGCCTAATCCAACCCTAAACCCTTTTCCTTATTCAAGGCCACCAATCCCGCAAGAAACTGAACACTAAGAGGGTATTGGTGATCCCTGTCGTGGATGTGATTCAAAGATAGGGCACTGAACCTTAAGAGTAGGGTACTGCATAAGACGGGATGGAAAAGGGTTTAGGTTTGGATTAGGCGTACCCGCTTCGCGGCTCCGCATAATCCAACCTTAAACCCTTTTCCTTATTCAAGGTCACTAAACCCGCAAGAAACTAAACCCTAAGAGGGTATTGGTGAAACTTGTCGTGGATGTGATTCAAAGATGGGGCACTGAACCTTAAGAGTAGGGTACTGCCTAAGACGGGACGGAAAAGGGTTTAATGTTGGATTAGGTGAACCCGCTTCGTGGCTTCGCCTAATCCAACCCTAAACCCTTTTCCTTATTCAAGGCCACTAATCCCGCAAGAAACTGAACCCTAAGAGGGTATTGGTGAACCCTGTCGTGGATGTGATTCAAAGATGGGGCACTGAACCTTAAGAGTAGGTTACTGCATAAGACGGGATGGAAAAGGGTTTAGGGTTAATTAGGCGTACCCGCTTCGCGGCTCCGCCTAATCCAGCCCTAAACCCTTTTCCTTATTCAAGGTCACTAATCCCGCCAGAAACTGAACCCTAAGAGGGTATTGGTGAACTCTGTCGTGGATGTGATTCAAAGATGGGGCACTGAACCTTAAGAGTAGGGTACTGCCTAAGACGAGACGGAAAAGGGTTTGGGGTTGGATTAGGCGAACCCGCTTCGTGGCTCCGCCTAATCCAACCCTAAACCCTTTTCCTTATTCAAGGCCACCAATCCCGCAAGAAACTGAACCCTAAGAGGGTATTGGTGAACCCTGTCGTGGATGTGATTCAAAGATAGGGCACTGAACCTTAAGAGTAGGGTACTGCATAAGACGGGATGGAAAAGGGTTTAGGGTTGGATTAGGCGTACCCGCTTCGCGGCTCCGCATAATCCAACCCTAAACCCTTTTCCTTATTCAAGGTCACTAAACCCGCAAGAAACTAAACCCTAAGAGGGTATTGGTGAAACTTGTCGTGGATGTGATTCAAAGATGGGGCACTGAACCTTAAGAGTAGGGTACTGCCTAAGACGGGACGGAAAAGGGTTTAGGGTTGGATTAGGCGAACCCGCTTCGTGGCTCCGCCTAATCCAACCCTAAACCCTTTTCCTTATTCAAGGCCACTAATCCCGGAAGAAACTGAACCCTAAGAGGGTATTGGTGAACCCTGTCGTGGATGTGATTCAAAGATGGGGCACTGAACCTTAAGAGTAGGGTACTGCATAAGACGGGACGGAAAAGGGTTTAGGGTTGGATTAGGCGTACCCGCTTCGCGGCTCAGCCTAATCCAACCCTAAACCCTTTTCCTTATTCAAGGTCACTAAACCCGCAAGAAACTAAACCCTAAGAGGGTACTGGTGAACCCTGTCGTGGATGTGATTCAAAGATGGGGCACTGAACCTTACGAGTAGGGTACTGCCTAAGACGGGACGGAAAAGGGTTTAATGTTGGATTAGGCGAACCCGTTTCGTGGCTTCGCCTAATCCAACCCTAAACCCTCTTCCTTATTCAAGGCCACTAATCCCGCAAGAAACTGAACCCTAAGAGGGTATTGGTGAACCCTGTCGTGGATGTGATTCAAAGATGGGGCACTGAACATTAAGAGTAGGGTACTGCATAAGACGGGATGGAAAAGGGTTTAGGGTTAATTAGGCGTACCCGCTTCGCGGCTCCGCCTAATCCAGCCCTAAACCCTTTTCCTTATTCAAGGTCACTAATCCCGCCAGAAACTGAACCCTAAGAGGGTATTAGTGAACTCTGTCGTGGATGTGATTCAAAGATGGGGCACTGAACCTTAAGAGTAGGGTACTGCCTAAGACGGGACGGAAAAGGGTTTGGGGTTGGATTAGGCGAACCTGCTTCGTGGCTCCGCCTAATCCAACCCTAAACCCTTTTCCTTATTCAAGGCCACCAATCCCGCAAGAAACTGAACCCTAAGAGGGTATTGGTGAACCCTGTCGTGGATGTGATTCAAAGATAGGGCACTGAACCTAAAGAGTAGGGTACTGCATAAGACGGGATGGAAAAGGGTTTAGGGTTGGATTAGGCGTACCCGCTTCGCGGCTCCGCATAATCCAACCTTAAACCCTTTTCCTTATTCAAGGTCACTAAACCCGCAAGAAACTAAACCCTAAGAGGGTATTGGTGAAACTTGTCGTGGATGTGATTCAAAGATGGGGCACTGAACCTTAAGAGTAGGGTACTGCCTAAGACGGGACGGAAAAGGGTTTAATGTTGGATTAGGTGAACCCGCTTCGTGGCTTCGCCTAATCCAACCCTAAACCCTTTTCCTTATTCAAGGCCACTAATCCCGCAAGAAACTGAACCCTAAGAGGGTATTGGTGAACCCTGTCGTGGATGTGATTCAAAGATGGAGCACTGAACCTTAAGAGTAGGGTACTGCATAAGACGGGATGGAAAAGGGTTTAGGGTTAATTAGGCGTACCCGCTTCGCGGCTCCGCCTAATCCAGCCCTAAACCCTTTTCCTTATTCAAGGTCACTAATCCCGCCAGAAACTGAACCCTAAGAGGGTATTGGTGAACTCTGTCGTGGATGTGATTCAAAGATGGGGCACTGAACCTTAAGAGTAGGGTACTGCCTAAGACGGGACGGAAAAGGGTTTGGGGTTGGATTAGGCGAACCCGCTTCGTGGCTCCGCCTAATCCAACCCTAAACCCTTTTCCTTATTCAAGGCCACCAATCCCGCAAGAAACTAAACCCTAATAGGGTATTGGTGAACCCTGTCGTGGATGTGATTCAAAGATAGGGCACTGAACCTTAAGAGTAGGGTACTGCATAAGACGGGATGGAAAAGGGTTTAGGGTTGGATTAGGCGTACCCGCTTCGCGGCTCCGCATAATCCAACCCTAAACCCTTTTCCTTATTCAAGGTCACTAAACCCGCAAGAAACTAAACCCTAAAAGGGTATTGGTGAAACTTGTCGTGGATGTGATTCAAAGATGGGGCACTGAACCTTAAGAGTAGGGTACTGCCTAAGACGGGACGGAAAAGGGTTTAGGGTTGGATTAGGCGAACCCGTTTCGTGGCTCCGCCTAATCCAACCCTAAACCCTTTTCCTTATTCAAGGCCACTAATCCCGGAAGAAACTTAACCCTAAGAGGGTATTGGTGAACCCTGTCCTGGATGTGATTCAAAGATGGGGCACTGAACCTTAAGAGTAGGGTACTGCCTAAGACGGGACGGAAAAGGGTCTGGGGTTGGATTAGGCGAACCCGCTTCGTGGCTCCGTCTAATCCAACCCTAAACCCTTTTCCTTATTCAAGTTCACTAATCCCGCAAGAAACTGAACCCTAAGAGGGTATTGGTGAACCCTCTCATGGATGTGATTCAAAGATGGGGAACTGAACCTTAAGAGTAGGGTACTGCATGTGACGGGACGCAAAAAGGGTTTAGGGTTGGTTTAGGAAGACCCGCTACGCGACTCTGCCTAATCCAACCCTAAACCCTTTTTCTTATTCAAGGTCACTAATCCCGCAAGAAACTGAACCCTAAGAGGGTATTGGTGAACCCTGTCGTGGATGTGATTCAAAGATGGGGCACTGAACCTTAAGAGTAGGGTACTGCATAAGACGGGACGGAAAAGGGTTTAGGGTTGGATTAGGCGTACCCGCTTCGCGGCTCCGCATAATCCAACCTTAAACCCTTTTCCTTATTCAACGTCACTAAACCCGCAAGAAACTAAACCCTAAGAGGGTATTGACCTGGTGAACCCTATCGTGGATGTGATTCAAAAATGGGGCACTGAACCTTAAGAGTAGGGTACTGCATAAGACGGGACGTAAAAGGGTTTAGGGTTGGATTAGCTAAACCCGCAAGAAACTGAACCCTAAGAGGGTATTGGCCTGGTGAACCCTGTCGTGGATGTGATTCAAAGATGGGGCACTGAACCTTAAGAGTAGGGTACTGCATAAGATGGGACAGAAAAGGGTTTAGGGTTGGATTAGGCGTACCCACTTCGTGGATCCACCTAATCCAACCCTAAACCATTTTCCTTATTCAAGGTCGCTAAACCCGCAAGAAACTGAACCCTAAGAGGGTATTGGCCTGGTGAACCCTGTCGTGGATGTTTTTCAACGATGGGGCACTGAACCTTAAGAGTAAGGTACTGCATAAGACGGGACGGAAAAGGGTTTAGGGTTGGATTAGGCGTGCCCACTTCGCGGCTCCGCATAATCCAACCCTAAACCCTTTTCCTTATTCAAGGTCACTAAACCCGCAAGAAACTAAACCCTAAGAGGGTATTGGTGAAACTTGTCGTGGATGTGATTCAAAGATGGGGCACTGAACCTTAAGAGTAGGGTACTGCCTAAGACGGGACGGAAAAGGGTTTAGGGTTGGATTAGGCAAACCCGCTACATGGCTCCGCCTAATCCAACCCTAAACCCTTTTCCTTATTCAAGGCCACTAATCCCGCAAGAAACTGAACCCTAAGAGGGTATTGGTGAACCCAGTCGTGGATGTGATTCAAAGATGGGGCACTGAACCTTAAGAGTAGGGTACTGCGTAAGACGGGACGGAAAAGGGTTTAATGTTGGATTAGGCGAACCCGCTTCGTGGCTTCGCCTAATCCAACCCTAAACCCTTTTCCTTATTCAAGGCCACTAATCCCGCAAGAAACTGAACCCTAAGAGGGTATTGGTGAACCCTGTCGTGGATGTGATTCAAAGATGGGGCACTGAACCTTAAGAGTAGGGTACTGCATAAGACGGGATGGAAAAGGGTTTAGGGTTAATTAGGCGTACCCGCTTCGCGGCTCCGCGTAATCCAGCCCTAAACCCTTTTCCTTATTCAAGGTCACTAAACCCGCAAGAAACTAAACCCTAAGAGGGTATTGGTGAAACTTGTCGTGGATGTGATTCAAAGATGGGGCACTGAACCTTAAGAGTAGGGTACTGCCTAAGACGGGACGGAAAAGGGTTTAGGGTTGGATTAGGCAAACCCGCTACGTGGCTCCGCCTAATACAACCCTAAACCCTTTTCCTTATTCAAGGCCACTAATCCCGCAAGAAACTGAACCCTAAGAGGGTATTGGTGAACCCTGTCGTGGATGTGATTCAAAGATGGGGCACTGAACCTTACGAGTAGGGTACTGCGTAAGACGGGACGGAAAAGGGTTTAATGTTGGATTAGGCGAACCCGCTTCGTGGCTTCGCCTAATCCAACCCTAAACCCTTTTCCTTATTCAAGGCCACTAATCCCGCAAGAAACTGAACCCTAAGAGGGTATTGGTGAACCCTGTCGTGGATGTGATTCAAAGATGGGGCACTGAACCTTAAGAGTAGGGTACTGCATAAGACGGGATGGAAAAGGGTTTAGGGTTAATTAGGCGTACCCGCTTCGCGGCTCCGCGTAATCCAGCCCTAAACCCTTTTCCTTATTCAAGGTCACTAAACCCGCAAGAAACTAAACCCTAAGAGGGTATTGGTGAAACTTGTCGTGGATGTGATTCAAAGATGGGGCACTGAACCTTAAGAGTAGGGTACTGCCTAAGACGGGACGGAAAAGGGTTTAGGGTTGGATTAGGCAAACCCGCTACGTGGCTCCGCCTAATACAACCCTAAACCCTTTTCCTTATTCAAGGCCACTAATCCCGCAAGAAACTGAACCCTAAGAGGGTATTGGTGAACCCTGTCGTGGATGTGATTCAAAGATGGGGCACTGAACCTTACGAGTAGGGTACTGCGTAAGACGGGACGGAAAAGGGTTTAATGTTGGATTAGGCGAACCCGCTTCGTGGCTTCGCCTAATCCAACCCTAAACCCTTTTCCTTATTCAAGGCCACTAATCCCGCAAGAAACTGAACCCTAAGAGGGTATTGGTGAACCCTGTCGTGGATGTGATTCAAAGATGGGGCACTGAACCTTAAGAGTACGGTACTGCATAAGACGGGATGGAAAAGGGTTTAGGGTTAATTAGGCGTACCCGCTTCGCGGCTCCGCGTAATCCAGCCCTAAACCCTTTTCCTTATTCAAGGTCACTAATCCCGCCAGAAACTGAACCCTAAGAGGGTATTGGTGAACTCTGCCGTGGATGTGATTCAAAGATGGGGCACTGAACCTTAAGAGTAGGGTATTTCCTAAGACGGGACGGAAAAGGGTTTGGGGTTGGATTAGGCGAACCCGCTTCGTGGCTCCGCCTAATCCAACCCTAAACCCTTTTCCTTATTCAAGGCCACCAATACCGCAAGAAACTAAACACTAAGAGGGTATTGGTGAACCCTGTCGTGGATGTGATTCAAAGATAGGGCACTGAACCTTAAGAGTAGGGTACTGCATAAGACGGGATGGAAAAGGGTTTAGGTTTGGATTAGGCGTACCCGCTTCGCGGCTCCGCATAATCCAACCTTAAACCCTTTTCCTTATTCAAGGTCACTAAACCCGCAAGAAACTAAACCCTAAGAGGGTATTGGTGAAACTTGTCGTGGATGTGATTCAAAGATGGGGCACTGAACCTTAAGAGTAGGTTACTGCCTAAGACAGGACGGAAAAGGGTTTAATGTTTGATTAGGTGAACCCGCTTCGTGGCTTCGCCTAATCCAACCCTAAACCCTTTTCCTTATTCAAGGCCACTAATCCCGCAAGAAACTGAACCCTAAGAGGGTATTGGTGAACCCTGTCGTGGATGTGATTCAAAGATAGGGCACTGAACCTTAAGAGTAGGGTACTGCATAAGACGGGATGGAAAAGGGTTTAGGGTTAATTAGGCGTACCCGCTTCGCGGCTCCGCCTAATCCAGCCCTAAACCCTTTTCCTTATTCAAGGTCACTAATCCCGCCAGAAACTGAACCCTAAGAGGGTATTGGTGAACTCTGTCGTGGATGTGATTCAAAGATGGGGCACTGAACCTTAAGAGTAGGGTACTGCCTAAGACGGGACGGAAAAGGGTTTGGGGTTGGATTAGGCGAACCCGCTTCGTGGCTCCGCCTAATCCAACCCTAAACCCTTTTCCTTATTCAAGGCCACCAATCCCGCAAGAAACTGAACCCTAAGAGGGTATAGGTGAACCCTGTCGTGGATGTGATTCAAAGATAGGGCACTGAACCTTAAGAGTAGGGTACTGCATAAGACGGGATGGAAAAGGGTTTAGGGTTGGATTAGGCGTACCCGCTTCGCGGCTCCGCATAATCCAACCCTAAACCCTTTTCCTTATTCAAGGTCACTAAACCCGCAAGAAACTAAACCCTAAGAGGGTATTGGTGAAACTTGTCGTGGATGTGATTCAAAGATGGGGCACTGAACCTTAAGAGTAGGGTACTGCCTAAGACGGGACGGAAAAGGGTTTAGGGTTGGATTAGGCGAACCCGCTTCGTGGCTCCGCCTAATCCAACCCTAAACCCTTTTCCTTATTCAAGGCCACTAATCCCGGAAGAAACTGAACCCTAAGAGGGTATTGGTGAACCTTGTCGTGGACGTGATTCAAAGATGGGGCACTGAACCTTAAGAGTAGGGTACTGCATAAGACGGGACGGAAAAGGGTTTAGAGTTAGATTAGGCGTACCCGCTTCGCGGCTCAGCCTAATCCAACCCTAAACCCTTTTCCTTATTCAAGGTCACTAAACCCGCAAGAAACTAAACCCTAAGAGGGTATTGGTGAACCCTGTCGTGGATGTGATTCAAAGATGGGGCACTGAACCTTAAGAGTAGGGTATTGCCTAAGACGGGACGGAAAAGGGTTTGGGGTTGGATTAGGCGAACCCGCTTCGTGGCTCCGCCTAATCCAACCCTAAACCCTTTTCCTTATTCAAGGCCACCAATCCCGCAAGAAACTGAACACTAAGAGGGTATTGGTGATCCCTGTCGTGGATGTGATTCAAAGATAGGGCACTGAACCTTAAGAGTAGGGTACTGCATAAGACGGGATGGAAAAGGGTTTGGGGTTGGATTAGGCGAACCCGCTTCGTGGCTCCGCCTAATCCAACCCTAAACCCTTTTCCTTATTCAAGGCCACCAATCCCGCAAGAAACTGAACACTAAGAGGGTATTGGTGATCCCTGTCGTGGATGTGATTCAAAGATAGGGCACTGAACCTTAAGAGTAGGGTACTGCATAAGACGGGATGGAAAAGGGTTTAGGTTTGGATTAGGCGTACCCGCTTCGCGGCTCCGCATAATCCAACCTTAAACCCTTTTCCTTATTCAAGGTCACTAAACCCGCAAGAAACTAAACCCTAAGAGGGTATTGGTGAAACTTGTCGTGGATGTGATTCAAAGATGGGGCACTGAACCTTAAGAGTAGGGTACTGCCTAAGACGGGACGGAAAAGGGTTTAATGTTGGATTAGGTGAACCCGCTTCGTGGCTTCGCCTAATCCAACCCTAAACCCTTTTCCTTATTCAAGGCCACTAATCCCGCAAGAAACTGAACCCTAAGAGGGTATTGGTGAACCCTGTCGTGGATGTGATTCAAAGATGGGGCACTGAACCTTAAGAGTAGGGTACTGCATAAGACGGGATGGAAAAGGGTTTAGGGTTAATTAGGCGTACCCGCTTCGCGGCTCCGCCTAATCCAGCCCTAAACCCTTTTCCTTATTCAAGGTCACTAATCCCGCCAGAAACTGAACCCTAAGAGGGTATTGGTGAACTCTGTCGTGGATGTGATTCAAAGATGGGGCACTGAACCTTAAGAGTAGGGTACTGCCTAAGACGGGACGGAAAAGGGTTTGGGGTTGGATTAGGCGAACCCGCTTCGTGGCTCCGCCTAATCCAACCCTAAACCCTTTTCCTTATTCAAGGCCACCAATCCCGCAAGAAACTGAACCCTAAGAGGGTATTGGTGAACCCTGTCGTGGATGTGATTCAAAGATAGGGCACTGAACCTTAAGAGTAGGGTACTGCATAAGACGGGATGGAAAAGGGTTTAGGGTTGGATTAGGCGTACCCGCTTCGCGGCTCCGCATAATCCAACCCTAAACCCTTTTCCTTATTCAAGGTCACTAAACCCGCAAGAAACTAAACCCTAAGAGGGTATTGGTGAAACTTGTCGTGGATGTGATTCAAAGATGGGGCACTGAACCTTAAGAGTAGGGTACTGCCTAAGACGGGACGGAAAAGGGTTTAGGGTTGGATTAGGCGAACCCGCTTCGTGGCTCCGCCTAATCCAACCTTAAACCCTTTTCCTTATTCAAGGCCACTAATCCCGGAAGAAACTGAACCCTAAGAGGGTATTGGTGAACCCTGTCGTGGATGTGATTCAAAGATGGGGCACTGAACCTTAAGAGTAGGGTACTGCATAAGACGGGACGGAAAAGGGTTTAGGGTTGGATTAGGCGTACCCGCTTCGCGGCTCAGCCTAATCCAACCCTAAACCCTTTTCCTTATTCAAGGTCACTAAACCCGCAAGAAACTAAACCCTATGAGGGTATTGGTGAACCCTGTCGTGGATGTGATTCAAAGATGGGGCACTGAACCTTACGAGTAGGGTACTGCCTAAGACGGGACGGAAAAGGGTTTAATGTTGGATTAGGCGAACCCGTTTCGTGGCTTCGCCTAATCCAACCCTAAACCCTCTTCCTTATTCAAGGCCACTAATCCCGCAAGAAACTGAACCCTAAGAGGGTATTGGTGAACCCTGTCGTGGATGTGATTCAAAGATGGGGCACTGAACATTAAGAGTAGGGTACTGCATAAGACGGGATGGAAAAGGGTTTAGGGTTAATTAGGCGTACCCGCTTCGCGGCTCCGCCTAATCCAGCCCTAAACCCTTTTCCTTATTCAAGGTCACTAATCCCGCCAGAAACTGAACCCTAAGAGGGTATTAGTGAACTCTGTCGTGGATGTGATTCAAAGATGGGGCACTGAACCTTAAGAGTAGGGTACTGCCTAAGACGGGACGGAAAAGGGTTTGGGGTTGGATTAGGCGAACCTGCTTCGTGGCTCCGCCTAATCCAACCCTAAACCCTTTTCCTTATTCAAGGCCACCAATCCCGCAAGAAACTGAACCCTAAGAGGGTATTGGTGAACCCTGTCGTGGATGTGATTCAAAGATAGGGCACTGAACCTAAAGAGTAGGGTACTGCATAAGACGGGATGGAAAAGGGTTTAGGGTTGGATTAGGCGTACCCGCTTCGCGGCTCCGCATAATCCAACCTTAAACCCTTTTCCTTATTCAAGGTCACTAAACCCGCAAGAAACTAAACCCTAAGAGGGTATTGGTGAAACTTGTCGTGGATGTGATTCAAAGATGGGGCACTGAACCTTAAGAGTAGGGTACTGCCTAAGACGGGACGGAAAAGGGTTTAATGTTGGATTAGGTGAACCCGCTTCGTGGCTTCGCCTAATCCAACCCTAAACCCTTTTCCTTATTCAAGGCCACTAATCCCGCAAGAAACTGAACCCTAAGAGGGTATTGGTGAACCCTGTCGTGGATGTGATTCAAAGATGGAGCACTGAACCTTAAGAGTAGGGTACTGCATAAGACGGGATGGAAAAGGGTTTAGGGTTAATTAGGCGTACCCGCTTCGCGGCTCCGCCTAATCCAGCCCTAAACCCTTTTCCTTATTCAAGGTCACTAATCCCGCCAGAAACTGAACCCTAAGAGGGTATTGGTGAACTCTGTCGTGGATGTGATTCAAAGATGGGGCACTGAACCTTAAGAGTAGGGTACTGCCTAAGACGGGACGGAAAAGGGTTTGGGGTTGGATTAGGCGAACCCGCTTCGTGGCTCCGCCTAATCCAACCCTAAACCCTTTTCCTTATTCAAGGCCACCAATCCCGCAAGAAACTAAACCCTAATAGGGTATTGGTGAACCCTGTCGTGGATGTGATTCAAAGATAGGGCACTGAACCTTAAGAGTAGGGTACTGCATAAGACGGGATGGAAAAGGGTTTAGGGTTGGATTAGGCGTACCCGCTTCGCGGCTCCGCATAATCCAACCCTAAACCCTTTTCCTTATTCAAGGTCACTAAACCCGCAAGAAACTAAACCCTAAAAGGGTATTGGTGAAACTTGTCGTGGATGTGATTCAAAGATGGGGCACTGAACCTTAAGAGTAGGGTACTGCCTAAGACGGGACGGAAAAGGGTTTAGGGTTGGATTAGGCGAACCCGTTTCGTGGCTCCGCCTAATCCAACCCTAAACCCTTTTCCTTATTCAAGGCCACTAATCCCGGAAGAAACTTAACCCTAAGAGGGTATTGGTGAACCCTGTCCTGGATGTGATTCAAAGATGGGGCACTGAACCTTAAGAGTAGGGTACTGCCTAAGACGGGACGGAAAAGGGTCTGGGGTTGGATTAGGCGAACCCGCTTCGTGGCTCCGTCTAATCCAACCCTAAACCCTTTTCCTTATTCAAGTTCACTAATCCCGCAAGAAACTGAACCCTAAGAGGGTATTGGTGAACCCTCTCATGGATGTGATTCAAAGATGGGGAACTGAACCTTAAGAGTAGGGTACTGCATGTGACGGGACGCAAAAAGGGTTTAGGGTTGGTTTAGGAAGACCCGCTACGCGACTCTGCCTAATCCAACCCTAAACCCTTTTTCTTATTCAAGGTCACTAATCCCGCAAGAAACTGAACCCTAAGAGGGTATTGGTGAACCCTGTCGTGGATGTGATTCAAAGATGGGGCACTGAACCTTAAGAGTAGGGTACTGCATAAGACGGGACGGAAAAGGGTTTAGGGTTGGATTAGGCGTACCCGCTTCGCGGCTCCGCATAATCCAACCTTAAACCCTTTTCCTTATTCAACGTCACTAAACCCGCAAGAAACTAAACCCTAAGAGGGTATTGACCTGGTGAACCCTATCGTGGATGTGATTCAAAAATGGGGCACTGAACCTTAAGAGTAGGGTACTGCATAAGACGGGACGTAAAAGGGTTTAGGGTTGGATTAGCTAAACCCGCAAGAAACTGAACCCTAAGAGGGTATTGGCCTGGTGAACCCTGTCGTGGATGTGATTCAAAGATGGGGCACTGAACCTTAAGAGTAGGGTACTGCATAAGATGGGACAGAAAAGGGTTTAGGGTTGGATTAGGCGTACCCACTTCGTGGATCCACCTAATCCAACCCTAAACCATTTTCCTTATTCAAGGTCGCTAAACCCGCAAGAAACTGAACCCTAAGAGGGTATTGGCCTGGTGAACCCTGTCGTGGATGTTTTTCAACGATGGGGCACTGAACCTTAAGAGTAAGGTACTGCATAAGACGGGACGGAAAAGGGTTTAGGGTTGGATTAGGCGTGCCCACTTCGCGGCTCCGCATAATCCAACCCTAAACCCTTTTCCTTATTCAAGGTCACTAAACCCGCAAGAAACTAAACCCTAAGAGGGTATTGGTGAAACTTGTCGTGGATGTGATTCAAAGATGGGGCACTGAACCTTAAGAGTAGGGTACTGCCTAAGACGGGACGGAAAAGGGTTTAGGGTTGGATTAGGCAAACCCGCTACATGGCTCCGCCTAATCCAACCCTAAACCCTTTTCCTTATTCAAGGCCACTAATCCCGCAAGAAACTGAACCCTAAGAGGGTATTGGTGAACCCAGTCGTGGATGTGATTCAAAGATGGGGCACTGAACCTTAAGAGTAGGGTACTGCGTAAGACGGGACGGAAAAGGGTTTAATGTTGGATTAGGCGAACCCGCTTCGTGGCTTCGCCTAATCCAACCCTAAACCCTTTTCCTTATTCAAGGCCACTAATCCCGCAAGAAACTGAACCCTAAGAGGGTATTGGTGAACCCTGTCGTGGATGTGATTCAAAGATGGGGCACTGAACCTTAAGAGTAGGGTACTGCATAAGACGGGATGGAAAAGGGTTTAGGGTTAATTAGGCGTACCCGCTTCGCGGCTCCGCGTAATCCAACCCTAAACCCTTTTCCTTATTCAAGGTCACTAAACCCGCAAGAAACTAAACCCTAAGAGGGTATTGGTGAAACTTGTCGTGGATGTGATTCAAAGATGGGGCACTGAACCTTAAGAGTAGGGTACTGCCTAAGACGGGACGGAAAAGGGTTTAGGGTTGGATTAGGCAAACCCGCTACGTGGCTCCGCCTAATACAACCCTAAACCCTTTTCCTTATTCAAGGCCACTAATCCCGCAAGAAACTGAACCCTAAGAGGGTATTGGTGAACCCTGTCGTGGATGTGATTCAAAGATGGGGCACTGAACCTTAAGAGTAGGGTACTGCATAAGACGGGACGGAAAAGGGTTTAGGGTTGGATTAGGCGTACCCGCTTCGCGGCTCCGCATAATCCAACCTTAAACCCTTTTCCTTATTCAACGTCACTAAACCCGCAAGAAACTAAACCCTAAGAGGGTATTGACCTGGTGAACCCTATCGTGGATGTGATTCAAAAATGGGGCACTGAACCTTAAGAGTAGGGTACTGCATAAGACGGGACGTAAAAGGGTTTAGGGTTGGATTAGCTAAACCCGCAAGAAACTGAACCCTAAGAGGGTATTGGCCTGGTGAACCCTGTCGTGGATGTGATTCAAAGATGGGGCACTGAACCTTAAGAGTAGGGTACTGCATAAGATGGGACAGAAAAGGGTTTAGGGTTGGATTAGGCGTACCCACTTCGTGGATCCACCTAATCCAACCCTAAACCATTTTCCTTATTCAAGGTCGCTAAACCCGCAAGAAACTGAACCCTAAGAGGGTATTGGCCTGGTGAACCCTGTCGTGGATGTTTTTCAACGATGGGGCACTGAACCTTAAGAGTAAGGTACTGCATAAGACGGGACGGAAAAGGGTTTAGGGTTGGATTAGGCGTGCCCACTTCGCGGCTCCGCATAATCCAACCCTAAACCCTTTTCCTTATTCAAGGTCACTAAACCCGCAAGAAACTAAACCCTAAGAGGGTATTGGTGAAACTTGTCGTGGATGTGATTCAAAGATGGGGCACTGAACCTTAAGAGTAGGGTACTGCCTAAGACGGGACGGAAAAGGGTTTAGGGTTGGATTAGGCAAACCCGCTACATGGCTCCGCCTAATCCAACCCTAAACCCTTTTCCTTATTCAAGGCCACTAATCCCGCAAGAAACTGAACCCTAAGAGGGTATTGGTGAACCCAGTCGTGGATGTGATTCAAAGATGGGGCACTGAACCTTAAGAGTAGGGTACTGCGTAAGACGGGACGGAAAAGGGTTTAATGTTGGATTAGGCGAACCCGCTTCGTGGCTTCGCCTAATCCAACCCTAAACCCTTTTCCTTATTCAAGGCCACTAATCCCGCAAGAAACTGAACCCTAAGAGGGTATTGGTGAACCCTGTCGTGGATGTGATTCAAAGATGGGGCACTGAACCTTAAGAGTAGGGTACTGCATAAGACGGGATGGAAAAGGGTTTAGGGTTAATTAGGCGTACCCGCTTCGCGGCTCCGCGTAATCCAGCCCTAAACCCTTTTCCTTATTCAAGGTCACTAAACCCGCAAGAAACTAAACCCTAAGAGGGTATTGGTGAAACTTGTCGTGGATGTGATTCAAAGATGGGGCACTGAACCTTAAGAGTAGGGTACTGCCTAAGACGGGACGGAAAAGGGTTTAGGGTTGGATTAGGCAAACCCGCTACGTGGCTCCGCCTAATACAACCCTAAACCCTTTTCCTTATTCAAGGCCACTAATCCCGCAAGAAACTGAACCCTAAGAGGGTATTGGTGAACCCTGTCGTGGATGTGATTCAAAGATGGGGCACTGAACCTTACGAGTAGGGTATTGCGTAAGACGGGACGGAAAAGGGTTTAATGTTGGATTAGGCGAACCCGCTTCGTGGCTTCGCCTAATCCAACCCTAAACCCTTTTCCTTATTCAAGGCCACTAATCCCGCAAGAAACTGAACCCTAAGAGGGTATTGGTGAACCCTGTCGTGGATGTGATTCAAAGATGGGGCACTGAACCTTAAGAGTACGGTACTGCATAAGACGGGATGGAAAAGGGTTTAGGGTTAATTAGGCGTACCCGCTTCGCGGCTCCGCGTAATCCAGCCCTAAACCCTTTTCCTTATTCAAGGTCACAAAACCCGCAAGAAACTAAACCCTAAGAGGGTATTGGTGAACCCTGTCGTGGATGTGATTCAAAGATGGGGCACTGAACCTTAAGAGTAGGGTACTGCCTAAGACGGGACGGAAAAGGGTTTAGGGTTGGATTAGGCAAACCCGCTACATGGCTCCGCCTAATCCAACCCTAAACCCTTTTCCTTATTCAAGGCCACTAATCCCGCAAGAAACTGAACCCTAAGAGGGTATTGGTGAACCCAGTCGTGGATGTGATTCAAAGATGGGGCACTGAACCTTAAGAGTAGGGTACTGCGTAAGACGGGACGGAAAAGGGTTTAATGTTGGATTAGGCGAACCCGCTTCGTGGCTTCGCCTAATCCAACCCTAAACCCTTTTCCTTATTCAAGGCCACTAATCCCGCAAGAAACTGAACCCTAAGAGGGTATTGGTGAACCCTGTCGTGGATGTGATTCAAAGATGGGGCACTGAACCTTAAGAGTAGGGTACTGCATAAGACGGGATGGAAAAGGGTTTAGGGTTAATTAGGCGTACCCGCTTCGCGGCTCCGCGTAATCCAGCCCTAAACCCTTTTCCTTATTCAAGGTCACTAAACCCGCAAGAAACTAAACCCTAAGAGGGTATTGGTGAAACTTGTCGTGGATGTGATTCAAAGATGGGGCACTGAACCTTAAGAGTAGGGTACTGCCTAAGACGGGACGGAAAAGGGTTTAGGGTTGGATTAGGCAAACCCGCTACGTGGCTCCGCCTAATACAACCCTAAACCCTTTTCCTTATTCAAGGCCACTAATCCCGCAAGAAACTGAACCCTAAGAGGGTATTGGTGAACCCTGTCGTGGATGTGATTCAAAGATGGGGCACTGAACCTTACGAGTAGGGTACTGCGTAAGACGGGACGGAAAAGGGTTTAATGTTGGATTAGGCGAACCCGCTTCGTGGCTTCGCCTAATCCAACCCTAAACCCTTTTCCTTATTCAAGGCCACTAATCCCGCAAGAAACTGAACCCTAAGAGGGTATTGGTGAACCCTGTCGTGGATGTGATTCAAAGATGGGGCACTGAACCTTAAGAGTACGGTACTGCATAAGACGGGATGGAAAAGGGTTTAGGGTTAATTAGGCGTACCCGCTTCGCGGCTCCGCGTAATCCAGCCCTAAACCCTTTTCCTTATTCAAGGTCACAAAACCCGCAAGAAACTAAACCCTAAGAGGGTATTGGTGAACCCTGTCGTGGATGTGATTCAAAGATGGGGCACTGAACCTTAAGAGTAGGGTACTGCCTAAGACGGGACGGAAAAGGGTTTGGGGTTGGATTAGGCGAACCCGCTTCGTGGCTCCGCCTAATCCAACCCTAAACCCTTTTCCTTATTCAAGGCCACTAATCCCGCAAGAAACTGAACCCTAAGAGGATATTGGTGAACCCTGTCGTGGATGTGATTCAAAGATAGGGCACTGAACCTTAAGAGTAGGGTACTGCATAAGACGGGATGGAAAAGGGTTTAGGGTTGGATTAGGCATACCCGCTTCGCGGCTCCGCATAATCCAACCCTAAACCCTTTTCCTTATTCAAGGTCACTAAACCCGCAAGAAACTAAACCCTAAGAGGGTATTGGTGAAACTTGTCGTGGTTGTGATTCAAAGATGGGGCACTGAACCTTAAGAGTAGGGTACTGCCTAAGACGGGACGGAAAAGGGTTTAGGGTTGGATTAGGCAAACCCGCTACGTGGCTCCGCCTAATCCAACCCTAAACCCTTTTCCTTATTCAAGGCCACTAATCCCGCAAGAAACTGAACCCTAAGAGGGTATTGGTGAACCCTGTCGTGGATGTGATTCAAAGATGGGGCACTGAACCTTACGAGTAGGGTACTGCGTAAGACGGGACGGAAAAGGGTTTAATGTTGGATTAAGCGAACCCGCTTCGTGGCTTCGCCTAATCCAACCCTAAACCCTTTTCCTTATTCAAGGCCACTAATCCCGCAAGAAACTGAACCCTAAGAGGGTATTGGTGAACCCTGTCGTGGATGTGATTCAAAGATGGGGCACTGAACCTTAAGAGTAGGGTACTTCATAAGACGGGATGGAAAAGGGTTTAGGGTTAATTAGGCGTACCCGCTTCGCGGCTCCGCGTAATCCAGCCCTAAACCCTTTTCCTTATTCAAGGTCACTAAACCCGCAAGAAACTAAACCCTAAGAGGGTATTGGTGAAACTTGTCGTGGATGTGATTCAAAGATGGGGCACTGAACCTTAAGAGTAGGGTACTGCCTAAGACGGGACGGAAAAGGGTTTAGGGTTGGATTAGGCAAACCCGCTACGTGGCTCCGCCTAATCCAACCCTAAACCTTTTTCCTTATTCAAGGCCACTAATCCCGCAAGAAACTGAACCCTAAGAGGGTATTGGTGAACCCTGTCGTGGATGTGATTCAAAGATGGGACACTGAACCTTAAGAGTTGGGTACTGCCTAAGACGGAACGGAAAAGGGTTTGGGGTTGGATTAGGCGAACCCGCTTCGTGGCTCCGCCTAATCCAACCCTAAACCCTTTTCCTTATTCAAGGCCACTAATCCCGCAAGAAACTGAATCCTAAGAGGGTATTGGTGAACCCTGTCGTGGATGTAATTCAATGATAGGGCACTGAACCTTAAGAGTAGGGTACTGCATAAGACGGGATGGAAAAGAGTTTAAAGTTGGATTAGGCGAACCCGCTTCGCGGCTCCGCCTAATCCAACCCTAAACCCTTTTCCTTATTCAAGGTCACTAATCCCGCAAGAAACTGAACCCTAAGAGGGTATTGGTGAACCCTGTCGTGGATGTGATTCAAAGATGGGGCACTGAACCTTAAGAGTAGGGTACTCATAAGACAGGACGGAGAAGAGTTTAGGGTTGGATTAGGAGAAGACCTGCTACGCGACTCTGCCTAATCCAACCCTAAACCCTTTTCCTTATTGAAGGTCACTAATCCCGCAAGAAACTGAACCCTAAGAGGGTATTCGTGAACCCTGTCGTGGATGTGATTCAAAGATGGGGCACTGAACCTTAAGAGTAGGGTACTGCATAAGACGGGACGGAAAAGGGTTTAGGGTTGGATTTGGCGTACCCGCTTCGCGGCTCTACCTAATCCAACCCTAAACCCTTTTCCTTATTAAAGGTCACTAAACCCGCAAGAAACTGAACCCTAAGAGGGTATTGACCTGGTGAACCCTATCGTGGATGTGATTCAAAGATGGGGCACTGAACCTTATGAGTAGGGTACCACATAAGACGTGACGTAAAAGGGATTAGGGTTGGATTAGCTAAACCCGCAAGAAACTGAACCCTAAGAGGGTATTGGCCTGGTGAACCCTGTCGTGGATGTGATTCAAAGATGGGGCACTGAACCTTAAGAGTAGGGAACTGCACAAGACGGGACGGAAAAGGGTTTAGGGTTGGATTAGGTGTACCCGCTTCGTGGCTCCGCCTAATCCAACCCTAAACCCTTTTCCTTATTCAAGGTCACTAATCCCGCAAGAAACTGAACCCTAAGAGGGTATTGGTGAACCCTGTCGTGGATGTGATTCAAAGATGGGGAACTGAACCTTAAGAGTAGGGTACTGCATAAGACGCGAGGCAAAAAGGGTTTAGGGTTGGATTAGAAAGACCCGCTACGCGACTCTGCCTAATCCAACCCTAAACCCTTTTCCTTATTCAAGGTCACTAATCCCACAAGAAACTGAACCCTAAGAGGGTATTGGTGAACCCTGTCGTGGATGTGATTCAAAGATGGGGCACTGAACCTTAAGAGTAGGGTACTGCATAAGACGGGACGGAAAAGGGTTTAGGGTTGGATTTGGCGTACCCGCTTCGCGGCTCTACCTAATCCAACCCTAAACCCATTTCCTTATTAAAGGTCACTAAACCGGCAAGAAACTGAACCCTAAGAGGGTATTGACCTGGTGAACCCTATCGAGGATGTGATTCAAAGATGGGGCACTGAACCTTAAGAGTAGGTTACTGCATAAGACGGGACGGAAAAGGGTTTAGGGTTGGATTAGGCGTACCCGCTTCGTGGCTCCGCCTAATCCAACCCTAAACCCTTTTCCTTATTCAAGGTCACTAATCCCGCAAGAAACTGAACCCTAAGAGGGTATTGGCCTGGTGAACCCTGTCGTGGATGTTTTTCAAAGATGGGGCACTGAACCTTAAGAGTAGGGTACTGCATAAGACGGGACGGAAAAGGGTTTAGGGTTGGATTAGGCGTGCCCGCTTCGCGGCTCCGCCTTATCCAACCCTAAACCCTTTTCCTTATTCAAGCTCACTAAACCCGCAATAAACCGAACCCTAAGAGGGTATTGGTGAACTTTGTCGTGGATGTGATTCAAAGGTAGGGCACTGAACCTTAAGAGTAGGGTACAACATAAGACGGGATGGAAAAGGGTTTAGGGTTGGATTAGGCGAACCCGCTTCGCGGCTCCGCCTAATCCATCCATAAACCCTTTTCCTTATTGAAGGTCACTAATCCCGCAAGAAACTGAACCCTAAGAGGGTATTGGTGAACCCTGTCGTGGATGTGATTCAAAGATGGGGCACTGAATCTTAAGAGTAGGGTACTGCATAAGACGGGACGGAAAAGGGTTTAGGGTTGGATTTGGCGTACCCGCTTCGCGGCTCTACCTAATCCAACCCTAAACCCTTTTCCTTATTAAAGGTCACTAAACCCGCAAGAAACTGAACCCTAAGAGGGTATTGACCTGGTGAACCCTATCGTGGATGTGATTCAAAGATGGAGCACTGAACCTTAAGAGTAGGGTACCGCATAAGACGGGACGTAAAAGGGTTTAGGGTTGGATTAGCTAAACCCGCAAGAAACTGAACCCTAAGAGGGTATTGGCCTGGTGAACCCTGTCGTGGATGTGATTCAAAGATGGGGCACTGAACCTTAAGAGTAGGGAACTGCATAAGACGGGACGGAAAAGGGTTTAGGGTTGGATTAGGTGTACCCGCTTCGTGGCTCCGCCTAATCCAACCCTAAACCCTTTTCCTTATTCAAGGTCACTAATCCCGCAAGAAACTGAACCCTAAGAGGGTATTGGTGAACCCTGTCGTGGATGTGATTCAAAGATGGGGAACTGAACCTTAAGAGTGGGGTACTGCATAAGACGCGACGCAAAAAGGGTTTAGGGTTGGATTAGAAAGACCCGCTACGCGACTCTGCCTAATCCAACCCTAAACCCTTTTCCTTATTCAAGGTCACTAATCCCACAAGAAACTGAACCCTAAGAGGGTATTGGTGAACCCTGTCGTGGATGTGATTCAAAGATGGGGCACTGAATCTTAAGAGTAGGGTACTGCATAAGACGGGACGGAAAAGGGTTTAGGGTTGGATTTGGCGTACCCGCTTCGCGGCTCTACCTAATCCAACCCTAGACCCTTTTCCTTATTAAAGGTCACTAAACCCGCAAGAAACTGAACCCTAAGAGGGTATTGACCTGGTGAACCCTATCGTGGATGTGATTCAAAGATGGGGCACTGAACCTTAAGAGTAGGGTACCGCATAAGACGGGACGTAAAAGGGTTTAGGGTTGGATTAGCTAAACCCGCAAGAAACTGAACCCTAAGAGGGTATTGGCCTGGTGAACCCTGTCGTGGATGTGATTCAAAGATGGGGCACTGAACCTTAAGAGTAGGGAACTGCATAAGACGGGACGGAAAAGGATTTAGGGTTGGATTAGGTGTACCCGCTTCGTGGCTCCGCCTAATCCAACCCTAAACCCTTTTCCTTATTCAAGGTCACTAATCCCGCAAGAAACTGAACCCTAAGAGGGTATTGGTGAACCCTGTCGTGGATGTGATTCAAATATGGGGAACTGAACCTTAAGAGTGGGGTACTGCATAAGACGCGACGCAAAAAGGGTTTAGGGTTGGATTAGAAAGACCCGCTACGCGACTCTGCCTAATCCAACCCTAAACCATTTTCCTTATTCAAGGTCACTAATCCCACAAGAAACTGAACCCTAAGAGGGTATTGGTGAACCCTGTCGTGGATGTGATTCAAAGATGGGGCACTGAACCTTAAGAGTAGGGTACTGCATAAGACGGGACGGAAAAGGGTTTAGGGTTGGATTTGGCGTACCCGCTTCGCGGCTCTACCTAATCCAACCCTAGACCCTTTTCCTTATTAAAGGTCACTAAACCCGCAAGAAACTGAACCCTAAGAGGGTATTGACCTGGTGAACCCTATCGTGGATGTGATTCAAAGATGGGGCACTGAACCTTAAGAGTAGGGTACCGCATAAGACGGGACGTAAAAGGGTTTAGGGTTGGATTAGCTAAACCCGCAAGAAACTGAACCCTAAGAGGGTATTGGCCTGGTGAACCCTGTCGTGGATGTGATTCAAAGATGGGGCACTGAACCTTAAGAGTAGGGAACTGCATAAGACGGGACGGAAAAGGGTTTAGGGTTGGATTAGGTGTACCCGCTTCGTGGCTCCGCCTAATCCAACCCAAAACCCTTTTCCTTATTCAAGGTCACTAATCCCGCAAGAAACTGAACCCTAAGAGGGTATTGGTGAACCCTGTCGTGGATGTGATTCAAAGATGGGGAACTGAACCTTAAGAGTGGGGTACTGCATAAGACGGGACGCAAAAAGGGTTTAGGGTTGGATTAGAAAGACACGCTACGCGACTCTGCCTAATCCAACCCTAAACCCTTTTCCTTATTCAAGGTCACTAATCCCACAAGAAACTGAACCCTAAGAGGGTATTGGTGAACCCTGTCGTGGATGTGATTCAAATATGGGGCACTGAACCTTAAGAGTAGGGTACTGCATAAGACGGGACGGAAAAGGGTTTAGGGTTGGATTTGGCGTACCCGCTTCGCGGCTCTACCTAATCCAACCCTAGACCCTTTTCCTTATTAAAGGTCACTAAACCCGCAAGAAACTGAACCCTAAGAGGGTATTGACCTGGTGAACCCTATCGTGGATGTGATTCAAAGATGGGGCACTGAACCTTAAGAGTAGGGTACCGCATAAGACGGGACGTAAAAGGGTTTAGGGTTGGATTAGCTAAACCCGCAAGAAACTGAACCCTAAGAGGGTATTGGCCTGGTGAACCCTGTCGTGGATGTGATTCAAAGATGGGGCACTGAACCTTAAGAGTAGGGAACTGCATAAGACGGGACGGAAAAGGATTTAGGGTTGGATTAGGTGTACCCGCTTCGTGGCTCCGCCTAATCCAACCCTAAACCCTTTTCCTTATTCAAGGTCACTAATCCCGCAAGAAACTGAACCCTAAGAGGGTATTGGTGAACCCTGTCGTGGATGTGATTCAAATATGGGGAACTGAACCTTAAGAGTGGGGTACTGCATAAGACGCGACGCAAAAAGGGTTTAGGGTTGGATTAGAAAGACCCGCTACGCGACTCTGCCTAATCCAACCCTAAACCCTTTTCCTTATTCAAGGTCACTAATCCCACAAGAAACTGAACCCTAAGAGGGTATTGGTGAACCCTGTCGTGGATGTGATTCAAAGATGGGGCACTGAACCTTAAGTGTAGGGTACTGCATAAGACGGGACGGAAAAGGGTTTAGGGTTGGATTTGGCGTACCCGCTTCGCGGCTCTACCTAATCCAACCCTAGACCCTTTTCCTTATTAAAGGTCACTAAACCCGCAAGAAACTGAACCCTAAGAGGGTATTGACCTGGTGAACCCTATCGTGGATGTGATTCAAAGATGGGGCACTGAACCTTAAGAGTAGGGTACCGCATAAGACGGGACGTAAAAGGGTTTAGGGTTGGATTAGCTAAACCCGCAAGAAACTGAACCCTAAGAGGGTATTGGCCTGGTGAACCCTGTCGTGGATGTGATTCAAAGATGGGGCACTGAACCTTAAGAGTAGGGAACTGCATAAGACGGGACGGAAAAGGGTTTAGGGTTGGATTAGGTGTACCCGCTTCGTGGCTCCGCCTAATCCAACCCTAAACCCTTTTCCTTATTCAAGGTCACTAATCCCGCAAGAAACTGAACCCTAAGAGGGTATTGGTGAACCCTGTCGTGGATGTGATTCAAAGATGGGGAACTGAACCTTAAGAGTGGGGTACTGCATAAGACGGGACGCAAAAAGGGTTTAGGGTTGGATTAGAAAGACCCGCTACGCGACTCTGCCTAATCCAACCCTAAACCCTTTTCCTTATTCAAGGTCACTAATCCCACAAGAAACTGAACCCTAAGAGGTTATTGGTGAACCCTGTCGTGGATGTGATTCAAAGATGGGGCACTGAACCTTAAGAGTAGGTTACTGCATAAGACGGGACGGAAAAGGGTTTAGGGTTGGATTTGGCGTACCCGCTTCGCGGCTCTACCTAATCCAACCCTAAACCCTTTTCCTTATTAAAGGTCACTAAACCCGCAAGAAACTGAACCCTAAGAGGGTATTGACCTGGTGAACCCTATCGTGGATGTGATTCAAAGATGGGGCACTGAACCTTAAGAGTAGGGTACTGCATAAGACGGGACGTAAAAGGGTTTAGGGTTGGATTAGCTTAACCCGCAAGAAACTGAACCCTAAGAGGGTATTGGCCTGGTGAACCCTGTCGAGGATGTGATTCAAAGATGGGGCACTGAACCTTAAGAGTAGGGTACTGCATAAGACGGGACGGAAAAGGGTTTAGGGTTGGATTAGGCGTACCCGCTTCGTGGCTCCGCCTAATCCAACCCTAAACCTTTTTCCTTATTCAAGGTCACTAAACCCGCAAGAAACTGAACCCTAAGAGGGTATTGGCCTGGTGAACCCTGTCGTGGATGTTTTTCAAAGATGGGGCACTGAACCTTAAGAGTAGGGTACTACATAAGACGGGACGGAAAAGGGTTTAGGGTTGGATTAGGCGTGCCCGCTTCGCGGCTCCGCGTTATCCAACCCTAAACCCTTTTCCTTATTCAAGCTCACTAAATCCGCAATAAACTGAACCCTAAGAGGGTATTGGTGAACTCTGTCGTGGATGTGATTCAAAGATAGGGCACTGAACCTTAAGAGTAGGGTACATCATAAGACGGGATGGAAAAGGGTTTAGGGTTGGATTAGGCGAACCCGCTTCGCGGCTCCGCCTAATCCAACCCTAAACCCTTTTCCTTATTCAAGGACACTAAATCCGCAAGAAACAAAACCCTAAGAGGGTATTGGTGAACCCTGTCGTGGATGTGATTCAAAGATGGGGCACTGAACCTTAAGAGTTGGGTACTGCCTAAGACGGGACGGAAAAGGGATTGGGGTTGGATTAGGCGAACCCGCTTCGTGGATCCGCCTAATCCAACCCTAAACCCTTTTCCTTATTCAAGGCCACTAATCCCGAAAGAAACTGAACCCTAAGAGGGTATTGGTGAACCCTGTCGTGGATGTGATTCAATGATAGAGCACTGAACCTTAAGAGTAGGGTACTGCATAAGACGGGATGGAAAAGGGTTTAGGGTTGGATTAGGCAAACCCGCTTCGCGGCTCCGCCTAATCCAACCCTAAACCCTTTTCCTTATTCAAGGTCACTAAACCTGCAAGAAATTAAACCCTAAGAGGGTATTGGTGAACCCTGTCGTGGATGTGATTCAATGATGGGGCACTGAACCTTAAGAGTAGGGTACTGCCTAAGACGGGTCGGAAAAGGGTTTAGGGTCGGATTAGGCGAACCCGCTTCGTGGCTCCGCCTAATCCAACCCTAAACACTTTTCCTTATTCAAGGCCACTAATCCCGCAAGAAACTGAACCCTAAGAGGGTATTGGTGAACCCAGTCGTGGATGTGATTCAAAGATGGGGCACTGAACCTTAAGAGTAGGGTACTGCATAAGACGGGACGGAAAAGGGTTTAGGGTTGGATTACGCGTACCCGCTTCGCGGCTCCGCCTAATCCAACCCTAAACCCTTTTCCTTATTGAAGGTCACTAAACCCACAAGAAACTGAACCCTAAGAGGGTATTGGCCTGGTGAACCCTGTCGTGGATGTTTTTCAAAGATGGGGCACTGAACCTTAAGAGTAGGGTACTGCATAAGACGGGACGGAAAAGGGTTTAGGGTTGGATTAGGCGTGCCCGCTTCGCGGCTGCGCCTTATCCAACCCTAAACCCTTTTCCTTATTCTAGCTCACTAAACCCGCAATAAACTGAACCCTAAGAGGGTATTGGTGAACTCTGTCGTGGATGTGATTCAAAGATAGGGCACTGAACCTTAAGAGTAGGGTACAGCATAAGACGGGATGGAAAAGGGTTTAGGTTTGGATTAGGCGAACCCGCTTCGCGGCTCCGCCTAATCCAACCCTAAACCCTTTTCCTTATTCAAGGTCACTAAATCCGCAAGAAACAAAATCCTAAGAGGGTATTGGTGAACCCTGTCGTGGATGTGATTCAAAGATGGGGCACTGAACCTTAAGAGTTGGGTACTGCCTAAGACGGGATGGAAAAGGGTTTAGGGTTGGATTAGGCGAACCCGCTTCGCGGCTCCGCCTAATCCAACCCTAAACCCTTTTCCTTATTCAAGGTCACTAAACCTGCAAGAAATTAAACCCTAAGAGGGTATTGGTGAACCCTGTCGTGGATGTGATTCAATGATAGGGCACTGAACCTTAAGAGTAGGGTACTGCCTAAGACGGGTCGGAAAAGGGTTTAGGGTTGGATTAGGCGAACCCGCTTCGCGGCTCCGCCTAATCCAACCCTAAACCCTTTTCCTTATTCAAGGCCACTAATCCCGCAAGAAACTGAACCCTAAGAGGGTATTGGTGAACCCTGTCGTGGATGTGATTCAATGATAGGGCACTGAACCTTAAGAGTAGGGTACTGCATAAGACGGGACGGAAAAGGGTTTAGGGTTGGTTTACGCGTACCCGCTTCGCGGCTCCGCCTAATCCAACCCTAAACCCTTTTCCTTATTGAAGGTCACTAAACCCACAAGAAACTGAACCCTAAGAGGGTATTGGCCTGGTGAACCCTGTCGTGGATGTTTTTCAAAGATGGGGCACTGAACCTTAAGAGTAGGGTACTGCATAAGACGGGACGGAAAAGGGTTTAGGGTTGGATTAGGCGTGCGCGCTTCGCGGCTGCGCCTTATCCAACCCTAAACCCTTTTCCTTATTCAAACTCACTAAACCCGCAATAAACTGAACCCTAAGAGGGTATTGGTGAACCCTGTCATGGATGTGATTCAAAGATAGGGCACTGAACCTTAAGAGTAGGGTACTGCATAAGACGGTATGGAAAAGGGTTTAGGGTTGGATTAGGCGTACCCGCTTCGCGGCTCCGCCTAATCCAACCCTAAACCGTTTTCCTTATTCAAGGTCACTAATCCCGCAAGAAACTGAACCCTAAGAGGGTATTGGTGAACCCTGTCGTGGATGTGATTCAAAGATGGGGCACTGAACCTTAAGAGTAGGGTACTGCATAAGACGGGACAGAAAAGGGTTTAGGGTTGGATTAGGCGAACCCGCTTCGCGGCTCCGCCTAATCAAACCCTAAACCCTTTTCCTTATTTAAGGTCACTAAACCCGCAAGAAACTGAACCCTAAGAGAGTATTGGCCTGGTGAACCCTGTCGTGGATGTTTTTCAAAGATGGGGCACTGAACCTTAAGAGTAGGGTACTGCATAAGACGGCACAGAAAAGAGTTTAGGGTAGGATTAGGCGTGCCTGCTTCGCGGCTCCGCCTTATCCAACCCTAAACCCTTTTCCTTATTCAAGCTCACTAAACCCGCAAGAAACTAAACCCTAAGAGGGTATTGGTGAACCCTGTCGTGGATGTGATTCAAAGATGGGGCACTGAACCTTAAGAGTAGGATACTGCCTAAGACGGGACGGAAAAGGGTTTAGGGTTGGATTAGGCGAACCCGCTTCGTGGCTCCGCCTAATCCAACCCTGAACCCTTTTCCTTATTCAAGGCCACTAATCCCGCAAGAAACTGAACCCTAAGAGGGTATTGGTGAACCCTGTCGTGGATGTGATTCAAAGATGGGGCACTGAACCTTAAGAGTAGGGTACTGCATAAGACGGGACGGAAAAGGGTTTAGGGTTGGATTACGCGTACCCGCTTCGCTGCTCCGCCTAATCCAACCCTAAACCCTTTTCCTTATTGAAGGTCACTAAACCCACAAGAAACTGAACCCTAAGAGGGTATTGGCCTGGTGAACCCTGTCGTGGATGTTTTTCAAAGATGGGGCACTGAACCTTAAGAGTAGGGTACTGCATAAGACGGGACGGAAAAGGGTTTAGGGTTGGATTAGGCGTGCGCGCTTCGCGGCTGCGCCTTATCCAACCCTAAACCCTTTTCCTTATTCAAACTCACTAAACCCGCAATAAACTGAACCCTAAGAGGGTATTGGTGAACCCTGTCATGGATGTGATTCAAAGATAGGGCACTGAACCTTAAGAGTAGGGTACTGCATAAGACGGTATGGAAAAGGGTTTAGGGTTGGATTAGGCGAACCCGCTTCGCGGCTCCGCCTAATCCAACCCTAAACCGTTTTCCTTATTCAAGGTCACTAATCCCGCAAGAAACTGAACCCTAAGAGGGTATTGGTGAACCCTGTCGTGGATGTGATTCAAAGATGGGGCACTGAACCTTAAGAGTAGGGTACTGCATAAGATGGGACGGAAAAGGGTTTAGGGTTGGATTACGCGTACCCGCTTCGCGGCTCCGCCTAATCCAACCCTAAACCCTTTTCCTTATTGAAGGTCACTAAACCCACAAGAAACTGAACCCTAAGAGGGTATTGGCCTGGTGAACCCTGTCGTGGATGTTTTTCAAAGATGGGGCACTGAACCTTAAGAGTAGGGTACTGCATAAGACGAGACGGAAAAGGGTTTAGGGTTGGATTAGGCGTGCGCGCTTCGCGGCTGCGCCTTATCCAACCCTAAACCCTTTTCCTTATTCAAACTCACTAAACCCGCAATAAACTGAACCCTAAGAGGGTATTGGTGAACCCTGTCATGGATGTGATTCAAAGATAGGGCACTGAACCTTAAGAGTAGGGTACTGCATAAGACGGTATGGAAAAGGGTTTAGGGTTGGATTAGGCGTACCCGCTTCGCGGCTCCGCCTAATCCAACCCTAAACCGTTTTCCTTATTCAAGGTCACTAAACCCTCAAGAAACTAAACCCTAAGAGGGTATTGGTGAACCCTGTCATGGATGTAATTCAAAGATGGGGCACTGAATTTTAAGAGTAGGATACTGCCTAAGACGGGACGGAAAAGGGTTTAGGGTTGGATTAGGCGAGCCCGCTTCGTGGCTCCACCTAATCCAACCCTAAACCCTTTTCCTTATTCAAGGTCACTAATCCCGCAAGAAACTGAACCCTAAGAGGGTATTGGTGAACCCTGTCGTGGATGTGATTCAAAGATGGGGCACTGAACCTTAAGAGTAGGATACTGCCTAAGACGGGACGGAAAAGGGTTTAGGGTTGGATTAGGCGAACCCGCTTCGTGGCTCCGCCTAATCCAACCCTGAACCCTTTTCCTTATTCAAGGCCACTAATCCCGCAAGAAACTGAACCCTAAGAGGGTATTGGTGAACCCTGTCGTGGATGTGATTCAAAGATGGGGCACTGAACCTTAAGAGTAGGGTACTGCATAAGACGGGACGGAAAAGGGTTTAGGGTTGGATTACGCGTACCCGCTTCGCTGCTCCGCCTAATCCAACCCTAAACCCTTTTCCTTATTGAAGGTCACTAAACCCACAAGAAACTGAACCCTAAGAGGGTATTGGCCTGGTGAACCCTGTCGTGGATGTTTTTCAAAGATGGGGCACTGAACCTTAAGAGTAGGGTACTGCATAAGACAAGACGGAAAAGGGTTTAGGGTTGGATTAGGCGTGCCCGCTTCGCGGCTCCGCCTAATCCAACCCTAAACCCTTTTCCTTATTCAAGGTCACTAAACCCGCAAGAAACTGAACCCTAAGAGGGTATTGGCCTGGTGAACCCTGTCGTGGATGTTTTTCAAAGATGGGGCACTGAACCGTAAGAGTAGGGTACTGCATAAGACGGGACAGAAAAGAGTTTAGGGTAGGATTAGGCGTGCCTGCTTCGCGGCTCCGCCTTATCCAACCCTAAACCCTTTTCCTTATTCAAGCTCACTAAACCCGCAAGAAACTAAACCCTAAGAGGGTATTGGTGAACCCTGTCGTGGATGTGATTCAAAGATGGGGCACTGAACCTTAAGAGTAGGATACTGCCTAAGACGGGACGGAAAAGGGTTTAGGGTTGGATTAGGCGAACCCGCTTCGTGGCTCCGCCTAATCCAACCCTAAACCCTTTTCCTTATTCAAGGCCACTAATCCCGCAAGAAACTGAACCCTAAGAGGGTATTGGTGAACCTTGTCGTGGATGTGATTCAAAGATGGGGCACTGAACCTTAAGAGTAGGGTACTGCATAAGACGGGACAGAAAAGGGTTTAGGGTTGGATTAGGCGAACCCGCTTCGCGGCTCCGCCTAATCAAACCCTAAACCCTTTTCCTTATTTAAGGTCACTAAACCCGCAAGAAACTGAACCCTAAGAGAGTATTGGCCTGGTGAACCCTGTCGTGGATGTTTTTCAAAGATGGGGCACTGAACCTTAAGAGTAGGGTACTGCATAAGACGGGACAGAAAAGAGTTTAGGGTAGGATTAGGCGTGCCTGCTTCGCGGCTCCGCCTTATCCAACCCTAAACCCTTTTCCTTATTCAAGCTCACTAAACCCGCAAGAAACTAAACCCTAAGAGGGTATTGGTGAACCCTGTCGTGGATGTGATTCAAAGATGGGGCACTGAACCTTAAGAGTAGGATACTGCCTAAGACGGGACGGAAAAGGGTTTAGGGTTGGATTAGGCGAACCCGCTTCGTGGCTCCGCCTAATCCAACCCTGAACCCTTTTCCTTATTCAAGGCCACTAATCCCGCAAGAAACTGAACCCTAGGAGGGTATTGGTGAACCCTGTCGTGGATGTGATTCAAAGATGGGGCACTGAACCTTAAGAGTAGGGTACTGCATAAGACGGGACGGAAAAGGGTTTAGGGTTGGATTACGCGTACCCGCTTCGCTGCTCCGCCTAATCCAACCCTAAACCCTTTTCCTTATTGAAGGTCACTAAACCCACAAGAAACTGAACCCTAAGAGGGTATTGGCCTGGTGAACCCTGTCGTGGATGTTTTTCAAAGATGGGGCACTGAACCTTAAGAGTAGGGTACTGCATAAGACGGGACGGAAAAGGGTTTAGGGTTGGATTAGGCGTGCGCGCTTCGCGGCTGCGCCTTATCCAACCCTAAACCCTTTTCCTTATTCAAACTCACTAAACCCGCAATAAACTGAACCCTAAGAGGGTATTGGTGAACCCTGTCATGGATGTGATTCAAAGATAGGGCACTGAACCTTAAGAGTAGGGTACTGCATAAGACGGTATGGAAAAGGGTTTAGGGTTGGATTAGGCGAACCCGCTTCGCGGCTCCGCCTAATCCAACCCTAAACCGTTTTCCTTATTCAAGGTCACTAATCCCGCAAGAAACTGAACCCTAAGAGGGTATTGGTGAACCCTGTCGTGGATGTGATTCAAAGATGGGGCACTGAACCTTAAGAGTAGGGTACTGCATAAGATGGGACGGAAAAGGGTTTAGGGTTGGATTACGCGTACCCGCTTCGCGGCTCCGCCTAATCCAACCCTAAACCCTTTTCCTTATTGAAGGTCACTAAACCCACAAGAAACTGAACCCTAAGAGGGTATTGGCCTGGTGAACCTTGTCGTGGATGTTTTTCAAAGATGGGGCACTGAACCTTAAGAGTAGGGTACTGCATAAGACGGGACGGAAAAGGGTTTAGGGTTGGATTAGGCGTGCGCGCTTCGCGGCTGCGCCTTATCCAACCCTAAACCCTTTTCCTTATTCAAACTCACTAAACCCGCAATAAACTGAACCCTAAGAGGGTATTGGTGAACCCTGTCATGGATGTGATTCAAAGATAGGGCACTGAACCTTAAGAGTAGGGTACTGCATAAGACGGTATGGAAAAGGGTTTAGGGTTGGATTAGGCGTACCCGCTTCGCGGCTCCGCCTAATCCAACCCTAAACCGTTTTCCTTATTCAAGGTCACTAAACCCTCAAGAAACTAAACCCTAAGAGGGTATTGGTGAACCCTGTCATGGATGTAATTCAAAGATGGGGCACTGAATTTTAAGAGTAGGATACTGCCTAAGACGGGACGGAAAAGGGTTTAGGGTTGGATTAGGCGAGCCCGCTTCGTGGCTCCACCTAATCGAACCCTAAACCCTTTTCCTTATTCAAGGTCACTAATCCCGCAAGAAACTGAACCCTAAGAGGGTATTGGTGAACCCTGTCGTGGATGTGATTCAAAGATGGGGCACTGAACCTTAAGAGTAGGGTACTGCATAAGACGGGACGGAAAAGGGTTTAGGGTTGGATTAGGCGAACCCGCTTCGCGGCTCCGCCTAATCCAACCCTAAACCCTTTTCCTTATTTCAGGTCACTAAACCCGCAAGAAACTGAACCCTAAGAGGGTATTGGCCTGGTGAACCCTGTCGTGGATGTGATTCAAAGATGGGGCACTGAACCTTAAGAGTAGGGTACTGCATAAGGCGGGACGGAAAAGGGTTTAGGGTTGGATTAGGCGAACCCGCTTCGCGGCTCCGCCTAATCCAACCCTAAACCCTTTTCCTTATTCAAGGTCACTAAACCCACAAGAAACTGAACCCTAAGAGGGTATTGGCCTGGTGAACCCTGTCGTGGATGTTTTTCAAAGATGGGGCACTGAACCTTAAGAGTAGGGTACTGCATAAGACGGGACAGAAAAGGGTTTAGGGTAGGATTAGGCGTGCCTGCTTCGCGGCTCCGCCTTATCCAACCCTAAACCCTTCTCCTTATTCAAGCTCCCTAAACCCGCAAGAAACTAAACCCTAAGAGGGTATTGGTGAACCCTGTCGTGGATGTGATTCAAAGATGGGGCACTGAACCTTAAGAGTAGGATACTGCCTAAGACGGGACGGAAAAGGGTTTAGGGTTGGATTAGGCGAACCCGCTTCGTGGCTCCGCCTAATCCAACCCTAAACCCTTTTCCTTATTCAAGGCCACTAATCCCGCAAGAAAATGAACCCTAAGAGGGTATTGGCCTGGTGAACCCTGTCGTGGATGTTTTTCAAAGATGGGGCACTGAACCTTAAGAGTAGGGTACTGCATAAGACGGGACGGAAAAGGGTTTAGGTTTGGATTAGGCGTGCGCGCTTCGCGGCTGCGCCTTATCCAACCCTAAACCCTTTTCCTTATTCAAACTCACTAAACCCGCAATAAACTGAACCCTAAGAGGGTATTGGTGAACCCTGTCATGGATGTGATTCAAAGATAGGGCACTGAACCTTAAGAGTAGGGTACTGCATAAGACGGTATGGAAAAGGGTTTAGGGTTGGATTAGGCGTACCCGCTTCGCGGCTCCGCCTAATCCAACCCTAAACCGTTTTCCTTATTCAAGGTCACTAAACCCTCAAGAAACTAAACCCTAAGAGGGTATTGGTGAACCCTGTCATGGATGTAATTCAAAGATGGGGCACTGAACCTTAAGAGTAGGATACTGCCTAAGACGGGACGGAAAAGGGTTTAGGGTTGGATTAGGCGAGCCCGCTTAGTGGCTCCGCCTAATCCAACCCTAAACCCTTTTCCTTATTCAAGGTCACTAATCCCGCAAGAAACTGAACCCTAAGAGGGTATTGATGAACCCTGTCGTGGATGTGATTCAAAGATGGGGCACTGAACCTTAAGAGTAGGGTACTGCATAAGACGGGACGGAAAAGGGCTTAGGGTTGGATTAGGCGAACCCGCTTCGCGGCTCCGCCTAATCCAACCCTAAACCCTTTTCCTTATTTAAGGTCACTAAACCCGCAAGAAACTGAACCCTAAGAGGGTATTGGCCTGGTGAACCCTGTCGTGGATGTGATTCAAAGATGGGGCACTAAACCTTAAGAGTAGGGTACTGCATAAGGCGGGACGGAAAAGGGTTTAGGGTTGGATTAGGCGAACCCGCTTCGCGGCTCCGCCTAATCCAACCCTAAACCCTTTTCCTTATTCAAGGTCACTAAACCCACAAGAAACTGAACCCTAAGAGGGTATTGGCCTGGTGAACCCTGTCGTGGATGTTTTTCAAAGATGGGGCACTGAACCTTAAGAGTAGGGTACTGCATAAGACGGGACAGAAAAGGGTTTAGGGTAGGATTAGGCGTGCCTGCTTCGCGGCTCCGCCTTATCCAACCCTAAACCCTTCTCCTTATTCAAGCTCCCTAAACCCGCAAGAAACTAAACCCTAAGAGGGTATTGGTGAACCCTGTCGTGGATGTGATTCAAAGATGGGGCACTGAACCTTAAGAGTAGGATACTGCCTAAGACGGGACGGAAAAGGGTTTAGGGTTGGATTAGGCGAACCCGCTTCGTGGCTCCGCCTAATCCAACCCTAAACCCTTTTCCTTATTCAAGGCCACTAATCCCGCAAGAAAATGAACCCTAAGAGGGTATTGGCCTGGTGAACCCTGTCGTGGATGTTTTTCAAAGATGGGGCACTGAAACTTAAGAGTAGGGTACTGCATAAGACGGGACGGAAAAGGGTTTAGGTTTGGATTAGGCGTGCGCGCTTCGCGGCTGCGCCTTATCCAACCCTAAACCCTTTTCCTTATTCAAACTCACTAAACCCGCAATAAACTGAACCCTAAGAGGGTATTGGTGAACCCTGTCATGGATGTGATTCAAAGATAGGGCACTGAACCTTAAGAGTAGGGTACTGCATAAGACGGTATGGAAAAGGGTTTAGGGTTGGATTAGGCGTACCCGCTTCGCGGCTCCGCCTAATCCAACCCTAAACCGTTTTCCTTATTCAAGGTCACTAAACCCTCAAGAAACTAAACCCTAAGAGGGTATTGGTGAACCCTGTCATGGATGTAATTCAAAGATGGGGCACTGAACCTTAAGAGTAGGATACTGCCTAAGACGGGACGGAAAAGGGTTTAGGGTTGGATTAGGCGAGCCCGCTTAGTGGCTCCGCCTAATCCAACCCTAAACCCTTTTCCTTATTCAAGGTCACTAATCCCGCAAGAAACTGAACCCTAAGAGGGTATTGGTGAACCCTGTCGTGGATGTGATTCAAAGATGGGGCACTGAACCTTAAGAGTAGGGTACTGCATAAGACGGGACGGAAAAGGGTTTAGGGTTGGATTAGGCGAACCCGCTTCGCGGCTCCGCCTAATCCAACCCTAAACCCTTTTCCTTATTTAAGGTCACTAAACCCGCAAGAAACTGAACCCTAAGAGGGTATTGGCCTGGTGAACCCTGTCGTGGATGTGATTCAAAGATGGGGCACTAAACCTTAAGAGTAGGGTACTGCATAAGGCGGGACGGAAAAGGGTTTAGGGTTGGATTAGGCGAACCCGCTTCGCGGCTCCGCCTAATCCAACCCTAAACCCTTTTCCTTATTGAAGGTCACTAAACCCACAAGAAACTGAACCCTAAGAGGGTATTGGCCTGGTGAACCCTGTCGTGGATGTTTTTCAAAGATGGGGCACTGAACATTAAGAGTAGGGTACTGCATAAGACGGGACAGAAAAGGGTTTAGGGTAGGATTAGGCGTGCCTGCTTCGCGGCTCCGCCTTATCCAACCCTAAACCCTTTTCCTTATTCAAGCTCAGTAAACCCGCAAAAAACTAAACCCTAAGAGGGTATTGGTGAACCCTGTCGTGGATGTGATTCAAAGATGGGGCACTGAACCTTAAGAGTAGGATACTGCCTAAGACGGGACGGAAAAGGGTTTAGGGTTGGATTAGGCGAACCCGCTTCGTGGCTCCGCCTAATCCAACCCTAAACCCTTTTCCTTATTCAAGGCCACTAATCCCGGAAGAAAATGAACCCTAAGAGGGTATTGGTGAACCCTGTCGTGGATGTGATTCAAAGATGGGGCACTGAACCTTAAGAGTAGGGTACTGCATAAGACGGGATGGAAAAGGGTTTAGGGTTGGATTAGGCGTACCCGTTTCGCGGCTCCGCCTAATCCAACCCTAAACCCTTTTCCTTATTTAAGGTCACTAAACCAGCAAGAAACTGAACCCTAAGAGGGTATTGGTGAACCCTGTCGTGGATGTGATTCAAAGATGGGGCACTGAACCTTAAGAGTAGGGTACTGCATAAGACGGGACGGAAAAGGATTTAGGGTTGGATTAGGTGTACCCGCTTCGTGGCTCCGCCTAATCCAACCCTAAACCCTTTTCCTTATTCAAGGCCACTAATCCCGCAAGAAAATGAACCCTAAGAGGGTATTGGCCTGGTGAACCCTGTCGTGGATGTTTTTCAAAGATGGGGCACTGAACCTTAAGAGTAGGGTACTGCATAAGACGGGACGGAAAAGGGTTTAGGTTTGGATTAGGCGTGCGCGCTTCGCGGCTGCGCCTTATCCAACCCTAAACCCTTTTCCTTATTCAAACTCACTAAACCCGCAATAAACTGAACCCTAAGAGGGTATTGGTGAACCCTGTCATGGATGTGATTCAAAGATAGGGCACTGAACCTTAAGAGTAGGGTACTGCATAAGACGGTATGGAAAAGGGTTTAGGGTTGGATTAGGCGTACCCGCTTCGCGGCTCCGCCTAATCCAACCCTAAACCGTTTTCCTTATTCAAGGTCACTAAACCCTCAAGAAACTAAACCCTAAGAGGGTATTGGTGAACCCTGTCATGGATGTAATTCAAAGATGGGGCACTGAACCTTAAGAGTAGGATACTGCCTAAGACGGGACGGAAAAGGGTTTAGGGTTGGATTAGGCGAGCCCGCTTAGTGGCTCCGCCTAATCCAACCCTAAACCCTTTTCCTTATTCAAGGTCACTAATCCCGCAAGAAACTGAACCCTAAGAGGGTATTGGTGAACCCTGTCGTGGATGTGATTCAAAGATGGGGCACTGAACCTTAAGAGTAGGGTACTGCATAAGACGGGACGGAAAAGGGTTTAGGGTTGGATTAGGCGAACCCGCTTCGCGGCTCCGCCTAATCCAACCCTAATCCCTTTTCCTTATTTAAGGTCACTAAACCCGCAAGAAACTGAACCCTAAGAGGGTATTGGCCTGGTGAACCCTGTCGTGGATGTGATTCAAAGATGGGGCACTGAACCTTAAGAGTAGGGTACTGCATAAGGCGGGACGGAAAAGGGTTTAGGGTTGGATTAGGCGAACCCGCTTCGCGGCTCCGCCTAATCCAACCCTAAACCCTTTTCCTTATTGAAGGTCACTAAACCCACAAGAAACTGAACCCTAAGAGGGTATTGGCCTGGTGAACCCTGTCGTGGATGTTTTTCAAAGATGGGGCACTGAACATTAAGAGTAGGGTACTGCATAAGACGGGACAGAAAAGGGTTTAGGGTAGGATTAGGCGTGCCTGCTTCGCGGCTCCGCCTTATCCAACCCTAAACCCTTTTCCTTATTCAAGCTCAGTAAACCCGCAAAAAACTAAACCCTAAGAGGGTATTGGTGAACCCTGTCGTGGATGTGATTCAAAGATGGGGCACTGAACCTTAAGAGTAGGGTACTGCATAAGACGGGATGGAAAAGGGTTTAGGGTTGGATTAGGCGTACCCGTTTCGCGGCTCCGCCTAATCCAACCCTAAACCCTTTTCCTTATTTAAGGTCACTAAACCAGCAAGAAACTGAACCCTAAGAGGGTATTGGTGAACCCTGTCGTGGATGTGATTCAAAGATGGGGCACTGAACCTTAAGAGTAGGGTACTGCATAAGACGGGACGGAAAAGGATTTAGGGTTGGATTAGGTGTACCCGCTTCGTGGCTCCGCCTAATCCAACCCTAAACCCTTTTCCTTATTCAAGGCCACTAATCCCGCAAGAAAATGAACCCTAAGAGGGTATTGGCCTGGTGAACCCTGTCGTGGATGTTTTTCAAAGATGGGGCACTGAACCTTAAGAGTAGGGTACTGCATAAGACGGGACGGAAAAGGGTTTAGGTTTGGATTAGGCGTGCGCGCTTCGCGGCTGCGCCTTATCCAACCCTAAACCCTTTTCCTTATTCAAACTCACTAAACCCGCAATAAACTGAACCCTAAGAGGGTATTGGTGAACCCTGTCATGGATGTGATTCAAAGATAGGGCACTGAACCTTAAGAGTAGGGTACTGCATAAGACGGTATGGAAAAGGGTTTAGGGTTGGATTAGGCGTACCCGCTTCGCGGCTCCGCCTAATCCAACCCTAAACCGTTTTCCTTATTCAAGGTCACTAAACCCTCAAGAAACTAAACCCTAAGAGGGTATTGGTGAACCCTGTCATGGATGTAATTCAAAGATGGGGCACTGAACCTTAAGAGTAGGATACTGCCTAAGACGGGACGGAAAAGGGTTTAGGGTTGGATTAGGCGAGCCCGCTTAGTGGCTCCGCCTAATCCAACCCTAAACCCTTTTCCTTATTCAAGGTCACTAATCCCGCAAGAAACTGAACCCTAAGAGGGTATTGGTGAACCCTGTCGTGGATGTGATTCAAAGATGGGGCACTGAACCTTAAGAGTAGGGTACTGCATAAGACGGGACGGAAAAGGGTTTAGGGTTGGATTAGGCGAACCCGCTTCGCGGCTCCGCCTAATCCAACCCTAATCCCTTTTCCTTATTTAAGGTCACTAAACCCGCAAGAAACTGAACCCTAAGAGGGTATTGGCCTGGTGAACCCTGTCGTGGATGTGATTCAAAGATGGGGCACTGAACCTTAAGAGTAGGGTACTGCATAAGGCGGGACGGAAAAGGGTTTAGGGTTGGATTAGGCGAACCCGCTTCGCGGCTCCGCCTAATCCAACCCTAAACCCTTTTCCTTATTGAAGGTCACTAAACCCACAAGAAACTGAACCCTAAGAGGGTATTGGCCTGGTGAACCCTGTCGTGGATGTTTTTCAAAGATGGGGCACTGAACATTAAGAGTAGGGTACTGCATAAGACGGGACAGAAAAGGGTTTAGGGTAGGATTAGGCGTGCCTGCTTCGCGGCTCCGCCTTATCCAACCCTAAACCCTTTTCCTTATTCAAGCTCAGTAAACCCGCAAAAAACTAAACCCTAAGAGGGTATTGGTGAACCCTGTCGTGGATGTGATTCAAAGATGGGGCACTGAACCTTAAGAGTAGGATACTGCCTAAGACGGGACGGAAAAGGGTTTAGGGTTGGATTAGGCGAACCCGCTTCGTGGCTCCGCCTAATCCAACCCTAAACCCTTTTCCTTATTCAAGGCCACTAATCCCGCAAGAAAATGAACCCTAAGAGGGTATTGGTGAACCCTGTCGTGGATGTGATTCAAAGATGGGGCACTGAACCTTAAGAGTAGGGTACTGCATAAGACGGGATGGAAAAGGGTTTAGGGTTGGATTAGGCGTACCCGTTTCGCGGCTCCGCCTAATCCAACCCTAAACCCTTTTCCTTATTTAAGGTCACTAAACCAGCAAGAAACTGAACCCTAAGAGGGTATTGGTGAACCCTGTCGTGGATGTGATTCAAAGATGGGGCACTGAACCTTAAGAGTAGGGTACTGTATAAGACGGGACGGAAAAGGGTTTAGGGTTGTATTTGGCGTACCCGCTTCGCGGCTTTGCCTAATCCAACCCTAAACCCTTTTCCTTATTCAAGGTCACTAAACCCGCAAGAAACTGAACCCTAAGAGGGTATTGGCCTGGTGAACCCTGTCGTGGACGTTTTTCAAAGATGGGGCACTTAACCTTAAGAGTAGGGTACTGCATAAGACGGGACGGAAAAGGGTTTAGGGTTGGATTAGGCGTGCCCGCTTCGCGGCTCCGCCTTATCCAACCCTAAACCCTTTTCCTTATTTAAGGTCACTAAATCCGCAAGAAACTGAACCCTAAGAGGGTATTGGTGAACCCTGTCGTGGATGTGATTCAAAGATGGGGCACTGAACCTTAAGAGTAGGGTACTGCATAAGACGGGACGGAAAAGGGTTTAGGGTTGGATTAGGCGAACCCGCTTCGCGGCTCCGCCTAATCCAACCCTAAACCCTTTTCCTTATTTAAGGTCACTAAACCCGCAAGAAACTGAACCCTAAGAGGGTATTGGTGAACCCTGTCGTGGATGTGATTCAAAGATGGGGCACTGAACCTTAAGAGTAGGGTACTGCATAAGACGGGATGGAAAAGGGTTTAGGGTTGGATTAGGCGTACCCGTTTCGCGGCTCCGCCTAATCCAACCCTAAACCCTTTTCCTTATTTAAGGTCACTAAACCAGCAAGAAACTGAACCCTAAGAGGGTATTGGTGAACCCTGTCGTGGATGTGATTCAAAGATGGGGCACTGAACCTTAAGAGTAGGGTACTGCATAAGACGGGACAGAAAAGGGTTTAGGGTTGGATTTAGCGTACCCGCTTCGCGGCTCCACCTAATCCAACCCTAAACCCATTTCCTTATTAAAGGTCACTAAACCCGCAAGAAACTGAACCCTAAGAGGGTATTGGTGAACCCTGTCGTGGGTGTGATTCAAAGATGGGGCACTGAACCTTAAGAGTAGGGTACTGTATAAGACGGGACGGAAAAGGGTTTAGGGTTGGATTTGGCGTACCCGCTTCGCGGCTTTGCCTAATCCAACCCTAAACCCTTTTCCTTATTCAAGGTCACTAAACCCGCAAGAAACTGAACCCTAAGAGGGTATTGGCCTGGTGAACCCTGTCGTGGACGTTTTTCATAGATGGGGCACTTAACCTTAAGAGTAGGGTACTGCATAAGACGGGACGGAAAAGGGTTTAGGGTTGGATTAGGCGTGCCCGCTTCGCGGCTCCGCCTTATCCAACCCTAAACCCTTTTCCTTATTTAAGGTCACTAAACCCGCAAGAAACTGAACCCTAAGAGGGTATTGGTGAACCCTGTCGTGGATGTGATTCAAAGATGGGGCACTGAACCTTAAGAGTAGGGTACTGCATAAGACGGGACGGAAAAGGGTTTAGGGTTGGATTAGGCGAACCCGCTTCGCGGCTCCGCCTAATCCAACCCTTAACCCTTTTCCTTATTTAAGGTCACTAAACCCGCAAGAAACTGAACCCTAAGAGGGTATTGGTGAACCTTGTCGTGGATGTGATTCAAAGATAGGGCACTGAATCTTAAGAGTAGGGTACTGCATAAGACGGGACGGAAAAGGGTTTAGGGTTGGATTAGGCGAACCCGCTTCGCGGCTCCACCTAATCCAACCCTAAACCCTTTTCCTTATTTAAGGTCACTAAACCCGCAAGAAACTGAACCCTAAGAGGGTATTGGTGAACCCTGTCGTGGATGTGATTCAAAGATGGGGCACTGAACCTTAAGAGTAGGGTACTGCATAAGACGGGACGGAAAAGGGTTTAGGGTTGGATTTAGCGTACCCGCTTCGCGGCTCCACCTAATCCAACCCTAAACCCATTTCCTTATTAAAGGTCACTAAACCCGCAAGAAACTGAACCCTAAGAGGGTATTGGTGAACCCTGTCGTGGGTGTGATTCAAAGATGGGGCACTGAACCTTAAGAGTAGGGTACTGTATAAGACGGGACGGAAAAGGGTTTAGGGTTGGATTTGGCGTACCCGCTTCGCGGCTTTGCCTAATCCAACCCTAAACCCTTTTCCTTATTCAAGGTCACTAAACCCGCAAGAAACTGAACCCTAAGAGGGTATTGGCCTGGTGAACCCTGTCGTGGACGTTTTTCATAGATGGGGCACTTAACCTTAAGAGTAGGGTACTGCATAAGACGGGACGGAAAAGGGTTTAGGGTTGGATTAGGCGTGCCCGCTTCGCGGCTCCGCCTTATCCAACCCTAAACCCTTTTCCTTATTTAAGGTCACTAAACCCGCAAGAAACTGAACCCTAAGAGGGTATTGGTGAACCCTGTCGTGGATGTGATTCAAAGATGGGGCACTGAACCTTAAGAGTAGGGTACTGCATAAGACGGGACGGAAAAGGGTTTAGGGTTGGATTAGGCGAACCCGCTTCGCGGCTCCGCCTAATCCAACCCTAAACCCTTTTCCTTATTTAAGGTCACTAAACCCGCAAGAAACTGAACCCTAAGAGGGTATTGGTGAACCTTGTCGTGGATGTGATTCAAAGATAGGGCACTGAATCTTAAGAGTAGGGTACTGCATAAGACGGGACGGAAAAGGGTTTAGGGTTGGATTAGGCGAACCCGCTTTGTGGCTCCGCCTAATCCAACCCTAAACCCTTTTCCTTATTCAAGGCCACTAATCCCGCAAGAAAATGAACCCTAAGAGGGTATTGGTGAACCTTGTCGTGGATGTGATTCAAAGATGTGGCACTGAACCTTAAGAGTAGGGTACTGCATAAGACGGGATGGAAAAGGGTTTAGGGTTGGATTAGGCGTACCCGTTTCGCGGCTCCGCCTAATCCAACCCTAAACCCTTTTCCTTATTTAAGGTCACTAAACCCGCAAGAAACTGAACCCTAAGAGGGTATTGGTGAACCCTGTCGTGGATGTGATTCAAAGATGGGGCACTGAACCTTAAGAGTAGGGTACTGCATAAGACGGGACGGAAAAGGGTTTAGGGTTGGATTTAGCGTACCCGCTTCGCGTCTCCACCTAATCCAACCCTAAACCCATTTCCTTATTAAAGGTCACTAAACCCGCAAGAAACTGAACCCTAAGAGGGTATTGGTGAACCCTGTCGTGGGTGTGATTCAAAGATGGGGCACTGAACCTTAAGAGTAGGGTACTGCATAAGACGGGACGGAAAAGGGTTTAGGGTTGGATTTGGCGTACCCGCTTCGCGGCTCCGCCTTATCCAACCCTAAACCCTTTTCCTTATTCATGGTCACTAAACCCGCAAGAAACTGAACCCTAAGAGGGTATTGGTCTATGAACCCTGTCGTCGATGTTTTTCAAAGATGGGGCACTGAACCTTAAGAGTAGGGTACTGCATAAGACAAGACGGAAAAGGGTTTAGGGTTGGATTAGGCGTGCCCGCTTCGCGGCTCCGCCTTATCCAACCCTAAACCCTTTTCCTTATTTAAGGTCACTAAACCCGCAAGAAACTGAACCCTAAGAGGGTATTGGTGAACCTTGTCGTGGATGTGATTCAAAGATGGGGCACTGAACCTTAAAAGTAGGGTACTGCATAAGACGGGACGGAAAAGGGTTTGGGGTTGGATTAGGCGAACCCGCTTCGCGGCTCCGCCTAATCCAACCCTAAACCCTTTTTCTTATTTAAGGTCACTAAACCCGCAAGAAACTGAACACTAAGAGGGTATTGGTGAACCTTGTCGTGGATGTGATTCAAAGATAGGGCACTGAATCTTAAGAGTAGGGTACTGCATAAGACGGGACGGAAAAGGGTTTAGGGTTGGATTAGGCGAACCCGCTTCGTGGCTCCGCCTAATCCAACCCTAAACCCTTATTCAAGGCCACTAATCCCGCAAGAAAATGAACCCTAAGAGGGTATTGGTGAACCCTGTCGTGGATGTGATTCAAAGATGGGGCACTGAACCTTAAGAGTAGGGTACTGCATAAGATGGGACGGAAAAGGGTTTAGGGTTGGATTTAGCGTACCCTCTTCGCGGCTCCACCGAATCCAACCCTAAACCCATTTCCTAATTAAAGGTCACTAAACCCGCAAGAAACTGAACCCTAAGAGGGTATTGGTGAAACCTGTCGTGGGTGTGATTCAAAGATGGGGCACTGAACCTTAAGAGTAGGGTACTGCATAAGACGGGACGGAAAAGGGTTTAGGGTTAGATTAGGCGAACCCGCTTCGCGGCTCCGCCTAATCCAACCCTAAACCCTTTTCCTTATTTAAGGTCACTAAACCCGCAAGAAACTGAACCCTAAGAGGGTATTGACCTGGTGAACCCTGTCGTGGATGTGATTCAAAGATGGGGCACTGAACTTTAAGAGTAGGGTACTGCATAAGACGGGACGGAAAAGGGTTTAGGGTTGGATTAGGCGAACCCGCTTCGCGGCTCCGCCTTATCCAACCCTAAACCCTTTTCCTTATTCAAGCTCACTAAACCCGCAATAAACTGAACCCTAAGAGGGTATTGGTGAACCCTGTCGTGGATGTGATTAAAAGATAGGGCACTGAACCTTAAGAGTAAGGTATTGCATAAGACGGGATGGAAAAGGGTTTAGGGTTGGATTAGGCGTACCCGCTTCGTGGCTCCGCCTAATCCAACCCTAAACCCTTTTCCTTATTCAAGGTCACTAAACCCGCAAGAAACTAAACCCTAAGAGGGTATTGGTGAACCCTGTCGTGGATGTGATTCAAAGATGGGGCACTGAACCTTAAGAGTAGGGTACTGCCTAAGACGGGACGGAAAAGGGTTTAGGGTTGGATTAGGCGAACCCGCTTCGTGGCTCCGCCTAATCCAACCCTAAACCCTTTTCCTTATTCAAGGCCACTAATCCCGCAAGAAACTGAACCCTAAGAGGGTATTGGTGAACCCTGTCGTGGATGTGATTCAAAGATGGGGCACTGAACCTTAGAGCAGGGTACTGCATAAGACGGAACGGAAAAGGGTTTAGGGTTGGATTAGGTGAACCCGCTTCGCGGCTCCGCCTAATCCAACCCTAAACCCTTTTCCTTATTTAAGGTCACTAAACCCGCAAGAAACTGAACCCTAAGACGGTATTGACCTGGTGAACCCTGTCGTGGATGTGATTCAAAGATGGGGCACTGAACATTAAGAGTAGGGTACTGCATAAGACGGGACGGAAAAGGGTTTAGGGTTGGATTAGGCGAACCCGCTTCGCGGCTCCGCCTAATCCAACCCTAAACCCTTTTCCTTATTCAAGGTCACTAAACCCGCAAGAAACTGAACCCTAAGAGGGTATTGGCCTGGTGAACCCTGTCGTGGACGTTTTTCAAAGATGGGGCACTGAACCATAAGAGTAGGGTACTGCATAAGACGGGACGGAAAAGGGTTTAGGGTTGGATTAGGCGTGCCCGCTTCGCGGCTTCGCCTTATCCAACCCTAAACCCTTTTCCTTATTCAAGCTCACTAAACCCGCAATAAACTGAACCCTAAGAGGGTATTGGTGAACCCTGTCGTGGATGTGATTAAAAGATAGGGCACTGAACCTTAAGAGTAAGGTATTGCATAAGACGGGATGGAAAAGGGTTTAGGGTTGGATTAGGCGTACCCGCTTCGTGGCTCCGCCTAATCCAACCCTAAACCCTTTTCCTTATTCAAGGTCACTAAACCGCAAGAAACTAAACCCTAAGAGGGTATTGGTGAACCCTGTCGTGGATGTGATTCAAAGATGGGGCACTGAACCTTAAGAGTAGGGTACTGCCTAAGATGGGACGGAAAAGGGTTTAGGGTTGGATTAGGCGAACCCGCTTCGTGGCTCCGCCTAATCCAACCCTAAACCCTTTTCCTTATTCAAGGCCACTAATCCCGCAAGAAACTGAACCCTAAGAGGGTATTGGTGAACCCTGTCGTGGATGTGATTCAAAGATGGGGCACTGAACCTTAAGTGTAGGTTACTGCATAAGACGGGACGGAAAAGGGTTTAGGGTTGGATTAGGCGTACCCATTTCGCGGCTCCGCCTAATCCAACCCTAAACCCTTTTCCTTATTTAAGGTCACTAAACCCGCAAGAAACTGAACCCTAAGAGGGTATTGGTAAACCCTGTCGTGGATGTGATTCAAAGATGGGGCACTGAACCTTAAGAGTAGGGTACTGCATAAGACGTGACGGAAAAGGGTTTAGGGTTGGATTAAGCGTACCCGCTTCGCGGCTCCGCCTAATCCAACCCTAAACCCTTTTCCTTATTTAAGGTCACTAAACCCGCAAGAAACTGAACCCTAAGAGGGTATTGGTGAACCTTGTCGTGGATGTGATTCAAAGATGGGGCACTGAACCTTAAGAGTAGGGTACTGCATAAGACAAGACGGAAAAGGGTTTAGGGTTGGATTAGGCGTGCCCGCTTCGCGGCTCCGCCTAATCCAACCCTAAACCCTTTTCCTTATTCAAGGTCACTAAACCCGCAAGAAACTGAACCCTAAGAGGGTATTGGCCTGGTGAACCCTGTCGTGGATGTTTTTCAAAGATGGGGCACTGAACCTTAAGAGTAGGGTACTGCATAAGACGGGACGGAAAAGGGTTTAGGGTTGGATTAGGCGTACCCGCTTCGCGGCTCCGCCTAATCCAACCCTAAACCCTTTTCCTTATTTAAGGTCACTAAACCCGCAAGAAACTGAACCCTAAGAGGGTATTGGTGAACCTTGTCGTGGATGTGATTCAAAGATGGGGCACTGAACCTTAAGAGTAGGGTACTGCATAAGACAAGACGGAAAAGGGTTTAGGGTTGGATTAGGCGAACCCGCTTCGTGACTCCGCCTAATCCAACCCTAAACCCTTTTCCTTATTCAAGGCCACTAATCCCGCAAGAAACTGAACCCTAAGAGGGTATTGGTGAACCCTGTCGTGGATGTGATTCAAAGATGGGGCACTGAACCTTAAGAGTAGGGTACTGCATAAGACGGGACGGAAAAGGGTTTAGGGTTGGATTAGGCGTACCCGCTTCGCGGCTCCGCCTAATCCAACCCTAAACCCTTTTCCTTATTTAAGGTCACTAAACCCGCAAGAAACTGAACCCTAAGAGGGTATTGGTGAACCTTGTCGTGGATGTGATTCAAAGATGGGGCACTGAACCTTAAGAGTAGGGTACTGCATAAGACAAGACGGAAAAGGGTTTAGGGTTGGATTAGGCGTGCCCGCTTCGAGACTCCGCCTAATCCAACCCTAAACCCTTTTCCTTATTCAAGGCCACTAATCCCGCAAGAAACTGAACCCTAAGAGGGTATTGGTGAACCCTGTCGTGGATGTGATTCAAAGATGGGGCACTGAACCTTAAGAGTAGGGTACTGCATAAGACGGGACGGAAAAGGGTTTAGGGTTGGATTAGGCGTACCCGCTTCGCGGCTCCGCCTAATCCAACCCTAAACCCTTTTCCTTATTTAAGGTCACTAAACCCGCAAGAAACTGAACCCTAAGAGGGTATTGGTGAACCTTATCGTGGATGTGATTCAAAGATGGGGCACTGAACCTTAAGAGTAGGGTACTGCATAAGACAAGACGGAAAAAGGTTTAGGGTTGGATTAGGCGTGCCCGCTTCGCGGCTCCGCCTAATCCAACCCTAAACCCTTTTCCTTATTCAAGGTCACTAAACCCGCAAGAAACTGAACCCTAAGAGGGTATTGGCCTGGTGAACCCTGTCGTGGATGTTTTTCAAAGATGGGGCACTGAACCTTAAGAGTAGGGTACTGCATAAGACGGGACGGAAAAGGGTTTAGGGTTGGATTAGGCGTACCCGCTTCGCGGCTCCGCCTAATCCAACCCTAAACCCTTTTCCTTATTTAAGGTCACTAAACCCGCAAGAAACTGAACCCTAAGAGGGTATTGGTGAACCTTGTCGTGGATGTGATTCAAAGATGGGGCACTGAACCTTAAGAGTAGGGTACTGCATAAGACAAGACGGAAAAGGGTTTAGGTTTGGATTAGGCGAACCCGCTTCGTGCCTCCGCCTTATCCAACCCTAAACCCTTTTCCTTATTCAAGGCCACTAATCCCGCAAGAAACTGAACCCTAAGAGGGTATTGGTGAACCCTGTCGTGGATGTGATTCAAAGATGGGGCACTGAACCTTAAGAGTAGGGTACTGCATAAGACGGGACGGAAAAGGGTTTAGGGTTGGATTAGGCGTACCCGCTTCGCGGCTCCGCCTAATCCAACCCTTAACCCTTTTCCTTATTTAAGGTCACTAAACCCGCAAGAAACTGAACCCTAAGAGGGTATTGGTGAACCTTGTCGTGGATGTGATTCAAAGATGGGGCACTGAACCTTAAGAGTAGGGTACTGCATAAGACAAGACGGAAAAAGGTTTAGGGTTGGATTAGGCGTGCCCGCTTCGCGGCTCCGCCTAATCCAACCCTAAACCCTTTTCCTTATTCAAGGTCACTAAACCCGCAAGAAACTGAACCCTAAGAGGGTATTGGCCTGGTGAACCCTGTCGTGGATATTTTTCAAAGATGGGGCACTGAACCTTAAGAGTAGGGAACTGCATAAGACGGGACGGAAAAGGGTTTAGGGTTGGATTAGGCGTACCCGCTTCGCGGCTCCGCCTAATCCAACCCTAAACCCTTTTCCTTATTTAAGGTCACTAAACCCGCAAGAAACTGAACCCTAAGAGGGTATTGGTGAACCTTGTCGTGGATGTGATTCAAAGATGGGGCACTGAACCTTAAGAGTAGGGTACTGCATAAGACAAGACGGAAAAGGGTTTAGGTTTGGATTAGGCGAACCCGCTTCGTGGCTCCGCCTAATCCAACCCTAAACCCTTTTCCTTATTCAAGGCCACTAATCCCGCAAGAAACTGAACCCTAAGAGGGTATTGGTGAACCCTGTCGTGGATGTGATTCAAAGATGGGGCACTGAACCTTAAGAGTAGGGTACTGCATAAGACGGGACGGAAAAGGGTTTAGGGTTGGATTAGGCCTACCCGCTTCGCGGCTCCGCCTAATCCAACCCTAAACCCTTTTCCTTATTTAAGGTCACTAAACCCGCAAGAAACTGAACCCTAAGAGGGTATTGGTGAACCTTGTCGTGGATGTGATTCAAAGATGGGGCACTGAACCTTAAGAGTAGGGTACTGCATAAGACAAGACGGAAAAGGGTTTAGGGTTGGATTAGGCGTGCCCGCTTCGCGGCTCCGCCTAATCCAACCCTAAACCCTTTTCCTTATTCAAGGTCACTAAACCCGCAAGAAACTGAACCCTAAGAGGGTATTGGCCTGGTGAACCCTGTCGTGGATGTTTTTCAAAGATGGGGCACTGAACCTTAAGAGTAGGGTACTGCATAAGACGGGACGGAAAAGGGTTTAGGGTTGGATTAGGCGTACCCGCTTCGCGGCTCCGCCTAATCCAACCCTAAACCATTTTCCTTACTCAAGGTCACTAAACCCGCAAGAAACTGAACCCTAAGAGGGTATTGGCCTGGTAAACCCTGTCGTGGACGTTTTTCAAAGATGGGGCACTTAACCTTAAGAGTAGGGTACTGCATAAGACGGGATGGAAAAGGGTTTAGGGTTGGATTAGGCGTGCCCGCTTCGCGGCTCCGCCTTATCCAACCCTAAACCCTTTTCCTTATTTAAGGTCACTAAACCCGCAAGAAACTGAACCCTAAGAGGGTATTGGTGAACCTTATCGTGGATGTGATTCAAAGATGGGGCACTGAACCTTAAGAGTAGGGTACTGCATAAGACAAGACGGAAAAGGGTTTAGGGTTGGATTAGGCGTGCCCGCTTCGCGGCTCCGCCTAATCCAACCCTAAACCCTTTTCCTTATTCAAGGTCACTAAACCCGCAAGAAACTGAACCCTAAGAGGGTATTGGCCTGGTGAACCCTGTCGTGGATGTTTTTCAAAGATGGGGCACTGAACCTTAAGAGTAGGGTACTGCATAAGACGGGACGGAAAAGGGTTTAGGGTTGGATTAGGCGTACCCGCTTCGCGGCTCCGCCTAATCCAACCCTAAACCATTTTCCTTACTCAAGGTCACTAAACCCGCAAGAAACTGAACCCTAAGAGGGTATTGGCCTGGTGAACCCTGTCGTGGACGTTTTTCAAAGATGGGGCACTTAACCTTAAGAGTAGGGTACTGCATAAGACGGGATGGAAAAGGGTTTAGGGTTGGATTAGGCGTGCCCGCTTCGCGGCTCCGCCTAATCCAACCCTAAACCCTTTTCCTTATTTAAGGTCACTAAACCCGCAAGAAACTGAACCCTAAGAGGGTATTGGTGAACCTTATCGTGGATGTGATTCAAAGATGGGGCACTGAACCTTAAGAGTAGGGTACTGCATAAGACAAGACGGAAAAAGGTTTAGGGTTGGATTAGGCGTGCCCGCTTCGCGGCTCCGCCTAATCCAACCCTAAACCCTTTTCCTTATTCAAGGTCACTAAACCCGCAAGAAACTGAACCCTAAGAGGGTATTGGCCTGGTGAACCCTGTCGTGGATGTTTTTCAAAGATGGGGCACTGAACCTTAAGAGTAGGGTACTGCATAAGACGGGACGGAAAAGGGTTTAGGGTTGGATTAGGCGTACCCGCTTCGCGGCTCCGCCTAATCCAACCCTAAACCCTTTTCCTTATTTAAGGTCACTAAACCCGCAAGAAACTGAACCCTAAGAGGGTATTGGTGAACCTTGTCGTGGATGTGATTCAAAGATGGGGCACTGAACCTTAAGAGTAGGGTACTGCATAAGACAAGACGGAAAAGGGTTTAGGGTTGGATTAGGCGAACCCGCTTCGTGACTCCGCCTAATCCAACCCTAAACCCTTTTCCTTATTCAAGGCCACTAATCCCGCAAGAAACTGAACCCTAAGAGGGTATTGGTGAACCCTGTCGTGGATGTGATTCAAAGATGGGGCACTGAACTTTAAGAGTAGGGTACTGCATAAGACGAGACGGAAAAGGGTTTAGGGTTGGATTAGGCCTACCCGCTTCGCGGCTCCGCCTAATCCAACCCTAAACCCTTTTCCTTATTTAAGGTCACTAAACCCGCAAGAAACTGAACCCTAAGAGGGTATTGGTGAACCTTGTCGTGGATGTGATTCAAAGATGGGGCACTGAACCTTAAGAGTAGGGTACTGCATAAGACAAGACGGAAAAGGGTTTAGGGTTGGATTAGGCGTGCCCGCTTCGCGGCTCCGCCTAATCCAACCCTAAACCCTTTTCCTTATTCAAGGTCACTAAACCCGCAAGAAACTGAACCCTAAGAGGGTATTGGCCTGGTGAACCCTGTCGTGGATGTTTTTCAAAGATGGGGCACTGAACCTTAAGAGTAGGGTACTGCATAAGACGGGACGGAAAAGGGTTTAGGGTTGGATTAGGCGTACCCGCTTCGCGGCTCCGCCTAATCCAACCCTAAACCCTTTTCCTTATTTAAGGTCACTAAACCCGCAAGAAACTGAACCCTAAGAGGGTATTGGTGAACCTTGTCGTGGATGTGATTCAAAGATGGGGCACTGAACCTTAAGAGTAGGGTACTGCATAAGACAAGACGGAAAAGGGTTTAGGGTTGGATTAGGCGAACCCGCTTCGTGACTCCGCCTAATCCAACCCTAAACCCTTTTCCTTATTCAAGGCCACTAATCCCGCAAGAAACTGAACCCTAAGAGGGTATTGGTGAACCCTGTCGTGGATGTGATTCAAAGATGGGGCACTGAACTTTAAGAGTAGGGTACTGCATAAGACGGGACGGAAAAGGGTTTAGGGTTGGATTAGGCCTACCCGCTTCGCGGCTCCGCCTAATCCAACCCTAAACCCTTTTCCTTATTTAAGGTCACTAAACCCGCAAGAAACTGAACCCTAAGAGGGTATTGGTGAACCTTGTCGTGGATGTGATTCAAAGATGGGGCACTGAACCTTAAGAGTAGGGTACTGCATAAGACAAGACGGAAAAGGGTTTAGGGTTGGATTAGGCGTGCCCGCTTCGCGGCTCCGCCTAATCCAACCCTAAACCCTTTTCCTTATTCAAGGTCACTAAACCCGCAAGAAACTGAACCCTAAGAGGGTATTGGCCTGGTGAACCCTGTCGTGGATGTTTTTCAAAGATGGGGCACTGAACCTTAAGAGTAGGGTACTGCATAAGACGGGACGGAAAAGGGTTTAGGGTTGGATTAGGCGTACCCGCTTCGCGGCTCCGCCTAATCCAACCCTAAACCATTTTCCTTACTCAAGGTCACTAAACCCGCAAGAAACTGAACCCTAAGAGGGTATTGGCCTGGTAAACCCTGTCGTGGACGTTTTTCAAAGATGGGGCACTTAACCTTAAGAGTAGGGTACTGCATAAGACGGGATGGAAAAGGGTTTAGGGTTGGATTAGGCGTGCCCGCTTCGCGGCTCCGCCTTATCCAACCCTAAACCCTTTTCCTTATTTAAGGTCACTAAACCCGCAAGAAACTGAACCCTAAGAGGGTATTGGTGAACCTTATCGTGGATGTGATTCAAAGATGGGGCACTGAACCTTAAGAGTAGGGTACTGCATAAGACAAGACGGAAAAGGGTTTAGGGTTGGATTAGGCGTGCCCGCTTCGCGGCTCCGCCTAATCCAACCCTAAACCCTTTTCCTTATTCAAGGTCACTAAACCCGCAAGAAACTGAACCCTAAGAGGGTATTGGCCTGGTGAACCCTGTCGTGGATGTTTTTCAAAGATGGGGCACTGAACCTTAAGAGTAGGGTACTGCATAAGACGGGACGGAAAAGGGTTTAGGGTTGGATTAGGCGTACCCGCTTCGCGGCTCCGCCTAATCCAACCCTAAACCATTTTCCTTACTCAAGGTCACTAAACCCGCAAGAAACTGAACCCTAAGAGGGTATTGGCCTGGTGAACCCTGTCGTGGACGTTTTTCAAAGATGGGGCACTTAACCTTAAGAGTAGGGTACTGCATAAGACGGGATGGAAAAGGGTTTAGGGTTGGATTAGGCGTGCCCGCTTCGCGGCTCCGCCTAATCCAACCCTAAACCCTTTTCCTTATTTAAGGTCACTAAACCCGCAAGAAACTGAACCCTAAGAGGGTATTGGTGAACCTTATCGTGGATGTGATTCAAAGATGGGGCACTGAACCTTAAGAGTAGGGTACTGCATAAGACAAGACGGAAAAAGGTTTAGGGTTGGATTAGGCGTGCCCGCTTCGCGGCTCCGCCTAATCCAACCCTAAACCCTTTTCCTTATTCAAGGTCACTAAACCCGCAAGAAACTGAACCCTAAGAGGGTATTGGCCTGGTGAACCCTGTCGTGGATGTTTTTCAAAGATGGGGCACTGAACCTTAAGAGTAGGGTACTGCATAAGACGGGACGGAAAAGGGTTTAGGGTTGGATTAGGCGTACCCGCTTCGCGGCTCCGCCTAATCCAACCCTAAACCCTTTTCCTTATTTAAGGTCACTAAACCCGCAAGAAACTGAACCCTAAGAGGGTATTGGTGAACCTTGTCGTGGATGTGATTCAAAGATGGGGCACTGAACCTTAAGAGTAGGGTACTGCATAAGACAAGACGGAAAAGGGTTTAGGGTTGGATTAGGCGAACCCGCTTCGTGACTCCGCCTAATCCAACCCTAAACCCTTTTCCTTATTCAAGGCCACTAATCCCGCAAGAAACTGAACCCTAAGAGGGTATTGGTGAACCCTGTCGTGGATGTGATTCAAAGATGGGGCACTGAACTTTAAGAGTAGGGTACTGCATAAGACGAGACGGAAAAGGGTTTAGGGTTGGATTAGGCGTACCCGCTTCGCGGCTCCGCCTAATCCAACCCTAAACCCTTTTCCTTATTTAAGGTCACTAAACCCGCAAGAAACTGAACCCTAAGAGGGTATTGGTGAACCTTGTCGTGGATGTGATTCAAAGATGGGGCACTGAACCTTAAGAGTAGGGTACTGCATAAGACAAGACGGAAAAGGGTTTAGGGTTGGATTAGGCGTGCCCGCTTCGAGACTCCGCCTAATCCAACCCTAAACCCTTTTCCTTATTCAAGGCCACTAATCCCGCAAGAAACTGAACCCTAAGAGGGTATTGGTGAACCCTGTCGTGGATGTGATTCAAAGATGGGGCACTGAACCTTAAGAGTAGGGTACTGCATAAGACGGGACGGAAAAGGGTTTAGGGTTGGATTAGGCGTACCCGCTTCGCGGCTCCGCCTAATCCAACCCTAAACCCTTTTCCTTATTTAAGGTCACTAAACCCGCAAGAAACTGAACCCTAAGAGGGTATTGGTGAACCTTATCGTGGATGTGATTCAAAGATGGGGCACTGAACCTTAAGAGTAGGGTACTGCATAAGACAAGACGGAAAAAGGTTTAGGGTTGGATTAGGCGTGCCCGCTTCGCGGCTCCGCCTAATCCAACCCTAAACCCTTTTCCTTATTCAAGGTCACTAAACCCGCAAGAAACTGAACCCTAAGAGGGTATTGGCCTGGTGAACCCTGTCGTGGATGTTTTTCAAAGATGGGGCACTGAACCTTAAGAGTAGGGTACTGCATAAGACGGGACGGAAAAGGGTTTAGGGTTGGATTAGGCGTACCCGCTTCGCGGCTCCGCCTAATCCAACCCTAAACCCTTTTCCTTATTTAAGGTCACTAAACCCGCAAGAAACTGAACCCTAAGAGGGTATTGGTGAACCTTGTCGTGGATGTGATTCAAAGATGGGGCACTGAACCTTAAGAGTAGGGTACTGCATAAGACAAGACGGAAAAGGGTTTAGGTTTGGATTAGGCGAACCCGCTTCGTGCCTCCGCCTTATCCAACCCTAAACCCTTTTCCTTATTCAAGGCCACTAATCCCGCAAGAAACTGAACCCTAAGAGGGTATTGGTGAACCCTGTCGTGGATGTGATTCAAAGATGGGGCACTGAACCTTAAGAGTAGGGTACTGCATAAGACGGGACGGAAAAGGGTTTAGGGTTGGATTAGGCGTACCCGCTTCGCGGCTCCGCCTAATCCAACCCTTAACCCTTTTCCTTATTTAAGGTCACTAAACCCGCAAGAAACTGAACCCTAAGAGGGTATTGGTGAACCTTGTCGTGGATGTGATTCAAAGATGGGGCACTGAACCTTAAGAGTAGGGTACTGCATAAGACAAGACGGAAAAAGGTTTAGGGTTGGATTAGGCGTGCCCGCTTCGCGGCTCCGCCTAATCCAACCCTAAACCCTTTTCCTTATTCAAGGTCACTAAACCCGCAAGAAACTGAACCCTAAGAGGGTATTGGCCTGGTGAACCCTGTCGTGGATATTTTTCAAAGATGGGGCACTGAACCTTAAGAGTAGGGAGCTGCATAAGACGGGACGGAAAAGGGTTTAGGGTTGGATTAGGCGTACCCGCTTCGCGGCTCCGCCTAATCCAACCCTAAACCCTTTTCTTTATTTAAGGTCACTAAACCCGCAAGAAACTGAACCCTAAGAGGGTATTGGTGAACCTTGTCGTGGATGTGATTCAAAGATGGGGCACTGAACCTTAAGAGTAGGGTACTGCATAAGACAAGACGGAAAAGGGTTTAGGTTTGGATTAGGCGAACCCGCTTCGTGGCTCCGCCTAATCCAACCCTAAACCCTTTTCCTTATTCAAGGCCACTAATCCCGCAAGAAACTGAACCCTAAGAGGGTATTGGTGAACCCTGTCGTGGATGTGATTCAAAGATGGGGCACTGAACCTTAAGAGTAGGGTACTGCATAAGACGGGACGGAAAAGGGTTTAGGGTTGGATTAGGCCTACCCGCTTCACGGCTCCGCCTAATCCAACCCTAAACCCTTTTCCTTATTTAAGGTCACTAAACCCGCAAGAAACTGAACCCTAAGAGGGTATTGGTGAACCTTGTCGTGGATGTGATTCAAAGATGGGGCACTGAACCTTAAGAGTAGGGTACTGCATAAGACAAGACGGAAAAGGGTTTAGGGTTGGATTAGGCGTGCCCGCTTCGCGGCTCCGCCTAATCCAACCCTAAACCCTTTTCCTTATTCAAGGTCACTAAACCCGCAAGAAACTGAACCCTAAGAGGGTATTGGCCTGGTGAACCCTGTCGTGGATGTTTTTCAAAGATGGGGCACTGAACCTTAAGAGTAGGGTACTGCATAAGACGGGACGGAAAAGGGTTTAGGGTTGGATTAGGCGTACCCGCTTCGCGGCTCCGCCTAATCCAACCCTAAACCATTTTCCTTACTCAAGGTCACTAAACCCGCAAGAAACTGAACCCTAAGAGGGTATTGGCCTGGTAAACCCTGTCGTGGACGTTTTTCAAAGATGGGGCACTTAACCTTAAGAGTAGGGTACTGCATAAGACGGGATGGAAAAGGGTTTAGGGTTGGATTAGGCGTGCCCGCTTCGCGGCTCCGCCTTATCCAACCCTAAACCCTTTTCCTTATTTAAGGTCACTAAACCCGCAAGAAACTGAACCCTAAGAGGGTATTGGTGAACCTTATCGTGGATGTGATTCAAAGATGGGGCACTGAACCTTAAGAGTAGGGTACTGCATAAGACAAGACGGAAAAGGGTTTAGGGTTGGATTAGGCGTGCCCGCTTCGCGGCTCCGCCTAATCCAACCCTAAACCCTTTTCCATATTCAAGGTCACTAAACCCGCAAGAAACTGAACCCTAAGAGGGTATTGGCCTGGTGAACCCTATCGTGGATGTTTTTCAAAGATGGGGCACTGAACCTTAAGAGTAGGGTACTGCATAAGACGGGACGGAAAAGGGTTTAGGGTTGGATTAGGCGTACCCGCTTCGCGGCTCCGCCTAATCCAACCCTAAACCATTTTCCTTACTCAAGGTCACTAAACCCGCAAGAAACTGAACCCTAAGAGGGTATTGGCCTGGTGAACCCTGTCGTGGACGTTTTTCAAAGATGGGGCACTTAACCTTAAGAGTAGGGTACTGCATAAGACGGGATGGAAAAGGGTTTAGGGTTGGATTAGGCGTGCCCGCTTCGCGGCTCCGCCTAATCCAACCCTAAACCCTTTTCCTTATTTAAGGTCACTAAACCCGCAAGAAACTGAACCCTAAGAGGGTATTGGTGAACCTTATCGTGGATGTGATTCAAAGATGGGGCACTGAACCTTAAGAGTAGGGTACTGCATAAGACAAGACGGAAAAAGGTTTAGGGTTGGATTAGGCGTGCCCGCTTCGCGGCTCCGCCTAATCCAACCCTAAACCCTTTTCCTTATTCAAGGTCACTAAACCCGCAAGAAACTGAACCCTAAGAGGGTATTGGCCTGGTGAACCCTGTCGTGGATGTTTTTTCAAAGATGGGGCACTGAACCTTAAGAGTAGGGTACTGCATAAGACGGGACGGAAAAGGGTTTAGGGTTGGATTAGGCGTACCCGCTTCGCGGCTCCGCCTAATCCAACCCTAAACCCTTTTCCTTATTTAAGGTCACTAAACCCGCAAGAAACTGAACCCTAAGAGGGTATTGGTGAACCTTGTCGTGGATGTGATTCAAAGATGGGGCACTGAACCTTAAGAGTAGGGTACTGCATAAGACAAGACGGAAAAGGGTTTAGGTTTGGATTAGGCGAACCCGCTTCGTGGCTCCCCCTTATCCAACCCTAAACCCTTTTCCTTATTCAAGGCCACTAATCCCGCAAGAAACTGAACCCTAAGAGGGTATTGGTGAACCCTGTCGTGGATGTGATTCAAAGATGGGGCACTGAACCTTAAGAGTAGAGTACTGCATAAGACGGGACGGAAAAGGGTTTAGGGTTGGATTAGGCGTACCTGCTTCGCGGCTCCGCCTAATCCAACCCTTAACCCTTTTCCTTATTTAAGGTCACTAAACCCGCAAGAAACTGAACCCTAAGAGGGTATTGGTGAACCTTGTCGTGGATGTGATTCAAAGATGGGGCACTGAACCTTAAGAGTAGGGTACTGCATAAGACAAGACGGAAAAAGGTTTAGGGTTGGATTAGGCGTGCCCGCTTCGCGGCTCCGCCTAATCCAACCCTAAACCCTTTTCCTTATTCAAGGTCACTAAACCCGCAAGAAACTGAACCCTAAGAGGGTATTGGCCTGGTGAACCCTGTCGTGGATATTTTTCAAAGATGGGGCACTGAACCTTATGAGTAGGGAACTGCATAAGACGGGACGGAAAAGGGTTTAGGGTTGGATTAGGCGTACCCGCTTCGCGGCTCCGCCTAATCCAACCCTAAACCCTTTTCCTTATTTAAGGTCACTAAACCCGCAAGAAACTGAACCCTAAGAGGGTATTGGTGAACCTTGTCGTGGATGTGATTCAAAGATGGGGCACTGAACCTTAAGAGTAGGGTACTGCATAAGACAAGACGGAAAAGGGTTTAGGTTTGGATTAGGCGAACCCGCTTCGTGGCTCCGCCTAATCCAACCCTAAACCCTTTTCCTTATTCAAGGCCACTAATCCCGCAAGAAACTGAACCCTAAGAGGGTATTGGTGAACCCTGTCGTGGATGTGATTCAAAGATGGGGCACTGAACCTTAAGAGTAGGGTACTGCATAAGACGGGACGGAAAAGGGTTTAGGGTTGGATTAGGCCTACCCGCTTCGCGGCTCCGCCTAATCCAACCCTAAACCCTTTTCCTTATTTAAGGTCACTAAACCCGCAAGAAACTGAACCCTAAGAGGGTATTGGTGAACCTTGTCGTGGATGTGATTCAAAGATGGGGCACTGAACCTTAAGAGTAGGGTACTGCATAAGACAAGACGGAAAAGGGTTTAGGGTTGGATTAGGCGTGCCCGCTTCGCGGCTCCGCCTAATCCAACCCTAAACCCTTTTCCTTATTCAAGGTCACTAAACCCGCAAGAAACTGAACCCTAAGAGGGTATTGGCCTGGTGAACCCTGTCGTGGATGTTTTTCAAAGATGGGGCACTGAACCTTAAGAGTAGGGTACTGTATAAGACGGGACGGAAAAGGGTTTAGGGTTGGATTAGGCGTACCCGCTTCGCGGCTCCGCCTAATCCAACCCTAAACCATTTTCCTTACTCAAGGTCACTAAACCCGCAAGAAACTGAACCCTAAGAGGGTATTGGCCTGGTGAACCCTGTCGTGGACGTTTTTCAAAGATGGGGCACTTAACCTTAAGAGTAGGGTACTGCATAAGACGGGATGGAAAAGGGTTTAGGGTTGGATTAGGCGTGCCCGCTTCGCGGCTCCGCCTTATCCAACCCTAAACCCTTTTCCTTATTTAAGGTCACTAAACCCGCAAGAAACTGAACCCTAAGAGGGTATTGGTGAACCCTGTCGTGGATGTGATTCAAAGATGGGGCACTGAACCTTAAGAGTAGGGTACTGCATAAGACGGGACGGAAAAGGGTTTGGGTTTGGATTAGGCGTACCCGCTTCGCGGCTCCGCCTAATCCAACCCTAAACCCTTTTCCTTATTTAAGGTCACTAAACCCGCAAGAAACTGAACCCTAAGAGGGTATTGGTGAACCTTGTCGTGGATGTGATTCAAAGATAGGGCACTGAACCTTAAGAGTAGGGTACTGCATAAGACGGGACGGAAAAGGGTTTAGGGTTGGATTAGGCGAACCCGCTTCGCGGCTCCGCCTAATCCAACCCTAAACCCTTTTCCTTATTTAAGGTCACTAAACCCGCAAGAAACTGAACCCTAAGAGGGTATTGACCTGGTGAACCCTGTCGTGGATGTGATTCAAAGATGGGGCACTGAACTTTAAGAGTAGGGTACTGCATAAGACGGAACGGAAAAGGGTTTAGGGTTGGATTAGGCGAACCCGCTTCGCGGCTCCGCCTAATCCAACCCTAAACCCTTTTCCTTATTCAAGGTCACTAAACCCGCAAGAAACTGAACCCTAAGAGGGTTTTGGCCTGGTGAACCCTGTCGTGGACGTTTTTCAAAGATGGGGCACTGAACCATAAGAGTAGGGTACTGCATAAGACGGGACGGAAAAGGGTTTAGGGTTGGATTAGGCGTGCCCGCTTCGCGGCTCCGCCTTATCCAACCCTAATCCCTTTTCCTTATTCAAGCTCACTAAACCCGCAATAAACTGAACCCTAAGAGGGTATTGGTGAACCCTGTCGTGGATGTGATTAAAAGATAGGGCACTGAACCTTAAGAGTAAGGTATTGCATAAGACGGGATGGAAAAGGGTTTAGGGTTGGATTAGGCGTACCCGCTTCGTGGCTCCGCCTAATCCAACCCTAAACACTTTTCCTTATTCAAGGTCACTAAACCCGCAAGAAACTAAACCCTAAGAGGGTATTGGTGAACCCTGTCGTGGATGTGATTCAAAGATGGGGCACTGAACCTTAAGAGTAGGGTACTGCCTAAGACGGGACGGAAAAGGGTTTAGGGTTGGATTAGGCGAACCTGCTTCGTGGCTCCGCCTAATCCAACCCTAAACCCTTTTCCTTATTCAAGGCCACTAATCCCGCAAGAAACTGAACCCTAAGAGGGTATTGGTGAACCCTGTCGTGGATGTGATTCAAAGATGGGGCACTGAACCTTAAGAGTAGGGTACTGCATAAGACGGGACGGAAAAAGGTTTAGGGTTGGATTAGGCGTACCCATTTCGCGGCTCCGCCTAATCCAACCCTAAACCCTTTTCCTTATTTAAGGTCACTAAACCCGCAAGAAACTGAACCCTAAGAGGGTATTGGTAAACCCTGTCGTGGATGTGATTCAAAGATGGGGCACTGAACCTTAAGAGTAGGGTACTGCATAAGACGGGACGGAAAGGGGTTTAGGGTTGGATTAGGCGTACCCGCTTCGCGGCTCCGCCTAATCCATCCCTAAACCCTTTTCCTTATTTAAGGTCACTAAACCCGCAAGAAACTGAACCCTAAGAGGGTATTGGTGAACCTTGTCGTGGATGTGATTCAAAGATGGGGCACTGAACCTTAAGAGTAGGGTACTGCATAAGACGGGACGGAAAAGGTTTTAGGGTTGGATTTGGCGTACCCGCTTCGCGGCTCTGCCTAATCCAACCCTAAACCCTTTTCCTTATTCAAGGTCAGTAATCCCGCAAGAAACTGAATCCTAAGAGGGTATTGGTGAACCCTGTCGTGGATGTGATTCAAAGATGGGGCACTAAACCTTAAGAGTAGGGTACTGCATAAGACGGGACGGAAAAGGGTTTAGGGTTGGATTAGGCGTACCCGCTTCGCGGCTCCGCCTAATCTAACCCCAAACCCTTTTCCTTATTCAAGGTCACTAAACCCGCAAGAAACTGAACCCTAAGAGGGTATTGGCCGGGTGAACCCAGTCGTGGATGTTTTTCAAAGATGGGGCACTGAACCTTAAGAGTAGGGTGCTGCATAAGACGGGACGGAAAAGGGTTTAGGGTTGGATTAGGCGAACCCGCTTCTTGGCTCCGCCTAATCCAACCCTAAACCCTTTTCCTTATTCAAGGCCACTAATCCCGCAAGAAACTGAACCCTAAGAGGGTATTGGTGAACCTTGTCGTGGATGTGATTCAAAGATGGGGCACTGAACCTTAAGAGTAGGGTACTGCATAAGACGGGACGGAAAAGGGTTTAAGGTTAGATTAGGCGTACCTGTTTCGCGGCTCCGCCTAATCCAACCCTAAACCCTTTTCCTTATTTAAGCTCACTAAACCCGCAAGAAACTGAGCCCTAAGAGGGTATTGGTGAACCCTGTCGTGGATGTGATTCAAAGATGGGGCACTGAACCTTAAGAGTAGGGTACTGTATAAGACGGGACGGAAAAGGGTTTAGGGTTGGATTTGGCGTACCCACTTCGCGGCTCCGCCTAATCCAACCCTAAACCCTTTTCATTATTTAAGGTCACTAAACCCGCAAGAAACTGAACCCTAAGAGGGTATTGGTGAACCCTGTCGTGGATGTGATTCAAAGATTGGGCACTGAACCTTAAGAGTAGGGTACTGCATAAGACGGGACGGAAAAGGGTTTAGGGTTGGATTAGGCGTACCCATTTCGCGGCTCCGCCTAATCCAACCCTAAACCCTTTTCCTTATTTAAGGTCACTAAACCCGCAAGAAACTGAACCCTAAGAGGGTATTGGTAAACCCTGTCGTGGATGTGATTCAAAGATGGGGCACTGAACCTTAAGAGTAGGGTACTGCATAAGACGGGACAGAAAAGGGTTTAGGGTTGGATTAGGTGTACCCGCTTCGCGGCTCCGCCTAATCCAACCCTAAACCCTTTTCCTTATTTAAGGTCACTAATCCCGCAAGAAACTGAACCCTAAGAGGGTATTGGTGAACCCTGTCGTGGATGTGATTCAAAGATGGGGCACTGAACCTTAAGAGTAGGGTACTGCATAAGACGGGACGGAAAAGGGTTTAGGGTTGGATTAGGCGTACCCGTTTCGCGGCTCCGCCTAATCTAACCCCAAACCCTTTTCCTTATTCAAGGTCACTAAACCCGCAAGAAACTGAACCCTAAGAGGGTATTGGCCTGGTGAACCCAGTCGTGGATGTTTTTCAAAGATGGGGCACTGAACCTTAAGAGTAGGGTGCTGCATAAGACGGGACGGAAAAGGGTTTAGGGTTGGATTAGGCGTGCCCGCTTCGAGGCTCCGCCTTATCCAACCCTAAACCCTTTTACTTATTCAAGCTCACTAAATCCGCAATAAACTGAACCCTAAGAGGGTATTGGTGAACCCTGTCGTAGATGTGATTCAAAGATAGGGCACTGAACTTTAAGAGTAGGGTACTGCATAAGACGGGATGGAAAAGGGATTAGGTTTGGATTAGGCGTACCCGCTTCGCGGCTCCGACTAATCCAACCCTAAACCCTTTTCCTTATTCAAGGTCACTAAACCCGTAAGAAACTAAACCCTAAGAGGGTATTGGTGAACCCTGTCGTGGATGTGATTCAAAGATGGGGCACTGAACCTTAAGAGTAGGGTACTGCCTAAGACGGGACGGAAAAGGGTTTAGGGTTGGATTAGGCGAACCCGCTTCTTGGCTCCGCCTAATCCAACCCTAAACCCTTTTCCTTATTCAAGGCCACTAATCCCGCAAGAAACTGAACCCTAAGAGGGTATTGGTGAACCTTGTCGTGGATGTGATTCAAAGATGGGGCACTGAACCTTAAGAGTAGGGTACTGCATAAGACGGGACGGAAAAGGGTTTAAGGTTAGATTAGGCGTACCTGTTTCGCGGCTCCGCCTAATCCAACCCTAAACCCTTTTCCTTATTTAAGCTCACTAAACCCGCAAGAAACTGAGCCCTAAGAGGGTATTGGTGAACCCTGTCGTGGATGTGATTCAAAGATGGGGCACTGAACCTTAAGAGTAGGGTACTGTATAAGACGGGACGGAAAAAGGGTTTAGGGTTGGATTTGGCGTACCCACTTCGCGGCTCCGCCTAATCCAACCCTAAACCCTTTTCATTATTTAAGGTCACTAAACCCGCAAGAAACTGAACCCTAAGAGGGTATTGGTGAACCCTGTCGTGTATGTGATTCGAAGATGGGGCACTGAACCTTAAGATTAGAGTACTGCATAAGACGGGACGGAAAAGGGTTAAGGGTTGGATTTGGGGTACCCGCTTCGCGGCTCCGCCTAATCCAAACCTAAACCTTTTTCCTTATTAAAGGTCACTAAACCCGCAAGAAACTGAACCCTAAGAGGGTATTGGCCTGGTGAACCCTGTCATGGATGTGATTCAAAGATGGGGCACTGAACCTTAAGAGTAGGGTACTGCATAAGACGGGACTGAAAAGGGTTTAGGGTTGGATTAGGCGAACCCGCTTCGCGGCTCCGCCTAATCCAACCCTAAACCCTTTTCCTTATTTTAGGTCACTAAACCCGCAAGAAACTGAACCCTAAGAGGGTATTGGTGAACCTTGTCGTGGATGAGATTCAAAGATGGGGAACTGAACCTTAAGAGTAGGGTACTGCATAAGACGTGACGGGAAAGGGTTTAGGGTTGGATTTGGCGTACCCGCTTCGCGGCTCTTCCTAATCCAACCCTAAACCCTTTTCCTTATTCAAGGTCACTAATCCCGCAAGAAACTGAACCCTAAGAGGGTATTGGTGAACCCAGTCGTGGATGTGATTCAAAGATGGGGCACTAAACCTTAAGAGTAGGGTACTGCATAAGACAGGACGGAAAAGGGTTTAGGGTTGGATTAGGCGAACCCGCTTCGCGGCTCTGCCTAATCCAACCCTAAAGCCTTTTCCTTATTTAAGGTCACTAAACCCGCAAGAAACTGAACCCTAAGAGGATATTGGCCTGGTGAACCCTGTCGTGGATGTGATTCAAAGATGGGGCACTGAACCTTAAGAGTAGGGTACTGCCTAAGACGGGACGGAAAAGGGTTTAGGGTTGGATTAGGCGAACCCGCTTCTTGGCTCCGCCTAATTCAACCCTAAACCCTTTTCCTTATTCAAGGTCACTAAACCCGCAAGAAACTGAACCCTAAGAGGGTATTGGCCTGGTGAACCCTGTCGTGGACGTTTTTCAAAGATGGGGCACTGAACCTTAAGAGTAGGGTACTGCATAAGACGGGACGGAAAAGGGTTTAGGGTTGGATTAGGCGTGCCCGCTTCGCGGCTCCGCCTTATCCAACCCTAAACCCTTTTCCTTATTCAAGCTCACTAAACCCGCAATAAACTGAACCCTAAGAGGGTATTGGTGAACCCTGTCGTGGATGTGATTCAAAGATAGGGCACTGAACCTTAAGAGTAGGGTACTGCATAAGACGTGACGGGAAAGGGTTTAGGGTTGGATTTGGCGTACCCGCTTCGCGGCTCTTCCTAATCCAACCCTAAACCCTTTTCCTTATTCAAGGTCACTAATCCCGCAAGAAACTGAACCCTAAGAGGGTATTGGTGAACCCAGTCGTGGATGTGATTCAAAGATGGGGCACTGAACCTTAAGAGTAGGGTACTGCATAAGACAGGACGGAAAAGGGTTTAGGGTTGGATTAGGCGAACCCGCTTCGCGGCTCTGCCTAATCCAACCCTAAAGCCTTTTCCTTATTTAAGGTCACTAAACCCGCAAGAAACTGAACCCTAAGAGGATATTGGCCTGGTGAACCCTGTCGTGGATGTGATTCAATGATGGGGCACTGAACTTTAAGGGTAGGGTACTGCATAAGACGGGACGGAAAAGGGTTTAGGGTTGGATTAGGCGAACCCGCTTCGCGGCTCCGCCTAATCCAACCCTAAACCCTTTTCCTTATTCAAGGTCACTAAACCCGCAAGAAACTGAACCCTAAGAGGGTATTGGCCTGGTGAACCCTGTCGTGGACGTTTTTCAAAGATGGGGCACTGAACCTTAAGAGTAGGGTACTGCATAAGACGGGACGGAAAAGGGTTTAGGGTTGGATTAGGCGTGCCCACTTCGCGGCTCCGCCTTATCCAACCCTAAACCCTTTTCCTTATTCAAGCTCACTAAACCCGCAATAAACTGAACCCTAAGAGTGTATTGGTGAACCCTGTCGTGGATGTGATTCAAAGATGGGGCACTAAACCTTAAGAGTAGGGTACTGCATAAGACGGGACGGAAAAGGGTTAAGGGTTGAATTTAGGGTACCCGCTTCGCGGCTCCGCCTAATCCAAACCTAAACCTTTTTCCTTATTCAAGGTCACTAAACCCGCAAGAAACTGAACCCTAAGAGGGTATTGGTGAACCTTGTCGTGGATGTGATTCAAAGATGGGGCACTGAACCTTAAGAGTAGGGTACTGCATAAGACGGGACGGAAAAGGGTTTAGGGTTGGATTTGGCGTACCCGCTTCGCGGCTCCGCCTAATCCAACCCTAAACCCTTTTCCTTATTTAAGGTCACTAAATCCGCAAGAAACTGAGCCCTAAGAGGGTATTGGTGAACCTTGTCGTGGATGTGATTCAAAGATGGGGCACTGAACCTTTAGAGTAGGGTACTGCATAAGACGGGACTGAAAAGGGTTTAGGGTTGGATTAGGCGAACCCGCTTCGCGGCTCCGCCTAATCCAACCCTAAACCCTTTTCCTTATTTAAGGTCACTGAATCCGCAAGAAACTGAACCCTAAGAGGGTATTGGTGAACCTTGTCGTGGATGTGATTCAAAGATGGGGCACTGAACCTTATGAGTAGGGTACTGCATAAGACGGGACGGGAAAGGGTTTAGGGTTGGATTTGGCGGACCCGCTTCGCGGCTCTGCCTAATCCAACCCTAAACCCTTTTCCTTATTCAAGGTCACTAATCCCGCAAGAAACTGAACCCTAAGAGGGTATTGGTGAACCCTGTCGTGGATGTGATTCAAAGATGGGGCACTAAACCTTAAGAGTAGGGTACTGCATAAGACGGGATGGAAAAGGGTTTAGGGTTGGATTAGGCAAACCCGCTTCGCGGCTCCGCCTAATCCAACCCTAAACCCTTTTCCTTATTCAAGGCTACTAATCCCGCAAGAAACTGAACCATAAGAGGGTATTGGTGAACCCTGTCGTGGATGTGATTCAATGATGGGGCACTGAACTTTAAGGGTAGGGTACTGCATAAGACGGGACGGAAAAGGGTTTAGGGTTGGATTAGGCGAACCCGCTTAGCGGCTCCGCCTAATCCAACCCTAAACCCTTTTCCTTATTTAAGGTCACTAAACCCGCAAGAAACTGAACCCTAGGAGGGTATTGGTGAACCTTGTCGTGGATGTGATTCAAAGATGGGGCACTGAACCTTAAGAGTAGGGTACTGCATAAGACGGAACGGGAAAGGGTTTAGGGTTGGATTTGGCGGACCCGCTTCGCGGCTCTGCCTAATCCAACCCTAAACCCTTTTCCTTATTCAAGGTCACTAATCCCGCAAGAAACTGAATCCTAAGAGGGTATTGGTGAACCCTGTCGTGGATGTGATTCAAAGATGGGGCACTGAACCTTAAGAGTAGGGTACTACATAAGACGGGATGGAAAAGGGTTTAGGGTTGGATTAGGCAAACCCGCTTCGCGGCTCCGCCTAATCCAACCCTAAACCCTTTTCCTTATTCAAGGCTACTAATCCCGCAAGAAACTGAACCATAAGAGGGAATTGGTGAACCCTGTCGTGGATGTGATTCAAATATAGGGAACTGAACCTTAAGAGTAGGGCACTGCATAAGACGGGATGGAAAAGGGTTTAGGGTTGGATTAGGCGTAGCCACTTCGCGGCTCCGCCTAATCCAACCCTAAACCCTTTTCCTTATTCAAGGTCACTAAACCCGCAAGAAACTAAACCCTAATAGGGTATTGGTGAACCCTGTCGTGGATGTGATTCAAAGATGGGGCACTGAACCTTATGAGTAGGGTACTGCCTAAGACGGAACGGAAAAGGGTTTAGGGTTGGATTAGGCGAACCCGCTTCGTGGCTCCGCCTAATCCAACCCTAAACCCTTTTCCTTATTCAAGGCTACTAATCCCGCAAGAAACTGAACCCTAAGAGGGTATTGGTGAACCTTGTCGTGGATGTGATTCAAAGATGGGGCACTGAACCTTAAGAGTAGGGTACTGCATAAGACGGGACGGGAAAGGGTTTAGGGTTGGATTTGGCGGACCCGCTTCGCGGCTCTGCCTAATCCAACCCTAAACCCTTTTCCTTATTCAAGGTCACTAATCCCGCAAGAAACTGAACCCTAAGAGGGTATTGGTGAACCCTGTCGTGGATGTGATTCAAAGATGGGGCACTAAACCTTAAGAGTAGGGTACTGCATAAGACGGGATGGAAAAGGGTTTAGGGTTGGATTAGGCAAACCCGCTTCGCGGCTCCGCCTAATCCAACCCTAAACCCTTTTCCTTATTCAAGGCTACTAATCCCGCAAGAAACTGAACCATAAGAGGGTATTGGTGAACCCTGTCGTGGATGTGATTCAATGATGGGGCACTGAACTTTAAGGGTAGGGTACTGCATAAGACGGGACGGAAAAGGGTTTAGGGTTGGATTAGGCGAACCCGCTTAGCGGCTCCGCCTAATCCAACCCTAAACCCTTTTCCTTATTTAAGGTCACTAAACCCGCAAGAAACTGAACCCTAGGAGGGTATTGGTGAACCTTGTCGTGGATGTGATTCAAAGATGGGGCACTGAACCTTAAGAGTAGGGTACTGCATAAGACGGAACGGGAAAGGGTTTAGGGTTGGATTTGGCGGACCCGCTTCGCGGCTCTGCCTAATCCAACCCTAAACCCTTTTCCTTATTCAAGGTCACTAATCCCGCAAGAAACTGAATCCTAAGAGGGTATTGGTGAACCCTGTCGTGGATGTGATTCAAAGATGGGGCACTGAACCTTAAGAGTAGGGTACTACATAAGACGGGATGGAAAAGGGTTTAGGGTTGGATTAGGCAAACCCGCTTCGCGGCTCCGCCTAATCCAACCCTAAACCCTTTTCCTTATTCAAGGCTACTAATCCCGCAAGAAACTGAACCATAAGAGGGAATTGGTGAACCCTGTCGTGGATGTGATTCAAATATAGGGAACTGAACCTTAAGAGTAGGGCACTGCATAAGACGGGATGGAAAAGGGTTTAGGGTTGGATTAGGCGTAGCCACTTCGCGGCTCCGCCTAATCCAACCCTAAACCCTTTTCCTTATTCAAGGTCACTAAACCCGCAAGAAACTAAACCCTAATAGGGTATTGGTGAACCCTGTCGTGGATGTGATTCAAAGATGGGGCACTGAACCTTATGAGTAGGGTACTGCCTAAGACGGAACGGAAAAGGGTTTAGGGTTGGATTAGGCGAACCCGCTTCGTGGCTCCGCCTAATCCAACCCTAAACCCTTTTCCTTATTCAAGGCTACTAATCCCGCAAGAAACTGAACCATAAGAGGGTATTGGTGAACCTGTCGTGGATGTGATTCAAATATAGGGAACTGAACCTTAAGAGTAGGGTACTGCATAAGACAGGATGGAAAAGGGTTTAGGGTTGGATTAGGCGGACCCGCTTCGCGGCTCCGCCTAATCCAACCCTAAACCCTTTTCCTTATTTAAGGTCACTAAATCCGCAAGAAACTGAACCCTAAGAGGGTATTGGTGAACCTTGTCGTGGATGTGATTCAAAGATGGGGCACTGAACCTTAAGAGTAGGGTACTGCATAAGACGGGACTGAAAAGGGTTTAGGGTTGGATTAGGCGAACCCGCTTCGCGGCTCCGCCTAATCCAACCCTAAACCCTTTTCCTTATTTAAGGTCACTAAACCCGCAAGAAACTGAACCCTAGGAGGGTATTGGTGAACCTTGTCGTGGATGTGATTCAAAGATGGGGCACTGAACCTTAAGAGTAGGGTACTGCATAAGACGGAACGGGAAAGGGTTTAGGGTTGGATTTGGCGGACCCGCTTCGCGGCTCTGCCTAATCCAACCCTAAACCCTTTTCCTTATTCAAGGTCACTAATCCCGCAAGAAACTGAATCCTAAGAGGGTATTGGTGAACCCTGTCGTGGATGTGATTCAAAGATGGGGCACTGAACCTTAAGAGTAGGGTACTACATAAGACGGGATGGAAAAGGGTTTAGGGTTGGATTAGGCAAACCCGCTTCGCGGCTCCGCCTAATCCAACCCTAAACCCTTTTCCTTATTCAAGGCTACTAATCCCGCAAGAAACTGAACCATAAGAGGGAATTGGTGAACCCTGTCGTGGATGTGATTCAAATATAGGGAACTGAACCTTAAGAGTAGGGCACTGCATAAGACGGGATGGAAAAGGGTTTAGGGTTGGATTAGGCGTAGCCACTTCGCGGCTCCGCCTAATCCAACCCTAAACCCTTTTCCTTATTCAAGGTCACTAAACCCGCAAGAAACTAAACCCTAATAGGGTATTGGTGAACCCTGTCGTGGATGTGATTCAAAGATGGGGCACTGAACCTTATGAGTAGGGTACTGCCTAAGACGGAACGGAAAAGGGTTTAGGGTTGGATTAGGCGAACCCGCTTCGTGGCTCCGCCTAATCCAACCCTAAACCCTTTTCCTTATTCAAGGCTACTAATCCCGCAAGAAACTGAACCATAAGAGGGTATTGGTGAACCCTGTCGTGGATGTGATTCAAATATAGGGAACTGAACCTTAAGAGTAGGGTACTGCATAAGACAGGATGGAAAAGGGTTTAGGGTTGGATTAGGCGGACCCGCTTCGCGGCTCCGCCTAATCCAACCCTAAACCCTTTTCCTTATTTAAGGTCACTAAATCCGCAAGAAACTGAACCGTAAGAGGGTATTGGTGAACCTTGTCGTGGATGTGATTCAAAGATGGGGCACTGAACCTTAAGAGTAGGGTACTGCATAAGACGGGACTGAAAAGGGTTTAGGGTTGGATTAGGCGAACCCGCTTCGCGGCTCCGCCTAATCCAACCCTAAACCCTTTTCCTTATTTAAGGTCACTAAATCCGCAAGAAACTGAACCCTAAGAGGGTATTGGTGAACCTTGTCGTGGATGTGATTCAAAGATGGGGCACTGAACCTTAAGAGTAGGGTACTACATAAGACGGGACGGGAAAGGGTTTAGGGTTGGATTTGGCGGACCCGCTTCGCGGCTCTGCCTAATCCAACCCTAAACCCTTTTCCTTATTCAAAGTCACTAATCCCGCAAGAAACTGAACCCTAAGAGGGTATTGGTGATCCCTGTCGTGGATGTGATTCAAAGATGGGGCACTAAACCTTAAGAGTAGGGTACTGCATAAGACGGGACGGAAAAGGGTTTAGGGTTGGATTAGGCGAACCCGCTTCGCGGCTCTGCCTAATCCAACCCTAAAGCCTTTTCCTTATTTAAGGTCACTAAACCCGCAAGAAACTGAACCCTAAGAGGGTATTGGCCTGGTGAACCCTGTCGTGGATGTGATTAAATGATGGGGCACTGAACTTTAAGGGTAGGGTACTGCATAAGACGGGACGGAAAAGGGTTTAGGGTTGGATTAGGCGAACCCGCTTCGCGGCTCCGCCTAATCCAACCCTAAACCCTTTTCCTTATTCAAGGTCACTAAACCCGCAAGAAACTGAACCCTAAGAGGGTATTGGCCTGGTGAACCCTGTCGTGGACGTTTTTCAATGATGGGGCACTGAACCTTAAGAGTAGGGTACTGCATAAGACGGGACGGAAAAGGGTTTAGGGTTGGATTAGGCGTGCCCACTTCGCGGCTCCGCCTTATCCAACCCTAAACCCTTTTCCTTATTCAAGCTCACTAAACCCGCAATAAAATGAACCCTAAGAGGGTATTGGTGAACCCTGTCGTGGATGTGATTCAAAGATAGGGCACTGAACCTTAAGAGTAGGGTATTGTATAAGACGGGATGGAAAAGGGTTTAGGGTTGGATTAGGCGTACCCGCTTCGTGGCTCCGCCTAATCCAACCCTTAACCCTTTTCCTTATTCAAGGTCAGTAAACCCGCAAGAAACTAAACCCTAAGAGGGTATTGGTGAACCCTGTCGTGGATGTGATTCGAAGATGGGGCACTGAACCTTAAGATTAGAGTACTGCATAAGACGGGACGGAAAAGGGTTAAGGGTTGGATTTGGGGTACCCGCTTCGCGGGTCCGCCTAATCCAAACCTAAACCTTTTTCCTTATTAAAGGTCACTAAACCCGCAAGAAACTGAACCCTAAGAGGGTATTGGCCTGGTGAACCCTGTCATGGATGTGATTCAAAGATGGGGCACTGAACCTTAAGAGTAGGGTACTGCATAAGACGGGACTGAAAAGGGTTTAGGGTTGGATTAGACGAACCCGCTTCGCGGCTCCGCCTAATCCAACCCTAAACCCTTTTCCTTATTTAAGGTCACTAAACCCGCAAGAAACTGAACCCTAAGAGGGTATTGGTGAACCTTGTCGTGGATGTGATTCAAAGATGGGGCACTGAACCTTAAGAGTAGGGTACTGCATAAGACGGGACGGAAAAGGGTTTAGGGTTGGATTTGGCGTACCCGCTTCGCGGCTCCGCCTAATCCAACCCTAAACCCTTTTCCTTATTCAAGGTCACTAATCCCGCAAGAAACTGAACCCTAAGAGGGTATTGGTGAACCCTGTCGTGGATGTGATTCAAAGATGGGGCACTAAACCTTAAGAGTAGGGTACTGCATAAGACGGGACGGAAAAGGGTTAAGGGTTGGATTTAGGGTACCCGCTTCGCGGCTCCGCCTAATCCAAACCTAAACCTTTTTCCTTATTAAAGGTCACTAAACCCGCAAGAAACTGAACCCTAAGAGGGTATTGGCCTGGTGAACCCTGTCATAGATGTGATTCAAATATGGGGCACTGAACCTTAAGAGTAGGGTACTGCATAAGACGGGACTGAAAAGGGTTTAGGGTTGGATTAGGCGAACCCGCTTCGCGGCTCCGCCTAATCCAACCCTAAACCCTTTTCCTTATTTAAGGTCACTAAACCCGCAAGAAACTGAACCCTAGGAGGGTATTGGTGAACCTTGTCGTGGATGTGATTCAAAGATGGGGCACTGAACCTTAAGAGTAGGGTACTGCATAAGACGGAACGGGAAAGGGTTTAGGGTTGGATTTGGCGGACCCGCTTCGCGGCTCTGCCTAATCCAACCCTAAACCCTTTTCCTTATTCAAGGTCACTAATCCCGCAAGAAACTGAACCCTAAGAGGGTATTGGTGAACCCTGTCGTGGATGTGATTCAAAGATGGGGCACTGAACCTTAAGAGTAGGGTACTGCATAAGACGGGACTGAAAAGGGTTTAGGGTTGGATTAGACGAACCCGCTTCGCGGCTCCGCCTAATCCAACCCTAAACCCTTTTCCTTATTTAAGGTCACTAAACCCGCAAGAAACTGAACCCTAAGAGGGTATTGGTGAACCTTGTCGTGGATGTGATTCAAAGATGGGGCACTGAACCTTAAGAGTAGGGTACTGCATAAGACGGGACGGAAAAGGGTTTAGGGTTGGATTAGGCGTACCCGTTTCGCGGCTCCGCCTAATCCAACCCTAAACTCTTTTCCTTATTCAAGGTCACTAAACCCGCAAGAAACTAAACCCTAATAGGGTATTGGTGAACCCTGTCGTGGATGTGATTCAAAGATGGGGCACTGAACCTTTAGAGTAGGGTACTGCCTAAGACGGAACGGAAAAGGGTTTAGGGTTGGATTAGGCGAACCCGCTTCGTGGCTCCGCCTAATCCAACCCTAAACCCTTTTCCTTATTCAAGGTCACTAATCCTGCCAGAAACTGAACCCTAAGAGGGTATTGGTGAACTCTGTCGTGGATATGATTCAAAGATGGGGCACTGAACCTTAAGAGTAGGGTACTGCATAAGACGGGACGGAAAAGGGTTTAGGGTTGGATTAGGAAGACCCGCTACGCGACTCTGCCTAATCCAACCCTAAACCCTTTTCCTTATTCAAGGTCACTAATCCCGCAAGAAACTGAACCCTAAGAGGGTATTGGTGAACCCTGTCGTGGATGTGATTCAAAGATGGGGCAATGAACCTTAAGAGTAGGGTACTGCATAAGACGGGACGGAAAAGGGTTTAGGGTTGGATTAGGCGTACCCGTTTCGCGGCTCCGCCTAATCCAACCCTAAACTCTTTTCCTTATTCAAGGTCACTAAACCCGCAAGAAACTGAACCCTAAGAGGGTATTGGCCTGGTGAACCATGTTGTGGATTTTTTTCAAAGATGGGGCACTGAACCTTAAGAGTAGGGTACTGCATAAGACGGGACGGAAAAGGGTTTAGGGTTAGATTAGGCGTGCCCACTTCGCGGTTCCGCCTTATCCAACCCTAAACCCTTTTCCTTATTCAAGCTCACTAAACCCGCAATAAACTGAACCCTAAGAGGGTATTGGTGAACCCTGTCGTGGATGTGATTCAAAGATAGGGCACTGAACCTTAAGAGTAGGGTACTGCATAAGACGGGACGGAAAAGGGTTTAGGGTTGGATTAGGCGTGCCCACTTCGCGGCTCCGCCTTATCCAACCCTAAACCCTTTTCCTTATTCAAGCTCACTAAACCCGCAATAAACTGAACCCTAAGAGGGTATTGGTGAACCCTGTCGTGGATGTGATTCAAAGATAGGGCACTGAACCTTAAGAGTAGGGTATTGCATAAGACGGGATGGAAAAGGGTTTAGGGTTGGATTAGGCGTACCCGCTTCGTGGCTCCGCCTAATCCAACCCTAAACCCTTTTCCTTATTCAAGGTCACTAAACCCGCAAGAAACTAAACCCTAAGAGGGTATTGGTGAACCCTGTCGTGGATGTGATTCGAAGATGGGGCACTGAACCTTAAGATTAGAGTATTGCATAAGACGGGACGGAAAAGGGTTAAGGGTTTGATTTGGGGTACCCGCTTTGCGGCTCCGCCTAATCCAAACCTAAACCTTTTTCCTTATTAAAGGTCACTAAACCCGCAAGAAACTGAACCCTAAGAGGGTATTGGCCTGGTGAACCCTGTCATGGATGTGATTCAAAGATGGGGCACTGAACCTTAAGAGTAGGGTACTGCATAAGACGGGACTGAAAAGGGTTTAGGGTTGGATTAGGCGAACCCGCTTCGCGGCTCCGCCTAATCCAACCCTAAACCCTTTTCCTTATTTAAGATCACTAAACCCGCAAGAAACTGAACCCTAGGAGGGTATTGGTGAACCTTGTCGTGGATGTGATTCAAAGATGGGGCACTGAACCTTAAGAGTAGGGTACTGCATAAGACGGGACGGGAAAGGGTTTAGGGTTGGATTTGGCGGACCCGCTTCGCGGCTCTGCCTAATCCAACCCTAAACCCTTTTCCTTATTCAAGGTCACTAATCCCGCAAGAAACTGAACCCTAAGAGGGTATTGGCCTGGTGAACCCTGTCGTGGACGTTTTTCAATGATGGGGCACTGAACCTTAAGAGTAGGGTACTGCATAAGACGGGACGGAAAAGGGTTTAGGGTTGGATTAGGCGTGCCCACTTCGCGGCTCCGCCTTATCCAACCCTAAACCCTTTTCCTTATTCAAGCTCACTAAACCCGAAATAAAATGAACCCTAAGAGGGTATTGGTGAACCCTGTCGTGGATGTGATTCAAAGATAGGGCACTGAACCTTAAGAGTAGGGTATTGCATAAGACGGGATGGAAAAGGGTTTAGGGTTGGATTAGGCGTACCCGCTTCGTGGCTCCGCCTAATCCAACCCTAAACCCTTTTCCTTATTCAAGGTCACTAAACCCGCAAGAAACTAAACCCTAAGAGGGTATTGGTGAACCCTGTCGTGGATGTGATTCGAAGATGGGGCACTGAACCTTAAGATTAGAGTACTGCATAAGACGGGACGGAAAAGGGTTAAGGGTTGGATTTGGGGTACCCGCTTCGCGGGTCCGCCTAATCCAAACCTAAACCTTTTTCCTTATTAAAGGTCACTAAACCCGCAAGAAACTGAACCCTAAGAGGGTATTGGCCTGGTGAACCCTGTCATGGATGTGATTCAAAGATGGGGCACTGAACCTTAAGAGTAGGGTACTGCATAAGACGGGACTGAAAAGGGTTTAGGGTTGGATTAGACGAACCCGCTTCGCGGCTCCGCCTAATCCAACCCTAAACCCTTTTCCTTATTTAAGGTCACTAAACCCGCAAGAAACTGAACCCTAAGAGGGTATTGGTGAACCTTGTCGTGGATGTGATTCAAAGATGGGGCACTGAACCTTAAGAGTAGGGTACTGCATAAGACGGGACGGAAAAGGGTTTAGGGTTGGATTTGGCGTGCCCGCTTCGCGGCTCCGCCTAATCCAACCCTAAACCCTTTTCCTTATTCAAGGTCACTAATCCCGCAAGAAACTGAACCCTAAGAGGGTATTGGTGAACCCTGTCGTGGATGTGATTCAAAGATGGGGCACTAAACCTTAAGAGTAGGGTACTGCATAAGACGGGACGGAAAAGGGTTAAGGGTTGGATTTAGGGTACCCGCTTCGCGGCTCCGCCTAATCCAAACCTAAACCTTTTTCCTTATTAAAGGTCACTAAACCCGCAAGAAACTGAACCCTAAGAGGGTATTGGCCTGGTGAACCCTGTCATAGATGTGATTCAAATATGGGGCACTGAACCTTAAGAGTAGGGTACTGCATAAGACGGGACGGAAAAGGGTTTAGGGTTGGATTAGGCGAACCCGCTTCGCGGCTCCGCCTAATCCAACCCTAAACCCTTTTCCTTATTTAAGGTCACTAAACCCGCAAGAAACTGAACCCTAGGAGGGTATTGGTGAACCTTGTCGTGGATGTGATTCAAAGATGGGGCACTGAACCTTAAGAGTAGGGTACTGCATAAGACGGAACGGGAAAGGGTTTAGGGTTGGATTTGGCGGACCCGCTTCGCGGCTCTGCCTAATCCAACCCTAAACCCTTTTCCTTATTCAAGGTCACTAATCCCGCAAGAAACTGAACCCTAAGAGGGTATTGGTGAACCCTGTCGTGGATGTGATTCAAAGATGGGGCACTGAACCTTAAGAGTAGGGTACTGCATAAGACGGGATGGAAAAGGGTTTAGGGTTGGATTAGGCAAACCCGCTTCGCGGCTCCGCCTAATCCAACCCTAAACCCTTTTCCTTATTCAAGGCTACTAATCCCGCAAGAAACTGAACCATAAGAGGGTATTGGTGAACCCTGTCGTGGATGTGATTCAAATATAGGGAACTGAACCTTAAGAGTAGGGTACTGCATAAGACGGGATGGAAAAGGGTTTAGGGTTGGATTAGGCGTACCCACTTCGCGGCTCCGCCTAATCCAACCCTAAACCCTTTTCCTTATTCAAGGTCACTAAACCCGCAAGAAACTAAACCCTAATAGGGTATTGGTGAACCCTGTCGTGGATGTGATTCAAAGATGGGGCACTGAACCTTTAGAGTAGGGTACTGCCTAAGACGGAACGGAAAAGGGTTTAGGGTTGGATTAGGCGAACCCGCTTCGTGGCTCCGCCTAATCCAACCCTAAACCCTTTTCCTTATTCAAGGTCACTAATCCTGCCAGAAACTGAACCCTAAGAGGGTATTGGTGAACTCTGTCGTGGATATGATTCAAAGATGGGGCACTGATCCTTAAGAGTAGGGTACTGCATAAGACGGGACGGAAAAGGGTTTAGGGTTGGATTAGGAAGACCCGCTACGCGACTCTGCCTAATCCAACCCTAAACCCTTTTCCTTATTCAAGGTCACTAATCCCGCAAGAAACTGAACCCTAAGAGGGTATTGGTGAACCCTGTCGTGGATGTGATTCAAAGATGGGGCACTAAACCTTAAGAGTAGGGTACTGCATAAGACGGGACGGAAAAGGGTTAAGGGTTGGATTTAGGGTACCCGCTTCGCGGCTCCGCCTAATCCAAACCTAAACCTTTTTCCTTATTAAAGGTCACTAAACCCGCAAGAAACTGAACCCTAAGAGGGTATTGGCCTGGTGAACCCTGTCATAGATGTGATTCAAATATGGGGCACTGAACCTTAAGAGTAGGGTACTGCATAAGACGGGACGGAAAAGGGTTTAGGGTTGGATTAGGCGAACCCGCTTCGCGGCTCCGCCTAATCCAACCCTAAACCCTTTTCCTTATTTAAGGTCACTAAACCCGCAAGAAACTGAACCCTAGGAGGGTATTGGTGAACCTTGTCGTGGATGTGATTCAAAGATGGGGCACTGAACCTTAAGAGTAGGGTACTGCATAAGACGGAACGGGAAAGGGTTTAGGGTTGGATTTGGCGGACCCGCTTCGCGGCTCTGCCTAATCCAACCCTAAACCCTTTTCCTTATTCAAGGTCACTAATCCCGCAAGAAACTGAACCCTAAGAGGGTATTGGTGAACCCTGTCGTGGATGTGATTCAAAGATGGGGCATTGAACCTTAAGAGTAGGGTACTGCATAAGACGGGATGGAAAAGGGTTTAGGGTTGGATTAGGCAAACCCGCTTCGCGGCTCCGCCTAATCCAACCCTAAACCCTTTTCCTTATTCAAGGCTACTAATCCCGCAAGAAACTGAACCATAAGAGGGTATTGGTGAACCCTGTCGTGGTTGTGATTCAAATATAGGGAACTGAACCTTAAGAGTAGGGTACTGCATAAGACGGGATGGAAAAGGGTTTAGGGTTGGATTAGGCGTACCCACTTCGCGGCTCCGCCTAATCCAACCCTAAACCCTTTTCCTTATTCAAGGTCACTAAACCCGCAAGAAACTAAACCCTAATAGGGTATTGGTGAACCCTGTCGTGGATGTGATTCAAAGATGGGGCACTGAACCTTTAGAGTAGGGTACTGCCTAAGACGGAACAGAAAAGGGTTTAGGGTTGGATTAGGCGAACCCGCTTCGTGGCTCCGCCTAATCCAACCCTAAACCCTTTTCCTTATTCAAGGTCACTAATCCTGCCAGAAACTGAACCCTAAGAGGGTATTGGTGAACTCTGTCGTGGATATGATTCAAAGATGGGGCACTGAACCTTAAGAGTAGGGTACTGCATAAGACGGGACGGAAAAGGGTTTAGGGTTGGATTAGGAAGACCCGCTACGCGACTCTGCCTAATCCAACCCTAAACCCTTTTCCTTATTCAAGGTCACTAAACCCGCAAGAAACTGAACCCTAGGAGGGTATTGGTGAACCTTGTCGTGGATGTGATTCAAAGATGGGGCACTGAACCTTAAGAGTAGGGTACTGCATAAGACGGGACGGGAAAGGGTTTAGGGTTGGATTTGGCGGACCCGCTTCGCGGCTCTGCCTAATCCAACCCTAAACCCTTTTCCTTATTCAAGGTCACTAATCCCGCAAGAAACTGAACCCTAAGAGGGTATTGGTGAACCCTGTCGTGGATGTGATTCAAAGATGGGGCACTGAACCTTAAGAGTAGGGTACTGCATAAGACGGGATGGAAAAGGGTTTAGGGTTGGATTAGGCAAACCCGCTTCGCGGCTCCGCCTAATCCAACCCTAAACCCTTTTCCTTATTCAAGGCTACTAATCCCGCAAGAAACTAAACCATAAGAGGGTATTGGTGAACCCTGTCGTGGATGTGATTCAAATATAGGGAACTGAACCTTAAGAGTAGGGTACTGCATAAGACGGGATGGAAAAGGGTTTAGGGTTGGATTAGGCGTACCCACTTCGCGGCTCCGCCTAATCCAACCCTAAACCCTTTTCCTTATTCAAGGTCACTAAACCCGCAAGAAACTAAAACCTAATAGGGTATTGGTGAACCCTGTCGTGGATGTGATTCAAAGATGGGGCACTGAACCTTATGAGTAGGGTACTGCCTAAGACGGAACGGAAAAGGGTTTAGGGTTGGATTAGGCGAACCCGCTTCGTGGCTCCGCCTAATCCAACCCTAAACCCTTTTCCTTAATCAAGGTCACTAATCCTGCCAGAAACTGAACCCTAAGAGGGTATTGGTGAACTCTGTCGTGGATATGATTCAAATATGGGGCACTGAACCTTAAGAGTAGGGTACTGCATAAGACGGGACGGAAAAGGGTTTAGGGTTGGATTAGGAAGACCCGCTACGCGACTCTGCCTAATCCAACCCTAAACCCTTTTCCTTATTCAAGGTCACTAATCCTGCCAGAAACTGAACCCTAAGAGGGTATTGGTGAACTCTGTCGTGGATATGATTCAAAGATGGGGCACTGAACCTTAAGAGTAGGGTACTGCATAAGACGGGACGGAAAAGGGTTTAGGGTTGGATTAGGAAGACCCGCTACGCGACTCAGCCTAATCCAACCCTAAACCCTTTTCCTTATTCAAGGTCACTAATCCCGCAAGAAACTGAACCCTAAGAGGGTATTGGTGAACCCTGTCGTGGATGTGATTCTAAGATGGGGCACTGAACCTTATGAGTAGGGTACTGCCTAAGATGGAACGGAAAAGGGTTTAGGGTTGGATTAGGCGAACCCGCTTCGTGGCTCCACCTAATCCAACCCTAAACCCTTTTCCTTAATCAAGGTCACTAATCCTGCCAGAAACTGAACCCTAAGAGGGTATTGGTGAACTCTGTCGTGGATATGATTCAAAGATGGGGCACTGAACCTTAAGAGTAGGGTACTGCATAAGACGGGACGGAAAAGGGTTTAGGGTTGGATTAGGAAGACCCGCTACGCGACTCTGCCTAATCCAACCCTAAACCCTTTTCCTTATTCAAGGTCACTAATCCCGCAAGAAACTGAACCCTAAGAGGGTATTGGTGAACCCTGTCGTGGATGTGATTCAAAGATGGGGCAATGAACCTTAAGAGTAGGGTACTGCATAAGACGGGACGGAAAAGGGTTTAGGGTTGGATTAGGCGTGCCCGCTTCGCGGCTCCGCCTAATCCAACCCTAAACCCTTTTCCTTATTCAAGCTCACTAAACCCGCAATAAACTTACCCCTAAGAGGGTATTGGTGAACCCTGTCGTGGATGTGATTCAAAGATAGGGCACTGAACCTTAAGAGTAGGGTACTGCATAAGACGGGATGGAAAAGGGTTGAGAGTTAGATTAGGCGAACCCGCTTCGCGGCTCCGCCTAATCCAACCCTAAACCCTTTTCCTTATTCAAGGCCACTAATTCCGCAAGAAACTGAACCCTAAGAGGGTATTGGTGAACCCTGTCGTGGATGTGATTCAAAGATGGGGCACTAAACCTTAAGAGTAGGGTACTGCATAAGACGGGATAGAAAAGGGTTTAGGGTTGGATTAAGCAAACCCGCTTCGCGGCTCCGCCTAATCCAACCCTAAACCCTTTTCCTTATTCAAGCTCACTAAACCCGCAATAAACTTACCCCTAAGAGAGTATTGGTGAACCCTGTCGTGGATGTGATTCAAAGATGGGGCACTGAACATTAAGAGTAGGGTACTGCATAAGACGGGATGGAAAAGGGTTTAGGGTTGGATTAGGCAAACCCGCTTCGCGGCTCCGCCTAATCTAACCCTAAACCCTTTTCCTTATTCAAGGCTACTAATCCCGCAAGAAACTGAACCATAAGAGGGTATTGGTGAACCCTGTCGTGGATGTGATTCAAATATAGGGAACTGAACCTTAAGAGTAGGGTACTGCATAAGACGGGATGGAAAAGGGTTTAGGGTTGGATTAGGCGTACCCGCTTCGCGGCTCCGCCTAATCCAACCCTAAACCCTTTTCCTTATTCAAGGTCACTAAACCCGCAAGAAACTAAACCCTAAGAGGGTATTGGTGAACCCTGTCGTGGATGTGATTCAAAGATGGGGCACTGAACCTTAAGAGTAGGGTACTGCCTAAGACGGGACAGAAAAGGGTTTAATGTTGGATTAGGCGAACCCGCTTCGCGGCTCCGCCTAATCCAACCCTAAACCCTTTTCCTTATTCAAGGCCACTAATTCCGCAAGAAGCTGAACCCTAAGAGGGTATTGGTGAACCCTGTCGTGGATGTGATTCAAAGATGGGGCACTGAACCTTAAGAGTAGGGTACTGCATAAGACGGGATGGAAAAGGGTTTATGGTTGGATTAGGCAAACCCGCTTCGCGGCTCCGCCTAATCCAACCCTAAACCCTTTTCCTTATTCAAGGCTACTAATCCCGCAAGAAACTGAACCATAAGAGGGTATTCGTGAACCCTGTCGTGGATGTGATTCAAATATAGGGAACTGAACCTTAAGAGTAGGGTACTGCATAAGACGGGATGGAAAAGGGTTTAGGGTTGGATTAGGCGTACCCGCTTCGCGGCTCCGCCTAATCCAACCCTAAACCCTTTTCCTTATTCAAGGTCACTAAACCCGCAAGAAACTAAACCCTAAGAGGGTATTGGTGAACCCTGTCGTGGATGCGATTCAAAGATGGGGCACTGAACCTTAAGAATAGGGTATTGCCTAAGACGGGACGGAAAAGGGTTTAATGTTGGATTAGGCGAACCCGCTTCGCGGCTCCGCCTAATCCAACCCTAAACCCTTTTCCTTATTCAAGGCCACTAATCCCGCAAGAAACTGAACCCTAAGAGGGTATTGGTGAACCCTGTCGTGGATGTGATTCAAAGATAGGGCACTGAACCTTAAGAGTAGGGTACTGCATAAGACGGGATGGAAAAGGGTTTAGGGTTGGATTAGGCGGAGCCGCGACGCGGCTCCGCCTAATCCAACCCTAAACCCTTTTCCTTATTCAAGGTCACTAAACCCGCAAGAAACTAAACCCTAATAGGGTATTGGTGAACCCTGTCGTGGATGTGATTCAAAGATGGGGCACTGAACCTTATGAGTAGGGTACTGCATAAGACGGGACGGAAAAGGGTTTAGGGTTGGATTAGGAAGACCCGCTACGCGACTCTGCCTAATCCAACCCTAAACCCTTTTCCTTATTCAAGGTCACTAATCCCGCAAGAAACTGAACCCTAAGAGGGTATTGGTGAACCCTGTCGTGGATGTGATTCGAAGATGGGGCAATGAACCTTAAGAGTAGGGTACTGCATAAGACGGGACGGAAAAGGGTTTAGGGTTGGATTAGGCGTACCCGTTTCGCGGCTCCGCCTAATCCAACCCTAAACTCTTTTCCTTATTCAAGGTCACTAAACCCGCAAGAAACTGAACCCTAAGAGGGTATTGGTGAACCCTGTCGTGGATGTGATTCAAAGATGGGGCACTGAACCTTAAGAGTAGGGTACTGCATAAGACGGGATGGAAAAGGGTTTAGGGTTGGATTAGGCGTACCCGCTTCGCGGCTCCGCCTAATCCAACCCTAAACCCTTTTCCTTATTCAAGGTCACTAAACCCGCAAGAAACTAAACCCTAAGAGGGTATTGGTGAACCCTGTCGTGGATGTGATTCAAAGATGGGGCACTGAACCTTAAGAGTAGGGTACTGCCTAAGACGGGACAGAAAAGGGTTTAATGTTGGATTAGGCGAACCCGCTTCGCGGCTCCGCCTAATCCAACCCTAAACCCTTTTCCTTATTCAAGGCCACTAATTCCGCAAGAAGCTGAACCCTAAGAGGGTATTGGTGAACCCTGTCGTGGATGTGATTCAACGATGGGGCACTGAACCTTAAGAGTAGGGTACTGCATAAGACGGGATGGAAAAGGGTTTAGGGTTGGATTAGGCAAACCCGCTTCGCGGCTCCGCCTAATCCAACCCTAAACCCTTTTCCTTATTCAAGGCTACTAATCCCGCAAGAAACTGAACCATAAGAGGGTATTCGTGAACCCTGTCGTGGATGTGATTCAAATATAGGGAACTGAACCTTAAGAGTAGGGTACTGCATAAGACGGGATGGAAAAGGGTTTAGGGTTGGATTAGGCGTACCCGCTTCGCGGCTCCGCCTAATCCAACCCTAAACCCTTTTCCTTATTCAAGGTCACTAAACCCGCAAGAAACTAAACCCTAAGAGGGTATTGGTGAACCCTGTCGTGGATGCGATTCAAAGATGGGGCACTGAACCTTAAGAATAGGGTATTGCCTAAGACGGGACGGAAAAGGGTTTAATGTTGGATTAGGCGAACCCGCTTCGCGGCTCCGCCTAATCCAACCCTAAACCCTTTTCCTTATTCAAGGCCACTAATCCCGCAAGAAACTGAACCCTAAGAGGGTATTGGTGAACCCTGTCGTGGATGTGATTCAAAGATAGGGCACTGAACCTTAAGAGTAGGGTACTGCATAAGACGGGATGGAAAAGGGTTTAGGGTTGGATTAGGCGGAGCCGCGACGCGGCTCCGCCTAATCCAACCCTAAACCCTTTTCCTTATTCAAGGTCACTAAACCCGCAAGAAACTAAACCCTAATAGGGTATTGGTGAACCCTGTCGTGGATGTGATTCAAAGATGGGGCACTGAACCTTATGAGTAGGGTACTGCATAAGACGGGACGGAAAAGGGTTTAGGGTTGGATTAGGAAGACCCGCTACGCGACTCTGCCTAATCCAACCCTAAACCCTTTTCCTTATTCAAGGTCACTAATCCCGCAAGAAACTGAACCCTAAGAGGGTATTGGTGAACCCTGTCGTGGATGTGATTCGAAGATGGGGCAATGAACCTTAAGAGTAGGGTACTGCATAAGACGGGACGGAAAAGGGTTTAGGGTTGGATTAGGCGTACCCGTTTCGCGGCTCCGCCTAATCCAACCCTAAACTCTTTTCCTTATTCAAGGTCACTAAACCCGCAAGAAACTGAACCCTAAGAGGGTATTGGTGAACCCTGTCGTGGATGTGATTCAAAGATGGGGCACTGAACCTTAAGAGTAGGGTACTGCATAAGACGGGATGGAAAAGGGTTTAGGGTTGGATTAGGCAAACCCGCTTCGCGGCTCCGCCTAATCCAACCCTAAACCCTTTTCCTTATTCAAGGCTACTATTCCCGCAAGAAACTGAACCATAAGAGGGTATTGGTGAACCCTGTCGTGGATGTGATTCAAATATAGGGAACTGAACCTTAAGAGTAGGGTACTGCATAAGACGGGATGGAAAAGGGTTTAAGGTTGGATTAGGCGTACCCGCTTCGCGGCTCCGCCTAATCCAACCCTAAACCCTTTTCCTTATTCAAGGTCACTAAACCCGCAAGAAACTAAACCCTAAGAGGGTATTGGTGAACCCTGTCGTGGATGTGATTCAAAGATGGGGCACTGAACCTTAAGAGTAGGGTACTGCCTAAGACGGGACGGAAAAGGGTTTAATGTTGGATTAGGCGAACCCGCTTCGCGGCTCCGCCTAATCCAACCCTAAACCCTTTTCCTTATTCAAGGCCACTAATTCCGCAAGAAACTGAACCCTAAGAGGGTATTGGTGAACCCTGTCGTGCATGTGATTCAAAGATGGGGCACTGAACCTTAAGAGTAGGGTACTGCATAAGACGGGATGGAAAAGGGTTTAGGGTTGGATTAGGCAAACCCGCTTCGAGGCTCCGCCTAATCCAACCCTAAACCCTTTTCCTTATTCAAGGCTACTAATCCCGCAAGAAACTGAACCATAAGAGGGTATTGGTGAACCCTGTCGTGGATGTGATTCAAAGATAGGGCACTGAACCTTAAGAGTAGGGTACTGCATAAGACGGGATGGAAAAGGGTTTAGGGTTGGATTAGGCGTACCCGCTTCGCGGCTCCGCCTAATCCAACCCTAAACCCTTTTCCTTATTCAAGGTCACTAAACCCGCAAGAAACTAAACCCTAAGAGGGTATTGGTGAACCCTGTCGTGGATGTGATTCAAAGATGGGGCACTGAACCTTAAGAGTAGGGTACTGCCTAAGACGGGACAGAAAAGGGTTTAATGTTGGATTAGGCGAACCCGCTTCGCGGCTCCGCCTAATCCAACCCTAAACCCTTTTCCTTATTCAAGGCCACTAATTCCGCAAGAAGCTGAACCCTAAGAGGGTATTGGTGAACCCTGTCGTGGATGTGATTCAAAGATGGGGCACTGAACCTTAAGAGTAGGGTACTGCATAAGACGGGATGGAAAAGGGTTTAGGGTTGGATTAGGCAAACCCGCTTCGCGGCTCCGCCTAATCCAACCCTAAACCCTTTTCCTTATTCAAGGCTACTAATCCCGCAAGAAACTGAACCATAAGAGGGTATTCGTGAACCCTGTCGTGGATGTGATTCAAATATAGGGAACTGAACCTTAAGAGTAGGGTACTGCATAAGACGGGATGGAAAAGGGTTTAGGGTTGGATTAGGCGTACCCGCTTCGCGGCTCCGCCTAATCCAACCCTAAACCCTTTTCCTTATTCAAGGTCACTAAACCCGCAAGAAACTAAACCCTAAGAGGGTATTGGTGAACCCTGTCGTGGATGCGATTCAAAGATGGGGCATTGAACCTTAAGAATAGGGTATTGCCTAAGACGGGACGGAAAAGGGTTTAATGTTGGATTAGGCGAACCCGCTTCGCGGCTCCGCCTAATCCAACCCTAAACCCTTTTCCTTATTCAAGGCCACTAATCCCGCAAGAAACTGAACCCTAAGAGGGTATTGGTGAACCCTGTCGTGGATGTGATTCAAAGATAGGGCACTGAACCTTAAGAGTAGGGTACTGCATAAGACGGGATGGAAAAGGGTTTAGGGTTGGATTAGGCGGAGCCGCGACGCGGCTCCGCCTAATCCAACCCTAAACCCTTTTCCTTATTCAAGGTCACTAAACCCGCAAGAAACTAAACCCTAATAGGGTATTGGTGAACCCTGTCGTGGATGTGATTCAAAGATGGGGCACTGAACCTTATGAGTAGGGTACTGCATAAGACGGGACGGAAAAGGGTTTAGGGTTGGATTAGGAAGACCCGCTACGCGACTCTGCCTAATCCAACCCTAAACCCTTTTCCTTATTCAAGGTCACTAATCCCGCAAGAAACTGAACCCTAAGAGGGTATTGGTGAACCCTGTCGTGGATGTGATTCGAAGATGGGGCAATGAACCTTAAGAGTAGGGTACTGCATAAGACGGGACGGAAAAGGGTTTAGGGTTGGATTAGGCGTACCCGCTTCGTGGCTCCGCCTAATCCAACCCTAAACCCTTTTCCTTATTCAAGGTCACTAATCCTGCCAGAAACTGAACCCTAAGAGGGTATTGGTGAACTCTGTCGTGGATGTGATTCAAAGATGGGGCACTGAACCTTAAGAGTAGGGTACTGCATAAGACGGGACGGAAAAGGGTTTAGGGTTGGATTAGGAAGACCCGCTACGCGACTTTGCCTAATCCAACCCTAAACCCTTTTCCTTATTCAAGGTCACTAATCCCGCAAGAAACTGAACCCTAAGAGGGTATTGGTGAACCCTGTCGTGGATGTGATTCGAAGATGGGGCAATGAACCTTAAGAGTAGGGTACTGCATAAGACGGGACGGAAAAGGGTTTAGGGTTGGATTAGGCGTACCCGTTTCGCGGCTCCGCCTAATCCAACCCTAAACTCTTTTCCTTATTCAAGGTCACTAAACCCGCAAGAAACTGAACCCTAAGAGGGTATTGGTGAACCCTGTCGTGGATGTGATTCAAAGATGGGGCACTGAACCTTAAGAGTAGGGTACTGCATAAGACGGGACGGAAAAGGGTTTAGGGTTGGATTAGGAAGACCCGCTACGCGACTTTGCCTAATCCAACCCTAAACCCTTTTCCTTATTCAAGGTCACTAATCCCGCAAGAAACTGAACCCTAAGAGGGTATTGGTGAACCCTGTCGTGGATGTGATTCGAAGATGGGGCAATGAACCTTAAGAGTAGGGTACTGCATAAGACGGGACGGAAAAGGGTTTAGGGTTGGATTAGGCGTACCCGTTTCGCGGCTCCGCCTAATCCAACCCTAAACTCTTTTCCTTATTCAAGGTCACTAAACCCGCAAGAAACTGAACCCTAAGAGGGTATTGGTGAACCCTGTCGTGGATGTGATTCAAAGATGGGGCACTGAACCTTAAGAGTAGGGTACTGCATAAGACGGGATGGAAAAGGGTTTAGGGTTGGATTAGGCAAACCCGCTTCGCGGCTCCGCCTAATCCAACCCTAAACCCTTTTCCTTATTCAAGGCTACTATTCCCGCAAGAAACTGAACCATAAGAGGGTATTGGTGAACCCTGTCGTGGATGTGATTCAAATATAGGGAAATGAACCTTAAGAGTAGGGTACTGCATAAGACGGGATGGAAAAGGGTTTAGGGTTGGATTAGGCGTACCCGCTTCGCGGCTCCGCCTAATCCAACCCTAAACCCTTTTCCTTATTCAAGGTCACTAAACCCGCAAGAAACTAAACCCTAAGAGGGTATTGGTGAACCCTGTCGTGGATGTGATTCAAAGATGGGGCACTGAACCTTAAGAGTAGGGTACTGCCTAAGACGGGACGGAAAAGGGTTTAATGTTGGATTAGGCGAACCCGCTTCGCGGCTCCGCCTAATCCAACCCTAAACCCTTTTCCTTATTCAAGGCCACTAATTCCGCAAGAAACTGAACCCTAAGAGGGTATTGGTGAACCCTGTCGTGCATGTGATTCAAAGATGGGGCACTGAACCTTAAGAGTAGGGTACTGCATAAGACGGGATGGAAAAGGGTTTAGGGTTGGATTAGGCAAACCCGCTTCGAGGCTCCGCCTAATCCAACCCTAAACCCTTTTCCTTATTCAAGGCTACTAATCCCGCAAGAAACTGAACCATAAGAGGGTATTGGTGAACCCTGTCGTGGATGTGATTCAAAGATAGGGCACTGAACCTTAAGAGTAGGGTACTGCATAAGACGGTATAGAAAAGGGTATAGGGTTGGATTAGGCGAACACGCTTCGCGGCTCCGCCTAATCCAACCCTAAACCCTTTTCCTTATTCAAAGCCACTAATTCCGCAAGAAACTGAACCCTAAGAGGGTATTGGTGAACCCTGTCGTGGATGTGATTCAAAGATGGGGCACTGAACCTTAAGAGTAGGGTACTGCATAAGACGGGATGGAAAAGGGTTTAGGGTTGGATTAGGCAAACCCGCTTCGCGGCTCCGCCTAATCCAATCCTAAACCCTTTTCCTTATTCAAGGCTACTAATCCCGCAAGAAACTGAACAATAAGAGGGTATTGGTGAACCCTGTCGTGGATGTGATTCAAATATAGGGAACTGAACCTTAAGAGTAGGGTACTGCATAAGACGGGATGGAAAAGGGTTTACGGTTGGATTAGGCGTACCCGCTTCGCGGCTCCGCCTAATCCAACCCTAAACCCTTTTCCTTATTCAAGGTCACTAAACCTGCAAGAAACTAAACCCTAAGAGGGTATTGGTGAACCCTGTCGTGGATGTGATTCAAAGATGGGGCACTGAACATTAAGAGTAGGGTACTGCCTAAGACGGGACGGAAAAGGGTTTAATGTTGGATTAGGCGAACCCGCTTCGCGGCTCCGCCTAATCCAACCCTAAACCCTTTTCCTTATTCAAGGCCACTAATTCCGCAAGAAACTGAACCCTAAGAGGGTATTGGTGAACCCTGTCGTGCATGTGATTCAAAGATGGGGCACTGAACCTTAAGAGTAGGGTACTGCATAAGACGGGATGGAAAAGGGTTTAGGGTTGGATTAGGCAAACCCGCTTCGCGGCTCCGCCTAATCCAACCCTAAACCCTTTTCCTTATTCAAGGCTACTAATCCCGCAAGAAACTGAACCATAAGAGGGTATTGGTGAACCCTGTCGTGGATGTGATTCAAAGATGGGGCACTGAACCTTAAGAATAGGGTACTGCCTAAGACGGGACGGAAAAGGGTTTAATGTTGGATTAGGCGAACCCGCTTCGCGGCTCCGCCTAATCCAACCCTAAACCCTTTTCCTTATTCAAGGACACTAATCCCGCAAGAAACTGAACCCTAAGAGGGTATTGGTGAACCATTTCGTGGATGTGATTCAAAGATGGGGCACTGAACCTTAAGAGTAGGGTACTTCATAAGACGGGATGGAAAAAGGTTTAGGGTTGGATTAGGCGGAGCCGCGACGCGGCTCCGCCTAATCCAACCCTAAACCCTTTTCCTTATTCATGGTCACTAAACCCGCAAGAAACTAAACCCTAATAGGGTATTGGTGAACCCTGTCGTGGATGTGATTCAAAGATGGGGCACTGAACCTTATGAGTAGGGTACTGCCTAAGACGGAACGGAAAAGGGTTTAGGGTTGGATTAGGCGAACCCGCTTCGTGGCTCCGCCTAATCCAACCCTAAACCCTTTTCCTTATTCAAGGTCACTAATCCTGCCAGAAACTGAACCCTAAGAGGGTATTGGTGAACTCTGTCGTGGATGTGATTCAAAGATGGGGCACTGAACCTTAAGAGTAGGGTACTGCATAAGACGGGACGGAAAAGGGTTTAGGGTTGGATTAGGAAGACCCGCTACGCGACTTTGCCTAATCCAACCCTAAACCCTTTTCCTTATTCAAGGTCACTAATCCCGCAAGAAACTGAACCCTAAGAGGGTATTGGTGAACCCTGTCGTGGATGTGATTCGAAGATGGGGCAATGAACCTTAAGAGTAGGGTACTGCATAAGACGGGGCGGAAAAGGGTTTAGGGTTGGATTAGGCGTACCCGTTTCGCGGCTCCGCCTAATCCAACCCTAAACTCTTTTCCTTATTCAAGGCTACTAATCCCGCAAGAAACTGAACCATAAGAGGGTATTGGTGAACCCTGTCGTGGATGTGATTCAAATATAGGGAACTGATCCTTAAGAGTAGGGTACTGCATAAGACGGGAAGGAAAAGGGTTTAGGGTTGGATTAGGCGTGCCCGCTTCGCAGCTCCGCCTAATCCAACCCTAAACCCTTTTCCTTATTCAAGCTCACTAAACCCGCAATAAACTTACCCCTAAGAGGGTATTGGTGAACCCTGTCGTGGATGTGATTCAAAGATAGGGCACTGAACCTTAAGAGTAGGGTATTGCATAAGACGGTATAGAAAAGGGTTTAGGGTTGGATTAGGCGAACCCGGTTCGCGGCTCCGCCTAATCCAACCCTAAACCCTTTTCCTTATTCAAGGCCACTAATTCCGCAAGAAACTGAACCCTAAGAGGGTTTTGGTGAACCCTGTCGTGGATGTGATTCAAAGATGGGGCACTGAACCTTAAGAGTAGGGTACTGCATAAGACGGGATGGAAAAGGGTTTAGGGTTGGATTAGGCAAACCCGCTTCGCGGCTCCGCCTAATCCAACCCTAAACCCTTTTCCTTATTTTAGGTCACTAAACCCGCAAGAAACTGAACCATAAGAGGGTATTGGTGAACCCTGTCGTGGATGTGATTCAAATATAGGGAACTGAACCTTAAGAGTAGGGTACTGCATAAGACGGGATGGAAAAGGGTTTAGGGTTGGATTAGGCGTACCCGCTTCGCGGCTCCGCCTAATCCAACCCTAAACCCTTTTCCTTATTCAAGGTCACTAAACCCGCAAGAAACTAAACCCTAAGAGGGTATTGGTGAACCCTGTCGTGGATGTGATTCAAAGATGGGGCACTGAACCTTAAGAATAGGGTACTGCCTAAGACGGGACGGAAAAGGGTTTAATGTTGGATTAGGCGAACCCGCTTCGCGGCTCCGCCTAATCCAACCCTAAACCCTTTTCCTTATTCAAGGACACTAATCCCGCAAGAAACTGAACCCTAAGAGGGTATTGGTGAACCATTTCGTGGATGTGATTCAAAGATGGGGCACTGAACCTTAAGAGTAGGGTACTTCATAAGACGGGATGGAAAAGGGTTTAGGGTTGGATTAGGCGGAGCCGCGACGCGTCTCCGCCTAATCCAACCCTAAACCCTTTTCCTTATTCATGGTCACTAAACCCGCAAGAAACTAAACCCTAATAGGGTATTGGTGAACCCTGTCGTGGATGTGATTCAAAGATGGGGCACTGAACCTTATGAGTAGGGTACTGCCTAAGACGGAACGGAAAAGGGTTTAGGGTTGGATTAGGCGAACCCGCTTCGTGGCTCCGCCTAATCCAACCCTAAACCCTTTTCCTTATTCAAGGTCACTAATCCTGCCAAAAACTGAACCCTAAGAGGGTATTGGTGAACTCTGTCGTGGATGTGATTCAAAGATGGGGCACTGAACCTTAAGAGTAGGGTACTGCATAAGACGGGACGGAAAAGGGTTTAGGGTTGGATTAGGAAGACCCGCTACGCGACTTTGCCTAATCCAACCCTAAACCCTTTTCCTTATTCAAGGTCACTAATCCCGCAAGAAACTGAACCCTAAGAGGGTATTGGTGAACCCTGTCGTGGATGTGATTCGAAGATGGGGCAATGAACCTTAAGAGTAGGGTACTGCATAAGACGGGACGGAAAAGGGTTTAGGGTTGGATTAGGCGTACCCGTTTCGCGGCTCCGCCTAATCCAACCCTAAACTCTTTTCCTTATTCAAGGCTACTAATCCCGCAAGAAACTGAACCATAAGAGGGTATTGGTGAACCATTTCGTGGATGTGATTCAAAGATGGGGCACTGAACCTTAAGAGTAGGGTACTTCATAAGACGGGATGGAAAAGGGTTTAGGGTTAGATTAGGCCGAGCCGCGACGCGTCTCCGCCTAATCCAACCCTAAACCCTTTTCCTTATTCATGGTCACTAAACCCGCAAGAAACTAAACCCTAATAGGGTATTGGTGAACCCTGTCGTGGATGTGATTCAAAGATGGGGCACTGAACCTTATGAGTAGGGTACTGCCTAAGACGGAACGGAAAAGGGTTTAGGGTTGGATTAGGCGAACCCGCTTCGTGGCTCCGCCTAATCCAACCCTAAACCCTTTTCCTTATTCAAGGTCACTAATCCTGCCAGAAACTGAACCCTAAGAGGGTATTGGTGAACTCTGTCGTGGATGTGAATCAAAGATGGGGCACTGAACCTTAAGAGTAGGGTACTGCATAAGACGGGACGGAAAAGGGTTTAGGGTTGGATTAGGAAGACCTGCTACGCGACTTTGCCTAATCCAACCCTAAACCCTTTTCCTTATTCAAGGTCACTAATCCCGCAAGAAACTGAACCCTAAGAGGGTATTGGTGAACCCTGTCGTGGATGTGATTCGAAGATGGGGCAATGAACCTTAAGAGTAGGGTACTGCATAAGACGGGACGGAAAAGGGTTTAGGGTTGGATTAGGCGTACCCGTTTCGCGGCTCCGCCTAATCCAACCCTAAACTCTTTTCCTTATTCAAGGCTACTAATCCCGCAAGAAACTGAACCATAAGAGGGTATTGGTGAACCATTTCGTGGATGTGATTCAAAGATGGGGCACTGAACCTTAAGAGTAGGGTACTTCATAAGACGGGATGGAAAAGGGTTTAGGGTTGGATTAGGCGGAGCCGCGACGCGTCTCCGCCTAATCCAACCCTAAACCCTTTTCCTTATTCATGGTCACTAAACCCGCAAGAAACTAAACCCTAATAGGGTATTGGTGAACCCTGTCGTGGATGTGATTCAAAGATGGGGCACTGAACCTTATGAGTAGGGTACTGCCTAAGACGGAACGGAAAAGGGTTTAGGGTTGGATTAGGCGAACCCGCTTCGTGGCTCCGCCTAATCCAACCCTAAACCCTTTTCCTTATTCAAGGTCACTAATCCTGCCAGAAACTGAACCCTAAGAGGGTATTGGTGAACTCTGTCGTGGATGTGATTCAAAGATGGGGCACTGAACCTTAAGAGTAGGGTACTGCATAAGACGGGACGGAAAAGGGTTTAGGGTTGGATTAGGAAGACCCGCTACGCGACTTTGCCTAATCCAACCCTAAACCCTTTTCCTTATTCAAGGTCACTAATCCCGCAAGAAACTGAACCCTAAGAGGGTATTGGTGAACCCTGTCGTGGATGTGATTCGAAGATGGGGCAATGAACCTTAAGAGTAGGGTACTGCATAAGACGGGACGGAAAAGGGTTTAGGGTTGGATTAGGCGTACCCGTTTCGCGGCTCCGCCTAATCCAACCCTAAACTCTTTTCCTTATTCAAGGCTACTAATCCCGCAAGAAACTGAACCATAAGAGGGTATTGGTGAACCCTGTCGTGGATGTGATTCAAATATAGGGAACTGATCCTTAAGAGTAGGGTACTGCATAAGACGGGAAGGAAAAGGGTTTAGGGTTGGATTAGGCGTGCCCGCTTCGCAGCTCCGCCTAATCCAACCCTAAACCCTTTTCCTTATTCAAGCTCACTAAACCCGCAATAAACTTACCCCTAAGAGGGTATTGGTGAACCCTGTCGTGGATGTGATTCAAAGATAGGGCACTGAACCTTAAGAGTAGGGTATTGCATAAGACGGTATAGAAAAGGGTTTAGGGTTGGATTAGGCGAACCCGGTTCGCGGCTCCGCCTAATCCAACCCTAAACCCTTTTCCTTATTCAAGGCCACTAATTCCGCAAGAAACTGAACCCTAAGAGGGTTTTGGTGAACCCTGTCGTGGATGTGATTCAAAGATGGGGCACTGAACCTTAAGAGTAGGGTACTGCATAAGACGGGATGGAAAAGGGTTTAGGGTTGGATTAGGCAAACCCGCTTCGCGGCTCCGCCTAATCCAACTCTAAACCCTTTTCCTTATTCAAGGCCACTAATCCCGCAAGAAACTGAACCATAAGAGGGTATTGGTGAACCCTGTCGTGGATATGATTCAAATATAGGGAACTGAACCTTAAGAGTAGGGTACTGCATAAGACGGGATGGAAAAGGGTTTAGGCTTGGATTAGGCGTACCCGCTTCGCGGCTCCGCCTAATCCAACCCTAAACCCTTTTCCTTATTCAAGGTCACTAAACCCGCAAGAAACTAAACCCTAAGAGGGTATTGGTGAACCATGTCGTGGATGTGATTCAAAGATGGGGCAATGAACCTTAAGAGTAGGGTACTGCCTAAGACGGGACGGAAAAGGGTTTAATGTTGGATTTGGCGAACCCGCTTCGTGGCTCCGCCTAATCCAACCCTAAACCCTTTTCCTTATTCAAGGCCACTAATCCCGCAAGAAACTGAACCTTAAGAGGGTATTGGTGAACCCTGTCGTGGATGTGATTCAAAGATGGGGCACTGAACCTTAAGAGTAGGGTACTTCATAAGACGGGATGGAAAAGGGTTTAGGGTTGGATTAGGCGGAGCCGCGACGCGTCTCCGCCTAATCCAACCCTAAACCCTTTTCCTTATTCATGGTCACTAAACCCGCAAGAAACTGAACCCTAATAGGGTATTGGTGAACCCTGTCGTGGATGTGATTCAAAGATGGGGCACTGAACCTTATGAGTAGGGTACTGCCTAAGACGGAACGGAAAAGGGTTTAGGGTTGGATTAGGCTAACCCGCTTCGTGGCTCCGCCTAATCCAACCCTAAACCCTTTTCCTTATTCAAGGTCACTAATCCTGCCAGAAACTGAACCCTAAGAGGGTATTGGTGAACTCTGTCGTGGATGTGATTCAAAGATGGGGCACTGAACCTTAAGAGTAGGGTACTGCATAAGACGGGACGGAAAAGAGTTTAGGGTTGGATTAGGAAGACCCGCTACGCGACTTTGCCTAATCCAACCCTAAACCCTTTTCCTTATTCAAGGTCACTAATCCCGCAAAAAACTGAACCATAAGAGGGTATTGGTGAACCCTGTCGTGGATGTGATTCGAAGATGGGGCAATGAACCTTAAGAGTAGGGTACTGCATAAGACGGGACGGAAAAGGGTTTAGGGTTGGATTAGGCGTACCCGTTTCGCGGCTCCGCCTAATCCAACCCTAAACTCTTTTCCTTATTCAAGGCTACTAATCCCGCAAGAAACTGAACCATAAGAGGGTATTGGTGAACCCTGTCGTGGATGTGATTCAAATATAGGGAACTGATCCTTAAGAGTAGGGTACTGCATAAGACGGGAAGGAAAAGGGTTTAGGGTTGGATTAGGCGTGCCCGCTTCGCAGCTCCGCCTAATCCAACCCTAAACCCTTTTCCTTATTCAAGCTCACTAAACCCGCAATAAACTTACCCCTAAGAGGGTATTGGTGAACCCTGTCGTGGATGTGATTCAAAGATAGGGCACTGAACCTTAAGAGTAGGGTATTGCATAAGACGGTATAGAAAAGGGTTTAGGGTTGGATTAGGCGAACCCGGTTCGCGGCTCCGCCTAATCCAACCCTAAACCCTTTTCCTTATTCAAGGCCACTAATTCCGCAAGAAACTGAACCCTAAGAGGGTTTTGGTGAACCCTGTCGTGGATGTGATTCAAAGATGGGGCACTGAACCTTAAGTGTAGGGTACTGCATAAGACGGGATGGAAAAGGGTTTAGGGTTGGATTAGGCAAACCCGCTTCGCGGCTCCGCCTAATCCAACTCTAAACCCTTTTCCTTATTCAAGGCCACTAATCCCGCAAGAAACTGAACCATAAGAGGGTATTGGTGAACCCTGTCGTGGATATGATTCAAATATAGGGAACTGAACCTTAAGAGTAGGGTACTGCATAAGACGGGATGGAAAAGGGTTTAGGCTTGGATTAGGCGTACCCGCTTCGCGGCTCCGCCTAATCCAACCCTAAACCCTTTTCCTTATTCAAGGTCACTAAACCCGCAAGAAACTAAACCCTAAGAGGGTATTGGTGAACCATGTCGTGGATGTGATTCAAAGATGGGGCAATGAACCTTAAGAGTAGGGTACTGCCTAAGACGGGACGGAAAAGGGTTTAATGTTGGATTTGGCGAACCCGCTTCGTGGCTCCGCCTAATCCAACCCTAAACCCTTTTCCTTATTCAAGGCCACTAATCCCGCAAGAAACTGAACCTTAAGAGGGTATTGGTGAACCCTGTCGTGGATGTGATTCAAAGATGGGGCACTGAACCTTAAGAGTAGGGTACTTCATAAGACGGGATGGAAAAGGGTTTAGGGTTGGATTAGGCGGAGCCGCGACGCGTCTCCGCCTAATCCAACCCTAAACCCTTTTCCTTATTCATGGTCACTAAACCCGCAAGAAACTGAACCCTAATAGGGTATTGGTGAACCCTGTCGTGGATGTGATTCAAAGATGGGGCACTGAACCTTATGAGTAGGGTACTGCCTAAGACGGAACGGAAAAGGGTTTAGGGTTGGATTAGGCGAACCCGCTTCGTGGCTCCGCCTAATCCAACCCTAAACCCTTTTCCTTATTCAAGGTCACTAATCCTGCCAGAAACTGAACCCTAAGAGGGTATTGGTGAACTCTGTCGTGGATGTGATTCAAAGATGGGGCACTGAACCTTAAGAGTAGGGTACTGCATAAGACGGGACGGAAAAGGGTTTAGGGTTGGATTAGGAAGACCCGCTACGCGACTTTGCCTAATCCAACCCTAAACCCTTTTCCTTATTCAAGGTCACTAATCCCGCAAGAAACTGAACCCTAAGAGGGTATTGGTGAACCCTGTCGTGGATGTGATTCGAAGATGGGGCAATGAACCTTAAGAGTAGGGTACTGCATAAGACGGGACGGAAAAGGGTTTAGGGTTGGATTAGGCGTACCCGTTTCGCGGCTCCGCCTAATCCAACCCTAAACTCTTTTCCTTATTCAAGGCTACTAATCCCGCAAGAAACTGAACCATAAGAGGGTATTGGTGAACCCTGTCGTGGATGTGATTCAAATATAGGGAACTGATCCTTAAGAGTAGGGTACTGCATAAGACGGGAAGGAAAAGGGTTTAGGGTTGGATTAGGCGTGCCCGCTTCGCAGCTCCGCCTAATCCAACCCTAAACCCTTTTCCTTATTCAAGCTCACTAAACCCGCAATAAACTTACCCCTAAGAGGGTATTGGTGAACCCTGTCGTGGATGTGATTCAAAGATAGGGCACTGAACCTTAAGAGTAGGGTATTGCATAAGACGGTATAGAAAAGGGTTTAGGGTTGGATTAGGCGAACCCGGTTCGCGGCTCCGCCTAATCCAACCCTAAACCCTTTTCCTTATTCAAGGCCACTAATTCCGCAAGAAACTGAACCCTAAGAGGGTTTTGGTGAACCCTGTCGTGGATGTGATTCAAAGATGGGGCACTGAACCTTAAGTGTAGGGTACTGCATAAGACGGGATGGAAAAGGGTTTAGGGTTGGATTAGGCAAACCCGCTTCGCGGCTCCGCCTAATCCAACTCTAAACCCTTTTCCTTATTCAAGGCCACTAATCCCGCAAGAAACTGAACCATAAGAGGGTATTGGTGAACCCTGTCGTGGATATGATTCAAATATAGGGAACTGAACCTTAAGAGTAGGGTACTGCATAAGACGGGATGGAAAAGGGTTTAGGCTTGGATTAGGCGTACCCGCTTCGCGGCTCCGCCTAATCCAACCCTAAACCCTTTTCCTTATTCAAGGTCACTAAACCCGCAAGAAACTAAACCCTAAGAGGGTATTGGTGAACCATGTCGTGGATGTGATTCAAAGATGGGGCAATGAACCTTAAGAGTAGGGTACTGCCTAAGACGGGACGGAAAAGGGTTTAATGTTGGATTTGGCGAACCCGCTTCGTGGCTCCGCCTAATCCAACCCTAAACCCTTTTCCTTATTCAAGGCCACTAATCCCGCAAGAAACTGAACCTTAAGAGGGTATTGGTGAACCCTGTCGTGGATGTGATTCAAAGATGGGGCACTGAACCTTAAGAGTAGGGTACTTCATAAGACGGGATGGAAAAGGGTTTAGGGTTGGATTAGGCGGAGCCGCGACGCGTCTCCGCCTAATCCAACCCTAAACCCTTTTCCTTATTCATGGTCACTAAACCCGCAAGAAACTGAACCCTAATAGGGTATTGGTGAACCCTGTCGTGGATGTGATTCAAAGATGGGGCACTGAACCTTATGAGTAGGGTACTGCCTAAGACGGAACGGAAAAGGGTTTAGGGTTGGATTAGGCGAACCCGCTTCGTGGCTCCGCCTAATCCAACCCTAAACCCTTTTCCTTATTCAAGGTCACTAATCCTGCCAGAAACTGAACCCTAAGAGGGTATTGGTGAACTCTGTCGTGGATGTGATTCAAAGATGGGGCACTGAACCTTAAGAGTAGGGTACTGCATAAGACGGGACGGAAAAGGGTTTAGGGTTGGATTAGGAAGACCCGCTACGCGACTTTGCCTAATCCAACCCTAAACCCTTTTCCTTATTCAAGGTCACTAATCCCGCAAGAAACTGAACCCTAAGAGGGTATTGGTGAACCCTGTCGTGGATGTGATTCGAAGATGGGGCAATGAACCTTAAGAGTAGGGTACTGCATAAGACGGGACGGAAAAGGGTTTAGGGTTGGATTAGGCGTACCCGTTTCGCGGCTCCGCCTAATCCAACCCTAAACTCTTTTCCTTATTCAAGGCTACTAATCCCGCAAGAAACTGAACCATAAGAGGGTATTGGTGAACCCTGTCGTGGATGTGATTCAAATATAGGGAACTGATCCTTAAGAGTAGGGTACTGCATAAGACGGGAAGGAAAAGGGTTTAGGGTTGGATTAGGCGTGCCCGCTTCGCAGCTCCGCCTAATCCAACCCTAAACCCTTTTCCTTATTCAAGCTCACTAAACCCGCAATAAACTTACCCCTAAGAGGGTATTGGTGAACCCTGTCGTGGATGTGATTCAAAGATAGGGCACTGAACCTTAAGAGTAGGGTATTGCATAAGACGGTATAGAAAAGGGTTTAGGGTTGGATTAGGCGAACCCGGTTCGCGGCTCCGCCTAATCCAACCCTAAACCCTTTTCCTTATTCAAGGCCACTAATTCCGCAAGAAACTGAACCCTAAGAGGGTTTTGGTGAACCCTGTCGTGGATGTGATTCAAAGATGGGGCACTGAACCTTAAGTGTAGGGTACTGCATAAGACGGGATGGAAAAGGGTTTAGGGTTGGATTAGGCAAACCCGCTTCGCGGCTCCGCCTAATCCAACTCTAAACCCTTTTCCTTATTCAAGGCCACTAATCCCGCAAGAAACTGAACCATAAGAGGGTATTGGTGAACCCTGTCGTGGATATGATTCAAATATAGGGAACTGAACCTTAAGAGTAGGGTACTGCATAAGACGGGATGGAAAAGGGTTTAGGCTTGGATTAGGCGTACCCGCTTCGCGGCTCCGCCTAATCCAACCCTAAACCCTTTTCCTTATTCAAGGTCACTAAACCCGCAAGAAACTAAACCCTAAGAGGGTATTGGTGAACCATGTCGTGGATGTGATTCAAAGATGGGGCAATGAACCTTAAGAGTAGGGTACTGCCTAAGACGGGACGGAAAAGGGTTTAATGTTGGATTTGGCGAACCCGCTTCGTGGCTCCGCCTAATCCAACCCTAAACCCTTTTCCTTATTCAAGGCCACTAATCCCGCAAGAAACTGAACCTTAAGAGGGTATTGGTGAACCCTGTCGTGGATGTGATTCAAAGATGGGGCACTGAACCTTAAGAGTAGGGTACTTCATAAGACGGGATGGAAAAGGGTTTAGGGTTGGATTAGGCGGAGCCGCGACGCGTCTCCGCCTAATCCAACCCTAAACCCTTTTCCTTATTCATGGTCACTAAACCCGCAAGAAACTGAACCCTAATAGGGTATTGGTGAACCCTGTCGTGGATGTGATTCAAAGATGGGGCACTGAACCTTATGAGTAGGGTACTGCCTAAGACGGAACGGAAAAGGGTTTAGGGTTGGATTAGGCGAACCCGCTTCGTGGCTCCGCCTAATCCAACCCTAAACCCTTTTCCTTATTCAAGGTCACTAATCCTGCCAGAAACTGAACCCTAAGAGGGTATTGGTGAACTCTGTCGTGGATGTGATTCAAAGATGGGGCACTGAACCTTAAGAGTAGGGTACTGCATAAGACGGGACGGAAAAGGGTTTAGGGTTGGATTAGGAAGACCCGCTACGCGACTTTGCCTAATCCAACCCTAAACCCTTTTCCTTATTCAAGGTCACTAATCCCGCAAGAAACTGAACCCTAAGAGGGTATTGGTGAACCCTGTCGTGGATGTGATTCAAAGATAGGGAACAGAACCTTAAGAGTAGGGTACTGCATAAGACGGGATGGAAAAGGGTTTAGGGTTGGATTAGGCGTACCCGCTTCGCGGCTCCGCCTAATCCAACCCTAAACCCTTTTCCTTATTCAAGGTCACTAAACCCGCAAGAAACTAAACCCTAAGAGGGTATTGGTGAACCCTGTCGTGGATGTGATTCAAAGATGGGGCACTGAACCTTATGAGTTGGGTACTGCCTAAGACGGGACGGAAAAGGGTTTAATGTTGGATTAGGCGAACCCGCTTCGTTGCTCCGCCTAATCCAACCCTAAACCCTTTTCCTTATTCAAGGCCACTAATCCCGCAAGAAACTGAACCCTAAGAGGGTATTGGTGAACCCTGTCGTGGATGTGATTCAAAGATGGGGCACTGAACCTTAAGAGTAGGGTACTGCATAAGACGGGATGGAAAAGGGTTTAGGGTTGGATTAGGCATACCCGCTTCACGGCTCCGCCTAATCCAACCCTAAACCCTTTTCCTTATTCAAGGCCACTAATCCCGCAAGAAACTGAACCCTAAGAGGGTATTGGTGAACCCTGTCGTGGATGTGATTCAAATATAGGGAACTGAACCTTAAGAGTAGGGTACTGCATAAGACGGGATGGAAAAGGGTTTAGGCTTGGATTAGGCGTACCCGCTTCGCGGCTCCGTCTAATCCAACCCTAAACCCTTTTCCTTATTCAAGCTCACTAAACCCGCAATAAACTTACCCCTAAGAGGGTATTGGTGAACCCTGTCGTGGATGTGATTCAAAGATAGGGCACTGAACCTTAAGAGTAGGGTACTGCATAAGACGGTATAGAAAAGGGTTTAGGGTTGGATTAGGCGAACGCGGTTCGCGGCTCCGCCTAATCCAACCCTAAACCCTTTTCCTTATTCAAGGCCACTAATTCCGCAAGAAACTGAACCCTAAGAGGGTATTGGTGAACCCTGTCGTGGATGTGATTCAAAGATGGGGCACTGAACCTTAAGAGTAGGGTACTGCATAAGACGGGATGGAAAAGGGTTTAGGGTTGGATTAGGCAAACCCGCTTCGCGGCTCCGCCTAATCCAACCCTAAACCTTTTTCCTTATTCAACGCCACTAATCCCGCAAGAAACTGAACCCTAAGAGGGTATTGGTGAACCCTGTCATGGATGTGATTCAAAGATGGGGCACTGAACCTTAAGAGTAGGGTACTGCATAAGACGGGATGGAAAAGGGTTTAGGGTTGGATTAGGCAAACCCGCTTCGCGGCTCCGCCTAATCCAACCCTAAACCCTTTTCCTTATTCAAGGCCACTAATTCCGCAAGAAACTGAACCCTAAGAGGGTTTTGGTGAACCCTGTCGTGGATGTGATTCAAAGATGGGTCACTGAACCTTAAGAGTAGGGTACTGCATAAGACGGGATGGAAAAGGGTTTAGGGTTGGATTACGCAAACCCGCTTCGCGGCTCCGCCTAATCCAACCCTAAACCCTTTTCCTTATTCAAGGCCACTAATCCCGCAAGAAACTGAACCATAAGAGGGTATTGGTGAACCCTGTCGTGGATGTGATTCAAATATAGGGAACTGAACCTTAAGAGTAGGGTACTGCATAAGACGGGATGGAAAAGGGTTTAGGCTTGGATTAGGCGTACCCGCTTCGCGGCTCCGCCTAATCCAACCCTAAACCCTTTTCCTTATTCAAGGTCACTAAACCCGCAAGAAACTAAACCCTAAGAGGGTATTGGTGAACCCTGTCGTGGATGTGATTCAAAGATAGGGCACTGAACCTTAAGAGTAGGGTACTGCATAAGACGGTATAGAAAAGGGTTTAGGGTTGGATTAGGCGAACGCGGTTCGCGGCTCCGCCTAATCCAACCCTAAACCCTTTTCCTTATTCAAGCTCACTAAACCCGCAATAAACTTACCCCTAAGAGGGTATTGGTGAACCCTGTCGTGGATGTGATTCAAAGATAGGGCACTGAACCTTAAGAGTAGGGTACTGCATAAGACGGTATAGAAAAGGGTTTAGGGTTGGATTAGGCGAACGCGGTTCGCGGCTCCGCCTAATCCAACCCTAAACCCTTTTCCTTATTCAAGGCCACTAATTCCGCAAGAAACTGAACCCTAAGAGGGTATTGGTGAACCCTGTCGTGGATGTGATTCAAAGATGGGGCACTGAACCTTAAGAGTAGGGTACTGCATAAGACGGGATGGAAAAGGGTTTAGGGTTGGATTAGGCAAACCCGCTTCGCGGCTCCGCCTAATCCAACCCTAAACCTTTTTCCTTATTCAAGGCCACTAATCCCGCAAGAAACTGAACCCTAAGAGGGTATTGGTGAACCCTGTCGTGGATGTGATTCAAATATAGGGAACTGAACCTTAAGAGTAGGGTACTGCATAAGACGGGATGGAAAAGGGTTTAGGCTTGGATTAGGCGTACCCGCTTCGCGGCTCCGCCTAGTCCAACCCTAAACCCTTTTCCTTATTCAAGGTCACTAAACCCGCAAGAAACTAAACCCTAAGAGGGTATTGGTGAACCCTGTCGTGGATGTGATTCAAAGATGGGGCACTGAACCTTAAGAGTAGGGTACTGCATAAGACGGGATGGAAAAGGGTTTAGGGTTGGATTAGGCAAACCCGCTTCACGGCTCCGCCTAATCCAACCCTAAACCCTTTTCCTTATTCAAGGCCACTAATCCCGCAAGAAACTGAACCCTAAGAGGGTATTGGTGAACCCTGTCGTGGATGTGATTCAAATATAGGGAACTGAACCTTAAGAGTAGGGTACTGCATAAGACGGGATGGAAAAGGGTTTAGGCTTGGATTAGGCGTACCCGCTTCGCGGCTCCGCCTAATCCAACCCTAAACCCTTTTCCTTATTCAAGCTCACTAAACCCGCAATAAACTTACCCCTAAGAGGGTATTGGTGAACCCTGTCGTGGATGTGATTCAAAGATAGGGCACTGAACCTTAAGAGTAGGGTACTGCATAAGACGGTATAGAAAAGGGTTTAGGGTTGGATTAGGCGAACGCGGTTCGCGGCTCCGCCTAATCCAACCCTAAACCCTTTTCCTTATTCAAGGCCACTAATTCCGCAAGAAACTGAACCCTAAGAGGGTATTGGTGAACCCTGTCATGGATGTGATTCAAAGATGGGGCACTGAACCTTAAGAGTAGGGTACTGCATAAGACGGGATGGAAAAGGGTTTAGGGTTGGATTAGGCAAACCCGCTTCGCGGCTCCGCCTAATCCAACCCTAAACCTTTTTCCTTATTCAACGCCACTAATCCCGCAAGAAACTGAACCCTAAGAGGGTATTGGTGAACCCTGTCGTGGATGTGATTCAAAGATGGGGCACTGAACCTTAAGAGTAGGGTACTGCATAAGACGGGATGGAAAAGGGTTTAGGGTTGGATTAGGCAAACCCGCTTCGCGGCTCCGCCTAATCCAACTCTAAACCCTTTTCCTTATTCAAGGCCACTAATCCCGCAAGAAACTGAACCATAAGAGGGTATTGGTGAACCCTGTCGTGGATGTGATTCAAATATAGGGAACTGAACCTTAAGAGTAGGGTACTGCATAAGACGGGATGGAAAAGGGTTTAGGTTTGGATTAGGCGTACCCGCTTCGCGGCTCCGCCTAATCCAACCCTAAACCCTTTTCCTTATTCAAGGTCACTAAACCCGCAAGAAACTAAACCCTAAGAGGGTATTGGTGAACCCTGTCGTGGATGTGATTCAAAGATGGGACACTGAACCTTAAGAGTAGGGTACTGCCTAAGACGGGACGGAAAAGGGTTTAATGTTGGATTTGGCGAACCCGCTTCGTGGCTCCGCCTAATCCAACCCTAAACCCTTTTCCTTATTCAAGGCCACTAATCCCGCAAGAAACTGAACCATAAGAGGGTATTGGTGAACCCTGTCGTGGATTTTTTTCAAAGATGGGGCACTGAACTATAAGAGTAGGGTACTGCATAAGACGGGAAGGAAAAGGGTTTAGGGTTGGATTAGGCGTGCCCGCTTCGCAGCTCCGCCTAATCCAACCCTAAACCCTTTTCCTTATTCAAGCTCACTAAACCCGCAATAAACTTACCCCTAAGAGGGTATTGGTGAACCCTGTCGTGGATGTGATTCAAAGATAGGGCACTGAACCTTAAGAGTAGGGTACTGCATAAGACGGTATGGAAAAGGGTTTAGGGTTGGATTAGGCAAACCCGCTTCGCGGCTCCGCCTAATCCAACCCTAAACCTTTTTCCTTATTCAACGCCACTAATTCCGCAAGAAACTGAACCCTAAGAGGGTATTGGTGAACCCTGTCGTGGATGTGATTCAAAGATGGGGCACTGAACCTTAAGAGTAGGGTACTGCCTAAGACGGGACGGAAAAGGGTTTAATGTTGGATTTGGCGAACCCGCTGCGTGGCTCCGCCTAATCCAACCCTAAACCTTTTTCCTTATTCAACGCCACTAATCCCGCAAGAAACTGAACCCTAAGAGGGTATTGGTGAACCCTGTCGTGGATGTGATTCAAAGATGGGGCACTGAACCTTAAGAGTAGGGTACTGCATAAGACGGGATGGAAAAGGGTTTAGGGTTGGATTAGGCAAACCCACTTCGCGGCTCCGCCTAATCCAACTCTAAACCCTTTTCCTTATTCAAGGCCACTAATTCCGCAAGAAACTGAACCCTAAGAGGGTATTGGTGAACCCTGTCGTGGATGTGATTCAAAGATGGGGCACTGAACCTTAAGAGTAGGGTACTGCATAAGACGGGATGGAAAAGGGTTTAGGGTTGGATTAGGCAAACCCGCTTCGCGGCTCCGCCTAATCCAACCCTAAACCTTTTTCCTTATTCAACGCCACTAATTCCGCAAGAAACTGAACCCTAAGAGGGTATTGGTGAACCCTGTCGTGGATGTGATTCAAAGATGGGGCACTGAACCTTAAGAGTAGGGTACTGCCTAAGACGGGACGGAAAAGGGTTTAATGTTGGATTTGGCGAACCCGCTGCGTGGCTCCGCCTAATCCAACCCTAAACCCTTTTTCCTTATTCAAGGCCACTAATCCCGCAAGAAACTGAACCATAAGAGGGTATTGGTGAACCCTGTCGTGGATGTGATTCAAAGATGGGGCACTGAACCTTAAGAGTAGGGTACTGCCTAAGACGGGACGGAAAAGGGTTTAGCGTTGGATTAGGCGAACCCGCTTCGTGGCTCCGCCTAATCTAACCCTAAACCCTATTCCTTATTCAAGGTCACTAATCCCGCAATAAACTGAACCCTAAGAGGGTATTGGTGAAACCTGTCGTGGATGTGATTCAAAGATAGGGCACTGAACCTTAAGAGTAGGGTACTGCATAAGACGGGACGGAAAAGGGTTTAGCGTTGGATTAGGCGAACCCGCTTCGTGGCTCCGCCTAATCTAACCCTAAACCCTATTCCTTATTCAAGGTCACTAATCCCGCAATAAACTGAACCCTAAGAGGGTATTGGTGAAACCTGTCGTGGATGTGATTCAAAGATAGGGCACTGAACCTTAAGAGTAGGGTACTGCATAAGACGGGATGGAAAAGGGTTTAGGGTTGGATTAGGCAAACCCGCTTCGCAGCTCCGCCTAATCCAACCCTAAACCCTTTTCCTTATTCAAGGCCACTAATCCCGCAAGAAACTGAACCATAAGAGGGTATTGGTGAACCCTGTCGTGGATTTTTTTCAAAGATGGGGCACTGAACTATAAGAGTAGGGTACTGCATAAGACGGGAAGGAAAAGGGTTTAGGGTTGGATTAGGCGTGCCCGCTTCGCAGCTCCGCCTAATCCAACCCTAAACCCTTTTCCTTATTCAAGCTCACTAAACCCGCAATAAACTTACCCCTAAGAGGGTATTGGTGAACCCTGTCGTGGATGTGATTCAAAGATAGGGCACTGAACCTTAAGAGTCGGGTACTGCATAAGACGGTATAGAAAAGGGTTTAGGGTTGGATTAGGCGAACCCGGTTCGCGGCTCCGCCTAATCTAACCCTAAACCCTTTTCCTTATTCAAGGCCACTAATTCCGCAAGAAACTGAACCCTAAGAGGGTATTGGTGAACCCTGTCGTGGATGTGATTCAAATATAGGGAACTGAACCTTAAGAGTAGGGTACTGCATAAGACGGGATGGAAAAGGGTTTAGGCTTGGATTAGGCGTACCCGCTTCGCGGCTGCGCCTAATCCAACCCTAAACCCTTTTCCTTATTCAAGCTCACTAAACCCGCAATAAACTTACCCCTAAGAGGGTATTGGTGAACCCTGTCGTGGATGTGATTCAAATATAGGGAACTGAACCTTAAGAGTAGGGTACTGCATAAGACGGGATGGAAAAGGGTTTAGGCTTGGATTAGGCGTACCCGCTTCGCGGCTCCGCCTAATCCAACCCTAAACCCTTTTCCTTATTCAAGGTCACTAAACCCGCAAGAAACTAAACCCTAAGAGGGTATTGGTGAACCCTGTCGTGGATGTGATTCAAAGATGGGGCACTGAACCTTAAGAGTAGGGTACTGCATAAGACGGGATGGAAAAGGGTTTAGGGTTGGATTAGGCAAACCCGCTTCACGGCTCCGCCTAATCCAACCCTAAACCCTTTTCCTTATTCAAGGCCACTAATCCCGCAAGAAACTGAACCCTAAGAGGGTATTGGTGAACCCTGTCGTGGATGTGATTCAAATATAGGGAACTGAACCTTAAGAGTAGGGTACTGCATAAGACGGGATGGAAAAGGGTTTAGGCTTGGATTAGGCGTACCCGCTTCGCGGCTCCGCCTAATCCAACCCTAAACCCTTTTCCTTATTCAAGCTCACTAAACCCGCAATAAACTTACCCCTAAGAGGGTATTGGTGAACCCTATCGTGGATGTGATTCAAAGATAGGGCACTGAACCTTAAGAGTAGGGTACTGCATAAGACGGTATAGAAAAGGGTTTAGGGTTGGATTAGGCGAACGCGGTTCGCGGCTCCGCCTAATCCAACCCTAAACCCTTTTCCTTATTCAAGGCCACTAATTCCGCAAGAAACTGAACCCTAAGAGGGTATTGGTGAACCCTGTCGTGGATGTGATTCAAAGATGGGGCACTGAACCTTAAGAGTAGGGTACTGCCTAAGACGGGACGGAAAAGGGTTTAATGTTGGATTTGGCGAACCCGCTGCGTGGCTCCGCCTAATCCAACCCTAAACCTTTTTCCTTATTCAACGCCACTAATCCCGCAAGAAACTGAACCCTAAGAGGGTATTGGTGAACCCTGTCGTGGATGTGATTCAAAGATGGGGCACTGAACCTTAAGAGTAGGGTACTGCATAAGACGGGATGGAAAAGGGTTTAGGGTTGGATTAGGCAAACCCACTTCGCGGCTCCGCCTAATCCAACTCTAAACCCTTTTCCTTATTCAAGGCCACTAATTCCGCAAGAAACTGAACCCTAAGAGGGTATTGGTGAACCCTGTCGTGGATGTGATTCAAAGATGGGGCACTGAACCTTAAGAGTAGGGTACTGCATAAGACGGGATGGAAAAGGGTTTAGGGTTGGATTAGGCAAACCCGCTTCGCGGCTCCGCCTAATCCAACCCTAAACCTTTTTCCTTATTCAACGCCACTAATTCCGCAAGAAACTGAACCCTAAGAGGGTATTGGTGAACCCTGTCGTGGATGTGATTCAAAGATGGGGCACTGAACCTTAAGAGTAGGGTACTGCCTAAGACGGGACGGAAAAGGGTTTAATGTTGGATTTGGCGAACCCGCTGCGTGGCTCCGCCTAATCCAACCCTAAACCCTTTTTCCTTATTCAAGGCCACTAATCCCGCAAGAAACTGAACCATAAGAGGGTATTGGTGAACCCTGTCGTGGATGTGATTCAAAGATGGGGCACTGAACCTTAAGAGTAGGGTACTGCCTAAGACGGGACGGAAAAGGGTTTAGCGTTGGATTAGGCGAACCCGCTTCGTGGCTCCGCCTAATCTAACCCTAAACCCTATTCCTTATTCAAGGTCACTAATCCCGCAATAAACTGAACCCTAAGAGGGTATTGGTGAAACCTGTCGTGGATGTGATTCAAAGATAGGGCACTGAACCTTAAGAGTAGGGTACTGCATAAGACGGGATGGAAAAGGGTTTAGGGTTGGATTAGGCAAACCCGCTTCGCAGCTCCGCCTAATCCAACCCTAAACCCTTTTCCTTATTCAAGGCCACTAATCCCGCAAGAAACTGAACCATAAGAGGGTATTGGTGAACCCTGTCGTGGATTTTTTTCAAAGATGGGGCACTGAACTATAAGAGTAGGGTACTGCATAAGACGGGAAGGAAAAGGGTTTAGGGTTGGATTAGGCGTGCCCGCTTCGCAGCTCCGCCTAATCCAACCCTAAACCCTTTTCCTTATTCAAGCTCACTAAACCCGCAATAAACTTACCCCTAAGAGGGTATTGGTGAACCCTGTCGTGGATGTGATTCAAAGATAGGGCACTGAACCTTAAGAGTCGGGTACTGCATAAGACGGTATAGAAAAGGGTTTAGGGTTGGATTAGGCGAACCCGGTTCGCGGCTCCGCCTAATCTAACCCTAAACCCTTTTCCTTATTCAAGGCCACTAATTCCGCAAGAAACTGAACCCTAAGAGGGTATTGGTGAACCCTGTCGTGGATGTGATTCAAATATAGGGAACTGAACCTTAAGAGTAGGGTACTGCATAAGACGGGATGGAAAAGGGTTTAGGCTTGGATTAGGCGTACCCGCTTCGCGGCTGCGCCTAATCCAACCCTAAACCCTTTTCCTTATTCAAGCTCACTAAACCCGCAATAAACTTACCCCTAAGAGGGTATTGGTGAACCCTGTCGTGGATGTGATTCAAAGATAGGGCACTGAACCTTAAGAGTAGGGTACTGCATAAGACGGTATAGAAAAGGGTTTAGGGTTGGATTAGGCGAACGCGGTTCGCGGCTCCGCCTAATCCAACCCTAAATCCTTTTCCTTATTCAAGGTCACTAAACCCGCAAGAAACTAAACCCTAAGAGGGTATTGGTGAACCCTGTCGTGGATGTGATTCAAAGATGGGGCACTGAACCTTAAGAGTAGGGTACTGCATAAGACGGGATGGAAAAGGGTTTAGGGTTGGATTAGGCAAACCCGCTTCACGGCTCCGCCTAATCCAACCCTAAACCCTTTTCCTTATTCAAGGACACTAATCCCGCAAGAAACTGAACCCTAAGAGGGTATTGGTGAACCCTGTCGTGGATGTGATTCAAATATAGGGAACTGAACCTTAAGAGTAGGGTACTGCATAAGACGGGATGGAAAAGGGTTTAGGCTTGGATTAGGCGTACCCGCTTCGCGGCTCCGCCTAATCCAACCCTAAACCCTTTTCCTTATTCAAGGTCACTAAACCCGCAAGAAACTAAACCCTAAGAGGGTATTGGTGAACCCTGTCGTGGATGTGATTCAAAGATGGGGCACTGAACCTTAAGAGTAGGGTACTGCATAAGACGGGATGGAAAAGGGTTTAGGGTTGGATTAGGCAAACCCGCTTCACGGCTCCGCCTAATCCAACCCTAAACCCTTTTCCTTATTCAAGGCCACTAATCCCGCAAGAAACTGAACCCTAAGAGGGTATTGGTGAACCCTGTCGTGGATGTGATTCAAATATAGGGAACTGAACCTTAAGAGTAGGGTACTGCATAAGACGGGATGGAAAAGGGTTTAGGCTTGGATTAGGCGTACCCGCTTCGCGGCTCCGCCTAATCCAACCCTAAACCCTTTTCCTTATTCAAGCTCACTAAACCCGCAATAAACTTACCCCTAAGAGGGTATTGGTGAACCCTATCGTGGATGTGATTCAAAGATAGGGCACTGAACCTTAAGAGTAGGGTACTGCATAAGACGGTATAGAAAAGGGTTTAGGGTTGGATTAGGCGAACGCGGTTCGCGGCTCCGCCTAATCCAACCCTAAACCCTTTTCCTTATTCAAGGCCACTAATTCCGCAAGAAACTGAACCCTAAGAGGGTATTGGTGAACCCTGTCGTGGATGTGATTCAAAGATGGGGCACTGAACCTTAAGAGTAGGGTACTGCATAAGACGGGATGGAAAAGGGTTTAGGGTTGGATTAGGCAAACCCGCTTCGCGGCTCCGCCTAATCCAACCCTAAACCTTTTTCCTTATTCAACGCCACTAATCCCGCAAGAAACTGAACCCTAAGAGGGTATTGGTGAACCCTGTCGTGGATGTGATTCAAAGATGGGGCACTGAACCTTAAGAGTAGGGTACTGCATAAGACGGGATGGAAAAGGGTTTAGGGTTGGATTAGGCAAACCCGCTTCGCGGCTCCGCCTAATCCAACTCTAAACCCTTTTCCTTATTCAAGGCCACTAATCCCGCAAGAAACTGAACCATAAGAGGGTATTGGTGAACCCTGTCGTGGATGTGATTCAAATATAGGGAACTGAACCTTAAGAGTAGGGTACTGCATAAGACGGGATGGAAAAGGGTTTAGGTTTGGATTAGGCGTACCCGTTTCGCGGCTCCGCCTAATCCAACCCTAAACCCTTTTCCTTATTCAAGGTCACTAAACCCGCAAGAAACTAAACCCTAAGAGAGTATTGGTGAACCCTGTCGTGGATGTGATTCAAAGATGGGGCACTGAACCTTATGAGTAGGGTACTGCCTAAGACGGGACGGAAAAGGGTTTAATGTTGGATTTGGCGAACCCGCTTCGTGGCTCCGCCTAATCCAACCCTAAACCCTTTTCCTTATTCAAGGCCACTAATCCCGCAAGAAACTGAACCATAAGAGGGTACTGGTGAACCCTGTCGTGGATGTGATTCAAAGATGGGGCACTGAACCTTAAGAGTAGGGTACTGCCTAAGACGGGACGGAAAAGGGTTTAATGTTGGATTTGGCGAACCCGCTGCGTGGCTCCGCCTAATCCAACCCTAAACCTTTTTCCTTATTCAACGCCACTAATCCCGCAAGAAACTGAACCCTAAGAGGGTATTGGTGAACCCTGTCGTGGATGTGATTCAAAGATGGGGCACTGAACCTTAAGAGTAGGGTACTGCATAAGACGGGATGGAAAAGGGTTTAGGGTTGGATTAGGCAAACCCGCTTCGCGGCTCCGCCTAATCCAACTCTAAACCCTTTTCCTTATTCAAGGCCACTAATTCCGCAAGAAACTGAACCCTAAGAGGGTATTGGTGAACCCTGTCGTGGATGTGATTCAAAGATGGGGCACTGAACCTTAAGAGTAGGGTACTGCATAAGACGGGATGGAAAAGGGTTTAGGGTTGGATTAGGCAAACCCGCTTCGCGGCTCCGCCTAATCCAACCCTAAACCCTTTTCCTTATTCAAGGTCACTAAACCCGCAAGAAACTAAACCCTAAGAGGGTATTGGTGAACCCTGTCGTGGATGTGATTCAAAGATGGGGCACTGAACCTTAAGAGTAGGGTACTGCCTAAGACGGGACGGAAAAGGGTTTAGGCTTGGATTAGGCGTACCCGCTTCGCGGCTGCGCCTAATCCAACCCTAAACCCTTTTCCTTATTCAAGCTCACTAAACCCGCAATAAACTTACCCCTAAGAGGGTATTGGTGAACCCTGTCGTGGATGTGATTCAAAGATAGGGCACTGAACCTTAAGAGTAGGGTACTGCATAAGACGGTATAGAAAAGGGTTTAGGGTTGGATTAGGCGAACGCGGTTCGCGGCTCCGCCTAATCCAACCCTAAATCCTTTTCCTTATTCAAGGTCACTAAACCCGCAAGAAACTAAACCCTAAGAGGGTATTGGTGAACCCTGTCGTGGATGTGATTCAAAGATGGGGCACTGAACCTTAAGAGTAGGGTACTGCATAAGACGGGATGGAAAAGGGTTTAGGGTTGGATTAGGCAAACCCGCTTCACGGCTCCGCCTAATCCAACCCTAAACCCTTTTCCTTATTCAAGGACACTAATCCCGCAAGAAACTGAACCCTAAGAGGGTATTGGTGAACCCTGTCGTGGATGTGATTCAAATATAGGGAACTGAACCTTAAGAGTAGGGTACTGCATAAGACGGGATGGAAAAGGGTTTAGGCTTGGATTAGGCGTACCCGCTTCGCGGCTCCGCCTAATCCAACCCTAAACCCTTTTCCTTATTCAAGGTCACTAAACCCGCAAGAAACTAAACCCTAAGAGGGTATTGGTGAACCCTGTCGTGGATGTGATTCAAAGATGGGGCACTGAACCTTAAGAGTAGGGTACTGCATAAGACGGGATGGAAAAGGGTTTAGGGTTGGATTAGGCAAACCCGCTTCACGGCTCCGCCTAATCCAACCCTAAACCCTTTTCCTTATTCAAGGCCACTAATCCCGCAAGAAACTGAACCCTAAGAGGGTATTGGTGAACCCTGTCGTGGATGTGATTCAAATATAGGGAACTGAACCTTAAGAGTAGGGTACTGCATAAGACGGGATGGAAAAGGGTTTAGGCTTGGATTAGGCGTACCCGCTTCGCGGCTCCGCCTAATCCAACCCTAAACCCTTTTCCTTATTCAAGCTCACTAAACCCGCAATAAACTTACCCCTAAGAGGGTATTGGTGAACCCTATCGTGGATGTGATTCAAAGATAGGGCACTGAACCTTAAGAGTAGGGTACTGCATAAGACGGTATAGAAAAGGGTTTAGGGTTGGATTAGGCGAACGCGGTTCGCGGCTCCGCCTAATCCAACCCTAAACCCTTTTCCTTATTCAAGGCCACTAATTCCGCAAGAAACTGAACCCTAAGAGGGTATTGGTGAACCCTGTCGTGGATGTGATTCAAAGATGGGGCACTGAACCTTAAGAGTAGGGTACTGCATAAGACGGGATGGAAAAGGGTTTAGGGTTGGATTAGGCAAACCCGCTTCGCGGCTCCGCCTAATCCAACCCTAAACCTTTTTCCTTATTCAACGCCACTAATCCCGCAAGAAACTGAACCCTAAGAGGGTATTGGTGAACCCTGTCGTGGATGTGATTCAAAGATGGGGCACTGAACCTTAAGAGTAGGGTACTGCATAAGACGGGATGGAAAAGGGTTTAGGGTTGGATTAGGCAAACCCGCTTCGCGGCTCCGCCTAATCCAACTCTAAACCCTTTTCCTTATTCAAGGCCACTAATCCCGCAAGAAACTGAACCATAAGAGGGTATTGGTGAACCCTGTCGTGGATGTGATTCAAATATAGGGAACTGAACCTTAAGAGTAGGGTACTGCATAAGACGGGATGGAAAAGGGTTTAGGTTTGGATTAGGCGTACCCGTTTCGCGGCTCCGCCTAATCCAACCCTAAACCCTTTTCCTTATTCAAGGTCACTAAACCCGCAAGAAACTAAACCCTAAGAGAGTATTGGTGAACCCTGTCGTGGATGTGATTCAAAGATGGGGCACTGAACCTTATGAGTAGGGTACTGCCTAAGACGGGACGGAAAAGGGTTTAATGTTGGATTTGGCGAACCCGCTTCGTGGCTCCGCCTAATCCAACCCTAAACCCTTTTCCTTATTCAAGGCCACTAATCCCGCAAGAAACTGAACCATAAGAGGGTACTGGTGAACCCTGTCGTGGATGTGATTCAAAGATGGGGCACTGAACCTTAAGAGTAGGGTACTGCCTAAGACGGGACGGAAAAGGGTTTAATGTTGGATTTGGCGAACCCGCTGCGTGGCTCCGCCTAATCCAACCCTAAACCTTTTTCCTTATTCAACGCCACTAATCCCGCAAGAAACTGAACCCTAAGAGGGTATTGGTGAACCCTGTCGTGGATGTGATTCAAAGATGGGGCACTGAACCTTAAGAGTAGGGTACTGCATAAGACGGGATGGAAAAGGGTTTAGGGTTGGATTAGGCAAACCCGCTTCGCGGCTCCGCCTAATCCAACTCTAAACCCTTTTCCTTATTCAAGGCCACTAATTCCGCAAGAAACTGAACCCTAAGAGGGTATTGGTGAACCCTGTCGTGGATGTGATTCAAAGATGGGGCACTGAACCTTAAGAGTAGGGTACTGCATAAGACGGGATGGAAAAGGGTTTAGGGTTGGATTAGGCAAACCCGCTTCGCGGCTCCGCCTAATCCAACCCTAAACCTTTTTCCTTATTCAACGCCACTAATTCCGCAAGAAACTGAACCCTAAGAGGGTATTGGTGAACCCTGTCGTGGATGTGATTCAAAGATGGGGCACTGAACCTTAAGAGTAGGGTACTGCCTAAGACGGGACGGAAAAGGGTTTAATGTTGGATTTGGCGAACCCGCTGCGTGGCTCCGCCTAATCCAACCCTAAACCCTTTTCCTTATTCAAGGCCACTAATCCCGCAAGAAACTGAACCATAAGAGGGTATTGGTGAACCCTGTCGTGGATGTGATTCAAAGATGGGGCACTGAACCTTAAGAGTAGGGTACTGCCTAAGACGGGACGGAAAAGGGTTTAGCGTTGGATTAGGCGAACCCGCTTCGTGGCTCCGCCTAATCTAACCCTAAACCCTATTCCTTATTCAAGGTCACTAATCCCGCAATAAACTGAACCCTAAGAGGGTATTGGTGAAACCTGTCGTGGATGTGATTCAAAGATAGGGCACTGAACCTTAAGAGTAGGGTACTGCATAAGACGGGATGGAAAAGGGTTTAGGGTTGGATTAGGCAAACCCGCTTCGCAGCTCCGCCTAATCCAACCCTAAACCCTTTTCCTTATTCAAGGCCACTAATCCCGCAAGAAACTGAACCATAAGAGGGTTTTGGTGAACCCTGTCGTGGATTTTTTTCAAAGATGGGGCACTGAACTATAAGAGTAGGGTACTGCATAAGACGGGAAGGAAAAGGGTTTAGGGTTGGATTAGGCGTGCCCGCTTCGCAGCTCCGCCTAATCCAACCCTAAACCCTTTTCCTTATTCAAGCTCACTAAACCCGCAATAAACTTACCCCTAAGAGGGTATTGGTGAACCCTGTCGTGGATGTGATTCAAAGATAGGGCACTGAACCTTAAGAGTAGGGTACTGCATAAGACGGTATAGAAAAGGGTTTAGGGTTGGATTAGGCGAACCCGGTTCGCGGCTCCGCCTAATCTAACCCTAAACCCTTTTCCTTATTCAAGGCCACTAATTCCGCAAGAAACTGAACCCTAAGAGGGTATTGGTGAACCCTGTCGTGGATGTGATTCAAAGATGGGGCACTGAACCTTAAGAGTAGGGTACTGCATAAGACGGGATGGAAAAGGGTTTAGGGTTGGATTAGGCAAACCCGCTTCGCGGCTCCGCCTAATCCAACCCTAAACCTTTTTCCTTATTCAACGCCACTAATCCCGCAAGAAACTGAACCCTAAGAGGGTATTGGTGAACCCTGTCGTGGATGTGATTCAAAGATGGGGCACTGAACCTTAAGAGTAGGGTACTGCATAAGACGGGATGGAAAAGGGTTTAGGGTTGGATTAGGCAAACCCGCTTCGCGGCTCCGCCTAATCCAACCCTAAACCCTTTTCCTTATTCAAGGCCACTAATTCCGCAAGAAACTGAACCCTAAGAGGGTTTTGGTGAACCCTGTCGTGGATGTGATTCAAAGATGGGGCACTGAACCTTAAGAGTAGGGTACTGCATAAGACGGGATGGAAAAGGGTTTAGGGTTGGATTAGGCAAACCCGCTTCGCGGCTCCGCCTAATCCAACTCTAAACCCTTTTCCTTATTCAAGGCCACTAATCCCGCAAGAAACTGAACCATAAGAGGGTATTAGTGAACCCTGTCGTGGATGTGATTCAAATATAGGGAACTGAACCTTAAGAGTAGGGTACTGCATAAGACGGGATGGAAAAGGGTTTAGGCTTGGATTAGGCGTACCCGCTTCGCGGCTCCGCCTAATCCAACCCTAAACCCTTTTCCTTATTCAAGGTCACTAAACCCGCAAGAAACTAAACCCTAAGAGGGTATTGGTGAACCCTGTCGTGGATGTGATTCAAAGATGGGGCACTGAACCTTAAGAGTAGGGTACTGCCTAAGACGGGACGGAAAAGGGTTTAATGTTGGATTTGGCGAACCCGCTTCGTGGCTCCGCCTAATCCAACCCTAAACCCTTTTCCTTATTCAAGGCCACTAATCCCGCAAGAAACTGAACCATAAGAGGGTATTGGTGAACCCTGTCGTGGATGTGATTCAAAGATGGGGCACTGAACCTTAAGAGTAGGGTACTGCATAAGACGGGATGGAAAAGGGTTTAGGGTTGGATTAGGCAAACCCGCTTCGCGGCTCCGCCTAATCCAACTCTAAACCCTTTTCCTTATTCAAGGCCACTAATCCCGCAAGAAACTGAACCATAAGAGGGTATTGGTGAACCCTGTCGTGGATGTGATTCAAAGATGGGGCACTGAACCTTAAGAGTAGGGTACTGCATAAGACGGGATGGAAAAGGGTTTAGGCTTGGATTAGGCGTACCCGCTTCGCGGCTCCGCCTAATCCAACCCTAAACCCTTTTCCTTATTCAAGGTCACTAAACCCGCAAGAAACTAAACCCTAAGAGGGTATTGGTGAACCCTGTCGTGGATGTGATTCAAAGATGGGGCACTGAACCTTATGAGTAGGGTACTGCCTAAGACGGGACGGAAAAGGGTTTAATGTTGGATTTGGCGAACCCGCTTCGTGGCTCCGCCTAATCCAACCCTAAACCCTTTTCCTTATTCAAGGCCACTAATCCCGCAAGAAACTGAACCATAAGAGGGTATTGGTGAACCCTGTCGTGGATGTGATTCAAAGATGGGGCACTGAACCTTAAGAGTAGGGTACTGCCTAAGACGGGACGGAAAAGGGTTTAGCGTTGGATTAGGCGAACCCGCTTCGTGGCTCCGCCTAATCTAACCCTAAACCCTATTCCTTATTCAAGGTCACTAATCCCGCAATAAACTGAACCCTAAGAGGGTATTGGTGAAACCTGTCGTGGATGTGATTCAAAGATAGGGCACTGAACCTTAAGAGTAGGGTACTGCATAAGACGGGATGGAAAAGGGTTTAGGGTTTAGGGTTGGATTAGGCGGAGCCGTAAAGCGGGTTTGCCTAATCCAACCCAAAACCCTTTTCCATCCCGTCTTATGCAGTACCCTACCCTTAAGGTTCAGTGCCCCATCTTTGAATCACATCCACGACAGGGTTCACCAATACCCTCTTGGGGTTTAGTTTCTTGCAGGTTTTGTGACCTTGAATAAGGAAAAGGGTTTAGGGTTGGATTAGGCGGAGCCGCGAAGCGGGTTTGCCTAATCCAACCCTAAACCCTTTTCCTTATTCAAGGCCACTAATCCCGCAAGAAAGTGAACCCTAAGAGGATATTGGTGAACCCTGTCGTGGATGTGATTCAAAGATGGGGCACTGAACCTTACAAGTTGGGTACTGCCTAAGACGGGACGGAAAAGGGTTTAATGTTGGATTAGGCGAACCCGCTTCGCGGCTCCGCCTAATCCAACCCTAAACCCTTTTCCTTATTCAAGGTCACTAAACCCGCAAGAAACTAAACCCTAAGAGGGTATTGGTGAACCCTGTCGTGGATGTGATTCAAAGATGGGGCACTGAACCTTAAGAGTAGGGTACTGCCTAAGACGGGACGGAAAAGGGTTTAATGTTGGATTTGGCGAACCCGCTTCGTGGCTCCGCCTAATCCAACCCTAAACCCTTTTCCTTATTCAAGGCCACTAATCCCGCAAGAAACTGAACCATAAGAGGGTATTGGTGAACCCTGTCGTGGATGTGATTCAAAGATGGGGCACTGAACCTTAAGAGTAGGGTACTGCATAAGACGGGATGGAAAAGGGTTTAGGGTTGGATTAGGCAAACCCGCTTCGCGGCTCCGCCTAATCCAACTCTAAACCCTTTTCCTTATTCAAGGCCACTAATCCCGCAAGAAACTGAACCATAAGAGGGTATTGGTGAACCCTGTCGTGGATGTGATTCAAAGATGGGGCACTGAACCTTAAGAGTAGGGTACTGCATAAGACGGGATGGAAAAGGGTTTAGGCTTGGATTAGGCGTACCCGCTTCGCGGCTCCGCCTAATCCAACCCTAAACCCTTTTCCTTATTCAAGGTCACTAAACCCGCAAGAAACTAAACCCTAAGAGGGTATTGGTGAACCCTGTCGTGGATGTGATTCAAAGATGGGGCACTGAACCTTATGAGTAGGGTACTGCCTAAGACGGGACGGAAAAGGGTTTAATGTTGGATTTGGCGAACCCGCTTCGTGGCTCCGCCTAATCCAACCCTAAACCCTTTTCCTTATTCAAGGCCACTAATCCCGCAAGAAACTGAACCATAAGAGGGTATTGGTGAACCCTGTCGTGGATGTGATTCAAAGATGGGGCACTGAACCTTAAGAGTAGGGTACTGCCTAAGACGGGACGGAAAAGGGTTTAGCGTTGGATTAGGCGAACCCGCTTCGTGGCTCCGCCTAATCTAACCCTAAACCCTATTCCTTATTCAAGGTCACTAATCCCGCAATAAACTGAACCCTAAGAGGGTATTGGTGAAACCTGTCGTGGATGTGATTCAAAGATAGGGCACTGAACCTTAAGAGTAGGGTACTGCATAAGACGGGATGGAAAAGGGTTTAGGGTTTAGGGTTGGATTAGGCGGAGCCGTAAAGCGGGTTTGCCTAATCCAACCCAAAACCCTTTTCCATCCCGTCTTATGCAGTACCCTACCCTTAAGGTTCAGTGCCCCATCTTTGAATCACATCCACGACAGGGTTCACCAATACCCTCTTGGGGTTTAGTTTCTTGCAGGTTTTGTGACCTTGAATAAGGAAAAGGGTTTAGGGTTGGATTAGGCGGAGCCGCGAAGCGGGTTTGCCTAATCCAACCCTAAACCCTTTTCCTTATTCAAGGCCACTAATCCCGCAAGAAAGTGAACCCTAAGAGGATATTGGTGAACCCTGTCGTGGATGTGATTCAAAGATGGGGCACTGAACCTTACAAGTTGGGTACTGCCTAAGACGGGACGGAAAAGGGTTTAATGTTGGATTAGGCGAACCCGCTTCGCGGCTCCGCCTAATCCAACCCTAAACCCTTTTCCTTATTCAAGGTCACTAAACCCGCAAGAAACTAAACCCTAAGAGAGTATTGGTGAACCCTGTCGTGGATGTGATTCAAAGATGGGGCACTGAACCTTATGAGTAGGGTACTGCCTAAGACGGGACGGAAAAGGGTTTAATGTTGGATTTGGCGAACCCGCTTCGTGGCTCCGCCTAATCCAACCCTAAACCCTTTTCCTTATTCAAGGCCACTAATCCCGCAAGAAACTGAACCATAAGAGGGTACTGGTGAACCCTGTCGTGGATGTGATTCAAAGATGGGGCACTGAACCTTAAGAGTAGGGTACTGCCTAAGACGGGACGGAAAAGGGTTTAGCGTTGGATTAGGCGAACCCGCTTCGTGGCTCCGCCTAATCTAACCCTAAACCCTATTCCTTATTCAAGGTCACTAATCCCGCAATAAACTGAACCCTAAGAGGGTATTGGTGAAACCTGTCGTGGATGTGATTCAAAGATAGGGCACTGAACCTTAAGAGTAGGGTACTGCATAAGACGGGATGGAAAAGGGTTTAGGCTTGGATTAGGCGTACCCGCTTCGCGGCTCCGCCTAATCCAACCCTAAACCCTTTTCCTTATTCAAGGTCACTAAACCCGCAAGAAACTAAACCCTAAGAGGGTATTGGTGAACCCTGTCGTGGATGTGATTCAAAGATGGGGCACTGAACCTTAAGAGTAGGGTACTGCCTAAGACGGGACGGAAAAGGGTTTAATGTTGGATTTGGCGAACCCGCTTCGTGGCTCCGCCTAATCCAACCCTAAACCCTTTTCCTTATTCAAGGCCACTAATCCCGCAAGAAACTGAACCCTAAGAGGGTATTGGTGAACCCTGTCGTGGATGTGATTCAAAGATGGGGCACTGAACCTTAAGAGTAGGGTACTGCATAAGACGGGATGGAAAAGGGTTTAGGGTTGGATTAGGCAAACCCGCTTCGCGGCTCCGCCTAATCCAACCCTAAACCCTTTTCCTTATTCAAGGTCACAAAACCCGCAAGAAACTAAACCCTAAGAGGGTATTGGTGAACCCTGTCGTGGATGTGATTCAAAGATGGGGCACTGAACCTTAAGAGTAGGGTACTGCCTAAGACGGGACGGAAAAGAGTTTAATGTTGGATTTGGCGAACCCGGTTCGTGGCTCCGCCTAATCCAACCCTAAACCCTTTTCCTTATTCAAGGCCACTAATCCCGCAAGAAACCGAACCATAAGAGGGTATTGGTGAACCCTGTCGTGGATGTGATTCAAAGATGGGGCACTGAACCTTAAGAGTAGGGTACTGCATAAGACGGGATGGAAAAGGGTTTAGGGTTGGATTAGGCAAACCCGCTTCGCGGCTCCGCCTAATCCAACTCTAAACCCTTTTCCTTATTCAAGGCCACTAATCCCGCAAGAAACTGAACCATAAGAGGGTATTGGTGAACCCTGTCGTGGATGTGATTCAAAGATGGGGCACTGAACCTTAAGAGTAGGGTACTGCATAAGACGGGATGGAAAAGGGTTTAGGCTTGGATTAGGCGTACCCGCTTCGCGGCTCCGCCTAATCCAACCCTAAACCCTTTTCCTTATTCAAGGTCACTAAACCCGCAAGAAACTAAACCCTAAGAGGGTATTGGTGAACCCTGTCGTGGATGTGATTCAAAGATGGGGCACTGAACCTTAAGAGTAGGGTACTGCCTAAGACGGGACGGAAAAGGGTTTAATGTTGGATTTGGCGAACCCGCTTCGTGGCTCCGCCTAATCCAACCCTAAATCCTTTTCCTTATTCAAGGCCACTAATCCCGCAAGAAACTGAACCATAAGAGGGTATTGGTGAACCCTGTTGTGGATGTGATTCAAAGATGGGGCACTGAACCTTAAGAGTAGGGTACTGCCTAAGACGGGACGGAAAAAGGTTTAGCGTTGGATTAGGCGAACCCGCTTCGTGGCTCCGCCTAATCTAACCCTAAACCCTATTCCTTATTCAAGGTCACTAAACCCGCAAGAAACTAAACCCTAAGAGGGTATTGGTGAACCCTGTCGTGGATGTGATTCAAAGATGGGGCACTGAACCTTAAGAGTAGGGTACTGCCTAAGACGGGACGGAAAAGGGTTTAATGTTGGATTTGGCGAACCCGCTTCGTGGCTCCGCCTAATCCAACCCTAAACCCTTTTCCTTATTCAAGGCCACTAATCCCGCAAGAAACTGAACCATAAGAGGGTATTGGTGAACCCTGTCGTGGATGTGATTCAAAGATGGGGCACTGAACCTTAAGAGTAGGGTACTGCATAAGACGGGATGGAAAAGGGTTTAGGCTTGGATTAGGCGTACCCGCTTCGCGGCTCCGCCTAATCCAACCCTAAACCCTATTCCTTATTCAAGGTCACTAATCCCGCAATAAACTGAACCCTAAGAGGGTATTGGTGAAACCTGTCGTGGATGTGATTCAAAGATAGGGCACTGAACCTTAAGAGTAGGGTACTGCATAAGACGGGATGGAAAAGGGTTTAGGGTTTAGGGTTGGATTAGGCGGAGCCGTAAAGCGGGTTTGCCTAATCCAACCCAAAACCCTTTTCCATCCCGTCTTATGCAGTACCCTACCCTTATGGTTCAGTGCCCCATCTTTGAATCACATCCATGACAGGGTTCACCAATACCCTCTTGGGGTTTAGTTTCTTGCAGGTTTTGTGACCTTGAATAAGGAAAAGGGTTTAGGGTTGGATTAGGCGGAGCCGCGAAGCGGGTTTGCCTAATCCAACCCTAAACCCTTTTCCTTATTCAAGGCCACTAATCCCGCAAGAAAGTGAACCCTAAGAGGGTATTGGTGAACCCTGTCGTGGATGTGATTCAAAGATAGGGAACAGAACCTTAAGGGTAGGGTACTGCATAAGACGGGATGGAAAAGGGTTTAGGGTTGGATTAGGCAAACCCGCTTCACGGCTCCGCCTAATCCAACCCTAAACCCTTTTCCTTATTTAAGGCCACTAATCCCGCAAGAAACTGAACCCTAAGAGGGTATTGGTGAACCCTGTCGTGGATGTGATTCAAATATAGGGAACTGAACCTTAAGAGTAGGCTACTGCATAAGACGGGAGGGAAAAGGGTTTAGGCTTGGATTAGGCGTACCCGCTTCGCGGCTCCGCCTAATCCAACCCTAAACCCTTTTCCTTATTCAAGGTCACTAAACCCGCAAGAAACTAAACCCTAAGAGGGTATTGGTGAACCCTGTCGTGGATGTGATTCAAAGATGGGGCACTGAACCTTAAGAGTAGGGTACTGCCTAAGACGGGACGGAAAAGGGTTTAATGTTGGATTTGGCGAACCCGCTTCGTGGCTCCGCCTAATCCAACCCTAAACCCTTTTCCTTATTCAAGGCCACTAATCCCGCAAGAAACTGAACCATAAGAGGGTATTGGTGAACCCTGTCGTGGATGTGATTCAAAGATGGGGCACTGAACCTTAAGAGTAGGGTACTGCCTAAGACGGGACGGAAAAGGGTTTAGCGTTGGATTAGGCGAACCCGCTTCGTGGCTCCGCCTAATCTAACCATAAACCCTATTCCTTATTCAAGGTCACTAATCCCGCAATAAACTGAACCCTAAGAGGGTATTGGTGAAACCTGTCGTGGATGTGAATCAAAGATAGGGCACTGAACCTTAAGAGTAGGGTACTGCATAAGACGGGATGGAAAAGGGTTTAGGGTTGGATTAGGCAAACCCGCTTCGCGGCTCCGCCTAATCCAACCCTAAACCCTTTTCCTTATTCAAGGTCACAAAACCCGCAAGAAACTAAACCCCAAGAGGGTATTGGTGAACCCTGTCGTGGATGTGATTCAAAGATGGGGCACTGAACCTTAAGAGTAGGGTACTGCCTAAGACGGGACGGAAAAGGGTTTAATGTTGGATTTGGCGAACCCGCTTCGTGGCTCCGCCTAATCCAACCCTAAACCCTTTTCCTTATTCAAGGCCACTAATCCCGCAAGAAACTGAACCATAAGAGGGTATTGGTGAACCCTGTTGTGGATGTGATTCAAAGATGGGGCACTGAACCTTAAGAGTAGGGTACTGCCTAAGACGGCAGGGAAAAGGGTTTAGGCTTGGATTAGGCGTACCCGATTCGCGGCTCCGCCTAATCCAACCCTAAACCCTTTTCCTTATTCAAGGTCACTAAACCCGCAAGAAACTAAACCCTAAGAGGGTATTGGTGAACCCTGTCGTGGATGTGATTCAAAGATGGGGCACTGAACCTTAAGAGTAGGGTACTGCCTAAGACGGGACGGAAAAGGGTTTAATGTTGGATTTGGCGAACCCGCTTCGTGGCTCCGCCTAATCCAACCCTAAACCCTTTTCCTTATTCAAGGCCACTAATCCCGCAAGAAACTGAACCATAAGAGGGTATTGGTGAACCCTGTCGTGGATGTGATTCAAAGATGGGGCACTGAACCTTAAGAGTAGGGTACTGCCTAAGACGGGACGGAAAAGGGTTTAGCGTTGGATTAGGCGAACCCGCTTCGTGGCTCCGCCTAATCTAACCATAAACCCTATTCCTTATTCAAGGTCACTAATCCCGCAATAAACTGAACCCTAAGAGGGTATTGGTGAAACCTGTCGTGGATGTGAATCAAAGATAGGGCACTGAACCTTAAGAGTAGGGTACTGCATAAGACGGGATGGAAAAGGGTTTAGGGTTGGATTAGGCAAACCCGCTTCGCGGCTCCGCCTAATCCAACCCTAAACCCTTTTCCTTATTCAAGGTCACAAAACCCGCAAGAAACTAAACCCCAAGAGGATATTGGTGAACCCTGTCGTGGATGTGATTCAAAGATGGGGCACTGAACCTTAAGAGTAGGGTACTGCCTAAGACGGGACGGAAAAGGGTTTAATGTTGGATTTGGCGAACCCGCTTCGTGGCTCCGCCTAATCCAACCCTAAACCCTTTTCCTTATTCAAGGCCACTAATCCCGCAAGAAACTGAACCATAAGAGGGTATTGGTGAACCCTGTCGTGGATGTGATTCAAAGATGGGGCACTGAACCTTAAGAGTAGGGTACTGCATAAGACGGGATGGAAAAGGGTTTAGGCTTGGATTAGGCGTACCCGCTTCGCGGCTCCGCCTAATCCAACCCTAAACCCTATTCCTTATTCAAGGTCACTAATCCCGCAATAAACTGAACCCTAAGAGGGTATTGGTGAAACCTGTCGTGGATGTGATTCAAAGATAGGGCACTGAACCTTAAGAGTAGGGTACTGCATAAGACGGGATGGAAAAGGGTTTAGGGTTTAGCGTTGGATTAGGCGAACCCGCTTCGTGGCTCCGCCTAATCTAACCCTAAACCCTATTCCTTATTCAAGGTCACTAATCCCGCAATAAACTGAACCCTAAGAGGGTATTGGTGAAACCTGTCGTGGATGTGATTCAAAGATAGGGCACTGAACCTTAAGAGTAGGGTACTGCATAAGACGGGATGGAAAAGGGTTTAGGGTTGGATTAGGCAAACCCGCTTCGCGGCTCCGCCTAATCCAACCCTAAACCCTTTTCCTTATTCAAGGTCACAAAACCCGCAAGAAACTAAACCCCAAGAGGGTATTGGAGAACCCTGTCGTGGATGTGATTCAAAGATGGGGCACTGAACCTTAAGGGTAGGGTACTGCATAAGACGGGATGGAAAAGGGTTTTGGGTTGGATTAGGCAAACCCGCTTCACGGCTCCGCCTAATCCAACCCTAAACCCTTTTCCTTATTCAAGGCCACTAATCCCGCAAGAAACTGAACCCTAAGAGGGTATTGGTGAACCCTGTCGTGGATGTGATTCAAAGATAGGGAACAGAACCTTAAGAGTAGGGTACTGCATAAGACGGGATGGAAAAGGGTTTAGGGTTGGATTAGGCGTACCCGCTTCGCGGCTCCGCCTAATCCAACCCTAAACCCTTTTCCTTATTCATGGTCACTAAACCCGCAAGAAACTAAACCCTAAGAGGGTATTGGTGAACCCTGTCGTGGATGTGATTCAAAGATTGGGCACTGAACCTTACGAGTAGGGTACTGCCTAAGACGGGACGGAAAAGGGTATAATGTTGGATTAGGCAAACCCGCTTCACGGCTCCGCCTAATCCAACCCTAAACCCTTTTCCTTATTCAAGGCCACTAATTCCGCAAGAAACTGAACCCTAAGAGGGTATTGGTGAACCCTGTCGTGCATGTGATTCAAAGATGGGGCACTGAACCTTAAGAGTAGGGTACTGCATAAGACGGGATGGAAAAGGGTTTAGGGTTGGATTAGGCAAACCCGCTTCGAGGCTCCGCCTAATCCAACCCTAAACCCTTTTCCTTATTCAAGGTCACTAAACCCGCAAGAAACTAAACCCTAAGAGGGTATTGGTGAACCCTGTCGTGGATGTGATTCAAAGATGGGGCACTGAACCTTACTAGTAGGGTACTGCCTAAGACGGGACGGAAAAGGGTTTAATGTTGGATTAGGCGAACCCGCTTCGTGGCTCCGCCTAATCCAACCCTAAACCCTTTTCCTTATTCAAGGCCACTAATCCCGCAAGAAACTGAACCCTAAGAGGGTATTGGTGAACCCTGTCGTGGATGTGATTCAAAGATGGGGCACTGAACCTTAAGAGTAGGGTACTGCATAAGACGGGATGGAAAAGGGTTTAGGGTTAATTAGGCGTACCCGCTTTGCGGCTCCGCCTAATGCAGCACTAAACCCTTTTCCTTATTCAAGGTCACTAAACCCGCAAGAAACTAAACCCTAAAAGGGTATTGGTGAACCCTGTCGTGGATGTGATTGAAAGATGGGGCATTGAACCTTAAGAGTAGGGCACTGCCTAAGACGGGACGGAAAAGGCTTTGGGGTTGGATTAGGCGAACCCGCTTCGTGGCTCCGCCTAATCCAACCCTAAACCCTTTTCCTTATTCAAGGCCACTAATCCCGCAAGAAACTGAACCCGAAGAGTGTATTGGTGAACCCTGTCGTGGATGTGATTCAAAGATGGGGCACTGAACCTTAAGAGTAGGGTACTGCCTAAGACGGGACGGAATAGGGTTTAATGTTGGATTAGGCGAACCCGCTTCACGGCTCCGCCTAATCCAACCCTAAACCCTTTTCCTTATTCAAGGCCACTAATCCCGCAAGAAACTGAACCCTAAGAGGGTATTGGTGAACCCTGTCGTGGATGTGATTCAAAGATAGGGAACAGAACCTTAAGAGTAGGGTACTGCATAAGACGGGATGGAAAAGGGTTTAGGGTTGGATTAGGCGTACCCGCTTCGCGGCTCCGCCTAATCCAACCCTAAACCCTTTTCCTTATTCATGGTCACTAAACCCGCAAGAAACTAAACCCTAAGAGGGTATTGGTGAACCCTGTCGTGGATGTGATTCAAAGATTGGGCACTGAACCTTACGAGTAGGGTACTGCCTAAGACGGGACGGAAAAGGGTATAATGTTGGATTAGGCAAACCCGCTTCACGGCTCCGCCTAATCCAACCCTAAACCCTTTTCCTTATTCAAGGCCACTAATTCCGCAAGAAACTGAACCCTAAGAGGGTATTGGTGAACCCTGTCGTGCATGTGATTCAAAGATGGGGCACTGAACCTTAAGAGTAGGGTACTGCATAAGACGGGATGGAAAAGGGTTTAGGGTTGGATTAGGCAAACCCGCTTCGAGGCTCCGCCTAATCCAACCCTAAACCCTTTTCCTTATTCAAGGTCACTAAACCCGCAAGAAACTAAACCCTAAGAGGGTATTGGTGAACCCTGTCGTGGATGTGATTCAAAGATGGGGCACTGAACCTTACTAGTAGGGTACTGCCTAAGACGGGACGGAAAAGGGTTTAATGTTGGATTAGGCGAACCCGCTTCGTGGCTCCGCCTAATCCAACCCTAAACCCTTTTCCTTATTCAAGGCCACTAATCCCGCAAGAAACTGAACCCTAAGAGGGTATTGGTGAACCCTGTCGTGGATGTGATTCAAAGATGGGGCACTGAACCTTAAGAGTAGGGTACTGCATAAGACGGGATGGAAAAGGGTTTAGGGTTAATTAGGCGTACCCGCTTTGCGGCTCCGCCTAATGCAGCACTAAACCCTTTTCCTTATTCAAGGTCACTAAACCCGCAAGAAACTAAACCCTAAAAGGGTATTGGTGAACCCTGTCGTGGATGTGATTGAAAGATGGGGCATTGAACCTTAAGAGTAGGGCACTGCCTAAGACGGGACGGAAAAGGCTTTGGGGTTGGATTAGGCGAACCCGCTTCGTGGCTCCGCCTAATCCAACCCTAAACCCTTTTCCTTATTCAAGGCCACTAATCCCGCAAGAAACTGAACCCTAAGAGTGTATTGGTGAACCCTGTCGTGGATGTGATTCAAAGATGGGGCACTGAACCTTAAGAGTAGGGTACTGCCTAAGACGGGACGGAATAGGGTTTAATGTTGGATTAGGCGAACCCGCTTCGTGGCTCCGCCTAATCCAACCCTAAACCTTTTTCCTTATTCAAGGCCACTAATCCCGCAAGAAACTGAACCCTAAGAGGGTATTGGTGAACCCTGTCGTGGATGTGATTCAAAGATGGGGCACTGAACCTTAAGAGTAGGGTACTGCCTAAGACGGGACGGAAAATGGTTTAGGGTTGGATTAGGCGAACCCGCTTCGTGGCTCCGCCTAATCTAACCCTAAACCCTATTCCTTATTCAAGGTCACTAATCCCGCAATAAACTGAACCCTAAGAGGGTATTGGTGAAACCTGTCGTGGATGTGATTCAAAGATAGGGCACTGAACCTTAAGAGTAGGGTACTGCATAAGACGGGATGGAAAAGGGTTTAGGGTTGGATTAGGCAAACCTGCTTCGCGGCTCCGCCTAATCCAACCCTAAACCCTTTTCCTTATTCAAGGTCACAAAACCCGCAAGAAACTAAACCCTAAGAGGGTATTGGTGAACACTGTCGTGGATGTGATTCAAAGATGGGGCACTGAACCTCAAGGGTAGGGTACTGTATAAGACGGGATGGAAAAGGGTTTAGGGTTGGATTAGGCAAACCCGCTTCACGGCTCCGCCTAATCCAACTGTAAACCCTTTTCCTTATTCAAGGCCACTAATCCCGCAAGATACAGAACCCTAAGAGGGTATTGGTGAACCCTGTCGTGGATGTGATTCAAAGATAGGAAACTGAACCTTAAGAGTAGGCTACTGCATAAGACGAGATGGAAAAGGTTTTAGAGTTGGATTAGGCGTACCCGCTTCGCGGCTCCGCCTAATCCAACCCTAAACCCTTTTCCTTATTCAAAGTCACTAAACCCGCAAGAAACTAAACCCTAAGAGGGTATTGGTGAACCCTGTCGTGGATGTGATTCAAAGATGGGGCACTGAACCTTACGAGTAGGGTACTGCCTAAGACGGGACGGAAAAGGGTTTAATGTTGGATTAGGCGAACCCGCTTCGTGGCTTCGCCTAATCCAACCCTAAACCCTTTTCCTTATTCAAGGCCACTAATCCCGCAAGAAACTGAACCCTAAGAGGGTATTGGTGAACCCTGTCGTGGATGTGATTCAAAGATGGGGCACTGAACTTTAAGAGTAGGGTACTGCATAAGACGGGATGGAAGGGTTAATTAGGCGTACCCGCTTCGCGGCTCCGCCTAATCCAGCCCTAAACCCTTTTCCTTATTCAAGGTCACTAAACCCGCAAGAATCTAAACCCTAAGAGGGTATTGGTGAACCCTGTCGTGGATGTGATTCAAAGATGGGGCACTGAACCTTAAGAGTAGGGTACTGCCTAAGACGGGACGGAAAAGGGTTTGGGGTTGGATTAGGCGAACCCGCTTCGTGGCTCCGCCTAATCCAACCCTAAACCCTTTTCCTTATTCAAGGCCACCAATCCCGCAAGAAACTGAACCCTAAGAGGGTATTGGTGAACCCTGTCGTGGATGTGATTCAAAGATAGGGCACTGAACCTTAAGAGTAGGGTACTGCATAAGACGGGATGGAAAAGGGTTTAGGGTTGGATTAGGCAAACCCGCTTCGCGGCTCCGCCTAATCCAACCCTAAACCCTTTTCCTTATTCAAGGTCACAAAACCCGCAAGAAACTAAACCCTAAGAGGGTATTGGTGAACACTGTCGTGGATGTGATTCAAAGATGGGGCACTGAACCTCAAGGGTAGGGTACTGCATAAGACGGGATGGAAAAGGGTTTAGGGTTGGATTAGGCAAACCCGCTTCACGGCTCCGCCTAATCCAACCGTAAACCCTTTTCCTTATTCAAGGCCACTAATCCCGCAAGATACAGAACCCTAAGAGGGTATTGGTGAACCCTGTCGTGGATGTGATTCAAAGATACGAAACTGAACCTTAAGAGTAGGCTACTGCATAAGACGGGATGGAAAAGGTTTTAGAGTTGGATTAGGCGTACCCGCTTCGCGGCTCCGCCTAATCCAACCCTAAACCCTTTTCCTTATTCAAAGTCACTAAACCCGCAAGAAACTAAACCCTAAGAGGGTATTGGTGAACCCTGTCGTGGATGTGATTCAAAGATGGGGCACTGAACCTTACGAGTAGGGTACTGCCTAAGACGGGACGGAAAAGGGTTTAATGTTGGATTAGGCGAACCCGCTTCGTGGCTTCGCCTAATCCAACCCTAAACCCTTTTCCTTATTCAAGGCCACTAATCCCGCAAGAAACTGAACCCTAAGAGGGTATTGGTGAACCCTGTCGTGGATGTGATTCAAAGATGGGGCACTGAACTTTAAGAGTAGGGTACTGCTTAAGACGGGATGGAAGGGTTAATTAGGCGTACCCGCTTCGCGGCTCCGCCTAATCCAGCCCTAAACCCTTTTCCTTATTCAAGGTCACTAAACCCGCAAGAAACTAAACCCTAAGAGGGTATTGGTGAACCCTGTCGTGGATGTGATTCAAAGATGGGGCACTGAACCTTAAGAGTAGGGTACTGCCTAAGACGGGACGGAAAAGGGTTTGGGGTTGGATTAGGCGAACCCGCTTCGTGGCTCCGCCTAATCCAACCCTAAACCCTTTTCCTTATTCAAGGCCACCAATCCCGCAAGAAACTGAACCCTAAGAGGGTATTGGTGAACCCTGTCGTGGATGTGATTCAAAGATAGGGCACTGAACCTTAAGAGTAGGGTACTGCATAAGACGGGATGGAAAAGGGTTTAGGGTTGGATTAGGCAAACCCACTTCGCGGCTCCGCCTAATCCAACCCTAAACCCTTTTCCTTATTCAAGGTCACAAAACCCGCAAGAAACTAAACCCTAAGAGGGTATTGGTGAACACTGTCGTGGATGTGATTCAAAGATGGGGCACTGAACCTCAAGGGTAGGGTACTGCATAAGACGGGATGGAAAAGGGTTTAGGGTTGGATTAGGCAAACCCGCTTCACGGCTCCGCCTAATCCAACCGTAAACCCTTTTCCTTATTCAAGGCCACTAATCCCGCAAGATACAGAACCCTAAGAGGGTATTGGTGAACCCTGTCGTGGATGTGATTCAAAGATAGGAAACTGAACCTTAAGAGTAGGCTACTGCATAAGACGGGATGGAAAAGGTTTTAGAGTTGGATTAGGCGTACCCGCTTCGCGGCTCCGCCTAATCCAACCCTAAACCCTTTTCCTTATTCAAAGTCACTAAACCCGCAAGAAACTAAACCCTAAGAGGGTATTGGTGAACCCTGTCGTGGATGTGATTCAAAGATGGGGCACTGAACCTTACGAGTAGGGTACTGCCTAAGACGGGACGGAAAAGGGTTTAATGTTGGATTAGGCGAACCCGCTTCGTGGCTTCGCCTAATCCAACCCTAAACCCTTTTCCTTATTCAAGGCCACTAATCCCGCAAGAAACTGAACCCTAAGAGGGTATTGGTGAACCCTGTCGTGGATGTGATTCAAAGATGGGGCACTGAACTTTAAGAGTAGGGTACTGCATAAGACGGGATGGAAGGGTTAATTAGGCGTACCCGCTTCGCGGCTCCGCCTAATCCAGCCCTAAACCCTTTTCCTTATTCAAGGTCACTAAACCCGCAAGAAACTAAACCCTAAGAGGGTATTGGTGAACCCTGTCGTGGATGTGATTCAAAGATGGGGCACTGAACCTTAAGAGTAGGGTACTGCCTAAGACGGGACGGAAAAGGGTTTGGGGTTGGATTAGGCGAACCCGCTTCGTGGCTCCGCCTAATCCAACCCTAAACCCTTTTCCTTATTCAAGGCCACCAATCCCGCAAGAAACTGAACCCTAAGAGGGTATTGGTGAACCCTGTCGTGGATGTGATTCAAAGATAGGGCACTGAACCTTAAGAGTAGGGTACTGCATAAGACGGGATGGAAAAGGGTTTAGGGTTGGATTAGGCGTACCCGCTTCGCGGCTCCGTATAATCCAACCCTAAACCCTTTTCCTTATTCATGGTCACTAAACCCGCAAGAAACTAAACCCTAAGAGGGTATTGGTGAAACATGTCGTGGATGTGATTCAAAGATGGGGCACTGAACCTTAAGAGTAGGGTACTGCCTAAGACGGGACGGAAAAGGGTTTATGGTTGGATTAAGCGAACCCGCTTCATGGCTCCGCCTAATCCAACCCTAATCCCTTTTCCTTATTCAAGGCCACTAATCCCGCATGAAACTGAACCCTAAGAGGGTATTGGTGAACCCTGTCGTGGATGTGATTCAAAGATGGGGCACTGAACCTTAAGAGTAGGGTACTGCCTAAGACGGGACGGAAAAGGGTTTGGGGTTGGATTAGGCGAACCCGCTTCGTGGCTCCGCCTAATCCAACCCTAAACCCTTTTCCTTATTCAAGGCCACCAATCCCGCAAGAAGCTGAACCCTAAGAGGGTATTGGTGAACCCTGTCGTGGATGTGATTCAAAGATAGGGCACTGAACCTTAAGAGTAGGGTACTGCATAAGACGGGATGGAAAAGGGTTTAGGGTTGGATTAGGCGTACCCGCTTCGCGGCTCCGTATAATCCAACCCTAAACCCTTTTCCTTATTCAAGGTCACTAAACCCGCAAGAAACTAAACCCTAAGAGGGTATTGGTGAAACATGTCGTGGATGTGATTCAAAGATGGGGCACTGAACCTTAAGAGTAGGGTACTGCCTGAGACGGGACGGAAAAGGGTTTAGGGTTGGATTAAGCGAACCCGCTTCATGGCTCCGCCTAATCCAACCCTAATCCCTTTTCCTTATTCAAGGCCACTAATCCCGCAAGAAACTGAACCCTAAGAGGGTATTGGTGAACCCTGTCGTGGATGTGATTCAAAGATGGGGCACTGAACCTTAAGAGTAGGGTACTGCCTAAGACTGGACGGAAAAGGGTTTAGGGTTGGATTAGGCGAACCCGCTTCGTGGCTCCGCCTAATCCAACCCTAAACTCTTTTCCTTATTCAAGGTCACTAATCCTGCAAGAAACTGAACCCTAAGAGGGGATTGGTGAACCCTGTCATGGATGTGATTCAAAGATGGGGAACTGAACCTTAAGAGTAGGGTACTGCATAAGACGGGAAGCAAAAAGGGTTTAGGGTTGGATTAGGAAGACCCGCTACGCGACTCTGCCTAATCCAACCCTAAACCCTTTTCCTTATTCAAGGTCACTAATCCCGCAAGAAACTGAACCCTAAGAGGGTATTGGTGAACCCTGTCGTGGATGTGATTCAAAGATGGGGCACTGAACCTTACGAGTAGGGTACTGCCTAAGACGGGACGGAAAAGGGTTTAATGTTGGATTAGTCGAACCCGCTTCGTGGCTTCGCCTAATCCAACCCTAAACCCTTTTCCTTTTTCAAGGCCACTAAACCCGCAAGAAACTGAACCCTAAGAGGGTATTGACCTAGTGAACCCTATCGTGGATGTGATTCAAAGATGGGGCACTGAACCTTAAGAGTAGGGTACTGCATAAGACGGGACGTAAAAGGGTTTAGGGTTGGATTAGCTAAACCCGCAAGAAACTGAACCCTAAGAGGGTATTGGCCTGGTGAACACTGTCGTGGATGTGATTCAAAGATGGGGCACTGAACCTTAAGAGTAGGGTACTGCATAAGACGGGACGGAAAAGGGTTTAGGTTTGGATTAGGCGTGCCCGCTTCGCGGCTCCGCCTTATCCAACCCTAAACCCTTTTCCTTATTCAAGCTCACTAAACCCGCAATAAACTGAACCCTAAGAGGGTATTGGTAAACCCTATCGTGGATGTGATTCAAAGATAAGGCACTGAACCTTAAGAGTAGGGTACTGCATAAGACGGGATGGAAAAGGGTTTAGGGTTGGATTAGGCGTACCCGCTTCGCGGCTCCGCATAATCCAACCCTAAACCCTTTTCCTTATTCAAGGTCACTAAACCCGCAAGAAACTAAACCCTAAGAGGGTATTGGTGAAACTTGTCGTGGATGTGATTCAAAGATGGGGCACTGAACCTTAAGAGTAGGGTACTGCCTAAGACGGGACGGAAAAGGGTTTAGGGTTGGATTAGGCGAACCCGCTTCGTGGCTCCGCCTAATCCAACCCTAAACCCTTTTCCTTATTCAAGGCCACTAATCCCGCAAGAAACTGAACCCTAAGAGGGTATTGGTGAACCCTGTCGTAGATGTGATTCAAAGATGGGGCACTGAACCTTACGAGTAGGGTACTGCATAAGACGGGATGGAAAAGGGTTTAGGGTTAATTAGGCGTACCCGCTTCGCGGCTCCGCCTAATCCAGCCCTAAACCCTTTTCCTTATTCAAGGTCACTAAACCCGCAAGAAACTAAACCCTAAGAGGGTATTGGTGAACCCTGTCGTGGATGTGATTCAAAGATGGGGCACTGAACCTTAAGAGTAGGGTACTGCCTAAGACGGGACGGAAAAGGGTTTGGGGTTGGATTACGCGAACCCGCTTCGTGGCTCCGCCTAATCCAACCCTAAGCCCTTTTTCTTATTCAAGGCCACTAATCCCGCAAGAAACTGAACCCTAAGAGGGTATTGGTGAACCCTGTCGTGGATGTGATTCAAAGATGGGGAACTGAACCTTAAGAGTAGGGTACTGCATAAGACGGGACGCAAAAAAGGGTTTAGGGTTGGATTAGGAAGACCCGCTACGCGACTCTGCCTAATCCAACCCTAAACCCTTTTCCTTATTCAAGGTCACTAATCCCGCAAGAAACTGAACCCTAAGAGGGTATTGGTGAACCCTGTCGTGGATGTGAGTCAAAGATGGGGCACTGAACCTTAAGAGTAGGGTACTGCATAAGACGGGACGGAAAAGGGTTTAGGGTTGGATTTGGCGTACCCGCTTCGCGGCTCTACCTAATCCAACCCTAAACCCTTTTCCTTATTAAAGGTCACTAAACCCGCATGAAACTGAACCCTAAGAGGGTATTGACCTGGTGAACCCTATCGTGGATGTGATTCAAAGATGGGGCACTGAACCTTAAGAGTAGGTGAAGGGTTCATAACCCTCTAATTAGAATCCTCTAATTAGTTACTAAATTACTTGTTAATTTAGTATATTAAGATCTAGTTACATGCATGACATCAAATGACAAAAACTAGATATAAGAAGAGATTTTCTTACATAAACAATGAGGAAATATTGGGCACAATAAGAAAACTCCTTTTCTTATTGTTCTTGAGCTAATAATAGTATGGATGATCCTCCAAAACCTTGAATCTCCAATGTAGAAGATCTCCTTTAAGTTGCACCAAGAATCAACCCAAATAATCACCACTATTATTAACTAGATAATAGTAGTGATAAAACAATGCTAATATTATGAATCTATTACTACTTTAGTAATAAAGATGAATACTAGTATTAGAGAGAGTTTTGGAGAGATGAGGTAAAAAACCAAAGCTCATGCATGCAAATGAATTGGTGAGTTAAAAAGAGAACAAAGAGTCCCCTTTTTACTACCCCAAAACCGGCCACCCCACATGGGGAAGACTAAAATGCATTATTTTATTTGCATGCTTAAAGTCTAGGGTCTAGGGTAATTATTACTATTATTTATGCATGTAGTAAAAATAAGACCAACCACTATTGCCATTATTTTTACTAGTATACCATACACATGTACATAAAATGGGTCCATTTTATTTTGTCATTTGTCATACAAATGCAATGTGTGACATGATCAATTATCTCTATAATTGATCACATCAAATAATATACTCTTAACTCCTTAAGTAGTACATTACTATTATATCTATATATAATAGGTCCCATAATAATAATAATAATCAATTAGCTAAATTTACAACTCCTTGTAAATATATTAACGGCTAATTACCACAACCCATAAAAGCATACAAAACCTCCACTAATTTAGTAATTAACGTTTAAATACTAAATTAGGTCTTATTTAATCGTATTAAAATAAGACGTAAAATTTATTCATTCAATTATCGTATAATAGACTAATAAACTTAATCGGACAGAGTTCTAAACTCTATCTCCAATAAATAACTCTCATTACCAAACATATATCAAATATATACGCAAGGTGCTAATTAACTGTATCAGATACAAATAATTAGTCTTCTATTTGTGTCTCATCCTATAGGTGTGACCGAAAGGGATCAGTTGATCACCGCCGTCATACGACAATAACGTCTAACTCTAGTCAGCTGAGCGTTACCGATTTACGTTAATCAACTGACGTGGAGTATCAATGTACTAATTATCCCAAGTATATTCCGCCCATGAGATTTAATATATCAATGCACTATTGTGGAGGACACTCGCTCCAACAATCTCCCACTTGTCCGATACAAGTTGTGCATGTAGCCACTATATTGCGGAGTACTCCTACTCCATCAATGTCTCCCACTTGTCTACACAAGTTGTGCGCTACCGATTCTCTTGTCTCTTTGATGTCACATCCTCCCACTCATCACAAGGTGTTTTTCAGGTCGCACTTGTGATTTAAATATAATAAGAGTGGTTTTCTCGATCTGGAGAATAACTGTTTGACCGGAAAACCTACCATAGATCTATTTCCGAGCGTGGCCACGCATTTCCAGTTACTTCTCCTCGAGTGGCCCAAGGACGTATGTACCCAACGTGGGTGAACAATTCCTGTTGACCCAACTTATACTGTATAATGCAGATCACCATGACCCAGAAGATGCCCATCAGCCTCCTTTCACGGCACGACTTAGGACACCAACCTAAGCCAATCGGAAACTGCACCGACTCAGATAAATGGTCGCCAGTCTAAAGAATCGACTCATAGGAATAAAATAGAAATCCCCGCCACGACCAGGCTTCAACTAATTTGATAAGGGACTCTATTGTGGTCACTTCCCGGCAGAGTGACAATCAGTCTGCCTATGTAAATGACCAGTCATCTCCATGACCCCATGGTCTTGAACTAACCATCGATCAACTTACAATCTTGTCACTCCGAGTCGTCACCTCATTAAGTGACAAGGGGCAAAAATACTATGTTCAAACGTTCACTTGAATAGGGTTCAAGATTGTCTCACAATCCATTCGAATGAACAAAGTATGGGTTTAGTCAAACTAAACAAAAGAGTTCATATTGAAACTCGAACAATGAATGCTATTATCATAAATGTAAAAATTGCTACAATATCCAATTATTACATCTTAGATAACTTAAGGAAAATCCGGGACTTTTCTCAATCCCATTGCAACAACATGACCATCATGTTTAGCCTTTGAAAGAGGCTTGGTTAAAGGATCAGCGATATTCTCGTCTGTCCCAACCTTACATATATCGATTTCCTTCCTTTCCTCGAGATCTCTTATCACGTGGTATTTCCTAAGTACATGTCTAGACTTATTGCTAGACTTGGGCTCTTTTGCTTGAAAAATGGCCCCGCTGTTATCACAATATATGGTGATAGGATCTTCGACGGAGTGGACTAATCCTAGTCCTTCCAAAAACTGACGAATCCAAACAGCTTCCTTTGCAGCTTCCGAAGCCGCGACGTACTCAGCTTCTGTTGTAGAATCCGCGGTGACACTTTGCTTGGAGCTCTTCCAACTAATGGCTCCTCCATTCAACATATAAACATAGCCGGATTGGGATTTCAAATCATCCCGATCGGTTTGGAAACTGGCATCCGTGTAACCTCTTACACGTAATTCAGTATCCCCTCCAAACACTAAGAACTAATCCTTGGTCCTTCCCAAGTACTTAAGGATGTTCTTCACGGCTGTCCAGTGACTTTCACCTGGATTGGCTTGATAACGACTCGTCATGCTCAAAGCATACGAAACAGCGGGACGAGTGCACGTCATGGCATACATGATTGATCCAACCGTGGAAGCATATGGGATCAACTTCATGCGTTCAATTTCTTCGGGTGTGGTAGGACACTGTGACTTGCACAAAATGGTACCTTGACTCATGGGAAGAAAGCCTCTCTTAGAGTCTTTCATTTTGAATCTATCAAGAATCTTATCTATATAAGCTTCTTGACTTAATACCAACGTCCTTTTGGATCTATCTCTATGGATCCGAATACCCAAAATACATTGTGCATTTCCCAAATCTTTCATTTGGAAGTGTTTTCCTAGCCACTCCTTTACGAAAGCAAGCATCAGAACGTCATTCCCGATAAGAAGTATGTCATCAACATACAAGACAAGAAAGGTTACCTTACTCCCACTAAACTTCATGTACAAACAAGGTTCCTCGACACTTCGAGCAAAACCATATTGTTTGATAACATGATCAAAGCGATGATTCCAACTTCTGGACGCTTGCTTAAGACCATAAATGGATCTCTTAAGCTTGCATACCTTCCTAGGATTAGATGTATCTACAAAACCTTCTGGTTGTGTCATATACACTTCCTCTTCTAGAATCCCATTCAAGAAGGCGGTTTTGACATCCATTTGCCAAATCTCATAATCATGAAATGCGGCAATCGCTAGGATAATCCTTATGGAGCGAAGCATTGCGACTGGAGCAAAGGTTTCGTCATAGTGAAGACCATGAACTTGAGTAAAACCCTTTGCCACCAATCTAGCTTTGTAGACATCTCTATGTCCATCTATGCCATTCTTGATTTTAAAGATCCATTTACACTGAAGAGGTCTCACCTTTTCAGGTAAATCAACCAAATCCCACACTTGGTTTTCGTCCATAGAATCCATTTCGGATCGCATGGCTTGAAGCCATTGCATGGAATCACGACTAGATATGGCCGCCTTGTAGGTGTTAGGCTCGTCACTTTCGCAAAGCAACATGTCTAACGCATCTTCCTCGACAATACCAAGGTATCGATCAGGAGGATGACTAATCCTCGTGGATTTCCTAGGTTCAAAGGGAACAACAACCGTGTCCGAGGAGGAGGGAACGCTTTCCTCCACTTCATTTTCGGTTTGTGGCTCTTGGACTTCATCAAGTTCAAATTTTCTCCCACTCTGTCTTCTAGAAATGAAGTCATTTTCTAGAAAGACAGCGTCACGTGCCACAAACACTTTGTTTTCGTGACGATTGTAGAAGTAATAGCCTTGTGTTTCCTTTGGATACCCTACAAATAGACATTTGTCGGATCTTGGTGCGAGTTTGTTGTCAGACTTGTTCTGAACATATGCCTCACAACCCCAGATTCTCATGAACGACAAATAAGGAACCCTTCCCTTCCATATCTCATATGGTGTCTTATTGGCCGCTTTAGTCGGGCTTCGATTTAGTGAAAATATTGCGGACAAAATGGCAAAACCCCAAAATGAATCAGGAAGCTTAGTGAGACTCATCATGGACCGAACCATATCTAATAAAGTTCGGTTTCTCCTTTCGGCCACACCATTCAACTGTGGTGTGCGAGGAGGAGTCCATTGTGATACTATGCCACAATCTTTTAGGTGTGAATCAAATTCATTATTTAGGTATTCACCGCCACGATCGGATCGTAGTACTTTAATCTTTTTATCCAATTGGTTCTCTACTTCACTTTGAAACTCTTTGAACTTTTCAAAAGCATCGCTCTTATGCCTCATTAAGTAGACATACCCATATCTACTTAAGTCGTCGGTAAAAGTGATGAAGTAGTTGTAACCACCCCTAGCGGTGATAGTCATTGGGCCACACACATCGGTATGTATAAGGCCCAATACCTCACTTGCTCGTGTTCCTTTACTTGAGAAAGGAGCACGAGTCATCTTGCCTAATATGCAAGACTCGCATACACCATAAGATTCATAATCAAATGGTTTGAGAAGTTTCGTTGAAACAAGTCTCTTTATGCGTCGTTCGTTTATGTGTCCTAAACGACAATGCCAAAGGTAGGATTGATTAGGTTCACCCGTTTTGAGCTTCTTGTTCTCTACATGATATACATCATTAACATTATCTAGAACATAAATACCTCCGATAGACGTAGCTTTACCATAAACCATGTCATTAAATGAAAAAGTACAACAATTGTCCTTAATCATAAAGGAAAAACCTTCCATATCAAGTACGGAAATGGAGATAATGTTCTTAGTTAGAGTTGGTACGAAATAACAATTATTCAAATACAACTCAAAACCACTAGCTAGAGTGAGTACATAAGTGCCTACGGATATAGCGGCTACTCTAGCTCCATTTCCCATGCGTAGGTCTACATCACCCTTGGCTAGAGCTCGCACGTCCCTCATGCCCTGTAAATGATTACAAAGATGAGAACCACATCCGGTATCTAATACCCAAGTGGAAGTGCAAGTATAGTTAATGTCTATCATATAGAGGGAAGTGAGGACAATACCTGACGGAGTCTCACTCTCGTCTTTCTTGTTCTTCAATTCCTTCAAATATTTGGGACAATTGCGCTTCCAATGTCCCTTGCCATTACAATGATAGCAATCGGCGTCGGCATGTTTGTTAACCTTAGCCTTAGGTTTGCTATTCTCAATAGCTTTCCCTTTGTTCTTGTCTTTTCCATGTCTCTTGAATTTGGTCTTACCCTTGTTTTTACCCTTTTGAACCCCAAGGTTGAGATTCTTCATTTTCATGGAGAGCATGTCTCTCTTCTCACTCCCACTAGCCTCCATGTCCCTCTCTGCTTGGTTGAGGAGTGCATGAAGCTCTTGGAAACTCTTGTCCATGCCATGCATATTGTAGTTCACCCTAATTTGGGAGAACTTGGAGGGGAGTGAGTGAAGAATGCGACCGATCGCAAGCTTCTTGGGAATGCTACACCCTAGACGCTCTAGTGTGTCAATATGCTCAATCATCTTGAGCACATGAGGACCAACTTTTTGGCCCTTTTCTAGCTTACCCTCGAAGAATTTCATCATAGCCTCATATTGACGGATATCGGGTGATTGGGAAAAAGCCGTCGTAACCCTTGAGAATATCTCATCTGCATTAAGGGTAATGTATTGAAGCTTGAGTTTTGGAGACATTGACCACATCAAGACATTCTTGATATCGTTGGATATCTTCAAATACTCCTCATAAGCGGTCCTTTGTGCCGGGGCGGCTCGAGGACCGGGTTCGTTGGGTGGTGGTTCGTTCAAGTAACGAAGGACGTTGTCGGACAACGCCGCACCTTTTATGGTAGACTCCCATTCGATGAAATTACTTCCATCGTCTTTCAAGATACATTTGTCCATAACGGACCTAAGCCAAGAATCCTTTCCGAGTTGAATGGTTGCATTAGTAGCCATAGCGAATTATAAACACTACAACAAAATTTAGGAAATATTAACATTCATTGTCATATAATTTACTTGTAAAACAATTTTAACAAGTCACTCATATAATGACCCCTCACGAAATTATATAAGTGATTCCAAGACCCGTATCTAGATAAGAACTAACATCGCATGCAATCCTTATGTAAAAACGGTAAGTCATTACTTGACTAATTCTACCCTAGAATTCTCGGTCGACGGATTTCAACCAAATCCATCTCCTAGCCCTGAAATAACTTTTATCTCGTTGAGTCCAACCCAATCTTGGCATGTGATCGTATCACCCTACTTACCCTAGGTAAAAAGGGTCCACGTTGTGGTTGCCCTAATGAACAAGGGGTTCATAGGTGCTTTAATTGGTAAGGCTAAATCTCAATTCTTACGATGCATGTGAGAGGTCTTGTCAATATTAGGTTACTAATCACTTATAAGTGAACTAAGTTGGTGATTACGTAAATTGGTGAATTGACAATCGACGTATAAAATGCATGATTGGCGATTTTGGCATGAGCGAAAATAAAGCAAGCATCAAACAAATAAATCCTAGTATGGCCATCTAGCTAATCTAATTAACTAGACTATTACAAAATCGGAAACCAACTCCTTGGTCCCTGGCCTCTTCAATGGAACACCACCAAAAGGCACCGTCTTTTGTCCACCATCTTGTGTAATCTCCGTCTTCATAATAATTAATTACAAATGATACAAATGATACATAGCATTTCCTATTATACATTTGTATAAATAAAACTATTAATTATTACAAACGGGCGATACGAGATCGCAATTAATTACAATCAAATCGATATTCCCTTACATTACGGGTAATACCGATTAAAAGACTAGGCCATACTAGGTACAATCTTGCAAAATAAACAATAAATGACATTCATTCATTCAAAAACATTAAAATAAATAAAATGCTGTAAAAATCATGCCAAAATCGCCCCATAATTTATCAAGTTCATCCTAGCTCGGTTTTATGGAATTTATCGATTTTTAACCATTAAAAATCATTAATCAACACTTAATTCTCAATTAAGCTCAAACTAATTTTTCCAAACCAATTTGGAATTTCAAGAATTAGTCTCCACTAATTTGAAAAATAAAAATTAGTTTGAATTGATTTAATTTGCTAATTTAATCGGTAAATGGTCAATTTTATGAAATAAATTCAAATTAAATCATAAAACGTCCAAAATAAAAAATGAATAATTTTGTTCATTTTGAAACATTTCCAGGAACTCCAAAACAAAAACGTGTCCACAAATATTCTCGAATAAAATAGGAACAAATAAATGCATGTTTATCGATTCTTATCTCATAAAAAACAATAACCATCCCAAAAGGACAAAATAAATTTCAAAAATTTACACATATGTCCATCAACATATGAAGATATGTACACCAAAAAACCATGCCCAAAAACAACATGCAACTATTTTTAGTTAACTTTTAACATCAAATAGGCATAAAAACTCGGTTTTTAAGGCATAAATGATTATAAATTAGCAAATAAATTCCAAAAATTACCAAACTCGACCACAACCATTTTGAGGTCATTAGGTATGCATGTACCCTAAAAGTTCGTGTTAAACACCTTTTACACAAAAGTTTCGGTTTTTACAAAGTTATCATATAACCCGAAAAAATGTCAAAAATCGACATGCATGCAACAACAAAGCTCTGATACCACTTGAAGGGTTCATAACCCTCTAATTAGACTCCTCTAATTAGTTACTAAATTACTTGTTAATTTAGTATATTAAGATCTAGTTACATGCATGACATCAAATGACAAAAACTAGATATAAGAAGAGATTTCCTTACATAAACAATGAGGAAATATTGGGCACAATAAGAAAACTCCTTTTCTTATTGTTCTTGAGCTAATAATAGTATGGATGATCCTCCAAAACCTTGAATCTCCAATGTAGAAGATCTCCTTTAAGTTGCACCAAGAATCAACCCAAATCATCACCACTATTATTAACTAGATAATAGTAGTGATAAAACAATGCTAATATTATGAATCTATTACTACTTTAGTAATAAAGATGAATACTAGTATTAGAGAGAGTTTTGGAGAGATGAGGTAAAAAAACCAAAGCTCATGCATGCAAATGAATTGGTGAGTTAAAAAGAGAACAAAGAGTCCCCTTTTTACTACCCCAAAACCGGCCACCCCACATGGGGAAGACTAAAATGCATTATTTTATTTGCATGCTTAAAGTCTAGGGTCTAGGGTAATTATTACTATTATTTATGCATGTAGTAAAAATAAGACCAACCACTATTGCCATTATTTTTACTAGTGTACCATACACATGTACATAAAATGGGTCCATTTTATTTTGTCATTTGTCATACAAATGCAATGTGTGACATGATCAATTATCTCTATAATTGATCACATCAAATAATATACTCTTAACTCTTTAAGTAGTACATAACTATTATATCTATATATAATAGGTCCCATAATAATAATAATAATCAATTAGCTAAATTTACAACTCCTTGTAAATATATTAACGGCTAATTACCACAACCCATAAAAGCATACAAAACCTCCACTAATTTAGTAATTAACGTTTAAATACTAAATTAGGTCTTATTTAATCGTATTAAAATAAGACGTAAAATTTATTCAGTCAATTATCGTATAATAGACTAATAAACTTAATCGGACAGAGTTCTAAACTCTATCTCCAATAAATAACTCTCATTACCAAACATATATCAAATATATACGCAAGGTGCTAATTAACTGTATCAGATACAAATAATTAGTCTTCTATTTGTGTCTCATCCTATAGGTGTGACCGAAAGGGATCAGTTGATCACCGCCGTCATACGACAATAACGTCTAACTCTAGTCAGCTGAGCGTTACCGATTTACGTTAATCAACTGACGTGGAGTATCAATGTACTAATTATCCCAAGTATATTCCGCCCATGAGATTTAATATATCAATGCACTATTGTGGAGGACACTCGCTCCAACAGTAGGGTACTGCATAAGACGGGACGTAAAAGGGTTTAGGGTTGGATTAGCTAAACCCGCAAGAAACTGAACCCTAAGAGGGTATTGGCCAGGTGAACACTGTCGTGGATGTGATTCAAAGATGGGGCACTGAACCTTAAGAGTAGGGTACTGCATAAGACGGGACGGAAAAGGGATTAGGGTTGGATTAGGCGTACCCGCTTCGTGGCTCCACCTAATCCAACCCTAAACCCTTTTCCTTATTCAAGGTCACTAAACCCGCAAGAAACTGAACCCTAAGAGGGTATTGGCCTGGTGAACCCTGTCGTGGATGTTTTTCAAAGATGGGGCACTGAACCTTAAGAGTAGGTACTGCATAAGACGGGACGGAAAAGGGTTTAGGGTTGGATTAGGCGTGCCCGCTTCGCGGCTCCGCCTAATCCAACCCTAAAATCTTTTCCTTATTCAAGGTCACTAAATCCGCAAGAAACAAAACCCTAAGAGGGTATTGGTGAACCCTGTCGTGGATGTGATTCAAAGATGGGACACTGAACCTTAAGAGTTGGGTACTGCCTAAGACGGAACGGAAAAGGGTTTGGGGTTGGATTAGGCGAACCCGCTTCGTGGCTCCGCCTAATCCAACCCTAAACCGTTTTCCTTATTCAAGGCCACTAATCCCGCAAGAAACTGAACCCTAAGAGGGTATTGGTGAACCCTGTCGTGGATGTGATTCAATGATAGGGCACTGAACCTTAAGAGTAGGGTACTGCATAAGACGGGATGGAAAAGAGTTTAAGGTTGGATTAGGCGAACCAGCTTCGCGGCTCCGCCTAATCCAACCCTAAACCCTTTTCCTTATTCAAGGTCACTAATCCCGCAAGAAACTGAACCCTAAGAGGGTATTGGTGAACCCTGTCGTGGATGTGATTCAAAGATGGGGAACTGAACCTTAAGAGTAGGGTACTGCATAAGACGGGACGCAAAAAGGGTTTAGGGTTGGATTAGGAAGACCCGCTACGCGACTCTGCCTAATCCAACCCTAAACCCTTTTCCTTATTCAAGGTCACTAATCGCGCAAGAAACTGAACCCTAAGAGGGTATTGGTGAACCCTGTCGTGGATGTGATTCAAAGATGGGGCACTGAACCTTAAGAGTAGGGTACTGCATAAGACGGGACGGAAAAGGGTTTAGGGTTGGATTTGGCGTACCCGCTTCGCGGCTCTACCTAATCCAACCCTAAACCCTTTTCCTTATTAAAGGTCACTAAACCCGCAAGAAACTGAACCCTAAGAGGGTATTGACCTGGTGAACCCTATCGTGGATGTGATTCAAAGATGGGGCACTGAACCTTAAGAGTAGGGTACCGCATAAGACGGGACGTAAAAGGGTTTAGGGTTGGATTAGCTAAACCCGCAAGAAACTGAACCCTAAGAGGGTATTGGCCTGGTGAACCCTGTCGTGGATGTGATTCAAAGATGGGGCACTGAACCTTAAGAGTAGGGAACTGCATAAGACGGGACGGAAAAGGGTTTAGGGTTGGATTAGGCGTACCCGCTTCGTGGCTCCGCCTAATCCAACCCTAAACCCTTTTCCTTATTCAAGGTCACTAATCCCGCAAGAAACTGAACCCTAAGAGGGTATTGGTGAACCTTGTCGTGGATGTGATTCAAAGATGGGGAACTGAATCTTAAGAGTAGGGTACTGCATAAGACGGGACGCAAAAAGGGTTTAGGGTTGGATTAGAAAGACCCGCTACGCGACTCTGCCTAATCCAACCCTAAACCCTTTTCCTTATTCAAGGTCACTAATCCCACAAGAAACTGAACCCTAAGAGGGTATTGGTGAACCCTGTCGTGGATGTGATTCAAAGATGGGGCACTGAACCTTAAGAGTAGGGTACTGCATAAGACGGGACGGAAAAGGGTTTAGGGTTGGATTTGGCGTACCCGCTTCGCGGCTCTACCTAATCCAACCCTAAACCCTTTTCCTTATTAAAGGTCACTAAACCCGCAAGAAACTGAACCCTAAGAGGGTATTGACCTGGTGAACCCTATCGTGGATGTGATTCAAAGATGGGGCACTGAACCTTAAGAGTAGGGTACCGCATAAGACGGGACGTAAAAGGGTTTAGGGTTGGATTAGCTAAACCCGCAAGAAACTGAACCCTAAGAGGGTATTGGCCTGGTGAACCCTGTTGTGGATGTGATTCAAAGATGGGGCACTGAACCTTAAGAGTAGGGAACTGCATAAGACGGGACGGAAAAGGGTTTAGGGTTGGATTAGGCGTACCCGCTTCGTGGCTCCGCCTAATCCAACCCTAAACCCTTTTCCTTATTCAAGGTCACTAATCCCGCAAGAAACTGAACCCTAAGAGGGTATTGGTGAACCTTGTCGTGGATGTGATTCAAAGATGGGGAACTGAATCTTAAGAGTAGGGTACTGCATAAGACGGGACGCAAAAAGGGTTTAGGGTTGGATTAGAAAGACCCGCTACGCGACTCTGCCTAATCCAACCCTAAACCCTTTTCCTTATTCAAGGTCACTAATCCCACAAGAAACTGAACCCTAAGAGGGTATTGGTGAACCCTGTCGTGGATGTGATTCAAAGATGGGGCACTGAACCTTAAGAGTAGGGTACTGCATAAGACGGGACGGAAAAGGGTTTAGGGTTGGATTTGGCGTACCCGCTTCGCGGCTCTACCTAATCCAACCCTAAACCCTTTTCCTTATTAAAGGTCACTAAACCCGCAAGAAACTGAACCCTAAGAGGGTATTGACCTGGTGAACCCTATCGTGGATGTGATTCAAAGATGGGGCACTGAACCTTAAGAGTAGGGTACCGCATAAGACGGGACGTAAAAGGGTTTAGGGTTGGATTAGCTAAACCCGCAAGAAACTGAACCCTAAGAGGGTATTGGCCTGGTGAACCCTGTCGTGGATGTGATTCAAAGATGGGGCACTGAACCTTAAGAGTAGGGTACTGCATAAGACGGGACTGAAAAGGGTTTAGTGTTGGATTAGGCGTACCCGCTTCGTGGCTCCGCCTAATCCAACCCTAAACCCTTTTCCTTATTCAAGGTCACTAAACCCGCAAGAAACTGAACCCTAAGAGGGTATTGGCCTGGTGAACCCTGTCGTGGATGTTTTTCAAAGATGGGGCACTGAACCTTAAGAGTAGGGTACTGCATAAGACGGGACGGAAAAGGGTTTAGGGTTGGATTAGGCGTGCCCGCTTCGCGGCTCCGCCTTATCCAACCCTAAACCCTTTTCCTTATTCAAGCTCACTAAACCCGCAATAAACTGAACCCTAAGAGGGTATTGGTGAAATCTGTCGTGGATGTGATTCAAAGATTGGGCACTGAACCTTAAGAGTAGGGTACTGCATAAGACGGGATGGAAAAGGGTTTAGGGTTGGATTAGGCGAACCCGCTTCGCGGCTCCGCCTAATCCAACCCTAAACCCTTTTCCTTATTCAAGGTCACTAAATCCGCAAGAAACAAAGCCCTAAGAGGGTATTGGTGAACCCTGTCGTGGATGTGATTCAAAGATGGGGCACTGAACCTTAAGAGTTGGGTACTGCCTAAGACGGGACGGAAAAGGGATTGGGGTTGGATTAGGCGAACCCGCTTCGTGGCTCCGCCTAATCCAACCCTAAACCCTTTTCCTTATTCAAGGTCACTAAACCTGCAAGAAATTAAACCCTAAGAGGGTATTGGTGAACCCTGTCGTGGATGTGATTCAATGATGGGGCACTGAACCTTAAGAGTAGGGTACTGCCTAAGGCGGGACGGAAAAGGGTTTAGGGTTGGATTAGGCGAACCCGCTTCGTGGCTCCGCCTAATCCAACCCTAAACCCTTTTCCTTATTCAAGGGCACTAATCCCGCAAGAAACTGAACCCTAAGAGGGTATTGGTGAACCCTGTCGTGGATGTGATTCAAAGATGGGGCACTGAACCTTAAGAGTAGGGTACTGCATAAGACGGGACGGAAAAGGGTTTAGGGTTGGATTACACGTACCCGCTTCGCGGCTCCGCCTAATCCAACCCTAAACCCTTTTCCTTATTTAAGGTCACTAAACCCGCAAGAAACTGAACCCTAGGAGGGTATTGGTGAAACCTGTCGTGGATGTGATTCAAAGATGGGGCACTGAACTTTAAGAGTAGGGTACTGCATAAGACGAGACGGAAAAGGGTTTAGGGTTGGATTTCGCGTACCCGCTTCGCGGCTCCGCCTAATCCAACCCTTAACCCTTTTCCTTATTAAAGGTCACTAAACCCGCAAGAAACTGAACCCTAAGAGGGTATTGGCCTGGTGAACCCTGTCGTGGATGTGATTCAAATATGGGGCACTGAACCTTAAGAGTAGGGTACTGCATAAGACGGGACGGAAAAGGGTTTTGGGTTGGATTAGGCGTACCCGCTTCGCGGCTCCGCCTAATCCAACCCAATACCCTTTTCCTTATTCAAGCTCACTAAACCCGCAATAAACTGAACCCTAAGAGGGTATTGGTGAACTCTGTCGTGGATGTGATTCAAAGATAGGGCACTGAACATTATGAGTAGGGTACTGCATAAGACGGGATGGAAAAGGGTTTAGGGTTGGATTAGGCGAACCCGCTTCGCGGCTCTGCCTAATCCAACCCTAAACCCTTTTCCTTATTCAAGGTCACTAAATCCGCAAGAAACAAAACCCTAAGAGGGTATTGGTGAACCCTGTCGTGGATGTGATTCAAAGATGGGGCACTGAACCTTAAGAGTTGGGTACTACCTAAGACGGGACGGAAAAGGGATTGGGGTTGGATTAGGCGAACCCGCTTCGTGGCTCCGCCTAATCCAACCCTAAACCCTTTTCCTTATTCAAGGTCACTAAACCTGCAAGAAATTAAACCCTAAGAGGGTATTGGTGAACCCTGTCGTGGATGTGATTCAATGATGGGGCACTGAACCTTAAGAGTAGGGTACTGCCTAAGGCGGGACGGAAAAGGGTTTAGGGTTGGATTAGGCGAACCCGCTTCGTGGCTCCGCCTAATCCAACCCTAAACCTTTTTCCTTATTCAAGGCCACTAATCCCGCAAGAAACTGAACCCTAAGAGGGTATTGGTGAACCCTGTCGTGGATGTGATTCAAAGATGGGGCACTGAACCTTAAGAGTAGGGTACTGCATAAGACGGGACGGAAAAGGGATTAGGGTTGGATTAGGCGTACCCGCTTCGTGGCTCCACCTAATCCAACCCTAAACCCTTTTCCTTATTCAAGGTCACTAAACCCGCAAGAAACTGAACCCTAAGAGGGTATTGGCCTGGTGAACCCTGTCGTGGATGTTTTTCAAAGATGGGGCACTGAACCTTAAGAGTAGGTACTGCATAAGACGGGACGGAAAAGGGTTTAGGGTTGGATTAGGCGTGCCCGCTTCGCGGCTCCGCCTAATCCAACCCTAAACTCTTTTCCTTATTCAAGGTCACTAAATCCGCAAGAAACAAAACCCTAAGAGGGTATTGGTGAACCCTGTCGTGGATGTGATTCAAAGATGGGACACTGAACCTTAAGAGTTGGGTACTGCCTAAGACGGAACGGAAAAGGGTTTGGGGTTGGATTAGGCGAACCCGCTTCGTGGCTCCGCCTAATCCAACCCTAAACCGTTTTCCTTATTCAAGGCCACTAATCCCGCAAGAAACTGAACCCTAAGAGGGTATTGGTGAACCCTGTCGTGGATGTGATTCAATGATAGGGCACTGAACCTTAAGAGTAGGGTACTGCATAAGACGGGATGGAAAAGAGTTTAAGGTTGGATTAGGCGAACCCGCTTCGCGGCTCCGCCTAATCCAACCCTAAACCCTTTTCCTTATTCAAGGTCACTAATCCCGCAAGAAACTGAACCCTAAGAGGGTATTGGTGAACCCTGTCGTGGATGTGATTCAAAGATGGGGAACTGAACCTTAAGAGTAGGGTACTGCATAAGACGGGACGCAAAAAGGGTTTAGGGTTGGATTAGGAAGACCCGCTACGCGACTCTGCCTAATCCAACCCTAAACCCTTTTCCTTATTCAAGGTCACTAATCGCGCAAGAAACTGAACCCTAGGAGGGTATTGGTGAACCCTGTCGTGGATGTGATTCAAAGATGGGGCACTGAACCTTAAGAGTAGGGTACTGCATAAGACGGGACGGAAAAGGGTTTAGGGTTGGATTTGGCGTACCCGCTTCGCGGCTCTACCTAATCCAACCCTAAACCCTTTTCCTTATTAAAGGTCACTAAACCCGCAAGAAACTGAACCCTAAGAGGGTATTGACCTGGTGAACCCTATCGTGGATGTGATTCAAAGATGGGGCACTGAACCTTAAGAGTAGGGTACCGCATAAGACGGGACGTAAAAGGGTTTAGGGTTGGATTAGCTAAACCCGCAAGAAACTGAACCCTAAGAGGGTATTGGCCTGGTGAACCCTGTCGTGGATGTGATTCAAAGATGGGGCACTGAACCTTAAGAGTAGGGAACTGCATAAGACGGGACGGAAAAGGGTTTAGGGTTGGATTAGGCGTACCCGCTTCGTGGCTCCGCCTAATCCAACCCTAAACCCTTTTCCTTATTCAAGGTCACTAATCCCGCAAGAAACTGAACCCTAAGAGGGTATTGGTGAACCTTGTCGTGGATGTGAATCAAAGATGGGGAACTGAATCTTAAGAGTAGGGTACTGCATAAGACGGGACGCAAAAAGGGTTTAGGGTTGGATTAGAAAGACCCGCTACGCGACTCTGCCTAATCCAACCCTAAACCCTTTTCCTTATTCAAGGTCACTAATCCCACAAGAAACTGAACCCTAAGAGGGTATTGGTGAACCCTGTCGTGGATGTGATTCAAAGATGGGGCACTGAACCTTAAGAGTAGGGTACTGCATAAGACGGGACGGAAAAGGGTTTAGGGTTGGATTTGGCGTACCCGCTTCGCGGCTCTACCTAATCCAACCCTAAACCCTTTTCCTTATTAAAGGTCACTAAACCCGCAAGAAACTGAACCCTAAGAGGGTATTGACCTGGTGAACCCTATCGTGGATGTGATTCAAAGATGGGGCACTGAACCTTAAGAGTAGGGTACTGCATAAGACGGGACGTAAAAGAGTTTAGGGTTGGATTAGCTAAACCCGCAAGAAACTGAACCCTAAGAGGGTGTTGGCCTGGTGAACCCTGTCAAGGATGTGATTCAAAGATGGGGCACTGAACCTTAAGAGTAGGGTACTGCATAAGACGGGACTGAAAAGGGTTTAGTGTTGGATTAGGCGTACCCGCTTCGTGGCTCCGCCTAATCCAACCCTAAACCCTTTTCCTTATTCAAGGTCACTAAACCCGCAAGAAACTGAACCCTAAGAGGGTATTGGCCTGGTGAACCCTGTCGTGGATGTTTTTCAAAGATGGGGCACTGAACCTTAAGAGTAGGGTACTGCATAAGACGGGACGGAAAAGGGTTTAGGGTTGGATTAGGCGTGCCCGCTTCGCGGCTCCGCCTTATCCAACCCTAAACCCTTTTCCTTATTCAAGCTCACTAAACCCGCAATAAACTGAACCCTAAGAGGGTATTGGTGAAATCTGTCGTGGATGTGATTCAAAGATTGGGCACTGAACCTTAAGAGTAGGGTACTGCATAAGACGGGATGGAAAAGGGTTTAGGGTTGGATTAGGTGAACCCGCTTCGCGGCTCCGCCTAATCCAACCCTAAACCCTTTTCCTTATTCAAGGTCTCTAAATCCGCAAGAAACAAAACCCTAAGAGGGTATTGGTGAACCCTGTCGTGGATGTGATTCAAAGATGGGGCACTGAACCTTAAGAGTTGGGTACTGCCTAAGACGGGACGGAAAAGGCATTGGGGTTGGATTAGGCGAACCCGCTTCGTGGCTCCGCCTAATCCAACCCTAAACCCTTTTCCTTATTCAAGGTCACTAAACCTGCAAGAAATTAAACCCTAAGAGGGTATTGGTGAACCCTGTCGTGGATGTGATTCAATGATGGGGCACTGAACCTTAAGAGTAGGGTACTGCCTAAGGCGGGACGGAAAAGGGTTTAGGGTTGGATTAGGCGAACCCGCTTCGTGGCTCCGCCTAATCCAACCCTAAACCCTTTTCCTTATTCAAGGGCACTAATCCCGCAAGAAACTGAACCCTAAGAGGGTATTGGTGAACCCTGTCGTGGATGTGATTCAAAGATGGGGCACTGAACCTTAAGAGTAGGGTACTGCATAAGACGGGACGGAAAAGGGTTTAGGGTTGGATTACACGTACCCGCTTCGCGGCTCCGCCTAATCCAACCCTAAACCCTTTTCCTTATTTAAGGTCACTAAACCCGCAAGAAACTGAACCCTAGGAGGGTATTGGTGAAACCTGTCGTGGATGTGATTCAAAGATGGGGCACTGAACTTTAAGAGTAGGGTACTGCATAAGACGAGACGGAAAAGGGTTTAGGGTTGGATTTCGCGTACCCGCTTCGCGGCTCCGCCTAATCCAACCCTTAACCCTTTTCCTTATTAAAGGTCACTAAACCCGCAAGAAACTGAACCCTAAGAGGGTATTGGCCTGGTGAACCCTGTCGTGGATGTGATTCAAATATGGGGCACTGAACCTTAAGAGTAGGGTACTGCATAAGACGGGACGGAAAAGGGTTTTGGGTTGGATTAGGCGTACCCGCTTCGCGGCTCCGCCTAATCCAACCCAATACCCTTTTCCTTATTCAAGCTCACTAAACCCGCAATAAACTGAACCCTAAGAGGGTATTGGTGAACTCTGTCGTGGATGTGATTCAAAGATAGGGCACTGAACATTAAGAGTAGGGTACTGCATAAGACGGGATGGAAAAGGGTTTAGGGTTGGATTAGGCGAACCCGCTTCGCGGCTCCGCCTAATCCAACCCTAAACCCTTTTCCTTATTCAAGGTCACTAAATCCGCAAGAAACAAAACCCTAAGAGGGTATTGGTGAACCCTGTCGTGGATGTGATTCAAAGATGGGGCACTGAACCTTAAGAGTTGGGTACTGCCTAAGACGGGACGGAAAAGGGATTGGGGTTGGATTAGGCGAACCCGCTTCGTGGCTCCGCCTAATCCAACCCTAAACCCTTTTCCTTATTCAAGGTCACTAAACCTGCAAGAAATTAAACCCTAAGAGGGTATTGGTGAACCCTGTCGTGGATGTGATTCAATGATGGGGCACTGAACCTTAAGAGTAGGGTACTGCCTAAGGCGGGACGGAAAAGGGTTTAGGGTTGGATTAGGCGAACCCGCTTCGTAGCTCCGCCTAATCCAACCCTGAACCCTTTTCCTTATTCAAGGCCACTAATCCCGCAAGAAACTGAACCCTAAGAGGGTATTGGTGAACCCTGTCGTGGATGTGATTCAAAGATGGGGCACTGAACCTTAAGAGTAGGGTACTGCATAAGACGGGACGGAAAAGGGTTTAGGGTTGGATTACGCGTACCCGCTTCGCGGCTCCGCCTAATCCAACCCTAAACCCTTTTCCTTATTTAAGGTCACTAAACCCGCAAGAAACTGAACCCTAGGAGGGTATTGGTGAAACCTGTCGTGGATGTGATTCAAAGATGGGGCACTGAACTTTATGAGTAGGGTACTGCATAAGACGAGACGGAAAAGGGTTTAGGGTTGGATTTCGCGTACCCGCTTCGCGGCTCCGCCTAATCCAACCCTAAACCCTTTTCCTTATTAAAGGTCACTAAACCCGCAAGAAACTAAACCCTAAGAGGGTATTGGCCTGGTGAACCCTGTCGTGGATGTGATTCAAATATGGGGCACTGAACCTTAAGAGTAGGGTACTGCATAAGATGGGACGGAAAAGGGTTTAGGGTTGGATTAGGCGTACCCGCTTCGCGGCTCCGCCTAATCCAACCCAATACCCTTTTCCTTATTTAAGGTCACTAAACCCGCAAGAAACTGAACCCTAAGATGGTATTGGTGAACCTTGTCGTGGATGTGATTCAAAGATGGGGCACTGAACCTTAAGAGTAGGGTACTGCATAAGACGGGACGGAAAAGGGTTTAGGGTTGGATTTGGCGTACCCGCTTCTCGGCTCTGCCTAATCCAACCCAAAACTCTTTTCCTTATTCAAGGTCACTAATCCCGCAAGAAACTGAACCCTAAGAGGGTATTAGTGAACCCTGTCGTGGATGTTATTCAATGATGGGGCACTGAACCTTAAGAGTAGGGTAGTGCATAAGACGGGACGGAAAAGGGTTTAGGGTTGGATTAGGCGTACACGCTTCGCAGCTCCGCCTAATCCAACCCTAAACCCTTTATCTTATTTAAGGTCACTAAACCCGCAAGAAACTGAACCCTAAGAGGGTATTGGCCTGGTGAACCCTGTCGTGGATGTGATTCAAAGATGGGGCACTGAACCTTAAGAGTTGGGTACTGCATAAGACGGGACGGAAAAGGGTTTAGGGTTGGATTAGGCGTACCCGCTTCGCGGCTCCGCCTAATCCAACCCTAAACCCTTTTCCTTATTGAAGGTCACTAAACCCACAAGAAACTGAACCCTAAGAGGGTATTGGCCTGGTGAACCCTGTCATGGATGTTTTTCAAAGATGGGGCACTGAACCTTAAGAGTAGGGTACTGCATAAGACGGGACGAAAAAGGGTTTAGGGTTGGATTAGGCGTGCACGCTTCGCGGCTCCGCCTTATCCAACCCTAAACCCTTTTCCTTATTCAAACTCACTAAACCCGCAATAAACTGAACCCTAAGAGGGTATTAGTGAAACCTGTCGTGGATGTGATTCAAAGATAGGGCACTGAACCTTAAGAGTAGGGTACTGCATAAGACGGTATGGAAAAGGGTTTAGGGTTGGATTAGGCGTACCCGCTTCACGGCTCCGCCTAATCCAACCCTAAACCGTTTTCCTTATTCAAGGTCACTAAACCCTCAAGAAACTAAACCCTAAGATGGTATTGGTGAACCCTGTCATGGATGTGATTCAAAGATGGGGCACTGAACCTTAAGAGTAGGATACTGCCTAAGACGGGACGGAAAAGGGTTTAGGGTTGGATTAGGCGAGCCCGCTTCGTGGCTCCGCCTAATCCAACCCTAAACCCTTTTCCTTTTTCAAGGTCACTAATCCCGCAAGAAACTGAACCCTAAGAGGGTATTGGTGAACCCTGTCGTGGATGTGATTCAAAGATGGGGCACTGAACCTTAAGAGTAGGGTACTGCATAAGACGGGACGGAAAAGGGTTTAGGGTTGGATTAGGCGAACCCGCTTCGCGGCTCCGCCTAATCCAACCCTAAACCCTTTTCCTTATTTAAGGTCACTAAACCCGCAAGAAACTGAACCCTAAGAGGGTATTGGCCTGGTGAACCCTGTCGTGGATGTGATTTAAAGATGGGGCACTGAACCTTAAGAGTAGGGTACTGCATAAGGCGGGACGGAAAAGGGTTTAGGGTTGGATTAGGCGAACCCGCTTCGCGGCTCCGCCTAATCCAACCCTAAACCCTTTTCCTTATTCAAGGTCACTAAACCCACAAGAAACTGAACCCTAAGAGGGTATTGGCCTGGTGAACCCTGTCGTGGATGTTTTTCAAAGATGGGGCACTGAACCTTAAGAGTAGGGTACTGCATAAGACGGGACGGAAAAGGGTTTAGGGTAGGATTAGGCGTGCCTGCTTCGCGGCTCCGCCTTATCCAACCCTAAACCCTTTTCCTTATTCAAGCTCACTAAACCCGCAAGAAACTAAACCCTAAGAGGGTATTGGTGAACCCTGTCGTGGATGTGATTCAAAGATGGGGCACTGAACCTTAAGAGTAGTATACTGCCTAAGACGGGACGGAAAAGGGTTTAGGGTTGGATTAGGCGAACCCGCATCGTGGCTCCACCTAATCCAACCCTAAACCCTTTTCCTTATTCAAGGCCACTAATCCCGCAAGAAAATGAACCCTAAGAGGGTATTGGTGAACCCTGTCGTGGATGTGATTCAAAGATGGGGCACTAAACCTTAAGAGTAGGGTACTGCATAAGACGGGACGGAAAAGGGTTTAGGGTTGGATTAGGCGTACCCATTTCGCGGCTCCGCCTAATTCAACCCAAAACCCTTTTCCTTATTTAAGGTCACTAAACCCGCAAGAAATTGAACCCTAAGAGGGTATTGGTGAACCCTGTCATGGATGTGATTCAAAGATGGGGCACTGAACCTTAAGAGTAGGGTACTGCATAAGACGGGACGAAAAAGGGTTTAGGGTTGGATTTAGCGTACCCGCTTCGCGGCTCCACCTAATCCAACCCTAAACCCATTTCCTTATTAAAGGTCACTAAACCCGCAAGAAACTGAACCCTAAGAGGGTATTGGTGAACCATGTCGTGGATGTGATTCAAAGATGGGGCACTGAACCTTAAGAGTAGGGTACTGCATAAGACGGGACGGAAAAGGGTTTAGGGTTGGATTTGGCGTACCCGCTTCGTGGCTTTGCCTAATCCAACCCTAAACCCTTTTCCTTATTCAAGGTCACTAAACCCGCAAGAAACTGAACCCTAAGAGGGTATTGGTCTGTGAACCCTGTCGTCGATGTTTTTCAAAGATGGGGGACTGAACCTTAAGAGTAGGGTACTGCATAAGACAAGACGGAAAAGGGTTTAGGGTGGGATTAGGCGTGCCCGCTTCGCGGCTCCGCCTTATCCAACCCTAAACCCTTTTCCTTATTCAATGTCACTAAACCCGCAAGAAACTGAACCCTAAGAGGGTATTGGCCTGGTCAACCCTGTCGTGGATATTTTTCAAAGATGGGGCACTGAACCTTAAGAGTAGGGTACTGCATAAGACGGGACGGAAAAGGGTTTAGGGTTGGATTAGGCGTACCCGCTTCGCGGCTCCGCCTAATCCAACCCTAAACCCTTTTCCTTATTCAAGGTCACTAAACTCGCAAGAAACTGAACCCTAAGAGGGTATTGGCCTGGTGAACCCTGTCGTGGACGTTTTTCAAAGATGGGGCACTTAACCTTAAGAGTAGGGTACTGCATAAGACGGGACGGAAAAGGGTTTAGGGTTGGATTAGGCGTGCCCGCTTCGCGGCTCCGCCTTATCCAATCCTAAACCCTTTTCCTTATTTAAGGTCACTAAACCCGCAAGAAACTGAACCCTAAGAGGGTATTGGTGAACCTTGTCGTGGATGTGATTCAAAGATAGGGCACTGAACCTTAAGAGTAGGGTACTGCATAAGACGGGACGGAAAAGGGTTTAGGGTTGGATTAGGCGAACCCGCTTCGTGGCTCCGCCTAATCCAACCCTAAACCCTTTTCCTTATTCAAGGCCACTAATCCCGCAAGAAAATGAACCCTAAGAGGGTATTGGTGAACCCTGTCGTGGATGTGATTCAAAGATGGGGCACACAACCTTAAGAGTAGGGTACTGCATAAGACGGGACGGAAAAGGGTTTAAGGTTGGATTAGGCGTACCCGTTTCGCGGCTCCGCCTAATCCAACCCTAAACCCTTTTCTTTATTTAAGGTCACTAAACCCGCAAGAAACTGAACCCTAAGAGGGTATTGGTGAACCCTGTCGTGGATGTGATTCAAAGATGGGGCACTGAACCTTAAGAGTAGGGTACTGCATAAGACGGGACGAAAAAGGGTTTAGGGTTGGATTTAGCGTACTCGCTTCGCGGCTCCACCTAATCCAACCCTAAACCCATTTCCTTATTAAAGGTCACTAAACCCGCAAGAAACTGAACCCTAAGAGGGTATTGGTGAACCCTGTCGTGGATGTGATTCAAAGATAGGGCACTGAACCTTAAGAGTAGGGTACTGCATAAGACGGGACGGAAAAGGGTTTAGGGTTGGATTTGGAGTACCCGCTTCGCGGCTTTGCCTAATCCAACCCTAAACCCTTTTCCTTATTCAAGGTCACTAAACCCGCAAGAAACTGAACCCTAAGAGGGTATTGGCCTGGTCAACCCTGTCGTGGATATTTTTCAAAGATGGGGCACTGAACCTTAAGAGTAGGGTACTGCATAAGACGGGACGGAAAAGGGTTTAGGGTTGGATTAGGCGAACCCGCTTCGTGGCTCCGCCTAATCCAACCCTAAACCCTTTTCCTTATTCAAGGCCACTAATCCCGCAAGAAAATGAACCCTAAGAGGGTATTGGTGAACCCTGTCGTGGATGTGATTCAAAGATAGGGCACTGAACCTTAAGAGTAGGGTACTGCATAAGACGGGACGGAAAAGGGTTTAGGGTTGGATTAGGCGTACCCGTTTCGCGGCTCCGCCTAATCCAACCCTAAACCCTTTTCCTTATTTAAGGTCACTAAACCCGCAAGAAACTGAACCCTAAGAGGGTATTGGTGAACCTTGTCGTGGATGTGATTCAAAGATAGGGCACTGAACCTTAAGAGTAGGGTACTGCATAAGACGGGACGGAAAAGGGTTTAGGGTTGGATTAGGCGAACCCGCTTCGTGGCTCCGCCTAATCCAACCCTAAACCCTTTTCCTTATTCAAGGCCACTAATCCCGCAAGAAAATGAACCCTAAGAGGGTATTGGTGAACCCTGTCGTGGATGTGATTCAAAGATGGGGCACTGAAACTTAAGAGTAGGGTATTGCATAAGACGGGACGAAAAAGGGTTTAGGGTTGGAATTAGCGTACCCGCTTCGCGGCTCCACCTAATTCAACCCTAAACCCATTTCCTTATTAAAGGTCACTAAACCCGCAAGAAACTGAACCCTAAGAGGGTATTGGTGAACCCTGTCGTGGATGTGATTCAAAGATGGGGCACTGAACCTTAAGAGTAGGGTACTGCATAAGACGGGACGGAAAAGGGTTTAGGGTTGGATTAGGCGTACCCGTTTCGCGGCTCCGCCTAATCCAACCCTAAACCCTTTTCCTTATTTAAGGTCACTAAACCCGCAAGAAACTGAACCCTAAGAGGGTATTGGTGAACCCTGTCATGGATGTGATTCAAAGATGGGGCACTGAACCTTAAGAGTAGGGTATTGCATAAGACGGGACGAAAAAGGGTTTAGGGTTGGATTTAGCGTACCCGCTTCGCGGCTCCACCTAATTCAACCCTAAACCCATTTCCTTATTAAAGGTCACTAAACCCGCAAGAAACTGAACCCTAAGAGGGTATTGGTGAACCCTGTCGTGGATGTGATTCAAAGATGGGGCACTGAACCTTAAGAGTAGGGTACTGCATAAGACGGGACGGAAAAGGGTTTAGGGTTGGATTTAGAGTACCCGCTTCGCGGCTTTGCCTAATCCAACCCTAAACCCTTTTCCTTATTCAAGGTCACTAAACCCGCAAGAAACTGAACCCTAAGAGGGTATTGGCCTGGTCAACCCTGTCGTGGATATTTTTCAAAGATGGGGCACTGAACCTTAAGAGTAGGGTACTGCATAAGACGGGACGGAAAAGGGTTTAGGGTTGGATTAGGCGAACCCGCTTCGTGGCTCCGCCAAATCCAACCCTAAACCCTTTTCCTTATTCAAGGCCACTAATCCCGCAAGAAAATGAACCCTAAGAGGGTATTGGTGAACCCTGTCGTGGATGTGATTCAAAGATAGGGCACTGAACCTTAAGAGTAGGGTACTGCATAAGACGGGACGGAAAAGGGTTTAGGGTTGGATTAGGCGTACCCGTTTCGCGGCTCCGCCTAATCCAACCCTAAACCCTTTTCCTTATTTAAGGTCACTAAACCCGCAAGAAACTGAACCCTAAGAGGGTATTGGTGAACCCTGTCGTGGATGTGATTCAAAGATGGGGCACTGAACCTTAAGAGTAGGGTATTGCATAAGACGGGACGAAAAAGGGTTTAGGGTTGGATTTAGCGTACCCGCTTCGCGGCTCCGCCTAATCCAACCCTAAACCCTTTTCCTTATTCAAGGTCACTAAACCCGCAAGAAACTGAACCCTAAGAGGGTATTGGCCTGGTGAACCCTGTCGTCGATGATTTTCAAAGATGGGGCACTGAACCTTAAGAGTAGGGTACTGCATAAGACAAGACGGAAAAGGGTTTAGGGTTGGATTAGGCGTGCCCACATCGCGGCTCCGGCTTATCCAACCCTAAACCCTTTTCCTTATTCAAGCTCACTAAACCCGCAATAAACTGAACCCTAAGAGGGTATTGGTGAACCCTGTCGTGGATGTGATTCAAAGATAGGGCACTGAACCTTAAGAGTAAGGTACTGCAAAAGACGGGATGGAAAAGGGTTTAGGGTTGCATTTGGCGTACCCACTTCGCGGCTTTGCCTAATCCAACCCTAAACCCTTTTCGTTATTCAAGGTCACTAAACCCGCAAGAAACTGAACCCTAAGAGGGTATTGGTCTGTGAACCTTGTCGTCGATGATTTTCAAAGATGGGGCACTGAACCTTAAGAGTAGGGTACTGCATAAGACAAGACGGAAAAGGGTTTAGGGTTGGATTAGGTGTGCCCGCTTCGCGGCTCCGCCTAATCCAACCCTAAACCCTTTTCCTTATTCAAGGTCACTAAACCCGCAAGAAACTGAACCCTAAGAGGGTATTGGCCTGGTGAACCCTGTCGTGGATATTTTTCAAAGATGGGGCACTGAACCTTAAGAGTAGGGTACTGCATAAGACGGGACGGAAAAGGGTTTAGGGTTGGATTAGGCGTACCCGCTTCGCGGCTCCGCCTAATCCAACCCTAAACCCTTTTCCTTATTCAAGGTCACTAAACCCGCAAGAAACTGAACCCTAAGAGGGTATTGGCCTGGTGAACCCTGTCTTGGACGTTTTTCAAAGATGGGGCACTTAACCTTAAGAGTAGGGTACTGCATAAGACGGGACGGAAAAGGGTTTAGGGTTGGATTAGGCGTGCCCGCTTCGCGGCTCCGCCTTATCCAACCCTAAACACTTTTCCTTATTTAAGGTCACTAAACCCGCAAGAAACTGAACCCTAAGAGGGTATTGGTGAACCTTGTCGTGGATGTGATTCAAAGATAGGGCACTAAACCTTAAGAGTAGGGTACTGCATAAGACGGGACGGAAAAGGGTTTAGGGTTGGATTAGGCGAACCCGCTTCGCGGCTCCGCCTAATTCAACCCTAAACCCCTTTCCTTATTTAAGGTCACTAAACCCGCAAGAAACTGAACCCTAAGAGAGTATTGGTGAACCTTGTCGTGGATGTGATTCAAAGATAGGGCACTGAACCTTAAGAGTAGGGTACTGCATAAGACGGGACTGAAAAGGGTTTAGGGTTGGATTAGGCGAACCCGCTTCGCGGCTCCGCCTAATCCAACCCTAAACCCTTTTCCTTATTTAAGGTCACTAAACCCGCAAGAAACTGAACCCTAAGAGGGTATTGGTGAACCTTGTCGTGGATGTGATTCAAAGATAGGGCACTGAACCTTAAGAGTAGGGTACTGCATAAGACGGGACGGAAAAGGGTTTAGGGTTGGATTAGGCGAACCCGCTTCGCGGCTCCGCCTAATCCAACCCTAAACCCTTTTCCTTATTTAAGGTCACTAAACCCGCAAGAAACTGAACCCTAAGAGGGTATTGGCCTGGTGAACCCTGTCGTGGATGTGATTCAAAGATGGGGCACTGACCTTTAAGAGTAGGGTACTGCATAAGACGGGATGGAAAAGGGTTTAGGGTTGGATTAGGCGAACCCGCTTCGCGGCTCCGCCTAATCCAACCCTAAACCCTTTTCCTTATTCAAGGTCACTAAACCCGCAAGAAACTGAACCCTAAGAGGGTATTGGCCTGGTGAACCCTGTCGTGGACGTTTTTCAAAGATGGGGCACTGAACCTTAAGAGTAGGGTACTGCATAAGACGGGACGGAAAAGGGTTTAGGGTTGGATTAGGCGTGCCCGCTTCGCGGCTCCGCCTTATCCAACCCTAAACCCTTTTCCTTATTCAAGCTCACTAAACCCGCAATAAACTGAACCCTAAGAGGGTATTGGTGAACCCTGTCGTGGATGTGATTCAAAGATAGGGCACTGAACCTTAAGAGTAGGGTACTGCATAAGACGGGACTGAAAAGGGTTTAGGGTTGGATTAGGCGAACCCGCTTCGCGGCTCCGCCTAATCCAACCCTAAACCCTTTTCCTTATTTAAGGTCACTAAACCCGCAAGAAACTGAACCCTAAGAGGGTATTGGTGAACCTTGTCGTGGATGTGATTCAAAGATAGGGCACTGAACCTTAAGAGTAGGGTACTGCATAAGACGGGACGGAAAAGGGTTTAGGGTTGGATTAGGCGAACCCGCTTCGTGGCTCCGCCTAATCCAACCCTAAACCCTTTTCCTTATTCAAGGCCACTAATCCCGCAAGAAAATGAACCCTAAGAGGGTATTGGTGAACCCTGTCGTGGATGTGATTCAAAGATGGGGCACTGAAACTTAAGAGTAGGGTATTGCATAAGACGGGACGAAAAAGGGTTTAGGGTTGGAATTAGCGTACCCGCTTCGCGGCTCCACCTAATTCAACCCTAAACCCATTTCCTTATTAAAGGTCACTAAACCCGCAAGAAACTGAACCCTAAGAGGGTATTGGTGAACCCTGTCGTGGATGTGATTCAAAGATGGGGCACTGAACGTTAAGAGTAGGGTACTGCATAAGACGGGACGGAAAAGGGTTTAGGGTTGGATTAGGCGTACCCGTTTCGCGGCTCCGCCTAATCCAACCCTAAACCCTTTTCCTTATTTAAGGTCACTAAACCCGCAAGAAACTGAACCCTAAGAGGGTATTGGTGAACCCTGTCATGGATGTGATTCAAAGATGGGGCACTGAACCTTAAGAGTAGGGTATTGCATAAGACGGGACGAAAAAGGGTTTAGGGTTGGATTTAGCGTACCCGCTTCGCGGCTCCACCTAATTCAACCCTAAACCCATTTCCTTATTAAAGGTCACTAAACCCGCAAGAAACTGAACCCTAAGAGGGTATTGGTGAACCCTGTCGTGGATGTGATTCAAAGATGGGGCACTGAACCTTAAGAGTAGGGTACTGCATAAGACGGGACGGAAAAGGGTTTAGGGTTGGATTTAGAGTACCCGCTTCGCGGCTTTGCCTAATCCAACCCTAAACCCTTTTCCTTATTCAAGGTCACTAAACCCGCAAGAAACTGAACCCTAAGAGGGTATTGGCCTGGTCAACCCTGTCGTGGATATTTTTCAAAGATGGGGCACTGAACCTTAAGAGTAGGGTACTGCATAAGACGGGACGGAAAAGGGTTTAGGGTTGGATTAGGCGAACCCGCTTCGTGGCTCCGCCAAATCCAACCCTAAACCCTTTTCCTTATTCAAGGCCACTAATCCCGCAAGAAAATGAACCCTAAGAGGGTATTGGTGAACCCTGTCGTGGATGTGATTCAAAGATAGGGCACTGAACCTTAAGAGTAGGGTACTGCATAAGACGGGACGGAAAAGGGTTTAGGGTTGGATTAGGCGTACCCGTTTCGCGGCTCCGCCTAATCCAACCCTAAACCCTTTTCCTTATTTAAGGTCACTAAACCCGCAAGAAACTGAACCCTAAGAGGGTATTGGTGAACCCTGTCGTGGATGTGATTCAAAGATGGGGCACTGAACCTTAAGAGTAGGGTATTGCATAAGACGGGACGAAAAAGGGTTTAGGGTTGGATTTAGCGTACCCGCTTCGCGGCTCCGCCTAATCCAACCCTAAACCCTTTTCCTTATTCAAGGTCACTAAACCCGCAAGAAACTGAACCCTAAGAGGGTATTGGCCTGGTGAACCCTGTCGTCGATGATTTTCAAAGATGGGGCACTGAACCTTAAGAGTAGGGTACTGCATAAGACAAGACGGAAAAGGGTTTAGGGTTGGATTAGGCGTGCCCACATCGCGGCTCCGGCTTATCCAACCCTAAACCCTTTTCCTTATTCAAGCTCACTAAACCCGCAATAAACTGAACCCTAAGAGGGTATTGGTGAACCCTGTCGTGGATGTGATTCAAAGATAGGGCACTGAACCTTAAGAGTAAGGTACTGCAAAAGACGGGATGGAAAAGGGTTTAGGGTTGCATTTGGCGTACCCACTTCGCGGCTTTGCCTAATCCAACCCTAAACCCTTTTCGTTATTCAAGGTCACTAAACCCGCAAGAAACTGAACCCTAAGAGGGTATTGGTCTGTGAACCTTGTCGTCGATGATTTTCAAAGATGGGGCACTGAACCTTAAGAGTAGGGTACTGCATAAGACAAGACGGAAAAGGGTTTAGGGTTGGATTAGGTGTGCCCGCTTCGCGGCTCCGCCTAATCCAACCCTAAACCCTTTTCCTTATTCAAGGTCACTAAACCCGCAAGAAACTGAACCCTAAGAGGGTATTGGCCTGGTGAACCCTGTCGTGGATATTTTTCAAAGATGGGGCACTGAACCTTAAGAGTAGGGTACTGCATAAGACGGGACGGAAAAGGGTTTAGGGTTGGATTAGGCGTACCCGCTTCGCGGCTCCGCCTAATCCAACCCTAAACCCTTTTCCTTATTCAAGGTCACTAAACCCGCAAGAAACTGAACCCTAAGAGGGTATTGGCCTGGTGAACCCTGTCTTGGACGTTTTTCAAAGATGGGGCACTTAACCTTAAGAGTAGGGTACTGCATAAGACGGGACGGAAAAGGGTTTAGGGTTGGATTAGGCGTGCCCGCTTCGCGGCTCCGCCTTATCCAACCCTAAAAACTTTTCCTTATTTAAGGTCACTAAACCCGCAAGAAACTGAACCCTAAGAGGGTATTGGTGAACCTTGTCGTGGATGTGATTCAAAGATAGGGCACTAAACCTTAAGAGTAGGGTACTGCATAAGACGGGACGGAAAAGGGTTTAGGGTTGGATTAGGCGAACCCGCTTCGCGGCTCCGCCTAATTCAACCCTAAACCCCTTTCCTTATTTAAGGTCACTAAACCCGCAAGAAACTGAACCCTAAGAGAGTATTGGTGAACCTTGTCGTGGATGTGATTCAAAGATAGGGCACTGAACCTTAAGAGTAGGGTACTGCATAAGACGGGACTGAAAAGGGTTTAGGGTTGGATTAGGCGAACCCGCTTCGCGGCTCCGCCTAATCCAACCCTAAACCCTTTTCCTTATTTAAGGTCACTAAACCCGCAAGAAACTGAACCCTAAGAGGGTATTGGTGAACCTTGTCGTGGATGTGATTCAAAGATAGGGCACTGAACCTTAAGAGTAGGGTACTGCATAAGACGGGACGGAAAAGGGTTTAGGGTTGGATTAGGCGAACCCGCTTCGCGGCTCCGCCTAATCCAACCCTAAACCCTTTTCCTTATTTAAGGTCACTAAACCCGCAAGAAACTGAACCCTAAGAGGGTATTGGCCTGGTGAACCCTGTCGTGGATGTGATTCAAAGATGGGGCACTGACCTTTAAGAGTAGGGTACTGCATAAGACGGGATGGAAAAGGGTTTAGGGTTGGATTAGGCGAACCCGCTTCGCGGCTCCGCCTAATCCAACCCTAAACCCTTTTCCTTATTCAAGGTCACTAAACCCGCAAGAAACTGAACCCTAAGAGGGTATTGGCCTGGTGAACCCTGTCGTGGACGTTTTTCAAAGATGGGGCACTGAACCTTAAGAGTAGGGTACTGCATAAGACGGGACGGAAAAGGGTTTAGGGTTGGATTAGGCGTGCCCGCTTCGCGGCTCCGCCTTATCCAACCCTAAACCCTTTTCCTTATTCAAGCTCACTAAACCCGCAATAAACTGAACCCTAAGAGGGTATTGGTGAACCCTGTCGTGGATGTGATTCAAAGATAGGGCACTGAACCTTAAGAGTAGGGTACTGCATAAGACGGGACTGAAAAGGGTTTAGGGTTGGATTAGGCGAACCCGCTTCGCGGCTCCGCCTAATCCAACCCTAAACCCTTTTCCTTATTTAAGGTCACTAAACCCGCAAGAAACTGAACCCTAAGAGGGTATTGGTGAACCTTGTCGTGGATGTGATTCAAAGATAGGGCACTGAACCTTAAGAGTAGGGTACTGCATAAGACGGGACGGAAAAGGGTTTAGGGTTGGATTAGGCGAACCCGCTTCGCGGCTCCGCCTAATCCAACCCTAAACCCTTTTCCTTATTCAAGGTCACTAAACCCGCAAGAAACTGAACCCTAAGAGGGTATTGGCCTGGTGAACCCTGTCGTGGACGTTTTTCAAAGATGGGGCACTGAACCTTAAGAGTAGGGTACTGCATAAGACGGGACGGAAAAGGGTTTAGGGTTGGATTAGGCGTGCCCGCTTCGCGGCTCCGCCTTATCCAACCCTAAACCCTTTTCCTTATTCAAGCTCACTAAACCCGCAATAAACTGAACCCTAAGAGGGTATTGGTGAACCCTGTCGTGGATGTGATTCAAAGATAGGGCACTGAACCTTAAGAGTAGGGTACTGCATAAGACGGGACGGAAAAGGGTTTAGGGTTGGATTAGGCGTACCCATTTCGCGGCTCCGCCTAAACCAACCCTAAACCCTTTTCCTTATTTAAGGTCAGTAAACCCGCAAGAAACTGAACCCTAAGAGGGTATTCGTGAACCTTGTCGTGGATGTGATTCAAAGATGGGGCACTGAACCTTAAGAGTAGGGTACTGCATAAGACGGGACGGAAAAGGTTTTAGGGTTGGATTTGGCGTACCTGCTTCGCGGCTCTGCCCTAATCCAACCCTAAACCCTTTTCCTTATTCAAGGTCACTAATCCCGCAAGAAACTGAATCCTAAGAGGGTATTGGTGAACCCTGTCGTGGATGTGATTCAAAGATGGGGCACTGAACCTTAAGAGTAGGGTACTGCATAAGACGGGACGGAAAAGGGTTTAGGGTTGGATTAGGCGAACCCGCTTCGCGGCTCCGCCTAATCCAACCCTAAACCCTTTTCCTTATTCAAGGTCACTAAACCCGCAAGAAACTGAACCCTAAGAGGGTATTGGCCTGGTGAACCCTGTCGTGGACGTTTTTCAAAGATGGGGCACTGAACCTTAAGAGTAGGGTACTGCATAAGACGGGACGGAAAAGGGTTTAGGGTTGGATTAGGCGTGCCCGCTTCGCGGCTCCGCCTTATCCAACCCTAAACCCTTTTCCTTATTCAAGCTCACTAAACCCGCAATAAACTGAACCCTAAGAGGGTATTGGTGAACCCTGTCGTGGATGTGATTCAAAGATAGGGCACTGAACCTTAAGAGTAGGGTACTGCATAAGACGGGACGGAAAAGGGTTTAGGGTTTAGGGTTGGATTAGGCGTACCCATTTCGCGGCTCCGCCTAAACCAACCCTAAACCCTTTTCCTTATTCAAGGTAACTAAACCCGCAAGAAACTAAACCCTAAGAGGGTATTGGTGAACCCTGTCGTGGATGTGATTCAAAGATGGGGCACTGAACCTTAAGAGTAGGGTACTGCCTAAGACGGGACGGAAAAGGGTTTAGGGTTGGATTAGGCGAACCCGCTTCGTGGCTCCGCCTAATCCAACCCTAAACCCTTTTCCTTATTTAAGCTCACTAAACCCGCAAGAAACTGAGCCCTAAGAGGGTATTGGTGAACCCTGTCGTGGATGTGATTCAAAGATAGGGCACTGAACCTTAAGAGTAGGGTACTGCATAAGACGGGACTGAAAAGGGTTTAGGGTTGGATTAGGCGAACCCGCTTCGCGGCTCCGCCTAATCCAACCCTAAACCCTTTTCCTTATTTAAGGTCACTAAACCCGCAAGAAACTGAACCCTAAGAGGGTATTGGTGAACCTTGTCGTGGATGTGATTCAAAGATAGGGCACTGAACCTTAAGAGTAGGGTACTGCATAAGACGGGACGGAAAAGGGTTTAGGGTTGGATTAGGCGAACCCGCTTCGCGGCTCCGCCTAATCCAACCCTAAACCCTTTTCCTTATTTAAGGTCACTAAACCCGCAAGAAACTGAACCCTAAGAGGGTATTGGCCTGGTGAACCCTGTCGTGGATGTGATTCAAAGATGGGGCACTGACCTTTAAGAGTAGGGTACTGCATAAGACGGGATGGAAAAGGGTTTAGGGTTGGATTAGGCGAACCCGCTTCGCGGCTCCGCCTAATCCAACCCTAAACCCTTTTCCTTATTCAAGGTCACTAAACCCGCAAGAAACTGAACCCTAAGAGGGTATTGGCCTGGTGAACCCTGTCGTGGACGTTTTTCAAAGATGGGGCACTGAACCTTAAGAGTAGGGTACTGCATAAAACGGGACGGAAAAGGGTTTAGGGTTGGATTAGGCATGCCCGCTTCGCGGCTCCGCCTTATCCAACCCTAAACCCTTTTCCTTATTCAAGCTCACTAAACCCGCAATAAACTGAACCCTAAGAGGGTATTGGTGAACCCTGTCGTGGATGTGATTCAAAGATAGGGCACTGAACCTTAAGAGTAGGGTACTGCATAAGACGGGACTGAAAAGGGTTTAGGGTTGGATTAGGCGAACCCGCTTCGCGGCTCCGCCTAATCCAACCCTAAACCCTTTTCCTTATTTAAGGTCACTAAACCCGCAAGAAACTGAACCCTAAGAGGGTATTGGTGAACCTTGTCGTGGATGTGATTCAAAGATAGGGCACTGAACCTTAAGAGTAGGGTACTGCATAAGACGGGACGGAAAAGGGTTTAGGGTTGGATTAGGCGAACCCGCTTCGCGGCTCCGCCTAATCCAACCCTAAACCCTTTTCCTTATTCAAGGTCACTAAACCCGCAAGAAACTGAACCCTAAGAGGGTATTGGCCTGGTGAACCCTGTCGTGGACGTTTTTCAAAGATGGGGCACTGAACCTTAAGAGTAGGGTACTGCATAAGACGGGACGGAAAAGGGTTTAGGGTTGGATTAGGCGTGCCCGCTTCGCGGCTCCGCCTTATCCAACCCTAAACCCTTTTCCTTATTCAAGCTCACTAAACCCGCAATAAACTGAACCCTAAGAGGGTATTGGTGAACCCTGTCGTGGATGTGATTCAAAGATAGGGCACTGAACCTTAAGAGTAGGGTACTGCATAAGACGGGACGGAAAAGGGTTTAGGGTTGGATTAGGCGTACCCATTTCGCGGCTCCGCCTAAACCAACCCTAAACCCTTTTCCTTATTTTAGGTCAGTAAACCCGCAAGAAACTGAACCCTAAGAGGGTATTGGTGAACCTTGTCGTGGATGTGATTCAAAGATGGGGCACTGAACCTTAAGAGTAGGGTACTGCATAAGACGGGACGGAAAAGGTTTTAGGGTTGGATTTGGCGTACCTGCTTCGCGGCTCTGCCCTAATCCAACCCTAAACCCTTTTCCTTATTCAAGGTCACTAATCCCGCAAGAAACTGAATCCTAAGAGGGTATTGGTGAACCCTGTCGTGGATGTGATTCAAAGATGGGGCACTGAACCTTAAGAGTAGGGTACTGCATAAGACGGGACGGAAAAGGGTTTAGGGTTGGATTAGGCGTACCCGCTTCGCGGCTCCGCCTAATCTAACCCCAAACCCTTTTCCTTATTCAAGATCACTAAACCCGCAAGAAACTGAACCCTAAGAGGGTATTGGCCTGGTGAACCCTGTCGTGGATGTTTTTCAAAGATGGGGCACTGAACCTTAAGAGTACGGTACTGCATAAGACGGGACGGAAAAGGGTTTAGGGTTGGATTAGGCGTGCCCGCTTCGAGGCTCCGCCTTATCCAACCCTAAACCCTTTTACTTATTCAAGCTCACTAAATCCGCAATAAACTGAACCCTATGAGGGTATTGGTGAACCCTGTCGTAGATGTGATTCAAAGATAGGGCACTGAACTTTAATAGTAGGGTACTGCATAAGACGGGATGGAAAAGGGATTAGGGTTGGATTAGGCGTACCCGCTTCGCGGCTCCGCCTAATCCAACCCTAAACCCTTTTCCTTATTCAAGATCACTAAACCCATAAGAAACTAAACCCTAAGAGGGTATTGGTGAACCCTGTCGTGGATGTGATTCAAAGATGGGGCACTGAACCTTAAGAGTAGGGTACTGCATAAGACGGGACGGAAAAGGGTTTAGGGTTGGATTAGGCGAACCCGCTTCGTGGCTCAGCCTAATCCAACCCTAAACCCTTTTCCTTATTTAAGCTCACTAAACCCGCAAGAAACTGAGCCCTAAGAGGGTATTGGTAAACCCTGTCGTGGATGTGATTCAAAGATGGGGCACTGAACCTTAAGAGTAGGGTACTGTATAAGACGGGATGGAAAAGGGTTTAGGGTTGGATTAGGCGTACCCGCTTCGTGGCTCAGCCTAATCCAACCCTAAACCCTTTTACTTATTCAAGCTCACTAAATCCGCAATAAACTGAACCATAAGAGGGTATTGGTGAACCCTGTCGTAGATGTGATTCAAAGATAGGGCACTGAACTTTAAGAGTAGGGTACTACATAAGGTGGGATGGAAAAGGGATTAGGGTTGGATTAGGCGTACCCGCTTCGCGGCTCCGCCTAATCCAACTCTAAACCCTTTTCCTTATTCAAGATCACTAAACCCGTAAGAAACTAAACCCTAAGAGGGTATTGGTGAACCCTGTCGTGGATGTGATTCAAAGATGGGGCACTGAACCTTAAGAGTAGGGTACTGTCTAAGACGGGACGGAAAAGGGTTTAGGGTTGGATTAGGCGAAACCGCTTCGTGGCTCCGCCTAATCCAACCCTAAACCCTTTTCCTTTTTTAAGCTCACTAAACCCGCAAGAAACTGAGCCCTAAGAGGGTATTGGTGAACCCTGTCCTGGATGTGATTCAAAGATGGGGCACTGAACCTTAAGAGTAGGGTACTGTATAAGACGGGATGGAAAAGGGTTTAGGGTTGGATTTGGCGTACCCGCTTCGCGGCTCCGCCTAATCCAACCCTAAACCCTTTTCATTATTTAAGGTCACTAAACCCGCAAGAAACTGAACCCTAAGAGGGTATTGGTGAACCCTGTTGTGGATGTGATTCGAAGATGGGGCACTGAACCTTAAGATTAGAGTACTGCATAAGACGGGACGGAAAAGGGTTAAGGGTTGGATTTGGGGTACCCGCTTCGCGGCTCCGCCTAATCCAAACCTAAACCTTTTTCCTTATTAAAGGTCACTAAACCCGCAAGAAACTGAACCCTAAGAGGGTATTGGCCTGGTGAACCCTGTCATGGATGTGATTCAAAGATGGGGCACTGAACCTTAAGTGTAGGGTACTGCATAAGACGGGACTGAAAAGGGTTTAGGGTTGGATTAGGCGAACCCGCTTCGCGGCTCCGCCTAATCCAACCCTAAACCCTTTTCCTTATTTAAGGTCACTAAACCCGCAAAAAACTGAAACCCTAAGAGGGTATTGGTGAACCTTGTCGTGGATGTGATTCAAAGATGGGGCACTGAACCTTAAGAGTAGGGGTACTGCATAAGACGGGACGGGAAATGGTTTAGGGTTTGATTTGGCGTACCCGCTTCGCGGCTCTGCCTAATCCAACCCTAAACCCTTTTCCTTATTCAAGGTCACTAATCCCGCAAGAAACTGAACCCTAAGAGGGTATTGGTGAACCCTGTCGTGGATGTGATTCAAAGATGGGGCACTAAACCTTAAGAGTAGGGTACTGCATAAGACGGGACGGAAAAGGGTTTAGGGTTGGATTAGGCGGAGCCGCTTCGCGGCTCCGCCTAATCCAACCCTAAACCCTTTTCCTTATTTAAGGTCACTAAACCCGCAAGAAACTGAACCCTAAGAGGGTATTGGCCTGGTGAACCCTGTCGTGGACGTTTTTCAAAGATGGGGCACTGAACCTTAAGAGTAGGGTACTGCATAAGACGGGACGGAAAAGGGTTTAGGGTTGGATTTGGCGTATCCGCTTCGCGGCTCCGCCTAATCCAACCCTAAACCCTTTTCCTTATTCAAGATCACTAAACCCGTAAGAAACTAAACCCTAAGAGGGTATTGGTGAACCCTGTCGTGGATGTGATTCAAAGATGGGGCACTGAACCTTAAGAGTAGGGTACTGCCTAAGACGGGACGGAAAAGGGTTTAGGGTTGGATTAGGCGAACCCGCTTCGTGGCTCCGCCTAATCCAACCCTAAACCCTTTTCCTTATTTAAGCTCACTAAACCCGCAAGAAACTGAGCCCTAAGAGGGTATTGGTGAACCCTGTCGTGGATGTGATTCAAAGATGGGGCACTGAACCTTAAGAGTAGGGTACTGTATAAGACGGGACGGAAAAGGGTTTAGGGTTGGATTTGGCGTACCCGCTTCGCGGCTCCGCCTAATCCAACCTTAAACCCTTTTCATTATTTAAGGTCACTAAACCCGCAAGAAACTGAACCCTAAGAGGGTATTGGTGAACCCTGTCGTGGATGTGATTCGAAGATGGGGCACTGAACCTTAAGATTAGAGTACTGCATAAGACGGGACGGAAAAGGGTTAAGGGTTGGATTTGGGGTACCCGCTTCGCGGCTCCGCCTAATCCAAACCTAAACCTTTTTCCTTATTAAAGGTCACTAAACCCGCAAGAAACTGAACCCTTAGAGGGTATTGGCCTGGTGAACCCTGTCATGGATGTGATTCAAAGATGGGGCACTGAACCTTAAGAGTAGGGTACTGCATAAGACGGGACTGAAAAGGGTTTAGGGTTGGATTAGGCGAACCCGCTTCGCGGCTCCGCCTAATCCAACCCTAAACCCTTTTCCTTATATAAGGTCACTAAACCCGCAAAAAACTGAAACCCTAAGAGGGTATTGGTGAACCTTGTCGTGGATGTGATTCAAAGATGGGGCAGTGAACCTTAAGAGTAGGGTACTGCATAAGACGGGACGGGAAAGGGTTTAGGGTTTGATTTGGCGTACCCGCTTCGCGGCTCTGCCTAATCCAACCCTAAACCCTTTTCCTTATTCAAGGTCACTAATCCCGCAAGAAACTGAACCCTAAGAGGGTATTGGTGAACCATGTCGTGGATGTGATTCAAAGATGGGGCACTAAACCTTAAGAGTAGGGTACTGCATAAGACGGGACGGAAAAGGGTTTAGGGTTGGATTAGGCGAACCCGCTTCGCGGCTCCGCCTAATCCAACCCTAAACCCTTTTCCTTATTTAAGGTCACTAAACCCGCAAGAAACTGAACCCTAAGAGGGTATTGGCCTGGTGAACCCTGTCGTGGACGTTTTTCAAAGATGGGGCACTGAACCTTAAGAGTAGGGTACTGCATAAGACGGGACGGAAAAGGGTTTAGGGTTGGATTAGGCGTGCCCGCTTCGCGGCTCCGCCTTATCCAACCCTAAACCCTTTTCCTTATTCAAGCTCACTAAACCCGCAATAAACTGAACCCTAAGAGGGTATTGGTGAACCCTGTCGTGGATGTGATTCAAAGATAGGGCACTGAACCTTAAGAGTAAGGTATTGCATAAGACGGGATAGAAAAGGGTTTAGGGTTGGATTAGGCGTACCCGCTTCGTGGCTCCGCCTAATCCAACCCTAAACTCTTTTCCTTATTCAAGGCCACTAATCCCGCAAGAAACTGAACCCTAAGAGGGTATTGGTGAACCCTGTCGTGGATGTGATTCAAAGATGGGGCACTGAACCTTAAGAGTAGGGTACTGCCTAAGACGGGACGGAAAAGGGTTTAGGGTTGGATTAGGCGTACCCGCTTCGTGGCTCCGCCTAATCCAACCCTAAACCCTTTTCCTTATTTAAGGTCACTAAACCCGCAAGAAACTGAACCCTAAGAGGGTATTGGTGAACCCTGTCGTGGATGTGATTCAAAGATGGGGCACTGAACCTTAAGAGTAGGGTACTGCATAAGACGGGACGGAAAAGGTTTTCGGGTTGGATTTGGCGTACCTGCTTCGCGGCTCCGCCTAATTTAACCCCAAACCCTTTTCCTTATTCAAGGTCACTAAACCCGCAAGAAACTGAACCCTAAGAGGGTATTGGCCTGGTGAACCCTGTCGTGGATGTTTTTCAAAGATGGGGCACTGAACCTTAAGAGTAAGGTACTGCATAAGACGGGACGGAAAAGGGTTTAGGGTTGGATTAGGCGTGCCCGCTTCGAGGCTCCGCCTTATCCAACCCTAAACCCTTTTACTTATTCAAGCTCACTAAATCCGCAATAAACTGAACCCTAAGAGGGTATTGGTGAACCCTGTCGTAGATGTGATTCAAAGATAGGGCACTGAACTTTAAGAGTAGGGTACTACATAAGGTGGGATGGAAAAGGGATTAGGGTTGGATTAGGCGTACCCGCTTCGCGGCTCCGCCTAATCCAACTCTAAACCCTTTTCCTTATTCAAGATCACTAAACCCGTAAGAAACTAAACCCTAAGAGGGTATTGGTGAACCCTGTCGTGGATGTGATTAAAAGATGGGGCACTGAACCTTAAGAGTAGGGTACTGCCTAAGACGGGACGGAAAAGGGTTTAGGGTTGGATTAGGCGAAACCGCTTCGTGGCTCCGCCTAATCCAACCCTAAACCCTTTTCCTTATTTAAGCTCACTAAACCCGCAAGAAACTGAGCCCTAAGAGGGTATTGGTGAACCCTGTCCTGGATGTGATTCAAAGATGGGGCACTGAACCTTAAGAGTAGGGTACTGTATAAGACGGGACGGAAAAGGGTTTAGGGTTGGATTTGGCGTACCCGCTTCGCGGCTCCGCCTAATCCAACCCTAAACCCTTTTCATTATTTAAGGTCACTAAACCCGCAAGAAACTGAACCCTAAGAGGGTATTGGTGAACCCTGTTGTGGATGTGATTCGAAGATGGGGCACTGAACCTTAAGATTAGAGTACTGCATAAGACGGGACGGAAAAGGGTTAAGGGTTGGATTTGGGGTACCCGCTTCGCGGCTCCGCCTAATCCAAACCTAAACCTTTTTCCTTATTTAAGGTCACTAAACCCGCAAGAAACTGAACCCTAAGAGGGTATTGGCCTGGTGAACCCTGTCATGGATGTGATTCAAAGATGGGGCACTGAACCTTAAGTGTAGGGTACTGCATAAGACGGGACTGAAAAGGGTTTAGGGTTGGATTAGGCGAACCCGCTTCGCGGCTCCGCCTAATCCAACCCTAAACCCTTTTCCTTATTTAAGGTCACTAAACCCGCAAAAAACTGAAACCCTAGGAGGGTATTGGTGAACCTTGTCGTGGATGTGATTCAAAGATGGGGCACTGAACCTTAAGAGTAGGGTACTGCATAAGACGGGACGGGAAATGGTTTAGGGTTTGATTTGGCGTACCCGCTTCGCGGCTCTGCCTAATCCAACCCTAAACCCTTTTCCTTATTCAAGGTCACTAATCCCGCAAGAAACTGAACCCTAAGAGGGTATTGGTGAACCCTGTCGTGGATGTGATTCAAAGATGGGGCACTAAACCTTAAGAGTAGGGTACTGCATAAGACGGGACGGAAAAGGGTTTAGGGTTGGATTAGGCGAACCCGCTTCGCGGCTCCGCCTAATCCAACCCTAAACCCTTTTCCTTATTTAAGGTCACTAAACCCGCAAGAAACTGAACCCTAAGAGGGTATTGGCCTGGTGAACCCTGTCGTGGACGTTTTTCAAAGATGGGGCACTGAACCTTAAGAGTAGGGTACTGCATAAGACAGGACGGAAAAGGGTTTAGGGTTGGATTTGGCGTATCCGCTTCGCGGCTCCGCCTAATCCAACCCTAAACCCTTTTCCTTATTCAAGATCACTAAACCCGTAAGAAACTAAACCCTAAGAGGGTATTGGTGAACCCTGTCGTGGATGTGATTCAAAGATGGGGCACTGAACCTTAAGAGTAGGGTACTGCCTAAGACGGGACGGAAAAGGGTTTAGGGTTGGATTAGGCGAACCCGCTTCGTGGCTCCGCCTAATCCAACCCTAAACCCTTTTCCTTATTTAAGCTCACTAAACCCGCAAGAAACTGAGCCCTAAGAGGGTATTGGTGAACCCTGTCGTGGATGTGATTCAAAGATGGGGCACTGAACCTTAAGAGTAGGGTACTGTATAAGACGGGACGGAAAAGGTTTTCGGGTTGGATTTGGCGTACCTGCTTCGCGGCTCCGCCTAATTTAACCCCAAACCCTTTTCCTTATTCAAGGTCACTAAACCCGCAAGAAACTGAACCCTAAGAGGGTATTGGCCTGGTGAACCCTGTCGTGGATGTTTTTCAAAGATGGGGCACTGAACCTTAAGAGTAAGGTACTGCATAAGACGGGACGGAAAAGGGTTTAGGGTTGGATTAGGCGTGCCCGCTTCGAGGCTCCGCCTTATCCAACCCTAAACCCTTTTACTTATTCAAGCTCACTAAATCCGCAATAAACTGAACCCTAAGAGGGTATTGGTGAACCCTGTCGTAGATGTGATTCAAAGATAGGGCACTGAACTTTAAGAGTAGGGTACTACATAAGGTGGGATGGAAAAGGGATTAGGGTTGGATTAGGCGTACCCGCTTCGCGGCTCCGCCTAATCCAACTCTAAACCCTTTTCCTTATTCAAGATCACTAAACCCGTAAGAAACTAAACCCTAAGAGGGTATTGGTGAACCCTGTCGTGGATGTGATTAAAAGATGGGGCACTGAACCTTAAGAGTAGGGTACTGCCTAAGACGGGACGGAAAAGGGTTTAGGGTTGGATTAGGCGAAACCGCTTCGTGGCTCCGCCTAATCCAACCCTAAACCCTTTTCCTTATTTAAGCTCACTAAACCCGCAAGAAACTGAGCCCTAAGAGGGTATTGGTGAACCCTGTCCTGGATGTGATTCAAAGATGGGGCACTGAACCTTAAGAGTAGGGTACTGTATAAGACGGGACGGAAAAGGGTTTAGGGTTGGATTTGGCGTACCCGCTTCGCGGCTCCGCCTAATCCAACCCTAAACCCTTTTCATTATTTAAGGTCACTAAACCCGCAAGAAACTGAACCCTAAGAGGGTATTGGTGAACCCTGTTGTGGATGTGATTCGAAGATGGGGCACTGAACCTTAAGATTAGAGTACTGCATAAGACGGGACGGAAAAGGGTTAAGGGTTGGATTTGGGGTACCCGCTTCGCGGCTCCGCCTAATCCAAACCTAAACCTTTTTCCTTATTTAAGGTCACTAAACCCGCAAGAAACTGAACCCTAAGAGGGTATTGGCCTGGTGAACCCTGTCATGGATGTGATTCAAAGATGGGGCACTGAACCTTAAGTGTAGGGTACTGCATAAGACGGGACTGAAAAGGGTTTAGGGTTGGATTAGGCGAACCCGCTTCGCGGCTCCGCCTAATCCAACCCTAAACCCTTTTCCTTATTTAAGGTCACTAAACCCGCAAAAAACTGAAACCCTAAGAGGGTATTGGTGAACCTTGTCGTGGATGTGATTCAAAGATGGGGCACTGAACCTTAAGAGTAGGGTACTGCATAAGACGGGACGGGAAATGGTTTAGGGTTTGATTTGGCGTACCCGCTTCGCGGCTCTGCCTAATCCAACCCTAAACCCTTTTCCTTATTCAAGGTCACTAATCCCGCAAGAAACTGAACCCTAAGAGGGTATTGGTGAACCCTGTCGTGGATGTGATTCAAAGATGGGGCACTAAACCTTAAGAGTAGGGTACTGCATAAGACGGGACGGAAAAGGGTTTAGGGTTGGATTAGGCGAACCCGCTTCGCGGCTCCGCCTAATCCAACCCTAAACCCTTTTCCTTATTTAAGGTCACTAAACCCGCAAGAAACTGAACCCTAAGAGGGTATTGGCCTGGTCAACCCTGTCGTGGACGTTTTTCAAAGATGGGGCACTGAACCTTAAGAGTAGGGTACTGCATAAGACGGGACGGAAAAGGGTTTAGGGTTGGATTTGGCGTATCCGCTTCGCGGCTCCGCCTAATCCAACCCTAAACCCTTTTCCTTATTCAAGATCACTAAACCCGTAAGAAACTAAACCCTAAGAGGGTATTGGTGAACCCTGTCGTGGATGTGATTCAAAGATGGGGCACTGAACCTTAAGAGTAGGGTACTGCCTAAGACGGGACGGAAAAGGGTTTAGGGTTGGATTAGGCGAACCCGCTTCGTGGCTCCGCCTAATCCAACCCTAAACCCTTTTCCTTATTTAAGCTCACTAAACCCGCAAGAAACTGAGCCCTAAGAGGGTATTGGTGAACCCTGTCCTGGATGTGATTCAAAGATGGGGCACTGAACCTTAAGAGTAGGGTACTGTATAAGACGGGACGGAAAAGGGTTTAGGGTTGGATTTGGCGTACCCGCTTCGCGGCTCCGCCTAATCCAACCCTAAACCCTTTTCATTATTTAAGGTCACTAAACCCGCAAGAAACTGAACCCTAAGAGGGTATTGGTGAACCCTGTTGTGGATGTGATTCGAAGATGGGGCACTGAACCTTAAGATTAGAGTACTGCATAAGACGGGACGGAAAAGGGTTAAGGGTTGGATTTGGGGTACCCGCTTCGCGGCTCCGCCTAATCCAAACCTAAACCTTTTTCCTTATTTAAGGTCACTAAACCCGCAAGAAACTGAACCCTAAGAGGGTATTGGCCTGGTGAACCCTGTCATGGATGTGATTCAAAGATGGGGCACTGAACCTTAAGTGTAGGGTACTGCATAAGACGGGACTGAAAAGGGTTTAGGGTTGGATTAGGCGAACCCGCTTCGCGGCTCCGCCTAATCCAACCCTAAACCCTTTTCCTTATTTAAGGTCACTAAACCCGCAAAAAACTGAAACCCTAAGAGGGTATTGGTGAACCTTGTCGTGGATGTGATTCAAAGATGGGGCACTGAACCTTAAGAGTAGGGTACTGCATAAGACGGGACGGGAAATGGTTTAGGGTTTGATTTGGCGTACCCGCTTCGCGGCTCTGCCTAATCCAACCCTAAACCCTTTTCCTTATTCAAGGTCACTAATCCCGCAAGAAACTGAACCCTAAGAGGGTATTGGTGAACCCTGTCGTGGATGTGATTCAAAGATGGGGCACTAAACCTTAAGAGTAGGGTACTGCATAAGACGGGACGGAAAAGGGTTTAGGGTTGGATTAGGCGAACCCGCTTCGCGGCTCCGCCTAATCCAACCCTAAACCCTTTTCCTTATTTAAGGTCACTAAACCCGCAAGAAACTGAACCCTAAGAGGGTATTGGCCTGGTCAACCCTGTCGTGGACGTTTTTCAAAGATGGGGCACTGAACCTTAAGAGTAGGGTACTGCATAAGACGGGACGGAAAAGGGTTTAGGGTTGGATTTGGCGTATCCGCTTCGCGGCTCCGCCTAATCCAACCCTAAACCCTTTTCCTTATTCAAGATCACTAAACCCGTAAGAAACTAAACCCTAAGAGGGTATTGGTGAACCCTGTCGTGGATGTGATTCAAAGATGGGGCACTGAACCTTAAGAGTAGGGTACTGCCTAAGACGGGACGGAAAAGGGTTTAGGGTTGGATTAGGCGAACCCGCTTCGTGGCTCCGCCTAATCCAACCCTAAACCCTTTTCCTTATTTAAGCTCACTAAACCCGCAAGAAACTGAGCCCTAAGAGGGTATTGGTGAACCCTGTCGTGGATGTGATTCAAAGATGGGGCACTGAACCTTAAGAGTAGGGTACTGTATAAGACGGGACGGATAAGGGTTTAGGGTTGGATATGGCGTACCCGCTTCGCGGCTCCGCCTAATCCAACCTTAAACCCTTTTCATTATTTAAGGTCACTAAACCCGCAAGAAACTGAACCCTAAGAGGGTATTGGTGAACCCTGTCGTGGATGTGATTCGAAGATGGGGCACTGAACCTTAAGATTAGAGTACTGCATAAGACGGGACGGAAAAGGGTTAAGGGTTGGATTTGGGGTACCCGCTTCGCGGCTCCGCCTAATCCAAACCTAAACCTTTTTCCTTATTAAAGGTCACTAAACCCGCAAGAAACTGAACCCTTAGAGGGTATTGGCCTGGTGAACCCTGTCATGGATGTGATTCAAAGATGGGGCACTGAACCTTAAGAGTAGGGTACTGCATAAGACGGGACTGAAAAGGGTTTAGGGTTGGATTAGGCGAACCCGCTTCGCGGCTCCGCCTAATCCAACCCTAAACCCTTTTCCTTATATAAGGTCACTAAACCCGCAAAAAACTGAAACCCTAAGAGGGTATTGGTGAACCTTGTCGTGGATGTGATTCAAAGATGGGGCACTGAACCTTAAGAGTAGGGTACTGCATAAGACGGGACGGGAAAGGGTTTAGGGTTTGATTTGGCGTACCCGCTTCGCGGCTCTGCCTAATCCAACCCTAAACCCTTTTCCTTATTCAAGGTCACTAATCCCGCAAGAAACTGAACCCTAAGAGGGTATTGGTGAACCATGTCGTGGATGTGATTCAAAGATGGGGCACTAAACCTTAAGAGTAGGGTACTGCATATGACGGGACGGAAAAGGGTTTAGGGTTGGATTAGGCGAACCCGCTTCGCGGCTCCGCCTAATCCAACCCTAAACCCTTTTCCTTATTTAAGGTCACTAAACCCGCAAGAAACTGAACCCTAAGAGGGTATTGGCCTGGTGAACCCTGTCGTGGACGTTTTTCAAAGATGGGGCACTGAACATTAAGAGTAGGGTACTGCATAAGACGGGACGGAAAAGGGTTTAGGGTTGGATTTGGCGTACCCGCTTCGCGGCTCCGCCTAATCCAACCCTAAACCCTTTTCCTTATTCAAGATCACTAAACCCGTAAGAAACTAAACCCTAAGAGGGTATTGGTGAACCCTGTCGTGGATGTGATTCAAAGATGGGGCACTGAACCTTAAGAGTAGGGTACTGCCTAAGACGGGACGGAAAAGGGTTTAGGGTTGGATTAGGCGAACCCGCTTCGTGGCTCCGCCTAATCCAACCCTAAACCCTTTTCGTTATTTAAGCTCACTAAACCCGCAAGAAACTGAGCCCTAAGAGGGTATTGGTGAACCCTGTCGTGGATGTGATTCAAAGATGGGGCACTGAACCTTAAGAGTAGGGTACTGTATAAGACGGGACGGAAAAGGGTTTAGGGTTGGATTTGGCGTACCCGCTTCGCGGCTCCGCCTAATCCAACCTTAAACCCTTTTCATTATTTAAGGTCACTAAACCCGCAAGAAACTGAACCCTAAGAGGGTATTGGCCTGGTCAACCCTGTCGTGGACGTTTTTCAAAGATGGGGCACTGAACCTTAAGAGTAGGGTACTGCATAAGACAGGACGGAAAAGGGTTTAGGGTTGGATTTGGCGTATCCGCTTCGCGGCTCCGCCTAATCCAACCCTAAACCCTTTTCCTTATTCAAGATCACTAAACCCGTAAGAAACTAAACCCTAAGAGGGTATTGGTGAACCCTGTCGTGGATGTGATTCAAAGATGGGGCACTGAACCTTAAGAGTAGGGTACTGCCTAAGACGGGACGGAAAAGGGTTTAGGGTTGGATTAGGCGAACCCGCTTCGTGGCTCCGCCTAATCCAACCCTAAACCCTTTTCCTTATTTAAGCTCACTAAACCCGCAAGAAACTGAGCCCTAAGAGGGTATTGGTGAACCCTGTCGTGGATGTGATTCAAAGATGGGGCACTGAACCTTAAGAGTAGGGTACTGTATAAGACGGGACGGATAAGGGTTTAGGGTTGGATATGGCGTACCCGCTTCGCGGCTCCGCCTAATCCAACCTTAAACCCTTTTCATTATTTAAGGTCACTAAACCCGCAAGAAACTGAACCCTAAGAGGGTATTGGTGAACCCTGTCGTGGATGTGATTCAAAGATGGGGCACTAAACCTTAAGAGTAGGGTACTGCATAAGACGGGACGGAAAAGGGTTTAGGGTTGGATTAGGCGAACCCGCTTCGCGGCTCCGCCTAATCCAACCCTAAACCCTTTTCCTTATTTAAGGTCACTAAACCCGCAAGAAACTGAACCCTAAGAGGGTATTGGCCTGGTCAACCCTGTCGTGGACGTTTTTCAAAGATGGGGCACTGAACCTTAAGAGTAGGGTACTGCATAAGACAGGACGGAAAAGGGTTTAGGGTTGGATTTGGCGTATCCGCTTCGCGGCTCCGCCTAATCCAACCCTAAACCCTTTTCCTTATTCAAGATCACTAAACCCGTAAGAAACTAAACCCTAAGAGGGTATTGGTGAACCCTGTCGTGGATGTGATTCAAAGATGGGGCACTGAACCTTAAGAGTAGGGTACTGCCTAAGACGGGACGGAAAAGGGTTTAGGGTTGGATTAGGCGAACCCGCTTCGTGGCTCCGCCTAATCCAACCCTAAACCCTTTTCCTTATTTAAGCTCACTAAACCCGCAAGAAACTGAGCCCTAAGAGGGTATTGGTGAACCCTGTCGTGGATGTGATTCAAAGATGGGGCACTGAACCTTAAGAGTAGGGTACTGTATAAGACGGGACGGATAAGGGTTTAGGGTTGGATATGGCGTACCCGCTTCGCGGCTCCGCCTAATCCAACCTTAAACCCTTTTCATTATTTAAGGTCACTAAACCCGCAAGAAACTGAACCCTAAGAGGGTATTGGTGAACCCTGTCGTGGATGTGATTCAAAGATGGGGCACTAAACCTTAAGAGTAGGGTACTGCATAAGACGGGACGGAAAAGGGTTTAGGGTTGGATTAGGCGAACCCGCTTCGCGGCTCCGCCTAATCCAACCCTAAACCCTTTTCCTTATTTAAGGTCACTAAACCCGCAAGAAACTGAACCCTAAGAGGGTATTGGCCTGGTCAACCCTGTCGTGGACGTTTTTCAAAGATGGGGCACTGAACCTTAAGAGTAGGGTACTGCATAAGACAGGACGGAAAAGGGTTTAGGGTTGGATTTGGCGTATCCGCTTCGCGGCTCCGCCTAATCCAACCCTAAACCCTTTTCCTTATTCAAGATCACTAAACCCGTAAGAAACTAAACCCTAAGAGGGTATTGGTGAACCCTGTCGTGGATGTGATTCAAAGATGGGGCACTGAACCTTAAGAGTAGGGTACTGCCTAAGACGGGACGGAAAAGGGTTTAGGGTTGGATTAGGCGAACCCGCTTCGTGGCTCCGCCTAATCCAACCCTAAACCCTTTTCCTTATTTAAGCTCACTAAACCCGCAAGAAACTGAGCCCTAAGAGGGTATTGGTGAACCCTGTCGTGGATGTGATTCAAAGATGGGGCACTGAACCTTAAGAGTAGGGTACTGTATAAGACGGGACGGATAAGGGTTTAGGGTTGGATATGGCGTACCCGCTTCGCGGCTCCGCCTAATCCAACCTTAAACCCTTTTCATTATTTAAGGTCACTAAACCCGCAAGAAACTGAACCCTAAGAGGGTATTGGTGAACCCTGTCGTGGATGTGATTCGAAGATGGGGCACTGAACCTTAAGATTAGAGTACTGCATAAGACGGGACGGAAAAGGGTTAAGGGTTGGATTTGGGGTACCCGCTTCGCGGCTCCGCCTAATCCAAACCTAAACCTTTTTCCTTATTAAAGGTCACTAAACCCGCAAGAAACTGAACCCTTAGAGGGTATTGGCCTGGTGAACCCTGTCATGGATGTGATTCAAAGATGGGGCACTGAACCTTAAGAGTAGGGTACTGCATAAGACGGGACTGAAAAGGGTTTAGGGTTGGATTAGGCGAACCCGCTTCGCGGCTCCGCCTAATCCAACCCTAAACCCTTTTCCTTATATAAGGTCACTAAACCCGCAAAAAACTGAAACCCTAAGAGTGTATTGGTGAACCTTGTCGTGGATGTGATTCAAAGATGGGGCACTGAACCTTAAGAGTAGGGTACTGCATAAGACGGGACGGGAAAGGGTTTAGGGTTTGATTTGGCGTACCCGCTTCGCGGCTCTGCCTAATCCAACCCTAAACCCTTTTCCTTATTCAAGGTCACTAATCCCGCAAGAAACTGAACCCTAAGAGGGTATTGGTGAACCATGTCGTGGATGTGATTCAAAGATGGGGCACTAAACCTTAAGAGTAGGGTACTGCATATGACGGGACGGAAAAGGGTTTAGGGTTGGATTAGGCGAACCCGCTTCGCGGCTCCGCCTAATCCAACCCTAAACCCTTTTCCTTATTTAAGGTCACTAAACCCGCAAGAAACTGAACCCTAAGAGGGTATTGGCCTGGTGAACCCTGTCGTGGACGTTTTTCAAAGATGGGGCACTGAACATTAAGAGTAGGGTACTGCATAAGACGGGACGGAAAAGGGTTTAGGGTTGGATTTGGCGTACCCGCTTCGCGGCTCCGCCTAATCCAACCCTAAACCCTTTTCCTTATTCAAGATCACTAAACCCGTAAGAAACTAAACCCTAAGAGGGTATTGGTGAACCCTGTCGTGGATGTGATTCAAAGATGGGGCACTGAACCTTAAGAGTAGGGTACTGCCTAAGACGGGACGGAAAAGGGTTTAGGGTTGGATTAGGCGAACCCGCTTCGTGGCTCCGCCTAATCCAACCCTAAACCCTTTTCGTTATTTAAGCTCACTAAACCCGCAAGAAACTGAGCCCTAAGAGGGTATTGGTGAACCCTGTCGTGGATGTGATTCAAAGATGGGGCACTGAACCTTAAGAGTAGGGTACTGTATAAGACGGGACGGAAAAGGGTTTAGGGTTGGATTTGGCGTACCCGCTTCGCGGCTCCGCCTAATCCAACCTTAAACCCTTTTCCTTATTTAAGGTCACTAAACCCGCAAGAAACTGAACCCTAAGAGGGTATTGGCCTGGTGAACCCTGTCGTGGACGTTTTTCAAAGATGGGGCACTGAACATTAAGAGTAGGGTACTGCATAAGACGGGACGGAAAAGGGTTTAGGGTTGGATTTGGCGTACCCGCTTCGCGGCTCCGCCTAATCCAACCCTAAACCCTTTTCCTTATTCAAGATCACTAAACCCGTAAGAAACTAAACCCTAAGAGGGTATTGGTGAACCCTGTCGTGGATGTGATTCAAAGATGGGGCACTGAACCTTAAGAGTAGGGTACTGCCTAAGACGGGACGGAAAAGGGTTTAGGGTTGGATTAGGCGAACCCGCTTCGTGGCTCCGCCTAATCCAACCCTAAACCCTTTTCGTTATTTAAGCTCACTAAACCCGCAAGAAACTGAGCCCTAAGAGGGTATTGGTGAACCCTGTCGTGGATGTGATTCAAAGATGGGGCACTGAACCTTAAGAGTAGGGTACTGTATAAGACGGGACGGAAAAGGGTTTAGGGTTGGATTTGGCGTACCCGCTTCGCGGCTCCGCCTAATCCAACCTTAAACCCTTTTCATTATTTAAGGTCACTAAACCCGCAAGAAACTGAACCCTAAGAGGGTATTGGTGAACCCTGTCGTGGATGTGATTCGAAGATGGGGCACTGAACCTTAAGATTAGAGTACTGCATAAGACGGGACAGAAAAGGGTTAAGGGTTGGATTTGGGGAACCCGCTTCGCGGCTCCGCCTAATCCAAACCTAAACCTTTTTCCTTATTAAAGGTCACTAAACCCGCAAGAAACTGAACCCTAAGAGGGTATTGGTCTGGTGAACCCTGTCATGGATGTGATTCAAAGATGGGGCACTGAACCTTAAGAGTAGGGTACTGCATAAGACGGGACTGAAAAGGGTTTAGGGTTGGATTAGGCGAACCCGCTTCGCGGCTCCGCCTAATCCAACCCTAAACCCTTTTCCTTATATAAGGTCACTAAACCCGCAAAAAACTGAAACCCTAAGAGCGTATTGGTGAACCTTGTCGTGGATGTGATTCAAAGATGGGGCACTGAACCTTAAGAGTAGGGTACTGCATAAGACGGGACGGGAAAGGGTTTAGGGTTTGATTTAGCGTACCCGCTTCGCGGCTCTGTCTAATCCAACCCTAAACCCTTTTCCTTATTCAAGGTCACTAATCCCGCAAGAAACTGAACCCTAAGAGGGTATTGGTGAACCCTGTCGTGGATGTGATTCAAAGATGGGGCACTAAACCTTAAGAGTAGGGTACTGCATAAGACGGGACGGAAAAGGGTTTAGGGTTGGATTAGGCGAACCCGCTTCGCGGCTCCGCCTAATCCAACCCTAAACCCTTTTCCTTATTTAAGGTCACTAAACCCGCAAGAAACTGAACCCTAAGAGGGTATTGGCCTGGTGAACCCTGTCGTGGACGTTTTTCAAAGATGGGGCACTGAACCTTAAGAGTAGGGTACTGCATAAGACGGGACGGAAAAGGGTTTAGGGTTGGATTAGGCGTGCCCGCTTCGCGGCTCCGCCTTATCCAACCCTAAACCCTTTTCCTTATTCAAGCTCACTAAACCCGCAATAAACTGAACCCTAAGAGGGTATTGGTGAACCCTGTCGTAGATGTGATTCAAAGATAGGGCACTGAACCTTAAGAGTAAGGTATTGCATAAGACGGGATAGAAAAGGGTTTAGGGTTGGATTAGGCGTACCCGCTTCGTGGCTCCGCCTAATCCAACCCTAAACCCTTTTCCTTATTCAAGGCCACTAATCCCGCAAGAAACTGAACCCTAAGAGAGTATTGGTGAACCCTGTCGTGGATGTGATTCAAAGATGGGGCACTGAACCTTAAGAGTAGGGTACTGCATAAGACGGGACGGAAAAGGGTTTAGGGTTGGATTAGGCGTACCCATTTCGCGGCTCCGCCTAATCCAACCCTAAACCCTTTTCCTTATTTAAGGTCACTAAACCCGCAAGAAACTGAACCCTAAGAGGGTATTGGTGAACCTTGTCGTGGATGTGATTCAAAGATGGGGCACTGAACTTTAAGAGTAGGGTACTGCATAAGACGGGACGGAAAAGGTTTTAGGGTTGGATTTGGCGTACCCGCTTCGCGGCTCTGCCTAATCCAACCCTAAACCCTTTTCCTTATTCAAGGTCACTAATCCCGTAAGAAACTGAATCCTAAGAGGGTATTGGTGAACCCTGTCGTGGATGTGATTCAAAGATGGGGCACTGAACCTTAAGAGTAGGGTACTGTATAAGACGGGACGGAAAAGGGTTTAGGGTTGGATTAGGCGTACCTGCTTCGCGGCTCCGCCTAATTTAACCCCAAACCCTTTTCCTTATTCAAGGTCACTAAACCCGCAAGAAACTGAACCCTAAGAGGGTATTGGCCTGGTGAACCCTGTCGTGGATGTTTTTCAAAGATGGGGCACTGAACCTTAAGCGTAAGGTACTGCATAAGACGGGACGGAAAAGGGTTTAGGGTTGGATTAGGCGTGCCCGCTTCGAGGCTCCGCCTTATCCAACCCTAAACCCTTTTACTTATTCAAGCTCACTAAATCCGCAATAAACTGAACCCTAAGAGGGTATTGGTGAACCCTGTCGTAGATGTGATTCAAAGATAGGGCACTGAACTTTAAGAGTAGGGTACTACATAAGGTGGGATGGAAAAGGGATTAGGGTTGGATTAGGCGTACCCGCTTCGCGGCTCCGCCTAATCCAACTCTAAACCCTTTTCCTTATTCAAGATCACTAAACCCGTAAGAAACTAAACCCTAAGAGGGTATTGGTGAACCCTGTCGTGGATGTGATTCAAAGATGGGGCACTGAACCTTAAGAGTAGGGTACTGCCTAAGACGGGACGGAAAAGGGTTTAGGGTTGGATTAGGCGAAACCGCTTCGTGGCTCCGCCTAATCCAACCCTAAACCCTTTTCCTTATTTAAGCTCACTAAACCCGCAAGAAACTGAGCCCTAAGAGGGTATTGGTGAACCCTGTCGTGGATGTGATTCAAAGATGGGGCACTGAACCTTAAGAGTAGGGTACTGTATAAGACGGGACGGAAAAGGGTTTAGGGTTGGATTAGGCGTACCTGCTTCGCGGCTCCGCCTAATTTAACCCCAAACCCTTTTCCTTATTCAAGGTCACTAAACCCGCAAGAAACTGAACCCTAAGAGGGTATTGGCCTGGTGAACCCTGTCGTGGATGTTTTTCAAAGATGGGGCACTGAACCTTAAGCGTAAGGTACTGCATAAGACGGGACGGAAAAGGGTTTAGGGTTGGATTAGGCGTGCCCGCTTCGAGGCTCCGCCTTATCCAACCCTAAACCCTTTTACTTATTCAAGCTCACTAAATCCGCAATAAACTGAACCCTAAGAGGGTATTGGTGAACCCTGTCGTAGATGTGATTCAAAGATAGGGCACTGAACTTTAAGAGTAGGGTACTACATAAGGTGGGATGGAAAAGGGATTAGGGTTGGATTAGGCGTACCCGCTTCGCGGCTCCGCCTAATCCAACTCTAAACCCTTTTCCTTATTCAAGATCACTAAACCCGTAAGAAACTAAACCCTAAGAGGGTATTGGTGAACCCTGTCGTGGATGTGATTCAAAGATGGGGCACTGAACCTTAAGAGTAGGGTACTGCCTAAGACGGGACGGAAAAGGGTTTAGGGTTGGATTAGGCGAAACCGCTTCGTGGCTCCGCCTAATCCAACCCTAAACCCTTTTCCTTATTTAAGCTCACTAAACCCGCAAGAAACTGAGCCCTAAGAGGGTATTGGTGAACCCTGTCGTGGATGTGATTCAAAGATGGGGCACTGAACCTTAAGAGTAGGGTACTGTATAAGACGGGACGGAAAAGGGTTTAGGGTTGGATTAGGCGTACCTGCTTCGCGGCTCCGCCTAATTTAACCCCAAACCCTTTTCCTTATTCAAGGTCACTAAACCCGCAAGAAACTGAACCCTAAGAGGGTATTGGCCTGGTGAACCCTGTCGTGGATGTTTTTCAAAGATGGGGCACTGAACCTTAAGCGTAAGGTACTGCATAAGACGGGACGGAAAAGGGTTTAGGGTTGGATTAGGCGTGCCCGCTTCGAGGCTCCGCCTTATCCAACCCTAAACCCTTTTACTTATTCAAGCTCACTAAATCCGCAATAAACTGAACCCTAAGAGGGTATTGGTGAACCCTGTCGTAGATGTGATTCAAAGATAGGGCACTGAACTTTAAGAGTAGGGTACTACATAAGGTGGGATGGAAAAGGGATTAGGGTTGGATTAGGCGTACCCGCTTCGCGGCTCCGCCTAATCCAACTCTAAACCCTTTTCCTTATTCAAGATCACTAAACCCGTAAGAAACTAAACCCTAAGAGGGTATTGGTGAACCCTGTCGTGGATGTGATTCAAAGATGGGGCACTGAACCTTAAGAGTAGGGTACTGCCTAAGACGGGACGGAAAAGGGTTTAGGGTTGGATTAGGCGAAACCGCTTCGTGGCTCCGCCTAATCCAACCCTAAACCCTTTTCCTTATTTAAGCTCACTAAACCCGCAAGAAACTGAGCCCTAAGAGGGTATTGGTGAACCCTGTCGTGGATGTGATTCAAAGATGGGGCACTGAACCTTAAGAGTAGGGTACTGTATAAGACGGGACGGAAAAGGGTTTAGGGTTGGATTTGGCGTACCCGCTTCGCGGCTCCGCCTAATCCAACCCTAAACCCTTTTCATTATTTAAGGTCACTAAACCCGCAAGAAACTGAACCCTAAGAGGGTATTGGTGAACCCTGTTGTGGATGTGATTCGAAGATGGGGCACTGAACCTTAAGATTAGAGTACTGCATAAGACGGGACGGAAAAGGGTTAAGGGTTGGATTTGGGGTACCCGCTTCGCGGCTCCGCCTAATCCAAACCTAAACCTTTTTCCTTATTAAAGGTCACTAAACCCGCAAGAAACTGAACCCTAAGAGGGTATTGGCCTGGTGAACCCTGTCGTGGACGTTTTTCAAAGATGGGGCACTGAACCTTAAGAGTAGGGTACTGCATAAGACGGGACGGAAAAGGGTTTAGGGTTGGATTAGGCGTGCCCGCTTCGCGGCTCCGCCTTATCCAACCCAAAACCCTTTTCCTTATTCAAGCTCACTAAACCCGCAATAAACTGAACCCTAACAGGGTATTGGTGAACCCTGTCGTGGATGTGATTCAAAGATAGGGCACTGAACCTTAAGAGTAAGGTATTGCATAAGACGGGATAGAAAAGGGTTTAGGGTTGGATTAGGCGTACCCGCTTCGTGGCTCCGCCTAATCCAACCCTAAACCCTTTTCCTTATTCAAGGCCACTAATCCCGCAAGAAACTGAACCCTAAAAGGGTATTGGTGAACCCTGTCGTGGATGTGATTCAAAGATGGGGCACTGAACTTTAAGAGTAGGGTACTGCATAAGACGGGACGGAAAAGGTTTTAGGGTTGGATTTGGCGTACCCGCTTCGCGGCTCTGCCTAATCCAACACTAAACCCTTTTCCTTATTCAAGGTCACTAATCCCGTAAGAAACTGAATCCTAAGAGGGTATTGGTGAACCCTGTCGTGGATGTGATTCAAAGATGGGGCACTGAACCTTAAGAGTAGGGTACTGTATAAGACGGGACGGAAAAGGGTTTAGGGTTGGATTAGGCGTACCTGCTTCGCGGCTCCGCCTAATTTAACCCCAAACCCTTTTCCTTATTCAAGGTCACTAAACCCGCAAGAAACTGAACCCTAAGAGGGTATTGGCCTGGTGAACCCTGTCGTGGATGTTTTTCAAAGATGGGGCACTGAACCTTAAGCGTAAGGTACTGCATAAGACGGGACGGAAAAGGGTTTAGGGTTGGATTAGGCGTGCCCGCTTCGAGGCTCCGCCTTATCCAACCCTAAACCCTTTTACTTATTCAAGCTCACTAAATCCGCAATAAACTGAACCCTAAGAGGGTATTGGTGAACCCTGTCGTAGATGTGATTCAAAGATAGGGCACTGAACTTTAAGAGTAGGGTACTACATAAGGTGGGATGGAAAAGGGATTAGGGTTGGATTAGGCGTACCCGCTTCGCGGCTCCGCCTAATCCAACTCTAAACCCTTTTCCTTATTCAAGATCACTAAACCCGTAAGAAACTAAACCCTAAGAGGGTATTGGTGAACCCTGTCGTGGATGTGATTCAAAGATGGGGCACTGAACCTTAAGAGTAGGGTACTGCCTAAGACGGGACGGAAAAGGGTTTAGGGTTGGATTAGGCGAAACCGCTTCGTGGCTCCGCCTAATCCAACCCTAAACCCTTTTCCTTATTTAAGCTCACTAAACCCGCAAGAAACTGAGCCCTAAGAGGGTATTGGTGAACCCTGTCGTGGATGTGATTCAAAGATGGGGCACTGAACCTTAAGAGTAGGGTACTGTATAAGACGGGACGGAAAAGGGTTTAGGGTTGGATTAGGCGTACCTGCTTCGCGGCTCCGCCTAATTTAACCCCAAACCCTTTTCCTTATTCAAGGTCACTAAACCCGCAAGAAACTGAACCCTAAGAGGGTATTGGCCTGGTGAACCCTGTCGTGGATGTTTTTCAAAGATGGGGCACTGAACCTTAAGCGTAAGGTACTGCATAAGACGGGACGGAAAAGGGTTTAGGGTTGGATTAGGCGTGCCCGCTTCGAGGCTCCGCCTTATCCAACCCTAAACCCTTTTACTTATTCAAGCTCACTAAATCCGCAATAAACTGAACCCTAAGAGGGTATTGGTGAACCCTGTCGTAGATGTGATTCAAAGATAGGGCACTGAACTTTAAGAGTAGGGTACTACATAAGGTGGGATGGAAAAGGGATTAGGGTTGGATTAGGCGTACCCGCTTCGCGGCTCCGCCTAATCCAACTCTAAACCCTTTTCCTTATTCAAGATCACTAAACCCGTAAGAAACTAAACCCTAAGAGGGTATTGGTGAACCCTGTCGTGGATGTGATTCAAAGATGGGGCACTGAACCTTAAGAGTAGGGTACTGCCTAAGACGGGACGGAAAAGGGTTTAGGGTTGGATTAGGCGAAACCGCTTCGTGGCTCCGCCTAATCCAACCCTAAACCCTTTTCCTTATTTAAGCTCACTAAACCCGCAAGAAACTGAGCCCTAAGAGGGTATTGGTGAACCCTGTCGTGGATGTGATTCAAAGATGGGGCACTGAACCTTAAGAGTAGGGTACTGTATAAGACGGGACGGAAAAGGGTTTAGGGTTGGATTTGGCGTACCCGCTTCGCGGCTCCGCCTAATCCAACCCTAAACCCTTTTCATTATTTAAGGTCACTAAACCCGCAAGAAACTGAACCCTAAGAGGGTATTGGTGAACCCTGTTGTGGATGTGATTCGAAGATGGGGCACTGAACCTTAAGATTAGAGTACTGCATAAGACGGGACGGAAAAGGGTTAAGGGTTGGATTTGGGGTACCCGCTTCGCGGCTCCGCCTAATCCAAACCTAAACCTTTTTCCTTATTAAAGGTCACTAAACCCGCAAGAAACTGAACCCTAAGAGGGTATTGGCCTGGTGAACCCTGTCGTGGACGTTTTTCAAAGATGGGGCACTGAACCTTAAGAGTAGGGTACTGCATAAGACGGGACGGAAAAGGGTTTAGGGTTGGATTAGGCGTGCCCGCTTCGCGGCTCCGCCTTATCCAACCCAAAACCCTTTTCCTTATTCAAGCTCACTAAACCCGCAATAAACTGAACCCTAACAGGGTATTGGTGAACCCTGTCGTGGATGTGATTCAAAGATAGGGCACTGAACCTTAAGAGTAAGGTATTGCATAAGACGGGATAGAAAAGGGTTTAGGGTTGGATTAGGCGTACCCGCTTCGTGGCTCCGCCTAATCCAACCCTAAACCCTTTTCCTTATTCAAGGCCACTAATCCCGCAAGAAACTGAACCCTAAAAGGGTATTGGTGAACCCTGTCGTGGATGTGATTCAAAGATGGGGCACTGAACCTTAAGAGTAGGGTACTGCATAAGACGGGACGGAAAAGGGTTTAGGGTTGGATTAGGCGTACCCATTTCGCGGCTCCGCCTAATCCAACCCTAAACCCTTTTCCTTATTTAAGGTCACTAAACCCGCAAGAAACTGAACCCTAAGAGGGTATTGGTGAACCTTGTCGTGGATGTGATTCAAAGATGGGGCACTGAACCTTAAGAGTAGGGTACTGCATAAGACGGGACGGAAAAGGTTTTAGGGTTGGATTTGGCGTACCCGCTTCGCGGCTCTGCCTAATCCAACCCTAAACCCTTTTCCTTATTCAAGGTCACTAATCCCGTAAGAAACTGAATCCTAAGAGGGTATTGGTGAACCCTGTCGTGGATGTGATTCAAAGATGGGGCACTGAACCTTAAGAGTAGGGTACTGTATAAGACGGGACGGAAAAGGGTTTAGGGTTGGATTAGGCGTACCTGCTTCGCGGCTCCGCCTAATTTAACCCCAAACCCTTTTCCTTATTCAAGGTCACTAAACCCGCAAGAAACTGAACCCTAAGAGGGTATTGGCCTGGTGAACCCTATCGTGGATGTTTTTCAAAGATGGGGCACTGAACCTTAAGAGTAAGGTACTGCATAAGACGGGACGGAAAAGGGTTTAGGGTTGGATTAGGCGTGCCCGCTTCGAGGCTCCGCCTTATCCAACCCTAAACCCTTTTACTTATTCAAGCTCACTAAATCCACAATAAACTGAACCCTAAGAGGGTATTGGTGAACCCTGTCGTAGATGTGATTCAAAGATAGGGCACTGAACTTTAAGAGTAGGGTACTACATAAGGTGGGATGGAAAAGGGATTAGGGTTGGATTAGGCGTACCCGCTTCGCGGCTCCGCCTAATCCAACTCTAAACCCTTTTCCTTATTCAAGATCACTAAACCCGTAAGAAACTAAACCCTAAGAGGGTATTGGTGAACCCTGTCGTGGATGTGATTCAAAGATGGGGCACTGAACCTTAAGAGTAGGGTACTGCATAAGACGGGACGGAAAAGGGTTTAGGGTTGGATTAGGCGTGCCCGCTTCGCGGCTCCGCCTTATCCAACCCAAAACCCTTTTCCTTATTCAAGCTCACTAAACCCGCAATAAACTGAACCCTAACAGGGTATTGGTGAACCCTGTCGTGGATGTGATTCAAAGATAGGGCACTGAACCTTAAGAGTAAGGTATTGCATAAGACGGGATAGAAAAGGGTTTAGGGTTGGATTAGGCGTACCCGCTTCGTGGCTCCGCCTAATCCAACCCTAAACCCTTTTCCTTATTCAAGGCCACTAATCCCGCAAGAAACTGAACCCTAAAAGGGTATTGGTGAACCCTGTCGTGGATGTGATTCAAAGATGGGGCACTGAACCTTAAGAGTAGGGTACTGCATAAGACGGGACGGAAAAGGGTTTAGGGTTGGATTAGGCGTACCCATTTCGCGGCTCCGCCTAATCCAACCCTAAACCCTTTTCCTTATTTAAGGTCACTAAACCCGCAAGAAACTGAACCCTAAGAGGGTATTGGTGAACCTTGTCGTGGATGTGATTCAAAGATGGGGCACTGAACCTTAAGAGTAGGGTACTGCATAAGACGGGACGGAAATGGTTTTAGGGTTGGATTTGGCGTACCCGCTTCGCGGCTCTGCCTAATCCAACCCTAAACCCTTTTCCTTATTCAAGGTCACTAATCCCGTAAGAAACTGAATCCTAAGAGGGTATTGGTGAACCCTGTCGTGGATGTGATTCAAAGATGGGGCACTGAACCTTAAGAGTAGGGTACTGTATAAGACGGGACGGAAAAGGGTTTAGGGTTGGATTAGGCGTACCTGCTTCGCGGCTCCGCCTAATTTAACCCCAAACCCTTTTCCTTATTCAAGGTCACTAAACCCGCAAGAAACTGAACCCTAAGAGGGTATTGGCCTGGTGAACCCTATCGTGGATGTTTTTCAAAGATGGGGCACTGAACCTTAAGAGTAAGGTACTGCATAAGACGGGACGGAAAAGGGTTTAGGGTTGGATTAGGCGTGCCCGCTTCGAGGCTCCGCCTTATCCAACCCTAAACCCTTTTACTTATTCAAGCTCACTAAATCCGCAATAAACTGAACCCTAAGAGGGTATTGGTGAACCCTGTCGTAGATGTGATTCAAAGATAGGGCACTGAACTTTAAGAGTAGGGTACTACATAAGGTGGGATGGAAAAGGGATTAGGGTTGGATTAGGCGTACCCGCTTCGCGGCTCCGCCTAATCCAACTCTAAACCCTTTTCCTTATTCAAGATCACTAAACCCGTAAGAAACTAAACCCTAAGAGGGTATTGGTGAACCCTGTCGTGGATGTGATTCAAAGATGGGGCACTGAACCTTAAGAGTAGGGTACTGCCTAAGACGGGACGGAAAAGGGTTTAGGGTTGGATTAGGCGAAACCGCTTCGTGGCTCCGCCTAATCCAACCCTAAACCCTTTTCCTTATTTAAGCTCACTAAACCCGCAAGAAACTGAGCCCTAAGAGGGTATTGGTGAACCCTGTCGTGGATGTGATTCAAAGATGGGGCACTGAACCTTAAGAGTAGGGTACTGTATAAGACGGGACGGAAAAGGGTTTAGGGTTGGATTTGGCGTACCCGCTTCGCGGCTCCGCCTAATCCAACCCTAAACCCTTTTCATTATTTAAGGTCACTAAACCCGCAAGAAACTGAACCCTAAGAGGGTATTGGTGAACCCTGTTGTGGATGTGATTCGAAGATGGGGCACTGAACCTTAAGATTAGAGTACTGCATAAGACGGGACGGAAAAGGGTTAAGGGTTGGATTTGGGGTACCCGCTTCGCGGCTCCGCCTAATCCAAACCTAAACCTTTTTCCTTATTAAAGGTCACTAAACCCGCAAGAAACTGAACCCTAAGAGGGTATTGGCCTGGTGAACCCTGTCATGGATGTGATTCAAAGATGGGGCACTGAACCTTAAGAGTAGGGTACTGCATAAGACGGGACTGAAAAGGGTTTAGGGTTGGATTAGGCGAACCCGCTTCGCGGCTCCGCCTAATCCAACCCTAAACCCTTTTCATTATTTAAGGTCACTAAACCCGCAAGAAACTGAACCCTAAGAGGGTATTGGTGAACCCTTTTGTGGATGTGATTCGAAGATGGGGCACTGAACCTTAAGATTAGAGTACTGCATAAGACGGGACGGAAAAGGGTTAAGGGTTGGATTTGGGGTACCCGCTTCGCGGCTCCGCCTAATCCAAACCTAAACCTTTTTCCTTATTAAAGGTCACTAAACCCGCAAGAAACTGAACCCTAAGAGGGTATTGGCCTGGTGAACCCTGTCGTGGACGTTTTTCAAAGATGGGGCACTGAACCTTAAGAGTAGGGTACTGCATAAGACGGGACGGAAAAGGGTTTAGGGTTGGATTAGGCGTGCCCGCTTCGCGGCTCCGCCTTATCCAACCCTAAACCCTTTTCCTTATTCAAGCTCACTAAACCCGCAATAAACTGAACCCTAACAGGGTATTGGTGAACCCTGTCGTGGATGTGATTCAAAGATAGGGCACTGAACCTTAAGAGTAAGGTATTGCATAAGACGGGATAGAAAAGGGTTTAGGGTTGGATTAGGCGTACCCGCTTCGTGGCTCCGCCTAATCCAACCCTAAACCCTTTTCCTTATTCAAGGCCACTAATCCCGCAAGAAACTGAACCCTAAGAGGGTATTGGTGAACCCTGTCGTGGATGTGATTCAAAGATGGGGCACTGAACCTTAAGAGTAGGGTACTGCATAAGACGGGACGGAAAAGGGTTTAGGGTTGGATTAGGCGTACCCATTTCGCGGCTCCGCCTAATCCAACCCTAAACTTTTTTCCTTATTTAAGGTCACTAAACCCGCAAGAAACTGAATCCTAAGAGGGTATTGGTGAACCTTGTCGTGGATGTGATTCAAAGATGGGGCACTGAACCTTAAGAGTAGGGTACTGCATAAGACGGGACGGAAAAGGTTTTAGGGTTGGATTTGGCGTACCCGCTTCGCGGCTCTGCCTAATCCAACCCTAAACCCTTTTCCTTATTCAAGGTCACTAATCCCGTAAGAAACTGAATCCTAAGAGGGTATTGGTGAACCCTGTCGTGGATGTGATTCAAAGATGGGGCACTGAACCTTAAGAGTAGGGTACTGTATAAGACGGGACGGAAAAGGGTTTAGGGTTGGATTAGGCGTACCTGCTTCGCGGCTCCGCCTAATTTAACCCCAAACCCTTTTCCTTATTCAAGGTCACTAAACCCGCAAGAAACTGAACCCTAAGAGGGTATTGGCCTGGTGAACCCTGTCGTGGATGTTTTTCAAAGATGGGGCACTGAACCTTAAGAGTAAGGTACTGCATAAGACGGGACGGAAAAGGGTTTAGGGTTGGATTAGGCGTGCCCGCTTCGAGGCTCCGCCTTATCCAACCCTAAACCCTTTTACTTATTCAAGCTCACTAAATCCGCAATAAACTGAACCCTAAGAGGGTATTGGTGAACCCTGTCGTAGATGTGATTCAAAGATAGGGCACTGAACTTTAAGAGTAGGGTACTACATAAGGTGGGATGGAAAAGGGATTAGGGTTGGATTAGGCGTACCCGCTTCGCGGCTCCGCCTAATCCAACTCTAAACCCTTTTCCTTATTCAAGATCACTAAACCCGTAAGAAACTAAACCCTAAGAGGGTATTGGTGAACCCTGTCGTGGATGTGATTCAAAGATGGGGCACTGAACCTTAAGAGTAGGGTACTGCCTAAGACGGGACGGAAAAGGGTTTAGGGTTGGATTAGGCGAAACCGCTTCGTGGCTCCGCCTAATCCAACCCTAAACCCTTTTCCTTATTTAAGCTCACTAAACCCGCAAGAAACTGAGCCCTAAGAGGGTATTGGTGAACCCTGTCGTGGATGTGATTCAAAGATGGGGCACTGAACCTTAAGAGTAGGGTACTGTATAAGACGGGACGGAAAAGGGTTTAGGGTTGGATTTGGCGTACCCGCTTCGCGGCTCCGCCTAATCCAACCCTAAACCCTTTTCATTATTTAAGGTCACTAAACCCGCAAGAAACTGAACCCTAAGAGGGTATTGGTGAACCCTGTTGTGGATGTGATTCGAAGATGGGGCACTGAACCTTAAGATTAGAGTACTGCATAAGACGGGACGGAAAAGGGTTAAGGGTTGGATTTGGGGTACCCGCTTCGCGGCTCCGCCTAATCCAAACCTAAACCTTTTTCCTTATTAAAGGTCACTAAACCCGCAAGAAACTGAACCCTAAGAGGGTATTGGCCTGGTGAACCCTGTCATGGATGTGATTCAAAGATGGGGCACTGAACCTTAAGAGTAGGGTACTGCATAAGACGGGACTGAAAAGGGTTTAGGGTTGGATTAGGCGAACCCGCTTCGCGGCTCCGCCTAATCCAACCCTAAACCCTTTTCATTATTTAAGGTCACTAAACCCGCAAGAAACTGAACCCTAAGAGGGTATTGGTGAACCCTGTTGTGGATGTGATTCGAAGATGGGGCACTGAACCTTAAGATTAGAGTACTGCATAAGACGGGACGGAAAAGGGTTAAGGGTTGGATTTGGGGTACCCGCTTCGCGGCTCCGCCTAATCCAAACCTAAACCTTTTTCCTTATTAAAGGTCACTAAACCCGCAAGAAACTGAACCCTAAGAGGGTATTGGCCTGGTGAACCCTGTCGTGGACGTTTTTCAAAGATGGGGCACTGAACCTTAAGAGTAGGGTACTGCATAAGACGGGACGGAAAAGGGTTTAGGGTTGGATTAGGCGTGCCCGCTTCGCGGCTCCGCCTTATCCAACCCAAAACCCTTTTCCTTATTCAAGCTCACTAAACCCGCAATAAACTGAACCCTAACAGGGTATTGGTGAACCCTGTCGTGGATGTGATTCAAAGATAGGGCACTGAACCTTAAGAGTAAGGTATTGCATAAGACGGGATATAAAAGGGTTTAGGGTTGGATTAGGCGTACCCGCTTCGTGGCTCCGCCTAATCCAACCCTAAACCCTTTTCCTTATTCAAGGCCACTAATCCCGCAAGAAACTGAACCCTAAGAGGGTATTGGTGAACCCTGTCGTGGATGTGATTCAAAGATGGGGCACTGAACCTTAACAGTAGGGTACTGCATAAGACGGGACGGAAAAGGGTTTAGGGTTGGATTAGGCGTACCCATTTCGCGGCTCCGCCTAATCCAACCCTAAACCCTTTTCCTTATTTAAGGTCACTAAACCCGCAAGAAACTGAACCCTAAGAGGGTATTGGTGAACCCTGTTGTGGATGTGATTCGAAGATGGGGCACTGAACCTTAAGATTAGAGTACTGCATAAGACGGGACGGAAAAGGGTTAAGGGTTGGATTTGGGGTACCCGCTTCGCGGCTCCGCCTAATCCAAACCTAAACCTTTTTCCTTATTAAAGGTCACTAAACCCGCAAGAAACTGAACCCTAAGAGGGTATTGGCCTGGTGAACCCTGTCATGGATGTGATTCAAAGATGGGGCACTGAACCTTAAGAGTAGGGTACTGCATAAGACGGGACTGAAAAGGGTTTAGGGTTGGATTAGGCAAACCCGCTTCGCGGCTCCGCCTAATCCAACCCTAAACCCTTTTCCTTATTTAAGGTCACTAAACCCGCAAAAAACTGAAACCCTAAGAGGGTATTGGTGAACCTTGTCGTGGATGTGATTCAAAGATGGGGCACTGAACCTTAAGAGTAGGGTACTGCATAAGACGGGACGGGAAATGGTTTAGGGTTTGATTTGGCGTACCCGCTTCGCGGCTCTGCCTAATCCAACCCTAAACCCTTTTCCTTATTCAAGGTCACTAATCCCGCAAGAAACTGAACCCTAAGAGGGTATTGGTGAACCCTGTCGTGGATGTGATTCAAAGATGGGGCACTAAACCTTAAGAGTAGGGTACTGCATAAGACGGGACGGAAAAGGGTTTAGGGTTGGATTAGGCGAACCCGCTTCGCGGCTCCGCCTAATCCAACCCTAAACCCTTTTCCTTATTTAAGGTCACTAAACCCGCAAGAAACTGAACCCTAAGAGGGTATTGTTAAACCCTGTCGTGGATGTGATTCAAAGATGGGGCACTGAACCTTAAGAGTAGGGTACTGCATAAGACGGGACGGAAAAGGGTTTAGGGTTGGATTAGGCGTACCCGCTTCGCGGCTCCTCCTAATCCAACCCTAAACCCTTTTCCTTATTTAAGGTCACTAAACCCGCAAGAAACTGAACCCTAAGAGGGTATTGGTGAACCTTGTCGTGGATGTGATTCAAAGATGGGGCACTGAACCTTAAGAGTAGGGTACTGCCTAAGACGGGACGGAAAAGGGTTTAGGGTTGGATTAGGCGAACCCGCTTCGTGGCTCCGCCTAATCCAACCCTAAACCCTTTTCCTTATTCAAGGCCACTAATCCCGCAAGAAACTGAATCCTAAGAGGGTATTGGTGAACCCTGTCGTGGATGTGATTCAAAGATGGGGCACTGAACCTTAATAGTAGGGTACTGCATAAGACGGGACGGAAAAGGGTTTAGGGTTGGATTAGGCGTACCCGCTTCGCGGCTCCGCCTAATCTAACCCCAAACCCTTTTCCTTATTCAAGGTCACTAAACCCGCAAAAAACTGAAACCCTAAGAGGGTATTGGTGAACCTTGTCGTGGATGTGATTCAAAGATGGGGCACTGAACCTTAAGAGTAGGGTACTGCATAAGACGGGACGGGAAAGGGTTTAGGGTTTGAATTGGCGTACCCGCTTCGCGGCGCTGCCTAATCCAACCCTAAACCCTTTTCCTTATTCAAGGTCACTAATCCCGCAAGAAACTGAACCCTAAGAGGGTATTGGTGAACCCTGTCGTGGATGTGATTCAAGGATGGGGCACTAAACCTTAAGAGTAGGGTACTGCATAAGACGGGACGGAAAAGGGTTTTGGGTTGGATTAGGCGAACCCGCTTCGCGGCTTCGCCTAATCCAACCCTAAACCCTTTTCCTTATTTATGGTCACTAAACCCGCAAGAAACTGAACCCTAAGAGGGTATTGGCCTGGTGAACCCTGTCGTGGATGTGATTCAAAGATGGGGCACTGAACTTTAAGAGTAGGGTACTGCATAAGACGGGACGGAAAAGGGTTTAGGGTTGGATTTGGCGTAACCGCTTCGCGGCTCTGCCTAATCCAACCCTAAACCCTTTTCCTTATTCAAGGTCACTAATCCCGCAAGAAACTGAACCCTAAGAGGGTATTGGTGAACCCTGTCGTGGATGTGATTCAAACATGGGGCACTAAACCTTAAGAGTAGGGTACTGCATAAGACGGGACGGGAAAGGGTTTAGGGTTTGATTTGGCGTACCCGCTTCGCGGCTCTGCCTAATCCAACCCTAAACCCTTTTCCTTATTCAAGGTCACTAATCCCGCAAGAAACTGAACCCTAAGAGGGTATTGGTGAACCCTGTCGTGGATGTGATTCAAAGATGGGGCACTAAACCTTAAGAGTAGGGTACTGCATAAGACGGGACGGAAAAGGGTTTAGGGTTTGATTAGGCGAACTCGCTTCGCGGCTCCCCCTAATCCAACCCTAAACCCTTTTCCTTATTTAAGGTCACTAAACCCGCAAGAAACTGAACCCTAAGAGGGTATTGGCCTGGTGAACCCTGTCGTGGATGTGATTCAAAGATGGGGCACTGAACTTTAAGAGTAGGGTACTGCATAAGACGGGACGGAAAAGGGTTTAGGGTTGGATTAGGTGAACCCGCTTCGCGGCTCCGCCTAATCCAACCTTAAACCCTTTTCCTTATTCAAGGTCACTAAACCCGCAAGAAACTGAACTCTAAGAGGGTATTGGCCTGGTGAACCCTGTCGTGGACGTTTTTCAAAGATGGGGCACTGAACCTTAAGAGTAGGGTACTACATAAGACGGGACGGAAAAGGGTTTAGGGTTGGATTAGGCGTGCCCGATTCGCGGCTCCGCCTTATCCAACCCTAAACCCTTTTCTTTATTCAAGTTCACTAAACCCGCAATAAACTGAACCCTAAGAGGGTATTGGTGAACCCTGTCGTGGATGTGATTCAAAGATAGGGCACTGAACCTTAAGAGTAGGGTATTGCATAAGACGGGATGGAAAAGGGTTTAGGGTTGGATTAGGCGTACCCGCTTCGTGGCTCCGCCTAATCCAAACCTAAACCCTTTTCCTTATTCAAGGTCACTAAACCCGCAAGAAACTAAACCCTAAGAGGGTATTGGTGAACCCTGTCGTGGATGTGATTCAAAGATGGGGCACTGAGCCTTAAGAGTAGGGTACTGCCTAAGACGGGACGGAAAAGGGTTTAGGGTTGGATTAGGCGAACCCGCTTCGTGGCTCCGCCTAATCCAACCCTAAACCCTTTTCCTTATTCAAGGCCACTAATCCCGCAAGAAACTGAACCCTAAGAGGGTATTGGTGAACCCTGTCGTGGATGTGATTCAAAGATGGGGCACTGAACCTTAAGAGTAAGGTACTGCATAAGACGGGACGGAAAAGGGTTTAGGGTTGGATTAGGCGAACCCGCTTCGTGGCTCCGCCTAATCCAACCCTAAACCCTTTTCATTATTTAAGGTCACTAAACCCGCAATAAACTGAACCCTAAGAGGGTATTGGTGAACCCTGTCGTGGATGTGATTCGAAGATGGGGCACTGAACCTTAAGATTAGAGTACTGCATAAGACGGGACGGAAAAGGGTTAAGGGTTGGATTTGGGGTACCCGCTTCGCGGCTCCGCCTAATCCAAACCTAAACCTTTTTCCTTATTAAAGGTCACTAAACCCGCAAGAAACTGAACCCTAAGAGCGTATTGGCCTGGTGAACCCTGTCATGGATGTGATTCAAAGATGGGGCACTGAACCTTAAGAGTAGGGTACTGCATAAGACGGGACTGAAAAGGGTTTAGGGTTGGATTAGGCGAACCCGCTTCGCGGCTCCGCCTAATCCAACCCTAAACCCTTTTCCTTATTTAAGGTCACTAAACCCGCAAGAAACTGAACCCTAAGAGGGTATTGGTGAACCTTGTCGTGGATGTGATTCAAAGATGGGGCACTGAACCTTAAGAGTAGGGTACTGCATAAGACGGGACGGAAAAGGGTTTAGGGTTGGATTAGGCGTGCCCGCTTCGCGGCTCCGCCTAATCCAACTCTAAACCCTTTTCCTTATTCAAGCTCACTAATCCCGCAAGAAACTGAACCCTAAGAGGGTATTGGTGAACCCTGTCGTGGATGTGATTCAAAGATGGGGCACTAAACCTTAAGAGTAGGGTACTGCATAAGACGGGACGGGAAAGGGTTTAGGGTTTGATTTGGCGTACCCGCTTCGCGGCTCTGCCTAATCCAACCCTAAACCCTTTTCCTTATTCAAGGTCACTAATCCCGCAAGAAACTGAACCCTAAGAGGGTATTGGTGAACCCTGTCGTGGATGTGATTCAAAGATGGGGCACTAAACCTTAAGAGTAGGGTACTGCATAAGACGGGACGGAAAAGGGTTTAGGGTTGGATTAGGCTAACCCGCTTCGCGGCTCCGCCTAATCCAACCCTAAACCCTTTTCCTTATTTAAGGTCACTAAACCCGCAAGAAACTGAACCCTAAGAGGGTATTGGCCTGGTGAACCCTGTCGTGGATGTGATTCAAAGATGGGGCACTGAACTTTAAGAGTAGGGTACTGCATAAGACGGGACGGAAAAGGGTTAAGGGTTGGATTTGGGGTACCCGCTTCGCGGCTCTGCCTAATCCAAACCTAAACCTTTTTCCTTATTAAAGGTCACTAAACCCGCAAGAAACTGAACCCTAAGAGGGTATTGGCCTGGTGAACCCTGTCATGGATGTGATTTAAAGATGGGGCACTGAACCTTAAGAGTAGGGTACTGCATAAGACGGGACTGAAAAGGGTTTAGGGTTGGATTAGGCGAACCCGCTTCGCGGCTCCGCCTAATCCAACCCTAAACCCTTTTCCTTATTTAAGGTCACTAAACCCGCAAAAAACTGAAACCCTAAGAGGGTATTGGTGAACCTTGTCGTGGATGTGATTCAAAGATGGGGCACTGAACCTTAAGAGTAGGGTACTGCATAAGACGGGACGGGAAAGGGTTTAGGGTTTGATTTGGCGTACCCGCTTCGCGGCTCTGCCTAATCCAACCCTAAACCCTTTTCCTTATTCAAGGTCACTAATCCCGCAAGAAACTGAACCCTAAGAGGGTATTGGTGAACCCTGTCGTGGATGTGATTCAAAGATGGGGCACTAAACCTTAAGAGTAGGGTACTGCATAAGACGGGACGGAAAAGGGTTTAGGGTTTGATTAGGCGAACCCGCTTCGCGGCTCCGCCTAATCCAACCCTAAACCCTTTTCCTTATTTAAGGTCACTAAACCCGCAAGAAACTGAACCCTAAGAGGGTATTGGCCTGGTGAACCCTGTCGTGGATGTGATTCAAAGATGGGGCACTGAACTTTAAGAGTAGGGTACTGCATAAGACGGGACGGAAAAGGGTTTAGGGTTGGATTAGGTGAACCCGCTTCGCGGCTCCGCCTAATCCAACCCTAAACCCTTTTCCTTATTCAAGGTCACTAAACCCGCAAGAAACTGAACCCTAAGAGGGTATTGGCCTGGTGAACCCTGTCGTGGACGTTTTTCAAAGATGGGGCACTGAACCTTAAGAGTAGGGTACTGCATAAGACGGGACGGAAAAGGGTTTAGGGTTGGATTAGGCGTGCCCGATTCGCGGCTCCGCCTTATCCAACCCTAAACCCTTTTCCTTATTCAAGCTCACTAAACCCGCAATAAACTGAACCCTAAGAGGGTATTGGTGAACCCTGTCGTGGATGTGATTCAAAGATAGGGCACTGAACCTTAAGAGTAGGGTATTGCATAAGACGGGATGGAAAAGGGTTTAGGGTTGGATTAGGCGTACCCGCTTCGTGGCTCCGCCTAATCCAAACCTAAACCCTTTTCCTTATTCAAGGTCACTAAACCCGCAAGAAACTAAACCCTAAGAGGGTATTGGTGAACCCTGTCGTGGATGTGATTCAAAGATGGGGCACTGAGCCTTAAGAGTAGGGTACTGCCTAAGACGGGACGGAAAAGGGTTTAGGGTTGGATTAGGCGAACCCGCTTCGTGGCTCCGCCTAATCCAACCCTAAACCCTTTTCCTTATTCAAGGCCACTAATCCCGCAAGAAACTGAACCCTAAGAGGGTATTGGTGAACCCTGTCGTGGATGTGATTCAAAGATGGGGCACTGAACCTTAAGAGTAGGGTACTGCATAAGACGGGACGGAAAAGGGTTTAGGGTTGGATTAGGCGTGCCCGCTTCGCGGCTCCGCCTTATCCAACCCTAAACCCTTTTCCTTATTCAAGCTCACTAAATCCACAATAAACTGAACCCTAAGAGGGTATTGGTGAACCCTGTCGTAGATGTGATTCAAAGATAGGGCACTGAACTTTAAGGGTAGGGTACTGCATAAGACGGGATGTAAAAGGGATTAGGGTTGGATTAGGCGTACCCGCTTCGCGGCTCCGCCTAATCCAACCCTAAACCCTTTTCCTTATTCAAGATCACTAAACCCGTAAGAAACTAAACCCTAAGAGGGTATTGGTGAACCCTGTCGTGGATGTGATTCAAAGATGAGGCACTGAACCTTAAGAGTAGGGTACTGCCTAAGACGGGACGGAAAAGGGTTTAGGGTTGGATTAGGCGAACCCGCTTCGTGGCTCCGCCTAATCCAACCCTAAACCCTTTTCCTTATTTAAGCCCACTAAACCCGCAAGAAACTGAGCCCTAAGAGGGTATTGGTGAACCCTGTCATGGATGTGATTCAAAGATGGGGCACTGAACCTTAAGAGTAGGGTACTGTATAAGACGGGACGGAAAAGGGTTTAGGGTTGGATTTGGCGTACCCGCTTCGCGGCTCCGCCTAATCCAACCCTAAACCCTTTTCATTATTTAAGGTCACTAAACCCGCAAGAAACTGAACCCTAAGAGGGTATTGGTGAACCCTGTCGTGGATGTGATTCGAAGATGGGGCACTGAACCTTAAGATTAGAGTACTGCATAAGACGGGAGGGAAAAGGGTTAAGGGTTGGATTTGGGGTACCCGCTTCGCGGCTCCGCCTAATCCAAACCTAAACCTTTTTCCTTATTAAAGGTCACTTAACCCGCAAGAAACTGAACCCTAAGAGGGTATTGGCCTGGTGAACCCTGTCATGGATGTGATTCAAAGATGGGGCACTGAACCTTAAGAGTAGGGTACTGCATAAGACGGGACTGAAAAGGGTTTAGGGTTGGATTAGGCGAACCCGCTTCGCGGCTCCGCCTAATCCAACCCTAAACCCTTTTCCTTATTTAAGGTCACTAAACCCGCAAGAAACTGAACCCTAAGAGGGTATTGGTGAACCTTGTCGTGGATGTGATTCAAAGATGGGGCACTGAACCTTAAGAGTAGGGTACTGCATAAGACGGGACGGAAAAGGGTTTAGGGTTGGATTAGGCGTGCCCGCTTCGCGGCTCCGCCTAATCCAACTCTAAACCCTTTTCCTTATTCAAGCTCACTAATCCCGCAAGAAACTGAACCCTAAGAGGGTATTGGTGAACCCTGTCGTGGATGTGATTCAAAGATGGGGCACTAAACCTTAAGAGTAGGGTACTGCATAAGACGGGACGGGAAAGGGTTTAGGGTTTGATTTGGCGTACCCGCTTCGCGGCTCTACCTAATCCAACCCTAAACCCTTTTCCTTATTCAAGGTCACTAATTCCGCAAGAAACTGAACCCTAAGAGGGTATTGGTGAACCCTGTCGTGGATGTGATTCAAAGATGGGGCACTAAACCTTAAGAGTAGGGTACTGCATAAGACGGGACGGAAAAGGGTTTAGGGTTGGATTAGGCGAACCCGCTTCGCGGCTCCGCCTAATCCAACCCTAAACCCTTTTCCTTATTTAAGGTCACTAAACCCGCAAGAAACTGAACCCTAAGAGGGTATTGGCCTGGTGAACCCTGTCGTGGATGTGATTCAAAGATGGGGCACTGAACTTTAAGAGTAGGGTACTGCATAAGACGGGACGGAAAAGGGTTTAGGGTTGGATTAGGTGAACCCGCTTCGCGGCTCCGCCTAATCCAACCCTAAACCCTTTTCCTTATTCAAGGTCACTAAACCCGCAAGAAACTGAACCCTAAGAGGGTATTGGCCTGGTGAACCCTGTCGTGGACGTTTTTCAAAGATGGGGCACTGAACCTTAAGAGTAGGGTACTGCATAAGACGGGACGGAAAAGGGTTTAGGGTTGGATTAGGCGTGCCCGATTCGCGGCTCCGCCTTATCCAACCCTAAACCCTTTTCCTTATTCAAGCTCACTAAACCCGCAATAAACTGAACCCTAAGAGGGTATTGGTGAACCCTGTCGTGGATGTGATTCAAAGATAGGGCACTGAACCTTAAGAGTAGGGTATTGCATAAGACGGGATGGAAAAGGGTTTAGGGTTGGATTAGGCGTACCCGCTTCGTGGCTCCGCCTAATCCAAACCTAAACCCTTTTCCTTATTCAAGGTCACTAAACCCGCAAGAAACTAAACCCTAAGAGGGTATTGGTGAACCCTGTCGTGGATGTGATTCAAAGATGGGGCACTGAGCCTTAAGAGTAGGGTACTGCCTAAGACGGGACGGAAAAGGGTTTAGGGTTGGATTAGGCGAACCCGCTTCGTGGCTCCGCCTAATCCAACCCTAAACCCTTTTCCTTATTCAAGGCCACTAATCCCGCAAGAAACTGAACCCTAAGAGGGTATTGGTGAACCCTGTCGTGGATGTGATTCAAAGATGGGGCACTGAACCTTAAGAGTAGGGTACTGCATAAGACGGGACGGAAAAGGGTTTAGGGTTGGATTAGGCGTGCCCGCTTCGCGGCTCCGCCTTATCCAACCCTAAACCCTTTTCCTTATTCAAGCTCACTAAATCCACAATAAACTGAACCCTAAGAGGGTATTGGTGAACCCTGTCGTAGATGTGATTCAAAGATAGGGCACTGAACTTTAAGGGTAGGGTACTGCATAAGACGGGATGTAAAAGGGATTAGGGTTGGATTAGGCGTACCCGCTTCGCGGCTCCGCCTAATCCAACCCTAAACCCTTTTCCTTATTCAAGATCACTAAACCCGTAAGAAACTAAACCCTAAGAGGGTATTGGTGAACCCTGTCGTGGATGTGATTCAAAGATGAGGCACTGAACCTTAAGAGTAGGGTACTGCCTAAGACGGGACGGAAAAGGGTTTAGGGTTGGATTAGGCGAACCCGCTTCGTGGCTCCGCCTAATCCAACCCTAAACCCTTTTCCTTATTTAAGCCCACTAAACCCGCAAGAAACTGAGCCCTAAGAGGGTATTGGTGAACCCTGTCATGGATGTGATTCAAAGATGGGGCACTGAACCTTAAGAGTAGGGTACTGTATAAGACGGGACGGAAAAGGGTTTAGGGTTGGATTTGGCGTACCCGCTTCGCGGCTCCGCCTAATCCAACCCTAAACCCTTTTCATTATTTAAGGTCACTAAACCCGCAAGAAACTGAACCCTAAGAGGGTATTGGTGAACCCTGTCGTGGATGTGATTCGAAGATGGGGCACTGAACCTTAAGATTAGAGTACTGCATAAGACGGGAGGGAAAAGGGTTAAGGGTTGGATTTGGGGTACCCGCTTCGCGGCTCCGCCTAATCCAAACCTAAACCTTTTTCCTTATTAAAGGTCACTTAACCCGCAAGAAACTGAACCCTAAGAGGGTATTGGCCTGGTGAACCCTGTCATGGATGTGATTCAAAGATGGGGCACTGAACCTTAAGAGTAGGGTACTGCATAAGACGGGACTGAAAAGGGTTTAGGGTTGGATTAGGCGAACCCGCTTCGCGGCTCCGCCTAATCCAACCCTAAACCCTTTTCCTTATTTAAGGTCACTAAATCCGCAAGAAACTGAACCCTAAGAGGGTATTGGTGAACCTTGTCGTGGATGTGATTCAAAGATGGGGCACTGAACCTTAAGAGTAGGGTACTGCATAAGACGGGACGGAAAAGGGTTTAGGGTTGGATTAGGCGTGCCCGCTTCGCGGCTCCGCCTAATCCAACTCTAAACCCTTTTCCTTATTCAAGCTCACTAATCCCGCAAGAAACTGAACCCTAAGAGGGTATTGGTGAACCCTGTCGTGGATGTGATTCAAAGATGGGGCACTAAACCTTAAGAGTAGGGTACTGCATAAGACGGGACGGGAAAGGGTTTAGGGTTTGATTTGGCGTACCCGCTTCGCGGCTCTACCTAATCCAACCCTAAACCCTTTTCCTTATTCAAGGTCACTAATTCCGCAAGAAACTGAACCCTAAGAGGGTATTGGTGAACCCTGTCGTGGATGTGATTCAAAGATGGGGCACTAAACCTTAAGAGTAGGGTACTGCATAAGACGGGACGGAAAAGGGTTTAGGGTTGGATTAGGCGAACCCGCTTCGCGGCTCCGCCTAATCCAACCCTAAACCCTTTTCCTTATTTAAGGTCACTAAACCCGCAAGAAACTGAACCCTAAGAGGGTATTGGCCTGGTGAACCCTGTCGTGGATGTGATTCAAAGATGGGGCACTGAACTTTAAGAGTAGGGTACTGCATAAGACGGGACGGAAAAGGGTTTAGGGTTGGATTAGGTGAACCCGCTTCGCGGCTCCGCCTAATCCAACCCTAAACCCTTTTCCTTATTCAAGGTCATTAAACCCGCAAGAAACTTAACCCTAAGAGGGTATTGGCCTGGTGAACCCTGTCGTGGACGTTTTTCAAAGATGGGGCACTGAACCTTAAGAGTAGGGTACTGCATAGGACGGGACGGAAAAGGGTTTAGGGTTGGATTAGGCGTGCCCGCTTCGCGGCTCCGCCTAATCCAACCCTAAACCCTTTTCCTTATTTAAGCTCACTAAACCCGCAAGAAACTGAGCCCTAAGAGGGTATTGGTGAACCCTGTCATGGATGTGATTCAAAGATGGGGCACTGAACCTTAAGAGTAGGGTACTGCCTAAGACGGGACGGAAAAGGGTTTAGGGTTGGATTTGGCGTACCCGCTTCGCGGCTCCGCCTAATCCAACCCTAAACCCTTTTCATTATTTAAGGTCACTAAACCCGCAAGAAACTGAACCCTAAGAGGGTATTGGTGAACCCTGTCGTGGATGTGATTCGAAGATGGGGCACTGAACCTTAAGATTAGAGTACTGCATAAGACGGGAGGGAAAAGGGTTAAGGGTTGGATTTGGGGTACCCGCTTCGCGGCTCCGCCTAATCCAAACCTAAACCTTTTTCCTTATTAAAGGTCACTTAACCCGCAAGAAACTGAACCCTAAGAGGGTATTGGCCTGGTGAACCCTGTCATGGATGTGATTCAAAGATGGGGCACTGAACCTTAAGAGTAGGGTACTGCATAAGACGGGACTGAAAAGGGTTTAGGGTTGGATTAGGCGAACCCGCTTCGCGGCTCCGCCTAATCCAACCCTAAACCCTTTTCCTTATTTAAGGTCACTAAACCCGAAAGAAACTGAACCCTAAGAGGGTATTGGTGAACCTTGTCGTGGATGTGATTCAAAGATGGGGCACTGAACCTTAAGAGTAGGGTACTGCATAAGACGGGACGGAAAAGGGTTTAGGGTTGGATTAGGCGTGCCCGCTTCGCGGCTCCGCCTAATCCAACTCTAAACCCTTTTCCTTATTCAAGCTCACTAATCCCGCAAGAAACTGAACCCTAAGAGGGTATTGGTGAACCCTGTCGTGGATGTGATTCAAAGATGGGGCACTAAACCTTAAGAGTAGGGTACTGCATAAGACGGGACGGGAAAGGGTTTAGGGTTTGATTTGGCGTACCCGCTTCGCGGCTCTATCTAATCCAACCCTAAACCCTTTTCCTTATTCAAGGTCACTAATTCCGCAAGAAACTGAACCCTAAGAGGGTATTGGTGAACCCTGTCGTGGATGTGATTCAAAGATGGGGCACTAAACCTTAAGAGTAGGGTACTGCATAAGACGGGACGGAAAAGGGTTTAGGGTTGGATTAGGCGAACCCGCTTCGCGGCTCCGCCTAATCCAACCCTAAACCCTTTTCCTTATTTAAGGTCACTAAACCCGCAAGAAACTGAACCCTAAGAGGGTATTGGCCTGGTGAACCCTGTCGTGGATGTGATTCAAAGATGGGGCACTGAACTTTAAGAGTAGGGTACTGCATAAGACGGGACGGAAAAGGGTTTAGGGTTGGATTAGGTGAACCCGCTTCGCGGCTCCGCCTAATCCAACCCTAAACCCTTTTCCTTATTCAAGGTCATTAAACCCGCAAGAAACTTAACCCTAAGAGGGTATTGGCCTGGTGAACCCTGTCGTGGACGTTTTTCAAAGATGGGGCACTGAACCTTAAGAGTAGGGTACTGCATAGGACGGGACGGAAAAGGGTTTAGGGTTGGATTAGGCGTGCCCGCTTCGCGGCTCCGCCTTATCCAACCCTAAACCCTTTTCCTTATTCATGCTCACTAAACCCGCAATAAACTGAACCCTAAGAGGGTATTGGTGAACCCTGTCGTGGATGTGATTCAAAGATGGAGCACTGAACCTTAAGAGTAGGGTACTGCCTAAGACGGGACGGAAAAGGGTTTAGGGTTGGATTAGGCGAACCCGCTTCGTGGCTCCGCCTAATTTAACCCTAAACCCTTTTCCTTATTTAAGCTCACTAAACCCGCAAGAAACTGAGCCCTAAGAGGGTATTGGTGAACCCTGTCGTGGATGTGATTCAAAGATGGGGCACTGAACCTTAAGAGTAGGGTACTGTATAAGACGGGACGGAAAAGGGTTTAGGGTTGGATTTGGCGTACCCGCTTCGCGGCTCCGCCTAATCCAACCCTAAACCTTTTTCCTTATTAAAGGTCACTTAACCCGCAAGAAACTGAACCCTAAGAGGGTATTGGCCTGGTGAACCCTGTCATGGATGTGATTCAAAGATGGGGCACTGAACCTTAAGAGTAGGGTACTGCATAAGACGGGACTGAAAAGGGTTTAGGGTTGGATTAGGCGAACCCGCTTCGCGGCTCCGCCTAATCCAACCCTAAACCCTTTTCCTTATTTAAGGTGACTAAACCCGCAAGAAACTGAACCCTAAGAGGGTATTGGTGAACCTTGTCGTGGATGTGATTCAAAGATGGGGCACTGAACCTTAAGTGTAGGGTACTGCATAAGACGGGACGGAAAAGGGTTTAGGGTTGGATTAGGCGTGCCCGCTTCGCGTCTCCGCCTTATCCAACCCTAAACCCTTTTCCTTATTCAAGCTCACTAAACCCGCAATAAACTGAACCCTAAGAGGGTATTGGTGAACCTTGTCGTGGATGTGACTCAAAGATGGGGCACTGAACCTTAAGAGTACGGTACTGCATAAGACGGGACGGAAAAGGGTTTAGGGTTGGATTAGGCGTGCCCGCTTCGCGGCTCCGCCTAATCCGACTCTAAACCCTTTTCCTTATTCAAGCTCACTAATCCCGCAAGAAACTGAACCCTAAGAGGGTATTGGTGAACCCTATCGTGGATGTGATTCAAAGATGGGGCACTAAACCTTAAGATTAGAGTACTGCATAAGACGGGAGGGAAAAGGGTTAAGGGTTGGATTTGGGGTACCCGCTTCGCGGCTCCGCCTAATCCAAACCTAAACCTTTTTCCTTATTAAAGGTCACTTAACCCGCAAGAAACTGAACCCTAAGAGGGTATTGGCCTGGTGAACCCTGTCATGGATGTGATTCAAAGATGGGGCACTGAACCTTAAGAGTAGGGTACTGCATAAGACGGGACTGAAAAGGCTTTAGGGTTGGATTAGGCGAACCCGCTTCGCGGCTCCGCCTAATCCAACCCTAAACCCTTTTCCTTATTTAAGGTCACTAAACCCGCAAGAAACTGAACCCTAAGAGGGTATTGGTGAACCTTGTCGTGGATGTGATTCAAAGATGGGGCACTGAACCTTAAGAGTAGGGTACTGCATAAGACGGGACGGAAAAGGGTTTAGGGTTGGATTTGGCGTGCCCGCTTCGCGGCTCCGCCTTATCCAACCCTAAACCCTTTTCCTTATTCAAGCTCACTAAACCCGCAATAAACTGAACCCTAAGAGGGTATTGGTGAACCTTGTCGTGGATGTGATTCAAAGATGGGGCACTAAACCTTAAGAGTAGGGTACTGCATAAGACGGGACGGAAAAGGGTTTAGGGTTGGATTAGGCGAACCCGCTTCGCGGCTCCGCCTAATCCAACCCTAAACCCTTTTCCTTATTTAAGGTCACTAAACCCGCAAGAAACTGAACCCTAAGAGGGTATTGGCCTGGTGAACCCTGTCGTGGATGTGATTCAAAGATGGGGCACTGAACTTTAAGAGTAGGGTACTGCATAAGACGGGACGGAAAAGGGTTTAGGGTTGGATTAGGTGAACCCGCTTCGCGGCTCCGCCTAATCCAACCCTAAACCCTTTTCCTTATTCAAGGTCATTAAACCCGCAAGAAACTTAACCCTAAGAGGGTATTGGCCTGGTGAACCCTGTCGTGGACGTTTTTCAAAGATGGGGCACTGAACCTTAAGAGTAGGGTACTGCATAGGACGGGACGGAAAAGGGTTTAGGGTTGGATTAGGCGTGCCCGCTTCGCGGCTCCGCCTTATCCAACCCTAAACCCTTTTCCTTATTCAAGCTCACTAAACCCGCAATAAACTGAACCCTAAGAGGGTATTGGTGAACCCTGTCGTGGATGTGATTCAAAGATGGAGCACTGAACCTTATGAGTAGGGTACTGCCTAAGACGGGACGGAAAAGGGTTTAGGGTTGGATTAGGCGAACCCGCTTCGTGGCTCCGCCTAATCCAACCCTAAACCCTTTTCCTTATTTAAGCTCACTAAACCCGCAAGAAACTGAGCCCTAAGAGGGTATTGGTGAACCCTGTCGTGGATGTGATTCAAAGATGGGGCACTGAACCTTAAGAGTAGGGTACTGTATAAGACGGGACGGAAAAGGGTTTAGGGTTGGATTTGGCGTACCCGCTTCGCGGCTCCGCCTAATCCAACCCTAAACCTTTTTCCTTATTAAAGGTCACTTAACCCGCAAGAAACTGAACCCTAAGAGGGTATTGGCCTGGTGAACCCTGTCATGGATGTGATTCAAAGATGGGGCACTGAACTTTAAGAGTAGGGTACTGCATAAGACGGGACGGAAAAGGGTTTAGGGTTGGATTAGGTGAACCCGCTTCGCGGCTCCGCCTAATCCAACCCTAAACCCTTTTCCTTATTCAAGGTCATTAAACCCGCAAGAAACTTAACCCTAAGAGGGTATTGGCCTGGTGAACCCTGTCGTGGACGTTTTTCAAAGATGGGGCACTGAACCTTAAGAGTAGGGTACTGCATAGGACGGGACGGAAAAGGGTTTAGGGTTGGATTAGGCGTGCCCGCTTCGCGGCTCCGCCTTATCCAACCCTAAACCCTTTTCCTTATTCAAGCTCACTAAACCCGCAATAAACTGAACCCTAAGAGGGTATTGGTGAACCCTGTCGTGGATGTGATTCAAAGATGGGGCACTGAGCCTTAAGAGTAGGGTACTGCCTAAGACGGGACGGAAAAGGGTTTAGGGTTGGATTAGGCGAACCCGCTTCGCGGCTCCGCCTAATCCAACCCTAAACCCTTTTCCTTATTTAAGGTCACTAAACCCGCAAGAAACTGAACCCTAAGAGGGTATTGGTGAACCTTGTCGTGGATGTGATTCAAAGATGGGGCACTGAACCTTAAGAGTAGGGTACTGCATAAGACGGGACGGAAAAGGGTTTAGGGTTGGATTAGGCGTGCCCGCTTCGCGTCTCCGCCTTATCCAACCCTAAACCCTTTTCCTTATTCAAGCTCACTAAACCCGCAATAAACTGAACCCTAAGAGGGTATTGGTGAACCTTGTCGTGGATGTGATTCAAAGATGGGGCACTGAACCTTAAGAGTACGGTACTGCATAAGACGGGACGGAAAAGGGTTTAGGGTTGGATTAGGCGTGCCCGCTTCGCGGCTCCGCCTAATCCAACTCTAAACCCTTTTCCTTATTCAAGCTCACTAATCCCGCAAGAAACTGAACCCTAAGAGGGTATTGGTGAACCCTATCGTGGATGTGATTCAAAGATGGGGCACTAAACCTTAAGATTAGAGTACTGCATAAGACGGGAGGGAAAAGGGTTAAGGGTTGGATTTGGGGTACCCGCTTCGCGGCTCCGCCTAATCCAAACCTAAACCTTTTTCCTTATTAAAGGTCACTTAACCCGCAAGAAACTGAACCCTAAGAGGGTATTGGCCTGGTGAACCCTGTCATGGATGTGATTCAAAGATGGGGCACTGAACCTTAAGAGTAGGGTACTGCATAAGACGGGACTGAAAAGGGTTTAGGGTTGGATTAGGCGAACCCGCTTCGCGGCTCCGCCTAATCCAACCCTAAACCCTTTTCCTTATTTAAGGTCACTAAACCCGCAAGAAACTGAACCCTAAGAGGGTATTGGTGAACCTTGTCGTGGATGTGATTCAAAGATGGGGCACTGAACCTTAAGAGTAGGGTACTGCATAAGACGGGACGGAAAAGGGTTTAGGGTTGGATTTGGCGTGCCCGCTTCGCGGCTCCGCCTTATCCAACCCTAAACCCTTTTCCTTATTCAAGCTCACTAAACCCGCAATAAACTGAACCCTAAGAGGGTATTGGTGAACCTTGTCGTGGATGCGATTCAAAGATGGGGCACTGAACCTTAAGAGTACGGTACTGCATAAGACGGGACGGAAAAGGGTTTAGGGTTGGATTAGGCGTGCCCGCTTCGCGGCTCCGCCTAATCCAACTCTAAACCCTTTTCCTTATTCAAGCTCACTAATCCCGCAAGAAACTGAACCCTAAGAGGGTATTGGTGAACCCTATCGTGGATGTGATTCAAAGATGGGGCACTAAACCTTAAGATTAGAGTACTGCATAAGACGGGAGGGAAAAGGGTTAAGGGTTGGATTTGGGGTACCCGCTTCGCGGCTCCGCCTAATCCAAACCTAAACCTTTTTCCTTATTAAAGGTCACTTAACCCGCAAGAAACTGAACCCTAAGAGGGTATTGGCCTGGTGAACCCTGTCATGGATGTGATTCAAAGATGGGGCACTGAACCTTAAGAGTAGGGTACTGCATAAGACGGGACTGAAAAGGGTTTAGGGTTGGATTAGGCGAACCCGCTTCGCGGCTCCGCCTAATCCAACCCTAAACCCTTTTCCTTATTTAAGGTCACTAAACCCGCAAGAAACTGAACCCTAAGAGGGTATTGGTGAACCTTGTCGTGGATGTGATTCAAAGATGGGGCACTGAACCTTAAGAGTAGGGTACTGCATAAGACGGGACGGAAAAGGGTTTAGGGTTGGATTAGGCGTGCCCGCTTCGCGGCTCCGCCTAATCCAACTCTAAACCCTTTTCCTTATTCAAGCTCACTAATCCCGCAAGAAACTGAACCCTAAGAGGGTATTGGTGAACCCTGTCGTGGATGTGATTCAAAGATGGGGCACTAAACCTTAAGAGTAGGGTACTGCATAAGACGGGACGGGAAAGGGTTTAGGGTTTGATTTGGCGTACCCGCTTCGCGGCTCTACCTAATCCAACCCTAAACCCTTTTCCTTATTCAAGGTCACTAATCCCGCAAGAAACTGAACCCTAAGAGGGTATTGGTGAACCTTGTCGTGGATGTGATTCAAAGATGGGGCACTAAACCTTAAGAGTAGGGTACTGCATAAGACGGGACGGAAAAGGGTTTAGGGTTGGATTAGGCGAACCCGCTTCGCGGCTCCGCCTAATCCAACCCTAAACCCTTTTCCTAATTTAAGGTCACTAAACCCGCAAGAAACTGAACCCTAAGAGGGTATTGGCCTGGTGAACCCTGTCGTGGATGTGATTCAAAGATGGGGCACTGAACTTTAAGAGTAGGGTACTGCATAAGACGGGACGGAAAAGGGTTTAGGGTTGGATTAGGTGAACCCGCTTCGCGGCTCCGCCTAATCCAACCCTAAACCCTTTTCCTTATTCAAGGTCATTAAACCCGCAAGAAACTTAACCCTAAGAGGGTATTGGCTTGGTAAACCCTGTCGTGGACGTTTTTCAAAGATGGGGCACTGAACCTTAAGAGTAGGGTACTGCATAGGACGGGACGGAAAAGGGTTTAGGGTTGGATTAGGCGTGCCCGCTTCGCGGCTCCGCCTTATCCAACCCTAAACCCTTTTCCTTATTCAAGCTCACTAAACCCGCAATAAACTGAACCCTAAGAGGGTATTGGTGAACCCTGTCGTGGATGTGATTCAAAGATGGAGCACTGAACCTTAAGAGTAGGGTACTGCCTAAGACGGGACGGAAAAGGGTTTAGGGTTGGATTAGGCGAACCCGCTTCGTGGCTCCGCCTAATCCAACCCTAAACCCTTTTCCTTATTTAAGCTCACTAAACCCGCAAGAAACTGAGCCCTAAGAGGGTATTGGTGAACCCTGTCGTGGATGTGATTCAAAGATGGGGCACTGAACCTTAAGAGTAGGGTACTGCCTAAGACGGGACGGAAAAGGGTTTAGGGTTGGATTAGGCGTGCCCGCTTCGCGGCTCGGCCTTATCCAACCCTAAACCCTTTTCCTTATTCAAGCTCACTAAACCCGCAATAAACTGAACCCTAAGAGGGTATTGGTGAACCCTGTCGTGGATGTGATTCAAAGATGGAGCACTGAACCTTAAGAGTAGGGTACTGCCTAAGACGGGACGGAAAAGGGTTTAGGGTTGGATTAGGCGAACCCGCTTCGTGGCTCCGCCTAATCCAACCCTAAACCCTTTTCCTTATTTAAGCTCACTAAACCCGCAAGAAACTGAGCCCTAAGAGGGTATTGGTGAACCCTGTCGTGGATGTGATTCAAAGATTGGAGCACTGAACCTTAAGAGTAGGGTACTGCCTAAGACGGGACGGAAAAGGGTTTAGGGTTGGATTAGGCGAACCCGCTTCGTGGCTCCGCCAAATCCAACCCTAAACCCTTTTCCTTATTTAAGCTCACTAAACCCGCAAGAAACTGAGCCCTAAGAGGGTATTGGTGAACCCTGTCGTGGATGTGATTCAAAGATGGGGCACTGAACCTTAAGAGTAGGGTACTGTATAAGACGGGACGGAAAAGGGTTTAGGGTTGGATTAGGCGTGCCCGCTTCGCGGCTCCGCCTTATCCAACCCTAAACCCTTTTCCTTATTCAAGCTCACTAAACCCGCAATAAACTGAACCCTAAGAGGGTATTGGTGAACCCTGTCGTGGATGTGATTCAAAGATGGAGCACTGAACCTTAAGAGTAGGGTACTGCCTAAGACGGGACGGAAAAGGGTTTAGGGTTGGATTAGGCGAACCCGCTTCGTGGCTCCGCCTAATCCAACCCTAAACCCTTTTCCTTATTTAAGCTCACTAAACCCGCAAGAAACTGAGCCCTAAGAGGGTATTGGTGAACCCTGTCGTGGATGTGATTCAAAGATGGGGCACTGAACCTTAAGAGTAGGGTACTGCATAAGACGGGACTGAAAAGGGTTTAGGGTTGGATTAGGCGAACCCGCTTCGCGGCTCCGCCTAATCCAACCCTAAACCCTTTTCCTTATTTAAGGTCACTAAACCCGCAAGAAACTGAACCCTAAGAGGGTATTGGTGAACCTTGTCGTGGATGTGATTCAAAGATGGGGCACTGAACCTTAAGAGTAGGGTACTGCATAAGACGGGACGGAAAAGGGTTTAGGGTTGGATTTGGCGTGCCCGCTTCGCGGCTCCGCCTTATCCAACCCTAAACCCTTTTCCTTATTCAAGCTCACTAAACCCGCAATAAACTGAACCCTAAGAGGGTATTGGTGAACCTTGTCGTGGATGTGATTCAAAGATGGGGCACTGAACCTTAAGAGTACGGTACTGCATAAGACGGGACGGAAAAGGGTTTAGGGTTGGATTAGGCGTGCCCGCTTCGCGGCTCCGCCTAATCCAACTCTAAACCCTTTTCCTTATTCAAGCTCACTAATCCCGCAAGAAACTGAACCCTAAGAGGGTATTGGTGAACCCTATCGTGGATGTGATTCAAAGATGGGGCACTAAACCTTAAGATTAGAGTACTGCATAAGACGGGAGGGAAAAGGGTTAAGGGTTGGATTTGGGGTACCCGCTTCGCGGCTCCGCCTAATCCAAACCTAAACCTTTTTCCTTATTAAAGGTCACTTAACCCGCAAGAAACTGAACCCTAAGAGGGTATTGGCCTGGTGAACCCTGTCATGGATGTGATTCAAAGATGGGGCACTGAACCTTAAGAGTAGGGTACTGCATAAGACGGGACTGAAAAGGGTTTAGGGTTGGATTAGGCGAATCCGCTTCGCGGCTCCGCCTAATCCAACCCTAAACCCTTTTCCTTATTTAAGGTCACTAAACCCGCAAGAAACTGAACCCTAAGAGGGTATTGGTGAACCTTGTCGTGGATGTGATTCAAAGATGGGGCACTGAACCTTAAGAGTAGGGTACTGCATAAGACGGGACGGAAAAGGGTTTAGGGTTGGATTAGGCGTGCCCGCTTCGCGGCTCCGCCTAATCCAACTCTAAACCCTTTTCCTTATTCAAGCTCACTAATCCCGCAAGAAACTGAACCCTAAGAGGGTATTGGTGAACCCTGTCGTGGATGTGATTCAAAGATGGGGCACTAAACCTTAAGAGTAGGGTACTGCATAAGACGGGACGGGAAAGGGTTTAGGGTTTGATTTGGCGTACCCGCTTCGCGGCTCTACCTAATCCAACCCTAAACCCTTTTCCTTATTCAAGGTCACTAATCCCGCAAGAAACTGAACCCTAAGAGGGTATTGGTGAACCCTGTCGTGGATGTGATTCAAAGATGGGGCACTAAACCTTAAGAGTAGGGTACTGCATAAGACGGGACGGAAAAGGGTTTAGGGTTGGATTAGGCGAACCCGCTTCGCGGCTCCGCCTAATCCAACCCTAAACCCTTTTCCTAATTTAAGGTCACTAAACCCGCAAGAAACTGAACCCTAAGAGGGTATTGGCCTGGTGAACCCTGTCGTGGATGTGATTCAAAGATGGGGCACTGAACTTTAAGAGTAGGGTACTGCATAAGACGGGACGGAAAAGGGTTTAGGGTTGGATTAGGTGAACCCGCTTCGCGGCTCCGCCTAATCCAACCCTAAACCCTTTTCCTTATTCAAGGTCATTAAACCCGCAAGAAACTTAACCCTAAGAGGGTATTGGCCTGGTAAACCCTGTCGTGGACGTTTTTCAAAGATGGGGCACTGAACCTTAAGAGTAGGGTACTGCATAGGACGGGACGGAAAAGGGTTTAGGGTTGGATTAGGCGTGCCCGCTTCGCGGCTCCGCCTTATCCAACCCTAAACCCTTTTCCTTATTCAAGCTCACTAAACCCGCAATAAACTGAACCCTAAGAGGGTATTGGTGAACCCTGTCGTGGATGTGATTCAAAGATGGAGCACTGAACCTTAAGAGTAGGGTACTGCCTAAGACGGGACGGAAAAGGGTTTAGGGTTGGATTAGGCGAACCCGCTTCGTGGCTCCGCCTAATCCAACCCTAAACCCTTTTCCTTATTTAAGCTCACTAAACCCGCAAGAAACTGAGCCCTAAGAGGGTATTGGTGAACCCTGTCGTGGATGTGTTTCAAAGATGGGGCACTGAACCTTAAGAGTAGGGTACTGCCTAAGACGGGACGGAAAAGGGTTTAGGGTTGGATTAGGCGTGCCCGCTTCGCGGCTCCGCCTTATCCAACCCTAAACCCTTTTCCTTATTCAAGCTCACTAAACCCGCAATAAACTGAACCCTAAGAGGGTATTGGTGAACCCTGTCGTGGATGTGATTCAAAGATGGAGCACTGAACCTTAAGAGTAGGGTACTGCCTAAGACGGGACGGAAAAGGGTTTAGGGTTGGATTAGGCGAACCCGCTTCGTGGCTCCGCCTAATCCAACCCTAAACCCTTTTCCTTATTTAAGCTCACTAAACCCGCAAGAAACTGAGCCCTAAGAGGGTATTGGTGAACCCTGTCGTGGATGTGATTCAAAGATGGAGCACTGAACCTTAAGAGTAGGGTACTGCCTAAGACGGGACGGAAAAGGGTTTAGGGTTGGATTAGGCGAACCCGCTTCGTGGCTCCGCCTAATCCAACCCTAAACCCTTTTCCTTATTTAAGCTCACTAAACCCGCAAGAAACTGAGCCCTAAGAGGGTATTGGTGAACCCTGTCGTGGATGTGATTCAAAGATGGGGCACTGAACCTTAAGAGTAGGGTACTGTATAAGACGGGACGGAAAAGGGTTTAGGGTTGGATTAGGCGTGCCCGCTTCGCGGCTCCGCCTTATCCAACCCTAAACCCTTTTCCTTATTCAAGCTCACTAAACCCGCAATAAACTGAACCCTAAGAGGGTATTGGTGAACCCTGTCGTGGATGTGATTCAAAGATGGGGCACTAAACCTTAAGAGTAGGGTACTGCATAAGACGGGACGGGAAAGGGTTTAGGGTTTGATTTGGCGTACCCGCTTCGCGGCTCTACCTAATCCAACCCTAAACCCTTTTCCTTATTCAAGGTCACTAATCCCGCAAGAAACCGAACCCTAAGAGGGTATTGGTGAACCCTGTCGTGGATGTGATTCAAAGATGGGGCACTAAACCTTAAGAGTAGGGTACTGCATAAGACGGGACGGAAAAGGGTTTAGGGTTGGATTAGGCGAACCCGCTTCGCGGCTCCGCCTAATCCAACCCTAAACCCTTTTCCTAATTTAAGGTCACTAAACCCGCAAGAAACTGAACCCTAAGAGGGTATTGGCCTGGTGAACCCTGTCGTGGATGTGATTCAAAGATGGGGCACTGAACTTTAAGAGTAGGGTACTGCATAAGACGGGACGGAAAAGGGTTTAGGGTTGGATTAGGTGAACCCGCTTCGCGGCTCCGCCTAATCCAACCCTAAACCCTTTTCCTTATTCAAGGTCATTAAACCCGCAAGAAACTTAACCCTAAGAGGGTATTGGCCTGGTAAACCCTGTCGTGGACGTTTTTCAAAGATGGGGCACTGAACCTTAAGAGTAGGGTACTGCATAGGACGGGACGGAAAAGGGTTTAGGGTTGGATTAGGCGTGCCCGCTTCGCGGCTCCGCCTTATCCAACCCTAAACCCTTTTCCTTATTCAAGCTCACTAAACCCGCAATAAACTGAACCCTAAGAGGGTATTGGTGAACCCTGTCGTGGATGTGATTCAAAGATGGAGCACTGAACCTTAAGAGTAGGGTACTGCCTAAGACGGGACGGAAAAGGGTTTAGGGTTGGATTAGGCGAACCCGCTTCGTGGCTCCGCCTAATCCAACCCTAAACCCTTTTCCTTATTTAAGCTCACTAAACCCGCAAGAAACTGAGCCCTAAGAGGGTATTGGTGAACCCTGTCGTGGATGTGTTTCAAAGATGGGGCACTGAACCTTAAGAGTAGGGTACTGCCTAAGACGGGACGGAAAAGGGTTTAGGGTTGGATTAGGCGTGCCCGCTTCGCGGCTCCGCCTTATCCAACCCTAAACCCTTTTCCTTATTCAAGCTCACTAAACCCGCAATAAACTGAACCCTAAGAGGGTATTGGTGAACCCTGTCGTGGATGTGATTCAAAGATGGAGCACTGAACCTTAAGAGTAGGGTACTGCCTAAGACGGGACGGAAAAGGGTTTAGGGTTGGATTAGGCGAACCCGCTTCGTGGCTCCGCCTAATCCAACCCTAAACCCTTTTCCTTATTTAAGCTCACTAAACCCGCAAGAAACTGAGCCCTAAGAGGGTATTGGTGAACCCTGTCGTGGATGTGATTCAAAGATGGAGCACTGAACCTTAAGAGTAGGGTACTGCCTAAGACGGGACGGAAAAGGGTTTAGGGTTGGATTAGGCGAACCCGCTTCGTGGCTCCGCCTAATCCAACCCTAAACCCTTTTCCTTATTTAAGCTCACTAAACCCGCAAGAAACTGAGCCCTAAGAGGGTATTGGTGAACCCTGTCGTGGATGTGATTCAAAGATGGGGCACTGAACCTTAAGAGTAGGGTACTGTATAAGACGGGACGGAAAAGGGTTTAGGGTTGGATTAGGCGTGCCCGCTTCGCGGCTCCGCCTTATCCAACCCTAAACCCTTTTCCTTATTCAAGCTCACTAAACCCGCAATAAACTGAACCCTAAGAGGGTATTGGTGAACCCTGTCGTGGATGTGATTCAAAGATGGGGCACTAAACCTTAAGAGTAGGGTACTGCATAAGACGGGACGGGAAAGGGTTTAGGGTTTGATTTGGCGTACCCGCTTCGCGGCTCTACCTAATCCAACCCTAAACCCTTTTCCTTATTCAAGGTCACTAATCCCGCAAGAAACTGAACCCTAAGAGGGTATTGGTGAACCCTGTCGTGGATGTGATTCAAAGATGGGGCACTAAACCTTAAGAGTAGGGTACTGCCTAAGACGGGACGGAAAAGGGTTTAGGGTTGGATTAGGCGAACCCGCTTCGTGGCTCCGCCTAATCCAACCCTAAACCCTTTTCCTTATTTAAGCTCACTAAACCCGCAAGAAACTGAGCCCTAAGAGGGTATTGGTGAACCCTGTCGTGGATGTGATTCAAAGATGGGGCACTGAACCTTAAGAGTAGGGTACTGCCTAAGACGGGACGGAAAAGGGTTTAGGGTTGGATTAGGCGTGCCCGCTTCGCGGCTCCGCCTTATCCAACCCTAAACCCTTTTCCTTATTCAAGCTCACTAAACCCGCAATAAACTGAACCCTAAGAGGGTATTGGTGAACCCTGTCGTGGATGTGATTCAAAGATGGAGCACTGAACCTTAAGAGTAGGGTACTGCCTAAGACGGGACGGAAAAGGGTTTAGGGTTGGATTAGGCGAACCCGCTTCGTGGCTCCGCCTAATCCAACCCTAAACCCTTTTCCTTATTTAAGCTCACTAAACCCGCAAGAAACTGAGCCCTAAGAGGGTATTGGTGAACCCTGTCGTGGATGTGATTCAAAGATGGAGCACTGAACCTTAAGAGTAGGGTACTGCCTAAGACGGGACGGAAAAGGGTTTAGGGTTGGATTAGGCGAACCCGCTTCGTGGCTCCGCCTAATCCAACCCTAAACCCTTTTCCTTATTTAAGCTCACTAAACCCGCAAGAAACTGAGCCCTAAGAGGGTATTGGTGAACCCTGTCGTGGATGTGATTCAAAGATGGGGCACTGAACCTTAAGAGTAGGGTACTGTATAAGACGGGACGGAAAAGGGTTTAGGGTTGGATTAGGCGTGCCCGCTTCGCGGCTCCGCCTTATCCAACCCTAAACCCTTTTCCTTATTCAAGCTCACTAAACCCGCAATAAACTGAACCCTAAGAGGGTATTGGTGAACCCTGTCGTGGATGTGATTCAAAGATGGGGCACTAAACCTTAAGAGTAGGGTACTGCATAAGACGGGACGGGAAAGGGTTTAGGGTTTGATTTGGCGTACCCGCTTCGCGGCTCTACCTAATCCAACCCTAAACCCTTTTCCTTATTCAAGGTCACTAATCCCGCAAGAAACTGAACCCTAAGAGGGTATTGGTGAACCCTGTCGTGGATGTGATTCAAAGATGGGGCACTAAACCTTAAGAGTAGGGTACTGCATAAGACGGGACGGAAAAGGGTTTAGGGTTGGATTAGGCGAACCCGCTTCGCGGCTCCGCCTAATCCAACCCTAAACCCTTTTCCTAATTTAAGGTCACTAAACCCGCAAGAAACTGAACCCTAAGAGGGTATTGGCCTGGTGAACCCTGTCGTGGATGTGATTCAAAGATGGGGCACTGAACTTTAAGAGTAGGGTACTGCATAAGACGGGACGGAAAAGGGTTTAGGGTTGGATTAGGTGAACCCGCTTCGCGGCTCCGCCTAATCCAACCCTAAACCCTTTTCCTTATTCAAGGTCATTAAACCCGCAAGAAACTTAACCCTAAGAGGGTATTGGCCTGGTAAACCCTGTCGTGGACGTTTTTCAAAGATGGGGCACTGAACCTTAAGAGTAGGGTACTGCATAGGACGGGACGGAAAAGGGTTTAGGGTTGGATTAGGCGTGCCCGCTTCGCGGCTCCGCCTTATCCAACCCTAAACCCTTTTCCTTATTCAAGCTCACTAAACCCGCAATAAACTGAACCCTAAGAGGGTATTGGTGAACCCTGTCGTGGATGTGATTCAAAGATGGAGCACTGAACCTTAAGAGTAGGGTACTGCCTAAGACGGGACGGAAAAGGGTTTAGGGTTGGATTAGGCGAACCCGCTTCGTGGCTCCGCCTAATCCAACCCTAAACCCTTTTCCTTATTTAAGCTCACTAAACCCGCAAGAAACTGAGCCCTAAGAGGGTATTGGTGAACCCTGTCGTGGATGTGATTCAAAGATGGGGCACTGAACCTTAAGAGTAGGGTACTGCCTAAGACGGGACGGAAAAGGGTTTAGGGTTGGATTAGGCGTGCCCGCTTCGCGGCTCCGCCTTATCCAACCCTAAACCCTTTTCCTTATTCAAGCTCACTAAACCCGCAATAAACTGAACCCTAAGAGGGTATTGGTGAACCCTGTCGTGGATGTGATTCAAAGATGGAGCACTGAACCTTAAGAGTAGGGTACTGCCTAAGACGGGACGGAAAAGGGTTTAGGGTTGGATTAGGCGAACCCGCTTCGTGGCTCCGCCTAATCCAACCCTAAACCCTTTTCCTTATTTAAGCTCACTAAACCCGCAAGAAACTGAGCCCTAAGAGGGTATTGGTGAACCCTGTCGTGGATGTGATTCAAAGATGGAGCACTGAACCTTAAGAGTAGGGTACTGCCTAAGACGGGACGGAAAAGGGTTTAGGGTTGGATTAGGCGAACCCGCTTCGTGGCTCCGCCTAATCCAACCCTAAACCCTTTTCCTTATTTAAGCTCACTAAACCCGCAAGAAACTGAGCCCTAAGAGGGTATTGGTGAACCCTGTCGTGGATGTGACTCAAAGATGGAGCACTGAACCTTAAGAGTAGGGTACTGCCTAAGACGGGACGGAAAAGGGTTTAGGGTTGGATTAGGCGAACCCGCTTCGTGGCTCCGCCTAATCCAACCCTAAACCCTTTTCCTTATTTAAGCTCACTAAACCCGCAAGAAACTGAGCCCTAAGAGGGTATTGGTGAACCCTGTCGTGGATGTGATTCAAAGATGGGGCACTGAACCTTAAGAGTAGGGTACTGTATAAGACGGGACGGAAAAGGGTTTAGGGTTGGATTAGGCGTGCCCGCTTCGCGGCTCCGCCTTATCCAACCCTAAACCCTTTTCCTTATTCAAGCTCACTAAACCCGCAATAAACTGAACCCTAAGAGGGTATTGGTGAACCCTGTCGTGGATGTGATTCAAAGATGGGGGACTAAACCTTAAGAGTAGGGTACTGCATAAGACGGGACGGGAAAGGGTTTAGGGTTTGATTTGGCGTACCCGCTTCGCGGCTCTACCTAATCCAACCCTAAACCCTTTTCCTTATTCAAGGTCACTAATCCCGCAAGAAACTGAACCCTAAGAGGGTATTGGTGAACCCTGTCGTGGATGTGATTCAAAGATGGGGCACTAAACCTTAAGAGTAGGGTACTGCATAAGACGGGACGGAAAAGGGTTTAGGGTTGGATTAGGCGAACCCGCTTCGCGGCTCCGCCTAATCCAACCCTAAACCCTTTTCCTAATTTAAGGTCACTAAACCCGCAAGAAACTGAACCCTAAGAGGGTATTGGCCTGGTGAACCCTGTCGTGGATGTGATTCAAAGATGGGGCACTGAACTTTAAGAGTAGGGTACTGCATAAGACGGGACGGAAAAGGGTTTAGGGTTGGATTAGGTGAACCCGCTTCGCGGCTCCGCCTAATCCAACCCTAAACCCTTTTCCTTATTCAAGGTCATTAAACCCGCAAGAAACTTAACCCTAAGAGGGTATTGGCCTGGTAAACCCTGTCGTGGACGTTTTTCAAAGATGGGGCACTGAACCTTAAGAGTAGGGTACTGCATAGGACGGGACGGAAAAGGGTTTAGGGTTGGATTAGGCGTGCCCGCTTCGCGGCTCCGCCTTATCCAACCCTAAACCCTTTTCCTTATTCAAGCTCACTAAACCCGCAATAAACTGAACCCTAAGAGGGTATTGGTGAACCCTGTCGTGGATGTGATTCAAAGATGGAGCACTGAACCTTAAGAGTAGGGTACTGCCTAAGACGGGACGGAAAAGGGTTTAGGGTTGGATTAGGCGAACCCGCTTCGTGGCTCCGCCTAATCCAACCCTAAACCCTTTTCCTTATTTAAGCTCACTAAACCCGCAAGAAACTGAGCCCTAAGAGGGTATTGGTGAACCCTTTCGTGGATGTGATTCAAAGATGGGGCACTGAACCTTAAGAGTAGGGTACTGCCTAAGACGGGACGGAAAAGGGTTTAGGGTTGGATTAGGCGTGCCCGCTTCGCGGCTCCGCCTTATCCAACCCTAAACCCTTTTCCTTATTCAAGCTCACTAAACCCGCAATAAACTGAACCCTAAGAGGGTATTGGTGAACCCTGTCGTGGATGTGATTCAAAGATGGAGCACTGAACCTTAAGAGTAGGGTACTGCCTAAGACGGGACGGAAAAGGGTTTAGGGTTGGATTAGGCGAACCCGCTTCGTGGCTCCGCCTAATCCAACCCTAAACCCTTTTCCTTATTTAAGCTCACTAAACCCGCAAGAAACTGAGCCCTAAGAGGGTATTGGTGAACCCTGTCGTGGATGTGATTCAAAGATGGAGCACTGAACCTTAAGAGTAGGGTACTGCCTAAGACGGGACGGAAAAGGGTTTAGGGTTGGATTAGGCGAACCCGCTTCGTGGCTCCGCCTAATCCAACCCTAAACCCTTTTCCTTATTTAAGCTCACTAAACCCGCAAGAAACTGAGCCCTAAGAGGGTATTGGTGAACCCTGTCGTGGATGTGATTCAAAGATGGGGCACTGAACCTTAAGAGTAGGGTACTGTATAAGACGGGACGGAAAAGGGTTTAGGGTTGGATTAGGCGTGCCCGCTTCGCGGCTCCGCCTTATCCAACCCTAAACCCTTTTCCTTATTCAAGCTCACTAAACCCGCAATAAACTGAACCCTAAGAGGGTATTGGTGAACCCTGTCGTGGATGTGATTCAAAGATGGAGCACTGAACCTTAAGAGTAGGGTACTGCCTAAGACGGGACGGAAAAGGGTTTAGGGTTGGATTAGGCGAACCCGCTTCGTGGCTCCGCCTAATCCAACCCTAAACCCTTTTCCTTATTTAAGCTCACTAAACCCGCAAGAAACTGAGCCCTAAGAGGGTATTGGTGAACCCTGTCGTGGATGTGATTCAAAGATGGGGCACTGAACCTTATGAGTAGGGTACTGTATAAGACGGGACGGAAAAGGGTTTAGGGTTGGATTTGGCGTACCCGCTTCGCGGCTCCGGCTAATCCAACCCTAAACCCTTTTCATTATTTAAGGTCACTAAACCCGCAAGAAACTGAACCCTAAGAGGGTATTGGTGAACCCTGTCGTGGATGTGATTCGAAGATGGGGCACTGAACCTTAAGATTAGAGTACTGCATAAGACGGGACGGAAAAGGGTTAAGGGTTGGATTTGGGGTACCCGCTTCGCGGCTCCGCCTAATCCAAACCTAAACCTTTTTCCTTATTAAAGGTCACTAAACCCGCAAGAAACTGAACCCTAAGAGGGTATTGGCCTGGTGAACCCTGTCATGGATGTGATTCAAAGATGGGGCACTGAACCTTAAGAGTAGGGTACTGCATAAGACGGGACTGAAAAGGGTTTAGGGTTGAATTAGGCGAACCCGCTTCGCGGCTCCGCCTAATCCAACCCTAAACCCTTTTCCTTATTTAAGGTCACTAAACCCACAAGAAACTGAACCCTAAGAGGGTATTGGTGAACCTTGTCGTGGATGTGATTCAAAGATGGGGCACTGAACCTTAAGAGTACGGTACTGCATAAGACGGGACGGAAAAGGGTTTAGGGTTGGATTAGGCGTGCCCGCTTCGCGGCTCCGCCTAATCCAACTCTAAACCCTTTTCCTTATTCAAGCTCACTAATCCCGCAAGAAACTGAACCCTAAGAGGGTATTGGTGAACCCTATCGTGGATGTGATTCAAAGATGGGGCACTAAACCTTAAGAGTAGGGTACTGCATAAGACGGGACGGGAAAGGGTTTAGGGTTTGATTTGGCGTACCCGCTTCGCGGCTCTGCCTAATCCAACCCTAAACGCTTTTCCTTATTCAAGGTCACTAATCCCGCAAGAAACTGAACCCTAAGAGGGTATTGGTGAACCCTGTCGTGGATGTGATTCAAAGATGGGGCACTAAACCTTAAGAGTAGGGTACTGCATAAGACGGGACGGAAAAGGGTTTAGGGTTGGATTAGGCGAACCCGCTTCGCGGCTCCGCCTAATCCAACCCTAAACCCTTTTCCTTATTTAAGGTCACTAAACCCGCAAGAAACTGAACCCTAAGAGGGTATTGGCCTGGTGAACCCTGTCGTGGATGTGATTCAAAGATGGGGCACTGAACTTTAAGAGTAGGGTACTGCATAAGACGGGACGGAAAAGGGTTTAGGGTTGGATTAGGTGAACCCGCTTCGCGGCTCCGCCTAATCCAACCCTAAACCCTTTTCCTTATTCAAGGTCACTAAACCCGCAAGAAACTGAACCCTAAGAGGGTATTGGCCTGGTGAACCCTGTCGTGGACGTTTTTCAAAGATGGGGCACTGAACCTTAAGAGTAGGGTACTGCATAAGACGGGACGGAAAAGGGTTTAGGGTTGGATTAGGCGTGCCCGCTTCGCGGCTCCGCCTTATCCAACCCTAAACCCTTTTCCTTATTCAAGCTCACTAAACCCGCAATAAACTGAACCCTAAGAGGGTATTGGTGAACCCTGTCGTGGATGTGATTCAAAGATAGGGCACTGAACCTTAAGAGTAGGGTATTGCATAAGACGGGATGGAAAAGGGTTTAGGGTTGGATTAGGCGTACCCGCTTCGTGGCTCCGCCTAATCCAAACCTAAACCCTTTTCCTTATTCAAGGTCACTAAACCCGCAAGAAACTAAACCCTAAGAGGGTATTGGTGAACCCTGTCGTGGATGTGATTCAAAGATGGGGCACTGAAAAGGGTTTAGGGTTGGATTAGGCGAACCCTCTTCGTGGCTCCGCCTAATCCAACCCTAAACCCTTTTCCTTATTCAAGGCCACTAATCCCGCAAGAAACTGAACCCTAAGAGGGTATTGGTGAACCCTGTCGTGGATGTGATTCAAAGATGGGGCACTGAACCTTAAGAGTAGGGTACTGCATAAGACGGGACGGAAAAGGGTTTAGGGTTGGATTAGGCGTACCCATTTCGCGGCTCCGCCTAATCCAACCCTAAACCCTTTTCCTTATTTAAGGTCACTAAACCCGCAAGAAACTGAACCCTAAGAGGGTATTGGTGAACCCTGTCGTGGATGTGATTCAAAGATGGGGCACTGAACCTTAAGAGTAGGGTACTGCATAAGATGGGACGGAAAAGGGTTTAGGGTTGGATTAGGCGTACCCGCTTCGCGGCTCCGCCTAATCCAACCCTAAACCCTTTTCCTTATTTAAGGTCACTAAACCCGCAAGAAACTGAACCCTAAGAGGGTATTGGCCTGGTGAACCCTGTCGTGGATGTGATTCAAAGATGGGGCACTGAACTTTAAGAGTAGGGTACTGCATAAGACGGGACGGAAAAGGGTTTAGGGTTGGATTAGGCGAACCCGCTTCGCGGCTCCGACTAATCCAACCCTAAACCCTTTTCCTTATTCAAGGTCACAAAACCCGCAAGAAACTGAACCCTAAGAGGGTATTGGCCTGGTGAACCCTGTCGTGGACGTTTTTCAAAGATGGGGCACTGAACCTTAAGAGTAGGGTACTGCATAAGACGGGACGGAAAAGGGTTTAGGGTTGGATTAGGCGTGCCCGCTTCGCGGCTCCGCCTTGTCCAACCCTAAACCCTTTTCCTTATTCAAGCTCACTAAACCCGCAATAAACTGAACCCTAAGAGGGTATTGGTGAACCCTGTTGTGGATGTGATTCAAAGATAGGGCACTGAACCTTAAGAGTAGGGTATTGCATAAGACGGGATGGAAAAGGGTTTAGGGTTGGATTAGGCGTACCCGCTTCGTGGCTCCGCCTAATCCAACCCTAAACCCTTTTCCTTATTCAAGGTCACTAAACCCGCAAGAAACTAAACCCTAAGAGGGTATTGGTGAACCCTGTCGTGGATGTGATTCAAAGATGGGGCACTGAACCTTAAGAGTAGGGTACTACATAAGACGGGACGGAAAAGGGTTTAGGGTTGGATTAGGCGTACCCGCTTCGCGGCTCCGCCTAATCCAACCCTAAACCCTTTTCCTTATTTAAGGTCACTAAACCCGCAAGAAACTGAACCCTAAGAGGGTATTGGTGAACCTTGTCGTGGATGTGGTTCAAAGATGGGGCACTGAACCTTAAGAGTAGGGTACTGCATAAGACGGGACGGAAAAGGTTTTAGGGTTGGATTTGGCGTACCCGCTTCGCGGCTCTGCCTAATCCAACCCTAAACCCTTTTCCTTATTCAAGGTCACTAATCCCGCAAGAAACTGAATCCTAAGAGGGTATTGGTGAACCCTGTCGTGGATGTGATTCAAAGATGGGGCACTGAACCTTAAGAGTAGGGTACTGCATAAGACGGGACGGAAAAGGGTTTAGGGTTGGATTAGGCGTACCCGCTTCGCGGCTCCGCCTAATCTAACCCCAAACCCTTTTCCTTATTCAAGGTCACTAAACCCGCAAGAAACTGAACCCTAAGAGGGTATTAGCCTGGTGAACCCTGTCGTGGATGTTTTTCAAAGATGGGGCACTGAACCTTAAGAGTAGGGTACTGCATAAAACGGGACGGAAAAGGGTTTAGGGTTGGATTAGGCGTGCCCGCTTCGCGGCTCCGCCTTATCCAACCCTAAACCCTTTTCCTTATTCAAGCTCACTAAACCCGCAATAAACTGAACCCTAAGAGGGTATTGGTGAACCCTGTCGTGGATGTGATTCAAAGATAGGGCACTGAACTTTAAGAGTAGAGTACTGCATAAGACGGGATGGAAAAGGGTTTAGGGTTGGATTAGGCATACCCGCTTCGCGGCTCCGCCTAATCCAACCCTAAACCCTTTTCCTTGTTCAAGGTCACTAAACCCGTAAGAAACTAAACCCTAAGAGGGTATTAGTGAACCCTGTCGTGGATGTGATTCAAAGATGGGGCACTGAACCTTAAGAGTAGGGTACTGCCTAAGACGGGACGGAAAAGGGTTTAGGGTTGGATTAGGCGAACCCGCTTCGTGGCTCCGCCTAATCCAACCCTAAACCCTTTTCCTTATTCAAGGCCACTAATCCCGCAAGAAACTGAACCCTAAGAGGGTAATGGTGAACCTTGTCGTGGATAAGATTCAAAGATGGGGCACTGAACCTTAAGAGTAGGGTACTGCATAAGACGGGACGGAAAAGGTTTTAGGGTTGGATTTGGCGTACCCGCTTCGCGGCTCTGCCTAATCCAACCCTAAACCCTTTTCCTTATTCAAGGTCACTAATCCCGCAAGAAACTGAATGCTAAGAGGGTATTAGTGAACCCTGTCGTGGATGTGATTCAAAGATGGGGCACTGAACCTTAAGAGTAGGGTACTGCATTAGACGGGACGGAAAAGGGTTTCGGTTGGATTAGGCGTACCCGCTTCGCGGCTCCGCCTAATCTAACCCCAAACCCTTTTCCTTATTCAAGGTCACTAAACCCGCAAGAAACTGAACCCTAAGAGGGTATTGGCCTGGTGAACCCTGTCGTGGATGTTTTTCAAAGATGGGGCACTGAACCTTAAGAGTAGGGTACTGCATAAGACGGGATGGAAAAGGGTTTAGGGTTGGATTAGGCGTACCCGCTTCGCGGCTCCGCCTAATCCAACCGTAAACCCTTTTCCTTATTCAAGGTCACTAAACCCGTAAGAAACTAAACCCTAAGAGGGTATTGGTGAACCCTGTCGTGGATGTGATTCAAAGATGGGGCACTGAACCTTAAGAGTAGGGTACTGCCTAAGACGGGACGGAAAAGGGTTTAGGGTTGGATTAGGCGAACCGCTTCGTGGCTCCGCCTAATCCAACCCTAAACCCTTTTCCTTATTCAAGGCCACTAATCCCGCAAGAAACTGAACCCTAAGAGGGTATTGGTGAACCCTGTCGTGGATGTGATTCGAAGATGGGGCACTGAACCTTAAGAGTAGGGTACTACCTAAGACGGGACGGAAAAGGTTTAGGGTTGGATTAGGCAAACCCGCTTCGTGGCTCCGCCTAATCCAACCCTAAACCCTTTTCCTTATTCAAAGCCACTAATCCCGCAAGAAACTGAACCCTAAGAGGGTATTGGTGAACCCTGTCGTGGATGTGATTCAAAGATGGGGCACTGAATCTTAAGAGTAGGGTACTGCATAAGACGGGACGGAAAAGGGTTTAGGGTTGGATTAGGCGTACCTGTTTCGCGACTCCGCCTAATCCAACCTTAAACCCTTTTCCTCATTTAAGCTCACTAAACCCGCAAGAAACTGAGCCCTAAGAGGGTATTGGTGAACCCTGTCGTGGATGTGATTCAAAGATGGGGTACTGAACCTTAAGAGTAGGGTACTGCATAAGACGGGACGGAAAAGGGTTTAGGGTTGGATTTGGCGTACCCGCTTCGCGGCTCCGCCTAATCCAACCCTAAACCATTTTCATTATTTAAGGTCACTAAACCCGCAAGAAACTGAACCCTAAGAGGGTATTGGCCTGGTGAACCCTGTCGTGGATGTTTTTCAAAGATGGGGCACTGAACCTTAAGAGTAGGGTACTGCATAAGACGGGACGGAAAAGGGTTTAGGGTTGGATTAGGCGTGCCCGCTTCGGGGCTCCGCCTAACCCAACCCTAAACCCTTTTCCTTATCCAAGGCCACTAATCCCGCAAGAAACTGAACCCTAAAAGGGTATTGGTGAACCCTGTCGTGGATGTGATTCAAAGATAGGGCACTGAACTTTAAGAGTAGGGTACTGCATAAGACGGGATGGAAAAAGGGTTTAAGGTTGGATTAGGCGTACCCGCTTCGCGGCTCCGCCTAACACAACCCTAAACCCTTTTCCTTATTCAAGGTCACTAAACCCGTAAGAAACTAAACCCTAAGAGGGTATTGGTGAACCCTGTCGTGGATGTGATTCAAAGATGGGGCACTGAACCTTAAGAGTAGGGTACTGCCTAAGACGGGATGGAAAAGGGTTTAGGGTTGGATTAGGCGAACCCGCTTCATGGCTCCGCCTAATCCAACCCTAAACCCTTTTCCTTATTCAAGGCCACTAATCCCGCAAGAAACTGAACCCTAAGAGGGTATTGGTGAACCCTGTCGTGGATGTGATTCAAAGATGGGGCACTGAACCTTAAGAGTAGGGTACTGCCTAAGACGGGACGGAAAAGGGTTTAGGGTTGGATTAAGCGAACCCGCTTCGTGGCTCCGCCTAATCCAACCCTAAACCCTTTTTCTTATTCAAGGCCACTAATCCCGCAAGAAACTGAACCCTAAGAGGGTATTGGTGAACCCTGTCGTGGATGTGATTCAAAGATGGGGCACTGAACCTTAAGAGTAGGGTACTGCATAAGACGGGACGGAAAAAGGGTTTAGGGTTGGATTAGGCGTACCTGTTTCGCGACTCCGCCTAATCCAACCCTAAACCCTTTTCCTTATTTAAGCTCACTAAACCCGCAAGACACTGAGCCCTAAGAGGGTATTGGTGAACCCTGTCGTGGATGTGATTCAAAGATGGGGCACTGAACCTTAAGAGTAGGGTACTGCATAAGACGGGACGGAAAAGGGTTTAGGGTTGGATTTGGCGTACCCGCTTCGCGGCTCCGCCTAATCCAACCCTAAACCATTTTCATTATTTAAGGTCACTAAACCTGCAAGAAACTGAACCCTAAGAGGGTATTGGCCTGGTGAACCCTGTCGTGGATGTTTTTCAAAGATGGGGCACTGAACCTTAAGAGTAGGGTACTGCATAAGACGGGACGGAAAAGGGTTTAGGGTTGGATTAGGCGTGCCCGCTTCGGGGCTCCGCCTAACCCAACCCTAAACCCTTTTCCTTATCCAAGGCCACTAATCCCGCAAGAAACTGAACCCTAAGAGGGTATTGGTGAACCCTGTCGTGGATGTGATTCAAAGATAGGGCACTGAACTTTAAGAGTAGGGTACTGCATAAGACGGGATGGAAAAAGGGTTTAAGGTTGGATTAGGCGTACCCGCTTCGCGGCTCCGCCTAATCCAACCCTAAACCCTTTTCCTTATTCAAGGTCACTAAACCCGCAAGAAACTGAGCCCTAAGAGGGTATTGGTGAACCCTGTCGTGGATGTGATTCAAAGATGGGGCACTGAACCTTAAGAGTAGGGTACTGCATAAGACGGGACGGAAAAGGGTTTAGGGTTGGATTAGGCGTGCCCGCTTCGTGGCTCCACCTAGTCCAACCCTAAACCCTTTTCCTTATTCAAGGCCACTAATCCCGCAAGAAACTGAACCCTAAGAGGGTATTGGTGAACCCTGTCGTGGATGTGATTCAAAGATGGGGCACTGAACCTTAAGAGTAGGGTACTGCATAAGACGGGACGGAAAAAGGGTTTAGGGTTGGATTAGGCGTACCTGTTTCGCGACTCCGCCTAATCCAACCCTAAACCCTTTTCCTTATTTAAGCTCACTAAACCCGCAAGACACTGAGCCCTAAGAGGGTATTGGTGAACCCTGTCGTGGATGTGATTCAAAGATGGGGCACTGAACCTTAAGAGTAGGGTACTGCATAAGACGGGACGGAAAAGGGTTTAGGGTTGGATTTGGCGTACCCGCTTCGCGGCTCCGCCTAATCCAACCCTAAACCATTTACATTATTTAAGGTCACTAAACCCGCAAGAAACTGAACCCTAAGAGGGTATTGGCCTGGTGAACCCTGTCGTGGATGTTTTTCAAAGATGGGGCACTGAACCTTAAGAGTAGGGTACTGCATAAGACGGGACGGAAAAGGGTTTAGGGTTGGATTAGGCGTGCCCGCTTCGGGGCTCCGCCTAACCCAACCCTAAACCCTTTTCCTTATCCAAGGCCACTAATCCCGCAAGAAACTGAACCCTAAGAGGGTATTGGTGAACCCTGTCGTGGATGTGATTCAAAGATAGGGCACTGAACTTTAAGAGTAGGGTACTGCATAAGACGGGATGGAAAAAGGGTTTAAGGTTGGATTAGGCGTACCCGCTTCGCGGCTCCGCCTAATCCAACCCTAAACCCTTTTCCTTATTCAAGGTCACTAAACCCGCAAGAAACTGAGCCCTAAGAGGGTATTGGTGAACCCTGTCGTGGATGTGATTCAAAGATGGGGCACTGAACCTTAAGAGTAGGGTACTGCATAAGACGGGACGGAAAAGGGTTTAGGGTTGGATTTGGCGTACCCGCTTCGCGGCTCCGCCTAATCCAACCCTAAACCATTTTCATTATTTAAGGTCACTAAACCCGCAAGAAACTGAACCCTAAGAGGGTATTGGTGAACCCTGTCGTGGATGTGATTCGAAGATGGGGCACTGAACCTTAAGAGTAGGGTACTACCTAAGACGGGACGGAAAAGGTTTAGGGTTGGATTAGGCGAACCCGCTTCGTGGCTCCGCCTAATCCAACCCTTAACCCTTTTCCTTATTCAAAGCCACTAATCCCGCAAGAAACTGAACCCTAAGAGGGTATTGGTGAACCCTGTCGTGGATGTGATTCAAAGATGGGGCACTGAACCTTAAGAGTAGGGTACTGCATAAGACGGGACGGAAAAAGGGTTTAGGGTTGGATTAGGCGTACCTGTTTCGCGACTCCGCCTAATCCAACCCTAAACCCTTTTCCTTATTTAAGCTCACTAAACCCGCAAGACACTGAGCCCTAAGAGGGTATTGGTGAACCCTGTCGTGGATGTGATTCAAAGATGGGGCACTGAACCTTAAGAGTAGGGTACTGCATAAGACGGGACGGAAAAGGGTTTAGGGTTGGATTTGGCGTACCCGCTTCGCGGCTCCGCCTAATCCAACCCTAAACCATTTTCATTATTTAAGGTCACTAAACCCGCAAGAAACTGAACCCTAAGAGGGTATTGGCCTGGTGAACCCTGTCGTGGATGTTTTTCAAAGATGGGGCACTGAACCTTAAGAGTAGGGTACTGCATAAGACGGGACGGAAAAGGGTTTAGGGTTGGATTAGGCGTGCCCGCTTCGGGGCTCCGCCTAACCCAACCCTAAACCCTTTTCCTTATCCAAGGCCACTAATCCCGCAAGAAACTGAACCCTAAGAGGGTATTGGTGAACCCTGTCGTGGATGTGATTCAAAGATAGGGCACTGAACTTTAAGAGTAGGGTACTGCATAAGACGGGATGGAAAAAGGGTTTAAGGTTGGATTAGGCGTACCCGCTTCGCGGCTCCGCCTAATCCAACCCTAAACCCTTTTCCTTATTCAAGGTCACTAAACCCGCAAGAAACTGAGCCCTAAGAGGGTATTGGTGAACCCTGTCGTGGATGTGATTCAAAGATGGGGCACTGAACCTTAAGAGTAGGGTACTGCATAAGACGGGACGGAAAAGGGTTTAGGGTTGGATTTGGCGTACCCGCTTCGCGGCTCCGCCTAATCCAACCCTAAACCATTTTCATTATTTAAGGTCACTAAACCCGCAAGAAACTGAACCCTAAGAGGGTATTGGTGAACCCTGTCGTGGATGTGATTCGAAGATGGGGCACTGAACCTTAAGAGTAGGGTACTGCATAAGACGGGACGGAAAAGGGTTTAGGGTTGGATTAGGCGTGCCCGCTTCGTGGCTCCACCTAGTCCAACCCTAAACCCTTTTCCTTATTCAAGGCCACTAATCCCGCAAGAAACTGAACCCTAAGAGGGTATTAGTGAACCCCGTCGTGGATGTGATTCAAAGATGGGGCACTGAACCTTAAGAGTAGGGTACTGCATAAGACGGGACGGAAAAAGGGTTTAGGGTTGGATTAGGCGTACCTGTTTCGCGACTCCGCCTAATCCAACCATAAACCCTTTTCCTTATTTAAGCTCACTAAACCCGCAAGAAACTGAGCCCTAAGAGGGTATTGGTGAACCCTGTCGTGGATGTGATTCAAAGATGAGGCACTGAACCTTAAGAGTAGGGTACTGCATAAGACGGGACGGAAAAGGGTTTAGGGTTGGATTTGGCGTACCCGCTTCGCGGCTCCGCCTAATCCAACCCTAAACCATTTTCATTATTTAAGGTCACTAAACCCGCAAGAAACTGAACCCTAAGAGGGTATTGGTGAACCCTGTCGTGGATGTGATTCGAAGATGGGGCACTGAAACTTAAGAGTAGGTTACTGCATAAGACGGGACGGAAAAGGGTTTAGGGTTGGATTAGGCGTGCCCGCTTCGTGGCTCCACCTAGTCCAACCCTAAACCCTTTTCCTTATTCAAGGCCACTAATCCCGCAAGAAACTGAACCCTAAGAGGGTATTGGTGAACCCTGTCGTGGATGTGATTCAAAGATGGGGCACTGAACCTTAAGAGTAGGGTACTGCATAAGACGGGACGGAAAAAGGGTTTAGGGTTGGATTAGGCGTACCTGTTTCGCGACTCCGCCTAATCCAACCCTAAAACCTTTTCCTTATCTAAGCTCACTAAACCCGCAAGAAACTGAGCCCTAAGAGGGTATTGGTGAACCCTGTCGTGGATGTGATTCAAAGATGGGGCACTGAACCTTAATAGTAGGGTACTGCATAAGACGGGACGGAAAAGGGTTTAGGGTTGGATTTGGCGTACCCGCTTCGCGGCTCCGCCTAATCAAACCCTAAACCATTTTCATTATTTAAGGTCAATAAACCCGCAAGAAACTGAACCCTAAGAGGGTATTGGTGAACCCTGTCGTGGATGTGATTCGAAGATGGGGCACTGAACCTTAAGAGTAGGGTACTGCATAAGACGGGACGGAAAAGGGTTTAGGGTTGGATTTGGCGTACCCGCTTCGCGGCTCCGCCTAATCCAACCCTAAACCATTTTCATTATTTAAGGTCACTAAACCCGCAAGAAACTGAACCCTAAGAGGGTATTGGTGAACCCTGTCGTGGATGTGATTCGAAGATGGGGCACTGAACCTTAAGAGTAGGTTACTGCATAAGACGGGACGGAAAAGGGTTTAGGGTTGGATTAGGCGTGCCCGCTTCGTGGCTCCACCTAGTCCAACCCTAAACCCTTTTCCTTATTCAAGGCCACTAATCCCGCAAGAAACTGAACCCTAAGAGGGTATTGGTGAACCCTGTCGTGGATGTGATTCAAAGATGGGGCACTGAACCTTAAGAGTAGGGTACTGCATAAGACGGGACGGAAAAAGGGTTTAGGGTTGGATTAGGCGTACCTGTTTCGCGACTCCGCCTAATCCAACCCAAAAACCTTTTCCTTATCTAAGCTCACTAAACCCGCAAGAAACTGAGCCCTAAGAGGGTATTGGTGAACCCTGTCGTGGATGTGATTCAAAGATGGGGCACTGAACCTTAAGAGTAGGGTACTGCATAAGACGGGACGGAAAAGGGTTTAGGGTTGGATTTGGCGTACCCGCTTCGCGGCTCCGCCTAATCCAACCCTAAACCATTTTCATTATTTAAGGTCAATAAACCCGCAAGAAACTGAACCCTAAGAGGGTATTGGTGAACCCTGTCGTGGATGTGATTCGAAGATGGGGCACTGAACCTTAAGAGTAGGGTACTGCATAAGACGGGACGGAAAAGGGTTTAGGGTTGGATTAGGCGTGCCCGCTTCGTGGCTCCACCTAGTCCAACCCTAAACCCTTTTCCTTATTCAAGGCCACTAATCCCGCAAGAAACTGAACCCTAAGAGGGTATTGGTGAACCCTGTCGTGGATGTGATTCAAAGATGGGGCACTGAACCTTAAGAGTAGGGTACTGCATAAGACGGGACGGAAAAGGGTTTAGGGTTTGATTAGGCGAACCCGCTTCACGGCTCCCCCTAATCCAACCCTGAACCCTTTTCCTTATTTAAGGTCACTAAACCCGCAAGAAACTGAACCCTAAGAGGGTATTGGTGAACCCTGTCGTGGATGTGATTCAAAGATGGGGCACTGAACCTTAAGAGTAGGGTACTGCATAAGACGGGACGGAAAAGGGTTTAGGGTTGGATTTGGCGTACCCGCTTCGCGGCTCCGCCTAATCCAACCCTAAACCATTTTCATTATTTAAGGTCACTAAACCCGCAAGAAACTGAACCCTAAGAGGGTATTGGTGAACCCTGTCGTGGATGTGATTCGAAGATGGGGCACTGAACCTTAAGAGTAGGGTACTGCATAAGACGGGACGGAAAAGGGTTTAGGGTTGGATTAGGCGTGCCCGCTTCGTGGCTCCACCTAGTCCAACCCTAAACCCTTTTCCTTATTCAAGGCCACTAATCCCGCAAGAAACTGAACCCTAAGAGGGTATTGGTGAACCCTGTCGTGGATGTGATTCAAAGATGGGGCACTGAACCTTAAGAGTAGGGTACTGCATAAGACGGGACGGAAAAGGGTTTAGGGTTGGATTTGGCGTACCCGCTTCGCGGCTCCGCCTAATCCAACCCTAAACCATTTTCATTATTTAAGGTCACTAAACCCGCAAGAAACTGAACCCTAAGAGGGTATTGGTGAACCCTGTCGTGGATGTGATTCGAAGATGGGGCACTGAACCTTAAGAGTAGGGTACTGCATAAGACGGGACGGAAAAGGGTTTAGGGTTGGATTAGGCGTGCCCGCTTCGTGGCTCCACCTAGTCCAACCCTAAACCCTTTTCCTTATTCAAGGCCACTAATCCCGCAAGAAACTGAACCCTAAGAGGGTATTGGTGAACCCTGTCGTGGATGTGATTCAAAGATGGGGCACTGAACCTTAAGAGTAGGGTACTGCATAAGACGGGACGGAAAAGGGTTTAGGCTTGGATTTGGCGTACCCGCTTCGCGGCTCCGCCTAATCCAACCCTAAACCTTTTTCATTATTTAAGGTCACTAAACCCGCAAGAAACTGAACCCTAAGAGGGTATTGGTGAACCCTGTCGTGGATGTGATTCGAAGATGGGGCACTGAACCTTAAGAGTAGGGTACTGCATAAGACGGGACGGAAAAGGGTTTAGGGTTGGATTAGGCGTGCCCGCTTCGCGGCTCCGCCTTATCCAACCCTAAACCCTTTTCCTTATTCAAGCTCACTAAACCCGCAATAAACTGAACCATAAGAGGGTATTGGTGAACCCTGTCGTGGATGTGATTCAAAGATAGGGCACTGAACTTTAAGAGTAGGGTAATGCATAAGACGGGATGGAAAAGGGTTTAGGGTTAGATTAGGCGTACCCGCTTCGCGGCTCCGCCTAATCCAACCCTAAACCCTTTTCCTTATTTAAGGTCACTAAACCCGCAAGAAACTGAACCCTAAGAGGGTATTGGTGGACCTTGTCGTGGATGTGATTCAAAGATGGGGCACTGAACCTTAAGAGTAGGGTACTGCCTAAGACGGGACGGAAAAGGGTTTAGGGTTGGATTAGGCGTGCCCGCTTCGTGGCTCCACCTAGTCCAACCCTAAACCCTTTTCCTTATTCAAGGCCACTAATCCCGCAAGAAACTGAACCCTAAGAGGGTATTGGTGAACCCTGTCGTGGATGTTATTCAAAGATGGGGCACTGAACCTTAAGAGTAGGGTACTGCGTAAGACGGGACGGAAAAGGGTTTAGGGTTGGATTAGGCGTACCCATTTTGCGGCTCCGCCTAATCCAACCCTAAACCCTTTTCTTTATTTAAGGTCACTAAACCCGCAAGAAACTGAACCCTAAGAGGGTATTGGCCTGGTGAACCCTGTCGTGGATATTTTTCAAAGATGGGGCACTGAACCTTAAGAGTAGGGTACTGCATAAGACGGGACGGAAAAGGGTTTAGGGTTGGATTAGGCGTGCCCGCTTCGGGGCTCCGCCTTATCCAACCCTAAACCCTTTTACTTATTCAAGCTCACTAAATCCGCAATAAACTGAACCCTAAGAGGGTATTGGTGAACCCTGTCGTGGATGTGATTCAAAGATGGGGCACTGAACCTTAAGAGTAGGGTACTGCATAAGACGGGACGGAAAAGGGTTTAGGGTTTGATTAGGCGAACCCGCTTCGTGGCTCCGCCTAATCCAACCCTAAACCCTTTTCCTTATCCAAGGCCACTAATCCCGCAAGAAACTGAACCCTCAGAGGGTATTGGTGAACCCTGTCGTGGATATAATTCAAAAATGGGGCACTGAACCTTAAAAGTAGGGTATTGCGTAAGACGGGACGGTAAAGGGTTTAGGGTTGGATTAGGCGTACCCATTTTGCGGCTCCGCCTAATCCAACCCTAAACCCTTTTCCTTATTTAAGGTCACTAAACCCGCAAGAAACTGAACCCTAAGAGGGTATTGGTGAACCCTGTCGTGGATGTGATTCAAAGATGGGGCACTAAACCTTAAGAGTAGGGTACTGCATAAGACGGGACGGAAAAGGGTTTAGGGTTGGATTAGGCGTACCCGCTTCGCGGCTCTGCCTAATCCAACCCTAAACCCTTTTCCTTATTTAAGGTCACTAAACCCGCAAGAAACTGAACCCTTAGAGGGTATTAGTGGACCTTGTCGTGGATGTGATTCAAAGATGGGGCACCGAACCTTAAGAGTAGGGTACTGCATAAGACGGGACGGAAAAGGTTTTAGGGTTGGATTTGGCGTACCCGCTTCGTGGCTCCACCTAATCCAACCCTAAACCCATTTCCTTATTAAAGGTCACTAAACCCGCAAGAAACTGAACCCTAAGAGGGTTTTGGTGAACCCTGTCGTGGATGTGATTCAAAGATGGGGCACTGAACCTTAAGAGTAGGGTACTGCATAAGACGGGACGGAAAAGGGTTTAGGGTTGGATTTGGCGTACCCGCTTCGCGGCTTTGCCTAATCCAACCCTAAACCCTTTTCCATATTCAAGGTCACTAAACCCGCAAGAAACTGAACCCTAAGAGGGTGTTGGTCTGTGAACCCTGTCGTCGATGTTTTTCAAAGATGGGGCACTGAACCTTAAGAGTAGGGTACTGCATAAGACGGGACGGAAAAGGGTTTAGGGTTGGATTAGGCGAACCCGCTTCGTGGCTCCGCCTAATCCAACCCTAAACCCTTTTCCTTATCCAAGGCCACTAATCCCGCAAGAAACTGAACCCTAAGAGGGTATTGGTGAACCCTGCCGTGGATGTAATTCAAAAATGGGGCACTGAACCTTAAAAGTAGGGTACTGCGTAAGACGGGACGGTAAAGGGTTTAGTGTTGGATTAGGCGTACCCATTTTGCGGCTCCGCCTAATACAACCCTAAACCCTTTTCCTTATTTAAGGTCACTAAACCCGTAAGAAACTGAACCCTAAGAGGGTATTGGTGAACCCTATCGTGGATGTGATTCAAAGATGGGGCACTGAACCTTAAGAGTAGGGTACTGCATAAGACGGGACGGAAAATGGTTTAGGGTTGGATTAGGCGTACCCGCTTCGCGGCTCCGCCTAATCCAACCCTAAACCCTTTTCCTTATTTAAGGTCACTAAACCCGCAAGAAACTGAACCCTAAGAGGGTATTGGTGGACCTTGTCGTGGATGTGATTCAAATATGGGGCACCGAACCTTAAGAGTAGGGTACTGCATAAGACAGGACGGAAAAGGTTTTAGGGTTGGATTTGGCGTACCCGCTTCGCGGCTCCACCTAATCCAACCCTAAACCCATTTCCTTATTAAAGGTAACTAAACCCGCAAGAAACTGAACCCTAAGAGGGTTTTGGTGAACCCTGTCGTGGATGTGATTCAAATATGGGGCACCGAACCTTAAGAGTAGGGTACTACATAAGACAAGACGGAAAAGGGTTTAGGGTTGGATTAGGCGTGCCCGCTTCGCGGCTCCGCCTAATCCAACCCTAAACCCTTTTCCTTATTCAAGGTCACTAAACCCGCAAGAAACTGAACCCTAAGAGGGTATTGGTCTGTGAACCCTGTCGTCGATGTTTTTCAAAGATGGGGCACTGAACCTTAAGAGTAGGGTACTGCATAAGACAAGACGGAAAAGGGTTTAGGGTTGGATTAGGCGTGCCCGCTTCGCGGCTCCACCTAATCGAACCCTAAACCCTTTTCCTTATTCAAGGTCACTAAACCCGCAAGAAACTGAACCGTAAGAGGGTATTGGCCTGGTGAACCCTGTCGTGGATATTTTTCAAAGATGGGGCACTGAACCTTAAGAGTAGGGTACTGCATAAGACGGGACGGAAAAGGGTTTAGGGTTGGATTAGGCGTGCCCGCTTCGGGGCTCCGCCTTATCCAACCCTAAACCCTTTTACTTATTCAAGCTCACTAAATCCGCAATAAACTGAACCCTAAGAGGGTATTGGTGAACCCTGTCGTGGATGTGATTCAAAGATAGGGCACTGAACTTTAAGAGTAGGGTACTGCATAAGACGGGATGGAAAAGGGTTTAGGGTTGGATTAGGCGTACCCGCTTCGCGGCTCCACCTAATCCAATCCTAAACCCTTTTCCTTATTCAAGGTCACTAAACCCGTAAGAAACTAAACCCTAAGAGGGTATTGGTGAACCCTGTCGTGGATGTGATTCAAAGATGGGGCACTGAACCTTAAGAGTAGGGTACTGCCTAAGACGGGACGGAAAAGGGTTTAGGGTTGGATTAGGCGGACCCGCTTCGCGGCTCCGCCTAATCCAACCCTAAACCCTTTTCCTTATTCAAAGTCACTAAACCCGCAACAAACTGAACCCTAAGAGGGTATTGGTCAACCCTGTCGTGGATGTGATTCAAAGATGGGGCACTAAACCTTAAGAGTAGGGTACTGGATAAGATGGGACGGAAAAGGGTTTAGGGTTGGATTTGGCGTACCCACTTCGCGGCTTTGCCTAATCCAACCCTAAACCCTTTTCCTTATTCAAGGTCACTAAACCCGCAAGAAACTGAACCCTAAGAGGGTATTGGTCTGTGAACCCTGTCGTCGATGTTTTTCAAAGATGGGGCACTGAACCTTAAGAGTAGGGTACTGCATAAGACAAGACGGAAAAGGGTTTAGGGTTGGATTAGGCGTGCCCGCTTCGCGGCTCCACCTAATCCAACCCTAAACCCTTTTCCTTATTCAAGGTCACTAAACCCGCAAGAAACTGAACCGTAAGAGGGTATTGGCCTGGTGAACCCTGTCGTGGATATTTTTCAAAGATGGGGCACTGAACCTTAAGAGTAGGGTACTGCATAAGACGGGACGGAAAAGGGTTTAGGGTTGGATTAGGCGTGCCCGCTTCGGGGCTCCGCCTTATCCAACCCTAAACCCTTTTACTTATTCAAGCTCACTAAATCCGCAATAAACTGAACCCTAAGAGGGTATTGGTGAACCCTGTCGTGGATGTGATTCAAAGATAGGGCACTGAACTTTAAGAGTAGGGTACTGCATAAGACGGGATGGAAAAGGGTTTAGGGTTGGATTAGGCGTACCCGCTTCGCGGCTCCACCTAATCCAATCCTAAACCCTTTTCCTTATTCAAGGTCACTAAACCCGTAAGAAACTAAACCCTAAGAGGGTATTGGTGAACCCTGTCGTGGATGTGATTCAAAGATGGGGCACTGAACCTTAAGAGTAGGGTACTGCCTAAGACGGGACGGAAAAGGGTTTAGGGTTGGATTAGGCGGACCCGCTTCGCGGCTCCGCCTAATCCAACCCTAAACCCTTTTCCTTATTCAAAGTCACTAAACCCGCAACAAACTGAACCCTAAGAGGGTATTGGTCAACCCTGTCGTGGATGTGATTCAAAGATGGGGCACTAAACCTTAAGAGTAGGGTACTGGATAAGATGGGACGGAAAAGGGTTTAGGGTTGGATTTGGCGTACCCACTTCGCGGCTTTGCCTAATCCAACCCTAAACCCTTTTCCTTATTCAAGGTCACTAAACCCGCAAGAAACTGAACCCTAAGAGGGTATTGGTCTGTGAACCCTGTCGTCGATGTTTTTCAAAGATGGGGCACTGAACCTTAAGAGTAGGGTACTGCATAAGACAAGACGGAAAAGGGTTTAGGGTTGGATTAGGCGTTCCCGCTTCGCGGCTCCACCTAATCCAACCCTAAACCCTTTTCCTTATTCAAGGCCACTAATCCCGCAAGAAACTGAACCCTAAGAGGGTATTGGTGAACCCTGTCGTGGATGTGATTCAAAGATGGGGCACTGAACCTTAAGAGTAGGGTACTCATAAGACGGGACGGAGAAGGGTTTAGGTTTGGATTTGGCGTACCCGCTTCGCGGCTCCGCCTAATCCAACCCTAAACCCTTTTCCTTATTTAAGGTCACTAAACCCGCAAGAAACTGAACCCTAAGAGGGTATTGGTGAACCCTGTCGTGGATGTGATTCAAAGATGGGGCACTGAACCTTAAGAGTAGGGTACTGCATAAGACGGGACGGAAAAGGGTTTAGGGTTGGATTTGGCGTACCCGCTTCGCGGCTCCGCCTAATCCAACCCTAAACCCTTTTCCTTATTCAAGGTCACTAAACCCGCAAGAAACTAAACCCTAAGAGGGTATTGGCCTGTGAACCCTGTCGTGGATGTTTTTCAAAGATGGGGAACTGAACCTTAAGAGTAGGGTACTGCATAAGACGGGACGGAAAAGGGTTTAGGGTTGGATTAGGCGTACCCGTTTCGCGGATCCGCCTAATCCGACCCCATACCCTTTTCCTTATTCAAGGTCACTAATCCCGCAAGAAACTGAACCCTAAGAGGGTATTGGTGAACCCTGTCGTGGATGTGATTCAAAGATGGGGCACTGAACCTTAAGAGTAGGGTACTCATAAGACGGGACGGAGAAGGGTTTAGGTTTGGATTTGGCGTACCCGCTTCGCGGCTCCGCCTAATCCAACCCTAAACCCTTTTCCTTATTTAAGGTCACTAAACCCGCAAGAAACTGAACCCTAAGAGGGTATTGGTGAACCCTGTCGTGGATGTGATTCAAAGATGGGGCACTGAACCTTAAGAGTAGGGTACTGCATAAGACGGGACGGAAAAGGGTTTAGGGTTGGATTTGGCGTACCCGCTTCGCGGCTCCGCCTAATCCAACCCTAAACCCTTTTCCTTATTCAAGGTCACTAAACCCGCAAGAAACTAAACCCTAAGAGGGTATTGGCCTGTGAACCCTGTCGTGGATGTTTTTCAAAGATGGGGAACTGAACCTTAAGAGTAGGGTACTGCATAAGACGGGACGGAAAAGGGTTTTGGGTTGGATTAGGCGTGCCCGCTTTGCGGCTCCGCCTAATCCAACCCTAAACCCTTTTCCTTATTCAAGGTCAATAAACCCGCAAGAAACTAAACCCTAAGATGGTATTGGTGAACCCTGTCGTGGATGTGATTCAAAGATGGGGCACTGAACCTTAAGAGTAGGGTACTGCATAAGACGGGACGGAAAAGGGTTTAGGGTTGGATTTGGCGTACCCGCTTCGCGGCTCCGCCTAATCCAACCCTAAACCCTTTTCCTTATTCAAGGTCACTATACCCGCAAGAAACTGAACCCTAAGAGGGTATTGGCTTGTGAACCCTGTCGTGGATGTTTTTCAAAGATGGGGCACTGAACCTTAAGAGTAGGGTACTGCATAAGACGGGACGGAAAAGGGTTTGGGGTTGGATTAGGCGAACCCACTTCGCGGCTCCGCCTAATCCAACACTAAACCCTTTTCCTTATTCAAGCTCACTAAACCCGCAAGAAACTAAACCCTAAGAGGGTATTGGTGAACCCTGTCGTGGATGTGATTCAAAGATGGGGCACTGAACCTTAAGAGTAGGGTACTGCATAAGACGGGACGGAAAAGGGTTTAGGGTTGGATTTGGCGTACCCGCTTCGCGGCTCCGCCTAATCCAACCCTAAACCCTTTTCCTTATTCAAGGTCACTATACCCGCAAGAAACTGAACCCTAAGAGGGTATTGGCTTGTGAACCCTGTCGTGGATATTTTTCAAAGATGGGGCACTGAACCTTAAGAGTAGGGTACTGCATAAGACGGGACAGAAAAAGGTTTAGAGTTGGATTAGGCGTGCCCGCTTCGGGGCTCCGCCTTATCCAACCCTAAACCCTTTTACTTATTCAAGCTCACTAAATCCGCAATAAACTGAACCCTAAGAGGGTATTGGTGAACCCTGTCGTGGATGTGATTCAAAGATAGGGCACTGAACTTTAAGAGTAGGGTACTGCATAAGACGGGATGGAAAAGGGTTTAGGGTTGGATTAGGCGTACCCGCTTCGCGGCTCCACCTAATCCAATCCTAAACCCTTTTCCTTATTCAAGGTCACTAAACCCGTAAGAAACTAAACCCTAAGAGGGTATTGGTGAACCCTGTCGTGGATGTGATTCAAAGATGGGGCACTGAACCTTAAGAGTAGGGTACTGCCTAAGACGGGACGGAAAAGGGTTTAGGGTTGGATTAGGCGAACCCGCTTCCTGGCTCCGCCTAATCCAACCCTAAACCCTTTTCCTTATTCAAGGCCACTAATCCCGCAAGAAACTGAACCCTAAGAGGGTATTGGTGAACCCTGTCGTGGATGTGATTCAAAGATGGGGCACTGAACCTTAAGAGTAGGGTACTCATAAGACGGGACGGAGAAGGGTTTAGGTTTGGATTTGGCGTACCCGCTTCGCGGCTCCGCCTAATCCAACCCTAAACCCTTTTCCTTATTTAAGGTCACTAAACCCGCAAGAAACTGAACCCTAAGAGGGTATTGGTGAACCCTGTCGTGGATGTGATTCAAAGATGGGGCACTGAACCTTAAGAGTAGGGTACTTCATAAGACGGGACGGAAAAGGGTTTAGGGTTGCATTTGGCGTACCCGCTTCGCGGCTCCGCCTAATCCAACCCTAAACCCTTTTCCTTATTCAAGGTCACTAAACCCGCAAGAAACTAAACCCTAAGAGGGTATTGGCCTGTGAACCCTGTCGTGGATGTTTTTCAAAGATGGGGAACTGAACCTTAAGAGTAGGGTACTGCATAAGACGGGACGGAAAAGGGTTTAGGGTTGGATTAGGCGTACCCGTTTCGCGGATCCGCCTAATCCGACCCCATACCCTTTTCCTTATTCAAGGTCACTAATCCCGCAAGAAACTGAACCCTAAGAGGGTATTGGTGAACCCTGTCGTGGATGTGATTCAAAGATGGGGCACTGAACCTTAAGAGTAGGGTACTCATAAGACGGGACGGAGAAGGGTTTAGGTTTGGATTTGGCGTACCCGCTTCGCGGCTCCGCCTAATCCAACCCTAAACCCTTTTCCTTATTTAAGGTCACTAAACCCGCAAGAAACTGAACCCTAAGAGGGTATTGGTGAACCCTGTCGTGGATGTGATTCAAAGATGGGGCACTGAACCTTAAGAGTAGGGTACTGCATAAGACGGGACGGAAAAGGGTTTAGGGTTGGATTTGGCGTACCCGCTTCGCGGCTCCGCCTAATCCAACCCTAAACCCTTTTCCTTATTCAAGGTCACTAAACCCGCAAGAAACTAAACCCTAAGAGGGTATTGGCCTGTGAACCCTGTCGTGGATGTTTTTCAAAGATGGGGAACTGAACCTTAAGAGTAGGGTACTGCATAAGACGGGACGGAAAAGGGTTTTGGGTTGGATTAGGCGTGCCCGCTTTGCGGCTCCGCCTAATCCAACCCTAAACCCTTTTCCTTATTCAAGGTCAATAAACCCGCAAGAAACTAAACCCTAAGATGGTATTGGTGAACCCTGTCGTGGATGTGATTCAAAGATGGGGCACTGAACCTTAAGAGTAGGGTACTGCATAAGACGGGACGGAAAAGGGTTTAGGGTTGGATTTGGCGTACCCGCTTCGCGGCTCCGCCTAATCCAACCCTAAACTCTTTTCCTTATTCAAGGTCACTATACCCGCAAGAAACTGAACCCTAAGAGGGTATTGGCTTGTGTACCCTGTCGTGGATCTTTTTCAAAGATGGGGCACTGAACCTTAAGAGTAGGGTACTGCATAAGACGGGACGGAAAAGGGTTTGGGGTTGGATTAGGCGAACCCACTTCGCGGCTCCGCCTAATCCAACACTAAACCCTTTTCCTTATTCAAGCTCACTAAACCCGCAAGAAACTAAACCCTAAGAGGGTATTGGTGAACCCTGTCGTGGATGTGATTCAAAGATGGGGCACTGAACCTTAAGAGTAGGGTACTGCATAAGACGGGACGGAAAAGGGTTTCGGGTTGGATTTGGCGTACCCGCTTCGCGGCTCCGCCTAATCCAACCCCAAACCCTTTTACTTATTCAAGCTCACTAAATCCGCAATAAACTGAACCCTAAGAGGGTATTGGTGAACCCTGTCGTGGATGTGATTCAAAGATAGGGCACTGAACTTTAAGAGTAGGGTACTGCATAAGACGGGATGGAAAAGGGTTTAGGGTTGGATTAGGCGTACCCGCTTCGCGGCTCCACCTAATCCAATCCTAAACCCTTTTCCTTATTCAAGGTCACTAAACCCGTAAGAAACTAAACCCTAAGAGGGTATTGGTGAACCCTGTCGTGGATGTGATTCAAAGATGGGGCACTGAACATTAAGAGTAGGGTACTGCCTAAGACGGGACGGAAAAGGGTTTAGGGTTGGATTAGGCGGACCCGCTTCGCGGCTCCGCCTAATCCAACCCTAAACCCTTTTCCTTATTCAAAGTCACTAAACCCGCAACAAACTGAACCCTAAGAGGGTATTGGTCAACCCTGTCGTGGATGTGATTCAAAGATGGGGCACTAAACCTTAAGAGTAGGGTACTGGATAAGATGGGACGGAAAAGGGTTTAGGGTTGGATTTGGCGTACCCGCTTCGCGGCTTTGCCTAATCCAACCCTAAACCCTTTTCCTTATTCAAGGTCACTAAACCCGCAAGAAACTGAACCCTAAGAGGGTATTGGTCTGTGAACCCTGTCGTCGATGTTTTTCAAAGATGGGGCACTGAACCTTAAGAGTAGGGTACTGCATAAGACAAGACGGAAAAGGGTTTAGGGTTGGATTAGGCGTGCCCGCTTCGCGGCTCCACCTAATCCAACCCTAAACCCTTTTCCTTATTCAAGGTCACTAAACCCGCAAGAAACTGAACCGTAAGAGGTTATTGGCCTGGTGAACCCTGTCGTGGATATTTTTCAAAGATGGGGCACTGAACCTTAAGAGTAGGGTACTGCATAAGACGGGACGGAAAAGGGTTTAGGGTTGGATTAGGCGTGCCCGCTTCGGGGCTCCGCCTTATCCAACCCTAAACCCTTTTACTTATTCAAGCTCACTAAATCCGCAATAAACTAAACCCTAAGAGGGTATTGGTGAACCCTGTCGTGGATGTGATTCAAAGATGGGGCACTGAACCTTAAGAGTAGGGTACTGCATAAGACGGGACGGAAAAGGGTTTCGGGTTGGATTTGGCGTACCCGCTTCGCGGCTCCGCCTAATCCAACCCCAAACCCTTTTCCTTATTCAAGCTCACTAAACCCGCAATAAACTGAACCCTAAGAGGGTATTGGTGAACCCTGTCGTGGATGTGATTCAAAGATAGGGCACTGAACCTTAAGAGTAGGGTACTGCATAAGACGGGATGGAAAAGGGTTTAGGGTTGGATTAGGCGAACCCGCTTCGCGGCTCCGCCTAATCCAACCCTAAACCCTTTTCCTTATTCAAGGCCACTAATCCCGCAAGAAACAGAACCCTCAAAGGGTATTGGTGAACCCTGTCGTGGATGTGATTCAAAGATGGGGCACTGAACCTTAAGAGTAGGGTACTGCATAAGACGGGACGGAAAAGGGTTTAGGGTTGGATTAGGCGTACCCGTTTCGCGGCTCCGCCTAATCCAACCCTAAACCCTTTTCCTTATTTAAGGTCACTAAACCCGCAAGAAACTGAACCCTAAAAGGGTATTGGTGAACCCTGTCGTGGATGTGATTCGAAGATGGGGCACTGAACCTTAAGAGTAGGGTACTGCATAAGACGGGACGGAAAAGGGTTTAGGGTTGGATTTGGCGTACCCGCTTCGCGGCTCCGCCTAATCCAACCCTTAACCCTTTTCCTTATTTAAGGTCACTAAACCCGCAAGAAACTGAACCCTAAGAGGGTATTGGTGAACCCTGTCTTGGATGTGATTCGAAGATGGGGCACTGAACCTTAAGAGTAGGGTACTGCATAAGACGGGACAGAAAAGGGTTTAGAGAGGGATTAGGCGTACCCGCTTCGCGGTTCCGCCTAATCCAACCCTAAACCCTTTTCCTTATTCAAGGTCACTAAACTCGCATGAAACTAAACCCTAAGAGGGTATTGGTGAACCCTGTCGTGGATGTGATTCAAAGATGGGGCACTGAACCTTAAGAGTAGGGTACTGCCTAAGACGGGACGGAAAAGGGTTTAGGGTTGGATTAGGGGAACCCGCTTCGTGGCTCCGCCTAATCCAACCCTAAACCCTTTTCCTTATTCAAGGTCACTAATCCCGCAAGAAACTGAACCCTAAGAGGGTATTGGTGAACCCTGTCGTGGATGTGATTCAAAGATGGGGCACTGAACCTTAAGAGTAGGGTACTCATAAGACGGGACGGAGAAGGGTTTAGGGTTGGATTAGGCGTACCCGCTTCGCGGCTCCGCCTAATCCAACCCTTAACCCTTTTCCTTATTTAAGGTCACTAAACCCGCAAGAAACTGAACCCTAAGAGGGTATTGGTGAACCCTGTCGTGGATGTGATTCAAAGATGGGGCACTGAACCTTAAGAGTAGGGTACTGCATAAGACGGGACGGAAAAGGGTTTAGGGTTGGATTTGGCGTACCCGCTTCGCGGCTCCGCCTTATCCAACCCTAAACCCTTTTCCTTATTCAAGGTCACTAAACCTGCAAGAAACTGAACCCTAAGAGGGTATTGGCATGTGAACCCAGTCGTCGATGTTTTTCAAAGATGGGGCACTAAACCTTAAGAGTAGGGTACTGCATAAGACGGGACGGAAAAGGGTTTAGGGTTGGATTAGGCGTGCCCGCTTCGCGGCTCCGCCTAATCCAACCCTAAACCCTTTTCCTTATTCAAGGTCACTAAACCCGCAAGAAACTGAACCCTAAGAGGGTATTGGCCTGGTGAACCCTGTCGTGGATGTTTTTCAAAGATGGGGCACTGAACCTTAAGAGTAGGGTACTGCATAAGACGGGACGGAAAAGGGTTTAGGATTGGATTAGGTGTGCCCGCTTCGCGGCTCCGCCTAATCCAACTCTAAACCCTTTTCCTTATTCAAGCTCACTAAACCCGCAATAAACTGAACCCTAAGATGGTATTGGTGAACCCTGTCGTGGATGTGATTCAAATATGGGGCACTGAACCTTAAGAGTAGGGTACTGCCTAAGACGGGACGGAAAAGGGTTTGGGGTTGGATTAGGCGAACCCGCTTCGCGGCTCCGCCTAATCCAACCCTAATCCCTTTTCCTTATTCAAGGTCACTAAACCCGCAAGAAACTAAACCCTAAGAGGGTATTGGTGAACCCTGTCGTGGATGTGATTCAAAGATGGGGCACTGAACCTTAAGAGTAGGGTACTGCATAAGACGGGACGGAAAAGGGTTTCAGGTTGGATTTGGCGTACCCGCTTCGCGGCTCCGCCTAATCCAACCCCAAACCCTTTTCCTTATTCAAGCTCACTAAACCCGCAATAAACTGAACCCTAAGAGGGTATTGGCCTGTGAACCCTGTCGTGGATGTGATTCAAAGATGGGGCACTGAACCTTAAGAGTAGGGTACTGCATAAGACGGGACGGAAAAGGATTTAGGGTTGGATTAGGCGTGCCCGCTTCGCGGCTCCGCCTAATCCAACCCTAAACCCTTTTCCTTATTCAAGGTCACTAAACCCGCAAGAAACTAAACCCTAAGATGGTATTGGTGAACCCTATCGTGGATGTGATTCAAAGATGGGGCACTGAACCTTAAGAGTAGGGTACTGCCTAAGACGGGACGGAAAAGGGTTTAGGGTTGGATTAGGCGAACCCGCTTCGTGGCTCCGCCCAATCCAACACTAAACCCTTTATCTTATTCAAGGCCACTAATCCCGCAAGAAACTGAACCCTAAGAGGGTATTGGCCTATGAACCCTATCGTGGATGTTTTTCAAAGATGGGGCACTGAACCTTAAGAGTAGGGTACTGCATAAGACGGGACGGAAAATGGTTTAGGGTTGGATTAGGCGTGCCCACTTCGCGGCTCCGCCTAATCCAACCCTAAACCCTTTTCCTTATTCAAGGTCACTAAACCCGCAAGAAACTAAACCCTAAGATGGTATTGGTGAACCCTGTCGTGGATGTGATTCAAATATGGGGCACTGAACCTTAAGAGTAGGGTACTGCCTAAGACGGGAAGGAAAAGGATTTGAGGTTGGATTAGGCGAACCCGCTTCGCGGCTCCGCCTAATGCAACCCTAATCCCTTTTCCTTATTCAAGGTCACTAAACCCGCAAGAAACTTAACCCTAAGATGGTATTGGTGAACCCTGTCGTGGATGTGATTCAAATATGGGGCACTGAACCTTAAGAGTAGGTTACTGCCTAAGACGGGAAGGAAAAGGATTTGGGGTTGGATTAGGCGAACCCGCTTCGCGGCTCCGCCTAATCCAACCCTAAACCCTTTTCCTTATTCAAGGTCACTAAACCCGCAAGAAACTAAACCCTAAGAGGGTATTGGTGAACCCTGTCGTGGATGTGATTCAAAGATGGGGCACTGAACCTTAAGAGTAGGGTACTGCATAAGACGGGACGGAAAAGGGTTTCAGGTTGGATTTGGCGTACCCGCTTCGCGGCTCCGCCTAATCCAACCCCAAACCCTTTTCCTTATTCAAGCTCACTAAACCCGCAATAAACTGAACCCTAAGAGGGTATTGGCCTGTGAACCCTGTCGTGGATGTGATTCAAAGATGGGGCACTGAACCTTAAGAGTAGGGTACTGCATAAGACGGGACGGAAAAGGGTTTAGGGTTGGATTAGGCGTGCCCGCTTCGCGGCTCCGCCTAATCCAACCCTAAACCCTTTTCCTTATTCAAGGTCACTAAACCCGCAAGAAACTAAACCCTAAGATGGTATTGGTGAACCCTATCGTGGATGTGATTCAAAGATGGGGCACTGAACCTTAAGAGTAGGGTACTGCCTAAGACGGGACGGAAAAGGGTTTAGGGTTGGATTAGGCGAACCCGCTTCGTGGCTCCGCCCAATCCAACACTAAACCCTTTATCTTATTCAAGGCCACTAATCCCGCAAGAAACTGAACCCTAAGAGGGTATTGGCCTGTGAACCCTATCGTGGATGTTTTTCAAAGATGGGGCACTGAACCTTAAGAGTAGGGTACTGCATAAGACGGGACGGAAAAGGGTTTAGGGTTGGATTAGGCGTGCCCGCTTCGCGGCTCCGCCTAATCCAACCTTAAACCCTTTTCCTTATTCAAGGTCACTAAACCCGCAAGAAACTAAACCCTAAGATGGTATTGGTGAACCCTGTCGTGGATGTGATTCAAATATGGGGCACTGAACCTTAAGAGTAGGGTACTGCCTAAGACGGGAAGGAAAAGGATTTGGGGTTGGATTAGGCGAACCCGCTTCGCGGCTCCGCCTAATCCAACCCTAAACCCTTTTCCTTATTCAAGGTCACTAAACCCGCAAGAAACTAAACCCTAAGAGGGTATTGGTGAACCCTGTCGTGGATGTGATTCAAAGATGGGGCACTGAACCTTAAGAGTAGGGTACTGCATAAGACGGGACGGAAAAAGGGTTTCCGGTTGGATTTGGCGTACCCGCTTCGCGGCTCCGCCTAATCCAACCCCAAACCCTTTTCCTTATTCAAGCTCACTAAACCCGCAATAAACTGAACCCTAAGAGGGTATTGGCCTGTGAACCCTGTCGTGGATGTGATTCAAAGATGGAGCACTGAACCTTAAGAGTAGGGTACTGCATAAGACGGGACGGAAAAGGGTTTAGGGTTGGATTAGGCGTGCCCGCTTCGCGGCTCCGCCTAATCCAACCCTAAACCCTTTTCCTTATTCAAGGTCACTAAACCCGCAAGAAACTAAACCCTAAGATGGTATTGGTGAACCCTATCGTGGATGTGATTCAAAGATGGGGCACTGAACCTTAAGAGTAGGGTACTGCCTAAGACGGGACGGAAAAGGGTTTAGGGTTGGATTAGGCGAACCCGCTTCGTGGCTCCGCCCAATCCAACACTAAACCCTTTATCTTATTCAAGGCCACTAATCCCGCAAGAAACTGAACCCTAAGAGGGTATTGGCCTGTGAACCCTATCGTGGATGTTTTTCAAAGATGGGGCACTGAACCTTAAGAGTAGGGTACTGCATAAGACGGGACGGAAAAGGGTTTAGGGTTGGATTAGGCGTGCCCGCTTCGCGGCTCCGCCTAATCCAACCCTAAACCCTTTTCTTTATTCAAGGTCACTAAACCCGCAAGAAACTAAACCCTAAGATGGTATTGGTGAACCCTGTCGTGGATGTGATTCAAATATGGGGCACTGAACCTTAAGAGTAGGGTACTGCCTAAGACGGGAAGGAAAAGGATTTGGGGTTGGATTAGGCGAACCCGCTTCGCGGCTCCGCCTAATCCAACCCTAAACCCTTTTCCTTATTCAAGGTCACTAAACCCGCAAGAAACTAAACCCTAAGAGGGTATTGGTGAACCCTGTCGTGGATGTGATTCAAAGATGGGGCACTGAACCTTAAGAGTAGGGTACTGCATAAGACGGGACGGAAAAGGGTTTCAGGTTGGATTTGGCGTACCCGCTTCGCGGCTCCGCCTAATCCAACCCCAAACCCTTTTCCTTATTCAAGCTCACTAAACCCGCAATAAACTGAACCCTAAGAGGGTATTGGCCTGTGAACCCTGTCGTGGATGTGATTCAAAGATGGGGCACTGAACCTTAAGAGTAGGGTACTGCATAAGACGGGACGGAAAAGGGTTTAGGGTTGGATTAGGCGTGCCCGCTTCGCGGCTCCGCCTAATCCAACCCTAAACCCTTTTCCTTATTCAAGGTCACTAAACCCGCAAGAAACTAAACCCTAAGATGGTATTGGTGAACCCTGTTGTGGATGTGATTCAAATATGGGGCACTGAACCTTAAGAGTAGGGTACTGCCTAAGACGGGAAGGAAAAGGATTTGAGGTTGGATTAGGCGAACCCGCTTCGCGGCTCCGCCTAATCCAACCCTAAACCCTTTTCCTTATTCAAGGTCACTAAACCCGCAAGAAACTAAACCCTAAGAGGGTATTGGTGAACCCTGTCGTGGATGTGATTCAAAGATGGGGCACTGAACCTTAAGAGTAGGGTACTGCCTAAGACGGGACGGAAAAGGGTTTAGGGTTGGATTAGGCGAACCCGCTTCGTGGCTCCGCCTAATCCAACACTAAACCCTTTATCTTATTCAAGGCCACTAATACCGCAAGAAACTGAACCCTAAGAGGGTATTGGTGAACCCTGTCGTGGATGTGATTCAAAGATGGGGCACTGAACCTTAAGAGTAGGGTACTGCATAAGACGGGACGAAAAAGGGTTTAGGGTTGGATTTGGCGTACCCGCTTCGCGGCTCCGCCTAATCTAACCCCAAACCCTTTTCCTTATTCAAGCTCACTAAACCCGCAATAAACTGAACCCTAAGAGGGTATTGGTGAACCCTGTCGTGGATGTGATTCAAAGATAGGGCACTGAACCTTAAGAGTAGGGTACTGCATAAGACGGGATGGAAAAGGGTTTAGGGTTTGATTAGGCGAACCCGCTTCACGGCTCCGCCTAATCCAACCCTAAACCCTTTTCCTTATTCAAGGCCACTAATCCCGCAAGAAACTGAACCCTAAGAGGGTATTTGTGAACCCTGTCGTGGATGTGATTCAAAGATGGGGCACTGAACCTTAAGAGTAGGGTACTGCATAAGACGGGACGGAAAAGGGTTTAGGGTTGGATTTGGCGTACCGGCTTCGCGGCTCTGCCTAATCCAAGCCTAAGCCCTTCTCCTTATTAAAGGTCACTAAACCCGCAAGAATCTGAACACTAAGAGGGTATTGGCCGGGTTAACCCTGTCGTGGATGTGATTCAAAGATGGGGCACTGAACCTTAAGAGTAGGGTACTGTATAAGACGGGACGGAAAAGGGTTTAGGGTTGGATTAGGGGAACCCGCTTCGTGGCTCCGCCTAATCCAACCCTAAACCCTTTTCCTTATTCAAGGTCACTAATCCCGCAAGAAACTGAACCCTAAGAGGGTATTGGTGAACCCTGTCGTGGATGTGATTCAAAGATGGGGCACTGAACCTTAAGAGTAGGGTACTCATAAGACGGGACGGAGAAGGGTTTAGGGTTGGATTAGGCGTACCCGCTTCGCGGCTCCGCCTAATCCAACCCTAAACCCTTTTCCTTATTTAAGGTCACTAAACCCGCAAGAAACTGAACCCTAAGAGGGTATTGGTGAACCCTGTCGTGGATGTGATTCAAATATGGGGCACTGAACCTTAAGAGTAGGGTACTGCCTAAGACGGGACGGAAAAGGGTTTAGGGTTGGATTAGGCGAACCCGCTTCGTGGCTCCGCCCAATCCAACACTAAACCCTTTATCTTATTCAAGGCCACTAATCCCGCAAGAAACTGAACCCTAAGAGGGTATTGGCCTGTGAACCCTATCGTGGATGTTTTTCAAAGATGGGGCACTGAACCTTAAGAGTAGGGTACTGCATAAGACGGGACGGAAAAGGGTTTAGGGTTGGATTAGGCGTGCCCGCTTCGCGGCTCCGCCTAATCCAACCCTAAACCCTTTTCTTTATTCAAGGTCACTAAACCCGCAAGAAACTAAACCCTAAGATGGTATTGGTGAACCCTGTCGTGGATGTGATTCAAATATGGGGCACTGAACCTTAAGAGTAGGGTACTGCCTAAGACGGGAAGGAAAAGGATTTGGGGTTGGATTAGGCGAACCCGCTTCGCGGCTCCGCCTAATCCAACCCTAAACCCTTTTCCTTATTCAAGGTCACTAAACCCGCAAGAAACTAAACCCTAAGAGGGTATTGGTGAACCCTGTCGTGGATGTGATTCAAAGATGGGGCACTGAACCTTAAGAGTAGGGTACTGCATAAGACGGGACGGAAAAGGGTTTCAGGTTGGATTTGGCGTACCCGCTTCGCGGCTCCGCCTAATCCAACCCCAAACCCTTTTCCTTATTCAAGCTCACTAAACCCGCAATAAACTGAACCCTAAGAGGGTATTGGCCTGTGAACCCTGTCGTGGATGTGATTCAAAGATGGGGCACTGAACCTTAAGAGTAGGGTACTGCATAAGACGGGACGGAAAAGGGTTTAGGGTTGGATTAGGCGTGCCCGCTTCGCGGCTCCGCCTAATCCAACCCTAAACCCTTTTCCTTATTCAAGGTCACTAAACCCGCAAGAAACTAAACCCTAAGATGGTATTGGTGAACCCTGTTGTGGATGTGATTCAAATATGGGGCACTGAACCTTAAGAGTAGGGTACTGCCTAAGACGGGAAGGAAAAGGATTTGAGGTTGGATTAGGCGAACCCGCTTCGCGGCTCCGCCTAATCCAACCCTAAACCCTTTTCCTTATTCAAGGTCACTAAACCCGCAAGAAACTAAACCCTAAGAGGGTATTGGTGAACCCTGTCGTGGATGTGATTCAAAGATGGGGCACTGAACCTTAAGAGTAGGGTACTGCCTAAGACGGGACGGAAAAGGGTTTAGGGTTGGATTAGGCGAACCCGCTTCGTGGCTCCGCCTAATCCAACACTAAACCCTTTATCTTATTCAAGGCCACTAATACCGCAAGAAACTGAACCCTAAGAGGGTATTGGTGAACCCTGTCGTGGATGTGATTCAAAGATGGGGCACTGAACCTTAAGAGTAGGGTACTGCATAAGACGGGACGAAAAAGGGTTTAGGGTTGGATTTGGCGTACCCGCTTCGCGGCTCCGCCTAATCTAACCCCAAACGCTTTTCCTTATTCAAGCTCACTAAACCCGCAATAAACTGAACCCTAAGAGGGTATTGGTGAACCCTGTCGTGGATGTGATTCAAAGATAGGGCACTGAACCTTAAGAGTAGGGTACTGCATAAGACGGGATGGAAAAGGGTTTAGGGTTTGATTAGGCGAACCCGCTTCACGGCTCCGCCTAATCCAACCCTAAACCCTTTTCCTTATTCAAGGCCACTAATCCCGCAAGAAACTGAACCCTAAGAGGGTATTTGTGAACCCTGTCGTGGATGTGATTCAAAGATGGGGCACTGAACCTTAAGAGTAGGGTACTGCATAAGACGGGACGGAAAAGGGTTTAGGGTTGGATTTGGCGTACCGGCTTCGCGGCTCTGCCTAATCCAAGCCTAAGCCCTTCTCCTTATTAAAGGTCACTAAACCCGCAAGAATCTGAACACTAAGAGGGTATTGGCCGGGTTAACCCTGTCGTGGATGTGATTCAAAGATGGGGCACTGAACCTTAAGAGTAGGGTACTGTATAAGACGGGACGGAAAAGGGTTTAGGGTTGGATTAGGGGAACCCGCTTCGTGGCTCCGCCTAATCCAACCCTAAACCCTTTTCCTTATTCAAGGTCACTAATCCCGCAAGAAACTGAACCCTAAGAGGGTATTGGTGAACCCTGTCGTGGATGTGATTCAAAGATGGGGCACTGAACCTTAAGAGTAGGGTACTCATAAGACGGGACGGAGAAGGGTTTAGGGTTGGATTAGGCGTACCCGCTTCGCGGCTCCGCCTAATCCAACCCTAAACCCTTTTCCTTATTTAAGGTCACTAAACCCGCAAGAAACTGAACCCTAAGAGGGTATTGGTGAACCCTGTCGTGGATGTGATTCAAAGATGGGGCACTGAACCTTAAGAGTAGGGTACTGCATAAGACGGGACGGAAAAGGGTTTAGGGTTGGATTTGGCGAACCCGCTTCGCGGCTCCGCCTAATCCAACCCTAAACCCTTTTCCTTATTCAAGCTCACTAAACCCGCAAAAAACTGAACCCTAGGAGGATATTGGCCTGTGAACCCTGTCGTCGATGTTTTTCAAAGATGGGTACTGAACCTTAAGAGTAGGGTACTGCATAAGACGGGACGGAAAAGGGTTTAGGGTTGGATTAGGCGTGCCCGCTTCGAGGCTCCGCCTAATCCAACCCTAAACCCTTTTCCTTATTCAAGGTCACTAAACCTGCAAGAAACTGAACCCTAAGAGGGTATTGGCCTGGTGAACCCTGTCGTGGATGTTTTTCAAAGATGGGGCACTGAACCTTAAGAGTAGGGTACTGCATAAGACGGGACGGAAAAGGGTTTAGGGTTGGATTAGGCGTGCCCGCTTCGCGGCTCCAACTAATCCAACTCTAAACCCTTTTCCTTATTCAAGCTCACTAAACCCGCAATAAACTGAACCCTAAGATGGTATTGGTGAACCCTGTCGTGGATGTGATTCAAATATGGGGCACTGAACCTTAAGAGTAGGGTACTGCCTAAGACGGGACGGAAAAGGGTTTAGGGTTGGATTAGGCGTGCCCGCTTCGCGGCTCCGCCTTATCCAACCCTAAACCCTTTTCCTTATTCAAGCTCACTAAACCCGCAAGAAACTAAACCATAAGATGGTATTGGTGAACCCTGTCGTGGATGTGATTCAAAGATGGGGCACTGAACCTTAAGAGTAAGGTACTGCCTAAGACGGGACGGAAAAGGGTTTAGGGTTGGATTAGGCGAACCCGCTTCGTGGCTCCGCCAAATCCAACACTAAACCCTTTATCTTATTCAAGGCCACTAATCCCGCAAGAAACTGAACCCTAAGAGGGTATTGGCCTGTGAACCCTGTCGTGGATGTTTTTCAAAGATGGGGCACTGAACTTTAAGAGTAGGGTACTGCATAAGACGGGACGGAAAAGGGTTTAGGGTTGGATTAGGCGTGCCCGCTTCGCGGCTCCGCCTAATCCAACTCTAAACCCTTTTCCTTATTCAAGCTCACTAAACCCGCAATAAACTGAACCCTAAGATGGTATTGGTGAACCTTGTCGTGGATGTGATTCAAATATGGGGCACTGAACCTTAAGAGTAGGGTACTGCCTAAGACGGGACGGAAAAGGGTTTGGGGTTGGATTAGGCGAACCCGCTTCGCGGCTCCGCCTAATCCAACCCTAAACCCTTTTCCTTATTCAAGGTCACTAAACCCGCAAGAAACTAAACCCTAAGAGGGTATTGGTGAACCCTGTCGTGGATGTGATTCAAAGATGGGGCACTGAACCTTAAGAGTAGGGTACTGCCTAAGACGGGACGGAAAAGGGTTTAGGGTTGGATTAGGCGAACCCGCTTCGCGGCTCCGCCTAATCCAACCCTAAACCCTTTTCCTTATTCAAGGTCACTAAACCCGCAAGAAACTAAACCCTAAGAGGGTATTGGTGAACCCTGTCGTGGATGTGATTCAAAGATGGGGCACTGAACCTTAAGAGTAGGGTACTGCATAAGACGGGACGGAAAAGGGTTTAGGGTTGGATTAGGCGAACCCGCTTCGTGGCTCCGCCCAATCCAACACTAAACCCTTTATCTTATTCAAGGCCACTAATCCCGCAAGAAACTGAACCCTAAGAGGGTATTGGCCTGTGAACCCTATCGTGGATGTTTTTCAAAGATGGGGCACTGAACCTTAAGAGTAGGGTACTGCATAAGACGGGACGGAAAAGGGTTTAGGGTTGGATTAGGCGTGCCCGCTTCGCGGCTCCGCCTAATCCAACCCTAAACCCTTTTCCTTATTCAAGGTCACTAAACCCGCAAGAAACTAAACCCTAAAATGGTATTGGTGAACCCTGTCGTGGATGTGATTCAAATATGGGGCACTGAACCTTAAGAGTAGGGTACTGCCTAAGACGGGAAGGAAAAGGATTTGAGGTTGGATTAGGCGAACCCGCTTCGCGGCTCCGCCTAATCCAACCCTAAACCCTTTTCCTTATTCAAGGTCACTAAACCCGCAAGAAACTAAACCCTAAGAGGGTATTGGTGAACCCTGTCGTGGATGTGATTCAAAGATGGGGCACTGAACCTTAAGAGTAGGGTACTGCCTAAGACGGGACGGAAAAGGGTTTAGGGTTGGATTAGGCGAACCCGCTTCGTGGCTCCGCCTAATCCAACACTAAACCCTTTATCTTATTCAAGGCCACTAATACCGCAAGAAACTGAACCCTAAGAGGGTATTGGTGAACCCTGTCGTGGATGTGATTCAAAGATGGGGCACTGAACCTTAAGAGTAGGGTACTGCATAAGACGGGACGAAAAAGGGTTTAGGGTTGGATTTGGTGTACCCGCTTCGCGGCTCCGCCTAATCTAACCCCAAACCCTTTTCCTTATTCAAGCTCACTAAACCCGCAATAAACTGAACCCTAAGAGGGTATTGGTGAACCCTGTCGTGGATGTGATTCAAAGATAGGGCACTGAACCTTAAGAGTAGGGTACTGCATAAGACGGGATGGAAAAGGGTTTAGGGTTTGATTAGGCGAACCCGCTTCACGGCTCCGCCTAATCCAACCCTAAACCCTTTTCCTTATTCAAGGCCACTAATCCCGCAAGAAACTGAACCCTAAGAGGGTATTGGTGAACCCTGTCGTGGATGTGATTCAAAGATGGGGCACTGAACCTTAAGAGTAGGGTACTGCATAAGACGGGACGGAAAAGGGTTTAGGGTTGGATTTGGCGTACCGGCTTCGCGGCTCTGCCTAATCCAACCCTAAACCCTTCTCCTTATTAAAGGTCACTAAACCCGCAAGAATCTGAACACTAAGAGGGTATTGGCCGGGTTAACCCTGTCGTGGATGTGATTCAAAGATGGGGCACTGAACCTTAAGAGTAGGGTACTGAATAAGACGGGACGGAAAAGGGTTTAGGGTTGGATTAGGGGAACCCGCTTCGTGGCTCCGCCTAATCCAACCCTAAACCCTTTTCCTTATTCAAGGTCACTAATCCCACAAGAAACTGAACCCTAAGAGGGTATTGGTGAACCCTGTCGTGGATGTGATTCAAAGATGGGGCACTGAACCTTAAGAGTAGGGTACTCATAAGACGGGACGGACAAGGGTTTAGGGTTGGATTAGGCGTACCCGCTTCGCGGCTCCGCCTAATCCAACCCTAAACCCTTTTCCTTATTTAAGGTCACTAAACCCGCAAGAAACTGAACCCTAAGAGGGTATTGGTGAACCCTGTCGTGGATGTGATTCAAAGATGGGGCACTGAACCTTAAGAGTAGGGTACTGCATAAGACGGGACGGAAAAGGGTTTAGGGTTGGATTTGGCGAACCCGCTTCGCGGCTCCGCCTAATCCAACCCTAAACCCTTTTCCTTATTCAAGCTCACTAAACCCGCAAAAAACTGAACCCTAAGAGGGTATTGGCCTGTGAACCCTGTCGTCGATGTTTTTCAAAGATGGGTACTGAACCTTAAGAGTAGGGTACTGCATAAGACGGGACGGAAAAGGGTTTAGGGTTGGATTAGGCGTGCCCGCTTCGCGGCTCCGCCTAATCCAACTCTAAACCCTTTTCCTTATTCAAGCTCACTAAACCCGCAATAAACTGAACCCTAAGATGGTATTGGTGAACCTTGTCGTGGATGTGATTCAAATATGGGGCACTGAACCTTAAGAGTAGGGTACTGCCTAAGACGGGACGGAAAAGGGTTTGGGGTTGGATTAGGCGAACCCGCTTCGCGGCTCCGCCTAATCCAACCCTAAACCCTTTTCCTTATTCAAGGTCACTAAACCCGCAAGAAACTAAACCCTAAGAGGGTATTGGTGAACCCTGTCGTGGATGTGATTCAAAGATGGGGCACTGAACCTTAAGAGTAGGGTACTGCCTAAGACGGGACGGAAAAGGGTTTAGGGTTGGATTAGGCGAACCCGCTTCGCGGCTCCGCCTAATCCAACCCTAAACCCTTTTCCTTATTCAAGGTCACTAAACCCGCAAGAAACTAAACCCTAAGAGGGTATTGGTGAACCCTGTCGTGGATGTGATTCAAAGATGGGACACTGAACCTTAAGAGTAGGGTACTGCATAAGACGGGACGGAAAAGGGTTTAGGGTTGGATTAGGCGAACCCGCTTCGTGGCTCCGCCCAATCCAACACTAAACCCTTTATCTTATTCAAGGCCACTAATCCCGCAAGAAACTGAACCCTAAGAGGGTATTGGCCTGTGAACCCTATCGTGGATGTTTTTCAAAGATGGGGCACTGAACCTTAAGAGTAGGGTACTGCATAAGACGGGACGGAAAAGGGTTTAGGGTTGGATTAGGCGTGCCCGCTTCGCGGCTCCGCCTAATCCAACCCTAAACCCTTTTCCTTATTCAAGGTCACTAAACCCGCAAGAAACTAAACCCTAAAATGGTATTGGTGAACCCTGTCGTGGATGTGATTCAAATATGGGGCACTGAACCTTAAGAGTAGGGTACTGCCTAAGACGGGAAGGAAAAGGATTTGAGGTTGGATTAGGCGAACCCGCTTCGCGGCTCCGCCTAATCCAACCCTAAACCCTTTTCCTTATTCAAGGTCACTAAACCCGCAAGAAACTAAACCCTAAGAGGGTATTGGTGAACCCTGTCGTGGATGTGATTCAAAGATGGGGCACTGAACCTTAAGAGTAGGGTACTGCCTAAGACGGGACGGAAAAGGGTTTAGGGTTGGATTAGGCGAACCCGCTTCGTGGCTCCGCCTAATCCAACACTAAACCCTTTATCTTATTCAAGGCCACTAATACCGCAAGAAACTGAACCCTAAGAGGGTATTGGTGAACCCTGTCGTGGATGTGATTCAAAGATGGGGCACTGAACCTTAAGAGTAGGGTACTGCATAAGACGGGACGAAAAAGGGTTTAGGGTTGGATTTGGTGTACCCGCTTCGCGGCTCCGCCTAATCTAACCCCAAACCCTTTTCCTTATTCAAGCTCACTAAACCCGCAATAAACTGAACCCTAAGAGGGTATTGGTGAACCCTGTCGTGGATGTGATTCAAAGATAGGGCACTGAACCTTAAGAGTAGGGTACTGCATAAGACGGGATGGAAAAGGGTTTAGGGTTTGATTAGGCGAACCCGCTTCACGGCTCCGCCTAATCCAACCCTAAACCCTTTTCCTTATTCAAGGCCACTAATCCCGCAAGAAACTGAACCCTAAGAGGGTATTGGTGAACCCTGTCGTGGATGTGATTCAAAGATGGGGCACTGAACCTTAAGAGTAGGGTACTGCATAAGACGGGACGGAAAAGGGTTTAGGGTTCGATTTGGCGTACCGGCTTCGCGGCTCTGCCTAATCCTACCCTAAACCCTTCTCCTTATTAAAGGTCACTAAACCCGCAAGAATCTGAACACTAAGAGGGTATTGGCCGGGTTAACCCTGTCGTGGATGTGATTCAAAGATGGGGCACTGAACCTTAAGAGTAGGGTACTGAATAAGACGGGATGGAAAAGGGTTTAGGGTTGGATTAGGGGAACCCGCTTCGTGGCTCCGCCTAATCCAACCCTAAACCCTTTTCCTTATTCAAGGTCACTAATCCCGCAAGAAACTGAACCCTAAGAGGGTATTGGTGAACCCTGTCGTGGATGTGATTCAAAATGGGGCACTGAACCTTAAGAGTAGGGTACTCATAAGACGGGACGGACAAGGGTTTAGGGTTGGATTAGGCGTACCCGCTTCACGGCTCCGCCTAATCCAACCCTAAACCCTTTTCCTTATTTAAGGTCACTAAACCCGCAAGAAACTGAACCCTAAGAGGGTATTGGTGAACCCTGTCGTGGATGTGATTCAAAGATGGGGCACTGAACCTTAAGAGTAGGGTACTGCATAAGACGGGACGGAAAAGGGTTTAGGGTTGGATTTGGCGAACCCGCTTCGCGGCTCCGCCTAATCCAACCCTAAACCCTTTTCCTTATTCAAGCTCACTAAACCCGCAAAAAACTGAACCCTAAGAGGGTATTGGCCTGTGAACCCTGTCGTCGATGTTTTTCAAAGATGGGTACTGAACCTTAAGAGTAGGGTACTGCATAAGACGGGACGGAAAAGGGTTTAGGGTTGGATTAGGCGTGCCCGCTTCGCGGCTCCGCCTAATCCAACTCTAAACCCTTTTCCTTATTCAAGCTCACTAAACCCGCATAAACAGAACCCTAAGATGGTATTGGTGAACCCTGTCGTGGATGTGATTCAAATATGGGGCACTGAACCTTAAGAGTAGGGTACTGCCTAAGACGGGACGGAAAAGGGTTTGGGGTTGGATTAGGCGAACCCGCTTCGCGGCTCCGCCTAATCCAACCCTAAACCCTTTTCCTTATTCAAGGTCACTAAACCCGCAAGAAAGTAAACCCTAAGAGGGTATTGGTGAACCATGTCGTGGATGTGATTCAAAGATGGGGCACTGAACCTTAAGAGTAGGATACTGCCTAAGACGGGACGGAAAAGGGTTTAGGGTTGGATTAGGCGTGCCCGCTTCGCGGCTCCGCCTTATCCAACCCTAAACCCTTTTCCTTATTCAAGCTCACTAAACCCGCAAGAAACTAAACCCTAAGATGGTATTGGTGAACCCTGTCGTGGATGTGATTCAAAGATGGGGCACTGAACCTTAAGAGTAAGGTACTGCCTAAGACGGGACGGAAAAGGGTTTAGGGTTGGATTAGGCGAACCCGCTTCGTGGCTCCGCCAAATCCAACACTAAACCCTTTATCTTATTCAAGGCCACTAATCCCGCAAGAAACTGAACCCTAAGAGGGTATTGGCCTGTGAACCCTGTCGTGGATGTTTTTCAAAGATGGGGCACTGAACTTTAAGAGTAGGGTACTGCATAAGACGGGACGGAAAAGGGTTTAGGGTTGGATTAGGCGTGCCCGCTTCGCGGCTCCGCCTAATCCAACTCTAAACCCTTTTCCTTATTCAAGCTCACTAAACCCGCAATAAACTGAACCCTAAGATGGTATTGGTGAACCCTGTCGTGGATGTGATTCAAATATGGGGCACTGAACCTTAAGAGTAGGGTACTGCCTAAGACGGGACGGAAAAGGGTTTGGGGTTGGATTAGGCGAACCCGCTTCGCGGCTCCGCCTAATCCAACCCTAAACCCTTTTCCTTATTCAAGGTCACTAAACCCGCAAGAAACTGAACCCTAAGAGGGTATTGGTGAACCCTGTCGTGGATGTGATTCAAAGATGGGGCACTGAACCTTAAGAGTAGGGTACTGCATAAGACGGGACGGAAAAGGGTTTAGGGTTGGATTTGGCGTACCGGCTTCGCGGCTCTGCCTAATCCAACCCTAAACCCTTCTCCTTATTAAAGGTCACTAAACCCGCAAGAATCTGAACACTAAGAGGGTATTGGCCGGGTTAACCCTGTCGTGGATGTGATTCAAAGATGGGGCACTGAACCTTAAGAGTAGGGTACTGAATAAGACGGGACGGAAAAGGGTTTAGGGTTGGATTAGGGGAACCCGCTTCGTGGCTCCGCCTAATCCAACCCTAAACCCTTTTCCTTATTCAAGGTCACTAATCCCGCAAGAAACTGAACCCTAAGAGGGTATTGGTGAACCCTGTCGTGGATGTGATTCAAAGATGGGGCACTGAACCTTAAGAGTAGGGTACTCATAAGACGGGACGGACAAGGGTTTAGGGTTGGATTAGGCGTACCCGCTTCGCGGCTCCGCCTAATCCAACCCTAAACCCTTTTCCTTATTTAAGGTCACTAAACCCGCAAGAAACTGAACCCTAAGAGGGTATTGGTGAACCCTGTCGTGGATGTGATTCAAAGATGGGGCACTGAACCTTAAGAGTAGGGTACTGCATAAGACGGGACGGAAAAGGGTTTAGGGTTGGATTTGGCGAACCCGCTTCGCGGCTCCGCCTAATCCAACCCTAAACCCTTTTCCTTATTCAAGCTCACTAAACCCGCAAAAAACTGAACCCTAAGAGGGTATTGGCCTGTGAACCCTGTCGTCGATGTTTTTCAAAGATGGGTACTGAACCTTAAGAGTAGGGTACTGCATAAGACGGGACGGAAAAGGGTTTAGGGTTGGATTAGGCGTGCCCGCTTCGCGGCTCCGCCTAATCCAACTCTAAACCCTTTTCCTTATTCAAGCTCACTAAACCCGCAATAAACTGAACCCTAAGATGGTATTGGTGAACCTTGTCGTGGATGTGATTCAAATATGGGGCACTGAACCTTAAGAGTAGGGTACTGCCTAAGACGGGACGGAAAAGGGTTTGGGGTTGGATTAGGCGAACCCGCTTCGCGGCTCCGCCTAATCCAACCCTAAACCCTTTTCCTTATTCAAGGTCACTAAACCCGCAAGAAACTAAACCCTAAGAGGGTATTGGTGAACCCTGTCGTGGATGTGATTCAAAGATGGGGCACTGAACCTTAAGAGTAGGGTACTGCCTAAGACGGGACGGAAAAGGGTTTAGGGTTGGATTAGGCGAACCCGCTTCGCGGCTCCGCCTAATCCAACCCTAAACCCTTTTCCTTATTCAAGGTCACTAAACCCGCAAGAAACTAAACCCTAAGAGGGTATTGGTGAACCCTGTCGTGGATGTGATTCAAAGATGGGACACTGAACCTTAAGAGTAGGGTACTGCATAAGACGGGACGGAAAAGGGTTTAGGGTTGGATTAGGCGAACCCGCTTCGTGGCTCCGCCCAATCCAACACTAAACCCTTTATCTTATTCAAGGCCACTAATCCCGCAAGAAACTGAACCCTAAGAGGGTATTGGCCTGTGAACCCTATCGTGGATGTTTTTCAAAGATGGGGCACTGAACCTTAAGAGTAGGGTACTGCATAAGACGGGACGGAAAAGGGTTTAGGGTTGGATTAGGCGTGCCCGCTTCGCGGCTCCGCCTAATCCAACCCTAAACCCTTTTCCTTATTCAAGGTCACTAAACCCGCAAGAAACTAAACCCTAAGATGGTATTGGTGAACCCTGTCGTGGATGTGATTCAAATATGGGGCACTGAACCTTAAGAGTAGGGTACTGCCTAAGACGGGAAGGAAAAGGATTTGAGGTTGGATTAGGCGAACCCGCTTCGCGGCTCCGCCTAATCCAACCCTAAACCCTTTTCCTTATTCAAGGTCACTAAACCCGCAAGAAACTAAACCCTAAGAGGGTATTGGTGAACCCTGTCGTGGATGTGATTCAAAGATGGGGCACTGAACCTTAAGAGTAGGGTACTGCCTAAGACGGGACGGAAAAGGGTTTAGGGTTGGATTAGGCGAACCCGCTTCGTGGCTCCGCCTAATCCAACACTAAACCCTTTATCTTATTCAAGGCCACTAATACCGCAAGAAACTGAACCCTAAGAGGGTATTGGTGAACCCTGTCGTGGATGTGATTCAAAGATGGGGCACTGAACCTTAAGAGTAGGGTACTGCATAAGACGGGACGAAAAAGGGTTTAGGGTTGGATTTGGTGTACCCGCTTCGCGGCTCCGCCTAATCTAACCCCAAACCCTTTTCCTTATTCAAGCTCACTAAACCCGCAATAAACTGAACCCTAAGAGGGTATTGGTGAACCCTGTCGTGGATGTGATTCAAAGATAGGGCACTGAACCTTAAGAGTAGGGTACTGCATAAGACGGGATGGAAAAGGGTTTAGGGTTTGATTAGGCGAACCCGCTTCACGGCTCCGCCTAATCCAACCCTAAACCCTTTTCCTTATTCAAGGCCACTAATCCCGCAAGAAACTGAACCCTAAGAGGGTATTGGTGAACCCTGTCGTGGATGTGATTCAAAGATGGGGCACTGAACCTTAAGAGTAGGGTACTGCATAAGACGGGACGGAAAAGGGTTTAGGGTTGGATTTGGCGTACCGGCTTCGCGGCTCTGCCTAATCCTACCCTAAACCCTTCTCCTTATTAAAGGTCACTAAACCCACAAGAATCTGAACACTAAGAGGGTATTGGCCGGGTTAACCCTGTCGTGGATGTGATTCAAAGATGGGGCACTGAACCTTAAGAGTAGGGTACTGAATAAGACGGGACGGAAAAGGGTTTAGGGTTGGATTAGGGGAACCCGCTTCGTGGCTCCGCCTAATCCAACCCTAAACCCTTTTCCTTATTCAAGGTCACTAATCCCGCAAGAAACTGAACCCTAAGAGGGTATTGGTGAACCCTGTCGTGGATGTGATTCAAAATGGGGCACTGAACCTTAAGAGTAGGGTACTCATAAGACGGGACGGACAAGGGTTTAGGGTTGGATTAGGCGTACCCGCTTCACGGCTCCGCCTAATCCAACCCTAAACCCTTTTCCTTATTTAAGGTCACTAAACCCGCAAGAAACTGAACCCTAAGAGGGTATTGGTGAACCCTGTCGTGGATGTGATTCAAAGATGGGGCACTGAACCTTAAGAGTAGGGTACTGCATAAGACGGGACGGAAAAGGGTTTAGGGTTGGATTTGGCGAACCCGCTTCGCGGCTCCGCCTAATCCAACCCTAAACCCTTTTCCTTATTCAAGCTCACTAAACCCGCAAAAAACTGAACCCTAAGAGGGTATTGGCCTGTGAACCCTGTCGTCGATGTTTTTCAAAGATGGGTACTGAACCTTAAGAGTAGGGTACTGCATAAGACGGGACGGAAAAGGGTTTAGGGTTGGATTAGGCGTGCCCGCTTCGCGGCTCCGCCTAATCCAACTCTAAACCCTTTTCCTTATTCAAGCTCACTAAACCCGCATAAACAGAACCCTAAGATGGTATTGGTGAACCCTGTCGTGGATGTGACTCAAATATGGGGCACTGAACCTTAAGAGTAGGGTACTGCCTAAGACGGGACGGAAAAGGGTTTGGGGTTGGATTAGGCGAACCCGCTTCGCGGCTCCGCCTAATCCAACCCTAAACCCTTTTCCTTATTCAAGGTCACTAAACCCGCAAGAAACTGAACCCTAAGAGGGTATTGGTGAACCCTGTCGTGGATGTGATTCAAAGATGGGGCACTGAACCTTAAGAGTAGGGTACTGCATAAGACGGGACGGAAAAGGGTTTAGGGTTGGATTTGGCGTACCGGCTTCGCGGCTCTGCCTAATCCTACCCTAAACCCTTCTCCTTATTAAAGGTCACTAAACCCGCAAGAATCTGAACACTAAGAGGGTATTGGCCGGGTTAACCCTGTCGTCGATGTGATTCAAAGATGGGGCACTGAACCTTAAGAGTAGGGTACTGAATAAGACGGGACGGAAAAGGGTTTAGGGTTGGATTAGGGGAACCCGCTTCGTGGCTCCGCCTAATCCAACCCTAAACCCTTTTCCTTATTCAAGGTCACTAATCCCGCAAGAAACTGAACCCTAAGAGGGTATTGGTGAACCCTGTCGTGGATGTGATTCAAAATGGGGCACTGAACCTTAAGAGTAGGGTACTCATAAGACGGGACGGACAAGGGTTTAGGGTTGGATTAGGCGTACCCGCTTCACGGCTCCGCCTAATCCAACCCTAAACCCTTTTCCTTATTTAAGGTCACTAAACCCGCAAGAAACTGAACCCTAAGAGGGTATTGGTGAACCCTGTCGTGGATGTGATTCAAAGATGGGGCACTGAACCTTAAGAGTAGGGTACTGCATAAGACGGGACGGAAAAGGGTTTAGGGTTGGATTTGGCGAACCCGCTTCGCGGCTCCGCCTAATCCAACCCTAAACCCTTTTCCTTATTCAAGCTCACTAAACCCGCAAAAAACTGAACCCTAAGAGGGTATTGGCCTGTGAACCCTGTCGTCGATGTTTTTCAAAGATGGGTACTGAACCTTAAGAGTAGGGTACTGCATAAGACGGGACGGAAAAGGGTTTAGGGTTGGATTAGGCGTGCCCGCTTCGCGGCTCCGCCTAATCCAACTCTAAACCCTTTTCCTTATTCAAGCTCACTAAACCCGCAAGAAACTAAACCCTAAGAGGGTATTGGTGAACCCTGTCGTGGATGTGATTCAAAGATGGGGCACTGAACCTTACGAGTAGGGTACTGCCTAAGACGGGACGGAAAAGGGTTTAATGATGGATTAGGCGAACCTGCTTCGTGGCTCCGCCTTATCCAACCCTAAACCCTTTTCCTTATTCAAGCTCACTAAACCCGCAAGAAACTAAACCCTAAGATGGTATTGGTGAACCCTGTCGTGGATGTGATTCAAAGATGGGGCACTGAACCTTAAGAGTAAGGTACTGCCTAAGACGGGACGGAAAAGGGTTTAGGGTTGGATTAGGCGAACCCGCTTCGTGGCTCCGCCAAATCCAACACTAAACCCTTTATCTTATTCAAGGCCACTAATCCCGCAAGAAACTGAACCCTAAGAGGGTATTGGCCTGTGAACCCTGTCGTGGATGTTTTTCAAAGATGGGGCACTGAACTTTAAGAGTAGGGTACTGCATAAGACGGGACGGAAAAGGGTTTAGGGTTGGATTAGGCGTGCCCGCTTCGCGGCTCCGCCTAATCCAACTCTAAACCCTTTTCCTTATTCAAGCTCACTAAACCCGCAATAAACTGAACCCTAAGATGGTATTGGTGAACCCTGTCGTGGATGTGATTCAAATATGGGGCACTGAACCTTAAGAGTAGGGTACTGCCTAAGACGGGACGGAAAAGGGTTTGGGGTTGGATTAGGCGAACCCGCTTCGCGGCTCCGCCTAATCCAACCCTAAACCCTTTTCCTTATTCAAGGTCACTAAACCCGCAAGAAACTAAACCCTAAGAGGGTATTGGTGAACCCTGTCGTGGATGTGATTCAAAGATGGGGCACTGAACCTTAAGAGTAGGGTACTGCCTAAGACGGGACGGAAAAGGGTTTAGGGTTGGATTAGGCGAACCCGCTTCGTGGCTCCGCCAAATCCAACACTAAACCCTTTATCTTATTCAAGGACACTAATCCCGCAAGAAACTGAACCCTAAGAGGGTATTGGCCTGTGAACCCTGTCGTGGATGTTTTTCAATGATGGGGCACTGAACTTTAAGAGTAGGGTACTGCATAAGACGGGACGGAAAAGGGTTTAGGGTTGGATTAGGCGTGCCCGCTTCGCGGCTCCCCCTAATCCAACTCTAAACCCTTTTCCTTATTCAAGCTCACTAAACCCGCATAAACTGAACCCTAAGATGGTATTGGTGAACCCTGTCGTGGATGTGATTCAAATATGGGGCACTGAACCTTAAGAGTAGGGTACTGCCTAAGACGGGACGGAAAAGGGTTTGGGGTTGGATTAGGCGAACCCGCTTCGCGGCTCCGCCTAATCCAACCCTAAACCCTTTTCCTTATTCAAGGTCACTAAACCCGCAAGAAAGTAAACCCTAAGAGGGTATTGGTGAACCATGTCGTGGATGTGATTCAAAGATAGGGCACTGAACCTTAAGAGTAGGGTACTGCCTAAGACGGGACGGAAAAGGGTTTAGGGTTGGATTAGGCGTGCCCTCTTCGCGGCTCCGCCTTATCCAACCCTAAACCCTTTTCCTTATTCAAGCTCACTAAACCCGCAAGAAACTAAACCCTAAGATGGTATTGGTGAACCCTGTCGTGGATGTGATTCAAAGATGGGGCACTGAACCTTAAGAGTAAGGTACTGCCTAAGACGGGACGGAAAAGGGTTTAGGGTTGGATTAGGCGAACCCGCTTCGTGGCTCCGCCAAATCCAACACTAAACCCTTTATCTTATTCAAGGCCACTAATCCCGCAAGAAACTGAACCCTAAGAGGGTATTGGCCTGTGAACCCTGTCGTGGATGTTTTTCAAAGATGGGGTACTGAACTTTAAGAGTAGGGTACTGCATAAGACGGGACGGAAAAGGGTTTAGGGTTGGATTAGGCGTGCCCGCTTCGCGGCTCCGCCTAATCCAACTCTAAACCCTTTTCCTTATTCAAGCTCACTAAACCCGCAATAAACTGAACCCTAAGATGGTATTGGTGAACCCTGTCGTGGATGTGATTCAAATATGGGGCACTGAACCTTAAGAGTAGGGTACTGCCTAAGACGGGACGGAAAAGGGTTTGGGGTTGGATTAGGCGAACCCGCTTCGCGGCTCCGCCTAATCCAACCCTAAACCCTTTTCCTTATTCAAGGTCACTAAACCCGCAAGAAACTAAACCCTAAGAGGGTATTGGTGAACCCTGTCGTGGATGTGATTCAAAGATGGGGCACTGAACCTTAAGAGTAGGGTACTGCCTAAGACGGGACGGAAAAGGGTTTAGGGTTGGATTAGGCGAACCCGCTTCGTGGCTCCGCCAAATCCAACACTAAACCCTTTATCTTATTCAAGGACACTAATCCCGCAAGAAACTGAACCCTAAGAGGGTATTGGCCTGTGAACCCTGTCGTGGATGTTTTTCAATGATGGGGCACTGAACTTTAAGAGTAGGGTACTGCATAAGACGGGACGGAAAAGGGTTTAGGGTTGGATTAGGCGTGCCCGCTTCGCGGCTCCGCCTAATCCAACTCTAAACCCTTTTCCTTATTCAAGCTCACTAAACCCGCATAAACTGAACCCTAAGATGGTATTGGTGAACCCTGTCGTGGATGTGATTCAAATATGGGGCACTGAACCTTAAGAGTAGGGTACTGCCTAAGACGGGACGGAAAAGGGTTTGGGGTTGGATTAGGCGAACCCGCTTCGCGGCTCCGCCTAATCCAACCCTAAACCCTTTTCCTTATTCAAGGTCACTAAACCCGCAAGAAAGTAAACCCTAAGAGGGTATTGGTGAACCATGTCGTGGATGTGATTCAAAGATGGGGCACTGAACCTTAAGAGTAGGGTACTGCCTAAGACGGGACGGAAAAGGGTTTAGGGTTGGATTAGGCGAACCCGCTTCGTGGCTTCGCCAAATCCAACACTAAACCCTTTATCTTATTCAAGGCCACTAATCCCGCAAGAAACTGAACCCTAAGAGGGTATTGGCCTGTGAACCCTGTCGTGGATGTTTTTCAAAGATGGGGCACTGAACTTTAAGAGTAGGGTACTGCTTAAGACGGGACGGAAAAGGGTTTAGGGTTGGATTAGGCGTGTTCGCTTCGCGGCTCCGCCTAATCCAACTCTAAACCCTTTTCCTTATTCAAGCTCACTAAACCCGCAATAAACTGAACCCTAAGATGGTATTGGTGAACCCTGTCGTGGATGTGATTCAAATATGGGGCACTGAACCTTAAGAGTAGGGTACTGCCTAAGACGGGACGGAAAAGGGTTTGGGGTTGGATTAGGCGAACCCGCTTCGCGGCTCCGCTTAATCCAACCCTAAACCCTTTTCCTTATTCAAGGTCACTAAACCCGCAAGAAAGTAAACCCTAAGAGGGTATTGGTGAACCATGTCGTGGATGTGATTCAAAGATGGGGCACTGAACCTTAAGAGTAGGGTACTGCCTAAGACGGGACGGAAAAGGGTTTAGGGTTGGATTAGGCGAACCCGCTTCGTGGCTCCGCCTAATCCAACACTAAACCCTTTATCTTATTCAAGGCCACTAATCCCGCAAGAAACTGAACCCTGAGAGGGTATTGGTTAACCCTGTCGTGGATGTGATTCAAAGATGGGGCACTGAACCTTAAGAGTAGGGTACTGCATAAGACGGGACGGAAAAGGGTTTAGGGTTGGATTTGGCATACCCGCTTCGCGGCTCCGCCTAATCCAACCCCAAACCCTTTTCCTTATTCAAGCTCACTAAACCCGCAATAAACTGAACCCTAAGAGGGTATTGGTGAACCCTGTCGTGGATGTGATTCAAAGATAGGGCACTGAACCTTACGAGTAGGGTACTGCATAAGACGGGATGGAAAAGGGTTTAGGGTTGGATTAGGCGAACCCGCTTCGCGGCTCCGCCTAATCCAATCCTAAACCCTTTTCCTTATTCAAGGCCACTAATCCCGCAAGAAACTGAACCCTAAGAGGGTATTGGTGAACCCTGTCGTGGATGTGATTCAAAGATGGGGCACTGAACCTTAAGAGTAGGGTACTGCATAAGACGGGACGGAAAAGGGTTTAGGGTTGGATTAGGCGTACCCGTTTCGCGGCTCCGCCTAATCCAACCCTAAACCCTTTTCCTTATTTAAGGTCACTAAACCCGCAAGAAACTGAACCCTAAGAGGGTATTGGTTAACCCTGTCGTGGATGTGATTCGAAGATGGGGCACTGAACCTTAAGAGTAGGGTACTGCATAAGACGGGACGGAAAAGGGTTTAGGGTTGGATTTGGCGTACCCGCTTCGCGGCTCTGCCTAATCCAACCCTAAACCCTTTTCCTTATTAAAGGTCACTAAACCCGCAAGAATCTGAACACTAAGATTGTATTGGTCGGGTGAACCCTGTTGTGGATGTGATTCAAAGATGGGGCACTGAACCTTAAGAGTAGGGTACTGTATAAGACGGAACGGAAAAGGGTTTAGGGTTGGATTTGGCGTACCCGCTTCGCGGCTCCGCCTAATCCAACCCTAAACCCTTTTCATTATTTATGGTCACTAAACCCGCAAGAAACTGAACCCAAAGAGGGTATTGGTGAACCCTGTCGTGGATGTGATTCGAAGTTGGGGCACTGAACCTTAAGAGTAGGGTACTGCCTAAGACGGGACGGAAAAGGGTTTAGGGTTGGATTAAGGGAACCCGCTTCGTGGCTCCGCCTAATCCAACCCTAAACCCTTTTCCTTATTCAAGGTCACTAATTCCGCAAGAAACTGAACCCTAAGAGGGTATTTGTGAACCCTGTCGTGGATGTGATTCAAAGATGGGGCACTGAACCTTAAGAGTAGGGTACTCAAAAGACGGGACGGAGAAGGGTTTAGGGTTGGATTAGGCGTACCCGCATCGCGGCTCCGCCTAATCCAACCCTAAACCCGTTTCCTTATTTAAGGTCACTAAACCCGCAAGAAACTGAACCCTAAGAGGGTATTGGTGAACCCTGTCGTGGATGTGATTCAAAGATAGGGCACTGAACCTTAAGAGTAGGGTACTGCATAAGACGGGACGGAAAAGGGTTTAGGGTTGGATTTGGCGTACCCGCTTCGCGGCTTTGCCTAATCCAACCCTAAACCCTTTTCCTTATTCAAGGTCACTAAACCCGCAAGAAACTGAACCCTAAGAGGGTATTGGTCTGTGAACCCTGTCGTCGATGTTTTTCAAAGATGGGGCACTGAACCTTAAGAGTAGGGTACTGCATAAGACGGGACAGAAAAGGGTTTAGGGTTGGATTAGGCGTGCCCGCTTCGCGGCTCCGCCTAATCCAACCCTAAACCCTTTTCCTTATTCAAGGTCACTAAACCCGCAATAAACTGAACCCTAAGAGGGTATTGGCCTGGTGAACCCTGTCGTGGATGTTTTTCAAAGATGGGGCACTGAACCTTAAGAGTAGGGTACTGCATAAGACGGGACGGAAAAGGGTTTAAGGTTGGATTAGGCGTGCCCGCTTCGCGGCTCCGCCTAATCCAACTCTAAACCCTTTTCTTTATTCAAGCTCACTAAACCCGCAATAAACTGAACCCTAAGATGGTATTGGTGAACCCTGTCGTGGATGTGATTCAAATATGGGGCACTGAACCTTAAGAGTAGGGTACTGCCTAAGACGGGACGGAAAAGGGTTTGGGGTTGGATTAGGCGAACCCGCTTCGCGGCTCCGCCTAATCCAACCCTAAACCCTTTTCCTTATTCAAGGTCACTAAACCCGCAAGAAACTGAACCCTAAGAGGGTATTGGTGAACCCTGTCGTGGATGTGATTCGAAGTTGGGGCACTGAACCTTAAGAGTAGGGTACTGCCTAAGACGGGACGGAAAAGGGTTTAGGGTTGGATTAAGGGAACCCGCTTCGTGGCTCCGCCTAATCCAACCCTAAACCCTTTTCCTTATTCAAGGTCACTAATCCCGCAAGAAACTGAACCCTAAGAGGGTATTTGTGAACCCTGTCGTGGATGTGATTCAAAGATGGGGCACTGAACCTTAAGAGTAGGTTACTCAAAAGACGGGACGGAGAAGGGTTTAGGGTTGGATTAGGCGTACCCGCATCGCGGCTCCGCCTAATCCAACCCTAAACCCTTTTCCTTATTTAAGGTCACTAAACCCGCAAGAAACTGAACCCTAAGAGGGTATTGGTGAACCCTGTCGTGGATGTGATTCAAAGATAGGGCACTGAACCTTAAGAGTAGGGTACTGCATAAGACGGGACGGAAAAGGGTTTAGGGTTGGATTTGGCGTACCCGCTTCGCGGCTTTGCCTAATCCAACCCTAAACCCTTTTCCTTATTCAAGGTCACTAAACCCGCAAGAAACTGAACCCTAAGAGGGTATTGGTCTGTGAACCCTGTCGTCGATGTTTTTCAAAGATGGGGCACTGAACCTTAAGAGTAGGGTACTGCATAAGACGGGACAGAAAAGGGTTTAGGGTTGGATTAGGCGTGCCCGCTTCGCGGCTCCGCCTAATCCAACCCTAAACCCTTTTCCTTATTCAAGGTCACTAAACCCGCAATAAACTGAACCCTAAGAGGGTATTGGCCTGGTGAACCCTGTCGTGGATGTTTTTCAAAGATGGGGCACTGAACCTTAAGAGTAGGGTACTGCATAAGACGGGACGGAAAAGGGTTTAAGGTTGGATTAGGCGTGCCCGCTTCGCGGCTCCGCCTAATCCAACTCTAAACCCTTTTCCTTATTCAAGCTCACTAAACCCGCAATAAACTGAACCCTAAGATGGTATTGGTGAACCCTGTCGTGGATGTGATTCAAATATGGGGCACTGAACCTTAAGAGTAGGGTACTGCCTAAGACGGGACGGAAAAGGGTTTGGGGTTGGATTAGGCGAACCCGCTTCGCGGCTCCGCCTAATCCAACCCTAAACCCTTTTCCTTATTCAAGGTCACTAAACTCGCAAGAAACTAAACCCTAAGAGGGTATTGGTGAACCCTGTCGTGGATGTGATTCAAAGATGGGGCACTGAACCTTAAGAGTAGGGTACTGCCTAAGACGGGACGGAAAAGGGTTTAGGGTTGGATTAGGCGTGCCCGCTTCGTGGCTCCGCCTAATCCAACACTAAACCCTTTATCTTATTCAAGGCCACTAATCCCGCAAGAAACTGAACCCTAAGAGGGTATTGGTGAACCCTGTCGTGGATGTGATTCAAAGATGGGGCACTGAACCTTAAGAGTAGGGTACCGCATAAGACGGGACGGAAAAGGGTTTCGGGTTGGATTTGGCGTACCCGCTTCGCGGCTCCGCCTAATCCAACCCCAAACCCTTTTCCTTATTCAAGCTCACTAAACCCGCAATAAACTGAACCCTAAGAGGGTATTGGTGAACCCTGTCGTGGATGTGATTCAAAGATAGGGCACTGAACCTTAAGAGTAGGGTACTGCATAAGACGGGACGGAAAAGGGTTTAGGGTTGGATTTGGCGTACCCGCTTCGCGGCTTTGCCTAATCCAACCCTAAACCCTTTTCCTTATTCAAGGTCACTAAACCCGCAAGAAACTGAACCCTAAGAGGGTATTGGTCTGTGAACCCTGTCGTCGATGTTTTTCAAAGATGGGGCACTGAACCTTAAGAGTAGGGTACTGCATAAGACGGGACAGAAAAGGGTTTAGGGTTGGATTAGGCGTGCCCGCTTCGCGGCTCCGCCTAATCCAACCCTAAACCTTTTTCCTTATTCAAGGTCACTAAACCCGCAAGAAACTGAACCCTAAGAGGGTATTGGCCTGGTGAACCCTGTCGTGGATGTTTTTCAAAGATGGGGCACTGAACCTTAAGAGTAGGGTACTGCATAAGACGGGACGGAAAAGGGTTTAAGGTTGGATTAGGCGTGCCCGCTTCGCGGCTCCGCCTAATCCAACTCTAAACCCTTTTCCTTATTCAAGCTCACTAAACCCGCAATAAACTGAACCCTAAGATGGTATTGGTGAACCCTGTCGTGGATGTGATTCAAATATGGGGCACTAAACCTTAAGAGTAGGGTACTGCCTAAGACGGGACGGAAAAGGGTTTGGGGTTGGATTAGGCGAACCCGCTTCGCGGCTCCGCCTAATCCAACACTAAACCCTTTATCTTATTCAAGGCCACTAATCCCGCAAGAAACTGAACCCTAAGAGGGTATTGGTGAACCCTGTCGTGGATGTGATTCAAAGATGGGGCACTGAACCTTAAGAGTAGGGTACTGCATAAGACGGGACGGAAAAGGGTTTAGGGTTGGATTTGGCGTACCCGCTTCGCGGCTTTGCCTAATCCAACCCTAAACCCTTTTCCTTATTCAAGGTCACTAAACCCGCAAGAAACTGAACCCTAAGAGGGTATTGGTGAACCCTGTCGTGGATGTGATTCAAAGATGGGGCACTGAACCTTAAGAGTAGGGTACCGCATAAGACGGGACGGAAAAGGGTTTCGGGTTGGATTTGGCGTACCCGCTTCGCGGCTCCGCCTAATCCAACCCCAAACCCTTTTCCTTATTCAAGCTCACTAAACCCGCAATAAACTGAACCCTAAGAGGGTATTGGTGAACCCTGTCGTGGATGTGATTCAAAGATAGGGCACTGAACCTTAAGAGTAGGGTACTGCATAAGACGGGACGGAAAAGGGTTTAGGGTTGGATTTGGCGTACCCGCTTCGCGGCTTTGCCTAATCCAACCCTAAACCCTTTTCCTTATTCAAGGTCACTAAACCCGCAAGAAACTGAACCCTAAGAGGGTATTGGTCTGTGAACCCTGTCGTCGATGTTTTTCAAAGATGGGGCACTGAACCTTAAGAGTAGGGTACTGCATAAGACGGGACAGAAAAGGGTTTAGGGTTGGATTAGGCGTGCCCGCTTCGCGGCTCCGCCTAATCCAACCCTAAACCTTTTTCCTTATTCAAGGTCACTAAACCCGCAAGAAACTGAACCCTAAGAGGGTATTGGCCTGGTGAACCCTGTCGTGGATGTTTTTCAAAGATGGGGCACTGAACCTTAAGAGTAGGGTACTGCATAAGACGGGACGGAAAAGGGTTTAAGGTTGGATTAGGCGTGCCCGCTTCGCGGCTCCGCCTAATCCAACTCTAAACCCTTTTCCTTATTCAAGCTCACTAAACCCGCAATAAACTGAACCCTAAGATGGTATTGGTGAACCCTGTCGTGGATGTGATTCAAATATGGGGCACTAAACCTTAAGAGTAGGGTACTGCCTAAGACGGGACGGAAAAGGGTTTGGGGTTGGATTAGGCGAACCCGCTTCGCGGCTCCGCCTAATCCAACACTAAACCCTTTATCTTATTCAAGGCCACTAATCCCGCAAGAAACTGAACCCTAAGAGGGTATTGGTGAACCCTGTCGTGGATGTGATTCAAAGATGGGGCACTGAACCTTAAGAGTAGGGTACTGCATAAGACGGGACGGAAAAGGGTTTCGGGTTGGATTTGGCGTACCCGCTTCGCGGCTCCGCCTAATCCAACCCCAAACCCTTTTCCTTATTCAAGCTCACTAAACCCGCAATAAACTGAACCCTAAGAGGGTATTGGTGAACCCTGTCGTGGATGTGATTCAAAGATAGGGCACTGAACCTTAAGAGTAGGGTACTGCATAAGACGGGATGGAAAAGGGTTTAGGGTTGGATTAGGCGAACCTGCTTCGCGGCTCCGCCTAATCCAACCCTAAACCCTTTTCCTTATTCAAGGCCACTAATCCCGCAAGAAACTGAACCCTAAGAGGGTATTAGTGAACCCTGTCGTGGATGTGATTCAAAGATGGGGCACTGAACCTTAAGAGTAGGGTACTGCATAAGACGGGACGGAAAAGGGTTTAGGGTTGGATTAGGCGTACCCATTTCGCGGCTCCGCCTAATCCAACCCTAAACCCTTTTCCTTATTTAAGGTCACTAAACCCGCAAGAAACTGAACCCTAAGAGGGTATTGGTGAACCCTGTCGTGGATGTGATTCGAAGATGGGGCACTGAACCTTAAGAGTAGGGTACTGCATAAGACGGGACGGAAAAGGGTTTAGGGTTGGATTTGGCGTACCCGCTTCGCGGCTCTGCCTAATCCAACCCTAAACCCTTTTCCTTATTAAAGGTCACTAAACCCGCAAGAATCTGAACACTAAGAGGGTATTGGCCGGGTGAACCCTGTCGTAGATGTGATTGAAAGATGGGGCACTGAACCTTAAGAGTAGGGTACTATATAAGACGGGACGGAAAAGGGTTTACGGTTGGATTGGGCGAACCCGCTTCGCGGCTCCGCCCAATCCAACCCTAAACCCTTTTCATTATTTAAGGTCACTAAACCCGCAAGAAACTGAACCCTAAGAGGGTATTGGTGAACCCTGTCGTGGATGTGATTCGAAGATGGGGCACTGAACCTTAAGAGTAGGGTACTGCATAAGACGGGACGGAAAAGGGTTTAGAGTGGGATTAGGCGTACCCGCTTCGCGGTTCCGCCTAATCCAACCCTAAACCCTTTTCCTTATTCAAGGTCACTAAACTCGCATGAAACTAAACCCTAAGAGGGTATTGGTGAACCCTGTCGTGGATGTGATTCAAAGATGGGGCACTGAACCTTAAGAGTAGGGTACTGCCTAAGACGGGACGGAAAAGGGTTTAGGGTTGGATTAGGGGAACCCGCTTCGTGGCTCCGCCTAATCCAACCCTAAACCCTTTTCCTTATTCAAGGTCACTAATCCCGCAAGAAACTGAACCCTAAGAGGGTATTGGTGAACCCTGTCGTGGATGTGATTCAAAGATGGGGCACTTAACCTTAAGAGTAGGGTACTCATAAGACGGAACGGAGAAGTGTTTAGGGTTGGATTAGGCGTACCCGCTTCGCGGCTCTGCCTAATCCAACCCTAAACCCTTTTCCTTATTTAAGGACACTAAACCCGCAAGAAACTGAACCCTAAGAGGGTATTGGTGAACCCTGTCGTGGATGTGATTCAAAGATAGGGCACTGAACCTTAAGAGTAGGGTACTGCATAAGACGGGACGGAAAAGGGTTTAGGGTTGGATTTGGCGTACCCGCTTCGCGGCTCCGCCTAATCCAACCCTAAACCCTTTTCCTTATTCAAGGTCACTAAACCCGCAAGAAATTGAACCCTAAGAGGGTATTGGCCTGTGAACCCTGTCGTCGATGTTTTTCAAAGATGGGGCACTGAACATTAAGAGTAGGGTACTGCATAAGACGGGACGGAAAAGGGTTTAGGGTTGGATTAGGCGTGCCCGCTTCGCGGCTCCGCCTAATCCAACCCTAAACCCTTTTCCTTATTCAAGGTCACTAAACCCGCAAGAAACTGAACCCTAAGAGGGTATTGGCCTGGTGAACCCTGTCGTGGATGTTTTTCAAAGATTGGGCACTGAACCTTAAGAGTAGGGTACTGCATAAGACGGGACGGAAAAAGGGTTTAGGGTTGGATTAGGCGTGCCCGCTTCGCGGCTCCGCCTAATCCAACTCTAAACCGTTTTCCTTATTCAAGCTCACTAAACCCGCAATAAACTGAACCCTAAGAGAGTATTGGTGAACCGTGTCGTGGATGTGATTCAAAGATAGGGCACTGAACCTTAAGAGTAGGGTACTGCATAAGACGGGATGGAAAAGGGTTTAGGGTTGGATTAGGCAAACCAGCTTCGCGGCTCCGCCTAATCCAACCCTAAACCCTTTTCCTTATTCAAGGTCACTAAACCCGCAAGAAACTAAACCGAAAGAGGGTATTGGTGAACCCTGTCGTGGATGTGATTCAAAGATGGGGCACTGAACCTTAAGAGTAGGGTACTGCCTAAGACGGGACGGAAAAGGGTTTGGGGTTGGATTAGGCGAACCCGCTTCGTGGCTCCGCCTAATCCAACCCTAAACCCTTTTCCTTATTCAAGGCCACTAATCCCGCAAGAAACTGAACCCAAAAAGGGTATTGGTGAACCCTGTCGTGGATGTGATTCAAAGATAGGGCACTGAACCTTAAGAGTAGGGTACTGCATAAGACGGGACGGAAAAGGGTTTAGTGTGGGATTAGGCGTACCCGCTTCGCGGTTCCGCCTAATCCAACCCTAAACCCTTTTCCTTATTCAAGGTCACTAAACTCGCATGAAACTAAACCCTAAGAGGGTATTGGTGAACCCTGTCGTGGATGTGATTCAAAGATGGGGCACTGAACCTTAAGAGGAGGGTACTGCCTAAGACGGGACGGAAAAGGGTTTAGGGTTGGATTAGGGGAACCCGCTTCGTGGCTCCGCCTAATCCAACCCTAAACCCTTTTCCTTATTCAAGGTCACTAATCCCGCAAGAAACTGAACCCTAAGAGGGTATTGGTGAACCCTGTCGTGGATGTGATTCAAAGATGGGGCACTGAACCTTAAGAGTAGGGTACTCAAAAGACGGGACGGAGAAGGGTTTAGGGTTGGATTAGGCGTACCCGCATCGCGGCTCCGCCTAATCCAACCCTAAACCCTTTTCCTTATTTAAGGTCACTAAACCCGCAAGAAACTGAACCCTAAGAGGGTATTGGTGAACCCTGTCGTGGATGTGATTCAAAGATAGGGCACTGAACCTTAAGAGTAGGGTACTGCATAAGACGGGACGGAAAAGGGTTTAGGGTTGGATTTGGCGTACCCGCTTCGCGGCTTTGCCTAATCCAACCCTAAACCCTTTTCCTTATTCAAGGTCACTAAACCCGCAAGAAACTGAACCCTAAGAGGGTATTGGTCTGTGAACCCTGTCGTCGATGTTTTTCAAAGATGGGGCACTGAACCTTAAGAGTAGGGTACTGCATAAGACGGGACGGAAAAGGGTTTAGGGTTGGATTTGGCGTGCCCGCTTCGCGGCTCCGCCTAATCCAACCCTAAACCCTTTTCCTTATTCAAGGTCACTAAACCCGCAAGAAACTGAACCCTAAGAGGGTATTGGCCAGGTGAACCCTGTCGTGGATGTTTTTCAAAGATGGGGCACTGAACCTTAAGAGTAGGGTACTGCATAAGACGGGACGGAAAAGGGTTTAAGGTTGGATTAGGCGTGCCCGCTTCGCGGCTCCGCCTAATCCAACTCTAAACCCTTTTCCTTATTCAAGCTCACTAAACCCGCAATAAACTGAACCCTAAGATGGTATTGGTGAACCCTGTCGTGGATGTGATTCAAATATGGGGCACTGAACCTTAAGAGTAGGGTACTGTCTAAGACGGGACGGAAAAGGGTTTGGGGTTGGATTAGGCGAACCCGCTTCGCGGCTCCGCCTAATCCAACCCTAAACCCTTTTCCTTATTCAAGGTCACTAAACCCGCAAGAAACTAAACCCTAAGAGGGTATTGGTGAACCCTGTCGTGGATGTGATTCAAAGATGGGGCACTGAACCTTAAGAGTAGGGTACTGCCTAAGACGGGACGGAAAAGGGTTTAGGGTTGGATTAGGCGTGCCCGCTTCGTGGCTCCGCCTAATCCAACACTAAACCCTTTATCTTATTCAAGGCCACTAATCTCGCAAGAAACTGAACCCTAAGAGGGTATTGGTGAACCCTGTCGTGGATGTGATTCAAAGATGGGGCACTGAACCTTAAGAGTACGGTACTGCATAAGACGGGACGGAAGAGGGTTTCGGGTTAGATTTGGCGTACCCGCTTCGCGGCTCCGCCTAATCCAACCCCAAACCCTTTTCCTTATTCAAGCTCACTAAACCCGCAATAAACTGAACCCTAAGAGGGTATTGGTGAACCCTGTCGTGGATGTGATTCAAAGATAGGGCACTGAACCTTAAGAGTAGGGTACTGCATAAGACGGGATGGAAAAGGGTTTAGGGTTGGATTAGGCGAACCTGCTTCGCGGCTCCGCCTAATCCAACCCTAAACCCTTTTCCTTATTCAAGGCCACTAATCCCGCAAGAAACTGAACCCTAAGAGGGTATTAGTGAACCCTGTCGTGGATGTGATTCAAAGATGGGGCACTGAACCTTAAGAGTAGGGTACTGCATAAGACGGGACGGAAAAGGGTTTAGGGTTGGATTAGGCGTACCCATTTCGCGGCTCCGCCTAATCCAACCCTAAACCCTTTTCCTTATTTAAGGTCACTAAACCCGCAAGAAACTGAACCCTAAGAGGGTATTGGTGAACCCTGTCGTGGATGTGCTTCGAAGATGGGGCACTGAACCTTAAGAGTAGGGTACTGCATAAGACGGGACGGAAAAGGGTTTAGGGTTGGATTTGGCGTACCCGCTTCGCGGCTCTGCCTAATCCAACCCTAAACCCTTTTCCTTATTAAAGGTCACTAAACCCGCAAGAATCTGAACACTAAGAGGGTATTGGCCGGGTGAACCCTGTCGTAGATGTGATTCAAAGATGGGGCACTGAACCTTAAGAGTAGGGTACTGTATAAGACGGGACGGAAAAGGGTTTAGGGTTGGATTGGGCGTACCCGCTTCGCGGCTCCGCCCAATCCAACCCTAAACCCTATTCATTATTTAAGGTCACTAAACCCGCAAGAAACTGAACCCTAAGAGGGTATTGGTGAACCCTGTCGTGGATGTGATTCGAAGATGGGGCACTGAACCTTAAGAGTAGGGTACTGCATAAGACGGGACGGAAAAGGGTTTAGAGTGGGATTAGGCGTACCCGCTTCGCGGTTCCGCCTAATCCAACCCTAAACCCTTTTCCTTATTCAAGGTCACTAAACTCGCATGAAACTAAACCCTAAGAGGGTATTGGTGAACCCTGTCGTGGATGTGATTCAAAGATGGGGCACTGAACCTTAAGAGAAGGGTACCGCCTAAGACGGGACGGAAAAAGGTTTAGGGTTGGATTAGGGGAACCCGCTTCGTGGCTCCGCCTAATCCAACCCTAAACCCTTTTCCTTATTCAAGGTCACTAATCCCGCAAGAAACTGAACCCTAAGAGGGTATTGGTGAACCCTGGCGTGGATGTGATTTAAAGATGGGGCACTTAACCTTAAGAGTAGGGTACTCATAAGACGGAACGGAGAAGTGTTTAGGGTTGGATTAGGCGTTCCCGCTTCGCGGCTCCGCCTAATCCAACCCTAAACCCTTTTCCTTATTTAAGGACACTAAACCCGCAAGAAACTGAACCCTAAGAGGGTATTGGTGAACCCTGTCGTGGATGTGATTCAAAGATAGGGCACTGAACCTTAAGAGTAGGGTACTGCATAAGACGGGACGGAAAAGGGTTTAGGGTTGGATTTGGCGTACCCGCTTCGCGGCTCCGCCTAATCCAACCCTAAACCCTTTTCCTTATTCAAGGTCACTAAACCCGCAAGAAATTGAACCCTAAGAGGATATTGGCCTGTGAACCCTGTCGTCGATGTTTTTCAAAGATGGGGCACTGAACATTAAGAGTAGGGTACTGCATAAGACGGGACGGAAAAGGGTTTAGGGTTGGATTAGGCGTGCCCGCTTCGCGGCTCCGCCTAATCCAACCCTAAACCCTTTTCCTTATTCAAGGTCACTAAACCCGCAAGAAACTGAACCCTAAGAGGGTATTGGCCAGGTGAACCCTGTCGTGGATGTTTTTCAAAGATGGGGCACTGAACCTTAAGAGTAGGGTACTGCATAAGACGGGACGGAAAAGGGTTTAGGGTTGGATTAGGCGTACCCATTTCGCGGCTCCGCCTAATCCAACCCTAAACCCTTTTCCTTATTTAAGGTCACTAAACCCGCAAGAAACTGAACCCTAAGAGGGTATTGGTGAACCCTGTCGTGGATGTGCTTCGAAGATGGGGCACTGAACCTTAAGAGTAGGGTACTGCATAAGACGGGACGGAAAAGGGTTTAGGGTTGGATTTGGCGTACCCGCTTCGCGGCTCTGCCTAATCCAACCCTAAACCCTTTTCCTTATTAAAGGTCACTAAACCCGCAAGAATCTGAACACTAAGAGGGTATTGGCCGGGTGAACCCTGTCGTAGATGTGATTCAAAGATGGGGCACTGAACCTTAAGAGTAGGGTACTGTATAAGACGGGACGGAAAAGGGTTTAGGGTTGGATTGGGCGTACCCGCTTCGCGGCTCCGCCCAATCCAACCCTAAACCCTATTCATTATTTAAGGTCACTAAACCCGCAAGAAACTGAACCCTAAGAGGGTATTGGTGAACCCTGTCGTGGATGTGATTCGAAGATGGGGCACTGAACCTTAAGAGTAGGGTACTGCATAAGACGGGACGGAAAAGGGTTTAGAGTGGGATTAGGCGTACCCGCTTCGCGGTTCCGCCTAATCCAACCCTAAACCCTTTTCCTTATTCAAGGTCACTAAACTCGCATGAAACTAAACCCTAAGAGGGTATTGGTGAACCCTGTCGTGGATGTGATTCAAAGATGGGGCACTGAACCTTAAGAGAAGGGTACCGCCTAAGACGGGACGGAAAAAGGTTTAGGGTTGGATTAGGGGAACCCGCTTCGTGGCTCCGCCTAATCCAACCCTAAACCCTTTTCCTTATTCAAGGTCACTAATCCCGCAAGAAACTGAACCCTAAGAGGGTATTGGTGAACCCTGGCGTGGATGTGATTTAAAGATGGGGCACTTAACCTTAAGAGTAGGGTACTCATAAGACGGAACGGAGAAGTGTTTAGGGTTGGATTAGGCGTTCCCGCTTCGCGGCTCCGCCTAATCCAACCCTAAACCCTTTTCCTTATTTAAGGACACTAAACCCGCAAGAAACTGAACCCTAAGAGGGTATTGGTGAACCCTGTCGTGGATGTGATTCAAAGATAGGGCACTGAACCTTAAGAGTAGGGTACTGCATAAGACGGGACGGAAAAGGGTTTAGGGTTGGATTTGGCGTACCCGCTTCGCGGCTCCGCCTAATCCAACCCTAAACCCTTTTCCTTATTCAAGGTCACTAAACCCGCAAGAAATTGAACCCTAAGAGGATATTGGCCTGTGAACCCTGTCGTCGATGTTTTTCAAAGATGGGGCACTGAACATTAAGAGTAGGGTACTGCATAAGACGGGACGGAAAAGGGTTTAGGGTTGGATTAGGCGTGCCCGCTTCGCGGCTCCGCCTAATCCAACCCTAAACCCTTTTCCTTATTCAAGGTCACTAAACCCGCAAGAAACTGAACCCTAAGAGGGTATTGGCCAGGTGAACCCTGTCGTGGATGTTTTTCAAAGATGGGGCACTGAACCTTAAGAGTAGGTTACTGCATAAGACGGGACGGAAAAGAGTTTAGGGTTGGATTAGGCGTGCCCGCTTCGCGGCTCCGCCTAATCCAACTCTAAACCCTTTTCCTTATTCAAGCTCACTAAACCCGCAATAAAGCGAACCCTAAGAGGGAATTGGTGAACCCTGTCGTGGATGTGATTCAAAGATAGGGCACTGAACCTTAAGAGTAGGGTACTGCATAAGACGGGACGGAAAAGGGTTTAGGGTGGGATTAGGCGTACCCGCTTCGCGGCTCCGCCTAATCCAACCCTAAACCCTTTTCCTTATTCAAGGTCACTAAACCCGCAAGAAACTAAACCCTAAGATGGTATTGGTGAACCCTGTCGTGGATGTGATTCAAAGATGGGGCACTGAACCTTAAGAGTAGGGTAATGCCTAAGACGGGACGGAAAAGGGTTTGGGGTTGGATTAGGCGAACCCGCTTCGTGGCTCCGCCTAATCCAACCCTAAACCCTTTTCCTTATTCAAGGCCACTAATCCCGCAAGAAACTGAACCCAAAGAGGGTATTGGTGAACCCTGTCGTGGATGTGATTCAAAGATAGGGCACTGAACCTTAAGAGTAGGGTACTGCATAAGACGAGATGGAAAAGGGTTTAGGGTTGGATAAGGCGAACCCGCTTCGCGGCTCCGCCTAATCCAACCCTAAACCCTTTTCCTTATTCAAGGTCACTAAACCCGCAAGAAACTAAACCCAAAGAGGGTATTGGTGAACCCTGTCGTGGATGTGATTCAAAGATGGGGCACTGAACCTTAAGAGTAGGGTACTGCCTAAGACGGGACGGAAAAGGGTTTGGGGTTGGATTAGGCGAACCCGCTACGTGGCTCCGCCTAATCCAACCCTAAACCCTTTTCCTTATTCAAGGCCACTAATCCCGCAAGAAACTGAACCCTAAGAGGGTATTGGTGAACCCTGTCGTGGATGTGATTCGAAGATGGGGCACTGAACCTTAAGAGTAGGGTACTGCATAAGACGGGACGGAAAAGGGTTTAGAGTGGGATTAGGCGTACCCGCTTCGCGGTTCCGCCTAATCCAACCCTAAACCCTTTTCCTTATTCAAGGTCACTAAACTCGCATGAAACTAAACCCTAAGAGGGTATTGGTGAACCCTGTCGTGGATGTGATTCAAAGATGGGGCACTGAACCTTAAGAGAAGGGTACCGCCTAAGACGGGACGGAAAAGGGTTTAGGGTTGGATTAGGGGAACCCGCTTCGCGGCTCCGCCTAATCCAACCCTAAACCCTTTTCCTTATTCAAGGTCACTAAACCCGCAAGAAATTGAACCCTAAGAGGGTATTGGCCTGTGAACCCTGTCGTCGATGTTTTTCAAAGATGGGGCACTGAACATTAAGAGTAGGGTACTGCATAAGACGGGACGGAAAAGGGTTTAGGGTTGGATTAGGCGTGCCCGCTTCGCGGCTCCGCCTAATCCAACCCTAAACCCTTTTCCTTATTCAAGGTCACTAAACCCGCAAGAAATTGAACCATAAGAGGATATTGGCCTGTGAACCCTGTCGTCGATGTTTTTCAAAGATGGGGCACTGAACATTAATAGTAGGGTACTGCATAAGACGGGACGGAAAAGGGTTTAGGGTTGGATTAGGCGTGCCCGCTTCGCGGCTCCGCCTAATCCAACCCTAAACCCTTTTCCTTATTCAAGGTCACTAAACCCGCAAGAAACTGAACCCTAAGAGGGTATTGGCCTGGTGAACCCTGTCGTGGATGTTTTTCAAAGATGGGGCACTGAACCTTAAGAGTAGGGTACTGCATAAGACGGGACGGAAAAGAGTTTAGGGTTGGATTAGGCGTGCCCGCTTCGCGGCTCCGCCTAATCCAACTCTAAACCCTTTTCCTTATTCAAGCTCACTAAACCCGCAATAAACTGAACCCTAAGAGGGTATTGGTGAACCCTGTCGTGGATGTGATTCAAAGATAGGGCACTGAACCTTAAGAGTAGGGTACTGCATAAGACGGGACGGAAAAGGGTTTAGGGTGGGATTAGGCGTACCCGCTTCGCGGCTCCGCCTAATCCAACCCTAAACCCTTTTCCTTATTCAAGGTCACTAAACCCGCAAGAAACTAAACCCTAAGATGGTATTGGTGAACCCTGTCGTGGATGTGATTCAAAGATGGGGCACTGAACCTTAAGAGTAGGGTAATGCCTAAGACGGGACGGAAAAGGGTTTGGGGTTGGATTAGGCGAACCCGCTTCGTGGCTCCGCCTAATCCAACCCTAAACCCTTTTCCTTATTCAAGGCCACTAATCCCGCAAGAAACTGAACCCAAAGAGGGTATTGGTGAACCCTGTCGTGGATGTGATTCAAAGATAGGGCACTGAACCTTAAGAGTAGGGTACTGCATAAGACGAGATGGAAAAGGGTTTAGGGTTGGATTAGGCGAACCCGCTTCGCGGCTCCGCCTAATCCAACCCTAAACCCTTTTCCTTATTCAAGGTCACTAAACCCGCAAGAAACTAAACCCAAAGAGGGTATTGGTGAACCCTGTCGTGGATGTGATTCAAAGATGGGGCACTGAACCTTAAGAGTAGGGTACTGCCTAAGACGGGACGGAAAAGGGTTTGGGGTTGGATTAGGCGAACCCGCTTCGTGGCTCCGCCTAATCCAACCCTAAACCCTTTTCCTTATTCAAGGCCACTAATCCCGCAAGAAACTGAACCCTAAGAGGGTATTGGTGAACCCTGTCGTGGATGTGATTCAAAGATGGGGCACTGAACCTTAAGAGAAGGGTACCGCCTAAGACGGGACGGAAAAGGGTTTAGGGTTGGATTAGGGGAACCCGCTTCGCGGCTCCGCCTAATCCAACCCTAAACCCTTTTCCTTATTCAAGGTCACTAAACCCGCAAGAAATTGAACCCTAAGAGGGTATTGGCCTGTGAACCCTGTCGTCGATGTTTTTCAAAGATGGGGCACTGAACATTAAGAGTAGGGTACTGCATAAGACGGGACGGAAAAGGGTTTAGGGTTGGATTAGGCGTGCCCGCTTCGCGGCTCCGCCTAATCCAACCCTAAACCCTTTTCCTTATTCAAGGTCACTAAACCCGCAAGAAATTGAACCATAAGAGGATATTGGCCTGTGAACCCTGTCGTCGATGTTTTTCAAAGATGGGGCACTGAACATTAATAGTAGGGTACTGCATAAGACGGGACGGAAAAGGGTTTAGGGTTGGATTAGGCGTGCCCGCTTCGCGGCTCCGCCTAATCCAACCCTAAACCCTTTTCCTTATTCAAGGTCACTAAACCCGCAAGAAACTGAACCCTAAGAGGGTATTGGCCTGGTGAACCCTGTCGTGGATGTTTTTCAAAGATGGGGCACTGAACCTTAAGAGTAGGGTACTGCATAAGACGGGACGGAAAAGAGTTTAGGGTTGGATTAGGCGTGCCCGCTTCGCGGCTCCGCCTAATCCAACTCTAAACCCTTTTCCTTATTCAAGCTCACTAAACCCGCAATAAACTGAACCCTAAGAGGGTATTGGTGAACCCTGTCGTGGATGTGATTCAAAGATAGGGCACTGAACCTTAAGAGTAGGGTACTGCATAAGACGGGACGGAAAAGGGTTTAGGGTGGGATTAGGCGTACCCGCTTCGCGGCTCCGCCTAATCCAACCCTAAACCCTTTTCCTTATTCAAGGTCACTAAACCCGCAAGAAACTAAACCCTAAGATGGTATTGGTGAACCCTGTCGTGGATGTGATTCAAAGATGGGGCACTGAACCTTAAGAGTAGGGTAATGCCTAAGACGGGACGGAAAAGGGTTTGGGGTTGGATTAGGCGAACCCGCTTCGTGGCTCCGCCTAATCCAACCCTAAACCCTTTTCCTTATTCAAGGCCACTAATCCCGCAAGAAACTGAACCCAAAGAGGGTATTGGTGAACCCTGTCGTGGATGTGATTCAAAGATAGGGCACTGAACCTTAAGAGTAGGGTACTGCATAAGACGAGATGGAAAAGGGTTTAGGGTTGGATTAGGCGAACCCGCTTCGCGGCTCCGCCTAATCCAACCCTAAACCCTTTTCCTTATTCAAGGTCACTAAACCCGCAAGAAACTAAACCCAAAGAGGGTATTGGTGAACCCTGTCGTGGATGTGATTCAAAGATGGGGCACTGAACCTTAAGAGTAGGGTACTGCCTAAGACGGGACGGAAAAGGGTTTGGGGTTGGATTAGGCGAACCCGCTTCGTGGCTCCGCCTAATCCAACCCTAAACCCTTTTCCTTATTCAAGGCCACTAATCCCGCAAGAAACTGAACCCTAAGAGGGTATTGGTGAACCCTGTCGTGGATGTGATTCGAAGATGGGGCACTGAACCTTAAGAGTAGGGTACTGCATAAGACGGGACGGAAAAGGGTTTAGAGTGGGATTAGGCGTACCCGCTTCGCGGTTCCGCCTAATCCAACCCTAAACCCTTTTCCTTATTCAAGGTCACTAAACTCGCATGAAACTAAACCCTAAGAGGGTATTGGTGAACCCTGTCGTGGATGTGATTCAAAGATGGGGCACTGAACCTTAAGAGAAGGGTACCGCCTAAGACGGGACGGAAAAGGGTTTAGGGTTGGATTAGGGGAACCCGCTTCGCGGCTCCGCCTAATCCAACCCTAAACCCTTTTCCTTATTCAAGGTCACTAAACCCGCAAGAAATTGAACCCTAAGAGGGTATTGGCCTGTGAACCCTGTCGTCGATGTTTTTCAAAGATGGGGCACTGAACATTAAGAGTAGGGTACTGCATAAGACGGGACGGAAAAGGGTTTAGGGTTGGATTAGGCGTGCCCGCTTCGCGGCTCCGCCTAATCCAACCCTAAACCCTTTTCCTTATTCAAGGTCACTAAACCCGCAAGAAACTGAACCCTAAGAGGGTATTGGCCTGGTGAACCCTGTCGTGGATGTTTTTCAAAGATGGGGCACTGAACCTTAAGAGTAGGGTACTGCATAAGACGGGAAGGAAAAGGGTTTAGGGTTGGATTAGGCGTGCCCGCTTCACGGCTCCGCCTAATCCAACTCTAAACCCTTTTCCTTATTCAAGCTCACTAAACCCGCAATAAACTGAACCCTAAGAGGGTATTGGTGAACCCTGTCTTGGATGTGATTCAAAGATAGGGCACTGAACCTTAAGAGTAGGGTACTGCATAAGACGGGACGGAAAAGGGTTTAGGGTGGGATTAGGCGTACCCGCTTCGCGGCTCCGCCTAATCCAACCCTAAACCCTTTTCCTTATTCAAGGTCACTAAACCCGCAAGAAACTAAACCCTAAGATGGTATTGGTGAACCCTGTCGTGGATGTGATTCAAAGATGGGGCACTGAACCTTAAGAGTAGAGTAATGCCTAAGACGGGACGGAAAAGGGTTTGGGGTTGGATTAGGCGAACCCGCTTCGTGGCTCCGCCTAATCCAACCCTAAACCCTTTTCCTTATTCAAGGCCACTAATCCCGCAAGAAACTGAACCCAAAGAGGGTATTGGTGAACCCTGTCGTGGATGTGATTCAAAGATAGGGCACTGAACCTTAAGAGTAGGGTACTGCATAAGACGAGATGGAAAAGGGTTTAGGGTTGGATTAGGCGAACCCGCTTCGCGGCTCCGCCTAATCCAACCCTAAACCCTTTTCCTTATTCAAGGTCACTAAACCCGCAAGAAACTAAACCCAAAGAGGGTATTGGTGAACCCTGTCGTGGATGTTTTTCAAAGATGGGGCACTGAACCTTAAGAGTAGGGTACTGCATAAGACGGGAAGGAAAAGGGTTTAGGGTTGGATTAGGCGTGCCCGCTTCGCGGCTCCGCCTAATCCAACTCTAAACCCTTTTCCTTATTCAAGCTCACTAAACCCGCAATAAACTGAACCCTAAGAGGGTATTGGTGAACCCTGTCTTGGATGTGATTCAAAGATAGGGCACTGAACCTTAAGAGTAGGGTACTGCATAAGACGGGACGGAAAAGGGTTTAGGGTGGGATTAGGCGTACCCGCTTCGCGGCTCCGCCTAATCCAACCCTAAACCCTTTTCCTTATTCAAGGTCACTAAACCCGCAAGAAACTAAACCCTAAGATGGTATTGGTGAACCCTGTCGTGGATGTGATTCAAAGATGGGGCACTGAACCTTAAGAGTAGAGTAATGCCTAAGACGGGACGGAAAAGGGTTTGGGGTTGGATTAGGCGAACCCGCTTCGTGGCTCCGCCTAATCCAACCCTAAACCCTTTTCCTTATTCAAGGCCACTAATCCCGCAAGAATTTGAACCCAAAGAGGGTATTGGTGAACCCTGTCGTGGATGTGATTCAAAGATAGGGCACTTAACCTTAAGAGTAGGGTACTGCATAAGACGAGATGGAAAAGGGTTTAGGGTTGGATTAGGCGAACCCGCTTCGCGGCTCCGCCTAATCCAACCCTAAACCCTTTTCCTTATTCAAGGTCACTAAACCCGCAAGAAACTAAACCCAAAGAGGGTATTGGTGAACCCTGTCGTGGATGTGATTCAAAGATGGGGCACTGAACCTTAAGAGTAGGGTACTGCCTAAGACGGGACGGAAAAGGGTTTGGGGTTGGATTAGGCGAACCCGCTTCGTGGCTCCGCCTAATCCAACCCTAAACCCTTTTCCTTATTCAAGGCCACTAATCCCGCAAGAAACTGAACCCAAAGAGGGTATTGGTGAACCCTGTCTTGGATGTGATTCAAAGATAGGGCACTGAACCTTAAGAGTAGGGTACTGCATAAGACGGGACGGAAAAGGGTTTAGGGTGGGATTAGGCGTACCCGCTTCGCGGCTCCGCCTAATCCAACCCTAAACCCTTTTCCTTATTCAAGGTCACTAAACCCGCAAGAAACTAAACCCTAAGATGGTATTGGTGAACCCTGTCGTGGATGTGATTCAAAGATGGGGCACTGAACCTTAAGAGTAGAGTAATGCCTAAGACGGGACGGAAAAGGGTTTGGGGTTGGATTAGGCGAACCCGCTTCGTGGATCCGCCTAATCCAACCCTAAACCCTTTTCCTTATTCAAGGCCACTAATCCCGCAAGAAACTGAACCCAAAGAGGGTATTGGTGAACCCTGTCGTGGATGTGATTCAAAGATAGGGCACTGAACCTTAAGAGTAGGGTACTGCATAAGACGAGATGGAAAAGGGTTTAGGGTTGGATTAGGCGAACCCGCTTCGCGGCTCCGCCTAATCCAACCCTAAACCCTTTTCCTTATTCAAGGTCACTAAACCCGCAAGAAACTAAACCCAAAGAGGGTATTGGTGAACCCTGTCGTGGATGTTTTTCAAAGATGGGGCACTGAACCTTAAGAGTAGGGTACTGCATAAGACGGGAAGGAAAAGGGTTTAGGGTTGGATTAGGCGTGCCCGCTTCGCGGCTCCGCCTAATCCAACTCTAAACCCTTTTCCTTATTCAAGCTCACTAAACCCGCAATAAACTGAACCCTAAGAGGGTATTGGTGAACCCTGTCTTGGATGTGATTCAAAGATAGGGCACTGAACCTTAAGAGTAGGGTACTGCATAAGACGGGACGGAAAAGGGTTTAGGGTGGGATTAGGCGTACCCGCTTCGCGGCTCCGCCTAATCCAACCCTAAACCCTTTTCCTTATTCAAGGTCACTAAACCCGCAAGAAACTAAACCCTAAGATGGTATTGGTGAACCCTGTCGTGGATGTGATTCAAAGATGGGGCACTGAACCTTAAGAGTAGAGTAATGCCTAAGACGGGACGGAAAAGGGTTTGGGGTTGGATTAGGCGAACCCGCTTCGTGGCTCCGCCTAATCCAACCCTAAACCCTTTTCCTTATTCAAGGCCACTAATCCCGCAAGAAACTGAACCCAAAGAGGGTATTGGTGAACCCTGTCGTGGATGTGATTCAAAGATAGGGCACTTAACCTTAAGAGTAGGGTACTGCATAAGACGAGATGGAAAAGGGTTTAGGGTTGGATTAGGCGAACCCGCTTCGCGGCTCCGCCTAATCCAACCCTAAACCCTTTTCCTTATTCAAGGTCACTAAACCCGCAAGAAACTAAACCCAAAGAGGGTATTGGTGAACCCTGTCGTGGATGTGATTCAAAGATGGGGCACTGAACCTTAAGAGTAGGGTACTGCCTAAGACGGGACGGAAAAGGGTTTGGGGTTGGATTAGGCGAACCCGCTTCGTGGCTCCGCCTAATCCAACCCTAAACCCTTTTCCTTATTCAAGGCCACTAATCCCGCAAGAAACTGAACCCAAAGAGGGTATTGGTGAACCCTGTCGTGGATGTGATTCAAAGATAGGGCACTGAACCTTAAGAGTAGGGTACTGCATAAGACGGGATGGAAAAGGGTTTAGGGTTGGATTAGGCGTACCCGCTTCGCGGCTCCGCCTATTCCAACCCTAAACCCTTTTCCTTATTCAAGGCTACTAAACCCGCAAGAAACTAAACCCTAAGAGGGTATTGGTGAACCCTGTCGTGGATGTGATTCAAAGATGGGGCACTGAACCTTAAGAGTAGGGTACTGCCTAAGACGGGACGGAAAAGGGTTTGGGGTTGGATTAGGCGAACCCGCTTCGTGGCTCCGCCTAATCCAACCCTAAACCCTTTTCCTTATTCAAGGCCACTAATCCCGCAAGAAACTGAACCCAAAGAGGGTATTGGTGAACCCTGTCGTGGATGTGATTCAAAGATAGGGCACTGAACCTTAAGAGTAGGGTACTGCATAAGACGGGATGGAAAAGGGTTTAGGGTTGGATTAGGCGTACCCGCTTTGCGGCTCCGCCTATTCCAACCCTAAACCCTTTTCCTTATTCAAGGTTACTAAACCCGCAAGAAACTAAACCCTAAGAGGGTATTGGTGAACCCTGTCGTGGATGTGATTCAAAGATGGGGCACTGAACCTTAAGAGTAGGGTACTGCCTAAGACGGGACGGAAAAGGGTTTAGGGTTGGATTACGCGTACCCGTTTCGCGGCTCCGCCTAATCCAACCCTAAACCCTTTTCCTTATTTAAGGTCACTAAACCCGCAAGAAACTGAACCCTAAGAGGGTATTGGTGAACCCTGTCGTGGATGTGATTCGAAGATGGGGCACTGAACCTTAAGAATAGGGTACTGCATAAGACGGGACGGAAAAGGGTTTAGGGTTGGATTTGGCGTACCCGCTTCGCGGCTCTACCTAATCCAACCCTAAAACCTTTTCCTTATTAAAGGTCACTAAACCCGCAAGAAACTGAACACTAAGAGGGTATTGGCCGGGTGAACCCTGTCGTGGATGTGATTCAAAGATGGGGCACTGAACCTTAAGAGTAGGGTACTGCATAGGACGGGACGGAAAAGGGTTTAGGGTGGGATTAGGCGTACCCGCTTCGCGGCTCCGCCTAATCCAACCCCAAACCCTTTTCCTTATTCAAGCTCACTAAACCCGCAATAAACTGAACCCTAAGAGGGTATTGGTGAACCCTTTCGTGGATGTGATTCAAAGATAGGGCACTGAACCTTAAGAGTAGGGTACTGCAGAAGACGGGATGGAAAAGGGTTTAGGGTTGGATTTGGCGTACCCGCTTCGCGGCTCTGCCTAATCCAACCCTAAACCCTTTTCCTTATTCAAGGTCACTAATCCCGCAAGAAACTGAACCCTAAGAGGGTATTGATGAACCCTGTCGTGGATGTGATTCAAAGATGGGGCACTGAAACTTAAGAGTAGCGTACTGCATAAGACGGGACGAAAAAGGGTTTAGGGTTGGATTAGGCGAACCCGCTTCGCGGCTCCGCCTAATCCAACCCTAAACCCTTTTCCTTATTAAAGGTCACTAAAGCCGCAAGAAACTGAACCCTAAGAGGGTATTGGCCTGGTGAACCCTGTCGTGGATGTGATTCAAAGATGGGGCACTGAACCTTAAGAGTAGGGTACTGCATAAGACGGGACGGAAAAGGGTTTAGGGTTGGATTAGGCGTACCCGCTTCGCGGCTCCGCCTAATCCAACCCTAAACCCTTATCCTTATTTAAGGTCACTAAACCCGCAAGAAACTGAACCCTAAGAGGGTATTGGTGAACCTTGTCGTGGATGTGATTCAAAGATAGGGCATTGAACCTTAAGAGTAGGGTACTGCATAAGACGGGGCGGAAAAGGGTTTAGGGGTGGATTTGGCGTACCCGCTTCGCGGCTCTGCCTAATCCAACCCTAAACCCTTTTCCTTATTCAAGGTCACTAATCCTGAAAGAAACTGAACCCTAAGAGGGTATTGGTGAACCCTGTCGTGGATGTGATTCAAAGATGGGGCACTGAACCTTAAGAGTAGGGTACTGCATAAGACGGGACGAAAAAGGGTTTAGGGTTGGGTTAGGCGAACCCGCTTCGAGGCTCCGCCTAATCCAACTCTAAACCCTTTTCCTTATTTAAGGTCACTAAACCCGCAAGAAACTGAACCCTAAGAGGGTATTGGCCTGGTGAACCCTATCGTGGATGTGATTCAAAGATGGGGCACTGAACCTTAAGAGAAGGGTACTGCATAAGACGGGACGGAAAAGGGTTTAGGGTTGGATTAGGCGTACCCGCTTCGCGGCTCCGCCTAATCCAACCCTAAACCCTTTTCCTTATTCAAGGTCACTAAACCCGCAAGAAACTGAACCCTAAGAGGGTATTGGCCTGGTGAACCCTGTCGTGGATGTCTTTCAAAGATGGGGCAGTGAACCTTAAGAGTAGGGTACTGCATAAGACGGGACGGAAAAGGGTTTAGGGTTGGATTAGGCGTGCCCGCTTCGCGGACCCGCCTTATCCAACCCTAAACCCTTTTCCTTATTCAAGCTCACTAAACCCGCAATAAACTGAACCCTAAGAGGGTATTGGTGAACTCTGTCGTGGATGTGATTCAAAGATAGGGCACTGAACCTTAAGAGTAGAGTACTGCATAAGACGGGATGGAAAAGGGTTTAGGGTTGGATTAGGCGTACCCGCTTCGCGGCTCCGCCTAATCCAACCCTAAACCCTTTTCCTTATTCAAGGTCACTAAACCCGCAAGAAACTAAACCCTAAGAGGGTATTGGTGAACCCTGTCGTGGATGTGATTCAAAGATGGGGCACTGAACCTTAAGAGTAGGGTACTGCCTAAGACGGGACGGAAAAGGGTTTAGGGTTGGATTAGGCGAACCCGCTTCTTGGCTCCGCCTAATCCAACCCTAAACCCGTTTCCTTATTCAAGGCCACTAATCCCGCAAGAAACTGAACCCTAAGAGGGTATTGGTGAACCCTGTCGTGGATGTGATTCAAAGATGGGGCACTGAACCTTAAGAGTAGGGTACTGCATAAGACAGGACGGAAAAGGGTTTAGGGTTGGATTAGGCGTACCCGTTTCGTGGCTCCGCCTAATCCAACCCTAAACCCTTTTCCTTATTAAAGGTCACTAAACCCGCAAGAAACTGAACCCTAAGAGGGTATTGGTGAACCCTGTCGTGGATGTGATTCGAAGATGGGGCACTGAACCTTAAGAATAGGGTACTGCATAAGACGGGACGGAAAAGGGTTTAGGGTTGGATTTGGCGTACCCGCTTCGCGGCTCTACCTAATCCAACCCTAAAACCTTTTCCTTATTAAAGGTCACTAAACCCGCAAGAAACTGAACACTAAGAGGGTATTGGCCGGGTGAACCCTGTCGTGGATGTGATTCAAAGATGGGGCACTGAACCTTAAGAGTAGGGTACTGCATAGGACGGGACGGAAAAGGGTTTAGGGTGGGATTAGGCGTACCCGCTTCGCGGCTCCGCCTAATCCAACCCCAAACCCTTTTCCTTATTCAAGCTCACTAAACCCGCAATAAACTGAACCCTAAGAGGGTATTGGTGAACCCTGTCGTGGATGTGATTCAAAGATAGGGCACTGAACCTTAAGAGTAGGGTACTGCAGAAGACGGGATGGAAAAGGGTTTAGGGTTGGATTTGGCGTACCCGCTTCGCGGCTCTGCCTAATCCAACCCTAAACCCTTTTCCTTATTCAAGGTCACTAATCCCGCAAGAAACTGAACCCTAAGAGGGTATTGGTGAACCCTGTCGTGGATGTGATTCAAAGATGGGGCACTGAACCTTAAGAGTAGGGTACTGCATAAGACGGGACGAAAAAGGGTTTAGGGTTGGATTAGGCGAACCCGCTTCGCGGCTCCGCCTAATCCAACCCTAAACCCTTTTCCTTATTAAAGGTCACTAGACCCGCAAGAAACTGAACCCTAAGAGGGTATTGGCCTGGTGAACCCTGTCGTGGTTGTGATTCAAAGATGGGGCACTGAACCTTAAGAGTAGGGTACTGCATAAGACGGGACGGAAAAGGGTTTAGGGTTGGATTAGGCGAACCCGCTTCGCGGCTCCGCCTAATCCAACCCTAAACCCTTATCCTTATTTAAGGTCACTAAACCCGCAAGAAACTGAACCCTAAGAGGGTATTGGTGAACCTTGTCGTGGATGTGATTCAAAGATAGGGCACTGAACCTTAAGAGTAGGGTACTGCATAAGACGGGGCGGAAAAGGGTTTAGGGGTGGATTTGGCGTACCCGCTTCGCGGCTCTGCCTAATCCAACCCTAAACCCTTTTCCTTATTCAAGGTCACTAATCCTGAAAGAAACTGAACCCTAAGAGGGTATTGGTGAACCCTGTCGTGGATGTGATTCAAAGATGGGGCACTGAACCTTAAGAGTAGGGTACTGCATAAGACGGGACGAAAAAGGGTTTAGGGTTGGATTAGGCGAACCCGCTTCGAGGCTCTGCCTAATCCAACTCTAAACCCTTTTCCTTATTTAAGGTCACTAAACCCGCAAGAAACTGAACCCTAAGAGGGTATTGGCTTGGTGAACCCTATCGTGGATGTGATTCAAAGATGGGGCACTGAACCTTAAGAGTAGGGTACTGCATAAGACGGGACGGAAAAGGGTTTAGGGTTGGATTAGGCGTACCCGCTTCGCGGCTCCGCCTAATCCAACCCTAAACCCTTTTCCTTATTCAAGGTCACTAAACCCGCAAGAAACTGAACCCTAAGAGGGTATTGGCCTGGTGAACCCTGTCGTGGATGTTTTTCAAAGATGGGGCAGTGAACCTTAAGAGTAGGGTACTGCATAAGACGGGATGGAAAAGGGTTTAGGGTTGGATTAGGCGTGCCCGCTTCGCGGACCCGCCTTATCCAACCCTAAACCCTTTTCCTTATTCAAGCTCACTAAACCCGCAATAAACTGAACCCTAAGAGGGTATTGGTGAACTCTGTCGTGGATGTGATTCAAAGATAGGGCACTGAACCTTAAGAGTAGAGTACTGCATAAGACGGGATGGAAAAGGGTTTAGGGTTGGATTAGGGGTACCCGCTTCGCGGCTCCGCCTAATCCAACCCTAAACCCTTTTCCTTATTAAAGGTCACTAGACCCGCAAGAAACTGAACCCTAAGAGGGTATTGGCCTGGTGAACCCTGTCGTGGTTGTGATTCAAAGATGGGGCACTGAACCTTAAGAGTAGGGTACTGCATAAGACGGGACGGAAAAGGGTTTAGGGTTGGATTAGGCGAACCCGCTTCGCGGCTCCGCCTAATCCAACCCTAAACCCTTATCCTTATTTAAGGTCACTAAACCCGCAAGAAACTGAACCCTAAGAGGGTATTGGTGAACCCTGTCGTGGATGTGATTCAAAGATGGGGCACTGAACCTTAAGAGTAGGGTACTGCATAAGACGGGACGAAAAAGGGTTTAGGGTTGGATTAGGCGAACCCGCTTCGCGGCTCCGCCTAATCCAACCCTAAACCCTTTTCCTTATTAAAGGTCACTAGACCCGCAAGAAACTGAACCCTAAGAGGGTATTGGCCTGGTGAACCCTGTCGTGGTTGTGATTCAAAGATGGGGCACTGAACCTTAAGAGTAGGGTACTGCATAAGACGGGACGGAAAAGGGTTTAGGGTTGGATTAGGCGAACCCGCTTCGCGGCTCCGCCTAATCCAACCCTAAACCCTTATCCTTATTTAAGGTCACTAAACCCGCAAGAAACTGAACCCTAAGAGGGTATTGGTGAACCTTGTCGTGGATGTGATTCAAAGATAGGGCACTGAACCTTAAGAGTAGGGTACTGCATAAGACGGGGCGGAAAAGGGTTTAGGGGTGGATTTGGCGTACCCGCTTCGCGGCTCTGCCTAATCCAACCCTAAACCCTTTTCCTTATTCAAGGTCACTAATCCTGAAAGAAACTGAACCCTAAGAGGGTATTGGTGAACCCTGTCGTGGATGTGATTCAAAGATGGGGCACTGAACCTTAAGAGTAGGGTACTGCATAAGACGGGACGAAAAAGGGTTTAGGGTTGGATTAGGCGAACCCGCTTCGAGGCTCTGCCTAATCCAACTCTAAACCCTTTTCCTTATTTAAGGTCACTAAACCCGCAAGAAACTGAACCCTAAGAGGGTATTGGCTTGGTGAACCCTATCGTGGATGTGATTCAAAGATGGGGCACTGAACCTTAAGAGTAGGGTACTGCATAAGACGGGACGGAAAAGGGTTTAGGGTTGGATTAGGCGTACCCGCTTCGCGGCTCCGCCTAATCCAACCCTAAACCCTTTTCCTTATTCAAGGTCACTAAACCCGCAAGAAACTGAACCCTAAGAGGGTATTGGCCTGGTGAACCCTGTCGTGGATGTTTTTCAAAGATGGGGCAGTGAACCTTAAGAGTAGGGTACTGCATAAGACGGGATGGAAAAGGGTTTAGGGTTGGATTAGGCGTGCCCGCTTCGCGGACCCGCCTTATCCAACCCTAAACCCTTTTCCTTATTCAAGCTCACTAAACCCGCAATAAACTGAACCCTAAGAGGGTATTGGTGAACTCTGTCGTGGATGTGATTCAAAGATAGGGCACTGAACCTTAAGAGTAGAGTACTGCATAAGACGGGATGGAAAAGGGTTTAGGGTTGGATTAGGGGTACCCGCTTCGCGGCTCCGCCTAATCCAACCCTAAACCCTTTTCCTTATTCAAGGTCACTAAACCCGCAAGAAACTAAACCCTAAGAGGGTATTGGTGAACCCTGTCGTGGATGTGATTCAAAGATGGGGCACTTAACCTTAAGAGTAGGGTACTGCCTAAGACGGGACGGAAAAGGGTTTAGGGTTGGATTAGGCGAACCCGCTTCTTGGCTCCGCCTAATCCAACCCTAAACCCTTTTCCTTATTCAAGGCCACTAATCCCGCAAGAAACTGAACCCTAAGAGGGTATTGGTGAACCCTGTCGTGGATGTGATTCAAAGATGGGGCACTGAACCTTAAGAGTAGGGTACTGCATAAGACGGGACGGAAAAGGGTTTAGGGTTGGATTAGGCGTACCCGTTTCGCGGCTCCGCCTAATCCAACCCTAAACCCTTTTCCTTATTAAAGGTCACTAAACCCGCAAGAAACTGAACCCTAGGATGGTATTGGCCTGGTGAACCCTGTCGTGGATGTGATTCAAAGATGGGGCACTGAACCTTAAGAGTAGGGTACTGCATAAGACGGGACGGAAAAGGGTTTAGGGTTGGATTAGGCGTACCCGCTTCGCGGTTCCGCCTAATCCAACCCTAAACCCTTTTCCTTATTCAAGGTCACTAAACCCGCAAGAAACAAAACCCTAAGAGGGTATATGTGAACCCTGTCGTGGATGTGATTCAAAGATGGGGCACTGAACCTTAAGAGTAGAGTACTGCCTAAGACGGGACGGAAAAGGGTTTTGGGTTGGATTAGGCGAACCCACTTCGTGGCTCCACCTAATACAACCCTAAACTCTTTTCCTTATTCAAGCTCACTAATCCCGCAAGAAACTGAACCCTAAGAGGGTATTGGCCTGGTGAACCATGTCGTGGATGTTTTTCAAAGATGGGGCAGTGAACCTTAAGAGTAGGGTACTGCGTAAGACGGGACGGAAAAGGGTTTAGGGTTCGATTAGGCGTACCTGTTTCGCGGCTCCGCCTAATCCAACCCTAAACCCTTTTCCTTATTAAAGGTCACTAAACCCGCAAGAAACTGAACCTTAAGAGGGTATTGGCCTGGTGAACCCTGTCGTGGATGTGATTCAAAGATGGGGCACTGAACCTTAAGAGTAGGGTACTGCATGAGACGGGACGGAAAAGGGTTTAGGGTTGGATTAGGCGTACCCGCTTCGCGGCTCCGCCTAATCCAACCCTAAACCCTTTTCCTTATTCAAGGTCACTAAACCCGCAAGAAAATGAACCCTAAGAGGGTATTGGCCTGTTGAACCCTGTCGTGGATGTTTTTCAAAGATGGGGCAGTGAACCTTAAGAGTAGGGTACTGCATAAGACGGGACGGAAAAGGGTTTAGGGTTGGATTAGGCGTGCCCGCTTCGCGGCCCCGCCTTATCCAACCCTAAACCCTTTTCCTTATTCAAGCTCAGTAAACCCGCAATAAACTGAACCCTAAGAGGGTATTGGTGAACCCTGTCGTGGATGTGATTCAAAGATAGGGCACTGAACCTTAAGGGTAGGGTACTGCATAAAACGGGATGGAAAAGGGTTTAGGGTTGGATTAGGCGTACCCGCTTCGCGGCTCCGCCTAATCCAACCCTAAACCCTTTTCCTTATTCAAGGTCACTAAACCCGCAAGAAACTAAACCCTAAGAGGGTATTGGTGAACCCTGTCGTGGATGTGATTCAAAGATGGGGCACTGAACCTTATGAGTAGGGTACTGCCTAAGACGGGACGGAAAAGGGTTTAGGGTTGGATTAGGCGAACCCGCTTCGTGGCTCCGCCTAATCCAACCCTAAACCCTTTTCCTTATTCAAGGCCACTAATCCCGCAAGAAACTGAACCTTAAGAGAGTATTGGTGAACCCTGTCGTGGATGTGATTCAAAGATGGGGCACTGAACCTTAAGAGTAGGGTACTGCATAAGACGGGACGGAAAAGGGTTTAGGGTTGGATTAGGCGTACCCGTTTCGCGGCTCCGCCTAATCCAACCCTAAACCCTTTTCCTTATTAAAGGTCACTAAACCCGCAAGAAACTGAACCCTAGGAGGGTATTCGCCTGGTGAACCCTGTCGTGGATGTGATTCAAAGATGGGGCACTGAACCTTAAGAGTAGGGTACTGCATAAGACGGGACGGAAAAGGGTTTAGGGTTGGATTAGGCGTACCCGCATCGCGGTTCCGCCTAAACCAACCCTAAACCCTTTTCCTTATTCAAGGTCACTAAACCCACAAGAAACTAAACCCTAAGAGGGTATTGGTGAACCCTGTCGTGGATGTGATTCAAAGATGGGGCACTGAACCTTAAGAGTAGGGTACTGCCTAAGACGGGACGGAAAAGGGTTTTGGGTTGGATTAGGCGAACCGCTTCGCGGCTCCGCCTAATCCAACCCTAAACCCTTTTCCTTATTCAAGGCCACTAATCCCGCAAGAAACTGAACCCTAAGAGGGTATTGGTGAACCCTGTCGTGGATGTGATTCAAAGATGGGGCACTGAACCTTAAGAGTAGGGTACTGCCTAAGACGGGACGGAAAAGGGTTTAGGGTTGGATTAGGCGAACCCGCTTCGTGGCTCCGCCTAATCCAACCCTAAACCCTTTTCCTTATTCAAGGCCACTAATCCCGCAAGAAACTGAACCTTAAGAGGGTATTGGTGAACCCTGTCGTGGATGTGATTCAAAAATGGGGCACTGAACCTTAAGAGTAGGGTACTGCATAAGACGGGACGGAAAAGGGTTTAGGGTTGGATTACGCGTACCCGTTTCGCGGCTCCGCCTAATCCAACCCTAAACCCTTTTCCTTATTAAAGGTCACTAAGCCCGCAAGAAACTGAACCCTAGGAGGGTATTGCCCTGGTGAACCCTGTCGTGGATGTGATTCAAAGATGGGGCACTGAACCTTAAGAGTAGGGTACTGCATAAGACGGGACGGAAAAGGGTATAGGGTTGGATTAGGCGTACCCGCTTCGCGGTTCCGCCTAATCCAACCCTAAACCCTTTTCCTTATTCAAGGTCACTAAACCTACAAGAAACTAAACCCTAAGAGGGTATTGGTGAACCCTGTCGTGGATGTGATTCAAAGATGGGGCACTGAACCTTAAGAGTAGGGTACTGCCTAAGACGGGACGGAAAAGGGTTTAGGGTTGGATTAGGCGAACCCGCTTTTTGGCTCCGCCTAATCCAACCCTAAACCTTTTTCCTTATTCAAGGCCACTAATCCCGCAAGAAACTGAACCCTAAGAGGGTATTGGTGAACCCTGTCGTGGATGTGATTCAAAGATGGGGCACTGAACCTTAAGAGTAGGGTACTGCATAAGATGGGACGGAAAAGGGTTTAGGGTTGGATTAGGCGTACCAGTTTCGCGGCTCCGCCTAATCCAACCCTAAACCCTTTTCCTTATTAAAGGTCACTAAACCCGCAAGAAACTGAACCCCAGGATGGTATTGGCCTGGTGAACCCTGTCGTGGATGTGATTCAAAGATGGGGCACTGAACCTTAAGAGTAGGGTACTGCATAAGACGGGACGGAAAAGGGTTTAGGGTTGGATTAGGCGAACCCGCTTCGCGGTTCCGCCTAATCCAACCCTAAACACTTTTCCTTATTCAAGGTCACTAAACCCGCAAGAAACAAAACCCTAAGAGGGTATTGGTGAACCCTGTCGTGGATGTGATTCAAAGATGGGGCACTGAACCTTAAGAGTAGAGTACTGCCTAAGACGGGACGGAAAAGGGTTTTGGATTGGATTAGGCGAACCCACTTCGTGGCTCCGCCTAATACAACCCTAAACTCTTTTCCTTATTCAAGCTCACTAATCCCGCAAGAAACTGAACCCTAAGAGGGTATTGGCCTGGTGAACCCTGTCGTGGATGTTTTTCAAAGATGGGGCAGTGAACCTTAAGAGTAGGTTACTGCATAAGACTGGACGGAAAAGGGTTTAGGGTTCGATTAGGCGTACCTATTTCGCGGCTCCGCCTAATCCAACCTTAAACCCTTTTCCTTATTAAAGGTCACTAAACCCGCAAGAAACTAAACCCTAAGAGGGTATTTGTGAACCCTGTCGTGGATGTGATTCAAAGATGGGGCACTGAACCTTAAGAGTAGAGTACTGCCTAAGACGGGACGGAAAAGGGTTTTGGGTTGGATTAGGCGAACCCACTTCGTGGCGCCGCCTAATACAACCCTAAACTCTTTTCCTTATTCAAGCTCACTAATCCCGCAAGAAACTGAACCCTAAGAGGGTATTGGCCTGGTGAACCCTGTCGTGGATGTTTTTCAAAGATGGGGCAGTGAACCTTAAGAGTAGGGTACTGCATAAGACGGGACGGAAAAGGGTTTAGGGTTCGATTAGGCGTACCTGTTTCGCGGCTCCGCCTAATCCAACCCTAAACCCTTTTCCTTATTAAAGGTCACTAAACCCGCAAGAAACTGAACCCTAAGAGGGTATTGGCCTGGTGAACCCTGTCGTGGATGTGATTCAAAGATGGGGCACTGAACCTTAAGAGTAGGGTACTGCATAAGACGGGACGGAAAAGGGTTTAGGGTTGGATTAGGCGTACCCGCTTCGCGGCTCCGCCTAATCCAACCCTAAACCCTTTTCCTTATTCAAGGTCACTAAACCCGCAAGAAACTGAACCCTAAGAGGGTATTGGCCTGTTGAACCCTGTCGTGGATGTTTTTCAAAGATGGGGCAGTGAACCTTAAGAGTAGGGTACTGCATAAGACGGGACGGAAAAGGGTTTAGGGTTGGATTAGGCGTGCCCGCTTCGCGGCCCCGCCTTATCCAACCCTAAACCCTTTTCCTTATTCAAGCTCACTAAACCCGCAATAAACTGAACCCTAAGAGGGTATTGGTGAACCCTGTCGTGGATGTGATTCAAAGATAGGGTACTGAACCTTAAGGGTAGGGTACTGCATAAAACGGGATGGAAAAGGGTTTAGGGTTGGATTAGGCATACCCGCTTCGCGGCTCCGCCTAATCCAACCCTAAACCCTTTTCCTTATTCAAGGTCACTAAACCCGCAAGAAACTAAACCCTAAGAGGGTATTGGTGAACCCTGTCGTGGATGTGATTCAAAGATGGGGCACTGAACCTTAAGAGTAGGGTACTGCCTAAGACGGGACGGAAAAGGGTTTAGGGTTGGATTAGGCGAACCCGCTTCGTGGCTCCGCCTAATCCAACCCTAAACCCTTTTCCTTATTCAAGGCCACTAATCCCGCAAGAAACTGAACCTTAAGAGGGTATTGGTGAACCCTGTCGTGGATGTGATTCAAAGATGGGGCACTGAACCTTAAGAGTAGGGTACTGCATAAGACGGGACGGAAAAGGGTTTAGGGTTGGATTAGGCGTACCCGTTTCGCGGCTCCGCCTAATCCAACCCTAAACCCTTTTCCTTATTAAAGGTCACTAAACCCGCAAGAAACTGAACCCTAGGAGGGTATTCGCCTGGTGAACCCTGTCGTGGATGTGATTCAAAGATGGGGCACTGAACCTTAAGAGTAGGGTACTGCATAAGACGGGACGGAAAAGGGTTTAGGGTTGGATTAGGCGTACCCGCTTCGCGGTTCCGCCTAATCCAACCCTAAACCCTTTTCCTTATTCAAGGTCACTAAACCCACAAGAAACTAAACCCTAAGAGGGTATTGGTGAACCCTGTCGTGGATGTGATTCAAAGATGGGGCACTGAACCTTAAGAGTAGGGTACTGCATAAGACGGGACGGAAAAGGGTTTAGGGTTGGATTAGGCGTACCCGCTTCGCGGCTCCGCCTAATCCAACACTAAACCATTTTCCTTATTCAAGGTCACTAAATCCGCAAGAAACTGAACCCTAAGAGGGTATTGGCCTGGTGAACCCTGTCGTGGATGTTTTTCAAAGATGGGGCAGTGAACCTTAAGAGTAGGGTACTGCATAAGACGGGACGGAAAAGGGTTTAAGGTTGGATTAGGCTTGCCCGCTTCGCGGCCCCGCCTTATCCAACCCTAAACCCTTTTCCTTATTCAAGCTCACTAAACCCGCAATAAACTGAACCCTAAGAGGGTATTGGTGAACCCTGTCGTGGATGTGATTCAAAGATAGGGCACTGAACCTTAAGAGTAGGGTACTGCATAAGACGGGATGGAAAAGGGTTTAGGGTTGGATTAGGCGTACCCGCTTCGCGGCTCCGCCTAATCCAACCCTAAACCCTTTTCCTTATTCAAGGTCACTAAACCCGCAAGAAACTAAACCCTAAGAGGGTATTGGTGAACCGTGTCGTGGATGTGATTCAAAGATGGGGCACTGAACCTTAAGAGTAGGGTACTGCCTAAGACGGGACGGAAAAGGGTTTAGGGTTGGATTAGGCGAACCCGCTTCGTGGCTCCGCCTAATCCAACCCTAAACCCTTTTCCTTATTCAAGGCCACTAATCCCGCAAGAAACTGAACCTTAAGAGGGTATTGGTGAACCCTGTCGTGGATGTGATTCAAAGATGGGGCACTGAACCTTAAGAGTAGGGTACTGCATAAGACGGGACGGAAAAGGGTTTAGGGTTGGATTAGGCGTACCCGTTTCGCGGCTCCGCCTAATCCAACCCTAAACCCTTTTCCTTATTAAAGGTCACTAAACCCGCAAGAAACTGAACCCTAGGAGGGTATTCGCCTGGTGAACCCTGTCGTGGATGTGATTCAAAGATGGGGCACTGAACCTTAAGAGTAGGGTACTGCATAAGACGGGACGGAAAAGGGTTTAGGGTTGGATTAGGCGTACCCGCTTCGCGGTTCCGCCTAATCCAACCCTAAACCCTTTTCCTTATTCAAGGTCACTAAACCCACAAGAAACTAAACCCTAAGAGGGTATTGGTGAACCCTGTCGTGGATGTGATTCAAAGATGGGGCACTGAACCTTAAGAGTAGGGTACTGCATAAGACGGGACGGAAAAGGGTTTAGGGTTGGATTAGGCGAACCCGCTTCGCGGCTCCGCCTAATCCAACCCTAAACCATTTTCCTTATTCAAGGTCACTAAACCCGCAAGAAACTGAACCCTAAGAGGGTATTGGCCTGGTGAACCCTGTCGTGGATGTTTTTCAAAGATGGGGCAGTGAACCTTAAGAGTAGGGTACTGCATAAGACGGGACGGAAAAGGGTTTAGGGTTAGATTAGGCTTGCCCGCTTCGCGGCCCCGCCTTATCCAACCCTAAACCCTTTTCCTTATTCAAGCTCACTAAACCCGCAATAAACTGAACCCTAAGAGGGTATTGGTGAACCCTGTCGTGGATGTGATTCAAAGATAGGGCACTGAACCTTAAGAGTAGGGTACTGCATAAGACGGGATGGAAAAGGGTTTAGGGTTGGATTAGGCGTACCCGCTTCGCGGCTCGGCCTAATCCAACCCTAAACCCTTTTCCTTATTCAAGGTCACTAAACCCGCAAGAAACTAAACCCTAAGAGGGTATTGGTGAACCCTGTCGTGGATGTGATTCAAAGATGGGGCACTGAACCTTAAGAGTAGGGTACTGCCTAAGACGGGACGGAAAAGGGTTTAGGGTTGGATTAGGCGAACCCGCTTCGTGGCTCCGCCTAATCCAACCCTAAACCCTTTTCCTTATTCAAGGCCACTAATCCCGCAAGAAACTGAACCTTAAGAGGGTATTGGTGAACCCTGTCGTGGATGTGATTCAAAGATGGGGCACTGAACCTTAAGAGTAGGGTACTGCATAAGACGGGACGGAAAAGGGTTTAGGGTTGGATTAGGCGGACCCGTTTCGCGGCTCCGCCTAATCCAACCCTAAACCCTTTTCCTTATTAAAGGTCACTAAGCCCGCAAGAAACTGAAACCTAGGAGGGTATTGGCCTGGTGAACCCTGTCGTGGATGTGATTCAAAGATGGGGCACTGAACCTTAAGAGTAGGGTACTGCATAAGACGGGACGGAAAAGGGTTTAGGGTTGGATTAGGCGTACCCGCTTCGCGGTTCCGCCTAATCCAACCCTAAACCCTTTTCCTTATTCAAGGTCACTAAACCTACAAGAAACTAAACCCTAAGAGGGTATTGGTGAACGCTGTCGTGGATGTGATTCAAAGATGGGGCACTGAACCTTAAGAGTAGGGTACTGCCTAAGACGGGACGGAAAAGGGTTTTGGGTTGGATTAGGCGAACCCGCTTCGTGGCTCCGCCTAATCCAACCCTAAACCCTTTTCCTTATTCAAGGCCACAAATCCCGCAAGAAACTGAACCTTAAGAGGGTATTGGTGAACCCTGTCGTGGATGTGATTCAAAGATGGGGCACTGAACCTTAAGAGTAGGGTACTGCATAAGACGGGATGGAAAAGGGTTTAGGGTTGGATTAGGCGTACCCGTTTCGCGGCTCCGCCTAATCCAACCCTAAACCCTTTTCCTTATTAAAGGTCACTAAACCCGCAAGAAACTGAACCCTAGGAGGGTATTCGCCTGGTGAACCCTGTCGTGGATGTGATTCAAAGATGGGGCACTGAACCTTAAGAGTAGGGTACTGCATAAGACGGGACGGAAAAGGGTTTAGGGTTGGATTAGGCGTACCCGCTTCGCGGTTCCGCCTAATCCAACCCTAAACCCTTTTCCTTATTCAAGGTCACTAAACCCACAAGAAACTAAACCCTAAGAGGGTATTGGTGAACCCTGTCGTGGATGTGATTCAAAGATGGGGCACTGAACCTTAAGAGTAGGGTACTGCATAAGACGGGACGGAAAAGGGTTTAGGGTTGGATTAGGCGTACCCGCTTCGCGGCTCCGCCTAATCCAACCCTAAACCATTTTCCTTATTCAAGGTCACTAAACCCGCAAGAAACTGAACCCTAAGAGGGTATTGGCCTGGTGAACCCTGTCGTGGATGTTTTTCAAAGATGGGGCAGTGAACCTTAAGAGTAGGGTACTGCATAAGACGGGACGGAAAAGGGTTTAGGGTTGGATTAGGCTTGCCCGCTTCGCGGCCCCGCCTTATCCAACCCTAAACCCTTTTCCTTATTCAAGCTCACTAAACCCGCAATAAACTGAACCCTAAGAGGGTATTGGTGAACCCTGTCGTGGATGTGATTCAAAGATAGGGCACTGAACCTTAAGATTAGGGTACTGCATAAGACGGGATGGAAAAGGGTTTAGGGTTGGATTAGGCGTACCCGCTTCGCGGCTCGGCCTAATCCAACCCTAAACCCTTTTCCTTATTCAAGGTCACTAAACCCGCAAGAAACTAAACCCTAAGAGGGTATTGGTGAACCCTGTCGTGGATGTGATTCAAAGATGGGGCACTGAACCTTAAGAGTAGGGTACTGCCTAAGACGGGACGGAAAAGGGTTTAGGGTTGGATTAGGCGAACCCGCTTCGTGGCTCCGCCTAATCCAACCCTAAACCCTTTTCCTTATTCAAGGCCACTAATCCCGCAAGAAACTGAACCTTAAGAGGGTATTGGTGAACCCTGTCGTGGATGTGATTCAAAGATGGGGCACTGAACCTTAAGAGTAGGGTACTGCATAAGACGGGACGGAAAAGGGTTTAGGGTTGGATTAGGCGGACCCGTTTCGCGGCTCCGCCTAATCCAACCCTAAACCCTTTTCCTTATTAAAGGTCACTAAGCCCGCAAGAAACTGAAACCTAGGAGGGTATTGGCCTGGTGAACCCTGTCGTGGATGTGATTCAAAGATGGGGCACTGAACCTTAAGAGTAGGGTACTGCATAAGACGGGACGGAAAAGGGTTTAGGGTTGGATTAGGCGTACCCGCTTCGCGGTTCCGCCTAATCCAACCCTAAACCCTTTTCCTTATTCAAGGTCACTAAACCTACAAGAAACTAAACCCTAAGAGGGTATTGGTGAACCCTGTCGTGGATGTGATTCAAAGATGGGGCACTGAACCTTAAGAGTAGGGTACTGCCTAAGACGGGACGGAAAAGGGTTTTGGGTTGGATTAGGCGAACCCGCTTCGTGGCTCCGCCTAATCCAACCCTAAACCCTTTTCCTTATTCAAGGCCACAAATCCCGCAAGAAACTGAACCTTAAGAGGGTATTGGTGAACCCTGTCGTGGATGTGATTCAAAGATGGGGCACTGAACCTTAAGAGTAGGGTACTGCATAAGACGGGATGGAAAAGGGTTTAGGGTTGGATTAGGCGTACCCGTTTCGCGGCTCCGCCTAATCCAACCCTAAACCCTTTTCCTTATTAAAGGTCACTAAACCCGCAAGAAACTGAACCCTAGGAGGGTATTGGCCTGGTGAACCCTGTCGTGGATGTGATTCAAAGATGGGGCACTGAACCTTAAGAGTAGGGTACTGCATAAGACGGGACGGAAAAGGGTTTAGGGTTGGATTAGGCATACCCGCTTCGCGGTTCCGCCTAATCCAACCCTAAACCCTTTTCCTTATTCAAGGTCAATAAACCCACAAGAAACTAAACCCTAAGAGGGTATTGGTGAACCCTGTCGTGGATGTGATTCAAAGATGGGGCACTGAACCTTAAGAGTAGGGTACTGCCTAAGACGGGACGGAAAAGGGTTTTGGGTTGGATTAGGCGAACCCGCTTCGCGGCTCCGCCTAATCCAACCCTAAACCCTTTTCCTTATTCAAGGCCACTAATCCCGCAAGAAACTGAACCCTAAGAGGGTATTGGTGAACCCTGTCGTGGATGTGATTCGAAGATGGGGCACTGAAACTTAAGAGTAGGGTACTGCATAAGACGGGACGGAAAAGGGTTTAGGATTGGATTTGGCGTACCCGCTTCGCGGCTCTACCTAATCCAACCCTAAACCCTTTTCCTTATTAAAGGTCACTAAACCCGCAAGAAACTGAACACTAAGAGGGTATTGGCCGGGTGAACCCTGTCGTGGATGTGATTCAAAGATGGGGCACTGAACCTTAAGAGTAGGGTACTGCATAAGACGGGACGGAAAAGGGTTTAGGGTGGGATTAGGCGTACCCGCTTCGCGGCTCCGCCTAATCCAACCCCAAACCCTTTTCCTTATTCAAGCTCACTAAACCCGCAATAAACTGAACCCTAAGAGGGTATTGGTGAACCCTGTCGTGGATGTGATTCAAAGATAGGGCACTAAACCTTAAGAGTAGGGTACTGCATAAAACGGGATGGAAAAGGGTTTAGGGTTGGATTAGGCGTACCCGCTTCGCGGCTCCGCCTAATCCAACCGTAAACCCTTTTCCTTATTCAAGGTCACTAAACCCGCAAGAAACTAAACCCTAAGAGGGTATTGGTGAACCCTGTCGTGGATGTGATTCAAAGATGGGGCACTGAACCTTAAGAGTAGGGTACTGCATAAGACGGGATGGAAAAGGGTTTAGGGTTGGATTAGGCGTACCCGTTTCGCGGCTCCGCCTAATCCAACCCTAAACCCTTTTCCTTATTAAAGGTCACTAAACCCGCAAGAAACTGAACCCTAGGAGGGTATTGGCCTGGTGAACCCTGTCGTGGATGTGATTCAAAGATGGGGCACTGAACCTTAAGAGTAGGGTACTGCATAAGACGGGACGGAAAAGGGTTTAGGGTTGGATTAGGCATACCCGCTTCGCGGTTCCGCCTAATCCAACCCTAAACCCTTTTCCTTATTCAAGGTCAATAAACCCACAAGAAACTAAACCCTAAGAGGGTATTGGTGAACCCTGTCGTGGATGTGATTCAAAGATGGGGCACTGAACCTTAAGAGTAGGGTACTGCCTAAGACGGGACGGAAAAGGGTTTTGGGTTGGATTAGGCGAACCCGCTTCGCGGCTCCGCCTAATCCAACCCTAAACCCTTTTCCTTATTCAAGGCCACTAATCCCGCAAGAAACTGAACCCTAAGAGGGTATTGGTGAACCCTGTCGTGGATGTGATTCGAAGATGGGGCACTGAAACTTAAGAGTAGGGTACTGCATAAGACGGGACGGAAAAGGGTTTAGGATTGGATTTGGCGTACCCGCTTCGCGGCTCTACCTAATCCAACCCTAAACCCTTTTCCTTATTAAAGGTCACTAAACCCGCAAGAAACTGAACACTAAGAGGGTATTGGCCGGGTGAACCCTGTCGTGGATGTGATTCAAAGATGGGGCACTGAACCTTAAGAGTAGGGTACTGCATAAGACGGGACGGAAAAGGGTTTAGGGTGGGATTAGGCGTACCCGCTTCGCGGCTCCGCCTAATCCAACCCCAAACCCTTTTCCTTATTCAAGCTCACTAAACCCGCAATAAACTGAACCCTAAGAGGGTATTGGTGAACCCTGTCGTGGATGTGATCCAAAGATAGGGCACTAAACCTTAAGAGTAGGGTACTGCATAAAACGGGATGGAAAAGGGTTTAGGGTTGGATTAGGCGTACCCGCTTCGCGGCTCCGCCTAATCCAACCGTAAACCCTTTTCCTTATTCAAGGTCACTAAACCCGCAAGAAACTAAACCCTAAGAGGGTATTGGTGAACCCTGTCGTGGATGTGATTCAAAGATGGGGCACTGAACCTTAAGAGTAGGGTACTGCATAAGACGGGATGGAAAAGGGTTTAGGGTTGGATTAGGCGTACCCGTTTCGCGGCTCCGCCTAATCCAACCCTAAACCCTTTTCCTTATTAAAGGTCACTAAACCCGCAAGAAACTGAACCCTAGGAGGGTATTGGCCTGGTGAACCCTGTCGTGGATGTGATTCAAAGATGGGGCACTGAACCTTAAGAGTAGGGTACTGCATAAGACGGGACGGAAAAGGGTTTAGGGTTGGATTAGGCATACCCGCTTCGCGGTTCCGCCTAATCCAACCCTAAACCCTTTTCCTTATTCAAGGTCAATAAACCCACAAGAAACTAAACCCTAAGAGGGTATTGGTGAACCCTGTCGTGGATGTGATTCAAAGATGGGGCACTGAACCTTAAGAGTAGGGTACTGCCTAAGACGGGACGGAAAAGGGTTTTGGGTTGGATTAGGCGAACCCGCTTCGCGGCTCCGCCTAATCCAACCCTAAACCCTTTTCCTTATTCAAGGCCACTAATCCCGCAAGAAACTGAACCCTAAGAGGGTATTGGTGAACCCTGTCGTGGATGTGATTCGAAGATGGGGCACTGAAACTTAAGAGTAGGGTACTGCATAAGACGGGACGGAAAAGGGTTTAGGATTGGATTTGGCGTACCCGCTTCGCGGCTCTACCTAATCCAACCCTAAACCCTTTTCCTTATTAAAGGTCACTAAACCCGCAAGAAACTGAACACTAAGAGGGTATTGGCCGGGTGAACCCTGTCGTGGATGTGATTCAAAGATGGGGCACTGAACCTTAAGAGTAGGGTACTGCATAAGACGGGACGGAAAAGGGTTTAGGGTTGGATTAGGCGAACCCGCTTCGTGGCTCCGCCTAATCCAACCCTAAACCCTTTTCCTTATTCAAGGCCACTAATCCCGCAAGAAACTGAACCTTAAGAGGGTATTGGTGAACCCTGTCGTGGATGTGATTCAAAGATGGGGCACTGAACCTTAAGAGTAGGGTACTGCATAAGACGGGACGGAAAAGGGTTTAGGGTTGGATTAGGCGTACCCGTTTCGCGGCTCCGCCTAATCCAACCCTAAACCCTTTTCCTTATTAAAGGTCACTAAACCCGCAAGAAACTGAACCCTAGGAGGGTATTCGCCTGGTGAACCCTGTCGTGGATGTGATTCAAAGATGGGGCAGTGAACCTTAAGAGTAGGGTACTGCATAAGACGGGACGGAAAAGGGTTTAGGGTTGGATTAGGCGTACCCGCTTCGCGGCTCCGCCTAATCCAACCCTAAACCATTTTCCTTATTCAAGGTCACTAAACCCGCAAGAAACTGAACCCTAAGAGGGTATTGGCCTGGTGAACCCTGTCGTGGATGTTTTTCAAAGATGGGGCAGTGAACCTTAAGAGTAGAGTACTGCATAAGACGGGACGGAAAAGGGTTTAGGGTTGGATTAGGCTTGCCCGCTTCGCGGCCCCGCCTTATCCAACCCTAAACCCTTTTCCTTATTCAAGCTCACTAAACCCGCAATAAACTGAACCCTAAGAGGGTATTGGTGAACCCTGTCGTGGATGTGATTCAAAGATAAGGCACTGAACCTTAAGAGTAGGGTACTGCATAAGACGGGATGGAAAAGGGTTTAGGGTTGGATTAGGCGTACCCGCTTCGCGGCTCCGCCTAATCCAACCCTAAACCCTTTTCCTTATTCAAGGTCACTAAACCCGCAAGAAACTAAACCCTAAGAGGGTATTGGTGAACCGTGTCGTGGATGTGATTCAAAGATGGGGCACTGAACCTTAAGAGTAGGGTACTGCCTAAGACGGGACGGAAAAGGGTTTAGGGTTGGATTAGGCGAACCCGCTTCGTGGCTCCGCCTAATCCAACCCTAAACCATTTTCCTTATTCAAGGCCACTAATCCCGCAAGAAACTGAACCTTAAGAGGGTATTGGTGAACCCTGTCGTGGATGTGATTCAAAGATGGGGCACTGAACCTTAAGAGTAGGGTACTGCATAAGACGGGACGGAAAAGGGTTTAGGGTTGGATTAGGCGGACCCGTTTCGCGGCTCCGCCTAATCCAACCCTAAACCCTTTTCCTTATTAAAGGTCACTAAGCCCGCAAGAAACTGAAACCTAGGAGGGTATTGGCCTGGTGAACCCTGTCGTGGATGTGATTCAAAGATGGGGCACTGAACCTTAAGAGTAGGGTACTGCATAAGACGGGACGGAAAAGGGTTTAGGGTTGGATTAGGCGAACCCGCTTCGCGGTTCCGCCTAATCCAACCCTAAACCCTTTTCCTTATTCAAGGTCAATAAACCCACAAGAAACTAAACCCTAAGAGGGTATTGGTGAACCCTGTCGTGGATGTGATTCAAAGATGGGGCACTGAACCTTAAGAGTAGGGTACTGCCTAAGACGGGACGGAAAAGGGTTTTGGGTTGGATTAGGCGAACCCGCTTCGCGGCTCCGCCTAATCCAACCCTAAACCCTTTTCCTTATTCAAGGCCACTAATCCCGCAAGAAACTGAACCCTAAGAGGGTATTAGTGAACCATGTCGTGGATGTGATTCGAAGATGGGGCACTGAAACTTAAGAGTAGGGTACTGCATAAGACGGGACGGAAAAGGGTTTAGGATTGGATTTGGCGTACCCGCTTCGCGGCTCTACCTAATCCAACCCTAAACCCTTTTCCTTATTAAAGGTCACTAAACCCGCAAGAAACTGAACACTAAGAGGGTATTGGCCGGGTGAACCCTGTCGTGGATGTGATTCAAAGATGGGGCACTGAACCTTAAGAGTAGGGTACTGCATAAGACGGAACGGAAAAGGGTTTAGGGTGGGATTAGCCGTACTCGCTTCGCGGCTCCGCCTAATCCAACCCCAAACCCTTTTCCTTATTCAAGGTCACTAAACCCGCAATAAACTGAACCCTAAGAGGGTATTGGTGAACCCTGTCGTGGATGTGATTCAAAGATAGGGCACTAAACCTTAAGAGTAGGGTACTGCATAAGACGGGATGGAAAAGGGTTTAGGGTTGGATTAGGCGAACCCGCTTCGCGGCTCCGCCTAATCCAACCCTAAACCCTTTTCCTTATTCAAGGCCACTAATCCCACAAGAAACTGAACCCTAAGAGGGTATTGGTGAACCCTGTCGTGGATGTGATTCAAAGATGGGGCACTGAACCTTAAGAGTAGGGTACTGCATAAGACGGGACGGAAAAGGGTTTAGGGTTGGATTTGGCGTACCCGCTTCGCGGCTCCGCCTAATCCAACCCTAAACCCTTTTCTTATTCAAGGTCACTAAACCCGCAAGAAACTAAACCCTAAGAGGGTATTGGTGAACCCTGTCGTGGATGTGATTCAAAGATGGGGCACTGAACCTTAAGAGTAGGGTACTGCCTAAGACGGGACGGAAAAGGGTTTAGGGTTGGATTAGGCGAACCCGCTTCGTGGCTCCGCCTAATCCAACCCTAAACCCTTTTCCTTATTCAAGGCCACTAATCCCGCAAGAAACTGAACCCTAAGAGGGTATTGGTGAACCCTGTCGTGGATGTGATTCAAAGATGGGGCACTGAACCTTAAGAGTAGGGTACTGCATAAGACGGGACGGAAAAGGGATTAAGGTTGGATTAGGCGTACTCGCTTCGCGGCTCCGCCTAATCCAACCCTAAACCCTTTTCCTTATTAAAGGTCACTAAACCCGCAAGAAACTGAACCTTAAGAGGGTATTGGTAAACCCTGTCGTGGATGTGATTCAAAGATGGGGCACTGAACCTTAAGAGTAGGGTACTACATAAGACGGGACGGAAAAGGGTTTAGGGTTGGATTTGGCGTACCCGCTTCGCGGCTCTGCCTAATCCAACCCTAAACCCTTTTCCTTATTCAAGGTCACTAATCCCGCAAGAAACTGAACCCTAAGAGGGTATTGGTGAACCCTGTCGTGGATGTGATTCAAAGATGGGGCACTGAACCTTAAGAGTAGGGTACTGCATAAGACGGGACGAAAAAGGGTTTAGGGTTGGATTAGGCGAACCCGCTTCGTGGCTCCGCCTAATCCAACCCTAAACCCTTTTCCTTATTAAAGGTCACTAATCCCGCAAGAAACTGAACCCTAAGAGGGTATTGGTGAACCCTGTCGTGGATGTGATTCAAAGATGGGGCACTGAACCTTAAGAGTAGGGTACTGCATAAGACGGGACGAAAAAGGGTTTAGGATTGGATTTGGCGTACCCGCTTCGCGGCTCTACCTAATCCAACCCTAAACCCTTTTCCTTATTAAAGGTCACTAAACCCGCAAGAAACTGAACACTAAGAGGGTATTGGTCGGGTGAACCCTGTCGTGGATGTGATTCAAAGATGGGGCACTGAACCTTAAGAGTAGGGTACTGCATAAGACGGGACGGAAAAGGGTTTAGGGTGGGATTAGGCGAACCCGCTTCGCGGCTCCGCCTAATCCAACCCCAAACCCTTTTCCTTATTCAAGCTCACTAAACCCGCAATAAACTGAACCCTAAGAGGGTATTGGTGAACCCTGTCGTGGATGTGATTCAAAGATAGGGCACTAAACCTTAAGAGTAGGGTACTGCATAAGACGGGATGGAAAAGGGTTTAGGGTTGGATTAGGCGAACCCGCTTCGCGGCTCCGCCTAATCCAACCCTAAACCCTTTTCCTTATTCAAGGCCACTAATCCCACAAGAAACTGAACCCTAAGAGGGTATTGGTGAACCCTGTCGTGGATGTGATTCAAAGATGGGGCACTGAACCTTAAGAGTAGGGTACTGCATAAGACGGGACGGAAAAGGGATTAAGGTTGGATTAGGCGTACCCGCTTCGCGGCTCCGCCTAATCCAACCCTAAACCCTTTTCCTTATTAAAGGTCACTAAACCCGCAAGAAACTGAACCTTAAGAGGGTATTGGTAAACCCTGTCGTGGATGTGATTCAAAGATGGGGCACTGAACCTTAAGAGTAGGGTACTGCATAAGACGGGACGGAAAAGGGTTTAGGGTTGGATTTGGCGTACCCGCTTCGCGGCTCTGCCTAATCCAACCCTAAACCCTTTTCCTTATTCAAGGTCACTAATCCCGCAAGAAACTGAACCCTAAGAGGGTATTGGTGAACCCTGTCGTGGATGTGATTCAAAGATGGGGCACTGAACCTTAAGAGTAGGGTACTGCATAAGACGGGACGAAAAAGGGTTTAGGGTTGGATTAGGCGAACCCGCTTCGTGGCTCCGCCTAATCCAACCCTAAACCCTTTTCCTTATTCAAGGCCACTAATCCCGCAAGAAACTGAACCCTAAGAGGGTATTAGTGAACCCTGTCGTGGATGTGATTCGAAGATGGGGCACTGAAACTTAAGAGTAGGGTACTGCATAAGACGGGACGGAAAAGGGTTTAGGATTGGATTTGGCGTACCCGCTTCGCGGCTCTACCTAATCCAACCCTAAACCCTTTTCCTTATTAAAGGTCACTAAACCCGCAAGAAACTGAACACTAAGAGGGTATTGGCCGGGTGAACCCTGTCGTGGATGTGATTCAAAGATGGGGCACTGAACCTTAAGAGTAGGGTACTGCATAAGACGGAACGGAAAAGGGTTTAGGGTGGGATTAGCCGTACTCGCTTCGCGGCTCCGCCTAATCCAACCCCAAACCCTTTTCCTTATTCAAGGTCACTAAACCCGCAATAAACTGAACCCTAAGAGGGTATTGGTGAACCCTGTCGTGGATGTGATTCAAAGATAGGGCACTAAACCTTAAGAGTAGGGTACTGCATAAGACGGGATGGAAAAGGGTTTAGGGTTGGATTAGGCGAACCCGCTTCGCGGCTCCGCCTAATCCAACCCTAAACCCTTTTCCTTATTCAAGGCCACTAATCCCACAAGAAACTGAACCCTAAGAGGGTATTGGTGAACCCTGTCGTGGATGTGATTCAAAGATGGGGCACTGAACCTTAAGAGTAGGGTACTGCATAAGACGGGACGGAAAAGGGTTTAGGGTTGGATTTGGCGTACCCGCTTCGCGGCTCCGCCTAATCCAACCCTAAACCCTTTTCTTATTCAAGGTCACTAAACCCGCAAGAAACTAAACCCTAAGAGGGTATTGGTGAACCCTGTCGTGGATGTGATTCAAAGATGGGGCACTGAACCTTAAGAGTAGGGTACTGCCTAAGACGGGACGGAAAAGGGTTTAGGGTTGGATTATGCGAACCCGCTTCGTGGCTCCGCCTAATCCAACCCTAAACCCTTTTCCTTATTCAAGGCCACTAATCCCGCAAGAAACTGAACCCTAAGAGGGTATTGGTGAACCCTGTCGTGGATGTGATTCAAAGATGGGGCACTGAACCTTAAGAGTAGGGTACTGCATAAGACGGGACGGAAAAGGGATTAAGGTTGGATTAGGCGTACTCGCTTCGCGGATCCGCCTAATCCAACCCTAAACCCTTTTCCTTATTAAAGGTCACTAAACCCGCAAGAAACTGAACCTTAAGAGGGTATTGGTAAACCCTGTCGTGGATGTGATTCAAAGATGGGGCACTGAACCTTAAGAGTAGGGTACTACATAAGACGGGACGGAAAAGGGTTTAGGGTTGGATTTGGCGTACCCGCTTCGCGGCTCTGCCTAATCCAACCCTAAACCCTTTTCCTTATTCAAGGTCACTAATCCCGCAAGAAACTGAACCCTAAGAGGGTATTGGTGAACCCTGTCGTGGATGTGATTCAAAGATGGGGCACTGAACCTTAAGAGTAGGGTACTGCATAAGACGGGACGAAAAAGGGTTTAGGGTTGGATTAGGCGAACCCGCTTCGTGGCTCCGCCTAATCCAACCCTAAACCCTTTTCCTTATTAAAGGTCACTAATCCCGCAAGAAACTGAACCCTAAGAGGGTATTGGTGAACCCTGTCATGGATGTGATTCAAAGATGGGGCACTGAACCTTAAGAGTAGGGTACTGCATAAGACGGGACGAAAAAGGGTTTAGGATTGGATTTGGCGTACCCGCTTCGCGGCTCTACCTAATCCAACCCTAAACCCTTTTCCTTATTAAAGGTCACTAAACCCGCAAGAAACTGAACACTAAGAGGGTATTGGTCGGGTGAACCCTGTCGTGGATGTGATTCAAAGATGGGGCACTGAACCTTAAGAGTAGGGTACTGCATAAGACGGGACGGAAAAGGGTTTAGGGTGGGATTAGGCGAACCCGCTTCGCGGCTCCGCCTAATCCAACCCCAAACCCTTTTCCTTATTCAAGCTCACTAAACCCGCAATAAACTGAACCCTAAGAGGGTATTGGTGAACCCTGTCGTGGATGTGATTCAAAGATAGGGCACTAAACCTTAAGAGTAGGGTACTGCATAAGACGGGACAGAAAAGGGTTTAGGGTTGGATTAGGCGTACCCGCTACGTGGCTCCGCCTTATCCAACCCTAAACCCTTTTCCTTATTCAAGGTCACTAAACCCTCAAGAAACTGAACCCTAAGAGGGTATTGGTGAAACCTGTCGTGGATGTGATTCAAACATGGGGCACTGAACCTTAAGAGTAGGGTACTGCATAAGACGGGACGGAAAAGGGTTTAGGGTGGGATTAGGCGAACCCGCTTCGCGGCTCCGCCTAATCCAACCCTAAACCCTTTTCCTTATTAAAGGTCACTAAACCCGCAAGAAACTGAACCTTAAGAGGGTATTGGTAAACCCTGTCGTGGATGTGATTCAAAAATGGGGCACTGAACCTTAAGAGTAGGGTACTGCATAAGACGGGACGGAAAAGGGTTTAGGGTTGGATTTGGCGTACCCGCTTCGCGGCTCTGCCTAATCCAACCCTAAACCCTTTTCCTTATTCAAGGTCACTAATCCCGAAAGAAACTGAACCCTAAGAGGGTATTGGTGAACCTTGTCGTGGATGTGATTCAAAGATGGGGCACTGAACCTTAAGAGTAGTGTACTGCATAAGACGGGACGAAAAAGGGTTTAGGGTTGGATTAGGCGAACCCGCTTCGTGGCTCCGCCTAATCCAACCCTAAACCCTTTTCCTTATTAAAGGTCACTAATCCCGCAAGAAACTGAACCCTAAGAGGGTATTGGTGAACCCTGTCGTGGATGTGATTCAAAGATGGGGCACTGAACCTTAAGAGTAGGGTACTGCATAAGACGGGACGAAAAAGGGTTTAGGGTTGGATTAGGCGAACCCGCTTCGTGGCTCCGCCTAATCCAACCCTAAACCCTTTTCCTTATTCAAGGCCACTAATCCCGCAAGAAACTGAACCCTAAGAGGGTATTGGTGAACCCTGTCGTGTATGTGATTCAAAGATGGGGCACTGAACCTTAAATGTAGAGTACTGCATAAGACGGGATGGAAAAGGGTTTAAGGTTAGATTAGGCGTACCCGCTTCACGGATCCGCCTAATCCAACCCTAAACCCTTTTCCTTATTTAAGGTCACTAAACCCGCAAGAAACTGAACCTTAAGAGGGTATTGGTAAACCCTGTCGTGGATGTGTTTCAAAGATGGGGCACTGAACCTTAAGCGTAGGGTACTGCATAAGACGGGACGGAAAAGGGTTTAAGGTTGGATTAGGCGTACCCGCTTCGCGGCTCCGCCTAATCCAACCCTAAACCCTTTTCCTTATTCAAGGTCACTAAACCCGCAAGAAACTGAACACTAAGAGGGTATTGGCCGGGTGAACCCTGTCGTGGATGTGATTCAAAGATGGGGCACTGAACCTTAAGAGTAGGGTACTGCATAAGACGGGACGGAAAAGGGTTTAGGGTGGGATTAGGCGAACCCGCTTCGCGGCTCCGCCTAATCCAACCCCAAACCCTTTTCCTTATTCAAGCTCACTAAACCCGCAATAAACTGAACCCTAAAAGGGTATTGGTGAACCCTGTAGTGGATGTGATTCAAAGATAGGGCACTGTACCTTAAGAGTAGGGTACTGCATAAGACGGGATGGAAAAGGGTTTAGGGTTGGATTAGGCGAACCCGCTTCGCGGCTCCGCCTAATCCAACCCTAAACCCTTTTCCTTATTCAAGGCCACTAATCCCGCAAGAAACTGAACCCTAAGAGTGTATTGGTGAACCCTGTCGTGGATGTGATTCAAAGATGGGGCACTGAACCTTAAGAGTAGGGTACTACATAAGACGGGACGGAAAAGGGTTTAGGGTTGGATTTGGCGTACCCGCTTCGCGGCTCCGCCTAATCCAACCCTAAACCCTTTTCCTTATTTAAGGTCACTAAACCCGCAAGAAACTAAACCTTAAGAGGGTATTGGTAAACCCTGTCGTGGATGTGATTCAAAGATGGGGCACTGAACCTTAAGAGTAGGGTACTGCATAAGACGGGACGGAAAAGGGTTTAGGGTTGGATTAGGCGAACCTGCTTCGTGGCTCCGCCTAATCCAACCCTAAACCCTTTTCCTTATTCAAGGCCACTAATCCCGCAAGAAACTGAACCCTAAGAGGGTATTGGTGAACCCTGTCGTGGATGTGATTCAAAGATGGGGCACTGAACCTTAAGAGTAGGGTACTGCATAAGACGGGACGGAAAAGGGTTTAGGGTTGGATTTGGCGTACCCGCTTCGCGGCTCTGCCTAATCCAACCCTAAACCCTTTTCCTTATTCAAGGTCACTAATCCCGCAAGAAACTGAACCCTAAGAGGGTATTGGTGAACCCTGTCGTGGATGTGATTCAAAGATGGGGCACTGAACCTTAAGAGTAGGGTACTGCATAAGACGGGACGAAAAAGGGTTTAGGGTTGGATTAGGCGAACCCGCTTCGTGGCTCCGCCTAATCCAACCCTAAACCCTTTTCCTTATTCAAGGTCACTAATCCCGCAAGAAACTGAACCCTAAGAGGGTATTGGTGAACCCTGTCGTGGATGTGATTCAAAGATGGGGCACTGAACCTTAAGAGTAGGGTACTGCATAAGACGGGATGGAAAAGGGTTTAGGGTTGGATTAGGCGAACCCGCTTCGCGGCTCCGCCTAATCCAACCCTAAACCCTTTTCCTTATTCAAGGCCACTAATCCCGCAAGAAACTGAACGCTAAGAGGGTATTGGTGAACCCTGTCGTGGATGTGATTCAAAGATGGGGCACTGAACCTTAAGAGTAGGGTACTGCCTAAGACGGGACGGAAAAGGGTTTGGGGTTGGATTAGGCGAACCCGCTTCGCGGCTCCGCCTAATCCAACCCTAAACCCTTTTCCTTATTTAAGGCCACTAAACCCGCAAGAAACTAAACCCTAAGAGGGTATTGGTGAACCCTGTCGTGGATGTGATTCAAAGATGGGACACTGAACCTTAAGAGTAGGGTACTGCCTAAGACGGGACGGAAAAGGGTTTAGGGTTGGATTAGGCGAACCTGCTTCGTGGCTCCGCCTAATCCAACCCTAAACCCTTTTCCTTATTCAAGGCCACTAATCCCGCAAGAAACTGAACCCTAAGAGGGTATTGGTGAACCCTGTCGTGGATGTGATTCAAAGATGGGGCACTGAACCTTAAGAGTAGGGTACTGCATAAGACGGGACGGAAAAGGGTTTAGGGTTGGATTTGGCGTACCCGCTTCGCGGCTCTGCCTAATCCAACCCTAAACCCTTTTCCTTATTCAAGGTCACTAAACCCGCAAGAAACTGAACACTAAGAGGGTATTGGCCGGGTGAACCCTGTCGTGGATGTGATTCAAAGATGGGGCACTGAACCTTAAGAGTAGGGTACTGCATAAGACGGGACGGAAAAGGGTTTAGGGTGGGATTAGGCGAACCCGCTTCGCGGCTCCGCCTAATCCAACCCCAAACCCTTTTCCTTATTCAAGCTCACTAAACCCGCAATAAACTGAACCCAAAAAGGGTATTGGTGAACCCTGTAGTGGATGTGATTCAAAGATAGGGCACTGTACCTTAAGAGTAGGGTACTGCATAAGACGGGATGGAAAAGGGTTTAGGGTTGGATTAGGCGAACCCGCTTCGCGGCTCCGCCTAATCCAACCCTAAACCCTTTTCCTTATTCAAGGCCACTAATCCCGCAAGAAACTGAACCCTAAGAGAGTATTGGTGAACCCTGTCGTGGATGTGATTCAAAGATGGGGCACTGAACCTTAAGAGTAGGGTACTACATAAGACGGGACGGAAAAGGGTTTAGGGTTGGATTTGGCGTACCCGCTTCGCGGCTCCGCCTAATCCAACCCTAAACCCTTTTCCTTATTTAAGGTCACTAAACCCGCAAGAAACTAAACCTTAAGAGGGTATTGGTAAACCCTGTCGTGGATGTGATTCAAAGATGGGGCACTGAACCTTAAGAGTAGGGTACTGCATAAGACGGGACGGAAAAGGGTTTAGGGTTGGATTTGGCGTACCCGCTTCGCGGCTCTGCCTAATCCAACCCTAAACCCTTTTCCTTATTCAAGGTCACTAATCCCGCAAGAAACTGAACCCTAAGAGGGTATTGGTGAACCCTGTCGTGGATGTGATTCAAAGATGGGGCACTGAACCTTAAGAGTAGGGTACTGCATAAGACGGGACGAAAAAGGGTTTAGGGTTGGATTAGGCGAACCCGCTTCGTGGCTCCGCCTAATCCAACCCTAAACCCTTTTCCTTATTCAAGGTCACTAATCCCGCAAGAAACTGAACCCTAAGAGGGTATTGGTGAACCCTGTCGTGGATGTGATTCAAAGATGGGGCACTGAACCTTAAGAGTAGGGTACTGCATAAGACGGGATGGAAAAGGGTTTAGGGTTGGATTAGGCGAACCCGCTTCGCGGCTCCGCCTAATCCAACCCTAAACCCTTTTCCTTATTCAAGGCCACTAATCCCGCAAGAAACTGAACCCTAAGAGGGTATTGGTGAACCCTGTCGTGGATGTGATTCAAAGATGGGGCACTGAACCTTAAGAGTAGGGTACTGCCTAAGACGGGACGGAAAAGGGTTTGGGGTTGGATTAGGCGAACCCGCTTCGCGGCTCCGCCTAATCCAACCCTAAACCCTTTTCCTTATTTAAGGCCACTAAACCCGCAAGAAACTAAACCCTAAGAGGGTATTGGTGAACCCTGTCGTGGATGTGATTCAAAGATGGGACACTGAACCTTAAGAGTAGGGTACTGCCTAAGACGGGACGGAAAAGGGTTTAGGGTTGGATTAGGCGAACCTGCTTCGTGGCTCCGCCTAATCCAACCCTAAACCCTTTTCCTTATTCAAGGCCACTAATCCCGCAAGAAACTGAACCCTAAGAGGGTATTGGTGAACCCTGTCGTGGATGTGATTCAAAGATGGGGCACTGAACCTTAAGAGTAGGGTACTGCATAAGACGGGACGGAAAAGGGTTTAAGGTTGGATTAGGCGTACCCGCTTCGCGGCTCCGCCTAATCCAACCCTAAACCCTTTTCCTTATTCAAGGCCACTAATCCCACAAGAAACTGAACCCTAAGAGGGTATTGGTGAACCCTGTCGTGGATGTGATTCAAAGATGGGGCACTGAACCTTAAGAGTAGGGTACTGCATAAGACGGGACGTAAAAGGGTTTAGGGTTGGATTTGGCGTACCCGCTTCGCGGCTCCGCCTAATCCAACCCTAAACCTTTTTCCTTATTCAAGGTTACTAAACCCGCAAGAAACTAAACCCTAAGAGGGTATTGGTGAACCCTGTCGTGGATGTGATTCAAAGATGGGGCACTGAACCTTAAGAGTAGGGTACTGCCTAAGACGGGACGGAAAAGGGTTTAGGGTTGGATTAGGCGAACCCGCTTCGTGGCTCCGCCTAATCCAACCCTAAACCCTTTTCCTTATTCAAGGCCACTAATCCCGCAAGAAACTGAACCCTAAGAGGGTATTGGTGAACCCTGTCGTGGATGTGATTCAAAGATGGGGCACTGAACCTTAAGAGTAGGGTACTGCATAAGACGGGACGGAAAAGGGATTAAGGTTGGATTAGGCGTACCCGCTTCGCGGCTCCGCCTAATCTAAACCCTTTTCCTTATTAAAGGTCACTAAACCCGCAAGAAAATGAACCTTAAGAGGGTATTGGTAAACCCTGTCGTGGATGTGATTCAAAGATGGGGCACTGAACCTTAAGAGTAGGGTACTGCATAAGACGGGACGGAAAAGGGTTTAGGGTTGGATTTGGCGTACCCGCTTCGCGGCTCTGCCTAATCCAACCCTAAACCCTTTTCCTTATTCAAGGTCACTAATCCCGCAAGAAACTGAACCCTAAGAGGGTATTGGTGAACCCTGTCGTGGATGTGATTCAAAGATGGGGCACTGAACCTTAAGAGTAGGGTACTGCATAAGATGGGACGACAAAAGGGTTTAGGGTTGGATTAGGCGAACCCGCTTCGTGGCTCCGCCTAATCCAACCCTAAACCCTTTTCCTTATTAAAGGTCACTAATCCCGCAAGAAACTGAACCCTAAGAGGGTATTGGTGAACCCTGTCGTGGATGTGATTCAAAGATGGGGCACTGAACCTTAAGAGTAGGGTACTGCATAAGACGGGACGAAAAAGGGTTTAGGGTTGGATTAGGCGAACCCGCTTCGTGGCTCCGCCTAATCCAACCCTAAACCCTTTTCCTTATTCAAGGTCACTAAACCCGCAAGAAACAAAACCCTAAGAGGGTATTGGTGAACCCTGTCGTGGATGTGATTCAAAGATGGGGCACTGAACCTTAAGAGTAGGGTACTGCCTAAGACGGGACGGAAAAGGGTTTAGGGTTGGATTAGGCGAACCCGCTTCGTGGCTCCGCCTAATCCAACCCTAAACCCTTTTCCTTATTCAAGGCCACTAATCCCGCAAGAAACTGAACCCTAAGAGGGTATTGGTGAACCCTGTCGTGGATGTGATTCAAAGATGGGGCACTGAACCTTAAGAGTAGGGTACTGCATAAGACAGGACGAAAAAGGGATTAAGGTTGGATTAGGCGTACCCGCTTCGCGGCTCCGCCTAATCCAACCCTAAACCCTTTTCCTTATTAAAGGTCACTAAACCCGCAAGAAACTGAACCTTAAGAGGGTATTGGTAAACACTGTCGTGGATGTGATTCAAAGATGGGGCACTGAACCTTAAGAGTAGGGTACTGCATAAGACGGGACGGAAAAGGGTTTAGGGTTGGATTTGGCGTACCCGCTTCGCGGCTCTGCCTAATCCAACCCTAAACCCTTTTCCTTATTCAAGGTCACTAATCCCGCAAGAAACTGAACCCTAAGAGGGTATTGGTGAAACCTGTCGTGGATGTGATTCAAAGATGGGGCACTGAACCTTAAGAGTAGGGTACTGCATAAGACGGGACGAAAAAGGGTTTAAGGTTGGATTAGGCGAACCCGCTTCGTGGCTCTGCCTAATCCAACCCTAAACCCTTTTCCTTATTAAAGGTCACTAATCCCGCAAGAAACTGAACCCTAAGAGGGTATTGGTGAACCCTGTCGTGGATGTGATTCAAAGATGGGGCACTGAACCTTAAGAGTAGGGTACTGCATAAGACGGGACGAAAAAGGGTTTAGGGTTGGATTAGGCGAACCCGCTTCGTGGCTCCGCCTAATCCAACCCTAAACCCTTTTCCTTATTCAAGGCCACTAATCCCGCAAGAAACTGAACCCTAAGAGGGTATTGGTGAACCCTGTCGTGTATGTGATTCAAAGATGGGGCACTGAACCTTAAGAGTAGGGTACTGCATAAGACGGGATGGAAAAGGGTTTAAGGTTGGATTAGGCGTACCCGCTTCGCGGCTCCGCCTAATCCAACCCTAAACCCTTTTCCTTATTCAAGGTCACTAATCCCGCAAGAAACTGAACCCTAAGAGGGTATTGGTGAACCCTGTCGTGGATGTGATTCAAAGATGGGGCACTGAACCTTAAGAGTAGGGTACTGCATAAGACGGGACAAAAAAGGGTTTAGGGTTGGATTAGGCGAACCCGCTTCGTGGCTCTGCCTAATCCAACCCTAAACCCTTTTCCTTATTAAAGGTCACTAATCCCGCAAGAAACTGAACCCTAAGAGGGTATTGGTGAACCCTGTCGTGGATGTGATTCAAAGATGGGGCACTGAACCTTAAGAGTAGGGTACTGCCTAAGACGGGACGGAAAAGGGTTTAGGGTTGGATTAGGCGAACCCGCTTCGTGGCTCCGCCTAATCCAACCCTAAACCCTTTTCCTTATTCAAGGCCACTAATCCCGCAAGAAACTGAACCCTAAGAGGGTATTGGTGAACCCTGTCGTGGATGTGATTCAAAGATGGGGCACTGAACCTTAAGAGTAGGGTACTGCATAAGACGGGACGGAAAAGGGATTAAGGTTGGATTAGGCGAACCCGCTTCGCGGCTCCGCCTAATCCAACCCTAAACCCTTTTCCTTATTAAAGGTCACTAAACCCGCAAGAAACTGAACCTTAAGAGGGTATTGGTAAACCCTGTCGTGGATGTGATTCAAAGATGGGGCACTGAACCTTAAGAGTAGGGTACTGCATAAGACGGGACGGAAAAGGGTTTAGGGTTGGATTTGGCGTACCCGCTTCGCGGCTCTGCCTAATCCAACCCCAAACCCTTTTCCTTATTCAAGGTCACTAATCCCGCAAGAAACTGAACCCTAAGAGGGTATTGGTGAACCCTGTCGTGGATGTGATTCAAAGATGGGGCACTGAACCTTAAGAGTAGGGTACTGCATAAGACGGGACGAAAAAGGGTTTAGGGTTGGATTAGGCGAACCCGCTTCGTGGCTCCGCCTAATCCAACCCTAAACCCTTTTCCTTACTAAAGGTCACTAATCCCGCAAGAAACTGAACCCTAAGAGGGTATTGGTGAACCCTGTCGTGGATGTGATTCAAAGATGGGGCACTGAACCTTAAGAGTAGGGTACTGCATAAGACGGGACGAAAAAGGGTTTAGGGTTGGATTAGGCGAACCCGCTTCGTGGCTCCGCCTAATCCAACCCTAAACCCTTTTCCTTATTCAAGGCCACTAATCCCGCAAGAAACTGAACCCTAAGAGGGTATTGGTGAACCCTGTCGTGTATGTGATTCAAAGATGGGGCACTGAACCTTAAGAGTAGGGTACTGCATAAGACGGGATGGAAAAGGGTTTAAGGTTGGATTAGGCGTACCCGTTTCGCGGATCCGCCTAATCCAACCCTAAACCCTTTTCCTTATTTAAGGTCACTAAACCCGCAAGAAACTGAACCTTAAGAGGGTATTGGTAAACCCTGTCGTGGATGTGATTCAAAGATGGAGCACTGAACCTTAAGAGTAGGGTACTGCATAAGACGGGACGGAAAAGGGTTTACGGTTGGATTAGGCGTACCCGCTTCGCGGCTCCGCCTAATCCAACCCTAAACCCTTTTCCTTATTTAAGGTCACTAAACCCGCAAGAAACTGAACCTTAAGAGGGTATTGGTAAACCCTGTCGTGGATGTGATTCAAAGATGGGGCACTGAACCTTAAGAGTAGGGTACTGCCTAAGACGGGACGGAAAAGGGTTTTGGGTTGGATTAGGCGAACCCGCTTCGCGGCTCCGCCTAATCCAACCCTAAACCCTTTTCCTTATTTAAGGCCACTAATCCCGCAAGAAACTGAACCCTAAGAGGGTATTGGTGAACCCTGTCGTGGATGTGATTCGAAGATGGGGCACTGAACCTTAAGAGTAGGGTATTACATAAGATGGGACGGAAAAGGGTTTAGGGTTGGATTTGGCGTACCCGCTTCGCGGCTCTACCTAATCCAACCCTAAACCCTTTTCCTTATTAAAGGTCACTAAACCCGCAAGAAACTGAACACTAAGAGGGTATTGGCCGGGTGAACCCTGTCGTGGATGTGATTCAAAGATGGGGCACTGAACCTTAAGAGTAGGGTACTGCATAAGACGGGACGGAAAAGGGTTTAGGGTGGGATTAGGCGAACCCGCTTCGCGGCTCCGCCTAATCCAACCCTAAACCCTTTTCCTTATTCAAGGCCACTAATCCCACAAGAAACTGAACCCTAAGAGAGTATTGGTGAACCCTGTCGTGGATGTGATTCAAAGATGGGGCACTGAACCTTAAGAGTAGGGTACTGCATAAGACGGGACGGAAAAGGGTTTAGGGTTGGATTTGGCGTACCCGCTTCGCGGCTCCGCCTAATCCAACCCTAAACCCTTTTCCTTATTTAAGGTCACTAAACCCGCAAGAAACTGAACCTTAAGAGGGTATTGGTAAACCCTGTCGTGGATGTGATTCAAAGATGGGGCACTGAACCTTAAGAGTAGGGTACTGCATAAGACGGGACGGAAAAGGGTTTAGGGTTGGATTTGGCGTACCCGCTTCGCGGCTCTGCCTAATCCAACCCTAAACCCTTTTCCTTATTCAAGGTCACTAATCCCGCAAGAAACTGAACCCTAAGAGGGTATTGGTGAACCCTGTCGTGGATGTGATTCAAAGATGGGGCACTGAACCTTAAGAGTAGGGTACTGCATAAGACGGGACGAAAAAGGGTTTAGGGTTGGATTAGGCGAACCCGCTTCGTGGCTCCGCCTAATCCAACCCTAAACCCTTTTCCTTATTCAAGGTCACTAATCCCGCAAGAAACTGAACCCTAAGAGGGTATTGGTGAACCCTGTCGTGGATGTGATTCAAAGATGGGGCACTGAACCTTAAGAGTAGGGTACTGCATAAGACGGGACGAAAAAGGGTTTAGGGTTGGATTAGGCGAACCCGCTTCGTGGCTCCGCCTAATCCAACCCTAAACCCTTTTCCTTATTCAAGGCCACTAATCCCGCAAGAAACTGAACCCTAAGAGGGTATTGGTGAACCCTGTCGTGTATGTGATTCAAAGACGGGGCACTGAACCTTAAGAGTAGGGTACTGCATAAGACGGGATGGAAAAGGGTTTAAGGTTGGATTAGGCGTACCCGCTTCGCGGCTCCGCCTAATCCAACCCTAAACCCTTTTCCTTATTTAAGGTCACTAAACCCGCAAGAAACTGAACCTTAAGAGGGTATTGGTAAACCCTGTCGTGGATGTGATTCAAAGATGGGGCACTGAACCTTAAGAGTAGGGTACTGCATAAGACGGGACGGAAAAAGGTTTAAAGTTGGATTAGGCGTACCTGCTTCGCGGCTCCGCCTAATCCAACCCTAAACCCTTTTCCTTATTTAAGGTCACTAAACCCGCAAGAAACTGAACCTTAAGAGGGTATTGGTAAACCCTATCGTGGATGTGATTCAAAGATGGGGCACTGAACCTTAAGAGTAGGGTACTGCCTAAGACGGGACGGAAAAGGGTTTTGGGTTGGATTAGGCGAACCCGCTTCGCGGCTCCGCCTAATCCAACCCTAAACCCTTTTCCTTATTTAAGGCCACTAATCCCGCAAGAAACTGAACCCTAAGAGGGTATTGGTGAACCCTGTCGTGGATGTGATTCGAAGATGGGGCACTGAACCTTAAGAGTAGGGTACTGCATAAGACGGGACGGAAAAGGGTTTAGGGTTGGATTTGGCGTACCCGCTTCGCGGCTCTACCTAATCCAACCCTAAACCCTTTTCCTTATTAAAGGTCACTAAACCCGCAAGAAACTGAACACTAAGAGGGTATTGGCCGGGTGAACCCTGTCGTGGATGTGATTCAAAGATGGGGCACTGAACCTTAAGAGTAGGGTACTGCATAAGACGGGACGGAAAAGGGTTTAGGGTGGGATTAGGCGAACCCGCTTCGCGGCTCCGCCTAATCCAACCCCAAACCCTTTTCCTTATTCAAGCTCACTAAACCCGCAATAAACTGAACCCTAAGAGGGTATTGGTGAACCCTGTCGTGGATGTGATTCAAAGATGGGGCACTGAACCTTAAGAGTAGGGTACTGCATAAGACGGGACGAAAAAGGGTTTAGGGTTGGATTAGGCGAACCCGCTTCGTGGCTCCGCCTAATCCAACCCTAAACCCTTTTCCTTATTCAAGGTCACTAATCCCGCAAGAAACTGAACCCTAAGAGGGTATTGGTGAACCCTGTCGTGGATGTGATTCAAAGATGGGGCACTGAACCTTAAGAGTAGGGTACTGCATAAGACGGGACGAAAAAGGGTTTAGGGTTGGATTAGGCGAACCCGCTTCGTGGCTCCGCCTAATCCAACCCTAAACCCTTTTCCTTATTCAAGGCCACTAATCCCGCAAGAAACTGAACCCTAAGAGGGTATTGGTGAACCCTGTCGTGTATGTGATTCAAAGACGGGGCACTGAACCTTAAGAGTAGGGTACTGCATAAGACGGGATGGAAAAGGGTTTAAGGTTGGATTAGGCGTACCCGCTTCGCGGCTCCGCCTAATCCAACCCTAAACCCTTTTCCTTATTTAAGGTCACTAAACCCGCAAGAAACTGAACCTTAAGAGGGTATTGGTAAACCCTGTCGTGGATGTGATTCAAAGATGGGGCACTGAACCTTAAGAGTAGGGTACTGCATAAGACGGGACGGAAAAAGGTTTAAAGTTGGATTAGGCGTACCTGCTTCGCGGCTCCGCCTAATCCAACCCTAAACCCTTTTCCTTATTTAAGGTCACTAAACCCGCAAGAAACTGAACCTTAAGAGGGTATTGGTAAACCCTATCGTGGATGTGATTCAAAGATGGGGCACTGAACCTTAAGAGTAGGGTACTGCCTAAGACGGGACGGAAAAGGGTTTTGGGTTGGATTAGGCGAACCCGCTTCGCGGCTCCGCCTAATCCAACCCTAAACCCTTTTCCTTATTTAAGGCCACTAATCCCGCAAGAAACTGAACCCTAAGAGGGTATTGGTGAACCCTGTCGTGGATGTGATTCGAAGATGGGGCACTGAACCTTAAGAGTAGGGTACTGCATAAGACGGGACGGAAAAGGGTTTAGGGTTGGATTTGGCGTACCCGCTTCGCGGCTCTACCTAATCCAACCCTAAACCCTTTTCCTTATTAAAGGTCACTAAACCCGCAAGAAACTGAACACTAAGAGGGTATTGGCCGGGTGAACCCTGTCGTGGATGTGATTCAAAGATGGGGCACTGAACCTTAAGAGTAGGGTACTGCATAAGACGGGACGGAAAAGGGTTTAGGGTGGGATTAGGCGAACCCGCTTCGCGGCTCCGCCTAATCCAACCCCAAACCCTTTTCCTTATTCAAGCTCACTAAACCCGCAATAAACTGAACCCTAAGAGGGTATTGGTGAACCCTGTCGTGGATGTGATTCAAAGATGGGGCACTGAACCTTAAGAGTAGGGTACTGCATAAGACGGGACGAAAAAGGGTTTAGGGTTGGATTAGGCGAACCCGCTTCGTGGCTCCGCCTAATCCAACCCTAAACCCTTTTCCTTATTCAAGGTCACTAATCCCGCAAGAAACTGAACCCTAAGAGGGTATTGGTGAACCCTGTCGTGGATGTGATTCAAAGATGGGGCACTGAACCTTAAGAGTAGGGTACTGCATAAGACGGGACGAAAAAGGGTTTAGGGTTGGATTAGGCGAACCCGCTTCGTGGCTCCGCCTAATCCAACCCTAAACCCTTTTCCTTATTCAAGGCCACTAATCCCGCAAGAAACTGAACCCTAAGAGGGTATTGGTGAACCCTGTCGTGTATGTGATTCAAAGATGGGGCACTGAACCTTAAGAGTAGGGTACTGCATAAGACGGGATGGAAAAGGGTTTAAGGTTGGATTAGGCGTACCCGCTTCGCGGCTCCGCCTAATCCAACACTAAACCCTTTTCCTTATTTAAGGTCACTAAACCCGCAAGAAACTGAACCTTAAGAGGGTATTGGTAAACCCTGTCGTGGATGTGATTCAAAGATGGGGCACTGAACCTTAAGAGTAGGGTACTGCATAAGACGGGATGGAAAAAGGTTTAAAGTTGGATTAGGCGTACCTGCTTCGCGGCTCCGCCTAATCCAACCCTAAACCCTTTCCCTTATTTAAGGTCACTAAACCCGCAAGAAACTGAACCTTAAGAGGGTATTGGTAAACCCTATCGTGGATGTGATTCAAAGATGGGGCACTGAACCTTAAGAGTAGGGTACTGCCTAAGACGGGACGGAAAAGGGTTTTGGGTTGGATTAGGCGAACCCGCTTCGGGGCTCCGCCTAATCCAACCCTAAACCCTTTTCCTTATTTAAGGCCACTAATCCCGCAAGAAACTGAACCCTAAGAGGGTATTGGTGAACCCTGTCGTGGATGTGATTCGAAGATGGGGCACTGAACCTTAAGAGTAGGGTACTGCATAAGACGGGACGGAAAAGGGTTTAGGGTTGGATTTGGCGTACCCGCTTCGCGGCTCTACCTAATCCAACCCTAAACCCTTTTCCTTATTAAAGGTCACTAAACCCGCAAGAAACTGAACACTAAGAGGGTATTGGCCGGGTGAACCCTGTCGTGGATGTGATTCAAAGATGGGGCACTGAACCTTAAGAGTAGGGTACTGCATAAGACGGGATGGAAAAGGGTTTGGGTTGGATTAGGCGAACCCGCTTCGCGGCTCCGCCTAATCCAACCCCAAACCCTTTTCCTTATTCAAGCTCACTAAACCCGCAATAAACTGAACCCTAAGAGGGTATTGGTGAACCCTGTCGTGGATGTGATTCAAAGATGGGGCACTGAACCTTAAGAGTAGGGTACTGCATAAGACGGGACGGAAAAGGGTTTAGGGTTGGATTTGGCGTAAACGCTTCGCGGCTCCGCCTAATCCAACCCTAAACCCTTTTCCTTATTCAAGGTCACTAATCCCGCAAGAAACTGAACCCTAAGAGGGTATTGGTGAACCCTGTCGTGGATGTGATTCAAAGATGGGGCACTGAACCTTAAGAGTAGGGTACTGCATAAGACGGGACGAAAAAGGGTTTAGGGTTGGATTAGGCGAACCCGCTTCGTGGCTCCGCCTAATCCAACCCTAAACCCTTTTCCTTATTTAAGGTCACTAAACCCGCAAGAAACTGAACCTTAAGAGGGTATTGGTCGACCCTGTCGTGGATGTGATTCAAAGATGGGGCACTGAACCTTAAGAGTAGGGTACTGCATAAGACGGGACGGAAAAGGGTTTAGGGCTGGATTTGGCGTACCCACTTCGCGGCTCTGCCTAATCCAACCCTAAACCCTTTTCCTTATTCAAGGTCACTAATCCCGCAAGAAACTGAACACTAAGAGGGTATTGGTGAACCCTGTCGTGGATGTGATTCAAAGATGGGGCACTGAACCTTAAGAGTAGGGTACTGCCTAAGACGGGACGAAAAAGGGTTTAGGGTTGGATTAGGCGAACCCGCTTCGTGGCTCCGCCTAATCCAACCCTAAACCCTTTTCCTTATTCAAGGTCACTAATCCCGCAAGAAACTGAACCCTAAGAGGGTATTGGTGAACCCTGTCGTGGATGTGATTCAAAGATGGGGCACTGAACCTTAAGAGTAGGGTACTGCATAAGACGGGACGAAAAAGGGTTTAGGGTTGGATTAGGCGAACCTGCTTCGTGGCTCCGCCTAATCCAACCCTAAACCCTTTTCCTTATTCAAGGCCACTAATCCCGCAAGAAACTGAACCCTAAGAGGGTATTGGTGAACCCTGTCGTGTATGTGATTCAAAGATGGGGCACTGAACCTTATGAGTAGGGTACTGCATAAGACGGGATGGAAAAGGGTTTAAGGTTGGATTAGGCGTACCCGCTTCGCGGCTCCGCCTAATCCAACCCTAAACCCTTTTCCTTATTTAAGGTCACTAAACCCGCAAGAAACTGAACCTTAAGAGGGTATTGGTAAACCCTGTCGTGGATGTGATTCAAAGATGGGGCACTGAACCTTAAGAGTAGGGTACTGCATAAGACGGGACGGAAAAGGGTTTAAGGTTGGATTAGGCGTACCTGCTTCGCGGCTCCGCCTAATCCAACCCTAAACCCTTTTCCTTATTTAAGGTCACTAAACCCGCAAGAAACTGAACCTTAAGAGGGTATTGGTAAACCCTGTCGTGGATGTGATTCAAAGATGGGGCACTGAACCTTAAGAGTAGGGTACTGCCTAAGACGGGACGGAAAAGGGTTTTGGGTTGGATTAGGCGAACCCGCTTCGCGGCTCCGCCTAATCCAACCCTAAACCCTTTTCCTTATTTAAGGGCACTAATCCCGCAAGAAACTGAACCCTAAGAGGGTATTGGTGAAACCTGTCGTGGATGTGATTCGAAGATGGGGCACTGAACCTTAAGAGTAGGGTACTGCATAAGACGGGACGGAAAAGGGTTTAGGGTTGGATTTGGCGTACCCGCTTCGCGGCTCTACCTAATCCAACCCTAAACCCTTTTCCTTATTAAAGGTCACTAAACCCGCAAGAAACTGAACACTAAGAGGGTATTGGCCGGGTGAACCCTGTCGTGGATGTGATTCAAAGATGGGGCACTGAACCTTAAGAGTAGGGTACTGCATAAGACGGGACGGAAAAGGGTTTCGGGTGGGATTAGGCGTACCCGCTTCGCGGCTCCGCCTAATCCAACCCCAAACCCTTTTCCTTATTCAAGCTCACTAAACCCGCAATAAACTGAACCCTAAGAGGGTATTGGTGAACCCTGTCGTGGATGTGATTCAAAGATAGGGTACTGAACCTTAAGAGTAGGGTACTGCATAAGACGGGATGGAAAAGGGTTTAGGGTTGGATTAGGCGAACCCGCTTCGCGGCTCCGCCTAATCCAACCCTAAACCCTTTTCCTTATTCAAGGCCACTAATCCCGCAAGAAACTGAACCCTAAGAGGGTATTGGTGAACCCTGTCGTGGATGTGATTCAAAGATGGGGCACTGAACCTTAAGAGTAGGGTACTGCCTAAGACGGGACGGAAAAGGGTTTAGGGTTGGATTAGGCGAACCCGCTTCTTGGCTCCGCCTAATCCAACCCTAAACCCTTTTCCTTATTTAAGGCCACTAATCCCGCAAGAAACTGAACCCTAAGAGGGTATTGGTGAACCCTGTCGTGGATGTGATTCAAAGATGGGGCACTGAACCTTAAGAGTAGGGTACTGCATAAGACGGGACGGAAAAGGGTTTAGGGTTGGATTAGGCGTACCCGCTTCGCGGTTCCGCCTAATCCAACCCTAAACGCTTTTCCTTATTCAAGGTCACCAAACCCGCAAGAAACTAAACCCTAAGAGGGTATTGGTGAACCCTGTCGTGGATGTGATTCAAAGATGGGGCACTGAACCTTAAGAGTAGGGTACTGCCTAAGACGGGACGGAAAAGGGTTTTGGGTTGGATTAGGCGAACCCACTTCGTGGCTCCGCCTAATACAACCCTAAACTCTTTTCCTTATTCAAGGTCACTAATCCCGCAAGAAACTGAACCCTAAGAGGGTATTGGCCTGGTGAACCCTGTCTTGGATGTTTTTAAAAGATGGGGCAGTGAACCTTAAGAGTAGGGTACTGCATAAGACGGGACGGAAAAGGGTTTAGGGTTGGATTAGGCGTACCCATTTCGCGGCTCCGCCTAATCCAACCCTAAACCCTTTTCCTTATTAAAGGTCACTAAACCCGCAAGAAACTGAACCCTAAGAGGGTATTGGCCTGGTGAACCCTGTCGTGGATGTGATTCAAAGATGGGGCACTGAACCTTAAGAGTAGGGTACTGCATAAGACGGGACGGAAAAGGGTTTAGGGTTGGATTAGGCGTACCCGTTTCGCGGCTCCGCCTAATCCAACCCTAAACTCTTTTCCTTATTAAAGGTCACTAAACCCGCATGAAACTGAACCCTAAGAGGGTATTGGCCTGGTGAACCCTGTCGTGGATGTTTTTCAAAGATGGGGCAGTGAACCTTAAGAGTAGGGTACTGCATAAGACGGGACGAAAAAGTATTTAGGGTTGGATTAGGCGTGCCCGCTTCGCGGCCCCGCCTTATCCAACCCTAAACCCTTTTCCTTATTCAAGCTCACTAAACCCGCAATAAACTGAACCCTAAGAGGGTATTGGTGAACCCTGTCGTGGATGTGATTCAAAGATAGGGCACTGAACCTTAAGAGTAGGGTACTGCATAACACGGGATGGAAAAGGGTTTAGGGTTGGATTAGGCGTACCCGCTTCGCGGCTCCTCCTAATCCAACCATAAACCCTTTTCCTTATTCAAGGTCACTAAACCCGCAAGAAACTAAACCCTAAGAGGGTATTGGTGAACCCTGTCGTGGATGTGATACAAAGATGGGGCACTGAACCTTAAGAGTAGGGTACTGCCTAAGACGGGACGGAAAAGGGTTTAGGATTGGATTAGGCGAACCCGCTTCGTGGCTCCGCCTAATCCAACCCTAAACCCTTTTCCTTATTCAAGGCCACTAATCCCGCAAGAAACTGAACCTTAAGAGGGTATTGGTGAACCCTGTCGTGGATGTGATTCAAAGATGGGGCACTGAACCTTAAGAGTAGGGTACTGCATAAGACGGGACGGAAAAGGGTTTAGGGTTGGATTAGGCGTACCCGTTTCGCGGCTCCGCATAATCCAACCCTAAACCCTTTTCCTTATTAAAGGTCACTAAACCCGCAAGAAACTGAACCCTAAGAGGGTATTGGCCTGGTGAACCCTACCGTGGATGTGATTCAAAGATGGGGCACTGAACCTTAAGAGTAGGGTACTACATAAGACGGGACGGAAAAGGGTTTAGGGTTGGATTAGGCGTACCCGCTTCGCTGCTCCGCCTAATCCAACCATAAACCCTTTTCCTTATTCAAGGTCACTAAACCCGCAAGAAACTAAACCCTAAGAGGGTATTGGTGAACCCTGTCGTGGATGTGATATAAAGATGGGGCACTGAACCTTAAGAGTAGGGTACTGCCTAAGACGGGACGGAAAAGGGTTTAGGGTTGGATTAGGCGAACCCGCTTCATGGCTCCGCCTAATCCAACCCTAAACCCTTTTCCTTATTCAAGGCCACTAATCCCGCAAGAAACTGAACCTTAAGAGGGTATTGGTGAACCCTGTCGTGGATGTGATTCAAAGATGGGGCACTGAACCTTAAGAGTAGGGTACTGCATAAGACGGGACGGAAAAGGGTTTAGGGTTGGATTAGGCGTACCCGTTTCGCGGCTCCGCATAATCCAACCCTAAACCCTTTTCCTTATTAAAGGCCACTAATCCCGCAAGAAACTGAACCTTAAGAGGGTATTGGTGAACTCTGTCGTGGATGTGATTCAAAGATGGGGCACTGAACCTTAAGAGTAGGGTACTGCATAAGACGGGACGGAAAAGGGTTTAGGGTTGGATTAGGCGTACCCGTTTCGCGGCTCCGCCTAATCCAACCCTAAACCCTTTTCCTTATTAAAGGTCACTAAACCCGCAAGAAACTGAAGCCTAGGAGGGTATTGGCTTGGTGAACCCTGTCGTGGATGTGATTCAAAGATGGGGCACTGAACCTTAAGAGTAGGGTACTGCATAAGACGGGACGGAAAAGGGTTTAGGGTTGGATTAGGCGTACCCGCTTCGCGGTTCCGCCTGATCCAACCCTAAACCCTTTTCCTTATTCAAGGTCACTAAACCCGCAAGAAACTAAACCCTAAGAGGGTATTAGTGAACCCTGTCGTGGATGTGATTCAAAGATGGGGCACTAAACCTTAAGAGTAGGGTACTGCCTAAGACGGGACGGAAAAGGGTTTTGGGTTGGATTAGGCGAACCCGCTTCGTGGCTCCGCCTAATACAACCCTAAACTCTTTTCCTTATTCAAGGTCACTAATCCCGCAAGAAACTGAACCCTAAGAGGGTATTGGTGAACCCTGTCGTGGATGTGATTCAAAGATGGGGCACTGAACCTTAAGAGTGGGGTACTGCCTAAGACGTGACGGAAAAGGGTTTTGGGTTGGATTAGGCGAACCCGCTTCGTGGCTCCGCCTAATACAACCCTAAACTCTTTTTCTTATTCAAGGTCACTAATCCCGCAAGAAACTAAATCCTAAGAGGGTATTGGTGAACCCTGTCGTGGATGTGATTCAAAGATGGGGCACTGAACCTTAAGAGTAGGGTACTGCCTAAGACGGGACGGAAAATGGTTTAGGGTTGGATTAGGCGAACCCGCTTCGTGGCTCCGCCTAATCCAACCCTAAACCCTTTTCCTTATTCAAGGCCACTAATCCCGCAAGAAACTGAACCTTAAGAGGGTATTGGTGAACCCTGTCGTGGATGTGATTCAAAGATGGGGCACTGAACCTTAAGAGTAGGGTACTGCATAAGACGGGACGGAAAAGGGTTTAGGGTTGGATTAGGCGTACCCGTTTCGCGGCTCCGCCAAATCCAACCCTAAACCCTTTTCCTTATTAAAGGTCACTAAACCCGCAAGAAACTGAACCCTAGGAGGGTATTGGCCTGGTGAACCCTGTCGTGGATGTGATTCAAAGATGGGGCACTGAACCTTAAGATTCGAGTACTGTATAAGACGGGACGGAAAAGGGTTTAGGGTTGGATTAGGCGTACCCGCTTCGCGGTTCCGCCTAATCCAACCCTAAACCCTTTTCCTTATTCAAGGTCACTAAACCCGCAAGAAACTAAACCCTAAGAGGGTATTGGTGAACCCTGTCGTGGATGTGATTCGAAGATGGGGCACTGAACCTTAAGAGTAGGGTACTACCTAAGACGGGACGGAAAAGGTTTAGGGTTGGATTAGGCGAACCCACTTCGTGGCTCCGCCTAATACAACCCTAAACTCTTTTCCTTATTCAAGGTCACTAATCCCGCAAGAAACTGAACCCTAAGAGGGTATTGGTGAACCCTGTCGTGGATGTGATTCAAAGATGGGGCACTGAACCTTAAAAGTAGGGTACTCATAAGACAGGACGGAGAAGAGTTTAGGGTTGGATTAGGAGAACCCGCTTCGCGGCTCCACCTAATCCAACCCTAAACTCTTGTCCTTATTCAAGGTCACTAATCCCGCAAGAAACTGAACCCTAAGAGGGTATTGGCCTGGTGAACCCTGTCGTGGATGTTTTTCAAAGATGGGGCAGTGAACCTCAAGAGTAGGGTACTGCATAAGACGGGACGGAAAAGGGTTTTGGGTTGGATTAGGCGAACCCGCTTCGTGGCTCCGCCTAATACAACCCTAAACTCTTTTCCTTATTCAAGGTCACTAATCCCGCAAGAAACTGAACCCTAAGAGGGTATTGGTGAACCCTGTCGTGGATGTGATTCAAAGATGGGGCACTGAACCTTAAGAGTAGGGTACTCATAAGACAGGACGGAGAAGGGTTTAGGGTTGGATTAGGCGTACCCGCTTCGCGGCTCCACCTAATCCAACCCTAAACTCTTGTCCTTATTCAAGGTCACTAATCCCGCAAGAAACTGAACCCTAAGAAGGTATTGGCCTGGTGAACCCTGTCGTGGATGTTTTTCAAATATGGGGCAGTGAACCTTAAGAGTAGGGTACTGCATAAGACGGGACGGAAAAGGGTTTAGGGTTGGATTAGGCGTACCCGTTTCGCGGCTCCGCCAAATCCAACCCTAAACCCTTTTCCTTATTAAAGGTCACTAAACCCGCAAGAAACTGAACCCTAGGAGGGTATTGGCCTGGTGAACCCTGTCGTGGATGTGATTCAAAGATGGGGCACTGAACCTTAAGAGTAGGGTACTGCTTAAGACGGGACGGAAAAGGGTTTAGGGTTGGATTAGGCGTACCCGCTTCGCGGCTCCGCCTAATCCAACCCTAAACTCTTTTCCTTATTCAAGGTCACTAAACCCGCAAGAAACTGAACCCTAAGAGGGTATTGGCCTGGTGAACCCTGTCGTGGATGTTTTTCAAAGATGGGGCAGTGAACCTTAAGAGTAGGGTACTGCATAAGACGGGACGGAAAAGGGTTTAGGGTTGGATTAGGCGTGCCCGCTTCGCGGCCCCGCCTTATCCAACCCTAAACCCTTTTCCTTATTAAAGGTCACTAAACCCGCAAGAAACTGAACCCTAAGAGGGTATTGGCCTGGTGAACCCTGTCGTGGATGTGATTCAAAGATGGGGCACTGAACCTTAAGAGTAGGGTACTGCATAAGACGGGACGGAAAAGGGTTTAGGGTTGGATTAGGCGTACCCCGTTTCGCGGCTCCGCCTAATCCAACCCCATACCCTTTTCCTTATTAAAGGTCACTAAACCCGCAAGAAACTGAACCCTAAGAGGGTATTGGCCTGGTGAACCCTGTCGTGGATGTGATTCAAAGATGGGGCACTGAACCTTAAGAGTAGGGTACTGCATAAGACGGGACGGAAAAGGGTTTAGGGTTGGATTAGGCGTACCCGCTTCGCGGTTCCGCCTAATCCAACCCTAAACCCTTTTCCTTATTTAAGGTCACTGAACCCGCAAGAAACTAAACCCTAAGAGGGTATTGGTGAACCCTGTCGTGGATGTGATTCAAAGATGGGGCACTGAACCTTAAGAGTGGGGTACTGCCTAAGACGTGACGGAAAAGGGTTTTGGGTTGGATTAGGCGAACCCGCTTCGTGGCTCCGCCTAATACAACCCTAAACTCTTTTCCTTATTCAAGGTCACTAATCCCGCAAGAAACTAAATCCTAAGAGGGTATTGGTGAACCCTGTCGTGGATGTGATTCAAAGATGGGGCACTGAACCTTAAGAGTAGGGTACTGCATAAGACGGGACGGAAAAGGGTTTAGGGTTGGATTAGGCGTACCCGTTTCGCGGCTCCGCCAAATCCAACCCTAAACCCTTTTCCTTATTAAAGGTCACTAAACCCGCAAGAAACTGAACCCTAGGAGGGTATTGGCCTGGTGAACCCTGTCGTGGATGTGATTCAAAGATGGGGCACTGAACCTTAAGAGTCGAGTACTGCATAAGACGGGACGGAAAAGGGTTTAGGGTTGGATTAGGCGTACCCGCTTCGCGGTTCCGCCTAATCCAACCCTAAACCCTTTTCCTTATTCAAGGTCACTAAACCCGCAAGAAACTAAACCCAAAGAGGGTATTGGTGAACCCTGTCGTGGATGTGATTCAAAGATGGGGCACTGAACCTTAAGAGTAGGGTACTGCCTAAGACGGGACGGAAAAGGGTTTTGGGTTGGATTAGGCGAACCCACTTCGTGGCTCCGCCTAATACAACCCTAAACTCTTTTCCTTATTCAAGGTCACTAATCCCGCAAGAAACTGAACCCTAAGAGGGTATTGGTGAACCCTGTCGTGGATGTGATTCAAAGATGGGGCACTGAACCTTAAGAGTAGGGTACTCATAAGACAGGACGGAGAAGAGTTTAGGGTTGGATTAGGAGAACCCGCTTCGCGGCTCCACCTAATCCAACCCTAAACTCTTGTCCTTATTCAAGGTCACTAATCCCGCAAGAAACTGAACCCTAAGAGGGTATTGGCCTGGTGAACCCTGTCGTGGATGTTTTTCAAAGATGGGGCAGTGAACCTTAAGAGTAGGGTACTGCATAAGACGGGACGGAAAAGGGTTTAGGGTTGGATTAGGCGAACCCGCTTCGCGGCTCCGCCTAATCCAACCCAAAACCCTTTTCCTTATTAAAGGTCACTAAACCCGCAAGAAACTGAACCCTAAGAGGGTATTGGCCTGGTGAACCCTGTCGTGGATGTGATTCAAAGATGGGGCACTGAACCTTAAGAGTAGGGTACTGCATAAGACGGGACGGAAAAGGGTTTAGGGTTGGATTAGGCGTACCCGCTTCGCGGTTCCGCCTAATCAAACCCTAAACCCTTTTCCTTATTTAAGGTCACTAAACCCGCAAGAAACTAAACCCTAAGAGGGTATTGGTGAACCCTGTCGTGGATGTTTTTCAAAGATGGGGCAGTGAACCTTAAGAGTAGGGTACTGCATAAGACGGGACGGAAAAGGGTTTAGGGTTGGATTAGGCGTGCCCGCTTCGCGGCCCCGCCTTATCCAACCCTAAACCCTTTTCCTTATTAAAGGTCACTAAACCCGCAAGAAACTGAACCCTAAGAGGGTATTGGCCTGGTGAACCCTGTCGTGGATGTGATTCAAAGATGGGGCACTGAACCTTAAGAGTAGGGTACTGCATAAGACGGGACGGAAAAGGGTTTAGGGTTGGATTAGGCGTACCCGTTTCGCGGCTCCGCCTAATCCAACCCCATACCCTTTTCCTTATTAAAGGTCACTAAACCCGCAAGAAACTGAACCCTAAGAGGGTATTGGCCTGGTGAACCCTGTCGTGGATGTGATTCAAAGATGGGGCACTGAACCTTAAGAGTAGGGTACTGCATAAGACGGGACGGAAAAGGGTTTAGGGTTGGATTAGGCGTACCCGCTTCGCGGTTCCGCCTAATCCAACCCTAAACCCTTTTCCTTATTTAAGGTCACTGAACCCGCAAGAACCTAAACCCTAAGAGGGTATTGGTGAACCCTGTCGTGGATGTGATTCAAAGATGGGGCACTGAACCTTAAGAGTGGGGTACTGCCTAAGACGTGACGGAAAAGGGTTTTGGGTTGGATTAGGCGAACCCGCTTCGTGGCTCCGCCTAATATAACCCTAAACTCTTTTCCTTATTCAAGGTCACTAATCCCGCAAGAAACTAAATCCTAAGAGGGTATTGGTGAACCCTGTCGTGGATGTGATTCAAAGATGGGGCACTGAACCTTAAGAGTAGGGTACTGCCTAAGACGGGACGGAAAAGGGTTTAGGGTTGGATTAGGCGAACCCACTTCGTGGCTCCGCCTAATCCAACCCTAAACCCTTTTCCTTATTCAAGGCCACTAATCCCGCAAGAAACTGAACCTTAAGAGGGTATTGGTGAACCCTGTCGTGGATGTGATTCAAAGATGGGGCACTGAACCTTAAGAGTAGGGTACTGCATAAGACGGGACGGAAAAGGGTTTAGGGTTGGATTAGGCGTACCCGTTTCGCGGCTCCGCCAAATCCAACCCTAAACCCTTTTCCTTATTAAAGGTCACTAAACCCGCAAGAAACTGAACCCTAGGAGGGTATTGGCCTGGTAAACCCTGTCGTGGATGTGATTCAAAGATGGGGCACTGAACCTTAAGAGTCGAGTACTGCATAAGACGGGACGGAAAAGGGTTTAGGGTTGGATTAGGCGTACCCGCTTCGCGGTTCCGCCTAATCCAACCCTAAACCCTTTTCCTTATTCAAGGTCACTAAACCCGCAAGAAACTAAACCCTAAGAGGGTATTGGTGAACCCTGTCGTGGATGTGATTCAAAGATGGGGCACTGAACCTTAAGAGTAGGGTACTGCCTAAGACGGGACGGAAAAGGGTTTTGGGTTGGATTAGGCGAACCCACTTCGTGGCTCCGCCTAATACAACCCTAAACTCTTTTCCTTATTCAAGGTCACTAATCCCACAAGAAACTGAACCCTAAGAGGGTATTGGTGAACCCTGTCGTGGATGTGATTCAGAGATGGGGCACTGAACCTTAAGAGTAGGGTACTCATAAGACAGGACGGAGAAGAGTTTAGGGTTGGATTAGGAGAACCCGCTTCGCGGCTCCACCTAATCCAACCCTAAACTCTTGTCCTTATTCAAGGTCACTAATCCCGCAAGAAACTGAACCCTAAGAGGGTATTGGCCTGGTGAACCCTGTCGTGGATGTTTTTCAAAGATGGGGCAGTGAACCTTAAGAGTAGGGTACTGCATAAGACGGGACGGAAAAGGGTTTAGGGTTGGATTAGGCGAACCCGCTTCGCGGCTCCGCCTAATCCAACCCTAAACCCTTTTCCTTATTAAAGGTCACTAAACCCGCAAGAAACTGAACCCTAAGAGGGTATTGGCCTGGTGAACCCTGTCGTGGATGTGATTCAAAGATGGGGCACTGAACCTTAAGAGTAGGGTACTGCATAAGACGGGACGGAAAAGGGTTTAGGGTTGGATTAGGCGTACCCGCTTCGCGGTTCCGCCTAATCAAACCCTAAACCCTTTTCCTTATTTAAGGTCACTAAACCCGCAAGAAACTAAACCCTAAGAGGGTATTGGTGAACCCTGTCGTAGATGTGATTCAAAGATAGGGCACTGAACCTTAAGAGTAGGGTACTGCATAAGACGGGATGGAAAAGGGTTTAGGGTTGGATTAGGCGTACCCGCTTCGCGGCTTCGCCTAATCCAACCCTAAACCCTTTTCCTTATTCAAGGTCACTAAACCCGCAAGAAACTAAACCCTAAGAGGGTATTGGTGAACCCTGTCGTGGATGTGATTCAAAGATGGGGCACTGAACCTTAAGAGTAGGGTACTGCCTAAGACGGGACGGAAAAGGGTTTAGGGTTGGATTAGGCGAACCCGCTTCTTGGCTCCGCCTAATCCAACCCTAAACCCTTTTCCTTATTCAAGGCCACTAATCCCGCAAGAAACTGAACCCTAAGAGGGTATTGGTGAACCCTGTCGTGGATGTGATTCAAAGATGGGGCACTGAACCTTAAGAGTAGGGTACTGCATAAGACGGGACGGAAAAGGGTTTAGGGTTGGATTAGGCGTACCCGCTTCGCGGTTCCGCCTAATCCAACCCTAAACCCTTTTCCTTATTCAAGGTCACCAAACCCGCAAGAAACTAAACCCTAAGAGGGTATTGGTGAACCCTGTCGTGGATGTGATTCAAAGATGGGGCACTGAACCTTAAGAGTAGGGTACTGCCTAAGACGGGACGGAAAAGGGTTTTGGGTTGGATTAGGCGAACCCACTTCGTGGCTCCGCCTAATGCAACCCTAAACTCTTTTCCTTATTCAAGGTCACTAATCCCGCAAGAAACTGAACCCTAAGAGGGTATTGGCCTGGTGAACCCTGTCTTGGATGTTTTTCAAAGATGGGGCAGTGAACCTTAAGAGTAGGGTACTGCATAAAACGGGACGGAAAAGGGTTTAGGGTTAGATTAGGCGTACCCATTTCGCGGCTCCGCCTAATCCAACCCTAAACCCTTTTCCTTATTAAAGGTCACTAAACCCGCAAGAAACTGAACCCTAAGAGGGTATTGGCCTGGTGAACCCTGTCGTGGATGTGATTCAAAGATGGGGCACTGAACCTTAAGAGTAGGGTACTGCCTAAGACGGGACGGAAAAGGGTTTAGGGTTGGATTAGGCGAACCCGCTTCTTGGCTCCGCCTAATCCAACCCTAAACCCTTTTCCTTATTCAAGGTCACTAATCCCGCAAGAAACTGAACCCTAAGAGGGTATTGGTGAACCCTGTCGTGGATGTGATTCAGAGATGGGGCACTGAACCTTAAGAGTAGGGTACTCATAAGACAGGACGGAGAAGAGTTTAGGGTTGGATTAGGAGAACCCGCTTCGCGGCTCCACCTAATCCAACCCTAAACTCTTGTCCTTATTCAAGGTCACTAATCCCGCAAGAAACTGAACCCTAAGAGGGTATTGGCCTGGTGAACTCTGTCGTGGATGTTTTTCAAAGATGGGGCAGTGAACCTTAAGAGTAGGGTACTGCATAAGACGGGATGGAAAAGGGTTTAGGGTTGGATTAGGCGAACCCTCTTCGCGGCTCCGCCTAATCCAACCCTAAACCCTTTTCCTTATTAAAGGTCACAAAACCCGCAAGAAACTGAACCCTAAGAGGGTATTGGCCTGGTGAACCCTGTCGTGGATGTGATTCAAAGATGGGGCACTGAACCTTAAGAGTAGGGTACTGCATAAGACGGGACGGAAAAGGGTTTAGGGTTGGATTAGGCGTACCCGCTTCGCGGTTCCGCCTAATCAAACCCTAAACCCTTTTCCTTATTTAAGGTCACTAAACCCGCAAGAAACTAAACCCTAAGAGGGTATTGGTGAACCCTGTCGTAGATGTGATTCAAAGATAGGGCACTGAACCTTAAGAGTAGGGTACTGCATAAGACGGGATGGAAAAGGGTTTAGGGTTGGATTAGGCGTACCCGCTTCGCGGCTTCGCCTAATCCAACCCTAAACCCTTTTCCTTATTCAAGGTCACTAAACCCGCAAGAAACTAAACCCTAAGAGGGTATTGGTGAACCCTGTCGTGGATGTGATTCAAAGATGGGGCACTGAACCTTAAGAGTAGGGTACTGCCTAAGACGGGACGGAAAAGGGTTTAGGGTTGGATTAGGCGAACCCGCTTCTTGGCTCCGCCTAATCCAACCCTAAACCCTTTTCCTTATTCAAGGCCACTAATCCCGCAAGAAACTGAACCCTAAGAGGGTATTGGTGAACCCTGTCGTGGATGTGATTCAAAGATGGGGCACTGAACCTTAAGAGTAGGGTACTGCATAAGACGGGACGGAAAAGGGTTTAGGGTTGGATTAGGCGTACCCGCTTCGCGGTTCCGCCTAATCCAACCCTAAACCCTTTTCCTTATTCAAGGTCACCAAACCCGCAAGAAACTAAACCCTAAGAGGGTATTGGTGAACCCTGTCGTGGATGTGATTCAAAGATGGGGCACTGAACCTTAAGAGTAGGGTACTGCCTAAGACGGGACGGAAAAGGGTTTTGGGTTGGATTAGGCGAACCCACTTCGTGGCTCCGCCTAATGCAACCCTAAACTCTTTTCCTTATTCAAGGTCACTAATCCCGCAAGAAACTGAACCCTAAGAGGGTATTGGCCTGGTGAACCCTGTCTTGGATGTTTTTCAAAGATGGGGCAGTGAACCTTAAGAGTAGGGTACTGCATAAGACGGGACGGAAAAGGGTTTAGGGTTAGATTAGGCGTACCCATTTCGCGGCTCCGCCTAATCCAACCCTAAACCCTTTTCCTTATTAAAGGTCACTAAACCCGCAAGAAACTGAACCCTAAGAGGGTATTGGCCTGGTGAACCCTGTCGTGGATGTGATTCAAAGATGGGGCACTGAACCTTAAGAGTAGGGTACTGCATAAGACGGGACGGAAAAGGGTTTAGGGTTGGATTAGGCGTACCCGTTTCGCGGCTCCGCCTAATCCAACCCTAAACCCTTTTCCTTATTAAAGGTCACTAAATCCGCATGAAACTGAACCCTAAGAGGGTATTGGCCTGGTGAACCCTGTCGTGGATGTTTTTCAAAGATGGGGCAGTGAACCTTAAGAGTAGGGTATTGCATAAGACGGGACGGAAAAGGGTTTAGGGTTGGATTAGGCGTGCCCGCTTCGCGGCCCCGCCTTATCCAACCCTAAACCCTTTTCCTTATTCAAGCTCACTAAACCCGCAATAAACTGAACCCTAAGAGGGTATTGGTGAACCCTATCGTGGATGTGATTCAAAGATAGGGCACTGAACCTTAAGAGTAGGGTACTGCATAACACGGGATGGAAAAGGGTTTAGGGTTGGATTAGGCGTACCCGCTTCGCGGCTCCGCCTAATCCAACCATAAACCCTTTTCCTTATTCAAGGTCACTAAACCCGCAAGAAACTAAACCCTAAGAGGGTATTGGTGAACCCTGTCGTGGATGTGATTCAAAGATGGGGCACTGAACCTTAAGAGTGGGGTACTGCCTAAGACGTGACGGAAAAGGGTTTTGGGTTGGATTAGGCGAACCCGCTTCGTGGCTCCGCCTAATACAACCCTAAACTCTTTTCCTTATTCAAGGTCACTAATCCCGCAAGAAACTAAATCCTAAGAGGGTATTGGTGAACCCTGTCGTGGATGTGATTCAAAGATGGGGCACTGAACCTTAAGAGTAGGGTACTGCCTAAGACGGGACGGAAAAGGGTTTAGGGTTGGATTAGGCGAACCCGCTTCGTGGCTCCGCCTAATCCAACCCTAAACCCTTTTCCTTATTCAAGGCCACTAATCCCGCAAGAAACTGAACCTTAAGAGGGTATTGGTGAACCCTGTCGTGGATGTGATTCAAAGATGGGGCACTGAACCTTAAGAGTAGGGTACTGCATAAGACGGGACGGAAAAGGGTTTAAAGTTGGATTAGGCGTACCCGTTTCGCGGCTCCGCCAAATCCAACCCTAAACCCTTTTCCTTATTAAAGGTCACTAAACCCGCAAGAAACTGAACCCTAGGAGGGTATTGGCCTGGTGAACCCTGTCGTGGATGTGATTCAAAGATGGGGCACTGAACCTTAAGAGTCGAGTACTGCATAAGACGGGACGGAAAAGGGTTTAGGGTTGGATTAGGCGTACCCGCTTCGCGGTTCCGCCTAATCCAACCCTAAACCCTTTTCCTTATTCAAGGTCACTAAACCCGCAAGAAACTAAACCCTAAGAGGGTATTGGTGAACCCTGTCGTGGATGTGATTCAAAGATGGGGCACTGAACCTTAAGAGTAGGGTACTGCCTAAGACAGGACGGAAAAGGGTTTTGGGTTGGATTAGGCGAACCCACTTCGTGGCTCCGCCTAATACAACCCTAAACTCTTTTCCTTATTCAAGGTCACTAATCCCGCAAGAAACTGAACCCTAAGAGGGTATTGGTGAACCCTGTCGTGGATGTGATTCAAAGATGGGGCACTGAACCTTAAGAGTAGGTTACTCATAAGACAGGACGGAGAAGAGTTTAGGGTTGGATTAGGAGAACCCGCTTCGCGGCTCCACCTAATCCAACCCTAAACTCTTGTCCTTATTCAAGGTCACTAATCCCGCAAGAAACTGAACCCTAAGAGGGTATTGGCCTGGTGAACCCTGTCGTGGATGTTTTTCAAAGATGGGGCAGTGAACCTTAAGAGTAGGGTACTGCATAAGACGGGACGGAAAAGGGTTTAGGGTTGGATTAGGCGAACCCGCTTCGCGGCTCCGCCTAATCCAACCCTAAACCCTTTTCCTTATTAAAGGTCACTAAACCCGCAAGAAACTGAACCCTAAGAGGGTATTGGCCTGGTGAACCCTGTCGTGGATGTGATTCAAAGATGGGGCACTGAACCTTAAGAGTAGGGTACTGCATAAGACGGGACGGAAAAGGGTTTAGGGTTGGATTAGGCGTACCCGCTTCGCGGTTCCGCCTAATCAAACCCTAAACCCTTTTCCTTATTTAAGGTCACTAAACCCGCAAGAAACTAAACCCTAAGAGGGTATTGGTGAACCCTGTCGTAGATGTGATTCAAAGATAGGGCACTGAACCTTAAGAGTAGGGTACTGCATAAGACGGGATGGAAAAGGGTTTAGGGTTGGATTAGGCGTACCCGCTTCGCGGCTTCGCCTAATCCAACCCTAAACCCTTTTCCTTATTCAAGGTCACTAAACCCGCAAGAAACTAAACCCTAAGAGGGTATTGGTGAACCCTGTCGTGGATGTGATTCAAAGATGGGGCACTGAACCTTAAGAGTAGGGTACTGCCTAAGACGGGACGGAAAAGGGTTTAGGGTTGGATTAGGCGAACCCGCTTCTTGGCTCCGCCTAATCCAACCCTAAACCCTTTTCCTTATTCAAGGCCACTAATCCCGCAAGAAACTGAACCCTAAGAGGGTATTGGTGAACCCTGTCGTGGATGTGATTCAAAGATGGGGCACTGAACCTTAAGAGTAGGGTACTGCATAAGACGGGACGGAAAAGGGTTTAGGGTTGGATTAGGCGTACCCGCTTCGCGGTTCCGCCTAATCCAACCCCAAACCCTTTTCCTTATTCAAGGTCACCAAACCCGCAAGAAACTAAACCCTAAGAGGGTATTGGTGAACCCTGTCGTGGATGTGATTCAAAGATGGGGCACTGAACCTTAAGAGTAGGGTACTGCCTAAGACGGGACGGAAAAGGGTTTTGGGTTGGATTAGGCGAACCCATTTCGTGGCTCCACCTAATGCAACCCTAAACTCTTTTCCTTATTCAAGGTCACTAATCCCGCAAGAAACTGAACCCTAAGAGGGTATTCGCCTGGTGAACCCTGTCTTGGATGTTTTTCAAAGATGGGGCAATGAACCTTAAGAGTAGGGTACTGCATAAGACGGGACGGAAAAGGGTTTAGGGTTGGATTAGGCGTACCCATTTCGCGGCTCCGCCTAATCCAACCCTAAACCCTTTTCCTTATTAAAGGTCACTAAACCCGCAAGAAACTGAACCCTAAGAGGGTATTGGCCTGGTGAACCCTGTCGTGGATGTGATTCAAAGATGGGGCACTGAACCTTAAGAGTAGGGTACTGCATAAGACGGGACGGAAAAGGGTTTAGGGTTGGATTAGGCGTACCCGTTTCGCGGCTCCGCCTAATCCAACCCTAAACCCTTTTCCTTATTAAAGGTCACTAAACCCGCATGAAACTGAACCCTAAGAGGGTATTGGCCTGGTGAACCCTGTCGTGGATGTTTTTCAAAGATGGGGCAGTGAACCTTAAGAGTAGGGTACTGCATAAGACGGGACGGAAAAGGGTTTAGGGTTGGATTAGGCGTGCCCGCTTCGCGGCCCCGCCTTATCCAACCCTAAACCCTTTTCCTTATTCAAGCTCACTAAACCCGCAATAAACTGAACCCTAAGAGGGTATTGGTGAACCCTGTCGTGGATGTGATTCAAAGATAGGGCACTGAACCTTAAGAGTAGGGTACTGCATAACACGGGATGGAAAAGGGTTTAGGGTTGGATTAGGCGTACCCGCTTCGCGGCTCCGCCTAATCCAACCATAAACCCTTTTCCTTATTCAAGGTCACTAAACCCGCAAGAAACTAAACCCTAAGAGGGTATTGGTGAACCCTGTCGTGGATGTGATACAAAGATGGGGCACTGAACCTTAAGAGTAGGGTACTGCCAAAGACGGGACGGAAAAGGGTTTAGGGTTGGATTAGGCGAACCCGCTTCGAGGCTCCGCCTAATCCAACCCTAAACCCTTTTCCTTATTCAAGGCCACTAATCCCGCAAGAAACTGAACCTTAAAAGGGTATTGGTGAACCCTGTCGTGGATGTGATTCAAAGATGGGGCACTGAACCTTAAGAGTAGGGTACTGCATAAGACGGGACGGAAAAGGGTTTAGGGTTGGATTAGGCGTACCCGTTTCGCGGCTCCGCATAATCCAACCCTAAACCCTTTTCCTTATTAAAGGTCACTAAACCCGCAAGAAACTGAACCCTAAGAGGGTATTGGCCTGGTGAACCCTGCCGTGGATGTGATTCAAAGATGGGGCACTGAACCTTAAGAGTAGGGTACTGCATAAGACGGGACGGAATAGGGTTTAGGGTTGGATTAGGCGTACCCGCTTCGCTGCTCCGCCTAATCCAACCATAAACCCTTTTCCTTATTCAAGGTCACTAAACCCGCAAGAAACTAAACCCTAAGAGGGTATTGGTGAACCCTGTCGTGGATGTGATATAAAGATGGGGCACTGAACCTTAAGAGTAGGGTACTGCCTAAGACGGGACGGAAAAGGGTTTAGGGTTGGATTAGGCGAACCCGCTTCATGGCTCCGCCTAATCCAACCCTAAACCCTTTTCCTTATTCAAGGCCACTAATCCCGCAAGAAACTGAACCTTAAGAGGGTATTGGTGAACCCTGTCGTGGATGTGATTCAAAGATGGGGCACTGAACCTTAAGAGTAGGGTACTGCATAAGACGGGACGGAAAAGGGTTTAGGGTTGGATTAGGCGTACCCGTTTCGCGGCTCCGCCTAATCCAACCCTAAACCCTTTTCCTTATTAAAGGTCACTAAACCCGCAAGAAACTGAAGCCTAGGAGGGTATTGGCCTGGTGAACCCCGTCGTGGATGTGATTCAAAGATGGGGCACTGAACCTTAAGAGTAGGGTACTGCATAAGACGGGACGGAAAAGGGTTTAGGGTTGGATTAGGCGTACCCGCTTCGCGGTTCCGCCTAATCCAACCCTAAACCCTTTTCCTTATTCAAGGTCACTAAACCCGCAAGAAACTAAACCCTAAGAGGGTATTAGTGAACCCTGTCGTGGATGTGATTCAAAGATGGGGCACTAAACCTTAAGAGTAGGGTACTGCCTAAGACGGGACGGAAAAGGGTTTTGGGTTGGATTAGGCGAACCCGCTTCGTGGCTCCGCCTAATACAACCCTAAACTCTTTTCCTTATTCAAGGTCACTAATCCCGCAAGAAACTGAACCCTAAGAGGGTATTGGTGAACCCTGTCGTGGATGTGATTCAAAGATGGGGCACTGAACCTTAAGAGTAGGGTACTCATAAGACAAGACGGAGAAGGGTTTAGGGTTGGATTAGGCGTACCCGCTTCGCGGCTCCACCTAATCCAACCCTAAACTCTTGTCCTTATTCAAGGTCACTAATCCCGCAAGAAACTGAACCCTAAGAAGGTATTGGCCTGGTGAACCCTGTCGTGGATGTTTTTCAAAGATGGGGCAGTGAACCTTAAGAGTAGGGTACTGCATAAGACGGGACGGAAAAGGGTTTAGGGTTGGATTAGGCGTACCCGCTTCGCGGCTCCGCCTAATCCAACCCTAAACCCTTTTCCTTATTAAAGGTCACTAAGCCCGCAAGAAACTGAACCCTAAGAGGGTATTGGCCTGGTGAACCCTGTCGTGGATGTGATTCAAAGATGGGGCACTGAACCTTAAGAGTAGGGTACTGCTTAAGACGGGACGGAAAAGGGTTTAGGGTTGGATTAGGCGTACCCGCTTCGCGGCTCCGCCTAATCCAACCCTAAACCCTTTTCCTTATTCAACGTCACTAAACCCGCAAGAAACTGAACCATAAGAGGGTATTGGCCTGGTGAACCCTGTCGTGGATGTTTTTCAAAGATGGGGCAGTGAACCTTAAGAGTAGGGTACTGCATAAGACGGGACGGAAAAGGGTTTAGGGTTGGATTAGGCGTGCCCGCTTCGCGGCCCCGCCTTATCCAACCCTAAACCCTTTTCCTTATTCAAGCTCACTAAACCCGCAATAAACTGAACCCTAAGAGGGTATTGGTGAACCCTGTCGTGGATATGATTCAAAGATAGGGCACTGAACCTTAAGAGTAGGGTACTGCATAAGACGGGATGGAAAAGGGTTTAGGGTTGGATTAGGCGTACCCGCTTCGCGGCTCCGCCTAATCCAACCCTAAACCCTTTTCCTTATTCAAGGTCACTAAACCCGCAAGAAACTAAACCCTAAGAGGGTATTGGTGAACCCTGTCGTGGATGTGATTCAAAGATGGGGCACTGAACCTTAAGAGTAGGGTACTGCCTAAGACGGGACGGAAAAGGGTTTAGGGTTGGATTAGGCGAACCCGCTTCGTGGCTCCGCCTAATCCAACCCTAAACCCTTTTCCTTATTCAAGGCCACTAATCCCGCAAGAAACTGAACCTTAAGAGGGTATTGGTGAACCCTGTCGTGGATGTGATTCAAAGATGGGGCACTGAACCTTAAGAGTAGGGTACTGCATAAGACGGGACGGAAAAGGGTTTAGGGTTGGATTAGGCGTACCCGTTTCGCGGCTCCGCCTAATCCAACCCTAAACCCTTTTCCTTATTAAAGGTCACTAAACCCGCAAGAAACTGAAGCCTAGGAGGGTATTGGCCTGGTGAACCCCGTCGTGGATGTGATTCAAAGATGGGGCACTGAACCTTAAGAGTAGGGTACTGCATAAGACGGGACGGAAAAGGGTTTAGGGTTGGATTAGGCGTACCCGCTTCGCGGTTCCGCCTAATCCAACCCTAAACCCTTTTCCTTATTCAAGGTCACTAAACCCGCAAGAAACTAAACCCTAAGAGGGTATTAGTGAACCCTGTCGTGGATGTGATTCAAAGATGGGGCACTAAACCTTAAGAGTAGGGTACTGCCTAAGACGGGACGGAAAAGGGTTTTGGGTTGGATTAGGCGAACCCGCTTCGTGGCTCCGCCTAATACAACCCTAAACTCTTTTCCTTATTCAAGGTCACTAATCCCGCAAGAAACTGAACCCTAAGAGGGTATTGGTGAACCCTGTCGTGGATGTGATTCAAAGATGGGGCACTGAACCTTAAGAGTAGGGTACTCATAAGACAGGACGGAGAAGGGTTTAGGGTTGGATTAGGCGTACCCGCTTCGCGGCTCCACCTAATCCAACCCTAAACTCTTGTCCTTATTCAAGGTCACTAATCCCGCAAGAAACTGAACCCTAAGAAGGTATTGGCCTGGTGAACCCTGTCGTGGATGTTTTTCAAAGATGGGGCAGTGAACCTTAAGAGTAGGGTACTGCATAAGACGGGACGGAAAAGGGTTTAGGGTTGGATTAGGCGTACCCGCTTCGCGGCTCCGCCTAATCCAACCCTAAACCCTTTTCCTTATTAAAGGTCACTAAACCCGCAAGAAACTGAACCCTAAGAGGGTATTGGCCTGGTGAACCCTGTCGTGGATGTGATTCAAAGATGGGGCACTGAACCTTAAGAGTAGGGTACTGCTTAAGACGGGACGGAAAAGGGTTTAGGGTTGGATTAGGCGTACCCGCTTCGCGGCTCCGCCTAATCCAACCCTAAACCCTTTTCCTTATTCAAGGTCACTAAACCCGCAAGAAACTGAACCATAAGAGGGTATTGGCCTGGTGAACCCTGTCGTGGATGTTTTTCAAAGATGGGGCAGTGAACCTTAAGAGTAGGGTACTGCATAAGACGGGACGGAAAAGGGTTTAGGGTTGGATTAGGCGTGCCCGCTTCGCGGCCCCGCCTTATCCAACCCTAAACCCTTTTCCTTATTCAAGCTCACTAAACCCGCAATAAACTGAACCCTAAGAGGGTATTGGTGAACCCTGTCGTGGATATGATTCAAAGATAGGGCACTGAACCTTAAGAGTAGGGTACTGCATAAGACGGGATGGAAAAGGGTTTAGGGTTGGATTAGGCGTACCCGCTTCGCGGCTCCGCCTAATCCAACCCTAAACCCTTTTCCTTATTCAAGGTCACTAAACCCGCAAGAAACTAAACCCTAAGAGGGTATTGGTGAACCCTGTCGTGGATGTGATTCAAAGATGGGGCACTGAACCTTAAGAGTAGGGTACTGCCTAAGACGGGACGGAAAAGGGTTTAGGGTTGGATTAGGCGAACCCGCTTCGTGGCTCCGCCTAATCCAACCCTAAACCCTTTTCCTTATTCAAGGCCACTAATCCCGCAAGAAACTGAACCTTAAGAGGGTATTGGTGAACCCTGTCGTGGATGTGATTCAAAGATGGGGCACTGAACCTTAAGAGTAGGGTACTGCATAAGACGGGACGGAAAAGGGTTTAGTGTTGGATTAGGCGTAGCCGTTTTGCGGCTCCGCCTAATCCAACCCTAAACCCTTTTCCTTATTAAAGGTCACTAAACCCGCAAGAAACTGAACCCTAGGAGGGTATTGGCCTGGTGAACCCTGTCGTGGATGTGATTCAAAGATGGGGCACTGAACCTTAAGAGTAGGGTACTGCATAAGACGGGACGGAAAAGGGTTTAGGGTTGGATTAAACGTATCCGCTTCGCGGTTCCGCCTAATCCAACCCTAAACCCTTTTCCTTATTCAAGGTCACTAAACCCGCAAGAAACTAAACCCTAAGAGGGTATTGGTGAACCCTGTCGTGGATGTGATTCAAAGATGGGGCACTGAACCTTAAGAGTAGGGTACTGCCTAAGAAGGGACGGAAAAGGGTTTTGGGTTGGATTAGGCGAACCCACTTCGTGGCTCCGCCTAATACAACCCTAAACTCTTTTCCTTATTCAAGGTCACTAATCCCGCAAGAAACTGAACCCTAAGAGGGTATTGGTGAACCCTGTCATGGATGTGATTCAAAGATGGGGCACTGAACCTTAAGAGTAGGGTACTGCATAAGACGGGACGGAAAAGGGTTTAGGGTTGGATTAGGCGTACCCGTTTCGAGGCTCCGCCTAATCAAACCCCATACCCTTTTCCTTATTAAAGGTCACTAAACCCGCAAGAAACTGAACCCTAAGAGGGTATTGGCCTGGTGAACCCTGTCGTGGATGTGATTCAAAGATGGGGCACTGAACCTTAAGAGTAGGGTACTGCATAAGACGGGACGGAAAAGGGTTTAGGGTTGGATTAGGCGTACCCGCTTCGCGGTTCCGCCTAATCCAACCCTAAACCCTTTTCCTTATTAAAGGTCACTAAACCCGCAAGAAACTGAACCATAAGAGGGTATTGGCCTGGTGAACCCTGTCGTGGATGTTTTTCAAAGATGGGGCAGTGAACCTTAAGAGTAGGGTACTGCATAAGACGGGACGGAAAAGGGTTTAGGGTTGGATTAGGCGTGCCCGCTTCGCGGCCCCGCCTTATCCAACCCTAAACCCTTTTCCTTATTCAAGCTCACTAAACCCGCAATAAACTGAACCCTAAGAGGGTATTGGTGAACCCTGTCGTGGATGTGATTCAAAGATAGGGCACTGAACCTTAAGAGTAGGGTACTGCATAAGACGGGATGGAAAAGGGTTTAGGGTTGGATTAGGCGTACCCGCTTCGCGGCTCCGCCTAATCCAACCCTAAACCCTTTTCCTTATTCAAGGTCACTAAACCCGCAAGAAACTAAACCCTAAGAGGGTATTGGTGAACCCTGTCGTGGATGTGATTCAAAGATGGGGCACTGAACCTTAAGAGTAGGGTACTGCCTAAGACGGGACGGAAAAGGGTTTAGGGTTGGATTAGGCGAACCCGCTTCGTGGCTCCGCCTAATCCAACCCTAAACCCTTTTCCTTATTCAAGGCCACTAATCCCGCAAGAAACTGAACCTTAAGAGGGTATTGGTGAACCCTGTCGTGGATGTGATTCAAAGATGGGGCACTGAACCTTAAGAGTAGGGTACTGCATAAGACGGGACGGAAAAGGGTTTAGTGTTGGATTAGGCGTACCCGTTTTGCGGCTCCGCCTAATCCAACCCTAAACCCTTTTCCTTATTAAAGGTCACTAAACCCGCAAGAAACTGAACCCTAGGAGGGTATTGGCCTGGTGAACCCTGTCGTGGATGTGATTCAAAGATGGGGCACTGAACCTTTAGAGTAGGGTACTGCATAAGACGGGACAGAAAAGGGTTTAGGGTTGGATTAAACGTATCCGCTTCGCGGTTCCGCCTAATCCAACCCTAAACCCTTTTCCTTATTCAAGGTCACTAAACCCGCAAGAAACTAAACCTTAAGAGGGTATTGGTGAACCCTGTCGTGGATGTGATTCAAAGATGGGGCACTGAACCTTAAGAGTAGGGTACTGCCTAAGAAGGGACGGAAAAGGGTTTTGGGTTGGATTAGGCGAACCCACTTCGTGGCTCCGCCTAATACAACCCTAAACTCTTTTCCTTATTCAAGGTCACTAATCCCGCAAGAAACTGAACCCTAAGAGGGTATTGGTGAACCCTGTCATGGATGTGATTCAAAGATGGGGCACTGAACCTTAAGAGTAGGGTACTGCATAAGACGGGACGGAAAAGGGTTTAGGGTTGGATTAGGCGTACCCGTTTCGCGGCTCCGCCTAATCCAACCCCATACCCTTTTCCTTATTAAAGGTCACCAAACCCGCAAGAAACTGAACCCTAAGAGGGTATTGGCCTGGTGAACCCTGTCGTGGATGTGATTCAAAGATGGGGCACTGAACCTTAAGAGTAGGGTACTGCATAAGACGGGACGGAAAAGGGTTTAGGGTTGGATTAGGCGTACCCGCTTCGCGGTTCCGCCTAATCCAACCCTAAACCCATTTCCTTATTTAAGGTCACTAAACCCGCAAGAAACTAAACCCTAAGAGGGTATTGGTGAACCCTGTCGTGGATGTGATTCAAAGATGGGGCACTGAACCTTAAGAGTGGGGTACTGCCTAAGACGTGACGGAAAAGGGTTTTGGGTTGGATTAGGCGAACCCGCTTCGTGGCTCCGCCTAATACAACCCTAAACTCTTTTCCTTATTCAAGGTCACTAATCCCGCAAGAAACTAAATCCTAAGAGGGTATTGGTGAACCCTGTCGTGGATGTGATTCAAAGATGGGGCACTGAACCTTAAGAGTAGGGTACTGCCTAAGACGGGACGGAAAAGGGTTTAGGGTTGGATTAGGCGAACCCGCTTCGTGGCTCCGCCTAATCCAACCCTAAACCCTTTTCCTTATTCAAGGCCACTAATCCCGCAAGAAACTGAACCTTAAGAGGGTATTGGTGAACCCTGTCGTGGATGTGATTCAAAGATGGGGCACTGAACCTTAAGAGTAGGGTAGTGCATAAGACGGGACGGAAAAGGGTTTAGAGTTGGATTAGGCGTACCCGTTTCGCGGCTCCGCCAAATCCAACCCTAAACCCTTTTCCTTATTAAAGGTCACTAAACCCGCAAGAAACTGAACCCTAGGAGGGTATTGGCCTGGTGAACCCTGTCGTGGATGTGATTCAAAGATGGGGCACTGAACCTTAAGAGTCGAGTACTGCATAAGACGGGACGGAAAAGGGCTTAGGGTTGGATTTGGCGTACCCGCTTCGCGGTTCCGCCTAATCCAACCCTAAACCCTTTTCCTTATTCAAGGTCACTAAACCCGCAAGAAACTAAACCCTAAGAGGGTATTGGTGAACCCTGTCGTGGATGTGATTCAAAGATGGGGCACTGAACCTTAAGAGTAGGGTACTGCCTAAGACGGGACGGAAAAGGGTTTTGGGTTGGATTAGGCGAACCCACTTCGTGGCTCCGCCTAATACAACCCTAAACTCTTTTCCTTATTCAAGGTCACTAATCCCGCAAGAAACTGAACCCTAAGAGGGTATTGGTGAACCCTGTCGTGGATGTGATTCAAAGATGGGGCACTGAACCTTAAGAGTAGGGTACTCATAAGACAGGACGGAGAAGAGTTTAGGGTTGGATTAGGAGTACCCGCTTCGCGGCTCCACCTAATCCAACCCTAAACCCTTTTCCTTATTCAAGGTCACTAAACCCGCAAGAAACTAAACCCTAAGAGGGTATTGGTGAACCCTGTCATGGATGTGATTCAAAGATGGGGCACTGAACCTTAAGAGTAGGGTACTGCCTAAGACGGGACGGAAAAGGGTTTTGGGTTGGATTAGGCGAACCCACTTCGCGGTTCCGCCTAATCCAACCCTAAACCCTTTTCCTTATTCAAGGTCACTAAACCCGCAAGAAACTAAACCCTAAGAGGGTATTGGTGAACCCTGTCGTGGATGTGATTCAAAGATGGGGCACTGAACCTTAAGAGTAGGGTACTGCCTAAGACGGGACGGAAAAGTGTTTTGGGTTGGATTAGGCGAACCCGCTTCGTGGCTCCGCCTAATCCAACCCTAAACCCTTTTCCTTATTCAAGGCCACTAATCCCGCAAGAAACTGAACCTTAAGAGGGTATTGGTGAACCCTGTCGTGGATGTGATTCAAAGATGGGGCACTGAACCTTAAGAGTAGGGTAGTGCATAAGACGGGACGGAAAAGGGTTTAGAGTTGGATTAGGCGTACCCGTTTCGCGGCTCCGCCAAATCCAACCCTAAACCCTTTTCCTTATTAAAGGTCACTAAACCCGCAAGAAACTGAACCCTAGGAGGGTATTGGCCTGGTGAACCCTGTCGTGGATGTGATTCAAAGATGGGGCACTGAACCTTAAGAGTCGAGTACTGCATAAGACGGGACGGAAAAGGGTTTAGGGTTGGATTAGGCGTACCCGCTTCGCGGTTCCGCCTAATCCAACCCTAAACCCTTTTCCTTATTCAAGGTCACTAAACCCGCAAGAAACTAAACCCTAAGAGGGTATTGGTGAACCCTGTCGTGGATGTGATTCAAAGATGGGGCACTGAACCTTAAGAGTGGGGTACTGCCTAAGACGTGACGGAAAAGGGTTTTGGGTTGGAATAGGCGAACCCGCTTCGTGGCTCCGCCTAATACAACCCTAAACTCTTTTCCTTATTCAAGGTCACTAATCCCGCAAGAAACTAAATCCTAAGAGGGTATTGGTGAACCCTGTCGTGGATGTGATTCAAAGATGGGGCACTGGACCTTAAGAGTAGGGTACTGCCTAAGACGGGACGGAAAAGGGTTTAGGGTTGGATTAGGCGAACCCGCTTCGTGGCTCCGCCTAATCCAACCCTAAACCCTTTTCCTTATTCAAGGCCACTAATCCCGCAAGAAACTGAACCTTAAGAGGTTATTGGTGAACCCTGTCGTGGATGTGATTCAAAGATGGGGCACTGAACCTTAAGAGTAGGGTACTGCATAAGACGGGACGGAAAAGGGTTTAGGGTTGGATTAGGCGTACCCATTTCGCGGCTCCGCCTAATCCAACCCTAAACCCTTTTCCTTATTAAAGGTCACTAAACCCGCAAGAAACTGAACCCTAGGAGGGTATTGCCCTGGTGAACCCTGTCGTGGATGTGATTCAAAGATGGGGCACTGAACCTTAAGAGTAGGGTACTGCATAAGACGGGACGGAAAAGGGTTTAGGGTTGGATTAGGCGTACCCGCTTCGCGGTTCCGCCTAATCCAACCCTAAACCCTTTTCCTTATTCAAGGTCACTAAACCCGCAAGAAACTAAACCCTAAGAGGGTATTGGTGAACCCTGTCGTGGATGTGATTCAAAGATGGGGCACTGAACCTTAAGAGTAGGGTACTGCCTAAGACGGGACGGAAAAGGGTTTTGGGTTGGATTAGGCGAACCCACTTCGTGGCTCCGCCTAATACAACCCTAAACTCTTTTCCTTATTCAAGGTCACTAATCCCGCAAGAAACTGAACCCTAAGAGGGTATTGGTGAACCCTGTCGTGGATGTGATTCAAAGATGGGGCACTGAACCTTAAGAGTAGGGTACTCATAAGACAGGACGGAGAAGAGTTTAGGGTTGGATTAGGCGTACCCGCTTCGCGGCTCCACCTAATCCAACCCTAAACTCTTGTCCTTATTCAAGGTCACTAATCCCGCAAGAAACTGAACCCTAAGAGGGTATTGGCCTGGTGAACCCTGTCGTGGATGTTTTTCAAAGATGGGGCAGTGAACCTTAAGAGTAGGGTACTGCATAAGACGGGACGGAAAAGGGTTTAGGGTTGGATTAGGCGAACCCGCTTCGCGGCTCCGCCTAATCCAACCCTAAACCCTTTTCCTTATTCAAGGTCACTAAACCCGCAAGAAACTAAACCCTAAGAGGGTATTGGTGAACCCTGTCGTGGATGTGATTCAAAGATGGGGCACTGAACCTTAAGAGTAGGGTATTGCCTAAGACGGGACGGAAAAGGGTTTAGGGTTGGATTAGGCGAACCCGCTTCGTGGCTCCGCCTAATCCAACCCTAAACCCTTTTCCTTATTCAAGGCCACTAATCCCGCAAGAAACTGAACCTTAAGAGGGTATTGGTGAACCCTGTCATGGATGTGATTCAAAGATGGGGCACTGAACCTTAAGAGTAGGGTACTGCATAAGACGGGACGGAAAAGGGTTTAGGGTTGAATTAGGCGTACCCGTTTCGCGGCTCCGCCTAATCCAACCCTAAACCCTTTTCCTTATTAAAGGTCACTAAACCCGCAAGAAACTGAACCCTAGGAGGGTATTGGCCTGGTGAACCCTGTCGTGGATGTGATTCAAAGATGGGGCACTGAACCTTAAGAGTAGGGTACTGCATAAGACGGGACGGAAAAGGGTTTAGGGTTGGATTAGGCGTACCCGCTTCGCGGTTCCGCCTAATCCAACCCTAAACCCTTTTCCTTATTTAAGGTCACTAAACCCGCAAGAAACTAAACCCTAAGAGGGTATTGGTGAACCCTGTCGTGGATGTGATTCAAAGATGGGGCACTGAACCTTAAGAGTAGGGTACTGCCTAAGACGGGACGGAAAAGGGTTTTGGGTTGGATTAGGCGAACCCGCTTCGTGGCTCCACCTAATACAACCCTAAACTCTTTTCCTAATTCAAGGTCACTAATCCCGCAAGAAACTGAACCCTAAGAGGGTATTGGTGAACCCTGTCGTGGATGTGATTCAAAGATGGGGCACTGAACCTTAAGAGTAGGGTACTCATAAGACGGGACGGAGAAGGGTTTAGGGTTGGATTAGGCGTACCCGCTTCGCGGCTCCGCCTAATCCAACCCTAAACCCTTTTCCTTATTCAAGGTCACTAAACCCGAAAGAAACTGAACCCTAAGAGGATATTGGTGAACCCTGTCGTGGATGTGATTCAAAAGGGTTATGATGGGTTATGTACAGCTAATATAGAATTATGTACAATGATGACCTCAGATGGGTTATGTACAGCTGATATAGAATTTTGTATCTTATGTAATGATCCTAAGTCCTGTACATAATAATGAATACAGTGTACATAATTATTTATGAAGATATACAGTTTGCATTGTGTTTTTTAATTAAAAATATGATATACATAATTATGAATACAGTGTATATAACTAATTATTTAGTATCAGTACATTTTCACTCTAAGATGTAAATAGATGAGTTATGTACAACTAATATAGAATTATGTATAATGATGTCCTCAGATAAATTATGTACTGTTGATATGAAAATATATACATTATCTAGTGACAAATATGTACATAACGAGTTATAAATGTAATTCAGCAGAGAAATATGTACATTATCTGATGGATTATGTACATCTGATCTAGAATTTGTACAATAATATCCTCAGTCGGGTTATGTACAACTAATATAAAATTATGTATAGTAATATCCTCAGAAGGATTAAGTACAACTGATATGTAAATATATACATTACATAATGACCTATATACTATACTTTGTAAATTGTTACATGCGCAACAAAATTTCTACTTCAAGATGTAACTAGATGAGTTATGTACAACTAATATATAATTATGTCTAGTGATGTCCTCAGATGGATTATGTACAACTGATATCAAAATATAAACATTATTCGGTGTCAAATATGTACATCACAAGTTATGAACATAATTCAGCAGAGAATCGGTAGAGAATCTACGTAATTCTTGATAATCGATTGTCTACTTTAAAACAAATATATTAATTTCTTGAATCAGCAGGTTCATAATCAGTTTTCTCTAAACGAATTTTTCAAGATTACAATCAAATCTGCAAGTGAAAATGACGACAATCAAATCAAGAATAGAAATCGTTGATAATCAAGCATAGAATTCCTTGATAATCAAGAACAGAATTCGTAAAATCAATTCTACGAACGAATTTACAAAGTGAACAAAATGAAATCTGCAACTTAAATGATGATAATCGAATGATGAAGATCTGCAATTGAAATGATGAAGACTCTCGATTTTACGCAACACAATTAAATCTGCAAGTGAAAATGATGAAGATCAAACAATGAAGATCTGCAACGGAACTGATGAAGATGATCGAATGATTTGAATGAAAAAATAAACAAATTTCTAGAGAGAGAAAGTCGACTAATTCAAAAGGAAATGAAGGAAATGGCGCGCGTTTGTTTTTGTGCTCTGACTTTTGATCAAGCCTGGTCCGTTGATCTCAATCAGATCTAACGGCCCAGATTGTGCTTCAACGATTGCAAGGAGTTAGGCTGCCTCAATGGATCCTGAATCTATATATATATATATATATATATATATATATATATATATATATATATATATATATATATATATATATATATATATATATATATATATATATATATATATATATATATATATATATATATATATATATATATATATATATATATATATATATATATATATATATATATATATATATATATATAGTGAAGCTCTAGTAAGGTCATGACTAACTTTAAGTGCATAAGTCATATTGTTGGTCATTGGATGAGAAATGATGTATGGTTGAGATTTAATCTAAAAACACACATTTTCATCCTAATTCACACTCCCTAGGTAGCAATTACTACCATCCCTAATCCTTTCTCTCTTCTTCCACCACACTAATTAACTCCTAATTAACTCTTTTACCAATAACCAATAACTCCTACACACTAATTAACTCTTTTACTAATAATCATTTTCTCTCTTCTTCCATACAATCATAATTTTAAAAAAATTAAAATTCTTTAATTTCTCTAATTTTCTCTTTTCTTGTTCTGTTTTCGTTTTATCATCTTCATCACGGTCCATTTTGTTTCTGTATTTTTATTTGCATAATTTCAAATTAATACAGTATAACTTCGAATAAATGTAGTAAATAGTTTTATTTATCTCTTTCTTATTTGTTATTTTTAATATGTAATTTACTGTATTTTTCGTTATTGCTACAGTATAATTTTATTGCTTTGAAGTTACAAAACATATGAACTAAAGTAACAAAATATGTGAAGTTACAAAAAATTATTAAACTTATGTTGTTATGGAGATGGAGTTACAAATTTATCAGTTAACGTGACATTATAAAGTAATTGAAGTTGCATATTGACCAATTAAAGTGAAGTTACAAACTGAAATAATTGAAGTGACAGATCAATACAGTTGAAGTTCCTCTACATATTGCTAATTATTGGAATGATTGATATTATTATTATTGTGTATATTACAAACTATACGTGCAAGACTATAAATACATGAAGAAATCTACAAAGGGAAAGAATATATGCTGATATGATAGCAGCTATACAAGGAATATTGTATCATCTAACTAAGGCTAAAAATCAATGACAATAATTACACAATAAAGTTAATATGGAAAAGTATAAACAAATAAAATTATGAACTGTATCTTTGTGATACTGAGAATCTCGGAGAATATTAAGGAATATTCTTAACATGCTCCCGCAAGACGGACGATCCTCCGCACAGTCCGATCTTGAAAACCAGGTCTGTGAAGTGCGCACGGGGTAAAGGTTTCGTGAGGATGTCAGCGAGTTGATCGTCGCCGGATATATGATGGACTCGAAGAGCACTGTTGCAGACAAGTTCACGGACGAAGTGGAAAGCTAGTGCAAGGTGTTTCATCCTAGAGTGGAAGACGGGGTTTGCAGAGTAGTTGGTGGCACTGAGGTTGTCACAGAATATGACTGGTGGTGATGTTATGGGAAAGTGAAGTTCAGTTAAAAGATTTTGTATCCATAATAGTTCGGAAGCCGTGGTAGCCACAGCTCGAAATTCGGCCTCGGTGGTAGATTGGGCTACGGCGGATTGTTTCTTAGAGGACCAAGATATAGGATTGCGACCCGCATATGTTATAAAGCCGGTTGTGGATAGGTAGGTATTGCGATCTTCGGCCAAGTCTGCATCGCTATAAGCATGAAGTTTAGGGGGAGGGATTTTATGAAGTAGTAGGCCAATGTGGGCCGTACCTTGTAAATACCTAAGAAGGCGTTTTAGGGCAGTCCAGTGCATGTCGGTGGGATGTTGCATAAATTGGATCAAACGATTGACTGAAAAAGCTAAGTCTGGTCGGGTGAAAGATAGATATTGGAGGCTACCAATGATAGTCCGGTATTCAGTTTCCTTTTGAATCAGTGAAGATTCATCTTTGACTAATGAGGGAAATAATGCCATGAGTGTATTTGTGGGTTTTGCCTCAAGCATGTGGTGACGGTGCAATAAATCATAAATATATTTGGACTGTGTGAGTAGGAGTCCCGATTTTGTGGGTGTGACTTCGACCCCTAAAAAATATGATAATGCACCAAGATCCTTGAGTGCGAATCGGGACGCAAATTTAGAGACAAAAGACGCAACATGACCCGGGTTTGGACCTGTGATGATAATATCATCGACGTAGACAACTAGATAGATTTTGTCGTGTTGTGTCGTGGTGATAAATAGGGACGGGTCGGCTATTGACCCTTTGAAGCCATTTTCGAGAAGGTACTGCTTGAGGGTGGTGTACCAAGCTCGAGGAGCTTGTTTGAGGCCATAAATGGCCTTGGTGAGTTTACAGATGTGGGAAGGATTGTGGGAGTCCACAAACCCAGGTGGTTGTGTCATATAAACCATTTCAGATAATTTTCCTTGTAAAAAAGCATTATTAATGTTGAGTTGGCGGAGTTTCCAACCATTTGTAAGGGCGAGAATTAAAAGGAGTCGAACTGTGGTTGGTTTAACAACCGGGCTGAAGGTTTCAGAGTAGTCTACTCCGGGTCTTTGTAGAAATCCTTTTGCGACGAGACGGGCTTTGTACCGTTCAATGGTGTTGTCGGGTTTGTATTTTATTCTATAAATCCATTTGCAACTGATAACATTGAAATGGGGTTGGCGAGGTACAAGGGTCCATGTTTCATTTTTACACAAGGCATCATACTCGGCTAACATGGCGTCCCGCCATTGTGGAACGAAAAGAGCTTGTTTGGTAGTGTTAGGAAGTTGCGAGGGTGGAGTGACCGTGACAAGGTTGACATATTTGGGATCAGGTTTGCGGATGTTGTTAGTGAGACGAGTAACGGGGCGGTTGACTTGTTGAGGCGGAGGGGGTGAGGTGGTGCTAGTGTCGAGTTGTGATGGTGGCAGCGGAGGGGTAGGGGAAGTGCTTCTGGGCTGGTCGAGTTGTGAGTTGTGTCGAGTTCTTGGCTGGTCAGGGGGGAAGTCACTGGGTTGGGTGTTTTGGGATATTGGGCTGTCCACTGGGTTGGGGGATGTGTTAATAGGATGAGAGGGGGTGGGTTGATTGTGTAAGTGTGTGGGCTGGTCTATGGGTGGTGTGCTTGGGCCGGATTGGGCTGAAGGGGGGAGGGTGTCATGGATCCATGCATTTGTGGTCCTTGTGTCATTTGTGGGTGTGGGCCTTGTATTAAAATCAGGGAAGGGGAAACAAGTCTCAATGAATTTAACATGCCTAGAGACAAAGGTCTTATATGTGGTGGGATCAAAGCAATAAAAGGCACTTTGTGTTGGGGAATATCCAAGAAAAATACATGGGGTGGATCGGGGTTGCAATTTATGATACATGTAGGGTCGAAGCCACGGATAACAAAGACATCCAAAGCAACGTAATTTGGTATAGTTAGGGGTGTAACCAAAAAGTGTAAGGTAGGGTGACCGATTCCCTAATGTGGGTGTGGGGAGTCGGTTTATTAAATAAACCGCGGTGGAAAAGGCATGGGGCCAAAAATTTGTTGGGAGACAGGCATGTGTGAGAAGAGCAAGACCGGTTTCAACAATGTGTCGGTGACGGCGTTCGGCATACCCATTTAATTCCAGTGTGTGAGGTGGTGTAGTGAGATGTCCAATTCCGTTATTTGCTAGGGTATGAGACATTTTAATATATTCTCCACCATTGTCGAAATAGATTTGTAAAATTGGTTTTTGAAAATATTTCTCCACGAGGAGTTTGAATCGTGTGAAAATCATAGTAGAGTCGGATTTGCGTTTTATAGGATAAAGCCAAATATACTTCGTAAAGTGATCAACAAAAATAATATAGTACTTAATTGAGTCATATGATAAAATAGGAGAGGACCAAACGTCCGTAAATAATAATTCTAATGGAGCGGAAGTAGAAATTGTGGATGTAGCAAATTCAAGTTTATGACTCTTGTGTATATGGCAAGAGTTACAAGTTTGATTTGCTAAATTATTCGACGATAAATTAAAATTAGTACTTAAATAATTTTGGAGAGTGTGGTCCAAACCTCACGGGATGTGGGAAGACAGGTGACCATAGCATGGGAGTCAGTGGTTAGGGTGCTAAGGAGGGCCGCCTTGATGAGGTGGTCTTGTTGTTTCCATGTGTAGTTGGCGGGATTTGGTATGTTAGCCGCGGGTTTGTCCTTGTCGGTATGGGTGAGATCGGGTATTGTATCCGTTGGGCACGGATGTGAGCCATCAATGTATTTGAGTAGATCGTACCCAAAGAGCATCGATTCTACCTTTTCTTGCCATTGCATAAACTCAATTGGTTCAAGTTTATCGATTATGGAGAGATTGACAATGTAAATAGGGACATTGGGTTCATGGGGGTTAGAGAGTTGATTAGATGCCATTGTCGGGTTGGGCGTGAGTTTTGAGAGGTCGGAGTTGATTGTGTGAAGACGGATCAGTTAAAGCTCTGATACCATGCTAATTATTGGAATGATTGATATTATTATTATTGTGTATATTACAAACTATACGTGCAAGACTATAAATACATGAAGAAATCTACAAAGGGAAGGAATATATGCTGATATGATAGCAGCTATACAAGGAATATTGTATCATCTAACTAAGGCTAAAAATCAATGACAATAATTACACAATAAAGTTAATATGGAAAAGTAAAAACAAATAAAATTATGTACTGTATCTTTGTGATACTGAGAATCTTGGAGAATATTAAGGAATATTCTTAACACATATATCTAGAGTTGCGGATGCTGAAGTTTCAAAACAATTGAGTTGAACTTATAAAACAAATGTGTTGAAGTTTCAGTACATACAATTGAATGTTTACAACAATACGAAAACAAATGTTTATTAAAGTTATGTTGTTATAGAGATGAAGTTACAAATTTAGCAGTTAAAGTGAAGTTATAAAGTAATTGAAGTTGCATATTGACCAGTTAAAGTTACAAACTGAAACAATTGAAGTGACAGATAAATATAGTTGAAGTTCTTCTACGTACACCTAGAATTGAGTTGAAGTTATAAAACAAATTTAGCCGTTACAAATGTATACAATAATCATGGACATCATGTTTAGTAACGCTGAACTCCTTCAACACCGATGCCCGAAATACGTGTGAGATTACCGACATCTTCCTCCGCTATTGCCTCGTTTCCCACAGCTTCAATAGTTTGACCTTTTTTGGACGACATCTCAGCTAAAACATATGCAATAAACAGAAAAAAGCACAATATTACATAAACATCATAAAAATGACAACTAAAACGCACAACAACCAGCTTATAAGACAAACCAATTGAGATTATTATACAAACTGATGTTATACAATCATTTTAAAATACAAACTGAAGTTACAATATATTAATTGAGATGAATTAAAGTTACAAAATATAAGAACTGAAGTTACAAAAATATATGAACTGACTCGAAATAAAGCTACAAATATATGAACAGAAGTTACAAAATATATGAACTGAAGTTACAAAATATATGAACTGAAGTTACATGATATATAAACCGAAGTTACAAAAATATATGAACTGATTAGAATTGAAGTTACAAATTGATGAAAGTTACAAAAATATATTATTGTTTCTCCATCATTAGTATCTCTAAGTCAACTATAATCTAACACTTATTCCAAAAGTTATGGATTTGATTAATTGAAGAGAGGAGAAAACAACATACAAAAAATGAATATTCGAATCAACCATGAAAACAACATACAAAAAAGCAAAGTATTACAATTTGACAATACAAATTTGACACTATACTGTTCAAATAAAGATTTGGGTAGCATTTGAATTAGGATGAACAATGAGCACTGTACAACCTAATTGAGCCAAATTATGCTAAATTGATACAAATTCTATTAAAATAAATATCTGGGTAACAATCAAATCAGGAAAAACAATGATGATTCACCAAATCAGATAAACCCTAATTCAATTTAAAAAAACCAATTTACAGTATATAATTAGTTTTTATCCTAATTCGTTTACTATAATTTGTCCAACAATTAGCTATAGATCACTAACTAAATAAACCCCCAAAATCATTCGTTCTTATACAATCATCGTTTTTATACGCACAACAAACTAATTGTTATACAATTATCATTTTAAAATACAAACCCTATAATTCGTCGTCTACAAATCGATTGTTATACAATCATCACAACCCCAAAATTACTGAACATAACATACAAATTGCAGACTGATGATATAATTCGTCATCTAAACCCTAATTTGGTAGTAACAAACAAAGATTTCAAAATTAAAACCTTACCTGCGCGACGAACATCGCTGGAAACGAGATTGACGATGAAGATTTTGTGGCAACTGAAACTTTTATGGACTTATGTTCTTCATTAGAGGAGGACAACAGGCGAGTGAGAGTAGAAATGAAGAGGGTGAAGAAAAGAAATAAAATGAATGATGAAAAGGGTGAGCGTAATTAAGATTGAGAGTGGGAAAGAGTGTTGGAATGAATATGGTGGTAATATTGAGGATGGGAAAAAAGAGGTCACTTGGAAAACATACATTGAATATTTTCTTTTTTTATGAAAAATAAATAAACATTACCCAATCTCAACCATCCATTACTTTTTAATCTAAGGGTTAGAAATGAGACTTATGAACTTATAAAGACAAAGCAACCTTATATGATCTCTACTCTATATATATATGTATAACGAGAAGGAGAAGAAAGGAAAAGGAAGAAAATGGGTTGATGACACCCTCAACCTACATGCTTAAATGATCTCGGAAACGGACTCGTAGTAGCGGCGTGTGCGCAGCAGTGTCGAGAAATGTAGGGTGAGTTATGGTGTGTATGATCGAGGAAAGGATTTGACGAGTTTTGCTCTCGGTCTTTGACGAGTTTTGATCTCGGGATTTTGAATGTGTATGTGTGTATCGAGATGGTGATGGTTGAAGGTTAGAACATATGTTGCTTAAGGTTGCTTAGGGTTTTTAAGTGTTGTGTAAAGTTGTGAATGTTGTGAATGTGAGGGAGTATTTATAGACATTCCCATGGTTTAGGGTTGCTTGGTCGATGACCCTAGATGCACTCGACGGAGTGACCCACTAAAGGGTGTCATTTCGTTTTTTTGAAAGTACACTCGATCGAGTGGGATCATGTCACTCGATCGAGTAGTTAGGCGGGTGAGCCTATTTAGGAAGGTGCTTTACTTTTTTGAATTTTGAAAATGCTGGTTGGGTGCCTGTTTCTAGAAGCTTTGCATAGTCGGTTTTTGATTTGGGACCGGGTTTTGAGTCGTAAAAAGACGGTTTTATTTCCGGTGTCGGTTTTGGCTCAAATTAGTCTCATTTTATTGGAAACGACTCACTGGGCCTGGATTTGAGGTCGGTTTTGAGAGATTTGCACTCCGCTAAATGCCCACGTCGGATACTATTGATTCCGAGTCCGTATTCGAGCGTATTAAGTCACGTTTACGTCCGATCATCATCGGGTGTTTTGTCGGGAACTATTATAGACACTAGCAGGCAAAATGCGGGTGTCTACAAGATGATGTAGATGGATTATTTGGAATGAGATTATTTGGTGTAGAAGGTGTATGTGGTGTAGGTGGTAAGATTGGATTAAGGTTAAGAGGTGATAATGAAGGGTGTGGAATAGGGATGGCAACGGGTCGGCTCTGGGTCGGGTCCGCCCGGACCTGGACCCGGACCCGAAGTTTCAACCCCGGGCCCAGACCCGACCCGGACCCGAACGGGTCCAAAATTGTCGGACCCATACCCGAACCGGCCGGGTCTGGACCGGGTCCGGGTCTACCCGCGGGTCCACCTTATTTATTACAATTTTGTATTATTCATTGTTTCGATGGAAATTTCGTAGAAAAACACGAACTTAATTTCCGAAAAAAAAACTACGTAATGTCTTGAGTCAATCCTTACGCATAAGATTTTAAAAGTGTTTACAAACAACGCATAAAAATGATAAAAAAAAAATAAAAAAAAAAAAGTGTCTACAAATCTCACAATACAACCGCAACGTCTCCCAAAATACAACACAAAGGTCGTCTTAAAAACATTCGTCACAAAGTAATTTATTAAAACAACATATTAAGTGATACATGATATATCACATGGTTCTTCGTCCTCCATATCATCAATTGGAATGTCATCGACGTCCTAATACAAAGAGAAAAAATAATGAGTACAAAATAACAACAAATTAGAAAAAGAACAACACATAAAAAATTTCAATATAATGTAGACATATGTAAATACCATATCAGTTATATCAATTGCATCTCCCTCAACATCCGAGTCCTCGTTAATAGTAGAACAAGCACTAGTTCCTTCCATTTCACCTTAAAAACAAATGATAATTGAGAGTGTTATAATACTCACGAAAGAAATGACTTTTAACTATAATATTTTGAAAATAAAACCTACTAATCTTACCTTGCAAATCTTGCATTTTCCAATTTTGTAAACACATTAGTGCTTCAACGGTGTTGGCATGAAGTCTAGAACGGTGGGCACTCATAACTCGGCCTCCCATGCTAAAAGCACTTTCCAAAGCCACGCTAGAGATTGGGATAGCAAGAATATCTTTAGCAATAGTTCGCAATGTAGGATATCTACGATCAACTTTCCACCAACAAAGGACATCGAAACTATCATCTGCATCTTCCGGCTCATCTTCTAAGTAATGATCCACTTCACCCTTAACAACCACCTTTCTTATCTTCGTCCTTTTTTCTTTTGCATATTCATCTTGATGTTCATCAAGATGTGAACTCATTTGTTTTCTTTTACCATTTCCATTTCCGTTTAAAGTATCTTTATTACTTCCTTCACTACTTTTTTGATACTCCACTACAAGGTCATCCAACAAACATCTCACCCTTGCTATTTCTTTTTCACCTTCATTACCATAAAGTCTCTTAAAGTAATATTCAACACAATCCATTTTGTTCCTAGGGTCTAAAATGGCGGCAATAGCTAGGAGACCATTAATATGCTCCCAATATTTGTCAAATTTTGCAATCATACTTTCGGCCATGCTTTTGATAATGTCGACATCATCTCTTAACCAACGCATTAAAGCAAGCTTAATTTCACATGCTTTACGAAAGAACAAGTTTGAAGTAGGATAATGTCTTCCCGAAAATACCTTAGTAGCATTATCAAATATATCCAACTTCTCACAAACAAGACTAGCCAAATCTCAATCTTCATTAGAAGGAACATCAAACTTCAACCTTGTATTTAAGCGTTTTAGCCTAAAAAACACATCTTTATATGGCAAAGCGGATTGAAGCATATAAAAAGTCGAGTTCCATCTAGTTTTACCATCAAGTACTAATCTTGTAGCGTTAGCTTTACCAAAAAACCGACAAGCCTCCTCAAACTTTTCAATTCTCTTAGGAGTAGACATCCAAAATGAAACACAATTCCTCACCTTCACAATCCCCGATTCAATCACATCCAATCCATCTTTGACAATTAAATTTAAGATGTGTGCACTACACCTCAAATGCAAGAAACTACCTTGCAACATTAGACACTTTGTCTCAAAAAATTTAAGTAGAATTTTCATCATTGCATCGTTAGTGGTACAATTATCAACCACAACTGAAGATATCTTGCTTTCTAAACAATATTGTGCCAAACAATCCATTAAAACCTTGGCAAGAACACCTTTTGTGTGAGGACATGGTACAAAACAGAACATTCAAACACATAAAAAATGATATTAAAGAACATATTTAATACCTAAACAATAAAAAGCATTATATATAAAGTAGAAACTGTTCCGGTCAAGGAATCAGTTAACCCGACTATGAATTCGGGTTCTCAGTATTCGGATATTGCTTGCTTGATTTCCTTTGATATCTCCTTCCCCCTCTCCTATGATCGGACCTCCCCGGTGGATCGAGCCTGCTCCCTGCACAAGTAGCACACAGGGCCTCGGAGGTTGTCCGAGGGAACCCTCTTCGATGCCTAAGTCAGTCCGTGAATGCCTTGATGAACCTAGCTCGTGAGGAACTAGGCGGCGTTTTTTAGGAGTAAGAGTCTAGAGAGAGAAAATCCAACCCCCACTAAGTGGGAAATGGGTGGGTATTTATACCTTCCCACAAGAGAGGGAAATGGAGGGAAAAAAGAGCGGGAGAATGGGTGGATGTCAGGGTTACACGTGGGCCCGTTTCATCCACTCATTCCCTTTTACCTTAGGCAGAAAGACGAAGGGGCCCCTGGTAATCCTTGCCCTGCTCGGGAGGGAGATCGCCTGGGGGCAGGTGGTTAAGAGGAGTCTACTGGCCCCTCCCAGCTGGTCGCCTTACCCTGCTGGACAGGCGACCCTCTTGGAGACACATTCACAGAGGAAAGTCCTGGTGTCCTACCTCGACGGCCTTCTGGACAGACCCTTCGGTTCCCGGGTTGGGTATTTGCGGGGCCTGCCAGGCGGGCGACCCGGCGCAGGCTCTTCAACCCTCATCAATTGGCCCTCACCGGCCGAGGGGAAGTAAGGTTTCTCCCTGGCAGGTGGACTCTTGATGGTGAGTAGTTGACTTGTGGTTTTACCCTTGCATTTAATGCGCTCGCGTATTCCCGAGGGGGAAGAATCTTCTGTATTGGGCATGCCAAGAGTTTAAGTGTCTTTTTGGTCATGATTGCTTTCCAGACCCAATGGATTTTGGGGCAGCGTGCTTGTGTGCTGATTGGTCGTGCCCCCTGTCGAAGTAGTTGGGGCGTCATTTAATGCTTTGGCCACCCTTTTCGTATAAATTGCGGTTCTTTTGCCATTTTCACAACCCATCTTCAACCTTCTCTTCTTCTTCCTTCAGAGAAAATGTCGTGGATTACCAAAGTACTTTTGTGCCATGGGGTTCGTGTAGTGAGCCGTCGCTTTTGGGGGCGCTGGAAACTAAGGTATCCTCGGGCGTCTTTTCTCATTTTGCGCCGTAGCCGGCGACCCCGCGCTCAACGTCACCGCAAGCTCAGGAGGGCTCTTGTCAAAGCAAGCAAGCGTCCTCAGAGGGCTCCTCCAGCCGCTTCGAAATTCAGGCGCTGCCCCCAGGGTGGGGGCTGTTTCGACAGGGGGTGCCATGAGTATTTTCCATGGCTACACCCTGAGCAGTTCGACCCCGACTGCTTAGAACTGTCCTCTTCTCCCGAGTCGGGCCCTTCTTCTCCCCTGAGGAGGAAGGTGGGCTGTGGCTCCTGTGATGATACCGAGACAGTCCCTTATGGCAGGGACTGGGATGTCAGCAGCCGGGATTCCGGCGACAGTGACGGCCAGGGTTACTCCTCTGGTCGTGGGGATGATGATGACTCGGCGGATCCCTTCAAAGACTCTGATGATTGGGACTGGGGATCTGACGCTAAGGGGTACAACAGCCCTGGGGATTACTCCCCAGGCTTTGATGATGATTAGGCCTGCCCGAGGGGTGCAGGCAAAGTGAGCCAGAAACAGGGGCTCTTTTTGTATTCCTGGCTTGCATGCCATGTAACTTGCCCGTTTTTCGGGTTTTCTTTAATTTAATGAAAAAGTCAGGCGATTTTGTTTACATGTGGCATTTTTATTATTTGCTATTATTTGTTTTTTGTTATTTATTATTTGGAGGCAAGGAGGACGTCACAGTGTGATCGACCTTCCAGCGTCTTTTGGTCTTCTCGAGGCCATCCTCGGGAAGCTACAAGTGGCTGCCTTCCGAGAGTTCGACACGTGGACAGTAGCCCTTGGGCGGGTCTTCGAGGTTTGGCGACTTTTCGTCTGCCTTTCCTCCTATAAAAACAATCTGTCACTCATTCCTCTTCTCTTTTTCTTTTCAAACTTTCTTTCTTTCCTTCTGCAAATCTCTCGGTGTGATAACTCGAGCTCTTTTTCGTACCCCCGCTTCTCTGAGAGACTCCTTTTTCAAGCTTACACTTCCTCGGCGGCCGACCCTAGGTTAGACTTTTAACTTCCAACTCTTGCTCCCTTTCTTTCAATTTCTTGCTTTTTTCTTCCCTCTTAGGGTTGCCATGTCTAGAACCCGTCCACGCATTCTGTCATTCACCGACCCACTGAGGGAAGAAGAACGGGAAAAGGGGAGGGAGGACCTCGCCTCCTCCTCTAGGGAGGTTGGTCTTGGGATGGTTGAGGAAGAGGACCCGGTAGGTAGTGGGGGTGGTAACTCCCCCGAGCCTGCCCCCTGCGACGTTATCGATTCGGATGACGAGGCAATGGAGATCGACCCCTCCAGGACCTCTGGTCCCCTTATTCCCCGGGAAAAGGGGAGGACTTATTACTTAGACAAAACCAAGTAACGTGTTCCCTTGAGCACTTATCCTGACCCAAAAAATCGGGATCTGATTCTGGCGAAGAACGCCGCCAATGCGATTGAGCGTTTCTATAATTTCGGGGACGGGTATACAATTGTCGTCCCCGGTGAAAAGGACACCGTGTGCTGCCCTCCCGACGGGTGCATTGCGGTTTATCATAAGTGCTTGGAGTTCGGCCTTCGTTTCCCCCTTCATCCTGCTCTGGAGGAGATTTTCAGTCGGATGAATGTGGCCATCGCCCAGCTGACAGCCATGGCTGTCAGGTCGTTAATTTCGTACATGTGGACCTCCCTGTTCCATCGCGCCGAACCCTCTGTTGACGCCCTAAGATTTATGGTCGGCCTACAAATGGTTTCTTCTGGGAGTGAGGGCTCTCCTGGGTATTGGTCTCTTCTGAGACAGAAAGGGCATACACTGGTGTGGCCTGCTATGGACAACCTAAGAGATTGGAAAAACAACTTTCTCTATGTACATAGCGTCCATGGGTGGAGGATTCCCCGCCACTTCAGGAATCACGTCCACACCAGGCTTGAGACTCCTGAAGAATATCACCCTGGCGTGGGGGGTAAGGCTCTGGAGGTGAAGTTGAGCAGGAAAGACAAGGACTTGGTGGACCGATTTGCTGCTAGTAATGATAAGTATGGGGTGTACGGTCCTTCAGAATGGCTCCCCCATGCGGAGGTCATTGCTACTGACAGGTACCTGGCCCGGGTGGGCATGAATCCGGGCTTAGACGAAGGTAGTTCAGGAGTGTTGATGATTTTTCCTTACTCGCCTTTTTTTTTCTTTTTTAAATGGCTTTTCTAACCAGTCGTCCGTTTGCTTTGCAGACCTCGCCACGTTCCTTTGGAGAAAAGGGGAGGTGAGACGTTTGGGTTTGTCCGGGACTCTCGACGTTATTCAAGTCCGTCCTTCCCTTCCTCCTGACTTCAAGAGGGGCGAGAAAAACTTGATGAAGCACCTGAAGGGACTTTCGTTCAGCAGGCCGAGGCTCCCTGCTCCCCCTAGGTCAACTCCCGCCAAAACGGCGGTCTCTGAAGCCACTCCTTCTCCGGCTGCGAAAAAGGCGATTGCTTCCGAGGTTACCCTGTCCCCTGCTAGCAAACAGGGAGGTCCTCCTGCAGGGGTTCAGATTCCCCAGGGGCCGCAGGCTGCTGGCTCTGAAGAGACGGGGGAAAGCACTCCCAGGGGGCTGATTAGAAAAAGGAGCAGGGGAACTCTAGGTGCAGATCATGTGGTGGATCTGGAGGCTGATACGCCTGACCCCAAACGTTTTGCTCAGGGAGTTCCTAGTACCCTTTTCTCTGAGGAGAATGCCGAGTTCCATTATGCTGCCGGCGATAGCCATGATGTCTCTGCCCTACTCTCTGATTCCGGGGCGGTTTTGGCGGATCATCTCCTCAAGACTGTCCACTCTGCTACCCACCAGGTGACCCAGTATATCCAGCGCACTGCCAGAGTTATTCAGGCCTCTGCTGAGCTGGCGGCCCTTAGTCGTTTAAGCGACGAGGACCTGGCCAACTCCGACCGTCTGACTACAATAGAAAGGGACGCAGTCCTTATTGCCGGCCTGAAGGATCAGATGGCCAAAAGGGAGAGCGAGCTGGAGGAGGCCAGGAGTCAAGCGACTCACTGGAGATCTCAAAGCGAGAGGGCGGTCCGAGAGGTGTCACGCCTGGAGGAGGAGTCGAAGAGAGCCCAGCAGGCCTTTGCGAAGCTGGAGCAGGCCAAAAAAGCTTTAGCCGAGCTGGACCAGGTCAAGAGAAAGGCTGCCGACCTAGAGGAGCGTCTTTCCAAGGCGGATTCGGCTCTTCAGGCGGCTCTTGGTGACTTGACGGCGAAGACTGAGGAGTGGCAGAAAGAGAAGGATGAGATAATCCAGGAGGTGGAAACTGCCGTGTCAGCAGGCTTTGTCAATGGTGCCAACTCTTGCCTGGGGGTGGTCATGGAGGCTGTCAGGGAGATGTTCCCAGGCTTCGATGAAGATGCTTTTCGGGCCCTTTATACTGCCAAGGACGAGGCCCAGATGCGCAGGATGGACGAAGAAGCTGCTACATCTGCCCCAGAAGCTCCCCCTGCTTAACATGGAAGGCAGTCATCCTCAGAGGGCTCATGCCTGTCCCCTGCCGCGCTTACGCTAATATTTTGACTTCTTATCTTTTCTGCGCATCGAGCCTTTTGTGGCCGGCTGCCGTATTTGATGTAATTACTTTGGAAAACCTTTATTTGGTGTATCTCCTGCTACTTCGTTTCCTTTTCTAAGGATTTTACTTTTTGTTTTCGCCCTGATTCTGTTTGAATTTTTTGTTTGGAGCTCCTTAAGGTATGGCCTTCCCCTGCCTGCCCGAAGGGCGAGTCAGGGAGGTTCTTTGCGTTTTTATACAAGGTTGGGGGGCCTGCCCCCAGTCCTTGTCAGTTTGGCCTGTCCCTGGCTTTTGATTAAAGTCCAGGGGGCCTGCCCCCTGTCTGCCCAGAGGCTGGCAGGGTGGCATTATGCGCTTTTTATACAAGGTTGGGGGGCCTGCCCCCAGTCCTTGTTCATTTAGCCTATCCCTGGCTTTTAATCAAAGTCCAGGGGGTCTGCCCCCTGCCTGCCCAAAGGCTGGCGGGGTGACATTATGCGTTTTTTATACAAGGTTGGGGGGCCTGCCCCCAGTCCTTGTTCATTTAGCCTATCCATGGCTTTTAATCAAAGTCCAGGGGGTCTGCCCCCTGCCTGCCCAAAGGCTGGCAGGGTGACATTGTGCGTTTTTTATACAAAGTTGGGGGGCCTGCCCCCAGTCCTTGTTTGTTTGGCCTGTCCCTGGCTTTTAATCAAAGTCCAGGGGGCCTGCTCCCTGCCTGCCCAGAGGTAAGCAAGGAGGCCTTGAATTTTTGTTGGGGGACCGTTTTCCTTAATTCTGGCAACAGGGGGGCCTCACCCTATTGCCCCCTGCTCGTTTGTGTGTGAAAGCGCAAGCTTGAACAGGCAACGAGTATAGACTTGAAGGTCTTTCATTTCTTTTGTAAAATCTAACACAAGGGTGGTCGGAGCCGTCGACATTCTTTGACCGTTCTCCGCCAAATTTTAAGAAACGAAGGCTACTTTAAGATTCTGTTTAGACATAATATTTCTTCAGGGTGTCTGCGTTCCAGTGAGCACTCAACTCTTGGCCTTCCAGATTAGCGATTTTATACGTGCCTGGCCCTAAGATTTAGGTTACTTGGTACGGGCCTTCCCAGTTAGCGCTGAGCTTGCCGTGCTCTCTCGATTTTCCCACGGCCTGTGTCTTTCTGAGGACCAGATCACCCATCTGAAAATTTCGCTGATGCACTCTCTTATTGTACGCCTTCCTCATTCGTTGCTGGTAGGCGACGATATTGGCGCTGGCTTCCTCCCTCACCTCACTGACCAGATCTAAGGCCTATGCCATCGCTATTTCATTCTCAGCCTGGTCGTATTGTAAGGAGCGCAGGGAGGGGATCCTGGCCTCAATTGGTAGTAGAACCTCTGCACCATATACCAGGCCGAACGGGGTCTGGCCCGTAGATTCCTTCCGGGTGGTCCGGATTGACCAGAGTATGCTGGGGAGTTCGTCGGCCCACCTGCCCTTGAGGTCATCCACCATTTTCTTTAGGCCATTCAGAATTTGCTTGTTGGTTGCCTCTGCCTGCCCGTTGGTTTGAGGGTGGCAGACGGCAGAATAAGCAACCGCGACGCCGTGACCTTCCAGCCATAATCGCAGGGGGTCATTATCGAATTGCCTTCCATGGTCAAACACCAGTATTTTCGGTAGGCCGAACCTGGTGATAATGTTCCGCCAAATCACCTTCCTGACCGCAGGCTCGGTGATGTTAGGCACTGCCTCAGCCTCTATCCATTTGGTGAAGTAGTCGATAGCTACGATCAAGAATTTTCTCCCCCCGGTGGCTACCGCAAAGGGCCCTAATATGTCCATCCCCCACTGAGCGAAGGGGATGGGAGACAGGATTGGCCTGAGCTCCTGGGCCGGGGCATGGATGGATGGGGCGAAGAGCTGGCATTTTCTGCACTTTTGGGTCAAATCTTTGGCGTCGGCCAGCAGGGTCGGCCAGTAGTATCCGGCTCTCAAGGCCTTGTGTGCTAGTGACTTTCCTCCTATGTGATGACCACATATCCCAGAGTGGATGTCATCCAACACCTCCGTTGCCTGCTCTGCCCCCAGACACCTGAGCAGAGGGGACGAGAAAGATTTTTTGTACAAGTCTTCTCCCATTATGATGAACCATGCAGCCCTTGCCGACATTTTTCTTTTTTGTACGGGGTCGGTCGGTAAGATTACGTGTTTCTTGAACAGGATGATGGGGGTCCTCCAATCCTCAGGCCCTGCTTCTTCCACCGCCCCGACGGTTTGACAGGGGACGGTAGATTTCTCCTGGACGACGTCCACCCATACTGACCTTCTTATATCCTGCAGGCTGGAGCTAGCCAGTTTTGACAGGGCGTCCGCCCTGTTATTCTGGGATCGAGGGATCTGTCTGATTTCATATGATTTTAAGCCTGATAATTCCCTTTTTACCATTTCCAGGTACGCGGCCATTGTTTGGTCCCTAGCCTCATATTCTCCATTGATTTGGTTGGCGATGAGCTGGGAGTCTGTGGCCAGAACGACCCGCTCTGCACCTGCAGCCTTGGCTAGGTTGATGCCTGCGAGTACTGCTTCATACTCGGCTTCATTATTCGAGGCGGGGAAGACAAATCTGAGCGCATGCTCAAAGTCGGTCCCCTCCGGACTGGTCAACACTACTCCTGCCCCTGCTCCGTTGGTTGTGGAGGACCCATCGGTGTATACGATCCACTCGCCGGGGGTTGGGCTATCGTCTTCAGAGTGGGAACATTCTGCCAGAAAGTCGGCCAGGGCTTGGGCCTTGATGGCTGTTCTTGACTGGTATGTTATCCCCAGTCCACTCAACTCGATAGCCTACTTTAGCAGTCTGCCTGATTTTTCAAATTTCTCTAGCACCTTCTCCAGGGGCTGGTCTGTTAGCACTACGACGAGGTGTGCGTCGAAGTATGGCCTCAATTATCTGGCTGCTATTACAACCGCGTAGGCCGCTTTCTCGACCATAGGATAATTCTTCTCTGCTGCCCCCAGGGCGTGGCTTACAAAATATATGGGCTGTTGAGCGCCTGCTTCCTCCTTTAAGATGATCGCGCTGACTGTCACGTTGGTTACAGCGATGTAAAGGAAGAGCTTTTCTCCCGCCACTGGTCTTGCCAGGGTGGGGATTTTCTTTAAATGCTCCTTCAACTGCCCGAATGCTTCTTTTTGCTCGTCTTCCCATTTGAATTGCTTGTTGCCTTTCAGTACCTTGAAGAATGGGGTTGACTTGTCTGCTGACCTGGCGATGAACCGTGCCAGGGCGGCCATGCGGCCTGTCAGACGTTGGATGTCCCTGATGGTCTTTGGCTCAGGAAGGTCCAAAACAGCCTGAACTTTCTCGGGATTAGCGTCTATCCCTCGAGAGCTGACCAAGAAACCCAAGAATTTTCCAGAGCGCACCCCAAATGTACATTTCTTCGGATTGAGTTTCATTTTGTAGGCGCGCAGGGAGGAGAAGGTCTCCCGCAGGTCTGCCAAGTGCTCTTTGTCTCCCTTACTCTTCACAATGGCGTCATCGACATAGGCTTCTATGTTTCTGCCTTTCTGGCTTTCGAACACCTTGTCGACCAGGCGCTGGTACGTGGCTCCTGCGTTTTTCAGCCCGAATGGCATCATTTTGTACATGTAGGTGCCTGAACTAGTGATGAATGCGCACTTAACTCTGTCTGGCTGCCATAAGTACACCTGATGATACCCTGAGAAGGCATCCAGGAAACTTAGCATAGTATACCCACTGGTAGCGTCCACCAGTTGGTCGATTCTGGGGAGCGGGTAACAGTCTTTTGGGCAGGCCTTGTTGAGGTTCGTAAAATCCACGCACATCCTCCACGCGCCTGACGATTTTTTGACCATGACCACGTTTGCCAGCCACTCAGGGTAGTCACAAACTTCTATAAAGTCTGCCTTCAAAAGTTTTTCGATTTCTTCCTTGATTGCCAAGTCTTTTTCTGCGGACATGTTCCGCTTTTTCTGCTTCATAGGGCGGGCGTCCGCGCTTACGTTCAGCCTGTGAACGATGCACGCTGGATCGACCCCTGGCATTTCATCCGCCGAGTAGGCGAATACATCCTTGTTCTCTTTCAGTAGCTCGACCAGTTCAGCCTGGTAGAACTCCTCCAGGTCAGCCCCTACAAGGACTTGCCTCCCTGGCTCCAGGTCCACCAGGGAACACGGTACTTGGTTTTGTCTAAGTAATAAGTCCTCCCCTTTTCCCGGGGAATAAGGGGACCAGAGGTCCTGGAGGGGTCGATCTCCATCGCCTCGTCATCCGAATCGATAACGTCGCAGGGGGCAGGCTCGGGGGAGTTACCACCCCCACTACCCACCGGGTCCTCTTCCTCAACCATCCCAAGACCAACCTCCCTAGAGGAGGAGGCGAGGTCCTCCCTCCCCTTTTCTCGTTCTTCTTCCCTCAGTGGGTCGGTGAATGACAGAATGCGTGGACGGGTTCTAGACATGGCAACCCTAAGAGGGAAGAAAAAAGCAAGAAATTGAAAGAAAGGGAGCAAGAGTTGGAAGTTAAAAGTCTAACCTAGGGTCGGCCGCCGAGGAAGTGTAAGCTTGAAAAAGGAGTCTCCCAGAGAAGCGGGGGTACGAAGAAGAGCTCGAGTTATCACACCGAGAGATTTGCAGAAGGAAAGAAAGAAAGTTTGAAAAGAAAAAGAGAAGAGGAATGAGTGACAGATTGTTTTTATAGGAGGAAAGGCAGACGAAAAGTCGCCAAACCTCGAAGACCCGCCCAAGGGCTACTGTCCACGTGTCGAACTCTCGGAAGGCAGCCACTTGTAGCTTCCCGAGGATGGCCTCGAGAAGACCAAAAGACGCTGGAAGGTCGATCACACTGTGACGTCCTCCTTGCCTCCAAATAATAAATAACAAAAAACAAATAATAGCAAATAATAAAAATGCCACATGTAAACAAAATCGCCTGACTTTTTCGATTTCTTCCTTGATTGCCAAGTCTTTTTCTGCGAACATGTTCCGCTTTTTCTGCTTCACAGGGTGGGCGTCCGCGCTTACGTTCAGCCTGTGAACGATGCACGCTGGATCGACCCCTGGCATTTCATCCGCCGAGTAGGCGAATACATCGTTGTTCTCTTTCAGTAGCTCGACCAGTTCAGCCTGGTAGGACTCCTCCAGGTCAGCCCCTACAAGGACTTGCCTCCATGGCTCCAGGTCCACCAGCATGCTTTCTCCCCCAGGTTCCAGGTGGTTTGGCGCCTGATTACCGGCTGGAATCTCGCCTTCCCTGCTGGGGGAACTGTCGGCTTTTCTTTTCCCTTTTCTTTCGCTCTCGTGAGTCTGCAGGGCCACGAAGTAGCACTGTCTGGCCGACTCCTGGTCTCCGCGTACTTTCCCTTCTAGGCCGAAATCAGTAACATAGGCTATAGTGAGAGCCCTGATTGATATGGCCGCTTCAATTTCGTCCAGGGTGACTCTGCCGATCAGGGCGTTGTAAGAAGACTTTGCATCCACTACAACGAATGATGCTCTGACATTTCTGGCAGTAGCTCCCTCCCCAAATGTTACAGGTAGGTCTATGATCCCTACGGGCAATACGCCTGCTCCGCTGAACCCATATAATGACCCAGGGGCGGGTCGTAGGTGCCTTTTCTCCAGACCCATTTTGTCGAAGGCGTCTTTGTACAGCAAATTCGTGTAGGCACCGGTATCCACCATGCACCTCCGAACAATGTGGTTGCTAATTACCAAGGATAGCACCAGGGGATCGTTGTGAGGGTACACCACCCGCCCTGCATCTTCGGGGGTGATGCTCAGCGTTACTCCTTTTGGGCTTCCTGCTCTTTCAGCGTAGCAGATTTGGTTCCTCAGCTCACGAATTTGCCTTTTCTGCCCCCTTCGGCTGATTAGACCTTCTACATCCCCTGATACCACATGGATTACCAGGCGGTTCTGTACCGAGCCTTCGGGCTTTTCAGGCGTCTCTTTCTGAGATTTATTCCTGGCTGCGTATTGGCCAACCAGCCATTCCTAATCAACTTCTCAATCTCGTCTTTCAGGTGGCGACATTCCTCGGTGGTGTGGCCTACACAGTCGTGGAAAGTGCAGAATTTCTTGGGATCTCCTTTTGGACTGCGTGGTTTGCTCGGGCGATTCCACTTAGCGGTTTCTTTTTCCAGCTCGAAGATTTCTGCCCTGGATTTGTTAAGGGCTGTGTAACTGTCGAACCTGGGCTGGTAGACAGTGCGCTCCTTTTTAGGGGTATCCCCTTCCTCAGTTCTATGCCTTCCGGATTCGTTTCTCCCGCGTCCACCCTGCGGTCCCCCCTGCTGCCTCGTAGGGCCTGCGGAGGTCTCCGGCAGGCTGTGGAACTCCTCCTGCAGCATAAACCCTTCTGCAATCTTTCTGGCTTTGGCCAGGGTCTCAGGCTGGGCCCTGATCATTTGGTTTTTCATTTCGCCGGGTAGCAAGGAGTTGGTTAGTGCATATGCTGCTGTCGGGTCGTCAATTTCCTTCACCTGCTGGAACGATAGGTCGAACCTCTTTAGATATTCCCTGACAGTTTCGCCCTTCTTTTGCCTGAGGGTCATCAGGTCAAAGCGGGTGAGACGCCGTCGTTTGTTTCCAGCATACTGGTCCAAGAACATCTCTGCCAGCTCAATGAAGAAAGAGATTGATCCCTGCGGGAGGTCCCTGAACCAACCTTGGGCTAGGCCTACCAGGGTGGTGGGGAAGATTTTACACCAGACTGCGTCGTCGGCGTCGTACATGCTCATATGGCATTCGTACGCAGCCAGGTGATCTTCCGGGTCTGTAGTTCCGTCGAACTTTACAGTTGGCATCTTAATCTTCGGGATAGGGTACGCCTGGACCTCAGGGTGAAGCGGGGTCTTAGTTGGCCTGCCCACCATTTTTGACCTGCTCGCGTCTGAGTAGCGACCGTAGTCATCCCTTCTGTCAGGGGTCGGTCGCCTGCTCTCAGGGGAGCGGTGCCTTGGTGGGGGCCTCGGCCTGCTAATTGCCTCATCGTCTTCGGAAGGGGAGTAATACCGCGAGCGCTTTTTCTGGGCAGGCTCGAGGTTATCACCCTGACGATGCCTGGGTCTCATGGGTTGGCCGTTGTTGAGCCTGGATTGCAGGCTCTGAGATAGCTCGGGGGCAGGCCGCAATCCCTCAACCGGTGTCAGCCTGGAGAATACATCTTGTTTCTCTCCCAAGCGTTTGGACACTGGCTCCTTGTGCCTCATGCGATCCCTCAGGTCCTGGGATAGGCCTCCTCTTTCACGAGCGGCCGTGGACTCTGTAGTATGAATAGAGAACGCGCCCTCAGGGCCAGCTACCTCCTGCGGTGCAGGGGGCTCCTGACGGGCTTCTGAGATTCGCCTTTGCACTTGTGCATAAGCCTGAGCTGTCTTCCTAGCCTTTTTCTGAACGTTTCTGACGGCGGTTCGCTTTGTGCCCCGGTTCCTTCTCCACTTTCAAAGTGGAGCAATCTGGGGGTCGTAGCGACCCTGCCTATCAGGTCGTCAGGGGTGAATTCCTGGTCCAGCATGGCTGAGAAGAAAGTCGTAGTTTGTACCATCTGGGCAGGGGTGAGGTTCAGGACTGGCCTCGGCTGGCCCCATTGCCCAGCTATGGCAGCTGCCCCTTGGCCCGGTGCCCCTTGCAGACTGGCTCGCCCCACACCTGGAATTGTGGCGGCAGGTGTCACCTCCGGCGGCATGCCATACCGAGGGGCTTTGGGTGGGTTTGCCACTGAGCTAGTGTCGAAAATTTTAGGCATGTTCGATTGTGAGTGGTTAATTTTGTGTTTTAGAATGGTTGATTTTTGTGGGTAATCTCGTGAGCACAACCTAGATCGTCCCCACAGACGGCGCCAAATTGTTCCGGTCAAGGAATCAGTTAACCCGACTATTAATTCGGGTTCTCAGTATTCGGATATTGCTTGCTTGATTTTCTTTGATCTCTCCTTCCCCCTCTCCTATGATCGGACCTCCCCGGCGGATCGAGCCTGCTCCCTGCACAAGTAGCGCACAGGGCCTCGGAGGTTGTCCGAGGGAACCCTCTTCGATGCCTAAGTCAGTCCGTGAATGCCTTGATGAACCTAGCTCGTGAGGAACTAGGCGGCGTTTTTTAGGAGTAAGAGTCTAGAGAGAGAAAATCCAACCCCCACTAAGTGGGAAATGGGTGGGTATTTATACCTTCCCACAAGAGAGGGAAATGGAGGGAAAAAAGAGCGGGAGAATGGGTGGATGTCAGGGTTACACGTGGGCCCGTTTCATCCACTCACTCCCTTTTACCTTAGGCAGAAAGACGAAGGGGCCCCTGGTAATCCCTGGCCTGCTCGGGAGGGAGATCGCCTGGGGGCAGGTGGTTAAGAGGAGTCTACTGGCCCCTCCCAGCTGGTCGCCTTACCCTGCTGGACAGGCGACCCTCTTGGAGACACATTCACAGAGGAAAGTCCTGGTGTCCTACCTCGACGGCCTGCTGGACAGACCCTTCGGTTCCCGGGTTGGGTATTTGCGGGGCCTGCCAGGCGGGCGACCCGGCGCAGGCTCTTCAACCCTCATCAGAAACCATTACCTTAAAGTTCTATTCCTTAATATCCAGTTTCGATCAATGAAATGGGAGGTGACAACCATGTATCCCTTCTTTTGATTAGACGCAGTCCACATATCCGTTGTTACTGCAACTCTACTATCAGTGCACTCAAATAATTTCTTATGAGAAAGCTTGTCTTCAGTATATAACTTCATAATATCACTTCTCAAAGTATTTCTAGAAATCATCTTGAATGAAGGGTTGACGCTCTTAATAAAATCTCTAAACCAATAGTGATCCACAATGGACAACGGATATTCATGTATCACAACCATAGTAACCAATTTGCTCCTAGAGATTTCTTGGTTAAACTCTTTGTATTTTTCCTTAAGGTCCAAAGAACTAGACCCATCCGGCTCAGTTTTCACTCTAAGTTTTGATTGACCTATAGGATTACCTAAATGTCTCATTGGACAAGTGTTCTTTCCATGCTTCACTAGGTGAGTAGTACCACTATTACTACTCCTAGAGAGGAGTTTATTACACCTTTTGCACTTAGTCTTCTTGACACCATCTACTTCAACTGCGTCAAAGTAAAGCCAAGCTATGGACGTGAGTTTCTTATTTTTTACAGTTGTAACTGTTTCTTCTATGCTAGTAGCAAGGTTGCTTGAATCAATTGAACGATCAATAAAACCCTCTTCATCCATATCTTCTTCACCAATATCATATAAAACTTGTTTATCCTTTGATTGAGCACAATTAGATTGTTCGTCATCCATTCTAAAAAAAAAGACTTAATATTATTTATAATTGCAATTCTCCAATACATTGATTAAAAAATCATCACACAATCAATAGAATTACGTTAAAAAATCATCACACATTGATTAGAATTACGTTACACAATCAATTGAATCATCACACAATCACTTTTACCACCTACCCAAAAACGGTTGAAGGATAATCCCTGTCACTTTACTTCTTCCCATTTTCCTCTACTTATTATTTCACTTCCTCTATATAAACCCACACCATTTCTGCGTTTTATACCACCAAATACAATACAAGTTCTATCATTCTTTCATACTCCACTCCCTTTCTTTCAGTTTCTAAAACCCAGATTCATACAAGTTTTATACCTGAAATTCTCCTCTGTTTTCCCATCTTCTTCACAACAAAACACAGATTTCACAATCATGAATATAGCTCATTTCATCTTCGGAGTTTTCGGTCAGTTTTCTACTGTAAAAATAACTGATTAATTAATTAATGAATCATCTACACGCATTTACACTCAACAAACGACAACATTCTACATTTCTACTATAAAAAATATAAAAACAAACATACCCAAACCATACCCCCGATTTTTCAATTAACAAAAAATATAAATCTGAAATGAAATTAAAAGAAGTTGAGAACTATACCTTAACTCTGATTCGAGATGAAGGACCGAAGAAGATAGAAGGTGGATGAAAAGAGTGGAGATGAAGGTGGCTGAAATAGTGAAATGAGATGAAGGGGATGAAAGGGGTAAAAGTTGGTAGGGTTTCTATTTTCTAAATCTAAGTTTTTTTGAGAATTCTAAATTTCTAACCCACTGCTTGGTTAGTAACTCAGTACTCAGTAGGTTTAATTTTCAATTTGTTTTTTTTTTTAAACGGGTCCACGGGTCGGGTCCGGGTCCCAAAACTCAGACCCGTACCCGTACCCGAATTTTTTGGGAAGGACCCAGACCCGACCCATTCGGGTCCGACCCGCCGGGTCTGGGTCGGGTCTTGGACCCACTGCCATCCCTAGTGTGGAATAATAGTGGTTGGGTTATTTCCTCAAAATCGCAATGCTCTAAAAGTCCTCTCCGGTTCCGGATCAAACCACAAGGACGATGACTTATTCCTGGGCATAAAACTCAATTTAAAAAGTAAGTCTCCTAGCACCTAACGGTACAAGGGAAAAGGGAAAAATAAAACTAAAGCAAATAACCAAACACAACACTAAATACTCAATTAACTAGCCGTTTGTTCCCCGGCAACGGCGCCCTTTTGATGCGCGGCCCAATCGGATCGGTTGTTTAGCGAAGGATGGGGGATCAAACAATATTTATAGACTCGCAATAACACAAAACTACTAGAGTATTCGTGGTAAGTCGAGGTCGGTCCACAGGGAAAACAGAATGAAATTGAGTAGAAAGCAACGTGTTTGGGATCTAGTGGGGGTTTTAAGGGTCGAGTCTATGTTAGAGATGCGGTAAAAGATGAAAATTAAATAACAAGAGAAATAACAAGAGAAATGATAAAAGATGATCAAATGAAGAAAAGGTGTTAGGGGGAAGTCGGGAATCGGAAATTGGGGTCTAGGAATCATGGAATCGGGTTGGTCACAACATTGGTAAAGGGAGAATGCCACCTTTCGGTTTCTTCACCTAACTCACTTAAAAACCCGCTTTCGGGGCGAAAAAGGGTAAGTCTCAATTTAAGGTAATTTCTACCCCGAGTTTCCCCATATTGATAGAAATGAGTCAAGGTTCGTCTAGTTGGCCGGACTAAAGCAACAATGACACAACAACCATAAACAAGATAAACCAACAAGCGAGCAACCAACCATAATCCCTCAATTCAAATAATCCAAGATCTTCATCCCTAAACCCCCCCCCCCCCCCCCCACAACAAGACTCACTGCTCATAATAGAAGGCAACAAAACATTAACAAGGGAGAAAATAACTACAACATGCATAATAACTAAATCTAAAAGAAATGACAATAAGGAAATTACGATCTACCAAATCAACCACAAAACTATGAAAGAAAATGCAATCAACAAAATAAACTAGAAAATAATCTAGAGCAGCATAAGTAAAATCTAGAGAAACTAACAACACAAAGATGATCAAAATAACAATCAACAAAGTGAAACACAAAACGATCTAGAACAACATAAATAAAGATGATCAAACAAGACAATGATGAAAGAACAATAAAATAAACAATATTGAAAGAACAAGATTAAATCTAACTAGAGATTAGAGAGTGCAAGAGAAATATACCAACTATGAAGATCAACAATAAAGAGAAAGATTGCATAAATAGAAGATGATGCTTTGATGAAGAGGAAGAAGAATTTGTCACTAATTCTTCAATAATATCCACAAATCTTCAAATGAAAACTTGAATAAATCTTATACGAAGCTTGAAAATAAGATCTAGAGAAATGAAATTGATGAAAACTATGAAGATCTACTACTAAATTAGAGAACTACTAAAATTACTACTAGAATGATAGAGTTGTAATGTATACTATATGTGGATTATACTGTAATGTATACTGTAAGTCTGTAATGTATACTATATGTATACCAGGAAGATGTGGATTTTATGTCTGACCTTAACAGAAATGTTTATCGTTTTAATTGTATATTTGATGTCCATGTTGATTTCAATTTATGTTGTGTATTTGGATTGTTGATGATTTTTGAGGGTGATAATTCTTTCTCTCATTTTCTCATTCTTTTGTTGTGAGCTATGTTGAATCTAGTGAAGTATCGAAATAAAAAATATTCTAATGTCGGCTAAAGCATCTCAGGACCCTCTTCTTTAAAGAGAAGTGCATCTCATTATCCTTTGTTATTATATCTTCTCTTTTTTGTCTCAGTGAAATGAGAAATCTTTTTTTTTCAGTATATGGAGTATGATATATGGAGAGTCGTGTAAAAAATGAACCATTTTTATTACTCCACCTTCTTTCGTTCTATTTATCATTTGTCTATTCTATACCCTTTTTAATTTTAATTAATCACTCTGTTCTATAGAAGGAATTTATGTTCTCTCATTTCCTCCCACCTTATGTTCTTATCTCTCCAACTTTGAACAAAAATAAGATTATTGCTCAAATACGTTATCATTATTAGTATTGATTGAAAATAGACACCCCAGTCCCTTGTTCTTTTACCCTTGTCATTTTCAGTCATTCTTTGAGGATTGGAGTGATGATACACTGGTCTATTCATGGCATGGATGGGCCAGATAATTAGCAGTTATTTTCAAGTCCAGTTTTTGGACACTTATTTTTCGTTTTTGTGTTTGTGCATGTGGTTGTATGTTTGCAGCGAGTGCTGCCATATCCCAAATTCAGGAAGCAAGTGGCCCGGACTGATATGCCACGCCTGAAGTTCTTCTGGGAGGACGACTGATCCTCATATCGAGAAGATATCACACATCATAGCAGATTCAATCTGGCCTGTTTCGTTATCATTAAAGGTAGCATCTATTTATCACGTTCCCTTTGGTTTGCAAGTTTAAATTTGGGTCTGTCCGATTTGTCGGTCCAGACAACTTTTTTAACACCACTAGCTGCTGATGGTTGATTCTTACTGCTAATTTTCATTGTCTTTGAAGATTGCTGATGCCAATTAACTTAAATCATTGATTGTATGCAGCTGTCAACCTCACAATTATAGATTAATAACCATTTCTCTCCGTCTACAAGAAGCATTTCAGTTACGCGCTCTTCTGTATTTTCTGCTTTTTCAATGAATTTTTTTATAGTTGATTTGTGCTAAAGTTCATCTATTTGGTCAAAAATGCGATGTCCGAGTGTTCTGATCACGTCCGAGTGCAGAGTGTGAGACTAACATGGGAAGACAAGGGAATATGGAAGTCTGATTAACATAGGCTGTCATGTGTTCTTTAAGTAGAGCAACACTTTTTGGAGAGCTTATCCATTGGGGTCATCACCCCGGCAACATGGTAACGCATCAATTCAGTGCTTTATATTAAGAGCAAATATTGACGAGGTCATTTGTTGGATTTAGGCAGTAGTGCTATTTGCTATGAGTGGCTATGATTCTTATCTTGGCTTCCGCGTCAAGTTATATGACGATGTGGTACTTCAACAACGACATCTTTAGTAGTGTAATGAATTAGTATAGCCACTTGCTTTTTTTACTAACGCGATCATGTTAGTATGAAGAGAAAGCAGAAACGAAGGACCTTCACCCGAAGTTAGGAATCTTATTCTTTGCTCTTGGAGGAACAAGGGGTGTCACTTCTTTGCTCACTTCCGATAGACCCATGTTTGAGAGGTATACAATATTACTCAATCTTCCCGTTTTGTCTTTTGATTGAATATTCTGCGGAGAAAAACTTAAAAAAGAAATAGATGATCCAACAGTTCGGTTGATGTGTGAGTTACTCATTTTCTAGGTTTTGAGCTCACACAAAGAGGACCCTACAACTACGATGAAGATGAGATGAACGTATTGCGGAAGAAATGAGGTTCATATTTTACAAGTCGACGTTGTGCTTTAATTACACCAGCTAACTTTAAATTTTTAGAATTTAATTTAGTGTACAAGTATTTAGAAACATATCTATATTACTTCTTGGAGTTGTATAAATGTCGGGGTTGTCGATTGGAATGGATGATGTATGACATTTGGTTGTGTAAATTTATTAATTTGCATACCACGGAAGATTAAATATTAAAATTCTTTATTTTTAAATGTATCTTTGATTCATTTCCATTACAACATTTATTTTAATATTTTGAAAGACTATTTGAGGCGTCTTTTATAAAAAAACGCCGCAAATAAGAGGCCTATATGAGGCGTCTTTCCTAAAAACGCTGCCCAAAATGATACTTATTTGCGGCATTTTTCAGACGCCGCCCCTCAATATCCTATTCGGCTGCCACGCCATGTTAAGCATCATAAAAAATGCATCATATGAGTAATTATTTGGAGCCGCAATTGACATTTTTTCTACTAGTGATCGCATTCTAATCTCACAAAAACGAAGAAAAATGTGTCTAAATGTGAGGAAAAATGGGCTAAAATTTAGCACACATCATCACCCTGTCATTATCTGACTTGACGGATGGTCAGTGATCCTTTGACTTTACTTGACTTGGAAGCCTTAAGAAGTCTGGGACATCCCGTGTTGGTAGCATGAGATACTAACTTTTTATGTCGCTTTGTAATTGTCTAACCCGGAGAATATTGACCCAAATTCTAGAGTGACACGTTTACATCCAGGTCTTCTTCGTGTTTAAGGAAAGTATATAATTACAACTTTCCTTATGCCCTTAGGATGAACCCACTTTTACGTCTGCTTCTAACTTCCTAGTAGGACTAGAATTGCAATATCAATACTTTCCTTAATCAAATTTTATCCCTAGTTGGCACGTAGCATCCTTCTAGAAATAGGGTTGGAGTCAACCAACACCTATATATACTCCCTAGCTCAAGCCACGAGAATTATTTTTGTGCCCACCTAATGATGTCTATCTGAACCCAAGGTGCGTAATCTTCTGATCTTCTTCTTTCCTTTTTTTTTACTCTGTGCTTGTGAGAATTAATTAAACCACTCGCTTGTTTGTCATTTATTCACCTTTCGACTGGTCTTAGTATAACTCTACCATGGACTATGTAAGCCTTACTCTGTATCAACTTGTCTTCCTTTGTTTGTATCGACCTGATTTCAAAGCGGCTTCCTTCTTGTGCTTCTTGTATAATTCTGACCATTTTTTTAAATGTGTTTCTCACTTGCTCACCCACTTTCAGGAGGGTGACTTGGATTTAGAGTTGACTGGGATTCCTAAGGAACACGATTTGATGCTTTTTCAACCAAACACACGACCGGGAAAAGGGAAACAACTTGTTATGACTTATCAGTGTAGCTAAACTAGAAGTTCATATTTGAGAGTTAGTCATACCGTTGTGAAAGGACCACCCTCAGTAGAGATGCTTCCCAGTATAGGGGGGAAATGCAAAGAACCCTACATGTTCCGATCAAGTCTACTGTTGTGCCTACTTGCTCTACGATCTCATTTCTGCCACCTGCTCTGTACGAGGGGGTATTCAAACAAGCATTGCAAGAAGTTCATTTGAAGTTTCTCACGGAATTGAAGAGTGCCAGTTGGTTTGCAGTAGATGAGGTATCAATGAAGGCCAAAGGCTGTTATGAGACTATGCGGCAGCTTAAAGGCGACCCTTCTTCGTTACAAACACAGGTCAACTCCTACATCGGTGCTGTTAATGCTTATCTTGCAATTGAGAGACATGCATTGAAATGCCATCAACTTGAGGATAAAAAAACTTGCACTGCATCAGAAAGGCGACCAAGCCAAATTACTCCGAGATAAGATGAGAGAGGAGCATCAGGCAGAAATCGTGAAGCTTTCTGCTACCCGCGAAGAGGTCAAAAAATTGAGGCCCAACTTAAAATGGCGCAGGAGAAGGCGGATCGACTGCAAAGTAGCTTAGTAGCTAAAGATGCGAGCTTGAATCTTCTGCAAGCAGAAATTCAGAGTGTAGAGAGATCGCTAGAAGAGCTCGAAGCTATCCCCATTCTGAGTGCCGAAGAGGAGGTTATGATCGAGCAGCAACAAAAGCAACTTGAAGAGATCCGCGCTTCCCTTAATATAGAATAGTAGAGACTTTGAATGTTTAATTATTTACTTTCTTTGTAGCTTCAATGGACACAGTCTTTGTGTGAGCTCAAAACCTAGAAAATGAGTAACTCACACATCAACCGAACTGTTGGCTCATCTATTTTTTTTTTAAGTTTTTCTCCGCAGAATACTCAATCAAAAGACAAAACGGGAAGATAGAGTAATATTGTATACCTCTAAAACATGGGTCTGTCGGAAGTGAGCAAAGAAGTGACACCCCTTGTTCCTCCAAGAGCAAAGAATAAGATTCCTAACTTCGGGTGAAGGTCCTTCGTTTCTGTTTTCTCTTCATACTAACATGATCGCGTTAGTAAAAAAAGCAAGTGGCTATACTAATTCATTACACTACTAAAGATGTCGTTGTTGACGTACCACAGCGTTATATAACTTAACGCGGAAGCCAAGATAAGTATCATAGCCACTCATAGCAAATAGCACCACTACCTAAATCCAAAAAATGTCCTCGTCAATATTTTCTCTTCATATAAACCACTGAATTGATGCTTACTGTAGACACCCGCATTTTGACTGCCAGGTGTCTATGGCAGTTTCCAAAAAATACTCGATGATGATCGGACGCTAACGTGTTTCTACGCGCTCGGATACGGGCTCAAATCCATTAGTTACTGGCTAACGCACTTACGGAGTACAAATATCACAAAATCAACCTCAAATCCAGGTCCAGTGGGCCGTTTCCAATCAAATAAGGCTAATTTGGGCCGAAACCGACACCGGAAATAAACCCGACTTTTAGCGATTGGGTCAACCCCGGTCAAAGTCGTTTCCGAGACATACAAAACAGCCCCTCACAACATCAAAAGTCCAATTCAAACACAAACCCATCAAAAAACCCAAGTCACGGTCCAAAGCAGTGGACCCGCGCGACCCAGCTGGGCCACTCGATCGAGTGCCCCACCCACTCGATCGAGTGGGCCCATATTCAAGCTCGACTGCAGGCACAACGGGCCACTCGACCGAGTCAGCTGGTTACTCGGTCGAGTAACCCTAACCGGGTGCCCTTGCCTTTGTCTATATAAGCAACCCCATGCACACACTTTTTCATAACTTTTTCACAACCTCTACAACCCTAATCGATCTTGCAAAAACCCTAATTCTACCTCTAAATCAAACCCTAAGCACTAGCAAACCCTAAACTTAGTTTTAGGAATCGCAACCTTAACCACCATAACTCAACCTCCATAAACCTCGAAGCTCCCGTGTTAAAGCCGCAACTACGAGCCTCATCCGAGACAAGAACATAGGTTTAGGGTGCAAAAACCCCGTTTCTTCTCTTCTCTCCCTCCTTCTCGCGTCGTCGTCGTCTTCATAAGGGTCGTATTTTTTTATTTATTTTATCATTATTATCGCATCCTAATATCAATAATATCGTTAGCATTAAAACATTAAAATACTTGTCGATTTGTGTCGAGTGTGAGTGATGGTGGGATAAGGAAAACCGAATATACAAGTGTACTGCACACAGCGTTACCGGTCGCTTATCCCATCACCCCGATCATTTGATTATTGAAACAAGTTAACTTAAGCAATAATCCGTTTTACTTCGTATTCATCATTGTTCAAGTCACACATTGGCATCGATTTTCAAAAACAAGCATTCCATTTAATAAGGGTCGAAACCCGTTGACGCGGATCCGACATCACAATCTCTAGGGATTTATTTCGATGTCGGAGAAGCCGAGGGAATCAAGTCTTCTAATTCAAAGTAAGGTGTCGATCCATTAGATTCGATACCAATTCCATAATTGGATGTCGAATCTATCGATCTAGTCACATAAATTAATTAACGCGATTTACTCATATCGCGATAGTTAATTTAAGACGACTAAAATCAATTTAATATTTTCACTCTAGTATTCCATATCGATTCAATAATCGAATATGGGATACAACGAGTATTCAAATTTGGAATCGAGTATAAATCACACAATATTTATATTCGGTTCAACAAAATCAATGATTCATAAAAATCCGAATCGAGCATAAGTCATACAATATTTATGCTCAATTCGGTAAAACCGTCGAATTATCAAAAATCAAAAGCAATTTCAAAATCAATAATAAAATTGCAAGCGAACCTGGTTCGTACAGGTGCCACTCGACCGAGTGCCTCGGCCACTCGATCGAGTGACATCATAACTTAGCGAGCAGAATGCTCTTTCGACCTCTACTCGGTCGAGTCTCATAGTGACTCGATCGAGTAGCGACGTACTCGACCGAGTTGGCCAATAACTCGGCCGAGTAAGGTCTAAAACGCAAAGCAGAAACCTCTTTTAGAGGTCCACTCGATCGAGTCTATCGACCACACGATCGAGTGACCTCATCACGACCAATACCGTGAGTCGTACATTCTTCTTTTTAAACTCGATAGTATTTTATGACTTGGGTCGACACGTGTCTAATTAATCACGTGTATTACTATGTTTTCAAACCATGCATCATCTCGCTACATCATTCAATTTTATTCAATAATTTGCAAACCGTTATTATCATCATCTCGTTACTAACCGTTTGTTCTTTTGTCAATTTAATTCTTGTTTATTTTATTGTACTAAAATGAACCCGCATGCTAAAATACAACTTTGACGTTAATTTTAGTTGCATTAAATTGACATAGAAACCCTTTTTCAATCACATTCACATGCTTAGGGAAAATAATCTTTGCATATCATTTTCCCGTTCAACTAACGCGCGTATTAGAAAGTCATTCGAGATCTTAGTAGAGGCCGCTAAGTGCGGGCGGGGTTGGGTGTCCTTTGTGGGCTTCCCAACACGTACCCTCACCCCTTACTCAGAACCTCGGTTTCCGGATGCCCGAAACTGTTGGCGCACGAGAGTCATTCAATACACGATATCCAATAATGTCGGTATCGGTATCAAATGCAAAGGGACGAGCCCAATAAACTCTGATATCGAAAATGGACCGTATTTTGTATACGGCCCACTACAACATAGAGTGGGCTCGAATGGTTCCGAATAACCACAAAATTCGGTGGCGACTCCACTTCGACCTAAATTTCAATTCGATACATTCTCATATGGAGATTCATTCGCCTACCCAAACCCGCGCGTGGCCGCGTCGGGGTGGACCTATGTCATGTCCACAGTTACCATGTTGCCGGGATGACCCCAATGGATAATCTCTCCAAAAAGTGTTGCTCTACTTAAAGAACACATGACAGCCTATGTTAATCAGACTTCCATATTCCCTTGTCTTCCCATGTTAGTCTCACACTCTGCACTCGGACGTGATCAGAACACTCGGACATCGCATTTTTGACCAAATAGATGAACTTTAGCACAAATCAACTATAAAAAAATTCATTGAAAAAGCAGAAAATACAGAAGAGCGCGTAACTGAAATGCTTCTTGTAGACGGAGAGAAATGGTTATTAATCTATAATTGTGAGGTTGACAGCTGCATACAATCAATGATTTAAGTTAATTGGCATCAGCAATCTTCAAAGACAATGAAAATTAGCAGTAAGAATCAACCATCAGCAGCTAGTGGTGTTAAAAAAGTTGTCTGGACCGACAAATCGGACAGACCCAAATTTAAACTTGCAAACCAAAGGGAACGTGATAAATAGATGCTACCTTTAATGATAACGAAACAGGCCAGATTGAATCTGCTATGATGTGTGATATCTTCTCGATATGAGGATCAGTCGTCCTCCCAGAAGAACTTCAGGCGTGGCATATCAGTCCGGGCCACTTGCTTCCTGAATTTGGGATATGGCAGCACTCGCTGCAAACATACAACCACATGCACAGACACAAAAACGAAACATCAGTGTCCAAAAACTGGACTTGAAAATAACTGCTAACTATCTGGTCCATCCATGCCATGAATAGACTAGTGTATCATCACTCCAATCCTCAAAGAACGACTGAAAATGGCAAGGGTAAAAGAACAAGGGACTGGGGTGTCTATTTTCAATCAATACTAATAATGATAACGTATTTGAGCAATAATATTATTTTTGTTCAAAGTTGGAGAGATAAGAACATAAGGTGGGAGGAATTGAGAGCACATAGATTCCTTCTATAGAACAGAGTGATTAATTAAAATTAAAAAGGGTATAGAATAGACAATTGATAAATAGAACGAAAGAAGGTGGAGTAATAAAAATGGTTCATTTTTTACACGACTCTCCATCTATCATACTCCATATACTGAAAAAAAAAATCTCATTTCACTGAGACAAAAAAGAGAAGATATAATAACAAAGGATAATGAGATGCACTTCTCTTTAAAGAAGACGGTCCTGAGATGCTTTAGCCGACATTAGAATATTTTTTATTTCGATACTTCACTAGAGTCAACATAGCTAACAACAAAAGAATGAGAAAATGAGAGAAAGAATTATCACCCTAAAAAATCATCAACAATCCAAATACACAACATAAATTGAAATCAACATGGACATCAAATATACAATTAAAACGATAAACATTTCTGTTAAGGTCAGGCATGATATCCACATCTTCCTGGAGGATAAAAAAAGATTAATTACAAAAATATTGGAATGAATACCAATTCAATGAACATTGCAATAAACAAATAAAAGTCACATTCTTTGCAACACAAATAGTTCTTTGCACCACCAAAACATGAACCATTGAAACACTAGCCAGCAACCTATAATGAAGTAATAGCCATAAAATATCTATCCAGGTAAGGCTTTTAGTTATATTGTGATTTATGATTGAATCAGCACTGAATATAATGAAATGCTACATAATAAGAACCAACAATAAGAGAACAAATTGTTCTAATTTTCCTGTACCGTTTGATGATAGGTGTGTGCATGCTCAACAGATAAGATACGAATTGAACAGAATGTGACGAGAACCTCATCTAGGTGCATTCAGATATCTTGATGAGATGTGGATTGTGGAAAATCTTGTAATCTTCAGAAATGTAATAGTAGAATAAAAGAGAGATGTGGCTAATATATTTAGGAGATTATGAATCTTGAATAAGTGGCAAAGATGAAGCAAAATGATTGTTTGCCAAATTAGAGGAAATGCCGAGATCTTCCCTAATACATGAAGAATAAAATCAAGTGGATATTGCCTTAATCATGAAGATGTCGTGGTCTCAAGAAATGGAAGGAAATCAAGCATCTCACAATTTTGGCAAGGATTTGCTAAGTTGATACTTATATCTGAGGATTTGTTTCCATTTATCATAAGTATTATTGACTAGAATATTATCCGAGATATCGTTAGGATACTCGAGATTGTAGGCTATTTAAAGTCACGTTAATCATTGAATAAAGAGAAAGAATATGAATTATGAAATGAAAAAAAATCGGTTGCATTTTGATCTTGTGATCATGGTGTTTACTAAATTCGAGAAGGTACTTCGAATTGGCGATAAAAGATTGGGCACCAATCTCTTTCGTGATTAGTTCCGGGTTCAAGGCCGAACTAGGGGCTAAATATCCCATTTTGTTTATCGTTTATTTCCGTTCATCAATAAACTTCAAGGTTACGTTAACCTTTGTCCAAAAAAAATACAAAAACAAGTTTTCATTTGTGCTTCCGCAATTTTATTTCGCATCATTTGGTATCAGAGCTACAACTCTTGATTTTTCTCCAAAAATCAAGACGATCGTAAAGGTCTGTCTAAGCCAAATTGTTGGTTGATTTTCCAGTTGCGGTTGGAAGTCAGCGTTTAAACTTGAGCGAGGTAGTTCAAGGGTTAATCGGTTTTGACTAGCTCTTTTGTTCATTGTTGAATTTGTGATTTCTTAATTGTGTAGTTTTTTTTATTTCCAAAAAATAGAGAGTGAAACAAAATTGTGTACTGTTCATGTGGTACTATTCACGCGGTATTGTTCACAAAAGAAAAGTGAATCCGGTCATAATGTTATGCCTCGATTACCTTTTTGAATTGATGACAATTCTTTTTGAAGAAAGAGGGGATGAACTGAATGTGACTAGAACCTTATCTAGGTGCATTCAGATATCTTGATGAGATGTGGATTGTGGAGAATCTTGTAATCTTCACAAATGTATTAGTAGAATAAAAGAGAGATGTGGCTAATATATTTAGGAGATTATGAATCTTGAATAAGTGGCAAAGATGAAGCAAAATGATTGTTTGCCAAATTAGAGGAAATGTCGAGATCTTCCCTAATACATGAAGAATAAAATCAAGTGGATATTGCCTTTATCATGAAGATGTCGTGATCTCAAGAAATGGAAGGAAATCAAGCATCTCACAATTTTGGCAAGGATTTGCTAAGTTGATACTTATATCTTAGGATTTGTTTCCATTTATCATAAGTATTATTGACTAGAATATTATCCGAGATATCGTTAGGATACTCGAGTATTGTAGGCTATTTAAAGTCACGTTAATCATTGAATAAAGAGAAAGAATATGAATTATGAAATGAAAAAAAAAACCGGTTGCATTTTGATCTTGTGATCATGGTGTTTACTAAATTCGAGAAGGTACTTCGAATTGGCGATAAAAGATTGGGCTAGCTCCAATCTCTTTTATGATTAGTTCCGGGTTCAAGGTTGAACTAGGGGCTAAATATCCCATTTTGTTTATCGTTTATTTCCGTTCGTCAATAAACTTCAAGGTTACGTTAACCTTTGTCCAAAAAAAATTACAAAAACAAGTTTTCATTGGTGCTTCCGCAATTTTATTTCGCATCACGAATTATGGACAAGAGCTACAGACCTCAATTTTATAATAAAACATCAGTTAAGAAATCAATGTCAATTCCCAAGCGCATAGTAAAAATGTAGTTCCTACTACTTTACTCACATACTCTAAGAGAACAAAAAAATCAACTACTGCTCAATTGCTCATTAGAAACAACAAAATAAAAGATGATAGTGGATTTCAGCTTAAAACTTTAACCAATTGTTATAATCCATTTCTTTTACTTATTTTTCTTTCTAAACAATCAAGAGTATATGGAGCTCCCACAGTTACACAAAAATATAGAACAATTAATTAAACCAAATAAAGGTGACATTTAATTCATAAGCAACTGAAGTTAGCTAGCTTTCATTTATGGACATTGTATATAGGTAACAAACCAATATCTAGAAATATCAGCCAGGGCACCGTGAAATGAAGAACCGATGTTGTTGATATGAAATATACACGAGGACCTGAAAGAATCACACGAAAGAGTATTTTTCGATCAACTAAGAAAAATCAATCAGAAAAAATCCGTGAAACCCAAATTCGAACACAAAGATCTTCCTACGAAATCAAAACAATCGAGAAATCAAACCCTGTGATTTCAAACCCTAGAGATAATCAATCAATCAAATAAAATTAAAATAATCAAACAAAAAAGCCGACCTAAATAAAATATTCATACACAAATCCCTTAATCTAATCTAATCAAATCAATCGACAAATCGAACGTTAAAAACACAGAAAAGTCGATTGAAATTGAGATTTACCGCAACAGATCTCGGCTAAAACAACAATCAACGAGGGAGATCGACGTCGGGGGATGCGAATCAAAGGTTGACGGCGGCGATTTGGGGAAGTGTAAGCGAGGTGGAAGTGAGAGTGAAAGTATTCCGAGGTTTAAGAGTTGTATTAGGATAGAGAAATGAAAGTTGGAGCGAGATTCTTTCTTTTCTTATTAAAAAAATACGGAGGCGTCGTCTAATTGAAAATAGATGCCGCAAATTTTAATTTTTTAAATGGTACCGCATCTTACTAAGAAAAACGTATGTCCTCAATTCTTAATTTTTTTTTTAAATTGATAAATCTGCTGCTATTTGACTAAAACGCGGCAAAAGAGGAGCAGCAATTGACCTTTTTTCTACTAGTGGATTATCGCTCTATTCTTAGTCTTTCTCGCATGAGTGTCTCTCTTGTGCATTTCACGTGTTTTTGGTAGTTTTTCTATCTATTTTGATTGGATTCGTCGCCAAGAGCATGTCCAAGCTTCCACAAGCACAAGAGAGTGGAATATCGTCCGAAAGCAGCACACAAAACCTAAAGTCCAAAAAATCAAACAACAAAGAGCGAAACCAGAAAAGAGGTCAAGGAAACCATCGGGTGAAGTTTCACTCGATGAGATACCACCGGGCGAAGTTTCGCTTGACGACATTTCGACCTCTCAAAAGATCTTCAGGAAACTTTCACCCACCGGGCGAAATGACCGGGCGAAAGTTTCACCCATCGGGTGAAGTTTCGCCCGACGGTAAAGAGGCCCTCAAATCTGGAAGGAAAGTTCACCGGGTGAAACCACTGGGTGAAGTTTCACCCGACGGAAATAGCTCGTGAAAGGCAGAAGTTCGCAGGGCGAAGTTTCACCCTCTGAAGATTCATTGGCAAAAGTCTCACTTAAAGTGCAAAAATTGGATTTGGGCTTTGGTTTAGTGAACCATTAAGTTACTACTATATATATAGTTAACTTATTTAGATGCACACACATTAGATAACTACTTAGAAAGCAATTCACTACCTTAGATTAGAAAGCCATTAGATATTCATAGAAGCTTCATAATTTTCATCAATCTTCATCTAGCTTTAGATTTAAGCTTTTGTAAGGAAATTCTAGTTTTAATCAAGAAGTTCTTTCGAGATCATCAAGGAATTAGTGACAAATCCATTGTCTTCTTCAACAAGGCTTCTCCTTTATTTTCATGCATCTTCATCTTCCTTATTGTTATTTTTCTCCATTGTTGGTATAACTCTCTTCTTCTCCCTTTTCTCTAGAATAGTTTTTACTCTTGCTCTTTCTTTATTGCATCGTTTTCATTGATTTTTCTTGTGTTGTTTTTAGATCGCTTTGTAGTATCATTTGTTGATCATAATGTCCATCGTTGTTTTAGTTTTATTTCCTCTAGTTTTCATCATTATGCATGTTTTTGGTATTACCTTCATTGTTATTGTTCTTGTAGTTTTCTTCATGAATTGTGAGTAGTTTTCTTGTTAAGGGGCTAGGGAGGAGGATCTTGGGTAATATGAATTGAGGAATTGTGGTTTGGTTGCATGCTTGTTGATCTATCTTGTTTGAGGTTATTGTGTCTTCGTTGACTTAGTCCGGCCAACTAGATTGACATTAACTCACTCCTATCAATATGGGGAAACTCGGGGTAGGAGTTACCTTGACTTGAAACTTACCCTTTTTCACCGCGAAACCGGGATCTAGATAAGTTGGGTGAAGAACTTGTAAGATGGCATTCTCCCTCTATCGACTTTGCTATCGACCTCATAATTTCTTGACTCATAGAACCCGCTTTCCGATTCCCGATTTCTAACTCCCCCTAACACTTTTTCCTTATTGATTATTCTTCGTCATTTATCGCATCTTAGTTTAGACTCGACTCAAAACCCCCCAATTAGACCCCAACCGCATCGCTCTTACTCGATTATCTCACCGTCATCCCTGTGGACCGACCTCAACTTACCACGACTACATTTATTTGTTTTAGTGCTATTTTCGAGTCTTATAAATATTGTTTGATCCCTATCAATCGTTAACGACCGATCCTAGATAAGCGGAGGTCAGGTGACAATAAAAAAGAGTATAGCTACCTGTATGAAAAGCTCAGTACCCATCGACTTCCAGGTCAAAGTCAAACAAAAAAATGTTCGAGAACCTGCCACTCCAAAAACACCTAAACGGTGTTGTTGTGTGCTAAATTTAGACCGTTTTCCCCTCATTTAGACCCGTTTTCTCCCTGTTTTGCGAGTTTAGAGAGCGATTATCGCCTTATTTTGAGTATTTCTCGCATTAGTGTCTCTATTGCGTATTTTACGTGTTTTTGGTAGTTTTTCTATCAATTTTTATAGGTTTTGGCACCAAAAGCATGATCGAGCTTCCACGAGCACAAGAGAGGGGAATGCTGTCTGAAAAGCAAAGTATTAAGCTTAAAGTTCAAAGTCATCCAATCATACGACGAAGAATGAGACAAGAAATAAGGCTAGAAGAAATGACCGGGTGAAACTTCACCCGATGAAAAGGCACCGGGCGAAGTTTCGCCCGACGGTAAATTTGCCTCCCCGAAGATTTTCTGAGAGCTTCTCCACCGGGCGAAATGACCGGGCGAAACTTTCACCCACTGGGTGAAGTTTCGCCCGACGGTAAAAGGGTCCAAAAATGCAAAACTGGGAAAAATTCAACTGGTGAAACCACGGGGTGAAGTTTCACCCAGCGGTATTGATCTGTGTACGACAGGGTGAAGTTCCACCTCATGAAGATTTAAAGGGTGATTGTCTCACTAATGGAGCAAAAAGTTGGATTTGGGCTTTAGGTTAAGGATCCATTAAACCTTTACTATATATATATATATATATATATATATATATATATATAGAGTAAAGATCAAGTGAGTCCTTTTTTTCTTTCTGAGTCCATAAGTCCTATTTAGAGCCATTGATTTAGATGAGATGGATGGTGGTGATTGAGTCTAGTAATTAAGGTAATATATAAAATATTTTGGAAAAAATATAATAAAATCCTCTCTCCTCCCTTAATTATCTCCAACCACCTAACTTACTTGATTATGTTTCATCACATTCAATTTTTTCTTTCAAACTCACCCGCCTAACTAAAACTCTTCATCTTCATCATCCCAAACTCAATCTCTCGACTTCTAATTTCTTTCAAAACACACACCCGCTCATTCTTTCATCTTCAACTCAAGCAAGGCTACAGACCCGTGTTACATTGACGTATTATAAGTGTTACTTTAATGAACAAATGATGTTACTCCAAGTAATTAATGGTGTTATACTTTGTCTCATGGTTAAACAAGGTTATTATCATTAATTACTCTGACGCATTATATATCGTTCTTTAAAGAACGACAATCGTTAATTTGGTAATGAATGGTTCCAATCCAAGTTATCATCAATTACTTTGGTAATCATTTGTTTAAACACTGTTGTCCTCAGTTACTTTAATGCATTATATCTGTTACTCTAACTGACGAAAGGTGTTACTCCAATAGAACAAAGATGTTACTCTAACAGTCTAACCAAATGCACATGTATTAAATAAAATATAGAGTTAATTGCTACGTAGCACAACGCTACTTGTAAAAAATGTGTACAAAATCAGTTATTCTTGTAAACAAAAAAAGAAAAATATTTTTATCATGACCAAAAACACAAGTATTCTCAAAACACATGTTCCTCCTTATTTTCTTCAGTGTCTTCCTCAGTTTCCTCATTTTCGTCGTCGTCATCCACTTCATCCTCCTCATCCTCATCCACCTTTATCAGTGTTGTCTTGTGCATTCGCATCACTTCCAATATCACCTGCACAAAATTAAACAACGTGTTACTCCCATGCAGCCAATGTGTTACTTCAACTCTTACGTTGTGTTACTCTAACTGGTAAAGTACGTTACTCTAATATCATCATCAAAAACTATTTCTTAACGTTCAGTGTGTTACTGTAATTGCAATTAAGTGTTACTGTAACGTTAATACATATGTGTTACGCCCATGCAGCCAATGTGTTACTTCAGCTCTTACATTGTGTTACTCTAACTGGTAAAGTACGTTACTCTAACATCATCATCAAAAACTGTTTCGTAACGTTCAGTGTGTTACTGTAATTGCAATGGAGTGTTACTGTAATGTAGAGCGTATGTTACTTCAACATCGTGACTGCGTTCATAGAAAACAAAACAATATTATCAGTGGACCTCATTGAAAACCCAAATAACAAACATAAAACTATGGAATCAATATCAATTAACCATCACTATGAATCTATGATGAATGAAAAAACAATATCAACATTAAAATTGATGTAAAAAGGGAAGCCAAATCGACATGAATATCAATTAACCATCAATATGAATCTATGATGAATGAGATGACAATGAAAACAATATTAACATGAAAATTGACATAAAAAACGAAGCCAAAGCGACGTGAAAGAAATTTAATTTTTGTTAGTCGATCGCCGAATTATAATTGAAGCAAAACGTGAAAGAAATATCAAAACTCACCATTGTTATACTCGATCAATTGCTTTTCAACAGTTGATGATGATGTCGCGCTCATTGAATCCATAGTAACGGGATTTTGAACCTAGATTTGATTGAATGAATGACGGAACGTGATGATGGAAGTTTTTTTTTTTTTTAGGTTTTGATGAATTTTGCAAGGTGAATGACTGAATGATGAATGAACGTAATCATGGGGTTATTGTTTCCTAAAATCATGGGAGCTATTTTAGGAACGTAATTTTTTTTTTTTTAATGCAAATAATTGGAAGCATCTCGTCCATCCATTCTCATCTCATCCAATGGATGAGATGAGGACTTAGGGACTCATATAGAGTAAAGGACTCATAAGAGCCTTACTCTATATATATATATATATATATATATATATATATATATATATATATATATATATATATATATATATAAATGGGTTCTAATGAGTCCCTATATATGTGTTGAGTCCTTAAGTCCTCATCCCATCCGTTGGATGGGAGATGGATCAAGGGACGAGATAAAATCACTGTTTTAATTTTAAAAAAAAAAGAAAAAAAAAAGATACTGCATCCACCAAAATAGGAAGGTGAATATTTCAGTAACTAATATTCTCATTCATTCAATCATTCATTCTCTCTTTCATCAATTTCGTTTCCGCCACCTTCTTCTTCATCGTTCTCTTGCTCATTCAATCATTCATTCTTCAAAATCACATTCAGTCATTCATCATCTTCAACGCGCCGCTGCCATTTATTTCAATACAACACAATCAATAACACATTTAGTCAATAATCGTCTTCATCGCGCTGCTTTTCATTCAATCCGGCTTCTACTTTTCATTCAATGGCTGATATGCAAATCGTGGAAAAAACAAATTGTGAGTATATATTGTAGTTTATATTTGAAAGGATATGGGAGTCATTAAGATGATACTAAATTTTTAGTTTCTACTTTTCTACGTTGAACTATAGTAATGTTGCATATTAATCACATGATGTCTGCGCACAGAAAAGGTATTGGGTTATTTTAGTTCAGATACTGTGTTACTTTAGTGTAGAATGTCCGTTATTTTAATGACAAACTTTTATTACTTTTATGATATGTTACTTTAATTTATCAAAGATGTTACTTTAGTTCTTAAAGTCTGTTATTGTAACGCGTTAGTGAGTCATGGGGATATTTGAAACCGCCATTGCTAAATAATAATAAAAAAAGATATTGTTTCCTATAATAGTGGGAGCGCCATTAAATATGATACTAAAAAAGATGTGTTTCCTATAATAGTGGGAGCCATTAAAGATGATACTAAATAACTCCCATGATTTTAGGAAACAATAACTCCCATAATCACAATCATTCCTCATTCATTCACGTTACAGGTTCATCAAAACCTTAAAAAAAACGCTCCCATCGATCATCACGTTCATTCATTCATTCAATCAAATCTGTGCTCGAAATTCCATTACTATGAATTCAATGATCGCGACATATTCATTAACCGTTGATAAGCAATTCATCGAGTATAATAATGGTGAGTTTCGATATTGCTTACATGTTTTGCGTCAATTTTTATTCATTATCCTGATTAATTTGCGTCAATTTGTGTTCATGTTTTGCGTCAATTTTCATGTTGATATTGCTTTCATAGTCGTGTCATTCATGTTTTGCGTCAATTTTCATGTTGATATTGTTTTCATGGTCGTGTTATTCATCATAGATTCATATGCAAATCGTAGAATACACAAACGGTGAGTATATATGTTTTGTAATTTATACTGGAATCGCCATGGAAGTCGTTAAGATGCTACTCAATTATTAGTTTTTACATTTACAATATATTGCGTTACTTTAGTTCATATACTGCGTTACTTTAGTGTAGAGCATCTGTTACTTTAATGTCTACCATCTGTTACTTTATATGTCGTGTTACTTTAATACACTCCAGTTGTTACTTTAGTGTTTTTCATCTGTTATTGTAGTGCATTGTAGTGTCCTAAGAATTTATGAAACTGCCATATTAAAAAAATAATAAAAAAAGATATTGTTTCCTATAATAATGGGACGTGATTGCCACCAAAATAGGAAACAATATCAAAGAGTAACGTCATATAAAAAAAAGAAAAAAAATACTACTTCCTATAATTATGGGACGTGATGACTTCAAAATAGAAAACAATATCAAAGAGTAAGATACTGCGTCATACTCTCAATTTTTATCATTATATGAATTATTTGCACTAACTTATATCTGGTGTTATTTTAATGAACATTATCTGTTACTTTAATTCATACTATCTGTTACTTTAATGTCTGACCTCTGTTACTTTATACCTGGTGTATAAGCATACTCTGTTAATTAAATTCAATGTTACTTCAATGCACTTCATCTGTTACTTTAACTCTTGTTATCTATTACTTTAATCCACATGAATGATGTAGGGATGTGGGTGAGAGTTTTCTCCATTGTGCGGTGGTGAGGTTAAATCAAAGCTTCTGAGATGATGATGAAGAAGATGAAAAAGAAGAAGACGGAGAGAACGAGAAGGCTGAAGAAGAAGCAGAATTATAAGTAGGACATTATGAGTAACAAGTGTGAAACATTGGAATTATAATGGAGTTGATTTAATTGGAATCTTGTACCACTTTTTGTTTTGGAGTATCTTAATAAAAACAAACATTGTTCTTTTTGTTAATTGGAACTCCTGTTTTTGCAAGAGACTACTATGCAACGTAACTGATTTTATGAGTTAAAGTAACACAGTTAATGAATTAAAGTAACATATTGTATGAGTTAGAGTAACAGTTTTTGCAAGAGACTATGCAACGTAACAGATTTTATGAGTTAAAGTAACACAGTTCATGAATTATAGTAACACATTGTATGATTAGAGTAATAGTTTTTGCAAGAGAATATATTAAACAACATAACAGATTTTATGAGTTAATGTAACACAGTTCATGAATTAAAGTAACACGTTATATGAGTTAAATTAACATAGTTTATGGATTATGAAGTAACATAGTAACATACGTACAATGGCAGTAGGAAAATGATGATTTTTGGGTGAAAATGAAAAAAACTTAATTTTGAAAAAACTTGTTGTGTGAGAGAAAAAGACATTTAAAAAGATTGATAAGAGAGAGAAAAGATTTGCATTGAGATAATTAAGGAGGAGAGAGAGAAATGATATATTTACAAGATTTGTTAGTTATTTCCTTAATTATGAGATCAAATCTTGTCCATTAATCTAACCTTGAATCAAAGGCTAAGATGGGGACTCATGGACTCAACATATATAAGTGGACTCACCTGATCCCACTTCTATATATATATATATATATATATATATATATATATATACCCTAGTTTGTTGCCTAAGTCATTCCATTACAACTCTATTATGCTTTCTAATGTATATAAAAAAAGATTAATTACTAAAATATTGGAATGAATACCAATTCAATGAACATTGCAATAAACAAATAAAAGTCACATTCTTTGCAACACAAATAGTTCTTTGCACCACCAAAACATGAAACATTGGAACACTAGCCAGCAACCTATAATGAAGTAATAGCCATAAAATATGTATCCAGGTAAGGCTTTTAGTTATATTGTGATTTATAATTGAATCAGCACTGAATATAATGAAATGATACATAATAAGAACCAACAATAAGAGAACAAACTGTTCTAATTTCCTTGTACCGTTTGATGATAGGTGTGTGCATGCTCAACAGATAAGATACGAATTATGGACAAGAGCTACAGACCTCAATTTTATAATAAAACATCAGTTAAGAAATCAATGTCAATTCCCAAGAGCATAGTAAAAATGTAGTTCCTACTACTTTACTCACATACTCTAAGAGAACAAAAAAATCAACTACTGCTCAATTGCTCATTAGAAACAACAAAATAAAAGATGATAGTGGATTTCACCTTAAAACTTTAACCAATTGTTATAAACCATTTCTTTTACTTATTGTTCTTTCAAAAAAATTAAGTGTATATGTAACAACCCGGATTTTCAAAAAAAAAAAGCTTAAATAATATAAATAGAATGAATAATAGGGTCAAAGGTGGGGGAAACACCCGACCAAATCCGAATCGTCACTATCTCGACAATAAACTAATACATTATTCTAAAAGTGTTCAGACTAAAATTAAAGACTTAAATAAAGGGTCTCTCTCCACAAGTCTTCCCCAACAACGAAGCATTTAACAACATCCTGAAAGACTTGAAAGGGGGGGTCCACAGTCAGTGGGGAGCAACTAGATGTTCTCCCAGTCGTGGTTACAACAAGTTGAACATGCATAGCAATAATAATAAAGGATAACATAATTAGACGACATGTGAAGATATCAATACACATGACCAACATGTTATTAGACACGATCACATAACTTATTGCAATCCATAATTAACCACCTTATTCCTCAGAATCTTATCTTTCCTATCCAAGATACGGACTGGACGTTCCTGATACGTCAAATTTGGCTCGAGCTCAATCACATCTGCTTATAATACATGGGAAGGATCACTGCGATAACGTCTCAACTGAGACACATGAAACACGTTATGAACCTTCGACAGATTCGGAGGTAGGGCCAACCTATAGGCCACCTCGCTAACTCTCTCAAGTACCTCGTAGGGGCCAATGTACTTAGGGCTTAGCTTGCCCTTGATTCCAAATCTCTTAACGCCCTTCATTGGAGATACCTTAAGAAGAACCTTATCCCCAACTTCGAACTCGATTGGTCTACGTCGTAAATCTGCGTACGACTTCTGACGGTCCTGGACAGCCTACAATTTCTCACGAATCAACCTCACTTGCTCCATTGATTCCTGTAGCATTTCTGGACCGAGCACAACTGCCTCGCTACTGTCATCCCAACACATCGGGCTACGACATTTTCTCCCATACAGAGCCTCAAAGGGAGGCATCTGGATACTGGCATGGTAACTGTTATTGTAGGAGAACTCCACCAAAGGTAAACTCTTCTCCCAACTTACCTGGAACTCCAAAGCACATGCTCGCAACATATCCTCAAGTGTCTGGATCGTCCTTTCAGTTTGACCATCAGTAGCTGCACGAAATGTTGTACTCATCTTCAACTCACTTCCTAAAGCTTCTTGTAACTTCTTCCAAAATTGAGAACAGAACCTCGGGTCACGATCTAAGATGATGTCTTTAGGAACTCCATGCAAACGAACGATCTCTCTCTAATAGGCATTTGCAAGCTCATCGAGACTCCAGGTCTCCTTCATTGGGATGAAGTGGGCAACCTTGGTCAACCGATCCACAACAACCCAAATAGCATTCATACCCCTCTGCGATCTTGGTAATCCCATCACAAAGTCCATCGAAATAGAATCCCATTTCCACGCGGGGATCTCAAGAGGTTGCAACAAACCTCCAGGTCTTCGATATCCGAACTTAACCTTTTGGCATACCAGGCATCGACTGAAGAACTCGGCGATCTCCTTTTTCATACCTGGCCACCAAAATCGTAGCTTTAAGTCCTTGTACATCTTGTCACTTCCAGGATGTACGGAATACGGAGTACTGTGAGCTTCCTTGAGAATCTTACCCTTCAGGATTTCACAGCTTGGGATACACCATCTTCCGTGGAACTTCAAACCACCGTCGGTTCCGACTTCGAAACCTTCAGCTCGACCCTCACCCAAAGCAACCCGAATTCCTTCAAGGAAGTCATCTTCTCGTTGCTTAGCTTGGATCTCATTGAAGAACTCAGGCTCAGCAACCATAGCGCCCAAATTCAAGGAACCTGGCAAAACTACTTCAAGGTTCAACTTCTGGAATTCTCGAACTAGATCATCAGGTAACACCCTCATGGCATGACAAGTCTTGCGGCTCAAAGCATCAGCGACCACATTTGCCTTACCCTCATGATACAGAAGCTCAACTTTATAGTCATTGATCAGCTCTATCCAACGCCTCTGCCTCATGTTGAGATCTTTCTGTGTGAAGATATACTTTAAGCTCTTATGGTCGGTGTAAATGTTGCAAGAAATACCATACAGGTAGTGTCGCCAGAACTTCAGCGCGAATACCACAGCAGCTAAGTCCAGATCGTGAGTTGGATAGTTCACCTCGTGAACCTTCAACTGCCTCGAAGCATAAGCAACCACTTTGCCCTTCTGCATTAAAACACAACCCAATCCAGACTTCGATGCATCACAATACACATCGAATCCAACACCTTCCTCGGGAAGTGTAAGCACTGGAGCAGTAGTTAACCTCTTCTTCAACTCCTGAAAAGCAGCCTCACAAGCTTCAGTCCAAAGGAACTTGGACTCCTTCTTCATCAACTGAGTTAATGGCCTTGCTATCCTTGAGAAATCATTCCAGCGAGACCAAGGAAACTGCGGATCTCGTTGACATTCTTAGGACTCTGCCAATCAACCACGGCTTGAATCTTAGTCGGATCGACCATAACTCCTTCACCGGAAATCACATGACCTAAGAAGGTCACTTCTCTTAGCCAAAACTCACACTTTGAGAACTTGGCGTACCATTTCTGCTTTCGGAGAGTCTCCAAGATGGTGCGGAGGTGACTCTCATGTTCTTGATTATCGCTTGAGTAAATGAGTATATCGTCTATGAACACCACAACACACTTATCCAAATACTCACTAAAAGTGCGGTTCATCTGATCCATGAACACTGCAGGTGCATTCGTCAAACCAAATGGCATAACCACGAATTCATAGTGACCATACCTCGAACGAAAAGCAGTTTTTGGAATGTCATCCTTTCTCACTGGAATCTGATGATACCCTGACCTCAGGTCAATCTTAGAGAACACACTAGCTCCTCGAAGTTGATCAAACAAATCTTCAATCCTTGACAGTGGGTACTTGTTCTTGATTGTAACCTTGTTCAATTCTCGGTAGTCAATGCACAACCTCATGCTACCATCTTTCTTGCGAACGAACAAGGCTGGGGCACCCCAAGGAGAAGCACTCGGCCTTATAAAGCCCTTTTCGATCATCTCCTCAAGTTGCTTCTTTAGCTCTTGCAACTCAGCTGGTGCCATACGATAGGGAGCCTTAGAAATTGGACCTGTACCAGGCAACAGATCGATAGAGAACTCAACGTCTCGCTCGGGTGGGATATCTGGAAGGTCTTCTGGAAAGACATCAGCATACTCCCTGACCACGGGAATATCCTCCAACTTCAGCTCTTTAGATACATCATGGATACTACACAAGTAGATCTGATGGCCTTTCCTACCCATGTTGACCATCTTCATTGCAGACACCCAACGAATAGTTGGTCTAGTTTTGACACCCTTATACGATAGCCTTGCACCGTCCGGACTCTTGAATACGATCTTCTGGTCACGACACTGAAATCTTGCATCATAACGAGCCAACCAATCCATGCCCAAAATGATGTCGAAATCAACTAACTGGAAGCTGATCAAATCAGCCGGAAAGGATACCCCCATAATGGAGATCGGGATGTCCTTGAACAAGATATTACAAGGAACTGTCTCACCCGTGGGAGTGGAAATAAGAGTATTCACGGATGAAGATGAAACAAGTCCATCTCGGACGGAAAAAGATTCAGACACGAACGACATCGACGCACCCGTATCAAAAAGAACAAAAGCAGGGAAAGAGTGAACTAGGAAGGTACCCGTAATCACATCTGGATTAGCCTCTGCCTCTGCACGGGTCATCACGAACACTCGACCTTTCTTCGGAGCTTCCTGCTTAGGCTTCTGCGGACAATCAGCAGCTCTATGCCCAGTACCCTTGCAAGTGAAGCAAGTAATTGGAGTCCCATCACAGTACTTGCCAGGGTGGTAAGCTTTCTGGCACTTATAGCACGTCCAATCACTCTTGGGCTGGCCCGAAAGTGGCTTGTTGAACGTCTTAGCCTCAAACTTCTGCTTCTTCTTCGCAGGTTGGTAAGATGATGAAGAAGCATAAGGCTTCTTAGAATAACCCCCAGACTTTATGCGGTCTTCAGACTCAACAACCATCACTGAGCCATAGATGCTCAGAGCACGGTCATAAGCTTGTTGGAAGGAAGTAGACGGGATCCCCGACATAGCTGCTTGGACTCTGGGAGCCATATTTTTCTCAGAGCGACGAGTTTTAGAAACCTCGTCCATGGCGACCAACGTAACAAAGCGGGACAACTTCAGAAACTTGGTTGTGTACTCCTTAACAGTCATTGAGCCTTGTTCCAAGCGTAGGAACTCTTGTTCCTTCTGCCATCTCAGCTCCTCCGGATAAAACCTCTTGGTTAGAGCCTCAGTGAAGTTTCTCCATCCAAACCCAGCCTGTGCTTGAAGGTCTACCCTAGCTACAGCTCACCAGGTGTCGGCCTCTTCCTTCAAGTAATAGGAAGCCACGTTCACCTTTTGTGCATCCGGGCACTCTGTAGCCAGAAACAACTTCTCCCTTTCCCGAATCCAAGATTCCAAGGCGACAGGGTCGGTGTTACCCTCGAAAGTTGGAGGACGGTGACGGGAAAATCGGTTGAACACCGTCTGGTTGTTGTGCTGCTGGTTGTTGGGTTGATTGTTTGCGTTGTTGACTTGAGTGGCTAACCCTTCAGCAATGGTTGCCAAGGCTTCCTCAATACGTCTGAGGCGAGCGGCCTCCTGGTCATTGTTGTTACCATTACGTGCCATCTACAACAACGTACCCTAGGTTATGAAGTGGTTCAGGCCTAGGCACCACTTACAAGCAACTACTCAAACACTCTACAATGCCACTAAGGCAAGCAAGTCCTTAATGGTTTTTACCCCATTTACTCTCACTCATTTACTAAGTCAAGTTATTCTTTTAGTGATTAAGCGAGAGTTGGGAGCGTGTTCGCTCTGTTACCAACTGTAACAACCCGGATTTTCAAAAAAAAGCTTAAATAATATAAATAGTATGAATAGTAGGGTCAAAGGTGGCGGAAACACCCGACCAAATCCGAATCGTCACTATCTCGACAATAAACTAATACATTATTCCAAAAGTATTCAGACTGAAATTAAAGACTTAATTAAAGGGTCTCTCTCCACAAGTCTTCCCCAACAACGAAGCATTTAACAGCATCCTGAAAGACCTGAAAGGGGGGGTCCACAGTCAGTGGGGAGCAACTAGATGTTCTCCCAGTCGTGGTTACAACAAGTTGAACATGCATAGCAATAATAATGAAGGATAACATAATTAGACAACATGTGAAGATATCAATACACATGACCAACATGTTATTAGACACGATCACATAATTTATTGCAATCCATAATTAACCATTACGATCGAGATAGATACTACGTATCCATCCATACAAGTCGGAGTAAGTAACAACAGACTTAATACAAAGATGTATAGGACATAGAATGAACACCGGCTAGAGTATGTAACTGATACTCTAACTAGTCAGAGCGTGTAACTGACCCTCTGACACGGAGCGTGTAACTGACCCTCCGTTTTGTGAAGTATGTAACTGATACTCCACGGTACTATGTATAGCGTGTAACTGACGACTATAGGTCTAAGACCTGGCCAGAGCTCTCGACGCAGTAACTGTACGTTGAACGACACACGGGAATCCAGAACGTGTAACTGACGAATCTGGACCCACCAAACATAGACCAATTAAACCTCTTGCGAGCAGTATTGGTTCATTCCGATAGTATGTAACTGATACTACCGTCATCTATATCACTAACCATCATGTACGTTGCACAGTGTAACTGACTGCCAACTGCGTGAGCAACCTCACGACTTCTACGTAGTACAGTGTAACTGACTGCACTATGTAGTAATCAGACCTAGTATAGTGTCACTGACTATACCAGGGAAAATCGGGCCCTAGATAGTGTAACAGACTATACCAAGTATTAATCATTTGTGATAAACATCACGCCTCAAACGTAGAACAATGTAACTGATTGTTCCAAAAGAACGAGTATAGAAGTAATCAAACAACGATAACATAGTGAAGTTATCGCACAACTGACTATAACCTTCAAATAGTAATAGGGTTAAGGTCTAACGGACTATAACTCTGAACATCTAACGTGTATTAGTATTCAAGGTCAAGGTAAGACTACATTAACCTTGTCTACTAAAGTGAAGTTATGTATATAACGTTAACCCGAAGGTGGTGTCATAGTATAACTACTATAACGTCAACTTCAAGTTAAGATTACATCAACCTCGACTATCTATAACCTTGTGAGGTTACCCTAACCTCAGTGAGATTATAGCTTCGTAACGGTGTTACGTAATCCTCAAGTGAAGGGTATCGTAACTTCCCATTGAAGTTACTTGACTTCAAGTAAGGTTACATTAACCTTGCTATAACCTCGTGAGGTTACGTTAACCTCCGTGAGATTATAACTCGCAATAAGGTTACATTAACCTCGTGTGAATTTGTATAGTAACTTTCCAATAAGGTTACGTAAACCTCAACTAAGGTTACCTTAACCTTGATCATAACCTCGTGGAGTCACTTAAATTGATCCCCATCGAGACTATAACCCCGCATTGAAGTTACCTTAACCTTAAGTGAAGTTGTATATTAACTTTCCAATAAAGTTACATGATCTTCAATCAAGGTTAGATTAACCTCAACCCTAACCTCAACATCGGGTGATGATAGGACGAATCATCTAATACTTAGGGTTGGATCCCTAAAGTCATCGATGAAACAACCCTAGCATATCCAAATGGAGAGGCCAAGCGGCTCACGTACGAATTTTAGATGTTACAACGGATTAGATCTAACAATTCTAATGTAAGCGCAAACGACAATTATATATCTAACGATAATAATAAATCGTTCAATTAACATACTAATTAATTAGACTCTTTGAATCATGAATAAAGACACAACACAAATCAATTAAATCATGTTACAAATCATTAAAATCACACAACACATTCAAGATGCATAAACACGAAAAGAATCACATCTAGTTACCTTGAAGCGTGATAATTCTCGATCTCGTCTTCTATGACGTAGATGTCTTCACCCGGACCCGTCTCCACGCCTAGTCCATCATCATTCACGTGCCAAACACCAAAAGGAAACCCTAATCAAAAACTACTAAAAGAACTACGAAAAACTAGCGCGAAAAGAAGCAAAACTTACGAAACAATGCAAAGGATTGTGCTAGGATCAATTAGGATTCGAAAGGGATGAAGATCAACTCTTTAATGAAGAGGAGGAGGCACGAAATTAAGGAGATGGAGGAGGGTGTGTCGTGGCTAGGAGGAGGAGAAGAAAGGAGAGGGTGAAAACCTAGAATTAGGGTTTGCAAATGAGAATAAGAGGTGGAAATCTCCACCCTAATCACCTATATATAGGGAAAAGTCATGGGCAAAGCTAACTTGAGCCCAAATCCCAATGCTCCCTCATCAAACCACACATGGGAAGCAAGGATGGGTTAGCCTTGGCCCACATTCCAAGCTAAACCGACAAAAGGTTACAAGGATGCGGTTTTCGGACAATTAAACCGGAAAAAGGGAATATCCGAATAGAAAAATTAGAGGAATTGAATTAAATAAATAATTTCGGATATTAAAATATATGAAATGGAATAAAATAATTATGTCCGAAAATTCGGGGTGTTACAGTATATGGAGCTGCCACAGTTACACAAAAATATAGAATAATTAATTAAACCAAATAAAGGTGACATTTAATTCATAAGCAACTGAAGTTACCTAGCTTTCATTTATGGACACTGTATATAGGTAACAAACCAATATCTAGAGATATCAGCCAGGGCACCGTGAAATGAAGAAGCGATATTGTTGATATGAAATATACACGAGGACCTGAAAGAATCACACGTAAGAGTATTTTTCGATCAACTAAGAAAAATCAATAAAAAAAATCCGTGAAACCCAAATTCGAACACAAAGATCTTCCTACAAAATCAAAACAATCGAGAAATCAAACCTTGTGATTTCAAACCCTAGAGATAATCAATCAATCAAATAAAATTAAAATAATCAAACAAAAAAGCCGACCTAAATAAAATATTCATACACAAATCCCTTAATCTAATCTAATCAAATCAATCGACAAATCGAACGTTAAAAACACAGAAAAGTCGATTGAAATTGAGATTTACCGCAACAGATCTCGGCTAAAACAACAATCAACGAGGGAGATCGACGTCGGGGGATGCGAATCAAAGATTGACGGCGGCGATTTGGGGAAGTGTAAGCGAGATGGAAGTGAGAGTGAAATTATTCTGAGGTTTAAGAGTTGTATTAGGGTAGAGAAATGAAAGTTGGAGCGAGATTCTTTCTTTTCTTATTAAAAAAATAGGGAGGCGTCGTCTAATTAAAAATAGATGCCGCAAATTTTACTTTTTAAAATGGTACCGCATCTTACTAAGAAAAACGTATGTCCTCAATTCTTAATTTTTTTTTAAATTGATAAATCTGCTGCTATTTGACTAAAACACAGCAAAAGAGGATCAGCAATTGACCTTTTTTCTACTAGTGTGCCCACGTACTTGCAAAACAAAATAATGCTTTATAAGATCAAGCCAACGTAGTTCGATAAAGGAATAGGTGGTTTGTTTTGTGGTATGGCTGCACTCAAGCTACATGTTCACTCGAACTGCCTACGTACATGCAAAACACAGATGATATTTTACAAGATCAAGCCAAAGTAGCTCATGGGATAAATTTTTGTGGGTTTTTTTGTTTTTTTTTTTTGTGCAGTTTAGCCTCTTGCTTAGGAGTCTTCATTGTGGGGATTTAAGAATAGTAGCGTTTCAGAAATTTCCCATTGATTATATTGGGCCTACGCGCACACCATCCTCATCTACAATTTTGTATGCACCATTTGTATAGACTTCTCGCACCACATATGGGCGATCCCACTTGGTGGTGAATTTTCCTACCGGCTTGTGAGAAGTAATGATCGGTCTTCGTACTGTGAGGACCAAGTCTCCTACTTGGAAGGAACGAGGGAGCACCTTTTTGTTGAACGCCCACGACAGTTGTGTCTTGTAACATTGAAGTTTTTGTTGAGTCTAGAGCCTCTTTTCATCAAGAGCCTCTAGCTCTTCTAGACGCAACTTATAGTTTTCATCTTCTGTAAGTCCTTCCTAAATGGCTATGCGCAGGGATGGGATCTGCAACTCCAGCGGCAACACAGCTTCTACACCCTACAGCAATGCATACGGAGTCACTTGAGTTGGTGTTTTGTATGTTGTGCGATATGCCCATAAAGCTTCGCCAATTCTTTCATGTCAGTCTCGTTTTGACTTTGCCCCCACTTTTCTTAGCAGGTTACAGAGCGTCTTATTGAAGGCTTCGGCTAGACCATTCGCAGGAGCATTGTACATTGATGACTTGTATTGTTTGAATTTAAACATCTCTGCAAGGCTTGTCAATTGTCATCAATTGGTTGGCAAATGGCTTTCCATTATCGGTTATGATGCGTTGTGGTACACCATACCTGTAGATGATTTGAGTTCAGATGAAGTCCCCAATATTTTCTTTCATCACTTCTCATAATGTGACTAGTTCCGCTCACTTTGAGAAGTAGTCAATACCGGCGAGAATGTACTCATGTCCATTGGAAGCCTTTTGAGTGAGTGGTCCAACAACGTCGAGTCCCAGGCTTCATAGGATGCAATGGCTCCCACGGTTGATGTATGAAGTTTGTGTTGAATTGGCATGCGTCACATTTTCTTGCGAACTTTATGCAATCTTGCACCATGGAAGGCCAGTAGTATCCCATTCTTTTGACGCGATCGTTATCTTCTTTATACTAAAACAGAAACCACTTCCCATTTTTTAAGAGCATGTGAGGCTAGCATTTTGAAATAAGCCTCATTTTTTACACTTTCTACTTTTCATCCAGTGTGAACACAACGTTGTATGCATATAAAGTAAATGCCTCAAATAAGCCGTAATAAATCCTCCAAAAAAGAGCGACAACAAGGTTCGAACCCACGCCCTTTAAGGAAAATCCCATTTCACTTACCACTGAACCACTTCGCTGACTGTGAGGAAATAGTACAAAAAAAATATACTACCTTTCATAATTGTGGTTACTTGATCTTCATCAGTGCGCCTCTTCAACTTCCCACTTCCTCATTAATTGCATCTTCATTGCTGTTCTCCATAATTTGACTCAACATTTCACGAAGCAGCTATGTTAATTCATCATTCAATTCATCCTCCTCGAAAATGCATCACCAATTCAACCTCCTCGAAAATCCGATTCTTCATCACTTATTCTCCTCTTCCCAACTATCCCTCTAATTAATAATCCATTATCTCACTTTTTCCAATTTTTCAATCACATCAATTCATACTATAAATAAGATTCTAGGCATTGCAATCTGAATTCAAATCGTAAAATCTGAAGAAAAAAAACATCTATTTTAATTTGCATATTCAGATATATATGAGTTTCGTTTTTCTGATTTATTAATATAATTGTCAATTGATATTTCAGAAATCTGATTTTGTTTTTTAAATTGATTGGTGAATTTTCAGGTAGAAGAAAGCCAAAATATTAGGGAAATTGAAAGATCGAATCATCCTGGTAATTTTTCAATTTTTGATTTAGTTGATTTCATGTATCGATTTGTTTTTATTTTTAAATTCAATCGAGATCAATTTTTGAAATTCAATAACAAAAAAACTAATTCAGTGAATTTGTATTTTCAATTTTTAATGTGTATAATAATCGACCCTGATGTTAATTTTTGATGAATGATATTTTTTTTCCAGGTGATGATGAATGAAGATTATACAATGAATTTCGTAGAGGTATTTTAGTAATTAAAGTCAATTCATTTTTTTATAGCTATTTGAAAACTTATTTAATTATTTTTGGGCAATATATTTTTGTGAAAATTTATTTGTTTTGTGAAAGTTTATTTGTATATTACAGGTCAATGAATTTATTCTAAATATTTTTATTTAATCATATATAAATAAATAATTATATATATATTTCGAATAATATTATATTTTATATACATATACATCTTTTATTTTATATATTCGTAAACAATATAATTTTTTTTAATATAAATAATATTTCGGATTGAATTTTGAACAATTATATTATATAATAGTTCTAATTATATTTTCTAATTTTTTAGATTTATAAATTGTAAATTATAGTAACATTTTGTATTTTTGTTTTGAATTTTATTTTTGGATAAATTATTTATAAATAATTTTATTTAATTGGATTGAATTTCATTTATAAATTGTTATTAAATAGTTATAATATTTTCGAATTGAATTATATATTTTGAAAAATATATAAATATTTTTCTAGTAAATATTTATTAGAAGATTTTTACTTATTCTAAATATTTTTGTTTGTCATATATAAATAAATAACTACATTTATATTTATATTATATTTTATATACATATACATCTTTCATTTTATATATTCGTAAATAATATAAATATTATTATTTAATATAAATAATATTTCGGATTGAATTTTGAACATGTATATTAGTATACATACAATAGGGTTGATTATATTTTCTTATTTTTTATATTTATAAATTATAATTTATACAGTATTTTGTATTTTCATATTGAATTTTATTTATAAATGATTTTATTTATTTCTGGGTTGAATTTTATTTATAAATTATTATATAATAGTTCTACTATTTTTGGATTGAATTTTATATTTTGAAAAATATATAAATATTTTTCTAATAAATTGTATATGTTTTTTTGGAAGTTTTTGCAGGATTAGGTACTACTGACTTTTACAGTAAATGGGGAAAACCAAAATAGCATTTTGGTACTTTATTTTGTATATCAAGTAATTAATTGTATTGCAGAATTTTCTTAGTCGTTGACTACAAGTAATTGGTTTTTTATTTTCGAGACGAAATAATAAATTGCATATTTAGTTTAAAAAAAAAAATTGACACCGGATTTAGTTGGTAAACGCAATTCGCAAATATTTAATCGCGTAGTTTTTTGTGTATGTTAAGGAAAAATTTAGCGTTTGATTTTCGAGACATAGTAATTAATAGCATTAGACATAGTAAATAAATTTTACATCTAATAAGTTGTAAAGTTGTAAAAAAAATATAGAACACCTCACTTGAATAAATAGATAGTTGGTGATGACGTATGATTGTTACGACCTTCACTTTTCAGCAAATAGTTGTATAATTATCGCATATTATAAAAACCTAAATTATATGGACCGAGTTTATACGGGTTTCGGGTCAAATACGCTGGATCGGGGTTATACAGATTTTGGGTCGAGTTTTGGGTCAAATGCGCATTATTAACGTATTTGAAAAACGTTAATTGTCTTTACTTTAATGTAAATCCAAATTTATTTATTGTTTTCTCAAGCATTTATTAAAAAATGATGATACTCCGTATTAATAAGGATAAACATGTGTCATTTAATACTGCATTCGTTTACGTATATCGGCATATATTGTAACTTGAATTTTATTACACATATATAACAAACTTTGACTCAATTTAAAATTAAAAGAAAAATTACATCAAAAATTGTTAGGTTTAAAATATCAAAATAATAAAATTATACAAAACAATTTTTTTAATTAGTTTCCAAATATGTAAATATTATTCATTTTCTAAAATATATACTGAGTAAATATTATCGCAAGAAAATTGTTATTATTCATATTTTTATTAATTCTTATCTCAATAATGTATGATGTATATTATATTATATTTTTAAAATGGAGTCTAAGTGCAACGTATTGGTACAATAATATTTGAGAATTGCATGCAACAACAACAACAACAACAACAACAACAACAATAATAATAATAATAATAATAATAATATATAAAGTCATATGTTCGGGTCAAATTGGATATACATTAGGAATCATTTTTTAAATAATGGTGGTAAATTAGGTGGATAAAAAAATGAATTGATTTTAAGAAAAAATAACGCTCTTAAAAACGCATAATTTGCATTAATTAGGTATGGATAATTTGTAGTCCCAAATGCAATTAAAAAAACTTTACTTCTCCAATTATCTATACTTCTTGGAACATAGAAAAAATTAAATTACCTCATTTATAGCTCAGTGGGAGTTGGGGCTTTAGTATAATTAATACGGAGTAATTAAAAATGAGTAACAAGGTAACAATGTTGCACATTCTCATTGTTGCATTTCTTTCATTTTCCAATATTTCTTAAGACTCTCATATTTTATTTTTCTTTTGGAATAATTTTATTATTCTCCCATTATCTTTTTTCTTTCACATAATTTTAAGAAACCACGTTTTCCCCTATTAACCGGAGAAAGGGAATATCATTTCACATGTCATCAACTATTCAATTGGCAAGTGTTATTTTACCGATTTTTGTCCCAAATTTCTACTCTTATTTAGAAGATTTTATTATCTGATTTGATTTGATTTCTCCGTTTTGTCTTTAATCTAATTTCGAGTAGTTGACTTCCAACTTAGTTAATGTATATTGATCATATTTCTCAAAATTTTGCTACTGTGCATCGATATTTCTATTTGTAGGTGCGGACGAAAGATAGACGGGACAAAGTGAGTCGAAATGGGTCAAACAAAAGCCAAAAGATTCAGTTTAACTATTTCACAACAATCAAACGATATTCAAGACGTGTCTTTGACTTATGCGCGTATCATATATACGCTTAATAAAACTCAATGTTAGTGTTTGAGTTACACGCTTATTGTAAGGCTATCCCATATATGGTTATCGTGTTTGATTAATTATGCATTTGTCGTAAAGAATTACTTATATAATCTTTGTAAATATAATAAATTTATAAACAATCCTGTGAGATTACATGAGTTTTGCACTAAGTGCCTAAAAGAAAGTAAATTGATTTTTAAAGAAATAAGACTCTTAAATGTATTTGCAGTCCCAAATGAATAATTTGTATTGATTAGGTTTGTATAATTAATTACCAATAGACTCTTAAAGAGTAAATACCAATAAGTATTAAATGAATCTCGGTAAATACCAGTAAGTTTTGCCTTTAGTTTGTAATACAAAGTATAAGACTATAGTGTAATACACGTGATAAATTACGGGAGTCTATTGATCTTACTTTTTAAATTCTGAAGTATCGTAAGGTTTATTATCAATATTGAATGCGTTTATTGAAGCAATACAAATGATTTCTGTACATTACACGCACATTCCGATGAAGTCTATAGGGTTGTGTACGTTCAGTAATATGACAGAGAGTTTGACTGTTTGACGGACATTATTTTTCACTATTCTTACATGACGAAGATGTCAACTAACTACAACTGATGATAATCAATCAAGATCAAATAGTTGGTGAGGAAGGTCTTCATTCCTCAACTAATAGATTTTTCTTTTTTGGATTTAAAGAGTAATTTGAGGATTATGGTTGGGCGTATAAGGGTCGGGTTTATAAGGATTTCTACATTTATCACAAGGGTTGGGTTTATATGGGTTTCTGCGTTTAGTATAACTATATTAATCGGTGGACAATTGACTACTTTACGTACTCTATGTTGTTCATACTTTTGTCCACCTATTAATAAATAGATTAGCTTTCAGACTCTGAAGAAATAATCTAAAATAATCACGGGTATCATACTTTTCTTAGACACACATTTCAATGTGTAACGTGTTGTTTTTAGTTTCTTACACCTGTTAGTATATTAACTAACTTTCAGCCTCTTAACGTATTTTCTCCAAACGATATTGGCTTCATAATTTTATATGAAACTAAAACTGGACAACCCGTGAAATTTTTCACGGGTAACACACTAGTTGATGTCTTAAAAAGAAAAGAGAGAGGAAGATATGACTCAACTCAATAAAGAAATAGGGAACACAATTCTAACTTGGAGGAAGTACTCCAGATATTTTTTTAGAGTTATTTCATGCTAATAAATCAAATTATTGGTCAGTTTTCCTAAATGCATCTCCTCATCTTTCTTCTTCCCTTTGCCACCTTCCGAGTATTAAAATTTGAAAGTATGAAAAATAACTTGGAAAAAAAACTAAGTCGTAAGGTGTAGCTTACTAACTTGTATTCAAAGCATAAAAAAACCAACACAAAGAAGATTGAGAAGAGGCAGTGGAAAAAGAAGCTGCTCTCGTTGAGAGTCGAACTCAAGACCTCCCACTTACTAAACAGGTGTTCTAACCAACTGAGCTACAAGAGCTGACTTGCCCAATTAATCCTTTATAAGTATATATTTATACGAGGAGTAATCAATAATCCGTATTCAGGCAAAATATGAAGTCAGCACATACATATGAGATTGATTCTCCTTGGTTTTAAGCTCTTAGCCTCTCTCTCAATCTCTGTAACAGCACCGTCGAAAACAGGCGCTTTCAAACCCTCTCTCTCTCTCTCTGGCGGCCCTAAAACACCAACCAAATAGAAGAAGCTGACCTACCTGACCTGACCTAATCTAAGAGGAGGAGGAGGAGGAGGGAAACTCGAAAACTTCTTCTATCATCTTCCATTCTCTTCAATTCAATCAAACCCTTGAAATGGGGAAGGGGGAGAAAACAGGGTTAGGAAGAGCCCTGGTGAAGCAGCACAATCATATGCTTCTGCAAAACAAAGAAAAGGGTCGCTCTTACAAATCCCATAACAACAAACCATTGACTTCAATCACCGAAGTTTCTGACATTGATGCTGTTCTTGAACAAGCCCATGAAGCCGACCGTCTCTTCTCTTCCGACAATCCACTTCCCAACATCCTCATGGATGATGAGTATGTTCCTGCTTTTCATCCTATCTTCATTCATTTGTTTCCTTTTATATTCACTGTGAACGAAAGACAAACAAACGAAGGAGATGGAGACGGAGGGAGTATTTATTATTCAATTCAGACTTGTTTGTTTGTTTGTTTGTTTAACAATTTGGAATATGGTTGTCTTTCTTCGTTTGTTCATTCCATAAAGATCCTATCTTTAGAACTTTTTGATGCTGTCTTCATTAAGTTTGTTTAGTTGTTAGTTGAGTTATTGAGGTTGGAATCGGAAAATGGGAAGTGGGAAATGGAAAATAGGGTTTTCGGCCTTCCGTTGGTATCATATGAATTCAATTGCACTAAGTGTACAAGTAGAACCTCTGGTTGGTCTTTGTTCTACTGTCTTATACTCCTAAAATTTGAATCTTTGGGGTCGTTATTTCAACGATTTCATGTAGCAAGTGGTAAGTAAAGCTTCAGTCTTCATACACCAAAAAATGATTTACCTTTACAACTTTCGTCATCCATAGTATAGCCGTATATAGATGTTCATTATCATAAGCTGTTTCATACTCCCTCCGTTCCATTTGTTTCTTTACGTTTGTTTTTTCACACTTGCCAATGCACGTTTCTTTTGTCCATATGTCTGGTTACATATTTCTAAAAATTATAAAAATTTGATATTATAACGCACTCGATTAGACAATTTAAACAAGATCTCACATGACTATATTTTATCTTATATATTGGAGTAGAAGTTATATCGACAATTCCCCCCACTTATGAATAGTACCCAAAAAGTAAACGTAAAGAACCTATTGGAATGGAGGAAGTATTACTCTGATAAATTTGCATGTAACATATACTATATTGCTTGTACAGCGACTCCAGCTCAAGCACCAGTGCTTTGACACCTGAAGCTAAGAGGAACCTACAGAAAAAAGAGGAGGCACTGCATGCTGGCAGCCTTCGTGTGCCTAGAAGGCATGTACATCTTTTCTTCAGATTGTTTTTTTACTTATTTATGATACAAGGTTTGGTTTGTTAGCAATATGTTGTCTTTCTTTCTCCTCTGCAGGCCGCCTTGGAATGCTGGAATGACAGTAGATGAACTCGATGTCAATGAAACACAATCCTTTTTGTCATGGCGTAGAGGCCTTGCCAAGTATGTTTTAAGTGTTCCAAGACAAAAAAAAAAACTATCCTAGCATGTTAATGTCTTATCTTGCTCAGAGTTAAAATAGAGTTATGACTAGTTTCAGTATAATGCTGGTTTGAATTTAAACTGAGATTCAGTGTTCTAATGAAACTTCTAAAGCATGAGTTGTAGAACATATAGATTATATTATCTTATTCTGATGGATTATTTTGGCTGTAGGCTTGAGGAGAATGAAAAACTTGTTCTTACTCCGTTTGAGAAGAATTTGGATATATGGAGGCAGCTCTGGAGGGTTGTTGAACGCAGTGATCTGGTAAGTATGTGAGAAATAATTTCTTTGTGCTAGCCTGCTATAGAAAGCGGGAAACTTGGGTTGAGCAGAATGAAATTATAATTGAAACTTCCTGTTGGGAGTTTCTTTGTATTAATTCAAATTAATTAAATGTACTGTGTTTCTACATTGGTGCATTTTCATCAATTTCGTGATGCTTCTAGATGTTGCCAGATCAGACTTTTAGGTGTAGGAAACTAGGAATTAGGATGTACTTGAGGGACTTCACGAGAAGTTCTGAATGTATGGGTGATGTGTTAAATCGAAATGTTACTGATATGCGATCAAAAGGTAAAGCAATGATTTGGTGACTCTGATGAGTCTGATCAGGGTGGTTGAGGAGCTCCGCCAGATATAGCTTCAAAAGATCCTATTTACAGTTTTAGGCAGGAAAATAGAGAACGAGAATGAGTTTACGTAAATCTTTAAGAATCTTATTGCTAAACCATTTTCTACGGTAAGATGAGTGAGAATCATTTGCAAAAAAAAACTTACTTTAACTTATTGATGTGTTTTAGACCTGTAAAATGGGTTGGGCGGGTCAGGTGAGTATATGGGCCAAGGCAAATATAGGTAGAGTTATACGGCTCAAAGGGATGGGGTAGGCTCAGAATGTGACTCAAGAGTCAAGACTAAGATCTTAATTCTTTTATTTTATTTTTCAAAAATTATTTTCATACTTTTTTTTAACTTGGGGTTTGTAAGTCTTTAAAATTTATTATTAACGCTTTTAACTTAATTTTGCATTTGAAACTATATTTTTATTATTATTCTATTTCATTGTCCGTCTTCCTTTTTATTTTTATTTGTTCTTTTGTGGATGACGTCTTGATGATCTCGGATATTGATTCATGTTAGCCGATCCCAAATCTTTTTGGGACTAAGGCTATGATGTTATTGATAATATATCAATATTAATATTTCAATGATTAATCTTTGACCCAATAGGTTGAGCGGTTCAGGTCGGGTTTTGACCCTAAAACAACAAACTATTTTAGGTTCGGGTCAATTTACAGGTTTTCACCTAGGAAAAATGGGTGGGGATGGGTAGTTTCGCAGGTCGAGTCGAAACTTGATTGTTCTGGTGTGTTTGGATTAAGGGATTTGGAGGGGAAGAGAAGGGAGAGATTTGAAGGAGATGAAATCCTTTCTTTGTAAAGATAAATGGGGTGAAGGGACTTGGGGATTTTATTTTCCCTCTGATAAAGGAAAATTTTGGAGGAAAAATATCACCTCCATTTTCCCTCCCCTTCCCTCCTTCCCCCCGCTCTCCCTTTGCTTTCCATTTTGGTATCCAAACACACCCATAAACTCTTTTACTCCATGTTTTGACTTTAAAGTAAATTATTATGTGATGTTATCTTTTTTACAACCGTTGCTGTATGTATACCTTATCTGAATCCCTATTTCTCATTGCTCACAGCTTGTAATGGTCGTTGATGCAAGAGACCCTTTGTTCTATCGTTGCCCTGATCTTGAGGTATCTTCCCCATTGTAGCTTTTCCCTCTAGCTATCCTTTTATTTTATTTTTGGAGTTCATATAAAAAGCTTTACATGCTTTTGTACTAGTCTGACATTGAATATCACACATGTTTCTTCATATTTTCATTCGTCTTGACTTTAGGTGTATGTACAAGAGGTTGATCCACACAAAAGGACAATGTTGCTTATTAACAAGGCAGACCTTTTACCACATGCGATAAGGTTCTAATCATATTCTCTGGTTTATTTTTCATTTTCGTTTGCACCCTTTTGTTTCATATGGATTCAAGCTCGAAGGATACCCAGGGCGGCAAAACTTTGCTGCTTTTTAACACGGTTGCAGGGCTGCATACCCGGATATATTTTTGTCAAAGCGTATCCCATCAAAGAAAATAAGGTTTACATATCCCATCAGGAATTTTACTTTTTGATCATGTACAGGTTAAAATGGGCCAAATACTTCAATGATCATGGCATTCTCTTTTTATTCTGGTCGGCTAAAGCTGCCGCTGCTGCTCTTGAAGGGAAGAACCTTATCTCGGTGGATGTTGAAGACACTTTGCAAGAATCTGAAGGCACTGATACAAAAATTTATGGTAGGGATGAATTGCTAGCCCGCTTACAGTTTGAAGCGGAGGAGATAACTAGGTTGAGAAAATCAGGGTTGAATGTCGGAAATACAGGAACAAATCCGGCCAGTGTAACAGTGGGATTTGTGGGTTACCCTAATGTCGGTAAGAGTTCCACAATAAATGCTTTGGTTGGTCAGAAACGTGCAGGTGTAACATCTACTCCAGGAAAGACCAAACATTTCCAAACCCTAATAATATCTGACAAGCTTACTTTATGTGATTGCCCTGGACTTGTTTTTCCATCATTCACTAGCTCAAGACATGAGATGATTGCTTGTGGGGTTTTGCCAATTGATAGAATGACCAACCAGAGAGACGCTGTCCAGGTAGCGGCTGACAAAGTTCCAAGGTCGGTAATTGAAGAAGTTTATAAGATCAGTTTGCCAAAACCAAAGCCATATGAATCACAATCCCGTCCTCCGTTGGCATCTGAGCTTTTGAGAGCTTATTGTGCTTCTCGTGGATATACCGCTTCGAGTGGACTACCTGATGAGACTCGAGCTGCCCGTCAAATTCTGAAGGATTATATTGACGGGAAGTTGACCCATTTTGAGTTGCCTCCTGGAATGTCTGTTGATAACAGGATGGAGAGTAATGAAGCTCGTCTTTCATCCAACTTGTCTGATATTGATGAATCTGACTCATCTGACATTGAAGATGCATCATCGGGTAATGAGATAGAAATCGGGTTCGATCTAATTGACGATGTTATGAATGACCTTGATTCTTTCGACCTTGCCAATGGGATGGCCCCGGAGAAGGTTGACCCAAAGAAAAAGCCTTTTAAAGCTGCCCACAAGCTCCATAGAAAGCCACAGAGAAAGAAGGATAGGTCATGGAGAGCTGGAAATGACGGTGGAGATGGAACACCTTTGGCCCGTGTCTTCCAGAAGCAGGTGAATACTGGCCCTCTTAAGACTTGATCATGTTTCCTTAGGCCAGTGCCCACCATGAAAGTACACTCGAAAAGAACCATCTGTAAGAAATCTGTGTTTGCCTCAGACAATACTCCTGTTTTGTACGGAGTAGTTTTTACTTTTGTAGCCTGAAATGAGATTTCGTCTCTGCTTTTGCTATTCCTGAGTATGGTGAAGAAGCAAAGATTAGCTTAATCAAACTGTGTATTGCTTTCTACTCCGCACTATTCTAGATATAAATGATTTGAGTCAGCTGTCCTATAGGTTATACACAAATTCGAGCATATCCGTCACAACTCACAAGTTTGCAACGGCTCGTATATTCACAAACGACGGAATATCATGTGGGTTATACTAGCAGGCGGGTGGAGGTGAATAGAGGGAGGCCATGATGATAGCCTTTAACATCCTCATTTTTCTCCATTTCTTTATGTGCAAGTTCCTTTTTTTTGAAAGTTAAGGGCTACGTTCTAATAGCATGGTTGCTAAATCATGGGCTTCCCTATTTTTCTGCCTAGGGATAAAAGATAAAGTGACGCAGTGAAAAAATAACAAAACATCAGGCAAAGTTTTCAAGACTCCGTGAATGAGCAGTGAGTATCTAGAGGGGTCACTCATATGTTGAACAAGACATAAACAGTGTCAGTTCAAAGTAAGAGATGAAGAATCCTTGACTGCGAGCTCATCGTGTGCCTTCAAGCATGGTCATAGCCTCAGGTTGAAGAGGTGAAAGAGTCTTAATCTTTTGAAAACCTTAGCAAGATAGACCCCTACAAAAATAACACACCACCCACCTTCCCGTAGCTTCTGCGATGCCTTTCCATGCCCCATTAATATTGATTGAAACCTTATTGCACGACTCAGCCGGTCCAATGAGTGAGAGAGGTAGATCATTCTTAAAAGCATCCTGGTCATAGTCGACCAGCTCTAAGTAGGGGAAATGGATCCTCCCCCTTACCAGTGGCAATTGAAAAATTAGCACGAAGGAGAAGCATAGTTCCTAAACCATTAGGACAAACACCTTGGAATTTTATCTTATTTCGAACAATTCAGATGGTCCAAAGAACGGACATAAACATAATGATCATTATCTGATCTTGATCAAGCTTAACAATATAATTGATCTAGTAACCGAACCAGCATTTAAAGTCAACATGTGAGTTCAAATTAGACCCGATTCCTGGAGCACACCCACTCCAAACTCTTGATGAGAAAGGACAATCTCAAAAGAGATTTCCTAGAGACTCCACTCTGTCCCCTTTTCCACAAGAGAGCAAGAGAGATTCACGTGTAAACCTCTCCTTTGAAATTCCTCCAATAGTGAGTGATCATTTATGATTTTCCAAAGAAAGATTTTCAGTTTATTTTGTCCTTATATTTTCCAGAGTCTCGGACGACTGAAACTTCTTAACTTACGGCCTCGAGGGTGACTTTGAAGGTAAATATTAAAAGCAAGATGATGGCTGCTCCTAGTTGAGTAATTTCCACTCGGTTCTTTAGCCCAATATAGACGTAGACGATCCTTACAATCCTTATAGAGAAGCTATATTTATAAATTAAAATCTTTCTATTAAAAGTTTATTTAATTTATTAAGAAATTTCAATATTCAGTCTTTTTGATCAAATGGTCCGTATCGGACCAGACATATATAATATGGTCCGATCTTCAGTCCACATTTTTTCAAAAGTCTAGTCGGTTTGCTCAACGAAAATGAAGGTAGTCTACCCTTAGCATCTTAGTCGACCCATTGGATTGTTGACGTGTTATAACAGTTATTACAATATTAGGAGTATGTGAGTATACATCATATTTTAAATAATAATTAAAAAACTATTAACTTTAATATTGTAAGCTAAAAAATACTTCTAATAAAAATGATACGAGTAATTTTATATGATTTTTATTATATTTAATAATAAAAATATTTCTAAATAATAAACTACCTTTTTACAGTTTTTAAAATATAAATATGGTAATTGTTGAGAATGACTTCTAAACCTAAATAATCACATGTGTCCCACATTGAAAGATGAGAGAAAGATGTTCCACCTTATAAATTTAGGGGTTACTCCCTCTATTGCCAATTGGTTTTAGAGTGAAACCCTCTTGTCTTGTGAGTAGACTCTTCCCGTCTCGGGTGTGGCCCAGGCCCGTTATGCAATTTCACATGGTATCAGAGCCCACGGTCTATTGGCAATTGATTTTAGAGTGGAACCGCAGTTTCACAGTAATTATTGAATTTAATAGTGTTGGTGATATTAAATATGATTAATATGTTTTTTAAAATAATTTTTAATTGATAAAATGTATGGTGTCGGAAATTATAAATGTCCTGTATTATGACTCTAACCTTGCTCATGACATGTATTTGACTTGATTTGTATTTTGTCCAACCCGTATGACCTGACCCATTTGGTAAGTGTTTTAGAAACTATGCAAATTGATTCTTGTTATTACGTTACGTTTTTTTTTTCAATTTATGTAATTAGTTGAATTGATTAATTGATACGGAGCACTCCGTAGTAGTTAAATAAAGGCTTTACTTATTGTATGGATTGACATTGCACAATTGGGCTTGTAATAAATTTAGACAAAAAATTATTTTGTCAAGCCAATCCCCTATTCACTAAAACAAAAATCAATGGTCAAAGAAGTCATTTCAACTTTTCTGCCTAACTTCTACCTTCTTTATACATTGGGTTTGACAAAATAATTTTTTGTCCAAATTTATTACAAACCCAATTCTGCAATGTCAATTGTAGACTTAAACGAATGGAATAATTTGGTACGGAGTAAGTCACTAAACTATTTGTATAAATAAAAATTAGTGAAAAATCGTGCGTAGGCACGAGTTTTGTACTATTTGTATAATGAAGGTAGAAATTGGACGGGAAAGTTGAAATGACTTCTTTGCCTCTTGATTTTGTTTCAGTGAATCAGAATGTTTTTCTAGATAATGTAATTAGCTTATTTAATTTGGTAATGTTTTTAATAATCGTGTGATCAAAATATGATTTAAAACATACTCCCTCCATTTTTCTATTTTGTTCTCATTTCATTAAAATACTCCACCCATATAATAGAGAAGTTGGAAGAAAACAAAAATAATGGAGGTAGTATATAAGCATATATTTTTTAAACAATTGGAAAAAGATAAATAAATACTCCCTCTGAGTCTGAATGATCTTCCCCTTTGATTAAAATATACTTCACATGTATTAAATAAAGGGGAAGATCATTCAGACTCGGAGGGAGTATTTCTTACGGTTACTATGTATTTTAAGAAATTTTAATCAAAAATTTATATTAATAGTATATGCATTAAATACAATATTTTAATAAATTTACCTATTTTCATTCGACTCATGAGTTGGGCGGGTTCTAACCCTAAATATTTAGGTTAATATCAAATCGGTCAGGTCATTTTCGGACGTTTTTTCGAGTCGGATCATTTTTTGACAGGTCTCATTGTTCATGGATTATAGGGAAAAAAATATCGTAAAGACTAATTTAAAAATTAAAGAAATATCAATCAAAAAAATATTGTGCCCCCTAAATGAAAAATCCTAGGTCCGACACTATGGGGGACGGTCCATGAATTTTCATGAATGATATGAGTCTAACAGAAGATGGTCTTTACTCTTTTAATCGTTGCACGCTTTCTGAATACTAGCCATTTTTTCATCTCATCAAGAGGGATGCGAGGCTCGGTTTTGTTCTTTTTGCTTTATCTCACCTTCCATTTTTTTACTTGCATCAGCGGCGTTTGCTTCCTGGGTGCACGCGGTCCCAAGTCGGTTGATAATTTTTTAGACCATCACGACACACTTTCTATATTCTTGGCCTTACCTTAGGGTATCCCCATTGATAAGAGTGTAAGACTTACCAAAGTTTTAAGACTACGTCACCTCAACTTTCCATTAACTTTTAATATTTATTTATTCCTCAGACTTTATACATTCATTATCAGTCACACTCTGTTCAGACTCACCTATCTCTCTATATCTATATAAAAACATAAAAAGTCATTCCAAAATATTACCCTTTACAAGTTATTGACAAGTGACACTATATCTTTCTTATGTGCTTTTATTATGTAGCTTATGTGCTAAAATGTAACTTAATGTGTAGCTTGTATGTTTTTATTAGTAGTAAATTAGTAATTAACACAAAGTAATCCTCATTCTACTAAAAGGATAGGAAAGGCTAGGAAAAAGGACATGTGGCAGCCTCTCCTCAAAAACTTTCCCGCTCACCTATTAACACCCACAAAATGGGCATTCACTATAATCTGGTAGCACACTAACTACAGAATGAGTTATGATATTAACTAACTACAGAGTGGGCTAATCTGGCAGCATACGAACTACCAAGCCCGATATTATACTAAAGTAAATATATCTCGACACTCCTAATTTTATATATTCAAGCATCCGCGTAAATATTATGCCGTGTAATATTATGCCATATATATATATATATATATATATATATATATATATATATATATATATATATATATATATATATATATATATAAATACTCACACTTGGAGATTAGAGTTCCCGAAAATTCTCTTACTCCTAAGAGGATAACAATACTAGGAAATAGGATGAGCTGTCAACCTTTCAATAGATATTTTCCCTCCAAACATCATAGTTTCAATTAGGAAACAAATTAAGTATTAAAATCCTATCTTATTATAATTACAATATCCACTCTCAATTCAAAGTAAATAAAATTTCATCATATAATTATAATATCCAAATTCAATTCAAGGTAAATATTTATGTAATCAAAGAAAATAATTGTGATGGGCTATTAAAAAAATACGTAGATATTTATGATAATGTAACAAAATATAAATCTCACAAGTATCGAAACTAAGTGTTGCGACCGTCTTACCTAAGCTTGGTCCGAGACACAACTATAATATGCCAAAAACTAAAAAAAAACATACTGTCATTATACGAGAAGTCTCATTAAGGAATTTGTGAGAAAAAAATGTTCATCAAAAAAATACATTGAGTAAGATTACTTGATTATATTTATCATTTTTGAAATTTTAAATAATTTTCTTAGATCAAAATGTAAAGATTAAAAATGTGAAAAAATAATAACTTATCGATTAGATATTTATAAGTAATCTCTAAATATAAAATACTAAATTTACTGCGCATTATTGCGCGGGATCTATACTAGTTACATATTATATAGATTTGGGATTTTGCCATTTTGGGTGCCATAAGTTGTCATGATATGTTACTACATAATTTATAACAGTAAAATGTTATAAGATTATTGTTCTTAACTAAAAAATTAAAACAGATGGATCCTAATTTATTACTCTATTATATGAAGATATGAAGATGTAGATAACATGACGTCACGAGACTACAATGTTATCAATACTCTCTTCCATTCGATTTCATACGTTTATAATAATATACGTTGAGATAATATTGTATATGAATTTGGAAGTATTACGATTAATATTCATATAAATAATGTTACTCCGTATATGTTTATTCAGAACAAACACGCGAATTACAGTTCGTCATGCATATACATTTTTGCATACGAGTGCATACAACACAACGACAATTTTTAAGGTTAAAATTATATTAAGGATGATAATTTAAGGATGTTTAATCATCGATAATTATATGCATGTCTTTTTTTTCCTTAAATAAAAAAAAAATATTGTATTATTTAAACAGGTCCGCGAATATCGCGGGTAACAAAACTAGTACTCCGTATATAGTTAAAAAGGTTATTTGAACATTAAATTTTTTGACAGGTGTCATGTCATATATTTATTGTTTAAACAACCCTTTTATATTAAAAGTTTTTATTTTTACATTTTTTTCTTTTGGTCAAATTTACTCTTATTAAATTAATTTTTTATTAGTTATATATGTGTAATAAAGTTTTAGTTTTATGCAAGGTCAAATTTATTCTTATTAAAATTTTGTTTTCTTAATTATACATATGTTATTAAGTTTTAGTTTTATATAATTATTATTAATTTAAATGTTTACACAACCCTTTTGGAACCACCCGGATTTTCGATTACTTAATTTATAGATAATGCGGAAAGTTATCTAAGTCATTTAATTAAAATTATATCAGAGTGTAAATAAATCCGGATCGCTACGGATTCTTACAACAAACGACTATTAATTACATAGTCTTGATTCACTTAGTACATAATAAAGATAGTATCTTTATACTAAACATATTATTAAAATCTGATGGGAGGGATTTGTCGTGGAATCCCAACCGTCAATAATATAACCGGCTATTCCTACGGTAGATAGGGCAAGTCGGGTCGAATCCACGGGGACGGTAATGTATTGCCTAGACTAAGTTGGCCTAAGAACAAGACTAAGTCAACGAGCTAAGCTAAGATGATAAGGAGGGAGAGGGAACGCTAGACTATGACTAAGGCTAAGGAGAAACAACTAAGGAAAACGGGCTAGGATTAGGTCGGGGTCAAAGGGGTAACGGAATGGTCAAGGGAGAACTAGAGGTGAAGGAGGTAGTAGGGTGATCTAGGTTGGTCCGGGCTCTCGCAACTTAGACTCACCTAGAGGTTCCACCTAGAACCCATCTCGGCGACACACAACACAAACGGGGTTCTAGCGCGCTATGGTCCTAGGTCGAATCCGGGCTCTCGCTACTTAGACCGGCCTAGGGGTCGTCCTCACCGGGCTCTCGCAACTTAGCGAGGGAACCGAACCCACAACAAACTAACACCCACAAAGAAAGGCAAGAAAAACAAGCATTCTCAACTACTTAGTCATTCAAGCAATTCCACAAACATGTGATGTGCATCAAACAAGAGGAAACCCAAATCTTCCACCAACATTTCCGACAATCCCTTAATCACCCAATTAACACCCTAATCACCTTACTAACCCTAGCAAGAACACTACTCTAACATATCTAATCTAGAACTAACAAGAAGATCTAACCTAAGAAACCAAACACACATTATGAAACTAACAAGAACAATAGCAAAACAATAACAAAGATTCAAACTTGAACAATATAAACAAGATTAAGAGGAAAAGGAGAGGATTGTAACAAACTAGAGGAAGAAGAAAGAACAAAACTTGCATTAATGAAGAAAACCCAAAACAAACATCCAAGTTTGTCAAGCTTGAATGGAGATCTTGAAGAATTCCCTTAATACAAGACTAATCTATGATTAACAACTAATTACCGACTAGTCTACACTAATCTAATCTAATCTAACCTAAAGTAGTCTAGGGTTTTAGGTCTATAAGAGTGCATCTGCTTTACATAACAAGGGAAGAGTATATATAGGGTTACACATGAAAGGGAGAAGAAAAGAAACAAAGCGGAGTAGCAGCACCCCCGTCCCGACCGAGACGGGGTCATCCCGACCGGGACGACATGGTCCCGACCGGGACGGGTTGGTCCCGACCGGGACGGGCCCAGGTCAGCAACCCTCTCATTTGTGCACCCCATCCCGAACGGGATGAGCCTTGTAGGCCTCCATTATGATCTTTTTGGTCCCTCCTTGGTTCTCATGGACTTCTCACCGATTCTCGGGACTCGGGATCGGGTCTCGGAGGCTCGGGATTGGGTCCCAAGGTCTCGGGGTCGATTCCAAGGCATCGAGTCATCGTTCCTCTACTCCGTTGGCTCCAAAATGTGTATGTATTGAGTCGGAATCGCTCCAACTCTTCCAAATCGGTCTCGGGAACCTGAAACGAACTAAAGGAAGCATAAGAAGCCCCTAAACCGCTCCCAAGGAGCGATTCTACAAGGAAAATGGGACCAAAACACTACAAAATAGGCACTACAAACCACACTTATCAAAATCTCTCGCTCGATTCCCCACGCCTTAAAGATGTTAGCTTAGTGGTGCAAGCACCGATTACAACAAACAATAAAATAGTGGACACTGAGCGGGACAACAACCAAACCGTTCATCTAACATCACCTCATACACATAAGACAATCATGTGAATAACAAATAATATGCTTACAAAAATATTAAAGAATATCACGTAACAAATAATTTCCTTTAATTCAATTAATCAACATGTGAGGTGATGAAAATGGTAAAGTTTAAAAGATGGAACATTGACAGCCATTTGATTTTAAATCATTTTACACGTAAACAGACAAAACACACGAGTTGTAGCTCCTAGTATACATCTTATTGGCTTGCATCTCATCAATAGAAGTAACCGTGTTAACGACTCGTAGACTGAACAGATCTTATGAGTTTTACATCTCACCCATAAGGCTCAACTAGGCCCAAACATCTATTATATTGTACGTTTATTCAGACGGGGCTCTGGGCAAAATAATGAAAGCAGATGATTACATTCTCCGCATCACCAAGAAGGAACCCGCAGTTTTTAGAATCATGTTCTGCCCCTGTTACCTAGGTGGTAATACTGATCAAGTACTTGTCTATACATGCGCACATACCCTACGCAAACTCTTGAACCGCAGTTCTCACTGCCGTAGGACGACTACCTTAAACACTAGGTCGACTCTCGGACCGCAGCCTTTGAGTCTGCTTTTCATTACAAGTGGAGTTGAAACACCACATATGGTACGGTAGAATCCAATACTAGCTATTCATCCCAGACTCGCATCGTAAACCTTATATAAAAGTCGCCTGTGAACAAGTAGTATTTTATTTGATGACCTTTAATAATTGGTCGGACTCATTTAAAACAGTCAAATCCTAAATTCTTACTTTCGGTGTGACAACTGTACACTTTAATCCTCAAGTGTCACCCAAAACATTATATCCCACATATCGTATGACTTATTTTAAAATAGTAATTTCTTAAATGAAGTTTTATATTAAAAAAAATTAAGGTATAATAAAATATTATTTTAAAATTTATAGCTTCTGAAAATATAAAAGTTTCTGAAAAATATAAATTAAGTCGTACTTAATCGATTTACAAAATTTGATGTAAAATCATTTTTTTAAATATTTATGAATGTCGTGTAAAAATTTCGGAATAAAACAAATTCATTTATTTTAGAAAATGAAATTTATAAATTTCTACCTATATAAAAATAATAAGTAAATTATTATTAAAATAAAATATTTTGTAGGTTACTAATTTACTCTATTATTATAATATATAAACAAACGTAAAAGTACTAAAGAAATTAACAGTAATATGACCAAAATTACAATTATATAGATAGAATAAATATACATAGTAAATAAAAATAAAGAAATAGAATGATATAAGTAAATTTTATTATTTTAAGTTCTTTTATTCATTTTCTCAAATTTTCATATAGACAAAAATATAAAGGTGATAAATAAATAAATTAAACAAGTGATAACTTAAATAGCACAAAAACCCTAATGGACTGAGAGGCGATTGAGGGGCGAGTTGCAGGTGAAGATGGCACGTAATTCTGCATCAAAAACACGGCTGAAACAATCATCTGCAGGTTCTAAGAATGGATCTCAAGGGAATGGACGTGAAAATAGTTCAAAGAAACCTGTTGGCCCTTCTGAGAATGAAGGGCAACGTACGAAGCGAATGCATGAAGTGAATGGTATCCCGGGGTTGAGTTTTGATGATGAAGATGATAACCTGGACATGCCTTGGGAGACCCAACGTGGAAAAAAAACGAGCGCTGTACCTCCCTCGGTTAAGGAGTCAGAGATGGAAAAAGTGGATGATCAACTCATCCAGTTTACTAAGGAAGATACATTAGAGGAGGTTTCATATTGGGCACAGGCTGTATACTGTTATGTGCTTGATGCGAACCCTCCCTGGGAGGTTTTAGAGGGTTTTGTACGTAGAGTTTGGAGAAATCATGGTATCGATAAAGTATCCTTTATGCCTAATGGAATTTTCCTAGTGCGTTTTAAGGAAGCTAAAGGGAAGGAGGCTGTGCTAAACGCTGGTTATCACATGTTCGATAACAAACCTCTCATTGTTAAACCATGGATAGATGGAGTGGACTTGATGAAGGAAGACATTAAAGTTGTGCTAGCTTGGATCAGGTTACATGGTCTTCCCCTGCGGGTTTGGGGGAAGTGTTTACCTGTTATAGCTAATTTAGTAGGAAAATTCATCAAGTCTGATCAGGCCACGGTCGAAAAAACAAGACTTGCTTTTGCTAGATTGATGGTTGAGTTGAATGTGGGGAAAGAGTACCCGGATCAAGTTAAATTTTTAAATGAGGATGGAGTGCTCACTGTTGTCAAAGTGGAATATGAATGGAAGCCTACTACTTGCTCTAAGTGTAAGGCAATGGGACATGAGTCAAACAACTGCAGGAAAAATACTGTGGTTAAGGCATCTACGTATGGAAATGTTCAGAAGAAGAAGCAATGGATTCTTGTTACTAAGGGGGCTAATGTACCAGCTCCTGATGTATCAGGCAGTCCAAGGAGGTCATTCAAGCAGGTACTTCAAGGGGTCACGAGAACTGATGAAAGACCTGCGAGGGAAGGGGTTGTGAACGCGAATGCTGAGATTGAAAGTCAAGTGATGGAAGTAGTAGTTGAGACACCAGTCAGTGGGCAGTCGGGTAAAGAAATTGGTAACCTGCATATTCCTATATCTAATGATTAAGGTTGGTTTTTGGAATGTACGAGGTCTCAATAATGTAAATAAGCAAAAAATTGTTAAAGAGTTTATGAATAAAGAAGGAGTGGTTCTGTTTGGCCTCCTGGAGACGAAAGTAAATAAGGGTAATGTTTCGAATATTACTCAGTCTTTGCTAGATGGTTGGAGTTTTACTACTAATATTGGTTATCATAAAGGTGGCAGAGTTTGGTTGATGTGGAGACCTGGTGTTATTGATATTACTATATTGGAGTATGATGCCCAATTTATTCATACTTTAGTTAGTATTAAGGCTACTGGGATGAAATTATACATAACCATGGTCTATGCTTTTAATAATGGCAAGGATAAGAAATCATTATGGAATAGAATGAGGATGATTGCTGTTACAAGCCAATTGCCGTGGGGGTGTAGCTGGGGATTTCAATACCGTTATTGCTAGGGAGGAGAGATTGGGTGGGCTGACAAAGGATGAGGATATGGAGGATTTCATCGATTGCCTTGATGATTGCTCCTTATTTGACATGTCAGCCACTGGTAACTTCTATACCTGGACTAATAAGCAAGATATTGGTAGTAGGAAGTATAGTAGACTGGATAGGTTTTTGATAAATAAGGAGTGGCTGGATGCTTTCCCGGATGTGGTGGCTCACTTTCACCATGAAGGAACGTTTGACCATTCCCCTTGTACTCTACAGTCTAAAGAATGGGGAGAATCTAGTAAGAGAGCCTTTAAGTATTTTAATATGTGGAGTAGTGCTCCTACTTTTAATGATAAGGTTAAGGAACATTAGGCTAAAGATGTTGATGGGCGTGGACATGACATAGGTCCACCCCGACGCGGCCACGCGCGGGTTTGGGGAGGCGAATGAATCTCCATATGAGATGGTCAAATTGAAATTTAAATCGAAGTAGGAGTCGCCACCGAATTTTGTGGTTATTCGGAACCGTTCGAGCCCACTCTATGTCGTAGTGGGCCGTATACAAAAAACGGCCCATTTCCGATGTCAGAGTTTATTGGGCTCGTCCCTTTGCATATCGATACCGATGCCGACTGGGCGGTTAATCGTATATTGAATGACTCTCTTAGCCAATGGATTCGGACATCCGGAAACCATGGTTCTGAGTAAGGGGTGAGGGTACGTGTTGGGAAGTTCACTAAGAACACCCAACCCCGCCCGCACTTAGCGGCCTTTACTAGGATATCGTTCGTTTTTGGTGTACACGGGTTAGTTCGACGGTTGAATGATATGCAAACATTATTTTCCTAAGCATGTGAGAAAAATAAAGTGGGTTGCTAAGTCGTTTAATGCATGTTTAAACTAATAACGTCAAAGTTATTTTAGCATGTGAGTTCGTTTTAGTCTAATAAAACGATAAAAATAAATAAAAAACTACAAACACGAGAAAACGAGTTAGTAACGATGAATAAATTGAATAAAGATGTAAATAATAAATATGCATGATTTTTAGAAAAGGTTTATGACACGTGATTGATTAACACGTGTTGACCGAGGTCAAAAAAAAGTATTTATTAAAATATGTCGCGAAAGTCGCATTTTAATGTAAAGGTTCGAAAAGAATTAAAAATAGAAAAGCGAAGAAACGAAAAAAAAGAACTCGGCCGAGCAGGCTGTGGCGCGAGTCGCCTGACAGGCGCGCGACTCGCGTGACAGCCTGTTCGGGTTTTTTTTGTTTTGTTCGAAAAAATCGTTAATTTTTATAAATCGCGTACAAATATGGATTAATTTATACTCGATTTATATTTTCGATATTCGTCGTATTCGATATTTGATTATGAAATCAATATCAAATAGTTAGAATGTTTTTAGAAAAAGTTAAAAAAAGTTAGTTTTTGAACGAAAAGGTGAAAAAAGAATTTTGAACGAAAAAAGATGTTAAATTCTCCCCGCATATAAAATCATCGAATTTTGTAAATAAAAAGGTTAATGATTTCATTAGTATTAACGAGAATAAAATTAATTTAGTTCTTGTAAATACGATATACGATTAGAGAATCGATATCATATTTTCAGAACATTGTAAAAAAAGTTTTGTTATCGAAAATAAATAAAAATATGATGAATGACCCGTAATGAATATGAGACGACCGACGACCCGTAAAAAAATAAAAAAAACGGACGAAAAAAGGTGAAAAAAAACGTGAGATAGGGAAAGAGAAAGGAAAAGAGTCGGGTTTGATTTACACCCTCAACCTACATGCTTTGTGTTCTCGGAATAAGGCTCGTCGGACGGTAGCTTAGGTTCGGGAGCATCGAGATGATGTGGATGAGTTAAGGTGTCGGTTTTTGGAGTGTTTTTATGTGTGTGTGTGTAGGCGTGGGTTCGGCCGGTTTGGACGGGATTGGTTTCGTCGGATTTTTGGAACTATTTCGGGATTACGTCGGGATTTTGGACGTCGTTTTTGGCTGCTGAAAATTTGTGATTTTTCCGGTATTTTTCTGTCTTAAAAAACCTTATGTTTTGTGTTGGACGGGATGTCCTATTTATAGGAATCGAGGTGGCCTTGCTTGTGTGACAAGAAACACCGGTTTGGATAGGAAATACGAGAGTTCGTAAGGGAATAAACTTCTCGTTTCTTAGTGGGAAAGCCAAAAACTCGGCTGGTGGGGGAGGTATCTCGGCTGTTTCAGCCGAGTATCTGAGCTCGGGTGATACTTTGTTTCGGTTTCCGGATAGAATTCCTACTTGAGATCGAATTCTATCCTTAAACGGATTTGTTTAATATTATTTGAAGGCTGATTTTTGTAGTGTTTCAGTCCGAATTGGACGTGTAATGACACGGCCAGACCGCGTGACTCGGGAAAAAATATCTTTGACCGGGTTTGACTCGGTCGCTAAAAGACGGTTTTACCCCCGGTGTCGGAATCGACCCAAATTAGTCTTATTTGACTCGAAACGACCCACTGGGCCTGGATTTGAGGTCCGTTCTGTGAGATTTGTACTCCTTAATAAGCCTAAACCAAATGTCCATGATTTCGAGCCCATATCCGAGTCCATTAAAGCATGTTTGCGTCCTATCATCATCGGGTGTTTGGCGGGACCTACTATAGACACCTGGCGGTCAAAATGTGGGTGTCTACAGAGCCCCCACTCTGACTGAGGCTTGGACAAGGCGAAAGTCAGAGTAGCTACCAGGCCAATCGAGGATTAAGACCTGGCAGACTTCCGATCGGGTCGTTTAGAGTCCATTAGACTTGCGTGAAGGGCTCGCCAGCCATAAAATAGGAATCATACCTGGATAGATGTCTACAACGGCGCGGGGACTTTCTACTAAAAAAGTCTTGGGTTTGTCTGTTTGCAGACAATCTCCATCTTGAAATTGCGTGGGAGTTTGCCTTGGAGGCTATGGGTGTATCGCTTACTGATACGTCCCATCTTTGAATTGCGCGGGAGCCTGTATTAGAAGCTGCGGATGTACCTCTTACTGATGCATCCGATTCCTCAGCGAAAATGTTGCTTGAATTTTCACTGAGAACTTTGATAATTCTCCGGGAGTCTTGGAATACCTGTCTGTTTTGCATGCAACATACAGATAAACATCGACTCGTGCTGGGGGAGAAAAAATGATTTTTGGTTGATTTTTTTTTTTATTAAAAAAAAAAAAACCGATTTTTTTTTGAAAATGGCGGAATTTTTTTTTGAAAAATTCGGAAGAAAAGGAATGTTTGGGATGACTTGATTCCTGATCAGATTCTGACACGGATTCCTAAAAATTTCTGGTTAGGCCTGTATGCCTAAGTGAAGAGGGAGATGTACCGACAGACTCGACTCTGGACGTGACCGGACGAGTCGGCAGACACGACTGGACTCCTTATGGGTTGGACCGTGACTCGGTAGGGGATGGGCCACCTAAGATGACAAGACTCTTAAGTTGCGCTATTCCGTAGCCTAGGCGAATGGCATCATGGTCGAATCCTCGGAACGGGAAAGATGAGACTGTTTCCGTACGACAGGGCTTTGTGGTAGCAACGCCGTAGACTGGTGTTCTTTTGGATTTTTGATTTTTAGGGCATATTCCCAAAGTGGGTGTTGCTTCGAGCCTCTGACAGATTATTGCCTTCGACTGAGCCGAGTACTAGGACTCACTAAAGAAAGGAGGCTGGATTTTGAAGGTATATTGGATTATGTGAATGGATGGAGAACTTCTGCCTAAGAGAAGCCCCCAGGACGACAAAGCTAGCTGCTGAGAACATGACAGTGTCGTGATCGAAATGATGATGCTTTTTGAATTTGTGTCAATGTGGGTGGTTGTGCCTTTGTTGAAAGGCTGCCTACGTATTCACGTGTAGTGAAATCAAACCAAGCCGTAGTTCAGTGTTGAAAGATGTATTATGGTGCCTAGTTTATTAGGGCTTGGTGTGTAACTAGCCATAGTGATGGTTAGGCTAGGTGTGCTCCCAATGATGCCTTGATCAAAGGGCTAGAATAGTTAGGATGTTGATCCTGTGACTGTGAGCGTTCTCCAAGGTAGCCCCCAGAGGTGGTGTGAACTATTTGGGCATGTTTTATGCCGACTGCAAGTTGAATTCCCGTGTTTGGGGCTGGTAACTGGTTTAGATGTTTTTGGAAATGTGATGCTAGGAAGTAAGTGGCTTCGATGATTCGAAATCTGGAGCTCGATTTTGTGGAGCTAAGGCTTCGAGGGTAAGGTATTGTAATGTGGTAGGAAAGGGGGAAGTCGAGTAATAATGACTCGAACTTCGATCGGGGTAGGTTTGATAATGCGGGATCTGATTTCCATGTCTGGCCCTAATGGTTAGGGTATCCTATGGAGCTTGAATCCTCGAAATTCCGGGCTGTCTCTAGCCTAGGTCTCGAGAAGGTCTTGAGGGTTGTAATGTGGGAAGGCTAAATGTGGTGTTAGCTGACCAGCTTGATTGTTACTCCCCTATTGGATGGTATTGATAATTTTGAATTTGACCGTACCCCGGTCAAAGGATTTTCACTTGAGTTGACCGTTGACCACGGTCATGGGTATTTGATTTTTTTTTATTGACCTCTTAGCCCCGGTCATGGTTTTTTTTGAATTTTTGTTGGTTGACCTCTTAGCCCCGGTCATCGTTTTTTTTAATGTTGGTTGACCTCTCAGCCCCGGTCATGGGTTTCTTGAATTTTTGCTGGTTGACCTCTTAGCCCCGGTCATCGTTTTTTTTTGAATGTTGGTTGACCTCTCAGCCCCGGTCATGGGTTTCTTGAATTTTGGTTGACCTCTCAGCCCCGGTCATAGGTTTTTTGAATGTTGGTTGGACTAATACCAAAGGTAGGGATCGGTTGATCTTATCGGATGGGTGATTATTGTGGGAAATGGGCTTGCCTCCCATCTTGGACCCAAACTAGGAGACTACCTAGATTTGTCATAGGATTCGATACCGCTCCTACTAAGGGTGGTTATGTGGCTTTCTATGTCAGACATGGAACAGGTAAAAGGAAAACACGGGTCTCGATTTCCTGCAGTCGTTATAGATGTGCCTATAATAGTCACGTGCATGTGCTCACAGTGTATGACGGTATTCATCATGTTCTCGGAAACACATAAGGAAATATATGAGAAAATAGAAAAGCTGATTTTATTGAAATGTGAAAAGAGGACAGAATGCAAATGACTCTGACTTTGACTTTGACATAAAATAGTGATCCTAGACTCGGACTCAGGCTTAGACTCGAATCAAATCCGGACTCGGATGCTCGGTTGTTTTTTTTTTGGTAAGGTCTTTGATCGGAGAGAACGACGGGTGCCACGACTCGCCTAAACTCGGCTTTGCGCAAATGCAAGAGAGGGAGTCAAACTAGACATGGCCCGGGGGGACGGGAATGACTAAGACTCTCGGATCGGGAAACCCGGACGTTGACCTAGACAAAGTAACGACCGTGAATTAGACTCGAGCTGTACAAGGATGAGTCCGAAAATGGGGCGACCGTGTTTGACCGCGTCGCGTGCTCGGACCAACCGTGGTGACCTAACCCTAGGTGACTCGAGTGTTCGTAGTATAGGTACGACTCAAAGAAGGCATCGTAAGGACGCCGGTGTAGGATGGACGTGGGGTACTCCCTAGGGTGACCGTGGTTGATTGCTCGGTTGGGGGATAGCCCCCGAGTGAGGCTAAAGAATCTGATAGGACTTAGATGGTGTGACATCTAAGTGGCTCGAAAGTGGGGTACGTGAGACAACACGTGCAAGACAATGACCCTTAGAGCAACCGTGGTTGATTGCTCTGCTGAAAGGGTAGCCCCCGAGTGGGACTGAAGACCGACTCCTAGACGGGTGACTCGTGGACGGTGGGCTTTCTTTAGGATTTCGGCAGAATGGGCCTAGTCCCGTGTGAAGAAAGACCTACGTGTGAGCTAATCCCCAGACTTTGGACTCGATTGTGTAAGTGGGCTTCCCTTTGTAGGAGTTTGTCCTACGTAGGTGGGCCGTGCCTTGACTAATAAGGCGGACTTGGGAGGGGGTGGAAACCCGTGATGTAAGATCGACGGAGTTTCGACGCTATAGACTCTTGCTACTTATGACAAGACCCGACACTGCTAAATACGGGGAGTCCTAAGAAGAAGAAGGTTTGAAAAGAGGATTTGAATTTTGAAAACCGAGCAAAGTCGGGTCGGACGGCCCAATCTTTTTTTGAAAATCGGAAAAAAGGTTTATCGGGCCGAGTTTTGAATTTTTGAAAAGGTTTGGACAGCATACCGGCTAAAAATAGGCTATTTTGAGTCAAAATCATAAGTCCTAAATTCGGTAGCTTTCCGGGTTTTGAAAAATGGCTGGTTTTCGAAAAAAGGTGCAAGTTTTTTTTTTTGAAAACACGGTTTTTTGAAAAAAAAAGATGAGACACGGACCAAGTAGCATGTAGTCACGGAAACAGTATAACGACACCATGTATGCTCCTAGTCCAAGTCTCGGTCGGTCTAATAGGGTCTATACCAACAACGATGGCTTTCTCGTACTGAGGACGGACTCCCTAAGCCGAGTGGGTCTTAGGACATGCCGCAAAACCTAAACGAGTTCCACCATCGATGTCTTTAGTGGGTCCAAGTAGGAACGCACCGTGGTATAGTGGGACGTCGGTCACAAGTAACCGGCCCGGGAAAGATTGGGTTATGCATGGCCCATTGAACTAAAACGTGTACATTACTAATCGAACGATTTCTTTTCGAGTCTCACCCTAGGGATGCCGATGGTAAGTGACTCATCAGTTAATCCCCAGCGGAGTCGCCAAATTGTGGACATGACATAGGTCCACCCCGACGCGGCCACGCGCGGGTTTGGGGAGGCGAATGAATCTCCATATGAGATGGTCAAATTGAAATTTAAATCGAAGTAAGAGTCGCCACCGAATTTTGTGGTTATTCGGAACCGTTCGAGCCCACTCTATGTCGTAGTGGGCCGTATACAAAATACGGCCCATTTCCGATGTCAGAGTTTATTGGGCTCGTCCCTTTGCATATCGATACCGATGCCGACTGGGCGGTTAATCGTATATTGAATGACTCTCTTAGCCAATGGATTCGGACATCCGGAAATCATGGTTCTGAGTAAGGGGTGAGGGTACGTGTTGGGAAGTTCACTAAGAACACCCAACCCCGCCCGCACTTAGCGGCCTTTACTAGGATATCGTTCGTTTTTGGTGTACACGGGTTAGTTCGACGGTTGAATGATATGCAAACATTATTTTCCTAAGCATGTGAGAAAAATAAAGTGGGTTGCTAAGTCGTTTAATGCATGTTTAAACTAATAACGTCAAAGTTATTTTAGCATGTGAGTTCGTTTTAGTCTAATAAAACAATAAAAATAAATAAAAAGCTACAAACACGAGAAAACGAGTTAGTAACGATGAATAAATTGAATAAAGATATAAATAATAAATATGCATGATTTTTAGAAAAGGTTTATGACACGTGATTGATTAACACGTGTTGACCGAGGTCGAAAAAAAGTATTTATTAAAATATGTCGCGAAAGTCGCATTTTAATGTAAAGGTTCGAAAAGAATTAAAAATAGAAAAGCGAAGAAACGAAAAAAAAGAACTCGGCCGAGCAGGCTGTGGCGCGAGTCGCCTGACAGGCGCGCGACTCGCGTGACAGCCTGTTCGGGTTTTTTTTGTTTTGTTCGAAAAAATCGTTAATTTTTATAAATCGCGTACAAATATGGATTAATTTATACTCGATTTATATTTTCGATATTCGTCGTATTCGATATTTGATTATGAAATCAATATCAAATAGTTAGAATGTTTTTAGAAAAAGTTAAAAAAAGTTAGTTTTTGAACGAAAAGGTGAAAAAAGAATTTTGAACGAAAAAAGATGTTAAATTCTCCCCGCATATAAAATCATCGAATTTTGTAAATAAAAAGGTTAATGATTTCATTAGTATTAACGAGAATAAAATTAATTTAGTTCTTGTAAATACGATATACGATTAGAGAATCGATATCATATTTTCAGAACATTGTAAAAAAAGTTTTGTTATCGAAAATAAATAAAAATATGATGAATGACCCGTAATGAATATGAGACGACCGACGACCCGTAAAAAAATAAAAAAAACGGACGAAAAAAGGTGAAAAAAAACGTGAGATAGGGAAAGAGAAAGGAAAAGAGTCGGGTTTGATTTACACCCTCAACCTACATGCTTTGTGTTCTCGGAATAAGGCTCGTCGGACGGTAGCTTAGGTTCGGGAGCATCGAGATGATGTGGATGAGTTAAGGTGTCGGTTTTTGGAGTGTTTTTATGTGTGTGTGTGTAGGCGTGGGTTCGGCCGGTTTGGACGGGATTGGTTTCGTCGGATTTTTGGAACTATTTCGGGATTACGTCGGGATTTTGGACGTCGTTTTTGGCTGCTGAAAATTTGTGATTTTTCCGGTATTTTTCTGTCTTAAAAAGCCTTATGTTTTGTGTTGGACGGGATGTCCTATTTATAGGAATCGAGGTGGCCTTGCTTGTGTGACAAGAAACACCGGTTTGGATAGGAAATACGAGAGTTCGTAAGGGAATAAACTTCTCGTTTCTTAGTGGGAAAGCCAAAAACTCGGCTGGTGGGGGAGGTATCTCGGCTGTTTCAGCCGAGTATCTGAGCTCGGGTGATACTTTGTTTCGGTTTCCGGATAGAATTCCTACTTGAGATCGAATTCTATCCTTAAACGGATTTGTTTAATATTATTTGAAGGCTGATTTTTGTAGTGTTTCAGTCCGAATTGGACGTGTAATGACACGGCCAGACCGCGTGACTCGGGAAAAAATATCTTTGACCGGGTTTGACTCGGTCGCTAAAAGACGGTTTTACCCCCGGTGTCGGAATCGACCCAAATTAGTCTTATTTGACTCGAAACGACCCACTGGGCCTGGATTTGAGGTCCGTTCTGTGAGATTTGTACTCCTTAATAAGCCTAAACCAAATGTCCATGATTTCGAGCCCATATCCGAGTCCATTAAAGCATGTTTGCGTCCTATCATCATCGGGTGTTTGGCGGGACCTACTATAGACACCTGGCGGTCAAAATGTGGGTGTCTACAGAGCCCCCACTCTGACTGAGGCTTGGACAAGGCGAAAGTCAGAGTAGCTACCAGGCCAATCGAGGATTAAGACCTGGCAGACTTCCGATCGGGTCGTTTAGAGTCCATTAGACTTGCGTGAAGGGCTCGCCAGCCATAAAATAGGAATCATACCTGGATAGATGTCTACAACGGCGCGGGGACTTTCTACTAAAAAAGTCTTGGGTTTGTCTGTTTGCAGACAATCTCCATCTTGAAATTGCGTGGGAGTTTGCCTTGGAGGCTATGGGTGTATCGCTTACTGATACGTCCCATCTTTGAATTGCGCGGGAGCCTGTATTAGAAGCTGCGGATGTACCTCTTACTGATGCATCCGATTCCTCAGCGAAAATGTTGCTTGAATTTTCACTGAGAACTTTGATAATTCTCCGGGAGTCTTGGAATACCTGTCTGTTTTGCATGCAACATACAGATAAACATCGACTCGTGCTGGGGGAGAAAAAATGATTTTTGGTTGATTTTTTTTTTATTAAAAAAAAAAAAACCGATTTTTTTTTGAAAATGGCGGAATTTTTTTTTGAAAAATTCGGAAGAAAAGGAATGTTTGGGATGACTTGATTCCTGATCAGATTCTGACACGGATTCCTAAAAATTTCTGGTTAGGCCTGTATGCCTAAGTGAAGAGGGAGATGTACCGACAGACTCGACTCTGGACGTGACCGGACGAGTCGGCAGACACGACTGGACTCCTTATGGGTTGGACCGTGACTCGGTAGGGGATGGGCCACCTAAGATGACAAGACTCTTAAGTTGCGCTATTCCGTAGCCTAGGCGAGTGGCATCATGGTCGAATCCTCGGAACGGGAAAGATGAGACTGTTTCCGTACGACAGGGCTTTGTGGTAGCAACGCCGTAGACTGGTGTTCTTTTGGATTTTTGATTTTTAGGGCATATTCCCAAAGTGGGTGTTGCTTCGAGCCTCTGACAGATTATTGCCTTCGACTGGGCCGAGTACTAGGACTCACTAAAGAAAGGAGGCTGGATTTTGAAGGTATATTGGATTATGTGAATGGATGGAGAACTTCTGCCTAAGAGAAGCCCCCAGGACGACAAAGCTAGCTGCTGAGAACATGACAGTGTCGTGATCGAAATGATGATGCTTTTTGAATTTGTGTCAATGTGGGTGGTTGTGCCTTTGTTGAAAGGCTGCCTACGTATTCACGTGTAGTGAAATCAAACCAAGCCGTAGTTCAGTGTTGAAAGATGTATTATGGTGCCTAGTTTATTAGGGCTTGGTGTGTAACTAGCCATAGTGATGGTTAGGCTAGGTGTGCTCCCAATGATGCCTTGATCAAAGGGCTAGAATAGTTAGGATGTTGATCCTGTGACTGTGAGCGTTCTCCAAGGTAGCCCCCAGAGGTGGTGTGAACTATTTGGGCATGTTTTATGCCGACTGCAAGTTGAATTCCCGTGTTTGGGGCTGGTAACTGGTTTAGATGTTTTTGGAAATGTGATGCTAGGAAGTAAGTGGCTTCGATGATTCGAAATCTGGAGCTCGATTTTGTGGAGCTAAGGCTTCGAGGGTAAGGTATTGTAATGTGGTAGGAAAGGGGGAAGTCGAGTAATAATGACTCGAACTTCGATCGGGGTAGGTTTGATAATGCGGGATCTGATTTCCATGTCTGGCCCTAATGGTTAGGGTATCCTATGGAGCTTGAATCCTCGAAATTCCGGGCTGTCTCTAGCCTAGGTCTCGAGAAGGTCTTGAGGGTTGTAATGTGGGAAGGCTAAATGTGGTGTTAGCTGACCAGCTTGATTGTTACTCCCCTATTGGATGGTATTGATAATTTTGAATTTGACCGTACCCCGGTCAAAGGATTTTCACTTGAGTTGACCGTTGACCACGGTCATGGGTATTTGATTTTTTTTTATTGACCTCTTAGCCCCGGTCATGGTTTTTTTTGAATTTTTGTTGGTTGACCTCTTAGCCCCGGTCATCGTTTTTTTTTAATGTTGGTTGACCTCTCAGCCCCGGTCATGGGTTTCTTGAATTTTTGCTGGTTGACCTCTTAGCCCCGGTCATCGTTTTTTTTTTGAATGTTGGTTGACCTCTCAGCCCCGGTCATGGGTTTCTTGAATTTTGGTTGACCTCTCAGCCCCGGTCATAGGTTTTTTGAATGTTGGTTGGACTAATACCAAAGGTAGGGATCGGTTGATCTTATCGGATGGGTGATTATTGTGGGAAATGGGCTTGCCTCCCGTCTTGGACCCAAACTAGGAGACTACCTAGATTTGTCATAGGATTCGATACCGCTCCTACTAAGGGTGGTTATGTGGCTTTCTATGTCAGACATGGAACAGGTAAAAGGAAAACACGGGTCTCGATTTCCTGCAGTCGTTATAGATGTGCCTATAATAGTCACGTGCATGTGCTCACAGTGTATGACGGTATTCATCATGTTCTCGGAAACACATAAGGAAATATATGAGAAAATAGAAAAGCTGATTTTATTGAAATGTGAAAAGAGGACAGAATGCAAATGACTCTGACTTTGACTTTGACATAAAATAGTGATCCTAGACTCGGACTCAGGCTTAGACTCGAATCAAATCCGGACTCGGATGCTCGGTTGTTTTTTTTTTGGTAAGGTCTTTGATCGGAGAGAACGACGGGTGCCACGACTCGCCTAAACTCGGCTTTGCGCAAATGCAAGAGAGGGAGTCAAACTAGACATGGCCCGGGGGGACGGGAATGACTAAGACTCTCGGATCGGGAAACCCGGACGTTGACCTAGACAAAGTAACGACCGTGAATTAGACTCGAGCTGTACAAGGATGAGTCCGAAAATGGGGCGACCGTGTTTGACCGCGTCGCGTGCTCGGACCAACCGTGGTGACCTAACCCTAGGTGACTCGAGTGTTCGTAGTATAGGTACGACTCAAAGAAGGCATCGTAAGGACGCCGGTGTAGGATGGACGTGGGGTACTCCCTAGGGTGACCGTGGTTGATTGCTCGGTTGGGGGATAGCCCCCGAGTGAGGCTAAAGAATCTGATAGGACTTAGATGGTGTGACATCTAAGTGGCTCGAAAGTGGGGTACGTGAGACAACACGTGCAAGACAATGACCCTTAGAGCAACCGTGGTTGATTGCTCTGCTGAAAGGGTAGCCCCCGAGTGGGACTGAAGACCGACTCCTAGACGGGTGACTCGTGGATGGTGGGCTTTCTTTAGGATTTCGGCAGAATGGGCCTAGTCCCGTGTGAAGAAAGACCTACGTGTGAGCTAATCCCCAGACTTTGGACTCGATTGTGTAAGTGGGCTTCCCTTTGTAGGAGTTTGTCCTACGTAGGTGGGCCGTGCCTTGACTAATAAGGCGGACTTGGGAGGGGGTGGAAACCCGTGATGTAAGATCGACGGAGTTTCGACGCTATAGACTCTTGCTACTTATGACAAGACCCGACACTGCTAAATACGGGGAGTCCTAAGAAGAAGAAGGTTTGAAAAGAGGATTTGAATTTTGAAAACCGAGCAAAGTCGGGTCGGACGGCCCAATCTTTTTTTGAAAATCGGAAAAAAGGTTTATCGGGCCGAGTTTTGAATTTTTGAAAAGGTTTGGACAGCATACCGGCTAAAAATAGGCTATTTTGAGTCAAAATCATAAGTCCTAAATTCGGTAGCTTTCCGGGTTTTGAAAAATGGCTGGTTTTCGAAAAAAGGTGCAAGTTTTTTTTTTTGAAAACACGGTTTTTTGAAAAAAAAAGATGAGACACGGACCAAGTAGCATGTAGTCACGGAAACAGTATAACGACACCATGTATGCTCCTAGTCTAAGTCTCGGTCGGTCTAATAGGGTCTATACCAACAACGATGGCTTTCTCGTACTGAGGACGGACTCCCTAAGCCGAGTGGGTCTTAGGACATGCCGCAAAACCTAAACGAGTTCCACCATCGATGTCTTTAGTGGGTCCAAGTAGGAACGCACCGTGGTATAGTGGGACGTCGGTCACAAGTAACCGGCCCGGGAAAGATTGGGTTATGCATGGCCCATTGAACTAAAACGTGTACATTACTAATCGAACGATTTCTTTTCGAGTCTCACCCTAGGGATGCCGATGGTAAGTGACTCATCAGTTAATCCCCAGCGGAGTCGCCAAATTGTGGACATGACATAGGTCCACCCCGACGCGGCCACGCGCGGGTTTGGGGAGGCGAATGAATCTCCATATGAGATGGTCAAATTGAAATTTAAATCGAAGTAGGAGTCGCCACCGAATTTTGTGGTTATTCGGAACCGTTCGAGCCCACTCTATGTCGTAGTGGGCCGTATACAAAATACGGCCCATTTCCGATGTCAGAGTTTATTGGGCTCGTCCCTTTGCATATCGATACCGATGCCGACTGGGCGGTTAATCGTATATTGAATGACTCTCTTAGCCAATGGATTCGGACATCCGGAAATCATGGTTCTGAGTAAGGGGTGAGGGTACGTGTTGGGAAGTTCACTAAGAACACCCAACCCCGCCCGCACTTAGCGGCCTTTACTAGGATATCGTTCGTTTTTGGTGTACACGGGTTAGTTCGACGGTTGAATGATATGCAAACATTATTTTCCTAAGCATGTGAGAAAAATAAAGTGGGTTGCTAAGTCGTTTAATGCATGTTTAAACTAATAACGTCAAAGTTATTTTAGCATGTGAGTTCGTTTTAGTCTAATAAAACAATAAAAATAAATAAAAAGCTACAAACACGAGAAAACGAGTTAGTAACGATGAATAAATTGAATAAAGATATAAATAATAAATATGCATGATTTTTAGAAAAGGTTTATGACACGTGATTGATTAACACGTGTTGACCGAGGTCGAAAAAAAGTATTTATTAAAATATGTCGCGAAAGTCGCATTTTAATGTAAAGGTTCGAAAAGAATTAAAAATAGAAAAGCGAAGAAACGAAAAAAAAGAACTCGGCCGAGCAGGCTGTGGCGCGAGTCGCCTGACAGGCGCGCGACTCGCGTGACAGCCTGTTCGGGTTTTTTTTGTTTTGTTCGAAAAAATCGTTAATTTTTATAAATCGCGTACAAATATGGATTAATTTATACTCGATTTATATTTTCGATATTCGTCGTATTCGATATTTGATTATGAAATCAATATCAAATAGTTAGAATGTTTTTAGAAAAAGTTAAAAAAAGTTAGTTTTTGAACGAAAAGGTGAAAAAAGAATTTTGAACGAAAAAAGATGTTAAATTCTCCCCGCATATAAAATCATCGAATTTTGTAAATAAAAAGGTTAATGATTTCATTAGTATTAACGAGAATAAAATTAATTTAGTTCTTGTAAATACGATATACGATTAGAGAATCGATATCATATTTTCAGAACATTGTAAAAAAAGTTTTGTTATCGAAAATAAATAAAAATATGATGAATGACCCGTAATGAATATGAGACGACCGACGACCCGTAAAAAAATAAAAAAACAGACGAAAAAAGGTGAAAAAAAACGTGAGATAGGGAAAGAGAAAGGAAAAGAGTCGGGTTTGATTTACACCCTCAACCTACATGCTTTGTGTTCTCGGAATAAGGCTCGTCGGACGGTAGCTTAGGTTCGGGAGCATCGAGATGATGTGGATGAGTTAAGGTGTCGGTTTTTGGAGTGTTTTTATGTGTGTGTGTAGGCGTGGGTTCGGCCGGTTTGGACGGAATTGGTTTCGTCGGATTTTTGGAACTATTTCGGGATTACGTCGGGATTTTGGACGTCGTTTTTGGCTGCTGAAAATTTGTGATTTTTCCGGTATTTTTCTGTCTTAAAAAACCTTATGTTTTGTGTTGGACGGGATGTCCTATTTATAGGAATCGAGGTGGCCTTGCTTGTGTGACAAGAAACACCGGTTTGGATAGGAAATACGAGAGTTCATAAGGGAATAAACTTCTCGTTTCTTAGTGGGAAAGCCAAAAACTCGGCTGGTGGGGGAGGTTCTCGGCTGTTTCAGCCGAGTATCTGAGCTCGGGTGATACTTTGTTTCGGTTTCCGGATAGAATTCCTACTTGAGATCGAATTCTATCCTTAAACGGATTTGTTTAATATTATTTGAAGGCTGAGTTTTGTAGTGTTTCAGTCCGAATTGGACGTGTAATGACACGGCCAGACCGCGTGACTCGGGAAAAAATATCTTTGACCGGGTTTGACTCGGTCGCTAAAAGACGGTTTTACCCCCGGTGTCGGAATCGACCCAAATTAGTCTTATTTGACTCGAAACGACCCACTGGGCCTGGATTTGAGGTCCGTTCTGTGAGATTTGTACTCCTTAATAAGCCTAAACCAAATGTCCATGATTTCGAGCCCATATCCGAGTCCATTAAAGCATGTTTGCGTCCTATCATCATAGGGTGTTTGGCGGGACCTACTATAGACACCTGGCGGTCAAAATGTGGGTGTCTACAATGGGGCTTCTATGTTCAGAGTTGTGAAGAAACTGAAGACTCTGAAGCCAATACTTAAGAGGTTGAATCAAGATTGTTTCTCTGATATAGAATGTAAAGCTGAGAAAGCTGCTCAAGACCTTGAGAGGTTGCAGGAGGAATTGAGTAGGAACCCGATGGATGAACAGCTGATAAATGCTGAGTTGGAGGCGATTACTACTGCAAGACAATCACAGGTGGATAGGCAGAGTTTTCTGAGGCATAAGGCTAAATCAGTTTGGGTTATTGATGGGGACGCTAATACGGATTATTTTCATTCAAGCATCCGGCAAAGAATCTGCAGAAATAGAGTGAGCGAGATTCATAGTATGTCTGGTAAACATTGCACTAAACAAGCTGATATCCAGGACTCATTCCTAGAATATTACCAGCAGCTATTAGGGGAGTCAAAAGAGACGGAGCCTGTTAGAAGATCCATTATTAGTACTGGTCCTGTATGCAATAATGCTCACTGGCAGGAGCTGCTGTTACCTGTCGCTAGAGAGGAAATAAAGAAGGTAATTTGCTCTATTCCCCAAGACAAAGCTCCAGGGCCCGACGGGTACACAAGCGGTTTTTTCAGGTCAGCATGGGACACGATTGAAGAGGAGGTATGTGATGCTATACTAGATTTCTTCGACAAGGGCAGAATGCTACAACAAGTTAATGCGACAGTGATTACACTTATTCCAAAGAACGAAAGACCCACTTCCGTGAGTCATTTTCGTCCTATTGCCTGCTGCAATACTATTTATAAGGCCATATCAAAAATTCTTTGCAATAGATTAGCAGTGGTGCTTTCTGATATTACTAGCCAGACTCAGGGTGCATTCATCCAACAACGAGCTATCATTGAAAATATACTTACTTGCGAAGATTTGGTTAAGTTATATGCTACTAAAAGCTCCTCGGCTAGATGCTTGTTTAAGATAGATCTTCAAAAAGCATATGACACGGTGGAATGGGAGTTTGTAGATCAAATGATGAAAGCCTTAAACTTCCCTCCTCAGTTCGTCAGATTTGTCATGGAATGCGTATCCACAACTTCATTCACTCTGTCCCTCAATGGTAATCAGTTTGGATACTTCAAAGGGAGAAGAGGTTTGAGACAAGGGGATCCTATCTCTCCCCTTATCTTTACGCTCTGTATGGAGTATTTATCGAGAATTCTGAAATACGCCATTGCTAGGAATCAATTCCAATTCCACCCAATGTGTAAAGAGCTGGAATTGACACATTTGATGTTTGCAGACGACTTGTTGATGTTTTGTAAAGGAAACGCTTCATCAATTCTGTTATTGATGAAAGCGTTCACCACCTTCTCCAACACAACGGGGTTACAGAAAAATAGTAGTAAATCTGAGGTTTACTTTAGTGGGCTTAATTCGGAACTCAAGAAAGACATACTCTCCGTGACTGGCTTTAGAGAAGGAAGCATGTCGTTTAGATACCTTTGTGTTCCAATTAAACCGGGGAAGCTAAACAAAGAGGATTGCAAGGTCCTCACTGATAAAATAGTGGCAAGAATTAGGAGTCTTGGTGCAAAAAAACTGTCCTATGTGGGTAAGATAACGCTAATTAATGCAGTCTTGAATACTCTTCATTCATACTGGGCGTCCATTTTCATACTTCCAAGTGCTGTTATTAAAAGAATCGAGGCCATCTGTCATGTAGGAACTTTCTATGGTCAGGGTTTAGTGAATATCATTGAGTACCGCTAGTAGCTTGGGATAGAATTACAGTTCAAAAGGTGGAGGGTGGACTGAATATTAAGCAAGTCGATAATTGGAACAGGGCCGCTGTCGCAAAACTGGTGAATTGGATTTACACCCAACCTGACAAGTTGTGGATTAAGTGGGTGAATCAGGTTCATCTGAAAGGGCAAAATTGGGATGATTACGCCCCGAAAGCAGCTGATAATTGGTCGTGGAATGTAAAGTGAAGGACTGTATGAAGCATGGATACATGAATAGTGACTGGCAGGCTGATTCAAGAGGGTACTCCATAGCTAGTGGTTATGAATGGTTAAGATGCAAACAATCGAGTAAGGAGTGGACTAAAATTTTCTGGTGCAAGTGGATTATTCCAAAGCATTCAATCACTGTTTGGTTGACTCAAATGGGGGGAATGAACACCATATCCAAACTATTTGGTATTGGATGCAGCAAGAATGATAGATGCTGGCTGTGTCAAGTCCAACCTGAGACAATTGACCATTTATTTTTCTCATGTGAGTACAGCAGGAGGGTGATAAATTGTGTTGAGGAATGGTTTGGGCATGTTATGGATATGATTATAATGAATTAATTGCAGGAGCAAAAGATGAGACGGACTGGAAGAAAAATACTGTTATTCTTGCAGCCTATTACTATTTCATCTGGGCGCAAAGGAACAACGCGAGGATGAACGAGATGCTTATAAGGCCTGCATGGTTAGCAGCGACTATCAGGAGTGAAGTGAAGGCGCGGATTCAGGCCTGGCTGCCTGGTCAGAGTTTAGGCTGGTAGTTGCTTGGTGCTAAGAGAAGTAGTTGATGTTTATATACTGTTAGTGAGTCATAGTTAGGAAGATGCGTTCCTCGGTTGGACCATATGTACTTTGTAAAATTTCTGAGTTTTTTGATATAATACAATCATATTTTATCAAAAAAAAAAAATACAAGTGATAACTTAGTCAAGTTGAATTTAGTCATAAATAAATATATAACATAAATAAAATATCACGTAACATTTTTTAATTTACATAAGTAATTTAGTCGTACAAATAAGCCTAAATATTTAAATAAACAATTTATTAAGTTACTAACACAATATACTTATATATATATATATATATATATATATATAAAATGTTGTTAGAAGAAAAGTTTGGTTACCTTAATAGCTATTACGGAGTATTTATTAACGTTATTAAGAATTAAAGGTCGAAATGATTTGGCCCAAATACAGTTCTAGAAAAGTGATTCCGTCAATTACTGGGTAGCTCCTAGTTCTCGATGCTCCAATTATAGAAAATGACGAGGGAGTAAATATAGTACGTAGTACGGAGTATGTAGTATGTATTAGTAGGTAGTATATGTAGGAGTAGTAATATATAGGAGTTGTAGTTGTAGTTGTAGTATATAGTACTCCCTCTGAGTTCCTATTTTTGTCTCACTTTTCTTTTTGAACTGAGTTTGATATTTGTATCACTTTTCTTTTTAGGCCATCAGGGTGTGGTTCACATTTATTCTCCCATTTCTATTTCTTTCTCTCCCTCCTTTTTTTTTAAGCCACTCATTTTCCCTTCCTTATTTTTCACCCCAAAAGCTTTTGGGACAATAATAGGAACTCACTTTTGGGACAATAATAGGAACTCGGAGGGAGTAGTATGTATGAGTAGTGTAGTATAGTACGTACTATGTACTCCCTCCGTACCACTAAGATCTTTCACTTTTATTCATTTGTGAGGGATATAATATTGAAGTGGAAAGATTTTAGTGGTATGGAGGGAGTAGTATATATAGTACTTGTAATGTAGTTTTGTAATGCAATAATAGGTTAGTGTAGGTTAGGTTTAGGAGTAGAGTATAGGTTAGATGAGTATTTAGTGGGGGTGGGGGTTAGTGTATGTGGACATGACATAGGTCCACCCCGACGCGGCCACGCGCGGGTTTGGGGAGGCGAATGAATCTCCATGAGATGGTCAAATGGAAATTTAAATCAAAGTTGGAGTCGCCACCGAATTTTATGGTTATTCGAAACCGTTCGAGCCCACTCTATGTCGTAGTGGGCCGTATACAAAATACGGCCCAGTTCCGATGTCAGAGTTTATTGGGCTCGTCCCTTTGCATATCGATATAGATGCCGACTTGGGCGGTTAATCGTATATTGAATGACTCTCGTTGCCAATGGATTCGGACATCCGGAAACCACGGTTCTGAGTAAGGGGTGAGGGTACGTGTTGGGAAGTTCACTAAGAACACCCAACCCCGCCCGCACATTAGCGGCCTCTACTAGGATATCGAATAATGTTTTAATACGCGCGTTAGTAATACGATGAATGGGGTTGCTAAGTCGATTTAATGCATGAAAAATTAACGTCAAAGTTGAATTTAGCATGTGAGATTCGTTTTAGTATAATAAAACAAACAATGAAAAAGATATGAATTTGCTACAAGATAAACAAACGAGTTAGTATCGATTTGTAAAAATAATATAGCAAACGAAATAAATATACGAGATCGAGAAAATAAATATTAATCGAAATCTGAAAAATATTGCTAAAAACGCTGTTTTGTATAAAAAACGAAGTTCGAAAAATAATAAAAAAACGATAAAGGCGCGTCGCGGCAGCCGGCCGCGCGGCTCGCCCGGGATTCCGGCGAGTCGCGTGTCGGGCTGATTTTGAAAGCGGTTTTTTGAAAATTCGATGCTTTTATTAAACCGCGTACGAATATTGCATAATTCGTACTCGACTTAATATTTTCGATATTCGTTATATTCGATAATTGACTACGAAATCAATATCAAATACTTCGAATAGTTTTAGAAAAGATATAAATTTTGAAATCGTTTCGTAGAATAATAAAATAAAACGAACGAAAAAAAGATGTAACGATTTTTAATATCGTCGAGATTTTAATATAATTCTTTTCGATACAATATTTGATTATAGAAAATCGATATCATATCTTTAAGAATGTTGTTGTATGAAAATAGTTTTTAATAGTATCGATATTAGAAAATAAAATAAACGACGACTGACCCATAAAAAATAAGACGGACGAGGAGGAAGAGAGAAGAAAAAGGAGAAATCGGGTTTTGTTACACCCTCAACCTACATGCTTCTGTTTACTCGGATCGGGGCTCGTCGGGACGTGGGGCTTGGGCACAAGAGCGTCGAGTGGATGTCGGTGAGTTGGTGGTGGTTTGGTTCGGGCGTGACGAGTGAAGGGTGTCGGGTATCGGGCCGGTTTCCTTCGGGTTTGTAATATCGGTGTATCGATGCTAGATTTTATGCTTACGAGTGTGTGTATGGGAATAATTTGTGATGCTTTTATGAATATTTGATCGATAATGAATGTATATTGTAGATGCTAATTGATTGATAATGAATGTAGATGTGATATTTTCTGATATCGAAAGTAGTGTTGTATGCAAGGGGCTATTTATAGGGAGTTCCTGACCTTGGCTAGGAGAGTTTAAACTACCGCTTAGGATAGGAAATGTAAGAAGCTGAATGACATGTGAATTCCGCTTTCTTGTCGAAGAAGAAAGGGAACCCGGCTGGTTTGTGCTGCCTGGCCGAGTATTTGCACTCGGTCGGGTGTCTGAATCGGTTTTCGGATAGGATTCCTACTTGAGATCGAATTCCATCCTTAAACGGATTTGTTTAATATTTTGTGAAGCTGATTTTTTGTAGGATTGGAGTATGAATCAGCCGTGTGAGGTGTCACGGCTGACTCACGTGCTCGGGAATAATTTTGACGGGTTTTGACTTGGTCGTAAAAAGATGGTTTTACCCCTGGTGCCGGAATCGACCCAAATTAGTCTTATTTGACTCGAAACGACCCACTGGGCCTGATTTTGAGGTTGGTTTTGTGAGATAATGTACTCCATAATGAGCCCAAGCCAAATGCCAATGATTTTGAGCCCGTTTCTGAGTATTTAAAGCATGTTAGCGTCCGATCATCATCGGGTGTTTGTCGGAAACTGTTATAGACACCTGGCGGTCAAAATGTGGGTGTCTACAGTGTAAAGTATAGGAGTGAGTAGGATGAATAAAAGTGGCACGTAGGGGGGTTAAGTAGGGGCATACTTCCCGAGTTTCGGTCTGTTTCTCGTACAAACGTCTTTATTTCTTTCTTAAAAAGTTGAAATATAAGATTACGGAATTAAAATGATGGAAACCGTAAAATTTATTTTTTTAAAGGAATTTGTGAGATGATAAGTAAAATAGACGGTAAATAGTTTTATGAGACAATAGTTGTAAGTAATTATTATTTTAAGAATTTGATAAATTATTTCTATTTTTTTACGAGATGAGAAATTGTTAAAACGACAGTTCAATATTAAAAACATTTTCGAGTTTTAAACTTTATTTAACGAAAGAGAATTTTTTAATAATTCGATAAATAAAAAATCCCATGTTTTTATAACGGAATAAATTTTAATTTAACGAAAATAAAATATTTTATTTACGAAAATAATTTTTCAATCGTTAACTTTGTTTAAATAAATGTTTAAAGTTTTAACTTTATTTGAAAAATACGGGGTGTTACACCTTTTATATTTAATGTTTTTGTTTTTACAATTTCTTGCCTTTTGCTCAAATTTATTCTTAGACATTTTGTTTTCTTGATTATATATGTATTGTTTTCTTAATTATATATACTGGATTGATCCCATGCAATTGCATGGTTTTAAATTAATGCTATAATATTAATAATCAATAATTCAAATTCAAATTATTAATAATTATTACGGAGTATAACTTAGTGTTTAACATGAAAATATGTTATTACTTATTAGTATTATTATAAAATAAATAGGTCTTTTTTGTAAAAATTGAAGAGGTTGATAATGGGGAAAATGACTTACTCTTTTAGTTGATATATTTAATTATTTACTCTTTTAATTAAACTACGTCAAATAACATTTAAATAAATATTTGTAATTATTTATTTATATTTTTCAATTTTTGTGATTTATCAGAAAAACTAATTTGTATACTGAGATTTTATAAATTAAATATAAATTAATTGTTGATTTATTCTCTTAATTATTTGTTTCTATAATTGAGAATTGAAAGTTTGGAGGGGAAATTTTCAATGTGAGGATGACACATAAGCTAGTGTTATCCTTTTAGTATAAAAGGGATGTTATAAAGTTTTAGTTTTATTATTAAATTTATAGATAATCACATTATTGGGGGTCAAAAACTTTTCGGTTGTCCTTAGTAATTGGTTATAGTAATGAATTTTTAAAATCTTGTTACGATAATTAATTCATTTATTATTATTTTTTTATTAATCGAAAGTAGTAAATTATGTAATACAGAGTACCTTTTTTAGAAATAAGATTTTTCATTTGTGAGTGTAATTTTTTTTACCAAAATTATTTCTGGTGTTATAGATATATTGTAGGACAATATCGTAAATAGTAAATTGGAATGAGATTATATTGATGTGCGTATTACAATACATGTGTTGATCGATATTTATAGATATCAAAACATAAAGGACACGTCTCTTCGCGGAGAGACGTATTGCTTGAAATATCATAACACTCCCCCTTGGATGTTCATTATCCAAAAATGTGACATTTTACGATGCGAATGAACCGTTGCCTCATTAAAACCTTACCAAGAAAAACCCAATGGGAAAAAACCATGGTTAAGGAAAAAGAGTACAGCTCGCATTACTCCCCCTCATGATCACATAACTTAATACGTTGAAATGTACATAATTTGGCGAAAATTCTTGATCATCGATGTCGATTCCAATGTAGCTGATGATAAACTTGATATTATCTTCGATTAATAAAACTTCGTGATATACTTGTAATCATCATATGTCTTCAAAACTCATAATATAAATGAGTCGCCTACCACCCATTTCAAGTATTATATACTGTTTTGTGGTATCTTCGTGACATAACTTGTTCACGATAATTATCATATCAACAACATAAAAGACACACATCTACCTCGTTAAAAACCTTGCTAGGAAAAATCCATTGGGACAAAAAACCTAGTTTAAGGGAAAAAGAGTGTAGCAGCTGATGGTAGGATTTGCCGTGGGTCCAACCGTCAATAATAAACCGACTATTCCTAGTGGGTAGCTAGGTCAAGTAGGGTCGATATCCACGGGGACGGTATGATAGAGTCTAGACTAGGTTGGCCTAAAAACGAGACTAAATCACCAAACAAACACAAAGAGAACGAGAATTGACAAACTATGGTGGTGGAAGAGGTATGACTAGGCTAACAATGAACTAGGTAAAACAAGACTAAATTAAATAACTAATGATCAAACAAAATAGCAAACCTAAGGAAATGATGACTAACTAAAAAGTTGAGACCAAATATGAAAGGAAGTGGGGTAGGTCGGGTTCATAAGTATAGATGGGTAATTGGGTGATCAAGGGTATAGGTGTCTCCTAGTTGCTAGAATCGGTCCGGGCTCTCGCTACGTAGATCGATGTCAAGGTAGGTCCGGGCTCTCGCTACGTAGACCCTAGTCCGCAATCTCGTGACTACGACTATTCTCAACATGATCACATAATAGACAAACAATGAGAAGATGAGCACAAGTATGGGAAGCATGGCCGCTACAACTCACACAAGCAATTCAACAAACACATAGAGTGCTCAATATGTGACTAACAACAAAGATTCACCCTTTTCCCTAAATCAACCCTAATCATCCATAATCTACCCCTAATCTCCCTACTAACCCCACAAGTAATCTACTCACTCATTATCATGATGGAACTAACATAAACAAAAGAAAACAAAACAAACATCCAAACATCCATGATGAACAAACAATAACAATAACAATTACAATATGTAAAGATTGAAACTTGAATAAATAACAAAGAACAAGAGTAAAGAAAGTTATACCAACAACAAGAGGAATAAAAAGATGAAATCTTGTATAAATAAGAACCCAAATCAACTCCAAGGATGTCAAGCTTGGAGAAATCTTCAAGTATCCTCTTAATACAAGAACTAATTAAACTATATTAACTAAGGATTAACAAAAATTAAAGGAAGATTAATCTAATGTGAGGAACACTAATCTAGGGTTATGAAAGTTGTAGAGAGGCTTAAAAGAGTCTAGGGTATTGTAGGATACATAAACAATACAAGAGGGGAGTATTTATATGGGTATAAGAATGAAGAAGGATGAAAGAATTGAAGTCGTGCTGCCCCTGTAGCGTCCCGACCGAGACGGGATCATCCCGACCGGGACGGCGTGGTCCCGACTGGGACGGGTTGGTCCCGACCGGGACGGGCCCAGGTCAGTAGCCTCCTCTTTTGTGCACCTCAACCGGGACCGGTTGAGGCCATCCCGACCCGGTTGAGCCTTGTAGGCCTCCTTTAAGCTCCTTTTGGTCCCTCCTTGCCTCTCATGGGTTTCTCATTGATTCTCGGGACTCGGGATCGGGTCTCGAGGTCTCGGGATCGAATCCAAGGCACCGAGTGATCATTCCTTTACTTCGTTGGCTCCAAAATGTGTATGTATCGAGCCGGAATCGTTCCAACTCTTCGAGAATGGTCTCGGGAACCTGAAACGAACTAGAGGAAGAATAAGTAGCCCATAAACCGCTCCCAAGGAGCGATTCCACAAGGAAAATGGGACCAAAACATAGTAAAATAGGCACTACAAACTACACTTATCAACTCCCCCACACTTAACCCTTACTCGCCCTCGAGTAAGCACATACTAACTACTAAACTAGCCGAGTGGGTATTAGCGCACCCTACGCCCTTTCAACTCACGCGAGTCCACTTAGAGGAAAAGTGCACTCCGCAAGGCAAGTGGGGTCTTGCGACAAAACTGTTGATGCAACCGGACACAAAACACATAAACAACAAACACACAAACAAACAAACAAAAATCGGTTGCACCCAAAAGAAAACAAATACCGCTTCCCTCAAACAAGCGGTGAAAGAAGCACCGGTTTAGGACTCGAGGCAAGTGACAACGTTCCCAAGCTAGCAATACAAACCAAGATGAACTAAACCCTAATAGTATGACCATAAAGCAACAAAAACGTTGGCAACTTACCTAGGACCTCCTAACTTTCTAAGAACGTACTACGGGACGATCGGCGGGATGGAAAGTGATGAACCACGGTGTTAGTCGACACTGTAGGTAAGTGAAGACCCGCCCCCTTTAGCGATGAGCCAAGAGGGTCGTCCCATGTCTAAAACCGCCTAACTAGTCCAAGTAAAAAGGTGGAAATATTTGCAAAGTGAGGGAAGACCGACCATTGCCGCTATCATCCTTCCTAGGGACTCGGTCCTTCGGTAGGCTCTTCACGGCAAAAGTCGGAAAAAGGCTTATTTTTGTGGGGTTAGGATCTTTTTGTGAGACGATTTTCTTTTGGCATTTTCTCTTTTCTTTTGCATATATGCTTTGTGTGTCGCCATGCCATTTCTTTTTCTTCTTTTCTATTTTCTTTTTGGCTTTTGTGCCTTTTCTTTTTCTTCATTTCTTTTCTTTCTTTCATTTTCTTTTCTTTACCCTTTTGGCTTGATTTAGCTTTTTGGCAATTCTTTGTGTAACAAGAAAGAGAGAATTCAACAAATTGCAATTTATTTTGTGGATATGTGTAGGAGGTAGGTAAATGGGTAAGTCGAGGGTCGCGATCCCTCTTCAAACCCACAAAAAGTGGAGAACTTGGACTAATCAAACAATCCTAAACACGGTCACCTAAGGGACGGGACTCGGCAACCATGGCCTTTTCACACCGTGGGTGGTCATAATGGTCAAAATGCAAATCCCGTAGTAAATCCCTAGTAAGCTAGGTGGACTCAAGGTAAAGGACCAACGAAATCATTGATTTAGGGTCATTCTACTAGGCTAAAGTCCAAGACTGATTTACACTACTAGGAAGAGAAAGTAAACACTCGCACACTAGCCTCTAAACCGGGTTTTCGAAAGCCGATTTACACAAAAGACACAACTACACAACACAAAACAAAGACGCGACGAAAAAGAAAGAAAAAGAGACAAAAGGCTACAAAACAAAAACAAAACAAAACAAACAAACAAAGGGAACAAACACCACCCCTAACTTCCAAATAAGCAACCAACCAACACCAAACTTTATAAAGCTCCTCCCGAGCACACATCATCACAAATCTCCTCCGAACATCACAAGAGGTAAAGAGGAAAAAGGGATAAAAGGCTTTACCGGATGTCTTGAAAGCCTTCCAAAGTTAGTGGTGATTGGGCGACCTAAGAGGAAAAAAGGGAGGCAAAACACGGACAACAAAACATATATACGATACAATGACATAAAAAGGAAAACACACAAAAGAAAATTTTTTTGATTTTTTTTTGAGAAAATTTCAAATTGTAAGGGTTTTTTCAAGATTTTTCGAAAAACTACAAAAATAAAACTAACTATGCTAGAATATCGCTCCCCCACACTTAAACCGAGCAATGTCCTCATGCTCGATCGTAGCGTGCGGAGAGACAAAAGGAAAGAAAAGAAACTACGAAAATAAAACTAAAAATCAAAAAGAAAAGCGGAGAAAAGGGTAGAAGGTGTCTGGCCGGGGTGTAGTTAAGTCACCATGGGCCGAGACGAGAAAAGATATGGATGGGGGAAGAAAATAGAAAGAAAGAAATAAAAGGAAATGGGAGGGGAGGGCTAGGTGTAATGATAAGTGTCATTTGTAGTGCTTATTCTGTAGTGTTTTGGTCCCGTTTTCCTTGTAGAATCGCTCCTTGGGAGCGGTTTAGGGGCTTCTTATGCTTCCTTTAGTTCGTTTCAGGTTCCCGAGACCGATTTGGAAGAGTTGGAGCGATTCCGACTCAATACATACACATTTTGGAGCCAACGGAGTAGAGGAACGATGACTCGATGCCTTGGAATCGACCCCGAGACCTTGGGACCCAATCCCGAGCCTCCGAGACCCGATCCCGAGTCCCGAGAATCAGTGGGAAGCCCATGAGAGGCAAGGAAGGACCAAAGAGCTCTTAAGGGAGGCCTACAAAGACCCATCCCGTTAGGGATGGCCTCATCCCGTCCGGGATGAAGGAGGAACGAAGTGCAGCTACTGGGGGCTGTTCCGGATCGGGAACATAAAATCCCGATCGGGAATTCCCATAATCCCGATCGGGAATTTCTTTCCCGGCCGGGAAAAGCTCCAGCTCGCCCGCCTTCAATTCTTTTCTTCTCCTTTTCATTTGTAACCGTATATATACTCTTCCCTTGTTATGTAAAGCAGATGCACTCTTATATCCACTAAACCCTAGACTACTTTAGGTTAGATTAGATTATATTAGTGTAGATTAGTCGGTAATTAGTAGTTAATCATAGATTAGTGCTTGTATTAAGGATCTCTTGAAGAATCCATCCAAGCTTGACAACCTTGGTGGATGAATTTGGGTTTTCTTCTATACAAGTGTTCTCCTTTTCATCCATTGTAGTTGGTATAATCTTTCCTTCCTCTTTTCCTTTAATCTTTTATGTTTAATCATCCAAGTTCTCATCTTTGATTATAGTTCATCATTTTCACTAGATTGTTTATGTTTGTTTTGTTTCTTATGTTGAATCATCTTGTTAGTGTTAGTTGTAGATTAGATATGTTAGAGTAGTGTTCTTGCTAGGGTTGGTAAGGTGATTAGGGTGTTAATTGGGTGATTAAGGGTTTGTTAGAGATGTGGGTGGAAGATTTGGGTTTCCTCTTGTTTGATACACATCACATGTTTGTGGAATTGCTTGAATGACTAAGTATGTGCGAATGCTTGTTTTCTTGCCTTTCTTTGTGGGTATTAGTTTGTTGTGGGTTCGGTCCCCTCACTAAGTTGCGAGAGCCCGGTGAGGACGACCCCTAGGCCGGTCTAAGTAGCAAGAGCCCGGATTCGACCTAGGACCATAGCGTGCTAGAACCCCGTTTGTGTTGTGTGTCATCGAGATGGGTTCTAGGTGGAACCTCTAGGTGAGTCTAAGTTGCGAGAGCCCGGACCAAGCTAGATCACCCTACTACCTCCTTCACTCTAGTCCTCCCTTGACCATTCCGTTACCCCTTTGACCCCGACCTAATCCTAGCCCGTTTTCCTTAGTTGTTACCTTAGTCATAGTCTAGTCTCCTCCCTTCTCATTATTCTCTAGCTTAGCTCGTTGACTTAGTCTAGTATTTAGGCGACCTTAGTCTAGGCTATACTTTACCGTCCCCGTGGATTCGAACCGACTTGCCCTATCTACCGTAGGAATAGCCGGTTATTTTATTGACGGTTGGGGTTCCACGACAAATCCCTCCCATCATGTAATCAAGTCACCTAGCCCGGATTCCGCCCGAATCCGACTAAATCCTAAAAAAGGGGTGAAAACCTTGGAAATTTGGATTTTCAAGTGACTTTCGATGTAATCACGTCATCGAGATTCGGGAGCAACCATACTAAGGCCTCGAAGGCCACCAAGACACCATGACTCAAGGGGAAGGGGGCAAACAAGAGGAAACAAGCAACAAAAGACATAAAAGTAAGGATAGTTACCCAAACCAATCGGCTAGTAACTCACTCGCTCCATCGTCTCAATGATCATTATAGGTACGTAGCTTGTCTTCTTCGTTGCCATCTCGCTTCAAACTTGAGAATAACTCACGGTAGAGGTAGTAATGGTAGGGGGTGGGATTTGATGTGAGAGTCGGTGTAAAGTGGATAGGAAATGAAGTGAGGGTATGAAAATGAAGTATATGGGGCATATGATAAGAGTAAGGATAGGTAGAGAGGTTGGGAGGGGGTATATAATGGTTGGGTGGACTCAAATGTCGAAGAAGAGGCACAAAGAGGAGTAGGGGACCATCCCGGTCGGGATGGTTGGTCCCGGTCGGGATGTTTGGTCCCGGTCGGGATGACACACCCGTCCCGGTCGGGACGCTCCCTTCCCGGTCGGGACGGACCTCCAGTAAGCTCGAAAATATGCACCTCCATCCCGATCGGGACGGCTCCTTCCCGGTCGGGATGCCGCACCCTTCCCGGTCGGGAAGCCTTTTCCCGGTCGGGATGGGTCTTCTTGACCTTCCACAAACCCAAAAGCTTATTACAAGCTTCAAAAACCCGATCCTCATGCTTACTATCCAAGCTCTATCATAGCCATTCCTCTCTAGGAATCATCTTCACTTCACCTATCCAACAAAGCTCACATACACCTCAAATTCTCTCCCTCACAACGCTCATCAATCAATCCAAATAACAAGAATTCAAAAAACCTAAGAAATACAATAAAAAGATATATACAATGAGACGGTTCTTGTGGAACTCCGTCAAACCAAGGATGATGCTTTCTTCATTCTTTTTCAACAATAAAAACCGGTTCCATCTCCATCGAGGGCACGAAGAAACAAGTCGAAGGCCCTAGCAAAGTCTTCAATCAAGCTCGAGATATAACCGTCCACAAACCAAGGTTCTCCATGACCTTGCATCGACGTTCCCGGGGCATCCCGATCTTCCAAGTTCAATGGCTTGAACTTGTACTTGCGATCCTTCGGGATATACCCAAACGTCCACCGATCCTCATGTGGCCCTAAGGGAGGCTCATCTTTCTCCTTGCCTTTCAACTTGTCATCAAACCCATGATATGGGCACTCATCCTCCTCACTCCCGGATTCATCATCATCAAGCACATAAGAGTAATTCTTCAAGATTTGTCCCGAATCTTCCCCCAGATCAATGTCTTTCGTGGTGTGGATCATATTGCAAGACTCATCATTTGTAGGCGAAGTGTTACCTTGGAGGTCAAACACTAGGTTTTCTTCGCCTAACTCGAAGGTGATCCTACCGTTCTTCACATCGATCATGGCACCGGCGGTGTGTAGAAATGGGCGCCCAAGGATAATGGGAGTGTGAGCATCTTCCGGCATATCGAGCACGATGAAGTCGACCGGAATGAAGAACTTCCCGATTCGTACCGGCACGTCTTCTAACATCCCTAATGGTCGGTTAAATGATTTATCGGTCATTTGGAGTGTAATGGACGTACATTTGAGCTCCTTCATCCCTAATCTCTCACAAATGGTGTAGGGAATAATGCTCACACTCGCACCCAAATCACACATAGCTCTCTCAATCTCAAAGTTGCCTATGGTGCATGTGATCGAGAAACTACCCGGATCCTCCAACTTTGGAAGCGTCGAACCTTGAATAAGCTCGCTCACCACCCTCGTGAACGCTATTGTCTCTTCCTAGCTAGGATTTCTCGCATGAATTTTCCATATGCCGGGATTTGGGTAAGTAACTCGGTGAACGGGACACTCACATCCAATTGCTTCACAATGTTAAGGAACTTGTCAAATTAGACATCCACCTTAGTCTTCATTTGCCTTGTTGGGAAAGGCAACTTGATTTGGTACTTGTTTTGCTCAATAGGGGTGGACTTCTCACATGACACTTTCCCTTTACCTTTTTCTTTTGCTTGAAGTGGGGGAAGCTTGTCTTCAATGGGTTTTTCGATCTCCCATAAGACTTGTTCCTCCATTGGATTATCAAAGCTTGAGCTTTCTTGGATTGGAGATGCCATTTTCTTTGTCGGTTCTTGCATTGGCTCTTGCTCACTAGGGAATGAAGGGGATTCATAATATGTACCTCTCCTTGTGGTGATAGCATTTACATGCTCAAATGTTGGTGTTTCACCTTGAGGAGGTAGTTGCCCCTTTTGTCTTGAGGAGCTCCCCGAAGCAAGTTGAGATACTTGAGTCTCAAGCATCTTCGTACGGGCATCTCTTACCGCGTTTTCCCCTTGAATATAAGCAAAGAGCTCTTGTTGGATTCTTGACATCTCCATTTGATTTTTTTGCAACTCTTGATTACTCTTTTGCACATCCATCATAGTCTTTTGAATGTCGAAATCTCGAGGAGGAGATTGTGGATTATGCGGAGTATCGGTGATGGCAAGAGGAATGCCATAGTCATGAGTAGGAGATCGGCTCCTAGCTTGCTTTCTTGATGGTTAGCTTGAATTGCTTGTTGTTGTTGATGGTTCCCTTGGAACCCATGAGAATTGCCTTGATTAAGGCCTTGATTGTTGCCATGGTTGTGATTTTGATACCCTTGATTGTGGTTTTGTTGTCTTTGGAAGTTTTGGTTTCCTTGGAAACCACCTTGATTGAAGTTCCCTTGTTGGAACCCTTGATTGTTGTTGTGGAAGGTACCTTGGTTATTTTGCTTGAATTTGTTGAAGGGTCTTGGATTACCCACATAACCTTGATAACCTTCATTGTTGTCTCTTAAGGGAGGTGGAACATAGGGACGAGGTTGCATAGCTTGTTGTTGAGGGACTTGATGGGAAGATTGGAATTGATTAGAATAGGATGTACCTTGCTTGAACGCTTGAAAAGCGTTCACTTTCTCAATACTTCCCCGACAATATGTAGGCTCATGTCCAACTATCCCACAAGTATCACAAATCCCATAATAAGGTGTAGGGGGTACAACTCCCAAAGCATTAACATCATGAATCGAGTGTTGGTTGGAGGAACTAGAGCTTTGAACTTGGTTGAGGTGGCTTTGGAGCTTCTTGTCAATGGTCTCCATGTGAGTTCTTAGTTGAGCCCCAAGATCAATGCTCAATTGTGTAATGGCATCTACCTCGTGCCTACCTCCTCGATTTGCCTTCCTAGGCCTAGAGTATTGGGAATTATGCACCGCCATCTCTTCAATCCTCGACCAAGTTTGGTCGTCATCCACTTCGGTAAACCTACCATTAGATCCCATGTTGAGTATGGCCCTTGAGGCTTCATATAACCCATTCCAAAATTGTTGCACAAGGAACCATTGTGATAGACCATGGTGTGGACAAGAACGGATCAAGGCTTTGAATCTTTCCCACGATTCATAGAGGCTTTCTTCATCACGTTGTTGGAATCCCGTGATAGAGGCTCTCAATAGATTTGTCTTTTCCGGGGGATAGAATTGTTGGTAAAAAGCTAAGGCTAGCTTCTTCCAAGTATCAATACCGAGTCTTGCTTTGTCCAACCCCTTGAACCATTGCTTCGCCTTACCAATTAGAGAGAAAGGAAATAATACCCACCGGATTTGGTCTTGAGTTATTCCCGTTTGAGAAATAGCGTCACAATAGTCTGAAAAGGTTTCCATGTGTTGATGAGGATCTTCGGTTGGTAACCCACTAAATTGACTTCTCTCGACCAATTGAATAAATTGCGTTTTCGCCACAAAATTCCCGGTATATGCCTCCGGTAAAGTGGATGGACCCGGCAAAATGTCTTCCGTGAAGGTTGAGTGAGAAGAAAACTTAGGCATGATTGAATTTGCGGGAGATGATGGTGTAGACGGTGTTGATGTAGATGAAGAGGGGGAACTAGGAGAAGAAGAATGGATAGATGAACCAAAGGGATTTATGAAGATCCCTTCGGCCGTCTCTCGAGGTGACTCGCTAAAGTCAGATCCTTGAGCTTGCCCTTGATGAGTATTGCTAGTACCCGGTTGAGAGTGTCTAATCCGATCAATCGTCCGTTGGCGAAAGGCTCTAAAGAGTCTCTCCGGCTCTGGATTGAAGAGAAAGAAATCGCCTCCCCTCCTAGGCATACACTACACACTAGAACAAACGTGAGAACACCTAGTGCTTTATGGGCACTAGGCAACGACAATAATCAAGCACAACGAGAAACAAAGAGAAAAGAAAGCGGTAAAAACAAAGAAAAAGTCTAAAATATGCACACTAGATGATAGGAGAGCACAAAGAGGGGTAACAAAGTCTAGCTATAAGCAACTAAGTCTAAATAATGCACCGTCCCCGGCAACGACGCCAAATTGATGGTAGGATTTGCCGTGGGTCCAACCGTCAATAATAAACCGACTATTCCTAGTGGGTAGCTAGGGCAAGTAGGGTCGATATCCACGGGGACGGTATGATAGAGTCTAGACTAGGTTGGCCTAAAAATGAGACTAAATCACCAAACAAACACAAAGAGAACGAGAATTGACAAACTATGGTGGTGGAAGAGGTATGACTAGGCTAACAATGAACTAGCTAAAACAAGACTAAATTAAATAACTAATGATCAAACAAAATAGCAAACCTAAGGAAATGATGACTAACTAAGAAGTTGAGACCAAATATGAAAGGAAGTGGGGTAGGTCGGGTTCATAAGTATAGATGGGTAATAGGGTGATCAAGGGTATAGGTGTCTCCTAGTTGCTAGAGTCGGTCCGGGCTCTCGCTACGTAGACCGATGTCAAGGTAGGTCCGGGCTCTCGCTACGTAGACCCTAGTCCGCACTCTCGTGACTACGACTATTCTCAACATGATCACATAATAGACAAACAATGAGAAGATGAGCACAAGTATGGGAAGCATGGCCGCTACAACTCACACAAGCAATTCAACAAACACATAGAGTGCTCAATATGTGACTAACAACAAAGATTCACCCTTTTCCCTAAATCAACCCTAATCATCCATAATCTACCCCTAATCTCCCTACTAACCCCACAAGTAATCTACTCACTCATTATCATGATGGAACTAACATAAACAAAAGAAAACAAAACAAACATCCAAACATCCATGATGAACAAACAATAACAATAACAATAACAATATGTAAAGATTGAAACTTGAATAAATAACAAAGAACAAGAGTAAAGAAAGTTATACCAACAACAAGAGGAATAAAAAGATGAAATCTTGTATAAATAAGAACCCAAATCAACTCCAAGGATGTCAAGCTTGGAGAAATCTTCAAGTATCCTCTTAATACAAGAACTAATTAAACTATATTAACTAAGGATTAACAAAAATTAAAGGAAGATTAATCTAATGTGAGGAACACTAATCTAGGGTTATGAAAGTTGTAGAGAGGCTTAAAAGAGTCTAGGGTATTGTAGGATACATAAACAATACAAGAGGTGAGTATTTATATGGGTATAAGAATGAAGGAGGATGAAAGAATTGAAGTCGTGCTGCCCCTGTAGCGTCCCGACTGAGATGGGATCATCCCGACCGGGACGGCGTGGTCCCGACCGGGACGGGTTGGTCCCGACCGGGACGGGCCCAGGTCAGTAGCCTCCTCTTTTGTGCACCTCAACCGGGACCGGTTGAGGCCATCCCGACCCGGTTGAGCCTTGTAGGCCTCCTTTAAGCTCCTTTTGGTCCCTCCTTGCCTCTCATGGGTTTCTCATCGATTCTCGGGACTCGGGATCGGGTCTCGAGGTCCCGGGATCGAATCCAAGGCACCGAGTGATCGTTCCTTTACTTCGTTGGCTCCAAAATGTGTATGTATCGAGCCGGAATCGTTCCAACTCTTCGAGAATGGTCTCGGGAACCTGAAACGAACTAGAGGAAGAATAAGTAGCCCATAAACCGCTCCCAAGGAGCGATTCCACAAGGAAAATGGGACCAAAACATAGTAAAATAGGCACTACAAACTACACTTATCAGCAGCTCATCCATTTTGATCTCTCCAGGAGAATTAATTCGATCATCAAATATGTCATTTAAATACTTCGATTTTCATGCTAAGTTATCATGATTTTCAATCATTGCGGTACTTATGGACCACAAATAATTTCATATACTTTGCAAGATATTCTTTCTTCAATTAACTCTCATATGTTTAAACTTCCGGTTAAGATGATATTACACTCAAAGTTTTGGTTCTGACAATATTGAATTACTCAAATGATGAACTCTTCCAGAGCTTCAATATTTCTCTTTTAACTCGATCATGGTAACTTCACATCATAATGAAGAAGTTATACATAATCATACAATAATTAATCCCTTCATTAATATCACTTTCATGACCATTTAAAACAAGCTCCTTCAGGGAGTCATAGATTCATAGATCATGACAACATTTATAATTCTATATATTTATCCCGCAATAAAACATTTAATAATAATGTGCATGCGTGTAATACAATATAAACAATGTATATGATACATGTCCTACTCTAATGTGATGATGTATTATGAAACTAATATGCAAAGATCGATGAAATTCTATTTACTTGCACATGAGGCCAAAGGCAAATTAAATAATTCGATCGACTTCGGGTCAATACGTGGACTCCGTGTCCATGAGCTCACTTTATCCATAAATTATATGTCGACAATCTAAATGGACTTTTATATAAGATCCCCACTAGTGTCCATTATACAATGCGCGCAAATTAAATTTTATTCAGTTCCAAAAAGTATATATATCGATATAATTTCATATATTATTAGCAATGTTTGATATCTGAATTCACATATTTCATATAGGCCATCTATTTTCTTTCAGATATCTATGTCACTTTTGGGACATTTATTTTTCTCCAAACTTTAGTACCAACTGCACACATACTTGCCAATTTCTTACATTTAAGTTTTGCTGATGACTTAATGCTTTTCTGCAAGGGTGATCGAGTTTCTATCAACTGGGTAATGCAAGCTTTTGGAGTTTTCTCTAGAGCCTAAGGTCTAAACATGAATAAAGCTAAATCCAACATTTACTATAATGGATTGAGTGAGGAGGAAGCAAACTGGTTAACGCAGGAAACGGGAATGGCAAGGGGAGAGCTTCCATTCAAGTATTTGGGCATTTCAATGTCTCCAAAAAAATTGTCGGTCTTAGAATGTCATATCCTAACTGAGAGAATAGTCAAGAGAATAAGAGGCATGGGAAACAAGAAATTATTATACTCTGGCAGACTAATTTTGGTTCAAGCCGTCCTCACTGCAATTCATCAATATTGGTCAAGAATTTTTATCCTACCATCTACCACAATTAAACATATTACTAATATATGCAGAAACTTTCTTTGGAGGGGCAGTGAACACTATCAATCCCCCCCTGTTGGTTGCTTGGGACACAGTATGTAGACCAAAGGAAGAGGGTGGTCTAGGTCGAAAGGATTTAAAGATGTGGAACATGGCGTGTGTGGCTAAATACGCCTAGTGGATCACTATTAAAGCGGACCATCTCTGGGTTAAATGGGTTCATGGAGTTTATTTAAAGGGCAAGGATTGGCGAGATTATGTTCCTAGTTCGAATTCCAGCTGGATTTGGCGAAAACTTTGCTGGATCAAGACAATCTTCTACAACAATAACTGCTTTCCGCATTTACTAGCAGCAGGTGAGGAATACTCTGTCCAGGCGGGATATGATTGGTTATCAGGAATACCCACATGTTGCCTGGTCCACGTTGGTATGGAATAGACTAAGTTTGGCGAAACATGGCTACATAGCACGGTTAATTTGCCACAGACGACTCTTAACTAATGATCGGTTGACAAGAATGCAATTGGTAAGGGATGGAAACTATTATTTGTGTGCAGATGAGGAAGAAACGCATGAACATCTATTTGAGCGATGTCAGTTTACTAAAGAATTTTTTAGGTTGATTGGCTCGTGGATAGGGGTGACTATACCGTCAGTTAAAACTGGGAAATGGTGGAGAATTTACCGGCATAAGTCTCTTCTATTCAAACAACTGATAGCTGCTGCAATTCTTGGAGTATGGTACCATGTTTGGTTTGCTAGAAATCTCAGTAGAATCAATATGTCTGTAATGCACCCGGGTGTAGTATTTAAACAATTAAAGGGGGAGATAGTTATTAAGGGTAGATACATAAGGAGGATTTCTCATAGGAAATATAGAAAATGCTTAGAGTCAATACTAGAATGATTGAGTGTTGTGGAAAACATTGGTTGTAAGTTTGGAACGACTATAATGAATATACGTACATTTACACCAAAAAAATAATATATATATATATATATATATATATATATATATATATATATATATATATATATATATATATATATATATATATATATATATATATACCTCTATATATATAAGTAGGATCTTTTACTCATGTGAAATTGTGTACAATTTACCTCCCTTTTACAACCATTGGATATAATTCAATCAAAGGGCCAAGATTAAAGACTGAAGCATCAAACCCTCACGCACAAAATCAAACCCTTTCCAAACCTCTAATCACAAAATCACGCTCTCACGCACGAAATCAAAAGCGCCTCAACCTCAAGCACGAAATCAAAACACTCACGAATCCTCTCACGAAGTGCTTCTCTGAATCTCTACAAACATTGCATCCAAATCGGGGTATTTTCAATCTTAATTTGCTATAATTTTGTTCGATTTTGTTCAATTACAGAAACCCTAGAATTTCGTGTTATTACGTTCAATTACAGAACCGTAGAACTTCGTGGTCAATTTTGTTCAATTACTGAAACATATTCGTTGTTCAATTGTGTTCAATTATAAACCCTAGAATTTTGTGATCAATAATAGGTCGATTTTGTTCAAGGTTTGTCAATTTTGCTTCAATTTTTGATTGTGCTAATATTTTGATGATTTTACATATACTGAATACTGCTGATTTCGTTTTTTTTACATGTACTGGATATTGCTGAATTCAGTGTATGAAGACTAACTAATTAGACATTATTTATATTAATGGCATGAGTTTTACTTATGAGAATATTTAAAAAAAGTGTCAGTTCTTGGTGGTGGATGATGATAGAGCTACCTTCTACGCCTCGTTTAGTTGTAGAATTATAGTGGTTTAATGAGGTGTAAGGTATTGTTACATGTAAGTTATAATAGAAACAATGAGGGTTAGATGTTACTCCATAGAAGATATTGTTATTCTAGTAGTAGAAAAAATTAGGGAAAAATTAGGCGTAAAATTTATTGTAAAGTCGTTGTAGAATGTACGATAATTTGTGTTTGATTTCATATTTGAACATTTTGCATCACATCTTGGAGCATACATTTAAGGTGACTTGATGACTTTCACTAAAATATTGTGGCTTGTATTATAAGCTTAATATTATGTTGGATTTTCTTGTTTATTTTCAAAGGGGGTTAATGTATACAGTATGCTACTTAAAAGTTGTATGGCTCTATGGTACAACTCGAGCAATGCTATGACCCTCGTAGCTCTGATATTCTTCTCTTACGAACCAATATAAAAATTACTCTTTATATTGGAGTAGTCACTTGTATTTGACATGCATATAATCAAGGTATAAATGAATTCATATATATTAACCAATAAGAGATCAGATCATCTTTAACATTGCTTGGTATAACTATGAGTATTGCTGTGTTGTTATCTTGGTAATAAAATATTAGGTGATAATCATCAATTTGATGTGACACAGTCAAGAATTTTTTGTTAGAATCAATTGAGTGTCTATTTCTTTGATTTTAGTGATGGTGTTTCAGGTAACAGACAACAACAAGAAACGGAAACTTCAACTAAAGCAAGATACTGATGACAGTAACCATGTGAATAATTCAGCGAAGACATGTGAATACTTCAACTAAATCTCAAGACCTTACACCTCGGCGTTGGTGGTTTTTCCGACGAAAATTCAGCGAATAATTTATTTTTTGGTTGCCCTTCTCTCGAAGAATTGAAGGTTATTGCATAGTGTTGTTATAGTTATTCTAATTCTTACAATTAGTTATTTTATATAGGGTTGTTACAGTTATTTCAATTATTCTTACATAGTAATTTCTGCATCTTTGCTTACAAGATTAAAAATTGTAATTATGAATATTGCAATATGAAGAACAAAATATTTGAATATAAACATTGAACTAACTACATTTTATTTTGGAGTAGAAATTTTCTATTTTTTGTATATTATTATTTCTATGAAATACCCAGTTATTTTATTATGTTATTTAAGTTATTCTATATTGTTGTTGCGGTTATTCTACATTATTGATGAAGTTATTCCATTATATTAGTTAATGTGTTTTATAAACAATTATTTTATAGTGTTTTTACGGTTATTCTAATGCATATGTGTGATTATTGTATTTCAATTTGTGTACTTTCAACTATGCCCCTCTTTCTTGTTTTTTTTGTCTTTTAGTAAGGTTTAGTTATTTTAATGCTTAAATAAGGTTATTATATTTCAATTTTCATAGTTATCACAATTAAACATACTGTACTTATTATCATCAGTTATTATAAGGTGTATATCCAATTATTCTAATCCACAAATATAATTATTGTAAGGTGTTTAACCAGTTATTTTGAAATTGGTAATTTAGTTATTTTGTACTTCGGTATTCGTTTAGTTATTGTTTCAAACGCAATGTTTAGTTATTATATTATATGACTGCAGTTATTATATAGTACACTAACAAGTATTCCAACATGTGACATTGTTATCATACTTAATTTAAAAAATTGAACGAAGAAATTGAACTAAGATTTCAATTGTTCAAGTTATACGTACAATTTTTTTTATTTGATTGTGATTTTTAGAGATAAGCGTACAAGGAAGTTAGAAATATTTTGTCAAAAGAATCTTGTAACTGTTATAGGATATGGGGAGATTTTTTTAATCTAACATACTGACATCTTAGCCCTTCATCCCCATGAAATCCTATGGCTTAAATTACTAGGTAAATTGTACCAAATTTACTAAATGTACCAGATCCTGCCTATATATAGAGGAGGGCTCCGGTGAGGCAGGACAACTTCTTACACCCAGATGACCATTAGATTAAGATCTGATCTAACGATCCAGATTAAAAGATTAAAAAATACGCGCTGCTCCTCTCCACCTTCTAAAACCCTATCATTTGAACACTACTACTTTCTCTCTCTACTCTGAAAACCTCCGAAATTCATTGCCGTGTAATTCTGCACCTTCAATGGCGCTAGTAATTCTGCATCTTCAATGACGACTGATTCTTCATCAAAGCGTCGAAAATTAGATACAAATGAAAAACCTTCAATTTCACCTTCAATTACTTCAGATTTAGGTCAGAAAAATTCTATTTATTATAAAATTCAATTTCAGATTTTAAATATGATTCTTAATTTATTTATGCCGTGATTCGTTTTTTGAATGCAATGAATAGTAAAGAAACAACTGCAACATGTTCGATGATGGGCGATTCTAATATATTAGGTAAAGTATTTCATTAATTCATCTATTTTTCAATTTTAGTTTATATTACTTCATCAATTCAATTGTTCAAGTTTTCATAGAAACGTATCTTGTATTGTTTGGTTCATATTTAAAGCAGTTGCTGCTTTGATGTACACAACTTAATATCTGTTGCACATGTCGAATAATGTTCATAATTAAAGCAGTTGCTGCTTTGGTGTAGATAACTGAGTATCTGTTGTACATGTTAATAATGTTCATAATTAAAGCAGTTGCTGCTTTGGTGTAGATAACTGAGTATCTGTTGTACATGTTGATAATTGTTCATAATTAAAGCAGTTGCTGCTTTGGTGTAAATAACTGAGTATCTGTTGTACATGTTTAGAATTGTTCATAGTTAAAGAAGTTGTTGCTTTGATGTAGATAACTTAATATCTGTTGTACATGTTTAGAATTGTTCATAGTTAAAGCAATTACTATTTTGTTGTAGATAACTTAATATCTGTTGTACATGTTTAGAATTGTTCATATTTAAAGTAGTTGCTGCTTTGGTGTAGATAACTGAGTATTTGTTGTACATGTTGAGAATTGTTTATAGTTAAAGCAATTACTGTTTTGGTGTAGATAACTGAGTATCTGTTGTACATGTTTAGAATTGTTCGTAGTTGAAGAAGTTGTTGCTTTGATATACATAACTTAATATATGTTGTACATGTTGAGAATTGTTCACAGTTAAAGCAGTTGCTGCTTTGATGTATATAACTTAATATCTGTTGTACATGTTTAGAATTGTTCATAATTTTGATGTAGAATTTAATATTATGTGTTAAATTTACATAGATACTCCCGAACCTAAGCAAGATTTGAAGATACCAAGTTGTTCCAAAGATTTGAAACCTTATGTGGGTCAAATTTTTAAGAATTTGGAAGAAGCATTCCAATTTTATTCCAAGTATGCAACTGCTGGTGGCTTCATTCCTAGGAAGAGCACTGGATGCACTAGTCGTGGTATTGTTAAAAAAAAGTACATTGTTTGCAATAGAGAAGGAGAATATGAACATAAGGGACAAAAGCAAAGAAGGGAGATAACAAGAATTCTTTGTATGGCCAGAATCATCTTAGATAGAACATCTGATGGGCGATATAAAATCACAGAATTTGATGAAGGACATAACCATTGTTTGAACACACCTTCCACGATGATGCACCTTAAAAAGGCAAGGAAACTCACCATTTTGCACAAAAAAGATGATCATTGACAACTCCATGGTGAACCAAGGTGCAGTTAAAATTTTCAGAATGTTCAAGCAGTTCGTAAAGGGTTATAAGTATGTAGGTGCATCAAAGGTTGATTTTAAAAATTTTGGTAGAGATATAAAGAAGTTCATCAAGGACACTGATGCACAAATGTTCATTGAGATACTTAAGAAAAATAAAGCCCTCTGTGACTCTTTTTATTTCGACTTTGATGTTGATGATGAACAAAGAATTACTCGTTTATTTTGAGCTGACCCTATAATGATAAAGAAGTACATGTTATTTGGTGATATGGTGTCTTTCGATACTAAATATAACATGAATAAGTACAAGATGGTCTTTGCTCCCTTCACGGGTATAGATCATCACAAGAGATGTGTCACATTTGCTGCTGGCCTTGTTGGGAGAGAGAATGGTAAGAGTTTTTCTGACTGCAATTTTTGTCATTATTTGTATTTTGAAGATAACATGTGTTGCACATAAGGAATTTTATTATACTGTCTCCTCAATGCACATGCAGGTAACGACTTTGCTTGGTTGTTTAAAAACTTTATAAAGGCAATGAGAGGTACTTTTCCTTCCTTCATTATTACTGATCAGGATTTGGGAATCAAAGCTGGGGTGAATGAGGTTTTTGGAAGCCACACATTTCACAGATTGTGTATGTGGCACATAATGAAGAAAGTAGCAGATAAAGTGGGTTCGAAAATATGCACTGAAACAGATTTTCTTAAGGATCTAAATGATGTTGTTTGAGGTGAGGATGTGAACCCCACTCAGTTCGAACATATGTGGCAGGATCTTATTAGTAAGTACAATCTTGAGGATAATGAGTGGCTTCAGGAGATATTTGAGATGCGAGAGAAGTGGATACCAGCTTACCACCGTGACCTATTTCTTTCAGGGTTAATGAGGACAACTTCAAGGTCTGAGTCCGAGAATAACTTCTTCAACAACTTCACGAATCCTCATCTGACACTTGTTGAGTTTTACATGAGCTTTGACAGTGCCATTGATGCCCAAAGGTGGGAGCAGTCCAAGGTGATTGCTTACTGTAAAAGCACTTCTGCTGCTTTTATCAGTCAATTTTCTCTTGAAAAACATGCTTCTGAAATCTACACACAAACTGTCTTCTATGAGTTGCAGGAAGAGTTAAAGGCATCCATGTACAATTGTGGTGTTAATGATATTATAAAGAAGGATGGTGTTGAACATATATCTATACAGGACAACATCAAAAATAGGGTATATTTAGTTGACTATACACCTGCAGAAGAGAAAATTGTCTGTGCCTGCAAGATGTTCGAGCAGCGTGGACTGTTGTGTCGTCATGCTCTTTGGGTCCTGAAAGAAAGAGGTGCCAAAAGGATACCTAATTCATATCTACTTCCTCGTTGGAATAAGTTTGCAACATCCAGGGAAATATTTGATTCAAATGGCACACTTCTTTCTGATTCTCAGTCATCTGATGGAATAACAAAGGTTGCAGAATTATGGACTGAAATTTTTGATTGTGTGACTGTGGTTGAGGATAAGGAAGAGAAGGTGGATGAGCTCTTAGAATTAGTGAGAGCATTCAAGGAGAAGGTTGTGGAAGAAGGTACAAACATGAGAAATGACAAGAGGTCTGTGATCGAGTTTTTAATGGGTGCCACTATTCCAACTGACATTAAGATCTTGAATCCAAACCAGTCTAAAACTAAAGGCTCTGGAAGGCGACTTATTTCGTCTAAAGAAAAAGCCACGAAACAACATAAGAAGCCTCTTCGGAAGTGCAATTCTTGTGGAGAGATGGGATGCCATGATTCAAGGAATTGTCCTGGCAAAGTTTAATCATCATACATTCTCTTATTTTTACTTAATTTTAATATATATTTGAAATACAATAAATTGTCCAGGAATACATAAAGTACATTATACTTTTATCAAGTACACTTGATTTTCAATTGTCCAGGGATATATGAACATCTCTATTTGATTTTATATGCAGCAATTCTACTTATTTCTTCTTTTGACATACATATTTTACCATATATTGTATATGTGTGAATTTCGTACATACTTATGTAGACATTTTACATAGTTAAACAAGTGTCTGTTTTAATGTACGTACGTTAACATTTGATGTACATATTGATATTTTTACATAATTTAAACAGAGCCTGTTTTGATGTACATAATATAATATCTGTTGTTTTGTCGATTTTTTACATATTTAAAGTAGTGACTGTTTTGATGTACATAAGTTAAAATCTGTTGTACATGTGGATATTTTTGCATAATTAAAACAGTGTCTGTTTTGATGTACATAAGTTGATATCTCTTGCACATGTTCACAATTTGTACATTGTCAAAGCACCGTCTGTTTTGATGTATATAAATTGATATCTGTTGCACATGTTCAAAATCTGTAAATAGTTAAAGCACCGTCTATTTTGATGTACATAACTTGATATCTGTTGTACATGTTGATATTTTTACATATTTAAAGTAGTGTCTGTTTTGATGTACATAAGTAGATATCTGTTGTACATATCGATATTTTTACATAGTTAAAACAGTGTCTGAATTGATGTACATAAGTTGATATCTCTTGCACATGTTCCAATTTGTACATTGTCAAAGCACCGTCTGTTTTGATGTATATAACTTGATATCTGTTGCACATGTTCAAAATTTGTAAATAGTTAAAGCACCGTCTGTTTTGATGTACATAACTTGATATCTGTTGTACATGTTGATATATTTACATATTTAAAGTAGTGTCTATTTTGATGTACATAAGTAGATATCTGTTGTACATATCGATATTTTTACATAGTTAAAACAGTGTCTGAATTGATGTACATAAGTTGATATCTTTTGCACATGTTCACAATTTGTACATTGTTAAAGCACCGTCTGTTTTGATGTATATAACTTGATACCTGTTGCACATGTTCAAAATCTGTAAATAGTTAAAGCACCGTCTGTTTTGATGTACATTATTTGATATCTGTTGTACATGTTGATATTTTTACATATTTAAAGTAGTGTCTATTTTGATGTACATAAGTAGATATCTGTTGTACATATCGATATTTTTACATAGTTAAAACAGTGTCTGAATTGATGTACATAAGTTGATATCTCTTGCACATGTTCCAATTTGTACATTGTCAAAGCACCGTCTGTTTTGATGTATATAACTTGATATCTGTTGCACATGTTCAAAATTTGTAAATAGTTAAAGCACCGTCTGTTTTGATGTACATAACTTGATATCTGTTGTACATGTTGATATTTTTACATATTTAAAGTAGTGTCTATTTTGATGTACATAAGTAGATATCTGTTGTACATATCGATATTTTTACATAGTTAAAACAGTGTCTGAATTGATGTACATAAGTTGATATCTTTTGCACATGTTCACAATTTGTACATTGTTAAAGCACCGTCTGTTTTGATGTATATAACTTGATACCTGTTGCACATGTTCAAAATCTGTAAATAGTTAAAGCACCGTCTGTTTTGATGTACAATATTTGATATCTGTTGTACATGTTGATATTTTTACATATTTAAAGTAGTGTCTATTTTGATGTACATAAGTAGATATATGTTGTACATATTGATATTTTTACATAGTAAAAATAGTGTCTGTTTTGATGTACATAAGTTGATATCTGTTGCACATGTTCACAATTTATGCATAGTTATAACAGTATATATTTTGATGTACGTAACATTATATCTGTTGCACACATGTTCAATGTTGTACATGTACAGTGAAGATGCAGTATACAATGTACATGGACAACTTTGTTATTATGGGAAATGATGCTTTTAACGCGTGGAGCATTTAATGACATATCTTCCCCAAAAAGTACCTTCCCCAAAAAGTACCTTCCCCAGTACAAATTAATTACAGTATAACGCGTGAAGCATTTCAAATTAATGATAGTTTTCACATTCACAGTATAAAAACACATCCACACACACGCAAACACATCCATAATCCTTCCGTCCCCTACTACAACCCTACAACTATCAAAATATTATCATCTAATTTATAAATATTATATTCTACAATATTTTATAATTCAAATTTTATCATCTGCAACAACTATAAAAATATTATCATAAGCGTTAAAAAGTACTATTTATTATTAAATTTAATTAATAATGAGAATTGAAGATGTTCATGGAGTTATTTCATCACGCACTATTCCAAAAAAAATCTTTAGTTGATTCGTCTTTAGTACCTCAGATGAATTGGTGAAAGTTCAAGTTCTGTGTTGATCTGTTATCAACACAGGGTTATGTGATACCGTTATAGTCCCTTGAATGGTACAAAGCCGTGAGGGTATAACATGTCGAAACTAGAGACGACATTCTTCGGTTTCATCAAGGGTACAACTTCAAGATGTGTTGGAGAATTGGGTTTGACATCTTACCACCCTTAAACTAATCCCTAAATGTCTTAATCAATTGACAATTCTCATTAGATTTGTCATCATATTCAGCGAGAACCACGTCAATGTGTCCCATAGTGATTTTTATTTTCATCTATCTTCAAAGGATGAAGTATAGAAACAGTGATCCCGTTCGTGCGTTCCCAACTATGTCGTATTGGATGCAAGAGACAATGACAAAGAGGATAAAGGAGGAAGCTAAACTCTCTGGAACATTTGGGAAGGGTTATGTGATACCGTTACAGACATATTACATTAGTTCAGTTGTATTTGTAATCTTTCATTTTCTTTTAGGTGCTGAAAAGTGTTATGTGCAAGTAATATAGAAATATGTACAATGAACCACTTTAATATGTATCACCTAGTGACCTATATACTGTACCTTTTGTTTTTTAATTAAAAATATGACAATACATACGGAGTAATTATATAGTGTATACTCTATATAATTTATGATTTGACACTAGTAAAATATGGCCACTCGAATATGTATAACTAGTTGAGATATGTACATCTAATATGGAATTATGTATAATGATGTCCTTAGATAGATTATGTACATGTGATATTTAAATAATATAATAAAATATGTAGTGCAAATTTGTTCTTCAACAGTTATTAACGTAATTCAGCAAGAAATATGATTTAATAACTGTAAGATATAGGTTATATTTACATATAAACATGTAATATTTACATATATACATTATGTACTAAAAATATGTACATCAAGAATTATTAACGCAATTCAGCAGAAAATTTGATTCAATCACTGTATGTACAGTAAAGCTAAAAATGTGTTAAATTTGATTCAATCACTGTATGTAGATGGGTTATGTACAACTAATATAGAAATATATACAATGATTTCCTCGGTTGTACTATGTACAGCTACTATTTAAATATGTACATCACCTAGTGACCTATCATAATATAGTGTATATAAGTTATCATTTGACACTAGTAAAATGATATACATAATTAATAATATAGTGTATATAACTTATCATTTGACGCTAGTAAAATGTCCACTCTAAGTATCTTCTTAATTTGAACATCTATTTGATATATAAATTAGTAATTATTATTAATGTAATTCAAAATGATTAAACCATTGTAAGATACATTGTACAGTGCAGATACATTGTACAGTGCAGATACAATTGTACTTGGACACGTTTGTCATTTTGGGAAAGGATGCTTTTGATATAATTTCATCCCGTTTGATATAATTTTTAAATACAATTGTATTTGGGAAATGACACTTTTGACGAAAACACTTATATTCTTCCATATATACCTTCCCCATGTATACCTTCTTTTTTCTCTAATTAATGACTTTTTCCCATTTACAGTATAAATTGACGAAAGCACACCCACACCCACACCCACACCCACACCCACAACCACAATCCATTCCTCTTTGCATTATTTAATTAGAAATAATTATAATTATTCATCAAGTACCATGCAAATAAATTCTTTAGTTGATTTGTCTTTAGTACCTTAGATGAATTAGTGCAAGTTAATGAACACATAATTTGCACCAATTCATCGGAGGTACTAAGGAAAATTTGCTAAAGATTTTATTTGAAATGGAGTTGGGGTATTAAATACTTACAAACGGAGTTTAGTCTTTTATGTTTTGTTGTTTTACTGTACATAATAGGTATAACACTGTCAAAGTATAGAGTAAGAGTATTATTTTAACCATAAAAAACTATTTTTAATATACAAATTGTGAATAAACGGGTGTACATAAAAAACCATAATAAGTTCACACAAGTTACTCTTAGGGTGTACATAAGTTGATAAACGGGTGTACATAAGTTACTTTCTGAATAAACGGGAGTTCCTACCACAACCATAAGTAGACATTCCTAAAACAGTATGAATGAAAATCCCAAAACATACAAATGATTGGCTAATTAATCACTCCATAGAATAAGTCATTCATTCATGAAAATTTCTTCTTGGCTATAGAGCATTTTACTTAATCTACATCCTTTTAAATAATCTCTTAATGAAAAATGTGATCTGTAATCTTCCTCTTCCGTAGATTCAATAATCTTCAAATGTTCATTTTCTTCAGATCCAAGTTGAAAGCTGTGCAATAATTTTCTAGCATGCATATTGTTCGTCAAATAACATCTACATCTCTTGGAAACTTCAATTCCATCTCTACGAACAGTAGTCATTCCTTTAATATGAGTTGTTCCCAATCTTCTATTATAATCTATATTCCATCTAGGTGCATCGGACCGTAATAGAAACATTTGGGACCACGTCTTGCAAACAATAGCCATGTTCGCTTTGTCATAATCAGAGGGAAGCCTTTGAAAGATTTTTTCCATGAAATCTTCATTGCACATTACTTTAATTGTTGATGAAAATCGTCTTCCATGTATTTCAACTTCATGATGATGATTATAAATGAAAGATAGATGATCAATTTTCTGTTCCTTGCTCTTATTAATGGTTGTTACTCTATCTTCAATTTCATTATTCTTCGCCCATCCCTTACACAATATTTTCATGGTGTTATTAATGAGATGAAGAGAAAAAGGTGAAATAGAAGGGTGTATAAACAAGTACTGTAAAAGATAGGGTGCTGCATAAGTCTTTGAATTTACTGACTATGAATGTAAAGTACTATAATAGTTAATTAAATAAATTTCGAGTCCGTATTAATTGCCTACCCCAGCTTGGTTTTTTACGTGTGGACATACATTACTTTACCAGCCTCATCTCATACCTACCCCAGTTATACCTTCCCCACCTAGACTTTATGATGTCTTTAGATGGAATATGAATATATACATTACGTATTGGAATATATACATTACGTAGTGGAATATACTGTATGTCTTTTGATGTAAAGTGTCTGATGTAAATTGGAATATAAATTTAAATTTTACAATACATAGTTAAAATAGTGTTTGTTTTGGTGTACATAAGTAGATATATGTTGTACATATTGATATTTTTACATAGTTAAAATAGTATCTGTTTTGATGTACGTAAGTTGATATCTGTTGCACATGTTCGCAATTTATGCATAGTTATAACAGTGTATGTTTTGATGTACAGAACATAATATCTGTTGCACATATGTTCAAAGTTTATACTCCGTACATAGTTAAAACAATGTCTATTCAACCACCGTAAGATACAATGTACAGTGAAGCATTTAATGACATACCTTCCCCAAAAAATTATCTTCCCCAGAAAATACCTTCCCCAGTACAAATTAATGACATTTTTCACATTGACGATATAAAATCATACAGTGGAGATACAATTGTACTTGGACACGTTTGTCATTTTGGGAAAGGATGCTCTTGACGCGTGTATATACATCAACATTTATATTCTTCCATATATACCTACACCAGTTATACCTTCCCCATGTATACCTTTTTTTTTTCTAATTAATGACTTTTTGCCATTTACAGTATAAATTGACGAAAGCACACCCACCCACAACCACACCCACACCCACACCCACACCCACACTCACACCCACAATACATTCTTCTTTGCATTATTTAATTAGAAATAATTATAATTATTTATCAAGTACCATGCAAATAAATTCTTTAGCTGATTTGTCTTTAGTACCTTAGATGAATTAGTGCAAGTTAATGAACACATAATTTGCACCAATTCATCGGAGGTACTAAGGAAAAATTTGCTAAAGATTTTATTTGAAATGGAGTTGGGGTATTAAATACTCACAAAGGGAGTTTAGTCTTCTATGTTTTGTTGTTTTACTGTACATAATCGGTATAGCACTGTCAAAGTATAGAGTAAGAGTATTATTTTAACCATAAAAAACTATTTTTAATATTCTAAAGTAATACTGACTGCAAAGTAATCATGACTTTTTCATACTCAACTATCCCAGCCGACTTTTCATTTCAAAGTATTGATTATGGTATACTCTATTAAGTTGTAGTACATATTGAATCAAAGTAGTGTTACATAACTTACGATTTGTTGTATATAAGTTGTACTGCACATATTCAAAGGTATAGCACTGTCGATTCTATATTTAAACTACTATTAATGGTGTGTTTTAAAATTGTTTTAATGTTAATGTAATTTATGTATATTAAAACAGTAAATATACTATGTACATAAAGTTATACTGTGTTATGGTGTACATAAGTAAATGTGCGTTGTACATGATACATGTTTGAAAGCAGTGTTTCTTTTAAAGGATATATGTACATATAAAATGCTATACTTGAAGTACATATAGAGTATACCCACTCAGAAGTACAGTAATGATGACTGCAAAGTAATGATGAGTTTTTCATCCTCGAGTACCACAGCCGACTTGTCATTTCAGAGTAAAGATGATTTTTGCATCTACTGACATCAGTTGCATATACAAGACTATTCAATTTTTATTGCATTTGGTTGTTTATATTAAGGCAGTGTATATATTAAATCAGAGACTTTTTTATTGTACATAACATACGACATAATTTATACTGCACATAACTTTTTTGTATTACTTGATTATATTGATTATATTTATTTGATTATATTTTGAGACATATAGACATTTTTTTTATTGCACATAATTTATATGGCACATATTCATATATATATATATATAACTGTCTCTTTAGGGTTATTAATATTATGTGTATCAAATCTTTAGATAATGACAAGCTTTGAACTACAATTCAGCTGAATACGTAACAAGTTCAAGGTGTAGCAAGCCAAGAAATACGTCAGCCCAAGTGAGCATCAATGGCCTCGAGGGTACATAAAAGAAATCAGACAAAGAAAACTAAGTACAATACATCATTAATGCAAAGTTGAGTACAAATCAGATTTGTCCCCTTAGGCATGCTCTTCTTTAATTGTAATTGTCCTCACGTGTTACTTGGACTCCAAGGGTGAGAAAGACTCTCATGCGACCCTCAAAGGAGGAAATGTGCTTTTGTTGCTGCATTTATTGTCCATGCACACCTCAACTTGCAACCTGTTTTGCTCCCAATTCACTTAACTTTTAATAAAGTTGTCTTAAACTTATTTATAGATAATCAGTAGTAGATTAAAGGTCAAAAAATAAAATATTTGATGGGCTGGTTGCCCTTATGCCTCTAGATTATGGGCTGGTTGCTCATTAGGTTTAACTTGTTTGAACTCCAATGGCAATATTGGAATTTCGCACTGGATCATTGGGTGGATTATGTTTCTCAAAACAGTTAAGGATGAGGAGGTGAACTCAAATCTCTAGCTGAAATGAATTTGTATTACTTGATTAATTTCTTTATGTACAACATATAATACCCTATGTACACCGAAAATTACTTTATGTACACTTCAAATTCTAATGTCCTATGATGGTTAAAGCAGTGTCTGTTTTGATGCACATAAGTTAATATTTGTTGTACATGGTGAAATTTGTACATGGATAACTAGTTGAGATATGTACATCTCATATGGAATTATGTAAAATTGATAATCACCATTTCCATTCTTTACCACATCTACTCCTCTCTCTATGAACCTTAACAGATTGGGGGTATTGATCATATCGACTAATGTTCTAATGAATAGAGCATACTAATCATATCGACTGAACTGGAAGTTATTCACCAAAAATTGCATGCATACTCAGTACAGATCAGTACTACCAAGAACACATACGTCAAATCCGTAGTTAACATTCATACTATAATCAGTTTGTTCCAAAATGTAAGTGATCAATGATTGCAGTACAATACATCCAAAGTAGGATTAGAATTACAATCCGAGTTAACAGTAACTGCATATGCACAAAAATTCATATGCTTGCAAAATAACATCCATATCCTAGGGTTCCTCAATCACTTACCTAGATCATCTTTTCAAGGGTAGAAGTTTGGGTAAATCTGCCACAAGGCCTCCAAGCAGATCTCATAGTGGCAGATTTCCGTCATGTCCGCCAAATATCCACCCTCTCCCCTCAACGTCAGGGGAACCATCTTGTAGGCCGTGTGACTAGACAGATATTGGTCATCCATCCATGAGGCAACCCAACAGCGAGGTCCGTCGTATGGATGAATCTGCATCCCCATTTCAGGTTTGCCTCTTCCAAAGTCTTCAAAGGCCTGTTGCAGCTTATAGGCGTGGAGGTAGTTCTGATAACCGCTCTTGAAACAAATGACTGCAGCTCTGGTGAAGATCGGGCCATTTGGACTGGAAATCCACTTTAGCATAATCTTCTCCACCGGATAACCCAAGGCAGTTAACCTGTTCCTTAAACCAGTTAGTGATCTACTAGTATGAAAATATGTACAGTATATACTAATCTATGTACAACAAAACTACCAGTTATTTAATACAGTATGTAAATACACAATAGAGTATGTATTAATCTATCCCAACAATTTATGTAACATTAAAACAGTATAGATTTATCTATTAGTTATGTACAAAACCACAATTTATCTAATAAAAGCTTTGTATATGATTTCTTATTCAATGCATGTAAGTATTTATTACACAAATTAACCTGTTCCTTAAACCAGTTAGTGATCTACTGGTAACCTTGTTATCAACCACCTCAAATGGTAAATTTGCAATAATGCATTTAGGAGGGTACATCAGTTCTACATACATTTTTTGGGTTTTTTTTTTTTTTTTTTTTTTAATTTTTTTTTTCAAAGTTTAACTACTCTTAATCTTTACTTGACGAGTATATATATAACTGATTGAAAGTCCACTCAACCCCCTTTGTAATTATTACTTATGCAATTTTGAGATATTTATTTATTGCATGATAGACACGTTTTAATTCACTCATCAAATACCTCATTTAACAAAGTGAATAATTGTGTCTAATAGAATCCAGAATTTGAATGGTTAAACCTAAATTTATGTGTGTACAGATTATTCACCTTTACTTCAATTTTAATTTATGTACTACATTTAACGCATTTTATACATTGGTAAATCACTGCCTTATACATTAATTAGTTTCTTTGTACATAATCTGTCTTATGTATTTTATACATTTTATACATTGGTCAATTCTTTGCCCTATACATTTTATACACATTTCACTCTCTTATACATTGAAATTTTTGTACTACGAACCTTCTGTTTTGGTGCACATAATCTGTCTCAGAACATTAAAAAATTTAAAACTTGTGCACATAAAAACTTGTGCTATAAAATCCCACATTCTCAACAAATTATCAATTTGTCTCTCTGTTTCTCTCTTTCCCTCTCTTTTTGTGTGTCTCTCTCTGTATCCCTTTTTCTCTCTTTCTTTCTCAACAAAAGATGAATATTACATGTGATGGAAAGATATACGATATTAGGCAACAACATAAACTGTGGTTTGCTTCTCAAAAGAAAGAGAAGTTGCCTTTTATATTTACCGATTCTCATGGACCTATTTCAAGTCCATATGTTGAATCACTTGAAAAGGTTTTTGCAAATGAAAATATAATGGAAATAATTTTCAGAAGGGTCAATCCTACTTTTAGAAAGGAAGAGTTTGCAAAATTGACTCTTGTTTGCAAGAGGTGGACTCAAATACTTTTGGCACATCCTCATTCTCTTCTTTTAGAAATGGAGTACAATATGAGTGTACTGTGCATGCAAGCATTGAGAATGGATTACTTTCTTTTCATAGGAATGGTGTCTTGTTGTTAAAGCAATGCAGATGCTATATGACTGAAGATCTGCTTTGTAGAGATATGCTACACTATATGCAACTTCGACTTGCATCTCCAGAAGATGTAGTTCATCTTCATGGTTCTTCTCCTGAAGATTTTCGTCGATCATCTACCTTTGCCGAATATCTGTTTGAGCCAACAAATTTTTATCCAGATGTATAAGTGTATTTTGTTTTTTCCTTATATATGTAATGTTTGAACTATATGAAAGATGAATCTCAAGTTAATTTTAACTTATGTACACTTGTTATAAAATTATTTACTACTCACGCGTTTTTATATGTATTTGTACATAAGGCTATGTTTGACGGATTATGAGTGCTTCAGTAAACATAAATCTAATTAGAATAACTTATGATTTGGTTCCATTAATATGTAACTAGATGAGTTATGTACAACAATTATAGAAATATGTACACCATGTTCACGGTTATTACTATGACTAATATGTACAACTGATGTGTAAGTATGTAGATTATGTATTGATCTATATACTATGCATAAACTACCCATATAAGAATAAATAAGGTTAAGGGTTTCATGACCCGTTTATCAATGACACAAACACAAACAGGATACAACCCGATCTGTTTGCTGGGTCTAAATGCATGTAAAAGTTTATTACACATATAGTGTATATAATAGATATGATATACATAGTTTATATAAATGACATACTTTATATACATAGTGTATATAAAGTTTATTATATATGTATATTATTGTGTTCAACTGCCCCATAAATGTAATTAGAACAACTTATGATTTGATTCCAGTAATATGTAACTAGATAAGTTATGTACAACAATTATAGAAATATGTACAACCTTGTTCTTGGTTAGTACTATGACTAATATGTACAGTTGATATTTAAATATGTACATTATGTATTGATGACTAATATGTACTTGTTTCAATATGTACATTATTTTTAATATAACCGTATAAAAGCTTTTTATATATATATACAACCGTGCCTATTTCGATGTACATAAGTTACTATATGTTGCACATGTTGGAATTTGTACATGGTTATAGAAATGTTTGCTTTGATGTACATATGTACATTATGTATTGACAAAACTACCCGTATAAAAGATTTTGATGTACATAACTCAACATCTGTTGTTCATGTCGATGTTTTTACATTGTTAAAAAAGTGTCTGTTTGGAAGTACATAAGTTGATATCTGTAGCACGTGTTCACAATTTGTACATTGTCAAAGCAATGTCTGTTTTGATGTACATAAGTTAACATTTGATGTACATGTTGATATAATTGTACATATTTTAAACAGGGTCTGTTTTGATGTACATAACATAATATCTGTTGTATTTGTCAATTTTTTACATACTTAAAGTAGTGACTTTTTTGATTTACATAAGTTAACATCTGTTGTACATGCCGACATTTTTACATTTCTGTAGTGCATGTTGAAAATTGTACAGTAATCAAAGCACTGCATGTTTGACACGTGCCGGATTATTAGTAATTAGTACAATAAATGGGGTAGTTGAATTTCACCTTTATAATCAATCCACTTGCTCCCATCTTATTCACATCATCTACTTATTTTCACATCCAGCTCAGTCAATCTATTTTTATTTTGTTAATTAAATTTACATTATAAAATTTATATGCAAGGGGTGGTTAATAAATAACGAGGTTGAAGATAGATTAACAACTATAAACAACTCAAGGCAGCAGAAGTTGCATAATCTTTCCTTCATTTTCAATCAGTGTCATCAGTTTGAGACATATGATAAACGATCTTCGTCAACAACCGAAGTTATGTGCAACGAAGATTGCATGTGGAAAATTTTCGAAAAACTTCCATCTTACGTTGATAAGGCTAACACGGCGATTGTCTGTAAAACATGGGCGCAGATGTTCCTATTACACTCCGATGCACCTCGATGGGTTGTTGATTACAATAGAAGCTTGACAACATTGATACGTGATGGAATGAATATTGTACTTAGAGGTGGAATTATTGTTTCAAAGAGATGCAGATGCTATCTGACAGATAATGTGCATGCACAAACAGTATTGCACTATTGTCATTTCAAAACTATTGATTCTAAGGAAAATAAACACTTGGAAACTATTAAGTGTGCTAAAGAAGAAAGTGACCTATATAGATTAAAATTAATTACATTAGAAGAGTGCATGGATATGGATAAGTTATGCAAAATGTTGCGCAGTGGAAATTAATTTTAATGAAAATGATATTTTAATTCTGATGTATATTAATTACCTTCATTTATTTATTAATTTGTATGTACATAACATAATATCTGTTGTATTTGTCAATTTTTTACATACTTAAAGTAGTGACTGTTCTGATGTACATAAGTTAACATCTGTTGTACATGTCGACATTTTTACATAGTTAAAACAGTGTCTGAATTGATGTACATAAGTTAACATATATTGTACATATCGATATTTTTACATAGGTAAAACAGTGTCTGAATTGATGTACATAAGTTGATATCTGTTGCACATGTTCACAATTTGTACATTGTCAAAGCACCGTCTGTTTTGATGTACATAAGTTGATAGCTGTTGTAAATGTTGATATTTTTACATATTTAAAGTAGTGTCTGTTTTGATGTACATAAGTTAACATATGTTGTATATATCGATATTTTTACATTGTTAAAACAGTTCCTTTTTTTAAATAGTTGATATCTGTTGTACACGTTCACAACAGATATATCTCAATTTAAATTTGAACTTATGTACACTTGTTTGAACTTATTTACTAATCACGCATTTTTATATGTATGTGTACATAAGGCTATGTTTAACGGATTATGAGTGCTTCAGTAAAATTAACTAATCTAATGAATATAAAATATGATGATACATAATCTTCATATGTACATGTGTATTTATATAGAAAAATCGTTTCATATCTTCTTAGGATTTAAAATATTAACATTAATAATTAATAATAATAATAAAGTACTCCGTATTAGACACATTATTTTGAAATATAGTACTCAGTATTCCACTACCCTAGGACGTATTTATGACGTATTAGGACTTTTTGAAACTATGACGTATTATTAAGAGTTTGGAAATAACTATTGAGAATTCCTATAATCACTTCAACAGTCATTTGATAACTATTGCATAATTTGAACTATTTCACTTACCCTGCTGAGAATTCCTATAATCACTTCAACTATTTCAAAAAGAGCATCACTTCACAACAATTTGAAAAATCAAGTACGGAGTAATTTTTGAAGTACTGTAATTTCTATCGATCATCTTCAACGATTCTTTGGTGAGTGATATGTTCTTGATTCATTGCATGCCATAACTACTGGGTTTTCGAACGATTTTGTGAAATTTACAGTAAAGTAAAATTGCAATCTTTTATTCTTTGGAGATTAGGTCTTTTATTCGCGTTATTTATAAAGTACTTATGCAGTTTTGTGTGTTATATTTTTGATTTTTAGAGTGATTTTGTTGAAAATTAGGGTTAAGTAATTCACGAGACAAGATGAAATCAAATCAGGAGAAGACTGCACCAAAGAGGAAAACTAATAAAAAGGAGAAAGGTACAATTTAAATTATGTACAATTTAAGGTATTTGTGTACAATTTAAATTATGTACAATGAAATTATACTGATTTGGTGTTCTTTATTCGTAGCTGAATGTAAAAGGAGGCGAACTGAAGAAAAGGATACAGATTCTGATAATTATGAAGAAACATCAGACAAACAATTATGTTTGATAACAGACGCAGATAAAGGTATATTCATTAAATAGACTACTATGTTTCAAAAGTGTTTGAAAAGAACTTTTTTTTATTTAGTATAGCTTTAAAAATTTACATACAATTTGTGTTTGAAGTTATGTGCATTGTGTAATGCGTTATGAACATACAATTTACAGGTATTGCTCTTAAAACTACAAAGACTAGGAGGAAGAGAACGAACTGCCATCATTGAAGACACGCATGTCCCCTGATGGTTTGGTTAAACTTCTAAATGATATGTCAGAGAAACAGAATGCAGATATTAAGGAATTAGGGTTTGGGGATTTAATTGATCTAAAAGTAAAAGAAGTCCCGTCCAAGCTTGCTCATTGGCTTGTTACATATTTCAACCCTGATTCAGGCACATTTAAAGATAATACATTTGATAGACAAATCTGGATGTACATATTGCAACTGGGTTTCCTATGGGACCAAACAAGATTGTCCTTGCATCGTATGATGACCAATCCATGGAATACAGAAAACTTCTTAATGAATGTAAGAATCAATTTGAAGGGTCAAAGGTTACGGCCCCTGCATTGAAATCCATCCTTAGTAATCAAAAGGATGGAGGTGATCTATTCAAAAGGAACTTTATAGTTTATATCTGTTCTTATTTTATACAAGGTACCAGTTCTGCAACTCCAGGTCTTAAGATATTGAAGTCTTTAGTCGACTTGTCATTGGTACCTACATTTAATTGGTGCGAATTTTGCCTTAATGCCTTCATTGAGGCTATTGATTTATGGATGATGAATACAGCAGAGAAGGAGAAGTTTTTTTATGGACCTATAATGGTCTTTGTGTTCATATATTTGCAAAGAATGCGTTACAGAAACAACACATCAGTTCGTTCTTTCCCAACAATGTTGTTCTGGACACAAGAGTCCATTTCAAAGAGAATAATGGACGAAGGAAAGAAATTGGGTACGTTTGGTAATGGTCTGGTTATCCCATTACAGTCCCTTGATTGGTACATGGGGGAGGAAGTAAAGGAAAGTATGAACAAAGAGGGAAAGGAAGAAGGAGATTGGTTACAAAGTTTATTTAATGCTGAAATCTATTGAATTCACAAAAAATTTCAAGGGGTTCAAAGATGCTGTAAATGTTGCAAAGTTTGCCTCCCCTCAATGCAAACCAATAACAAAATTGGAAATATTGACCAGTGATTTTGTTGCAAAACTTGTAACAATAACAAAAGATGAAGAATTTGGTAAGAATTTTTCTTCAATTGGTTTTATCCCCATTCATTTGTTATAATATGTCGAATATAGTACTTATGTTTCATCTTTTGCTTCAAAATAGGTGAGGAGGAAGAAAATGAAAAGAATCCACAAATACTGGATATGATACATAAGATGGCAAAAGATCTTACTTCTTTGAAAAAGACTGATCTTGAAAAGGAGAAGATAGATGAAATGAATACTCTACTACTTCTGGAAAATGTTGATACTGCAGAAGACATCAATATTCATGATGATCCTATTTCTAGTCCTGTCAAGAATGACAGTGAAGATGTGTTGAATGTTGATACTGCAGAAGACATCAATATTCATGATGATCCTATTTCTAGTCCTGTCAAGAATGACAGTGAAGATGTGTTGAATGTTGATACTGCAGAAGACATTAATATTCATGATAATCCTATTTCTAGTCCTGTCAAGAATGACAGTGAAATTATTTCTGAGAAAAATGAAGATGTGTTCAATGTGGAAACTGTGCAAAATGTTGATGCTGCAGAAGACATGAACATAGATACTCCTATTTCTAGTCCTGTCAAGAATGACAGTGAAATTATTTCCGAGGAAAATGAAGATGTGTTCGATGCGGACACTGTGGAAAATATTGATGCTGCAGAAGACATCTGTACAGATGCTCCTATTTCTACTCCTATCAAGAATGACAGTCAAATTATTTCTGTAGAAGACAGAGATTTTTCGAATGCACATACTGTGGAAAGTGTTGATGTGGATTTGGAAACTTCTGTTGATGATGCTGTAAATGTGGATTTGGAATCTCTTACAAATCAAAACAAGGAAATTGATACACTTGAAAAAAAAAAAAGATTTAAGCACAACAAAAGGGAAAACAAGGAAATGTAGCAGTTTTCAAATCTTCTTTTATTAATAGGAACATCAGCTGTTTGACCTCTCTCAAAGCTGAACAGAAATATGTGTCAGACTATGTATTTGCACCAGGAAAGTCTTTGCAGTAAGTCTCATTAATCTTTTAAACAAGTTTCATATCAGTTCCTGTTTTGATGTACATAAGTTGATATCTGTTGCACATGTTCACAATTTGTACATTGTCAAAGAACCGTCTGTTTTGATGTACATAACTTGATATCAATTTGTGCATGGTTATAGAAGTGCCTGTTTTGATGTACATAAGTTAATATATTTTGTACATAAGATTCATACCAGGTATAGCAAAACTAGTACACTAAATAATTTAATTTTTCAGGGATATTCTGTTTAAGTTTGGAAACATTAAGCTTTCAAGGGGGGACCTGTCGATGATGGCAACCTGTGATACCCGAATCAATGTGTTAATTTTAAATTTGTGGTCCCTATTGATGAATGATTTGGAAAAGCTATCACCGACATCATCTATCAAACGTGGGTATATGTCTCCTTTTCAAGAATATGAGGTAATGTTATGTATTCCATTTACATATGATAAAAACTGTTTTCACTCATGATTCTCTTCTAAATAATCACTACAATGTTTCAGGTTCCCACAAGTGAAATGGACGTTAATGATGTACAACTGATAATCAAAAAGATATTCTTTATAACTCTTATTTATTTATTTATTTAATCATTCATTCATTGTGAGAACTAATAATGTGTTTCAGGTTCCCACAAGTGAAATGGACATTAATGATGTACAACTGGTAATCAAAAAGATATTCTTTATAACTCTTATTTATTTATTTAATCATTCATTCATTGTGAGAACTAATAATGTGATTTTTTTTTCAAGGCACTTTTCTGCTATAGATATTCAGCAGGTTATGTTGTTTACTGTGCAAACTCAATCTCGAAGAAATTTGAGATGGTTCATTTTGGGTTTCATGAAGGAATTAACAGCAAAGATTATGGTCTTGAAGCTAAAATGTTATATGTGAGCATACTCTAGGCATTAACATTACACATTCTATGTTTGTGTTTTTTTTTCATTAAAATTTTAGGCATTTATATATAAGTCTGTGCTCTTTTGTACATTAAAATTTATGTTATCTGGCCTAAATAATTGGTTTATATTTTTACAATGGTTATTTGAAGGAACATTTCGAACATACAATCGAATGGGTGAATGAGTTTGATACCTATGAGTTGATCGAATATATTCCAGATTTCTCTAAAGATTTGGAAAGTAACAATGGCATTCTTTCAATGAGAATCATTGAAACATACAAAGGCAATAAAAACAATTATGCCGATGAGTTCAAACCCGTAAGTTAAAAAGCACAACACATTTATCACTGATACTAATCTATATCTTATTATTTTCCAATATACTAATGTTATCATGTGTAATGATTATGTATATGTGCAGTCAACCATTTCATACGATGATTACGTAAAGATGATGACGGTGTCGTATTGCCACAAAATACTAACTTCAGACAGGAATGAGCTGAAGAATACTGTGTTGAAGGAGGCAAAAAAAATATTGTATGTATCTGATAACTTACTGTTGATAAGACATAATTTGACATACATAAATTATTATATATTGTTTCGATTACAAAGTCATATTCTGTTCTATGACTTTTATCAGCTGTGAAGTGGAAAATTTAACAACAAAAAAATACAGCGATGCTCATATAGTTCAAAATTTCTTGAAAAAAGTAACGAAAAAAGAATTTTGCTGGAGAGGGATTAGAGGACAAGCAGAAAGAATACGATGCCATGCTACGATCGTATAATAGGTAATACATTCTACCCTTTCCATTGTTTTTGAAATCATTCATCATAATTAATTAATTTTAAGATTATTACTCCCACGTTGTGTGTTATTTTACAGTGAAAACGTTATACAAACTGAATGGATGTATTTAAGCCGCGTAGATATGCAAGCATTGTTATTTACAGATGAGGAATTATTCCATATGGTAAGAAAATGTCTAACAAGTTTTAATCTTATAAATTCAAATGCTTCTAAATAAATCTAACAAGTTCCATTTTAATAGCCGATGGATTTGTATGGAATTTGTATCACATTAGGAAGGAAGGATGTCGTATTCTTTCCAACAAAGGCAGGGGTAAGTATATCAAATTGGTGTACTTATTTTCGGTATGTAAGGTTACAGTTGTTTATTTGATGCTTATCTTTTGTTTCAGGAATTAGACCCAAAGATCACTAGTACTCTTGATACTCCCTACTGTACTGTATCATACATGCCTCATGATACGAAATCTATGAGAAAGGTACACCCAATGATTATAGTATTAAAAGTTGACGATAATAAACTATAAAAAAACTCTATTTATGACTGTGAAATGTGTAAATTTTCAGATCTTTGTTCCAATTCACACCGAAGAGCCGGATCATTGGATTTTACTTGTCTGTGATCTAGAAGAGAAAAGGAATTACGTCCTTGATTCATGCAAGACGAAATATTACAGAAAAAGGAAAAAGCAAGTTGAAAAAGTAGTGTATAATGTTTCACACATTTTACAAAACTACCCTGGCTATGAACAAATTTCCAAAGAAATGGGAAAATTTCAAGTGGAATCGGTTTGAAATGCAGCGAAGCAAGACAATGAATTTGATTGTGGTGTCTTTGTTATGAAATGGATAAAGGCATTGCATGATAAGAAGAAATGGGCAGATCAATCATACTTTAGAAATATCAAAGAATTTAGGCATCAAACATGGTTGGATATTTTGAAGTGGGAAAAGAACTATTTGACAAATTTCAGTGTTAAGGAAAAATATGAGATCTTATTTTAATTGTATGTAGAATTAGTTATATTACTGTAATAGACGATCTATTAATATGAAAATGACAATCAATGGATTATTTGTTTATCATTGGATATGTTATGTACGCATCAAAATATAAATATGTACAAGGAACATCTCTAAGATAACCTTGGACGAAATATGTGTTGTAGATAGTAAACTTCACACAAGAAGCATACAAAACGTTGTTTGGTGGAAGGAGTGTTTACCGGTAAAGTTGATCTTTGCCTTATTTTGTGCATCATAAATCTAGTTTGAAGATCATCAAGGCAGCCAATTATGTTGAACTGATCCCTATGTATGATAAAGTTTATGTTATGTACATTTAAACTACTTGTATTATGTTGAACTGAGAAAGTACATTTAAAGTATTATGTATGCAGTATGGTTAAAATAGTCATGTCTTATGTTTTTGTATAATGTTTAAATAAGCTTGATATTTGGCTCTTTTTTTTTTTTATTTTTTTTTGAAGGATGATATTTGCCTTTATTTTGTACTTCATAAATCTAGTTTAAAGATTATCAAGCCATTCAATTGTGTTCAACTATCGCTATGTACACTACAATCTACGTTAAGTACACTTAAAGTAGTGATGTTTTACTATAAACTTATGTACAATATATAATATTTTATATACTTAGAATTTGATATTTAAATAATTAATTTATGTTCGCTAAATTCTGTATTATGTACACTAAAAGTATTTATCTCTTATGTTTTCCAGTACACTTATGTGCAAAATATAATATCTTATATACTTAGAATCTGTCTTATTTTCAATGAACATAACAACATTATAAATCGAATACTCGAACATAGTACTCCGTATCTTAACAGGAGCCCGTTTAGTATTTAATTAAAACCCAAAAAAGAATACTCAAAATTGGTATCTGACCTACTTCATAGCCACAAAAGAAAAAGAAAAAAAGAAAGCGATCTCTTAAGATCTTTCCCCGGATTATCTTCAACAATTCAGTACTGTAAGTTTATTCTAGCTCATCTTTTCCGATTACCTTCGACATTGCGGTACTGTGTGTTATATTGTTGTTTTTTTGAAATGATTTTTTGAAGATTTGTATAAAATAATAGTATCAGTATGCAATTACTTCCGATCTAGGTTTAAATACGGTTTTACTGCGTTCGTGTGGATTCAAGTATCGATGATTATTCAACTTATGCAAATTAGGTACTCAGTTATCTCTGTTCTTATTTTTATTTGACGTTAATTAGGTTAACAAAAAAGATGAAAAAAAATCGGGAGAAAAGCGGAACAAAGAGGGAAGCTGCTCATAAGATCGAAGGTATATAAACTTATACAGTACTCCGTATTGAACCCCATACTCTCAATGTAAATTATGCATATTGATTTTTCGTTAATTATGTATAGTTGCATGTAAAAAGAGATGGGTAGAAGTAAACGATGATTCTAAGGATGATTCTAAGGATGCTCCTGATGATTCTAAGAATAATTCTGATAATTCTAAGGATTGTAGTTTTCAAACACCGAAATCACAATTACACTTACTCTCAGATGCGATTGTAGGTATGTACATTAGTTGTTTTAATTATCTGTTCTTAGAACTTGAACTTGTTACATATGCCCTCTATACATATCATTTAAATCTGTTTTGCTCACTCAAATTTACAGCTGTCAATAATAAGCCTACAAAACCTACAAAAAATAGAAGGAAGAGGGTTGTACATGCAGTGAATGAACTCCCATCATTGAGCACAAGGATGTCCCTTGAAATTTTGTTTAAATTTGTAAGAAATCTGTCAGAAAGCAAATTGAAGATATTAAGGAATTGGGGTTCGGGGATATAATTTTTCTAAATGTAAGAGAAGTCCCAGCCAAACTTGGTCATTGGCTTGTTTCCAATTTTGACCCTGATTCATCATCATATAAAGGTAGGACACTTCAGGTTACGAATTTGGATGTACACATAGCAATCGGGCTTCCTATGGGATCAAATGATATTATATTAGCATCCTATGATGACAAGGATGTTGAATATAATCAATTAGTTGATGAGTTCAAGGAACAGTTTAAAGGTTCCAAGATAACAAACAATGTGTTACAATACGTGCTAACAACACAGACGGATGAGGGGGGGGGGGGGGGGGGGGATCAATTCAAGAGGAACTTCATTGTTTAACTTTGCTCTATTTTTATAGCGGGTAGCTGTTCTGTAACCCCAAGCTTAAAGATATTGAAGTCTCTAGTCGACTTGTCATTGGTACCTACCTTTAATTGGTGCAAATTTTGCCTTGATGGTTTCATTGAGGCCGTTGATTTGTGGAAGATGAACACAGCAGAGAGAAACAAGTGCTTTGGTGGACCTATAATGGTCTTTGTGTTCATATATCTGCAAAGAATGTGTTTCAGAAACAGCACACCTGTTCGTTCTTTCCCGACAATGTTGTTCTGGACATAAGAGTCCATTTCAAAGAGAATAATGGACGAAGCAAAGAAATCTGGTATCTGGTTATCCCATTACAACCGGTTGATTGGTACAAGGTGGATAACTCTAAAACCTGTACTGCAAATGTTTCTTCTGTAATGGAAAAAGAGAAGCTAGTGAAAGTGGAGGAGGAAATAAAAGATGAGAATGATGAGCCAAAGGAAGCAATACACTGGGTGCAAAATTTAATCAACAAATCTTGTCAGTTCTCAAAGTCTTTCAAGGGGTTGAAAGATGCGATAAAAGTTGCAAAAGTTGCCTCCCCCCAATGCAAACCACTACTAGACTTCGAAAATTTGGCAAATGAATTTATAAACAAACTTGCAGAAACGAGAAGAGAACAGCCGTCAAAAGAGAATGGTAATATTTTTTTTTATAATTAATTTTCTATCTGTTGCACATGTTCGAATTTGTACATGTTTATAGAACTGTCTGTTTTGACGTACATAAGTTGATATCTGTTGCATAAGTTATTATGTGTTGCACATTTTGGAATTTGTACATGGTTAAAACAGTGTCTGTTCTGACGTATATAAGTTACTATTTGTTGCACATATTGAAATTTGTACATGGTTAAAACAGTGTCTGTTTTGATGTAGATAAGTTACTATGTGTTGCACATATTAAAATTTATACATGGTTAAAAAAGTGTCTGTTTTGATGTACATAAGTTACTATGTGTTGTATAATTATAACTTATATACAGTATTAATTTTTCATCTTTTACTGCTTAGAATCTAGAGATAAATGGAAGGATGTTACTAATATTGCATCACAAGTTGTCAATGATGACAACACAAAAGAAGAAGGCAAAATACCTTCTACTTGTCAAAAGGACTTCCCTACCTTCTCAGATACAGACTTTGGTCTAGAAGAACTGACTCCACACGTATTAGAGGATTTAGAGATGTTAGATCAGGTAGTAGAAGAAGTTGTTTCTGCCAAAAAGAATGAGGTACCAAAGATGAAGAAGAAGAAGAAGAAGGAGAGAGACCCAATGATGCCCAGATACAGTTTGTTGAACTCAGATGAGAGCTATCAACTCAGTCAAGATATTAACCTTGACATGTATTCTGACCCTCAAGTTACACCTCAGATAAATGAAGATGTGGAAAATGTGGATAAAGAAAAAACTCCCCTCATAAATGAACAAGTGTTCAATTACAAGAGTGTGCCAATTGTGGATATGAAGAATGTGGATGTGGAAGATACTACTGAACAAATGTTCAATAAAATGCTTGTGGAGTTTGTGGAGAACATGGAATCTACTTCTGCACATGCAGTAGAAAAAGTTAACTTAGAAACTCCTTGTGCTGTGAAAAATGTCATTCGAAAGAGCCCAGATATTATTGAAAACTTGGTCACTCCACAAATAGTGAGGAATGCATCTCAGCAAGATGATGAAATGAATGAAAAAGAAATTGAAGTACAATACAAGAGGAAACAATCAATACCAGCTATTTTCAAGTCTCCTTTCATACAAAGGAACATCAGCTTTTTAACCAATCTGAGTGCCGAGGAGAAATTTGTGACAGACTATACATTTACATTAGATATGTCTCCAAGGTAAACAACTAATTTACATAGTTAAAGAACTGTCTGTTTTGATGTACGAAAGATACTATGTGATGCACATGTGTGAAATTTTCACATTATAGACCGGCGTCTGTTTTGATGTAGATAAGTTACTACTTATTGTATATAACTCATACAACAGATGTACATAAGTAAAGCACTATTAAAATGTGTTTAAATGCTAATAGTTTGAAAGTCATAGTTAAAATTGTTTCATATGAGTGATTGCTATACCAAAACTAATACACTAAATACTTTTTAATTTTACAGCGAACCTCTCTTTAAGTTTGATACCATTCAGATTTCAAGAAGGCAGATGTTGATGATGTCACAGTCTGAAACTAAACTTGAGGAACCAATTTTAAGTCTTTGGGGATTATTGATGAATGATTTGGAAAAGCTATCATCTCCATCATCCGTAAAGCGTGTTTATATGTCTCCATTTGACAAATATGTGGTAATGTTATATATTCCATTAACAATGTCAACAGTGTAAATATATTTTTGCTCATGAATCTCTTCTAAACACATCTTTAATATTTCAGATTCCTACTAGTGAAATGCAGTTGGATGATGTGCAATTGGTAAACAAATAGATACTCCTTATAACCTTCATTAATTCATTCATTCATTCATTCATTCATTCATTCATTCTGTAAACTAATAGTGCAATCTTCTTCAAGGTCTTTTTCTGGACAACAAAATTACCATCTATTGTTCTTACTATTTAAACTCAATGACAAAGTCATTTGAAGTAATTCACTTTGGGTGTCCTGAAGAACGTGACAGCCAACTGGACAGTTCTGAAGCTAAAGATAAATATGTGAGGACACTGATGTATTGTTTTTACTTTTTTGTACATTGAAATTTATGTCACCTTTGTTGAATACTTTGTTATATTTGCAGAGGAATTATCTCTCTGAAAAATTCAAGAATAAGATCAAATGGGCCAATCAAGTGACAGACTATCAAATAGTGGAATTTATTCTAGATTTTAGTCGTCATTTGGAAATTGACAATGGTATTTTGTCAATGAGGCTCATGGAAATATACAATGGGAATAAAAATACTTTTAACCAAGTGTTCAAACCGGTAAATATCATTGATACTATTTTATGTTTGATTATATTTCCATATATAAATGTTATTGATTGATGTATATGTTCAGAGCAATGTTACATATGATAAGTATGTAAGGATGATGAAGGTGCGGTATTGCCACAAAATACTAACCTCCACCAGGAATCAGATGAAAGATACTATTCTGAGAGATGCAAGAAAAATGTCAAGGAAACTTCTGTATGTTATAGACTTGCACTATGCTATCATATGACTACCATATATTGCACATAAAGCATAAATCATTAACATTTACTGTTCTATAACTTTTCTCAGTAGGGCAGCGGAACTCTATGTGGAAAATATATTCAGTGATGAAGAAATTATTCAAAAATTCTTAAAAGAAACAAAGAAGAAGACCTTTGCAGGAAAGGCAAATGAGAAAAAGAAGGACTCATATGACAACATTTTAAAATCATATAACATGTAAAATATTCTATCCTGTCCAATGTTTTTTAATTCTTTCATCATAATTAATTTTAAAATTGTTGATTATTTGTACTATGTTATCTTGCAGGGAAGAGGTTATGGAAACACAATGGATGAATGTAAGCCGAAAGGCGATGCAATCCTTGTTATTACCAAATGAACAACTATATGATATGGTAAATGTTACAGTAATATTATAAATTCAAATGCAGCCAAATCAATCCAACAAGTGTTCTTTTAATAGGCAATCGATATAGGTGGAATATATGCAACATTCATGAGGAATGATATAATATTCATTCCTACAAAATCAGGGGTAAAATATGTCAAAATTCCTGTACTTAAGTACTTTTTTGGTACATAATCATACAGTTGTTTACCTATTGTGTATCCTTTATTACATGAATTAAACCCAGAAATATTCTCTTCCCTGACAACGCCATACTGTACTGTATCATACTTGCCTGAAGATGGTAAATTCTTGAGAAAGGTATAACCATCTAATCTATATACTCCTATAGCATTAACACAGTTGAAATTTGTACATGGTTATAGAAGTGTCTGTTTTGATGTACTTAAGTTAATATGTGTTGACATGTTGAAATTTGTACGTGGTTATAGAAGTGTCTGCTTTGATGTAGATAAATTAATGTCTGTTGCACATGTTCAAAATTTGTACATTAATTAAAACAGTGTCTATTTTGATGTACATAAGTTAATATCTGTTGCAAAAGTTGTCAAAGCACAGTCTATTTTGATGTAGTTAAGTTAATGTCTGTAGCACATGTTTAAAATTTGTACATTAATTAAAATAATGTCTGTTTTGATGTAGATACGTTACTATGTTTTGCACATATTCAAAGTTTATACCTAGTTAAAACAGTGTCTGTTTTGATGTACATAGGTTATTATGTATTGCACATGTTGGAATTTGTACATGGTTATAGGAGTGTCTGTTTTGATGTACATAAGTTACTATGTGTTGAAAATATGTATTACAATAACTGTGAAATGTATACTTTTTCAGATCTTTATCCCAGTTCATATTGACACACCAGCACACTAGATTTTGATTGTGTGTGATTTTGAAGACAAAAAGAATTACATCTTGGATTCAAGTAAAAGGAAGGGTAACAAAGCACGAAGTGATGTTTGCTACAAAATAATGACAAATGTCGCAATCATCATTCAAAACTACTCCGGCTATGAATACATCTCCAAAAAAATGACGACATATCCAATGGAGTATGTCAAAAATGCAGCTCAACAAAGTAATAGATTTGATTGTGGTGTTTCTGTCTTGAAGTGGATAAATGCATTACACGACAAGAAGAAATGGACAGACAAAGATTATTTTAATGACATCAATGACTTTCGGCGTCAAACATGCATAAATCTTATAAGGTGGGATAAGAACTTTGTTAAGGATTTTACAGTCGACAGAAAATATAAAATTCTATTTTAGTTGTGTGTATGTAAACAGTCAGTGATGTAAACATTACTCCATGACAAGAATTTGTATAAACATCAACGCTTTTATAATCATTCTCAGGTGGGTTATGTACAGCTGATATGTACATATGTACATTACATAATAACCTATATACTGTACTTTGTAAATTGTTAAACGTACAACAAAATTAACCTATAACGTTCTTCTGTAAATAGTCAAAAACATAAAATGTACAGAGTACTACTTTAGATGGGTTATGTACACCTGATATAGAATTATGTACAATGATGTCCTAAGATAATTTACAACCCTAATCCAACCCTAAACCCTTTTCCTTATTCAAGGTCACTAAACCCGCAAGAAACTGAACCCTAAGAGGGTATTGGTGAATCCTGTCGTGGATGTGATTCAAACATGGGACACTGAACCTTAAGAGTAGGGTACTGCATAAGGCGGGACGGAAAAGGGTTTAGGGTTGGATTAGGCGCACCCGCTACGCGGCTCCGCCTAATCCAACCCTAAACCCTTTTCCTTATTCAAGGTCACTAAACCCGCAACAAACTGAACCCTAAGAGGGTATTGGTGAACCCTGTCGTGGATGTGATTCAAAGATGGGGCACTGAACCTTGAGAGTAGGGTACTGCATAAGACGGGACGGAAAAGTGTTTAGGGTTGGATTAGGCGTACCCGCTACGCGGCTCCGCCTAATCCAACCCTAAACCCTTTTCCTTATTGAAGGTCACTGAACCCGCAACAAACTGAACCCTAAGAGTGTATTGGTGAACCCTGTCGTGGATGTGATTCAAAGATGGGGCACTGAACCTTAAGAGTAGGGTACTGCATAAGACGGGACGGAAAAGGGTTTAGGGTTGGATTAGGCGTACCCGCTTCGCGGTTCCGCCTAATCCAACCCTAAACCCTTTTCCTTATTCAAGGTCACTAAACCCACAAGAAACTAAACCCTAAGAGGGTATTGGTGAACCCTGTCGTGGATGTGATTCAAAGATGGGGCACTGAACCTTAAGAGTAGGGTACTGCCTAAGACGGGACGGAAAAAGGTTTTGGGTTGGATTAGGCGAACCCGCTTCGTGGCTCCGCCTAATCCAACCCTAAACCCTTTTCCTTATTCAAGGCCACTAATCCCGCAAGAAACTGAACCTTAAGAGGGTATTGGTGAACCCTGTCGTGGATGTGATTCAAAGATGGGGCACTGAACCTTAAGAGTAGGGTACTGCATAAGACGGGACGGAAAAGGGTTTAGGGTTTGATTAGGCGTACCCGTTTCGCGGCTCCGCCTAATCCAACCCTAAACCCTTTTCCTTATTCAAGGTCACCAAACCCGCAACAAACTGAACCCTAAGAGGGTATTGGTGAACCCTGTCGTGGATGTGATTCAAAGTTGGGGCACTGAACCTTAAGAGTAGGGTACTGCATAAGACGGGACGAAAAAGGGTTTAGGGTTGGATTAGGCGTACTCGCTACGCGGCTCCGCCTAATCCAACCCTAAACTCTTTTCCTTATTTAAGGACGGAAAAGGGTTTAGGGTTGGATTAGGCGGACCCGCTTCGCGGCTCCGCCTAATCCAACCGTAAACCCTTTTCCTTATTCAAGGTCAGTAAACCCGCAAGAAACTGAACCCTAAGAGTGTATTGGTGAATCCTGTCGTGGATGTGATTCAAAGATGGGACACTGAACCTTAAGAGTAGGGTATTGCATAAGACGGGATGGATTAGGCGTACCCGCTACGCGGCTCCGCCTAATCCAACCCTAAACCCTTTTCCTTATTCAAGGTCACTAAACCCGCAAGAAACTGAACCCTAAGAGGGTATTGGTGAACCCTATCGTGGATGTGATTCAAAGAGGGTTATGTACTACTGTTATAGAATTATGTACAATGATGTCCTAAGATTGGTTATGTACAATTGATATAGAATTATGTACCATGATGTCCTCAAATGGGTTATGTACAGCTGATATAGAAATATGTACAATGATGTCCTCAAATGGGTTATGTACAGCTGATATAGAAATATGTACCTTATATAATGATCCTAAGTCCTGTACATAATAATGAATACAGTGTACATAATTATTTACGAAGATATACAATTTGCATTGTGTTTTTTAATTAAAATATGATATACATAATTATGAATACAGTGTATATAACTAATTATTTAGTATCAATACATTTTCAGTCTAAGATGTAAATAGATGAGTTATGTACAACTAATATAGAATTATGTATAATGATGTCCTCAGATAAATTATGCACTACCGATATGAAAATATATACATTATCTAGTGACAAATATTTACATAATGAGTTATAAACGTAATTCTGCAGAGCAATTATGTACATTATCTGATGGGTTATGTACATGTGATCTAGAATTACAATAATATCCTCAGTCGGGTTATGTACAACTAATATAAAATTATGTATAGTAATATCCTCAGAAAAATTAAGTACAACTGATATGTAAATATATACATTACTTAATGACCTATATACTATACTTTGTAAATTGTTACAAGTGCAACAAAATTTCTACTTTAAGATGTAACTAGATGAGTTATGTACAACTAATATAGAATTATGTCTAGTGATGTCCTCAGATGGATTATGTACAACTGATATCAAAATATCAACATTATTCAGTGACAAATATGTACTTCACAAGTTATCAAAATAATTCAGCAGAGAATCATTAGAGAATCTACGTAGTTCTTGATAATCGATTGTCTACTTTAGAATAAATATATTAATTTCTTGGATCAGCAGGTTCATAATCAGTTTTCTCTAAACGAATTGTTCAGGATTATAATCAAATGTGCAAGTGAAAATGACGACAATCAAATCAAGCATAGAAATCGTTGATAATCAAGCATAGAATTCCTTGATAATCAAATGATGAAGATCTACAATTGAAATGATGAAGACGCTCGATTTTACGAGTGAGCACAATTAAATCTGCAAGTGAAAATGATGAAGATCAAACGATGAAGATCTGCAACGGAACTGATGAAGATGATCGAATGATTTGAATGAAAAAATAAACAAATTTCTAGAGAGAGAAAGTCGCCTAATTCAAAAGGAAAGGAAGGAGATGGCGCGCGTTTGTTTTTGTGCTTTGAATTTTGATCAAGCCTGGTCCGTTGATATCAATCAGATCTAACGGCCCAGATGCTGCCTCAACGGTTGCAGGGAGTTGGGTTGCCTCAATGGATCCCGAATATATATATATATATATATATATATATATATATATATATATATATATATATATATATATATATATATATATATATATATATATATATATATAGGGGGGATCAAGGGAGTTAGCAACTCTCTAAGAGTTGCTTAGTGTTGATCCCCTCCATCCATTCATCTTAATATGGACGGTGGATGGATGGGGTTCAATTGTATATAAAAAAAGGAAGCCGCGGGACTGACATGCTGCGGACAGACATCAAGGGTCACTAATCAGCCATCAACCCATCACTAATCAATAGCTTCTCTCCTCACCCTACCCCCATTAATTTCCCTCCTCTCTAAAGTTCTGCCTAAACCCCCTTACACTTTCCCATTCACCCCTTTTGAATTCATTTCACCAGCTAATCACTCACCGCTCTCTTCCTCTCTCTAAAAACAAATCCATCTCCATCTCCGTCTCCATCTCCATCTCCGCAGCTTCTCCATCTCCGATAATGCCTAAAATTCCGGTGGTGCTACAAAGGTATGTTGAATGTTCCATTTTCGACCTCCGATTTTCCTTTTGTTCAACCCTTTTGTATCCCTTTTTCATGAACCCTAAAAAGTGGTCATGAACTCCGGTCATGAATGAACCATAAAAAATGGTAAAAGAGCATTTTTCCAACCCGATAAGCCTAATTTTGAGTTGAAGTTGTTGTAGTTGTACAGTGGTTGTAGTTATTGAGTCAAAGATGAAGTTTTTTTTCTTTGTTGAAGTTCATGTTGAAGTTCAAGAAGTTTTTATTTCTTTGTTGAAGTTCATGTTGAAGTTCCCATAATCGTCATTGTAAGTATGCATGTGCCATGAATTAGACAGTTTTTTGTTGTTGTTCTGTACATCTGCTGTAGTTGTATAGTCATACGTACTATATTCTATAACCACACTGTTGTAGTTGTATAGTCATATATTTTACATGCTTCCTTGTTGAAGTTTATGTTAAAGCAGTCTTATTTTCTCAAGTTCAAATCCCCGTAATCATCTTTCCAATGTTGCATGCGACATAACTGATGCGGGTTTTGTTGTAAAGTCACAAACTTGGTGTTTCGGAAGAAAAAAAAAATTAACATTTGAATAGTCATACAAAGTTGGTTGTACAGTCATACAGAGTTGTTTATATAGTCACCCGTCTGAAGATACATAGTCGCACTCGTTATATTTTGTTGTGAAGTCACAAAATGATGTACAATCACACCTTTGAAGCCACACAGTCGCAGTAGTTATGACGCAAAGTCGCACGCTTTATATTTTATAGTCACATTATATAACTAATGCGGGTTTTGTTGTAAAGTCACAGAGTTGGTGTTTGGGAAGATAAAAAATTAACATTTGAATAGTCATACAGAGTTGGTTATACAGTCATACAGAGTTGGTTATACAGTCACCCGTTTGAAGGTACATAGTCGCACTCATTATATTTTGTTGTGAAGTCACATAATGATGTACAATCACACCTTTGAAGCTACACAGTCGCACTACTTATGATGTAAAGTCACACGCTTTATATTGTATAGTCATGCAGTGTTGGTTGTATAGTCACCCGTTTGAGGTTGTATAGTCACATTCGTTACGCTGCAGAGTCACTGTCATTTTATGTTGAAGCCGTATACTCAGTTGTACAATCACACTCATTACGCTTGTTGTTATTGCAGCAGAAAGTCGGGTGCGAAGAAGAAAGTTCGAACGAAGTCCGGTAAGAAGAAGGCCGTGGCAGAGACATCGGACCGCGAACATGTAATTGATGATAGAGTGGTTGTGGACCAAAATTTGGGTAAGAAGAAGAAGAAGAAGACTATTGTAAAGTCTGTTGAAGATACATCGGGGAATCACATCGTTGCCGAGACGAATGTAGGGGGGACAGAAATCAATGACGAAGGCAGACAAAAGAAAAAAAAGAGGGTGACTTTTGATACACCGGTCGCCGATCTGGATGTGGGTGAGACAGAAAATATTGACGAAAGCAGGAAAAAAAAGAGGGGGGTCACATCTGATATACCGGCCGACCCCACTGTCGTGCGCGTGTCTCGGGGGAAGAGGGGAGGGGACCGCCGACATGGTCAGCCGGATATTCACTGTAGGCCCAGGTGGTTGCACCAGCTAATTGCGCAATTATCGAATGATCAGATAGAGAGGGTGCGTGCTGTTGGCTTCGGCGGGCTATTGAAGCTGAGGATCGAATCGATATCCATTGAATACGCGCTTATGTTCCTCCGTGCATTCTCTGACGGGTCCCATATCTTCCGTGCCTCACGCCGGGAGGCATTCATGATGTCAAAGTACGACGTCCATGACTGCCTCCAGCTACCTTTGGGCCCTCATACGGTGTAATTAATCCCAATGCAAAACAAGAAAGGGGCAGACTCACCTGACATGATCAGGTTAAAGAGTACCTGGAAGAAGGGGTTCGATGTGGTGGACAACAGCGGGCCAATAACATTAGGGAGGGTGCACAAAAAGTTAATGGCAACCAAAGCCGCTGACGACGACTTTGTCCGCAGGTTCGTGTTGTTCGCGTTATCATCATTCCTCGCGCCTACTACGAACAACTCACTGGACCAGAGCCTGCTGGCCGCAGTGGATGACGCGGACTTGATTCGGGAATAGGACTGGTGTAGCTTTGTCCTGCAGGATCTGGTGCGGGCGGGTAAGGGGACGCGTGACCCCAACAAAGTCCTCAACTACGTTTGGGGGTGCATCCCCATTCTGATGATTGCGTACTTCCAGCGCTATGATTTCCGTAGCGAGACTTGCAGCTGCGACGTACCATTTATCGCACATTGGGATGCACGGAGAATATGTGATCGTCTTGCTAGGGAACTGGAGACAGGATCCCTGGGAAATCAGCTGCGTTTAGGGATGGCAACGGATCCACAAGATCCGGTCCGCACGGACCGGATATGGATCCTATAATTTCAGATCCGTCGGATATGGATCGGATCCGGATCCGCTATCTTTAAACGGATCTGGATCTGGATCTTATTAGGCGGATCCGGATCCGATCCGCAAATCCGTTTAGAAAAAAAAATATATTGGACTGGTGAAGTTGTTGTTAAATGTTAACTGGGCCAGTAAAGCAAACTCTTTAGCCCACTCTCCTTGCATACAAACAACATCATACAAACAAAACAAACACATAAAAAATTCTAACCCTAGCCTCAAATCCTCAACTCTCACGTCCGACACTCATCGGCTCATCGCACTCCAACTCCATCTTCATCAATCACTCCAACTCCATCTCCATCTCCATCAATCATCAGTTCATCAATCGACCATAATCATCACTCCAGCTCCATCTTCGTCCTCACATTCGCCAGATTCGCAGTACATCTTCATCATCAATCATCCGTCCAACTCCATCAAGGTAGTGTTCTTCTATTGGTTTCTCTTTCTTCATCATTTCTATCATTTTCATTGTTTATGTTTTTTATTTTCATTGATTCGCACGTTTTTAACTGTTATTCACTTAATATCTGTTTATGTTGTTGAATGTCGATGGAGCAAAATAAGTGGGTACTCGGTCTTGTTGTTTGTTGCTGCTGCTATGGGGTTTCTGCTACTGCTATGGGGTTTGGTAAAGGGTTGGTACTCGGTTTCTGCTGCTGCTATGTCGGCATTGTACTCGGTTTGGTAACATTGCTGCTGCTTTGTTATATTGTTTCTGTTATGGCCCTTCTGTTATAACAAAATGCTGCTATGGAGTTGTTGCTGCTGCGATGTTGTTGGTACTCGGTGTTTGTGTTATTTTTGTCTTCGTTGCTGCTATTGTTGTACTGTCTTGTTGGTGATTGTTGTACTGCAATGTGGTTTATGGTATTTTTCTGTTGTCTTCCCCTCTTTTTCCCTCTTTTCTTTGTTTATGGTAATTGTTGAGTATGTAATTTGGTTAATCTTGATTGTTGCATAGTAAAATGTGTATGTGATGTTTATTAATGAGACCCACCTTCAATAATAGTGATTATTAATTGCTTTTTTCCCTTGGATTATCAGAAATTCAGAATCCAAGGTGAACGATCAAATAATCTTTCTTTAAGCTCTAATGAAGAATTGAGCGGTTCCACTATGCCTCTTGTTAATGTACCTATAGATGTAGAAAGTGAGGAGGAAGATTTCATTAACGTTCCTGATGATCAAGATGTTAACCCCATTAGAATCGAACAAAAAGAATCCAATGTAAGCGAACCAAGAACTAAAAAGCGTACTTCCGATGTTTGGAATTGTTTTGAATTAGTAAAGGTGAAAGGTGTTATGATTGCAAAATGCAAAGCTTGTAAGAAAGATCTTTCTTACAATGAGCGTAATGGGATTTCTCATCTTGGTAAACATGCACGTAACACTTGTCCAATGAGATTTTTGACAGTTGATGGTTCTCAAAAGAAGCTAAGAACAATAAGGGAGGTTGATGGCACTTCTACTTTAGAGTTAAAAGAGAAATATAAGAGTTTGACCAAGATTATACTAGGAGTATATTGAGTAAGATGGTGGTGGTGCATGAATATCCTTTATCGATGGTTAATCATCACGTCTTTAGAGAATATTCTACGAGTCTAAACCCTTACTACAAGATGATCTCTAGGAATACCTTGAAAAAAGATATTCTGAAGTTGTATGATGTCGATAAGCTTTCTATTAAGCGATTATTGGAGTTTAATGATAGTTGAATTGCGGTGACAACGGATATGTGGACCTCCATTCAAAAAAAAGGGTTCATGGTAATTACTTCACATTTCATTGATAGAAATTGGAACTTGAGGAATCGAATGTTGAGGTAACTATTTTAATCTTTATAAAACTTATCCACCATCTCTTGATATTATATATTGTGTGTGTATTTAAATTGTGTGTTTATTTGAATTGTGTGTTTATTTGAAGGTTTCGTTATGTGCCATCTCCACATACAAAAGATGTTCTGGCTGAAGTTTTAATGGAGTGTTTGTCTCAATATGGTCTAGAGAGTAAGATTTCTTCCGTTGTGGTTGACAATTGTACCACAAATGATGCAATGACGAGAATATTGCTTGCAAATTTCGAGAAAAAGTGTCTTATGTTGAAAGGCAAGTTCTTGCATTTGAGATGTAGTGCTCATATCTTAAATTTGATTGTTAGAGATGGGTTAGAGGTCATTGAATCGGGGATAACAAAAGTGAGAGAGTGTGTTTCATTTTGGGGTGCTACTCCTAAAAGGATTGAGAAATTTGATGAGTCTTGTCGTTTTTTGGGTATTAGTAACAATCAAAAGTTGATTCTTGATTGTAAAACAAGGTGGAATTCAACTTTTTCTATGCTTGAATCCGCATTGCCTTATGTGGATGTGTTTGAAAGACTAAAACGACTAAATAGAAAGTTGAAATTTGATATTCCTTCAAATGAAGAGTGGAACTTGGCTAGTATTATTTGTAAGAAGTTGGAGATATTTAGTAATGCTACTAAAGTGTTTTCGGGGAAGCATTATCCTACTTCTAACTTATTTTTCGAAAGGATTGTGAGATAAAGCTTGCTTTGAGATCTTGGTTAGTTGATGATGCTCTTATTGTTAGAACCATGGCTACAAATATGGTTGTGAAATTTGATAAGTATTGGGATCACATAAACATTCTTTTAGCTATTGCCGCCATTTTGGATCCTAGGAATAAGATGGATTGTGTCGAGTATTATTTTAAGAAATTATATGGTGAAAGTAGTGAAGAAAAAGTGATTATGGTGAGAAAATCTTTGGATGATCTTGTTATTGAGTATCAACATAGAAATGAAGAAAATGTGACACAAGACTTGTCTAAAGGAAATGGGAAAAGAGCTCTTGATATTTCTAGTGTGGAAGGTGACGAGGATGGTTTTGCTAGAGAAAAGAAAACAAAGAAGAGAAAGGTGAATGTAATGGGTGAGGTGGACCATTATTTGGAGGATGAAACACAACCCGAAAATGTCAACTTTGACATTCTTAGTTGGTGAAAAATGGATCATAAATATCCTACACTAAGAAAAATTGCCAAGGATATTCTTGCTATTCCAATTTCTAGTGTGGCTTCCGAGAGTGCCTTTAGCATGGGAGGAAGGGTAATTAGTTCTCATCGCTCAAAACTTCATGCTAACACCATAGAAGCCTTAATGTCCTTGCAAAATTGGAAGGTTGAGGATATTCAAGGTGATATTTATTATTAAAATTCTCACATTATTTTATTTGCAATATCTTCTTTGATACATAATGATATGTATGTATATTTGTTTTGAAGATAATCTAGAAGACACACGTGTATGCTCTACTATAAATGAGGATTCGGATAGCGAAGAAGAAGATATTGATGCAATTGACATGGTGAGTTTTTATTGATTGCTTTTGTTAATTAACCTCTCTTCTTGTTAGTGATATTTGTTTTCATATATTAACATGCTATATATTCTTTGACATTAGGATATTGATGCTATTTCTTACGAAGACATGGAAGAAGGAACTCAAGAACCTTCAAGTGTCGACTACTAAATTAGCATTTTATTTTGTAATTAGTAAACTATGTAATTTGATTTGGCGGAACTTTAATTTGTATTTATTTCTATTATTTCTAAGACTTTTTTCTTTGGTTTTGAACTTTGATTCGTAACTTAATTTGGCTTAGGATAATTTTAATTGTAAGATTATTTAAATTTAATATTGTCAAAATACTCGCTAATCTAAAAGCTTGAAGAATACGAAATTTTAATTAAGTCAAAAATTGGATCCGGTCCGAATTCGGACCGGATCCGGATCCGCTGATGGGGATGCGGATCTGGATTTGGATCCATGTGGATCCGGTCCGGATCTGGTCCGTTGCCATCCCTAGCTGCGTTCGAAGGTGTCGTACCCACGTACATGTGGGAAAACAGACATCGAGGGCACCCCCGCTATAACGATGCCCTCTGACCACCAGCACTCTAGTCCCAAGAGAATAACGACAAGGATGAAAAGAGACGATCAATCGGAAGACAGCGCCGTTGACGTAAGTGATTTCCCGGCCACTCTATAAATCATGAATTAATTGTTCGTGAGACGATTTATTCTGAAAGCCCTACCTATGTTTATAAAAGCATGTACGATTCATAAAAATTGTGTTTATAATACAGTCACACACTATTACATGTATAGTCACACACTATTACCTGTATACTCACACACATTATGTTGTCCAGTCACCACTATAACCTGCATAGTCACACACTATAAGCCGTATAGTCACACACTTTATGCTGTGCAGTCACACACTTTATTCTGTATAGTCACACACTTAGATGCTTAGTCATACTCACACTGCCAGCCTCAACACCACTGAGCTTCACACTAATGATTTGACTTCAACTGAATTATAGGACGACCGGCATTTTTTCATGAAATTCCGAAGGTGTGCGCTAGGCTGCCTCCAAAGTGAGAGAAATAGCGACGAGGAACAACGCAGTTCCAAGTTAAGACCCGTCCTCCCAACAATTTTAGGAAGATCCAGCTGTCCTCCGGTATATCGATGAAGTCGCTTCGTTGGCCGGCCAGTCGAAGCAGACTACCCAGAACACCCCCGTCGTTGAGGGCGAGGAGCACCGCGATGCTGAAGCCTACGATCTGATACACCAAATTGTGCAAGACTTGCGTGAATCTGGATACGTGGATGACGATATTGAGAAATCAGGTTTTTGTGTTGGAGATGGTGATGGAACAGAAGGTTACGATGATGAGGGCACTTTTGAAGGTGGCATCGTGACACCGGGTTTCTGTGAGGGAGAAGTTAAAGAGAGTGATGCCGCTGAAGAAATCAACCAAGACTCCGATGTGCATCGTTCAGTTGACATGAGTCCAACCGTAGTGTTGGCTCTACGGCAAGCAGGGTGGGAGACAACTGACCCACGGGCGGCTTTAGATGTAACACCGGCTCCGCCCGATGCGACAATCAGTTCTAGTCTTGAGAAGGAACTGCACAAGGCAGGCTGGGCTGTGGCGGACGCTGTTGCCACCACGCCTGCAACGGCAGAAATCATTACGAACGATAATCAGCAGACAGGCGAGAGTTCGAGGGTCAGTACGCAAACCAAGGCACTACATCATCGGTACATCTTCCACTCCGACGTGGCATTTGAATGCATGGCTGCGATTCCAGACAATTTGGGCTGCACGTTGGACTGTGGGGAAAAATTGAGGGGGCAACATGTAGTCTCTGGATTCATGTGCTCCAATATCGTCATCTTCCGGGGTATCCTCCACGTACGGAAAGATATAATAGACTACGTCTTCGACCGGTCAACGCCACGTCTGGCAGGGTACGTATTTATTGTGCTGCTCATGTCGTTTTTACAATGCATGTGCTAATCGGGACTTTGTTTGGTCTACAGCGAGATGCTGGTCGAGTTCACAGATTACGACTGTATAGCGAGGGGCGACATGCAGTCGCTCAAACCTCGCCTACAGGTGATGAATAACGTCATTGACTGCTGGTGTAGGTTGCTGAACCAGCTGGTGTACGAAAACAGAGCACCAAGAGTAACTAGTAGATGTTACTTCTCTCTTGGACACACGGTACGTTCACCCCCCCAAATTAGCTGTAGTCGCACACTATTGGCTGTATAGTGTCACACTATTACATGTATAGTCACACGCATTATGTTGTCCAGCCACCACTATAAACTGCATAGTCATACGCTATAAGCTGTATAGTCACCCACTTTAAGCTGTACAGTCACGCACTTCGGTCTGTATAGTCACACTCATGTCAAACACACACTAACTACATGTATTACCATCAATGCATGTGAGCAGTCCCCAGTGTTGGAATTGTGGAAGAAAGGAGGCAAGGGCAATAATTATGACGAAGAAATATTTTACGTGTGGAACGAGTGGATAAAAAACAGTTTCTCCGACTTTGCTTTGGAAGCGGACATGGTATTATCCTGGACATACTGTCTATTTGTAGATGTTATCGGCCCATAATCCTGACGCATTGTCTGCAGGTGTTCGTCCCGACCTTGACGGGTAACGAGGGTCACTACAGTTGCGCCTGCATCAACTTCAATTCTGAGCAAATAGAGTACCTCGACAACCGGTTGTACGACGAAGATTTTACGAAGTTGTCTTACTATGGCATTGCTCGGACAGCGGTCAGGCCCTTTTAATTTAATACTAAATCAATTATGTGACCGCGAATGTGTTCAACAACTGATCCTGATTGAACTTGTTTTGTAGGCTGATAAAATGGGGGAATTCATGGTACAACAAGGGTTGGAGAAAGGTGAGAAGGTCCGTGCGTTTAAATTGGTAAACGTTCCCTTATCATGGCAGGGGGTGGGGTACTCCGCCAATGACTGTGGAGTGTACCTGATGATGCACATGATGCTGTACACCGGGTCCCCGTTCAACTGCTCCTTGGGGACAATGGCGACCATGAATATGTGTAGGGCGGAAATCACGGCAACCCTTATACTGAGCGACGTGAACAAGATGAGGGACCCTGTTTTAAGGAAAGTGGCAGCATTCGGAGAATAGAAGGAATCGTTGGAATCTGCCCGTACGTTTGAAACCACTCTTGTGAAGGAAACCACCAAGAAGCATCAGAGCAAATCACCGAAAACACCTGAACCCACCCCCCGATCGGTCCCGGAAGAAAGACAGTCGGCAATTAAGTCTCGGATACGGGGCTGTGGAGATGGGTTGGGTTGCTCTTTGAACCAGGGTGTTCCTGACCCCGCCGTCATTGTAATGTCGGCCTTGTTTTGCCTGCACCGACCGCTATCGAGTAAGATGCCCAGCCTGCGAAAACACACCGCCGACTACTGCTTCCTCGACGATAATGGGTACGACGAAAGGTAAGTAACCGTCTTTGATTACTGATACGTGTTGCATATTACACCTACTAACCGATGTCAAAAATATGCAGTGAACGATTGGGGTACTTCAGCACTCATGCGCAGCTGGAGAGGCGTGACATTCAAACGCTCTTGTCCGGAGGTAGCATGAGCGCCGCTGTGCTGGAATATTGGTCGCACCTCATGAACTGGTTGGAATCAGACGACAACCGGCATGGGTTATCCTCCCCCTCTGACCCAACGATGGCGTGGTTCGGAATTCAACACATGGTATGCCCCCATAACCTCCTATCTGTCCCATTAAATAGTACAAATGATCCCCATTCATATTAACTGAAAAGATGTAAAGTCCGTGTTGTAGTTAGAAATAATCACAGTCACAGTCACAGTCACACATGTTGATGTGTACAATCACATGCTATGAGTTGCAGAGTCACACATACATGTTGGTGTGTACAATCACGTGATATAAGTTGCATAGTCAGACATCACTTTGCAGAGTCACTCATGTTGAGGTGTACAATCACGTGATATAAGTTGTACAGCCACGCGCATGATATAGTTAGACATCCTGGAATTCACAATCACACTGTCATGTATAGTCACGGTCTGTACGCTGCAAAGTCACGTAGCTTAGTCTGTACAATCACATGCTATAAGCTGAATAGTCAGGCATTAAATAGTACTAATGACCCCCATTCACATTAACTGAAAAGATGTAGTTTACTTTGCAGAGTCACTCATGTTGAGATGTACAATCACGTGATATAAGTTGCATAGTCAGACATCATAAAAATTTACAATCACAATGTCATGTATAGTCACAGTCTGTACGCTGCAAAATCACGCAGCTTAGACTGTACAATCACACACTTTGCGATGTGCAGTCACGCACATGATACTCATCAAACTTCCGCACCCTGTCACTGATGGCAACTAATACTCACCATCATTTAGGACTCACTGACCCGTATACTGCAACGACCCGACTCAAGTACCCCTGCGGACGAAGACAAAGACGGTGTGTACGAAGCATGGGACAAATTCATACAAGATTGCGCCGGGACATTCGACTTGAACGCCGAACTGCTGTTTTTTCCAGTGCATACTATGGGGCACTACGCGTGCGTGTGCGTCAACTTTAGAGAAAGAACAGTTGATATCCTCGATCACCATACACACGCCCCAGGGTCACATATGTTCCGGGTATCCGGCGCAATAGTAAGTTATTGCACGCATATGTTTTATTTCAAAATATTCTACTGCTTCCATAAGTGCTGACGTTACTATTACCTAATACTGCAACAGGTGCAAGCATTGACCGACTACATGGACGAGAAGGGGCTGCTTAGAAGCATTCACCTGGCGAATTTTACGCATCGATAAGTAAAATTAGAATGGCAGAGCGCCCGGAAGAACGATCCAGAGTCCGGCATTTTCTGCTTGATGCACATGTGCCTGTACGACGGTGCGTCGTTCACCTACCCTGATATTGGGACAAAGGTCGGGAGGCGTTACTTGTCGTTCGAGGTTGCAACAACCCTCGTACTTGCTGACATGAATGAAGCTCGTGGGGACGTGTTGCCGAAGATTCGCGCTTTCATAGCAGACGCGCCAAGCATATGGAAAACACTCGATGACAAACGTAAGATAGGAAAACTCGTGGAACAAAAAACCTCAGCGAACCGTAAGGCGTGAATGTGTAGTGAAGTGAAAACACTTTTTTGTGAATATAGAGAAATCTCATGTTAGAGTATCTTCAGAATGACAACTCAGTATCAGGGTCGCACATGTGCAATGTGATACAGTCACACAACTTCTGACACACAGTCTTGGTTAAGCTCTTGCAGAGTCATGACAGACAACCACAAATTCACTAATTAATTATACTAACTAACCCTGCATAAATATCCATCCATTTACTTTCAGTTTATTTCAACTTAAAATTAAACGACTGTTTCACCTAAAAAAAACCGATGGTTCCCGTATTTACAGAAGACACCAAAAAAAATGTTCACAGACCATAAAATCAGATTATTTCCCAAAAAATGAACGATGGTTCGAAACTATGTCGACGCAATATAAACTGTACGCATCAAATGCACTGGGACTAGGGAGGTGATGTTTGTGAGTCTCAATGCACATTGAGAACACAAACAATCACCTCACTCTCTTAACCCTAATTACTTTAGAAGGATAGGACCCCCACCTAACTCAATTAATATTTACTTCCTCCTTTACTGCCTCCCCCCTTCAAATACCAACGCCATTTTTACCCCAACTACTTCCAACTTCACTTCTTTAACCCTAAAAAAATGGCAAGCAAAATAGAAGAAATCAGAAAATTGATCGAGGAGTACGATGGTTTGTTGAATACCACTAGATCCAATGAATTATCAGCCATGCAGCTAGTCGCCCCTGCCATAGACGCGAGGACCTATATGGCATCCATTGGCAATACAGAAAAGGAGACCGAACTGGATGACTACATCGAATTCTTGATGAAAAAGTGTATTGGATGTTTCCGCACTAAGAAAGCATTGCACCGTGATTTGGCCAACTTGAAGAAGATGCTTCAAAAAAACGGGGGTTAATTATGCGTGTAGCGTAGATGTAGCTTGTTTTAATGGTATGTAATGGATATTATAATGTGTTTTAGGATTTAAAATGTAGCATGTTTCCCGCATTATGTCGTGGAATGTTTTTGTGTTTCAAGTACTGTGTTCGTAGAATGTTTTTACGTTTCAAGAATATTATTATGTTTCAGGATGTGACTTTTTCTGATGTACAAATATTTCTATTGTTGTTTCGCTATTTCTCTATTTTTATGGACACATGGTGTACAGTCACACTCGACAAGTTTTATAGTCACACTCAACATGGTGCATAATCACAGTCATCATGTCATAAAACCAGTTTAGGTTTCTACACTTTCGTTTGGAGAATCACAGTCAGTGTATTGTAGAATCGCAGTCATTATCTTGTACAATCACACTCCTACAATTAGTGTAACCACACTCCACCTTTTGTTGTAGAGTCACACCCTGCCTACTGTAAAGTCGCATTCATTGCATTGCACAATCACACTCACTTGTTTTGTGTCAACCAAATATTAAGTTAATAATGTTTGTAGCGTTTAAAAATGATGCATTTCAGATTAAAAACGACTACTATTTCAATGTATTTTTACAGCCAAACAACAAAAAAAAATTTACAGACCCCATGTTTTACGACTATGCCATATTAGAAATAATTAAGATCCGCAATAGACGTAAGCAATATCACGGACCTTGACCATTTCAAACGTTAACAATCTTTATGTTTAAAAAAAACGATGTGACTGTGAAGGGATGTTTGTGAGTCTCATTGAAACATTGAGAAACACAAACACCCACCTCAATCTCCTAACCCTAATTAATTTATGAGGATAAGCCCCCCACCTAACCCATTAAATTTTCACTCCTCCTTACTGCCTAACCCATGCATTTTCAACCCCCTATTTACTGCCTCCCCCTCTTTAAATACCAACGCCATTTCTTACACCCAAACCACTTCAACTTCACCACTTTTACCAGCCCCTACTTACAACTCCACCACTTCAACCTTAGAAAAAATGGCCAGCAAAATAGAAGAGATCAGAAGTTTGATCGAGGAGTACGATGGTTTATTGGATACCACTATGTCCAATGAATTAAAAGCCATGCAGCTAGTCGCAACTGCAATTGACGCGAGGAACTTCGTGGCGTCCATTGGCGATACACATACAGAGGCCGAACTGGACAACTACATCCAGTTCTTGATGAAGAGGTCTATGGACTGTTTCCGCACAAGGAAAAGGTTCCAGCGTGACTTGGCCAACTTGAAGAAGATGCTTAAAAAGTACGGAGGTTAAGTATGTATGGGTTAAGATGTAGCGTTTAGTAATGGACGTTTTTATGTGTTTAAAGTTTTAATGAATGTTAAAATGTAGCGTTTAATGGTATGCAATGGATGTCTTTCGCATTATGTATGCATGTATGCAATGGTATGTCGTAGAATGTTTTCCGCGTTTAATGGTATGCAAGTATTATATGTTGTGTAAGAGACAGACTTTTTCTAATGTACAAATATTTCCATCACTATTGGGCTATTTCTCTATTTTCATCGCTATTTTTCTAATGTACAGACACATGGTGTATAGTCACACTCAACAAGTTTTATAGTCACACTAAACATGGTGTATAATCACAGTCATCATGTCATAAAACCAGTTTAGGTTTCTACACTTTATTTTGTAGAATCACAGTCAGTGTATTGTAGAGTCACAGTCATTATCTTGTACAATCATATTCCCACAATTAGTGTAACCACACTCCACCTCTTGTTCTACAATCACACACTGCCTACTGTAAAGTTGCACTCATTGTGTTGCACAATCACACTCACTTGTTTAGTGTCAATCAAATATTAAGGGCATAATGTTCCTGTACAGCTGTATTTGTAGCCAAAGATGATGCATTCCAGGATAAAAACAACTGTTATTTCAATGTATTCTTACGGTAAAAAAAACAAAAACAATTTTACGGACACCCATGCTTTACGACTACGCCATTTTAGAAATAATTAAGGTCCGCAATAAACATAAACAATATCACGGACCTTGACCATTTCAAACATCGCCAAGTCTTTATGTTTCACAAAAAAAGCCCCCATGATCTACGACTTACACCATATTAGAATTGATTGAGGTCCGCAATATACGAAAACAATGTCACGAACCTTGACCATTTCAAACGTCGACAACCTTTGTGTTCCCAAAAAGAATGTTCCTAAGTAACAGATGATATTCATGAACAATCCTCCTCGACAATCCCTGCCGGGTCCTCCTCCTCCTCCTCAACATTGACAGACAAGTCAGCAATAGGTGGGTACTCAACAAACGGGTTGGGGCAGTTCCTCTTGTCATGGTGCCCCATCCTCTTGCAGTTCTTACACAGCTGTTTAGGCTTGGCGGCAATTGCAGCAGCCTTCGCCTTAGAAGAAAGCATCCGCTTCCCACTGCCCTTGTTCTTGTCTTTCTTCGGGGGCAATATGGTTATTTCAATTGCGCTCGTAGAGCCGAGGAACTCCTCTAATTCTTGCGTCTTGCTACAAGGGCCAGCAAAGGCAATATCGGACCTGAAATCGCGAATGACGTCAGCTAGATTACTAACGTCTTCCTTACCCATTTTGCTGACATTACTGACGGTCTCATAGAACTTCGAAAACAGCCTCGTGACTGTAACAGCCTTATCATCGCTTAGGCGACTCTCTAACAGGGGACACGCATTAACATTACATAGAGAATCCTTTGTCCATCAACATGCCACGTACCGTTCCGAGATCGTCTCCCGTCCTTTCGAGGAGTATATCCAAATGGCGTGCCTGCAAAGATCTCCATACCGACGGAACTTCCTGCAAGTACAGCTGACCTCACAGGTACCTGCGAGTGCATTAAAAAACAAATAAAGAGTGCGCCTCTTGACCGTACGGACAGTGGCTATGCAACGTACAGGATGTGACTTTCTAAAGGTATGATCACAACCTTGACAGGGTATAGTCACACCCATTATGCTGCATAGTCAGAGTCCTTACGCCGCAGAATCAAACGAATTGCGTTGTACAATCACACGCACCGCATTCCAGAGTCGCACCCTTTATTGTGTATAGTCACGTTCAATGAATTATAGAATAAAACTCGTTACGTTGTGCATTCACACTCACCACGTTGTGCATAGTCACACTCACCGCAGTTTAAAATCACAACGTTTAGGTCATATAGTCAGGCTATGTGACTGTGGCTACACAACATGGACAATGACTTTCTATGCCAATACCTGGATTTTATTCAACAATGTAGTTGTGGTCCCGGATGGAGTCCAGTACACTTGTCGCTTCGATCCTGTCCTTCTCCTGATTCCCACGAACGCTGCAAGTGTACAGTGAAAACTTTACCTCTTCCTGAAAGTGTACAAAAGCCACGTGCGTGTACACCCTTGCCGCGTGGTTCTCCATCAGATTCGTCGATCTAATTTTGGGGAATGTCTGCCGGTTATCGTTGTCTAGCCTCTTCTACATGTGCCTCTGTTGGTCCATCGCACTTTCGAAACGCATCCAGAACTGGACCAACGTACCATTGTTGTCTTCAAACTTTTTGAAGAAACTGTTCTCACTCTCTGATCTTTGCGTTGTCCTCATAATTCCGGACATCCTCACCTCCCTGCAATGCGCTGTCTTCGAACATTTTTTCGAACCATTCGATCCCAACAGCATCATAGTCGATCATAATCCGCCCCCACCTGTCGTCGAACTCCGACGCCTCGATGTCATCATCCCATATAATTGCATTGAGGGCTTTTACAAATTCCGAGGCGTCCTCTCTTGATCTGTCGTACTTTGTTGGAACCTTGTTCATGATGTGCCACGTGCAACACCGTTGGTGCGCTGCTTTGAATATTTCTGGGACGACTTTAAAAATTCCGGGATCCTGGTCTGTAATGATATAACACGGTTCCTTCCCGCCCATGGCTTCCAGAAACCGGGAGATAACCCATATAAATGACTCGTAGTCCTCCTTAAATCACAACGCCTCACAGAACGTGATAGACCGTTTGTGGTTGTCCATGCCAGTGAACGGTGTGAACACCATAGAATACACGTTGGTTCCGTACGTTGGGTCGAACGAAACTGCATCCCCGAATGCCGTGTAGTTCCTTCGAGCTGCACCATCCGCCCAAATGACCCTGCGTAAGCTTCCGTCTGTATCCACATCGTAGTCAAAGTAAAAATCCTCCTGATTGTCCCTCAAACTCTTGAATCGGTCTATGAACAATTGACCATCCTGCTCGTGGACGAAGCACTTGACGTCCCTCCCCCAGTTCTTGACATCAACCAACGATGCTTCGATGTTCTGATATCCACCCGACAACTCCTTGCACATCCTGTATGTCCGAGTCGCCCCGATCTTCAGTTGCACACACAAAATTGCAACTGCATTAGTCTCGCACAGTTAGCAGTCAACCATACACTAACAACATTGTTCACAGACATTACGCACCCTCGAGTTGCAAACGATCATCTCCTTGTGATATCTTGATAGATTTCGATATGACTTTTGAAACTCTCTGCCCTTAACCATCACAAGATCGTGGTTTTGTTCCTCGATGAACTCTTCAATATAAAACCCCCCGATCATTGCATAGAGCCTAATTCTTGCTCCACATTGCGTCCTCGTTGCCTTTGTAATCCTTTTGGGTTCGTACGATCCCACATACTCTTGCCCCTCCTTCTCTCCCGTGCTCGACAGCTTCACCATGCTCTGGTTGGCTGTTTTGCCAATCCTTTTGGGTTCGTACGATCCCACATACTCTTGCCCCTCCTTCTCTCCCGTTCTCGACAGCTTCACCATGCTCTGGTTTGCTGTTTTGCCCTCCTTGTTACAAGCCAATAATTTCTTCTTGATCGAACCATCAAATGATCTAGTTGTCGTGTACCTCTTTGCCTCGAAACCAAAATAAGATGCGTAAGATTGATAAAACTTGAATGCTCCATCGATGTCCGCGAACTTCTGCCCTACGTAAGGCACAATCACTGTGTCTTCAACTGGCATATAGGTTGGAAAAAAAAATTATCAAAGGTTGGAACAAAAAAAACTATAATAAAAAACCTATATTATACAATAAAAAAGAGACCCTAAATTACACACTATCAATCTTGCAACGCACCCATTCATCTCTGACCTTATTGAAATGTGACTTTTCTCAACAACGACTGTGACTTTGCTCGTATAACAGCATGATTGTTAGAGATTAACACCCACACCGCATAACAACAGCAAGTACAACTACAACCCAAGATGCAATACTCAACAAAAAAAAAATACCAAGAATAATAAATATAACAATGATAAAGAAACAAACATATATATTTGGAATAGTAAAGCAACTTCAACGTAATACAACTACACCTACAGCAGAAAACTACAACTACAACCAAACCCTAAATTACACACTATCAATCTTGCAACGCACGCATTCATCTCTGACCTTAATGAAATCTGACTTTTCTCAATAACGACTGTGACTTTGAAGAACAACGATTGTGGCTTTGCTCATATAACAGCATGATTGTTAGAGATTAACACCCACACCGCATAACAACTGCAAGTACAACTACAACCCAAGCTGCAATACTCAACAACAATAATAAATATAAAAATGATAAAGAAACAAACATAAATATTTTGAATAATAAAACAACTTCAACATAATACAACTACACCTACAGCAGAAAACTACAACTACATGCAACCAACAAAATAATAATTTGCCTTGATTAATATCCACAACACATAAGAACTACAAGTACAACTACAAACCAATATGCAATACTCAACAACAACAACAAAAAATACAATGATAAATATAACAATGATAAAGAAACCAAGATAAATATTTGGAATAATAAAGAACCTTCAACGTAATACAGCAGAACAACTACAACAACAATGAACGTGTGACTGTCTGTCATATTAAGTGTGACTATCACGTTATAACGGTGTGACTCTCCAAAAATATCAAACCAAACAAAACAATGTTCGACTGCACATTTTCGTGACTCTTCTCATTTAACAAACCAAGATCAAAAAAAGGAATGCAAGATGCAAGATACCAAATATATATGTATATATCCATCTTACCTGGTACATGTTGACCAGAAATTTTCAACTGCACATTTTCGAACATATGATCATTTCGTGATTCTTTGAGGAACAATACCATTAGAGCATAAAGACGTAGAGCAATTTACGAATTAGGGTTTAGTTATTGTGAATAATGATATAGATAGAGGGATGATTTTTTATTTGGGATAAATTTCGAATTTTAGTGAGAGCTTCGTGGGAGATTTGGGATGAATTTCGAATTTTAGTAAGGGAGTGAATTTTGTTGATGGAAAGGGTGATAGATATGGTGACAGAAATGGTGATTGCATGCTCTGCTTTTGCCCTGCTGCTGCCTGCTGCTTGTCAGTCGATGCACATCCTCTCCCTTTTTTTTTATTAATCTAAGCCATCCATCCAAACCAAATTAAGGGCCAAAAACACAACTTCCCAACTTCCCACTTTCCACCAAACTCCCTTGATCCCTTTTCTATATATATATATATATATATATATATATATATATATATATATATATATATATATATAGATAGAGAGAGAGAGAGAGAGAGAGAGAGAGAGAGAGAGAGAGAGAGAGAGAGAGAGAGAGGATGGCTCCGGTGAGGCAGGGCAACATCTTACACCCATAGAGGCAGCATCTGGACCATTTGATTAAGATCTAATCTAACGATCCAGATTAAAAGACTAAAAATCACGCGCTTCTGCTTTGCACCTTCAATGGCTAGTAACTCTACATCTTCAATGGCGACTGATTCTTCATCAAAGCGTCGAAAATTAGATACAAATGAAAATCTTTCAATTTCACCTTCAATTACTTCAGATTTAGGTCAGAAAATTTCTATTTATTTTAAAATTCAATTTCAGATTTTAAGTCTGAATCCTAATTTATTTATGCCGTGATTCGTTTTTTGAATGCAGTGAATAGTCAAGAAAAAGCTGCAACATGTTCGATGATGGGAGATTCTAATAATTTATGTAAAATATTTCATTAATTCATCTATTTTTGAATTTTAGTTCATATTACTTCATTAATTCAATTGCTTCAAGTTTTCATAGAAACGTATCTTATATTGTTTGGTTCATATTTAAAGCAGTTGCTGCTTTGATGTACACAACTTATTATGTGTTGTACATGTTGACAATTGTTCATAGTTAAAGCAGTTGCTGCTTTGATGTACACAACTTAATATCTGTTGTACATGTCTAGAATTGTTCATAGTTAAAGCAGTTGCTTCTTTGATGTAGATAACTTAATATCTGGTGTACATGTTTAGAATTGTTCATAATTAAAGTAGTTGCTGCTTTGATGTATATAACTTAATACATGTTGTACATGTATGAAGCAGTTGCTGCTGTGATGTACATAACTTAATATCTGTTGTACATGTTGACAATTGTTCATAGTTAAAGCAGTTGCTGCTTTGATGTACACAACTTAATATCTGTTGTACATGTCTAGAACTGTTCATAGCTAAAGCACTTGCTTCTTTGATGTACATAACTTAATATCTGTTGTACATGTTGACAATTGTTCATAGTTAAAGCAGTTGCTGCTTTGATGTACACAACTTAATATCTGTTGTACATGTCTAGAATTGTTCATAGTTAAAGCAGTTGCTTCTTTGATGTAGATAACTTAATATCTGGTGTACATGTTTAGAATTGTTCATAGTTAAAGTAGTTGCTGCTTTGATGTATATAACTTAATACATGTTGTACGTGTTAAAGTTACATAGATACTCCCAATCCTAAGCAAGATTTGAAGATGCCAAGTTGTTCGAAAGACTTGAAACCTTATGTGGGTCAAATTTTCAAGGATTTGGAAGAAGCATTTCAATTTTATTCCAAGTACGCAACTGCTGGTGGCTTTATTCCTAGGAAGAGTACTGGACGCACTAGTCGTGGTATTGTTAAAAAAAAGTACATTGTCTGCAATAGAGAAGTGATTATGAACATAAGGGACAACAGCAAAGAAGGGAGATAACAAGAATTCTTTGTATGGCCAGAATTGTCTTAGACAGAACATCTGATGGGAAATATGAAATCACAGAATTTAATGAAGGACATAACCATTATTCGAACACACCTTCCACGATGATGCACCTTAAAAAAGCAAGGAAACTCACCATTTTGCACAAAAAGATGATTATTGACAACTCCATGGTGAACCAAGGTGCCGTTAAAATATTCAAAATGTTCAAGCACTTCGTAAAGGGTTATAAGTATGTAGGTGCATCGAAGGTTGATTTTAAAATTTTTACTAGAGATATAAAGAAGTTCATCAAGGACTCTGATGGACAGATGTTCATTGAGATCCTTATGAAAAAGAAATCCCTCTGTGACTCTTTTTATTTCGACTTTGATGTTGATGATGAACAAAGGATCACTCGTTTATTTTGGACTGACCCTATAATTATAAAGAACTACATGTTATTTGGTGATATGGTGTCTTTCGACACTACGTATAACATGAATAAGTACAACATGATCTTTGCTTCTTTCACGGGTATAGATCATCACAAGAAATGTGTCACATTTGCTGCTGGCCTTGTTGAGAGAGAGAATGGTGAGAGCATTTCTTATTGCTATCTTTGTCATTTTTTTTGTTGTGAAGATAATACGTGATGCACATAAGCAATTTTATAATACTGTCTCCTCAATGCACATGTAGGTAACGACTTTGCTTGGCTGTTTAAAAACTTTATAAAGGCAATGGGAGGTACTTTTCCTTCCTTCATTATTACTGATCAGGATTTGGGAATCAAAGCTGGGGTGAATGAGGTTTTTGGAAGCCACACATTTCACAGATTGTGTATGTGGCACATAATGAAGAAAGTAGCAGATAAAGTGGGTTCGAAAATATGCACTGAAACAGATTTTCTCAAGGATCTAAATGCTGCTGTTTGGGGTGAGGATGTACACCCAACTCAGTTTGAACAGATGTGGCAGGATCTTATTACTAAGTACAATCTTGAGGAAAATGAGTGGCTTCAGGATATATTTAAGATGCGAGAGAAGTGGATACCTTTTTACCACCGTGACCTGTTTCTTTCAGGGTTGATGAGGACAACTTCAAGGTCTGAGTCTGAGAATAACTTCTTCAACAACTTCACGAATCCTCATTTGACACTTGTTGAGTTTTACATGAGGTTTGACAGTGCCATTGATGCCCAAAGATGGAAGCAGTCCAAGCTGATTGCTGAATCTAAGAGCACTTCTGCTACTTTGATCAGTCTATTTTCTCTAGAAAAACATGCTTCTGAAATCTACACACGAATTGTCTTCTATGACTTGTAGGAAGAGTTAAAGGCATCCATGTACAATTGCGGTGTTGATGAGATTATAAAGGAGGATGGTGTTGAACATATATCTATACAGGACAACATCAAAAATAGGGTATATGTAGTTGACTATACACCTGCAGAAGAGAAAATTGTTTTGCCTGCAAGATGTTTGAGCAGCGTGGACTGTTGTGTCGTCATGTTCTTTTGGTCCTGAAAGAAAGAGGTGCCAAAAGGATACCTAATTCATATCTACTTCCTCGTTGGAACAAGTTTGCAACATCCAGGGAAATGTTTGATGCAAATGGCACACTTCTTTCTGATCATCGGTCATCAGATGGAATAAAAACAAAGATTGCAGAATTATGGACTGAAATTTTTGATTGTGTGACTGTGGTTGAGAACAAGGAAGAGAAGGTGGATGAACTCTTAGAAGTAGTGAGAGCATTCAAGGAGAAGGTTGTGGAAGAAGGAACAAACCTGCAAAATGACAAGAGGTCTGAGATTGAGTTTTTGATGGGTGCCACTATTCCCACTGACATTAAGATCTTGCCTCCAAACCAGTGTAAAACTAAATGTTCTGGAAGGCGACTTATTTCGTTTAAAGAAAAAGCCACGAAAGAACATAAGAAGCCTCCTCGGAAGTGCAATGCTTGTGGAGAGATGGGATACCATAATTCAAGAAATTGTTCTTGCAAAGTTTAATCATAATGCATTCTCTTAATTTTACTCAATTTTAATATATTCTAAATATAATAAATTGTCTAGAGTTACATTAAGTACATTATACTTTTATCAAGTACACTTGATTTTCAATTGAAAATGATTTATATGAACAACTCTATTTGAATTTATGTTCAGCAATTCTACTTATTTCTTCTACTTATACAACAGATATAGATGGTTAAAACAGTGTCTGTTTTGATGTACATCTGTTTATACATATTGATATTTTTACATAGGTAAAACAGTGTCTGAATTGATGTACATAAGTTTATATCCATTGCACGTATTCACAATTAGTACATTGTCAAAGCACCGTCTTTTTAGATGTACATAACCTGATATCTGCTGTACATGTTGATATTTTTACATATTTAAAGTAGTGTCTGTTTTAATGCACATAACTTAAAATATGTTGTTCATATTCATAATTTTATATAGTTAAAACAGTGTCGGAATTGATGTACATAGGTTGATATCTGTTGGATATGTTCACAATTTGTACATTGTCAAAGCACCGTCTTTTTTGATGTACATAAGTTGATATCCGTTGCACATGTTCAAAATTTGTAAATAGTTAAGACACCGTCTTTTTAGATGTCCATAACTTGATATATGTTGTACATGTTGATATTTTTAAATATTTAAAGTAGTGTCTGTTTTGATGTACATAAGTTAACATATATTGTACATATCGATAATTTTACATAATTAAAACAGTGTCTTAATTGATGTACATAAGATGATATCTGTTGCACATGTTCAAAATGTGTAAATAATTAAAGCACCGTCTTTTTAGATGTACATAACCTGATATCTGCTGTACATGTTGATTTTTTTACATATTTAAAATAGTGTATGTTTTAATGTATATAACTTAAAATATGTTGTACATATTCATATTTTTATATAGTTAAAACAGTGTCTGAATTGATGTACATAGGTTGATATTTGTTGGATATGTTCACAATTTGTACATTGTCAAAGCACCGTCTTTTTTGATGTACATAAGTTGATCTGATATCCGTTGCACATGTTCAATATTTGTAAATAGTTAAGGCATTGTCTTTTTAGATGTACATAACTTGATATCTGTTGTACATGTTGATATTTTAAAATATTTAAAGTAGTGTTTGTTTTGATGTACATAAGTTAACATATGTTGTACATATCGATAATTTTACATAATTAAAACAGTGTCTGAATTGATGTACATAAGATGACATCTGTTGCACATGTTCACAATTTGTAAATAATTAAAGCACCGTCTTTTTAGATGTACATAACCTGATATCTGCTGTACATGTTGATATTTTTACATATTTAAAGTAGTGTCTGTTTTAATGTACATAACTTAAAATATGTTGTACATATTCATATTTTTATATAGTTAAAACAGTGTTTGAATTGATGTACATAGGTTGATATCTGTTGGAGTTACTTTGTACTGAACATAAGTTGGTATATACAATTATTTCAACATGATTCAAACACTGTAAGTAATAATATACATGGAAAATGATGCTTTTAACGCGTGGAGCATTTAATGACATACCTTCCCCAAAAAATAACTTCCCCAGATGAAAATGTATAACTTGAGCGAGTTTAACTTCCCTAGATGAAAATAACCATTAGAAAATGACAGTATAAAAACACATCCACACACACCCAAACACATCCATAATCCTTCCGTCGCCTACTACAACTATCAAAATATTATCATAAGCGTTAAAAAGTATTTTTATTAATCTATACTAATATATAATACAGAAACCGCACATTTGATTTTTTGGCGCCAAAAACACTTTCTTAATATACCACATTTTCCATATTAATCTAATACTCCATATAAATGAAATATTTTGGTATATATACTTTCTTAAAACGACATAGACACAAGTTTAAAATATTCTAATAGTAATGTATTTTATTTAAACAAGTTAAAATATCCGAAAATAGGGTAGGTATACACCTGCGGATAAAATAACTTATCACATTTATTGCAATTGAAATTATTTTCATATGATAATCGAACGTATATAGATTAAATATTGTCGAAAATATCCCTATTACACAATTTTCTAACGTATAAACAAATATACATAAATTTAAACATTTTTTATACTCCGTATAACGTAACTAATCGGTATAATCACCGATAAAATAACATGAAATAGATAAAAAAAATCTATATCTATAAAATATATTAGTATCAATAACAAATAATAATTTCCAAAAAAAATAGATATTAGTTATGAAAATATTAATGTAGGTAAGTTTCATCTAATGTATGTAGTACTCCGTATTTAATACAGTGTAGTAACCAGGCTTCTTTGAAATATATTGAAATTGGACAATATACCACATTTTGCATATTACACGACTCTATAGTAGTATTCTGTAATCTCTACATGAGTAATTGTTACATTAAATAATTTTATTTTATTATTAATTTACGAGATATGTGTACAATATGTTAAAAGATATATACAGGTCGATTTTAACCATACAATTTTTTTTATTTTAAAAATTATTCGTTTTAAAGGTTTAATATCCAAATAAGATTATCTACGTAATTTTTTTATTTATACCCGTGCAACTTTGCACGGGTACTAACCTAGTGAGAAATAAAGATGTTCATGGAGTTATTTCATCACGCACTATTCAAAAAAAAATCTTTAGTTGATTCGTATTTAGTACCTCAGATGAATTGGTGCAAGTTCAAGTTTTGTGTTGATCTGTTATCAACACAGGGGTATGTGATACCGTTATAGTCCATTGAATGGTACAAAGCCGTGAGGGTATAACGTGTTGAATATACCCGGGTTGATTTCCCCGGATACTTCCTCTTGAGTCTTGAGATTAAGAAAAAACTGGAGGAAGATGTGGCTAACTACCTTTGAGCCTGTTTGTCAACTAGGATCTTGGGTGGTAAGATGTCAAACCCAATTCTCCAACACATCTTAGTTAACCAGAAGGAGAGTGGAGATTTAATAGTCTCCCGAGAAGAAGCAAGGATAAAATCTGCCTGAATCACAAACGGGAAGTTTGTGACCATTGAGGTGGGTAGGAAAGCGAAAACTCCAATTGAAGACGTTCCTCTTTGTAGCCTGTTTCCAAATGGGAATGCAAGCAAGATTTTCCATTTTTTGACTTGATTTCTACTAGCAACTCTCCCTTCGTCCTTCACAGGGAATGCCTGTCTCCACATATAATACTGGCATTTCTCGTCGGCACTCTTTGACGTTGCACTATCTGCGTGTACATAAAGCTGTTTCAGCTTGTTTAGGAATAGAAGTAGCTCGGGATGAAGCGTGGACAATTCTTCCTTCACTGAATTCACCTTGTCTTCCTCGGAGTAATATGTATAACTAGTTGAGATATGTACATCTAATATGGAGATATGTACATGTAATATTTACATATATACATTACATACCAGAAATATGTACACAAGGAATTATTAACGCAATTCAACAGAAAATTTGATTCAATCACTGTATGTACAGCAAAGTTACAAATGTATTAATTTCGTAAAGATGGGTTATGTACAACTAATATAGAAATATATACACTAGTAAAATGATATACATAATTAATAATATAGTGTATATAACTTATCATTTGAAGCTAGTAAAATGTCCACTCTAAGTATCTTACATTGATTATGTATAGATGATATGTAAATATATAAATTTGTAATGTCAAATTTGGTATATAAATCAGGAATTATTATTAATGTAATTCAAAATGATTCAACCATTGTAAGATACATTGTACAATGGACATATAATTGTAGTTGGACACGTTAGTCATTTTGGGAAAGGATGCTTTTGATACAATTCGCATAGACGGTTTTATGTATAGATGCTTTTGATACGGAGTACTCGTACAATTTTTAGATACAATTGTGAGTATTTGGGAAAGGATACTTTTGACTTTAATGACTTTTTCATATATACCTACCCCTGTGGATATACATCACCATTTATATTCTTCCATATACCTTCCCCATGTATGCCTTCTTTTTCTCATTTATAGTATAAGTTACTTTATACTGAACATAAGGAATGCATATAAGTTGATAAACGGGTGTACATAAGTTACTTTCTGAATAAACGGGAGTTCCTACCACAACCATAAGTAGACATTCCTAAAACAGTATGAATGAAAATCCCAAAACATACAAATGGTTGGCTAATTAACCACTCCATAGAATAAGTCATTCAATCATGAAAATTTCTTCTTGGCTATAGAGCATTTTACTTATTCTACATCCTTTTAAATAATCTCTTAATGAAAAATGTGATCTGTAATATTCCTCTTCCGTAGATTCAATAATCTTCAAATGTTCATTTTCTTCAGATCCAAGTTGAAAGCTGTGCAATAATTTTCTAGCATGCATATTGTTCGTCAAATAACATCTACATCTCTTGGAAACTTCAATTCCATCTCTACGAAGAGTAGTCATTCCTTTAATACGAGTTGTTCCCAATCTTCTATTATAATCTATATTCCATCTAGGTGCATCGGACCGTAATAGAAACATTTGGGACCACCTCTTGCAAACAATAGCCATGTTCGCTTTGTCATAATCAGAGGGAAGCCTTTGAAAGATTTTTTCCATGAAATCTTCATTGCACATTACTTTAATTGTTGATGAAAATCATCTTCCAAGTATTTCAACTTCATGATGATGATTATAAATGAAAGAGAGATGATCAGTTTTCTGTTCCTTGCTCTTATTAATGGTTGTTACTCTATCTTCAATTTCATTATTCTTCGCCCATCCCTTACACAATATTTTCATGGTGTTATTAATGAGATGAAGAGAAAAAGGTGAAATGGAAGGGTGTATAAACAAGTACTGTAAAAGATAGGGTACTGCATAAGTCTTTGAATTCAATGACTTTGAATGTAAAGTACTATAATAGTTAATTAAATAAATTTCGAGTCAGTATTAATTGCCTACCCCAGCTTGGTTTTTTACGCGTGGACATACATTACTTTACCAGCCCCATCTCATACCTACCCCAGTTATACCTTCCCCACCTAGACTTTATGATGTCTTTAGATGGAATATGAATATATACATTACGTAGTGGAATATATACATTACGTAGTGGAATATACTGTATGTCTTTTGATGTAAAGTGTCTGATGTAAATTGGAATATAAATTTAAATTTTACAATACATAGTTAAAATAGTGTTTGTTTTGGTGTACATAAGTAGATATCTGTTGTACATATTGATATTTTTACATAGTTAAAATAGTGTCTGTTTTGATGTACATAAGTTGATATCTGTTGCACATGTTCACAATTTATGCATAGTTATAACAGTGTATGTTTTGATGTACATAACATAATATCTGTTGCACATATGTTCAAAGTTTATACTCCGTACATAGTTAAAACAATGTCTATTCAACCACCGTAAGATACAATGTACAGTGAAGCATTTAATGACATACCTTCCCCAAAAAATTACCTTCCCCAGAAAATACCTTCCCCAGTACAAATTAAAGACAGTTTTCACATTGACGATATAAAAACATACAGTGGAAGTACAAAAACCCTAATTTTAGTTAGTGTATACCTTTTTTTTTTTCTAATTAATGACTTTTTGCCATTTACAGTATAAATTGACGAAAGCACACCCACAACCACAATACATTCCTCTTTGCATTATTTAATTAGAAATAATTACAATTATTCATTAATTACCATGCAAATAAATTTTTTAGCTGATTTGTCTTTAGTACCTTAGATGAATTAGTGCAAGTTAATGAACACATAATTTGCCCCAATTCATCGGAGGTACTAAGGGAAAATTTGCTAAAGATTTTATTTGAAATGGAGTTTGGTCTTCTATGTTTTGTTGTTTTACTGTACATATTCGAAGGTATAGAGTAAGAGTATTATTTTACCCATAAAAAACTATATTTAATATTCTAAAGTAATACTGACTGCAAAGTAATCATGACTTTTTCATACTCGAGTACCCCAGCCGACTTTTCATTTCAAAGTATTGATAATTTTTGCATTTAGAGATATCACTTGATTATGTCATACCTTATGGGACTTGATTATGGTATACTCTATTAACTTTTAGTACATACTGAGTCAATGTAGTGTTACATAACTTACGATTTGTTGTACATAAGTTGTACTGCACATATTCAAAGGTATAGCACTGTTGATTATATATATTTAAACTACTATTAATGGTGTATTTTAAAATTGTTTTAATGTTAATGTAATTTATGTATATTAACAAAGTGTCCGATTAAATGTACTTAAAGTCATACTGTGTTGTACATAATTTATACTACAACATAAATAAAGCATTGTCTGTATATCTTTGAAGGTTAATTTCGTCAATACAGTATGACTTTATGTACCATCACCAATTTATAGACTTTTTCATCCTCGAGTACCACAGCCGACTTGTCATTTCAAAGTAATGATGATTTTTGCATCTAGTGACGTCAGTTGCCTATGCAATTTACTTGATTATTATATTTCGAGACATATAGGGTATTCAATTTTATGGCATTTGATTGTTTTATATTAAGGCAGTATATATTAAATCAAAGACCTTTTTAGTGTACATAATATACGATGTGTTGTACATAACTTATACTGTCTCTTTAGGATTATTAATGTTATGTGCATCAAATCTTTAGCCGAAATGAATTTGTATTACTTGATTAATTTCTTATGTCCCTATAATATTATGTATGCTTAACAATAGTTATGTCCCTATAGTGACCTTGAAATAGTTATGTTTTATGTACAATATATAATACACTATATACTTACAATTTGATTTTCAAAATTGTACACTAAAAATTACTTTATGTACACTTAAAGTACTTTTGTCCTATTATGGTTAAAGCAGTGTATTGGAATTTACAGTGTTCGTTTTGGTCTACATAAGTTAATATTTGTTGTACATGTTAAAATTTGTACATGGATAACTATGTAGATCTAATATGGAATTATGTAAAATCGATAACCGCCAAAAATGAATAGAGGGTACTGATCATGTCGACTAAACTGGAAGTCATTCACCAAAAATTGCATGCATACTCACTACAGATCAGTACTACCAAGAACATCTACGTCAAATGTGTACTTAACCTTCATACTATAATCAGTTCGTTCCAAAATGTAACTGATTAATAATTGCAGTATAATACATCCAAAGTAGGATTATAATTCGAGTTAACAGTAAGTGCATATGCACAAAACTAGACCAGAAAAATTTATATGCTTGCAAAATAACATCACTTGCCTGGACCATCTTTTCAAAGGTAGAAGTTTGGGTAAATCTGCCACAAGGCCTCCAGGCAGATCTCATAGTGGCAAATTTCCGTCATGTCCGCCAAATATCCACCTTCTCCCCTCAACGTCAGGGGAACCACCCTTTAGCCCGTGTGACTGGACAGATATTGGCCATCCATCCATGAGGCAACCCAACAGCGAGGTCCGTCGTATGGATGAATCTGCATCCCCATCTCAGGTTTCCCTTTTCCGAAGTCCTCAAAGGCCCGTTGCAGCTTATACGCATGGAGGTAGTTCTGATAACTGCTCTTGAAACAAATGACTGCAGCTCTGGTGAAGATCGGACCATTTGGACCAGGAACCTACTTTAGCGTTATCTTCTCCACCGGATAACCCAAGTTAATTAACCTGTTCGTTAAATCAGTTAATGATCTACTAGTTTGTAAATATGTACAGTATGTATTAATCTATGTACGACAAAGCAATCAGTGTAGAAGCTTTGTATATGATTTCTTATTCAATGCATGTAAGTGTTTACAGAGTATTACACAATACAGTGTGTATAATATGATGTACATAGTTTAAAAGACAGTGTATATAAATCACGATTTGTTCTAGTAAATGAATATGTATTTGATGTTCAAGCAAATTAACCTGTTTCGTAAATCAGTTAGTGAACTACTGGTAACCCTGTTATCAACCCCCTCAAATGGTAAATTTGCAATAATGCATTTAGGAGGGTACATCAGTTCTACATACATTTTTTGGGACTTTTTTTTTTTTTTTTTTTTTTTTACAATTTTGAAATTTTAACTGTTCTCAATCTTAAGTTGAGGAGTATATACAGATGATAATTATTACTTATGCATTTTTGAGATATTTATTTATTGCCACAAAATTTCATATGAGACGGTCTCACAATACGATTATTGTGAGACCTCTCACATGGGAGGAGTTATTAAAATAATAAAATACGCCTATGTGAGAGGTCTCACAATAATTGTATTGTGAGACCGTCTCATAGGAGACTATCTAATTGTAGACACATTTTAATTCACCCATCAAATATCTCATTTACCAAAGTGAATAATTATGTCTAATAGAATCCAGAATTTGAATGGTTAAACCTAAATTTATGTGTGTACAGATAATTGTGTCAATTTATGTACTATATTTAATGCATTTTATACATTGTAAATCATCGTCTTATACATTAATATATTAAAACAAAAAACAAATTTTCAAATTTTTGTACTACGTTCTGTTTTGTCGCACATAATCTGTTTCAGAAGATTAAAAGCTTATTATCAGGTTATTAAAAACTTGTGCTATAAAAACTTGTGTACATAATCCCATATTCTAAAAACTTGTGCTATAAAATCCCACAGAGTTACTTGTCAATTCTAAAAGAAATACTCAATTTGTCTCTCTGTTTCTCTATTTCCCTCTCTATCTCAAATTCTTTTCAGAGTTACTTGTGCGTCTATCTCTTTATCCCTTTTTCTCTCTTCATTTCTCAACAAAAGATGAATATTACATGTGATGGAAAGATATACGATATTAGGCAACAACATAAACTGTGGTTTGCTTCTCAAAAGAATGAGAAGTTGCCTTTTATATTTACCGATTTTTATGGACCTATTTCTTGTCCATATGTTGAATCACTTGAAAAGGTTTTTGCAAATGAAAATATAATGTAAATAATTTTCAAAAGGTTCTACCCTACTTTTAGAAAGGAAGAGTTTGCAAAATTGACTCTTGTTTGCAAGAGGTGGGGTCAAATACTTTTGGCACATCCTCATCCTCTTCTTTTAGATACGGAGTACAGTATGAGTGTGCATGCAAGCATTGAGAATGGATTACTTTCTCTTAATAGGAATGGTGTCTTGTTGTTAAAGCAATGCAGATGCTACATGACTGATGATCTGCTTTGTAGAGATATTCTACACTATATGCAACTTCGACTTGCATCTCCAGAAGATGTAGTTCATCTTCATGGTTCTTCTCCTGAAGATTTTCGTCGATCATCTACCTTTGCTGAATATCTGTTTGAGCCAACAAAATTTTATCCAGATGTATAAGTGTATTTTGTTTTTTCCTTATATATGTAATGTTTGAACTATATGAAAGATGAATCTCAAGTTAATTTGAACTTATGTACACTTGTTATAAAATTATTTACTAATCACGCGTTTTTATATGTATTTGTACATAAGGCTATGTTTGACGGATAATGAGTGCTTCAGTAAACATAAATCTAATTAAAATAACTTATGATTTGGTTCCAGTAATATGTAACTAGATGAGTTATGTACAACAACTATAGAAATATGTACACCATGTTCTCGGTTATTACTATGACTAATATGTACAGCTGATGTGTAAGTATGTACATTATGTATTGATCTATATACTATGCATAAACTACACATATAAGAATAAATAAGGTTAAGGGTTTCATGACCCGTTTACAAATGACACAAACACAAACAGGATACAACCCGATCTGTTTGCTGGGTCTAAATGCATGTAAAAGTTTATTACACATATAGTGTATATAATAGATATGATATACATAGTTTACAAATGTAATATGTGTATATAATGTTGTTCCACTGCCCCATAAATGTAATTAGAATAACTTATGATTTGATTCCAGTAATATGTAACTAGATAAGTTATGTACAACAATTATAGAAATATGTACAACCTTGTTCTTGGTTATTACTATGACTAATATGTACAGTTGATATTTAAATATGTACATTATGTATTGATGACTAATATGTACTTGTTTCAATATGTACATTATTTTTAATATAACCATATAAAAGTCTTTTATATATATACAACCGTGTCTGTTTCGATGTACATAAGTTAAATATCGGTTGCACATGTTCAAAATTTATGCATAGTTAAAACATCGTCTGTTTTGATGTACATAAGTTACTATATGTTGCACATGTTGGAATTTGTACATGGTTATAGAAATGTTTGCTTTGATATACATATGTACATTATGTATTGACAAAACAACCCGTATAAAAGCTTTTTGTATGATTTCTTATTCAATGCATGGAAGTGTTTATTATACATACAGTGTATATAATAGATACGTAGGATATACATAGTTTAAAATACAGTGTATAAAATATTAACGTTAAAAATAATAATAATAATAATAATAATAAATTACTCGGTATTAGACACATTATTTTGAAATATATTAATTGCTCAGTATTCCACTACCCTAGGTGAAACTATGACGTATTAAGACTTTGGAAATAACTACTGAGAATTCCTATAATCACTTCAACAGTCACTTCACAACTATTGCATAATTATACTAAAAAAGAACATCACTTCACACACAATTTGAAAAATCAAGTACGGAGTAAATTTTATCGATCATCTTCAACGATTCTTTTGTGAGTGATATGTTCTTGATTCTTTGCATGCCATAACTACTGGTTTTTCGAACGATTTTGTGAAATTTACAGTAAAGTAAAATTGCAATCTTTTATTCTTTGGAGATTAGGTCTTTTATTCGCGTTATTTATAAAGTACATATGCAGTTTTGTGTGTTATATTTTTGATTTTTAGAGTGATTTTGTTGAAAATTAGGGTTAAGTAATTCACGAGACAAGATGAAATCAAATCAGGAGAAGACTGCACCAAAGAGAAAAACTGATAAAAAGGAGAAAGGTACAATTTAAATTATGTACAATTTAAGGTATTTGTGTACAATTTAAATTATGTACAATGAAATTATACTGATTTGGTGTTCTTTATTCGTAGCTGAATGTAAAAGGAGGCGAACTGAAGAAAAGGATGCAGATTCTGATAATTATGAAGAAACATCAGACAAACAATTATGTTTGATAACAGACGCAGATAAAGGTATATTCATTAAATAGACTACTATGTTTCAAAATTGTTTGAAAAGAATTTTTTTTATTTAGTATAGCTTTAAAAATTTACATACAATTTGTGTTTGAAGTTATGTGCATTGTGTAATGCCTTATGAACATACAATTTACAGCTATTTCTCATAAAACTACAAAGACTAGGAGGAAGAGAGTTGTACATGCAACGAACGAACTGCCATCATTGAAGACACGCATGTCCCCTGATGGTTTGGTTAAACTTCTAAATGATATGTCAGAGAAACAAATTGCAGATATTAAGGAATTAGGGTTTGGGGATTTAATTGATCTAAAAGTAAAAGAAGTCTCGTCCAAGCTTGCTCATTGTGGCTTGTTAAAAATTTCAGCCCTGATTCAGCCACATTTAAAGATAATACATTTGATGTGACAAATCTGGATGTACATATTGCAACTGGGTTTCCTATGGGACCAAACAAGATTGTCCTTGCATCGTATGATGACCAATCCATGGAATACAGAAAACTTCTTAATGAATGTAAGAATCAATTTGAAGGGTCAAAGTTTACGGCCCCTGCATTGAAATCCATCCTTAGTAATCAAAAGGATGGAGGTGATCTATTTAAAAGGAACTTTATAAGTTTATATCTGTTCTTATTTTATAGAAGGGACCTGTTCTGCAACTCCAGGTTTTAAGATATTGAAGTCTTTAGTCGACTTGTCATTGGTACCTACATTTAATTGGTGCGAATTTTGCCTTAATGCCTTCATTCAGGCTGTTGATTTATGGAAGATGAATATAGCAGAGAAGGAGAAGTTTTTTGATGGACCTATAATGGTCTTTGTGTTCATATATTTGCAAAGAATGTGTTACAGAAACAGCACACTAGTTCGTTCTTTCCCAACAATGTTGTTCTGGACACAAGAGTCCATTTCAAAGAGAATAATGGACGAAGGAAAGAAATCGGGTACGTTTGATAATGGTCTGGTTATCCCATTACAGTCCCTTGATTGGTACAAGGGGGAGGAAGTAAAGGAAAGTATGAACAAAGAGGGAAAAGAAGAAGGAGATTGGTTACAAAGTTTAATGCTGAAATCTGTTGAATTCACAAAAAATTTCAAGGGGTTCAAAGATGCTATAAATGTTGCAAAGTTTGCCTCCCCTCATTGCAAACCAATAACAAAATTGGAAATGTTGACCAGTGATTTTGTTGCAAAACTTGTAACAATAACAAAAGGTGAAGAATTTGGTAAGAATTTTTCTTCAATTGGTATTATCCTCATTCATTTGTTATAATATGTCGAATATAGTACTTATGTTTCATCTTTTGCTTCAAAATAGGTGAGGAGGAAGAAAATGAGAAGAATCCACAAATACTGGATATGAAACATAAGATGGCAAAATATCTTACTTCTTTGAAAAAGATTGATCTTGAAAAGGAGAAGATAGATGAAATGAATACTCTACTACTTCTGGAAAATGTTGATACTGCAGAAGACATCAATATTCATGATGATCCTATTTCTAGTCCTGTCAAGAATGACAGTGAAGATGTGTTGAATGTTGATACTGCAAAAGACATTAATATTCACGATAATCCTATTTCTAGTCCTGTCAAGAATGACAGTGATTATTTCTGAGAAAAATGAAGATGTGTTCAATGCGGAAACTGTGCAAAATGTTGATGCTACAAAAGACATGAACATAGATACTCCTATTTCTAGTCCTGTCAAGAATGACAGTGAAATTATTTCTGAGGAAAACGAAGATGTGTTCGATGCGGACACTGTGGAAAATGTTGATGCTGCAGAAGACATCTGTACAGATGCTCCTATTTCTACTCCTATCAAGAATGACAGTGAAATTATTTCTGTAGAAGACAATGATTTTTTGAATGCACATACTGTGGAAAGTGTTGATGTGGATTTGGAAACTTCTGTTGATGATGTTGTAAATATGGATTTGGAATCTCTTACAAATCAAAACAAGGAAATTGATACACTTGAAAAAAAAGAGATTGAAGCAAAGCAAAAGGGAGAACAAGGAAATGTAGCAGTTTTTAAATCTTCTTTTATTAATAGGAACATCAGCTGTTTGACCTCTCTCAAAGCTGAGCAGAAATATGTGTCAGACTATGTATTTGCACCAGAAAAGTCTTTGCAGTAAGTCTCATTAATCTTTTAAACAAGTTTCATATCAGTTCCTGTTTTGATGTACATAAGTTGATATCTGTTGCACATGTTCACAATTTGTACATTGTCAAATCACCGTCTGTTTTGATGAACATAACTTGATATCGTGCATGGTTATAGCAGTGCCTGTTTTGATGTACATAAGTTAATATATTTTGTACATAAGATTCATACCAGGTATAGCAAAACTAGTACACTAAATAATTTAATTTTTCAGGGATATTCTGTTTAAGTTTGGAAACATTGAGCTTTCAAGGGGGGACCTGTTGATGATGGCAACCTGTGATACCCGAATCAATGCGTTAATTTTAAATTTGTTGTCCCTATTGATGGATGATTTGGAAAAGCTATCACCGACATCATCTATCAAACGTGTGTATATGTCTCCTTATCAAGAATATGAGGTAATGTTATGTATTCCATTCACATATGATAAAAACTATTTTCACTCATGATTCTCTTCTAAACAATCACTACAATGTTTCAGGTTCCCACAAGTGAAATGGATGTTAATGATGTACAACTGGTAATCAAAAAGATATTCTTTATAACTCTTATTTATTTATTTATTTAATCATTCGTTCATTGTGAGAACTAATAATGTGATTTTTTTCAAGACAGTTTTCTGCTATAGATATTCAGCAGGTTATGTTGTTTACTGTGCAAACTCAATCTCGAAGAAATTTGAGATGATTCATTTTGGGTTTCATGAAGGAATTAACAGCAAAGATTATGGTCTTGAAGCTAAAGTGTTATATGTGAGCATACTCTAGGCATTAACATTACACATTCTATGTTTGTGTTTTTTGTTCATTAAAATTTTAGGCATTTATATATAAGTCTGTGCTCTTTTGTACATTAAAATTTATGTTATCTGGCCTGAACAATTGGTTTATATTTTCAGAATGGTTATTTGAAGGAACATTTCGAACATACAATCGAATGGGTGAATGAGTTTGATACCTATGAGTTGATCGAATATATTCCAGATTTCTCTAAAGATTTGGAAAGTAACAATGACATTCTTTCAATGAGAATCATTGAAACATACAACGGCAATAAAAACAATTATGCCGAAGAGTTCAAACCAGTAAGTTAAAAATCACAACACATTTATCACTGATACTAATCTATATCTTATTATTTTCCAATATACTAATGTTATCATGTGTAATGATTATGTATATGTGCATTCCACCATTTCATACGATGATTACGTAAAGATGATGACGGTGTCGTGTTGCCACAAAATACTAACTTCAGACAGGAATGAGCTGAAGAATACTGTGTTGAAGGAGGCAAAAAAAAATGTTGTATGTATCTGATAACTTACTGTTGATAAGTCATAATTTGACATACATAAATTATTATATATTGTTTCGATTACAAAGTCATATTCTGTTCTATGACTTTTATCAGCTGCGAAGTGGAAAATTTAACAACAAAAAAATACAGCGATGCTCATATAGTTCAAAGTTTCTTGAAAAAAGTAACGAAAAAGAATTTTGCTGGAGAGGGATTAGAGGACAAGCAGAAAGAATACGATGCCATGCTACGATCGTATAATAGGTAATACATTCTACCCTTTCCATTGTTTTTGAAATCATTCATCATAATTAATTAATTTTAAGATTATTTCTCCCACGTTGTGTGTTATTTTACAGTGAAAACGTTATACAAACTGATTGGATGTATTTAAGCCGCGTAGATATGCAAGCATTGTTATTTACAGATGAGGAATTATTCGATATGGTAAGAAAATCTCTAACAAGTTTTAATCTTATAAATTCAAATGCTTCTAAATAAATCTAACAAGTTCCATTTTAATAGCCGATAGATTTGTATGGAATTTATACCACATTAGGAAGGAAGGATGTCGTATTCTTTCCAACAAAGGCAGGGGTAAGTATATCAAATTGGTGTACTTATTTTCGGTATGTAAGGTTACAGTTGTTTATTTGATGCTTATCTTTTTTTTCAGGAATTATACCCAAAGATCACTAGTTCTCTTGATACTCCGTACTATACTGTATCATACATGCCTCATGATACGAAATCTATGAGAAAGGTACACCCAATGATTATAGTATTAAAAGTTGACGATAATTAACTATAAAAAAACTCTATTTATGACTATGAAATGTGTAAATTTTCAGATCTTTGTTCCAATTCACATCCAAGAGCCGGATCATTGGATTTTACTTGTCTGTGATCTAGAAGAGAAAAGGAATTACGTCCTTGATTCATGCAAGACGAAGTATTTCAGAAAAAGGAAAAAGCAAGTTGAAAAAGTAGTGTATAATGTTTCAAACATTTTACAAAACTACCCTGGCTATGAACAAATTTCCAAAGAAATGGGAAAATTTAAAGTGGAATCGGTTAAAAATGCAGTGAAGCAAGACAATGAATTTGATTGTGGTGTCTTTGTTATGAAATGGATAAAGGCATTGCATGACAAGAAGAAATGGAGAGATCAATCATACTTTAGAAATATCAAAGAATTTAGGCATCAAACATGCTTGAATCTTTTGAAGTGGGAAAAGAACTGCTTGACAAATTTCAGTGTTAAGGAAAAATATGAGATCTTATTTTAATTGTATGTAGAATTAGTTATATTACTGTAATAGACGATCTATTAATATAGAAATGGCAATCAATGGATTATTTGTTTATCATTGGATATGTTATGTACGCATCAAAATACAAATATGTACAAGGAACATCTCTAAGATAACCTTGGACGAAATATGTGTTGTAGATAGTAAACTTCACACAAGAAGCATACAAAACGTTGTTTGGTGGAAGGAGTGTTTACCGGTAAAGTTGATCTTTGCCTTATTTTGTGCATCATAAATCTAGTTTGAAGATCATCAAGGCAGCCAATTATGTTGAACTGATCCCTATGTATGCTAAAGTTTATGTTATGTACATTTAAACTACTTGTATTATGTTGAACCAACATAGTACATTTAAAGTATTATGTATGCAGTATGGTTAAAATAGTCATGTCTTATGTTTTTGTATAATGTTTAAATAAGCTTGATATTTGGCTTTTTTTTTGAAGAATGATATTTGCCTTTATTTTGTACTTCATAAATCTAGTTTAAAGATTATCAAGCCATTCAATTGTGTTCAACTCTCGCTATGTACACTACAATCTACGTTAAGTACACTTAAAGTACTGATGTTTTACTATAAACTTATGTACAACATATAATATTTTATATACTTAGAATTTGATATTTAAATAATTAATTTATGTTCGCTAAATTCTATATTATGTACACTAAAAGTATTTATCTCTTATGTTTTCCAGTACACTTATGTACAAAATATAATATCTTATATACTTAGAATCTATCTTATTTTCAATGAACATAACAACATTATAAATCGAATACTCGAACATAGTACTCCGTATCTTAACAGGAGCCCGTTTATTATTTAATTAAAACCCAAAAAAGAATACTCAAAATTGGTATCTGACCTACTTCATAGCCACAAAAGAAAAAGAAAAAAAGAAAGCGATCTCTTAAGATCTTCCCCGGATTATCTTCAACAATTCAGTACTGTAAGTTTATTCTAGCTTATCTTTTCCGATTACCTTCGACATTGCGATACTGTGTGTTATATTTTTGTTTTTTGAAACGATTTTTTGAAGATTGGTATAAAATAATAGTAGCAGTATGCAATTACTTCCGATCTAGGTTTAAATACGGTTTTACTGCGTTCGTGTGGATTCAAGTATCGATGATTATTCAACTTATGCAAATTAGGTACTCAGTTATCTCCGTTCTTATTTTTATTTGACGTTAATTAGGTTAACAAAAAAGATGAAAAAAAATCGGGAGAAAAGCGGAACAAAGAGGGAAGCTGCTCATAAGATCGAAGGTATATAAAGTTATACAGTACTCCGTATTGAACCCCATACTCTCAATGTAAATGATGCATATTGATTTTTCTTTATTTATGTATAATTGCATGTAAAAAGAGACGGGTAGAAGTAAACGATGATTCTAAGGATGATTCTAAGGATGCTCCCAATTCTGATGATTCTAAGGATTGTAGTTTTCAGACACCGAAATCGCAATTACACTTACTGTCAGATGCGATTGTAGGTATGTACATTAATTGTTTTAATTATCTGTTCTTAGAACTTGAACTTTTTACATATGCCCTCTATACATATCATTTACATCTGTTTGGCTCACTCAAATTTACAGCTGTCATTAATAAGCCTACAAAATCTACAAAAACTAGAAGGAAGAGGGTTGTACATGCAGTGAATGAACTCCCATCATTGATCACAAGGATGTCCCTTGAAAGTTTGTTTAAATTTGTAAGAAATCTGTCAGAGAAGCAAATTGAAGATATTAAGGAATTGGGGTTCGGGGATATAATTTTTCTAAATGTAAGAGAAGTCCCAGCCAAACTTGGTCATTGGCTTGTTTCCAATTTTGACCCTGATTCATCACCACATAAAGGTAGGACACTTCAGGTTATGAATTTGGATGTACACATAGCAACCGGGCTTCCTATGGGATCAAATGATGTTGTATTAGCATCCTATGATGACAAGGATGTTGAATATAATCAATTAGTTGATGAGTTCAAGGAACAGTTTAAAGGTTCCAAGAAAACAAACAATATGTTACAATACGTGCTGACAACACAGACGGATGGGGGGGGGGGGGATCAATTCAAGAGGAACTTCATTGTTTATCTTTGCTCTATTTTTATAGTGGGTAGCTGTTCTGTAACCCCAAGCTTAAAGATATTGAAGTCTTTAGTCGACTTGTCATTGGTACCTACCTTTAATTGGTGCAAATTTTGCCTTGATGCTTTTATTGAGGCCGTTGATTTGTGGAAGATGAACACAGCAGAGAGAAACAAGTGCTTTGATGGACCTATAATGGTCTTTGTGTTCATATATCTGCAAAGAATGTGTTACAGAAACAACACACCTGTTCGTTCTTTCCCGACAATGTTGTTCTGGACACAAGAGTCCATTTCAAAGAGAATAATGGACGAAGCAAAGAAATCGGGTACATTTGGTAATGGCTTTGTGTTGCCATTACAACCGGTTGATTGGTACAAGGTGGATAACTCTAAAACCTGTACTGCAAATATTTCTTCCGTAATGGAAAAAGAGAAGCTAGTGAAAGTGGAGGAGGAAATAAAAGATGAGAATGATGAGCCAAATGAAGCAATACACTGGGTGCAAAATTTAATCAACAAATCTTGTCAGTTCTCAAAGTCTTTCAGGGGGTTGAAAGATGCGATACAAGTTGCAAAAGTTGCCTCCCTCTAATGCAAACCACTACTAGACTTCGAAAATTTGGCAAATGAATTTATAAACAAACTTGCAGAAACGAGAAGAGAACACCCGTCAAAAGAGAATGGTAATATTTTTTTCTATAATTAATTTTCTATCTGTTGCACATGTTCGAATTTGTACATGTTTATAGAACTGTCTGTTTTGACGTACATAAATTGATATCTGTTGCATAAGTTACTACGTGTTGCACATTTTGGAATTTGTACATGGTTAAAACAGTGTCTGTTTTGATGTAGATAAGTTACTATGTGTTGCACATATTGAAATTTATACATGGTTAAAACAATGTCTGTTTTGATGTACATAAGTTACTATGTGTTGTATAATTATAACTTATATACAGTATTTATTTTTCATCTTTTACTGCTTAGAATCTGGAGGTAAATGGAAGGATGTTACTAATATTGCATCACAAGTTGTCAATGATGACAACACAAAAGAAGGCAAAATACCTTCCACTTGTCAAAAGGACTTCCCTACCTTCTCAGATACAGACTTTGGTCTAGAAGAACTGACTCCACACGTATTAGAGATGTTAGATCAGATAGTAGAAGAAGCTGTTTCTGCCAAAAAGAATGAGGTACCAAAGATGAAGCAGAAGAAGAAGGAGAAGGAGAGAGACCCAATGATGCCAAGATACAGTTTGTTGAACTCAGATGAGAGCTATCAACTCAGTCAAGATATTAACCTTGACATGTATTCTGACCCTCAAGTTACACCTCAGATGAATAAAGATGTGGAAAATGTGGATAAAGAAAAAACTCCCATCATAAATGAACAAGTGTTCAATTACAAGAGTGTGCCAATTGTGGATGTGGAAGCTACTACTGAACAAATGTTCAATAACAAGCTTGTGGAGTTTGTGGAGAACATGGAATCTACTTTTGCACATACAGTAGAAAAAGTTAACTTAGAAACTCCTTATGCTGTGAAAAATGTCATTCCAAAGAGCCCAGATATTGTTGAAAACTTGGTCACTCCACAAATAGTGGGGAATGCATCTCTGCAAGATGATGAAATGAATGAAAAAGAAATTGAAGTACAATACAAGAGGAAACAAGCAATACCAGTTATTTTCAAATCTCCTTTCATACAAAGGAACATTAGCTTTTTAACCAATCTGAGTGTCGAGGAGAAATATGTGACAGACTATGCATATGCATCAGATATGTCTCCAAGGTAAACTACTAATTTACATAGCTAAAGCACTGTCTGTTTTGATGTACGTAAGATACTATGTGATGCACATTTGTGAAATTTGCACATTATTAGACCAGCGTCTGTTTTGATGTAGATAAGTTACAACTTATTGTATATAACTCATACAACAGATGTACATAAGTAAAGCACTGTTAAAATGTGTTTAAATGCTAATAGTTTGAAAGTCATAGTTAAAATTGTTTCATATGAGTGATTGCTATACCAAAACTAATACACTAAATGCTTTTTAATTTTAAAGTGAACCTCTCTTTAAGTTTGAAACTATTCAGATTTCAAGGAGGCAGATGTTTATGATGTCACAGTCTGAAAGTAATGTTGAGGAACCAATTTTAAGTCTTTGGGGATAATTGATGAATGATTTGGAAAAGCTATCATCTCCATCATCCATAAAGCGTGTTTATATGTCTCCATTTGATAAATATGTGGTAATGTTATATATTCCATTAACAATGTCAACAGTGTAAATATATTTTTGCTCATGAATCTCTTCTAAACACTTCTTTAATGTTTCAGATTCCTACAAGTGAAATGCAGTTGGATGATGTGCAATTGGTAACCAAATAGATACTCCTTATAACCTCCATTCATTCATTCATTCATTCATTCATTCATTCTGTAAACTAATAGTGCAATCTTCTTCAAGGTCTTTTTCTGGACAATAGAATTACCATCTATTGTTCTTTACTGTTTAAACTCAATGACAAAGTCATTTGAAGTAATTCACTTTGGGTATCCTGAAGAACATGACAGCCAACTGAACAGTTCTGAAGCTAAAGATAAATATGTGAGGACACTGATGTATTGTTTTTACTTTTTTGTACATTGAAATTTATGTCACCTTTGTTGAATACTTTGTCATATTTGCAGTGTAATTATCTCTCTGAAAAATTCAAGAATAAGATCAAATGGGCCAATCAAGCAACAAACTATAAAATAGTGGAATTTATTCCAGATTTTAGTCGTCATTTGGAAATTGACAATGGTATTTTGTCAATGAGGCTCATGGAAATATACAATGGGAATAAAAATACTTTTAACCAAGTGTTCAAACTGGTAAACTTAATTATTCTACTTATATCATTGATACTATTTTATGTTTGATTATATTTCCATATATAAATGTTATTGATTGATGTATATGTTCAGAGCAATGTTACATATGATAAGTATGTAAGGATGATGAAGATGTGGTATTGCCACAAAATACTAACCTCCGCCAGGAATCAAATGAAAGATACTATTTTGAAAGATGCAAGAAAAATGTCAAGGAAACTTCTGTATGTTATAGACTTGCACTATGTTATCATATGACTACCATATATTGCACATAAGGCATAAATCATTAACATTTACTGTTCTATAACTTTTCTCAGTAGGGCAGCAGAACTCTATGTGGAAAATATATTCAGTGATGAAGAAATTATTCAAAAATTCTTACAAGAAACAAAGAAGAAGACCTTTGCAGGAAAGGCAAATGAGAAAAAGAAGGACTCATATGACACCATTTTAAAATCATATAACATGTAATATATTCTATCCTGTCCAATGTTTTTTTAATTCTTTCATCATAATTAATTTTAAAATTGTTGATTATTTGTACTATGTTATCTTGCAGGGAAGAGGTTATGGAAACACAATGGATGAATGTAAGCAGAAAGGCGGTGCAATCCTTGTTATTACCAAATGACCAACTATATGATATGGTAAATGTTACAGTAATATTATAAATTCAAATGCTGCCAAATCAATCTAACAAGTGTTCTTTTAATAGGCAATCGATATAGGTGGAATATTTGCAACATTCATGAGGAATGATATAATATTCATTTCTACAAAATCAGGGGTAAAATATGTCAAAAATCATGTACTTAAGTACTTTTTTGGTACATAATCATACAGTTGTTTACCTATTATGTATCCTTTGTTACAGGAATTAAACGCAGAAATATTCTCTTCTCTGACAACGCCATACTGTACTGTATCATACTTGCTTGAAGATGGTAAATTCTTGAGAAAGGTATAACCATCTAATCTATATACTCCTATAGCATTAACACAGTTGAAATTTGTACATGGTTATAGAAATGTCTGTTTTGATGTACTTTAAGTTAATATGTGTTGACATGTTGAAATTTGTACGTGGTTATAGAAGTGTCTGCTTTGAAGTAGATAAATTAATGTCTGTTGCACATGTTCAAAATTTTTACATTAATTAAAAAAGTGTCTATTTTGATGTACATAAGTTAATATCTGTTGCAAAAGTTGTCAAAGCACAGTCTATTTTGATGTAGTTAAGTTAATGTCTGTAGCACATGTTTAAAATTTGTACATTAATTAAAACAATGTCTGTTTTGATGTAGATAAGTTACTATGTTTTGCACATATTCAAAGTTTGTACCTAGTTAAAACAGTGTCTGTTTTGATGTACATAGGTTATTAAGTGTTGTACATGTTGGAATTTGTACATGGTTATAAGAGTGTCTGTTTTGATGTACATAAGTTACTATGTGTTGAAAATATGTATTACAATAACTGTGAAATGTATACTTTTTCAGATCTTTATCCCAGTTCATATTGACACACCATAACACTGGATTTTGATTGTGTGTGATTTTGAAGACAAAAAGAATTACATCTTGGATTCAAGTAAAAGGAAGGGTAACAAAGCACGAAGTGATGTTTGCTACAAAATAATGACAAATGTCGCAATCATCATTCAAAACTACTCCGGTTATGAATACATCTCCAAAAAAATGACGACAAATCCAACGGAGTATGTCAAAAATGCAGCTCAACAAAGTAATGGATTTGATTGTGGTGTTTTAGTCTTGAAGTGGATAAATGCATTACACGACAAGGAGAAATGGACAGACAAAGATTATTTTAATGACATCAACGACTTTCGTCGTCAAACATGCATAAATCTTATGAGGTGGGATAAGAACTTTGTTAAGGATTTTACAGTTGACAGAAAATATAAAATTCTATTTTAGCTGTGTGTATGTAAACAGTCAGTGATGTAAACATTACTCCATGACAAGAATTTATATAAACATCAACGCTTTTATTGTAACAACCCGGTTCTTCTAATGACATTAATTAACAAGGCGGAAAATAATTAAGTCGTAAAAAGGGATAAAAATTTAAAACCATCGACTCAAGTGAGTCTTTTACCGATAAATGAACCGTTTGTTAAAATACAACAACTGAAACCCGAATTACAAATTTCTAAATACAATAGTCTGACTAAATTTGTGTTACAAGATTTATAGTTTGACACTCTCATCTGCCACACTGTATCTCTTGTACTCACGCATACCCCCATGTCCAGTCTTGAGGGTTCGTCAACCTGAATGCATATTTAAATATACATGTCCCACTTAGTGGGAGTAACCTAACCGTCCTTCTAACACGGCCCCGAATAATCAATGTAGTATAAAGTTTAGGTTATCTAATTAACAGATAAGCAGACATGTCACATTACAAATCGACATGTATACAATGTGAGATACACATGAAGTGATTTCAGTTAACATGCGAATCAATTTAAATATATAAGAAATGTAGGTTATATAGAATAAAGTAATACATACATCATATGAGTATCATGTGAATAATACAGTAAAGCATAGATCATGGATTCATAGAAGTGTCATGTGAAAATAGAGTAAGACATACATATAAAAATCGTATGAAACATAATATAAATCATAATCAATATTCAAGCAAGACATATAACAAAACATCACTTCCCATTATCAAGCATTTCAATCACATCATTAGTCATAAGAGTATAGAACAGTAACAAAGCATAATAGCACATGTTATTTAGAAAACTGTAGTCATTTACTTTTAAAAACAATGGTTTCCTTTCACATAATGCACGGGACGTGACTACTAATGTCTCATGCACACTTAAGGCTTGCATCTCACCATAAATGCGGATGGGAACATCAATCCCGCCAATCATATCGATACTAGGAGGTTTACATCTCACCCCTAGTGCTCAATAGGATCGAACACCTAAATTGACTCGGTTTAGTCGACTGACATACGGAGAAGAAGGACTGCAAGTGCATGGACTCAGAGGCCCCGCTAAACCGAACATGTCCCATACACTGCTAAGGCAAAGGTCGGAAGGTATTCCGCCCCCAAAGATATCCGATATAGAGACTGAGAGCTGATCAGTGCCCTTGTCTATGTATGCGCACACACCCAATCCATACTCTTGGTCTCAGGAAAGAGAACATTTACACAACCGAGCACCTCAATGGCAACTGGACGACTACTACTCTACCGACAAACTCATAAAGAGCTGGCTGCCCATTTACTTCTTAGCATTTTCTCGCACCGGCAGGATGCATCATGGCCTCCCATGAGCAGTGACTCCGAGTGTCGTAGTCTACTTTCGAAGCTGTCTTCTATCGCATCGTCTTCTAAACTTTACCAAGATAGCGCCCAACACGAAACGTATGCTAAATTTGGGTGTCTTATAAAGACAGAGTCTCTGGAATATCGAGCTCAGCGGTCATCGTGGGGCACATGTCTGATGTCCAGAGGGATGAAACAATACCGGGTTCCATAAGGATGACCGGTCTGTGGGCTCTGTATTGACTCGGAACAAGTCATTACAACATGGAATGGTGAAGACGACTCAGAGGGTACTGCCAGGGCACATGTTCAGTTTCACCATGATTGGTATCGATAACATCGTTCGTGAAAACGTGTCTGATCACCGGCTTAGGTAACACACCGACTAGAAGTACGGTTATTTCTATGGAATTTGAGTGTGTCGATTTCAATATTAACAAACAATATCAATCATCGTAAAAATTTATCTTAACTGATAGTTTTAGTATACTAATGTAAGAGATTTGGAACATTTTATTTGAGATATATTATTTGAAGCGTTCATTAGTTGAGATTTGATTAAAGATTCAATTATTTCTATGTACATTATTTAAGAGGGGTTCCTTTATCTTGACTTGGTCTATGTTGACTTAAAAAGCCAAAGTTTGACCAAGATAGACTAGTCAACCCTTAGTTTTGACTTAGTCACTAATTAGTCCTTAAGTGCTTATTATAAAGTTTAAGTGTTGTTTTGCATATTTAAGCATTGTTTAACTTAGTACTTTTGGGTTATTCGTCTTTTAGTACTCTATACTTTTTGGGTACAAGTATTTAGTACATTTATTGTTCAAGTGTACGTATTTAGTATTTTTATACGGTTTCGTATTTGTACAAGTATACTTATCTCTTAAAGCCTATTTATACTTAGTAAAATATTTCAAACACCAAATAAATCAATAATAATTTTAAAAATCATTTTTAACCTTATTAGGTATCATATTTCTCAAAACATAGAGTTTTACAAAAGTAACTTTAAGTAATAACAAAACCGATAATATTATTAAGGATACTAAATGAGTCATTTTTCAAATGTTATTTTTAAGTTTCGATTTTCATACTCTACATACTTTTACAAGTTAGGTTTTCAGATATAAAGTCATTTTGCAAAAATAATAAGGTTTATTATTTTTAAGAAATTAAAAATGAAAACAGTACGGTTTTCAATACTTTCTTTTAAATCATTTAAAATACTTAAACATCAATAAAGTGAACCAAAATTTTATTTTGGATACCTATATTTGTACATAACGTTTACCCAGAAATTTTGATTATAATACTTTATAAATGTTCTTAAGTAAAATATTCTTTCCTGATCTGACCCATTTTTGTAGAAATTTTATTAATGAAAATATATATGATGGATTTATATGAAATTTGACATACACATTATAGGAATCATCAGGAATATAACATAAATTTTAAAAGTCCAAAAGAAACGTTTAACATCACAAAACATAACATTTTCTCAGACAGTTCATAAAATCATACAGTACCAGTTTACAAAATAAATAATCACTAAATATATATTTTCATAAAAACTTACTTTTCATATTTTTATCATAATCTAGACATTCGGATCTACAACTTTCATGAATGAATCTAAGGCTAATTCGAAACATATCTTACACAGAAAAATCGTGAACATACATCATACATCACAGAATCCATTTTACAGCATGTATTGTTAAGTGATAAATCAACAAATAGTTAACTTTAAACTTGGTGATCTAATGATTTAGTCCTAAACATGATGTTATATGTTAGTTAGAGTCTAAACATTATACTACGAGATTTGAGGGCGAAGAAAAGTTAGGTTACCTATTAGCAATTCTCCGGATCAACTATGAAATCAAATATACAAAGATCGAAGCCCCCTTCCTCTTGCTCCTCTTCATGAATAAGTTAGAAGAACAGACAAGCAAAGTAAGTTAGTAAATATAATAGGAATAAGACTTAAAAATAAAGAGTATAAGGTAAGTAAAAGAAAGAGTATGTGCTCTTGAGATATGGTGGTGTAAACACCTTAGAACTTAAAAGAACTTGTATGATTTTCTTTGGTTTTTAGATGGATCTTTGAAGGAGTGTTTAAGTGAGTGAATGGATGAGTAAATGAAGAGAAAATGGATGGTTATAAGCACACAAGTCGTGCATTAGATGGGGGAGCAAAGGGTGGACAAGAACTTGACAATTACCAAAAGTAGCTAAACATACTTTAAGAGGTACATACCCTATTTGGTGTTTTTGATTAGAAAAGCATATTTTGAGGCTTGGACTTCAAGGTGACGGTATTTCATGCCTTATGGTGATATTTATGAGTTTATTTGGTCACACAATGGTTAGGAAATAAGTAAGGAAATCGAATGTCGAGAAACGATTCGTCGGGTGACGATTTTCGTAGTAAAGGAGTTGTCCAGTACAATATTTTTATGATGAACTTATAAATTGTAATTTTTATTATCACCATTGTTTAGATCTTGGAAAATTAATAAAGTTAGGCTTTTGAAACGCCTCAATCGGAGTACGTATGAGAAAATAGGAACCGTTTTACGAAATCGCGCAGAATTGCGATAACGATAGAAATTTCAGTTTTGCAAACAATGAAGTGAAATAGAAAGGTTCCAAAGGTAAAAGAATTGAATATTACTATATAAAATAGTTTGTCGAGACTCGATTTATTAATATTAATCGTAATTATATATAACTAAAATGGTCAAAAACACGGGGTGTTACAGACTACTCCCTTAAGAAAATTTCGTCCTCGAAATTCACAACTACTAGGTTGGTACGTTATATATTTCCTAAGGTTAGGCTAAGGTTTTCCTTTAATTTTTTATTTTGGTGGTTCTTATATATCCATAGGGTATTCTCAAGTTCTCAAAAGTAGAACAATCTCGGGTCATTTCGAGATTTGGTTCACTATCGACTCTAACTCCAAAACCAGATAATACCTAAATTCCTTAAAAACAATATAATATGTTTTTTTTTCTTGGAGAAATGTTGGTTTGGCTTAAGGTATAAATCCATTCAAATAAAGGTTGTCCTAATTTCCATAAAATTTCAAAACGTTTAGTAGTTTTGATCTCTATAGGTTTATCTGGACTTTCACTCGTAAATCCTCCATTATCAATCGTATCGAAATTCATGGTTCTTATGGCACCCTAAACATTTAGATTCAAAAAGTTTGATCTCCTAGGGTTGTGTGGTTCTTTTAGTGATAGGCTCTTAGGGTTAATCCAAAACTCTTGTATTGATTTCTTTAAAGTTACTAAAAATTTTTTAATCGTTTCCTTGTTTCTTGATTCCTCGATTGGTAGGTTATTCCAAAACATCAAATTGACAATCTGTGGGTTTTGAAGTGCCCGTCATAATTACAACATTCGGGGTTGTAATATTATCATCCATCATCCAAAACAGAAATAAATCACCAAAATAGATATAATTTTCATAGGGATTCCAAAAATTATAGGTTATAAATCAGCAAATCCTGAAATTTCTAGAGATCTACTAAGGCTTGTTCACAAGCTATTCTCCGAAAAAGCTTTTGAAGTCAATAAAGGAAATTCTCAAATAATTTGATCATTGATCGTTCTCATACTTCTTTCGAACACCTAATTCCACAAATATAAGGTAATGACATCTCGAATATCTCTCGACCTCAAAGGTGTTCTAACTTTGTTATAACGGGGTAGTTAAAATTTTGACTGGAAAATTATAGGCTATGTCTCACGATAGGTTATCGCTTAAAGAGGATTACACGTAAGACACACACTGATAACTTGACTTAAGGTTCCAAGTCCTAAGAGTATTCTAAGGTCGGCAAGTGGTCGGGCAGAACAAAAACAAAAACTAGGTTAGCAACGCTTCAGTCCAAGGTTCGCACATTGATATAATAGGTCTTCTTTGATGATATCGTCCCTGATCAGGTTTCTGAAGTCTATGCTTCTTGGTGATTTTCTTCTGGATCAACTTTGAATAGGCTCATCATATTAAGAGTCTTTCTTCTATACGATCCTGGTGAAGTCGTGCTCTTTCTCCCAGCAGTTCCAACGTTACCTCTACTCGTCTAAGTACTAAATCGTCCGGTCAAAGGTTAATAACAATATTCTAGTTGGTTGGGTTAATTCGATCGGAGATGCATAGAAAAGTTCAATGAAAGTATATAGGTACAGTTGATCAAAGAAGTGGGATTAGGTTTCACAAAAGAACGTATATGAAAGAAGTGGTAAGTTAAACCAAATATTATCATTTGGTTTGTTGCATAAAAGTGGTAAGGGAGGTGACTCTCAATAGAACATTGTTCCAACTAACCAAAGGGTTTCTCGTCCGATAGAAGGAACGAGAAGATAATTTGAGTTTATATCAGACAATTTCTAGCAAAGTTTGTTTTTCAAAGGAATGAGCAAGGTAAGGATCGAGATTGATACGTTATTGATGTACTCCTCAATGAGAAGAGTAGAAGTATTAGTGAGTTTTCAAATAACCTATGAGGTTTCAGATAACAGGCAAAGCAGAGTTCAAGACCAAAAGGTCATGGTTGAAGATTTGCATAGGTTCTGTTGTGGTACGAAGTCGGGATAAGAAGTGTTACCACGACTCTAGATAATAATTCGAATAGGAACGTATAGGATCATAATGGGAACATCACTGATCCATGAAAGGCTTACACTTTAAGGAGTAGCTAGAAAGTATTCCAAACGAAAATTGATATGGAGTGATTTAACTGATAATGGAAACAACACATCATCAATCAAGAACCATGTTAGATTGGGTCACTCATGTCTCTATTCTTAGTAACTTCGTTATTCTACATTCCCTTCTAGTTAATCCTCAAATTGTGTTTTTTTTTCCTCCAGTTGTTTCTCTAACCTTTATATTCAGAAGTTTGGTTCCTTAAACTCTCGGCATATTATTCCTCAAGTATTTCATATGAGTATATCTCGCGTAGGTATACATCTCCAATAGTATAAGAATATCCTTTATTTGCTCAATTATACTGATTAACTTAATTCTTCCAGTTAACTCCTGATAACCAGTAAGGTAGGATCCATAGGTGTTTCCATTCATCAAGGATTTTTCTCTAAAGGTTACACAACCTTACATCTAATTTTGATTTAAACAATCCCAATAATTTTTATGAGGTTTCATCTATATGCTCGAATTTAAAAATTATAATTAACAAATTCATTGGAAGTCTACCTCACTCATGTTACAAGTCCTCAGATAATGAGGTTCTCTATACAATCATTGGCTATTGACCTCGATTTACCAATTCTAAAGCTATTCATGATTTACAAAAGAGTTCCATAAATTCGTTCAGTCGGAACTATGCATCTTATCATTGGACTACAAGTTTCATTCTTCAAAATTTTCATAAAATTCTCTTAGTCCTCGAAATAACTACCACATGCATTGTTAAATTCTATCCCTTAGTACTCTTTACTAGTTCCTTTCCCCGATATCTTTTCATAAAGGTCAATACTCTATTGTTATTAGTAATAGTTACTCATCTACAAAACTCGTCTGTTGGCTAACATAACCCGCAAAAACATTGAAAATACAAGGGTTCTAAATTCCACAAAAATCTGTATGACTTAATTTCTCATCAAGTAGTCACTATGTATGTGAATTAGATTTCCATAAATTTCATTCATTCTTATCTTTCCTTAGCTTACAACCTTAAATCTTCCAATCTTCTGTTATTCTTTAGCATCCTCAAGTTACGATCTCTAAAACTCTCAATCGTTGGTTAAAATTAATAATCCTCAAAATCATTGAATCCAAGATCAACACTCAAAAACATTAGTTGGTTCTCATCTTTTTCCCACCTCTTGTCATTCAAAAAATCAATAGGTTCCTATGTCCAATAATTAAAGGTTGACTAAAAGGGTAAAGATTGGGTGATCCTAGTGTGGTTGGTTTAGAAGGATATTGGATACTTCCAAGTACATTATACTTGTGAGAATCCTTGGTATAACTATGTCCATTCTGAGTGGTTTATGGGTTCATCGTGCTTCCACTGCGCTCTGATAAGTTTTAACAATGGTTCATTCAAGACATAGAAATGTACTTAGAAAATGGGTTGAAAGAATAAATATTTATGAATTTTGAATTGGGTTGATGATAATAATAGCTGAGATTATTGAAGTTTATCTCCATAGCCAACGGTTATGACAAACTTGGAAAGAGGAAATAGTAACAAGGTAGAGATAAAAGACGATGAATATGTATGATGTTAGCATACATGCAGTTTGATAGCAGTCTAAAAGAATAAGAAGCAAGCTGAAGAAATGAGAAGAAAATAAGATAGAACGGTAAATATGAAAGGTTCCATCAGATAGGAATATTTCAGACTAAGTTTAGCTGAGCAATAAAATACGAAGGTGAAATAAGCGAAAGACTTCTTGTCTGACTCAGGATGAGTAGTCAGGTCTAAGAACTAGTTCACGAAGGGATCGAAATGAGTTTAGAAACAAAAGAGAAGGGATCAGTTGAGGTTAAAACTTCTTTAGAAAAGATTAGAAGTTTGTTCATGGATAATTCAAGGGTTAGGATTTAAATGACTTTTGTCTATGCACCCTGATATAAGTTCAAATGTAGGGTCTGATTGATGAACAATTTAACCAAAAAAGATAATAATAATAATAGTAATAATGAAAGAGTAAAATGTGTTCATCGATTTATGAAGGTATGGATGTTGACATGAAGGAAAGCTTCGTATGTGATGTTTAAGAATTTCGACGGAAGGATTGAAGATAGTTTGGAATTGAACTCAAATCGTTGCTTGGTTAGATGAAGAAAGTGGGGGCAAAGGTAGAAAATAAGGATAAGCTAGAAAAATGAAGTAGATGTGGTGTAAGGTGTTACTGTGAAATGAATATGGGCAAGAAGGGTTCATTTCCATGACTATAATTTAGGCTAACAAATAATCTCCGATGTATGAGCTATATAGGTAAGTAGAGTCTCGGTCAAGTCTAAGTCGACACCTAAATAGGACTCGAGGACTACTATCTTACGTCTGCACTTTATCTTCTTGTATGTTACATCTCGTCTACATAACTTCACTCGATTCTTCAACATGATCCAACTCGATTTTGAAACTATAGTTGATTTGGAAGATGCGTCCATTTGTGCTTGCAATGGTGTTCTACCAGTCTTGAGCTCTCGATGGTTGCAAGTGCTTCATCTTGGTCATCGTGTTGATCACAAGTAAATTAAAACTAGCCAATTGGCTAAGGTTAGATAATCACTGTAAATACAACTATTCAGATAGCACATGAAAACAAGCGAGGGGCCAAAACCTAAATCGGACGGTAGTACGGGTAATCCTTAGTAGCTCTACCCATTTATATGTTCTACCCAAGTATATTATTTGATCCTAGGGTTATGCTAGTGAATCTCTCATTTAGTGATCGTAAATGTTCTACAAGTTTTAGACACTTTAGACACTCTAGACACATGTCATGAGCTCCAGGCGCGTTCCCGCGATAGGTAATGTAATTATGTATCGCACATAGTTACACACAGTCTCAAGGTCGCTCTGATACCAACTGTAACAACCCGGTTCTTCTAATGACATTAATTAACAAGGCGGAAAATAATTAAGTCGTAAAAAGGGATAAAAATTTAAAACCATCGACTCAAGTGAGTCTTTTACCGATAAATGAACCGTTTGTTAAAATACAACAACTGAAACCCGAATTACAAATTTCTAAATACAATAGTCTGACTAAATTTGTGTTACAAGATTTATAGTTTGACACTCTCATCTGCCACACTGTATCTCTTGTACTCACGCATACCCCCATGTCCAGTCTTGAGGGTTCGTCAACCTGAATGCATATTTAAATATACATGTCCCACTTAGTGGGAGTAACCTAACCATCCTTCTAACACGGCCCCGAATAATCAATGTAGTATAACGTTTAGGTTATCTAATTAACAGATAAGCAGACATGTCACATTACAAATCGACATGTATACAATGTGAGATACACATGAAGTGATTTCAGTTAACATGCGAATCAATTTAAATATATAAGACATGTAGGTTATATAGAATAAAGTAATACATATATCATATGAGTATCATGTGAATAATACAGTAAAGCATAGATCATGGATTCATAGAAGTGTCATGTGAAAATAGAGTAAGACATACATAATACAAATCGTATGAAACATAATATAAATCATAATCAATATTCAAGCAAGACATATAACAAAACATCACTTCCCATTATCAAGCATTTCAATCACATCATTAGTCATAAGAGTATAGAACAGTAACAAAGCATAATAGCACATGTTATTTAGAAAACTGTAGTCATTTACTTTTAAAAACAATGGTTTCCTTTCACATAATGCACAGGACGTGACTAATAATGTCTCATGCACACTTAAGGCTTGCATCTCACCATAAATGCGGATGGGAACATCAATCCCGCCAATCATATCGATACTAGGAGGTTTACATCTCACCCCTAGTGCTCAATAGGATCGAACACCTAAATTGACTCGGTTTAGTCGACTGACATACGGAGAAGAAGGACTGCAAGTGCTTGGACTCAGAGGCCCCGCTAAACCGAACATGTCCCATACACTGCTAAGGCAAAGGTCGGAAGGTATTCCGCCCCCAAAGATATCCGATATAGAGAGTGAGAGCAGATCAGTGCCCTTGTCTATGTATGCGCACACACCCAATCCATACTCTTGGTCTCAGGAAAGAGAACCTTTACACAACCGAGCACCTCAATGGCAACTGGACGACTACTACTCTACCGACAAACTCATAAAGAGCTGGCTGCCCATTTACTTCTTAGCATTTTCTCGCACCGGCAGGATGCATCATGGCCTCCCATGAGCAGTGACTCCGAGTGTCGTAGTCTACTTTCGAAGCTGTCTTCTATCGCATCGTCTTCTAAACTTTACCAAGATAGCGCCCAACACGAAACGTAGGCTGAATTTGGGTGTCTTATAAAGACAGAGTCTCTGGAATATCGAGCTCAGCGGTCATCGTGGGGCACATGTCTGATGTCCAGAGGGATGAAACAATACCGGGTTCCATAAGGATGCCCGGTCTGTGGGCTCTGTATTGACTCGGAACAAGTCATTACAACATGGAACGGTGAAGACGACTCAGAGGGTACTGCCAGGGTACATGTTCATTTTCACCATGATTGGTATCGATAACATCGTTCGTGAAAACGTGTCTGATCACCGGCTTAGGTAACACACCGACTAGAAGTACGGTTGTTCCTATGGAATTTGAGTGTGTCGATTTCAATATTAACAAACAATATCAATCATCGTAAAAATTTATCTTAACTGATAGTTTTAGTATACTGATGTAAGAGATTTGGAACATTTTATTTGAGATATATTATTTGAAGCGTTCATTAGTTGAGATTTGATTAAAGATTCAATTATTTCTATGTACATTATTTAAGAGGGGTTCCTTTATCTTGACTTGGTCTATGTTGACTTAAAAAGCCAAAGTTTGACCAAGATAGACTAGTCAACCCTTAGTTTTGACTTAGTCACTAATTAGTTCTTAAGTGTTTATTATAAAGTTTAAGTGTTGTTTTGCATATTTAAGCATTGTTTAACTTAGTACTTTTGGGTTATTCGTCTTTTAGTACTCTATACTTTTTGGGCACAAGTATTTAGTACATTTATTGTTCAAGTGTACGTATTTAGTAATTTTATACGGTTTCGTATTTGTACAAGTATACTTATCTCTTAAAGCCTATTTATACTTAGTAAAATATTTCAAACACCAAATAAATCAATAATAATTTTAAAAATCATTTTTAACCTTATTAGGTATCATATTTCTCAAAACATAGAGTTTTACAAAAGTAACTTTAAGTAATAACGAAACCGATAATATTATTAAGGATACTAAATGAGTCATTTTTCAAAAGTTATTTTTAAGTTTCGATTTTCATACTCTACATACTTTTACAAGTTAGGTTTTTAGATATAAAGTCATTTTGCAAAAATAATAAGGTTTATTATTTTTAAGAAATTAAAAATGAAAACACTACGGTTTTCAATACTTTCTTTTAAATCATTTAAAATACTTAAACATTATTAGAGTAAACCAAAATTTTATTTTGGATACCTATATTTGTACATAACGTATACCCAGAAATTTAGATTAAAATACTTTATAAATGTTCTTAAGTAAAATATTCTTTTCAGATCTGACCCATTTTAGTAGAAATTTTATTAATGAAAATATATATGATGGATTTATATGAAATTTGACATACACATTATAGGAATCATCAGGAATATAACATAAATTTTACAAGTCCAAAAGAAACGTTTAACATCACAAAACATATCATTTTATCAGACAGTTCATAAATCATACAGTACCAATTTACGAAATAAATAATCACTAAATATATATTTTCATAAAAACTTACTTTTCATATTTTTATCATATTCTATACATTCTGATCTACAACTTTCATGAATGAATCTAATGCTAATTCGAAACATATCTTACACAGAAAAATCGTGAACATACATCATACATCACAGAATCCATTTTACAGCATGTATTGTTAAGTGATAAATCAACAAATAGTTAACTTTAAACTTGGTGATCTAATTATTTAGTCCTAAACATGATGTTATATGTTAGTTAGAGTCTAAACATTATACTACGAGATTTGAGGGCGAAGAAAAGTTAGGTTACCTATTAGCAATTCTCCGGATCAACTATGAAATCAAATATACAAAGATCGAAGCCCCCTTCCTCTTGCTCCTCTTCATGAATAAGTTAGAAGGACACACAAGCAAAGTAAGTTAGTAAATATAATAGGAATAAGACTTAAAAATAAAGAGTATAAGGTAAGTAAAAGAAAGAGTATGTGCTCTTGAGATATGGTGGTGTAAACACCTTAGAACTTAAAAGAACTTGTATGATTTTCTTTGGTTTTTAGATGGATCTTTGAAGGAGTGTTTAAGTGAGTGAATGGATGAGTAAATGAAGAGAAAATGGATGGTTATAAGCACACAAGTCGTGCATTAGATGGGGGAGCAAAGGGTGGACAAGAACTTGACAATTACCAAAAGTAGCTAAGCATATTTTAAGAGGTACATACCCTATTTGGTGTTTTTGATTAGAAAAGCATATTTTGAGGCTTGGACTTCAAGGTGACGGTATGACATGCCTTAGGGTGATATTTATGAGTTTATTTGGTCACACAATGGTTAGGAAAGAAGTACGGAAATCGAATGTCGAGAAACGATTCGTCGGGTGACTATTTTCGTAGTAAAGGAGTTGTCCAGTACAATATTTTTATGATGAACTTATAAATTGTAATTTTGAATATCACCATTGTTTAGATCTTGGAAAATTAATAAAGTTAGGCTTTTGAAATGCTTCAATCGGAGTACGTATGAGAAAATAGAAACCGTTTTACGAAATCGCGCAGAATTGCGATAACGATAGAAATTTCAGTTTTGCAAACAATGAAGTGAAATAGAAAGGTTCCAAAGGTAAAAGAATTGAATATTACTATATAAAATAGTTTGTCGAAACTCGATTTATTAATATTAATCGTAATTATATATAACTAAAATGGTCAAAAACACGGGGTGTTACATTTATAATCATTCTCAGGTGGGTTATGTACAGCTGATATGTACATATGTACATTACATAATGACCTATATACTGTACTTTGTAAATTGTTAAACGTACAACAAAAATAACCTATAACGTTCTTCTGTAAATAGTCAAAACATAAAATGTACAGAGTACTACTTTAGATGGGTTATGTACACCTGATATACAATTATGTAGAATGATGTCCTAAGATAATTTACAACCCTAATCAAACCCTAACAAGGCTCTGCCTAATATAACCCTAAACCCTTTTCCTTATTCAAGGTCACTAAACCCGCAAGAAACCGAACCCTAAGAGGGTATTGGTGAACCCTATCGTGGATGTGATTCAAAGATTGGGCACTGAACCTTAAGAGTAGGGTACTGCATAAGACGGGACGGAAAAGGGTTTAGGGTTAGATTAAGCGTACCCGCTACGCAGCTCTGCCTAATCCAACCCTAAACCCTTTTCCTTATTCAAGGTCACTAAACCCGCAAGAAACTGAACCCTAAGAGGGTATTGGTGAACCCTGTCGTGGATGTGATTCAAACATGGGGAACTGAACCTTAAGAGTAGGGTACTGCATAAGACGGGACGGAAAAGGGTTTAGGGTTGGATTAGGCGTACCCGCTACGCGGCTCCACATAATCCAACCCTAAACCCTTTTCCTTATTCAAGGACGGAAAAGAGTTTAGGGTTAGATTAGGCGTACCCGCTTCGCGGATCCGCATAATCCAACCCTAAACCCTTTTCCTCATTCAAGGTCACTAAACCCGCAAGAAACTGAACCCTAAGAGGGTATTGGTAACCCTGTCGTGGATGTGATTCAAACATGAGGAACTGAACCTTAAGAATAGGGTACTTCATAAGACGGGACGGAAAAGGGTTTAGGGTTGGATTAGGCGGACCCACTTTGCGGATCCGCCTAATCCAACCCTAAACCCTTTTCCTTATTCAAGGTCACTAAACCCGCAAGAAACTGAACCCTAAGAGGGTATTGGTAACCCTGTCGTGGATGTGATTCAAACATGAGGAACTGAACCTTAAGAATAGGGTACTTCATAAGACGGGACGGAAAAGGGTTTAGGGTTGGATTAGGCGGACCCACTTTGCGGATCCGCCTAATCCAACCCTAAACCCTTTTCCTTATTCAAGGTCACTAAACCCGCAAGAAACTGAACCCTAAGAGGGTATTGGAAACCCTGTCGTGGATGTGATTCAAACATGGGGAACTGAACCTTAAGAATAGGGTACTGCATAAGAGGGGACGGAAAAGGGTTTAGGGTTGGATTAGGCGGACCCACTTCGCGGATCCGCCTAATCCAACCCTAAACTCTTTTCCTTATTCAAGGTCACTAAACCCGCAAGAAACTGAACCCTAAGAGGGTATTAGTGAACCCTGTCGTGAATGTGATTCAAACATGGGGCACTGAACCTTATGAGTAGGGTACTGCATAAGACGGGACGGAAAAGGGTTTAGGGTTGGATTAGGCGTTCCCGCTACGCGGATCCGCCTAATCCAACCCTAAACCCTTTTCCTTATTCAATGTCACTAAACCCGCAAGAAACTGAACCCTAAGAGGGTGTTGGTAAACCCTGTCATGGTTGTGATTCAAACATGGGGCACTGAACCTTAAGAGTAGGGTACTACATAAAACGGGACGGAAAAAGGTTTAGGATTGGATTAGGCGTGCCCGCTACGCGGCTCCTCCTATTCCAACCCTAAACACTTTTCCTTATTCAAGGACGGTAAAGGATTTAGGGTTGGATTAGGCTATCCGCCTAATCCAACCCTAAACCCTTTTCCTTATTCAAGGTCACTAAACCCGCAAGAAACTTAACCCTAAGAGGGTATTGGTAAACCTGTCGTGGATGTGATTCAAACATGGGGAACTGAACCTTAAGAATAGGGTACTGCATAAGACGGGATGGAAAAGGGTTTAGGGTTGGATTAGGCGAACCCGCTTCGCGGATCCGCCTAATCCAACCCTAAACCCTTTTTCTTATTCAAGGTCACTAAACCCGCAAGAAACTGAACACTAAGAGGGTATTGGTGAACCCTGTCGTGGGTGTGATTCAAACATGGGGCACTGAACCTTAAGAGTACGGTACTGCATAAAACGGGACGGAAAAGGGTTTAGGGTTGGATTAGTTATACCCGCTACGCGGCTCTGCCTAATCCAACCTTAAACTCTTTTCCTTATTCAAGGACGGAAAAGGGTTTAGTGTTGGATTAGGCGGACCCAGTTCGCGGATCCGCCTAATCCAACCCTAAACCCTTTTCCTTAATCAAGGTCACTAAACCCGCAAGAAACTGAAGCCTAAGAGGGTATTGGTGAACCCTATCGTGGATGTGATTCAAACATGGGGCACTGAACCTTAAGAGTAGGGTACTGCATAAGACGGGACAGAAAAGGGTTTAGGGTTGGATTAGGCGTACCCGCTACGCGGCTCCGCCTAATTCAACGCTAAACTCTTTTCCTTATTCAACGACGGAAAAGGGTTTAGGGTTGGATTAGGCGTACCCGCTTCGCGGATCCGCCTAATCCAACCCTTTACCCTTTTCCTTATTCAAGGTCACTAAACCCGCAAGAAACTGAACCCTAAGAGGGTATTGGTGAACCCCGTCGTGGATGTGATTCAAACATGGGGCACTAAACCTTAAGATTAGGGTACTGCATAAGACGGGATGGAAAAGGGTTTAGGGTTGGATTAGGCGTACCCGCTACGCGGCTCCGCCTAATCCAACGCTAAACTCTTTTCCTTATTCAAGGACGGAAAAGGGTTTAGGGTTGGATTAGGCGTACCCGCTTCACGGATCCGCCTAATCCAACCCTAAACCCTTTTCCTTATTCAAGGTCACTAAACCCGCAAGAAACTGAACCCTAAGAGGGTGTTGGTAAACCCTGTCGTGGATGTGATTCAAATACGGGGCACTGAACCTTAAGAGTAGGGTACTGCATAAGACGGGACGGAAAAGGGTTTAGGATTGGATTAGGCGTGCCCGCTACGCGGCTCCGCCTAATCCAACCCTAAACCCTTTTCCTTATTCAAGGTCACTAAACCCGCAAGAAACTGAACCCTAAGAGGGTATTAGTGAACCCTGTCGTGAATGTGATTCAAACATGGGGCACTGAACCTTATGAGTAGGGTACTGCATAAGACGGGACGGAAAAGGGTTTAGGGTTGGATTAGGCGTTCCCGCTACGCGGCTCCGCCTAATCCAACCCTAAACTCTTTTTCTTATTCAAGGACGGAAAAGGGTTTAGGGTTGGATTAGGCGAACCCGCTTCGCGGATCCGCCTAATCCAACCCTAAACCCTTTTCCTTATTCAATGTCACTAAACCCGCAAGAAACTGAACCCTAAGAGGGTGTTGGTAAACCCTGTCATGGATGTGATTCAAACATGGGGCACTGAACCTTAAGAGTAGGGTACTACATAAAACGGGACGGAAAAAGGTTTAGGATTGGATTAGGCGTGCCCGCTACGCGGCTCCTCCTATTCCAACCCTAAACACTTTTCCTTATTCAAGGACGGTAAAGGATTTAGGGTTGGATTAGGCTATCCGCCTAATCCAACCCTAAACCCTTTTCCTTATTCAAGGTCACTAAACCCGCAAGAAACTTAACCCTAAGAGGGTATTGGTAAACCTGTCGTGGATGTGATTCAAACATGGGGAACTGAACCTTAAGAATAGGGTACTGCATAAGACGGGACGGAAAAGGGTTTAGGGTTGGATTAGGCGAACCCGCTTCGCGGATCCGCCTAATCCAACCCTAAACCCTTTTTCTTATTCAAGGTCACTAAACCCGCAAGAAACTGAACCCTAAGAGCGTATTGGTGAACCCTGTCGTGGGTGTGATTCAAACATGGGGCACTGAACCTTAAGAGTACGGTATTGCATAAAACGGGACGGAAAAGGGTTTAGGGTTGGATTAGTTATACCCGCTACGCGGCTCTGCCTAATCCAACCTTAAACTCTTTTCCTTATTCAAGGACGGAAAAGGGTTTAGTGTTGGATTAGGCGGACCCACTTTGCGGATCCGCCTAATCCAACCCTAAACCCTTTTCCTTAATCAAGGTCACTAAACCCGCAAGAAACTGAAGCCTAAGAGGGTATTGGTGAACCCTATCGTGGATGTGATTCAAACATGGGGCACTGAACCTTAAGAGTAGGGTACTGCATAAGACGGGACAGAAAAGGGTTTAGGGTTGGATTAGGCGTACCCGCTACGCGGCTCCGCCTAATCCAACGCTAAACTCTTTTCCTTATTCAACGACGGAAAAGGGTTTAGGGTTGGATTAGGCGTACCCGCTTCGCGGATCCGCCTAATCCAACCCTTTACCCTTTTCCTTATTCAAGGTCACTAAACCCGCAAGAAACTGAACCCTAAGAGGGTATTGGTGAACCCCGTCGTGGGTGTGATTCAAACATGGGGCACTAAACCTTAAGATTAGGGTACTGCATAAGACGGGATGGAAAAGGGTTTAGGGTTGGATTAGGCGTACCCGCTACGCGGCTCCGCCTAATCCAACGCTAAACTCTTTTCCTTATTCAAGGACGGAAAAGGGTTTAGGGTTGGATTAGGCGTACCCGCTTCACGGATCCGCCTAATCCAACCCTAAACCCTTTTCCTTATTCAAGGTCACTAAACCCGCAAGAAACTGAACCCTAAGAGGGTGTTGGTAAACCCTGTCGTGGATGTGATTCAAATATGGGGCACTGAACCTTAAGAGTAGGGTACTGCATAAGACGGGACGGAAAAGGGTTTAGGATTGGATTAGGCGTGCCCGCTACGCGGCTCCGCCTAATCCGACCCTAAACTCTTTTCCTTATTCAAGGACGGAAAAGGGTTTAGGGTTGGATTAGGCTATCCGCCTAATCCAACCCTAAACCCTTTTCCTTATTCAAGGTCACTAAACCCGCAAGAAACTGAACCCTAAGAGGGTATTGGTAACCCTGTCGTGGATGTAATTCAAACATGGGGAACTGAACCTTAAGAATGGGGTACTGCATAAGACGGGACCGAAAAGGGTTTAGGGTTGGATTAGGCGTACCCGCTTCGCGGATCCGCCTAATCCAACCCTAAACCCTTTTCCTTATTCAAGGTCACTAAACCCGTAAGAAACTGAACCCTAAGAGGGTATTAGTGAACCCTGTCGTGGATGTGATTCAAACATGGGGCACTGAACCTTAAGAGTAGGGTACTGCATAAGACGGGACGGAAAAGAGTTTAGGGTTGGATTAGGCGTACCCGCTACGCGGCTCCGCCTAATCCAACCCTAAACTCTTTTCCTTATTCAAGGACGGAAAAGGGTTTAGGGTTGGATTAGGCGGACCCACTTTGCGGATCCGCCCAATCCAACCCTAAACCCTTTTCTTTATTCAAGGTCACTAAACCCGCAAGAAACTGAACCCTAAGAGGGTGTTGGTAAACCCTGTCGTGGATGTGATTCAAAAATGGGGCACTGAACCTTAAGAGTAGGGTACTACATAAGACGGGACGGAAAAGGGTTTAGGATTGGATTAGGCGTGCCCGCTACGCGGCTCCGCCTAATCTAACCGTAAACCCTTTTCCTTATTCAAGGACAGAAAAGGGTTTAGGGTTGGATTAGGCGTACCCGCTTCGCGGATCCGCCTAATCCAACCCTAAACCGTTTTCCTTATTCAAGGTCACTAAACCCGCAAGAAAACGAACCCTAAGAGCGTGTTGGTAAACCCTGTCGTGGATGTGATTCAAATATGGGGCACTGAACCTTAAGAGTAGGGTACTGCATAAGACGGGACGGAAAAGGGTTTAGGATTGGATTAGGCGTGCCCGCTACACGGCTCCGCCTAATCCAACCCTAAACTCTTTTCCTTATTCAAGGACGGAAAAGGGTTTAGGGTTGGATTAGGCTATCCGCCTAATCCAACCCTAAACCCTTTTCCTTATTCAAGGTCACTAAACCCGCAAGAAACTGAACCCTAAGAGGGTATTGGTAACCCTGCGTGGATGTGATTCAAACATGGGGAACTGAACCTTAAGAATAGGGTACTGCATAAGACGGGACGGAAAAGGGTTTAGGGTTGGATCAGGCGAACCCGCTTCGCGGATCCGCCTAATCCAACCCTAAACCCTTTTTCTTATTCAAGGTCACTAAACCCGCAAGTAACTGAACCCTAAGAGGGTATTGGTGAACCCTGTCGTGGGTGTGATTCAAACATGGGGCACTGAACCTTAAGAGTACGGTACTGCATAAAACGGGACGGAAAAGGGTTTAGGGTTGGATTAGTTATACCCGCTACGCGGCTCTGCCTAATCCAACCTTAAACTCTTTTCCTTATTCAAGGACGGAAAAGGGTTTAGTGTTGGATTAGGCGGACCCACTTCGCGGATCCGCCTAATCCAACCCTAAACCCTTTTCCTTAATCAAGGTCACTAAACCCGCAAGAAACTGAAGCCTAAGAGGGTATTGGTGAACCCTATCGTGGATGTGATTCAAACATGGGGCACTGAACCTTAAGAGTAGGGTACTGCATAAGACGGGACAGAAAAGGGTTTAGGGTTGGATTAGGCGTACCCGCTACGCGGCTCCGCCTAATCCAACGCGAAACTCTTTTCCTTATTCAACGACGGAAAAGGGTTTAGGGTTAGATTAGGCGTACCCGCTTCGCGGATCCGCCTAATCCAACCCTTTACCCTTTTCCTTATTCAAGGTCACTAAACCCGCAAGAAACTGAACCCTAAGAGGGTATTGGTGAACCCCGTCGTGGATGTGATTCAAACATGGGGCACTAAACCTTAAGAGTAGGGTACTGCATAAGACGGGATGGAAAAGGGTTTAGGGTTGGATTAGGCGTACCCGCTACGCGGCTCCGCCTAATCCAACGCTAAACTCTTTTCCTTATTCAAGGACGGAAAAGGGTTTAGGGTTGGATTAGGCGTACCCGCTTCACGGATCCGCCTAATCCAACCCTAAACCCTTTTCCTTATTCAAGGTCACTAAACCCGCAAGAAACTGAACCCTAAGAGGGTGTTGGTAAACCCTGTCGTGGATGTGATTCAAATATGGGGCACTGAACCTTAAGAGTAGGGTACTGCATAAGACGGGACGGAAAAGGGTTTAGGATTGGATTAGGCGTGCCCGCTACGCGGCTCCGCCTAATCCAACCCTAAACTCTTTTCCTTATTCAAGGACGGAAAAGGGTTTAGGGTTGGATTAGGCTATCCGCCTAATCCAACCCTAAACCCTTTTCCTTATTCAAGGTCACTAAACCCGCAAGAAACTGAACCCTAAGAGGGTATTGGTAACCCTGTCGTGGATGTGATTCAAACATGGGGAACTGAACCTTAAGAATGGGGTACTGCATAAGACGGGACCGAAAAGGGTTTAGGGTAGGATTAGGCGTACCCGCTTCGCGGATCCGCCTAATCCAACCCTAAACCCTTTTCCTTATTCAAGGTCACTAAACCCGCAAGAAACTGAACCCTAAGAGGGTATTAGTGAACCCTGTCGTGGATGTGATTCAAACATGGGGCACTGAACCTTAAGAGTAGGGTACTGCATAAGACGGGACGGAAAAGAGTTTAGGGTTGGATTAGGCGTACCCGCTACGCGGCTCCGCCTAATCCAACCCTAAACTCTTTTCCTTATTCAAGGACGGAAAAGGGTTTAGGGTTGGATTAGGCGGACCCACTTTGCGGATCCGCCCAATCCAACCCTAAACCCTTTTCTTTATTCAAGGTCACTAAACCCGCAAGAAACTGAACCCTAAGAGGGTGTTGGTAAACCCTGTCGTGGATGTGATTCAAAAATGGGGCACTGAACCTTAACAGTAGGGTACTACATAAGACGGGACGAAAAAGGGTTTAGGATTGGATTAGGCGTGCCCGCTACGCGGCTCCGCCTAATCTAACCGTAAACCCTTTTCCTTATTCAAGGACAGAAAAGGGTTTAGGGTTGGATTAGGCGTACCCGCTTCGTGGATCCGCCTAATCCAACCCTAAACCGTTTTCCTTATTCAAGGTCACTAAACCCGCAAGAAAACGAACCCTAAGAGCGTGTTGGTAAACCCTGTCGTGGATGTGATTCAAATATGGGGCACTGAACCTTAAGAGTAGGGTACTGCATAAGACGGGACGGAAAAGGGTTTAGGATTGGATTAGCGTGCCCGCTACACGGCTCCGCCTAATCCAACCCTAAACTCTTTTCCTTATTCAAGGACGGAAAAGGGTTTAGGGTTGGATTAGGCGAACCCGCTTCGCGGATCCGCCTAATCAAACCCTAAACCCTTTTCCTTATTCAAGGTCACTAAACCCGCAAGAAACTGAACCCTAAGAGGGTATTAGTGAACCCTGTCGTGAATGTGATTCAAACATGGGGCACTGAACCTTAAGAGTAGGGTACTGCATAAGACGGGACGGAAAAAGGTTTAGGGTTGGATTAGGCGTACCCTCTACGCGGCTCCGCCTAATCCAACCCTAAACTCTTTTCCTTATTCAAGGACGGAAAAGGGTTTAGGGTTGGATTAGGCGTACCCGGTTCGCGGATCCGCCTAATCCAACCCTAAACCCTTTTCCTTATACAAGGTCACTAAACCCGCAAGAAACTGAACCCTAAGAGGGTATTGGTGAACCTTGTCGTGGATGTGATTCAAACATGGGGCACTGAACCTTAAGAGTAGGGTACTGCATAAGACGGGACGGAAAAGGGTTTAGGGTTGGATTAGGCGTACCCGCTACGCGGCTCCGCCTAATCCAACCCTAAACTCTTTTCGTTATTCAAGGACGGAAAAGGGTTTAGGGTTGGATTAGGCTATCCGCCTAATCCAACCCTAAACCCTTTTCCTTATTCAAGGTCACTAAACCCGCAAGAAACTGAACCCTAAGAGGGTATTGGTAACCTTGTCGTGGATGTAATTCAAACATGGGGAACTGAACCTTAAGAATAGGGTACTGCATAAGACGGGACGGAAAAGGGTTTAGGGTTGGATTAGGCGTACCCGCTTCGCGGATCCGCCTAATCCAACCCTAAACCCTTTTCCTTATTCAAGGTCACTAAACCCGCAAGAAACTGAACCCTAAGAGGGTATTGGTAAACCCTGTCGTGGATGTGATTCAAAAATTGGGCTCTGAACCTTAAGAGTAGGGTACTACATAAGACGGGACGGAAAAGGGTTTAGGATTGGATTAGGCGTGCCCGCTACGTAGCTCCGCCTAATCTAACCCTAAACCCTTTTCCTTATTCAAGGACAGAAAAGGGTTTAGGGTTGGATTAGGCGTACCCGCTTCGCGGATCCGCCTAATCAAACCCTAAACCCTTTTCCTTATTCAAGGTCACTAAACCCGCAAGAAACTGAACCCTAAGAGGGTATTAGTGAACCCTGTCGTGAATGTGATTCAAACATGGGGCACTGAACCTTAAGAGTAGGGTACTGCATAAGACGGGACGGAAAAAGGTTTAGGGTTGGATTAGGCGTACCCTCTACGCGGCTCCGCCTAATCCAACCCTAAACTCTTTTCCTTATTCAAGGACGGAAAAGGGTTTAGGGTTGGATTAGGCGTACCCGGTTCGCGGATCCGCCTAATCCAACCCTAGACCCTTTTCCTTATTCAAGGTCACTAAACCCGCAAGAAACTGAACCCTAAGAGGGTGTTGGTAAACCCTGTCGTGGATGTGATTCAAACATGGGACACTGAACCTTAAGAGTAGGGTACTACATAAGACGGGACGGAAAAGGGTTTAGGATTGGATTAGGCGTGCCCGCTACGCGGCTCCGCCTAATCCAACCCTCAACTCTTTTCCTTATTCAAGGACGAAAAAGGGTTTAGGGTTGGATTAGGCTATCCGCCTAATCCAACCCTAAACCCTTTTCCTTATACAAGGTCACTAAACCCGCAAGAAACTGAACCCTAAGAGGGTATTGGTGAACCTTGTCGTGGATGTGATTCAAACATGGGGCACTGAACCTTAAGAGTAGGGTACTGCATAAGACGGGACGGAAAAGGGTTTAGGGTTGGATTAGGCGTACCCGCTACGCGGCTCCGCCTAATCCAACCCTAAACTCTTTTCGTTATTCAAGGACGGAAAAGGGTTTAGGGTTGGATTAGGCTATCCGCCTAATCCAACCCTAAACCCTTTTCCTTATTCAAGGTCACTAAACCCGCAAGAAACTGAACCCTAAGAGGGTATTGGTAACCTTGTCCTGGATGTAATTCAAACATGGAGAACTGAACCTTAAGAATAGGGTACTGCATAAGACGGGACGGAAAAGGTTTTAGGGTTGGATTAGGCGTACCCGCTTCGCGGATCCGCCTAATCCAACCCTAAACCCTTTTCCTTATTCAAGGTCACTAAACCCGCAAGAAACTGAACCCTAAGTGGGTATTGGTGAACCCTGTCGTGGATGTGATTCAAACATGGGGCACTGAACCTTAAGAGTAGGGTACTGCATAAGACGGGACAGAAAAGGGTTTAGGGTTGGATTAGGCGTACCCGCGAAACTCTTTTCCTTATTCAAGGACGGAAAAGGGTTTAGGGTTGGATTAGGCGGACCCACTTCGCGGATCCGCCTAATTCAACCCTAAACCCTTTTCCTTATTCAAGGTCACTAAACCCGCAAGAAACTGAACCCTAAGAGGGTATTGGTAACCCTGTCGTGGATGTGATTCAAACATGGGGCACTGAACGTTAAGAGTAGGGTACTGCATAAGACGGGACGGAAAAGGGTTTAGGGTTGGATTAGGCGTACCCGGTTCGCGGATCCGCCTAATCCAACCCTAAACCCTTTTCCTTATTCAAGGTCACTAAACCCGCAAGAAACTGAACCCTAAGAGAGTGTTGGTAAACCCTGTCGTGGATGTGATTCAAACATGGGACACTGAACCTTAAGAGTAGGGTACTACATAAGACGGGACGGAAAAGGGTTTAGGATTGGATTAGGCGTGCCCGCTACGCGGCTCCGCCTAATCCAACCCTCAACTCTTTTCCTTATTCAAGGACGAAAAAGGGTTTAGGGTTGGATTAGGCTATCCGCCTAATCCAACCCTAAACCCTTTTCCTTATACAAGGTCACTAAACCCGCAAGAAACTGAACCCTAAGAGGGTATTGGTGAACCTTGTCGTGGATGTGATTCAAACATGGGGCACTGAACCTTAAGAGTAGGGTACTGCATAAGACGGGACGGAAAAGGGTTTAGGGTTGGATTAGGCGTACCCGCTACGCGGCTCCGCCTAATCCAACCCTAAACTCTTTTCGTTATTCAAGGACGGAAAAGGGTTTAGGGTTGGATTAGGCTATCCGCCTAATCCAACCCTAAACCCTTTTCCTTATTCAAGGTCACTAAACCCGCAAGAAACTGAACCCTAAGAGGGTATTGGTAACCTTGTCCTGGATGTAATTCAAACATGGAGAACTGAACCTTAAGAATAGGGTACTGCATAAGACGGGACGGAAAAGGTTTTAGGGTTGGATTAGGCGTACCCGCTTCGCGGATCCGCCTAATCCAACCCTAAACCCTTTTCCTTATTCAAGGTCACTAAACCCGCAAGAAACTGAACCCTAAGTGGGTATTGGTGAACCCTGTCGTGGATGTGATTCAAACATGGGGCACTGAACCTTAAGAGTAGGGTACTGCATAAGACGGGACAGAAAAGGGTTTAGGGTAGGATTAGGCGTACCCGCGAAACTCTTTTCCTTATTCAAGGACGGAAAAGGGTTTAGGGTTGGATTAGGCGGACCCACTTCGCGGATCCGCCTAATTCAACCCTAAACCCTTTTCCTTATTCAAGGTCACTAAACCCGCAAGAAACTGAACCCTAAGAGGGTATTGGTAACCCTGTCGTGGATGTGATTCAAACATGGGGCACTGAACGTTAAGAGTAGGGTACTGCATAAGACGGGACGGAAAAGGGTTTAGGGTTGGATTAGGCGTACCCGGTTCGCGGATCCGCCTAATCCAACCCTAAACCCTTTTCCTTATTCAAGGTCACTAAACCCGCAAGAAACTGAACCCTAAGAGGGTGTTGGTAAACCCTGTCGTGGATGTGATTCAAACATGGGACACTGAACCTTAAGAGTAGGGTACTACATAAGACGGGACGGAAAAGGGTTTAGGATTGGATTAGGCGTGCCCGCTACGCGGCTCCGCCTAATCCAACCCTCAACTCTTTTCCTTATTCAAGGACGAAAAAGGGTTTAGGGTTGGATTAGGCTATCCGCCTAATCCAACCCTAAACCCTTTTCCTTATACAAGGTCACTAAACCCGCAAGAAACTGAACCCTAAGAGGGTATTGGTGAACCTTGTCGTGGATGTGATTCAAACATGGGGCACTGAACCTTAAGAGTAGGGTACTGCATAAGACGGGACGGAAAAGGGTTTAGGGTTGGATTAGGCGTACCCGCTACGCGGCTCCGCCTAATCCAACCCTAAACTCTTTTCGTTATTCAAGGACGGAAAAGGGTTTAGGGTTGGATTAGGCTATCCGCCCAATCCAACCCTAAACCCTTTTCCTTATTCAAGGTCACTAAACCCGCAAGAAACTGAACCCTAAGAGGGTATTGGTAACCTTGTCCTGGATGTAATTCAAACATGGAGAACTGAACCTTAAGAATAGGGTACTGCATAAGACGGGACGGAAAAGGTTTTAGGGTTGGATTAGGCGTACCCGCTTCGCGGATCCGCCTAATCCAACCCTAAACCCTTTTCCTTATTCAAGGTCACTAAACCCGCAAGAAACTGAACCCTAAGTGGGTATTGGTGAACCCTGTCGTGGATGTGATTCAAACATGGGGCACTGAACCTTAAGAGTAGGGTACTGCATAAGACGGGACAGAAAAGGGTTTAGGGTTGGATTAGGCGTACCCGCGAAACTCTTTTCCTTATTCAAGGACGGAAAAGGGTTTAGGGTTGGATTAGGCGGACCCACTTCGCGGATCCGCCTAATTCAACGCTAAACCCTTTTCCTTATTCAAGGTCACTAAACCCGCAAGAAACTGAACCCTAAGAGGGTATTGGTAACCCTGTCGTGGATGTGATTCAAACATGGGGCACTGAACGTTAAGAGTAGGGTACTGCATAAGACGGGACGGAAAAGGGTTTAGGGTTGGATTAGGCGTACCCGCTACGTGGCTCCGCCTAATCCAACCCTACACCCTTTTCCTTATTCAAGGACAGAAAAGGGTGTAGGGTTGGACTAGGCGAACCCACTTCCCGGATCCGCCTAATCCAACCCTAAACTCTTTTCCTTACTCAAGGTCACTAAACCCGCAAGAAAGTGAACCCTAAGAGGGTATTGGTGAACCCCGTCGTGGATGTGATTCAAACATGGGGCACTAAACCTTAAGAGTAGGGTACTGCATAAGACGGGATGGAAAAGGGTTTAGGGTTGGATTAGGCGTACCCGCTACGCGGCTCCGCCTAATCCAACGCTAAACTCTTTTCCTTATTCAAGGACGGAAAAGGGTTTAGGGTTGGATTAGGCGTACCCGCTTCACGGATCCGCCTAATCCAACCCTAAACCCTTTTCCTTATTCAAGGTCACTAAACCCGCAAGAAACTGAACCCTAAGAGGGTGTTGGTAAACCCTGTCGTGGATGTGATTCAAATATGGGGCACTGAACCTTAAGAGTAGGGTACTGCATAAGACGGGACGGAAAAGGGTTTAGGATTGGATTAGGCGTGCCCGCTACGCGGCTCCGCCTAATCCAACCCTAAACTCTTTTCCTTATTCAAGGACGGAAAAGGGTTTAGGGTTGGATTAGGCTATCCGCCTAATCCAACCCTAAACCCTTTTCCTTATTCAAGGTCACTAAACCCGCAAGAAACTGAACCCTAAGAGGGTATTGGTAACCCTGTCGTGGATGTGATTCAAACATGGGGAACTGAACCTTAAGAATGGGGTACTGCATAAGACGGGACCGAAAAGGGTTTAGGGTAGGATTAGGCGTACCCGCTTCGCGGATCCGCCTAATCCAACCCTAAACCCTTTTCCTTATTCAAGGTCACTAAACCCGCAAGAAACTGAACCCTAAGAGGGTATTAGTGAACCCTGTCGTGGATGTGATTCAAACATGGGGCACTGAACCTTAAGAGTAGGGTACTGCATAAGACGGGACGGAAAAGAGTTTAGGGTTGGATTAGGCGTACCCGCTACGCGGCTCCGCCTAATCCAACCCTAAACTCTTTTCCTTATTCAAGGACGGAAAAGGGTTTAGGGTTGGATTAGGCGGACCCACTTTGCGGATCCGCCCAATCCAACCCTAAACCCTTTTCTTTATTCAAGGTCACTAAACCCGCAAGAAACTGAACCCTAAGAGGGTGTTGGTAAACCCTGTCGTGGATGTGATTCAAAAATGGGGCACTGAACCTTAACAGTAGGGTACTACATAAGACGGGACGAAAAAGGGTTTAGGATTGGATTAGGCGTGCCCGCTACGCGGCTCCGCCTAATCTAACCGTAAACCCTTTTCCTTATTCAAGGACAGAAAAGGGTTTAGGGTTGGATTAGGCGTACCCGCTTCGTGGATCCGCCTAATCCAACCCTAAACCGTTTTCCTTATTCAAGGTCACTAAACCCGCAAGAAAACGAACCCTAAGAGCGTGTTGGTAAACCCTGTCGTGGATGTGATTCAAATATGGGGCACTGAACCTTAAGAGTAGGGTACTGCATAAGACGGGACGGAAAAGGGTTTAGGATTGGATTAGGCGTGCCCGCTACACGGCTCCGCCTAATCCAACCCTAAACTCTTTTCCTTATTCAAGGACGGAAAAGGGTTTAGGGTTGGATTAGGCGTACCCGCTTCGCGGATCCGCCTAATCAAACCCTAAACCCTTTTCCTTATTCAAGGTCACTAAACCCGCAAGAAACTGAACCCTAAGAGGGTATTAGTGAACCCTGTCGTGAATGTGATTCAAACATGGGGCACTGAACCTTAAGAGTAGGGTACTGCATAAGACGGGACGGAAAAAGGTTTAGGGTTGGATTAGGCGTACCCTCTACGCGGCTCCGCCTAATCCAACCCTAAACTCTTTTCCTTATTCAAGGACGGAAAAGGGTTTAGGGTTGGATTAGGCGTACCCGGTTCGCGGATCCGCCTAATCCAACCCTAAACCCTTTTCCTTATACAAGGTCACTAAACCCGCAAGAAACTGAACCCTAAGAGGGTATTGGTGAACCTTGTCGTGGATGTGATTCAAACATGGGGCACTGAACCTTAAGAGTAGGGTACTGCATAAGACGGGACGGAAAAGGGTTTAGGGTTGGATTAGGCGTACCCGCTACGCGGCTCCGCCTAATCCAACCCTAAACTCTTTTCGTTATTCAAGGACGGAAAAGGGTTTAGGGTTGGATTAGGCTATCCGCCTAATCCAACCCTAAACCCTTTTCCTTATTCAAGGTCACTAAACCCGCAAGAAACTGAACCCTAAGAGGGTATTGGTAACCTTGTCGTGGATGTAATTCAAACATGGGGAACTGAACCTTAAGAATAGGGTACTGCATAAGACGGGACGGAAAAGGGTTTAGGGTTGGATTAGGCGTACCCGCTTCGCGGATCCGCCTAATCCAACCCTAAACCCTTTTCCTTATTCAAGGTCACTAAACCCGCAAGAAACTGAACCCTAAGAGGGTATTGGTAAACCCTGTCGTGGATGTGATTCAAAAATTGGGCTCTGAACCTTAAGAGTAGGGTACTACATAAGACGGGACGGAAAAGGGTTTAGGATTGGATTAGGCGTGCCCGCTACGCAGCTCCGCCTAATCTAACCCTAAACCCTTTTCCTTATTCAAGGACAGAAAAGGGTTTAGGGTTGGATTAGGCGTACCCGCTTCGCGGATCCGCCTAATCAAACCCTAAACCCTTTTCCTTATTCAAGGTCACTAAACCCGCAAGAAACTGAACCCTAAGAGGGTATTAGTGAACCCTGTCGTGAATGTGATTCAAACATGGGGCACTGAACCTTAAGAGTAGGGTACTGCATAAGACGGGACGGAAAAAGGTTTAGGGTTGGATTAGGCGTACCCTCTACGCGGCTCCGCCTAATCCAACCCTAAACTCTTTTCCTTATTCAAGGACGGAAAAGGGTTTAGGGTTGGATTAGGCGTACCCGGTTCGCGGATCCGCCTAATCCAACCCTAAACCCTTTTCCTTATTCAAGGTCACTAAACCCGCAAGAAACTGAACCCTAAGAGGGTGTTGGTAAACCCTGTCGTGGATGTGATTCAAACATGGGACACTGAACCTTAAGAGTAGGGTACTACATAAGACGGGACGGAAAAGGGTTTAGGATTGGATTAGGCGTGCCCGCTACGCGGCTCCGCCTAATCCAACCCTCAACTCTTTTCCTTATTCAAGGACGAAAAAGGGTTTAGGGTTGGATTAGGCTATCCGCCTAATCCAACCCTAAACCCTTTTCCTTATACAAGGTCACTAAACCCGCAAGAAACTGAACCCTAAGAGGGTATTGGTGAACCTTGTCGTGGATGTGATTCAAACATGGGGCACTGAACCTTAAGAGTAGGGTACTGCATAAGACGGGACGGAAAAGGGTTTAGGGTTGGATTAGGCGTACCCGCTACGCGGCTCCGCCTAATCCAACCCTAAACTCTTTTCGTTATTCAAGGACGGAAAAGGGTTTAGGGTTGGATTAGGCTATCCGCCTAATCCAACCCTAAACCCTTTTCCTTATTCAAGGTCACTAAACCCGCAAGAAACTGAACCCTAAGAGGGTATTGGTAACCTTGTCGTGGATGTAATTCAAACATGGGGAACTGAACCTTAAGAATAGGGTACTGCATAAGACGGGACGGAAAAGGGTTTAGGGTTGGATTAGGCGTACCCGCTTCGCGGATCCGCCTAATCCAACCCTAAACCCTTTTCCTTATTCAAGGTCACTAAACCCGCAAGAAACTGAACCCTAAGAGGGTATTGGTAAACCCTGTCGTGGATGTGATTCAAAAATTGGGCTCTGAACCTTAAGAGTAGGGTACTACATAAGACGGGACGGAAAAGGGTTTAGGATTGGATTAGGCGTGCCCGCTACGCAGCTCCGCCTAATCTAACCCTAAACCCTTTTCCTTATTCAAGGACAGAAAAGGGTTTAGGGTTGGATTAGGCGTACCCGCTTCGCGGATCCGCCTAATCAAACCCTAAACCCTTTTCCTTATTCAAGGTCACTAAACCCGCAAGAAACTGAACCCTAAGAGGGTATTAGTGAACCCTGTCGTGAATGTGATTCAAACATGGGGCACTGAACCTTAAGAGTAGGGTACTGCATAAGACGGGACGGAAAAAGGTTTAGGGTTGGATTAGGCGTACCCTCTACGCGGCTCCGCCTAATCCAACCCTAAACTCTTTTCCTTATTCAAGGACGGAAAAGGGTTTAGGGTTGGATTAGGCGTACCCGGTTCGCGGATCCGCCTAATCCAACCCTAAACCCTTTTCCTTATTCAAGGTCACTAAACCCGCAAGAAACTGAACCCTAAGAGGGTGTTGGTAAACCCTGTCGTGGATGTGATTCAAACATGGGACACTGAACCTTAAGAGTAGGGTACTACATAAGACGGGACGGAAAAGGGTTTAGGATTGGATTAGGCGTGCCCGCTACGCGGCTCCGCCTAATCCAACCCTCAACTCTTTTCCTTATTCAAGGACGAAAAAGGGTTTAGGGTTGGATTAGGCTATCCGCCTAATCCAACCCTAAACCCTTTTCCTTATACAAGGTCACTAAACCCGCAAGAAACTGAACCCTAAGAGGGTATTGGTGAACCTTGTCGTGGATGTGATTCAAACATGGGGCACTGAACCTTAAGAGTAGGGTACTGCATAAGACGGGACGGAAAAGGGTTTAGGGTTGGATTAGGCGTACCCGCTACGCGGCTCCGCCTAATCCAACCCTAAACTCTTTTCGTTATTCAAGGACGGAAAAGGGTTTAGGGTTGGATTAGGCTATCCGCCTAATCCAACCCTAAACCCTTTTCCTTATTCAAGGTCACTAAACCCGCAAGAAACTGAACCCTAAGAGGGTATTGGTAACCTTGTCCTGGATGTAATTCAAACATGGAGAACTGAACCTTAAGAATAGGGTACTGCATAAGACGGGACGGAAAAGGTTTTAGGGTTGGATTAGGCGTACCCGCTTCGCGGATCCGCCTAATCCAACCCTAAACCCTTTTCCTTATTCAAGGTCACTAAACTCGCAAGAAACTGAACCCTAAGTGGGTATTGGTGAACCCTGTCGTGGATGTGATTCAAACATGGGGCACTGAACCTTAAGAGTAGGGTACTGCATAAGACGGGACAGAAAAGGGTTTAGGGTTGGATTAGGCGTACCCGCCAAACTCTTTTCCTTATTCAAGGACGGAAAAGGGTTTAGGGTTGGATTAGGCGGACCCACTTCGCGGATCCGCCTAATTCAACCCTAAACCCTTTTCCTTATTCAAGGTCACTAAACCCGCAAGAAACTGAACCCTAAGAGGGTATTGGTAACCCTGTCGTGGATGTGATTCAAACATGGGGCACTGAACGTTAAGAGTAGGGTACTGCATAAGACGGGACGGAAAAGGGTTTAGGGTTGGATTAGGCGTACCCGCTACGTGGCTCCGCCTAATCCAACCCTACACCCTTTTCCTTATTCAAGGACAGAAAAGGGTGTAGGGTTGGACTAGGCGAACCCACTTCCCGGATCCGCCTAATCCAACCCTAAACTCTTTTCCTTACTCAAGGTCACTAAACCCGCAAGAAAGTGAACCCTAAGAGGGTATTGGTGAACCCCGTCGTGGATGTGATTCAAACATGGGGCACTAAACCTTAAGAGTAGGGTACTGCATAAGACGGGATGGAAAAGGGTTTAGGGTTGGATTAGGCGTACCCGCTACGCGGCTCCGCCTAATCCAACGCTAAACTCTTTTCCTTATTCAAGGACGGAAAAGGGTTTAGGGTTGGATTAGGCGTACCCGCTTCACGGATCCGCCTAATCCAACCCTAAACCCTTTTCCTTATTCAAGGTCACTAAACCCGCAAGAAACTGAACCCTAAGAGGGTGTTGGTAAACCCTGTCGTGGATGTGATTCAAATATGGGGCACTGAACCTTAAGAGTAGGGTACTGCATAAGACGGGACGGAAAAGGGTTTAGGATTGGATTAGGCGTGCCCGCTACGCGGCTCCGCCTAATCCAACCCTAAACTCTTTTCCTTATTCAAGGACGGAAAAGGGTTTAGGGTTGGATTAGGCTATCCGCCTAATCCAACCCTAAACCCTTTTCCTTATTCAAGGTCACTAAACCCGCAAGAAACTGAACCCTAAGAGGGTATTGGTAACCCTGTCGTGGATGTGATTCAAACATGGGGAACTGAACCTTAAGAATGGGGTACTGCATAAGACGGGACCGAAAAGGGTTTAGGGTAGGATTAGGCGTACCCGCTTCGCGGATCCGCCTAATCCAACCCTAAACCCTTTTCCTTATTCAAGGTCACTAAACCCGCAAGAAACTGAACCCTAAGAGGGTATTAGTGAACCCTGTTGTGGATGTGATTCAAACATGGGGCACTGAACCTTAAGAGTAGGGTACTGCATAAGACGGGACGGAAAAGAGTTTAGAGTTGGATTAGGCGTACCCGCTACGCGGCTCCGCCTAATCCAACCCTAAACTCTTTTCCTTATTCAAGGACGGAAAAGGGTTTAGGGTTGGATTAGGCGGACCCACTTTGCGGATCCGCCCAATCCAACCCTAAACCCTTTTCTTTATTCAAGGTCACTAAACCCGCAAGAAACTGAACCCTAAGAGGGTGTTGGTAAACCCTGTCGTGGATGTGATTCAAAAATGGGGCACTGAACCTTAACAGTAGGGTACTACATAAGACGGGACGAAAAAGGGTTTAGGATTGGATTAGGCGTGCCCGCTACGCGGCTCCGCCTAATCTAACCGTAAACCCTTTTCCTTATTCAAGGACAGAAAAGGGTTTAGGGTTGGATTAGGCGTACCCGCTTCGTGGATCCGCCTAATCCAACCCTAAACCGTTTTCCTTATTCAAGGTCACTAAACCCGCAAGAAAACGAACCCTAAGAGCGTGTTGGTAAACCCTGTCGTGGATGTGATTCAAATATGGGGCACTGAACCTTAAGAGTAGGGTACTGCATAAGACGGGACGGAAAAGGGTTTAGGATTGGATTAGGCGTGCCCGCTACACGGCTCCGCCTAATCCAACCCTAAACTCTTTTCCTTATTCAAGGACGGAAAAGGGTTTAGGGTTGGATTAGGCGTACCCGCTTCGCGGATCCGCCTAATCAAACCCTAAACCCTTTTCCTTATTCAAGGTCACTAAACCCGCAAGAAACTGAACCCTAAGAGGGTATTAGTGAACCCTGTCGTGAATGTGATTCAAACATGGGGCACTGAACCTTAAGAGTAGGGTACTGCATAAGACGGGACGGAAAAAGGTTTAGGGTTGGATTAGGCGTACCCTCTACGCGGCTCCGCCTAATCCAACCCTAAACTCTTTTCCTTATTCAAGGACGGAAAAGGGTTTAGGGTTGGATTAGGCGTACCCGGTTCGCGGATCCGCCTAATCCAACCCTAAACTCTTTTCCTTATACAAGGTCACTAAACCCGCAAGAAACTGAACCCTAAGAGGGTATTGGTGAACCTTGTCGTGGATGTGATTCAAACATGGGGCACTGAACCTTAAGAGTAGGGTACTGCATAAGACGGGACGGAAAAGGGTTTAGGGTTGGATTAGGCGTACCCGCTACGCGGCTCCGCCTAATCCAACCCTAAACTCTTTTCGTTATTCAAGGACGGAAAAGGGTTTAGGGTTGGATTAGGCTATCCGCCTAATCCAACCCTAAACCCTTTTCCTTATTCAAGGTCACTAAACCCGCAAGAAACTGAACCCTAAGAGGGTATTGGTAACCTTGTCGTGGATGTAATTCAAACATGGGGAACTGAACCTTAAGAATAGGGTACTGCATAAGACGGGACGGAAAAGGGTTTAGGGTTGGATTAGGCGTACCCGCTTCGCGGATCCGCCTAATCCAACCCTAAACCCTTTTCCTTATTCAAGGTCACTAAACCCGCAAGAAACTGAACCCTAAGAGGGTATTGGTAAACCCTGTCGTGGATGTGATTCAAAAATTGGGCTCTGAACCTTAAGAGTAGGGTACTACATAAGACGGGACGGAAAAGGGTTTAGGATTGGATTAGGCGTGCCCGCTACGCAGCTCCGCCTAATCTAACCCTAAACCCTTTTCCTTATTCAAGGACAGAAAAGGGTTTAGGGTTGGATTAGGCGTACCCGCTTCGCGGATCCGCCTAATCAAACCCTAAACCCTTTTCCTTATTCAAGGTCACTAAACCCGCAAGAAACTGAACCCTAAGAGGGTATTAGTGAACCCTGTCGTGAATGTGATTCAAACATGGGGCACTGAACCTTAAGAGTAGGGTACTGCATAAGACGGGACGGAAAAAGGTTTAGGGTTGGATTAGGCGTACCCTCTACGCGGCTCCGCCTAATCCAACCCTAAACTCTTTTCCTTATTCAAGGACGGAAAAGGGTTTAGGGTTGGATTAGGCGTACCCGGTTCGCGGATCCGCCTAATCCAACCCTAAACCCTTTTCCTTATTCAAGGTCACTAAACCCGCAAGAAACTGAACCCTAAGAGGGTGTTGGTAAACCCTGTCGTGGATGTGATTCAAACATGGGACACTGAACCTTAAGAGTAGGGTACTACATAAGACGGGACGGAAAAGGGTTTAGGATTGGATTAGGCGTGCCCGCTACGCGGCTCCGCCTAATCCAACCCTCAACTCTTTTCCTTATTCAAGGACGAAAAAGGGTTTAGGGTTGGATTAGGCTATCCGCCTAATCCAACCCTAAACCCTTTTCCTTATACAAGGTCACTAAACCCGCAAGAAACTGAACCCTAAGAGGGTATTGGTGAACCTTGTCGTGGATGTGATTCAAACATGGGGCACTGAACCTTAAGAGTAGGGTACTGCATAAGACGGGACGGAAAAGGGTTTAGGGTTGGATTAGGCTATCCGCCTAATCCAACCCTAAACCCTTTTCCTTATTCAAGGTCACTAAACCCGCAAGAAACTGAACCCTAAGAGGGTATTGGTAACCTTGTCCTGGATGTAATTCAAACATGGAGAACTGAACCTTAAGAATAGGGTACTGCATAAGATGGGACGGAAAAGGTTTTAGGGTTGGATTAGGCGTACCCGCTTCGCGGATCCGCCTAATCCAACCCTAAACCCTTTTCCTTATTCAAGGTCACTAAACCCGCAAGAAACTGAACCCTAAGTGGGTATTGGTGAACCCTGTCGTGGATGTGATTCAAACATGGGGCACTGAACCTTAAGAGTAGGGTACTACATAAGACGGGACAGAAAAGGGTTTAGGGTTGGATTAGGCGTACCCGCGAAACTCTTTTCCTTATTCAAGGACGGAAAAGGGTTTAGGGTTGGATTAGGCGGACCCACTTCGCGGATCCGCCTAATTCAACCCTAAACCCTTTTCCTTATTCAAGGTCACTAAACCCGCAAGAAACTGAACCCTAAGAGGGTATTGGTAACCCTGTCGTGGATGTGATTCAAACATGGGGCACTGAACGTTAAGAGTAGGGTACTGCATAAGACGGGACGGAAAAGGGTTTAGGGTTGGATTAGGCGTACCCGCTACGTGGCTCCGCCTAATCCAACCCTACACCCTTTTCCTTATTCAAGGACAGAAAAGGGTGTAGGGTTGGACTAGGCGAACCCACTTCCCGGATCCGCCTAATCCAACCCTAAACTCTTTTCCTTACTCAAGGTCACTAAACCCGCAAGAAAGTGAACCCTAAGAGGGTATCGGTGAACCCTGTCGTGGATGTGATTCAAACACGGGGCACTGAACCTTAAGAGTAGGGTACTGCATAAGACGGGACGGAAAAGGGTTTAGGGTTGGATTAGGCGTACCCGCTACGTGGCTCTAGCTAAGCCAACCCTAAACCCTTTTCCTTATTCAAGGTCACTAAACCCGCAAGAAACTGAACCCTAAGAGGGTATTGGTGAACCCTGTCGTGGATGTGATTCAAACATGGGGCACTGAACCTTAAGAGTAGGGTACTGCATAAGACGGGACGGAAAAGGGTTTAGGGTTGGATTAGGCGTACCCACTACGCGGCTCCACCTAATCTAACCCTAAACCCTTTTCCTTATTCAAGGACGGAAAAGGGTTTAGGGTAGGATTAGGCGTACCCGCTTCGCGGATCCGCCTAATCCAACCCTAAACCCTTTCCTTATTCAAGGTCACTAAACCCGCAAGAAACTGAACCCTAAGAGGGTGTTGGTAAACCCTGTCGTGGATGTGATTCAAACATGGGGCACTGAACCTTAAGAGTAGGGTACTACATAAGACGCGACGGAAAAGGGTTTAGGATTGGATTAGGCGTGCCCGCTACGCGGCTCCGCCTAATCCAACCCTAAACTCTTTTCCTTATTCAAGGACGGAAAAGGGTTTAGTGTTAGATTAGGCTATCCGCCTAATCCAACCCTAAACCCTTTTCCTTATTCAAGGTCACTAAACCCGCAAGAAACTGAACCCTAAGAGGGTATTGGTAACCTTGTCGTGGATGTAATTCAAACATGGGGAACTGAACCTTAAGAATAGGGTACTGTATAAGACGGGACGGAAAAGGGTTTAGGGTTGGATTAGGCGTACCCGCTACGCGGCTCCGCCTAATCCAACCATAAACCCTTTTCCTTATTCAAGGTCACTAAACCCGCAAGAAACTGAACCCTAAGAGGGTATTGGTGAACCCTGTCGTGGATGTGATTCAAACATGGGGCACTGAACCTTAAGAGTAGGGTACTGCATAAGACGGGACGTAAAAGGGTTTAGGGTTGGATTAGGCGTACCCGCTACGCGGCTCTGCCTAATCCAACCCTAAACTATTTTCCTTATTCAAGGACGGAAAAGGGTTTAGGGTTGGATTAGGCGGACCCACTTCGCGGATCCGCCTAATTCAACCCTAAACCCTTTTCCTTATTCAAGGTCACTAAACCCGCAAGAAACTGAACCCTGAGAGGGTATTGGTAACCCTGTCGTGGATGTGATTCAAACATGGGGTACTGAACCTTAAGAATAGGGTACTGCATAAGACAGGACGTAAAAGAGTTTAGGGTTGGATTAGGCGAACCCCCTTCGCGGCTCCGCCTTATCCAAACCTAAACCCTTTTCCTTATTCAAGGTCACTAAACCCGCAAGAAACTGAACCCTAAGAGGGTATTGGTGAACCCTGTCGTGGACGTGATTCAAAGATGGGATTCTGAACCTTAAGAGTAGGGTACTGCATAAAACGGGACGGAAAAGGGTTTAGGGTTGGATTTGGCGGACCCGCTTCGCGGTTCCGCCTAATCCAACCCTAAACCCTTTTCCTTATTCAAGGTCATTAAACCCGCATGAAACTGAACCATAAGAGGGTATTGGTGAACCCTGTCGTGTATGTGATTCAAAGATGGGGCACTGAACCTTAAGAATAGGGTACTGCATAAGACGGGACGGAAAAGGGTTTAGGGTTGGATTAGGCGTACCCACTACGCGGCTCCGCCTAATCTAACCCTAAACCCTTTTCCTTATTCAAGGCCGGAAAAGGGTTTAGGGTTGGATTAGGCGTACCCGCTTCGCGGATCCGCCTAATCCAACCCTAAACCCTTTTCCTTATTCAAGGTCAATAAATCCGCAAGAAACTGAACCCTAAGAGGGTATTGGTGAACCCTGTCGTGGATGTGATTCAAACATGGGGCACTGAACCTTAAGAGTAGGGTACTGCATAAGACGGGACGGAAAAGGGTTTAGGGTTGGATTAGGCGTACCCACTACGCGGCTCCGCCTAATCTAACCCTAAACCCTTTTCCTTATTCAAGGACGGAAAAGGGTTTAGGGTAGGATTAGGCGTACCCGCTTCGCGGATCCGCCTAATCCAACCCTAAACCCTTTTCCTTATTCAAGGTCACTAAACCCGCAAGAAACTGAACCCTAAGAGGGTGTTGGTAAACCCTGTCGTGGATGTGATTCAAACATGGGGCACTGAACCTTAAGAGTAGGGTACTACATAAGACGCGACGGAAAAGGGTTTAGGATTGGATTAGGCGTGCCCGCTACGCGGCTCCGCCTAATCCAACCCTAAACTCTTTTCCTTATTCAAGGACGGAAAAGGGTTTAGTGTTAGATTAGGCTATCCGCCTAATCCAACCCTAAACCCTTTTCCTTATTCAAGGTCACTAAACCCGCAAGAAACTGAACCCTAAGAGGGTATTGGTAACCTTGTCGTGGATGTAATTCAAACATGGGGAACTGAACCTTAAGAATAGGGTACTGTATAAGACGGGACGGAAAAGGGTTTAGGGTTGGATTAGGCGTACCCGCTACGCGGCTCCGCCTAATCCAACCATAAACCCTTTTCCTTATTCAAGGTCACTAAACCCGCAAGAAACTGAACCCTAAGAGGGTATTGGTAACCCTGTCGTGGATGTGATTCAAACATGGGGTACTGAACCTTAAGAATAGGGTACTGCATAAGACAGGACGTAAAAGAGTTTAGGGTTGGATTAGGCGAACCCCCTTCGCGGCTCCGCCTTATCCAAACCTAAACCCTTTTCCTTATTCAAGGTCACTAAACCCGCAAGAAACTGAACCCTAAGAGGGTATTGGTGAACCCTGTCGTGGACGTGATTCAAAGATGGGATTCTGAACCTTAAGAGTAGGGTACTGCATAAAACGGGACGGAAAAGGGTTTAGGGTTGGATTTGGCGGACCCGCTTCGCGGTTCCGCCTAATCCAACCCTAAACCCTTTTCCTTATTCAAGGTCATTAAACCCGCAAGAAACTGAACCATAAGAGGGTATTGGTGAACCCTGTCGTGGATGTGATTCAAAGATGGGGCACTGAACCTTAAGAATAGGGTACTGCATAAGACGGGACGGAAAAGGGTTTAGGGTTGGATTAGGCGTACCCACTACGCGGCTCCACCTAATCTAACCCTAAACCCTTTTCCTTATTCAAGGACGGAAAAGGGTTTAGGGTAGGATTAGGCGTACCCGCTTCGCGGATCCGCCTAATCCAACCCTAAACCCTTTTCCTTATTCAAGGTCACTAAACCCGCAAGAAACTGAACCCTAAGAGGGTGTTGGTAAACCCTGTCGTGGATGTGATTCAAACATGGGGCACTGAACCTTAAGAGTAGGGTACTACATAAGACGCGACGGAAAAGGGTTTAGGATTGGATTAGGCGTGCCCGCTACGCGGCTCCGCCTAATCCAACCCTAAACTCTTTTCCTTATTCAAGGACGGAAAAGGGTTTAGTGTTAGATTAGGCTATCCGCCTAATCCAACCCTAAACCCTTTTCCTTATTCAAGGTCACTAAACCCGCAAGAAACTGAACCCAAAGAGGGTATTGGTAACCTTGTCGTGGATGTAATTCAAACATGGGGAACTGAACCTTAAGAATAGGGTACTGTATAAGACGGGACGGAAAAGGGTTTAGGGTTGGATTAGGCGTACCCGCTACGCGGCTCCGCCTAATCCAACCATAAACCCTTTTCCTTATTCAAGGTCACTAAACCCGCAAGAAACTGAACCCTAAGAGGGTATTGGTGAACCCTGTCGTGGATGTGATTCAAACATGGGGCACTGAACCTTAAGAGTAGGGTACTGCATAAGACGGGACGGAAAAGGGTTTAGGGTTGGATTAGGCGTACCCGCTACGCGGCTCCGCCTAATCCAACCCTAAACTATTTTCCTTATTCAAGGACGGAAAAGGGTTTAGGGTTGGATTAGGCGGACCCACTTCGCGGATCCGCCTAATTCAACCCTAAACCCTTTTCCTTATTCAAGGTCACTAAACCCGCAAGAAACTGAACCCTAAGAGGGTATTGGTAACCCTGTCGTGGATGTGATTCAAACATGGGGTACTGAACCTTAAGAATAGGGTACTGCATAAGACAGGACGTAAAAGAGTTTAGGGTTGGATTAGGCGAACCCCCTTCGCGGCTCCGCCTTATCCAAACCTAAACCCTTTTCCTTATTCAAGGTCACTAAACCCGCAAGAAACTGAACCCTAAGAGGGTATTGGTGAACCCTGTCGTGGACGTGATTCAAAGATGGGATTCTGAACCTTAAGAGTAGGGTACTGCATAAAACGGGACGGAAAAGGGTTTAGGGTTGGATTTGGCGGACCCGCTTCGCGGTTCCGCCTAATCCAACCCTAAACCCTTTTCCTTATTCAAGGTCATTAAACCCGCATGAAACTGAACCATAAGAGGGTATTGGTGAACCCTGTCGTGTATGTGATTCAAAGATGGGGCACTGAACCTTAAGAATAGGGTACTGCATAAGACGGGACGGAAAAGGGTTTAGGGTTGGATTAGGCGTACCCACTACGCGGCTCCGCCTAATCTAACCCTAAACCCTTTTCCTTATTCAAGGACGGAAAAGGGTTTAGGGTTGGATTAGGCGTACCCGCTTCGCGGATCCGCCTAATCCAACCCTAAACCCTTTTCCTTATTCAAGGTCAATAAATCCGCAAGAAACTGAACCCTAAGAGGGTATTGGTGAACCCTGTCGTGGATGTGATTCAAACATGGGGCACTGAACCTTAAGAGTAGGGTACTGCATAAGACGGGACGGAAAAGGGTTTAGGGTTGGATTAGGCGTACCCACTACGCGGCTCCGCCTAATCTAACCCTAAACCCTTTTCCTTATTCAAGGACGGAAAAGGGTTTAGGGTAGGATTAGGCGTACCCGCTTCGCGGATCCGCCTAATCCAACCCTAAACCCTTTTCCTTATTCAAGGTCACTAAACCCGCAAGAAACTGAACCCTAAGAGGGTGTTGGTAAACCCTGTCGTGGATGTGATTCAAACATGGGGCACTGAACCTTAAGAGTAGGGTACTACATAAGACGCGACGGAAAAGGGTTTAGGATTGGATTAGGCGTGCCCGCTACGCGGCTCCGCCTAATCCAACCCTAAACTCTTTTCCTTATTCAAGGACGGAAAAGGGTTTAGTGTTAGATTAGGCTATCCGCCTAATCCAACCCTAAACCCTTTTCCTTATTCAAGGTCACTAAACCCGCAAGAAACTGAACCCTAAGAGGGTATTGGTAACCTTGTCGTGGATGTAATTCAAACATGGGGAACTGAACCTTAAGAATAGGGTAATGTATAAGACGGGACGGAAAAGGGTTTAGGGTTGGATTAGGCGTACCCGCTACGCGGCTCCGCCTAATCCAACCATAAACCCTTTTCCTTATTCAAGGTCACTAAACCCGCAAGAAACTGAACCCTAAGAGGGTATTGGTAACCCTGTCGTGGATGTGATTCAAACATGGGGTACTGAACCTTAAGAATAGGGTACTGCATAAGACAGGACGTAAAAGAGTTTAGGGTTGGATTAGGCGAACCCCCTTCGCGGCTCCGCCTTATCCAAACCTAAACCCTTTTCCTTATTCAAGGTCACTAAACCCGCAAGAAACTGAACCCTAAGAGGGTATTGGTGAACCCTGTCGTGGACGTGATTCAAAGATGGGATTCTGAACCTTAAGAGTAGGGTACTGCATAAAACGGGACGGAAAAGGGTTTAGGGTTGGATTTGGCGGACCCGCTTCGCGGTTCCGCCTAATCCAACCCTAAACCCTTTTCCTTATTCAAGGTCATTAAACCCGCAAGAAACTGAACCATAAGAGGGTATTGGTGAACCCTGTCGTGGATGTGATTCAAAGATGGGGCACTGAACCATAAGAATAGGGTACTGCATAAGACGGGACGGAAAAGGGTTTAGGGTTGGATTAGGCGTACCCACTACGCGGCTCCGCCTAATCTAACCCTAAACCCTTTTCCTTATTCAAGGACGGAAAAGGGTTTAGGGTTGGATTAGGCGAACCCGCTTCGCGGATCCGCCTAATCCAACCCTAAACCCTTTTCCTTATTCAAGGTCAATAAATCCGCAAGAAACTGAACCCTAAGAGGGTATTGGTGAACCCTGTCGTGGATGTGATTCAAACATGGGGCACTGAACCTTAAGAGTAGGGTACTGCATAAGACGGGACGGAAAAGGGTTTAGGGTTGGATTAGGCGTACCCACTACGCGGCTCCGCCTAATCTAACCCTAAACCCTTTTCCTTATTCAAGGTCACTAAACCCGCAAGAAACTGAACCCTAAGAGGGTGTTGGTAAACCCTGTCGTGGATGTGATTCAAACATGGGGCACTGAACCTTAAGAGTAGGGTACTACATAAGACGCGACGGAAAAGGGTTTAGGATTGGATTAGGCGTGCCCGCTACGCGGCTCCGCCTAATCCAACCCTAAACTCTTTTCCTTATTCAAGGACGGAAAAGGGTTTAGTGTTAGATTAGGCTATCCGCCTAATCCAACCCTAAACCCTTTTCCTTATTCAAGGTCACTAAACCCGCAAGAAACTGAACCCTAAGAGGGTATTGGTAACCTTGTTGTGGATGTAATTCAAACTTGGGGAACTGAACCTTAAGAATAGGGTACTGTATAAGACGGGACGGAAAAGGGTTTAGGGTTGGATTAGGCGTACCCGCTACGCGGCTCCGCCTAATCCAACCATAAACCCTTTTCCTTATTCAAGGTCACTAAACCCGCAAGAAACTGAACCCTAAGAGGGTATTGGTGAACCCTGTCGTGGATGTGATTCAAACATGGGGCACTGAACCTTAAGAATAGGGTACTGCATAAGACGGGACGGAAAAGGGTTTAGGGTTGGATTAGGCGTACCCACTACGCGGCTCCGCCTAATCTAACCCTAAACCCTTTTCCTTATTCAAGGACGGAAAAGGGTTTAGGGTTGGATTAGGCGTACCCGCTTCGCGGATCCGCCTAATCCAACCCTAAACCCTTTTCCTTATTCAAGGTCACTAAATCCGCAAGAAACTGAACCCTAAGAGGGTATTGGTGAACCCTGTCGTGGATGTGATTCAAACATGGGGCACTGAACCTTAAGAGTAGGGTACTGCATAAGACGGGACGGAAAAGGGTTTAGGGTTGGATTAGGCGTACCCACTACGCGGCTCCGCCTAATCTAACCCTAAACCCTTTTCCTTATTCAAGGACGGAAAAGGGTTTAGGGTTGGATTAGGCGTACCCGCTTCGCGGATCCGCCTAATCCAACCCTAAACCCTTTTCCTTATTCAAGGTCACTAAATCCGCAAGAAACTGAACCCTAAGAGGGTATTGGTGAACCCTGTCGTGGATGTGATTCAAACATGGGGCACTGAACCTTAAGAGTAGGGTACTACATAAGACGGGACGGAAAAGGGTTTAGGGTTGGATTAGGCGTACCCACTACGCGGCTCCGCCTAATCTAACCCTAAACCCTTTTCCTTATTCAAGGACGGAAAAGGGTTTAGGGTTGGATTAGGCGTACCCGCTTCGCGGATCCGCCTAATCCAACCCTAAACCCTTTTCCTTATTCAAGGTCACTAAATCCGCAAGAAACTGAACCCTAAGAGGGTATTGGTGAACCCTGTCGTGGATGTGATTCAAACATGGGGCACTGAACCTTAAGAGTAGGGTACTGCATAAGACGGGACGGAAAAGGGTTTAGGGTTGGATTAGGCGTACCCACTACGCGGCTCCGCCTAATCTAACCCTAAACCCTTTTCCTTATTCAAGGACGGAAAAGGGTTTAGGGTTGGATTAGGCGTACCCGCTTCGCGGATCTGCCTAATCCAACCCTAAACCCTTTTCCTTATTCAAGGTCACTAAACCCGCAAGAAACTGAACCCTAAGAGGGTGTTGGTGAACCCTGTCGTGGATGTGATTCAAACATGGGGCACTGAACCTTAAGAGTAGGGTACTACATAAGACGCGACGGAAAAGAGTTTAGGATTGGATTAGGCGTGCCCGCTACGCGGCTCCGCCTAATCCAACCCTAAACTCTTTTCCTTATTCAAGGACGGAAAAGGGTTTAGTGTTAGATTAGGCTATCCGCCTAATCCAACCCTAAACCCTTTTCCTTATTCAAGGTCACTAAACCCGCAAGAAACTGAACCCTAAGAGGGTATTGGTAACCTTGTCGTGGATGTAATTCAAACTTGGGGAACTGAACCTTAAGAATAGGGTACTGTATAAGACGGGACGGAAAAGGGTTTAGGGTTGGATTAGGCGTACCCGCTACGCGGCTCCGCCTAATCCAACCATAAACCCTTTTCCTTATTCAAGGTCACTAAACCCGCAAGAAACTGAACCCTAAGAGGGTATTGGTGAACCCTGTCGTGGATGTGATTCAAACATGGGGCACTGAACCTTAAGAATAGGGTACTGCATAAGACGGGACGGAAAAGGGTTTAGGGTTGGATTAGGCGTACCCACTACGCGGCTCCGCCTAATCTAACCCTAAACCCTTTTCCTTATTCAAGGACGGAAAAGGGTTTAGGGTTGGATTAGGCGTACCCGCTTCGCGGATCCGCCTAATCCAACCCTAAACCCTTTTCCTTATTCAAGGTCACTAAATCCGCAAGAAACTGAACCCTAAGAGGGTATTGGTGAACCCTGTCGTGGATGTGATTCAAACATGGGGCACTGAACCTTAAGAGTAGGGTACTGCATAAGACGGGACGGAAAAGGGTTTAGGGTTGGATTAGGCGTACCCACTACGCGGCTCCGCCTAATCTAACCCTAAACCCTTTTCCTTATTCAAGGACGGAAAAGGGTTTAGGGTTGGATTAGGCGTACCCGCTTCGCGGATCCGCCTAATCCAACCCTAAACCCTTTTCCTTATTCAAGGTCACTAAATCCGCAAGAAACTGAACCCTAAGAGGGTATTGGTGAACCCTGTCGTGGATGTGATTCAAACATGGGGCACTGAACCTTAAGAGTAGGGTACTACATAAGACGGGACGGAAAAGGGTTTAGGGTTGGATTAGGCGTACCCACTACGCGGCTCCGCCTAATCTAACCCTAAACCCTTTTCCTTATTCAAGGACGGAAAAGGGTTTAGGGTTGGATTAGGCGTACCCGCTTCGCGGATCCGCCTAATCCAACCCTAAACCCTTTTCCTTATTCAAGGTCACTAAATCCGCAAGAAACTGAACCCTAAGAGGGTATTGGTGAACCCTGTCGTGGATGTGATTCAAACATGGGGCACTGAACCTTAAGAGTAGGGTACTGCATAAGACGGGACGGAAAAGGGTTTAGGGTTGGATTAGGCGTACCCACTACGCGGCTCCGCCTAATCTAACCCTAAACCCTTTTCCTTATTCAAGGACGGAAAAGGGTTTAGGGTTGGATTAGGCGTACCCGCTTCGCGGATCTGCCTAATCCAACCCTAAACCCTTTTCCTTATTCAAGGTCACTAAACCCGCAAGAAACTGAACCCTAAGAGGGTGTTGGTGAACCCTGTCGTGGATGTGATTCAAACATGGGGCACTGAACCTTAAGAGTAGGGTACTACATAAGACGCGACGGAAAAGAGTTTAGGATTGGATTAGGCGTGCCCGCTACGCGGCTCCGCCTAATCCAACCCTAAACTCTTTTCCTTATTCAAGGACGGAAAAGGGTTTAGTGTTAGATTAGGCTATCCGCCTAATCCAACCCTAAACCCTTTTCCTTATTCAAGGTCACTAAACCCGCAAGAAACTGAACCCTAAGAGGGTATTGGTAACCTTGTCGTGGATGTAATTCAAACTTGGGGAACTGAACCTTAAGAATAGGGTACTGTATAAGACGGGACGGAAAAGGTTTTAGGGTTGGATTAGGCGTACCCGCTACGCGGCTCCGCCTAATCCAACCATAAACCCTTTTCCTTATTCAAGGTCACTAAACCCGCAAGAAACTGAACCCTAAGAGGGTATTGGTGAACCCTGTCGTGGATGTGATTCAAACATGGGGCACTGAACCTTAAGAGTAGGGTACTGCATAAGACGGGACGGAAAAGGGTTTAGGGTTGGATTAGGCGTACCCGCTACGCGGCTCCGCCTAATCCAACCCTAAACTCTTTTCCTTATTCACGGATGGAAAAGGGTTTAGGGTTGGATTAGGCGGACCCACTTCGCGGATCCGCCTAATTCAACCCTAAACCCTTTTCCTTATTCAAGGTCACTAAACCCGCAAGAAACTGAACCCTAAGAGGGTATTGGTAACCCTGTCGTGGATGTGATTCAAACATGGGGTACTGAACCTTAAGAATAGGGTACTGCATAAGACAGGACGTAAAAGAGTTTAGGGTTGGATTAGGCGAACCCCCTTCGCGGCTCCGCCTTATCCAAACCTAAACCCTTTTCCTTATTCAAGGTCACTAAACCCGCAAGAAACTGAACCCTAAGAGGGTATTGGTGAACCCTGTCGTGGACGTGATTCAAAGATGGGATTCTGAACCTTAAGAGTAGGGTACTGCATAAAACGGGACGGAAAAGGGTTTAGGGTTGGATTTGGCGGACCCGCTTCGCGGTTCCGCCTAATCCAACCCTAAACCCTTTTCCTTATTCAAGGTCATTAAACCCGCAAGAAACTGAACCATAAGAGGGTATTGGTGAACCCTGTCGTGGATGTGATTCAAAGATGGGGCACTGAACCTTAAGAATAGGGTACTGCATAAGACGGGACGGAAAAGGGTTTAGGGTTGGATTAGGCGTACCCACTACGCGGCTCCGCCTAATCTAACCCTAAACCCTTTTCCTTATTCAAGGACGGAAAAGGGTTTAGGGTTGGATTAGGCGTACCCGCTTCGCGGATCCGCCTAATCCAACCCTAAACCCTTTTCCTTATTCAAGGTCAATAAATCCGCAAGAAACTGAACCCTAAGAGGGTATTGGTGAACCCTGTCGTGGATGTGATTCAAACATGGGGCACTGAACCTTAAGAGTAGGGTACTGCATAAGACGGGACGGAAAAGGGTTTAGGGTTGGATTAGGCGTACCCACTACGCGGCTCCGCCTAATCTAACCCTAAACCCTTTTCCTTATTCAAGGACGGAAAAGGGTTTAGGGTAGGATTAGGCGTACCCGCTTCGCGGATCCGCCTAATCCAACCCTAAACCCTTTTCCTTATTCAAGGTCACTAAACCCGCAAGAAACTGAACCCTAAGAGGGTGTTGGTAAACCCTGTCGTGGATGTGATTCAAACATGGGGCACTGAACCTTAAGAGTAGGGTACTACATAAGACGCGACGGAAAAGGGTTTAGGATTGGATTAGGCGTGCCCGCTACGCGGCTCCGCCTAATCCAACCCTAAACACTTTTCCTTATTCAAGGACGGAAAAGGGTTTAGTGTTAGATTAGGCTATCCGCCTAATCCAACCCTAAACCCTTTTCCTTATTCAAGGTCACTAAACCCGCAAGAAACTGAACCCTAAGAGGGTATTGGTAACCTTGTCGTGGATGTAATTCAAACTTGGGGAACTGAACCTTAAGAATAGGGTACTGTATAAGACGGGACGGAAAAGGGTTTAGGGTTGGATTAGGCGTACCCGCTACGCGGCTCCGCCTAATCCAACCATAAACCCTTTTCCTTATTCAAGGTCACTAAACCCGCAAGAAACTGAACCCTAAGAGGGTATTGGTGAACCCTGTCGTGGATGTGATTCAAACATGGGGCACTGAACCTTAAGAATAGGGTACTGCATAAGACGGGACGGAAAAGGGTTTAGGGTTGGATTAGGCGTACCCACTACGCGGCTCCGCCTAATCTAACCCTAAACCCTTTTCCTTATTCAAGGACGGAAAAGGGTTTAGGGTTGGATTAGGCGTACCCGCTTCGCGGATCCGCCTAATCCAACCCTAAACCCTTTTCCTTATTCAAGGTCACTAAATCCGCAAGAAACTGAACCCTAAGAGGGTATTGGTGAACCCTGTCGTGGATGTGATTCAAACATGGGGCACTGAACCTTAAGAGTAGGGTACTGCATAAGACGGGACGGAAAAGGGTTTAGGGTTGGATTAGGCGTACCCACTACGCGGCTCCGCCTAATCTAACCCTAAACCCTTTTCCTTATTCAAGGACGGAAAAGGGTTTAGGGTTGGATTAGGCGTACCCGCTTCGCGGATCCGCCTAATCCAACCCTAAACCCTTTTCCTTATTCAAGGTCACTAAATCCGCAAGAAACTGAACCCTAAGAGGGTATTGGTGAACCCTGTCGTGGATGTGATTCAAACATGGGGCACTGAACCTTAAGAGTAGGGTACTACATAAGACGGGACGGAAAAGGGTTTAGGGTTGGATTAGGCGTACCCACTACGCGGCTCCGCCTAATCTAACCCTAAACCCTTTTCCTTATTCAAGGACGGAAAAGGGTTTAGGGTTGGATTAGGCGTACCCGCTTCGCGGATCCGCCTAATCCAACCCTAAACCCTTTTCCTTATTCAAGGTCACTAAATCCGCAAGAAACTGAACCCTAAGAGGGTATTGGTGAACCCTGTCGTGGATGTGATTCAAACATGGGGCACTGAACCTTAAGAGTAGGGTACTGCATAAGACGGGACGGAAAAGGGTTTAGGGTTGGATTAGGCGTACCCACTACGCGGCTCCGCCTAATCTAACCCTAAACCCTTTTCCTTATTCAAGGACGGAAAAGGGTTTAGGGTTGGATTAGGCGTACCCGCTTCGCGGATCTGCCTAATCCAACCCTAAACCCTTTTCCTTATTCAAGGTCACTAAACCCGCAAGAAACTGAACCCTAAGAGGGTGTTGGTGAACCCTGTCGTGGATGTGATTCAAACATAGGGCACTGAACCTTAAGAGTAGGGTACTACATAAGACGCGACGGAAAAGGGTTTAGGATTGGATTAGGCGTGCCCGCTACGCGGCTCCGCCTAATCCAACCCTAAACTCTTTTCCTTATTCAAGGACGGAAAAGGGTTTAGTGTTAGATTAGGCTATCCGCCTAATCCAACCCTAAACCCTTTTCCTTATTCAAGGTCACTAAACCCGCAAGAAACTGAACCCTAAGAGGGTATTGGTAACCTTGTCGTGGATGTAATTCAAACTTGGGGAACTGAACCTTAAGAATAGGGTACTGTATAAGACGGGACGGAAAAGGGTTTAGGGTTGGATTAGGCGTACCCGCTACGCGGCTCCGCCTAATCCAACCATAAACCCTTTTCCTTATTCAAGGTCACTAAACCCGCAAGAAACTGAACCCTAAGAGGGTATTGGTGAACCCTGTCGTGGATGTGATTCAAACATGGGGCACTGAACCTTAAGAGTAGGGTACTGCATAAGACGGGACGGAAAAGGGTTTAGGGTTGGATTAGGCGTACCCGCTACGCGGCTCCGCCTAATCCAACCCTAAACTCTTTTCCTTATTCAAGGATGGAAAAGGGTTTAGGGTTGGATTAGGCGGACCCACTTCGCGGATCCGCCTAATTCAACCCTAAACCCTTTTCCTTATTCAAGGTCACTAAACCCGCAAGAAACTGGACCCTAAGAGGGTATTGGTAACCCTGTCGTGGATGTGATTCAAACAAGGGGTACTGAACCTTAAGAATAGGGTACTGCATAAGACAGGACGGAAAAGGGTTTAGGGTTGGATTAGGCGTACCCGCTACGCGGCTCCGCCTAATCCAACCCTAAACCCTTTTCCTTATTCAAGGTCACTAAACCCGCAAGAAACTGAACCCTAAGAGGATATTGGTGAACCCTGTCGTGGATGTGATTCAAACATGGGGCACTGAACCTTAAGAGTAGGGTACTGCATAAGACGGGACGGAAAAGGGTTTAGGGTTGGATTAGGCGTACCCGCTACGCGGCTCCGCCTAATCCAACCCTAAACCCTTTTCCTTATTCAAAGACAGAAAAGGGTTTAGGGTTGGACTAGGAGAACCCGCTTCGCGGATCCGCCTAATCCAACCCAAAACTCTTTTCCTTACTCAAGGTCACTAAACCAGCAAGAAACTGAACCCTATGAGGGTATTGGTGAACCTTGTCGTGGATGTGATTCAAACAGGGGGCACTGAACCTTAAGAGTAGGATACTGCATTAGACGGGACGGAAAAGGGTTTAGGGTTGGATTAGGCGTACCCGCTACGTGGCTCCGCCTAATCCAACCCTAAACCCTTTTCCTTATTCAAGGTCACTAAACCCGCAAGAAACTGAACCCTAAGAGGGTATTGGTAACCTTGTCGTGGATGTAATTCAAACTTGGGGAACTGAACCTTAAGAATAGGGTACTGTATAAGACGGGACGGAAAAGGGTTTAGGGTTGGATTAGGCGTACCCGCTACGCGGCTCCGCCTAATCCAACCATAAACCCTTTTCCTTATTCAAGGTCACTAAACCCGCAAGAAACTGAACCCTAAGAGGGTATTGGTGAACCCTGTCGTGGATGTGATTCAAACATGGGGCACTGAACCTTAAGAGTAGGGTACTGCATAAGACGGGACGGAAAAGGGTTTAGGGTTGGATTAGGCGTACCCGCTACGCGGCTCCACCTAATCCAACCCTAAACTCTTTTCCTTATTCAAGGATGGAAAAGGGTTTAGGGTTGGATTAGGCGGACCCACTTCGCGGATCCGCCTAATTCAACCCTAAACCCTTTTCCTTATTCAAGGTCACTAAACCCGCAAGAAACTGGACCCTAAGAGGGTATTGGTAACCCTGTCGTGGATGTGATTCAAACATGGGGTACTGAACCTTAAGAATAGGGTACTGCATAAGACAGGACGGAAAAGGGTTTAGGGTTGGATTAGGCGTACCCGCTACGCGGCTCCGCCTAATCCAACCCTAAACCCTTTTCCTTATTCAAGGTCACTAAACCCGCAAGAAACTGAACCCTAAGAGGATATTGGTGAACCCTGTCGTGGATGTGATTCAAACATGGGGCACTGAACCTTAAGAGTAGGGTACTGCATAAGACGGGACGGAAAAGGGTTTAGGGTTGGATTAGGCGTACCCGCTACGCGGCTCCGCCTAATCCAACCCTAAACCCTTTTCCTTATTCAAAGACAGAAAAGGGTTTAGGGTTGGACTAGGCGAACCCGCTTCGCGGATCCGCCTAATCCAACCCAAAACTCTTTTCCTTACTCAAGGTCACTAAACCAGCAAGAAACTGAACCCTATGAGGGTATTGGTGAACCTTGTCGTGGATGTGATTCAAACAGGGGGCACTGAACCTTAAGAGTAGGATACTGCATTAGACGGGACGGAAAAGGGTTTAGGGTTGGATTAGGCGTACCCGCTACGTGGCTCCGCCTAAGCCAACCCTAAACCCTTTTCCTTATTCAAGGTCACTAAACCCGCAAGAAACTGAACCCTAAGAGGGTATAGGTGAACCCTGTCGTGGATGTGATTCAAACATGGGGCACTGAACCTTAAGAGTAGGGTACTACATAAGACGGGACGGAAAAGGGTTTAGGGTTGGATTAGGCGTACCCACTACGCGGCTCCGCCTAATCTAACCCTAAACCCTTTTCCTTATTCAAGGACGGAAAAGGGTTTAGGGTTGGATTAGGCGTACCCGCTTCGCGGATCCGCCTAATCCAACCCTAAACCCTTTTCCTTATTCAAGGTCACTAAATCCGCAAGAAACTGAACCCTAAGAGGGTATTGGTGAACCCTGTCGTGGATGTGATTCAAACATGGGGCACTGAACCTTAAGAGTAGGGTACTGCATAAGACGGGACGGAAAAGGGTTTAGGGTTGGATTAGGCGTACCCACTACGCGGCTCCGCCTAATCTAACCCTAAACCCTTTTCCTTATTCAAGGACGGAAAAGGGTTTAGGGTAGGATTAGGCGTACCCGCTTCGCGGATCCGCCTAATCCAACCGTAAACCCTTTTCCTTATTCAAGGTCACTAAACCCGCAAGAAACTGAACCCTAAGAGGGTGTTGGTAAACCCTGTCGTGGATGTGATTCAAACATGGGGCACTGAACCTTAAGAGTAGGGTACTACATAAGACGCGACGGAAAAGGGTTTAGGATTGGATTAGGCGTGCCCGCTACGCGGCTCCGCCTAATCCAACCCTAAACTCTTTTCCTTATTCAAGGACGGAAAAGGGTTTAGTGTTAGATTAGGCTATCCGCCTAATCCAACCCTAAACCCTTTTCCTTATTCAAGGTCACTAAACCCGCAAGAAACTGAACCCTAAGAGGGTATTGGTAACCTTGTCGTGGATGTAATTCAAACATGGGGAACTGAACCTTAAGAATAGGGTACTGTATAAGACGGGACGGAAAAGGGTTTAGGGTTGGATTAGGCGTACCCGCTACGTGGCTCCGCCTAATCCAACCATAAACCCTTTTCCTTATTCAAGGTCACTAAACCCGCAAGAAACTGAACCCTAAGAGGGTATTGGTGAACCCTGTCGTGGATGTGATTCAAACATGGGGCACTGAACCTTAAGAGTAGGGTACTGCATAAGACGGGACGGAAAAGGGTTTAGGGTTGGATTAGGCGTACCCGCTACGCGGCTCCGCCTAATCCAACCCTAAACCCTTTTCCTTATTCAAGGTCACTAAACCCGCAAGAAACTAAACCCTAAGAGGATATTGGTGAACCCTGTCGTGGATGTGATTCAAACATGGGGCACTGAACCTTAAGAGTAGGGTACTGCATAAGACGGGACGGAAAAGGGTTTAGGGTTGGATTAGGCGTACCCTCTACGCGGCTCCGCCTAATCCAACCCTAAACCCTTTTCCTTATTCAAGGACAGAAAAGGGTTTAGGGTTGGACTAGGCGAACCCGCTTCGCGGATCCGCCTAATCCAACCCAAAACTCTTTTCCTTACTCAAGGTCACTAAACCAGCAAGAAACTGAACCCTATGAGGGTATTGGTGAACCCTGTCGTGGATGTGATTCAAACAGGGGGCACTGAACCTTAAGAGTAGGATACTGCATAAGACGGGACGGAAAAGGGTTTAGGGTTGGATTAGGCGTACCCGCTACGTGGCTCCGCCTAAGCCAACCCTAAACCCTTTTCCTTATTCAAGGTCACTAAACCCGCAAGAAACTGAACCCTAAGAGGGTATTGGTGAACCCTGTCGTGGATGTGATTCAAACATGGGGCACTGAACCTTAAGAGTAGGGTACTACATAAGACGGGACGGAAAAGGGTTTAGGGTTGGATTAGGCGTACCCACTACGTGGCTCCGCCTAATCTAACCCTAACCCTTTTCCTTATTCAAGGACGGAAAAGGGTTTAGGGTTGGATTAGGCGTACCCGCTTCGCGGATCCGCCTAATCCAACCCTAAACCCTTTTCCTTATTCAAGGTCACTAAATCCGCAAGAAACTGAACCCTAAGAGGGTATTGGTGAACCCTGTCGTGGATGTGATTCAAACATGGGGCACTGAACCTTAAGAGTAGGGTACTGCATAAGACGGGACAGAAAAGGGTTTAGGGTTGGATTAGACGTACCCACTACGCGGCTCCGCCTAATCTAACCCTAAACCCTTTTCCTTATTCAAGGACGGAAAAGGGTTTAGGGTTGGATTAGGCGTACCCGCTTCGCGGATCCGCCTAATCCAACCCTAAACCCTTTTCCTTATTCAAGGTCACTAAATCCGCAAGAAACTGAACCCTAAGAGGGTATTGGTGAACCCTGTCGTGGATGTGATTCAAACATGGGGCACTGAACCTTAAGAGTAGGGTACTGCATAAGACGGGACGGAAAAGGGTTTAGGGTTGGATTAGGCGTACCCACTACGCGGCTCCGCCTAATCTAACCCTAAACCCTTTTCCTTATTCAAGGTCACTAAACCCGCAAGAAACTGAACCCTAAGAGGGTATTGGTGAACCCTGTCATGGATGTGATTCAAACATGGGGCACTGAACCTTAAGAGTAGGGTACTACATAAGACGGGACGGAAAAGGGTTTAGGGTTGGATTAGGCGTACCCACTACGCGGCTCCGCCTAATCTAACCCTAAACCCTTTTCCTTATTCAAGGACGGAAAAGGGTTTAGGGTTGGATTAGGCGTACCCGCTTCGCGGATCCGCCTAATCCAACCCTAAACCCTTTTCCTTATTCAAGGTCACTAAATCCGCAAGAAACTGAACCCTAAGAGGGTATTGGTGAACCCTGTCGTGGATGTGATTCAAACATGGGGCACTGAACCTTAAGAGTAGGGTACTGCATAAGACGGGACGGAAAAGGGTTTAGGGTTGGATTAGGCGTACCCACTACGCGGCTCCGCCTAATCTAACCCTAAACCCTTTTCCTTATTCAAGGACGGAAAAGGGTTTAGGGTTGGATTAGGCGTACCCGCTTCGCGGATCCGCCTAATCCAACCCTAAACCCTTTTCCTTATTCAAGGTCACTAAATCCGCAAGAAACTGAACCCTAAGAGGGTATTGGTGAACCCTGTCGTGGATGTGATTCAAACATGGGGCACTGAACCTTAAGAGTAGGGTACTACATAAGACGGGACGGAAAAGGGTTTAGGGTTGGATTAGGCGTACCCACTACGCGGCTCCGCCTAATCTAACCCTAAACCCTTTTCCTTATTCAAGGACGGAAAAGGGTTTAGGGTTGGATTAGGCGTACCCGCTTCGCGGATCCGCCTAATCCAACCCTAAACCCTTTTCCTTATTCAAGGTCACTAAATCCGCAAGAAACTGAACCCTAAGAGGGTATTGGTGAACCCTGTCGTGGATGTGATTCAAACATGGGGCACTGAACCTTAAGAGTAGGGTACTGCATAAGACGGGACGGAAAAGGGTTTAGGGTTGGATTAGGCGTACCCACTACGCGGCTCCGCCTAATCTAACCCTAAACCCTTTTCCTTATTCAAGGACGGAAAAGGGTTTAGGGTTGGATTAGGCGTACCCGCTTCGCGGATCTGCCTAATCCAACCCTAAACCCTTTTCCTTATTCAAGGTCACTAAACCCGCAAGAAACTGAACCCTAAGAGGGTATTGGTGAACCCTGTCGTGGATGTGATTCAAACATGGGGCACTGAACCTTAAGAGTAGGGTACTGCATAAGACGGGACGAAAAAGGGTTTAGGGTTGGATTAGGCGTACCCACTACGCGGCTCCGCCTAATCTAACTCTAAACCCTTTTCCTTATTCAAGGACGGAAAAGGGTTTAGGGTTGGATTAGGCGTACCCTCTTCGCGGATCCGCCTAATCCAACCCTAAACCCTTTTCCTTATTCAAGGTCACTAAATCCGCAAGAAACTGAACCCTAAGAGGGTATTGGTGAACCCTGTCGTGGATGTGATTCAAACATGGGGCACTGAACCTTAAGAGTAGGGTACTGCATAAGACGGGACGGAAAAGGGTTTAGGGTTGGATTAGGCGTACCCACTACGCGGCTCCGCCTAATCTAACCCTAAACCCTTTTCCTTATTCAAGGACGGAAAAGGGTTTAGGGTTGGATTAGGCGTACCCGCTTCGCGGATCTGCCTAATCCAACCCTAAACCCTTTTCCTTATTCAAGGTCACTAAACCCGCAAGAAACTGAACCCTAAGAGGGTATTGGTGAACCCTGTCGTGGATGTGATTCAAACATGGGGCACTGAACCTTAAGAGTAGGGTACTGCATAAGATGGGACGGAAAAGGGTTTAGGGTTGGATTAGGCGTACCCACTACGCGGCTCCGCCTAATCTAACTCTAAACCCTTTTCCTTATTCAAGGACGGAAAAGGGTTTAGGGTTGGATTAGGCGTACCCGCTTCGCGGATCCGCCTAATCCAACCCTAAACCCTTTTCCTTATTCAAGGTCACTAAATCCACAAGAAACTGAACCCTAAGAGGGTATTGGTGAACCCTGTCGTGGATGTGATTCAAATATGGGGCACTAAACCTTAAGAGTAGGGTACTACATAAGACGGGACGGAAAAGGGTTTAGGATTGGATTAGGCGTGCCCGCTACGCGGCTCCGCCTAATCCAACCCTAAACTCTTTTCCTTATTCAAGGACGGAAAAGGGTTTAGTGTTAGATTAGGCTATCCGCCTAATCCAACCCTAAACCCTTTTCCTTATTCAAGGTCACTAAACCCGCAAGAAACTGAACCGTAAGAGGGTATTGGTAACCTTGTCGTGGATGTAATTCAAACATGGGGAACTGAACCTTAAGAATAGGGTACTGCATAAGACGGGACGGAAAAGGGTTTAGGGTTGGATTAGGCGTACCCGCTACGCGGCTCCGCCTAATCCAACCATAAACCCTTTTCCTTATTCAAGGTCACTAAACCCGCAAGAAACTGAACCCTAAGAGGGTATTGGTGAACCCTGTCGTGGATGTGATTCAAACATGGGGCACTGAACCTTAAGAGTAGGGTACTGCATAAGACGGGACGGAAAAGGGTTTAGGGTTGGATTAGGCGTACCCGCTACGCGGCTCCGCCTAATCCAACCCTAAACTCTTTTCCTTATTCAAGGACGGAAAGGGTTTAGGGTTGGATTAGGCGGACCGACTTCGCGGATCCGCCTAATTCAACCCTAAACCCTTTTCCTTATTCAAGGTCACTAAACCCGCAAGAAACTGAACCCTAAGAGGATATTGGTGAACCCTGTCGTGGATGTGATTCAAACATGGGGCACTGAACCTTAAGAGTAGGGTACTGCATAAGACGGGACGGAAAAGGGTTTAGGTTTGGATTAGGCGTACCCGCTACGCGGCTCCGCCTAATCCAACCCTAAACCCTTTTCCTTATTCAAGGACAGAAAAGGGTTTAGGGTTGGACTAGGCGAACCCGCTTCGCGGATCCGCCTAATCCAACCCAAAACTCTTTTCCTTACTCAAGGTCACTAAACCCGCAAGAAACTGAACCCTAAGAGGGTATTGGTGAACCCTGTCGTGGATGTGATTCAAACACGGGGCACTGAACCTTAAGAGTAGCGTAGTGCATAGGACGGGACGGAAAAGGGTTTAGGGTTGGATTAGGCGTACCCGCTACGTGGCTCCGCCTAAGCCAACCCTAAACCCTTTTCCTTATTCAAGGTCAATAAACCCGCAAGAAACTGAACCCTAAGAGGGTATTGGTGAACCCTGTCGTGGATGTGATTCAAACATGGGGCACTGAACCTTAAGAGTAGGGTACTGCATAAGACGGGACGGAAAAGGGTTTAGGGTTGGATTAGGCGTACCCACTACGCGGCTCCGCCTAATCTAACTCTAAACCCTTTTCCTTATTCAAGGACGGAAAAGGGTTTAGGGTTGGATTAGGCGTACCCGCTTCGCGGATCCGCCTAATCCAACCCTAAACCCTTTTCCTTATTCAAGGTCACTAAACCCGCAAGAAACTGAACCCTAAGAGGGTATTGGTGAACCCTGTCGTGGATGTGATTCAAACATGGGGCACTGAACCTTAAGAGTAGGGTACTGCATAAGACGGGACGGAAAAGGGTTTAGGGTTGGATTAGGCGTACCCACTACGCGGCTCCGCCTAATCTAACTCTAAACCCTTTTCCTTATTCAAGGACGGAAAAGGGTTTAGGGTTGGATTAGGCGTACCCGCTTCGCGGATCCGCCTAATCCAACCCTAAACCCTTTTCCTTATTCAAGGTCACTAAATCCGCAAGAAACTGAACCCTAAGAGGGTATTGGTGAACCCTGTCGTGGATGTGATTCAAACATGGGGCACTGAACCTTAAGAGTAGGGTACTGCATAAGACGGGACGGAAAAGGGTTTAGGGTTGGATTAGGCGTACCCACTACGCGGCTCCGCCTAATCTAACCCTAAACCCTTTTCCTTATTCAAGGACGGAAAAGGGTTTAGGGTTGGATTAGGCGTACACGCTACGTGGCTCCGCCTAAGCCAACCCTAAACCCTTTTCCTTATTCAAGGTCAATAAACCCGCAAGAAACTGAACCCTAAGAGGGTATTGGTGAACCCTGTCGTGGATGTGATTCAAACATGGGGCACTGAACCTTAAGAGTAGGGTACTGCATAAGACGGGACGGAAAAGGGTTTAGGGTTGGATTAGGCGTACCCACTACGCGGCTCCGCCTAATCTAACTCTAAACCCTTTTCCTTATTCAAGGACGGAAAAGGGTTTAGGGTTGGATTAGGCGGACCCGCTTCGCGGATCCGCCTAATCCAACCCTAAACCCTTTTCCTTATTCAAGGTCACTAAACCCGCAAGAAACTGAACCCTAAGAGGGTGTTGGTAAACCCTGTCGTGGATGTGATTCAAACATGGGGCACTGAACCTTAAGAGTAGGGTACTACATAAGACGGGACGGAAAAGGGTTTAGGATTGGATTAGGCGTGCCCGCTACGCGGCTCCGCCTAATCCAACCCTAAACTCTTTTCCTTATTCAAGGACGGAAAAGGGTTTAGTGTTAGATTTGGCGATCCGCCTAATCCAACCCTAAACCCTTTTCCTTATTCAAGGTCACTAAACCCGCAAGAAACTGAACCCTAAGAGGGTGTTGGTAAACCCTGTCGTGGATGTGATTCAAACATGGGGCACTGAACCTTAAGAGTAGGGTACTACATAAGACGGGACAGAAAAGGGTTTAGGATTGGATTAGGCGTGCCCGCTACGCGGCTCCGCCTAATCCAACCCTAAACTCTTTTCCTTATTCAAGGACGGAAAAGGGTTTAGTGTTAGATTTGGCGATCCGCCTAATCCAACCCTAAACCCTTTTCCTTATTCAAGGTCACTAAACCCGCAAGAAACTGAACCCTAAGAGGGTATTGGTGAACCCTGTCGTGGATGTGATTCAAACACGGGGCACTGAACCTTAAGAGTAGCGTAGTGCATAGGACGGGACGGAAAAGGGTTTAGGGTTGGATTAGGCGTACCCGCTACGTGGCTCCGCCTAAGCCAACCCTAAACCCTTTTCCTTATTCAAGGTCAATAAACCCGCAAGAAACTGAACCCTAAGAGGGTATTGGTGAACCCTGTCGTGGATGTGATTCAAACATGGGGCACTGAACCTTAAGAGTAGGGTACTGCATAAGACGGGACGGAAAAGGGTTTAGGGTTGGATTAGGCGTACCCACTACGCGGCTCCGCCTAATCTAACTCTAAACCCTTTTCCTTATTCAAGGACGGAAAAGGGTTTAGGGTTGGATTAGGCGGACCCGCTTCGCGGATCCGCCTAATCCAACCCTAAACCCTTTTCCTTATTCAAGGTCACTAAACCCGCAAGAAACTGAACCCTAAGAGGGTGTTGGTAAACCCTGTCGTGGATGTGATTCAAACATGGGGCACTGAACCTTAAGAGTAGGGTACTACATAAGACGGGACGGAAAAGGGTTTAGGATTGGATTAGGCGTGCCCGCTACGCGGCTCCGCCTAATCCAACCCTAAACTCTTTTCCTTATTCAAGGACGGAAAAGGGTTTAGTGTTAGATTTGGCGATCCGCCTAATCCAACCCAAAACTCTTTTCCTTACTCAAGGTCACTAAACCCGCAAGAAACTGAACCCTAAGAGGGTATTGGTGAACCCTGTCGTGGATGTGATTCAAACACGGGGCACTGAACCTTAAGAGTAGCGTAGTGCATAGGACGGGACGGAAAAGGGTTTAGGGTTGGATTAGGCGTACCCGCTACGTGGCTCCGCCTAAGCCAACCCTAAACCCTTTTCCTTATTCAAGGTCAATAAACCCGCAAGAAACTGAACCCTAAGAGGGTATTGGTGAACCCTGTCGTGGATGTGATTCAAACATGGGGCACTGAACCTTAAGAGTAGGGTACTGCATAAGACGGGACGGAAAAGGGTTTAGGGTTGGATTAGGCGTACCCACTACGCGGCTCCGCCTAATCTAACTCTAAACCCTTTTCCTTATTCAAGGACGGAAAAGGGTTTAGGGTTGGATTAGGCGGACCCGCTTCGCAGATCCGCCTAATCCAACCCTAAACCCTTTTCCTTATTCAAGGTCACTAAACCCGCAAGAAACTGAACCCTAAGAGGGTGTTGGTAAACCCTGTCATGGATGTGATTCAAACATGGGGCACTGAACCTTAAGAGTAGGGTACTACATAAGACGGGACGGAAAAGGGTTTAGGATTGGATTAGGCGTGCCCGCTACGCGGCTCCGCCTAATCCAACCCTAAACTCTTTTCCTTATTCAAGGACGGAAAAGGGTTTAGTGTTAGATTTGGCGATCCGCCTAATCCAACCCTAAACCCTTTTCCTTATTCAAGGTCACTAAACCCGCAAGAAACTGAACCCTAAGAGGATATTGGTGAACCCTGTCGTGGATGTGATTCAAACATGGGGCACTGAACCTTAAGAGTAGGGTACTGCATAAGACGGGACGGAAAAGGGTTTAGGGTTGGAATAGGCGTACCCGCTACGCGGCTCCGCCTAATCCAACCCTAAACCCTTTTCCTTATTCAAGGACAGAAAAGGGTTTAGGGTTGGACTAGGCGAACCCGCTTCGCGGATCCGCCTAATCCAACCCAAAAATCATTTCCTTACTCAAGGTCACTAAACCCGCAAGAAACTGAACGCTAAGAGGGTATTGGTGAACCCTGTCGTGGATGTGATTCAAACACGGGGCACTGAACCTTAAGAGTAGGGTACTGCATAAGACGGGACGGAACAGGGTTTAGGGTTGGATTAGGCGTACCCGCTACGTGGCTCCGCCTAAGCCAACCCTAAACCCTTTTCCTTATTCAAGGTCACTAAACCCGCAAGAAACTGAACCCTAAGAGGGTATTGGTGAACCCTGTCGTGGATGTGATTCAAACATGGGGCACTGAACCTTAAGAGTAGGGTACTGCATAAGACGGGACGGAAAAGGGTTTAGGGTTGGATTAGGCGTACCCACTACGCGACTCCGCCTAATCTAACCCTAAACCCTTTTCCTTATTCAAGGACGGAAAAGAGTTTAGGGTTGGATTAGGCGTACCTGCTTCGCGGATCCGCCTAATCCAACCCTAAACCCTTTTCCTTATTCAAGGTCACTAAACCCGCAAGAAACTGAACCCTAAGAGGGTGTTGGTAAACCCTGTCGTGGATGTGATTCAAACATGGGGCACTGAACCTTAAGAGTAGGGTACTACATAAGACGGGACGGAAAAGGGTTTAGGATTGGATTAGGCGTGCCCGCTACGCGGCTCCGCCTAATCCAACCCTAAACTCTTTTCCTTATTCAAGGACGGAAAAGGGTTTAGTGTTAGATTAGGCTATCCGCCTAATCCAACCCTAAACCCTTTTCCTTATTCAAGGTCACTAAACCCGCAAGAAACTGAACCCTAAGAGGGTATTGGTAACCCTGTCGTGGATGTGATTCAAAAATTGGGAACTGAACCTTAAGAATAGAGTACTGCATAAGACGGGACGGAAAAGGGTTTAGGGTTGGATTAGGCGTACCCGCTACGCGGCTCTGCCTAATCCAACCATAAACCCTTTTCCTTATTCAATGACGGAAAAGGGTTTAGGGTTGGATTAGGCGGACCCACTTCGCGGATCCGCCTAATTCAACCCTAAACCCTTTTCCTTATTCAAGGTCACTAAACCCGCAAGAAACTGAACCCTAAGAGGGTATTGGTGAACCATGTCGTGGATGTGATTCAAACATGGGGCACTGAACGTTAAGAGTAGGGTACTGCATAAGACGGGACGGAAAAGGGTTTAGGGATGGATTAGGCGAACCCTCTACGCGGCTCCGCCTAATCCAACCCTAAACCCTTTTCGTTATTCAAGGACAGAAATGGGTTTAGGGTTGGATTAGGCGTACCCGCTTCGCGGATCCGCCTAATCCAACCCTAAACCCTTTTCCTTATTCAAGGTCACTAAACCCGCAAGAAACTGAACCCTAAGAGGGTATTGGTGAACCCTGTCGTGGATGTGATTCAAACATGGGGCACTGAATCTTAAGAGTAGGGTACTGCATAAGACGGGACGAAAAAGGGTTTAGGGTTTGATTAGGGGTACCCGCTACATGGCTCCGCCTAATCCAACCCTAAACCCTTTTCCTTATTCAAGGACGGAAAAGGGATTAGGGTTGGATTAGGCGTACTGATGGGAGGGATATGTCGCGGAATCCCAACCGTCAATAAAATAACCGGCTATTCCTACGGTAGATAGGGCAAGTCGGGTCGAATTAACGGGGACGGTAATGTATAGCCTAGACTAGGTCGGCCCAAATACAAGACTAAGTCAACGAGCTAAGCTAAACTAGAGAATGATAGAAGGGGAGAAAGCTAGACTAAGTCTAAGGAGAAAGGGGTAACGGAATGGTCAAGGAATAACTAGAGCGAAGGAGGTAGTAGGGTAATATAGGTTGGTCCGGGCTCTCGCAACTTAGGCCTACCTAGAGGTTCATCCTATAACCCATCTCGGCGACACACATGAAAAACGGGGTTCTAGCGCGCTATGGTGGCCTAGGTCGCATCCGGGCTCTCGCAACTTAGACCGACCTAGGGGTCGTCCTCACCGGGCTCTCGCAACTTAGTGAGGGAACCGAACCCACAAACAAACTATCACCCATAAGAGAAAGGCAAGAAAAACAAGCATTCACAACTACTTAGTCATTCAAGCATTTCAACAAACATGTGATGTGCATCAAACCAAGAGGAAACCCAAATCTTCCACCAACATCTCCAACAATCCCTTAATCACCCATCAACACCCTAATCACCCTACTAACCCTAGCAAGAACACTACTCTAACATAATCAAACTATTTCTAACAAGAACAAGATGGATCAACATAAGAAAACAAAACTAACATAAACAAACTAACAAGTATGAAGAACAAAACAATAATCTAGAACTAAAGATTGAAACTTGAATAACATAAATAAAGATTAAGATTTAAAGGAAGGGGAGAATACCATACTAGTGAAGAAGAAAGAACAAAACTTGCATTAATGAAGAAAACCCAAAACAAACACCCAAGGTTGTCAATCTTGGATGGATCTTGAAGAATTCCCTTAATACAAGCATTAATCTAAGATTAACGATAATCTAAAGACTAATCTACACTAATCTAATCTAATCTAACCTAAAACTATCTAGGGTTTAAGGTAATATGTAGTGCATATGCTTTACATAACAAGGGAAGGGTATATATAGGGTTTAAAAATGAAAGGAGAAGAAAAGAAAGCAAGGCGTGCAGCAGCAGGCCCGTCCCGGCCGAGACGGGGTGGTCCCGGTCGGGACGAGGTCGGTCCCGGTCGGGAAGCTTTGATACCGATCGGGATGGGCCCAGGTCAGGAGCCTTCTTGTTTGTGCACCTCATCCCGAACGGGATGAGCCTTGTAGGCCTTCATTAAGATCTTTTTGGTCCCTCCTTGCCTTTCATGGGCTTCCCATCGAATCTCGGGACTCGGGATCGGGTCTCGGTGGCTCGGGATTAGGTCCCAAGGTCTCGGTGTCGATTCCAAGGCATCGAGTCATCATTCCTTAGTTTCGTTGGCTCCAAAATGTGTATGTATTGAGTCGGAATCTCTCCAACTCTTCCAAATCGATCTCGGGAACCTGAAACGAACGAAAGGAAGCATAAGAAGCCCTTAAACCGCCCCCAAGGAGCGATTCTACAAGGAAAATGGGACCAAAACACTACAAAATAGGCACTACAAACCACACTTATCAACTCCCCCACACTTAACCCTTACTCGCCCTCGAGTAAGCACAAACTAAATACTAAACTAGCCGAGTGGGTATTAGCGCACCCTTCGCCCCTTCAACTCACGCGAGTGCACTTAGAGGAAAAGTGTACTCCGCAAGGTAAGTCGGGTCTTGCGACAAAACTGTGGATGCGACCGGACACAAAACACATAAACAAACAGACACACAAACAAACACATAGACGGTTGGACCCAAAACAAAAGAAATACCGCTTCCCTCTAAAAGCGGTGAATGAAACGCCGGTTTAGGACTCGAGGTAAGTGAAAACGTTCCCAAGCTAGCATTACAAACCAAGGTGGACTAAACCCTAATAGTATGACGATAAAGCAACAAAAACGTTGGTAACTTACCTAGGTCCTCCTAACTTTCTAAAAACGTACTACGGGACGATCGGCGGAGTGGAAAAGTGAAGAACCACGGTGTTAGTCGACGCTGTAGGTAAGTGAGACCCCGCCCTCTTTAGCGTGAGCCAAGAGGGTCGTCCCGTGTCTAAAACCGCCTAACTAGTCCAAGTAAAAAGGTGGAAAACATGCAAAATGAGGGAAGACCGACTAATGCCGCTATCATCCTTCCTCGGGACTCGGTCCTTTGGTAGGCTCTTCACGGCAAAAGTCGGAAAAAGGCTTATTTTTGTGAGGATTTCTTTTTGTGAGACGGGTTTTCTTTTGGCATTTTCTTCTTCTTGACGTATTTGCTTTGTTTTGCCATGCCATTCTTTTCCTTCTTTTCTATTTTCTTTTTGGCTTTTGTGCCTTTTCTTTTTTCTTCATTCTTTTCTTTCTTTCATTTTCTTTCTTTTTTTTCTTTTCTTTGCCCTTTTTTGGCTTGATTTGGCATTTTGGTATTTCTTTGTATGACAAGAAAGGGAGAATTCAACAAATTGCAACTTATTGTGTGGATATGTGTAGGAGGTAGGCAAATGGGTGAGTCGGGGAGCGTCCTTCCCTTCAAACCCACAAAAAGGGGAAAACTTGGACTAATCAAACAATCCTAAACACGGTCACCTAAGGGACGAGACTCGGTAACCAAGGCCTTTTCACACCGTGGGTGGTCAAAATGGTCAAAAGTGCAAATCCCGTAGTAAATCCCTAGTAAGCTAGGTGGACTCAAGATAAAGGACCAACGAAATCATTGATTTAGGGTCATTCTACTAGGCTAAAGTCCAAGACTCGATTCACACTACTAAAAAGGGAAAGTACACACTCACACACTAGCCTCTAAACCGGGGTTTCGAAAACGGTTTACACACAGAAGACAAAACTACACACACAAAACAAATACTCAACGAAAACGAAAGAAAAAGAAGCAAAAGCAACAAAACAAAACAACACAAAACGAACACATACATAACACAAACACCACCCCGATCTTTCAAACAAGCCACCAAATCAACCGCAACTTTACAAAGCTCCACCCGAGCACACAACATCACAATCTCCTCCAAACTCCGCAAGAGATAAAGAAGAAAAAGGGATAAGATGTTACCGGGAGTCTTGAAAGCCTTCCAAAGTTAACGGCGATTAAAGCAACCTATAAGGGAAAGGGAGGCAAAACACGCACAAAAAACAAATATACGAAACAATGACACACAAAAGGAAAAGACACAAAAGAAAATCTTTTTGATTTTTGTGAAATTTTTCAAATTTTTAGGTATTTTTAAGAATTTTTTCGAAAAACTAAGAAAATAAAACTAACTATACTAGAATATCGCTCCCCCACACTTAAATCGAGCCATGTCCTCATGCTCGATCGTAGGGTGCGGAGAGACAAAAGAAAAAGAAAAGAAACTACGAAAATAAAGCTAAAAAAAACAAAAAAATAAGGTGAAGAAAAGGTAGAAGGTGTCCGGCCGGGGTGTAATCAAGTCACCATGGGCCGAGACAAGAAAAGATATGGATGGGGGAAGAAATAAAAAGAAGGAAATAAAAGGAAATGGGAGGGGAGGGCTAGGTGTAATCAAGTAACCTAGCCAGATTCCGCCTAAATCCGACTAAATACTCAAAAAAGAAAGTGAAAATCTTGTAAAAATTTGGATTTTGAAAATGACTCTCGATGTAATCACATCATCGAGAGTCGGGAGCAACAACTACCAAGGCCTTGAAGGCCACCATGACACAAATATAAGGGGAAGGGGAGTAAACAAAGGAAAACAAGCAACAACAAAAACGGAAGAAGAAAGGATAGTTGCCGTTCCATAGGTTAGCAACTCACTCTCTCCATCGTCTCATGGATCAATGTAGGCACTTGCTTGTCTTCATCCTTGCTATTCCTCTTCATTCTCGATAATACCGCATGGTAGAGGTGGTAAAGGTGTGAGGGGGGGTGGGATTTTGATGTGGATCCGGTGAAAGGTGAGGTGTACGGGTCATATGATAGGAGTAAGGAGGAGTAGGGAGGTTGGGAGGGGGCAAAATGGATGAGTGGAGAAAAAGGGGACCATCCCGGTCGGGATGGATGGTCCCGATCGGGTTGAAAAACCCTTCCCGATCGGGAAGCTTTCGTCCCGGTCGGGAATGCACTCCAGTGAGTCCGATTTTCAGCACCTTCATCCCGATCGGGATGGCTCCTTCCCGGTCGGGATTCCTCATCCTTCCCGGTCGGGAAGCCCTCTTCCCGGTCGGGATGAGTCTTCTTTGCTTTCCCCAAGCCGAAAAGCTTATCATAAGCTTCAAAAACCGACTTCCTCGCTCGCAAACCAAACTCCATCATCAACCACTCCTTTCTAGGAGTCACCTACACTTCACCTAACGCTCATCAATAATCCAATATTACAAGAATATCACAAAACTAACAAAATCAAGAGATAAAACACAAATACAAGCACAAGTACTCTAAAGAAGAGGAGGGGAATATACAACATGACGGTTCTTTTAGGGACTCCGTCAAACCTAGGATGGTGGGCTTCATTCTTAAACCATAGCCCTCAAGGGCATGGAGGAGAAAGTCGAACGCGCTACCGACATCATAGTGAAGGCCCAAGAAGCGCACGAGCTTAACCGACCTCCACGGCCTCCAAGGAGGAGGCAAGAAGTAGGAATCCCAAGACCCGACATCATCTTCAAAGTAGTCTCTGGGGTCTCTCCATCCTACGAGCCTAACCGACCTCTTCCTCCCTAAGCATTGCCTCCAATCACAAGCAAGCTTCATCTCCAAGAAACAAGGCACAAAAAGCGGTTTTGGCCTCATCTCTTCAATGCACACCCCCACACTTGCCTCGGGTTGTGGTTCCCCATCTTCATCACTCGGCCCCACATCATCTTGGAGAGGAGAATCGAAACTTCTACCGACGGTTTCGATCTCTTCCAAGTCATCTCTCGGTGTACTAGCAAGGGGCTCTTGATGTTTATCCAAATTATCGCACAAGGGCAACTCGAGGCTAACAATCTCACCCAACAACTCTACAAACTCCACCAAACCATCCCACTCACTATCATCCACCAATTCCTCACCAAAGATGCCTTCACCAAGAGTCATCTCCTCATTCGTCTCTTTTTGGGTAGACGATTGAGGTTCTTCAAAGCAAATCTCTCTTTCAAAGGGAACTACATCGGCGGCTTCGTGATTAGGTTGCTCGGGATAAAGACATTACGGTTTGAACCGATAATACATCTAAATGAGCATTCCTCGCCTCGTTTGCCCTTCGAAGTTGGACCCATAATTCATTTTATTGTGTTTGAATTTGGGTGACCATTTCTTGGTTGCTCTTTTGCAATTGAAGAAGCGATTGAAACTCCTCCATGTCGGGCAATTGGTGATCATTGGGGTCTTTAAAGCTCCTTCATAATCTTGATGATGCCCAAAGGGTGGGGCATCATATTGTTGGTAGTGGGGTTGAGGTGATTGGTAGTATTGTGGGTCATAGGGTTCATATTGTGGTTGGGGTGTAGGGTAATATGGTGGGTCTTGGGGGTATTGGCTTCCATAAGGTGAATCTTGATTGATCATGGTGGGTTCACAATCATAGCTCGAGTAATAGCCACCATGATCGTAGGAGTGATAATCGTCCACTTGTTGGTAGCCGTTTTCATACTCTTGAGGATCATACCCATCTTGATTACCCCAAGAAGCTTGATAATGGTAGGAGGACGTCATGTCATAGCTTTGGGTCATGGAAGAAGAGGAGTATCTCATATCGGCTCCCGAGTATGTGGAGTTTAGATCAAACCCCATGCTTGCTCGAAAATCGTAGTCCATACCCGGTTGGAAATCACTCATCCTAGCAACAGTCCGTCTAAGCAGCTCTGAGTTGCAAGGAGAAGATAATCACAACCTCTAAGCACAAACTGTAGACTAAGAACAAACGTGAGAAGCCTAGTGCTTTTTGGGCACTAGACAAGAGAGAAACAACCTTCACACACACAAGAAGCAAGGTAACGAAAAGAAAAAAAGAAAACACAACACAAAGACAAAGCCAAGCAAAAAGGAAAACAAAGTCTAAACTAGCACCGTCCCCGGCAACGGCGCCAAATTGATGCTAGGGATTTGTCGCGGAATCCCAACCGTCAATAAAATAACCGGCTATTCCTACGGTAGATAGGGCAAGTCGGGTCGAATCCACGGGGACGGTAATGTATAGCCTAGACTAGGTCGGCCCAAATACTAGACTAAGTCAACGAGCTAAGCTAAACTAGAGAATGATAGAAGGGGAGAAAGCTAGACTAAGACTAAGGAGAAAGCAAACAAAGGAGAACGGGCTAGGATTAGGTCGGGGTCAAAGGGGTAACGGAATGGTCAAGCGATAACTAGAGCGAAGGAGGTAGTAGGGTAATCTAGGTTGGTCCGGGCTCTCGCAACTTAGGCCTACCTAGAGGTTCATCCTATAACCCATCTCGGCGACACACATGACAAACGGGGTTCTAGCGCGCTATGGTGGCCTAGGTCGCATCCGGGCTCTCGCAACTTAGACCGACCTAGGGGTCGTCCTCACCGGGCTCTAGCAACTTAGTGAGGGAACCGAACCCACAAACAAACTATCACCCACAAGAGAAAGGCAAGAAAAACAAGCATTCGCAACTACTTAGTCATTCAAGCATTTCAACAAACATGTGATGTGCATCAAACAAAGAGGAAACCCAAATCTTCCACGAACATCTCCAAAAATCCCTTAATCACCCATCAACACCCTAATCACCCTACTAACCCTAGCAAGAACACTACTCTAACATAATCAAACTATTTCTAACAAGAACAAGATGGATCAACATAAGAAAACAAAACTAACATAAACAAACTAACAAGTATGAAGAACAAAACAATAATCTAGAACTAAAGATTGAAACTTGAATAACATAAATAAAGATTAAGATTTAAAGGAAGGGGAGAATACCATACTAGTGAAGAAGAAAGAACAAAACTTGCATTAATGAAGAAAACCCAAAACAAACACCCAAGGTTGTCAATCTTGGATGGATCTTGAAGAATTCCCTTAATACAAGCATTAATCTAAGATTAACGATAATCTAAAGACTATTCTACACTAATTTAATCTAATCTAACCTAAAACTATCTAGGGTTTAAGGTAATATGTAGTGCATATGCTTTACATAACAAGGGAAGGGTATATATAGGGTTTAAAAATGAAAGGAGAAGAAAAGAAAGCAAGGCGTGCAGCAGCAGGCCCGTCCCGGCCGAGACGGGGTGGTCCCGGTCGGGATGAGGTCGGTCCCGGTCGAGAAGCTTTGATCCCGATCGGGATGGGCCCAGGTCAGGAGCCTTCTTGTTTGTGCACCTCATCCCGAACGGGATGAGGCCATCCCGAACAGGATGAGCCTTGTAGGCCTCCATTAAGATCTTTTTGTTCCCTCCTTGCCTTTCATAGGCTTCCCATCAAATCTCGGGACTCGGGATCGGGGCTCGGTGGCTCGGGATTGGGTCCCAAGGTCTCGGGGTCGATTCCAAGGCATCGAGTTATCATTCAATAGTTTCGTTGGCTCCAAAATATGTATGTATTGAGTCGGAATCGCTCCAACTCTTCCAAATCGATCTCGGGAACCTGAAACGAATGAAAGGAAACATAAGAAGCCCCTAAACCGCTCCCAAGGAGCGATTCTACAAGGAAAATGGGACCAAAACACTACAAAATAGGCACTACAAACCACACTTATCACGTACCCGCTTCGCGGATCCGCCTAATCCAACCCTAAACCCTTTTCCTTATTCAAGGTCACTAAACCCGCAAGAAACTGAACCCTAAGAGGGTATTGGTGAACCCTGTCGTGGATGTGATTCAAACATGGGGCACTGAACCTAAAGGGTAGGGTACTACATAAGACGGGACGGAAAAGGGTTTAGGATTGGATTAGGCGTGCCCGCTATGCGGCTCCGCCTAATCCAACCCTAAACTCTTTTCCTTATTCAAGGACGGAAAAGGGTTTAGGGTTGGATTAGGCGGACCCACTTCGCGGATCAGCCTAATCCAACCCTAAACCCTTTTCCTTATTCAAGGTCACTAAACCCGCAAGAAACCGAACCCTAAGAGGGTATTGGTAACCCTGTCGTGGATGTGATTCAAACATGGGGAACTGAACCTTAAGAATAGGGTACTGCATAAGACCGGACGGAAAAAGGTTTAGGGTTGGATTAGGCATACCCGCTTCGCGGATCCGCCTAATCCACCCTAAACCCTTTTCCTTATTCAAGGTCACTAAACCCGCAAGAAACTGAACCCTAAGAGGGTATTGGTGAACCCTGTCGTGGATGTGATTCAAACATGGGGCACTGAACCTTAAGAGTAGGGTACTGCATAAGACGGGACGGAAAAGGGTTTAGGGTTGGATTAGGCGTACCCGCTACGTGGCTCCGCCTAATCCAACCCTAAACTCTTTTCCTTATTCAAGGACGGAAAAAGGTTTAGGGTTGGATTAGGCGGACCCACTTCGCGGATCCGCCTAATCCAATCTAGACCCTTTTCCTTATTCAAGGTCACTAAACCCGCAAGAAACTGAACCCTAAGAGGGTATTGGTAACCCTGTCGTGGATGTGATTTAAACATGGGGCACTGAACCTTAAGAGTAGGGTACTACATAAGACGGGACGGAAAAGGTTTTAGGGTTGGATTAGGTGTACCCGCTACGTGGCTCCGCCTAATCCAACCCTAAACCCTTTTCCTTATTCAATGTCACTAAACCCGCAAGAAACTGAACTCTAAGAGGGTATTGGTGAACCCTGTCGTGGATGTGATTCAAACATGGGGCACTGAACCTTAAGAGTAGGGTACTGCATAAGACGGGACGGAAAAGGGTTTAGGGTTGGATTAGGCGTACCCGCTACGCGGCTCCGCCTAATCCAACCCTAAACTCTTTTCCTTATTCAAGGACGGAAAAGGGTTTAGGGTTGGATTAGGCGGACCCACTTCGCGGATCCGCCTAATCCAACCTAGACCCTTTTCCTTATTCAAGGTCACTAAATCCGCAAGAAACTGAACCCTAAGAGGGTATTGGTAACCTTGTCGTGGATGTGATTCAAACATGGGGGACTGAACCTTAAGAATAGGGTACTGCATAAGACGGGACGAAAAAGGGTTTAGGGTTGGATTAGGCGTACCCGCTACGCAGCTCCGCCTAATCCAACCCTAAACCCTTTTCCTTATTCAAGGTCACTAAACCCGCAAAAAACTTAACCCTAAGAGTGTATTGGTGAACCCTGTCGTGGATGTGATTCAAACATGGGGCACTGAACCTTAAGAGTAGGGTACTGCATAAGACGGGACGGAAAAGGGTTTAGGGTTGGATTAGGCGTACCCGCTACGCGGCTCCGCCTAATCCAACCCTAAACCCTTTTCCTTATTCAAGGTCACTAAAGCCGCAAGAAACTGAACCCTAAGAGGGTAATGGTGAACCCTGTCGTGGATGTGATTCAAACATGGGGCACTGAACCTTAAGAGTAGGGTACTACATAAGACGGGACGGAAAAGGGTTTAGGATTGGATTAGGCGTGCCCGCTACGCGGCTCCGCCTAATCCAACCCTAAACTCTTTTCCTTATTCAAGGACGGAAAAGGGTTTAGGGTTGGATTAGGCTATCCGCCTAATCCAACCCTAAACCCTTTTCCTTATTCAAGGTCACTAAACCCGCAAGAAACTGAACCCTAAGAGGGTATTGGTAACCCTGTCGTGGATGTGATTCAAACATGAGGAATTGAACCTTAAGAATAGAGTACTGCATAAGACGGGACGGAAAAGGGTTTAGGGTTGGATTAGGCATACCCGCTTCGCGGATCCGCCTAATCCACCCTAAACCCTTTTCCTTATTCAAGGTCACTAAACCCGCAAGAAACTGAACCCTTAGAGGGTATTGGTGAACCCTGTCGTGGATGTGATTCAAACATGGGGCACTGAACCTTAAGAGTAGGGTACTGCATAAGACGGGACGGAAAAGGGTTTAGGGTTGGATTAGGCGTACCCGCTACGCGGCTCCGCCTAATCCAACCCTAAACTCTTTTCCTTATTCAAGGACGGAAAAGGGTGTAGGGTTGGATTAGGCGGACCCACTTCGCGGATCCGCCTAATCCAACCTAGACCCTTTTCCTTATTCAAGGTCACTAAACCCGCAAGAAACTGAACCCTAAGAGGGTATTGGTAACCCTGTCGTGGATGTGATTCAAACATGGGGAACTGAACCTTAAGAACAGGGTACTGCATAAGACGGAACGAAAAAGGGTTTAGGGTTGGATTAGGCGTACCCGCTACGCACCTCCGCCTAATCCAACCCTAAACCCTTTTCCTTATTCAAGGTCACTAAACCCGCAAAAAACTGAACCCTAAGAGTGTATTGGTGAACCCTGTCGTGGATGTGATTCAAACATGGGGCACTGAACCTTAAGAGTAGGGTACTGCATAAGACGGGACGGAAAAGGGTTTAGGGTTGGATTAGGCGAACCCGCTACGCGGCTCCGCCTAATCCAACCCTAAACCCTTTTCCTTATTCAAGGACAGAAATGGGTTTAGGGTTGGATTAGGCGTACCCGCTTCGCGGATCCGCCTAATCCAACCCTAAACCCTTTTCCTTATTCAAGGTCACTATAGCCGCAAGAAACTGAACCCTAAGAGGGTATTGGTGAACCCTGTCGTGAATGTGATTTAAACATGGGGCACTGAACCTTAAGAGTAGGGTACTACATAAGACAGGACGGAAAAGGGTTTAGGGTTGGATTAGGTGTACCCGCTACGTGGCTCCGCTTAATCCAACCCTAAACCCTTTTCCTTATTCAAGGTCACTAAACCCGCAAGAAACTGAACCCTAAGAGGGTATTGGTGAACCCTATCGTGGATGTGATTCAAACATGGGGCACTGAACCTTAAGAGTAGGGTACTGCATAAGACGGGACGGAAAAGGGTTTAGGGTTGGATTAGGCGTACCTGCTACGCGGCTCCGCCTAATCCAACCCTAAACTCTTTTCCTTATTCAAGGACGGAAAAGGGTTTAGGGTTGGATTAGGCGGACCCACTTCGCGGATCCGCCTAATCCAACCTAGACCCTTTTCCTTATTCAAGGTCACTAAACCCGCAAGAAACTGAACCCTAAGAGGGTATTGGTAACCCTGTCGTGGATGTGATTCAAACATGGGGAACTGAACCTTAAGAATAGGGTACTGCATAAGACGGGACGAAAAAGGGTTTAGGGTTGGATTAGGCGTACCCGCTACGCACCTCCGCCTAATCCAACCCTAAACCCTTTTCCTTATTCAAGGTCACTAAACCCGCAAAAAACTGAACCCTAAGAGTGTATTGGTGAACCCTGTCGTGGATGTGATTCAAACATGGGGCACTGAACCTTAAGAGTAGGGTACTGCATAAGACGGGACGGAAAAGGGTTTAGGGTTGGATTAGGCGAACCCGCTACGCGGCTCCGCCTAATCCAACCCTAAACCCTTTTCCTTATTCAAGGACAGAAATGGGTTTAGGGTTGGATTAGGCGTACCCGCTTCGCGGATCCGCCTAATCCAACCCTAAACCCTTTTCCTTATTCAAGGTCACTATAGCCGCAAGAAACTGAACCCTAAGAGGGTATTGGTGAACCCTGTCGTGAATGTGATTTAAACATGGGGCACTGAACCTTAAGAGTAGGGTACTACATAAGACGGGACGGAAAAGGGTTTAGGGTTGGATTAGGTGTACCCGCTACGTGGCTCCGCCTAATCCAACCCTAAACCCTTTTCCTTATTCAAGGTCACTAAACCCGCAAGAAACTGAACCCTAAGAGGGTATTGGTGAACCCTGTCGTGGATGTGATTCAAACATGGGGCACTGAACCTTAAGAGTAGGGTACTGCATAAGACGGGACGGAAAAGGGTTTAGGGTTGGATTAGGCGTACCCGCTACGCGGCTCCGCCTAATCCAACCCTAAACTCTTTTCCTTATTCAAGGACGGAAAAGGGTTTAGGGTTGGATTAGGTGGACCCACTTCGCGGATCCGCCTAATCCAACCTAGACCCTTTTCCTTATTCAAGGTCACTAAACCCACAAGAAACTGAACCTTAAGAGGGTATTGGTAACCCTGTCGTGGATGTGATTCAAACATGGGGAACTGAACCTTAAGAATAGGGTACTGCATAAGACGGGACGAAGAAGGGTTTAGGGTTGGATTAGGCGTACCCGCTACGCAGCTCCGCCTAATCCAACCCTAAACCCTTTTCCTTATTCAAGGTCACTAAACCCGCAAAAAACAGAACCCTAAGAGTGTATTGGTGAACCCTGTCGTGGATGTTATTCAAACATGGGGCACTGAACCTTAAGAGGAGGGTACTGCATACGACGGGACGGAAAAGGGTTTAGGGTTGGATTAGGCGTACCCGCTACGCGGCTCCGCCTAATCCAACCCTAAACCCTTTTCCTTATTCAAGGTCACTAAACCCGCAAAAAACTGAACCCTAAGAGTGTATTGGTGAACCCTGTCGTGGATGTGATTCAAACATGGGGCACTGAACCTTAAGAGTAGGGTACTGCATAAGACGGGACGGAAAAGGGTTTAGGGTTGGATTAGGCGAACCCGCTACGCGGCTCCGCCTAATCCAACCCTAAACCCTTTTCCTTATTCAAGGACAGAAATGGGTTTAGGGTTGGATTAGGCGTACCCGCTTCGCGGATCCGCCTAATCCAACCCTAAACCCTTTTCCTTATTCAAGGTCACTATAGCCGCAAGAAACTGAACCCTAAGAGGGTATTGGTGAACCCTGTCGTGAATGTGATTTAAACATGGGGCACTGAACCTTAAGAGTAGGGTACTACATAAGACGGGACGGAAAAGAGATTAGGGTTGGATTAGGTGTACCCGCTACGTGGCTCCGCCTAATCCAACCCTAAACCCTTTTCCTTATTCAAGGTCACTAAACCCGCAAGAAACTGAACCCTAAGAGGGTATTGGTGAACCCTGTCGTGGATGTGATTCAAACATGGGGCACTGAACCTTAAGAGTAGGGTACTGCATAAGACGGGACGGAAAAGGGTTTAGGGTTGGATTAGGCGTACCCGCTACGCGGCTCCGCCTAATCCAACCCTAAACTCTTTTCCTTATTCAAGGACGGAAAAAGGTTTAGGGTTGGATTAGGCGGACCCACTTCGCGGATCCGCCTAATCCAACCTAGACCCTTTTCCTTATTAAAGGTCACTAAATCCGCAAGAAACTGAACCCTAAGAGGGTATTGGTAACCCTGTCGTGGATGTGATTCAAACATGGGGCACTGAACCTTAAGAGTAGGGTACTACATAAGACGGGACGGAAAAGGGTTTAGGGTTGGATTAGGTGTACCCGCTACGTGGCTCCGCCTAATCCAACCCTAAACCCTTTTCCTTATTCAAGGTCACTAAACCCGCAAGAAACTGAACCCTAAGAGGGTATTGGTGAACCCTGTCGTGGATGTGATTCAAACATGGCTCATTGAACCTTAAGAGTAGGGTACTGCATAAGACGGGACGGAAAAGGGTTTAGGGTTGGATTAGGCGTACCCGCTTCGCGGCTCTGCCTAATCCAACCCTAAACTCTTTTCCTTATTCAAGGACGGAAAAGGGTTTAGGGTTGGATTAGGTGGACCCACTTCGCGGATCCGCCTAATCCAACCCTAAACCCTTTTCCTTATTCAAGGTCACTATAGCCGCAAGAAACTGAACCCTAAGAGGGTATTGGTGAACCCTGTCGTGAATGTGATTTAAACATGGGGCACTGAACCTTAAGAGTAGGGTACTACATAAGACGGGACGGAAAAGGGTTTAGGGTTGGATTAGGTGTACCCGCTACGTGGCTCCGCCTAATCCAACCCTAAACCCTTTTCCTTATTCAATGTCACTAAACCCGCAAGAAACTGAACCCTAAGAGGGTATTGGTGAACCCTGTCGTGGATGTGATTCAAACATGGGGCACTGAACCTTAAGAGTAGGGTACTGCATAAGACGGGACGGAAAAGGGTTTAGGGTTGGATTAGGGGTACCCGCTATGCGGCTCCGCCTAATCCAACCCTAAACTCTTTTCCTTATTCAAGGACGGAAAAAGGTTTAGGGTTGGATTAGGCGGACCCACTTCGCGGATCCGCCTAATCAAACCTAGACCCTTTTCCTTATTAAAGGTCACTAAATCCGCAAGAAACTGAACCCTAAGAGGGTATTGGTAACCCTGTCGTGGATGTGATTCAAACATGGGGCACTGAACCTTAAGAGTAGGGTACTACATAAGACGGGACGGAAAAGGGTTTAGGGTTGGATTAGGTGTACCCGCTACGTGGCTCCGCCTAATCCAACCCTAAACCCTTTTCCTTATTCAAGGTCACTAAACCCGCAAGAAACTGAACCCTAAGAGGGTATTGGTGAACCCTGTCGTGGATGTGATTCAAACATGGCTCACTGAACCTTAAGAGTAGGGTACTGCATAAGACGGGACGGAAAAGGGTTTAGGGTTGGATTAGGCGTACCCGCTTCGCGGCTCTGCCTAATCCAACCTAAACTCTTTTCCTTATTCAAGGACGGAAAAGGGTTTAGGGTTGGATTAGGTGGACCCACTTCGCGGATCCGCCTAATCCAACCTAGACCCTTTTCCTTATTCAAGGTCACTAAACCCACAAGAAACTGAACCTTAAGAGGGTATTGGTAACCCTGTCGTGGATGTGATTCAAACATGGGGCACTGAACCTTAAGAGTAGGGTACTACATAAGACGGGACGGAAAAGGGTTTAGGGTTGGATTAGGTGTACCCGCTACGTGGCTCCGCCTAATCCAACCCTAAACCCTTTTCCTTATTCAAGGTCACTAAACCCGCAAGAAACTGAACCCTAAGAGGATATTGGTGAACCCTGTCGTGGATGTGATTCAAACATGGGGAACTGAACCTTAAGAATAGGGTACTGCATAAGACGGGACGAAGAAGGGTTTAGGGTTGGATTAGGCGTACCCGCTACGCGGCTCCGCCTAATCCAACCCTAAACCCTTTTCCTTATTCAAGGACAGAAATGGGTTTAGGGTTGGATTAGGTGTACCCGCTACGTGGCTCCGCCTAATCCAACCCTAAACCCTTTTCCTTATTCAAGGTCACTAAACCCGCAAGAAACTGAACCCTAAGAGGGTATTGGTGAACCCTGTCGTGGATGTGATTCAAACATGGGGCACTGAACCTTAAGAGTAGGGTACTGGATAAGACGGGACGGAAAAGGGTTTAGGGTTGGATTAGGCGTACCCACTACGCGGCTCCGCCTAATCTAACCCTAAACCCCTTTCCCTATTCAAGGACGGAAAAGGGTTTAGGGTCGGATTAGGCGTACCCGCTTCGCGGCTCCGCCTAATCCAACCCTAAACCCTTTTCCTTATTCAAGGTCACTAAACCCGCAAGAAACAGAACCCTAAGAGGGTATTGGTGAACCCTGTCGTGGATGTGATTTAAACATGGGGCGCTGAACCTTAAGAGTAGGGTACTGCATAAGACGGGACGGAAAAGGGTTTAGGGTTGGATTAGGTGTACCCGCTACGTGGCTCCGCCTAATCCAACCCTAAACCCTTTTCCTTATTCAAGGTCACTAAACCCGGAAGAAACTGAACCCTAAGAGGGTATTGGTGAACCCTGTCGTGGATGTGATTCAAACATGGGGCACTGAACCTTAAGAGTAGGGTACTGCCTAAGACGGGACGGAAAAGGGTTTAGGGTTGGATTAGGCATAACCACTACGCGGCTCCGCTTAATCTAACCCTAAACCCGTTTCCGTACTCAAGGACGGAAAAGGGTTTAGGGTTGGATTAGGCGTATCCGCTTCGCGGATCCGCCTAATCCAACCCTAAACCCTTTTCCTTATTCAAGGTCACTAAACCCGCAAGAAACTGAACCCTAAGAGGGTATTGGTGAACCCTGTCGTGGATGTGATTCAAACATGGGGCACAGAACCTTAACAGTAGGGTACTACATAAGACGGGACGGAAAAGGGTTTAGGATTGGAATAGGCGTGCCCGCTACGCGGCTCCGCTTACTCCAACCCTAAACTCTTTTCCTTATTCAAGGACGGAAAAGGGTTTAGGGTTGGATTAGGCTATCCGCCTAATCCAACCCTAAACCCTTTTCCTTATTCAAGGTCACTAAACCCGCAAGAAACTGAACCCTAAGAGGGTATTGGTGATCCCTGTCGTGGATGTGATTCAAACATGGGGCACTGAACCTTAAGAGTAGGGTACTGCATAAGACGGGACGAAAAAGGGTTTAGGGTTGGATTAGGCGTACCCGCTACGCGGCTCCGCCTAATCTAACCCTAAACTCTTTTCCTTATTCAAGGACGGAAAAGGGTTTAGGGTTCGATTAGGCGGACCCACTTCGCGGATCCGCCTAATCCAACCCTAAACCCTTTTCCTTATTCAAGGTCACTAAACCCGCAAGAAACTGAACCCTAAGAGGGTATTGGTAACCCTGTCGTGGATGTGATTCAAACATGGGGAACTAAACCTTAAGAATAGGGTACTGCATAAGACGGGACGGAAAAGGGTTTAGGGTTGGATTAGGCGTACCCGCTACGCGGCTCCGCCTAATCCAACCCTAAACTCTTTTCCTTATTCAAGGACGGAAAAGGGTTTAGGGTTGGATTAGGTGGACCCACTTCGCGGATCCGCCTAATCCAACCTAGACCCTTTTCCTTATTCAAGGTCACTAAACCCACAAGAAACTGAACCTTAAGAGGGTATTGGTAACCCTGTCGTGGATGTGATTCAAACATGGGGAACTGAACCTTAAGAATAGGGTACTGCATAAGACGGGACGAAGAAGGGTTTAGGGTTGGATTAGGCGTACCCGCTACGCAGCTCCGCCTAATCCAACCCTAAACCCTTTTCCTTATTCAAGGTCACTAAACCCGCAAAAAACAGAACCCTAAGAGTGTATTGGTGAACCCTGTCGTGGATGTTATTCAAACATGGGGCACTGAACCTTAAGAGGAGGGTACTGCATAAGACGGGACGGAAAAGGGTTTAGGATTGGAATAGGCGTGCCCGCTACGCGGCTCCGCTTACTCCAACCCTAAACTCTTTTCCTTATTCAAGGACGGAAAAGGGTTTAGGGTTGGATTAGGCTATCCGCCTAATCCAACCCTAAACCCTTTTCCTTATTCAAGGTCACTAAACCCGCAAGAAACTGAACCCTAAGAGGGTATTGGTGATCCCTGTCGTGGATGTGATTCAAACATGGGGCACTGAACCTTAAGAGTAGGGTACTGCATAAGACGGGACGAAAAAGGGTTTAGGGTTGGATTAGGCGTACCCGCTACGCGGCTCCGCCTAATCTAACCCTAAACTCTTTTCCTTATTCAAGGACGGAAAAGGGTTTAGGGTTCGATTAGGCGGACCCACTTCGCGGATCCGCCTAATCCAACCCTAAACCCTTTTCCTTATTCAAGGTCACTAAACCCGCAAGAAACTGAACCCTAAGAGGGTATTGGTAACCCTGTCGTGGATGTGATTCAAACATGGGGCACTGAACCTTAAGAGTAGGGTACTGCATAAGACGGGACGGAAAAGGGTTTAGGGTTGGATTAGGCAAACCCGCTACGCGGCTCCGCCTAATCCAACCCTAAACCCTTTTCCTTATTCAAGGACAGAAATGGGTTTAGGGTTGGATTAGGCGTACCCGCTTCGCGGATCCGCCTAATCCAACCCTAAACCTTTTTCCTTATTCAAGGTCACTATAGCCGCAAGAAACTGAACCCTAAGAGGGTATTGGTGAACCCTGTCGTGAATGTGATTTAAACATGGGGCACTGAACCTTAAGAGTAGGGTACTACATAAGACGGGACGGAAAAGGGTTTAGGGTTGGATTAGGTGTACCCGCTACGTGGCTCCGCCTAATCCAACCCTAAACCCTTTTCCTTATTCAAGGTCACTAAACCCGCAAGAAACTGAACCCTAAGAGGGTATTGGTGAACCCTGTCGTGGATGTGATTCAAACATGGGGCACTGAACCTTAAGAGTAGGGTACTGCATAAGACGGGACGGAAAAGGGTTTAGGGTTGGATTAGGCGTACCCGCTACGCGGCTCCGCCTAATCCAACTCTAAACTCTTTTCCTTATTCAAGGACGGAAAAGGGTTTAGGGTTGGATTAGGCGGACCTACTTCGCGGATCCGCCTAATCCAACCTAGACCCTTTTCCTTATTCAAGGTCACTAAACCCACAAGAAACTGAACCTTAAGAGGGTATTGGTAACCCTGTCGTGGATGTGATTCAAACATGGGGAACTGAACCTTAAGAATAGGGTACTGCATAAGACGGGACGAAGAAGGGTTTAGGGTTGGATTAGGCGTACCCGCTACGCAGCTCCGCCTAATCCAACCCTAAACCCTTTTCCTTATTCAAGGTCACTAAACCCGCAAAAAACAGAACCCTAAGAGTGTATTGGTGAACCCTGTCGTGGATGTTATTCAAACATGGGGCACTGAACCTTAAGAGGAGGGTACTGCATAAGACGGGACGGAAAAGGGTTTAGGGTTGGATTAGGCGTACCCGCTACGCGGCTCCGCCTAATCCAACCCTAAACCCTTTTCCTTATTCAAGGTCACTAAACCCGCAAAAAACTGAACCCTAAGAGTGTATTGGTGAACCCTGTCGTGGATGTGATTCAAACATGGGGCACTGAACCTTAAGAGTAGGGTACTGCATAAGACGGGACGGAAAAGGGTTTAGGGTTGGATTAGGCAAACCCGCTACGCGGCTCCGCCTAATCCAACCCTAAACCCTTTTCCTTATTCAAGGACAGAAATGGGTTTAGGGTTGGATTAGGCGTACCCGCTTCGCGGATCCGCCAAATCCAACCCTAAACCCTTTTCCTTATTCAAGGTCACTATAGCCGCAAGAAACTGAACCCTAAGAGGGTATTGGTGAACCCTGTTGTGAATGTGATTTAAACATGGGGCACTGAACCTTAAGAGTAGGGTACTACATAAGACGGGACGGAAAAGGGTTTAGGGTTGGATTAGGTGTACCCGCTACGTGGCTCCGCCTAATCCAACCCTAAACCCTTTTCCTTATTCAAGGTCACTAAACCCGCAAGAAACTGAACCCTAAGAGGGTATTGGTGAACCCTGTCGTGGATGTGATTCAAACATGGGGCACTGAACCTTAAGAGTAGGGTACTGCATAAGACGGGACGGAAAAGGGTTTAGGGTTGGATTAGGCGTACCCGCTACGCGGCTCCGCCTAATCCAACCCTAAACTCTTTTCCTTATTCAAGGACGGAAAAAGGTTTAGGGTTGGATTAGGCGGACCCACTTCGCGGATCCGCCTAATCCAACCTAGACCCTTTTCCTTATTAAAGGTCACTAAATCCGCAAGAAACTGAACCCTAAGAGGGTATTGGTAACCCTGTCGTGGATGTGATTCAAACATGGGGCACTGAACCTTAAGAGTAGGGTACTACATAAGACGGGACGGAAAAGGGTTTAGGGTTGGATTAGGTGTACCCGCTACGTGGCTCCGCCTAATCCAACCCTAAACCCTTTTCCTTATTCAAGGTCACTAAACCCGCAAGAAACTGAACCCTAAGAGGGTATTGGTGAACCCTGTCGTGGATGTGATTCAAACATGGCTCACTGAACCTTAAGAGTAGGGTACTGCATAAGACGGGACGGAAAAGGGTTTAGGGTTGGATTAGGCGTACCCGCTTCGCGGCTCTACCTAATCCAACCCTAAACTCTTTTTATTATTCAAGGACGGAAAAGGGTTTAGGGTTGGATTAGGTGGACCCACTTCGCGGATCCGCCTAATCCAACCTAGACCCTTTTCCTTATTCAAGGTCACTAAACCCACAAGAAAATGAACCTTAAGAGGGTATTGGTAACCCTGTCGTGGATGTGATTCAAACATGGGGAACTGAACCTTAAGAATAGGGTACTGCATAAGACGGGACGAAGAAGGGTTTAGGGTTGGATTAGGCGTACCCGCTACGCAGCTCCGCCTAATCCAACCCTAAACCCTTTTCCTTATTCAAGGTCACTAAACCCGCAAAAACCAGAACCCTAAGAGTGTATTGGTGAACCCTGTCGTGGATGTTATTCAAACATGGGGCACTGAACCTTAAGAGGAGGGTACTGCATAAGACGGGACGGAAAAGGGTTTAGGGTTGGATTAGGCGTACCCGCTACGCGGCTCCGCCTAATCCAACCCTAAACCCTTTTCCTTATTCAAGGACAGAAATGGGTTTAGGGTTGGATTAGGTGTACCCGCTACGTGGCTCCGCCTAATCCAACCCTAAACCCTTTTCCTTATTCAAGGTCACTAAACCCGCAAGAAACTGAACCCTAAGAGGGTATTGGTGAACCCTGTCGTGGATGTGATTCAAACATGGGGCACTGAACCTTAAGAGTAGGGTACTGCATAAGACGGGACGGAAAAGGGTTTAGGGTTGGATTAGGCGTACCCACTACGCGGCTCCGCCTAATCTAACCCTAAACCCCTTTCCCTATTCAAGGACGGAAAAGGGTTTAGGGTCGGATTAGGTGTACCCACTTCGCGGATCCGCCTAATCCAACCCTAAACCCTTTTCCTTATTCAAGGTCACTAAACCCGCAAGAAACAGAACCCTAAGAGGGTATTGGTGAACCCTGTCGTGGATGTGATTTAAACATGGGGCGCTGAACCTTAAGAGTAGGGTACTGCATAAGACGGGACGGAAAAGGGTTTAGGGTTGGATTAGGTGTACCCGCTACGTGGCTCCGCCTAATCCAACCCTAAACCCTTTTCCTTATTCAAGGTCACTAAACCCGCAAGAAACTGAACCCTAAGAGGGTATTGGTGAACCCTGTCGTGGATGTGATTCAAACATGGGGCACTGAACCTTAAGAGTAGGGTACTGCATAAGACGGGACGGAAAAGGGTTTAGGGTTGGATTAGGCGTACCCGCTACGCGGCTCCGCCTAATCCAACCCTAAACTCTTTTCCTTATTCAAGGACGGAAAAGGGTTTAGGGTTGGATTAGGCGGACCCACTTCGCGGATCCGCCTAATCCAACCTAGACCCTTTTCCTTATTCAAGGTCACTAAACCCACAAGAAACTGAACCTTAAGAGGGTATTGGTAACCCTGTCGTGGATGTGATTCAAACATGGGGAACTGAACCTTAAGAATAGGGTACTGCATAAGACGGGACGAAGAAGGGTTTAGGGTTGGATTAGGCGTACCCGCTACGCAGCTCCGCCTAATCCAACCCTAAACCCTTTTCCTTATTCAAGGTCACTAAACCCGCAAAAAACAGAACCCTAAGAGTGTATTGGTGAACCCTGTCGTGGATGTTATTCAAACATGGGGCACTGAACCTTAAGAGGAGGGTACTGCATAAGACGGGACGGAAAAGGGTTTAGGGTTGGATTAGGCGTACCCGCTACGCGGCTCCGCCTAATCCAACCCTAAACCCTTTTCCTTATTCAAGGTCACTAAACCCGCAAAAAACTGAACCCTAAGAGTGTATTGGTGAACCCTGTCGTGGATGTGATTCAAACATGGGGCACTGAACCTTAAGAGTAGGGTACTGCATAAGACGGGACGGAAAAGGGTTTAGGGTTGGATTAGGCAAACCCGCTACGCGGCTCCGCCTAATCCAACCCTAAACCCTTTTCCTTATTCAAGGACAGAAATGGGTTTAGGGTTGGATTAGGCGTACCCGCTTCGCGGATCCGCCAAATCCAACCCTAAACCCTTTTCCTTATTCAAGGTCACTATAGCCGCAAGAAACTGAACCCTAAGAGGGTATTGGTGAACCCTGTTGTGAATGTGATTTAAACATGGGGCACTAAACCTTAAGAGTAGGGTACTACATAAGACGGGACGGAAAAGGGTTTAGGGTTGGATTAGGTGTACCCGCTACGTGGCTCCGCCTAATCCAACCCTAAACCCTTTTCCTTATTCAAGGTCACTAAACCCGCAAGAAACTGAACCCTAAGAGGGTATTGGTGAACCCTGTCGTGGATGTGATTCAAACATGGGGCACTGAACCTTAAGAGTAGGGTACTGCATAAGACGGGACGGAAAAGGGTTTAGGGTTGGATTAGGCGTACCCGCTACGCGGCTCCGCCTAATCCAACCCTAAACCCTTTTCCTTATTCAAGGTCACTAAACCCGCAAGAAACTGAACCCTAAGAGGGTATTGGTGAACCCTGTCGTGGATGTGATTCAAACATGGGGAACTGAACCTTAAGAATAGGGTACTGCATAAGACGGGACGAAGAAGGGTTTAGGGTTGGATTAGGCGTACCCGCTACGCAGCTCCGCCTAATCCAACCCTAAACCCTTTTCCTTATTCAAGGTCACTAAACCCGCAAAAAACAGAACCCTAAGAGTGTATTGGTGAACCCTGTCGTGGATGTTATTCAAACATGGGGCACTGAACCTTAAGAGGAGGGTACTGCATAAGACGGGACGGAAAAGGGTTTAGGGTTGGATTAGGCGTACCCGCTACGCGGCTCCGCCTAATCCAACCCTAAACCCTTTTCCTTATTCAAGGTCACTAAACCCGCAAAAAACTGAACCCTAAGAGTGTATTGGTGAACCCTGTCGTGGATGTGATTCAAACATGGGGCACTGAACCTTAAGAGTAGGGTACTGCATAAGACGGGACGGAAAAGGGTTTAGGGTTGGATTAGGCAAACCCGCTACGCGGCTCCGCCTAATCCAACCCTAAACCCTTTTCCTTATTCAAGGACAGAAATGGGTTTAGGGTTGGATTAGGCGTACCCGCTTCGCGGATCCGCCAAATCCAACCCTAAACCCTTTTCCTTATTCAAGGTCACTATAGCCGCAAGAAACTGAACCCTAAGAGGGTATTGGTGAACCCTGTTGTGAATGTGATTTAAACATGGGGCACTGAACCTTAAGAGTAGGGTACTACATAAGACGGGACGGAAAAGGGTTTAGGGTTGGATTAGGTGTACCCGCTACGTGGCTCCGCCTAATCCAACCCTAAACCCTTTTCCTTATTCAAGGTCACTAAACCCGCAAGAAACTGAACCCTAAGAGGGTATTGGTGAACCCTGTCGTGGATGTGATTCAAACATGGGGCACTGAACCTTAAGAGTAGGGTACTGCATAAGACGGGACGGAAAAGGGTTTAGGGTTGGATTAGGCGTACCCGCTACGCGGCTCCGCCTAATCCAACCCTAAACTCTTTTCCTTATTCAAGGACGGAAAAAGGTTTAGGGTTGGATTAGGCGGACCCACTTCGCGGATCCGCCTAATCCAACCTAGACCCTTTTCCTTATTAAAGGTCACTAAATCCGCAAGAAACTGAACCCTAAGAGGGTATTGGTAACCCTGTCGTGGATGTGATTCAAACATGGGGCACTGAACCTTAAGAGTAGGGTACTACATAAGACGGGACGGAAAAGGGTTTAGGGTTGGATTAGGTGTACCCGCTACGTGGCTCCGCCTAATCCAACCCTAAACCCTTTTCCTTATTCAAGGTCACTAAACCCGCAAGAAACTGAACCCTAAGAGGGTATTGGTGAACCCTGTCGTGGATGTGATTCAAACATGGCTCACTGAACCTTAAGAGTAGGGTACTGCATAAGACGGGACGGAAAAGGGTTTAGGGTTGGATTAGGCGTACCCGCTTCGCGGCTCTGCCTAATCCAACCCTAAACTCTTTTTATTATTCAAGGACGGAAAAGGGTTTAGGGTTGGATTAGGTGGACCCACTTCGCGGATCCGCCTAATCCAACCTAGACCCTTTTCCTTATTCAAGGTCACTAAACCCACAAGAAACTGAACCTTAAGAGGGTATTGGTAACCCTGTCGTGGATGTGATTCAAACATGGGGAACTGAACCTTAAGAATAGGGTACTGCATAAGACGGGACGAAGAAGGGTTTAGGGTTGGATTAGGCGTACCCGCTACGCAGCTCCGCCTAATCCAACCCTAAACCCTTTTCCTTATTCAAGGTCACTAAACCCGCAAAAAACAGAACCCTAAGAGTGTATTGGTGAACCCTGTCGTGGATGTTATTCAAACATGGGGCACTGAACCTTAAGAGGAGGGTACTGCATAAGACGGGACGGAAAAGGGTTTAGGGTTGGATTAGGCGTACCCGCTACGCGGCTCCGCCTAATCCAACCCTAAACCCTTTTCCTTATTCAAGGACAGAAATGGGTTTAGGGTTGGATTAGGTGTACCCGCTACGTGGCTCCGCCTAATCCAACCCTAAACCCTTTTCCTTATTCAAGGTCACTAAACCCGCAAGAAACTGAACCCTAAGAGGGTATTGGTGAACCCTGTCGTGGATGTGATTCAAACATGGGGCACTGAACCTTAAGAGTAGGGTACTGCATAAGACGGGACGGAAAAGGGTTTAGGGTTGGATTAGGCGTACCCACTACGCGGCTCCGCCTAATCTAACCCTAAACCCCTTTCCCTATTCAAGGACGGAAAAGGGTTTAGGGTCGGATTAGGCGTACCCACTTCGCGGATCCGCCTAATCCAACCCTAAACCCTTTTCCTTATTCAAGGTCACTAAACCCGCAAGAAACAGAACCCTAAGAGGGTATTGGTGAACCCTGTCGTGGATGTGATTTAAACATGGGGCGCTGAACCTTAAGAGTAGGGTACTGCATAAGACGGGACGGAAAAGGGTTTAGGGTTGGATTAGGTGTACCCGCTACGTGGCTCCGCCTAATCCAACCCTAAACCCTTTTCCTTATTCAAGGTCACTAAACCCGGAAGAAACTGAACCCTAAGAGGGTATTGGTGAACCCTGTCGTGGATGTGATTCAAACATGGGGCACTGAACCTTAAGAGTAGGGTACTGCCTAAGACGGGACGGAAAAGGGTTTAGGGTTGGATTAGGCATAACCACTACGCGGCTCCGCTTAATCTAACCCTAAACCCGTTTCCGTACTCAAGGACGGAAAAGGGTTTAGGGTTGGATTAGGCGTATCCGCTTCGCGGATCCGCCTAATCCAACCCTAAACCCTTTTCCTTATTCAAGGTCACTAAACCCGCAAGAAACTGAACCCTAAGAGGGTATTGGTGAACCCTGTCGTGGATGTGATTCAAACATGGGGCACAGAACCTTAACAGTAGGGTACTACATAAGACGGGACGGAAAAGGGTTTAGGATTGGAATAGGCGTGCCCGCTACGCGGCTCCGCATACTCCAACCCTAAACTCTTTTCCTTATTCAAGGACGGAAAAGGGTTTAGGGTTGGATTAGGCTATCCGCCTAATCCAACCCTAAACCCTTTTCCTTATTCAAGGTCACTAAACCCGCAAGAAACTGAACCCTAAGAGGGTATTGGTGATCCCTGTCGTGGATGTGATTCAAACATGGGGCACTGAACCTTAAGAGTAGGGTACTGCATAAGACGGGACGAAAAAGGGTTTAGGGTTGGATTAGGCGTACCCGCTACGCGGCTCCGCCTAATCTAACCCTAAACTCTTTTCCTTATTCAAGGACGGAAAAGGGTTTAGGGTTCGATTAGGCGGACCCACTTCGCGGATCCGCCTAATCCAACCCTAAACCCTTTTCCTTATTCAAGGTCACTAAACCCGCAACAAACTGAACCCTAAGAGGGTATTGGTGATCCCTGTCGTGGATGTGATTCAAACATGGGGCACTGAACCTTAAGAGTAGGGTACTGCATAAGACGGGACGAAAAAGGGTTTAGGGTTGGATTAGGCGTACCCGCTACGCGGCTCCGCCTAATCTAACCCTAAACTCTTTTCCTTATTCAAGGACGGAAAAGGGTTTAGGGTTCGATTAGGCGGACCCACTTCGCGGATCCGCCTAATCCAACCCTAAACCCTTTTCCTTATTCAAGGTCACTAAACCCGCAACAAACTGAACCCTAAGAGGGTATTGGTAACCCTGTCGTGGATGTGATTCAAACATGGGGAACTAAACCTTAAGAATAGGGTACTGCATAAGACGGGACGGAAAAGGGTTTAGGGTTGGATTAGGCGTACCCGCTACGCGGCTCCGCCTAATCCAACCCTAAACCCTTTTCCTTATTCAAGGACAGAAATGGGTTTAGGGTTGGATTAGGCGTACCCGCTTCGCGGATCCGCCTAATCCAACCCTAATCCCTTTTCCTTATTCAAGGTCACTAAAGCCGCAAGAAACTGAACCCTAAGAGGGTATTGGTGAACCCTGTCGTGAATGTGATTTAAACATGGGGCACTGAACCTTAAGAGTAGGGTACTACATAAGACGGGACGGAAAAGGGTTTAGGGTTGGATTAGGTGTACCCGCTACGTGGCTCCGCCTAATCCAACCCTAAACCCTTTTCCTTATTCAAGGTCACTAAAGCCGCAAGAAACTGAACCCTAAGAGGGTATTGGTGAACCCTATCGTGGATGTGATTCAAACATGGGGCACTGAACCTTAAGAGTAGGGTACTGCATAAGACGGGACGGAAAAGGGTTTAGGGTTGGATTAGGCGTACCCGCTATGCGGCTTCGCCTAATCCAACCCTAAACTCTTTTCCTTATTCAAGGACGGAAAAGGGTTTAGGGTTGGATTAGGCGGACCCACTTCGCGGATCCGCCTAATCCAACCTAGACCCTTTTCCTTATTCAAGGTCACTAAACCCGCAAGAAACTGAACCCTAAGAGGGTATTGGTAACCCTGTCGTGGATGTGATTCAAACATGGGCAACTGAACCTTAAGAATAGGGTACTGCATAAGACGGGACGAAAAAGGGTTTAGGGTTGGATTAGGCGTACCCGCTACGCAGATCCGCCTAATCCAACCCTAAACCCTTTTCCTTATTCAAGGTCACTAAATTCGCAAAAAACTGAACCCTAAGAGTGTATTGGTGAACCCTGTCGTGGATGTTATTCAAACATGGGGCACTGAACCTTAAGAGGAGGGTACTGCATAAGACAGGACGGAAAAGGGTTTAGGGTTGGATTAGGCGTACCCGCTACGCGGCTCCGCCTAATCCAGCCCTAAACCCTTTTCCTTATTCAAGGACAGAAATGGGTTTAGGGTTGGATTAGGCGTACCCGCTTCGCTGATCCGCCTAATCCAACCCTAAACCCTTTTCCTTATTCAAGGTTACTAAAGCCGCAAGAAACTGAACCCTAAGAGGGTATTGGTGAACCCTGTCGTGGATGTGATTCAAACATGGGGCACTGAACCTTAAGAGTAGGGTACTGCTTAAGACGGGACGGAAAAGGGTTTAGGGTTGGATTAGGCGTACCCGCTATGCGGCTCTGCCTAATCCAACCCTAAACTCTTTTCCTTATTCAAGGACGGAAAAGGGTTTAGGGTTGGATTAGGCGGACCCACTTCGCGGATCCGCCTAATCTAACCTAGACCCTTTTCCTTATTCAAGGTCACTAAACCCGCAAGAAACTGAACCCTAAGAGGGTATTGGTAACCCTGTCGTGGATGTGATTCAAACATGGGGAACTGAATCTTAAGAATAGGGTACTGCATAAGACGGGACGAAAAAGGGTTTAGGGTTGGATTAGGCGTACCCGCTACGCAGCTCCGCCTAATCCAACCCTAAACCCTTTTCCTTATTCAAGGTCACTAAACTCGTAAAAAACTGAACCCTAAGAGTGTATTGGTGAACCCTGTCGTGGATGTTATTCAAACATGGGGCACTGAACCTTAAGAGGAGGGTACTGCATAAGACGGGACGGAAAAGGGTTTAGGGTTGGATTAGGCGTACCCGCTACGCGGCTCCGCCAAATCCAACCCTAAACCCTTTTCCTTATTCAAGGACAGAAATGGGTTTAGGGTTGGATTAGGCGTACCCGCTTCGCTGATCCGCCTAATCCAACCCTAAACCCTTTTCCTTATTCAAGGTCACTAAAGCCGCAAGAAACTGAACCCTAAGAGGGTATTGGTGAAACCTGTCGTGGATGTGATTTAAACATGGGGCGCTGAACCTTAAGAGTAGGGTACTGCATAAGACGGGACGGAAAAGGGTTTAGGGTTGGATTAGGTGTACCCGCTACGTGGCTCCGCCTAATCCAACCCTAAACCCTTTTCCTTATTCAAGGTCACTAAACCCGGAAGAAACTGAACCCTAAGAGGGTATTGGTGAACCCTGTCGTGGATGTGATTCAAACATGGGGCACTGAACCTTAAGAGTAGGGTACTGCCTAAGACGGGACGGAAAAGGGTTTAGGGTTGGATTAGGCATAACCACTACGCGGCTCCGCTTAATCTAACCCTAAACCCGTTTCCGTACTCAAGGACGGAAAAGGGTTTAGGGTTGGATTAGGCGTATCCGCTTCGCGGATCCGCCTAATCCAACCCTAAACCCTTTTCCTTATTCAAGGTCACTAAACCCGCAAGAAACTGAACCCTAAGAGGGTATTGGTGAACCCTGTCGTGGATGTGATTCAAACATGGGGCACAGAACCTTAACAGTAGGGTACTACATAAGACGGGACGGAAAAGGGTTTAGGATTGGAATAGGCGTGCCCGCTACGCGGCTCCGCATACTCCAACCCTAAACTCTTTTCCTTATTCAAGGACGGAAAAGGGTTTAGGGTTGGATTAGGCTATCCGCCTAATCCAACCCTAAACCCTTTTCCTTATTCAAGGTCACTAAACCCGCAAGAAACTGAACCCTAAGAGGGTATTGGTGATCCCTGTCGTGGATGTGATTCAAACATGGGGCACTGAACCTTAAGAGTAGGGTACTGCATAAGACGGGACGAAAAAGGGTTTAGGGTTGGATTAGGCGTACCCGCTACGCGGCTCCGCCTAATCTAACCCTAAACTCTTTTCCTTATTCAAGGACGGAAAAGGGTTTAGGGTTCGATTAGGCGGACCCACTTCGCGGATCCGCCTAATCCAACCCTAAACCCTTTTCCTTATTCAAGGTCACTAAACCCGCAAGAAACTGAACCCTAAGAGGGTATTGGTAACCCTGTCGTGGATGTGATTCAAACATGGGGAACTAAACCTTAAGAATAGGGTACTGCATAAGACGGGACGGAAAAGGGTTTAGGGTTGGATTAGGCGTACCCGCTACGCGGCTCCGCCTAATCCAACCCTAAACCCTTTTCCTTATTCAAGGACAGAAATGGGTTTAGGGTTGGATTAGGCGTACCCGCTTCGCGGATCCGCCTAATCCAACCCTAATCCCTTTTCCTTATTCAAGGTCACTAAAGCCGCAAGAAACTGAACCCTAAGAGGGTATTGGTGAACCCTGTCGTGAATGTGATTTAAACATGGGGCACTGAACCTTAAGAGTAGGGTACTACATAAGACGGGACGGAAAAGGGTTTAGGGTTGGATTAGGTGTACCCGCTACGTGGCTCCGCCTAATCCAACCCTAAACCCTTTTCCTTATTCAAGGTCACTAAAGCCGCAAGAAACTGAACCCTAAGAGGGTATTGGTGAACCCTATCGTGGATGTGATTCAAACATGGGGCACTGAACCTTAAGAGTAGGGTACTGCATAAGACGGGACGGAAAAGGGTTTAGGGTTGGATTAGGCGTACCCGCTATGCGGCTTCGCCTAATCCAACCCTAAACTCTTTTCCTTATTCAAGGACGGAAAAGGGTTTAGGGTTGGATTAGGCGGACCCACTTCGCGGATCCGCCTAATCCAACCTAGACCCTTTTCCTTATTCAAGGTCACTAAACCCGCAAGAAACTGAACCCTAAGAGGGTATTGGTAACCCTGTCGTGGATGTGATTCAAACATGGGCAACTGAACCTTAAGAATAGGGTACTGCATAAGACGGGACGAAAAAGGGTTTAGGGTTGGATTAGGCGTACCCGCTACGCAGATCCGCCTAATCCAACCCTAAACCCTTTTCCTTATTCAAGGTCACTAAATTCGCAAAAAACTGAACCCTAAGAGTGTATTGGTGAACCCTGTCGTGGATGTTATTCAAACATGGGGCACTGAACCTTAAGAGGAGGGTACTGCATAAGACAGGACGGAAAAGGGTTTAGGGTTGGATTAGGCGTACCCGCTACGCGGCTCCGCCTAATCCAGCCCTAAACCCTTTTCCTTATTCAAGGACAGAAATGGGTTTAGGGTTGGATTAGGCGTACCCGCTTCGCTGATCCGCCTAATCCAACCCTAAACCCTTTTCCTTATTCAAGGTTACTAAAGCCGCAAGAAACTGAACCCTAAGAGGGTATTGGTGAACCCTGTCGTGGATGTGATTCAAACATGGGGCACTGAACCTTAAGAGTAGGGTACTGCTTAAGACGGGACGGAAAAGGGTTTAGGGTTGGATTAGGCGTACCCGCTATGCGGCTCTGCCTAATCCAACCCTAAACTCTTTTCCTTATTCAAGGACGGAAAAGGGTTTAGGGTTGGATTAGGCGGACCCACTTCGCGGATCCGCCTAATCTAACCTAGACCCTTTTCCTTATTCAAGGTCACTAAACCCGCAAGAAACTGAACCCTAAGAGGGTATTGGTAACCCTGTCGTGGATGTGATTCAAACATGGGGAACTGAATCTTAAGAATAGGGTACTGCATAAGACGGGACGAAAAAGGGTTTAGGGTTGGATTAGGCGTACCCGCTACGCAGCTCCGCCTAATCCAACCCTAAACCCTTTTCCTTATTCAAGGTCACTAAACTCGTAAAAAACTGAACCCTAAGAGTGTATTGGTGAACCCTGTCGTGGATGTTATTCAAACATGGGGCACTGAACCTTAAGAGGAGGGTACTGCATAAGACGGGACGGAAAAGGGTTTAGGGTTGGATTAGGCGTACCCGCTACGCGGCTCCGCCAAATCCAACCCTAAACCCTTTTCCTTATTCAAGGACAGAAATGGGTTTAGGGTTGGATTAGGCGTACCCGCTTCGCTGATCCGCCTAATCCAACCCTAAACCCTTTTCCTTATTCAAGGTCACTAAAGCCGCAAGAAACTGAACCCTAAGAGGGTATTGGTGAAACCTGTCGTGGATGTGATTTAAACATGGGGCACTGAACCTTAAGAGTCGGGTACTGCATAAGACGGGACGGAAAAGGGTTTAGGGTTGGATTAGGCGTACCCGCTACGCGGCTCTGCTTAATCCAACCCTAAACTCTTTTCCTTATTCAAGGACGGAAAATGGTTTAGGGTTGGATTAGGCGGACCCACTTCGCGGATCCGCCTAATCCAACCTAGCCCCTTTTCCTTATTCAAGGTCACTAAACCCGCAAGAAACTGAACTCTAAGAGGGTATTGGTAACCCTGTCGTGGATGTGATTCAAACATGGGGCACTGAACCTTAAGAGTAGGGTACTGCATAAGACGGGACGGAAAAGGGTTTAGGGTTGGATTAGGCGTACCCACTACGCAGCTCCGCCTAATCCAACCCTAAACCCTTTTCCTTATTCAAGGTCACTAAACTCGTAAAAAACTGAACCCTAAGAGTGTATTGGTGAACCCTGTCGTGGATGTTATTCAAACATGGGGCACTGAACCTTAAGAGGAGGGTACTGCATAAGACAGGACGGAAAAGGGTTTAGGGTTGGATTAGGCGTACCCGCTACGCGGCTCCGCCTAATCCAGCCCTAAACCCTTTTCCTTATTCAAGGACAGAAATGGGTTTAGGGTTGGATTAGGCGTACCCGCTTCGCTGATCCGCCTAATCCAACCCTAAACCCTTTTCCTTATTCAAGGTTACTAAAGCCGCAAGAAACTGAACCCTAAGAGGGTATTGGTGAACCCTGTCGTGGATGTGATTCAAACATGGGGCACTGAACCTTAAGAGTAGGGTACTGCTTAAGACGGGACGGAAAAGGGTTTAGGGTTGGATTAGGCGTACCCGCTATGCGGCTCTGCCTAATCCAACCCTAAACTCTTTTCCTTATTCAAGGACGGAAAAGGGTTTAGGGTTGGATTAGGCGGACCCACTTCGCGGATCCGCCTAATCTAACCTAGACCCTTTTCCTTATTCAAGGTCACTAAACCCGCAAGAAACTGAACCCTAAGAGGGTATTGGTAACCCTGTCGTGGATGTGATTCAAACATGGGGAACTGAATCTTAAGAATAGGGTACTGCATAAGACGGGACGAAAAAGGGTTTAGGGTTGGATTAGGCGTACCCGCTACGCAGCTCCGCCTAATCCAACCCTAAACCCTTTTCCTTATTCAAGGTCACTAAACTCGTAAAAAACTGAACCCTAAGAGTGTATTGGTGAACCCTGTCGTGGATGTTATTCAAACATGGGGCACTGAACCTTAAGAGGAGGGTACTGCATAAGACGGGACGGAAAAGGGTTTAGGGTTGGATTAGGCGTACCCGCTACGCGGCTCCGCCAAATCCAACCCTAAACCCTTTTCCTTATTCAAGGACAGAAATGGGTTTAGGGTTGGATTAGGCGTACCCGCTTCGCTGATCCGCCTAATCCAACCCTAAACCCTTTTCCTTATTCAAGGTCACTAAAGCCGCAAGAAACTGAACCCTAAGAGGGTATTGGTGAAACCTGTCGTGGATGTGATTTAAACATGGGGCACTGAACCTTAAGAGTCGGGTACTGCATAAGACGGGACGGAAAAGGGTTTAGGGTTGGATTAGGCGTACCCGCTACGCGGCTCTGCTTAATCCAACCCTAAACTCTTTTCCTTATTCAAGGACGGAAAATGGTTTAGGGTTGGATTAGGCGGACCCACTTCGCGGATCCGCCTAATCCAACCTAGCCCCTTTTCCTTATTCAAGGTCACTAAACCCGCAAGAAACTGAACTCTAAGAGGGTATTGGTAACCCTGTCGTGGATGTGATTCAAACATGGGGCACTGAACCTTAAGAGTAGGGTACTGCATAAGACGGGACGGAAAAGGGTTTAGGGTTGGATTAGGCGTACCCACTACGCAGCTCCGCCTAATCCAACCCTAAACCCTTTTCCTTATTCAAGGTCACTAAACTCGTAAAAAACTGAACCCTAAGAGTGTATTGGTGAACCCTGTCGTGGATGTTATTCAAACATGGGGCACTGAACCTTAAGAGGAGGGTACTACATAAGACGGGACGGAAAAGGGTTTAGGGTTGGATTAGGCGTACCCGCTACGCGGCTCCGCCAAATCCAACCCTAAACCCTTTTCCTTATTCAAGGACAGAAATGGGTTTAGGGTTGGATTAGGCGTACCCGCTTCGCTGATCCGCCTAATCCAACCCTAAACCCTTTTCCTTATTCAAGGTCACTAAAGCCGCAAGAAACTGAACCCTAAGAGGGTATTGGTGAAACCTGTCGTGGATGTGATTTAAACATGGGGCACTGAACCTTAAGAGTCGGGTACTGCATAAGACGGGACGGAAAAGGGTTTAGGGTTGGATTAGGCGTACCCGCTACGCGGCTCTGCCTAATCCAACTCTAAACTCTTTTCCTTATTCAAGGACGGAAAAGGGTTTAGGGTTGGATTAGGCGGACCCACTTCGCGGATCCGCCTAATCTAACCTAGACCCTTTTCCTTATTCAAGGTCACTAAACCCGCAAGAAACTGAACCCTAAGAGGGTATTGGTAACCCTGTCGTGGATGTGATTCAAACATGGGGAACTGAATCTTAAGAATAGGGTACTGCATAAGACGGGACGAAAAAGGGTTTAGGGTTGGATTAGGCGTACCCGCTACGCAGCTCCGCCTAATCCAACCCTAAACCCTTTTCCTTATTCAAGGTCACTAAACCCGCAAGAAACTGAACCCTAAGAGGGTATTGGTAACCCTGTCGTGGATGTGATTCAAACATGGGGAACTGAACCTTAAGAATAGGGTACTGCATAAGACGGGACGAAAAAGGGTTTAGGGTTGGATTAGGCGTACCCGCTTCGCTGATCCGCCTAATCCAACCCTAAACCCTTTTCCTTATTCAAGGTCACTAAAGCCGCAAGAAACTGAACCCTAAGAGGGTATTGGTGAAACCTGTCGTGGATGTGATTTAAACATGGGGCACTGAACCTTAAGAGTCGGGTACTGCATAAGACGGGACGGAAAAGGGTTTAGGGTTGGATTAGGCGTACCCGCTACGCGGCTCTGCTTAATCCAACCCTAAACTCTTTTCCTTATTCAAGGACGGAAAATGGTTTAGGGTTGGATTAGGCGGACCCACTTCGCGGATCCGCCTAATCCAACCTAGCCCCTTTTCCTTATTCAAGGTCACTAAACCCGCAAGAAACTGAACTCTAAGAGGGTATTGGTAACCCTGTCGTGGATGTGATTCAAACATGGGGCACTGAACCTTAAGAGTAGGGTACTGCATAAGACGGGACGGAAAAGGGTTTAGGGTTGGATTAGGCGTACCCACTACGCAGCTCCGCCTAATCCAACCCTAAACCCTTTTCCTTATTCAAGGTCACTAAACTCGTAAAAAACTGAACCCTAAGAGTGTATTGGTGAACCCTGTCGTGGATGTTATTCAAACATGGGGCACTGAACCTTAAGAGGAGGGTACTACATAAGACGGGACGGAAAAGGGTTTAGGGTTGGATTAGGCGTACCCGCTACGCGGCTCCGCCAAATCCAACCCTAAACCCTTTTCCTTATTCAAGGACAGAAATGGGTTTAGGGTTGGATTAGGCGTACCCGCTTCGCTGATCCGCCTAATCCAACCCTAAACCCTTTTCCTTATTCAAGGTCACTAAAGCCGCAAGAAACTGAACCCTAAGAGGGTATTGGTGAAACCTGTCGTGGATGTGATTTAAACATGGGGCACTGAACCTTAAGAGTCGGGTACTGCATAAGACGGGACGGAAAAGGGTTTAGGGTTGGATTAGGCGTACCCGCTACGCTGCTCTGCTTAATCCAACCCTAAACTCTTTTCCTTATTCAAGGACGGAAAATGGTTTAGGGTTGGATTAGGCGGACCCACTTCGCGGATCCGCCTAATCCAACCTAGCCCCTTTTCCTTATTCAAGGTCACTAAACCCGCAAGAAACTGAACTCTAAGAGGGTATTGGTAACCCTGTCGTGGATGTGATTCAAACATGGGGAACTGAACCTTAAGAATAGGGTACTGCATAAGACGGGACGAAAAAGGGTTTAGGGTTGGATTAGGCGTACCCGCTACGTGGCTCCGCCTAATCCAACCCTAAACCCTTTTCCTTATTCAAGGTCACTAAAGCCGCAAGAAACTGAACCCTAAGAAGGTATTGGTGAACCCTATCGTGGATGTGATTCAAACATGGGGCACTGAACCTTAAGAGTAGGGTACTGCATAAGACGGGACGGAAAAGGGTTTAGGGTTGGATTAGGCGTACCCGCTATGCGGCTCCGCCTAATCCAACCCTAAACTCTTTTCCTTATTCAAGGACGGAAAAGGGTTTAGGGTTGGATTAGGCGGACCCACTTCGCGGATCCGCCTAATCCAACCTAGACCCTTTTCCTTATTCAAGGTCACTAAATCCGCAAGAAACTGAACCCTAAGAGGGTATTGGTAACCCTGTCGTGGATGTGATTCACACATGGGGCACTGAACCTTAAGAGTAGGGTACTACATAAGACGGGACGGAAAATGGTTTAGGGTTGGATTAGGTGTACCCGCTACGTGGCTCCGCCTAATCCAACCCTAAACCCTTTTCCTTATTCAAGGTCACTAAACCCGCAAGAAACTGAACCCTAAGAGGGTATTGGTAACCCTGTCGTGGATGTGATTCAAACATGGGGAACTGAACCTTAAGAATAGGGTACTGCATAAGACGGGACGAAAAAGGGTTTAGGGTTGGATTAGGCGTACCCGCTACGCAGCTCAGCCTAATCCAACCCTAAACCCTTTTCCTTATTCAAGGTCACTAAACTCGTAAAAAACTGAACCCTAAGAGTGTATTGGTGAACCCTGTCGTGGATGTTATTCAAACATGGGGCACTGAACCTTAAGAGGAGGGTACTGCATAAGACGGGACGGAAAAGGGTTTAGGGTTGGATTAGGCGTACCCGCTACGTGGCTCCGCCAAATCCAACCCTAAACCCTTTTCCTTATTCAAGGACAGAAATGGGTTTAGGGTTGGATTAGGCGTACCCGCTTCGCTGATCCGCCTAATCCAACCCTAAACCCTTTTCCTTATTCAAGGTCACTAAAGCCGCAAGAAACTGAACCCTAAGAGGGTATTGGTGAAACCTGTCGTGGATGTGATTTAAACATGGGGCACTGAACCTTAAGAGTCGGGTACTGCATAAGACGGGACGGAAAAGGGTTTAGGGTTGGATTAGGCGTACCCGCTACGCGGCTCTGCCTAATCCAACTCTAAACTCTTTTCCTTATTCAAGGACGGAAAAGGGTTTAGGGTTGGATTAGGCGGACCCACTTCGCGGATCCGCCTAATCTAACCTAGACCCTTTTCCTTATTCAAGGTCACTAAACCCGCAAGAAACTGAACCCTAAGAGGGTATTGGTAACCCTGTCGTGGATGTGATTCAAACATGGGGAACTGAATCTTAAGAATAGGGTACTGCATAAGACGGGACGAAAAAGGGTTTAGGGTTGGATTAGGCGTACCCGCTACGCAGCTCCGCCTAATCCAACCCTAAACCCTTTTCCTTATTCAAGGTCACTAAACTCGTAAAAAACTGAACCCTAAGAGTGTATTGGTGAACCCTGTCGTGGATGTTATTCAAACATGGGGCACTGAACCTTAAGAGGAGGGTACTGCATAAGACGGGACGGAAAAGGGTTTAGGGTTGGATTAGGCGTACCCGCTACGCGGCTCCGCCAAATCCAACCCTAAACCCTTTTCCTTATTCAAGGACAAAAATGGGTTTAGGGTTGGATTAGGCGTACCCGCTTCGCTGATCCGCCTAATCCAACCCTAAACCCTTTTCCTTATTCAAGGTCACTAAAGCCGCAAGAAACTGAACCCTAAGAGGGTATTGGTGAAACCTGTCGTGGATGTGATTTAAACATGGGGCACTGAACCTTAAGAGTCGGGTACTGCATAAGACGGGACGGAAAAGAGTTTAGGGTTGGATTAGGCGTACCCGCTACGCGGCTCTGCTTAATCCAACCCTAAACTCTTTTCCTTATACAAGGACGGAAAATGGTTTAGGGTTGGATTAGGCGGACCCACTTCGCGGATCCGCCTAAGCCAACCTAGCCCCTTTTCCTTATTCAAGGTCACTAAACCCGCAAGAAACTGAACTCTAAGAGGGTATTGGTAACCCTGTCGTGGATGTGATTCAAACATGGGGAACTGAACCTTAAGAATAGGGTACTGCATAAGACGGGACGAAAAAGGGTTTAGGGTTGGATTAGGCGTACCCGCTACGTGGCTCCGCCTAATCCAACCCTAAACCCTTTTCCTTATTCAAGGTCACTAAAGCCGCAAGAAACTGAACCCTAAGAAGGTATTGGTGAACCCTATCGTGGATGTGATTCAAACATGGGGCACTGAACCTTAAGAGTAGGGTACTGCATAAGACGGGACGGAAAAGGGTTTAGGGTTGGATTAGGCGTACCCGCTATGCGGCTCCGCCTAATCCAACCCTAAACTCTTTTCCTTATTCAAGGACGGAAAAGGGTTTAAGGTTGGATTAGGCGGACCCACTTCGCGGATCCGCCTAATCCAACCTAGACCCTTTTCCTTATTCAAGGTCACTAAATCCGCAAGAAACTGAACCCTAAGAGGGTATTGGTAACCCTGTCGTGGATGTGATTCACACATGGGGCACTGAACCTTAAGAGTAGGGTACTACATAAGACGGGACGGAAAATGGTTTAGGGTTGGATTAGGTGTACCCGCTACGTGGCTCCGCCTAATCCAACCCTAAACCCTTTTCCTTATTCAAGGTCACTAAACCCGCAAGAAACTGAACCCTAAGAGGGTATTGGTAACCCTGTCGTGGATGTGATTCAAACATGGGGAACTGAACCTTAAGAATAGGGTACTGCATAAGACGGGACGAAAAAGGGTTTAGGGTTGGATTAGGCGTACCCGCTACGCAGCTCAGCCTAATCCAACCCTAAACCCTTTTCCTTATTCAAGGTCACTAAACTCGTAAAAAACTGAACCCTAAGAGTGTATTGGTGAACCCTGTCGTGGATGTTATTCAAACATGGGGCACTGAACCTTAAGAGGAGGGTACTGCATAAGACGGGACGGAAAAGGGTTTAGGGTTGGATTAGGCGTACCCGCTACGTGGCTCCGCCAAATCCAACCCTAAACCCTTTTCCTTATTCAAGGACAGAAATGGGTTTAGGGTTGGATTAGGCGTACCCGCTTCGCTGATCCGCCTAATCCAACCCTAAACCCTTTTCCTTATTCAAGGTCACTAAAGCCGCAAGAAACTGAACCCTAAGAGGGTATTGGTGAAACCTGTCGTGGATGTGATTTAAACATGGGGCACTGAACCTTAAGAGTCGGGTACTGCATAAGACGGGACGGAAAAGGGTTTAGGGTTGGATTAGGCGTACCCGCTACGCGGCTCTGCCTAATCCAACCCTAAACTCTTTTCCTTATTCAAGGACGGAAAATGGTTTAGGGTTGGATTAGGCGGACCCACTTCGCGGATCCGCCTAATCCAACCTAGACCCTTTTCCTTATTCAAGGTCACTAAACCCGCAAGAAACTGAACTCTAAGAGGGTATTGGTAACCCTGTCGTGGATGCGATTCAAACATGGGGAACTGAACCTTAAGAATAGGGTACTGCATAAGACGGGACGAAAAAGGGTTTAGGGTTTGATTAGGCGTACCCACTACGCAGCTCCGCCTAATCCAAACCTAAACCCTTTTCCTTATTCAAGGTCACTAAACCCGCATGAAACTGAACCCTAAGAGGGTATTGGTGAACCCTGTCGTGGATGTGATTCAAACATGGGGCACTGAACCTTAAGAGTAGGGTACTGCATAAGACGGGGCGGAAAAGGGTTTAGGGTTGGATTAGGCGTACCCGCTACGCGGCTCCGCCTAATCCAACTCTAAACCCTTTTCCTTATTCAAGGACGGAAAAGGGTTTAGGGTTGGATTTGACGAACCCGCTTCGCGGATCCGCCTAATCCAACCCTAAACTCTTTTCCTTATTCAAGGTCACTAAACCCGCAAGAAACTGAACCCTAAGAGGGTATTGGTGAACCCTGTCGTGGATGTGATTCAAACATGGGGAACTGAACCTTAAGAATAGGGTACTGCATAAGACGGGACGAAAAAGGGTTTAGGGTTGGATTAGGCGTACCCGCTACGTGGCTCCGCCTAATCCAACCCTAAACCCTTTTCCTTATTCAAGGTCACTAAAGCCGCAAGAAACTGAACCCTAAGAAGGTATTGGTGAACCCTATCGTGGATGTGATTCAAACATGGGGCACTGAACCTTAAGAGTAGGGTACTGCATAAGACGGGACGGAAAAGGGTTTAGGGTTGGATTAGGCGTACCCGCTATGCGGCTCCGCCTAATCCAACCCTAAACTCTTTTCCTTATTCAAGGACGGAAAAGGGTTTAGGGTTGGATTAGGCGGACCCACTTCGCGGATCCGCCTAATCCAACCTAGACCCTTTTCCTTATTCAAGGTCACTAAATCCGCAAGAAACTGAACCCTAAGAGGGTATTGGTAACCCTGTCGTGGATGTGATTCACACATGGGGCACTGAACCTTAAGAGTAGGGTACTACATAAGACGGGACGGAAAATGGTTTAGGGTTGGATTAGGTGTACCCGCTACGTGGCTCCGCCTAATCCAACCCTAAACCCTTTTCCTTATTCAAGGTCACTAAACCCGCAAGAAACTGAACCCTAAGAGGGTATTGGTAACCCTGTCGTGGATGTGATTCAAACATGGGGAACTGAACCTTAAGAATAGGGTACTGCATAAGACGGGACGAAAAAGGGTTTAGGGTTGGATTAGGCGTACCCGCTACGCAGCTCAGCCTAATCCAACCCTAAACCCTTTTCCTTATTCAAGGTCACTAAACTCGTAAAAAACTGAACCCTAAGAGTGTATTGGTGAACCCTGTCGTGGATGTTATTCAAACATGGGGCACTGAACCTTAAGATGAGGGTACTGCATAAGACGGGACGGAAAAGGGTTTAGGGTTGGATTAGGCGTACCCGCTACGTGGCTCCGCCAAATCCAACCCTAAACCCTTTTCCTTATTCAAGGACAGAAATGGGTTTAGGGTTGGATTAGGCGTACCCGCTTCCCTGATCCGCCTAATCCAACCCTAAACCCTTTTCCTTATTCAAGGTCACTAAAGCCGCAAGAAACTGAACCCTAAGAGGGTATTGGTGAAACCTGTCGTGGATGTGATTTAAACATGGGGCACTGAACCTTAAGAGTCGGGTACTGCATAAGACGGGACGGAAAAGGGTTTAGGGTTGGATTAGGCGTACCCGCTACGCGGCTCTGCCTAATCCAACCCTAAACTCTTTTCCTTATTCAAGGACGGAAAATGGTTTAGGGTTGGATTAGGCGGACCCACTTCGCGGATCCGCCTAATCCAACCTAGACCCTTTTCCTTATTCAAGGTCACTAAACCCGCAAGAAACTGAACTCTAAGAGGGTATTGGTAACCCTGTCGTGGATGCGATTCAAACATGGGGAACTGAACCTTAAGAATAGGGTACTGCATAAGACGGGACGAAAAAGGGTTTAGGGTTTGATTAGGCGTACCCACTACGCAGCTCCGCCTAATCCAAACCTAAACCCTTTTCCTTATTCAAGGTCACTAAACCCGCATGAAACTGAACCCTAAGAGGGTATTGGTGAACCCTGTCGTGGATGTGATTCAAACATGGGGCACTGAACCTTAAGAGTAGGGTACTGCATAAGACGGGGCGGAAAAGGGTTTAGGGTTGGATTAGGCGTACCCGCTACGCGGCTCCGCCTAATCCAAATCTAAACCCTTTTCCTTATTCAAGGACGGAAAAGGGTTTAGGGTTGGATTTGACGAACCCGCTTCGCGGATCCGCCTAATCCAACCCTAAACTCTTTTCCTTATTCAAGGTCACTAAACCCGCAAGAAACTGAACCCTAAGAGGGTATTGGTGAACCCTGTCGTGGATGTGATTCAAACATGGGGCACTGAACCTTAAGAGCAGGTACTGCATTAGAAGGGAGGGAAAAGGGTTTAGGGTTGGATTAGGCGTACCCGCTTCGCGGATCCGCTTAATCCAACCCTAAACCCTTTTCCTTATTCAAGGTCACTAAACCCGCAAGAAACTGAATCCTGAGAGGGTATTGGTGAACCCTGTCGTGGATGTGATTCAAACATGGGGAACTGAACCTTAAGAGTAGGGTACTGCATAAGACGGGACGGAAAAGGGTTTAGGGTTGGATAAGGTGGACCCGCTTCGCGGGTCCGCCTAATCCAACCCTAAACCGTTTTCCTTATTCAAGGTCACTAAACCCGCAAGAAACTGAATCCTAAGAGGGTATTGGTGAACCCTGTCGTGGATGTGATTCAAACATGGGGAACTGAACCTTAAGAGTAGGGTACTGCATAAGACGGGACGGAAAAGGGTTTAGGGTTGGATAAGGTGGACCCGCTTCGCGGGTCCGCCTAATCCAACCCTAAACCCTTTTCCTTATTCAAGGTCACTAAACCCGCAAGAAACTGAACCCTAAGAGGGTATTGGTGAACCCTGTCGTGGATGTGATTAAAACATGGCGCACTGAACCTTAAGAGCAGGGTACTGCATTAGAAGGGACGGAAAAGGGTTTAGGGTTGGATTAGGCGAACCCGCTTCGCGGATCCGCCTAATCCAACCCTAAAACATTTTCCTTATTCAAGGTCACTAAACCCGCAAGAAACTGAACCCTAAGAGGTTATTGGTAAACCCTGTCGTGGATGTGATTCAAACATGGGGCACTAAACCTTAAGAGTAGTGTACTGCATAAGACGGGGCGGAAAAGGGTTTAGGGTTGGATTAGGCGTACCCGCTACGCGGCACCGCCTAATCCAACCCTAAACCTTTTTCCATATTCAAGGACGGAAAAGGGTTTAGGTTTGGATTAGGCGTACCCGCTTCGCGGATCCGCCTAATCCATCCCTAAACCCTTTTCCTTATTCAAGGTCACTAAACCTGCAAGAAATTGAACCCTAAGAGGGTATTGGTGAACCCTCTCGTGGATGTGATTCAAACATGGGGCACTGAACCTTAAGAGTAGGGTACTGCATAAGACGGGACGGAAAAGGGTTTAGGGTTGGATTAGGCGAACCCACTACGCGGATCCGCCTAATCCAACTCTAAACCCTTTTCCTTATTCAAGGACGGAAAAGGGTTTAGGGTTGGATTAGGCGAACCCGCTTCGCGGATCCGCCTAATCCAACCCTAAACCCTTTTCCTTATTCAAGGTCACTAAACCCGCAAGAAACTGAACCCTAAGAGGGTATTGGTGAACCCTGTCGTGGATGTGATTCAAACATGGGGCACTGAACCTTAAGAGCAGGGTACTGCATTAGAAGGGAGGGAAAAGGGTTTAGGGTTGGATTAGGCGTACCCGCTTCGCGGATCCGCTTAATCCAACCCTAAACCCTTTTCCTTATTCAAGGTCACTAAACCCGCAAGAAACTGAACCCTAAGAGGGTATTGGTGAACCCTGTCGTGGATGTGATTCAAACATGGGGCACTGAACCTTAAGAGTAGGGTACTGCATAAGACGGGACGGAAAAGGGTTTAGGGTTGGATTAAGCGTACCCGCTACGAGGCTACGCGGATTAGACGGGACGCTAAACTCTTTTCCTTATTCAATGACGGAAAAGGGTTTAGGGTTGGATAAGGTGGACACGCTTCGCGGGTCCGCCTAATCCAAACCTAAACCCTTTTCCTTATTCAAGGTCACTAAACCCGCATGAAACTGAACCCTAAGAGGGTATTGGTGAACCCTGTCGTGGATGTGATTCAAACATGGGGCACTGAACCTTAAGAGTAGGGTACTGCATAAGACGGGGCGGAAAAGGGTTTAGGGTTGGATTAGGCGTACCCGCTACGCGGCTCCGCCTAATCCAGCGCTAAACCCTTTTCCTTATTCAAGGACGGAAAAGGGTTTAGGGTTGGATTTGACGAACCCGCTTCGCGGATCCGCCTAATCCAACCCTAAACCCTTTTCCTTATTCAAGGTCACTAAACCCGCAAGAAACTGAACCCTAAGAAGGTATTGGTGAACCCTGTCGTGGATGTGATTCAAACATGGGGCACTGAACCTTAAGAGCAGGTACTGCATTAGAAGGGAGGGAAAAGGGTTTAGGGTTGGATTAGGCGTACCCGCTTCGCGGATCCGCTTAATCCAACCCTAAACCCTTTTCCTTATTCAAGGTCACTAAACCCGCAAGAAACTGAACCCTAAGAGGGTATTGGTGAACCCTGTCGTGGATGTGATTCAAACATGGGGCACTGAACCTTAAGAGTAGGGTACTGCATAAGACGGGACGGAAAAGGGTTTAGGGTTGGATTAAGCGTACCCGCTACGAGGCTACGCGGATTAGACGGGACGCTAAACTCTTTTCCTTATTCAATGACGGAAAAGGGTTTAGGGTTGGATAAGGTGGACCCGCTTCGCGGGTCCGCCTAATCCAAACCTAAACCCTTTTCCTTATTCAAGGTCACTAAACCCGCATGAAACTGAACCCTAAGAGGGTATTGGTGAACCCTGTCGTGGATGTGATTCAAACATGGGGCACTGAACCTTAAGAGTAGGGTACTGCATAAGACGGGGCGGAAAAGGGTTTAGGGTTGGATTAGGCGTACCCGCTACGCGGCTCCGCCTAATCCAACTCTAAACCCTTTTCCTTATTCAAGGACGGAAAAGGGTTTAGGGTTGGATTTGACGAACCCGCTTCGCGGATCCGCCTAATCCAACCCTAAACCCTTTTCCTTATTCAAGGTCACTAAACCCGCAAGAAACTGAACCCTAAGAAGGTATTGGTGAACCCTGTCGTGGATGTGATTCAAACATGGGGCACTGAACCTTAAGAGCAGGTACTGCATTAGAAGGGAGGGAAAAGGGTTTAGGGTTGGATTAGGCGTACCCGCTTCGCGGATCCACTTAATCCAACCCTAAACCCTTTTCCTTATTCAAGGTCACTAAACCCGCAAGAAACTGAACCCTAAGAGGGTATTGGTGAACCCTGTCGTGGATGTGATTCAAACATGGGGCACTGAACCTTAAGAGTAGGGTACTGCATAAGACGGGACGGAAAAAGGTTTAGGGTTGGATTAAGCGTACCCGCTAAACGGCTACGCGGATTAGATGGGACGCTAAACTCTTTTCCTTATTCAAAGACGGAAAAGGGTTTAGGGTTGGATAAGTTGGACCCGCTTTGCGGGTCCGCCTAATCCAACCCTAAACCCTTTTCCTTATTCAAGGTCACTAAACCCGCAAGAAACTGAACCCTAAGAGGGTATTGGTGAACCCTGTCGTGGATGTGATTTAAACATGGGGCACTGAACCTTAAGAGTAGGGTACTGCATAAGACGGGGCGGAAAAGGGTTTAGGGTTGGATTAGGCGTACCCGCTTCGCGGATCCTCCTAATCCAACCCTAAACCCTTTTCCTTATTCAAGGTCACTAAACCTGCAAGAAATTGAACCCTAAGAGGGTATTGGTGAACCCTGTCGTGGATGTGATTCAAACATGGGGCACTGAACCTTAAGAGTAGGGTACTGCATAAGACGGGACGGAAAAGGGTTTAGGGTTGGATTAGGCGAACACACTACGCGGATCCGCCTAATCCAACCCTAAACCCTTTTCCTTATTCAAGGACGGAAAAGGGTTTAGGGTTAGATTAGGCGAACCCGCTTCGCGGATCCGCCTAATCCAACCCTAAACCCTTTTCCTTATTCAAGGTCACTAAACCCGCAAGAAACTGAACCCTAAGAGGGTATTGGTGAACCCAGTCGTGGATGTGATTCAAACATGGGGCACTGAACCTTAAGAGTAGGGTACTGCATAAGACGGGACGGAAAAGGGTTTAGGGTTGGATTAAGCGTACCCGCTACGAGGCTACGCGGATTAGACGGGACGCTAAACTCTTTTCCTTATTCAATGACGGAAAAGGGTTTAGGGTTGGATAAGGTGGACCCGCTTCGCGGGTCCGCCTAATCCAAACCTAAACCCTTTTCCTTATTCAAGGTCACTAAACCCGCATGAAACTGAACCCTAAGAGGGTATTGGTGAACCCTGTCGTGGATGTGATTCAAACATGGGGCACTGAACCTTAAGAGTAGGGTACTGCATAAGACGGGGCGGAAAAGGGTTTAGGGTTGGATTAGGCGTACCCGCTACGCGGCTCCGCCTAATCCAACTCTAAACCCTTTTCCTTATTCAAGGACGGAAAAGGGTTTAGGGTTGGATTTGACGAACCCGCTTCGCGGATCCGCCTAATCCAACCCTAAACCCTTTTCCTTATTCAAGGTCACTAAACCCGCAAGAAACTGAACCCTAAGAAGGTATTGGTGAACCCTGTCGTGGATGTGATTCAAACATGGGGCACTGAACCTTAAGAGCAGGTACTGCATTAGAAGGGAGGGAAAAGGGTTTAGGGTTGGATTAGGCGTACCCGCTTCGCGGATCCACTTAATCCAACCCTAAACCCTTTTCCTTATTCAAGGTCACTAAACCCGCAAGAAACTGAACCCTAAGAGGGTATTGGTGAACCCTGTCGTGGATGTGATTCAAACATGGGGCACTGAACCTTAAGAGTAGGGTACTGCATAAGACGGGACGGAAAAAGGTTTAGGGTTGGATTAAGCGTACCCGCTAAACGGCTACGCGGATTAGATGGGACGCTAAACTCTTTTCCTTATTCAAAGACGGAAAAGGGTTTAGGGTTGGATAAGTTGGACCCGCTTTGCGGGTCCGCCTAATCCAACCCTAAACCCTTTTCCTTATTCAAGGTCACTAAACCCGCAAGAAACTGAACCCTAAGAGGGTATTGGTGAACCCTGTCGTGGATGTGATTTAAACATGGGGCACTGAACCTTAAGAGTAGGGTACTGCATAAGACGGGGCGGAAAAGGGTTTAGGGTTGGATTAGGCGTACCCGCTTCGCGGATCCTCCTAATCCAACCCTAAACCCTTTTCCTTATTCAAGGTCACTAAACCTGCAAGAAATTGAACCCTAAGAGGGTATTGGTGAACCCTGTCGTGGATGTGATTCAAACATGGGGCACTGAACCTTAAGAGTAGGGTACTGCATAAGACGGGACGGAAAAGGGTTTAGGGTTGGATTAGGCGAACACACTACGCGGATCCGCCTAATCCAACCCTAAACCCTTTTCCTTATTCAAGGACGGAAAAGGGTTTAGGGTTAGATTAGGCGAACCCGCTTCGCGGATCCGCCTAATCCAACCCTAAACCCTTTTCCTTATTCAAGGTCACTAAACCCGCAAGAAACTGAACCCTAAGAGGGTATTGGTGAACCCAGTCGTGGATGTGATTCAAACATGGGGCACTGAACCTTAAGAGTAGGGTACTGCATAAGACAGGACGGAAAAGGGTTTAGGGTTGGATTAGGCGTACCCGCTTCGCGGATCCTCCTAATCCAACACTAAACCCTTTTCCTTATTCAAGGTCACTAAACCTGCAAGAAATTGAACCCTAAGAGGGTATTGGTGAACCCTGTCGTGGATGTGATTCAAACATGGGGCACTGAACCTTAAGAGTAGGGTACTGCATAAGACGGGACGGAAAAGGGTTTAGGGTTGGATTAGGCGAACACACTACGCGGATCCGCCTAATCAAACCCTAAACCCTTTTCCTTATTCAAGGACGGAAAAGGGTTTAGGGTTGGATTTGACGAACCCGCTTCGCGGATCCGCCTAATCCAACCCTAAACCCTTTTCCTTATTCAAGGTCACTAAACCCGCAAGAAACTGAACCCTAAGAGGGTATTGGTGAACCCTGTCGTGGATGTGATTCAAACATGGGGCACTGAACCTTAAGAGCAGGTACTGCATTAGAAGGGAGGGAAAAGGGTTTAGGGTTGGATTAGGCGTACCCGCTTCGCGGATCCACTTAATCCAACCCTAAACCCTTTTCCTTATTCAAGGTCACTAAACCCGCAAGAAACTGAACCCTAAGAGGGTATTGGTGAACCCTGTCGTGGATGTGATTCAAACATGGGGCACTGAACCTTAAGAGTAGGGTACTGCATAAGACGGGACGGAAAAAGGTTTAGGGTTGGATTAAGCGTACCCGCTACGAGGCTACGCGGATTAGACGGGACGCTAAACTCTTTTCCTTATTCAATGACGGAAAAGGGTTTAGGGTTGGATAAGGTGGACCCGCTTCGCGGGTCCGCCTAATCCAAACCTAAACCCTTTTCCTTATTCAAGGTCACTAAACCCGCATGAAACTGAACCCTAAGAGGGTATTGGTGAACCCTGTCGTGGATGTGATTTAAACATGGGGCACTGAACCTTAAGAGTAGGGTACTGCATAAGACGGGGCGGAAAAGGGTTTAGGGTTGGATTAGGCGTACCCGCTTCGCGGATCCTCCTAATCCAACCCTAAACCCTTTTCCTTATTCAAGGTCACTAAACCTGCAAGAAATTGAACCCTAAGAGGGTATTGGTGAACCCTGTCGTGGATGTGATTCAAACATAGGGCACTGAACCTTAAGAGTAGGGTACTGCATAAGACGGGACGGAAAAGGGTTTAGGGTTGGATTAGGCGAACACACTACGCGGATCCGCCTAATCCAACCCTAAACCCTTTTCCTTATTCAAGGACGGAAAAGGGTTTAGGGTTGGATTAGGCGAACCCGCTTCGCGGATCCGCCTAATCCAACCCTAAACCCTTTTCCTTATTCAAGGTCACTAAACCCGCAAGAAACTGAACCCTAAGAGGGTATTGGTGAACCCAGTCGTGGATGTGATTCAAACATGGGGCACTGAACCTTAAGAGTAGGGTACTGCATAAGACAGGACGGAAAAGGGTTTAGGGTTGGATTAGGCGTACCCGCTTCGCGGATCCTCCTAATCCAACCCTAAACCCTTTTCCTTATTCAAGGTCACTAAACCTACAAGAAATTGAACCCTAAGAGGGTATTGGTGAACCCTGTCGTGGATGTGATTCAAACATGGGGCACTGAACCTTAAGAGTAGGGTACTGCATAAGACGGGACGGAAAAGGGTTTAGGGTTGGATTAGGCGAACACACTACGCGGATCCGCCTAATCAAACCCTAAACCCTTTTCCTTATTCAAGGACGGAAAAGGGTTTAGGGTTGGATTAGGCGAACCCGCTTCGCGGATCCGCCTAATCCAAACCTAAACCCTTTTCCTTATTCAAGGTCACTAAACCCGCAAGAAACTGAACCCTAAGAGGGTATTGGTGAACCCAGTCGTGGATGTGATTCAAACATGGGGCACTGAACCTTAAGAGTAGGGTACTGCATAAGACAGGACGGAAAAGGGTTTAGGGTTGGATTAGGCGTACCCGCTTCGCGGATCCTCCTAATCCAATCCTAAACCCTTTTCCTTATTCAAGGTCACTAAACCCGCAAGAAACTGAACCCTAAGAGGTTATTGGTAAACCCTATCGTGGATGTGATTCAAACATGGGGCAATGAACCTTAAGAGTAGGGTACTGCATAAGACGGGACGGAAAAGGGTTTAGGGTTGGATTAGGCGGACCCGCTTCGCGGATCCGCCTAATCCAACCCTAAACCCTTTTCCTTATTCAAGGTCACTAAACCCACAAGAAACTGAATCCTAAGAGGGTATTGGTGAACCCTGTCGTGGATGTGATTCAAACATGGGGAACTGAACCTTAAGAGTAGGGTACTGCATAAGACGGGACGGAAAAGGGTTTAGGGTTGGATAAGGTGGACCCGCTTCGCGGGTCCGCCTAATCCAACCCTAAACCCTTTTCCTTATTCAAGGTCACTAAACCCGCAAGAAACTGAACCCTAAGAGGGTATTGGTGAACCCTGTCGTGGATGTGATTAAAACATGGCGCACTGAACCTTAAGAGCAGGGTACTGCATTAGAAGGGACGGAAAAGGGTTTAGGGTTGGATTAGGCGAACCCGCTTCGCGGATCCGCCTAATCCAACCCTAAAACATTTTCCTTATTCAAGGTCACTAAACCCGCAAGAAACTGAACCCTAAGAGGTTATTGGTAAACCCTGTCGTGGATGTGATTCAAACATGGGGCACTGAACCTTAAGAGTAGTGTACTGCATAAGACGGGGTGGTTAAGGGTTTAGGGTTGGATTAGGCGTACCCGCTACGCGGCACCGCCTAATCCAACCCTAAACCTTTTTCCATATTCAAGGACGGAAAAGGGTTTAGGTTTGGATTAGGCGTACCCGCTTCGCGGATCCGCCTAATCCAACCCTAAACCCTTTTCCTTATTCAAGGTCACTAAACCTGCAAGAAATTGAACCCTAAGAGGGTATTGGTGAACCCTGTCGTGGATGTGATTCAAACATGGGGCACTGAACCTTAAGAGTAGGGTACTGCATAAGACGGGACGGAAAAGGGTTTAGGGTTGGATTAGGCGAACCCACTACGCGGATCCGCCTAATCCAACTCTAAACCCTTTTCCTTATTCAAGGACGGAAAAGGGTTTAGGGTTGGATTAGGCGAACCCGCTTCGCGGATCCGCCTAATCCAACCCTAAACCCTTTTCCTTATTCAAGGTCACTAAACCCGCAAGAAACTGAACCCTAAGAGGGTATTGGTGAACCCTGTCGTGGATGTGATTCAAACATGGGGCACTGAACCTTAAGAGCAGGGTACTGCATTAGAAGGGAGGGAAAAGGGTTTAGGAATGGATTAGGCGTACCCGCTTCGCGGATCCGCTTAATCCAACCCTAAACCCTTTTCCTTATTCAAGGTCACTAAACCCGCAAGAAACTGAACCCTAAGAGGGTATTGGTGAACCCTGTCGTGGATGTGATTCAAACATGGGGCACTGAACCTTAAGAGTAGGGTACTGCATAAGACGGGACGGAAAAGGGTTTAGGGTTGGATTAAGCGTACCCGCTACGAGGCTACGCGGATTAGACGGGACGCTAAACTCTTTTCCTTATTCAATGACGGAAAAGGGTTTAGGGTTGGATAAGGTGGACCCGCTTCGCGGGTCCGCCTAATCCAACCCTAAACCCTTTTCCTTATTCAAGGTCACTAAACCCGCATGAAACTGAACCCTAAGAGGGTATTGGTGAACCCTGTCGTGGATGTGATTCAAACATGGGGCACTGAACCTTAAGAGTAGGGTACTGCATAAGACGGGGCGGAAAAGGGTTTAGGGTTGGATTAGGCGTACCCGCTACGCGGCTCCGCCTAATCCAACTCTAAACCCTTTTCCTTATTCGAGGACGGAAAAGGGTTTAGGGTTGGATTTGACGAACCCGCTTCGCGGATCCGCCTAATCCAACCCTAAACCCTTTTCCTTATTCAAGGTCACTAAACCCGCAAGAAACTGAACCCTAAGAGGGTATTGGTGAACCCTGTCGTGGATGTGATTCAAACATGGGGCACTGAACCTTAAGAGCAGGGTACTGCATTAGAAGGGAGGGAAAAGGGTTTAGGGTTGGATTAGGCGTACCCGCTTCACGGATCCGCTTAATCCAACCCTAAACCCTTTTCCTTATTCAAGGTCACTAAACCCGCAAGAAACTGAACCCTAAGAGGGTATTGGTGAACCCTGTCGTGGATGTGATTCAAACATGGGGCACTGAACCTTAAGAGTAGGGTACTGCATAAGACGGGACGGAAAAAGGTTTAGGGTTGGATTAAGCGTACCCGCTAAACGGCTACGCGGATTAGATGGGACGCTAAACTCTTTTCCTTATTCAAAGACGGAAAAGGGTTTAGGGTTGGATAACTTGGACCCGCTTTGCGGGTCCGCCTAATCCAACCCTAAACCCTTTTCCTTATTCAAGGTCACTAAACACGCAAGAAACTGAACCCTAAGAGGGTATTGGTGAACCCTGTCGTGGATGTGATTTAAACATGGGGCACTGAACCTTAAGAGTAGGGTACTGCATAAGACGGGGCGGAAAAGGGTTTAGGGTTGGATTAGGCGAACACACTACGCGGATCCGCCTAATCAAACCCTAAACCCTTTTCCTTATTCAAGGACGGAAAAGGGTTTAGGGTTGGATTAGGCGTACCCGCTTCGCGGATCCTCCTAATCCAACCCTAAACCCTTTTCCTTATTCAAGGTCACTAAACCTGCAAGAAATTGAACCCTAAGAGGGTATTGGTGAACCCTGTCGTGGATGTGATTCAAACATGGGGCACTGAACCTTAAGAGTAGGGTACTGCATAAGACGGGACGGAAAAGGGTTTAGGGTTGGATTAGGCGAACACACTACGCGGATCCGCCTAATCAAACCCTAAACCCTTTTCCTTATTCAAGGACGGAAAAAGGTTTAGGGTTGGATTAGGCGAACTCGCTTCGCGGATCCGCCTAATCCAAACCTAAACCCTTTTCCTTATTCAAGGTCACTAAACCCGCAAGAAACTGAACCCTAAGAGGGTATTGGTGAACCCAGTCGTGGATGTGATTCAAACATGGGGCACTGAACCTTAAGAGTAGGGTACTGCATAAGACAGGACGGAAAAGGGTTTAGGGTTGGATTAGGCGTACCCGCTTCGCGGATCCTCCTAATCCAATCCTAAACCCTTTTCCTTATTCAAGGTCACTAAACCCGCAAGAAACTGAACCCTAAGAGGTTATTGGTAAACCCTGTCGTGGATGTGATTCAAACATGGGGCACTGAACCTTAAGAGTAGGGTACTGCATAAGACGGGACGGAAAAGGGTTTAGGGTTGGATTAGGCGGACCCGCTTCACGGATCCGCCTAATCCAACCCTAAACTCTTTTCCTTATTCAAGGTCACTAAACCCACAAGAAACTGAATCCTAAGAGGGTATTGGTGAACCCTGTCGTGGATGTGATTCAAACATGGGGAACTGAACCTTAAGAGTAGGGTACTGCATAAGACGGGACGGAAAAGGGTTTAGGGTTGGATAAGGTGGACCCGCTTCGCGGGTCCGCCTAATCCAACCCTAAACCCTTTTCCTTATTCAAGGTCACTAAACCCGCAAGAAACTGAACCCTAAGAGGGTATTGGTGAACCCTGTCGTGGATGTGATTAAAACATGGCGCACTGAACCTTAAGAGCAGGGTACTGCATTAGAAGGGACGGAAAAGGGTTTAGGGTTGGATTAGGCGAACCCGCTTCGCGGATCCGCCTAATCCAACCCTAAAACATTTTCCTTATTCAAGGTCACTAAACCCGCAAGAAACTGAACCCTAAGAGGTTATTGGTAAACCCTGTCGTGGATGTGATTCAAACATGGGGCACTGAACCTTAAGAGTAGTGTACTGCATAAGACGGGGCGGTTAAGGGTTTAGGGTTGGATTAGGCGAACCCGCTACGCGGCACCGCCTAATCCAACCCTAAACCTTTTTCCATATTCAAGGACGGAAAAGGGTTTAGGTTTGGATTAGGCGTACCCGCTTCGCGGATCCGCCTAATCCAACCCTAAACCCTTTTCCTTATTCAAGGTCACTAAACCTGCAAGAAATTGAACCCTAAGAGGGTATTGGTGAACCCTGTCGTGGATGTGATTCAAACATGGGGCACTGAACCTTAAGAGTAGGGTACTGCATAAGACGGGACGGAAAAAGGTTTAGGGTTGGATTAAGCGTACCCGCTAAACGGCTACGCGGATTAGATGGGACGCTAAACTCTTTTCCTTATTCAAAGACGGAAAAGGGTTTAGGGTTGGATAAGTTGGACCCGCTTTGCGGGTCCGCCTAATCCAACCCTAAACCCTTTTCCTTATTCAAGGTCACTAAACCCGCAAGAAACTGAACCGTAAGAGGGTATTGGTGAACCCAGTCGTGGATGTGATTCAAACATGGGGCACTGAACCTTAAGAGTAGGGTACTGCATAAGACAGGACGGAAAAGGGTTTAGGGTTGGATTAGGCGTACCCGCTTCGCGGATCCTCCTAATCCAATCCTAAACCCTTTTCCTTATTCAAGGTCACTAAACCCGCAAGAAACTGAACCCTAAGAGGTTATTGGTAAACCCTGTCGTGGATGTGATTCAAACATGGGGCACTGAACCTTAAGAGTAGGGTACTGCATAAGACGGGACGGAAAAGGGTTTAGGGTTGGATTAGGCGGACCCGCTTCGCGGATCCGCCTAATCCAACCCTAAACCCTTTTCCTTATTCAAGGTCACTAAACCCACAAGAAACTGAATCCTAAGAGGGTATTGGTGAACCCTGTCGTGGATGTGATTCAAACATGGGGAACTGAACCTTAAGAGTAGGGTACTGCATAAGACGGGACGGAAAAGGGTTTAGGGTTGGATAAGGTGGACCCGCTTCGCGGGTCCGCCTAATCCAACCCTAAACCCTTTTCCATATTCAAGGTCACTAAACCCGCATGAAACTGAACCCTAAGAGGGTATTGGTGAACCCTGTCGTGGATGTGATTCAAACATGGGGCACTGAACCTTAAGAGTAGGGTACTGCATAAGACGGGGCGGAAAAGGGTTTAGGGTTGGATTAGGCGTACCCGCTACGCGGCTCCGCCTAATCCAACTCTAAACCCTTTTCCTTATTCGAGGACGGAAAAGGGTTTAGGGTTGGATTTGACGAACCCGCTTCGCGGATCCGCCTAATCCAACCCTAAACCCTTTTCCTTATTCAAGGTCACTAAACCCGCAAGAAACTGAACCCTAAGAGGGTATTGGTGAACCCTGTCGTGGATGTGATTCAAACATGGGGCACTGAACCTTAAGAGCAGGGTACTGCATTAGAAGGGAGGGAAAAGGGTTTAGGGTTGGATTAGGCGTACCCGCTTCGCGGATCCGCTTAATCCAACCCTAAACCCTTTTCCTTATTCAAGGTCACTAAACCCGCAAGAAACTGAACCCTAAGAGGGTATTGGTGAACCCTGTCGTGTATGTGATTAAAACATGGGGCACTGAACCTTAAGAGTAGGGTACTGCATAAGACGGGACGGAAAAAGGTTTAGGGTTGGATTAAGCGTACCCGCTAAACGGCTACGCGGATTAGATGGGACGCTAAACTCTTTTCCTTATTCAAAGACGGAAAAGGGTTTAGGGTTGGATAAGTTGGACCCGCTTTGCGGGTCCGCCTAATCCAACCCTAAACCCTTTTCCTTATTCAAGGTCACTAAACCCGCAAGAAACTGAACCGTAAGAGGGTATTGGTGAACCCAGTCGTGGATGTGATTCAAACATGGGGCACTGAACCTTAAGAGTAGGGTACTGCATAAGACAGGACGGAAAAGGGTTTAGGGTTGGATTAGGCGTACCCGCTTCGCGGATCCTCCTAATCCAATCCTAAACCCTTTTCCTTATTCAAGGTCACTAAACCCGCAAGAAACTGAACCCTAAGAGGTTATTGGTAAACCCTGTCGTGGATGTGATTCAAACATGGGGCACTGAACCTTAAGAGTAGGGTACTGCATAAGACGGGACGGAAAAGGGTTTAGGGTTGGATTAGGCGGACCCGCTTCGCGGATCCGCCTAATCCAACCCTAAACCCTTTTCCTTATTCAAGGTCACTAAACCCACAAGAAACTGAATCCTAAGAGGGTATTGGTGAACCCTGTCGTGGATGTGATTCAAACATGGGGAACTGAACCTTAAGAGTAGGGTACTGCATAAGACGGGACGGAAAAGGGTTTAGGGTTGGATAAGGTGGACCCGCTTCGCGGGTCCGCCTAATCCAACCCTAAACCCTTTTCCTTATTCAAGGTCACTAACCCCGCAAGAAACTGAACCCTAAGAGGGTATTGGTGAACCCTGTCGTGGATGTGATTAAAACATGGCGCACTGAACCTTAAGAGCAGGGTACTGCATTAGAAGGGACGGAAAAGGGTTTAGGGTTGGATTAGGCGAACCCGCTTCGCGGATCCGCCTAATCCAACCCTAAAACATTTTCCTTATTCAAGGTCACTAAACCCGCAAGAAACTGAACCCTAAGAGGTTATTGGTAAACCCTGTCGTGGATGTGATTCAAACATGGGGCACTGAACCTTAAGAGTAGTGTACTGCATAAGACGGGGCGGTTAAGGGTTTAGGGTTGGATTAGGCGTACCCGCTACGCGGCACCGCCTAATCCAACCCTAAACCTTTTTCCATATTCAAGGACGGAAAAGGGTTTAGGTTTGGATTAGGCGTACCCGCTTCGCGGATCCGCCTAATCCAACCCTAAACCCTTTTCCTTATTCAAGGTCACTAAACCTGCAAGAAGTTGAACCCTAAGAGGGTATTGGTGAACCCTGTCGTGGATGTGATTCAAACATGGGGCACTGAACCTTAAGAGTAGGGTACTGCATAAGACGGGACGGAAAAGGGTTTAGGGTTGGATTAGGCGAACCCACTACGCGGATCCGCCTAATCCAACTCTAAACCCTTTTTCCTTATTCAAGGACGGAAAAGGGTTTAGGGTTGGATTAGGCGAACCCGCTTCGCGGATCCGCCTAATCCAACCCTAAACCCTTTTCCTTATTCAAGGTCACTAAACCCGCAAGAAACTGAACCCTAAGAGGGTATTGGTGAACCCTGTCGTGGATGTGATTCAAACATGGAGCACTGAACCTTAAGAGCAGGGTACTGCATTAGAAGGGAGGGAAAAGGGTTTAGGGTTGGATTAGGCGTACCCGCTTCGCAGATCCGCTTAATCCAACCCTAAACCCTTTTCCTTATTCAAGGTCACTAAACCCGCAAGAAACTGAACCCTAAGAGGGTATTGGTGAACCCTGTCGTGGATGTGATTCAAACATGGGGCACTGAACCTTAAGAGTAGGGTACTGCATAAGACGGGACGGAAAAGGGTTTAGGGTTGGATTAAGCGTACCCGCTACAAGGCTACGCGGATTAGACGGGACGCTAAACTCTTTTCCTTATTCAATGACGGAAAAGGGTTTAGGGTTGGATAAGGTGGACCCGCTTCGCGGGTCCGCCTAATCCAACCCTAAACCCTTTTCCATATTCAAGGTCACTAAACCCGCATGAAACTGAACCCTAAGAGGGTATTGGTGAACCCTGTCGTGGATGTGATTCAAACATGGGGCACTGAACCTTAAGAGTAGGGTACTGCATAAGACGGGGCGGAAAAGGGTTTAGGGTTGGATTAGGCGTACCCGCTACGCGGCTCCGCCTAATCTAACTCTAAACCCTTTTCCTTATTCGAGGACGGAAAAGGGTTTAGGGTTGGATTTGACGAACCCGCTTCGCGGATCCGCCTAATCCAACCCTAAACCCTTTTCCTTATTCAAGGTCACTAAACCCGCAAGAAACTGAACCCTAAGAGGGTATTGGTGAACCCTGTCGTGGATGTGATTCAAACATGGGGCACTGAACCTTAAGAGCAGGGTACTGCATTAGAAGGGAGGGAAAAGGGTTTAGGGTTGGATTAGGCGTACCCGCTTCGCGGATCCGCTTAATCCAACCCTAAACCCTTTTCCTTATTCAAGGTCACTAAACCCGCAAGAAACTGAACCCTAAGAGGGTATTGGTGAACCCTGTCGTGGATGTGATTCAAACATGGGGCACTGAACCTTAAGAGTAGGGTACTGCATAAGACGGGACGGAAAAAGGTTTAGGGTTGGATTAAGCGTACCCGCTAAACGGCTACGCGGATTAGATGGGACGCTAAACTCTTTTCCTTATTCAAAGACGGAAAAGGGTTTAGGGTTGGATAAGTTGGACCCGCTTTGCGGGTCCGCCTAATCCAACACTAAACCCTTTTCCTTATTCAAGGTCACTAAACCCGCAAGAAACTGAACCCTAAGAGGGTATTGGTGAACCCTGTCGTGGATGTGATTTAAAAATGGGGCACTGAACCTTAAGAGTAGGGTACTGCATAAGACGGGGCGGAAAAGGGTTTAGGGTTGGATTAGGCGTACCCGCTACGCGGCTCCGCCTAATCCAACCCTAAACCTTTTTCCATATTCAAGGACGGAAAAGGGTTTAGGGTTGAATTAGGCGTACCCGCTTCGCGGATCCGCCTAATCCAACCCTAAACCCTTTTCCTTATTCAAGGTCACTAAACCTGCAAGAAATTGAACCCTAAGAGGGTATTGGTGAACCCTGTCGTGGATGTGATTCAAACATGGGGCACTGAACCGTAAGAGTAGGGTACTGCATAAGACGGGACGGAAAAGGGTTTAGGGTTGGATTAGGCGAACACACTACGCGGATCCGCCTAATCCATCCCTAAACCCTTTTCCTTATTCAAGGACGGAAAAGGGTTTAGGGTTGGATTAGGCGAACCCGCTTCGCGGATCCGCCTAATCCAACCCTAAACCCTTTTTCTTATTCAAGGTCACTAAACCCGCAAGAAACTGAACCCTAAGAGGGTATTGGTGAACCCAGTCGTGGATGTGATTCAAACATGGGGCACTGAACCTTAAGAGTAGGGTACTGCATAAGACAGGACGGAAAAGGGTTTAGGGTTGGATTAGGCGTACCCGCTTCGCGGATCCTCCTAATCCAACCCTAAACCCTTTTCCTTATTCAAGGTCACTAAACCTGCAATAAACTGAACCCTAAGAGGTTATTGGTAAACCCTGTCGTGGATGTGATTCAAACATGGGGCACTGAACCTTAAGAGTAGTGTACTGCATAAGACGGGGCGGAAAAGGGTTTAGGGTTGGATAAGGCGTACCCACTACGCGGATCCGCCTAATCCAACTCTAAACCCTTTTCCTTATTCAAGGACGGAAAAGGGTTTAGGGTTGGATTAGGCGAACCCGCTTCGCGGATCCGCCTAATCCAACCCTAAACCCTTTTCCTTATTCAAGGTCACTAAACCCGCAAGAAACTGAACCCTAAGAGGGTATTGGTGAACCCTGTCGTGGATGTGATTCAAACATGGGGCACTGAACCTTAAGAGTAGGGTACTCATAAGACGGGACGGAAAAGGGTTTAGGGTTGGATTAGGCGAACCCACTACGCGGATCCGCCTAATCCAACTCTAAACCCTTTTCCTTATTCAAGGACGGAAAAGGGTTTAGGGTTGGATTAGGCGAACCCGCTTCGCGGATCCGCCTAATCCAACCCTAAACCCTTTTCCTTATTCAAGGTCACTAAACCCGCAAGAAACTGAACCCTAAGAGGGTATTGGTGAACCCTGTCGTGGATGTGATTCAAACATGGGGCACTGAACCTTAAGAGCAGGGTACTGCATTAGAAGGGAGGGAAAAGGGTTTAGGGTTGGATTAGGCGTACCCGCTTCGCGGATCCGCTTAATCCAACCCTAAACCCTTTTCCTTATTCAAGGTCACTAAACCCGCAAGAAATTGAACCCTAAGAGGGTATTGGTGAACCCTGTCGTGGATGTGATTCAAACATGGGGCACTGAACCTTAAGAGTAGGGTACTGCATAAGACGGGACGGAAAAGGGTTTAGGGTTGGATTAAGCGTACCCGCTACGAGGCTACGCGGATTAGACGGGACGCTAAACTCTTTTCCTTATTCAATGACGGAAAAGGGTTTAGGGTTGGATAAGGTGGACCCGCTTCGCGGGTCCGCCTAATCCAACCCTAAACCCTTTTCCTTATTCAAGGTCACTAAACCCGCATGAAACTGAACCCTAAGAGGGTATTGGTGAACCCTGTCGTGGATGTGATTCAAACATGGGGCACTGAACCTTAAGAGTAGGGTACTGCATAAGACGGGGCGGAAAAGGGTTTAGGGTTGGATTAGGCGTACCCGCTACGCGGCTCCGCCTAATCCAACTCTAAACCCTTTTCCTTATTCAAGGACGGAAAAGGGTTTAGGGTTGGATTTGACGAACCCGCTTCGCGGATCCGCCTAATCCGACCCTAAACCCTTTTCCTTATTCAAGGTCACTAAACCCGCAAGAAACTGAACCCTAAGAGGGTATTGGTGAACCCTGTCGTGGATGTGATTCAAACATGGGGCACTGAACCTTAAGAGCAGGGTACTGCATTAGAAGGGAGGGAAAAGGGTTTAGGGTTGGATTAAGCGGATCCGCGAAAGAAACTGAACCCTAAGAGGGTATTGGTGAACCCTGTCGTGGATGTGATTCAAACATGGGGCACTGAACCTTAAGAGTAGGGTACTGCATAAGACGGGACGGAAAAAGGTTTAGGGTTGGATTAAGCGTACCCGCTAAACGGCTACGCGGATTAGATGGGACGCTAAACTCTTTTCCTTATTCAAAGACGGAAAAGGGTTTAGGGTTGGATAAGTTGGACCCGCTTTGCGGGTCCGCCTAATCCAACCCTAAACCCTTTTCCTTATTCAAGGTCACTAAACCCGCAAGAAACTGAACCCTAAGAGGGTATTGGTGAACCCTGTCGTGGATGTGATTTAAAAATGGGGCACTGAACCTTAAGAGTAGGGTACTGCATAAGACGGGGCGGAAAAGGGTTTAGGGTTGGATTAGGCGTACCCGCTACGCGGCTCCGCCTAATCCAACCCTAAACCTTTTTCCATATTCAAGGACGGAAAAGGGTTTAGGGTTGAATTAGGCGTACCCGCTTCGCGGATCCGCCTAATCCAACCCTAAACCCTTTTCCTTATTCAAGGTCACTAAACCTGCAAGAAATTGAACCCTAAGAGGGTATTGGTGAACCCTGTCGTGGATGTGATTCAAACATGGGGCACTGAACCGTAAGAGTAGGGTACTGCATAAGACGGGACGGAAAAGGGTTTAGGGTTGGATTAGGCGAACACACTACGCGGCTCCGCCTAATCCAACCCTAAACCCTTTTCCTTATTCAAGGACGGAAAAGGGTTTAGGGTTGGATTAGGCGAACCCGCTTCGCGGATCCGCCTAATCCAACCCTAAACCCTTTTTCTTATTCAAGGTCACTAAACCCGCAAGAAACTGAACCCTAAGAGGGTATTGGTGAACCCTGTCGTGGATGTGATTCAAACATGGGGCACTGAACCTTAAGAGCAGGGTACTGCATTAGAAGGGAGGGAAAAGGGTTTAGGGTTGGATTAAGCGGATCCGCGAAAGAAACTGAACCCTAAGAGGGTATTGGTGAACCCTGTCGTGGATGTGATTCAAACATGGGGCACTGAACCTTAAGAGTAGGGTACTGCATAAGACGGGACGGAAAAAGGTTTAGGGTTGGATTAAGCGTACCCGCTAAACGGCTACGCGGATTAGATGGGACGCTAAACTCTTTTCCTTATTCAAAGACGGAAAAGGGTTTAGGGTTGGATAAGTTGGACCCGCTTTGCGGGTCCGCCTAATCCAACCCTAAACCCTTTTCCTTATTCAAGGTCACTAAACCCGCAAGAAACTGAACCCTAAGAGGGTATTGGTGAACCCTGTCGTGGATGTGATTTAAAAATGGGGCACTGAACCTTAAGAGTAGGGTACTGCATAAGACGGGGCGGAAAAGGGTTTAGGGTTGGATTAGGCGTACCCGCTACGCGGCTCCGCCTAATCCAACCCTAAACCTTTTTCCATATTCAAGGACGGAAAAGGGTTTAGGGTTGAATTAGGCGTACCCGCTTCGCGGATCCGCCTAATCCAACCCTAAACCCTTTTCCTTATTCAAGGTCACTAAACCTGCAAGAAATTGAACCCTAAGAGGGTATTGGTGAACCCTGTCGTGGATGTGATTCAAACATGGGGCACTGAACCGTAAGAGTAGGGTACTGCATAAGACGGGACGGAAAAGGGTTTAGGGTTGGATTAGGCGAACACACTACGCGGATCCGCCTAATCCAACCCTAAACCCTTTTCCTTATTCAAGGACGGAAAAGGGTTTAGGGTTGGATTAGGCGAACCCGCTTCGCGGATCCGCCTAATCCAACCCTAAACCTTTTTCTTATTCAAGGTCACTAAACCCGCAAGAAACTGAACCCTAAGAGGGTATTGGTGAACCCAGTCGTGGATGTGATTCAAACATGGGGCACTGAACCTTAAGAGTAGGGTACTGCATAAGACAGGACGGAAAAGGGTTTAGGGTTGGATTAGGCGTACCCGCTTCGCGGATCCTCCTAATCCAACCCTAAACCCTTTTCCTTATTCAAGGTCACTAAACCTGCAAGAAACTGAACCCTAAGAGGTTATTGGTAAACCCTGTCGTGGATGTGATTCAAACATGGGGCACTGAACCTTAAGAGTAGTGTACTGCATAAGACGGGGCGGAAAAGGGTTTAGGGTTGGATTAGGCGTACCCGCTACGCGGCACCGCCTAATCCAACCCTAAACCTTTTTCCATATTCAAGGACGGAAAAGGGTTTAGGTTTGGATTAGGCGTACCCGCTTCGCGGATCCGCCTAATCCAACCCTAAACCCTTTTCCTTATTCAAGGTCACTAAACCTGCAAGAAATTGAACCCTAAGAGGGTATTGGTGAACCCTGTCGTGGATGTGATTCAAACATGGGGCACTGAACCTTAAGAGTAGGGTACTGCATAAGACGGGACGGAAAAGGGTTTAGGGTTGGATTAGGCGAACCCACTACGCGGATCCGCCTAATCCAACTCTAAACCCTTTTCCTTATTCAAGGACAGAAAAGGGTTTAGGGTTGGATTAGGCGAACCCGCTTCGCGGATCCGCCTAATCCAACCCTAAACCCTTTTCCTTATTCAAGGTCACTAAACCCGCAAGAAACTGAACCCTAAGAGGGTATTGGTGAACCCTGTCGTGGATGTGATTCAAACATGGGGCACTGAACCTTAAGAGCAGGGTACTGCATTAGAAGGGAGGGAAAAGGGTTTAGGGTTGGATTAGGCGTACCCGCTTCGCGGATCCGCTTAATCCAACCCTAAACCCTTTTCCTTATTCAAGGTCACTAAACCCGCAAGAAATTGAACCCTAAGAGGGTATTGGTGAACCCTGTCGTGGATGTGATTCAAACATGGGGCACTGAACCTTAAGAGTAGGGTACTGCATAAGACGGGACGGAAAAGGGTTTAGGGTTGGATTAAGCGTACCCGCTACGAGGCTACGCGGATTAGACGGGACGCTAAACTCTTTTCCTTATTCAATGACGGAAAAGGGTTTAGGGTTGGATAAGGTGGACCCGCTTTGCGGGTCCGCCTAATCCAACCCTAAACCCTTTTCCTTATTCAAGGTCACTAAACCCGCATGAAACTGAACCCTAAGAGGGTATTGGTGAACCCTGTCGTGGATGTGATTCAAACATGGGGCACTGAACCTTAAGAGTAGGGTACTGCATAAGACGGGGCGGAAAAGGGTTTAGGGTTGGATTAGGCGTACCCGCTACGCGGCTCCGCCTAATCCAACTCTAAACCCTTTTCCTTATTCAAGGACGGAAAATGGTTTAGGGTTGGATTTGACGAACCCGCTTCGCGGATCCGCCTAATCCAACCCTAAACCCTTTTCCTTATTCAAGGTCACTAAACCCGCAAGAAACTGAACCCTAAGAGGGTATTGGTGAACCCTGTCGTGGATGTGATTCAAACATGGGGCACTGAACCTTAAGAGCAGGGTACTGCATTAGAAGGGAGGGAAAAGGGTTTAGGGTTGGATTAGGCGTACCCGCTTCGCGGATCCGCTTAATCCAACCCTAAACCCTTTTCCTTATTCAAGGTCACTAAACCCGCAAGAAACTGAACCCTAAGAGGGTATTGGTGAACCCTGTCGTGGATGTGATTCAAACATGGGGCACTGAACCTTAAGAGTAGGGTACTGCATAAGACGGGACGGAAAAAGGTTTAGGGTTGGATTAAGCGTACCCGCTAAACGGCTACGCGGATTAGATGGGACGCTAAACTCTTTTCCTTATTCAAAGACGGAAAAGGGTTTAGGGTTGGATAAGTTGGACCCGCTTTGCGGGTCCGCCTAATCCAACCCTAAACCCTTTTCCTTATTCAAGGTCACTAAACCCGCAAGAAACTGAACCCTAAGAGGGTATTGGTGAACCCTGTCGTGGATGTGATTTAAACATGGGGCACAGAACCTTAAGAGTAGGGTACTGCATAAGACGGGGCGGAAAAGGGTTTAGGGTTGGATTAGGCGTACCCGCTACGCGGCTCCGCCTAATCCAACCCTAAACCTTTTTCCATATTCAAGGACGGAAAAGGGTTTAGGGTTGAATTAGGCGTACCCGCTTCGCGGATCCGCCTAATCCAACCCTAAACCCTTTTCCTTATTCAAGGTCACTAAACCTGCAAGAAATTGAACCCTAAGAGGGTATTGGTGAACCCTGTCGTGGATGTGATTCAAACATGGGGCACTGAACCGTAAGAGTAGGGTACTGCATAAGACGGGACGGAAAAGGGTTTAGGGTTGGATTAGGCGAACACACTACGCGGATCCGCCTAATCCAACCCTAAACCCTTTTCCTTATTCAAGGACGGAAAAGGGTTTAGGGTTGGATTAGGCGAACCCGCTTCGCGGATCCGCCTAATCCAACCCTAAACCCTTTTCCTTATTCAAGGTCACTAAACCCGCAAGAAACTGAACCCTAAGAGGGTATTGGTGAACCCAGTCGTGGATGTGATTCAAACATGGGGCACTGAACCTTAAGAGTAGGGTACTGCATAAGACAGGACGGAAAAGGGTTTAGGGTTGGATTAGGCGTACCCGCTTCGCGGATCCTCCTAATCCAACCCTAAACCCTTTTCCTTATTCAAGGTCACTAAACCTGCAAGAAATTGAACCCTAAGAGGGTATTGGTGAACCCTGTCGTGGATGTGATTCAAACATGGGGCACTGAACCTTAAGAGTAGGGTACTGCATAAGACGGGACGGAAAAGGGTTTAGGGTTGGATTAGGCGAACACACTACGCGGATCCGCCTAATCCAACCCTGAACCCTTTTCCTTATTCAAGGACGGAAAAGGGTTTAGGGTTGGATTAGGCGAACCCGCTTCGCGGATCCGCCTAATCCAACCCTAAACCCTTTTCCTTATTCAAGGTCACTAAACCCGCAAGAAACTGAACCCTAAGAGGGTATTGGTGAACCCAGTCGTGGATGTGATTCAAACATGGGGCACTGAACCTTAAGAGTAGGGTACTGCATAAGACAGGACGGAAAAGGGTTTAGGGTTGGATTAGGCGTACCCGCTTCGCGGATCCTCCTAATCCAATCCTAAACCCTTTTCCTTATTCAAGGTCACTAAACCCGCAAGAAACTGAACCCTAAGAGGTTACTGGTAAACCCTGTCGTGGATGTGATTCAAACATGGGGCACTGAACCTTAAGAGTAGGGTACTGCATAAGACGGGACGGAAAAGGGTTTAGGGTTGGATTAGGCGGACCCGCTTCGCGGATCCGCCTAATCCAACCCTAAACCCTTTTCCTTATTCAAGGTCACTAAACCCGCAAGAAACTGAATCCTAAGAGGGTATTGGTGAACCCTGTCGTGGATGTGATTCAAACATGGGGCACTGAACCTTAAGAGTAGTGTACTGCATAAGACAGGGCGGAAAAGGGTTTAGGGTTGGATTAGGCGTACCCGCTACGCGGCTCCGCCTAATCCAACCCTAAACCTTTTTCCATATTCAAGGACGGAAAAGGGTTTAGGTTTGGATTAGGCGTACCCGCTTCGCGGATCCGCCTAATCCAACCCTAAACCCTTTTCCTTATTCAAGGTCACTAAACCTGCAAGAAATTGAACCCTAAGAGGGTATTGGTGAACCCTGTCGTGGATGTGATTCAAACATGGGGCACTGAACCTTAAGAGTAGGGTACTGCATAAGACGGGACGGAAAAGGGTTTAGGGTTGGATTAGGCGAACCCACTACGCGGATCCGCCTAATCCAACTCTAAACCCTTTTCCTTATTCAAGGACGGAAAAGGGCTTAGGGTTGGATTAGGCGAACCCGCCTCGCGGATCCGCCTAATCCAACCCTAAACCCTTTTCCTTATTCAAGGTCACTAAATCCGCAAGAAACTGAACCCTAAGAGGGTATTGGTGAACCCTGTCGTGGATGTGATTCAAACATGGGGCACTGAACCTTAAGAGTAGGGTACTGCATAAGACGGGACGGAAAAGGGTTTAGGGTTGGATTAAGCGTACCCGCTACGAGGCTACGCGGATTAGACGGGACGCTAAACTCTTTTCCTTATTCAATGACGGAAAAGGGTTTAGGGTTGAATAAGGTGGACCCGCTTCGCGGGTCCGCCTAATCCAACCCTAAACCCTTTTCCTTATTCAAGGTCACTAAACCCGCAAGAAACTGAACCCTAAGAGGGTATTGGTGAACCCTGTCGTGGATGTGATTCAAACATGGGGCACTGAACCTTAAGAGTAGGGTACTGCATAAGACGGGACGGAAAAGGGTTTAGGGTTGGATAAGGCGTACCCGCTACGCGGCTCCGCCTAATTGAACCCTAAACCCATTTCCTTATTCAAGGTCACTAAACCCGCAAGAAATTGAACCCTAAGAGGGTATTGGTGAACCATGTCGTGGATGTGATTCAAACATGGGGCACTGAACCTTAAGAGTAGGGTACTGCATAAGACGGGGCGGAAAAGGGTTTAGGGTTGGATTAGGCGTACCCGCTACGCGGCTCCGCCTAATCCAACCCTAAACTTTTTTCCATATTCAAGGTCAGAAAAGGGTTTAGGGTTGGATTAGGCGTACCCGCTTCGCGGATCCGCCTAATCCAACCCTAAACCATTTTCCTTATTCAAGGTCACTAAACCTGCAAAAAATTGAACCCTAAGAGGGTATTGGTGAACCCTGTCGTGGATGTGATTCAAACATGGGGCACTGAACCTTAAGAGTAGGGTACTGCATAAGACGGGACAGAAAAGGGTTTAGGGTTGGATTAGGCGAACCCACTACGCGGATCCGCCTAATCCAACTCTAAACCCTTTTCCTTATTCAAGGACGGAAAAGGGTTTAGGGTTGGATTAGACGAACCCGCTTCGCGGATCCGCCTAATCCAACCCTAAACCCTTTTCCTTATTCAAGGTCACTAAACCCGCAAGAAACTGAACCCTAAGAGGGTATTGGTGAATCTGTTGTGGATGTGATTAAAACATGGGGCACTGAACCTTAAGAGCAGGGTACTGCATTAGAAGGGACGGAAAAGGGTTTAGGGTTGGATTAGGCGGACCCGCTTCGCGGATCCGCCTGATCCAACCCTAAAACCTATTCCTTATTCAAGGTCACTAAACCCGCAAGAAACTGAACCCTAAGAGGTTATTGGTAAACCCTGTCGTGGATGTGATTCAAACATGGGGCACTGAACCTTAAGAGTAGTGTACTGCATAAGACGGGGCGGAAAAGGGTTTAGGGTTGGATTAGGCGTACCCGCTACGCGGCTCCGCCTAATCCAACCCTAAACCTTTTTCCATAATCAAGGACGGAAAAGGGTTTAGGTTTGGATTAGGCGTACCCGCTTCGCGGATCCGCCTAATCCAACCCTAAACCCTTTTCCTTATTCAAGGTCACTAAACCTGCAAGAAATTGAACCCTAAGAGGGTATTGGTGAACCCTGTCGTGGATGTGATTCAAACATGGGGCACTGAACCTTAAGAGTAGGGTACTGCATAAGACGGGACGGAAAAGGGTTTAGGGTTGGATTAGGCGAACCCACTACGCGGATCCGCCTAATCCAACTCTAAACCCTTTTCCTTATTCAAGGACGGAAAAGGGCTTAGGGTTGGATTAGGCGAACCCGCCTCGCGGATCCGCCTAATCCAACCCTAAACCCTTTTCCTTATTCAAGGTCACTAAATCCGCAAGAAACTGAACCCTAAGAGGGTATTGGTGAACCCTGTCGTGGATGTGATTCAAACATGGGGCACTGAACCTTAAGAGTAGGGTACTGCATAAGACGGGACGGAAAAGGGTTTAGGGTTGGATTAAGCGTACCCGCTACGAGGCTACGCGGATTAGACGGGACGCTAAACTCTTTTCCTTATTCAATGACGGAAAAGGGTTTAGGGTTGAATAAGACGGACCCGCTTCGCGGGTCCGCCTAATCCAACCCTAAACCCTTTTCCTTATTCAAGGTCACTAAACCCGCAAGAAACTGAACCCTAAGAGGGTATTGGTGAACCCTGTCGTGGATGTGATTCAAACATGGGGCACTGAACCTTAAGAGTAGGGTACTGCATAAGACGGGACGGAAAAGGGTTTAGGGTTGGATAAGGCGTACCCGCTACGCGGCTCCGCCTAATTGAACCCTAAACCCATTTCCTTATTCAAGGTCACTAAACCCGCAAGAAATTGAACCCTAAGAGGGTATTGGTGAACCATGTCGTGGATGTGATTCAAACATGGGGCACTGAACCTTAAGAGTAGGGTACTGCATAAGACGGGGCGGAAAAGGGTTTAGGGTTGGATTAGGCGTACCCGCTACGCGGCTCCGCCTAATCCAACCCTAAACTTTTTTCCATATTCAAGGACAGAAAAGGGTTTAGGGTTGGATTAGGCGTACCCGCTTCGCGGATCCGCCTAATCCAACCCTAAACCATTTTCCTTATTCAAGGTCACTAAACCTGCAAAAAATTGAACCCTAAGAGGGTATTGGTGAACCCTGTCGTGGATGTGATTCAAACATGGGGCACTGAACCTTAAGAGTAGGGTACTGCATAAGACGGGACAGAAAAGGGTTTAGGGTTGGATTAGGCGAACCCACTACGCGGATCCGCCTAATCCAACTCTAAACCCTTTTCCTTATTCAAGGACGGAAAAGGGTTTAGGGTTGGATTAGACGAACCCGCTTCGCGGATCCGCCTAATCCAACCCTAAACCCTTTTCCTTATTCAAGGTCACTAAACCCGCAAGAAACTGAACCCTAAGAGGGTATTGGTGAATCTGTTGTGGATGTGATTAAAACATGGGGCACTGAACCTTAAGAGCAGGGTACTGCATTAGAAGGGACGGAAAAGGGTTTAGGGTTGGATTAGGCGGACCCGCTTCGCGGATCCGCCTAATCCAACCCTAAAACCTATTCCTTATTCAAGGTCACTAAACCCGCAAGAAACTGAACCCTAAGAGGTTATTGGTAAACCCTGTCGTGGATGTGATTCAAACATGGGGCACTGAACCTTAAGAGTAGTGTACTGCATAAGACGGGGCGGAAAAGGGTTTAGGGTTGGATTAGGCGTACCCGCTACGCGGCTCCGCCTAATCCAACCCTAAACCTTTTTCCATATTCAAGGACGGAAAAGGGTTTAGGTTTGGATTAGGCGTACCCGCTTCGCGGATCCGCCTAATCCAACCCTAAACCCTTTTCCTTATTCAAGGTCACTAAACCTGCAAGAAATTGAACCCTAAGAGGGTATTGGTGAACCCTGTCGTGGATGTGATTCAAACATGGGGCACTGAACCTTAAGAGTAGGGTACTGCATAAGACGGGACGGAAAAGGGTTTAGGGTTGGATTAGGCGAACCCACTACGCGGATCCGCCTAATCCAACTCTAAACCCTTTTCCTTATTCAAGGACGGAAAAGGGCTTAGGGTTGGATTAGGCGAACCCGCCTCGCGGATCCGCCTAATCCAACCCTAAACCCTTTTCCTTATTCAAGGTCACTAAATCCGCAAGAAACTGAACCCTAAGAGGGTATTGGTGAACCCTGTCGTGGATGTGATTCAAACATGGGGCACTGAACCTTAAGAGTAGGGTACTGCATAAGACGGGACGGAAAAGGGTTTAGGGTTGGATTAAGCGTACCCGCTACGAGGCTACGCGGATTAGACGGGACGCTAAACTCTTTTCCTTATTCAATGACGGAAAAGGGTTTAGGGTTGAATAAGGTGGACCCGCTTCGCGGGTCCGCCTAATCCAACCCTAAACCCTTTTCCTTATTCAAGGTCACTAAACCCGCAAGAAACTGAACCCTAAGAGGGTATTGGTGAACCCTGTCGTGGATGTGATTCAAACATGGGGCACTGAACCTTAAGAGTAGGGTACTGCATAAGACGGGACGGAAAAGGGTTTAGGGTTGGATAAGGCGTACCCGCTACGCGGCTCCGCCTAATTGAACCCTAAACCCATTTCCTTATTCAAGGTCACTAAACCCGCAAGAAATTGAACCCTAAGAGGGTATTGGTGAACCATGTCGTGGATGTGATTCAAACATGGGGCACTGAACCTTAAGAGTAGGGTACTGCATAAGACGGGGCGGAAAAGGGTTTAGGGTTGGATTAGGCGTACCCGCTACGCGGCTCCGCCTAATCCAACCCTAAACTTTTTTCCATATTCAAGGACAGAAAAGGGTTTAGGGTTGGATTAGGCGTACCCGCTTCGCGGATCCGCCTAATCCAACCCTAAACCATTTTCCTTATTCAAGGTCACTAAACCTGCAAAAAATTGAACCCTAAGAGGGTATTGGTGAACCCTGTCGTGGATGTGATTCAAACATGGGGCACTGAACCTTAAGAGTAGGGTACTGCATAAGACGGGACAGAAAAGGGTTTAGGGTTGGATTAGGCGAACCCACTACGCGGATCCGCCTAATCCAACTCTAAACCCTTTTCCTTATTCAAGGAAGGAAAAGGGTTTAGGGTTGGATTAGACGAACCCGCTTCGCGGATCCGCCTAATCCAACCCTAAACCCTTTTCCTTATTCAAGGTCACTAAACCCGCAAGAAACTGAACCCTAAGAGGGTATTGGTGAATCTGTTGTGGATGTGATTAAAACATGGGGCACTGAACCTTAAGAGCAGGGTACTGCATTAGAAGGGACGGAAAAGGGTTTAGGGTTGGATTAGGCGGACCCGCTTCACGGATCCGCCTAATCCAACCCTAAAACCTATTCCTTATTCAAGGTCACTAAACCCGCAAGAAACTGAACCCTAAGAGGTTATTGGTAAACCCTGTCGTGGATGTGATTCAAACATGGGGCACTGAACCTTAAGAGTAGTGTACTGCATAAGACGGGGCGGAAAAGGGTTTAGGGTTGGATTAGGCGTACCCGCTACGCGGCTCCGCCTAATCCAACCCTAAACCTTTTTCCATATTCAAGGACGGAAAAGGGTTTAGGGTTGGATTAGGCGTACCCGCTTCGCGGATCCGCCTAATCCAACCCTAAACCCTTTTCCTTATTCAAGGTCACTAAACCTGCAAGAAATTGAACCCTAAGAGGGTATTGGTGAACCCTGTCGTGGATGTGATTCAAACATGGGGCACTGTACCTTAAGAGTAGGGTACTACATAAGACGGGACGGAAAAGGGTTTAGGGTTGGATTAAGCGTACCCGCTACGCGGCTACGCGGATTAGACGGGACGGTAAACTCTTTTCCTTATTCAAGGACGGAAAAGGGTTTAGGGTTGGATAAGGTGGACCCGCTTCCTTATCCTACCCTAAACCCTTTTCCTTATTCAAGGTCACTAAACCTGCAAGAAATTGAACCCTAAGAGGGTATTGGTGAACCCTGTCGTGGATGTGATTCAAACATGGGACACTGAACCTTAAGAGTAGGGTACTGCATAAGACGGGACGAAAAAGGGTTTAGGGTTGGATTAGGCGAACCCACTACGTGGATCCGCCTAATCCAACTCTAAACCCTTTTCCTTATTCAAGGACGGAAAAGGGTTTAGGGTTGGATTAGGCGAACCCACTACGCGGATCCGCCTAATCCAACTCTAAACCCTTTTCCTTATTCAAGGACGGAAAAGGGCTTAGGGTTGGATTAGGCGAACCCGCTTCGCGGATCCGCCTAATCCAACCCTAAACCCTTTTCCTTATTCAAGGTTACTAAATCCGCAAGAAACTGAACCCTAAGAGGGTATTGGTGAACCCTGTCATGGATGTGATTCAAACATGGGGCACTGAACCTTAAGAGTAGGGTACTGCATAAGACGGGACGGAAAAGGGTTTAGGGTTGGATTAAGCGTACCCGCTACGAGGCTACGCGGAATAGACGGGACGCTAAACTCTTTTCCTTATTCAATGACGGAAAAGGGTTTAGGGTTGGATAAGGTGGACCCGCTTCGCGGGTCCGCCTAATCCAACCCTAAACCCTTTTCCTTATTCAAGGTCACTAAACCCGCAAGAAACTGAACCCTAAGAGGGTATTGGTGAACCCTGTCGTGGATGTGATTCAAACATGGGGCACTGAACCTTAATAGTAGGGTACTGCATAAGACGGGACGGAAAAGGGTTTAGGGTTGGATAAGGCGTACCCGCTACGGGGCTCTGCCTAATTGAACCCTAAACCCCTTTCCTTATTCAAGGTCACTAAACCCGCAAGAAATTGAACCCTAAGAGGGTATTGGTGAACCATGTCGTGGTTGTGATTCAAACATGGGGCACTGAACCTTAAGAGTAGGGTACTGCATAAGACGGGGCGGAAAAGGGTTTAGGGTTGGATTAGGCGTACCCGCTACGCGGCTCCGCCTAATCCAACCCTAAACTTTTTTCCATATTCAAGGACAGAAAAGGGTTTAGGGTTGGATTAGGCGTACCCGCTTCGCGGATCCGCCTAATCCAACCCTAAACCATTTTCCTTATTCAAGGTCACTAAACCTGCAAAAAATTGAACCCTAAGAGGGTATTGGTAAACCCTGTCGTGGATGTGATTCAAACATGGGGCACTGAACCTTAAGAGTAGGGTACTGCATAAGACGGGACAGAAAAGGGTTTAGGGTTGGATTAGGCGAACCCACTACGCGGATCCGCCTAATCCAACTCTAAACCCTTTTCCTTATTCAAGGACGGAAAAGGGTTTAGGGTTGGATTAGACGAACCCGCTTCGCGGATCCGCCTAATCCAACCCTAAACCCTTTTCCTTATTCAAGGTCACTAAACCCGCAAGAAACTGAACCCTAAGAGGGTATTGGTGAACCCTGTCGTGGATGTGATTAAAACATGGGGCACTGAACCTTAAGAGCAGGGTACTGCATTAGAAGGGACGGAAAAGGGTTTAGGGTTGGATTAGGCGGACCCGCTTCGCGGATCCGCCTAATCCAACCCTAAAACCTATTCCTTATTCAAGGTCACTAAACCCGCAAGAAACTGAACCCTAAATGGTTATTGGTAAACCCTGTCGTGGATATGATTCAAACATGGGGCACTGAACCTTAAGAGTAGTGTACTGCATAAGACGGGGTGGAAAAGGGTTTAGGGTTGGATTAGGCGTACCCGCTACGCGGCTCCGCCTAATCCAACCCTAAACCTTTTTCCATATTCAAGGACGGAAAAGGGTTTAGGGTTGGATTAGGCGTACCCGCTTCGCGGATCCGCCTAATCCAACCCTAAACCATTTTCCTTATTCAAGGTCACTAAACCTGCAAAAAATTGAACCCTAAGAGGGTATTGGTGAACCCTGTCGTGGATGTGATTCAAACATGGGGCACTGAACCTTAAGAGTAGGGTACTGCATAAGACGGGACGGAAAAGGGTTTAGGGTTGGATAAGGCGTACCCGCTACGCGGCTCCGCCTAATTGAACCCTAAACCCATTTCCTTATTCAAGGTCACTAAACCCGCAAGAAATTGAACCCTAAGAGGGTATTGGTGAACCATGTCGTGGATGTGATTCAAACATGGGGCACTGAACCTTAAGAGTAGGGTACTGCATAAGACGGGGCGGAAAAGGGTTTAGGGTTGGATTAGGCGTACCCGCTACGCGGCTCCGCCTAATCCAACCCTAAACTTTTTTCCATATTCAAGGACAGAAAAGGGTTTAGGGTTGGATTAGGCGCACCCGCTTCGCGGATCCGCCTAATCCAACCCTAAACCATTTTCCTTATTCAAGGTCACTAAACCTGCAAAAAATTGAACCCTAAGAGGGTATTGGTGAACCCTGTCGTGGATGTGATTCAAACATGGGGCACTGAACCTTAAGAGTAGGGTACTGCATAAGATGGGACAGAAAAGGGTTTAAGGTTGGATTAGGCGAACCCACTACGCGGATCCCCCTAATCCAACTCTAAACCCTTTTCCTTATTCAAGGACGGAAAAGGGTTTAGGGTTGGATTAGACGAACCCGCTTCGCGGATCCGCCTAATCCAACCCTAAACCCTTTTCCTTATTCAAGGTCACTAAACCCGCAAGAAACTGAACCCTAAGAGGGTATTGGTGAATCTGTTGTGGATGTGATTAAAACATGGGGCACTGAACCTTAAGAGCAGGGTACTGCATTAGAAGGGACGGAAAAGGGTTTAGGGTTGGATTAGGCGGACCCGCTTCACGGATCCGCCTAATCCAACCCTAAAACCTATTCCTTATTCAAGGTCACTAAACCCGCAAGAAACTGAACCCTAAGAGGTTATTGGTAAACCCTGTCGTGGATGTGATTCAAACATGGGGCACTGAACCTTAAGAGTAGTGTACTGCATAAGACGGGGCGGAAAAGGGTTTAGGGTTGGATTAGGCGTACCCGCTACGCGGCTCCGCCTAATCCAACCCTAAACCTTTTTCCATATTCAAGGACGGAAAAGGGTTTAGGGTTGGATTAGGCGTACCCGCTTCGCGGATCCGCCTAATCCAACCCTAAACCCTTTTCCTTATTCAAGGTCACTAAACCTGCAAGAAATTGAACCCTAAGAGGGTATTGGTGAACCCTGTCGTGGATGTGATTCAAACATGGGGCACTGTACCTTAAGAGTAGGGTACTACATAAGACGGGACGGAAAAGGGTTTAGGGTTGGATTAAGCGTACCCGCTACGCGGCTACGCGGATTAGACGGGACGGTAAACTCTTTTCCTTATTCAAGGACGGAAAAGGGTTTAGGGTTGGATAAGGTGGACCCGCTTCCTTATCCTACCCTAAACCCTTTTCCTTATTCAAGGTCACTAAACCTGCAAGAAATTGAACCCTAAGAGGGTATTGGTGAACCCTGTCGTGGATGTGATTCAAACATGGGACACTGAACCTTAAGAGTAGGGTACTGCATAAGACGGGACGAAAAAGGGTTTAGGGTTGGATTAGGCGAACCCACTACGTGGATCCGCCTAATCCAACTCTAAACCCTTTTCCTTATTCAAGGGCGGAAAAGGGTTTAGGGTTGGATTAGGCGTACCCGCTACGCGGCTCCGCCTAATCCAACCCTAAACTTTTTTCCATATTCAAGGACGGAAAAGGGTTTAGGGTTGGATTAGGCGCACCCGCTTCGCGGATCCGCCTAATCCAACCCTAAACCCTTTTCCTTATTCAAGGTTACTAAATCCGCAAGAAACTGAACCCTAAGAGGGTATTGGTGAACCCTGTCGTGGATGTGATTCAAACATGGGGCACTGAACCTTAAGAGTAGGGTACTGCATAAGATGGGACAGAAAAGGGTTTAAGGTTGGATTAGGCGAACCCACTACGCGGATCCCCCTAATCCAACTCTAAACCCTTTTCCTTATTCAAGGACGGAAAAGGGTTTAGGGTTGGATTAGACGAACCCGCTTCGCGGATCCGCCTAATCCAACCCTAAACCCTTTTCCTTATTCAAGGTCACTAAACCCGCAAGAAACTGAACCCTAAGAGGGTATTGGTGAATCTGTTGTGGATGTGATTAAAACATGGGGCACTGAACCTTAAGAGCAGGGTACTGCATTAGAAGGGACGGAAAAGGGTTTAGGGTTGGATTAGGCGGACCCGCTTCACGGATCCGCCTAATCCAACCCTAAAACCTATTCCTTATTCAAGGTCACTAAACCCGCAAGAAACTGAACCCTAAGAGGTTATTGGTAAACCCTGTCGTGGATGTGATTCAAACATGGGGCACTGAACCTTAAGAGTAGTGTACTGCATAAGACGGGGCGGAAAAGGGTTTAGGGTTGGATTAGGCGTACCCGCTACGCGGCTCCGCCTAATCCAACCCTAAACCTTTTTCCATATTCAAGGACGGAAAAGGGTTTAGGGTTGGATTAGGCGTACCCGCTTCGCGGATCCGCCTAATCCAACCCTAAACCCTTTTCCTTATTCAAGGTCACTAAACCTGCAAGAAATTGAACCCTAAGAGGGTATTGGTGAACCCTGTCGTGGATGTGATTCAAACATGGGGCACTGTACCTTAAGAGTAGGGTACTACATAAGACGGGACGGAAAAGGGTTTAGGGTTGGATTAAGCGTACCCGCTACGCGGCTACGCGGATTAGACGGGACGGTAAACTCTTTTCCTTATTCAAGGACGGAAAAGGGTTTAGGGTTGGATAAGGTGGACCCGCTTCCTTATCCTACCCTAAACCCTTTTCCTTATTCAAGGTCACTAAACCTGCAAGAAATTGAACCCTAAGAGGGTATTGGTGAACCCTGTCGTGGATGTGATTCAAACATGGGACACTGAACCTTAAGAGTAGGGTACTGCATAAGACGGGACGAAAAAGGGTTTAGGGTTGGATTAGGCGAACCCACTACGTGGATCCGCCTAATCCAACTCTAAACCCTTTTCCTTATTCAAGGACGGAAAAGGGTTTAGGGTTGGATTAGGCGAACCCACTACGCGGATCCGCCTAATCCAACTCTAAACCCTTTTCCTTATTCAAGGACGGAAAAGGGCTTAGGGTTGGATTAGGCGAACCCGCTTCGCGGATCCGCCTAATCCAACCCTAAACCCTTTTCCTTATTCAAGGTTACTAAATCCGCAAGAAACTGAACCCTAAGAGGGTATTGGTGAACCCTGTCATGGATGTGATTCAAACATGGGGCACTGAACCTTAAGAGTAGGGTACTGCATAAGACGGGACGGAAAAGGGTTTAGGGTTGGATTAAGCGTACCCGCTACGAGGCTACGCGGAATAGACGGGACGCTAAACTCTTTTCCTTATTCAATGACGGAAAAGGGTTTAGGGTTGGATAAGGTGGACCCGCTTCGCGGGTCCGCCTAATCCAACCCTAAACCCTTTTCCTTATTCAAGGTCACTAAACCCGCAAGAAACTGAACCCTAAGAGGGTATTGGTGAACCCTGTCGTGGATGTGATTCAAACATGGGGCACTGAACCTTAATAGTAGGGTACTGCATAAGACGGGACGGAAAAGGGTTTAGGGTTGGATAAGGCGTACCCGCTACGCGGCTCTGCCTAATTGAACCCTAAACCCCTTTCCTTATTCAAGGTCACTAAACCCGCAAGAAATTGAACCCTAAGAGGGTATTGGTGAACCATGTCGTGGATGTGATTCAAACATGGGGCACTGAACCTTAAGAGTAGGGTACTGCATAAGACGGGGCGGAAAAGGGTTTAGGGTTGGATTAGGCGTACCCGCTACGCGGCTCCGCCTAATCCAACCCTAAACTTTTTTCCATATTCAAGGACAGAAAAGGGTTTAGGGTTGGATTAGGCGTACCCGCTTCGCGGATCCGCCTAATCCAACCCTAAACCATTTTCCTTATTCAAGGTCACTAAACCTGCAAAAAATTGAACCCTAAGAGGGTATTGGTAAACCCTGTCGTGGATGTGATTCAAACATGGGGCACTGAACCTTAAGAGTAGGGTACTGCATAAGACGGGACAGAAAAGGGTTTAGGGTTGGATTAGGCGAACCCACTACGCGGATCCGCCTAATCCAACTCTAAACCCTTTTCCTTATTCAAGGACGGAAAAGGGTTTAGGGTTGGATTAGACGAACCCGCTTCGCGGATCCGCCTAATCCAACCCTAAACCCTTTTCCTTATTCAAGGTCACTAAACCCGCAAGAAACTGAACCCTAAGAGGGTATTGGTGAACCCTGTCGTGGATGTGATTAAAACATGGGGCACTGAACCTTAAGAGCAGGGTACTGCATTAGAAGGGACGGAAAAGGGTTTAGGGTTGGATTAGGCGGACCCGCTTCGCGGATCCGCCTAATCCAACCCTAAAACCTATTCCTTATTCAAGGTCACTAAACCCGCAAGAAACTGAACCCTAAATGGTTATTGGTAAACCCTGTCGTGGATATGATTCAAACATGGGGCACTGAACCTTAAGAGTAGTGTACTGCATAAGACGGGGTGGAAAAGGGTTTAGGGTTGGATTAGGCGTACCCGCTACGCGGCTCCGCCTAATCCAACCCTAAACCTTTTTCCATATTCAAGGACGGAAAAGGGTTTAGGGTTGGATTAGGCGTACCCGCTTCGCGGATCCGCCTAATCCAACCCTAAACCATTTTCCTTATTCAAGGTCACTAAACCTGCAAAAAATTGAACCCTAAGAGGGTATTGGTGAACCCTGTCGTGGATGTGATTCAAACATGGGGCACTGAACCTTAAGAGTAGGGTACTGCATAAGACGGGACGGAAAAGGGTTTAGGGTTGGATAAGGCGTACCCGCTACGCGGCTCCGCCTAATTGAACCCTAAACCCATTTCCTTATTCAAGGTCACTAAACCCGCAAGAAATTGAACCCTAAGAGGGTATTGGTGAACCATGTCGTGGATGTGATTCAAACATGGGGCACTGAACCTTAAGAGTAGGGTACTGCATAAGACGGGGCGGAAAAGGGTTTAGGGTTGGATTAGGCGTACCCGCTACGCGGCTCCGCCTAATCCAACCCTAAACTTTTTTCCATATTCAAGGACAGAAAAGGGTTTAGGGTTGGATTAGGCGTACCCGCTTCGCGGATCCGCCTAATCCAACCCTAAACCATTTTCCTTATTCAAGGTCACTAAACCTGCAAAAAATTGAACCCTAAGAGGGTATTGGTGAACCCTGTCGTGGATGTGATTCAAACATGGGGCACTGAACCTTAAGAGTAGGGTACTGCATAAGACGGGACAGAAAAGGGTTTAGGGTTGGATTAGGCGAACCCACTACGCGGATCCGCCTAATCCAACTCTAAACCCTTTTCCTTATTCAAGGACGGAAAAGGGTTTAGGGTTGGATTAGACGAACCCGCTTCGCGGATCCGCCTAATCCAACCCTAAACCCTTTTCCTTATTCAAGGTCACTAAACCCGCAAGAAACTGAACCCTAAGAGGGTATTGGTGAATCTGTTGTGGATGTGATTAAAACATGGGGCACTGAACCTTAAGAGCAGGGTACTGCATTAGAAGGGACGGAAAAGGGTTTAGGGTTGGATTAGGCGGACCCGCTTCACGGATCCGCCTAATCCAACCCTAAAACCTATTCCTTATTCAAGGTCACTAAACCCGCAAGAAACTGAACCCTAAGAGGTTATTGGTAAACCCTGTCGTGGATGTGATTCAAACATGGGGCACTGAACCTTAAGAGTAGTGTACTGCATAAGACGGGGCGGAAAAGGGTTTAGGGTTGGATTAGGCGTACCCGCTACGCGGCTCCGCCTAATCCAACCCTAAACCTTTTTCCATATTCAAGGACGGAAAAGGGTTTAGGGTTGGATTAGGCGTACCCGCTTCGCGGATCCGCCTAATCCAACCCTAAACCCTTTTCCTTATTCAAGGTCACTAAACCTGCAAGAAATTGAACCCTAAGAGGGTATTGGTGAACCCTGTCGTGGATGTGATTCAAACATGGGGCACTGTACCTTAAGAGTAGGGTACTACATAAGACGGGACGGAAAAGGGTTTAGGGTTGGATTAAGCGTACCCGCTACGCGGCTACGCGGATTAGACGGGACGGTAAACTCTTTTCCTTATTCAAGGACGGAAAAGGGTTTAGGGTTGGATAAGGTGGACCCGCTTCCTTATCCTACCCTAAACCCTTTTCCTTATTCAAGGTCACTAAACCTGCAAGAAATTGAACCCTAAGAGGGTATTGGTGAACCCTGTCGTGGATGTGATTCAAACATGGGACACTGAACCTTAAGAGTAGGGTACTGCATAAGACGGGACGAAAAAGGGTTTAGGGTTGGATTAGGCGAACCCACTACGTGGATCCGCCTAATCCAAATCTAAACCCTTTTCCTTATTCAAGGACGGAAAAGGGTTTAGGGTTGGATTAGGCGAACCCACTACGCGGATCCGCCTAATCCAACTCTAAACCCTTTTCCTTATTCAAGGACGGAAAAGGGCTTAGGGTTGGATTAGGCGAACCCGCTTCGCGGATCCGCCTAATCCAACCCTAAACCCTTTTCCTTATTCAAGGTTACTAAATCCGCAAGAAACTGAACCCTAAGAGGGTATTGGTGAACCCTGTCATGGATGTGATTCAAACATGGGGCACTGAACCTTAAGAGTAGGGTACTGCATAAGACGGGACGGAAAAGGGTTTAGGGTTGGATTAAGCGTACCCGCTACGAGGCTACGCGGAATAGACGGGACGCTAAACTCTTTTCCTTATTCAATGACGGAAAAGGGTTTAGGGTTGGATAAGGTGGACCCGCTTCGCGGGTCCGCCTAATCCAACCCTAAACCCTTTTCCTTATTCAAGGTCACTAAACCCGCAAGAAACTGAACCCTAAGAGGGTATTGGTGAACCCTGTCGTGGATGTGATTCAAACATGGGGCACTGAACCTTAATAGTAGGGTACTGCATAAGACGGGACGGAAAAGGGTTTAGGGTTGGATAAGGCGTACCCGCTACGCGGCTCTGCCTAATTGAACCCTAAACCCCTTTCCTTATTCAAGGTCACTAAACCCGCAAGAAATTGAACCCTAAGAGGGTATTGGTGAACCATGTCGTGGATGTGATTCAAACATGGGGCACTGAACCTTAAGAGTAGGGTACTGCATAAGACGGGGCGGAAAAGGGTTTAGGGTTGGATTAGGCGTACCCGCTACGCGGCTCCGCCTAATCCAACCCTAAACTTTTTTCCATATTCAAGGACAGAAAAGGGTTTAGGGTTGGATTAGGCGTACCCGCTTCGCGGATCCGCCTAATCCAACCCTAAACCATTTTCCTTATTCAAGGTCACTAAACCTGCAAAAAATTGAACCCTAAGAGGGTATTGGTAAACCCTGTCGTGGATGTGATTCAAACATGGGGCACTGAACCTTAAGAGTAGGGTACTGCATAAGACGGGACAGAAAAGGGTTTAGGGTTGGATTAGGCGAACCCACTACGCGGATCCGCCTAATCCAACTCTAAACCCTTTTCCTTATTCAAGGACGGAAAAGGGTTTAGGGTTGGATTAGACGAACCCGCTTCGCGGATCCGCCTAATCCAACCCTAAACCCTTTTCCTTATTCAAGGTCACTAAACCCGCAAGAAACTGAACCCTAAGAGGGTATTGGTGAACCCTGTCGTGGATGTGATTAAAACATGGGGCACTGAACCTTAAGAGCAGGGTACTGCATTAGAAGGGACGGAAAAGGGTTTAGGGTTGGATTAGGCGGACCCGCTTCGCGGATCCGCCTAATCCAACCCTAAAACCTATTCCTTATTCAAGGTCACTAAACCCGCAAGAAACTGAACCCTAAATGGTTATTGGTAAACCCTGTCGTGGATATGATTCAAACATGGGGCACTGAACCTTAAGAGTAGTGTACTGCATAAGACGGGGTGGAAAAGGGTTTAGGGTTGGATTAGGCGTACCCGCTACGCGGCTCCGCCTAATCCAACCCTAAACCTTTTTCCATATTCAAGGACGGAAAAGGGTTTAGGGTTGGATTAGGCGTACCCGCTTCGCGGATCCGCCTAATCCAACCCTAAACCATTTTCCTTATTCAAGGTCACTAAACCTGCAAAAAATTGAACCCTAAGAGGGTATTGGTGAACCCTGTCGTGGATGTGATTCAAACATGGGGCACTGAACCTTAAGAGTAGGGTACTGCATAAGACGGGACAGAAAAGGGTTTAGGGTTGGATTAGGCGAACCCACTACGCGGATCCGCCTCATCCAACTCTAAACCCTTTTCCTTATTCAAGGACGGAAAAGGGTTTAGGGTTGGATTAGACTAACCCGCTTCGCGGATCCGCCTAATCCAACCCTAAACCCTTTTCCTTATTCAAGGTCACTAAACCCGCAAGAAACTGAACCCTAATAGGGTATTGGTGAACCCTGTCGTGGATGTGATTAAAACATGGGGCACTGAACCTTAAGAGCAGGGTACTGCATTAGAAGGGACGGAAAAGGGTTTAGGGTTGGATTAGGCGGACCCGCTTCGCGGATCCGCCTAATCCAACCCTAAAACCTATTCCTTATTCAAGGTCACTAAACCCGCAAGAAACTGAACCCTAAGAGGTTATTGGTAAACCCTGTCGTGGATGTGATTCAAACATGGGGCACTGAACCTTAAGAGTAGTGTACTGCATAAGACGGGGCGGAAAAGGGTTTAGGGTTGGATTAGGCGGACCCGCTACGCGGCTCCGCCTAATCCAACCCTAAACCTTTTTCCATATTCAAGGACGGAAAAGGGTTTAGGGTTGGATTAGGCGTACCCGCTTCGCGGATCCGCCTAATCCAACCCTAAACCCTTTTCCTTATTCAAGTTACTAAACCTGCAAGAAATTGAACCCTAAGAGGGTATTGGTGAACCCTGTCGTGGATGTGATTCAAACATGGGGCACTGAACCTTAAGAGTAGTGTACTGCATAAGACGGGGCGGAAAAGGGTTTAGGGTTGGATTAGGCGTACCCGCTACGCGGCTCCGCCTAATCCAACCCTAAACCTTTTTCCATATTCAAGGACGGAAAAGGGTTTAGGGTTGGATTAGGCGAACCCGCTTCGCGGATCCGCCTAATCCAACCCTAAACCCTTTTCCTTATTCAAGGTCACTAAACCTGCAAGAAATTGAACCCTAAGAGGGTATTGGTGAACCCTGTCGTGGATGTGATTCAAACATGGGGCACTGTACCTTAAGAGTAGGGTACTACATAAGACGGGACGGAAAAGGGTTTAGGGTTGGATTAAGCGTACCCGCTACGCGGCTACGCGGATTAGACGGGACGGTAAACTCTTTTCCTTATTCAAGGACGGAAAAGGGTTTAGGGTTGGATAAGGTGGACCCGCTTCCTTATCCTACCCTAAACCCTTTTCCTTATTCAAGGTCACTAAACCTGCAAGAAATTGAACCCTAAGAGGGTATTGGTGAACCCTGTCGTGGATGTGATTCAAACATGGGACACTGAACCTTAAGAGTAGGGTACTGCATAAGACGGGACGAAAAAGGGTTTAGGGTTGGATTAGGCGAACCCACTACGTGGATCCGCCTAATCCAACTCTAAACCCTTTTCCTTATTCAAGGACGGAAAAGGGTTTAGGGTTGGATTAGGCGAACCCACTACGCGGATCCGCCTAATCCAACTCTAAACCCTTTTCCTTATTCAAGGACGGAAAAGGGCTTAGGGTTGGATTAGGCGAACCCGCTTCGCGGATCCGCCTAATCCAACCCTAAACCCTTTTCCTTATTCAAGGTTACTAAATCCGCAAGAAACTGAACCCTAAGAGGGTATTGGTGAACCCTGTCATGGATGTGATTCAAACATGGGGCACTGAACCTTAAGAGTAGGGTACTGCATAAGACGGGACGGAAAAGGGTTTAGGGTTGGATTAAGCGTACCCGCTACGAGGCTACGCGGATTAGACGGGACGCTAAACTCTTTTCCTTATTCAATGACGGAAAAGGGTTTAGGGTTGGATAAGGTGGACCCGCTTCGCGGGTCCGCCTAATCCAACCCTAAACCCTTTTCCTTATTCAAGGTCACTAAACCCGCAAGAAACTGAACCCTAAGAGGGTATTGGTGAACCCTGTCGTGGATGTGATTCAAACATGGGGCACTGAACCTTAATAGTAGGGTACTGCATAAGACGGGACGGAAAAGGGTTTAGGGTTGGATAAGGCGTACCAGCTACGCGGCTCTGCCTAATTGAACCCTAAACCCCTTTCCTTATTCAAGGTCACTAAACCCGCAAGAAATTGAACCCTAAGAGGGTATTGGTGAACCATGTCGTGGATGTGATTCAAACATGGGGCACTGAACCTTAAGAGTAGGGTACTGCATAAGACGGGGCGGAAAAGGGTTTAGGGTTGGATTAGGCGTACCCGCTACGCGGCTCCGCCTAATCCAACCCTAAACTTTTTTCCATATTCAAGGACAGAAAAGGGTTTAGGGTTGGATTAGGCGTACCCGCTTCGCGGATCCGCCTAATCCAACCCTAAACCATTTTCCTTATTCAAGGTCACTAAACCTGCAAAAAATTGAACCCTAAGAGGGTATTGGTAAACCCTGTCGTGGATGTGATTCAAACATGGGGCACTGAACCTTAAGAGTAGGGTACTGCATAAGACGGGACAGAAAAGGGTTTAGGGTTGGATTAGGCGAACCCACTACGCGGATCCGCCTAATCCAACTCTAAACCCTTTTCCTTATTCAAGGACGGAAAAGGGTTTAGGGTTGGATTAGACGAACCCGCTTCGCGGATCCGCCTAATCCAACCCTAAACCCTTTTCCTTATTCAAGGTCACTAAACCCGCAAGAAACTGAACCCTAAGAGGGTATTGGTGAACCCTGTCGTGGATGTGATTAAAACATGGGGCACTGAACCTTAAGAGCAGGGTACTGCATTAGAAGGGACGGAAAAGGGTTTAGGGTTGGATTAGGCGGACCCGCTTCGCGGATCCGCCTAATCCAACCCTAAAACCTATTCCTTATTCAAGGTCACTAAACCCGCAAGAAACTGAACCCTAAATGGTTATTGGTAAACCCTGTCGTGGATATGATTCAAACATGGGGCACTGAACCTTAAGAGTAGTGTACTGCATAAGACGGGGCGGAAAAGGGTTTAGGGTTGGATTAGGCGTACCCGCTACGCGGCTCCGCCTAATCCAACCCTAAACCTTTTTCCATATTCAAGGACGGAAAAGGGTTTAGGGTTGGATTAGGCGTACCCGCTTCGCGGATCCGCCTAATCCAACCCTAAACCATTTTCCTTATTCAAGGTCACTAAACCTGCAAAAAATTGAACCCTAAGAGGGTATTGGTGAACCCTGTCGTGGATGTGATTCAAACATGGGGCACTGAACCTTAAGAGTAGGGTACTGCATAAGACGGGACAGAAAAGGGTTTAGGGTTGGATTAGGCGAACCCACTACGCGGATCCGCCTCATCCAACTCTAAACCCTTTTCCTTATTCAAGGACGGAAAAGGGTTTAGGGTTGGATTAGACTAACCCGCTTCGCGGATCCGCCTAATCCAACCCTAAACCCTTTTCCTTATTCAAGGTCACTAAACCCGCAAGAAACTGAACCCTAATAGGGTATTGGTGAACCCTGTCGTGGATGTGATTAAAACATGGGGCACTGAACCTTAAGAGCAGGGTACTGCATTAGAAGGGACGGAAAAGGGTTTAGGGTTGGATTAGGCGGACCCGCTTCGCGGATCCGCCTAATCCAACCCTAAAACCTATTCCTTATTCAAGGTCACTAAACCCGCAAGAAACTGAACCCTAAGAGGTTATTGGTAAACCCTGTCGTGGATGTGATTCAAACATGGGGCACTGAACCTTAAGAGTAGTGTACTGCATAAGACGGGGCGGAAAAGGGTTTAGGGTTGGATTAGGCGTACCCGCTACGCGGCTCCGCCTAATCCAACCCTAAACCTTTTTCCATATTCAAGGACGGAAAAGGGTTTAGGGTTGGATTAGGCGTACCCGCTTCGCGGATCCGCCTAATCCAACCCTAAACCCTTTTCCTTATTCAAGGTCACTAAACCTGCAAGAAATTGAACCCTAAGAGGGTATTGGTGAACCCTGTCGTGGATGTGATTCAAACATGGGGCACTGAACCTTAAGAGTAGGGTACTGCATAAGACGGGACGGAAAAGGGTTTAGGGTTGGATTAGGCGAACCCACTACGCGGATCCGCCTAATCAACCTCTAAACCCTTTTCCTTATTCAAGGACGGAAAAGGGTTTAGGGTTGGATTAGGCGAACCCGCTTCGCGGATCTGCCTAATCCAACCCTAAACCCTTTTCCTTATTCAAGGTCACTAAACCCGCAAGAAACTGAACCCTAAGAGGGTATTGGTGAACCCTGTCGTGGATGTGATTCAAACATGGGGCACTGAACCTTAAGAGTAGGGTACTACATAAGACGGGACGGAAAAGGGTTTAGGGTTGGATTAAGCGTACCCGCTACGCGGCTACGCGGATTAGACGGGACGGTAAACTCTTTTCCTTATTCAAGGACGGAAAAGGGTTTAGGGTTGGATAAGGTGGACCCGCTTCCTTATCCTACCCTAAACCCTTTTACTTATTCAAGGTCACTAAACCTGCAAGAAATTGAACCCTAAGAGGGTATTGGTGAACCCTGTCGTGGATGTGATTCAAACATGGGACACTGAACCTTAAGAGTAGGGTACTGCATAAGACGGGACGAAAAAGGGTTTAGGGTTGGATTAGGCGAACCCACTACGCGGATCCGCCTAATCCAACTCTAAACCCTTTTCCTTATTCAAGGACGGAAAAGGGTTTAGGGTTGGATTAGGCGAACCCGCTTCGCGGATCCGCCTAATCCAACCCTAAACCCTTTTCCTTATTCAAGGTCACTAAACCCGCAAGAAACTGAACCCTAAGAGGGTATTGGTGAACCCTGTCGTGGATGTGATTCAAACATGGGGCACTGAACCTTAAGAGTAGGGTACTGCATTAGACGGGACGGAAAAGGGTTTAGGGTTGGATTAGGCGTACACGCTTCGCGGATCCGCCTAATCCAACCCTAAACCCTTTTCCTTATTCAAGATCACTAAACCCGCAAGAAACTGAACCCTAAGAGGTTATTGGTAAACCCTGTCGTGGATGTGATTCAAACATGGGGCACTGAACCTTAAGAGTAGGGTACTGCATAAGACGGGACGGAAAAGGGTTTAGGGTTGGATTAGGCGGACCCGCTTCACGGATCCGCCTAATCCAACCCTAAACCCTTTTCCTTATTCAAGGTCACTAAACCCGCAAGAAACTGAATCCTAAGAGGGTATTGGTGAACCCTGTCGTGGATGTGATTCAAACATGGGGCACTGAACCTTAAGAGTAGGGTACTGCATAAGACGGGACGGAAAAGGGTTTAGTGTTGGATTAGGCGTACCCGCTACGCGGCTCCGCCTAATCCAACCCTAAACCCTTTTCCATATTCAAGGACGAAAAAGGGTTTAGGGTTGGATTAGGCGTACCCGCTTCGCGGATCAACCTAATCCAACCCTAAACCCTTTTCCTTATTCAAGGTCACTAAACCTGAAAGAAATTGAACCCTAAGAGGGTATTGGTGAACCCGGTCGTGGATGTGATTCAAACATTGGGCACTGAACCTTAAGAGTAGGGTACTGCATAAGACGGGACGGAAAAGGGTTTAGGGTTGGATTAGGCGAACCCACTACGCGGATCCGCCTAATCCAACCCTAAACCCTTTTCCTTATTCAAGGACGGAAAAGGGTTTAGGGTTGGATTAGGCGAACCCGCTTCGCGGATCCGCCTAATCCAACCCTAAACACTTTTCCTTATTCAAGGTCACTAAACCCGCAAGAAACTGAACCCTAAGAGAGTATTGGTGAACCCTGTCGTGGATGTGATTCAAACATGGGGCACTGAACCTTAAGAGTAGGGTACTGCATTAGATGGGACGGAAAAGGGTTTAGGGTTGGATTAGGCGGACACGCTTCGCGGATCCGCCTAATCCAACCCTAAACCCTTTTCCTTATTCAAGATCACTAAACCCGCAAGAAACTGTACCCTAAGAGGTTATTGGTAAACCCTGTCGTGGATGTGATTCAAACATGGGGCACTGAACCTTAAGAGTACGGTACTGCATAAGACGGGACGGAAAAGGGTTTAGGGTTGGATTAGGCGGACCCGCTTCACGGATCCGCCTAATCCAACCCTAAACCCTTTTCCTTATTCAAGGTCACTAAACCCGCAAGAAACTGAATCCTAAGAGGGTATTGGTGAACCCTGTCGTGGATGTGATTCAAACATGGGGCACTGAACCTTAAGAGTAGGGTACTGCATAAGACGGGACGGAAAAGGGTTTAGGGTTGGATTAGGCGTACCCGCTACGCGGCTCCGCCTAATCCAACCCTAAACCCTTTTCCTTATTCAAGGTCACTAAACCCGCAAGAAACTGAACCCTAAGAGGGTATTGGTGAACCCTGTCGTGGATGTGATTCAAACATGGGGCACTGAACCTTAAGAGTAGGGTACTGCATAAGACGGGACGGAAAAGAGTTTAGGGTTGGATTAAGCGTACCCGCTACGCGGCTACGCGTATTAGACGGGACGCTAAACTCTTTTCCTTTTTCAAGGACGGAAAAGGGTTTAGGGTTGGATAAGGTGGACCCGCTTCGCGGGTCCGCCTAATCCAACCCTAAACCCTTTTCCTTATTCAAGGTCACTAAACCCGCAAGAAACTGAACCCTAAGAGGGTATTGGTGACCCCTGTCATGGATGTGATTCAAACATGGGGCACTGAACCTTAAGAGTAGGGTACTGCATAAGACGGGACGGAAGAGGGTTTAGGGTTGGATTAGGCGTACCCGCTTCGCGGATCCACCTAATCCAACCCTAAACCCTTTTCCTTATTCAAGGTCACTAAACCTGCAAGAAATTGAACCCTAAGACGGTATTGGTGAACCCTGTCGTGGATGTGATTCAAACATGGGGCACTGAACCTTAAGAGTAGGGTACTGCATAAGACGGGACGGAAAAGGGTTTAGGGTTGGATTAGGCGAACCCACTACGCGAATCCGCCTAATCCAACTCTAAACCCTTTTCCTTATTCAAGGACGGAAAAGGGTTTAGGGTTGGATTAGGCGAACCCGCTTCGCGGATCCGCCTAATCCAACCCTAAACCCTTTTCCTTATTCAAGGTCACTAAACCCGCAAGAAACTGAACCCTAAGAGGGTATTGGTGAACCCTGTCGTGGATGTGATTCAGACATGGGGCACTGAACCTTAAGAGTAGGGTACTACATAAGACGGGACGGAAAAGGGTTTAGGGTTGGATTAAGCGTACCCGCTACGCGGCTACGCGGATTAGACGGGACAGTAAACTCTTTTCCTTATTCAAGGACGGAAAAGGGTTTAGGGTTGGATAAGGTGGACCCGCTTCGCGGATCCGCCTAATCCAACCCTAAACCCTTTTCCTTATTCAAGGTCACTAAACCTGCAAGAAATTGAACCCTAAGAGGGTATTGGTGAACCCTGTCGTGGATGTGATTCAAACATGGGACACTGAACCTTAAGAGTAGGGTACTGCATAAGACGGGACGAAAAAGGGTTTAGGGTTGGATTAGGCGAACCCACTACGCGGATCCGCCTAATCCAACTCTAAACCCTTTTCCTTATTCAAGGACGGAAAAGGGTTTAGGGTTGGATTAGGCGAACCCGCTTCGCGGATCCGCCTAATCCAACCCTAAACCCTTTTCCTTATTCAAGGTCACTAAACCCGCAAGAAACTGAACCCTAAGAGGGTATTGGTGAACCCTGTCGTGGATGTGATTCAAACATGGGGCACTGAACCTTAAGAGTAGGGTACTGCATTAGACGGGACGGAAAAGGGTTTAGGGTTGGATTAGGCGTACACGCTTCGCGGATCCGCCTAATCCAACCCTAAACCCTTTTCCTTATTCAAGATCACTAAACCCGCAAGAAACTGAACCCTAAGAGGTTATTGGTAAACCCTGTCGTGAATGTGATTCAAACATGGGGCACTGAACCTTAAGAGTAGGGTACTGCATAAGACGGGACGGAAAAGGGTTTAGGGTTGGATTAGGCGGACCCGCTTCACGGATCCGCCTAATCCAACCCTAAACCCTTTTCCTTATTCAAGGTCACTAAACCCGCAAGAAACTGAATCCTAAGAGGGTATTGGTGAACCCTGTCGTGGATGTGATTCAAACATGGGGCACTGAACCTTAAGAGTAGGGTACTGCATAAGACGGGACGGAAAAGGGTTTAGGGTTGGATTAGGCGTACCCGCTACGCGGCTCCGCCTAATCCAACCCTAAACCCTTTTCCATATTCAAGGACGAAAAAGGGTTTAGGGTTGGATTAGGCGTACCCGCTTCGCGGATCCGCCTAATCCAACCCTAAACCCTTTTCCTTATTCAAGGTCACTAAACCTGAAAGAAATTGAACCCTAAGAGGGTATTGGTGAACCCTGTCGTGGATGTGATTCAAACATTGGGCACTGAACCTTAAGAGTAGGGTACTGCATAAGACGGGACGGAAAAGGGTTTAGGGTTGGATTAGGCGAACCCACTACGCGGATCCGCCTAATCCAACCCTAAACCCTTTTCCTTATTCAAGGTCACTAAACCCGCAAGAAACTGAACCCTAAGAGGTTATTGGTAAACCCTGTCGTGGATGTGATTCAAACATGGGGCACTGAACCTTAAGAGTAGGGTACTGCATAAGACGGGACGGAAAAGGGTTTAGGGTTGGATTAGGCGAACCCACTACGCGGATCCGCCTAATCCAACTCTAAACCCTTTTCCTTATTCAAGGACGGAAAAGGGTTTAGGGTTGGATTATTCGAACCCGCTTCTTGGATCCGCCTAATCCAACCCTAAACCCTTTTCCTTATTCAAGGTCACTAAACCCGCAAGAAACTGAACCCTAAGAGGGTATTGGTGAACCCTGTCGTGGATGTGATTCAAACATGGGGCACTGAACCTTAAGAGTAGGGTACTACATAAGACGGGACGGAAAAGGGTTTAGGGTTGGATTAAGCGTACCCGCTACGCGGCTACGCGGATTAGACGGGACGGTAAACTCTTTTCCTTATTCAAGGACGGAAAAGGGTTTAGGGTTGGATAAGGTGGACCCGCTTCGCGGATCCACCTAATCCAACCCTAAACTCTTTTCCTTATTCAAGGTCACTAAACCTGCAAGAAATTGAACCCTAAGAGGGTATTGGTGAACCCTGTCGTGGATGTGATTCAAACATGGGACACTGAACCTTAAGAGTAGGGTACTGCATAAGACGGGACGAAAAAGGGTTTAGGGTTGGATTAGGCGGACCCGCTTCACGGATCCGCCTAATCCAACCCTAAACCCTTTTCCTTATTCAAGGTCACTAAACCCGCAAGAAACTGAATCCTAAGAGGGTATTGGTGAACCCTGTCGTGGATGTGATTCAAACATGGGGCACTGAACCTTAAGAGTAGGGTACTGCATAAGACGGGACGGAAAAGGGTTTAGGGTTGGATTAGGCGTACCCGCTACGCGGCTCCGCCTAATCCAACCCTAAACCCTTTTCCATATTCAAGGACGAAAAAGGGTTTAGGGTTGGATTAGGCGTACCCGCTTCGCGGATCCGCCTAATCCAACCCTAAACCCTTTTCCTTATTCAAGGTCACTAAACCTGAAAGAAATTGAACCCTAAGAGGGTATTGGTGAACCCTGTCGTGGATGTGATTCAAACATTGGGCACTGAACCTTAAGAGTAGGGTACTGCATAAGACGGGACGGAAAAGGGTTTAGGGTTGGATTAGGCGAACCCACTACGCGGATCCGCCTAATCCAACCCTAAACCCTTTTCCTTATTCAAGGTCACTAAACCCGCAAGAAACTGAACCCTAAGAGGTTATTGGTAAACCCTGTCGTGGATGTGATTCAAACATGGGGCACTGAACCTTAAGAGTAGGGTACTGCATAAGACGGGACGGAAAAGGGTTTAGGGTTGGATTAGGCGAACCCACTACGCGGATCCGCCTAATCCAACTCTAAACCCTTTTCCTTATTCAAGGACGGAAAAGGGTTTAGGGTTGGATTATTCGAACCCGCTTCTTGGATCCGCCTAATCCAACCCTAAACCCTTTTCCTTATTCAAGGTCACTAAACCCGCAAGAAACTGAACCCTAAGAGGGTATTGGTGAACCCTGTCGTGGATGTGATTCAAACATGGGGCACTGAACCTTAAGAGTAGGGTACTACATAAGACGGGACGGAAAAGGGTTTAGGGTTGGATTAAGCGTACCCGCTACGCGGCTACGCGGATTAGACGGGACGGTAAACTCTTTTCCTTATTCAAGGACGGAAAAGGGTTTAGGGTTGGATAAGGTGGACCCGCTTCGCGGATCCACCTAATCCAACCCTAAACTCTTTTCCTTATTCAAGGTCACTAAACCTGCAAGAAATTGAACCCTAAGAGGGTATTGGTGAACCCTGTCGTGGATGTGATTCAAACATGGGACACTGAACCTTAAGAGTAGGGTACTGCATAAGACGGGACGAAAAAGGGTTTAGGGTTGGATTAGGCGAACCCACTACGCGGATCCGCCTAATCCAACTCTAAACCCTTTTCCTTATTCAAGGACGGAAAAGGGTTTAGGGTTGGATTAGGCGAACCCGCTTCGCGGATCCGCCTAATCCAACCCTAAACCCTTTTCCTTATTCAAGGTCACTAAACCCGCAAGAAACTGAACCCTAAGAGGGTATTGGTGAACCCTGTCGTGGATGTGATTCAAACATGGGGCACTGAACCTTAAGAGTAGGGTACTGCATTAGACGGGACGGAAAAGGGTTTAGGGTTGGATTAGGCGTACACGCTTCGCGGATCCGCCTAATCCAACCCTAAACCCTTTTCCTTATTCAAGATCACTAAACCCGCAAGAAACTGAACCCTAAGAGGTTATTGGTAAACCCTGTCGTGAATGTGATTCAAACATGGGGCACTGAACCTTAAGAGTAGGGTACTGCATAAGACGGGACGGAAAAGGGTTTAGGGTTGGATTAGGCGGACCCGCTTCACGGATCCGCCTAATCCAACCCTAAACCCTTTTCCTTATTCAAGGTCACTAAACCCGCAAGAAACTGAATCCTAAGAGGGTATTGGTGAACCCTGTCGTGGATGTGATTCAAACATGGGGCACTGAACCTTAAGAGTAGGGTACTGCATAAGACGGGACGGAAAAGGGTTTAGGGTTGGATTAGGCGTACCCGCTACGCGGCTCCGCCTAATCCAACCCTAAACCCTTTTCCATATTCAAGGACGAAAAAGGGTTTAGGGTTGGATTAGGCGTACCCGCTTCGCGGATCCGCCTAATCCAACCCTAAACCCTTTTCCTTATTCAAGGTCACTAAACCTGAAAGAAATTGAACCCTAAGAGGGTATTGGTGAACCCTGTCGTGGATGTGATTCAAACATTGGGCACTGAACCTTAAGAGTAGGGTACTGCATAAGACGGGACGGAAAAGGGTTTAGGGTTGGATTAGGCGAACCCACTACGCGGATCCGCCTAATCCAACCCTAAACCCTTTTCCTTATTCAAGGTCACTAAACCCGCAAGAAACTGAACCCTAAGAGGTTATTGGTAAACCCTGTCGTGGATGTGATTCAAACATGGGGCACTGAACCTTAAGAGTAGGGTACTGCATAAGACGGGACGGAAAAGGGTTTAGGGTTGGATTAGGCGAACCCACTACGCGGATCCGCCTAATCCAACTCTAAACCCTTTTCCTTATTCAAGGACGGAAAAGGGTTTAGGGTTGGATTATTCGAACCCGCTTCTTGGATCCGCCTAATCCAACCCTAAACCCTTTTCCTTATTCAAGGTCACTAAACCCGCAAGAAACTGAACCCTAAGAGGGTATTGGTGAACCCTGTCGTGGATGTGATTCAAACATGGGGCACTGAACCTTAAGAGTAGGGTACTACATAAGACGGGACGGAAAAGGGTTTAGGGTTGGATTAAGCGTACCCGCTACGCGGCTACGCGGATTAGACGGGACGGTAAACTCTTTTCCTTATTCAAGGACGGAAAAGGGTTTAGGGTTGGATAAGGTGGACCCGCTTCGCGGATCCGCCTAATCCAACCCTAAACCCTTTTCCTTATTCAAGGTCACTAAACCTGCAAGAAATTGAACCCTAAGAGGGTATTGGTGAACCCTGTCGTGGATGTGATTCAAACATGGGACACTGAACCTTAAGAGTAGGGTACTGCATAAGACGGGACGAAAAAGGGTTTAGGGTTGGATTAGGCGAACCCACTACGCGGATCCGCCTAATCCAACTCTAAACCCTTTTCCTTATTCAAGGACGGAAAAGGGTTTAGGGTTGGATTAGGCGAACCCGCTTCGCGGATCCGCCTAATCCAACCCTAAACCCTTTTCCTTATTCAAGGTCACTAAACCCGCAAGAAACTGAACCCTAAGAGGGTATTGGTGAACCCTGTCGTGGATGTGATTCAAACATGGGGCACTGAACCTTAAGAGTAGGGTACTGCATTAGACGGGACGGAAAAGGGTTTAGGGTTAGATTAGGCGTACACGCTTCGCGGATCCGCCTAATCCAACCCTAAACCCTTTTCCTTATTCAAGATCACTAAACCCGCAAGAAACTGAACCCTAAGAGGTTATTGGTAAACCCTGTCGTGAATGTGATTCAAACATGGGGCACTGAACCTTAAGAGTAGGGTACTGCATAAGACGGGACGGAAAAGGGTTTAGGGTTGGATTAGGCGGACCCGCTTCACGGATCCGCCTAATCCAACCCTAAACCCTTTTCCTTATTCAAGGTCACTAAACCCGCAAGAAACTGAATCCTAAGAGGGTATTGGTGAACCCTGTCGTGGATGTGATTCAAACATGGGGCACTGAACCTTAAGAGTAGGGTACTGCATAAGACGGGACGGAAAAGGGTTTAGGGTTGGATTAGGCGTACCCGCTACGCGGCTCCGCCTAATCCAACCCTAAACCCTTTTCCATATTCAAGGACGAAAAAGGGTTTAGGGTTGGATTAGGCGTACCCGCTTCGCGGATCCGCCTAATCCAACCCTAAACCCTTTTCCTTATTCAAGGTCACTAAACCTGAAAGAAATTGAACCCTAAGAGGGTATTGGTGAACCCTGTCGTGGATGTGATTCAAACATTGGGCACTGAACCTTAAGAGTAGGGTACTGCATAAGACGGGACGGAAAAGGGTTTAGGGTTGGATTAGGCGAACCCACTACGCGGATCCGCCTAATCCAACCCTAAACCCTTTTCCTTATTCAAGGTCACTAAACCCGCAAGAAACTGAACCCTAAGAGGTTATTGGTAAACCCTGTCGTGGATGTGATTCAAACATGGGGCACTGAACCTTAAGAGTAGGGTACTGCATAAGACGGGACGGAAAAGGGTTTAGGGTTGGATTAGGCGAACCCACTACGCGGATCCGCCTAATCCAACTCTAAACCCTTTTCCTTATTCAAGGACGGAAAAGGGTTTAGGGTTGGATTATTCGAACCCGCTTCTTGGATCCGCCTAATCCAACCCTAAACCCTTTTCCTTATTCAAGGTCACTAAACCCGCAAGAAACTGAACCCTAAGAGGGTATTGGTGAACCCTGTCGTGGATGTGATTCAAACATGGGGCACTGAACCTTAAGAGTAGGGTACTGCATAAGACGGGACGGAAAAGGGTTTAGGGTTGGATTAGGCGTACCCGCTACGCGGCTCCGCCTAATCCAACCCTAAACCCTTTTCCATATTCAAGGACGAAAAAGGGTTTAGGGTTGGATTAGGCGTACCCGCTTCGCGGATCCGCCTAATCCAACCCTAAACCCTTTTCCTTATTCAAGGTCACTAAACCTGAAAGAAATTGAACCCTAAGAGGGTATTGGTGAACCCTGTCGTGGATGTGATTCAAACATTGGGCACTGAACCTTAAGAGTAGGGTACTGCATAAGACGGGACGGAAAAGGGTTTAGGGTTGGATTAGGCGAACCCACTACGCGGATCCGCCTAATCCAACCCTAAACCCTTTTCCTTATTCAAGGTCACTAAACCCGCAAGAAACTGAACCCTAAGAGGTTATTGGTAAACCCTGTCGTGGATGTGATTCAAACATGGGGCACTGAACCTTAAGAGTAGGGTACTGCATAAGACGGGACGGAAAAGGGTTTAGGGTTGGATTAGGCGAACCCACTACGCGGATCCGCCTAATCCAACTCTAAACCCTTTTCCTTATTCAAGGACGGAAAAGGGTTTAGGGTTGGATTATTCGAACCCGCTTCTTGGATCCGCCTAATCCAACCCTAAACCCTTTTCCTTATTCAAGGTCACTAAACCCGCAAGAAACTGAACCCTAAGAGGGTATTGGTGAACCCTGTCGTGGATGTGATTCAAACATGGGGCACTGAACCTTAAGAGTAGGGTACTACATAAGACGGGACGGAAAAGGGTTTAGGGTTGGATTAAGCGTACCCGCTACGCGGCTACGCGGATTAGACGAGACGGTAAACTCTTTTCCTTATTCAAGGACGGAAAAGGGTTTAGGGTTGGATAAGGTGGACCCGCTTCGCGGATCCGCCTAATCCAACCCTAAACCCTTTTCCTTATTCAAGGTCACTAAACCTGCAAGAAATTGAACCCTAAGAGGGTATTGGTGAACCCTGTCGTGGATGTGATTCAAACATGGGACACTGAACCTTAAGAGTAGGGTACTGCATAAGACGGGACGAAAAAGGGTTTAGGGTTGGATTAGGCGAACCCACTACGCGGATCCGCCTAATCCAACTCTAAACCCTTTTCCTTATTCAAGGACGGAAAAGGGTTTAGGGTTGGATTAGGCGAACCCGCTTCGCGGATCCGCCTAATCCAACCCTAAACCCTTTTCCTTATTCAAGGTCACTAAACCCGCAAGAAACTGAACCCTAAGAGGGTATTGGTGAACCCTGTCGTGGATGTGATTCAAACATGGGGCACTGAACCTTAAGAGTAGGGTACTGCATTAGACGGGACGGAAAAGGGTTTAGGGTTGGATTAGGCGTACACGCTTCGCGGATCCGCCTAATCCAACCCTAAACCCTTTTCCTTATTCAAGATCACTAAACCCGCAAGAAACTGAACCCTAAGAGGTTATTGGTAAACCCTGTCGTGAATGTGATTCAAACATGGGGCACTGAACCTTAAGAGTAGGGTACTGCATAAGACGGGACGGAAAAGGGTTTAGGGTTGGATTAGGCGGACCCGCTTCACGGATCCGCCTAATCCAACCCTAAACCCTTTTCCTTATTCAAGGTCACTAAACCCGCAAGAAACTGAATCCTAAGAGGGTATTGGTGAACCCTGTCGTGGATGTGATTCAAACATGGGGCACTGAACCTTAAGAGTAGGGTACTGCATAAGACGGGACGGAAAAGGGTTTAGGGTTGGATTAGGCGTACCCGCTACGCGGCTCCGCCTAATCCAACCCTAAACCCTTTTCCATATTCAAGGACGAAAAAGGGTTTAGGGTTGGATTAGGCGTACCCTCTTCGCGGATCCGCCTAATCCAACCCTAAACCCTTTTCCTTATTCAAGGTCACTAAACCTGAAAGAAATTGAACCCTAAGAGGGTATTGGTGAACCCTGTCGTGGATGTGATTCAAACATTGGGCACTGAACCTTAAGAGTAGGGTACTGCATAAGACGGGACGGAAAAGGGTTTAGGGTTGGATTAGGCGAACCCACTACGCGGATCCGCCTAATCCAACCCTAAACCCTTTTCCTTATTCAAGGTCACTAAACCCGCAAGAAACTGAACCCTAAGAGGTTATTGGTAAACCCTGTCGTGGATGTGATTCAAACATGGGGCACTGAACCTTAAGAGTAGGGTACTGCATAAGACGGGACGGAAAAGGGTTTAGGGTTGGATTAGGCGAACCCACTACGCGGATCCGCCTAATCCAACTCTAAACCCTTTTCCTTATTCAAGGACGGAAAAGGGTTTAGGGTTGGATTATTCGAACCCGCTTCTTGGATCCGCCTAATCCAACCCTAAACCCTTTTCCTTATTCAAGGTCACTAAACCCGCAAGAAACTGAACCCTAAGAGGGTATTGGTGAACCCTATCGTGGATGTGATTCAAACATGGGGCACTGAACCTTAAGAGTAGGGTACTACATAAGACGGGACGGAAAAGGGTTTAGGGTTGGATTAAGCGTACCCGCTACGCGGCTACGCGGATTAGACGGGACGGTAAACTCTTTTCCTTATTCAAGGACGGAAAAGGGTTTAGGGTTGGATAAGGTGGACCCGCTTCGCGGATCCGCCTAATCCAACCCTAAACCCTTTTCCTTATTCAAGGTCACTAAACCTGCAAGAAATTGAACCCTAAGAGGGTATTGGTGAACCCTGTCGTGGATGTGATTCAAACATGGGACACTGAACCTTAAGAGTAGGGTACTGCATAAGACGGGACGAAAAAGGGTTTAGGGTTGGATTAGGCGAACCCACTACGCGGATCCGCCTAATCCAACTCTAAACCCTTTTCCTTATTCAAGGACGGAAAAGGGTTTAGGGTTGGATTAGGCGAACCCGCTTCGCGGATCCGCCTAATCCAACCCTAAACCCTTTTCCTTATTCAAGGTCACTAAACCCGCAAGAAACTGAACCCTAAGAGGGTATTGGTGAACCCTGTCGTGGATGTGATTCAAACATGGGGCACTGAACCTTAAGAGTAGGGTACTGCATTAGACGGGACGGAAAAGGGTTTAGGATTGGATTAGGCGTACACGCTTCGCGGATCCGCCTAATCCAACCCTAAACCCTTTTCCTTATTCAAGATCACTAAACCCGCAAGAAACTGAACCCTAAGAGGTTATTGGTAAACCCTGTCGTGAATGTGATTCAAACATGGGGCACTGAACCTTAAGAGTAGGGTACTGCATAAGACGGGACGGAAAAGGGTTTAGGGTTGGATTAGGCGGACCCGCTTCACGGATCCGCCTAATCCAACCCTAAACCCTTTTCCTTATTCAAGGTCACTAAACCCGCAAGAAACTGAATCCTAAGAGGGTATTGGTGAACCCTGTCGTGGATGTGATTCAAACATGGGGCACTGAACCTTAAGAGTAGGGTACTGCATAAGACGGGACGGAAAAGGGCTTAGGGTTGGATTAGGCGTACCCGCTACTCGGCTCCGCCTAATCCAACCCTAAACCCTTTTCCATATTCAAGGACGAAAAAGGGTTTAGGGTTGGATTAGGCGAACCCGCTTCGCGGATCCGCCTAATCCAACCCTAAACCCTTTTCCTTATTCAAGGTCACTAAACCTGAAAGAAATTGAACCCTAAGAGGGTATTGGTGAACCCTGTCGTGGATGTGATTCAAACATTGGGCACTGAACCTTAAGAGTAGGGTACTGCATAAGACGGGACGGAAAAGGGTTTAGGGTTGGATTAGGCGAACCCACTACGCGGATCCGCCTAATCCAACCCTAAACCCTTTTCCTTATTCAAGGTCACTAAACCCGCAAGAAACTGAACCCTAAGAGGTTATTGGTAAACCCTGTCGTGGATGTGATTAAAACATGGGGCACTGAACCTTAAGAGTAGGGTACTGCATAAGACGGGACGGAAAAGGGTTTAGGGTTGGATTAGGCGAACCCACTACGCGGATCCGCCTAATCCAACTCTAAACCCTTTTCCTTATTCAAGGACGGAAAAGGGTTTAGGGTTGGATTATTCGAACCCGCTTCTTGGATCCGCCTAATCCAACCCTAAACCCTTTTCCTTATTCAAGGTCACTAAACCCGCAAGAAACTGAACCCTAAGAGGGTATTGGTGAACCCTGTCGTGGATGTGATTCAAACATGGGGCACTGAACCTTAAGAGTAGGGTACTGCATTAGACGGGACGGAAAAGGGTTTAGGGTTGGATTAGGCGTACACGCTTCGCGGATCCGCCTAATCCAACCCTAAACCCTTTTCCTTATTCAAGATCACTAAACCCGCAAGAAACTGAACCCTAAGAGGTTATTGGTAAACCCTGTCGTGGATGTGATTCAAACATGGGGCACTGAACCTTAAGAGTAGGGTACTGCATAAGACGGGACTGAAAAGGGTTTAGGGTTGGATTAGGCGTACCCGCTTCGCGGATCCGCCTAATTCAACCCTAAACCCTTTTCCTTATTCAAGGTCACTAAACCCGCAAGAAACTGAACCCTAAGAGGGTATTGGTGAACCCTGTCGTGGATGTGATTCAAACATGGGGCACTGAACCTTAAGAGTAGGGTACTGCATTAGACGGGACGGAAAAGGGTTTAGGATTGGATTAGGCGTACACGCTTCGCGGATCCGCCTAATCCAACCCTAAACCCTTTTCCTTATTCAAGATCACTAAACCCGCAAGAAACTGAACCCTAAGAGGTTATTGGTAAACCCTGTCGTGAATGTGATTCAAACATGGGGCACTGAACCTTAAGAGTAGGGTACTGCATAAGACGGGACGGAAAAGGGTTTAGGGTTGGATTAGGCGGACCCGCTTCACGGATCCGCCTAATCCAACCCTAAACCCTTTCCCTTATTCAAGGTCACTAAACCCGCAAGAAACTGAATCCTAAGAGGGTATTGGTGAACCCTGTCGTGGATGTGATTCAAACATGGGGCACTGAACCTTAAGAGTAGGGTACTGCATAAGACGGGACGGAAAAGGGCTTAGGGTTGGATTAGGCGTACCCGCTACTCGGCTCCGCCTAATCCAACCCTAAACCCTTTTCCATATTCAAGGACGAAAAAGGGTTTAGGGTTGGATTAGGCGAACCCGCTTCGCGGATCCGCCTAATCCAACCCTAAACCCTTTTCCTTATTCAAGGTCACTAAACCTGAAAGAAATTGAACCCTAAGAGGGTATTGGTGAACCCTGTCGTGGATGTGATTCAAACATTGGGCACTGAACCTTAAGAGTAGGGTACTGCATAAGACGGGACGGAAAAGGGTTTAGGGTTGGATTAGGCGAACCCACTACGCGGATCCGCCTAATCCAACCCTAAACCCTTTTCCTTATTCAAGGTCACTAAACCCGCAAGAAACTGAACCCTAAGAGGTTATTGGTAAACCCTGTCGTGGATGTGATTCAAACATGGGGCACTGAACCTTAAGAGTAGGGTACTGCATAAGACGGGACGGAAAAGGGTTTAGGGTTGGATTAGGCGAACCCACTACGCGGATCCGCCTAATCCAACTCTAAACCCTTTTCCTTATTCAAGGACGGAAAAGGGTTTAGGGTTGGATTATTCGAACCCGCTTCTTGGATCCGCCTAATCCAACCCTAAACCCTTTTCCTTATTCAAGGTCACTAAACCCGCAAGAAACTGAACCCTAAGAGGGTATTGGTGAACCCTGTCGTGGATGTGATTCAAACATGGGGCACTGAACCTTAAGAGTAGGGTACTGCATTAGACGGGACGGAAAAGGGTTTAGGGTTGGATTAGGCGTACACGCTTCGCGGATCCGCCTAATCCAACCCTAAACCCTTTTCCTTATTCAAGATCACTAAACCCGCAAGAAACTGAACCCTAAGAGGTTATTGGTAAACCCTGTCGTGGATGTGATTCAAACATGGGGCACTGAACCTTAAGAGTAGGGTACTGCATAAGACGAGACGGAAAAGGGTTTAGGGTTGGATTAGGCGGACCCGCTTCACGGATCCGCCTAATCCAACCCTAAACCCTTTTCCTTATTCAAGGTCACTAACCCGCAAGAAACTGAATCCTACGAGGTTATTGGTGAACCCTGTCGTGGATGTGATTCAAACATGGGGCACTGAACCTTAAGAGTAGGGTACTGCATAAGACGGGACAGAAAAGGGTTTAGGGTTGGATTAGGCGGACCCGCTTCGCGGATCCGCCTAATCCAACCCTAAACCCTTTTCCTTATTCAAGGTCACTAAACCTGCAAGAAATTGAACACTAAGAGGGTATTGGTGAACCATGTCGTGGATGTGATTCAAACATGGGGCACTGAACCTTAAGAGTAGGGTACTGCATAAGACGGGGCGGAAAAGGGTTTAGGGTTGGATTAGGCGTACCCGCTACGCGGCTACGCATATTAGACGGGACGCTAAACTCTTTTCCTTATTCATGGACGGAAAAGGGTTTAGGGTTGGATAAGGTGGACCCGCTTCGCGGGTCCGCCTAATCCAACCCTAAACCCTTTTCCTTATTCAAGGTCACTAAACCCGCAAGAAACTGAACCCTAAGAGGGTATTGGTGAACCTTGTCGTGGATGTGATTCAAACATGGGGCACTAAACCTTAAGAGTAGGGTACTGCATAAGACGGGACAGAAAAGGGTTTAGGGTTGGATTAGGCGTACCCGCTACGCGGCTACGCGTATTAGACGGGACGCTAAACTCTTTTCCTTATTCATGGACGGAAAAGGGTTTAGGGTTGGATTAGGCGGACCCGCTTCACGGATCCGCCTAATCCAACCCTAAACCCTTTTCCTTATTCAAGGTCACTAAACCCGCAAGAAACTGAATCCTAAGAGGGTATTGGTGAACCCTGTCGTGGATGTGATTCAAACATGGGGCACTGAACCTTAAGAGTAGGGTACTGCATAAGACGGGACGGAAAAGGGTTTACGGTTGGATTAGGCGTACCCGCTACGCGGCTCCGCCTAATCCAACCCTAAACCCTTTTCCTTTTTCAAGGTCACTAAACCCGCAAGAAACTGAACCCTAAGAGGGTATTGGTGAACCCTGTCGTGGATGTGATTCAAACATGGGGCACTGAACCTTAAGAGTAGAGTACTGCATAAGACGGGACGGAAAAGAGTTTAGGGTTGGATTAAGCGTAACCGCTACGCGGCTACGCGTATTAGATGGGACGCTAAACTCTATTCCTTTTTCAAGGACGGAAAAGGGTTTAGGGTTGGATAAGGTGGACCCGCTTCGTGGGTCCGCCTAATCCAACCCTAAACCCTTTTCCTTATTCAAGGTCACTAAACCCGCAAGAAACTGAACCCTAAGAGGGTATTGGTGACCCCTGTCGTGGATGTGATTCAAACATGGGTCACTGAACCTTAAGAGTACGGTACTGCATAAGACGGGACGGAAGAGGGTTTAGGGTTGGATTAGGCGTACCCGCTTCGCGGATCCACCTAATCCAACCCTAAACCCTTTTCCTTATTCAAGGTCACTAAACCCGCAAGAAATTGAACCCTAAGAGGGTATTGGTGAACCATGTCGTGGATGTGATTCAAACATGGGGCACTGAACCTTAAGAGTAGGGTACTGCATAAGACGGGGCGGAAAAGGGTTTAGGGTTGGATTAGGCGTACCCGCTACGCGGCTCCGCCTAATCCAACCCTAAACCTTTTTCCATATTCAAGGACGAAAAAGGGTTTAGGGTTGGATTAGGCGTACCCGCTTCGCGGATCCGCCTAATCCAACCCTAAACCCTTTTCCTTATTCAAGGTCACTAAACCTGAAAGAAATTGAACCCTAAGAGGGTATTGGTGAACCCTGTCGTGGATGTGATTCAAACATTGGGCACTGAACCTTAAGAGTAGGGTACTGCATAAGACGGGACGGAAAAGGGTTTAGGGTTGGATTAGGCGAACCCACTACGCGGATCCGCCTAATCCAACCCTAAACCCTTTTCCTTATTCAAGGACGGATAAGGGTTTTGGGTTGGATTAGGCGAACCCGCTTCGCGGATCCGCCTAATCCAACCCTAAACCCTTTTCCTTATTCAAGGTCACTAAACCCGCAAGAAAATGAACCCTAAGAGGGTATTGGTGAACCCTGTCGTGGATGTGATTCAAACATGGGGCACTGAACCTTAAGAGTAGGGTACTGCATAAGACGGGACAGAAAAGGGTTTAGGGTTGGATTAGGCGTACCCGCTTCGCGGATCCGCCTAATCCAACCCTAAACCCTTTTCCTTATTCAAGGTCACTAAACCTGCAAGAAATTGAACCCTAAGAGGGTATTGGTGAACCCTGTCGTGGATGTGATTCAAACATTGGGCACTGAACCTTAAGAGTAGGGTACTGCATAAGACGGGACGGAAAAGGGTTTAGGGTTGGATTAGGCGAACCCACTACGCGGATCCGCCTAATCCAACCCTAAACCCTTTTCCTTATTCAAGGTCACTAAACCCGCAAGAAACTGAACCCTAAGAGGGTATTGGTGAACCCTGTCGTGGATGTGATTCAAACATGGGGCACTGAACCTTAAGAGTAGGGTACTGCATAAGACGGGACGGAAAAGGGTTTAGGGTTGGATTAGGCGTACCCGCTTCGCGGATCCGCCTAATTCAACCCTAAACCCTTTTCCTTATTCAAGGTCACTAAACCCGCAAGAAACTAAACCCTAAGAGGTTATTGGTAAACCCTGTCGTGGATGTGATTCAAACATGGGGCACTGAACCTTAAGAGTAGGGTACTGCATAAGAAGGGACGGAAAAGGGTTTAGGGTTGGATTAGGCGGACCCGCTTCGCGGCTCCGCCTAATCCAACCCTAAACCCTTTTCCTTATTCAAGGTCACTAAACCCGCAAGAAACTGAATCCTAAGAGGGTATTGATGAACCCTGTCGTGGATGTGATTCAAACATGGGGCACTGAACCTTAAGAGTAGGGTACTGCATAAGACGGGACGGAAAAGGGTTTAGGGTTGGATTAGGCGTACCCGCTACGCGGCTCCACCTAATCCAACCCTAAAACCTTTTCCTTTTTCAAGGTCACTAAACCCGCAAGAAACTGAACCCTAAGAGGGTATTGGTGAACCCTGTCGTGGATGTGATTCAAACATGGGGCACTGAACCTTAAGAGTAGGGTACTGCATAAGACGGGACGGAAAAGGGTTTAGGGTTGGATTAAGCGTACCCGCTACGCGGCTACGCGTATTAGACGGGACGCTAAACTCTTTTCCTTATTCAAGGATGGAAAAGGGTTTAGGGTTGGATAAGGTGGACCCGCTTCGCGGGTCCGCCTAATCCAACCCTAAACCCTTTTCCTTATTCAAGGTCACTAAACCCGCAAGAAATTGAACCCTAAGAGGGTATTGGTGAACCATGTCGTGGATGTGATTCAAACATGGGGCACTGAACCTTAAGAGTAGGGTACTGCATAAGACGGGGCGGAAAAGGGTTTAGGGTTGGATTAGGCATACCCTCTACGCGGCTCCGCCTAATCCAACCCTAAACCTTTTTCCATATTCAAGGACGAAAAAGGGTTTAGGGTTGGATTAGGCGAACCCGCTTCGCGGATCCGCCTAATCCAACCCTAAACCCTTTTCCTTATTCAAGGTCACTAAACCCGCAAGAAACTAAACCCTAAGAGGTTATTGGTAAACCCTGTCGTGGATGTGATTCAAACATGGGGCACTGAACCTTAAGAGTAGGGTACTGCATAAGACGGGACGGAAAAGGGTTTAGGGTTGGATTAGGCGGACCCGCTTCGCGGATCCGCCTAATCCAACCCTAAACCCTTTTCCTTATTCAAGGTCACTAAACCTGCAAGAAATTGAACCCTAAGAGGGTATTGGTGAACCATGTCGTGGATGTGATTCAAACATGGGGCACTGAACCTTAAGAGTAGGGTACTGCATAAGACGGGACGGAAAAGGGTTTAGGGTTGGATTAAGCGTACCCGCTACGCGGCTACACGTATTAGACGGGACGCTAAACTCTTTTCCTTATTCAAGGACGGAAAAGGGTTTAGGGTTGGATAAGGTGGACCCGCTTCGCGGGTCCGCCTAATCCAACCCTAAACCCTTTTCCTTATTCAAGGTCACTAAACCCGCAAGAAACTGAACCCTAAGAGGGTATTGGTGAACCCTGTCGTGGATGTGATTCAAACATGTGGCACTGAACCTTAATAGTAGGGTACTGCATAAGACGGGACGGAAAAGGGTTTAGGGTTGGATTAAGCGTACCCGCTTCGCGGATCCGCCTAATCCAACCCTAAACCCTTTTCCTTATTCAAGGTCACTAAACCCGCAAGAAACTGAATCCTAAGAGGGTATTGGTGAACCCTGTCGTGGATGTGATTCAAACATGGGGCACTGAACCTTAAGAGTAGGGTACTGCATAAGACGGGACGGAAAAGGGTTTAGGTTTGGATTAGGCGTACCCGCTACACGGCTCCACCTAATCCAACCCTAAAACCTTTTCCTTTTTCAAGGTCACTAAACCCGCAAGAAACTGAACCCTAAGAGGGTATTGGTGAACCCTGTCGTGGATGTGATTCAAACATGGGGCACTGAACCTTAAGAGTAGGGTACTGCATAAGACGGGACGGAAAAGGGTTTAGGGTTGGATTAAGCGTACCCGCTACGCGGCTACGCGTATTAGACGGGACGCTAAACTCTTTTCCTTATTCAAGGATGGAAAAGGGTTTAGGGTTGGATAAGGTGGACCCGCTTCGCGGGTCCGCCTAATCCAACCCTAAACCCTTTTCCTTATTCAAGGTCACTAAACCCGCAAGAAATTGAACCCTAAGAGGGTATTGGTGAACCATGTCGTGGATGTGATTCAAACATGGGGCACTGAACCTTAAGAGTAGGGTACTGCATAAGACGGGGCGGAAAAGGGTTTAGGGTTGGATTAGGCATACCCGCTACGCGGCTCCGCCTAATCCAACCCTAAACCTTTTTCCATATTCAAGGACGAAAAAGGGTTTAGGGTTGGATTAGGCGAACCCGCTTCGCGGATCCGCCTAATCCAACCCTAAACCCTTTTCCTTATTCAAGGTCACTAAACCCGCAAGAAACTAAACCCTAATAGGTTATTGGTAAACCCTGTCGTGGATGTGATTCAAACATGGGGCACTGAACCTTAAGAGTAGGGTACTGCATAAGACGGGACGGAAAAGGGTTTAGGGTTGGATTAGGCGGACCCGCTACGCAGCTCCGCCTAATCCAACCCTAAACCCTTTTCCTTATTCAAGGTCACTAAACCCGCAAGAAACTGAATCCTAAGAGGGTATTGGTGAACCCTGTCGTGGATATGATTCAAACATGGGGCACTGAACCTTAAGAGTAGGGTACTGCATAAGACGGGACGGAAAAGGGTTTACGGTTGGATTAGGCGTACCCGCTACGCGGCTCCACCTAATCCAACCCTAAACCCTTTTCCTTTTTCAAGGTCACTAAACCCGCAAGAAACTGAACCCTAAGAGGGTATTGGTGAACCCTGTCGTGGATGTGATTCAAACATGGGGCACTGAACCTTAAGAGTAGGGTACTGCATAAGACGGGACAGAAAAGGGTTTAGGGTTGGATTAGGCGGACCCGCTTCGCGGATCCGCCTAATCCAACCCTAAACCCTTTTCCTTATTCAAGGTCACTAAACCTGCAAGAAATTGAACACTAAGAGGGTATTGGTGAACCATGTCGTGGATGTGATTCAAACATGGGGCACTGAACCTTAAGAGTAGGGTACTGCATAAGACGGGGCGGAAAAGGGTTTAGGGTTGGATTAGGCGTACCCGCTACGCGGCTACGCATATTAGACGGGACGCTAAACTCTTTTCCTTATTCATGGACGGAAAAGGGTTTAGGGTTGGATAAGGTGGACCCGCTTCGCGGGTCCGCCTAATCCAACCCTAAACCCTTTTCCTTATTCAAGGTCACTAAACCCGCAAGAAACTGAACCCTAAGAGGGTATTGGTGAACCTTGTCGTGGATGTGATTCAAACATGGGGCACTGAACCTTAAGAGTAGGGTACTGCATAAGACGGGACAGAAAAGGGTTTAGGGTTGGATTAGGCGTACCCGCTACGCGGCTACGCGTATTAGACGGGACGCTAAACTCTTTTCCTTATTCATGGACGGAAAAGGGTTTAGGGTTGGATTAGGCGGACCCGCTTCACGGATCCGCCTAATCCAACCCTAAACCCTTTTCCTTATTCAAGGTCACTAAACCCGCAAGAAACTGAATCCTAAGAGGGTATTGGTGAACCCTGTCGTGGATGTGATTCAAACATGGGGCACTGAACCTTAAGAGTAGGGTACTGCATAAGACGGGACGGAAAAGGGTTTAGGGTTGGATTAGGCGTACCCGCTACGCGGCTCCGCCTAATCCAACCCTAAACCCTTTTCCTTTTTCAAGGTCACTAAACCCGCAAGAAACTGAACCCTAAGAGGGTATTGGTGAACCCTGTCGTGGATGTGATTCAAACATGGGGCACTGAACCTTAAGAGTAGAGTACTACATAAGACGGGACGGAAAAGAGTTTAGGGTTGGATTAAGCGTACCCGCTACGCGGCTACGCGTATTAGATGGGACGCTAAACTCTTTTCCTTTTTCAAGGACGGAAAAGGGTTTAGGGTTGGATAAGGTGGACCCGCTTCGCGGGTCCGCCTAATCCAACCCTAAACCCTTTTCCTTATTCAAGGTCACTAAACCCGCAAGAAACTGAACCCTAAGAGGGTATTGGTGACCCCTGTCGTGGATGTGATTCAAACATGGGTCACTGAACCTTAAGAGTAGGGTACTGCATAAGACGGGACGGAAGAGGGTTTAGGGTTGGATTAGGCGTACCCGCTTCCCGGATCCACCTAATCCAACCCTAAACCCTTTTCCTTATTCAAGGTCACTAAACCCGCAAGAAATTGAACCCTAAGAGGGTATTGGTGAACCATGTCGTGGATGTGATTCAAACATGGGGCACTGAACCTTAACAGTAGGGTACTGCATAAGACGGGGCGGAAAAGGGTTTAGGGTTGGATTAGGCGTACCCGCTACGCGGCTCCGCCTAATCCAACCCTAAACCTTTTTCCATATTCAAGGACGAAAAAGGGTTTAGGGTTGGATTAGGCGTACCCGCTTCGCGGATCCGCCTAATCCAACCCTAAACCCTTTTCCTTATTCAAGGTCACTAAACCTGAAAGAAATTGAACCCTAAGAGGGTATTGGTGAACCCTGTCGTGGATGTGATTCAAACATTGGGCACTGAACCTTAAGAGTAGGGTACTGCATAAGACGGGACGGAAAAGGGTTTAGGGTTGGATTAGGCGAACCCACTACGCGGATCCGCCTAATCCAACCCTAAACCCTTTTCCTTATTCAAGGACGGATAAGGGTTTTGGGTTGGATTAGGCGAACCCGCTTCGCGGATCCGCCTAATCCAACCCTAAACCCTTTTCCTTATTCAAGGTCACTAAACCCGCAAGAAAATGAACCCTAAGAGGGTATTGGTGAACCCTGTCGTGGATGTGATTCAAACATGGGGCACTGAACCTTAAGAGTAGGGTACTGCATAAGACGGGACAGAAAAGGGTTTAGGGTTGGATTAGGCGTACCCGCTTCGCGGATCCGCCTAATCCAACCCTAAACCCTTTTCCTTATTCAAGGTCACTAAACCTGCAAGAAATTGAACCCTAAGAGGGTATTGGTGAACCCTGTCGTGGATGTGATTCAAACATTGGGCACTGAACCTTAAGAGTAGGGTACTGCATAAGACGGGACGGAAAAGGGTTTAGGGTTGGATTAGGCGAACCCACTACGCGGATCCGCCTAATCCAACCCTAAACCCTTTTCCTTATTCAAGGTCACTAAACCCGCAAGAAACTGAACCCTAAGAGGGTATTGGTGAACCCTGTCGTGGATGTGATTCAAACATGGGGCACTGAACCTTAAGAGTAGGGTACTGCATAAGACGGGACGGAAAAGGGTTTAGGGTTGGATTAGGCGTACCCGCTTCGCGGATCCGCCTAATTCAACCCTAAACCCTTTTCCTTATTCAAGGTCACTAAACCCGCAAGAAACTAAACCCTAAGAGGTTATTGGTAAACCCTGTCGTGGATGTGATTCAAACATGGGGCACTGAACCTTAAGAGTAGGGTACTGCATAAGAAGGGACGGAAAAGGGTTTAGGGTTGGATTAGGCGGACCTGCTTCGCGGATCCGCCTAATCCAACCCTAAACCCTTTTCCTTATTCAAGGTCACTAAACCCGCAAGAAACTGAATACTAAGAGGGTATTGATGAACCCTGTCGTGGATGTGATTCAAACATTGGGCACTGAACCTTAAGAGTAGGGTACTGCATAAGACGGGACGGAAAAGGGTTTAGGGTTGGATTAGGCGAACCCACTACGCGGATCCGCCTAATCCAACCCTAAACCCTTTTCCTTATTCAAGGTCACTAAACCCGCAAGAAACTGAACCCTAAGAGGGTATTGGTGAACCCTGTCGTGGATGTGATTCAAACATGGGGCACTGAACCTTAAGAGTAGGGTACTGCATAAGACGGGACGGAAAAGGGTTTAGGGTTGGATTAGGCGTACCCGCTACGCGGCTACGCGTATTAGACGGGACGCTAAACTCTTTTCCTTATTCAAGGATGGAAAAGGGTTTAGGGTTGGATAAGGTGGACCCGCTTCGCGGGTCCGCCTAATCCAACCCTAAACCCTTTTCCTTATTCAAGGTCACTAAACCCGCAAGAAATTGAACCCTAAGAGGGTATTGGTGAACCATGTCGTGGATGTGATTCAAACATGGGGCACTGAACCTTAAGAGTAGGGTACTGCATAAGACGGGGCGGAAAAGGGTTTAGGGTTGGATTAGGCATACCCTCTACGCGGCTCCGCCTAATCCAACCCTAAACCTTTTTCCATATTCAAGGACGAAAAAGGGTTTAGGGTTGGATTAGGCGAACCCGCTTCGCGGATCCGCCTAATCCAACCCTAAACCCTTTTCCTTATTCAAGGTCACTAAACCCGCAAGAAATTGAACCCTAAGAGGGTATTGGTGAACCATGTCGTGGATGTGATTCAAACATGGGGCACTGAACCTTAAGAGTAGGGTACTGCATAAGACGGGGCGGAAAAGGGTTTAGGGTTGGATTAGGCATACCCTCTACGCGGCTCCGCCTAATCCAACCCTAAACCTTTTTCCATATTCAACGACGAAAAAGGGTTTAGGGTTGGATTAGGCGAACCCGCTTCGCGGATCCGCCTAATCCAACCCTAAACCCTTTTCCTTATTCAAGGTCACTAAACCCGCAAGAAACTAAACCCTAAGAGGTTATTGGTAAACCCTGTCGTGGATGTGATTCAAACATGGGGCACTGAACCTTAAGAGTAGGGTACTGCATAAGACGGGACGGAAAAGGGTTTAGGGTTGGATTAGGCGGACCCGCTTCGCGGATCCGCCTAATCCAACCCTAAACCCTTTTCCTTATTCAAGGTCACTAAACCTGCAAGAAATTGAACCCTAAGAGGGTATTGGTGAACCATGTCGTGGATGTGATTCAAACATGGGGCACTGAACCTTAAGAGTAGGGTACTGCATAAGACGGGACGGAAAAGGGTTTAGGGTTGGATTAAGCGTACCCGCTACGCGGCTACACGTATTAGACGGGACGCTAAACTCTTTTCCTTATTCAAGGACGGAAAAGGGTTTAGGGTTGGATAAGGTGGACCCGCTTCGCGGGTCCGCCTAATCCAACCCTAAACCCTTTTCCTTATTCAAGGTCACTAAACCCGCAAGAAACTGAACCCTAAGAGGGTATTGGTGAACCCTGTCGTGGATGTGATTCAAACATGTGGCACTGAACCTTAATAGTAGGGTACTGCATAAGACGGGACGGAAAAGGGTTTAGGGTTGGATTAAGCGTACCCGCTTCGCGGATCCGCCTAATCCAACCCTAAACCCTTTTCCTTATTCAAGGTCACTAAACCCGCAAGAAACTGAATCCTAAGAGGGTATTGGTGAACCCTGTCGTGGATGTGATTCAAACATGGGGCACTGAACCTTAAGAGTAGGGTACTGCATAAGACGGGACGGAAAAGGGTTTAGGTTTGGATTAGGCGTACCCGCTACACGGCTCCACCTAATCCAACCCTAAAACCTTTTCCTTTTTCAAGGTCACTAAACCCGCAAGAAACTGAACCCTAAGAGGGTATTGGTGAACCCTGTCGTGGATGTGATTCAAACATGGGGCACTGAACCTTAAGAGTAGGGTACTGCATAAGACGGGACGGAAAAGGGTTTAGGGTTGGATTAAGCGTACCCGCTACGCGGCTACGCGTATTAGACGGGACGCTAAACTCTTTTCCTTATTCAAGGATGGAAAAGGGTTTAGGGTTGGATAAGGTGGACCCGCTTCGCGGGTCCGCCTAATCCAACCCTAAACCCTTTTCCTTATTCAAGGTCACTAAACCCGCAAGAAATTGAACCCTAAGAGGGTATTGGTGAACCATGTCGTGGATGTGATTCAAACATGGGGCACTGAACCTTAAGAGTAGGGTACTGCATAAGACGGGGCGGAAAAGGGTTTAGGGTTGGATTAGGCATACCCGCTACGCGGCTCCGCCTAATCCAACCCTAAACCTTTTTCCATATTCAAGGACGAAAAAGGGTTTAGGGTTGGATTAGGCGAACCCGCTTCGCGGATCCGCCTAATCCAACCCTAAACCCTTTTCCTTATTCAAGGTCACTAAACCCGCAAGAAACTAAACCCTAATAGGTTATTGGTAAACCCTGTCGTGGATGTGATTCAAACATGGGGCACTGAACCTTAAGAGTAGGGTACTGCATAAGACGGGACGGAAAAGGGTTTAGGGTTGGATTAGGCGGACCCGCTACGCAGCTCCGCCTAATCCAACCCTAAACCCTTTTCCTTATTCAAGGTCACTAAACCCGCAAGAAACTGAATCCTAAGAGGGTATTGGTGAACCCTGTCGTGGATATGATTCAAACATGGGGCACTGAACCTTAAGAGTAGGGTACTGCATAAGACGGGACGGAAAAGGGTTTACGGTTGGATTAGGCGTACCCGCTACGCGGCTCCACCTAATCCAACCCTAAACCCTTTTCCTTTTTCAAGGTCACTAAACCCGCAAGAAACTGAACCCTAAGAGGGTATTGGTGAACCCTGTCGTGGATGTGATTCAAACATGGGGCACTGAACCTTAAGAGTAGGGTATTGCATAAGACGGAACGGAAAAGGGTTTAGGGTTGGATTAAGCGTACCCGCTACGCGGCTACGCGTATTAGACGGGACGCTAAACTCTTTTCCTTATTCATGGACGGAAGAGGGTTTAGGGTTGGATAAGGTGGACCCGCTTCGCGGGTCCGCCTAATCCAACCCTAAACCCTTTTCCTTATTCAAGGTCACTAAACCCGCAAGCAACTGAACCCTAAGAGGGTATTGGTGAACCCTGTCGTGGATGTGATACAAACATGTGGCACTGAACCTTAAGAGTAGGGTACTGCATAAGACGGGACGGAAAAGGGTTTAGGGTTGGATTAAGCGTACCCGCTACGCGGCTACGCGTATTAGACGGGACGCTAAACTCTTTTCCTTATTCAAGGACGGAAAAGGGTTTAGGGGTGGATAAGGTGGACCCGCTTCGCGGATCCGCCTAATCCAACCCTAAACCCTTTTCCTTATTCAAGGTCACTAAACCCGCAAGAAACTAAACCCAAGAGGTTATTAGTAAACCCTGTCGTGGATGTGATTCAAACATGGGGCACTGAACCTTAAGAGTAGGGTACTGCATAAGACGGGACGGAAAAGGGTTTAGGGTTGGATTAGGCGTACCCGCTTCGCGGATCCGCCTAATCCAACCCTAAACCCTTTTTCTTATTCAAGGTCACTTAACCCGCAAGAAACTAAACCCAAGAGGTTATTAGTAAACCCTGTCGTGGATGTGATTCAAACATGGGGACTGAACCTTAAGAGTAGGGTACTGCATAAGACGGGACGGAAAAGGGTTTAGGGTTGGATTAGGCGGACCCGCATCGCGGATCCGCCTAATCCAACCCTAAACCCTTTTCCTTATTCAAGGTCACTAAACCCGCAAGAAACTGAACCCTAAGAGGGTATTGATGAACCCTGTCGTGGATGTGATTCAAACATGGGGCACTGAACCTTAAGAGTAGGGTACTGCATAAGACGGGACGGAAAAGGGTTTAGGGTTGGATTAAGCGTAACCGCTACGCGGCTACGCGGATTAGACGGGACGCTAAACTCTTTTCCTTATTCAAGGACGGAAAAGGGTTTAGGGTTGGATAAGGTGGACCCGTTCGCGGGTCCACCTTATCCAACCCTAAACCCTTTTTCTTATTCAAGGTCACTTAACCCGCAAGAAACTAAACCCAAGAGGTTATTGGTAAACCCTGTCGTGGATGTGATTCAAACATGGGGCACTGAACCTTAAGAGTAGGGTACTGCATAAGACGGGACGGAAAAGGGTTTAGGGTTGGATTAGGCGGACCCGCTTCGCGGATCCGCCTAATCCAACCCTAAACCCTTTTCCCTATTCAAGGTCACTAAACCCGCAAGAAACTGAATCCTAAGAGGGTATTGATGAACCCTGTCGTGGATGTGATTCAAACATGGACCACTGAACCTTAAGAGTAGGGTACTGCATAAGACGGGACGGAAAAGGGTTTAGGGTTGGATTAAGCGTACCCGCTACGCGGCTACGCGGATTAGACGGGACGCTAAACTCTTTTCCTTATTCAAGGACGGAAAAGGGTTTAGGGTTGGATAAGGTGGACCCGTTCGCGGGTCCACCTTATCCAACCCTAAACCCTTTTCCATATTCAAGGTCACTAAACCCGCAAGAAACTGAACCCTAAGAGGGTATTGGTGAACCATGTCGTGGATGTGATTCAAACATGGGGCACTGAACCTTAAGAGTAGGGTACTGCATAAGACGGGACGGAAAAGGGTTTAGGGTTGGATTAGGCGTACCCGCTACGCGGCTCCGCCTAATCCAACCCTAAACCTTTTTCCATATTCAAAGACGAAAAAGGGTTTAGGGTTGGATTAGGCGAACCCGCTTCGCGGATCCGCCTAATCCAACCCTAAACCCTTTTCATTATTCAAGGTCACTAAACCCGCAAGAAACTAAACCCAAGAGGTTATCGGTAAACCCTGTCGTGGATGTGATTCAAACATGGGGCACAGAACCTTAAGAGTAGGGTACTGCATAAGACGGGACGGAAAAGGGTTTAGGGTTGGATTAGGCGTACCCGCTTCGCGGATCCGCCTAATAGAACCCTAAACCCTTTTCCTTATTCAAGGTCACTAAACCCGCAAGAAACTAAACCCAAGAGGTTATTGGTAAACCCTGTCGTGGATGTGATTCAAACATGGGGCACTGAACCTTAAGAGTAGGGTACTGCATAAGACGGGACGGAAAAGGGTTTAGGGTTGGATTAGGCGGACCCGCATCGCGGATCCACCTAATTGAACCCTAAACCCTTTTCCTTATTCAAGGTCACTAAACCCGCAAGAAATTGAGCCCGAAGAGGGTTTGGTGAACCATGTCGTGGATGTGATTCAAACATGGGGCACTGAACCTTAAGAGTAGGGTACTGCATAAGACGGGGCGGAAAAGGGTTTAGGGTTGGATTAGGCGTACCCGCTACGCGGCTCCGCCTAATCCAACCCTAAACCTTTTTCCATATTCAAGGACGGAAAAGGGTTTAGGGTTGGATTAGGCGTACCCGCTTCACGGATCCACCTAATCCAACCCTAAACCCTTTTCCTTATTCAGGGTCACTAAACCTGCAAGAAATTGAACCCTAAGAGGGTATTGGTGAACCCTGTCGTGGATGTGATTCAAACACGGGGCACTGAACCTTAAGAGTAGGGTACTGCATAAGATGGGACGGAAAAGGGTTTAGGGTTGGATTAGGCGAACCCACTACGCGGATCCGCCTAATCCAACCCTAAACCCTTTTCCTTTTTCAAGGACGGAAAAGGGTTTAGGGTTGGATTAGGCGAACCCGCTTCGCGGATCCGCCTAATCCAACCCTAAACCCTTTTCCTTATTCAAGGTCACTAAACCCGCAAGAAACTGAACCCTAAGAGGGTATTGATGAACCCTGTCGTGGATGTGATTCAAACATGGGGCACTGAACCTTAAGAGTAGGGTACTGCATAAGACGGGACGGAAAAGGGTTTAGGGTTGGATTAAGCGTAACCGCTACGCGGCTACGCGGATTAGACGGGACGCTAAACTCTTTTCCTTATTCAAGGACGGAAAAGGGTTTAGGGTTGGATAAGGTGGACCCGTTCGCGGGTCCACCTTATCCAACCCTAAACCCTTTTTCTTATTCAAGGTCACTTAACCCGCAAGAAACTAAACCCAAGAGGTTATTGGTAAACCCTGTCGTGGATGTGATTCAAACATGGGGCACTGAACCTTAAGAGTAGGGTACTGCATAAGACGGGACGGAAAAGGGTTTAGGGTTGGATTAGGCGGACCCGCTTCGCGGATCCGCCTAATCCAACCCTAAACCCTTTTCCCTATTCAAGGTCACTAAACCCGCAAGAAACTGAATCCTAAGAGGGTATTGATGAACCCTGTCGTGGATGTGATTCAAACATGGACCACTGAACCTTAAGAGTAGGGTACTGCATAAGACGGGACGGAAAAGGGTTTAGGGTTGGATTAAGCGTACCCGCTACGCGGCTACGCGGATTAGACGGGACGCTAAACTCTTTTCCTTATTCAAGGACGGAAAAGGGTTTAGGGTTGGATAAGGTGGACCCGTTCGCGGGTCCACCTTATCCAACCCTAAACCCTTTTCCATATTCAAGGTCACTAAACCCGCAAGAAACTGAACCCTAAGAGGGTATTGGTGAACCATGTCGTGGATGTGATTCAAACATGGGGCACTGAACCTTAAGAGTAGGGTACTGCATAAGACGGGACGGAAAAGGGTTTAGGGTTGGATTAGGCGTACCCGCTACGCGGCTCCGCCTAATCCAACCCTAAACCTTTTTCCATATTCAAAGACGAAAAAGGGTTTAGGGTTGGATTAGGCGAACCCGCTTCGCGGATCCGCCTAATCCAACCCTAAACCCTTTTCATTATTCAAGGTCACTAAACCCGCAAGAAACTAAACCCAAGAGGTTATCGGTAAACCCTGTCGTGGATGTGATTCAAACATGGGGCACAGAACCTTAAGAGTAGGGTACTGCATAAGACGGGACGGAAAAGGGTTTAGGGTTGGATTAGGCGTACCCGCTTCGCGGATCCGCCTAATAGAACCCTAAACCCTTTTCCTTATTCAAGGTCACTAAACCCGCAAGAAACTAAACCCAAGAGGTTATTGGTAAACCCTGTCGTGGATGTGATTCAAACATGGGGCACTGAACCTTAAGAGTAGGGTACTGCATAAGACGGGACGGAAAAGGGTTTAGGGTTGGATTAGGCGGACCCGCATCGCGGATCCACCTAATTGAACCCTAAACCCTTTTCCTTATTCAAGGTCACTAAACCCGCAAGAAATTGAGCCCGAAGAGGGTATTGGTGAACCATGTCGTGGATGTGATTCAAACATGGGGCACTGAACCTTAAGAGTAGGGTACTGCATAAGACGGGGCGGAAAAGGGTTTAGGGTTGGATTAGGCGTACCCGCTACGCGGCTCCGCCTAATCCAACCCTAAACCTTTTTCCATATTCAAGGACGGAAAAGGGTTTAGGGTTGGATTAGGCGTACCCGCTTCACGGATCCACCTAATCCAACCCTAAACCCTTTTCCTTATTCAGGGTCACTAAACCTGCAAGAAATTGAACCCTAAGAGGGTATTGGTGAACCCTGTCGTGGATGTGATTCAAACACGGGGCACTGAACCTTAAGAGTAGGGTACTGCATAAGATGGGACGGAAAAGGGTTTAGGGTTGGATTAGGCGAACCCACTACGCGGATCCGCCTAATCCAACCCTAAACCCTTTTCCTTTTTCAAGGACGGAAAAGGGTTTAGGGTTGGATTAGGCGAACCCGCTTCGCGGATCCGCCTAATCCAACCCTAAAACCTTTTCCTTATTCAAGGTCACTAAACCCGCAAGAAACTGAACCCTAAGAGGGCATTGGTGAACCCTGTCGTGGATGTGATTCAAACATGGGGCACTGAACCTTAAGAGTAGGGTACTGCATAAGACGGGACGGAAAAGGGTTTAGGGTTGGATTAAGCGTACCCGCTACGCGGCTACCCGTATTAGACGGGACGCTAAACTCTTTTCCTTATTCAAGGACGGAAAAGGGTTTAGGGTTGGATAAGGTGGACCCGCTTCGCGGGTCCACCTAATCCAACCCTAAACCCTTTTCCTTATTCAAGGTTACTAAACCCGCAAGAAACTGAACCCTAAGAGGGTATTGGTGAACCCTGTCGTGGATGTGATTCAAACATGGGGCACTGAACCTTAAGAGTAGGGTACTGCATAAGACGGGACGGAAAAGGGTTTAGGGTTGGATTTGGCGTACCCGCTACGCGGCTCCGCCTAATTGAACCCTAAACCCTTTTCCTTATTCAAGGTCACTAAACCCGCAAGAAATTGAGCCCTAAGAGGGTATTGGTGAACCATGTCATGGATGTGATTCAAACATGGGGCACTGAACCTTAAGAGTAGGGTACTGCATAAGACGGGGCGGAAAAGGGTTTAGGGTTGGATTAGGCGTACCCGCTACTCGGCTCCGCCTAATCCAACCCTAAACCTTTTTCCATATTCAAGGACGGAAAAGGGTTTAGGGTTGGATTAGGCGTACCCGCTTCGCGGATCCACCTAATCCAACCCTAAACCCTTTTCCTTATTCAAGGTCACTAAACCTGCAAGAAATTGAACCCTAAGAGGGTATTGGTGAACCCTGTCGTGGATGTGATTCAAACATGGGGCACTGAACCTTAAGAGTAGGGTACTGCATAAGATGGGACGGAAAAGGGTTTAGGGTTGGATTAGGCGAACCCACTACGCGGATCCGCCTAATCCAACCCTAAACCCTTTTCCTTATTCAAGGTCACTAAACCCGCAAGAAACTGAACCCTAAGAGGTTATTGGAAAACCCTGTCGTGGATGTGATTCAAACATAGGGCACTGAACCTTAAGAGTAGGTTACTGCATAAGACGGGACGAAAAAGGGTTTAGGGTTGGATTAGGCGTACCCGCTACGCGGCTCTGCCTAATTGAACCCTAAACCCTTTTCCTTATTCAAGGTCACTAAACCCGCAAGAAATTGAGCCCTAAGAGGGTATTGGTGAACCATGTCGTGGATGTGATTCAAACATGGGGCACTGAACCTTAAGAGTAGGGTACTGCATAAGACGGGGCGGAAAAGGGTTTAGGGTTGGATTAGGCGTACCCGCTACGCGGATCCACCTAATCCAACCCTAAACCCTTTTCCTTATTCAAGGTCACTAAACCTGCAAGAAATTGAACCCTAAGAGGGTATTGGTGAACCCTGTCGTGGATGTGATTCAAACATGGGGCACTGAACCTTAAGAGTAGGGTACTGCATAAGATGGGACGGAAAAGGGTTTAGGGTTGGATTAGGCGAACCCAGTACGCGGATCCGCCTAATCCAACCCTAAACCCTTTTCCTTTTTCAAGGACGGAAAAGGGTTTAGGGTTGGATTAGGCGAACCCGCTTCGCGGATCCGCCTAATCCAACCCTAAAACCTTTTCCTTATTCAAGGTCACTAAACCCGCAAGAAACTGAACCCTAAGAGGGTATTGGTGAACCCTGTCGTGGATGTGATTCAAACATGGGGCACTGAACCTTAAGAGTAGGGTACTGCATAAGACGGGACGGAAAAGGGTTTAGGGTTGAATTAGGCGTACCCGCTACGCGGCTCCGCCTAATTGAACCCTAAACCCTTTTCCTTATTCAAGGTCACTAAACCCGCAAGAAGTTGAGCCCTAAGAGGGTATTGGTGAACCATGTCATGGATGTGATTCAAACATGGGGCACTGAACCTTAAGAGTAGGGTACTGCAGAAGACGGGGCGGAAAAGGGTTTAGGGTTGGATTAGGCGTACCCGCTACGCGGCTCCGCCTAATCCAACCCTAAACCTTTTTCCATATTCAAGGACGGAAAAGGGTTTAGGGTTGGATTAGGCGTACCCGCTTCGCGGATCCACCTAATCCAACCCTAAACCCTTTTCCTTATTCAAGGTCACTAAACCTGCAAGAAATTGAACCCTAAGAGGGTATTGGTGAACCCTGTCGTGGATGTGATTCAAACATGGGGCACTGAACCTTAAGAGTAGGGTACTGCATAAGATGGGACGGAAAAGGGTTTAGGGTTGGATTAGGCGAACCCACTACGCGGATCCGCCTAATCCAACCCTAAACCCTTTTCCTTATTCAAGGTCACTAAACCCGCAAGAAACTGAACCCTAAGAGGTTATTGGAAAACCCTGTCGTGGATGTGATTCAAACATAGGGCACTGAACCTTAAGAGTAGGTTACTGCATAAGACGGGACGAAAAAGGGTTTAGGGTTGGATTAGGCGTACCCGCTACGCGGCTCTGCCTAATTGAACCCTAAACCCTTTTCCTTATTCAAGGTCACTAAACCCGCAAGAAATTGAGCCCTAAGAGGGTATTGGTGAACCATGTCGTGGATGTGATTCAAACATGGGGCACTGAACCTTAAGAGTAGGGTACTGCATAAGACGGGGCGGAAAAGGGTTTAGGGTTGGATTAGGCGTACCCGCTACGCGGATCCACCTAATCCAACCCTAAACCCTTTTCCTTATTCAAGGTCACTAAACCTGCAAGAAATTGAACCCTAAGAGGGTATTGGTGAACCCTGTCGTGGATGTGATTCAAACATGGGGCACTGAACCTTAAGAGTAGGGTACTGCATAAGATGGGACGGAAAAGGGTTTAGGGTTGGATTAGGCGAACCCAGTACGCGGATCCGCCTAATCCAACCCTAAACCCTTTTCCTTTTTCAAGGACGGAAAAGGGTTTAGGGTTGGATTAGGCGAACCCGCTTCGCGGATCCGCCTAATCCAACCCTAAAACCTTTTCCTTATTCAAGGTCACTAAACCCGCAAGAAACTGAACCCTAAGAGGGTATTGGTGAACCCTGTCGTGGATGTGATTCAAACATGGGGCACTGAACCTTAAGAGTAGGGTACTGCATAAGACGGGACGGAAAAGGGTTTAGGGTTGGATTAGGCGTACCCGCTACGCGGCTCCGCCTAATTGAACCCTAAACCCTTTTCCTTATTCAAGGTCACTAAACCCGCAAGAAATTGAGCCCTAAGAGGGTATTGGTGAACCATGTCATGGATGTGATTCAAACATGGGGCACTGAACCTTAAGAGTAGGGTACTGCATAAGACGGGGCGGAAAAGGGTTTAGGGTTGGATTAGGCGTACCCGCTACGCGGCTCCGCCTAATGCAACCCTAAACCTTTTTCCATATTCAAGGACGGAAAAGGGTTTAGGGTTGGATTAGGCGTACCCGCTTCGCGGATCCACCTAATCCAACCCTAAACCCTTTTCCTTATTCAAGGTCACTAAACCTGCAAGAAATTGAACCCTAAGAGGGTATTGGTGAACCCTGTCGTGGATGTGATTCAAACATGGGGCACTGAACCTTAAGAGTAGGGTACTGCATAAGATGGGACGGAAAAGGGTTTAGGGTTGGATTAGGCGAACCCACTACGCGGATCCGCCTAATCCAACCCTAAACCCTTTTCCTTATTCAAGGTCACTAAACCCGCAAGAAACTGAACCCTAAGAGGTTATTGGAAAACCCTGTCGTGGATGTGATTCAAACATAGGGCACTGAACCTTAAGAGTAGGTTACTGCATAAGACGGGACGAAAAAGGGTTTAGGGTTGGATTAGGCGTACCCGCTACGCGGCTCTGCCTAATTGAACCCTAAACCCTTTTCCTTATTCAAGGTCACTAAACCCGCAAGAAATTGAGCCCTAAGAGGGTATTGGTGAACCATGTCGTGGATGTGATTCAAACATGGGGCACTGAACCTTAAGAGTAGGGTACTGCATAAGACGGGGCGGAAAAGGGTTTAGGGTTGGATTAGGCGTACCCGCTACGCGGATCCACCTAATCCAACCCTAAACCCTTTTCCTTATTCAAGGTCACTAAACCTGCAAGAAATTGAACCCTAAGAGGGTATTGGTGAACCCTGTCGTGGATGTGATTCAAACATGGGGCACTGAACCTTAAGAGTAGGGTACTGCATAAGATGGGACGGAAAAGGGTTTAGGGTTGGATTAGGCGAACCCAGTACGCGGATCCGCCTAATCCAACCCTAAACCCTTTTCCTTTTTCAAGGACGGAAAAGGGTTTAGGGTTGGATTAGGCGAACCCGCTTCGCGGATCCGCCTAATCCAACCCTAAAACCTTTTCCTTATTCAAGGTCACTAAACCCGCAAGAAACTGAACCCTAAGAGGGTATTGGTGAACCCTGTCGTGGATGTGATTCAAACATGGGGCACTGAACCTTAAGAGTAGGGTACTGCATAAGACGGGACGGAAAAGGGTTTAGGGTTGGATTAGGCGTACCCGCTACGCGGCTCCGCCTAATTGAACCCTAAACCCTTTTCCTTATTCAAGGTCACTAAACCCGCAAGAAATTGAGCCCTAAGAGGGTATTGGTGAACCATGTCATGGATGTGATTCAAACATGGGGCACTGAACCTTAAGAGTAGGGTACTGCATAAGACGGGGCGGAAAAGGGTTTAGGGTTGGATTAGGCGTACCCGCTACGCGGCTCCGCCTAATGCAACCCTAAACCTTTTTCCATATTCAAGGACGGAAAAGGGTTTAGGGTTGGATTAGGCGTACCCGCTTCGCGGATCCACCTAATCCAACCCTAAACCCTTTTCCTTATTCAAGGTCACTAAACCTGCAAGAAATTGAACCCTAAGAGGGTATTGGTGAACCCTGTCGTGGATGTGATTCAAACATGGGGCACTGAACCTTAAGAGTAGGGTACTGCATAAGATGGGACGGAAAAGGGTTTAGGGTTGGATTAGGCGAACCCACTACGCGGATCCGCCTAATCCAACCCTAAACCCTTTTCCTTATTCAAGGTCACTAAACCCGCAAGAAACTGAACCCTAAGAGGTTATTGGAAAACCCTGTCGTGGATGTGATTCAAACATAGGGCACTGAACCTTAAGAGTAGGTTACTGCATAAGACGGGACGAAAAAGGGTTTAGGGTTGGATTAGGCGTACCCGCTACGCGGCTCTGCCTAATTGAACCCTAAACCCTTTTCCTTATTCAAGGTCACTAAACCCGCAAGAAATTGAGCCCTAAGAGGGTATTGGTGAACCATGTCGTGGATGTGATTCAAACATGGGGCACTGAACCTTAAGAGTAGGGTACTGCATAAGACGGGGCGGAAAAGGGTTTAGGGTTGGATTAGGCGTACCCGCTACGCGGATCCACCTAATCCAACCCTAAACCCTTTTCCTTATTCAAGGTCACTAAACCTGCAAGAAATTGAACCCTAAGAGGGTATTGGTGAACCCTGTCGTGGATGTGATTCAAACATGGGGCACTGAACCTTAAGAGTAGGGTACTGCATAAGATGGGACGGAAAAGGGTTTAGGGTTGGATTAGGCGAACCCAGTACGCGGATCCGCCTAATCCAACCCTAAACCCTTTTCCTTTTTCAAGGACGGAAAAGGGTTTAGGGTTGGATTAGGCGAACCCGCTTCGCGGATCCGCCTAATCCAACCCTAAAACCTTTTCCTTATTCAAGGTCACTAAACCCGCAAGAAACTGAACCCTAAGAGGGTATTGGTGAACCCTGTCGTGGATGTGATTCAAACATGGGGCACTGAACCTTAAGAGTAGGGTACTGCATAAGACGGGACGGAAAAGGGTTTAGGGTTGGATTAGGCGTACCCGCTACGCGGCTCCGCCTAATTGAACCCTAAACCCTTTTCCTTATTCAAGGTCACTAAACCCGCAAGAAATTGAGCCCTAAGAGGGTATTGGTGAACCATGTCGTGGATGTGATTCAAACATGGGGCACTGAACCTTAAGAGTAGGGTACTGCATAAGACGGGGCGGAAAAGGGTTTAGGGTTGGATTAGGCGTACCCGCTACGCGGCTCCGCCTAATCCAACCCTAAACGTTTTTCCATATTCAAGGACGGAAAAGGGTTTAGGGTTGGATTAGGCGTACCCGCTTCGCGGATCCACCTAATCCAACCTTAAACCCTTTTCCTTATTCAAGGTCACTAAACCTGCAAGAAATTGAACCCTAAGAGGGTATTGGTGAACCCTGTCGTGGATGTGATTCAAACATGGGGCACTGAACCTTAAGAGTAGGGTACTGCATAAGATGGGACGGAAAAGGGTTTAGGGTTGGATTAGGCGAACCCACTACGCGGATCCGCCTAATCCAACCCTAAACCCTTTTCCTTATTCAAGGTCACTAAACCCGCAAGAAACTGAACCCTAAGAGGTTATTGGAAAACCCTGTCGTGGATGTGATTCAAACATAGGGCACTGAACCTTAAGAGTAGGGTACTGCATAAGACGGGACGAGAAAGGGTTTAGGGTTGGATTAGGCGTACCCGCTACGCGGCTCTGCCTAATTGAACCCTAAACCCTTTTCCTTATTCAAGGTCACTAAACCCGCAAGAAATTGAGCCCTAAGAGGGTATTGGTGAACCATGTCGTGGATGTGATTCAAACATGGGGCACTGAACCTTAAGAGTAGGGTACTGCATAAGACGGGGCGGAAAAGGGTTTAGGGTTGGATTAGGCGTACCCGCTACGCGGCTCCGCCTAATCCAACCCTAAACCTTTTTCCATATTCAAGGACGGAAAAGGGTTTAGGGTCGGATTAGGCGTACCCGCTTCGCGGATCCACCTAATCCAACCTTAAACCCTTTTCCTTATTCAAGGTCACTAAACCTGCAAGAAATTGAACCCTAAGAGGGTATTGGTGAACCCTGTCGTGGATGTGATTCAAACATGGGGCACTGAACCTTAAGAGTAGGGTACTGCATAAGATGGGACGGAAAAGGGTTTAGGGTTGGATTAGGCGAACCCACTACGCGGATCCGCCTAATCCAACCCTAAACCCTTTTCCTTATTCAAGGTCACTAAACCCGCAAGAAACTGAACCCTAAGAGGTTATTGGAAAACCCTGTCGTGGATGTGATTCAAACATAGGGCACTGAACCTTAAGAGTAGGGTACTGCATAAGACGGGACGAAAAAGGGTTTAGGGTTGGATTAGGCGTACCCGCTACGCGGCTCTGCCTAATTGAACCCTAAACCCTTTTCCTTATTCAAGGTCACTAAACCCGCAAGAAATTGAGCCCTAAGAGGGTATTGGTGAACCATGTCGTGGATGTGATTCAAACATGGGGCACTGAACCTTAAGAGTAGGGTACTGCATAAGACGGGGCGGAAAAGGGTTTAGGGTTGGATTAGGCGTACCCGCTACGCGGCTCCGCCTAATCCAACCCTAAACCTTTTTCCATATTCAAGGACGGAAAAGGGTTTAGGGTTGGATTAGGCGAACCCGCTTCGCGGATCCACCTAATCCAACCCTAAACCCTTTTCCTTATTCAAGGTCACTAAACCTGCAAGAAATTGAACTCTAAGAGGGTATTGGTGAACCCTGTCGTGGATGTGATTCAAACATGGGGCACTGAACCTTAAGAGTAGGGTACTGCATAAGATGGGACGGAAAAGGGTTTAGGGTTGGATTAGGCGAACCCAGTACGCGGATCCGCCTAATCCAACCCTAAACCCTTTTCCTTTTTCAAGGACGGAAAAGGGTTTAGGGTTGGATTAGGCGAACCCGCTTCGCGGATCCGCCTAATCCAACCCTAAAACCTTTTCCTTATTCAAGGTCACTAAACCCGCAAGAAACTGAACCCTAAGAGGGTATTGGTGAACCCTGTCGTGGATGTGATTCAAACATGGGGCCCTGAACCTTAAGAGTAGGGTACTGCATAAGACGAGACGGAAAAGGGTTTAGGGTTGGATTAGGCGTACCCGCTACGCGGCTCCACCTAATCCAACCCTAAACCCTTTTCCTTTTTCAAGGTCACTAAACCCGCAAGAAACTGAACCCTAAGAGGTTATTGGAAAACCCTGTCGTGGATGTGATTCAAACATAGGGCACTGAACCTTAAGAGTAGGGTACTGCATAAGACGGGACGAAAAAGGGTTTAGGGTTGGATTAGGCGTACCCGCTACGCGGCTCTGCCTAATTGAACCCTAAACCCTTTTCCTTATTCAAGGTCACTAAACCCGCAAGAAATTGAGCCCTAAGAGGGTATTGGTGAACCATGTCGTGGATGTGATTCAAACATGGGGCACTGAACCTTAAGAGTAGGGTACTGCATAAGACGGGGCGGAAAAGGGTTTAGGGTTGGATTAGGCGTACCCGCTACGCGGCTCCGCCTAATCCAACCCTAAACCTTTTTCCATATTCAAGGACGGAAAAGGGTTTAGGGTTGGATTAGGCGTACCCGCTTCGCGGATCCACCTAATCCAACCCTAAACCCTTTTCCTTATTCAAGGTCACTAAACCTGCAAGAAATTGAACCCTAAGAGGGTATTGGTGAACCCTGTCGTGGATGTGATTCAAACATGGGGCACTGAACCTTAAGAGTAGGGTACTGCATAAGATGGGACGGAAAAGGGTTTAGGGTTGGATTAGGCGAACCCAGTACGCGGATCCGCCTAATCCAACCCTAAACCCTTTTCCTTTTTCAAGGACGGAAAAGGGTTTAGGGTTGGATTAGGCGAACCCGCTTCGCGGATCCGCCTAATCCAACCCTAAAACCTTTTCCTTATTCAAGGTCACTAAACCCGCAAGAAACTGAACCCTAAGAGGGTATTGGTGAACCCTGTCGTGGATGTGATTCAAACATGGGGCCCTGAACCTTAAGAGTAGGGTACTGCATAAGACGAGACGGAAAAGGGTTTAGGGTTGGATTAGGCGTACCCGCTACGCGGCTCCACCTAATCCAACCCTAAACCCTTTTCCTTTTTCAAGGTCACTAAACCCGCAAGAAACTGAACCCTAAGAGGGTATTGGTGAACCCTGTCGTGGATGTGATTCAAACATGGGGCACTGAACCTTAAGAGTAGGGTATTGCATAAGACGGGACGGAAAAGGGTTTAGGGTTGGATTAAGCGTACCCGCTACGCGGCTACGCGTATTAGACGGGACGCTAAACTCTTTTCCTTATTCAAGGACGGAAAAGGGTTTAGGGTTGGATAAGGTGGACCCGCTTCGCGGGTCCGCCTAATCCAACCCTAAACCCTTTTCCTTATTCAAGGTCACTAAACCCGCAAGAAACTGAACCCTAAGAGGGTATTGGTGAACCCTGTCGTGGATGTGATTCAAACATGTGGCACTGAACCTTAAGAGTAGGGTACTGCATAAGACGGGACGGAAAAGGGTTTAGGGTTGGATTAAGCGTACCCGCTACGCGGCTACGCGTATTAGACGGGACGCTAAACTCTTTTCCTTATTCAAGGACGGAAAAGGGTTTAGGGTTGGATAAGGTGGACCCGCTTCGCGGGTCCGCCTAATCCAACCCTAAACCCTTTTCCTTATTCAAGGTCACTAAACCTGCAAGAAATTGAACCCTAAGAGGGTATTGGTGAACCATGTCGTGGATGTGATTCAAACATGGGGCACTGAACCTTAAGAGTAGGGTACTGCATAAGACGGGACGGAAAAGGGTTTAGGGTTGGATTAGGCGTACCCGCTACGCGGCTCCGCCTAATCCAACCCTAAGCCTTTTTCCATATTCAAGGACGAAAAAGGGTTTAGGGTTGGATTAGGCGAACCCGCTTCGCGGATCCGCCTAATCCAACGTTAAACCCTTTTCCTTATTCAAGGTCACTAAACCCGCAAGAAACTGAACCCTATGAGGGTATTGGTGAACCCTGTCGTGGATGTGATTCAAACATGGGGCACTGAACCTTAAGAGTAGGGTACTGCATAAGACGGGACGGAAAAGGGTTTAGGGTTGGATTAGGCGTACCCGCTTCACGGATTCGCCTAATCCAACCCTAAACCCTTTTCCTTATTCAAGGTCACTAAACCCGCAAGAAACTAAACCCTAAGAGGTTATTGGTAAACCCTGTCGTGGATGTGATTCAAACATGGGGCACTGAACCTTAAGAGTAGGGTACTGCATAAGACGGGACGGAAAAGGGTTTAGGGTTGGATTAGGCGGACCCGCATCGCGGATCCGCCTAATCCAACCCTAAACCCTTTTCCTTATTCAAGGTCACTAAACCCGCAAGAAACTGAACCCTAAGAGGGTATTGATGAACCCTGTCGTGGATGTGATTCAAACATGGGGCACTGAACCTTAAGAGTAGGGTACTGCATAAGACGGGACGGAAAAGGGTTTAGGGTTGGATTAAGAGTACCCGCTACGCGGCTACGCGGATTAGACGGGACGCTAAACTCTTTTCCTTATTCAAGGTCACTAAACCCGCAAGAAACTGAACCCTAAGAGGGTATTGGTGAACCCTGTCGTGGATGTGATTCAAACATGTGGCACTGAACCTTAAGAGTAGGGTACTGCATAAGACGGGACGGAAAAGGGTTTAGGGTTGGATTAAGCGTACCCGCTACGCGGCTACGCGTATTAGACGGGACGCTAAACCCTTTTCCTTATTCAAGGTCACTAAACCCGCAAGAAATTGAACCCTAAGAGGGTATTGGTGAACCATGTCGTGGATGTGATTCAAACATGGGGCACTGAACCTTAAGAGTAGGGTACTGCATAAGACGGGACGGAAAAGGGTTTAGGGTTGGATTAGGCGTACCCGCTACGCGGCTCCGCCTAATCCAACCCTAAGCCTTTTTCCATATTCAAGGACGAAAAAGGGTTTAGGGTTGGATTAGGCGAACCCGCTTCGCGGATCCGCCTAATCCAACCCTAAACCCTTTTCCTTATTCAAGGTCACTAAACCCGCAAGAAACTGAACCCTAAGAGGGTATTGGGGAACCCTGTCGTGGATGTGATTCAAACATGGGGCACTGAACCTTAAGAGTAGGGTACTGCATAAGACGGGACGGAAAAGGGTTTAGGGTTGGATTAGGCGTACCCGCTTCGCGGATTCGCCTAATCCAACCCTAAACCCTTTTCCTTATTCAAGGTCACTAAACCCGCAAGAAACTAAACCCTAAGAGGTTATTGGTAAACCCTGTCGTGGATGTGATTCAATCATGGGGCACTGAACCTTAAGAGTAGGGTACTGCATAAGACGGGACGGAAAAGGGTTTAGGGTTGGATTAAGCGTACCCGCTACGCGGCTACGCGGATTAGACGGGACGCTAAACTCTTTTCCTTATTCAAGGACGGAAAAGGGTTTAGGGTTGGATAAGGTGGACCCGCTTCGCGGGTCCGCCTAATCCAACCCTAAACCCTTTTCCTTATTCAAGGTCACTAAACCCGCAAGAAACTGAACCCTAAGAGAGTATTGGTGAACCCTGTCGTGGATGTGATTAAAACATGGGGCACTGAACCTTAAGAGTAGGGTACTGCATAAGACGGGACGGAAAAGGGTTTAGGGTTGGATTAGGCGTACCCGCTACGCGGCTCCGCCTAATTGAACCCTAAACCCTTTTCCTTATTCAAGGTCACTAAACCCGCAAGAAATTGAGCCCTAAGAGGGTATTGGTGAACCATGTCGTGGATGTGATTCAAACATGGGGCACTGAACCTTAAGAGTAGGGTACTGCATAAGACGGGGCGGAAAAGGGTTTAGGGTTGGAAAAGGCGGACCCGCTTCGCGGATCCGCCTAATCCAACCCTAAACCCTTTTCCTTATTCAAGGTCACTTAACCCGCAAGAAACTGAACCCTAAGAGGGTATTGGTGAACCCTGTCGTGGATGTGATTCAGACATGGGGCACTGAACCTTAAGAGTAGGGTACTGCATAAGACGGGACGGAAAAGGGTTTAGGGTTGGATTAGGCGAACCCACTACGCGGATTCGCCTAATCCAACCCTAAACCCTTTTCCTTATTCAAGGACGGAAAAGGGTTTAGGGTTGGATTAGGCGAACCCGCTTCGCGGATCCGCCTAATCCATCCCTAAACCCTTTTCCTTATTCAAGGTCACTAAACCCGCAAGAAACTGAACCCTAAGAGGGTATTGGTGAACCCTGTCGTGGATGTGATTCAAACATGGGGCACTGAACCTTAAGAGTCGGGTACTGCATAAGACGGGACGGAAAAGGGTTTAGGGTTGGATTAGGCGAACCCACTACGCGGATCCGCCTAATCCAACCCTAAACCCTTTTCCTTATTCAAGGACGGAAAAGGGTTTAGGGTTGGATTAGAAGAACCCGCTTCGCGGATCCGCCTAATCCATCCCTAAACCCTTTTCCTTATTCAAGGTCACTAAACCTGAAAGAAACTGAACCCTAAGAGGGTATTGGTGAACCCTGTCGTGGATGTGATTCAAACATGGGGCACTGAACCTTAAGAGTAGGGTACTGCATAAGACGGGGCGGAAAAGGGTTTAGGGTTGGAAAAGGCGGACCCGCTTCGCGGATCCGCCTAATCCAACCCTAAACCCTTTTCCTTATTCAAGGTCACTTAACCCGCAAGAAACTGAACCCTAAGAGGGTATTGGTGAACCCTGTCGTGGATGTGATTCAGACATGGGGCACTGAACCTTAAGAGTAGGGTACTGCATAAGACGGGACGGAAAAGGGTTTAGGGTTGGATTAAGCGTACCCGCTACGCGGCTACGCGTATTAGACGGGACGCTAAACTCTTTTCCTTATTCAAGGACGGAAAAGGGTTTAGGGTTGGATAAGGTGGACCCGCTTCGCGGGTCCGCCTAATCCAACCCTAAACCCTTTTCCTTATTCAAGGTCACTAAACCCGCAAGAAACTGAACCCTAAGAGGGTATTGGTGAACCCTGTCGTGGATGTGATTCAAACATGTGGCACTGAACCTTAAGAGTAGGGTACTGCATAAGACGGGACGGAAAAGGGTTTAGGGTTGGATTAAGCGTACCCGCTACGCGGCTACGCGTATTAGACGGGACGCTAAACTCTTTTCCTTATTCAAGGACGGAAAAGGGTTTAGGGTTGGATAAGGTGGACCCGCTTCGCGGGTCCGCCTAATCCAACCCTAAACCCTTTTCCTTATTCAAGGTCACTAAACCTGCAAGAAATTGAACCCTAAGAGGGTATTGGTGAACCATGTCGTGGATGTGATTCAAACATGGGGCACTGAACCTTAAGAGTAGGGTACTGCATAAGACGGGACGGAAAAGGGTTTAGGGTTGGATTAGGCGTACCCGCTACGCGGCTCCGCCTAATCCAACCCTAAGCCTTTTTCCATATTCAAGGACGAAAAAGGGTTTAGGGTTGGATTAGGCGAACCCGCTTCGCGGATCCGCCTAATCCAACGTTAAACCCTTTTCCTTATTCAAGGTCACTAAACCCGCAAGAAACTGAACCCTATGAGGGTATTGGTGAACCCTGTCGTGGATGTGATTCAAACATGGGGCACTGAACCTTAAGAGTAGGGTACTGCATAAGACGGGACGGAAAAGGGTTTAGGGTTGGATTAGGCGTACCCGCTTCACGGATTCGCCTAATCCAACCCTAAACCCTTTTCCTTATTCAAGGTCACTAAACCCGCAAGAAACTAAACCCTAAGAGGTTATTGGTAAACCCTGTCGTGGATGTGATTCAAACATGGGGCACTGAACCTTAAGAGTAGGGTACTGCATAAGACGGGACGGAAAAGGGTTTAGGGTTGGATTAGGCGGACCCGCATCGCGGATCCGCCTAATCCAACCCTAAACCCTTTTCCTTATTCAAGGTCACTAAACCCGCAAGAAACTGAACCCTAAGAGGGTATTGATGAACCCTGTCGTGGATGTGATTCAAACATGGGGCACTGAACCTTAAGAGTAGGGTACTGCATAAGACGGGACGGAAAAGGGTTTAGGGTTGGATTAAGAGTACCCGCTACGCGGCTACGCGGATTAGACGGGACGCTAAACTCTTTTCCTTATTCAAGGTCACTAAACCCGCAAGAAACTGAACCCTAAGAGGGTATTGGTGAACCCTGTCGTGGATGTGATTCAAACATGTGGCACTGAACCTTAAGAGTAGGGTACTGCATAAGACGGGACGGAAAAGGGTTTAGGGTTGGATTAAGCGTACCCGCTACGCGGCTACGCGTATTAGACGGGACGCTAAACCCTTTTCCTTATTCAAGGTCACTAAACCCGCAAGAAATTGAACCCTAAGAGGGTATTGGTGAACCATGTCGTGGATGTGATTCAAACATGGGGCACTGAACCTTAAGAGTAGGGTACTGCATAAGACGGGACGGAAAAGGGTTTAGGGTTGGATTAGGCGTACCCGCTACGCGGCTCCGCCTAATCCAACCCTAAGCCTTTTTCCATATTCAAGGACGAAAAAGGGTTTAGGGTTGGATTAGGCGAACCCGCTTCGCGGATCCGCCTAATCCAACCCTAAACCCTTTTCCTTATTCAAGGTCACTAAACCCGCAAGAAACTGAACCCTAAGAGGGTATTGGGGAACCCTGTCGTGGATGTGATTCAAACATGGGGCACTGAACCTTAAGAGTAGGGTACTGCATAAGACGGGACGGAAAAGGGTTTAGGGTTGGATTAGGCGTACCCGCTTCGCGGATTCGCCTAATCCAACCCTAAACCCTTTTCCTTATTCAAGGTCACTAAACCCGCAAGAAACTAAACCCTAAGAGGTTATTGGTAAACCCTGTCGTGGATGTGATTCAATCATGGGGCACTGAACCTTAAGAGTAGGGTACTGCATAAGACGGGACGGAAAAGGGTTTAGGGTTGGATTAAGCGTACCCGCTACGCGGCTACGCGGATTAGACGGGACGCTAAACTCTTTTCCTTATTCAAGGACGGAAAAGGGTTTAGGGTTGGATAAGGTGGACCCGCTTCGCGGGTCCGCCTAATCCAACCCTAAACCCTTTTCCTTATTCAAGGTCACTAAACCCGCAAGAAACTGAACCCTAAGAGAGTATTGGTGAACCCTGTCGTGGATGTGATTAAAACATGGGGCACTGAACCTTAAGAGTAGGGTACTGCATAAGACGGGACGGAAAAGGGTTTAGGGTTGGATTAGGCGTACCCGCTACGCGGCTCCGCCTAATTGAACCCTAAACCCTTTTCCTTATTCAAGGTCACTAAACCCGCAAGAAATTGAGCCCTAAGAGGGTATTGGTGAACCATGTCGTGGATGTGATTCAAACATGGGGCACTGAACCTTAAGAGTAGGGTACTGCATAAGACGGGGCGGAAAAGGGTTTAGGGTTGGAAAAGGCGGACCCGCTTCGCGGATCCGCCTAATCCAACCCTAAACCCTTTTCCTTATTCAAGGTCACTTAACCCGCAAGAAACTGAACCCTAAGAGGGTATTGGTGAACCCTGTCGTGGATGTGATTCAGACATGGGGCACTGAACCTTAAGAGTAGGGTACTGCATAAGACGGGACGGAAAAGGGTTTAGGGTTGGATTAGGCGAACCCACTACGCGGATTCGCCTAATCCAACCCTAAACCCTTTTCCTTATTCAAGGACGGAAAAGGGTTTAGGGTTGGATTAGGCGAACCCGCTTCGCGGATCCGCCTAATCCATCCCTAAACCCTTTTCCTTATTCAAGGTCACTAAACCCGCAAGAAACTGAACCCTAAGAGGGTATTGGTGAACCCTGTCGTGGATGTGATTCAAACATGGGGCACTGAACCTTAAGAGTCGGGTACTGCATAAGACGGGACGGAAAAGGGTTTAGGGTTGGATTAGGCGAACCCACTACGCGGATCCGCCTAATCCAACCCTAAACCCTTTTCCTTATTCAAGGACGGAAAAGGGTTTAGGGTTGGATTAGAAGAACCCGCTTCGCGGATCCGCCTAATCCATCCCTAAACCCTTTTCCTTATTCAAGGTCACTAAACCTGAAAGAAACTGAACCCTAAGAGGGTATTGGTGAACCCTGTCGTGGATGTGATTCAAACATGGGGCACTGAACCTTAAGAGTAGGGTACTGCATAAGACGGGGCGGAAAAGGGTTTAGGGTTGGAAAAGGCGGACCCGCTTCGCGGATCCGCCTAATCCAACCCTAAACCCTTTTCCTTATTCAAGGTCACTTAACCCGCAAGAAACTGAACCCTAAGAGGGTATTGGTGAACCCTGTCGTGGATGTGATTCAGACATGGGGCACTGAACCTTAAGAGTAGGGTACTGCATAAGACGGGACGGAAAAGGGTTTAGGGTTGGATTAGGCGAACCCACTACGCGGATTCGCCTAATCCAACCCTAAACCCTTTTCCTTATTCAAGGACGGAAAAGGGTTTAGGGTTGGATTAGGCGAACCCGCTTCGCGGATCCGCCTAATCCATCCCTAAACCCTTTTCCTTATTCAAGGTCACTAAACCCGCAAGAAACTGAACCCTAAGAGGGTATTGGTGAACCCTGTCGTGGATGTGATTCAAACATGGGGCACTGAACCTTAAGAGTAGGGTACTGCATAAGACGGGACGGAAAAGGGTTTAGGGTTGGATTAGGCGAACCCACTACGCGGATCCGCCTAATCCAACCCTAAACCCTTTTCCTTATTCAAGGACGGAAAAGGGTTTAGGGTTGGATTAGAAGAACCCGCTTCGCGGATCCGCCTAATCCATCCCTAAACCCTTTTCCTTATTCAAGGTCACTAAACCTGAAAGAAACTGAACCCTAAGAGGGTATTGGTGAACCCTGTCGTGGATGTGATTCAAACATGGGGCACTGAACCTTAAGAGTAGGGTACTGCATAAGACGGGACGGAAAAGGGTTTAGGGTTGGATTAGGCGAACCCACTACGCGGATCCGCCTAATCCAACCCTAAACCCTTTTCCTTATTCAAGGACGGAAAAGGGTTTAGGGTTGGATTAGGCGAACCCGCTTCGCGGATCCGCTTAATCCATCCCTAAACCCTTTTCCTTATTCAAGGTCACTAAACCCGCAAGAAACTGAACCCTAAGAGGGTATTGGTGAACCCTGTCGTGGATGTGATTCAAACATGGGGCACTGAACCTTAAGAGTAGGGTACTGCATAAGACGGGACGGAAAAGGGTTTAGGGTTGGATTAGGCGAACCCACTACGCGGATCCGCCTAATCCAACCCTAAACCCTTTTCCTTATTCAAGGACGGAAAAGGGTTTAGGGTTGGATTAGGCGAACCCGCTTCGCGGATCCACCTAATCCAACCCTAAACCCTTTTCCTTATTCAAGGTCACTAAACCTGCAAGAAATTGAACCCTAAGAGGGTATTTGTGAACCCTGTCGTGGATGTGATTCAAACATGGGGCACTGAACCTTAAGAGTAGGGTACTGCATAAGACGGGACGGAAAAGGGTTTAGGGTTGGATTAGGCGGACCCGCTTCGCGTATCCGCCTAATCCAACCCTAAACCCTTTTCCCTATTCAAGGTCACAAAACCCGCAAGAAACTGAACCCTAAGAGGGTATTGGTGAACCCTGTCGTGGATGTGATTCAAACATGGGGCACTGAACCTTAAGAGTAGGGTACTGCATAAGACAGGACGGAAAAGGGTTTAGGGTTGGATTAGGCGAACCCACTACGCGGATCCGCCTAATCCAACCCTAAACCCTTTTTGCTTATTCAAGGACGGAAAAGGGTTTAGGGTTGGATTAGAAGAACCCGCTTCGCGGATCCGCCTAATCCATCCCTAAACCCTTTTCCTTATTCAAGGTCACTAAACCCGCAAGAAACTGAACCCTAAGAGGGTATTGGTGAACCTTGTCGTGGATGTGATTCAAACATGGGGCACTGAACCTTAAGAGTAGGGTACTGCATAAGACGGGACGGAAAAGGGTTTAGGGTTGGATTAGGCGAACCCACTACGCGGATCCGCCTAATCCAACCCTAAACCCTTTTCCTTATTCAAGGTCACAAAACCCGCAAGAAACTGAACCCTAAGAGGGTATTGGTGAACCCTGTCGTGGATGTGATTCAAACATGGGGCACTGAACCTTAAGAGTAGGGTACTGCATAAGACGGGACGGAAAAGGGTTTAGGGTTGGATTAGGCGTACCCGCTACTTGGCTCCGCCTAATCCAACCCTAAACCCTTTTCCTTATTCAAGGTCACTAAACCCGCAAGAAACTAAACCCTAAGAGGTTATTGGTAAACCCTGTCGTGGATGTGATTCAAACATGGGGCACTGAACCTTAAGAGTAGGGTACTGCATAAGACGGGACGGAAAAGGGTTTAGGGTTGGATTAGGCGGACCCGCTTCGCGGATCCGCCTAATCCAACCCTAAACCCTTTTCCTTATTCAAGGTCACTAAACCCGCAAGAAACTGAATCCTAAGAGGGTATTGGTGAACCCTGTCGTGGATGTGATTCAAACATGGGGCACTGAACCTTTAGAGTAGGGTACTGCATAAGACGGGACGGAAAAGGGTTTAGGGTTGGATTAGGGGTACCCGCTACTCGGCTCCGCCTAATCCAACCCTAAACCCTTTTCCTTATTCAAGGTCACTAAACCCGCAAGAAACTGAACCCTAAGAGGGTATTGATGAACCCTGTCGTGGATGTGATTCAAACATGGGGCACTGAACCTTAAGAGTAGGGTACTGCATAAGACGGGACGGAAAAGGGTTTAGGGTTGGATTAAGCGTACCCGCTACGCGGCTACGCGGATTAGACGGGACGCTAAACTCTTTTCCTTATTCAAGGACGGAAAAGGGTTTAGGGTTGGATAAGGTGGACCCGCTTCGCGGGTACGCCTAATCCAACCCTAAACCCTTTTCCTTATTCAAGGTCACTAAACCCGCAAGAAACTGAACCCTAAGAGGGTATTGGTGAACCCTGTCGTGGATGTGATTCAAACATGGGGCACTGAACCTTAAGAGTAGGGTACTGCATAAGATGGGACGGAAAAGGGTTTAGGGTTGGATTAGGCGTACCCGCTACGCGGCTCCGCCTAATTGAACCCTAAACCCTTTTCCTTATTCAAGGTCACTAAACCCGCAAGAAATTGAACCCTAAGAGGGTATTGGTGAACCATGTCGTGGATGTGATTCAAACATGGGGCACTGAACCTTAAGAGTAGGGTACTGCATAAGACGGGGCAGAAAAGGGTTTAGGGTTGGATTAGGCGAACCCACTACGCGGATCCGCCTAATCCAACCCTAAACCTTTTTCCATATTCAAGGACGAAAAAGGGTTTAGGGTTGGATTAGGCGTACCCGCTTCGCGGATCCGCCTAATCCAACCCTAAACCCTTTTCCTTATTCAAGGTCACTAAACCTGCAAGAAATTGAACCCTAAGAGGGTATTGGTGAACCCTGTCGTGGATGTGATTCAAACATGGGGCACTGAACCTTAAGAGTAAGGTACTGCATAAGACGGGACGGAAAAGGGTTTAGGGTTGGATTAGGCGAACCCACTACGCGGATCCGCCTAATCCAACCCTAAACCCTTTTCCTTATTCAAGGACGGAAAAGGGTTTAGGGTTGGATTAGGCGAACCCGCTTCGCGGATCCACCTAATCCAACCCTAAACCCTTTTCCTTATTCAAGGTCACTAAACCTGCAAGAAATTGAACCCTAAGAGGGTATTTGTGAACCCTGTCGTGGATGTGATTCAAACATGGGGCACTGAACCTTAAGAGTAGGGTACTGCATAAGACGGGACGGAAAAGGGTTTAGGGTTGGATTAGGCGGACCCGCTTCGCGTATCCGCCTAATCCAACCCTAAACCCTTTTCCCTATTCAAGGTCACTAAACCCGCAAGAAACTGAATCCTAAGAGGGTATTGGTGAACCCTGTCGTGGATGTGATTCAAACATGGGGCACTGAACCTTAAGAGTAGGGTACTGCATAAGACGGGACGGAAAAGGGTTTAGGGTTGGATTAAGCGTACCCGCTACTTGGCTCCGCCTAATCCAACCCTAAACCCTTTTCCTTATTCAAGGTCACTAAACCCGCAAGAAACTGAACCCTAAGAGGGTATTGATGAACCCTGTCGTTGATGTGATTCAAACATGGGGCACTGAACCTTAAGAGTAGGGTACTGCATAAGACGGGACGAAAAAGGGTTTAGGGTTGGATTAAGCGTACCCGCTAAGCATTTACGCGGATTAGACGGGACGCTAAACTCTTTTCCTTATTCAAGGACGGAAAAGGGTTTAGGGTTGGATAAGGTGGACCCGCTTCGCGGGTCCGCCTAATCCAACCCTAAACCCTTTTCCTTATTCAAGGTCACTAAACCCGCAAGAAACTGAACCCTAAGAGGGTATTGGTGAACTCTATCGTGGATGTAATTCAAACATGGGGCACTGAACCTTAAGAGTAGGGTACTGCATAAGATGGGACGGAAAAGGGTTTAGGGTTGGATTAGGCATACCCGCTACGCGGCTCCGCCTAATTGAACCCTAAACCCTTTTCCTTATTCAAGGTCACTAAACCCGCAAGAAATTGAACCCTAAGAGGGTATTGGTGAACCATGTCGTGGATGTGATTCAAACATGGGGCACTGAACCTTAAGAGTAGGGTACTGCATAAGACGGGGCGGAAAAGGGTTTAGGGTTGGATTAGGCGTACCCGCTACGCGGCTCCGCCTAATCCAACCCTAAACCATTTTCCATATTCAAGGACGGAAAATGGTTTAGGGTTGGATTAGGCGTACCCGCTTCGCGGATCCACCTAATCCAACCCTAAACCCTTTTCCTTATTCAACGTCACTAAACCTGCAAGAAATTGAACCCTAAGAGGGTATTTGTGAACCCTGTCGTGGATGTGATTCAAACATGGGGCACTGAACCTTAAGAGTAAGGTACTGCATAAGACGGGACGGAAAAGGGTTTAGGGTTGGATTAGGCGAACCCACTACGCGGATCCGCCTAATCCAACCCTAAACCTTTTTCCATATTCAAGGACGAAAAAGGGTTTAGGGTTGGATTAGGCGTACCCGCTTCGCGGATCCGCCTAATCCAACCCTAAACCCTTTTCCTTATTCAAGGTCACTAAACCTGCAAGAAATTGAACCCTAAGAGGGTATTGGTGAACCCTGTCGTGGATGTGATTCAAACATGGGGCACTGAACCTTAAGAGTAAGGTACTGCATAAGACGGGACGGAAAAGGGTTTAGGGTTGGATTAGGCGAACCCACTACGCGGATCCGCCTAATCCAACCCTAAACCCTTTTCCTTATTCAAGGACGGAAAAGGGTTTAGGGTTGGATTAGGCGAACCCGCTTCGCGGATCCACCTAATCCAACCCTAAACCCTTTTCCTTATTCAAGGTCACTAAACCTGCAAGAAATTGAACCCTAAGAGGGTATTTGTGAACCCTGTCGTGGATGTGATTCAAACATGGGGCACTGAACCTTAAGAGTAGGGTACTGCATAAGACGGGACGGAAAAGGGTTTAGGGTTGGATTAGGCGGACCCGCTTCGCGTATCCGCCTAATCCAACCCTAAACCCTTTTCCCTATTCAAGGTCACTAAACCCGCAAGAAACTGAATCCTAAGAGGGTATTGGTGAACCCTGTCGTGGATGTGATTCAAACATGGGGCACTGAACCTTAAGAGTAGGGTACTGCATAAGACGGGACGGAAAAGGGTTTAGGGTTGGATTAGGCGTACCCGCTACTTGGCTCCGCCTAATCCAACCCTAAACCCTTTTCCTTATTCAAGGTCACTAAACCCGCAAGAAACTGAACCCTAAGAGGGTATTGATGAACCCTGTCGTGGATGTGATTCAAACATGGGGCACTGAACCTTAAGAGTAGGGTACTGCATAAGACGGGACGAAAAAGGGTTTAGGGTTGGATTAAGCGTACCCGCTAAGCGTTTACGCGGATTAGACGGGACGCTAAACTCTTTTCCTTATTCAAGGACGGAAAAGGGTTTAGGGTTGGATAAGGTGGACCCGCTTCGCGGGTCCGCCTAATCCAACCCTAAACCCTTTTCCTTATTCAAGGTCACTAAACCCGCAAGAAACTGAACCCTAAGAGGGTATTGGTGAACTCTATCGTGGATGTAATTCAAACATGGGGCACTGAACCTTAAGAGTAGGGTACTGCATAAGATGGGACGGAAAAGGGTTTAGGGTTGGATTAGGCATACCCGCTACGCGGCTCCGCCTAATTGAACCCTAAACCCTTTTCCTTATTCAATGTCACTAAACCCGCAAGAAATTGAACCCTAAGAGGGTATTGGTGAACCATGTCGTGGATGTGATTCAAACATGGGGCACTGAACCTTAAGAGTAGGGTACTGCATAAGACGGGGCGGAAAGGGTTTAGGGTTGGATTAGGCGTACCCGCTACGCGGCTCCGCCTAATCCAACCCTAAACCATTTTCCATATTCAAGGACGGAAAATGGTTTAGGGTTGGATTAGGCGTACCCGCTTCGCGGATCCACCTAATCCAACCCTAAACCCTTTTCCTTATTCAAGGTCACTAAACCTGCAAGAAATTGAACCCTAAGAGGGTATTTGTGAACCCTGTCGTGGATGTGATTCAAACATGGGGCCCTGAACCATAAGAGTAGGGTACTGCATAAGACGGGACGGAAAAGGGTTTAGGGTTGGATTAGGCGAACCCACTACGCGGATCCGCCTAATCCAACCGTAAACCCTTTTCCTTTTTCAAGGACGAAAAAGGGTTTAGGGTTGGATTAGGCGAACCCGCTTCGCGGATCCGCCTAATCCAACCCTAAACCCTTTTCCCTATTCAAGGTCACTAAACCCGCAAGAAACTGAATCCTAAGAGGGTATTGGTGAACCCTGTCGTGGATGTGATTCAAACATGGGGCACTGAACCTTAAGAGTAGGGTACTGCATAAGACGGGACGGAAAAGGGTTTAGGGTTGGATTAGGCGTACCCGCTACTTGGCTCCGCCTAATCCAACCCTAAACCCTTTTCCTTATTCAAGGTCACTAAACCCGCAAGAAACTGAACCCTAAGAGGGTATTGATGAACCCTGTCGTGGATGTGATTCAAACATGGGGCACTGAACCTTCAGAGTAGGGTACTGCATAAGACGGGACGAAAAAGGGTTTAGGGTTGGATTAAGCGTACCCGCTAAGCGTTTACGCGGATTAGACGGGACGCTAAACTCTTTTCCTTATTCAAGGACGGAAAAGGGTTTAGGGTTGGATAAGGTGGACCCGCTTCGCGGGTCCGCCTAATCCAACCCTAAACCCTTTTCCTTATTCAAGGTCACTAAACCCGCAAGAAACTGAACCTTAAGAGGGTATTGGTGAACTCTGTCGTGGATGTGATTCAAACATGGGGCACTGAACCTTAAGAGTAGGGTACTGCATAAGATGGGACGGAAAAGGGTTTAGGGTTGGATTAGGCATACCCGCTACGCGGCTCCGCCTAATTGAACCCTAAACCCTTTTCCTTATTCAAGGTCACTAAACCCGCAAGAAATTGAACCCTAAGAGGGTATTGGTGAACCATGTCGTGGATGTGATTCAAACATGGGGCACTGAACCTTAAGAGTAGGGTACTGCATAAGACGGGGCGGAAAAGGGTTTAGGGTTGGATTAGGCGTACCCGCTACGCGGCTCCGCCTAATCCAACCCTAAACCTTTTTCCATATTCAAGGACGGAAAATGGTTCAGGGTTCGATTAGGCGTACTCGCTTCGCGGATCCACCTAATCCAACCCTAAACCCTTTTCCTTATTCAAGGTCACTAAACCTGCAAGAAATTGAACCCTAAGAGGGTATTTGTGAACCCTGTCGTGGATGTGATTCAAACATGGGGCACTGAACCTTAAGAGTAGGGTACTGCATAAGACGGGACGGAAAAGGGTTTAGGGTTGGATTAGGCGAACCCACTACGCGGATCCGCCTAATCCAACCGTAAACCCTTTTCCTTTTTCAAGGACGAAAAAGGGTTTAGGGTTGGATTAGGCGAACCCGCTTCGCGGATCCGCCTAATCCAACCCTAAACCCTTTTCCCTATTCAAGGTCACTAAACCCGAAAGAAACTGAATCCTAAGAGGGTATTGGTGAACCCTGTCGTGGATGTGATTCAAACATGGGGCACTGAACCTTAAGAGTAGGGTACTGCATAAGACGGGACGGAAAAGGGTTTAGGGTTGGATTAAGCGTACCCGCTAAGCGTTTACGCGGATTTGACGGGACGCTAAACTCTTTTCCTTATTCAAGGACAGAAAAGGGTTTAGGGTTGGATAAGGTGGACCTGCTTCGCGGGTCCGCCTAATCCAACCCTAAACCCTTTTCCTTATTCAAGGTCACTAAACCCGCAAGAAACTGAACCCTAAAAGGGTATTGGTGAACTCTGTCGTGGATGTGATTCAAACATGGGGCACTGAACCTTAAGAGTAGGGTACTGCATAAGATGGGACGGAAAAGGGTTTAGGGTTGGATTAGGCATACCCGCTACGCGGCTCCGCCTAATTGAACCCTAAACCCTTTTCCTTATTCAAGGTCACTAAACCCGCAAGAAATTGAACCCTAAGAGGGTATTGGTGAACCATGTCGTGGATGTGATTCAAACATGGGGCACTGAACCTTAAGAGTAGGGTACTGCATAAGACGGGGCGGAAAAGGGTTTAGGGTTGGATTAGGCGAACCCGCTACGCGGCTCCGCCTAATCCAACCCTAAACCTTTTTCCATATTCAAGGACGGAAAATGGTTTAGGGTTGGATTAGGCGTACCCGCTTCGCGGATCCACCTAATCCAACCCTAAACCCTTTTCCTTATTCAAGGTCACTAAACCTGCAAGAAATTGAACCCTAAGAGGGTATTGGTGAACCCTGTCGTGGATGTGATTCAAACATGGGGCACTGAACCTTAAGAGTAAGGTACTGCATAAGACGGGACGGAAAAGGGTTTAGGGTTGGATTAGGCGAACCCACTACGCGGATCCGCCTAATCCAACCGTAAACCCTTTTCCTTTTTCAAGGACGAAAAAGGGTTTAGGGTTGGATTAGGCGAACCCGCTTCGCGGATCCGCCTAATCCAACCCTAAACCCTTTTCCTTATTCAAGGTCACTAAACCCGCAAGAAATTGAACCCTAAGAGGGTATTGGTGAACCATGTCGTGGATGTGATTCAAACATGGGGCACTGAACCTTAAGAGTAGGGTACTGCATAAGACGGGGCGGAAAAGGGTTTAGGGTTGGATTAGGCGAACCCGCTACGCGGATCCGCCTAATCCAACCCTAAACCCTTTTCCTTATTCAAGGACGGAAAAGGGTTTAGGGTTGGATTAGGCGAACCCGCTTCGCGGATCCGCCTAATCCAACCCTAAACCCTTTTCCTTATTCAAGGTCACTAAACCCGCAAGAAACTAAACCCTAAGAGGTTATTGGTAAACCCTGTCGTGGATGTGATTCAAACATGGGGCACTGAACCTTAAGAGTAGGGTACTGCATAAGACGGGACGGAAAAGGGTTTAGGGTTGGATTAGGCGGACCCGCTTCGCGGATCCGCCTAATCCAACCCTAAACCCTTTTCCCTATTCAAGGTCACTAAACCCGCAAGAAACTGAATCCTAAGAGGGTATTGGTGAACCCTGTCGTGGATGTGATTCAAACATGGGGCACTGAACCTTAAGAGTAGGGTACTGCATAAGACGGGACGGAAAAGGGTTTAGGGTTGGATTAGGCGTACCCGCTACGCGGCTCCGCCTAATCCAACCCTAAACCCTTTTCCTTATTCAAGGTCACTAAACCCGCAAGAAACTGAACCCTAAGAGGGTATTGATGAACCCTGTCGTGGATGTGATTCAAACATGGGGCACTGAACCTTAAGAGTAGGGTACTGCATAAGACAGGATGGAAAAGGGTTTAGGGTTGGATTAAGCGTACCCGCTAAGCGTTTACGCGGATTAGACGGGACGCTAAACTCTTTTCCTTATTCAAGGACGGAAAAGGGTTTAGGGTTGAATAAGGTGGACACGCTTCGCGTGTCCGCCTAATCCAACCCTAAACCCTTTTCCTTATTCAAGGTCACTAAACCCGCAAGAAACTTAACCCTAAGAGGGTATTGGTGAACTCTGTCGTGGATGTGATTCAAACATGGAGCACTGAACCTTAAGAGTAGGGTACTGCATAAGATGGGACGGAAAAGGGTTTAGGGTTGGATTAGGCATACCCGCTACGCGGCTCCGCCTAATTGAACCCTAAACCCTTTTCCTTATTCAAGGTCACTAAACCCGCAAGAAATTGAACCCTAAGAGGGTATTGGTGAACCATGTCGTGGATGTGATTCAAACATGGGGCACTGAACCTTAAGAGTAGGGTACTGCATAAGACGGGACGGAAAAGGGTTTAGGCTTGGATTAGGCGAACCCACTACGCGGATCCGCCTAATCCAACCGTAAACCCTTTTCCTTTTTCAAGGACGAAAAAGGGTTTAGGGTTGGATTAGGCGAACCCGCTTCGCGGATCCGCCTAATCCAACCCTAAAACCTTTTCCTTATTTAAGGTCACTAAACCCGCAAGAAACTGAACCCTAAGAGGGTATTGGTGAACCCTGTCGTGGATGTGATTCAAACATGGGGCCCTGAACCTTAAAAGTAGGGTACTGCATAAGACGGGACAGAAAAGGGTTTAGGGTTGGATTAGGCGTACCCGCTTCGCGGATCCGCCTAATCCAACCCTAAACCCTTTTCCTTATTCAAGGTCACTAAACCCGCAAGAAACTGAACCCTAAGAGGTTATTGGTAAACCCTGTCGTGGATGTGATTCAAACATGGGGCACTGAATCTTAAGAGTAGGGTACTGCATAAGACGGGACGGAAAAGGGTTTAGGGTTGGATAAGGCGGACCCGCTTCGCGGATCCGCCTAATCTAACCCTAAACCCTTTTCCTTATTCAAGGTCACTTAACCCGCAAGAAACTGAACCCAAAGAGGGTATTGGTGAACCCTGTCGTGGATGTGATTCAAACATGGGGCACTGAACCTTAAGAGTAGGGTACTGCATAAGACGGGACGGAAAAGGGTTTAGGTTTGGAATAGGCGTACCCGCTTCGCGGATCCGCCTAATCCAACCCTAAACCCTTTTCCTTATTCACGGTCACTAAACCCGCAAGAAACTAAACCCTAAGAGGTTATTGGTAAACCCTGTCGTGGATGTGATTCAAACATGGGGCACTGAAACTTAAGAGTAGGGTACTGCATAAGACGGGATGGAAAAGGGTTTAGGGTTGGATAAGGCCGACCCGCTTCGCGGATCCGCCTAATCCAACCCTAAACCCTTTTCCTTATTCAAGGTCACTTAACCCGCAAGAAACTGAACCCTAAGAGGTTATTGGTAAACCCTGTCGTGGATGTGATTCAAACATGGGGCAATGAACCTTAAGAGTAGGGTACTGCATAAGACGGGACGGAAAAGGGTTTAGGGTTAGATAAGGAGGACCCGCTTTGCGGATCTGCCTAATCTAACCCTAAACCCTTTTCCTTATTCAAGGTCACTAAACCCGCAAGAAACTGAACCCTAAGCGGGTATTGGTGAACCCTGTCGTGGATGTGATTCAAACATGGGGCACTAAACCTTAAGAGTAGGGTACTGCATAAGACGGGACGGAAAAGGGTTTAGGGTTGGATTAAGCGTACCCGCTACGCGGCTACGCGGATTAGACGGGACGCTAAACTCTTTTCCTTATTCAAGGTCACTAAACCCGCAAGAAACTGAACCCTAAGAGGGTATTGGTGAACCCTATCGTGGATGTGATTCAAACATGGGGCACTGAACCATAAGAGTAGGGTACTGCATAAGACGGGACGGAAAAGGGTTTAGGGTTGGATTAGGCGTACCCGCTACGCGGCTCCGCCTAATTGAACCCTAAACCCTTTTCCTTATTCAAGGTCACTAAACCCGCAAGAAATTGAACCCTAAGAGGGTATTGGTGAACCATGTCGTGGATGTGATTCAAACATGGGGCACTGAACCTTAAGAGTAGGGTACTGCATAAGACGGGGCGGAAAAGGGTTTAGGGTTGGATTAGGCGTACCCGCTACGCGGCTCCGCCTAATCCAACCCTAAACCTTTTTCCATATTCAAGGACGGAAAAGAGTTTAGGGTTGGATTAGGCGAACCCGCTTCGCGGATCCGCCTAATCCAACCCTAAACCCTTTTCCTTATTCAAGGTCACTAAACCCGCAAGAAACTGAACCCTAAGAGGGTATTGATGAACCCTGTCGTGGATGTGATTCAAACATGGGGCACTGAACCTTAAGAGTAGGGTACTGCATAAGACAGTACGGAAAAGGGTTTAGGGTTGGATTAGGCGTACCCGCTTCGCGGATCCGCCTAATCCAACCCTAAACCCTTTTCCTTATTCAAGGTCACTAAACCCGCAAGAAACTGAACCCTAAGAGGTTATTGGTAAACCCTGTCGTGGATGTGATTCAAACATGGGGCACTGAATCTTAAGAGTAGGGTACTGCATAAGACGGGACGGAAAAGGGTTTAGGGTTGGATAAGGCGGACCCGCTTCGCGGATCCGCCTAATCTAACCCTAAACCCTTTTCCTTATTCAAGGTCACTTAACCCGCAAGAAACTGAACCCAAAGAAGGTATTGGTGAACCCTGTCGTGGATGTGATTCAAACATGGGGCACTGAACCTTAAGAGTAGGGTACTGCATAAGACGGGACGGAAAAGGGTTTAGGGTTGGAATAGGCGTACCCGCTTCGCGGATCCGCCTAATCCAACCCTAAACCCTTTTCCTTATTCACGGTCACTAAACCCGCAAGAAACTAAACCCTAAGAGGTTATTGGTAAACCCTGTCGTGGATGTGATTCAAACATGGGGCACTGAAACTTAAGAGTAGGGTACTGCATAAGACGGGATGGAAAAGGGTTTAGGGTTGGATAAGGCCGACCCGCTTCGCGGATCCGCCTAATCCAACCCTAAACCCTTTTCCTTATTCAAGGTCACTTAACCCGCAAGAAACTGAACCCTAAGAGGTTATTGGTAAACCCTGTCGTGGATGTGATTCAAACATGGGGCAATGAACCTTAAGAGTAGGGTACTGCATAAGACGGGACGGAAAAGGGTTTAGGGTTGGATAAGGCGGACCCGCTTTGCGGATCTGCCTAATCTAACCCTAAACCCTTTTCCTTATTCAAGGTCACTAAACCCGCAAGAAACTGAACCCTAAGCGGGTATTGGTGAACCCTGTCGTGGATGTGATTCAAACATGGGGCACTGAACCTTAAGAGTAGGGTACTGCATAAGACGGGACGGAAAAGGGTTTAGGGTTGGATTAAGCGTACCCGCTACGCGGCTACGCGGATTAGACGGGACGCTAAACTCTTTTCCTTATTCAAGGTCACTAAACCCGCAAGAAACTGAACCCTAAGAGGGTATTGGTGAACCCTATCGTGGATGTGATTCAAACATGGGGCACTGAACCATAAGAGTAGGGTACTGCATAAGACGGGACGGAAAAGGGTTTAGGGTTGGATTAGGCGTACCCGCTACGCGGCTCCGCCTAATTGAACCCTAAACCCTTTTCCTTATTCAAGGTCACTAAACCCGCAAGAAATTGAACCCTAAGAGGGTATTGGTGAACCATGTCGTGGATGTGATTGAAACATGGGGCACTGAACCTTAAGAGTAGGGTACTGCATAAGACGGGGCGGAAAAGGGTTTAGGGTTGGATTAGGCGTACCCGCTACGCGGCTCCGCCTAATCCAACCCTAAACCTTTTTCCATATTCAAGGACGGAAAAGGGTTTAGGGTTGGATTAGGCGAACCCGCTTCGCGGATCCGCCTAATCCAACCCTAAACCCTTTTCCTTATTCAAGGTCACTAAACCCGCAAGAAACTGAACCCTAAGAGGGTATTGATGAACCCTGTCGTGGATGTGATTCAAACATGGGGCACTGAACCTTAAGAGTAGGGTACTGCATAAGACAGGATGGAAAAGGGTTTAGGGTTGGATTAAGCGTACCCGCTAAGCGTTTACGCGGATTAGACGGGACGCTAAACTCTTTTCCTTATTCAAGGACGGAAAAGGGTTTAGGGTTGGATAAGGTGGACCCGCTTCGCGGGTCCGCCTAATCCAACCCTAAACCCTTTTCCTTATTCAAGGTCACTAAACCCGCAAGAAACTGAACCCTAAGAGGGTATTGGTGAACTCTGTCGTGGATGTGATTCAAACATGGGGCACTGAACCTTAAGAGTAGGGTACTGCATAAGATGGGACGGAAAAGGGTTTAGGGTTGGATTAGGCATACCCGCTACGCGGCTCCGCCTAATTGAACCCTAAACCCTTTTCCTTATTCAAGGTCACTAAACCCGCAAGAAATTGAACCCTAAGAGGGTATTGGTGAACCATGTCGTGGATGTGATTCAAACATGGGGCACTGAACCTTAAGAGTAGGGTACTGCATAAGACGGGGCGGAAAAGGGTTTAGGGTTGGATTAGGCGAACCCGCTACGCGGCTCCGCCTAATCCAACCCTAAACCTTTTTCCATATTCAAGGACGGAAAATGGTTTAGGGTTGGATTAGGCGTACCCGCTTCGCGGATCCACCTAATCCAACCCTAAACCCTTTTCCTTTTTAAGGTCACTAAACCTGCAAGAAATTGAACCCTAAGAGGGTATTTGTGAACCCTGTCGTGGATGTGATTCAAACATGGGGCACTGAACCTTAAGAGTAGGGTACTGCATAAGACGGGACGGAAAAGGGTTTAGGGTTGGATTAGGCGAACCCACTACGCGGATCCGCCTAATCCAACCGTAAACCCTTTTCCTTTTTCAAGGACGAAAAAGGGTTTAGGGTTGGATTAGGCGAACCCGCTTCGCGGATCCCCCTAATCCAACCCTAAAACCTTTTCCTTATTTAAGGTCACTAAACCCGCAAGAAACTGAACCCTAAGAGGGTATTGGTGAACCCTGTCGTGGATGTGATTCAAACATGGGGCCCTGAACCTTAAAAGTAGGGTACTGCATAAGACGGGACGGAAAAGGGTTTAGGGTTGGATTAGGCGGACCCGCTTCGCGGATCCGCCTAATCTAACCCTAAACCCTTTTCCTTATTCAAGGTCACTAAACCCGCAAGAAACTGAACCCTAAGAGGTTATTGGTAAACCCTGTCGTGGATGTGCTTCAAACATGGGGCACTGAATCTTAAGAGTAGGGTACTGCATAAGACGGGACGGAAAAGGGTTTAGGGTTGGATAAGGCGGACCCGCTTCGCGGATCCGCCTAATCTAACCCTAAACCCTTTTCCTTATTCAAGGTCACTTAACCCGCAAGAAACTGAACCCAAAGAGGGTATTGGTGAACCCTGTCGTGGATGTGATTCAAACATGGGGCACTGAACCTTAAGAGTAGGGTACTGCATAAGACGGGACGGAAAAAGGGTTTAGGGTTGGAATAGGCGTACCCGCTTCGCGGATCCGCCTAATCCAACCCTAAACCCTTTTCCTTATTCACGGTCACTAAACCCGCAAGAAACTAAACCCTAAGAGGTTATTGGTAAACCCTGTCGTGGATGTGAATCAAACATGGGGCACTGAAACTTAAGAGTAGGGTACTGCATAAGACGGGATGGAAAAGGGTTTAGGGTTGGATAAGGCCGACCCGCTTCGCGGATCCGCCTAATCCAACCCTAAACCCTTTTCCTTATTCAAGGTCACTTAACCCGCAAGAAACTGAACCCTAAGAGGTTATTGGTAAACCCTGTCGTGGATGTGATTCAAACATGGGGCAATGAACCTTAAGAGTAGGGTACTGCATAAGACGGGACGGAAAAGGGTTTAGGGTTGGATAAGGCGGACCCGCTTTGCGGATCTGCCTAATCTAACCCTAAACCCTTTTCCTTATTCAAGGTCACTAAACCCGCAAGAAACTGAACCCTAAGCGGGTATTGGTGAACCCTGTCGTGGATGTGATTCAAACATGGGGCGCTGAACCTTAAGAGTAGGGTACTGCATAAGACGGGACGGAAAAGGGTTTAGGGTTGGATTAAGCGTACCCGCTACGCGGCTACGCGGATTAGACGGGACGCTAAACTCTTTTCCTTATTCAAGGTCACTAAACCCGCAAGAAACTGAACCCTAAGAGGGTATTGGTGAACCCTATCGTGGATGTGATTCAAACATGGGGCACTGAACCATAAGAGTAGGGTACTGCATAAGACGGGACGGAAAAGGGTTTAGGGTTGGATTAGGCGTACCCGCTACGCGGCTCCGCCTAATTGAACCCTAAACCCTTTTCCTTATTCAAGGTCACTAAACCCGCAAGAAATTGAACCCTAAGAGTGTATTGGTGAACCATGTCGTGGATGTGATTCAAACATGGGGCACTGAACCTTAAGAGTAGGGTACTGCATAAGACGGGGCGGAAAAGGGTTTAGGGTTGGATTAGGCGTACCCGCTACGCGGCTCCGCCTAATCCAACCCTAAACCTTTTTCCATATTCAAGGACGGAAAAGGGTTTAGGGTTGGATTAGGCGAACCCGCTTCGCGGATCCGCCTAATCCAACCCTAAACCCTTTTCCTTATTCAAGGTCACTAAACCTGCAAGAAATTGAACCATAAGAGGGTATTGGTGAACCCTGTCGTGGATGTGATTCAAACATGGGGCACTGAACCTTAAGAGTAGGGTACTGCATAAGACGGGACGGAAAAGGGTTTAGGGTTGGATTAGGCGAACCCACTACGCGGATCCGCCTAATCCAACCTTAAACCCTTTTCCTTATTCAAGGACGGAAAAGGGTTTAGGGTTGGATTAGGCGAACCCGCTGCGCGGATCCGCCTAATCCAACCCTTAACCCTTTTCCTTATTCAAGGTCACTAAACCCGCAAGAAACTGAACCCTAAGAGGGTATTGGTGAACCCTAAGAGGGTATTGGTGAACCCTGTCGTGGATGTGATTCAAACATGGGGCACTGAACCTGAAGAGTAGGGTACTGCATAAGACGGGACGGAAAAGGGTTTAGGGTTGGATTAGGCGTACCCGCTTCGCGGATCCGCCTAATCCAACCCTAAACCCTTTTCCTTATTCAAGGTCACTAAACCCGCAAGAAACTGAACCCTAAGAGGTTATTGGTAAACCCTGTCGTGGATGTGATTCAAACATGGGGCACTGAACCTTAAGAGTAGGGTACTGCATAAGACGGGACGGAAAAGGGTTTAGGGTTGGATAAGGCGGACCCGCTTCGCGGATCCGCCTAATCCAATCCTAAACCCTTTTCCTTATTCAAGGTCACTAAACCCGCAAGAAACTGAACCCAAAGAGGGTATTGGTGAACCCTGTCGTGGATGTGATTCAGACATGGGGCACTGAACCTTAAGAGTAGGGTACTGCATAAGACGGGACGAAAATGGGTTTAGGGTTGGATTAGGCGTACCCACTACGCGGCTCCGCCTAATCCAACCCTAAACCCTTTTCCTTATTCAAGGTCACTAAACCCGCAAGAAACTGAACCCTAAGAGGGTATTGGTGAACCCTGTCGTGGATGTGATTCAAACTTGGGGCACTGAACCTTAAGAGTAGGGTACTACATAAGACGGGACGGAAAAGGGTTTAGGGTTGGATTAAGCGTACCCGCTACGCGGCTATGCGGATTAGACGGGACGCTAAACTCTTTTCCTTATTCAAGGACGGAAAAGGGTTTAGGGTTGGATAAGGTGGACCCGCTTCGCGGGTCCGTCTAATCCAACCCTAAACCCTTTTCCTTATTCAAGGTCACTAAACCCGCAAGAAACTGAACCCTAAGAGGGTATTGGTGAACCCTATCGTGGATGTGATTCAAACATGGGGCACTGAACCTTAAGAGTAGGGTACTGCATAAGACGGGGCGGAAAAGGGTTTAGGATTGGATTAGGCGTACCCGCTACGCGGCTCCGCCTAATCCAACCCTAAACCTTTTTCCATATTCAAGGACGGAAAAGGGTTTAGGGTTGGATTAGGCGAACCCGCTGCGCGGATCCGCCTAATCCAACCCTTAACCCTTTTCCTTATTCAAGGTCACTAAACCCGCAAGAAACTGAACCCTAAGAGGGTATTGGTGAACCCTAAGAGGGTATTGGTGAACCCTGTCGTGGATGTGATTCAAACATGGGGCACTGAACCTGAAGAGTAGGGTACTGCATAAGACGGGACGGAAAAGGGTTTAGGGTTGGATTAGGCGTACCCGCTTCGCGGATCCGCCTAATCCAACCCTAAACCCTTTTCCTTATTCAAGGTCACTAAACCCGCAAGAAACTGAACCCTAAGAGGTTATTGGTAAACCCTGTCGTGGATGTGATTCAAACATGGGGCACTGAACCTTAAGAGTAGGGTACTGCATAAGACGGGACGGAAAAGGGTTTAGGGTTGGATAAGGCGGACCCGCTTCGCGGATCCGCCTAATCCAATCCTAAACCCTTTTCCTTATTCAAGGTCACTAAACCCGCAAGAAACTGAACCCAAAGAGGGTATTGGTGAACCCTGTCGTGGATGTGATTCAGACATGGGGCACTGAACCTTAAGAGTAGGGTACTGCATAAGACGGGACGAAAATGGGTTTAGGGTTGGATTAGGCGTACCCGCTACGCGGCTACGCGTATTAGATGGGACGCTAAACTCTTTTCCTTTTTCAAGGACGGAAAAGGGTTTAGGGTTGGATAAGGTGGACCCGCTTCGCGGGTCCGCCTAATCCAACCCTAAACCCTTTTCCTTATTCAAGGTCACTAAACCCGCAAGAAACTGAACCCTAAGAGGGTATTGGTGAACCCTGTCGTGGATGTGATTCAAACTTGGGGCACTGAACCTTAAGAGTAGGGTACTACATAAGACGGGACGGAAAAGGGTTTAGGGTTGGATTAAGCGTACCCGCTACGCGGCTATGCGGATTAGACGGGACGCTAAACTCTTTTCCTTATTCAAGGACGGAAAAGGGTTTAGGGTTGGATAAGGTGGACCCGCTTCGCGGGTCCGCCTAATCCAACCCTAAACCCTTTTCCTTATTCAAGGTCACTAAACCCGCAAGAAACTGAACCCTAAGAGGGTATTGGTGAACCCTATCGTGGATGTGATTCAAACATGGGGCACTGAACCTTAAGAGTAGGGTACTGCATAAGACGGGGCGGAAAAGGGTTTAGGATTGGATTAGGCGTACCCGCTACGCGGCTCCGCCTAATCCAACCCTAAACCTTTTTCCATATTCAAGGACGGAAAAGGGTTTAGGGTTGGATTAGGCGAACCCGCTTCGCGGATCCGCCTAATCCAACCCTAAACCCTTTTCCTTATTCAAGGTCACTAAACCTGCAAGAAATTGAACCCCAAGAGGGTATTGGTGAACCCTGTCGTGGATGTGATTCAAACATGGGGCACTGAACCTTAAGAGTAGGGTACTGCATAAGACGGGACGGAAAAGGGTTTAGGGTTGGATTAGGCGAACCCACTACGCGGATCCGCCTAATCCAATCTTAAACCCTTTTCCTTATTCAAGGACGGAAAAGGGTTTAGGGTGGGATTAGGCGTACCCGCTTCGCGGATCCGCCTAATCCAACCCTAAACCCTTTTCCTTATTCAAGGTCACTAAACCCGCAAGAAACTGAACCCTAAGAGGGTATTGGTAAACCCTGTCGTGGATGTGATTCAAACATGGGGCACTGAACCTTAAGAGTAGGGTACTGCATAAGACGGGACGGAAAAGGGTTTAGGGTTGGATTAGGCGAACCCACTACGCGGATCCGCCTAATCCAACCTTAAACCCTTTTCCTTATTCAAGGACGGAAAAGGGTTTAGGGTTGGATTAGGCTAACCCTCTTCGCGGATCCGCCTAATCCAACCCTTAACCCTTTTCCTAATTCAAGGTCACTAAACCCGCAAGAAACTGAACCCTAAGAGGGTATTGGTGAACCCTGTCGTGGATGTGATTCAAACATGGGGCACTGAACCTTAAGAGTAAGGTACTGCATAAGACGGGACGGAAAAGGGTTTAGGGTTGGATTAGGCGAACCCGCTTCGCGGATCCGCCTAATCCAACCCTAAACCCTTTTCCTTATTCAAGGTCACTAAACCCGCAAGAAACTGAACCCTAAGAGGGTATTGGTGAACCCTGTCGTGGATGTGATTCAGACATGGGGCACTGAACCTTAAGAGTAGGGTACTGCATAAGACGGGACGGAAAAGGGTTTAGGGTTGGATTAGGCGAACCCACTACGCGGATCCGCCTAATCCAACCCTAAACCATTTTCCTTATTCAAGGATGGAAAAGGGTTTAAGGTTGGATTAGGCGAACCCGCTTCGCGGATCCGTCTAATCCAACCCTAAACCCTTTTCCTTATTCAAGGTCACTAAACCCGCAAGAAACTGAACCCTAAGAGGTTATTGGTAAACCCTGTCGTGGATGTGATTCAAACATGGGGCACTGAACCTTAAGAGTAGGGTACTGCATAAGACGGGACGGAAAAGGGTTTAGGGTTGGATAAGGCGGACCCGCTTCGCGGATCCGCCTAATCCAATCCTAAACCCTTTTCCTTATTCAAGGTCACTAAACCCGCAAGAAACTGAACCCAAAGAGGGTATTGGTGAACCCTGTCGTGGATGTGATTCAGACATGGGGCACTGAACCTTAAGAGTAGGGTACTGCATAAGACGGGACGAAAATGGGTTTAGGGTTGGATTAGGCGTACCCGCTACGCGGCTCCGCCTAATCCAACCCTAAACCCTTTTCCTTATTCAAGGTCACTAAACCCGCAAGAAACTGAACCCTAAGAGGGTATTGGTGAACCCTGTCGTGGATGTGATTCAAACTTGGGGCACTGAACCTTAAGAGTAGGGTACTACATAAGACGGGACGGAAAAGGGTTTAGGGTTGGATTAAGCGTACCCGCTACGCGGCTATGCGGATTAGACGGGACGCTAAACTCTTTTCCTTATTCAAGGACGGAAAAGGGTTTAGGGTTGGATAAGGTGGACCCGCTTCGCGGGTCCGCCTAATCCAACCCTAAACCCTTTTCCTTATTCAAGGTCACTAAACCCGCAAGAAACTGAACCCTAAGAGGGTATTGGTGAACCCTATCGTGGATGTGATTCAAACATGGGGCACTGAACCTTAAGAGTAGGGTACTGCATAAGACGGGGCGGAAAAGGGTTTAGGATTGGATTAGGCGTACCCGCTACGCGGCTCCGCCTAATCCAACCCTAAACCTTTTTCCATATTCAAGGACGGAAAAGGGTTTAGGGTTGGATTAGGCGAACCCGCTTCGCGGATCCGCCTAATCCAACCCTAAACCCTTTTCCTTATTCAAGGTCACTAAACCTGCAAGAAATTGAACCCCAAGAGGGTATTGGTGAACCCTGTCGTGGATGTGATTCAAACATGGGGCACTGAACCTTAAGAGTAGGGTACTGCATAAGACGGGACGGAAAAGGGTTTAGGGTTGGATTAGGCGAACCCACTACGCGGATCCGCCTAATCCAATCTTAAACCCTTTTCCTTATTCAAGGACGGAAAAGGGTTTAGGGTGGGATTAGGCGTACCCGCTTCGCGGATCCGCCTAATCCAACCCTAAACCCTTTTCCTTATTCAAGGTCACTAAACCCGCAAGAAACTGAACCCTAAGAGGGTATTGGTAAACCCTGTCGTGGATGTGATTCAAACATGGGGCACTGAACCTTAAGAGTAGGGTACTGCATAAGACGGGACGGAAAAGGGTTTAGGGTTGGATTAGGCGAACCCACTACGCGGATCCGCCTAATCCAACCTTAAACCCTTTTCCTTATTCAAGGACGGAAAAGGGTTTAGGGTTGGATTAGGCTAACCCTCTTCGCGGATCCGCCTAATCCAACCCTTAACCCTTTTCCTAATTCAAGGTCACTAAACCCGCAAGAAACTGAACCCTAAGAGGGTATTGGTGAACCCTGTCGTGGATGTGATTCAAACATGGGGCACTGAACCTTAAGAGTAGGGTACTGCATAAGACGGGACGGAAAAGGGTTTAGGGTTGGATTAGGCGAACCCGCTTCGCGGATCCGCCTAATCCAACCCTAAACCCTTTTCCTTATTCAAGGTCACTAAACCCGCAAGAAACTGAACCCTAAGAGGGTATTGGTGAACCCTGTCGTGGATGTGATTCAGACATGGGGCACTGAACCTTAAGAGTAGGGTACTGCATAAGACGGGACGGAAAAGGGTTTAGGGTTGGATTAGGCGAACCCACTACGCGGATCCGCCTAATCCAACCCTAAACCATTTTCCTTATTCAAGGATGGAAAAGGGTTTAAGGTTGGATTAGGCGAACCCGCTTCGCGGATCCGTCTAATCCAACCCTAAACCCTTTTCCTTATTCAAGGTCACTAAACCCGCAAGAAACTGAACCCTAAGAGGTTATTGGTAAACCCTGTCGTGGATGTGATTCAAACATGGGGCACTGAACCTTAAGAGTAGGGTACTGCATAAGACGGGACGGAAAAGGGTTTAGGGTTGGATAAGGCGGACCCGCTTCGCGGATCCGCCTAATCCAATCCTAAACCCTTTTCCTTATTCAAGGTCACTAAACCCGCAAGAAACTGAACCCAAAGAGGGTATTGGTGAACCCTGTCGTGGATGTGATTCAGACATGGGGCACTGAACCTTAAGAGTAGGGTACTGCATAAGACGGGACGAAAATGGGTTTAGGGTTGGATTAGGCGTACCCGCTACGCGGCTCCGCCTAATCCAACCCTAAACCCTTTTCCTTATTCAAGGTCACTAAACCCGCAAGAAACTGAACCCTAAGAGGGTATTGGTGAACCCTGTCGTGGATGTGATTCAAACTTGGGGCACTGAACCTTAAGAGTAGGGTACTACATAAGACGGGACGGAAAAGGGTTTAGGGTTGGATTAAGCGTACCCGCTACGCGGCTATGCGGATTAGACGGGACGCTAAACTCTTTTCCTTATTCAAGGACGGAAAAGGGTTTAGGGTTGGATAAGGTGGACCCGCTTCGCGGGTCCGCCTAATCCAACCCTAAACCCTTTTCCTTATTCAAGGTCACTAAACCCGCAAGAAACTGAACCCTAAGAGGGTATTGGTGAACCCTATCGTGGATGTGATTCAAACATGGGGCACTGAACCTTAAGAGTAGGGTACTGCATAAGACGGGGCGGAAAAGGGTTTAGGATTGGATTAGGCGTACCCGCTACGCAGCTCCGCCTAATCCAACCCTAAACCTTTTTCCATATTCAAGGACGGAAAAGGGTTTAGGGTTGGATTAGGCGAACCCGCTTCGCGGATCCGCCTAATCCAACCCTAAACCCTTTTCCTTATTCAAGGTCACTAAACCTGCAAGAAATTGAACCCCAAGAGGGTATTGGTGAACCCTGTCGTGGATGTGATTCAAACATGGGGCACTGAACCTTAAGAGTAGGGTACTGCATAAGACGGGACGGAAAAGGGTTTAGGGTTGGATTAGGCGAACCCACTACGCGGATCCGCCTAATCCAATCTTAAACCCTTTTCCTTATTCAAGGACGGAAAAGGGTTTAGGGTGGGATTAGGCGTACCCGCTTCGCGGATCCGCCTAATCCAACCCTAAACCCTTTTCCTTATTCAAGGTCACTAAACCCGCAAGAAACTGAACCCTAAGAGGGTATTGGTAAACCCTGTCGTGGATGTGATTCAAACATGGGGCACTGAACCTTAAGAGTAGGGTACTGCATAAGACGGGACGGAAAAGGGTTTAGGGTTGGATAAGGCGGACCCGCTTCGTGGATCCGCCTAATCCAACCCTAAACCCTTTTCCTTATTCAAGGTCACTAAACCCGCAAGAAACTGAACCCTAAGAGGGTATTGGTGAACCCTGTCGTGGATGTGATTCAGACATGGGGCACTGAACCTTAAGAGTAGGGTACTGCATAAGACGGGACGGAAAAGGGTTTAGGGTTGGATTAGGCGTACCCGCTACGCGGCTCTGCCTAATTGAACCCTAAACCCTTTTCCTTATTCAAGGTCACTAAACCCGCAACAAATTGAACCCTAAGAGGGTATTGGTGAACCATGTCATGGATGTGATTCAAACATGGGGCACTGAACCTTAAGAGTAGGGTACTGCATAAGACGGGGCGAAAAAGGGTTTAGGGTTGGATTAGGCGTACCCGCTACGCGGCTCCGCCTAATCCAACCCTAAACCTTTTTCCATATTCAAGGACGGAAAAGGGTTTAGGGTTGGATTAGGCGAACCCGCTTCGCGGATCCGCCTAATCCAACCCTAAACCCTTTTCCTTATTCAAGGTCACTAAACCTGCAAGAAACTGAACCCTAAGAGAGTATTGGTGAACCCTGTCGTGGATGTGATTCAAACATGGGGCACTGAACCTTAAGAGTAGGGTACTGCATAAGACGGGACGGAAAAGGGTTTAGGGTTGGATTAGGCGAACCCACTACGCGGATCCGCCTAATCCAACCTTAAACCCTTTTCCTTATTCAAGGACGGAAAAGGGTTTAGGGTTGGATTAGGCTAACCCTCTTCGCGGATCCGCCTAATCCAACCCTTAACCCTTTTCCTAATTCAAGGTCACTAAACCCGCAAGAAACTGAACCCTAAGAGGGTATTGGTGAACCCTGTCGTGGATGTGATTCAAACATGGGGCACTGAACCTTAAGAGTAGGGTACTGCATAAGACGGGACGGAAAAGGGTTTAGGGTTGGATTAGGCGAACCCGCTTCGCGGATCCGCCTAATCCAACCCTAAACCCTTTTCCTTATTCAAGGTCACTAAACCCGCAAGAAACTGAACCCTAAGAGGGTATTGGTGAACCCTGTCGTGGATGTGATTCAGACATAGGGCACTGAACCTTAAGAGTAGGGTACTGCATAAGACGGGACGGAAAAGGGTTTAGGGTTGGATTAGGCGTACCCGCTACGCGGCTCCGCCTAATTGAACCCTAAACCCTTTTCCTTATTCAAGGTCACTAAACCCGCAACAAATTGAACCCTAAGAGGGTATTGGTGAACCATGTCATGGATGTGATTCAAACATGGGGCACTGAACCTTAAGAGTAGGGTACTGCATAAGACGGGACGGAAAAGGGTTTAGGGTTGGATTAGGCGAACCCACTACGCGGATCCGCCTAATCCAACCCTAAACCATTTTCCTTATTCAAGGATGGAAAAGGGTTTAAGGTTGGATTAGGCGAACCCGCTTCGCGGATCCGTCTAATCCAACACTAAACCCTTTTCCTTATTCAAGGTCACTAAACCCGCAAGAAACTGAACCCTAAGAGGGTATTGGTGCACCCTGTCGTGGATGTGATTCAAACATGGGGCACTGAACCTTAAGAGTAGGGTACTGCATAAGACGGGACGGAAAAGGGTTTAGGGTTGGATTAGGCATACCCGCTACGCGGCTCCGCCTAATCCAACCCTAAACCTCTTTCCATATTCAAGGACGGAAAAGGGTTTAGGGTTGGATTAGGCGTTCCCGCTTCGTGGATCCGCCTAATCCAACCCTAAACCCTTTTCCTTATTTAAGGTCACTAAACCCGCAAGAAACTAAACCCTAAGAGGGTATTGGTAAACCCTGTCGTGGATGTGATTCAAACATGGGGCACTGAACCTTAAGAGTAGGGTACTACATAAGACGGGACGGAAAAGGGTTTAGCATTGGATTAGGCGAACCCGCTCCGCGGATCCACGTAATCCAACCCTAAACCCTTTTCTATATTCAAGGTCACTAAACCTGCAAGAAACTGAACCCTAAGAGGGTATTGGTGAACCCTGTCGTGGATGTGTTTCAAACATGGGGCACCGAACCTTAAGAGTAGGGTACTGCATAAGACGGGACGGAAAAGGGTTTTGGGTTGGATTAGGCAAACCCACTACGCGGATCCGCCTAATCCAACCCTAAACCCTTTTCCTTATTCAAGGACGGCAAAGGGTTTAGGGTTGGATTAGGCGAACCCGCTTCGCGGATCCGCCTAATCCAACACTAAACCCTTTTCCTTATTCCAGTTCACTAAACCCGCAAGAAACTGAACCCTAAGAGGCTATTGGTGAACCCTGTCATGGATGTGATTCAAACATGGGGCACTGAACCTTAAGAGTAGGGTACTGCATAAGACGGGACGGAAAAGGGTTTAGGGTTGGATTAGGCGGACCCGCTTCGCGGATCCGCCTAATCCAACCCTAAACCCTTTTCCTTATTCAAGGTCACTAAACCCGCAAGAAACTGAACCCTAAGAGGGTATTCGTGAACCCTGTCGTGGATGTGATTCAAACATGGGGCATTGAACCTTAAGAGTAGGGTACTGCATAAGACGGGACGTAAAAGGGTTTAGGGTTGGATTAGGCGTACCCGCTACGCGACTCTGCCTAATTGAACCCTAAACCCTTTTCCTTATTCAAGGTCACTAAACCCGCAAGAAATTGAACCCTAAGAGGGTATTGGTGAACCATGTCGTGGATGTGATTCAAACATGGGGCACTGAACCTTAAGACTAGGGTACTGCATAAGACGGGGCGGAAAAGGGTTTCAGGTTGGATTAGAAATACACGCTACGCGGCTCCGCCTAATCCAACCCTAAACCTTTTTCCATATTCAAGGACGGAAAAGGGTTTAGGGTTGGATTAGGCGTTCCCGCTTCGTGGATCCGCCTAATCCAACCCTAAACCCTTTTCCTTATTCAAGGTCACTAAACCCGCAAGAAACTGAATCCTAAGAAGGTATTGGTGAACCCTGTCGTGGATGTGATTCAAGCATGGGGTACTGAACCTTAAGAGTAGGGTACTGCATAAAACGGGACGGAAAAGGGTTTAGGGTTGGATTAGGCGTTCCCTCTTCGTGGATCCGCCTAATCCAACCCTAAACCCTTTTCCTTATTCAAGGTCACTAAACCCGCAAGAAACTGAATCCTAAGAAGGTATTGGTGAACCCTGTCATGGATGCGATTCAAGCATGGGGTACTGAACCTTAAGAGTAGGGTACTGCATAAAACGGGACGGAAAAGGGTTTAGGGTTGGATTAGGCGAACCCGCTCCGCGGATCCGCGTAATCAAACCCTAAACCCTTTTCCTTATTCAAGGTCACTAAACCTGCAAGAAACTGAACCCTAAGAGGGTATTGGTGAACCCTGTCGTGGATGTGTTTCAAACATGGGGCACCGAACCTTAAGAGTAGGGTACTGCATAAGACGGGACGGAAAAGGGTTTAGGGTTGGATTAGGCATACCCGCTACGCGGCTCCGCCTAATACAACCCTAAACCTCTTTCCATATTCAAGGACGGAAAAGGGTTTAGGGTTGGATTAGGCGTTCCCGCTTCGTGGATCCGCCTAATCCAACCCTAAACCCTTTTCCTTATTCAAGGTCACTAAACCCGAAAGAAACTGAATCCTAAGAAGGTATTGGTGAACCCTGTCATGGATGTAATTCAAGCATGGGGTACTGAACCTTAAGAGTAGGGTACTGCATAAAACGGGACGGAAAAGGGTTTAGGGTTGGATTAGGCGAACCCGCTCCGCGGATCCGCGTAATCCAACCCTAAACCCTTTTCCTTATTCAAGGTCACTAAACCTGCAAGAAACTGAACCCTAAGAGGGTATTGGTGAACCCTGTCGTGGATGTGTTTCAAACATGGGGCACCGAACCTTAAGAGTAGGGTACTACATAAGACGGGACGGAAAAGGGTTTTGGGTTGGATTAGGCAAACCCACTACGCGGATCCGCCTAATCCAACCCTAAATCCTTTTCCTTATTCAAGGACGGAAAAGGGTTTAGGGTGGGATTAGGCGTACCCGCTTCGCGGATCCGCCTAATCCAAACCTAAACCCTTTTCCTTATTTAAGGTCACTAAACCCGCCAGAAACTAAACCCTAAGACGGTATTGGTAAACCCTGTCGTGGATGTGATTCAAACATGGGGCACTGAACCTTAAGAGTAGGGTACTACATAAGACGGGACGGAAAAGGGTTTAGAATTGGATTAGGCGAACCCGCTCCGCGGATCCACGTAATCCAACCCTATACCCTTTTCCTTATTCAAGGTCACTAAACCTGCAAGAAACTGAACCCTAAGAGGGTATTGGTGAACCCTGTCGTGGATGTGTTTTATACATGGGGCACCGAACCTTAAGAGTAGGGTACTGCATAAGACGGGACGGAAAAGGGTTTTGGGTTGGATTAGGCAAACCCACTACGCGGATCCGCCTAATCCAACCCTAAACCCTTTTCCTTATTCAAGGACGGAAAAGGGTTTAGGGTTGGATTAGGCGAACCCGCTTCGCGGATCCGCCTAATCCAACTCTAAACCCTTTTCCTTATTCCAGTTCACTAAACCCGCAAGAAACTGAACCCTAAGAGGCTATTGGTGAACCCTGTCATGGATGTGATTCAAACATGGGGCACTGAACCTTAAGAGTAGGGTACTGCATAAGACGGGACGGAAAAGGGTTTAGGGTTGGATTAGGCGGACCCGCTTCACGGATCCGCCTAATCCAACCCTAAACCCTTTTCCTTATTCAAGGTCACTAAACCCGCAAGAAACTGAACCCTAAGAGGGTATTGGTGAACCCTGTCGTGGATGTGATTCAAACATGGGGCATTGAACCTTAAGAGTAGGGTACTGCATAAGACGGGACGTAAAAGGGTTTAGGGTTGGATTAGGCGTACCCGCTACGCGACTCTGCCTAATTGAACCCTAAACCCTTTTCCTTATTCAAGGTCACTAAACCCGCAAGAAATTGAACCCTAAGAGGGTATTGGTGAACCATGTCGTGGATGTGATTCAAACATGGGGCACTGAACCTTAAGACTAGGGTACTGCATAAGACGGGGCGGAAAAGGGTTTAAGGTTGGATTAGACATACACGCTACGCGGCTCCGCCTAATCCAACCGTAAACCTTTTTCCATATTCAAGGACGGAAAAGGGTTTAGGGTTGGATTAGGCGTTCCCGCTTCGTGGATCCGCCTAATCCAACCCTAAACCCTTTTCCTTATTCAAGGTCACTAAACCCGCAAGAAACTGAATCCTAAGAAGGTATTGGTGAACCCTGTCGTGGATGTGATTCAAGCATGGGGTACTGAACCTTAAGAGTAGGGTACTGCATAAAACGGGACGGAAAAGGGTTTAGGGTTGGATTAGGCGTTCCCGCTTCGTGGATCCGCCTAATCCAACCCTAAACCCTTTTCCTTATTCAAGGTCACTAAACCCGCAAGAAACTGAATCCTAAGAAGGTATTGGTGAACCCTGTCATGGATGCAATTCAAGCATGGGGTACTGAACCTTAAGAGTAGGGTACTGCATAAAACGGGACGGAAAAGGGTTTAGGGTTGGATTAGGCGAACCCGCTCCGCGGATCCGCGTAATCCAACCCTAAACCCTTTTCCTTATTCAAGGTCACTAAACCTGCAAGAAACTGAACCCTAAGAGGGTATTGGTGAACCCTGTCGTGGATGTGTTTCAAACATGGGGCACCGAACCTTAAGAGTAGGGTACTGCATAAGACGGGACGGAAAAGGGTTTTGGGTTGGATTAGGCAAACCCACTACACGGATCCGCCTAATCAAACCCTAAACCCTTTTCCTAATTCAAGGACGGAAAAGGGTTTAGGGTTGGATTAGGCGTACCCGCTTCGCGGCTCCGCCTAATCCAACCCTAAACCCTTTTCCTTATTCAAGGACAGAAAATGGTTTAGGGTTGGATTAGGCGTACCCGCTTCGCGGATCCGCCTAATCCAACCCTAAACCCTTTTCCTTATTCAAGGTCACTAAACCCGCAAGAAACTGAACCCTAAGAGGGTATTGGTGAACCCTGTCGTGGATGTGTTTCAAACATGGGGCACCGAACCTTAAGAGTAGGGTACTACATAAGACGGGACGGAAAAGGGTTTTGGGTTGGATTAGGCAAACCCACTACGCGGATCCGCCTAATCCAACCCTAAACCCTTTTCCTTATTCAAGGACGGAAAAGGGTTTAGGGTGGGATTAGGCGTACCCGCTTCGCGGATCCGCCTAATCCAACCCTAAACCCTTTTCCTTATTTAAGGTCACTAAACCCGCAAGAAACTGAACCCTAAGAGGGTATTGGTAAACCCTGTCGTGGATGTGATTCAAACATGGGGCACTGAACCTTAAGAGTAGGGTACTACATAAGACGGGACGGAAAAGGGTTTAGGGTTGGATTAGGCGAACCCACTACGCGGATCCGCCTAATCCAACCCTAAACCGTTTTCCTTATTCAAGGACGGAAAAGGGTTTAGGGTTGGATTAGGCGAACCCGCTTCGCGGATCCGTCTAATCCAACCCTAAACCCTTTTCCTTATTCAAGGTCACTAAACCCGCAAGAAACTGAACTCTAAGAGGGTATTGGTGAACCCTGTCGTGGATGTGATTCGAACATGGGGCATTGAACCTTAAGAGTAGGGTACTGCATAAGACGGGACGGAAAAGGGTTTAGGGTTGGATTAGGCGTACCCACTTCGCGGATCCGCCTAATCCAACCCTAAACCCTTTTCCTTATTCAAGGTCACTAAACCCGCAAGAAACTGAACCCTAAGAGGGTATTGGTGAACCCTGTCATGGATGTGATTCAAACATGGGGCACTGAACCTTAAGAGTAGGGTACTGCATAAGACGGGACGGAAAAGGGTTTAGGGTTGGATTAGGCGTACCCGCTACGCGGCTCCGCCTAATTGAACCCTAAACCCTTTTTCTTATTCAAGGTCACTAAACCTGCAAGAAATTGAACCCTAAAAGGGTATTAGTGAACCATGTCGTGGTTGTGATTCTGATGGTAAGGGATTCGTCACGTCCCTAGCCAACAATAATATAACCGGCTAACCTAACTAGGGTAGATAGGGTAAGTCGGGTCGAATCCACGGAGACGGTAAGAGGCGTCTAGACTAAGTCGGCCCAAATACTAGACAAAGTCAACGAGCTAAACTAAGAATGGAAGGAGGGGAGAAACTAGACTAAGACTAAGGTGAACAACTAAAGAGAACGGGCTAGGATTAGGTCGGGGTCAAAGGGGTAACGGAATGCTCAAGAGAGGATTAGAGTGAAGGAGGTAGTAGGGTAATCTAGGTTGGTCCGGGCTCTCGCATCTTAGACTCACCTAGAGGTTCCACCTAAAACCCATCTCGGCGATACACAACACACTCGGGGTTCTAGCGCGCTATGATCCTAGGTCGAATCCGGGCTCTCGCTACTTAGACCGGCCTAGGGGTCGTCCTCACCGGGCTCTCGCAACTAAGTGAGGGGACCGAACCCACAACAAAATAACACCCACGAAAGAAAGGTAAGAAAACAAGCATTCGTACATACTTAGTCATTCAAGCAATTCCACAAACATGTGATGTGCATCAAACAAGAGGAAACCCAAATCTTCCACCCATATCTCTAACAAACCCTTAATCACCCAATTAACACCCTAATCACCTTACTAACCCTAGCAAGAACACTACTCTAACATAATTATACTAAAACTAACAAGATCAAGAGGAATTCACAAAAGAAACAAAACTAACATAAACAAACTAGTGAGAAAACCCTGTCGTGGATGTGATTCAAACATGGGGCACCGAACCTTAAGAGTAGGGTACTGCATAAGACGGGACGGAAAAGGGTTTTGGGTTGGATTAGGCGTACCCACTACGCGGATCCGCCTAATCCAACCCTAAACCCTTTTCCTTATTCAAGGTCACTAAACCCGCAAGAAACTGAACCCTAAGAGGGTATTGGTAAACCCTGTCGTGGATGTGATTCAAACATGGGGCACTGAACCTTAAGAGTAGGGTACTGCATAAGACGGGACGGAAAAGGGTTTAGGGTTGGATTAGGCGAACCCACTACGCGGATCCGCCTAATCCAACCCTAAACCGTTTTCCTTATTCAAGGATGGAAAAGGGTTTAGGGTTGGATTAGGCGAACCCGCTTCGCGGATCCGTCTAATCCAACCCTAAACCCTTTTCTTATTCAAGGTCACTAAACCCGCAAGAAACTGAACTCTAAGAGGGTATTGGTGAACCCTGTCGTGGATGTGATTCAAACATGGGTCACTGAACCTTAAGAGTAGGGTACTGCATAAGACGGGACGGAAAAGGGTTTAGGGTTGGATTAGGCGGACCCGCTTCGCGGATCCGCCTAATCCAACCCTAAACCCTTTTCCTTATTCAAGGTCACTAAACCCGCAAGAAACTAAACCCTAAGAGGTTATTGGTAAACCCTGTCGTGGATGTGATTCAAACATGGGGCACTGAACCTTAAGAGTAGGGTACTGCATAAGACGGGACGGAAAAGGGTTTAGGGTTGGATTAAGCGTACCCGCTACGTGGCTACGCGGATTAGACGGGACGCTAAACTCTTTTCTTTATTCAAGGTCAGAAAAGGGTTTAGGGTTCGCGGGTCCGCCTAATCCAACCCTAAACCCTTTTCCTTATTCAAGGTCACTAAACCCGCAAGAAACTGAACCCTAAGAGGGTATTGGTGTACCCTGTCGTGGATGTGATTCAAACATGGGGCACCGAACCTTAAGAGTAGGGTACTGCATAAGACGGGACGGAAAAGAGTTTTGGGTTGGATTAGGCGTACCCACTACGCGGATCTGCCTAATCCAACCCTAAACCCTTTTCCTTATTCAAGGACGGAAAAGGGTTTAGGGTTGGATTAGGCGAACCCGATTCGCGGATCCGTCTAATCCAACCCTAAACCCTTTTCCTTATTCAAGGTCACTAAACCCGCAAGAAACTGAACTCTAAGAGGGAATTGGTGAACCCTGTCGTGGATGTGATTCAAACATGGGGCACTGAACCTTAAGAGTAGGGTACTGCATAAGACGGGACGGAAAAGGGTTTAGGGTTGGATTAGGCGTACCCGCTACGCGGCTCCGCCTAATTGAACCCTAAACCCTTTTCCTTATTCAAGGTCACTAAACCCGCAAGAAATTGAACCCTAAAAGGGTATTAGTGAACCATGTCGTGGATGTGATTCAAACATGGGGCACCGAACCTTAAGAGTAGGGTACTGCACAAGACGGGACGGAAAAGGGTTTTGGGTTGGATTAGGCAAACCCACTACGCGGATCCGCCTAATCCAACCCTAAACCCTTTTCCTTATTCAAGGATGGAAAAGGGTTTAGGGTGGGATTAGGCGTACCCGCTTCGCGGATCCGCCTAATCCAACCCTAAACCCTTTTCCTTATTCAAGGTCACTAAACCCACAAGAAACTGAACCCTAAGAGGGTATTGGTAAACCCTGTCGTGGATGTGGTTCAAACATGGGGCACTGAACCTTAAGACTAGGGTACTGCATAAGACGGGACGGAAAAGGGTTTAGGGTTGGATTAAGCGTACCCGCTACGTGGCTACGCGGATTAGACGGGACGCTAAACTCTTTTCCTTATTCAAGGACGGAAAAAGGTTTAGGGTTGGATAAGGCGGACCCGCTTCGCGGGTCCGCCTAATCCAACCCTAAATCCTTTTCCTTATTCAAGGTCACTAAACCCGCAAGAAACTGAACCCTAAGAGGGTATTGGTGAACCCTGTCGTGGATGTGATTCAAACATGGGGCACTGAACCTTAAGAGTAGGGTACTGCATAAGACGGGACGGAAAAGGGTTTAGGGTTGGATTAGGCGTACCCGCTACGCGGCTCCGCCTAATTGAACCCTAAACCCTTTTCCTTATTAAAGGTCACTAAACCCGCAAGAAATTGAACCCTAAAAGGGTATTAGTGAACCATGTCGTGGATGTGATTCAAACGCACTGAACCTTAAGAGTAGGATACTGCATAAGACGGAGCGGAAAAGGGTTTAGGGTTGGATTAGGCATACCCGCTACGCGGCTCCGCCTAATACAACCCTAAACCTTTTTCCATATTCAAGGACGGAAAAGGGTTTAGGGTTGGATTAGGGGTACCCGCTACGCGGCTCCGCCTAATTGAACCCTAAACCCTTTTCCTTATTCAAGGTCACTAAACCCGCAAGAAATTGAACCCTAAAAGGGTATTAGTTAACCATGTCGTGGATGTGATTCAAACATGGGGCACTGAACCTTAAGAGTAGGGTACTGCATAAAACGGGACGGAAAAGGGTTTAGGGTTGGATTAGGCGAACCCGCTCCGTGGATCCGCCTAATCCAACCCTAAACCCTTTTCCTTATTCAAGGACGGAAAAGGGTTTAGGGTTGGATTAGGCGAACCCGCTTCGCGGATCCGCCTAATCCAACCCTAAACCCTTTTCCTTATTCAAGGACGGAAAAGGGTTTAGGGTGGGATTAGGCGAACCCGCTTCGCGGATCCGCCTAATCCAACCCTAAACCCTTTTCCTTATTCAAGGTCACTAAACCTGCAAGAAACTGAACCCTAAGAGGGTATTGGTAAACCCTGTCGTGGATGTGATTCAAACATGGGGCACTGAACCTTAAGAGTAGGGTACTGCATAAGACGGGACGGAAAAGGGTTTAAGGTTGGATTAGGCGAACCCACTACGCGGATCCGCCTAATCAAACCCTAAACCGTTTTCCTTATTCAAGGACGGAAAAGGGTTTAGGGTTGGATTAGGCGAACCCGATTCGCGGATCCGTCTAATCCAACCCTAAACCCTTTTCCTTATTCAAGGTCACTAAACCCGCAAGAAACTGAACTCTAAGAGGGAATTGGTGAACCCTGTCGTGGATGTGATTCAAACATGGGGCACTGAACCTTAAGAGTAGGGTACTGCATAAGACGGGACGGAAAAGGGTTTAGGGTTGGATTAGGCGTACCCGCTTCGCGGATCCGCCTAATCCAACCCTAAACCCTTTTCCTTATTCAAGGTCACTAAACCCGCAAGAAACTTAACCCCAAGAGGGTATTGGTGAACCCTGTCGTGGATGTGATTCAAACATGGGGCACTGAACCTTAAGAGTAGGGTACTGCATAAGACGGGACGGAAAAGGGTTTAGGGTTGGATTAGGCGTACCCGCTACGCGGCTCCGCCTAATTGAACCCTAAACCCTTTTCCTTATTCAAGGTCACTAAACCCGCAAGAAATTGAACCCTAAAAGGGTATTAGTGAACCATGTCGTGGATGTGATTCAAACATGGGGCACCGAACCTTAAGAGTAGGGTACTGCACAAGACGGGACGGAAAAGGGTTTTGGGTTGGATTAGGCAAACCCACTACGCGGATCCGCCTAATCCAACCCTAAACCCTTTTCCTTATTCAAGGATGGAAAAGGGTTTAGGGTGGGATTAGGCGTACCCGCTTCGCGGATCCGCCTAATCCAACCCTAAACCCTTTTCCTTATTCAAGGTCACTAAACCCACAAGAAACTGAACCCTAAGAGGGTATTGGTAAACCCTGTCGTGGATGTGGTTCAAACATGGGGCACTGAACCTTAAGACTAGGGTACTGCATAAGACGGGACGGAAAAGGGTTTAGGGTTGGATTAAGCGTACCCGCTACGTGGCTACGCGGATTAGACGGGACGCTAAACTCTTTTCCTTATTCAAGGACGGAAAAAGGTTTAGGGTTGGATAAGGCGGACCCGCTTCGCGGGTCCGCCTAATCCAACCCTAAATCCTTTTCCTTATTCAAGGTCACTAAACCCGCAAGAAACTGAACCCTAAGAGGGTATTGGTGAACCCTGTCGTGGATGTGATTCAAACATGGGGCACTGAACCTTAAGAGTAGGGTACTGCATAAGACGGGACGGAAAAGGGTTTAGGGTTGGATTAGGCGTACCCGCTACGCGGCTCCGCCTAATTGAACCCTAAACCCTTTTCCTTATTCAAGGTCACTAAACCCGCAAGAAATTGAACCCTAAAAGGGTATTAGTTAACCATGTCGTGGATGTGATTCAAACATGGGGCACTGAACCTTAAGAGTAGGGTACTGCATAAAACGGGACGGAAAAGGGTTTAGGGTTGGATTAGGCGAACCCGCTCCGTGGATCCGCCTAATCCAACCCTAAACCCTTTTCCTTATTCAAGGACGGAAAAGGGTTTAGGGTTGGATTAGGCGAACCCGCTTCGCGGATCCGCCTAATCCAACCCTAAACCCTTTTCCTTATTCAAGGACGGAAAAGGGTTTAGGGTGGGATTAGGCGAACCCGCTTCGCGGATCCGCCTAATCCAACCCTAAACCCTTTTCCTTATTCAAGGTCACTAAACCTGCAAGAAACTGAACCCTAAGAGGGTATTGGTAAACCCTGTCGTGGATGTGATTCAAACATGGGGCACTGAACCTTAATAGTAGGGTACTGCATAAGACGGGACGGAAAAGGGTTTAAGGTTGGATTAGGCGAACCCACTACGCGGATCCGCCTAATCAAACCCTAAACCGTTTTCCTTATTCAAGGACGGAAAAGGGTTTAGGGTTGGATTAGGCGAACCCGATTCGCGGATCCGTCTAATCCAACCCTAAACCCTTTTCCTTATTCAAGGTCACTAAACCCGCAAGAAACTGAACTCTAAGAGGGAATTGGTGAACCCTGTCGTGGATGTGATTCAAACATGGGGCACTGAACCTTAAGAGTAGGGTACTGCATAAGACGGGACGGAAAAGGGTTTAGGGTTGGATTAGGCGAACCCGCTTCGCGGATCCGCCTAATCCAACCCTAAACCCTTTTCCTTATTCAAGGTCACTAAACCCGCAAGAAACTGAACCCCAAGAGGGTATTGGTGAACCCTGTCGTGGATGTGATTCAAACATGGGGCACTGAACCTTAAGAGTAGGGTACTGCATAAGACGGGACGGAAAAGGGTTTAGGGTTGGATTAGGCGTACCCGCTACGCGGCTCCGCCTAATTGAACCCTAAACCCTTTTCCTTATTCAAGGTCACTAAACCCGCAAGAAATTGAACCCTAAAAGGGTATTAGTGAACCATGTCGTGGATGTGATTCAAACATGGGGCACCGAACCTTAAGAGTAGGGTACTGCACAAGACGGGACGGAAAAGGGTTTTGGGTTGGATTAGGCAAACCCACTACGCGGATCCGCCTAATCCAACCCTAAACCCTTTTCCTTATTCAAGGATGGAAAAGGGTTTAGGGTGGGATTAGGCGTACCCGCTTCGCGGATCCGCCTAATCCAACCCTAAACCCTTTTCCTTATTCAAGGTCACTAAACCCACAAGAAACTGAACCCTAAGAGGGTATTGGTAAACCCTGTCGTGGATGTGGTTCAAACATGGGGCACTGAACCTTAAGACTAGGGTACTGCATAAGACGGGACGGAAAAGGGTTTAGGGTTGGATTAAGCGTACCCGCTACGTGGCTACGCGGATTAGACGGGACGCTAAACTCTTTTCCTTATTCAAGGACGGAAAAAGGTTTAGGGTTGGATAAGGCGGACCCGCTTCGCGGGTCCGCCTAATCCAACCCTAAATCCTTTTCCTTATTCAAGGTCACTAAACCCGCAAGAAACTGAACCCTAAGAGGGTATTGGTGAACCCTGTCGTGGATGTGATTCAAACATGGGGCACTGAACCTTAAGAGTAGGGTACTGCATAAGACGGGACGGAAAAGGGTTTAGGGTTGGATTAGGCGTACCCGCTACGCGGCTCCGCCTAATTGAACCCTAAACCCTTTTCCTTATTAAAGGTCACTAAACCCGCAAGAAATTGAACCCTAAAAGGGTATTAGTGAACCATGTCGTGGATGTGATTCAAACATGGGGCACTGAACCTTAAGAGTAGGGTACTGCATAAGACGGGACGGAAAAGGGTTTAGGGTTGGATTAGGCGTACCCGCTACGCGGCTCCGCCTAATTGAACCCTAAACCCTTTTCCTTATTCAAGGTCACTAAACCCGCAAGAAATTGAACCCTAAAAGGGTATTAGTGAACCATGTCGTGGATGTGATTCAAACATGGGGCACCGAACCTTAAGAGTAGGGTACTGCACAAGACGGGACGGAAAAGGGTTTTGGGTTGGATTAGGCAAACCCACTACGCGGATCCGCCTAATCCAACCCTAAACCCTTTTCCTTATTCAAGGATGGAAAAGGGTTTAGGGTGGGATTAGGCGTACCCGCTTCGCGGATCCGCCTAATCCAACCCTAAACCCTTTTCCTTATTCAAGGTCACTAAACCCACAAGAAACTGAACCCTAAGAGGGTATTGGTAAACCCTGTCGTGGATGTGGTTCAAACATGGGGCACTGAACCTTAAGACTAGGGTACTGCATAAGACGGGACGGAAAAGGGTTTAGGGTTGGATTAAGCGTACCCGCTACGTGGCTACGCGGATTAGACGGGACGCTAAACTCTTTTCCTTATTCAAGGACGGAAAAAGGTTTAGGGTTGGATAAGGCGGACCCGCTTCGCGGGTCCGCCTAATCCAACCCTAAATCCTTTTCCTTATTCAAGGTCACTAAACCCGCAAGAAACTGAACCCTAAGAGGGTATTGGTGAACCCTGTCGTGGATGTGATTCAAACATGGGGCACTGAACCTTAAGAGTAGGGTACTGCATAAGACGGGACGGAAAAGGGTTTAGGGTTGGATTAGGCGTACCCGCTACGCGGCTCCGCCTAATTGAACCCTAAACCCTTTTCCTTATTAAAGGTCACTAAACCCGCAAGAAATTGAACCCTAAAAGGGTATTAGTGAACCATGTCGTGGATGTGATTCAAACGCACTGAACCTTAAGAGTAGGATACTGCATAAGACGGAGCGGAAAAGGGTTTAGGGTTGGATTAGGCATACCCGCTACGCGGCTCCGCCTAATACAACCCTAAACCTTTTTCCATATTCAAGGACGGAAAAGGGTTTAGGGTTGGATTAGGGGTACCCGCTACGCGGCTCCGCCTAATTGAACCCTAAACCCTTTTCCTTATTCAAGGTCACTAAACCCGCAAGAAATTGAACCCTAAAAGGGTATTAGTTAACCATGTCGTGGATGTGATTCAAACATGGGGCACTGAACCTTAAGAGTAGGGTACTGCATAAAACGGGACGGAAAAGGGTTTAGGGTTGGATTAGGCGAACCCGCTCCGTGGATCCGCCTAATCCAACCCTAAACCCTTTTCCTTATTCAAGGTCACTAAACCTGCAAGAAACTGAACCCTAAGAGGGTATTGGTGAACCCTGTCATGGATGTGTTTCAAACATGGGGCACCGAACCTTAAGAGTAGGGTACTGCATAAGACGGGACGGAAAAGGGTTTTGGGTTGGATTAGGCAAACCCACTACGCGGATCCGCCTAATCCAACCCTAAACCCTTTTCCTTATTCAAGGACGGAAAAAGGTTTAGGGTGGGATTAGGCGTACCCGCTTTCCGGATCCGCCTAATCCAACCCTAAACCCTTTTCCTTATTCAAGGTCACTAAACCCGCAAGAAACTGAACCCTAAGAGGGTATTGGTAAACCCTGTCGTTGATGTGATTCAAACATGGGGCACTGAACCTTAAGAGTAGGGTACTACATAAGACGGGACGGAAAAGGGTTTAGGGTTGGATTAAGCGTACCCGCTACGTGGCTACGCGGATTAGACGGGACGCTAAACTCCTTTCCTTATTCAAGGACGGAAAAAGGTTTAGGGTTGGATAAGGCGGACCCGCTTCGCGGGTCCGCCTTATCCAACCCTAAACCCTTTTCCTTATTCAAGGTCACTAAACCCTCAAGAAACTGAACCCTAAGAGGGTATTGGTGAACCCTGTCGTGGATGTGATTCAAACATGGGGCACTGAACCTTAAGAGTAGGGTACTACATAAGACAGGACGGAAAAGGGTTTAGGGTTGGATTAGGCGTACCCGTTACGCGGCTCCGCCTAATTGAACCCTAAACCCTTTTCCTTATTCAAGCTCACTAAACCCGCAAGAAATTGAACCCTAAGAGGGTATTGGTGAACCATGTCGTGGATGTGATTCAAACATGAGGCACTGAACCTTAAAAGTACGGTACTGCATAAGACGGAGCGGAAAAGGGTTTAGGGTTGGATTAGGCATACCCGCTACGCGGCTCCGCCTAATCCAACCCTAAACCTTTTTCCATATTCAAGGACAGAAAAGGGTTTAGGGTTGGATTAGGCGTTCCCGCTTCGTGGATCCGCCTAATCCAACCCTAAACCCTTTTCCTTATTCAAGGTTACTAAACCCGCAAGAAACTGAATCCTAAGAAGGTATTGGTGAACCCTATCGTGTATGTGATTCAAGCATGGGGTATTGAACCATAAGAGTAGGGTACTGCATAAAACGGGACGGAAAAGGGTTTAGGGTTGGATTAGGCGAACCCGCTCCGCGGATCCGCCTAATCCAACCCTAAACCCTTTTCCTTATTCAAGGTCACTAAACCTGCAAGAAATTGAACCCTAAGAGGGTATTGGTGAACCCTGTCGTGGATGTGTTTCAAACATGGGGCACCGAACCTTAAGAGTAGGGTACTGCACAAGACGAGACGGAAAAGGGTTTTGGGTTCGATTAGGCAAACCCACTACGCGGATCCGCCTAATCCAACCCTAAACCCTTTTCCTTATTCAAGGACGGAAAAGGGTTTAGGGTGGGATTAGGCGTACCCGCTTCGCGGATCCGCCTAATCCAACCCTAAACCCTTTTCCTTATTCAAGGACGGAAAAGGGTTTAGGGTGGGATTAGGCGAACCCGCTTCGCGGATCCGCCTAATCCAACCCTAAACCCTTTTCCTTATTCAAGGTCACTAAACCTGCAAGAAACTGAACCCTAAGAGGGTATTGGTAAACCCTGTCGTGGATGTGATTCAAACATGGGGCACTGAACCTTAAGAGTAGGGTACTGCATAAGACGGGACGGAAAAGGGTTTAGGGTTGGATTAGGCGAACCCACTACGCGGATCCGCCTAATCAAACCCTAAACCGTTTTCCTTATTCAAGGACGGAAAAGGGTTTAGGGTTGGATTAGGCGAACCCGATTCGCGGATCCGTCTAATCCACCCCTAAACCCTTTTCCTTATTCAAGGTCACTAAACCCGCAAGAAACTGAACTCTAAGAGGGAATTGATGAACCCTGTCGTGGATGTGATTCAAACATGGGGCACTGAACCTTAAGAGGAGGGTACTGCATAAGACGGGACGGAAAAGGGTTTAGGGTTAGATTAGGCGTACCCGCTTCGCGGATCCGCCTAATCCAACCCTAAACCCTTTTCCTTATTCAAGGTCACTAAACCCGCAAGAAACTGAACCCTAAGAGGTTATTGGTAAACCCTGTCGTGGATGTGATTCAAACATGGGGCACTGAACTTTAAGAGTAGGGTACTGCATAAGACGGGACGGAAAAGGGTTTAGGGTTGAATTAGGCGGACCCGCTTCGCGGATCCGCCTAATCCAACCCTAAACCCTTTTCCTTATTCAAGGTCACTAAACCCGCAAGAAACTGAACCCCAAGAGGGTATTGGTGAACCCTGTCGTGGATGTGATTCAAACATGGGGCACTGAACCTTAAGAGTAGGGTACTGCATAAGACGGGACGGAAAAGGGTTTAGGGTTGGATTAGGCGTACCCGCTACGCGGCTCCGCCTAATTGAACCCTAAACCCTTTTCCTTATTCAAGGTCACTAAACCCGCAAGAAATTGAACCCTAAAAGGGTATTAGTGAACCATGTCGTGGATGTGATTCAAACATGGGGCACCGAACCTTAAGAGTAGGGTACTGCACAAGACGGGACGGAAAAGGGTTTTGGGTTGGATTAGGCAAACCCACTACGCGGATCCGCCTAATCCAACCCTAAACCCTTTTCCTTATTCAAGGATGGAAAAGGGTTTAGGGTGGGATTAGGCGTACCCGCTTCGCGGATCCGCCTAATCCAACCCTAAACCCTTTTCCTTATTCAAGGTCACTAAACCCACAAGAAACTGAACCCTAAGAGGGTATTGGTAAACCCTGTCGTGGATGTGGTTCAAACATGGGGCACTGAACCTTAAGACTAGGGTACTGCATAAGACGGGACGGAAAAGGGTTTAGGGTTCGATTAAGCGTACCCGCTACGTGGCTACGCGGATTAGACGGGACGCTAAACTCTTTTCCTTATTCAAGGACGGAAAAAGGTTTAGTGTTGGATAAGGCGGACCCGCTTCGCGGGTCCGCCTAATCCAACCCTAAACCCTTTTCCTTATTCAAGGTCACTAAACCCGCAAGAAACTGAACCCTAAGAGGGTATTGGTGAACCCTGTCGTGGATGTGATTCAAACATGGGGCACTGAACCTTAAGAGTAGGATACTGCATAAGACGGAGCGGAAAAGGGTTTAGGGTTGGATTAGGCATACCCGCTACGCGGCTCCGCCTAATACAACCCTAAACCTTTTTCCATATTCAAGGACGGAAAAGGGTTTAGGGTTGGATTAGGCGTACCCGCTACGCGGCTCCGCCTAATTGAACCCTAAACCCTTTTCCTTATTCAAGGTCACTAAACCCGCAAGAAATTGAACCCTAAAAGGGTATTAGTTAACCATGTCGTGGATGTGATTCAAACATGGGGCACTGAACCTTAAGAGTAGGGTACTGCATAAAACGGGACGGAAAAGGGTTTAGGGTTGGATTAGGCGAACCCGCTCCGTGGATCCACCTAATCCAACCCTAAACCCTTTTCCTTATTCAAGGTCACTAAACCTGCAAGAAACTGAACCCTAAGAGGGTATTGGTGAACCCTGTCATGGATGTGTTTCAAACATGGGGCACCGAACCTTAAGAGTAGGGTACTGCATAAGACGGGACGGAAAAGGGTTTTGGGTTGGATTAGGCAAACCCACTACGCGGATCCGCCTAATCCAACCCTAAACCCTTTTCCTTATTCAAGGACGGAAAAGGGTTTAGGGTGGGATTAGGCGTACCCGCTTCGCGGGTCCGCCTAATCCAACCCTAAACCCTTTTCCTTATTCAAGGTCACTAAACCCTCAAGAAACTGAACCCTAAGAGGGTATTGGAGAACCCTGTCGTGGATGTGATTCAAACATGGGGCACTGAACCTTAAGAGTAGGGTACTACATAAGACAGGACGGAAAAGGGTTTAGGGTTGGATTAGGCGTACCCGTTACGCGGCTCCGCCTAATTGAACCCTAAACCCTTTTCCTTATTCAAGCTCACTAAACCCGCAAGAAATTGAACCCTAAGAGGGTATTGGTGAACCATGTCGTGGATGTGATTCAAACATGGGGCACTGAACCTTAAGAGTAGGGTACTGCATAAGACGGAGCGGAAAAGGGTTTAGGGTTGGATTAGGCATACCCGCTACACGGCTCCGCCTAATCCAACCCTAAACCTTTATCCATATTCAAGGACAGAAAAGGGTTTAGGGTTGGATTAGGCGTTCCCGCTTCGTGGATCCGCCTAATCCAACCCTAAACCCTTTTCCTTATTCAAGGTTACTAAACCCGCAAGAAACTGAATCCTAAGAAGGTATTGGTGAACCCTATCGTGGATGTGATTCAAACATGGGGCACCGAACCTTAAGAGTAGGGTACTGCACAAGACGGGACGGAAAAGGGTTTTGGGTTGGATTAGGCAAACCCACTACGCGGATCCGCCTAATCCAACCCTAAACCCTTTTCCTTATTCAAGGACGGAAAAGGGTTTAGGGTGGGATTAGGCGTACCCGCTTCGCGGATCCGCCTAATCCAACCCTAAACCCTTTTCCTTATTCAAGGTCACTAAACCCGCAAGAAACTAAACCCTAAGAGGGTATTGGTAAACCCTGTCGTTGATGTGATTCAAACATGGGGCACTGAACCTTAAGAGTAGGGTACTGCATAAGACGGGACGGAAAAGGGTTTAGGGTTGGATTAAGCGTACCCGCTACGTGGCTACGCGGATTAGACGGGACGCTAAACTCTTTTCCTTATTCAAGGACGGAAAAAGGTTTAGGGTTGGATAAGGCGGACCCGCTTCGCGGGTCCGCCTAATCCAACCCTAAACCCTTTTCCTTATTCAAGGTCACTAAACCCTCAAGAAACTGAACCCTAAGAGGGTATTGGTGAACCCTGTCGTGGATGTGATTCAAACATGGGGCACTGAACCTTAAGAGTAGGGTACTGCATACGACAGGACGGAAAAGGGTTTAGGGTTGGATTAGGCGTACCCGTTACGCGGCTCCGCCTAATTGAACCCTAAACCCTTTTCCTTATTCAAGCTCACTAAACCCGCAAGAAATTGAACCCTAAGAGGGTATTGGTGAACCATGTCGTGGATGTGATTCAAACATGGGGCACTGAACCTTAAGAGTAGGGTACTGCATAAGACGGAGCGGAAAAGGGTTTAGGGTTGGATTAGGCATACCCGCTACGCGGCTCCGCCTAATCCAACCCCAAACCTTTTTCCATATTCAAGGACAGAAAAGGGTTTAGGGTTGGATTAGGCGTTCCCGCTTCGTGGATCCGCCTAATCCAACCCTAAACCCTTTTCCTTATTCAAGGTTACTAAACCCGCAAGAAACTGAATCCTAAGAAGGTATTGGTGAACCCTATCGTGGATGTGATTCAAACATGGGGTACTGAACCATAAGAGTAGGGTACTGCATAAAACGGGACGGAAAAGGGTTTAGGGTTGGATTAGGCGAACCCGCTCCGCGGATCCGCCTAATCCAACCCTAAACCCTTTACCTTATTCAAGGTCACTAAACCTGCAAGAAATTGAACCCTAAGAGGGTATTGGTGAACCCTGTCGTGGATGTGTTTCAAACATGGGGCACCGAACCTTAAGAGTAGGGTACTGCACAAGACGGGACGGAAAAGGGTTTTGGGTTGGATTAGGCAAACCCACTACGCGGATCCGCCTAATCAACCCTAAACCCTTTTCCTTATACAAGGTCACTAAACCCGCAAGAAACTGAACCCTAAGAGGGTATTGGTGAACCCTGTCGTGGATGTGATTCAAACATGGGGCACTGAACCTTAAGAGTAGGGTACTGCATAAGACGGGACGGAAAAGGGTATTAGTGAACCATGTCGTGGATGTGATTCAAACATGGGGCACTGAACCTTAAGAGTAGGATACTGCATAAGACGGAGCGGAAAAGGGTTTAGGGTTGGATTAGGCATACCCGCTACGCGGCTCCGCCTAATCCAACCCTAAACCTTTTTCCATATTCAAGGTCACTAAGCCCGCAAGAAATTGAACCCTAAAAGGGTATTAGTGAACCATGTCGTGGATGTGATTCAAACATGGGGCACTGAACCTTAAGAGTAGGGTACTGCATAAAACGGGACGGAAAAGGGTTTAGGGTTGAATTAGGCGAACCCGCTCCGTGGATCCGCCTAATCCAACCCTAAACCCTTTTCCTTATTCAAGGTCACTAAACCTGCAAGAAACTGAACCCTAAGAGGGTATTGGTGAACCCTGTCGTGGATGTGTTTCAAACATGGGGCACCGAACCTTAAGAGTAGGGTACTGCATAAGACGGGACGGAAAAGGGTTTTGGGTTGGATTAGGCAAACCCACTACGCGGATCCGCCTAATCCAACCCTAAACCCTTTTCCTTATTCAAGGACGGAAAAGGGTTTAGGGTGGGATTAGGCGTACCCGCTTCGCGGATCCGCCTAATCCAACCCTAAACCCTTTTCCTTATTCAAGGTCACTAAACCCGCAAGAAACTGAACCCTAAGAGGGTATTGGTAAACCCTGTCGTGGATGTGATTCAAACATGGGGCACTGAACCTTAAGAGTAGGGTACTGCATAAGACGGGACGGAAAAGGGTTTAGGGTTGGATTAAGCGTACCCGCTACGTGGCTACGCGGATTAGAGGGGACGCTAAACTCTTTTCCTTATTCAAGGACGGAAAAAGGTTTAGGGTAATCCAACCCTAAACCCTTTTCCTTATTCAAGGTCACTAAACCCTCAAGAAACTGAACCCTAAGAGGGTATTGGTGAACCCTGTCGTGGATATGATTCAAACATGGGGCACTGAACCTTAAGAGTAGGGTACTGCATAAAACGGGACGGAAAAGGGTTTAGGGTTGGATTAGGCGAACCCGCTTCGCGGATCCGCCTAATCCAACCCTAAACCCTTTTCCTTATTCAAGGTCACTAAACCCGCAAGAAAGTGAACCCTAAGAGGGTATTGGTGAACCCTGTCGTGGATGTGATTCAAACATGGGGCACTGAACCTTAAGAGTAGGGCACTGCATAAGACGGGGCGGAAAAGGGTTTAGGGTTGGATTAGGCATACCCGGTACGCGGCTCCGCCTAATCCAACCCTAAACCTTTTTCCATATTCAAGGACGGAAAAGGGTTTAGGGTTGGATTAGGCGTACCCGCTTCGCGGATCCGCCAAATCCAACCCTAAACTCTTTTCCTTATTCAAGGTCACTAAACCTGCAAGAAACTGAACCCTAAGAGGGTATTGGTGAACCCTGTCGTGGATGTGTTTCAAACATGGGGCACCGAACCTTAAGAGTAGGGTACTGCATAAGACGGGACGGAAAAGGGTTTTGGGTTGGATTAGGCAAACCCACTACGCGGATCCGCCTAATCCAACCCTAAACCCTTTTCCTTATTCAAGGACGGAAAAGGGTTTAGGGTGGGATTAGGCGTACCTGCTTCGCGGATCCGCCTAATCCAACCCTAAACCCTTTTCCTTATTCAAGGTCACTAAACCCGCAAGAAACTGAACCCTAAGAGGGTATTGGTAAACCCTGTCGTGGATGTGATTCAAACATGGGGCACTGAACCTTAAGAGTAGGGTACTGCATAAGACGGGACGGAAAAGGGTTTAGGGTTGGATTAAGCGTACCCGCTACGTGGCTACGCGGATTAGACGGGACGCTAAACTCTTTTCCTTATTCAAGGACGGAAAAAGGTTTAGGGTAATCCAACCCTAAACCCTTTTCCTTATTCAAGGTCACTAAACCCTCAAGAAACTGAACCCTAAGAGGGTATTGGTGAACCCTGTCGTGGATATGATTCAAACATGGGGCACTGAACCTTAAGAGTAGGGTACTGCATAAAACGGGACGGAAAAGGGTTTAGGGTTGGATTAGGCGAACCCGCTTCGCGGATCCGCCTAATCCAACCCTAAACCCTTTTCCTTATTCAAGGTCACTAAACCCGCAAGAAAGTGAACCCTAAGAGGGTATTGGTGAACCCTGTCGTGGATGTGATTCAAACATGGGGCACTGAACCTTAAGAGTAGGGCACTGCATAAGACGGGGCGGAAAAGGGTTTAGGGTTGGATTAGGCATACCCGGTACGCGGCTCCGCCTAATCCAACCCTAAACCTTTTTCCATATTCAAGGACGGAAAAGGGTTTAGGGTTGGATTAGGCGTACCCGCTTCGCGGATCCGCCAAATCCAACCCTAAACTCTTTTCCTTATTCAAGGTCACTAAACCTGCAAGAAACTGAACCCTAAGAGGGTATTGGTGAACCCTGTCGTGGATGTGATTCAAACATGGGGCACTGAACCTTAAGAGTAGGGTACTGCATAAGACGGGACGGAAAAGGGTTTAGGGTTGGATTAGGCGAACCCACTACGCGGATCCGCCTAATCCAGCCCTAAACCCTTTTCCTTATTCAAGGACGGAAAAGGGTTTAGCGTTGGATTAGGCGAACCCGCTTCACGGTTCCGCCTAATCCAATCCTAAATCCTTTTCCTTATTCAAGGTCACTAAACCCGCAAGAAACTGAACCCTAATAGGGTATTGGTGAACCCTGTCGTGGATGTGATTCAAACATGGGGCACTGAACCTTAAGAGTAGGGTACTGCATAAGACGGGACAGAAAAGGGTTTAGGGTTGGATTAGGCGTACCCGCTTTGCGGATCCGCCTAATCCAACCCTAATCCCTTTTCCTTTTTCAAGGTCACTAAACCCGCAAGAAACTGATCCCTAAAAGGTTATTGGTAAACCCTGTCGTGGATGTGATTCAAACATGGGGCACTGAACCTTAAGAGTAGGGTACTGCATAAAACGGGACGGAAAAGGGTTTAGGGTTGGATTAGGCGAACCCGCTTCGCGGATCCGCCTAATCCAACCCTAAACCCTTTTCCTTATTCAAGGTCACTAAACCCGCAAGAAAGTGAACCCTAAGAGGGTATTGGTGAACCCTGTCGTGGATGTGATTCAAACATGGGGCACTGAACCTTAAGAGTAGGGCACTGCATAAGATGGGGCGGAAAAGGGTTTAGGGTTGGATTAGGCATACCCGGTACGCGGCTCCGCCTAATCCAACCCTAAACCTTTTTCCATATTCAAGGACGGAAAAGGGTTTAGGGTTGGATTAGGCGTACCCGCTTCGCGGATCCGCCAAATCCAACCCTAAACTCTTTTCCTTATTCAAGGTCACTAAACCTGCAAGAAACTGAACCCTAAGAGGGTATTGGTGAACCCTGTCGTGGATGTGTTTCAAACATGGGGCACCGAACCTTAAGAGTAGGGTACTGCATAAGACGGGACGGAAAAGGGTTTTGGGTTGGATTAGGCAAACCCACTACGCGGATCCGCCTAATCCAACCCTAAACCCTTTTCCTTATTCAAGGACGGAAAAGGGTTTAGGGTGGGATTAGGCGTACCCGCTTCGCGGATCCGCCTAATCCAACCCTAAACCCTTTTCCTTATTCAAGGTCACTAAACCCGCAAGAAACTGAACCCTAAGAGGGTATTGGTAAACCCTGTCGTGGATGTGATTCAAACATGGGGCACTGAACCTTAAGAGTAGGGTACTGCATAAGACGGGACGGAAAAGGGTTTAGGGTTGGATTAAGCGTACCCGCTACGTGGCTACGCGGATTAGACGGGACGCTAAACTCTTTTCCTTATTCAAGGACGGAAAAAGGTTTAGGGTAATCCAACCCTAAACCCTTTTCCTTATTCAAGGTCACTAAACCCTCAAGAAACTGAACCCTAAGAGGGTATTGGTGAACCCTGTCGTGGATATGATTCAAACATGGGGCACTGAACCTTAAGAGTAGGGTACTGCATAAAACGGGACGGAAAAGGGTTTAGGGTTGGATTAGGCGAACCCGCTTCGCGGATCCGCCTAATCCAACCCTAAACCCTTTTCCTTATTCAAGGTCACTAAACCCGCAAGAAAGTGAACCCTAAGAGGGTATTGGTGAACCCTGTCGTGGATGTGATTCAAACATGGGGCACTGAACCTTAAGAGTAGGGCACTGCATAAGACGGGGCGGAAAAGGGTTTAGGGTTGGATTAGGCATACCCGGTACGCGGCTCCGCCTAATCCAACCCTAAACCTTTTTCCATATTCAAGGACGGAAAAGGGTTTAGGGTTGGATTAGGCGTACCCGCTTCGCGGATCCGCCAAATCCAACCCTAAACTCTTTTCCTTATTCAAGGTCACTAAACCTGCAAGAAACTGAACCCTAAGAGGGTATTGGTGAACCCTGTCGTGGATGTGATTCAAACATGGGGCACTGAACCTTAAGAGTAGGGTACTGCATAAGACGGGACGGAAAAGGGTTTAGGGTTGGATTAGGCGAACCCACTACGCGGATCCGCCTAATCCAGCCCTAAACCCTTTTCCTTATTCAAGGACGGAAAAGGGTTTAGCGTTGGATTAGGCGAACCCGCTTCACGGTTCCGCCTAATCCAATCCTAAATCCTTTTCCTTATTCAAGGTCACTAAACCCGCAAGAAACTGAACCCTAATAGGGTATTGGTGAACCCTGTCGTGGATGTGATTCAAACATGGGGCACTGAACCTTAAGAGTAGGGTACTGCATAAGACGGGACAGAAAAGGGTTTAGGGTTGGATTAGGCGTACCCGCTTTGCGGATCCGCCTAATCCAACCCTAATCCCTTTTCCTTTTTCAAGGTCACTAAACCCGCAAGAAACTGATCCCTAAAAGGTTATTGGTAAACCCTGTCGTGGATGTGATTCAAACATGGGGCACTGAACCTTAAGAGTAGGGTACTGCATAAGACGGGACGGAAAAGGGTTTAGGGTTGGAGAAGGCGTACCCGCTACGCGGCTCCGCCTAATTGAACCCTAAACCCTTTTCCTTATTCAAGGACGGAAAAGGGTTTAGGGTTGGATTAGGCGAACCCGCTTCGCGGATCCGCCTAATCCAACCCTAATCCCTTTTCCTTTTTCAAGGTCACTAAACCCGCAAGAAACTGATCCCTAAGAGGTTATTGGTGAACCCTGTCGTGGATGTGATTCAAACATGGGGCACTGAACCTTAAGAGTAGGGTACTGCATAAGACGGGACGTAAAAGGGTTTAGGGTTGGATTAGGCGGACCCGCTTCGCGGATCCGCCTAATCCAACCCTAAACCCTTTTCCTTATTCAAGGTCACTAAACCCGCAAGAAACTGAACCCTAAGAGGGTATTGGTGAACCCTGTCGTGGATGTGATTCAAACATGGGGCACTGAACCTTAAGAGTAGGGTACTGCATAAGACGGGACGGAAAAGGGTTTAGGGTTAGATTAGCCGTACCCGCTACGCGGCTCCGCCTAATTGAACCCAAAACCCTTTTCCTTATTCAAGGTCACCAAACCCGCAAGAAATTGAACCCTAAGAGGGTATTGGTGAACCATGTCGTGGATGTGATTCAAACATGGGGCACTGAACCTTTAAGAGTAGGGTACTGCATAAGACGGGGCGGAAAAGGGTTTAGGGTTGGATTAGGCATACCCGCTACGCGGATCCGCCTAATCCAACCCTAAACCCTTTTCCTTATTCAAGGTCACTAAACCCGCAAGAAACTGAATCCTAAGAAGGTATTGGTGAACCCTGTCGTGGATGTGATTCAAGCATGGGGTACTGAACCTTAAGAGTAGGGTACTGCATAAAACGGGACGTAAAAGGGTTTAGGGTTGGATTAGGCGAACCCGCTACGCGGATCCGCCTAATCCAACCCTAAACCCTCTTCCTTATTCAAGGTCACTAAATCTGCAAGAAACTGAACCCTAAGAGGGTATTGGTTAACCCTGTCGTGGATGTGATTCAAACATGGGGCACCGAACCTTAAGAGTAGGGTACTGCGTAAGACGGGACGGAAAAAGGTTTTGGGTTGGATTAGGCGAACCCACTACGCGGATCCGCCTAATCCAACCCTAAACCCTTTTCCTTATTCAAGGACGGAAAAGGGTTTAGCGTTGGATTAGGCGAACCCGCTTCGCGGATCCGCCTAATCCAATCCTAAACCCTTTTCCTTATTCAAGGTCACTAAACCCGCAAGAAACTGAACCCTAATAGGGTATTGGTGAACCCTGTCGTGGATGTGATTCAAACATGGGGCACTGAACCTTAAGAGTAGGGTACTGCATAAGACGGGACGGAAAAGGGTTTAGGGTTGGATTAGGCGTTCCCGCTTCGCGGATCCGCCTAATCCAACCCTAATCCCTTTTCCTTTTTCAAGGTCACTAAACCCGCAAGAAACTGATCCCTAAGAGGTTATTGGTAAACCCTGTCGTGGATGTGATTCAAACATAGGTCACTGAACCATAAGAGTAGGGTACTGCATAAGACGGGACGTAAATGGGTTTAGGGTTGGATTAGGCGGATCCCCTTCGCGGATCCGCCTAATCCAACCCTAAACCCTTTTCCTTATTCAAGGTCACTAAACTCGCAAGAAACTGAACCCTAAGAGGGTATTGGTGAACCTTGTCATGGATGTGATTCAAACATGGGGCACTGAACCTTAAGAGTAGGGTACTGCATAAGACGGGACGGAAAAGGGTTTAGGGTTAGATTAGCCGTACCCGCTACGCGGCTCCGCCTAATTGAACCCAAAACCCTTTTCCTTATTCAAGGTCACCAAACCCGCAAGAAATTGAACCCTAAGAGGGTATTGGTGAACCATGTCGTGGATGTGATTCAAACATGGGGCACTGAACCTTTAAGAGTAGGGTACTGCATAAGACGGGGCGGAAAAGGGTTTAGGGTTGGATTAGGCATACCCGCTACGCGGATCCGCCTAATCCAACCCTAAACCCTTTTCCTTATTCAAGGTCACTAAACCCGCAAGAAACTGAATCCTAAGAAGGTATTGGTGAACCCTGTCGTGGATGTGATTCAAGCATGGGGTACTGAACCTTAAGAGTAGGGTACTGCATAAAACGGGACGTAAAAGGGTTTAGGGTTGGATTAGGCGAACCCGCTACGCGGATCCGCCTAATCCAACCCTAAACCCTCTTCCTTATTCAAGGTCACTAAATCTGCAAGAAACTGAACCCTAAGAGGGTATTGGTTAACCCTGTCGTGGATGTGATTCAAACATGGGGCACCGAACCTTAAGAGTAGGGTACTGCGTAAGACGGGACGGAAAAAGGTTTTGGGTTGGATTAGGCGAACCCACTACGCGGATCCGCCTAATCCAACCCTAAACCCTTTTCCTTATTCAAGGACGGAAAAGGGTTTAGCGTTGGATTAGGCGAACCCGCTTCGCGGATCCGCCTAATCCAATCCTAAACCCTTTTCCTTATTCAAGGTCACTAAACCCGCAAGAAACTGAACCCTAATAGGGTATTGGTGAACCCTGTCGTGGATGTGATTCAAACATGGGGCACTGAACCTTAAGAGTAGGGTACTGCATAAGACGGGACGGAAAAGGGTTTAGGGTTGGATTAGGCGTTCCCGCTTCGCGGATCCGCCTAATCCAACCCTAATCCCTTTTCCTTTTTCAAGGTCACTAAACCCGCAAGAAACTGATCCCTAAGAGGTTATTGGTAAACCCTGTCGTGGATGTGATTCAAACATGGGTCACTGAACCATAAGAGTAGGGTACTGCATAAGACGGGACGTAAATGGGTTTAGGGTTGGATTAGGCGGATCCGCTTCGCGGATCCGCCTAATCCAACCCTAAACCCTTTTCCTTATTCAAGGTCACTAAACTCGCAAGAAACTGAACCCTAAGAGGGTATTGGTGAACCTTGTCATGGATGTGATTCAAACATGGGGCACTGAACCTTAAGAGTAGGGTACTGCATAAGACGGGACGGAAAAGGGTTTAGGGTTGGATTAGGCGTTCCCGCTTCGCGGATCCGCCTAATCCAACCCTAATCCCTTTTCCTTTTTCAAGGTCACTAAACCCGCAAGAAACTGATCCCTAAGAGGTTATTGGTAAACCCTGTCGTGGATGTTATTCAAACATGGGTCACTGAACCATAAGAGTAGGGTACTGCATAAGACGGGACGTAAATGGGTTTAGGGTTGGATTAGGCGGACCCGCTTCGCGGATCCGCCTAATCCAACCCTAAACCCTTTTCCTTATTCAAGGTCACTAAACCCGCAAGAAACTGAACCCTAAGAGGGTATTGGTGAACCCTTTCGTGGATGTGATTCAAACATGGGGCACTGAACCTTAAGAGTAGGGTACTGCATAAGACGGGACGGAAAAGGGTTTAGGGTTGGATTAGGCGTTCCCGCTTCGCGGATCCGCCTAATCCAACCCTAATCCCTTTTCCTTTTTCAAGGTCATTAAACCCGCAAGAAACTGATCCCTAAGAGGTTATTGGTAAACCCTGTGGTGGATGTGATTCAAACATGGGTCACTGAACCATAAGAGTAGGGTACTGCATAAGACGGGACGTAAATGGGTTTAGGGTTGGATTAGGCGGACCCGCTTCGCGGCTCCGCCTAATTGAACCCTAAACCCTTTTCCTTATTCAAGGTCACTAAACCCGCAAGAAATTGATCCCTAAGAGGGTATTGGTGAACCATGTCGTGGATGTGATTCAAACATGGGGCACTGAACCTTAAGAGTAGGGTACTGCATAAGACGGGGCGGAAAAGGGTTTAGGGTTGGATTAGGCATACCCGCTACGCGGCTCCGCCTAATCCAACCCTAAACCTTTTTCCATATTCAAGGACAGAAAAGGGTTTAGGGTTGGATTAGGCGTTCCCGCTTCGCGGATCCGCCTAATCCAACCCTAAACCCTTTTCCTTATTCAAGGTCACTAAACCCGCAAGAAACTGAATCCTAAGAAGGTATTGGTGAACCCTGTTGTGGATGTGATTCAAGCATGGGGTACTGAACCTTAAGAGTAGGGTACTGCATAAAACGGGACGGAAAAGGGTTTAGGGTTAGATTAGGCGAACCCGCTACGCGAATCCGCCTAATCCAACCCTAAACCCTTTTCCTTATTCAAGGTCACTAAATCTGCAAGAAACTGAACCCTAAGAGGGTATTGGTGAACCCTGTCGTGGATGTGATTCAAACATGGGGCACCGAACCTTAAGAGTAGGGTACTGCATAAGACGGGACGGAAAAAGGTTTTGGGTTGGATTAGGCGAACTCACTACGCGGATCCGCCTAATCCAACCCTAAACCCTTTTCCTTATTCAAGGACGGAAAAGGGTTTAGGGTTGGATTAGTGTAGACACCCACATTTTGACTGCCAGGTGTTTATAGTAGGTCCCGCCAAACACCCGATGATGATAGGACGCAAACGTGCTTTAATGGGCTCGGATATGGGCTCGAAATCATGGACATTTGTTTTAGGCTTATTACGGATTACAAATCTCACAAAACCAACCTCAAATCTGGGCCCAGTGGGTCGTTTCGAGTCAAATGAGACTAATTTGGGTCGATTCCGACACCGGGGGTAAAACCGTCTTTTAGCGACGGAGTCAAACCCGGTCAAAGATATTTTTTCCCGAGTCACACGAGCTGGCCGTGACACTACACGGCTGATTCGGACTCAAACACCAAAAAATTCAGCTTCGAATAATATTAAACAAATCCGTTTAAGGATAGAATTCGATCTCAAGTAGGAATTCTATCCGGAAACCGAATCAGACATCGACCGAGCATCAAAATACTCGGCCGAGATACCCCAGGACAGCCAAAATACCTCCCCACCAGCCGAGATTTTTGGCTTCTTCACTAGGAAACGAGAAGTTTATTCCCTTACGAACTCTCGTATTTCCTATCCAAACCGGTGTTTCTTGTCACACAAACAAGACCACCTCGGTTCCTATAAATAGGACCCTCCATTCAACATTGAGGGGGACCGAAAAAAAGGTTTTGATACACAATTTCTCAGCAACTCATACACGATTATTATAGCAAAAACAATCTCGAAATCGACATCCGAAGGAATACCGAAATGGTGTCCAAAAACCGACGAATCCGTCCCGTCACCCGGCCGAACCCACGCCTCACACACACACAAAAACGCTCCAAAAACCGACACCTTAACTCACCCGCATCATCTCGAAGCTCCCGTGCCTAAGCCACTGTCCGACGAGCCTTATACCGAGAACGCAAAGCATGTAGGTTGAGGGTGTAAATCAAACCCGATTCTTCTTCCTTTCTCTCTCTCTCTCTCTCACGTTTTTCTCCTCTCTTTTCGTCTTTTTTTATTTTTTTTATCGATCGTTTCGCATTATTAATATGGGTCGTTTGTCGCATCATATTATTATTTATTTTCGATGATAAAAAACTTTTTTTTTATAATGTTCTTCAAATACGATACCGATTCTCTAATCGAATATCGTATCTACAAGAACTAAATTAAATTAATTTTCGTTGATGCTAATAAAATCATTACCTTTTTTTCAATTTTTCAATTTTTTTTTTCAAAAACGAGTTTTTCAAAACTTTTTTATAAATTCATTCCGACTATTCGATATCGATTTCATAATCGAATATCGAATACGACGAATATCGAAAATATAAATCGAGTATAAATTAATCCATATTTATAACGATTTTTTCGAACAAAATAAAAAAAAACCCGAACAGGCTGTCACGCGAGTCGCACGCCTGTCAGGCGACTCGCGCCACAGCCTGCTCGGCCGAGTCCTTTTTTCTTCGTTTCTTCGCTTTTCTATTTTTAATTCTTTTCGAACCTTATATTAAAATGCGACTTTCGCGACATATTTTAATAAATACTTTTTTTCGACCTCGATCAACACGTGTTAATCAATCACGTGTCATAAACCTTTTTCTAAAAATCATGCATATTATTTATTTACATCTTTTTCGACTTATTCATCGTTACTAACTCGTTTTCTCGTGTTTGTAGCTTTTTATTTGTTTTTATCGTTTTATTAGACTAAAACGAACTCACATGCTAAAATAACATTGACGTTATTAGTTTAATATTCATTAAACGACTTAGCAACCCACTTTATTTTTCTCACATGCTTAGGAAAATAATGTTTGCATATCATTCAACCGTCGAACTAACCCGTGTACACCAAAAATGAACGATATCTTAGTAAAGGCCGCTAAGTGCGGGCGGGGTTGGGTGTTCTTAGTGAACTTCCCAACACGTACCCTCACCCCTTACTCAGAACCATGGTTTCCGGATGTCCGAATCCATTGCCTACGAGAGTCATTCAATATACGATTAACCGCCCAGTCGGCATCGGTATCGATATGCAAAGGGACGAGCCCAATAAACTCTGACATCGGAAATGGGCCGTATTTTGTATACGGCCCACTACGACATAGAGTGGGCTCGAATGGTTCCGAATAACCACAAAATTCGGTGGCGACTCCTACTTCGATGTAAATTTCAATTTGACCATCTCATATGGAGATTCATTCGCCTCCCCAAACCCGCGCGTGGCCGCGTCGCGGTGGACCTATGTCATGTCCACAATTTGGCGACTCCGCTGGGGATTAACTGATGTGTCACTTACCATCGGCATCCCTAGGGTGAGACTCGAAAAGAAATCGTTCGAATAGTAATGTACACGTTTTAGTTCAATGGGCCATGCATAACCCAATCTTTCCCGGGCCGGTTACTTGTGACCGACGTTCCACTATACCACGGTACGTTCCTACTTGGACCCACTAAAGACTTCGATGGTGGAACTCGTCTAGGTTTTGCGGCATGTCCTAAGACCAACTCGACTTAGGGAGTCCGTCCTCAATACGAGAAAGCCATCGTTGTTGGTATAGACCCTATTAGACCGACCGAGACTTAGACTAAGAGCATACATGGTGTCGTTATACTGTTTCCGTGACTACATGCTACTTGGTCCGTGTCTCATCCTTTTTTTCAAAAAAAAACGAGTTTTAAAAAAAAAAAACTTGCATCTTTTTTTTCCGAAAACCATCCATTTTTCAAACCCGGAAAGCTACCGAATTTAGGACTTATGATTTTTAACTCAAAATAGCCTATTTTCTAGCCGATATGGTGTCCAAACTTTTCAAAAAATTCAAAACTCGGTCCGATAAACCGTTTTTTCGATTTTCAAAAAAAATCGGGCCTTCCAATCCGACTTTGCTCGGGCTTTTCAAATCCAAATCCTCTTTTCAAACCTTCTTCTTCTTAGGACTTCCCGTATTTAGCAGTGTCGGGTCTTGTCATAAGTAGCAAGAGTCTATAGCGTCGAAACTCCGTCGATCTTACATCACGGGTTTCCACCCCATCCCAAGTCCGCCTTATTAGTCAAGGCACGGCCCACCCACGTAGGACAAACTCCTACAAAGGGAAGCCCACTTACACAATCGAGTCCAAAGTCTGGGGATTAGCTCACACGTAGGTCTTTCTTCACACGGGACTAGGCCCGTTCTGCCGAAATCCTAAGGAAGACCCACCATCCACGAGTCACCCGTCTAGGAGTCGGTCTTCAGTCCCACTCGGGGGCTACCCTTCAGCAGAGCGATCAGACACGGTTGCTCTAAGGATCAGGTCTTACACGTGTTGTCTCACGTACCCACTTTTGAGTCACTTAGATGTCGCACCATCTGAGTCCTACCAGAGTCTTTTGTCTCACTCGGGGGCTGTCCTCCACCCGAGCAGTCAACCATGGCCACCCTAGGGAGTACCCCACGTTCATCCTACACCGGCGTCCTTATGATGCCTTCTTCGAGTCGTACCTATGCTACAAACACTCGAGTCACCTAGGGTTAGGTCACCACGGTAGGTCCGAGCACGCGACACGGTCAAACACGGTCGCCCCCATTTTCGGACTCACCCTTCCGCATCTCGAGTCGAAGTCGCGGTCGTTACTTTGTCTAGGTCAACGTTCGAGTATCCCAGTCCAAGAGTCTTAGTCATTCCCGTCACCCCGGGCCATGTCTAGTTTGACTCCCTCTCTTGCATTTGCGCAAAGCCGAGTTTAGGCGAGTCGTGGCACTTGTCGTTCTCTCCAATCAAAGACCTTAAAAAAACAACCAACCGAGCATCCGAGTCCGGATCTGATTCGAGTCTAAATCTGAGTACGAGTCTAGGATACCCTACATCCTCATTTCCAAGTCAGAGTCAGAGTCATTTGCATTCTGTCCTCTTTTCAAAATTCAATAAAATCAGCTTTTCTATTTCTCATATATACTTTCCTTATGTGTTTCCAAGAACATGATGAACACCATCATACACTGTGAGCACATGCACGTGACTATTGTGGGCACATCTATAATGACTACAGGAAACCGAGCCCGTGTTTTCCTTTTACCTGTTCCATGTCTGACATAGAAAGCCACATAACCACCCTTAGTAGGAGCGGTATCGAATCCTATGACGAATCTAGGTAGTCTCCTAGTTTGGGTCCAAGACGGGAGGCAAGCCCATTTCCCACAACAAACACCCATCCGATAAGATCAACCGATCCCTACCTTTGGTGTTAGTCCAACCAAAATTCAAAAAAACCATGACCGGGGCTGAGAGGTCAACCAACATTCAAAAAACCCATGACCGGGGCTGAGAGGTCAACCAAAATTCAAGAAACCCATGACCGGGGATGAGAGGTCAACCAACTTTCAAAAAAAAAAAACCCCCCATGACCGGGGCTAAGAGGTCAACCAGCAAAAATTCAAAAAAAAAAACCATGACCGGGGATAAAAGGTCAATCAAAAAAATCAAATACCCATGACCGTGGTCAACGGTCAACTCGAGTGAAAATCCTTTGACCGGGGTACGGTCAAATTCAAAATTATCAATACCATCCAATAGGGGAGTAACAGTCAAGCTGGTCAGCTAGCACCACATCTAGCCTTCCCACATTATAACCCTCAAGACCTTCCCGAGACCTAGGCTAGAGACAGCTCGGATTTTTGAGGATTCAAGCTCCATATGATACCCTAACCATTAGGGCCAGACATGGAAATCAGATCCCGCATTATCAAACCTACCCCGATCGAAGTTCGAGTCATTATTACTCGACTTCCCCCTTTCCTACCACATTACAATACCTTACCCTCGAAGCCTTAGCTCCACAAAATCGAGCTCCAGATTTCGAACCATCAAAGCCACTTACTTCCTAGCACCACGTTTTCAAAAACATCTAAACCAGTTACCAACCCCAAACACGGGAATTCAACTTGCGGTCAGCATAGAACATGCCCAAATAGTTCACACCACCCCCGGGGGCTACCCCGGAAAATGCTCACAGTCACAGGATCAACATCCTAACTATTCTAGCCCTTTGGTCAAGACACATTGGGAATGCACCTAGCCTACACCATTGCTATGGCTAGTTACACACAAAGCCCTAATAAACTAGGCACCATAATACATTTTTCAACACTGAACTACGGCTTGGTTTGATTTCACAACACGTGAATACGTAGGCAGCCTTTCAAAAGAGGCACAACCACCCACATTGACACGAATTCAAAAAAGCGCCATCATTCCGGTCACGACACTGTCATGTTCTCAAGAGTTAGCTTTGTCATTCTGGGGGCTTCTCTTAGGCAGAAGTTTTCCATCCACTCACATAATCCAAATAACTTTCAAATCTAGCCTCCTTTCTATAGTGTGTCCTAGTACTCGGTCCAGTCAAAGACAAGAATCTGTCAGAGACTCGAAGCAATACCTACTTCGGGAACATACCCCGAAACCAAAAAAAAAATTCAAAAGAACACCAGTCTACGGCATTGCTACCACAAAGCCCTGTCGTACGGAAACAATCTCACTCTGAAGATTCGACCATGATGCCACTCGCCTAGGCTATGGAATAGCGCAACTTAAGAGTCTTGTCATCTTAGGTGGCCCATCCCCTACCGATTCACGGTCCAACCCTTAGGGAGTCCAGTCGTGTCTGCCGACTCGTCCGGTCACGTCCAGAGTCGAGTCTATCGGTATATCTCCCACTTCATCTAGGCATACAGGCCTAACCAGAGGATTTTAGAAGTCCGTGTCAGAATCTGATCAGGAATCAAGTCATCCCAAACATTCCTTTTCTTCCAATTGTTTTTTAAAAAATTCCGCCATTTTCAAAAACAAAAACGGTTTTTTTTCAAAAAAAAAAAATCAGTCAAAAAAATCATTTTTCTCCCCCAGCACGAATCGATGTTTATCTGTATGTTGCATGCAAAACAGACAGGTATCCCAAGACTCCTGGAGAATTCTCAAAGTTCTCAGTGAAAATTCAAGCAACATTTTCGCTAAGGAATCGGATGTATCAGTAAGAGGTACATCCGCAGCTTCTAATAGAGGCTCCCGCGCAATTCAAAGATGGGACGTATCAGTAAGCGGTACACCCATAGCCTCCAAGGCAAACTCCCACGCAATTTCAAGACGGAGATTGTCTGTAAACAGACAAACAGATATTGGTGAACCCTGTCGTGGATGTGATTCAAACATGGGGCACTGAACCTTAAGAGTAGGGTACTGCATAAGACGGGACGGAAAAGGGTTTAGGGTTGGATTAGGCGAACCCACTACGCGGATCCGCCTAATCCAACTCTAAACCCTTTTCCTTATTCAAGGACGGAAAAGGGTTTAGGGTTGGATTAGGCGAACCCGCTTCGCGGATCCGCCTAATCCAACCCTAAACCCTTTTCCTTATTCAAGGTCACTAAACCCGCAAGAAACTGAACCCTAAGAGGGTATTGGTGAACCCTGTCGTGGATGTGATTCAAACATGGGGCACTGAACCTTAAGAGCAGGGTACTGCATTAGAAGGGAGGGAAAAGGGTTTAGGGTTGGATTAGGCGTACCCGCTTCGCGGATCCGCTTAATCCAACCCTAAACCCTTTTCCTTATTCAAGGTCACTAAACCCGCAAGAAACTGAACCCTAAGAGGGTATTGGTGAACCCTGTCGTGGATGTGATTCAAACATGGGGCACTGAACCTTAAGAGTAGGGTACTGCATAAGACGGGACGGAAAAGGGTTTAGGGTTGGATTAAGCGTACCCGCTACGAGGCTACGCGGATTAGACGGGACGCTAAACTCTTTTCCTTATTCAATGACGGAAAAGGGTTTAGGGTTGGATAAGGTGGACCCGCTTCGCGGGTCCGCCTAATCCAACCCTAAACCCTTTTCCATATTCAAGGTCACTAAACCCGCATGAAACTGAACCCTAAGAGGGTATTGGTGAACCCTGTCGTGGATGTGATTCAAACATGGGGCACTGAACCTTAAGAGTAGGGTACTGCATAAGACGGGGCGGAAAAGGGTTTAGGGTTGGATTAGGCGTACCCGCTACGCGGCTCCGCCTAATCCAACTCTAAACCCTTTTCCTTATTCGAGGACGGAAAAGGGTTTAGGGTTGGATTTGACGAACCCGCTTCGCGGATCCGCCTAATCCAACCCTAAACCCTTTTCCTTATTCAAGGTCACTAAACCCGCAAGAAACTGAACCCTAAGAGGGTATTGGTGAACCCTGTCGTGGATGTGATTCAAACATGGGGCACTGAACCTTAAGAGCAGGGTACTGCATTAGAAGGGAGGGAAAAGGGTTTAGGGTTGGATTAGGCGTACCCGCTTCGCGGATCCGCTTAATCCAACCCTAAACCCTTTTCCTTATTCAAGGTCACTAAACCCGCAAGAAACTGAACCCTAAGAGGGTATTGGTGAACCCTGTCGTGGATGTGATTCAAACATGGGGCACTGAACCTTAAGAGTAGGGTACTGCATAAGACGGGACGGAAAAAGGTTTAGGGTTGGATTAAGCGTACCCGCTAAACGGCTACGCGGATTAGATGGGACGCTAAACTCTTTTCCTTATTCAAAGACGGAAAAGGGTTTAGGGTTGGATAAGTTGGACCCGCTTTGCGGGTCCGCCTAATCCAACCCTAAACCCTTTTCCTTATTCAAGGTCACTAAACCCGCAAGAAACTGAACCCTAAGAGGGTATTGGTGAACCCAGTCGTGGATGTGATTCAAACATGGGGCACTGAACCTTAAGAGTAGGGTACTGCATAAGACAGGACGGAAAAGGGTTTAGGGTTGGATTAGGCGTACCCGCTTCGCGGATCCTCCTAATCCAATCCTAAACCCTTTTCCTTATTCAAGGTCACTAAACCCGCAAGAAACTGAACCCTAAGAGGTTATTGGTAAACCCTGTCGTGGATGTGATTCAAACATGGGGCACTGAACCTTAAGAGTAGGGTACTGCATAAGACGGGACGGAAAAGGGTTTAGGGTTGGATTAGGCGGACCCGCTTCGCGGATCCGCCTAATCCAACCCTAAACCCTTTTCCTTATTCAAGGTCACTAAACCCACAAGAAACTGAATCCTAAGAGGGTATTGGTGAACCCTGTCGTGGATGTGATTCAAACATGGGGAACTGAACCTTAAGAGTAGGGTACTGCATAAGACGGGACGGAAAAGGGTTTAGGGTTGGATAAGGTGGACCCGCTTCGCGGGTCCGCCTAATCCAACCCTAAACCCTTTTCCTTATTCAAGGTCACTAAACCCGCAAGAAACTGAACCCTAAGAGGGTATTGGTGAACCCTGTCGTGGATGTGATTAAAACATGGCGCACTGAACCTTAAGAGCAGGGTACTGCATTAGAAGGGACGGAAAAGGGTTTAGGGTTGGATTAGGCGAACCCGCTTCGCGGATCCGCCTAATCCAACCCTAAAACATTTTCCTTATTCAAGGTCACTAAACCCGCAAGAAACTGAACCCTAAGAGGTTTTTGGTAAAACCTGTCGTGGATGTGATTCAAACATGGGGCACTGAACCTTAAGAGTAGTGTACTGCATAAGACGGGGCGGTTAAGGGTTTAGGGTTGGATTAGGCGTACCCGCTACGCGGCACCGCCTAATCCAACCCTAAACCTTTTTCCATATTCAAGGACGGAAAAGGGTTTAGGTTTGGATTAGGCGTACCCGCTTCGCGGATCCGCCTAATCCAACCCTAAACCCTTTTCCTTATTCAAGGTCACTAAACCTGCAAGAAATTGAACCCTAAGAGGGTATTGGTGAACCCTGTCGTGGATGTGATTCAAACATGAGGCACTGAACCTTAAGAGTAGGGTACTGCATAAGACGGGACGGAAAAGGGTTTAGGGTTGGATTAGGCGAACCCACTACGCGGATCCGCCTAATCCAACTCTAAACCCTTTTCCTTATTCAAGGACGGAAAAGGGTTTAGGGTTGGATTAGGCGAACCCGCTTCGCGGATCCGCCTAATCCAACCCTAAACCCTTTTCCTTATTCAAGGTCACTAAACCCGCAAGAAACTGAACCCTAAGAGGGTATTGGTGAACCCTGTCGTGGATGTGATTCAAACATGGGGCACTGAACCTTAAGAGCAGGGTACTGCATTAGAAGGGAGGGAAAAGGGTTTAGGGTTGGATTAGGCGTACCCGCTTCGCGGATCCGCTTAATCCAACCCTAAACCCTTTTCCTTATTCAAGGTCACTAAACCCGCAAGAAACTGAACCCTAAGAGGGTATTGGTGAACCCTGTCGTGGATGTGATTCAAACATGGGGCACTGAACCTTAAGAGTAGGGTACTGCATAAGACGGGACGGAAAAGGGTTTAGGGTTGGATTAAGCGTACCCGCTACGAGGCTACGCGGATTAGACGGGACGCTAAACTCTTTTCCTTATTCAATGATGGAAAAGGGTTTAGGGTTGGATAAGGTGGACCCGCTTCGCGGGTCCGCCTAATCCAACCCTAAACCCTTTTCCATATTCAAGGTCACTAAACCCGCATGAAACTGAACCCTAAGAGGGTATTGGTGAACCCTGTCGTGGATGTGATTCAAACATGGGGCACTGAACCTTAAGAGTAGGGTACTGCATAAGACGGGGCGGAAAAGGGTTTAGGGTTGGATTAGGCGTACCCGCTACGCGGCTCCGCCTAATCCAACTCTAAACCCTTTTCCTTATTCGAGGACGGAAAAGGGTTTAGGGTTGGATTTGACGAACCCGCTTCGCGGATCCGCCTAATCCAACCCTAAACCCTTTTCCTTATTCAAGGTCACAAAACCCGCAAGAAACTGAACCCTAAGAGGGTATTGGTGAACCCTGTCGTGGATGTGATTCAAACATGGGGCACTGAACCTTAAGAGCAGGGTACTGCATTAGAAGGGAGGGAAAGGGTTTAGGGTTGGATTAGGCGTACCCGCTTCGCGGATCCGCTTAATCCAACCCTAAACCCTTTTCCTTATTCAAGGTCACTAAACCCGCAAGAAACTGAACCCTAAGAGGGTATTGGTGAACCCTGTCGTGGATGTGATTCAAACATGGGGCACTGAACCTTAAGAGTAGGGTACTGCATAAGACGGGACGGAAAAAGGTTTAGGGTTGGATTAAGCGTACCCGCTAAACGGCTACGCGGATTAGATGGGACGCTAAACTCTTTTCCTTATTCAAAGACGGAAAAGGGTTTAGGGTTGGATAAGTTGGACCCGCTTTGCGGGTCCGCCTAATCCAACCCTAAACCCTTTTCCTTATTCAAGGTCACTAAACCCGCAAGAAACTGAACCCTAAGAGGGTATTGGTGAACCCTGTCGTGGATGTGATTTAAAAATGGGGCACTGAACCTTAAGAGTAGGGTACTGCATAAGACGGGGCGGAAAAGGGTTTAGGGTTGGATTAGGCGTACCCGCTACGCGGCTCCGCCTAATCCAACCCTAAACCTTTTTCCATATTCAAGGACGGAAAAGGGTTTAGGGTTGAATTAGGCGTACCCGCTTCGCGGATCCGCCTAATCCAACCCTAAACCCTTTTCCTTATTCAAGGTCACTAAACCTGCAAGAAATTGAACCCTAAGAGGGTATTGGTGAACCCTGTCGTGGATGTGATTCAAACATGGGGCACTGAACCGTAAGAGTAGGGTACTGCATAAGACGGGACGGAAAAGGGTTTAGGGTTGGATTAGGCGAACACACTACGCGGATCCGCCTAATCCAACCCTAAACCCTTTTCCTTATTCAAGGACGGAAAAGGGTTTAGGGTTGGATTAGGCGAACCCGCTTCGCGGATCCGCCTAATCCAACCCTAAACCCTTTTCCTTATTCAAGGTCACTAAACCCGCAAGAAACTGAACCCTAAGAGGGTATTGGTGAACCCAGTCGTGGATGTGATTCAAACATGGGGCACTGAACCTTAAGAGTAGGGTACTGCATAAGACAGGACGGAAAAGGGTTTAGGGTTGGATTAGGCGTACCCGCTTCGCGGATCCTCCTAATCCAACCCTAAACCCTTTTCCTTATTCAAGGTCACTAAACCTGCAAGAAACTGAACCCTAAGAGGTTATTGGTAAACCCTGTCGTGGATGTGATTCAAACATGGGGCACTGAACCTTAAGAGTAGTGTACTGCATAAGACGGGGCAGAAAAGGGTTTAGGGTTGGATTAGGCGTACCCGCTACGCGGCACCGCCTAATCCAACCCTAAACCTTTTTCCATATTCAAGGACGGAAAAGGGTTTAGGTTTGGATTAGGCGTACCCGCTTCGCGGATCCGCCTAATCCAACCCTAAACCCTTTTCCTTATTCAAGGTCACTAAACCTGCAAGAAATTGAACCCTAAGAGGGTATTGGTGAACCCTGTCGTGGATGTGATTCAAACATGGGGCACTGAACCTTAAGAGTAGGGTACTGCATAAGACGGGACGGAAAAGGGTTTAGGGTTGGATTAGGCGAACCCACTACGCGGATCCGCCTAATCCAACTCTAAACCCTTTTCCTTATTCAAGGACGGAAAAGGGTTTAGGGTTGGATTAGGCGAACCCGCTTCGCGGATCCGCCTAATCCAACCCTAAACCCTTTTCCTTATTCAAGGTCACTAAACCCGCCAGAAACTGAACCCTAAGAGGGTATTGGTGAACCCTGTCGTGGATGTGATTCAAACATGGGGCACTGAACCTTAAGAGCAGGGTACTGCATTAGAAGGGAGGGAAAAGGGTTTAGGGTTGGATTAGGCGTACCCGCTTCGCGGATCCGCTTAATCCAACCCTAAACCCTTTTCCTTATTCAAGGTCACTAAACCCGCAAGAAATTGAACCCTAAGAGGGTATTGGTGAACCCTGTCGTGGATGTGATTCAAACATGGGGCACTGAACCTTAAGAGTAGGGTACTGCATAAGACGGGACGGAAAAGGGTTTAGCGTTGGATTAAGCGTACCCGCTACGAGGCTACGCGGATTAGACGGGACGCTAAACTCTTTTCCTTATTCAATGACGGAAAAGGGTTTAGGGTTGGATAAGGTGGACCCGCTTCGCGGATCCGCCTAATCCAACCCTAAAACCTTTTCCTTATTCAAGGTCACTAAACCCGCAAGAAACTGAACCCTAAGAGGGTATTGGTGAACCCTGTCGTGGATGTGATTCAAACATGGGGCACTGAACCTTAAGAGCAGGGTACTGCATTAGAAGGGAGGGAAAAGGGTTTAGGGTTGGATTAGGCGTACCCGCTTCGCGGATCCGCTTAATCCAACCCTAAACCCTTTTCCTTATTCAAGGTCACTAAACCCGCAAGAAACTGAACCCTAAGAGGGTATTGGTGAACCCTGTCGTGGATGTGATTCAAACATGGGGCACTGAACCTTAAGAGTAGGGTACTGCATAAGACGGGACGGAAAAAGGTTTAGGGTTGGATTAAGCGTACCCGCTAAACGGCTACGCGGATTAGATGGGACGCTAAACTCTTTTCCTTATTCAAAGACGGAAAAGGGTTTAGGGTTGGATAAGTTGGACCCGCTTTGCGGGTCCGCCTAATCCAACCCTAAACCCTTTTCCTTATTCAAGGTCACTAAACCCACAAGAAACTGAACCCTAAGAGGGTATTGGTGAACCCTGTCGTGGATGTGATTTAAACATGGGGCACTGAACCTTAAGAGTAGGGTACTGCATAAGACGGGGCGGAAAAGGGTTTAGGGTTGGATTAGGCGTACCCGCTACGCGGCTCCGCCTAATCCAACCCTAAACCTTTTTCCATATTCAAGGACGGAAAAGGGTTTAGGGTTGAATTAGGCGTACCCGCTTCGCGGATCCGCCTAATCCAACCCTAAACCCTTTTCCTTATTCAAGGTCACTAAACCTGCAAGAAATTGAACCCTAAGAGGGTATTGGTGAACCCTGTCGTGGATGTGATTCAAACATGGGGCACTGAACCGTAAGAGTAGGGTACTGCATAAGACGGGACGGAAAAGGGTTTAGGGTTGGATTAGGCGAACACACTACGCGGATCCGCCTAATCCAACCCTAAACCCTTTTCCTTATTCAAGGACGGAAAAGGGTTTAGGGTTGGATTAGGCGAACCCGCTTCGCGGATCCGCCTAATCCAACCCTAAACCCTTTTCCTTATTCAAGGTCACTAAACCCGCAAGAAACTGAACCCTAAGAGGGTATTGGTGAACCCAGTCGTGGATGTGATTCAAACATGGGGCACTGAACCTTAAGAGTAGGGTACTGCATAAGACAGGACGGAAAAGGGTTTAGGGTTGGATTAGGCGTACCCGCTTCGCGGATCCTCCTAATCCAACCCTAAACCCTTTTCCTTATTCAAGGTCACTAAACCTGCAAGAAATTGAACCCTAAGAGGGTATTGGTGAACCCTGTCGTGGATGTGATTCAAACATGGGGCACTGAACCTTAAGAGTAGGGTACTGCATAAGACGGGACGGAAAAGGGTTTAGGGTTGGATTAGGCGAACACACTACGCGGATCCGCCTAATCCAACCCTGAACCCTTTTCCTTATTCAAGGACGGAAAAGGGTTTAGGGTTGGATTAGGCGAACCCGCTTCGCGGATCCGCCTAATCCAACCCTAAACCCTTTTCCTTATTCAAGGTCACTAAACCCGCAAGAAACTGAACCCTAAGAGGGTATTGGTGAACCCAGTCGTGGATGTGATTCAAACATGGGGCACTGAACCTTAAGAGTAGGGTACTGCATAAGACAGGACGGAAAAGGGTTTAGGGTTGGATTAGGCGTACCCGCTTCGCGGATCCTCCTAATCCAATCCTAAACCCTTTTCCTTATTCAAGGTCACTAAACCCGCAAGAAACTGAACCCTAAGAGGTTACTGGTAAACCCTGTCGTGGATGTGATTCAAACATGGGGCACTGAACCTTAAGAGTAGGGTACTGCATAAGACGGGACGGAAAAGGGTTTAGGGTTGGATTAGGCGGACCCGCTTCGCGGATCCGCCTAATCCAACCCTAAACCCTTTTCCTTATTCAAGGTCACTAAACCCGCAAGAAACTGAATCCTAAGAGGGTATTGGTGAACCCTGTCGTGGATGTGATTCAAACATGGGGCACTGAACCTTAAGAGTAGTGTACTGCATAAGACAGGGCGGAAAAGGGTTTAGGGTTGGATTAGGCGTACCCGCTACGCGGCTCCGCCTAATCCAACCCTAAACCTTTTTCCATATTCAAGGACGGAAAAGGGTTTAGGTTTGGATTAGGCGTACCCGCTTCGCGGATCCGCCTAATCCAACCCTAAACCCTTTTCCTTATTCAAGGTCACTAAACCTGCAAGAAATTGAACCCTAAGAGGGTATTGGTGAACCCTGTCGTGGATGTGATTCAAACATGGGGCACTGAACCTTAAGAGTAGGGTACTGCATAAGACGGGACGGAAAAGGGTTTAGGGTTGGATTAGGCGAACCCACTACGCGGATCCGCCTAATCCAACTCTAAACCCTTTTCCTTATTCAAGGACGGAAAAGGGCTTAGGGTTGGATTAGGCGAACCCGCCTCGCAGATCCGCCTAATCCAACCCTAAACCCTTTTCCTTATTCAAGGTCACTAAATCCGCAAGAAACTGAACCCTAAGAGGGTATTGGTGAACCCTGTCGTGGATGTGATTCAAACATGGGGCACTGAACCTTAAGAGTAGGGTACTGCATAAGACGGGACGGAAAAGGGTTTAGGGTTGGATTAAGCGTACCCGCTACGAGGCTACGCGGATTAGACGGGACGCTAAACTCTTTTCCTTATTCAATGACGGAAAAGGGTTTAGGGTTGAATAAGGTGGACCCGCTTCGCGGGTCCGCCTAATCCAACCCTAAACCCTTTTCCTTATTCAAGGTCACTAAACCCGCAAGAAACTGAACCCTAAGAGGGTATTGGTGAACCCTGTCGTGGATGTGATTCAAACATGGGGCACTGAACCTTAAGAGTAGGGTACTGCATAAGACGGGACGGAAAAGGGTTTAGGGTTGGATAAGGCGTACCCGCTACGCGGCTCCGCCTAATTGAACCCTAAACCCATTTCCTTATTCAAGGTCACTAAACCCGCAAGAAACTGAACCCTAAGAGGGTATTGGTGAACCCTGTCGTGGATGTGATTCAAACATGGGGCACTGAACCTTAAGAGTAGGGTACTGCATAAGACGGGGCGGAAAAGGGTTTAGGGTTGGATTAGGCGTACCCGCTACGCGGCTCCGCCTAATCCAACCCTAAACTTTTTTCCATATTCAAGGACAGAAAAGGGTTTAGGGTTGGATTAGGCGTACCCGCTTCGCGGATCCGCCTAATCCAACCCTAAACCATTTTCCTTATTCAAGGTCACTAAACCTGCAAAACATTGAACCCTAAGAGGGTATTGGTGAACCCTGTCGTGGATGTGATTCAAACATGGGGCACTGAACCTTAAGAGTAGGGTACTGCATAAGACGGGACAGAAAAGGGTTTAGGGTTGGATTAGGCGAACCCACTACGCGGATCCGCCTAATCCAACTCTAAACCCTTTTCCTTATTCAAGGACGGAAAAGGGTTTAGGGTTGGATTAGACGAACCCGCTTCGCGGATCCGCCTAATCCAACCCTAAACCCTTTTCCTTATTCAAGGTCACTAAACCCGCAAGAAACTGAACCCTAAGAGGGTATTGGTGAATCTGTTGTGGATGTGATTAAAACATGGGGCACTGAACCTTAAGAGCAGGGTACTGCATTAGAAGGGACGGAAAAGGGTTTAGGGTTGGATTAGGCGGACCCGCTTCGCGGATCCGCCTAATCCAACCCTAAAACCTATTCCTTATTCAAGGTCACTAAACCCGCAAGAAACTGAACCCTAAGAGGTTATTGGTAAACCCTGTCGTGGATGTGATTCAAACATGGGGCACTGAACCTTAAGAGTAGTGTACTGCATAAGACGGGGCGGAAAAGGGTTTAGGGTTGGATTAGGCGAACCCGCTACGCGGCTCCGCCTAATCCAACCCTAAACCTTTTTCCATATTCAAGGACGGAAAAGGGTTTAGGGTTGGATTAGGCGTACCCGCTTCGCGGATCCGCCTAATCCAACCCTAAACAATTTTCCTTATTCAAGGTCACTAAACCTGCAAGAAATTGAACCCTAAGAGGGTATTGGTGAACCCTGTCGTGGATGTGATTCAAACATGGGGCACTGAACCTTAAGAGTAGGGTACTACATAAGACGGGACGGAAAAGGGTTTAGGGTTGGATTAAGCGTACCCGCTACGCGGCTACGCGGATTAGACGGGACGGTAAACTCTTTTCCTTATTCAAGGACGGAAAAGGGTTTAGGGTTGGATAAGGTGGACCCGCTTCCTTATCCTACCCTAAACCCTTTTCCTTATTCAAGGTCACTAAACCTGCAAGAAATTGAACCCTAAGAGGGTATTGGTGAACCCTGTCGTGGATGTGATTCAAACATGGGACACTGAACCTTAAGAGTAGGGTACTGCATAAGACGGGACAGAAAAGGGTTTAGGGTTGGATTAGGCGAACCCACTACGCGGATCCGCCTAATCCAACTCTAAACCCTTTTCCTTATTCAAGGACGGAAAAGGGTTTAGGGTTGGATTAGACGAACCCGCTTCGCGGATCCGCCTAATCCAACCCTAAACCCTTTTCCTTATTCAAGGTCACTAAACCCGCAAGAAACTGAACCCTAAGAGGGTATTGGTGAATCTGTTGTGGATGTGATTAAAACATGGGGCACTGAACCTTAAGAGCAGGGTACTGCATTAGAAGGGACGGAAAAGGGTTTAGGGTTGGATTAGGCGGACCCGCTTCGCGGATCCGCCTAATCCAACCCTAAAACCTATTCCTTATTCAAGGTCACTAAACCCGCAAGAAACTGAACCCTAAGAGGTTATTGGTAAACCCTGTCGTGGATGTGATTCAAACATGGGGCACTGAACCTTAAGAGTAGTGTACTGCATAAGACGGGGCGGAAAAGGGTTTAGGGTTGGATTAGGCGAACCCGCTACGCGGCTCCGCCTAATCCAACCCTAAACCTTTTTCCATATTCAAGGACGGAAAAGGGTTTAGGGTTGGATTAGGCGTACCCGCTTCGCGGATCCGCCTAATCCAACCCTAAACAATTTTCCTTATTCAAGGTCACTAAACCTGCAAGAAATTGAACCCTAAGAGGGTATTGGTGAACCCTGTCGTGGATGTGATTCAAACATGGGGCACTGAACCTTAAGAGTAGGGTACTACATAAGACGGGACGGAAAAGGGTTTAGGGTTGGATTAAGCGTACCCGCTACGCGGCTACGCGGATTAGACGGGACGGTAAACTCTTTTCCTTATTCAAGGACGGAAAAGGGTTTAGGGTTGGATAAGGTGGACCCGCTTCCTTATCCTACCCTAAACCCTTTTCCTTATTCAAGGTCACTAAACCTGCAAGAAATTGAACCCTAAGAGGGTATTGGTGAACCCTGTCGTGGATGTGATTCAAACATGGGACACTGAACCTTAAGAGTAGGGTACTGCATAAGACGGGACAGAAAAGGGTTTAGGGTTGGATTAGGCGAACCCACTACGCGGATCCGCCTAATCCAACTCTAAACCCTTTTCCTTATTCAAGGACGGAAAAGGGTTTAGGGTTGGATTAGACGAACCCGCTTCGCGGATCCGCCTAATCCAACCCTAAACCCTTTTTCTTATTCAAGGTCACTAAACCCGCAAGAAACTGAACCCTAAGAGGGTATTGGTGAATCTGTTGTGGATGTGATTAAAACATGGGGCACTGAACCTTAAGAGCAGGGTACTGCATTAGAAGGGACGGAAAAGGGTTTAGGGTTGGATTAGGCGGACCCGCTTCGCGGATCCGCCTAATCCAACCCTAAAACCTATTCCTTATTCAAGGTCACTAAACCCGCAAGAAACTGAACCCTAAGAGGTTATTGGTAAACCCTGTCGTGGATGTGATTCAAACATGGGGCACTGAACCTTAAGAGTAGTTTACTGCATAAGACGGGGCGGAAAAGGGTTTAGGGTTGGATTAGGCGTACCCGCTACGCGGCTCCGCCTAATCCAACCCTAAACCTTTTTCCATATTCAAGGACGGAAAAGGGTTTAGGGTTGGATTAGGCGTACCCGCTTCGCGGATCCGCCTAATCCAACCCTAAACCCTTTTCCTTATTCAAGGTCACTAAACCTGCAAGAAATTGAACCCTAAGAGGGTATTGGTGAACCCTGTCGTGGATGTGATTCAAACATGGGGCACTGAACCTTAAGAGTAGGGTACTACATAAGACGGGACGGAAAAGGGTTTAGGGTTGGATTAAGCGTACCCGCTACGCGGCTACGCGGATTAGACGGGACGGTAAACTCTTTTCCTTATTCAAGGACGGAAAAGGGTTTAGGGTTGGATAAGGTGGACCCGCTTCCTTATCCTACCCTAAACCCTTTTCCTTATTCAAGGTCACTAAACCTGCAAGAAATTGAACCCTAAGAGGGTATTGGTGAACCCTGTCGTGGATGTGATTCAAACATGGGACACTGAACCTTAAGAGTAGGGTACTGCATAAGACGGGACGAAAAAGGGTTTAGGGTTGGATTAGGCGAACCCACTACGCGGATCCGCCTAATCCAACTCTAAACCCTTTTCCTTATTCAAGGACGGAAAAGGGTTTAGGGTTGGATTAGGCGAACCCACTACGCGGATCCGCCTAATCCAACTCTAAACTCTTTTCCTTATTCAATGACGGAAAAGGGTTTAGGGTTGGATAAGGTGGACCCGCTTCGCGGGTCCGCCTAATCCAACCCTAAACCCTTTTCCTTATTCAAGGTCACTAAACCCGCAAGAAACTGAACCCTAAGAGGGTATTGGTGAACCCTGTCGTGGATGTGATTCAAACATGGGGCACTGAACCTTAAGAGTAGGGTACTGCATAAGACGGGACGGAAAAGGGTTTAGGGTTGGATAAGGCGTACCCGCTACGCGGCTCTGCCTAATTGAACCCTAAACCCCTTTCCTTATTCAAGGTCACTAAACCCGCAAGAAATTGAACCCTAAGAGGGTATTGGTGAACCATGTCGTGGATGTGATTCAAACATGGGGCACTGAACCTTAAGAGTAGGGTACTGCATAAGACGGGGCGGAAAAGGGTTTAGGGTTGGATTAGGCGTACCCGCTACGCGGCTCCGCCTAATCCAACCCTAAACTTTTTTCCATATTCAAGGACAGAAAAGGGTTTAGGGTTGGATTAGGCGTACCCGCTTCGCGGATCCGCCTAATCCAACCCTAAACCATTTTCCTTATTCAAGGTCACTAAACCTGCAAAAAATTGAACCCTAAGAGGGTATTGGTAAACCCTGTCGTGGATGTATTCAAACATGGGGCACTGAACCTTAAGAGTAGGGTACTGCATAAGACGGGACAGAAAAGGGTTTAGGGTTGGATTAGGCGAACCCACTACGCGGATCCGCCTAATCCAACTCTAAACCCTTTTCCTTATTCAAGGACGGAAAAGGGTTTAGGGTTGGATTAGACGAACCCGCTTCGCGGATCCGCCTAATCCAACCCTAAACCCTTTTCCTTATTCAAGGTCACTAAACCCGCAAGAAACTGAACCCTAAGAGGGTATTGGTGAACCCTGTCGTGGATGTGATTAAAACATGGGGCACTGAACCTTAAGAGCAGGGTACTGCATTAGAAGGGACGGAAAAGGGTTTAGGGTTGGATTAGGCGGACCTGCTTCGCGGATCCGCCTAATCCAACCCTAAAACCTATTCCTTATTCAAGGTCACTAAACCCGCAAGAAACTGAACCCTAAATGGTTATTGGTAAACCCTGTCGTGGATGTGATTCAAACATGGGGCACTGAACCTTAAGAGTAGTGTACTGCATAAGACGGGGCGAAAAAGGGTTTAGGGTTGGATTAGGCGTACCCGCTACGCGGCTCCGCCTAATCCAACCCTAAACCTTTTTCCATATTCAAGGACGGAAAAGGGTTTAGGGTTGGATTAGGCGTACCCGCTTCGCGGATCCGCCTAATCCAACCCTAAACCATTTTCCTTATTCAAGGTCACTAAACCTGCAAAAAATTGAACCCTAAGAGGGTATTGGTGAACCCTGTCGTGGATGTGATTCAAACATGGGGCACTGAACCTTAAGAGTAGGGTACTGCATAAGACGGGACAGAAAAGGGTTTAAGGTTGGATTAGGCGAACCCACTACGCGGATCCGCCTCATCCAACTCTAAACCCTTTTCCTTATTCAAGGACGGAAAAGGGTTTAGGGTTGGATTAGACTAACCCGCTTCGCGGATCCGCCTAATCCAACCCTAAACCCTTTTCCTTATTCAAGGTCACTAAACCCGCAAGAAACTGAACCCTAATAGGGTATTGGTGAACCCTGTCGTGGATGTGATTAAAACATGGGGCACTGAACCTTAAGAGCAGGGTACTGCATTAGAAGGGACGGAAAAGGGTTTAGGGTTGGATTAGGCGGACCCGCTTCGCGGATCCGCCTAATCCAACCCTAAAACCTATTCCTTATTCAAGGTCACTAAACCCGCAAGAAACTGAACCCTAAGAGGTTATTGGTAAACCCTGTCGTGGATGTGATTCAAACATGGGGCACTGAACCTTAAGAGTAGTGTACTGCATAAGACGGGGCGGAAAAGGGTTTAGGGTTGGATTAGGCGTACCCGCTACGCGGCTCCGCCTAATCCAACCCTAAACCTTTTTCCATATTCAAGGACGGAAAAGGGTTTAGGGTTGGATTAGGCGTACCCGCTTCGCGGATCCGCCTAATCCAACCCTAAACCCTTTTCCTTATTCAAGGTCACTAAACCTGCAAGAAATTGAACCCTAAGAGGGTATTGGTGAACCCTGTCGTGGATGTGATTCAAACATGGGGCACTGAACCTTAAGAGTAGGGTACTGCATAAGACGGGACGGAAAAGGGTTTAGGGTTGGATTAGGCGAACCCACTACGCGGATCCGCCTAATCAACCTCTAAACCCTTTTCCTTATTCAAGGACGGAAAAGGGTTTAGGGTTGGATTAGGCGAACCCGCTTCGCGGATCTGCCTAATCCAACCCTAAACCCTTTTCCTTATTCAAGGTCACTAAACCCGCAAGAAACTGAACCCTAAGAGGGTATTGGTGAACCCTGTCGTGGATGTGATTCAAACATGGGGCACTGAACCTTAAGAGTAGGGTACTACATAAGACGGGACGGAAAAGGGTTTAGGGTTGGATTAAGCGTACCCGCTACGCGGCTACGCGGATTAGACGGGACGGTAAACTCTTTTCCTTATTCAAGGACGGAAAAGGGTTTAGGGTTGGATAAGGTGGACCCGCTTCCTTATCCTACCCTAAACCCTTTTACTTATTCAAGGTCACTAAACCTGCAAGAAATTGAACCCTAAGAGGGTATTGGTGAACCCTGTCGTGGATGTGATTCAAACATGGGACACTGAACCTTAAGAGTAGGGTACTGCATAAGACGGGACGAAAAAGGGTTTAGGGTTGGATTAGGCGAACCCACTACGCGGATCCGCCTAATCCAACTCTAAACCCTTTTCCTTATTCAAGGACGGAAAAGGGTTTAGGGTTGGATTAGGCGAACCCGCTTCGCGGATCCGCCTAATCCAACCCTAAACCCTTTTCCTTATTCAAGGTCACTAAACCCGCAAGAAACTGAACCCTAAGAGGGTATTGGTGAACCCTGTCGTGGATGTGATTCAAACATGGGGCACTGAACCTTAAGAGTAGGGTACTGCATTAGACGGGACGGAAAAGGGTTTAGGGTTGGATTAGGCGTACACGCTTCGCGGATCCGCCTAATCCAACCCTAAACCCTTTTCCTTATTCAAGATCACTAAACCCGCAAGAAACTGAACCCTAAGAGGTTATTGGTAAACCCTGTCGTGGATGTGATTCAAACATGGGGCACTGAACCTTAAGAGTAGGGTACTGCATAAGACGGGACGGAAAAGGGTTTAGGGTTGGATTAGGCGGACCCGCTTCACGGATCCGCCTAATCCAACCCTAAACCCTTTTCCTTATTCAAGGTCACTAAACCCGCAAGAAACTGAATTCTAAGAGGGTATTGGTGAACCCTGTCGTGGATGTGATTCAAATATGGGGCACTGAACCTTAAGAGTAGGGTACTGCATAAGACGGGACGGAAAAGGGTTTAGGGTTGGATTAGGCGTACCCGCTACGCGGCTCCGCCTAATCCAACCCTAAACCCTTTTCCATATTCAAGGACGAAAAAGGGTTTAGGGTTGGATTAGGCGTACCCGCTTCGCGGATCAACCTAATCCAACCCTAAACCCTTTTCCTTATTCAAGGTCACTAAACCTGAAAGAAATTGAACCCTAAGAGGGTATTGGTGAACCCGGTCGTGGATGTGATTCAAACATTGGGCACTGAACCTTAAGAGTAGGGTACTGCATAAGACGGGACGGAAAAGGGTTTAGGGTTGGATTAGGCGAACCCACTACGCGGATCCGCCTAATCCAACCCTAAACCCTTTTCCTTATTCAAGGACGGAAAAGGGTTTAGGGTTGGATTAGGCGAACCCGCTTCGCGGATCCGCCTAATCCAACCCTAAACACTTTTCCTTATTCAAGGTCACTAAACCCGCAAGAAACTGAACCCTAAGAGAGTATTGGTGAACCCTGTCGTGGATGTGATTCAAACATGGGGCACTGAACCTTAAGAGTAGGGTACTGCATTAGACGGGACGGAAAAGGGTTTAGGGTTGGATTAGGCGGACACGCTTCGCGGATCCGCCTAATCCAACCCTAAACCCTTTTCCTTATTCAAGATCACTAAACCCGCAAGAAACTGAACCCTAAGAGGTTATTGGTAAACCCTGTCGTGGATGTGATTCAAACATGGGGCACTGAACCTTAAGAGTAGGGTACTGCATAAGACGGGACGGAAAAGGGTTTAGGGTTGGATTAGGCGGACCCGCTTCACGGATCCGCCTAATCCAACCCTAAACCCTTTTCCTTATTCAAGGTCACTAAACCCGCAAGAAACTGAATCCTAAGAGGGTATTGGTGAACCCTGTCGTGGATGTGATTCAAACATGGGGCACTGAACCTTAAGAGTAGGGTACTGCATAAGACGGGACGGAAAAGGGTTTAGGGTTGGATTAGGCGTACCCGCTACGCGGCTCCGCCTAATCCAACCCTAAACCCTTTTCCTTTTTCAAGGTCACTAAACCCGCAAGAAACTGAACCCTAAGAGGGTATTGGTGAACCCTGTCGTGGATGTGATTCAAACATGGGGCACTGAACCTTAAGAGTAGGGTACTGCATAAGACGGGACGGAAAAGGGTTTAGGGTTGGATTAGGCGGACCCGCTTCACGGATCCGCCTAATCCAACCCTAAACCCTTTTCCTTATTCAAGGTCACTAAACCCGCAAGAAACTGAATCCTAAGAGGGTATTGGTGAACCCTGTCGTGGATGTGATTCAAACATGGGGCACTGAACCTTAAGAGTAGGGTACTGCATAAGACGGGACAGAAAAGGGTTTAAGGTTGGATTAGGCGAACCCACTACGCGGATCCGCCTCATCCAACTCTAAACCCTTTTCCTTATTCAAGGACGGAAAAGGGTTTAGGGTTGGATTAGACTAACCCGCTTCGCGGATCCGCCTAATCCAACCCTAAACCCTTTTCCTTATTCAAGGTCACTAAACCCGCAAGAAACTGAACCCTAATAGGGTATTGGTGAACCCTGTCGTGGATGTGATTAAAACATGGGGCACTGAACCTTAAGAGCAGGGTACTGCATTAGAAGGGACGGAAAAGGGTTTAGGGTTGGATTAGGCGGACCCGCTTCGCGGATCCGCCTAACCAACCCTAAAACCTATTCCTTATTCAAGGTCACTAAACCCGCAAGAAACTGAACCCTAAGAGGTTATTGGTAAACCCTGTCGTGGATGTGATTCAAACATGGGGCACTGAACCTTAAGAGTAGTGTACTGCATAAGACGGGGCGGAAAAGGGTTTAGGGTTGGATTAGGCGTACCCGCTACGCGGCTCCGCCTAATCCAACCCTAAACCTTTTTCCATATTCAAGGACGGAAAAGGGTTTAGGGTTGGATTAGGCGTACCCGCTTCGCGGATCCGCCTAATCCAACCCTAAACCCTTTTCCTTATTCAAGGTCACTAAACCTGCAAGAAATTGAACCCTAAGAGGGTATTGGTGAACCCTGTCGTGGATGTGATTCAAACATGGGGCACTGAACCTTAAGAGTAGGGTACTGCATAAGACGGGACGGAAAAGGGTTTAGGGTTGGATTAGGCGAACCCACTACGCGGATCCGCCTAATCAACCTCTAAACCCTTTTCCTTATTCAAGGACGGAAAAGGGTTTAGGGTTGGATTAGGCGAACCCGCTTCGCGGATCTGCCTAATCCAACCCTAAACCCTTTTCCTTATTCAAGGTCACTAAACCCGCAAGAAACTGAACCCTAAGAGGGTATTGGTGAACCCTGTCGTGGATGTGATTCAAACATGGGGCACTGAACCTTAAGAGTAGGGTACTACATAAGACGGGACGGAAAAGGGTTTAGGGTTGGATTAAGCGTACCCGCTACGCGGCTACGCGGATTAGACGGGACGGTAAACTCTTTTCCTTATTCAAGGACGGAAAAGGGTTTAGGGTTGGATAAGGTGGACCCGCTTCCTTATCCTACCCTAAACCCTTTTACTTATTCAAGGTCACTAAACCTGCAAGAAATTGAACCCTAAGAGGGTATTGGTGAACCCTGTCGTGGATGTGATTCAAACATGGGACACTGAACCTTAAGAGTAGGGTACTGCATAAGACGGGACGAAAAAGGGTTTAGGGTTGGATTAGGCGAACCCACTACGCGGATCCGCCTAATCCAACTCTAAACCCTTTTCCTTATTCAAGGACGGAAAAGGGTTTAGGGTTGGATTAGGCGAACCCGCTTCGCGGATCCGCCTAATCCAACCCTAAACCCTTTTCCTTATTCAAGGTCACTAAACCCGCAAGAAACTGAACCCTAAGAGGGTATTGGTGAACCCTGTCGTGGATGTGATTCAAACATGGGGCACTGAACCTTAAGAGTAGGGTACTGCATTAGACGGGACGGAAAAGGGTTTAGGGTTGGATTAGGCGTACACGCTTCGCGGATCCGCCTAATCCAACCCTAAACCCTTTTCCTTATTCAAGATCACTAAACCCGCAAGAAACTGAACCCTAAGAGGTTATTGGTAAACCCTGTCGTGGATGTGATTCAAACATGGGGCACTGAACCTTAAGAGTAGGGTACTGCATAAGACGGGACGGAAAAGGGTTTAGGGTTGGATTAGGCGGACCCGCTTCACGGATCCGCCTAATCCAACCCTAAACCCTTTTCCTTATTCAAGGTCACTAAACCCGCAAGAAACTGAATTCTAAGAGGGTATTGGTGAACCCTGTCGTGGATGTGATTCAAACATGGGGCACTGAACCTTAAGAGTAGGGTACTGCATAAGACGGGACAGAAAAGGGTTTAAGGTTGGATTAGGCGAACCCACTACGCGGATCCGCCTCATCCAACTCTAAACCCTTTTCCTTATTCAAGGACGGAAAAGGGTTTAGGGTTGGATTAGACTAACCCGCTTCGCGGATCCGCCTAATCCAACCCTAAACCCTTTTCCTTATTCAAGGTCACTAAACCCGCAAGAAACTGAACCCTAATAGGGTATTGGTGAACCCTGTCGTGGATGTGATTAAAACATGGGGCACTGAACCTTAAGAGCAGGGTACTGCATTAGAAGGGACGGAAAAGGGTTTAGGGTTGGATTAGGCGGACCCGCTTCGCGGATCCGCCTAATCCAACCCTAAAACCTATTCCTTATTCAAGGTCACTAAACCCGCAAGAAACTGAACCCTAAGAGGTTATTGGTAAACCCTGTCGTGGATGTGATTCAAACATGGGGCACTGAACCTTAAGAGTAGTGTACTGCATAAGACGGGGCGGAAAAGGGTTTAGGGTTGGATTAGGCGTACCCGCTACGCGGCTCCGCCTAATCCAACCCTAAACCTTTTTCCATATTCAAGGACGGAAAAGGGTTTAGGGTTGGATTAGGCGTACCCGCTTCGCGGATCCGCCTAATCCAACCCTAAACCCTTTTCCTTATTCAAGGTCACTAAACCTGCAAGAAATTGAACCCTAAGAGGGTATTGGTGAACCCTGTCGTGGATGTGATTCAAACATGGGGCACTGAACCTTAAGAGTAGGGTACTACATAAGACGGGACGGAAAAGGGTTTAGGGTTGGATTAAGCGTACCCGCTACGCGGCTACGCGGATTAGACGGGACGGTAAACTCTTTTCCTTATTCAAGGACGGAAAAGGGTTTAGGGTTGGATAAGGTGGACCCGCTTCCTTATCCTACCCTAAACCCTTTTCCTTATTCAAGGTCACTAAACCTGCAAGAAATTGAACCCTAAGAGGGTATTGGTGAACCCTGTCGTGGATGTGATTCAAACATGGGACACTGAACCTTAAGAGTAGGGTACTGCATAAGACGGGACGAAAAAGGGTTTAGGGTTGGATTAGGCGAACCCACTACGCGGATCCGCCTAATCCAACTCTAAACCCTTTTCCTTATTCAAGGACGGAAAAGGGTTTAGGGTTGGATTAGGCGAACCCACTACGCGGATCCGCCTAATCCAACTCTAAACTCTTTTCCTTATTCAATGACGGAAAAGGGTTTAGGGTTGGATAAGGTGGACCCGCTTCGCGGGTCCGCCTAATCCAACCCTAAACCCTTTTCCTTATTCAAGGTCACTAAACCCGCAAGAAACTGAACCCTAAGAGGGTATTGGTGAACCCTGTCGTGGATGTGATTCAAACATGGGGCACTGAACCTTAAGAGTAGGGTACTGCATAAGACGGGACGGAAAAGGGTTTAGGGTTGGATAAGGCGTACCCGCTACGCGGCTCTGCCTAATTGAACCCTAAACCCCTTTCCTTATTCAAGGTCACTAAACCCGCAAGAAATTGAACCCTAAGAGGGTATTGGTGAACCATGTCGTGGATGTGATTCAAACATGGGGCACTGAACCTTAAGAGTAGGGTACTGCATAAGACGGGGCGGAAAAGGGTTTAGGGTTGGATTAGGCGTACCCGCTACGCGGCTCCGCCTAATCCAACCCTAAACTTTTTTCCATATTCAAGGACAGAAAAGGGTTTAGGGTTGGATTAGGCGTACCCGCTTCGCGGATCCGCCTAATCCAACCCTAAACCATTTTCCTTATTCAAGGTCACTAAACCTGCAAAAAATTGAACCCTAAGAGGGTATTGGTAAACCCTGTCGTGGATGTATTCAAACATGGGGCACTGAACCTTAAGAGTAGGGTACTGCATAAGACGGGACAGAAAAGGGTTTAGGGTTGGATTAGGCGAACCCACTACGCGGATCCGCCTAATCCAACTCTAAACCCTTTTCCTTATTCAAGGACGGAAAAGGGTTTAGGGTTGGATTAGACGAACCCGCTTCGCGGATCCGCCTAATCCAACCCTAAACCCTTTTCCTTATTCAAGGTCACTAAACCCGCAAGAAACTGAACCCTAAGAGGGTATTGGTGAACCCTGTCGTGGATGTGATTAAAACATGGGGCACTGAACCTTAAGAGCAGGGTACTGCATTAGAAGGGACGGAAAAGGGTTTAGGGTTGGATTAGGCGGACCCGCTTCGCGGATCCGCCTAATCCAACCCTAAAACCTATTCCTTATTCAAGGTCACTAAACCCGCAAGAAACTGAACCCTAAATGGTTATTGGTAAACCCTGTCGTGGATGTGATTCAAACATGGGGCACTGAACCTTAAGAGTAGTGTACTGCATAAGACGGGGCGAAAAAGGGTTTAGGGTTGGATTAGGCGTACCCGCTACGCGGCTCCGCCTAATCCAACCCTAAACCTTTTTCCATATTCAAGGACGGAAAAGGGTTTAGGGTTGGATTAGGCGTACCCGCTTCGCGGATCCGCCTAATCCAACCCTAAACCATTTTCCTTATTCAAGGTCACTAAACCTGCAAAAAATTGAACCCTAAGAGGGTATTGGTGAACCCTGTCGTGGATGTGATTCAAACATGGGGCACTGAACCTTAAGAGTAGGGTACTGCATAAGACGGGACAGAAAAGGGTTTAAGGTTGGATTAGGCGAACCCACTACGCGGATCCGCCTCATCCAACTCTAAACCCTTTTCCTTATTCAAGGACGGAAAAGGGTTTAGGGTTGGATTAGACTAACCCGCTTCGCGGATCCGCCTAATCCAACCCTAAACCCTTTTCCTTATTCAAGGTCACTAAACCCGCAAGAAACTGAACCCTAATAGGGTATTGGTGAACCCTGTCGTGGATGTGATTAAAACATGGGGCACTGAACCTTAAGAGCAGGGTACTGCATTAGAAGGGACGGAAAAGGGTTTAGGGTTGGATTAGGCGGACCCGCTTCGCGGATCCGCCTAATCCAACCCTAAAACCTATTCCTTATTCAAGGTCACTAAACCCGCAAGAAACTGAACCCTAAGAGGTTATTGGTAAACCCTGTCGTGGATGTGATTCAAACATGGGGCACTGAACCTTAAGAGTAGTGTACTGCATAAGACGGGGCGGAAAAGGGTTTAGGGTTGGATTAGGCGTACCCGCTACGCGGCTCCGCCTAATCCAACCCTAAACCTTTTTCCATATTCAAGGACGGAAAAGGGTTTAGGGTTGGATTAGGCGTACCCGCTTCGCGGATCCGCCTAATCCAACCCTAAACCCTTTTCCTTATTCAAGGTCACTAAACCTGCAAGAAATTGAACCCTAAGAGGGTATTGGTGAACCCTGTCGTGGATGTGATTCAAACATGGGGCACTGAACCTTAAGAGTAGGGTACTGCATAAGACGGGACGGAAAAGGGTTTAGGGTTGGATTAGGCGAACCCACTACGCGGATCCGCCTAATCAACCTCTAAACCCTTTTCCTTATTCAAGGACGGAAAAGGGTTTAGGGTTGGATTAGGCGAACCCGCTTCGCGGATCTGCCTAATCCAACCCTAAACCCTTTTCCTTATTCAAGGTCACTAAACCCGCAAGAAACTGAACCCTAAGAGGGTATTGGTGAACCCTGTCGTGGATGTGATTCAAACATGGGGCACTGAACCTTAAGAGTAGGGTACTACATAAGACGGGACGGAAAAGGGTTTAGGGTTGGATTAAGCGTACCCGCTACGCGGCTACGCGGATTAGACGGGACGGTAAACTCTTTTCCTTATTCAAGGACGGAAAAGGGTTTAGGGTTGGATAAGGTGGACCCGCTTCCTTATCCTACCCTAAACCCTTTTACTTATTCAAGGTCACTAAACCTGCAAGAAATTGAACCCTAAGAGGGTATTGGTGAACCCTGTCGTGGATGTGATTCAAACATGGGACACTGAACCTTAAGAGTAGGGTACTGCATAAGACGGGACGAAAAAGGGTTTAGGGTTGGATTAGGCGAACCCACTACGCGGATCCGCCTAATCCAACTCTAAACCCTTTTCCTTATTCAAGGACGGAAAAGGGTTTAGGGTTGGATTAGGCGAACCCGCTTCGCGGATCCGCCTAATCCAACCCTAAACCCTTTTCCTTATTCAAGGTCACTAAACCCGCAAGAAACTGAACCCTAAGAGGGTATTGGTGAACCCTGTCGTGGATGTGATTCAAACATGGGGCACTGAACCTTAAGAGTAGGGTACTGCATTAGACGGGACGGAAAAGGGTTTAGGGTTGGATTAGGCGTACACGCTTCGCGGATCCGCCTAATCCAACCCTAAACCCTTTTCCTTATTCAAGATCACTAAACCCGCAAGAAACTGAACCCTAAGAGGTTATTGGTAAACCCTGTCGTGGATGTGATTCAAACATGGGGCACTGAACCTTAAGAGTAGGGTACTGCATAAGACGGGACGGAAAAGGGTTTAGGGTTGGATTAGGCGGACCCGCTTCACGGATCCGCCTAATCCAACCCTAAACCCTTTTCCTTATTCAAGGTCACTAAACCCGCAAGAAACTGAATTCTAAGAGGGTATTGGTGAACCCTGTCGTGGATGTGATTCAAATATGGGGCACTGAACCTTAAGAGTAGGGTACTGCATAAGACGGGACGGAAAAGGGTTTAGGGTTGGATTAGGCGTACCCGCTACGCGGCTCCGCCTAATCCAACCCTAAACCCTTTTCCATATTCAAGGACGAAAAAGGGTTTAGGGTTGGATTAGGCGTACCCGCTTCGCGGATCAACCTAATCCAACCCTAAACCCTTTTCCTTATTCAAGGTCACTAAACCTGAAAGAAATTGAACCCTAAGAGGGTATTGGTGAACCCGGTCGTGGATGTGATTCAAACATTGGGCACTGAACCTTAAGAGTAGGGTACTGCATAAGACGGGACGGAAAAGGGTTTAGGGTTGGATTAGGCGAACCCACTACGCGGATCCGCCTAATCCAACCCTAAACCCTTTTCCTTATTCAAGGACGGAAAAGGGTTTAGGGTTGGATTAGGCGAACCCGCTTCGCGGATCCGCCTAATCCAACCCTAAACACTTTTCCTTATTCAAGGTCACTAAACCCGCAAGAAACTGAACCCTAAGAGAGTATTGGTGAACCCTGTCGTGGATGTGATTCAAACATGGGGCACTGAACCTTAAGAGTAGGGTACTGCATTAGACGGGACGGAAAAGGGTTTAGGGTTGGATTAGGCGGACACGCTTCGCGGATCCGCCTAATCCAACCCTAAACCCTTTTCCTTATTCAAGATCACTAAACCCGCAAGAAACTGAACCCTAAGAGGTTATTGGTAAACCCTGTCGTGGATGTGATTCAAACATGGGGCACTGAACCTTAAGAGTAGGGTACTGCATAAGACGGGACGGAAAAGGGTTTAGGGTTGGATTAGGCGGACCCGCTTCACGGATCCGCCTAATCCAACCCTAAACCCTTTTCCTTATTCAAGGTCACTAAACCCGCAAGAAACTGAATCCTAAGAGGGTATTGGTGAACCCTGTCGTGGATGTGATTCAAACATGGGGCACTGAACCTTAAGAGTAGGGTACTGCATAAGACGGGACGGAAAAGGGTTTAGGGTTGGATTAGGCGTACCCGCTACGCGGCTCCGCCTAATCCAACCCTAAACCCTTTTCCTTTTTCAAGGTCACTAAACCCGCAAGAAACTGAACCCTAAGAGGGTATTGGTGAACCCTGTCGTGGATGTGATTCAAACATGGGGCACTGAACCTTAAGAGTAGGGTACTGCATAAGACGGGACGGAAAAGGGTTTAGGGTTGGATTAGGCGGACCCGCTTCACGGATCCGCCTAATCCAACCCTAAACCCTTTTCCTTATTCAAGGTCACTAAACCCGCAAGAAACTGAATCCTAAGAGGGTATTGGTGAACCCTGTCGTGGATGTGATTCAAACATGGGGCACTGAACCTTAAGAGTAGGGTACTGCATAAGACGGGACAGAAAAGGGTTTAAGGTTGGATTAGGCGAACCCACTACGCGGATCCGCCTCATCCAACTCTAAACCCTTTTCCTTATTCAAGGACGGAAAAGGGTTTAGGGTTGGATTAGACTAACCCGCTTCGCGGATCCGCCTAATCCAACCCTAAACCCTTTTCCTTATTCAAGGTCACTAAACCCGCAAGAAACTGAACCCTAATAGGGTATTGGTGAACCCTGTCGTAGATGTGATTAAAACATGGGGCACTGAACCTTAAGAGCAGGGTACTGCATTAGAAGGGACGGAAAAGGGTTTAGGGTTGGATTAGGCGGACCCGCTTCGCGGATCCGCCTAATCCAACCCTAAAACCTATTCCTTATTCAAGGTCACTAAACCCGCAAGAAACTGAACCCTAAGAGGTTATTGGTAAACCCTGTCGTGGATGTGATTCAAACATGGGGCACTGAACCTTAAGAGTAGTGTACTGCATAAGACGGGGCGGAAAAGGGTTTAGGGTTGGATTAGGCGTACCCGCTACGCGGCTCCGCCTAATCCAACCCTAAACCTTTTTCCATATTCAAGGACGGAAAAGGGTTTAGGGTTGGATTAGGCGTACCCGCTTCGCGGATCCGCCTAATCCAACCCTAAACCCTTTTCCTTATTCAAGGTCACTAAACCTGCAAGAAATTGAACCCTAAGAGGGTATTGGTGAACCCTGTCGTGGATGTGATTCAAACATGGGGCACTGAACCTTAAGAGTAGGGTACTGCATAAGACGGGACGGAAAAGGGTTTAGGGTTGGATTTGGCGAACCCACTACGCGGATCCGCCTAATCAACCTCTAAACCCTTTTCCTTATTCAAGGACGGAAAAGGGTTTAGGGTTGGATTAGGCGAACCCGCTTCGCGGATCTGCCTAATCCAACCCTAAACCCTTTTCCTTATTCAAGGTCACTAAACCCGCAAGAAACTGAACCCTAAGAGGGTATTGGTGAACCCTGTCGTGGATGTGATTCAAACATGGGGCACTGAACCTTAAGAGTAGGGTACTACATAAGACGGGACGGAAAAGGGTTTAGGGTTGGATTAAGCGTACCCGCTACGCGGCTACGCGGATTAGACGGGACGGTAAACTCTTTTCCTTATTCAAGGACGGAAAAGGGTTTAGGGTTGGATAAGGTGGACCCGCTTCCTTATCCTACCCTAAACCCTTTTACTTATTCAAGGTCACTAAACCTGCAAGAAATTGAACCCTAAGAGGGTATTGGTGAACCCTGTCGTGGATGTGATTCAAACATGGGACACTGAACCTTAAGAGTAGGGTACTGCATAAGACGGGACGAAAAAGGGTTTAGGGTTGGATTAGGCGAACCCACTACGCGGATCCGCCTAATCCAACTCTAAACCCTTTTCCTTATTCAAGGACGGAAAAGGGTTTAGGGTTGGATTAGGCGAACCCGCTTCGCGGATCCGCCTAATCCAACCCTAAACCCTTTTCCTTATTCAAGGTCACTAAACCCGCAAGAAACTGAACCCTAAGAGGGTATTGGTGAACCCTGTCGTGGATGTGATTCAAACATGGGGCACTGAACCTTATGAGTAGGGTACTGCATTAGACGGGACGGAAAAGGGTTTAGGGTTGGATTAGGCGTACACGCTTCGCGGATCCGCCTAATCCAACCCTAAACCCTTTTCCTTATTCAAGATCACTAAACCCGCAAGAAACTGAACCCTAAGAGGTTATTGGTAAACCCTGTCGTGGATGTGATTCAAACATGGGGCACTGAACCTTAAGAGTAGGGTACTGCATAAGACGGGACGGAAAAGGGTTTAGGGTTGGATTAGGCGGACCCGCTTCACGGATCCGCCTAATCCAACCCTAAACCCTTTTCCTTATTCAAGGTCACTAAACCCGCAAGAAACTGAATTCTAAGAGGGTATTGGTGAACCCTGTCGTGGATGTGATTCAAATATGGGGCACTGAACCTTAAGAGTAGGGTACTGCATAAGACGGGACGGAAAAGGGTTTAGGGTTGGATTAGGCGTACCCGCTACGCGGCTCCGCCTAATCCAACCCTAAACCCTTTTCCATATTCAAGGACGAAAAAGGGTTTAGGGTTGGATTAGGCGTACCCGCTTCGCGGATCAACCTAATCCAACCCTAAACCCTTTTCCTTATTCAAGGTCACTAAACCTGAAAGAAATTGAACCCTAAGAGGGTATTGGTGAACCCGGTCGTGGATGTGATTCAAACATTGGGCACTGAACCTTAAGAGTAGGGTACTGCATAAGACGGGACGGAAAAGGGTTTAGGGTTGGATTAGGCGAACCCACTACGCGGATCCGCCTAATCCAACCCTAAACCCTTTTCCTTATTCAAGGACGGAAAAGGGTTTAGGGTTGGATTAGGCGAACCCGCTTCGCGGATCCGCCTAATCCAACCCTAAACACTTTTCCTTATTCAAGGTCACTAAACCCGCAAGAAACTGAACCCTAAGAGAGTATTGGTGAACCCTGTCGTGGATGTGATTCAAACATGGGGCACTGAACCTTATGAGTAGGGTACTGCATTAGACGGGACGGAAAAGGGTTTAGGGTTGGATTAGGCGTACACGCTTCGCGGATCCGCCTAATCCAACCCTAAACCCTTTTCCTTATTCAAGATCACTAAACCCGCAAGAAACTGAACCCTAAGAGGTTATTGGTAAACCCTGTCGTGGATGTGATTCAAACATGGGGCACTGAACCTTAAGAGTAGGGTACTGCATAAGACGGGACGAAAAAGGGTTTAGGGTTGGATTAGGCGAACCCACTACGCGGATCCGCCTAATCCAACTCTAAACCCTTTTCCTTATTCAAGGACGGAAAAGGGTTTAGGGTTGGATTAGGCGAACCCGCTTCGCGGATCCGCCTAATCCAACCCTAAACCCTTTTCCTTATTCAAGGTCACTAAACCCGCAAGAAACTGAACCCTAAGAGGGTATTGGTGAACCCTGTCGTGGATGTGATTCAAACATGGGGCACTGAACCTTATGAGTAGGGTACTGCATTAGACGGGACGGAAAAGGGTTTAGGGTTGGATTAGGCGTACACGCTTCGCGGATCCGCCTAATCCAACCCTAAACCCTTTTCCTTATTCAAGATCACTAAACCCGCAAGAAACTGAACCCTAAGAGGTTATTGGTAAACCCTGTCGTGGATGTGATTCAAACATGGGGCACTGAACCTTAAGAGTAGGGTACTGCATAAGACGGGACGGAAAAGGGTTTAGGGTTGGATTAGGCGGACCCGCTTCACGGATCCGCCTAATCCAACCCTAAACCCTTTTCCTTATTCAAGGTCACTAAACCCGCAAGAAACTGAATTCTAAGAGGGTATTGGTGAACCCTGTCGTGGATGTGATTCAAATATGGGGCACTGAACCTTAAGAGTAGGGTACTGCATAAGACGGGACGGAAAAGGGTTTAGGGTTGGATTAGGCGTACCCGCTACGCGGCTCCGCCTAATCCAACCCTAAACCCTTTTCCATATTCAAGGACGAAAAAGGGTTTAGGGTTGGATTAGGCGTACCCGCTTCGCGGATCAACCTAATCCAACCCTAAACCCTTTTCCTTATTCAAGGTCACTAAACCTGAAAGAAATTGAACCCTAAGAGGGTATTGGTGAACCCGGTCGTGGATGTGATTCAAACATTGGGCACTGAACCTTAAGAGTAGGGTACTGCATAAGACGGGACGGAAAAGGGTTTAGGGTTGGATTAGGCGAACCCACTACGCGGATCCGCCTAATCCAACCCTAAACCCTTTTCCTTATTCAAGGACGGAAAAGGGTTTAGGGTTGGATTAGGCGAACCCGCTTCGCGGATCCGCCTAATCCAACCCTAAACACTTTTCCTTATTCAAGGTCACTAAACCCGCAAGAAACTGAACCCTAAGAGAGTATTGGTGAACCCTGTCGTGGATGTGATTCAAACATGGGGCACTGAACCTTAAGAGTAGGGTACTGCATTAGACGGGACGGAAAAGGGTTTAGGGTTGGATTAGGCGGACACGCTTCGCGGATCCGCCTAATCCAACCCTAAACCCTTTTCCTTATTCAAGATCACTAAACCCGCAAGAAACTGAACCCTAAGAGGTTATTGGTAAACCCTGTCGTGGATGTGATTCAAACATGGGGCACTGAACCTTAAGAGTAGGGTACTGCATAAGACGGGACGGAAAAGGGTTTAGGGTTGGATTAGGCGGACCCGCTTCACGGATCCGCCTAATCCAACCCTAAACCCTTTTCCTTATTCAAGGTCACTAAACCCGCAAGAAACTGAATCCTAAGAGGGTATTGGTGAACCCTGTCGTGGATGTGATTCAAACATGGGGCACTGAACCTTAAGAGTAGGGTACTGCATAAGACGGGACGGAAAAGGGTTTAGGGTTGGATTAGGCGTACCCGCTACGCGGCTCCGCCTAATCCAACCCTAAACCCTTTTCCTTTTTCAAGGTCACTAAACCCGCAAGAAACTGAACCCTAAGAGGGTATTGGTGAACCCTGTCGTGGATGTGATTCAAACATGGGGCACTGAACCTTAAGAGTAGGGTACTGCATAAGACGGGACGGAAAAGGGTTTAGGGTTGGATTAGGCGGACCCGCTTCACGGATCCGCCTAATCCAACCCTAAACCCTTTTCCTTATTCAAGGTCACTAAACCCGCAAGAAACTGAATCCTAAGAGGGTATTGGTGAACCCTGTCGTGGATGTGATTCAAACATGGGGCACTGAACCTTAAGAGTAGGGTACTGCATAAGACGGGACGGAAAAGGGTTTAGTGTTGGATTAGGCGTACCCGCTACGCGGCTCCGCCTAATCCAACCCTAAACCCTTTTCCATATTCAAGGACGAAAAAGGGTTTAGGGTTGGATTAGGCGTACCCGCTTCGCGGATCAACCTAATCCAACCCTAAACCCTTTTCCTTATTCAAGGTCACTAAACCTGAAAGAAATTGAACCCTAAGAGGGTATTGGTGAACCCGGTCGTGGATGTGATTCAAACATTGGGCACTGAACCTTAAGAGTAGGGTACTGCATAAGACGGGACGGAAAAGGGTTTAGGGTTGGATTAGGCGAACCCACTACGCGGATCCGCCTAATCCAACCCTAAACCCTTTTCCTTATTCAAGGACGGAAAAGGGTTTAGGGTTGGATTAGGCGAACCCGCTTCGCGGATCCGCCTAATCCAACCCTAAACACTTTTCCTTATTCAAGGTCACTAAACCCGCAAGAAACTGAACCCTAAGAGAGTATTGGTGAACCCTGTCGTGGATGTGATTCAAACATGGGGCACTGAACCTTAAGAGTAGGGTACTGCATTAGACGGGACGGAAAAGGGTTTAGGGTTGGATTAGGCGGACACGCTTCGCGGATCCGCCTAATCCAACCCTAAACCCTTTTCCTTATTCAAGATCACTAAACCCGCAAGAAACTGAACCCTAAGAGGTTATTGGTAAACCCTGTCGTGGATGTGATTCAAACATGGGGCACTGAACCTTAAGAGTAGGGTACTGCATAAGACGGGACGGAAAAGGGTTTAGGGTTGGATTAGGCGGACCCGCTTCACGGATCCGCCTAATCCAACCCTAAACCCTTTTCCTTATTCAAGGTCACTAAACCCGCAAGAAACTGAATCCTAAGAGGGTATTGGTGAACCCTGTCGTGGATGTGATTCAAACATGGGGCACTGAACCTTAAGAGTAGGGTACTGCATAAGACGGGACGGAAAAGGGTTTAGGGTTGGATTAGGCGTACCCGCTACGCGGCTCCGCCTAATCCAACCCTAAACCCTTTTCCTTTTTCAAGGTCACTAAACCCGCAAGAAACTGAACCCTAAGAGGGTATTGGTGAACCCTGTCGTGGATGTGATTCAAACATGGGGCACTGAACCTTAAGAGTAGGGTACTGCATAAGACGGGACGGAAAAGAGTTTAGGGTTGGATTAAGCGTACCCGCTACGCGGCTACGCGTATTAGACGGGACGCTAAACTCTTTTCCTTTTTCAAGGACGGAAAAGGGTTTAGGGTTGGATAAGGTGGACCCGCTTCGCGGGTCCGCCTAATCCAACCCTAAACCCTTTTCCTTATTCAAGGTCACTAAACCCGCAAGAAACTGAACCCTAAGAGGGTATTGGTGACCCCTGTCATGGATGTGATTCAAACATGGGGCACTGAACCTTAAGAGTAGGGTACTGCATAAGACGGGACGGAAGAGGGTTTAGGGTTGGATTAGGCGTACCCGCTTCGCGGATCCACCTAATCCAACCCTAAACCCTTTTCCTTATTCAAGGTCACTAAACCTGCAAGAAATTGAACCCTAAGACGGTATTGGTGAACCCTGTCGTGGATGTGATTCAAACATGGGGCACTGAACCTTAAGAGTAGGGTACTGCATAAGACGGGACGGAAAAGGGTTTAGGGTTGGATTAGGCGAACCCACTACGCGGATCCGCCTAATCCAACTCTAAACCCTTTTCCTTATTCAAGGACGGAAAAGGGTTTAGGGTTGGATTAGGCGAACCCGCTTCGCGGATCCGCCTAATCCAACCCTAAACCCTTTTCCTTATTCAAGGTCACTAAACCCGCAAGAAACTGAACCCTAAGAGGGTATTGGTGAACCCTGTCGTGGATGTGATTCAAACATGGGGCACTGAACCTTAAGAGTAGGGTACTACATAAGACGGGACGGAAAAGGGTTTAGGGTTGGATTAAGCGTACCCGCTACGCGGCTACGCGGATTAGACGGGACGGTAAACTCTTTTCCTTATTCAAGGACGGAAAAGGGTTTAGGGTTGGATAAGGGGGACCCGCTTCGCGGATCCGCCTAATCCAACCCTAAACCCTTTTCCTTATTCAAGGTCACTAAACCTGCAAGAAATTGAACCCTAAGAGGGTATTGGTGAACCCTGTCGTGGATGTGATTCAAACATGGGACACTGAACCTTAAGAGTAGGGTACTGCATAAGACGGGACGAAAAAGGGTTTAGGGTTGGATTAGGCGAACCCACTACGCGGATCCGCCTAATCCAACTCTAAACCCTTTTCCTTATTCAAGGACGGAAAAGGGATTAGGGTTGGATTAGGCGAACCCGCTTCGCGGATCCGCCTAATCCAACCCTAAACCCTTTTCCTTATTCAAGGTCACTAAACCCGCAAGAAACTGAACCCTAAGAGGGTATTGGTGAACCCTGTCGTGGATGTGATTCAAACATGGGGCACTGAACCTTAAGAGTAGGGTACTGCATTAGACGGGACGGAAAAGGGTTTAGGGTTGGATTAGGCGTACACGCTTCGCGGATCCGCCTAATCCAACCCTAAACCCTTTTCCTTATTCAAGATCACTAAACCCGCAAGAAACTGAACCCTAAGAGGTTATTGGTAAACCCTGTCGTGAATGTGATTCAAACATGGGGCACTGAACCTTAAGAGTAGGGTACTGCATAAGACGGGACGGAAAAGGGTTTAGGGTTGGATTAGGCGGACCCGCTTCACGGATCCGCCTAATCCAACCCTAAACCCTTTTCCTTATTCAAGGTCACTAAACCCGCAAGAAACTGAATCCTAAGAGGGTATTGGTGAACCCTGTCGTGGATGTGATTCAAACATGGGGCACTGAACCTTAAGAGTAGGGTACTGCATAAGACGGGACGGAAAAGGGTTTAGGGTTGGATTAGGCGTACCCGCTACGCGGCTCCGCCTAATCCAACCCTAAACCCTTTTCCATATTCAAGGACGAAAAAGGGTTTAGGGTTGGATTAGGCGTACCCGCTTCGCGGATCCGCCTAATCCAACCCTAAACCCTTTTCCTTATTCAAGGTCACTAAACCTGAAAGAAATTGAACCCTAAGAGGGTATTGGTGAACCCTGTCGTGGATGTGATTCAAACATGGGGCACTGAACCTTAAGAGTAGGGTACTGCATAAGACGGGACGGAAAAGGGTTTAGTGTTGGATTAGGCGTACCCGCTACGCGGCTCCGCCTAATCCAACCCTAAACCCTTTTCCATATTCAAGGACGAAAAAGGGTTTAGGGTTGGATTAGGCGTACCCGCTTCGCGGATCAACCTAATCCAACCCTAAACCCTTTTCCTTATTCAAGGTCACTAAACCTGAAAGAAATTGAACCCTAAGAGGGTATTGGTGAACCCGGTCGTGGATGTGATTCAAACATTGGGCACTGAACCTTAAGAGTAGGGTACTGCATAAGACGGGACGGAAAAGGGTTTAGGGTTGGATTAGGCGAACCCACTACGCGGATCCGCCTAATCCAACCCTAAACCCTTTTCCTTATTCAAGGACGGAAAAGGGTTTAGGGTTGGATTAGGCGAACCCGCTTCGCGGATCCGCCTAATCCAACCCTAAACACTTTTCCTTATTCAAGGTCACTAAACCCGCAAGAAACTGAACCCTAAGAGAGTATTGGTGAACCCTGTCGTGGATGTGATTCAAACATGGGGCACTGAACCTTAAGAGTAGGGTACTGCATTAGACGGGACGGAAAAGGGTTTAGGGTTGGATTAGGCGGACACGCTTCGCGGATCCGCCTAATCCAACCCTAAACCCTTTTCCTTATTCAAGATCACTAAACCCGCAAGAAACTGAACCCTAAGAGGTTATTGGTAAACCCTGTCGTGGATGTGATTCAAACATGGGGCACTGAACCTTAAGAGTAGGGTACTGCATAAGACGGGACGGAAAAGGGTTTAGGGTTGGATTAGGCGGACCCGCTTCACGGATCCGCCTAATCCAACCCTAAACCCTTTTCCTTATTCAAGGTCACTAAACCCGCAAGAAACTGAATCCTAAGAGGGTATTGGTGAACCCTGTCGTGGATGTGATTCAAACATGGGGCACTGAACCTTAAGAGTAGGGTACTGCATAAGACGGGACGGAAAAGGGTTTAGGGTTGGATTAGGCGTACCCGCTACGCGGCTCCGCCTAATCCAACCCTAAACCCTTTTCCTTTTTCAAGGTCACTAAACCCGCAAGAAACTGAACCCTAAGAGGGTATTGGTGAACCCTGTCGTGGATGTGATTCAAACATGGGGCACTGAACCTTAAGAGTAGGGTACTGCATAAGACGGGACGGAAAAGAGTTTAGGGTTGGATTAAGCGTACCCGCTACGCGGCTACGCGTATTAGACGGGACGCTAAACTCTTTTCCTTTTTCAAGGACGGAAAAGGGTTTAGGGTTGGATAAGGTGGACCCGCTTCGCGGGTCCGCCTAATCCAACCCTAAACCCTTTTCCTTATTCAAGGTCACTAAACCCGCAAGAAACTGAACCCTAAGAGGGTATTGGTGACCCCTGTCATGGATGTGATTCAAACATGGGGCACTGAACCTTAAGAGTAGGGTACTGCATAAGACGGGACGGAAGAGGGTTTAGGGTTGGATTAGGCGTACCCGCTTCGCGGATCCACCTAATCCAACCCTAAACCCTTTTCCTTATTCAAGGTCACTAAACCTGCAAGAAATTGAACCCTAAGACGGTATTGGTGAACCCTGTCGTGGATGTGATTCAAACATGGGGCACTGAACCTTAAGAGTAGGGTACTGCATAAGACGGGACGGAAAAGGGTTTAGGGTTGGATTAGGCGAACCCACTACGCGGATCCGCCTAATCCAACTCTAAACCCTTTTCCTTATTCAAGGACGGAAAAGGGTTTAGGGTTGGATTAGGCGAACCCGCTTCGCGGATCCGCCTAATCCAACCCTAAACCCTTTTCCTTATTCAAGGTCACTAAACCCGCAAGAAACTGAACCCTAAGAGGGTATTGGTGAACCCTGTCGTGGATGTGATTCAAACATGGGGCACTGAACCTTAAGAGTAGGGTACTACATAAGACGGGACGGAAAAGGGTTTAGGGTTGGATTAAGCGTACCCGCTACGCGGCTACGCGGATTAGACGGGACGGTAAACTCTTTTCCTTATTCAAGGACGGAAAAGGGTTTAGGGTTGGATAAGGTGGACCCGCTTCGCGGATCCGCCTAATCCAACCCTAAACCCTTTTCCTTATTCAAGGTCACTAAACCTGCAAGAAATTGAACCCTAAGAGGGTATTGGTGAACCCTGTCGTGGATGTGATTCAAACATGGGACACTGAACCTTAAGAGTAGGGTACTGCATAAGACGTGACGAAAAAGGGTTTAGGGTTGGATTAGGCGAACCCACTACGCGGATCCGCCTAATCCAACTCTAAACCCTTTTCCTTATTCAAGGACGGAAAAGGGTTTAGGGTTGGATTAGGCGAACCCGCTTCGCGGATCCGCCTAATCCAACCCTAAACCCTTTTCCTTATTCAAGGTCACTAAACCCGCAAGAAACTGAACCCTAAGAGGGTATTGGTGAACCCTGTCGTGGATGTGATTCAAACATGGGGCACAGAACCTTAAGAGTAGGGTACTGCATTAGACGGGACGGAAAAGGGTTTAGGGTTGGATTAGGCGTACACGCTTCGCGGATCCGCCTAATCCAACCCTAAACCCTTTTCCTTATTCAAGATCACTAAACCCGCAAGAAACTGAACCCTAAGAGGTTATTGGTAAACCCTGTCGTGAATGTGATTCAAACATGGGGCACTGAACCTTAAGAGTAGGGTACTGCATAAGACGGGACGGAAAAGGGTTTAGGGTTGGATTAGGCGGACCCGCTTCACGGATCCGCCTAATCCAACCCTAAACCCTTTTCCTTATTCAAGGTCACTAAACCCGCAAGAAACTGAATCCTAAGAGGGTATTGGTGAACCCTGTCGTGGATGTGATTCAAACATGGGGCACTGAACCTTAAGAGTAGGGTACTGCATAAGACGGGACGGAAAAGGGTTTAGGGTTGGATTAGGCGTACCCGCTACGCGGCTCCGCCTAATCCAACCCTAAACCCTTTTCCATATTCAAGGACGAAAAAGGGTTTAGGGTTGGATTAGGCGTACCCGCTTCGCGGATCCGCCTAATCCAACCCTAAACCCTTTTCCTTATTCAAGGTCACTAAACCTGAAAGAAATTGAACCCTAAGAGGGTATTGGTGAACCCTGTCGTGGATGTGATTCAAACATGGGGCACTGAACCTTAAGAGTAGGGTACTGCATAAGACGGGACGGAAAAGGGTTTAGTGTTGGATTAGGCGTACCCGCTACGCGGCTCCGCCTAATCCAACCCTAAACCCTTTTCCATATTCAAGGACGAAAAAGGGTTTAGGGTTGGATTAGGCGTACCCGCTTCGCGGATCAACCTAATCCAACCCTAAACCCTTTTCCTTATTCAAGGTCACTAAACCTGAAAGAAATTGAACCCTAAGAGGGTATTGGTGAACCCGGTCGTGGATGTGATTCAAACATTGGGCACTGAACCTTAAGAGTAGGGTACTGCATAAGACGGGACGGAAAAGGGTTTAGGGTTGGATTAGGCGAACCCACTACGCGGATCCGCCTAATCCAACCCTAAACCCTTTTCCTTATTCAAGGACGGAAAAGGGTTTAGGGTTGGATTAGGCGAACCCGCTTCGCGGATCCGCCTAATCCAACCCTAAACACTTTTCCTTATTCAAGGTCACTAAACCCGCAAGAAACTGAACCCTAAGAGAGTATTGGTGAACCCTGTCGTGGATGTGATTCAAACATGGGGCACTGAACCTTAAGAGTAGGGTACTGCATTAGACGGGACGGAAAAGGGTTTAGGGTTGGATTAGGCGGACACGCTTCGCGGATCCGCCTAATCCAACCCTAAACCCTTTTCCTTATTCAAGATCACTAAACCCGCAAGAAACTGAACCCTAAGAGGTTATTGGTAAACCCTGTCGTGGATGTGATTCAAACATGGGGCACTGAACCTTAAGAGTAGGGTACTGCATAAGACGGGACGGAAAAGGGTTTAGGGTTGGATTAGGCGGACCCGCTTCACGGATCCGCCTAATCCAACCCTAAACCCTTTTCCTTATTCAAGGTCACTAAACCCGCAAGAAACTGAATCCTAAGAGGGTATTGGTGAACCCTGTCGTGGATGTGATTCAAACATGGGGCACTGAACCTTAAGAGTAGGGTACTGCATAAGACGGGACGGAAAAGGGTTTAGGGTTGGATTAGGCGTTCCCGCTACGCGGCTCCGCCTAATCCAACCCTAAACCCTTTTCCTTTTTCAAGGTCACTAAACCCGCATGAAACTGAACCCTAAGAGGGTATTGGTGAACCCTGTCGTGGATGTGATTCAAACATGGGGCACTGAACCTTAAGAGTAGGGTACTGCATAAGACGGGACGGAAAAGAGTTTAGGGTTGGATTAAGCGTACCCGCTACGCGGCTACGCGTATTAGACGGGACGCTAAACTCTTTTCCTTTTTCAAGGACGGAAAAGGGTTTAGGGTTGGATAAGGTGGACCCGCTTCGCGGGTCCGCCTAATCCAACCCTAAACCCTTTTCCTTATTCAAGGTCACTAAACCCGCAAGAAACTGAACCCTAAGAGGGTATTGGTGACCCCTGTCATGGATGTGATTCAAACATGGGGCACTGAACCTTAAGAGTAGGGTACTGCATAAGACGGGACGGAAGAGGGTTTAGGGTTGGATTAGGCGTACCCGCTTCGCGGATCCACCTAATCCAACCCTAAACCCTTTTCCTTATTCAAGGTCACTAAACCTGCAAGAAATTGAACCCTAAGACGGTATTGGTGAACCCTGTCGTGGATGTGATTCAAACATGGGGCACTGAACCTTAAGAGTAGGGTACTGCATAAGACGGGACGGAAAAGGGTTTAGGGTTGGATTAGGCGAACCCACTACGCGGATCCGCCTAATCCAACTCTAAACCCTTTTCCTTATTCAAGGACGGAAAAGGGTTTAGGGTTGGATTAGGCGAACCCGCTTCGCGGATCCGCCTAATCCAACCCTAAACCCTTTTCCTTATTCAAGGTCACTAAACCCGCAAGAAACTGAACCCTAAGAGGGTATTGGTGAACCCTGTCGTGGATGTGATTCAAACATGGGGCACTGAACCTTAAGAGTAGGGTACTACATAAGACGGGACGGAAAAGGGTTTAGGGTTGGATTAAGCGTACCCGCTACGCGGCTACGCGGATTAGACGGGACGGTAAACTCTTTTCCTTATTCAAGGACGGAAAAGGGTTTAGGGTTGGATAAGGTGGACCCGCTTCGCGGATCCGCCTAATCCAACCCTAAACCCTTTTCCTTATTCAAGGTCACTAAACCTGCAAGAAATTGAACCCTAAGAGGGTATTGGTGAACCCTGTCGTGGATGTGATTCAAACATGGGACACTGAACCTTAAGAGTAGGGTACTGCATAAGACGGGACGAAAAAGGGTTTAGGGTTGGATTAGGCGAACCCACTACGCGGATCCGCCTAATCCAACTCTAAACCCTTTTCCTTATTCAAGGACGGAAAAGGGTTTAGGGTTGGATTAGGCGAACCCGCTTCGCGGATCCGCCTAATCCAACCCTAAACCCTTTTCCTTATTCAAGGTCACTAAACCCGCAAGAAACTGAACCCTAAGAGGGTATTGGTGAACCCTGTCGTGGATGTGATTCAAACATGGGGCACTGAACCTTAAGAGTAGGGTACTGCATTAGACGGGACGGAAAAGGGTTTAGGGTTGGATTAGGCGTACACGCTTCGCGGATCCGCCTAATCCAACCCTAAACCCTTTTCCTTATTCAAGATCACTAAACCCGCAAGAAACTGAACCCTAAGAGGTTATTGGTAAACCCTGTCGTGAATGTGATTCAAACATGGGGCACTGAACCTTAAGAGTAGGGTACTGCATAAGACGGGACGGAAAAGGGTTTAGGGTTGGATTAGGCGGACCCGCTTCACGGATCCGCCTAATCCAACCCTAAACCCTTTTCCTTATTCAAGGTCACTAAACCCGCAAGAAACTGAATCCTAAGAGGGTATTGGTGAACCCTGTCGTGGATGTGATTCAAACATGGGGCACTGAACCTTAAGAGTAGGGTACTGCATAAGACGGGACGGAAAAGGGTTTAGGGTTGGATTAGGCGTACCCGCTACGCGGCTCCGCCTAATCCAACCCTAAACCCTTTTCCATATTCAAGGACGAAAAAGGGTTTAGGGTTGGATTAGGCGTACCCGCTTCGCGGATCCGCCTAATCCAACCCTAAACCCTTTTCCTTATTCAAGGTCACTAAACCTGAAAGAAATTGAACCCTAAGAGGGTATTGGTGAACCCTGTCGTGGATGTGATTCAAACATTGGGCACTGAACCTTAAGAGTAGGGTACTGCATAAGACGGGACGGAAAAGGGTTTAGGGTTGGATTAGGCGAACCCACTACGCGGATCCGCCTAATCCAACCCTAAACCCTTTTCCTTATTCAAGGTCACTAAACCCGCAAGAAACTGAACCCTAAGAGGTTATTGGTAAACCCTGTCGTGGATGTGATTCAAACATGGGGCACTAAACCTTAAGAGTAGGGTACTGCATAAGACGGGACGGAAAAGGGTTTAGGGTTGGATTAGGCGAACCCACTACGCGGATCCGCCTAATCCAACTCTAAACCCTTTTCCTTATTCAAGGACGGAAAAGGGTTTAGGGTTGGATTATTCGAACCCGCTTCTTGGATCCGCCTAATCCAACCCTAAACCCTTTTCCTTATTCAAGGTCACTAAACCCGCAAGAAACTGAACCCTAAGAGGGTATTGGTGAACTCTGTGGTGGATGTGATTCAAACATGGGGCACTGAACCTTAAGAGTAGGGTACTACATAAGACGGGACGGAAAAGGGTTTAGGGTTGGATTATGCGTACCCGCTACGCGGCTACGCGGATTAGACGGGACGGTAAACTCTTTTCCTTATTCAAGGACGGAAAAGGGTTTAGGGTTGGATAAGGTGGACCCGCTTCGCGGATCCGCCTAATCCAACCCTAAACCCTTTTCCTTATTCAAGGTCACTAAACCTGCAAGAAATTGAACCCTAAGAGGGTATTGGTGAACCCTGTCGTGGATGTGATTCAAACATGGGACACTGAACCTTAAGAGTAGGGTACTGCATAAGACGGGACGAAAAAGGGTTTAGGGTTGGATTAGGCGAACCCACTACGCGGATCCGCCTAATCCAACTCTAAACCCTTTTCCTTATTCAAGGACGGAAAAGGGTTTAGGGTTGGATTAGGCGAACCCGCTTCGCGGATCCGCCTAATCCAACCCTAAACCCTTTTCCTTATTCAAGGTCACTAAACCCGCAAGAAACTGAACCCTAAGAGGGTATTGGTGAACCCTGTCGTGGATGTGATTCAAACATGGGGCACTGAACCTTAAGAGTAGGGTACTGCATTAGACGGGACGGAAAAGGGTTTAGGGTTGGATTAGGCGTACACGCTTCGCGGATCCGCCTAATCCAACCCTAAACCCTTTTCCTTATTCAAGATCACTAAACCCGCAAGAAACTGAACCCTAAGAGGTTATTGGTAAACCCTGTCGTGAATGTGATTCAAACATGGGGCACTGAACCTTAAGAGTAGGGTACTGCATAAGACGGGACGGAAAAGGGTTTAGGGTTGGATTAGGCGGACCCGCTTCACGGATCCGCCTAATCCAACCCTAAACCCTTTTCCTTATTCAAGGTCACTAAACCCGCAAGAAACTGAATCCTAAGAGGGTATTGGTGAACCCTGTCGTGGATGTGATTCAAACATGGGGCACTGAACCTTAAGAGTAGGGTACTGCATAAGACGGGACGGAAAAGGGTTTAGGGTTGGATTAGGCGTACCCGCTACGCGGCTCCGCCTAATCCAACCCTAAACCCTTTTCCATATTCAAGGACGAAAAAGGGTTTAGGGTTGGATTAGGCGTACCCGCTTCGCGGATCCGCCTAATCCAACCCTAAACCCTTTTCCTTATTCAAGGTCACTAAATCTGAAAGAAATTGAACCCTAAGAGGGTATTGGTGAACCCTGTCGTGGATGTGATTCAAACATTGGGCACTGAACCTTAAGAGTAGGGTACTGCATAAGACGGGACGGAAAAGGGTTTAGGGTTGGATTAGGCGAACCCACTACGCGGATCCGCCTAATCCAACCCTAAACCCTTTTCCTTATTCAAGGTCACTAAACCCGCAAGAAACTGAACCCTAAGAGGTTATTGGTAAACCCTGTCGTGGATGTGATTCAAACATGGGGCACTGAACCTTAAGAGTAGGGTACTGCATAAGACGGGACGGAAAAGGGTTTAGGGTTGGATTAGGCGAACCCACTACGCGGATCCGCCTAATCCAACTCTAAACCCTTTTCCTTATTCAAGGACGGAAAAGGGTTTAGGGTTGGATTATTCGAACCCGCTTCTTGGATCCGCCTAATCCAACCCTAAACCCTTTTCCTTATTCAAGGTTACTAAACCCGCAAGAAACTGAACCCTAAGAGGGTATTGGTGAACCCTGTCGTGGATGTGATTCAAACATGGGGCACTGAACCTTAAGAGTAGGGTACTGCATTAGACGGGACGGAAAAGGGTTTAGGGTTGGATTAGGCGTACACGCTTCGCGGATCCGCCTAATCCAACCCTAAACCCTTTTCCTTATTCAAGATCACTAAACCCGCAAGAAACTGAACCCTAAGAGGTTATTGGTAAACCCTGTCGTGGATGTGATTCAAACATGGGGCACTGAACCTTAAGAGTAGGGTACTGCATAAGACGGGACGGAAAAGGGTTTAGGGTTGGATTAGGCGGACCCGCTTCACGGATCCGCCTAATCCAACCCTAAACCCTTTTCCTTATTCAAGGTCACTAAACCCGCAAGAAACTGAATCCTAAGAGGGTATTGGTGAACCCTGTCGTGGATGTGATTCAAACATGGGGCACTGAACCTTAAGAGTAGGGTACTGCATTAGACGGGACGGAAAAGGGTTTAGGGTTGGATTAGGCGTACACGCTTCGCGGATCCGCCTAATCCAACCCTAAACCCTTTTCCTTATTCAAGATCACTAAACCCGCAAAAAACTGAACCCTAAGAGGTTATTGGTAAACCCTGTCGTGGATGTGATTCAAACATGGGGCACTGAACCTTAAGAGTAGGGTACTGCATAAGACGGGACGGAAAAGGGTTTAGGGTTGGATTAGGCGGACCCGCTTCACGGATCCGCCTAATCCAACCCTAAACCCTTTTCCTTATTCAAGGTCACTAACCCGCAAGAAACTGAATCCTACGAGGTTATTGGTGAACCCTGTCGTGGATGTGATTCAAACATGGGGCAGTGAACCTTAAGAGTAGGGTACTGCATAAGACGGGACGGAAAAGGGTTTAGGGTTGGATTAGGCGTACCCGCTACGCGGCTCCGCCTAATCCAACCCTAAACCCTTTTCCATATTCAAGGACGAAAAAGGGTTTAGGGTTGGATTAGGCGTACCCGCTTCGCGGATCCGCCTAATCCAACCCTAAACCCTTTTCCTTATTCAAGGTCACTAAACCTGAAAGAAATTGAACCCTAAGAGGGTATTGGTGAACCCTGTCGTGGATGTGATTCAAACATTGGGCACTGAACCTTAAGAGTAGGGTACTGCATAAGACGGGACGGAAAAGGGTTTAGGGTTGGATTAGGCGAACCCACTACGCGGATCCGCCTAATCCAACCCTAAACCCTTTTCCTTATTCAAGGACGGAAAAGGGTTTAGGGTTGGATTAGGCGAACCCGCTTCGCGGATCCGCCTAATCCAACCCTAAACCCTTTTCCTTATTCAAGGTCACTAAACCCGCAAGAAACTGAACCCTAAGAGGGTATTGGTGAACCCTGTCGTGGATGTGATTCAAACATGGGGCACTGAACCTTAAGAGTAGGGTACTGCATAAGACGGGACAGAAAAGGGTTTAGGGTTGGATTAGGCGTACCCGCTTCGCGGATCCGCCTAATCCAACCCTAAACCCTTTTCCTTATTCAAGGTCACTAAACCTGCAAGAAATTGAACACTAAGAGGGTATTGGTGAACCATGTCGTGGATGTGATTCAAACATGGGGCACTGAACCTTAAGAGTAGGGTACTGCATAAGATGGGGCGGAAAAGGGTTTAGGGTTGGATTAGGCGTACCCGCTACGCGGCTACGCATATTAGACGGGACGCTAAACTCTTTTCCTTATTCATGGACGGAAAAGGGTTTAGGGTTGGATAAGGTGGACCCGCTTCGCGGGTCCGCCTAATCCAACCCTAAACCCTTTTCCTTATTCAAGGTCACTAAACCCGCAAGAAACTGAACCCTAAGAGGGTATTGGTGAACCTTGTCGTGGATGTGATTCAAACATGGGGCACTGAACCTTAAGAGTAGGGTACTGCATAAGACGGGACAGAAAAGGGTTTAGGGTTGGATTAGGCGTACCCGCTACGCGGCTACGCGTATTAGACGGGACGCTAAACTCTTTTCCTTATTCATGGACGGAAAAGGGTTTAGGGTTGGATTAGGCGGACCCGCTTCACGGATCCGCCTAATCCAACCCTAAACCCTTTTCCTTATTCAAGGTCACTAAACCCGCAAGAAACTGAATCCTAAGAGGGTATTGGTGAACCCTGTCGTGGATGTGATTCAAACATGGGGCACTGAACCTTAAGAGTAGGGTACTGCATAAGACGGGACGGAAGAGGGTTTAGGGTTGGATTAGGCGTACCCGCTACGCGGCTCCGCCTAATCCAACCCTAAACCCTTTTCCTTTTTCAAGGTCACTAAACCCGCAAGAAACTGAACCCTAAGAGGGTATTGGTGAACCCTGTCGTGGATGTGATTCAAACATGGGGCACTGAACCTTAAGAGTAGAGTACTGCATAAGACGGGACGGAAAAGAGTTTAGGGTTGGATTAAGCGTACCCGCTACGCGGCTACGCGTATTAGATGGGACGCTAAACTCTTTTCCTTTTTCAAGGACGGAAAAGGGTTTAGGGTTGGATAAGGTGGACCCGCTTCGCGGGTCCGCCTAATCCAACCCTAAACCCTTTTCCTTATTCAAGGTCACTAAACCCGCAAGAAACTGAACCCTAAGAGGGTATTGGTGACCCCTGTCGTGGATGTGATTCAAACATGGGTCACTGAACCTTAAGAGTAGGGTACTGCATAAGACGGGACGGAAGAGGGTTTAGGGTTGGATTAGGCGTACCCGCTTCGCGGATCCACCTAATCCAACCCTAAACCCTTTTCCTTATTCAAGGTCACTAAACCCGCAAGAAATTGAACCCTAAGAGGGTATTGGTGAACCATGTCGTGGATGTGATTCAAACATGGGGCACTGAACCTTAAGAGTAAGGTACTGCATAAGACGGGGCGGAAAAGGGTTTAGGGTTGGATTAGGCGTACCCGCTACGCGGCTCCGCCTAATCCAACCCTAAACCTTTTTCCATATTCAAGGACGAAAAAGGGTTTAGGGTTGGATTAGGCGTACCCGCTTCGCGGATCCGCCTAATCCAACCCTAAATCCTTTTCCTTATTCAAGGTCACTAAACCTGAAAGAAATTGAACCCTAAGAGGGTATTGGTGAACCCTGTCGTGGATGTGATTCAAACATTGGGCACTGAACCTTAAGAGTAGGGTACTGCATAAGACGGGACGGAAAAGGGTTTAGGGTTGGATTAGGCGAACCCACTACGCGGATCCGCCTAATCCAACCCTAAACCCTTTTCCTTATTCAAGGACGGATAAGGGTTTTGGGTTGGATTAGGCGAACCCGCTTCGCGGATCCGCCTAATCCAACCCTAAACCCTTTTCCTTATTCAAGGTCACTAAACCCGCAAGAAAATGAACCCTAAGAGGGTATTGGTGAACCCTGTCGTGGATGTGATTCAAACATGGGGCACTGAACCTTAAGAGTAGGGTACTGCATAAGACGGGACAGAAAAGGGTTTAGGGTTGGATTAGGCGTACCCGCTTCGCGGATCCGCCTAATCCAACCCTAAACCCTTTTCCTTATTCAAGGTCACTAAACCTGCAAGAAATTGAACCCTAAGAGGGTATTGGTGAACCCTGTCGTGGATGTGATTCAAACATTGGGCACTGAACCTTAAGAGTAGGGTACTGCATAAGACGGGACGGAAAAGGGTTTAGGGTTGGATTAGGCGAACCCACTACGCGGATCCGCCTAATCCAACCCTAAACCCTTTTCCTTATTCAAGGACGGAAAAGGGTTTAGGGTTGGATTAGGCAAACCCGCTTCGCGGATCCGCCTAATCCAACCCTAAACCCTTTTCCTTATTCAAGGTCACTAAACCCGCAAGAAACTGAACCCTAAGAGGGTATTGGTGAACCCTGTCGTGGATGTGATTCAAACATGGGGCACTGAACCTTAAGAGTAGGGTACTGCATAAGACGGGACGGAAAAGGGTTTAGGGTTGGATTAGGCGTACCCGCTTCGCGGATCCGCCTAATTCAACCCTAAACCCTTTTCCTTATTCAAGGTCACTAAACCCGCAAGAAACTAAACCCTAAGAGGTTATTGGTAAACCCTGTCGTGGATGTGATTCAAACATGGGGCACTGAACCTTAAGAGTAGGGTACTGCATAAGACGGGACGGAAAAGGGTTTAGGGTTGGATTAGGCGGACCCGCTTCGCGGATCCGCCTAATCCAACCCTAAACCCTTTTCCTTATTCAAGGTCACTAAACCCGCAAGAAACTGAATCCTAAGAGGGTATTGGTGAACCCTGTCGTGGATGTGATTCAAACATGGGGCACTGAACCTTAAGAGTAGGGTACTGCATAAGACGGGACGGAAAAGGGTTTAGGGTTGGATTAGGCGTACCCGCTACGCGGCTCCACCTAATCCAACCCTAAAACCTTTTCCTTTTTCAAGGTCACTAAACCCGCAAGAAACTGAACCCTAAGAGGGTATTGGTGAACCCTGTCGTGGATGTGATTCAAACATGGGGCACTGAACCTTAAGAGTAGGGTACTGCATAAGACGGGACGGAAAAGGGTTTAGGGTTGGATTAAGCGTACCCGCTACGCGGCTACGCGTATTAGACGGGACGCTAAACTCTTTTCCTTATTCAAGGATGGAAAAGGGTTTAGGGTTGGATAAGGTGGACCCGCTTCGCGGGTCCGCCTAATCCAACCCTAAACCCTTTTCCTTATTCAAGGTCACTAAACCCGCAAGAAATTGAACCCTAAGAGGGTATTGGTGAACCATGTCGTGGATGTGATTCAAACATGGGGCACTGAACCTTAAGAGTAGGGTACTGCATAAGACGGGGCGGAAAAGGGTTTAGGGTTGGATTAGGCGAACCCGCTTCGCGGATCCGCCTAATCCAACCCTAAACCCTTTTCCTTATTCAAGGTCACTAAACCCGCAAGAAACTAAACCCTAAGAGGTTATTGGTAAACCCTGTCGTGGATGTGATTCAAACATGGGGCACTGAACCTTAAGAGTAGGGTACTGCATAAGACGGGACGGAAAAGGGTTTAGGGTTGGATTAAGCGTACCCGCTTCGCGGATCCGCCTAATCCAACCCTAAACCCTTTTCCTTATTCAAGGTCACTAAACCCGCAAGAAACTGAATCCTAAGAGGGTATTGGTGAACCCTGTCGTGGATGTGATTCAAACATGGGGCACTGAACCTTAAGAGTAGGGTACTGCATAAGACGGGACGGAAAAGGGTTTAGGGTTGGATTAGGAGTACCCGCTACACGGATCCACCTAATCCAACCCTAAACCCTTTTCCTTATTCAAGGTCACTAAACCCGCAAGAAATTGAACCCTAAGAGGGTATTGGTGAACCATGTCGTGGATGTGATTCAAACATGGGGCACTGAACCTTAAGAGTAGGGTACTGCATAAGACGGGGCGGAAAAGGGTTTAGGGTTGGATTAGGCGTACCCGCTACGCGGCTCCGCCTAATCCAACCCTAAACCTTTTTCCATATTCAAGGACGAAAAAGGGTTTAGGGTTGGATTAGGCGTACCCGCTTCGCGGATCCGCCTAATCCAACCCTAAACCCTTTTCCTTATTCAAGGTCACTAAACCTGAAAGAAATTGAACCCTAAGAGGGTATTGGTGAACCCTGTCGTGGATGTGATTCAAACATTGGGCACTGAACCTTAAGAGTAGGGTACTGCATAAGACGGGACGGAAAAGGGTTTAGGGTTGGATTAGGCGAACCCACTACGCGGATCCGCCTAATCCAACCCTAAACCCTTTTCCTTATTCAAGGACGGATAAGGGTTTTGGGTTGGATTAGGCGAACCCGCTTCGCGGATCCGCCTAATCCAACCCTAAACCCTTTTCCTTATTCAAGGTCACTAAACCCGCAAGAAAATGAACCCTAAGAGGGTATTGGTGAACCCTGTCGTGGATGTGATTCAAACATGGGGCACTGAACCTTAAGAGTAGGGTACTGCATAAGACGGGACAGAAAAGGGTTTAGGGTTGGATTAGGCGGACCCGCTTCGCGGATCCGCCTAATCCAACCCTAAACCCTTTTCCTTATTCAAGGTCACTAAACCTGCAAGAAATTGAACCCTAAGAGGGTATTGGTGAACCCTGTCGTGGATGTGATTCAAACATTGGGCACTGAACCTTAAGAGTAGGGTACTGCATAAGACGGGACGGAAAAGGGTTTAGGGTTGGATTAGGCGAACCCACTACGCGGATCCGCCTAATCCAACCCTAAACCCTTTTCCTTATTCAAGGACGGAAAAGGGTTTAGGGTTGGATTAGGCAAACCCGCTTCGCGGATCCGCCTAATCCAACCCTAAACCCTTTTCCTTATTCAAGGTCACTAAACCCGCAAGAAACTGAACCCTAAGAGGGTATTGGTGAACCCTGTCGTGGATGTGATTCAAACATGGGGCACTGAACCTTAAGAGTAGGGTACTGCATAAGACGGGACGGAAAAGGGTTTAGGGTTGGATTAGGCGTACCCGCTTCGCGGATCCGCCTAATTCAACCCTAAACCCTTTTCCTTATTCAAGGTCACTAAACCCGCAAGAAACTAAACCCTAAGAGGTTATTGGTAAACCCTGTCGTGGATGTGATTCAAACATGGGGCACTGAACCTTAAGAGTAGGGTACTGCATAAGACGGGACGGAAAAGGGTTTAGGGTTGGATTAGGCGGACCCGCTTCGCGGATCCGCCTAATCCAACCCTAAACCCTTTTCCTTATTCAAGGTCACTAAACCCGCAAGAAACTGAATCCTAAGAGGGTATTGGTGAACCCTGTCGTGGATGTGATTCAAACATGGGGCACTGAACCTTAAGAGTAGGGTACTGCATAAGACGGGACGGAAAAGGGTTTAGGGTTGGATTAGGCGTACCCGCTACGCGGCTCCACCTAATCCAACCCTAAAACCTTTTCCTTTTTCAAGGTCACTAAACCCGCAAGAAACTGAACCCTAAGAGGGTATTGGTGAACCCTGTCGTGGATGTGATTTAAACATGGGGCACTGAACCTTAAGAGTAGGGTACTGCATAAGACGGGACGGAAAAGGGTTTAGGGTTGGATTAGGCGAACCCTCTACGCGGCTCCGCCTAATCCAACCCTAAACCTTTTTCCATATTCAAGGACGAAAAAGGGTTTAGGGTTGGATTAGGCGAACCCGCTTCGCGGATCCGCCTAATCCAACCCTAAACCCTTTTCCTTATTCAAGGTCACTAAACCCGCAAGAAACTAAACCCTAAGAGGTTATTGGTAAACCCTGTCGTGGATGTGATTCAAACATGGGGCACTGAACCTTAAGAGTAGGGTACTGCATAAGACGGGACGGAAAAGGGTTTAGGGTTGGATTAGGCGGACCCGCTTCGCGGATCCGCCTAATCCAACCCTAAACCCTTTTCCTTATTCAAGGTCACTAAACCTGCAAGAAATTGAACCCTAAGAGGGTATTGGTGAACCATGTCGTGGATGTGATTCAAACATGGGGCACTGAACCTTAAGAGTAGGGTACTGCATAAGACGGGACGGAAAAGGGTTTAGGGTTGGATTAAGCGTACCCGCTACGCGGCTACACGTATTAGACGGGACGCTAAACTCTTTTCCTTATTCAAGGACGGAAAAGGGTTTAGGGTTGGATAAGGTGGACCCGCTTCGCGGGTCCGCCTAATCCAACCCTAAACCCTTTTCCTTATTCAAGGTCACTAAACCCGCAAGAAACTGAACCCTAAGAGGGTATTGGTGAACCCTGTCGTGGATGTGATTCAAACATGTGGCACTGAACCTTAATAGTAGGGTACTGCATAAGACGGGACGGAAAAGGGTTTAGGGTTGGATTAAGCGTACCCGCTTCGCGGATCCGCCTAATCCAACCCTAAACCCTTTTCCTTATTCAAGGTCACTAAACCCGCAAGAAACTGAATCCTAAGAGGGTATTGGTGAACCCTGTCGTGGATGTGATTCAAACATGGGGCACTGAACCTTAAGAGTAGGGTACTGCATAAGACGGGACGGAAAAGGGTTTAGGGTTGGATTAGGAGTACCCGCTACACGGCTCCACCTAATCCAACCCTAAAACCTTTTCCTTTTTCAAGGTCACTAAACCCGCAAGAAACTGAACCCTAAGAGGGTATTGGTGAACCCTGTCGTGGATGTGATTCAAACATGGGGCACTGAACCTTAAGAGTAGGGTACTGCATAAGACGGGACGGAAAAGGGTTTAGGGTTGGATTAAGCGTACCCGCTACGCGGCTACGCGTATTAGACGGGACACTAAACTCTTTTCCTTATTCAAGGATGGAAAAGGGTTTAGGGTTGGATAAGGTGGACCCGCTTCGCGGGTCCGCCTAATCCAACCCTAAACCCTTTTCCTTATTCAAGGTCACTAAACCCGCAAGAAATTGAACCCTAAGAGGGTATTGGTGAACCATGTCGTGGATGTGATTCAAACATGGGGCACTGAACCTTAAGAGTAGGGTACTGCATAAGACGGGGCGGAAAAGGGTTTAGGGTTGGATTAGGCATACCCGCTACGCGGCTCCGCCTAATCCAACCCTAAACCTTTTTCCATATTCAAGGACGAAAAAGGGTTTAGGGTTGGATTAGGCGAACCCGCTTCGCGGATCCGCCTAATCCAACCCTAAACCCTTTTCCTTATTCAAGGTCACTAAACCCGCAAGAAACTAAACCCTAATAGGTTATTGGTAAACCCTGTCGTGGATGTGATTCAAACATGGGGCACTGAACCTTAAGAGTAGGGTACTGCATAAGACGGGACGGAAAAGGGTTTAGGGTTGGATTAGGCGGACCCACTACGCAGCTCCGCCTAATCCAACCCTAAACCCTTTTCCTTATTCAAGGTCACTAAACCCGCAAGAAACTGAATCCTAAGAGGGTATTGGTGAACCCTGTCGTGGATATGATTCAAACATGGGGCACTGAACCTTAAGAGTAGGGTACTGCATAAGACGGGACGGAAAAGGGTTTAGGGTTGGATTAGGAGTACCCGCTACACGGCTCCACCTAATCCAACCCTAAAACCTTTTCCTTTTTCAAGGTCACTAAACCCGCAAGAAACTGAACCCTAAGAGGGTATTGGTGAACCCTGTCGTGGATGTGATTCAAACATGGGGCACTGAACCTTAAGAGTAGGGTACTGCATAAGACGGGACGGAAAAGGGTTTAGGGTTGGATTAAGCGTACCCGCTACGCGGCTACGCGTATTAGACGGGACACTAAACTCTTTTCCTTATTCAAGGATGGAAAAGGGTTTAGGGTTGGATAAGGTGGACCCGCTTCGCGGGTCCGCCTAATCCAACCCTAAACCCTTTTCCTTATTCAAGGTCACTAAACCCGCAAGAAATTGAACCCTAAGAGGGTATTGGTGAACCATGTCGTGGATGTGATTCAAACATGGGGCACTGAACCTTAAGAGTAGGGTACTGCATAAGACGGGGCGGAAAAGGGTTTAGGGTTGGATTAGGCATACCCGCTACGCGGCTCCGCCTAATCCAACCCTAAACCTTTTTCCATATTCAAGGACGAAAAAGGGTTTAGGGTTGGATTAGGCGAACCCGCTTCGCGGATCCGCCTAATCCAACCCTAAACCCTTTTCCTTATTCAAGGTCACTAAACCCGCAAGAAACTAAACCCTAATAGGTTATTGGTAAACCCTGTCGTGGATGTGATTCAAACATGGGGCACTGAACCTTAAGAGTAGGGTACTGCATAAGACGGGACGGAAAAGGGTTTAGGGTTGGATTAGGCGGACCCACTACGCAGCTCCGCCTAATCCAACCCTAAACCCTTTTCCTTATTCAAGGTCACTAAACCCGCAAGAAACTGAATCCTAAGAGGGTATTGGTGAACCCTGTCGTGGATATGATTCAAACATGGGGCACTGAACCTTAAGAGTAGGGTACTGCATAAGACGGGACGGAAAAGGGTTTACGGTTGGATTAGGCGTACCCGCTACGCGGCTCCACCTAATCCAACCCTAAACCCTTTTCCTTTTTCAAGGTCACTAAACCCGCAAGAAACTGAACCCTAAGAGGGTATTGGTGAACCCTGTCGTGGATGTGATTCAAACATGGGGCACTGAACCTTAAGAGTAGGGTATTGCATAAGACGGAACGGAAAAGGGTTTAGGGTTGGATTAAGCGTACCCGCTACGCGGCTACGCGTATTAGACGGGACGCTAAACTCTTTTCCTTATTCATGGACGGAAGAGGGTTTAGGGTTGGATAAGGTGGACCCGCTTCGCGGGTCCGCCTAATCCAACCCTAAACCCTTTTCCTTATTCAAGGTCACTAAACCCGCAAGCAACTGAACCCTAAGAGGGTATTGGTGAACCCTGTCGTGGATGTGATACAAACATGTGGCACTGAACCTTAAGAGTAGGGTACTGCATAAGACGGGACGGAAAAGGGTTTAGGGTTGGATTAAGCGTACCCGCTACGCGGCTACGCGTATTAGACGGGACGCTAAACTCTTTTCCTTATTCAAGGACGGAAAAGGGTTTAGGGTTGGATAAGGTGGACCCGCTTCGCGGGTCCACCTAATCCAACCCTAAACCCTTTTCCTTATTCAAGGTCACGAAACCCGCAAGAAATTGAACCCTAAGAGGGTATTGGTGAATCATGTCGTGGATGTGATTCAAACATGGGGCACTGAACCTTAAGAGTAGGGTACTGCATAAGACGGGACGGAAAAGGGTTTAGGGTTGGATTAGGCGAACCCGCTACGCGGCTCCGCCTAATCCAACCCTAAACCTTTTTCCATATTCAAGGACGAAAAAGGGTTTAGGGTTGGATTAGGCGAACCCGCTTCGCGGATCCGCCTAATCCAACCCTAAACCCTTTTCCTTATTCAAGGTCACTAAACCCGCAAGAAACTGAACCCTAAGAGGGTATTGGCGAACCCTGTCGTGGATGTGATTCAAAGATGGGGCACTGAACCTTAAGAGTAGGGTACTGCATAAGACGGGACGGAAAAGGGTTTAGGGTTGGATTAGGCGTACCCGCTTCGCGGATCCGCCTAATCCAACCCTAAACCCTTTTTCTTATTCAAGGTCACTTAACCCGCAAGAAACTAAACCCAAGAGGTTATTAGTAAACCCTGTCGTGGATGTGATTCAAACATGGGGCACTGAACCTTAAGAGTAGGGTACTGCATAAGACGGGACGGAAAAGGGTTTAGGGTTGGATTAGGCGGACCCGCATCGCGGATCCGCCTAATCCAACCCTAAACCCTTTTCCTTATTCAAGGTCAATAAACCCGCAAGAAACTGAACCCTAAGAGGGTATTGATGAACCCTGTCGTGGATGTGATTCAAACATGGGGCACTGAACCTTAAGAGTAGGGTACTGCATAAGACGGGACGGAAAAGGGTTTAGGGTTGGATTAAGCGTACCCGCTACGCGGCTACGCGGATTAGACGGGACGCTAAACTCTTTTCCTTATTCAAGGACGGAAAAGGGTTTAGGGTTGGATAAGGTGGACCCGTTCGCGGGTCCACCTTATCCAACCCTAAACCCTTTTTCTTATTCAAGGTCACTTAACCCGCAAGAAACTAAACCCAAGAGGTTATTGGTAAACCCTGTCGTGGATGTGATTCAAACATGGGGCACTGAACCTTAAGAGTAGGGTACTGCATAAGACGGGACGGAAAAGGGTTTAGGGTTGGATTAGGCGGACCCGCTTCGCGGATCCGCCTAATCCAACCCTAAACCCTTTTCCCTATTCAAGGTCACTAAACCCGCAAGAAACTGAATCCTAAGAGGGTATTGATGAACCCTGTCGTGGATGTGATTCAAACATGGGGCACTGAACCTTAAGAGTAGGGTACTGCATAAGACGGGACGGAAAAGGGTTTAGGGTTGGATTAAGCGTACCCGCTACGCGGCTACGCGGATTAGACGGGACGCTAAACCCTTTTCCTTATTCAAGGTCACTAAACCCGCAAGAAACTGAACCCTAAGAGGGTATTGGTGAACCATGTCGTGGATGTGATTCAAACATGGGGCACTGAACCTTAAGAGTAGGGTACTGCATAAGACGGGACGGAAAAGGGTTTAGGGTTGGATTAGGCGTACCCGCTACGCGGCTCCGCCTAATCCAACCCTAAACCTTTTTCCATATTCAAAGACGAAAAAGGGTTTAGGGTTGGATTAGGCGAACCCGCTTCGCGGATCCGCCTAATCCAACCCTAAACCCTTTTCATTATTCAAGGTCACTAAACCCGCAAGAAACTAAACCCAAGAGGTTATTGGTAAACCCTGTCGTGGATGTGATTCAAACATGGGGCACTGAACCTTAAGAGTAGGGTACTGCATAAGATGGGACGGAAAAGGGTTTAGGGTTGGATTAGGCGAACCCACTACGCGGATCCGCCTAATCCAACCGTAAACCCTTTTCCTTTTTCAAGGACGAAAAAGGGTTTAGGGTTGGATTAGGCGAACCCGCTTCACGGATCCACCTAATCCAACCCTAAACCCTTTTCCTTATTCAGGGTCACTAAACCTGCAAGAAATTGAACCCTAAGAGGGTATTGGTGAACCCTGTCGTGGATGTGATTCAAACATGGGGCACTGAACCTTAAGAGTAGGGTACTGCATAAGATGGGACGGAAAAGGGTTTAGGGTTGGATTAGGCGAACCCACTACGCGGATCCGCCTAATCCAACCCTAAACCCTTTTCCTTTTTCAAGGACGGAAAAGGGTTTAGGGTTGGATTAGGCGAACCCGCTTCGCGGATCCGCCTAATCCAACCCTAAAACCTTTTCCTTATTCAAGGTCACTAAACCCGCAAGAAACTGAACCCTAAGAGGGCATTGGTGAACCCTGTCGTGGATGTGATTCAAACATGGGGCACTGAACCTTAAGAGTAGGGTACTGCATAAGACGGGACGGAAAAGGGTTTAGGGTTGGATTAAGCGTACCCGCTACGCGGCTACCCGTATTAGACGGGACGCTAAACTCTTTTCCTTATTCAAGGACGGAAAAGGGTTTAGGGTTGGATAAGGTGGACCCGCTTCGCGGGTCCACCTAATCCAACCCTAAACCCTTTTCCTTATTCAAGGTTACTAAACCCGCAAGAAACTGAACCCTAAGAGGGTATTGGTGAACCCTGTCGTGGATGTGATTCAAACATGGGGCACTGAACCTTAAGAGTAGGGTACTGCATAAGACGGGACGGAAAAGGGTTTAGGGTTGGATTAGGCGTACCCGCTACGCGGCTCCGCCTAATTGAACCCTAAACCCTTTTCCTTATTCAAGGTCACTAAACCCGCAAGAAATTGAGCCCTAAGAGGGTATTGGTGAACCATGTCGTGGATGTGATTCAAACATGGGGCACTGAACCTTAAGAGTAGGGTACTGCATAAGACGGGGCGGAAAAGGGTTTAGGGTTGGATTAGGCGTACCCGCTACGCGGCTCCGCCTAATCCAACCCTAAACCTTTTTCCATATTCAAGGACGGAAAAGGGTTTAGGGTTGGATTAGGCGTACCCGCTTCGCGGATCCACCTAATCCAACCCTAAACCCTTTTCCTTATTCAAGGTCACTAAACCTGCAAGAAATTGAACCCTAAGAGGGTATTGGTGAACCCTGTCGTGGATGTGATTCAAACATGGGGCACTGAACCTTAAGAGTAGGGTACTGCATAAGATGAGACGGAAAAGGGTTTAGGGTTGGATTAGGCGAACCCACTACGCGGATCCGCCTAATCCAACCCTAAACCCTTTTCCTTATTCAAGGTCACTAAACCCGCAAGAAACTGAACCCTAAGAGGTTATTGGAAAACCCTGTCGTGGATGTGATTCAAACATAGGGCACTGAACCTTAAGAGTAGGGTACTGCATAAGACGGGACGAAAAAGGGTTTAGGGTTGGATTAGGCGTACCCGCTACGCGGCTCTGCCTAATTGAACCCTAAACCCTTTTCCTTATTCAAGGTCACTAAACCCGCAAGAAATTGAGCCCTAAGAGGGTATTGGTGAACCATGTCGTGGATGTGATTCAAACATGGGGCACTGAACCTTAAGAGTAGGGTACTGCATAAGACGGGGCGGAAAAGGGTTTAGGGTTGGATTAGGCGTACCCGCTACGCGGCTCCGCCTAATCCAACCCTAAACCTTTTTCCATATTCAAGGACGGAAAAGGGTTTAGGGTTGGATTAGGCGTACCCGCTTCGCGGATCCACCTAATCCAACCCTAAACCCTTTTCCTTATTCAAGGTCACTAAACCTGCAAGAAATTGAACCCTAAGAGGGTATTGGTGAACCCTGTCGTGGATGTGATTCAAACATGGGGCACTGAACCTTAAGAGTAGGGTACTGCATAAGATGGGACGGAAAAGGGTTTAGGGTTGGATTAGGCGAACCCAGTACGTGGATCCGCCTAATCCAACCCTAAACCCTTTTCCTTTTTCAAGGACGGAAAAGGGTTTAGGGTTGGATTAGGCGAACCCGCTTCGCGGATCCGCCTAATCCAACCCTAAAACCTTTTCCTTATTCAAGGTCACTAAACCCGCAAGAAACTGAACCCTAAGAGGGTATTGGTGAACCCTGTCGTGGATGTGATTCAAACATGGGGCCCTGAACCTTAAGAGTAGGGTACTGCATAAGACGAGACGGAAAAGGGTTTAGGGTTGGATTAGGCGTACCCGCTACGCGGCTCCACCTAATCCAACCCTAAACCCTTTTCCTTTTTCAAGGTCACTAAACCCGCAAGAAACTGAACCCTAAGAGGGTATTGGTGAACCCTGTCGTGGATGTGATTCAAACATGGGGCACTGAACCTTAAGAGTAGGGTATTGCATAAGACGGGACGGAAAAGGGTTTAGGGTTGGATTAAGCGTACCCGCTACGCGGCTACGCGTATTAGACGGGACGCTAAACTCTTTTCCTTATTCAAGGACGGAAAAGGGTTTAGGGTTGGATAAGGTGGACCCGCTTCGCGGGTCCGCCTAATCCAACCCTAAACCCTTTTCCTTATTTAAGGTCACTAAACCCGCAAGAAACTGAACCCTAAGAGGGTATTGGTGAACCCTGTCGTGGATGTGATTCAAACATGTGGCACTGAACCTTAAGAGTAGGGTACTGCATAAGACGGGACGGAAAAGGGTTTAGGGTTGGATTAAGCGTACCCGCTACGCGGCTACGCGTATTAGACGGGACGCTAAACTCTTTTCCTTATTCAAGGACGGAAAAGGGTTTAGGGTTGGATAAGGTGGACCCGCTTCGCGGGTCCGCCTAATCCAACCCTAAACCCTTTTCCTTATTCAAGGTCACTAAACCTGCAAGAAATTGAACCCTAAGAGGGTATTGGTGAACCATGTCGTGGATGTGATTCAAACATGGGGCACTGAACCTTAAGAGTAGGGTACTGCATAAGACGGGACGGAAAAGGGTTTAGGGTTGGATTAGGCGTACCCGCTACGCGGCTCCGCCTAATTGAACCCTAAACCCTTTTCCTTATTCAAGGTCACTAAACCCGCAAGAAATTGAGCCCTAAGAGGGTATTGGTGAACCATGTCGTGGATGTGATTCAAACATGGGGCACTGAACCTTAAGAGTAGGGTACTGCATAAGACGGGGCGGAAAAGGGTTTAGGGTTGGATTAGGCGTACCCGCTACGCGGCTCCGCCTAATCCAACCCTAAACCTTTTTCCATATTCAAGGACGGAAAAGGGTTTAGGGTTGGATTAGGCGTACCCGCTTCGCGGATCCACCTAATCCAACCCTAAACCCTTTTCCTTATTCAAGGTCACTAAACCTGCAAGAAATTGAACCCTAAGAGGGTATTGGTGAACCCTGTCGTGGATGTGATTCAAACATGGGGCACTGAACCTTAAGAGTAGGGTACTGCATAAGATGAGACGGAAAAGGGTTTAGGGTTGGATTAGGCGAACCCACTACGCGGATCCGCCTAATCCAACCCTAAACCCTTTTCCTTATTCAAGGTCACTAAACCCGCAAGAAACTGAACCCTAAGAGGTTATTGGAAAACCCTGTCGTGGATGTGATTCAAACATAGGGCACTGAACCTTAAGAGTAGGGTACTGCATAAGACGGGACGAAAAAGGGTTTAGGGTTGGATTAGGCGTACCCGCTACGCGGCTCTGCCTAATTGAACCCTAAACCCTTTTCCTTATTCAAGGTCACTAAACCCGCAAGAAATTGAGCCCTAAGAGGGTATTGGTGAACCATGTCGTGGATGTGATTCAAACATGGGGCACTGAACCTTAAGAGTAGGGTACTGCATAAGACGGGGCGGAAAAGGGTTTAGGGTTGGATTAGGCGTACCCGCTACGCGGCTCCGCCTAATCCAACCCTAAACCTTTTTCCATATTCAAGGACGGAAAAGGGTTTAGGGTTGGATTAGGCGTACCCGCTTCGCGGATCCACCTAATCCAACCCTAAACCCTTTTCCTTATTCAAGGTCACTAAACCTGCAAGAAATTGAACCCTAAGAGGGTATTGGTGAACCCTGTCGTGGATGTGATTCAAACATGGGGCACTGAACCTTAAGAGTAGGGTACTGCATAAGATGGGACGGAAAAGGGTTTAGGGTTGGATTAGGCGAACCCAGTACGTGGATCCGCCTAATCCAACCCTAAACCCTTTTCCTTTTTCAAGGACGGAAAAGGGTTTAGGGTTGGATTAGGCGAACCCGCTTCGCGGATCCGCCTAATCCAACCCTAAAACCTTTTCCTTATTCAAGGTCACTAAACCCGCAAGAAACTGAACCCTAAGAGGGTATTGGTGAACCCTGTCGTGGATGTGATTCAAACATGGGGCCCTGAACCTTAAGAGTAGGGTACTGCATAAGACGAGACGGAAAAGGGTTTAGGGTTGGATTAGGCGTACCCGCTACGCGGCTCCACCTAATCCAACCCTAAACCCTTTTCCTTTTTCAAGGTCACTAAACCCGCAAGAAACTGAACCCTAAGAGGGTATTGGTGAACCCTGTCGTGGATGTGATTCAAACATGGGGCACTGAACCTTAAGAGTAGGGTATTGCATAAGACGGGACGGAAAAGGGTTTAGGGTTGGATTAAGCGTACCCGCTACGCGGCTACGCGTATTAGACGGGACGCTAAACTCTTTTCCTTATTCAAGGACGGAAAAGGGTTTAGGGTTGGATAAGGTGGACCCGCTTCGCGGGTCCGCCTAATCCAACCCTAAACCCTTTTACTTATTTAAGGTCACTAAACCCGCAAGAAACTGAACCCTAAGAGGGTATTGGTGAACCCTGTCGTGGATGTGATTCAAACATGTGGCACTGAACCTTAAGAGTAGGGTACTGCATAAGACGGGACGGAAAAGGGTTTAGGGTTGGATTAAGCGTACCCGCTACGCGGCTACGCGTATTAGACGGGACGCTAAACTCTTTTCCTTATTCAAGGACGGAAAAGGGTTTAGGGTTGGATAAGGTGGACCCGCTTCGCGGGTCCGCCTAATCCAACCCTAAACCCTTTTCCTTATTCAAGGTCACTAAACCTGCAAGAAATTGAACCCTAAGAGGGTATTGGTGAACCATGTCGTGGATGTGATTCAAACATGGGGCACTGAACCTTAAGAGTAGGGTACTGCATAAGACGGGACGGAAAAGGGCTTAGGGTTGGATTAGGCGTACCCGCTACGCGGCTCCGCCTAATCCAACCCTAAGCCTTTTTCCATATTCAAGGACGAAAAAGGGTTTAGGGTTGGATTAGGCGAACCCGCTTCGCGGATCCGCCTAATCCAACGTTAAACCCTTTTCCTTATTCAAGGTCACTAAACCCGCAAGAAACTGAACCCTAAGAGGGTATTGGTGAACCCTGTCGTGGATGTGATTCAAACATGGGGCACTGAACCTTAAGAGTAGGGTACTGCATAAGACGGGACGGAAAAGGGTTTAGGGTTGGATTAGGCGTACCCGCTTCGCGGATTCGCCTAATCCAACCCTAAACCCTTTTCCTTATTCAAGGTCACTAAACCCGCAAGAAACTAAACCCTAAGAGGTTATTGGTAAACCCTGTCGTGGATGTGATTCAAACATGGGGCACTGAACCTTAAGAGTAGGGTACTGCATAAGACGGGACGGAAAAGGGTTTAGGGTTGGATTAGGCGGACCCGCATCGCGGACCCGCCTAATCCAACCCTAAACCCTTTTCCTTATTCAAGGTCACTAAACCCGCAAGAAACTGAACCCTAAGAGGGTATTGATGAACCCTGTCGTGGATGTGATTCAAACATGGGGCGCTGAACCTTAAGAGTAGGGTACTGCATAAGACGGGACGGAAAAGGGTTTAGGGTTGGATTAAGAGTACCCGCTACGCGGCTACGCGGATTAGACGGGACGCTAAACTCTTTTCCTTATTCAAGGACGGAAAAGGGTTTAGGGTTGGATAAGGTGGACCCGCTTCGCGGGTCCGCCTAATCCAACCCTAAACTCTTTTCCTTATTCAAGGTCACTAAACCCGCAAGAAACTGAACCCTAAGAGGGTATTGGTGAACCCTGTCGTGGATGTGATTCAAACATGTGGCACTGAACCTTAAGAGTAGGGTACTGCATAAGACGGGACGGAAAAGGGTTTAGGGTTGGATTAAGCGTACCCGCTACGCGGCTACGCGTATTAGACGGGACGCTAAACCCTTTTCCTTATTCAAGGTCACTAAACCCGCAAGAAATTGAACCCTAAGAGGGTATTGGTGAACCATGTCGTGGATGTGATTCAAACATGGGGCACTGAACCTTAAGAGTAGGGTACTGCATAAGACGGGACGGAAAAGGGTTTAGGGTTGGATTAGGCGTACCCGCTACGCGGCTCCGCCTAATCCAACCCTAAGCCTTTTTCCATATTCAAGGACGAAAAAGGGTTTAGGGTTGGATTAGGCGAACCCGCTTCGCGGATCCGCCTAATCCAACCCTAAACCCTTTTCCTTATTCAAGGTCACTAAACCCGCAAGAAACTGAACCCTAAGAGGGTATTGGTGAACCCTGTCGTGGATGTGATTCAAACATGGGGCACTGAACCTTAAGAGTAGGGTACTGCATAAGACGGGACGGAAAAGGGTTTAGGGTTGGATTAGGCGTACCCGCTTCGCGGATTCGCCAAATCCAACCCTAAACCCTTTTCCTTATTCAAGGTCACTAAACCCGCAAGAAACTAAACCCTAAGAGGTTATTGGTAAACCCTGTCGTGGATGTGATTCAAACATGGGGCACTGAACCTTAAGAGTAGGGTACTGCATAAGACGGGACGGAAAAGGGTTTAGGGTTGGATTAAGCGTACCCGCTACGCGGCTACGCGGATTAGACGGGACGCTAAACTCTTTTCCTTATTCAAGGACGGAAAAGGGTTTAGGGTTGGATAAGGTGGACCCGCTTCGCGGGTCCGCCTAATCCAACCCTAAACCCTTTTCCTTATTCAAGGTCACTAAACCCGCAAGAAACTGAACCCTAAGAGAGTATTGGTGAACCCTGTCGTGGATGTGATTCAAACATGGGGCACTGAACCTTAAGAGTAGGGTACTGCATAAGACGGGACGGAAAAGGGTTTAGGGTTGGATTAGGCGTACCCGCTACGCGGCTCCGCCTAATTGAACCCTAAACCCTTTTCCTTATTCAAGGTCACTAAACCCGCAAGAAATTGAGCCCTAAGAGGGTATTGGTGAACCATGTCGTGGATGTGATTCAAACATGGGGCACTGAACCTTAAGAGTAGGGTACTGCATAAGACGGGGCGGAAAAGGGTTTAGGGTTGGAAAAGGCGGACCCGCTTCGCGGATCCGCCTAATCCAACCCTAAACCCTTTTCCTTATTCAAGGTCACTTAACCCGCAAGAAACTGAACCCTAAGAGGGTATTGGTGAACCCTGTCGTGGATGTGATTCAGACATGGGGCACTGAACCTTAAGAGTAGGGTACTGCATAAGACGGGACGGAAAAGGGTTTAGGGTTGGATTAGGCGAACCCACTACGCGGATTCGCCTAATCCAACCCTAAACCCTTTTCCTTATTCAAGGACGGAAAAGGGTTTAGGGTTGGATTAGGCGAACCCGCTTCGCGGATCCGCCTAATCCATCCCTAAACCCTTTTCCTTATTCAAGGTCACTAAACCCGCAAGAAACTGAACCCTAAGAGGGTATTGGTGAACCCTGTCGTGGATGTGATTCAAACATGGGGCACTGAACCTTAAGAGTAGGGTACTGCATAAGACGGGACGGAAAAGGGTTTAGGGTTGGATTAGGCGAACCCACTACGCGGATCCGCCTAATCCAACCCTAAACCCTTTTCCTTATTCAAGGACGGAAAAGGGTTTAGGGTTGGATTAGGCGAACCCGCTTCGCGGATCCGCCTAATCCATCCCTAAACCCTTTTCCTTATTCAAGGTCACTAAACCCTCAAGAAACTGAACCCTAAGAGGGTATTGGTGAACCCTGTCGTGGATGTGATTCAAACATGGGGCACTGAACCTTAAGAGTAGGGTACTGCATAAGACGGGACGGAAAAGGGTTTAGGGTTGGATTAGGCGAACCCAGTACGCGGATCCGCCTAATCCAACCCTAAACCCTTTTCCTTATTCAAGGTCACAAAACCCGCAAGAAACTGAACCCTAAGAGGGTATTGGTGAACCCTGTCGTGGATGTGATTCAAACATGGGGCACTGAACCTTAAGAGTAGGGTACTGCATAAGACAGGACGGAAAAGGGTTTAGGGTTGGATTAGGCGAACCCACTACGCGGATCCGCCTAATCCAACCCTAAACCCTTTTTGCTTATTCAAGGACGGAAAAGGGTTTAGGGTTGGATTAGAAGAACCCGCTTCGCGGATCCGCCTAATCCATCCCTAAACCCTTTTCCTTATTCAAGGTCACTAAACCCGCAAGAAACTGAACCCTAAGAGGGTATTGGTGAACCTTGTCGTGGATGTGATTCAAACATGGGGCACTGAACCTTAAGAGTAGGGTACTGCATAAGACGGGACGGAAAAGGGTTTAGGGTTGGATTAGGCGAACCCACTACGCGGATCCGCCTAATCCAACCCTAAACCCTTTTCCTTATTCAAGGACGGAAAAGGGTTTAGGGTTGGATTAGGCGAACCCGCTTCGCGGATCCGCCTAATCCATCCCTAAACCCTTTTCCTTATTCAAGGTCACTAAACCCGCAAGAAACTGAACCCTAAGAGGGTATTGGTGAACCCTGTCGTGGATGTGATTCAAACATGGGGCACTGAACCTTAAGAGTAGGGTACTGCATAAGACGGGACGGAAAAGGGTTTAGGGTTGGATTAGGCGAACCCACTACGCGGATCCGCCTAATCCAACCCTAAACCCTTTTCCTTATTCAAGGACGGAAAAGGGTTTAGGGTTGGATTAGAAGAACCCGCTTCGCGGATCCGCCTAATCCATCCCTAAACCCTTTTCCTTATTCAAGGTCACTAAACCTGAAAGAAACTGAACCCTAAGAGGGTATTGGTGAACCCTGTCGTGGATGTGATTCAAACATGGGGCACTGAACCTTAAGAGTAGGGTACTGCATAAGACGGGACGGAAAAGGGTTTAGGGTTGGATTAGGCGAACCCACTACGCGGATCCGCCTAATCCAACCCTAAACGCTTTTCCTTATTCAAGGACGGAAAAGGGTTTAGGGTTGGATTAGGCGAACCCGCTTCGCGGATCCGCCTAATCCATCCCTAAACCCTTTTCCTTATTCAAGGTCACTAAACCCTCAAGAAACTGAACCCTAAGAGGGTATTGGTGAACCCTGTCGTGGATGTGATTCAAACATGGGGCACTGAACCTTAAGAGTAGGGTACTGCATAAGACGGGACGGAAAAGGGTTTAGGGTTGGATTAGGCGAACCCAGTACGCGGATCCGCCTAATCCAACCCTAAACCCTTTTCCTTATTCAAGGTCACAAAACCCGCAAGAAACTGAACCCTAAGAGGGTATTGGTGAACCCTGTCGTGGATGTGATTCAAACATGGGGCACTGAACCTTAAGAGTAGGGTACTGCATAAGACAGGACGGAAAAGGGTTTAGGGTTGGATTAGGCGAACCCACTACGCGGATCCGCCTAATCCAACCCTAAACCCTTTTTGCTTATTCAAGGACGGAAAAGGGTTTAGGGTTGGATTAGAAGAACCCGCTTCGCGGATCCGCCTAATCCATCCCTAAACCCTTTTCCTTATTCAAGGTCACTAAACCCGCAAGAAACTGAACCCTAAGAGGGTATTGGTGAACCTTGTCGTGGATGTGATTCAAACATGGGGCACTGAACCTTAAGAGTAGGGTACTGCATAAGACGGGACGGAAAAGGGTTTAGGGTTGGATTAGGCGAACCCACTACGCGGATCCGCCTAATCCAACCCTAAACCCTTTTCCTTATTCAAGGACGGAAAAGGGTTTAGGGTTGGATTAGGCGAACCCGCTTCGCGGATCCGCCTAATCCATCCCTAAACCCTTTTCCTTATTCAAGGTCACTAAACCCGCAAGAAATTGAACCCTAAGAGGGTATTGGTGAACCCTGTCGTGGATGTGATTCAAACATGGGGCACTGAACCTTAAGAGTAGGGTACTGCATAAGACGGGACGGAAATGGGTTTAGGGTTGGATTAGGCGAACCCACTACGCGGATCCGCCTAATCCAACCCTAAACGCTTTTCCTTATTCAAGGACGGAAAAGGGTTTAGGGTTGGATTAGGCGAACCCGCTTCGCGGATCCGCCTAATCCATCCCTAAACCCTTTTCCTTATTCAAGGTCACTAAACCCTCAAGAAACTGAACCCTAAGAGGGTATTGGTGAACCCTGTCGTGGATGTGATTCAAACATGGGGCACTGAACCTTAAGAGTAGGGTACTGCATAAGACGGGACGGAAAAGGGTTTAGGGTTGGATTAGGCGAACCCAGTACGCGGATCCGCCTAATCCAACCCTAAACCCTTTTCCTTATTCAAGGTCACAAAACCCGCAAGAAACTGAACCCTAAGAGGGTATTGGTGAACCCTGTCGTGGATGTGATTCAAACATGGGGCACTGAACCTTAAGAGTAGGGTACTGCATAAGACAGGACGGAAAAGGGTTTAGGGTTGGATTAGGCGAACCCACTACGCGGATCCGCCTAATCCAACCCTAAACCCTTTTTGCTTATTCAAGGACGGAAAAGGGTTTAGGGTTGGATTAGAAGAACCCGCTTCGCGGATCCGCCTAATCCATCCCTAAACCCTTTTCCTTATTCAAGGTCACTAAACCCGCAAGAAACTGAACCCTAAGAGGGTATTGGTGAACCTTGTCGTGGATGTGATTCAAACATGGGGCACTGAACCTTAAGAGTAGGGTACTGCATAAGACGGGACGGAAAAGGGTTTAGGGTTGGATTAGGCGAACCCACTACGCGGATCCGCCTAATCCAACCCTAAACCCTTTTCCTTATTCAAGGACGGAAAAGGGTTTAGGGTTGGATTAGGCGAACCCGCTTCGCGGATCCGCCTAATCCATCCCTAAACCCTTTTCCTTATTCAAGGTCACTAAACCCGCAAGAAATTGAACCCTAAGAGGGTATTGGTGAACCCTGTCGTGGATGTGATTCAAACATGGGGCACTGAACCTTAAGAGTAGGGTACTGCATAAGACGGGACGGAAATGGGTTTAGGGTTGGATTAGGCGAACCCACTACGCGGATCCGCCTAATCCAACCCTAAACCCTTTTCCTTATTCAAGGTCACAAAACCCGCAAGAAACTGAACCCTAAGAGGGTATTGGTGAACCCTGTCGTGGATGTGATTCAAACATGGGGCACTGAACCTTAAGAGTAGGGTACTGCATAAGACGGGACGGAAAAGGGTTTAGGGTTGGATTAGGCGTACCCGCTTCGCGGATCCGCCTAATCCAACCCTAAACCCTTTTCCTTATTCAAGGTCACTAAACCCGCAAGAAACTAAACCCTAAGAGGTTATTGGTAAACCCTGTCGTGGATGTGATTCAAACATGGGGCACTGAACCTTAAGAGTAGGGTACTGCATAAGACGGGACGGAAAAGGGTTTAGGGTTGGATTAGGCGGACCCGCTTCGCGGATCCGCCTAATTCAACCCTAAACCCTTTTCCTTATTCAAGGTCACTAAACCCGCAAGAAACTGAATCCTAAGAGGGTATTGGTGAACCCTGTCGTGGATGTGATTCAAACATGGGGCACTGAACCTTTAGAGTAGGGTACTGCATAAGACGGGACGGAAAAGGGTTTAGGGTTGGATTAGGCGAACCCACTACGCGGATTCGCCTAATCCAACCCTAAACCCTTTTCCTTATTCAAGGACGGAAAAGGGTTTAGGGTTGGATTAGGCGAACCCGCTTCGCGGATCCGCCTAATCCATCCCTAAACCCTTTTCCTTATTCAAGGTCACTAAACCCGCAAGAAACTGAACCCTAAGAGGGTATTGGTGAACCCTGTCGTGGATGTGATTCAAACATGGGGCACTGAACCTTAAGAGTAGGGTACTGCATAAGACGGGACGGAAATGGGTTTAGGGTTGGATTAGGCGAACCCACTACGCGGATCCGCCTAATCCAACCCTAAACCCTTTTTGCTTATTCAAGGACGGAAAAGGGTTTAGGGTTGGATTAGAAGAACCCGCTTCGCGGATCCGCCTAATCCATCCCTAAACCCTTTTCCTTATTCAAGGTCACTAAACCCGCAAGAAACTGAACCCTAAGAGGGTATTGGTGAACCTTGTCGTGGATGTGATTCAAACATGGGGCACTGAACCTTAAGAGTAGGGTACTGCATAAGACGGGACGGAAAAGGGTTTAGGGTTGGATTAGGCGAACCCACTACGCGGATCCGCCTAATCCAACCCTAAACCCTTTTCCTTATTCAAGGACGGAAAAGGGTTTAGGGTTGGATTAGGCGAACCCGCTTCGCGGATCCGCCTAATCCATCCCTAAACCCTTTTCCTTATTCAAGGTCACTAAACCCGCAAGAAACTGAACCCTAAGAGGGTATTGGTGAACCCTGTCGTGGATGTGATTCAAACATGGGGCACTGAACCTTAAGAGTAGGGTACTGCATAAGACGGGACGGAAATGGGTTTAGGGTTGGATTAGGCGAACCCACTACGCGGATCCGCCTAATCCAACCCTAAACCCTTTTCCTTATTCAAGGTCACAAAACCCGCAAGAAACTGAACCCTAAGAGGGTATTGGTGAACCCTGTCGTGGATGTGATTCAAACATGGGGCACTGAACCTTAAGAGTAGGGTACTGCATAAGACGGGACGGAAAAGGGTTTAGGGTTGGATTAGGCGTACCCGCTTCGCGGATCCGCCTAATCCAACCCTAAACCCTTTTCCTTATTCAAGGTCACTAAACCCGCAAGAAACTAAACCCTAAGAGGTTATTGGTAAACCCTGTCGTGGATGTGATTCAAACATGGGGCACTGAACCTTAAGAGTAGGGTACTGCATAAGACGGGACGGAAAAGGGTTTAGGGTTGGATTAGGCGGACCCGCTTCGCGGATCCGCCTAATTCAACCCTAAACCCTTTTCCTTATTCAAGGTCACTAAACCCGCAAGAAACTGAATCCTAAGAGGGTATTGGTGAACCCTGTCGTGGATGTGATTCAAACATGGGGCACTGAACCTTTAGAGTAGGGTACTGCATAAGACGGGACGGAAAAGGGTTTAGGGTTGGATTAGGCGAACCCACTACGCGGATTCGCCTAATCCAACCCTAAACCCTTTTCCTTATTCAAGGACGGAAAAGGGTTTAGGGTTGGATTAGGCGAACCCGCTTCGCGGATCCGCCTAATCCATCCCTAAACCCTTTTCCTTATTCAAGGTCACTAAACCCGCAAGAAACTGAACCCTAAGAGGGTATTGGTGAACCCTGTCGTGGATGTGATTCAAACATGGGGCACTGAACCTTAAGAGTAGGGTACTGCATAAGACGGGACGGAAAAGGGTTTAGGGTTGGATTAGGCGAACCCACTACGCGGATCCGCCTAATCCAACCCTAAACCCTTTTCCTTATTCAAGGTCACAAAACCCGCAAGAAACTGAACCCTAAGAGGGTATTGGTGAACCCTGTCGTGGATGTGATTCAAACATGGGGCACTGAACCTTAAGAGTAGGGTACTGCATAAGACGGGACGGAAAAGGGTTTAGGGTTGGATTAGGCGTACCCGCTTCGCGGATCCGCCTAATCCAACCCTAAACCCTTTTCCTTATTCAAGGTCACTAAACCCGCAAGAAACTAAACCCTAAGAGGTTATTGGTAAACCCTGTCGTGGATGTGATTCAAACATGGGGCACTGAACCTTAAGAGTAGGGTACTGCATAAGACGGGACGGAAAAGGGTTTAGGGTTGGATTAGGCGGACCCGCTTCGCGGATCCGCCTAATTCAACCCTAAACCCTTTTCCTTATTCAAGGTCACTAAACCCGCAAGAAACTGAATCCTAAGAGGGTATTGGTGAACCCTGTCGTGGATGTGATTCAAACATGGGGCACTGAACCTTTAGAGTAGGGTACTGCATAAGACGGGACGGAAAAGGGTTTAGGGTTGGATTAGGCGAACCCACTACGCGGATTCGCCTAATCCAACCCTAAACCCTTTTCCTTATTCAAGGACGGAAAAGGGTTTAGGGTTGGATTAGGCGAACCCGCTTCGCGGATCCGCCTAATCCATCCCTAAACCCTTTTCCTTATTCAAGGTCACTAAACCCGCAAGAAACTGAACCCTAAGAGGGTATTGGTGAACCCTGTCGTGGATGTGATTCAAACATGGGGCACTGAACCTTAAGAGTAGGGTACTGCATAAGACGGGACGGAAAAGGGTTTAGGGTTGGATTAGGCGAACCCACTACGCGGATCCGCCTAATCCAACCCTAAACCCTTTTCCTTATTCAAGGACGGAAAAGGGTTTAGGGTTGGATTAGAAGAACCCGCTTCGCGGATCCGCCTAATCCATCCCTAAACCCTTTTCCTTATTCAAGGTCACTAAACCTGAAAGAAACTGAACCCTAAGAGGGTATTGGTGAACCCTGTCGTGGATGTGATTCAAACATGGGGCACTGAACCTTAAGAGTAGGGTACTGCATAAGACGGGACGGAAAAGGGTTTAGGGTTGGATTAGGCGAACCCACTACGCGGATCCGCCTAATCCAACCCTAAACCCTTTTCCTTATTCAAGGACGGAAAAGGGTTTAGGGTTGGATTAGGCGAACCCGCTTCGCGGATCCGCCTAATCCATCCCTAAACCCTTTTCCTTATTCAAGGTCACTAAACCCTCAAGAAACTGAACCCTAAGAGGGTATTGGTGAACCCTGTCGTGGATGTGATTCAAACATGGGGCACTGAACCTTAAGAGTAGGGTACTGCATAAGACGGGACGGAAAAGGGTTTAGGGTTGGATTAGGCGAACCCAGTACGCGGATCCGCCTAATCCAACCCTAAACCCTTTTCCTTATTCAAGGTCACAAAACCCGCAAGAAACTGAACCCTAAGAGGGTATTGGTGAACCCTGTCGTGGATGTGATTCAAACATGGGGCACTGAACCTTAAGAGTAGGGTACTGCATAAGACAGGACGGAAAAGGGTTTAGGGTTGGATTAGGCGAACCCACTACGCGGATCCGCCTAATCCAACCCTAAACCCTTTTTGCTTATTCAAGGACGGAAAAGGGTTTAGGGTTGGATTAGAAGAACCCGCTTCGCGGATCCGCCTAATCCATCCCTAAACCCTTTTCCTTATTCAAGGTCACTAAACCCGCAAGAAACTGAACCCTAAGAGGGTATTGGTGAACCTTGTCGTGGATGTGATTCAAACATGGGGCACTGAACCTTAAGAGTAGGGTACTGCATAAGACGGGACGGAAAAGGGTTTAGGGTTGGATTAGGCGAACCCACTACGCGGATCCGCCTAATCCAACCCTAAACCCTTTTCCTTATTCAAGGACGGAAAAGGGTTTAGGGTTGGATTAGGCGAACCCGCTTCGCGGATCCGCCTAATCCATCCCTAAACCCTTTTCCTTATTCAAGGTCACTAAACCCGCAAGAAACTGAACCCTAAGAGGGTATTGGTGAACCCTGTCGTGGATGTGATTCAAACATGGGGCACTGAACCTTAAGAGTAGGGTACTGCATAAGACGGGACGGAAAAGGGTTTAGGGTTGGATTAGGCGAACCCACTACGCGGATCCGCCTAATCCAACCCTAAACCCTTTTCCTTATTCAAGGACGGAAAAGGGTTTAGGGTTGGATTAGAAGAACCCGCTTCGCGGATCCGCCTAATCCATCCCTAAACCCTTTTCCTTATTCAAGGTCACTAAACCTGAAAGAAACTGAACCCTAAGAGGGTATTGGTGAACCCTGTCGTGGATGTGATTCAAACATGGGGCACTGAACCTTAAGAGTAGGGTACTGCATAAGACGGGACGGAAAAGGGTTTAGGGTTGGATTAGGCGAACCCACTACGCGGATCCGCCTAATCCAACCCTAAACCCTTTTCCTTATTCAAGGACGGAAAAGGGTTTAGGGTTGGATTAGGCGAACCCGCTTCGCGGATCCGCCTAATCCATCCCTAAACCCTTTTCCTTATTCAAGGTCACTAAACCCTCAAGAAACTGAACCCTAAGAGGGTATTGGTGAACCCTGTCGTGGATGTGATTCAAACATGGGGCACTGAACCTTAAGAGTAGGGTACTGCATAAGACGGGACGGAAAAGGGTTTAGGGTTGGATTAGGCGAACCCAGTACGCGGATCCGCCTAATCCAACCCTAAACCCTTTTCCTTATTCAAGGTCACAAAACCCGCAAGAAACTGAACCCTAAGAGGGTATTGGTGAACCCTGTCGTGGATGTGATTCAAACATGGGGCACTGAACCTTAAGAGTAGGGTACTGCATAAGACAGGACGGAAAAGGGTTTAGGGTTGGATTAGGCGAACCCACTACGCGGATCCGCCTAATCCAACCCTAAACCCTTTTTGCTTATTCAAGGACGGAAAAGGGTTTAGGGTTGGATTAGAAGAACCCGCTTCGCGGATCCGCCTAATCCATCCCTAAACCCTTTTCCTTATTCAAGGTCACTAAACCCGCAAGAAACTGAACCCTAAGAGGGTATTGGTGAACCTTGTCGTGGATGTGATTCAAACATGGGGCACTGAACCTTAAGAGTAGGGTACTGCATAAGACGGGACGGAAAAGGGTTTAGGGTTGGATTAGGCGAACCCACTACGCGGATCCGCCTAATCCAACCCTAAACCCTTTTCCTTATTCAAGGACGGAAAAGGGTTTAGGGTTGGATTAGGCGAACCCGCTTCGCGGATCCGCCTAATCCATCCCTAAACCCTTTTCCTTATTCAAGGTCACTAAACCCGCAAGAAACTGAACCCTAAGAGGGTATTGGTGAACCCTGTCGTGGATGTGATTCAAACATGGGGCACTGAACCTTAAGAGTAGGGTACTGCATAAGACGGGACGGAAATGGGTTTAGGGTTGGATTAGGCGAACCCACTACGCGGATCCGCCTAATCCAACCCTAAACCCTTTTCCTTATTCAAGGTCACAAAACCCGCAAGAAACTGAACCCTAAGAGGGTATTGGTGAACCCTGTCGTGGATGTGATTCAAACATGGGGCACTGAACCTTAAGAGTAGGGTACTGCATAAGACGGGACGGAAAAGGGTTTAGGGTTGGATTAGGCGTACCCGCTTCGCGGATCCGCCTAATCCAACCCTAAACCCTTTTCCTTATTCAAGGTCACTAAACCCGCAAGAAACTAAACCCTAAGAGGTTATTGGTAAACCCTGTCGTGGATGTGATTCAAACATGGGGCACTGAACCTTAAGAGTAGGGTACTGCATAAGACGGGACGGAAAAGGGTTTAGGGTTGGATTAGGCGGACCCGCTTCGCGGATCCGCCTAATTCAACCCTAAACCCTTTTCCTTATTCAAGGTCACTAAACCCGCAAGAAACTGAATCCTAAGAGGGTATTGGTGAACCCTGTCGTGGATGTGATTCAAACATGGGGCACTGAACCTTTAGAGTAGGGTACTGCATAAGACGGGACGGAAAAGGGTTTAGGGTTGGATAAGGGGTACCCGCTACGCGGCTCCGCCTAATCCAACCCTAAACCCTTTTCCTTATTCAAGGTCACTAAACCCGCAAGAAACTGAACCCTAAGAGGGTATTGATGAACCCTGTCGTGGATGTGATTCAAACATGGGGCACTGAACCTTAAGAGTAGGGTACTGCATAAGACGGGACGGAAAAGGGTTTAGGGTTGGATTAAGCGTACCCGCTACGCGGCTACGCGGATTAGACGGGACGCTAAACTCTTTTCCTTATTCAAGGACGGAAAAGGGTTTAGGGTTGGATAAGGTGGACCCGCTTCGCGGGTACGCCTAATCCAACCCTAAACCCTTTTCCTTATTCAAGGTCACTAAACCCGCAAGAAACTGAACCCTAAGAGGGTATTGGTGAACCCTGTCGTGGATGTGATTCAAACATGGGGCACTGAACCTTAAGAGTAGGGTACTGCATAAGATGGGACGGAAAAGGGTTTAGGGTTGGATTAGGCGTACCCGCTACGCGGCTCCGCCTAATTGAACCCTAAACCCTTTTCCTTATTCAAGGTCACTAAACCCGCAAGAAATTGAACCCTAAGAGGGTATTGATGAACCCTGTCGTGGATGTGATTCAAACATGGGGCACTGAACCTTAAGAGTAGGGTACTGCATAAGACGGGACGGAAAAGGGTTTAGGGTTGGATTAAGCGTACCCGCTACGCGGCTACGCGGATTAGACGGGACGCTAAACTCTTTTCCTTATTCAAGGACGGAAAAGGGTTTAGGGTTGGATAAGGTGGACCCGCTTCGCGGGTACGCCTAATCCAACCCTAAACCCTTTTCCTTATTCAAGGTCACTAAACCCGCAAGAAACTGAACCCTAAGAGGGTATTGGTGAACCCTGTCGTGGATGTGATTCAAACATGGGGCACTGAACCTTAAGAGTAGGGTACTGCATAAGATGGGACGGAAAAGGGTTTAGGGTTGGATTAGGCGTACCCGCTACGCGGCTCCGCCTAATTGAACCCTAAACCCTTTTCCTTATTCAAGGTCACTAAACCCGCAAGAAATTGAACCCTAAGAGGGTATTGGTGAACCATGTCGTGGATGTGATTCAAACATGGGGCACTGAACCTTAAGAGTAGGGTACTGCATAAGACGGGGCAGAAAAGGGTTTAGAGTTGGATTAGGCGAACCCACTACGCGGATCCGCCTAATCCAACCCTAAACCTTTTTCCATATTCAAGGACGAAAAAGGGTTTAGGGTTGGATTAGGCGTACCCGCTTCGCGGATCCGCCTAATCCAACCCTAAACCCTTTTCCTTATTCAAGGTCACTAAACCTGCAAGAAATTGAACCCTAAGAGGGTATTGGTGAACCCTGTCGTGGATGTGATTCAAACATGGGGCACTGAACCTTAAGAGTAAGGTACTGCATAAGACAGGACGGAAAAGGGTTTAGGGTTGGATTAGGCGAACCCACTACGCGGATCCGCCTAATCCAACCCTAAACCCTTTTCCTTATTCAAGGACGGAAAAGGGTTTAGGGTTGGATTAGGCGAACCCGCTTCGCGGATCCACCTAATCCAACCCTAAACCCTTTTCCTTATTCAAGGTCACTAAACCTGCAAGAAATTGAACCCTAAGAGGGTATTTGTGAACCCTGTCGTGGATGTGATTCAAACATGGGGCACTGAACCTTAAGAGTAGGGTACTGCATAAGACGGGACGGAAAAGGGTTTAGGGTTGGATTAGGCGGACCCGCTTCGCGTATCCGCCTAATCCAACCCTAAACCCTTTTCCCTATTCAAGGTCACTAAACCCGCAAGAAACTGAATCCTAAGAGGGTATTGGTGAACCCTGTCGTGGATGTGATTCAAACATGGGGCACTGAACCTTAAGAGTAGGGTACTGCATAAGACGGGACGGAAAAGGGTTTAGGGTTGGATTAGGCGTACCCGCTACTTGGCTCCGCCTAATCCAACCCTAAACCCTTTTCCTTATTCAAGGTCACTAAACCCGCAAGAAACTGAACCCTAAGAGGGTATTGATGAACCCTGTCGTGGATGTGATTCAAACATGGGGCACTGAACCTTAAGAGTAGGGTACTGCATAAGACGGGACGAAAAAGGGTTTAGGGTTGGATTAAGCGTACCCGCTAAGCGTTTACGCGGATTAGACGGGACGCTAAACTCTTTTCCTTATTCAAGGACGGAAAAGGGTTTAGGGTTGGATAAGGTGGACCCGCTTCGCGGGTCCGCCTAATCCAACCCTAAACCCTTTTCCTTATTCAAGGTCACTAAACCCGCAAGAAACTGAATCCTAAGAGGGTATTGGTGAACCCTGTCGTGGATGTGATTCAAACATGGGGCACTGAACCTTTAGAGTAGGGTACTGCATAAGACGGGACGGAAAAGGGTTTAGGGTTGGATAAGGGGTACCCGCTACGCGGCTCCGCCTAATCCAACCCTAAACCCTTTTCCTTATTCAAGGTCACTAAACCCGCAAGAAACTGAACCCTAAGAGGGTATTGATGAACCCTGTCGTGGATGTGATTCAAACATGGGGCACTGAACCTTAAGAGTAGGGTACTGCATAAGACGGGACGGAAAAGGGTTTAGGGTTGGATTAAGCGTACCCGCTACGCGGCTACGCGGATTAGACGGGACGCTAAACTCTTTTCCTTATTCAAGGACGGAAAAGGGTTTAGGGTTGGATAAGGTGGACCCGCTTCGCGGGTACGCCTAATCCAACCCTAAACCCTTTTCCTTATTCAAGGTCACTAAACCCTCAAGAAACTGAACCCTAAGAGGGTATTGGTGAACCCTGTCGTGGATGTGATTCAAACATGGGGCACTGAACCTTAAGAGCAGGGTACTGCATTAGAAGGGAGGGAAAAGGGTTTACGGTTGGATTAGGCGTACCCGCTTCGCGGATCCGCTTAATCCAACCCTAAACCCTTTTCCTTATTCAAGGTCACTAAACCCGCAAGAAACTGAACCCTAAGAGGGTATTGGTGAACCCTGTCGTGGATGTGATTCAAACATGGGGCACTGAACCTTAAGAGTAGGGTACTGCATAAGATGGGACGGAAAAGGGTTTAGGGTTGGATTAGGCGTACCCGCTACGCGGCTCCGCCTAATTGAACCCTAAACCCTTTTCCTTATTCAAGGTCACTAAACCCGCAAGAAATTGAACCCTAAGAGGGTATTGGTGAACCATGTCGTGGATGTGATTCAAACATGGGGCACTGAACCTTAAGAGTAGGGTACTGCATAAGACGGGGCAGAAAAGGGTTTAGGGTTGGATTAGGCGAACCCACTACGCGGATCCGCCTAATCCAACCCTAAACCTTTTTCCATATTCAAGGACGAAAAAGGGTTTAGGGTTGGATTAGGCGTACCCGCTTCGCGGATCCGCCTAATCCAACCCTAAACCCTTTTCCTTATTCAAGGTCACTAAACCTGCAAGAAATTGAACCCTAAGAGGGTATTGGTGAACCCTGTCGTGGATGTGATTCAAACATGGGGCACTGAACCTTAAGAGTAAGGTACTGCATAAGACAGGACGGAAAAGGGTTTAGGGTTGGATTAGGCGAACCCACTACGCGGATCCGCCTAATCCAACCCTAAACCCTTTTCCTTATTCAAGGACGGAAAAGGGTTTAGGGTTGGATTAGGCGAACCCGCTTCGCGGATCCACCTAATCCAACCCTAAACCCTTTTCCTTATTCAAGGTCACTAAACCTGCAAGAAATTGAACCCTAAGAGGGTATTTGTGAACCCTGTCGTGGATGTGATTCAAACATGGGGCACTGAACCTTAAGAGTAGGGTACTGCATAAGACGGGACGGAAAAGGGTTTAGGGTTGGATTAGGCGGACCCGCTTCGCGTATCCGCCTAATCCAACCCTAAACCCTTTTCCCTATTCAAGGTCACTAAACCCGCAAGAAACTGAATCCTAAGAGGGTATTGGTGAACCCTGTCGTGGATGTGATTCAAACATGGGGCACTGAACCTTAAGAGTAGGGTACTGCATAAGACGGGACGGAAAAGGGTTTAGGGTTGGATTAGGCGTACCCGCTACTTGGCTCCGCCTAATCCAACCCTAAACCCTTTTCCTTATTCAAGGTCACTAAACCCGCAAGAAACTGAACCCTAAGAGGGTATTGATGAACCCTGTCGTGGATGTGATTCAAACATGGGGCACTGAACCTTAAGAGTAGGGTACTGCATAAGACGGGACGAAAAAGGGTTTAGGGTTGGATTAAGCGTACCCGCTAAGCGTTTACGCGGATTAGACGGGACGCTAAACTCTTTTCCTTATTCAAGGACGGAAAAGGGTTTAGGGTTGGATAAGGTGGACCCGCTTCGCGGGTCCGCCTAATCCAACCCTAAACCCTTTTCCTTATTCAAGGTCACTAAACCCGCAAGAAACTGAATCCTAAGAGGGTATTGGTGAACCCTGTCGTGGATGTGATTCAAACATGGGGCACTGAACCTTTAGAGTAGGGTACTGCATAAGACGGGACGGAAAAGGGTTTAGGGTTGGATAAGGGGTACCCGCTACGCGGCTCCGCCTAATCCAACCCTAAACCCTTTTCCTTATTCAAGGTCACTAAACCCGCAAGAAACTGAACCCTAAGAGGGTATTGATGAACCCTGTCGTGGATGTGATTCAAACATGGGGCACTGAACCTTAAGAGTAGGGTACTGCATAAGACGGGACGGAAAAGGGTTTAGGGTTGGATTAAGCGTACCCGCTACGCGGCTACGCGGATTAGACGGGACGCTAAACTCTTTTCCTTATTCAAGGACGGAAAAGGGTTTAGGGTTGGATAAGGTGGACCCGCTTCGCGGGTACGCCTAATCCAACCCTAAACCCTTTTCCTTATTCAAGGTCACTAAACCCTCAAGAAACTGAACCCTAAGAGGGTATTGGTGAACCCTGTCGTGGATGTGATTCAAACATGGGGCACTGAACCTTAAGAGTAGGGTACTGCATAAGACGGGACGGAAAAGGGTTTAGGGTTGGATTAGGCGAACCCAGTACGCGGATCCGCCTAATCCAACCCTAAACCCTTTTCCTTATTCAAGGTCACAAAACCCGCAAGAAACTGAACCCTAAGAGGGTATTGGTGAACCCTGTCGTGGATGTGATTCAAACATGGGGCACTGAACCTTAAGAGTAGGGTACTGCATAAGACAGGACGGAAAAGGGTTTAGGGTTGGATTAGGCGAACCCACTACGCGGATCCGCCTAATCCAACCCTAAACCCTTTTTGCTTATTCAAGGACGGAAAAGGGTTTAGGGTTGGATTAGAAGAACCCGCTTCGCGGATCCGCCTAATCCATCCCTAAACCCTTTTCCTTATTCAAGGTCACTAAACCCGCAAGAAACTGAACCCTAAGAGGGTATTGGTGAACCTTGTCGTGGATGTGATTCAAACATGGGGCACTGAACCTTAAGAGTAGGGTACTGCATAAGACGGGACGGAAAAGGGTTTAGGGTTGGATTAGGCGAACCCACTACGCGGATCCGCCTAATCCAACCCTAAACCCTTTTCCTTATTCAAGGACGGAAAAGGGTTTAGGGTTGGATTAGGCGAACCCGCTTCGCGGATCCGCCTAATCCATCCCTAAACCCTTTTCCTTATTCAAGGTCACTAAACCCGCAAGAAACTGAACCCTAAGAGGGTATTGGTGAACCCTGTCGTGGATGTGATTCAAACATGGGGCACTGAACCTTAAGAGTAGGGTACTGCATAAGACGGGACGGAAATGGGTTTAGGGTTGGATTAGGCGAACCCACTACGCGGATCCGCCTAATCCAACCCTAAACCCTTTTCCTTATTCAAGGTCACAAAACCCGCAAGAAACTGAACCCTAAGAGGGTATTGGTGAACCCTGTCGTGGATGTGATTCAAACATGGGGCACTGAACCTTAAGAGTAGGGTACTGCATAAGACGGGACGGAAAAGGGTTTAGGGTTGGATTAGGCGTACCCGCTTCGCGGATCCGCCTAATCCAACCCTAAACCCTTTTCCTTATTCAAGGTCACTAAACCCGCAAGAAACTAAACCCTAAGAGGTTATTGGTAAACCCTGTCGTGGATGTGATTCAAACATGGGGCACTGAACCTTAAGAGTAGGGTACTGCATAAGACGGGACGGAAAAGGGTTTAGGGTTGGATTAGGCGGACCCGCTTCGCGGATCCGCCTAATTCAACCCTAAACCCTTTTCCTTATTCAAGGTCACTAAACCCGCAAGAAACTGAATCCTAAGAGGGTATTGGTGAACCCTGTCGTGGATGTGATTCAAACATGGGGCACTGAACCTTTAGAGTAGGGTACTGCATAAGACGGGACGGAAAAGGGTTTAGGGTTGGATAAGGGGTACCCGCTACGCGGCTCCGCCTAATCCAACCCTAAACCCTTTTCCTTATTCAAGGTCACTAAACCCGCAAGAAACTGAACCCTAAGAGGGTATTGATGAACCCTGTCGTGGATGTGATTCAAACATGGGGCACTGAACCTTAAGAGTAGGGTACTGCATAAGACGGGACGGAAAAGGGTTTAGGGTTGGATTAAGCGTACCCGCTACGCGGCTACGCGGATTAGACGGGACGCTAAACTCTTTTCCTTATTCAAGGACGGAAAAGGGTTTAGGGTTGGATAAGGTGGACCCGCTTCGCGGGTACGCCTAATCCAACCCTAAACCCTTTTCCTTATTCAAGGTCACTAAACCCGCAAGAAACTGAACCCTAAGAGGGTATTGGTGAACCCTGTCGTGGATGTGATTCAAACATGGGGCACTGAACCTTAAGAGTAGGGTACTGCATAAGATGGGACGGAAAAGGGTTTAGGGTTGGATTAGGCGTACCCGCTACGCGGCTCCGCCTAATTGAACCCTAAACCCTTTTCCTTATTCAAGGTCACTAAACCCGCAAGAAATTGAACCCTAAGAGGGTATTGGTGAACCATGTCGTGGATGTGATTCAAACATGGGGCACTGAACCTTAAGAGTAGGGTACTGCATAAGACGGGGCAGAAAAGGGTTTAGGGTTGGATTAGGCGAACCCACTACGCGGATCCGCCTAATCCAACCCTAAACCTTTTTCCATATTCAAGGACGAAAAAGGGTTTAGGGTTGGATTAGGCGTACCCGCTTCGCGGATCCGCCTAATCCAACCCTAAACCCTTTTCCTTATTCAAGGTCACTAAACCTGCAAGAAATTGAACCCTAAGAGGGTATTGGTGAACCCTGTCGTGGATGTGATTCAAACATGGGGCACTGAACCTTAAGAGTAAGGTACTGCATAAGACAGGACGGAAAAGGGTTTAGGGTTGGATTAGGCGAACCCACTACGCGGATCCGCCTAATCCAACCCTAAACCCTTTTCCTTATTCAAGGACGGAAAAGGGTTTAGGGTTGGATTAGGCGAACCCGCTTCGCGGATCCACCTAATCCAACCCTAAACCCTTTTCCTTATTCAAGGTCACTAAACCTGCAAGAAATTGAACCCTAAGAGGGTATTTGTGAACCCTGTCGTGGATGTGATTCAAACATGGGGCACTGAACCTTAAGAGTAGGGTACTGCATAAGACGGGACGGAAAAGGGTTTAGGGTTGGATTAGGCGGACCCGCTTCGCGTATCCGCCTAATCCAACCCTAAACCCTTTTCCCTATTCAAGGTCACTAAACCCGCAAGAAACTGAATCCTAAGAGGGTATTGGTGAACCCTGTCGTGGATGTGATTCAAACATGGGGCACTGAACCTTAAGAGTAGGGTACTGCATAAGACGGGACGGAAAAGGGTTTAGGGTTGGATTAGGCGTACCCGCTACTTGGCTCCGCCTAATCCAACCCTAAACCCTTTTCCTTATTCAAGGTCACTAAACCCGCAAGAAACTGAACCCTAAGAGGGTATTGATGAACCCTGTCGTGGATGTGATTCAAACATGGGGCACTGAACCTTAAGAGTAGGGTACTGCATAAGACGGGACGAAAAAGGGTTTAGGGTTGGATTAAGCGTACCCGCTAAGCGTTTACGCGGATTAGACGGGACGCTAAACTCTTTTCCTTATTCAAGGACGGAAAAGGGTTTAGGGTTGGATAAGGTGGACCCGCTTCGCGGGTCCGCCTAATCCAACCCTAAACCCTTTTCCTTATTCAAGGTCACTAAACCCGCAAGAAACTGAACCCTAAGAGGGTATTGGTGAACTCTATCGTGGATGTAATTCAAACATGGGGCACTGAACCTTAAGAGTAGGGTACTGCATAAGATGGGACGGAAAAGGGTTTAGGGTTGGATTAGGCATACCCGCTACGCGGCTCCGCCTAATTGAACCCTAAACCCTTTTCCTTATTCAAGGTCACTAAACCCGCAAGAAATTGAACCCTAAGAGGGTATTGGTGAACCATGTCGTGGATGTGATTCAAACATGGGGCACTGAACCTTAAGAGTAGGGTACTGCATAAGACGGGGCGGAAAAGGGTTTAGGGTTGGATTAGGCGTACCCGCTACGCGGCTCCGCCTAATCCAACCCTAAACCATTTTCCATATTCAAGGACGGAAAATGGTTTAGGGTTGGATTAGGCGTACCCGCTTCGCGGATCCACCTAATCCAACCCTAAACCCTTTTCCTTATTCAAGGTCACTAAACCTGCAAGAAATTGAACCCTAAGAGGGTATTTGTGAACCCTGTCGTGGATGTGATTCAAACATGGGGCACTGAACCTTAAGAGTAGGGTACTGCATAAGACGGGACGGAAAAGGGTTTAGGGTTGGATTAGGCGAACCCACTACGCGGATCCGCCTAATCCAACCGTAAACCCTTTTCCTTTTTCAAGGACGAAAAAGGGTTTAGGGTTGGATTAGGCGAACCCGCTTCGCGGATCCGCCTAATCCAACCCTAAACCCTTTTCCCTATTCAAGGTCACTAAACCCGCAAGAAACTGAATCCTAAGAGGGTATTGGTGAACCCTGTCGTGGATGTGATTCAAACATGGGGCACTGAACCTTAAGAGTAGGGTACTGCATAAGACGGGACGGAAAAGGGTTTAGGGTTGGATTAGGCGTACCCGCTACGCGGCTCCGCCTAATCCAACCCTAAACCCTTTTCCTTATTCAAGGTCACTAAACCCGCAAGAAACTGAACCCTAAGAGGGTATTGATGAACCCTGTCGTGGATGTGATTCAAACATGGGGCACTGAACCTTAAGAGTAGGGTACTGCATAAGACGGGACGAAAAAGGGTTTAGGGTTGGATTAAGCGTACCCGCTAAGCGTTTACGCGGATTAGACGGGACGCTAAACTCTTTTCCTTATTCAAGGACGGAAAAGGGTTTAGGGTTGGATAAGGTGGACCCGCTTCGCGGGTCCGCCTAATCCAACCCTAAACCCTTTTCCTTATTCAAGGTCACTAAACCCGCAAGAAACTGAACCCTAAGAGGGTATTGGTGAACTCTGTCGTGGATGTGATTCAAACATGGGGCACTGAACCTTAAGAGTAGGGTACTGCATAAGATGGGACGGAAAAGGGTTTAGGGTTGGATTAGGCATACCCGCTACGCGGCTCCGCCTAATTGAACCCTAAACCCTTTTCCTTATTCAAGGTCACTAAACCCGCAAGAAATTGAACCCTAAGAGGGTATTGGTGAACCATGTCGTGGATGTGATTCAAACATGGGGCACTGAACCTTAAGAGTAGGGTACTGCATAAGACGGGGCGGAAAAGGGTTTAGGGTTGGATTAGGCGTACCCGCTACGCGGCTCCGCCTAATCCAACCCTAAACCTTTTTCCATATTCAAGGACGGAAAATGGTTTAGGGTTGGATTAGGCGTACCCGCTTCGCGGATCCACCTAATCCAACCCTAAACCCTTTTCCTTATTCAAGGTCACTAAACCTGCAAGAAATTGAACCCTAAGAGGGTATTTGTGAACCCTGTCGTGGATGTGATTCAAACATGGGGCACTGAACCTTAAGAGTAGGGTACTGCATAAGACGGGACGGAAAAGGGTTTAGGGTTGGATTAGGCGAACCCACTACGCGGATCCGCCTAATCCAACCGTAAACCCTTTTCCTTTTTCAAGGACGAAAAAGGGTTTAGGGTTGGATTAGGCGAACCCGCTTCGCGGATCCGCCTAATCCAACCCTAAACCCTTTTCCCTATTCAAGGTCACTAAACCCGCAAGAAACTGAATCCTAAGAGGGTATTGGTGAACCCTGTCGTGGATGTGATTCAAACATGGGGCACTGAACCTTAAGAGTAGGGTACTGCATAAGACGGGACGGAAAAGGGTTTAGGGTTGGATTAGGCGTACCCGCTACGCGGCTCCGCCTAATCCAACCCTAAACCCTTTTCCTTATTCAAGGTCACTAAACCCGCAAGAAACTGAACCCTAAGAGGGTATTGATGAACCCTGTCGTGGATGTGATTCAAACATGGGGCACTGAACCTTAAGAGTAGGGTACTGCATAAGACGGGACGAAAAAGGGTTTAGGGTTGGATTAAGCGTACCCGCTAAGCGTTTACGCGGATTAGACGGGACGCTAAACTCTTTTCCTTATTCAAGGACGGAAAAGGGTTTAGGGTTGGATAAGGTGGACCCGCTTCGCGGGTCCGCCTAATCCAACCCTAAACCCTTTTCCTTATTCAAGGTCACTAAACCCGCAAGAAACTGAACCCTAAGAGGGTATTGGTGAACTCTGTCGTGGATGTGATTCAAACATGGGGCACTGAACCTTAAGAGTAGGGTACTGCATAAGATGGGACGGAAAAGGGTTTAGGGTTGGATTAGGCATACCCGCTACGCGGCTCCGCCTAATTGAACCCTAAACCCTTTTCCTTATTCAAGGTCACTAAACCCGCAAGAAATTGAACCCTAAGAGGGTATTGGTGAACCATGTCGTGGATGTGATTCAAACATGGGGCACTGAACCTTAAGAGTAGGGTACTGCATAAGACGGGGCGGAAAAGGGTTTAGGGTTGGATTAGGCGTACCCGCTACGCGGCTCCGCCTAATCCAACCCTAAACCTTTTTCCATATTCAAGGACGGAAAATGGTTTAGGGTTGGATTAGGCGTACCCGCTTCGCGGATCCACCTAATCCAACCCTAAACCCTTTTCCTTATTCAAGGTCACTAAACCTGCAAGAAATTAAACCCTAAGAGGGTATTTGTGAACCCTGTCGTGGATGTGATTCAAACATGGGGCACTGAACCTTAAGAGTAGGGTACTGCATAAGACGGGACGGAAAAGGGTTTAGGGTTGGATTAGGCGAACCCACTACGCGGATCCGCCTAATCCAACCGTAAACCCTTTTCCTTTTTCAAGGACGAAAAAGGGTTTAGGGTTGGATTAGGCGAACCCGCTTCGCGGATCCGCCTAATCCAACCCTAAACCCTTTTCCCTATTCAAGGTCACTAAACCCGCAAGAAACTGAATCCTAAGAGGGTATTGGTGAACCCTGTCGTGGATGTGATTCAAACATGGGGCACTGAACCTTAAGAGTAGGGTACTGCATAAGACGGGACGGAAAAGGGTTTAGGGTTGGATTAGGCGTACCCGCTACGCGGCTCCGCCTAATCCAACCCTAAACCCTTTTCCTTATTCAAGGTCACTAAACCCGCAAGAAACTGAACCCTAAGAGGGTATTGATGAACCCTGTCGTGGATGTGATTCAAACATGGGGCACTGAACCTTAAGAGTAGGGTACTGCATAAGACGGGACGAAAAAGGGTTTAGGGTTGGATTAAGGGTACCCGCTAAGCGTTTACGCGGATTAGACGGGACGCTAAACTCTTTTCCTTATTCAAGGACGGAAAAGGGTTTAGGGTTGGATAAGGTGGACCCGCTTCGCGGGTCCGCCTAATCCAACCCTAAACCCTTTTCCTTATTCAAGGTCACTAAACCCGCAAGAAACTGAACCCTAAGAGGGTATTGGTGAACTCTGTCGTGGATGTGATTCAAACATGGGGCACTGAACCTTAAGAGTAGGGTACTGCATAAGATGGGACGGAAAAGGGTTTAGGGTTGGATTAGGCATACCCGCTACGCGGCTCCGCCTAATTGAACCCTAAACCCTTTTCCTTATTCAAGGTCACTAAACCCGCAAGAAATTGAACCCTAAGAGGGTATTGGTGAACCATGTCGTGGATGTGATTCAAACATGGGGCACTGAACCTTAAGAGTAGGGTACTGCATAAGACGGGGCGGAAAAGGGTTTAGGGTTGGATTAGGCGTACCCGCTACGCGGCTCCGCCTAATCCAACCCTAAACCTTTTTCCATATTCAAGGACGGAAAATGGTTTAGGGTTGGATTAGGTGGATCCGCGAAGCTTAAGAGGGTATTGGTGAACCCTAAGAGGGTATTTGTGAACCCTTTCGTGGATGTGATTCAAACATGGGGCACTGAACCTTAAGAGTAGGGTACTGCATAAGACGGGACGGAAAAGGGTTTAGGGTTGGATTAGGCGAACCCACTACGCGGATCCGCCTAATCCAACCGTAAACCCTTTTCCTTTTTCAAGGACGAAAAAGGGTTTAGGGTTGGATTAGGCGAACCCGCTTCGCGGATCCCCCTAATCCAACCCTAAACCCTTTTCCCTATTCAAGGTCACTAAACCCGCAAGAAACTGAATCCTAAGAGGGTATTGGTGAACCCTGTCGTGGATGTGATTCAAACATGGGGCACTGAACCTTAAGAGTAGGGTACTGCATAAGACGGGACGGAAAAGGGTTTAGGGTTGGATTAGGCGTACCCGCTACGCGGCTCCGCCTAATCCAACCCTAAACCCTTTTCCTTATTCAAGGTCACTAAACCCGCAAGAAACTGAACCCTAAGAGGGTATTGATGAACCCTGTCGTGGATGTGATTCAAACATGGGGCACTGAACCTTAAGAGTAGGGTACTGCATAAGACGGGACGAAAAAGGGTTTAGGGTTGGATTAAGGGTACCCGCTAAGCGTTTACGCGGATTAGACGGGACGCTAAACTCTTTTCCTTATTCAAGGACGGAAAAGGGTTTAGGGTTGGATAAGGTGGACCCGCTTCGCGGGTCCGCCTAATCCAACCCTAAACCCTTTTCCTTATTCAAGGTCACTAAACCCGCAAGAAACTGAACCCTAAGAGGGTATTGGTGAACTCTGTCGTGGATGTGATTCAAACATGGGGCACTGAACCTTAAGAGTAGGGTACTGCATAAGATGGGACGGAAAAGGGTTTAGGGTTGGATTAGGCATACCCGCTACGCGGCTCCGCCTAATTGAACCCTAAACCCTTTTCCTTATTCAAGGTCACTAAACCCGCAAGAAATTGAACCCTAAGAGGGTATTGGTGAACCATGTCGTGGATGTGATTCAAACATGGGGCACTGAACCTTAAGAGTAGGGTACTGCATAAGACGGGGCGGAAAAGGGTTTAGGGTTGGATTAGGCGTACCCGCTACGCGGCTCCGCCTAATCCAACCCTAAACCTTTTTCCATATTCAAGGACGGAAAATGGTTTAGGGTTGGATTAGGTGGATCCGCGAAGCTTAAGAGGGTATTGGTGAACCCTAAGAGGGTATTTGTGAACCCTTTCGTGGATGTGATTCAAACATGGGGCACTGAACCTTAAGAGTAGGGTACTGCATAAGACGGGACGGAAAAGGGTTTAGGGTTGGATTAGGCGAACCCACTACGCGGATCCGCCTAATCCAACCGTAAACCCTTTTCCTTTTTCAAGGACGAAAAAGGGTTTAGGGTTGGATTAGGCGAACCCGCTTCGCGGATCCGCCTAATCCAACCCTAAACCCTTTTCCCTATTCAAGGTCACTAAACCCGCAAGAAACTGAATCCTAAGAGGGTATTGGTGAACCCTGTCGTGGATGTGATTCAAACATGGGGCACTGAACCTTAAGAGTAGGGTACTGCATAAGACGGGACGGAAAAGGGTTTAGGGTTGGATTAGGCGTACCCGCTACGCGGCTCCGCCTAATCCAACCCTAAACCCTTTTCCTTATTCAAGGTCACTAAACCCGCAAGAAACTGAACCCTAAGAGGGTATTGATGAACCCTGTCGTGGATGTGATTCAAACATGGGGCACTGAACCTTAAGAGTAGGGTACTGCATAAGACGGGACGAAAAAGGGTTTAGGGTTGGATTAAGGGTACCCGCTAAGCGTTTACGCGGATTAGACGGGACGCTAAACTCTTTTCCTTATTCAAGGACGGAAAAGGGTTTAGGGTTGGATAAGGTGGACCCGCTTCGCGGGTCCGCCTAATCCAACCCTAAACCCTTTTCCTTATTCAAGGTCACTAAACCCGCAAGAAACTGAACCCTAAGAGGGTATTGGTGAACTCTGTCGTGGATGTGATTCAAACATGGGGCACTGAACCTTAAGAGTAGGGTACTGCATAAGATGGGACGGAAAAGGGTTTAGGGTTGGATTAGGCGTACCCGCTACGCGGCTCCGCCTAATCCAACCCTAAACCCTTTTCCTTATTCAAGGTCACTAAACCCGCAAGAAACTGAACCCTAAGAGGGTATTGATGAACCCTGTCGTGGATGTGATTCAAACATGGGGCACTGAACCTTAAGAGTAGGGTACTGCATAAGACGGGACGAAAAAGGGTTTAGGGTTGGATTAAGCGTACCCGCTAAGCGTTTACGCGGATTAGACGGGACGCTAAACTCTTTTCCTTATTCAAGGACAGAAAAGGGTTTAGGGTTGGATAAGGTGGACCCGCTTCGCGGGTCCGCCTAATCCAACCCTAAACCCTTTTCCTTATTCAAGGTCACTAAACCCGCAAGAAACTGAACCCTAAGAGGGTATTGGTGAACTCTGTCGTGGATGTGATTCAAACATGGGGCACTGAACCTTATGAGTAGGGTACTGCATAAGATGGGACGGAAAAGGGTTTAGGGTTGGATTAGGCATACCCGCTACGCGGCTCCGCCTAATTGAACCCTAAACCCTTTTCCTTATTCAAGGTCACTAAACCCGCAAGAAATTGAACCCTAAGAGGGTATTGGTGAACCATGTCGTGGATGTGATTCAAACATGGGGCACTGAACCTTAAGAGTAGGGTACTGCATAAGACGGGGCGGAAAAGGGTTTAGGGTTGGATTAGGCGAACCCGCTACGCGGCTCCGCCTAATCCAACCCTAAACCTTTTTCCATATTCAAGGACGGAAAATGGTTTAGGGTTGGATTAGGCGTACCCGCTTCGCGGATCCACCTAATCCAACCCTAAACCCTTTTCCTTATTCAAGGTCACTAAACCTGCAAGAAATTGAACCCTAAGAGGGTATTTGTGAACCCTGTCGTGGATGTGATTCAAACATGGGGCACTGAACCTTAAGAGTAGGGTACTGCATAAGACGGGACGGAAAAAGGTTTAGGGTTGGATTAGGCGAACCCACTACGCGGATCCGCCTAATCCAACCGTAAACCCTTTTCCTTTTTCAAGGACGAAAAAGGGTTTAGGGTTGGATTAGGCGAACCCGCTTCGCGGATCCGCCTAATCCAACCCTAAAACCTTTTCCTTATTTAAGGTCACTAAACCCGCAAGAAACTGAACCCTAAGAGGGTATTGGTGAACCCTGTCGTGGATGTGATTCAAACATGGGGCACTGAACCTTAAGAGTAAGGTACTGCATAAGACGGGACGGAAAAGGGTTTAGGGTTGGATTAGGCGAACCCACTACGCGGATCCGCCTAATCCAACCGTAAACCCTTTTCCTTTTTCAAGGACGAAAAAGGGTTTAGGGTTGGATTAGGCGAACCCGCTTCGCGGATCCGCCTAATCCAACCCTAAAACCTTTTCCTTATTTAAGGTCACTAAACCCGCAAGAAACTGAACCCTAAGAGGGTATTGGTGAACCCTGTCGTGGATGTGATTCAAACATGGGGCACTGAACCTTAAGAGTAAGGTACTGCATAAGACGGGACGGAAAAGGGTTTAGGGTTGGATTAGGCGAACCCACTACGCGGATCCGCCTAATCCAACCCTAAACCCTTTTCCTTATTCAAGGACGGAAAAGGGTTTAGGGTTGGATTAGGCGAACCCGCTTCGCGGATCCGCCTAATCCAACCCTAAACCCTTTTCCTTATTCAAGGTCACTAAACCCGCAAGAAACTAAACCCTAAGAGGTTATTGGTAAACCCTGTCGTGGATGTGATTCAAACATGGGGCACTGAACCTTAAGAGTAGGGTACTGCATAAGACGGGACGGAAAAGGGTTTAGGGTTGGATTAGGCGGACCCGCTTCGCGGATCCGCCTAATCCAACCCTAAACCCTTTTCCCTATTCAAGGTCACTAAACCCGCAAGAAACTGAATCCTAAGAGGGTATTGGTGAACCCTGTCGTGGATGTGATTCAAACATGGGGCACTGAACCTTAAGAGTAGGGTACTGCATAAGACGGGACGGAAAAGGGTTTAGGGTTGGATTAGGCGTACCCGCTACGCGGCTCCGCCTAATCCAACCCTAAACCCTTTTCCTTATTCAAGGTCACTAAACCCGCAAGAAACTGAACCCTAAGAGGGTATTGATGAACCCTGTCGTGGATGTGATTCAAACATGGGGCACTGAACCTTAAGAGTAGGGTACTGCATAAGACAGGATGGAAAAGGGTTTAGGGTTGGATTAAGCGTACCCGCTAAGCGTTTACGCGGATTAGACGGGACGCTAAACTCTTTTCCTTATTCAAGGACGGAAAAGGGTTTAGGGTTGGATAAGGTGGACACGCTTCGCGGGTCCGCCTAATCCAACCCTAAACCCTTTTCCTTATTCAAGGTCACTAAACCCGCAAGAAACTGAACCCTAAGAGGGTATTGGTGAACTCTGTCGTGGATGTGATTCAAACATGGGGCACTGAACCTTAAGAGTAGGGTACTGCATAAGATGGGACGGAAAAGGGTTTAGGGTTGGATTAGGCATACCCGCTACGCGGCTCCGCCTAATTGAACCCTAAACCCTTTTCCTTATTCAAGGTCACTAAACCCGCAAGAAATTGAACCCTAAGAGGGTATTGGTGAACCATGTCGTGGATGTGATTCAAACATGGGGCACTGAACCTTAAGAGTAGGGTACTGCATAAGACGGGGCGGAAAAGGGTTTAGGGTTGGATTAGGCGAACCCGCTACGCGGCTCCGCCTAATCCAACCCTAAACCTTTTTCCATATTCAAGGACGGAAAATGGTTTAGGGTTGGATTAGGCGTACCCGCTTCGCGGATCCACCTAATCCAACCCTAAACCCTTTTCCTTATTCAAGGTTACTAAACCTGCAAGAAATTGAACCCTAAGAGGGTATTTGTGAACCCTGTCGTGGATGTGATTCAAACATGGGGCACTGAACCTTAAGAGTAGGGTACTGCATAAGACGGGACGGAAAAGGGTTTAGGGTTGGATTAGGCGAACCCACTACGCGGATCCGCCTAATCCAACCGTAAACCCTTTTCCTTTTTCAAGGACGAAAAAGGGTTTAGGGTTGGATTAGGCGAACCCGCTTCGCGGATCCGCCTAATCCAACCCTAAAACCTTTTCCTTATTTAAGGTCACTAAACCCGCAAGAAACTGAACCCTAAGAGGGTATTGGTGAACCCTGTCGTGGATGTGATTCAAACATGGGGCCCTGAACCTTAAAAGTAGGGTACTGCATAAGACGGGACGGAAAAGGGTTTAGGGTTGGATTAGGCGTACCCGCTTCGCGGATCCGCCTAATCCAACCCTAAACCCTTTTCCTTATTCAAGGTCACTAAACCCGCAAGAAACTGAACCCTAAGAGGTTATTGGTAAACCCTGTCGTGGATGTGATTCAAACATGGGGCACTGAATCTTAAGAGTAGGGTACTGCATAAGACGGGACGGAAAAGGGTTTAGGGTTGGATAAGGCGGACCCGCTTCGCGGATCCGCCTAATCTAACCCTAAACCCTTTTCCTTATTCAAGGTCACTTAACCCGCAAGAAACTGAACCCAAAGAGGGTATTGGTGAACCCTGTCGTGGATGTGATTCAAACATGGGGCACTGAACCTTAAGAGTAGGGTACTGCATAAGACGGGACGGAAAAGGGTTTAGGGTTGGAATAGGCGTACCCGCTTCGCGGATCCGCCTAATCCAACCCTAAACCCTTTTCCTTATTCACGGTCACTAAACCCGCAAGAAACTAAACCCTAAGAGGTTATTGGTAAACCCTGTCGTGGATGTGATTCAAACATGGGGCACTGAAACTTAAGAGTAGGGTACTGCATAAGACGGGATGGAAAAGGGTTTAGGGTTGGATAAGGCCGACCCGCTTCGCGGATCCGCCTAATCCAACCCTAAACCCTTTTCCTTATTCAAGGTCACTTAACCCGCAAGAAACTGAACCCTAAGAGGTTATTGGTAAACCCTGTCGTGGATGTGATTCAAACATGGGGCAATGAACCTTAAGAGTAGGGAACTGCATAAGACGGGACGGAAAAGGGTTTAGGGTTGGATAAGGCGGACCCGCTTTGCGGATCTGCCTAATCTAACCCTAAACCCTTTTCCTTATTCAAGGTCACTAAACCCGCAAGAAACTGAACCCTAAGCGGGTATTGGTGAACCCTGTCGTGGATGTGATTCAAACATGGGGCACTGAACCTTAAGAGTAGGGTACTGCATAAGACGGGACGGAAAAGGGTTTAGGGTTGGATTAAGCGTACCCGCTACGCGGCTACGCGGATTAGACGGGACGCTAAACTCTTTTCCTTATTCAAGGTCACTAAACCCGCAAGAAACTGAACCCTAAGAGGGTATTGGTGAACCCTATCGTGGATGTGATTCAAACATGGGGCACTGAACCATAAGAGTAGGGTACTGCATAAGACGGGACGGAAAAGGGTTTAGGGTTGGATTAGGCGTACCCGCTACGCGGCTCCGCCTAATTGAACCCTAAACCCTTTTCCTTATTCAAGGTCACTAAACCCGCAAGAAATTGAACCCTAAGAGGGTATTGGTGAACCATGTCGTGGATGTGATTCAAACATGGGGCACTGAACCTTAAGAGTAGGGTACTGCATAAGACGGGGCGGAAAAGGGTTTAGGGTTGGATTAGGCGTATCCGCTACGCGGCTCCGCCTAATCCAACCCTAAACCTTTTTCCATATTCAAGGACGGAAAAGGGTTTAGGGTTGGATTAGGCGAACCCGCTTCGCGGATCCGCCTAATCCAACCCTAAACCCTTTTCCTTATTCAAGGTCACTAAACCCGCAAGAAACTGAACCCTAAGAGGGTATTGATGAACCCTGTCGTGGATGTGATTCAAACATGGGGCACTGAACCTTAAGAGTAGGGTACTGCATAAGACAGGATGGAAAAGGGTTTAGGGTTGGATTAAGCGTACCCGCTAAGCGTTTACGCGGATTAGACGGGACGCTAAACTCTTTTCCTTATTCAAGGACGGAAAAGGGTTTAGGGTTGGATAAGGTGGACCCGCTTCGCGGGTCCGCCTAATCCAACCCTAAACCCTTTTCCTTATTCAAGGTCACTAAACCCGCAAGAAACTGAACCCTAAGAGGGTATTGGTGAACCCTGTCGTGGATGTGATTCAAACATGGGGCCCTGAACCTTAAAAGTAGGGTACTGCATAAGACGGGACGGAAAAGGGTTTAGGGTTGGATTAGGCGTACCCGCTTCGCGGATCCGCCTAATCCAACCCTAAACCCTTTTCCTTATTCAAGGTCACTAAACCCGCAAGAAACTGAACCCTAAGAGGTTATTGGTAAACCCTGTCGTGGATGTGATTCAAACATGGGGCACTGAATCTTAAGAGTAGGGTACTGCATAAGACGGGACGGAATAGGGTTTAGGGTTGGATAAGGCGGACCCGCTTCGCGGATCCGCCTAATCTAACCCTAAACCCTTTTCCTTATTCAAGGTCACTTAACCCGCAAGAAACTGAACCCAAAGAGGGTATTGGTGAACCCTGTCGTGGATGTGATTCAAACATGGGGCACTGAACCTTAAGAGTAGGGTACTGCATAAGACGGGACGGAAAAGGGTTTAGGGTTGGAATAGGCGTACCCGCTTCGCGGATCCGCCTAATCCAACCCTAAACCCTTTTCCTTATTCACGGTCACTAAACCCGCAAGAAACTAAACCCTAAGAGGTTATTGGTAAACCCTGTCGTGGATGTGATTCAAACATGGGGCACTGAAACTTAAGAGTAGGGTACTGCATAAGACGGGATGGAAAAGGGTTTAGGGTTGGATAAGGCCGACCCGCTTCGCGGATCCGCCTAATCCAACCCTAAACCCTTTTCCTTATTCAAGGTCACTTAACCCGCAAGAAACTGAACCCTAAGAGGTTATTGGTAAACCCTGTCGTGGATGTGATTCAAACATGGGGCAATGAACCTTAAGAGTAGGGTACTGCATAAGACGGGACGGAAAAGGGTTTAGGGTTGGATAAGGCGGACCCGCTTTGCGGATCTGCCTAATCTAACCCTAAACCCTTTTCCTTATTCAAGGTCACTAAACCCGCAAGAAACTGAACCCTAAGCGGGTATTGGTGAACCCTGTCGTGGATGTGATTCAAACATGGGGCACTGAACCTTAAGAGTAGGGTACTGCATAAGACGGGACGGAAAAGGGTTTAGGGTTGGATTAAGCGTACCCGCTACGCGGCTACGCGGATTAGACGGGACGCTAAACTCTTTTCCTTATTCAAGGTCACTAAACCCGCAAGAAACTGAACCCTAAGAGGGTATTGGTGAACCCTATCGTGGATGTGATTCAAACATGGGGCACTGAACCATAAGAGTAGGGTACTGCATAAGACGGGACGGAAAAGGGTTTAGGGTTGGATTAGGCGTACCCGCTACGCGGCTCCGCCTAATTGAACCCTAAACCCTTTTCCTTATTCAAGGTCACTAAACCCGCAAGAAATTGAACCCTAAGAGGGTATTGGTGAACCATGTCGTGGATGTGATTCAAACATGGGGCACTGAACCTTAAGAGTAGGGTACTGCATAAGACGGGGCGGAAAAGGGTTTAGGGTTGGATTAGGCGTACCCGCTACGCGGCTCCGCCTAATCCAACCCTAAACCTTTTTCCATATTCAAGGACGGAAAAGGGTTTAGGGTTGGATTAGGCGAACCCGCTTCGCGGATCCGCCTAATCCAACCCTAAACCCTTTTCCTTATTCAAGGTCACTAAACCCGCAAGAAACTGAACCCTAAGAGGGTATTGATGAACCCTGTCGTGGATGTGATTCAAACATGGGGCACTGAACCTTAAGAGTAGGGTACTGCATAAGACAGGATGGAAAAGGGTTTAGGGTTGGATTAAGCGTACCCGCTAAGCGTTTACGCGGATTAGACGGGACGCTAAACTCTTTTCCTTATTCAAGGACGGAAAAGGGTTTAGGGTTGGATAAGGTGGACCCGCTTCGCGGGTCCGCCTAATCCAACCCTAAACCCTTTTCCTTATTCAAGGTCACTAAACCCGCAAGAAACTGAACCCTAAGAGGGTATTGGTGAACCCTGTCGTGGATGTGATTCAAACATGGGGCCCTGAACCTTAAAAGTAGGGTACTGCATAAGACGGGACGGAAAAGGGTTTAGGGTTGGATTAGGCGTACCCGCTTCGCGGATCCGCCTAATCCAACCCTAAACCCTTTTCCTTATTCAAGGTCACTAAACCCGCAAGAAACTGAACCCTAAGAGGTTATTGGTAAACCCTGTCGTGGATGTGATTCAAACATGGGGCACTGAATCTTAAGAGTAGGGTACTGCATAAGACGGGACGGAATAGGGTTTAGGGTTGGATAAGGCGGACCCGCTTCGCGGATCCGCCTAATCTAACCCTAAACCCTTTTCCTTATTCAAGGTCACTTAACCCGCAAGAAACTGAACCCAAAGAGGGTATTGGTGAACCCTGTCGTGGATGTGATTCAAACATGGGGCACTGAACCTTAAGAGTAGGGTACTGCATAAGACGGGACGGAAAAGGGTTTAGGGTTGGAATAGGCGTACCCGCTTCGCGGATCCGCCTAATCCAACCCTAAACCCTTTTCCTTATTCACGGTCACTAAACCCGCAAGAAACTAAACCCTAAGAGGTTATTGGTAAACCCTGTCGTGGATGTGATTCAAACATGGGGCACTGAAACTTAAGAGTAGGGTACTGCATAAGACGGGATGGAAAAGGGTTTAGGGTTGGATAAGGCCGACCCGCTTCGCGGATCCGCCTAATCCAACCCTAAACCCTTTTCCTTATTCAAGGTCACTTAACCCGCAAGAAACTGAACCCTAAGAGGTTATTGGTAAACCCTGTCGTGGATGTGATTCAAACATGGGGCAATGAACCTTAAGAGTAGGGTACTGCATAAGACGGGACGGAAAAGGGTTTAGGGTTGGATAAGGCGGACCCGCTTTGCGGATCTGCCTAATCTAACCCTAAACCCTTTTCCTTATTCAAGGTCACTAAACCCGCAAGAAACTGAACCCTAAGCGGGTATTGGTGAACCCTGTCGTGGATGTGATTCAAACATGGGGCACTGAACCTTAAGAGTAGGGTACTGCATAAGACGGGACGGAAAAGGGTTTAGGGTTGGATTAAGCGTACCCGCTACGCGGCTACGCGGATTAGACGGGACGCTAAACTCTTTTCCTTATTCAAGGTCACTAAACCCGCAAGAAACTGAACCCTAAGAGGGTATTGGTGAACCCTATCGTGGATGTGATTCAAACATGGGGCACTGAACCATAAGAGTAGGGTACTGCATAAGACGGGACGGAAAAGGGTTTAGGGTTGGATTAGGCGTACCCGCTACGCGGCTCCGCCTAATTGAACCCTAAACCCTTTTCCTTATTCAAGGTCACTAAACCCGCAAGAAATTGAACCCTAAGAGGGTATTGGTGAACCATGTCGTGGATGTGATTCAAACATGGGGCACTGAACCTTAAGAGTAGGGTACTGCATAAGACGGGGCGGAAAAGGGTTTAGGGTTGGATTAGGCGTACCCGCTACGCGGCTCCGCCTAATCCAACCCTAAACCTTTTTCCATATTCAAGGACGGAAAAGGGTTTAGGGTTGGATTAGGCGAACCCGCTTCGCGGATCCGCCTAATCCAACCCTAAACCCTTTTCCTTATTCAAGGTCACTAAACCCGCAAGAAACTGAACCCTAAGAGGGTATTGATGAACCCTGTCGTGGATGTGATTCAAACATGGGGCACTGAACCTTAAGAGTAGGGTACTGCATAAGACAGGATGGAAAAGGGTTTAGGGTTGGATTAAGCGTACCCGCTAAGCGTTTACGCGGATTAGACGGGACGCTAAACTCTTTTCCTTATTCAAGGACGGAAAAGGGTTTAGGGTTGGATAAGGTGGACCCGCTTCGCGGGTCCGCCTAATCCAACCCTAAACCCTTTTCCTTATTCAAGGTCACTAAACCCGCAAGAAACTGAACCCTAAGAGGGTATTGGTGAACCCTGTCGTGGATGTGATTCAAACATGGGGCCCTGAACCTTAAAAGTAGGGTACTGCATAAGACGGGACGGAAAAGGGTTTAGGGTTGGATTAGGCGTACCCGCTTCGCGGATCCGCCTAATCCAACCCTAAACCCTTTTCCTTATTCAAGGTCACTAAACCCGCAAGAAACTGAACCCTAAGAGGTTATTGGTAAACCCTGTCGTGGATGTGATTCAAACATGGGGCACTGAATCTTAAGAGTAGGGTACTGCATAAGACGGGACGGAATAGGGTTTAGGGTTGGATAAGGCGGACCCGCTTCGCGGATCCGCCTAATCTAACCCTAAACCCTTTTCCTTATTCAAGGTCACTTAACCCGCAAGAAACTGAACCCAAAGAGGGTATTGGTGAACCCTGTCGTGGATGTGATTCAAACATGGGGCACTGAACCTTAAGAGTAGGGTACTGCATAAGACGGGACGGAAAAGGGTTTAGGGTTGGAATAGGCGTACCCGCTTCGCGGATCCGCCTAATCCAACCCTAAACCCTTTTCCTTATTCACGGTCACTAAACCCGCAAGAAACTAAACCCTAAGAGGTTATTGGTAAACCCTGTCGTGGATGTGATTCAAACATGGGGCACTGAAACTTAAGAGTAGGGTACTGCATAAGACGGGATGGAAAAGGGTTTAGGGTTGGATAAGGCCGACCCGCTTCGCGGATCCGCCTAATCCAACCCTAAACCCTTTTCCTTATTCAAGGTCACTTAACCCGCAAGAAACTGAACCCTAAGAGGTTATTGGTAAACCCTGTCGTGGATGTGATTCAAACATGGGGCAATGAACCTTAAGAGTAGGGTACTGCATAAGACGGGACGGAAAAGGGTTTAGGGTTGGATAAGGCGGACCCGCTTTGCGGATCTGCCTAATCTAACCCTAAACCCTTTTCCTTATTCAAGGTCACTAAACCCGCAAGAAACTGAACCCTAAGCGGGTATTGGTGAACCCTGTCGTGGATGTGATTCAAACATGGGGCACTGAACCTTAAGAGTAGGGTACTGCATAAGACGGGACGGAAAAGGGTTTAGGGTTGGATTAAGCGTACCCGCTACGCGGCTACGCGGATTAGACGGGACGCTAAACTCTTTTCCTTATTCAAGGTCACTAAACCCGCAAGAAACTGAACCCTAAGAGGGTATTGGTGAACCCTATCGTGGATGTGATTCAAACATGGGGCACTGAACCATAAGAGTAGGGTACTGCATAAGACGGGACGGAAAAGGGTTTAGGGTTGGATTAGGCGTACCCGCTACGCGGCTCCGCCTAATTGAACCCTAAACCCTTTTCCTTATTCAAGGTCACTAAACCCGCAAGAAATTGAACCCTAAGAGGGTATTGGTGAACCATGTCGTGGATGTGATTCAAACATGGGGCACTGAACCTTAAGAGTAGGGTACTGCATAAGACGGGGCGGAAAAGGGTTTAGGGTTGGATTAGGCGTACCCGCTACGCGGCTCCGCCTAATCCAACCCTAAACCTTTTTCCATATTCAAGGACGGAAAAGGGTTTAGGGTTGGATTAGGCGAACCCGCTTCGCGGATCCGCCTAATCCAACCCTAAACCCTTTTCCTTATTCAAGGTCACTAAACCCGCAAGAAACTGAACCCTAAGAGGGTATTGATGAACCCTGTCGTGGATGTGATTCAAACATGGGGCACTGAACCTTAAGTGTAGGGTACTGCATAAGACAGGATGGAAAAGGGTTTAGGGTTGGATTAAGCGTACCCGCTAAGCGTTTACGCGGATTAGACGGGACGCTAAACTCTTTTCCTTATTCAAGGACGGAAAAGGGTTTAGGGTTGGATAAGGTGGACCCGCTTCGCGGGTCCGCCTAATCCAACCCTAAACCCTTTTCCTTATTCAAGGTCACTAAACCCGCAAGAAACTGAACCCTAAGAGGGTATTGGTGAACTCTATCGTGGATGTGATTCAAACATGGGGCACTGAACCTTAAGAGTAGGGTACTGCATAAGATGGGACGGAAAAGGGTTTAGGGTTGGATTAGGCATACCCGCTACGCGGCTCCGCCTAATTGAACCCTAAACCCTTTTCCTTATTCAAGGTCACTAAACCCGCAAGAAATTGAACCCTAAGAGGGTATTGGTGAACCATGTCGTGGATGTGATTCAAACATGGGGCACTGAACCTTAAGAGTAGGGTACTGCATAAGACGGGGCGGAAAAGGGTTTAGGGTTGGATTAGGCGAACCCGCTACGCGGCTCCGCCTAATCCAACCCTAAACCTTTTTCCATATTCAAGGACGGAAAATGGTTTAGGGTTGGATTAGGCGTACCCGCTTCGCGGATCCACCTAATCCAACCCTAAACCCTTTTCCTTATTCAAGGTCACTAAACCTGCAAGAAATTGAACCCTAAGAGGGTATTTGTGAACCCTGTCGTGGATGTGATTCAAACATGGGGCACTGAACCTTAAGAGTAGGGTACTGCATAAGACGGGACGGAAAAGGGTTTAGGGTTGGATTAGGCGAACCCACTACGCGGATCCGCCTAATCCAACCGTAAACCCTTTTCCTTTTTCAAGGACGAAAAAGGGTTTAGGGTTGGATTAGGCGAACCCGCTTCGCGGATCCGCCTAATCCAACCCTAAAACCTTTTCCTTATTTAAGGTCACTAAACCCGCAAGAAACTGAACCCTAAGAGGGTATTGGTGAACCCTGTCGTGGATGTGATTCAAACATGGGGCACTGAACCTTAAAAGTAGGGTACTGCATAAGACGGGACGGAAAAGGGTTTAGGGTTGGATTAGGCGGACCCGCTTCGCGGATCCGCCTAATCTAACCCTAAACCCTTTTCCTTATTCAAGGTCACTAAACCCGCAAGAAACTGAACCCTAAGAGGTTATTGGTAAACCCTGTCGTGGATGTGCTTCAAACATGGGGCACTGAATCTTAAGAGTAGGGTACTGCATAAGACGGGACGGAAAAGGGTTTAGGGTTGGATAAGGCGGACCCGCTTCGCGGATCCGCCTAATCTAACCCTAAACCCTTTTCCTTATTCAAGGTCACTTAACCCGCAAGAAACTGAACCCAAAGAGGGTATTGGTGAACCCTGTCGTGGATGTGATTCAAACATGGGGCACTGAACCTTAAGAGTAGGGTACTGCATAAGACGGGACGGAAAAAGGGTTTAGGGTTGGAATAGGCGTACCCGCTTCGCGGATCCGCCTAATCCAACCCTAAACCCTTTTCCTTATTCACGGTCACTAAACCCGCAAGAAACTAAACCCTAAGAGGTTATTGGTAAACCCTGTCGTGGATGTGAATCAAACATGGGGCACTGAAACTTAAGAGTAGGGTACTGCATAAGACGGGATGGAAAAGGGTTTAGGGTTGGATAAGGCCGACCCGCTTCGCGGATCCGCCTAATCCAACCCTAAACCCTTTTCCTTATTCAAGGTCACTTAACCCGCAAGAAACTGAACCCTAAGAGGTTATTGGTAAACCCTGTCGTGGATGTGATTCAAACATGGGGCAATGAACCTTAAGAGTAGGGTACTGCATAAGACGGGACGGAAAAGGGTTTAGGGTTGGATAAGGCGGACCCGCTTTGCGGATCTGCCTAATCTAACCCTAAACCCTTTTCCTTATTCAAGGTCACTAAACCCGCAAGAAACTGAACCCTAAGCGGGTGTTGGTGAACCCTGTCGTGGATGTGATTCAAACATGGGGCACTGAACCTTAAGAGTAGGGTACTGCATAAGACGGGACGGAAAAGGGTTTAGGGTTGGATTAAGCGTACCCGCTACGCGGCTACGCGGATTAGACGGGACGCTAAACTCTTTTCCTTATTCAAGGTCACTAAACCCGCAAGAAACTGAACCCTAAGAGGGTATTGGTGAACCCTATCGTGGATGTGATTCAAACATGGGGCACTGAACCATAAGAGTAGGGTACTGCATAAGACGGGACGGAAAAGGGTTTAGGGTTGGATTAGGCGTACCCGCTACGCGGCTCCGCCTAATTGAACCCTAAACCCTTTTCCTTATTCAAGGTCACTAAACCCGCAAGAAATTGAACCCTAAGAGGGTATTGGTGAACCATGTCGTGGATGTGATTCAAACATGGGGCACTGAACCTTAAGAGTAGGGTACTGCATAAGACGGGGCGGAAAAGGGTTTAGGGTTGGATTAGGCGTACCCGCTACGCGGCTCCGCCTAATCCAACCCTAAACCTTTTTCCATATTCAAGGACGGAAAAGGGTTTAGGGTTGGATTAGGCGAACCCGCTTCGCGGATCCGCCTAATCCAACCCTAAACCCTTTTCCTTATTCAAGGTCACTAAACCTGCAAGAAATTGAACCCTAAGAGGGTATTGGTGAACCCTGTCGTGGATGTGATTCAAACATGGGGCACTGAACCTTAAGAGTAGGGTACTGCATAAGACGGGACGGAAAAGGGTTTAGGGTTGGATTAGGCGAACCCACTACGCGGATCCGCCTAATCCAACCTTAAACCCTTTTCCTTATTCAAGGACGGAAAAGGGTTTAGGGTTGGATTAGGCGAACCCGCTGCGCGGATCCGCCTAATCCAACCCTTAACCCTTTTCCTTATTCAAGGTCACTAAACCCGCAAGAAACTGAACCCTAAGAGGGTATTGGTGAACCCTAAGAGGGTATTGGTGAACCCTGTCGTGGATGTGATTCAAACATGGGGCACTGAACCTGAAGAGTAGGGTACTGCATAAGACGGGACGGAAAAGGGTTTAGGGTTGGATTAGGCGTACCCGCTTCGCGGATCCGCCTAATCCAACCCTAAACCCTTTTCCTTATTCAAGGTCACTAAACCCGCAAGAAACTGAACCCTAAGAGGTTATTGGTAAACCCTGTCGTGGATGTGATTCAAACATGGGGCACTGAACCTTAAGAGTAGGGTACTGCATAAGACGGGACGGAAAAGGGTTTAGGGTTGGATAATGCGGACCCGCTTCGCGGATCCGCCTAATCCAATCCTAAACCCTTTTCCTTATTCAAGGTCACTAAACCCGCAAGAAACTGAACCCAAAGAGGGTATTGGTGAACCCTGTCGTGGATGTGATTCAGACATGGGGCACTGAACCTTAAGAGTAGGGTACTGCATAAGACGGGACGAAAATGGGTTTAGGGTTGGATTAGGCGTACCCGCTACGCGGCTCCGCCTAATCCAACCCTAAACCCTTTTCCTTATTCAAGGTCACTAAACCCGCAAGAAACTGAACCCTAAGAGGGTATTGGTGAACCCTGTCGTGGATGTGATTCAAACTTGGGGCACTGAACCTTAAGAGTAGGGTACTACATAAGACGGGACGGAAAAGGGTTTAGGGTTGGATTAAGCGTACCCGCTACGCGGCTATGCGGATTAGACGGGACGCTAAACTCTTTTCCTTATTCAAGGACGGAAAAGGGTTTAGGGTTGGATAAGGTGGACCCGCTTCGCGGGTCCGCCTAATCCAACCCTAAACCCTTTTCCTTATTCAAGGTCACTAAACCCGCAAGAAACTGAACCCTAAGAGGGTATTGGTGAACCCTATCGTGGATGTGATTCAAACATGGGGCACTGAACCTTAAGAGTAGGGTACTGCATAAGACGGGGCGGAAAAGGGTTTAGGATTGGATTAGGCGTACCCGCTACGCGGCTCCGCCTAATCCAACCCTAAACCTTTTTCCATATTCAAGGACGGAAAAGGGTTTAGGGTTGGATTAGGCGAACCCGCTTCGCGGATCCGCCTAATCCAACCCTAAACCCTTTTCCTTATTCAAGGTCACTAAACCTGCAAGAAATTGAACCCCAAGAGGGTATTGGTGAACCCTGTCGTGGATGTGATTCAAACATGGGGCACTGAACCTTAAGAGTAGGGTACTGCATAAGACGGGACGGAAAAGGGTTTAGGGTTGGATTAGGCGAACCCACTACGCGGATCCGCCTAATCCAATCTTAAACCCTTTTCCTTATTCAAGGACGGAAAAGGGTTTAGGGTGGGATTAGGCGTACCCGCTTCGCGGATCCGCCTAATCCAACCCTAAACCCTTTTCCTTATTCAAGGTCACTAAACCCGCAAGAAACTGAACCCTAAGAGGGTATTGGTAAACCCTGTCGTGGATGTGATTCAAACATGGGGCACTGAACCTTAAGAGTAGGGTACTGCATAAGACGGGACGGAAAAGGGTTTAGGGTTGGATAAGGCGGACCCGCTTCGTGGATCCGCCTAATCCAACCCTAAACCCTTTTCCTTATTCAAGGTCACTAAACCCGCAAGAAACTGAACCCTAAGAGGGTATTGGTGAACCCTGTCGTGGATGTGATTCAGACATGGGGCACTGAACCTTAAGAGTAGGGTACTGCATAAGACGGGACGAAAATGGGTTTAGGGTTGGATTAGGCCTACCCGCTACGCGGCTCCGCCTAATCCAACCCTAAACCCTTTTCCTTATTCAAGGTCACTAAACCCGCAAGAAACTGAACCCTAAGAGGGTATTGGTGAACCCTGTCGTGGATGTGATTCAAACTTGGGGCACTGAACCTTAAGAGTAGGGTACTACATAAGACGGGACGGAAAAGGGTTTAGGGTTGGATTAAGCGTACCCGCTACGCGGCTATGCGGATTAGACGGGACGCTAAACTCTTTTCCTTATTCAAGGACGGAAAAGGGTTTAGGGTTGGATAAGGTGGACCCGCTTCGCGGGTCCGCCTAATCCAACCCTAAACCCTTTTCCTTATTCAAGGTCACTAAACCCGCAAGAAACTGAACCCTAAGAGGGTATTGGTGAACCCTATCGTGGATGTGATTCAAACATGGGGCACTGAACCTTAAGAGTAGGGTACTGCATAAGACGGGGCGGAAAAGGGTTTAGGATTGGATTAGGCGTACCCGCTACGCGGCTCCGCCTAATCCAACCCTAAACCTTTTTCCATATTCAAAGACGGAAAAGGGTTTAGGGTTGGATTAGGCGAACCCGCTTCGCGGATCCGCCTAATCCAACCCTAAACCCTTTTCCTTATTCAAGGTCACTAAACCTGCAAGAAATTGAACCCCAAGAGGGTATTGGTGAACCCTGTCGTGGATGTGATTCAAACATGGGGCACTGAACCTTAAGAGTAGGGTACTGCATAAGACGGGACGGAAAAGGGTTTAGGGTTGGATTAGGCGAACCCACTACGCGGATCCGCCTAATCCAATCTTAAACCCTTTTCCTTATTCAAGGACGGAAAAGGGTTTAGGGTGGGATTAGGCGTACCCGCTTCGCGGATCCGCCTAATCCAACCCTAAACCCTTTTCCTTATTCAAGGTCACTAAACCCGCAAGAAACTGAACCCTAAGAGGGTATTGGTAAACCCTGTCGTGGATGTGATTCAAACATGGGGCACTGAACCTTAAGAGTAGGGTACTGCATAAGACGGGACGGAAAAGGGTTTAGGGTTGGATAAGGCGGACCCGCTTCGTGGATCCGCCTAATCCAACCCTAAACCCTTTTCCTTATTCAAGGTCACTAAACCCGCAAGAAACTGAACCCTAAGAGGGTATTAGTGAACCCTGTCGTGGATGTGATTCAGACATGGGGCACTGAACCTTAAGAGTAGGGTACTACATAAGACGGGACGGAAAAGGGTTTAGGGTTGGATTAGGCGTACCCGCTACGCGGCTCCGCCTAATTGAACCCTAAACCCTTTTCCTTATTCAAGGTCACTAAACCCGCAACAAATTGAACCCTAAGAGGGTATTGGTGAACCATGTCATGGATGTGATTCAAACATGGGGCACTGAACCTTAAGAGTAGGGTACTGCATAAGACGGGACGGAAAAGGGTTTAGGGTTGGATTAGGCGAACCCACTACGCGGATCCGCCTAATCCAACCCTAAACCATTTTCCTTATTCAAGGATGGAAAAGGGTTTAAGGTTGGATTAGGCGAACCCGCTTCGCGGATCCGTCTAATCCAACACTAAACCCTTTTCCTTATTCAAGGTCACTAAACCCGCAAGAAACTGAACCCTAAGAGGGTATTGGTGCACCCTGTCGTGGATGTGATTCAAACATGGGGCACTGAACCTTAAGAGTAGGGTACTGCATAAGACGGGACGGAAAAGGGTTTAGGGTTGGATTAGGCATACCCGCTACGCGGCTCCGCCTAATCCAACCCTAAACCTCTTTCCATATTCAAGGACGGAAAAGGGTTTAGGGTTGGATTAGGCATTCCCGCTTCGTGGATCCGCCTAATCCAACCCTAAACCCTTTTCCTTATTTAAGGTCACTAAACCCGCAAGAAACTAAACCCTAAGAGGGTATTGGTAAACCCTGTCGTGGATGTGATTCAAACATGGGGCACTGAACCTTAAGAGTAGGGTACTACATAAGACGGGACGGAAAAGGGTTTAGCATTGGATTAGGCGAACCCGCTCCGCGGATCCACGTAATCCAACCCTAAACCCTTTTCTATATTCAAGGTCACTAAACCTGCAAGAAACTGAACCCTAAGAGGGTATTGGTGAACCCTGTCGTGGATGTGTTTCAAACATGGGGCACCGAACCTTAAGAGTAGGGTACTGCATAAGACGGGACGGAAAAGGGTTTAGGGTTGGATTAGGCGTACCCGCTACGCGGCTCCGCCTAATTGAACCCTAAACCCTTTTCCTTATTCAAGGTCACTAAACCCGCAACAAATTGAACCCTAAGAGGGTATTGGTGAACCATGTCATGGATGTGATTCAAACATGGGGCACTGAACCTTAAGAGTAGGGTACTGCATAAGACGGGACGGAAAAGGGTTTAGGGTTGGATTAGGCGAACCCACTACGCGGATCCGCCTAATCCAACCCTAAACCCTTTTCCTTATTCAAGGACGGAAAAGGGTTTAGGGTGGGATTAGGCGTACCCGCTTTCCGGATCCGCCTAATCCAACCCTAAACCCTTTTCCTTATTCAAGGTCACTAAACCCGCAAGAAACTGAACCCTAAGAGGGTATTGGTAAACCCTGTCGTGGATGTGATTCAAACATGGGGCACTGAACCTTAAGAGTAGGGTACTGCATAAGACGGGACGGAAAAGGGTTTAGGGTTGGATTAAGCGTACCCGCTACGTGGCTACGCGGATTAGACGGGACGCTAAACTCCTTTCCTTATTCAAGGACGGAAAAAGGTTTAGGGTTGGATAAGGCGGACCCGCTTCGCGGGTCCGCCTAATCCAACCCTAAACCCTTTTCCTTATTAAAGGTCACTAAACCCTCAAGAAACTGAACCCTAAGAGGGTATTGGTGAACCCTGTCGTGGATGTGATTCAAACATGGGGCACTGAACCTTAAGAGTAGGGTACTACATAAGACAGGACGGAAAAGGGTTTAGGGTTGGATTAGGCGTACCCGTTACGCGGCTCCGCCTAATTGAACCCTAAACCCTTTTCCTTATTCAAGCTCACTAAACCCGCAAGAAATTGAACCCTAAGAGGGTATTGGTGAACCATGTCGTGGATGTGATTCAAACATGGGGCACTGAACCTTAAAAGTAGGGTACTGCATAAGACGGAGCGGAAAAGGGTTTAGGGTTGGATTAGGCATACCCGCTACGCGGCTCCGCCTAATCCAACCCTAAACCTTTTTCCATATTCAAGGACAGAAAAGGGTTTAGGGTTGGATTAGGCGTTCCCGCTTCGTGGATCCGCCTAATCCAACCCTAAACCCTTTTCCTTATTCAAGGTTACTAAACCCGCAAGAAACTGAATCCTAAGAAGGTATTGGTGAACCCTATCGTGTATGTGATTCAAGCATGGGGTATTGAACCATAAGAGTAGGGTACTGCATAAAACGGGACGGAAAAGGGTTTAGGGTTGGATTAGGCGAACCCGCTCCGCGGATCCGCCTAATCCAACCCTAAACCCTTTTCCTTATTCAAGGTCACTAAACCTGCAAGAAATTGAACCCTAAGAGGGTATTGGTGAACCCTGTCGTGGATGTGTTTCACACATGGGGCACCGAAACTTAAGAGTAGGGTACTGCACAAGACGGGACGGAAAAGGGTTTTGGGTTCGATTAGGCAAACCCACTACGCGGATCCGCCTAATCCAACCCTAAACCCTTTTCCTTATTCAAGGACGGAAAAGGGTTTAGGGTGGGATTAGGCGTACCCGCTTCACGGATCCGCCTAATCCAACCCTAAACCCTTTTCCTTATTCAAGGACGGAAAAGGGTTTAGGGTGGGATTAGGCGAACCCGCTTCGCGGATCCGCCTAATCCAACCCTAAACCCTTTTCCTTATTCAAGGTCACTAAACCTGCAAGAAACTGAACCCTAAGAGGGTATTGGTAAACCCTGTCGTGGATGTGATTCAAACATGGGGCACTGAACCTTAAGAGTAGGGTACTGCATAAGACGGGACGGAAAAGGGTTTAGGGTTGGATTAGGCGAACCCACTACGCGGATCCGCCTAATCAAACCCTAAACCGTTTTCCTTATTCAAGGACGGAAAAGGGTTTAGGGTTGGATTAGGCGAACCCGATTCGCGGATCCGTCTAATCCACCCCTAAACCCTTTTCCTTATTCAAGGTCACTAAACCCGCAAGAAACTGAACTCTAAGAGGGAATTGATGAACCCTGTCGTGGATGTGATTCAAACATGGGGCACTGAACCTTAAGAGTAGGGTACTGCATAAGACGGGACGGAAAAGGGTTTAGGGTTAGATTAGGCGGACCCGCTTCGCGGATCCGCCTAATCCAACCCTAAACCCTTTTCCTTATTCGAGGTCACTAAACCCGCAAGAAACTGAACCCTAAGAGGTTATTGGTAAACCCTGTCGTGGATGTGATTCAAACATGGGGCACTGAACCTTAAGAGTAGGGTACTGCATAAGACGGGACGGAAAAGGGTTTAGGGTTGGATAAGGCGGACCCGCTTCGCGGATCCGCCTAATCCAACCCTAAACCCTTTTCCTTATTCAAGGTCACTAAACCCGCAAGAAACTGAACCCTAAGAGGGTATTGGTGAACCCTGTCGTGGATGTGATTCAGACATGGGGCACTGAACCTTAAGAGTAGGGTACTGCATAAGACGGGACGGAAAAGGGTTTAGGGTTGGATTAGGCGTACCCGCTACGCGGCTCCGCCTAATTGAACCCTAAACCCTTTTCCTTATTCAAGGTCACTAAACCCGCAACAAATTGAACCCTAAGAGGGTATTGGTGAACCATGTCATGGATGTGATTCAAACATGGGGCACTGAACCTTAAGAGTAGGGTACTGCATAAGACGGGACGGAAAAGGGTTTAGGGTTGGATTAGGCGAACCCACTACGCGGATCCGCCTAATCCAACCCTAAACCATTTTCCTTATTCAAGGATGGAAAAGGGTTTAAGGTTGGATTAGGCGTACCCGCTTCGCGGATCCGCCTAATCCAACCCTAAACCCTTTTCCTTATTCAAGGTCACTAAACCCGCAAGAAACTGAACCCTAAGAGGGTATTGGTAAACCCTGTCGTGGATGTGATTCAAACATGGGGCACTGAACCTTAAGAGTAGGGTACTGCATAAGACGGGACGGAAAAGGGTTTAGGGTTGGATTAGGCATACCCGCTACGTGGCTACGCGGATTAGACGGGACGCTAAACTCTTTTCCTTATTCAAGGACGGAAAAATGTTTAGGGTTGGATAAGGCGGACCCGCTTCGCGGGTCCGCCTAATCCAACCCTAAACCCTTTTCCTTATTCAAGGTCACTAAACCCGCAAGAAACTGAACCCTAAGAGGGTATTGGTGAACCCTGTCGTGGATGTGATTCAAACATGGGGCACTGAACCTTAAGAGTAGGGTACTGCATAAGACGGGACGGAAAAGGGTTTAGGGTTGGATTAGGCGTACCCGCTACGCGGCTCCGCCTAATTGAACCCTAAACCCTTTTCCTTATTAAAGGTCACTAAACCCGCAAGAAATTGAACCCTAAAAGGGTATTAGTGAACCATGTCGTGGATGTGATTCAAACGCACTGAACCTTAAGAGTAGGATACTGCATAAGACGGAGCGGAAAAGGGTTTAGGGTTGGATTAGGCATACCCGCTACGCGGCTCCGCCTAATACAACCCTAAACCTTTTTCCATATTCAAGGACGGAAAAGGGTTTAGGGTTGGATTAGGCGTACCCGCTACGCGGCTCCGCCTAATTGAACCCTAAACCCTTTTCCTTATTCAAGGTCACTAAACCCGCAAGAAATTGAACCCTAAAAGGGTATTAGTTAACCATGTCGTGGATGTGATTCAAACATGGGGCACTGAACCTTAAGAGTAGGGTACTGCATAAAACGGGACGGAAAAGGGTTTAGGGTTGGATTAGGCGAACCCGCTCCGTGGATCCGCCTAATCCAACCCTAAACCCTTTTCCTTATTCAAGGTCACTAAACCTGCAAGAAACTGAACCCTAAGAGGGTATTGGTGAACCCTGTCATGGATGTGTTTCAAACATGGGGCACCGAACCTTAAGAGTAGGGTACTGCATAAGACGGGACGGAAAAGGGTTTTGGGTTGGATTAGGCAAACCCACTACGCGGATCCGCCTAATCCAACCCTAAACCCTTTTCCTTATTCAAGGACGGAAAAGGGTTTAGGGTGGGATTAGGCGTACCCGCTTCGCGGGTCCGCCTAATCCAACCCTAAACCCTTTTCCTTATTCAAGGTCACTAAACCCTCAAGAAACTGAACCCTAAGAGGGTATTGGTGAACCCTGTCGTGGATGTGATTCAAACATGGGGCACTGAACCTTAAGAGTAGGGTACTACATAAGACAGGACGGAAAAGGGTTTAGGGTTGGATTAGGCGTACCCGTTACGCGGCTCCGCCTAATTGAACCCTAAACCCTTTTCCTTATTCAAGCTCACTAAACCCGCAAGAAATTGAACCCTAAGAGGGTATTGGTGAACCATGTCGTGGATGTGATTCAAACATGGGGCACTGAACCTTAAGAGTAGGGTACTGCATAAGACGGAGCGGAAAAGGGTTTAGGGTTGGATTAGGCATACCCGCTACACGGCTCCGCCTAATCCAACCCTAAACCTTTTTCCATATTCAAGGACAGAAAAGGGTTTAGGGTTGGATTAGGCGTTCCCGCTTCGTGGATCCGCCTAATCCAACCCTAAACCCTTTTCCTTATTCAAGGTTACTAAACCCGCAAGAAACTGAATCCTAAGAAGGTATTGGTGAACCCTATCGTGGATGTGATTCAAGCATGGGGTACTGAACCATAAGAGTAGGGTACTGCATAAAACGGGACGGAAAAGGGTTTAGGGTTGGATTAGGCGAACCCGCTCCGCGGATCCGCCTAATCCAACCCTAAACCCTTTTCCTTATTCAAGGTCACTAAACCTGCAAGAAATTGAACCCTAAGAGGGTATTGGTGAACCCTGTCGTGGATGTGTTTCAAACATGGGGCACCGAACCTTAAGAGTAGGGTACTGCACAAGACGGGACGGAAAAGGGTTTTGGGTTGGATTAGGCAAACCCACTACGCGGATCCGCCTAATCCAACCCTAAACCCTTTTCCTTATTCAAGGACGGAAAAGGGTTTAGGGTGGGATTAGGCGAACCCGCTTCGCGGATCCGCCTAATCCAACCCTAAACCCTTTTCCTTATTCAAGGTCACTAAACCCGCAAGAAACTGAACCCTAAGAGGGTATTGGTAAACCCTGTCGTTGATGTGATTCAAACATGGGGCACTGAACCTTAAGAGTAGGGTACTGCATAAGACGGGACGGAAAAGGGTTTAGGGTTGGATTAAGCGTACCCGCTACGTGGCTACGCGGATTAGACGGGACGCTAAACTCTTTTCCTTATTCAAGGACGGAAAAAGGTTTAGGGTTGGATAAGGCGGACCCGCTTCGCGGGTCCGCCTAATCCAACCCTAAACCCTTTTCCTTATTCAAGGTCACTAAACCCTCAAGAAACTGAACCCTAAGAGGGTATTGGTGAACCCTGTCGTGGATGTGATTCAAACATGGGGCACTGAACCTTAAGAGTAGGGTACTGCATACGACAGGACGGAAAAGGGTTTAGGGTTGGATTAGGCGTACCCGTTACGCGGCTCCGCCTAATTGAACCCTAAACCCTTTTCCTTATTCAAGCTCACTAAACCCGCAAGAAATTGAACCCTAAGAGGGTATTGGTGAACCATGTCGTGGATGTGATTCAAACATGGGGCACTGAACCTTAAGAGTAGGGTACTGCATAAGACGGAGCGGAAAAGGGTTTAGGGTTGGATTAGGCATACCCGCTACGCGGCTCCGCCTAATCCAACCCCAAACCTTTTTCCATATTCAAGGACAGAAAAGGGTTTAGGGTTGGATTAGGCGTTCCCGCTTCGTGGATCCACCTAATCCAACCCTAAACCCTTTTCCTTATTCAAGGTTACTAAACCCGCAAGAAACTGAATCCTAAGAAGGTATTGGTGAACCCTATCGTGGATGTGATTCAAGCATGGGGTACTGAACCATAAGAGTAGGGTACTGCATAAAACGGGACGGAAAAGGGTTTAGGGTTGGATTAGGCGAACCCGCTCCGCGGATCCGCCTAATCCAACCCTAAACCCTTTACCTTATTCAAGGTCACTAAACCTGCAAGAAATTGAACCCTAAGAGGGTATTGGTGAACCCTGTCGTGGATGTGTTTCAAACATGGGGCACCGAACCTTAAGAGTAGGGTACTGCACAAGACGGGACGGAAAAGGGTTTTGGGTTGGATTAGGCAAACCCACTACGCGGATCCGCCTAATCAACCCTAAACCCTTTTCCTTATACAAGGTCACTAAACCCGCAAGAAACTGAACCCTAAGAGGGTATTGGTGAACCTTGTCGTGGATGTGATTCAAACATGGGGCACTGAACCTTAAGAGTAGGGTACTGCATAAGACGGGACGGAAAAGGGTTTAGGGTTGGATTAGGCGAACCCGCTCCGCGGATCCGCCTAATCCAACCCTAAACCCTTTTCCTTATTCAAGGTCACTAAACCTGCAAGAAATTGAACCCTAAGAGGGTATTGGTGAACCCTGTCGTGGATGTGTTTCAAACATGGGGCACCGAACCTTAAGAGTAGGGTACTGCACAAGACGGGACGGAAAAGGGTTTTGGGTTGGATTAGGCAAACCCACTACGCGGATCCGCCTAATCCAACCCTAAACCCTTTTCCTTATTCAAGGACGGAAAAGGGTTTAGGGTGGGATTAGGCGAACCCGCTTCGCGGATCCGCCTAATCCAACCCTAAACCCTTTTCCTTATTCAAGGTCACTAAACCCGCAAGAAACTGAACCCTAAGAGGGTATTGGTAAACCCTGTCGTTGATGTGATTCAAACATGGGGCACTGAACCTTAAGAGTAGGGTACTGCATAAGACGGGACGGAAAAGGGTTTAGGGTTGGATTAAGCGTACCCGCTACGTGGCTACGCGGATTAGACGGGACGCTAAACTCTTTTCCTTATTCAAGGACGGAAAAAGGTTTAGGGTTGGATAAGGCGGACCCGCTTCGCGGGTCCGCCTAATCCAACCCCAAACCCTTTTCCTTATTCAAGGTCACTAAACCCTCAAGAAACTGAACCCTAAGAGGGTATTGGTGAACCCTGTCGTGGATGTGATTCAAACATGGGGCACTGAACCTTAAGAGTAGGGTACTGCATACGACAGGACGGAAAAGGGTTTAGGGTTGGATTAGGCGTACCCGTTACGCGGCTCCGCCTAATTGAACCCTAAACCCTTTTCCTTATTCAAGCTCACTAAACCCGCAAGAAATTGAACCCTAAGAGGGTATTGGTGAACCATGTCGTGGATGTGATTCAAACATGGGGCACTGAACCTTAAGAGTAGGGTACTGCATAAGACGGAGCGGAAAAGGGTTTAGGGTTGGATTAGGCATACCCGCTACGCGGCTCCGCCTAATCCAACCCCAAACCTTTTTCCATATTCAAGGACAGAAAAGGGTTTAGGGTTGGATTAGGCGTTCCCGCTTCGTGGATCCACCTAATCCAACCCTAAACCCTTTTCCTTATTCAAGGTTACTAAACCCGCAAGAAACTGAATCCTAAGAAGGTATTGGTGAACCCTATCGTGGATGTGATTCAAGCATGGGGTACTGAACCATAAGAGTAGGGTACTGCATAAAACGGGACGGAAAAGGGTTTAGGGTTGGATTAGGCGAACCCGCTCCGTGGATCCGCCTAATCCAACCCTAAACCCTTTTCCTTATTCAAGGTCACTAAACCTGCAAGAAACTGAACCCTAAGAGGGTATTGGTGAACCCTGTCATGGATGTGTTTCAAACATGGGGCACCGAACCTTAAGAGTAGGGTACTGCATAAGACGGGACGGAAAAGGGTTTTGGGTTGGATTAGGCAAACCCACTACGCGGATCCGCCTAATCCAACCCTAAACCCTTTTCCTTATTCAAGGACGGAAAAGGGTTTAGGGTGGGATTAGGCGTACCCGCTTCGCGGGTCCGCCTAATCCAACCCTAAACCCTTTTCCTTATTCAAGGTCACTAAACCCTCAAGAAACTGAACCCTAAGAGGGTATTGGTGAACCCTGTCGTGGATGTGATTCAAACATGGGGCACTGAACCTTAAGAGTAGGGTACTACATAAGACAGGACGGAAAAGGGTTTAGGGTTGGATTAGGCGTACCCGTTACGCGGCTCCGCCTAATTGAACCCTAAACCCTTTTCCTTATTCAAGCTCACTAAACCCGCAAGAAATTGAACCCTAAGAGGGTATTGGTGAACCATGTCGTGGATGTGATTCAAACATGGGGCACTGAACCTTAAGAGTAGGGTACTGCATAAGACGGAGCGGAAAAGGGTTTAGGGTTGGATTAGGCATACCCGCTACACGGCTCCGCCTAATCCAACCCTAAACCTTTTTCCATATTCAAGGACAGAAAAGGGTTTAGGGTTGGATTAGGCGTTCCCGCTTCGTGGATCCGCCTAATCCAACCCTAAACCCTTTTCCTTATTCAAGGTTACTAAACCCGCAAGAAACTGAATCCTAAGAAGGTATTGGTGAACCCTATCGTGGATGTGATTCAAGCATGGGGTACTGAACCATAAGAGTAGGGTACTGCATAAAACGGGACGGAAAAGGGTTTAGGGTTGGATTAGGCGAACCCGCTCCGCGGATCCGCCTAATCCAACCCTAAACCCTTTTCCTTATTCAAGGTCACTAAACCTGCAAGAAATTGAACCCTAAGAGGGTATTGGTGAACCCTGTCGTGGATGTGTTTCAAACATGGGGCACCGAACCTTAAGAGTAGGGTACTGCACAAGACGGGACGGAAAAGGGTTTTGGGTTGGATTAGGCAAACCCACTACGCGGATCCGCCTAATCCAACCCTAAACCCTTTTCCTTATTCAAGGACGGAAAAGGGTTTAGGGTGGGATTAGGCGAACCCGCTTCGCGGATCCGCCTAATCCAACCCTAAACCCTTTTCCTTATTCAAGGTCACTAAACCCGCAAGAAACTGAACCCTAAGAGGGTATTGGTAAACCCTGTCGTTGATGTGATTCAAACATGGGGCACTGAACCTTAAGAGTAGGGTACTGCATAAGACGGGACGGAAAAGGGTTTAGGGTTGGATTAAGCGTACCCGCTACGTGGCTACGCGGATTAGACGGGACGCTAAACTCTTTTCCTTATTCAAGGACGGAAAAAGGTTTAGGGTTGGATAAGGCGGACCCGCTTCGCGGGTCCGCCTAATCCAACCCTAAACCCTTTTCCTTATTCAAGGTCACTAAACCCTCAAGAAACTGAACCCTAAGAGGGTATTGGTGAACCCTGTCGTGGATGTGATTCAAACATGGGGCACTGAACCTTAAGAGTAGGGTACTGCATACGACAGGACGGAAAAGGGTTTAGGGTTGGATTAGGCGTACCCGTTACGCGGCTCCGCCTAATTGAACCCTAAACCCTTTTCCTTATTCAAGCTCACTAAACCCGCAAGAAATTGAACCCTAAGAGGGTATTGGTGAACCATGTCGTGGATGTGATTCAAACATGGGGCACTGAACCTTAAGAGTAGGGTACTGCATAAGACGGAGCGGAAAAGGGTTTAGGGTTGGATTAGGCATACCCGCTACGCGGCTCCGCCTAATCCAACCCCAAACCTTTTTCCATATTCAAGGACAGAAAAGGGTTTAGGGTTGGATTAGGCGTTCCCGCTTCGTGGATCCACCTAATCCAACCCTAAACCCTTTTCCTTATTCAAGGTTACTAAACCCGCAAGAAACTGAATCCTAAGAAGGTATTGGTGAACCCTATCGTGGATGTGATTCAAGCATGGGGTACTGAACCATAAGAGTAGGGTACTGCATAAAACGGGACGGAAAAGGGTTTAGGGTTGGATTAGGCGAACCCGCTCCGCGGATCCGCCTAATCCAACCCTAAACCCTTTACCTTATTCAAGGTCACTAAACCTGCAAGAAATTGAACCCTAAGAGGGTATTGGTGAACCCTGTCGTGGATGTGTTTCAAACATGGGGCACCGAACCTTAAGAGTAGGGTACTGCACAAGACGGGACGGAAAAGGGTTTTGGGTTGGATTAGGCAAACCCACTACGCGGATCCGCCTAATCAACCCTAAACCCTTTTCCTTATACAAGGTCACTAAACCCGCAAGAAACTGAACCCTAAGAGGGTATTGGTGAACCTTGTCGTGGATGTGATTCAAACATGGGGCACTGAACCTTAAGAGTAGGGTACTGCATAAGACGGGACGGAAAAGGGTTTAGGGTTGGATTAGGCGAACCCACTACGCGGATCCGCCTAATCCAACCCTAAACCCTTTTCCTTATTCAAGGACGGAAAAGGGTTTAGGGTTGGATTAGGCGAACCCGCTTCGCGGATCCGCCTAATCCATCCCTAAACCCTTTTCCTTATTCAAGGTCACTAAACCCGCAAGAAACTGAACCCTAAGAGGGTATTGGTGAACCCTGTCGTGGATGTGATTCAAACATGGGGCACTGAACCTTAAGAGTAGGGTACTGCATAAGACGGGACGGAAAAGGGTATTAGTGAACCATGTCGTGGATGTGATTCAAACATGGGGCACTGAACCTTAAGAGTAGGATACTGCATAAGACGGAGCGGAAAAGGGTTTAGGGTTGGATTAGGCATACCCGCTACGCGGCTCCGCCTAATCCAACCCTAAACCTTTTTCCATATTCAAGGTCACTAAGCCCGCAAGAAATTGAACCCTAAAAGGGTATTAGTGAACCATGTCGTGGATGTGATTCAAACATGGGGCACTGAACCTTAAGAGTAGGGTACTGCATAAAACGGGACGGAAAAGGGTTTAGGGTTGAATTAGGCGAACCCGCTCCGTGGATCCGCCTAATCCAACCCTAAACCCTTTTCCTTATTCAAGGTCACTAAACCTGCAAGAAACTGAACCCTAAGAGGGTATTGGTGAACCCTGTCGTGGATGTGTTTCAAACATGGGGCACCGAACCTTAAGAGTAGGGTACTGCATAAGACGGGACGGAAAAGGGTTTTGGGTTGGATTAGGCAAACCCACTACGCGGATCCGCCTAATCCAACCCTAAACCCTTTTCCTTATTCAAGGACGGAAAAGGGTTTAGGGTGGGATTAGGCGTACCCGCTTCGCGGATCCGCCTAATCCAACCCTAAACCCTTTTCCTTATTCAAGGTCACTAAACCCGCAAGAAACTGAACCCTAAGATGGTATTGGTAAACCCTGTCGTGGATGTGATTCAAACATGGGGCACTGAACCTTAAGAGTAGGGTACTGCATAAGACGGGACGGAAAAGGGTTTAGGGTTGGATTAAGCGTACCCGCTACGTGGCTACGCGGATTAGACGGGACGCTAAACTCTTTTCCTTATTCAAGGACGGAAAAAGGTTTAGGGTAATCCAACCCTAAACCCTTTTCCTTATTCAAGGTCACTAAACCCTCAAGAAACTGAACCCTAAGAGGGTATTGGTGAACCCTGTCGTGGATATGATTCAAACATGGGGCACTGAACCTTAAGAGTAGGGTACTGCATAAAACGGGACGGAAAAGGGTTTAGGGTTGGATTAGGCGAACCCGCTTCGCGGATCCGCCTAATCCAACCCTAAACCCTTTTCCTTATTCAAGGTCACTAAACCCGCAAGAAAGTGAACCCTAAGAGGGTATTGGTGAACCCTGTCGTGGATGTGATTCAAACATGGGGCACTGAACCTTAAGAGTAGGGCACTGCATAAGACGGGGCGGAAAAGGGTTTAGGGTTGGATTAGGCATACCCGCTACGCGGCTCCGCCTAATCCAACCCTAAACCTTTTTCCATATTCAAGGACGGAAAAGGGTTTAGGGTTGGATTAGGCGTTCCCGCTTCGCAGATCCGCCTAATCCAACCCTAAACCCTTTTCCTTATTCATGGTCACTAAACCCGCAAGAAACTGAATCCTAAGAAGGTATAGGTGAACCCTGTCGTGGATGTGATTCAAGCATGGGGTACTGAACCCTTTTCCTTATTCAAGGTCACTAAACCTGTAAGAAACTGAACCCTAAGAGGGTATTGGTGAACCCTGTCGTGGATGTGATTCAAACATGGGGCACCGAACCTTAAGAGTAGGGTACTGCATAAGATGGGACGGAAAAGGGTTTTGGATTGGATTAGGCAAACCCACTACGCGGATCCGCCTAATCCAAACCTAAACCCTTTTGCTTATGCAAGGTCACTAAACCCGCAAGAAACTGAACCCTAAGAGGGTATTGGTGAACCCTGTCGTGGATGTGATTCAAACATGGGGCACTGAACCTTCAGAGTAGGGTACTACATAAGACGGGACGGAAAAGAGTTTAGGGTTGGATTAGGCGTACCCGGTACGCGGCTCCGCCTAATCCAACCCTAAACCTTTTTCCATATTCAAGGACGGAAAAGGGTTTAGGGTTGGATTAGGCGTACTCGCTTCGCGGATCCGCCAAATCCAACCCTAAACTCTTTTCCTTATTCAAGCTCACTAAACCCGCAAGAAATTGAACCCTAAGAGGGTATTGGTGAACCATGTCGTGGATGTGATTCAAACATGGGGCACTGAACCTTAAGAGTAGGGTACTGCATAAAACGGGACGGAAAAGGGTTTAGGGTTGGATTAGGCGAACCCGCTCCGCGGATCCGCCTAATCCAACCCTAAACCCTTTACCTTATTCAAGGTCACTAAACCTGCAAGAAATTGAACCCTAAGAGGGTATTGGTGAACCCTGTCGTGGATGTGTTTCAAACATGGGGCACCGAACCTTAAGAGTAGGGTACTGCACAAGACGGGACGGAAAAGGGTTTTGGGTTGGATTAGGCAAACCCACTACGCGGATCCGCCTAATCAACCCTAAACCCTTTTCCTTATACAAGGTCACTAAACCCGCAAGAAACTGAACCCTAAGAGGGTATTGGTGAACCTTGTCGTGGATGTGATTCAAACATGGGGCACTGAACCTTAAGAGTAGGGTACTGCATAAGACGGGACGGAAAAGGGTTTAGGGTTGGATTAGGCGAACCCACTACGCGGATCCGCCTAATCCAACCCTAAACCCTTTTACTTATTCAAGGACGGAAAAGGGTTTAGGGTTGGATTAGGCGAACCCGCTTCGCGGATCCGCCTAATCCATCCCTAAACCCTTTTCCTTATTCAAGGTCACTAAACCCGCAAGAAACTGAACCCTAAGAGGGTATTGGTGAACCCTGTCGTGGATGTGATTCAAACATGGGGCACTGAACCTTAAGAGTAGGGTACTGCATAAGACGGGACGGAAAAGGGTATTAGTGAACCATGTCGTGGATGTGATTCAAACATGGGGCACTGAACCTTAAGAGTAGGATACTGCATAAGACGGAGCGGAAAAGGGTTTAGGGTTGGATTAGGCATACCCGCTACGCGGCTCCGCCTAATCCAACCCTAAACCTTTTTCCATATTCAAGGTCACTAAGCCCGCAAGAAATTGAACCCTAAAAGGGTATTAGTGAACCATGTCGTGGATGTGATTCAAACATGGGGCACTGAACCTTAAGAGTAGGGTACTGCATAAAACGGGACGGAAAAGGGTTTAGGGTTGAATTAGGCGAACCCGCTCCGTGGATCCGCCTAATCCAACCCTAAACCCTTTTCCTTATTCAAGGTCACTAAACCTGCAAGAAACTGAACCCTAAGAGGGTATTGGTGAACCCTGTCGTGGATGTGTTTCAAACATGGGGCACCGAACCTTAAGAGTAGGGTACTGCATAAGACGGGACGGAAAAGGGTTTTGGGTTGGATTAGGCAAACCCACTACGCGGATCCGCCTAATCCAACCCTAAACCCTTTTCCTTATTCAAGGACGGAAAAGGGTTTAGGGTGGGATTAGGCGTACCCGCTTCGCGGATCCGCCTAATCCAACCCTAAACCCTTTTCCTTATTCAAGGTCACTAAACCCGCAAGAAACTGAACCCTAAGAGGGTATTGGTAAACCCTGTCGTGGATGTGATTCAAACATGGGGCACTGAACCTTAAGAGTAGGGTACTGCATAAGACGGGACGGAAAAGGGTTTAGGGTTGGATTAAGCGTACCCGCTACGTGGCTACGCGGATTAGACGGGACGCTAAACTCTTTTCCTTATTCAAGGACGGAAAAAGGTTTAGGGTAATCCAACCCTAAACCCTTTTCCTTATTCAAGGTCACTAAACCCTCAAGAAACTGAACCCTAAGAGGGTATTGGTGAACCCTGTCGTGGATATGATTCAAACATGGGGCACTGAACCTTAAGAGTAGGGTACTGCATAAAACGGGACGGAAAAGGGTTTAGGGTTGGATTAGGCGAACCCGCTTCGCGGATCCGCCTAATCCAACCCTAAACCCTTTTCCTTATTCAAGGTCACTAAACCCGCAAGAAAGTGAACCCTAAGAGGGTATTGGTGAACCCTGTCGTGGATGTGATTCAAACATGGGGCACTGAACCTTAAGAGTAGGGCACTGCATAAGACGGGGCGGAAAAGGGTTTAGGGTTGGATTAGGCATACCCGCTACGCGGCTCCGCCTAATCCAACCCTAAACCTTTTTCCATATTCAAGGACGGAAAAGGGTTTAGGGTTGGATTAGGCGTTCCCGCTTCGCAGATCCGCCTAATCCAACCCTAAACCCTTTTCCTTATTCATGGTCACTAAACCCGCAAGAAACTGAATCCTAAGAAGGTATAGGTGAACCCTGTCGTGGATGTGATTCAAGCATGGGGTACTGAACCCTTTTCCTTATTCAAGGTCACTAAACCTGTAAGAAACTGAACCCTAAGAGGGTATTGGTGAACCCTGTCGTGGATGTGATTCAAACATGGGGCACCGAACCTTAAGAGTAGGGTACTGCATAAGACGGGACGGAAAAGGGTTTTGGATTGGATTAGGCAAACCCACTACGCGGATCCGCCTAATCCAAACCTAAACCCTTTTGCTTATGCAAGGTCACTAAACCCGCAAGAAACTGAACCCTAAGAGGGTATTGGTGAACCCTGTCGTGGATGTGATTCAAACATGGGGCACTGAACCTTCAGAGTAGGGTACTACATAAGACGGGACGGAAAAGAGTTTAGGGTTGGATTAGGCGTACCCGGTACGCGGCTCCGCCTAATCCAACCCTAAACCTTTTTCCATATTCAAGGACGGAAAAGGGTTTAGGGTTGGATTAGGCGTACCCGCTTCGCGGATCCGCCAAATCCAACCCTAAACTCTTTTCCTTATTCAAGCTCACTAAACCCGCAAGAAATTGAACCCTAAGAGGGTATTGGTGAACCATGTCGTGGATGTGATTCAAACATGGGGCACTGAACCTTAAGAGTAGGGTACTGCATAAGACGGAGCGGAAAAGGGTTTAGGGTTGGATTAGGCATACCCGCTACGCGGCTCCGCCTAATCCAACCCCAAACCTTTTTCCATATTCAAGGACAGAAAAGGGTTTAGGGTTGGATTAGGCGTTCCCGCTTCGTGGATCCGCCTAATCCAACCCTAAACCCTTTTCCTTATTCAAGGTTACTAAACCCGCAAGAAACTGAATCCTAAGAAGGTATTGGTGAACCCTATCGTGGATGTGATTCAAGCATGGGGTACTGAACCATAAGAGTAGGGTACTGCATAAAACGGGACGGAAAAGGGTTTAGGGTTGGATTAGGCGAACCCACTCCGCGGATCCGCCTAATCCAACCCTAAACCCTTTACCTTATTCAAGGTCACTAAACCTGCAAGAAATTGAACCCTAAGAGGGTATTGGTGAACCCTGTCGTGGATGTGTTTCAAACATGGGGCACCGAACCTTAAGAGTAGGGTACTGCATAAGACGGGACGGAAAAGGGTTTTGGGTTGGATTAGGCAAACCCACTACGCGGATCCGCCTAATCAACCCTAAACCCTTTTCCTTATACAAGGTCACTAAACCCGCAAGAAAATGAACCCTAAGAGGGTATTGGTGAACCTTGTCGTGGATGTGATTCAAACATGGGGCACTGAACCTTAAGAGTAGGGTACTGCATAAGACGGGACGGAAAAGGGTTTAGGGTTGGATTAGGCGAACCCACTACGCGGATCCGCCTAATCCAACCCTAAACCCTTTTCCTTATTCAAGGACGGAAAAGGGTTTAGGGTTGGATTAGGCGAACCCGCTTCGCGGATCCGCCTAATCCATCCCTAAACCCTTTTCCTTATTCAAGGTCACTAAACCCGCAAGAAACTGAACCCTAAGAGGGTATTGGTGAACCCTGTCGTGGATGTGATTCAAACATGGGGCACTGAACCTTAAGAGTAGGGTACTGCATAAGACGGGACGGAAAAGGGTATTAGTGAACCATGTCGTGGATGTGATTCAAACATGGGGCACTGAACCTTAAGAGTAGGATACTGCATAAGACGGAGCGGAAAAGGGTTTAGGGTTGGATTAGGCATACCCGCTACGCGGCTCCGCCTAATCCAACCCTAAACCTTTTTCCATATTCAAGGTCACTAAGCCCGCAAGAAATTGAACCCTAAAAGGGTATTAGTGAACCATGTCGTGGATGTGATTCAAACATGGGGCACTGAACCTTAAGAGTAGGGTACTGCATAAAACGGGACGGAAAAGGGTTTAGGGTTGAATTAGGCGAACCCGCTCCGTGGATCCGCCTAATCCAACCCTAAACCCTTTTCCTTATTCAGGGTCACTAAACCTGCAAGAAACTGAACCCTAAGAGGGTATTGGTGAACCCTGTCGTGGATGTGTTTCAAACATGGGGCACCGAACCTTAAGAGTAGGGTACTGCATAAGACGGGACGGAAAAGGGTTTTGGGTTGGATTAGGCAAACCCACTACGCGGATCCGCCTAATCCAACCCTAAACCCTTTTCCTTATTCAAGGACGGAAAAGGGTTTAGGGTGGGATTAGGCGTACCCGCTTCGCGGATCCGCCTAATCCAACCCTAAACCCTTTTCCTTATTCAAGGTCACTAAACCCGCAAGAAACTGAACCCTAAGAGGGTATTGGTAAACCCTGTCGTGGATGTGATTCAAACATGGGGCACTGAACCTTAAGAGTAGGGTACTGCATAAGACGGGACGGAAAAGGGTTTAGGGTTGGATTAAGCGTACCCGCTACGTGGCTACGCGGATTAGACGGGACGCTAAACTCTTTTCCTTATTCAAGGACGGAAAAAGGTTTAGGGTAATCCAACCCTAAACCCTTTTCCTTATTCAAGGTCACTAAACCCTCAAGAAACTGAACCCTAAGAGGGTATTGGTGAACCCTGTCGTGGATATGATTCAAACATGGGGCACTGAACCTTAAGAGTAGGGTACTGCATAAAACGGGACGGAAAAGGGTTTAGGGTTGGATTAGGCGAACCCGCTTCGCGGATCCGCCTAATCCAACCCTAAACCCTTTTCCTTATTCAAGGTCACTAAACCCGCAAGAAAGTGAACCCTAAGAGGGTATTGGTGAACCCTGTCGTGGATGTGATTCAAACATGGGGCACTGAACCTTAAGAGTAGGGCACTGCATAAGACGGGGCGGAAAAGGGTTTAGGGTTGGATTAGGCATACCCGCTACGCGGCTCCGCCTAATCCAACCCTAAACCTTTTTCCATATTCAAGGACGGAAAAGGGTATAGGGTTGGATTAGGCGTTCCCGCTTCGCAGATCCGCCTAATCCAACCCTAAACCCTTTTCCTTATTCATGGTCACTAAACCCGCAAGAAACTGAATCCTAAGAAGGTATAGGTGAACCCTGTCGTGGATGTGATTCAAGCATGGGGTACTGAACCCTTTTCCTTATTCAAGGTCACTAAACCTGTAAGAAACTGAACCCTAAGAGGGTATTGGTGAACCCTGTCGTGGATGTGATTCAAACATGGGGCACCGAACCTTAAGAGTAGGGTACTGCATAAGACGGGACGGAAAAGGGTTTTGGATTGGATTAGGCAAACCCACTACGCGGATCCGCCTAATCCAAACCTAAACCCTTTTGCTTATGCAAGGTCACTAAACCCGCAAGAAACTGAACCCTAAGAGGGTATTGGTGAACCCTGTCGTGGATGTGATTCAAACATGGGGCACTGAACCTTCAGAGTAGGGTACTACATAAGACGGGACGGAAAAGAGTTTAGGGTTGGATTAGGCGTACCCGGTACGCGGCTCCGCCTAATCCAACCCTAAACCTTTTTCCATATTCAAGGACGGAAAAGGGTTTAGGGTTGGATTAGGCGTACCCGCTTCGCGGATCCGCCAAATCCAACCCTAAACTCTTTTCCTTATTCAAGCTCACTAAACCCGCAAGAAATTGAACCCTAAGAGGGTATTGGTGAACCATGTCGTGGATGTGATTCAAACATGGGGCACTGAACCTTAAGAGTAGGGTACTGCATAAGACGGAGCGGAAAAGGGTTTAGGGTTGGATTAGGCATACCCGCTACGCGGCTCCGCCTAATCCAACCCCAAACCTTTTTCCATATTCAAGGACAGAAAAGGGTTTAGGGTTGGATTAGGCGTTCCCGCTTCGTGGATCCGCCTAATCCAACCCTAAACCCTTTTCCTTATTCAAGGTTACTAAACCCGCAAGAAACTGAATCCTAAGAAGGTATTGGTGAACCCTATCGTGGATGTGATTCAAGCATGGGGTACTGAACCATAAGAGTAGGGTACTGCATAAAACGGGACGGAAAAGGGTTTAGGGTTGGATTAGGCGAACCCACTCCGCGGATCCGCCTAATCCAACCCTAAACCCTTTACCTTATTCAAGGTCACTAAACCTGCAAGAAATTGAACCCTAAGAGGGTATTGGTGAACCCTGTCGTGGATGTGTTTCAAACATGGGGCACCGAACCTTAAGAGTAGGGTACTGCATAAGACGGGACGGAAAAGGGTTTTGGGTTGGATTAGGCAAACCCACTACGCGGATCCGCCTAATCAACCCTAAACCCTTTTCCTTATACAAGGTCACTAAACCCGCAAGAAAATGAACCCTAAGAGGGTATTGGTGAACCTTATCGTGGATGTGATTCAAACATGGGGCACTGAACCTTAAGAGTAGGGTACTGCATAAGACGGGACGGAAAAGGGTTTAGGGTTGGATTAGGCGAACCCACTACGCGGATCCGCCTAATCCAACCCTAAACCCTTTTCCTTATTCAAGGACGGAAAAGGGTTTAGGGTTGGATTAGGCGAACCCGCTTCGCGGATCCGCCTAATCCATCCCTAAACCCTTTTCCTTATTCAAGGTCACTAAACCCGCAAGAAACTGAACCCTAAGAGGGTATTGGTGAACCCTGTCGTGGATGTGATTCAAACATGGGGCACTGAACCTTAAGAGTAGGGTACTGCATAAGACGGGACGGAAAAGGGTATTAGTGAACCATGTCGTGGATGTGATTCAAACATGGGGCACTGAACCTTAAGAGTAGGATACTGCATAAGACGGAGCGGAAAAGGGTTTAGGGTTGGATTAGGCATACCCGCTACGCGGCTCCGCCTAATCCAACCCTAAACCTTTTTCCATATTCAAGGTCACTAAGCCCGCAAGAAATTGAACCCTAAAAGGGTATTAGTGAACCATGTCGTGGATGTGATTCAAACATGGGGCACTGAACCTTAAGAGTAGGGTACTGCATAAAACGGGACGGAAAAGGGTTTAGGGTTGAATTAGGCGAACCCGCTCCGTGGATCCGCCTAATCCAACCCTAAACCCTTTTCCTTATTCAGGGTCACTAAACCTGCAAGAAACTGAACCCTAAGAGGGTATTGGTGAACCCTGTCGTGGATGTGTTTCAAACATGGGGCACCGAACCTTAAGAGTAGGGTACTGCATAAGACGGGACGGAAAAGGGTTTTGGGTTGGATTAGGCAAACCCACTACGCGGATCCGCCTAATCCAACCCTAAACCCTTTTCCTTATTCAAGGACGGAAAAGGGTTTAGGGTGGGATTAGGCGTACCCGCTTCGCGGATCCGCCTAATCCAACCCTAAACCCTTTTCCTTATTCAAGGTCACTAAACCCGCAAGAAACTGAACCCTAAGAGGGTATTGGTAAACCCTGTCGTGGATGTGATTCAAACATGGGGCACTGAACCTTAAGAGTAGGGTACTGCATAAGACGGGACGGAAAAGGGTTTAGGGTTGGATTAAGCGTACCCGCTACGTGGCTACGCGGATTAGACGGGACGCTAAACTCTTTTCCTTATTCAAGGACGGAAAAAGGTTTAGGGTAATCCAACCCTAAACCCTTTTCCTTATTCAAGGTCACTAAACCCTCAAGAAACTGAACCCTAAGAGGGTATTGGTGAACCCTGTCGTGGATATGATTCAAACATGGGGCACTGAACCTTAAGAGTAGGGTACTGCATAAAACGGGACGGAAAAGGGTTTAGGGTTGGATTAGGCGAACCCGCTTCGCGGATCCGCCTAATCCAACCCTAAACCCTTTTCCTTATTCAAGGTCACTAAACCCGCAAGAAAGTGAACCCTAAGAGGGTATTGGTGAACCCTGTCGTGGATGTGATTCAAACATGGGGCACTGAACCTTAAGAGTAGGGCACTGCATAAGACGGGGCGGAAAAGGGTTTAGGGTTGGATTAGGCATACCCGCTACGCGGCTCCGCCTAATCCAACCCTAAACCTTTTTCCATATTCAAGGACGGAAAAGGGTATAGGGTTGGATTAGGCGTTCCCGCTTCGCAGATCCGCCTAATCCAACCCTAAACCCTTTTCCTTATTCATGGTCACTAAACCCGCAAGAAACTGAATCCTAAGAAGGTATAGGTGAACCCTGTCGTGGATGTGATTCAAGCATGGGGTACTGAACCCTTTTCCTTATTCAAGGTCACTAAACCTGTAAGAAACTGAACCCTAAGAGGGTATTGGTGAACCCTGTCGTGGATGTGATTCAAACATGGGGCACCGAACCTTAAGAGTAGGGTACTGCATAAGACGGGATGGAAAAGGGTTTTGGATTGGATTAGGCAAACCCACTACGCGGATCCGCCTAATCCAAACCTAAACCCTTTTGCTTATGCAAGGTCACTAAACCCGCAAGAAACTGAACCCTAAGAGGGTATTGGTGAACCCTGTCGTGGATGTGATTCAAACATGGGGCACTGAACCTTCAGAGTAGGGTACTACATAAGACGGGACGGAAAAGAGTTTAGGGTTGGATTAGGCGTACCCGGTACGCGGCTCCGCCTAATCCAACCCTAAACCTTTTTCCATATTCAAGGACGGAAAAGGGTTTAGGGTTGGATTAGGCGTACCCGCTTCGCGGATCCGCCAAATCCAACCCTAAACTCTTTTCCTTATTCAAGCTCACTAAACCCGCAAGAAATTGAACCCTAAGAGGGTATTGGTGAACCATGTCGTGGATGTGATTCAAACATGGGGCACTGAACCTTAAGAGTAGGGTACTGCATAAGACGGAGCGGAAAAGGGTTTAGGGTTGGATTAGGCATACCCGCTACGCGGCTCCGCCTAATCCAACCCCAAACCTTTTTCCATATTCAAGGACAGAAAAGGGTTTAGGGTTGTATTAGGCGTTCCCGCTTCGTGGATCCGCCTAATCCAACCCTAAACCCTTTTCCTTATTCAAGGTTACTAAACCCGCAAGAAACTGAATCCTAAGAAGGTATTGGTGAACCCTATCGTGGATGTGATTCAAGCATGGGGTACTGAACCATAAGAGTAGGGTACTGCATAAAACGGGACGGAAAAGGGTTTAGGGTTGGATTAGGCGAACCCGCTCCGCGGATCCGCCTAATCCAACCCTAAACCCTTTACCTTATTCAAGGACGGAAAAGGGTTTAGGGTTGGATTAGGCGAACCCGCTTCGCGGATCCGCCTAATCCATCCCTAAACCCTTTTCCTTATTCAAGGTCACTAAACCCGCAAGAAACTGAACCCTAAGAGGGTATTGGTGAACCCTGTCGTGGATGTGATTCAAACATGGGGCACTGAACCTTAAGAGTAGGGTACTGCATAAGACGGGACGGAAAAGGGTATTAGTGAACCATGTCGTGGATGTGATTCAAACATGGGGCACTGAACCTTAAGAGTAGGATACTGCATAAGACGGAGCGGAAAAGGGTTTAGGGTTGGATTAGGCATACCCGCTACGCGGCTCCGCCTAATCCAACCCTAAACCTTTTTCCATATTCAAGGTCACTAAGCCCGCAAGAAATTGAACCCTAAAAGGGTATTAGTGAACCATGTCGTGGATGTGATTCAAACATGGGGCACTGAACCTTAAGAGTAGGGTACTGCATAAAACGGGACGGAAAAGGGTTTAGGGTTGAATTAGGCGAACCCGCTCCGTGGATCCGCCTAATCCAACCCTAAACCCTTTTCCTTATTCAAGGTCACTAAACCTGCAAGAAACTGAACCCTAAGAGGGTATTGGTGAACCCTGTCGTGGATGTGTTTCAAACATGGGGCACCGAACCTTAAGAGTAGGGTACTGCATAAGACGGGACGGAAAAGGGTTTTGGGTTGGATTAGGCAAACCCACTACGCGGATCCGCCTAATCCAACCCTAAACCCTTTTCCTTATTCAAGGTCACTAAACCCGCAAGAAACTGAACCCTAAGAGGGTATTGGTAAACCCTGTCGTGGATGTGATTCAAACATGGGGCACTGAACCTTAAGAGTAGGGTACTGCATAAGACGGGACGGAAAAGGGTTTAGGGTTGGATTAAGCGTACCCGCTACGTGGCTACGCGGATTAGACGGGACGCTAAACTCTTTTCCTTATTCAAGGACGGAAAAAGGTTTAGGGTAATCCAACCCTAAACCCTTTTCCTTATTCAAGGTCACTAAACCCTCAAGAAACTGAACCCTAAGAGGGTATTGGTGAACCCTGTCGTGGATATGATTCAAACATGGGGCACTGAACCTTAAGAGTAGGGTACTGCATAAAACGGGACGGAAAAGGGTTTAGGGTTGGATTAGGCGAACCCGCTTCGCGGATCCGCCTAATCCAACCCTAAACCCTTTTCCTTATTCAAGGTCACTAAACCCGCAAGAAAGTGAACCCTAAGAGGGTATTGGTGAACCCTGTCGTGGATGTGATTCAAACATGGGGCACTGAACCTTAAGAGTAGGGCACTGCATAAGACGGGGCGGAAAAGGGTTTAGGGTTGGATTAGGCATACCCGCTACGCGGCTCCGCCTAATCCAACCCTAAACCTTTTTCCATATTCAAGGACGGAAAAGGGTTTAGGGTGGGATTAGGCGTACCCGCTTCGCGGATCCGCCTAATCCAACCCTAAACCCTTTTCCTTATTCAAGGTCACTAAACCCGCAAGAAACTGAACCCTAAGAGGGTATTGGTAAACCCTGTCGTGGATGTGATTCAAACATGGGGCACTGAACCTTAAGAGTAGGGTACTGCATAAGACGGGACGGAAAAGGGTTTAGGGTTGGATTAAGCGTACCCGCTACGTGGCTACGCGGATTAGACGGGACGCTAAACTCTTTTCCTTATTCAAGGACGGAAAAAGGTTTAGGGTAATCCAACCCTAAACCCTTTTCCTTATTCAAGGTCACTAAACCCTCAAGAAACTGAACCCTAAGAGGGTATTGGTGAACCCTGTCGTGGATATGATTCAAACATGGGGCACTGAACCTTAAGAGTAGGGTACTGCATAAAACGGGACGGAAAAGGGTTTAGGGTTGGATTAGGCGAACCCGCTTCGCGGATCCGCCTAATCCAACCCTAAACCCTTTTCCTTATTCAAGGTCACTAAACCCGCAAGAAAGTGAACCCTAAGAGGGTATTGGTGAACCCTGTCGTGGATGTGATTCAAACATGGGGCACTGAACCTTAAGAGTAGGGCACTGCATAAGACGGGGCGGAAAAGGGTTTAGGGTTGGATTAGGCATACCCGCTACGCGGCTCCGCCTAATCCAACCCTAAACCTTTTTCCATATTCAAGGACGGAAAAGGGTTTAGGGTTGGATTAGGCGTTCCCGCTTCGCAGATCCGCCTAATCCAACCCTAAACCCTTTTCCTTATTCATGGTCACTAAACCCGCAAGAAACTGAATCCTAAGAAGGTATAGGTGAACCCTGTCGTGGATGTGATTCAAGCATGGGGTACTGAACCCTTTTCCTTATTCAAGGTCACTAAACCTGTAAGAAACTGAACCCTAAGAGGGTATTGGTGAACCCTGTCGTGGATGTGATTCAAACATGGGGCACCGAACCTTAAGAGTAGGGTACTGCATAAGACGGGACGGAAAAGGGTTTTGGATTGGATTAGGCAAACCCACTACGCGGATCCGCCTAATCCAAACCTAAACCCTTTTGCTTATGCAAGGTCACTAAACCCGCAAGAAACTGAACCCTAAGAGGGTATTGGTGAACCCTGTCGTGGATGTGATTCAAACATGGGGCACTGAACCTTCAGAGTAGGGTACTACATAAGACGGGACGGAAAAGGGTTTAGGGTTGGATTAGGCGAACCCACTACGCGGATCCGCCTAATCCAACCCTAAACCCTTTTCCTTATTCAAGGACGGAAAAGGGTTTAGGGTTGGATTAGGCGAACCCGCTTCGCGGATCCGCCTAATCCATCCCTAAACCCTTTTCCTTATTCAAGGTCACTAAACCCGCAAGAAACTGAACCCTAAGAGGGTATTGGTGAACCCTGTCGTGGATGTGATTCAAACATGGGGCACTGAACCTTAAGAGTAGGGTACTGCATAAGACGGGACGGAAAAGGGTATTAGTGAACCATGTCGTGGATGTGATTCAAACATGGGGCACTGAACCTTAAGAGTAGGATACTGCATAAGACGGAGCGGAAAAGGGTTTAGGGTTGGATTAGGCATACCCGCTACGCGGCTCCGCCTAATCCAACCCTAAACCTTTTTCCATATTCAAGGTCACTAAGCCCGCAAGAAATTGAACCCTAAAAGGGTATTAGTGAACCATGTCGTGGATGTGATTCAAACATGGGGCACTGAACCTTAAGAGTAGGGTACTGCATAAAACGGGACGGAAAAGGGTTTAGGGTTGAATTAGGCGAACCCGCTCCGTGGATCCGCCTAATCCAACCCTAAACCCTTTTCCTTATTCAAGGTCACTAAACCTGCAAGAAACTGAACCCTAAGAGGGTATTGGTGAACCCTGTCGTGGATGTGTTTCAAACATGGGGCACCGAACCTTAAGAGTAGGGTACTGCATAAGACGGGACGGAAAAGGGTTTTGGGTTGGATTAGGCAAACCCACTACGCGGATCCGCCTAATCCAACCCTAAACCCTTTTCCTTATTCAAGGACGGAAAAGGGTTTAGGGTGGGATTAGGCGTACCCGCTTCGCGGATCCGCCTAATCCAACCCTAAACCCTTTTCCTTATTCAAGGTCACTAAACCCGCAAGAAACTGAACCCTAAGAGGGTATTGGTAAACCCTGTCGTGGATGTGATTCAAACATGGGGCACTGAACCTTAAGAGTAGGGTACTGCATAAGACGGGACGGAAAAGGGTTTAGGGTTGGATTAAGCGTACCCGCTACGTGGCTACGCGGATTAGACGGGACGCTAAACTCTTTTCCTTATTCAAGGACGGAAAAAGGTTTAGGGTAATCCAACCCTAAACCCTTTTCCTTATTCAAGGTCACTAAACCCTCAAGAAACTGAACCCTAAGAGGGTATTGGTGAACCCTGTCGTGGATATGATTCAAACATGGGGCACTGAACCTTAAGAGTAGGGTACTGCATAAAACGGGACGGAAAAGGGTTTAGGGTTGGATTAGGCGAACCCGCTTCGCGGATCCGCCTAATCCAACCCTAAACCCTTTTCCTTATTCAAGGTCACTAAACCCGCAAGAAAGTGAACCCTAAGAGGGTATTGGTGAACCCTGTCGTGGATGTGATTCAAACATGGGGCACTGAACCTTAAGAGTAGGGCACTGCATAAGACGGGGCGGAAAAGGGTTTAGGGTTGGATTAGGCATACCCGCTACGCGGCTCCGCCTAATCCAACCCTAAACCTTTTTCCATATTCAAGGACGGAAAAGGGTTTAGGGTTGGATTAGGCGTTCCCGCTTCGCAGATCCGCCTAATCCAACCCTAAACCCTTTTCCTTATTCATGGTCACTAAACCCGCAAGAAACTAAATCCTAAGAAGGTATAGGTGAACCCTGTCGTGGATGTGATTCAAGCATGGGGTACTGAACCCTTTTCCTTATTCAAGGTCACTAAACCTGTAAGAAACTGAACCCTAAGAGGGTATTGGTGAACCCTGTCGTGGATGTGATTCAAACATGGGGCACCGAACCTTAAGAGTAGGGTACTGCATAAGACGGGACGGAAAAGGGTTTTGGATTGGATTAGGCAAACCCACTACGCGGATCCGCCTAATCCAAACCTAAACCCTTTTGCTTATGCAAGGTCACTAAACCCGCAAGAAACTGAACCCTAAGAGGGTATTGGTGAACCCTGTCGTGGATGTGATTCAAACATGGGGCACTGAACCTTCAGAGTAGGGTACTACATAAGACGGGACGGAAAAGAGTTTAGGGTAGGATTAGGCGTACCCGGTACGCGGCTCCGCCTAATCCAACCCTAAACCTTTTTCCATATTCAAGGACGGAAAAGGGTTTAGGGTTGGATTAGGCGTACCCGCTTCGCGGATCCGCCAAATCCAACCCTAAACTCTTTTCCTTATTCAAGGTCACTAAACCTGCAAGAAACTGAACCCTAAGAGGGTATTGGTGAACCCTGTCGTGGATGTGATTCAAACATGGGGCACTGAACCTTAAGAGTAGGGTACTGCATAAGACGGGACGGAAAAGGGTTTAGGGTTGGATTAGGCGTACCCGCTTTGCGGATCCGCCTAATCCAACCCTAATCCCTTTTCCTTTTTCAAGGTCACTAAACCCGCAAGAAACTGATCCCTAAAAGGTTATTGGTAAACCCTGTCGTGGATGTGATTCAAACATGGGGCACTGAACCTTAAGAGTAGGGTACTGCATAAGACGGGACGGAAAAGGGTTTAGGGTTGGAGAAGGCGTACCCGCTACGCGGCTCCGCCTAATTGAACCCTAAACCCTTTTCCTTATTCAAGGACGGAAAAGGGTTTAGGGTTGGATTAGGCGAACCCGCTTCGCGGATCCGCCTAATCCAACCCTAATCCCTTTTCCTTTTTCAAGGTCACTAAACCCGCAAGAAACTGATCCCTAAGAGGTTATTGGTGAACCCTGTCGTGGATGTGATTCAAACATGGGGCACTGAACCTTAAGAGTAGGGTACTGCATAAGACGGGACGGAAAAGGGTTTAGGGTTAGATTAGCCGTACCCGCTACGCGGCTCCGCCTAATTGAACCCAAAACCCTTTTCCTCATTCAAGGTCACCAAACCCGCAAGAAATTGAACCCTAAGAGGGTATTGGTGAACCATGTCGTGGATGTGATTCAAACATGGGGCACTGAACCTTTAAGAGTAGGGTACTGCATAAGACGGGGCGGAAAAGGGTTTAGGGTTGGATTAGGCATACCCGCTACGCGGATCCGCCTAATCCAACCCTAAACCCTTTTCCTTATTCAAGGTGACTAAACCCGCAAGAAACTGAATCCTAAGAAGGTATTGGTGAACCCTGTCGTGGATGTGATTCAAGCATGGGGTACTGAACCTTAAGAGTAGGGTACTGCATAAAACGGGACGTAAAAGGGTTTAGGGTTGGATTAGGCGAACCCGCTACGCGGATCCGCCTAATCCAACCCTAAACCCTCTTCCTTATTCAAGGTCACTAAATCTGCAAGAAACTGAACCCTAAGAGGGTATTGGTTAACCCTGTCGTGGATGTGATTCAAACATGGGGCACCGAACCTTAAGAGTAGGGTACTGCGTAAGACGGGACGGGAAAAGGTTTTGGGTTGGATTAGGCGAACCCACTACGCGGATCCGCCTAATCCAACCCTAAACCCTTTTCCTTATTCAAGGACGGAAAAGGGTTTAGCGTTGGATTAGGCGAACCCGCTTCGCGGATCCGCCTAATCCAATCCTAAACCCTTTTCCTTATTCAAGGTCACTAAACCCGCAAGAAACTGAACCCTAATAGGGTATTGGTGAACCCTGTCGTGGATGTGATTCAAACATGGGGCACTGAATCTTAAGAGTAGGGTACTGCATAAGACGGGACGGAAAAGGGTTTAGGGTTGGATTAGGCATTCCCGCTTCGCGGATCCGCCTAATCCAACCCTAATCCCTTTTCCTTTTTCAAGGTCACTAAACCCGCAAGAAACTGATCCCTAAGAGGTTATTGGTAAACCCTGTCGTGGATGTGATTCAAACATGGGTCACTGAACCATAAGAGTAGGGTACTGCATAAGACGGGACGTAAATGGGTTTAGGGTTGGATTAGGCGGACCCGCTTCGCGGATCCGCCTAATCCAACCCTAAACCCTTTTCCTTATTCAAGGTCACTAAACTCGCAAGAAACTGAACCCTAAGAGGGTATTGGTGAACCTTGTCATGGATGTGATTCAAACATGGGGCACTGAACCTTAAGAGTAGGGTACTGCATAAGACGGGACAGAAAAGGGTTTAGGGTTGGATTAGGCGTTCCCGCTTCGCGGATCCGCCTAATCCAACCCTAATCCCTTTTCCTTTTTCAAGGTCACTAAACCCGCAAGAAACTGATCCCTAAGAGGTTATTGGTAAACCCTGTCGTGGATGTTATTCAAACATGGGTCACTGAACCATAAGAGTAGGGTACTGCATAAGACGGGACGTAAATGGGTTTAGGGTTGGATTAGGCGGACCCGCTTCGCGGATCCGCCTAATCCAACCCTAAACCCTTTTCCTTATTCAAGGTCACTAAACCCGCAAGAAACTGAACCCTAAGAGGGTATTGGTGAACCCTTTCGTGGATGTGATTCAAACATGGGGCACTGAACCTTAAGAGTAGGGTACTGCATAAGACGGGACGGAAAAGGGTTTAGGGTTGGATTAGGCGTTCCCGCTTCGCGGATCCGCCTAATCCAACCCTAATCCCTTTTCCTTTTTCAAGGTCACTAAACCCGCAAGAAACTGATCCCTAAGAGGTTATTGGTAAACCCTGTGGTGGATGTGATTCAAACATGGGTCACTGAACCATAAGAGTAGGGTACTGCATAAGACGGGACGTAAATGGGTTTAGGGTTGGATTAGGCGGACCCGCTTCGCGGCTCCGCCTAATTGAACCCTAAACCCTTTTCCTTATTCAAGGTCACTAAACCCGCAAGAAATTGATCCCTAAGAGGGTATTGGTGAACCATGTCGTGGATGTGATTCAAACATGGGGCACTGAACCTTAAGAGTAGGGTACTGCATAAGACGGGGCGGAAAAGGGTTTAGGGTTGGATTAGGCGTACCCGCTTTGCGGATCCGCCTAATCCAACCCTAATCCCTTTTCCTTTTTCAAGGTCACTAAACCCGCAAGAAACTGATCCCTAAAAGGTTATTGGTAAACCCTGTCGTGGATGTGATTCAAACATGGGGCACTGAACCTTAAGAGTAGGGTACTGCATAAGACGGGACGGAAAAGGGTTTAGGGTTGGAGAAGGCGTACCCGCTACGCGGCTCCGCCTAATTGAACCCTAAACCCTTTTCCTTATTCAAGGACGGAAAAGGGTTTAGGGTTGGATTAGGCGAACCCGCTTCGCGGATCCGCCTAATCCAACCCTAATCCCTTTTCCTTTTTCAAGGTCACTAAACCCGCAAGAAAATGATCCCTAAGAGGTTATTGGTGAACCCTGTCGTGGATGTGATTCAAACATGGGGCACTGAACCTTAAGAGTAGGGTACTGCATAAGACGGGACGTAAAAGGGTTTAGGGTTGGATTAGGCGGACCCGCTTCGCGGATCCGCCTAATCCAACCCTAAACCCTTTTCCTTATTCAAGGTCACTAAACCCGCAAGAAACTGAACCCTAAGAGGGTATTGGTGAACCCTGTCGTGGATGTGATTCAAACATGGGGCACTGAACCTTAAGAGTAGGGTACTGCATAAGACGGGACGGAAAAGGGTTTAGGGTTAGATTAGCCGTACCCGCTACGCGGCTCCGCCTAATTGAACCCAAAACCCTTTTCCTTATTCAAGGTCACCAAACCCGCAAGAAATTGAACCCTAAGAGGGTATTGGTGAACCATGTCGTGGATGTGATTCAAACATGGGGCACTGAACCTTTAAGAGTAGGGTACTGCATAAGACGGGGCGGAAAAGGGTTTAGGGTTGGATTAGGCATACCCGCTACGCGGATCCGCCTAATCCAACCCTAAACCCTTTTCCTTATTCAAGGTCACTAAACCCGCAAGAAACTGAATCCTAAGAAGGTATTGGTGAACCCTGTCGTGGATGTGATTCAAGCATGGGGTACTGAACCTTAAGAGTAGGGTACTGCATAAAACGGGACGTAAAAGGGTTTAGGGTTGGATTAGGCGAACCCGCTACGTGGATCCGCCTAATCCAACCCTAAACCCTCTTCCTTATTCAAGGTCACTAAATCTGCAAGAAACTGAACCCTAAGAGGGTATTGGTTAACCCTGTCGTGGATGTGATTCAAACATGGGGCACCGAACCTTAAGAGTAGGGTACTGCGTAAGACGGGACGGAAAAAGGTTTTGGGTTGGATTAGGCGAACCCACTACGCGGATCCGCCTAATCCAACCCTAAACCCTTTTCCTTATTCAAGGACGTAAAAGGGTTTAGCGTTGGATTAGGCGAACCCGCTTCGCGGATCCGCCTAATCCAATCCTAAACCCTTTTCCTTATTCAAGGTCACTAAACCCGCAAGAAACTGAACCCTAATAGGGTATTGGTGAACCCTGTCGTGGATGTGATTCAAACATGGGGCACTGAACCTTAAGAGTAGGGTACTGCATAAGACTGGACGGAAAAGGGTTTAGGGTTGGATTAGGCGTTCCCGCTTCGCGGATCCGCCTAATCCAACCCTAATCCCTTTTCCTTTTTCAAGGTCACTAAACCCGCAAGAAACTGATCCCTAAGAGGTTATTGGTAAACCCTGTCGTGGATGTGATTCAAACATGGGTCACTGAACCATAAGAGTAGGGTACTGCATAAGACGGGACGTAAATGGGTTTAGGGTTGGATTAGGCGGACCCGCTTCGCGGATCCGCCTAATCCAACCCTAAACCCTTTTCCTTATTCAAGGTCACTAAACTCGCAAGAAACTGAACCCTAAGAGGGTATTGGTGAACCTTGTCATGGATGTGATTCAAACATGGGGCACTGAACCTTAAGAGTAGGGTACTGCATAAGACGGGACAGAAAAGGGTTTAGGGTTGGATTAGGCGTTCCCGCTTCGCGGATCCGCCTAATCCAACCCTAATCCCTTTTCCTTTTTCAAGGTCACTAAACCCGCAAGAAACTGATCCCTAAGAGGTTATTGGTAAACCCTGTCGTGGATGTTATTCAAACATGGGTCACTGAACCATAAGAGTAGGGTACTGCATAAGACGGGACGTAAATGGGTTTAGGGTTGGATTAGGCGGACCCGCTTCGCGGATCCGCCTAATCCAACCCTAAACCCTTTTCCTTATTCAAGGTCACTAAACCCGCAAGAAACTGAACCCTAAGAGGGTATTGGTGAACCCTTTCGTGGATGTGATTCAAACATGGGGCACTGAACCTTAAGAGTAGGGTACTGCATAAGACGGGACGGAAAAGGGTTTAGGGTTGGAGTAGGCGTTCCCGCTTCGCGGATCCGCCTAATCCAACCCTAATCCCTTTTCCTTTTTCAAGGTCACTAAACCCGCAAGAAACTGATCCCTAAGAGGTTATTGGTAAACCCTGTGGTGGATGTGATTCAAACATGGGTCACTGAACCATAAGAGTAGGGTACTGCATAAGACGGGACGTAAATGGGTTTAGGGTTGGATTAGGCGGACCCGCTTCGCGGCTCCGCCTAATTGAACCCTAAACCCTTTTCCTTATTCAAGGTCACTAAACCCGCAAGAAATTGATCCCTAAGAGGGTATTGGTGAACCATGTCGTGGATGTGATTCAAACATGGGGCACTGAACCTTAAGAGTAGGGTACTGCATAAGACGGGGCGGAAAAGGGTTTAGGGTTGGATTAGGCATACCCGCTACGTGGCTCCGCCTAATCCAACCCTAAACCTTTTTCCATATTCAAGGACAGAAAAGGGTTTAGGGTTGGATTAGGCGTTCCCGCTTCGCGGATCCGCCTAATCCAACCCTAAACCCTTTTCCTTATTCAAGGTCACTAAACCCGCAAGAAACTGAATCCTAAGAAGGTATTGGTGAACCCTGTTGTGGATGTGATTCAAGCATGGGGTACTGAACCTTAAGAGTAGGGTACTGCATAAAACGGGACGGAAAAGGGTTTAGGGTTAGATTAGGCGAACCCGCTACGCGAATCCGCCTAATCCAACCCTAAACCCTTTTCCTTATTCAAGGTCACTAAATCTGCAAGAAACTGAACCCTAAGAGGGTATTGGTGAACCCTGTCGTGGATGTGATTCAAACATGGGGCACCGAACCTTAAGAGTAGGGTACTGCATAAGACGGGACGGAAAAAGGTTTTGGGTTGGATTAGGCGAACCCACTACGCGGATCCGCCTAATCCAACCCTAAACCCTTTTCCTTATTCAAGGACGGAAAAGGGTTTAGGGTTGGATTAGTGTAGACACCCACATTTTGACCGCCAGGTGTCTATAGTAGGTCCCGCCAAACACCCGATGATGATAGGACGCAAACGTGCTTTAATGGGCTCGGATATGGGCTCGAAATCATGTACATTTGTTTTAGGCTTATTACGGATTACAAATCTCACAAAACCAACCTCAAATCTGGGCCCAGTGGGTCGTTTCGAGTCAAATGAGACTAATTTGGGTCGATTCCGACACCGGGGGTAAAACCGTCTTTTAGCGACGGAGTCAAACCCGGTCAAAGATATTTTTTCCCGAGTCACACGAGCTGGCCGTGACACTACACGGCTGATTCGGACTCAAACACCAAAAAATTCAGCTTCGAATAATATTAAACAAATCCGTTTAAGGATAGAATTCGATCTCAAGTAGGAATTCTATCCGGAAACCGAATCAGACATCGACCGAGCATCAAAATACTCGGCCGAGATACCCCAGGACAGCCAAAATACCTCCCCACCAGCCGAGATTTTTGGCTTCTTCACTAGGAAACGAGAAGTTTATTCCCTTACGAACTCTCGTATTTCCTATCCAAACCGGTGTTTCTTGTCACACAAACAAGACCACCTCGGTTCCTATAAATAGGACCCTCCATTCAACATTGAGGGGGACCGAAAAAAAGGTTTTGATACACAATTTCTCAGCAACTCATACACGATTATTATAGCAAAAACAATCTCGAAATCGACATCCGAAGGAATACCGAAATGGTGTCCAAAAACCGACGAATCCGTCCCGTCACCCGGCCGAACCCACGCCTCACACACACACAAAAACGCTCCAAAAACCGACACCTTAACTCACCCGCATCATCTCGAAGCTCCCGTGCCTAAGCCACTGTCCGACGAGCCTTATACCGAGAACGCAAAGCATGTAGGTTGAGGGTGTAAATCAAACCCGATTCTTCTTCCTTTCTCTCTCTCTCTCTCTCACGTTTTTCTCCTCTCTTTTCGTCTTTTTTTATTTTTTTTATCGATCGTTTCGCATTATTAATATGGGTCGTTTGTCGCATCATATTATTATTTATTTTCGATGATAAAAAACTTTTTTTTTATAATGTTCTTCAAATACGATACCGATTCTCTAATCGAATATCGTATCTACAAGAACTAAATTAAATTAATTTTCGTTGATGCTAATAAAATCATTACCTTTTTTTCAATTTTTCAATTTTTTTTTTCAAAAACGAGTTTTTCAAAACTTTTTTATAAATTCATTCCGACTATTCGATATCGATTTCATAATCGAATATCGAATACGACGAATATCGAAAATATAAATCGAGTATAAATTAATCCATATTTATAACGATTTTTTCGAACAAAATAAAAAAAAACCCGAACAGGCTGTCACGCGAGTCGCACGCCTGTCAGGCGACTCGCGCCACAGCCTGCTCGGCCGAGTCCTTTTTTCTTCGTTTCTTCGCTTTTCTATTTTTAATTCTTTTCGAACCTTATATTAAAATGCGACTTTCGCGACATATTTTAATAAATACTTTTTTTCGACCTCGATCAACACGTGTTAATCAATCACGTGTCATAAACCTTTTTCTAAAAATCATGCATATTATTTATTTACATCTTTTTCGACTTATTCATCGTTACTAACTCGTTTTCTCGTGTTTGTAGCTTTTTATTTGTTTTTATCGTTTTATTAGACTAAAACGAACTCATATGCTAAAATAACATTGACGTTATTAGTTTAATATTCATTAAACGACTTAGCAACCCACTTTATTTTTCTCACATGCTTAGGAAAATAATGTTTGCATATCATTCAACCGTCGAACTAACCCGTGTACACCAAAAATGAACGATATCTTAGTAAAGGCCGCTAAGTGCGGGCGGGGTTGGGTGTTCTTAGTGAACTTCCCAACACGTACCCTCACCCCTTACTCAGAACCATGGTTTCCGGATGTCCGAATCCATTGCCTACGAGAGTCATTCAATATACGATTAACCGCCCAGTCGGCATCGGTATCGATATGCAAAGGGACGAGCCCAATAAACTCTGACATCGGAAATGGGCCGTATTTTGTATACGGCCCACTACGACATAGAGTGGGCTCGAATGGTTCCGAATAACCACAAAATTCGGTGGCGACTCCTACTTCGATGTAAATTTCAATTTGACCATCTCATATGGAGATTCATTCGCCTCCCCAAACCCGCGCGTGGCCGCGTCGCGGTGGACCTATGTCATGTCCACAATTTGGCGACTCCGCTGGGGATTAACTGATGTGTCACTTACCATCGGCATCCCTAGGGTGAGACTCGAAAAGAAATCGTTCGAATAGTAATGTACACGTTTTAGTTCAATGGGCCATGCATAACCCAATCTTTCCCGGGCCGGTTACTTGTGACCGACGTTCCACTATACCACGGTACGTTCCTACTTGGACCCACTAAAGACTTCGATGGTGGAACTCGTCTAGGTTTTGCGGCATGTCCTAAGACCAACTCGACTTAGGGAGTCCGTCCTCAATACGAGAAAGCCATCGTTGTTGGTATAGACCCTATTAGACCGACCGAGACTTAGACTAAGAGCATACATGGTGTCGTTATACTGTTTCCGTGACTACATGCTACTTGGTCCGTGTCTCATCCTTTTTTTCAAAAAAAAACGAGTTTTTAAAAAAAAAAACTTGCATCTTTTTTTTCCGAAAACCATCCATTTTTCAAACCCGGAAAGCTACCGAATTTAGGACTTATGATTTTTAACTCAAAATAGCCTATTTTCTAGCCGATATGGTGTCCAAACTTTTCAAAAAATTCAAAACTCGGTCCGATAAACCGTTTTTTCGATTTTCAAAAAAAATCGGGCCTTCCAATCCGACTTTGCTCGGGCTTTTCAAATCCAAATCCTCTTTTCAAACCTTCTTCTTCTTAGGACTTCCCGTATTTAGCAGTGTCGGGTCTTGTCATAAGTAGCAAGAGTCTATAGCGTCGAAACTCCGTCGATCTTACATCACGGGTTTCCACCCCATCCCAAGTCCGCCTTATTAGTCAAGGCACGGCCCACCCACGTAGGACAAACTCCTACAAAGGGAAGCCCACTTACACAATCGAGTCCAAAGTCTGGGGATTAGCTCACACGTAGGTCTTTCTTCACACGGGACTAGGCCCGTTCTGCCGAAATCCTAAGGAAGACCCACCATCCACGAGTCACCCGTCTAGGAGTCGGTCTTCAGTCCCACTCGGGGGCTACCCTTCAGCAGAGCGATCAGACACGGTTGCTCTAAGGATCAGGTCTTACACGTGTTGTCTCACGTACCCACTTTTGAGTCACTTAGATGTCGCACCATCTGAGTCCTACCAGAGTCTTTTGTCTCACTCGGGGGCTGTCCTCCACCCGAGCAGTCAACCATGGCCACCCTAGGGAGTACCCCACGTTCATCCTACACCGGCGTCCTTATGATGCCTTCTTCGAGTCGTACCTATGCTACAAACACTCGAGTCACCTAGGGTTAGGTCACCACGGTAGGTCCGAGCACGCGACACGGTCAAACACGGTCGCCCCCATTTTCGGACTCACCCTTCCGCATCTCGAGTCGAAGTCGCGGTCGTTACTTTGTCTAGGTCAACGTTCGAGTATCCCAGTCCAAGAGTCTTAGTCATTCCCGTCACCCCGGGCCATGTCTAGTTTGACTCCCTCTCTTGCATTTGCGCAAAGCCGAGTTTAGGCGAGTCGTGGCACTTGTCGTTCTCTCCAATCAAAGACCTTAAAAAAACAACCAACCGAGCATCCGAGTCCGGATCTGATTCGAGTCTAAATCTGAGTACGAGTCTAGGATACCCTACATCCTCATTTCCAAGTCAGAGTCAGAGTCATTTGCATTCTGTCCTCTTTTCAAAATTCAATAAAATCAGCTTTTCTATTTCTCATATATACTTTCCTTATGTGTTTCCAAGAACATGACGAACACCATCATACACTGTGAGCACATGCACGTGACTATTGTGGGCACATCTATAATGACTACAGGAAACCGAGCCCGTGTTTTCCTTTTACCTGTTCCATGTCTGACATAGAAAGCCACATAACCACCCTTAGTAGGAGCGGTATCGAATCCTATGACGAATCTAGGTAGTCTCCTAGTTTGGGTCCAAGACGGGAGGCAAGCCCATTTCCCACAACAAACACCCATCCGATAAGATCAACCGATCCCTACCTTTGGTGTTAGTCCAACCAAAATTCAAAAAAACCATGACCGGGGCTGAGAGGTCAACCAACATTCAAAAAACCCATGACCGGGGCTGAGAGGTCAACCAAAATTCAAGAAACCCATGACCGGGGATGAGAGGTCAACCAACTTTCAAAAAAAAAAAACCCCCCATGACCGGGGCTAAGAGGTCAACCAGCAAAAATTCAAAAAAAAAAACCATGACCGGGGATAAAAGGTCAATCAAAAAAATCAAATACCCATGACCGTGGTCAACGGTCAACTCGAGTGAAAATCCTTTGACCGGGGTACGGTCAAATTCAAAATTATCAATACCATCCAATAGGGGAGTAACAGTCAAGCTGGTCAGCTAGCACCACATCTAGCCTTCCCACATTATAACCCTCAAGACCTTCCCGAGACCTAGGCTAGAGACAGCTCGGATTTTTGAGGATTCAAGCTCCATATGATACCCTAACCATTAGGGCCAGACATGGAAATCAGATCCCGCATTATCAAACCTACCCCGATCGAAGTTCGAGTCATTATTACTCGACTTCCCCCTTTCCTACCACATTACAATACCTTACCCTCGAAGCCTTAGCTCCACAAAATCGAGCTCCAGATTTCGAACCATCAAAGCCACTTACTTCCTAGCACCACGTTTTCAAAAACATCTAAACCAGTTACCAACCCCAAACACGGGAATTCAACTTGCGGTCAGCATAGAACATGCCCAAATAGTTCACACCACCCCCGGGGGCTACCCCGGAAAATGCTCACAGTCACAGGATCAACATCCTAACTATTCTAGCCCTTTGGTCAAGACACATTGGGAATGCACCTAGCCTACACCATTGCTATGGCTAGTTACACACAAAGCCCTAATAAACTAGGCACCATAATACATTTTTCAACACTGAACTACGGCTTGGTTTGATTTCACAACACGTGAATACGTAGGCAGCCTTTCAAAAGAGGCACAACCACCCACATTGACACGAATTCAAAAAAGCGCCATCATTCCGGTCACGACACTGTCATGTTCTCAAGAGTTAGCTTTGTCATTCTGGGGGCTTCTCTTAGGCAGAAGTTTTCCATCCACTCACATAATCCAAATAACTTTCAAATCTAGCCTCCTTTCTATAGTGTGTCCTAGTACTCGGTCCAGTCAAAGACAAGTATCTGTCAGAGACTCGAAGCAATACCTACTTCGGGAACATACCCCGAAACCAAAAAAAAAATTCAAAAGAACACCAGTCTACGGCATTGCTACCACAAAGCCCTGTCGTACGGAAACAATCTCACTCTGAAGATTCGACCATGATGCCACTCGCCTAGGCTATGGAATAGCGCAACTTAAGAGTCTTGTCATCTTAGGTGGCCCATCCCCTACCGATTCACGGTCCAACCCTTAGGGAGTCCAGTCGTGTCTGCCGACTCGTCCGGTCACGTCCAGAGTCGAGTCTATCGGTATATCTCCCACTTCATCTAGGCATACAGGCCTAACCAGAGGATTTTAGAAGTCCGTGTCAGAATCTGATCAGGAATCAAGTCATCCCAAACATTCCTTTTCTTCCAATTGTTTTTTAAAAAATTCCGCCATTTTCAAAAAAAAAAACGGTTTTTTTTCAAAAAAAAAAAATCAGTCAAAAAAATCATTTTTCTCCCCCAGCACGAATCGATGTTTATCTGTATGTTGCATGCAAAACAGACAGGTATCCCAAGACTCCTGGAGAATTCTCAAAGTTCTCAGTGAAAATTCAAGCAACATTTTCGCTAAGGAATCGGATGTATCAGTAAGAGGTACATCCGCAGCTTCTAATAGAGGCTCCCGCGCAATTCAAAGATGGGACGTATCAGTAAGCGGTACACCCATAGCCTCCAAGGCAAACTCCCACGCAATTTCAAGACGGAGATTGTCTGTAAACAGACAAACCCAAGAATTTTTTAGTAGAAAGTCCCCGCGCCGTTATTGACATCTATCCAGGTATGATTTCTATCTTATGGCTGGCGAGCCCTTCACGCAAGTCTAATGGACTCTAAACGACCCGATCGGAAGTCTGCCAGGTCTTAATCCTCGATTGGCCTGGTAGCTACTCTGACTTTCGCCTTGTCCAAGCCTCAGTCAGAGTGGGGGCTCTGTAGACACCCACATTTTGACCGCCAGGTGTCTATAGTAGGTCCCGCCAAACACCCGATGATGATAGGACGCAAACGTGCTTTAATGGGCTCGGATATGGGCTCGAAATCATGGACATTTGGTTTAGGCTTATTACGAAGTACAAATCTCACAAAACCAACCTCAAATCTAGGCCCAGTGGGTCGTTTCGAGTCAAATGAGACTAATTTGGGTCGATTCTGACACCGGGGGTAAAACCGTCTTTTAGCGACCGAGTCATACCCGGTCAAAGATATTTTTTCCCGAGTCACACGAGCTGGCCGTGACACTACACGGCTGATTCGGACTCAAACACCAAAAAAATCAGCTTCGAATAATATTAAACAAATCCGTTTAAGGATAGAATTCGATCTCAAGTAGGAATTCTATCCGGAAACCGAATCAGACATCGACCGAGCATCAAAATACTCGGCCGAGATACCCCAGGACAGCCAAAATACCTCCCCACCAGCCGAGATTTTTGGCTTCTTCACTAGGAAACGAGAAGTTTATTCCCTTACGGACTCTCGTATTTCCTATCCAAACCGGTGTTTCTTGTCACACAAACAAGACCACCTCGGTTCCTATAAATAGGACCCTCCATTCAACATTGAGGGGGACCGAAAAACAGTTTTGATACACAATTTCTCAGCAACTCATACACGATTATTATAGCAAAAACAATCTCGAAATCCACATCCGAAGGAATACCGAAATAGTGTCCAAAAACCGACGAATCCGTCCCGTCACCCGGCCGAACCCACGCCTCATACACACACAAAAACGCTCCAAAAACCGACACCTTAACTCACCCGCATCATCTCGAAGCTCCCGTGCCTAAGCCACTGTCCGACGAGCCTTATACCGAGAACGCAGAGCATGTAGGTTGAGGGTGTAAATCAAACCCGATTCTTCTTCCTTTCTCTGTCTCTCTCACGTTTTTCTCCTCTCTTTTCGTCTTTTTTTATTTTTTTTATCGATCATTTCGCATTATTAATATGGGTCGTTTGTCGCATCATATTTTTATTTATTTTCGATGATAAAAAACTTTTTTTTTTATAATGTTCTTCAAATACGATACCGATTCTCTAATCGAATATCGTATCTACAAGAGCTAAATTAAATTAATTTTCGTTGATGCTAATAAAATCATTACCTTTTTTTTAACAAAATTCGATGATTTTTAACGCGGAGAAAATTAACATCTTTTTTTCGTTCAAAATTCTTTTTTTCAATTTTTCTTTCAAAAACGAGTTTTTCAAAACTTTTTTATAAAATCATTCCGAGTATTCGATATCGATTTCATAATCGAATATCGAATACGACGAATATCGAAAATATAAATCGAGTATAAATTAATCCATATTTGTACGCGATTTATAAGAATAAACGATTTTTTCGAACAAAAAAAAAAACCGAACTGGCTGTCACGCGAGTCGCGCGCCTATCAGGCGACTCGCGCCACAGCCTGCTCGGCCGAGTCCTTTTTTCTTCGTTTCTTCGCTTTTCTATTTTTAATTCTTTTCGAACCTTATATTAAAATGCGACTTTCGCAACATATTTTAATAAATACTTTTTTTCGACCTCGGTCAACACGTATTAATCAATCACGTGTCATAAACCTTTTCTAAAAATCATGCATATTATTTATTTACATCTTTTTCGACTTATTCATCGTTACTAACTCGTTTTCTCGTGTTTGTAGCTTTTTATTTGTTTTTATCGTTTTATTAGACTAAAACGAACTCACATGCTAAAATAACTTTGACGTTATTAGTTTAATATTCATTAAACGACTTAGCAACCCACTTTATTTTTCTCACATGCTTAGGAAAATAATGTTTGCATATCATTCAACCGTCGAACTAACCCGTGTACACCAAAAATGAACGATATCTTAGTAAAGGCCGCTAAGTGCGGGCGGGGTTGGGTGTTCTTAGTGAACTTCCCAACACGTACCCTCACCCCTTACTCAGAACCATGGTTTCCGGATGTCCGAATCCATTGCCTACGAGAGTCATTCAATATACGATTAACCGCCCAGTCGGCATCGGTATCGATATGCAAAGGGACGAGCCCAATAAACTCTGACATCGGAAATGGGCCGTATTTTGTATACGGCCCACTACGACATAGAGTGGGCTCGAATGGTTCCGAATAACCACAAAATTCGGTGGCGACTCCTACTTCGATTTAAATTTCAATTTGACCATCTCATATAGAGATTCATTCGCCTCCCCAAACCCGCGCGTGGCCGCGTCGGGGTGGACCTATGTCATGTCCACAATTAGGCGTACCCGCTTCGCGGATCCGCCTAATCCAACGCTAAACCCTTTTCCTTATTCAAGGACGGAAAAGGGTTTAGGGTGGGATTAGGCGTACCCGCTTCGCGGATCCGCCTAATCCAACCCTAAACCCTTTTCCTTATTCAAGGTTACTAAACCCGCAAGAAACTGAACCCTAAGAGGGTATTTGTAAACCCTGTCGTGGATGTGATTCAAACATGGGGCATTGAACCTTAAGAGTAGGGTACTGCATAAGACGGGACGGAAAAGGGTTTAGGGTTGGATTAAGCGTACCCGCAACGCGGCTACCCGGATTAGACGGGACGCTAAACTCTTTTCCTTATTCAAGAACGGAAAAGGGTTTAGGGTTGGATAAGGCGCACCCGCTTCGCGGGTCCGCCTCATCCAACCCTAAACCCTTTTCCTTATTCAAGGTCACTAAACCCACAAGAAACTGAACCCTAAGAGGGTATTGGTGAACCCTGTAGTGGATGTGATTCAAACATGGGGCACTGAACCTTAAGAGTAGGGTACTGCATAAGACGGGACGGAAAAGGGTTTAGGGTTGGATTAAGCGTACCCGCTACGCAGCTACGCGGATTAGACGGGACGCTAAACTCTTTTCCTTATTCAAGGACGGAAAAGAGTTTAGGGTTGGATAAGGCGGACCCGCTTTGCGGGTCCGCCTAATCCAACCCTAAACCCTTTTCCTTATTCAAGGTCACTAAACCCGCAAGAAACTGAACCCTAAGAGGGTATCGGTGAACCCTGTAGTGGATGTGATTCAAACATGGGGCACTGAACCTTAAGAGTAGGGTACAACATAAGACGGGACGGAAAAGGGTTTAGGGTTGGATTAGGCGAACCCGCTTCGCGGATCCGCCTAATCCAACCCTAAACCCTTTTCCTTATTCAAGGTCACTAAACCCGCAAGAAACTGAACCCTAAGAGGGTATTGGCGAACCCTGTCGTGGATGTGATTCAAACATGGGGCACTGAACCTTAAGAGTAGGGTACTGCATAAGACGGGGCGGAAAAGGGTTTAGGGTTGGATTAGGCATACCCGCTACGCGGCTACGCGGATTAGACAGGATGCTAAACTCTTTTCCTTATTCAAGGACGGAAAAGGGTTTAGGGTTGGATAAGGCGGACCCGCGAAAGCGGGTCCGCCTAATCCAACCCTAAACCCTTTTCCTTATTCAAGGTCACTAAACCCGCAAGAAACTGAACCCTAAGAGGGTATTGGCGAACCCTGTAGTGGATGTGATTCAAACATGGGGCACTGAACCTTAAGAGTAGGGTACAGCATAAGACGGGACGGAAAAGGGTTTAGGGTTGGATTAAGCGTACCCGCTACGCGGCTACGCGGATTAGACGGGACGCTAAACTCTTTTCCTTATTCAAGGGCGGAAAAGAGTTTAGGGTTGAATAAGGCGGATCCGCTTCGCGGGTCCGCCTAATCCAACCCTAAACCCTTTTCCTTATTCAAGGTCACTAAACCCGAAAGAAACTAAACCCTAAGAGGGTATTGGTGAACCCTGTAGTGGATGTGATTCAAACATGGGGCACTGAACCTTAAGAGTAGGGTACAGCATAAGACGGGACGGAAAAGGGTTTAGGGTTGGATTAGGCGAACCCGCTTCGCGGGTCCGCCTAATCCAACCCTAAACCCTTTTCCTTATTCAAGGTCACTAAACCCGCAAGAAATTGAACCCTAAGAGGGTATTGGCGAACCCTGTAGTGGATGTGATTCAAACATGGGGCACTGAACCTTAAGAGTAGGGTACAGCATAAAACGGGACGGAAAAGGGTTTAGGGTTGGATTAAGCGTACCCGCTACGCGGCTACGCGGATTAGACGGGACGCTAAACTCTTTTCCTTATTCAAGGACGGAAAAGAGTTTAGGGTTGGATAAGGCGGACCCGCTTCGCTAAACCCTTTTCCTTATTCAAGGTCACTAAACCCGCAAGAAACTGAACCCTAAGAGGGTATTGGTGAACCCTGTAGTGGATGTGATTCAAACATGGGGCACTGAACCTTAAGAGTAGGGTACAGCATAAGACGGGACAGAAAAAGGTTTATTGTTGGATTAGGCGAACCCGCTTCACGGGTCCGCCTAATCCAACCCTAAACCCTTTTCCTTATTCAAGGTCACTAAACCTGCAAGAAACTGAACCCTAAGAGGGTATTGGCGAACCCTGTAGTGGATGTGATTCAAACATGGGGCACTGAACCTTAAGATTAGGGTACATCATAAGACGGGACGGAAAAGGGTTCAGGGTTGGATTAGGCGAACCCGCTTCGCGGATCCGCCTAATCCAACCCTAAACCCTTTTCCTTATTCAAAGTCACTAAACCTGCAAGAAACTGAACTCTAAGAGGGTATTGGTGAACCATGTCGTGGATGCGATTCAAACATGGGGCACTGAACCTTAAGAGTATGGTACTGCATAAGACGGGACGGAAAAGGGTTTAGGGTTGGATTAGGCGAACCCGCTTCGCGGATCCGCCTAATCCCACCCTAAACCCTTTTCCTTATTCAAGGTCACTAAACCCGCAAGAAACTGAACCCTAAGAGGGTATTGGCGAACCCTGTCGTGGATGTGATTCAAAGATGGGGCACTGAACCTTAAGAGTAGGGTACTGGATAAGACGGGATAGAAAAGGGTTTAGGGTTGGATTAGGCGTACCCGCTACGCGGATCGGCCTAATCCAACCCTAAACCCTTTTCCTTATTCAAGGTCACTAAACCCGCAAGAAACTCAATCCTAAGAGGGTATTGGTGAACCCTGTAGTGGATGTGATTCAAACATGGGCACTGAACCTTAAGAGTAGGGTACAGCATAAGACGGGACGGAAAAGGGTTTAGGGTTGGATTAGGCGAACCCGCTTCACGGGTCCGCCTAATCCAACCCTAAACCCTTTTCCTTATTCAAGGTCACTAAACCTGCAAGAAACGGAACCCTAAGAGGGTATTGGCGAACCCTGTAGTGGATGTGATTCAAACATGGGGCACTGAACCTTAAGATTAGGGTACAGCATAAGACGGGACGGAAAAGGGTTCAGGGTTGGATTAGGCGTACCCGCTTCGCGGATCCGCCGAATCCAACCCTAAACCCTTTTCCTTATTCAAAGTCACTAAACCTGCAAGAAACTGAACTCTAAGAGGGTATTGGTGAACCATGTCGTGGATGTGATTCAAACATGGGGCACTGAACCTTAAGAGTATGGTACTGCATAAGACGGGACGGAAAAGGGTTTAGGGTTGGATTAGGCGAACCCGCTTCGCGGATCCGCCTAATCCAACCCTAAACCCTTTTCCTTATTCAAGGTCACTAAACCCGCAAGAAACTAAACCCTAAGAGGGTATTGGTGAACCCTGTAGTAGATGTGATTCAAACATGGGGCACTGAACCTTAAGTGTAGGGTACAGTATAAGACGGGACGGAAAAGGGTTTAGGGTTGGATTAGGCGAACCCGCTTCGCGGGTCCGCCTAATCCAACCCTAAACCCTTTTCCTTATTCAAGGTCACTAAACCCGCAAGAAACTGAACCCTAAGAGGGTATTGGCGAACCCTGTAGTGGATGTGATTCAAACATGGGGCACTGAACCTTAAGAGTAGGGTACAGCATAAAACGGGACGGAAAAGGGTTTAGGGTTGGATTAAGCGTACCCGCTACGCGGCTACGCGTATTAGACGGGACGCTAAACTCTTTTCCTTATTCAAGGACAGAAAAGAGTTTAGGGTTGGATAAGGCGGACCCGCTTCGCGGGTCCGCCTAATCCAACCCTGAACCCTTTTCCTTATTCAAGGTCACTAAACCCGCAAGAAACTGAACCCTAAGAGGGTATTGGTGAACCCTGTAGTGGATGTGATTCAAACATGGGGCACTGAACCTTAAGAGTAGGGTACAGCATAAGACGGGACGGAAAAGGGTTTAGGGTTGGATTAGGCGAACCCGCTTCACGGGTCCGCCTAATCCAACCCTAAACCCTTTTCCTTATTCAAGGTCACTAAACCTGCAAGAAACGAAACCCTAAGAGGGTATTGGCGAACCCTGTAGTGGATGTGATTCAAACATGGGGCACTGAACCTTAAGAGTAGGGTACAGCATAAGACGGGACGGAAAAGGGTTTAGGGTTGGATTAGGCGAACCCGCTTCGCGGGTCCGCCTAATCCAACCCTGAACCCTTTTCCTTATTCAAGGTCACTAAACCCGCAAGAAACTGAACCCTAAGAGGGTATTGGTGAACCCTGTAGTGGATGTGATTCAAACATGGGGCACTGAACCTTAAGAGTAGGGTACAGCATAAGACGGGACGGAAAAGGGTTTAGGGTTGGATTAGGCGAACCCGCTTCACGGGTCCGCCTAATCCAACCCTAAACCCTTTTCCTTATTCAAGGTCACTAAACCTGCAAGAAACGAAACCCTAAGAGGGTATTGGCGAACCCTGTAGTGGATGTGATTCAAACATGGGGCACTGAACCTTAAGAGTAGGGTACAGCATAAGACGGGACGGAAAAGGGTTTAGGGTTGGATTAGGCGAACCCGCTTCGCGGGTCCGCCTAATCCAACCCTAAACCCTTTTCCTTATTCAAGGTCACTAAACCCGCAAGAAATTGAACCCTAAGAGGGTATTGGCGAACCCTGTAGTGGATGTGATTCAAACATGGGGCACTGAACCTTAAGAGTAGGGTACAGCATAAAACGGGACGGAAAAGGGTTTAGGGTTGGATTAAGCGTACCCGCTACACGGATTACCCGCTTCGCTAAACCCTTTTCCTTATTCAAGGTCACTAAACCCGCAAGAAACTGAACCCTAAGAGGGTATTGGTGAACCCTGTAGTGGATGTGATTCAAACATGGGGCACTGAACCTTAAGAGTAGGGTACAGCATAAGACGGGACGGAAAAAGGTTTATTGTTGGATTAGGCGAACCCGCTTCACGGGTCCGCCTAATCCAACCCTAAACCCTTTTCCTTATTCAAGGTCACTAAACCTGCAAGAAACTGAACCCTAAGAGGGTATTGGCGAACCCTGTAGTGGATGTGATTCAAACATGGGGCACTGAACCTTAAGATTAGGGTACATCATAAGACGGGACGGAAAAGGGTTTAGGGTTGGATTAGGTGAACCCGCTACGCGGATCCGCCTAATCCAACCCTAAACCCTTTTCCTTATTCAAGGTCACTAAACCTGCAAGAAACTGAACTCTAAGAGGGTATTGGTGAACCATGTCGTGGATGCGATTCAAACATGGGGCACTGAACCTTAAGAGTATGGTACTGCATAAGACGGGACGGAAAAGGGTTTAGGGTTGGATTAGGCGAACCCGCTTCGCGGATCCGCCTAATCCCACCCTAAACCCTTTTCCTTATTCAAGGTCACTAAACCCGCAAGAAACTGAACCCTAAGAGGGTATTGGCGAACCCTGTCGTGGATGTGATTCAAAGATGGGGCACTGAACCTTAAGAGTAGGGTACTGGATAAGACGGGATAGAAAAGGGTTTAGGGTTGGATTAGGCGTACCCGCTACGCGGATCCGCCTAATCCAACCCTAAACCCTTTTCCTTATTCAAGGTCACTAAACCCGCAAGAAACTCAATCCTAAGAGGGTATTGGTGAACCCTGTAGTGGATGTGATTCAAACATGGGCACTGAACCTTAAGAGTAGGGTACAGCATAAGACGGGACGGAAAAGGGTTTAGGGTTGGATTAGGTGAACCCGCTTCACGGGTCCGCCTAATCCAACCCTAAACCCTTTTCCTTATTCAAGGTCACTAAACCTGCAAGAAACGGAACCCTAAGAGGGTATTGGCGAACCCTGTAGTGGATGTGATTCAAACATGGGGCACTGAACCTTAAGATTAGGGTACAGCATAAGACGGGACGGAAAAGGGTTCAGGGTTGGATTAGGCGTACCCGCTTCGCGGATCCGCCTAATCCAACCCTAAACCCTTTTCCTTATTCAAAGTCACTAAACCTGCAAGAAACTGAACTCTAAGAGGGTATTGGTGAACCATGTCGTGGATGTGATTCAAACATGGGGCACTGAACCTTAAGAGTATGGTACTGCATAAGACGGGACGGAAAAGGGTTTAGGGTTGGATTAGGCGAACCCGCTTCGCGGATCCGCCTAATCCAACCCTAAACCCTTTTCCTTATTCAAGGTCACTAAACCCGCAAGAAACTAAACCCTAAGAGGGTATTGGTGAACCCTGTAGTAGATGTGATTCAAACATGGGGCACTGAACCTTAAGTGTAGGGTACAGCATAAGACGGGACGGAAAAGGGTTTAGGGTTGGATTAGGCGAACCCGCTTCGCGGGTCCGCCTAATCCAACCCTAAACCCTTTTCCTTATTCAAGGTCACTAAACCCGCAAGAAACTGAACTCTAAGAGGGTATTGGCGAACCCTGTAGTGGATGTGATTCAAACATGGGGCACTGAACCTTAAGAGTATGGTACTGCATAAGACGGGACGGAAAAGGGTTTAGGGTTGGATTAGGCGAACCCGCTTCGCGGATCCGCCTAATCCAACCCTAAACCCTTTTCCTTATTCAAGGTCACTAAACCCGCAAGAAACTAAACCCTAAGAGGGTATTGGTGAACCCTGTAGTAGATGTGATTCAACCATGGGGCACTGAACCTTAAGAGTATGGTACTGCATAAGACGGGACGGAAAAGGGTTTAGGGTTGGATTAGGCGAACCCGCTTCGCGGATCCGCCTAATCCAACCCTAAACCCTTTTCCTTATTCAAGGTCACTAAACCCGCAAGAAACTAAACCCTAAGAGGGTATTGGTGAACCCTGTAGTAGATGTGATTCAAACATGGGGCACTGAACCTTAAGTGTAGGGTACAGTATAAGACGGGACGGAAAAGGGTTTAGGGTTGGATTAGGCGAACCCGCTTCGCGGGTCCGCCTAATCCAACCCTAAACCCTTTTCCTTATTCAAGGTCACTAAACCCGCAAGAAACTGAACCCTAAGAGGGTATTGGCGAACCCTGTAGTGGATGTGATTCAAACATGGGGCACTGAACCTTAAGAGTAGGGTACAGCATAAAACGGGACGGAAAAGGGTTTAGGGTTGGATTAAGCGTACCCGCTACGCGGCTACGCGTATTAGACGGGACGCTAAACTCTTTTCCTTATTCAAGGACAGAAAAGAGTTTAGGGTTGGATAAGGCGGACCCGCTTCGCGGGTCCGCCTAATCCAACCCTGAACCCTTTTCCTTATTCAAGGTCACTAAACCCGCAAGAAACTGAACCCTAAGAGGGTATTGGTGAACCCTGTAGTGGATGTGATTCAAACATGGGGCACTGAACCTTAAGAGTAGGGTACAGCATAAGACGGGACGGAAAAGGGTTTAGGGTTGGATTAGGCGAACCCGCTTCACGGGTCCGCCTAATCCAACCCTAAACCCTTTTCCTTATTCAAGGTCACTAAACCTGCAAGAAACGAAACCCTAAGAGGGTATTGGCGAACCCTGTAGTGGATGTGATTCAAACATGGGGCACTGAACCTTAAGAGTAGGGTACAGCATAAGACGGGACGGAAAAGGGTTTAGGGTTGGATTAGGCGAACCCGCTTCGCGGGTCCGCCTAATCCAACCCTAAACCCTTTTCCTTATTCAAGGTCACTAAACCCGCAAGAAATTGAACCCTAAGAGGGTATTGGCGAACCCTGTAGTGGATGTGATTCAAACATGGGGCACTGAACCTTAAGAGTAGGGTACAGCATAAAACGGGACGGAAAAGGGTTTAGGGTTGGATTAAGCGTACCCGCTACACGGATTACCCGCTTCGCTAAACCCTTTTCCTTATTCAAGGTCACTAAACCCGCAAGAAACTGAACCCTAAGAGGGTATTGGTGAACCCTGTAGTGGATGTGATTCAAACATGGGGCACTGAACCTTAAGAGTAGGGTACAGCATAAGACGGGACGGAAAAAGGTTTATTGTTGGATTAGGCGAACCCGCTTCACGGGTCCGCCTAATCCAACCCTAAACCCTTTTCCTTATTCAAGGTCACTAAACCTGCAAGAAACTGAACCCTAAGAGGGTATTGGCGAACCCTGTAGTGGATGTGATTCAAACATGGGGCACTGAACCTTAAGATTAGGGTACATCATAAGACGGGACGGAAAAGGGTTCAGGGTTGGATTAGGTGAACCCGCTACGCGGATCCGCCTAATCCAACCCTAAACCCTTTTCCTTATTCAAGGTCACTAAACCTGCAAGAAACTGAACTCTAAGAGGGTATTGGTGAACCATGTCGTGGATGCGATTCAAACATGGGGCACTGAACCTTAAGAGTATGGTACTGCATAAGACGGGACGGAAAAGGGTTTAGGGTTGGATTAGGCGAACCCGCTTCGCGGATCCGCCTAATCCCACCCTAAACCCTTTTCCTTATTCAAGGTCACTAAACCCGCAAGAAACTGAACCCTAAGAGGGTATTGGCGAACCCTGTCGTGGATGTGATTCAAAGATGGGGCACTGAACCTTAAGAGTAGGGTACTGGATAAGACGGGATAGAAAAGGGTTTAGGGTTGGATTAGGCGTACCCGCTACGCGGATCCGCCTAATCCAACCCTAAACCCTTTTCCTTATTCAAGGTCACTAAACCCGCAAGAAACTCAATCCTAAGAGGGTATTGGTGAACCCTGTAGTGGATGTGATTCAAACATGGGCACTGAACCTTAAGAGTAGGGTACAGCATAAGACGGGACGGAAAAGGGTTTAGGGTTGGATTAGGCGAACCCGCTTCACGGGTCTGCCTAATCCAACCCTAAACCCTTTTCCTTATTCAAGGTCACTAAACCTGCAAGAAACGGAACCCTAAGAGGGTATTGGCGAACCCTGTAGTGGATGTGATTCAAACATGGGGCACTGAACCTTAAGATTAGGGTACAGCATAAGACGGGACGGAAAAGGGTTCAGGGTTGGATTAGGCGTACCCGCTTCGCGGATCCGCCTAATCCAACCCTAAACCCTTTTCCTTATTCAAAGTCACTAAACCTGCAAGAAACTGAACTCTAAGAGGGTATTGGTGAACCATGTCGTGGATGTGATTCAAACATGGGGCACTGAACCTTAAGAGTATGGTACTGCATAAGACGGGACGGAAAAGGGTTTAGGGTTGGATTAGGCGAACCCGCTTCGCGGATCCGCCTAATCCAACCCTAAACCCTTTTCCTTATTCAAGGTCACTAAACCCGCAAGAAACTAAACCCTAAGAGGGTATTGGTGAACCCTGTAGTAGATGTGATTCAAACATGGGGCACTGAACCTTAAGTGTAGGGTACAGTATAAGACGGGACGGAAAAGGGTTTAGGGTTGGATTAGGCGAACCCGCTTCGCGGGTCCGCCTAATCCAACCCTAAACCCTTTTCCTTATTCAAGGTCACTAAACCCGCAAGAAACTGAACCCTAAGAGGGTATTGGCGAACCCTGTAGTGGATGTGATTCAAACATGGGGCACTGAACCTTAAGAGTAGGGTACAGCATAAAACGGGACGGAAAAGGGTTTAGGGTTGGATTAAGCGTACCCGCTACGCGGCTACGCGTATTAGACGGGACGCTAAACTCTTTTCCTTATTCAAGGACAGAAAAGAGTTTAGGGTTGGATAAGGCGGACCCGCTTCGCGGGTCCGCCTAATCCAACCCTGAACCCTTTTCCTTATTCAAGGTCACTAAACCCGCAAGAAACTGAACCCTAAGAGGGTATTGGTGAACCCTGTAGTGGATGTGATTCAAACATGGGGCACTGAACCTTAAGAGTAGGGTACAGCATAAGACGGGACGGAAAAGGGTTTAGGGTTGGATTAGGCGAACCCGCTTCACGGGTCCGCCTAATCCAACCCTAAACCCTTTTCCTTATTCAAGGTCACTAAACCTGCAAGAAACGAAACCCTAAGAGGGTATTGGCGAACCCTGTAGTGGATGTGATTCAAACATGGGGCACTGAACCTTAAGAGTAGGGTACAGCATAAGACGGGACGGAAAAGGGTTTAGGGTTGGATTAGGCGAACCCGCTTCGCGGGTCCGCCTAATCCAACCCTAAACCCTTTTCCTTATTCAAGGTCACTAAACCCGCAAGAAATTGAACCCTAAGAGGGTATTGGCGAACCCTGTAGTGGATGTGATTCAAACATGGGGCACTGAACCTTAAGAGTAGGGTACAGCATAAAACGGGACGGAAAAGGGTTTAGGGTTGGATTAAGCGTACCCGCTACACGGATTACACGCTTCGCTAAACCCTTTTCCTTATTCAAGGTCACTAAACCCGCAAGAAACTGAACCCTAAGAGGGTATTGGTGAACCCTGTAGTGGATGTGATTCAAACATGGGGCACTGAACCTTAAGAGTAGGGTACAGCATAAGACGGGACGGAAAAAGGTTTATTGTTGGATTAGGCGAACCCGCTTCACGGGTCCGCCTAATCCAACCCTAAACCCTTTTCCTTATTCAAGGTCACTAAACCTGCAAGAAACTGAACCCTAAGAGGGTATTGGCGAACCCTGTAGTGGATGTGATTCAAACATGGGGCACTGAACCTTAAGATTAGGGTACATCATAAGACGGGACGGAAAAGGGTTCAGGGTTGGATTAGGCGAACCCGCTACGCGGATCCGCCTAATCCAACCCTAAACCCTTTTCCTTATTCAAGGTCACTAAACCCGCAAGAAACTCAACCCTAAGAGGGTATTGGTGAACCCTGTAGTGGATGTGATTCAAACATGGGGCACTGAACCTTAAGAGTAGGGTAAAACATAAGACGGGACGGAAAAGGGTTTAGGGTTGGATTAGGCGAACCCGCTTCACGGGTCCGCCTAATCCAACCCTAAATCCTTTTCCTTATTCAAGGTCACTAAACCTGCAAGAAACGGAACCCTAAGAGGGTATTGGCGAACCCTGTAGTGGATGTGATTCAAACATGGGGCACTGAACCTTAAGATTAGGGTACAGCATAAGACGGGACGGAAAAGGGTTCAGGGTTGGATTAGGCGTACCCGCTTCGCGGATCCGCCTAATCCAACCCTAAACCCTTTTCCTTATTCAAAGTCACTAAACCTGCAAGAAACTGAACTCTAAGAGGGTATTGGTGAACCATGTCGTGGATGTGATTCAAACATGGGGCACTGAACCTTAAGAGTAGGGTACAGCATAAAACGGGACGGAAAAGGGTTTAGGGTTGGATTAAGCGTACCCGCTACACGGATTACACGCTTCGCTAAACCCTTTTCCTTATTCAAGGTCACTAAACCCGCAAGAAACTGAACCCTAAGAGGGTATTGGTGAACCCTGTAGTGGATGTGATTCAAACATGGGGCACTGAACCTTAAGAGTAGGGTACAGCATAAGACGGGACGGAAAAAGGTTTATTGTTGGATTAGGCGAACCCGCTTCACGGGTCCGCCTAATCCAACCCTAAACCCTTTTCCTTATTCAAGGTCACTAAACCTGCAAGAAACTGAACCCTAAGAGGGTATTGGCGAACCCTGTAGTGGATGTGATTCAAACATGGGGCACTGAACCTTAAGATTAGGGTACATCATAAGACGGGACGGAAAAGGGTTCAGGGTTGGATTAGGCGAACCCGCTACGCGGATCCGCCTAATCCAACCCTAAACCCTTTTCCTTATTCAAGGTCACTAAACCCGCAAGAAACTCAACCCTAAGAGGGTATTGGTGAACCCTGTAGTGGATGTGATTCAAACATGGGGCACTGAACCTTAAGAGTAGGGTAAAACATAAGACGGGACGGAAAAGGGTTTAGGGTTGGATTAGGCGAACCCGCTTCACGGGTCCGCCTAATCCAACCCTAAATCCTTTTCCTTATTCAAGGTCACTAAACCTGCAAGAAACGGAACCCTAAGAGGGTATTGGCGAACCCTGTAGTGGATGTGATTCAAACATGGGGCACTGAACCTTAAGATTAGGGTACAGCATAAGACGGGACGGAAAAGGGTTCAGGGTTGGATTAGGCGTACCCGCTTCGCGGATCCGCCTAATCCAACCCTAAACCCTTTTCCTTATTCAAAGTCACTAAACCTGCAAGAAACTGAACTCTAAGAGGGTATTGGTGAACCATGTCGTGGATGTGATTCAAACATGGGGCACTGAACCTTAAGAGTAGGGTACAGCATAAGACGGGACGGAAAAGGGTTTAGGGTTGGATTAGGCGAACCCGCTTCACGGGTCCGCCTAATCCAACCCTAAACCCTTTTCCTTATTCAAGGTCACTAAACCTGCAAGAAACGGAACCCTAAGAGGGTATTGGCGAACCCTGTAGTGGATGTGATTCAAACATGGGGCACTGAACCTTAAGATTAGGGTACAGCATAAGACGGGACGGAAAAGGGTTCAGGGTTGGATTAGGCGTACCCGCTTCGCGGATCCGCCTAATCCAACCCTAAACCCTTTTCCTTATTCAAAGTCACTAAACCTGCAAGAAACTGAACTCTAAGAGGGTATTGGTGAACCATGTCGTGGATGTGATTCAAACATGGGGCACTGAACCTTAAGAGTATGGTACTGCATAAGACGGGACGGAAAAGGGTTTAGGGTTGGATTAGGCGAACCCGCTTCGCGGATCCGCCTAATCCAACCCTAAACCCTTTTCCTTATTCAAGGTCACTAAACCCGCAAGAAACTAAACCCTAAGAGGGTATTGGTGAACCCTGTAGTAGATGTGATTCAAACATGGGGCACTGAACCTTAAGTGTAGGGTACAGCATAAGACGGGACGGAAAAGGGTTTAGGGTTGGATTAGGCGAACCCGCTTCGCGGGTCCGCCTAATCCAACCCTAAACCCTTTTCCTTATTCAAGGTCACTAAACCCGCAAGAAACTGAACTCTAAGAGGGTATTGGCGAACCCTGTAGTGGATGTGATTCAAACATGGGGCACTGAACCTTAAGAGTAGGGTACAGCATAAAACGGGACGGAAAAGGGTTTAGGGTTGGATTAAGCGTACCCGCTACGCGGCTACGCGGATTAGACGGGACGCTAAACTCTTTTCCTTATTCAAGGACAGAAAAGAGTTTAGGGTTGGATAATCCAACCCTGAACCCTTTTCCTTATTCAAGGTCACTAAACCCGCAAGAAACTGAACCCTAAGAGGGTATTGGTGAACCCTGTAGTGGATGTGATTCAAACATGGGGCACTGAACCTTAAGAGTAGGGTACAGCATAAGACGGGACGGAAAAGGGTTTAGGGTTGGATTAGGCGAACCCGCTTCACGAATCCACCTAATCCAACCCTAAACCCTTTTCCTTATTCAAGGTCACTAAACCTGCAAGAAACGAAACCCTAAGAGGGTATTGGCGAACCCTGTAGTGGATGTGATTCAAACATGGGGCACTGAACCTTAAGAGTAGGGTACAACATAAGACGGGACGGAAAAGGGTTTAGGGTTGGATTAGGCGAACCCGCTTCGCGGGTCCGCCTAATCCAACCCTAAACCCTTTTCCTTATTCAAGGTCACTAAACCCGCAAGAAATTGAACCCTAAGAGGGTATTGGCGAACCCTGTAGTGGATGTGATTCAAACATGGGGCACTGAACCTTAAGAGTAGGGTACAGCATAAAACGGGACGGAAAAGGGTTTAGGGTTGGATTAAGCGTACCCGCTACACGGATTACCCGCTTCGCTAAACCCTTTTCCTTATTCAAGGTCACTAAACCCGCAAGAAACTGAACCCTAAGAGGGTATTGGTGAACCCTGTAGTGGATGTGATTCAAACATGGGGCACTGAACCTTAAGAGTAGGGTACAGCATAAGACGGGACGGAAAAGGGTTTAGGGTTGGATTAGGCGAACCCGCTTCACGGGTCCGCCTAATCCAACCCTAAACCCTTTTCCTTATTCAAGGTCACTAAACCTGCAAGAAACGAAACCCTAAGAGGGTATTGGCGAACCCTGTAGTGGATGTGATTCAAACATGGGGCACTGAACCTTAAGAGTAGGGTACAGCATAAGACGGGACGGAAAAGGGTTTAGGGTTGGATTAGGCGAACCCGCTTCGCGGGTCCGCCTAATCCAACCCTAAACCCTTTTCCTTATTCAAGGTCACTAAACCCGCAAGAAATTGAACCCTAAGAGGGTATTGGCGAACCCTGTAGTGGATGTGATTCAAACATGGGGCACTGAACCTTAAGAGTAGGGTACAGCATAAAACGGGACGGAAAAGGGTTTAGGGTTGGATTAAGCGTACCCGCTACACGGATTACACGCTTCGCTAAACCCTTTTCCTTATTCAAGGTCACTAAACCCGCAAGAAACTGAACCCTAAGAGGGTATTGGTGAACCCTGTAGTGGATGTGATTCAAACATGGGGCACTGAACCTTAAGAGTAGGGTACAGCATAAGACGGGACGGAAAAAGGTTTATTGTTGGATTAGGCGAACCCGCTTCACGGGTCCGCCTAATCCAACCCTAAACCCTTTTCCTTATTCAAGGTCACTAAACCTGCAAGAAACTGAACCCTAAGAGGGTATTGGCGAACCCTGTAGTGGATGTGATTCAAACATGGGGCACTGAACCTTAAGATTAGGGTACATCATAAGACGGGACGGAAAAGGGTTCAGGGTTGGATTAGGCGAACCCGCTACGCGGATCCGCCTAATCCAACCCTAAACCCTTTTCCTTATTCAAGGTCACTAAACCCGCAAGAAACTCAACCCTAAGAGGGTATTGGTGAACCCTGTAGTGGATGTGATTCAAACATGGGGCACTGAACCTTAAGAGTAGGGTAAAACATAAGACGGGACGGAAAAGGGTTTAGGGTTGGATTAGGCGAACCCGCTTCACGGGTCCGCCTAATCCAACCCTAAATCCTTTTCCTTATTCAAGGTCACTAAACCTGCAAGAAACGGAACCCTAAGAGGGTATTGGCGAACCCTGTAGTGGATGTGATTCAAACATGGGGCACTGAACCTTAAGATTAGGGTACAGCATAAGACGGGACGGAAAAGGGTTCAGGGTTGGATTAGGCGTACCCGCTTCGCGGATCCGCCTAATCCAACCCTAAACCCTTTTCCTTATTCAAAGTCACTAAACCTGCAAGAAACTGAACTCTAAGAGGGTATTGGTGAACCATGTCGTGGATGTGATTCAAACATGGGGCACTGAACCTTAAGAGTAGGGTACAGCATAAGACGGGACGGAAAAGGGTTTAGGGTTGGATTAGGCGAACCCGCTTCACGGGTCCGCCTAATCCAACCCTAAACCCTTTTCCTTATTCAAGGTCACTAAACCTGCAAGAAACGGAACCCTAAGAGGGTATTGGCGAACCCTGTAGTGGATGTGATTCAAACATGGGGCACTGAACCTTAAGATTAGGGTACAGCATAAGACGGGACGGAAAAGGGTTCAGGGTTGGATTAGGCGTACCCGCTTCGCGGATCCGCCTAATCCAACCCTAAACCCTTTTCCTTATTCAATGTCACTAAACCTGCAAGAAACTGAACTCTAAGAGGGTATTGGTGAACCATGTCGTGGATGTGATTCAAACATGGGGCACTGAACCTTAAGAGTATGGTACTGCATAAGACGGGACGGAAAAGGGTTTAGGGTTGGATTAGGCGAACCCGCTTCGCGGATCCGCCTAATCCAACCCTAAACCCTTTTCCTTATTCAAGGTCACTAAACCCGCAAGAAACTAAACCCTAAGAGGGTATTGGTGAACCCTGTAGTAGATGTGATTCAAACATGGGGCACTGAACCTTAAGTGTAGGGTACAGCATAAGACGGGACGGAAAAGGGTTTAGGGTTGGATTAGGCGAACCCGCTTCGCGGGTCCGCCTAATCCAACCCTAAACCCTTTTCCTTATTCAAGGTCACTAAACCCGCAAGAAACTGAACTCTAAGAGGGTATTGGCGAACCCTGTAGTGGATGTGATTCAAACATGGGGCACTGAACCTTAAGAGTAGGGTACAGCATAAAACGGGACGGAAAAGGGTTTAGGGTTGGATTAAGCGTACCCGCTACGCGGCTACGCGGATTAGACGGGACGCTAAACTCTTTTCCTTATTCAAGGACAGAAAAGAGTTTAGGGTTGGATAATCCAACCCTGAACCCTTTTCCTTATTCAAGGTCACTAAACCCGCAAGAAACTGAACCCTAAGAGGGTATTGGTGAACCCTGTAGTGGATGTGATTCAAACATGGGGCACTGAACCTTAAGAGTAGGGTACAGCATAAGACGGGACGGAAAAGGGTTTAGGGTTGGATTAGGCGAACCCGCTTCACGAATCCACCTAATCCAACCCTAAACCCTTTTCCTTATTCAAGGTCACTAAACCTGCAAGAAACGAAACCCTAAGAGGGTATTGGCGAACCCTGTAGTGGATGTGATTCAAACATGGGGCACTGAACCTTAAGAGTAGGGTACAGCATAAGACGGGACGGAAAAGGGTTTAGGGTTGGATTAGGCGAACCCGCTTCGCGGGTCCGCCTAATCCAACCCTAAACCCTTTTCCTTATTCAAGGTCACTAAACCCGCAAGAAATTGAACCCTAAGAGGGTATTGGCGAACCCTGTAGTGGATGTGATTCAAACATGGGGCACTGAACCTTAAGAGTAGGGTACAGCAGAAAACGGGACGGAAAAGGGTTTAGGGTTGGATTAAGCGTACCCGCTACACGGATTACCCGCTTTGCTAAACCCTTTTCCTTATTCAAGGTCACTAAACCCGCAAGAAACTGAACCCTAAGAGGGTATTGGTGAACCCTGTAGTGGATGTGATTCAAACATGGGGCACTGAACCTTAAGAGTAGGGTACAGCATAAGACGGGACGGAAAAAGGTTTATTGTTGGATTAGGCGAACCCGTTTCACGGGTCCGCCTAATCCAACCCTAAACCCTTTTCCTTATTCAAGGTCACTAAACCTGCAAGAAACTGAACCCTAAGAGGGTATTGGCGAACCCTGTAGTGGATGTGATTCAAACATGGGGCACTGAACCTTAAGATTAGGGTACATCATAAGACGGGACGGAAAAGGGTTCAGGGTTGGATTAGGCGTACCCGCTACGCGGATCCGCCTAATCCAACCCTAAACCCTTTTCCTTATTCAAGGTCACTAAACCCGCAAGAAACTCAACCCTAAGAGGGTATTGGTGAACCCTGTAGTGGATGTGATTCAAACATGGGGCACTGAACCTTAAGAGTAGGGTACAGCATAAGACGGGACGGAAAAGGGTTTAGGGTTGGATTAGGCGAACCCGCTTCACGGGTCCGCCTAATCCAACCCTAAACCCTTTTCCTTATTCAAGGTCACTAAACCTGCAAGAAACGGAACCCTAAGAGGGTATTGGCGAACCCTGTAGTGGATGTGATTCAAACATGGGGTACTGAACCTTAAGATTAGGGTACAGCATAAGACGGGACGGAAAAGGGTTCAGGGTTGGATTAGGCGTACCCGCTTCGCGGATCCGCCTAATCCAACCCTAAACCCTTTTCCTTATTCAAAGTCACTAAACCTGCAAGAAACTGAACTCTAAGAGGGTATTGGTGAACCATGTCGTGGATGTGATTCAAACATGGGGCACTGAACCTTAAGAGTATGATACTGCATAAGACGGGACGGAAAAGGGTTTAGGGTTGGATTAGGCGAACCCGCTTCGCGGATCCGCCTTATCCAACCCTAAACCCTTTTCCTTATTCAAGGTCACTAAACCCGCAAGAAACTAAACCCTAAGAGGGTATTGGTGAACCCTGTAATGGATGTGATTCAAACATGGGGCACTGAACCTTAAGAGTAGGGTACAGCATAAGACGGGACGGAAAAGGGTTTAGGGTTGGATTAGGCGAACCCGCTTCGCGGGTCCGCCTAATCCAACCCTAAACCCTTTTCCTTATTTAAGGTCACTAAACCCGCAAGAAACTGAACCCTAAGAGGGTATTGGCGAACCCTGTAGTGGATGTGATTCAAACATGGGGCACTGAACCTTAAGAGTAGGGTACAGCATAAAACGGGACGGAAAAGGGTTTAGGGTTGGATTAAGCGTACCCACTACGCGGCTACGCGGATTAGACGGGACGCTAAACTCTTTTCCTTATTCAAGGACAGAAAAGAGTTTAGGGTTGGATAAGGCGGACCCGCTTCGCGGGTCCGCCTAATCCAACCCTGAACCCTCTTCCTTATTCAAGGTCACTAAACCCGCAAGAAACTGAACCCTAAGAGGGTATTGGTGAACCCTGTAGTGGATGTGATTCAAACATGGGGCACTGAACCTTAAGAGTAGGGTACAGCATAAGACGGGACGGAAAAAGGTTTATTGTTGGATTAGGCGAACCCGCTTCACGGGTCCGCCTAATCCAACCCTAAACCCTTTTCCTTATTCAAGGTCACTAAACCTGCAAGAAACTGAACCCTAAGAGAGTATTGGCGAACCCTGTAGTGGATGTGATTCAAACATGGGGCACTGAATCTTAAGATTAGGGTACAGCATAAGACGGGACGGAAAAGGGTTCAGGGTTGGATTAGGCGTACCCGCTTCGCGGATCCGCCTAATCCAACCCTAAACCCTTTTCCTTATTCAAAGTCACTAAACCTGCAAGAAACTGAACTCTAAGAGGGTATTGGTGAACCATGTCGTGGATGTGATTCAAACATGGGGCACTGAACCTTAAGAGTATGGTACTGCATAAGACGGGACGGAAAAGGGTTTAGGGTTGGATTAAGCGTACCCGCTACGCAGCTACGCGGATTAGACGGGACGCTAAACTCTTTTCCTTATTCAAGGACGGAAAAGAGTTTAGGGTTGGATAAGGCGGACCCGCTTCGCGGGTCCGCCTAATCCAACCCTAAACCCTTTTCCTTATTCAAGGTCACTAAACCCGCAAGAAACTGAACCCTAAGAGGGTATCGGTGAACCCTGTAGTGGATGTGATTCAAACATGGGGCACTGAACCTTAAGAGTAGGGTACAACATAAGACGGGACGGAAAAGGGTTTAGGGTTGGATTAGGCGAACCAGCTTCGCGGATCCGCCTAATCCAACCCTAAACCCTTTTCCTTATTCAAGGTCACTAAACCCGCAAGAAACTGAACCCTAAGAGGGTATTGGCGAACCCTGTAGTGGATGTGATTCAAACATGGGGCACTGAACCTTAAGAGTAGGGTACAGCATAAGACGGGACGGAAAAGGGTTTAGGGTTGGATTAAGCGTACCCGCTACGCGGCTACGCGGATTAGACGGGACGCTAAACTCTTTTCCTTATTCAAGGACGGAAAAGAGTTTAGGGTTGAATAAGGCGGACCCGCTTCGCGGGTCCGCCTAATCCAACCCTAAACCCTTTTCCTTATTCAAGGTCACTAAACCCGCAAGAAACTAAACCCTAAGAGGGTATTGGTGAACCCTGTAGTGGATGTGATTCAAACATGGGGCACTGAACCTTAAGAGTAGGGTACAACATAAGACGGGACGGAAAAGGGTTTAGGGTTGGATTAGGCGAACCCGCTTCGCTGGTCCGCCTAATCCAACCCTAAACCCTTTTCCTTATTCAAGGTCACTAAACCCGCAAGAAACTGAACCCTAAGAGGGTATTGGCGAACCCTGTAGTGGATGTGATTCAAACATGGGGCACTGAACCTTAAGAGTAGGATACAGCATAAGACGGGACGGAAAAGGGTTTAGGGTTGGATTAAGCGTACCCGCTACGCGGCTACGCGGATTAGACGGGACGCTAAACTCTTTTCCTTATTCAAGGGCGGAAAAGAGTTTAGGGTTGAATAAGGTGGACCCGCTTCGCGGGTCCGCCTAATCCAACCCTAAACCCTTTTCCTTATTCAAGGTCACTAAACCCGCAAGAAACTAAACCCTAAGAGGGTATTGGTGAACCCTGTAGTGGATGTGATTCAAACATGGGGCAGTAAACCTTAAGAGTAGGGTACAGCATAAGACGGGACGGAAAAGGGTTTAGGGTTGGATTAGGCGAACCCGCTTCGCGGGTCCGCCTAATCCAACCCTAAACCCTTTTCCTTATTCAAGGTCACTAAACCCGCAAGAAACTGAACCCTAAGAGGGTATTGGCGAACCCTGTAGTGGATGTGATTCAAACATGGGGCACTGAACCTTAAGAGTAGGGTACAGCATAAGACGGGACGGAAAAGGGTTTAGGGTTGGATTAAGCGTACCCGCTACGCGGCTACGCGGATTAGACGGGACGCTAAACTCTTTTCCTTATTCAAGGACGGAAAAGAGTTTAGGGTTGAATAAGGCGGACCCGCTTCGCGGGTCCGCCTAATCCAACCCTAAACCCTTTTCCTTATTCAAGGTCACTAAACCCGCAAGAAACTGAACCCTAAGAGGGTATTGGCGAACCCTGTAGTGGATGTGATTCAAACATGGGGCACTGAACCTTAAGAGTAGGATACAGCATAAGACGGGACGGAAAAGGGTTTAGGGTTGGATTAAGCGTACCCGCTACGCGGCTACGCGGATTAGACGGGACGCTAAACTCTTTTCCTTATTCAAGGGCGGAAAAGAGTTTAGGGTTGAATAAGGTGGACCTGCTTCGCGGGTCCGCCTAATCCAACCCTAAACCCTTTTCCTTATTCAAGGTCACTAAACCCGCAAGAAACTAAACCCTAAGAGGGTATTGGTGAACCCTGTAGTGGATGTGATTCAAACATGGGGCACTGAACCTTAAGAGTAGGGAACAGCATAAGACGGGACGGAAAAGGGTTTAGGGTTGGATTAGGCGAACCCGCTTCGCGGGTCCGCCTAATCCAACCCTAAACCCTTTTCCTTATTCAAGGTCACTAAACCCGCAAGAAACTGAACCCTAAGAGGGTATTGGCGAACACTGTAGTGGATGTGATTCAAACATGGGGCACTGAACCTTAAGAGTAGGATACAGCATAGGACGGGACGGAAAAGGGTTTAGGGTTGGATTAAGCGTACCCGCTACGCGGCTACGCGGATTAGACGGGACGCTAAACTCTTTTCCTTATTCAAGGGCGGAAAAGAGTTTAGGGCTGAATAAGGTGGACCCGCTTCGCGGGTCCGCCTAATCCAACCCTAAACCCTTTTCCTTATTCAAGGTTACTATACCCGCAAGAAACTAAACCCTAAGAGGGTATTGGTGAACCCTGTAGTGGATGTGATTCAAACATGGGGCACTGAACCTTAAGAGTAGGATACAGCATAAGACGGGACGGAAAAGGGTTTAGGGTTGGATTAAGCGTACCCGCTACGCGGCTACGCGGATTAGACGGGACGCTAAACTCTTTTCCTTATTCAAGGGCGGAAAAGAGTTTAGGGTTGAATAAGGTGGACCCGCTTCGCGGGTCCGCCTAATCCAACCCTAAACCCTTTTCCTTATTCAAGGTCACTAAACCCGCAAGAAACTGAACCCTAAGAGGGTATTGGCGAACCCTGTAGTGGATGTGATTCAAACATGGGGCACTGAACCTTAAGAGTAGGATACAGCATAAGACGGGACGGAAAAGGGTTTAGGGTTGGATTAAGCGTACCCGCTACGCGGCTACGCGGATTAGACGGGACGCTAAACTCTTTTCCTTATTCAAGGGCGGAAAAGAGTTTAGGGTTGAATAAGGTGGACCCGCTTCGCGGGTCCGCCTAATCCAACCCTAAACCCTTTTCCTTATTCAAGGTCACTAAACCCGCAAGAAACTAAACCCTAAGAGGGTATTGGTGAACCCTGTAGTGGATGTGATTCAAACATGGGGCAGTAAACCTTAAGAGTAGGGTACAGCATAAGACGGGACGGAAAAGGGTTTAGGGTTGGATTAGGCGAACCCGCTTCGCGGGTCCGCCTAATCCAACCCTAAACCCTTTTCCTTATTCAAGGTCACTAAACCCGCAAGAAACTGAACCCTAAGAGGGTATTGGCGAACCCTGTAGTGGATGTGATTCAAACATGGGGCACTGAACCTTAAGAGTAGGATACAGCATAAGACGGGACGGAAAAGAGTTTAGGGTTGAATAAGGTGGACCTGCTTCGCGGGTCCGCCTAATCCAACCCTAAACCCTTTTCCTTATTCAAGGTCACTAAACCCGCAAGAGACTAAACCCTAAGAGGGTATTGGTGAACCCTGTAGTGGATGTGATTCAAACATGGGGCACTGAACCTTAAGAGTAGGGAATAGCATAAGACGGGACGGAAAAGGGTTTAGGGTTGGATTAGGCGAACCCGCTTCGCGGGTCCGCCTAATCCAACCCTAAACCCTTTTCCTTATTCAAGGTCACTAAACCCGCAAGAAACTGAACCCTAAGAGGGTATTGGCGAACCCTGTAGTGGATGTGATTCAAACATGGGGCACTGAACCTTAAGAGTAGGATACAGCATAGGACGGGACGGAAAAGGGTTTAGGGTTGGATTAAGCGTACCCGCTACGCGGCTACGCGGATTAGACGGGACGCTAAACTCTTTTCCTTATTCAAGGGCGGAAAAGAGTTTAGGGCTGAATAAGGTGGACCCGCTTCGCGGGTCCGCCTAATCCAACCCTAAACCCTTTTCCTTATTCAAGGTTACTATACCCGCAAGAAACTAAACCCTAAGAGGGTATTGGTGAACCCTGTAGTGGATGTGATTCAAACATGGGGCACTGAACCTTAAGAGTAGGATACAGCATAAGACGGGACGGAAAAGGGTTTAGGGTTGGATTAAGCGTACCCGCTACGCGGCTACGCGGATTAGACGGGACGCTAAACTCTTTTCCTTATTCAAGGGCGGAAAAGAGTTTAGGGTTGAATAAGGTGGACCCGCTTCGCGGGTCCGCCTAATCCAACCCTAAACCCTTTTCCTTATTCAAGGTCACTAAACCCGCAAGAAACTAAACCCTAAGAGGGTATTGGTGAACCCTGTAGTGGATGTGATTCAAACATGGGGCAGTAAACCTTAAGAGTAGGGTACAGCATAAGACGGGACGGAAAAGGGTTTAGGGTTGGATTAGGCGAACCCGCTTCGCGGGTCCGCCTAATCCAACCCTAAACCCTTTTCCTTATTCAAGGTCACTAAACCCGCAAGAAACTGAACCCTAAGAGGGTATTGGCGAACCCTGTAGTGGATGTGATTCAAACATGGGGCACTGAACCTTAAGAGTAGGGTACAGCATAAGACGGGACGGAAAAGGGTTTAGGGTTGGATTAAGCGTACCCGCTACGCGGCTACGCGGATTAGACGGGACGCTAAACTCTTTTCCTTATTCAAGGACGGAAAAGAGTTTAGGGTTGAATAAGGCGGACCCGCTTCGCGGGTCCGCCTAATCCAACCCTAAACCCTTTTCCTTATTCAAGGTCACTAAACCCGCAAGAAACTAAACCCTAAGAGGGTATTGGTGAACCCTGTAGTGGATGTGATTCAAACATGGGGCACTGAACCTTAAGAGTAGGGAACAGCATAAGACGGGACGGAAAAGGGTTTAGGGTTGGATTAGGCGAACCCGCTTCGCGGGTCCGCCTAATCCAACCCTAAACCCTTTTCCTTATTCAAGGTCACTAAACCCGCAAGAAACTGAACCCTAAGAGGGTATTGGCGAACCCTGTAGTGGATGTGATTCAAACATGGGGCACTGAACCTTAAGAGTAGGATACAGCATAGGACGGGACGGAAAAGGGTTTAGGGTTGGATTAAGCGTACCCGCTACGCGGCTACGCGGATTAGACGGGACGCTAAACTCTGGAAACTGAACCCTAAGAGGGTATTGGTGAACCCTGTAGTGGATGTGATTCAAACATGGGGCACTGAACCTTAAGAGTAGGGTACAGCATAAGACGGGACGGAAAAGGGTTTAGGGTTGGATTAAGCGTACCCGCTACGCGGCTACGCGGATTACCCGGGACGCTAAACTCTTTTCCTTATTCAAGGACGGAAAAGAGTTTAGGGTTCGCGGGTCCGCCTAATCCAACCCTAAACCCTTTTCCTTATTCAAGGTCACTAAACCCGCAAGAAACTAAACCCTAAGAGGGTATTGGTGAACCCTGTAGTGGATGTGATTCAAACATGGGGCACTGAACCTTAAGAGTAGGGTACAGCATAAGACGGGACGGAAAAGGGTTTAGGGTTGGATTAGGCGAACCCGCTTCGCGGGTCCGCCTAATCCAACCCTAAACCCTTTTCCTTATTCAAGGTCACTAAACCCGCAAGAAACTGAACCCTAAGAGGGTATTGGCGAACCCTGTAGTGGATGTGATTCAAACATGGGGCACTGAACCTTAAGAGTAGGATACAGCATAGGACGGGACGGAAAAGGGTTTAGGGTTGGATTAAGCGTACCCGCTACGCGGCTACGCGGATTAGACGGGACGCTAAACTCTTTTCCTTATTCAAGGGCGGAAAAGAGTTTAGGGTTGAATAAGGTGGACCTGCTTCGCGGGTCCGCCTAATCCAACCCTAAACCCTTTTCCTTATTCAAGGTCACTAAACCCGCAAGAAACTAAACCCTAAGAGGGTATTGGTGAACCCTGTAGTGTATGTGATTCAAACATGGGGCACTGAACCTTAAGAGTAGGGAACAGCATAAGACGGGACGGAAAAGGGTTTAGAGTTGGATTAGGCGAACCCGCTTCGCGGGTCCGCCTAATCCAACCCTAAACCCTTTTCCTTATTCAAGGTCACTAAACCCGCAAGAAACTGAACCCTAAGAGGGTATTGGCGAACCCTGTAGTGGATGTGATTCAAACATGGGGCACTGAACCTTAAGAGTAGGATACAGCATAGGACGGGACGGAAAAGGGTTTAGGGTTGGATTAAGCGTACCCGCTACGCGGCTACGCGGATTAGACGGGACGCTAAACTCTTTTCCTTATTCAAGGGCGGAAAAGAGTTTAGGGCTGAATAAGGTGGACCCGCTTCGCGGGTCCGCCTAATCCAACCCTAAACCCTTTTCCTTATTCAAGGTTACTATACCCGCAAGAAACTAAACCCTAAGAGGGTATTGGTGAACCCTGTAGTGGATGTGATTCAAACATGGGGCACTGAACCTTAAGAGTAGGGTACAGCATAAGACGGGACGGAAAAGGGTTTAGGGTTGGATTAGGCGAACACGCTTCGCGGGTCCGCCTAATCCAACCCTAAACCCTTTTCCTTATTCAAGGTCACTAAACCCGCAAGAAACTGAACCCTAAGAGGGTATTGGCGAACCCTGTAGTGGATGTGATTCAAACATGGGGCACTGAACCTTAAGAGTAGGGTACAGCATAAAACGGGACGGAAAAGGGTTTAGGGTTGGATTAAGCGTACCCGCTACGCGGCTACGCGGATTAGACGGGACGCTAAACTCTTTTCCTTATTCAAGGACGGAAAAGAGTTTAGGGTTGGATAAGGCGGACCCGCTTCGCGGGTCCGCCTAATCCAACCGTACACCCTTTTCCTTATTCAAGGTCACTAAACCCGCAAGAAACTGAACCCTAAGAGGGTATTGGTGAACCCTGTAGTGGATGTGATTCAAACATGGGGCACTGAACCTTAAGAGTAGGGTACAGCATAAGACGGGACGGAAAAGGGTTTAGGGTTGGATTAAGCGTACCCGCTACGCGGCTACGCGGATTACCCGGGACGCTAAACTCTTTTCCTTATTCAAGGACGGAAAAGAGTTTAGGGTTCGCGGGTCCGCCTAATCCAACCCTAAACCCTTTTCCTTATTCAAGGTCACTAAACCCGCAAGAAACTAAACCCTAAGAGGGTATTGGTGAACCCTGTAGTGGATGTGATTCAAACATGGGGCACTGAACCTTAAGAGTAGGGTACAGCATAAGACGGGACGGAAAAGGGTTTAGGGTTGGATTAGGCGAACCCGCTTCGCGGGTCCGCCTAATCCAACCCTAAACCCTTTTCCTTATTCAAGGTCACTAAACCCGCAAGAAACTGAACCCTAAGAGGGTATTGGCGAACCCTGTAGTGGATGTGATTCAAACATGGGGCACTGAACCTTAAGAGTAGGATACACCATAAGACGGGACGGAAAAGGGTTTAGGGTTGGATTAAGCGTACCCGCTTCGCGGCTACGCGGATTAGACGGGACGCTAAACTCTTTTCCTTATTCAAGGGCGGAAAAGAGTTTAGGGTCGGATTAGGCGTACCCGCTTCGCGGATCCGCCTAATCCAACCCTAAACCCTTTTCCTTATTCAAGGTCCCTAAACCCGCAAGAAACTAAACCCTAAGAGGGTATTGGTGAACCCTGTAGTGGATGTGATTCAAACATGGGGCACTGAACCTTAAGAGTAGGGTACAGCATAAGACGGGACGGAAAAGGGTTTAGGGTTGGATTAAGCGTACCCGCTACGCGGCTACGCGGATTAGACGGGACGCTAAACTCTTTTCCTTATTCAAGGACGGAAAAGAGTTTAGGGTTGAATAAGGCGGACCCGCTTCGCGGGTCCGCCTAATGCAACCCTAAACCCTTTTCCTTATTCAAGGTCACTAAACCCGCAAGAAACTAAACCCTAAGAGGGTATTGGTGAACCCTGTAGTGGATGTGATTCAAACATGGGACACTGAACCTTAAGAGTAGGGTACAGCATAAGACGGGACGGAAAAGGGTTTAGGGTTGGATTAGGCGAACCCGCTTCGCGGGTCCGCCTAATCCAACCCTAAACCCTTTTCCTTATTCAAGGTCACTAAACCCGCAAGAAACTGAACCCTAAGAGGGTATTGGTGAACCCTGTAGTGGATGTGATTCAAACATGGGGCACTGAACCTTAAGAGTAGGGTACAGCATAAGACGGGACGGAAAAGGGTTTAGGGTTGGATTAAGCGTACCCGCTACGCGGCTACGCGGATTACCCGGGACGCTAAACTCTTTTCCTTATTCAAGGACGGAAAAGAGTTTAGGGTTCGCGGGTCCGCCTAATCCAACCCTAAACCCTTTTCCTTATTCAAGGTCACTAAACCCGCAAGAAACTAAACCCTAAGAGGGTATTGGTGAACCCTGTAGTGGATGTGATTCAAACATGGGGCACTGAACCTTAAGAGTAGGGTACAGCATAAGACGGGACGGAAAAGGATTTAGGGTTGGATTAGGCGAACCCGCTTCGCGGATCCGCCTAATCCCGCCTAATCCAACCCTAAACCCTTTTCCTTATTCAAGGTCTCTAAACCCGCAAGAAACTAAACCCTAAGAGGGTATTGGTGAACCCTGTAGTGGATGTGATTCAAACATGGGGCACTGAACCTTAAGAGTAGGGTACAGCATAAGACGGGACGGAAAAGGATTTAGGGTTGGATTAGGCGAACCCGCTTCGCGGGTCCGCCTAATCCAACCCTGAACCCTTTTCCTTATTCAAGGTCACTAAACCCGCAAGAAACGGAACCCTAAGAGGGTATTGGTGAACCCTGTAGTGGATGTGATTCAAACATGGGGCACTGAACCTAAAGAGTAGGGTACAGCATAAGACGGGACGGAAAAGGGTTCAGGGTTGGATTAGGCGTACCCGCTTCACGGATCCGCCTAATCCAACCCTAAACCCTTTTCCTTATTCAAAGTCACTAAACCTGCAAGAAACTGAACTCTAAGAGGGTATTGGTGAACCATGTCGTGGATGTGATTCAAACATGGGGCACTGAACCTTAAGATTAGGGTACAGCATAAGACGGGACGGAAAAGGGTTCAGGGTTGGATTAGGCGTACCCGCTTCGCGGATCCGCCTAATCCAACCCTAAACCCTTTTCCTTATTCAAGGTCACTAAACCTGCAATAAACTGAACCCTAAGAGGGTATTGGGGAACCCTGTAGTGGATGTGATTCAAACATGGGGCACTGAACCTTAAGATTAGGGTACAGCATAAGACGGGACAGAAAAGGGTTCAGGGTTGGATTAGGCGTACCCGCTTCGCGGATCCGCCTAATCCAACCCTAAACCCTTTTCCTTATTCAAAGTCACTAAACCTGCAAGAAACTGAACTCTAAGAGGGTATTGGTGAACCATGTCGTGGATGTGATTCAAACATGGGGCACTGAACCTTAAGAGTATGGTACTGCATAAGACGGGACGGAAAAGGGTTTAGGGTTGGATTAGGCGTACCCGCTTCGCGGATCCGCCTAATCCAACCCTAAACCCTTTTCCTTATTCAAGGTCACTAAACACGCAAGAAACTGAACCCTAAGAGGGTATTGGCAAACCCTGTCGTGGATGTGATTCAAAGATGGGGCACTGAACCTTAAGAGTAGGGTACTGGATAAGACGGGACGGAAAAGGGTTTAGGGTTGGATTAGGCGTACCCGCTACGCGGATCCGCCTAATCCAACCCTAAACCCTTTTCCTTATTCAAAGTCACTAAACCCGCAAGAAACTCAACCCTAAGAGGGTATTGGTGAACCCTGTAGTGGATGTGATTCAAACATGGGGCACTGAACTTTAAGAGTAGGGTACAGCATAACACGGGACGGAAAAGGGTTTAGGGTTGGATTAGGCGAACCCGCTTCACGGGTCCGCCTAATCCAACCCTAAACCCTTTTCCTTATTCAAGGTCACTAAACCTGCAAGAAACTGAACCCTAAGAGGGTATTGGCGAACCCTGTAGTGGATGTGATTCAAACATGGGGCACTGAACCTTAAGATTAGGGTACAGCATAAGACGGGACGGAAAAGGGTTTAGGGTTGGATTAGGCGTACCCGCTTCGCGGATCCGCCTAATCCAACCCTAAACCCTTTTCCTTATTCAAAGTCACTAAAACTGCAAGAAACTGAACTCTAAGAGGGTATTGGTGAACCATGTCGTGGATGTGATTCAAACATGGGGCACTGAACCTTAAGAGTATGGTACTGCATAAGACGGGACGGAAAAGGGTTTAGGGTTGGATTAGGCGAACCCGCTTCGCGGATCCGCCTAATCCAACCCTAAACCCTTTTCCTTATTCAAGGTCACTAAACCCGCAAGAAACTGAACCCTAAGAGGGTATTGGCGAACCCTGTCGTGGATGGGATTCAAAGATGGGGCACTGAACCTTAAGAGTAGGGTACTGGATAAGACGGGACGGAAAAGGGTTTAGGGTTGGATTAGGCGTACCCGCTACGCGGCTCCGCCTAATCCAACCCTAAACCCTTTTCCTTATTCAAGGTCACTAATCCTGCAAGAGACTGAACTCTAAGAGGGTATTGGTGAACCATGTCGTGGATGTGATTCAAACATGGGGCACTGAACCTTAAGAGTAGGGTACAGCATAAGACGGGACGGAAAAGGGTTTAGGGTTGGATTAGGCGAACCCGCTTCGCGGATCCGCCTAATCCAACTCTAGACCCTTTTCCTTATTCAAGGTCACTAAACCCGCAAGAAACTGAACCCTAAGAGGGTATTAGTGAACTCTGTCGTGGATGTGATTCAAAGATGGGGCACTGAACCTTAAGAATAGGGTACTGCATAAGACGGGACAGAAAAGGGTTTAGGGTTGGATTAGGCGTACCCGCTACGCGGCTCCGCCTAATACAACCCTAAATCCTTTTCCTTATTCAAGGTCACTAAACCTGCAAGAAACTGAACTCTAAGAGGGTATTGGTGAACCATGTCGTGGATGTGATTCAAACATGGGGCACTGAACCTTAAGAGTAGGGTACAGCATAAGACGGGACGGAAAAGGGTTTAGGGTTGGATTAGGCGTACCCGCTTCGCGGATCCGCCTAATCCAACCCTAGACCCTTTTCCTTATTCAAGGTCACTAAACCCGCAAGAAACTGAACCCTAAGAGGGTATTGGTGAACCATGTCGTGGATGTGATTCAAACATGGGGCACTGAACCTTAAGAGTAGAGTACTGCATAAGACGGGACGGAAAAGAGTTTAGGGTTGGATGAGGCGTACCTGCTTCGCGGATCCACCTAATCCAACCCTAAACACTTTTCCTTATTCAAGGTCACTAAACCCGCAAGAAACTGAACCCTAAGAAGGTATTGGTGAACCCTGTCGTGGATGTGATTCAAACATGGGGCACTGAGCCTTAAGAGTAGGGTACTGCATTAGACGGGACGGACAAGGGTTTAGGGTTGGATTAGGCATACCTGCTTCGCGGATCCACCTAATCCAACCCTAAACACTTTTCCTTATTCAAGGTCACTAAACCCGCAAGAAACTCAAGCCTAAGAGGGTATTGGTGAACCCTGTAGTGGTGGTGATTCAAACATGGGGCACTGAACCTTAATAGTAGGGTACAGCATAAGACGGGACGGAAAAGGGTTTAGGGTTGGATTAGGCGAACCCGCTTCACGGGTCCGCCTAATCCAACCCTAAACCCTTTTCCATATTCAAGGTCACTAAACATGCAAGAAACTGAACCCTAAGAGGGTATTGGCAAACCCTGTAGTGGATGTGATTCAAACATGGGGCACTGAACCTTAAGATTAGGGTACAGCATAAGACGGGACGGAAAAGGGTTCAGGGTTGGATTAGGCGAACCCGCTTCGCGGATCCGCCTAATCCAACCCTAAACCCATTTCCTTATTCAAAGTCACTAAACCTGCAAGAAACTGAACCCTAAGAGGGTATTAGTGAACCCTGTCGTGGATGTGATTCAAACATGGGGCACTGAACCTTAAGAGTATGGTACTGCATAAGACGGGACGGAAAAGGGTTTGGGGTTGGATTAGGCGAACCTGCTTCGCGGATCCGCCTAATCCAACCCTAAACCCTTTTCCTTATTCAAGGTCACTAAACCCGCAAGAAACTGAACCCTAAGAGGGTATTGGCGAACCCTGTCGTGGATGGGATTCAAAGATGGGGCACTGAACCTTAAGAGTAGGGTACTGGATAAGACGGGACGGAAAAGGGTTTAGGGTTGGATTAGGCGTACCCGCTACGCGGCTCCGCCTAATCCAACCCTAAACCCTTTTCCTTATTCAAGGTCACTAAACCTGCAAGAAACTGAACTCTAAGAGGGTATTGGTGAACCATGTCGTGGATGTGATTCAAACATGGGGCACTGAACCTTAAGAGTAGGGTACAGCATAAGACGGGACGGAAAAGGGTTTAGGGTTGGATTAGGCGAACCCGCTTCGCGGATCCGCCTAATCCAACTCTAGACCCTTTTCCTTATTCAAGGTCACTAAACCCGCAAGAAACTGAACCCTAAGAGGGTATTAGTGAACTCTGTCGTGGATGTGATTCAAAGATGGGGCACTGAACCTTAAGAATAGGGTACTGCATAAGACGGGACAGAAAAGGGTTTAGGGTTGGATTAGGCGTACCCGCTACACGGCTCCGCCTAATACAACCCTAAACCCTTTTCCTTATTCAAGGTCACTAAACCTGCAAGAAACTGAACTCTAAGAGGGTATTGGTGAACCATGTCGTGGATGTGATTCAAACATGGGGCACTGAACCTTAAGAGTAGGGTACAACATAAGACGGGACGGAAAAGGGTTTAGGGTTGGATTAGGCGTACCCGCTTCGCGGATCCGCCTAATCCAACCCTAGACCCTTTTCCTTATTCAAGGTCACTAAACCCGCAAGAAACTGAACCCTAAGAGGGTATTGGTGAACCATGTCGTGGATGTGATTCAAACATGGGGCACTGAACCTTAAGAGTAGAGTACTGCATTAGACGGGACGGAAAAGGGTTTAGGGTTGGATTAGGCGTACCTGCTTCGCGGATCCACCTAATCCAACCCTAAACACTTTTCCTTATTCAAGGTCACTAAACCCGCAAGAAACTAAACCCTAAGAGGGTATTGGTGAACCCTGTAGTGGTGGTGATTCAAACATGGGGCACTGAACCTTAAGAGTAGGGTACAGCATAAGACGGGACGGAAAAGGGTTTAGGGTTGGATTAGGCGAACCCGCTTCACGGGTCCGCCTAATCCAACCCTAAACCCTTTTCCATATTCAAGGTCACTAAACATGCAAGAAACTGAACCCTAAGAGGGTATTGGCAAACCCTGTAGTGGATGTGATTCAAACATGGGGCACTGAACCTTAAGATTAGGGTACAGCATAAGACGGGACGGAAAAGGGTTCAGGGTTGGATTAGGCGTACCCGCTTCGCGGATCCGCCTAATCCAACCCTAAACCCTTTTCCTTATTCAAAGTCACTAAACCTGCAAGAAACTGAACCCTAAGAGGGTATTAGTGAACCCTGTCGTGGATGTGATTCAAACATGGGGCACTGAACCTTAAGAGTATGGTACTGCATAAGACGGGACGGAAAAGGGTTTGGGGTTGGATTAGGCGAACCTGCTTCGCGGATCCGCCTAATCCAACCCTAAACCCTTTTCCTTATTCAAGGTCACTAAACCCGCAAGAAACTGAACCCTAAGAGGGTATTGGCGAACCCTGTCGTGGATGTGATTCAAAGATGGGGCACTGAACCTTAAGAGTAGGGTACTGGATAAGACGGGACGGAAAAGGGTTTAGGGTTGGATTAGGCGTACCCGCTACGCGGCTCCGCCTAATCCAACCCTAAACCCTTTTCCTTATTCAAGGTCACTAAACCTGCAAGAAACTGAACTCTAAGAGGGTATTGGTGAACCATGTCGTGGATGTGATTCAAACATGGGGCACTGAACCTTAAGAGTAGGGTACAGCATAAGACGGGACGGAAAAGGGTTTAGGGTTGGATTAGGCGTACCCGCTTCGCGGATCCGCCTAATCCAACTCTAGACCCTTTTCCTTATTCAAGGTCACTAAACCCGCAAGAAACTGAACCCTAAGAGGGTATTAGTGAACCCTGTCGTGGATGTGATTCAAAGATGGGGCACTGAACCTTAAGAGTAGGGTACTGCATAAGACGGGACGGAAAAGGGTTTAGGGTTGGATTAGGCGTACCCGCTATGCGGCTCCGCCTAATACAACCCTAAACCCTTTTCCTTATTCAAGGTCACTAAACCCGCAAGAAACTAAACCCTAAGAGGGTATTGGTAACCCTTTCGTGGATGTGAATCAAACATGGGGAACTGAACCTTAAAAATAGGGTACTGCATAAGACGAGACGGAAAAGGGTTTGGGGTTGGATTAGGCGTACCCGCTTCGCGGATCCGCCTAATCCAACCCTGAACCCTTTTCCTTATTCAAGGTCACTAAACCCGTAAGAAACTGAACCCTAAGAGGGTATTAGTGAACCCTGTCGTGGATGTGATTCAAACATTGGGCACTGAACCTTAAGAGTAGTGTACTGCATAAGACGGGACGGAAAAGGGTTTAGGGTTGGATTAGGCGTACCCGCTTCGCGGATCCGCCTAATCCAACTCTAGACCCTTTTCCTTATTCAAGGTCACTAAACCCGTAAGAAACAGAACCCTAAGAGGGTATTAGTGAACCCTGTCGTGGATGTGATTCAAAGATGGGGCACTGAACCTTAAGAGTAGGGTACTGCATAAGACGGGACGGAAAAGGGTTTAGGGTTGGATTAGGCGTACCCGCTATGCGGCTCCGCCTAATACAACCCTAAACCCTTTTCCTTATTCAAGGTCACTAAACCCGCAAGAAACTAAACCCTAAGAGGGTATTGGTAACCCTTTCGTGGATGTGAATCAAACATGGGGAACTGAACCTTAAAAATAGGGTACTGCATAAGACGGGACGGAAAAGGGTTTGGGGTTGGATTAGGCGTACCCGCTTCGCGGATCCGCCTAATCCAACCCTGAACCCTTTTCCTTATTCAAGGTCACTAAACCCGTAAGAAACTGAACCCTAAGAGGGTATTAGTGAACCCTGTCGTGGATGTGATTCAAACATTGGGCACTGAACCTTAAGAGTAGTGTACTGCATAAGACGGGACGGAAAAGGGTTTAGGGTTGGATTAGGCGTACCCGCTTCGCGGATCCGCCTAATCCAACTCTAGACCCTTTTCCTTATTCAAGGTCACTAAACCCGCAAGAAACTGAACCCTAAGAGGGTATTAGTGAACCCTGTCGTGGATGTGATTCAAAGATGGGGCACTGAACCTTAAGAGTAGGGTACTGCATAAGACGGGACGGAAAAGGGTTTAGGGTTGGATTAGGCGTACCCGCTATGCGGCTCCGCCTAATACAACCCTAAACCCTTTTCCTTATTCAAGGTCACTAAACCCGCAAGAAACTAAACCCTAAGAGGGTATTGGTAACCCTTTCTTGGATGTGAATCAAACATGGGGAACTGAACCTTAAAAATACGGTACTGCATAAGACGGGACGGAAAAGGGTTTGGGGTTGGATTAGGCGTACCCGCTTCGCGGATCCGCCTAATCCAACCCTGAACCCTTTTCCTTATTCAAGGTCACTAAACCCGTAAGAAACTGAACCCTAAGAGGGTATTAGTGAACCCTGTCGTGGATGTGATTCAAACATTGGGCACTGAACCTTAAGAGTAGTGTACTGCATAAGACGGGACGGAAAAGGGTTTAGGGTTGGATTAGGCGTACCCGCTACGCGGCTCCTCCTAATCCAACCCTAAACTCTTTTCCTTATTCAAGGACGGAAAAGGGTTTAGGGTTGGATTAGGCGGACCCACTTCGCGGATCCGCCTAATCCAACCCTAAACCCTTTTCCTTATTCAAGGTCACTAAACCCGCAAGAAACTGAACCCTAAGAGGGTGTTGGTAAACCCTGTCGTGGATGTGATTCAAACATGGGGCACTGAACCTTAAGAGTAGGGTACTACATAAGACGGGATGGAAAAGGGTTTAGGACTGGATTAGGCGTGCCCGCTACGCGGCTCCGCCTAATCCAACCCTAAACCCTTTTCCTTATTCAAGGTCACTAAACCCGCAAGAAACTAAACCCTAAGAGGGTATTGGTAACCCTGTCGTGGATGTGATTCAAAAATGGGGAACTGAACCTTAAGAATAGGGTACTGCATAAGACGGGACGGAAAAGGGTTTAGGGTTGGATTAGGCGTACCCGCTACGTGGCTCCGCCTTGTCCAACCCTAAACCCTTTTCCTTATTCAAGGTCACTAAACCCTAAGAGGGTATTGGTGAAACCTGTCGTGGATGTGATTCAAACATGGGGCACTGAACCTTAAGAGTAGGGTACTGCATAAGACGGGACGGAAAAGGGTTTAGGGTTGGATTAGGCCAACCCGCTTCGCGGATCCGCCTAATCCAACCCTAAACCCTTTTCCATATTCAAGGTCACTAAACCCGCAAGAAACTGAACCCGAAGAGGGTATTGGTGAACCCTGTCGTGGATGTGATTCAAAGATGGGGCACTGAACCTTAAAAGTAGGGTACTGCATAAGACGGGACGGAAAAGGGTTTAGGGTTGGATTAGGCGTACCCGCTATGCGGCTCCGCCTAATACAACCCTAAACCCTTTTCCTTATTCAAGGTCACTAAACCCGCAAGAAACTGAACCCTAAGAGGGTATTAGTGAACCCTGTCGTGGATGTGATTCAAACATGGGGCACTGAGCCTTAAGAGTAGGGTACTGCATAAGACGGGACGGAAAAGGGTTTAGGGTTGGATTAGGCGTACCTGCTTCTCGGATCCACCTAATCCAACCCTAAACACTTTTCCTTATTCAAGGTCACTAAACCCGCAAGAAACTAAACCCTAAGAGGGTATTGGTGAACCCTGTAGTGGATGTGATTCAAACATGGGGCACTGAACCTTAAGAGTAGGGTACAGCATAAGACGGGACGGAAAAGGGTTTAGGGTTGGATTAGGCGAACCCGCTTCACGGGTCCGCCTAATCCAACCCTAAACCCTTTTCCTTATTCAAGGTCACTAAACCTGCAAGAAACTGAACCCTAAGAGGGTATTGGCGAACCCTATAGTGGATGTGATTCAAACATGGGGCACTGAACCTTAAGATTAGGGTACAGCATAAGACGGGACGAAAAAGGGTTCAGGGTTGGATTAGGCGTACCCGCTTCGCGGATCCGCCTAATCCAACCCTAAACCCTTTTCCTTATTCAAAGTCACTAAACCTGCAAGAAACTGAACTCTAAGAGGGTATTGGTGAACCATGTCGTGGATGTGATTCAAACATGGGGCACTGAACCTTAAGAGTATGGTACTGCATAAGACGGGACGGAAAAGGGTTTACGGTTGGATTAGGCGAACCCGCTTCGCGGATCCGCCTAATCCAACCCTAAACCCTTTTCCTTATTCAAGGTCACTAAACCCGCAAGAAACTGAACCCTAAGAGGGTATTGGCGAACCCTGTCGTGGATGCGATTCAAAGATGGGGCACTGAACCTTAAGAGTAGGGTACTGGATAAGACGGGACGGAAAAGGGTTTAGGGTTGGATTAGGCGTACCCGCTACGCGGCTCCGCCTAATCCAACCCTAAACCCTTTTCCTTATTCAAGGTCACTAAACCTGCAAGAAACTGAACTCTAAGAGGGTATTGGTGAACCATGTCGTGGATGTGATTCAAACATGGGGCACTGAGCCTTAAGAGTAGGGTACAGCATAAGACGGGACGGAAAAGGGTTTAGGGTTGCATTAGGCGTACCCGCTTCGCGGATCCGCCTAATCCAACCCTAAACCCTTTTCCTTATTCAAGGTCACTAAACCCGCAAGAAACTGAACCCTAAGAGGGTATTGGCGAACCCTGTCGTGGATGTGATTCAAAGATGGGGCACTGAACCTTAAGAGTAGGATACTGGATAAGACGGGACGGAAAAGGGTTTAGGGTTGGATTAGGCGAACCCGCTTCGCGGATCACTGAACCCTAAACCCTTTTCCTTATTCAAGGTCACTAAACCCGCAAGAAACTGAAACCTAAGAGGGTATTGGCGAACCCTGTCGTGGATGTGATTCAAAGATGGGGCACTGAACCTTAAGAGTAGGGTACTGGATAAGACGGGACGGAAAAGGGTTTAGGGTTGGATTAGACGTACCCGCTACGCGGCTCCGCCTAATCCAACCCTAAACCCTTTTCCTTATTCAAGGTCACTAAACCTGCAAGAAACTGAACTCTAAGAGGGTATTGGTGAACCATGTCGTGGATGTGATTCAAACATGGGGCACTGAGCCTTAAGAGTAGGGTACAGCATAAGACGGGACGGAAAAGGGTTTAGGGTTGGATTAGGCGTACCCGCTTCGCGGATCCGCCTAATCCAACCCTAGACCCTTTTCCTTATTCAAGGTCACTAAACCCGCAAGAAACTGAACCCTAAGAGGGTATTAGTGAACCCTGTCGTGGATGTGATTCAAACATGGGGCACTGAGCCTTAAGAGTAGGGTACTGCATAAGACGGGACGGAAAAGGGTTTAGGGTTGGATTAGGCGTACCTGCTTCTCGGATCCACCTAATCCAACCCTAAACACTTTTCCTTATTCAAGGTCACTAAACCCGCAAGAAACTAAACCCTAAGAGGGTATTGGTGAACCCTGTAGTGGATGTGATTCAAACATGGGGCACTGAACCTTAAGAGTAGGGTACAACATAAGACGGGACGGAAAAGGGTTTAGGGTTGGATTAGGCGAACCCGCTTCACGGGTCCGCCTAATCCAACCCTAAACCCTTTTCCTTATTCAAGGTCACTAAACCTGCAAGAAACTGAACCCTAAGAGGGTATTGGCGAACCCTGTAGTGGATGTGATTCAAACATGGGGCACTGAACCTTAAGATTAGGGTACAGCATAAGACGGGACGGAAAAGGGTTCAGGGTTGGATTAGGCGTACCCGCTTCGCGGATCCGCCTAATCCAACCCTAAACCCTTTTCCTTATTCAAAGTCACTAAACCTGCAAGAAACTGAACTCTAAGAGGGTATTGGTGAACCATGTCGTGGATGTGATTCAAACATGGGGCACTGAACCTTAAGAGTATGGTACTGCATAAGACGGGACGGAAAAGGGTTTAGGGTTGGATTAGGCGAACCCGCTTCGCGGATCCGCCTAATCCAACCCTAAACCCTTTTCCTTATTCAAGGTCACTAAACCCGCAAGAAACTGAACCCTAAGAGGGTATTGGCGAACCCTGTCGTGGATGTGATTCAAAGATGGGGCACTGAACCTTAAGAGTAGGGTACTGGATAAGACGGGACGGAAAAGGGTTTAGGGTTGGATTAGGCGTACCCGCTACGCGGCTCCGCCTAATCCAACCCTAAACCCTTTTCCTTATTCAAGGTCACTAAACCTGCAAGAAACTGAACTCTAAGAGGGTATTGGTGAACCATGTCGTGGATGTGATTCAAACATGGGGCACTGAGCCTTAAGAGTAGGGTACAGCATAAGACGGGACGGAAAAGGGTTTAGGGTTGGATTAGGCGTACCCGCTTCGCGGATCCGCCTAATCCAACCCTAGACCCTTTTCCTTATTCAAGGTCACTAAACCCGCAAGAAACTGAACCCTAAGAGGGTATTAGTGAACCCTGTCGTGGATGTGATTCAAACATGGGGCACTGAGCCTTAAGAGTAGGGTACTGCATAAGACGGGACGGAAAAGGGTTTAGGGTTGGATTAGGCGTACCTGCTTCTCGGATCCACCTAATCCAACCCTAAACACTTTTCCTTATTCAAGGTCACTAAACCCGCAAGAAACTAAACCCTAAGAGGGTATTGGTGAACCCTGTAGTGGATGTGATTCAAACATGGGGCACTGAACCTTAAGAGTAGGGTACAGCATAAGACGGGACGGAAAAGGGTTTAGGGTTGGATTAGGCGAACCCGCTTCACGGGTCCGCCTAATCCAACCCTAAACCCTTTTCCTTATTCAAGGTCACTAAACCTGCAAGAAACTGAACCCTAAGAGGGTATTGGCGAACCCTGTAGTGGATGTGATTTAAACATGGGGCACTGAACCTTAAGATTAGGGTACAGCATAAGACGGGACGGAAAAGGGTTCAGGGTTGGATTAGGCGTACCCGCTTCGCGGATCCGCCTAATCCAACCCTAAACCCTTTTCCTTATTCAAAGTCACTAAACCTGCAAGAAACTGAACTCTAAGAGGGTATTGGTGAACCATGTCGTGGATGTGATTCAAACATGGGGCACTGAACCTTAAGAGTATGGTACTGCATAAGACGGGACGGAAAAGGGTTTAGGGTTGGATTAGGCGAACCCGCTTCGCGGATCCGCCTAATCCAACCCTAAACCCTTTTCCTTATTCAAGGTCACTAAACCCGCAAGAAACTGAACCCTAAGAGGGTATTGGCGAACCCTGTCGTGGATGTGATTCAAAGATGGGGCACTGAACCTTAAGAGTAGGGTACTGGATAAGACGGGACGGAAAAGGGTTTAGTGTTGGATTAGGCGTACCCGCTACGCGGCTCCGCCTAATCCAACCCTAAACCCTTTTCCTTATTCAAGGTCACTAAACCTGCAAGAAACTGAACTCTAAGAGGGTATTGGTGAACCATGTCGTGGATGTGATTCAAACATGGGGCACTGAGCCTTAAGAGTAGGGTACAGCATAAGACGGGACGGAAAAGGGTTTAGGGTTGGATTAGGCGTACCCGCTTCGCGGATCCGCCTAATCCAACCCTAAACCCTTTTCCTTATTCAAAGTCACTAAACCTGCAAGAAACTGAACTCTAAGAGGGTATTGGTGAACCATGTCGTGGATGTGATTCAAACATGGGGCACTGAACCTTAAGAGTATGGTACTGCATAAGACGGGACGGAAAAGGGTTTAGGGTTGGATTAGGCGAACCCGCTTCGCGGATCCGCCTAATCCAACCCTAAACCCTTTTCCTTATTCAAGGTCACTAAACCCGCAAGAAACTGAACCCTAAGAGGGTATTGGCGAACCCTGTCGTGGATGTGATTCAAAGATGGGGCACTGAACCTTAAGAGTAGGGTACTGGATAAGACGGGACGGAAAAGGGTTTAGGGTTGGATTAGGCGTACCCGCTACGCGGCTCCGCCTAATCCAACCCTAAACCCTTTTCCTTATTCAAGGTCACTAAACCTGCAAGAAACTGAACTCTAAGAGGGTATTGGTGAACCATGTCGTGGATGTGATTCAAACATGGGGCACTGAGCCTTAAGAGTAGGGTACAGCATAAGACGGGACGGAAAAGGGTTTAGGGTTGGATTAGGCGTACCCGCTTCGCGGATCCGCCTAATCCAACCCTAAACCCTTTTCCTTATTCAAAGTCACTAAACCTGCAAGAAACTGAACTCTAAGAGGGTATTGGTGAACCATGTCGTGGATGTGATTCAAACATGGGGCACTGAACCTTAAGAGTATGGTACTGCATAAGACGGGACGGAAAAGGGTTTAGGGTTGGATTAGGCGAACCCGCTTCGCGGATCCGCCTAATCCAACCCTAAACCCTTTTCCTTATTCAAGGTCACTAAACCCGCAAGAAACTGAACCCTAAGAGGGTATTGGCGAACCCTGTCGTGGATGTGATTCAAAGATGGGGCACTGAACCTTAAGAGTAGGGTACAGCATAAGACGGGACGGAAAAGGGTTTAGGGTTGGATTAGGCGAACCCGCTTCACGGTCCGCCTAATCCAACCCTAAACCCTTTTCCTTATTCAAGGTCACTAAACCTGCAAGAACCTGAACCCTAAGAGGGTATTGGCGAACCCTGTAGTGGATGTGATTCAAACATGGGGCACTGAACCTTAAGATTAGGGTACAGCATAAGACGGGACGGAAAAGGGTTCAGGGTTGGATTAGGCGTACCCGCTTCGCGGATCCGCCTAATCCAACCCTAAACCCTTTTCCTTATTCAAAGTCACTAAACCTGCAAGAAACTGAACTCTAAGAGGGTATTGGTGAACCATGTCGTGGATGTGATTCAAACATGGGGCACTGAACCTTAAGAGTATGGTACTGCATAAGACGGGACGGAAAAGGGTTTAGGGTTGGATTAGGCGAACCCGCTTCGCGGATCCGCCTAATCCAACCCTAGACCCTTTTCCTTATTCAAGGTCACTAAACCCGCAAGAAACTGAACCCTAAGAGGGTATTAGTGAACCCTGTCGTGGATGTGATTCAAACATGGGGCACTGAGCCTTAAGAGTAGGGTACTGCATAAGACGGGACGGAAAAGGGTTTAGGGTTGAATTAGGCGTACCTGCTTCTCGGATCCACCTAATCCAACCCTAAACACTTTTCCTTATTCAAGGTCACTAAACCCGCAAGAAACTAAACCCTAAGAGGGTATTGGTGAACCCTGTAGTGGATGTGATTCAAACATGGGGCACTGAACCTTAAGAGTAGGGTACAGCATAAGACGGGACGGAAAAGGGTTTAGGGTTGGACTAGGCGAACCCGCTTCACGGGTCCGCCTAATCCAACCCTAAACCCTTTTCCTTATTCAAGGTCACTAAACCTGCAAGAAACTGAACCCTAAGAGGGTATTGGCGAACCCTGTAGTGGATGTGATTTAAACATGGGGCACTGAACCTTAAGATTAGGGTACAGCATAAGACGGGACGGAAAAGGGTTCAGGGTTGGATTAGGCGTACCCGCTTCGCGGATCCGCCTAATCCAACCCTAAACCCTTTTCCTTATTCAAAGTCACTAAACCTGCAAGAAACTGAACTCTAAGAGGGTATTGGTGAACCATGTCGTGGATGTGATTCAAACATGGGGCACTGAACCTTAATTGTATGGTACTGCATAAGACGGGACGGAAAAGGGTTTAGGGTTGGATTAGGCGAACCCGCTTCGCGGATCCGCCTAATCCAACCCTAAACCCTTTTCCTTATTCAAGGTCACTAAACCCGCAAGAAACTGAACCCTAAGAGGGTATTGGCGAACCCTGTCGTGGATGTGATTCAAAGATGGGGCACTGAACCTTAAGAGTAGGGTACTGGATAAGACGGGACGGAAAAGGGTTTAGGGTTGGATTAGGCGTACCCGCTACGCGGCTCCGCCTAATCCAACCCTAAACCCTTTTCCTTATTCAAGGTCACTAAACCTGCAAGAAACTGAACTCTAAGAGGGTATTGGTGAACCATGTCGTGGATGTGATTCAAACATGGGGCACTGAGCCTTAAGAGTAGGGTACAGCATAAGACGGGACGGAAAAGGGTTTAGGGTTGGATTAGGCGTACCCGCTTCGCGGATCCGCCTAATCCAACCCTAAACCCTTTTCCTTATTCAAAGTCACTAAACCTGCAAGAAACTGAACTCTAAGAGGGTATTGGTGAACCATGTCGTGGATGTGATTCAAACATGGGGCACTGAACCTTAAGAGTATGGTACTGCATAAGACGGGACGGAAAAGGGTTTAGGGTTGGATTAGGCGAACCCGCTTCGCGGATCCGCCTAATCCAACCCTAAACCCTTTTCCTTATTCAAGGTCACTAAACCCGCAAGAAACTGAACCCTAAGAGGGTATTGGCGAACCCTGTCGTGGATGCGATTCAAAGATGGGGCACTGAACCTTAAGAGTAGGGTACAGCATAAGACGGGACGGAAAAGGGTTTAGGGTTGGATTAGGCGAACCCGCTTCACGGGTCCGCCTAATCCAACCCTAAACCCTTTTCCTTATTCAAGGTCACTAAACCTGCAAGAACCTGAACCCTAAGAGGGTATTGGCGAACCCTGTAGTGGATGTGATTCAAACATGGGGCACTGAACCTTAAGATTAGGGTACAGCATAAGACGGGACGGAAAAGGGTTCAGGGTTGGATTAGGCGTACCCGCTTCGCGGATCCGCCTAATCCAACCCTAAACCCTTTTCCTTATTCAAAGTCACTAAACCTGCAAGAAACTGAACTCTAAGAGGGTATTGGTGAACCATGTCGTGGATGTGATTCAAACATGGGGCACTGAACCTTAAGAGTATGGTACTGCATAAGACGGGACGGAAAAGGGTTTAGGGTTGGATTAGGCGAACCCGCTTCGCGGATCCGCCTAATCCAACCCTAGACCCTTTTCCTTATTCAAGGTCACTAAACCCGCAAGAAACTGAACCCTAAGAGGGTATTAGTGAACCCTGTCGTGGATGTGATTCAAACATGGGGCACTGAGCCTTAAGAGTAGGGTACTGCATAAGACGGGACGGAAAAGGGTTTAGGGTTGGATTAGGCGTACCTGCTTCTCGGATCCACCTAATCCAACCCTAAACACTTTTCCTTATTCAAGGTCACTAAACCCGCTAGAAACTAAACCCTAAGAGGGTATTGGTGAACCCTGTAGTGGATGTGATTCAAACATGGGGCACTGAACCTTAAGAGTAGGGTACAGCATAAGACGGGACGGAAAAGGGTTTAGGGTTGGATTAGGCGAACCCGCTTCACGGGTCCGCCTAATCCAACCCTAAACCCTTTTCCTTATTCAAGGTCACTAAACCTGCAAGAAACTGAACCCTAAGAGGGTATTGGCGAACCCTGTAGTGGATGTGATTTAAACATGGGGCACTGAACCTTAAGATTAGGGTACAGCATAAGACGAGACGGAAAAGGGTTCAGGGTTGGATTAGGCGTACCCGCTTCGCGGATCCGCCTAATCCAACCCTAAACCCTTTTCCTTATTCAAAGTCACTAAACCTGCAAGAAACTGAACTCTAAGAGGGTATTGGTGAACCATGTCGTAGATGTGATTCAAACATGGGGCACTGAACCTTAAGAGTATGGTACTGCATAAGACGGGACGGAAAAGGGTTTAGGGTTGGATTAGGCGAACCCGCTTCGCGGATCCGCCTAATCCAACCCTAAACCCTTTTCCTTATTCAAGGTCACTAAACCCGCAAGAAACTGAACCCTAAGAGGGTATTGGCGAACCCTGTCGTGGATGTGATTCAAAGATGGGGCACTGAACCTTAAGAGTAGGGTACTGGATAAGACGGGACGGAAAAGGGTTTAGGGTTGGATTAGGCGTACCCGCTACGCGGCTCCGCCTAATCCAACCCTAAACCCTTTTCCTTATTCAAGGTCACTAAACCTGCAAGAAACTGAACTCTAAGAGGGTATTGGTGAACCATGTCGTGGATGTGATTCAAACATGGGGCACTGAGCCTTAAGAGTAGGGTACAGCATAAGACGGGACGGAAAAGGGTTTAGGGTTGGATTAGGCGTACCCGCTTCGCGGATCCGCCTAATCCAACCCTAAACCCTTTTCCTTATTCAAAGTCACTAAACCTGCAAGAAACTGAACTCTAAGAGGGTATTGGTGAACCATGTCGTGGATGTGATTCAAACATGGGGCACTGAACCTTAAGAGTATGGTACTGCATAAGACGGGACGGAAAAGGGTTTAGGGTTGGATTAGGCGAACCCGCTTCGCGGATCCGCCTAATCCAACCCTAAACCCTTTTCCTTATTCAAGGTCACTAAACCCGCAAGAAACTGAACCCTAAGAGGGTATTGGCGAACCCTGTCGTGGATGTGATTCAAAGATGGGGCACTGAACCTTAAGAGTAGGGTACTGGATAAGACGGGACGGAAAAGGGTTTAGGGTTGGATTAGGCGTACCCGTTACGCGGCTCCGCCTAATCCAACCCTAAACCCTTTTCCTTATTCAAGGTCACTAAACCTGCAAGAAACTGAACTCTAAGAGGGTATTGGTGAACCATGTCGTGGATGTGATTCAAACATGGGGCACTGAGCCTTAAGAGTAGGGTACAGCATAAGACGGGACGGAAAAGGCTTTAGGGTTGGATTAGGCGTACCCGCTTCGCGGATCCGCCTAATCCAACCCTAAACCCTTTTCCTTATTCAAAGTCACTAAACCTGCAAGAAACTGAACTCTAAGAGGGTATTGGTGAACCATGTCGTGGATGTGATTCAAACATGGGGCACTGAACCTTAAGAGTATGGTACTGCATAAGACGGGACGGAAAAGGGTTTAGGGTTGGATTAGGCGAACCCGCTTCGCGGATCCGCCTAATCCAACCCTAGACCCTTTTCCTTATTCAAGGTCACTAAACCCGCAAGAAACTGAACCCTAAGAGGGTATTAGTGAACCCTGTCGTGGATGTGATTCAAACATGGGGCACTGAGCCTTAAGAGTAGGGTACTGCATAAGACGGGACGGAAAAGGGTTTAGGGTTGGATTAGGCGTACCTGCTTCTCGGATCCACCTAATCCAACCCTAAACACTTTTCCTTATTCAAGGTCACTAAACCCGCTAGAAACTAAACCCTAAGAGGGTATTGGTGAACCCTGTAGTGGATGTGATTCAAACATGGGGCACTGAAATTTAAGAGTAGGGTACAGCATAAGACGGGACGGAAAAGGGTTTAGGGTTGGATTAGGCGAACCCGCTTCACGGGTCCGCCTAATCCAACCCTAAACCCTTTTCCTTATTCAAGGTCACTAAACCTGCAAGAAACTGAACCCTAAGAGGGTATTGGCGAACCCTGTAGTGGATGTGATTTAAACATGGGGCACTGAACCTTAAGATTAGGGTACAGCATAAGACGGGACGGAAAAGGGTTCAGGGTTGGATTAGGCGTACCCGCTTCGCGGATCCGCCTAATCCAACCCTAAACCCTTTTCCTTATTCAAAGTCACTAAACCTGCAAGAAACTGAACTCTAAGAGGGTATTGGTGAACCATGTCGTGGATGTGATTCAAACATGGGGCACTGAACCTTAAGAGTATGGTACTGCATAAGACGGGACGGAAAAGGGTTTAGGGTTGGATTAGGCGAACCCGCTTCGCGGATCCGCCTAATCCAACCCTAAACCCTTTTCCTTATTCAAGGTCACTAAACCCGCAAGAAACTGAACCCTAAGAGGGTATTGGCGAACCCTGTCGTGGATGTGATTCAAAGATGGGGCACTGAACCTTAAGAGTAGGGTACTGGATAAGACGGGACGGAAAAGGGTTTAGGGTTGGATTAGGCGTACCCGCTACGCGGCTCCGCCTAATCCAACCCTAAACCCTTTTCCTTATTCAAGGTCACTAAACCTGCAAGAAACTGAACTCTAAGAGGGTATTGGTGAACCATGTCGTGGATGTGATTCAAACATGGGGCACTGAGCCTTAAGAGTAGGGTACAGCATAAGACGGGACGGAAAAGGGTTTAGGGTTGGATTAGGCGTACCCGCTTCGCGGATCCGCCTAATCCAACCCTAAACCCTTTTCCTTATTCAAAGTCACTAAACCTGCAAGAAACTGAACTCTAAGAGGGTATTGGTGAACCATGTCGTGGATGTGATTCAAACATGGGGCACTGAACCTTAAGAGTATGGTACTGCATAAGACGGGACGGAAAAGGGTTTAGGGTTGGATTAGGCGAACCCGCTTCGCGGATCCGCCTAATCCAACCCTAAACCCTTTTCCTTATTCAAGGTCACTAAACCCGCAAGAAACTGAACCCTAAGAGGGTATTGGCGAACCCTGTCGTGGATGTGATTCAAAGATGGGGCACTGAACCTTAAGAGTAGGGTACTGGATAAGACGGGACGGAAAAGGGTTTAGGGTTGGATTAGGCGTACCCGTTACGCGGCTCCGCCTAATCCAACCCTAAACCCTTTTCCTTATTCAAGGTCACTAAACCTGCAAGAAACTGAACTCTAAGAGGGTATTGGTGAACCATGTCGTGGATGTGATTCAAACATGGGGCACTGAGCCTTAAGAGTAGGGTACATCATAAGACGGGACGGAAAAGGCTTTAGGGTTGGATTAGGCGTACCCGCTTCGCGGATCCGCCTAATCCAACCCTAAACCCTTTTCCTTATTCAAAGTCACTAAACCTGCAAGAAACTGAACTCTAAGAGGGTATTGGTGAACCATGTCGTGGATGTGATTCAAACATGGGGCACTGAACCTTAAGAGTATGGTACTGCATAAGACGGGACGGAAAAGGGTTTAGGGTTGGATTAGGCGAACCCGCTTCGCGGATCCGCCTAATCCAACCCTAAACCCTTTTCCTTATTCAAGGTCACTAAACCCGCAAGAAACTGAACCCTAAGAGGGTATTGGCGAACCCTGTCGTGGATGTGATTCAAAGATGGGGCACTGAACCTTAAGAGTAGGGTACAGCATAAGACGGGACGGAAAAGGGTTTAGGGTTGTATTAGGCGAACCCGCTTCACGGGTCCGCCTAATCCAACCCTAAACCCTTTTCCTTATTCAAGGTCACTAAACCTGCAAGAACCTGAACCCTAAGAGGGTATTGGCGAACCCTGTAGTGGATGTGATTCAAACATGGGGCACTGAACCTTAAGATTAGGGTACAGCATAAGACGGGACGGAAAAGGGTTCAGGGTTGGATTAGGCGTACCCGCTTCGCGGATCCGCCTAATCCAACCCTAAACCCTTTTCCTTATTCAAAGTCACTAAACCTGCAAGAAACTGAACTCTAAGAGGGTATTGGTGAACCATGTCGTGGATGTGATTCAAACATGGGGCACTGAACCTTAAGAGTATGGTACTGCATAAGACGGGACGGAAAAGGGTTTAGGGTTGGATTAGGCGAACCCGCTTCGCGGATCCGCCTAATCCAACCCTAGACCCTTTTCCTTATTCAAGGTCACTAAACCCGCAAGAAACTGAACCCTAAGAGGGTATTAGTGAACCCTGTCGTGGATGTGATTCAAACATGGGGCACTGAGCCTTAAGAGTAGGGTACTGCATAAGACGGGACGTAAAAGGGTTTAGGGTTGGATTAGGCGTACCTGCTTCTCGGATCCACCTAATCCAACCCTAAACACTTTTCCTTATTCAAGGTCACTAAACCCGCAAGAAACTAAACCCTAAGAGGGTATTGGTGAACCCTGTAGTGGATGTGATTCAAACATGGGGCACTGAACCTTAAGAGTAGGGTACAGCATAAGACGGGACGGAAAAGGGTTTAGGGTTGGATTAGGCGAACCCGCTTCACGGGTCCGCCTAATCCAACCCTAAACCCTTTTCCTTATTCAAGGTCACTAAACCTGCAAGAAACTGAACCCTAAGAGGGTATTGGCGAACCCTGTAGTGGATGTGATTTAAACATGGGGCACTGAACCTTAAGATTAGGGTACAGCATAAGACGGGACGGAAAAGGGTTCAGGGTTGGATTAGGCGTACCCGCTTCGCGGATCCGCCTAATCCAACCCTAAACCCTTTTCCTTATTCAAAGTCACTAAACCTGCAAGAAACTGAACTCTAAGAGGGTATTGGTGAACCATGTCGTGGATGTGATTCAAACATGGGGCACTGAACCTTAAGAGTATGGTACTGCATAAGACGGGACGGAAAAGGGTTTAGGGTTGGATTAGGCGAACCCGCTTCGCGGATCCGCCTAATCCAACCCTAAACCCTTTTCCTTATTCAAGGTCACTAAACCCGCAAGAAACTGAACCCTAAGAGGGTATTGGCGAACCCTGTCGTGGATGTGATTCAAACATGGGGCACTGAACCTTAAGAGTAGGGTACTGGATAAGACGGGACGGAAAAGGGTTTAGGGTTGGATTAGGCGTACCCGCTACGCGGCTCCGCCTAATCCAACCCTAAACCCTTTTCCTTATTCAAGGTCACTAAACCTGCAAGAAACTGAACTCTAAGAGGGTATTGGTGAACCATGTCGTGGATGTGATTCAAACATGGGGCACTGAGCCTTAAGAGTAGGGTACAGCATAAGACGGGACGGAAAAGGGTTTAGGGTTGGATTAGGCGTACCCGCTTCGCGGATCCGCCTAATCCAACCCTAAACCCTTTTCCTTATTCAAAGTCACTAAACCTGCAAGAAACTGAACTCTAAGAGGGTATTGGTGAACCATGTCGTGGATGTGATTCAAACATGGGGCACTGAACCTTAAGAGTATGGTACTGCATAAGACGGGACGGAAAAGGGTTTAGGGTTGGATTAGGCGAACCCGCTTCGCGGATCCGCCTAATCCAACCCTAAACCCTTTTCCTTATTCAAGGTCACTAAACCCGCAAGAAACTGAACCCTAAGAGGGTATTGGCGAACCCTGTCGTGGATGTGATTCAAAGATGGGGCACTGAACCTTAAGAGTAGGGTACTGGATAAGACGGGACGGAAAAGGGTTTAGGGTTGGATTAGGCGTACCCGTTACGCGGCTCCGCCTAATCCAACCCTAAACCCTTTTCCTTATTCAAGGTCACTAAACCTGCAAGAAACTGAACTCTAAGAGGGTATTGGTGAACCATGTCGTGGATGTGATTCAAACATGGGGCACTGAGCCTTAAGAGTAGGGTACAGCATAAGACGGGACGGAAAAGGCTTTAGGGTTGGATTAGGCGTACCCGCTTCGCGGATCCGCCTAATCCAACCCTAAACCCTTTTCCTTATTCAAAGTCACTAAACCTGCAAGAAACTGAACTCTAAGAGGGTATTGGTGAACCATGTCGTGGATGTGATTCAAACATGGGGCACTGAACCTTAAGAGTATGGTACTGCATAAGACGGGACGGAAAAGGGTTTAGGGTTGGATTAGGCGAACCCGCTTCGCGGATCCGCCTAATCCAACCCTAAACCCTTTTCCTTATTCAAGGTCACTAAACCCGCAAGAAACTGAACCCTAAGAGGGTATTGGCGAACCCTGTCGTGGATGTGATTCAAAGATGGGGCACTGAACCTTAAGAGTAGGGTACAGCATAAGACGGGACGGAAAAGGGTTTAGGGTTGGATTAGGCGAACCCGCTTCACGGGTCCGCCTAATCCAACCCTAAACCCTTTTCCTTATTCAAGGTCACTAAACCTGCAAGAACCTGAACCCTAAGAGGGTATTGGCGAACCCTGTAGTGGATGTGATTCAAACATGGGGCACTGAACCTTAAGATTAGGGTACAGCATAAGACGGGACGGAAAAGGGTTCAGGGTTGGATTAGGCGTACCCGCTTCGCGGATCCGCCTAATCCAACCCTAAACCCTTTTCCTTATTCAAAGTCACTAAACCTGCAAGAAACTGAACTCTAAGAGGGTATTGGTGAACCATGTCGTGGATGTGATTCAAACATGGGGCACTGAACCTTAAGAGTATGGTACTGCATAAGACGGGACGGAAAAGGGTTTAGGGTTGGATTAGGCGAACCCGCTTCGCGGATCCGCCTAATCCAACCCTAGACCCTTTTCCTTATTCAAGGTCACTAAACCCGCAAGAAACTGAACCCTAAGAGGGTATTAGTGAACCCTGTCGTGGATGTGATTCAAACATGGGGCACTGAGCCTTAAGAGTAGGGTACTGCATAAGACGGGACGGAAAAGGGTTTAGGGTTGGATTAGGCGTACCTGCTTCTCGGATCCACCTAATCCAACCCTAAACACTTTTCCTTATTCAAGGTCACTAAACCCGCAAGAAACTAAACCCTAAGAGGGTATTGGTGAACCCTGTAGTGGATGTGATTCAAACATGGGGCACTGAACCTTAAGAGTAGGGTACAGCATAAGACGGGACGGAAAAGGGTTTAGGGTTGGATTAGGCGAACCCGCTTCACGGGTCCGCCTAATCCAACCCTAAACCCTTTTCCTTATTCAAGGTCACTAAACCTGCAAGAAACTGAACCCTAAGAGGGTATTGGCGAACCCTGTAGTGGATGTGATTTAAACATGGGGCACTGAACCTTAAGATTAGGGTACAGCATAAGACGGGACGGAAAAGGGTTCAGGGTTGGATTAGGCGTACCCGCTTCGCGGATCCGCCTAATCCAACCCTAAACCCTTTTCCTTATTCAAAGTCACTAAACCTGCAAGAAACTGAACTCTAAGAGGGTATTGGTGAACCATGTCGTGGATGTGATTCAAACATGGGGCACTGAACCTTAAGAGTATGGTACTGCATAAGACGGGACGGAAAAGGGTTTAGGGTTGGATTAGGCGAACCCGCTTCGCGGATCCGCCTAATCCAACCCTAAACCCTTTTCCTTATTCAAGGTCACTAAACCCGCAAGAACCTGAACCCTAAGAGGGTATTGGCGAACCCTGTAGTGGATGTGATTCAAACATGGGGCACTGAACCTTAAGATTAGGGTACAGCATAAGACGGGACGGAAAAGGGTTCAGGGTTGGATTAGGCGTACCCGCTTCGCGGATCCGCCTAATCCAACCCTAAACCCTTTTCCTTATTCAAAGTCACTAAACCTGCAAGAAACTGAACTCTAAGAGGGTATTGGTGAACCATGTCGTGGATGTGATTCAAACATGGGGCACTGAACCTTAAGAGTATGGTACTGCATAAGACGGGACGGAAAAGGGTTTAGGGTTGGATTAGGCGAACCCGCTTCGCGGATCCGCCTAATCCAACCCTAGACCCTTTTCCTTATTCAAGGTCACTAAACCCGCAAGAAACTGAACCCTAAGAGGGTATTAGTGAACCCTGTCGTGGATGTGATTCAAACATGGGGCACTGAGCCTTAAGAGTAGGGTACTGCATAAGACGGGACGTAAAAGGGTTTAGGGTTGGATTAGGCGTACCTGCTTCTCGGATCCACCTAATCCAACCCTAAACACTTTTCCTTATTCAAGGTCACTAAACCCGCAAGAAACTAAACCCTAAGAGGGTATTGGTGAACCCTGTAGTGGATGTGATTCAAACATGGGGCACTGAACCTTAAGAGTAGGGTACAGCATAAGACGGGACGGAAAAGGGTTTAGGGTTGGATTAGGCGAACCCGCTTCACGGGTCCGCCTAATCCAACCCTAAACCCTTTTCCTTATTCAAGGTCACTAAACCTGCAAGAAACTGAACCCTAAGAGGGTATTGGCGAACCCTGTAGTGGATGTGATTTAAACATGGGGCACTGAACCTTAAGATTAGGGTACAGCATAAGACGGGACGGAAAAGGGTTCAGGGTTGGATTAGGCGTACCCGCTTCGCGGATCCGCCTAATCCAACCCTAAACCCTTTTCCTTATTCAAAGTCACTAAACCTGCAAGAAACTGAACTCTAAGAGGGTATTGGTGAACCATGTCGTGGATGTGATTCAAACATGGGGCACTGAACCTTAAGAGTATGGTACTGCATAAGACGGGACGGAAAAGGGTTTAGGGTTGGATTAGGCGAACCCGCTTCGCGGATCCGCCTAATCCAACCCTAAACCCTTTTCCTTATTCAAGGTCACTAAACCCGCAAGAAACTGAACCCTAAGAGGGTATTGGCGAACCCTGTCGTGGATGTGATTCAAACATGGGGCACTGAACCTTAAGAGTAGGGTACTGGATAAGACGGGACGGAAAAGGGTTTAGGGTTGGATTAGGCGTACCCGCTACGCGGCTCCGCCTAATCCAACCCTAAACCCTTTTCCTTATTCAAGGTCACTAAACCTGCAAGAAACTGAACTCTAAGAGGGTATTGGTGAACCATGTCGTGGATGTGATTCAAACATGGGGCACTGAGCCTTAAGAGTAGGGTACAGCATAAGACGGGACGGAAAAGGGTTTAGGGTTGGATTAGGCGTACCCGCTTCGCGGATCCGCCTAATCCAACCCTAAACCCTTTTCCTTATTCAAAGTCACTAAACCTGCAAGAAACTGAACTCTAAGAGGGTATTGGTGAACCATGTCGTGGATGTGATTCAAACATGGGGCACTGAACCTTAAGAGTATGGTACTGCATAAGACGGGACGGAAAAGGGTTTAGGGTTGGATTAGGCGAACCCGCTTCGCGGATCCGCCTAATCCAACCCTAAACCCTTTTCCTTATTCAAGGTCACTAAACCCGCAAGAAACTGAACCCTAAGAGGGTATTGGCGAACCCTGTCGTGGATGTGATTCAAAGATGGGGCACTGAACCTTAAGAGTAGGGTACTGGATAAGACGGGACGGAAAAGGGTTTAGGGTTGGATTAGGCGTACCCGTTACGCGGCTCCGCCTAATCCAACCCTAAACCCTTTTCCTTATTCAAGGTCACTAAACCTGCAAGAAACTGAACTCTAAGAGGGTATTGGTGAACCATGTCGTGGATGTGATTCAAACATGGGGCACTGAGCCTTAAGAGTAGGGTACAGCATAAGACGGGACGGAAAAGGCTTTAGGGTTGGATTAGGCGTACCCGCTTCGCGGATCCGCCTAATCCAACCCTAAACCCTTTTCCTTATTCAAAGTCACTAAACCTGCAAGAAACTGAACTCTAAGAGGGTATTGGTGAACCATGTCGTGGATGTGATTCAAACATGGGGCACTGAACCTTAAGAGTATGGTACTGCATAAGACGGGACGGAAAAGGGTTTAGGGTTGGATTAGGCGAACCCGCTTCGCGGATCCGCCTAATCCAACCCTAAACCCTTTTCCTTATTCAAGGTCACTAAACCCGCAAGAAACTGAACCCTAAGAGGGTATTGGCGAACCCTGTCGTGGATGTGATTCAAAGATGGGGCACTGAACCTTAAGAGTAGGGTACAGCATAAGACGGGACGGAAAAGGGTTTAGGGTTGGATTAGGCGAACCCGCTTCACGGGTCCGCCTAATCCAACCCTAAACCCTTTTCCTTATTCAAGGTCACTAAACCTGCAAGAACCTGAACCCTAAGAGGGTATTGGCGAACCCTGTAGTGGATGTGATTCAAACATGGGGCACTGAACCTTAAGATTAGGGTACAGCATAAGACGGGACGGAAAAGGGTTCAGGGTTGGATTAGGCGTACCCGCTTCGCGGATCCGCCTAATCCAACCCTAAACCCTTTTCCTTATTCAAAGTCACTAAACCTGCAAGAAACTGAACTCTAAGAGGGTATTGGTGAACCATGTCGTGGATGTGATTCAAACATGGGGCACTGAACCTTAAGAGTATGGTACTGCATAAGACGGGACGGAAAAGGGTTTAGGGTTGGATTAGGCGAACCCGCTTCGCGGATCCGCCTAATCCAACCCTAGACCCTTTTCCTTATTCAAGGTCACTAAACCCGCAAGAAACTGAACCCTAAGAGGGTATTAGTGAACCCTGTCGTGGATGTGATTCAAACATGGGGCACTGAGCCTTAAGAGTAGGGTACTGCATAAGACGGGACGGAAAAGGGTTTAGGGTTGGATTAGGCGTACCTGCTTCTCGGATCCACCTAATCCAACCCTAAACACTTTTCCTTATTCAAGGTCACTAAACCCGCAAGAAACTAAACCCTAAGAGGGTATTGGTGAACCCTGTAGTGGATGTGATTCAAACATGGGGCACTGAACCTTAAGAGTAGGGTACAGCATAAGACGGGACGGAAAAGGGTTTAGGGTTGGATTAGGCGAACCCGCTTCACGGGTCCGCCTAATCCAACCCTAAACCCTTTTCCTTATTCAAGGTCACTAAACCTGCAAGAAACTGAACCCTAAGAGGGTATTGGCGAACCCTGTAGTGGATGTGATTTAAACATGGGGCACTGAACCTTAAGATTAGGGTACAGCATAAGACGGGACGGAAAAGGGTTCAGGGTTGGATTAGGCGTACCCGCTTCGCGGATCCGCCTAATCCAACCCTAAACCCTTTTCCTTATTCAAAGTCACTAAACCTGCAAGAAACTGAACTCTAAGAGGGTATTGGTGAACCATGTCGTGGATGTGATTCAAACATGGGGCACTGAACCTTAAGAGTATGGTACTGCATAAGACGGGACGGAAAAGGGTTTAGGGTTGGATTAGGCGAACCCGCTTCGCGGATCCGCCTAATCCAACCCTAAACCCTTTTCCTTATTCAAGGTCACTAAACCCGCAAGAAACTGAACCCTAAGAGGGTATTGGCGAACCCTGTCGTGGATGTGATTCAAAGATGGGGCACTGAACCTTAAGAGTAGGGTACTGGATAAGACGGGACGGAAAAGGGTTTAGGGTTGGATTAGGCGTACCCGCTACGCGGCTCCGCCTAATCCAACCCTAAACCCTTTTCCTTATTCAAAGTCACTAAACCTGCAAGAAACTGAACTCTAAGAGGGTATTGGTGAACCATGTCGTGGATGTGATTCAAACATGGGGCACTGAACCTTAAGAGTATGGTACTGCATAAGACGGGACGGAAAAGGGTTTAGGGTTGGATTAGGCGAACCCGCTTCGCGGATCCGCCTAATCCAACCCTAAACCCTTTTCCTTATTCAAGGTCACTAAACCCGCAAGAAACTGAACCCTAAGAGGGTATTGGCGAACCCTGTCGTGGATGTGATTCAAACATGGGGCACTGAACCTTAAGAGTAGGGTACAGCATAAGACGGGACGGAAAAGGGTTTAGGGTTGGATTAGGCGAACCCGCTTCACGGGTCCGCCTAATCCAACCCTAAACCCTTTTCCTTATTCAAGGTCACTAAACCTGCAAGAACCTGAACCCTAAGAGGGTATTGGCGAACCCTGTAGTGGATGTGATTCAAACATGGGGCACTGAACCTTAAGATTAGGGTACAGCATAAGACGGGACGGAAAAGGGTTCAGGGTTGGATTAGGCGTACCCGCTTCGCGGATCCGCCTAATCCAACCCTAAACCCTTTTCCTTATTCAAAGTCACTAAACCTGCAAGAAACTGAACTCTAAGAGGGTATTGGTGAACCATGTCGTGGATGTGATTCAAACATGGGGCACTGAACCTTAAGAGTATGTTACTGCATAAGACGGGACGGAAAAGGGTTTAGGGTTGGATTAGGCGAACCCGCTTCGCGGATCCGCCTAATCCAACCCTAAACCCTTTTCCTTATTCAAGGTCACTAAACCCGCAAGAAACTGAACCCTAAGAGGGTATTGGCGAACCCTGTCGTGGATGTGATTCAAAGATGGGGCACTGAACCTTAAGAGTAGGGTACTGGATAAGACGGGACGGAAAAGGGTTTAGGGTTGGATTAGGCGGACCCGCTACGCGGCTCCGCCTAATCCAACCCTAAACCCTTTTCCTTATTCAAGGTCACTAAACCCGCAAGAAACTGAACCCTAAGAGGGTATTGGCGAACCCTGTCGTGGATGTGATTCAAAGATGGGGCACTGAACCTTAAGAGTAGGGTACTGGATAAGACGGGACGGAAAAGGGTTTAGGGTTGGATTAGGCGAACCCGCTTCGCGGAACCGCCTAATCCAACCCTAAACCCTTTTCCTTATTCAAGGTCACTAAACCCGCAAAAAACAGAACCCTAAGAGGGTATTGGCGAACCCTGTCGTGGATGTGATTCAAAGATGGGGCACTGAACCTTAAGAGTAGGGTACTGGATAAGACGGGACGGAAAAGGGTTTAGGGTTGGATTAGGCGTACCCGCTACGCGGCTCCGCCTAATCCAACCCTAAACCCTTTTCCTTATTCAAGGTCACTAAACCTGCAAGAAACTGAACTCTAAGAGGGTATTGGTGAACCATGTCGTGGATGTGATTCAAACATGGGGCACTGAGCCTTAAGAGTAGGGTACAGCATAAGACGGGACGGAAAAGGGTTTAGGGTTGGATTAGGCGAACCCGCTTCGCGGATCCGCCTAATCCAACCCTAGACCCTTTTCCTTATTTAAGGTCACTAAACCCGCAAGAAACTGAACCCTAAGAGGGTATTAGTGAACCCTGTCGTGGATGTGATTCAAACATGGGGCACTGAGCCTTAAGAGTAGGGTACAGCATAAGACGGGACGGAAAAGGGTTTAGGGTTGGATTAGGCGTACCCGCTTCGCGGATCCGCCTAATCCAACCCTAAACCCTTTTCCTTATTCAAAGTCACTAAACCTGCAAGAAACTGAACTCTAAGAGGGTATTGGTGAACCATGTCGTGGATGTGATTCAAACATGGGGCACTGAACCTTAAGAGTATGGTACTGCATAAGACGGGACGGAAAAGGGTTTAGGGTTGGATTAGGCGAACCCGCTTCGTGGATCCGCCTAATCCAACCCTAAACCCTTTTCCTTATTCAAGGTCACTAAACCCGCAAGAAACTGAACCCTAAGAGGGTATTGGCGAACCCTGTCGTGGATGTGATTCAAAGATGGGGCACTGAACCTTAAGAGTAGGGTACTGGATAAGACGGGACGGAAAAGGGTTTAGGGTTGGATTAGGCGTACCCGCTACGCGGCTCCGCCTAATCCAACCCTAAACCCTTTTCCTTATTCAAGGTCACTAAACCTGCAAGAAACTGAACTCTAAGAGGGTATTGGTGAACCATGTCGTGGATGTGATTCAAACATGGGGCACTGAGCCTTAAGAGTAGGGTACAGCATAAGACGGGACGGAAAAGGGTTTAGGGTTGGATTAGGCGTACCCGCTTCGCGGATCCGCCTAATCCAACCCTAAACCCTTTTCCTTATTCAAAGTCACTAAACCTGCAAGAAACTGAACTCTAAGAGGGTATTGGTGAACCATGTCGTGGATGTGATTCAAACATGGGGCACTGAACCTTAAGAGTATGGTACTGCATAAGACGGGACGGAAAAGGGTTTAGGGTTGGATTAGGCGAACCCGCTTCGCGGATCCGCCTAATCCAACCCTAAACCCTTTTCCTTATTCAAGGTCACTAAACCCGCAAGAAACTGAACCCTAAGAGGGTATTGGCGAACCCTGTCGTGGATGTGATTCAAAGATGGGGCACTGAACCTTAAGAGTAGGGTACAGCATAAGACGGGACGGAAAAGGGTTTAGGGTTGGATTAGGCGAACCCGCTTCACGGGTCCGCCTAATCCAACCCTAAACCCTTTTCCTTATTCAAGGTCACTAAACCTGCAAGAACCTGAACCCTAAGAGGGTATTGGCGAACCCTGTAGTGGATGTGATTCAAACATGGGGCACTGAACCTTAAGATTAGGGTACAGCATAAGACGGGACGGAAAAGGGTTCAGGGTTGGATTAGGCGTACCCGCTTCGCGGATCCGCCTAATCCAACCCTAAACCCTTTTCCTTATTCAAAGTCACTAAACCTGCAAGAAACTGAACTCTAAGAGGGTATTGGTGAACCATGTCGTGGATGTGATTCAAACATGGGGCACTGAACCTTAAGAGTATGGTACTGCATAAGACGGGACGGAAAAAGGTTTAGGGTTGGATTAGGCGAACCCGCTTCGCGGATCCGCCTAATCCAACCCTAAACCCTTTTCCTTATTCAAGGTCACTAAACCCGCAAGAAACTGAACCCTAAGAGGGTATTGGCGAACCCTGTCGTGGATGTGATTCAAAGATGGGGCACTGAACCTTAAGAGTAGGGTACTGGATAAGACGGGACGGAAAAGGGTTTAGGGTTGGATTAGGCGTACCCGCTACGCGGCTCCGCCTAATCCAACCCTAAACCCTTTTCCTTATTCAAGGTCACTAAACCCGCAAGAAACTGAACCCTAAGAGGGTATTGGCGAACCCTGTCGTGGATGTGATTCAAAGATGGGGCACTGAACCTTAAGAGTAAGGTACTGGATAAGACGGGACGGAAAAGGGTTTAGGGTTGGATTAGGCGAACCCGCTTCGCGGATCCGCCTAATCCAACCCAAAACCCTTTTCCTTATTCAAGGTCACTAAACCCGCAAGAAACAGAACCCTAAGAGGGTATTGGCGAACCCTGTCGTGGATGTGATTCAAAGATGGGGCACTGAACCTTAAGAGTAGGGTACTGGATAAGACGGGACGGAAAAGGGTTTAGGGTTGGATTAGGCGTACCCGCTACGCGGCTCCGCCTAATCCAACCCTAAACCCTTTTCCTTATTCAAGGTCACTAAACCTGCAAGAAACTGAACTCTAAGAGGGTATTGGTGAACCATGTCGTGGATGTGATTCAAACATGGGGCACTGAGCCTTAAGAGTAGGGTACAACATAAGACGGGACGGAAAAGGGTTTAGGGTTGGATTAGGCGAACCCACTTCGCGGATCCGCCTAATCCAACCCCAGACCCTTTTCCTTATTCAAGGTCACTAAACCCGCAAGAAACTGAACCCTAAGAGGGTATTAGTGAACCCTGTCGTGGATGTGATTCAAACATGGGGCACTGAGCCTTAAGAGTAGGGTACTGCATAAGACGGGACGGAAAAGGGTTTAGGGTTGGATTAGGCGTACCTGCTTCGCGGATCCATCTAATCCAACCCTAAACACTTTTCCTTATTCAAGGTCACTAAACCCGCAAGAAACTCAACCCTAAGAGGGTATTGGTGAACCCTGTAGTGGATGTGATTCAAACATGGGGCACTGAACCTTAAGAGTACGATACAGCATAAGACGGGACGGAAAAGGGTTTAGGGTTGGATTAGGCGAACCCGCTTCACGGGTCCGCCTAATCCAACCCTAAACCCTTTTCCTTATTCAAGGTCACTAAACCTGCAAGAAACTGAACCCTAAGAGGGTATTGGCGAACCCTGTAGTGGATGTGATTCAAACATGGGGCACTGAACCTTAAGATTAGGGTACAGCATAAGACGGGACGGAAAAGGGTTCAGGGTTGGATTAGGCGAACCCGCTTCGCGGATCCGCCTAATCCAACCCTAAACCCTTTTCCTTATTCAAACTCACTAAACCTGCAAGAAACTGAACTCTAAGAAGGTATTGGTGAACCATGTCGTGGATGTGATTCAAACATGGGGCACTGAACATTAAGAGTATGGTACTGCATAAGACGGAACGGAAAAGGGTTTAGGGTTGGATTAGGCGAACCCGCTTCGCGGATCCGCCTAATCCAACCCTAAACCCTTTTCCTTATTCAAGGTCACTAAACCCGCAAGAAACTGAACCCTAAGAGGGTATTGGCGAACCCTATCGTGGATGTGATTCAAAGATGGGGCACTGAACCTTAAGAGTAGGGTACTGGATAAGACGGGACGGAAAAGGGTTTAGGGTTGGATTAGGCGTACCCGCTACGCGGCTCCGCCTAATCCAACCCTAAACCCTTTTCCTTATTCAAGGTCACTAAACCTGCAAGAAACTGAACTCTAAGAGGGTATTGGTGAACCATGTCGTGGATGTGATTCAAACATGGGGCACTGAGCCTTAAGAGTAGGGTACAGCATAAGACGGGACGGAAAAGGGTTTAGGGTTGGATTAGGCGAACCCACTTCGCGGATCCGCCTAATCCAACCCCAGACCCTTTTCCTTATTCAAGGTCACTAAACCCGCAAGAAACTGAACCCTAAGAGGGTATTGGTGAACCATGTCGTGGATGTGATTCAAACATGGGGCACTGAACCTTAAGAGTATGGTACTGCATAAGACGGGACGAAAAAGGGTTTAGGGTTGGATTAGGCGAACCCGCTTCGCGGATCCATCTAATCCAACCCTAAACACTTTTCCTTATTCAAGGTCACTAAACCCGCAAGAAACTCAACCCTAAGAGGGTATTGGTGAACCCTGTAGTGGATGTGATTCAAACATGGGGCACTGAACCTTAAGAGTACGATACAGCATAAGACGGGACGGAAAAGGGTTTAGGGTTGGATTAGGCGAACCCGCTTCACGGGTCCGCCTAATCCAACCCTAAACCCTTTTCCTTATTCAAGGTCACTAAACCTGCAAGAAACTGAACCCTAAGAGGGTATTGGCGAACCCTGTAGTGGATGTGATTCAAACATGGGGCACTGAACCTTAAGATTAGGGTACAGCATAAGACGGGACGGAAAAGGGTTCAGGGTTGGATTAGGCGAACCCGCTTCGCGGATCCGCCTAATCCAACCCTAAACCCTTTTCCTTATTCAAACTCACTAAACCTGCAAGAAACTGAACTCTAAGAAGGTATTGGTGAACCATGTCGTGGATGTGATTCAAACATGGGGCACTGAACATTAAGAGTATGGTACTGCATAAGACGGAACGGAAAAGGGTTTAGGGTTGGATTAGGCGAACCCGCTTCGCGGATCCGCCTAATCCAACCCTAAACCCTTTTCCTTATTCAAGGTCACTAAACCCGCAAGAAACTGAACCCTAAGAGGGTATTGGCGAACCCTATCGTGGATGTGATTCAAAGATGGGGCACTGAACCTTAAGAGTAGGGTACTGGATAAGACGGGACGGAAAAGGGTTTAGGGTTGGATTAGGCGTACCCGCTACGCGGCTCCGCCTAATCCAACCCTAAACCCTTTTCCTTATTCAAGGTCACTAAACCTGCAAGAAACTGAACTCTAAGAGGGTATTGGTGAACCATGTCGTGGATGTGATTCAAACATGGGGCACTGAGCCTTAAGAGTAGGGTACAGCATAAGACGGGACGGAAAAGGGTTTAGGGTTGGATTAGGCGAACCCACTTCGCGGATCCGCCTAATCCAACCCCAGACCCTTTTCCTTATTCAAGGTCACTAAACCCGCAAGAAACTGAACCCTAAGAGGGTATTAGTGAACCCTGTCGTGGATGTGATTCAAACATGGGGCACTGAGCCTTAAGAGTAGGGTACTGCATAAGACGGGACGGAAAAGGGTTTAGGGTTGGATTAGGCGTACCTGCTTCGCGGATCCACCTAATCCAACCCTAAACACTTTTCCTTATTCAAGGTCACTAAACCCGCAAGAAACTCAACCCTAAGAGGGTATTGGTGAACCCTGTAGTGGATGTGATTCAAACATGGGGCACTGAACCTTAAGAGTAGGGTACAGCATAAGACGGGACGGAAAAGGGTTTAGGGTTGGATTAGGCGAACCCGCTTCACGGGTCCGCCTAATCCAACCCTAAACCCTTTTCCTTATTCAAGGTCACTAAACCTGCAAGAAACTGAACCCTAAGAGGGTATTGGCGAACCCTGTAGTGGATGTGATTCAAACATGGGGCACCGAACCTTAAGATTAGGGTACAGCATAAGACGGGACGGAAAAGGGTTCAGGGTTGGATTAGGCGTACCTGCTTCGCGGATCCGCCTAATCCAACCCTAAACCCTTTTCCTTATTCAAACTCACTAAACCTGCAAGAAACTGAACTCTAAGAAGGTATTGGTGAACCATGTCGTGGATGTGATTCAAACATGGGGCATTGAACATTAAGAGTATGGTACTGCATAAGACGGGACGGAAAAGGGTTTAGGGTTGGATTAGGCGAACCCGCTTCGCGGATCCGCCTAATCCAACCCTAAACCCTTTTCCTTATTCAAGGTCACTAAACCCGCAAGAAACTGAACCCTAAGAGGGTATTGGCGAACCCTATCGTGGATGTGATTCAAAGATGGGGCACTGAACCTTAAGAGTAGGGTACTGGATAAGACGGGACGGAAAAGGGTTTAGGGTTGGATTAGGCGTACCCGCTACGCGGCTCCGCCTAATCCAACCCTAACCCTTTTCCTTATTCAAGGTCACTAAACCTGCAAGAAACTGAACTCTAAGAGGGTATTGGTGAACCATGTCGTGGATGTGATTCAAACATGGGGCACTGAACCTTAAGAGTAGGGTACAGCATAAGACGGGACGGAAAAGGGTTTAGGGTTGGATTAGGCGTACCCGCTTCGCGGATCCGCCTAATCCAACTCTAGACCCTTTTCCTTATTCAAGGTCACTAAACCCGCAAGAAACTGAACCCTAAGAGGGTATTAGTGAACCCTGTCGTGGATGTGATTCAAAGATGGGGCACTGAACCTTAAGAGTAGGGTACTGGATAAGACGGGACGGAAAAGGGTTTAGGGTTGGATTAGGCGTACCCGCTACGCGGCTCCGCCTAATCCAACCCTAAACCCTTTTCCTTATTCAAGGTCACTAAACCTGCAAGAAACTGAACTCTAAGAGGGTATTGGTGAACCATGTCGTGGATGTGATTCAAACATGGGGCACTGAGCCTTAAGAGTAGGGTACAGCATAAGACGGGACGGAAAAGGGTTTAGGGTTGGATTAGGGTTACCCGCTTCGCGGATCCGCCTAATCCAACCCTAGACCCTTTTCCTTATTCAAGGTCACTAAACCCGCAAGAAACTGAACCCTAAGAGGGTATTAGTGAACCCTGTCGTGGATGTGATTCAAACATGGGGCACTGAGCCTTAAGAGTAGGGTACTGCATAAGACGGGACGGAAAAGGGTTTAGGGTTGGATTAGGCGTACCTGCTTCGCGGATCCACCTAATCCAACCCTAAACACTTTTCCTTATTCAAGGTCACTAAACCCGCAAGAAACTCAACCCTAAGAGGGTATTGGTGAACCCTGTAGTGGATGTGATTCAAACATGGGGCACTGAACCTTAAGAGTAGGGTACAGCATAAGACGGGACGGAAAAGGGTTTAGGGTTGGATTAGGCGAACCCGCTTCACGGGTCCGCCTAATCCAACCCTAAACCCTTTTCCTTATTCAAGGTCACTAAACCTGCAAGAAACTGAACCCTAAGAGGGTATTGGCGAACCCTGTAGTGGATGTGATTCAAACATGGGGCACTGAACCTTAAGATTAGGGTACAGCATAAGACGGGACGGAAAAGGGTTCAGGGTTGGATTAGGCGTACCCGCTTCGCGGATCCGCCTAATCCAACCCTTAACCCTTTTCCTTATTCAAACTCACTAAACCTGCAAGAAACTGAACTCTAAGAAGGTATTGGTGAACCATGTCGTGGATGTGATTCAAACATGGGGCACTGAACATTAAGAGTATGGTACTGCATAAGACGGGACGGAAAAGGGTTTAGGGTTGGATTAGGCGAAACCGCTTCGCGGATCCGCCTAATCCAACCCTAAACCCTTTTCCTTATTCAAGGTCACTAAACCCGCAAGAAACTGAACCCTAAGAGGGTATTGGCGAACCCTATCGTGGATGTGATTCAAAGATGGGGCACTGAACCTTAAGAGTAGGGTACTGGATAAGACGGGACGGAAAAGGGTTTAGGGTTGGATTAGGCGTACCCGCTACGCGGCTCCGCCTAATCCAACCCTAAACCCTTTTCCTTATTCAAGGTCACTAAACCTGCAAGAAACTGAACTCTAAGAGGGTATTGGTGAACCATGTCGTAGATGTGATTCAAACATGGGGCAGTGAGCCTTAAGAGTAGGGTACAGCATAAGACGGGACGGAAAAGGGTTTAGGGTTGCATTAGGCGTACCCGCTTCGCGGATCCGCCTAATCCTACCCTAGATCCTTTTCCTTATTCAAGGTCACTAAACCCGCAAGAAACTGAACCCTAAGAGGGTATTAGTGAACCCTGTCGTGGATGTGATTCAAACATGGGGCACTGAGCCTTAAGAGTAGGGTACTGCATAAGACGGGACGGAAAAGGTTTAGGGTTGGATTAGGCGTACCTGCTTCGCGGATCCACCTAATCCAACCCTAAACACTTTTCCTTATTCAAGGTCACTAAACCCGCAAGAAACTCAACCCTAAGAGGGTATTGGTGAACCCTGTAGTGGATGTGATTCAAACATGGGGCACTGAACCTTAAGAGTAGGGTACAGCATAAGACGGGACGGAAAAGGGTTTAGGGTTGGATTAGGCGAACCCGCTTCACGGGTCCGCCTAATCCAACCCTAAACCCTTTTCCTTATTCAAGGTCACTAAACCTGCAAGAAACTGAACCCTAAGAGGGTATTGGCGAACCCTGTAGTGGATGTGATTCAAACATGGGGCACTGAACCTTAAGATTAGGGTACAGCATAAGACGGGACGGAAAAGGGTTCAGGGTTGGATTAGGCGTACCAGCTTCGCGGATCCGCCTAATCCAACCCTAAACCCTTTTCCTTATTCAAACTCACTAAACCTGCAAGAAACTGAACTCTAAGAAGGTATTGGTGAACCATGTCGTGGATGTGATTCAAACATGGGGCACTGAACATTAAGAGTATGGTACAGCATAAGACGGGACGGAAAAGGGTTTAGGGTTGGATTAGGCGAACCCGCTTCGCGGATCCGCCTAATCCAACCCTAAACCCTTTTCCTTATTCAAGGTCACTAAACCCGCAAGAAACTGAACCCTAAGAGGGTATTGGCGAACCCTATCGTGGATGTGATTCAAAGATGGGGCACTGAACCTTAAGAGTAGGGTACTAGATAAGACGGGACGGAAAAGGGTTTAGGGTTGGATTAGGCGTACCCGCTACGCGGCTCCGCCTAATCCAACCCTAAACCCTTTTCCTTATTCAAGGTCACTAAACCTGCAAGAAAATGAACTCTAAGAGGGTATTGGTGAACCATGTCGTGGATGTGATTCAAACATGGGGCACTGAACCTTAAGAGTAGGGTACAGCATAAGACGGGACGGAAAAGGGTTTAGGGTTGGATTAGGCGTACCCGCTTCGCGGATCCGCCTAATCCAACTCTAGACCCTTTTCCTTATTCAAGGTCACTAAACCCGCAAGAAACTGAACCCTAAGAGGGTATTAGTGAACCCTGTCGTGGATGTGATTCAAACATGGGGCACTGAGCCTTAAGAGTAGGGTACTGCATAAGACGGGACGGAAAAGGTTTAGGGTTGGATTAGGCGTACCTGCTTCGCGGATCCACCTAATCCAACCCTAAACACTTTTCCTTATTCAAGGTCACTAAACCCGCAAGAAACTCAACCCTAAGAGGGTATTGGTGAACCCTGTAGTGGATGTGATTCAAACATGGGGCACTGAACCTTAAGAGTAGGGTACAGCATAAGACGGGACGGAAAAGGGTTTAGGGTTGGATTAGGCGAACCCGCTTCACGGGTCCGCCTAATCCAACCCTAAACCCTTTTCCTTATTCAAGGTCACTAAACCTGCAAGAAACTGAACCCTAAGAGGGTATTGGCGAACCCTGTAGTGGATGTGATTCAAACATGGGGCACTGAACCTTAAGATTAGGGTACAGCATAAGACGGGACGGAAAAGGGTTCAGGGTTGGATTAGGCGTACCAGCTTCGCGGATCCGCCTAATCCAACCCTAAACCCTTTTCCTTATTCAAACTCACTAAACCTGCAAGAAACTGAACTCTAAGAAGGTATTGGTGAACCATGTCGTGGATGTGATTCAAACATGGGGCACTGAACATTAAGAGTATGGTACTGCATAAGACGGGACGGAAAAGGGTTTAGGGTTGGATTAGGCGAACCCGCTTCGCGGATCCGCCTAATCCAACCCTAAACCCTTTTCCTTATTCAAGGTCACTAAACCCGCAAGAAACTGAACCCTAAGAGGGTATTGGCGAACCCTATCGTGGATGTGATTCAAAGATGGGGCACTGAACCTTAAGAGTAGGGTACTAGATAAGACGGGACGGAAAAGGGTTTAGGGTTGGATTAGGCGTACCCGCTACGCGGCTCCGCCTAATCCAACCCTAAACCCTTTTCCTTATTCAAGGTCACTAAACCTGCAAGAAAATGAACTCTAAGAGGGTATTGGTGAACCATGTCGTGGATGTGATTCAAACATGGGGCACTGAACCTTAAGAGTAGGGTACAGCATAAGACGGGACGGAAAAGGGTTTAGGGTTGGATTAGGCGTACCCGCTTCGCGGATCCGCCTAATCCAACTCTAGACCCTTTTCCTTATTCAAGGTCACTAAACCCGCAAGAAACTGAACCCTAAGAGGGTATTAGTGAACCCTGTCGTGGATGTGATTCAAAGATGGGGCACTGAACCTTAAGAGTAGGGTACTGCATAAGACGGGACGGAAAAGGGTTTAGGGTTGGTTAGGCGGACCCGCTTCGCGGATCCACCTAATCCAACCCTAAACCCTTTTCCTTATTCAAGGTCACTAAACCTGCAAGAAACTGAACTCTAAGAGGGTATTGGTGAACCATGTCGTGGATGTGATTCAAACATGGGGCACTGAACCTTAAGAGTAGGGTACTGCATAAGACGGGACGGAAAAGGGTTTAGGGTTGGATTAGGCGTACCTGCTTCGCGGATCCACCTAATCCAACCCTAAACACTTTTCCTTATTCATGGTCACTAAACCCGCAAGAAACTGAACCCTAAGAAGGTATTGGTGAACCCTGTCGTGGATGTGATTCAAACATGGGGCACTGAGCCTTAAGAGTAGGGTACTGCATAAGACGGGACGGAAAAGGGTTTAGGGTTGGATTAGGCGAACCCGCTACGCGGATCCGCCTAATCCAACCCTAAACCCTTTTCCTTATTCAAGGTCTGTAACACCCCATGTTTTTGACCATTTTAGTTATATATAATTACGATTAATATTATTAAATTCAGTCTCGACAAACTATTTTATATAGTAATATTCAATTCTTTTACCTTTGGAACCTTTCTATTTTACTTCATTGTTTGCAAAACTGAAATTTCTATCGTTATCGCAATTCTGCGCGATTTCGTAAAACGGTTCCTATTTTCTCATACGTACTCCGATTGAGGCGTTTCAAAAGCCTAACTTTATTAATTTTCCAAGATCTAAACAATGGTGATATTCGAAATTACAATTTATAAGTTCATCATAAAAATATTGTACTGGACAACTCCTTTACTACGAAAATCGTCACTCGACGAATCGTTTCTCGACATTCGATTTCCGTACTTCTTTCCTAACCATTGTGTGACCAAATAAATCATAAATATCACCCTAAGGCATGCCATACCGTCACCTTGAAGTCCAAGCCTCAAAATATGCTTTTCTAATCAAAAACACCGAATAGGGTATGTACCTCTTAAAGTATGCTTAGCTACTTTTGGTAATTGTCAAGTTCTTGTCCACCCTTTGCTCCCCCATCTAATGCACGACTTGTGTGCTTATAACCAGCCATTTTATCTTCATTTACTCATCCATTCACTCACTTAAACACTCCTTCAAAGATCCATCTAAAATCCAAAGAAAATCATACAAGTTCTTTTAAGTTCTAAGGTGTTTACACCACCATACCTCAAGAGCACATACTCTTTCTTTTTCTTGCCTTATACTCTTTATTTTTTTAAGTCTCATTCCTAGAATATGTACTAACTTAATTTGTTTGTGTGTCCTTCTAACTTATTCATGAAGAGGAGCAAGAGGAAGGGGGCTTCGATCTTAGTATATTTGATTTCATAGTTGATCCGGAGAATTGATATTAGGTAACCTAACTTTTCTTCACCCCTCAAATCTCGTAGTATAGTGTTTAGACTCTAACTAACATATAACATCATGTTTAGGACTAAATCATTAGATCACCAAGTTTAAAGTTAACTATTTATTGATTTATCACTTAACAATACATGCTGTAAAATGGATTCGGTGATGTGTGATGTATGTTCACGATTTTTCTGTGTAAAATATATTTCGAATTAGCCTTATATTCCTTCATAAAAGTTGTAGATCTGAATGTCTAGAGTATGATAAAAATATGAAAAGTAAGTGTTTATAAAAATATATATTTAGTAATGATTTATTTCGTAATCTGGTACTGTATGATTTTATGTACTGTTTGAGAAAATGATATGTTTCGTGATGTTAAAAGTTTCTTTTGGACTTGGAAAAATTATTTTATGTTCCTGATGATTTCTATAATGTGTATGCCAAATTTCATATGAATTCATCATATATATTTTCATTTATAAAATTTGTACTAAAATGGGTCAGATCTGGAAAGAATATTTTATGTAAGAACATTTATAAAGTATTTTAATCTAAATTTCTGGGTATACGTTATGTACAAGTATAGGTATCCAAAATAAAATTTTGATTCACTTTAATGACGTTTAAGTATTTTAAATGATTTAAAAGAAAGTATTGAAAACCGCACTGTTTTCGTTTTTAATTTGTTAAAAATAATAAACCTTATTTTTTTTGAAAAATGACTTTATATCTGGAAACCTAACTTGTAAAAGTATTTAGAGTATGAAAATCGAAACTTAAAACTAACATTTCAAAAATGACTCATTTAGTATCCTTAATAATATTATCGGTTTCGTTATTACTTAAAGTTACTTTTGCAAAACTCTACGTTTTTAGAAATATGATACCTAATAAGGTTAAAAATGATTTTTATAATTATTATTGATTTATTTGATGTTTGAAATATTTTACTAAGTATAAATAGGGTTTAAGAGATAGGTATACTTGTACAAATACGAAACCGTATAAAAATTCTAAATACGTACACTTGAACAATAAATGTACTAAATACTTGTGCCCAAAAAGTATAGAGTACTAAAACACGAATAACGCAAAAGTACTAAGTTAAACAATGCTTAAATGTGCAAAACAACACTTAAACTTTATAATAAGCACTTAAGGACTAATTAGCGACTAAGTATAAACTAAGGGTTGACTAGTCTATCTTCGTCAAACTTTGGCTTTTTAAGTCAGCATAGACCAAGTCAAGATAAAGGAACTCATCTTAAATAATGTACTTAGAAATAATTGAATCTTTAATCAAATTTCAACTAATGAACGCTTCAAATAATATATCTAAAATAAAATGTTCCTAATCTCTTACATCAGTATACTAAAACTATCAGTTAAGATAAATTTTACGACGATTGATATTGTTAATCTTAAAATCGACACACTCAAATTCCATAGGAACAACCGTACTTCTAGTCGGTGTGTTACCTAAGCCGGTGATCAGACACGTTTTTCACGAACGATGTTATCGACACCAGTCATGGTGAAAATGAACATGTGCCCTGGCAGTACCCTCTGAGTCGTCTTCACCATTCCATGTTGTAATGACTTGTTCCGAGTCAATACACAGCCCACAGACCGGTCATCCTTATGGAACCCGGTATTGTTTCATCCCTCTGGTCATCAGACATGTGCCCCACGATGACCGCTGAGCTCGATATTCCATAGACTCTGTCTTTATAAGACACCCAAATTCAGCCTACGTTTCGTGTTGGGCGCTATCTTGGTAAAGTTTAGAAGGCGATGCGATAGAAGACAGCTTCGAAAGTAGACTACGACACTCGGAGTCACTGCTCATGGGAGGCCGTGATGCATCCTGCCGGTGCGAGAAAATGCTAAGAATTAAATGGGCAGCCAGCTCTTTATGAGTTTGTCGGTAGAGTAGTAGTCGTCCAGTTGCCATTGAGGTGCTCGGTTGTGTAAAGGTTCTCTTTCCCGAGACCAAGATTATGGATTGGGTGTGTGCGCATACATAGACAAGGGCACTGATCAGCTCTCACTCTCTATATCGGATATCTTTGGGGGCGGAATACCTTCCGACCTTTACCTTAGCAGTGTATGGGACATGTTCGGTTTAGCGGGGCCTCTGAGTCCATGCACTTGCAGTCCTTCTTCTCCGTATGTCAGTCGACTAAACCGAGTCAATTTAGGTGTTCGATCCTATTGAGCACTAGGGGTGAGATGTAAACCTCCTAGTATCGATATGATTGGCGGGATTGATGTTCCCATCCGCATTTATGGTGAGATGCAAGCCTTAAGTGTGCATGAGACATTAGTAGTCACGTCCCGTGCATTATGTGAAAGGAAACCATTGTTTTTAAAAGTAAATGACTACAGTTTTCTAAATAACATGTGCTATTATGCTTTGTTACTGTTCTATACTCTTATGACTAATGATGTGATTGAAATGCTTGATAATGGGAAGTGATGTTTTGTTATATGTCTTACTTGAATATTGATTATGATTTATATTATGTTTCATACGATTTGTATTATGTATGTCTTACTCTATTTTCACATGACACTTCTATGAATCCATGATCTATGCTTTACTGTATTATTCACATGATACTCATATGATGTATGTATTACTTTATTCTATATAACCTACATGTCTTATATATTTAAATTGATTCGCATGTTAACTGAAATCACTTCATGTGTATCTCACATTGTATACATGTCGATTTGTAATGTGACATGCCTGCTTATCTGTTAATTAGATAACCTAAACGTTATACTACATTGATTATTCGGGGCCGTGTTAGAAGGATGGTTAGGTTACTCCCACTAAGTGGGACATGTATATTTAAATATGCATTCAGGTTGACGAACCCTCAAGACTGGACATGGGGGTATGCGTGAGTGCAAGAGATACAGTGTGGCAGATGAGAGTGTCAAACTATAAATCTTGTAACACAAATTTAGTCAGACTATTGTATTTAGAAATTTGTAATTCGAGTTTCAGTTGTTGTATTTTAACAAACGGTTCATTTATCGGTAAACGACTAACTTGAGTCGATGGTTTTAATTTTTATCCCTTTTTACGACTTAATTATTTTCCGCCTTGTTAATTAATATCATTAGAAGAACCGGGTTGTTACAAGGTCACTAAACCCGCAAGAAACTGAACCCTAAGAGGGTATTGGTGAACCCTGTCGTGGATGTGATTCAAGCATGGGGCACTAAACCTTAAGAGTAGGGTACTGCATAAGACGGGACGGAAAAGGGTTTAGGGTTGGATTAGGCGAACCTGCTACGCGGATCCGACTAATCCAACCCTAATCCAACCCTAAACCCTTTTCCTTATTCAAGGACGGAAAAGGGTTTAGGGTTGGATCAGGCGAACCCACTTCGCGGATCCACCTAATCCAATCCTAAACCCTTTTCCTTATTCAAGGTCACTAAACCTGCAAGAAACTGAACCCTAAGAGGGTATTGGTGAACCCTGTCGTGGATGTGTTTCAAACATGGGGCACTGAACCTTAAGAGTAGGGTATTGCATAAGACGGGACGAAAAAGGGTTTAGGGTTGGATTAGGCGGACCCGCTTCGCGGATCCGCCTAATCCAACCCTAAACCCTTTTCCTTATTCAAGGTCACTAAACCCGCAAGAAACTGAACCCTAAGAAGGTGTTGGTGAACCCTGTCGTGGATGTGATTCAAGCATGGGGCACTGAACCTTAAGAGTAGGGTACTGCATAAGATGGGACGGAAAAGGGTTTAGGGTTGGATTAGGCGTACCGACTACGCGGATCCGCCTAATCCAACCCTAAACCCCTTTCCTTATTCAAGGACGGAAAAGGGTTTAGGGTTGGATTAGGCGTACCCGCTTCGCGATTCCGCCTAATCCAACCCTAAAGCCTTTTCCTTATTCAAGGTCACTAAACCCGCAAGAAACTGAACCCTAAGAGGGTATTGGTAAACCCTGTCGTGGATGTAATTCAAACATGGGGCACTGAACTTTAAGAGTAGGGTACTGCATAAGACGGGACGGAATAGGGTTTCGGGTTGGATTAGGCGTACCCGCTACGCGGCTCCGCCTAATCCAACCCTAAACCCTTTTCCTTATTCAAGGACCAAAAAGGGTTTAGGGTTGGATTAGGCGTACCCGCTTCGCGGTTCCGCCTAATCCACCCCTAAACCCTTTTCCTTATTCAAGGTCACTAAACCCGCAAGAAACTGAACCCTAAGAGGGTATTGGTAAACCCTGTCGTGGATGTAATTCAAACATAGGGCACTGAACCTTAAGAGTAGGGTACTGCATAAGACGGGAAGGAAAAGGGTTTCGGGTTGGATTAGGTGTACCCGCTACGCGGCTCCGCCTAATCCAACCCAAAACCCTTTTCCTTATTCAAGGACCAAAAAGGGTTTAGGGTTGGATTAGGCGTACCCGCTTCGCGGATCCGCCTAATCAAATTCGGGTTGACATGTAAATGAGTTACGTGTCTGGTAGTCTTAAGTGGGCCCATTGGGTCACACACAATATGTACGGGATATTATTAATATATATATATATATATATTAAATATATCGGGTCAGTAGTTATACGGACCTAGCTGCGTTGTCGGGATATGGTAATTAGAGTTATACTAATAATCTAATTACGGTAATTAGAGTTATGGAAATAACCTAATTCTACTTTCTCATCTCCTATATAAGGAGGTTCATATGATGAATCAATATATGGAATACAGAATATTGACTCATAATACATATATTCGTCTTATAAAGAGTTATAAGAGAGATATAAAGAGAAGTTGTGAGACGGTCTCACGTACCTTTATACTAGCATATACGTCGCAGTTCTGTACCCGTGTGGATACCAAAGGAGGCATCATGTTTGGGGTGTTTTATTCTGTCTGTGGAGATTCATTATTCTGTTCGTGGAGATTATATATATTTCTGGGTTTATTATACTTCTTATTAATACGTTGTTCCGCTGCAAATAAGGTATAATTCAACGAGATGAATTTTATCAACGAAACAAGATAGCCAATAAAAATAATTCCAATGACAAGTGATGGACAGAACCATAATAATAGTGACATAATTTCGTTTTCTCAATTGTTGGAAATATTGAGTCACTATAGGGGCAAATATATATATATATATAATATATATATATATATATATATATATATATATATATATATATATATATATATATATATATATATATATATATATATATATATATATATAGATCTAGGATCCTTTGAGGCAGCTCAACTCGCCGCATCCATTGAGGTACAATCTCAACCATTAGATTAAAATCAAATTAAAGGCTAAAATTAAAACAAAAACTCATACATGAAAAAAAATTCCCCAATTTTTTTTCCCGGGGAAAAAAATCGATATTTTTCGGAATTTTTTTTTTTGTTTCCGGAAAAAAAAAAATTTCGGAATATTTTTTTCCAAATTTTTTTTTATTTTTCGAAAAAAAAAATCCGAAATTTTTTTTCCAAAAAAAAAAAAAATTCCGAAAAAAAAAATTCGGAATTTAAAATAAAATTGGTGTATATAAAAACAATTTCAGTGTACATAATAACCGTTTTAAGGTATATAACAATTCTATTATATCAAATAATTAAGTACATATACCAATTATTTCAGTGTATATATGTTGATTAATTGGTGTACATAGTAACCATTTGAGTGTATATAACAATAACTATTTTACTGTATATATATATTTAGTTCTTAAGTGTATATATATATATGTAGTAAGTTTAATAGCGTATATAATGAGTTTTTTAGTGTATATAACAGTTATTTTGATGTATGTTCCATTGTTGATTAACTGATGTACATATTAATTATTTGGGTGTATATAACAATTATTTTACTGTATATATTGAGTTCTTAAGTGTATATATGCAGTGAGTTTAATAGCGTATATAATGAGTTTTTTTAGTGTATATAACAGTTATTTTGATGTATGTTCCATTGTTGATTAATTGATGTACATAATAACTATTTGAGTGTATATAACATTTTTTTTACTGTATATATTGAGTTCTTAAATGTGTGTATATAGTGAGTTTAATAACGTATATAATGAATTTTTTAGTGTATATAACACTTATTTGGATGTATGTCCCATCTTAATCTAATGGTCTAGATTGTGCCTCAATGGGTGTAAGGAGTTACCCTGCCTCACCGGAACCCACCTCTATATATATATATATATATATATATATATATATATATATATATATATATATATATATATATATATATATATGTTGTTGTGTCGTGGTATGAAGGTCACTGAATAAGAAAAAAATCGTCCCGACTGTGGTACAAATCAATATGAGCGTTGTCCCCTAAGGTCACACAACAGTCCTCTAGGTTGTGTACTCAACCACAACGAGTTAGAACTCGATGGTATACTCAGAATTTATCAAAGGGATTTGGATGATGAAGTATTTGATAATATGTCTCATACTCATTCTCTTATATCACTATATATAAGACTAACATGAAACTAAAATCAAAGAGTATCCAAAGCAATTTAATTATGATAGGAAATGAATTGTCATTATTATGAGGATAATGATATTCATAACTGTGGACATGACAAAGGTCCACCCCGACGCGGCCACGCGCGGGTTTGGGGAGGCGAATGAATCTCCATATGAGATGGTCAAATTGAATTTTAAATCGAAGTAGGAGTTGCCACCGAACTTTGTGGGAGTTCGGGCCCGTTCGAACCCACTCTATGTCGTAGTGGGCCGTGTACAAAATACGGCCCATTTCCGATGTCAAAGCTTATTGGGTTCGTCCCTTTGCATTACGATACCGATACCGACGTTATCGGATATCGTGTATTGAATGACTCTCGTTGCCAATGGATTCGGACATCCGGAAACCATGGTTCTGAGTAAGGGGTGAGGGTACGTGTTGGGAAGTTCACTAAGAACACCCAACCCCACCCGCAGTTAGTGGCCTTTACTAAGATATCGTTCGTTTTTGGTGTACACACGTTAGTTCGACGGTTGAATGATATGCAAAGAGCGTTTTGACTAAACATGTGAATTATGTTTGACTAAGTCGTTTAATACATCTAAACTATTAACGTCAAAGTTGTTTTAGCATGTGAAGTTCGTTTTAGTCTAATAAAACAAAAGATGAAAATAAATCCCTACAAACACGAGCAAACGAGTTAGTAAGGATTCATAAATCGAATAAAGATGTAAATACAATAATATGCATGATTTTGAAAAAAGGTTTATGACACGTGATGGATTAACACGTGTTGACCGAGGTCGGAAAAATATTTATCAAAAATTTGAAAAATATACCGAGAACCGCTATTTTGTGTTAGAAAACGATGCTGGAAAAATCGGAAAAAACGAGAAAACAGGTCGCGGTTTAAAGCAGCCCGCGCCACTCGCCCGGGAGGGGCGCGACTCGCGCGGGTGGCTGTCTCGGGTTCGGTTTTTTATTTTTTCTAAAATCGTTACTTTTGATAATCGCGTATAAATATGGATTAATTTATACTCGATTTATATTTTCGATATTCGATTATGAAATCAATATCAAATAGTCGGAATGATTTTAGAAAAGGTAAAAAAAAAAAAGTTTTTTTTCAAAAGAATTTGAACGAAAAGAAAAAAATGTTAATTCTCTCCGCGTTAAAAATCGTCGTATTTTGTTTAAAAAGATGTAACAAATTTTTTAGCATCAACAAGATTTAATGTTATTCTTTTGATACGATATTCGACTAGAGAATCGATATCGTATTTTTAAGAATGTTTTGTTTTATGAAAATATTTTTGTAATATCGTTATTAGAAATAAAAAACGCGACAACGACCCATAATTAAAAGCGGACCGACGACACGACGCGAAAAAGAAAAAAAGGACGTGAAAGAGGAAGAGAAAAAGACAGAATCGGGTTTGATTTTTACACCCTCAACCTACATGCTTTGTTTTCTCGGAAAAAGGCTCGTCGAAAGTGGCTTAGGCACGGGAGCGTCGAGACGATGTAGATGAGTTAGGGTGTCGGTTTGGACGTGAAAGTTGACAGGTTTTTGGCCGGTTTTTGGGGTCGGGTTTGTCGGGATATGGTGTCAGTATTTCGATACTATTTTTGGATGTATGTCGTAGATGAATAATGTGTACGATCGATGGGAATAGTTGATGTGTAATCGTGTGAATGAATGTTGTGAAAATCGATGTCCTATTTGTGTGACCGAAGGGTCCTATTTATAGGTGAGGTCCTTGATAGGAGCTAGGAGAAGTACTCTTGCTTAGGTGACAAGAAATACCGGCTTGGATAGGAACCGTAGGAGTTTGAAGGGAACGAGAATTCCGTTCCTTGGTGAGGAAGCCATGTATCTCGGCTGAAATGGGGTTGGCCGAGTATTTTGATGCTTGGTCGGTGAATTTATTTGGTTTTCGGATAGAATTCCTACTTGAGATCGAATTCTATCCTTGAATGGATTTGTTTAATATTTTCGAGGCTGATATTTTGTAGTATCTAAGCCTAGGCCGAACTGGTGAGGTGTCACGGCTGGTCCGTGTACCTCAGAAAAATATCTTTGACCGGGTTTGACCCGGTAGCTAAAAGACGGTTTTGTCCCTGGTGTCGGATTCGACCCAAATTAGTCTTATTTGACTCGAAACGACCTACTGGGCCTGATTTTGAGGTTGGTTTTGTAAGATTTTTACTCCTTAATAAGCCTAAACCAAATGTCCATGATTTCGAGCCCATATCCGAGTCCATTAAAGCATGTTTGCGTCCGATCATCATCGGGTGTTTGGCGGAAACTACTATAGACACCTGGCGGTCAAAATGTGGGTGTCTACAGAGCCTCCACTCTGACTGAGGCTTGGACAAGGCGAAAGTCAGAGTAGCTACCAGGCCAATCAAGGATTAAGACCTGGCAGACTTCCGATCGGGTCGTTTATAGTCCATTAGACTTGCGTGAAGGGCTCGCCAGCCATAAGATAGAAATCATACCAGGATGGATGCCAATAATGTCGTGGGGGACTTTACCCGAAAAGTCTTGGGTGTGTCTGTTTGAAGACATATCCAATCTTGTATTTGTGTGGGAGCTTGCCTTGGAAGCTATGGGTGTGTCTGTTTACAGACGCATCCCATCTTGGAATTGCGCGGGAGTATGCCTTGGAAGCTGATAAGTGCCATTTGTAGTGCCTATTTTGTAGTGTTTTGGTCCCATTCTCCTTGTAGAATCGCTCCTTGGGAGCGGTTTAGGGGCTTCTTATGCTTCCTTTAGTTCGTTTCAGGTTCCCGAGATCGATTTGAAAGAGTTGGAGTGATTCCGACTCGATACATACACATTTTGGAGCCAACAAAGCTAAGGAGCGATCACTCGATGCCTTGGAGTCGACCCCGAGACCTTGGGACCCAATCCCGAGCCTCCGAGACACGATACCAAGTCCCGAGAATCGATGGGAAGCCCATGAGAACCAAGGAGGGACCAAAAAGTTCATATTGGAGGCCTACAAGACTCATCCCGGACGGGTATGGCCTCATCCCTTCCCGGATGAGGAAGCAAATGAAGAAGGAGCTATTGTGGGTCCTTCCCGACCGGGAGCAACTCTTCCCGGCCGGGACCGACCCCATCCCGACCGGGACCACCTCGTCTCGGCCGGGACGGGGGTGCTGCAGCCCGCCTTCTATTCTTTTCTTCTCCCTTCCATTTGTAACTCTATATATACTCTTCCCTTGTTAGGTTAAGCTTATATGCCTTTGATATTAGACTAAACCCTAGATTATTTTAGCATAGATTAGCATAGATTAGTGTAGATTAGTCCTTAGATTATCGTTAATCTTAGATTAAGCCTTGTATTTTGGGAATTCCTCAAGATCTCCACCAAGCTTGACAAACTTGGATGTTTGTTTTGGGTTCTTCCATTTATGCAAGTTTTCTTCTTCTTTTCATCTTCTAGTTTGGTATAATTTCTTTTCCTTTCTCTTAATCTTGTTCTTTCATTAAAGTTTGAATCTTTGTTGTTTGGATTGTTCATAGTTCATAGTTCTTGTTAGTTTCATTATGTTAGTTTTGTTGTTTGAGTTGATTTCTCTTGTTAGTGTTAGTTATCGATTAGATATGTTAGAGTAGTATCTTGCTAGGGTTAGTAAGGTGATTAGGGTGTTAATTGGATGATTAAGGGATTGTTGGAGATGTTGGTGGAAGATTTGGGTTTCCTCTTGGTTTGATGCATATCACATGTTTGTTGAAATGCTTGAATGACTAGTATGTGCATATGCTTGTTTTTCTTGCTTTTCTCTTGTGGGTGATAGTTTGTTTGTGGGTTCGGTTCCCTCATTAAGTTGCGAGAGCCCGGTGAGGACGACCCCTAGGTCGGTCTAAGTTGCGAGAGCCCGGATGCGACCTAGGCCTATATAGCGTGCTAGTAACCCCGTTTGTCATGTGTGTCGCCGAGTTGGGTTTTAGGTGAAACCTCTAGGTAGGTCTAAGTTGCGAGAGCCCGAACTATACCTAGATTACCCTACTACCTCCCTCACTCTAGTTCTCCCTTGACCATTCTATTACCCCTTTGACCCCGCCTAATCCTAGCCCATTTTCCTTGGTCGTTTTCTTGCCTTAGACCTAGCTTAGCCGTAGCCTCCTCCCCTTAGATTAGCTCGTCTCGAACCTAGTCCTAGACCCGAGCATACCTTAGTCCATCCTCCCGTCCCTGTGGATTCGACCCGACTTGCCCTAGCTACCCACTAGGTATAGTTTGTTTTATTTGACGATTGGGATCCACGACAAATCCCACCCATCAATTTGGCGCCGTTGCCGGGGACGGCGTAGTTTAGACTTTTGTTTGCTTAGTTTTGGACTTTGTTCTTGATTTTTGTGTTCTCTTCTCCCTGTGTATCTCCGTTTTTCTTCTTGTGTGTTACTCTTCCTTCCTAGTGCCTCAAAAGCACTAGGCTACTAACGTTTGCTCAAGTGCTTCTAGCTCATCCTAGGTACCAAAGCAACGTTATGGACATGGCTCGTCCAAGCTACCATCAATCGTCACGGGACAACTTTGGGGCAAATGGCCAAGTCCCGAAATCTCACCAACCATATCAACCTCATCAACAATCTCACGATCGCCCTCCATATGGTTACCAAGAAGGTTGTCAAGGATCATTCCAACATCCTAACAACTACCAAACATCCTCACATAACCCACAACCAAATATTCCTAACTTTGAGACTTGTCAAATGTTGGTTCAAATGCAAAAGAGTCAACAAGAGATGATGATCCTATTGCATAAGGGTCAACAAGATTTGAGGATTCTATTGGATAAGATTCAACAAACGATGATGGCTCAAATACAAGGGGTTAAAGAGGAGCTCAAGGCCTAAATAGAGGTGCAAGATGCACGCATTAATGCACTCATGACTCATATCACGATGTCGGCCACTCGAGCTCCACAACATGTTGAGGAAGGTTCATTTAGGCAAAAAGGTCGGGTGTCTCCGCAAGAAAGTCAACCCAACCTTGAAGCTACAAGTGAAGAAGAGAGGGTTAATCATGAGATCATTGTTGAGTGTTGCTTGGATAGTGAAGATATGGGAAGAAGGGAGGAAGTTGAAGCTTCAAGGGCCGACAATGAGGAGGGGAGTGAACACGATTCTCGAGATAACTCTTGGGGAGCCAATGTATTGGCGATAAAATTGGATTTTTTCGATTTTCTTCGTGATGAACCACTAGACAATCCAAAGCCAAGTGAAGACATACCTCCTCTAGGCCATATAGACAAGGTGAGTGAAAAGGAGCGCAATACTTGGGAAAAAGAAGTAGACGCCTTGGAACTTGCCTTGAATGGGAAATTGGAGGATCCTAAACCCTCCAATGAAGAAAACTTGATGCTTTCTCCTCCTCTACCGCACTCGTTGCCTAGTCCCTTGTCTTGTGAGACGATTGGTGAAGAGGATCCTTGTCGGGCGGTGGAAAAGAGTTCCACTATCGACCCCGTAGAAGAAGCGACACCCCTAGGGTGTGATCTCCCCCATCATGACACCGAGCACGACTCTAGACCACTATATCTACCGGATGGTCATAAGAGTCGTAGCTATGTTGGTTTGGAAGACCCGGAAGATCACGAGAACCCCGAGCATAATGAAGATGATCGCTTCTTCCCTCCGGCTTGGAAACTTTTGGGAGTGGCTAGGCTCGGCCATGTGAGCTTAATTGAAGATGTTGCTAGAGCATTTGACTTACTCCTTCGAGCTCTTGATGGCTATGGAGGTGTAGTTGGAGAGAATATTTTAGTGTAAATATCTTTTCCCTTTCTTTTGTGCTTGTATTTGTGTTTTTTGTTTGTGTGTATATTTTGGTTTCTAGGATTGTTAGCTTTTGGGAAATTTTTGTTTATTTGGATTGTTGATGAACGATGTGAGGGAGGGAATTTGATGTTGTATTTGAGTTCATTGTGATAGGTGTGAAGGAAAGGTGATTCCTAGAGGAGAGTAGATAATGATAGAGCTTGGATCGTGAGTATGGAAGACGGTTTTTGAAGCTTTGGTGAAGCTTTTGGGGTTTTGGAAGTCATGAAGACCCTTCCCGACCGAGAAGGAGGCTTCCCGACCGGGAAGAATATGCCATCCCGACCGGGAAGGAGCCGTCCCGATCGGGATGGAGGTGCAAAAATTGGAGCTTGCTGGAGTGCCGTCCCGACCGGGAAGGTGGCTTCCCGACCGGGACGAGTGTGTCTTCCCGACCGAGACCATCCATCCCGATCGGGATGGTCCCCTTTCTCCTCTTTTGGCCTCTTCTTCCACATTTGAGCCCACCCAACCATTGTATGCCCCCACCCAACCCCCCTACCCATCCTTGCTCATGTCATATGACCCTTACACTTCATTTACATACCCTCACCTCATTTTCTCTTCACTTTGAACCGAGTTTCACATCGGATCCCACCCCCTCGCACCATTACTACCCCAACCATGCGGTTTTATCAAGCTTGAAGCGGGATGACAACAAAAAAGACAAGCAACGTGCCTACATTGATCTATGAGACGATGGAGCGAGTGAGTTACTAGCCGATTGGTTTGGGTAACTATCCTTTCTTTTCCGTCTTTTATAGCTTGTCTCCCTTTGCATACTCCCCTTCCCTTATCATTTGTGTCATGGTGGCCTTCGAGGCCTTGGTAGTTGTTGCTCCCGACTCTCGATGACTTGACTACATCGAAAGTCATTTTCAAAATCCAAATTTTACAAGATTTTCACTTTCTTTTTGAGGATTTAGTCGGATTTAGGCGGAATCCGGGCTAGCTGACTTGATTACACCTAGCCCTCCCCTCCCATTTCCTTTTATTTCCCTCTTTTTATTTTTCTTCCCCCTTCCATATCTTTTCTTGTCTCGGCCCATGGTGACTTGACTACACCCCGGCCGGACACCTTCTACCTTTTTCTTCACCTTATTCTTTGATTTTTAGCTTTATTTTCGTAGTTTCTTTTCTTTTTCTTTTTTTGTCTCTCCGCACACTACGATTGAGAATATGAGGACATTGCTCGGTTTAAGTGTGGGGGAGCGATATTCTAGCATAGTAAGTTTTATTTTCTTAGTTTTTTTCGAAAAAATCTTGAAAATCCTAAAAATTTGAAATTTTTTCACAAAAATCAAAAAGATTTTCTTTTTGTGTCTTTTTCTTTTGTGTCGTTGTGTCGTATATTTTTTTTGTATTGTGTGTGTTTTGCCTCCCTTTTCCTTATAGTTTGCTTAATCACCGTTGTTTGGAAAGTTTTGAAGACATCCGGTAACATCTTCTAACCCTCTTTCCCTCTTTATTCCATGTGATGTTTGGAGAAGGTTGTGTTGAGGTGTGCTCGGGTGGAGCTTGTACATACTTGTGGTGGATTTGTTGGCTTGTTTGGAAATTCGGGGTGGTGTTTGTGTTATGTATGTGTTCGTTTTATGTTGTTTTTGTTTTGTTGCTTTTGCTTCTTTTTCTTTCGTTCGTTTTCGTCTTGTCTTTGTTTTGTGTTGTGTTGTGTGTCTTGTGCGTAAACCGTTTTCGAAAACCCAGTTTAGAGGCTAGTGTGCGAGTGCTTACTTTCCCTTTTTAGTAGTGTAAATCGAGTCTTGGACTTTAGCCTAGTAGAATGACCCTAAATCAATGATTTCGTTGGTCCTTTACCTTGAGTCCACCTAGCTTACTAGGGATTTACAACGGGATTTGCACTTTTGACCATCATGACCACCCACGGTGTGAAAAGGCCTTGGTTACCGAGTCCCGTCCCTTAGGTGACAGTGTTTAGGATCGTTTGATTAGTCCAAGTTCTCCCCTTTTTGTGGGTTTGAAGGGAAGGACGCTTCCCGACTCACCCATTCACCTACCTCCTACACATTCCACACAAATAAAATGCAATTTGTTGATTTCTCTCATTCTTAATTGTCAAAGAAATGCCAAAAAGCCAAATCAAGCCAAAAGAGCAAAGAAAAGAAAAGAAAGAAAAAAATGAAAGAAAGAAAAGAATGAAGAAAAAGAAAAGGCACAAAAGCCAAAAAGAAAATAGAAAAGAAGAAAAAGAAATGGCATGGCAACAAACAAATCAAAACGTCGAAAAGAAAGAAAATGCCAAAAGAAAACCCGTCTCACAAAAAGAAATCCCCACAAAAATAAGCCTTTTTTCCGACTTTCGCCGTGAAGAGCCTACCAAAGGACCGAGTCCCTAGGAAGGATGATAGCGGCATTAGTCGGTCTTCCCTCATTTTGCATATTTTTATCTTTTTACTTGGACTAGTGATGGTGGGGATTCGTCACGTCCCTAGTTGATCAATAAAACACCGACTAACCTAGTGAGTAGCTAGGGCAAGTCGGGATCGTATCCACGAGGATGGTATATCAAGGTTTAGACTATGTCGGCCTACAACGAGACTAGGTCACCAAACAAACACGGAGAAGCGATAAAAGGAAAACTAATGGTGGAGGAGAAGTATAACTAAGCTAATGATCGAACTAACAAGTAATCTAGAGTAAATGATGGCTAACTAGGAGGATTAACACAAATATGGAAAGAAGTGGGGTAGGTCGGGTTCATAGGAGTAGAAGGATAATTGGGGTGATCAAGGGTATAGGTGTCTCCTAATCGTTAGAGTCGGTCCGGGCTCTCGCAACTTAGACCGATGTCAAGGTGGGTCCGGGCTCTCGCAACTTAGACCCTAGTCCGCGCTCTCGCGACTAAACTATTCTCAACATTTCCACAAAATAAGCAATCAATGAGAAGATGAACACAAGTATGGGAAGCATGACCACTACGACTCACACAAGCATAAACAAACAAGAACAATAACAATATGTAAAGGCTGAAACTTGATTGAATAACTAAGAACAAGGGTAAAGAGAGATTATACCAATACTAAATGAAGAAAAGATGCAATCTTGTATTAATGAGAAACCCAAATACAATCCAAAGGTTGTCAATCTTGGAACAATCTTCAAGAATCCCTTAATCCAAGACTAATTACAATGATTAACTAAGGATTAAAGAGAAGATTAAACTAATGAGAGTAGCACTAATCTCGGGTTTTGAATGTTAATGGAGGCTTAAACTAGTCTAGGGTAAGATAAGATGTCTTAATATTACAAGAAGGGAGTATATATATGGGTACAAGAATGAAGGAGAAGAAAAGAAAAGAGTCGCGCTGCCCCTGTAGCTTCCCCACCGGGACGGATCATCCCGATCGGGACGGTCCTGTCATCCCGACCGGGACGGGATGGTCCCGACCGGGATGGACTCACAGCAGCCTCCTTCAAAGTGCATCCCATCCCGAACGGGATGAGGCCATCCCGAACGGGATGGGTCTTGTAGGCCTCCCTTAAGAGCTCTATGGCCCTTCCTTGCCTCTCATGGGCTTCTCGTCGATTCTCGGGACTCGGGATCGGGTCTCGGAGGCTCGGGATTGGGTCCCAAGGTCTCGGGGTCGATTCCAAGGCATCGAGTCATCGTTCCTTTACTCCGTTGGCTCCAAAATGCGTATGTATATAATCGGAATCGCTCCAACTCTTCCAAATCGGCCTCTGGAACCTGAAACGAACTAAAGGAAGCATAAGAAGCCCATGAATCGCTCCAAAGGAGCGATTCCACAAGGAAAATGGGACCAAAACACAACAATTAGGCACTACAAACTACACTTACCAACTCCCCCACACTTAACCCTTACTCGCCCTCGAGTAAGCACATACTAACTACTACACTAGCCGAATGGGTATTAGCGCACCCTACGCCCCTTCAACTCACGCGAGTGCACTTAGAGGAAAAGTGCACTCCGCAAGGCAAGTTGGGTCTTGCGACAAAACTGTGGATGCAACCGGACACAAAACACATAAACAAACAAACACACAAACAAACACATAGACGGTTGCACCCAAAACAAAAGAAATACCGCTTCCCTCAAAAAGCGGTGAATGAAACACCGGTTTAGGACTCGAGGTAAGCGATAATGTTCCTAAGCTAGCAATACAAACCAAGGTGGACTAAACCCTAATAGTATGACGATAAAGCAACGAAAACGTTGGTAACTTACCTAGGTCCTCCTAACTTTCTAGAAACGTACTACGGGACGATCAGCGGAGTGGAAAAGTGAGGAACCACGGTGTTAGTCGACACTGTAGGTAAGTGACACCCCGCCCCCTTTAGCGTGAGCAAAGAGGGTCGTCCCGTGTCCAAAACCGCCTAACTAGTCCAAGTAAAAAGGTGGAAAACATGCAAAATGAGGGAAGACCGACTAATGCCGCTATCATCCTTCCTCTGGACTCGGTACTTTGGTAGGCTCTTCACGGCAAAAGTCGGAAAAAGGCTTATTTTTGTGAGGATTTCTTTTTGTGAGACGGGTTTTCTTTTGGCATTTTCTTTCTTCTTTTGCATTTTCGCTTTGTTTTGCCATGCCATTCTTTTTCTTCTTTTCTATTTTCTTTTTGGCTTTTGTGCCTTTTTCTTTTTCTTCATTTCTTTTCTTTCTTTCATTTTTTTCTTTCTTTTCTTTTCTTTGCCCTTTTTGGCAAGATTTGGCTTTTTGGCATTTCTTTGTATGACAAGAAAGGTAGAAATCAACAATTTGCAATTTATTGTGTGGGAATGTGTAGGAGGTAGGGAAATGGGAGAGTCGGGGAGCGTCCTTCCCTTCAAACCCACAAAAAGTGGAAAACTTGGACTAATCAAACAATCCTAAACACGGTCACCTAAGGGACGAGACTCGGTAACCAAGGCCTTTTCACACCGTGGGTGGTCATAATGGTCAAAAGTGCAAATCCCGCAGTAAATCCCTAGTAAGCTAGGTGGACTCAAGGTAAAGGACCAACGAAATCTTTGATTTAGGGTCATTCTACTAGGCTAAAGTCCAAGACTTGATTTATACAACTAGGAAGGGAAAATAGACACTCACACACTAGCCTCTAAACCGAGTTTTCGAAAACGGTTTACACACAACACAACACAACACAAAATTAAAGACATGACGAAAACGAGAGGAAAAGAAACAAAGGCAACAAAAACAAAACATAACAGAACAAACATACAAAACACAAACACCACCCCGAATTTCCAAACAAGTCACCAAATCGACCACACGTATGTACAAGCTCCACCCGAGCACACCACATCACAATTTCCTCCAAACTCCGCACGAGACAAACAAGGAAAAAGGGATTGAAGATGTTATCGGACATCATGAAAGCTCTCCAAAATTAGCGGCGATTTAAGCGACCTATAAGGAAAGAGGGAGGCAAACACGCACAATACGACAAAAACACGATACAAAAACATAAAAGGAAAACACACAAATAGGAAATTCTTTTTGATTTTTGTGAAAATTTTTCTAATTTTTAGGGTTTTTGAAATTTTTTTTGAAAAAACTAAGAAAATAAAACTAACTATGATAGAATATCGCTCCCCCACACTTAAACCGAGCAATGTCCTCATATGCTCAATCATAGTGTGCGGAGAGACAAAAGAAAAAGAAAAGAAACAACGAAAATAAAGCTAAAAATCAAAAATAAAGTGAAGAAAAGGTATAAGGTGTCCGGCCGGGGTGTAGTCAAGTCACCATGGGCCGAGACGAGAAAAAGATATGGAGGGGGGGAAGAAAAATAAAAAGAAAGAGATAAAAGGAAATGGGAGGGGAAGGCTAGGTGTAATCAAGTCACCTAGCCCGGATTCCGTCCAAATCCGACTAACTCCTAAAAAGGGGTGAAAATCTTGTAAATTGGACTAATCGTTTGACTCTCGACGTAATCACGTCGTCGGGAGTCGGGAGCAACCATACTACGGCCTCGAAGGCCACTAAGATCCCATGACTCAAGGGAAGGGGGGCAAACAATGAAAAACAAGCTATAAAAAGACGGAAAAGTAAGGATAGTTACCAAACCGAGCGGCTAGTAACTCACTTGCTCCATCGTCTCGATGATCATTAAAGGCTCGTCGCTTGTCTTCTCGGGTGCCATCTCGCTTCACACTCAAGAAGGACTCATGGTCGGGGTAGTAATGGTAGGGGGATAGGATTTGATGCGAGAGTCGGTGTAAAGTGAATAGGAAATGGAGTGAGGGCATGACAATGAAGTACATAGGGCATATGACAAGGCTAGGGTACCTAGGGAGGTTGGGAGGGGGCATAAAACGGTTGGGTGGACTCGATTGCGGAAGAAGAAACACAAAGGGGGAACAGAGGACCATCCTGGTCGGGAAGATCGATCCCGATCGGGTTACCTCACCCGTCCCGGTCGGAACGCCTTCATCCCGGTCGGGACGAACTCACAGGAAGCTCGAAATGTGGTGCACCCATCCCGATCGGGACGGCACCCTTCCAGGTCGGGAAGCCTTACCCTTCCCGGTCGGGACACCTCATCCCGGTCGGGATGGGCCTTCTTCAACTTCCACAATCCCAAAAGCTCGCTCTAAGCTTCAAAAACCCGATTCTCATGCTTACAACCCAAGGTATATCGTAGCCACTCTTCTCTAGGAGCATTCTCACATCACCTATCAAGCAATACTTAAACGCACATCAAACTCTCTCCCTCACAACGCTCATCAATCAATCCAAATAACAAGAATTCACAAAAATCCAACTAACTACAAGAAAGAGATATATACAACGAGACGGTTCTTGTGGGACTCCGTCAAACCAAGGTGGTGCTTTTTTCAATCTTTTTCAACAACCTCCAAACCAATTCCATCTCCATCAAGGGCACGTAGGAACAAGTCGAAGGCCCTAGAGAAGTCTTCAATCAAGCATGTCATATAACCGACCACATCCCAAGACTCTTCATGGCCTTGCCTTGACGTTCCCGGGGCATCCCGATCTACTAAGTTCAATGGCTTGAACTTGTACTTGCGGTCTTTCGGGATATACCCAAACGTCCACCGGTCTTCATGTGGCCCCAAGGGAGGCTCATCTTCTTCCTTGCTTTGCAACTTGTCATTTAGCCCATGATTCGGGCACTCATCTTCGTCCAAATCGGAGTCATCATCCTCAAGTACATAAGAGTACTTCTTCAAGCTTTGTTCCGGTTCACCCCCTAGATCGATGTCTTTCTTGGCTTGGATCATATTGCATGATTCATCCTTAGTAGGCGTAGTGTTGCCTTGGAGGTCGAACACTATCTTTTCCTCGCCTAACTCAAATGTGATCCTACCGTTCTTCACATCGATCATGGCACCCGCGGTGTGTAGTAATGGGCGCCCAAGAATAATGGGAGTGTTGGCATCGTCCGGCATGTCAAGCACAATGAAGTCGACCGGAATGAAGTACTTCCCCACTCATACCGGTACGTCCTCTAACATTCCTAATGGTCGATTGAATGATTTATCGGCCATTTGGAGGGTGAGGGACGTACATTTCAACTCCTTCATTCCGAGTCGGCAACAAATAGAATAAGGAATGATGCTCACACTCGCGCCCAAGTCGCATAACGCATTCTTGATCAAGAAGTTGCCTATGGTGCAGGGGATTGAAAAACTACCCGGATCCTTCAACTTCGGAAGCGTGGAACCTTGGATAAGCTCGCTCACCACCCTCGTGAACGCTACGGTCTCTTCCTTGTCGACGGATCTCTTCCTAGCTATGATTTCTCTCATAAATCTTCCATATGCCGGAATTTGGGTAAGTAATTCGGTGAACGGGACACTAACATCCAACTTCTTCACAATACTAAAGAACTTGTCGTATTGAGTGTCCACCTTAGTCTTCATTTGCCTTGATGGGAAAGGCAACTTGATTTGGTATTTGTTTTGCTCAATAGGGGTGGATTCCTCAAATGACACCTTCCTTTTACCTTTGTCTTTCTCTTGAAGTGGGGGACGGTTGTCTTCTTGGGGTTTTTCAATTTCCCAAAGAACTTGCTCCTCTATTGAATTGTCCAAGCTTGATTCTTCTTGATTTGGAGACACAACTTCCTTCATCTCTTGTTGCTCACTAGGAAACACGGGAGGATTATATGTAGCACCGCTCCTCAAGGTGATGGCATTGACATGTTCATAATTTGGAGTTTCACCTTGAGGAGGCAATTGCCCCCTTTGTCTTGTGGAACTTCCCGATGCAAGTTGTGACACTTGATTCTCAATCATCTTCATGTGAGTTTTCATTTTCTTGTTATCCATTAGAATTTGAGCAATGATTCCTTGTTGTGACATTTGTGCCTCCAATTGACTCTTTTGCATTTCTTGAGTATTCCTTTGCATATCCATCATTTGCTTTTGTATGTCGTAATCCCGTGGTGGGGATGATGGATTATGCGGAGTATCGGTGAGGGCTAATGGTGTACCGTAGTCATGAATAGGAGACCGGCTCCTAGGCTTGCTTTGTTGATTGCCTTGTGTTGCTTGTTGTTGTTGATGGTTCCCTTGGAACCCATGAGAATTGCCTTGATTAAGGCCTTGGTTGTGGTTTTGTTGTCCTTGAAAGTTTCGGTTTCCTTGGAAATTTTGGTTTCCTTGGAAACCGCCATGATTGAAGTTCCCTTGTTGGAACCCTTGCTTGTTGTTGAAGTTGCCTTGGTTATTTTGCTTGAAATTGTTGAAGGGTCTTTGGTTACCCACATAACCTTGGTAACTTTCATTGTTGTCCCGTAAGGGAGGTGGAACATAAGGACGAGGTTGTTGTTGATGTTGAAGTGCTTGTTGTTGAGGGACTTGATTGGAAGCTTGGTATTGATTAGAGTAGGAGGCACCTTGCTTGAACGCTTGGAAGGCGTTCACTTGCTCAATACTCCCTCTACAATACATAGGGTCATGACCAACGATTCCACAAGTATCACACATCCCAAAGTAAGGTGTAGGAGGTGTGAACCCCAAAGCATTCACTTCTTGAATCGGTTGATGGTGTGAGGAACTAGTGCCTTGGACTTGGTTGAGGTGGCTTTGAAGCTTCTTGTCAATAGTCTCCATGTGTGTTCTAAGTTGAGCTCCAAGGTCAATGCTTAACTTAGTGATAGCATCGACCTCATGCATGCCTCCTCGATGTGCCTTCCTAGGCCTAGAGTATTGCGAATTATGCACCGCCATCTCTTCGATTCTCGACCAAGTTTGGTCATCCTCCACTTCGGTAAACCTACCGTTAGATCCCATGTTGAGTATGGCCCTCGAGTCTTCATATAACCCGTTCTAAAATTGTTGTACGAGGAACCATTGTGATAAGCCATGGTGTGGACAAGAACGAATCAAGGCTTTGAATCTTTCCCACGATTCATAAAGGCTTTCATCATCGCGTTGTTGGAAACCCGTGATAGAAGCTCTCAATAGATTTGTCTTCTCCGGGGGATAGAATTGTTGGTAGAAGGCTAAGGCTAGCTTCTTCCAAGTGTCAATGCCAAGTCTTGCTTTGTCCAACCCCTTGAACCATTGTTTCGCTTTACCAATAAGAGAGAAAGGAAATAATACCCACCGGATTTGGTCTTGAGTTATTCCCGTTTGCGAAATAGCGTCACAATAATCCGAAAAGGTTTCCATGTGTTGATGAGGATCTTCGGTTGGTAACCCACTAAATTGACTTCTCTCGACCAATTGGATAAATTGCGTTCCCGGTATATGCCTCCGGTAAAGTGGATGGACCCAGCAAAACGTCTTCCGTGAAGGTTGAGTGAGAAGAAAACTTAGGCATGATTGGATATAAGGGAGAGGATGGTGGTGTACACAGTGTTGATGTAGATGAAGAGGGGGAACTAGGAGAAGAAGAATCACCAAAAGGATTTACGAAATTCCCTTCGGCCGTCTCTCGATGTGGATTGTTCAAGTCGGCTCCTTGGGCTTGCCCTTGATGAGTATTGCTTGCACTCGGTTGAGAGATCCTAACCCGATTAATCGTCCGTTGGCGAAAGGCTCGAAAGAGTCTCTCCGGCTCTGGATTAAAGAGATAGAAGTCGCCTCCCCTCCTAGGGATACACTACACACTAGAACAAACGTGAGAACACCTACTGCTTTGTGGGCACTAGGCAACGACAATAAACAAACACAACTAGAGACAAAGAGAAAAAGAAGAAATAAAGCTAAGGAAAGAAGAAAAACTAGAAAATATTCACAAGAGAAGATGGGAGAACACAAAGAAGGGTAAATAAGTCTAGAAATAAGCAAACTAAGTCTAAACAATGCACCGTCCCCGGCAACGGCGCCAAATTGATGGTGGGGATTCGTCACGTCCCTAGCCGTTCAATAAAACACCGACTAACCTAGTGAGTAGCTAGGGCAAGTCGGGATCGTATCCACGAGGACGGTATATCAAGGTTTAGACTATGTCGGCCTACAATGAGACTAGGTCACCAAACAAACACGGAGAAGCGATAAAAGGAAAACTAATGGTGGAGGAGAAGTATAACTAAGCTAATGATCGAACTAACAAGTAATCTAGTGTAAATGATGGCTAACTAGGAGGATTAACACAAATATGGAAAGAAGTGGGGTAGGTCGGGTTCATAGGAGTAGAAGGATAATTGGGGTGATCAAGGGTATAGGTGTCTCCTAATCGTTAGAGTCGGTCCGGGCTCTCGCAACTTAGACCGATGTCAAGGTGGGTCCGGGCTCTCGCAACTTAGACCCTAGTCCACGCTCTCGCGACTAAACTATTCTCAACATTTCCACAAAATAAGAAATCAATGAGAAGATGAACACAAGTATGGGAAGCATGGCCACTACAACTCACACAAGCATATCAACAAACACATAGAGTGCCCACAATGTGACTAACAACAAAGATGTAACCTTTTCCCCTTAATCAACCCTAATCATCCATATTCTACCCCTAATCCCCCTACTAACCCCACAAAGAAACTACTCACTCATTATCATGAATAAACTAACATTCACAAAAGAAATTAGAACAAACATCCAAACATTCATCATAAACAAACAAGAACAATAACAATATGTAAAGGATGAAACTTGATTGAATAACTAAGAACAAGGGTAAAGAGAGATTATACCAATACTAAATGAAGAAAAGATGCAATCTTGTATTAATGAGAAACCCAAATACAATCCCAAGGTTGTCAATCTTGGAACAATCTTCAAGAATCCCTTAATCCAAGACTAATTACAATGATTAACTAAGGATTAAAGAGAAGATTAAACTAATGAGAGTAGCACTAATCTAGGGTTTTGAATGTTAATGGAGGCTTAAACTAGTCTAGGGTAAGATAAGATGTCTTAATTGTTGGAGCAAGTGTCCTCCACAATAGTGCATTGATATTTTCAATCTCATGGACGGAATATACTTGGGATAATTAGTACATTGATACTTCACGTCAGTTGATTAACGTAAATCGGTAACGCTCAGCTAACTAGAGTTAGACGTTATTGTCGTATGACGGCGGTGATCAACTGATCCCTTTCGGTCACACCTATAGGATGAGACCCAAATAGAAGACTAATTATTTGTATCTAATACAGCTAATTAGTTCCTTGCGTATATATTTGATATATGCTTGGTAATGAGAGTTATTTGTTGGAGATAGAGTTTAGAACTCAGTCCGATTAAGTTTATTAGTCTATTATACGATAATTGACTAAACAAATTTTACGTCTTATTTTAATACGATTAAATAAGACCTTTTTTTAGTATTTAAACGTTAATTACTAAATTAGTTGAGGTTTTGTATGCTTTTATGGGTAGTGGTAATTAGCCGTTAAAATATTTACAAGGAGTTGTAAATTTAGCTAATTGATTATTATTATTATTATGGGACCTATTATATGTAGATATAATAGTAATGTACTACTTAAAGAGTTAAGAGTATATTATTTATTTGATGTGATCAATTATATGAGATAATTGATCATGTCACACATTAGCATTTGTATGACAAATGACAAAATAAAATGGACCCATTTTATGTACATGTGTATGACACACTAGTAAAAATAAGGGCAATAATGGTTGTTCTTATTTATGTGCATGCATAAATAATAGTAATTATTACACTAGACCCTAGACTTAAGCATGCAAATAAAATAATGCAATTGGTCTTCCCAAGGGTGGGGGTGGCCGGTTTTGGGGTTGATTTAAGGGGACATTTTGTTCTCTTTTCTACTCTATTCATTCATTAGCAATTGCTTTACCTCATCTCTCCAAAACTCTCTCTAAAATACTAATATTCATCTTTATTACTAAAGTAGTAATATATTCATAATATTAGTATAGTTTTATCACTACTATTATCTAGTTAATAATAGTGGTGATTATTTGGGTTGAATCTTGGTGCAACTTGAAGGAAATCTTCTACTTTGGAGATTCAAGGTTTTGGAGGATCATCCATACTATTATTAGCTCAAGAACATTAAGAAAAGAAGTTTTCTTATTGTGCCCTTTATTTCCTCATTGTTTATGTAAGCAAATCTCTTCTTGAATCTAGTTTTTGTCATTTGATGTCATGCATGTAACTAGATCTTTATATACTAAATTAACAAGTAATTTAGTAACTAATTAGAGGAGTCTAATTAGTGGGTTATGAACCTTTCAAGTGGTATCAGAGCTTTGTTGTTGCATGCATGTCGATTTTTGACATTTTTCGGGTTATATGATAACTTTGTAAAAACCGGAAATTTTGTGTAAAATGTGTTTCACACGAAATTTTTGGGTACATGCATACCTAATGACCTCAAAATGGTTGTGGTCGAGTTTGGTAAATTTTGGAATTTATTTGCTAATTTATAATCATTTATGCCTTAAAAACCGAGTTTTTATGCCTATTTGATGTTAAAAGTTAACTAAAAATAGTTGCATGTTGTTTTTGGGCATGGTTTTTTGGTGTACATATCATTATATGTTGAAGGACATATTTATAAATTTTTGAAATTTATTTTGTCCTTTTGGGATGTTTATTGTTTTTTATTAGATAAAAATCGATAAACATGCATTTATTTTGTTCCAAATTTATTCGAAATTTTTTGTGGACAATTTTTTTTTTTTTTGAGTTCCTGGAAATGTTCCAGAATGTACAAAAATTCTTATTTTTATTTTTGGGTATTTTATGATTTAATTTGAATTTATTTCATAAAATTGACCATTTACCGATTAAATTAGCAAATTAAATCAATTCAAACTAATTTTTATTTTTAAAATTAGTGGAGACTAATTCTTGAAATTCCAAATTGGTTTGGAAAAATTAGTTTGAGCTTAATTGAGAATTAAGTGTTGATTAATGATTTTTAATGGTTAAAAATCGATAAATTCCATAAAATCGAGCTAGGATGAACTTGATAAATTATGGGGCGATTTTGGCATGATTTTTACAGCATTTTATTTATTTTAATGTTGTTGAATGAATGAATGTCATTTATTGTTTATTTTGCAAGATTGTACCTAGTATGGCCTAGTCTTTTAATCGGTATTACCCGTAATGTAAGGGAATATCGATTTGGTTGTAATTAATTGCGATCTCGTATCGCCCATTTGTATTAATTAATAGTTTTATTTATACAAATGTATAATAGGAAATGCTATGTATCATTTGTATCATTTGTAATTAATTATTATGAAGACGGAGATTACACAAGACGGTGGACAAAAGACGGTGCCTTTTGGTGGTGTTCCATTGAAGAGGCCAGGGACCAAGGAGTTGGTTTCCGATTTTGTAATAGTCTAGTTAATTAGATTAGCTAGATGGCCATACTAGAATTTATTTTGTTTGATGCTTGCTTTATTTTCGCTCATGCCAAAATCGCCAATCATACATTTTATTCGTCGATTGTCAATTCACCAATTTACGTAATCACCAACTTAATTCACTTATAAGTGATTAGTAACCTAATATTGACAAGACCTCTCACATGCATCGTAAGAATTGAGATTTAGCCTTACCAATTAAAGCACCTATGAACCCCTTGTTCATTAGGGCAACCACAACGTGGACCCTTTTTACCTAGGGTAAGTAGGGTGATAAGATCACATGCCAAGATTGGGTTGGACTCAACGAGATAAAAGTTATTTCGGGGCTAGGAGATGGATTTGAAATCCGTCGACCGAGAATTCTAGGGTAGAATTAGTCAAGTAATGACTTACCGTTTTTACATAAGGATTGCATGCGATGTTAGTTCTTATCTAGATACGGGTCTCGGAATCGCTTATATAATTTCGTGAGGGGTCATTATATGAGTGACTTGTTAAAATTGTTTTACAAGTAAATTATATAACAATGAATGTTAATATTTCCTAAACTTTGTTGTAGTGTTTATAATTCGCTATGGCTACTAATGCAACCATTCAACTCGGAAAGGATTCTTGGCTTAGGTCCGTTATGGACAAATGTATCTTGAAAGACGATGGAAGTAATTTCATCGAGTGGGAGTCCACCATAAAAGGTGCGGCGTTGTCCGACAACGTCCTTCGTTACTTTAACGAGCCACCACCCAACGAACCCAGTCCTAGGGCCACCGCGGCACAAAAGACCACTTATGAGGAGTTTTTGAAGATATCTAACGATATCAAGAATGTCTTGATATGGTCAATGTCTCCAAAACTCAAGCTTCAATACATTACCCTTAATGCATATGAGATATTCTCAAGGGTTACGACGACTTTTTCCCAATCACCCGACATCCGTCAATATGAGGCTATGATGAAATTCTTCGAGGGTAAGCTATAAAAGGGCCAAAAAGTTGGTCCCCATGTGCTCAAGATGATTGAGCATATTGACACTCTAGAGCGTCTAGGGTGTAGCATTCCCAAGAAGCTTGCGATAGGTCGCATTCTTCACTCACTCCCCTCCAAGTTCTCCCAAATTAGGGTGAACTATAATATGCATGGCATGGACAAGAGTTTCCAAGAGCTTCATGCACTCCTCAACCAAGCGGAGAGGGACATGGAGGCTAGTGGGAGTGAGAAGAGAGACATGCTCTCCATGAAAATGAAGAATCTCAATCTTGGGGTTCAAAAGGGTAAAAACAAGGGTAAGACCAAATTCAAGAGACAAGTAAAAGACAAGAACAAAGGGAAAGCTATTGAGAATAGCAAACCTAAGGCTAAGGTTAACAAACATGCCGACGCCGATTGCTATTATTGCAATGGCAAGGGACATTTGAAACGCAATTGTCCTAAATATTTGAAAGATTTGAAGAACAAGAAAGACGAGAGTGAGACTCCGTCAGGTATTGTCCTCACATCTCTCTATCTGATAGACATTAACTATACTTGCACTTCCACTTGGGTATTAGATACCGGATGTGGTTCTCATCTTTGTAATCATTTACAGGGGCTGAGGGACGTGCGAGCACTAGCCAAGGGTGATGTGGACCTACGCATGGGAAATGGAGCTAGAGTAGCCGCTATATCCGTAGGCACTTATGTACTCACTCTAGCTAGTGGTTTTGAGTTGTATTTGAATAATTGTTATTTCGTACCAACTTTGACTAAGAACATTATCTCCATTTCCGTACTTGATATGGAAGGTTTTTCCTTTATGATTAAGGACAATTGTTGTACTTTTTCATTTAATGAAATGGTTTATGGTAAAGCTACGTCTATCGGAGGTATTTATGTTCTAGATAATGTTAATGATGTATATCATGTAGAAAACAAGAAGCTCAAAACGGGTGAACCTAATCAATCCTACCTTTGGCATTGTCGTTTAGGACACATAAACGAACGACGCATAAAGAGGCTTGTTTCAACGAAACTTCTCAAACCGTTTGATTACGAATCTTATGGTGTATGCGAGTCTTGCCTTTTAGGCAAGATGACTCGTGCTCCTTTCTCAAGTAAAGGAACACGAGCAAGTGAGGTATTGGGCCTTATACATACTGATGTGTGTGGCCCAATGACTATCACCGCTAGGGGTGGTTACAACTACTTCATCACTTTTACCGACGACTTAAGTAGATATGGGTATGTCTACTTAATGAGGCATAAGAGCGATGCTTTTGAAAAGTTCAAAGAGTTTCAAAGTGAAGTAGAGAATCAATTGGATAAAAAGATTAAAGTACTACGATCCGATCGTGGTGGTGAATACCTAAATAATGAATTTGATTCACACCTAAAAGATTGTGGCATAGTATCACAATGGACTCCTCCTGGCACACCACAATTGAATGGTGTGGCCGAAAGGAGAAACCGATCTTTATTAGATATGGTTCGGTCCATGATGAGTCTCACTGAGCTTCCTGATTCATTTTGGGGTTTTGCCATTTTGTCCGCAATATTTTCACTAAATCGAAGCCCGACTAAAGCAGCCAATAAGACACCATATGAGATATGGAAGGGAAGGGTTCCTTATTTGTCGTTTATGAGAATATGGGGTTGTGAGGCATATGTTCAGAACAAGTCTGACGACAAACTCGCACCAAGATCCGACAAATGTCTGTTTGTAGGGTATCCAAAGGAAACACAAGGTTATTACTTCTACAATCGTCACGAAAACAAAGTGTTTGTGGCACGTGACGCTGTCTTTCTAGAAAATGACTTCATTTCAAGAAGACAGAGTGGGAGAAAATTTGAACTTGATGAAGTCCAAGAGCCACAAACCGAAAATGAAGTAGAGGAAAGCGTTCCCTCCTCCTCGGACACGGTTGTTGTTCCCTTTGAACCTAGGAAATCCACGAGGATTAGTCATCCTCCTGATCGATACCTTGGTATTGTCGAGGAAGATGTGTTAGATATGTTACTTTGCGAAAGTAACGAACCTACAACCTACAAGGCGGCCATATCTAGTCGTGATTCCATGCAATGGCTAGGAGCCATGCGATCCGAAATGGACTCTATGCACGAAAACCAAGTATGGGATTTGGTTGATTTACCTGAAAAGGTGAGACCTCTTCAGTGTAAGTGGATCTTTAAGATCAAGAATGGCATAGATGGACATAAAGATGTCTACAAAGCCAGATTGGTGGCAAAGGGTTTTACTCAAGTTCATGGTCTTCACTATGTCGAAACCTTTGCTCCAGTCGCAATGCTTCGCTCCATAAGGATTATCCTAGCGATTGCCGCATTTCATGATTATGAGATTTGGCAAATGGATGTCAAAACCGCCTTCTTGAATGGGATTCTAGAAGAGGAAGTGTATATGACACAACCAGAAGGTTTTGTAGATACATCTAATCCTAGGAAGGTATGCAAGCTTAAGAGATCCATTTATGGTCTTAAGCAAGCATCCAGAAGTTGGAATCATCGCTTTGATCATGTTATCAAACAATATGGTTTTGCTCGAAGTGTCGAGGAACCTTGTTTGTAAATGAAGTTTAGTGGGAGTAAGGTAACCTTTCTTGTCTTGTATGTGGATGACATACTTCTTATCGGGAATGATGTTCCGATGCTTGCTTCCGTGAAGGAGTGGCTAGGAAAACACTTCCAAATGAAAGATTTGGGAAATGCACAATGCATTTTGGGTATTCGGATCCATAGAGATAGGTCCAAAAGGACGTTGGTATTAAGTCAAGAAGCTTATATAGATAAGATTCTTGATAGATTCAAAATGAAAGACTCTAAGAGAGGCTTTCTTCCCATGAGTCAAGGTACCATTTTGTGCAAGTCACAGTGTCCTACCACACCCGAAGAGATTGAACGCATGAAGTTGATCCCATATGCTTCCGCGGTTGGATCAATCATGTATGCCATGACGTGCACTCGTCCCGATGTTTCGTATGCTTTGAGCATGACGAGTCGTTATCAAGCCAATCCAGGTGAAAGTCACTGGACAGCCGTGAAGAACATCCTTAAGTACTTGCGAAGGACCAAGGATTCGTTCTTAGTGTTTGGAGGGGATACTGAATTACGTGTAAGAGGTTACACGGATGCCAGTTTCCAAACCGATCGGGATGATTTGAAATCCCAATCCGGCAGAGCTCCAAGCAAAGTGTCACCGCGGATTCTACAACAGAAGCTGAGTACGTCGCGGCTTCGGAAGCTGCAAAGGAAGCTGTTTGGATTCGTCAGTTTTTGGAAGGACTAGGAGTAGTCCACTCCGTCGAAGATCCTATCACCATATATTGTGATAATAGCAGGGCCATTTTTCAAGCAAAAGAGCCCAAGTCTAGCAATAAGTCTAGACATGTACTTAGGAAATACCACGTGATAAGAGATCTCGAGGAAAGGAAAGAAATCGATATATGTAAGGTTGGGACAGACGAGAACATCGCTGATCCCTTAACCAAGCCTCTTTCAAAGGCTAAACATGATGGTCATGTTGTCGCAATGGGATTGAGAAAAGTCCCATATTTTCTTTAAGTTATCTAAGATGTAATAATTGGATATTGTAGCAATTTTTACATTTATGATAATAGCATTCATTGTTCGAGTTTCAATATGAACTCTTTTATTTAGTTTGACTAAACCTATACTTTGCTCATTCGAATGGATTATGAGACAATCTTGAACCCTATTCAAGTGAACGTTTGAACGTAGTATTTTGCCCCTTGTCATTTAATGAGGTGACGACTCGGAGTGACAAGATTGTAAGTTGATCGATGGTTAGTTCAAGACCATGGGGTCATGGAGATGACTGGTCATTTACATAGGCAGACTGATTGTCACTCTGCCGGGCAGTGACCACAATAGAGTCCTTTATCAAAATAGTTGAGGCCTGGTCGTGGCGGGGATTTCTATTTTATTCCTATGAGTCGATTCTTTAGACTGGCGACCATTTATCTGAGTCGATGTAGTTTCCGATTGGCTTAGGTTGGTGTCCTAGGTCGTGCCGTGAAAGGAGGCTGATGGGCATCTTCTGGGTCATGGTGATCTGCATTATACAGTATAAGATGGGTCAACCGGAATTGTCCACCCACGTCGGGTACAAACGTCCTTGGGCCACTCGAGGAGAAGTAACTGGAAATGCGTGGCCACGCTCGGAAATAGATCTATGGTAGATTTTCCGGTCAGACAGTTATTCTCCAGATCGAGAAAACCACTCTAATTACAATTAAATAACAAGTGCGACCTGAACGACACCATGTGATGAGTGGGAGGATGTGACATCAAAGAGACAAGAGAATCGGTAGCGCACAACTTGTGTAGACAAGTGGGAGATATTGATGGAGTAGGAGTCCTCCGCAATATAGTGGCTACATGCACAACTTGTATCGGACAAGCGGGAGATTGTTGGAGCAAGTGTCCTCCACAATAGTGCATTGATATTTTAAATCTCATGGACGAAATATACTTGGGATAATTAGTACATTGATACTTCACGTAAGTTGATTAACGTAAATCGGTAACGCTCAGCTAACTAGAGTTAGACGTTATTGTCGTATGACGGCGATGATCAACTGATCCCTTTCGGTCACACCTATAGGATGAGACCCAAATAGAAGACTAATTATTTGTATCTGATACAGCTAATTACTTCCTTGCGTATATATTTGATATATGCTTGGTAATGAGAGTTATTTGTTGGAGATAGAGTTTAGAACTCAGTCCGATTAAGTTTATTAGTCTATTATACGATAATTGACTAAACAAATTTTACGTCGTATTTTAATACGATTAAATAAGGCCTTTTTTTAGTATTTAAACGTTAATTACTAAATTAGTTGAGGTTTTGTATGCTTTTATGGGTAGTGGTAATTAGCCGTTAAAATATTTACAAGGAGTTGTAAATTTAGCTAATTGATTATTATTATTATTATGGGACCTATTATATGTAGATATAATAGTAATGTACTACTTAAAGAGTTAAGAGTATATTATTTATTTGATGTGATCAATTATATGAGATAATTGATCATGTCACACATTAGCATTTGTATGACAAATGACAAAATAAAATGGACCCATTTTATGTACATGTGTATGACACACTAGTAAAAATAAGGGCAATAATGGTTGTTCTTATTTATGTGCATGCATAAATAATAGTAATTATTACACTAGACACTAGACTAAGCATGCAAATAAAATAATGCAATTGGTCTTCCCAAGGGTGGGGGTGGCCGGTTTTGGGGTTGATTTAAGGGGACATTTTGTTCTCTTTTCTACTCTATTCATTCATTAGCAATTGCTTTACCTCATCTCTCCAAAACTCTCTCTAAAATACTAATATTCATCTTTATTACTAAAGTAGTAATATATTCATAATATTAGTATAGTTTTATCACTACTATTATCTAGTTAATAATAGTGGTGATTATTTGGGTTGAATCTTGGTGCAACTTGAAGGAGATCTTCTACTTTGGAGATTCAAGGTTTTGGAGGATCATCCATACTATTATTAGCTCAAGAACAATAAGAAAAGGAGTTTTCTTATTGTGCCCTTTATTTCCTCATTGTTTGTGTAAGGAAATCTCTTCTTGAATCTAGTTTTTGTCATTTGATGTCATGCATGTAACTAGATCTTTATATACTAAATTAACAAGTAATTTAGTAACTAATTAGAGGAGTCTAATTAGTGGGTTATGAACCTTTCATTAATATTACAAGAAGGGAGTATATATATGGGTACAAGAATGAAGGAGAAGAAAAGAAAAGAGTCGCGCTGCCCCTGTAGCTTCCCGACCGGGACGGATCATCCCGATCGGGACGGCCCTGTCATCCCGACCGGGACGGGATGGTCCCGACCGAGATGGGCTCACAGCAGCCTCCTTCAAAGTGCATCCCATCCCGAACGAGATGAGGCCATCCCGAACGGGATGGGTCTTGTAGGCCTCCCTTAAGAGCTCTATGGCCCTTCCTTGCCTCTCATGGGCTTCTCGTCGATTCTCGGGACTCGGGATCGGGTCTCGGAGGCTCGGGATTGGGTCCCAAGGTCTCGGGGTCGATTCCAAGGCATCGAGTCATCGTTCCTTTACTCCGTTGGCTCCAAAATGCGTATGTATAGAGTCGGAATCGCTCCAACTCTTCCAAATCGGCCTCGGGAACCTGAAACGAACTAAAGGAAGCATAATAAGCCCATGAATCGCTCCGAAGGAAAATGGGACCAAAACACAACAATTAGGCACTACAAACTACACTTATCAACTAGTTAGGCGGTTTTAGACATGGGACGACCCTCTTGGCTCACGCTAAAGGGGGCGGGGTCTCACTTACCTACAGTGTCGACTAACACCGTGGTTCTTCACTTTTCCACTCCGCCGATCGTCCCGTAGTACGTTTTTAGAAAGTTAGGAGGACCTAGGTAAGTTACCAACGTTTTTGTTGCTTTATCGTCATACTATTAGGGTTTAGTCCACCTTGGTTTGTATTGCTAGCTTGGGAACGTTGTCACTTACCTCGAGTCCTAAACCGGTGTTTCATTCACCGCTTTTAAAGGGAAGCGGTATTTGTTTTCTTTTGGGTGCAACTGATTGTGTATTTGTTTGTTTGTATGTTTTGTGTCCGGTTGCATCCACAGTTTTGTCGCAAGACCCGACTTGCCTTGCGGGGTGCACTTCTCCTCTAAGTTTACTCGCGTGAGTTGAAGGGGCGTAGGGTGCGCTAATACCCACTCGGATAGTTTAGTAGATAGTATGTGCTTACTCGAGGGCGAGTAAGGGTTAAGTGTGGGGGAGTTGATAAGGGCCATTTGTAGTGCCTATTTCGTAGTGTTTTGATCTCATTTTCCTTGTAGAATCGCTCCTTGGGAGCGGTTTAGGGGCTTCTTATGCTTCCTTTAGTTTGTTTCAGGTTCCCGAGATCGATTTGGAAGAGTTGGAGTGATTCCGACTCGATACATACACATTTTGGAGCCAACGAAGCTAAGGAGCGATCACTCGATGCCTTGGAGTCGACCCCGAGACCTTGGGACCCAATCCCGAGCCTCCGAGACACGATACCAAGTCCCGAGAATCGATGGGAAGCCCATGAGAACCAAGGAGGGACCAAAAAGTTCATATTGGAGGCCTACAAGACTCATCCCGGACGGGTATGGCCTCATCCCTTCCGGGATGAGGAAGCAAATGAAGAAGGAGCTACTGTGGGTCCTTCCCGACCGGGAGCAACTCTTCCCGGCCGGGACCGAACCCATCCCGACCGGGACCACCTCGTCTCGGCCGGGACGGGGGTGCTGCAGCCCGCCTTCTATTCTTTTCTTCTCCCTTCCATTTGTAACCCTATATATACTTTTCCCTTGTTAGCTTAAGCTTATATGCCTTTCATATTAGACTAAACCCTAGATTATTTTAGCATAGATTAGTGTAGATTAGTCCTTAGATTATCGTTAATCTTAGATTAAGCCTTGTATTTTGGGAATTCCTCAAGATCTGCACCAAGCTTGACAAACTTGGATGTTTGTTTTGGGTTCTTCCATTTATGCAAGTTTTCTTCTTCTTTTCATCTTCTTTTCATCTTCTAGTTTGATATAATTTCTTTTCCTTTCTCTTAATCTTGTTCTTTCATTAAAGTTTGAATCTTTGTTGTTTGGATTGTTCATAGTTCATAGTTCTTGTTAGTTTCATTATGTTAGTTTTGTTGTTTGAGTTGATTTCTCTTGTTAGTGTTAGTTATCGATTAGATATGTTAGAGTAGTATCTTGCTAGGGTTAGTAAGGTGATTAGGGTGTTAATTGGATGATTAAGGGATTGTTTGAGATGTTGGTGGAAGATTTGGGTTTCCTCTTGGTTTGATGCATATCACATGTTTGTTGAAATGCTTGAATGACTAGTATGTCCATATGCTTGTTTTTCTTGCTTTTCTCTTGTGGGTGATAGTTTGTTTGTGGGTTCGGTTCCCTCATTAAGTTGCGAGAGCCCGGTGAGGACGACCCCTAGGTCGGTCTAAGTTGCGAGAGCCCGGATGCGACCTAGGCCTATATAGCGTGCTAGTAACCCCGTTTGTCATGTGTGTCGCCGAGATGGGTTTTAGGTGAAACCTCTAGGTAGGTCTAAGTTGCGAGAGCCCGGACTATACCTAGATTACCCTACTACCTCCCTCACTCTAGTTCTCCCTTGACCATTCTATTACCCCTTTGACCCCGACCTAATCCTAGCCCATTTTCCTTGGTTGTTTTCTTGCTTTAGACCTAACTTAGCCGTAGCCTCCTCCCCTTAGATTTGCTCGTCTCGAACCTAGTCCTAGACCCGAGCATACCTTAGTCCATCCTCCCGTCTCTGTGGATTAAACCCGACTTGCCCTAGCTACCCACTAGGTATAGTTTGTTTTATTTGACAGTTGGGATCCACGACAAATCCTACCCATCAGAAGCTATGGGTGTGTCTGTTTACAGACACTTCCCGATTCAGAATTACGCGGGAGCTTGCCTTGGAAGCTATGGGTGTATCTGTTTACAGATACATCCTTATTTTTCAGTAAAAAATGTCGCCTGAGCTTTCTACTAGGGAATTTTTGCGAGGAGACTTCCTTCTCGAGTCTGGGTGTACCTGCATGCTGACACATAACAATTCGTATGTAACATTTAGGCGAAGCACCGACTCACGCTAGGGAAGAAATGATTTTTTTTTTGTTTTTTTTTTGCAAAAGGCTGAAAATTTTTAAATCGAAGTCCTGTAAGCAACTCACGTGCTAAGATATAGGTTTTCAAAATTGAAAGGGGTAGAAAAGAAATTTGCAACTTAAATACACTGAAATTTGACCTTGTCGAAAAAGATTTTCTCAAATGGCTAAGTTTTTCAAATTTTTAAAATAAGAATTTGAAGAGAGAGGTATACTGACAGACTCGTCTCTGGACGTGACAGAACGAGTTGACTGACACGAACTGGACTCTCTAAGGGCTGGACCGTGACTCGGTAGGGAGGTGGGCCACCTAGGATAACAAGACTCTTAAGTTGCACTATTCCGTAGCCTAGGCGAGTGGCAACACGGTCGAACGTCGAAATGGGAAGGATGTGCTATACTGGGGTTGCAGTAGTCTGTAATGAGACTGTTCTTGCACGTACGACAGAACTTAGTGGTAGACTTGTGTTCTTTTGGATCTTCTTTGGTTTCGGGGTATATTCCCAAGGTAGGTGCTTATTTGAGTCCCTGACGAATTATTGTCTTCGACTGAGCCCAGTACTAGGACACTCTATAGAAAGGAGGCTAGTGTTTTGACAGTATTTGGATTATGTGAGCGGATGGAGAACTTCTGCCTAAGAGAAGCCCCCAGGATGATAAAACTAACTGTTAAGAACATGAAAGTGTCGTGATAGGAACGACGGTGCTTTTTGAATGTGTGTCAATGTGGGTGGTTGTGCCTCTGTTGAAAGGCTGCCTACGTATTCACGTGTAGTGAAATCAAACCAAGCCGTAGTTCAGTTCTGAAAGATATATTATGATGCCTAGTTTATTAGGGCTTTGAGTGTAACTAGCCTTAGCGATGGTGTAGGGTAGATGCATTCTCAATGATGCCTTGATCAAAGCGCTAGAATAGTTAGGATGTTGATCCTGTGACTGTGAGTATTCTCCGGGATAGCCCCTAGAGGTGGTGTGAACTATTTGGGCATGTTCTATACTGACCGCAAGTTGAGTTCCCGTGTTTGGGGTTGGTGACTGTTTGGAAGTTTTTGGAAATGTGGTGCTAGGTCGCAAATGGCTCTGATGATTCGAAATCTGGAGCTCGATTTTGTGGAGCTAAGGCTTTGAGGGTAAGGTATTGTAATGTAGTAGGAAATGGGGAAGTCGAGTAAAAATGACTCGAACTTCGATCGGGGTAGGTTTGATAATGGTGTGGGATCTGATTTCCATGTCTGGCCCTAATGGTTAGGGGTATCCTATGGAGCTTGAATCCTCAAAATTCCGGGCTGTCTCTTAGCCTAGGTCTTGGGAAGGTCTTGAGGGTTGTAATGCGGGAATGCTAGATGTGGTGTTATCTGACCAGCTTGATTGTTTCTCCCCTATTGGATGGTATGAGTATTGATAATTTTGAATTGACCATACCCCGGTCCAGGGACTTTCACTTGAGTTGATCGTTTCACCACGGTCATGGGTTTTTTGAAATTTTTTGTTGGTTGACCTCTTAGCCCCGGTCATGGGTTGGACCGTATCTGGTCGGGGGATGTTGATAATTCTTTTTGATGGCCAGCCCTTTTGTTTCGGCCTTTTGCATTTTTGTTTGGACTTTTTGATTTTTTTTGTCCAGTTTTTCCTCTTTTGTCGGTCAGACTAACACCTAAGGTAGGAATTGGTCGATCTTATTGGAGGGGTGTTAATTGTGCGGAAATGGGCTTGCCTCCCGTCTTGAACCCAAACTAAGACACTACCTAGATTTGTCATAGGATTCGGTACTGCTCATGCTAGGGGTAGTTATGTGGCTTTCTATGTCAGACATGGAACAGGTAAAGGAAAACATGGGTCTCGATTCCCTGCAGTCATTATAGATGTGCCTATAATAGTCACGTGCATGTGCTCACAGTGTATGATGGTGTTCATCATGTTCTCGGAAACACATAAGGAAATATATGAGAGATAGAAAAGCTGATTTTATTGAAATGTGAAAAGAGGACATAATGCAAATGACTCTGACTTTGACAGAAAATAGTGATCCTAGACTCGGACTCAGACTAGGACTTAAACCAAATCTAGACGTACTCTCGGATAATGTCGTCAGTAGTCTTAGGCTTCTAAGGACTCAAGTGGATGTCCGCTAGAAACTTCACCCAGATCTTCACTGTGTCGAAGATCGTCTTCAATCCTAGTGCCCATTTCGGTAAGCACTAAAAAGTTTGAAATGCCGGCATACCTAAGATGGATGCGGTAGGAGGGTAGGAGGTTATTGATGAATGCCTCCACTAGCGTCTTCTCGTAAGGCTTGTCTACCAAATTCACACTTTCGGCCCTCCACCTTTGAAGGTACTTGGTGAAACCTTCTTTGGGCTCTTGGGCCATAACCTCCAGAGTACGCATCGTAGTCTGGATTTCAGTGTTGTCGGCATAGTTCCGAGCAAATTCCGTTGCCACGTCATCCCAAGTCTTGTACTTCTTGGAATCGAGCCTGTAATACCAGGCTTTTGGATGCTTCTCGAGGGAAGCAGCGAACAGGTGGTTAAACATAGTGGATTTTACTCCCTTGATGGCCATGAACTCTTTGAAAGCCCGAATGTGATGGACCGGGTCTTCAGTACCCTCAAACATCGGTATGCCCGTAAGGTTGAGGTTGGCGGGTAGCTCGTCATTCAGAGGCGAATAGGAACGAGCGTTTTCCGTATGGATCGAGTTGTTTGTTGACAAATGGACCTGTTACTCCAGTTTGCTGACTGCGTTGACCAGTTCAACAAAAGGCCCAGTAGTTTCAGCCCCGACCTTAGGAGTCCTTTGTTCCACGGCACTCTAACGGGTGGCAATGGCGGTTTGGTCGGTCCTGATGGCTGTCAGTTGGGCCTCCATCTTAACCAGTGAGGCGGTCAGCTTGTGTATGGCTTGTTGCATCATGGTTCGGGTGAAGGACGGCCTGTCTGTAAGAATACCGCGTAATCAGGAAAGTTGCTTTCGGAACTCAAATACACCAAGGCATAGGAAATAGCGCGGGAGAAGAGATGATAAGTGTAGTTTGTAGTGTCTATTTTACTATGTTTTGGTCCCATTTTCCTTGTGGAATCGCTCTTTGGGAGCGATTTATGGGCTTCTTATGCTTCCTTTAGTTCGTTTCAGGTTCCCGAGACCGATTTGGAAGAGTTGGAGCGATTCCGACTCTATACATACACATTTTGGAGCCAACGGAGTAGAGGAACGATGACTCGATGCCTTGGAATCGACCCCGAGACCTCGAGACCCAATCCCGAGCCTCCGAGACCCGATACCGAGTCCCGAGAATCGACGGGGAGCCCATGAGAAGTAAGGAGGGACCAAAGAGCTCTTAAGGGAGGCCTACAAAGACCCATCCCGTTCGGGATGGCCTCATCCCGTTCGGGATGAAGGGAGCATGAAGTGCGGCTACTGTGAGCCCATCCCGATCGGGAAGCTGGCGTCCCGACCAGGACCGACCTCGTCCCGACAGGGACCACCCCGTCTCGGCCGGGACGGGCCTGCTGCTGCACGCCTTGCTTTCTTTTCTTCTCCTTTCATTCTTAAACCCTATATATACCCTTCCCTAGTTATGTAAAGGATATGCACTTCATTAGACATTAAACCCTAGGTTATTTTAGCATAGATTAGATTAGATTAGAGTAGATTAGTCGGTAATTAGTCCTTAATCATAGATTAGCCTTGTATTAAGGGAATTCTTCAAGATCTTCACCAAGCTTGACAACCTTGGATGTTTGTTTTGGGTTTTCTTCATCAATGCAAGTTTTGTTCTTTCTCCTTCACTAGTTTGGTACAATCCTCTTCCTTTTCTCTTAATCTTGTTTATTTCATTCAAGTTTCCATCTTTGTTATAGTTTGTTCTTATTCTTGTTAGTTTCATAATGTATGTTGGATGTTTGTGTTGTGTCCTCTTGTTTATGTTGGTTTTTCCTTTAGATATGTTAGAGTAGTGTTCTTGCTAGGGTTAGTAGGGCGATTAGGGTATTGATTGGGTGATTAAGGGTTTGTTGGAGATGTTGGTGGAAGATTTGGGTTTCCTCTTGGTTTGGTGCACATCACTTGTTTGTTGAAATGCTTGAATGACTAAGTAGTTGTGAATGCTTGTTCTTCTTGCCTTTCTCTTGTGGGTGTTAGTTTGTTTGTGGGTTCGGTTCCCTCACTAAGTTGCGAGAGCCCGGTGAGGACGACCCCTAGGTCTATCTAAGTAGCGAGAGCCCGGATGCGACCTAGGCCACCATAGCGCGCTAGAACCCCGTTTGTCATGTGCGTCGCCGAGATGGGTTCTAGGTGGAACCTCTAGGTAGGTCTATGTTGCGAGAGCCCGGACCAATCTAGATCACCCTACTACCTCCTTCACTCTAGTTCTCCCTTGGCCATTCCGTTAACCCTTTGACCCCGACCTAATCCTAGCCCGTTCTCCTTTGTTTGCTTTCTCCTTAGCCTTAGCCTAGTCTAGCTTTCTTCCCTCCTTATCATAGTAGTTTAGCCTAGTTCGTTGACTTAGTCTAGTATTTGGGCGACCTTAGTCTAGGCTATACATTACCGTCCCCGTGGATTCGACCCGACTTGCCCTATCTACCGTAGGAATAGCCGGTTATATTATTGACGGTTGGGATTCCGCGACAAATCCCTACCATCAATTTGGCGTCGTTGCCGGGGACGGTGCTAGTTTGGACTTTGTTTTCTTATTTGTTTGGCTTTGTCTTTGTGTTGTGTTTTTCTTTTGTCCTTTTGTTACCTTGCTTCTTGTGTGTGTGTGGTTTATTTCTCTCTTGTCTAGTGCCCAAAAAGCACTAGACTTCTCACGTTTGTTCTTAGTCTACAGTTTGTGCTTAGAGGTGGTGATTATCTTCTTCTTGCAACTCAAAGCCGCTTTAACGGACGATTGCTAGGATGAGTGGTTTCCAACCGGGTATGGACTACGATTTTCGAGCAAGCATCCTCTATTTATTAAAAGAACAACCATCTTAGTGTGGATGACATCACCATTTAGTGTAAAATTGGTATGAAATGATGTCATGATGACATCATCTTGAAAAAACTACTCTTTGATTAGTTTATTTTGCCTAATAACAACACTTTCACATACAAAATTTACAAATAAGTTTAGATGTAAATTAAGTAAATAAGTAGTATACCCAATTTTCTTATACATTACAAATTTACAAATAACATAATTATTCTTATACATTAAAAACAATGTAAATATAAATATGGCAATAAATATAAATATTAAAGATAAAATGTACTTCGTACAATGTGATACGTGGTATAAACTAATTTTCTCAGATCTGAAAAAAAAATTCAATCATCATCAAGAATTTCAAAATTGTTAAATTATAAGTCGAACAATTACGGCTGCCACATTCTTCGCTTTATTATGGTTGCAACACGTAAGCTACCGAATATTTTAACTTAAACAATTTTATTTTATTTTTATTACGAGTTTCGTCGTTCCAAATTTATTAGAGTGGCATAAAGGTAACTCATCTATTATTTATAGACGATTACACTAAATGCCGCCAACATCGGGGTGGCAAAACGTAACTACAAAGTAATTCTTAGTCAAAAAGTATAAATTAATATTTATCATCGTCAATCCCAATCTGCACAAAAATAATAGATTAATAAAGATAGTAAAGATTAATAAAGATTAACTACAAAGTAATTCTTAGTCAAACAGTATAAATTAATAAAGATTAATAATAGATTAACAGCTAAATTAATTAACTTCTAAAGTTAACTACCCATGACCCCCACTAATATTATTAACTTTTGAAAAACTAACATCATTAACTACCCATGACCCCCACCAAAAAAAAAACTGCCTTATCTTAAGTTACAAATACCCCATTTAACAGAAGTAATTGTCATTCAAAACACTAAGAAAAATAATATCAAAATGTTACAAGCAACCGAAAAAATGCTAATTAATAAACTAAAAAGAGAAGTATTTGGCGTCCATTGAAAAGGAAGAATTGTTCGAAAATTAGAAAAAGGACAACATAAGCAACAAGGGAATAGAAGACTATGTATCTCTAGAGATATTATTGGTTGATGAAGAGGTAATTTCATTTCACTATATATCACACCATAGATAAATGCAATTAATTATCTTAAACACTTTTGAAGGGAGATGTTATTCAAATGACAGCAACAAAGACTTTGATTCAACTCTTATGGAAAAATTGATGAAGGAAAATGCAACAACATTGGCAGATTTTAGATCATGTTCCACAATGGATACAATATAGCAACACCACACCCTTGTTGTTTGAGATTAGGATGAACATTAATTGTTGAAGAGATAAAGGATGATGGCTTGCCACAACACGGTCTTAATTTAGTGACTTTCAATGACATCATAAGTAAATAAACTTGATGGCAGATTTTTTCATAGGCATACCACGAACAAACGCATTAAACTTTTACAAATCTTATACACAAGAAAATAATTATGTATTCACATTATATTATAGATGTCATAGCTGAAGTTGAGATTACCGATCTCATATACATGAGGTTAATGATAACAAAAGAACAATGTTATTTATTGAGGATCCAAAGTTCACACACCTAATTTAATTGCAAAGCATTTTGCAACTGTCATCTTTTATTTATTAAAAGAACAACCAATATGGTGATGTAGGTGACATAATCTAATAGTATAGATTTGGTATAGGTTGATGTCATGATGACATTACCTTGAAAAAACTACCACTCTTTTGATAATTTTCTTGAATAACCACCCCATCAAATAGAATAGTTATCCTCTAAAACCTGTCATATATCATAAAAAAAATGGTTTGAAATAAACTGGTCCTTATATTTTGCTTTAAAAAAACTACCCCCATTAGATGGAATAGTTATCTTCTAAAAACTGTGATATCTCATGAAAAAACGGTTTGAAACAAAATGTTCCACTTCCCCCTTTTCATTCGAAAACCCTCATTTTCCTTTCAATCATCTCTCGATCGCTCTACTAGACAATCATGACTATCTACCACACAAATTTTTAAGCAATATGACAATTGACTATGCTCACTACTTTGGCATTGAATGAAATTCCGAAAATTAAAACAATAAGTTGACATGAAATATTTCTCACGCTTAAATAGGTTTTTTTTGGAATCGATCAGTTTTTATTCTCGGTTTGTTAATTCAGCATTATCATCTGTGATTTAGTGATTGATCAGTTTCATTAATGCGTGCACTATTTTGATGTCATGATTTAACTGAAAATCTACGTTTTTTTATTTGCATCTTCAAAAATTAGACCTATCAAACGGGTCGGGGCGATCGGATTTCGCGTTCGGGTAAAATACGGTTTAGATGTATTCCAGGTTTGGAAAATAAGAATTTTTAACGGGTTTCAAGCCGGATTTCGTTTCAAACACGAGTTATTAATGCATTTTGAAAACGCTAATTATCTTTCTTTTTTTATCGTAAATACAATTTTATTCTTAATTTTCTTAATTATCTAATTTAATATATGATATTAGTAAGAATAAACATGTTTTCTTTAATATATATATTAATATACATTGATGTAACATTTATATAGAAAGTACTTGCATTTTATTATTTGAAAATTGTTAACACATACGAGTATATGACAAATCTTGATTCGATTTATTGATTTTTTTTTATAATAATATTTTGATAAAAATATCATTTAAAACATTACTATTTATTATTCTTGAAATTTTGAAAAAAAATAAATATTTCTTACTATTTTTGAAAAAAAATTGTCTATAATATTAAATATTTTTTAGTTTACCTATTTTTGGGTTGGGTCACAGGTGTGATGAGTTTTTACCAAGAATATTTGGGTCATTATCGGGTCGAGTCACTTTTAGGGTCGGGTAAATTTCATATAATTTTTTTTGGGGTTTTTTCCTGCGGTTTTCGGTCGGGTTTTCGCATCGGGTCAGTTTTTGACACATCTGGTTGCATTACATTTTTTAACATGAACACATACTCTTGTGTTAGAGTTTTACCGTTCTACACAAAAATTTTGGTAACATTGTGTAAAATGAGACGAATATATTAATAATCATCCATGCAAAATTTGCATGGGTTAACACTAGTGGGGTTTGATCTAAACTCCACACACTCGGGAGCCGATATGAGCTACCACTCTTCTTCCATGAACCAAGGGTATGACATGACGTCCCCCTACCATAATCAAGCTTCTTGGGGTAATCAAGATGGGTATGATCCTCAAGAGTATGGATATGGCTACCAACAAGTGAATGATTATCACTCCTACGACCATGGTGGCTATTACTCGAGCTATGATTGTGAACCCACCATGTTCAATCAAGATTCACCGTATGGAAGCCAATACCCCCAAGACCCACAATATTACCCTACACCCCAACCACAATATGAACCCCATGACCCACAATACTACCAATCACCCCAACCTCACTACCAACAATATGATGCCCCACCCTTTGGGCATCATCAAGATTTTCAAGGAGCTTTCAAAGACCCCAATGATCACCAATTACCCGACACGGAGGTGTTTCATTCTATGCTTCAAATGCAAAGGAGCATCCAAGAAACGGCCATTCAATTGCAAAAAGAGCAAGATGAATTCATGGCCCGATTTCGAAGGGAAAACGAGGCGAGGGATGCTCGATTAAACGCAATAGCGGTTAAAACCGTAATGCTTTTATCCCGAACATCGCAATTAGATGAAGGATGCCCACTTGAGAAAGAGGAGCAACCTAACCATGAAGCCGCCGATGTAGTTCCTTTTGGAGGAAAGATTTGCTTTGAAGAACCTCAATCGTCTACCCAAAAAGAGACAAATGAGGATATGACCCTTGGTGAAGGCAACATTGGTTAGGAATTGGAGAAGAATAGTGAGTTGGATGGTTTGGTGGAGTTTGTGAGGATGTTGGGTGAAATTGTTAGCCTCGAGTTGCCCTTGTGCGATAATTTGGACAAGCATCAAGAGCCCCTTGCTAGTACACCGAGAGATGGGTTGGAAGAGATTGAAACCGCCGGTAGAAGTTTCGATCCTCTCCTCCAAGATGATGTGGGGCCGAGTGATGAAGATGGGGAACCACAACTTGAGGAATGTGTGGGGGTGTGCATTGAGGAGATGAGGACAAAGCCGATTTTTGCGCCTTGTTTCTTGGAGATGAAGCTTGCTAATGATTGGAGGCGATGCCTAGGGAGGAAGAGATCGGTGAAGCTCGTAGGATGGATAGACCCCGGAGACAACTTTGAAGATGATTTTGGGTCTTGGGAATCCTACTTCTTGCCTCCTCCTTGGAGGTCGTGGAGGTCGGTTAAGCTCGAGCGCTTCTTGGGCCTTCACTATGATGTCGGTAGCGCGTTCGACTTGCTCCTCCATGCCCTTGAGGGCTACGGTTGAAGAAGAGTCCACCATCCTAGGTTTGACGGAGTTCCTAAAAGAACCGTCATGTTGTATATTCCCCTCTCTTCTTCTTTAGAGTACTTGTGCTTGTATTTGTGATTTTCGTTTCTTGGATTTGTTTGTTTTTGTGGGTTTCTTGTAATTGATTTGGTATTTTGATGAGCGATGTGAGGGAGTGAATTTGATGTGTATTTTGAGTTTATTGTGATAGGTGAAATGAAGATGATTCCTTGAGAGGATTGGTTATCGATAGAGCTTGGATCGTAAGTAAGGGAGTCATTTTTTTTTGGGTCATGGGAGTCATGAAGATCCTTCCCGACCGGGAAGGGTGTGTCGTCCCGATCGGGATGAGGGTGCCAAAAATCGAGTCCACTGGAGTGTCATCCCGACCGGGACGAAAGCTTCCCGATCGGGATGAGTGAGACTTCTCGACCGGGACCATCCATCCCGACCGGGATGGTCCCTTACTCCTTTTTGGTGCCTCTTCTTCGACATTTAAGCCCACCCATCCATTGTATACCCCCACCCAACCTCCCTACCTTCCTTTCTCATATCATACCACCCATATACCTCATTTCCATACCTTCACCTCATTTCCTCTTCACTTTACACCGAATTCCACATCAAATCCCACCCCCCCTCGCACCATTACTACCTTTACCATGCGGTTTTATCAAGCTTGAAGCGGGATAACAACAAGCAACGTGCCTACATTGATCTATGAGACGATGGAGCGAGTGAGTTACTAGCCGATTGGTTTGGGTAACTATCCTTACTTTTCCGTCTTTTATTGCTTGTTTTCCTTTGTTTATTCCCTTCCCCTTGAGTCATGGTATCTTAGTGGCCTTCGAGGCCTTGGTAGTGGTTGCTCCCGACTCTCGATGATGTGACTACATCGAGAGTCATTTCAAAATCAAATTCTTACAAGTTTTTCACTCTTTCTTTTTTGAGGATTTAGTCGGATTTAGGCGGAATCCGGGCTAGGTGACTTGATTACACCTAGCCCTCCCCTCCCATTTCCTTTTATTTCCTTCTTTTTATTTCTTCCCCCATCCGTATCTTTTCTTGTCTCGGCCCATGGTGATTTGATTACACCCCGGCCGGACGCTTTCTACCCTTTTCTCCATCTTTTCTTTTTGATTTTTAGCTTTATTTTCGTAGTTTCTTTTCTTTTTCTTTTGTCTCTCCGCACACTACGATTGAGCATATGAGGACATTGCTCGATTTAAGTGTGGGGGAGCGATATTCTATTGTAGTTAGTTTTATTTTCCCTTTTTTTTCGAAAAAACCTTTAAAAATCCTAAAAATTTGAAATTTTTTCACAAAAATCAAAAAGATTTTCTCTTTTGTGTTTTCATTTTGTGTCTTTGTGTCGTATATTTGTTTGTGTGCGTGTTTTGCCTCCCTTTTTCCTTATAGGTCGCTTAATCACCGCTAGCTTTGGAGAGCTTTCAAGACACCCGGTAACATCTTTTCAACCCTTTTTCCTCTTTGTTTCTTGTGGAGTTTGGAGGAGATATGTGTTGTGGTGTGCTCGAGTGGAGCTTTGTAAAGTTTGTGGATGATTGGTTGCTCATTTGGAAGTTCGGGGTGGTGTTTGTTTTGTATGTGTTCGTTTTGTTTTGTTCTTGTTTTGTTGCTTTTGTTTCTTTTTCTTTCGTTCGTTTTCGTCATGTCTTCATTTTGTGTTGTGTTTGTTGAGTCTTGTGTGTAAAAGGTTTTCGAAAACCCGGTTTAGAGGCTAGTGTGCGAGTGTTTACTTTCCCTTCCTAGTTGTATAAATCAAGTCTTGGACTTTTGTCTAGTAGAATGACCCTAAATCAATGATTTTGTTGGTCCTTTACCTTGAGTCCACCTAGCTTACTAGGGAATTACTACGGGATTTCCATTTTGACCATTATGACCACCCACGGTGTGAAAAGGCCTTGGTTACCGAGTCTCGTCCCCTAGGTGACCGTGTTTAGGATTGTTTTGATTAGTCCAAGTTCTCCACTTTTTGTGGGTTTGAAGGGAAGGACGCTCCCCGACTCTCCCATTACCCTACCTCCTACACATATCCACACAATAAAATGCAATTTGATGAATTCTCTCTTTCTTGTTACACAAGGAAATGCCAAAAATGCCAAATCTTGCCAAAAAGGGCAAAGGAAAGAAAAGAAAGAAAAATGAAAGAAAGAAAAGAAATGAAGAAAAAGAAAAGGCACAAAAGCCGAAAAGAAAATAGAAAAGAAGAAAAAGAATGGCATGGCAAAACAAAGCAAAAATGCAATCGAAAAGAAAGAAAATGCCAAAAGAAAACCCGTCTCACAAAAAGAAATCCCCACAAAAATAAGTCTTTTTCCGACTTTTTCCATGAAGAGCCTACCAAAGGACCGAGTCCCGAGGAAGGATGATAGCGGCATTAGTCGGTCTTTCCTCATTTTGCATGTTTTCCACCTTTTTACTTGGACTAGTTAGGCGGTCTTGGACACGGGACGACCCTCTTGGCTCACGCTAAAGGAGGCGGGGTCTCACTTACCTAAAGTGTCGACTAACACCGTGGTTCTTCACTTTTCCACTCCGCCGATCGTCCCGTACTACGTTTCTAGAAAGTTAGGAGGACCTAGGTAAGTTACCAACGCTTTTGTTGCTTTATCGTCATACTATTAGGATTTAGTCCACCTTGGTTTGTATTGCTAGCTTGGGAACGTTGTCACTTACCTCGAGCCCTAAACCGGTGCTTCTTTCACCACTTTAGAGGAAAGTGGTATTTCTTTTGTTTTGGGTGCAACCGTCTAAGTGTTTGTTTGTGTGTTTGTTTGTTTGTGTGTTTTGTGTCCGGTTGCATCCGCGGTTTTGTCGCAAGACCCAACTTGCCTTGCGGAGTGCACTTCTTCTCTAAGTGTACTCGCGTGAGTTGAAGGGGCGTAGGGTGCGCTAATACCCACTCGGATAGTTTAGTAGTAGTTTGTGCTTACTCGAGGGCGAGTAAGGGTTAAGTGTGGGGGAGTGATGGGAGGGATTCGTCACGTCCCAACCGTCAATATAATAACCGGCTATTCCTACGGTAGATAGGGCAAGTCGGGTCGAGTCCACGGGGACGGTAAGAGGCGTCTAGACTAGGTCGGCCCAAATACGAGACTAAGTCAACGAGCTAAACTAGAAAATGATAGAAAGGGAGAAAACTAGACTAAAACTAGGGAGAACAAACAAGGAAACGGGCTAGGATTAGGTCGGGGTCAAAGGGGTAACGGAATGGTCAAGGGAGGACTAGAGTGAAGGAGGTAGTAGGGTGATCTAGGTTGGTCCGGGCTCTCGCAACTTAGACTCACCTAGAGGTTCCACCTAGAACCCATCTCGGCGACACACGACAAACGGGGTTCTAGCGCGCTATGGTCCTAGGTCGTATCCGGGCTCTCGCTACTTAGACCGGCCTAGGGGTCGTCCTCACCGGGCTCTCGCAACTTAGTGAGGGGACCGAACCCACAAAAAACTAACACCCACAAAAGAAAGGCAAGAAAAACAAGCATTCGTACATACTTAGTCATTCAAGCAATTCCACAAACATGTGATGTGCATCAAACAAGAGGAAACCCAAATCTTCCACCAACATCTCTAACAAACCTTTAATCATTCAATTAACACCCTAATCACCTTACTAACCCTAGCAAGAACACTACTCTAACATATCTAATCTAGAATTAACACTAACAAGAGGAATCATCACAAACATCAAAACAAACATAAACAAACTAGTGAAAATGATGAACTATGAACAAAAGATGTAAACTTGGATGATTAAACATAAAAGATTAAAGGAAAAGAGGAAGTAAAGATTATACCAACTACAATGGATGAAAAGGAGAACACTTGTATAGAAGAAACCCAAATAATTCCACCAAGGTTGTCAAGTTTGAATGGAATCTTCAAGAATTCCTTAATACAAGAGCTAATCTATGATTAACAACTAATTACCGACTAATCTACACTAATCTAACCTAATCTAACCTAAAGTAGTCTGGGGTTTAAGGATCTAACATAACATAAGATAAGATGGTGTCTTAATACAAGAGGGGCGTATATATAGGGTTACAAATGGAAGGAAGAAGAAAGAAAACAAGCGCGGGTTACAGCAGGCCCGTCCCGGCCGAGACGGGTTGGTCCCGGTCGGGACGAGGTCGGTCCCGGTCGGGACGAGGTCGGTCCCGGTCGGGACGCCACCTTCCCGATCGGGATGGACCCAGGTCAGCAACCTCCTTGTTTGTGCACTTCATCCCGAACGGGATGAGGCCATCCCGAACGGGACGAGCCTTGTAGGCCTCCAATATGCACTTTTTGGTCCCTCCTTGCTTCTCATGGGCTTCTCACCGATTCTCGGGACTCGGGATCGGGTCTCGGAGGCTCGGGATTGGGTCCCAAGGTCTCGGGGTCGACTCCAAGGCATCGAGTGTTCGTTCCTTTACTCCGTTGGCTTCAAAATGTGTATGTATCGAGTCGGAATCGCTCCAACTCTTCCAAATCGGTCTCGGGAACCTGAAACGAACTAAAGGAAGCATAAGAAGCCCCTAAACCGCTCCCAAGGAGCGATTCTACAAGGAAAATGAGATCAAAACACTACGAAATAGGCACTACAAATGACACTTATCAGGGACTTGATAAGTGTAGTTTGTAGTGTCTATTTTACTATGTTTTGGTCCCATTTTCCTTGTGGAATCGCTCCTTGGGAGCAATTTATGGGCTTCTTATGCTTCCTTTAGTTCGTTTCAGGTTCCCGAGTCCGATTTGGAAGAGTTGGAGCGATTCCGACTCTATACATACACATTTTGGAGCCAACAGAGTAGAGGAACGATGACTCGATGCCTTGGAATCGACCCCGAGACCTCGGGACCCAATCCCGAGCCTCCGAGACCCGATCCCGAGTCCCGAGAATCGACGGGGAGCCCATGAGAAGCAAGGAGGGACCAAAGAGCTCTTAAGGGAGGCCTACAAAGACCCATCCCGTTCGGGATGAAGGGAGCATGAAGTGCGGCTACTGTGAGCCCATCCCGATCGGGAAGGTGGCGTCCCGACCGGGACCGACCTCATCCCGACCGGGACCACCCCGTCTCGGCCGGGACGGGCCTGCTGCTGCACGCCTTGCTTTCTTTTCTTCTCCTTTCATTCTTAAACCCTATATATACCCTTCCCTTGTTATGTAAAGGATATGCACTTCATTAGACATAAAACCCTAGATTATTTTAGCATAGATTAGATTAGATTAGAGTAGATTATTCGGTAATTAGTCCTTAATCATAGATTAGCCTTGTATTAAGGGAATTCTTCAAGATCTTCACCAAGCTTGACAACCTTGGATGTTTGTTTTGGGTTTTCTTCATCAATGCAAGTTTTGTTCTTTCTCCTTCACTAGTTTGGTACAATCCTCTCCCTTTTCTCTTAACCTTGTTTATTTCATTCAAGTTTCCATCTTTGTTATAGTTTGTTCTTATTCTTGTTAGTTTCATAATGTATGTTGGATGTTTGTGTTGTGTCCTCTTGTTTATGTTGGTTTTTTCCTTTAGATATGTTAGAGTAGTGTTCTTGCTAGGGTTAGTAGGGCGATTAGGGTGTTGATTGGGTGATTAAGGGTTTGTTGGAGATGTTGGTGGAAGATTTGGGTTTCCTCTTGGTTTGGTGCACATCACTTGTTTGTTGAAATGCTTGAATGACTAAGTAGTTGTGAATGCTTGTTCTTCTTGCCTTTCTCTTGTGGGTGTTAGTTTGTTTGTGGGTTCGGTTCCCTCACTAAGTTGAGAGAGCCCGGTGAGGACGACCCCTAGGTCTATCTAATTAGCGAGAGCCCGGATGCGACCTAGGCCACCATAGCGCGCTAGAACCCCGTTTGTCATGTGCGTCGCCGAGATGGGTTCTAGGTGGAACCTCTAGGTAGGTCTATGTTGCGAGAGCCCGGACCAATCTAGATCACCCTACTACCTCCTTCACTCTAGTTCTCCCTTGGCCATTCCGTTACCCCTTTGACCCCGACCTAATCCTAGTCCGTTCTCCTTTGTTTGCTTTCTCCTTAGCCTTAGCCTAGTCTAGCTTTCTTCCCTCCTTATCATAGTAGTTTAGCCTAGTTCGTTGACTTAGTCTAGTATTTGGGCGACCTTAGTCTAGGCTATACATTACCGTCCCCGTGGATTCGACCCGACTTGCCCTATCTACCGTAGGAATAGCCGGTTATATTATTGACGGCTGGGATTCCGCGACAAATCCCTACCATCAAGAGACGACTCCAGTTTGACTCGGGTTTGACTCTCCTAAGACAAATGTGTAGGGTACAATTCTCGGAGTGACTGTGATTAATTGCTCCATCGGAGAACAGCCCCCAAGTGAGACTAAGGACTCAGATAAGACTCAGATGGTGTGACATCTAAGTGACTCGAAAGTGGGGTACGTGAGACACTACGTGTAAGACCTGATCCTTAGAGTAACCGTGTCTGATTGCTTTGATGAAGGGTAGCCCTCGAGTGGGACTGAAGACCGACTCCTAGACGGGTGACTCGTGGATGGTGGGTTTTCCTTAGGATTTGGCAAAGTGGGCTTAGTCCCGTGTGAAGAAAGACCTACGTGTGAGCTATTCCCCAGACTTTGGACCCTAAAGTGTAAATGGGCTTCCCTTTGTAGGAGTTTGTCCTACGTAGGTGGGTCGTGCCTTGACAAATAAGGCGGACTAGTATGGGGTAGAAACTCGTGATGTAAGATCGACGGAGTTTCGACACTAGAGGTTCTTATGACAAGACCCAACACTACTAAATACGGGAAGTCCTAAGAAGAAGAAAGTTTTGAAAGGAGAATTTGGATTTGAAAACCGAGCAAAGTCGGATAGGATGGCCCGAATTTTTTTGAAAATCGAAAAAAAACGTTACCGGGCCGAGATTTCAAATTTTTGAAAAGGTTTGGTCAGCATACCGGCTAAAAATAGGCTATTTTTGAGTCAAAATCATAAGTCCTAAATTCGGTAGCTTTCCGGGTTTTGAAAAATGGATAGGTTTGAAAAGGATGTAAATTTTTGAAAATGATGGTTTTTGAAAAGACGGCCAAAGAAAAGTCAAGTAGCATGTAGTCATGGAAACAGTATAATGACACCATGTATGCTCTTAATTTAAGTCTCGGTCGGTCGAAATATGGTCTATACCAACGACGATAGCTTTCTCGCAAATCAGGACGGACTTCCTAAGCCGAGTTGGTCTTAGAACCTGCCGTAAAACCCATGCGAGTTCCGCCATCGAAGTCTTTAGTGCGCTCATTTAGAAACGCACCGTGGTATAGTGGGACGTCGGTCACAAGTAACCGGCCCGGGAAAGATTGGGTTATGCATGAACCATTGAACTAAAACGTGTACATTACTATTCGAACGATTTCTTTTCGAGTCTCACCCTGAGAATGCCGATGGTAAGTGACTCATCAGTTGATCCCCAGCGGAGTCGCCAAATTGTGGACATGACATAGGTCCACCCCGACGCGGCCACACGCGGGTTTGGGGAGGCGAATGAATCTCCATATGAGATGGTCAAATTGAAATTTAAATCGAAGTAGGAGTCGCCACCGAACTTTGTGGGAGTTCGGGCCCGTTCGAACCCACTCTATGTCGTAGTGGGCCGTGTACAAAATACGGCCCATTTCCGATGTCAGAGCTTATTGGGTTCCTCCCTTTGCATTACGATACCGATACCGACATTATCGGATATCGTGTATTGAATGACTCTCGTTGCCAATGGATTCGGACATCCGGAAACCATGGTTCTGAGTAAGGGGTGAGGGTACGTGTTGAGAAGTTCATTAAGAACACCCAACCCCGCCCGCACTTAGCGGCCTTTACTAAGATATCGTTCGTTTTTGGTGTACACGCGTTAGTTCGACGGTTGAATGATATGCAAAGAGCGTTTTGACTAAACATGTGAATTATGTTTGACTAAGTCGTTTAATGCATCTAAACTAATAACGTCAAAGTTGTTTTAGCATGTGAAGTTCGTTTTAGTCTAATAAAAAAAAAGATGAAAATAAATCGCTACAAACACGAGCAAACGAGTTAGTAAGGATTCATAAATCGAATAAAGATGTAAATACAATTATATGCATGATTTTGAAAAAAGGTTTATGACACGTGATGGATTAACACGTGTTTACCGAGGTCTGAAAAATATTTATCGAAAATCTGAAAAATATACCGAGAACTGCTGTTCTGTGTTAGAAAACGATGCTGGAAAAATCGGAAAAAACGAGAAAACAGGTCGCGGTTTAAAGCAGCCCGCGCGACTCGCCTGGGAGGGGCGCGACTCGCGCGGGTGGCTGTCTCGGGTTCACTTTTTTTTTTCTAAAATCGTTAATTTTGATAATCGCGTATAAATATGGATTAATTTATACTCGATTTATATTTTCGATATTCGTCGTATTCGATATTCGATTATGAAATCGATATTAAACAGTCGGAATGATTTTAGAAAAGGTAAAAAAAAGAAAGTTTGTTTTGAAAAGAATTAGAACGAAAAGAAAAAAATGTTAATTCTCTCCGCGTTAAAAATCGTCGTATTTTGTTTAAAAAGATGTAACGATTTTTTTAGCATCAACGAGATTTAATGTTATTCTTTTGATACGATATTCGACTAGAGAATCGATATCGTATTTTTAAGAATGTTTTGTTTTATGAAAATATTTTTGTAATATCATTATTAGAAATAGAAAAACGCGACAACGACCCATAATTAAAAGCGGACCGACGACACGACGCGAAAAAGAAAAAAAAAAGGACGAGAAAGAGGAAGAGAAAAAGAGAGAATCGGGTTTGATTTTTACACCCTCAACCTACATGCTTTGTTTTCTCGGAAAAAGGCTCGTCGGAAAGTGGCTTAGCCACGGGAGCGTCGAGACGATGTGGATGAGTTAGGGTGTCGGTTTGGACGTGCAAGTTGACGGGTTTTTGGCCGGTTTTTGGGGTCGGGTTTGTCGGGATATGGTGTCAGTATTTCGATGCTATTTTTGGATGTATGTCGTAGATGAATAATGTGTATGATCGATGGGAATAGTTGATGTGTAATCGTGTGAATGAATGTTGTGAAAATCGATGTCCTATTTGTGTGACCGGAGGGTCCTATTTATAGGTGAGGTCCTTGATAGGAGCTAGGAGAAGTACTCTTGCTTAGGTGACAAGAAATACCGGCTTGGATAGGAAACGTAGGAGTTTGAAGGGAACGAGAATTCCGTTCTTTGGTGAGGAAGCCAAGTATCTCGGCTGAAATGGGGTTGGCCGAGTATTTTGTTGCTCGGTCAGTGAATTGATTTGGTTTTCGGATAGAATTCCTACTTGAGATCGAATTCTATCCTTGAATGGATTTGTTTAATATTTTCGAGGCTGATATTTTGTAGTATCTGAGCCTAGGCCGAACTGGTGAGGTGTCACGGCTAGTCCGTGTACCTCGGAAAAAATATCTTTGACCGGGTTTGACCCGGTCGCTAAAAGACGGTTTTGCCCCTGGTGACGGATTCGACCCAAATTAGTCTTATTTGACTCGAAACGACCTACTGGCCTGATTTTGAGGTTGGTTTTGTAAGATTTGTACTCCGTAATAAGCCTAAACCAAATGTCCATGATTTCGAGCCCATATCCGAGTCGATTAAAGCATGTTTGCGTCCGATCATCATCGGGTGTTTGGCGGAAACTACTATAGACACCTGGCGGTCAAAATGTGGGTGTCTACAATAACCATCATGAAAATTGGTGCCAATATGCTACTTAATGAGAGATACCCTTACTATGCATGAAAATATCTTTTTAGTATAACTTTGTGTTTAACATGAAAATGAGTAGTATTACTTTTTAGTATTAGTATAAAATGATGAACTTTGTTTTGGTGAAAAAGTGAAGAGGTTTATAAAGGGGAAAAATGATTTACTCTTTTAGTTAATATATTTAATTATTTACTCTTTTAATTAAACTAAGTCAAATAATATTTAAATAAATATTTTTAATTTTTAATTTTTTTTTTTATGTTTTTCAATTTTTGTGATTTATCATAAAAACTAATTTGTCACCTGAGAATTTTATAAATTAAATACGGATTATGAATTAATTGTTAATTTATTCTCTTAATTACTATTTGTTTCCAAAATTGAATATTGAAAGTTTGGAAAGAAAATTTTCAACGTGAGGATGACACATCAGCTAGAATTATCCTTTTAGTATAAAGGGAATTAGTGGAAATGAGAAAAGAAAGAATTGTCAGAATCCTTCGGCATTTTTTTTGCTTTTGTTATTGAGTTTTTCTATGGGGTACCCCTCAACTATTGGCTTTTCCAAGTGGTACCCCCACCTTTTTCGAATTACATGGTGTACTCCTAAACTTTAATTATCACTCTGTATCATAACCTAAGTGATAAGTGTATTACAATTATTTTTTTAAAATGAATAATTAACATATTAATCAATCCAATTTGATTCTACAAACCACCTCTTTTTCTTTACCATTCACCAAGCCACCAAATGCCCATCAAAACGCACTCTGTTGTCGGCCGACATTGACCTATCTCCCTCACTCTTTTAAATCCTTCAATCTCAATCCCTCCGTCACCCCTATGTTGTAGTGTGGTGGAACTGATTTTTTTCGAGTAAAGGATGCAAATTGAAGAAATATATCATGGTTGATGAAAGTAAAATAGGGAATAATCACTATTTATATCATTAATTGAGAATTTCCGTTGGAAAATTATAACTTTGGTTACAATATAGACTAATTTACAAAGTTTAGGGGTACATCTTGTAATTTGAAAAAGGCGGGATACAACTTGAAAAAGCCAATAGTTGAGGGGTACCCCATAGAAAAACCCTTTGTTATTTTACATATTATTGATTGTTTAAATTTATTATTTATTTATTTTTACTAAATTTCTACTCCTAGGAGTATTTGTTTTTAACAATAATTGTCTTCGTGAGTATTATTTGTTTTAACAATAGTTATATTGGAGTAAGAATGTAATAGTAATTGTTTTTTTACTGTTAATACGAAGTATTGTTCTCTTATTAAAAAAAATTCAATGGAATTTGTTTTAATATATGTTATTTTTTATTTTGAAATAAATTAAATTTGTACTCCGTATACTTTTATTATTGACTTTGCATTCTTATGATTTCATTTGTCTTTGTTTTTATTATTATCTTCTACGGGTGATTATTGAATTGTAAATGATGATTTTTAATCTTTAACAAAATTAAATAAATTGAAAATTGAATCAACTTCATGTATTTAAACCAAATACCATGAATGACAATTACAATCCATTTATAATAATAATAATAATAATAATAATAATAATAATAATAATAATAATAATAATAATAAAGGCTGACATTGAGTTGGCTGATTTTGCTGACGAATTAGAATTGTGGAAGTATACTTTAATGGGGAATGTACTAGGTTCAAAACCTGCTCTAGCTACTGTTCAGAAGTTTGTTAAGGAAAATTGGGGTACTATTGCTCTTCCTATAGTGCAATACTATAAGAAAGGTTGGTTCTCCTTTCGATTTTCATCTCTGGAAGACATGAATAATGTCTTAAAGGGGGGCCATGGAAGTTGGGAATCTATAGTCTTATTCTTAAAGAATGGACTCCTACTTTTTCTGTTGAGATGGAGAGAGTCTGTACTGTTCCTGCTTGGGTGATTTTTCCTGATTTGGATCCATTTATGTGGTCTGAAGTGGTTTTAAGTAAGCTTGCTAGCAAAGTTGGGAAGCCAATTTGTGCTGATCTAGCTACTACTACAAAAGCCAAACTGTCTTTTGCCAGGGTTCTGATAGAGGTGGATGTCTCTGAGCCTCTAGTTGATTCTATACTCATCAATACTCCCTTTACTGAACCATTTGTACAACAAGTGGAGTATGAATGGGTTCCCTACTATTGTCATGGGTGTGGAAAATTAGGTCATACCAAGCCTAATTGCAAATGGGAGAAAAAGAAAATCAAGGCTAAAGAGGAGGCTGTTAAGGCACAAAAAACTGATGGGCTAGGTGGTACCTTAGGTACGTAAAAAGGATACACATGGCCTAGACAAGGAGAGGATTGCTCCTAGATCTAAGGTTCATGATCCTTAACCTAAAATGCACTCAGGATGCTCTTTGGATGGTGATGATTGTCCTAATTCTAAGGATGATGGCTTTATTCTTGTCCAGAAGAAGAATTCATCTTCTGGGAAATCTAGAGAGTCTATTTTGAAGCCCCTAGTTCTGGATAACCCTTTCCAGATGCTCATTGAAGGCTTGGAGTCTAGTGGTGGTGATAAGCTAGGTGGTACCTCAGGGGATACTGATGCTTCTCAGATAATAGAGGATGTTACTGGTATAATTAGCCAGTTCTCTTCTTTGTCTGATGGTAGCTCAGATCAGCATGTAATGCACCAAGGATGTTGTACAGTGGAATTGGTAGTGGAAATTGTCCCTCCTGATATAGCAAGATGAAAATTGTGTCATGGAATATAAGAGGTTTCAATAAGCCCATAAAGCATAGTGAAGTTTATGAATTCATAGTCTCTAATAAAGTTGACCTTATTGGTCTAGTTGAAATTAGAGTTAAAGCTGCTAAAGCTCAGAAGATCTTCAATAAAAAATTCAAGTCCTGGAATGTTATTACCAACTATGATCATCATTATAATGGCAGAATATGGATTCTTTATAATCCTGCTACTGTCAGTTTCTCTAGTATTCTCCTTTCTGATCAGCAGATTACTGGAAGAGTTAATCATTTTGCTAGTAATAAAGCAGTGCAAATAAGTATGGTCTATGGCATGAATGATGGAGCTAATAGAGAAAACTTGTGGAAGGACCTTAGGCCTGTTTGCACTAATGATCCTTGGATAGTTCTTGCTGATTTCAATGTGGTAAGGAATTCTGAGGAGAAATTGGGTACTAATCCCCCAGTTTTGAAGGATATGTGGGATTTCAACAGCTGTTTGTTGGACTGCAAGTTCGAGGATCTGCCTTGTAGTGGGGGAAAATGACATGGACAAATAAACATGAAGCTGATACAAGAACTTATTCCAGATTGGATAGGGCATTAGCTAACCCTTCTTGGTCTACTTCTTTTCCTGTTGCTGCAGTTTTAATTGGAGAGCCTGGTATATCTGATCACTCTCCTGTTATTATGGAAGTGTTCAAAGATGTTGCTACTAAGAAAATGTTTATTTTTCGTAACTGTTGGGTGAGCCATCCAAGTTTCTCTCAAGTAGTCTCAGATGCTTGGTTGACAAAAGAGCATGGATCCCCAATGTTTTGCATGTTTCAGAAGCTCAAAAGGGTGAAGAGAGCTCTTATTGACTTTCATAAAGCCCATTTTGTAAAGTTAACCCCTGCAGTGAAGAGAGCAAAGGCTGAGCTAATTGAATGTCAGAAGAAGATAAGTAGAATGCCTTTCTCTAAGGATCTGATTAGAAAAGAAAAAGAACTTTTAGATTCTTACTTGCATCTAAAAGAGGCTGAACTTAGCATGCTTCAGCAGAGGGCTAAGGTTCAGCATATTCAACTGTTTGATTGTTCATCTAAATATTTTTACTCTAAGATTGCAGAGAGGAGATCTCAGCAAATGTTAGGTGTTATTCAAGATGAAAATGATAATACTTGCACTGGGTTAACTGCTGTTTCTCAAGCTTTTCAGAGCTATTATCAGAATTTACTTGGAAAAAGCTCTCTGGTTTCTGGTTCTATAAGCCATACTACCAACTTGCCTACTTCAATTTCTGAGCAGTTATGTCAGCCTGTGTCTACTGATGAGATTAAAAATGTAGTTTTCAGTATGGACTGCAATAGCAGTCCTGGTATTGATGGCTTCTCAGCAGGATTTTTCAAGTCCTGCTGGAACATTGTTGCTGATGATTTTTGTGCTGCTATTCAGCACTTTTTCAAAAGTGGTCGTACGTCTAAACAAGCAAATGCTACTTTAGTGATCGACTCTTATACCTAAAACGAAGGATGCTCAATCAGTTAAGGAGTACAGACCTATCTTCTGTTGTACTGTATTTTACAAAACTATCTCAAAGATTCTTGCAAACAGGATGAAACCAATTATGCCATCTCTAATTGGTCATGAACAGGCAGCATTTATTAAAGGAAGAAATATATTTGATAATATATTACTTTCACAAGCTTTGGTTAAAGGGTATACTAGGAGATTTTTAACTCCAAGATATATGGTTAAAGTGGATATTAAAAAAGCCTTTGACTCTCTTCAGCGGAAATTCCTGTCTGCTATGTTGCATTCCATGGGCTTTCCTGATCAGTTTGTGAATTGGATTATGGGATGCATTGAAGGGCCTTCGTACTCGTTCAAGATTAATGGGGGAGTTGCTGGTTTTTTCCAAGGAAAGAGTGGAATTAGGCAAGGGGATCCTTTGTCCCCTTACCTTTTTGTCTTAAGCATGGAGGTCTATCACAAAAACTCAGGAATATTTGTTTGCAAGACCAGGTTTCATTTCATCCTAAATGTTGTAGGCTTAACTTGACTCACCTCATATTTGCAGATGATTTGATGGTAAATACTAGAGGGGGATGTTCCCTCTGCAACTGCAGTTAAAGATGCTCTTAATAGTTTTGCAATGCTCTCAGGGCTTTGCCCCAACATTGATAAAACAAGCATATACTTTGGTGGAGTTGCTGCTACTGTACAGAAGGAAATAACATTATGTACAGGTTTTTCTACAGGGACATTCCCTTTTAGGTACCTGGGGTTGCCTCTTACTACTGCCAGGATTACTATTCCTCTATTTGATGCTTTAATCCTTAAAGTACAGCATGCCACTCAGCATTGGTCGAATCAGCTTCTCTCTTATGCTAGCAAGGCACAACTTATCAATTCTGTCATATTTGGTCTTGAGAATTTATGGTGTACCAGTCTCTTATTGCCTGTTTCTATCATTAAATCTCTTAATAAAATCTGTAAAGATTTCTTTTGGGGTATTGAATCAGGCAAGAGAAGACTTGTCTTTAAGAAATGGAAAACTGTTTGCTCACCTTGGGAATATGGAGGTTTTGGGATTGAAGATGCGGTCTCTTGGTTGTGGAAACTTTCTAAAGAGCCTGCTAGCATCTGGTCTCATTGGTGCAGAGAATATGTGTTGAAAGGGGAAGATTTATGGTCAATTCAAGCAAATGAAACCTATCCTATGGGGTTCAGACATATTTTGGAGACTAGGGATAGACTCATTCAGCATGCTGGGTCTAAAGAGAAGGCACAAGTCTGGATCAAAGAGTGCTCTACTGATGCTAAATTTCTGGTGTCAAAAATGTATTGCCAGGTTAACCAGTGGAAAGTGCAAAGATGGAGGTCTATTTTGTGCTCTTCATTCATTGTACCTAGCCACAAAGTCATTTCTTCCATGGCCTTCCAAAATCAGCTGGCTACAGCTGAGCAGTTTGCTAAAAGAGGCTTTCTACAAGCTTCGAGATGTCCTCTTTGTGAGAAGGCTGTTGAAGATCATATGATCTCTTTTTTTAATGCACTTTTTGGACTGCAGTTTGGAGATCTATCTTATGCTGGATGTCCTTTTCTTACATTGGAAACCGGCTGTCAAAGGTGATTAAGTGGATGATACAGAAGAAGAAGACTAAGCATTGGAAGTACTTTTGGCTCATTACAAGCTTGGCAGCAACCATCTATGTGTTGTGGCAGGAAAGGAATGCAAGACTGTTTACTGGTGCTAAAATTTCTATTGGTGCTGTTACTGAAAGGATCAGATTTTTAGTCACATCTAGACTCATGCTCCATCATTCAAATCCTAAATTTAAAAGGATAATAGATCAAATGTCTATGTAATTAGACCCTAGAGTGATATACTTTTACATCAAAATGTAATTTCATTCAATCAATGAAATGATAACTTTTCCTGCAAAAAAATAAAAAAGAAAAGAAAATAATAATAATAATAATAATAATAATAATAATAATAATAATAATAATAATAATAATAATAATAATAATAATAATAATAATAATAATAATAATAATAATAATAATAATAATAATAATAATAATAATAATAATAATAACAATAATAATAACTATTATTAATTAATACTTCCTCTATTTTCTTGAATTAGCCCCATTGGCCCACTTTTCCCCTCACAAAAAAGAAGAGAAGTGGGGCTAATTCAAGAAAATGGAGGGAGTAATATTAATAAAAAATAATGAAAAATAATAATTAAAAATTAAATAATACTCCCTCCGAGATAATAATAATAATAATAATAATAATAATTTAGAATATAATAATTATTAATGATTTTCTTTTTGAGAAACATCATTGTATATCTTAATTAGTTGTATTTTTCTTTTTATGTAGGTTTTGATTTTTTGGTGAGAAATTGAGAAGATATTGATCTATAAGGAGATTTTAGTTAAAAATTAAATTAGAATTGAATTTCACATTATCTCATACTTACGGTTACGGGGTTAAATTACTCCAATTGAAACTTATGGTGCTTTATTTCACAATTAGGTAAAGTTAAGGGGGATCAATTAAAACTTTCGCGGTTATATTGTTGTATTAGAAGTAATGAAAATTAACGGAGAAGATCTACCTCTACTTTTCAGCATTTACTCCTTATTTGACTTTTAAGTAGACCTTGTAGGTTGTAATGGGTCAACTGTAGATTTGTCAAAATCTGACCCGACCCGAACCGAAAACCCAACTTGTTCGACCCATTTTTTTAGGGTTATGAACCCGCTTTTTTTCGACCAGTAACTGATCCGACCCGTAATTCGTTTGATCCGACCCGTTATGACCCCTTAATTTAAGGTCGAACCCGACCCGCTTTGGTCGACCCGTTGGATCAAGGAAAATTAATTAAATATTAAGAGTAAATTAGAAATTACTCTCTTCAGAGATGCGTTTATTAAAACTTACTCCCTTTTGAATTTTTTTTTTCAATATTTTAAACCCAAAAAGATGTAAAACTCAAAATTTACTTGCATTTCATATTTCCGACGAGTTTAAAATTTTCTTCACCGAAATACCCTTGATTAAAAGAACGACCCTTCCTCACCTCATCCTTATTTCTTCTCCTCCTGACGTTTTCGGTCCCAAAAAAAAAACCAAAAATTAAAAAATCGACACTCATTCATCAATCCAACAACCATTTCAGTTCCTAATTCGTCACTTTGCTTCCATTCATCACTCAAACAACCGTGTAAGTTTAATTTATTCATTGTGTACTAATAATCTGCTTTAGTGTTGCAATTAGAGTTTAATAACCGACCTTCTTTATGAGTGATGAAATTTGGAATTAGGGTTTACTTAATTATTGTGTGATGCGTTTTCCCCTCAAATTTTGCTTTTGTTCCCAAGTTAATACCCAATTTGCGTCATTTTTTATTGAACAAGTGGCAAGCACATCAAAGAAGACATTCACGGTCAACCTTCACTACAAAAATCAAGGTCAGTTTGCTCGGAAAAATTCGACGCAAACTCTTAAAATCCGACGCAAAATCGACGTTGCGTCCAACTAGCCAACGCAAAAAACCGCCACATTTTTTTACGCAAAGCGGAGTTTTTTTTTGTGTCGGATAGTCTGACGCAACATCTATTACGTCGCCACTACGTCGGATAATCCGACGCATCCTTCGAGGGTCAAACGTATAAGTCAAACCCCACTGCGTTGGATTATCCGACGCAAAGGCAATCCTAGTTGGTGGTTGTGTCAGTTAATCCGACTCAAAGTTCGCGTATCGGATTACACTTGCGTCGAATTATCCGACGCAAATGCGACGCTCTCTGAAGGGTGCGTCGGATAATCCGACGCAAAGTTTGACAAGTTGAGTGCATTTGCGTCGGTTATGGCCCATGAGTTGGTAAAAAATTATAGCCGAACTCACTTATCTCCTCGATGTACTATTAAAGTGGACATTAGGAAAGCTTTCGATTCTGTAAATTGGAAGTTTCTAAAGACAGCTATGCTTGCTTTTGGATTCCCTCCACGTATGGTAGAATGGATAATGACCTGCCTCGACTCTACTAGATTCTCCCTTAAGATTAATGGGGCGTCGCATGGTTATTTTGTTGGTAAGAGAGGGTTACGACAAGGTGACCCCCTCTCCCCTCTCTTGTTTATTGTGTATGGAGACCCTTTCCATGATGCTCAGATCTTGTATCAAGGATAAAAACTTCTCATTCCATCCTCGATGCTTCTGAATTACATAGAATCACTTGATATTTGTAGACGATCTACTCATCTTTACTAGAGGTGATGTACCAGCAGTGTTGACTGTGAAAAAGTGTCTGGATCTTTTTGCTAAAGTCTCAGGACTTACCCCGAATCCTCAGAAAATGGCTATATACTTTGGGGGTATCCAGCAGAATATTCGACAACAAATTCTAGCTGTCAGCGGCTATACTGAAGGCCAATTCCCCTTCAAATATCTTGGAATGCCTCTTAACACTTCTCGACTTACAACGAGCATGTATGAACTTCTGCTCACTAAAATTCGATCAAAGCTTGTGGGATATGCTATGAAAATGCTATCTTATGCTGGCAAAGTAGAAGTTATAAATTCCATTATTTTTGGAATGCAACAATATTGGGCATCTTGCCTCCTCTTGCCTAAATCTATTGTCAAAGCTACTAAAAGACTTTGTAGAGAATTTTTATGGGGTAAAACAAGTAGAGGGGTGATATGGAAGAAATGGACTTCCTGTTGTTTACCAAAGTCGGAAGGAGACTTCGATGTCAAAGAAATTCTAAGTTGGAATAAATGCCTCTTAATGAAGTGGATTTGGAAATTGCAAAACTGTAAAGCATCTGTTTGGGGTGTGTGGATTGGAAAATACATTCTCAAAGGTGTCTCCATGTGGGATATTCATGAGCAGCGAGGGGATAGCATCAACTGGAAGAATATACTAAGAACCCGAGACACTTTTGTTGCTGCTGCAGGTAGTAAACAAACAACTACTGCATTGTTAAACACCAATACGAGGGGAGGGAAGCTTCATCTACTGGCACTCTATAACCTTTTGAGGCCACATGAGGGGAAGGTTAAATGGGTCCGTCTTGTATGGGATAATACTAATGCTCCCAAGCATTCTTTTGTCGCAGCTTTGGCTGTTGAGGATGCACTTGCTACGGTGGAAAAATTTCAACATAGAGGCATAATTTGTGCTAATCGATGTACTTTATGTGAAATGGCTACTGAAAATCAGATTCATTTGTTCTTCGAATGCTCCTTTGCCCAGCTTATTTGGAGTAGAATCAAATGTTGGCTTCACATGAACGCCCCTGATGCCCTTCCTGCACTACTGAGATGGTATACCTATTGCAATCAAGGTAAAAGTATTCATCATAGAAATGGGAACTCCTCCCAAACGCATAAATATATACTACTAATTTTAATAATTGGCCTAGTGTACTACAGTACTATTTTTATGCGTAAAAGTTCACTGTCAAATTTAATTGAAGTTTTGATTTCTTAATTTATCATTCATCCACCATAGTATGTTATGTTATATATACACATATAATTATGTTTGTAAATTAATGTTAATTAATTGATTTCTTAATAATTATATACACATATAATTACGTTTATGTACGGTTTAATTATGTGACCTGTAGTCGCACAAAATTTTACGAGTAGTTCGTGTAATCAAAGTTCACAATTTGAGTATTATGTGAACATTATAATCTCCTGAATGGGCAATTTTCAGGCAGCACGTGGAAAATCAACTACGTTAAATCTACCTCCCCAATATATTATTCGATTGAAAATGAACAATTGTTTAAAGTTCATGAAATATGAGATGATTTCTAAGGTGGATATTATTACCCTTAAAATCTATCAGGTAATTATAGTTTTTACCACCTTAGGGGAAGATTGATAAAGATAAGCTGGTAAAAAGAACAAACAAGTAATATTGATCTCCAATTGAACTCGAAGTTCAGTTACTTGTTTAAAATGTGAATACATCAGTTCAGAATAAGAATATGGTAATTTGGTTAAGATGATGTATAGTATACCAGTTTGATTACATGTTCTTATCAAGATATGTTATTATATAATAATTGTTTTGGTAAAAATTTACCGGGTCTACGATTTAGGTTGCGGGTTAAAGTGATCGTCCTATAACTACGGGTTGACGAAATTGAACGAGTCTAGCAAGTAAAGAACAATGAAAAAGAAAGGATGACACACAATGTTTTGGTGACGCGGAAACCCGATGTTGGAAAAACCGCGGGGGGAGCCGGAATCCCACCAAAGTTTCACTATGAATGGAAAAAGAATGAGGAAGAGAATACAAATATAAGTCTTTATCTATAGTTGATTGCTAGGGATTTTTGGTATTGCTTACGCGTGGAGTCGGTGAGCCTGGATGATCCTCCCTTCTTCCTCTCCTTCCTCTATATATGGCCTCCCCCCCTCTCACGTCTTTATTGCCCTTTAATGTGGAGCCATCATTGCTCTTCAATGCTCCATGACCCTTATGGCAGTTACGGTCAAACCCTCAATCCTCTCCTCCTAGTCTTTAGGAGGGTTTCCACCTTTGTAGGAGCAACAACTGTTGCTTCTTCCTCTTTATATGGGCTGAGTCCCTCTTCTTGTTCGTTGCGCCTGCTTGATTTAAGTGGCCCATGGTTTGATTTACTCTTATGTTTTGTTCAGCTCGTCATCTTATATTACCTCGGTTTTGCTTGACTTGACGGTCTTTGACTATTTTTGACTTCCGAATTTTAGTCTTCGGTTTTGACTTTCGTCCGTAGACCGTGGACCTTTTTGTTATTGACCTTTGACTTATGACCCTTTGACCGTCCACTCGTAGCATGCCACGTTGCATTCTGAAGGTGCAAATTTTTGGCCCGAACAAATGCCCCCAAATTTTCGACTAAGCTCACCTTATGCGGGAATTTTCGTTTGCTTCAGTTGTAGGCAGTTGGTTCTGCTTCTGCTGGCCTTGCTGGTTCTAGGAGAAGGCGTAATCCGTCCCCTCTCTCAAAAATTATTCCTGCAGAAAGTGAACCCCCGGTGGCAGATCTTTCTGAGTCTCACTCTTTTTCTGCCCCCAGATCCTTTGATGATGTTTCTGCTGGAGTGGTGCTCAAATTTCATGAAGGCTTCGGTAAGTCTGCAGGGGATATGACTTTTCTGGATCATATGCTACTTCCTGGTCCCAGGTCTGTGCTCGAAAAAGGTTCTCTGAAGGAGTTGGACTTGGTTCGCAAATTGTTGGCGGAGGAATCAGGTTGTAGAGAAGAAGCAACTGGATGAGGAATTTCCTGTGGTGCCTGACCTGGATTCTCTTTCTGATGTGGAGGCGGAGGATCTGAAGGACTCCGTTGATTTCCCCATTGCTGACCAGGAGGCTGATGGGCAAGAGAGTGGGGACCAGGAGGATGTCGTTGATGATCCTGGGAGAGGTTCTGTTGCTGTTCATCAGGGATCCAGGTTTCTGCAAGAGGATCTGCTACAGTTTCGCCTCCACCAGAGGAGAATGTCCAGGCTGTGGACCAAGTTCTGCTAGAGTGATGCTACTCCACTTTTGTTGAACTTTGTCTTCGTCTTGTGAACCCTGCGTGGTGTGAACTTCTGTTAGTGTTTGCAAAAAATTTATATGGTGACCTTGCCTTTGCTCAGGGGAGCGAAGTGTGTTAGTATTTTGTGGCATTTCGTGCCTTAACAGAAGGTCGTAATCGTTTGCTTTTGAACGTGATTGTTTGCGTTTGATTGTAATCGTTTGTTGTAGTTTTGTCTAACTACCTTCTGTTGTATGCATGCCTTATGTTTGTATGGTCGACCTTTGATATAGTGGTGGCCTAGGATTTAGTTCGCCCACTCAGTCGGAGGTGCCACGCCTTGCGTGGGTGCTAAGTGGCGCAGGAGACTGTAATGTCCCGGTTGTAGGCACTTAGTCACAAGACACACGCCTCTGTAGAAATCGTGCACTCCACCAGATTAGTCACCAGTTCTTAATTTGGGAAAACTGATAAAATTTGGCAAAGATGGGGAACGCAATATTTGAAGACACATGCGGAAGAAAACCGAATTTCGAAAGCATATGAAGAAAGAAAATCAAATTTCAAAAATGCATGCAACAAGAAAATCAAACTTTGATGCAAAAGAAATTTGAATTTTGACGACACATGTAAAAAGAAAGTCAAAAGAGAAAATTTTAAATTTTGCGAAGAGAAAATTTTAAATTTTGCGAAGAGAAATTTTAAATTTTGCGAAAAGAAAGTAAGGCAGACAGAAGAATGACAGGAAAATTTAAATATATGTTTGCAAGATTTGAAAAGATTAAACCTGGGTTCTGGTGGAGGCACCTGGCAGAATAGATGCCACGTTTCTGGCGGCTGTAGCCCATGTTTCAGGCAGCGGTGGCCCAGATTGCTGGCGGCTATGGCCCATTTAGAAGAAGTATTTCTTTAGGTGTACGATGTTCCATGGTTTTGGATGATTTTCCCCTCCATGGTCATAAGTCGGTAGGCTCCGTTCCCAACAACTTTCTCCAATTGTAGGCGAATTTTCCTGCTCGCTGGTTTCTGGTGTTCTGGAACACTTTCCTGAGAACTAGGTCTCCCTCCTGCAGGACTCCGACTTTGACATTCTTGTTGTAACTTCTGGCGACTGTCTGTCTGTAGGAGGCCATCCTTATTTAGGCATCAGTCCTTAGCTCATCTATAGTATCCAAGCTGCTTGCCATCTCCACCTCGTTCCTGTCTTCTGCTATGCAGCCGTATCTGTGGGTAGGCACTCTCACTTTTGAAGGGATGACCGCCTCAGCACCAAAGACCAAACTGAAAGGTGTTTGTCCTGTAGCCACCTTGGGTGTAGTTCTATCAGACCACAACACCAAGGGGAGTTCCTCTGCCCATCTGCCCCTGCCTCCTCCAGCCTTCTCTTCAGGTTGTCTATCACGATCTTGTTGCTAGATTCCGCCTGACCATTAGACTGAGGGTTTCTGGGGGTAGACTTGCTTAGTGTGATGTTCTACCTGGCGCAGTAGGCCTCCATCTTGTTGCCAATAAACTGGGATCCGTTGTCGCAGATGATCTCTGAAGGAATGCCAAACCTGCAGATAATGTTACGTTTTATGAAGGATATAACCTGCTTCTCAGTCACCTGAGGGAATGCTTCTGCTTCTATCCACTTGGAGAAGTAGTCTGTCATGGCCAACATAAAGACTTTGTTTCCTGGAGCTCTTGGTAACTTGCCAAAAATATCCATCCCCCACTTCATGAAGGACCAAGGAGAAATTATTGGGTGCAACGGCTTTCCTGGATGGTGATTGACTGGTGCATGTCTCTGGCAGGCGTCACACTTCTTAACTTATTCCCTCGCGTCCTTGCGTAATGTCGGCCAGTAGTAACCTTGGCGGAGTGCTTTGTTGGATAGACTCTTGCCCCCTGCATGATTTCCACACTCACCACTGTGGAGGTCATGCATAACCACCTCTGCCTCCTGCTGACTCAGGCACCTCAAGTATGGTCCAGCGGCTGATCTTTTGAACATGACACCATCAATGAGGGTGTACCTGGACGCTTTCATCCTAAAACTCCGGGCTACCTTCTTGTCTGCTGGCAGAATATCGTTTTGCAGCCATTCTTTGTAGGGTTTTCTCCAGTCGGAGATTTCTTCTTGTTCTGCTGAGGTGCTGCAGACTCCTGCTTTCTGCAACCACTGCAACCCCTGGTCTGGTGAATTTTCCTCCTCCGTCGGCATCTGGTGTTCCTGTGTATCTTTCCAAACTGTTGGCTCCAGTACATGGACGTACAATGGGTATGGTGGAAACTACGCCTGGTTTGAAGGTTGCCCCCAGGGTGGCTAGGGCGTCTGCTTCCACGTTCTGGTCCCTTGGGATTTGGTTGATTGAGAAGGCTATGAATCTAAGGGAAAGCTCCTTCGCCACTTCCAGGTAAGCCATCATCTTAGAATCTTTTGCCGCATACGAGCCAGTCACATGATTGACTATCAGCTGGGAATCACTATATGCCTCCAGGCGCTTGATTTTGAGGTCTAGGGCCAGCTGGAGACCTAAGGTTAGAGCTTCATATTCTGCCTCGTTGTTTGTTGTCCGGAACTCGCACCGTACTGCTTGGACTACGAGATCCCCCTGAGGAGACTTAAGAACTAATCCCACTCCAGATCCTCGCATGTTGGAGGCGTCATCTACATTTAGCTTCCACACCTGTTCGCCTTTGTCCTCCTCAAGGAGGAGGATGTCTTTATCTGCCTGGGTCTGCAGTGCTGGGCTGAAGTCTGATACGAAGTCTGCTAACGCCTGGGACTTTATCGCAGTTCTGGGGACAAATTTCAGGTCGAAGCCGCTCAAGTGTATAGACCAATTGGCCATTCTTCCTGATAACTAAGGTTTTTTCATAATAGTTTTTAGTGGATAATTTGTTAGTACGGAAATAGCATGCGATTCAAAATAAGGTCGAAGTTTATAAGACGCTGTAACAAGTGCAAGTACGAGTTTTTCTAGGGATGTGTACCTGGTCTCTGCCAGGAAGCAGAGACTTGCTGACATAATATACCGGGTGCTGTGCTTCTTCGTGCTCTCGTACTAACACCGCACTGACTGCTACCTCTGTCACTGACAGATACAGGAGGAGTTGTTCTCCAGGTTCTGGTTTTGACAGCAAAGGCGGAGTGCTGAGGTAGTGCTTCAGCTCGCTGAACGCCTTCTCGTGCTCTGTTGTCCAATCAAACCTTTGGGCTTTCTTCAGTGTATCATAGGACAATCTGCACCTATCTGAGGACCTGGATATGAATCTGTTCAGAGCAACGATTCTCCCGGTCAGGCGTTGGACGTCCTTAGGTTTCTGCGGGGATTCCAGCTGGAGGATGACTTTGATCTGCTCCGTGCTAGCTTCGATTCCCCTCTGGGTGACCATGTACCCCAGAAAATTCCCACACGACACTCCAAACGTGCACTTTGAAGTATTCAACTTCATCTCGTATTCCCTCAAGGTGTTGAAGGTGTCTTCCAAGTGCGTCGTATGTTGTGAAGCTTGCTTTGACTTGACGACCATGTCGTCAATATATACCTCCATCGTGTCCCCAATTTGTCTCTTGAACATCTTATTGACTAGTCTCTGGTTGGTGGACCCTGCATTCTTCAAACTAAAAGGCATTACGTTGTAACAATATATACCTCTCTCAGACTTGAAGGCTGTCTTCTCTTGGTCTGCTGGATGCATCTTGATATAATTGTATCCACTCCATGCATCAAGAAAGGTTAACATCTCGTGGCCTGCTGTAGCATCCACCATGGCATCTATGTGCGGCAGAGGAAATGGATCTTTTGGCCATGCCTTGTTTAAGTCGGTAAAGTCAACGCATACCCTCCACTTGCCATTCTTCTTCGGGACTACCACCACATTACACAGCCACTCTGGATACTTCACCTCTCTGATTTTTCCAGCAGCCAGCAGGTTGTCTACCTCCTGATTAATGACTTGATTTCTTTCTGGGGCAAACTTCCTTCTCTTTTGCTGGACTGGTTTGTAGCTTGGATCCAGGCTTAGCCTGTGGGTGATAACGCTCGGATCTATACCTACCATATCATCATGCGACCAAGCAAAACAATCCATGTTAGTTTTTAATAATTCAATGAGGTTTTGGCCGATACTACCTGTGCACTCGGATCCAATTAGCACTTTCCGCTCCGGGTGTTGTTTGTCCAAGTTGACTTCATCTATCTCCTCTTGAGGTGGTTCGACATACCCCTGCAGAGGCAGGTGAAGGCTCTTTAATTGCTATGTTGGAGGACTTGCGGTTTTCTTGATAGCCACCTTGTAGCAGCCTTTCGCCTCCCCATGATCTCCACTGATCTTCTGCACTCCCCAGGGTGTAGGGAACTTCAGGCATTGGTGGTAGGTTGAGGTAATCGCCTTCATCTCATGGATCCATGGCCTTCCTAGAATCACGTTGTAGGTGGAGGGTCCATCAATGACTAGGTACCGTACTTGCTTGTTTACTCCTCCAGCATAAGTAGGAATGGTGATCTCTCCTAGAGAGTGCTTGGTTTCACCACTGAAACCTATCAAGGGAACCGCCTTCCTGGTTAGGTCCTTCTCGCTGAGTCCCATGTTCTGGAGGGTTTCCAACATGATGAGGTTAACTGAGCTTCCGGTGTCCACCAGAATCTTCTTCACGGTGCAATTCCCTATGGAGAGAGTGATTATTAACGCGTCATGGTGCATTTCTGGAGTAGATTCTGCATCAGTTTCGTCAAAGTTTACGGCTGGAAGATCCTTGCAGCTGATTCTGCTGGAGTGCTCTGGTCTGTCTCCTCTGGTCTGGGAAGCATGCCTCTTGGCTGCTGAGTAGGTCAACCCGCATAATTCTGATCCTCCTGTGATCACATTGACAATTCTGGAACATACTGGAGGTGGAGAAGGCAATACTTGGTTTGCTGCATTTATCCTGCTGGAGTTTCTGGACACGAGGTGGTCCAGATTCCCTTGATCATACTAGATTAACCTCCCTCCTGAGCTGGACACACTCATCGGTATGGTGTCCAATGTCGTCGTGCAATTCGCACCTCTTGCTGGCGTCTCTTCGGTCATTGGTGTACTCCTGTCTCCTGGGCCACCTGACTCTGCGCCCTAATTCCCTTAGAGCCTTGAGTACCCCAGCAAGGTTGGTAGAGAACCCATACTCACTTACTTTGTCCTTCCAGTCTTTCTCCTCGGAAACCTTGCTCACGTTCCTGTCATAGGGCTTTGATCTTTCACCCCTCTTTTCAGCTGGCGCTTTTCTGGTGATATGCTCATAACCATACGCAGCCCTTCTGGGGCATGAATCTTCTTCTAGCCTGATGGCTGCCATCGCCTTGGTCTGCACATCCTCGAATTTGGCACATGGGTACTTTGTGAGGTCGTTATAGAGGTCTGAATCCTGGTGGAGCCCTTGGCAGAAGGCTTCTATGGCGGTGGGTAAATCACATCTGGGGATGGTTACTTTCTCCTTGTTAAATCTGTTGAGGAAGTCGCGTGTGGATTCTTCGAACTTCTGCACCACCCGATACAAATCACTGGTCTGCTTTTCTGGTTTTCTGCTGCTGGCTAACTGCTGGTTGAAGGCATTGACCAAGTCAGCGAAGGAGGTGATGCTTCGGTTAGGCAGACCAACGAACCAATGGAGGGCTGCTCCTGACAGAGTGGAGCCAAACCCCTTGCACATGTAGGCTTCCTTCAGGGGCCCCGTAGCGGTCACCACCATCATCTTCTATTTGTACTGGTTGATGTAATCTAGGGGGTATGCAGTGCCATCATAAAGCGTCATGGCTGGTGGCATGAAGCCCTTGGGTACAGCAACACAGGCTAGATCATCGATGAAGGGTGAATCTGCGTAGCTGTCCCTAGCTGCTCTCTCCAGGGGGCGTGGCATTCCAGGAATCTTGTTGATCAGGTCCCTCAATTCGTTCAGTTCCTGGCGTTGCTGATCTGTTGTGCTGATTGTTCCTGCAAGAGGGTTAGAGACAGGAGGAGAAAATTTGAAAGGAGTACTCCCTGCATTAGGTCGCCCAGGGTGTTGACTGCTAGAAGGAGGAGGTAAAGGTGCTGCTGCTGTCACGGATCTAGGCTGCCACTCAGGTGCCTGCTGGAGTGGGACTACGGGCGGCCAGGTTCCTCCTGGATGTGAGCTGCTGTCGGGGGTCGCCATACTGGCTGGGGCTCCTTGCTGCCACTAAAATGGCTGTTGGCTGGGGTTAGGCGTTGCCCTCTCTCCTCCTTGGGACCGGTTGTTGGACAGGGTGGTCATCTCTGGTTGGGTCGCGGGTCGCAATTATGGTGCTTGATGGACAAGGGTACATGCGAAAGACAACGACTTAGTTTCCCGACTTTCGATGCTGGAGAGAAAGTTACCTGCGGTACGAGATCTGCCGGGTGTAGGGCCATAGGTCAGCAATGACTGGGCCTGGTGGAGCCAATCGTAATTCCAGTCTGGTGACCAATTCGGAGGGGACTTCTCTGGTGGTCCTCTTGCCAGTTATTGATTCCCTACGGGTTCTGGGTTCTCTCTAGGCATCAGGGACGATATCTTTGGTGACATTTGGAGCGGTGCAACTGGAGTCTTGTCTGCTGCCGAGATCCGGGCCTTGATATCTTGGTTGTCCTTCTGCAGGGTTTCTACTGCTTGGCGCAGAGCATTGATTCCTTGGAGCATACTCTTCATCAGGTCTGGTTACCCCGCGCCACTGGAAGCTTCTCCCACAAATCCTCCTGGAGTCGGAATTCTGGTTGGTATGCCCTCCTTCCTGGCCTTGGAGGAGCTGGTGGCCCCAGAGGTTTTAGGCGTCAGAGGGGGCCTAGACGCCGATAGTGTGGGTTTCACCATTTGGCTGGTGGGAATAGCCATGTTGAGGGGCGTGAAAACCGGCTCTGCTGATCCTGGGGATGATCCTCCTCCGATGGGCTGAGGGGATGCTCCTTGACTGCTGGAAGAACTTTGGCCGGATCCGGTCATGACGTCACGATATTGCTTCACGGTAGGATTTGGTTTATAGGAACTGACCACTTTGCCCCACGGTGGGCGCCAATTTGTTTTGGTAAAAATTTACCGAGTCTACGATTTAGGTTGCGGGTTAAAGTGATCGTCCTATAACTACGGGTTGACGAAATTGAACAAGTCTAGCAAGTAAAGGACAATGAAAAAAGAAAGGATGACACACAAAGTCTTGGTGACGCGGAAACCCGATGTGGGAAAAACCGCGGGGGGAGTTGGAATCCCACCAAAGTTTCACTATGAATGGAAAAAGAATGAGGAAGAGAATACAAATATGAGTATTTATCTATAGTTGATTGCTAGGGATTTTTGGTATTGCTTATGCGTGGAGTCGGTGAGCCTGGATGATCCTCCCTTCTTCCTCTCCTTCCTCTATATATGGTCTCCCCCCCTCTCACGTCTTTATTGCCCTTTAATGTGGAGCCATCATTGCTCTTCAATGCTCCATGACCGTTATGGCAGTTACGGTCAAACCCTCAGTCCTCTCCTCCTAGTCTTTAGGAGGGTTTCCTCCTTTGTAGGAGCAACAACTGTTGCTTCTTCCTCTTTATATGGGATGAGTCCCTCTTCTTGTTCGTTGCGCCTGCTTGATTTAAGTGGCCCATGGTTTGATTTACTCTTATGTTTTGTTCAGCCCGTCATCTTATATTACCACGGGTTTGCTTGACTTGACGGTCTTTGACTATTTTTGACTTCCGTATTTTAGTCTTCAGTTTTGACTTTCAACCGTAGACCGTGGACCTTTTTGTTATTGACCTTTGACTTACGACCCTTTGACCGTCCACTCGTAGCATGCTACGTTGCATTCCGAAGGTGCAATATTTTGGCCCGAACAATGACCCTTGCGAAAATCATGTATTAATCACATGATGTGTTGTATGAAAATCATATTCGGTTCATATATATATATATATATATATATATATATATATATACACACAGATTCGGGATCCATTGAGGCAGCCTAACTCCCTGCAACTGTTGAGGCAGCATCTGGGCCGTTAGATCTTATTGAGATCAGCGGACCAGGCTTGATCAAAATTCAAAGCACAAAAACAAACGCGCGCCATCTCTTTCCTTTCCTTTTGAATTAGGCGACTTTCTCACTCTAGAAATTTGTTTTTTGTTTCATTCAAATCATTCGATCATCTTCATCAGTTCCGTTGCAGATCTTCATCGTTTGATCTTCATCATTTTCACTTGCAGATTTAATTGTGCTCACTCGTAAAATCGAGAGTCTTCATCATTTCAATTGTAGATCTTCATCATTTGATTATCAAGGAATTATATGCTTGATTATCAACGATTTTTATGCTTGATTTGATTGTCGTCATTTTCACTTGCACACTTGATTGTAATCCTGAACAATTCGTTTGGAGAAATTTGATTATGAACCTGCTGATCCAAGAAATTAATATATTTGTTCTAAAGTAGACAATGGATTATCAAGAATTACGTAGATTCTCTACTGATTCTCTACTGAACTATTTTTATAACTTGTGATGTACATATTTGTCACTGAATAATGTTGATATTTTGATATCAGTTGTACATAATCCATCTGAGGACATCACTAGACATAATTCTATATTAGTTGTTCATAACTCATCTAGTTACATCTTAAAGTTGAAATTTTGTTGCGCTTGTAACAATTTACAAAGTATAGTATATAGGTCATTATGTAATGTATATATTTACATATCAGTTGTACTTAATTCTTCTGAGGATATTACTATACATAATTTTATATTAGTTGTCCATAACCCGACTGAGGATATTATTGTAATTCTAGATTTCATGTACATAACCCATCCGATAATGTACATAATTGCTCTGCTGAATTACGTTTATAACTCATTATGTACATATTTGTCACTAGATAATTTATATATTTTCATATCAGTAGTACATAATTTATCTGAGGACATCCTTATACATAATTCTATATTAGTTGTACATAACTAATCTATTTACATCTTAGACTGAAAATGTACTGATACTAAATAATTAGTTATATACACTGTATTCATAATTATGTATATCATATTTTTAATTAAAAAACACAATGCAAACTATATATCTTCGTAAATAATTATGTACAGGACTTAGGATCATTATATAAGGTACATAATTCTATATCAGCTGTACATAACTCATCTGAGGACATCATTGTACTTTGAGGACATCATAGTACATAATTCTATATTAGTTGTACATAACCAATCTTAGAACATCATTGTACATAATTCTATATCAGTAGTACATAACCCTCTTTGAATCACATCCACCGCAGGGTTCACCAATACCCTCTTAGGGTTCAGTTTCTTGCGAGTTTAGTGACCTTGAATAAGGAAAAGGGTTTAGGGTTGGATTAGGCGGATCCGCGTAGCGAGTTCGCCTAATCCAACCCTAAACCCTTTTCCGTCCCGTCTTATGCAGTACCCTACACTTAAGGTTCAGTGCCCCATGTTTGAATCCCATCCACGACAGGGTTCACCAATACCTTCTTAGGGTTCAGTTTCTTGCGGGTTTAGTGACCTTGAATAAGGAAAAGGGTTTAGGGTTGGATTAGGCGGATCCGCGAAGCGGGTACGCCTAATCCAACCCTAAACCCTTTTCCGTCCCGTCTTATGCAGTACCCCACTCTTAAGGTTCAGTGCCCCATGTTTGAATCACATCCACGACAGGGTTTGCCAATACCCTCTTAGGGTTCAGTTTCTTGCGAGTTTAGTTACCTTGAATAAGGAAAAGGGTTTATGATCGACCTCGAGCAAGGCATATCAGATACATAGATTTAAGCGGGTTTATCCGTAGGACAGTGGACATAACTCCTTCAGTCTCCCATTTGTACATGTCCTGTCACGAACAGCGTTAGGTCTCTTTGCTACTATTGTCTTCAATTGAGAATGAGGTAAGAAGAAGTGTCATCCTCACATGTGTCAATCTTTTAATCGAATCTTTGAGTTGACTTGTCAAAAGAGCAGATAGATGACAATCATCCCATCTGAGCGCGGCCACGCATTTGCACAAGTCACACTCTTCAAGTGGCCAAGAAACAATAAATTCTATTCAATAAAGGAAGAACAAATCCCCTCTTGTCTAATCATATCCTATCACATGATCCATGCATGCCCAATAACCATCCATAGCCCCCTTTCACAGCTGACGAGAAATAGTATCAAAGCATACACATCACATGTACAGAATAGTCAAAGACTCAGGTCTAAAGACCGTACAAGTTCATAACTTGCAAAGAACTTTACTGACACTAAGCGAAATCTTAGTAAAATCTTTTTCGGCGGGTCTGTCTAATGCCTGTTCTTAACATACACCCGTGTGCCTGGTTTAGTATCTCAATACCTATGACTCAAGGAACTTAGTCATCAACCAACTCACACACTATTCATTTAAGGGTATTCAAATGTCCCAACACAATACCCTGGCTAGAGACAAAATAATTACATAATCCAAATAGAGTTCTAAGACTAAGTCACGTACTTAGTGATCTATTTCATCAATGTAAATTATTTAGGGACAAAACTCGGTTACATTAACCAAATGACAATATGTCATACATATATCAATTATCGAAATAACTCCCACTAAACCAAACACCTCTAAAAGTACTAAGACCACTCGCCCATGCGTCTTATACCAATCATAACAATATGATCTTTATGTAGGGGAGGTTTCGGGACGTACAATATTTGTATCAGTTATTTACAAGCATATGATCAATCTACCTTCTCTCGATTAAGGCAAACTGTTAGTTTCATAAGCAACAAATTGCTTTATAAACTTTAAAGTTGAGTGTGTGCTTGATTCTTAACCAAACGCCTATTTTCTTCAAAAGCAATAGAACACTAACTTTAGTTATAAAACTAGTCACAAAGTTGTCATTTGGAACCGTTCTAACACACAACTTCTCATCCAAAACAAAATTTACTGAGATTACAATCTCACATCATCTTTGTCTATTGGGAAATATGAATCGTTGTAACTTGTTTACAATAATTCGCTTATCACATCATGCACATCTCTTAAATAATTTTCCTTTTGCTTCTAAAGCGCAAAGGAACAATTCTTAGATAGCATTCTAGTGACACTCACTAGATTAGTATCTACTCGTCACACGAGCACACAACAAACAACTTTCTTGCCAAGTCTCATGGACTAAAGCAACCAAATGTCATTTAGTTAGAGAAGTATGTCACTTACATACCAAATCATAACGATAAATGCACTCCCACTAGCCTCTTGTACACAATGTCTTTCTTTCTCTCGAAGGAAAACAAACATTTTTGAATTACCACATTGAGAATCAAGATATTACTCCATAGTACTTGCTCCAATCAAATTGGATCATTCACATTTGTCTAGCAATTTTGATGATATGAAATTCATACGATGTGTCGCACACATCATATTGCATCCCTTTCAAGAAATGTATTTCACATATATATGTCCAAAACTCATCATAATGAGTGATGACATTCAAAATGCTAAATCAATTATAATAGACTTAAGCATAATGTTGTAAAAAGAGTTTTTCCATAGTCATTACTATGAGATCAATCCTTAACTACCAACTATGTTTCATAGATACTCTTATATCAATCTATATCTTCTTTATATTGAAGACTATTCTTCACTATAAGATCCATTTAACCAAAGTCTATACTTGGTAGTTATGGTATATAGAATCTATTAGATTTTATATGACTTTGGGAGTCTTTGTCCGTTATTGTTTCATCATAGGTCAAACCTATGTAGGGCAATATTTTACAGGTAAGATGATCATGACTTTTCATGGATGCATCAATATCCTCTTCAACCGCTGTAGAGAACACCTGTTAATCTTGAACATTTCAAGGTTGATTCTACTCCCACTGTTTCTATTAGAAATCACATCTCTTTAAAAGAAACATATCACTCCATGCAACAAAACAGTTTTGTTCTTTGGATGGTTTGTAGAATTCGCAAAATACCCCTAATAAAACAAATGTCATAATTGAGTCTAAGTTCTGGAAAACTATTTTCTCTAAACTTTAAGACTTAATAACTAAGAAAAGACTACTTTAGAACATTTCAATCCATATCTCATATGGTGTCCATTCTCCGACTTACATGGACAATCTCATCAACATTTGTACAAAGACTTTTATAGTTCATAACTTTCTAAAGCGTCAATAAAAGCTGCATGACTCATCTTAGACCAAATCATATCAAATATGGTTCGATATAGTTTGAAACACTTTTCATTACTTCTAAGTTGATCACAATCTTTTAGTTCAATTCCTCCCTATTTCAATAATATCGAATGACTCGTACCAACTTATCAAGTTGGTCTTGTATTTTCATCTGAACTTCCTTAAACAATTCAAAGCATTCAGATTTAAATTTCATCAAATTAACAAAACCATACGTGTTACCCATTTTGCAACATCAATAGTTAAACTCACATGTATCTGTATATGTGTGATCTAACAAGTCTAAGTAACCTCCCATTACAATTAGTAGGGGTCACTACTAATGTCATTTATTCATCTAAACAAGATTCATTTACCTCAGTTGATTCTTATCAATAAGGTTTATAATTTCATCTTTATGAAACTTATTCTTATGATTCTTGTCTCATGGATTAAGGACAATGTCATGATGGGTAAAACTCAGGTCGAGGGAGTTGAACTTTTTGGTCGTTATGTTACAAATAAAAGCATTGACTACTAGGAATGTAGAGCTCAACAATCATGTTAGCTTTATTGTACCTCATATTCTTGCAAGGTATAGAGCAACTATTGTTCTACTTTTATCAAAACTTTTCATACCCATACATGAAAAAGATTCAATGTCCTTGCTTATGACTAGTACAAGAATAACAATGATTTAATCCCAGTATTAAGCTTTAAAATAAAATCAAGTGATTTCCTTTTATGAACCGAAACAACAACGTTTGTCCATTTCAATCATAAACGCTCACTTAATTCATTATTCCACTCTCTTTGAACCATCACATCTACAATGTAATAATGGCATTTGGTATCTTTATACCAAATCAGTAGAATGAAAGTAACAATTACTCTAGTAACATACACACCTGAAGTCATACTTCAATTGATTTGCATATTTTCTAGACACTTCTAGAAAGCTATCTACCAATGCCATATATCTGTATCTACATTAATGATAAATAATTTCGTACCTAATCTAAACATGGGAACAAGTTTGGGTATGACAACAATTATCCTTCCCTTACTTTAACCAACATCTTAGATTCATTAATCATTATCTCAGGCAATTTTCTTAGTGAACTTATAAAATATTAGTATTATTTGCCTTCTTGATACAATGTTCAACCGTCTTTTAACATCTCATGCTAAAATGTAAGAAACCTTATTAAGTCACCTGTTTATTCATAATAAAGTGACCTAAACTTAGGACTAATTGAAACGATTTCAATTCCTAATTCTTTAGAAAGAAGCTTCCAAAATTTCTTGATTATCAAGATAATCATTCATCTTATGACATGGATTAATTGGATCATCTTTAACATTTTCTCACTTAATGGGAACAATTTCTTTTATTGAAATAATTGATTTTGGTACTTATAGTAGTCATCTCAATGACTCTAATTATACAGTCCATACTGTACATTAGCACTGGTTATAATTTGTCGAAATTATCCTTCACAAGGACAAAATCCATATCTCTAATTTTGAGAACAGTTCTCAAGATACGAATCGACAAGGTTGAACAATTCAAACTCATCTTTAATAAATGTGATAAAGGGACAAAATTACAACTACAATTATATGCAAAGTAAAACGATAATTAATATTAATAAACTTAAACAATTTTAAGATAAAATCATGAAAACTACCCCCAAGTTCGCATAATATTCCAAGATCCTAAACCTTTTGTCGCTCAAGTGAACTTGGGTTCATTGCTCAAGCTCCAAAAGTAAAGGTAGACAACAAGATTGTCAATTGCATCAATATGTAATTCTTGGTTCGTCGGAATTAGTCATCATATGACACCAACTATTTGCCTCAAAGCCCAAGTCCGACTTGATAGCAATGTTAAGCAAACCAGATTGAACCTGTGGGTAACCGTTACCCACCTACTTAGTCCACACTCATCGGCAAAGCACCGCTTAGGCAGTCACTTCAACCAATGGTATGAAATTGTTGTAGTGGTCAATTTTGGAAAGGCAATACTTAATATTTGTGCAAGGTTTTAGATGCATATGGGTCCTAACTATGCCACTAGGTCAACTTACAAGGCGACCTATTAGTTCTAAGCACACAAGTCACAAGTCTCCAACATTAAAATTCATGCATCGTATGACATAATAATTCAATTGTTACTAGTGATTTGTGCATAAAACAAGTTAAAAGATCCCATATTTTGATTCATAATCATAGTACAATTCATAATTGCTATTTGGTTTGAACAATTTCACCAATATCTTTCATTTTTCCAACTACGAGGAACAAGTTCCCACCCAGAAAAATTGAACGGATATACCAAACTCGATTCACAATCGATCTACAACTTATAATTGTCATATAGATGAACAATTAATATCATCAAAATCAAATAAGACTCGAGAAACTCTTTTCCCGATCTATTTATGATAATATGATAATTAATGTGTATAATATTATTTAACGATTTTAGAAAAATAATTTTTCATTGATTCGGAAAAATAAAAGTATAATCCATGTTTGATTCATAATCAACAGACAAACGCAAGAAAATGACTTTTCTTAAAAGCGTCACCCGAGCCAACACCGTCCGAGTAAATATTATGTCGTTTTGGTCAAACCTTTGCCGGCCGGGTCATCCTGTTGCAACCGGGACATACCCGTGCCCACCGAGTCATACTCGTGCCAACCGGGTTGGCCTCGTTTTGTTTCGTCACCACCATAATTAAAACGGGTCTTCTCCTAATCTTATTAGGATTCATCGTCAAAAATAAATTCTAATAATTTTATACTCCCAATTTCAATCGAATCTTGACCTAATCTAATTAATCTCATCGTCAACAAAGAAATTTAGAATTATAGTGAATCAATTAATAGCAAAATTAAATTAAATGTAATCAATATAGATCTTAAATTAATTTTACAAGTCAATTTCAGAATTTAACAAATTAAATTCACAAATTAAAATACATTAAATATAATGGATCAAACGTTTACAAATTAACTTCTGATATGAAACAAACTTTTTGTATGTCATAATTATCTTATACTAGCATTGTACTGTACATAAGATTATCAAATAATCATGTAATAACAAGGTAGTGTGCAATCATGCATCATAAGGACAAAACACGCGGCAGTGGCAAAGAGCAATAAGGCAACATCAGGTCATTGTTTATATCTCACGTACAAAGGAAAAATCGTGCCTAATCTGGGTTTGAAAAACAACGAGAACAATTCTCATATGGCGACAGATATAATCAAATTAATACGCGAGTGGAATCTCTCATAACCAATTATGAGACACAGATTCACGTCTATTAGATTAATACTACCAGGGCCGACCAATGACATTGTGAGGTCCGGTTTGAAAGTTCGATTTTGAGGCCCCCTTTATTTATAAAAAAATTACATAAAACAAAGTATGCTTTTTTTAAAGAAAAAAAATCATCATTGACATACGAAGTAATAATTGTTGATGGAGTTGATATAATGATACTAGAGAAAAAAATATAAGTCTTCTTCTTATAAACAAATAAAATCGAATCAAACATAATATTCCGTAGACAAGTAATAACGTTCTCCATATATTTGTTTTTGGAAAGGAATAATGTATGAAATTAATTGAAGATAAAATTTTAAATTTATATTCCATCCAGTAACTCTCCTGTAAGACCGTCTCACGGTATTTTTATCGTGAGACTTCTCACATAGGGGTTGGTTATAAATTTAGTAACCACTTCTTGTATGAGAGGTCTCACGATAAATTACCGTGAGACGGTCTCATACAAATTTTTGTGTATTCCATAATAGTAATGAATATGGTAGTTAGTAAATCTTCGGAAAGAATAAAAGGAAGATGGAAGGTTTTTATATTTCCCATAATTACTTGACACTCAAATAACTCACAAAAACTTGTATAAGACCGTCTCACGATAATTTATTGTGAGACGGCTCATATAAGAGGTGGTTACTAAATTTGTAACCACCCCCTATGTGCCCATGTGAGAGGTCTCACGATAAAATTATCGTGAGACGGTCTCACATGAGAGTTACTGCAAATAACTCCCTCCCTGACTCCCTGTCACGTATGCTCTGTAGGTTAGTTTTTTTTTTGTTTTTCTTCAAATCATGTAATAATGGGTCCTCCTCTTCTTGGGCCCCGGTGCCATGAACTGAATTGCTCAGTCCATGGGTCGGCCCTGAATACTACGTAACAGAGGCTATGATACCACTGTAGGGTTACAACCCTTAAATTCAAGGACCTGTTACGAGTATTAACCGAAAAGACAAAATAAGAGGGATAACAATTATACCTTATTTGCAGCGGAACAGCGTATTAATAAGAAGTATAATAAACCCAGAAATATATCCATACGGGTACAGAACTGCGACATATATGCTAGTATAAAGGTACGTGAGACCGTCTCACAACTTCTCTCTATATCTCTCTTATAACTCTTTATAAGACGAATATATTATGTGTCAATACTCTTTATTCCATATATTGGTTCATCATATGAACCTCCTTATATATGAGATGCGAAGGTAGAATTAGGTTATTTTCATAACTCTATTACCATAATTAGATTATTAGTACAACTCTAATTACCATATCCCGACAACGCAGCTGGGTCCATATTACTACTGACCCGATATATTTAATATATCGATATATATTAATAATATCCCGTACATATTGTGTGTGACCCAATGAGCCTACTTAAGACTACGTGACACGTAATTCATTTATATGTCAACCCGACATCGACCTCTAGCAAAGCATATCGGATACATAGACTTAAGCGGGTTTATCCGTAGGACAGTGGACATAACTCTTCCATGTTATTTATTGTCATTGATTGGAAGATAAATTAATATGATACGAATAGAATGTTATGTTGTTACTGAACATATGTTGAATGTGTTAGTTTCAATACTTCATGATCATGATGAATTTGCACATATGTATGTAATATTATATGGCTAAAATGGTGAACCTTTTCCTAAACTTTTATCGAATCTTGATATTACATCTTGAAAAAGAGATTTAATCATGTTTATAGAAAATATTATAAGTGTATAGTCAAATAAAAAAATTAATGTGGTTATTAACGGTATAATAATGATTAATTGTAAAGGATTATTGTGCAAATTATGATGGATGAATATGACCATGTGAAGATTTTATGTTCTTATGAGTAATTAGAGCAATATTTATGAATATATAACTTTTATTAGTTATTTCATGCACTTAATATATATATATGATAATGAATATTATTCATTAATCAATTTAAGAATATTATGTATGTTTTGGTTGAGAAAATTGAATATGAATTATATGTTGGGATTATATATGAATATGAGTTTTCGTATCCTTATTAATGTTTTGAAAAGACATACATGTGTGTACTTGTTCTGTATTATTTTGGATACGTTTGGGAGGAAATTTTATTTTGGTGTAAATGTGAGTATTATATATCATTCACAAGAGATTTGCATGAAAATCGGGGGGTGAGCAGGGCTCACACAACCCACAACAGAAGGGAGCACAATAAAAACAAAATCAAAGCTCTAAGTGATACAATCAGGCTCTAAATCAATTTCCTTAGACACTTTGCATCATTGTTATTTTCCACATATTTTATAATCTCCCTAACATTTGCTTTGATAGTATATTGGATAATCTTGACGATAAGCTCAGGCCGTTGCAGGGCACCATTAATCCGAGTATTGTTTCCCACTAGAGATGCATCAATGCTCAGAGTAAAATAAGCTACATGTGGGGGTTAAAAATTTTATTTTTAATGACATGCATAATCTTGATCAAGTATGTATTAAATAATGGGTTATTTCATGGAAATAATACCAACTATGCATGTGCTTCTTAAATTAATCAAAACTATACGTAATCCCATTTTAATACGAACTACGCCTTCATTAACCTCGCTATGCTATAGGTGACCAGCTACCTGTCGAACCTCCCTTATTCAACTCTTTCTCTAACTCTTCTTCTTCTTCTTCTTCTGATTCACATTTCGTGTTCATTTTTGGTCATTAATAAAAAAAAATTCCCAAAACTCATCTTTCATTTTTTTCAATTAGTCTTATAGAAGCTTTGAAAAAATAACGTTTTTATTTTAATTTTGGCTTTTACGATGACTGCAATGGACCTAATAAAACCTTAGAAAGTTTCAACAAGTCACTATGACCGGTAATAGCGAGTCATAATTTCATACATAGCAACGCGAGGTTAATGAAGGCGTAGTTCATATTAAAATGAGATTACGTATAGTTTGGATTAATTTAAGAAGCACATGCATAGTTGGTATTATTCCCATGAAATAACCCTTAAATACTTAGATGAATTATTTGGTAAATTAGTCTAAGAATAGATTATGGAATAGATAAATTGTCATCCATAATGATTTGATATGTAAAAGTTGAGGTGATTAATGAATGAATAATTTGTATATTTTGTTTGAACGATTATGTTTGTCACTATTTCGTGGCGTGACAACATGTAGGGAAGTCAATCAACTTGTTTGATAAAATTATTCATGCATCAATTTTAGAGTTGATATCTTATAATTTGTAAAGAGTTTGTATATCTCTAATTGAGGGGGAAAGTGATGATTGATAGCATGTTTTATATACACATGACTTGTAATCCTCTAGAAATTCTAACGCAATATACAGTGGCGAAAAACTGTAGAGTTGGGATTAAAACACGCTGACAACCTATATCTTAATAAAAGAAATGGTAAGTCAATACAAGGGCCACTTTTTACAAAAGGGCTAAAAATAAAAATCCTTAAAAGGGTTTACAAAAATCCAGAAGTAACATAATAAGATAGAGTAGGATCCACGCTACTCGCTAGCTCACACCCAAAACCCAGCAGCAAATACCTATCATGTTATAAACATAACAACCACATCAGTGGAGAGTAACTCAGACATTCTCTCAGCCATATTATATCATATGAAAAATAATAGTATTACTATATCAAAATAGATAAAATGGAAAACAATTAAAACCATATAAATAGTAACATAAGTTTTTACAAAACTTAAAGCGACTGCCAACTGTAGACACCTGAATTTGGACCTGGTGGCTGCAGAGGTGCCCAACAAACACCCGATGACGATAGGACTGCAACGCGACGCGGGTTCGCGATGTTTTAGGTAGTTTTTCTATAGAACGGATCAAATAATTACTCGGAAAAATTAAAACTAACATGATGGCAGCCTTAGTCGTGTCGTTGCGGTCACATAGACACTAATTAGAGTCAATTCTGACACCGGGACCCCGAGTCGGTCCCGAAACTCCAACCGAATCAGCACCGTGCCAAGCGAACCTCGGGGCGCACACCCGAGGCCCACTAAACCCAAGGCGCTAGGTCAAGCCGCGGGAATTCATAGGCTCCATGGTAAGTATCAGACTCCTCCCTCTCGGTTTTGGAAAGTATCAAAACCGTATCCTCAAAATCCCAACCGCCCCACCTCACGCGCCTCAGTCTCACCGCACCTAAGCCCAGGCGCCTGAGTCTTGGTGCCCCTCAGATCAGGCGCCCATATGAGTGACGAGGGTTGAAAACACCTATAAATACCCCCCTTCACGCCCTCATTTCAACACACAACTCACATCTTCTCTTCCCTCTCTAATCTCTCGCTAAGGGCTCGCACTCCGACACTCGAGGCAAACGATCCACTCAATCGTAGTTCCGATAACAAAGAGACATCAACGCTACTCCTCACCTTAGAGCACCCCACTCGATACAGAGGTGCCTGTGATCGACTAGCTCAAGTCTTGTAGCGAAGCTCTGTCGGATTAGCCGCAGAATCAGTCCATAGCAAGGAAGCTCTGCCGGAATAACCGCAGGAAGGGTCAAACGGTAACAGAGCTCTGCCGGAGTCACTGGTCAAGCTAGGAGGATTCGCATGTTGATCGAGTCGTCACTAGGTTGCCATCTAAACAAAACTTTCCATATTCGTACTTTCTATTATTATGCACTACGACGACACTAGGTGTAGACGCTAGGTCCAAAACACTTACTAAAATACGTAACGTCCCAACTTCAACCATAAACACTTAAACACACTAAATAGACCCGAGTAATTCCGAGATCCATTCTCGAACTGTCTATGCATCGTGTCATGTTTAGTGTATACTCCGAGGGTGCAACTCCTCATTATGTGATTTACTTATATTTGCATTTACATTTTTTTCGTATGATTTATTGCTTTTATGACCTTATAATCGCATGCTAAATCACCTAACATGGAATTCAAAACGTAAAATAGCTAAAATTGAACAAAGTGATGGTCGGTTTCCGTATTAGTCCCGGTGCTCGCTTTATTAGGTTCGACGTATCTTTACTAATACCGAGTTGACGCATCTTAAGCAGAATACCAGGGAAGGTATACCACGAGAACGACTAATATCCGTATTATCGCGTTAAAACTAATTTGCTAATACGTATAATACTAGTACTCTCTACTCTCCTACGTGCATCTTGTCATGGCCTGCTTGTCACGTGAAATCGCATGCAAAGAATGTAAACACAACTACTTTGACGACAAAATTACTTGTCTTTAAACAACCGACGTAGCAAAAGGAATAGGGTTAAAACAACGGATGTTATAGCATTTCCACCACAACAAAAGAACTAGGATATAAGCCTATCGATTGATTAGTAGAGGACGCTATAGTGCGAGCGGGATTGGGTGTTGACATCTATCGGACGTTGACTTCCCAATACGTACCCTCACCCCTTACTCAGAATCGACGGTTTCCGGATGTCCGAAACCATTGGCAATGAGAGTCATTTCAGGCATGAAGTGCTTAAGGGTACAAGTCTTTATCTTTAGGTCCTGTGCCACTAAATTTCGAGCCGGCAAGGGATCAAAGTGGACTTGAACGGTTTCCGAGTCCCCATAATTGACTCGGTGGCGACTCCACAAATCGGCAACAACTTCAGTTCACTAAAAAGGATGCCTTACCAAACAAATCGGCCTTTAAACATTTACAACCACGACTCGATCGATTCCAAAACGGAAACACGGGTGCCCCCCACCCGTCTAGTACAAGTCCGGATCATCATCCAAATCGAGGTCTGACACTTCGCCCTGTACGCGGGATCGGACCGGCCTCCGGCAGGGAGGCGGCCGCGTGGGTGGCCGCCGCCACACGTTGAAAACCAGGTCAGTCCCCCGCGGGGCGCCTGGCGGTGCGGACGGACGTCCACACCAACCTGCAAGTCAAAACCAATCGATAATTATAAAATTGAAAATGGCGTTATGGAAATCAATTAGTGCATTGGAATAGACTTTCACTGGGATCATACTAAACTAGTTTCGAGAACTTAGTCAAAACAAATCAGACTTCGGTCTCTAACTAGGCAAGTCAACTATAACAGTACTGCGTGCAGTGAGGTCCTAGCTTAAGTAATGTACACCCCTCCTGGACACCAACCGTAATCCAGTTCAACCCGACGGTGACTTACACGATGCGATATCTAATTTTGAGGTCTAATATACACACTCCTGAACACAAATCATGCTCAGTTCAACGACCAATGCGTCTCACATATACACACTAGCTTTATAGCTGACGGCAAAACGTATACCCTAGACTGTATTACTCTACCCATACACTTGTTCACATACTCCATAACCAAGCCATTATCGATTTTTAAATAAGATAATCATTGTAAATAATATGGAACAAAATAAATACACATTTAATATTAAAAGGAAACTTTCTATAAATAGAAATATACTAATTTTAGAAACTTAGAATAGAAATATGCTTATGCAAAATACGTAAATTATTAAAACAAGTGAAATATATCAAAATAGCATTGCTTACAAAATTAACATTTTGTTAATATCGTCGTTATCGTGAATTAAAATATTTCTAAATTTGTCACTCAAATATAAATAAAATATAATCAAACAATATATAGTATTTTATAATAATTAGGAAATCGAGTTACAACTATAAATTTTAGAAAAGAGATGTTTCCAGAAAATGATATCAAAATCAATTGAGGCGACGGATTTTTATAAATGAAACAAGATTTTACTAAGCGTTCAAATTTTTTTTAACAAATAAATTTTATTAATAAATAATACGGATTTTACTAAAAATAATCAATCGTAGACAAATCAAAATTTATTAGGCAAAATAGTCTCGACTAAAAATGTATTTAAAACAAAACCGACTACTTTCTCATTTATTAATATAAGTCGTAAAATAAAATAAATTTAAAGGAACAAGTCCTCAAATCTCGATAATAATACTAAAATACGATTTTGAGTTAAAATAATAAATTGACGAAATATAACGAAATAATGAAATCGATATTATTTAGTTACTAGTATCACGATAAACAACAGAATATTATAACGATCATTAATAATAAAATTGCTAACGTTTTATAAAACAATATTAAATAGTTACAAAAAGTTTATAAGACGCACGATTTGAAATAATATTTTTTAGCAAATAATATGTAGCTAAAAATAGAAAACCGAAGGTAAAGTATCTACTACATACTACTACTCAACATACGATATAATACCGAGTAACGCCCTAAAGTTACCTCGATAACAAGCCTTCAATGAACTTGCTTGTCCTGCTTGTACAGTCCAAGCTCCAAAACTTCAATAGTAACATCTTTAAGCTCCACATCGTACAATCAATAGTCTTCTGAGCATGATTCACCACAACAATCGAGAAGATAAAACAAAGGAATGAGACAAGAGTATTCGACATAAGACGGAAAGGGAATCGACATGTCAAATAGAAACCCGAAGGCTAATCCAAGTAGAGTCGAATATGACAAAGGATGTGAATTGTCAAGAAGGTGACGAACAAAGAGGAAAAACGAAGAGAGCGGCAGCACACACCAAAATACAGAGTAAAGAAGAACGAGAAAGAACGAGCAGTAGGTTATCGACATAAAATAGCATCAACGAACATGACAACACTTTCGACATAGCACAACAACAATAATAGGAGGACCGCAGCACAAGCACACAACCAAGATAGAACATGTAGTAACGTATAACAATGACAAAGCCGAGGAGACAAAACGAGCAGCAGTCACGTACAAGGACAGAAACCATTGAAAGGTCTGCAACCATAACAGCAGCGACAAAAACGATAAGAATGATAAGGTGAGGAAAGGGAACATAAGAACTACGACAGCAGCCACGACCAAACAGTGGAAGCAGCGACGAAAGAATAGTTGGCCACTAGTAACAACGAGACGATAAAAACAGTGGAACGACACCGAGACAACAATAAGACAGCACCACGACATAACATCAACTGTAACACCCCTGATTTTATAAATTTAATTTAATTAAAATTATGTTCGTATTTTATTTAGTTTACGATTTAACTCGTAATTCTTAAAAAATATATAAAACGAATTTATTGTTTAATCGATCAAACTCCTAAAATTCTATTTGTCTCGGAAACTCTTTTATATTTAAAATATACTTTTATTTATGTTTTGATTTATCTTATACAATTAATTTAATTCTTATCGAAAATCTATTTCGACGATTTAAAATCTAAATTCTTTTTATTTAATTATATTTAAGCTCGAATTTCTATTTTCGGCTCGAAGTTCATTTATATTAGGTTTCGTCAAAATATTTATTTTCTTTCCTCGAGAAATCAATTTAATTCACTTAATCGAAAATTTATTATTTATCGAGAAATACTATTTGATCGTTTAATTATTTATTTCTATAAGCTTCGTTTTCGTCTCGAATAATCTATTTACTCATTTTATTTGACGGTCCGATTATTTATTAATTTTATTAACTTATTTAAACCCGATTCGTGGGTCAGTCAACTTATCGTTACGGAATTCGTTAATTCGTGTTTCCGAGCGGATTCATTTAATTAATCCATTTCTCTTTCACCCTTCTTAATTTGTGGGTCAACCAACTTATCGATACGGAATTTGTTTAATCCGTATTTCTAACCCGATTCATTTAATATATCCGCACACTTTTATTTTAAGTCGACTTTAATCCACTTGATTCAACTCACCACCTTATTCATCTCTTTTTCCCTCATCTTACGTGCACTACCCTTATGTTTCAGATTCCACCTTTTCTTCTTAACTTTCCTTCCCTCGTCTATTTTATTTAATCCACCGCTTCCTTTCTTCCCCTGCTTTCCCTCTCTCTCTTTGTTAATTACATCCTTTTTCCCTTCCTTTTTATTCTCTTGTTTTCTCCGTATGTTGATGCTGCAGCCTCACCATCGTCTTCTTAGCACCGCGTCATCCATTCCCTTAGTATCCAACCTACGATCAATTTTCGGTCACCCCTGTTTTTCCCCTCCGCGTGTTCCTGTCTCTGTGAAGGTAGTACCCTCTTCTGCTCCTTCTTCTTTTTCTTTATTGTTAACTGCTGCTGTTTTCCTTTTTGATTGATGCTGCTGCTCGCTAATCTTTCCTTCACCCTCTTCGTTCCTTTTCTTCTTCTTATTCGTTTTCTGCTGCTACTAAGTACGACTATGAACTGCCGCTGCTGCTGCTACTGCAACGCTCTTGATTGCTGCTGATGTCCTGTTCCTTCGGTTTCCTTTCTCGTATTCTTGAGGGTAATTCCTTTCCCCTTCTTCTTCTTCTTCTTCTTTTTCGTTCTTCCTCCTGTACATTTGTTGCTGCTACGTTTTCCTGTTGCTGGTCTGTTGCTGCTGTTATGTTATTCGTACTACTGGTGCTCTTCATTTCTTCTGCCGCTGTTACATTATCAATCGAAGTTCTTATCGTCTTTGTATGTTGCTGTCCGTTTCTACTCCTGCGATTCTTCTTATCCTTCTTCCTTCTTCTTTTCTTTTACTTCTTCGCCTGATTTGCTGTTTTTGTACGTACTACTGCTGGTCACTCTATCGAGTTTCGTTTGTTCTTTCGTTCTCCTGCTGTTGCTTCTCGCTACTGTCGTTACTGCTTCTGCACCTGCTGTTTTCTTCTTTTTTCGCATCTTTTCGTTCAATGCTTTTTCGTGTTTGTTGTTGTTGTCTTCTGTTCCGATTTCCGTCCTTCTTCTCCATCTCGTTTCGTAGTCCTTCCTCGTTCTCTTCTTTCCCCTTTTCCGTATTCTCATTATCCAAATCTCGTTCTTTTTCCGTTTCGTGAAGGCCTCGGAGTTCTATTGAAACGGCTTACAAGTTCTAAGGTTCGAGCTTGGTCTAATCGAGAAAGGCAAGTACGTGATCGCTCGGTTCTCGTCCTAAGGTAACTTTAGGACGTTACTCGATTTTATATCGTATGTTTGAGTGGTAGCGTGTAGTAAATATTTTAACTTCGATTTTCTAATTTTAGCTGTTTATTATTGCTAATAATTTTTTTTTTAAATCGTATGCCTTAAATACTTTACAACTTACGATATCGTTTTATAAATCGTTAGTAAATTTAATTACTTACGATCGTTATAATATTTTGTTGGTTATCGTGACACTAGTAACTAAATAATAAAGATTTCATATTTTCTTCATATTTCGTAAACTTATAATTTTCACTTAAAAATCGTATTTTTATATTTTATTCGAAATTTGTATACTTGTTAATAAATTAATTTTTCGTTTTACGACTTATATTAATAAATGAAAAAGTAGTCGATTTTTTTTAATACATTTTTAGTCGAGACTATTTTCCCTAATAATTTCTCATTTGTCTACGATTGATTATTTTTAGTAAAATCAGTATTATTTATTGATAAAATCTATTTGCTAAATTAATTCGAAAGTTTTATAAAATCTCTTTTAATTTGTAAAATTCGTCGACTCAATTAATTTTGATATCGTTTTTCTTAAAACATATCTTTTCTAAAATCTATATTTTTAACTCGATTTCCTAATTATTCCTAAAATACTATATATTGACTTATTATATTTTATTTATATTTTGAGTAACGAATTTAGAAATATATTAAAGTTATGATAACGACGATGATAATAAAATGTTAATTTTGTTAGATATGCTATTTTTATACGTTTCACTTATTTTAATAACTTACGTATTTTCTATAAAACTTTCTATTTTAAGTAAGTTTCTATTTATAGAAAGTTTCCTTTTTATATAGAATATTTATTCTTTTTATCCTCATATTATTTATATTGATTATATCTTTTGTATATCGATAATGACTTGTTTTGGAGTTATGGAAAAAAGATAAGTGTGAGGTTAGAGTAATATAATCTGGGGTTTACAGTTTTGCCATCAGCTATAAGGCTAGTGTATCAGGAATCAGTACATTAGTTGTTGAACCGGGTGACTGGTATCCCGGGAGTTGTGTACATTTTGACCTTAAGCTTAGGCCTCGCAGTAAGTCGCCGTCATAAGTTGAACTGGGTGACAGGTAATCCCAGGAGGGGTGTGCATTATCTTAAACTAGGACCACGCATTTATAAGTCGCCGTCCTATTATGGTTGAGTAGCCTAGTTAGAGACCGAAGTTTGATTTGTTTGAACTAGGTTCTCGAAACTAGTTTTTAGTATTCTCCTGGTGAAAGTCTGACCTTCTACACTGAATATTTCCGTAACGCCATTTTTGAATATTTATATTATCGATTGATTTTGACTTGCAGGTTGGCAAGTGCTTTAAGTTTTCTTCGAAAGCTTATTTTTATTATATCATTTAATGTTTTTCGTTTTAAGTATTTTGATATAATAATACTATTATTTTTCCGTATGATATAATATGGCTGGGAGAACGTCCGAGTTACTCCCCACTGACGTGGTTGTTATGTTTATAACATGACAGGTATTTGCTGCTGGGTTTTGGGTGTGAGCTAGCGAGTAGCATGGATCCTACTCTTTCTTCATTCACAATTTAAGGAATTGTATAAACCTGTTGGGAGAATTTCTTTTTAGCCCTTTTGTAAAAAGAGGCCTTTGTATTGACTTACCATTTCTTTTAATAAGATATAGTTTGTCAGTGTGTTTTAATCCCAACTCTACAGTGTTTCCGCCACTGTATTGCGTTAGAATTTCTAGGGGATTACAGTTGGTATCAGAGCATAGTTGCTCCCGACGCTTACACCTGATTCTAGGAAAAATACCAGTAAATGATTTGAACATTAAAGAAATATTAGTGAGGGATGGGTAGAAACAAAATAAGGACTTAACTGTTAGGCTTACATGTCTTTATAACTCAATGACTAGCATTGAATATTTGTTTCTTTTGTGTCGAGAAGAAGATGAATGAACATGATGTAGATACGATGCTGCTCCGGATCGGGACAAGACCTGCTTAGAACTCTCAACGCCTGCCGACTCGAGTGGACAACTTGGTGCTCCAAGAAAGATGTCGTTGGTGACTTTTCACCTCCGATTTAGTTTGCTTCAGCTACAGGCCAGAAGATTAAGAGTAGATTCCTGTTCCGTGATGTTGCTGATAAGTGTCATTTGTAGTGCCTTTTTCGTAGTGTTTTGGTCCCATTTTCCTTGTAGAATCGCTCCTTGGGAGCGGTTTAGGGGCTTCTTATGCTTCCTTTAGTTCGTTTCAGGTTCCCGAGACCGATTAGGAAGAGTTGGAGCGATTCCGACTCGATACATACACATTTTGGAGCCAACGAGATAAAGGAACGATGACTCGAGGCCTTGGAATCGACCCCGAGACCTTGGGACCCAATCCCGAGCCTCCGAGACCCGATCCCGAGTCCCGAGAATCGGTGAGAAGTCCATGAGAACCAAGGAGGGACCAAAAAGATCATAATGGAGGCCTACAAGGCTCATCCCGTTCGGGATAAGCTCATCCTGTTCGGGATGAGGTGCACAAACAAGAAGGCTCCTGACCTGGGCCCATCCCGATCGGGATCAAGGCTTCCCGACCGGGACCGACCTCGTCTCGACCGGGACCAACCCGTCTCGGCCGGGACGGGTCTGCTGCTCACCCGCGCTTGCTTTCCTTCTTCTCCTTCCATTTGTAACCCTATATATATACCCCCCCTCTTGTATTAAGACACTATCTTATGTTAGGCCTTTCATATTAGACTAAACCCTAGATAGTTTTAGCATAAATTAGTGTAGATTAGTCTTTAGATTATCGTTAATCTTAGATTAGTGCTTGTAATTTGGGAATTCTTCAAGATCTTCACCAAGCTTGACAAACTTGGATGTTTGTTTTGGGTCTTCCATTTATGCAAGTTTCTTTCTTCCTTTCATCTCTAGTTTGGTATAATCTTCTTTTCTCTTCTCTTAATCTTTGTTTTATCATTAAAGTTTGAATCTTTGTTGTTTAGATTGTTCATAGTTTATAGTTCTTGTTAGTTTCATTATGCTAGTTTGGTTGTTGGATTTATTCCTCTTGTTAGTGTTAGTTTTAGATTAGTAGTATCTTGCTAGGGTTAGTAAGGCGATTAGGGTGTTAATTGGATGATTAGGGGATTGTTGGAGATGTTGGTGGAAGATTAGGGTTTCCTCTTGTATGATGCACATCACATGTTTGTTGAAATGTTTGATTGACTAAGTATGTACGAATGCTTGTTTTTCTTGCTTTTCTTTGTGGGTGATAGTTTGTTTGTGGGTTCGGTCCTCTCATTAAGTTGCGAGAGCCCGGTGAGGACGACCCCTAGGTCGGTCTAAGTTGCGAGAGCCCGGATTCGACCTAGGCCTCGATATCACGCTAGTAACCCCGATTGTGTTGTGTAGCGCCGAGTTGGGTTTTAAGTGGAACCTCTAGGTGGGTCTAAGTTGCGAGAGCCCGGGCATTACCTAGATTACCCTACTTCCTCCTTCACCTCTAGCTCTTCCTCGACCATTCCGTTACCCCTTTGACCCCGACCTAATCCTAGCCCGTTTCCTTCGATAGTTTCCTTACCTTAGACCTAGCCTAGTTCTAGTCTCCCCCTCCTTAGATTAACTTGTCTCGAACATAGTCCTAGACCGTAGCATACCTTAGTCCATCCTCCCGTCCTTGTGGATTCGACCCGACTTACCCTAGCTACCCACTAGGTTTGCCGGTTAGTATTTGACGGTTGGGATTCACGACAAATCCTTCCCATCAAATTGGCGCCGTTGCCGGGGACGGCGTAGTTTAGGCTTTTGTTTGCTTAGTTTTGGACTTTGTTCTTGATTTTTGTGTTCTCTTCTCCTTGTATATCTCCGTTTTTTCTTCTTGAGTGTTACTCTCCCTTCCTAGTGCCTCAAAAGCACTAGGATACTAACGTTTGCTCAAGTGCTTCTAGCTCATCCTAGGTACCAAAGCAACGTTATGGACATGGCTTGTCTAAGCTACCATCAATCGTCACGGGACAACTATGGGGCGAATTACCAAAACCCACAACTTTACCAACCATATCAACCTCATCAACAATCTTATGAACCCTCTTCTTATGGTTATCAAGAAAGTTGTCAAGGATCATTCCAACATCCTAACAACTACCAAACACCCTCACATAACCCACAACCGCAAAATCCCAACTTTGAGACTTGTCAATGATGGTTCAATTGCTTAAGAGCCAACAAGAGTCGATGACTTTATTGCAAAAGAATCAACAAGCGATGGTGGCTCAAATAATAGGGGTTAGGGAGGAGCTCAAGGCCCAAATAGAGGTGCAAGATGCTCGCATCAATGCACTCATGGCTCATATCACGATGTTGGCCACTCGAGCTCCGCAACATGTTGAGGAAGGTTCATTTGGGCAAGAAGGTCGGGTGCTTCCACAAGAAAGTCAACCCGATTGTGAAGCTACAAATGAAGAAGAGGGGGTCGATCAAGAGACCATTGTTGAGTGTTGCTTGGGTGGTGAAGATAGGGAGAGAGTAGAGGAAGTTGAAGCTTCAAGGGCCGACAATGAGGAGGAGAGTGAACACGATTCTCGAGATAACTCTTGGGGAGCCGATGTATTGGCGATCAAATTGGATTTGTTCGATTTTCTTCGTGATGAACCGGATGTTGACAGTCCAAGGCCAAGTGAAGACATACCTCCTCTAGGCCAATTAGACAAGGTGAGTGAAAAGGAGCGCAATACTTGGGAAAAAGAAGTAGATGCCTTGGAACTTGCTTTGTATGGGAATTTGGAGGATCCTAAAGCCTCTAATGAAGAAAACTTGATGCTTTCTCCTCCTCTACCGCACTCGATATCTAGCCCTTTGTCTTGTGAGACGGTTGGTGAAGAGGATCCTTGTCGGGCGGTGGAAAAGAGTTCCACTCTCGACCCCGTAGAAGAAGCGACACCCCTAGGGTGTGATCTCCCACATCATGACACCGAGCACGACTCTAGACCACTATACCTACCGGATGGTCATAAGGGTCGTAGCTATATTGGTTCCGAAGACCCGGAAGATCACGAGAACCCCGAGCATAATGAAGATGATCGCTTCTTCCCTCCGACTTGGAAACTTTTGGGAGTGGCTAGGCTTGGCCATGTGAGCTTAAATGAAGATGTTGCTAGGGCATTTGACTTACTCCTTCGAGCTCTTGATGGCTATGGAGGCGTTGTTGGTGAGAGTATTTAGTGTAAATATCTCTTTTTCTTTTCTTTTGTGCTTGTATTTGTGTTTATGTTTGTATTGTTTGGTTTCTAGGTTTGTTAGCCTTTGTAGAACTCTTGTTCTTTTGGATGTTTGATGAGCGATGTGAGGGAGGGAATTTGATGTTGTATTTGAGTTCATTGTAATAGTGTGAAGGAAAGGTGATTCCTAGAGGAGAGTAGATAATTATAGAGCATGGATCTTGAGTTTGGAAGTCGGTTTTTGAAGTTTCGGTGAAGTTTTTGGGGTTTTGGAGGTCAAGAAGACCCATCCCGGGCGGGAAGGAGGTTTCCCGACCGGTAAGGGTGTGCCATCCCGACCGGGATGGAGCCGTCCCGATCGGGATGGAGGTACGAAAATTGGAGCTTGCTGGAGTGCCGTCCCGACCGGGAAGGTGGCTTCCCGACCGGAACGAGTGTGTCATCCCGATCGGGACCATCCATCCCGACCGGGATGGTCTCTCTTCTCATCTTTTGGCCTCTTCTTTGACATTTGAGCCCACCCAACCATTGTATACCCCCACCCAACCTCCCTCACCCATCCTTGCTCACGTCATACGACCCTTACACTTCATTTACATACCCTCACCTCATTTCTCTTCCCTTTACACCGAGTTTCACATCGAATCCTACCCCCCCTCACACCATTACTACCTCTACCATGCGGTTCTATCAAGCTTGAAGCGGGATAGCAATGATGAAGACAAGCAAGTGCCTATATTGATCTATGAGACGATGGAGAGAGTGAGTTGCTAACCTATGGTACGGCAACTATCCTTTCTTTTCCGTTTTTGTTGTTGCTTGTTTTCCTTTGTTTATTCCCTTCCCCTTGTACACTTTTGTGTCTTGATGTCATGGTGGCCTTCGAGGCCTTGGTAGTGGTTGCTCTCGACTCTCGATGATGTGACTACATCGAGAGTCATTTTCAAAATCCAAATTTTACAAGTTTTTCACTCTTTCTTTTTGAGTATTTAGTCGGATTTAGGCGGAATCCGGGCTAGGTGACTTGATTACACCTAGCCCTCCCCTCCCATTTCCTTTTATTTCCTTCTTTTTATTTCTTCCCCCATCCATATCTTTTTCTCGTCTCGGCCCATGGTGACTTGACTACACCTCGGCCGGACACCTTCTACCTTTTCTTCATCTTCATTTTTGATTTTTAGCTTTATTTTCGTAGTTTCTTTTCTTTTTCTTTTGTCTCTCCGCACACTACGATTGAGCATATGAGAACATTGCTCGGTTTAAGTGTGGGGGAGCGATATTCTATCGTAGTTAGTTTTATTTTAGTAGTTTTTCGAAAAAAATCTTCAAAAACCCTAAAATTTTGAAAAATTTCACAAAAATCAAAAAGATTTTCTTTTTTGTGTCTTTTTCTTTTGTGTCCTTGTGTCGTATATTTGTCTTGTTGTGTGTGTTTGCCTCCCCTTTCCTTTTAGGTTGCTTAAATCACCGATAGCTTTGGAGAGCTTTCAAGACATTCGGTAACATCTTCTATCCCTTTTTCCCTCTTTCCTTCTTGTGAGTTTGGAGGAGATTTGTGATGATGTGTGCTCGGGTGGAGCTTTGTAAAGTTGGTGGTTGATTTGGTGACTTGATTGGAAGTTCGGGGTGGTGTTTGTTTTGTTCATGTGTTTATTTTGTTTTGTTTTGTTGTTTCTTGTCTCTTTTTCTTATTGTTTTCGTCATGTCTTTGTTTTGTGTGTGGTTGAGTCTTGTGTGTAAAAAGGTTTTCGAAAACCCGGTTTGGAGGCTAGTGTGCGAGTGTTTACTTTCCCTTCCTAGTTGTATAAATCGAGTCTTGGGCTTTAGTCTAGTAGAATGACCTTAAATCAATGAATTCGTTAGTCCTTTACCTTGATTCCACCTAGCTTACTAGGAACTTACTACGGGATTTGCACTTTTGACCATTATGACCACCCACGGTGTGAAAAGGCCTTGGTTGCCGAGTCCCGTCCCTTAGGTGACCTTGTTTGAAATTTGCTCGACTAGTCCAAGTTCTCCCCTTTTTGTGAGTATGAAGGGAAGACGTCGTCCCGACATACCCATTTCCCTACTCCCTACACAAATCCACACAATAAAAATGCAATTTGTTGATCTCTCTTTCTTATTACTAAGGAATGCCAAAAAAAGCCGAATCAAGCCAAAAAGGGCTAAGAAAAGAAAATGAAAGAAAATGAAAGAAAGAAAAGAATGAAGAAAAAGAAAAGGCACAAAAGCCAAAAAGAAAATAGAAAAGAAGAAAAAGAATGGCATGGCAAAACAAAGAAAAAAATGCAAAAGAAAAGAGAAAATGCCAAAAGAAAACCCGACTCACAAAAATAACCCCTATCCTCACGAAAATAAGCCTTTTTCCGACTTTTACCGTGAAGAGCCTACCAAAGGACCGAGTCCCTAGGAAGGATGATAGCGGCATTAGTCGGTCTTCCCTCATTTTGCATATTTCCACCTTTTTACTTGGACTAGTTAGGCGGTTTTGGACACGGGACGACCCTCTTGGCTCACGCTAAAGGGGGCGGGGTCTCACTTACCTAAAGTGTCGACTAACACCGTGGTTCTTCACTTTTCCACTCCGCCGATCGTCCCGTAGTACGTTTTTAGAAAGTTAGGAGGACCTAGGTAAGTTACCAACGTTTTTGTTGCTTTATCGTCATACTATTAGGGTTTAGTTCACCTTGATTTGTATTGCTAGCTTGGGAACGTTGTCACTTACCTCGAGTCCTAAACCGGTGCTTCTTTCACCGCTTTTAGAGGGAAGCGGTATTTCTTTTGTTTTGGGTGCAACCGATTACGTGTTTGTTTGTGTGTTTGTTTGTTTGTGTGTTTTGTGTCCGGTTGCATCCACAGTTTTGTCGCAAGACCCAACATGCCTTGCGGAGTGCACTTGTCCTCTAAGTGCACTCGCGTGAGTTGAAGGGGCGTAGGGTGCGCTAATACCCATTCGGATAGTTTAGTAGTAGTATGTGCTTACTCGAGGGCGAGTAAGGGTTAAGTGTGGGGGAGTTGATAAGTGTCATTTGTAGTGCCTTTTTCATAGTGTTTTGGTCCCATTTTCCTTGTAGAATCGCTCCTTGGGAGCGTTTTAGGGGCTTCTTATGCTTCCTTTAGTTCGTTTCAGGTTCCCGAGACCGATTAGGAAGAGTAGGAGCGATTCCGACTCGATACATACACATTTTGGAGCCAACGAGATAAAGGAACGATGACTCGAGGCCTTGGAATCGACCCCGAGACCTTGGGACCCAATCCCGAGCCTCCGAGACCCAATCCCGAGTCCCGAGAATCGGTGAGAAGTCCATGAGAACCAAGAAGGGACCAAAAAGATCATAATGGAGGCCTACAAGGCTCATCCCGTTCGGGATAAGCTCATCCCGTTCGGGATGAGGTGCACAAACAAGAAGGCTCCTGACCTGGGCCCATCCCGATCGGGATCAAGGCTTCCCGACCGGGACCGACCTCGTCCCGACCGGGACCAACCCGTCTCGGCCGGGACGGGCCTGCTGCTCACCTGCGCTTGCTTTCCTTCTTCTCCTTCCATTTGTAACCCTATATATATACCCCCCTCTTGTATTAAGACACTATCTTATGTTAGGCCTTTCATATTAGACTAAACCCTAGATAGTTTTAGCATAAATTAGTGTAGATTAGTCTTTAGATTATCGTTAATCTTAGATTAGTGCTTGTAATTTGGGAATTCTTCAAGATCTTCACCAAGCTTGACAAACTTGGATGTTTGTTTTGGGTCTTCCATTTATGCAAGTTTCTTTCTTCCTTTCATCTCTAGTTTGGTATAATCTTCTTTTCTCTTCTCTTAATCTTTGTTTTATCATTAAAGTTTGAATCTTTATTGTTTAGATTGTTCATAGTTTATAGTTCTCGTTAGTTTCATTATGCTAGTTTGGTTGTTTGGATTTATTCCTCTTGTTAGTGTTAGTTTTAGATTAGATATGTTAGAGTAGTATCTTGCTAGGGTTAGTAAGGCGATTAGGGTGTTAATTGGATAATTAGGGGATTGTTGGAGATGTTGGTGGAAGATTTGTGTTTCCTCTTGTATGATGCACATCACATGTTTGTTGAAATGCTTGATTGACTAAGTATGTATGAATGCTTGTTTTTCTTGCTTTTCTTTGTGGGTGATAGTTTGTTTGTGGGTTCGGACCCCTCATTAAGTTGCGAGAGCCCGGTGAGGACGACCCCTAGGTCGGTCTAAGTTGCGAGAGCCCGGATTCGACCTAGGCCTCGATATCACGCTAGTAACCCCGATTGTGTTGTGTAGCGCCGAGTTGGGTTTTAGGTGGAACCTCTAGGTGGGTCTAAGTTGCGAGAGCCCGGGCATTACCTAGATTACCCTACTTCCTCCTTCACCTCTAGCTTCCTCGACCATTCCGTTACCCCTTTGACCCCGACCTAATCCTAGCCCGTTTCCTTCGATAGTTTCCTTACCTTAGACCTAGCCTAGTTCTAGTCTCCCCCTCCTTAGATTAGCTTGTCTCGAACATAATCCTAGACCGTAGCATACCTTAGTCCATCCTCCCGTCCCTGTGGATTCGACCCGACTTACCCTAGCTACCCACTAGGTTTGCCGGTTAGTATTTGACGGTTGGGATTCACGACAAATCCTTCCCATCAGTTGCAGTAGATCCAGATGGAGCGACCCAAGACTTGTGTGCTCGTTTCTCTATAAGGAGATGAAGTAATTCATTTACTTCCCTCGTGAACCTTAGAGGTCCAAACTTTTTCTTCTCCTCTCAGGTCTTTATCATCTAGAATAATTGATTCTTTTCTTCCTGCTTCTGCCTTTTCTAATTCTTCCCTTATTAATTCTTGTCTTCATTCTTGAGATAAATCTTCGATTAATTCTCCTACTTTACCATTTTATTTCATTTTTCTCCCCTTGAGATTCTTGGTTAGATCGATTTCCGTCTCATTGAACCCCGTGAAAAGATATTGATGTTTGAGGTTTAATAAACCCTTGTTACCTGATTTGAGGATTGTGAGTCTACCCTATTTTCTAAGCAAGTAAGAAATTTTCCAGGTCTGAGTTGAATGGTATTACTCAAATTAATGGAATTAGGTTGATACTTTAGAGTCTGAACCTTGATTATAGGTTATTCTGATTATTTTGGAGTACTTAGAGTTGAATATATTTTTGGAGTAATAAGAGTGTGTCATATTTGATGGATACCCAGTACCTAACCTAGATCCGAACTAAGTATAACTGATAATATTACTTTGAGATTTTTACCTAATGCTTATTTGATGGATGCATCGCGAATACTTGGGATCATAGATTATTGTCTAAAGTGTTAACCTGAGCGTTGAGGTACCATCGAAGGTTTTCAATGATGTCGTTAGAGATTTTGGTGAACATGGATCTCCCGTGTTTCTTAAGGATTAGATCGTTGATCGTTGTTTAAGGTTGTAACCTTCGAACTTTGGAGTTGAGTTATCTAAACTTGGATGAATTATTCTTAATCTTGAAGAAGAGAACTATCTTACACAATCACGGTTTGTGGTGTTCTTTTGAGGAATACTTAATGCGAATCATCTTGATGGATTTATTGTTCAGAACCCTTAGTAGACCAACGAGATTGTGGCTTCATTGAGTTAATAAATATTTTGGTGGATTTGATGGTACGATATGAAATTTGATGGGATTCTCATAAACCTTGATCGAATGACGTGTTGAAGATGTGAGTGGTTGCGCCATTACCTATAGGTTTGAGCGTGTTTGAGGATTTGTTGTACTTTCCCTATTTCTGTACTTGTGGCATTATAAATAGGCTAGTGATCATTTTTGAGGATTTTTGTGCCCGAACATTGTTAATTGGTGGATCTTGTTTACTGTTCCTTACTCGAGAAATTTGGGATGTACCTCGAGTTCGAACCTTATGAACTTTGGATTTAGGAACCTTATCGGTTGCGAGTTTGGGTGTGTTATGATGGCCATTGGAATTTTAATGGATGAGATTAGATTGTAAAGCAATTGTGGATTAGTATTGAGTCGCTTAAACGATTGGATAATCACGAAAGACATTTTTGGAGATTGCGACCAGTAGTACCACTTAGTGCCTAATATTGGACTTAACGTTATTTGATGGAAGTTAGAAACCCGTGTTGTGGGAGTCGTACTGGGAATCTCGAGACGTTTAATTTATTCTCTAACCCTTGAGATCGAGCTCTTTTTGACTCTCAATTTCGTCCTTCCCTTAGCTTTTCTTTAATCCCGCTACTTCTTCTTCGGCCAATCCCTTTCGACTTCTTTATCGGGTTTGAAAACTTTTGTTTCGCTTTGTCATGGACCTTGGCTCTATTTGTCCGCTTACCATTTTCCCGAACCTTTGTTATGAAAAGTTCGACTAATTTTTTTTTAAAAAAAAAGGTTTGATTTTCATGAAATTTTAACATTTTGAGATATAAATTTCAAAATTTCGTTTTCATATACGTTTTTGGTTGCTAACATATATTTAATCCTGTTCAAAAGGGTCTTAATAATTTATTTTAAAGTATTTCGAAATTGTTTAAAATTTTAATTTTGGTTTTCAAGTAATCGAGATTTTTATGAAACTTTCGTAGTTGCAAATAGTTTGATTTCTATAGGATTATTTTCTAAAAATGGTTTAACATTTTCGAAAAACTTGGTATGTCTAAATTTTTTTTTTAAATTGTCGATAAACATTAAATCTATTATTGGAAATGTTTGACGAATTGTTCGATTTTCATTTACTAACTACAAAATTTGATTTCTCAAAATTTTGTTTGGTCTTAAGACAAAATATTGTCGAATTTCTTAATCAAAACGTTTTACTGTTGCTTTGAAATATTTGGGTACCTTTCACCCTCAAGTTCGTTTACAAATATTATTTATCATCATTATTTTATAAAATAATTTTTAACTTGTGATTTTATTGTTTTTAATGATTTTAAACTTTTGGAATTGAGCCCAACTCTTCTTGAAATAAATTTTGTCTTTGATTTCGATTTCATATCACGTTTGAAACTATGAAAATTTTAAACCAAGATTGTGATGCGAGTTAAGCAATCTCCTTTTGTTCAAATGATATAACCTTATTTTCCACTCTATTATTATGTTTTTGTTAGTTTCGAGGACGAAACTTCTTTTTAGTGGGGAAGATTGTAACACCCCTGATTTTATAAATTTAATTTAATTAAAGTTATGTTCGTATTTTATTTTGTTTACGATTTAACTCGTAATTCTTAAAAATTTTATAAAACGAATTTATTGTTTAATCGATTAAACTCCTAAAATTCTATTTGTCTCGGAAACTCTTTTATATTTAAAATATACTTTTATTTATGTTTTGATTTATCTTATACAATTAATTTAATTCTTATCGAAAATCTATTTCGACGATTTAAAATCTAAATTTTTTTTATTTAATTATATTTAAGCTCGAATTTCTATTTTCGGCTCGAAGTTCATTTATATTAAGTTTCGTCAAAATATTAATTTTCTTTCCTCGAGAAATCAATTTAATTCACTTAATCGAAAATTTATTATTTATCGGGAAATACTATTTGATCGTTTAATTATTTATTTCTATAAGCTTCGTTTTCGTCTCGAATAATCTATTTACTCATTTTATTTGACGGTCCGATTATTTATTAATTTTATTAACTTATTTAAACCCGATTCGTGGGTCAGTCAACTTATCGTTACGGAATTCGTTAATTCATGTTTCCGAGCGGATTCATTTAATTAATCTGTTTCTCTTTCACCCTTCTTAATTTGTGGGTCAACCAACTTATCGATACAGAATTTGTTTAAAACGTATTTCTAACCCAATTCATTTAATATATCCGCACACTTTTATTTTAAGTCGACTTTAATCTACTTGATTCAACTCACCACCTTATTCATCTCTTTTTCCCTCATCTTACGTGCACTACCCTTATGTTTCAGATTCCACCGTTTCTTCTTAACTTTCCTTCCCTCTTCTATTTTATTTAATCCACCGCTTCCTTTCTTCCCCTGCTTTCCCTCTCTCTCTTTGTTAATTACATCCTTTTTCCCTTCCTTTTTCTTTTCTTGTTTTCTCCGTATGTTGATGCTGCAGCCTCACCATCGTCTTCTTAGCACCGCGTCATCCATTCCCTTAGTATCCAACCTCCGATCAATTTTCGGTCACCCCTGTTTTTCCCCTCCGCGTGTTCCTGTCTCTGTGAAGGTAGTACCCTCTTCTGCTCCTTCTTTTTCCTTATTGTTAACTGCAGTTGTTTTCCTTTTTGGTTGATGCTGCTGCTCGCTAATCTCTCCTTCACCCTCTTCGTTCCTTTTCTTCTTCTTATTCGTTTTCTGCTGCTACTAAGTACGGCTATGAACTGCCGCTGCTGCTACTACTGCAACGCTCTTGATTGCTGCTGATGTCCTGTTCCTTCGGTTTCCTTTCTCGTATTCTTGAGGGTAATTCCTTTCCCCTTCTTCTTCTTCTTCTTTTTCGTTCTTCCTCCTGTACATTTGTTGCTGCTACATTTTCTTGTTGCTGGTCTGTTGCTGCTGTTATGTTATTCGTACTACTGGTGCTCTTCATTTCTTCTGCCGCTGTTACATTATCAATCGAAGTTCTTATCGTCTTTGTATGTTGCTGTCTGTTTCTACTCCTGCGATTCTTCTTATCCTTCTTCCTTCTTCTTTTCTTTTACTTCTTCGCCTGATTTGCTGTTGTTGTACGTACTACTGCTGGTCACTCTATCGAGTTTTGTTTGTTCTTTTGTTCTCCTGCTGTTGCTTCTCGCTACTGCCGTTACTGCTTCTGCACCTGCTGTTTTCTTCTTTTTTCGCATCTTTTCGTTCAGTGCTTTTTCGTGTTTGCTGTTGTTGTCTTCTGTTCCGATTTCCGTCCTTCTTCTCCATCTCATTTCGTAGTCCTTCCTCGTTCTCTTCTTTCCCCTTTTCCGTATTCTCATTATCCAAATCTCGTTCTTTTTCCGTTTCGTGAAGGCCTCGGAGTTCTATTGAATCGGCTTACAAGTTCTAAGGTTCGAGCTTGGTCTAATCGAGAAAGGCAAGTACGTGATCGCTCGGTTATCGTCTTAAGGTAACTTTAGGACGTTACTCGATTTTATATCGTATGTTTGAGTAGTAGTGTGTAGTAAATATTTTAACTTCGATTTTCTAATTTTAGCTGTTTATTATTGCTAATAATTTTTTTTTTAAAATCGTATGCCTTAAATACTTTACAACTTACGATATCGTTAGTAAATTTAATTACTTACGATCGTTATAATATTTTGTTGGTTATCATGACACTAGTAACTAAATAATAAAGATTTCATATTTTCTTCATATTTCGTAAACTTATAATTTTCACTTAAAAATCGTATTTTTATATTTTATTCGAAATTTGTATACTTGTTAATAAATTAATTTTTCGTTTTACGACTTATATTAATAAATGAAAAAGTAGTCGATTTTTTTTTAATACATTTTTAGTCGAGACTATTTTCCCTAATAATTTCTCATTTGTCTACGATTGATTATTTTTAGTAAAATCAGTATTATTTATTGATAAAATCTATTTGTTAAATTAATTCGAAAGTTTTATAAAATCTCTTTTAATTTGTAAAATTGGTCGACTCAATTAATTTTGATATCCTTTTTCTTTAAACATATCTTTTCTAAAATCTATATTTTTAACTCGATTTCCTAATTATTCCTAAAATACTATATATTGACTTATTATATTTTATTTATATTTTGGGTAACGAATTTAGAAATATATTAAAGTTATGATAACGACGATAATAATAAAATGTTAATTTTGTTAGATAAGCTATTTTTATACGTTTCACTTATTTTAATAACTTACGTATTTTCTATAAGACTTTCTATTTTAATTAAGTTTCTAAAATTAGTAAGTTTCTATTTATAGAAAGTTTCCCTTTTATATAGAATATTTATTCTTTTTATCCTCGTATTATTTATATTGATTATATCTTTTGTATATCGATAATGGCTTGTTTTGGAGTTATGGAAAAAAGACAAGTGTGAGGTTAGAGTAATATCATCTGGGGTTTACGGTTTTGCCATCAGCTATAAGGCTAGTGTATCAGGAATCGGTACATTAGTTGTTGAACCGGGTGACAGGTATCCCGGGAGTTGTGTACATTTTGACCTTAAGCTTAGGCCTCGCAGTAAGTCGACGTTATAAGTTGAACTGGGTGACAGGTAATCCCAGGAGGGATGTGCATTATCTTAAACTAGGGCCACGCATTTATAAGTCGCCGTCTCATTATGGTTGAGTAGCCTAGTTAGAGACCGAAGTTTGATTTGTTTGAACTAGGTTCTCGAAGCTAGTTTTTAGTATTCTCCTTGTGAAAGTCTGACCTTCTACACTGAATATTTCCATAACGCCATTTTTGAATATTTATATTATCGATTGATTTTAACTTGCAGGTTGGCAAGTGCTTTAAGTTTTCTTCGGAAGCTTATTTTTATTATATCATTTAATGTTTTCCTTTTTAAGTATTTTGATATAATAATACTATTATTTTTCCATATGATATAATATGGCTGGGAGAACATCCGAGTTACTCCCCACTAACGTGGCTGTTATGTTTATAACATGACAGGTATTTGCTGCTGGGTTTTGGGTGTGAGCTAGCGAGTAGCATGGATCCTACTCTTTCTTCATTCACAATTTAAGGAATTGTATAAACCGGTTGGGAGAATTTCTTTTTAGCCCTTTTGTAAAAAGAGGCCTTTGTATTGACTTACCATTTCTTTTAATAAGATATAGTTTGGCAGTATGTTTTAATCCCAACTCTACAGTGTTTCCGCCACTGTATTGCGTTAGAATTTCTAGGGGATTACATCAACAGTGAACAGTGATGAAACATGGGAAGAGAGAAGGAAGAGGAACAAGCAGCAGTTCGCACATTAACAGGGTCGACAAATACAATAGCAGGTGCGAACAACTGAAAGTAAGACACACTAACAGCCTGAACAACGATAACAGCACAACGACCAGCAACAACGCAATAGACACAACAGCAGAACGAAGAAGAACAAGAGAAGAAAGATGGAGTCAAACGCAGCAAGAGTGAGATAGCAACAACGACACAGCAGAAGAGAAAGGTACTAAAAGAACGAGAATAGAAAGGGGAAGAAAGAGAGAGTTTATCATAAGTAAGGAACAATGGCGAAGGCGGCTAGGGAGAGCAATTCTTTGGAGATTCTGAGAAGTTCTCCGACACGATGGCCAAAGCTTCATCGTCAAGGTCTCCGATTTTGAGCAACATCACTAAACGCAAGAACAAGGGCTCTAGGAAGGACAAAGATCATTTTGAGGACATTATTTTGAACAAGCCTGATGTGGACGTACTGATGCGTGCCGTTCCTATTCGATTTTCACCTATTTTGGCACGCATTTCCGTGTCGTTTTATTATTTTTAGGAGTCGGATTACGTTATTTTCTCCCATATGTGCTACTCGGGTATTATTTTGTTGTTCTGCAGGTAATCGAGACCGTGTAGTTAAAAGAGTTAAAAATTACGTCAAAATCGTTAAAGCTCTAAAACCGATTCATTGTACCAAAACTAAGAAGGAAGGAAGTCTATTGACTAAGAAGACTGAGTCTGTAGACTAAGAAGCAAAAAGGAAGTAAGAAAGCATGAGTCTGTAGACCAAGACACAAGTCTATAGACTAAGAAAGTGCAAGCAAAGCAAACAAGACAAGTCTGTAGACTAAGAAAGTGCAAGCAAAGCAAATAGAGAAGGAGAAGATCGTAGACTGTGTAAGAATTGGAGGCCAAGACTGAAGCAACCAATCTACAGACTAGGATTTATAATCTAGCATAGATATTTTGTTTACATTACCCACGTTCTCCCTCCTTGGTGACTACCCTTCCTTTACCCCACTACCTTATGTTTTTACGTATATTGAGAATTTAGTGGGGGATTGAGGTGTTAACAGTTAGTGGGGGAAGTTAGAGGTAGTTAATCAAGAGGTCTAGATTACTATAAATAGGGCTGCTTATCCCTCAGTTCACTAGATCTTTTATCTCATCTTTTATCTATCTTTTTCTCATTCAATCATTCACACAGATTAGTTTTAGGTTAGTTTCCTGTAAATATTTACCTTTTATTTTTATCAAGTTTATTTCTCAGAATTCCGGTTTTCATATTCTCGATCGGGTTATTTTTATTATTCTAATTCTCCGTCTCTGTTCTTTTGTTTATTCCAATCTGGTACTTTCTTCATCTTCCCTAATCTTCTCTCCTTAATTATTGCTACTGTTATTTTTTCTTCTTTTCTTAATTTATCCATTTCCTGTAACTTTTCTTTTATTTTCTTTTATCTTTCCTTTTTATTCATTCTCATTCATCCTGCTTTCTTTATTCATCATGTTTTATTCCGTCATTATTACTATAAATATGAGTAGCTAATTTCTCCGTCATTAGAGTTTAGGTGAACTGTGAATTGAATCGAGTTTATATGTGTGGACTAAATAATCGACCTTTTTGAGTTAAATCGCTCTTGCAACATTATAACGACGAGTAATTAATTATAGGCAGTAATTGATTATTTGTATCTGTAAATCCCGACCTAAGATCGAAAGCCTAGAACAGATTAGACTCGTTGTAATCTATAGAATTCCCTAATAAGTAGCGAGAGCCCGTTAGGTGACTTCTAGGATGACTAGTGATCCGAGAGGACCGTGTCGATATTCTTTAACTCCTCTTAACTGATTATTTGGAAATCGTTTATATGCTTGTTTTAATCGTAGTGATCCGACGACTCTAGTGTTTTTCCTAATTCATTAATTCATACTTTTATTAATTTCTTTAATTCTGTTAGACTGTCAGTTCACCAAAATCAACCTAAAATCGTGACTCGATAATTTAATTGACTAACATACAATTTTCAACCTGCCTCCCAGTGGAATCGACCCTACTTGCTGCTAACTACCTGTTAGTAGTAATCTAGGACTATTTTGATTACGGTGACGCGACTTACCCGTTATCAATTTTGGCGCCGTTGCCGGGGAGGCGACGCAATTTTATTTGTTAGTTAATTAATTTATTTCTCTTCTCGGGGAATATTTATTCCTTGAGACCAATCTCACTGTTTCTATGAGAATTGTTGTAGATTTTCCTCAGGAGCACGATGAGACTTTTGGAGCTTACATACAACGGTTTTGCGTCTGGCTTGGCTCTTTGCAACGAAAATATTTCACTAATGAAACACTTGTTCTTTCCGTCCTGAAGGGAATGACAGACTCTACTAAAGCCTATTTATTTTCCACGTGTAAGGACTTCGAAAGCAAGTCCTACGACGAGGCATTAGAGTACCTTGACTGGCTAGCTGAAGAAAGCGTGAAACCCGGTTTTTCACTTTCTTTGACTAATGATGAACCAGTCGGTGAGAATAATGATGTGAATGTTTTTGAGAATCCTTATTTTAACACTGAGACAGGTTGTGACGAAAGCTATGACACGAGTCTCATGGCTCCATTTTGTGAGAATCTATTTGATGAGGTTCGTGAAGAACCTTTTAATTTGGAACATGAGGTCAAGTGGGACCGATATGAGAATGAAACATTTGAGGAGAATATTGAGGTTCGATGTGATGAGTATGAGGACGACATTGTAGAAGAGCCATTGGTTACTTTACCCGTTATCGCTTCTTATTCTAAGGTTTTGTCCTTCGTTCCCTCTATTCCACTTCTTTTCCTCCTCCGTATTTATCGGCCCCACTTCCGTTAATTTCTGACCACATTTCTCTGAACACTGACACTTTTTTTTTTTTTTTTAACATTGATTCATTATGTTTTGCTGACAAGAGGATTAGTTTAGTGTTTCAGGTGGAAATTGGTCTTGCAGTCCGTGATAAGATGACTCGTTCCGTATTTCATACTTTTACTACTAACATCTTATCATGTCCATATATCTGCATTTATATTTCTTGTGCTCGGGAATATGACATGTTACTGAGGGCTTTGATTCGTTTTTTTAAATAAATTTATGAAGTGAGCCGAATCACGGTCGTGCGGGACCGTAAAAACCAGCGCTGCCCGGGAGGCAACCTGGGTATTTATTTTTTATGTTTTTAGGAATCCTAATAACGTAGTTGCATATAGTTGAGTGAGAAAGAGGATACTAATATGTTGTCGAGACGGTGTACAGGGTAAACGAAGTTACTGTAACTTTTCTAATTGAAGCTCGGATTGGAGTAATTTCGGCGAATTGTGTGTTAGTTCGACTTAATTTAGTCGAAACAAAATCGGTCGACCCGTGTCCCCAGTCGGTCATATACCAGACCCCCCATCCACCCACTTCATATTCCTCCTTCAGCCTAATCTAAGCCCTACTCCATTACTCTAAACCCACTTCATCTTCCTCCTTCAACCTGACATTAACCCTAACTGGCTAACCACCATGTCGCCTGCCACCGCGCTGCCTCCATCTACCTCCGCCTTCACGCCGTTCACCCTCCACCCCCATTCATACTCGTCGCTGTCCACCACTCATCACTCTTCTACCACCCTCAATTTTCTCACTCCGTCGTTTCTGTTTCGTCCATCGCCGCCGGCTGCCTACTCCCACTCTTGTCGCCGTCCGACTCAGTCGCCATTCCTGCGTCATTCCTCGCCTGACTTCGACTTCCCTCGCCTGAGCCTCATCCTACTCCGTCATCCCTCGACCTCCGCCGCTTTGTCACTATTCCTACAACAGTCGCCGGTCATCTGTCAGGCGTCCTGTACTTCGCCCCCAGTTCATCCGATGGCAGTCAATCGGTCTTCTCTTCGCTTCTCCTCGCCTGACCTCCATCTGCTCCCGCCGCTCAGTTCTGCCGCCAATCACTTCGCCGTCTCCTCCACCCTTCGCAATCTTCCCTTCGCCTAACTTCGTCGTTGACGTCGTACCCTTGTCGGCTGCTGTCATCTTCTAGCAGCCCCATTCATGGGCTTTACTGGTCTGATTGTCAACTTCTTCCAGCGTCCAGCATTAACTACTGCATTCGAGTGACGGGTTCTTAATTTTTGATTTCTACGTGTTTTCTGGATTTCACGAGTTTCCGTGTTTGTTTTCTGCCTTTTCACAGGATACCGTGGAACACGAGAAACAACCCAGTAAACGTGCTAGAACCAACACACAACTCGAGACGAAACAAGTGGACACAGAAATCGAGGTCGTCACGGAGTCAGCACCGGAGTCGAAATTGGACTGTGTTTAGAGTTCGGTTTGGAGAACCTCGGACGTAGTAGGTATCTCTCCCACTCACTCACTTAGTTATGCTTTTTAGTTATTTTTCCTTTTCTCCGTGTTGTCTGATTTGTGTTTGATACAATGAGGACATTGTATTGTTTGGTTTGGAGAGGGTAACTAATTTGCATTAGTTTCATATTTTCTGTATTTCAGCATGCATTTTTTTTTTCATTTTAGGTGTCGGAGCGGGTTAAGCAACAATGATGAAAATGCTTTTGCCTCTCTTTTTCTCGTTTCATTAACTTTGTTTTTTTAGTGATATCTTAGTCCACTTGGTCAAGTCTTAGGTTATGGCACTTTTCGATTGCTATTTCAGTGAACGAATAAACTTGGCTTAAATTGTTGGCAAGCTACTTAAATTCTGAGATTAGAGCCTTTTCAAGATCGATGACATCTATGATCGGTCTATTTAGTAATGAGAGTAGTTCTCCGTATTTCGCATGTAACATCAATTTGCATAGGTGTGAAGTCTGTCTCTTAAGTCTTTCTTCATTCGGGTCGCAACTATAGCATGTATTGAGGCTTTCCTTTTTTTCCTTCTTTATTTCCCTTTCCCGTTTTCGTTTTCACTCAAAACTCGAATTATCCCTTCACTAAAAAATTAACCACAAACCTAAATTGCCTACCCTAGTCGAGCTAGTCATGGTGGTATTGATGCTTTGTTGAGATAAGTTGGTTTGGTGTAAATAAGTTTCAATTTTTGTATATTCCAAAAAAAAAAATGAAGAATAAAAGAAAAGTGGAAAAAGAATTGAGTTGTGAACTCGGATACATCATTATGGAGTCGATTTTGGTGAAATAATTATGATATGAAGAATACATCCTTAATCGACGTTGATTTTATCGTTTGTGTAGTTGGTATTTTGTGTAATTTGGAAGTTTGGATTGTCTAGCTCGACTATTAACTCCACATTCCCAAAATTATAACCCCTTCTTGCCCGTCACTTAATCCATACCCCATTTCACCATTTTGCGCCTTGATATGTGTTTAGGTCTCGATTAGTTTGAATGTGCAAGTGATTGGTAGAGATTGTCATCAGATTAGAATGCATGCATGTGATTATAGGTTGCAGATTAGGCGAGTGTCTCTCTTCTTCTCTATCTTACATATATATGCCGAATATTTTTCATGAGAGTAGAGTGTAACCGCGAGAGTCCGACAATGATAACCCTAGCAAGTTTGACGGTTCACTGTTATTCTTTTGATTATGCCATAGCTTGAGTCAGTTCATCTTTTCTAAATGTCGCTAGACTGAGTCAGTTTTTGTAGCGAGTCTAGTATGGGTAAACAGCTTTGAGTTGTATACCGTTCCCATAGATCTTGTGTTTGATTGCTTGAGGACAAGCAATGGTTCGGTTTGGGGAGATTTGATGTGTGCCGTTCTTATTCTATTTTTCACCTTTTTCGGCACGCATTTCCGTGTCGTTTTATTATTTTTAGGAGTTGGATAACGTTATTTTCTCCCATATGTGCTACTCGGGTATTCTTTTGTTGTTCTGCAGATAATCGAGACAGAGTAGTTAAAAGAGTTAAAAATTACGTCAAAAATCGATAAAGCTCTAAAACCGATTCAATGTAAGAAAACTAAGAAGAAGGAAGGAAGTCTATAGACAAGCAGGAGTCTGTAGACCAAGAAACAAGTCTATACACTAAGAAAGTGCAAGCAAAGCAAACAAGAAAAGTCTGTAGACTAAGAAACAAGTCTATAGACTAAGAAAGTGCAAGCAAAGTAAACAAACAAGGAGAAGTCCGTAGACTGTGTAAGAATTGGAGGCCAAGACTGAAGCAACCAGTCTACAGACTGGGATTTACAGTCTAGCATAGATATTTTGTTTACATTACCCTCTCCCTCCTTGGTGACTATGCTTCCTTTACCCCACTACCTTCTGTTTTTACGTATATTGAGAATTTAGTGGAGGATTGAGGTGTTAACAGTTAGTGGGGAAGTTAGGGGTAGTTAATCAAGAGGTCTAGATTACTATAAATAGGGCTGCTTATCCCATAGTTCACCAGATCTTTCATCTTATCTTTTATCTATCTTTTTCTCATTCAATCATTCACACAGATTAGTTTTAGTTTAGTTTCCTGTAAATATTTACCTTTTATTTTTATCAAGTTTATTTCTCAGAATTCCGGTTTTCATATTCTCGATCGGGTTATTTTTATTATTCTAATTCTCCCTCTCTGTTCTTTTATTTATTCCAATCTGGTACTTTCTTTCCTCTTCCCTAATCTCCTCTTCTTAATTACTGCTAATGTTATTTTTTCTTCTTTTCTTAATTTATCCATTTCCTGTAACTTTTCTTTTATTTTATTTTATCTTTCCTTTTTATTCATTCTCATTCATCCTGCTTTCTTTATTCATCATGTTTTATTCCGTCATTATTACAGTAAATATGAGTAGCTAGTTTCTCCGTCACTAGAGTTTAAGTGAACTGCGAATTGAATCAAGTTTATATGTGAGGACTAAATAATCGACCTATTGAGCTAAATCGTTCTTGCAACATTATATTGACGAGTAATTAATTATAGGTCGTAATTGATTATTTGTATTTTGTAAATCCCGACCTAAGATCGGAAGCTTGGAATGGATTAGACTTGTTGTAATTGATAGAATTCCCTAATAAGTAGTGAGAGCCCGTTAGGTGACTTCTAGGACGACTAGTGATCCGAGAGGACTGTGTCGATATACTTTAACTCGTCTTAACTGATTATTTTGAAATTGTTTATATGCCTGTTTTAATCGTAGTGATCCGACGACTCTAGTGTTTTTCCTAATTCATTAATTCATACTTTTATTATTTTCTTTCATTCTGTTAAACTGTCGGTTCACAAAAATCAACCTAAAATCGTGACTCGATAATTTAATTCACTAACTTATATTTTTCAACCTGTCTCCCTGTGGAATCGACCCTACTTGCTGCTAACTACCTGTTAGTAGTAATCTAGGACTATTTTGATTACGGTGATGCGACTTACCCGTTAACACGTACCCGTAAATGAGAAATCCATATAGGAGATTATGGGAATTCCCGCGTATTCACTGACTGATGATGAGGTTGAGGATGCTGTGGGCATAGAGGAGATTCATGATGTCAGTTTGGAAGGTGATGATAATGACGGTATGTGGTTTCTGAAATCAGGACGGAAAAGCATACCAGTTACGTCTAAGGACAATAAACCACGATTACAATTGACTGTAGAGGATGTGTAATTTGAGATTGCATTCTGGTCTACTGTTGTATATGTGTAGACACCCAAAATTTGACCGCCAGGTGTCTATAGCAGTTTCCAAAAAAACACCCGATGATGATCGGACGCAAACATGACTTAGTATACTCGGACTTGGGCTCGGAATCAATAATATCCGACATGGACTTTTAATGGAGTAAAAATCTCACAAAACAGACCTCAAATTCAGGCCCAGTGGGTCGTTCCGAGTCAAACAAGACTAATTTGGGCCAAAACCGACACCAAAGATAAATCCCGCCTTTTAGCGACCGGGTCAAAACCCGGTCAAAGACGAAACCGTCTCAGAAATCAGCCAAGTACGTCTCGAAACTTGCGCCACAATTCAAAATCAGCCAAAAATCAATCCAAACCTATCCAAATCAATCACAATCAATTAAGCACAAATCAAGGGCAATCACGCCCAAAATAGCCCGGATTAATTGATCCACTCGATCGAGTGGATTGGCCACTCGATCGAGTGGAGCCTCTTTGAACCCGTCCAGGTTCATTCGCAGGAGCACTCGACCGAGTGCACCCGCACCACTCGGTCGAGTAACCCGGGGTCGGGGCTCCCTATAAATACCCCATGACCCCATGCACAAACGACACAATTTTACTTCAAGTGCAACCTTCTTGCAACCACACTTACAAACTTCTCAACTCGTTTGCGTGCATACAAATCCCATACACACAATACTACGACCCTAGCGACCCTAGGCAAGACACACAAAACCCGAGCCCCTCGTCCCTCGGAGAACCGGTGAAGCATACACACATATACACACCATAACTCGCATACATCCTCGATACTCCCAAGCCCGTGCCGCTATTACGAGTCCATTTCCGAGGTCCTTACTAAGCATGTATGTTGAGGGTGTCCTAAACCCCATCTCGATCTCTTTTCTTCTAATCTCATTTTCATTTATCGTATTTTCGTATCGTATTTATAATCATAATCATAGTAGTGACACTAGCATTAATGTTATCATACTTTCGCGTCTTCATTTTTGTATCATCATTTCTTTATCATCATTATCGTCATAATGTCGCATAAATGCATTTTAATACGAAAAATTCGGTTTCGAATGCGTTGAACTATGATAATCAACCAAAAGCCATAGTTGAACGCATTCAATCCCATTTCCAATTAGTACGGAACCCGTTGACACGAAAACCGACGTCACACAATCCGTAAGGATTAATATCGACGTCGTGACGTAGAGGGGCGCAATTCCGTCACTAATCAAATTTTTATCAAACAATAACCTTTTCTACAAAATTCCGATAACGGTATTATAACCATACAAGACATGATTATAATACCGACAAACCGAGTTAAATTTAAATCCGTCAATATTTTTATTTGACTCGGCCAATCATCGATTTAAAACACATTAAAACAAACGAGTCACAACTCGTACAGGTGCCACTCGACCGAGTACACCTGCTACTCGATCGAGTAGCACCTTAAAAAACGGGCAGTAGCTAATTTAAAGACACACTCGACCGAGTCAGGCCATGACTCGGCCGAGTGGGTCCTATAGCCCAGAAATCCGAGAGCTTTAATGCAACATTCGAGCCTCGTCTTTTTTTTTTACGACTTAGTCGACGCGTGTAAAGTCAATCACGTGATCTCCTTTTCAAAATTCATGCATATCACGACACATAAACGATTTTGATCGACGGTCTCACACTATTAATTTTATGTCGACGACTCTTTAGTCGTATCCGACGTATAATTAATTTAGACTCCATTTCTCGAGGTGATAAATCGGGACAAGGCATCGAGGTTCGAGATCAGGCTAGCACCACGTCTAGGTCTCGAACCTCCGTCCTTTGATTAATACGCAATATAATGTGTAACTAATTAAAGTTCGTCCACCTACACAAATTCACGGTCTAGTTTATACACGGGTCCGTTTACAATTATTGCTCGTCATTTCAATTGTATATTTCGATTATTCTATTTCATTGTACGCCGTATTGTGAATTCCGGGTTGTATTCCGCCCGTGTAACTTGTAACCGATTTATTTCGCTTTGCTTTATTTATTTGCGTTTTACCGTTTATAAATGAACCCTCGCATGCTAAATCACTTCGACAATAAATTAGATGCATTAAATTGACGTAGCTCACATTTAATTCGCATGCTTAGCTAAAACGCTGTTTGCATAACATTTCACCGAATTACTAGCGCGCATATTAAAAAGTCAAACGATGTCCTAGTAGAGGCCGCTAAGAGCGGGCGGGGTTGGGTGTCCTTAGTGGGCTTCCCAACACGTACCCTCACCCCTTACTCAGAACCGTGGTTTCCGGATGTCCGAATCCATTGGCAACGAGAGTCATTCAATATACGATTAACCGCCCAAGTCGGCATCTATATCGATATGCAAAGGGACGAGCCCAATAAACTCTCAAACCGAAATGGGCCATACTTTGTGTATGGACCATGGCGATATAGAGTGGGCTCGAACGGTTCCGAATAACCATAAAATTCGGTGGCGACTCCATTTCGACTTAAATTTCAATTCGATCCTTCTCATATGGAGGTTCATTCGCCTACCCAAAACCCGCGCGTGGCCGCGTCGGGGTGGACCTACGTCATGTCCACAATTTGGCGACTCCGCTGGGGATCAACGGATGTGTGCCTTACCATCGGAGTTCTCAGGGTGAGACTCAAATAGAAATCGTTTGACGAGTACAATATGCGTTTTAGTTTTACGGTTCATGCATAACCCCATATTTACCCGGGCCGGTACTGGTGACCGACGTCCCACTATACCACGACGTATTCAGTCTTGGATACGTTAAAGGTGTTCATGGTCGACTCATATGGACTTTGCGGCATGTTCTAAATTCCACTCGAGTTAGAAAGACCGTCCCGTTTCTCGACTAGACCATGAACACTGGTATAGACCCTATTCAGACCGACCGAGACTTAGTGTAAAGCATACATGGCGTCGTTATAATGCTTACGTGACTATGTGCTACTTGGTTTCCGTGTCGTTTTCAAAAACCGTCATTTCAAAAAATGCATCTTTCCAAAAATATTCAAATTCTCAAAAACTCGGAAAGCTGCCGAAATTTAGACTTAAGATTTGACTCAAAACAAGCCTTTTTTTAGCCGGCATGCTGCCCATTTCAAAATTCGAATCTCCGATCCACCATTCGATTTTCGAATTTTCAAAATTCAATTTTCAAATCCTCGCGATGCCATTTTCAACTTTCAAATCTTCGAGATGCCGTTTTCGATTTTCAAATCTTCGGGATCTCATCTTCAAATTTTCAAATCATCGGAAATTTCCTTTTTTCCAACATTCAAATTTTCAAATTTCAAGATATCCAAATTTCAAAACCCGGGACACATACCGAATTTAGAACTTATGATTTTACTCAAAATAGCCTATTTCTAGCCGGTATGCTGCCCAATTCAAAACCCGAAAATATTTTCGAACCATCAAAACCAAGGCTCGATACCCTTTCCGATTTTTTCTCGAAAAATCGGGCCTTCCCCCGAGATTTTCTCGGGTTTTCCAAAACTATCAATTTTTCCAAACCTTCCTCTTCTTAGGACTTCCCGTATTTAGCAGTGTCGGGTCATGTCGTAAGTCGTCAAGGTCTGTAGCGTCGAAACTCTGTTGATCTTATATCACGAGTTTCCTCCCCACCCCCAGTCTGCCTTATTAGACTAAGGCAAAGCCCACCTACGTAGGACATACTCCTACAAAGGAGGGCTCGTCTACACACTCGAGTCCAAAGTCTGGGGTTTAGTCTCATGTGAACCTTCCTTCGAACGAGACTAGGCTCACCAAGGCCGAAATCTTAAGGAAGTCACATCACCTACGAGTCATCCGTCTAGATGTCTTTCTCAAGTCCTTTTTCTTTCGGGTCGCTCGGGATGTACTTGTTTTAATTCCAAGGTCTGGGTTCGGTTCCTGATTACGTGGTGTTCTTACAGACAGGCCACCGGCAACCAGACACGCTCGAAGGATGGCCACTTTGAACAGTCTTCAAACCTCTCTAGATGCCATAATCGAGAAGCAAGCCGACATCGAAGCCCAACTGACTGAGATGAGGGCCGGCCAAGTGGCCATTGTTGCTCGCTTAGCTACAGTGGAGCAAAGGACTCCTAATACCGGGGTCACGGAACCCCTAACTGAACTAGTTAGCTCGGTCCGCCGATTGGAAGAACAAGTCTACTTAACCGGGAATAACAACATCCATCGAGAGAATAGTCGGGATTACAACCCGGTAAGTGACAAACTGCCCGCAAACCTGAATCTCACGGGCCTACCTATGTTCGAAGGGACTGAAGACCCGCTACTACATGTGCGGGCCTTCAAGGAGTTCATGGCCATTAAGGGGGTGGACTCTTCTATGTTTAAGAACCTCTTTGCTGCATCTCTGGAGAAACACCCAAAGGCCTGGTACTACAGGCTAGACCCAAAGAAGTTCTCAACCTGGGACGATGTGGCTACGGAATTCGCTCGGAACTACGCTGATAACACCGAGATCCAAACCACTATGCGGTCCCTAGAGGTTATGGCCCAAGAACCTAAGGAGGGCTTTACCAAATACCTCCAACGCTGGAGGGCCGAGAGTGTCAAACTGGTCGATAAGCCCAGTGAGAAGACTTTAGTGGAGGCCTTTGTCAAGAACCTCCTCCCTTCCTACCGGGTTCACCTCCGGTATGCTGTCATACCCAATTTCACCACTCTTACTGAAATGGGCATGAGAATTGAAGATGATCTAAGGCAAGAGAGCCTGACTAAGGCCTCTAACAAGGGTTACCAAGGAGCTTCCTCATCCACTACTAAACCTCCGGCCGCAACCCGAAGCATCTTCGACACGGTTAACCTTTTGGATGCCTCATCCAAAAGAAACGTCCCTCATAGGGTATTCACTGATATAGGGACTACCTATACATATGCCTTACAAAGGCTATCTTCCGAAGGCCTGGTCCAGCCGATAGGCCCAACTCCCGAAGTCCCAGTCGAAAAACGCTCCAAGAGCTACAACGCCCAAGCCTACTGCCAATATCACTGAGGCAATGGGCATGACACCGAGAAGTGTTGGAAGCTTAAGCATCTAATTCAGGATTTAATTGAGAGCGGGAAAATACCACTACCCGGGGACAAGCCAAGCAACAAGGACAACCCCTTTAGCTCTCATGCCATCTTCACCGGTGAGGTGATAGACTGTTCTCATCTTATCTCTCCTTTCCTCCCACAAATCAATGGGATCTGGTTCGATGATGAAGAAGATGTATACCTCGCCAAAGGGGAAACTGTCCCCGTTACCCTCGAAGAAGTCAGGAAGGCTAAATCCAAAGCTTTAGCCGGTAATTCCCTCACCAAAGACGGCTCAGTCCAAGCAACCGTCACTGAACTTACCAGGACAGAAGAAGCCATTGAAAAACCAAGCACCGATACGGCTCTTGTTAAACAATTGAAAAGGACCCGAGTTGACCTCACTATATGGCAACTCTTGGTTAGCTCACAAGAACATCGAGAGGCACTTACTAAGGCTCTCGATCAGATCAAGGTCGATTCCCAGGTTACCCCTACTGAAATGGTAGCCACTATTTTACCTTACCTCAAGAGCAGGTCCAAAGGAGAAGGCCCATCAATCACCTTCTCAGATGCCGACCTACCACCGTTCGGGGACTCTCACAATCTGGCCCTATACATCACAGTGATTTGCCGGGGTAAGTATCTTCCGATGACCCTAGTTGACGATGGGTCCGCGGTGAACGTCCTCCCGCTAAGGACTGCCAAAGCCCTCGGGATCACTGAGGCCGACTACATACCAACTGCCCACACTATCCAGGCTTTCGACGGAAGCCCAAAAGCAGTTTCCGGGGCCGTCAAACTGACTATTGTGACCGGCCCGATCGAAAAAGAGCTAGAATTCCAGGTGATCGATGTCACCTCTTCCTTCAATCTACTCCTAGGAAGACCATGGCTCCATGCTGTGAAGGCGGTATCTTCTACTCTATACCGAAAGATCAAAATGCCCCTGCAAGACGGTATTATCACCTTAGAAGCAACCCCAATGACCGTGGCTAGCTGTAACACTACGGACCGCACCGACCTTTGGGGGTTCGATTTTGTAGGGATGATTGAAGAAGAAATCCTTTTTAGGCCCTACTTCACCACAAGCATCGACACGATGCTACAAAACTTGGGGTACTTACCGGGGGCTACTTCGAGGCCAAATCTTCCAGCTGGGAAGATTATTGAGGTCCTGAATGATGGGGAATCTCACTTCGGTTTAGGGTATGCTATAACCCCGGGAAACGTGGTCCGAGCAGGGATTGAGAAGGCCTGCAACATCATCAAGGGCACCTACTTGGGCCCTTATAGCCCAAGACTGAGTGATTACTTCGTCACACCCGTATTTGGAGCTATTCAAGTTGGCCTATATCAACCAACCATCACGCATCCCGAGGCTGCACTAGCTCGGGAATGCAACTACATTCCAGATGACATATTTGCCCTCCTCCAAGCTGAATCCAAAGAGGGTACTGACAATGCCGAGCCCGTGCTGGGACTCCTATTCGGGGAGGACAAAGCTGTCCCGAACCCCAAAGAAGACTTGGTGAACCTGATCCTTCGAAGCAACAAGTTCGACCCTTCGAAGCTGATCTCGGAAGTCGGTGCTGATACCGGGAAAAGAAGCTGGAAGAAGACCGTCAAGTGGACCGACGGTCAAGGCCGAGTCTACAAGCTGACCACTGGGGAAGGAAATATGCCAGACACCGATTCTGAGTCCGAGTCTGAGTCCGAGTCGGAGTCTGAGTCCGAGTCTGTATTCGAGTCTAAGGGGTCTGATGCTAGAGTCCAAACTGTAACCCCTCTCCCTGTAGTCACTGCTACCGGAGCCTCGGGGTCTGTCCCGAGAGCACTCCCAATCCCACCTCTGACCAACGATCAGATGGCCGCTCTCTTTGAGCTGTTTTCCAAATTCTCTATCAATAATAACGAAAACCGTTCCGCTTATGACTTGGCTTATTTTCAAAATACTTTCAAAAATACTTTTTGCAATGACATTGAGAAACCCGATGAACAGGTGTCCCTACCCCCACCTCTGATCAAGCAGCTAGAGCAGAGGGAATCCCGAGATCCGGTAATCGAAGAAACTGAGTATATCAATGTGGGAACAACCTTAGAGCCCCAGATGCTTAAGATAGGGTTATCCTTAGATCCCGAGGAGAGACAACAACTCACAAGCCTCCTCCGAGAATTCAAGGATGTCTTTGCATGGTCCTACAAGGACATGCCGGGTATAGACCGAGAAATAGCCGAACACCGTATACCCATCAAAGATGGGTGTAAGCCGGTAAAACAGAAGCTTCGGAGAATGAAGCCCGAGTTGTCTCTCAAAGTCAAGGAAGAAGTAGACAAACAATTCAAAGCAGGCTTTATACAAGTGTCTGAATATCCAGACTGGGTTGCGAACATCGTGCCGGTACCCAAGAAGGACGGCAAGGTTCGGGTATGTGTAGATTTCCGGGACCTTAACAAGGCCAGCCCAAAAGACGATTTTCCGCTGCCACACATCGACATATTGGTGGACAATACAGCAGATCACGCCCTTTTATCATTTATGGATGGGTATGCCGGATACAACCAAATCAAAATGGCAGAAGAAGACATGGGTAAAACCACTTTCACCACACCGTGGGGTACCTATTGCTATACCGTTATGCCATTTGGTCTCATTAACGCCGGGGCCACTTATCAACGAACAGCCACGACCTTATTACACGACATGATGCATAGGAAAGGGGAGGTTTATGTCGAGGACATGATCGTCAAGTCTAAAAACCGAGATGGGCATGTCGCTGCCCTAAGAAAATTCTTCGCCCGCTTGCGTAACTACAATATGAGGTTAAACCCTCAAAAATGCAGTTTCAGGGTAACATCAGGCAAATTACTGGGCCATATCGTTAGCCAACGTGGTATCGAGGTCGACCCAGCTAAAATCAAAGCCATCACCGAGATGCAACCTCCCAAGACCGAAAAAGAAATAAGGGGATTTCTCGGGAAAGTCCAATACATCAGCCGTTTTATTTCAAAGCTAACCATGGTGTGTGAGCCCATTTTCAGGAAACTGAAGATAGGAGAACGGGTGCTATGGGACGATAAATGTCAAGCGGCCTTCGACAAAATCAGGGAAATCCTGTCTGCTCCGCCGGTACTAATGCCACCTCAACCCGGTTTGCCTCTATCGTTATACCTAACAACGACTGAGACAGCCATGGGGGCTATGCTGGCCCAGACAGTCGATTCAGAAGAAAGGGCTATTTACTACATCAGTAAAAAGTTCCTAGAATACGAGTGCAAGTACACAATGCTTGAGAAGACATGCCTAGCTCTGGTTTGGGCCACTAAAAAGCTCAGACACTACATGCTCAGTCACGAGGTACACGTCCTGTCCAAAATGGACCCGATCAAATATTTGTTCGAAAAGCCCATTCTCAACGGTAGAATGTCCAGATGGACTCTAATGCTAGCTGAGTTTGACCTCAAATTCGTTCCGCTAAAAGCTATCAAAGGCCGGGTAGTAGCCGAGTTCCTCGCTGATAGTCCGATATCTGAAGAGGGCTATACCGACACTTGGGCCTTTCCTGATGAAGACATATTCCATACTGACACCGAAACATGGGACTTGTATTTCGATGGAGCATCCAATTTTCGAGGCTTTGGGGTCGGTATTCTCCTAATCTCACCCCAAGGGGAACACACCCCGTTGTCCATCAAATTAGACTTTGATGTAACCAACAATGCGACCGAATATGAAGCATGCATCCACGGGTTACAAGCAGCAACTGACTTGGGCATTACAAATCTCCGGGTTCACGGGGACTCGTCCTTAGTTATCAATCAAGCTCTTCAAAAATGGAAAACTCGGAATGCCAATCTCGTGGCTTACCAAGCACGAGTAAGGATTCTAGAGAAACAATTCCAGAGGGTAGAATATATCTACCTCCCACGTGAAGAAAACCAGTTCGCGGATGCACTTTCCAAATTAGCGTCCCTACTAAACATCCCGGAACATATGCCCAGTATGCAAATCTGTGTCGAAAGACGGTCCGAGCCGGCGTATGTCAACGCCATTCAAGATATTGAGATCACCGATCCAGAACCTTGGTATCAGGCTGTTCTAACCTATTTGACTACGGGAGAATATCCACCAGGAACTGAAAACCGGGCCAAGAAAGCCCTGCGAAGACTGGCTACCCAATTCATTCGTACGGACGACGGTCAATTATACAAGAAGACGGCACAAGGGGCTTTACTCTTATGCATCGACAAAACACAGGCCGAAAAGGTAATGGCCGAAGTACATGACGGCGAAAATGGTCCGCATATGAATGCCCATATGCTAGCCCGAAAAATCATGAGGCTCGGATACTACTGGAACAGTATGGAAGCCGACTGTCAATCATATGTCAAACACTGCCATAATTGTCAAATTTTCGGTAATATTCGACACATGCCGTCATCCCTATTATACACCATGACATCACCATGGCCATTTTCGACATGGGGGATTGACATAATTGGAAAGGTGAATCCTTCCGGAACGGGAGGCCACTGTTTTATTTTGGTGGCGATCGACTATTTCACCAAATGGGTCGAAGCTGAATCATACCGTGTCTTGAACGCGAAGCACGTGGCCAAATTTATCCAGAATAAAATCATATGCCGGTACGGGATCCCCCATGAGTTTATCAGTGATCACGGGACCCACTTCCAAGCAGAAACCGCTACTTTGCTAGCAAAATACAAAATCCAGAGGCACACATCTTCGCCTTACCGTCCCCAAACAAACGGAGCGGTAGAAGCTGCTAATAAAACAATTGTCACCATACTCAAAAAGATGGCTGATAATTATCGGGATTGGCCCGACAAAATACCCTTCGCCCTATGGGGGTACCGGACATCGATCCGAACTGCGACCGGGGCAACCCCATATTATTTGACATATGGGATGGAGGCGGTCCAACCAATCGAATTAGAAGTACCTTCCCTCCGGATCCTGCTAGAAAGCCAGGTACCCAAGGCAGATTGGATTCAAGCTCGATATGACTCGTTGGTTCTTTTAGACGAACGGCGGTCCCGGGCTCTCAATAACATCCAAATATACCAAAAGAGAATCGAACGAGCCTTTAACAAAAGAGTTAGGCCCAGGAACATCAAAGAAGGCGATTTGGTCCTAAAGTCGGTTCGTGCCTTACTACCGGTTGACCCAAGGGGAAAATTCAAACCCAATTGGGCTGGGCCATACCTAGTCAAGAAGGTTCTATCAGGAGGAGCAGTAATGCTGACGGATCTGGACGGAAATGAATTTGTCAACCCGACCAACCTAGACCAGCTGAAACGCTACTACCCCTAAACCTTATCTCAATGTCATCCGCAAAATTTATTTAAACACTTTTTCAAAAGTTTACAAAGCGAGTCAATAAGTTAGGATTATTTATCCTACTGTCACACATCTTGAACTCATAGTCTTGGTGTATTTCAAAATTGTAAAAAAATCTACGCCCGAACTACGTTTGGTTTGATTCCATTAACTGTGGATACGTAGGCAGCCCCTCAAAAGGGCACAACCACTGCAATAACGAAAAAAGAAAGAAACGGTTTCACTAATAGTATTTTTATTATTCCAAAAAAAACACCGATAAACTCGGTAATTCAAAATTACAAAAAGCCGCAAAAAGCCACAAAAAAAAACACTACAAAAATAGTAATAATATTTCAAATAATAATAAAAGAGAGACTAGTCGTATCCGGGCATCTTGCCCTTACCCTTGTCTTTCGGGTCTTGAGGGGCCCGCGGACGCCGGGGCGGCGGCAGGGGAGGGCGTTCCCGAATGACAACGGGAACTTCCTTAACCCGAGTCCTCTTCTTCGACAGAGGATCTTCAGCTATAGTCACGGGCCCAAGTCGAGCCCGTACATGCTCCGGCAACCTATCCTTAGGACCAAGTCGGCCCTGGGCTGAAAGTCTCGGCCCTAGTCTCCTCTCCAAATCGGTCTGGGGGCTCACCTCCCCCTGAACACCTCTAGCATTGGACCCTCTAGCTCGAGTCCTAGTTCTTCTTCTCTGACTTGGCCTCAGACGGACTATGGGAGCTTGAGTCTCCCCTTCAGCAAAGAAATCTCGGTTGTCTTTGACTTTTTCTCGCCTAAGCAGGTCGAAGCCTCGTCGATCTTCAGAGCAGCACGAGCTTCGGCAATCTCGGCTTTGGTCCACTTCTCGTAGGAATAAGACACCCAGGCAGAATGAAGCGGCTTGGGAACGGACCAAGTAACTCTAGTATACCATCTCTGAATCCAGGTGTCACACAAAATGTCGGTCAGTGGGGTAGGTGCACTCACAACCGCCTCATTCTCAGGGATACGCTGTGTCCGCCCATACTGCCTGAGTATGCGGTCGGGATAGAGGTGAACTGTGTGGCTAAAGGACAGAATCACCTGGTAGCGTGCCTTGTCGTTAGGTGCCAAACCCGTCCAGGAATAAATCGGCCACCATAAAACCACCCATCGTATCAGCGGACCACGATGGAACGTCAGCTCTTCTTCCCAATATTTCTGAGTGACGAGGCAAGATGAATCAGTGGGCCGTCTCCTCGTCGTCACCTGATTGAACCAATACTCACTCGGGTTGGGGGGAGGCTCGATCTTGGACAACCTTTCAAGTAGCCAAAGCTGAAAACAAAAATAAAAAAGGAAGCGCTTATGAGATTGCGGACGAATCCAGACGCCCGCGTAAGAGCACTCGATCGAGTGCCAGGGTCACTCGATCGAGTGACACCCCTAAAACGTGGCAGAACGCTCCTCTACGAGGGCACTCGATCGAGTGTCAGGGTGACTCGGTCGAGTGTCCCCTGCAACAGTATATCGCGAAAAAAAAAAAAAATCGAAAATCGAAAAAAAGGAAAAGCGATATACCTGCAACAGGCGGGTACTACCCGTGAAACGGGCTGACTCATCCCTCTTCCGTTTGTCTAAACCCTGAATGATCTCCCCCGTAATTAACGACGCGGGACTGCACTCCGTCTCCATGAGATCAGCAACAACGAGAAGACGAACGCTACCCATGCAAGACAGCAGGTCCATATGGCCTTCAAAGGCATACATGTGCAGCATACAGAAGGCGAACGCCCTACGGCTATGAATGGGCGTAACCCGGATGTCATACGGGTTCATGAACTTCTCAGCTAAGGCAAGCAGAGAAACGGTATCCCCCTCAAGCATGCGGGATACTTCAGCGTGAGAAAGCCCCAAAAATTCCCGTAGTTTCCTCCTAGGGTCTCGAACGGAGAAAGGGACAGCAGGGCGGAGCAATGGATTCCACCCTCCTATGGCAGCAATTTCCTCGGGGAGGGGACAGATTTCGCCCCGAGGGAAGGCGAAGACATGATGGGTGTCATCCCAGAAGGTCAGACAGGCATCAAGGAAGTGACGGTCCACGTGCAACTGACGAAACGTGAACAGTTGGAATATACCCGACTGCCTCAGAACTACCTTGCTCGCATCCCTAAAACGGTGTGACCAATCTTGCAGCATATTGATCAGACGGTCGATACCCATGCTAAGTTTCTTGAGAGGAATAAAAGTTTTCTTTTAAAAGAGAAGAGGAAGCTTTTTGAGAATTGTGACAAAAAGAGGAACCAGGGTGATGTATTTATAATATCAAAACCCTGGGGCATCCCCTGCAGCTGTGCCTCCTTGGCCCAAGCGGGCCTAGAACATACAGGCCCGACCCATGTTTCTTCCTCACAGACACGGGAATTTAGTCATCCCGAGCAGTCCGTCAAAAATTCAAAAAAATTTCAAAACTTTCAAAGATTTCAAAAAATTCAAAAAATCATTTTCCCCAGCACGAGTCGTTTTACTACCTACGTGTTGCATACGTTTTATGTGACTTTTACAGGTACGACTCAAATAGGGACATGCAACCCTCTAAAATCTCCCCAACGGAAGCCCAAGGCGGCATTTTCCCCGGAATGGTACGGGATGAGCCCACATATAGGCACACCCAGGACTTAGGCGACAAGTCCGATTCCCCACGAAGTATCATCAGCAGCTCAGGTATGATTTCTGACTTAAAGCTGGCGAGCCCTTCACGCAAGTCTAACGGACTATAAAAGACCCGAACGGAAGCCTACCAGGTCTTAATTGACTTGGTAGCTACTCTGACTTTCGCCTTGTCCAAGCCTCAGTCAGAGTGGGGGCTCTGTAGACACCCAAAATTTGACCGCCAGGTGTCTATAGCAGTTTCCAAAAAAACACCCGATGATGATCGGACGCAAACATGACTTAGTATACTCGGACTTGGGCTCGGAATCAATAATATCCGACATGGACTTTTAATGGAGTAAAAATCTCACAAAACAGACCTCAAATTCAGGCCCAGTGGGTCGTTCCGAGTCAAACAAGACTAATTTGGGCCAAAACCGACACCAAAGATAAATCCCGCCTTTTAGCGACCGGGTCAAAACCCGGTCAAAGACGAAACCGTCTCAGAAATCAGCCAAGTACGTCTCGAAACTTGCGCCACAATTCAAAATCAGCCAAAAATCAATCCAAACCTATCCAAATCAATCACAATCAATTAAGCACAAATCAAGGGCAATCACGCCCAAAATAGCCCGGATTAATTGATCCACTCGATCGAGTGGATTGGCCACTCGATCGAGTGGAGCCTCTTTGAACCCGTCCAGGTTCATTCGCAGGAGCACTCGACCGAGTGCACCCGCACCACTCGGTCGAGTAACCCGGGGTCGGGGCTCCCTATAAATACCCCATGACCCCATGCACAAACGACACAATTTTACTTCAAGTGCAACCTCTTGCAACCACACTTACAAACTTCTCAACTCGTTTGCGTGCATACAAATCCCATACACACAATACTAGGACCCTAGCGACCCTAGGCAAGACACACAAAACCCGAGCCCCTCGTCCCTCGGAGAACCGGTGAAGCATACACACATATACACACCATAACTCGCATACATCCTCGATACTCCCAAGCCCGTGCCGCTATTACGAGTCCATTTCCGAGGTCCTTACTAAGCATGTATGTTGAGGGTGTCCTAAACCCCATCTCGATCTCTTTTCTTCTAATCTCATTTTCATTTATCGTATTTTCGTATCGTATTTATAATCATAATCATAGTAGTGACACTAGCATTAATGTTATCATACTTTCGCGTCTTCATTTTTGTATCATCATTTCTTTATCATCATTATCGTCATAATGTCGCATAAATGCATTTTAATACGAAAAATTCGGTTTCGAATGCGTTGAACTATGATAATCAACCAAAAGCCATAGTTGAACGCATTCAATCCCATTTCCAATTAGTACGGAACCCGTTGACACGAAAACCGACGTCACACAATCCGTAAGGATTAATATCGACGTCGTGACGTAGAGGGGCGCAATTCCGTCACTAATCAAATTTTTATCAAACAATAACCTTTTCTACAAAATTCCGATAACGGTATTATAACCATACAAGACATGATTATAATACCGACAAACCGAGTTAAATTTAAATCCGTCAATATTTTTATTTGACTCGGCCAATCATCGATTTAAAACACATTAAAACAAACGAGTCACAACTCGTACAGGTGCCACTCGACCGAGTACACCTGCTACTCGATCGAGTAGCACCTTAAAAAACGGGCAGTAGCTAATTTAAAGACACACTCGACCGAGTCAGGCCATGACTCGGCCGAGTGGGTCCTATAGCCCAGAAATCCGAGAGCTTTAATGCAACATTCGAGCCTCGTCTTTTTTTTTTACGACTTAGTCGACGCGTGTAAAGTCAATCACGTGATCTCCTTTTCAAAATTCATGCATATCACGACACATAAACGATTTTGATCGACGGTCTCACACTATTAATTTTATGTCGACGACTCTTTAGTCGTATCCGACGTATAATTAATTTAGACTCCATTTCTCGAGGTGATAAATCGGGACAAGGCATCGAGGTTCGAGATCAGGCTAGCACCACGTCTAGGTCTCGAACCTCCGTCCTTTGATTAATACGCAATATAATGTGTAACTAATTAAAGTTCGTCCACCTACACAAATTCACGGTCTAGTTTATACACGGGTCCGTTTACAATTATTGCTCGTCATTTCAATTGTATATTTCGATTATTCTATTTCATTGTACGCCGTATTGTGAATTCCGGGTTGTATTCCGCCCGTGTAACTTGTAACCGATTTATTTCGCTTTGCTTTATTTATTTGCGTTTTACCGTTTATAAATGAACCCTCGCATGCTAAATCACTTCGACAATAAATTAGATGCATTAAATTGACGTAGCTCACATTTAATTCGCATGCTTAGCTAAAACGCTGTTTGCATAACATTTCACCGAATTACTAGCGCGCATATTAAAAAGTCAAACGATGTCCTAGTAGAGGCCGCTAAGAGCGGGCGGGGTTGGGTGTCCTTAGTGGGCTTCCCAACACGTACCCTCACCCCTTACTCAGAACCGTGGTTTCCGGATGTCCGAATCCATTGGCAACGAGAGTCATTCAATATACGATTAACCGCCCAAGTCAAAGGGACGAGCCCAATAAACTCTCAAACCGAAATGGGCCATACTTTGTGTATGGACCATGGCGATATAGAGTGGGCTCGAACGGTTCCGAATAACCATAAAATTCGGTGGCGACTCCATTTCGACTTAAATTTCAATTCGATCCTTCTCATATGGAGGTTCATTCGCCTACCCAAAACCCGCGCGTGGCCGCGTCGGGGTGGACCTACGTCATGTCCACAATATGGATTTATTATGGGTTCTAACCCGCAATGGCCAGTCCTTGAAGGTTATTTGCGCCGTGTATGGAAACAACATAAGATTGAGACCATAACTTTCATGCCGAATGGAGTGTTTTTGGTCAGATTTCAATCTAAGGAGATGCAACAGGCTGTCCTAAACGCAGGTTACATTCTTTTCGATAACAAACCAATGGTACTGCGTGCTTGGCAGCCAGACATTGATCTTGAAAAAGAAGAAGTGAAGATCATTCCCACGTGGATGAGACTTCATAAACTTCCCCTTAAATTCTGGGGTGCTAGCTTACCGAAAATTGCGGGGCTGGTTGGGCCTATGGTAAGGGCTGATGAATCCACGACACTAAAGTCTAGGGGTGGTTTTGCGCGCGTTCTCGTTGAAAATACCATTGGACAGGAACTTCCAGGTCAAATTCAATTCCATGATGAAAAGGGCGATTTGGTTACGATAGAGATTGAGTACGAATGGAAGTCCATTTTATGCTCAGGATGCAAAAAGATGGGGCATGAGTTAAAGGAATGCAAAAGGAAAGAATCTAGGCCTAAGTATGTTCATCATCAACCAAAAAAAGAATGGAGACAAGTGGAGAGGCCTACTGCTTCTGTGCCAGTAAAGCCAGTGCGAGCAAATAGGCCAGATATTGAAGCACCAGCGGGAATCATTAATTATTCTAACAAGAATCCGATGGTGCATGGTCCAACTGAGCCACAAGCTAAGGAAATAGATGCTGCAGTAACTGTCCAACCAGTGCTCCATCCGATACAGGTAGTTGTACCGGATGGGAAGAGTACAGATACTTCAAGAACATACAAGAATGCTTTGACTGGTTCACCAGTCGAGGGAGTAAGGGTGACGTCTCCTAAAACTGTATTTTATTGAAATTCGGTTTTTGGAATATTAGGGGCATGAATAAAGTGAAGAAACAACAGGAAATAAATAACTTTCTTCATAGTAATAACGTTGGATTCTTTGGTTTATTAGAGACCACGATTAAAGCTATGAACTTGAGTAAGTCTATGAATAACTTCTTTAGGGATTGGAGTATTGTTACTAATAATAAAGATCATCCTAGAGGCAGTATTTAGGTCCTCTGGAATCACAATCACTGTGAAGTGACCCCCATTTGGAGTACTTCACAACTGATGCATTCTAAGGTTAAGATTCTTGCTAATGACCAGATTGTGTATATTACCATGGTGTTGATAAGTGCCATTTGTAGTGCCTATTTCGTAGTGTTTTGGTCCCATTTTCCTTGTGGAATCGCTCCTTGGGAGCGGTTTATGGGCTACTTATGCTTCCTTTAGCTCATTTCAGGTTCCCGAGACCGTTCATGAAGAGTTGGAGCGATTCCGACTCGATACATACACTTTTTGGAGCCAACGAAGCTAAGGAACGATCACTCGATGCCTTGGAGTCGACCCCGAGACCTTGGGACCCAATCCCGAGCCTCCGAGACCCGATCCCGAGTCCCGAGAATCGATGGGAAGCCCATGAGAAGCAAGGAGGGACCAAAAAGTTCATATTGGAGGCCTACAAGGCTCATCCCGAACGGGTATGGCCTCATCCCGTCCGGGATGAAGGAGGAAACAAAGATGAGGCTACTGAGGGTCCATCCCGACCGGGACCATGGCGTCCCGACCGGGACCGACCACGTCCCGACCGGGACCACCCCGTCTCGGCCGGGACGGGCCTGCTGCAGCTCCGCCTTGTTTTCTTTCTTCTCCTTTCCACTTGTAACCCTATATATACCCCCCCTTCTTGTATTAAGACACCATCTTATGTTATATTATTCACTTCTCCTAAAACCCTAGACTACTTTAGGTTAGATTAGATTAGATTAGTGTAGATTAGTCGGTAATTAGTAGTTAATCGTAGATTAGCTCTTGTATTAAGGAATTCTTGAAGATCTTCACCAAGCTTGACAACCTTGGATGATTATTTTGGGTTTTCTCTTTTATACAAGTTCTTATTCTTCCTTCCATCCTCTAGTTTGGTATAATCCTTTTCCCTTTCTCTTAATCTTATTTTTGTTATTCAAGTTTGAATCTTTAGTTGATTTAATTGTTCTTAGTTCATTGTTATTACTAGTTTGTTTATGTATGTTTGGTTTCTTATGTTAGATCTTCTTGTTCTTGTTAGTTGTAGTTTGATAATGTTAGAGTAGTGTTCTTGCTAGGGTTAGTAGGGTGATTAGGGTGTTAATTGGGTGATTAAGGGATTGTTAGAGATGTTGGTCGAAGATTTGGGTTTCCTCTTGGTTTGGTGCACATCACATGTTTGTTGAAATGCTTGAATGACTAGTAGTTGCGAATGCTTGTTTTTCTTGCCTTTCTCTTGTGGGTGATAGTTTGTTTGTGGGTTCGGTTCCCTCACTAAGTTGCGAGAGCCCGGTGAGGACGACCCCTAGGTCGGTCTAAGTAGCGAGAGCCCGGATGCGACCTAGGCCACCATAGCACGGTAGAACCCCGTTTGTCATGTGTGTCGCCGAGATGGGTTATAGGATGAACCTCTAGGTAGGCCTAAGTTGCGAGAGCTCGGACCAACCTAGATTACCCTACTACCTCCTTCGCTCTAGTTATCCCTTGACCATTCCGTTACCCCTTTGACCCCGACCTAATCCTAGCCCGTTCTCCTTTGTTTGCTTTCCCCTTAGCCTTAGCCTAGTCTAGCTTTCTCCCCTCCTTATCATTGTTTAGTTTAGCTTAGCTCGTTGACTTAGTCTCGTATTTAGGCGACCTTAGTCTAGGCTATACATTACCGTCCCCGTGGATTCGACCCGACTTGCCCTATCTACCGTAGGATTAGCCGGTTATATTATTGACGGTTGGGACGTGACGAATCCCTACCATCAATTTGGCGCCGTTGCCGGGGATGGTGCATTGTTTAGACTTAGTTTGCTTATTTCTAGACTTAGTTACCCTTCTTTGTGCTCTTCCATCTTCTCTTGTTAATATTTTCTAGTTTTTCTTCTTTTCTTAGCTTTCTTTTCTCTTTGTCTCTAGTTGTGCTTGTTTATTGTCGTTGCCTAGTGCCCACAAAGCACTAGGTGTTCTCACGTTTGTTCTAGTGTGTAGTGTATGCCTGGGAGGGGAGGCGACTTCTACCTCTTTAATCCAGAGCCGGAGAGACTCTTTTGAGCCTTTCGCCAACGGACGATTAACCGGGTTAGGATCTCTCAACCAAGTGCAAGCAATACTCATCAAGGGCAATCTCAAGGAGCCGACTTTAGCGAGTCACCTCGAGAGACGGCCGGAGGGACCTTCATCAATCCTTTCGGTAACTCTTCTTCTCCTAGTTCCCCCTCTTCATCTACATCAACACCGTCTACACCACCATCTTCTCCCTTATATCCAATCATGCCTAAGTTTTCTTCTCACTCAACCTTTACGGAAGACGTTTTGCCGGGTCCATCCACTTTACCGGAGGCATATACCGGGAATTTTGTGGCGAAAACGCAATTTAACCAATTGGTCGAGAGAAGTCAATTTAGTGGGTTACCAACCGAAGATCCTCATCAACACATGGAAACCTTTTCGGACTATTGTGACGCTATTTCGCAAACGGGAATAACTCAAGACCAAATCCGGTGGGTATTATTTCCTTTCTCTCATATTGGTAAAGCGAAGCAATGGTTCAAGGGGTTGGACAAAGCAAGACTTGGCATTGACACTTGGAAGAAGCTAGCCTTAGCCTTCTACCAACAATTCTATCCCCCGGAGAAGACAAATCTATTGAGAGCTTCTATCACGGGTTTCCAACAACGTGATGATGAAAGCCTCTATGAATCGTGGGAAAGATTCAAAGCCTTGATCCGTTCTTGTCCACACCATGGTTTATCACAATGGTTCCTCGTACAACAATTTTGGAACGGGTTATATGAAGACTTGAGGGCCATACTCAACATGGGATCTAACGGTAGGTTTACCGAAGTGGAGGATGACCAAACTTGGTCAAGGATTGAAGAGATGGCGGTTCACAATTCCCAATACTCTAGGCCTAGGAAGGCGAATCGAGGAGGTAGGCATGAGGTAGATGCCATTACACAATTGAGCATTGATCTTGGGGCTCAACTAAGAACTCACATGGAGACCATTGACAAGAAGCTCCAAAGCCACCTCAACCAAGTTCAAAGCTCTAGTTCCTCCAACCAACACTCGATTCATGATGTTAATGCTTTGGGAGTTGTACCCCCTACTCCTTATTTCGGGATGTGTGATACTTGTGGAATCGTTGGTCATGATCCTATGAATTGTAGAGGAAGTATTGAGCAAGTGAACGCCTTTCAAGCGTTCAAGCAAGGTGCCTCCTACTCTAATCAATACCAAGCTTCCAATCAAGTCCCTCAACAACAAGCCTTTCAACATCAACAACAACATCGTCCCTATGTTCCACCTCCCTTACGGGACAATAATGAAGGTTACCAAGGTTATATGGGTAACCCAAGACCCTTCAACAATTTCAAGCAAAATAACCAAGGCAACTTCAACAACAAGCAAGGGTTCCAACAAGGGAACTTCAATCAAGGCGGTTTCCTAGGAAACCAAAATTTTCAAGGGTATCAAAACCACAACCATGGCAACAATCAAGGCCATCATCAAGGTAATTCTCATGGGTTCCAAGGGAACCATCAACAACAACAAGCAAATCAAAGTCATCAACAACAAAGCAAGCCTAGGAGCCGGTCTCCTATTCATGACTATGGTACTCCGTTAGCCCTCACCGATACTCCACATAATCCATCATCTCCACCACGAGATTTCGACGTACAAAAGTATATGATGGATATGCATAGGAGTACTCAAGAGATGGCAAGAAATCAACAAGAGTTCTTTGCTTACGTTCAAAAGGAAAACCTAGCAAGAGATGCTCATGCGAAGTCGATGGATACCCGAATATCTCAACTTGCTTCGGAGATCTCTACAAGACAAAAGGGGCAACTACCTCCTCAAGGCGAAACACCGAAACTTGAGCATGTAAATGCTATTACTACGAGGAGTGGTACGTCCTATGAACCCCCTTTTTCCCCTAGTGAGCAAGAACCAAGACAAGAAATCATACCCCCCCCCCCCCTCTCAAGACGATGCAAGCTATGAAAATCCAATTGAGGAGCAAGTTTTATGGGAAATTGAAAAACCCCAAGAAGACAACCCTCCCCCACTTCAAGAGAAAAACAAGGGTAAAGGGAAAGTGTCAAGTGAGGAGTCCACCCATATTGAGCAAAGCAAATATCAAATCAAGTTGCCTTTCCCATCAAGGCAAATGAAGACTAAGGTGGATGTCCAATTTGAAAAGTTCCTTAACATTGTGAAGAAATTGGATGTTAATGTCCCATTCACCGAGTTACTTACCCAAGTCCCAGCATATGGGAAATTCATGCGGAAAATCCTAGCTAGGAAGCGGTCCATTGACAAGGAAGAGACAATAGCGTTCACTAGGGTGGTGAGTGAGCTTATTCAAGGTTCCACGCTTCCAAAGTTGAAGGATCCGGGTAGTTTCTCTATCCCATGCACCATCGGCAATTACAAGATCGAGAGAGCTATGTGTGATTTGGGTGCGAGTGTGAGCATTATTCCCTACACCATTTGTGAGCGATTAGGGATGACGGAGTTGAAATGTACATCCATTACACTCCAAATGGCCGATAAGTCTCTTAACCGACCATTGGGAATGTTAGAGGATGTGCCGGTACGAATAGGGAAGTTCTACATTCCGGTCGACTTCATTGTGGTTGACATGCCAGAGGATGCTAACACTCCCATCATCCTTGGACGCCCATTTTTACACACCGCCGGTGCCGTGATCGATGTGAAGAAGGGTAGGATTACTTTTCAACTAGGCGACGAGGAGTTAGTGTTCGACCTCCAAGGCAACACTTCGCCTATGACCGAGACATGTAATATGATCCATGCCACGGAAGACATCGATCGAGGGAAAGATCCGGGACAAAGCTTGAAGAAGTACTCTTATGTACTTGAGGATGATGACTCCGATTTGGAGGAAGATGAGTGCCCAAATCATGGGCTTGATGACAAGTTGCAAAGCAAGAAAGAAGATGAGCCTCCCTTGGGGCCACATGAAGACCGGTGGACGTTTGGGTATATCCCGAAAGAGCGCAAGTACAAGTTCAAGCCTTTGAGCTTGGAAGATCGGGATGCCCCGGGAACATCGATGCAAGGCCATGAAGAGCCTTGGTGTAATACCAATCGTGTATTACGAGTTTTTCTTATTTAATTCGGGTGTCTTTAATGATTAGTAGTATATATAATTGGTTTATCCAATTAGTTTAACTCATTTAGCTTAACCCGTTCCAAGTCCAACTTATTAAACCATAATAACAATAATAATATAATAATAGTAATAGTAATAGTATAATAGTAATAGTAATATGATAATCATAAAAGAAGAGTAAGTGGCAGTAGGTTTTTTTTCACGGATTCCTCACCGCGCCTCCTCCCCCCTCTTTATTCCATTGTCTTTAATTTGTCTTGCCCTACACATGCCTTTCTTCCTATTCGTTTTCCACCCGCATAAGATCCATCTCGGGACAAGCAGTTCCCTTCATCAAACTCGATTAATTCCGTCCTCACCATCAACCCACAACTCCTTGTTATCACCACGTCATAAGCATGGCAGCCACCACCCTAAACCGACTACTAGGTATCTCACTTTTCCTCTGTTTTCATAGTTTTGCTTTGTCATGTCTGCTCGTGTCCGAATGTCCATAGTGATCCACTCGGTCGTGTCGTATCATGCTCCTCGTGTGTGGTTGTCGTGTGTGTTGTAGTCGTGTTATAGTCGTGTTGTCGGGATTGTCGTTGTAGTGTTGTACTATTGTTGTGAGGGTCACGGTGGTTTCCAATTGTAGTGTTATTGTGGTCCGTGTAGTGTTATAGTTAGGGTTAGTATTGTCGATCGATTGTTGTTGTCAGTGTACTGTGTTTGTTGTTGTCGGTGTTTTGTACTGTCGTCAATATAGTGTTGGGTTGTGGTCAGTTGTTGTTGTCGCGGTGTCGGGGTGCGGGGTGCGTTGAGTCATGGTTAGTTGTGTCGGTCTCAGTTTATAATCCAAGTATATGGGACCGGACTCAATTTATAGTCTAATTAGATCGGGTTGGTCCAATTTTATTTATAATTTAGTTAGGTTAGTATCATGTTGGATATTACATGATATTAGTATCATGTTTGATATGAGTATCATGTTGGATATTACATGATATTAGTATCATGTTTGATATGAGTATCATGTTGGATATTACATGATATTAGTATCATGTTTGATATGAGTATCATGTCGGACTCATGGTATTATAATTAATTAGTTAGGGTCGGTTTCATGTTTGAACTAGTTAGGTAGGTATCAAATTCTTTTATAATTTAGGCACGTTAAACTCGATATTAATTATAATATATAATATTTTATTAGGATCGGACTGTGTAGAGTCTCCGTGGTGAATTGTACTACCGACGCGGTGGTGATCTGCTGACTGGGTAAGGTTATCCTTACTCAGTTTACGTTGTATGTATGCAGTTTGTATGATATATAATGGTATAATGGTTATATTGATATTGAGGCTGTGTGCCTATTGATATTGAGGCTGTGTGCCTATTGATATTGCGGATGTGTGCCGATTGAGAGAAGCTAGCTAGGACTAGCTAGGCCCGGTTGATCTCGGGACCTTCCCTGATGTTTCCTCCTAGGAGAGCTTAGGAGGGGTGTGCACACTCGGACTGACGGGGCGTGACTGCGGTCGCGATAGATAATAGGAATGATGATGATGATGCTGATACTGATGTTTGTGATGTTGGTTGTACTAATATTATTTAATGTTATCGTAAACTGACCTGGTGTGTATATCTGACGTGTCTGTGATGATCCGATTGATATTTCCGATCTATTGGGGAGCAGTCTATAATGCAGGTTATGTATATTATGATGTGTTTGGATGCTGGGATACATGTACGGGATTGGGGTGAGCGCGACTTATGAGTCCAGACGTAGCACGGGTGAATGCATAGGCATTCTTGTTTTTATAGAAGGTGTAGCTTCCGCTGTATAACCAGAGTTGTAATAGTTAATGAGTTGTAATGTTTTAAATCACAGGGTCGATTTGGCATTCCATGTTGTATTGTAATGAGCTACTTCCTCGGGAAACCGAGATGGTAACATCCTTATTTACTTTGGAATGTCTGGTAAGGCTCCTACGTAAATGAGGGTGTTACACTTGGTTTGTGGACGGTTATATATCGAGCTTGATTGAAGACTTCTCTAGGGCCTTCGACTTGTTCCTACGTGCCCTTGATGGGGATGGAATCGGTTTCAAGGTTGTTGAAAAAGATTGAAGAGTGCACCATCTTGGTTTGACGGAGTTCCACAAGAACCGTCTCATTGTATATATCTTTTCATTATAGTTCTCTTAGATTTTTGGTAAATTCTTGTAATTTTGGATTATCGATGAGCGATGTGAGGGAGAGAGTTTGATGTTGAGTTTGAGTTTATTTGATAGGTATGAAGTGAGGATGCTTCCTAGAGAAGGATGGCTATGATAGAGCTTGGGTTGTAAGCACGAGGATCGGGTTTTTGAAGCTTGGAGCAAGCTTTTGGGATTGTGAAAGTTGAAGAAGGCCCATCCCGACCGGGATGAGGCGTCCCGACCGGGAAGGGTAAGGCGTCCCGACCGGGAAGGGTGCCGTCCCGATCGGGATAGGTGCACCAGATTTCGAGCTTGCTGTGGGTCCGTCCCGACCGGGATGAGTGCGTCCCGATCGGGACGGGTGAGGTAACCCGATCGGGATCGATCGTCCCGACCGGGATGGTCCTCTGCTCCCCCTTTGTGTTTCTTCTTTGGCAATCGAGTCCACCCAACCATTTTATACCCCCTCCCAACCTCCCTAGCTATCCTAGCCTTATCATATGCCCCATGTACTTCATTGACATGCCCTCACTCCATTTCCTATCCACTTTACACCGACTCTCGCATCAAATCCCACCCCCTACCATTACTACCCCGGCCGTGAGTCCTTCTTGAGTGTGAAGCGAGATGGCAACCGAGAAGACAAGCGACGAGCCTCTAATGATCATCGAGACGATGGAGCAAGTGAGTTACTAGCCGCTCGGTTTGGGTAACTATCCTTACTTTTCCGTTTTTTTTATCGCTTCTTTTTCATTGTTTGCCCCCTTCCCTTGAGTCGCGGTATCTTAGTGGCCTTCGAGGCCATAATATGGTTGCTCCCGACTCCCGACGACGTGATTGCGTCGAGAGTCAATTGTTTAATCCAATTGTACAAGATTTTCACCCCTTTTTATGAGTTAGTCGGATTTGGACGGAATCCGGGCTAGGTGACTTGATTACACCTAGCCCTCCCCTCCCATTTCCTTTTATTTCTTTCTTTTTATTTTCTTCCCCCTTCCATATCTTTTCTTGTCTCGGCCCATGGTGACTTGATTACACCCCGGCCGGACACCTTCTACCGTTTTCTTCACCTTATTCTTTGATTTTTAGCCTTATTTTCGTAGTTTCTTTTCCTTTTCTTTTGTCTCTCCGCACACTACGATTGAGCATATGAGGACATTGCTCGGTTTAAGTGTGGGGGAGCGATATTCTAGCATAGTTAGTTTTATTTTCTTAGTTTTTTCGAAAAAATCTTTAAAAAAACCATAAAAATTTGAAAATTTTCACAAAAATCAAAAAGATTTTCTTTTGTGTGTTTTCCTTTTTTGTCATTGTGTCTTATATTTGTTTTGTGTGCGTGTTTTGCCTCCCTTTCCCTTATAGGTTGCTTTAATCGTCGTTAACTTTGGAAGGCTTTCAAGACTCCCGGTAACATCTTATCCCTTTTTCTTCTTTACCTCTTGCGGAGTTTTGAGGAGATTGTGATGTTGTGTGCTCGAGTGGAGCTTTGTAAAGTGTGGTTGATTTGGTGGCTTGTTTGGATGATCGGGGTGATGTTTATGTTGTGTATGTGTTCATTTTGTGTTGTTTTTGTTTCGTTGCTTTTACTTCTTTTTCTTTCGTTCTCGTTGAGTCTTTGTTTGTGTGTTTTTTGTGTCTTGTGTGTAAATGGTTTTCGAAAACCCCGTTTAGAGGCTAGTATGCGAGTACTTACTTTCCCTTCCTAGTAGTGTAAATCGAGTTTTGGACTTTAATCTAGTAGAATGACCCTAAATCAATGAGTTTGTTGGTCCTTTACCTTGAGTCCACCTAGCTTACTAGGGATTTACTACGGGATTTGCACTTTTGACCATTATGACCACCCACGGTGTGAAAAGGCCTTGGTTACCGAGTCTCGTCCCCTAGGTGACCGTGTTTAGGATTGTTTGATTAGTCCAAGTTCTCCACTTTTTGTGGGTTTGAAGGGAAATCGCGACCCCCGACTTACCCATTCATCTACCTCCTACACATATCCACAAAATAATTTGCAACTTGTTGAATTCTCTCTTTCTTAATTGTCAAGAAATGCCAAAATGCCAAATCTTGCCAAAAGGGCAAAGAAAAGAAAAAAAGAAAAAAAAATGAAAGAAAGAAAAGAATGAAGAAAAAGAAAAGGCACAAAAGCCAAAAAGAAAATAGAAAAGAAGAAAAAGAAATGGCATGGCAACAAACAAATCAAAATGTCGAAAAGAAAGAAAATGCCAAAAGAAAACCCGTCTCACAAAAAGAAATCCCCACAAAAATAAGCCTTTTTCCGACTTTTGCCGTGAAGAGCCTACCAAAAGACCGAGTCCGGAGGAAGGATGATAGTGGCATTAGTCGGTCTTCCCTCATTTTGCAATATTTTCCACCTTTTTACTTGGACTAGTTAGGCGGTTTTGGACACGGGACGACCCTCTTGGCTCACGCTAAAGGGGGCGAGGTCTCACTTACCTACAGTGTCGACTAACACCGTGGTTCTTCACTTTTCCACTCCGCCGATCGTCCTGTAGTACGTTTTTAGAAAGTTAGGAGGACCTAGGTAAGTTACCAACGTTTTTGTTGCTTTATCGTCATACTATTAGGGTTTAGTCAACCTTGGTTTGTATTCCTAGCTTTGGAACGTTGTCACTTACCTCGAGTCCTAAACCGGTGCTTCTTTCACCGCTTTTTGAGGGAAGCGGTATTTCTTTTGTTTTGGGTGCAACCGTCTAAGTGTTTGTTTGTTTGTGTGTTTTGTGTCCGGTTGCATCCGCGGTTTTGTCGCAAGACCCAACTTGCCTTGCGGAGTGCACTTGTCCTCTAAGTGCACTCGCGTGAGTTGAAGGGGCGTAGGGTGCGCTAATACCCACTCGGATAGTTTAGTATTTAGTATGTGCTTACTCGAGGGCGAGTAAGGGTTAAGTGTGGGGGAGTTGATAAGTGCCATTTGTAGTGCCTATTTCGTAGTGTTTTGGTCCCATTTTCCTTGTGGAATCGCTCCTTGGGAGCGGTTTATGGGCTACTTATGCTTCCTTTAGCTCGTTTCAGGTTCCCGAGACCGTTCATGAAGAGTTGGAGCGATTCCGACTCGATACATACACTTTTTGGAGCCAACGAAGCTAAGGAACGATCACTCGATGCCTTGGAGTCGACCCCGACACCTTGGGACCCAATCCCGAGCCTCCGAGACCCGATCTCGAGTCCCGAGAATCGATGGGAAGCCCATGAGAAGCAAGGAGGGACCAAAAAGTTCATATTGGAGGCCTACAAGGCTCATCCCGAACGGGTATGGCCTCATCCCGTCCGGGATGAAGGAGGAAACAAAGATGAGGCTACTGAGGGTCCATCCCGATCGGGACCATGGCGTCCCGACCGGGACCGACCACGTCCCGACCGGGACCACCCCGTCTCGGCCGGGACGGGCCTGCTGCAGCTCCGCCTTGTTTTCTTTCTTCTCCTTTCCACTTGTAACCCTATATATACCCCCTCTTCTTGTATTAAGACACCATCTTATATTATATTCTTCACTTCTCCTAAAACCCTAGACTACTTTAGGTTAGATTAGATTAGATTAGTGTAGATTAGTCGGTAATTAGTAGTTAATCGTAGATTAGCTCTTGTATTAAGGAATTCTTGAAGATCTTCACCAAGCTTGACAACCTTGGATGATTATTTTGGGTTTTCTCTTTTATACAAGTTCTTATTCTTCCTTCTATCCTCTAGTTTGGTATAATCCTTTTCCCTTTCTCTTAATCTTATTTTTGTTATTCAAGTTTGAATCTTTAGTTGATTTTATTGTTCTTAGTTCATTGTTATTACTAGTTTGTTTATGTATGTTTGGTTTCTTATGTTAGATCTTCTTGTTCTTGTTAGTTGTAGTTTGATAATGTTAGAGTAGTGTTCTTGCTAGGGTTAGTAGGGTGATTAGGGTGTTAATTGGGTGATTAAGGGATTGTTAGAGATGTCAGTGGAAGATTTGGTTTTCCTCTTGGTTTGGTGCACATCACATGTTTGTTGAAATGCTTGAATGACTAAGTAGTTGCGAATGCTTGTTTTTCTTGCCTTTCTCTTGTGGGTGATAGTTTGTTTGTGGGTTCGGTTCCCTCACTAAGTTGCGAGAGCCCGGTAAGGACGACCCCTAGGTCGGTCTAAGTAGCGAGAGCCCGGATGCGACCTAGGCCACCATAGCACGGTAGAACCCTGTTTGTCATGTGTGTCGCCGAGATGGGTTATAGGATGAACCTCTAGGTAGGCCTAAGTTGCGAGAGCCCGGACCAACCTAGATTACCCTACTACCTCCTTCGCTCTAGTTATCCCTTGACCATTCCGTTACCCCTTTGACCCCGACCTAATCCTAGCACGTTCTCCTTTGTTTGCTTTCCCCTTAGCCTTAGCCTAGTCTAGCTTTCTCCCCTCCTTATCATTGTTTAGTTTAGCTTAGCTCGTTGACTTAGTCTCGTATTTAGGCGACCTTAGTCTAGGCTATACATTACTGTCCCCGTGGATTCGACCCGACTTGCCCTATCTACCGTAGGATTAGCCGGTTATATTATTGACGGTTGGGACGTGACTAATCCCTCCCATCAGGTGTACGCGTTTAACGAACTTCTGGAGAGGGAAGATCTTTGGAGGGATTTGGGGACCATTTATGTTTCTATGAGTGGTCGTTGGATGATTGAAGGTGACTTCAATTGTGTACTGAAGGCTGAGGAAAGGTTGGGTGGTCAATTTTCTATGGCGGAGGCTATTCCTTTTCAAGATTGTATTAGTGAATGCGAGCTTACTGATTGTCCTTCTAGTAGGGCATTTTATACATGGAATAATAAGCAAAAACCCGAAGACAGAATTTATAGCAGGTTGGATAGACGCCTCATTAATCATGAGTGGATGAACGAGATTCCTAATTATACTGCACATTTCCTACCCGAACGACTCTATGAACATTGCCCTTGCATGATACAGACTGTTGTGGAAGAGAAAGTGAAGCATAGTCCTTTTAAGTATTTTAATATGTGGAGTCGATCTCCTCATTTTTATTCCTAAGGTCGAGCGGGTTTGGAGTCAAGAGGTAGAGGCGACATTGATGTTTCGTGTTGTTAAAAAACTGCAGCGATTAAAGCCTATTCTGAAAAGCCTGAATAAGGACCATTTCTCGGATATTGAAAGGTCCGCTGATCTTGCGCAAATGGAGCTTCTTACCATTCAGAAAGAGCTGATGATTAAACCAGAAGATACCCATTTGAGACAACGAGAGAAAAGTGCACACGATAAATTTATGCATTTGCGGGATGCTCGATTGGAGTATTTGCAGCAGAAATCTAAATGTACTTGGATTAAAGAAGGAGATCAAAATACAGCTTTCTTCCATGGTTCTCTACGAACACGAAGGATCAATAATATGGTAATGCAGATTAAGGATGAGAATGGAGTTCTCTGTGCAAACCAGGACGACATTCAACATGCATTCCTCTCCTTCTATCAGAATATTTTAGGGGGAAGTGCTCATACTGTCAAGGTTAACCTGAAGATTATGGCACTAGGGGCAACATGTTCTGCTGACCATGTGCAGATGCTAGAAAAACTATTACTCCTGTAGATGTAAAAGCAGTTGTCTTTAATATTCCTAACGATAAATCACTGGGGCCGGATGGGTACTCTAGCAAGTTCTTTAAGGACTCATGGGACATTGTGGGAAAGGACATTAGCGATGCTGTGATTGATTTCTTCAGTTCAGAGCAGGTTCTCAAACAGATCAATGCAACAGCTATTACGCTGATCCCAAAAGTTGAAAAACCGACCACAGTCCTATAGTATAGACCAATCGCTTGTTGCAACGTGATCTATAAAGTTATATCTGATAACACGCAAATTTAGACCATTTTTCCTCCCATTTAGACCCATTTTTCCCTCGTTTTGCAAGATTAGAGTGCGATTATCGCCTTATTTTGAGTATTTCTCGCATTAGCGTCCCTCTTGTGCGTTTTACGTGTTTTTGGTAGTTTTTCTATCAATTTTGATAGGATTTGGCGTCGAAAGCATGATCGAGCTTCTACGAGCACAAGAAAGGGTAATACCGTCCGAAAAGCAAAGCACACAACTTAAAATCCAAAGTGTAAACCCAAGAGGTGAAACCTTGAGCAAAAAGAAAAAACTATAGTCCATTGGGCATCTTCACCGGAGAGGTCAAACTTCAAATGAATATATCTACATTTATAGACCTCGTATCGAAGCGATTTTAGTTGGAGGTGAAAGCTTATCTTCGTAGCTTTCCAATGACATATTACACGCCCCAATCGGAGTTCAAACGAGAGAGTTATGGTCCTTTGAAGTCACCGGTCAAAATTTCACCCTACGAGAATTTGACTGGGCGAAATTTCGCCAGACGGTGTTCCTCCCCAGATTGCCATTTCGGACAAAAAAGTTTATAGGGTGAAATTTCGCCCTATGACATTTTGATCGGGCGAAATTTCGCCCCGCGGTATTTCGGCCATATTGGAGAGAATCCACAGGGCAAAATTTCACCCTATAAAGACTCAAAGGACAAAGTCTCACTAATGGGCAAGGATTAGATTATGGGCTTTAAGATTGTGTGACCCATTAAGGGATTAGTATATATAGAAAACCTAGGGTTTCACTTCAATTTGAGCCTTAAGTGTGCCTCTTTAGATTAGAGTAGTGTAGTGGATCTCCATAGTAGTAGTAGTAGTAGTTCACATAGTAAAACTCCATAGATTTAGTAAACTTTCTTAGTTTTAGATTAATCTACTCTACTTTCTACAATCAAGTTCTTGTACTAGTCGAAGATTTGGGCTTTTATTTTGAAGATTGAAGAGTTTTGCAAGGATTGGTGACAAAGTTCTTGTATTTTCTCTTCCAAGATTCAATCTTTATGTTAATCTTTATCTTCCTCCTTTAGTTTCCTCCATAGTTGGTAGTTTCTTTCTTCTCCCTTTCTCCATTAATTAGTTTTGTTTTTAGTTTCTTGTTAATCCATTGTTAGCCTTGTCATTTTTATGTTAGTGTAGTTTTTCATTGTTTGTTTGTTTTTCTCTCTCCTTAGTTTGTTTCTCCATAGTTTGTGTATTTGTTTGTTTTCCTCTTTATTGTTGTTTGTTAGTGTAGTTTTCTTTATTGTCTTAGGTTACTTATTTCTCCTCTAGTTTAATCATGTTTAGTCTTTCTCCTAGTCTCCTTAGTGTTAGTTTTATTATGGGTAGTGAGTAGATTTTAGTTAGAGGGCTAGGGGAGGAGAAATTCTAGATAAATATTTTATTTTGTGAGATTATTGCATTTGAGAATGATTTGTCTTGATTGGGATTGTTGTGTCTTGATTGACTTAACTTGATCACCTAGGTTGACTTGACTCACCCGAACCAATATGGGGAAACTCGGGGTTTGGGTAATTCCGTCTAGAGACCTTAGTTTATTCGTCGCGAAAGCAGGTTTAGGCTTGGTTGGTAGGGAAACCGAAAGGTGGCACCTCCCTTATACATCTTGTGATAATTCTAGCATTGTTTGCACCTTTACCTTAATTTCCGATTCCCCGACTCCCCCTAATTAGGGGTGTTGACCGGTCCAAACCCGGACCGGACCGGACCGGTTTGACCCGCGGACCGGAAACCCAAAAAACACAAACCCGCGGACCGGACCGGTTAACAAAGAAACCCGGACCGGACCGTCTTAAGACCGGACCGGACCGGACCGTAAAAATACACTAAATTTGATTTTTTTTTTAAGTGTTACCGGACCGGGGACCGGTTACCAACTTTTTTGGGACCCGGAGACCGGACCGGTACGTGCCCCGGTCTGGACCGATCCGGACCTTACGGTCCGGTCCGGTCCGGTTTGCCGGTCTGGGTCAATTTTTGAACACCCCTACCCCTAATACCTTTTCCTTATTAGACTATCTTTTCGTAGTTTATCGCTTTTTAGTGTGGACTCAACCCAAAAAACCCCAAAAATAGACTCCAAACACTTTTTGACTTAGACTTGACCGACTTCACATAGACCGTCCCTGAGGATCGGTCCCGACTTACCGCTACTACGTAGTTAGTTTGTCGAGTTTATAAATTTTGTTTGATCGCGTTAGATAGGCGACAATCCGACGCGCATTAAAATGGCGTCGTTGCCGGGGATCGAACCCGGGTCACCTGCGGGACAGGCGGGAATACTTACCACTATACTACAACTACCATTTTTATGTTTTTTTGTGTTTTTTTATGAATGGCGGTTTTTTGTAACCACTATAAGCATGGTTACAAAATCGAAAAGTAATCAAAATGACAACGTTGCCAGGGACGGCGATTAGATAGTTGAGTTTTAGTCTTTTTATGTTTGGTTATTGTTCTCTCTCTACCCTAGTGCCCCTCGGTGCTAGGAGACTCACTTTCTATTTGAGTATGTTTGCCAAGAACAAGTTATTGCTTCTTCGGTTCGATCCCGAGCCAAAGATGACATTTAAAGTTATGAGATTTCGGGGAAATGATTCAATAAAGGTGATTCCACATCCGTACCTCACACCACAAACCATACATACTATCCTTCCATCCCCTCCAAATCCATTCATATCACCAACATCCATATCACTTACACATTTCACTCCACAAAATATACCTTCCACAACTCCTCTCATCACTCCAAACATAGAACCACCTTTCAATCCACAAGAAACATCATCTCCACAAGAAAATTCTCCAATCCTTTCACCTCCCAAATCACCTCCATCACCAAAAAGCCTTCAAAAAGCAAACGTGACAACTCTGACTACTAGAATTAGTGATATTTCCGACGGAAAATTTCCTACGGATCTTAAAAGGCGTCGGAAAGTAATAGTTCCTACAGATTTATCCTACGGAATCCTATTCCGTCGGTCCTTCAAAGCACCGCTACGGAATTCCGACCAAGTTTTGGTAGGAAACGTTTTGGGCTACGGAATTTTCCGTAGGAAAATTTGTAGGCCAAAAAAAATTCGTGAACTATTTATCAGAAGTTAATACATAAATTAAAAATCTTTTTACTCCACATATACTATTATTATTTTTACACAGTTAACACCATATTTTACCCGGAATGTACTCGCTTTCTATTTTACATAACCCGAAATGACCGAAACTAAAACTTGAAATTAAATCCTACCATAAAATTGCTCTGTCTTCAGATATATCAGTGAGTGGAATTTTCACAATATGTCACGTGATTTTGTCTCTTTTTACCGGATATGGAGTCTAGTGACTTTTTTTTTGTTACTTCCACTCCATGACACTCTGTACTTTTTAACATGTTATTCTGTATCATCATTGTACGACTTTGTTTTCTTTTTTTTTTGGTAAATGGTAAATTATATTAATAAGTAAAAAAAATGAGAAGGTAGAAACCTTCTACTACGTCGGAATCTTGTGTCAAGTAAGACCTTATCTCTGCTATAGATTTTGTCTTTACAACAGTTTTGAAATTTCAGATCCGTATTATAAAGTACTGTATTCAGGTGTCGTTATAGCTTTTTATAGTTTTATTAATATTCGTAACTTTGTCTAGAAATTATGTTAACTTTATATGTTACGGATATTTGTTTTTTCCTTGTTATCCATGTTATTATAACTTTTATATACGGAGTAATTTTTACTAATGTTTGTTAATTTTTCTAGTTCGTATTTTATTCTTATTAGTAATAGCTATATGTATTTTTTTCCTTATTTTTCTTTCTTGTCTATCTTCAATCACATACGATTAACGAGTATTCGAGTAAGGTGCAGTCAAATCATGAGAAATTACATTATAATAAGAATTTAGAATCGGTTAATTGTAAAAACCGACACCAAACCCATATAGATAAACACAAATTCTGTTTATGGCGAGTATATTCGTCACAAACTTGTGATGGGTTAAATATCATCCACATGGAGATCTGTCAAATGGATCGGGAGGGTCGGGCCTCAAGACGGGTCAGAATATGAGTCAGGTCGTATACGGGTTGGGTAATACGAGTCAAGGGTTGGGTTAGGTCAGAATACAGGTAAGAAATAGTTCTGAACGCCTAATTTTTTTACCGCTTTTTATGTCAAAAGAATATTTTTATCATTAAACTTTTATTTATTTTAATAGTAGGATTATTATACTCCTCAGTTATGATGTTTATATTTTTTAAAAAATTTATAATTTTTTTAAATATTATTTTAATAATTATTTTATTTATAATGATTTTAAAAGTTGTATTAAATTGAGTATTTGTGTATTAGAAGAATATCAGCTTCTCAGCTTCTCAAGTACTCCGTATAATCCGTTCACTCATATAGTCATATTCTCACTCATCAAAATCAGCTCCTCATTTGGGTCGTCGGCGTTTCAGCTGGATCGTCGGCGCTTTAATACGTGAATTTACCTTATTGCCCTTGTATAATAATTCTTAATGTAATTAATTGGTTTGGTTTATAAATCTAATCTTACGTTTCGGAGTATTAATTTGACACGTAAATTGAACGGTTTATGTGACACGTTTCCCCATGGACCTCGGAAATATTTTTGTAATAAAAAATAATATAATTGATTGGTTATTTATTTTAGTCTAATTTCCTGTTTTAGAGTTTAAATTTGTCCCATAAAAACCGCTTTTCAAGGAATCGGCTGAACTAGTCCAATCAAGTAAGGTTTTTGTTTTTATATCTAGTAATTGATTAATTGATTAAGTCGATTTATAATTTTGTAATTAGTTTGTTTATAATTAGTTTGTTTATAATTGATTAAGTCGATTAATTGATGCAATTAGTTTGTAATTGTTTAAGTCGATTTATATCTCGTAATTGATTAAAAAATCCAAAAATCTCGGAAATAATATGCGTGAACCGTCGGCAAAACGTGGCATTTTCACGTTTTACCGATCGGTAAAACGTGAAAAACTCATGTTTTACCGATCGGTAAAACGTGAAAATGCCACGTTTTACCGATCGGTAAAACGTGAAAATGCCACGTTTTACACTTTTACCGATCGGTAAACTTGAGTTTACCGATCGGTAAAAGTGTAAAACGTGGCATTTTCACGTTTTACCGATCGGTAAAACGTGGCATTTTCACGTTTTGGCATTTTTTTAATGTGCTCGTAATATTTCCTATTTTAGAGAATACGTTTGATTTAAGTATAAAACACGTTATTAATTTTTATAATGTCACGTTAATAATTTTTATAATGTCACGTTAATAATTATTATATTAAAGAAAACACGTAATTAATTTTTATAATGCCAATGAAGTAAGATTTTTGTGATTAATTGATTAGGTGGATAAACAAAAAACCGTCACATTATCGAGTAATTAGTAATGTTAGTATAATTAGTAAAATAATTTTAAATATAATTATTAATGTTAATGAGGTAAGTTAAAGAAGGGACAAATACGTCAATTCACGTTATAAAGTGTCGACGATCCAGCTGAAACGCCGACGACGAGGAATAGCTCTTTCAAAATCATATGCACTTCACTTCTTCTCCTCCAAACCCCTCTCTCAATATTTTCGCCTCTTCACTTAATTCATCTCATTTTTAATTGAAAATCATCTTTCAATGTAGCTCTCTTCAACTGGTAAGTTTGCATTCATTTTTCGCTTTCAATTTCAATATCAGTAAACCCTAATTTCGAATTTGAGTTCTTTAATTTTTTTTAAAGAACTTGGCTGAATAAAATAACTAGGTTCTTATAAAACTACAATTCATGATGAACTACAAATTATCTATGTACCGCATCGATAAGTCTTTTAATTGATGTTTGAATTATTTTTCCGCCATTTGCAGTTTAGGAAGCTGTTATTCATATCTGTTCCGCGATTTTGTATTTCATGAATCTGTGAGTTCAATTCATTTCTTAGGTAGTATTATTGATGAATTAATGATTTGACGTCATTGACATTATTTTTATCAAAATCATTAGAGTTCAGACTATTGATGACAAAATTGGATGAGAATTAAGGGATTTTGATGGTGTTTTGGTTGATTCTTTGTTTGTTTTTTGGTAATACAGAAAAGGAACTTCATATATGGTGGTACATTTCAGTCCTAGAAGTATGCTCATAGATGGAGCATCTCATCGTCGTCGTCGGTTTATTTGAGGAACAAAGGTATAGATAATGGTGGCCCTTCTTAACCCTTTAGAAAGCCTCTCATTTCTTAACAATCCTTGTATGATTCTGTCTTGCTATTCCTTTATTTGATTCTTTCCTTTGTGAAATCATTTTTTGTTGAATGGAGGCTGGGAAAATTGTATGCATATTTGCATTTGTTGTTAGGTTTGCATCTATACTCATTGTTCCATTATCAGACTATTGTCGTGATCTTGAACATTTAGTGTTTGGTTATATCAATCTGCTATAGCTCCTTTAACTTCCGGGTCACTAACTAATATAATCCTTCTGTGGTTGTGATATGAGGCATGATAATGCTTGTATCAACAATACAATATAGACATCATATTGATTTGGATAAAAGCACAACTAAAACGTGGCTCAAAGGTTCGGTTCCTTGGTTGATTGATGAATTACTTCAACACATTGTTTTTTATTTTCCATGTTAATTCATTAGTAGTATTGTGCTCCATAAAGAATAACTTGACATTTATATATTACACATTTAAATTTTAGGTATTCATACATGTGAGTGAGCTCTAGTGTTACTTTGTACGAAGTAATTGTTTTCGGATGGTGTCTTCTTTCACTAATGAATGTTGCCTAAGGCAAAGCAACTTGATCATAAATAAAAACTAAAAGAGTATTCATATGCATTATTTACATGATTTAAATTATTCTAGCTGCTAATAGTTTGATCCATACGTTTGGAATCTGTGATGTATATGGTGAAGATCTTGCGGCTAAGTCATGCAAATTCATGATTTTCTTTTTCTATGAAGTTAGACTTCATACGAGTAATTTTTAGACAGTTTGCTTGAAAATTGCCATTTTATAATGCCTAATAATGTACTTGATTTTACATATGAATGACTGACTGAATCACTGAATATATGTTATCCTCCTTGGATTGTGTTGGTGATGGATGATGCTTAGTCTCAAGTAGGTGAAGCATTTAGTATTGTACCTGGTAATTTCAACTGGAACTAATGAGGTAGTGTATCTTGATTTAGCTTTGTATTATTCAGTCATTAGTAAACTATATGCTCGGATAGAGTATTTTCCGGTATGTACTCCTGGAAGGATGATGATAAACGGTATTTCGTATATTGTAAACTAATTTTGTTTGAATTGAACTTCTTTTTGAGTTTTACATTCCTGTAATTATTGTACTTATAATATGGCTCTTGTAGAAATTAGTTATTGCTGGTAGTGTGATGCAGGTCACAGATTATAGCAGAGATGTAGAAGAAATGCAAAGTGTATCTAGGGAGGAATACCTTGCATCACTGAGGAGGTAATACTAATGGGGTTTTCCATATCTTTCTTTATCTCCTTCGAATACACAATTTGAGGTTGAACTCTTTTTAGTCTTCTTTTGTGCTTTATTCAGAAAAAACAGTGGCTTCTAAAATGGTATAGCTAAATATGGTGCACTTTCAAGGTATGTAGGCGCTTCCAATTTTTCCTTAAATTTTTATAACAAGGTATAGAGCCTTAATGTTTAAGATTTGGCCTTTGTGTTTATCTTTGTCTTCATGTTTTGGTTTTGCCTTACTTTGAGGTTTTAATTACCTATTTCTAGATCCTCAGTTATGTCTGAATGAACTTTCGAAGTTCTTATTTGTACAGTGGGTGATGGGAACCGTCACTAGGACGCATTACAGGAACTGAATACTTTCAGAGAACTACCTATGTACTCTATGCTTTTTATTACCTTCGCGAATATGGTCGTCGGTATTACACTGAAACAGTCCAACTAAATTTAAACTAACTTGGACCTAAATACAAACAATGTTACTAACTAAAACAGTACAACCTACATACAAACAATTACTCCTTACCATCTTTCTTTTTTTTTGTTTCCTTTTCCCTTGTGTTGAGAATGATGCTACATTTTTGTATATCAATTTGACATCATTTTATAACTTCCATCCGTTGATTATTTATTTTGCTCTAATTGGATATGCCTAATTCTTGTTCAAACTTGTGTTCGTTTGCTGAAATTAGCAATTTCAACATTTGTAACTCTTTTCTCTTGCATAGTGATGTTCCGCGAACTTGGTATGGCCCAAACTTTGAGCAAGCATGCTACATTTTTAAATTTAAATTAAAGTATTCGACAATCATCTACTCGGTCGTATGCTATGTTATGTTAGGCCGTTACTTAGAATGTGTGTTTTGACTACAAACCTATGGAATAATGAACTATTATTGTCGTTGATATCGTCTTCGATCAATCGAGATCATAGTAAAGAAGACTTAGGGTAAAAGAAGAAAGGTAGATAAGCAGACTTTTTTGGAGTTGTGACTTGTGATTAGTGGTTGAATCCTGTTGTAGTTCTCTTCACTTGCTATTATGCACTTGCTAGTGCTCCTTTGATTTATCTCTAACACAGGTTATCTGCATTTTATTATGAATCTCTGAGTGGGTACATTAACTCGTGAAATTATCTATTAAAGTGTTTTCTCTTAAATTGAACAGGGATTTTACTGAAGAGGAAAATTCAAAGTATCAGATATTCAACAGGGACTTTATCTGCATCCTCCTTGCATCAGGCGAGCAAGAAGGATACAAGTTTAGAAGAAATATTTGATTAATTTAACATTTTTAATAATTGTTTAATTTGATTTTTTATGTAACAAAAGTTTATAATGTTAATGAAGTACTACATTAATAGTTTGTATTTCTAAAACCAATGTATATTTTGTACAGAGTACTATTTTTCTACTAGTGAAAATCAGCTATTTATCCTATAGAAATTTTGAAGTTTCCTACGGAAATCTACGATTCTGAAAAACTAAAAGTCAAATTTTAATTCCGATGGAAAAAATATTCTCCTACGGAATTTTCGTAGGAAATTTAGACCATTTCGACGACGTTTCGTAGGACCATTATTTTGGTCAACAAATCGGTGTGACGAATTACTCCGACAGAACATTCTGTATGAAACTAAATTCCTACAAAATTTACCGTAGGAAGCAAATTATTTCCGACGAAATATACCGACGGATTGGTTCCTACAGAATTTCCGTAGGAAAGTGCTTATTCCGACGGAAATGACCATGATTCCTACGGATTGGGTCCGTAGGAATTACACTGGTTTCTTGTAGTGTCTCGGTTCACATTCACAACTCACTCACGAGGCTTTTTCTTCCCCCATTTTCTATCGAACTATCCCCGAAGATTTTGAACTTAAAGATTCCTTGATCAATGAAGTAAAACTAGATATCTTCCATGGGTTCCCTCAAGAAGATGCTCTTGAATGTATGCTCTTTCAAAGAAAAGCTAATTGGAGCCAAGCTTAGAGGTCTTAGTTCATGTCAATTACATCGCATCCTCTTTCCTAAGACTTTGAGGGACGATGCCAAAAGATGGTTACAAAGACATCCAAACAATAATTTCCAAACATGGCCCGACCTTGCAAATGCTTTCTTAGAGAAGTACTTCCCTCCATCCAAAACCAACCAATACCGAATTGAAATCCAAACCTTCCGTCAAAAAGAACATGAAAGCTTGAGTGAAGCGTGGGATAGGTTTCGTGATCTACTTAGGAAGTGCCCTCGTCATGGCATTTCTAACTGGTTAATAAATATAACTTTTTTCGAAGCCTTATCCCTAAAATGGAAGGAAAATATAAATTCTACACTCTTGGAGTCAATGCATCTAGAGCACTTTTGAAAAAAGTCAAAATATGATTCTCTTTGGGGCCAACCTCGAGATACTAAGAAAATGAGAAATGAAAATTCTCCTATGACCAATGAATTGAAACTCCAATTGAAAAAGAAAGAGCTAACCAAGAAACTTGAGGCTATGAATCCAAACATGCTCCAAAAGGTATGTATCAAATCCAATCAAGAGATATGTATCAATGGAATCAACAGCAAAGACCCTTTAATTCCAATCAACAAATATTTTTCAACCAATGGTCTGTCAAAGTGCCTCCACATATGCCTCCCTATCAAAGGGGAAACTTCAACAATCAAGGTAGAAACTATCATGCTCAAAGGAACTTCCACAATCAGAGTGCAAATCAAGGGAACAATTACCATAATCAAGGAAGTAATTATCATGATCAAAGGTTCAATCGAGGGTATCAATGTAATTATCAAGGTAACCAAGGGTACCAAGGGTTCAATTTTCAAAGACATAACCAACCCCCTCCTTTTTATGGAAATCAAGGTAATTATCAACATGGTCAAGGTAGTGGTCAAGGGTATGGTTCGACCATTGATATGAGAAAAGCTTTAGTCAACGAAGTGTATCAAGGAAACCCGAATTACCAAGGTAATCAAGGTCATAAAGGATTACACTCACAAAGCTACAATGGACCCTCTCAATCTTTTGGCAACCAAGGTCATTCTCAACAAAGTCAAGGAAGCAGTCAATGGGACAATTCATCAAATGAATTGCAAAGAACAATAGAGTACTTGATGAATGAAAATGTGGAAAACAAGGCAAGGTTCGAACTCTTGAAATCTCAACGAGAATCCAAAGCCTTAGTCGCTCCCCTGCACTCACCTCATGGCTTTCCCGCTCAACCTCAACACCCAAGGGATCCACCATGCGAATCTCATGTTGTTATCCAAAGAGAAGGAAAAGAGCTTGAAAATCCTTATAATCACTTGAGTACCAAGGCAACCCCAAATTTGGAACAACAAAAAGCACTACATGCCACTACTCCCGATTCTCCCAAACAAAACCAGGGAATTCGAGCAGAGTTTGAGTTAGTTGCAAATGCCGAGAAAAAATAACGAAAATCGAAGGAAGCTAGAAGGCAAGTGACCGAGCAAGCAATTGTGGAGAAGGAATCAAATGTTCCACCTCCATTGATCTATGTGTCACCGTTACCATTTCCGCAACGAGCTAAAGTTTACAAAGGTAATATCAAGTGTAGCCGCTTTGTGGACATGATCTAAAAGGTGGAAGTCTCATTGCCCTTCACCAAGGCCATTCATGAAAAATCAACCCTCATTGATGGAATGAAAAATGATGAAAAGCTTATAAACATCAAGTTTCCTTGCCCAACAATGCAATCCAAGAAGGCGACTCAAGGTGAAGTAGTGATCCATGAAGATATCGATGAGAATGACAACATCTTGTCATCAAGGATAGAGATCACCACTTGCACTCCCAACAAGGAACTCGAATCCCGATATTGCCACATGGTAAATGCAATCGTGAATGTCGAGGATACGAGTCTCTAAGATGATTTGAATGATGTCATAGGCCTTGTTAAGTCTTGGAATGATGATGAAATTAAGTTGCCCCTATGCAAAAATGCTGAAGAACATTACGAGTCCTTTGCTAGTGAGCTAAACTTTGGTTTAGGAGAAATTGAAACCACCGGTAAAAGTTTCGAATCTCTCCTTCACGATGATATGGGGATAAGTGATGTCTTGAGATTTAGGGATGTGGGCCTGCAACTTGAAGAAGATATAGGGATGTACAATGGGGGATTAAAGCCTAAACCGCCTTTCGTGTTGAGTGGTGAGATTGTGAAGCTTTGGAAAGCTAGAAGGTATTTTGGGAAGAAATGGTCACTTGGAATTGTGAGATGGAAATACCCGGGAGACCATGATAAACCCGGGCATCGTGGATTTGAAAACTACTTATCGCTTCCGACTTGGAAGCTTCTGATGATAGCTTGGCTCGGCTACATGAGCCATCTGAAGACTCTTCTAGAGCCTCTGACCTACTTCTCCGAGTCCTTGATGGGTATGGTGGTGATCATACTTTGAAAACAAACAAACTTAAGGTTTGACGGTCCTAGCCAAAACCGCGCTTATTGGGAGGCAACCCAAGCTTTTTTGTGCATATTTACGCTTTTTGTGTTTTGTTTTTGTTTGTAGGAATCTCCAACAAGAAGCCAACTTGGATAGATGATGAAGAATTTGGAAGTGATCAAGTTTGGAAAAGATTCTGCTTGATTGTTCCATTGTGGATTGTGGATTGCGATGTTTGCTTGTATTTTGTTGGAGGATTGGCGGTGTATTCGTAATTATGGTGTAGTTGTGTCGTTTTTAGTAGTTGTTGTGGGATTGTAGTGAGTATTTTTCTTGTATTGCCTTGTTCTCTCCTTTCTTGCAGGAATACCACCCACTTCATAGCATAAGGACATGAGGTATTAAAAAGTGAAGACCTTTTGGTAATCCCTTTTTACCCTTATTTTTCTCCCGTTCCCTTATTCACATGGGAGTATGGGCTTGTATGCTTTGAAGGTTCACTTGATTAACGTTTTAGAATTGGTGGTTGTGGTTGTGTTGACTATTTGAAGAAGATTGGAGTGCTTGGCTTTACTTGTAGTTGGTTTTGTTTTTATTTTTGCTGTGTTCTTTTGTGTTTTGTTTAATGTGTTTAGGTAAATGTTTTCGAAACCCTGATTGTGAGACTTGCACTAGTACAGAAATGACATTTGACAAATAGCTAATATGACGGTCGTTATAAATAACCATTGTATATTATAAAAGGAAACGGTTATTGGGAGGCGACCGATGCGAAATGTTTATAGCAAATGTAATTGCATCAGTCAAACTATACGACCGACGCGATAGATATGTGTGAAATATAACCGCATCAGTCAGGATTTACAACCGTTGCGAAAACATTTTGTATAATATTTAACACGACGGTCATTTTGACCGTTGCGAAATATATATGTTTGTAAAACATAACCGCATCAGTTAAAAATTACGACCGTTGCGAAAACGTTTTCTACAATATTTAATACGACGGTCATTGTGACCGTTGCGAAATGTATATGTTTGTAAAACTAGATGAAGTTGGCCTTATTGAGACTTGAACCTGGGTTGCTAGGTATGCAACAACACAATCAAACCACTAGACTCCAAGGAGATTCCTGCAACTATAGTCATTAAAATGTATATATTTGGGCCCTTTAGGATTGGGGCCCCGGTTCCAAGAACCGGTTGAACACTCCAATCAATGGGCCTGCTTGTTACGAGTATTATTATTGTAAGATCTCTCACGTAGTCACTGTATAACACCCGAATTTTCTAAATTAATTTCGTATTCGTATTTTAAGTTTGTTCGATACTTTTAAACTCAAATTTCTAATTTCGGATCAGATTCATTTTAATTAAACCTCGTCAAAATATCTATTTTTCCCTAATCAATTTAATTCTTTTCATCGAACATTTATTAATTTTCTCGTGAAACTTTATTTTTATCACGAAGGTCTATTTTATTCTTGAGATACACTTTATTTTTATTCCTTTTGAACTAATTAATTATTTTCCTTAGCTTAGTTTTTATTTGTCTCAGATATTTATATTAACCTCGTGAATTATTTTATTAATAAGTTATTTTATTTGGACCAATTTGTAGACACCCGCATTTTGACTGCCACGTGTCTATGGTCGTCTCCGAAAAACACCCGATGATGATCGGACGCAAACGTGACTTGGTATACTCGAATTTGGGCTCGGAAACAATAATATCCGACATGGACTTTTAGCGGAGTAAAAATCTCACAAAACAGACCTCAAATTCAGGCCCAGTGGGTCATTCCGAGTCAAATGAGACTAATTTGGGCCAAAACCGACACCAAAAATAATTCCCGTCTTTTGGCGACCGGGTCAAAACCCGGTCAAAGACGAAACCGTCTCATAAATCAGCTAAGCTCAGTTGGCGCACAAATCAAAGTTCAAAAAATAGTCAAAACAAACAAAATCAAATCTTTCCTTATTTATCTCGATTTGTTGACCCACTCGATCGAGTGGATTGACCCCACTCGATCGAGTGGAGCCTCTTTTACCCGGGTTTGGCCCGTTTGCGAAGGCACTCGATCGAGTGCACTAGGGCCACTCGATCGAGTGCCCCTAGGTCGAGGGGTGAAGTCTATAAATACCGCTTCACCCCCCCTTGCATTTCAGAACTTTTTTGAGCATTTTTACCCTACAACTTCAGCCACATTTCACCCTACTTCAACCCTACTTCATAACCTTACAAGCCTTAGAAATCCTAGGCCGAAAACACACAAAAACCGAGCTCTCGTCTCTCGATAAACCGACACATACACACATACACCCATACACACCACAACTCGCGTACATCCTCGATACTCCCAAGCCGTGCCGCTATTTACGAGTCCATTTCCGAGGTCCTTACTAAGCATGTATGTTGAGGGTGTCCTAAATCCCCTTTCGATCTTTATTTACTTCGTCATTTTGATTATTTTTATTGTATTATAGTCATGATCGTCACAACACTAACACTAACATTTTTGCATTTTTATATTTTCGTTTTATATCATTTTATCGTCATTAATGTTAATAATACCGTGTATACGTAAACTAGTATCAAAAATCGGTTTTAAAACGTTGGACTACGATGATCTCTTTTGGTCCGTCTAATCCCTTTACGAGCAACGACGGAGGTGGAGCCCTTTCGAGGAGCCCCGCCCCAATGTACTCAAGGGCGTGATGCGACCGTGATCGGTCGTAGTTGAACGGATTTAATTCTCTTTCCATAATTGGTACGAAACCCGTTGACACGAAAATCGACATCACGTAACCCGAAAGGGTTAGTCCCGATGTCGTGACGTAGAGGGATACATTTCGTCACCAATTCAAAATTTCCTAATCTAACGTAAACATTTTTCATAAACTCCGATAACGGTATTATAGTCGTTCGTACACGATTATAGTACCGGAGGCCGAGTTAAATACAAATCGTGCGATATTTGTATTTGATTCGGCCGATCATCGATTTCAAGTCATAAAACAAAGCGAGTTACCACTCGTACAGGGGGCACTCGACCGAGTGCCATAGGCCACTCGATCGAGTAGCACCCCAAAAAGTGGTCAGTAGCCACGTTAAACGTGCACTCGACCGAGTCACATCACCACTCGGTCGAGGGGGTCCTGTAACCCACAAAACCGAGGGGTTTGACCCATAATTCAAACCCCGACCCTTTTATCGACTTTAGTCATCACGTGCAAAGACTATCACGTGACTATCCTATTTCCAAAACTATACACATCACGACACGTAGAACGACTTTGACCACTTTGACGTGATAAGTCGGGACAAGACTACGGGATATGAGATTAGGCTAGCAATATGCCACAGTCTCATGTTCCCGTCCTTCGTTTAATATGCTACATAATCCGTATTTAATCGGGGTTAGTCCGTCTACATATTTTCGCGGTCTAGTTTGCATACGGGTCCGTCCCTCTCATTATATTGCGCTTTTTTTATTCCGTTTATTATTTTATTTACGTAATGTTGTATTGTGAATTCCGGGTTGTATTTCCGCCCGTGTAATTTGTACGTTATTTCTATTTATTTTCGAGCTTTGTTTATTTAATTGCTTTTACGCTTTATAAATGAACCTCGCATGCTAAATCATTTCGACAAATAACCAGATGCATTAAATGACGTAGTTAATGCAAAATTCACATGCTTAGACAAAACGCTGTTTGCATATCATTTAATCAATTTACTAGCGCGCGAACACGAACACGAACGGTGTCTTAGTAGAGGCCGCCATGTGCGGGCAGGGGGTTGGGTGTCCTTAGTGGGCTTCCCAAGACGTACCCTCACCCCTTACTCAGAACCTTTGGTTTCCGGATGTCCGAAACCCTTGGCGCACGAGAGTCATTCTTTACACGATTACCGGTATAGATGGTATCGGTATCGCAATGCAAAGGGACGAGCCCCATGAACTCTAAAACCGGAGTGGGCTTACTTTGTGTAAAGCCCATGACGACATAGAGTGGGCTCGTATGGTTCCGAATAACCACAAAATTCGGTGGCGACTCCATTTTGACTTAAATTTCGAACCCGAGAACAATCTTACCACGATATTCATTCGCCTACCCAAACCCGCGCTTCGCCGCGTCGAGGTGGACCTACGTCATGTCCACAATTTGGCGACTCCGCTGGGGATACCTGATGTACCACATGTCATCGGGATTCCTAGGGTGAGACTCGAAGAGAAATCGTTCGTAGATTAGTGTGCGCGCATTAGTTTAATGATTCATGCATAACCCAAATTTGCCCGGGCCGGTTACTTGTGACCGACGTCCCACTATACCACGGTGCATTCCTACATGGGTGCGCTAAAGACATCGATGGTGGAACTCGTCTCGGTTTTGCGGCATGTCCTAAGACATTCTAAAATGCCCAATTTCGAAAAACCCGAAATGCTGCCCATTTCGGGACTCACCTTTTCAAAATATCCAATTTTCAAAACTCGGAATGCCGCCGAAATTTAGGATCAACGATTTGACTCAAAATATCCTTTTCTGTAGACGGCATGCTGTCCGTTTTAATTCTCGAATTTCCACCCCCACCACCTTGATTTTCGGAATTTTCCTTTTCAAAATTCTAATCTCGGTTTTCGAAATTCCGTTTTCAGTTTTCAAAACTCTCGGAAATTCGTTCATTTTTGCATTCAAACCTCAACTTTCAACTTTCCTAAAATAAACCTTCCTTATTGTAGGACCTACCGTCTATCCGTGTGTCGGGTCTTTGCATAGTACGTAGAGGGTTTATAGCGTCGAAACTCCGTCGATCTTATATCACGAGTTTCCCCCCTTTCCCGAGTCCGCCTTATCTGTCAAGGCACGACCAACCCGCGTAGGGCATACCCCTACAAAGGAAAGTCCGTCCATACACTCGAGTCAAAAGTCTGGGGAATAATCTCACGTGGACCTTCCTTCGAACGGGACTAGGCCCACAAAGCCGAAATCCTAAGGAAGTCATACCACCCACGAGTCATCCATCTAGATGTCTTTCTCGAGTCTTTTCCACTCAGTCCTTTCCTTTTGGGTCGCTCGGGATGTGCTCTTTTCCTTTGATTCCAAGACTGGGTTCGGTTTCTGATTACGTGGTGTTCTTACAGACAGGCCACCATCAACCAGACACACTCGCAGAATGGAAGCCGCCTTAGCTGATCTGAAAACCTCCGTGGACGCCATGGTCGACAAACAAGCCGACATCGATGCCCAACTGAATGAAATGAGGGCTGGACAAGTTGCCATCGTCACTCCATTGGCTGCGGTGGAGCACAGGACTCCAAATGCCGGGGCTATGGGGCCTCTGGCTGATCTAGTTAGTTCAGTACGCCGACTAGAGGAACAAGTCCACTTGACTGGGAGTAATAACATCCATCGGGAGAATAGTCGTGAGTACAACCCACTGAGTGACAAGCTGCCTGCAAACCTGAACCTCACCGGTTTGCCTATGTTCGAAGGGACTGAAGACCCGTTACTACATGTACGGGCCTTCAAGGAGTTCATGGCCATCAAAGGGGTGGACTCTACCATGTTCAAGAACCTCTTTGCTGCGTCTCTTGAAAAGCACCCTCGGGCCTGGTACTACAGGCTAGACCCGAAGAAATACACTACATGGGATGATGTGGCCACCGAGTTCGCTCGGAACTATGCTGACAACACCGAGATCCAAACCACAATGAGATCTCTGGAGGTTATGGCCCAGGAGCTGAAAGAAGGTTTTACCAAATACCTTCAACGCTGGAGGGCCGAGAGTGTGAAGCTGGTCGATAAGCCCAGTGAGAAGACTTTGGTGGAGGCTTTTGTCAAGAACCTCCTTCCATCTTACCGGGTTCACCTCCGATATGCTGTCATACCCAATTTCACCACCCTTACTGAAATGGGTATGAGGATCGAAGATGATCTGAGACTGGAAGGCCTCACTAAGGCCGCTGCTAAGGGTTACCAAGGGGCTTCTTCCTCCACTACCAAGCCTCAAGCTGCAACCCGCAGTATTTTCGACGCGGTTAATCTATTAGATGCCCCGTCCAAGAAGAACACCCCACCTCGGGTTTTCACTGACATAGGTACGACCTATACTTATGCCTTACAAAGGCTATCCTCAAAGGGCCTATTCCAACCGATAGGCCCAACTCCTGAAGTTCCGGTTGAGCGACGCTCCAAGAACTACAATGCCCAAGCCTATTGCCAGTACCACCGAGGCAATGGGCATGATACCGAGAAGTGCTGGAAGCTAAAGCACTTGATTCAGGACCTGATTGAAAGCGGTAAAATCCCGCTACCCGGAGATAAGCCCAGCAACAAGGAGAACCCTTTCAGCTCCCACGCCATCTTTACCGGGGAGGTGATTGATTGTTCTCACCTTATCTCTCCATTCATCCCGCAAGTGAACGGGATCTGGTTCGACGACGAAGATGATGTCTACCTCGCAAAAGGGGAAGCTGTCCCCATCACCGCCGAGGAGATTCGAAAGACTAAATCCCGGGTCCTAACCAGTAACCACCTTGGCCGTCCCTACCAAGCCACTAGCTCTAGGGACGCCCCTATCCCGACAACCGTGATTACGGAAGTCGCCCCTGAAGAGCCAACTGCTGAGACGGCTCTCGTGAAGCAATTGAAGAAGACCCGAGTTGACCTCACTATATGGCAACTCCTGGTTAGTTCTCAAGAACATCGAGAAGCACTTACAAAGGCTCTCGATCAAATTAAGGTTGACTCTTTGGTTACCCCTGCTGAGATGGTAGCCACGATCCTGCCCCACCTAAAGGGCAAGGCTAAGGAAGAAGGACCGGTAATCACTTTCTCCGAAGCCGACCTACCACCATTTGGGGCCACCCATAATCTGGCCCTCTACATTACGGTGGTCTGCCGAGGAAAATACCTCCCCATGACCCTAGTTGATGACGGGTCTGCTGTAAACGTCCTTCCCTTGAGGACCGCAAGAGCCCTCGGCATTACCGAGGCTGACTATATCCCGACTACTCAGACCATCCAAGCTTTCGATGGGAGCCCAAAGTCGGTAGCTGGGGCCGTGAAACTGACCATCATAACCGGTCCGATAGAAAAGGAGCTCGAATTCCAGGTGATTGATGTCACCTCATCATTCAACCTGCTCCTGGGTAGGCCTTGGATCCACGCGGTCAAGGCGGTGTCCTCCACCCTCCACCGAAAAATCAAGATGCCTCTGCTTAACGATGTCATCACTTTAGAGGCAACACCAATGACTGTGGCTAGCTGTAACGCCACGGGACGCACGGACCTCTGGGGGTTCGATTTTGTGGGGATGTGTAGACACCCAAATTTTGACCGCCAGGTGTCTATAGCAGTTTCCAAAAAACACCCGATGATGATCGGACGCTAACGTGTTCTAATGCGCTCGGATACGGGCTCGAAATCAATAATGTCCGGCATGGGCTTTTAACGGGATACAAATCTCACAAAACCAACCTCAAATTCAGGCCCAGTGGGTCGTTCCGAGCAAAATAAGACTAATTTGGGTCAAAACCAACACCAAAAATAATTCCCGTCTTTTAGCGACCGGGTCAAAACCCGGTCAAGACAAACCCGACACAAAGAACGACCGGGTGCATTCTCGAAACATGCACCAGGTTCGAAAATCAGCCAAAATCATCCCAAATCATTCAAAATCAACCACAATCAATCAAGAGCAAATCAAGGCCAATCCTTCCCGATTTAGCACGGCCTAATTGATCCACTCGGTCGAGTGGATTGACCACTCGATCGAGTGGAGCCTCACAAAAACGGTCCAGGTGCATCCGCGAGAGCACTCGACCGAGTGCACCCGCGCCACTCGGTCGAGTAACCCTATATCATGCTCCCTATAAATACCCGTCAATCCTAAGCACAACACAACAACTTTCTTCAACAACAACTTCTCAACCAGAATTTTCAGCCAACTTTTCCCATCACATTTCAGCCATAATTCAACCTTCAATTATCATCACACATATACACACTTCGAGAGCAAAACTCGTAAAAATCCATCTCATACAAACCCATACATACACACCATCAACTCTTCCTACGTATCTCGACGTTCCCGCGCCATTGCCGCCATTAGACGAACCGTATCCCGAGAAGCAAGAGCATGTAGGTTGAGGGTGTAACAATTCAACACCGACTCCTCCTTCTTCCCTCCTTTTTCTCGTCTTTTGTATATATATATTTGTATATTAATGTTTATGTTTATAGTATCGTAATTAGTCGATAATAACGACAATTTTTACTAATGCTAACATTTTGCTTTTCACATTTAATTATCGTTATTATATTTTACTATAATATCGTATGTACCGTGTATATATAATAATATCAAAACTCGGATCCGAACTCGTTTGACTACGATGATCAATTTCTAAGGGTTCGTTTATTAACACGATCACGATCATTCGTAGTTGAACGCGTATGAATCCATTTCTAAGATTGGTACGGAACCCGTTGACACGAAAACCGACATCACATAATCCGTAAGGATTAATATCGATGTCGTGACGTAGAGGGACGCAATTTCGTCGCTAATCAAATTTTTAATCTAACGATAACCTTTTTACAAAATTCTGATAACGGTATTATAATCATATAAGACATGATTATAATACTGGAAAACCGAGTTAAATCTAAATCGTCAATATTTTTTATTTAACTCGGCCAACCATCGATTTCAAACGCATAAATAAAAGCGAGTCACAACTCGTACATGTGCCACTCGACCGAGTACACCTGCTACTCGATCGAGTAGCACCCCAAATCATGGGCAGAAACTCTTTTTAAGGACACACTCGACCGAGTCAGACCCCGACTCGATCGAGTGGGTCCTGTAGCCTAGAAAATCGAGAGCTCTTTTTATAGCATTCGAGCCTCGTCTTTTTAAAAGCGACTAGGTCGACACGTGTAAAGTCAATCACGTGGCTCTTCCAAAATTTATGCATATCACTTCACTTAAACGATTTTGATCGACGGTCTCACATTATTAATTTTATGTCGACGACTCTTTAGTTGTATCCGATGTAAAATTAATTTAGACTCAATCTCTCGAGGTGATAAGTCGGGACAAGGCATCAAGGTTCGAGATCGGGCTAGCACCACGTCTAGGTCTCGAACCTCCGTCCTTTGATTAATACGCAATATAATGTGTAACTAATTAAAGTTCGTCCACCTACACAAAATCACGGTCTAGTTTATACACGGGTCCGTTTATAATTATTGCTCGTCATTTCAATTGTATATTTCAATTGTTCTATTTTATTGTACGCCGTATTGTGAATTCCGGGTTGTATTCCGCCCGTGTAACCTGTAACCGATTTATTTCGCTTTGCTTTATTTATTTGCGTTTTACCATTTATAAATGAACCCTCGCATGCTAAATCACTTCGACAATAAATTAGATGCATTAAATTGACGTAGCTCACATTTAATTCGCATGCTTAGCTAAAACGCTGTTTGCATAATATTTCACCGAATCACTAACGCGCATATTAAAAAGTCAAACGATGTCCTAGTAGAGGCCGCTAAGTGCGGGCGGGGTTGGGTGTCCTTAGTGGGCTTCCCAACACGTACCCTCACCCCTTACTCAGAACCGTGGTTTCCGGATGTCCGAATCCATTGGCAACGAGAGTCATTCAATATACGATTAACCGCTCAAGTCGGCATCTATATCGATATGCAAAGGGACGAGCCCAATAAACTCTCAAACCGAAATGGGCCATACTTTGTGTATGGACCATGGCGATATAGAGTGGGCTCGAATGGTTCCGAATAACCATAAAATTCGGTGGCGACTCCATTTCGACTTAAATTTCAATTCAATCCTTCTCATATGGAGGTGCATTCGCCTAACCCAAAACCCGCACGTGGCCGCGTCGAGGTGGACCTACGTCATGTCCACAATTTGGCGACTCCGCTGGGGATCAACCGATGTGTGGCTTACCGTCGGCGTTCTCAGGGTGAGACTCGAATAGAAATCGCTTGATGAGTACAATATGCGTTTTAGTTTTACGGTTCATGCATAACCCCATATTTGCCCGGGCCGGTACTGGTGACCGACGTCCCACTATACCACGACGTATTCATCCTTGGATACGTTAAAGGTGTTCATGGTCGACTCGGATGGACTTTGCGGCATGTTCTAAGCTCCACTCGAGTTAGGAAGACCGTCCCGTTTCTCGACTAGACTATGAACACTGGTATAGACCCTATTCAGACCGACCGAGACTTAGCGTAAAGCATACATGGCGTCGTTATAATACTTGCGTGACTATGTGCTACTTGGTTTCTGTGTCGTTTTCAAAAAATCGTCATTTCAAAAAAATGCATCTTTCCAAAAATATTCAAATCTTCAAAAACTCGGGAAGCTGCCGAAATTTAGACTTAAGATTTGACTCAAAACAAGCCTATTTTTTTTAGCCGGCATGCTGCCCATTTCAAAATTCGAATTTCCGATCCACCATTCGATTTTCGAATTTTCAAATCCTCGCGATGCCATTTTCAACTTTCAAATCTTCGAGATGCCATTTTCAAATCTTCGGGATCTCACCTTCAAATTTTCAAATCGTCGGAAATTCCTTTTTCCAACATTCAAATTTTCAAATTTCAAGATATCCAATTTTCAAAACCCAGGACACATACCGAATTTAGGACTTATGATTTTACTCAAAATAGCCTATTTCTAGCCGGTATGCTGCCCAATTCAAAACTCGAAAATATTTTCGAACCATCAAAACCAAGGACCGATACCCTTTCCGATTTTCTCGAAAAATCGGGCCTTTCCCCGAAATTTTCTCGGGTTTTTCAAAACTATCAAATTTCAAAACCTTCCCCTTCTTAGGACTTCCCGTATTTAGCAGTGTCGGGTCGTGTCATAAGTAGTCAGGGTCCTTAGCGTCGAAACTCCGTCGATCTTAGATCACAAGTTTCCTCCCTATCCCAGTCCGCCTTATTAGACTAAGGCAAGGCCCACCTACGTAGGACATACTCCTACAAGGGAGGGCCCGTCTACACACTTGAGTCCAAAGTCTGGGGATTAGTCTCACGTAAACCTTTCTTCGAACAGGACTCAGCCCACCCGCCAGATCCTAAGGAAGGCCCACCTTTCACAAGTCACCCGTCTAGATGTCTTCTCCGAGTAAAACCTTTTACAAGGCGTATCTCTATAAAAAAGGTTCACGGTCCTTACGTCTAAGGGTCACTCGTCCGACACTCGAGTCTTAACAAAATCTTCAACCCCACTCGGGGGCTACCCTCTAGCAGAGCGATCAATCACGGTCGCTCTAAGGGTCACGTCTTACACGTGTTGTCTCACGTACCCCATTTTCGAGTCACTTAGATGTCACACCATCTGAGTCCTATCAGAGTCTTTGGTCTCACTTGGGGGCTATTCTCCGACGGGGAGATTAATCACAGTCACTCCGAGAATCGCACCCCACGTATTTGTCTTAGGAGAGTCTAACCCGAGTCAAACCAGAGTTGTCTCTCCTCCCGCGCTATTTCCTATGCCTTGGTGTAGTCAAGTTCCGAAGCAACATTTCTGATTACGTGGGTATTCTCGCAGAATATGGCACCCACAACCGGAAATAGGGACATGGAAAACACCATCAATGAAATAAAGGCTTTGCTGGAGAAAATGGCTAGTAAGCAGGCCATAACCGAAACCCATATAGGGTTCCTGAAAACCAACCAAGAGGCCATGAATGCTTGTTTAACGGTCATTGAACGGCAAGATCTCAATTCTGGGTCGGTAAATACTGGGCCATTTGCCAAACTGATCAGCACGGTGCGTGAGCTCGAACAACAGTTCCACGCCCTTCAAGGGAATAACATTTATATTGAGAACTCCCGAGACTATACACCCATCAGTGAGAAACTACCAACAGATCTCAACTTAGAGGGGTTACCCATATTCGAAGGGACGGATGATCCATTACTACACCTCCGAGCCTTCAAAGCATTCATGGCAATCAAGGGGGTCAAAGCTGACATGTTCATCAATTTGTTCGGCACATCTCTCGGAAAATATCCAAAAGCCTGGTTCTATAGGCTTAATGCAAAAAGATTCCCCATTTGGGAAGATGTGGCTACCGAGTTCGCTAAAAACTATTCTGATAACACTGAACTTCAGACTACCATGCGGACTTTAGAAGTCATGGCCCAAGATCCAACAGAAGGTTTCACCAAATATCTTCAACGTTGGCGGGCCGAGAGCGTTAAGCTGGTAGACAAGCCCAGCGAGAAGACACTAGTGGAGGTGTTCATCAACAACCTCCTACCCTCCTACCGCGTCCATCTTAGGTATGCCGGCATTTCAAACTTTGCAGTGCTTACCGAAATGGGCATCAGGATTGAAAACGATCTTCGACATAATGAAGATCTGGGTGAAGCTTCTACCGAAGGCTATACTGGATATCCACTTGAGTCCTTAGAAGCCGAAGACTACTGACAACCTCATCCAAGAGTCCAGATTTGGTTTGAGTCCGAGTCTGAGTCCGAGTCTAGGATGTTCTATCTCTTGCAATTTCAAAGTCAGAGTCAGAGTTAACTGTATTCTGTCCTCTTTTTCAATCCAATAAAATCAGCTTTTTTCAATCTCTCATATATGCTTCACTTTTGTGTTTCCGAGAACATGATGAACACCATCATACACTGTGAGCACATGCACGTGACTATTATAGGCACATCTATAATGACTGCAGGAAACCAAGCCCGTGTTTTCCTTTACCTGTTCCATGTCTGGTATAGCAAGCCACAAAACTACCCTTAGCTGGAGCGGTATCGAATCCTATGACAAATCTAGGTAGTCTCCTAGTTTGGATTCAAGACGGAAGGCAAGCCCATTTCCCACAATAAACACCCCTCCAATAAGACCAACAAATCCCTACCTTAGGTGTTAGTCTGACCAAAAATACCCAATTTGGGACGATACTCCCACCAAGCCTGCTCGGAATTATGATGACAATACCGAGATCCAAACCACCATGTTTACCGTAGAGTACTCCACCATGAGTTGCACTCACACAAATACCAACCAGGCTTACACCTTACAAAGGTTTAGCTCCACAAGCCTAATCCAACCGATGGGCCCACCCCCATATCCGCCCACAACACCATCGGGGGGTAGCCGAAAAAAAAAAAAAAAAAAACTGGACAAAAAAATCAAAAGTCCAGGAAAGAAGCAAAAGGCCAAAACAAAAAAGGCCATTGTCAAAAAAAAAAAAAAAAAAGAGGCACCCATGACCGGGGCTAAGAGGTCAACCAGCAAAAATTCAAAAAACCCATGACCGGGGCTAAGAGGTCAATCAAAAAAATCAAATACCCATGACCGTGGTCAACGGTCAACTCAAGTGAAAATCCTTTGACCGGGGTACGGTCAAATTCAAAATTATCAATACCATCCATAGGGGAGTGACAATCAAGCTGGTCAGCTAACACCACACTCAGCCTTCCCACATTACAACCTTCAAGACCTTCCCGAGACCCAGGACAGAGACAGCCCGGAATTTTGAGGATTCAAGCTCCATAGGATACCCCTAACCATTAGGGCCAGACATGGAAACCAGATCCCGCATTATCGAAACCTGTCCCAATTGAAGTTCGAGCTATTTTTCTCGACTTCCCCTTTACATAACAGAATTCACAATCACCAAAGACCCGAGATCAAAACTCATCAAAGACCCGAGATCAAAACTCATCAAAGACCCGAGATCAAAACTCATCAAAGACCCGAGATCAAAACTCACCAAAGACCCGAGATCAAAACTCATCAAAGACCCGAGATCAAAACTCACCAAAGACCCGAGATCAAAACTCATCAAAGACCCGAGATCAGAACTCATCAAAAATCCCGAGAACAAAACTCGTTAAAAATCCCCGAGAGCAGAACTCGTCAAATCCTCGAGAGCAGAACTCGTTAAAATCCCATCCCAACTCTTCTCATCCAAACTAAGAACACGGGAACTCAACTTGCAGTCGGCATAGAACATGCCCAAATAGTTCACACCACCTCTGGGGGCTACCCCGGAGAACGCTCACAGCCACAGGATCAACATCCTAACTATTCTATCCCCTTGATCAAGACATCATTGGGAACGCACTTAGCCTACACCATCGCTATGGCTAGTTACACACAAAGTCCTATTAGCCTAGGCACCATAATATATCTTCCAATCCACTGAACTACGGCTTGGTTTGATTTCACTACACGTGAATACGTAGGCAACCTTTCAATAGAGGCACAACCACCCACATTGACACAAAATAAAAAAAGCACCGTCATTCCTATCACGACACTGTCATGTTCTCAGCAGCTAGCTTTGTCGTCCTGGGGGACTTCTCCTAGGCAGAAGTTCTCCATCTACTCACATAATCCAAATGCTTTCAAAATCTAGCCTCCTTTCTTTTAGTGTGTCCTAGTACTCGGCTTAGTCGAAGACAAGAATCTGTCAGGACTCGAGACAACGCCCACTTTGGGCCTATACCTCGAAACCAAGAATTCAAGAGTACTAGGCAACAACATTGCTAAGCCCTGTTGTGCAGTTGCAGTCTCATTACAGACTACTGCAATTCCCCGATAACGCATCCTTCCCATTCCGAGGATTCGACCATGTTGCCACTCGCCTAGGCTACGGAGTAGCGCAACCTAAGAGTCTTGTTAGGTGGCCCACCCCCCTACCGAGTCGCGGTCCAATCCCTCGAGAGTTCAGTCGTGTCTGTCAACTCGTCCGGTCACGTCCAGAGTCGAGTCTGTCAGTATACCTCTCTCTTCAAATTCCCATTTTAAAATTTGCAAAACTTAGCCATTTGAGAAAATCCTTTTCGACAAGGTCAAATTTTGGTCTATTTAAATTGCAAATTTCATTTCTACCCCTTTCATTTTGAAAACCTAGCATGTGAGTTGCTTTCAGAATTTCGATTTCAAGGTTCAAAAATTTCAAAACTTTCAAAAATTCAAAAAACGTTATTCCCCAGCGCGAGTCATTTTTACTACCTACGTGTTGCATACATTTTATGTGACTTATACAGGTACGACTCAGACAGGGACATGCAACCCTCTAAATCTCCCCAGCGGAAGCCCAAGGCGGCATATTCCCCGGAATGGTACGGGATGAGCCCACATATAGGCGCACCCAGGACTTATGCTACAAGTCCGATTCCCCACGGAGTTATTATCATCAGCTCAGGTATGATTTCTAACTTTTGGCTGGCGAGCCCTTCACGCGAGTCTAATGGACTATAAACGACCCGATCGGAAGTCTACCAGGTCTTAACGGGCTTGGTAGCTACTCTGACTTTCGCCCTGTCCAAGCCTCAGTCAGAGTGGGGGCTCTGTAGACACCCAAATTTTGACCGCCAGGTGTCTATAGCAGTTTCCAAAAAACACCCGATGATGATCGGACGCTAACGTGTTCTAATGCGCTCGGATACGGGCTCGAAATCAATAATGTCCGGCATGGGCTTTTAACGGGATACAAATCTCACAAAACCAACCTCAAATTCAGGCCCAGTGGGTCGTTCCGAGCAAAATAAGACTAATTTGGGTCAAAACCAACCCCCAAATTAATTCCCGTCTTTTAGCGACCGGGTCAAAACCCGGTCAAGACAAACCCGACACAAAGAACGACCGGGTGCATTCTCGAAACATGCCCCAGGTTCGAAAATCAGCCAAAATCATCCCAAATCATTCAAAATCAACCACAATCAATCAAGAGCAAATTAAGGCCAATCCTTCCCGATTTAGCACGGCCTAATTGATCCACTCGGTCGAGTGGATTGACCACTCGATCGAGTGGAGCCTCACAAAAACGGTCCAGGTGCATCCGCGAGAGCACTCGACCGAGTGCACCCGCGCCACTCGGTCGAGTAACCCTATATCATGCTCCCTATAAATACCCGTCAATCCTAAGCACAACACAACAACTTTCTTCAACAACAACTTCTCAACCAGAATTTTCAGCCAACTTTTCCCATCACATTTCAGCCATAATTCAACCTTCAATTATCATCACACATATACACACTTCGAGAGCAAAACTCGTAAAAATCCATCTCATACAAACCCATACATACACACCATCAACTCTTCCTACGTATCTCGACGTTCCCGCGCCATTGCCGCCATTAGACGAACCGTATCCCGAGAAGCAAGAGCATGTAGGTTGAGGGTGTAACAATTCAACACCGACTCCTCCTTCTTCCCTCCTTTTTCTCGTCTTTTGTATATATATATATTTGTATATTAATGTTTATGTTTATAGTATCGTAATTAGTCGATAATAACGACAATTTTTACTAATGCTAACATTTTGCTTTTCACATTTAATTATCGTTATTATATTTTACTATAATATCGTATGTACCGTGTATATATAATAATATCAAAACTCGGATCCGAACTCGTTTGACTACGATGATCAATTTCTAAGGGTTCGTTTATTAACACGATCACGATCATTCGTAGTTGAACGCGTATGAATCCATTTCTAAGATTGGTACGGAACCCGTTGACACGAAAACCGACATCACATAATCCGTAAGGATTAATATCGATGTCGTGACGTAGAGGGACGCAATTTCGTCGCTAATCAAATTTTTAATCTAACGATAACCTTTTTACAAAATTCCGATAACGGTATTATAATCATATAAGACATGATTATAATACTGGAAAACCGAGTTAAATCTAAATCGTCAATATTTTTTATTTAACTCGGCCAACCATCGATTTCAAACGCATAAATAAAAGCGAGTCACAACTCGTACATGTGCCACTCGACCGAGTACACCTGCTACTCGATCGAGTAGCACCCCAAATCATGGGCAGAAACTCTTTTTAAGGACACACTCGACCGAGTCAGACCCCGACTCGATCGAGTGGGTCCTGTAGCCTAGAAAATCGAGAGCTCTTTTTATAGCATTCGAGCCTCGTCTTTTTAAAAGCGACTAGGTCGACACGTGTAAAGTCAATCACGTGGCTCTTCCAAAATTTATGCATATCACTTCACTTAAACGATTTTGATCGACGGTCTCACATTATTAATTTTATGTCGACGACTCTTTAGTTGTATCCGATGTAAAATTAATTTAGACTCAATCTCTCGAGGTGATAAGTCGGGACAAGGCATCAAGGTTCGAGATCGGGCTAGCACCACGTCTAGGTCTCGAACCTCCGTCCTTTGATTAATACGCAATATAATGTGTAACTAATTAAAGTTCGTCCACCTACACAAAATCACGGTCTAGTTTATACACGGGTCCGTTTATAATTATTGCTCGTCATTTCAATTGTATATTTCAATTGTTCTATTTTATTGTACGCCGTATTGTGAATTCCGGGTTGTATTCCGCCCGTGTAACCTGTAACCGATTTATTTCGCTTTGCTTTATTTATTTGCGTTTTACCATTTATAAATGAACCCTCGCATGCTAAATCACTTCGACAATAAATTAGATGCATTAAATTGACGTAGCTCACATTTAATTCGCATGCTTAGCTAAAACGCTGTTTGCATAACATTTCACCGAATCACTAACGCGCATATTAAAAAGTCAAACGATGTCCTAGTAGAGGCCGCTAAGTGCGGGCGGGGTTGGGTGTCCTTAGTGGGCTTCCCAACACGTACCCTCACCCCTTACTCAGAACCGCGGTTTCCGGATGTCTGAATCCATTGGCAACGAGAGTCATTCAATATACGATTAACCGCTCAAGTCGGCATCTATATCGATATGCAAAGGGACGAGCCCAATAAACTCTCAAACCGAAATGGGCCATACTTTGTGTATGGACCATGGCGATATAGAGTGGGCTCGAATGGTTCCGAATAACCATAAAATTCGGTGGCGACTCCATTTCGACTTAAATTTCAATTCGATCCTTCTCATATGGAGGTGCATTCGCCTAACCCAAAACCCGCGCGTGGCCGCGTCGGGGTGGACCTACGTCATGTCCACAGGATGATCGAGGAAGAGTACCTCTTTAGGCCTTACTTCACTACGAGTATTGACATGATGCTCCAAAACCTAGGATACTTTCCGGGGGCTACCTCTCGACCCGATCTTCCAGCTGGGAAGATCATTGAGGTTCTCAAAGACGAAGAATCTCACTTTGGTCTCGGTTATGCCATCACCCCCGACAATGTAGTCCGAGCAGGGATCGAAAAGGCCTGTAACCTCCTTAAGGGTATCTACTTGAGCCCTTATAGCCCACGGTTGGCTGACTACTTTGTCACACCGATGTTTGGGGCTATCCAGGTTGGTCTATACCAACCCAATGCTATGCAGCTCGGGACCCACTTGGCCCGGGACTGCAACTACATCCCGGATGATGTGTTCGCCCTCATCCAATCCAACGGAGCTGAAGATGCTGAGCCCGCTCTAGGGCTACTATTTGGGGAAGACACCATAGCCCCAACTCCAAAGGAAGACCTGGTCAACCTGATCCTCCGCAGCAATAGGTTTGACCCGACCAAGCTGATCTCGGATGTTGGTTCCGAGACGGGAAACATGGCCTGGAGGAAGACTGTCAAGTGGACTGACAGTCAGGGAAGGATCTACAAGCTGGTCACCGGAGAGGGAGACATGCCTGAGTCTGAGTCCGAGTCTGAGTCCGAGTCTGAGTCAGAGTCTGAGGTCGAGTCTAGGGAAGTCGGTGCTAGAGTCACTCCTGTAACCCCCCTCCCTTTTATTATTCCTGCTGCTGGCACCTCGGGGTCTGTCCCGAGTGCCCTACCTATCCCGCCACTGACCAATGATCAGATGGCTGCTCTCTTTGAGCCGTTCTCCAAATTTTCAATCAATAATAACAACCGTTCTGCTTACGACTTGTCTCTTTCAAATTTTGCTTTTAAAAATGTTTTATGCTATGACATTGAGAAACCAGACGAACAGGTACCCTTACCTCCGCATCTGATCGAGAAACTAGAGCAAAGGGAGTCCCGGAACCCGGTAATCGAAGAAACCGAGTCCATAAATGTGGGAATAACCTTAGAGCCTCAGACACTTAAGATAGGGTTATCCTTAGATCCCGAGGAGAAACAACAGTTCATAAGCCTCCTCCAAGAGTTCAAGGATGTCTTCGCATGGTCCTACAAGGACATGTCGGGGATAGACCGGGAAATAGCCGAGCACCACATACCAATCAAAGATGGGTGCAAACCGGTCAAACAGAAGCTTCGTCGGATGAGGCCCGAGTGGTCTCTCAAGGTAAAAGAAGAAGTCGACAAACAATTCAAAGTCAGCTTCATACAAGTGTCCGAGTATCCGGACTGGGTGGCAAACATCGTGCCGGTTCCTAAAAAGGACGATAAGGTGCGGGTATGTGTAGATTTTCGGGATCTTAACAAGGCGAGCCCGAAAGATGATTTTTCGTTACCACACATCGACATACTGGTGAATAACACGGCCGATCATGCCCTTCTATCATTCATGGATGGGTACGTCGGGTATAATCAAATCAAGATGGCGGAAGAAGACATGAGTAAGACTACCTTCACCACACCTTGGGGTACTTACTGCTATACCGTCATGCCTTTCGGTCTCATTAATGCCGGGGCCACATATCAAAGGACTGCTACCACTTTATTACACGACATGATGCATAAAGAGGTAGAAGTTTACGTAGACGACATGATCGTCAAATCCAAAGAACGGGACGGCCACATCACCGCCCTAAGAAAATTCTTCACCCGACTACGTAGGTACAACATGAGGTTAAACCCTCAAAAGTGCAGTTTCGGGGTAACATCAGGCAAATTACTGGGTCATATCGTTAGCCAACGAGGTATCGAAGTCGACCCAGCTAAAATCAAAACCATTACCGAGATGCAACCTCCCAAAACCGAAAAAGAAATAAGGGGATTCCTCGGGAAAGTCCAGTACATCAGTCGGTTCATTTCCAAACTAACCATGGTGTGTGAACCAATTTTCAAGAAACTGAAAGTAGAAGAACGGGTACTATGGGATGACAAGTGCCAAACTGCTTTCGACAAGATCAAGGAAATTCTGTCTGCACCGCCAGTTTTAATGCCACCTCAACCCGGTTTGCCTCTGTCGTTATACCTAACGACGACCGAGACAGCCATGGGGCTATGCTGGCCCAGACAGTTGACTCCAAAGAAAGAGCCATTTACTACATTAGTAAAAAGTTTTTAGAGTATGAGTGCAAATATACCATGCTCGAAAAGACGTGTTTGGCTCTAGTCTGGGCCACTAAGAAGCTTCGACATTATATGCTCAGTTACGAGGTCCATGTGCTATCCAAGATGGATCCCATCAAATACATTTTCGAAAAGCCCGTTCTCAACGGCCGAATCTCTAGATGGACTTTGATGCTGGCAGAGTTCGACCTAAAGTTCGTACCATTAAAAGCTATCAAGGGTCGAGTAGTAGCTGAATTTCTCGCCGATAGCCCGGTAATCGAGGAAGGACACACCGACACTTGGTCCTTCCCAGACGAAGATATTTTCCATACTGATACTGAAACTTGGGATTTATATTTCGATGGAGCATCTAATTTTCGAGGGTTCGGAGTCGGGATCCTCCTAATTTCACCAAAAGGGGAACATACTCCCGTCTCCATCAAACTGGACTTTGATGTTACCAATAATGCAGCAGAGTATGAAGCATGCATTTACGGGCTACAAGCCGCCGCCAATCTGGGGATTACAAATCTCCGGGTACATGGTGACTCATCCTTGGTTATTAACCAAGCACTTCAAAAATGGAAGACTCGAAATGCTAATCTCTAAGGGATCTCGAGAAACAATTCCAAAAGGTAGAGTATATATATCTGCCCCGGGAAGAAAATCAATTCGCAGATGCACTCTCAAAATTGGCATCTTTATTGAACATTCCCGACCACGTGACTAGTATGCCGATTTGTGTCGAAAGACGGTCCGAGCCAGCATACATTTGCGACATAGAAGACATTGAAGTAACTGATCCCGAACCATGGTATCAGCCTGTGTTAACATACCTGACAAACGGAGAATATCCTCCCGGGTCGGAAGGACGAGCCAAGAAAGCCTTACGGAGGCTAGCCACCCAGTTCATCCGTACCGACGACGGGCAACTATACAAAAAGACGGCACATGGGGCTCTTCTCCTTTGTGTTGACAAGTACAAGGCTGAGAAGGTTATGACCGAAGTACACGATGGTGAGAACGGCCCACACATGAATGCCCACATGCTGGTCCGGAAAATCATGAGGCTCGGTTACTATTGGAATACCATGGAAGCCGATTGCCGGTCGTATGTCAAACATTGTCATAACTGTCAAATCTTCGGCAATGTGCAACATATGCCGTCATCACTGCTTTATACCATGACGTCACCCTGGCCATTCTCAACGTGGGGTATCGACATAATCGGGAAAATAAATCCCTCGGGTACCGGTGGGCATTGCTTTATTTTGGTAGCCATCGACTATTTCACCAAATGGGTCGAAGCTGAATCATATCGCATTCTCAATGCTAAGCATGTCGCCAAGTTCATCCAAAACAAGATAATATGTCGATATGGGATTCCCTCTGAATTTATCAGTGATCACGGAACTCACTTTCAAGCCGAGACTACGGCCCTGCTAACCAAATATAAAATCCAAAGGCATACTTCCTCGCCTTACCGTCCCCAAACAAATGGAGCAGTAGAGGCGGCCAATAAAACAATTGTCACCATACTCAAAAAGATGGCTGATAATTACCGGGACTGGCCTGACAAAATACCTTTTACCCTATGAGGATATCGAACGTCAATTCGCACCGCAACCGGGGCGACACCGTATTACCTAACCTACGGGATGGAGGCAGTCCAACCAGTCGAGCTGGAGGTACCGTCCCTCAGAATTCTGCTAGAAAGTCAAGTACCCGAAGCTGACTGGGTTCGAGCACGATATGACTCATTGGTTCTACTAGACGAACGACGGTCTCGTGCCCTCAATAATATCCAAATCTACCAGAAAAGGATCCAACGGGCCTTTAACAAAAGGGTAAGGCCCAGGAACATTAAGGAGGGCGATCTAGTCCTTAAGTCTGTTCGAGCTCTACTACCAGTCGACTCAAGGGGAAAATTCAAACCCAATTGGGCTGGTCCGTATCTGGTGAAGAAAATCCTATCAGGGGGAGCAGTGATGCTGACGGACCTGGACGATGAATTTGTCAACCCAACCAACCTGGACCAGCTGAAGCGTTACTACCCTTAGCCATCTCTCAATGTCATTAGCAAATTTTTATCAAATCATTTTTTTTTACAAAAAGCAAGTCAATGAGCTAGAATTACTTATTCTACTGTCATAAACATCTTGAACCAATAGTCTTGGTGTAATTCGAGATTGCAAATTTTCTATGCTTGAACTACGTTTGGTTTGATTCTGCTAATCGCGGATACGTAGGCAACCCCTCAAAATGGTACAACCAATGCAATCAAGAAAAGACAGGAACGGTTTAATAATAAAATTCTTTTATTAATTCAAAAAAAAAATCCCGATAAACTCGGGAAATTACAAAAATGCAGGAATCAAAAAAAAAAAAAAAAGGCACACAACAAAAAATAATAATAATAATACTTAAATAATAATAAAGCTAAAGGACTCGGCATTCAGGGCATCTTGCCCTTCCCCTTGTCCTTGGCCTCCTTAGCCGTCCACTGGCGACGACGTGGAGGGGAGCGTTCCCGAATCACCACGGGAACTTCTCTAGCTCGGGCTCGATTGTTTGAGCCCGACTCCTCTGTCATATCAATAGGCCCAAGTCGTTGATATCGTCTTCGATATCGTCTTGGGCCTATTGATATCGTCTTCGATCAATCGAGATCATAGTAAAGAAGACTTAGGGTAAAAGAAGAAAGGTAGATAAGCAGACTTTTTTGGAGTTGTGACTTGTGATTAGTGGTTGAATCCTGTTGTAGTTCTCTTCACTTGCTATTATGCACTTGCTAGTGCTCCTTTGATTTATCTCTAACACAGGTTATCTGCATTTTATTATGAATCTCTGAGTGGGTACATTAACTCGTGAAATTATCTATTAAAGTGTTTTCTCTTAAATTGAACAGGGATTTTACTGAAGAGGAAAATTCAAAGTATCAGATATTCAACAGGGACTTTATCTGCATCCTCCTTGCATCAGGCGAGCAAGAAGGATACAAGTTTAGAAGAAATATTTGATTAATTTAACATTTTTAATAATTGTTTAATTTGATTTTTTATGTAACAAAAGTTTATAATGTTAATGAAGTACTACATTAATAGTTTGTATTTCTAAAACCAATGTATATTTTGTACAGAGTACTATTTTTCTACTAGTGAAAATCAGCTATTTATCCTATAGAAATTTTGAAGTTTCCTACGGAAATCTACGATTCTGAAAAACTAAAAGTCAAATTTTAATTCCGATGGAAAAAATATTCTCCTACGGAATTTTCGTAGGAAATTTAGACCATTTCGACGACGTTTCGTAGGACCATTATTTTGGTCAACAAATCGGTGTGACGAATTACTCCGACAGAACATTCTGTATGAAACTAAATTCCTACAAAATTTACCGTAGGAAGCAAATTATTTCCGACGAAATATACCGACGGATTGGTTCCTACAGAATTTCCGTAGGAAAGTGCTTATTCCGACGGAAATGACCATGATTCCTACGGATTGGGTCCGTAGGAATTACACTGGTTTCTTGTAGTGTCTCGGTTCACATTCACAACTCACTCACGAGGCTTTTTCTTCCCCCATTTTCTATCGAACTATCCCCGAAGATTTTGAACTTAAAGATTCCTTGATCAATGAAGTAAAACTAGATATCTTCCATGGGTTCCCTCAAGAAGATGCTCTTGAATGTATGCTCTTTCAAAGAAAAGCTAATTGGAGCCAAGCTTAGAGGTCTTAGTTCATGTCAATTACATCGCATCCTCTTTCCTAAGACTTTGAGGGACGATGCCAAAAGATGGTTACAAAGACATCCAAACAATAATTTCCAAACATGGCCCGACCTTGCAAATGCTTTCTTAGAGAAGTACTTCCCTCCATCCAAAACCAACCAATACCGAATTGAAATCCAAACCTTCCGTCAAAAAGAACATGAAAGCTTGAGTGAAGCGTGGGATAGGTTTCGTGATCTACTTAGGAAGTGCCCTCGTCATGGCATTTCTAACTGGTTAATAAATATAACTTTTTTCGAAGCCTTATCCCTAAAATGGAAGGAAAATATAAATTCTACACTCTTGGAGTCAATGCATCTAGAGCACTTTTGAAAAAAGTCAAAATATGATTCTCTTTGGGGCCAACCTCGAGATACTAAGAAAATGAGAAATGAAAATTCTCCTATGACCAATGAATTGAAACTCCAATTGAAAAAGAAAGAGCTAACCAAGAAACTTGAGGCTATGAATCCAAACATGCTCCAAAAGGTATGTATCAAATCCAATCAAGAGATATGTATCAATGGAATCAACAGCAAAGACCCTTTAATTCCAATCAACAAATATTTTTCAACCAATGGTCTGTCAAAGTGCCTCCACATATGCCTCCCTATCAAAGGGGAAACTTCAACAATCAAGGTAGAAACTATCATGCTCAAAGGAACTTCCACAATCAGAGTGCAAATCAAGGGAACAATTACCATAATCAAGGAAGTAATTATCATGATCAAAGGTTCAATCGAGGGTATCAATGTAATTATCAAGGTAACCAAGGGTACCAAGGGTTCAATTTTCAAAGACATAACCAACCCCCTCCTTTTTATGGAAATCAAGGTAATTATCAACATGGTCAAGGTAGTGGTCAAGGGTATGGTTCGACCATTGATATGAGAAAAGCTTTAGTCAACGAAGTGTATCAAGGAAACCCGAATTACCAAGGTAATCAAGGTCATAAAGGATTACACTCACAAAGCTACAATGGACCCTCTCAATCTTTTGGCAACCAAGGTCATTCTCAACAAAGTCAAGGAAGCAGTCAATGGGACAATTCATCAAATGAATTGCAAAGAACAATAGAGTACTTGATGAATGAAAATGTGGAAAACAAGGCAAGGTTCGAACTCTTGAAATCTCAACGAGAATCCAAAGCCTTAGTCGCTCCCCTGCACTCACCTCATGGCTTTCCCGCTCAACCTCAACACCCAAGGGATCCACCATGCGAATCTCATGTTGTTATCCAAAGAGAAGGAAAAGAGCTTGAAAATCCTTATAATCACTTGAGTACCAAGGCAACCCCAAATTTGGAACAACAAAAAGCACTACATGCCACTACTCCCGATTCTCCCAAACAAAACCAGGGAATTCGAGCAGAGTTTGAGTTAGTTGCAAATGCCGAGAAAAAATAACGAAAATCGAAGGAAGCTAGAAGGCAAGTGACCGAGCAAGCAATTGTGGAGAAGGAATCAAATGTTCCACCTCCATTGATCTATGTGTCACCGTTACCATTTCCGCAACGAGCTAAAGTTTACAAAGGTAATATCAAGTGTAGCCGCTTTGTGGACATGATCTAAAAGGTGGAAGTCTCATTGCCCTTCACCAAGGCCATTCATGAAAAATCAACCCTCATTGATGGAATGAAAAATGATGAAAAGCTTATAAACATCAAGTTTCCTTGCCCAACAATGCAATCCAAGAAGGCGACTCAAGGTGAAGTAGTGATCCATGAAGATATCGATGAGAATGACAACATCTTGTCATCAAGGATAGAGATCACCACTTGCACTCCCAACAAGGAACTCGAATCCCGATATTGCCACATGGTAAATGCAATCGTGAATGTCGAGGATACGAGTCTCTAAGATGATTTGAATGATGTCATAGGCCTTGTTAAGTCTTGGAATGATGATGAAATTAAGTTGCCCCTATGCAAAAATGCTGAAGAACATTACGAGTCCTTTGCTAGTGAGCTAAACTTTGGTTTAGGAGAAATTGAAACCACCGGTAAAAGTTTCGAATCTCTCCTTCACGATGATATGGGGATAAGTGATGTCTTGAGATTTAGGGATGTGGGCCTGCAACTTGAAGAAGATATAGGGATGTACAATGGGGGATTAAAGCCTAAACCGCCTTTCGTGTTGAGTGGTGAGATTGTGAAGCTTTGGAAAGCTAGAAGGTATTTTGGGAAGAAATGGTCACTTGGAATTGTGAGATGGAAATACCCGGGAGACCATGATAAACCCGGGCATCGTGGATTTGAAAACTACTTATCGCTTCCGACTTGGAAGCTTCTGATGATAGCTTGGCTCGGCTACATGAGCCATCTGAAGACTCTTCTAGAGCCTCTGACCTACTTCTCCGAGTCCTTGATGGGTATGGTGGTGATCATACTTTGAAAACAAACAAACTTAAGGTTTGACGGTCCTAGCCAAAACCGCGCTTATTGGGAGGCAACCCAAGCTTTTTTGTGCATATTTACGCTTTTTGTGTTTTGTTTTTGTTTGTAGGAATCTCCAACAAGAAGCCAACTTGGATAGATGATGAAGAATTTGGAAGTGATCAAGTTTGGAAAAGATTCTGCTTGATTGTTCCATTGTGGATTGTGGATTGCGATGTTTGCTTGTATTTTGTTGGAGGATTGGCGGTGTATTCGTAATTATGGTGTAGTTGTGTCGTTTTTAGTAGTTGTTGTGGGATTGTAGTGAGTATTTTTCTTGTATTGCCTTGTTCTCTCCTTTCTTGCAGGAATACCACCCACTTCATAGCATAAGGACATGAGGTATTAAAAAGTGAAGACCTTTTGGTAATCCCTTTTTACCCTTATTTTTCTCCCGTTCCCTTATTCACATGGGAGTATGGGCTTGTATGCTTTGAAGGTTCACTTGATTAACGTTTTAGAATTGGTGGTTGTGGTTGTGTTGACTATTTGAAGAAGATTGGAGTGCTTGGCTTTACTTGTAGTTGGTTTTGTTTTTATTTTTGCTGTGTTCTTTTGTGTTTTGTTTAATGTGTTTAGGTAAATGTTTTCGAAACCCTGATTGTGAGACTTGCACTAGTACAGAAATGACATTTGACAAATAGCTAATATGACGGTCGTTATAAATAACCATTGTATATTATAAAAGGAAACGGTTATTGGGAGGCGACCGATGCGAAATGTTTATAGCAAATGTAATTGCATCAGTCAAACTATACGACCGACGCGATAGATATGTGTGAAATATAACCGCATCAGTCAGGATTTACAACCGTTGCGAAAACATTTTGTATAATATTTAACACGACGGTCATTTTGACCGTTGCGAAATATATATGTTTGTAAAACATAACCGCATCAGTTAAAAATTACGACCGTTGCGAAAACGTTTTCTACAATATTTAATACGACGGTCATTGTGACCGTTGCGAAATGTATATGTTTGTAAAACTAGATGAAGTTGGCCTTATTGAGACTTGAACCTGGGTTGCTAGGTATGCAACAACACAATCAAACCACTAGACTCCAAGGAGATTCCTGCAACTATAGTCATTAAAATGTATATATTTGGGCCCTTTAGGATTGGGGCCCCGGTTCCAAGAACCGGTTGAACACTCCAATCAATGGGCCTGCTTGTTACGAGTATTATTATTGTAAGATCTCTCACGTAGTCACTGTATAACACCCGAATTTTCTAAATTAATTTCGTATTCGTATTTTAAGTTTGTTCGATACTTTTAAACTCAAATTTCTAATTTCGGATCAGATTCATTTTAATTAAACCTCGTCAAAATATCTATTTTTCCCTAATCAATTTAATTCTTTTCATCGAACATTTATTAATTTTCTCGTGAAACTTTATTTTTATCACGAAGGTCTATTTTATTCTTGAGATACACTTTATTTTTATTCCTTTTGAACTAATTAATTATTTTCCTTAGCTTAGTTTTTATTTGTCTCGGATATTTATATTAACCTCGTGAATTATTTTATTAATAAGTTATTTTATTTGGACCAATTTGTAGACACCCGCATTTTGACTGCCACGTGTCTATGGTCGTCTCCGAAAAACACCCGATGATGATCGGACGCAAACGTGACTTGGTATACTCGAATTTGGGCTCGGAAACAATAATATCCGACATGGACTTTTAGCGGAGTAAAAATCTCACAAAACAGACCTCAAATTCAGGCCCAGTGGGTCATTCCGAGTCAAATGAGACTAATTTGGGCCAAAACCGACACCAAAAATAATTCCCGTCTTTTGGCGACCGGGTCAAAACCCGGTCAAAGACGAAACCGTCTCATAAATCAGCTAAGCTCAGTTGGCGCACAAATCAAAGTTCAAAAAATAGTCAAAACAAACAAAATCAAATCTTTCCTTATTTATCTCGATTTGTTGACCCACTCGATCGAGTGGATTGACCCCACTCGATCGAGTGGAGCCTCTTTTACCCGGGTTTGGCCCGTTTGCGAAGGCACTCGATCGAGTGCACTAGGGCCACTCGATCGAGTGCCCCTAGGTCGAGGGGTGAAGTCTATAAATACCGCTTCACCCCCCCTTGCATTTCAGAACTTTTTTGAGCATTTTTACCCTACAACTTCAGCCACATTTCACCCTACTTCAACCCTACTTCATAACCTTACAAGCCTTAGAAATCCTAGGCCGAAAACACACAAAAACCGAGCTCTCGTCTCTCGATAAACCGACACATACACACATACACCCATACACACCACAACTCGCGTACATCCTCGATACTCCCAAGCCGTGCCGCTATTTACGAGTCCATTTCCGAGGTCCTTACTAAGCATGTATGTTGAGGGTGTCCTAAATCCCCTTTCGATCTTTATTTACTTCGTCATTTTGATTATTTTTATTGTATTATAGTCATGATCGTCACAACACTAACACTAACATTTTTGCATTTTTATATTTTCGTTTTATATCATTTTATCGTCATTAATGTTAATAATACCGTGTATACGTAAACTAGTATCAAAAATCGGTTTTAAAACGTTGGACTACGATGATCTCTTTTGGTCCGTCTAATCCCTTTACGAGCAACGACGGAGGTGGAGCCCTTTCGAGGAGCCCCGCCCCAATGTACTCAAGGGCGTGATGCGACCGTGATCGGTCGTAGTTGAACGGATTTAATTCTCTTTCCATAATTGGTACGAAACCCGTTGACACGAAAATCGACATCACGTAACCCGAAAGGGTTAGTCCCGATGTCGTGACGTAGAGGGATACATTTCGTCACCAATTCAAAATTTCCTAATCTAACGTAAACATTTTTCATAAACTCCGATAACGGTATAATAGTCGTTCGTACACGATTATAGTACCGGAGGCCGAGTTAAATACAAATCGTGCGATATTTGTATTTGATTCGGCCGATCATCGATTTCAAGTCATAAAACAAAGCGAGTTACCACTCGTACAGGGGGCACTCGACCGAGTGCCATAGGCCACTCGATCGAGTAGCACCCCAAAAAGTGGTCAGTAGCCACGTTAAACGTGCACTCGACCGAGTCACATCACCACTCGGTCGAGGGGGTCCTGTAACCCACAAAACCGAGGGGTTTGACCCATAATTCAAACCCCGACCCTTTTATCGACTTTAGTAATCACGTGCAAAGACTATCACGTGACTATCCTATTTCCAAAACTATACACATCACGACACGTAGAACGACTTTGACCACTTTGACGTGATAAGTCGGGACAAGACTACGGGATGTGAGATTAGGCTAGCAATATGCCACAGTCTCATGTTCCCGTCCTTCGTTTAATATGCTACATAATCCGTATTTAATCGGGGTTAGTCCGTCTACATATTTTCGCGGTCTAGTTTGCATACGGGTCCGTCCCTCTCATTATATTGCGCTTTTTTTATTCCGTTTATTATTTTATTTACGTAATGTTGTATTGTGAATTCCGGGTTGTATTTCCGCCCGTGTAATTTGTACGTTATTTCTATTTATTTTCGAGCTTTGTTTATTTAATTGCTTTTACCCTTTATAAATGAACCTCGCATGCTAAATCATTTCGACAAATAACAAGATGCATTAAATGACGTAGTTAATGCAAAATTCACATGCTTAGACAAAACGCTGTTTGCATATCATTTAATCAATTTACTAGCGCGCGTACACGAACACGAACGGTGTCTTAGTAGAGGCCGCCATGTGCGGGCAGGGTTGGGTGTCCTTAGTGGGCTTCCCAAGACGTACCCTCACCCCTTACTCAGAATCTTTGGTTTCCGGATGTCCGAAACCCTTGGCGCACGAGAGTCATTCTTTACACGATTACCGGTATAGATGGTATCGGTATCGCAATGCAAAGGGACGAGCCCCATGAACTCTAAAACCGGAGTGGGCTTACTTTGTGTAAAGCCCATGACGACATAGAGTGGGCTCGTATGGTTCCGAATAACCACAAAATTCGGTGGCGACTCCGTTTTGACTTAAATTTCGAACCCGAGAACAATCTTACCACGAGATTCATTCGCCTACCCAAACCCGCGCTTCGCCGCGTCGAGGTGGACCTACGTCATGTCCAAAATTTGGCGACTCCGCTGGGGATACCTGATGTACCACATGTCATCGGGATTCCTAGGGTGAGACTCGAAGAGAAATCGTTCGTAGATTAGTGTGCGCGCATTAGTTTAATGATTCATGCATAACCCAAATTTGCCCGGGCCGGTTACTTGTGACCGACGTCCCACTATACCACGGTGCATTTCTACATGGGTGCGCTAAAGACATCGATGGTGGAACTCGTCTCGGTTTTGCGGCATGTCCTAAGACATTCTAAAATGCCCAATTTCGAAAAACCCGAAATGCTGCCCATTTCGGGACTCACCTTTTCAAAATATCCAATTTTCAAAACTCGGAATGCCGCCGAAATTTAGGATCAACGATTTGACTCAAAATATCCTTTTCTGTAGACGGCATGCTGTCCGTTTTAATTCTCGAATTTCCACCCCCACCACCTTGATTTTCGGAATTTTCCTTTTCAAAATTCTAATCTCGGTTTTCGAAATTCCGTTTTCAGTTTTCAAAACTCTCGGAAATTCGTTCATTTTTGCATTCAAACCTCAACTTTCAACTTTCCTAAAATAAACCTTCCTTATTGTAGGACCTACCGTCTATCCGTGTGTCGGGTCTTTGCATAGTACGTAGAGGGTTTATAGCGTCGAAACTCCGTCGATCTTATATCACGAGTTTCCCCCCTTTCCCGAGTCCGCCTTATCTGTCAAGGCACGACCAACCCGCGTAGGGCATACCCCTACAAAGGAAAGTCCGTCCATACACTCGAGTCAAAAGTCTGGGGAATAATCTCACGTGGACCTTCCTTCGAACGGGACTAGGCCCACAAAGCCGAAATCCTAAGGAAGTCATACCACCCACGAGTCATCCATCTAGATGTCTTTCTCGAGTCTTTTCCACTCAGTCCTTTCCTTTTGGGTCGCTCGGGATGTGCTCTTTTCCTTTGATTCCAAGACTGGGTTCGGTTTCTGATTACGTGGTGTTCTTACAGACAGGCCACCATCAACCAGACACACTCGCAGAATGGAAGCCGCCTTAGCTGATCTGAAAACCTCTGTGGACGCCATGGTCGACAAACAAGCCGACATCGATGCCCAACTGAATGAAATGAGGGCTGGACAAGTTGCCATCATCACTCCATTGGCTGCGGTGGAGCACAGGACTCCAAATGCCGGGGCTATGGGGCCTCTGGCTGATCTAGTTAGTTCAGTACGCCGACTAGAGGAACAAGTCCACTTGACTGGGAGTAATAACATCCATCGGGAGAATAGTCGTGAGTACAACCCACTGAGTGACAAGCTGCCTGCAAACCTGAACCTCACCGGTTTGCCTATGTTCGAAGGGACTGAAGACCCGTTACTACATGTACGGGCCTTCAAGGAGTTCATGGCCATCAAAGGGGTGGACTCTACCATGTTCAAGAACCTCTTTGCTGCGTCTCTTGAAAAGCACCCTCGGGCCTGGTACTACAGGCTAGACCCGAAGAAATACCCTACATGGGATGATGTGGCCACCGAGTTCGCTCGGAACTATGCTGACAACACCGAGATCCAAACCACAATGAGATCTCTGGAGGTTATGGCCCAGGAGCCGAAAGAAGGTTTTACCAAATACCTTCAACGCTGGAGGGCCGAGAGTGTGAAGCTGGTCGATAAGCCCAGTGAGAAGACTTTGGTGGAGGCTTTTGTCAAGAACCTCCTTCCATCTTACCGGGTTCACCTCCGATATGCTGTCATACCCAATTTCACCACCCTTACTGAAATGGGTATGAGGATCGAAGATGATCTGAGACTGGAAGGCCTCACTAAGGCCGCTGCTAAGGGTTACCAAGGGGCTTCTTCCTCCACTACCAAGCCTCAAGCTGCAACCCGCAGTATTTTCGACGCGGTTAATCTATTAGATGCCCCGTCCAAGAAGAACACCCCACCTCGGGTTTTCACTGACATAGGTACGACCTATACTTATGCCTTACAAAGGCTATCCTCAAAGGGCCTATTCCAACCGATAGGCCCAACTCCTGAAGTTCCGGTTGAGCGACGCTCCAAGAACTACAATGCCCAAGCCTATTGCCAGTACCACCGAGGCAATGGGCATGATACCGAGAAGTGCTGGAAGCTAAAGCACTTGATTCAGGACCTGATTGAAAGCGGTAAAATCCCGCTACCCGGAGATAAGCCCAGCAACAAGGAGAACCCTTTTAGCTCCCACGCCATCTTTACCGGGGAGGTGATTGATTGTTCTCACCTTATCTCTCCATTCATCCCGCAAGTGAACGGGATCTGGTTCGACGACGAAGATGATGTCTACCTCGCAAAAGGGGAAGCTGTCCCCATCACCGCCGAGGAGATTCGAAAGACTAAATTCCGGGTCCTAACCAGTAACCACCTTGGCCGTCCCTACCAAGCCACTAGCTCTAGGGACGCCCCTATCCCGACAACCGTGATTACGGAAGTCGCCCCTGAAGAGCCAACTGCTGAGACGGCTCTCGTGAAGCAATTGAAGAAGACCCGAGTTGACCTCACTATATGGCAACTCCTAGTTAGTTCTCAAGAACATCGAGAAGCACTTACAAAGGCTCTCGATCAAATTAAGGTTGACTCTTTGGTTACCCCTGCTGAGATGGTAGCCACGATCCTGCCCCACCTAAAGGGCAAGGCTAAGGAAGAAGGACCGGTAATCACTTTCTCCGAAGCCGACCTACCACCATTTGGGGCCACCCATAATCTGGCCCTCTACATTACGGTGGTCTGCCGAGGAAAATACCTCCCCATGACCCTAGTTGATGACGGGTCTGCTGTAAACATCCTTCCCTTGAGGACCGCAAGAGCCCTCGGCATTACCGAGGCTGACTATATCCCGACTACTCAGACCATCCAAGCTTTCGATGGGAGCCCAAAGTCGGTAGCTGGGGCCGTGAAACTGACCATCATAACCGGTCCGATAGAAAAGGAGCTCGAATTCCAGGTGATTGATGTCACCTCATCATTCAACCTGCTCCTGGGTAGGCCTTGGATCCACGCGGTCAAGGCGGTGTCCTCCACCCTCCACCGAAAAATCAAGATGCCTCTGCTTAACGATGTCATCACTTTAGAGGCAACACCAATGACTGTGGCTAGCTGTAACGCCACGGGACGCACGGACCTCTGGGGGTTCGATTTTGTGGGGATATGTAGACACCCAAATTTTGACCGCCAGGTGTCTATAGCAGTTTCCAAAAAACACCCGATGATGATCGGACGCTAACGTGTTCTAATGCGCTCGGATACGGGCTCGAAATCAATAATGTCCGGCATGGGCTTTTAACGGGATACAAATCTCACAAAACCAACCTCAAATTCAGGCCCAGTGGGTCGTTCCGAGCAAAATAAGACTAATTTGGGTCAAAACCAACCCCCAAATTAATTCCCGTCTTTTAGCGACCGGGTCAAAACCCGGTCAAGACAAACCCGACACAAAGAACGACCGGGTGCATTCTCGAAACATGCACCAGGTTCGAAAATCAGCCAAAATCATCCCAAATCATTCAAAATCAACCATAATCAATCAAGAGCAAATTAAGGCCAATCCTTCCCGATTTAGCACGGCCTAATTGATCCACTCGGTCGAGTGGATTGACCACTCGATCGAGTGGAGCCTCACAAAAACGGTCCAGGTGCATCCGCGAGAGCACTCGACCGAGTGCACCCGTGCCACTCGGTCGAGTAACCCTATATCATGCTCCCTATAAATACCCGTCAATCCTAAGCACAACACAACAACTTTCTTCAACAACAACTTCTCAACCAGAATTTTCAGCCAACTTTTCCCATCACATTTCAGCCATAATTCAACCTTCAATTATCATCACACATATACACACTTCGAGAGCAAAACTCGTAAAAATCCATCTCATACAAACCCATACATACACACCATCAACTCTTCCTACGTATCTCGACGTTCCCGCGCCATTGCCGCCATTAGACGAACCGTATCCCGAGACGCAAGAGCATGTAGGTTGAGGGTCTAACAATTCAACACCGACTCCTCCTTCTTCCCTCCTTTTACTCGTCTTTTGTATATATATATATTTGTATATTAATGTTTATGTTTATAGTATCGTAATTAGTCGATAATAACGACAATTTTTACTAATGCTAACATTTTGCTTTTCACATTTAATTATCGTTATTATATTTTACTATAATATCGTATGTACCGTGTATATATAATAATATCAAAACTCGGATCCGAACTCGTTTGACTACGATGATCAATTTCTAAGGGTTCGTTTATTAACACGATCACGATCATTCGTAGTTGAACGCGTATGAATCCATTTCTAAGATTGGTACGGAACCCGTTGACACGAAAACCGACATCACATAATCCGTAAGGATTAATATCGATGTCGTGACGTAGAGGGATGCAATTTCGCCGCTAATCAAATTTTTAATCTAACGATAACCTTTTTACAAAATTCCGATAACGGTATTATAATCATATAAGACATGATTATAATACTGGAAAACCGAGTTAAATCTAAATCGTCAATATTTTTTATTTAACTCGGCCAACCATCGATTTCAAACGCATAAATAAAAGCGAGTCACAACTCGTACATGTGCCACTCGACCGAGTACACCTACTACTCGATCGAGTAGCACCCCAAATCATGGGCAGAAACTCTTTTTAAGAACACACTCGACCGAGTCAGACCCCGACTCGATCGAGTGGGTCCTGTAGCCCAGAAAACCGAGAGCTCTTTTTATAGCATTCGAGCCTCGTCTTTTTAAAAGCGACTAGGTCGACACGTGTAAAGTCAATCACGTGGCTCTTCCAAAATTTATGCATATCACTTCACTTAAACGATTTTGATCGACGGTCTCACATTATTAATTTTATGTCGACGACTCTTTAGTTGTATCCGATGTAAAATTAATTTAGACTCAATCTCTCGAGGTGATAAGTCGGGACAAGGCATCAAGGTTCGAGATCGGGCTAGCACCACGTGTAGGTCTCGAACCTCCGTCCTTTGATTAATACGCAATATAATGTGTAACTAATTAAAGTTCGTCCACCTACACAAAATCATGGTCTAGTTTATACACGGGTCCGTTTATAATTATTGCTCGTCATTTCAATTGTATATTTCAATTGTTCTATTTTATTGTACGCCGTATTGTGAATTCCGGGTTGTATTCCGCCCGTGTAACCTGTAACCGATTTATTTCGCTTTGCTTTATTTATTTGCGTTTTACCATTTATAAATGAACCCTCGCATGCTAAATCACTTCGACAATAAATTAGATGCATTAAATTGACGTAGCTCACATTTAATTCGCATGCTTAGCTAAAACGCTGTTTGCATAACATTTCACCGAATCACTAACGCGCATATTAAAAAGTCAAACGATGTCCTAGTAGAGGCCGCTAAGTGCGGGCGGGGTTGGGTGTCCTTAGTGGGCTTCCCAACACGTACCCTCACCCCTTACTCAGAACCGTGGTTTCCGGATGTCCGAATCCATTGGCAACGAGAGTCATTCAATATACGATTAACCGCTCAAGTCGACATCTATATCGATATGCAAAAGGACGAGCCCAATAAACTCTCAAACCGAAATGGGCCATACTTTGTGTATGACCATGGCGATATAGAGTGGGCTCGAATGGTTCCTAATAACCAAAAAATTCGGTGGCGACTCCATTTCGACTTAAATTTCAATTCAATCCTTCTCATATGGAGGTGCATTCGCCTAACCCAAAACCCGCGCGTGGCCGCGTCGGGGTGGACCTACGTCATGTCCACAATTTGGCGACTCCGCTGGGGATCAACCGATGTGTGGCTTACCGTCGGCGTTCTCAGGGTGAGACTCGAATAGAAATCGCTTGATGAGTACAATATGTGTTTTAGTTTTACGGTTCATGCATAACCCCATATTTGCCCGGGCCGGTACTGGTGACCGACGTCCCACTATACCACGACGTATTCATCCTTGGATACGTTAAAGGTGTTCATGGTCGACTCGGATGGACTTTGCGGCATGTTCTAAGCTCCACTCGAGTTAGGAAGACCGTCCCGTTTCTCGACTAGACTATGAACACTGGTATAGACCCTATTCAGACCGACCGAGACTTAGCGTAAAGCATACATGGCGTCGTTATAATACTTGCGTGACTATGTGCTACTTGGTTTCTGTGTCGTTTTCAAAAAATCGTCATTTCAAAAAAAATGCATCTTTCCAAAAATATTCAAATCTTCAAAAACTCGGGAAGCTGCCGAAATTTAGACTTAAGATTTGACTCAAAACAAGCCTATTTTTTTTAGCCGGCATGCTGCCCATTTCAAAATTCGAATTTCCGATCCACCATTCGATTTTCGAATTTTCAAAATTCAATTTTCAAATCCTCGCGATGCCATTTTCAACTTTCAAATCTTCGAGATGCCGTTTTCAAATCTTCGGGATCTCACCTTCAAATTTTCAAATCGTCGGAAATTCCTTTTTCCAACATTCAAATTTTCAAATTTCAAGATATCCAATTTTCAAAACCCAGGACACATACCGAATTTAGGACTTATGATTTTACTCAAAATAGCCTATTTCTAGCCGGTATGCTGCCCAATTCAAAACTCGAAAATATTTTCGAACCATCAAAACCAAGGACCGATACCCTTTCCGATTTTCTCGAAAAATCGGGCCTTTCCCCGAAATTTTCTCGGGTTTTCCAAAACTATCAAATTTCAAAACCTTCCCCTTCTTAGGACTTCCCGTATTTAGCAGTGTCGGGTCGTGTCATAAGTAGTCAGGGTCCTTAGCGTCGAAACTCCGTCGATCTTAGATCACAAGTTTCCTCCCTATCCCAGTCCGCCTTATTAGACTAAGGCAAGGCCCACCTACGTAGGACATACTCCTACAAGGGAGGGCCCGTCTACACACTTGAGTCCAAAGTCTGGGGATTAGTCTCACGTAAACCTTTCTTCGAACAGGACTCGGCCCACCCGCCAGATCCTAAGGAAGGCCCACCTTTCACAAGTCACCCGTCTAGATGTCTTCTCCGAGTAAAACCTTTTACAAGGCGTATCTCTATAAAAAAAGGTTCACGGTCCTTACGTCTAAGGGTCACTCGTCCGACACTCGAGTCTTAACAAAATCTTCAACCCCACTCGGGGGCTACCCTCTAGCAGAGCGATCAATCACGGTCGCTCTAAGGGTCACGTCTTACACGTGTTGTCTCACGTACCCCATTTTCGAGTCTCTTAGATGTCACACCATCTGAGTCCTATCAGAGTCTTTGGTCTCACTTGGGGGCTATTCTCCGACGGGGAGATTTATCACAGTCACTCCGAGAATCACACCCCACGTATTTGTCTTAGGAGAGTCTAACCCGAGTCAAACCAGAGTTGTCTCTCCTCCCGCGCTATTTCCTATGCCTTGGTGTAGTAAAGTTCCGAAGCAACATTTCTGATTACGTGGGTATTCTCGCAGAATATGGCACCCACAACCGGAAATAGGGACATGGAAAACACCATCAATGAAATAAAGGCTTTGCTGGAGAAAATGGCTAGTAAGCAGGCCATAACCGAAACCCATATAGGGTTCCTGAAAACCAACCAAGAGGCCATGAATGCTTGTTTAACGGTCATTGAACGGCAAGATCTCAATTCTGGGTCGGTAAATACTGGGCCATTTGCCAAACTGATCAGCACGGTGCGTGAGCTCGAACAACAGTTCCACGCCCTTCAAGGGAATAACATTTATATTGAGAACTCCCGAGACTATACACCCATCAGTGAGAAACTACCAACAGATCTCAACTTAGAGGGGTTACCCATATTCGAAGGGACGAATGATCCATTACTACACCTCCGAGCCTTCAAAGCATTCATGGCAATCAAGGGGGTCAAAGCTGAGATGTTCATCAATTTGTTCGGCACATCTCTCGGAAAATATCCAAAAGCCTGGTTCTATAGGCTTAATGCAAAAAGATTCCCCATTTGGGAAGATGTGGCTACCGAGTTCGCTAAAAACTATTCTAATAACACTGAACTTCAGACTACCATGCGGACTTTAGAAGTCATGGCCCAAGATCCAACAGAAGGTTTCACCAAATATCTTCAACGTTGGCGGGCCGAGAGTGTTAAGCTGGTAGACAAGCCCAGCGAGAAGACACTAGTGGAGGTGTTCATCAACAACCTCCTACCCTCCTACCGCGTCCATCTTAGGTATGCCGGCATTTCAAACTTTGCAGTGCTTACCGAAATGGGCATCAGGATTGAAAACGATCTTCGACATAATGAAGATCTGGGTGAAGCTTCTACCGAAGGCTATACTGGATATCCACTTGAGTCCTTAGAAGCCGAAGACTACTGACAACCTCATCCAAGAGTCCAGATTTGGTTTGAGTCCGAGTCTGAGTCCGAGTCTAGGATGTTCTATCTCTTGCAATTTCAAAGTCAGAGTCAGAGTTAACTGTATTCTGTCCTCTTTTTCAATCCAATAAAATCAGCTTTTTTCAATCTCTCATATATGCTTCACTTTTGTGTTTCCGAGAACATGATGAACACCATCATACACTGTGAGCACATGCACGTGACTATTATAGGCACATCTATAATGACTGCAGGAAACCAAGCCCGTGTTTTCCTTTACCTGTTCCATGTCTGGTATAGCAAGCCACAAAACTACCCTTAGCTGGAGCGGTATCGAATCCTATGACAAATCTAGGTAGTCTCCTAGTTTGGATTCAAGACGGAAGGCAAGCCCATTTCCTACAATAAACACCCCTCCAATAAGACCAACAAATCCCTACCTTAGGTGTTAGTCTGACCAAAAATACCCAACTTGGGACGATACTCCCACCAAGCCTGCTCGGAATTATGATGACAATACCGAGATCCAAACCACCATGTTTACCGTAGAGTACTCCACCATGAGTTGCACTCACACAAATACCAACCAGGCTTACACCTTACAAAGGTTTAGCTCCACAAGCCTAATCCAACCGATGGGCCCACCCCCATATCCGCCCACAACACCATCGGGGGGTAGCCGGAAAAAAAAAAAAAAAAAAAAAACTGGACAAAAAAATCAAAAGTCCAGGAAAGAAGCAAAAGGCCAAAACAAAAAAGGCCATTGTCAAAAAAAAAAAAAAGAGGCACCCATGACCGGGGCTAAGAGGTCAACCAGCAAAAATTCAAAAAACCCATGACCGGGGCTAAGAGGTCAATCAAAAAAATCAAATACCCATGACCGTGGTCAACGGTCAACTCAAGTGAAAATCCTTTGACCGGGGTACGGTCAAATTCAAAATTATCAATACCATCCATAGGGGAGTGACAATCAAGCTGGTCAGCTAACACCACACTCAGCCTTCCCACATTACAACCTTCAAGACCTTCCCGAGACCCAGGACAGAGACAGCCCGGAATTTTGAGGATTCAAGCTCCATAGGATACCCCTAACCATTAGGGCCAGACATGGAAACCAGATCCCGCATTATCGAAACCTGTCCCAATTGAAGTTCGAGCTATTTTTCTCGACTTCCCCTTTACATAACAGAATTCACAATCACCAAAGACCCGAGATCAAAACTCATCAAAGACCCGAGATCAAAACTCACCAAAGACCCGAGATCAAAACTCACCAAAGACCCGAGATCAAAACTCACCAAAGACCCGAGATCAAAACTCACCAAAGACCCGAGATCAAAACTCATCAAAGACCCGAGATCAGAACTCATCAAAAATCCCGAGAACAGAACTCGTTAAAAATCCCCGAGAGCAGAACTCGTCAAATCCCCGAGAGCAGAACTCGTTAAAATCCCATCCCAACTCTTCTCATCCAAACCAAGAACACGGGAACTCAACTTGCAGTCGGCATAGAACATGCCCAAATAGTTCAGACCACCTCTGGGGGCTACCCCGGAGAACGCTCACAGCCACAGGATCAACATCCTAACTATTCTATCCCCTTGATCAAGACATCATTGGGAACGCACTTAGCCTACACCATCGCTATGGCTAGTTACACACAAAGTCCTATTAGCTTAGGCACCATAATATATCTTCCAATCCACTGAACTACGGCTTGGTTTGATTTCACTACACGTGAATACGTAGGCAGCCTTTCAACAGAGGCACAACCACCCACATTGACACAAAATAAAAAAAGCACCGTCATTCCTATCACGACACTGTCATGTTCTCAGCAGCTAGCTTTGTCGTCCTGGGGGACTTCTCCTAGGCAGAAGTTCTCCATCTACTCACATAATCCAAATGCTTTCAAAATCTAGCCTCCTTTCTTTTAGTGTGTCCTAGTACTCGGCTTAGTCGAAGACAAGAATCTGTCAGGACTCGAGACAACGCCCACTTCGGGCCTATACCTCGAAACCAAGAATTCAAGAGTACTAGGCAACAACATTGCTAAGCCCTGTTGTGCAGTTGCAGTCTCATTACAGACTACTGCAATTCCCCGATAACGCATCCTTCCCATTCCGAGGATTCGACCATGTTGCCACTCGCCTAGGCTACGGAGTAGCGCAACCTAAGAGACTTGTTAGGTGGCCCGCCTCCCTACCGAGTCGCGGTCCAATCCCTCGAGAGTTCAGTCGTGTCTGTCAACTCGTCCGGTCACGTCCAGAGTCGAGTCTGTCAGTATACCTCTCTCTTCAAATTCCCATTTTAAAATTTGCAAAACTTAGCCATTTGAGAAAATCCTTTTCGACAAGGTCAAATTTCGGTCTATTTAAATTGCAAATTTCATTTCTACCCCTTTCATTTTGAAAACCTAGCATGTGAGTTGCTTTCAGAATTTCGATTTCAAGGTTCAAAAATTTCAAAACTTTCAAAAATTCAAAAAACGTTATTCCCCAGCGCGAGTCATTTTTACTACCTACGTGTTGCATACATTTTATGTGACTTGTACAGGTACGACTCAGACAGGGACATGCAACCCTCTAAATCTCCCCAGCGGAAGCCCAAGGCGGCATATTCCCCGGAATGGTACGGGATGAGCCCACATATAGGCGCACCCAGGACTTATGCTACAAGTCCGATTCCCCACGGAGTTATTATCATCAGCTCAGGTATGATTTCTAACTTTTGGCTGGCGAGCCCTTCACGCGAGTCTAATGGACTATAAACGACCCGATCGGAAGTCTACCAGGTCTTAACGGGCTTGGTAGCTACTCTGACTTTCGCCCTGTCCAAGCCTCAGTCAGAGTGGGGGCTCTGTAGACACCCAAATTTTGACCGCCAGGTGTCTATAGCAGTTTCCAAAAAACACCCGATGATGATCGGACGCTAACGTGTTCTAATGCGCTCGGATACGGGCTCGAAATCAATAATGTCCGGCATGGGCTTTTAACGGGATACAAATCTCACAAAACCAACCTCAAATTCAGGCCCAGTGGGTCGTTCCGAGCAAAATAAGACTAATTTGGGTCAAAACCAACACCAAAAATAATTCCCGTCTTTTAGCGACCGGGTCAAAACCCGGTCAAGACAAACCCGACACAAAGAACGACCGGGTGCATTCTCGAAACATGCACCAGGTTCGAAAATCAGCCAAAATCATCCCAAATCATTCAAAATCAACCACAATCAATCAAGAGCAAATTAAGGCCAATCCTTCCCGATTTAGCACGGCCTAATTGATCCACTCGGTCGAGTGGATTGACCACTCGATCGAGTGGAGCCTCACAAAAACGGTCCAGGTGCATCCGCGAGAGCACTCGACCGAGTGCACCCGCGCCACTCGGTCGAGTAACCCTATATCATGCTCCCTATAAATACCCGTCAATCCTAAGCACAACACAACAACTTTCTTCAACAACAACTTCTCAACCAGAATTTTCAGCCAACTTTTCCCATCACATTTCAGCCATAATTCAACCTTCAATTATCATCACACATATACACACTTCGAGAGCAAAACTCGTAAAAATCCATCTCATACAAACCCATACATACACACCATCAACTCTTCCTACGTATCTCGACGTTCCCGCGCCATTGCCGCCATTAGACGAACCGTATCCCGAGAAGCAAGAGCATGTAGGTTGAGGGTGTAACAATTCAACACCGACTCCTCCTTCTTCCCTCCTTTTTCTCGTCTTTTGTATATATATATATTTGTATATTAATGTTTATGTTTATAGTATCGTAATTAGTCGATAATAACGACAATTTTTACTAATGCTAACATTTTGCTTTTCACATTTAATTATCGTTATTATATTTTACTATAATATCGTATGTACCGTGTATATATAATAATATCAAAACTCGGATCCGAACTCGTTTGACTACGATGATCAATTTCTAAGGGTTCGTTTATTAACACGATCACGATCATTCGTAGTTGAACGCGTATGAATCCATTTCTAAGATTGGTATGGAACCCGTTGACACGAAAACCGACATCACATAATCCGTAAGGATTAATATCGATGTCGTGACGTAGAGGGACGCAATTTCGTCGCTAATCAAATTTTTAATCTAACGATAACCTTTTTACAAAATTCCGATAACGGTATTATAATCATATAAGACATGATTATAATACTGGAAAACCGAGTTAAATCTAAATCGTCAATATTTTTTATTTAACTCGGCCAACCATCGATTTCAAACGCATAAATAAAATCGAGTCACAACTCGTACATGTGCCACTCGACCGAGTACACCTGCTACTCGATCGAGTAGCACCCCAAATCATGGGCAGAAACTCTTTTTAAGGACACACTCGACCGAGTCAGACCCCGACTCGATCGAGTGGGTCCTGTAGCCCAGAAAACCGAGAGCTCTTTTTATAGCATTCGAGCCTCGTCTTTTTAAAAGCGACTAGGTCGACACGTGTAAAGTCAATCACGTGGCTCTTCCAAAATTTATGCATATCACTTCACTTAAACGATTTTGATCGACGGTCTCACATTATTAATTTTATGTCGACGACTCTTTAGTTGTATCCGATGTAAAATTAATTTAGACTCAATCTCTCGAGGTGATAAGTCGGGACAAGGCATCAAGGTTCGAGATCGGGCTAGCACCACGTCTAGGTCTCGAACCTCCGTCCTTTGATTAATACGCAATATAATGTGTAACTAATTAAAGTTCGTCCACCTACACAAAATCACGGTCTAGTTTATACACGGGTCCGTTTATAATTATTGCTCGTCATTTCAATTGTATATTTCAATTGTTCTATTTTATTGTACGCCGTATTGTGAATTCCGGGTTGTATTCCACCCGTGTAACCTGTAACCGATTTATTTCGCTTTGCTTTATTTATTTGCGTTTTACCATTTATAAATGAACCCTCGCATGCTAAATCACTTCGACAATAAATTAGATGCATTAAATTGACGTAGCTCACATTTAATTCGCATGCTTAGCTAAAACGCTGTTTGCATAACATTTCACCGAATCACTAACGCGCATATTAAAAAGTCAAACGATGTCCTAGTAGAGGCCGCTAAGTGCGGGCGGGGTTGGGTGTCCTTAGTGGGCTTCCCAACACGTACCCTCACCCCTTACTCAGAACCGTGGTTTCCGGATGTCCGAATCCATTGGCAACGAGAGTCATTCAATATACGATTAACCGCTCAAGTCGACATCTATATCGATATGCAAAGGGACGAGCCCAATAAACTCTCAAACCGAAATGGGCCATACTTTGTGTATGGACCATGGCGATATAGAGTGGGCTCGAATGGTTCCGAATAACCATAAAATTCGGTGGCGACTCCATTTCGACTTAAATTTCAATTCGATCCTTCTCATATGGACGTGCATTCGCCTAACCCAAAACCCGCGCGTGGCCGCGTCGGGGTGGACCTACGTCATGTCCATAGGATGATCGAGGAAGAGTACCTCTTTAGGCCTTACTTCACTACGAGTATCGACATGATGCTCCAAAACCTAGGATACTTTCCGGGGGCTACCTCTCGACCCGATCTTCCAGCTGGGAAGATCATTGAGGTTCTCAAAGACGAAGAATCTCACTTTGGTCTCGGTTATGCCATCACCCCCGACAATGTAGTCCGAGCAGGGATCGAAAAGGCCTGTAACCTCCTTAAGGGTATCTACTTGAGCCCTTATAGCCCACGGTTGGCTGACTACTTTGTCACACCGGTGTTTGGGGCTATCCAGGTTGGTCTATACCAACCCAATGCTATGCAGCTCGGGACCCACTTGGCCCGGGACTGCAACTACATCCCGGATGATGTGTTCGCCCTCATCCAATCCAACGGAGCTGAAGATGCTGAGCCCGCTCTAGGGCTACTATTTGGGGAAGACACCATAGCCCCAACTCCAAAGGAAGACCTGGTCAACCTGATCCTCCGCAGCAATAGGTTTGACCCGACCAAGCTGATCTCGGATGTTGATTCCGAGACGGGAAACATGGCCTGGAGGAAGACTGTCAAGTGGACTGACAGTCAGGGAAGGATCTACAAGCTGGTCACCGGAGAGGGAGACATGCCTGAGTCTGAGTCCGAGTCTGAGTCGGAGTCTGAGTCAGAGTCTGAGGTCGAGTCTAGGGAAGTCGGTGCTAGAGTCACTCCTGTAACCCCCCTCCCTTTTATTATTCCTGCTGCTGGCACCTCGGGGTCTGTCCCGAGTGCCCTACCTATCCCGCCACTGACCAATGATCAGATGGCTGCTCTCTTTGAGCCGTTCTCCAAATTTTCAATCAATAATAACAACCGTTCTGCTTACGACTTGTCTCTTTCAAATTTTGCTTTTAAAAATGTTTTATGCTATGACATTGAGAAACCAGACGAACAGGTACCCTTACCTCCGCATCTGATCGAGAAACTAGAGCAAAGGGAGTCCCGGAACCCGGTAATCGAAGAAACCGAGTCCATAAATGTGGGAATAACCTTAGAGCCTCAGACACTTAAGATAGGGTTATCCTTAGATCCCGAGGAGAAACAACAGTTCATAAGCCTCCTCCAAGAGTTCAAGGATGTCTTCGCATGGTCCTACAAGGACATGCCGGGGATAGACCGGGAAATAGCCGAGTACCACATACCAATCAAAGATGGGTGCAAACCGGTCAAACAGAAGCTTCGTCGGATGAGGCCCGAGTGGTCTCTCAAGGTAAAAGAAGAAGTCGACAAACAATTCAAAGTCAGCTTCATACAAGTGTCCGAGTATCCGGACTGGGTGGCAAACATCGTGCCGGTTCCTAAAAAGGACGATAAGGTGCGGGTATGTGTAGATTTTCGGGATCTTAACAAGGCGAGCCCGAAAGATGATTTTTCGTTACCACAAATCCACATACTGGTGAATAACACGGCCGATCATGCCCTTCTATCATTCATGGATGGGTACGTTGGGTATAATCAAATCAAGATGGCGGAAGAAGACATGAGTAAGACTACCTTCACCACACCTTGGGGTACTTACTGCTATACCGTCATGCCTTTCGGTCTCATTAATGCCGGGGCCACATATCAAAGGACTGCTACCACTTTATTACACGACATGATGCATAAAGAGGTAGAAGTTTACGTAGACGACATGATCGTCAAATCCAAAGAACGGGACGGCCACATCACCGCCCTAAGAAAATTCTTCACCCGACTACGCAGGTACAGCATGAGGTTAAACCCTCAAAAGTGCAGTTTCGGGGTAACATCAGGCAAATTACTGGGTCATATCGTTAGCCAACGAGGTATCGAAGTCGACCCAGCTAAAATCAAAACCATTACCGAGATGCAACCTCCCAAAACCGAAAAAGAAATAAGGGGATTCCTCGGGAAAGTCCAGTACATCAGTCGGTTCATTTCCAAACTAACCATGGTGTGTGAACCAATTTTCAAGAAACTGAAAGTAGAAGAACGGGTACTATGGGATGACAAGTGCCAAACTGCTTTCGACAAGATCAAGGAAATTCTGTCTGCACCGCCAGGTTTAATGCCACCTCAACCCGGTTTGCCTCTGTCGTTATACCTAACGACGACCGAGACAGCCATGGGGCTATGCTGGCCCAGACAGTTGACTCCAAAGAAAGAGCCATTTACTACATCAGTAAAAAGTTTTTAGAGTATGAGTGCAAATATACCATGCTCGAAAAGACGTGTTTGGCTCTAGTCTGGGCCACTAAGAAGCTTCGACATTATATGCTCAGTTACGAGGTCCATGTGCTATCCAAGATGGATCCCATCAAATACATTTTCGAAAAGCCCGTTCTCAACGGCCGAATCTCTAGATGGACTTTGATGCTGGCAGAGTTCGACCTAAAGTTCGTACCATTAAAAGCTATCAAGGGTCGAGTAGTAGCTGAATTTCTCGCCGATAGCCCGGTAATCGAGGAAGGACACACCGACACTTGGTCCTTCCCAGACGAAGATATTTTCCATACTAATACTGAAACTTGGGATTTATATTTCGATGGAGCATCTAATTTTCGAGGGTTCGGAGTCGGGATCCTCCTAATTTCACCAAAAGGGGAACATACTCCCGTCTCCATCAAACTGGACTTTGATGTTACCAATAATGCAGCAGAGTATGAAGCATGCATTTACGGGCTACAAGCCGCCGCCAATCTGGGGATTACAAATCTCCGGGTACATGGTGACTCATCCTTGGTTATTAACCAAGCACTTCAAAAATGGAAGACTCGAAATGCTAATCTCTAAGGGATCTCGAGAAACAATTCCAAAAGGTAGAGTATATATATCTGCCCCGGGAAGAAAATCAATTCGCAGATGCACTCTCAAAATTGGCATCTTTATTGAACATTCCCGACCACGTGACTAGTATGCCGATTTGTGTCGAAAGACGGTCCGAGCCAGCATACATTTGCGACATAGAAGACATTGAAGTAACTGATCCCGAACCATGGTATCAGCCTGTGTTAACATACCTGACAAACGGAGAATATCCTCCCGGGTCGGAAGGACGAGCCAAGAAAGCCTTACGGAGGCTAGCCACCCAGTTCATCCGTACCGATGACGGGCAACTATACAAAAAGACGGCACAGGGGGCTCTTCTCCTTTGTGTTGACAAGTACAAGGCTGAGAAGGTTATGGCCGAAGTACACGATGGTGAGAACGGCCCACACATGAATGCCCACATGCTGGTCCGGAAAATCATGAGGCTCGGTTACTATTGGAATACCATGGAAGCCGATTGCCGGTCGTATGTCAAACATTGTCATAACTGTCAAATCTTCGGCAATGTGCAACATATGCCGTCATCACTGCTTTATACCATGACGTCACCCTGGCCATTCTCAACGTGGGGTATCGACATAATCGGGAAAATAAATCCCTCGGGTACCGGTGGGCATGGCTTTATTTTGGTAGCCATCGACTATTTCACCAAATGGGTCGAAGCTGAATCATATCGCATTCTCAATGCTAAGCATGTCGCCAAGTTCATCCAAAACAAGATAATATGTCGATATGGGATTCCATCTGAATTTATCAGTGATCACGGAACTCACTTTCAAGCCGAGACTACGGCCCTGCTAACCAAATATAAAATCCAAAGGCATACTTCCTCGCCTTACCGTCCCCAAACAAATGGAGCAGTAGAGGCGGCCAATAAAACAATTGTCACCATACTCAAAAAGATGGCTGATAATTACCGGGACTGGCCCGACAAAATACCTTTTGCCCTATGGGGATATCGAACGTCAATTCGCACCGCAACCGGGGCGACACCGTATTACCTAACCTACGGGATGGAGGCAGTCCAACCAGTCGAGCTGGAGGTACCGTCCCTCAGAATTCTGCTAGAAAGTCAAGTACCCGAAGCTGACTGGGTTCGAGCACGATATGACTCATTGGTTCTACGAACGACGGTCTCGTGCCCTCAATAATATCCAAATCTACCAGAAAAGGATCCAACGGGCCTTTAACAAAAGGGTAAGGCCCAGGAACATTAAGGAGGGCGATCTAGTCCTTAAGTCTGTTCGAGCTCTACTACCAGTCGACTCAAGGGGAAAATTCAAACCCAATTGGGCTGGTCCGTATCTGGTGAAGAAAATCCTATCAGGGGGAGCAGTGATGCTGACGGACCTGGACGATGAATTTGTCAACCCAACCAACCTGGACCAGCTGAAGCGTTACTACCCTTAGCCATCTCTCAATGTCATTAGCAAATTTTTATCAAATCATTTTTTTTTTACAAAAAGCAAGTCAATGAGCTAGAATTACTTATTCTACTGTCATAAACATCTTGAACCAATAGTCTTGGTGTAATTCGAGATTGCAAATTTTCTATGCTTGAACTACGTTTGGTTTGATTCTGCTAATCGCGGATACGTAGGCAACCCCTCAAAATGGTACAACCAATGCAATCAAGAAAAGACAGGAACGGTTTAATAATAAACTTCTTTTATTAATTCAAAAAAAAAATCCCGATAAACTCGGGAAATTACAAAAATGCAGGAATCAAAAAATATACAAAAAAAAAGGCACACAACAAAAAATAATAATAATACTTAAATAATAATAAAGCTAAAGGACTCGGCATTCAGGGCATCTTGCCCTTCCCCTTTTCCTTGGCCTCCTTAGCCGTCCACTGGCGATGACGTGGAGGGGAGCGTTCCCGAATCACCACGGGAACTTCTCTAGCTCGGGCTCGATTGTTTGAGCCCAACTCCTCTGTCATATCAATAGGCCCAAGTCGGGCCCTAACGGGCTCAGGGAGCCGGTCACGCGGACCAAGTCGGTCCCGGACCGCCAACCTCAGCCCAAGTCGACGTTCCAAGTCAGTCTGCCCTCGAGTGCTGCTAGAACCGACTTCCTTAGATCGAGTCTTAGTTTGTGACTTAAGACCCGATTCTCCCCGGACTGTGGCCTCAGGAATGTATTCCCCGGTGAAGAAGTCCCTGTTGTCCTTCGCCGACTCGCGATGAGCCAATTCAAAGGCCTCCTCAAGCTTCAGGGCCTTTCGAGCTTCCTCGGACTCCTCAGAAGTCCACTTTTGATAAGCCCGTGACACCCAAGCGGATTGGCAAGGGCTGGGTATAGTCCATGTAGGACGAGTGAACCATCTCTGCAACCAGGTGTCGCACATAGCGTCCGTCAATTGGAGCGGGACGCTGATAATGGCTTCAGTCTCAGAGATGCGCTGAGACGAACCGAACTGCCTTAGGAGGCGGTCCGGATAAATGTGAACTGTCCAGTCTAAGGACAGGATCGTCAGGTACCGGGCTTGGTCTCTCTTAGCCAGTCCGGTCAATTTTGAAAGGAACCACCAAGCGACGGTCCACCTGATCAAGGGACCTCCGTGGAATACCAGCTCTTCATCCCAGTAAGCTCGGGTTATCGGATGGTACGAGCTTATCTTCCGCCTTCGGGAGCTAATCTGACTGCTCCGATAATTGGGAATGCTTGGAGGGGTCTCTATGATCGATAACCGCTCCGACAGCCATATCTGAAGAGAATACACAAATTTTATAAGCAACGGAATGGTTCGCCAGGGTCCACTCGATCGAGTGCAGAAGGTGACTCGATCGAGTTAGACCTCTAAAAGCAGGCAGTAGCTCCGTATGAGTGTCACTCGATCGAGTGACAGGTCCACTCGATCGAGTGACTTACGTACTTCAAGTATTTCGCACGGAAAAAAAAAATAAAAAATAAAAAATCGAGGTGCATACTTGAAGAATACGGGTACTCCCCGTCAGCGGTCGAGTTGGGTCGAGCCGTCTAGCATCCAGACCCATAATGATCTCCCCAGTGGCTAGCCAAGCAGGGCTATGACCAGTCTCCATCTGGTCAACCACTCCAATCAGCCTGATTTGACCCCTGCATGAGTCAAGCTCCATCAGCCCCTCGAAGACATAACAATGCAGCATGCAAAAGGCGAATGCCCTACGCCTATGAGCAGGGGTGGCTCTCACGTCCCGTGGGTTCATGAACTTGTCGGCCAGGTCAAACAGGGAAACGGTATCTCCCTGCACCATTCGGTTTGCCTCAGCATGAGACAAACCCAAAAATTCCCTCAAACGCCTCCTTGGATCCGGGTAGAACGGAGGAATAGCGGGCTGAATAGCAAGACCCCAGCCGCCTATGGCCGCAATCTCCTCGGGCAAAGGACACATATCGCCCCTCGGGAATGCAAAGACGTGATGGGTGGTGTCCCAAAACGACAGACAGGCATCCAGAAAATGCGAGTCAACTATCAGACGCTGAAAAGGGAATAAATTGACTATCCCCATCTGAGTCAGCCGGACCTTCTCCTCGTCCCGAAAGTATTGGGAGCAGGCGAGAAGCATAGCCGTCAAATGGTCGATACCCATAGCGGAGATTTCTAACTTTCTTGAAAGTCTGAAAAATTTTGAGAAGGAAAAGAAGAATTTGAGTTGAGATGCAGAGAACTGAAGCAGGGATTCTCATATTTATAATGAGGAAACCTAACAGAAAACCTAACTACCCTGCCTCCTCAGCAAGCTGGGCCCTATGCGCGCGCAGGCCTGATTTCAAATTTGAACCCAGAATAGGAATCAAGCTGTCCCGAGCTTTCCTAAGAGTCTCCAAATTTTTCTGTGATAAAGTTTCTTCGCGATAAAAATTTTCCAAAATTTTATCCTTCAAAAAAATTATTCAATCTTTTTCTCCCCAGCGAGAGTCAACATTTTACCTATGTGTTACATACAAGTTGTTATGTGTCAGCATACAGGTACACCCCAGACTTCAGAAGCAAGTCCCCGTGAAACAATTTCCCCAACGGAGTAAGCTTTTCCCCGGTGTGCTACATCCAAAGTGCGATGTGTCGGCATACGGGTACACCTACTCTCCAAAAAAGGCAGGCTTTACTCCCCACGGAGCATCGTCACCAGCTCAAGTGCGACTCAAGGCTTCAGAAGCAAGCCCGTACAGCTCATATATTTCCCCAGCGGAACGCCCAAGGCGGCATTTTTCCCAAAATGATACGGATGGGCCCACGCATAGGCGCGCCCAGGACTTATGCTACAAGTCTGACTCCCCGCGAAGCTATCATCATCAGGACAGGTATGACCCTCTGCTTATGGCTGGCGAGCCCTTCACGCGAGTCCACTGGAATATAAACGACCCGACCGGAAGTCTACCAGGTCTTAACGGGCTTAGTAGCTACTCTGACTTTCGCCTTGTCCAAGCCTCAGTCAGAGTGGGGGCTCTGTAGACACCCGCATTTTGACTGCCACGTGTCTATGGTCGTCTCCGAAAAACACCCGATGATGATCGGACGCAAACGTGACTTGGTATACTCGGATTTGGGCTCGGAAACAATAATATCCGACATGGACTTTTAGCGGAGTAAAAATCTCACAAAACAGACCTCAAATTCAGGCCCAGTGGGTCATTCCGAGTCAAATGAGACTAATTTGGGCCAAAACCGACACCAAAAATAATTCCCGTCTTTTGGCGACCGGGTCAAAACCCGGTCAAAGACGAAACCGTCTCATAAATCAGCTAAGCTCAGTTGGCGCACAAATCAAAGTTCAAAAAATAGTCAAAACAAACAAAATCAAATCTTTCCTTATTTATCTCGATTTGTTGACCCACTCGATCGAGTGGATTGACCCCACTCGATCGAGTGGAGCCTCTTTTACCCGGGTTTGGCCCGTTTGCGAAGGCACTCGATCGAGTGCATTAGGGCCACTCGATCGAGTGCCCCTAGGTCGAGGGGTGAAGTCTATAAATACCGCTTCACCCCCCCTTGCATTTCAGAACTTTTTTGAGCATTTTTACCCTACAACTTCAGCCACATTTCACCCTACTTCAACCCTACTTCATCACCTTACAAGCCTTAGAAATCCTAGGCCGAAAACACACAAAAACCGAGCTCTCGTCTCTCGATAAACCGACACATACACACATACACCCATACACACCACAACTCGCGTACATCCTCGATACTCCCAAGCCGTGCCGATATTTACGAGTCCATTTCCGAGGTCCTTACTAAGCATGTATGTTGAGGGTGTCCTAAATCCCCTTTCGATCTTTATTTACTTCGTCATTTTGATTATTTTTATTGTATTATAGTCATGATCGTCACAACACTAACACTAACATTTTTGCATTTTTATATTTTCGTTTTATATCATTTTATCGTCATTAACGTTAATAATACCGTGTATACGTAAACTAGTATCAAAAATCGGTTTTAAAACGTTGGACTACGATGATCTCTTTTGGTCCGTCTAATCCCTTTACGAGCAACGACGGAGGTGGAGCCCTTTCGAGGAGCCCCGCCCCAATGTACTCAAGGGCGTGATGCGACCGTGATCGGTCGTAGTTGAACGGATTTAATTCCCTTTCCATAATTGGTACGAAACCCGTTGACACGAAAATCGACATCACGTAACCCGAAAGGGTTAGTCCCGATGTCGTGACGTAGAGGGATACATTTCGTCACCAATTCAAAATTTCCTAATCTAACGTAAACATTTTTCATAAACTCCGATAACGGTATTATAGTCGTTCGTACACGATTATAGTACCGGAGGCCGAGTTAAATACAAATCGTGCGATATTTGTATTTGATTCGGCCGATCATCGATTTCAAGTCATAAAACAAAGCGAGTTACCACTCGTACAGGGGGCACTCGACCGAGTGCCATAGGCCACTCAATCGAGTAGCACCCCAAAAAGTGGTCAGTAGCCACGTTAAACGTGCACTCGACCGAGTCACATCACCACTCGGTCGAGGGGGTCCTGTAACCCACAAAACCGAGGGGTTTGACCCATAATTCAAACCCCGACCCTTTTATCGACTTTAGTCATCACGTGCAAAGACTATCACGTGACTATCCTATTTCCAAAACTATACACATCACGACACGTAGAACGACTTTGACCACTTTGACGTGATAAGTCGGGACAAGACTACGGGATGTGAGATTAGGCTAGCAATATGCCATAGTCTCATGTTCCCGTCCTTCGTTTAATATGCTACATAATGCGTATTTAATCGGGGTTAGTCCGTCTACATATTTTCGCGGTCTAGTTTGCATACGGGTCCGTCCCTCTCATTATATTGCGCTTTTTTTATTCCGTTTATTATTTTATTTACGTAATGTTGTATTGTGAATTCCGGGTTGTATTTCCGCCCGTGTAATTTGTACGTTATTTCTATTTATTTTCGAGCTTTGTTTATTTAATTGCTTTTACGCTTTATAAATGAACCTCGCATGCTAAATCATTTCGACAAATAACAAGATGCATTAAATGACGTAGTTAATGCAAAATTCACATGCTTAGACAAAACGCTGTTTGCATATCATTTAATCAATTTACTAGCGCGCGTACACGAACACGAACGGTGTCTTAGTAGAGGCCGCCATGTGCGGGCAGGGTTGGGTGTCCTTAGTGGGCTTCCCAACACGTACCCTCACCCCTTACTCAGAACCTCTGGTTTCCGGATGTCCGAAACCCTTGGCGCACGAGAGTCATTCTTTACACGATTACCGGTATAGATGGTATCGGTATCGCAATGCAAAGGGACGAGCCCCATGAACTCTGAAATCGGAGTGGGCTTACTTTGTGTAAAGCCCATGACGACATAGAGTGGGCTCGTATGGTTCCGAATAACCACAAAATTCGGTGGCGACTCCATTTTGACTTAAATTTCGAACCCGAGAACAATCTTACCACGAGATTCATTCGCCTACCCAAACCCGCGCTTCGCCGCGTCGGGGTGGACCTACGTCATGTCCACACAATTACTTATTTTTCTAAAACATTTTTAATCTGATTTCTTACTTTGGCTAACTTTTCATTTATACTAAAATGTCAAAACCATTTATTATGTTTGGTTAATCAAATCATAACGAACAATCGGTTCGATAAACCGAGACAGTTCAAAACGTATTAAAATATGTTCAAATTAAAAATCGTAATGAAATGAATCGAGTTGAACCGGGCCGGACAAATTTCGAACCGGGCCGGGCCTAACACCGTAAACCTTAAACCTCCCTCATCAGTCATCTACTATGGAGTACGATTTTTGATCTGCCATCCCTAATTTCTAAACAGACAAACCTCAAATCCCTAATTTCTCTGCACCTTTTCTGCCGTCTCTCTTCTCACTGTCGTCTCCGTAACGCCGCCCTCCGTCCGCCGTCGCCGGTTCAGCATATCAGGTACTTCCCATCTTGGCTTATCTGCGTCTGTAATGTGTTCTCTTAATCTGTCGCCAGTTTGGTGATTAATTTGAGGTTACTGCTCCAATTGAAAGCATCAAAATTACTACTCCAATATGTATATAATCAAAATTACTACTCCAAAATTACTACTCCAATAAGCGTGGTAGTGTCGAAAGTGGATCTCCAAATGAGCAGAGGTAAAAGTGAGGTGAGTCGAATTTAGTAGTGAGTCCGTAGAAAACAGTGATTGCATTGAAGATTGAACAAATATGGGGAGTATGATTGTACTTACAGTATGCCATATTAAATTACTAAAACAGTAAATCAGTCGTCCATACTCCATAAGCATAAGCAAGTGATAGTAAGTAACAGTATCAAGTGTACTTGGGATGCTGTGGAGTGTGGAGTTGAAGACGACACATAATGATGAAATACAATACCAGTAGGGACTGGTGATAAGGCCAACATCAAGGTGCTTCTATATATAGGACATAGGAGTAGTTCATATAAGATATAAGGCCGTACGTATGTAAATTAATTAATTAAGGGAGGTCCAATATAAGGCCGTCGTCATTATATGGATTGGTTAGAAAAGAGCATCATTATAATATAATCAATCCATCCATCCGTTTTAGGTAAGCAATAGGAATATAAATCCGTTTGAGTGGACTCCATTAGTGATGACTGAAGAGGGTTTATTATCACGTGATTAATATTAATTACTGAGTAATTAAATTTGCAATAAATTTATGGTTATGTAGTACTAGCAATAAAGAAAGGATGTCCTAAAATGAATGATTGATTGTGAGTCATTAATAGCACAACCAAACATACATACATGTGAGGAGGATTACATTACATTACATACAGAAATTGGAGTGGAGTCGACGGTGTCTACATAATAATCCGGCGACATTCAAGTAGTAGCAGAGTAGTAATTAAGTTGAAATGAAATAAGGAAGGAGTGAGTGAGTGGGTTACTTGACGAAGAGGCGTAGAGAAGGGATGTCAGGACCATAGATGTTAGTTTTCTTCTTGACTTGAAGATAAGCTAAGAATCCTCCATCTGAGATTTCTTCAATGGATACCAAACGGTAACCATTCCCGATCTTAGAATACGAATAAGAAGATGAATTCGATGAGGATGGAGCATTAGTTGCTAATGCTTTCTCCAAATCACTAACACTACTCATTGCGATTATGCTTACCAAACATACTAATAACGTTGAAGGAAAGGGTGAGGAAGCCATTTTTTTAGTCAAGTATAGAAAATTGCAAGGGAAGGGACGAAGGGAGTGACTAGTGAGTGAGTGAGTGAGAGTAGTGAGGGAGTGTGTTTCGGATTATAAAGGCAAAAGGGGATGGATGACCAGGGACGTAGCTAGGATGAAATAGTAACCCGGGCCGAATTTCATCGCTAGTTATCCGTAGTCACCCTAGTATTATTTAAGTCATTTTAATTTTTTTCCCAACGAAGAAAATAAATCATAATTTACGAGGACAATTTTATGAAGTCTATAATTTATTACCTAACTTTATGTAATTAATTTTCTTATTGAATTACATATCATTTTTTTGGGAAAACCCACTTGCTCGTATAGTCGTATTATCTTATTCTTAACAAAAATTAAGGCATCTACTTCATGGTTCATTAGAGTTTATATGGTTGAATATTGTTTTTAGGTAAGAATTTTTTTATTGAATGTGGTCTTTTTTCGTGTCTATAGAGATGGATCGAAGTTGGATGTATAATATGAAACGTTTCACCCCCGAATTTGTGAATTTTGTGAAAGAGAACTTTGTGAGAAGTGCCGTGGAGAATGCAAGTAAAAAAGGTGAGACACGTATATTATGCCCGTGTGTTGATTGTAAAAATTTAAAGAAAGTGTTAACTCCAGATATTTGTGTCGAGCACTTAGTTATACGTGGATTTATGAGTGATTATACACGTTGGATATTTCATGGTGAGTCTACCACTTCCGGTCAAAGTAAAGAAAAGAGTATAACCAATGTTGTTGATGATGACGATATTGAAAGGAATCGGATTGATGACTTGATTGAAGACGTACAAGTTAATTTTGACAATGACCAACATGATTTAAATAGTTTGCTTAGTGATGCGGAGAGACCCTTGTATCCTAACTGTACCAAGTACACTCGATTATCTTCCGTGATGAAAATGATGTCTTTAAAAGTGGAAAGTAAGTGGAGTGATAAGAGCTTTACATTGTTTTTAGAGTGCGTAAGTGACATGTTGCCCGATGATAATGTTCTTCCAAAATCCACTTACGAGGCGAAGAAAATCATGTGCCCATTAGGTTGTGATTATGAGAAAATTCATGCATGTCCGAATGATTGCATTTTGTACCGCAAAAAATTCAAGGATTTGCATGAGTGTCCAACTTGTGGCGCATCTCGGTATCGCTTGAAGGATAAGGACATTGATTGTGAGCAAAAGAAAGGCTATGCGGCAAAGGTGGTGTGGTATTTACCAATAATACCAAGATTCAAAAGATTATTCGCCAACCTAGATGACGCAACCAAATTAAGGTGGCATGCGGACGTGAGGAAAAAAGATGGTAAGCTTAGACACCTAGCAGATGCTCCTGAATGGAGAAATGTTGACAGAATATTTCCAAAATTCGGTGAAGAACCTAGGAATTTAAGAGTCGGTCTTTGTACCGATGGGAAGGTGGCGTAGTGCATTTCGAACTTTTAAGACCGCTCGTGGAGGTTCGACATCGAAATCAGGCTCGTCAATGAAATGGACCAACATTGAAGTAAGTTGTCATCATCAACATTTTTCGCGGTTGTGCATTGAGTTAATTATTTGTCGATTGTACAAATTTGGGTGCATATATGCTTATTTAAGGTTGGTTTGTGTAAGTTCGCTAATGTGAAGCTGAACTGATGATTTGGGTTGATTTATGATTGAATTTGTAGCTTTGTCTTATGGGTGTGCATTTGAATATAATGATTGAAATACGATAAGGTGATTATACGATGAGATGATAATAAGAAGGGTGGGTGTGGTAGGTTCATGTTTTAGACAAGTGGGTTGGAATGTTAGTCACCCTTTTTCTTGATCGTATTCTTCTTTTTGGATTCTCTCGTTTGTGTTTCAATGTAATTTTGCCTTTTCTCATGCCACATTTAATGTTGTATCAATGTTTTTTTCCTAGTGTCATCAACAAAATGGAAGCACGGAGTGTGGTTATTATGTCATGCGGTACATGTTAGATATAGTTCGACGGTATCGGAACATCGAAGATCATAAGAAGGTATTTATTAGTTAAATATTTTCACTTGACGTTTAATTTCCAATTATTGGATTTTTTACTTGATTGGTTTTTTGAAGGAAAAAATGTACTGTAAGAATAATTGATTTGGGTTACTTGTATATGTTTTGTGATCTAATACAAATCTTTTGATTTGGTAGTGGTTCGGAACGAAGAATGCTTATACGGTTGAAGAGATGAATGAGGTTCAAGATTTGTGGGCTACCTATTTTATGGAGAATCATCTTTAGCTTGAATTGGTCGTAGATATAATATTGGTATATATCGTATGAATTAGAATATATGGATTTTCTTCTATATATATTTTTGAAAGAACGATCGCTCCTACTACTTGATTAGTTCGGCATTATTGCTTAATCATGCACTACTTGATTAGTTCGGCATTTTTGAAAGAACGATCGCTCCTACTGTGTATTTAATTTTGGGGTTGTGCATGATTATTAATGTAACGTACACCATATGTAATTGGATGGATTTTATATATTTATATATACATTATTATTAGTTAATTGTTCGTGGTTGAGGTGCGATTATTGGTGCGAACTATTTACTTTTGTAGTTGTATAAGATTATTTACGTAATGTTATGGTTCAATCAAGGCATATCAGTTACAGTAGCTATATTATTTTTAAAAAAAACTTTTTACAACGGTCATTTGTATTGATTGATGCTAATTTATTACCACTTCAAGCAACGGTCATTGATGTCAACCGATGCAAAATGTATACTTTTTGCAACGGTCAAAATTAATAACTGATGCAAAATCTACACTTTTTGCAACGGTCACCCTTTACAACCGTTGCGATATATGAACTTTTCGCAACGGTTACCATTTTAACCGATGCAAAATGTACATCTTTAGCAACGGTTATTTTATTTAACCGATGCGAAATATGTTTTTGCAACGGCTTTAGAACCGTTGCGATAAGTGGTGGACCTATTGCAACCCCGCGGAATACAACGGTCAACGACCGTTGCGATATGCAGTTTTTGACCGTTGCGATATGTAGTTTTTGTACTAGTGTTGCTTACGAGTTTGCACATTCCCTTGTTAGTAACCCATTTTGATTTTGGCCTTTACTCCACTAGAATGACATTAAACCAAATTTTTCATTGTTCCTTTAGCTTGAGTCCACTTTTTCTACTAGGAGTTTACTTCGGGGTTTGCATTTGACCACCTTGACCACCCATGGAGTGATAAGGCCTTGGTTACCGGATTCCGTGCCTCTAAGGGACCTTACTTGAAGAGATCTTTAGGTTTGGGACGATCCTCTTTGCTTTTGCAAAAAGGTCGAGATTGCACTTACCTCCAGTGTCTACTAACTCCATGGTTCACTCATTTCCATCCCGTTTAACGCCCCGTTGTACACTTTTAGATAATTAGGAGGACCTAAATAAATTATCAATGTTTTTAGTGATTTTAATGTCATCCTATTAGACTTTAGTCCACTTCATCTTGAATAACTAACTTTGGAATGTTTGTACTTGTCTCGAGTAAACTATCGGTGTATTTCCCGCCGTCTCGATGAGAGATTTGGTGTTTTCATGATTGGATGCAACTATTTTTGTATGTTTGTTTGTTTGTTTGTGTGTTTGTTCGTTTGTATTTTGTGTGAGTTTAGTTGCATCCGCAATTTTGAGCAAGACCCAACTTGCCTTGCATGGGAGTACCTTACCTCATAGGTATTTCGATGTGAGTTGAAGGGACGGAGCGGGCTCGTTAATTGCCCCGTATCGGCTTAGTTTAGTTTAGTAGTAGCTTTTATTCTAATACCTTTTGTTGTGTTCTTTTTATGTGTGTGCATGTTTGTGTGTTTTTCCTTATAGGTACCTCCAACAAACAACGACAGTGGATGAAAAAGGATAAGAAGCATGGAATAGTTCAAGTGTGGGGGATAACTTATGCTTTAAAAGGTAATTTCTTACCCACCCTTCCTTTCCATCCCTAATTTTGAACATTGAGGACAATTTTCGGTTCAAGTGTGGGGGAGTGTGTTTGGATTGACGATTCATCGGTGCTTAAGGATTGTGGTTGATATTGTTGTTGGAGGATACTTTGGTGGAGTATATGTGTTTTTTATTTGTGGTTATTGTGGATTGTAGCCTTGTGTTTTCTTTGTTGTTTTTTGTTTTTTGTTTCTTGTCTTGTTTTGTGTTTTCTTTTAATAAAACTTGAAAAATCCTAAAAATTTAAAAATTCTGAAAAGATTTTCGTTTTCGTGTTTCACTTGTTTTCCTTGATAAAATCATTTTTCTAACTCTCAACTTCTTTAAAGAGTATGAGTTTTTCTATTACTTGTTGGTTGATTTTCAATATTATATATGGTTATTTCATAGGAATAATACCAACTATGTGTGTGCTTCTTAAAATAATCCAAACTATACGTAATCTTATTTTAATATGAACTACGCATTCATTAATCTCGTTTTGTTATGTATGAAATTATGACTTGCTGTTACTGGTCATATTGACTTGTTGTAACTTTCTATGGTTTTATTAGGTCCGTTGTAGTCATCGTGAAATCCAAAATAACAATAAAAACATTTTTTTCATAGATTCTATAAGACTAAATGAAAAAGAAATGAAAGATGAATTTTCGGAAAATTTAATTTATTTTTTTCAATAGCCGAAAATGAACATGAAATGTAAATAAGAAGAAGAATAAAAAAAAACCCTAAATGCTCTTTTTCAGGCGATTCTAGGGCTGCACGACGAAGAAGATAACTAGATTTCTTTCAGCACCATGGCTGGGAAATCAACCAAGAAACAATCTAGGATTCCTAAACCTAATACCCGTCGTAATGCTCTGCATCAGGATGAAGATAACGATTCAGAAAAAACTTCGAATTCTAAGGCTGAAAGTTCGGATAGTTCCATGCAAAACCTACGTGACATTCCGAAATTTAACATTGATGATGTTCTTGATGGCATTGTCGTTGAGAGTACTGAAGAGGAAGGCGTATGGATGCAAAAACAAGGTGCCAAAACTGTGGAAATAGAACGAGAAGAAGATATACTGCAATTATCCAAAGAGGATGTAGGAGAAGAATTGGAGTATTGGAAGCTTTCGGTTTGTTGCTTCGTGATGGGGGCTAACCCCCCGTGGGAAGTGATTGAGGGCTTCATCCACAGAATTTGGAAGAAGTATGAGGTAGATAAAATTTCTTTCTTGCCTAATGCAGTTTTTCTCGTAAGATTCAAGACAATGGCTATGAAGGAAGCTGTGTTGGCACAAGGTCATTTTATGTTTGACAATAAACCGTTGATAGTAAAAGATTGGAACCCGGAACTTGACATTAGCAAAGAAGATGTAGCTGAAGTTCCTATATGGATTCAGTTGCATAATCTGCCACCTAGATTTTAGGGTAAGAGTCTTCCTAAACTGGCTGGAATAGTGGGTAAGTACCTGAGATCTGACAAGGCCACCGTAGATAAGACTCGACTTGGTTATGCTCGATTGATGGTGGAGGTAAAGGTCGGTCAGAGCTTCAAAGATGAGATTAAGTTTAAGGATGAGGAGGGTCGAATGAAGGAGGTGAAGGTTGTGTATGAATGGAAGCCTACTCGATGTTCTAAGTGCAATGGGTATGGTCACGATCAAGAACAGTGTAAATAAGAAGAGATCAAAGCGATAAAGGAACAAAAACAGCTTCAGAGGACTGTAATGACCAGGAATGCAGGTGCGCCTGTGGCTAAGAAACCAAATGTTGTGAATCTGAGTGTTCCCAAGGCACCTGCGCAGAAGGTATATGTACCTGTCACAAAAGAGAAGACGTTTGCTCAGCTTCTTTCCGGGAAAGTGGCTGATGACAAAAGCATAGAGGAAACCAAGGAGCAACGGGACAATAGGTCAGAAAAAGGACTAGAAGAGCAGCAATCTGCAAGTGTTCCCCATGAATAAAGTCCATAACATTGGTTTTTGGAACGTACGGGGCATGAATAATTTGAATAAGCAACGTACGATTAGTGAGTTTTTGATTAAGCAAGATGTAGATTTGTTTGGTCTCCTCGAGACTAAGATTAAATAGTTTATTGAATAAATGGTGTATTACGACTAATTCTAGGTGGCATAAGGGCGGACGAGTGTGGGTTCAGTGGGACCCGCTTAAGGTTCGGGTGCATATTATTGATTACTTTGACCAATGTGTACACGTTTCTGTGGAGCATATTCAAAGTGATCTTAAGTATTACGCTACATTTGTTTATGCGTTTAATAGTATTGATGGAAGAGAAAGCTTTTGGACAAAGTTGAAGGGCTATGCGAATGACATTGATGAGCAACCCTGGTCTGTGTTGGGAGATTTTAATACAGTAATTGCAGCTAGGGCTGAGCAAAACCGGATATCCGATCCGGTTTTGCAAACCGGATCGGATATCCGGATTTAAAATCCTAAAATTTCACTATCCTGATCCGATCCGGAAAAAACCGGATATCCGGTTTCCGGATATCCGGTTTCTGGATATCCGGTATCCGGTTTTGATATTTTTTTTATTTTTCACTTTCCTTTAATTGCACATAGTCCGATTTTTGATTTTAAGGCCTTAACGAACGTTACGTTAATTGTTATACAAAAATAATACGTAAATAAAAAAAATCTAAAAATAATTTAATTATTACAATCATCCCGAATAATCTAATACGACAAATATTCTCCGATAATAGTCAATTAGTCATAGCAATCCGTCTACTTTCTTCAAACAAGCATGCTTTCTTCTCTTGTCTATTTTTTCTTCAAAAACCAAGCTTCAACTCTTCAAGGATCCATCCTTCAACCCCAATCTTTGAACAAATTGACGCAGATTAACGCATAAAAAAAAACTCAGTCATACCATAAAATAAACGCAGATTAACGCAGATAAAAAAAACTCAGTCATACAAATCCGATTAGTTAAAATACAAATGTTTGAACAAGATAAATGAACCCAGATAAAAGTATGAGTCAATCAATCCAATTGGCTGAAATGAAGTACAACATAATTGCAAAAATAATCAAAAACAACAAAAATCTGAAATGAAGTTACGAGAAACAGTATTGACGGCGTGACGGCAAAGAGAAAGAAAATGAAGTTGTCGAGAATGAGCATCTCAAATTTGCGATGCAGAAGTTTTCGAAGAATGACGGCAAAAACAACAAAAATCTGAAATGAAGTTGCAAAAAACAACAAAAAAACGAGCAAAAACGAACAAAAAAACGAGCTAGTATTGGAGATTTACCTGTTGATTGTTAGAGTTGTGATTGTGATTGTGATTCTTGTGAGTTGTGATGATTGATGAAAGTGTTAGAGTCCTTAGAGATGCAAGTTAGAGATCTAGGGTTTTCAGAATGGGGGCGGAAAAACGGAATGAGGAAAGACACTAAGACAGAATGGGTTTTTTTTTATTTTTAATCCAATTACCGATTTTTTTAGTTTTTTTTTTGTAATTTTTTAAAACCGGATCGGATACCGGATATCCGGTTTTCAATTTTGCCGATCCGTATCCGATACGGTTTTTCATAAAACCGTATCGGATATCCGGATTTTCGTATCGGATATACGGAAATCCGTATAATTGCATCCGTACACCGTATCGTATACGGATAATAAAACCGTATCGGATTTTTCTGCTCACCCCTAATTGCAGCTGAGGAGAGGTTGGGGGCGAACAGTACCTTAGCAGAGATGATCCCAATGATTGATTGTCTGGAGGAATGTGGTTTGATGGATGGACCAGCGACGGGTTCGTGGTACACATGGAATAACAAGCAACAACCTTCTGATCGAGTATTTAGTAGGTTGGATAGATGGCTGATTAATAAGAGTTGGAGTGATCTGTATGCTACGAGCTTTGCGCATTTCCTACCCGAAGGAACTTTTGATCATTGTCCTTGTGTTGTGAAGTTTGGAGAGTCGTTGGATGGGCTTTTTTGGATCAGATGATGGAGGCGCTGAATTTCCTAGATAAGTTCAGGGGATGGGTGATGGAATGCGTTAGTACTGTGTCGTTTTCTTTAAGCCTGAATGGAGAATCGTTTGGTTTCTTTAAGGGACGACGTGGATTGAGACAGGGGGACCCCATTTCTCCTTTACTATTTACGATTTGTATGGAGTATTTGACTGGAATACTCAACTTTGCTACGACGGAGTATCCGTTTTCATTTCATCCCAAATGTGCTAAAATGAAGTTGTGTCACCTCATGTTTGCAGATAATTTGCTTTTATTTTGTAAAGGTGATATCAGATCTATTAAGGTGCTAATGAGGGCTTTTGCTACGTTTACCAAGGCTTCGGGTCTAACCATGAGCATTGGTAAATCGAATATATTTATGGTGGGCATGAAGGAGGAGGTTATGGAGGAGGCAATTCGGTACACGGGCTGTGCTAAAGGTCAGCTTCCTTTCAGGTACTTAGGAGTTCCTATTCAAACCTCTAAACTGAGTAAGTCAGATTGTGCTAAACTGGTGGACCGGATTGTGGGGCGAATTAAGAGTTTGGGTGCGAGGAAATAATCGTATTCAGGAAGGCTAGTTCTGGTACAGGCGGTGCTTACTCAGTTACATACTTATTGGTCTATGATATTTGTGTTACCGAAAGGGGTGGTTGCGCGGATTGATGCACTGTGCAGGTCTTTTTTGTGGACAGGTACTGACACTGGATGGCGGACGCCTCTAGTAGCTTGGGAGAAGTGCTGTCGGCCTAGAACAGAGGGTGGGCTGGGGATCAGAGATCTTGCTGTTTGGAATTGTGCAGCGGTAGCTAAGCTGGCCGCTTGGATTTATGAGCAACCGGATAGGTTGTGGGTTAAGTGGGTAAGTCAGTTTTATCTTAAAGGGAGGGATTTGGCTACTTATCAACCTGGGGTGGATGTTAGCTGGAGCTGGAAGAGGATATGTAGCATGAAAGATAAAATAAGTTCGGCCTTCTCGGATGGACTTTGGCATGGGGGTCCTAAGGGATATTCTATAAGTGCTGGTTATGAGTTTTTGAGGAATAGGGTGGCTGTTGTACCGTGGAGGAGACAAGTTTGGAATAATTGGGCTGTTCCTAAGCATCAATTTATCGTTTGGCTCATATTCCGTGGTGCGCTTAATACGAGAGTTCGACTCTTTCATCATGGATTTATTAGCTCGAATCAGTGTTGCCTTTGTGAAGAGAATGTGGAATCTGTGTCGCATTTATTTTTTGAGTGCAGGTACAGCTCTGAAGTGCTAAATAATATTGAAGGATGGCTACAATATAGAATGGATCGCATCCTTTTCTTGGAGAAGGACTTGACTATACGGCGGTCTAAGTTCCAACGGAGAGTGATACGTGCTGTTTGGAATGCTGTATGCTATCACATATGGAGACAGAGGAATTCGTGCTATATGGATTATGTTTTAGTAAGACCAGCAACTTTGTGTCACAGGATCAACGCTGAGATGAGAAGTCGTATAATGGGATTAATTAGGGGATCTTTGGCTGCTAAGGACCAGGATTGGATTAATTTGCTATTTACCTAGATAGTGGTTTAATAGAGCGCATCTTTGGTGCTATAAACATTTTGTACATTTGAGATTAATATTACTTACATTTTACCAAAAAAAGAAGAAGAAGAAAAGTTAAAGAAAGAGTTGAATAAGGAAGGTTCAACAGGTAGCCGATCACTCATAGCAAAGCGAGGTTAATGAAGACATAGTTCGTATTAGAATGAGATTACGTATAGTTTGTATTAATTTAAGAAGCACACGCATAGATGGTATTATTCTCATGAAATAACCCTATTATATATTGATTGTCCTCCTACTGTAAGTCGCTCGGGTGTGTACTTCACTTGTGTTCACCTTCCACCTCCCATGTTGTGATTTCGGCATTGTATGCTTGTCTAGGTGACTATAACCCAAGTGACTTCTATCCTTTTACGATCCATCATTCCACAAAAATACTCCATGAATAAGAGTTTGATTATGATTGATATAGAGTTTTGCATTCCATTTCTCATTCAAAGAGCTCAAACATCAAATATGTGCTTACAAAGAAAAATTCTCAAAAATTCAAAAGAAAAGAATAAGGGGGAGAAGAAGAAAAGAAAGAAAGAAAAAAAAGTGAAAAGAAAAAGAAAAGAAGAAAAGAAAAAGAAAAAAAAAAGAAAGACGATTCCTCCCCCGAGTTTTTTTGATATTTATAACTTCCATTTTGGATCGGTTCTTATGTCACTTGGGCCATTAGGACGACCCTAGACCTTCTTTTTGCAAGTGGCCGACACTTGTATGCATTTGTCGATAATTTCATGGGAGTACTCATTTCATCTCCGCCACACATCCCGACATAGCATGGACCGAGGCCAAGAATTATGTAATAATTATTTTCGCAACCGATTTAGTAATTCTAGTATTCATATTATATATTTTAGTTGGATTTTAGAATCGTGACTGTGATTTGCTTGTGATTGTTTTTTCGTTCTTGTATTTTGTGTTTTTGTTTTTTGCGTGTTATCTATTTATGGGTCGTAGATTAGTCAAATGAGTTACTCGAGGACGAGTAAAGTTTAAGTGTGGGGGTATTGATAAAAGGAAAATTAGACCGTTTTTCCTCCCATTTAGACCCATTTTCCCCTCGTTTTGCGAGATTAGAGTGCGATTATCGCCTTATTTTGAGTATTTCTCGCATTAGCGTCCCTCTTGTGCGTTTTACGTGTTTTTGTTAGTTTTTCTATCAATTTTGATAGGATTTGGCGCCGAAAGCATGATCGAGCTTCTACGAGCACAAGACAGGGGAATACCGTCCGAAAAGCAAAGCACACAACTTAAAATCCAAAGTCTAAACCCAAGAGGTGAAACCTTGAGCAAAAAGAAAAAACTATAGTCCATTGGGCATCTTCACCGAAGAGGTCGAACTTCAAATAAATATATCTAAAGTTCTAGACCTCTGATCGAAGCGATTTTAGTTGGAGGTGAAAGCTTATCTTCGTCGCTATCCAATGACATATTACACGCCCCAATCGGAGTTCAAACGAGAGAGTTATGGTCCTCTGAAGTCACCGGGCGAAATTTCACCCTACGAGAATTTGACCGGGCGAAATTTCGCCAGACGGTGTTCCTCCCCAGATTGCCATTTCGGACAAAAAAGTTCATAGGGTGAAATTTCACCCTATGAGATTTTGATCGGGCGAAATTTCGCCCCGCGGTATTTCGGCCATATTGGAGAGAATCCATAGGGCAAAACATCACCCTATGAAGACTCAAAGGACAAAGTCTCACTAATGGGCAAGGATTAGACTATAGCTTTAAGATTGTGTGACCCATTAAGAGATTAGTATACATAGAAAACCTAGGGTTTCATTTCAATTTGAGCCTTAAGTGTGCCTCTTTAGATTAGAGTAGTGTAGTGGATCTCCATAGTAGTAGTAGTAGTAGTAGTAGTAGTAGTAGTAGTAGTAGTAGTAGTAGTTCACATAGTAAAATTCCATAGATTTAGTAAACTTTCTTAGTTTTAGATTAATCTACTCTACTTTCTACAATCAAGTTCTTGTACTAGTTGAAGATTTGATCTTTTCTTTGGAAGATTGAAGAGTTTTGCAAGGATTGGTGACAAAGTTCTTGTATTTTCTCTTCCAAGATTCAATCTTTATGTTAATCTTCATCTTCCTCCTTTAGTTTCCTCCATAATTGGTAGTTTCTTTCCTCTCCCTTTCTCCATTAATTAGTTTTGTTTTTAGTTTCTTGTTAATCCATTGTTAGCCTTATCATTTTTATGTTAGTGTAGTTTTTCATTGTTTGTTTGTTTTTCTTTCTCCTTAGTTTGTTTCTCCATAGTTTGTGTGTTTGTTTATTTTCTTCTTTATTGTTATTTGTTAATGTAGTTTTCTTTATTGTCTTAAATTAATTATTTCTCCTCTAGTTTAATCATGTTTAGTCTTTCTCCTAGTCTCCTTAGTGTTAATTTTATTATGGGTAGTGAGTAGATTTTATTTAGGGGGCTAGGGGAGGAGGAATTCTAGATAAAGGTTTTATTTTGTGAGATTATTGCATTTGAGGATGATTTGTCTTGATTGGGATTGTTGTGTCTTGATTGACTTAGCTTGATCACTTAGGTTGACTTGACTCACCCGAACCAATATGGGGAAACTCGGGGTTTGGGTAATTTCGTCTAGAGACCTTAGTTTTTCGTCGCGAAAGAGGGTTTAGGCTTGGTTGGTAGGGAAACCGAAAGGTGGCACCTCCCTTATACATCTTGTGATAATTCTAGCATTGCTTGCACCTTTACCTTAATTTCCGTTTCCCCGACTCCCCCTAACACCTTTTCCTTATTAGACTATATTTTCGTAGTTTATCGCTTTTTAGTGTAGACTCAACCCAAAAAACCCCAAAAATAGACTTCAAACACTTTTTGACTTAGAATTGACCGACTTCATATAGACCGTCCCTGTGGATCGATCCTGACTTACCGCTACTACGTAGTTAGTTTGTCGAGTTTATAAATTTTGTTTGATCGCGTTAGATAGGCGACAATCCGACGCGCATCAAAATCCAAAATTCTTTGCGCAAGACTAGCTGACGTCCTTCCTGATTTGATCTCTCCAGTCCAGGAAGACTTTATTAAGGGGAGGAGTATAATCGAAAACATACTTATTCGTCAAGACATCATCAGACTTTACAATAGGAAGTGTGTTTCGCCTCGATGTGTGCTCAAAATCGACTTGCAAAAAGCCTACGACTCGGTGGCATGGGACTTTTTTGATCAAATGATGAATGCTCTACAGTTTGCATCTCACTTCAGGAATTTGGTAATGAGTTGCGTGAAGACGGCTTCTTATTCCCTAAACTTAAATGGCAATTACTTCGGGTTTTTTGAAGGCAAGAGGGGATTAAGACAAGGAGATCCCTTCTCCCCTCTCCTCTTCACAATATGTATGGAGTATTTCATAAGACTTCTTCATTTTACTACCACTACTAGGCCGTTCAAGTTTCATCCGGCATGCAGACCGATGAAGCTATCCTGCCTTATGTTCGCTGACGATATACTTCTATTTAGAAAAGGAGACACGCCATCCATGATGGTGCTGTTAAGGACATTTGCTACTTTCTCTGCCGCGTCAGGTCTAACAATGAGCAAAGGAAAATCGAATGCTTATTTTAATGGTGTTCCACAAGCAATCAGAAGGAGATTATTCTCATTTGGGGCTATACTGAAGGAACTACGCCATTCAGGTACCTCAGGGTTCCAATAAAGCCATCCAAGTTATCCATACTCGACTGCCAGCCTATTAATAACAAGCTAGTAGACAGAATCAGAAGAATTGGGGCGAGAAAGCTGTTGTACGTTGGTCGGTTAGTGATGATTAAGAGTGTTCTGGCGACACTACACTCTTACTGGAGCTCCATTTTTATCATTCCCACTTCCGTAATTAAACAAATAGATTCTATCTGTAGAAATTATCTGTGGGACGAGGGGGTGATTTGCATAGAATTCCCATTGTTGCGTGGGAGAAGATATGCCTGCCCTACAAGGAAGGAGTATTGAATCTTACCCAAAACGCACAATGGAATAAAGATGCTATTGGAAAAATCGCCTGGTGGATTACCTCGAGCCAAAACAGGCTATGGGTCCAATGGGTACATCACGTCTTTTTAAAAGGGCAGTCTTGGGAGGATTACCAGCCTACCGCTGACTCTAGTTGGGCATGGAAATAGGTATGTCAGGCTCGAGACTTACTGCAACTGGGACTTAACGTGAATCATTGGAGTTTGCAGGAAGGTAATGCGTATACGGTGGCAAAGGGTTACCGATGGCTAAGGAAGAAAAACGGCGTGATAAGCTGGGTTAGACTTGTCTGGAACAAGTGGACCGTCCCAAAACATATATTTCATGCTTGGTTGATTCAACACGGGGATCTAAACTTAAAAGAAAAACTGTATAGACTCCAAATAACTAACAATGACGATTGCTGTCTATGCGTTGCTGCTCCTGAGAACCTCACGCATCTCTTCCAGAGATGTGTTTATTCTACTTGCCTCATAACAGAAGCTTCGAAGAGAATAGGTTGGGCGAGCCCCCTAGAGTATGATAATGAGAAAAGACAAAGAATGAAGGGATCCAAACTGCAAAGGGCTGTGAAGAACGGATTCATAAATGCTATAAATTACTATATTTGGATGCAACAGAACAAAAGTAGAATAGAAGGCCAATTGATGAGACCTGAGCAACTTGCTAAATTGATTCTAAATGAATTTGTGCAATATTGTAGTGGTAATTGTAACCACAAGTTTAGCAAGAGGGACGATAACTTCATATCTACCCTTTTGAGGCTTTCACTGTAAATGATGTAATTTATCATTTATAATATACTTACCTTTTACCCAAAAAAAAAATGGCGGAGCAGGTCATCGATTTAGGTTGTCGACAACAGGGAGAAGAGGGAGTGCAGGACAGATTGATGGTGGATAGGGCTGTTCACCGGTCCGGACCCCGACCGGACCGGACCGACCCGGGGTGGACCGTGGACCGGTTGGGCGCAGACTCATGACCCGTGGACCGGACCTGCAACCTCCAAACCCGGACCTGGACCGACCGTTAGGTCCGGTCTAAACCCGTGGACCGACCCATTAGACCGGCTGGGTCATTTTTTCTCAAATTGGGTTGTTCAATTTCAAGTTGGGCCATATATTAATTTGACTATTACCGAGAATACCGACTAACCGAGTAATAAATAAATTGATAAATGACAATTTAACTTACAAATTAAAAATCTCAAACTTGTAAACTTGTAAATAAAAGTCGAAAATAAAATTTCAAAGTTTTAAAGTAACAATTTATTATCTTAAACCAAGTAACCAACGCAAATAATTTTATAAAATCCAAAATCTTCAATCTTCATCAATGATTTGCAACATTCGGGAAATCATCGTTGATTGTCGTTGTATTCTCCAAAATCTCCACCTCTGATAATAAAAAAATATAAAACAAGTTAAATACGCAAAGTAGCAATCTAAAAAGTTATTAAAAAATTATGGGAGTTCAATTTTATACCTTCTTCAATTTTTTCTAGTTCTTCCAATTTTTCCTCCACATCAAGCCCGCTATCATTTCTTGGACGAATCCAATCTTGAGTGCATATTAGTGCTTCGACAAGCTTTTAGAAGAAATACCACAATGAACAAAAGTGAAGAGGTCAAGGCCAATAATCCAAAAACTTATTACGAAATAATAAATATAGAACTTTTAAAGAGTACCTTAGGAGTTAATAAACTTCTAAATGGTGTGAGATGACGCCGACCGGCGCTAAATGTAGATTCTGAGGCCACGGTAGAAATAGGCATTCCTAGAACATCACGAGCCAAATGTTCTAAAATAGGATATCTATGACCATTCAATTTCCACCATGTCAATACATCGCAATTTCCCTCATGTTCACCGGGCACCTCATTCAAATACCTATCAAACTCGGACTTGGCATATCCACCATCACCTCTTCCCATTTGAACTTGCATTTCAATTGATTTTTTGAAATCTAAATAGTCTCCTTGTTCAAGGGTAGGACTAATATCATGTGTAGTATCTTCGTTGGGTGGAGTTAAAGAACTATACAACCTTCTATACTCATCAAAAAGATCATTTGCCTTATTGTACACTTGCTCTTTTAACTCTTCATCCTTAGGTGCCCCATATATACGAGTAAAAGCAAATTTCAATCCCATTAACTTCACCTTTGGATCAAGAATAGCACCCATGTAGATTAACACATTCATTTTATCCACGTCCCCCCAATACTTGTCAAATTTCTTTCTCATGGCACACGCCATTTTTTTAAAATCCTCATCAGTACTCTTACTCCATTTATTCAATTGCTCAAGCACACGAGCAATAAAAAAGAAGGTAGAATTACTTGTGACATACAATGAACCAGAAACTTGTTCCGTCAACGTTTTAAACTCTCTAAGAAATAGAACCAATGATTCCACTATAGTCCAATCATAGTCACTAGGAGCACCAGAATTTTCAATTTCACTCTGAATGAGATTGCCATATTCATCTACAAACTCAACAGATGAATCAACCTCATCACCGTGGGGGTTAACAGGAACATCAATGTCACCAAACACATCTTTATATTTCAAAGCAATTTCCAACATTGTAAACGTAGAATTCCATCTAGTGGGACAATCAAGACTTAAGGACAACTGACATGGTGTGTACTTTTTAGCACATTGTTTGAAGTAACGTAGTCTATTTGGCGAACTACTAGCAAACTTAACAGCATACCTAACCTTACTTACAGACTTCTTATTCAATTTCAATCCATCCCATACAATAAGGTTAATTATGTGGGCGACACATCTCATATGCAAGTAATCTCCCCTACCAATCAAGTTTTGCTTTTTCTGAAGAAGTTTTTTCAATTCTACACAAGCCGTGTCATTAGAACTTGCATTGTCCACTGTCAAGGTAAATACCTTACTTTCCAACCCCCAAGTTTTAAAGCAATCATCAAGAAGATTAGCAATATCTTTACCTTTGTGACTATAGATTGGACAAAAGACAATTATCTTCTTATGCAAGTTCCACTCATTATCCACAAAATGGGCTGTTAGACACATGTAATTGATTTTTTAAATACTTGTCCATGTGTCAGTCGTAAATGACACTCTTTGGGATGACTTACAAAGAAACTCTGTCAATTTCTTTTTCTCATTCAGGTGAAGTTTATACACATCACGAGCAATAGTAATGCGAGATGGAATATGAAACGAAGGACAAGTAGCAGACATTAGATACTTAAATCCCGGTTTCTCAACAGCACGAAATGGATACTCATCCATGATGATAAAATAAACAACAACTTCCCTAACCTTATTTAGGTCCAAAGTCCAACCCTTCAACATACCTTCCCCATCATTACCCGTTCGGTCGAATACTAGCTTTGTTTGTTTGCTTTTTGACTTATTATTTGGAGCATCTGGATTAGACGGACATACCAACCAATGATTTCTAATATTTTTGAGCCATTTGTTGCCCCATCGGACGCAAAATTTTTATTAACACAGTATATGCATTCAGACCTTCGCTTACCATTTTTGTCCAAGTAATCTCGAAAGTGGATCCAGTAAGATGCTTTCCTTTTGACAGTGTCATCGTAATTACGACCTTCAACTGGAGGTCGAGGGGGTAACAAAGGTTTTGTTCGGTCAACACATTTCTCTTGAATCTCATCGTCACTTAGTACATATGTCGCATCATTTTCTTCTCCTAAATTGGTGCGAGGTCGCTTCCTTTTATGTTCGGCCATCTACGATAGATAAATATATATGTTTGTCAAATTATCAATTAACAAAGACGTATTCATTACTACTCTTACTAGTTAATTAGGACTTAAACTAATTGTTTTTTACTTTTTGCCACATGCCCACATAAATTATAAATACATAATTCATTGCTTGCGTGTAGTGTGTACTGCCAGTCTGCCAAATTGCCAATGTTATTTACTTATTTAATATTTATGCCTTATGCGGTTATGCCGACCACAGCCTGCAAGTCTACAAGTACACGGCCTACAGCCCCTACACGAAGACACGCAGCACACGCAATACAGAATTACAGACACACAGCCTACAAGTCTAACATACATTACACGCAATACGACAGAAGTACAGAACTACTACTACTATATAATTACAATTTACAAAGAAATAAGTTTCAACTTCAACCTTCAAATTGATGATTTCATTTCTATTACTCCATTAATTACTATCTCCATTAAAGAACTAGAAGTCTAGAACTACATCATAAATTAAAAGTCTACAAGTCTACAACTACATCAGGAATTACGAGACTACAGTCTACAGTCTACAGATCTACAACTGTACAAGATGATGATTTACCTGTAAATATGCTATGAAGTGGAGAAGTGGAATGCAATTGCAGTGTCCTCAGGAATTCTGACGAAGCTTTGATGAAGATTGACCTTTTCGGAATTTGGAGAATTGAAGATGCAATTATGCAAACGTAAAACGTTAAATTTATAGAGTTATAGTAAAACTGGGTAGGTGTGATTGTGTGAACTGTGAAGGGAATGAGGGATACGTAATTTACTAATTTGTATCATTTCAGTTTCCAAATTCCAAATTCCAATTACTCAATTAATATTAAATTTAAATCAATCCCTAATTTCATGGGTAGTTAAGTAGTTTAAGAGGCATATTCCATAAATTTGTATTTATTATCCATATTTAAATTATTTCAAATATCTATTTCTTCACAATTCACATATTTGAATATTGGATATGCAGTCTGAAATTCTGAAGAAATCTCACATATTTTTAGGGTTCAGCAGCAAGAATTAGAGTTAACGGTTTGAACCGGTTCTTGCCGGGTTACCCGCGGGTCTGGACCGGTATGGACCGTGGACCGATTGCGCCAAAATTTAAACCCGCATACCGGACCTGCAGGGTATCGGTCCGGTCCGGTCCGGTCTGACCCTTACGGTCTGGTCCGGTCCGGTCCGGGTTCACGGTCCGGGTTGATTTATGAACAGCCCTAATGGTGGAGGAGGTAGGGAGAGCGGTTGAATGAGATAAAGAAATAGGGTTTTTAAACTGACAAACAGAAAGGACGAGAGTGGGTTTAAATGAAAAGGTTAGAAACAAATGGGTACCAAGTCCAATTGACTAAAAGACGGGTTGAATAAATAGGGTTACAGGACAAATAGACATCGAGTCAAAACTTGGCCCAAGTAAGAAATCGAATTTAAGATCGAGTTAGAAAAATGAGTAATTGGGTCGAATAAAATAATGACAAAATAAAATATTTTCTATGGTTAGAGTAAATATTTGGGACGGAAAGGAAGTTTGGAGGAAAAAAAAATAATAAGTAGAAATATTCGAGACAAGCTCGAAGTTAGGAAAAAAATAAATAAGTTAGTTTGAAAGGGGAAAATAGAGTGTATCTCGAGAATGAAATAAACCTTCGCGATAAAAAAGAAGCTTCAAGAGAAAATGAATTAAATTGGTTAACGAATGTTCGAAAAAATTGAATTAAATTGGTTTCTCGAGAAAAATAATAAATGTTTGACGAGGCTTAATTAAAAATGAACTTGATCTGAATTAGAAGTTTGAGTTTAAAAGTAATTGTAGAGATTAAGTGTCGAACAAAATTAAAATATGAACACGAAATGAATTCATACAAGCTGGGGTGGTACATGACTAATTGAACCAAATAATGTAGAAGTTTTAATTTGTTGTCTATGTCAATAAATAATGGTTATGTAATGTTCAATTATTTATGTTATATACTTGACTTACACAACACTATATGAGATTAAGATTATTGGTTTTATGTGAGTAAAGGATATATATTTTAATTTTTGGATTTGCAAAAAGAAAATATAGTGAAACAATCATCGATATTCGTTGTTCTCTAATATAAGAATGATGATGTATATATAGAGACTTCAATAAAATAATGTGGAGTATGATCTGGGTGCAAAAAGACATACACTTCGTGTAACGTGTATAAATGTAGCTTATGTAGTTAGTACATTTGGTTTGTGTAAATTACCAAAATCTTATTTCGCGTTATGGTGCAATATTGAGAATTGCACTATATTGGATATTTATAAAGATGTTGTATCACAAGACGAGATACACAATGATCATGATTAAGCTTTCATCATTATAATAATTTTATTATAAGTCTATTGAGAAGACTTTTATAATCTTATCTATTGTGTATGCATATTACTTTTCTCACTTGACCTTACCGGGGTAAGATGCAATGGTGATTGAGAGCTTAATATTTATTACATAATTGTGGGGGCATCAATTGTTATGCGATGTTTGATGTTAATTTCAGATTCATATTGCTAAAAATGATGTTTAGTGAATTAAAAACACACATGTATTATGCAGATTTGAGAAAGTTGAAATTATCAAATATAATTTGGTGTATTTGAAAGGGTGAGCATATACCTCTTAATGGTCTTATAGCCCAAATTTGGGTGGTCCTTGTGAGACGGACTTGATAAGATCACCGTTATGATAGAGGTTGAGCATATAGCTCTTAATGGTTTTATAGCCCAAATTTGGGTGGTCCTAGCTTGTGAGACGGACTTGATGAGATCATTGTAATGATGAAGGTTGAGATGTTTCTCTAAATGAATATATATATCCCTATGTTTGGGTGGTCTTATTGAGAAAGAGTTGATGGATTCACGCTATGTTTAGAGGTTGAGCCTTAGAGCTCTTAATGATTCTATAGTTCATATGTGAGTGGTCTATGTGAAGATACACTTGAAAGAATCACTGTGAATGTGAAGAGTTGGCCTCTTTCTATGAGAGACTATGATATCTCTCTGGAGCGCTCATGGGAATCGCACAGTTCACTTGGCCATATGTTTATTGAATCGATCGTATCGCGGAATAACTCGTTTGAAACTTAAGGTACGTATGATATGTGTTGTGAGGATAATTCAATTGAAGTTCAATAAGGAATTCAAATCGAAAGATATTTTCTTGTTGTAAGTAAGTTGTTGACTCATTTCACTAATACGTTAATTTAAGTCGAAAGATATTAATGTCTAAGTGTCAACCTTTCTATGTGCTCATGATTTTTGTTATTAGTTGTCATTTGCATTAGTGGGGATTGTTAGAAATAATGCAAAGACAATATGTTGACCATTGTTGCATAGTAAGGATATCTCTTATTAAGTAGCATATTGACACCAATTTTCATGATGATTATGAGTATCATTATCTTTCTAGTAATGACAATTCATTTCCTATCATAAATTGCTTTGGATACCCTTTGATTTTAGCTAGTCTCGTGTTAGTCTTATATATAGTGATATAAGAGAATGAGTATGAGACATATTATCAAATACTCCATCATCCAAATCCCTTTGATAAATTCTAAGTATATTATCGAGTTACAACTCCTTGTGATTGAGTACACAACCTAGAAGAGTGTTGTGTGACCTTGGGGGACGACGCTCATATTGATTTGTACCGTCGTCGGGACGATTTTGTTTCTCATTCAATGACCTTCATACCACGACACAACAACATATATATTTCTAAATATATATTTGCCCCTATAGTGACTCAATATTTCCAACATTTTCATGTTAACACAAAGTTATAACAAATTATTAACATTTTAATTTTAATTATTGATTATTAATATGAGTTATTTAACAGGAATAATACCAACTTTGGGTGGTATTCCATCAATAAAACCAACTTTAATTAATATGGGAATAAAACCAACTATGAGACATAGTATACGAGAATGAAATTGGCTCTTAAATGACCGGATGGAGTCGGTTTTTGTGGGTCCCATATTATTAATAAACACTCATCTTCATCTTCTTCATTCGCCCCTAAATCAAATTCTCTCTCCTAATTAAAAAAGAACACTAATTGGACACTTAAACCCCCCAAATTAAACCAATAAGAAAACCCTAAGTTTACCCAGAAAAATCGAAAACCTAAGTTAAACCAAGAAAAATCGATTTGGGGAAATGAAAAGAAAACTCACCGTTGACATTGCTGAACCACAAGATTGAGGAATGAACTTGACAATACCCCTGAAAATTGATTTTCAACAAAAATAATGATAATCAATTATAAACACGGACGCAGAAAAATCGGAGAAAGATAAACAAACAAAAGTTTCGTAAAAAATTACCTTCGACGAAATGAATGATGAAGTGATGAATTGATGAATTGACGATGAAGTGATGAAGATGAATGATTAGTTTGAAGCTTGAAATTTGAAGTTTGAGAATTAATGAAGTTAAAAGTGAACTGGTTACATTGACGGGTGTAGGCGGTAGCAGGTAGGCCTATTTCATTCTCGTATAATATATCTCATAGTTGGTTTTATTCCCGTATTAATTAAAGTTGGTTTTATTGATGGAATATCACCCAAAGTTGGTATTATTCCTGTTAAATAACCCTACTAATATTATAATTCATGAGATATTTTCTATCGGAAGTACCATTAATTTAAAGAACCATGCAATAGCATGAGATCTATTCTAGTATAGGATTGTAAGTATGGGTATGGATTCCTAATCAAGGGTTGAGGGCAGAGGTTGTGATTTCAAGGGTTTGGGATGAATTTACAACCCCTTTGAATTCTAACTTCATACCAAAATAGGTCACCAAACATTGGAATGGATTGAATCCGGTCCAATCCAATTATTAATCATTCTCCACCTTATCAAAACCAAAAATCGTTGAATCATTATGAAACAAATCTGAATCATTCAAAGGTAACGGAGAAAAGGTAATGCGCACGAACTTTACTCCAGTAATACATGGGGCTCTCGATGGATTAGAGCCATGCAGAATACAGGTAGATAGTAAATCAAAGTACACCTTACTTGAAAATGGTAATGACAAGGCTGCACTTTTGCTGCTATACAAATACGGGTAGAGATCCTCTCCATTACCTCCTCTCCATTACTCCCTCTCCATTACTTTACTTATTGACGGTGTAGATGCTATTCGGAAACGATCCAACGGTTTCTACTTCTATCATCTAAAGTGTATCAAAAGTAATAGAAACTAGTATTTTAATACAATAAGAGAGGAAATGGAGAGAAAGTAATGGAGAGAAATTTATCTCATACAAATACAAGTCGATCAACCGTCTGACACTCTGACCGGGTAAATACAATGACAGCCCATCGCACTTTAATACGGAATAATACAATGTGGGCCTAGCCCAACCTTCTCTTTCACTATAAGAATTATGGCCCTGGGTGTCCATTTGATGGGCGTCCTGGGCATACGGACGCCTATATGGCGTCTACTTCAAATCATGGGCGTCAACTATCGCACTCCAAAGATAGCATCCAACGAGGATCTAGGTGGGAAAATTTTGGGTAAATGGGCGTCCACTAGCGGACGCCATAATGGGGAGACGGGCATCCACTTATTCTTTTTGATTTATTTCAATTTTTTTTCAGTTATTATTGAAAGTTTGGTACTTAATGTTGTTTAGGTCTCAATTGAGTTGCATTGTTTGTTTGCCCCCATTAGTTTGGCCCAATTTTGATTTGCTAGATTGTTGGTATAATCTTAGGATTTGTGGTATTGATATTGTGATGAATTTGAACAATTTGTTAGTATAAATATGTTAAAGTGAATTCTAAATTAATAATATTAAGTTTGGGTTAGTTGTTTACTCTTAGTAAATATATTTGTGTTAGTAGTAAATTAAGTTAGGGAAATTCAACTTTAATTTCTTGTTATGTATATTTTTTTACATAGAAAATGAAGAGAATTGAACGAAAATGGATGTATGAGGGAAGACTTGATAAGAAAAGATGTCCCACTGTCGAATTTTTGAAAGGCGTTGAATCATTTGTGGAGGTTACTATAAAATCACTTGACTATGCATCAAATGGGGAAGTTAGGTGTCCGTGTACTAAATGCAAGAACCTAAAATTTTTTGAGATCATTGTGGTTAAGGAACATGTCATCTGTAATGGTTTCCTGCCCAATTATTATCATTGGATTTATTATGGTGAGCCCTCTCAAGCCGACGAACCCGAGATCCAACAAAATGAGGGGGGGTTCAGAGGAAGGATAGTTGATGTTGTGGAGTGTAACTTATTTAGCAACGATAACACATATAGGAATGAGAACTCACCTAACCCATAAGAGTGTAACCCAGAAGAGCCTAACCCACGAGCAAAAGCATTTTTTGACATGTTAAATGTTTCAAAAAAGCTGTTATATAGAGGGTGCGATGTGACTTTGTTAGAAGTCGCATCTATGATAGTTAGCCTTAAATGTGAGTTTAACCTACCCTTCGCTTGTATCAATGGCTTTGCTGCCTCGCATGAGAGAGTCATCCCAAAAGATAATATCATGACCCGAACATTCTATACAACCAAAAAAGTTGTGAAAGGTCTTCAATTCCCGCATCAAAAGATTGATGTTTGTCCCGATGGATGCATGTTATTTTGGAAGGATGATGTCATGCTTGATGAATGTAAGAGATGTGGTAAGGGTTGATAATTAGATATAAAATGGTTGAGAGGGATATTGTTTTGAGGGGTAGAAAAGGAAAATGTGGTGATAAGGGTAAGAAACCGATCCCAATTAGCCAGCTTACTTACTTCCCCATTGCACCTAGACTTCAGAAATTATATGCAACAAGAACCATAGGCGAGCAAATGAGTTGGCATGAGGAGGAAATTAGGGTACCAGGAAAGATGTGTCATCCGAGTGACGGTGAGGAGTGGAAGCGTTTCGATAGAATACATCCCCAATTTGCAGCAGAACCCCGAAATGTAAGTCTTGGATTGTGTACTGATGGATTTGCACCTTTCGGCCAATTTGGTAAGTCGTACTCTTGTTGGCCTGTGATGATCATACCTTATAACCTACCTCCTTGGTTGTGTTTGAAGCACCCTTTCATCTTCCTATCTCTTATTGTTCCCGGACAAAAAACCCCAAAAATCATTTGGATGTCTACTTACAACCTGTCATTGAGGCCAGAATTGAAACAGCTGTGAAAAGTAGGGGTGGAAACATAAGATGTATCTTTGAGACAAAACTTTCAGCTGAAAGCGGCTTTGTTGTGGACTAAAAATGACTTTTCCGCATACGGTATGCTCTCAGGATGGTCTACTGCCGGTCAGAAAGCTTGTCCTTGTTGCATGGATGAAATCAAAGCTTTTTATCTTCCAAATTCTAGTAAAATTAGTTGGTTTGATGTTATTAGCCTAGTGGTTAGGACTAGTGGTTCATATTTTTTTTTTTAAATAAAGTACCTAGTTCATATTTTTTTTTAAAAAAAACGACTCACTTAATTTTTTTTACTAAAAAAAAGGGAAATTATTTGATGCTATTTACCTAAAACGCCTTAAATAAGGAGCGGCAATTGAACATTTTTCTACTAGTGTTTCCACATATGAACATTCAGGTTCTTTATTCAATTATGAGTAATAGTATTCAAATCTCTAATATAACATAAACTCTATCTCAGTGTACTGTCTTGCCTCCAATTATATTTCATTGATGCATGAGAGAAGTTTGACACTTTATTATATTTCTTTCAAGATAAACTACGGGTTTATCAAAACTGGTGTAATAAGAACCCGGATGACCTCAATTTGTCACATCCTTAATATTTTTCTCAACTTTACACTTGCTTTAATTGATGACATCTCGATAACTCCACTTATCGTACGTCACATTTGTAGTTGACTGAATATCGTCATGCTAAACTTCTGTTTAGCTACATTCTATCGTATGTGCACAGTACTTTTAGTTTCGACACAAATGGTGTCACATTTAATAAATAGATAGACAAGACACGTCCATATACCTTCCGGGAATATGACTATATTACTCTTTCTTTGAGTACTTTAAACAGCGTAATTTATTCATTTAACGCGTGTATGTATTGAATATATTATATTTCATTCTTCCCAGATTACCAATATAATAATCACTACTACAAAATTAGTTATAGACATGACCTAATATACATGAGTTAAAAGGAAAACCCACATATGTTTTTAATAAACATAGTGTAGACACCCAGATTTGGACCTGGTGGCTGTAAAGGCGCCCAACAAACACCCGATGACGATAGGACTGCAACGCGACGCGGGTTCGCGATGTTTTAGATAGTTTTTCTATAGAACGGGTCAAATAAATTACTCGGGCGAATTAAAATAACATGATGGCAGCCTTAGTCGTGTCGTTACGGTCGCATAAACACTAATTAGAGTCAATTCCGACACCGGGACCCCGAGTCGGTCCCGAAACTCGAACCGAGTCAGCACCGCGCCAAGCGAGCCTCGGGATACACGCCCAAGGCCCACTAGTGTTCACGACGCTAGGTCAAGCCGCGGGAGCCTTAATCCCCAAGTAACAAATTATCCTCCTCCCTCTCGGTTTTGGAAAGTATTGTAGACACCCACATTTTGACCGTCAGGTGTCTATAGCAGTTTCCAAAAACACCCGATGATGATCGGACGTAAACATAGCTTAATACACTCGATTTTGGACTCGGAATCAATAGTAGTCGACACGATCTTTTAGCGGAGTAAAAATCTCACCAAACCAACCTCAAATTCAGGCCCAGTGGGTCGTTTCCAGTCAAATAAGACTAATTTGGGTCAAAACCGACACCAATGGCAAAACCGTCTTTTAGCAACCGAGTCAAACCCCGGTCTAAGGCATTTTCGAGCCATAAATATCTGTCGCACCGATTCAAAAATCCGACTTGAAGTCAAAAACTACAAAAATCAGCTACAAAAAAGATTAAACAATTTCGTTAGAGATAGGACTCGATCTCTATAAAGGACTCCTACCCGAGCTAGACCCACTCGATCGAGTGGACCGGCCCACTCGGTCGATTAGGCTCACAAAACCGCCCAAAACCGGCATTAGATCGGGCACTCGATCGAGTGACATGTACCACTCGATCGAGTGACCTCTTTTCCAGCCGGAAGAGGATTCCCTTTCATCAAAATACGGAATCCTGTTTCCACTCAAATTGCGTGATTTTCCTATCCAAAGCGGTGTTTCTTCTCACCCAAGCAAAGCTACCTCTCCTAGTCAAGGTCGGGAAGCTCTCCTATAAATACACCCTCCTACACAACACAATTACAGACAATACATCTACACATCAATAACACAACAATCACAATTCCCGACAATTCACAACATCAATTCATAACCCGAAATTCTAGGCAATTTTAGGCAAACTATACACAAATACTGTCCCGATTTTCCTCTAGAAATCCCGTAGCAAACCCGAGAGCAAAACTCGTCAAATCCCCTCCCTAACCATACACACCATAACTCTCCTATATACATCTTAACGCTCCCGCGCCTAGGCCGCTACTACGAGTCCGTTTTCGAGATAATCAAGCATGTAGGTTGAGGGTGTACAAATCCCGACTTCTCCCTTTTTCTTCTCTTTCTCTCGTCCGTCCGTTTTTATTTACGGGTCGTCATCGCGTCTTTTTTTATTTTTCTTTTCTCGTTCCTAATATCGATATTATCGTACTATTTTATAAAGCGTCGTACCTAGGATTCGATATCGAATCTATAGTCAAATGTCGGATCTAAAGGTGTCAATCATTAAATCATGTTAAGCATAATCCGGTTGAAGCCGAGTAATGATCACATGGTCCAAAAAAGACTAATTACGACATTACAACGTGGAGGAATTATTTCGTCTTAATAACATTCAAAACGATTTCTAAACAATTTTTTTCAAAACCCACTCTAAATATTCGATATTGATTCTATAATCAAGCATCGAATATTACGAGTATCAATATTTAAGTCGAGTATAAATTGCATCATATTTTTACGCGACTTAACCAAATTATCGATTTTCAAAACCGAAAGCAATTTCAAAATCAAAGTCAAACCGGACAGCAGTCCGTACAGGGGGAACTCGATCGAGTGGCACCCTAAAAACCGAGGCAGAAATATTTTTTCGAGACCACGCGATCGAGTCCCTCAATGACTCGATCGAGTGGCTCCTAATTTAGCAAAATAGCGAGTCTTTCAGCACGTTTCGAGTCTCGATAAATATTTTTATGACTTCGGTCAACACGTGTCGAGTCTATCACGTGATTCATCTTTTCAAAATCACTCGCATCATATTTACATTGTTTATTTAATTTGCAAACCGTTTACTCACTCGTTTGTTCTTTGTCTTTGTATCTTATTTTCGTTGTTTTGTTTTATTGTACTAAAATGGACATCGCATGTTAAATACAACTTCGACATAAGCTCAAAGATGCATTAAACGACGTAGATCAAACATAATTCACATGTTTAGTCAAAACAATGTTTGCATATCATTCACCGGATTACTAACGCGCGTATTTCAAAATCAAACGATATCTTAGTAGAGGCCGCTAATGTGCGGGCGGGGTTGGGTGTTCTTTGTGAACTTCCCAACACGTACCCTCATCCCTTACTCATAACCTCGGTTTCCGGATGTTCGAAACCGTTGACACACGAGAGTCATTCAATACACGGTATCCGATAATGTCGGTATCGGTATCAAATGCAAAGGGACGAGCCCAATAAACTCTGACATCCAAATGGGCAATACTTTGTGCATGGCCCACTAAGATATAGAGTGGGTTCGAATGGGCCCGAACTCCCACAATGTTCGGTGGCGACTCCCCTTTGATTTAAATTTCAATTCGATCCATCTCATATGGAGATTCATTCGCCTCCCGAAACCCGCGCGTGGCCGCGTCGGGGTGGACCTATGTCATGTCCACAAGTATCAAAACTGTATCCTCAAAATCCCGACCGCACCACCTGACATGCCAAGGTCTCCCCACCCCCAAGCTCAGGCGCATGATCTTTGGTGCGCCCCAGCTCAGGCGCCTATATAGACGACGAGGGCCGAAAACACCTATAAATACCCCCCCTTCACGCCCTCATTTGGACACACAACATTCCATCTTCTCTTCTCCCTCAAAACTCTCGCTAAGGGCTCGCACTCCGACACTCGAGGCAAACGATCCACTCGATCGTAGTTCCGATAATAAAGCGACATCGACGCTACTCCTCACCTTCGAGCACTCCACTCGATACCGAGGTGCCTGTGATCGACTAGCTCAAAACTAGTATCCAGGTTCTGCCGGATTAGCCGCAGAACTAGTCCTTAGCAACGAAGCTCTGCCGGAATAGCCGCGGGAAGGTCAAACGGTAATGGAACTCTGCCGGAATAACTGGTCAAGCTAGGAGGATCCGCTTGTCGAAGTCGTATCATCACTAGGTTGCCATCTAAACAAAAATTTCCATACTCGCACTTTCTATTATTATGCACTACGACAAGAATAGATGTGGGCACTAGGCCCACAAACATCTACTAAAATACGTAACGTCCCAACTTCAACCGCAAACATTAAAACACACTAAATAGAGCCGAGTAATTCCGAGATCCGTTCTCAAACTATCTATGCATCGAGTCCCGTTTAGTGTACACTCCGAGGGTGCAACTCCTCGTTATGTGATTTACTTACATTCACATTTATAGTTTTTCGTATGATTTATTGCTTTTATGACCTTATAATTGCATGCTAAATCACCTAACACGGAATTCAAAACGTAAAACAACTAAAACTGAACAAAGTGATGGTCGGATCCCGTATTACTTACGGTGCTCGTCTTATTAGGTTCGACGCATCTCTATTAATACCGAACCGACGCATCTTAAGCAGAATACCAGGTAAGCTAAGGTATACCACGAGATTGACTAATATCCGTATTATCGAGCTAAAAATTGATTTGCTAATATGTATAATACTATTACTATCTACTCTCCTACGTGCATCTTTTCATGGCCTGCCTGTCACGTGAAATCGCATGCAAAGAATGTAAACACAACTACTATGACGACAAAACTTACTTGTCGTTAAAACAACCGACATAGAAAAAGGTTTAGGGTTAAAACAACGGATGTTACAGTACTTGCACCACAACAAAAGAAATAGGATGTCAGCCCACCGATGATTAGTAGAGGCCGCTATAGTGCGGGCGGGATTGGGTGTTGACATCTACCGGATGTTGGCTTCCCAATACGTACCATCACCCGTTACTCAGAATCGACGGTTTCCGGATGTCCGAAACCATTGGCAATGAGAGTCATTCCAGGCATGGAGTGCTTAAGGGTACAAGTCTTTATCTTTAGGTCCCATGCCACACAACTTTGAGCCGGCAAGGGATCAAAGTTGACTTGAATGGTTTCCGAGTCCCCATAATTGACTCGGTGGCGACTCCACAAATCGGCAACAACTTCAGTTCACCAAAAAGGTTGCCTTACCAAACAAAACGGCCTTTAAACATTTACAACAACGACTCGATCGATTCCCAAACGGAAACACGGGTGCCCCCACCCATCTAGTACAAGTCCGGTTCGTCATCCAAATCGAGGTCCGACACTTCGCCTCGTACGCGAGATCGGCTTGGCCCCTGGCAGGGAGGGGGCCGCGTTGGTGGTCGCCGCCACACGTTGAAAACCGGGCCGGTCCCGCGCGGGCGCGCGCGGGGCGCTTGGCGGTGCGGACGGACGTCCACAGTTTGGCAACTCCGCTGGGGATTTGGAAACAAGTTTCCAGTGGTGGTGTAACTTGAACGAGGTTGGTGAAGCTCATCTCTTAGTTCCTAGTTGTGGTCACTACAGGTTTTGGCCCTAAAAAGCCCTCCCTAACTGATATCAGGACAATTCGACCTCTTCGCGGTAAGATCTTTAGGGACACGCGGAGAGATCCTTTGTTGATACCTAAGTAAGGACTATTCGTGGGCGGTAGCCTACCCTAAACCTACCTACCCGAGTCTGCATCCTGCATGAGTGTATGCATTCCTATTTATGTGTAGCGTGTTTGAACAATCCAACCCAAATAAAACACTAAAATCCGGATTCAACCACGCCAATATATTCAACCGCACCCAATTCCATTTTCGAAAAGTATCTCATCTTTCCAAAACGATTTCATAAACACCGATACTCCAGTCAAGTCATGATTTCTAAAAAAAACATTTTGAGACGCCCTTGTCATGGCAAATTTTACACTCGATGTTTTCAAAGAAAAAAAAGAAATACATTTTCGAACACCGTCACATGGCTAAAATAAAACCCGTCAAACAACGAATACCGTTAATGCCACAAAAAATCCCAATTAATGGGATCAAGGTACACCAAACGGTTACATTTTATTTTCAAAAAAAAAAGTTTTTCTACACACATACCGTCGAAGCTTCAATTAATGAAGTCAAGAAATCCAAAACGGTTACATTCTCAAAACGGTTTTCACGACACACCACCTTCCACCGTCGAATGCTATTTATTGCAACCGACGAACGTGGATAACTCGTTTTAAAGAAAAAAAACAACTTTTCTAAGAACACTAACCACTACTTACACTCTTAACGAGGATTTAGTCACACCTTTAAAACACCACACACACCCACTACAAGTATCGAACTAACTGATTAATAGTAGGTTCGATAAAAGCATCACGTTACCACTTTCAAAAGCGGTTCACCTAAAGAACCAAGGCGTTTTCAAAAAAAAAAAACTTATTCTACACTTTTGCTATCGTCGGATTCCCGACACACACACACATAGCAACACGTCTTTCACAATATCACCACACCATCGTCTCCCTAATTTTACAAAATCATCTTTGTCAAAACTCTCATTTGCCAGTATCGATCGTTTTCGAAAAAATATCAAAATTCTTTGATCCTGAGCCGGGATCGCGATCAATTTCCTACGTCGTGCAACCGTGTGATTAAATGTATGTGTTAGCTACTAGGATCACCTCTACTCAAGGTCTGACACTTCGGGTCGTCTCGTTTTGAGAAGTCCTCTTTAAGCCTCACCTCCGAGGCTTGTGTCAAATCGTCTCGTTACAGAGATCTAAGAATTCATTATGCGTCTCGCCGAATACAGCAAGAGTCTAAAGAACCCGAGTCCCTAAACCAATGACCGCGCGCACCCGCGAGTCAAGGGCCTCATCTTCGCGTTGCTCAAATGCGGGAATTCCACGAGTCTTTAAGCCGTCTGGTAGATCCATTCTCATTGATACCTCCCCTTCCAGTCATGTCATGAGATTCAAGCACAGACGCAAGTAACCATAGTGGGAACAACGCCAAACAATCTAGGGATAACACCGTAGAAACTCTAACTAACCTGATTCGAGATTTACAAGCCACCGTTATAGTCCTATTACCTTTAACAATATAGTAGAGGTAAGTCGGGTGTCGAATCCACAGGGAAGGCGATGTAAATTAATGTGTGAATATGTGGACATGACGTAGGTCCACCCCGACGCGGCGAAGCGCAGGTTTGGGTAGGCGAATGAATCTCGTGGTAAGATTGTTCTCGGGTTCGAAATTTAAGTCAAAATGGAGTCGCCACCGAATTTTGTGGTTATTCGGAACCATACGAGCCCACTTTATGTCGTCATGGGCTATACACAAAGTAAGCCCACATCGATTTCAGAGTTTATGGGGCTCGTCCCTTTGCATTGTTATACCGATACCGTTTACACCGGCTTTCGTATATAAAATGATTCTCGTGCGCCAAGGGTTTCGGACATCCGGAAACCAAAGGTTCTGAGTAAGGGGTGAGGGTACGTGTTGGGAAGCCCACTAAGGACACCCAACTCCGCCCGCACATGGCGGCCTCTACTAAGACACCGTTCGTGTTCGTGTACGCGCGCTAGTAAATTGATTAAATGATATGCAAACAGCGTTTTAACTAAACATGTGAGTTTTGCGTTAACTACGTCATTTAATGCATCTTATTATTTGTCGAAATGATTTAGCATGCGAGGTTCGTTTATAAAGCGTAAAAGCAAGTAAATAAACAAAGCTCGAAAATAAATAAAAATAACGTACAAATTACACGGGCAGAAATACAACCCGGAATTCACAATACAACATTACGTAAAAAAAATAAACAAAGTAACAACGACGCAAAATAATGATAAAAACGGACCCGTATGTAAACTAAACCGCGAAATATGTAGATGGACTAACCCCGATTAAATACACATTAGGTCGTGTACTAAACAAAGGACGGAAATATGAGACTGTGGCATATTGCTAGCCCGATCTCATATCCCGTAGTCTTGTCCCGACTTATCACGTCAAAAGGTGGTCAAAGTCGTTCTACGTGTCGTGATGTGCATAGTTTTGAAAATAGGATAGTCACATGATAGTCTTTGCACGTGATGACTAAAGTCGATAAAAAGGTCGGGGCTTGAATTGTGTGCCAAACCCCTCGGATTTTTGGGTTACAGGACCCACTCGATCGAGTCGTGGTGTGACTCGGTCGAGTGCACCTTTAACGTGGCTACTGACCACTTTTTTGGGTGCTACTCGATCGAGTAGCATATGTACTCGGTCGAGTAGCCCCTGTACGAGTGATAACTCGTTTCGTTTTCTGGTTTAAAATCGACCGTCGGTCAAATTAAATACAAATATCGCACGATTTGAATTTAACTTGACCTCCGGTACTATAATCGTGTATATACGATTATAATACCGTTGTCGGCATTTTACGAAAGCGCTATTATTATATTAGAAATTTTGAATTAGTAACGAAATGTGTCCCTCTACGTCACGACATCGAAATTAACCCTTTCGGGTTACGTGATGTCGGTTTTCGTGTCAACGGGTTTCGTACCAATTATGGAAATGGGATTAAATTCGTTCAACTACGACCGATTGCGATCACGTCACGCCCTTGAGTACATTGGGGCGGGGCCCCTCGAAAGGGCTTCAGGGCTTCACCTCCGTCGTTGCTCGTAAAGGGATTAAACGGACCTTAGGCAAACATCGTAGTCAAACGGATTTAAAACCGAATTTTGATACTAGTTTACGTATACACGGTATTATTAATGTTAGTGATGATAAAATGATACAAAACCGAAAATATAAAAAGTACAAAAAATGTTAGTGTTAGTGTTACTACGATTATGATTACGATACAAAATGCGATAGAATAAATGACAAAGAAACGAGATAGAAGGGATCGAAATGGGGTTTAGGACACCCTCAACATACATGCTAGGTATAGGACCTCGGAAATGGACTCGTAATAGCGGCACGGGCTCGGGAGTATTGAGGATGTATGCGAGTTATGGTGTGTATGGGTGTGTGTGTATGTTTCGCCGGTTTCCGAGGGACGAGGGGCTCGGATTTTTGTATAGTCTTGCTAGGGACGTAGTGTAGGGAGTGTAGTAGGGTTAGGATGTAAATGTAGGTAAATTGCTTAGGGAAAAAACTGTGAAAAATGAGTGGGGGTGAAGCGGTATTTATAGACTTCATCCCTCGACATAGGGGCACTCGATCGAGTGGCCCTAGTGCACTCGATCGAGTGCCCTTCAAAACGGGCCTTATCCAGTTTAAGGCGCTCCACTCGACCGAGTGGGTCAATCCACTCGATCGAGTGGATCAATTAGGCGAGATAAAATAGGGAAGTTTTGACTTGATTGATTTGTTTGTTTTATTTTTGAATTCTGATTTTTGCGCCAGCTTTCGGGGATGAATGTGGGTGATTTATGAGACGGTTTCGTCTTTGACCGGGTTTTGACCCGGTCGCCAAAAGACGGGATTTATCTTTGGTGTCGGTTTTGGCCCAAATTAGTCTCTTTTTGCTCGGAATGACCCACTGGGCCTGAATTTGAGGTCTGTTTTGTGAGATTTTTACTCCGTTAAAAGTCCATGTCGGATATTATTGATTTCGAGTCCAAGTCCGAGTATACCCAGTCACGTTTGCGTCCGATCATCATCGGGTGTTTTTCGGAGACTACCATAGACACGTGGCAGTCAAAATGCGGGTGTCTACAGAGCCCCCACTCTGACTGAGGCTTGGACAAGGCGAAAGACAGAGTAGCTACCAAGCCCGTTAAGACCTGGTAGACTTCCGGTCGGGTCGTTTATAGTCCAGTGGACTCGCGTGAAGGGCTCGCCAGCCATAAGCAGAGGGTCATACCTGTCCTGATGTTGATAGCTCCGCGGGGAGTCAGACTTGTAGCATAAGTCCTGGGCGCGCCTATATGTGGGCTCATCTCGTGCCATCTTGGGGAAAATGCCGCCTCGGGCGTTCCGCTGGGGAAGTATGTGAGCTATACGAGCTTGCCTTCGAAGCCTTGAGTCGTACTCGAGCTGATGATGATGTTCCGTGGGGAGTAAAGCCTGCCTTTCTTGGGGAGTACGTGTACCCGTATGCCGACACATCGCGCCTTGGATGTAGCATACCGGGGAAAAGCTGACTCCGTTGGGGAATTTAATAATTTCGCGGAGACTTGCTTCTGAAGTCTGGAGTGTACCTGCATGCTGACACATAACAACTTGTACGTAAAACATAGGCAAAACACCGACTCGTGCTGGGGAGACAAAAATATTTGAATTTTCGAAGGGACAAAATTTTGAAAAGAATTTTTATCGCAAAGAAATTTTATCACAGAAAAACTTTGGAGACTCTTAGGAAAGCTCGGGACAGCTTGATTCCTATTCTGGGTTCTCGTTTGAAATCAGGCCTGCGCGCGCATAGGGCCCAGCTTGCTGAGGAGGCAGGGTAGTTAGGTTTTCTGTTAGGTTTTCTCATTATAAATATGAGAATCCCTGTTTCAGTTCTCTGCATCTCAACTCAAATTCTTCTTTTCCTTCTCAAAATCTTTTAGACTTTCAAGAAAGTTAGAAATCTTCGCTATGGGTATCGACCATTTGACGGCTATGCTTCTCGCCTGGTCCCAATACTTTCGGGATGAGGAGAAAGTCCGACTGACCCAGATGGGAATTGTCAATTTATTCCCTTTCCAGCGTCTAATAGTTGACTCGCATTTCCTGAATGCCTGCTTGTCATTTTGGGACACCACCCATCAGGTATTCGCGTTCCCACGGGGAGAAATGTGTCCTTTACCCGAAGAGGTTGCGGCCATAGGCGGTTGGGGCCTTGCTGTTCAGCCAGCTATTCCCCCGTTCTACCCGGATCCAAGGAGGAGATTAAGGGAGTTTTTAGGTTTGTCTCTTGCTGAGGCAAATCGGATGGTGCAGGGAGATACCGTTTCCCTGTTTGACCTGGCCGACAAGTTCATGAATCCTCGGGACGTCAGGGCCACCCCTGCTCACAGGCGCAGGGCATTCGCCTTTTGCATGCTGCATTGCTATGTCTTCGAGGGGCTGATGGAGCTTGACTCATGCAGGGGTCAAATCAGGCTGATTGGAGTGGTTGACCAGATGGAGACTGGTCATAGCCCTGCTTGGCTAGCCACTGGAGAAATCATCATGGGTCTGGACGCCAGGCGGCTTGACCCAACTCGACCGCTGACGGGGAGTACCCGTATTCTGCAAGTATGCACCTCGATTTTTTTTTTTTTTTTGTGCGAAATACTTGATGTACGCAAGTCACTCGATCGAGTGGACCTGTCACTCGATCGAGTGACACTCATACGGAGCTACTGCCTGCTTTTAGAGGTCTAACTCGATCGAGTCACCTTCTGCACTCGATCGAGTGGACCCTGGCGAACCATTCTGTTGCTTATAAAATTTGTGTATTCTCTTCAGATATGGCTGTCGGAGCGGTTATCGATCATAGAGACCCCTCCGAGCATTCCCAATTATCGGAGCAGTCAGATTAGCTTCCGAAGGCAGAAGATAAGCTCGAGTCATCGGATAGATCGAGCTTACTGGGACGAGGAGTTGGTGTTCCATGGGGGTCCCTTGATCAGGTGGACCGTTGCTTGGTGGTTTCTTTCGAAGTTGACCGGATTGGCCAAGAGAGACCAAGCTCGCTACCTGGTGATTCTGTCCCTTGACTGGACAGTTCACATTTATCCGGATCGTCTCCTAAGACAGTTCGGTTCGTCTCAGCGCATTCCTGAGACTGAAGCCATTATCAGCGTCTCACTCCAACTGACGGACGCTATGTGCGACACCTGGTTGCAGAGATGGTTCACTCGTCCTACATGGACTATACCCAGCCCTTGCCAATCCGCTTGGGTGTAACGGGCTTACCAGAAATGGACTTCTGAGGAGTCCAAGGAAGCTCGAAAGGCCCTAAAGCTTGAGGAGGCCTTTGAATTGGTTCATCGCGAGTCGGCGAAGGACAACAGGGACTTCTTCACCGGGGAATATATTCCTGAAGCTACAGTCCGGGGAGAATCGGGTCTTAAGTCACAAACTAAGACTCGATCTAAGGAAGTCGGTTCTAGCAGCACTCGGGGGCAGACCGATTTGGAGAGACGCCTTGGGCCAAGGTTGGCGGTCCGGGACCGACTAGGTCCGCGTGACCGGCTTCCTGAGCCCGTAAGGGCTCGACTTGGGCCTATTGATGTGATAGAGAAGTCGGGCTCAAACGGTTGAGTCCGAGCTAGAGAGGTTCCCGTGGTGATTCGGGAACGCTCCCCTCCGCGTCGTCGCTAGTGGACGGCTAAGGAGGCCAAGGACAAGGGGAAGGGCAAGATGCCCTGATTGCCGAGTCCTTTAGCTTTATTATTATTTAAGTATTATTATTATTTTTTGTTGTGTGCCCTTTTTTGTATATTTCTTTTTTGAATTCCTGCATTTTTGTAATTTTCTGAGTTTATCGGGATTTTTTGAATTAATAAAATAAGTTTATTATTAAACCGCTCCTGTCTTTTCTTGATTGCATTGGTTGTACCCTTTTGAGGGGTTGCCTACGTATCTGCGATTAGCAGAATCAAACTAGACGTAGTTCAAGCTTAGGAAATTTGCAATCTCGAATTACACCAAGACTATTGGTTCAAGATGTTTTTGACAGTAGAATAAATAATTCTAGCTAATTGACTTGCTTTTTGTAAAAAAATGATTTTGATAAAATTTGCTAATGACATTGAGAAATGGCTTAGGGTAGTAACGCTTCAGTTGGTCCAGGTTGGTTGGGTTGAGAAATTCATTCCCGTCCAGGTCCGTCAGCATCACTGCTCCCCCTGATAGGATTTTCTTTACCAGATATGGCCCAGCCCAATTGGGTTTGAATTTTCCCCTTGGGTCAACCGGTAGTAGAGCTCGAATAGACTTAAGGACTAGATCGCCCTCCTTAATGTTCCTGGGCCTTACTCTCTTGTTGAAGGTCCGTTGGATCCTCTTCTGGTAGATTTGGATATTATTGAGGGCACGAGACCGTCGTTCGTCTAGTAGAACCAGTGAGTCATATCGTGCTCGAACCCAGTCAGCTTCGGGTACTTGACTTTCTAGCAGAATTCTGAGGGACGGTACTTCCAGTTCAATTGGTTGGACTGCCTCCATCCCATAGGTTAGGTAATACGGCGTTGCCCCGGTTGCGGTGCGAATTGACGTTCAGGATCCCTATAGGGCAAAGGGTATTTTGTCGGGCCAGTCCCGGTAATTATCAGCCATCTTTTTGAGTATGGTGACAATTGTTTTACTAGCCGCCTCTACTGCTCCGTTAGTTTGGGGACGGTAAGGCGAAGAATTATGCCTTTGGATTTTATACTTGGTCAGCAGGGCCGCAGTCTCGGCTTGAAAATGAGTCCCGTGATCACTGATAAATTCAGAGGGAATCCCATATCGACATATTATCTTGTTCTGGATAAACTTGGCGACATGCTTAGCATTGAGAATGCGATATGATTCAGCTTCGACCCATTTGGTGAAATAGTCGATAGCTACCAAAATAAAGCAGTGCCCACCGGTACCCGAGGGATTTATTTTCCCGATTATGTCGATACCCCACGTTGAGAATGGCCAGGGTGACGTCATGGTATAGAGTAGTGATGACGGCATATGTTGCACATTGCCGAAGATTTGACAATTATGACAATGTTTGACATACGACCGGCAGTCGACTTCCATGGTATTCCAGTAATAACCGAGCCTCATGATTTTCCGGACCAGCATGTGGGCATTCATATGTGGGCCGTTCTCACCATCATGTACTTCGGCCATAACCTTTTCAGCCTTATACTTGTCAACACAAAGGAGAAGAGCCCCCTGTGCCGTTTTTTTGTACAGTTGCCCGTCGTCGGTGCGGATGAATTGGGTGGCTAGCCTCCGTAAGGCTTTCTTGGCTCGTTCTTCCGACCCGGGAGGATATGCTTCGTTTGTCAGGTACGTTAACACAGCCTGATACCATGGTTCGGGATCAGTTATCTCAATGTCTTCGATGTCGTGGATGTATGCCGGCTCGGAACGTCTTTCGACGCAAATTGGCATACTGGTCACATGGTCGGGAATGTTCAGTAAGGATGCCAATTTTGAGAGTGCATCTGCGAACTGATTTTCTTCTCGAGGCAGGTATATATACTCTACCTTTTGGAATTGTTTCTCGAGATCCCTTACTCGTGCCTGGTAGGCCACGAGATTAGCATTTCGAGTCTTCCATTTTTGAAATGCTTGGTTAATGACCAAGGATGAGTCACCATGTACCCGGAGATTTATAATCCCCAGATTGGCGGCGGCTTGTAGCCCGTAAATGCATGCTTCGTACTCTGCTGCATTATTGGTAACGTCAAAGTCCAGCTTGATGGAGACGGGAGTATGTTCCCCTTTTGGTGAAATTAGGAGGATCCCGACTCCGAACCCCCGAAAATTGGATGCTCCATCGAAGTATAAATCCCAAGTTTCAGTATCAGTATGAAAAATATCTTCGTCTGGGAAGGACCAGGTGTCGGTGTGTACTTCCTCGGTTACCGGGCTATCGGCGAGAAATTCAGCTACTACTCGACCTTTGATAGCTTTTAATGGTACAAACTTTAGGTCGAACTCTGCCAGCATTAGAGTCCATCTAGAGATTCGGCCGTTGAGAACGGGTTTTTCGAAGATGTATTTGATGGGGTCCATCTTGGATAGCACATGGACCTCGTAACTGAGCATATAATGTCGGAGTTTCTTAGTGGCCCAGACTAGAGCCAAACACGTCTTTTCGAGCATGGTATATTTGCACTCATACTCTAAAAACTTTTTGCTGATGTAGTAAATGGCTCTTTCTTCGGAGTCAACTGTCTGGGCCAGCATAGCCTCCATGGCTGTCTCGGTCGTTGTTAGGTATAACGACAGAGGCAAACCGGGTTGAGGTGGCATCAAAACTGGCGGTGCAGACAGAATTTCCTTGATCTTGTCGAAAGCAGTTTGGCACTTGTCATCCCATAGTACCCGTTCTCCCACTTTCAGTTTCTTGAAAATTGGTTCGCACACCATGGTCAGCTTGGAAATGAACCGACTAATATACTGGACTTTCTCGAGAATCCCCTTATTTCTTTTTCGGTTTTAGGAGGTTGCATCTCGGTAATGGCGTTGATTTTAGCTGGGTCGACTTCGATACCTCGTTGGCTAACGATATGACCCAGTAATTTACCTGATGTTACCCCGAAACTGCATTTTTGAGGGTTTAACCTCATGTTGTATTTGCGCAATCGGGTGAAGAATTTTCTTAGGGCGGTGATGTGACCGTCCCGTTCTTTGGATTTGACGATCATGTCGTCTACGTAAACTTCTACCTCTTTACGCATCATGTCATGTAATAAAGTGGTAGCGGTCCTCTGGTATGTGGCCCCGGCATTAATGAGACCGAATGGCATGACGGTATAGCAGTAAGTACCCCAAGGTGTAGTGAAGGTAGTCTTACTCATATCTTCTTCCGCCATCTTAATTTGATTATACCCGGCATACCCGTCCATGAATGATAGAAGAGCATGATCGGTCGTGTTATCCACCGGTATGTCGATGTGTGGTAACGGAAAATCATCTTTCGGGCTCGCCTTGTTAAGATCCCGAAAATCTACACATACTCGCACCTTACCGTCCTTTTTAGGAACCGGCACGATGTTTGCCACCCAGTCCGGATACTCGGACACTTGTATGAAGCCGGCTTTGAATTGTTTGTCGACTTCTTCTTTTACCTTGAGAGACCACTCGGGCCTCATCCGACGAAGCTTCTGTTTGACCGGTTTGCACCCGTCTTTGATTGGTATGTGGTGCTCGGCTATTTCCCGGTCTATCCCCGGCATGTCCTTGTAGGACCATGCGAAGACATCCTTGAACTCTTGGAGGAGGCTTATGAACTGTTGTTTCTCCTCGGGATCTAAGGATAACCCTATCTTAAGTGTCTGAGGTTCTAAGGTTGTTCCCACATTTATGGACTCGGTTTCTTCGATTACTGGGTTCCGGGACTCCCTTTGCTCTAGTTGCTCGATCAGATGCGGAGGTAAGGGTACCTGTTCGTCTGGTTTCTCAATGTCATAGCATAAAATATTTTTAAAAGCAGAATTTAAAAGAGACAATTCGTAAGCAGAACGGTTGTTATTATTGATTGAAAACTTGGAGAACAGCTCAAAGAGAGCAGCCATCTGATCATTGGTCAGTGGCGGGATAGGTAGGGCATTCGGGACAGACCCCGAAGTGCCAGCAGCAGGAATGATAAAAGGGAGAGGGGTTACAGGAGTGACTCTAGCACCGACTTCCCTAGACTCGATCTCAGACTCTGACTCAGACTCCGACTCAGACTCGGACTCAGTCTCAGGCATGTCTCCCTCTCCGGTGACCAGCTTGTAGATCCTTCCTTGAATGTCAGTCCACTTGACAGTCTTCCTCCAGGCCCTGTTTCCCGTATCGGAACCAACATCCGAGATCAGCTTGGTCGGGTCAAACCTGTTGCTGCGAAGAATCAGGTTGACCAGGTCTTCCTTTGGAGTTGGGACTATGGTGTCTTCCCCAAATAGTAGCCCTAGTGCGGGCTCAGCATTTTCAGCTTCGTTGGACTGGATGAGGGCGAACATGTCCTCTGGGATGTAGTTGTAGTCCCGGGCAAAGTGGGTCCCGAGCTGCATAGCATTGGGTTGGTACAGACCAACCTGAACAGCCCCAAATACCGGTGTGACAAAATAGTCAGCCAACCGTGGGCTATAAGGGCTCAAGTGGATACCCTTAATAATGTTGCAGGCCTTCTCAATTCCTGCTCGGACAACATTGTCGGGAGTTATGGCATACCCGAGACCAAAGTGCGACTCTTCATCTTTGAGAACCTCGATGATCTTCCGAGCTGGAAGATCGGGTCGAGAGGTAGCCCCCGGAAAGCACCCTAGGTTTTGGAGCATCGTGTCGATGCTTGTAGTGAAGTAAGGCCTAAAGAGGTACTCTTCCTCGATCATCCCCACAAAGTCGAACCCCCAAAGGTCTGTGCGTCCCGTGGCATTACTGCTAGCCACAGTCATTGGGGTTGCCTCTAAGGTGATAACATCGTTGAGTAGAGGCATTTTGATCTTTCGATGAAGGGTGGATGATACTGCCTTGACCGCGTGGATCCAAGGCCTACCTAGGAGCAAGTTGAATGATGAGGTGACATCGATCACCTGGAATTCGAGCGCCTTTTCTATCGGGCCGGTTATGATGGTCAGTTTCACGGCCCCAGCCACCGACTTTGGGCTCCCATCGAAAAATTGGATGGTCTGAGCAGTCGGGATATAGTCAGCCTCGGTAATGCCGAGGGCTTTTGCGGTCCTTAGGGGAAGGACATTCACAGCGGACCCATCTTCAACCAGGGTCATAGGGAGGTATTTTCCTCGGCAAACCACCGTGATGTAAAGGGCCAGATTGTGGGAGGCCCCGAATGGCGGTAGGTCGGCTTCAGAGAAAGTGATCATCGGGCCTCCTTCCTTAGCTTTGCCCTTCAGGTGGGGCAGGACCGTGTCTACCATTTCAGCATGGGTAACCAAAGAGTCAACCTTAATTTGATCGAGAGCCTTTGTAAGTGCTTCTCGATGCTCTTGAGAGCTGACCAGAAGTTGCCGTATAGTGAGGTCAACTCAGGTCTTCTTCAGCTGCTTCACGAGAGTCGTTTCAGCAGTTGGCTCCTCAGGGGCGACTTCCGTCCCGAATGGCTCAGTGACGGTTGTCGGGACAGGGGTGTCCCTAGAGCTAGTGGCTTGATAGGGACGACCAAAGTGGTTACTGGTTAGGACTCGAGACTTAGTCCTTCGAATCTCCTCAGAGGTTATGGGGACAGCTTCCCCTTTGGCGAGGTAGACGTCATCCTCGTCGTCAAACCAGATCCCGTTCACTTGCGGGATAAATGGAGAGATAAGGTGAGAACAATCAATCACCTCCCCGGTAAAGATGGCGTGGGAGCTGAAAGGGTTCTCCTTATTGCTGGGCTTATCTCCGGGTAGCGGGATTTTACCGCTTTCGCTCAGGTCCTGGATCAAGTGCTTCAGCTTCCAGCACTTCTCGGTATCATGCCCATTGCCTCGGTGGTACTGGCAATAGGCTTGGGCATTGTAGTTCTTGGATCGTCGCTCGACCGGAACTTCAGGAGTTGGGCCTATCGGTTGGATTAGGCCTTTTGAGGATAGCCTTTGTAAGGCATAAGTATAGGTCGTACCTATGTCAGTAAAAACCCGAGGTGGGGTGTTCTTCTTGGACGGGGTATCTAGTAGATTAACCGCGTCGAAAATGCTGCGGGTTGCAGCTTGAGGCTTGGTAGTGGAGGAAGAAGCCCCTTGGTAACCCTTAGCAGCGGCCTTAGTGAGGCCTTCCAGTCTTAAGTCATCTTCGATCCTCATACCCATTTCAGTAAGGGTGGTGAAATTGGGTATGACAGCATATCGGAGGTGAACCCGGTAAGATAGGAGGAGGTTCTTGACAAAAGCCTCCACCAAAGTCTTCTCACTGGGCTTATCGACCAGTTTCACGCTCTCGGCCCTCCAGCGTTGAAGGTATTTGGTAAAACCTTCCTTCGGCTCTTGGGCCATAACCTCCAGAGATCTCATCGTGGTTTGGATCTCGGTGTTGTCAGCACAATTCTGAGCGAACTCGGTGGCCACATCATCCCAAGTAGGGTATTTCTTCGGGTCTACCCTGTAGTACCAGGCCCGAGGGTGCTTTTCAAGAGATGCAGCAAAAAGGTTCTTGAACATGGAGGAATCCACTCCCTTGATGGCCATGAACTCCTTGAAGGCCTGTACATGTAGTAACGGGTCTTCAGTTCCCTCAAACATGGGCAAACCCGTGAGGTTCAGGTTTGCGGGCAGTTTGTCACTCACCGGGCTGTACTCACGACTATTTTCCCGATGGATATTATTACTCCCAGTCAAGTGAACTTGCTCCTCTAGTCGACGTACTGAGCTTACAAGATCAGCCAGAGGCCCACTAGTCCCGGCATTTGGAGTCCTGTGCTCCACCGCAGCCAATGGAGTGACGATAGCAACTTGTCCAGCCCTCATTTCATTCAGTTGGGCGTCGATGTCGGCCTGTTTGTCGACCATGGCGTCCACAGAGGTTTTCAGATCAGCTAAAGCAGCTTCCATCCTGCGAGTGTGTCTGGTTGATGGTGGCCTGTCTGTAAGAACACCACGTAATCAGAAACCGAACCCAGTCTTGGAATCAAAGGAAAAGAGCACATCCCGAGCGACCCAAAAGGAAAGGACTGAGTGGAAAAGACTCGAGAAAGACATCTAGATGGATGACTCGTGGGTGGTATGACTTCCTTAGGATTTCGGCTTTGTGGGCCTAGTCCCGTTCGAAGGAAGGTCCACGTGAGATTATTCCCCAGACTTTTGACTCGAGTGTATGGACGGACTTTCCTTTGTAGGGGTATGCCCCACGCGGGTTGGTCGTGCCTTGACAGATAAGGCGGACTCGGGAAAGGGGGGAAACTCGTGATATAAGATCGACGGAGTTTCGACGCTATAAACCCTCTACGTACTATGCAAAGACCCGACACACGGATAGACGGTAGGTCCTACAATAAGGAAGGTTTATTTTAGGAAAGTTGAAAGTTTTGGAAAGGTTGAGGTTTGAATGCAAAATGAACGAATTTCCGAGAGTTTTGAAAACTGAAAACGGAATTTCGAAAACTGAGATTAGAATTTTGAAAAGGAAAATTCCGAAAATCAAGGTGGTGGGGGGTGGAAATTCGAGAATTAAAACGGACAGCATGCCGACTACAGAAAAGGATATTTTGAGTTAAATCGTTGATCCTAAATTTCGGCGACATTCCGAGTCTTGAAAATGGGATATTTTTTGAAAAGGTGAGTCCCGAAACGGGCAGCATTTCGGGTTTTTCAAATTTGGATGTTTTGGAAAGACGGGTCCCGAAATGGACAGTATTTCGGGGGTTTTTTTTCGAAAGGTGGGTATTTTTGGAAAGATGCATTTTTAAAATGACGGTTTTTGAAAATTGACACGGAAACCAAGTAGCATGTAGTCAAAGAAGCATTATAACGACGCTTATGTATGCATTACGCTAAGTCTCGGTCGGTCAAAATAGGGTCTATACCAACAACGATGGCTTTCTCGTGTGATGGACGGACTCCCTAAGCCGAGTTGGTCTTAGGACATGCCGCGAAACCGAGACGAGTTCCACCATCGATGTCTTTAGCGCCACCCATGTAGGAATGCACTGTGGTATAGTGGGAAGTTGGTCACAAGTAACCGGCCCGGGCAAATTTGGGTTATGCATGAATCATTAAACTAATGCGCGCACACTAATCTACGAACGATTTCTCTTCGAGTCTTACCCTAGGAACCCCAATGACATGTGGTACATCAGGTGTCCCCAGCGGAGTCGCCAAATTGTGGACATGACGTAGGTCCACCCCGACGCGGCGAAGCGCGGGTTTGGGTAGGCGAATGAATCTCGTGGTAAGATTGTTCTCGGGTTCGAAATTTAAGTCAAAATGGAGTCGCCACCGAATTTTGTGGTTATTCGGAACCATACGAGCCCACTCTATGTCGTCATGGGCTATACACAAAATAAGCCCACTTCGATTTCAGAGTTTATGGGGCTCGTCCCTTTGCATTGTTATACCGATACAGTTTACACCGACTTTCGTATATAAAATGACTCTCGTGCGCCAAGGGTTTCGGACATCCGGAAACCAAGGGTGAGGGTACGTGTTGGGAAGCCCACTAAGGACACCCAACCCCGCCCGCACATGGCGACCTCTACTAAGACACCGTTCGTGTTCGTGTACGCGCGCTAGTAAATTGATTAAATGATATGCAAACAACGTTTTAACTAAACATGTGAGTTTTGCGTTAACTACGTCATTTAATGCATCTTATTATTTGTCGAAATGATTTAGCATGCGAGGTTCGTTTATAAAGCGTAAAAGCAAGTAAATAAACAAAGCTCGAAAATAAATAAAAATAACGTACAAATTACACGGGCGGAAATACAACCCGGAATTCACAATACAACATTACGTAAAAAAAATAAACGAAGTAACAACGACGCAAAATAATGATAAAAACGGACCCGTATGTAAACTAAACCGCGAAATATGTAGATGGACTAACCCCGATTAAATACACATTAGGTCGTGTACTAAACAAAGGACGGAAATATGAGACTGTGGCATATTGCTAGCCCGATCTCATTCCCGTAGTCTTGTCCCGACTTATCACGTCAAAAGGTGGTCAAAGTCGTTCTACGTGTCGTGATGTGCATAGTTTTGAAAATAGGATAGTCACGTGATAGTCTTTGCACGTGATGACTAAAGTCGATAAAAAAGGTCGGGGCTTGAATTGTGTGCCAAACCCCTCGGATTTTTGGGTTACAGGACCCACTCGACCGAGTCGTGGTGTGACTTGGTCGAGTGCACCTTTAACGTGGCTACTGACCACTTTTTTGGGTGCTACTCGATCGAGTAGCATATGTACTCGGTCGAGTAGCCCCTGTACGAGTGATAACTCGTTTCGTTTTCTGGTTTAAAATCGACGGTCGGTCAAATTAAATACAAATATCGCACGATTTGAATTTAACTTGACCTCCGGTACTATAATCGTGTATATACGATTATAATACCGGTGTCTGGATTTTACGAAAGCGCTATTATTATATTAGAAATTTTGAATTAGTAACGAAATGTGTCCCTCTACGTCACGACATCGAAATTAACCCTTTCGGGTTACGTGATGTCGGTTTTCGTGTCAACGGGTTTCGTACCAATTATGGAAATGGGATTAAATTCGTTCAACTACGACCGATTGCGATCACGTCACGCCCTTGAGTACATTGGGGCGGGCTCCTCGAAAAGGCTCCACCTCCGTCGTTGCACGTAAAGGGATTAAACGGACCTTAGGCAAACATCGTAGTCAAACGGATTTAAAATCGAATTTTGATACTAGTTTACGTATACACGGTATTATTAATGTTAGTGACGATAAAATGATACAAAAGCGAAAATATAAAAAGTACAAAAAATGTTAGTGTTAGTGTTACTACGATTATGATTACGATACAAAATGCGATAGAATAAATGACAAAGAAACGAGATAGAAGGGATCGAAATGGGGTTTAGGACACCCTCAACATACATGCTAGGTATAGGACCTCGGAAATGGACTCGTAATAGCGGCACGGGCTCGGGAGTATCGAGGATGTATGCGAGTTATGGTGTGTATGGGTGTGTGTGTATGTTTCGCCGGTTTCCGAGGGACGAGGGGCTCAGATTTTTGTATAGTCTTGCTAGGGACGTAGTGTAGGGAGTGTAGTAGGGTTAGGATGTAAATGTAGGTAAATTGCATAGGGAAAAAACTGTGCAAAATGAGTGGGGGTGAAGCTGTATTTATAGACTTCATCCCTCGACATAGGGGCACTCGATCGAGTGGCCCTAGTGCACTCGATCGAGTGCCCTTCAAAACGGGCCTTATCCAGTTTAAGGCGCTCCACTCGACCGAGTGGGTCAATCCACTCGATCGAGTGGATCAATTAGGCGAGATAAAATAGGGAAGTTTTGACTTGATTGATTTGTTTGTTTTATTTTTGAATTCTGATTTTTGCGCCAGCTTTCGGGGATGAATGTGGCTGATTTATGAGACGGTTTTGTCTTTGACCGGGTTTTGACCCGGTCGCCAAAAGACGGGATTTATCTTTGGTGTCGGTTTTGGCCCAAATTAGTCTCCTTTTTGCTCGGAACGACCCACTGGGCCTGAATTTGAGGTCTGTTTTGTGAGATTTTTACTCCGTTAAAAGTCCATGTCGGATATTATTGATTTCGAGTCCAAGTCCGAGTATACCCAGTCACGTTTGCGTCCGATCATCATCGGGTGTTTTTCGGAGACTACCATAGACACGTGGCAGTCAAAATGCGGGTGTCTACAGAATAAAATAAATAAATCTAACAAGAATAATGGGGGTTTTGTGATTGAATTGTCTAATAACTAAAATAAGGAAAGTAAAATCACTAATAATGAGAATTCAGATGATTAAGAGTCTTGACTAAAAGAAAATCCACTAACTAGTTAAACGATTGATCTTCGACTACTAACCTTTATTTAATCCTTGAGTATTCTATTGTGAAACTGAAAGTTTCAATTGTTCCGTAGATAATATTACTTAGGTCGAAACGCGATCCTAAGCAACCTAATTATTGAACAACCTAATCCACGCGTCTAGATTTAATTCAATAACAACATGAACGATATGAACAAATCAATAGAAATAACGACCTTTAACACACGCGGTTATTGGTTCGAATCATATGTTTATTCCTCCCTTTACCCAATTACGATGAAACGCATACAAATAATTAGGTCTAAAGGTTGCAACTTTATCTAGTGAATTGAACAATTACGGATTCAAACACAAAGAATTGCAATAGATTGAAGATTGAAATAATCAATTGGCCAAAAAGATTAAACAAAGAACAATCATAAAATTAGCACAAGGAATAAACAATACTCAAGTAATTAAATAAAGATTAAGAAAGTCTCACAATCAATTAACTAGAAAGTTTCAAATCCTTGATCCGAGAAGGAAGATTAGTTACACATGAGAAAATTAGGGTTCTTCTTCTTTTTAAAAAGTAACGTGAATTATTGATGAATGATAATCCCAAACTAATAATATATGTAGTCTAATAATAATAATAATAATAATAATAATAATAATAGGAAACTCTACTAATTTCCTAAATCTAATAATAATATAATAATAAATAATAATTAAGCTGACACGGAACCCGAAGTAGTTTCGTCTTCAATTCCCGAGCTGCGCTTTGACTTTTCACTCGGTTTGTTGGGCTTGTTCTTCTTACTCTCCGTCTCGAGCCCAAATCACATAAAAAGGAATTACAATTCTAAAAACCGTCTTTTCTCCAATAAAGCACAATTTACTTAATAAAATCAATTAGACGATTTTCACTCTAAAACCGCACCTTTCATCATCGAATCTAGCTCAAATCTCCGTCGTAAACACATATAAAATACGCTAAATCAATAGACTCTCGCCTAGGCCATTTGGAAGATAGGGCCTCAGATGAACACCACAACCGGGTCCTCAACGAGGTCCTTTTAAATTCCACCCCGCTAGGTGGGGCACCCGTCGACATCACCCCTAATAACCCCATCACACCACCTCAGAGCGACATTCTACAGTCTGCCATGAACCGCATAGACTTCCCTGAAAACCAAATGCGCCTAAACCAAGGCAACAATGTCCACCTCGAAAACCATAGGAAGTTTGAAATGGTGAACGACCAGCTACCAGAGAACTTCTCCCTAGCTGACATACCTAAGTTCAAAGGAACTGAGGACCCCCTCAATCACATCCAGGCCTTTAAGGATTATATGGCCATTAAAGGGGTCAACCCTAGCCTCTTCACTAGGATATTCCCCTCGTCCCTAGGAGACACGCTACGATCGTGGTTCTATTCACTTGAACCTAAGAAGGTATCTACCTGGGAGGATATCTCCATAGAATTCGCAAAACAATACGCGGATAATGCCGAAACGCAAGTCACCATTAGGAGCCTCGAGGTCCTCTCCCAAAATGAGAAGAAAGGCTTCTCAGAATTTCTGACTAGATGGAGGAAGGTCAGTACCCAACTAATAAACCGCCCAGACGAAGCCACTTTGGTGGAAAAATTCGTCAATAACCTGAGCCCAGCCTACGCCTCTCATCTTAGGTACCAAAATATCCACACCTTTAAGTAGTTATTCACTTTAGGAATACGCCTAGAGGACGATATGAAAAAGGGAGTATTCTCCAAGATAATGGGGAAAGGCTACCAGGGACCAACCACTTCTACGGGAACCTGATCTTATGGGAATAACAAAACCGAGGAAGTACACCTATTTGAACCAACCACTAGAGGGAAGACGAATTCCACCCCTAGGATATTTTCCAAGCTAGGCATCACATACGCCGAAGTCTTAAAAAGGCTAACTGAGCAAGGAAAGCTCGAGCCAATAGGTCCTACTATAGACCCACCCGCAAACAAGAGGAAAAGGGCATGGAATGCTAATGAATATAGCCATTTTCATCGTGGCAATGGCCATAATACTGAATCATGTTTTCGGCTCAAGCATACCATACAAGATATGATAGAAAACGGAACGATTCCTCTCCCTCCGCCCGAGAAACAAAACAATACCACAAACCCATTTAGTGTCCATTCTATCTTTGACGACACCATCGATTGTTCCCACCTCAACCCCATAGAGGAGAATGTCCTGAATATCGAGGAAGATCCCGGCAACCCGCGAGCACCCGCCAAGACGAGTAAAATTTGTGTCCGAGTCAGAGTCTAGTTCGTCTTAGGGCCTAGACCTAATAACGTAATAAATGTCTTTTTTATTTTTCGCATCAAGTCAAGAGGTACGAGGGGATCTGTCCTCCATCTCCCCAAAAAAAAATATCTCGGGCGCATAGCCCGCTTATTGCTATCAATAAAAGAAATAAACTTTTCTTCCTTTATAATGCGCCTCGACAATCGCTTGATTTAATAATGCACTTTCTTGCTTACAACTCGGTACTATGCAATTTATCGATAACAATCAAACATACCTCGAAACAACAAGGAAGTACAAGAACTGAGATCCCGTGTTCTTTTCTTTTACCTATTCCACGTCTGGTGTAGGAACAGGCGTTACTGAGTCCTATGACAAACCTAGACAGCCTCTTAGCTTGTGATTAAAGACGGAAGGCAAACCCAGTTCCCACAATAAATATCCCTCAAATAAAGACCGACCACTTCCTACCATAGGTGCGAGTCTGACAAAAAGAAAAAGAAGTCTGAAATGGCCAAAAGGAGCCCAAAGAAAAAATGAAACCAAGGCCACACTAAACCGGCCAAATTCAATGATCAAGACCAAGCTCAACGGTCAAAATGAAACCCCCAATCATTCAACTCGACTTTAAGTACAAAGTCCGAACAAAAAGCGACTTTAAGTGCAAAGTCCGAACAAAAAGCAAAAAAAAAATGAACAGGCCAGACAACTAGCATCAAATATTAGCCTCCCTACATTACAACCCTTAAGACCCTGAGACACTTGTTGGGAGACAGTCCGGAGTTTTGAGGATTCAAGCTCAATAGGACAATCCCAACCGTTAGGACCAGACATGAAAATCAGATCCCACGTAATATACACCCTGCCCGATTGAAGTCTGAGTCATTTTTACTCAGCTTCCCCTTTCCTACCACATTACAAAACCTTAGCTCATAGCATTAAATCCACAAAAATCAAGCTCCAGATTTTGATCTATCGGAACCTCTTACTATCTAGCTTCACATTCCAAAATCATCTAAGCCAGTCACCCTGACCCAAACACGGTACCTCGATAATTGTCATTTCCAAGAGGTCACACCCTAATCACTCCAACTTAGTTCTTTAACTAGGGTGAATACACTCTAAACATCTCATATCGATAGTTAGCATAACAAAATCACTCACATCTTTAAAGAACTACGAACATGGTTTGATTCCGTCTAAACGCGGATATGTAGGCAACCCTTCCTCGGGTACAACCAACCAAATAACAAAATTGATTACTCAATTTACATGCAAACCGGAACCTTTTTCCATGCTCCGGTTAACGAGTGATTCCAATGACGAAGCACAAACGACGAGCGGAGGACGGGGTGAAAACCCGAAAGGGCGCCCTGGACAAAATGAAGAATCGAGTTGTGAGCCGTCGTAAAGATATATATATATATATATATATGTATATATATATAGAAAAAAATCAAAAAAGGTGAGCCGAAGACGGAGTGAAAACCCGAAAGGGTGCTCTGGGCAAAATGAAGAATCGAGTTGCGAGCCATCACAAAAAAAATGTGCTTCTCATTAATAAAAACCCGGACATCCCGGAAAGCAACGTGTCAAAACTCTACAAAAATTAGTACTAATACGCCACATAATATCAATTAATACAACGTAGTACTAAACGGCTGGGCTCTACCGGTCCAACTTTTCCTTTCCCTAGCCATCCGGGTGTGCTTGCTCGAGTCTCTCACCATTGACTCTCCTAACGCAAGCTTCCACCGCCCTAGCCAAAAGCGAGCTCAACCAATCCCACTTCCCCTCCTCACTCACATTTTCAATATGGATCTTGTCGGTCTCGGCCCGTGTAGATGAACTGAAGAACACTAGGATCGGTAACGCCGTCTTCGGTCGGGATCTTAGCGACATTTGCCCGCATAGCTTCCTTATTCTGTAGTGCGGTCATCTCCATAATCCTTACCCTTTTTCTCACACCCGACAACCCCAGACGCCAGAAACAACCTTCTAGAGTCGCTAAACCCCTTTCCAGCAGCCGAAATGTCCGCGCAAGAGTGACAGGTCCACACGGACGGTACATTTCGTCCACCGGATCCACCAGACATTGATGTCTTTTCATTGTTTTTTTAGGGGGATAAGCTACCACACCTAAGCGTGTTGTAGCCTTTAACAGTTGTTGTCAAGTCACTTCTGTAAGCCCAGTACGCCATTGTCTTGACAATACAAAAAAGTGGTCTAACTTTTTTTTAAAAGGTAGCCTAGATTTTGGCTTCGACCTCGTTATGAACGTGGAAACAACTACATTTGCATTCTAGTGCTCTTAGTCATAGCACGTTGACCTCTTACATTTCGTCCGTCTCGAGTCAAAATGTTTTAATCGCCGTACTATCTAATCCAACTCCCGGCTCGAACTGACGCACTTCAAAGATCCGAAAAACTGCTTTCGTACTCTCATGCAGCCCCAACGCATCTTAAAACTTCCTAAACTACGATGAAATCACGAATAAAACAACCATGATGTGATTACTTGTCAATTTAGGTAAGCATTTCACAAAGCAAAAACGGAAAGACTAAACTAAAACAACTCAAATACTAAAAAGTTAAATCGAGTTCACAAACCAGGGAGGACCCCTAGAAGCTGCGCCTATGGCTATCACAAGCCCAACAATGTTGTCGTCCAAACCTAGATCCTCTAAATTCAGGAAAGGAGACCCACTACCGTCCATTCTCGACAACATATCTATAGTAGCTGTCTCGGGAATCCCTCCAACATCCTCAGTAGCACCCGTAGCACGACCCGTAGCCTCAGCCTCAGCCTCTCTCCCTCTCAACCCGATGCCTAGCCTCATGCTGCGTGGAGATCTCGCCCTGAGACCGAGCCAACCCCTCCTTAAGTTGAGCAATCTCGTCGGCCCGAGATTGCAGGAGCTTTCGCGCCTCAGCCGCTTCCGCCTCAAGCTCGGTCGCCCGAGTCTCCAGGTGTCCCACCATACCGGGAATGTCCTGCAAACATAACTCGCACTTGAGAAAAACACACAAACAATCTAAGAGCCAACCCTAGCGTAGACACCCGGATTTGGACCTGGTGGCTGCAGAAGTGCCCAACAAACACCCGATGACGATAGGACTGCAACGCGACGCGGGTTCGTGGTGCTTTAGATATTTTTTCTATAGAACGGATCAAATAAATTATGCGGGAAAAATAAACTAACATGATGGCAGCCTTAGTCGCGTCGTTACGATCGCATAGACATTAATTAGAGTCAATTCCGACACCGGGACCCCGAGTCGGTCCCGAAACTCGAACAGAGTCAACACCGCGCTAAGCGAACCTCGGGATGAACACTCGAGGCCCACTAAACCCACGGCGTTAGGGTAAACATCGGAAGACTTAGGTCCTAAGTTACGAATCATACACCCGTCTCTCGGTTTTGGAAAGTGACAAAATCGTATCTACAAAACTCCAACCGCCCTGCCTCACGCGCCTAAGAATCCCCACGCCTGAGCCCAGGCGCCCGAGACCTGGTCCGCCCCATCTCACGTGCCTATATGGGCGACGAAGGCCGAAAACACCTATAAATACCCCCCTTCACGTCCTCATTTCAACACAACTCAACTCTCTCTTCCCCCTCTAAACTCTCGCTAAGGGCTCGCACTCCGACACCCGAGGCAAACGATCCACTCGATCGTAGTTCTGATAATAAAATAAAAGTGAAATCGATGCTACTCCTCACCTTCGAGCACTCCACTCGATAGCGAGGTGCCTGTGATCGACTAGCTCAAAACTAGTACCCAGGTTCTGCCGGATTAGCCGCAGAACTAGTCCTTAGCAACGAAACTCTGCCGGAGTAGCCGCGGGAAGGTCAAACGGTAACGGAACTCTGCCGGAATAACTGGTAAAGCTAGGAGGATCCGCCTGTCGAAGTCGTTTCGTCACTAGGTTGCCATCTAAACAAAACTTTCCATACCTGGACTTTCTATTATTATGCACTACGACTACACTAGATGTGGGCACTAGGCCCACAAATATCTACTAAAATACGTAACGTCCCAACTTCAACCGCAAACACTAAAACATACTAAATAGACCCGAATAATTTCGAGATCCATTCTCAAAAATATCTATGCATCGAGTCCCGTTTAGCGTATACTCCGAGGGTGCAACTCCTCACTATGTGATTTACTTACATTCGCATTTACAGTTTTTCGTATGATTTATTGCTTTTATGACCATATAATCGCATGCTAAATCACCTAACACGGAATTCAAAACGTAAAGCAACTAAAAATGAACAAAGCGATGGTCGGGTTCCGTATTAGTCCTGGTGCTCACCTCATTTGGTTCGACGCATCTCTATTAATACCGAACCGACTCATCTTAAGCAGAATACCAGGTAAGGTATACCACGAGAATGACTAATATCCGTATTATCGCGTTAAAACCAGTTTGCTAATACGTATAATACTAGTACTCTCTACTCTCCTACGTGCATCTTTTCATGGCCTGCTTGTCACGTGAAATCGCATGCAAAGAATGTAAACACAACTACTTCGGCGACAAAACTTACTTGTCCTTAAACAACCGACATAGAAAAAGGTTTAGGGTTAAAACAACGGATGTTACAGTACTTCCACCACAACAAAAGAACTAGGATATCAGCCCACTGATTGATTAGTAAAGGCCGCTATAGTGCGGGTGAGGTTGGGTGTTCTTTGTGAACTTCCCAACACGTACCCTCACCCCTTACTCAGAATCAAAGGTTTCAGGATGTCCGAAACCATTGGCAACGAGAGTCATTCCAGGCATGGAGTGCTTAAGGGTACAAGTCTTTATCTTTAGGTCCCGTGCCACTCAACTTTCAGCCGGTAAGGGATCAAAGTTGACTTGAACGGTTTCCGTGTCCCTATATTTTGACTCGGTGGCGACTCCACAAATCATGACAACTTCAGCTCACTAAAAAGGTCGCCTTACCAAACAAAACGGCCTTTAAACATTTACAACCACGACTCGATCGATTCCCAAACAGAAACACGGGTGCCTCACACCCGTCTAGTACAAGTCCAGATCGTCATCCAAATCGAGGTCTGACACTTCGCCCCGTATGCGAGATCGGACCGGCCCCCGGCAGGGAGGGGGGCCGCGTGGGTGGCCACCACCACACGTTGAAAACCGGACCTGTCCCGCGCGGGCGCGAGCGGGGGTGCTGGGCGGTGCGGACGACGTCTATAGTTTGACGACTCCGCTCGGGACTTGGAAACAAGTTTCCAGTGGTGGTGTAACTTGAACGAGGTCGGTGAAGGTCATGTCTTAGTTCCTAGTTGTGGTCACTACAGGTTTTGGCCCTAAAAAGCCCACCCTAACCGATATCAAGACCAATCGACCTCTTCGCGGTAAGATATTTAGGGACACGCGGAGAGGTCCTCGATTGACGCTCCGGCCGCCTAACGCTTAACTGTGGGATTAATAAGCGGATAGTTCCGAACAAACGGTATGACACTCGTCTCCCAAAACCTTTGATGATACCTAAGTAAAGACTATTCGTGGGCGGTAGTCTACCCTAAACCTACCCGAGTCTGCATCCTGCATGAGTGTATGCATTCCTAGTTATGTGTAGCGTGTTTGAACAATCCAACCCAAATAAAACACAAAAATAAACCATGCCAACATATTCAACCGCACCCAATTCCGTTTTCAAAAACATCTCATCTTTTCGAAACGACCTTTTGAAACACCGATACTCCGGTTAAGTCATGGTTTCTAAAAAAAGGAAAACATTTTGAAACGCCGTTGTCATGGCAAATTTTACGCTCGACGTTTTCAAATAATAATATTTTCAAATGCTATCACATGGCTAAAGTAAAGATCGCCAAAACAACAAACACCGTTATTGCTACCAAGACTCCCAACTGATGGGATCAAGGCACACCAAACGATTACATTTTTTTTTTAAAAAAAAAGAGAAAAGTTTTTTTACATACATACCGTTAACCCAACCGAAGCTTCAATTAATGAAGTCAAGGAATGCGAAACGGTCACATCCCCGGTCAACAAGTGATTCAAAATGACGAAGCACAAACGACGAGCCGAGGACGGGGTGAAAACCCGAAAGGGCGCCCCGGGCAAAATGAAGAAACAAGTTGCGAGCTGTCGTTTTAAAAAAAATGACGAGCCGAGGACGGGGTGAAAACCCGAAAGGGCGCCCCGGGCAAAATGAAGAATCGAGTTGCGAGCCATAAAAAAAAACAAAACAAAAAGGTGAGCCGAGGAGGGAGTGAAAACCCGTAAGGGCGCTCCGGGTAAAATGAAGAATCGAGTTGCGAGCCACCACGAAAAAATATAAAAAAATTAAATAAATGTGCTTCTCATTAAAAACAAAATTGGTTAAATCGATCCTTTGTTGAGGCCTCTACATCAAGCATCCAAAATCCGGACATCCCGGAAATTAACAACGTGTCTAAGCTCCACAAAAACTAGTATTAATACGCCACATAATATCAATTAATACGACATAGTACTAAACGGCTGGGCTACCGGTCCAACTTGTCCAACTTTTCCCTACCATTCGGGTGTGACCGCTTGCGTTCTTCCTTTTCGAAGAAGGCAAAGCAAGCGTCTGACGCTCTATCCAAACGTGAGTCCAGCAAATCCCACTCTATTTGCTCTTTCAAAGCTTTAATATGGGTGTCGTTAGCCCTGGCCCGTTCAGATGAACTGACTAAACTAGGATCGGTCCCACTGTCTTTGGGTAAGCACTTAACGGTCTCTCGAGTCTCCTCCTCGCCTCTTAGTAGGGCCGTCTTCTTATCTTTTGAGTCGATCTGTCCTAACGGGTGTTCGCAAACCCTCTTCTGTATGAAAGTATTGTCAGTCATTCGAGCATCGGGATGCAAAAACTTCTGCTCCCAAGATACCCTGAAACCCCTAAGCAAATCCTCGGTCCATGAATCAGAACTGGAAACGACTTTAGCATCACCTGGAATAGGAGGTCGGACACCCATCTGATTAGACAACATGCTCGGGTAAATATAGACTTGATCACCCATGGATAGTAATAGCAAAGCCCGGGTCGAAGACGAAAAAGGGAACCCAACATGCCCACTAGTATTCCACCACGGGATAAGCCACCTGATGACAACACCTCTCCCAACCAAATAGGAAAGCCAATTATCCTCTTCGGGATTTTTACCCCACACCGACGCAATCTTATGGCCCGCCCGTGAAACCCTTGTAGTTATAATCTTTGAAACACCGGGGAGGGTCTATCAAACTGAGCCGCTCTTGCAGCCAAACCTGTACGAAAACACGACGAAGCGTCACACCTCCAAAGCCAAAACAACCACAAAATAAATAAAACCAAGCCACAAAAAAAACACATAAAGAAAAAGAGGAGCAAAAAAACAAACCTGTAGGATAACCCTAGAACCCCGAGAAAGCGTCCCGCGTGACCGGACACTAGCATCAAGACCGAGAACAAGCTCACCCAAAATAAGCAAAGAGGGCGATCGTCCATGTTCCATAGCCGCTACCACGTCCAAAACACAAGGATTACCCCAACCTCCACGCGACCGCGTGTCCTCAAAAAGATTGTAGAAAGCAATAGCAATATTGAAAGCACGCCTACATGCCAAGGCCGAAACATAACGAGAGTCAACCCGAGAGAATGTCCTAGAAAGTAGCTTTAGGTTAAGGCCATCACTACCAAAATAGCCTTTAGCTTCCTCCAATGAAGAAAGGTCCAAGAAATGGTAAAACCGCTCCACATAAGCGTCATCCCCATAGGGCACACAAGGTCGAAACGAACTCCACCCTCCTATAGCATCTATCTCTTCAGGCAAAGGACAAATTTTACCCCCAGGGAAAGCAAAAACGTTACATTTCGGGTCCCAGAACTTAGAACATGCACTCAAGAAGCTATCCTGCACCTTGACTCGGCTTAGAGCTACAACCGTCGACAAACCATCGTTTGAACTAAACTCGGAATGCCATTTCTTAAATAAGCCCGCCCACTCGGTTAGGACATTTCCGAAACTCGACATGACCCTAGATATGGCTCTACACCTTACGGATATCCTAATATGTCTAGGACATGCACCCATAACCCGTATATATAGCCCTAACCTCACAAGAATTAGGAAACAACGAAAATTTCCATAACCCGAAACCCGAACCACACCGGCCCACGCGCCCGAGTACCCGACCGCATATGCTCAAGCGGCCCGGAACCCAAATGCCTCAGCCCGAGCGCCTGATGCTAGGCATGACTCCACCCGAGCAACCCAAGGATAGAAACTTGAATTCCCCCGGATCACCCTAGCTAGAGGAACGTGAGTTTACTCGTCGAACGCACGAGACTTAGGCGTTTTTTTTATTTTTTGTTTAGGGTGATAAGCTAACCCATGTAGGCGTGTCGTAGCCTTGTAGCGATTACCGTCGAGTCGCGTCTGTAGCCGTAGTGCAAGGCAATTTTACCAATGTATAAAAAGTGGTCTAACTTTTTTTCAAAAGTCGCCCGAATTTAAGCTTCGGTCTTATTCTGAATACCTAGGCTCATCTCCCAACTTAGCACGTTATTGTCTCACACCTCGAGTCAAAAACATTTTAATCGACGTACTACCCGATCCGATTCCCGGCTCAAACTAATGCATTTCAAAACATCCGGAAAAAAAAACTGTTTTTGCTCTCATGCAACGCAAACACGCCCTAAACTAGGTCGAATCGCAAACAAACTAACGCAAATAGTGATTACTTGTCAATCTAGTTAAACAATTAACCAAATAAAAGCGCAAGACTAATCCAACTAATTCAAATACTAAGGAATTAAAGCAAATATGCAAAATTTTCAAATTTATATACAAATCGAGACTAGGTAGGTGTGGACATGACGTAGGTCCACCCCGACGCGGCCATGATAAGTGTCATTTGTAGTGCCTATTTCGTAGTGTTTTGGTCCCATTTTCCTTGTAGAATCGCTCCTTAGGAGCGGTTTAGGGGCTTCTTATGCTTCCTTTAGTTCGTTTCGGGTTCCCGAGACCGATTTGGAAGAGTTGGAGCGATTCCGACTTAATACATACACATTTTGGAGCCAACGAAGCTAAGGAACGATCACTCGATGCCTTGGAGTCGACCCCGAGACCTTGGGACCCAATCCCGAGCCTCCGAGACCCGATCCCGAGTCCCGAGAATCGATGGGAAGCCCACGAGAACCAAGGAGGGACCAAAAAGATCTTAAGAGAGGCCTACAAGGTCCTTCCCGGGTGGGATAATGCCTTTCCGACCGGGAAGGAAGGTGCAAAAGCAGTGCTCCTGTCTTGAGCCCGTCCCGGCCGAGAAGGACTTCGTCCCGGTCGGGACCATCTCGTCCCGGGCGAGACCATCTCGTCCCGGGCGGGATGAGGAAGCTGTAACACGCATTTGTTTTCTTTCTTCTCCCTTCCACTTGTAACCCTATATATACCCCCCTCTTGTATTAAGACACCATCTTATGTTATTTTCCTAAAACCCTAGACTACTTTAGGTTAGATTAGATTAGATTAGAGTAGATTAGTCGGTAATTAGTAGTTAATCTTAGTTTAGTACTTGTATTAAGGGAATTCATCAAGATCTCCACCAAGATTGACAACCTTGGTGGTTTGTTTTGGGTTTTTCTTCATTAATGCAAGTTTTGTTCTTTCTCCTTCACTAGTTTGGTATCTTCTTCTCCTTTTCCTCTTAATCTTGTTTTTATTGTTCAAGTTTGAATCTTTGTTATTGTTTTGCTATAGTTCTTGTTAGTTTCATTATGCTAGCTTGGTTGTTTGAATTGATTTCCCTTCTTAGTGTTAGTATTAGTATAAATATGTTAGAGTAGTATCTTGCTAGGGTTAGTAAGGTGATTAGGGTGTTAATTGGATGATTAAGGGATTGTTGGAGATGTTGGTGGAAGAATTGGGTTTCCCCTTGAATGATGCACCCCACATGTTTGTTGAAATGCTTGATTGACTAAGTATGTACGAATGCTTGTTTTTCTTGCTTTTCTCTTGTGGGTATTAGTTTGTTTGTGGGTTCGGTTCCCTCACTAAGTTGCGAGAGCCCGGCGAGGACGACCCCTAGGTCGGTCTAAGTTGCGAGAGCCCGGATGCGACCTAGGCCCCGATATCACGCTAGTAACCCCGTTTGTCGTTTGTGTCGCCAAGGTGGGTTTTAGGTGGAACCTCTAGGTGAGTCTAAGTTGAGAGAGCCCGGGCATTACCTAGATTACCCTACTACCTCCTTCACTCTAGTTCTCCCTTGACCATTCCATTACCCCTTTGACCCCGACCTAATCCTAGCCCGTTTCCTTTGATTGTTTTCTTGCTTTAGACCTAGCTTAGTCCTAGTCTCCCCCTCCTTAGAATAGCTTGTCTCGAACCTAGTCCTGGACCGTAGCATACCCTAGTCCGACCTCCCGTCCCTGTGGATTCGACCCGACTTACCCTAGCTACCCTAGTTAGGTTTTGCCGGTTTTATTTGACGGTTAGGATTCACGACAAATCCCTACCCATCAAATTGGCGCCGTTGCCGGGGACGGCGTAGTTTAGACTTTTGTTTGCTTAGTTGTGGACTTTGTTCTTGACTTTTGTGTTCTCTTCTCCTTGTGTATCTCTGTTTTTCTTCTTGTGTGCTACCCTCTCTTCGTAGTGCCTCAAAAGCACTAGGATACTAACGTTTGCTCAAGTGCTTCTAGCTCATCCTAGGTACCAAAGCAACGTTATGGACATGGCTTGTCCAAGCTACCATCAATCATCACGGGACAATTATGGGGCGAATTACCATAACCCACAACTTTACCAACCATATCAACCTCATCAACAATCTTATGAACCCTCTTCTTATGGTTATCAAGAAAGTTGTCAAGGATCATTCCAACATCCTAACAACTACCAAACACCCTCACATAACCCACAACCGCAAAATCCCAACTTTGAGACTTGTCAAATGATGGTTCAATTGCTTAAGAGCCAACAAGAGTCGATGACTCTATTGCAAAAGAATCAACAAGCGATGGTGGCTCAAATAATAGGGGTTAGGGAGGAGCTCAAGGCCCAAATAGAGGTGCAAGATGCTCGCATCAATGCACTCATGGCTCATATCACGATGTTGGCCACTCGAGCTCCACTACATGTTGAGGAAGGTTCATTTGGGCAAGAAGGTCGGGTGCCTCCACAAGAAAGTCAACCCAACCTTGAAGCTACAAATGAAGAAGAGAGGGTCGATCAAGAGACCATTGTCGAGTGTTGCTTAGGTGGTGAGGATAGGGAAAGAGTAGAGGAAGTTGAAGCTTCAAGAGCCAACAATGAGGAGGGGAGTGAACATGATTCTCAAGATAACTCTTGGGGAGCCGATGTATTGGCTATCAAATTGGATTTGTTCGATTTTCTTCGTGATGAAACGGATCTAGACAATCCAAGGCCAAGTGAAGACATACCTCCTCTAGGCCATATTGACAAGGTGAGTGAAAAGGAGCGCAATACTTGGGAGAAAGAAGTAGATGCCTTGGAACTTGCCTTGTATGGGAAATTGGAGGATCCTAAAGCCTCCAATGAAGAAAACTTGATGCCTTCTCCTCCTCTACCACACTCGATGTCTAGCCCTTTGTCTTGTGAGACGGTTGGTGAAGAGGGTCCTTGTCGGGCGGTGGAAAAGAGTTCCACTCTCGACCCCGTAGAAGAAGCGACACCCCTAGGGTGTGATCTCCCACATCATGACACCGAGCACGACTCTAGACCACTATACCTACCGGATGGTCATAAGAGTCGTAGCTATGTTGGTTTGGAAGACCCGGAAGATCACGAGAACCCCGAGCATAATGAAGATGATCGCTTCTTCCCTCCGACTTGGAAACTTTTGGGAGTGGCTAGGCTCGGCCATGTGAGCTTCAATGAAGATGTTGCTAGAGCATTTGACTTACTACTCCGAGCTCTTGATGGCTATGGAGGTGTAGTTGGTGAGAGTACCTTATTGTAAATATCTCTTTTTCTTTTCTTTTGTGCTTGTATTTGTGTTTATGTTTTTTTGTATAGTTTGGTTTCTAGGATTTGTTAGCCTTTGTGGAACTCTTGTTCATTTGGATTTTTGATGAGCGATGTGAGGGAGGGAATTTGATATTGTATTTGAGTTCATTGTGATAGGTGTGAAGGAAAGGTGATTCCTAGAGGAGAGTAGATAATGATAGAGCTTGGATCGTGAGAATGGAAGTCGATTTTTGAAGCTTCGGTGAAGCTTTTGGGGTTTTGGAGGTCAATAAGACTCATCCCGGGCGGGAAGGGAGCTTCCCGACCGGGACGAGTGTGTCATCCCGACCGGGAAGGAGCCGTCCCGATCGGGATTGGTGCCATATTTCAAGATTTCTGGAGTGGCTTCCCGACTGGGAAGGAGGCTTTCCGATCGGGAAGGGTTTATCATCCCGATCGGGATTATCTATCCCGACCGGGATGGTCTCCTACTCCTTTTTGGTGCCTCTTCTTCGACATTTAAGCCCACCCAACCATTGTATACCCCCACCCAACCTCCCTACTTATCCTTTCTCATATCATACCATCCATATACTTCATTTTCATACCCTTACTTCATCTTCTATCCACTTGGCACCGACCTTCACATCAATTACCACCCCGCACACCATTACTACCTTAATCATGCGTACTTATCGAGTTTGAAGAGGAATAGCAATGATGAAGACTAGCTATGTGCTTACATTGATCTTCGAGACGATGGAGTGAGTGAGTTGCCAACCATTCGGTATGGCAACTATCCTTTCTTTTCCGTCTTTTATGGCTTATCTCCCTTTGCATGTTCCCCTTTCCCTTATTTTGTGTCATGGTGGCCTTCGAGGCCTTGGTATATGTTGCTCCCGACTCTCGATGATGTGATTACATCGAGAGTCATTTCAAAAATCCAAATTTTTCATGTTTTTCACCCCTTTTTGTTGGGTTTAGTCGGATTTAGGCGGAATCCGGGCTAGGTGACTTGATTACACCTAGCCCTCCCCTCCCATTTCCTTTTATTTCCTTCTTTTTATTTCTTCCCCCATCCATATCTTTTCTTGTCTCGGCCCTTGGTGACTTGATTACACCCCGGCCGGACACCTTCTACCCTTTTCTTCACTTTATTTTTGATTTTTAGCTTTATTTTCGTAGTTTCTTTTCTTTTTGTTTTGTCTCTTCGCACACTACGATCGAGCATGAGGACATAGCTCGTTTAAGTGTGGGGGAGCGATATTCTATCGTAGATAGCTTTATTTTAGTAGTTTTTCGAAAAAAAATCTTAAAAACCCTAAAAATTTGAAAAATTTTCACAAAAAAATCAAAAAGATTTCCTCTTTTGTGTTTTCATGTTGTGTCTTTGTGTCGTATATTTGTTTGTGTGCGTGTTTTGCCTCCCTTTTTCCTTATAGGTCGCTTAATCACCGCTAGCTTTGGAGAGCTTTCAAGACACCCGGTAACATCTTTTCAACCCTTTTTCCTCTTCGTTTCTTGTGGAGTTTGGAGGAGATATGTGTTGTGGTGTGCTCAGGTGGAGCTTTGTAAAGTTTGTGGATGATTGGTTGCTCATTTGGAAGTTCGGGGTGGTGTTTGTTTTGTTTATGTGTTTGTTTTATTTTGTTTTTGTTTTGTTGCTTTTGTTTCTTTTCCTTTCGTTTTCGTTATGTCTTCATTTTGTGTTGTGTTATGTGTAAACCATTTTCGAAAACCCGGTTTAGAGGCTAGTGTGTGAGTGTGTACTTTCCCTTTTTAGTAGTGTAAATCGAGTCTTGGACCTTAGCCTAGTAGAATGACCCTAAATCAATGAGTTCGTTGGTCCTTTACCTTGAGTCCACCTAGCTTACTAGGAATTTACTGCGGGATTTTCACTTTTGACCATTATGACCACCCACGGTGTGAAAAGGCCTTGGTTACCGAGTCTCGTCCCCTAGATGACCGTGTTTAGGATTCCTCGACTAGTCCAAGTTTCTCCCCTTTTTGTGGGTTTGAAGAGGGATCGCGACCCTCGACTCACTCATTTCCCTACCTCCTACACATACACACAATAAATTGCAAATTGTTGATTCTATCTTTCTTGTTACACAATGAAATGCCAAAAATGCCAAATCAAGCCAAAAAGGGCAAAGAAAAGAAAAAGAAAAAGAAAAAAAAAAGAAAAAAATGAAAGAAAGAAAAGAATGAAGAAAAAGAAAAGGCACAAAAGCCAAAAAGAAAATAGAAAAGAAGAAAAAGAATGGCATGGCAAAACAAAGCGAAAATGCAAAAGAAGAAAGAAAATGCCAAAAGAAAACCCGTCTCACAAAAAGAAATCCTCACAAAAATAAGCCTTTTTCCGACTTTTGCCGTGAAGAGCCTACCAAAGGACCGAGTCCCTAGGAAGGACAATAGCGGCATTAGTCGGTTTTCCCTCATTTTGCATATTTCCACCTTTTTACTTGGACTAGTTAGGCGGTTTTAGACATGGGACGACCCTCTTGGCTCACGCCAAAGAGGGCGGGGTCTCACTTACCTACAGTGTCGACTAACACCGTGGTTATCCACTTTTCCACTCCGCCGATCGTCCCGTAGTACGTTTTTAGAAAGCTAGGAGGACCTAGGTAAGTTACCAACGTTTTTGTTGCTTTATCGTCATACTATTAGGGTTTAGTTCACCTTGGTTTGTATTGCTATCTTGGGAACATTGTCACTTACCTCGAGTCCTAAACCGGTGTTTCATTCACCGCTTTTTGACGGAAGCGGTATTTCTTTTGTTTTGGGTGCAACCGTCTCTATTTTTGTTTGTGTGTTTGTTTGTTTATGTGTTTTGTGTCCGGTTGCATCCGCGGTTTTGTCGCAAGACCCAACTTGCCTTGCGGAGTGCACTTGTCCTCTAAGTGCGCTCGCGTGAGTTGAAGGGGCGTAGGGTGCGCTAATACCCAATCGGATAGTTTAGTAGTGGTTTGTGCTTACTCGAGGGCGAGTAAGGGTTAAGTGTGAGGGAGTTGATAAGTGTCATTTGTAGTGCCAATTTTGTAGTGTTTTGGTCCCAATTTCCTTGTAGATTCGCTCCTTGGGAGCGGTTTAGGGGCTTCTTATGCTTCCTTTAGTTCGTTTCAGGTTCCCGAGACCGATTTGGAAGAGTTGGAGCGATTCCGACTCAATACATACACATTTTGGAGCCAATGAAGCTAAGGAACGATCGCTCGATGCCTTGGAGTCGACCCCGAGACCTTGGGACCCAATCCCGAGCCTCCGAGACCCGATCCCGAGTCCCGAGAATCGATAGGAAGCCCACGAGAACCAAGGAGGGACCAAAAAGATCTTAAGAGAGGCCTACAAGGTCCTTCCCGGGCGGGATAATGCCTTCCCGACCGGGAAGGAAGGTGCAAAAGCAAGTGCTCTTGTCTTGAGCCCGTCTCGGCCGAGAAGGACTTCGTCCCGGTCGGGACCATCTCGTCCTGGGCGAGACCATCTCGTCCCGGGCGGGATGAGGAAGCTGTAACACGCATTTGTTTTCTTTCTTCTCCCTTCCACTTGTAACCCTATATATACCCCCCTCTTGTATTAAGACACCATCTTATGTTATTTTCCTAAAACCCTAGACTACTTTAGGTTAGATTAGATTAGATTAGAGTAGATTAGTCGGTAATTAGTAGTTAATCTTAGTTTAGTACTTGTATTAAGGGAATTCATCAAGATCTCCACCAAGATTGACAACCTTGGTGGTTTGTTTTGGGTTTTTCTTCATTAATGCAAGTTTTGTTCTTTCTCCTTCACTAGTTTGGTATCTTCTTCTCCTTTTCCTCTTAATCTTGTTTTTATTGTTCAAGTTTGAATCTTTGTTATTGTTTTGCTATAGTTCTTGTTAGTTTCATTATGCTAGCTTGGTTGTTTGAATTGATTTCCCTTCTTAGTGTTAGTATTAGTATAAATATGTTAGAGTAGTATCTTGCTAGGGTTAGTACGGTGATTAGGGTGTTAATTGGATGATTAAGGGATTGTTGGAGATGTTGGTGGAAGAATTGGGTTTCTCCTTGTATGATGCACACCACATGTTTGTTGAAATGCTTGATTGACTAAGTATGTACGAATGCTTGTTTTTCTTGCTTTTCTCTTGTGGGTATTAGTTTGTTTGTGGGTTCGGTTCCCTCACTAAGTTGCGAGAGCCCGGCGAGGACGACCCCTAGGTCGGTCTAAGTTGCGAGAGCCCGGATGCGACCTAGGCCCCGATATCACGCTAGTAACCCCGTTTGTCGTTTGTGTCGCCAAGGTGGGTTTTAGGTGGAACCTCTAGGTGAGTCTAAGTTGAGAGAGCCCGGGCATTACCTAGATTACCCTACTACCTCCTTCACTCTAGTTCTCCCTTGACCATTCCATTACCCCGACCTAATCCTAGCCCGTTTCCTTTGAATGTTTTCTTGCTTTAGACCTAGCTTAGTCCTAGTCTCCCCCTCCTTAGAATAGCTTGTCTCGAACCTAGTCCTAGACCGTAGCATACCCTAGTCCGACCTCCCGTCCCTGTGGATTCGACCCGACTTACCCTAGCTACCCTAGTTAGGTTTTGCCGGTTTTATTTGACGGTTGGGATTCACGACAAATCCCTACCCATCAGGCCACGCGCGGGTTTGGGTAGGAGAATGAATCTCGTGGTAAGATTGATCTCGGGTTCGAAATTAAAGTCAATGTTGGAGTCGCCACCGAATTTTATGGGAATTCGGACACATTCGAGCCCACTCTATGTCGTCGTGGACCGTGCACAAAGTACGGCCCATTTTGATTTCAGAGTTTATGGGGCTCGTCTCTTTTGCATTGCGATACCGATACCGTCTCTACCGGTTATCGTGTATAGAATGACTCTCGTGCGCCAACGGTTTCGGACATCCGGAAACCGAGGTTCTGAGTAAAGGGTGAGGGTATGTGTTGGGAAGCCCACTAAGGACACCCAACCCCGCTGATGGTAGTGTTTGTCGGCTATCCTACCGGTCAAATAATAACCAACTAACCTAACTGGGTAGCTAGGGCAAGTCGGGTCGAATCCACAGGGACGGGGAGTCGGACTAGGGTGTGCTACGGTCTAGGACTAGGTTCGAGACAAGCTAGATTAGAGGATAGACTAATGACTAAACTAGGTCTAAAACAAGAACTAACAAGGCAAAACAAGCATCTAATGACTAACGGAAGCTAATAAAACGATAAGAAGAAACTAGGGCTAGGTCGGGTTCATGGATGTCAAGGGCATAAAAAGGGGAGAAACGGGGTCACTAGCGTGCTTTCGTAGCCTAGGTCACGTTCGGGCTCTCGCTACTTAAACGGCCTAGGGGTCATCCTCACCATGCTCTCGCTACTAATGAAGAAACCAAACCTACAACCAAACAACCACATACAAGAGAAGAGGCAAGAAAAAACAAGGATTGATCGTCTCTAGTCTTACAAGCAATTCATCAAACATGTGGAGTGCAAGGTTAATAGGAAACAACAAAAACAACATCTAATACCACCCATCTCACCCTAATCATCCCTAATCACACCCAATCCCCCTACTAACCCTAGCAAGAGTCTACTCAATCATAACTAAACTAAAACTAACACTAACAAGAGAAACCAAAACAAGAACAAGAGCATACATATGTAAAACTAACAAGGATGATGAACAAAGCAATAAAAAAGAGTTAAAGATTGAAACTTGAATGATAAAACAAAGATAAAGAGAAGGAAAAAGAGATTATACCTTACTAGAGAAGATGAAAAGAAGAAATCTTGCATAAATAGAAGAAAACCCAAATACATTAACCAAGGTTCTCAATCTTGGTTAGATTCTTCAAGAATTCCTAAAATACATGAGTTAAACTAGGATTAAGGATTAACTAAGAACTAATCTACACTAATCTATGCTAATCTATGCTAGTAGTCTAGGGTTTAGTGGGTAATGTCTAATATATCATGTGATTACAAGAGGGGGGGTATATATAGGGTTACAAGAACAAAGGAGAAGAAAAGAAGCAAATGCGGGCTGTATCTGCTCCTTCTCAGTCGGGAAGGACCATCCTTCCCGGTCCGGAAGCCCCTTCCCGGTCGGGAAGACAGAACAGCAGCCGCAGTATACATGCACTCCTTCCCGGTCGGGAAGGCTACTCTTCCCGCCCGGGAAGGGTCTTGTAGGCCTCCAATATGATCTTTAAGGTCCCTCTTTGCTTCTCATGGGCTTCTCATCGATTCTCGGGGCTCGGGATTGAGTCTAAGGGGCTCGGGAATGGGTCCCAAGGTCTCGGGATCGAATCTAACGCACCGAGTGATAGTTCCTTCTCTTCGTTGGCTCCAAAAGTGTATGAAACGAGTTGGAATCGTTCCAATTCTCCATGAATGGTCTTGGGAACCTAAAACGAGCTAGAAGAAGTATAAGTAGCCCAGAAATCACTCCAAAGAGCGATTTCACAAGGGAAAACGGGACCAAACACAACAAATTAGGCACTAAAAACTACACTTATCAACTTGACAGGGGTAGTCGTATCCCTAATCAAAGATACCCTAAGGTCACTAACTAATGTAGATAGCTAAGTCAGGGGTCGAACCACAAGGAGATGGGAATTCAATTATTTATCCTAAGAATTAGATTATTGATTATAGGACACAGTTTTGGTTGGTTTTGGTAGGCTAATAACTAATTACTGACAGATAAATCAATAAGGGCAAAGTCTAGGGTCTCAGGTTCACAATGAATATTACTCGGGTCAGGGAGTCAATTAACAGGTCAATAATCGAACTACCTAAGGTGCAGGTCCGGTCGGTACACTACAACATTTAGATCTAAACTTAACCTGCGGTCGCTAGCATTAAGTCAGTCTACCCAAAATATCGTGACCTAATTAGTTCTTAACCCAGTCGGCGAAAAGTTCTAATTGTGATACTAATTAATTGAATTATGCATCAAACAATTAATTAGAGTTTAAACGATATTCAGGCAATAGTTCATACGATTAGAAACATGTCAATTGACTATAACCCTAATAATACGCATCGATCCCCCAAAACCCTAGATGAAATCTAGCTACTCATATTAAGCATAATCAAATTAACGAAATACGAACTGCAATTAAACATAAAGGAGGTGAATCGAATAAATCTACGGAAAGCAATAATAAATCTACACTAGAAAACGATAAAGCAATATGAAGAATGAATTAAGACGGAAATTGAAGTAGAAACTGAAATTGAAATAGAAATTAAGAATTGCAATACCGAAGAATTCCAGATCTAAGAATGAAGAGCAAGGTTCAATGTATCTTGCCAAGTAAACTAAACTACTTAAACTTTAATGCTAAGAAAAATAAAAGGAGTTCTAAATTGTGTAAAAGAAAAAGTGTCTGACAATGACGTCAGGATAACTGATTTAAAAAAAATCAGTTGGGCTCGAAAACATGCCCAAATTCTAAGTTGAAATAGAATTGACGCGCGGGCCGGATTGGGTGCACTCGATCAAGTGCCTGATGGCACTCTATCGAGTGACCCCCCAAAATATTGGCAGGAGCTTCACGAAGTGGCACTCGATCGAGTGCAGTGGGGGCACTCGATCGAGTATCGCTGTAGGTCACAGCATCGCGCGCTCGACTTCAAATGGCTGCCATTTCTTCGTTACTTGTTCACATTAGACGTGCAATATACCGTTGGAAAGCTAAGAGAAAGAGCTTTCCAATGCCACGGAATCACCCTGATTTGAGTTGTAGAACTCAAGATATGGACGTTTGAAGTTGACCCTTGTGTAGGTGATCATTCTTTCTTCTCAATTTGCATTTGTTTTCTTCTTTGTTCCTTCTCGATTCCCATTCTCGTCCTCGGCTTAATCTTTTTAGTTCGTCAAGACGTAAATGCGTCCAAAAGCACACATATCCTGCAAAATAACCCGAGATACGGCAGTATCGACTTTCTAGAAAATATCAACAGTTAAGGCATAATCAGGAGAAGAAAACATGATAAATCAACGATCGGGGGACGAAATAAATAGATATAAAATGTGTTGATCAAACTCCCCCAAACCGACTCTTTGCTTGTCCTCAAGCAAACGAAACATATAATACAAGAGAGGACAAGTGATGCGAACCACGACTCAAAGCAAACGTACAATCATGCTCCTAAAAATCATCATAAACCGGCTAGAAAACATGGGATGTCAGAGAATAAAACTAAATCAATAATCATGCCATGAATAAACGATCGCTTGACAAACTTTAAACCTTGCGAGACCATCAATGTCGGGCTTCCTCGCGGTTATCGCTCAACACTCATAAGAACGGGTGAGTATAAAAAATGTGAAGATAAGAAGGAATAAGAACACTCACTCGATTTATGAAACATGCATGCAATCGAATATGAAATCAATCTCCCCAATAAAATACGTGTTCCACCAATCAGGATCATAGTACATGCCAAGGACTTACAAAGGGTGACTCAATGGGTAAGGGAAGAAAATGGATTGTGCCTAAGTACGTATGGGACCCAATCGCAACTACACAATAAAAACTATCCATCAAAAACTCCAACAAATAACGTCGAACCACCAACTAGAGATATAAATTCAAGATTAGGTTTAAGAGAGAATTTTGTTCATCCTCTCAATTAATCTCTAGTTTCAATCTTTTCGACCATTCCCGAAATATTACAAGAAGCATATATTTCATATTTCAATTTTTTTTCTTCATTCTTTTCTTTCATGCTTCTATTTTTTCAAATTTTGAATAGGGGGAAGGCGATTACAAAGTCGCATCGACGATCTTACACACTAAAGTCCAAAAGATGTCGAAATCTCGAAATATGACCAATTAGTGAAGTAATTCCGATTAACTTCACTGCGACTGTCCCGGCAGGGTAGGCTATTCCGGGTTGTAGCTGATTGATATATATAATAAAAACAGGCTTACAACAGCTGAAATGGCTGAACAAAGGAAAATGACCTGAATCTACATGGTAGTAAAAATGGGTCGTTTTGGCTATGTGGAGCTCATCAAAAACAGAAATGCCTTTCCTCATGTACCTCCTCCTCAAACCAAACACGTATTCAATATCAAGAGACGGACGTCATATTTATGCAAATTGATGTTACACATTCCATAAGGAGAAACCACTCAATTCCTAATTATAAATGAGAGAAGTTATAGATGTTACTGGCCTAGGAAGCTCTAAAATCCTCAGAATTTTATGGCTTGCCGACAAGTGGTCAAATCTACTTATTTGGCAATTAAAAGTTCAAATAGGCATATCATATCAATTTAATCAAATCTCAAGACAAAACACAAGAGTAAGCTGAAAATTAGGAGGAATCATGTTAAGTGCATTATCATCATTGTCGTTTTGCACGCTTCGGCATCAGACACACACACACACACGCACACACAAAAACACACAAAAAATTTAAATATTTTTGGATTTTTCTGATTTTTTTGGATTTTTATAATTTTTTTTAAAGCAATAAAACACACAACGGAAAATAAAACACACAAAAGCACACAAACTCTCCCCCAAATCTAAATGTCACAGTGTCCTCAATGTGACTGTACAACAGATAAGACAGAAAATCCACAGTCAATCCTAAGGACAACTTGACCTAAGGGGAAGAAAATAAATCTAAGAAAACATGAAAAACAAAAATAAAAAGGAAAGAAGTTACCGTATAAAAAGGGTAGCTCCCCCAAACCAGCTGGAAAGTGGGGGTTCGTCTTATAGAACAGTTGTCCACAGATGACTGTGATCAAAACAGCTTAAAGCTCTCAAGAGTCGATCAAACATCTGTGCATGTGCTACACAAAAGCATAAGTAGCACCAAGATATAAAGAAGACAAACAGAGACAAAGTCAATGATCGTCTTAGCCTATCTGACGAGCTAGACCAATCCTCAGCATAGTGGTCATAGTGCATAAGAAGAGTAAGAATGTTAATAGGCGGCTCGTAAGGCAAGACGTACACATCAAATATCTCAAATTCACCCCAAGGCTTATCATCAGGTATAGATATCATAAAATAAGAGTTAGAACTCTCAAGAACACTCAAAAAATCAATCTTACCGATCTCTGCGAAAGAATTATCACAATCCTCTCCACTAATCATATGCTCAAACAAAGGCTCAAGAGAAATATGGTCAAGACAATCAGTGGGTGAAAGTGATTCATCCTCAATAAAAGGGAAAAACTCGAATTTCTCTAAAATGGGTTTCTCAAAGAAATCATTGTCAATATCCCATCTATCTACACTTTTTTCACTCAAAGAATCAATAAAAAGTGTATTCTTCCCTTCGCTTTGATTTTTCCGCTCAATCTCAAGATCCACTCTTTTATTCAATACTGTCTCCAAAACCTCATAATTGACATCAAATGACACCCTCTCAAAATCACACAAATCAAAATTCTTCATGTTATCCTCAATTAAAAGAGCATCATTCAGAGCATCCAAACACACGTTTTCCTCAAAAAACACACATTCCAGCTCACAATCATTCGTGGGGGTTTGTTGATCTTGGATAAATTGAACATTATACTCATCATCATCATCATCAATTATGTTCACAAGAGATGGAGATGGAACACTTACTTGGGGATTCTTCACTACTTCCATAGGCGTACCCGGTTGACTTTGTTGCTTTTGGCTTGCTAATTGGGCAATTTGATTGTTCAAGATTTCAAAATGATCTAGCAATTGGCTTATTTGAGTATCCTTCTTTTGTCGAGCTTGCATGAATTGCAGCAACAAAGCCTCGATTTCCGCCTTGTCATTATTCCGCTTCAACTCTAATTCAGCACTATTACGGGCTAAATATTTAAGGATTTCCAATCGTTCCTCGTAAGAGATATAATTAAACATCCCTCCGCAATTTTCCTCAATTATAGCCCGTGACTCATCATCAACACCATTATATATCATATGACACATATCCCGTATATCAACATTAAAGCCATTTTGAATAATGAAAGACTCAAGTCTATCCCAATAATTATGTAGTGACTCATGTTTGAATTGTGGGAAGTAAAAATTGGTCATAATGGTGAATGATAAAATAAATAAATAAAAATTATATACAAAAAATAACCTAGAACCTAAAAAAAAGATAAACAACTAAATAACACCGTCTCCCCGGCAACGGCGCCAAAATTTGACAGGGGTAGTCGTATCCCTAATCAAAGATACCCTAAGGTCACTAACTAATGTAGATAGCGAAGTCAGGGGTCGAACCACAAGGAGATGGGAATTCAATTATTTATCCTAAGAATTAGATTATAGATTATAGGTCACAGTTTTGGTTGGTTTTGGTAGGCTAATAACTAATTACTGACAGATAAATCAATAAGGGCAAAGTCTAGGGTCTCAGGTTCACAATGAATATTACTCGGGTCAGGGAGTCAATTAATAGGTCAATAATCGAACTACCTAAGGTGCAGGTCCGGTCGGTACACTACAACATTTAGATCTAAACTTAACCTGCGGTCGCTAGCATTAAGTCAGTCTACCCAAAATATCGTGACCTAATTAGTTCTTAACCCGGTCGGCGAAAAGTTCTAATTGTGATACTAATTAATTGAATTATGCATCAAACAATTAATCAGAGTTTAAACGATATTCAGGCAATAGTTCATACGATTAGAAACATGGACTGACTATAACCCTAATAATACGCATCGATCCCCCTAAACCCTAGATGAAATCTAGCTACTCATATTAAGCATAATCAAATTAACGAAATACGAACTGCAATTAAACATAACGGAGGTGAATCGAATAAATCTACGGAAAGCAATAATAAATCTACACTAGAAAACGATAAAGCAATATTAAGAATGAATTAAGACGGAAATTAAATTAGAAACTGAAATTGAAATAGAAATTAAGAATTGCAATACCGAATAATTCCAGATCTAAGAATGAAGAGCAAGGTTCAATGTATCTTGCCAAGTAAAGTAAACTACGTAAACTTTAATGCTAAGAAAAATAAAAGGAGTTCTAAATTGTGTAAAAGAAAAAGTGTCTGACAATGACGTCAGGACAACTGATTTAACGAAAATTAGTTGGGCTCGAAAACATGCCCAAATTCTAAGTTGAAATAGAATTGACGCGTGGGCCGGATTGGGTGCACTCGATCGAGTGCCTGATGGCACTCTATCGAGTGACCCCCCAAAATATTGGCAGGAGCTTCACGAAGTGGCACTCGATCGAGTGCAGTGGGGGCACTCGATCGAGTATCGCTGTAGGTCACAGCATCGCGCGCTCGACTTCAAACGGCTGCTATTTCTTCGTTACTTGTTCACATTAGACGTGCATCATACCGTTGGAAAGCTAAGAAAAAGAGCTTTCCAACGCCACCGGAATCACCCTCATTTGAGTTGTAGAACTCAAGATATGGACCTTTGAAGTTGACCCTTGTGTAGGCGATCATTCTTTCTTCTTAATTTGCATTTGTTTCCTTCTTTGTTCCTTCTCGATTCTCATTCTCGTCCTCGGCTTAATCTTTTTAGTTCGTCAAGACGTAAATGCGTCCAAAAGCACACATATCCTGCAAAATAACCCGAGATACGGCAGTATCGACTTTCTAGAAAATATCGACAGTTAAGGCATAATCAGTAGAAGAAAACGTGATAAATCAACGATCGGGGGACGAAATAAATAGATATAAAATGTGTTGATCACAACTCCCCCACACTTAACCCTTACTCGCCCTCGAGTAAGCACAAACTAACTACAAACTAAAAGAAACTAGATTACTAACCGAGCGGGTATTAGCGCACCCTACGCCCTTTCAACTCACGCGAGTACACCTAGAGAAAAAGTGCACTCCGCAAGGCAAGTGAGGTCTTGCGACAAAACTGTGGATGCAACCGGACACAAAAACACACAAACAAACAAACAAACATACAAACAAACAAGTAATCGGTTGCACCCAAAAAGAAATAAATACCGCTTCCCGCTACAAAGCGGTGAAAGAAGCACCGGTTTAGGACTCAAGGCAAGTGACGACGTTCCTAAGCTAATAACACAAATCGAAATGAACAAAACCCTAATAGTATGACAACAAAGCAATAAAAATGTTGGTAACTTACCTAGGTCCTCCTACCCTTCTAAGAACGTTCTACGGGACGATAGGCGGGATGGAAAAGTGATGAACCACGGAGTTAGTCGACACTGTAGGTAAGTGAAAACCCGCCCCCTTTAGATATAAGCCAAGAGGGTCGTCCAATGTCCAAAAATCGTCTAACTAGCCCAAGTAAAAAGGTGGATATGATTGCAAAATGAGGGAAGACCGACCATTACCGCTATCATCCTTCCGAGAGACTCGGTCCTTTTGTAGGCTCTTCACGGTAATAGTCGGTAAAAGGCTTATTTTTGAGATGTGGGGCCTCTTTTTGTGAGACGGTTTTCTTTTGGCATTTTCTTTCTTTTGCATTTTTGCTTTGTGTGTGTCTACGCCATTTCTTTTTTCTTCTTTTGTATTTTCTTTTTGGCTTTTTGTGCATTTTCTTTTTCTTCAGTCTCTTCTTTCTTTCATTCATTTTCTTTCTTTTTCTTTGATTGCCCTTTTGGCTAGATTTGAGTTGTAGGCATTTCTTTGCAACTAAGAAAGATGATTTCAACAAATTGCAACTTTATTGTGTGGATATGTGTAGGAGGTAGGGAAATGGGTATGTCGGGATGACGTCTTCCCTTCATACTCACAAAAAGGGGAGAACCTGGACTAGTCGAACAATCCCAAACACGGTCACCTAAGGGACGGGACTCGGCAACCAAGGCCTTTTCACACCGTGGGTGGTCATAATGGTCAAAATGCAAATCCCGTAGTAAATCCCTAGTAAGCTAGGTGGACTCAAGGTAAAGGACCAACGAAAATATTGATTTAGGGTAATTCTACTAGACTAAAGTCCAAGACTCAATTCATACTACTAAAAAGAGAAAGTAAACATTTGCACACTAGTCTCAAAACCGGGTTTTCGAAAATCTTTTTACACATAAGACACAACTACACATCACAAAACAAAGACACGACGAAAACAAAAGAAAAAGAGACAAAAGGCAACAAAACAAAACAAGATAAAACAAACACATAAACAAAACAAACACCACCCCGAACTTCCTAACAAATCACCAAATCAATCACAAATATGCACAAAGCTCCACCCGAGCACACAACTTCACATATCTCCTCCAAACTCCACAAGGAACAAAGAGGGAAAAGGGGTGAAGAGATGTTACCGGATGTCTTGAGAGCTCTCCAAAGCTAACGGTGATTAGGCAACCTATAAGGAAAAAGGGAGGCAAAACACGCACAACACAACAAAAGTACGACACAACGACACAAAAAGGAAAAGACACAAACGAAAATCTTTTTGATTTCTGTGGAAATTTTCCAAATTTTTAGGGTTTTCAAGATTTTTCGAAGAAACTACGAAAATAAAACTAATTACGATAGGATATCGCTCTCCCACACTTAAACCAAGCAATGTCCTCATGCTCGATCGTAGTGTATGGAGACACTAAATAAAAGAAAAGAAACTACAAAAATAAAGCTAAAAATCAAAAATAAAGTGGAGAAAAGGGTAGAACGTGTTCGGCTGGGGTGTAGTCAAGTCACCATGGGCCGAGACAAGAAAAGATATGGATGGGGGAAGAAATAAAAAGAAGGAAATAAAAGGAAATGGGAGGGGAGGACTAGGTGTAATCAAGTCACCTAGCCCGGATTCCGCCTAAATCCGACTAAATCCCGAAAAGTGAAGAATAAAGTGAAAAGACTTGTAACTTTGGATTTTGAAATGACTCCCAACGTAATCACGTCATCGAGAGTCGGGAGCAATAGCTACCAAGGCCCCGAGGGCCACCATGACACAAAAGTGTATAAGGGGAAGGGGACAAACAAAGGAAAACAAGCGATAAAAGACGGAAAAGAAAGGATAGTTGTCGTACCCATATGTTAGCAACTCACTCGCTCCATCGTCTTAGAGTTCAATATCGGCACATAGCTTGTCTTCGTCATTGCTATTCCTCTTCACTCTTGATAGGCCCGCATGGTTGAAGTATTAAGCTTGCAATGGTAGAAGGGAGTGGGATTTGATGAGAAAGTCGGTGTTTAGTGAAGATAAGATGAGGTGAGGGTATGTATATGGAGCGTAGGGGTCATATGATATGTGCATGGATAGGTAGGGAGGTTGGGAGGGGGTATAAAACGGTTGGGTGGGCTCTAATGTCGAGGAAGAGGCAAAAAAAAGGGGAGCAGGGGACCATCCTGGTCGGGATGGTTGGTCTCGGTCGGGATGACACACCCGTCCCGGTCGGGAAGATCCCTTCCCGGTTGGGATGACACTCCAGAAAGCCCACTGGTTGGCACACTCATCCTGATCGGGATGACATCCTTCCCGGTCGGGATGCTCCCTTCTAGCCTTTCCTAATCTTGATAGCTTCACCCACATGGCCACCAATACGTCGAGACATAGAATCTTTTCCCCAAAAGCTTGTCAAAAGCTTCAAAAACCGACTCCCATGCTCAAAACCAAGCTTCTATCATCATCTACTCTCCTTGAGACTTCATCTTCACTAAGACCTACCAAATAAACTCAAATAACGCTCATCAAGATCCCTCCCTCACATCACTCATCAAAATACCAAATTACAAGATTTCCACAAAAACTAACAACCCTAAAAACCAAAATATCCAAACAAACATAGACACAAAAACAAACACAAAAGAAAAGGGAAAAAAAGATATTTACATGATACTCTCACCATCTACTCCTCCATAGCCATCAAGGGCTCGAAGGAGTAAGTCAAATGCCCTAGCAACATCTTCTTTGAGGCTCACATGGCCGAGCCTAGCTACTTTCAAGAGCTTCCAAGTCGGAGGCGAGAAGCGATCATCTTCATTATGCTCGGGGTTTTCGTGATCTTCCGGGTCTTCCAAACCAACATAGCAACGACTCTTATGACCATCCGGTAGGTATAGTGGTCTAGAGTCATGCTCGGTGTTATGATGTGGGAGATCACACCCTAAGGGGATTGCTTCTTCTACGGGGTCGAGAGTAGAACTCTTTTCCACCGCCCGACAAGGATCCTCTTCATCAACCGTCTCACAAGACAAGGGACTAGAAATCGAGTGCGATAGAGGAGGAGAAGGCATCAAGTTTTCTTCATTGAAGGCTTTAGGATCCTCCAATTTCCCATTCAAGGCAAATTCCAAGGCATCTACCTCTTTTTCGCAAGTATTACGTTCCTTTTCACTCACCTTGTCTAGTTGGCCTAGAGGAGTCTTGTCTTCACTTGGCTTTGGATTGTCAAGATCCGGTTCATGACGAAGAAAATCGTACAAATCGAATTTGATAGCCAATACATCGGCTCCCCAAGAGTTACCTTGAGAATCATGTTCACATCCCTCCTCATTGTTGACCCTTGAAGCTTCGACTTTAATTCCTCCATTCTTCCCATATCTTCACCATTCAAGCAACACTCAACAATGATTTCTCGATTTACCCTCTCTTCTTCATTCATGGCTTCATGGTCGGGTTGATTTCCATGTGGAGTCAACCGACCTTCTTGCCCAAATGAACCTTCCCCAACAATTTGTGGAGCTCGAGTGGCCGACATCGTGATGTGAGCCATGAGTGCATCGATTCGAGCATCTTGCACCTTTTTTTGGGCCCTAAACTCCTCCCTAACCCCTTGTAATTGAATCATCATCTCTTGTTGACTCTTTTGCAATTAAATCATCATTTGACAAGTCTCAAAGTTGGGGATTTTTGGTTGTGGGTCACGTTGGGGTATTTGGTAGTTGTTAGGATATTCGAATGATCCTTGACAACTATCATGGTAACCATATGGAGGGCGTTCGTAAGATTGTTGATGAGGTTGATATGGTTGGTGAAATTTTGGGACTTGGCAATTTGCCCCATGATTGTTCCGTGACGATTGATGGAAGCTAGGACGTGCCATTTCCATAACGTTGCTATGATACCTAGGATGAACTAGAAGCACTTGAGAAAACGTTAGTATCCTAGTGCTTTTGAGGCACTAGGAAGGGAGAATAGCACACAAGAAGTAGAACGGAGATACACAAGGAGAAGAAAACACAAAGATCAAGAACAAAGTCTAAAATTAAGCACACAAAAGTCTAAACTACGCTGTCCCCGGCAACGGCGCCAATTTGACGGTAGTGTTTGTCGTCTATCCTACCAGTCAAATAATAACCAACTAACCTAACTGGGTAGCTAAGGCAAGTCGGGTCGAATCCACAGGGACGGGGAGTCGGACTAGGGTGTGCTACGGTCTAGGACTAGGTTCGAGACAAGCTAGATTAAGGGATAGACTAATGACTAAACTAGGTCTAAAACAAGAACTAACAAGGCAAAACAAGCATCTAATGACTAACGGAAGCTAATAAAATGATAAGAAGAAACTAGGGCTAGGCCGGGTTCATGGATGTCAATGGCATAAAAAGGGGAGAAACGGGGCCACTAGCGTGCTTTCGTAGCCTAGGTCACGTTCGGGATCTCGCTACTTAAACGGCCTAGGGGTCATCCTCACCACGCTCTCGGTACTAATGAAGAAACCAAACCTACAACCAAACAACCACATACAAGAGAAGAGGCAAGAAAAAACAAGGATTGATTGTCTCTAGTCTCACAAGCAATTCATCAAACATGTTGAGTGCAAGGTTAATAGGAAACAACAAAAACAACATCTAATACCACCCATCTCACCCTAATCATCCCTAATCACACCCAATCCCCCTACTAACCCTAGCAAGAGTCTACTCAATCATAACTAAACTAAAACTAACACTAACAAGAGAAACCAAAACAAGAACAAGAGCATACATATGTAAAACTAACAAGGATGATGAACAAAGCAATAAACAAGAGTTAAAGATTGAAACTTGAATGATAAAACAAAGATAAAGAGAAGAAAAAAGAGATTATACCATACTAGAGAAGATGAAATGAAGAAATCTTGCATAAATAGAAGAAAACCCAAATACATCAACCAAGGTTGTCAATCTTGGTTGGATTCTTCAAGAATTCCCAAAATACAAGAGTTAAACTAGGATTAAGGATTAACTAAGAACTAATCTACACTAATCTATGCTAATCTATGCTAAAGTAGTCTAGGGTTTAGTGGGTAATGTCTAATATATCATGTGATTACAAGAGGGGGGGTATATATAGGGTTACAAGAACCAAGTAGAAGAAATGAAGCAAATGCGGGCTGTATCTGCTCCTACCCGGTCCGGCAGCCCCTTCCCTGTCGGGAAGACAGAACAGCAGCCGCAATATACGTGTACTCCTTGTCGGTCAGGAAGGCTACTCTTCCTGCCCGGGAAGGGTCTTGTAGGCCTCCAATATGATCTTTAAGGTCCCTCCTTGCTTCTCATGGGCTTCTCATCGATTCTCGGGGCTCGGGATCGAGTCTAAGGGGCTCCGGAATGGGTCCCAAGGTCTCTGGATCGAATCTAAGGCACCGAGTGATCGTTCCTTCTCTTCGTTGGCTCCAAAAGTGTATGAAACGAGTCGGAATCGTTCCAAATCGTTCCAAATCTCCATAAAACGAGCTAGAAGAAGTATAAGTAGCCCAAACACAACAAATTAGGCACTACAAACTACACTTATCACCCGCCCGCACTTAGCGGCCTCTACTAAGACATCGTTCGTGTTCGTGTACGCGCGTTATTAAAATGATTAAATGATATGCAAACAACGTTTTTGGCTAAGCATGCGAATTATTCGTTAACTACGTCATTTTAATGCATCAAAACTATAGTCGAATTATTTAGCATGCGAGGTTCATTTATAAAACGATAAACATCGAAAATAAACAAAGCTCGTAAATAAATACAATATACACGGGAGGAAATACAACCCGGCCAAAACAAAATAAACAACAATAAAAAGAATAATCGAATTAAAAGCGGCAAATACTAACTAGAAATGGACCCGTATATAATAAATATAAACTAGACCGTAAGTTGAGTAAATGGACGAACTTCGATTAAATACACATTATATTGTGTATTAAACGGAGGACGGAGATATGGAACCTAGATGTGGTGCTAGCCCGATCCCGAATCCCGATGCCTTGTCCCGACTTATCATATCGTAACATCGGTGTCTAGATTAATTATGCATCGGATACGACTAAGGAGTCGTCGACACAAAACTAACCATGAAAGACCTTGATCAAAGCCGTGAAAGTGAAATAAAATGCATAAGTTTTGAAAAAGAAGATCGTGTGATTAACTTTGCACGCGACGACTAAGTCGCAAGGAAAAGACGAGGCTCGGATGATGCTTGAAGCTCTCGGTTTATTTGAACAAAGGGGACCCACTCGATCGAGTCATTGCAAGGACTCGATCGAGTGAACCCTTAGAGGAGCTACTGCCCGATTTTTGTAGTGCTACTCGATCGAGTAGCCTATGGCACTCGATCGAGTGCCCCTGTATGAGCTTTTGCTCACTTCGAAAACGTGATGGTTTCGTTTTTTTTTTATTTAAAATCGATGGTTGACCGAGTTAAATAGAAATATTGCATGATTTAAATTTAACTCGGCTTCCGGTGCTATAATCGTGTACTATACGATTATAATACCGTCATCGGAATTTTATCGAAGATGTTGGTATTATTAGATCGAAATTTTGATTAGTGACGAAATTGTGTCCCTCCGCGTCACAAGATCGATATTAATCCTTACGGATTATGTGATATCGATTTTCGCGTCAATAGGTTCCGTACTAATCTCGGAAATGGAATCGGGCGCAACTACGAATGACCACGATCACGTTATGCCCTTGAGTACATGGGGCGGCGCTCCTCGAAAGGGTGCCACCTCCGTCGTGACTCGTAAAGAGATTAAACGGAATTGAGATGGTCGTCGTAGTCAAACGTGTTCGAATCCGAGTTTTATTACTATATACATATACGCGGTATATAAATTGACAATAAAAAGAACGAGAATTAAAATGCGATAATTATAAAAATGTTAGTGTTAGTATGCTAATACAACTATAATATAAAGTATAATATGTATATATATAAATCGAGATAGAAAAAGATAGAAAAGATAGAGACGGGGTTGATGACAGCCTCAACATACATGCTTAGAATGGCCTCGGAACAGACTCGTAAATAGCGACGAGAGCGCGGGAGTATCGAGGATGTATGTAAAGTTATGGTGTGTGTGTGTGGATGGTTTTGCCAGTTTTTTGAGGGACAATGACTCGGTTTTTGCTTGGTGTTGCTTAGGGTTGTAGAGTAGAGAGGATGTAGGACTTAGGTTGAAATGTAGGGTTTTGAAGCATGTGGCAAAATCTGAAAATGAAGAGCACAAGGAGGGGTATTTATAGAGTACACCCCTCGACCTAGGGTCACTCGATCGAGTGGCCCTAGTGCACTCGATCGAGTACCCTGAGGAAAGGGGTCTGTTGCGTTTTTTTGGCTCCACTCGATCGAGTGAGGTCAATCCACTCGATCGAGTGGATCGAGTTGGCGAGCCATTTTAGGAAATGGTTGACTTTTTTGAATTTTTGAAAAGTATGTTTGGGCGCAAGTTTCTAGAAGCTCACTTGGCTGACTTTGAGGACGAATTCGTCTTTGACCGGGTTTTGACCCGGTCGCCAAAAGACGGTTTTTATTTTTGGTGTCGGTTTTGGCCCAAATTAGTCTTATTTTATTGGGAACGACCCACTGGGCTTGGATTTGAGGTCGGTTTTGATAGATTTGTACTCCGCTAAATGTCCCCGTCGGATATTATTGATTCCGAGTCTGTATTCGAGTGTACTAAGTCACGTTTGCGTCCGATCATCATCGGGTGTTTTGTCGGGAACTACTATAGACACTAGCAGGCAAAATGTGGGTGTCTACAGGGCCCCCACTCTGACTGAGGCTTGGACAAGGCGAAAGTCAGAGTAGCTACAAGGTCAATCGTAGATTACGACCTGGCAGCCTTCCGGTCGGGTCATTTATAGTCCAGTAGACTTGCGTGAAGGGCTCGCTAGCCATATGCAGAGGGTCATACCTGTCTTGATGTTGATAGCTCCGTGGGGAGTAAATGTGCTACGCGGAGACTTGCTTCTGAGGTCTGGGTCGTACCTGTATGCTGACACATAACAACTTGCATGTAACACATAGGCGAAACACCGACTCATGCTGGGGAAATAAAACATTGAATTTTTGAAAAGCAAAATTTTAGAATTTTTTTTTTAGATTTTTTTTTGGAATGCTCGGACGACTTGACTCCTGATCCCGGGCTCTAAACTGAAATTACGCCTGCGCGTGAGTGGGGCCCAGGTTTTGCTGAGGAGGCACGACAGTTAGGGTTTAGTTAGGTTTTCCTATTATAAATATAGGAATTCCTGCTTCAACTTACTGCATCCCAAATCAAAACTCCTTCTTCTCCTCAAAATATTTTAGACTTTCAAAAAGACTCAACTATCTACTATGGGTATCGAGCACTTAACCGCGATGCTTTTAGCTTGGTCCCAATATTTTCGGGACGAGGAGAAGTTTCAACTGACCCAGATGGGAATCGTCAGTTTATTCCCACTTCAACGTCTGATAATTGACTCACACTTTTTGGACACTTGCCTAACATTTTGGGATACTACCCATCACGTTTTCGCGTTCCCGCGAGGGGAAATATGCCCTCTTCCTGAGGAGATCACAACTATAGGCGGTTGGAGCCTTGTCGCCCGTCCTGCTATCGCTCCCTTCTATCCTGATCCAAGGAGGAGGCTGAGGGATTTCTTGGGTTTGTCTCATGCTGAGACAGACCGAATGGTGCGGGGAAATTTCGTTTCCCTTTTCGACCTAGCCGGCAAGTTTATGAACAATCAAGATGTGAGGGCTACTGCTACCCATAGACGTAAGGCTTTCGCCTTTTGCATGTTGCATCGTTACGTTTTTGAAGGGATGATGGAGGCTGACTCGTGCCTGGGTCAGATCAGGCTGATTGGTGTAATTGACCAGATGGAGACTGGTCATAGCCCTGGTGGCTAGCCACCGTGGAGATCATCATGGGCCTAGATGCTAGGAGGCTTGACCCGGACCGACAGCTGACGGGGAGTATTCGCCTTCTGCAGGTATACATCTCACGATTTTTTTTTGCGCGAATTTTATGATGTACGTAAGTCACTCGATCGAGTGGAACCGTCACTCGATCGAGTGACCTCTTTGACGAGCTTCAGCCTGTTTTCAGAGGGCTTACTCGATCGAGTCAGCTGTAATACTCGATCATGTGGCTTCTAGCGAACCATTCCGTTGCTTACGAAATTTGTGTATTCTTTCTTCAGATTTGGTTGTCTGAAGGCCTGTTGATCATAGAGTCCCCACCGAGTATACCTAATTACCGTAGCAGCCAAATTTGCTCGAGGAGGCGACGAATAAGCTCGAGTCATCATATAAACCGAGCTTATTGGGATGAGGAGCTGGTGTTTCACCGGGGTCCCTTAATTAGGTGGACCGTCGCCTGGTGGTTTCTCTCCAAACTGACGGGATTGGCCAAGAGAGACCAAGCCCGCTACTTGGTGATCCTGTCTCTCGACTGGACAGTTCACGTTTACCCGGACCGCATCCTGAGGCAGTTCGGTTCGTCTCAGTGTATTCCTGAGACTGAGGCAATCATTAGCGTCACGCTCCAATTGACGGACGCTATGTGTGACACATGGCTACAATGGTGGTTCACCCGTCCCATGTGGACTATACCCAACCATTTCCAATCCGCTTGGGTTACACGTGCATATCAGAAGTGGACTTCCGAGGAGTCCGAGGAAGCTCGCAAAGCCTTGAAGGTTGATGAGGCCTTCGAACTAGTTCGCCGGGAGACGGCGAAGGACAACAGGGGTTTCTTCGACGAGGGGGAGACTCCTACTACTTTAGTCCGATTAGAATCGGGTCTTAAGTCACATACTAAGACTCGATCTAAGGATGCCGGTGCTAGCAGCACGCGGGGGCAGCCAAGCCCCCAGACTGAATTGGAGAGACGACTTGGGCCAAGACGGGCGGTCAGAGACCGACTTGGCCGACGTGACCGGCTTCCTGAGCCTGTGAGGGCCCGACTTGGGCCCATCGAAGTGATTGAGGACTCGAGTTCAAAGAAGCGAGTCCAAGCTAAAGCGGTTCCCATGGTGATTCGGGAACGCTCCCCTCCGCGTCGTCGCCAGTGGACGGCCAAGGAGGCCAAAGACAAGGGGAAGGGAAAGATGCCCTGAATACCGAGTCCTTAATTTTTATTATTATTTGAATATTATTACTATTTTTTTTGTGTGCTTTTTTGTCATTGTATTTTTTTTTGCACTTGTAATTTCCCGAGTTTAACGGGGTTTTAGTAATTAATAAAGGAAGTTTATTATTAAAGCGTTCCTGTCTTTTCTCGATTGCACTGGTTTTGCCCTTTTGAGGGGCTGCCTACGTATTTGCAATTAGCGGAATGAAACCAAACGAAGTTCAAGCTCAGTAAATTGGCAATCTCGAATTACACCAAGACTATTAGTTCAAGATGTTTGTGACAGTAGAATAAATAATTCTAGCTTATTGACTTGCTTTTTGTAAAAAAAATGATTTTGATAAATTTTGTTAATGACATTGAGAAAGGCTAAGGGTAGTAACGCTTCAGCTGGTCCAAGTTGATCGGGTTGACGAACTCATTCCCGTCCAGGTCCGTCAGCATCACTGCTCCTCCTAATAGGATCTTCTTTACCAAATATGGCCCGGCCCAATTAGGTTTGAATTTTACCCTTGGGTCAACTGGTAGTAAAGCTCAGACAAACTTAAGAACCAGATCCCCCTCCTTAATGTTTCTGGGTCTCACCCTTTTGTTGAAGGCCCGCTGGATCCTTTTCTGATAGATTTGGATATTGTTGAGGGCATGAGATGGTCGTTCGTCTAGTAGAACCAACGAGTCATACCGTGCTCGAACCCAATCAGCTTCGGGTACTTGACTTTCTAACAGAATTCTGAGGGACGGTACCTCCAATTTAACTGGTTGGACTGCCTCCATCCCATAAGTTAGGTAATACGGCGTCGCCCCGTTTGCGGTGCGAATTGACGTCCGGTATCCCCATAGGGCAAAAGGTGTTTTGTCGGGCCAGTTCCGGTAATTATCAGCCATCTTTTTTAGTATGGTGACAATTGTTTTATTGGCCGCCTCTACTGCTCCATTCGTTTGGAGACGATAGGGCGAGGACATATGCCTTTGAATTTTATACTTGGTCAGCAGGGCCGCAGTTTCGGCTTGAAAATGAGTCCCGTGATCACTGATAAATTCATATGGGATGCCATACCGACATATTATCTTGTTCTGGATAAACTTGGCGACATGCTTAGCATTCAGAATGCGATATGATTCAGCTTCGACCCATTTGGTGAAATAGTCGATAGCTACTAAAATGAAACAATGTCCGCCAGTACCATAGGGATTTATTTTCCCGATTATGTCGATACCCCATGTCGAGAATGGCCAAGGCGACGTCATGGTATAAAGAAGAGATGACGGCATATGTTGCACATTGGCGAACATTTGAGAGTTATGACAATGTTTGACATATAACTGGCAGTCGGCTTCCATAGTATTCCAGTAATACCCGAGTCTCATGATTTTTCGGACCAGCATCTGGGCATTCATATGTGGGCCACATTCACCATCATGTATTTCGGCCATAACCTTTTCGGCTTTATATTTATCAACACAAAGGAGAAGAGCCCCCTGTGCCGTTTTTTTGTACAGTTGTCCGTCATCGGTACGGACAAACTGGGTGGGTAGCCTCCGTAAGGCTTTCTTGGCTTAGCCTTCAGTCCCGGGAGGATATTCTCCGTTTGTCAGGTACGTTAATACAACCTGATACCATGGTTCAGGATCAGTTATCTCAATGTCTTCAATGTCGTGAATGTATACCGGCTCGGACCGTCGTTCGACACAAATTGGCATACTGGTCACGTGGTCGGGAATATTCAGCAAAGATGCCAATTTTGAGAGTGCATCTGCAAACTGATTCTCTTCCCCAGGCAAGTATATGTACTCTACCCTTTGGAATTGTTTCTCGAGATCCCTTACTCGTGCCTGGTAGGCCATGAGATTAGCGTTCCGAATTTTCCATTTTTTAAGTTCTTGGTTAATGACCAAGGATGAGTCACCGTGTACCCGGAGATTTGTGATCCCTAGATTGGCGGCGGCTTGTAGCCTGTAAATGCATGCTTCGTATTCGGCTGCATTATTGGTAACATTAAAGTCCAGTTTGATGGACACGGGAGTATGCTCCCCTATTGGTGAGATTAGGAGGATCCCGACTCCGAACCCTCGAAAATCGGATGCTCCTTCGAAGTATAAATTCCATGTTTAGGTATCGGTATGGAAGATATCTTCATCTTGGAAGGACCAGGTGTCGGTGTGTCCTTCTTCGGTTACCGGGCTATCGGCGAGAAATTCAGCTACTACTCGCCCCTTAATGGCCTTTAACGGCACAAATTTTAGGTCGAACTCTGCCAGCATTTGAGTCCATCTAGAAATTCGGCCATTGAGAACGGGCTTTTCGAAGAGGTATTTGATTGAGTCCATCTTGGATAGCACATGGACCTCCTAGCTGAGCATATAGTGTCGGAGCTTCTTAGTGGCCCAAACCAGAGCCAAGCTGTCTTTTAAAGCATGGTATATTTGCACTCATACTCTAAAAACTTTTTGCTGATGTAATAAATAGCTCGTTCTTCGGAGTCAACTGTCTGAGCCAGCATAGCCCCCATGGCTGTCTCGGTCGTCGTTAGGTATAACGAAAGAGGCAAACCGGGTTGAGGTGGCATTAAGTGTAACACCCCGTGCTTTTGACCATTTTAGTTATTTATAATAACGATTAATATTAATAAATCAAGTCTCGACAAAATATTTTATATAGTAATATTCAATTCTTGTGTCTTTGGAACTTTTCTATTGCACTTCATTGTTTGCAAAACTGAAATTTCTATTGCTATCGAAATTCTGCGCGATTTCGTAAAACGGTTCCTATTTTCTCATACGGACTCCGATTAGGCGTTTCAAAAGCCTAAATTTATTAATTTTTCAAGATCTACACAATGGTGATATTCAAAATTACAATTTATAAGTTCATCATAAAAATATTATACTGGACAGCTCCTTTACTACGAAAATCGTCACCCGACGAATCGTTTCTCGACATTCGATTTCCGTACTTCTTTCCTAACCATGGTGTGACCAAATAAACTCAAAAAATTACCCTAAGGCATGCCATACCGTCACTTTGAAGTCCAAGCCTCAAAATATGCTTTTCTAATCAAAAACACCAAATAGGGTATGTACCTCTTAAAGTATGCTTAGCTACTTTTGGTAATTGTCAAGTTCTTGTCCACCCTTTGCGCCCCCATCTAATGCACGACGTGTGTGCTTATAACCAGCCGAGTGCAGAACCGGAATCGTGTCCCTACTCCAAATATGGAGGCCGATTCTATCCTCCGGGTCTCTGACCTGATTAATCCTACCACGGCTGAGTGGCGACGTGATTTAATTCAGGAGCTCTTTATACCTCAGGAAGCTGCTATTATCTTACAAATTCCGCTCAGTAAGAGGCTCTCGGACGATCAATTATATTGGTGGCCGAGTGCTAATGGGGAGTATAGTGTGAAGTCGGGTTATTGGCTTGGTAGTAGATCTGTTCCGTCGGTGGTGGACTCAGAGCCTCCGGCTATCTGGAGAATGATTTGGGGCCTTAAGACTGTGCCTAATTTGGCTCATTTCTTATGGCGAGCTAGTACGGACACACTTGGGGTTAGGGCTAACTTGATGAAACGTCATTGTATTCCCGACGCCTTATGTGCTTTCTGTAATTGTGAGGCCGAATCGGTTATGCACGCCTTATTCCACTGTAGCTGGGCTAAGGATATTTGGTTGCGGAGCGAGTTTCGCGAGAGTTTTATGCCTGCCTCTGTTTCTTCTTTCATTGGTTGCCTTTCTTGGTTTCTTTCGCAGGTGTCGGGGGTCGCAAGAAGTCGGTTTCTGGCTATGTTATGGGCGATTTGGTACATCCGTAACCTCCGTACCTTTGAGGAATCTCCCCCTCCCCCTGAAGTTATCATTACTGGCATGCTTCATCAAGTTGAGGAATATGACAGGTATGGAGCAGTCATGCGTGTTCAGGGCTCACTATCGGTTCAGCCAGGTATTGCGAATTGGAGTCCACCAATGGTTGGGTTCTTAAAAATCAACACCGATGCTGCTGTCTTTGTTAACGAAGACATTGGTTTGGGGGTGATCGGCAGAGATGTTGAGGGACGTGTTGTACTAGTCGCCTGTAAACGCATTCAGGGAGGCGGGGAGTCGATTATTGCGGAGGTACAAGCGGTGTTCAGAGGACTCGAACTGGCGCACCAGCTCCGCTATGACCGTGTGATCATCGAGAGTGATTCGAAAGTTGCGATTGATGCTATTTTAAAGGGTCGAATAGACCGAACCCTGTTTGGTATGCTTGTCGAGGATGTTTTAGCTTTCCGTCCTTGATTTATTAGTTGTATTTGGTCTCATGTTAGGAGAACGGGTAATGTAGTGGCGCACCATGCTGCGAGATTGTGCGCGAGAAGCGGGGAGAATGTCCTGTATGTTTCTAACTTTCCGAATGCGATTCTTGCATTAGCGGAAATTGATATTATATAAAATCCCCTCTTTTATAACCAGCCATTTTCTCTTCATTTACTCATCCATTCACTCACTTAAACACTCCTTCAAAGATCCATCTAAAAACCAAAGAAAATCATACAAGTTCTTTTAAGTTCTAAGGTGTTTACATTACCATATCTCAAGAGCACATACTCTTTCTTTTCCTTACCTTATACTCTTTATTTTTAAGTCTTATTCCTATTATATTTACTAACTTACTTTGTTTGTGTGTCCTTCTAACTTATTCATCAAGAGGAGCAAGAGGAAGGGGGCTTCGATCTTAGTATATTTGATTTCATAGTTGATCCGGAGAACATGTCTATAAGATCTTAGTATATTTACTAACTTACTTTTGTTACTTTTTCTATAAGATGTACCAAATATGAATTTTGATTTTTGGATTATTAATGAACATGTCTTTTGCGGATCAATTAATTATTGTTTTTGGATCAGACGTCTTGTATGTGCGGATGCAATTGTAACGATTAAATTAAGCAGGCGGTAAAAATTAGAACAAACGTATATTATACAGTTTCTTACAGGAATGTTGCATTATAATTAGAATAATGTTGCCTTTGAAAAAATTGGATATGTTGCATTAACACCAAAATAATGTTGCCTTTATGTTTCATTCGGGCAAAAATATGTTGCATAACATTGAAATAAGTGTTGCAAAATTTTGGAGGGAGAAGGCAAAAGTGTTGCAAATATATATTTAAAGTGTTGCAATTATTTCTCAAGAATGTGTTGCATTTGGATATCTTTGCAACATTTTTAAAAAATGTTGCATTTGAGAAGAAAATGTTGCACAAAGTGTTACATTAAGCTATTGCAACGGAGCTTTAAGCAACATAGTTAAAAAAGTTGCATAAACCATAAAGCAACATTTTAGAGGTCATATGCAACATTTTTGCGGCGTTGCAATTGGCCTTTATTGTAGTAGTGAACATTTCTCCAAGAAAAAAAACATGTTATATCGTTTTTAAGGAATTTAGGTATTATTTGGTTTTGGAGTTAGAGCGGATAGTGAACCAAATCTCGAAAAGACCCGAGATTGTTCTACTTTTGAGAACTTGAGAATACCCTATGGATATTTAAGAATCACCAAAAATAAATTAAAGGAAAACCTTAGCCTAACCTTAGGAAATATATATCGTATCAACCTAGTAGTTGTGAATTTTGAGGACGAAATTTTCTTAAGGGGGGTAGTCACTATAACAACCCGGTTCTTCTAATGACATTAATTAACAAGGGGGAAAATAATTAAGTCGTAAAAAGGGATAAAAATTTAAAACCATCGACTCAAGTGAGTATTTTACCGATAAATGAACCGTTTGTTAAAATACAACAACTGAAACCCGAATTACAAATTTCTAAATACAATAGTCTGACAAAATTTGTGTTACAAGATTTATAGTTTGACACTCTCATCTGCCACACTGTATCTCTTGCACTCACGCATGCCCCCATGTCCAGTCTTGATGGTTCGTCAACCTGAATGCATATTTAAATATACATGTCCCACTTAGTGGGAGTAACCTAACCGTCCTTCTAACATGGCCCCGAATAATCGAAGTAGTACAACGTTTAGGTTATCTAATTAACAGATAAGCAGGCATGTCACATTACAAATCGACATGTATACAATGTGAGATACACATGAAGTGATTTCAGTTAACATGCGAATCAATTTAAATATATAAGACATGTAGGTTATATAGAATAAAGTAATACATACATCATATGAGTTTCATGTGAATAATACAGTAAAACATAGATCATGGATTCATAGAAATGTCATGTGAAAATAGAGTAAGACATACATAATACAAATCGTATGAAACATAATATAAATCATAATCAATATTCAAGCAAGACATATAACAAAACATCACTTCCCATTATCAAGCATTTCAATCACATCATTAGTCATAAGAGTATAGAATAGTAACAAAGCATAATAGCACATGTGATTTAGAAAACTGTAGTCATTTACTTTTAAAAACAATGGTTTCCTTTCACATAATGCACGAGACGTGACTACTAATGTCTCATGCACACTTAAGGCTTGCATCTCACCATAAATGCGGATGGGAGCATCAATCCCGCCAATCATATCGATACTAGGAGGTTTACATCTCACCCCTAGTGCTCAATAGGATCGAACACCTAAATTGACTCGGTTTAGTCGACTGACATACGGAGAAGAAGAACTGCAAGTGCATGGACTCAGAGGCCCCGCTAAACCGAACATGTCCCATACACTGCTAAGGCAAAGGTCGGATGGTATTCCGCCCACAAAGATATCCGATATAGAGAGTGAGAGCTGATCAGTGCCCTTGTCTATGTATGCGCACACACCTAATCCATACTCTTGGTCTCGGGAAAGAGAACCTTTACACAACCGAGCCCCTCAATGGCAATTGGACTACTACTACTCTATCGACAAACTCATAAAGAGCTGGCTGCCGATTTACTTCTTAGAATTTTCTCGCACCGGCAGGATGCATCATGGCCTCCCATGAGCAGTGACTCCGAGTGTCGTAGTCTACTTTCGAAGCTGTCTTCTATCGCATCGCCTTATAAACTTTACCAAGATAGCGCCCAACACGAAACGTAGTCTGAATTTGGGTGTCTTATAAAGACAGAGTCTCTGGAATATCGAGCTCAGCGGTCATCGTGGGGCACATGTCTGATGACCAGAGGGATGAAACAATACCGAGTTCCATAAGGATGACCGGTCTGTGGGCTGTGTATTGACTCGGAACAAGTCATTACAACATGGAATGGTGAAGACGACTCAGAGGGTATGTCCAGGGCACATGTTCATTTTCACCATGATTGGTGTCGATAACATCGTTCGTGAAAACGTGTCTGATCACCGGCTTAGGTAACACACCGACTAGAAGTGCGGTTGTTCCTATGGAATTTAAGTATGTCGATTTTAAGATTAACAAACATTATCAATCGTCGTAAAATTTATCTTAACTAATAGTTTTAGTATACTGATGTAAGAGATTTGGAACATTTTATTTGAGATATATTATTTGAAGCGTTCATTAGTTGAGATTTGATTAAAGATTCAATTATTTATAAGTACATTATTTAAGATGGGTTCCTTTATCCTGACTTGGTCTATGTTGACTTAAAGCCAAAGTTTGACCAAGATAGACTAGTCAGCCCTTTGTTTTGACTTAGTCACTAATTAGTTCTTAAGTACTTATTATAAAGTTTAAGTGTTGTTTTGCACATTTAAGCATTGTTTAACTTAGTACTTTTGGGTTATTCGTCTTTTAATACTCTATACTTTTTGGGCATAAGTATTTAATACATTTATTGTTCAAGTGTACGTATTTAGTATTTTTATACGGTTTCGTATTTGTACCAGTATACTTATCTCTTAAAGCTTATTTATACTTAGTAAAATATTTCAAACACCAAATAAATCAATAATAATTATAAAAACCATTTTTAACCTTATTAGGTATCATATTTCTCAAAACATAGAGTTTTACAAAAGTAACTTTAAGTAATAACAAAATCGATAATATTATTAAGGATACTAAACGAGTCATTTTTCAAATGTTATTTTTAAGTTTTGATTTTCATACTCAACATACTTTTATAAGTTAGGTTTCCAGATATAAAGTCATTTTTCAAAAATAATAAGGTTTATTATTTTTAACAAATTAAAAACGAAAACAGTGCGGTTTTCAATACTTTCTTTTAAATCGTTTAAAATACTTAAACGTCATTAAAGTAAACCAAAATTTTATTTTGGGTACCTATACTTGTACGTAAATTATACCCAGAATTTTAGTTTAAAATACTTTATAAATGTTCTTAAATAAAATATTCTTTCCAGATCTGACCCATTTTAGTACAAATTTTATAAATGAAAATATATATGATGGATTTATATGAAATTTGCATACACATCTTAAGCATCATCAGAAACATAACATAAATTTTCCAAGTCCTAAAGAAACGTTTAACATCACGAAACATATCATTTTCTCAGACAGTACATAAAATCATACAGTACCAGTTTACGAAATAAATCATTACTAAATATATATTTTCATAAAAACTTACTTTTCTTATTTTTATCATATTCTAGACATTTAGATCTAAAACTTTCATGAAGGAAGCTAAGGCTAATTCAAAACATATTTTACACATAAAAATCGTGAACATACATCACACATCACAGAATCCATTTTATAGCATGTATTGTTAAGTGATAAATCAACAAATAGTTAACTTTAAACTTGGTGATCTAATAATTTAGTCCTAAACATGATGTTATATGTTAGTTAGAGTCTAAACACTATACTACGAGATTTGAGGGAGAAGAAAAGTTAGGTTACCTATTAGCAATTCTCCGGATCAACTATGAAATCAAATATACTAAGATTGAAACCCCCTTCCTCTTGCTCCTATTCATGAATAAGTTAGAAGAACACACAAACAAAGTAAGTTAGTAAATATAATAGGACAAAGACTTAAAAATAAAGAGTATAAGGTAAGGAAAAGAAAGAGTATGTGCTCTTGAGATATGGTGGTGTAAACACCTTAGAACTTAAAAGAACTTGTATGATTTTCTTTGGTTTTTAGATGGATATTTGAAGGATTTTTAAGTGAGTGAATGGATGAGTAAATGAAGAGAAAATGGCTGGTTATAAGCACACAAGTCGTGCATTAGATGGTGGAGCAAAGGGTGGACAAGAACTTGACAATTACCAAAAGTAGTTAAGCATACTTTAAGAGGTACATACCCTATTTCGTGTTTTTGATTAGAAAAGCATATTTTGAGGCTTTGACTTCAAAGTGACGGTATGTCATGACTTAGGGTGATGTTTTTGAGTTTATTTGGTCACAGCATGGTTAGGAAAGAAGAACGGAAATCGAATGTCGAGAAACGATTCGTCGGGTGACGATTTTCGTAGTAAAGGAGCTGTCCAGTATAATATTTTTATGATGAACTTATAAATTTTAATTTTGAATATCACCATTGTGTATATCTTGAAAAATTAACAAAGTTAGGATTTTGAAACGCCTCAATCGGAGTCCGTATGAGAAAATAGGAACCGTTTTACGAAATCGCGCAGAATTTCGATAACGATAGAAATTTCAGTTTTGCAAACAATGAAGTGAAATAGAAAGGTTCCAAAGACACAAGAATTGAATATTACTATATAAAATATTTTTTCAAGACTCGATTTATTAATATTAATCGTTATTATAAATAACTAAAATGGTCAAAAGCATGGGGTGTTACATTAAGACTGGCGGTGCAGACAGGATATCCTTGATCTTGTCGAAAGCAGCTTGGCACTTGTCATCCCATAGTACCCGTTCCCCTACTTTCAGCTTCTTGAAAATTGGTTCACACACCATGGTTAGTTTGGAAATGAACCGACTGATATACTGGACTTTCCCGAGAAATCCCCTTATTTCTTTTTCGGTTTTAGGAGGTTGCATCTCGGTAATGGCTTTGATTTTAGCTGGGTCGACCACGATACCTCGTTGGCTAACGATATGACCCAGTAATGTACCTGATGTTACCCCGAAACTGCACTTTTGAGGTTTAGCCTCATGTTGTACTTGCGCAATCGGGTGAAGAATTTTCTTTGGGCGGTGATGTGACCGTCCCGTTCTTTAAATTTGACGATCATGTCATCTATATAAACTTCTACCTCTTTATGCATCATGTCATGCAATAAAGTGGTAGCGGTATTTTGGTACGTGGCCCCATCATTAATGAGACCGAATGGCATGACGGTATAGCAGTAAGTACCCCAAGGTGTAGTGAAGGTAGTCTTACTCATATCTTCTTCCGCCATCTTGATCTGATTATATCCGGCATACCCGTCCATGAATGATAGAAGGGCATGATCGGCTGTGTTATCCACCAATATGTCGATGTGTGGTAACGGAAATTCATCTTTCGGCCTCGCCTTGTTAAGATCCCGAAAATCCACGCATACCCGAACTTTTCCGTCCTTTTTAGGAACCGGTACGATGTTTGCGACCCAGTCCGGATATTCGGACACCTGTATGAAGTGGGCTTTGAACTGTTTATCGACTTCTTCTTTTACCTTGAGTGACCACTCGGGCCTCATTCGGCGGAGCTTCTACTTAACCGGTTTGCACCCGTCTTTGATCGGTATGTGGTGCTCGGCTATTTCCTGGTCTATCCCCGCCATGTCCTTGTAGGACCATGCGAAGACATCTTTGAACTCTTGGAGGAGGTTCGTGAATTGCTGTCTCTCCTCGGGATCTAAGGATAACCCTATCTTAAGTATCTGAGGCTCTAAGGTTGTTCCAACATTAATGGACTCGGTCTCTTCAATTACCGGATGCCGAGATTCCCTTTGCTCTAGCTTCTCGACCAGATGTGGAGGTAAGGGTACCTGTTCGTCGGGTTTCTCAATGTCATTGCATAAAATATTTTTTAAAGCAGAATTTAAAAGAGACAAGTCGTAAGCAGAACGATTGTTATTATTATTGATTGCAAATTTTGAAAACAGCTCGAAAAGAGCAGCCATCTGATCATTGGTCAGTGGCGGGATTGGTAAGGCACTCGGGACAGACCCCGAAGTGCCAGCAGCAGGAATGACAAAAGGGAGAGGGGTTACAGGAATAACTCTAGCACCGGACTCCCTAGACTCGACCTTAGACTCTGACTCAGACTCAGGCATGTCTCCCTCTTCAGTGACCAGCTTGTAGATCTTTCCCTGACTGTCAGTCCATTTGACAGTCTTTCTCCAGGCCCTGTTTCCCGTCTCGGAACCAACATCCGAGATCAGCTTGGTCGGGTCAAACCTGTTGCTGCGGAGAATCAGGTTGACCAAGTCTTTCTTTGGAGTCGGGGTTATGGTGTCTTCCCCGAAGAGTAGCCCCAGCGCGGGCTCAGCATTGTTAGCTCCATCATATTGGATAAGAGCAAACACATCGTCCGAGATGTAGTTGCAGTCCCGGGACGATTGGGTCCCGAGGTGCACAACATTGGGTTGATATAGACCAATCTGAATAGCCCCAAATACCAGTGTGACAAAGTAGTCAGTCAACCGTGGGATGTAAGGGCTCAAGTGGATACCCTTAGTGATGTTGCAGGCTTTTTCGATTCCTGCTCGGACAATGTTGCCCGGAGTGGTGGTCAAACCAAGGCCGAAGTGAGAGTCTTCGTCCTTAAGGACCTCGATAATATTCCCAGCTGGAAGATTGGGTCGAGAGGTAGCCCCCGGAAAGTATCCTAGGTTTTGGAGCATCGTGTCAATGCTCGTGGTGAAGTAGGGCCTGAAAAGGTACTCTTTCTCGATCATCCCCACAAAGTCGAACCCCCAGAGGTCCGTCCGGCCTGTAACGTTACAGCTAGCCACAGTCATTGGGGTTGCCTCTAAGGTAATAACATTGTCGAGTAAAGGCAACTTGATCTTTCGGTGGAGGGTGGAGGATACTGCTTTGACCGCGTGAATCCATGGCCTCCCTAGGAGCAAATTGAAGGATGAGGTGACATCAATCACCTGGAATTCAAGCTACTTCTCTATTGGGCCCGTTATAACAGTCATCTTTATGGCCCCAGCTACCGACTTTGGGCTCCCGTCAAAGGCTTGGATGGTCTGAGCCGTCGGGATATAATCGGCCTCGGTGATGCCGAGGGCTTTGGCGGTCCTTAAAGTAAGGACATTCACAGAAGACTCATCATCAACTAGGGTCATCGGGAGGTATTTCCCTCGGCAGATCACCGTAATGTACTGTAGAGAGCCAGATTATGGGAGGCCCCGAACGGCGGTAGGTCAGCTTCCGAGAAAGTGATCATTGGGCCTCCTTCCTTAGTTTTGCCCTTCAGGTGGGGCAGGACCGTGTCTACCATTTCAGCAGGGGTAACCAAAGAGTCGACCTTAATTTGATCGAGAGCCTTAGTGAGTGCTTCTCGATGTTCCTGTGAGCTTACTAGGAGTTGCCATATGGTGAGGTCAACTCGGGTCTTATTTAGTTGCTTCACGAGAGTCGTTTCAGCAGTCGGCTCCTCAGGGGCGACTTCCGTCCTGAGGGGTTCAGTGACGGTTGTCGGGATAGGGGTGTCCCTAGAGCTAGTGGCTTGATAGGGACGACCAAGGTGGTTACTTGCTAAGACTCGGGATTTAGTCTTACAAATCTCCTCGGAGGTGATGGGGACAGTTTCCCCTTTAACGAGGTAGACATCGTCCTCGTCGTCAAACCAGATCCCGTTCACTTGCGGGATAAATGGAGAGATAAGATGAGAGCAATCAATCGCCTCCCCGGCAAATATGGCATGGGAGCTGAAAGGGTTCTCCTTGTTACTCGTCTTATCTCCAGGTAGCGGGATTTTACCGCTCTCAATCAAGTCCTGGATCAAGTGCTTCAGTTTCCAGCACTTTTCGGTATCATGCCCATTGCCTCGGTGGTATTGGCAATAAGCTTAGGCAATGTAGTTCTTGGAGCGTCGCTCGACCGGAACTTCAGGAGTTGGGCCTATCGGTTGGATTAGGCCCTTCGAGGATAGCCTTTGTAAGGCATAGGTATAGTTGGTACCTATATCAGTGAAAACCCGAGGTGGGGTGTTCTTCTTGGACGGGGCATCTAGTAGATTAACCGCGTCGAAAATGCTGCGGGTTGCAGCTTGGGGCTTAGTAGTGGAAGAGGAAGCCTCTTGGTATCCTTTACTAGAGGCCTTAGTAAGGCCCTCCAGTCTCAGGTCGTCTTCAATTCTCATACCCATTTCAGTAAGGGTGGTGAAATTGGGTATGACAGCGTACCGGAGATGAACTCGGTAGGAGGGGAGGAGATTTTTGACAAAAGCCTCCACTAAAGTCTTCTCACTGGGCTTATCGACCAGTTTCATGCTCTCGGTCCTCCAGCGTTGATGGTACTAAGTAAAACCTTCTTTTGTCTCTTGGGCGATAACCTCCAAAAATCGCATTGTGGTTTGGATCTCGGTGTTGTCAGCATAGTTCCGAGCAAACTCTGTAGCCACATCATCCCAAGTAGGGTATTTTTTCGGGTCTAGCCTGTAGTACTAGGCCCGTGGGTGCTTTTCAAGGGACGCAGCAAAAAGATTCTTGAACATTGCAGATACTACTCCCTTGATGGCCTTGAATTCTTTGAAGGCCCGTACATGTAGTAACGGGTCTTCGGTTCCCTCAAACATTGGTAAGCTAGTGAGGTTCAGGTTTGGGGGTAGCTTGTCATTCACTGGGGCATACTCACGGCTATTTTCCCAATGGATGTTGTTACTCCCAGCTAAATGAACTTGTTCCTCTAGTCGGTGCACCGCACTAAGTAATTCAGCTAGGGGCCTAGTGGCCTCGGCATTAGGAGTCCTTTGCTCCACTGCAGCCATACGAGCAACGATTGCCACTTGACCAGCCCTCATTTCTGTCAGTTGGTTTTCAATGTCGGCTTGTTTGGTGACCATGGCATCCACGGAAGTCTTCAGATTGTTCAAAGCTGCTTCCTTTTGTTTCTGTGTCTGGTGGACGGTGGCCTGTCTGTAAGAACACTGCGTAATCAGAAACCGAACCCAGATCTTGGAATCATAAAAAAGTATATCCCGAGCGATGAAAGGAAAAGACTAAGTGAAAAAGACTCGAGAAAGACACCTAGACGGATGACTCGTAGGTGGTATGACTTCCTTAGGACTTGGCTTGGTGGGCCTAGTCCCGTTCGCAGGAAGGTCCACGTGAGACTTCTCCCCAGACTTTTTGACTCGAGTGTATAGACGGACTTTCCTTTGTAGGGGTATGCCCTACGCGGGTTGGTCGTGCCTTGACAAATAAGGCGGACTCGGGAAAGGGAGGAAACTCGTGATGTAAGATCGACGGAGTTTCGACGCTATAACCCTTCGACATACTATGCAAAGACCCGACACACGGATAACGGTAGGTCATATAGTAAGGAAGTTTTTGGAAAAGTTGAGAGTTTAAAGTTTTGAAATTTGAATATAGAATGAACGAATTTCCGAAAGTTTGAAAATCGAAAAAGAATTTTTGAAAACCGAGATTTAGGTTTTGAAAATTCAAAAAATCGAGATGGTGTCGGAAATTCGAAAGTTAAAACGGGTAGCATGCCGGCTAAAGAAAAGGATATTTTGAGTCAAATCGTAAGTCCTAATTTTTCGGCGACATTCGGAATTTTTGAAAATTGGATACTTTTGAAAGGATGCATTTTTGAAATGACGGTTTTTGAAAAAATTGACACGGAAACCAAGTAGCACGTAGTCAAACAAGCATTATAACGACGCTTATGTATGCATTACGCTAAGTCTCGGTCGGTCCAAATTGGGTCTATACCAACAACGATGGCTCTCTCGTAAATCAGGACGGACTCCCTAAGCCGAATTGGTCTTAGGACATGCCGCAAAACCCATACGAGTTCGGCCAGCATAGAAGTCTTTAGCGCACCCATTTAGGAATGCACCATGGTATAGTGGGACGTCGCTCACCAGTAACCGGCCCGGGCAAAAATGGGTTATGCATGAATCATTAAACTAATGCGTGTACACTAATATGCGAACGATTTCTTTTCGAGTCTCACCCTAGGAACCCCGATGACTAGTGGTACATCGGGTATCCCCAGCGGAGTCGCCAAATTGTGGACATGACGTAGGTCCACCCCGACGCGGCCACGCGCGGGTTTGGTTAGGCGAATGAATCTTGTGGTAAGATTGATCTCGGGTTCGAAATTTAAGTCAAAGTTGGAGTCGCCACCGAATTTTATGGGAATTCGGACCCATTCGAGCCCACACTATGTCGTCGTGGACCGTGCACAAAGTAAGGCCCATTTCGATTTCAGAGTTTATGGGGTCGTCCCTTTTGCATTGCGATACCGATACCGTCTCTACTGGTTATCGTGTATAGAATGACTCTCGTGCGCCAATGGTTTCAGACATCCAGAAACCGAGGTTCTGAGTAAGGGGTGAGGGTACATGTTGGGAAGCCCACTAAGGACACCCAACCCCGCCCGCACTTAGCGGCCTCTACTAAGACATCGTTCGTGTTCGTGTACGCGCGTTAGTAAAATGATTAAATGATATGCAAACAGCATTTTCGGCTAAGCATGCGAATTATTTGTTAACTACGTCATTTTAATGCATCAAAACTATAGTCGAATTATTTAGCATGCGAGGTTCATTTATAAAACGATAAACATCGAAAATAAACAAAACTCGTAAATAAATACAATATACACGGGCAGAAATACAACCCGGCCAAAACAAAATAAACAACAATAAAAAGAATAATCGAATTAAAAGCGGCAAACACTAACTAGAAACGGACCCGTATATAATATATATAAACTAGACCGTAAGTTGAGTAAATGGACGAAGTTCGATTAAATACACATTATATTGCGTATTAAACGGAGGACAGAGATATGGAACCTAGACGTGGTGCTAGCCCGATCCCGAATCTCGATGCCTTGTCCCGACTTATCATATCGCAACATCGGTGTCTAGATTAATTATGCATCGGATACGACTAAGGAGTCGTCGACACAAAACTAACCATGAAAGACCTTGATGATCAAAGCCGTGAAAGTGAAATAAAATGCATGAGTTTTGAAAAAGAAGATCGCGTAATTAACTTTGCACACGACGACTAAGTCGCAAGGAAAAGACGAGGCTCGGATGATGTTTGAAGCTCTCGGTTTATTTGAACAAAGGGGACCCACTCGATCGAGTCATGGCAAGGACTCGATCGAGTGAACCCTTAGAAGAGCTACTGCCCGATTTTTGTAGACTCGATCGAGTAGCCTATGGCACTCGATCGAGTGTCCCTGTATGAGCTTTTGCTTACTTCGAAAACGTGATGGTTTTGTTTTTTATTTATTTAAAATCGATGGTTGACCGAGTTAAATAGAAATATTGCATGATTTAAATTTAACTCGGCTTCCGGTGCTATAATCGTGTACTATACGATTATAATACCGTCATCGGAAGTTTATCGAAAATGTTGATATTATTAGATCGGAAATTTTGATTAGTGACGAAATTGTGTCCCTCCGCGTCACAACATCGATATTAATCCTTACGGATTATGTGATGTCGATTTTTGCGTCAATGGGTTCCGTACTAATCTCGAAAATGGAATCGGGCGCGTTCAACTACATACAAATGACCACGATCACGTTACGCCCATGAGTACATGGGGCGGCGCTCCTCGAAAAAGTGCCACATCAGTCATGACTCGTAAAGGGATTAAACGGACTTGAGATGGTCGTCGTAGTCAAACGTGTTCGAATCCTAGTTTTATTACTATATACATATACGCGGTATATAAATTGACAATAAAAAGAACGAGAATTAAAATGCGATAATTATAAAAATGTTAGTGTTAGTATGCTAATACAACTATAATGTAAAGTATAAAATGTATATATATAAATCGAGATAGAAAAAGATAAAAAAGATAGAGACGGGGTTGACGACACCCTCAACATACATGCTTAGAATGGCCTCGGAACGGACTCGTAAATAGCGACGGGAGCGCGGGAGTATCGAGGATGTATGTAAAGTTATGGTGTGTGTGTGTGGATGGTTTTGCCGGTTTTTTGAGGGACAATGACCCGGTTTTTGCTTGGTGTTGCTTAGGGTTGTAGAGTAGAGAGGATGTGGGACTTAGGTTGAAATGTAGGGTTTTGAAGAATGTGCCAAAATCTGAAAATGAAGAGCACAAGGAGGGGTATTTATAGAGTACACCCCTCGACCTAGGGTCACTCGATCGAGTGGCCCTAGTGCACTCGATCGAGTGCCCTAAGGAAAGGGGTCCGTTGCGTTTTTTTGGCTCCACTCGATCGAGTGAGGTCAATCCACTCGATCGAGTGGATCGAGTTGGCGAGCCATTTTAGGAAATGGTTGACTTTTTTGAATTTTTGAAAAGTGTGTTTGGGCGTAAGTTTCTAGAAGCTCACTTGGCTGACTTTGAGGACGGATTCGTCTTTGACCGGGTTTTGACCCGGTCGCCAAAAGACTGTTTTTATTTTTGGTGTCGGTTTTGGCCCAAATTAGTCTTATTTTATTGGGAACGACCCACTGGGCCTGGATTTGAGGTCGGTTTTGAGAGATTTGTACTCCGCTAAATGTCCCCGTCAGATATTATTGATTCCGAGTCTGTATTCGAGTGTACTAAGTCACGTTTGCGTCCGATCATCATCGGGTGTTTTGTCGGAAAATGCTATAGACACTAGCAGGCAAAATGCGGGTGTCTACAGTAGGACCCCTAGAAGCCGCACCAATAACTATCACGACCTCACAAATGTTATCGAAATCTAGGTCCTCCAGATCTATAAGAGGAGACGCATTGCCATCCATCCCCGACAGCATGTCTAGGGTAGGTGTCTCGGGGATTCCTCCCACCTCCTCATCCTCAGCCTCAACCTCAGCTTCCCTCCAAACCCGATGCTTGGCATCCCCTTGTGTAGAAGTCTCACCCCGATACCGAGCCAGCTGCTCCTTAAGGAAGGCGATCTCGTCAGCCCGAGATTGCAAGAGCCTCTGCGACTCGGCATCTTTCGCCTCGAGCTCGGTCACACGAGTCTCCAGCTGTCCCACCATATCCGGGATATCCTGCGAGTACCCTCAAAATTAGGGAAAAACATATAAGCAGCCTAGGAAGACCGCCTCAACCATGTAAACTTACCGATCGATGTCCCGAAGTGTCACGGGAGACCCTAGAGGCATAGGCACGGAAGCAGTTGGCGACTTGCCACAATTTCTGATGGCAAGCCGACGAAACCTGAGAGTAAAACCATGAAAGTCATCTAAACCAAACCTACATTCTTAGAATCCAAATCGAAAACAAAAGTCAAAACTTACCCGGTATACCCGGTCACGCCACTCCATCCCGGCATCCATCTCCTCAGCAGAACACAGGGGGAGGGGCTCAGTAAAGGGTATCCCAGCCGCATCCACCCTAAGTAGAGTTAAGGGGAAATCTGGGGGCTCGATCTCGTCAGCCGGATCGGCCAAGTGAGGAGACAACAGATTGGTCAACCAAAAGCAAAAAGATAACGAACCGCTACGCAAACCTTAGAGCCAAAATTAAAAACCTTACCACGAGGCGGTACCAAGCTAACCGCCGGGTGACGTGAGATAGGTAGGAGGCACCAGGCACCAAGAGTGTATCGCCTCCTTCTCCGCCCCTATCCTCTAGGATCTCTGCGGCGGTCGGCGGTCTGAACATGGTCCAGGGAGGATCAACCGGCACCCTGAAATCATCGTATAAGCACTAACGCACCAACCGCTCGCCCAGGTACCAAACTGAACGAATAAACGCAGGAAGAAGCATCCTCCTATAACTCCGCGGCCTCAATTCCGTAGCCACATACTCCGGCACGCCCTCGTTATTAGCCCAAGGGCGGGCCACTAACTACACAAATAAAACCAGCATCCTAAATGAAATCCCAAGCCTTGGACCCACCATTTGAGCAAAATTATGCAAGAAAACTAAGTAGAACTCAAAACACAAGAGCAAGAAAAGCAACTAACCTCGAGTATAAGGCCCGGACCCACGATGGGCACAGCTGAACCCGATCCTACCACCAGCGGCCTCACCATGACTTGCAAGCAGCGAGTAATCTCCGCGAGAGCCGCGGTCACCCAATCAAAACGCCCCAGCTGAGTCAGCTCAGCTAGGAAGGGCAAAATCCTAGTACTAAACCTCTCGCCCTTATCCGAGAAGTGGGTCGACCCTAGGAAGTACCATAACCACAACCGGACATCCTGCTCCGGCGTGTTGGGTTCCTGACCCTCTAACACCGCCACTTGCTCAAAGTGATCGGTGATGTATGAACACACTATAGCATGAGGCGTATTATATGCCTCACGCGGCAAACAATCCCCGATGAGGCCCCGCACCTCATCACTATCTAGACTAGGACCCTCAGTAGCCTACCTAATTCTATCCGGACCCCAAGACATACCGCTAATCATCCCGAACTCCACTAGGGTCATCCCGACCTCCCGAAAAGACATGTGGAAGGTCGAGGTAGTGTCGTGAAAGCGATCTATCATCGCCCGGATCACCATAAGGTTGCATTTAGTCTGGCAACACACCAATCTAACCCATTGCCCGACCACGGGGCCCAGAGCGGTCCTCTCGATGATCCCCTTCACCGTGGGGGTCAACTTCTGATGGTAAACGTCGAGGCACGTAGTAAAGCCCGACAAAGTCGTCATTGGACCTGGGGGCTGCAAACCGAAACAATACTAGGATGAACAAAACAAAGCTAGCCGAACCCAAGCAAAAATAGTAACAATAGCAAAATCCGAGTCATGACCAAATAAGCACGAACAGGACACTCACCAAGCCTCGCACAATACGGCTATAAATATGACGGTCTAGGTGAAACATCAGCTGGTGACCATCCCAGTCCCGAGCCCACTCGGGGTCCTCGTAAACCACCTCCTCATTCTCTGGTACTGGAACCGGAACATGAGCCCTCCTAGCCACTGTCACCGGCAGCTTGCGTTTCTTCACTCTATCGAACTCAGCTTCATTAATAGTCTCAGGGTCGCGCCGCTGAGACGAGATACTCCTGTGTCTCCTACGGATCCCTCGGGGAGTCTGTGAACTCGCCCCGGCCACCTCTACACTAGCACTAGCACTAGTGCCAACCGAGGAAGTTCCCTCGGGATGCTCGGTGTTACCCCTAGCTGTGAAACCCAAAGCAAAGCATAATAAAACATAATCCTAGTCAGGCTAAATCAGCTTACACAGGTCAAAATAAGGTTAAAATTTTGGATAGGGATATCATGATTCCGAAAGGGCCGCTAGCACACATTTTCGATCCCGATCACAATGGAAGTGATTTCGGGAAAATCCGACATCGTTATGACATCTTTTGGTCCGTCTTAAGACACACAAATCTCACGGAGGGTCCTATAAGTCATCCTAGCCCTAGCGATCGACAATATAGCTACCCATATCTCCATGAACACCATTTGAGCAAAATTATGCAATACAAACACGAGAATAACCAGGAAACGATACTCAACCCTAGCTTTCCAAACACATTTACATAAAAAGTCATTGTTGCATCTCGAACGTCCATATCAAGCTTAAAACCACCGCAACAAGCTCTAATCGACCTTAATTTAAGAATAAAATCAAGCGCAAGCATCGAAACTTAACAAATAAAAAACACCCAAATCGATTTTCTAGGGTTTTTCAACAAACTAACTCATAATCAATTCAATCAAGTAAAACCGACAAAAAGCAAGTAAAGAACACTAACCAGGAGTCGACATTGTCGTAAAAGCGGAATCGAAACGAAACTCGGCAAGAAAAATCGAAGAAATCGAGTTTGGGGCGAAGGAAGCAACGCGTTCGAGTTCTTTGAATAATGAACGATCGCCCCAAATCTTCGTTTACTTAAGCAGACCCGGATCACGAAAATCCAACCGCCCCAGTTCACGTGCTCGGGTCCTGATGCGCTGGAGGCTGGGCGCCTGAATATTGGAACGCTGAGGGATGCGCGTCTAAGCTACCTGGTCCAGATTGGAACAAAGCAAAACAGGACAAGCAAACCCAAGGATCAATACACACACCCTTTAAAACAAACAAAGCAACAATAAACAGAATAATTACTAATCGACGCCGGTAATACATTCTCAATAATGAAACAAACAATAAGAACCACATTTAACCTAAGTGCTGCACTCGAATGTATAGCGAAACAATTTTGAACACCAAAGTAAACCAAGCAAACTCTAAGCAAACTCAAATACGTAACAAACCAAGACAAAGCCAAACAAATGCAACTCAAGGACAATACACATGCACCTACTAAGATAAGCAAAACAACAATAATGGGACAACTACTGATTAACATCGGTAATGCAGTCTCAACTAATAAAACAAACACTTAACGCTACATCCGGACGCGTAACAAAAAAAACCAAGGTTAACATAAGCAAGCTCTGAGCCAGCTCAAACCCAAGATCAAAACAAAAGCAAGAACAAACCCGAACAAAATAAGACAAGCCTGTGAAACAAAATTAACTTAGACAAACTCACAACGCCATCATTTTGCTAAAACAAATAAGCAAACAACCATTTTAAATTCGAGCAAATACTGACACGCTCGAAGGAGTCTTATACCTCCACAGCAATTTTTAAATTCGAGCAAATACTGACACGCTCGAAGGAGTCCTATACCTCCACAGCAATTTTAAATTCGAGAGGATACTGACACGCTCGAAGGAGTCTTATACCTCCACAACAATTTTAAATTCAAGCGGATACTGACACGCTCGAAGGAGTCTTATACCTCCCCAGTAATTTTAAATTCGAGCGGATACTGACACGCTCGAAGGAGTCTTATACCTCCAAAGCAATTATGTCCTAAGGGTCAGAGGCATCCCGAAGGACAGCTACTCGAGTGGAGACTAACGCCCTCGAGGAGTTTTGCCCAAGGGATCTTAGTGATCCCGGAGGCACAGCAAAAACAACTTGCCCGAGGGGTCTGAGTTATCCCGAAGGCACATCAATTTGCCCGAGGGGTCTTAGTTATCCCGGAGGTACAACAAATATGTCCTAGGGGTCAGAGGCATCCCGAAAGACAACTGCTCGAGTGGAGACTAACGCCCTCGAGGAGTTTTGCCCAAGGGATCATAGTGATCCCGAAGGCACAGCAACAACAATTTTGTCCTAGGGGTCAGATGCATCCCAGAAGACAGCTACTCGAGTGGAGACTAAACGCCCTCGAGGAGTTTTGCCCAAGGGATCTTAGTAATCCCGGAGGCACAGCAACAGCGACTTGCTCGAGGGGTCTGAGTTATTTTGGAGGCACAACACTTTGCCTGAGGGTCAGAGTTATCCTGGAGGCACCACACTTTTCGTCCTAGGGGTCATAAGGATCCCAAGGACGACCGCTCGAGTGGAGACTAACACCCTCGAACGTTTTGTCTCATCAAGGTTTCATAAGCATCCCAAATAAAAGCAAATACATTTACATCTAACACATAAAAGCGCTTAAAATTAAAACAAAACCTTAAAAAAATCGAAGAAGACAAAGCGCGCGCGCAAAGAATCAAGAACGAGACAACAAGTAACGGCCCGGGCCTAAGCAAGCAACCACAAGCGAAGACATCAGGTATGACTCCTAAACCTTGGCTGGCGAGCCCCAACGCACAGTCTAACGGACTTAAAACGGCCCGACCGGACAGCCACCAGGTCGTAATCTTTGATTGACCTGGGCGGCTATACTTTGACTTTCGCCTCGTCCAAGCCTCAGTCAAAGTGGGGGCTTCTATAGACACCCGGATTTGGACCTGGTGGCTGCAGAAGTGCCCAACAAATTCCCGATGACGATAGGACTGCAACGCGACGCAGGTTCGCGGTGCTTTAGATAGTTTTTCTATAGAGCGAATCAAATAAATTATTCGGGCAAAATAAACTAACATAATGGCAGCCTTAGTTGCGTCGTTACGATCGCATAAACACTAATTAGAGTCAAATCCGACAGCGGGACCTCGAGTCGGTCCCGAAACTCGAACCGAGTCAACACCGCGCTAAGCGAACCTCGGGATGAACACACGAGGCCTACTAAACCCACGGCGCTAGGGTAAATACCGGAAGACTTAGGTCCTAAGTTAAGAATCATACACCTGTCTCTCGGTTTTGGAAAGTATCAAAATCGTATCTTCAAAACTCCAACCGCCCTGCCTCACGCGCCTAAGAATCCCCACGCCTGAGCTCAGGCGCCCGAGACCTGGTCCGCCCCATCTCACGCGCCTAAGTGGGCGACGAGGGCCGAAAAAACCTATAAATACCCCCCTTCACGTCCTCATTTCAACACAACTCAACTCTCTCTTCTCTCGCTAAACTCTCGCTAAGGGCTCGCACTCCGACACCCGAGGCAAACGATCCACTCGATCGTAGTTCCGATAATAAAATAAAAGCGAAATCGACGCTACTCCTCACCTTTGAGCACTCCACTCGATACTGAGGTGCCTGTGATCGACTAGCTCAAAACTAGTACCCAGGTTCTGCCGGATTAGCCGCAGAACTAGTCATTGGCAACGAAACTCTGCCAGAGTAGCCGCGGGAAGGTCAAACGGTGATGGAGCTCTACCGGAGTCACGGGTCAAACTAGGAGGATCCTCCTGTTGATAGAGTCGTCACTAGGTTTTCATCTAAACAAAACTTCCCATATTTGCACTTTCTATTATTATGCACTACGACAATAATAGATGTGGGCACTAGGCCCACAAACATCCACTAAACTACGTAACGTCCCAACTTCAATCACAAATACTAAAACACACTAAATAGACCCGAGTAATTCCGAGATCCGTTCTCAAAACTATCTATGCATCGAGTTCCGTTTAGTGTATACTCCGAGGGTGCAACTCCTCACAATGTGATTTACTTACATTCGCATTTACAATTTTTCGTATGATTAATTGCTTTTATGACCATATAATCGCATGCTAAATCACCTAACACGGAATTCAAAACGTAGATCAACTAAAAATGAACAAAGCGATGGTCGGGTTCCGTATTAGTCCCGGTGCTCACCTCATTTGGTTCGACGCATCTCTATTAATACCGAACCGACGCATCTTAAGCAGAAAACCAGGTAAGGTATACCACGAGAACTGCTGGGTTAAGGACTTGTTCTATAACAACAATTGCTTTCCGGAGTTGCTCAGAACTGGCAGGGAGTACACGGTGGCCGAAGGTTACAACTGGATCCATGTCAAGATGCAGGAAAAGCTGTGGAGCAGACTGGTATGGACAAGGTTGGGGACGCCTAAATATGAATTCATTGCATGGCTCCTTTGTCATGGTCGTTAACTCACTAATGACAGGCTAGCCCGTATGCAAATGGTGGTGGACAGAAGATGTTTTCTTTGTGGAACAGGCATCGAAACTCATTGGCATTTATTCTCAGACTGCTGCTATGCGAAGGATTGTTTTCGATTAGTTACTTCATGGACTGGAGTACAAGTACCCGCAGGAAATACTTGGGAATGGTGGACTCACTATCGACATAAGTCACTATTGTACAAACAAGTTCTGGCAGCTATCATTGTAGGAGCCTGGTACTATATATGGTGGGCTAGAAATCATTGTCGAGTGAATATGGTGGTTGTTAGGCCGGAGTATATAATAGGCAAAATTAGAAGTGAAATTGTAGCTAGAATTAGAACTCAACGTAATCACATACCTAGTAAGTATTATACTAGAGTGGAAGAAATACTAAGATGAAAAGATGTATGGGTGAATTGGTTGTAAATTGATCAATGGGAATATACTTACATTTACACCAAAAAAAAGGTATACCACGAGAATGACTAATATCCGTATTATCGCGTTAAAACTAGTTTGCTAATACGTATAATACTAGTATTCTCTACTCTCCTACGTGCATCTTTTCATGGCCTGCTTGTCACGTGAAATCGCATGCAAAGAATGTAAACACAACTACTTCGACGACAAAACTTACTTCTCCTTAAACACCCGACATAGCAAAAGGTTTAGGGTTAAAACAACGGATGTTACAGTACTTCCACCACAACAAAAGAACTAGGATATCAGCCCACCGATTGATTAATAGAGGCCGCTATAGTGCGGGCGGGGTTGGGTGTTCTTTGTGAACTTCCCAACACGTACCCTCACCCCTTACTCAGAATCAAAGGTTTCCAGATATCCGAAACCATTGGCAACGAGAGTCATTCCAGGCATGGAGTGCTTAAGGGTACAAGTCTTTATCTTTAGGTTCCGTGCCACTCAACTTTGAGCCGGCAAGGGATCAAAGTTGACTTGAACGATTTCCGAGTCCCCATAATTTGACTCGATGGCGACTCCACAAATCACGACAACTTCAGTTCAATAAAAAGGTCGCCTTACCAAACAAAACGGCCGTTAAACATTTACAACCACGACCCGATCAATTCCCAAACGGAAACACGGGTGCCCCACACCCGTCTAGTACAAGTCCGGATCGTCGACCAAATCGAGGTCCGACACTTCGTCCCGTATGCGAGATCGGACCGGCCCCCGGTAGGGAGGGGGGCCGCATTGGTGGCCGCCGCCACACTTTGAAAACCGGGCATGTCGCGCGCGGGTGCTGGGCTGTGCGGACGGACGTCCACACCTAGGTACACTGATAAGTGTCATTTGTAGTTCCTATTTCGTAGTGTTTTGGTCCCATTTCCTTGTGGAATCGCTCCTTGGGAGCGATTCATGGGCTTCTTATTCTTCCTTTAGTCCGTTTTAGGTTCCCGAGCCCGATTTGGAAGAGTTGGAGTGATTCCGACTCAATACATACACATTTTGGAGCCAACGAGATAAAGGAACGATGACTCGAGGCCTTGGAATCGACCCCGAGATCTTGGGTCCCAATCCCGAGCCTCCGAGACCCGATCCCGAGTCCCGAGAATCGACCGGAAGCCCATAAGCTACAAGGAGGGACCCTAGAGCTTTTATTGAAGGCATACAAGACCCTTCCCGGTCGGGATAATAGCCTTCCCGATCGGGAAGGGAGGCACATTTAGAAGCGCCACTGTGGGTCCTTCCCGGTCGGGTTGCGCCCTTCCCGATTGGGATGGCAGAACCCTTCCCGATCGGGTTGATCCGTCCCGGTCGGGATGGGCTACAGCTCACCCGCATTCTTCTTTTCTTCTCCTTCATTCTTGTACCCATATATATACTCCCTTCTTGTAATTTTAAGACATCTTATCTTACCCTACATTAGTTTAAGCCTCCAAAACCCTAGATTTACTCTCACTCATTAGCTTTAATCTTCTCTTAATCTTAGTTAAGCCTTAGTTAATTATTGTAATTAGTTCTTGTATTAAGAGGATACTTGAAGAATTCTCCAAGATTGACAACCTTGGGTTTTATTTGGGTTCTTATTTATACAAGATTTCATCTTTTCATCTCCTTAGTGTTGGTATAACCTTTCTTACTCTTAATCTTGTTTATTTAATCTTGTTTGAATCTTTTCATATTGTTAGTATCATTGTTCTCCTTGTTCATAATGGATGTTTGGTTTATGAGTTTGTTTTCTCTTGTGAATGTTAGTTTCTCATTGATAATGAGTGAGTAGTCTTCTTGTGGGGTTAGTAGGGGGATTAGGGGTAGATTATGGATGATTAGGGTTGATTAAGGGGAAAAGGTTGTATCTTTGTTGTTAGTCACATTGTAGGCACTCTATGTGTTTGTTGATATGCTTGTGTGAGTTGTAGTGGCCATGCTTTCCATGCTTGTGTTCATCTTCTCATTGATTGATTATTTTGTGGAAATGTCGAGAATAATCATAGTCACGAGAGTGCCGACTAGGGTCTAAGTTGCGAGAGCCCAGACTCACCTTGACATCGGTCTAAGTTGCGAGAGCCCGGACCGACTCTAGCGATTAGGAGACACCTTTACCCTTGATCACCCCAATTACCCTTCTACTCCTATGAACCCGACCTACCCCACTTCTTTCCATATTTGTGTTAATCCTCCTAGTTAGCCATCATTTACCCTAGATTACTTGTTAGTTCGATCATTAGTCTAGTTCTTATCCCTCCTCCTCAATAGTTTTCCATTTATTGCTTCTTTGTGTTTGTTTGGTAGCATAGTCTCGTTGTAGGCCGACCTAGTCTAAACCTTGATGTACCGTCCTCGTGGATATGATCCCGACTTGCCCTAGCTACCCACTAGTTTAGACGGTGTTATATTGATCGGCTAGGGACGTGACAAATCCCTACCATCAATTTGGCGCCGTTGCCGGGGACGGTGCATTGTTTAGACTTAGTTTGCTTATTTCTAGACTTAGTTACCCTTCTTTGTGTTCTCCCATATTCTCTTGTGAATATTCTCTAGATTTTTCTTCTTTCCTTAGTTTTATCTCTTCTTTTTCTCTTTGTCTCTAGTTGTGTTTGCTATTGTCGTTGCCTAGTGCCCATAAAGCACTAGGTGTTCTTACGTTTGTTCTAGTGTGTAGTGTATGCCTAGGAGGGGAGGCGACTTCTATCTCTTTAATCCAGAGCCGGAGAGACTCTTTTGAGCCTTTCGCCAATGGACGATTAATCGGGATAGGATCTCTCAACCAAGTGCAAGCACCACTCATCAATGGCAAGCCCAAGAAGCCGACTTGAGCATTTCACCTCGAGAGACGGCCGGAGGGACCTTCATCAATCCTTTCGGTGATTCTTCTCCTAGTTCCCCCTCCTCTTCTACATCAACACCGTCTACACCACCATCGTCTCCCTTATATCCAATCATGCCTAAGTTCTCTTCTCACTCAACCTTTACGGAAGACGTCTTGCCGGGTCCATCCACTCTACCGGAGGCATATACCGGAAATTTTGTGGCGAAGACGCAATTTATCCAATTGGTCGAGAGAAGTCAATTTAGTGGGTTACCAACCGAAGATCCTCATCAACACATGGAAACCTTTTCGGACTATTGTGACGCTATTTCACAAACGGGAATAACTCAAGACCAAATCCGGTGGATATTATTTCCTTTCTCTCTTATTGGCAAGGCGAAACAATGGTTCAAGGGGTTGGATAAAGCAAGACTCGGCATTGATACTTGGAAGAAGCTAGCCTTAGCCTTCTACCAACAATTCTATCCCCCGGAGAAGACAAATCTATTGAGAGCTTCTATCACGTGTTTCCAACAACGTGATGAAGAAAGCCTCTACGAATCGTGGGAAAGATTCAAAGCCTTGATCCGTTCTTGTCCACACCATGGCTTATCACAATGGTTCCTCCTACAACAATTTTGGAATGGGTTATATGAAGACTCGAGGGCCATACTCAATATGGGATCTAACGGTAGGTTTACCGAAGTGGAGGATGACCAAACATGGTTAAGGATTGAAGAGATGGCGGTGCATAATTCACAATACTCACGGCCTAGGAAGGCAAATCGGGGAGGTAGGCATGAGGTTGATGCCATTACACAATTGAGCATTGATCTTGGGGCTCAACTAAGAACTCACATGGAGACCATTGACAAAAAGCTCCAAAGCCACCTCAACCAAGTCAAAGGCTCTAGTTCATCCCACCATCAACCGATTCAAGAAGTGAATGCTTTGGGGTTCGCACCTCCTTTACCTTACTATGGGATGTGCGATACTTGTGGAATAGTTGGACATGAGCCTATGTATTGCCGTGGGAGTATTGAGCAAGTGAACGCATTCCAAGCATTCAAGCAAGGTACCTTTTACTCTAATCAATTCCAAGCTTCCCAACAAGTCCCCCAACAACAAGCCTTTCAACATCAACAACAACATCGTCCCTATGTTCCACCCCCCTTACGGGACAACAATGAAAGTTACCAAGGTTATGTGGGTAACCAAAGACCCTTCAACAATTTCAAGCAAAATAACCAAGGCAACTTGAACAACAAGCAAGGGTTCCAACAAGGGAACTTCAATCAAGGTGGTTTCCAAGGAAACCAAAATTTTCAAGGATATCAAAATCGCAACCATGGCAACAATCAAGGCCATCAACAAGGTAATTCTCATGGGTTCCAAGGGAACCGTCAACAAGCAACTCAAAATCAACCACAACAAAGCAAGCCTAGGAGCCGGTCTCCTACTCATGATTATGGCATTCCCCTCGCCATCACCGACACTCCACATAATCCATCGTCCCCACCTCGGGATTTTGACATTCAAAAGACTTTGACGGAAATACAAAGGAGTAATCAAGATTTGCAACAAGGTCAAGTGGACATGTCAAGGCATCATCATGAGCTCTTCACTTATATTCAAGGGGAAAACGCAATGAGAGATACCCGTATGAAGATACTTGAGAATCAAATATCTCAACTAGCTTCGGGGAGCTCCTCAAGGCAAAAGGGGCAACTACCCTCTCAAGGTGAAACACCGACATTTGAGCATGTAAATGCCATCACTACAAGGAGAGGTACCTCCTATGACTCCCCTCCATATCCTAATGAGCAAGAGCCAATGCAAGAACCGACAATGCAAATGACATCTCCAAATCAAGAAGAGTCAAGCTTTGACATTCCAATTGAGGAGCAAGTCTCAAGGGAGGCCGAGAAACCCCAATAAGACAACCGTCCTCCTCTTCAAGAGAAAGACAGGGGAAAAAGGAAAGTGTCCTTTGAAGAGTCCACCCTTAATGATCAAAACAAGTACCAAGTCAAGTTGCCTTACCCATCGAGGCAAATGAAGACTAAGGTGGACACTCATTACTACAAGTTCCTTAGTATTGTGAAGAAATTGGATGTTAGCGTCCCGTTCACCGAACTACTTACCCAAATCCCGGCATATGGGAGATTTATGAGAGAAATCCTAGCTAGGAAGAGATCCGTCGACAAGGAAGAGACCGTAGCGTTCACGAGGGTGGTGAGCGAGCTCATACAAGGTTCCATGCTTCCGAAGTTGAAGGATCCGGGTAGTTTTTCGATCCCTTGCACCATAGGCAATTTCTTGATCAAGAATGCGTTATGCGACTTGGGCGCAAGTGTGAGCATCATCCCCTATTCTATTTGTTGCCGACTCGGAATGAAGGAGTTGAAATGTACGTCCCTCACCCTCCAAATGGCCGATAAATCATTCAATCGACCATTAGGAATGTTAGAGGACGTATCGGTACGAGTGGGGAAATACTTCATTCCGTCGACTTCATTGTGCTTGACATGCCAGAGGATGCCAACACTCCCATTATTCTTGGGCGCCCATTTCTACACACCGCGGGTGCCATGATCGATGTGAAGAATGGTAGGATCACATTTGAGTTAGGAGAGGAGAAGATAGTGTTTGACCTCCAAGGCAACACTTCGCCTACTAGCGATGAGACATGCAATATGATCCAAGCCAAGAAAGACATCGATCTAGGGGGTGAACCGGAACAAAGCTTGAAGAAGTACTCTTATGTACTTGAGGATGACGACTCCGATATGGAGGAAGATGAGTGCCCAATTCATGGGCTTGATGACAAGTTGAAGTGCAATGACAAGGAAGAAGATGAGCCTCCCTTGGGGCCGCATGAGGACCGGTGGACGTTTGGGTATATCCCCAAGGACCAAAAGTACAAGTTCAAGTCTTTGAACTTGGAAGAGCGGGATGCCCCGGGAACGTCAAGGCAAGGCCATGAGGAGCCTTGGGATGTGGCCGGTTACATTACGAGCTTGATTGAAGACTTCTCTAGGGTCTTCGACTTGTTCTTACGTGCCCTTGATGGAGATGGAACTAGGTATGGTTGTTGAAAAAGAATGAAGAAGCACCATCTTGGTTTGACGGAGTTCCACAAGAACCGTCTCATTGTATATATCTTTTTCTTGTAGTTAGTTGGATTTTTGTGAATTCTTGTCATTTGGATTGATTGATGAGCGTTGTGAGGGAGAGAGTTTGATATGTGTTTGAGTAATGCTTTATAGGTGAAGTGAGAATGCTCCTAGAGAGGATTGGCGATGATATACCTTGGATTGTAGGCACGAGGATCGGGTTTTTGAAGCTTTGAGCAAGCTTTTGGGATCGTGGACGTTGAAGAAGGCCCATCCCGGTCGGGATGAGGCGTCCCGACCGGGAAAGGGTAAGGCTTCCCGACCGGGAAAAGTGTCTTCCCGATCGGGATGGGTGTACCAAGATTTGAGCTTACTGTGAGTCCGTCCCGACCGGGATGAAGGCGTCCCGACCGGAACGGGTGAGGGGACCCGATCGGGATCAACCTTCCCGACCGGGATGGTCCTCTGCTCCCTTATTGTGATTCTTCTTCGCAAATCGAGTCCACCCAACCGTTTTATGCCCTCTCCCAACCTCCCTAGCTACCCTAGCTTTATCATATGCCCCGTGTACTTCATTGTCACGCCCTCACTCCATTTCCTATCCACTTTACACCAACTCTCGCATCAAATCCCACCCTCTACCATTACTACCCCGACCATGAGGCCTTCTTGAGTGTGAAGCGAGATGGCAACCAATAAGACAAGCGACGAGCCTTCAATGATCATCGAGACGATGGAGCAAGTGAGTTACTAACCGCTCGATTTGGTAACTATCCTTACTTTTCCGTCTTTTTTATCGCTTGTTTCTCATTGTTTGCCCCCTTCCCTTGAGCCATAGTATCTTAGTGGCCTTCGAGGCCGTAGTATGGTTGCCCCCGATTCCCGACGATGTGATTGCATCGAGAGTCAATCGATTAGTCCAATTTACAAGATTTTCACCCCCTTTTTAGGAGTTAGTCGGATTTGGACGGAATCCGGGCTAGGTTACTTGATTACACCTAGCCCTCCCCTCCCATTTCCTTTTATTTCCTTCTTTTTATTTCTTCACCCATCCATATCTTTTCCTGTCTCGGCCCATGGTGACTTGACTACACCCCGGCCGGACACCTTCTACCTTTTCTTCACTTTATTTTTGATTTTTAGCTTTTTTTTTCGTAGTTTCTTTTCTTTTTATTTTGTCTTTCCGCACCCTACGATCGAGCATGAGGACATGGCTCGATTTAAGTGTGGGGGAGCGATATTCTAGTATAGTTAGTTTTATTTTCTTAGTTTTTCGAAAAAACCTTTAAAAACCCTAAAAATTTGAAAAATTTTCACAAAAATCAAAAAGATTTTCTCTTTTGTGTTTTCATTTTGTGTCTTTGCGTCGTATATTTGTTTTGTGTGCGTGTCTTGCCTCCCTTCGTCCTTATAGGTTGCTTTAATCGCCAATAACTTTGGAAAGCTCTAAAGACATCCGGTAACATCTTCTAACCCTCTTTCCCTCTTTACTCCTTGTGATGTTTGGAGAAGGTTGTGTTGAGATGTGCTCGGGTGGAGCTTTGTGCATATTGGTGGATGATTTGGTGGCTTGTATGGAATATAGGGGTGGTGTTCGTTTTGTCTATGTGTTTTGTTTTGCCTTGTTTTATTTTTGTTGCCTTTGTTGCTTTTCCTTTCGTTTTCGTCATGTCTTCATTTTGTGTTGTGTTATGTGTAAACCATTTTCGAAAACCCGGTTTAGAGGCTAGTGTGTGAGTGTGTACTTTCCCTTTTTAGTAGTGTAAACCGAGTCTTGGACCTTAGCCTAGTAGAATGACCTAAATCAATGAGTTTGTTGGTCCTTTACCTGGAGTCCACCTACCTCACTAGGGATTTACTACGGGATTTGCATTTTGACCATTATGACCACCCACGGTGTGAAAAGGCCTTGGTTACCGAGTCTCGTCCCCTAGGTGACCGTGTTTAGGATTGTTTTGATTAGTCCAAGTTCTCCACTTTTTGTGGGTTTGAAGAGGGATCGCGACCCTCGACTCACCCATTAACCTACCTCATACACATATCCACACAATAACTTGCAACTTGTTGATTCCTCTCTTTCTTGTCATACACGAAATGCCAAAAATGCCAAATCTTGCCAAAAAGGGCAAAGAAAAGAAAAAAATGAAAGAAAGAAAATAATGAAGAAAAAGAAAAGGCACAAAAGCCAAAAAAGAAAATAGAAAAGAAGAAAAAGAATGGCATGGCAAAACAAAGTGAAAACGCAAAAGTAGAAAGAAAATGCCAAAAGAAAACCCGTCTCACAAAAAGAAATCTCCACAAAAATAAGCCTTTTTCCGACTTTTGCCGTGAAGAGCCTACCAAAGGACCGAGTCCCGAGGAAGGATGTTAGCGGCATTAGTCGGTCTTCCCTCATTTTGCATGTTTTCCACCTTTTTACTTGGACTAGTTAGGCGGTCTTGGACACGAGACGACCCTCTTGGCTCACGCTAAAGAGGGCGGGGTCTCACTTACCTACAGTGTCGACTAACACCGTGGTTCATCCTTTTTCCATTCCGCCGATCGTCCCGTGGTACGTTTTTAGAAAGCTAGGAGGACCTAGGTAAGTTACCAACGTTTTTGTTGCTTTATCGTCATACTATTAGGGTTTAGTCCACCTTGGTTTGTATTGCTAGCTTGGGAACGTTGTCACTTACCTCGAGTCCTAAACCAGTGTTTCTTTCACCGCTTTTAGAGGGAAGCGGTATTTCTTTTGTTTTGGGTGCAACCGATTATGTGTTGTTTGTATGTTTGCTTGTTTGTGTGTTTTGTGTCCGGTTGCATCCACAGTTTTGTCGCAAGACCCAACTTGCCTTGCGGAGTGCACTTGTCCTCCAAGTGCACTCGCGTGAGTTGAAGGGGCGTAGGGTGCGCTAATACTCATTCGGCTAGTTTAGTAGTTAGTCTGTGCTTACTCGAGGGCGAGTAAGGGTTAAGTGTGGGGGAGTTGATAAGTGTCATTTGTAGTTCCTATTTCGTAGTGTTTTGGTCCCATTTCCTTGTGGAATCGCTCCTTGGGAGCGATTCATGGGCTTCTTATTCTGCCTTTAGTCCGTTTCAGGTTCCCGAGCCCGATTTGGAAGAGTTGGAGTGATTCCGACTCAATACATACACATTTTGGAACCAACGAGATAAAGGAACGATGACTCGAGGCCTTGGAATCGACCCCGAGATCTTGGGTCCCAATCCCGAGCCTTCGAGACCCGATCCCGAGTCCTGAGAATCGACGGGAAGCCCATAAGCTACAAGGAGGGACCCTAGAGCTTTTATTGAAGGCATACAAGACCCTTCCCGGTCGGGATAATAGCCTTCCCGATCGGGAAGGGAGGCACATTTAGAAGCGCCAATGTGGGTCCTTCCCGGTCGGGTTGCGCCCTTCCCGATTGGGATGGCAGAACCCTACCCGATCGGGATGATCCGTCCCGGTCGGGATGGGCTACAGCTCACCCGCATTCTTCTTTTCTTCTCCTTCATTCTTGTACCCATATATATACTCCCTTCTTGTAATTTTAAGACATCTTATCTTACCCTACATTAGTTTAAGCCTCCAAAACCCTAGATTTACTCTCACTCATTAGCTTTAATCTTCTCTTAATCTTAGTTAAGCCTTAGTTAATTATTGTAATTAGTTCTTGTATTAAGAGGATACTTGAAGAATTCTCCAAGATTGACAACCTTGAGTTTTATTTGGGTTCTTATTTATACAAGATTTCATCTTTTCATCTCCTTAGTGTTGGTATAACCTTTCTTACTCTTAATCTTGTTTATTTAATCTTGTTTGAATCTTTTCATATTGTTAGTATCATTGTTCTCCTTGTTCATAATGGATTTTTGGTTTATGAGTTTGTTTTCTCTTGTGAATGTTAGTTTCTCATTGATAATGAGTGAGTAGTCTTCTTGTGGGGTTAGTAGGGGGATTAGAGGTAGATTATGGATGATTAGGGTTGATTAAGGGGAAAAGGTTGTATCTTTGTTGTTAGTCACATTGTAGGCACTCTATGTGTTTGTTGATATGCTTGTGTGAGTTGTAGTGGCCATGCTTCCCATGCTTGTGTTCATCTTCTCATTGATTGCTTATTTTGTGGAAATGTCGAGAATAGTCATAGTCACGAGAGTGCCGAATAGGGTCTAAGTTGCGAGAGCCCGGACTCACCTTGACATCGGTCTAAGTTGCGAGAGCCCAGACCGACTCTAGCGATTAGGAGACACCTTTACCCTTGATCACCCCAATTACCCTTCTACTCCTATGAACCCGACCTACCCAACTTCTTTCAATATTTGTGTTAATCCTCCTAGTTAGCCATCATTTACCCTAGATTACTTGTTAGTTCGATCATTAGTCTAGTTCTTATCCCTCCTCCTCAATAGTTTTCCATTTATTGCTTCTTTGTGTTTGTTTGGTATCATAGTCTCGTTGTAGGCCGACCTAGTCTAAACCTTGATATACCGTCCTCGTGGATACGATCCCGAGTTGCCCTAGCTACCCACTAGGTTAGTCGGTGTTATATTGATCGGCTAGGGACGTGACAATTCCCTACCATCATACACGCACTTACCGATCGAGGTCCCGAAGTGTCACGGGAGACCCTCGAGGCATAGTCCCTGAAGCAGTTGGCAGCCTGCCACAACCGCTGATGGCAGGCCGACGAAACCTTAAAGGTTAAACCACGCAAGTTAGCCAAACAAAACCTAACCCTTAGAATTCAAAACCGAAACCGAAACTTACCCGGTATACCCGGTCACGCCACTCCATCCCAGCCTCCATCTTCTCAGCAGAACACGGGAAAAGAGGCTATGTAAAGGGTAGCCCAGCCACATCGATCTTGAGCAGTGTCAAGGGGAAGTCTGGGGGCTGAACAACATCAGCCGAATCGGCCAGCTAAAAGAAAAGCGAACCAAACACTAGACCATAAGACAAAACAAGCGGTAAAACCAAAACCAACACTTCAATAATCCTAAACCTTGGGGGCTACTAAAACAAACTGTAAGAAAGAAACTTACATCTGCAAGGCGCAGCTAGTTCACCAGCACATTCTCCGACGAGTAGTGACTCATCGTGCTCTTAGCCCGAGCCAACCTCCATTCAATCCCCGCCGGAAACCTAACCGAGCAAGCACACACCGTCTTAGATGCCAATCGAAGGAGTTAGGAGTAAATTCAAACTCATAAAGCAAGCCTTAAAACCTCCACTAGTCGATATCGACCCCAAGCAATAAACAAATCTACAATACTATTAATAAGAGTGCTCGCGCTTGACCGCGTGATAAGGCGAACAAAACAAATCTACAATCCCAAAGCACTCGAAGCAATCTGTTAGTCTAAAACAGGATCCAAAGCACTCGAAGCAATCTGTAATCCTAGCAAGTTCCTAAGCACACTCAATTCACATCCCAGGGCAATTATTATTTTAGCACATTCCCGGAATAATTCACTAAGCAAATGCAAGCCCAAGAACTAATGCAAAGAGCTTACAAAACAACACAAGTATTTTAAAGGCAAAACAATCGCAGCCACCCGAGAGGGATAAATCTAACGTAGCCACCCGAGAGGGATAAATCTAACGCAGCCACCTGAGAGGGATAAATCTAACGTAGCCACCCGAGAGGGATAAATCTAACGCAGCCACCCGAGAGGGATAAATCTAACGCAGCCACCCGAGAGGGATAAATCTAACGTAGCCACCCGAGAGGGATAAATCTAACGCAGCCACCGGAGAGGTATAAATCTAAGGTAGCCACCCGAGAGGGATAAATCTAGCGTAGCCACCCGAGAGGGATAAATCTAAGGTAGCCACCCGAGAGGGATAAATCTAAGGTAGCCACCCGAGAGGGATAAATCTAACGTAGCCACCCGAGAGGGATAAATCTAATGTAGCCACCTGAGAGGGATAAATCTAGCGTAGCCACCCGAGAGGGATAAATCTAGCGTAGCCACCCGAGAGGGATAAATCTAATGCAGCCACCCGAGAGGGACAAATCTACGCAGCCACCCGAGAGGGATAAATCTAACGCAACCACCCGAGAGGGATAAATCTAGCGTAGCCACCCGAGAGGGATAAACCTAACGCAGCCACCCGAGAGGGATAAATCTAGCGTAGCCACCCGAGAGGGATAAATCTAGCGTAGCAACCCGAGAGGGTTAAATCTAATGTAGCCACCCGAGAGGGACAAATCTAACGCAGCCACCCGAGAGGGATAAATCTAACGCAACCACCCGAGAGGGATAAATCTAGCGTAGCCACCCGAGAGGGATAAACCTAACGCAGCCACCCGAGAGGGCTAAATCTAACGCAGCCACCCGGGTGGAATAAATCTAACTTAATTAATGCAACCACCCATCAGGGATTAAATCGAAAATAAGACACCAATAAATACTTAAACAAGAAGTCCGAAACTACTAATTAACATCGATAATACACTATTGACTATAAAACTAGCACTTAACATTGAACCTGGACGCGTAACAAAACAACTGAGACTAACATAAGCAAACTCTGAGCAGACTCAACAAACCCAAGATCGAAACAAAAGCAAGAACAAACCCGAACAAAATAAGACAAGCCTGCAAAACAAAATTAACTAAGACAAACTCACAAAACAAGCATTTGACTAAAACAAATAAACAAATAGCAATATTGCACGAGGGTCAGAGTTATCCCGGAGGCACAACAATTTTGCCCGAGGGTCGGAGTTATCCCAGAGGCACAACAATTTGCCCGAGGGATCTAAGATCCCGGAGGCACAACAACAACAATATTGCCCGAGGGTCAGAGTTATCCCGGAGGCACAACAAATTTGCCCGAGGGATCTAAGATCCCGGAGGCACAGCAACAACAATATTGCCCGAGGGTCAAAGTTATCCCGGAGGCACAACAATTTGCCCGAGGGATCTAAGATCCCGGAGGCACAGCAACAACAATATTGCCCGAGGGTCAGAGTTATCCCGGAGGCACAGTAATTTGCCCGAGGGATCTAAGATCCCGGAGGCACAGCAACAACAATACTGCCCGAGGGTCAGAGTTATCCCGGAGGCACATCAATTTTGCGCGAGGGTCAGAGTTATCCCGGAGGCACAAAATTTTTTGTCCTAGGGGTCAGAGTCATCCCGAAAGACAACTATTCGATTGGAGACTGACGCCCTCGAATAGTTTTATATCATTTTATCTTGTCTTAGGGGTCAGAGGCACCCCGAAAGATGGCTATCCGAGTGGAGACTGACGCCCTCGAGTAGTTTTATGTCATTTTAGTTTGTCCTAGGGGTCATAAGCATCCCGTAGGACGACCGCTCGAGTGGAGATCGACTAACACCCTCGAACGTTTTATGTCATCAAGGGTTCATAAGCATCCCAAGTAAAAGCCAATACATTTAACACATAAAAGCGCTTAAAATTAAACAAAACCTTAAATAAATCGAAGAAGACAAAGCGCGTGCGCACAAAAATCAAGAACGAGATAACAAGCAACGGCCCGCGCCCAAGCAAACAACCACAAGCGAACACGTCAGGTATGACTTATAAACCTTGGCTGGCGAGCCTCAACGCACAGTCTAACGGACTTAAAACGACCCGACCGGACAGCCACCAGGTCGTAATCTTTGATTGACCTGGGCGGCTATACTTTGACTTTCGCCTTGTCCAAGCCTCAGTCAAAGTGGGGGCTTCTGTAGACACCCAGATTTGGATCTGGTGGCTACAGAGGCGCCCAACAAACACCCGATGACGATAGGACTGCAACGCGACGCGGGTTCGCGATGTTTTAGATTGTTTTTCTATAGAATGGGTCAAATAAATTTCTCGGGCAAATTAAACTAACATGATGGCAGCCTTAGTCGTGTCGTTACGGTTGCATAGACACAAATTAGAGTCAATTCCGACACCGGGACCCCGAGTCGGTACCGAAACTCGAACCGAGTCAGCACCGTGCCAAGCGAGCCTCACTACAAGAAAAACTGTCCCGGGCGTCCACCTGGTTGGCGTCCTTGGCATATGGACGCCTACATGGCGTCTGAAAAAGCATACGGGCGTCCACAGTCAGACCTCAAAATTGGCGTCCGACTAAAATTAGGAAGGACGAAATCCAGGTCGACGGACGTTGACAAGCGGACGCCATTTACCCCAATTGGCGTCCACTGGCGGACGCCAATTAGGGAAAATGGGCGTCCACCCATGGCGTGCGACAGTGGACGCCCGTCGAGCCAAGATTGGCGACAAATACCCGCCCACCCCCCTCTCCCCCATCACTCTCTAAAAAAAACACTCTCTAACTCTCTTCCTCTCCTCGCCGAGCCAATCCTCCATTCCTCTCCTCCATTTTTCCTAATCTTTGGTATGTTTTCTTACTTACTTAGTTGTTATTCATTATATTTAGTTCTTGTTTTTTATTGTTATCGTTATTTATTGATAGTTTGTTAGTAAATATTGTTTAGGTCTAAATTTAGATTAGGTTGATTAGTTTAGGCCAAATTCGATTAGGTTGATTAGTTTAGGTCAAATTCGATTAAGTTGATTAGTTTTGCCCATCACAATTTTGATTAGGGTTTGATCAATTTGGTTGAATTGAGCTAGAATGACCTCTAGGGCATTCCGTGAGTTTTTGTGTCACTTAGGACAGACCAAAAGGTTTCGTAACAATACCGGATTTTCCCGAAACCACTTCTATCTTGATCTGGGTTGTAATTAGGTGTTAGCGGTGCTTTCGGAATTTTGATATCTGTATCCAAAAATTTAACATTATTTGACCTGTTTTAGCTGTTTTTGTCGGAGCTAGGCCATGAATTTTTGTGTTTCGTTTGGTTATTTTGGGATTAAATTGAAAAATGAGTTAGGGTTTTCGTAAATTGCGATGAAATTGTGATTATATTTGTGATTAAAATCGGTGACTGATTTTTGTAAGGTCAATTCTAGATTAATAAGACATTTGGGTTTACTTTGACGTATTAGTGATTAAATTGAGGAAACATAGTTAGAGAAATTAAGTTTAAGTTAAATGGTGATTAAATTTTCGTTTAGTATGTTATAAATGAAGTTAGGAAAATTAAACTTTAATTTGTTATATACATTTTTTGAACATAGAAAATGAAGTTAATTGAACGGAAATGGATGTGTGAGGGAAGACTTGATAAGAAGAGATGTCCCACCGTCGAATTTTTGAGGGGTGTTGAATCATTTACCGAGGTGGCTAAAAAGTCAGTAGATTATGCATCGAGGGGGGAGGTTAGGTGTCCGTGTACTGAGGTCCTTGTAGTGAAGGAACATGTCATCTATAGTGGTTTTTCACCCGATTACTATTATTGGATTTGTCATGGTGAGTCATCTCAGTCCGAGGAACCCGAAAACCATCAAAATGAGGGGGCATTGAGAGATATGATAGTTCATCTTGTGGAGTACAACTTGTTTAATAACGAGAACACATATGGGAATGACGACTCACCTAACCCACGAGACTCACCCAACCCACAAGACTCACCTAACTCACAAGAGCCTAACCCACGAGCAAAGGTGCTTTTTGACATGTTGGATGCTTCGGAGAAACCGTTATACGGAGGGTGCGATGTGACTTTGTTAGAAGTTGCGTCTATGGTAGTTAGCCTTAAATGTGAGTTCAACCTACCCTTTGCTTGTATCGATGGTATTGTTGCCTTGCTCGAGAGAGTTATTCCAAAAGACATTATCATGACCTGATCATTCTACACAACCAAAAAGGTTGTGAAGGGACTTCAACTCCCGCATCAAAAGATTGATGCTTGTCCAGATGGATGCATGCTATTTTGGAAGGATGATGCGATGCTTGATGAATGTAAGAGATGTGGTAAGGGTAGGTATAAGATGGTTGAGGGGGATATTGTTTTGAGAGGTAGAAAAGGGAAAAGTGGTGTCAGGGGTAAGAAACCAATCACAATAAGTCAGCTTACGTACTTCCCTATTGCACCTAGGCTTCAGAACTTGTATGCCACAAAAACCATAGCGGAGCAAATGAGGTGGCACAAGGAGGACATTAGGGTACTAGAGAAGATGTGTCATCCGAGTGATGGTGAGGAGTGGAAGCGTTTCGATAGACTACATCCCCACTTTGCGTTAGAACCCCGAAATGTAAGACTTGGGTTGTGCACTGATGGATTTGCACCGTTCGGCCAATTTGGTAAATCGTACTCTTGCTGGCCAGTGATGATCACACCTTATAACCTACCTCCTTTGTTGTGTTTGAAGCAGCCTTTCATCTTCCTATCTCTTATTGTGCCCGGACCCAAAAACCCGAAAAATTATTTGGATGTTTACTTGCAACCTGTTATTGAGGAACTGAAGCAACTGTGGGAGGTAGGGGTGGAAACTTATGATGTCTCTCTTAGACAAAACTTTCAGTTGAAAGCAGCTTTGTTGTGGACTATAAACGACTTTCCTGCGTATGGTATGCTTTCGGGGTGGTCTACTGCGGGTCAGAAAGCATGTCCGTGTTGTTGGATGAGAGCAAAGCTTTTTATCTTCCAAATTCTAGTAAAATAAGTTGGTTTGACTGTCATCGGCAGTTCCTACCAGAAGGTCACCCATATAGAAAGAATAAGAAGGCATTCAAGAAGGGTAAGGTTGTGCTTGATGACGCACCTGATCGACTCCCCGGAGATGAAGTATGGGAGTTGATTTCCGATTACCCGTCCACTATCGACGGAACAGAGCAGGAGTTCAAAGACCTCAAGAAGTTAAAAATTGGTTGGTTTAAACGTAGCATATTCTTCAACCTACCATATTGGAGGACTTTGTTAATTAGTCACAATTTAGATGTGATGCACATAGAGAAAAAACTTCTTCGAGCAGTTGATTTACACGGTGATGGATGTGGAGGGGAAGAGTTGTGACAGTACAGGCTCCCGGCGAGATGTAAAGCATTTTTGTGACCGTCCTCAACAGCACATAAAAAGGGATGGGTCGAAACCGAGAGCCTTGTTCACACTTGACAAGGCTCAGAGAAAGGCGTTGTTGGAGTAGGTAGAGAAGTTGAAGTTCCCTGATGGGTACGCCTCCGACTTCAAGCGCTGTGTAGATCTTAAGAACCTGAAGCTGCAAGGGTTAAAGAGTCATGACTGTCACGTCTTCATGGAGAGGTTGCTTCCAGTATCACTAAAGCACCTTTTGCCACCGACGGTGTGGAATTCTATAACTGAGATATCTCAGTTCTTCAGAGATTTGTATTCCTCTACAGTATCAATTGAGGACATGTCTTGGCTCGAGGATCAAATTCCGCAGATACTATGCAAACTTGCGATGATCTTCCCACCGTCGTTCTTTAATTCCATGGAGCATCTACCTGTCCACTTGCCCTACGAGGCTAAGGTTGGAGGACCTGTCCAGTATAGATGGATGTACCCATTTGAAAGGTACGTAACTGTTAGTAACTTCATTTAAAAAAAATTAGCTTAACAAATTTGTATTGATTGGAATATATAACTTGTTTATTTAGGTTCCTGAATCATTTGAAGAAAAAAATTGGTAACAAGGCTAGGGTAGAAGGTTCTATTTGTAATGCATATTTGACAGAAGAGATTGCAAACTTCTGCTCCCTCTACTTCGATAAAGATGTCCAAACAAAAACCAAGAACCTGAACCTAGGACATTCGGTGTCCATTGACCCCACTATACCCGAGTTTTTTCAAAAGAAGGACGATGAAGGAAATTCATCCGTTGAGGGTTCTAGGATGCTAGATGAGAAAGAGTACAACCAAGCGCACCTTTACCTACTCTCTAATTGTGAGATCTTAGAGCCTTATGAGAACCAATTTGTAACTGAATATGTCGCTGCGAACCCTGCCGTGAACCCTGATGACGTTTGGAGTAAGCACGACGAACATTTCCTGAAGTGGCTCAAGGATCACATATTTTCCTTAGACATACGTGATGATTTGGTTAGAAGTTTGGCATTTGGTCCAGTGCAAGTGGTTAAAACTTGGAACTGGTACTCGGTGAATGGGTTCAATTTTCACACATTCAACTACGGGAAGAACAAGGCTAGATGCAATTTTGGTGTGAGTGTGTCATCTCTTGATGGTGATGAGTACTATGGTATTTTGGAGGATATTTTTGAGTTGTGCTATGCTGGCAAAGAACGAGGGTATAGAGGTGTGGTATTTAAGTGTGAGTGGAAAGACAGCTCCGTGAACGGGACCCTAGTGCATGAACGTTACAAGATTGTGGAAGTTAATCACACAAGGAAATATTCTACGTACGATCCGTTCATACTCGCGCATCAGGCGAAGCTAGTCTACTTTGCTCCTTATCCTTACACGAGAAATGACAGAAATCAAAGTCAATGGTGGGCAGTCTTTACGACTAAACCACGGGGAGAAATAGACAGTTCTCTGTTCCAGGAAGATGTTGCTTCAACTGGTACACGCTTATCTTCTATTGAAGAGAACATATTCTCCGAAGAAGATAAGAATGAAGGGGCAGAGGAAGATTTTGAGGATTACGATGATGATGGACAAGGAGATAACATGGTCAGAGATGTTCCGGAGATCCTTGAGGAGGATGATGGACACGATAAAGAGAATTTGGAGGACGATCAAGTGGAGGGCGAGGAGACGGAGGAGGAGGATCAGACTGAGGAGGATGAGGCTGAAGACAATAACGACAGCGACGGTGACTACTAGAGTTGTTGTAGTAAGTTATATTGATGTTTACATGGTTAGGTCACTGTGCCACTTATTTGGTACATTACTTGAATCAAGTTAGAATGTAATTGCTAATTGTTGTTAACATTGTTTAATTTGTTGCAAGGTTAATATAATGGCAGGCGGTAGATCTACCAGGAAACGTGGTGGGGGTAGTAGGTCTGCTCACACGTCCACCACGCAGTAGCAGGAGGAGGAGATGGTCCCCGAAATGGGACCGAAGCAGACCGTTGGGCATGAGGAGGAGGAGCAGCAACAGGGGCAGGAGGAGGACCTGAAGAAGGACGATGCCGGTTGGGTGATTCTCAAACCTATAGGCACATGGTAATATAATCTAACATGTTGATTATTCTTTTGTAACATATTTATTTTTGGACTACTTCTTATATGATTTTCTACATATATGTGCTTCTCGACTTGGTGCAGGTTTCTGCATAAACAGGTCGTCAGAGGCTGTACTAACAGCTTCATGGTCGACAAAGGGCAGGGGTATGCATGTTGGTCTCAGGTACCGGCGGAGGTAAGAGAGTGGTGGTTCAACCAATTCAAGGTACGTGGATTGTTTTTGCTACCGAGTTTTTAATTTATAATCTGGACTTTGTAAATATTTTTCATACTAATTATTAATCTGTCTTGACTGTGTAGTTCAAGTTCAGTTGGGCCTCAAAGTTAGATGGAAGTGTCTGGGACCGGTACAATGAGACGTGCACACGACGTTTCTTCTGTGTGATGAATAAACGACGTACGCGGGGGACTCCACTGAAGGACCTTAAAGATGTTAAATTTTTTTTGGTAATCAATTTTAACAAATAAACAATCTAACTTCAATCTTTCACTATATTAAATAATATATTGGGTCGTCATATTTTAGGGGAGGCATTGGAGTGATGGGTCGCCTACCACGACAAGGAGGACTTTAAAGTCAGGTCTGAAAGGGCCCAGAAGAACAAACTGTCGAACTGTGAGTATGAGGGCCACGCAAACCCGACACATCATCGGGGTTCTCAGTCTTCTTTCAGTCGTGCCAAGAGGGTATGATTTCTACTAAGTAATACCGTACTCTTCCTTGAATAATCGTAAACTATGTTTGCATAATTTATATTCGCCTAACGTTCGTACTCATTTAATAGCTGCATGCTGAGCTTGGGAGGGCGCCAACCGCGGCGGAGATATTCTTCGACATGCATGGGAAGACCGATGACAAAGGGACAAGCTTTAAGACGAAAAAGGATCAGGCGACCTGGGTGAGTACTAACTATTTCAAATAAATCGACTTTAGGTGGTGGATAACTATCTTCAATGAATTTCGTGACCCAAAACCTTGAAAAAGCAAAAAAATCAAAAAAGCTCTCTGAAAACCCTAGCAAAAACAGGCGACTAAACAGGGTTGACGGCTTTTGTGAACAGGGTTGACGGCTTTCCGGCGGCTTTTGTGTGTGATGTTTTCCGGCCAGCCGTCGACTTGGCGGGCAAACGTGTAGTCTCGTATGATTCCCAGATGAGGCAGAAATCTAAGGTGGTCTCAGAAGGGACTAGGGCAATGAAACCAATCACGAAGAAAGCAAAAGAGGACAGTTTACGTAAAGTTGTGAAGAACGCAAACTTGGACGACAGTTTGAAAAACGCGAGGAATGAGAGGATATACGACATTCCAGGGTTGAATTACGTTTCGGACATGGAGGATGAGGACATTCCGGATTTCGTTCCGGAAACTGGTCCGGAGATCAAGTCTGACTTGGCTACGGAAGAACGGTCTAGACTTGGGTATGCTAGAGTCATGGTTATGGCGAGGGTGGGTAAAAAATTTAAGAATGAAATCAATTTCGTGGATGAAAAAGGGAATTTGATCGAACTGTCTGTGAAGTATGAATGGAAGCCAATATGGTGTACCAAGTGTAAAGGGTATGGTCATGAGATGAAGGAATGTAGGAAAGATGAGTTAAAAAAGGCAAGACAGGAGCAGAAACAGAAGAAGGGCGCGGAGGGGTCTGCTGTGAAACAGCCCCAACCGAGACTATTATCTGCTACCAAACCCGGTGCTACTAACGGGAATGGTAGCTCGGTTCCTTCTATTGTGAAATACGGTACTCAGGGTCCGGGTGGAGTGTTGACTAAGGTTTTGATACCTACTAATGAAGTGGTGAAAGGGGTATCCTATGTCGATATGGTAGTAGGATCACCTAGGAAAGATGTAGATGTGAGAAATGACGGGGTTGGGTTGGAAGTAGTTGTCCATGCAAATACATAATATCGGGTTTTGGAATGTGCGCGGTATGTGTAACATAAATAAACAGCGTACTATTAGTGAGTTTATTAGGAAACAGCAAGTAGATGTCTTTGGATTACTGGAGACGAAAATAAAGAATAAAGCGTATGCGAAAGTACATCAAAATGTTTTCTCTGATTGGAGTATTTCTACTAACAGTCACTGTGGTGAGGGTGGCCGTGTTTGGCTTCTTTGGAAGCACGACAAGGTTAATTTGATGATCTTGGAGTACACTGCTCAAAGCATTCATGTCAAAGTTACTACGGCTAATGGGATGAGTTATTTGTTGACGTTTGTGTACGCATTTAACTCCTTGTCGGATCGCGGTGTTCTTTGGCGTACCCTTGAATCTTATTCTCGTAGGGGGCCTTGGATGATTATGGGTGATTTCAATTGTGTTATTGACGCTCGAGAGAGACTCGGGGGTAATTCGACGGAGGAAGAAATGAACCAATTTCGTGATTGCATGGCGAATTGTGAGATTGGTGATTTTCGGGCTTCGGGCTCTTGGTTCACTTGGAATAATAAACATAAAATCGTGGAGACTAGATTTTTTAGCCGAATTGACCGGTGGTGGATGAATGATGATATGGTGCGATTGTTTCCGGATGGTTATGCTCATTTCTTACCGGAAGGGACTTTCGACCATTGTCCGTGTATTGTTCAACTAGGGAATCCCCCGATTAGGAAGAATCGTTCGTTCAAGTATATGAATATGTGGAGTCGGTCTCCCAAGTTTTTGGAATGCGTTGGGACAAATTGGGATGGGCATCTTGTCGGTACCAAGATGTTCCAATTAGTTTCAAAACTGAGGAAGCTGAAAGCGCCCTTGAAATTACTGAACTCATCGTCGTTCGCAGATATCGAGAATCGATGCAGCCAGGCAGAATCGGGTTTGGCAGACCTGCAGGTGCGCATGAGGACCGATCGCTCGGATGCTATTATGCGAGAAGAATCTGACGCTAATGAGGCTGTGCGCTTGCTCCAAGCTGCGCGCGCTGATTTTTGGTCCCAGAAATTGAAACAAAAGTGGATTAAAGAGGGGGATGTGAACTCCGCTTACTTTCATGGTCTATTGAGAGCCCGGCGTGCACATAATGCTGTCACGGTGCTCGCGGATGCTGAAGGTTCGGAGTGCTCGAACAAGGCCGCCATTGAGTCTGCCTTCCTTCGCTATTATATCTCACTCTTAGGGGATTCTAAACCGATTGAGCCTGTGTGTGTGGACACGGTCCGCATGGGAAGGGTGTGCTCGGCAGAGCATAGAACTGCTCTCTTGGCCGGTGTGACGGAGACGGAAATCAAGAAGGCGTTACATGCTATTCATCGAGATAAGGCCCCGGGCCCGGATGGGTTCACGAGTCAATTTTTTATTGATTCGTGGGATATTGTTGGAGGGGACGTGGTCAGTGCTATTCAGAACTTCTTCGTTTCAGGTAAGCTGCTGAAACAGCTGAACTGTGCTATCATTACTCTAATTCCTAAAATGAGCCGACCCCAATCTGTGAAAGAATTTAGGCCTATTGCGTGTTGCAATGTTGTGTACAAGTGTATTGCGAAAATTATCTGTTCGAGAATGGCCAAGGTGCTTCCTCAGATTATCTCACCTACGCAGGGCGGTTTTATTGAGGGCCGGAGTATTGTAGAGAACGTTTTGATCTGTTAGGATCTTGTTAAGATGTATAGAAGAGGGCGTGTTTCTCCTAGATGTTTATTCAAGGTGGATTTGCACAAGGCCTATGATAGTGTGGAATGGGATTCTGTTGATCAAATGCTTCGAGCCTTGGAGTTCCCGGATCACTTCCGTCTCCTCATCATGGAATGTGTTACTTCGGTGTCATATTCACTTTGTGTTAATGGAGATTCGTTTGGTTTTTTTCGGGGGAAGAGAGGTTTAAGGCAGGGTGATCCTATGTCACCTTTGCTTTTTACTATTTGTATGGAATATTTTTCTCGTATCCTTAGCCATGGTAGGATTGACAAGAAGTTTAAATATCACCCGAAATGTGCCTCGATGAAGCTCACCCATCTCATGTTCGCGGACGACCTCTTGCTTTTTTGCAAAGGGGATTTGCCTTCTATGGAATTCTTGTGGAGGGCCTTTGCTACTTTTAGCAGGGCCTCGGGTCTGAGTTTAAGCTTAGGCAAGTCCCACGCCTATTTCTCTGGGGTAGATGATGGTAAGAAAACTGCTATTCTTCAATTTTCGGGCTGTGTTGAAGGTACGTTACCCTTTCGTTACTTGGGTCTCCCGATCCAATGTACTCGTATTGGAAAGCTTGATTGTGAATGTTTAATTGCGAGAATTATCTCGAGAATCTCGAGTATTGGTGCGCGAAAATTATCTTATGCAGGTAGGCTGACCTTGGTACAGTCTGTACTATCTCAGCTTCACAATTACTGGGCAATGGTGTTTATTATCCCATCTTATGTTATGACCCGTATTATTTCTTTATGTCGCAATTTCTTATGGAATGGCGGGGTGGAAGGTAATAATCGAGCTCTTGTGAGTTGGGAGAAGATTTGCTGCCCTAAATTGGAAAGAGGTTTAGGACTCCGAGACCTGGCTATTTGGAATCAGGCTGCGGTGGCTAAGTTAGCGTCTTGGGTTTTTGATCAACCGGATCGTCTTTGGGTTAGGTGGGTTCAGACCGTCTATCTCAAAGGGAGTGACTGGCGAGATTATCAGCCTAACACGGATGTCACCTGGGCTTGGCGAAAGATTTGTCAGGCTAAGGACAAAATTAAACATATGTTTGTGAATAATCTTTGGCATGGTTCTCGATCCTGTTATATGATCTCGGAGGGTTATGAGGGTATTCGGGGTCACAAACCGAATGTTCCTTGGGCCCGTCTCGTCTGGAGTGGTTGGAGTATCCCTAAACATAGCTTTATTTCGTGGCTTGTGTTTAGGCGAGCTTTAAACACTAGGATTAATTTGGTTAGATTTGGCGTTGCGGATTCTGACCGGTGTTTTTTATGTGAGTCCCATGAAGAAAGTTTGGAGCACCTATTTTTTGATTGTGAATGGAGTACCAAGATTGTTCAAAGCTTACGCGAGTGGACGAAGAAGCACATCCCTAGCACCGGTGCGCTACTTTGGGCTTGCAAGGTGCGAGGTTCTAAATTACAATGCAACATCATCCGAGCACTTTTCAATGCCATGATTTATCATGTTTGGAGGCAACGGAACTTGTGTAGAATTGACGGAGCAGTGCAGTGTCCCCAGCATGTAGTTAAGATGATAAAATTGGATGTTCGGAATAGAATTAAGGCCATGATTAAATACCCTTTACGGACTAGAGATGCGAGATGGCTGCATAATTTGATGTAGCCATTTATTTGTACATTGATCATTATTTTTTAATACATACTTACCCTTCACCAAAAAAAAAAAAACTATATTCAATGATTTCATCTAATAATAACTTAAATTGAAATCGTTCTTCCGTACGCAGGACGCCTACCAAGAAGAGCTAGCGAGACTCGAGGTTGATCCTGATGTTGAGGAAGTCGACCCGAATGAGACTTGGTTCAAGGTCGTCAAGGGTTACAAGAAAGGAAGTGTGTACGGTGTAGGAAATGCACACGATATCTACTTCACACCTCCCACATCGTGTCTGAGCACCTCCACACAAATGGAGTACACGGCGGCCGAATCTCAGCAGCCCGACTCGGAAAAGGTGGCCATGAAGGAACAACTGAAAGAACAGGCGGAGAACATAAAGAAGATACAGGATGAGATGGCCATGTTTCGGGCCATGTTTCAGAGATGCAACCGAGGTCCTCCCCCACCCCCTCCAGTCGACAGAGACCCCTTTAACGGGGATGGTGGTAACTCCGCTGCTCCAGCTAGCTTCACAGTTAGTTGATTGTTTTTTGTTGTTGTTGTTGTTGTAACTTTATTTACGGATTATGTATCTTCGAACTAGTTTTGTAATCCCCTAAAAATTCTAATGCAAAACAGTGGCTGAATCACTGTTGATGGGATTGAAACACATTGATGTCTAATAGATTATTGAATGATCAAAAGATAAGTCTGAAACAAGTGCCACTTTTCCTAAAAAGGGCGAAAATAAAACTTCGAAAATTCGGTAAAACAATCCATAAGACGAAACAACATTAATAATAATATAAATGAGTAGGATCATGACTACTCGCTAGCTTAAACCCGATCCCGCAAAGCAGATAACCTGCCATGTTAAACATAACAGCCACAATTCAGTGGCGAGCAACTCAGACAGTTCTCCCAGCCATATTACATAATATATAAGCAATAGAAGCATAATATAAGAAAATAGATTAAAACTCAAAACATTATATATATCAAAATAGATTCAAAATCCTGAAAACAATTCAGTAGCCTGACGGCATCAAAACGAATAATGGAATTTAAGACCGATGATCAGTACAGCTTTTACTACTAGAGATATGTCAAACAACACCGAAGTGTCACTAGTTAAGTAACTCAGTGCCCACAAAGCGACTCCTAAGCCCACTCACTAGTTAAGGAACTCAGTGCCCACGAAGCGACTCCTAAGTCCTCTTACCAACAACTCAAACTATAATAGGACTGCGTTTAGCGAGGTCCTAGCCTAAGTACATGCGCATGACTCCTGAGCATAAACGATACCCAGTTCGACAATCAATGTATCCCTAACGCAAATACACTGACCATATAGCTGATGGCAACACCACATATCCTAGACTTATATACTGTACATTCTCATTTCCAACATTATTCCACATTCAAACCATTATAAGTATTTTATCCGAAGATATCTTAAACATTCCCATAATAGTAACCTTCCAAAGATAGAAACTTTCTTCAATTAGTAACTTTCCAAAATAGGTGTTATTATAATTAGAAATCGTTTAACATATGAGTTATATAAAATATTTAATATTAGGCCTTGAGACATAAACATTATATTTATTAGATAAATGTATAATTAATGATTAAAAGTCAAAGAAAGTAAAAATCATAATTATTTCTCAAAAGGTTGGAGTTTAAGTAATTAAAAGAAATAAATTACAAATTTACTGATTTTTCAGATTTGCACTGTCTTACTATAAAATTCATAATTAAATCATTAAAACTCAAAACGACGTAAGATCGGTGAGGTTGAAAACTTTAAAGGCTTAAATACCACTTTTATTTCTGGAGAAAATCGAAATTCCTAACTTAAAAGGAGTTTTTATTCGTAGTTTTATAAACTGTCAGAATCCGACACCCTATAGTATTTCTTTAATAAAACACGTTTAAAATTTTATTTTAAAACAAATTCAATTAGAAACATTAACTAGACTCTTTAAGGTTAATTTAAGTAAATTATAAAAATTAAACTCAAAGTTTATCATAGGTTTTAAATTAGGTTTTACAACAACTGACAGATTCGCAAACTAATCCGTCAAAACATACTGGGAATTAATTTACGAAATTTAACAGGCGTATAATAGACTTAAAATAAACATTAGTCTCTTTTAAAAGTTTTTGAAAATAAGATCTGTAAACTTGAGTAAAAATCGTACAAAAACACTAATTGATTCTGAAACATGCTGTAATTATGTTAAAAACAATAAAACTTCCAATTTGGTATTCATACTAAAAATCACGAAAATTAAGTGATAAATTATTATTTGTATGTTTTAGTCTCGGCCTTAAAATAATTTAGTAGATTCGATGCACGACAAATTATAGCATGCGATTTGTAACATTAAAACGATAAAAACAACATGTGAGAAATCGATTAAAACTATTATCATAATAATTTAGTAAAACATGTCTATTAGTAAAAATACGATTTTAAATATTACTACAAGAAACTATGACATATACATCACGCAATACCGAGTCGTGCCATCATTGTTACCTTGTTAGTCTTCGAGATCTGAATCGACAATGTACTCGTCTGCCTCGGGATCCTCCAAATAGCCTACAAAACGGTACACATATATGGTGTTACAACCATATAAAAACTCTTCTACAAATTAAGGACTACGGGAATTAAGAGTAATTAAATAACCCTGAGTTTAGAACGGAAGATGATGAATGAAGAGCAAGAATGAAGGATGATTTTTGTGAGGTAGATTAGAGATGGTGCACGGTTGAAAAATAGAGAGGAAGAAGAACGTTCATATGCTTCCTAATATGCACCAGCAACAAATAAAAAGAGGTTGAGAGTTTGACTGTAAACTCGATTCCAACTAATCCTACGTAAACTTGGAGTAGGAGTAGGATACTAGGACTAATTAAATTATAGAATAAATAGAAGTCGCCAACTATCGGCTGGTTCCGAAAGACTTAATATTGGACTCGGTTCGGGTCCAAAATAATTTACGGGTTGGTATAAAAGTGTTCGTAAAAAGAAATTGTAAAATAAAATGTGGGTCTACCGAGAAATCGGATTAACTCGAATTAAAAGAATAAAAATAAAAATAGGAATAGATATCGAAATTGACAGAATAGAGTATAGAGTTACGATATAATCGTAACAGAAGTCGGTTTTATAATAATAAAATAGCTGGCGTTACAACCTTCCCCACTAAAAAAAGTTTCGTCCCCGAAACTTGTAGGAACGAAAAGAGAGCGGAAAGGAAATGAGTATACCTTACTCAAACAGATGGGGATGTTTGGATAACATTGAAGATTCGGTCTCCCAAGTCTCCTCCTCAAAGCGATTACACTTCCATAGAACTTTCACCAAGGGAATAACCTTATTTCTTAGTCGCTTCTCCTTTCTATCGGTGATACGAATAGGTCTCTCCTCATAAGTCAAATCTGGTTCTAACTCGAGGACCTCAGGTTTCAGCACATGTTCAGGATCACTAACGTATCCACGCAACTGGGAGACATGGAACACATCATGTACCTTACCCAAAGAAGCAGGCAATTCCAGCTTATATGCCACCACACCGATTTTCTCTACTATGGGATATGGTCCAACAAACTTAGGGCTAAGCTTACCCTTTATCCCAAATCTCTTCACACCTTTCATCGGCGAGACCTTCAAAAATACTAAGTCACCTACTTCAAACTCAAGGGGTCTTCGACGCAGATCAGCATAAGACTTCTGACGATCTTGAGCAGCCTTCATTCTGGAACGAATTAGCTGCACCGCATCCACAGTCTCGGCTAAGAAATCAGGTCCTAAAGTCTTCACTTCTCGAGGTTCATCCCAACACACAGGACTACGACACTTTCGACCTTAAAGTGCCTCAAACGGAGCCATCTTGATAGAAGCATGATAACTGTTGTTGTAGGAGAACTCAACCAACGGTAAATGTCGGTCCCAACTACCTTGAAAATCTAGGGCACAAGCACGGAGCATATCCTCCAAAGTCTGAATAGTTCTCTCAGATTGGCCATCAGTCGCAGCATGGAAAGCTGTACTCATCAACAACTGACTTCCCAAAGCACTCTGCAAAGCCTTCCAGAACTTAGAACAGAATCTCGGGTCTCGATCAGACACGATTTCTAACGGCACGCCATGATGTCGAACCACCTCAACAACATATACTTCAGCAAGTCTTTCCAAACTCCGGGTATCACGAATAGGAACAAAGCGTGCACACTTGGTCAAACGATCAACTATTACCCAAATACCATTTCTTCCATTAACGGTTCTAGGCATTGCCATAACAAAGTCCATCGCGATACACTGCCATTTCCATTCAGGCACAGGTAATGGTTGTAGCAAACCACCAGGTCTCTTATGCTCGAACTTCACTTGTTGACAAGTTAAGCACTTACTTACATAGGCAGCAATATCGTCTCTCATATATGGCCACCAAAACTGCAGCTTCAGGTCTTTGTACATCTTATCACCTCCAGGATGCACAGAATAAGGAGTCTTATGAGCTTCATCTAGAATCTGCTTCCTTAATTCCTCATCAGCACGTACGACCCAACGATCCTTGAACTTCAAAGCACCATTTGAATCTTCGACGAAGTCAACAGCCTTACCTAGACCCATCTTGGTTCGAATGCCAGCAATAAATGAATCTGACAACTGCTTCTCACGGATCTCTCGGAATAAAGCAGGTTCAGCAACCAGGGCACTAACACACTCATCATCACCGTCCATCTCCACACCTATTGTGAGCTTGTCAAACTTACGAGCCAACTCTTCAGGTAGACAAGGATGAGAAACAAGGGCATGAATATTCTTTCTGCTTAAGGCATCTGCCACAACATTAGCCCTCCCCTCGTAGTACACCAGTTCCAAATCATAGTCACTGGCCAATTCAACCCAACGTCTCTGTCTCGCATTTTAATCTTTCTGCGTAAAGAGATATCGTAGGCTCTTATGGTCGGTATGCACCTTGCACTTTACTCCATATAGGTAATGTCTCCAAATCTTGAGGGCATGTACAACAGCAGCCAACTCCAAATCGTGAGTAGGGTAATTCACCTCATGAACTTTCAATTGTCTGGAGGCATAAGCGATCACCTTACCACCTTGCATAAGGACACAACCCAAACCAAACTTGGAAGCATCACAGAATACTTTAAAACCAACACCTTCGTTAGGCAGGGTCAAAACTAGAGCAGAACTGAGTCTCTTTTTAAGCTCGAGAAAAGCATCTTCACAGGCTTCAGACCAAATAAACTTGGATTCCTTCTTCAATAACTGAGTCATTGGACGAGCGATCTTAGAGAAATCTTGCACAAATCTCCTGTAATAGCCTGCAAGGCCCAAGAAACTACGGATCTCACCGATATCAGAGGGGCTATTCCAATCAGCAATGGCCGAAATCTTAGCTGGATCGACCTTGATACCGTCTTTCGTGACTACATGACCTAAAAAGGCAACTTCAGGTAGCCAGAACTCGCACTTAGAGAATTTAGCAAACCACTTTTCACTCCTCAGGATGCCTAGGATGACTCTTAAATGCTCAATGTGCTCATCCTCAGACTTGGAATAAATCAGGATGTCATCAATAAAGACAACGACACACTTATCCAAATACTCACGGAATGTGCGATTCATCTGATCCATAAAGACAGTAGGGGCATTGGTTAGTCCAAATGGCATTACTTTGAATTCGTAGTGGCCGTACCTCGAGCTAAAAGCGGTTTTAGGAATATCCGACCCTCGAACTGGGATTTGATGATAACCAGACCTTAAATCGATTTTGGAAAACACAGAAGCACCTTTCAACTGGTCGAACAGATCATCAATTCGAGGCAAAGGATACTTGTTCTTGACCGTAACCCGATTGAGCTCTCGGTAGTCAATACATAGCCTCATAATACCGTCTTTCTTCTTTACGAACAGTACAGGAGCACCCCACGGGGAAGAACTAGGACGAATAAAATCCTGCTCAATCATTTCATCGAGCTGTTTGCGCAATTCTTGCAATTCTGCAGGAGCCATTCTATAGGGAGCTTTAGCAATTGGTCCAGTACCTGGTACGAGTTCAATGGTGAATTCAACATCTCGCTCTGGGGAAATACCAGGTAATTCTTCAGGAAACACATCGGGGTATTCACTCACAATGCGTACCTCTTCAAGTTTAGGCAGCTCCAGAGTTTTTGTCAAGGAGCATAGGATTACTTGACAACCCTTCCTCTGTAAACTCAACATCTTCATAGCGGATATAATCTTAATACCCTCTTGACATCTTCCACCTCGATACGTGACACGAGCACCATCAGGACCCTGCAAGGATATTTTCTGGTCTCGACATAGGAATCTTGCATCATAATGAGCCAACCAATCCATACCAACGATTACATCGAACTCGGCCATAGGAAATTCGAGTAATGTAGTAGGGAATACCACATTAGAAAACAAGAGAGGGACATCCACATATGCCTTGGCAGATGAAAGAATTTCCCCAGAAGGTAAGGATATAGAGATAGATTCAGCTGGGCTGGATACTAAAGAAGCTTTGACAGCAAGACTAGGAGATATAACAGACACAGATGCACCAGTATCGAACAGGATAGAAGCTCGAAAACCAGAAATCAAAAACATACCCGTAACAACATCGGGATTTGCCTCACCTTCAGCTCGACTCATCAGAAACAGACGGCCTTTACGACGGGGAGCAACCACAGCACCAGAGGCAGTAGCATTAGCAGTAGTTTCAGTTGTCTTCTTAGGACACTGGTTTGCCTTGTGTCCAACCTCCTTGCAGACATAGCATGTATTCACCGATCCATCACAGTTCTTTCCTGGGTGGAAAGCTTTCTTGCACCTGTAGTAGGTCATATCCTTCTTCTCAAAATGTCCCGGGGTAAACGGTTTCTTAGAACCAGCACCTGTAAGAGATAGTTAGCAACAATTACTAACAGAAAAGAGGGGAGAAAAGAAGGATTAAGAAGAAATGATGTGGACAGACCTCCACTTGGTTGGAACCTCTTAGCAGAACCAGCATTAGAAGAATAAGAAGAAGTGAAAGGCCTTTTATATCCAGAAGAAACAAGAGCAGTAGCGTTCTGCATTCGTTCTAGGGACTTCTCAGCCCATAGTGCAGCATTGTATATCTTCTCTACTGTATCAGCTTCGCGGGGAATAGTGTGAGCAATGTCTGGTCTCAAACCTTTCCTAAAGAAGAACACTCTTTGAGCCTCGTTTGGTAGCAACTCTGTGGCATAGTGGCTTAGCTCATGAAATAGGTGTGTATACTCTTGCACCTTCAACTTTGAACCTTGCTCAAGTGATGTGAAATCCAACTGCTTCCTGTGCTTCAGCTCCTCAGGATAGAATCTTGTTTCCAGCAAGGTTTTGAATTGTTGCCACCCAAATCCAGGAGTAAGGAGAGCATTGGGTCCCACTAAAATCCACCAGCGGTCGGCCTCACCCTCCAAGTAATGAACTGCCAAGCCTACCTTGTGTTGCGGCGGTACTTCGTGAGTCTCGAACTAGCGTTCCATCTGACGTGTCCAGAGTGACATCTGCTCGGGATCAACAGCACCATTATAGAAGGTCAACTTGCTCTTAGCCATCTCCGTTGCCGCCTTAGAGAAACTGAAAGGACGTTGCCCATGGCCCAAGTGTTGGGTCCTCTCCATCAACGTGTTCAGCGAGTTGAGAACGGCGAGGTTAATCTCATCCTGGTTTGCAGCCTCACGTCCACGTCCACGTCCAGCCATCCTCTTCGGGGACAAAAACAAATAATCATTTAATCAATGCTAATCATTGAGTTATCAAGAGCAAACAGGCTACCAAACAAGTCCTTATTTGGTTTCTACCCTTTTATTAGTAAGTGATTTATTATTTTCTCATCTATTTATTAGTATTTTGCCTAAGATCAGGTGTAAGCGTCGGGAGCAGTGATGCTCTGATACCAACTGTAATCCCCTAAAAATTCTAGTGGCGGAATCACTGTTGATGGGATTGAAACACATTGATGTCTAATAGATTATTGAATGATCAAAAGGTAAGTCTGAAACAAGTGCCACTTTTCCTAAATAGGGCGAAAATAAAACATCCAAAATTCGGTAAAACAATCCATAAGACGAAACAACATTAATAATAATATAAATGAGTAGGATCATGACTTCTCGCTAGCTTAAACCCGATCCCGCAAAACAGATAACCTGCCATGTTAAACATAACAGCCACAATTCAGTGGGGAGCAACTCAGGCGGTTCTCCCAGCCATATTACATAATATATAAGCAATAGAAGCATAATATAAGAAAATAGATTAAAACTCAAAACATTATATATATCAAAATAGATTCAAAATCCTGAAAACAATTCAGTAGCCTGACGGCGTCAAAACGAATAATGAAATTTAAAACCGATGATCAGTACAACTTTTACTACTAGAGATATGTCAAACAACACCGAAGTGTCACTAGTTAAGTAACTCAGTGCCCACAAAGCGACTCCTAAGCCCACTCACTAGTTAAGGAACTCAGTGCCCACGAAGCGACTCCTAAGCCCTCTTACCAACAACTCAAACTATAATAGGACTGCGTTCAGCGAGGTCCTAGCCTAAGTACATGCGCATGACTCCTGAGCATAAACGATACCCAGTTCGACAATCAATGTATCCCTGACGCAAATACACTGACTATATAGCTGATGGCAACACCACATATCCTAGACTTATATACTGTACATTCTCATTTCCAACATTATTCCACATTCAAACCATTATAAGTATTTTATCCGAAGATATCTTAAACATTCCCAAAATAGTAACCTTCCAAAGATAGAAACTTTCTTCAATTAGTAACTTTCCAAAATAGGTGTTATTATAATTAGAAATCGTTTAACATATGAGTTATATAAAATATTTAATATTAGGCCTTGAGACATAAACATTATATTTATTAGATAAATGTATATATAATGATTAAAAGTCAAAGAAAGTAAAAATCATAATTATTTCTCAAAAGGTTGGAGTTTAAGTAATTAAAAGAAATAAATTACAAATTTACTGATTTTTCAGATTTGCACTGTCTTACTATAAAATTCATAATTAAATCATTAAAAATCAAAACGACGTAAGATCAGTGAGGTTGAAAACATTAAAGGCTTAAATACAACTTTTATTTCTGGAGAATATTGAAATTCCTAACTTAAAATGGGTTTTTATTCGTAGTTTTATAAACTGTCAGAATCCGACACCCTATAGTATTTCTTTAATAAAACACGTTTAAAATTTTATTTTAAAACACATTCATGTAGAAACATTAACTAGACTCTTTACGGTTAATGTACGTAAATTATAAAAATTAAACTCAAAGTTTATCATAGGTTTTAAATTAGGTTTTACAACAACTGACAGATTCGCAAACTTGTAGACACCCGCATTTTGACCGACAGGTGTCTATGGCAGTTTCCAAAAATCACCCGATGATGATCGGACGCTAACGTGTTTCTATGCGCTCGGATACGGGCTCAAATCCATTAATCGTTGGCTAACACACTTACGGAGTACAAATCTCACCAAACGGACCTCGAATCCAGGCCCAGTAGATCATTCCGGGTCAAACAAGACTAATTTGGGTCAAAACCGACACCGGAAATAAAACCGACTTTTAGTGATCGGATTAAAACCCGGTCAAAGCCGTTTCCGAGTAGCTCACCCACGGTCCGCCTCCAAACGGGCCATCAAATCAAGTCCGTCAAGGCACAAAACCCTAGACACCAAGGTGCCCTAGCTTTGCCTATATAAGCAACCTCATGCAACACAATTACACAACTTCTCACAACCCTAAAACCCTAGTACACTCTAGGACAATCATCTATACACACTTCAAAACCCTAGCAATTCTACACTAGCAAAAAACCCTAAACCTAATTTTAGGAATTCAACCCGAGCCACCACAACTTAGCCTCCATATACCTCGAAGACTCCCGTGCCATAGCCACGTTTACGAGCCTTAATCCGAGACAGAAACATGTAGGTTGAGGGTGGCAAACCTCCTTCTTCTTTCTTTTGTTTTCCTTTTTTCCTTTTTTCGTTATTATTATTATTATTATTATTATTATTATTATTATTATTATTATTATTATTATTATTATTATTATTATTATTATTATTATTATTATTATTATTATTATTATTATTATTATTATTATTATTATTATTATTATTATTATTATTATTATTACGGTATTATTATTATTATTATTATTATTACGGTATTATTATTATTATTATTACTATTATTATTATTATTATTATTATTATTATTATTACGTTTATTGTTATTATTATTATTATTATTACTATTATTTTTATTATTTACCTCGTTATCATCATTGCATCATAACATCGATAATATTGTTAGCATCAAAACATTAAAATACTTATCGATTTGTGTCGAATAAGAGGGATATCGGGATAAGAAAACACGAACATACAAGTGTACTGCACACAGCGTTGACGGTCGCTTATCCCGGTACCCCAATTATTTGATTATTGAGATGGGTTAACTTAAACAAGAGTTCGTCATTATTTCTCGTCGTTATCATCATCAATTTTGCATCCATCAATTTCTTTAAACATCAATTTTAACAAGGGTCGAAACCCGTTGACACGGATCCGACATCACAATCCCTAGGGATTTATTTCGATGTCGGAGAAGTCGAGGGAATCAAGTTTTTTTATTTATTTATTCGAGTAAAGCATCGATTCTGGATTCGATACCAATTCCATAATTGGATATCGAATCTAACAATCAAGTCATACGAATTAATTAACGTGATTTACTCATATCACGATAATTAATTTAAAACGACTAAAATCAATTTATTTATTTTTTCTTTTTCACTCTAAATATCCCATATCGATTCAATAATCGAATATGGGATAGGATGAGTATTCAATTTTAGAATCGGGTATAAATTCAACAATATTTATATTCGGTTCAACAAAATTCGCGATTTATAAAAAACCAAGTCGAACATAAATTGTGCAATATTTATGTCCGATTATCAAAAATCAAAAGCAATTTCAAAGTCAACAATTAAATAGCAAACGAACCAAGTTCGTACAGGTGCCACTCGACCGAGTGCCTTAGTCACTCGATCGAGTGACACCCTAGAATCGAGTCAGAATGCTAATTATGACCACCACTCAATCGAGTCTCACAGTGACTCGGTCGAGTGGCCATGTACTCGACCGAGTTGGTCAATAACTCGGCCGAGTACGGTCATAAACGCAAAACAGAAATCTTTTTTAAAGGTCTACTCGATCGAGTCTATTGACCACTCGATCGAGTGACCACATAATGACTAAAATGCAAGTCGTACATTATTCTATTTTGCGAACTCGGTAGTAATTTATGATTTAGGTCAACACGTGTTTAATCAATCATGTGTATTACTATCTTTTCAAACCGTGCATCCCCATATTTGCATCTTTTTCAATTCAATTCAATTTTGCACAAACCGTTATTATTCGTTATATTATTATATCATTACTAACGCGTTTGTTGTTTCTCTTGTTAATTTAATTTTGTTCGTTTATTATACTAAATGAACCCGCATGCTAAAATACAACTTTGACGTTAATTTTAGTTGCATTAAATTGACTTAGAAACCCTTTCAATTACATTCGCATGTTTAGGGAAAATAAATCTTTGCATATCATTTTCCCGTTTTACTAGCACGCGTATTAGAAAGTCATTCGAGTTCTTAGTAGAGGCCGCTAATGTGCGGGCGGGGTTGGGTGTCCTTCGTGGGCTTCCCAACACGTACCCTCACCCCTTACTCAGAACCTCGGTTTCCGGATGCCCGAAACCGTTGGCGAACGAGAGTCATTCAATACACAATATCCGATAACGTCGGTATTGGTATCAAATGCAAAGGGACGAGCCCAATAAACTCTGACATCGGAAATGGGCCGTATTTTGTATACGGTCCACTACGACATAGAGTGGGCTCGAACGGTTCCGAATAACCATAAAATTCGGTGACGACTCCACATAGACCTAAATTTCAATTCGATCCTTCTCATATGGAGATTCATTCGCCTACCCAAACCCGCGCGTGGCCGCGTCGGGGTGGACCTATGTCATGTCCACAATTTGGCGACTCCGCTGGGGATTAACTGATGCGTGACTTACCATCGGCATCCTCAGGGTGAGAATCGAATAGAAATCGTTTGACAAATACAATACGCGTGTTAGTTCTACGGTTCATGCATAACCCATATTTTCCCGGGCCGGTACTCGCGACCGACGTCCCACTATACCGTCGATGTACTCCAATATGGATATGTTGAAAGGTGTCCATAGTCGATTCGAGTGGGTTTCGCGGCATGTTCTAAGATCAACTCGACTTAGGAAGTCCGTCCCGATCAACGTCTAGACTATGTACACTGGTATAGACCCTCTATAGACCGACCGAGACTTAGTATAGAGCATACATGGCGTCGTTATAATGCTTGTGTGACTACGTGCTACTTGGTTTCCGAGTCGTTTTCAAAAACCGTCAATTTTTCAAAATTACATCTTTTTCAAACTATTCAATTTCAAAACCCGGGACATATACCGAATTTAGGACTTATGATTTTACTCAAAATAGCCTATTTTCTAGACGGTATGCTGCCCAATTCAAAACTCGAAAATACTTTCGAACTTTCAAAACCCGTGGCCCAATGACTTTTTGTCCTCTTTTTCGGAAAATTGGGCCCTCAACCGAGTTTTCTCGGACCCTTTCCAAAAACAATCAATTTTCAAAACCTTCCTCTCCTTAGGACTTCCCATATTTAGCAGTGTCGGGTCGCGTCTTAAGTTGTCAAGGTCTTTAGCGTCGAAACTCCGTCGATCTTACATCACGAGTTTCTTTCCTATCCCGGTCCGCCTTATTAGACTAAGGCAAGGCCCACCTACGTAGGACAAACTCCTACAAAGGAGGGCCCGTTTACACAATCAAGTCAACCTTCCTTCGGACAGGACTAGGCCCACATAGCCGAATCCTAGGGAAGGCCCATCTTGAACAAGTCACCAATCCAAGTGTTTTTTCCGAGTCAACCTTTTACAAGGCATAGCCTTATAACAAAATGTTCACGGTCCTTACGTCTAAGGGTCACTCGTCCGACACTTGAGTCTTAACAAAATTATCGATCCCACTCCGGGCTACCCCTTAGCAGGGCGATCAATCACGATTGCTCTAAGGGTCATGTCTTACACGTGTCTCACGTACCCCACTTTCAAGTCACTTAGATGCCACACCATCTAAGTCCTTAGTCTCACATCGGGGGCTATTCTCCGACGGAGTGACTAATCACAGTCACTCCGAGAATCGTACCCTACACATTTGTCTTAGGGGAGTCTAACCCGAGTCAAACTGGGGTTGTCCCTCCTCTTGCGCTATTTCCTATGCCTTGGTGAGTCTGAGTTCCGAAGCAACCTCTCTGATTACGTGGTGTTCTTACAGACAGGTCACCCGAAACCAGACGCCAACGCAAGATGGACGAATTGAAAAACGCTCTGACCAAGACCCAACTGGCTGCCATCCTGGCTAACCAAGCGACTTTATCCACCCGCCTAAGCACCGTGGAGAAAACGGCCCCAGTTGAAGGAGCTGAGCCCACTGGGCCCATAGCCGAGTTGATCAGTGCTGTTCGTAGGCTCGAAGAGCAAGTCCACTTATGGACGAACAACTCGATCCACACCGAAAATGCTCGTACTTACTCACCTTTGAATGACGAGCTACCTGCTAACCTCAACCTTACGGGAATTCCAATGTTTGAGGGTACTGAAGACCCGGTCCATCACATCCGGGCTTTCAAAGATTTCATGGCGGTCCAAGGGGTAAAGTCCACCATGTTTAAGCACTTATTCCCTTCCTCCCTCCAGAAACACCCCAAAGCCTGGTACTACAGGCTCGATTCCAAGAAATACCCGACTTGGGACGACGTGGCAACGGAGTTCGCTCGGAACTACGCCGATAATATCGAGATCCAGACTACAATGCGTACTCTGGAAATCATGGCCCAAGAGCCCAAAGAAGGGTTCACCACATATCTTCAAAGATGGAGGGCCGAGAGTGTAAAGTTGGTAAACAAGCCCAACGAGAAGACACTAGTGGAGGCCTTCATCAACAACCTCCTACCTTCTTACCGCGTCCATCTTAGGTATGCCGGCATTTCAAACTTTGCCGTACTTACCGAAATGGGCATTAGGATTGAAGACGATCTTCGACATAATGAAGATCTGGGCTATACTGGACATCAACTCGAGTCCTTAGAAGCCGACGACTAATGACAACATTATCCGAGAGTCCGGATCTGATTTGAGTCCGAGTCTGAATCCGAGTCTAGGATGTACTATTCCCTTCGAAGTCGAAGTAAAAGTCAAAGTCAAAGTCAGAGTCAGAGTCAATTGTATTCTGTCCTCCCTTTCAAAATCCAATAAAATCAGCTCATATATACTTTCCTTATGTGTTTCCGAGAACATGATGAACACTATCATACACTGTGAACACACGCACGTGACTATTATAGGCACATCTATAATGACTGCAGGAAACCGAGCCCGTGTTTTCTTTTTACCTATTCCATGTCTGGTATAGAAAAAACCACACAACTACCCTTAGCAGGAGCATATCGAATCCTATGACAAATCTGGGTAGTCTTCTAGTTTGGGTCTAAGACGGGAGGTAAGCCCATTTCCCACAATAAACACCCATCCGATAAGATCAATCGATCCCTACCTTTGGTGTTAGTCTGACCAAAATCAAAAAAAACCCATGACCGGGGCTGAGAGGTCAACCAAAATAAAAAAAAACCCATGACCGGGGCTGAGAGGTCAACCAAAATCAAAAAAAAAAACCCATGACCGGGGCTGAGAGGTCAACCAACATTCAAAAAAAACCCATGACCGGGGCTGAGAGGTCAACCAAAATCCAAAAACCCATGACCAGGGCTGAGAGGTCAATCAAAAGTCAAAAAAAAAGAAAAAAGAAAGGGCCAAAGCAAAAAGAATGCCATCAAAAAAAAAAAAATGGACACAAAAAAAAAAAATTCGAAAGTTCATGAAAAAAAAAAAAGCAAAAGGCCAAAACAAAAAAAGCAGGCCATCATCAAAAAATTCAGAATACCCATGACCGTGGTCAACGGTCCATTCAAGTGAAAGCCCCATGACCAGGGTACGGTCAAAATTATCAAAACCCCATGATCGCAAGGTCAATCAAAAATCAAATACCAATGACCGTGGTCAACGGTCAACTCAAGTGAAAATCCTTTGACCGTGGTACGGTGAAATTCAAAATTATCAATACCATCCAATAGGGGAGTGACAATCAAGCTGGTCAGCTAACACCACATCTAGCCTTCCCACATTACAACCCTCAAGACCTCCCCGAGACCCAGGCCAGAGACAGCCCGGAATTTTGAGGATTCAAGCTCCATAGGATACCCCTAACCACTAGGGCCAGACATGGAAACCAGATCCCGCATTATCAAACCGGCTCTCGAAGCTTTAGCTCCACAGAACCGAGCTCCAGATTTCGAGTTGTCAAGGCCATTTCCCGCATTATCAAACCGGCTCTCGAAGCCTCAGCTCCACAAAACCGAGCTCCAGATTTCGAGTCATCAAGGCCACTTAATTCCTAGCACCACATTCCCAAAAACATCAAATCCCGAGAGCAAAACTCGTCAAATCCCCGAGAGCAAAACTCGTTAAAATCCCCGAGAGCAAAACTCGTTAAAATCCCCGAGAGCAAAACTCGTTAAAATCCCGAGAGCAAAACTCGTCAAAGACCCGAGAGCAAAACTCGTCAAATCCCCGAGAGCAAAACTTGTTAAAATCCTCGAGAGCAAAACTCGTTAAAATCCCCGAGAGCAAAACTCGTTAAAATCCCGTCCCAATTCTTCCCATCCAAACCAGTTACCAACCCCGAACACGGGAACTCAACTTGCAGTCGGCATAGAACATGCCCAAATTGTTCACACGACCTCTGGGGGCTACCCCGGAGAACGCTCACAGTCACAGGATTAATATCCTAACCATTCAAGCCCTTTGCTCAAGACATCACTGGGAATGCACCTAGCCCACACCGTCATTATGGCTAGTTACACACAAAGTCCTATTAGACTAGGCACCATAATACATCTTTCCATCCACTGAACTACGGCTTGGTTTGATTTCACCACACGTGAATACGTAGGCAGCCTTTCAACAGAGGCACAACCACTCACATTGACACACATTCAAAAAGCGTCATTATTCCGGTCACGACACCATCGTGTTCTCAACAGCTAGCTTTGTTGTCCCGGGGGCTTCTCTTAGACAGAAGACCTCCTTCCACTCACAAAATCCAGATGAATCCAACAAAAAATCTAGCCTTCTTTCTGTAGTGTGTCCTAGTACTCGGCTCAGTCGAAGACAAGAATCTGTCAGGACTCGAGGCAATACCCACTTTGGAAATATATCCTAAAATAGGAAATCCAGAAGAGCACCAGACTAAAACAGTCTCATTACAGGCTACTGCAATCCCCCTATAGCATATCTATCCCATTTCGATGTACGATCATGTTGCCACTCGCCTAGGCCACGGGATGACGCAACTTAAGAGTCTTGTTAGGCGGCCCACACCCCTACCAAGTCGCGGTCCAATCCTTAGAGAGTCCAGTCTGTGTCAGTCTACTCGTCCTGCCGTATCCAGAGTCGAGTCTGTCGGTAGGTCCCTCTCTTCATATTCCACCTTGAGATTTGCAAAACTTAGCCATTTGAAAAAAGATCTTTTTCGACAAGGTCAGATTTCAGTCTATTTATACTGCGAATTTCTTTTCTATCCCTTTCCATTTTGAAAACCTAGCTCGCGATTGCTTTCAGGATTTCAAATTCAAATTCGAGTTTTAAAAAAAAAAAAAAAAAAAAAAAAAAAAATTCAAAATCATTTTCCCCAGCACGAGTCATTTTACCACCTACGTGTTGCATGCATTCTATGTGACTCATACAGGTACGACTCAAACAGGGACATGCAAGTCATCAAATCTCCCCAGCAGCATTTTCCGGGATAGCACGGGATGGGCCAACACACAGGCACACCCAGGGCTTACGCGACAAGCCCGAATTCCCCACGGAGCACAATCATCCAGCGTAGGTATGATCTCTGTCTTATGGCTGGCGAGCCCTTCACGCGAGTCTAATGACTATAAACGACCCGACCGGAAGTCTACCAGGTCTTAACAGGCTTGGTAGCTACTCTGACTTTTGCCTTGTCCAAGCCTCAGTCAGAGTGGGGGCTCTGTAGACACCCGCATTTTGACCGCCAGGTGTCTATGGCAGTTTCCAAAAATCACCCGATGATGATCGGACGCTAACGTGTTTCTATGCGCTCGGATACGGGCTCAAATCCATTAATCGTTGGCTAACACACTTACGGAGTACAAATCTCACCAAACGGACCTCGAATCCAGGCCCAGTGGATCATTCCGGGTCAAACAAGACTGATTTGGGTCAAAACCGACACCGGAAATAAAACCGACTTTTAGTGACCGGATTAAAACCCGGTCAAAGCCGTTTCCGAGTAGCTCACCCACGGTCCGCCTCCAAACGGGCCATCAAATCAAGTCCGTCAAGGCACAAAACCCTAGACACCAAGGTGCCCTAGCTTTGCCTATATAAGCAACCTCATGCAACACAATTACACAACTTCTCACAACCCTAAAACCCTAGTACACTCTAGGACAATCATCTATACACACTTCAAAACCCTAGCAATTCTACACTAGCAAAAAACCCTAAACCTAATTTTAGGAATTCAACCCGAGCCACCACAACTTAGCCTCCATATACCTCGAAGACTCCCGTGCCATAGCCACGTTTACGAGCCTTAATCCGAGACAGAAACATGTAGGTTGAGGGTGGCAAACCTCCTTCTTCTTTCTTTTCTTTTCCTTTTTTCCTTTTTTCGTTATTATTATTATTATTATTATTATTATTATTATTATTATTATTATTATTATTATTATTACTACGTATTATTATTATTATTATTATTATTACGGTATTATTATTATTATTATTATTATTATTACGGTATTATTATTATTATTATTATTATTATTACGGTATTATTATTATTATTATTATTATTACGGTATTATTATTATTATTATTATTATTATTATTATTATTATTATTATTATTAAGTTTATTGTTATTATTATTATTATTATTACTATTATTTTTATTATTTACCTCGTTATCATCATTGCATCATAACATCGATAATATTGTTAGCATCAAAACATTAAAATACTTATCGATTTGTGTCGAATAAGAGGGATATCGGGATAAGAAAACACGAACATACAAGTGTACTGCACACAACGTTGACGGTCGCTTATCCCGGTACCCCAATTATTTGATTATTGAGATGGGTCAACTTAAACAAGAGTTCGTCATTATTTCTCGTCGTTATCATCATCAATTTTGCATCCATCAATTTCTTTAAACATCAATTTTAACAAGGGTCGAAACCCGTTGACACGGATCCGACATCACAATCCCTAGGGATTTATTTCGATGTCGGAGAAGTCGAGGGAATCAAGTTTTTTTATTTATTTATTCGAGTAAAGCATCGATTCTGGATTCGATACCAATTCCATAATTGGATATCGAATCTAACAATCAAGTCATACGAATTAATTAACGTGATTTACTCATATCACGATAATTAATTTAAAACGACTAAAATCAATTTATTTATTTTTTCTTTTTCACTCTAAATATCCCATATCGATTCAATAATCGAATATGGGATAGGATGAGTATTCAATTTTAGAATCGGGTATAAATTCAACAATATTTATATTCGGTTCAACAAAATTCGCGATTTATAAAAAACCAAGTCGAACATAAATTGTGCAATATTTATGTCCGATTATCAAAAATCAAAAGCAATTTCAAAGTCAACAATTAAATAGCAAACGAACCAAGTTCGTACAGGTGCCACTCGACCGAGTGCCTTAGTCACTCGATCGAGTGACACCCTAGAATCGAGTCAGAATGCTAATTATGACCACCACTCAATCGAGTCTCACAGTGACTCGGTCGAGTGGCCATGTACTCGACCGAGTTGGTCAATAACTCGGCCGAGTACGGTCATAAACGCAAAACAGAAATCTTTTTTAAAGGTCTACTCGATCGAGTCTATTGACCACTCGATCGAGTGACCACATAATGACTAAAATGCAAGTCGTACATTATTCCATTTTGCGAACTCGGTAGTAATTTATGATTTAGGTCAACACGTGTTTAATCAATCATGTGTATTACTATCTTTTCAAACCGTGCATCCCCATCTTTTTCAATTCAATTCAATTTTGCACAAACCGTTATTATTCGTTATATTATTATATCATTACTAACCCGTTTGTTGTTTCTCTTGTTAATTTAATTTTGTTCGTTTATTATACTAAATGAACCCGCATGCTAAAATACAACTTTGACGTTAATTTTAGTTGCATTAAATTGACTTAGAAACCCTTTCAATTACATTCGCATGTTTAGGGAAAATAAATCTTTGCATATCATTTTCCCGTTTTACTAGCACGCGTATTAGAAAGTCATTCGAGTTCTTAGTAGAGGCCGCTAATGTGCGGGCGGGGTTGGGTGTCCTTCGTGGGCTTCCCAACACGTACCCTCACCCCTTACTCAGAACCTCGGTTTCCGGATGCCCGAAACCGTTGGCGAACGAGAGTCATTCAATACACAATATCCGATAACGTCGGTATTGGTATCAAATGCAAAGGGACGAGCCCAATAAACTCTGACATCGGAAATGGGCCGTATTTTGTATACGGTCCACTACGACATAGAGTGGGCTCGAACGGTTCCGAATAACCATAAAATTCGGTGGCGACTCCACATAGACCTAAATTTCAATTCGATCCTTCTCATATGGAGATTCATTCGCCTACCCAAACCCGCGCGTGGCCGCGTCGGGGTGGACCTATGTCATGTCCACAAAACTAATCCGTCACAGTTTAATAAACAATTTATTGTGAAAAACATACTAGGAATTAATTTACGAAATTTAACAGGCGTATAATAGACTTAAAATAAACAGTAGTCTCTTTTAAAATTTTTTGAAAATAAGATCTGTAAACATGAGTAAAAATCGTACAAAAACACTAATTGATTCTGAAACATGCTGTAATTATGTTAAAAACAATAAAACTTCCAATTTGGTATTTCATACTAAAAATCACGAAAATTAAGTGATAAATTATTATTTGTATGTTTTAGTCTCGGCTTATAATAATTTAGTAGATTCGATGCACGACAAATTATAGCATGCGATTTGTAACATTAAAACGATAAAAACAACATGTGAGAAATCGATTAAAACTATTATCATAATAATTTAGTAAAACATGTCTATTAGTAAAAATACGATTTTAAATATTACTACAAGCAACTACGACATATACATCACGCAATACCGAGTCGTGCCATCATTGTTACCTTGTTAGTCTTCGAGATCTGAATCGACAATGTACTCGTCTGCCTCGGGATCCTCCAAATAGCCTACAAAACGGTACACATATATGGTGTTACAACCATATAAAAACTATTCTACAAATTAAGGACTACGGGAATTAAGAGTAATTAAATTACCCTGAGTTTAGAACGGAAGATGATGAATGAAGAGCAAGAATGAAGGATGATTTTTGTGAGGTAGATTAGAGATGGTGCACGGTTGAAAAATAGAGAGGAAGAAGAACGTTCATATGCTTCCTAATATGCACCAGCAACAAATAAAAAGAGGTTGAGAGTTTGACTGTACACTCGATTCCAACTAATCCTACGTAAACTTGGAGTAGGAGTAGGATACTAGGACTAATTAAATTATAGAATAAATAGAAGTCGCCAACTATCGGCTGGTTCCGAAAGACTTAATATTGGACTCGGTTCGGGTCCAAAATAATTTACGGGTTGGTATAAAAGTGTTCGTAAAAAGAAATTGTAAAATAAAATGTGGGTCTACCGAGAAATCGGATTAACTCAAATTAAAAGAATAAAAATAAAAATAGGAATAGATATCGAAATTGACAGAATAGAGTATAGAGTTACGATATAATCGTAACAGAAGTCGGTTTTATAATAATAATAATATAGGGGGTGTTACAAGTTTAGATTTGTGTACCTTCAAACCGTATGTTAAATCTTTTTTATTTAAAGTTTTTTCAACATAAATGAGTTGAGAGATGAACTCTTTTGGTTGACTGAGAGTGAATGAGGTTGAGGTATTGTGGATAGTCGACATTTGTGGTTGGTTGAGAGTTGTGGATGTGGTTTATTTTGCAGGTTTTGGCTAAACATTGAACACATTTTTACGGTCATGCAACAACGTAAATAGCGTCCAATAAAGGACGTCATGACAAACACCAGGGTAAGCCAAAATGGCGTCCGACTGTGGACACCAGGTGTCCTTGGATGGCGTCCACTGTCGGTGACCACCGGGATGCACGCCCGAGGCCCACTAGTGTTCACGGCGCTAGGTCAAGCCGCGTGAGCCTTAATCCCCAAGTAACAAATTATCTTCCTCCCTCTCGGTTTTGGAAAGTACCAAAACCGTATCCTCCCTATGTGATTTTTTTCTGGGTTTCTAAGTATCTACTATTGATTCGCTTGATTTCGTTTCATTTGATTAAATTCTTTCATCTGATTGATTAATTGTTCATTTTTAATGCTAAATCACTGGATAATTGTTGACTAGTTCGCTGGATAATTGTTCTCAGGTTCATTTTGATTGTGTGTATCGTGGTATGAGTGCTGTATCAAGTCGAGAGTCTAAGATTCTAGCTGGAAATTGGATCATTGCTCAGGTTATGCTTCTAGATCTAAAATGGACTCTAAGCTTCTAGCTCATATACTTACGTATTCTTAATGTCGGCCCTTCTCGTGATGGTGTTTAAATGCTGATAAAGCTATGTTGTAGGAGTAGAAATCGGAGTGTTTGGTTTAGTTTGGTATCGGCATTAAGTTTTTTAAATCGGAAAGGGTGTATGACTGTTAACATTTGAATCTGTTTTGTTTCGCACATAATATATAGGTACTTGATTTGAGAAATCGAGTTGCTGGAAGGTAAGCGATTACGAACTGAAAGTGTGAGGCTTATTTCACGAGAAAAAACGCTGCATGATAGCAAAAACGGAGAAGAGGTATACATCCAAATTGCTGATGGTGGTATGGATCTTACTTTTTGTAATTCTATTGAATCTTGCACATCTGATGCGCGTAAATTGTCGCCTATCCAACGCGGTCAAATAATATTTATAAACTCCGAAATACCACTACGTAGTAGCGATAAGTCGGGATCAATCCACAGGGACGGTCGAGAGGTAGTCGGTCAAGTCAAAGTCTAGGAGAGATTGGGTCGAGAAGGGGGGTTTTGGACGAGTTGAACTAGACTAACTAAACGAGCTATGGAACTAAGGCGAGAAACTATTAATGGGAAAGGTATTAGGGAGAGTCAGGGTGTCGGAGATTAAGATAAAGATTCGGAATGCATGAATTATCACAAGATGTATAAGGGAGGTGCCACCTTTCGGTTTCCCTACCAACCAAGCCTAAACCCGCTTTCACGAAGAATAAACTAAGGTCTCAAGACAGAATTACCCAAACCCCGAGTTTCCCCATATTGGTTCGGGTGAGTCAAGTCAAACTACGTGATCAAGCTAAGTCAAACATAACACAACAATCCCATCAAGACAATATCACCCTCAAATGCAATAATCTCACAAAATGAAATCTTTTCCTAGAATTCCTCCTCCCCTAGCCCCCTTACAAGAAATCTACTCACTACTCATAATGGAAAACAACAAAACATTAACAAAGGAGAAAATAACTAAAACATGCATGTTAACTAAATCTAAAGAAAACAACAACGAAACGATAAGGAAACTACGATCTAACAATATAAACTAGAAAATAATCTAGAACAACATAAATAAAATCTAGAGATTAGAGAGTGGAAGAAAAGTATACCAACTATGAAGATCTAGAAAAAATAAGAAGATTGCATAAATAAAGATTGAATCTTTGATGAAGAGAATGAATAAACTTGTCACTAATTCTTCAATAATCCCCACAAATCTTCAAATAAAACTCAAATCTTCAACTAATGATGGAAGCTTAGTTACAAATTGTAGAGTAATTTAATCTAATACTAATAATATCTACTAAGTTTTTTTTGAAGATTTTTACTAAGGATGCTTACTACAACTACTACTACTACTAGAGATCTTCTACCCTACTCCTACTCCAAAGAGGCTCACTTAAGGCACAAATTGAAATGAAAACCTAGGGTTACTATATATAATAAGCCCTTAATGGGTCACACTACTTAAGCCCATCATCCAATCCTTCTTCTTTTAATCCAGACCTTCACCCTTTGCATCTTCATGAGGCAAAACTTCACCCTGCGGTCGACAACATTAGCATCACCGGGTGAAATTTCACCCGGTGAGATATTCTTCTCGAATCGCCATTTTTGGCGTTTTTCTCCATCGGGCGAAATTTCACCCGGTGAGCGAAATTTCGCCCGGTCGTTTCGCCCGGTCATCTTATAGGGTCAAATGTCACCCTATTAACTTTTCGTCCAAAATGGCAATCTGGGGAGGAACACCGTCGGACGATGTTTCGCCCGGTCAAATCTCATCGGGTGAAACTTTGCCCTGTGACTTCAGAGGGCCATAACTCTCTCGTTTGAACTCCGATTGGGGAGTGTAATATGTCTTTGGAAAGCTAAGAACATAAGTTTTCACCAACAACTGGAATCGCTTCGATCCGATGTCTACAAATCTAGATATGTTCATTTGAAGTTCGACCTCTCTGGTGAAGATGCCCAATGGACTATACTTTTTCCTTTTTGCTCAAGGTTTCACCTCTTGGGTTTGGAGTTTGGATTTTAAGTTGTGTGCTTTGCTTTTCGGACGATTTCCCTCTCTATCTCATGCTCATAGGAGCTCAGACACATTTTTTGTCGAAAATCATATCAAAATAGACAGAAAACTACCAAAAACACGTAAAATGCAAAACAGAGACGCTAATGCGATAAATACTCAAAATACAGCGATAATCGCACTTTATTCTCACAAAACGGGGGGAAAACGGGCTTAAATGGGCGGAAAAACGGTCCAAATTTGGCACACAACAATTCCCCCACACTAAACCATTGCTCGTCCTCGAGCAAAGACCCAAAAAGAAACTAAGTACTACTACTACTAAGCTAGACTATGCTAAGCCGATACGAGGCAATTAACGGGCCAGCTCTGTCCCTTCAACTCACATTGAAATACCCATGAGGTAGAGTACTCCCTTGCAAGGCAAGTTTGGTCTTGCTTAAAATGGTGGATGCGACTAAACACACAAAAACATATAACACGAAAGAATAGACGCATCCAAAAGAAAAATAAAACACCGAATCCCTCATCAAGACTGCGAGGAAAGACACCGATTACTTAGCTAAAACAACAATAAACTTCCAAGATAAATCACCCACGTAAATAAGGACCAAAGCCTAATACGATGACAATTAAGCAATATAAATGTTGATAACTTAGCTAGGTCCTCCTAATCTTCTAAAGGGGTACTACGGGGGGTTTAACGGAGTGGAAAAAGTGAACCATGGATTCGTTCGACACTGTAGGTAGGTGCAGTCCCGCTCTCTTTGGTTAAGGCCAAGAGGGTCGTTCCAAACTTGAATTTCAATTCCTAAATTAGCCCAAATAAAAAGTGGAGTGTTTATGATTTTTGGGGTGGATCGACTTATTACCGCTATCTTCCTTCCTTGGGACACGGTCCTCTAGTAGGAACTTCACAGCAAAAGTCGATCAAGGGCTTTTCTTCTTTTGTTTTTTTTTTCTTTTTTTTTGAAGGAGATGTTTTTGATGATATGATTTCATTTGAAGCTCCTTTTCTCTCCCTTGTTTTTCATATTTTTGTGCCCTTTTCTCTTGCTTTGGTTTGCCCATTTTGGCTTTTTGATGTGGTTTGTAACCAAAGATTTGGGTTTCATTTTTTTTTTGTAAACTTATTGTGTGGTGTATGGGTGAAAGGATGAATAGGTACCCGGAAACGGGCCCATCTCCGGATAACCTACAAAAAATAGAGAATTTGGACTAAAGATGCAATGGTCATTCGAGCAAGGTCACCTAGAAGATGGGATGCGGAAACCAAGGCCTAACTCCTCCATGGGTGGTCAAGGTGGTCAAATGCAAACCCCGAAGTAAACCTCTTGTAGAAAAGGTGGACTCAAGCTAAAGGATCAACAAGTTCATTGATTTAGAGTCATTCTACTAGATTAAAGTCCAACATCTTTAATAGGTTATTTACAATGGAATGTAAACTCTTGCAATAAGTTTGTAATCGGGTTTTCAAAAACATTTAGTCCTACACACGCTATACAAAAGCAAAAGGAACACGCGAAAAAGAAAAGGCAAATAAAAGAAAACACGAGTAAAGTCATGCACTTCGTACTCCATCGACATTCAAGCACAAAAATCAACCACAACACCCAAAGTGCTCATCTCTTCGAGAGCCTCCAAATAGCAACAACCTAACTGCTCTACGAAAGTAAAGAAGAAACCGGAGAGGACGAAAGTTACCGAGTGGGTCGCTTCCAGAATCTTCAAATTGCGCTATCAAGGTGGTGGTTATCCTATAAGAGTAGAGAACAAGACTATACAAAGGGCACGAAAACATAACGACAACGAGAAAAGAAAAAGGGAAAAAGAAAAGGAAAATAAAAAGAAAATGTTTTTGGTTTTACGGAATTTTTCAATTTTTATGGTTTTTGGAAAGATTTTTGAAAAATAAAAGGATAGTAGATCCCTCCCCCACACTAAAACTGTGCATTTTCCTGAATGCACGAGTAGGGAAAAAAAAAAGATGGAAAAAGATGGAAAAAGAAAAGTAAGAAAAATCTTTTTGGATTTTTATAATTTTTAAAATGTTTTTGGATTTTTCGAAAATTTTGAAGAAAGAAAACAAACAAAAAGAAAACGATAAAAGGGTGGCGGGCCTAGGTGCAATCACATCACCTAGACCCTAGCCAAGTGACTAAGAAAATGAGAATAAAATAAAAGAAAAGAAATTAAAAGGAAAGACAAAAAATGGGCGTAGGTGTAGTCACATCACCTAGCCGGGATTAAGAAAAATTCGAGAAAATGGGAAGAATTTGGATTTTCAAAAGGTCAATGGCGTAATCACATCGCCTAATGACCGGGAGCAATACCAAGGCCGCTTTGGCCGCAACAATCGAACAATGGGACAACTTGCAAAGTTATGTTAGAGATAAATCAATCACAATGACAATAGAATAAAAGGAATAAGAACGGAATCAACCGAAGGACATGCAATTATAGATGATTAAGGAATCACCGACCCAACCCACACACAAATACACAACACACACAACACACCACCGACTCCAGGAGAGGGTCTAGTCTGAGCGATCGTCTGACGTAAATGAAGCGCTAGGAGACACATAGAAAAAGGGTATACCCTCAGAAGATGGCTCAGGAGAAAATTCCTCCAGACCGTCGCTAAGCGAGAGGGCAAAGTCGGATTCAATCTCACAAAGGTCATAGATCGTACGACCATTGGGTAATTCGTAGTGTGCATACTCCCAAACTCCCCTTCCTCCCGACTCAGTCTTGGTAAGTCGGAATTCACCGAGACCCAAGGGTAGGTCCCAATTGTGGTGAACAAGGATAGTGGTTCGGTGTGTGTTCGGAACTATTAAAGCTCTTCCACGGCTAATGTAGAGGAGGCGCTGATGAGGTACCTAAAAAATCCAGGTCGTAAAATAGACCTCGTCAAGCCATATGGAATCGTCTAGTGGGGTGAGGTGGTCGGTCGAATAACCCAATTTTTTTTTTTGCAATTACGGTCACGAGACCTCCACAATCTAAGGAGGGGCGTTGGGTAAAAATGATACGGTGGAAATGCAACGCCACGACAAGTGGTAGGTCTAAGGGGTTAGGGTTACCGAACAAAGAGTCACAGATCAATTGTAAGATACACACATTAAGAGTATAAATATTATTGGCCGAGGGTAACAACCAGTGAGAGAGCATCTCGAAAAAATAGCGAATTGCGGGGTTACGGATTTCGGAGGCAAAGAATAAATTAGCCTCGTAACCACCTTTATAGCATGATATGCGCTTCCAAAGATCTCTCCTAGATACACAGGCTTGTACACAGCGTGATAAATTACTTCGGTACCGGATGAGGGTAGGCCTAGCACTAGGCCGAACTCGGAAATAGTCAAACGATGGGGTTTGCCGAATAGTCTAAATTTGACCGCTCTTGGTGTGGTCGGATTGTCAATGGCAAAAGTTCCTAAGAACTCGCAAGTAACGTCTTTATAGGTGAAGGCCGCGAGGCTAAGGAGCTTGCTAGTTGATAAGTGTGATTTGTATTGTTTATTTCTGGTGTTTGGTCCCGGTTTCTCTTGTGGAATCGCTCTTTGGAGCGGTTTCGAGGCTACTTACACTTCTTATAGCATGTTTTAGGTTCCTAAGGCCTATCTTGGAGAAATGGAATGATTTCGACTCATTTCCGATGCATATGGAACCAATGAAGAGAAGCGACGATGTTTCGGTAACTTAGACTCGATCCCGAGTCCTTGGAGGCCATTCCCGAGCACCAAGAGTCGATAAGAAGCCTAGGAGGAATAAGTAGGGGCCTACATGGCCGTGTAGTGAGTGGGGAAGCAAAGAAGAGAGAAAGGGAGCTACAGCAGGGCGTCATGGCCGTGACCCATGACCATCTTGGCCATGACGAGGGTGCCTCATGGCCGTGAGCCCCCTCATCATGGCCGGGAGCCCCCTGTTTCTCCTCGCGCTTCAACACTTCATTCCTCTTATTCTTACAACCCTATATATACCCCCCTCTTGTACTTTTTCTTTATCCTTGACATTACCCACCTAACCCTAGACTACTTTAGGTTAGATTAGCTTAGATTAGTGTAGATTATTCCTTAATTACTCCTTAATCTAGTGATTACTCTTGTATTATTGGATCTCTTGAAGAATCTACCAAGATTGACAACCTTGGTGGAATTGTTTGGGTTTTCTTCTATGCAAGTGTTTATCTTTTCCTCCTCTTAGTTTGGTATTATCTTTCTTCTCTCTTTTCTCTTAATCCTTCTTTGTTAGTAAAGTTTGAATCTTTTGTTTATTGTATTGTCCATTGTTCATCCTCCTTGTTCTTCTTTATGAATGTTCCTTTTGTTCTTGTGATTGTTTCTCTTGTTAGTGTTAGTTTTAGTATAGATATGTTTGAGTAGTTATCCCCTAGGGTTAGTAGGGAGATTGGGTGTGATTAGGGATGATTAGGGTGAGATGGGTGGTACTAGATGTTGTTTTTGTTGTTTCCCATTTACCTTGCACTCTACATGTTTGATGAAATGCTTGCGAGACTAGAGATGATCAATCTTTGTTTTTGTTGCCTCTTCTCTTGTATGGGTTTGTTTGGTTGATTGGTTTGGTTTCCTTATTAGTGGCGAGAGCGTGGTGAGGATGACCTCTAGGCCGTTTAAGTAGCGAGAGCCCGATCGTAACCTAGGCTACGAAGGCATGCTAGTAACCCCGTTTCCTTCTTTTGATCTCCTTTGCATCCATGAACCCGACCTAGCCCTAGTTTTCCTTCTTGTTGATTTATTTGTTTCCATTAGTCATTAGTTGCTTGTTTTGTCTTTCTTTTTCGTGTTTTAGACTTTAGCTTAGTCATTAGCCATCGCCTTACTTTAGTTTCTCTCGAACCTAGTCTAGGACCATAGCACACCTTAGTCTGACACCCCGTCCCTGTGGATTCAACCCGAGTTGCCCTATCTACCCAGTTAGGAATAATTGGTTATTATTTATTGGTAGGATTCACGGCAAAATCCTTCCCATCAATTTGGCGCCGTTGCCGGAGACAGCGTAGTTTAGACTCTTGTGTGCTTAGTTTTAAACTTTGTTCTTGATTTTTGTGTTTTCCTCTCCTTATTTATCTTCGTTTTTCTTCTTGTGTGCCTATTTCTCTCATCCTAGTGCCTCAAAAGCACTAGGCTACTAAAGTTTGCTTAAGTGCTTCTAGTTCATCCAGTGTATCAAGGCAACGTTATGCATCCAAGCTACCATCAACCGTCATGCGACAACTATGGGGCAAATTGCCAAGACCCACAATTTCACCAACCACATAAACCTCATCAACAATCTTATGAACCCCCTCCATATGGTTACCATGAAAGTTTTCAAGGATCATTCCAACATCCTAACAACTACCAAATACCCTCACATAACTCACAACCGAAAATCCCCAACTTTGAGCTTTGTCAAATGATGATTCAAATGCAAAATAGTCAACACAAGATGATGATTCAATTGCACAAGAGTCAACAAGAGATGATGATCAAAATGCAAAGGGATAAAGAGGAGCTCAAGGCCCAAATAGAGGTGCAAGATACTCGAATCAATGCACTCATGGCTCGTTTTACGATGTTGTCCACTCGAGCTCCACAACTTGTTGAGGAAGCTTCATTTGGGCAAGAAGGTCGGTTTTCTCCACAAGAAAGTCAACCCGATCATGAAGCCACGAATGAAGAAGAGAGGGTCAATCAAGAGATCATTGTTGAGTGTTGTTTGGATGGTGAAGATATGGGAAGAATGGAGGAAGTTGAAGCTTCAAGGGTCAACAATGAGGGAATTGAACCTGATTCTCAAGGTAACTCTTGGGGAGCCAATGTATTGGCTAACAAATTGGATTTGTATGATTTTCTTCGTGATGAACCGGATCTTGACAATCCAAAGCCAAGTGAAGACAAGACTTCTCTACGCCAACTAGACAAGGTGAGTGAAAAAGAAGGTAATACTTGGGAGAAAGAAATAGATGCCTTAGAACTTGCCTTGAATGGGAAATTGGAGGAGCCGATTAAGGGATTTTGAGATGCAATGCTAGACCAAACCGTCGAAGAAATTGAGGCCGCCATCAAAGGCCTTGAGTTTCTTCATGGTGAGGATTCTAGTAAGAATAACGATGAGGTCTCCCCTAAAGCCTCCAATGAAGAAAACTTGATGTCTTCACCTCCTTTACCGCACTTGATTTCGAGTCCCTTGTCTTGTGAGACGGTTGATGAAGAGGATCCTTGTCGGGCGGTGGAAAAGAGTTCCACTCTCGACCCCGTAGAAGAAGCAACACCCCTAGGGTGTGATCTCCCAAATCATAACGTCGAGCATGACTCTAGACCACTAGACCTACCGGATGGTCATAAGAGTCGTTGCTATGTTGGTTTGAAAGACCCGGAAGATCACGAGAACCCTGAGCATAATGAAGATGATCGCTTCTTGCCTCCGACTTGGAAACTCTTGAAAGTAGCTAGGCTCGGCCATGTGAGCCTTCATGAGGATGTTGCTAGAGCATTTGACTTACTTCTCCGAGCTCTTGATGGCTATGGAAACGTAGATGATGAGAGTATCATGTAAATATCTTTTTCCTTTTCTTTTGAGATTTTATATTTGTATTTGTATGATTGGTGAGTTTGGTTTCTAGGATTTTTTAGTTCTCTTCACTTTTTCTTTGTTTTTATTTCCTTTTTGTTGAATTTAATCGAATTTAGGCGGAATCCGAGCTAGGTGACTTGATTACACCTAGTCCTCCCCTCCCATTTCCTTTTATTTTCGTCTTTTTATTTCTTCCCCCATCCATATCTTTTCTTGTCTCGGCCCTTGGTGACTTGATTACACCCCGGCCGGACACATTCTACCCTTTCTTCACTTTCATTTCTTTTTTTTAGCTTTATTTTCCTTTTTTCTCTTTTTTTAGTGTCTCCACACACTACCGATCGAGCATGAGGACATTGCTCGGTTTAAGTGTGGAGGAGCGATATCCTAGTCTAGTTTAGTTTTATTTTCGTAGTTTTTTCGAAAAAATCTTTAAAATTCCTAAAATTTGAAAATTTTCATGAAAAACAAAAAAGATTTTCTTTTGTGCCTTTTTCTTTTGAGTCTTTGTGTTGTATATTTGTTGTGTTGTGTGTGTTTTGCTCCCCCGATTTTCCTTGTAGGTTGCGTGATCGTCGATAAGTTTCGGGAAGCTCCAGACACCGGTAATATCCCTTCATTTCTTTCTCCTTTTCCCTTTTTGTGGAGTTTGGAGGATGTTTTGTGATGGTGTATGCTCGGGTGGAGCTTTTTGAAATTCGTGGTTGATTGGTGGCTTGTTTGGATGTTTCGGGGTGATGTTTTTTTATTTTGTGTGTTTGTTTGTTTGTTTTGTTTGGTTTTGTTGTGTTTGTCTCATTTTCTTTCGTTTTTGTTGCGTCCTTGTTTTGTCCTGTCTAAGTTTGTGTCTTGTGTAATAAAAGGTTTTCGAAAACCCGGTTTTGAGGCTAGTGCGCAGGTGTTTACTTTCCCTTTCTAGTGATATGAATCGAGTCTTGGACTTTAGTCTAGTAGAATGACTTTAGATCAATGATTTCGTTTGTTTCTTACCTTGAGTCCACCAAGTCTAGTAGGGATTTACTACGGGATTTGCATTTTGACCATTATGACCACCCACGGAGTGAAAAGGCCTTGGTTGCCGAGTCTCGTCCCTTAGGTGACCGTGTTCGAAATTGCTTTGATTAGTCCAAGTTTCCCTCCTTTTGTGGGTTTGAAGGGAAGACGTCGTCCCGACTCACCCATTTCCGTACCTCCTACACATTTCCACAAATAAGTTGCAAATTGGCAAACTTCTTACTTGGTTGCGATGAATGCCTACAAAACAAAAATTTGGCCAAAAGGGCAAACCAAGAAAAAAAAGAAAAAAAAGAAAGAAAGAAAAGAAAGAAGAAATAGAAAAAGGCACAACAAATGAAAAACAAAATACAAAAGAAGAAAAAGAAATGGCATAGAAACTCAAAAGCCGAATGCAAAAGAAAAATGCCAAAGAAAATCATCTCACAAAAAGAATTCTCACCCCTCAAAATAAGCCCTTTGCCGACTATTACCGTGAAGAACCTACCAAAGGACCGAGTCCCTAGGAAGGTTGATAGCTGTAAATAGTCGGCCTTCCCTCACTTTGCAACCTTATCCACCTTTTTACTTGGACTAGTTGGGCGATTTTGGACATAGGACGACCCTCTTGGCACATCGCTAAAGGGGGCGGGGTTTCACTTACCTATAGTGTCGACTAACTCCGTGGTTCATCCTTTTTTCATCCCGCCTATCGTCCTGTAGTACGTTCTTAGAAGGTTAGGAGGACCTAGGTAAGTTACCAACGTTTTTATTGCTTTGTTGTCATACTATTAGGGTTTTGTTCATCTCGATTTGTGTTATTAGTTTGAGAACGTTGTCACTTGCCTTGAGTCCTAAACCGGTGTTTCTTTCACAGCTTTGTTGAGGGAAGCGGTATTTGTTTCTTTTTGGAAGCAACCGATTCTTTGTTTGTTTGTATGTTTGTTTGTTTATGTGTTTTCGTGTTCGGTTGTATCCACAGTTTTGTCGCAAGACCCCACTTGCCTTGCGGAGTACACTTTTCCTCTAAGTTTTCTCGCGTGAGTTGAAAGGGCGTAGGATGCGCTAATACCCGTTCGGCTAGTATTTTAGTTTTTGTTAGTTTAGTAGTTAGTTCGTGCTTACTCGAGAGCGAGTAAGGGTTAAGTGTGGGGGAGTTGATAAGTGTGATTTGTATTGTTTATTTCTCGTGTTTGGTCCCGGTTTCTCTTGTGGAATTGCTCTTTGGAGCGGTTTCGAGGCTACTTACGCTTCTTATAACATGTTTTAGGTTCCTAAGGCCTATCTTGGAGAAATGAAACGATTTCGACTCGTTTCCGATGCGTATGGAACCAATGAAGAGAAGCGACGATGTTTCGGTAACTTAGACTCGATCCCAAGTCCTTGGAGCCCATTCCCGAGCACCGAGAGTCGATAAGAAGCCTAGGAGGAACAAGTACGGGCCTACATGGCCGTGTTAGAAGCCTACATAGTCGTGTAGTGAGTGGGGAAGCAAAGAAGAGAGAAAGGGAGCTACAGCAGGGCGTCATGCCGTGACGCATGGCCATGACGAGGATGCCTCATGGCCGTGAGCCCCCTCATCATGGTCGTGAGCCCCTCGTTTCTCCTCGCGCTTCACCACTTCATCCCCCTTATTCTTACAACCCCATATATACCCCCTCTTGTACTTTTTCTTTATCCTTGACATTACCCACTAAACCCTAGACTACTTTAGGTTAGATTAGCTTAGATTAGTGTAGACTATTCCTTAATTACTCCTTAATCTAGTGATTACTCTTGTATTATTGGATCTCTTGAAGAATCTACAAAGATTGACAACCTTAGTGGAATTGTTTGAGTTTTCTTCTATGCAAGTGTTTATCTTTTCCTCCTCTTAGTTTGGTATTATCTTTCTTCTCTCTTTTCTCTTAATCCTTCTTTGTTAGTAAAGTTTGAATCTTTTGTTTATTGTATTGTCCATTGTTCATCCTCCTTGTTCTTCTTTATGAATGTTCCTTTTGTTCTTGTGATTGTTTCTCTTGTTAGTGTTAGTTTTAGTATAGATATGTTTGAGTAGTTATCCCCTAGGGTTAGTAGGGAGATTGGGTGTGATTAGGGTTGATTAGGGTGAGATGGGTGGTAATAGATGTTGTTTTGGGGTTGTTTCCCATTTACCTTGCACTCCACATGTTTGATGAAATGCTTGTGAGACTAGAGATGATCAATCCTTGTTTTTCTTGCCTCTTCTCTTGTATGTATTTGTTTGGTTGATTGGTTTGGTTTCCTCATTAGTAGCGAGAGCGTGGTGAGGATGACCCCTAGGCCGTTTAAGTAGCGAGAGCCCGATCGTAACCTAGGCTACGAAGGCATGTTAGTAACCCCGTTTCCCTCTTTTGATCTCCTTTGCATCCATGAACCCGACCTAGCCCTAGTTTTCCTGCTTGTTGATTTATTTTCTTCCATTAGTCATTAGTTGCTTGTTTTGTATTTCATTTTCGTGTATTAGACTTTAGCTTAGTCATTAGCCATCGCCTTACTTTATTAGTTTCTCTCGAACCTAGTGTAGGACCGTAGCACACCTTAGTCCGACACCCCGTCCCTATGGATTCGACCCGACTTGCCCTATCTACCTAGTTAGGAATAGTTGGTTATTATTTGTTGGTAGGATTGACGGCAAAATCCTTCCCATCACTAGTTCCGGTCCTTGACGATAACTCTTTAATATCATCTACTATTCCTAGATTGGGTCATTGTGTGGGGACAAGGCCACCTAGTGCTCTAAAAAATCTTTTCAGAGAAGGTCCGAGATAGAGAAGTATTAAGACAAGGTAAATTTATAGGCTTAGAAGACTTAGAAGATTTAGAGGATTTAGAAGGTGTAGAAGTCGAAGCCATACCTTGCTTACGAGCGGCCCGCCATGCTCTTGTCTCCATATTGATAACCTTGCAAGAATAATCCCCAAAAAACTTGAGCTTCACCTCTTCACTAGTAGAATTAATACCATTGGAACCTATCAAAAAGAACCGGTTGTAAGAACAAGAGGTTCCTTAGATGACCAAAAAAATGATTGGCACCTGTTGTAAATTGAACCGGTTCCAAAGGCCTTATCAATGGAACCGGTTGTTCACTAAAAGAGGTTCCAAAGGTAGTGTCTAAAATTTTTAGATCATATTAAAATACTTTGGCACCTTTTGTAGGTTCAACCGGTTCCAAAGGCCTTAACAATGAAACCGGTTGTTAACTAAAAAGAGGTGCCAAAGGTACATGTTAAAATTTTTGTATCTTATCAAAAACTTCTCCATCAATGGAACCTATTTTCCTAACAAAAGGTTCCAAAGACTTCTAAATTATAAAACATAAAACACACTTCTTAGAAATTGAACAAAATTGAAAATACAAAATTGAAGAACAAAATTGAAAATACAAAATTGAAAACACATCAGTACAAGATAGATAGAACACGTGAGAGAACCCTAATTGAAGAAGCTAAGACCCGAAGAAGATAGAACCAGCACAAAAAAAACAAAAAGGAAAAAAATATTAACACACAGAGACACCCGAACCCAGAGACGAAGAACCCTAATCGAAAACGAAGAACCCAGAAGACGAAGACGCGAAGAAGAAGAAGACGCGAGAGAGAACCCAGACGAAGACAAAGACGACGACGAATTGAAGAACAACGAAGATCCAGACGACACGAAGAACCAGACGAATTGAAGAACAACTAACCCTAATCGAACGACACGAAGAAGACGACGAAGACAAAAACGCACAAATCAGGAGAAGACCCTAAACACGAGGTATCCTAATTTTTTTTTTCTAATTCACAATCACTATTGCCTTTCTGCTTCTTCTGTTTACTCTAGTACGAAATTCTCGCTGATTATCCGCCATTATTTTCTCCGCTTTTTTTCGTTAATTTTCTCTATTTTTCTGCTTGTTTGCGTTTTTTTTGTTCTTCGATTGATCATTTTTTTACTGTTGAAATCGATTGATTTAGTAATAATTATTCTTTTTATTGGAGTATATATAGTCCTGATTAATACGAGGAATCAGGAGGGTTGTTGTTATTGTTAGAGAATAAGAAATTGAAGTTGTCATTATTATTATTATGAAAATTAGGGGAGGAGTAATTAGGATTAGTAGAAGTAGTATTATTAGTTGGGAGGCAGAAGTGACTGAGATTGGATATTACAAAGGGCCAAATGAATAGTTGATGCATTGCTCGTGAAGTCGTGATTTTTTTAAGGATGACGTAAACTGAGATCAGAACAAGAGAAGGATGAGACTACCTCCTGAAGTCATAAGACGGTGAGGAAAATGGGCTGTTCTTGTGCCGGTGGGGTATAAACAGGGGATTAATTAGAGGGATTGAAGAAAGCAGTGACATAGTGATTATGATGATTAAAGTAAGGATCAAACATTATTATTATTATTCGGTCTCTTGGGGATGGAAAAGAATTTGCAGTGTTAAGGAGAGTCTCAAGTATAAGTTTGTGAATGATAAGTGGGACGGGAGTGACAAGAAGTACACCATATCTTTCTGAAAAATGATGTCTTTGTAGTAGATTCAATTTGGTTACAAATCATTTTTTTTAAAAATGATGTCTTTGTTAGTAGATAAGAGATCACTTATTTACGATAATTGATCTCTTTCATCAAAGAGATCATTGAGTATACTTAAATGATTCCTTATTAATGATTCCTTTTAGACTTATTCTAGTAGTATTAGTAAAATGGTTGAAGCTTCATAAGCCATGAAAATGTGTACTAGTGTTGTTGGATCAATTGATGACTTAATGTGCGACTTGTCTCTCTTGTCTCTCAATTAACTACATCACATTGCCTTGGAATTAATTATCATATTCGTGTGTATTAACTATTAGATTGTATAAATGGATCGAAGTTGGATGTATGGACAAAGAGATATTGAATTTTGTCGAAAGCTTGAAGAATTTATTAGTCGGGCGCTAGAACACCAAATACAATAGGGGAATGGTAATTTGATAATGTGTCCATGTAGCATGTGTTACAATGTGAAGAAGGTGAAGTGTGTAAATGAGCTACGTGCACATTTAATTATCAAGGGATTTAAACCAAATTATAAAGTTTGGATTTGGCATGGAGAGAAGACGGTGATGGGTGATAGTAGATATAGTGATATGAATAGGGGAGATGAAGAAGAGGCTGACATTTGTGAGCAGAATAATAATCATGACCATGAAGATCTGAATGAGGGTTTTAATATGGATAATGATGATGTAGAGGTTGAAAACATTGATGAAATGATGGATGACCTTGAAAAAGATTTTGTAAATTGCCCGACAATGTTTCAAAGAATGGTTACTGATTCCAAAACAGTTATATATTCAGGTTCCAAGAATAGTCTTTTAGGTTATGTGTTAAAGTTCTATACTGCAAAAGCTGAGGGGAGTTGGAGCGATAAGAGTTTCACTACTTTGTTAGAGATTGTTTCTGATGGCTTACCTTCGAGTAATGTGCTACCCATTACCACATATCAATGCAAGAAAATCCTTTGTCCATTGGCTACAAAATACAAAAAGATTCACGCATGTCCGAATGACTGTATTTTGTACAGAAAAGAGTACACTAACTTAGAAGAATGCCCAAGATGTGGAGAGAAACGATACAGATTGACAGAGGATGATAAAAGAGGCAAAAAAGGAGGCCCAAGAAAGACTTTCTGGTATTTACCAATTATTCCTAGATTTAAGCGATTATTTGCAAATTCAAAAGATGCAGAGTACATGATATGGCATCATAAAGGCAGGAAAAAGGATGGTAAACTTAGGCATGTAGCCGACTCTCCACAATGGCGAAACTTTGATAGGTCATTTCCAGATTTTGGTGAAGAGTATAGAAATTTAAGATTAGGGCTTTGTACTGATGGGATTAATCCATTCGGGACTTTGAGTACACAACATAGTTGTTGGCCTGTAATGTTAGTAATATACAACATTCCTCCTTGGCTTAGTATAAAGAGTAAATATATCTTGTTTGCACTACTAATATCAGGCCCCAAACAACCGGGAAATGATATTGATGTGTATCTGGCGCCTCTTGTTGAGGACTTGAAGTTGTTGTGGGAAGTTGGTGTACGTGTGTATGATGCTGCTAGTGACTCTAAATTCTAATTGCGTGCGATGTTGTATTGCACACGGCAACCTTTCCGATTATAGATTAAAAACCGATAAAGGATGCCCTGTTTGTGGGGATGACACTGACTCCGAATGGTTGGAGAACTCGGGTAAATATGCTTATATGGGCCATCGGCGATTTCTTCCTGAGGGTCATGCATATCGAAAGAAGAAGAAGTTCTTTTATGGGAAAACCGAGCATAGGCCGCCTCCATCAATTTTGAATGGCAAAGAATATTACGAACGAGTTAAAAACATAAATGTCGAGTTCGGAAAGCCATACAAACCTCCCCATGATGGTGTATATCACTCAAAGAGGTCAATATTTTGGGATCTTCCATATTGGGAATATTTGTCAGTGAGACATTGTATTGATGTTATGCACGTGGAGAAAAATGTATTCGATAGTGTAATTGGTACATTATTGAATATGCCAAACAAAACGAAGGATGGGGTAAAGGCAAGGAAAGACATGGTCGCAAGAGGAAGACTCGATTTGAAGCCCGATGAGGGGGTGAAACGAACCTATTTACCCCCGATCTCCACAACATTATCGAGAAAGGAAAAGATTGTAGTGTGTGAGTCTTTAAAAGGTGTGAAGGTACCATATGGATATTCCTCAAACATAAGTCAACTTGTTTCAATGAAAGATTTGAAATTAGTAGGCGTGAAATCTCATGATTGTCATGTTATGTTAACACAGTTGTTGCCTGTAGCTATAAGATCTGTATTGCCTAAACATGTTAGAGTTGTTGTCACAAATCTGTGTTCATTTTTCCATGCAATTAATTCTAAGGATATTGATCCCGACAGCTTGGATGTCTTACAAGCTAATGTGATTAAGACTTTTAGGACAGGGTACCTTGGGAAAGAAAATTATTGTAGTTGACAATCACCTCTTAAAACGAGCCCATCTGTATGTTTTACAAAACAAGACAGACGTCGATAAATATTTAGTTAAGCATATGGCTTTATTGAAGCAACAAAATCCACAGAAGCATGAATCTTGGTTGAGGAATGAACACAATCGCACTTTTGTACAGTGGTTCGAAGATGATGTGATGGATGAGTTGTCCGATCCATCGCATAAGGTGAAGGAAAACATAAGGTGGTTAGCCCAAGGACCTAATCGAAACATTGTGACTTACGAAGGGTATGATGTCGATGGGTTTTTCTTTTATACAAGTAGACAGGATAGCAAAAGCACGATGCAAAATAGTGGTGTTATTGTTATTGCATCGTCTGAAGAATATGTCGGAAAGGGTAAGAAATTGGTAAATGTGTCTAGGTCATATTATGGAATAATTGAAGATATATGGGAGCTTGATTATTCTAGGGAATTTAAGGAAACTTTGTTTCGATGTAGATGGGTTGATTGTGATAAGGGTGTTAAAGTTGATGATATGGGATTCACTTTGGTAAATTTCAGTGTCCTGGGACATGCACAAGACACATTTATACTTGCATCTCAAGCAAAACAGATCTTTTATATGACTGATCCTTTGGATAATATTTCGAAGATAGTACGTTACGGTAAAAGACGTATTCTTGGTGTTGAGGATGTTACAGACGAAGAAGAATATGATCACTTAGACGAATTTCCTCCTCTATCAACCAATAGTCAAGAAGCGTTAGATATACGTCACGAGACTTATGTACGTAATGATCATGGTGATGGCATATGGTTTGAAAATCCTAAACAAAAATACTAATAATGCATCATCGTTTAGTGAAGGTATATATATGCGTGCTGTATCTTAATTATATTTTCAATTAATTGTTAGATGTATTGATTTTTTAAATCGAGTTTGTTAATGTTATTTTTATTTGTTTATTGGATTATTCAAATTAACTTCTTTTTTTATATGGTTCAGGTTATTGTATCATGGACGAAAATAATATGAATATAGTTAGCGTTGTAGAAAAGCCAAAGCCAAAGAAGAAATATAAACCTAGAGGTCCGACAACAAGGGTGAAGGATAAGAAAAAAGAGGACACTATGCCACCGCAGTCTATAGAGTGTGATGAGTTAGATATGCCCAAAGGCCCATGTGCGATTGCTTTCGGTTCTGAAATGGGGGTTTTAGCCCGGGGAGTGAAGATTACATATGGGGGATGGCCTAAAGTTCCCGAAGGCAAAAAGGAAACAATTTGGTTACATATGAAGGTAATAATTAGTCTTGTTATTGATAATGAAGTATAATCTTTTACAATTTGACTACATGAACTATAATCTACTAACCTTTTGATTTAACGGATTTTAATGTAGAAAATGTTCAACATCAAAGATGACACGAAACGGGAACTCGTACTAAAGATTATAGGACATCGATATAAAAATTTTAAGACAAGGCTAGCCAGAAATTACTTTTACAGAAAAGGAAAACAAAAGAGTAACAAGGAGAGTGAAGAAGAGTTAGAAGTTGAGGAATTAGAAGGGGACGAGGAGTTAGATGACGATCCTAATGACGATCCTTGTGAGGTGTACGGGATCTCAAAAGAAGATTGGGAGGAGTTCGTAAAATAACGTACTGATCCAAAAGCTAAGGTTTATATCTTCCTTTTACTTACGGTTATTGCCTTTGTGACTGCTATTGCGAAGCATATATTCATCTGATCTCTATAAATAACTTCTAAAATCTGTAGGAAAGAAGTGAGAAAGGTCGACTTGCCCAAATCAGCAACAACACTCCACATTACACGGGAAGATCTGGGTATAGTGGCAAGGCCGATAAATGGCTCCAGGAAGAAATTGATAGGGAGATGTCACTAAACCCGGATGCTGATCCTGTTGCAGTTAAGGAAATTGCTATTCAGAGGATCAAGGATAGAAGTTTCATGTGGGTAAAAGGACATACGCCGTCATCGAGTGCTCCTCCACCACAGACGCAAGAAATCATCAACAACATCGTAAGTCCTTTTTATAATCTTAAGCTGATAAATAAGATCGCTAACACTCCAAATTTCATGTAAACAGAAGCATTGGTCGAATTTGGCGGAGAGTGGCGAGTTTGTTCCTTCGAGGTTAGACGATGTATTGGTGAAAGCAATGGGTAAAAAAGAGCATCCAGGGAGGACAAGAGGAGTCGGTACTTTTGTTGGTAACCAAAAATATTTTGGAAAACCAAGTCGAAGTTCTTTGAAGAAAATGTACACGGCTCAAGAAATGGATGAAAAGTTAGATGAGGTTAAGAGGGAAACAAGGACAGAGATGAAGAATATGTTCATTGAAATGGCAAAGGCATGTGGTATGATATTGCCCATTGGCTTTCACGGTGATGAAGAAGCATCAAATCATTCACCAACCCCACAGGATCACAGTAGTCATTCAATTCATCAAAGTGACCCTTTTGTTGACTTAAAGGTACAACAAATTATCATCTTTTAGGATTATGTTGTTTTTGTTCACTAATGTTTTTTTCCTTCTACATATTTTGCACCTATTCTAATAATTTTGAATGACTGTATATTTTGTAGGATTCTACATCTTGTCAGTTATGAGTTCATGATGGTATTGCATTGATCGTCGTTGCTGAGGGGATAGCTCTACCATGGAAAGAGAACACAATGGTGCACCACACAACATTGAGTCCACATAATGTTCATGTAACAATTAATAAGTGTTTGGATTCTACTGCATTACTTCCAGTTCCGTGGTCTGGATTTGAAAAAATTGGTGAAGCTGTGGGAAGTTTTGCACAAAAAATGGGTTCTACTAAGCCAAAACAAGGTAAATATTACTTATCTAATTAGGTCTTCTGTGGAGTTGTGCCATGATTGAATTTGTTATCATCACAAAGAGTGAAATTTTGTTCCATTAACCATTCATTCTATTGAATTATGATTTTAAACCAAGCACAATTCTCGTATATTTTAATCATGTTAGTTTTCTAATTAATACGTGTAATTTTAGGAATTGTCCTCTAATAAAAAGTTGAAAAGAAAAGCAAGATCCAAAGATACAAAGGAGTCTCGTAATAAGGCTCAACAAAAGGATGAAGTTCGTGTCGGATCTATAAATGATGTAAATTTAGTTTGATTTCTACTACTGGAATATTTTAGGTCTTAATAATAACAAGCAAATTGATATTTGTAGGTCAATACTGTTTGTGGAAAAAATAATGATCCAGAAGGTATTGGTTCATATTGTCAACAATTGCAAAGAATAATGGTTTCATTATCTTCGGATTCCATATTTATGATATCTGTAGATATCAGTAAGTCGGTGTACAATTCCAAGGACGTCACAGTGTACTTAAGTTTCGAGGATATTAGGGAAATGTGCAATTACGATGCTCTAAATGTAACAATAATTCAAGCTTGGGGAAGGTATAAACTTGATGTTTTGTATTATTTTCAATTATGTTAAAATCTAGGATTAGTTTTATTATATGTTTGTTCTACATATTCATTTTGAATGTTTACACTATGTTCTTAAAATAGGTTCCTACATGATTATGGACAAAAATTAGGAGTGACAGAAGAAGGTGTCGGCTTCATTTGTCCCGTGTGTGTTAGTTCATACTCGTATGATCCACGGTCGATGGAAAACTACATCAAAGATGTCATGCTAATTCAAGAAGACAAGAAATATGTGATGGGTGCATTCTATGCAAGGCAAGTCTCCAAGGTTCTTTAAATTAATTACTTGGTTATTTTATATTATTTCATACTTACTAATCGTAAGTTCTATTATATACAGCAAGAATTGGTTGTTGCTTGTCATTTGCCCTTGGGACAACACAGCATATATCTTTGACTCGAATAAAGATAAACATGACTTGGACATCGTAATACTACATTTGAAATTGTAAGTTATGTTTATTAATTAGTCATCAAAATACTATCTTAAGTTAAACCTTTACAAGAAAAATAATAGTCTAATAATTTTTAATGTTTATAATGTAAGGGCCTGGAAAATCTATACGGTGAGTGGCGGGAGACGTCATACGGTTAAAAAATATAGTCTCGAAGTGAACATGATTGAGGTAAACAACATTATTAAGCTTTAACTTTTTTAATTATTTCATTTTTTTACATGGGTTAATAGTTGCCATTTAATTTAAAACTTAACGCGTTGATTGAGATACTTCATGAAATCTTGTTAATGATTTTGAGTTCTTAAAAATGTTTACTCCATTATAGCTATCTCATTGTTGTCTTTTGTTTTCTGTACAAATTTTGTGTCGGAGATGACTAAATTAAAGCAATGATTATAGTGCAATTGATGAATTAAACTATCTTGGTGACTAATGATTTATAACACCTTTTTGTACATACAATTTCAGTGTCCTCAACAATCTGGAGCCTTTGAATGTGGATACTATGTCATGAAGTGGATGTACGACATCACCGTATTTTACTCTAAGAGTCAAGAAAGCTTAATTCAGGTTTTTTATAACTTAATCTTAGTTTTTCTGTTATAAAGTAATTATGGGTGTAACCGCTAATCCATCGTCACTATTCTTTTTTTATTTGTTAGTGTGTTTCAAAATCAAGAATGACGACGGAAGATATGAACCAAGTTCGTGAATATTGGTCTCAGAAGTGCATAGAGTTGATGATGTAGTACGTATGTGACTTTGTTAACTTTTGTGGTTAGATATATATTGTAGTCATGTTGATTGCTAGACGTGGGGCATTCTACTGGAGATGTTACTTATGTTACTTAAGTAGTTGGAGGTGTGGATTGGTTATGGATTTGGTTGGTAGTTCGAGGTGTGGATTGGTTATGGATTTGGTTGTGCTATTTAAATATTGCAGTGATATGATTTTGATTTTGGGTTAATCAAATTGTAGGGAGGTGCTGCCCAATTTTCGACAAATTATTAATATTATAATTGGCGTGCTTTGATTTGTTTTTTATATACCATCTTCAGGGATATGAAAATTCAATTTTGTAATTAAAATCAGTAACATTTGTCACCGGTTTCAAAATATAAATAAATGATAAAATGACATGCCTTTGGAACCGCGTCTAAATTATCATAGGTTTCAATGATGTACACTTTGGAACCTGTTGGCATTACAATAGGTTCTAATGGTAAACCTTCGGAACCGGTTGTGAATAGCAACAGGTTCCAATGAAACAGCCTTTGGAACCGGTTGTGAATAGCAAAAGGTTCCAATGGAACACCCTTTGGAACCGGTTGTGAATTACAACAGGTTCCAATGGTACACCCTTTGGAACCGGTTGTGAATTACAACAGGTTCCAATGGTATACTTTTACAACCGGTTGTGATTAATAACAGGTTTCTATGGTACACCCTTTGGAACCGGTTGTAAATACAATAGGTTTCAATGGTATACCCTTTGAAACCGGTTCCAACAACAACCGGTTCCAAAGGGCATCTATGGAACCTTCTTACAACCGGTTCCAAAGCTCCGGACCTAAGGAATCTGTGGCAGTAGAACCTTTGAAAAAAGGTTCCAAAGGGTAGTTTACAACCGGTTCCAAAGGGTAATTTTCTACTAGTGCTTCAAAGAACCCAAATATAATCACCTAAGATGGGGATGAAATTATGAATGGAGGCTTAAATGTGGTTGGGGTGTATGGAAGGTGGTTTGATGTGTTTATGATGGGTTAAAATGTGGAGTGAATTGTGGGATAAAAAGGGTGATATAAATAAGGGTGGTTGAGGAGGGAAAGTGAGTTTTAAAGTGGGTGGTAAAATTTGGTGTAAAAATTTTTGGAGGGAAAGTTATGTGTGGTAAATGTGAAGGAGGGAATTGAAATTGTAGTGAGGAAATATGTTATCGGTGATTGACGTTCAAGCTCATGCCGCCGGGTGAAATTTCACCCGGTCAAGCACCACCGGGTGAAATTTCACCCGACGGTATTCCGTCATGAAAATCGATTTTGCCAATTTTTCCCACCGGGTGAATTTTCACCCGGTGAAAATATCACCGGGCGAAATTTCGCCCGGTGGTATCTTCGTTAGTTCTGACAGATCTGGCAATTTTTCGTAGGGCGAAACTTAGCCCGGTCAAATCTCAACGGCCGAAATTTCGCCCGGCGGTCTTGATTGCTTCTTTTTTCTGCCTTGCCATTCCATGGCTCTTCAATAATCACCTAAAATTTCAAATAATGACACGACTCACATTACATAATCAATATCTCCCACAAACATTCTTCTAGTCATCAAATTAAGCTCCACAACTTCTCCAAAAGCTTGATCTTTGATAAGTGTAGTTTGTAGTGCCATTTGTTGTGTTTGGTCCCGATTTCTCTTGTGAAATCGCTCTTTGGAGCGGTTTCTGGGCTACGTATGCTTCTTCTAGTTCGTTTTAGGTTCCCAAGACCATTCATGGAGAATTGGAACGATTCTGACTCGTTTCCTACACTTTTGAAGCCAACGAAGAGAAGGAACGATCACTCGGTTCCTTAGATTCGATCCCGAGACCTTGGGACCCATACATGAGCCACTTAGACTAGATCCCGAGCTCCGAGAATCGATGAGAAGCCCATGAGGAGCAAATAGAGACCTTTATGATCATATTGGAGGCCTACAAGACCCTTCCCGGGCGGGAAGAGTAGCCTTCCCGGTCGGGAAGGAGTGCACGAAAACAACAGCCACTGATGGGCCATCACGACCGGGAAGAAAGCTTCCCGACCAGGAAAGTTGACCCATCCCGACCGGGAAGAAAGCTTCCCGACCGGGAAGGATGACCCATCCCGACCGGGATCATTCCTTCCCGACCGGGAAGGAGCAGCTGCAGCTCGTGACCCTTCTTTTCTTCTCCTTCACTCTTGTAACCTTATATATACCCTTCCTTTGTATTGTTTAAGCACCTTAGACTCTTCTACATTATTCAAAACCCTAATTAGACTCTCTTGATCCTTAGCTTCGTTTACATTAATATTTTGTTAATCCTTGTTAATCTTAGCTTAATCTAGATAGTTAATCTTGTATTAAGAATTCTCTTGAAGAATCTGTCAATCCTTCACAACTTTTGGTGGAGATTTTTGGGTTTTCTTTTAATACAAGTTCTCATATTTTCATCCTCTTGTAGTTGGTATAATCTTCTTAATCTCTTTTCTCTTGTCCTTTGTTTAATTCTTCAAGTTTTAATCTTTACATATTGTTCATTGTTCTTGTTGGTTCATAATGATTGCTATGGTTATTATGTTGAATTCTCTTGTTTATGTTACTATTAGTTTTATTATGAGTGAGTAGACTTTTTGTGGGGTTAGTAGGGGGATTTAGAATGGATTATGGGTAATTAGGGTTTGATTAAGGGAAAAGGTGGATTCTTTGTTACTAGTCATACGTTGAGCACTCTATGTGTTTGTTGAATTGCTTGTTTGAGTTGTAGTGGCCATGCTTCTCATACTTGTTTTCATATTCTCATTGTGTGATTGATTTGTGGTTAAATTCTTGTGTATTGGGTAATATCTTGCATGGGTATTCGGGTTTAGTCTTTGGCACGAGAGTGCGGACTTAGGTTTTGACGCGAGAGCGCGGACTGACCTTAGTAACTAGCTAGGTGAAACCTACACCCTTGACCTCCCAATCATCCTACTACACTTATGAACCCAAACTAACCCTACTCCTTCCCAATTTGATTTCTCCATCCTTGTTAGCATTCTTTTCTCTAGTTTACTTGTTTAATTAATCTTAAGTTGTTTCATTTAGTCCTTGTTATATCTAGTTCTTTGTTAGTCTAGTTTCACCCCTTTCCATCATCATAGTTAGTTAATTCTCTTCTCTTTGTGTTGTTTTGGGGACTTAGCCTTGTTTTTGAGTAGACCATAGTCTAGACACCTTATAACCATCTCCGTGGATATCGACCCGACTTCCCTAGCTACTAGTTAGGTCTAGTTGGTATAACTTGATTGGTAGAACCCACGGCAAATCCTTCCCATCAATTTGGCGCCGTTGCCGGGGAGGGTGCATGTTTAGACTTAGTTTACTTATTAGCTTGACTTAGTTACCCCTCTTGTGTTCTTTTTCTATCCATTGTGCAAATTTTGTAGGCTTTTTCTTTGTTTTATTTTTTTTCTTTTCTCTTTGTCTTCCGTTGTGATCGTTTATTGACTTTGCCTAGTGCCCATAAAGCACTAGGTGTTCTCACGTTTGTTCAAGTGTGTAGTGCATGCCTAGGAGGAGAGACGACTTCTTTCTCTTCAATCCAGAGCCGGAAAGACACTTTAGAGCCTTTCGCCAACGGACGATTGATCGGGTTAGAACCTCTCAACCGAGTACTATCAATACCATTGAAGAACAAGCTCTTCATCTGACTTGAACGAAACACCTCGAGAGACGGCCGAAGGGAATTTCATCAATCCTTTTGGTACTTCTAGTCACTCTTCTCAACCTAGTTCTCCTTCTACATCTACATCAACACCATCAACACCATCTACACCATCATCTCCCCCACATCCAACAATGCATAAGCTCTCTTCTCATTCAACCTTTACGGAAGACGTTTTTCCCGGTCCAACCGCCTTACCGGCCGCATATACCGGCAATTTTGTGGCAAAAATGCCATTTATCCAATTGGTTGAAAGAAGTCAATTTAGTGGGTTAACAATCGAAGATCCTCATCAACACATGGAAACCTTTTCGGACTATTGCGATGCTATCTCACAACCGGGAATATCCCAAGACCAAATCCGGTGGGTATTATTTCCTTTCTACTTGATCGGCAAGGCTAAGCAAAGGTTCAAAGGTTTAGACAAGACGGCTCTCGGTAATAACACTTGGAAGAAGCTAGCCTTAGCATTCTACCAACAATTTTATCCACCGGAGAAGACCAGTCTATTGAGAGCTTCAATCACGGGATTTCAACAACGTGATGAAGAAAGCCTCTATGAATCGTGGGAAAGGTTCAAAGCCTTGATCCGTTCTTGTCCTCACCATGGTTTATCATAGTGGTTCCTTGTTCAACAGTTTTGGAACGGGTTATATGAAGTTTCAAGAGCCATACTCAACATGGGATCTAATTACCGAGGTAGATGATGACCAAACTTGGTCAAGAATTGAGGAGATGACGGTACACAACTCTCAATACTCAAGGCCTAGGAAGGCGAATCGAGGGGGAAGGCACGAGATCGATGCCATTACACAACTCAGTATGGATCTTGGAGCACAATTAAAAACTCACATGGAAACTATTGACAAGAAGCTCCAAAGTCATTTTGATCAAGGTCAAAGCATAAGTGCCTCCTACCAACATTCAATTCAACAAGTCAATGCTTTGGGAGTTGTACCTCCTAAATCTTATTATGGGATATGCGAGATTTGCGGGATATTTGGACATGAACCTCAACATTGTCGAGGTAGTATTGAGCAAGTGAATGCCTTTCAAGCGTTCAAGAAAGGTGGCCCATACTCTAATAATGTGCCAAATCCTCACATGTTCCAAGCTTCACATCAAGCTTCCCAACAACAATCTCTACAACAACACCGTCGTCCCATCTATTTCCACCTCCCTTAAGGGAGAACAACCAAGGCTACCTAGGTTATCAAGGCAACCTAAGGCCTTCCAATAACTTCCAACAACATAACCAAGGTGCCTTTAGCAACAATCAAGGGTTCCAAAATCAAGGGAACTTCAATCATCAAGGTGGTTTCCAAGGAAACCAAAACTCCCAAGGACAACAAAATCACAATCATGGTAACTCTCAAGTCCTTAATCAAGGCAATTCTCATGGATTCCAAGGAAACTTTCAACAACAACAAGGGTCTCAAGGTACTCAACAAGAAAGCAAGCAAAGGAGCCATTCTCCAATTCATGATTATGGCATTCCTCTAGCCATCACCAACACTCCTCATAACCAACAATCTCCCCCTCGGGATTTCGACATGCAAAAATCAATGTTGGATATGCAAAGGAGTAATCAAGAAATGCAAAGAAGTCAAATGGAGATGCTAAGAAACCAACAAGAATTCTTTGCTCATCTTCAAAGGGAGAACATAGCAAGAGATACTCATATGAAGATGCTCGAAACCCAACTAGCTCAAGTTGCTTCGGTAGTTCCTCAAGGCAAAAGGGGCAACTACCTCCTCAAGGTGAACCAGTGAAATTTGAACATGTGAATGCTATTACCTTGAGGAGTGGTGCAACTTCTGACTCCCCCTTATTCCCTAGTGAGCAAGAAGCAATGAAAGAAATTGTATCTCCATCTCAAGACAATGCAAGTTTGGGAAACCTCATGGAGGAGAAAGTCTTGTGGGAGGTTGAGAAACCGCATGAAGACCAGCTTCCCCCACCTCAAGAGAAAGACAAGGGAAAGAAGAAAGTGTCAATTGAAATGTCCTAACCTAATGAGCAAGACAAGATACACATCAAGTTGCCATTCCCAACAAGGCAAATGAAGACCAAGGTGGATGTTCAATATGACAAGTTCCTTGATATTGTAAAGAAGTTGGATGTGAGCATCCCTTTTACCGAGCTACTTACCCAAGTCCCGGCATATGGAAGATTCATGAGAGAAATCTTGGCTAGGAAGAGATCCGTTGACAAGGAAGAGACCATAGCGTTCACAAGAGAGGTGAACGAGCTCATTCAAGGCTCTACACTTCCTAAGTTGAAGGATCCGGGTAGTTTCTCAATCCCGTGCACCATAGGGAACTTGAAGATTGAAAGGGCATTATGTGATTTGGGTGTGAGTGTAAGCATTATTACTTACTCTATTTGTGAGAGACTAGGGATGAAAGAGCTTAAGTGTACTTCTATTACACTCCAAATGGCCGATCGTTCGCTAAATCGACCACTAGGAATGTTAGAGGATGTGCCACTACGAATAGGGAAATTCTTCATCCCGGTCGATTTCGTTGTGCTTGAAATGCCGGAGGATGCCATCACTCCCATTATCCTAGGCCGCCCCTTTCTACACACCGCCAGTGCGATGATTGATGTAAAGAATGGTAGGATCACATTTGAGCTAGGCGACGAGAAGCTCGTGTTTGACCTCCAAGGCAACACCTCGCTTATTAATGATGAATCGTGTAATATGATCCACGCCATGAAAGACATCGATCTAGGGGATGAGTCGGCTGAAAGCTTGAAAGACAACATGTATGGATTTGAAGATGATGATTCCGAGCTTGGGGCGGATGAATGCCCATATCATGAGATTTAAGACAAGTCGGTTAGCAAGAAGTAGGTTGAGCCTCCCTTGGGGCCTTGTGAAGATGAATGGTCGTTTGGGTATATACCGAAGGATCGAAAGTACAAGTTCAAGCCGTTGAACTTAGTAGATCGGGATGCCCCGAGAACCTCTAGACAAGGTTGTGAAGAACCTTGGAGTGTGGATTGGTATTCCACTAGCTTGATCGAAGATTTCTCGAGAGCCTTCGATTTGTAACTTTGTGCCCTTGATGGCGATGGAGTTATCCATGATGTTGTTGAAAAAAATAAATGAAGAACCCCCACCCTTGGTTTGACGGAGTTCCAAAAGAACCATCTTATTGTATATATCTCTTTCTTATTCTTTTGAGTTTTGTGAAATTCTTGTAATTTGGTATTTGATGAGCGATGTGAGGGAGGGATTTTGATGATGTTTATTGAGTTCATTTGATAGGTTATAGGGAAGACGAAGTCTTGAGTGAGTAGTTGATGATGGAAGCTTGAAGCTTGGGCTAGGAAGTGGGTTTTTGAAGCTTTTGACAAGCTTTTGGGGACGAGATTCTAGGTCTCGTTGTATTGGTGGCCTTGCGGGTGAAGCTATCAAAAATAAGAAGGGTTAGAAGACTCATCCCGACCGGGTAGGAACCGTCCCGACCGGGAGGAAGTCCATCCCGACCGGAAGGATGTCATCCCGATCGGGATGAGTGTGCTGAAAAATAGGTTCTCTGGAGTGTAATCCCGACCGGGATCAAGTTCATCCCGACCGGAAAGAAGCCATCCCGACCGGGAAGAAGTCCATCCCGACCGGGATGGTGCCCTGATCCTCCTTTTGCCTCTTCTTTGACATTTGAGCCCACCCAACCACTTTATACCCCCTCCCAACCTCCCTACCTACCCTTGCACCTATCATATGACCCCTACACTTCATATACATACATTCATCTCATCTTCTCTTCACTATACACAAGTTTCACATCAAATCCCACCTCCTTATACCATTGCAAGCTTAGTACTTCAACCACGCGACCTTATCGAGAATGAAGAGGAATAACAATGATGAAGACTAGCTATGTGCGGATAGCGAACATTGAGACGATGGAGTGAGTGAGTTACTAACCGATTGGTACGGCAGCAATCCTTTCTTTTCCGTTTTTTTATTGCTTGTCTCCTTTTGTTTGTTCCCTTCCACTTTTTTGTGTCATGGTGGCCCTTGGGGCCTTGGTAGTCATTGATCCCGACTCTCGATGACGTAACTACATCGAGAGTAATTTCAAAATCCAAATTTGCAAGAATTTTCACTTTTTCTTTGATTTCCCTTTCTTTTGTTAGGATTTTGTCGGATTCGGGCGGAATCCAGGCTAAGTGACTTGATTACCCCTAGTCCTCCCCTCCCATTTCCTTTTATTTCCTTCTTTTTATTTCTTCCCCCATCCATATCTTTTCTCGTCTCGGCCCATGGTGACTTGACTACACCCCGGCCGGACACATTCCCTCTTCTTCACCTTTATTTTTGATTTTTAGCTTTATTTTCGTAATTTCTTTTCTTTTTTTAGTGTCTCCACACACTACCGATCGAGCATGAGGACATTGCTCGGTTTAAGTGTGGGGGAGCGATATCCTAGTGTAGTTAAGTTTTATTTTCGTAGTTTTTTTTTTCGAAAAATCTTAAAAAACCCTAAAAATTTGAATTTTTTTCACAAAAATCAAAAAGATTTTCTTTTGTCCTTTTGTGTCGTTGTGTCGTATATTTGTTGTGTTGTGCGTGTTTGGCCTCCCTTTTTCCTTGTAGGTCGCTTAATCACCGTTAACTTTGGAGGGCTTTCAAGACATCCGGTAACATCTTTTTATCCCTTTTTCCTCTTTGTCTCTTGTGGAGTTTGGAGGAGATTTGTGATGATGTGTGCTCGGGTGGAGCTTTGTAGAGTTTGAGATTGATTTGGTGGCTTGTTTGGAAGTTCGGGGTGGTGTTTGTTCTCTTTGTGTGTTTGTTTTGTTTTGTTTTGTTTTGTTGTCTTTGTCTCATTTTCTTTCGTTTTTGTCGCGACTTTGTTTTGTGATGTGTAATTGTATCTAGTGTGTAAAAAGGTTTTTGAAAACCCGGTTTTGAGGTTAGTGGACAAGTGTTTACTTTCCCTTTCTAGTAACATGAATCGAGTCTTGGACTTTAGTCTAGTAGAATGACCCTAAATCAATAGTTTCGTTGATCCTTTACCTTGAGTCCACCTAGTCTACTAGGGATTTACTACAGGATTTGGATTTTGACCACTATGACCACCCACGGTGTGAAAAGGCCTTGGTTGCCGAGTCCCGTTCCTTAGGTGACCGTGTTCGAAATTGTTTGATTAGTCCAAGTTTTCCACCTTTTTGTGGGTTTGAAGGGAAAGCGCGCGCTACTTACCCATTTCCCTACCTTCTATAAATATTCACAAATAATTTGCAAAATTGTTGAAATTCTCACTTGGTTGCAAGAAATGCCTACAAAACAAAATCATTCAAAAGGCAAGCCAAGTCAAAACAAAGAAAAAGAAAGAAAGAAAATAAAGAAAGAAAAGAAAAAGAAAAAGAAAAGGCACAACAATCAAAAAGAAAATACAAAAGAAGAAAAAGAAATGGCATAGCAACTCAAAAGCCAAATGCAAAAGAAAAATGCCAAAAAGAAAACCATCTCACAAAAAGATTCCCCCCTCGCAAAAATAAGCCTTTTTCCGATCGTTACCGTGAAGAGCCTACCAAAGGACCGAGTCCCTAGGAAGGATGATAGCGGTAATGATCGGTCTTCTCCCATTTTGCAATCATATCCACCTTTTTACTTGGACTAGTTTTGCGGTTTTGAGCATGGGACGACCCTCCTGGCTTATCGCTAAAGGGGGCGGGGTCTCACTTACCTACAGTGTCAACTAACACCGTGGTTCATCCTTTTTCCATCCCGCCGCTAGTCCCGTAGTACGTTCTTAGAAGGTTAGGAGGAACCTAGGTAAGTTACCAACGTTTTTATTGCTTTGTTGTCATACTATTAGGTTTTAGTTCATATCGGTTTTTATTATTAGCTTGGGAACGTTGTCACTTGCCTTGAGTCCTTAATCAGTGCTTCTTTCACCGCTTTGTAGAGGGAAGCGGTATTTATTTCTTCTTGGGTGCAACCGATTGTTTCTTTGTTTGTGTACGTGTTTGTTTGTTTGTGTGTTTCCGTGTTCGGTTGCATCCACAGTTTTGTCGCAAGATCTCACTTGCCTTGCGGAGAGCACTTTTCCTCTAAGTTTTCTCGCGTGAGTTGAAAGGGCGTAGGGTGCGCTAATACCCGCTCGGTTAGTAGTCTAGCTTCTTTAGTTTTTAGTTAGTGTATGCTTACTCAAGGGCGAGTAAGGGTTAAGTGTGGGGGAGTTGATAAGTGTAGTTTGTAGTGCCTATTTGTTGTGTTTGGTCCCGGTTTCCCTTGTGAAATCGCTCTTTGGAGCGGTTTCTGGGCTACTAATGCTTCTTCTAGTTTGTTTTAGGTTCCCAAGACCATTCATGGAGAATTGGAACGATTCCGACTCGTTTCCTACACTTTTGGAGCCAACGAAGAGAAGGAACGATCACTCGGTGCCTTAGATTCGATCCCGAGACCTTGGGACCCATTCCCGAGCCTCTTAGACTCGATCCCGAGCTCCGAGAATCGATGAGAAGCCCATGAGTAGCAAATAGAGAACTTTATGATCATATTGGAGGCCTACAAGACCCTTCCCGGGCGGGAAGAGTAGCCTTCCCGAGCGGGAAGAGTAGTCTTCCCGGTCGGGAACGAGTGCACGAAAACAACAGCCACTGATGGGCCATCCCGACCGGGAAGAAAGCTTCCCGACCCGGAAGGATGACCCATCCCGACCGGGATCATTCCTTCCTGACCGGGAAGGAGCAGCTGCAGCTCGTGACCCTTCTTTTCTTCTCCTGCACTCTTGTAACCTTATATAAAGCCTTCCTTTGTAATGTTTAAGCACCTTAGATTCCTCTACTTTATTCAAAACCCTAATTAGACTCTCTTGATCCTTAGCTTAGTTTACATTAATATTTTGTTAATCCTTGTTAATCTTAGCTTAATCTAGATAGTTAATCTTGTATTAAGAATTCTCTTGAAGAATCCGTCAATCCTTGACAACTTTTGGTGGAGAGGGGTGTTCTTTTAATACAAGTTCTCATATTTTCATCCTCTTGTAGTTGGTAAAATATTCTTAATCTCTTTTCTCTTGTTCTTTGTTTAATTCTTCAAGTTTTAATCTTTACATATTGTTTATTGTTCTTGTTGGTTCATAATGATTGCTATGGTTATTATGTTGAATTCTCTTGTTTATGTTAGTATTAGTTTGATTATGAGCGAGTAAAATTTTTGTGGGGTTAGTAGGGGGATTTAGAATGTATTATGGGTAATTAGGGTTTGATTAAGGGAAAAGGTGGATTCTTTGTTACTAGTCACATGTTGAGCACTCTATGTGTTTGTTGAATTGCTTGTTTGAGTTGTATTGGCCATGCTTCTCATACTTGTTTTCATTCTCATTATGCGATTGATTCGTGGTTGAATTCTTGTGTATTGGGTAATATCTTGCATGAGTATTCGGGTTTAGTCTTTGGCACGAGAGTGCGGACTTAGGTTTTGACGCGAGAGCGCGGACCGACCTTAGTAACTAGCTAGGTGAAACCTACACCCTTGACCTCCCAATCATCCTACTACACTTATGAACCCAAACTAACCCTACTTCTTCCTAATTTGATATCTCCATCCTTGTTAGCATTCTTTTCTCTAGTTTACTTGTTTAATTAATCTTTAGTTGTTTCATTTAGTCCTTGTTATATCTAGTTCTTTGTTAGTCTAGTTTCACCCATTTCCATCATCATAGTTAGTTAATTCTCTTCTCTTTGTGTTGTTTTGGTGACTTAGCCTTGTTTTTGAGTAGACCATAGTCTAGACACCTTATAACCGTCTCCATGGATATCGACCCGACTTCCCTAGCTACTAGTTAGGTCTAGTTGGTATAACTTGATTGGTAGGACCCACGACAAATCCTTCCCATCAATCTTCATCCAAATAATTGCTCCATGACGAAATCCAAGTTCATCCATTGTTCTCAAGCTAACAAAGCTAACAAACACAAAGAAATATGATACATATATACAAGGTGGTTGTTGAGGATACAACCAAACCTACATCAAATTGAGAGGGTTAAACAACGCTCCTCAACGGGAGCTCATCAACTTTCACGGTAGCAAAGGTCTCACGAACGTGACCGGCATGATAAATCTTTAAGCGTTGTCTGTTAACCATAAACTTCCCGGTTTTTGGGCTTGAGATTTCAATTGATCCAAATGGTTGTGTCTTGGTCACCTCGAATGGACCCGGCCATTTCAATTTCAACTTACCGGGGAAAGACTCATTTGAGTTTTCAAGTAAATAGCAATTCAATGCTCTTAGAAGTAAAGCAAACAATCTTGCATGAAACTCAAAGAAATGACAATATGAAGCATTGATGCACAAAGATAGCACATAAACATAAGAGGTCAAAGCAAATAATAGAGTATCCATCATGCCTCTATGTTCAAAAGGCGCTTTCATGTCATTGTTAAACTCCTTATGTGAGTGAGGAAAGAATATCAAAGAGGATGGAGGATATATGGTGTAGAAACCATTCAAATCTAGCTCAAGTGAAGCTTGTAAAGAGGTAAGGAGAGACATTTTATCAAGAAGGTGAGGGTAAAAGAAGTCATCCTTAGACAATACCTCAATAATGATCACATTATAGCTCTCCTCATTCTTTCCATTATCACTCAAAGTCTCATACTCCTCAATAAGGTGGGTCTTAGGAGCTTCTCCACAATTCGCTCCATCATCAAACATCTCACCCTCTTCACTTCTAACTCCCTCTATCATGCGCTCAAATAGAGGATTATGCATCGCAACCTCACATAAGCTCTCAATTTTTCGGATTTTCAAAGGTGTTGGTCATGGAAAGCTCAATAAGCTTATAACAAATAGTTGTAGGTATGTCCTCACGTTTAATCTCATTATCAACAAAGTGAGGGATGCAATCATTTTCAAGGGAAAGAACGGGGTTCTCAACCTCTATTAACACACAATCATCATCCCTCTTCATGTCAAGAACATCACAAGACATACTCACAGTTTCTTCATTATAAGGCTCATCAACACCCTCAAATTCCTCAACAAGAGTCTCCTCAATAACCTTATCACCAACACATCTCCTACTCCCAAGATTATCATCAAGTGTCACATTTAAAGGCTTGAAGCTCATATCATGTAGCATAGAAGAGGAGTTAATTAGCTCAAGCACATCATTATTACAAGACACATTGACATCTTCACAATTCTTACATGACTCCATAAAATTATTATCAAGAGTATCATTATCAATCAAATGCAATGGAGGATCATTCATAACACATGTATTCAAAGGGAGTGGGGGAGCATGTTGGGACTGAATAATATGCACATCATCTTCTTCATCCTCTTCTTCTTCTTCGTATATTATATCCAAATTAGAAAGGGGTGGAGGTGAAGAGAAAGCATTAAATTCATGTTTCACATCATCACAAATGGCATAAGGTGAAGAATCATGCAAATTATTCACAAAATTTGGAGAAGAGCTAACAAGAGAGGATTGAACGTTACAAACAAGAGAGGAAGATTCAACTCTCGGTTTTCTCAAAGGTGTCACTCTCCCATATCCCTCACGGGCATCGGTTCTAGTCACTTTCTCAAGCAATAATCTCGCCTCATCATCACCTAATTCATAGAAGTTACCACTGGCCGAAGTATGAATCAAGTCTCTAACGTGTTCAAGCAAGTTGTCAAAGAATATTATGGTGGTTAGCCAAACCGGAATCCCATGGCGTGGGCAATATGTCAACAAATCTCGAAATCTCTCCCAAGCATCACTTAAACACTCAAACTCACCTTGTTCAAAGGTAAGGATCTCTCGTCTAAGTTTATTGGTCTTGTGATATGGGAAGTAGTGGTTTAGAAAGGCTTGAACAAATTCATCCCAAGTACAAAATGTGTTAGGAGGATAAGAACGTAGCCATTTCTTGGCTATACCTCCAAGGGTGAAAGGAAAAGCTAAGAGTTTAAAGGTGTTGATTGGCAAGACATTCTTCCTTTCAACTAAACAATTTGTATGAAATTCCGCAAGGTGCTCAAGCACATTTTCATTAGGCATTCCCCAAAACATATCTCTTTGAAGCACCGTGGTAAATACTTGATCCATTTCAAATTTTGCTCTATCCTCATCTCTAATGGTAATAGGTGAGGTAACCATGTGGTCATAAAGTCTACTATGGTCGGCTAAGGTCATCATGAGAGACATAAAAGGGATTGATCAACGAATGAGATGAATGCAAGAGACAAACAACATGAACACCAAGAAGCACATAAAAAGACTAACCTTTTTTTTTACCAAACACAATAAACTAAAACTCGACTAACTGATCATCGTCCCCGGCAACGGCGCCATTTTGATGCGCGTCGAATTGTCGCCTATCAAACACGGTCAAACAATATTTATAAACACCGAAATACTACTACGTAGTAGCGATAAGTCGGGATCGATCCACAGGGACGGTGGAGAGGTAGTCGGTCAAGTCAAAGTATAGGAGTGATTGGGTCGAGAAGGGGGGTTTTGGACGAGTTGAACTAGATTAACTAAACGAGCTATGGAACTAAGGCGAGAAACTATTAATGGGAAAGGTGTTAGGGAGAGTCGGAGATTAAGGTAAAGATACGGATTGCAAGAATTATCACAAGATGTATAAGGGAGGTGCCACCTTTCGGTTTCCCTAACAACCAAGCCTAAACCCGCTTTTGCGACGAATAAACTAAGGTCTCAAGACGGAATTAACCAAACCCCGAGTTTCCCCATATTGGTCCGGATGAGTCAAGTCAACCTAGGTGATCAAGCTAAGTCAAACATAACACAACAATCCCATCAAGACAATATCACCCTCAAATGCAATAATCCCACAAAATGAAATCTTTTCCTAGAATTCCTCCTCCCCGAGCCCCCTAACAAGAAATCTACTCACTACTGATAATGAAAAACAACAAAAAATTAACAAAGGAGAAAACAACTAAAACATGGATGTTAACTAAATCTAAGAAAACAACAACGAAACGACAAGGAAATTATGATCTAACAATATAAACTAGAGAATAATCTAGAACAACATAAATAAAATCTAGAGATTAGAGAGTGGAATAAAAGTATACCAACTATGATGATCTAGAATAAATAAGAAGATTGCATAAATAAAGATTGAATCTTTGATGAAGAGAATGAAGAGCTTGTCACTAATTATTCAATAATCCCCACAAATCTTCAAATAAAACCCAAATCTTCAACTAATGATGGAAGCTTAATTACAAATTGTAGAGTAATTTAATCTAATACTAATAATATCTACTAAATTTTTTTGGAGATTTTTACTAAGGATGCTTACTACAACAACTACTACTACTAGAGATCTTCTACCCTACTCCTACTCCTAAGAGGCTCACTTAAGGCACAAATTGAAATGAAAACCTAGGGTTACTATATATAATAAGCCCTTAATGGGTGACACTACTTAAGCCCATAATCTAATCCTTCTTCTTTTAGTCCAGACCTTCACCCTTTGCATCTTCATGGGGTAAAACTTCACACTGCGGTCGACTACATTAGCACCACCGGGTGAAATTTCACCCGGTGAGATTTTCTTCTCGAATCGCCATTTTTCACATTTTTCTCCATCGGGCGAAATTTCGCCCGGTCGTTTCGCCCGGTCATTTCATAGGGTGAAATTTCACCCTATTAAATTTTTGTCCAAAATGGCAATCTGGGGAGGAACACCGTCGGGCGAAGTTTCGCCCGGTCAAATCTCATTGGGTGAAACTTTGCCCTGTGACTTCAGAGAGCCATAACTCTCTCGTTTGAACTCCGATTGGGGCGTGTGATATGTCGTTGGAAAGCTAAGAACATAAGCTTTCACCTCCAATAAAAATAGCTTCGATCCGAGGTCTAGAACTCTAGATATGTTCATTTAAAATTCGACCTCTCCGGTGAAGATGCCCAACGGACTATACTTTTTCCTTTTTGCTCAAGGTTTCACCTCTTGGGTTTGGACTTTGGATTTTAAATTGTGTGCTTTGCTTTTCGGATTATTTCCCTCTCTATCTCATGCTCAAAGGAGCTCAGACACATTTTTGGTCGAAAATCCTATCAAAATAGAAAGAAAACTACCAAAAACACGTAAAATGAAAAAACAGAGACGCTAATGCGAGAAATACTCAAAATAAGGCGATAATCGCACTTTATTCTTGCAAAACGGAGGAAAAACGGGCTTAAATGGGAGGAAAAACAGTCCAAATTTGGCACACAACAACATCAAGTTCCTTTTTCTTTCTATTGAATCGGGGCTCAGAACGAGATTCTAAATTGCTTGGCTGATATGTTGACGACATACTAATGTACTACTTGTATTATATGTTCCTGTCGATTATTCAGATACGTTCATTGTAGCAGTTAAGTCTGATGCACCACTAAAACATGTTCGACATGTATCTGACGATGATGATGATGAGGACGATGATTTGGTAAGAATTCATGCCTCTAGTTTATGACATTTTGCTTCCCGTTGATTGATACAGAGTACTTGATTAGCTTCTTGTTTTTTCAGAAAATAGAAGCTTGAGCTTCCGAAGACTGCAAGTCGATGGCAGGAAAAGTTTTTGCATTTTACACGATAAGTTAAAGCTTCCTGGTGCTTACCTACCCATATTGAATTGTGTCTAACCCTACTCCTAATACTCGTGCTCTTGACAGTCGACACTGATGATTATTGATGTTTCATTTGTAGATATCATTTTGACCATAATCTTCGCTCTTAGCATTAAAGCATGGGCCTATGTCTTCCTCTGGTTTATGTTGGCTCCGCTTGCTTATCGATGTGAAGTCGGACCTCTATATGTAAGTTTGGTGCCTAAAAATTTCATTCAGTCCCATTTCTTCTTCTAAACACGTACTACTTGTTCATTAGACTTAAGTATAGTAGTGGTAGTAGTGATAAAAATGAATGAAGTGATGATGATGCAGCAGGGATGTAGGAGTGGGAGAGTCAGAGGAATTATTATACTACTTTGTAGAATCGGAATCGCAATCGCAATCGGAGAGATCAGATGTCTCAGTTCACCCTCTTATCCTTTGGCTCACTGGTGGCCCTGGTGCTCAACTTTCAGCTCCCTCGTCTTCGAAATCATTACATACTTATACCAGTACCTGCTCCTCTACTTTTGTGCACTTTATTTACATTCCTTCACTTTTTCATCAAACATTTCAATTCAATCTTTTAGGACCATTCACATTCGATTACACACGTAGTACCTATTCTCAATCCTTACCCATGCTTTAAGTCAAACCCCTACTCATGGACCAAGGTTCTCACTCACTCTTTATACACTTAATACCACTACTATTTTAATCATATTTGTCCATTGATTGATTCATTTAATTTGGACTGATCGAATCAGGTTGCTAGCATTATATTTCTAGACTCGCCTGACGGAACTCACTTCTCCTATTCCACAACTCGTCGGGGATACTACAGCAATGACACTCTGCAGTCCGCACATATCTACCAATTTCTCACAAAGGTCACTCACCTCACTGCTCTTCCCCAATTCCGCCCTGGCCTTCTCGTCTAATTTATCATCAACTAATTAAATACCATGTATGCATTCACTTCGGCGCCTCTATTCCATCTTTTTAAATGGCGACCACTATACTTGGCGCCTCAATTCCATCTTTCTAAATGGCGACCACTATATTTCTTGTTGTATATATGTGATAAGTGTGTTTTGTTGTGCTTATTTGTTGTGTTTGGTCCCGGTTTCTCTTGTGGAATTGCTCTTTGGAGCGGTTTCTAGGCTACTTATGCTTCTTCTAGTTCGTTTTAGGTTCCTAAGACCAATCACGGAGAATTGGAACGATTCTGACTCGTTTCCTACACATTTGGAGCCAACGAAGAAAAGCGACGATCACTCGGTGGCTTAGATTCGATCCCGAGACCTTGGGACCCATTCTCGAGCCCCTTAGACTCAATCCCGAGCACCGAGAATCGATGAAAAGCCCATGAGAAGCAAGTAGGGACCCTTGAGATCATATTTGAGGCCTACAAGACCCATCCCGGTCGAGATGAAGGCCATCTCGGTCGGGATGAAGAAGCAAAGCAAAGACAGCCTACTGATGGCTCATCCCGGCCGAGAAGAAGGTCCTTCCCGGTCGGGACCACCATCCCGGTCGAGATGAATATCCTTCCCGACCGGGAAGGTGCAGCTACAGCCCCGTGTTCTTCTTTTCTTCTCGTTTGCTCTTGTAACCTTATAAATACCTTCCCTTTGTATTGTTTAAGCACTTTTAAATTATCTTACATTAGACTAAACCCTAGACAGAGTTCCTCCTCTCATTAGCCTAATCTTTCCTTAATCTTTGATTAAACTTAGCTTAATCTAGTTTGTAATCCTTGTATTAAGGAAATTCTTCAAGATTCATCCAAGATTGACAACCTTGGGAGATTTATTTGGGTTTTTCTTATTATTACAAGTTCTTATCTTTTCATCCTCTTGTTAGTAAGTATAATCTTCTTATTCTCGTTACTCTTAATCTTAGTTTAATCTTTCAAGTTTCAATCTTTGATTATTGTTCTTGCTAGTTTCATTATGAATGCTATGTTGTTTGTATTAATTTCTCTTGTTATGGTTATGATTAGTTTTAACATGTGTGAGTAGACTCTTTGTGTGGTTAGTAGGGGAATTAAGTGTGGATTATGGATGATTAGGGTTTGATTGTGGGTAAAGGTGGATTCTTTGTTACTAGTCACATGTTAAGAGCACCATGTGTTTGTTGAATTGCTTGTTTGAGTTGTAGTGGCCATGCTTCTCATGCTTGTTTTCATCTTCTCATTGTGTGATTGATTTGTGGTTGAATCCTTGTGTATTGGGTAATATCTTGCATGAGTATTCGGGTTTTGTCTTTGACACGAGAGTGCGGACATTGGCTTTGGCGCGAGAGCGCAGACCAACCTTAGTAACTAGGCGAAACCTACACCCTCGATCTCCCAACTATCCTACTACACTTATGAACCCGACCTAACCCTACTCCTTCCCAAATTTGATTTCTCCATCTATTTAGTCAATCATTTTCTCTAGTTTGATAGTTTCATTAATCTTTAGTTGTTTCATTTATTTCTGGTTATATCTAGTTCATTGTTAGTATAGTTTCACCCTCTTCCATCATCATAGATAATCAATCCGTGTTAGTTTGTTCTTCTTTGTGTTGTTTTGGTAACTTAGTCTTGTTTTTTAGGTAGACCATAGTCTAGACACCTCATAACCGCCCCCGTGGACTCGACCCGACTTACCCTAGTTACGTGTTAGGTTTTGATGGGTAGGATTTGTCGTGAATCCCAACCGTCAAACCAAACCGGCTATACCTAGTGGGTAGCTAGGGTAAGTCGGGTCGAATCCACAGGGACGGGAGGTCGGACTAAGGTATGCTACGGTTCTAGACTAGGTTCGAGACGAGCTATTCTAAGGAGGGAGCTAAGGCTAAGCTAGGTCTAAAGCAAGAGAACTATCAAAGGAAACAGGCTAGGATTAGGTCGGGGTCAAATGGGTAACGGAATGGTCGAAGGAGAACTAGAGGTGAAGGAGGTAGTAGGGTAATCTAAGTAATGCCCGGGCTCTCGCAACTTAGACTCACCTAGAGGTTCCACCTAAAACCCAACTCGGCGATAAACAACACAATCGGGGTTACTAGCACGCTATAGGCCTAGGTCGAATCCGGGCTCTCGCAACTTAGACCAACCTAGGGGTCGTCCTCACTGGGCTCTCGCAACTTAATGAGGGGACCGGACCCACAAACAACTATCACCCACAAGAGAAAAGCAAGGAAAACAAGCATTCATAACTACTTAGTCATTCAAGCATTTCTACAAACATGTGATGTGCACCAAACCAAGAAGAAACCCAAATCTTCCACCAACATCTCTAACAATCCCTTAATCACCCAATTAACACCCTAATCACCTTACTAACCCTAGCAAAATACTACTCTAACATGACTAAAGGAAAACTAACACTAATAAGGTGAATCAACATAACAATCAAAACAAACAAGAAGAAACTAACAAGTACTATGAAATATGAGCAATCCAAACAACAAAGATTCAAACTTTAATGAAAGAACAAGATTAAGAGAAAGGAAAAGAATATTATACCTACTAACAAGATGGAAGAAAGAAGGAAAGTTGCAAAAATGAGAAAAACCCAAAACATACATCCAAGTTTGTCAAGCTTGGTGGAGATCTGAAGAATTCCCAAATTACAAGTACTAATCTAAGATTAACGATAATCTAAGGACTAATCTACAATAATCTATGCTAAAACTATCTAGGGTTTTGTCTCTAAATCTAACATAACATTAACATAACAAGGGAAGAGTATATATAGGGTTACAAATGAAAGGGAGAAGAAATGAAACAAAGAGGAGTAGCAGTGGCCCGTCCCGGCCGAGACGGGGTGGTCCCGGTCGGGACGAGGTCGGTCCCGGTCGGGACGCCACCTTCCCGATCAGGACGAGCCAGAGACAGCAGCTCCTTCAATTGCTCCTTCACCCCGGACGGGATGAGGCCATACCCGTCCGGGATGAGCCTTGTAGGCCTCCAATATGAACTCTTTGGTCCCTCCTTGCTTCTCATGGGCTTCCCATCGATTCTCGGGACTCGGGATCGGGTCTCGGAGGCTCGGGATTGGGTCCCAAGGTCTCGGGGTCGACTCCAAGGCATCGAGTCATCGTTCCTTAGTTTCGTTGGCTCCAAAATGTGTATGTATTGAGTCGGAATTGCTCCAACTCTTCCAAATCGGTCTCGAGAACCTGAAACGAACTAAAGGAAGCATAAGAAGCCCATAAACCGCTCCCAAGGAGCGATTCCACAAGGAAAATGGGACCAAAACACTACGAAATAGGCACTACAAATGACACTTATCAACTCCCCCACACTTAACCCTTACTCGCCCTCGAGTAAGCACAAACTAAATCCTAAACTATCCGAGTGGGTATTAGCGCACCCTACGCCCCTTCAACTCACGAGAGTGCACTTAGAGGAGAAGGGCACTCCGAAAGGCAAGTTGGGTCTTGCGACAAAACCGCGAATGCAACCGGACACTAAACACACAAATAAACAAACACATAAACGAACACGTAATCGGTTGCACCCAAAACAAAAGAAATACCGCTTCCCTCTAAAAGCGGTGAAAGAAGCACCGGTTTAGGACTCGAGGTAAGCGACAACGTTCCCAAGCTAGCAATACAAATCAAGGTGAACTAAACCCTAATAGTATGACGATAAAGCAACAAAAGCGTTGGTAACTTACCTAGGTCCTCCTAACTTTCTAAAAACGTACTACGGGACGATCGGCGGAGTGGAAAAGTGAAGAACCACGGTGTTAGTCGATACTGTAGGTAAGTGAGACCCCGCCCCCTTTAGCGTGAGCCAAGAGGGTCGTCCCGTGTCTAAAACTGCCTAACTAGTCCAAGTAAAAAGGTGGAAATATGCAAAATGAGGGAAGACCGACTAATGCCGCTATCATCCTTCCTAGGGACTCGGTCCTTTGGTAGGCTCTTCACGGCAAAAGTCGAAAAAAGGCTTATTTTTGTGGGGATTTCTTTTTTTGTGATTCTGGTTTTCTTTTGGCATTTTCTCTTTTCTTTGCATTTTTTTCTTTGTTTTGCCATGCCATTCTTTTTCTTCTTTTCTATTTTCTTTTTGGCTTTTGTGCCTATTCTTTTTCTTCATTCTTTTCTTTCTTTCATTTTCTTTTTTTTTTCTTTTCTTAGCCCTTTTTGGCTTGATTCGGCTTTTTGGCATTCCTTAGTAATAAGAAAGAGAGATCAACAAATTGCATTTTTATTGTGTGGATTTGTGTAGGAAGTAGGGAAATGGGTATGTCGGGACGACGTCTTCCCTTCATACTCACAAAAAGGGGAGAACTTGGACTAATCAAACGATCCTAAACACGGTCACCTAGGGGACGAGACTCGGTAACCAAGGCCTTTTCACACCGTGGGTGGTCATAATGGTCAAAAGTGCAAATCCCGTAGTAAATCCCTAGTAAGCTAGGTGGACACAAGGTAAAAGGCCAACGAACTCATTGATTTAGGGTCATTCTACTAGGCTAAGGTCCAAGACTCGATTTACACTACTAAAAAGGGAAAGTAAACACTCGCACACTAGCCTCTAAACCGGGTTTTCGCAAAATGTTTACACACAAGACACACAACACAACACAAAACAAAGACACAACGAAGAATGAAAGAAAAAGAAGTAAAAGCAACGAAACAAAAACAACACAAAATGAATACATACACAACATAAATACCAACCCGATCATCCAAACAAGCCACCAAAACAACCACAAACTTTACAAAGCTCCACCCGAGCACACCACAACACACATCTCCTCCAAACTCCACAAGGAACAAAGAGGAAAAAGGGATAAAATGTTACCGAGAGTCTTGAAAGCCTTCCAAAGTTAACGGCGATTAAAGAAACCTATAATGGAGAGGGAGGCAAAGCACGCACAGAAAACAAATATACGACACAATGACACAAAAAAGGAAAAGACACAAAAGAAAAATCTTTTTGATTTTTGTGAAAAAATTTCAAATTTTTAGGGTTTTTAAAGGTTTTTTCGGAAAAACTACGAAAATCAAGCTAACTACACTGGAATATCGCTCCCCCACACTTAGATCGAGCCATGTCCTCATGCTCGATCGTAGGGTGCGGAGAGACAAAAGAAAAAGAAAAGAAACTACGAAAATAAAGCTAAAAATCAAAAATAAAGTGAAGAAAAGGGTAGAAGGTGTCCGGCCGGGGTGTAGTCAAGTCACCATGGGCCGAGACGAGAAAAAGATATGGATGGGGGAAGAAATAAAAAGAAGGAAATAAAAGGAAATGGGAGGGGAGGGCTAGGTGTAATCAAGTCACCTAGCCCGGATTCCGCCTAAATCCGACTAAATCCTCAAAAAAAAGAAAATGAAAAACTTGTAAAATTTGGATTTTTGAAATGACTCTCGATGTAGTCACATCATCGAGAGTCGGGAGCAAAATATACCAAGGCCCCGAGGGCCACCATGACACCATGACACAAAAGTGTACAAGGGGAAGGGGAGTAAACAAAGGAAAACAAGCAATAAAAGACGGAAAAGAAAGGATAGTTGCCGTACCATAGGTTAGCAACTCACTCTCACCATCGTCTCATAGATCAATATAGGTACTTGCTTGTCTTCATCATTGCTATTCCGCTTCAAGCTCGATAGGTACGCATGGTAGAGGTAGTAATGGTGCGAGGGGGGGGGGGATTCGATGTGAAACTCGGTGTAAAGGGAAGAGAAATGAGGTTATTGTATGTAAATGAAGTGTAACGGCCATATGACATGAGCAAGGATGGGTAGGGAGGTTGGGTGGGGGTATACAATGGTTGGGTGGGCTCAAATGTCAAAGAAGAGGCCAAAAGAGGAGAAAAGAGACCATCCCGGTTGGGATGGATGGTCCCGATCGGGAAGACACACTCGTCCTGGTCGGGAAGCCACCTTCCCGGTCGGGACGGTACTCCAGCAAGATCCAATTTTTGCACCTCCATCCCGATCGGGACGGCTTCTTCCCGGTCGGGATGGCACATCCTTCCCGGTCGGGAAGCTCCCTTCCCGCCCGGGATGGGTCTTCTTGACCTCCAAAACCCCAAAAACTTCACCGAAGCTTCAAAAACCGACTTCCAACTCACGATCCATGCTCTATCATTATCTACTCTCCTCTAGGAATCACCTTTCTTTCACACCTATCACAATGAACTCAAATACAACATCAAATTCCCTCTCTCACATCGCTCATCAAAAATCCAAATGAACAATAGTTCCACAAAGGCTAACAAATCCTAGAAACCAAACTATACAAACAACCATAAACACAAATACAAGCACAAAAGAAAAGGGAAAAGATATTTACACTAAATACTCTCACCAACAACGCCTCCATAGCCATCAAGAGCTCGAAGGAGTAAGTCAAATGCTCTAGCCACATCTTCAATTAAGCTCTCATGGCCGAGCCTAGCTACTCCCAAAAGTTTCCAAGTCGGAAGGAAGAAGCGATCATCTTCATTTGGATCGGGGTTATCGTGATCTTCCGGGTCTTCGGAACCAACATAGCTACGACTCTTATGACCATCCGGTTGGTATAGTGGTCTAGAGTCATGCTCGGCATTATGATGCGGGAGATCACACCCTAGGGGTGTCGCTTCTTCTACGGGGTCGAGAGTGGAACTCTTTTCCACCGCCCGACAAGGATCCTCTTCATCAACCGTCTCACAAGACAAAGGGCTAGACATCGAGTGCGGTAGAGGAGGAGAAGGCATCAAGTTTTCTTCATTGGAGGGTTTAGGATCCTCCAAATTCCCATACAAAGCAAGTTCCAAGGCGTCTACTTCTTTTTCCCATGTATTGCGCTCCTTTTCACTCACCTTGTCAAAATGGTCATGAGGGGTTGTCTCTTCACTTGGGTTTGGATTCTCAACACCCGGTTCATCACGAAGAAAATCAAACAAATCCAACTTTATAGCCAATACATTGGCTCCCCAAGAGCTATCTTGATAACCATGCTCAACTCCCTCCTCATTGTGGGCCCTTGAAGCCTCAACTTCCTCTATTCTTCCCCTATCTTCACCGTCCAAGCAACACTCAACAATGGTCTCTTGATCGACCCCCTCTTCTTCATTTGTAGCTTCACAATCGGGTTGACTTACTTATGGAGGCACCCGACCTTCTTGCCCAAATGAACCTTCCTCAACATGTTGTGGAGCTCGAGTGGCCGACATCGTGATATGAGCCATGAGTGCATTGATGCGAGCATCTTGCACCTATATTTGGGCCTTGAACTCCTCCCTAACCCCTTGTATTTGAGTCAACAGCAATTGTTGACCCTTTTGCAATAACATCATCATCTCATGTTGGCTCCCTTGTGTTTGGGCCAACATTTGACAAGTCTCAAGGATATTTGGTTGTGGGTTATGTGAGGGTGTTTGGTAGTTGTTAGGATGTGGGAACGATCCTTGACAACTTTCTTGGTAACCATAAGAAGAGGGTTCATAAGATTGTTGATGAGGTTGATATGGTTGGTAAAGTTGTGGGTTTTGGTAATTCGCCCCATAGTTGTCTCGTGATGATTGATGGTAGCTTGGACGCGCCATGTCCATAACGTCGCTTAGGTACCTAGGATGAGCTAGAAGCACTTGAGCAAACGTTAGTATCCTAGTGCTTTTGAGGCACTAGGAAGGGAGAGTAACACTCAAGAAGAGAAACGGAGATACACAAGGAAAAGAGAACACAAAAATCAAGAACAAAGTCCACAACTAAGCAAACAAAAGTCTAAACTACGCCGTCCCCGGAAACGGCGCCAATTTGATGGGTAGGATTTGTCGTGAATCCCAACCGTCAAACAAAACCGGCTATACCTAGTGGGTAGCTAGGGTAAGTCGGGTCGAATCTACAGGGACGGGAGGTCGGACTAAGGTATGCTACGGTTCTAGACTAGGTTCGAGACGAGCTATTCTAAGGAGGGGGCTAAGGCTAAGCTAGGTCTAAAGCAAGAGAACTATCAAAGGAAACGGGCTAGGATTAGCTCGGGGTCAAAGGGGTAACAGAATGTTAGAAGGAGAACTAGAAGTGAAGGAGGTAGTAGTGTAATCTAGGTAATGCCCGAGCTCTCGCAACTTAGACTCACCTAGAGGTTCCACTAAAACCCAACTCGGCGATACACAACACAATCGGGGTTACTAGCACGCTATAGGGCTAGGTCGAATCCGGGCTCTCGCAACTTAGACCGACCTAGGGGTCGTCCTCACCGGGCTCTCGCAACTTAATGAGGGGACCGGACCCACAAACAACTATCACCCACAAGAGAAAAGAAAGGAAAACAAGCATTCATAACTACTTAGTCATTCAAGCATTTCTACAAACATGTGATGTGCACCAAACCAAGAAGAAACCCAAATCTTCCACCAACATCTCTAACAATACCTTAATCACCCAATTAACACCCTAATCACCTTACTAACCCTAGCAAAATACTACTCTAACATGACTAAATGAAAACTAACACTAATATGGTGAATCAACATAACAATCAAAACAAACAAGAAGAAACTAACAAGTACTATGAACTATGAGCAATCCAAACAACAAAGATTCAAACTTTAATGAAAGAACAAGATTAAGAGAAAGGAAAAGAAAATTATACCTACTAACAAGATGGAAGTAAGAAGGAAACTAGCATAAATGAGAAAAACCCAAAACATACATCCAAGTTTGTCAAGCTTGGTGGAGATCTTGAAGAATTCCCAAATTACAAGTACTAATCTAAGATTAACGATAATCTAAGGACTAATCTACACTAATCTATGCTAAAACTATCTAGGGTTTTGTCTCTAAATCTAACATAACATTAACATAACAAGGGAAGAGTATATATAGGGTTACAAATGAAAGGGAGAAGAAAATAAACAAAGCGGAGTAGCAGTGGCCCGTCCCGGCAGAGACGGGGTGGTCCCGGTCAGGACGAGGTCGGTCCCGGTCGGGACGCCACCTTCCCGATCGGGACGAGCCACAGACAGCAGCTTCTTCAATTACTCCTTCATCCCGGACGGGATGAGGCCATACCCGTCCGGGATGAGCCTTGTAGGCCTCCAATATGAACTTTTTGGTCCCTCCTTGCTTCTCATGGGCTTCCCATCGATTCTCGGGACTCTGGATCGGGTCTCGGAGGCTCGGGATTGGGTCCCAAGGTCTCGGGGTCGACTCCAAGGCATCGAGTCATCGTTCCTTAGTTTCGTTGGCTCCAAAATGTGTATGTATTGAGTCGGAATTGCTCCAACTCTTCCAAATCGGTCTCGGGAACCTGAAACGAACTAAAGGAAGCATAAGAAGCCCATAAACCGCTCCCAAGGAGCGATTCCACTAGGAAAATGGGACCAAAACACTACGAAATAGGCACTACAAATGACACTTATCAGGTTTTGTTGGATTTATTTGATTGGTAGGACCCACGGCAAATCCTTCCCATCAATTTGGCGCCGTTGCCGGGGACGGTGCATGTTTAGACTTAGTTTGCTTATTAGCTTGACTTAGCTACCCCTCTTGTGTTCTTTTTCTATCCTTTGTGCATACTTTGTAATCTTTTTCTTGTTTTTATTGTTTTCTTCTCTCTTTGTCTTCCGTTGTGCTCGTTTATTGTCTTTGCCTAGTGCCCATAAAGCACTAGGTGTTCTCACGTTTGTTCAAGTGTGTAGTGCATGCCTAGGAGGACGGACGACTTCTTTCTCTTCAATCCAGAGCCGGAAAGACTCTTTAGAGCCTTTCGCCAACGGACGATTGGTCGGGTTAGAAACTCTCAACCGGGTACTAGCAATACCATTGAAGAACAAGCTCAAGGATCTGACTTGAACGAGTCACCTCGAGAGACCGCCGAAGGGACCTTCATCAATCCCTTTGGTACATCTACCCATTCTTCTTCACCTAGTTCTCCTTCAACTTCTGCATCAACACCATCTACACCATCATCTTCCGCACATCCAATAATGCCTAAGTTCTCTTCTCATTCAACCTTTACGGAAGACGTTTTGCCCGGTCCAACCGCTTTACCGGCCGCATATGCCGGGAATTTTGTGGTTAAATGCAATTTATCCAATTGGTTGAAAGAAGTCAATTTAGTGGGCTACCAACAGAAGATCCTCATCAACACATGGAAACCTTTTCGGACTATTGCGATGCTATCTCACAACCGGGAATAACCCAAGACCAAATCCGGTGGGTCCTATTTCCTTTCTCTTTTATCGGCAAGGCAAAGCAATGGCTCAAAGGTTTAGACAAGGCGGCTCTCGGTATAGACACTTGGAGGAAGCTAGCCTTAGCATTCTACCAACAATTTTATCCATCGGAAAAGACTAATCTATTGAGAGCTTCAATCACGGGGTTTCAACAACGTGACGAAGAAAGTCTCTATGAGTCGTGGGAAAGGTTTAAGGCCTTGATCCGTTCTTGTCCTAACCATGGTTTATCATAGTGGTTCCTTGTCCAACAATTTTGGAATGGTTTATATGAAGATTCAAGGGCCATACTCAACATGGGATCTAATGGAAGGTTCACCGAGGTAGATGATGACCAAACTTGGTCAAGAATTGAGGAAATGGCGGTTCACAACTGTCAATACTCAAGGCCTAGGAAGGCGAATCGAGGGGGAAGGCAAGAGATTGATGCCATTACACAACTTAGTATCGATCTTGGGGCACAATTGAAGACCCACATGGATAATATTGATAAGAAGCTCCAAAGTCCTTTTTATCAAGGTCAAAGCACAAGTTCTTCCCACCAACAATTAATTAAACAAGTCAATGCTTTGGGAGTTGTACCTCCTACATCTTATTATGGGATATGTGAGATTTGTGGGATATATGGACATGAGCCTCTACATTGTCGAAGTAGCATTGAGCAAGTGAATTCTTTTCAAGCATTCAAGCAAGGTGCCCCATACTCTAACTTCAAGGCTCAAAATGTGTCAAATCCTCACATGTTCCAAGCTTCCTAACAACAAGCCCAACAACAACACCGTCCATATGTTCCTCCTCCCTTAAGGGACAACAACCAAGGCTAACAAGGTTATCAAGGCAATCAAAGGCCTTTCAACAACTTCCAACAACATAACCAATGTGCCTTCAACAACAATCAAGGGTTCCAAAATCAAGGGAACTTCAATCACCAAGGTGGTTTCCAGGGAAACCAACACTCTCAAGGACATCAAAACAACAACCAAAGTTACTACAATCACAATCATGGTAACTCTCAAGGCCTTAATCAAGGCAATTCACAAGGATCTCAAGGTACTCAACAAGAAAGCAAGCAAAGAAGCCGGTCTCCAATTCATGATTATGGCATTCCCCTAGCCATCACCAATACTCCTCATAACCAACAATCTCCCCCTCGGGATTTCGACATGCAAAAATCAATGTTTGATATGCAAAGGAGTAATCAAGAAATGCAAAGAAGTCAAACGGAGATGCTAAGAAACCAACAAGAACTCTTTGCTCAACTTCAAAGGGAGAACATGGCCAGAGGTACACATGTGAAGATGCTCGAAACCCAACTAGCTCAAGTTGCTTCGGGTAGTTCTTCTAGGGAAAAGGGTCAATTGCCCCCTCAAGGCGTACCATCGAAATTTGAGACAGTGAATGCTATCACTTTGAGGAGCGGTGCATCCTATGATTCTCCCATATTCCCTATTGAGAAAGAAGCCATGAAAGAAGTTGAATCTCCGTGCCAAAGCAATGAAGGTTAGGGTAATCTCATGGAGGAGCAAGTTTTGTGGGAGGTTGAGAAACCCCATGAAGACAAGCTTCCCCCACCCCAAGAGAAAGACAAAGGAAAGAAGAAGCTGTCAATTGAAATGTCCCAACCTAATGAGCAAGACAAGATACACATCAAGTTGCCATTCTCAACAAGGCAAATGAAGACCAAGGTGGATGTTCAATATGAAAAGTTCCTTGATATAGTGAAGAAGTTGGATGTGAGCATCCCTTTCACCGAGCTAATTACCCAAGTCCCGGCCTATGGAAAGTTCATTAGAGAAATCTTGGCTAGGAAGAGATCCGTGGACAAGGAAGAGACCATAGCGTTCACAAGAGAGGTGAGCGAGCTCATTCAAGGCTCTACACTTCCTAAGTTGAAGGATCCGAGTAGTTTCTCAATCCCGTGCATCATAGGGAAATTGAAGATCGAAAGGGCGTTATGCGACTTGGGGGCGAGTGTGAGCATTCTCCCTTATTCTATTTGTGAGCGACTTGGGATGAAAAAGCTCAAATGTATCTCTATTACACTCCAAATGGCCGATCATTCGTTTCACCGACCATTAGGGATGTTAGAGGATGTGCCACTAAGAATAGGAAAAAAATTCATTCTGGTCGACTTCATTGTGCTTGATACGCCGGAGGATGCTATCACTCCCATTATCCTTGGGCGCCCATTTCTACATACCGCCGGTGCGATGATTGATGTAAAGAATGGTGAGATCACATTTGAGTTACGCGACGAGAAGCTCGTGTTTGACCTCCAAGGCAACACCTCGCCTACAAATGAAGAGTCGTGTAATATGATCCACACCATGAAAGACATCGATCTAGGGGATGAGTCGGATGAAAGCTTGAAAGACAACATGGGTGGAATTGAAGATGATGATTCCGAGCTTGGGGCGGATGAATGCCCATGTGATGTGAGTAAAGATAAGCCGGTTGGTAAGAAGAAAGTTGAGCCTCCCTTGAGGCCTTGTGAAGATGAGTGGAAGTTTGGGTATATACCGAAGGATCGAAAGTATAAGTTCAAGCCGTTGAACTTAGTAGATCGGAATGCCCCGGGAACCTCTAGGCAAGGTTGTGAGGATCCTTGGAGTATGGATTGGTACTCCACGAGCTTGATTGAAGATTTCTCTCGAGCCTTCGATTTGTTACTCTGTGCTCTTGATGGTAAGTGATTCGTCACGTCCCAACCGTCAATAAAATAACCGGCTAACCTAACTAGGGTAGATAGGGTAAGTCGGGTCGAATCCACGGGGACGGTAAGAGGCGTCTAGACTAGGTCGGCCCAAATACTAGACTAAGTCAACGAACTAAACTAGAGAATGATAAGGAGGGAAGAAGACTAGACTATGACTATGGCTAAGGAGAACAAACTAAGAGAAACGGGCTAGGATTAGGTCGGGGTCAAAGGGGTAACGGAATGGTCAAGCGAGGACTAGAGTGAAGGAGGTAGTAGGGTGATCTAGGTTGGTCCGGGCTCTCGCAACTTAGACTCACCTAGAGGTTCCACCTAGAACCCATCTCGGCGACACACAACACAAACATGGTTTTAGCGCGCTATGGTCCTAGGTCGAATCCGGGCTCTCGCTACTTGGACCGGCCTAGGGATCGTCCTCACCGGGCTCTCGCAACTTAGTGAGGGGACCGAACCCACAACAAACTAACACCCACAAAGAAAGGCAAGAAAAACAAGCATTCGTACATACTTAGTCATTCAAGCAATTCAACAAACATGTGATGTGCATCAAACAAGAGGAAACCCAAATCTTCCACCAACATCTCTAACAAACCCTTAATCACCCAATTAACACCCTAATCACCTTACTAACCCTAGCAAGAATACTACTCTAACATAACTAATCTAGAATTAACACTAACAAGAAGAATCATCAAAGAAACAAAACAAACATCACAAACTAATGATAACAATGAACAATAACAAAACAATCAACTAAAGATTCAAACTTGGATGAATAAAACAAGATTAAAGAGAAGGAAAAGGGGATTATACCATACTAGAGAGGAAGAAAGGAAGAAAACTTGCATTAATGAAGAAAACCCAAAACAAACATCCAAGGTTGTCAAGCTTGGTGAAGATCTTGAAGAATTCCCTTAATACAAGGCTAATCTAAGATTAACTAATAATTACCAACTAATCTACACTAATCTAATCTAATCTAACCTAAATTAGTCTAGGGTTTTAGGAAAATAACATAAGATAAGATAAGATGGTGTCTTAATACAAGAGGGGGTATATATAGGGTTACAAGTGGAAGGAAGAAGAAAGAAAACAAGTGCGGGCTACAGCAGGCCCGTCCCGGCCGAGACGGGTTGGTCCCGGTCGGGACGAGGTCGGTCCCGGTCGGGAAGCTTTGATCCCGATCGGGATGGGCCCAGGTCAGGAGCCTTCTTGTTTGTGCACCTCATCCCGAACGGGATGAGCTTATCCCGAACAGGATGAGCCTTGTAGGCCTCCATTATGATCTTTTTGGTCCCTCCTTGGTTCTCATGGACTTCTCACCGATTCTCGAGACTCGGGATCGGGTCTCGGAGGCTCAGGATTGGGTCCCAAGGTCTCGGGGTCGATTCCAAGGCCTCGAGTCATCGTTCCTTTATCTCGTTGGCTCCAAAATGTGTATGTATCGAGTCGGAATCACTCCAACTCTTCCAAATCGGTCTCGGGAACCTGAAACGAACTAAAGGAAGCATAAGAAGCCCCTAAACCGCTACCAAGGAGCGATTCTACAAGGAAAATGGGACCAAAACACTACGAAATAGGCACTACAAATGACACTTATCAACTCCCCCACACTTAACCCTTACTCGCCCTCGAGTAAGCACAAACTACTACTAAACTATCCGATTGGGTATTAGCGCACCCTACGCCCCTTCAAATCACGCGAGCGCACTTAGAGGACAAGTGCACTCCGCAAGACAAGTTGGGTCTTGAGACAAAACCGCGGATGCAACCGGACACAAAACACACAAACAAACATAGAGACGGTTGCACCCAAAATAAAAGAAATACCGCTTCCCTCAAAAAAGCGGTGAATGAAATACCGGTTTAGGACTCGAGGTAAGTGATAACGTTCCCAAGCTAGGAATACAAACCAAGGTGGACTAAACCCTAATAGTATGACGATAAAGCAACAAAAACGTTGGTAACTTACCTAGTTCCTCCTAACTTTCTAAAAACCTACTACGGGAGGATCGGCTGAGTGGTAAAGTGAGGAACCACGGTGTTAGTCGACACTGTAGGTAAGTGAGACCCCGCCCCCTTTAGCGTGAGCCGAGAGGGTCGTCCCGTGTCCAAGACCGCCTAACTAGTCCAAGTAAAAAGGTGAATATGCACAATGAGGGAAGACCGACTAATGCCGCTATCATCCTTCCTCGGGACTCGGTCCTTTGGTAGGCTCTTCACGGCAAAAGTCGGAAAAAGACTTTTTTTGTGGGGATTTCTTTTTGTGAGACGGGTTTCTTTTGGCATTTTCTTTCTTTTTGACATATTTGCTTTGTTTTGCCATACCATTCTTTTTCTTCTTTTCTATTTTCTTTTTGGCTTTTGTGCCTTTTCTTTTTCTTCATTCTTTTCTTTCTTTCATTTTTTTCTTTCTTTTTCTTTTCTTTGCCCGTTTTGGCAAGATTTGGCATTTTTGGCATTTCATAGACAATTAAGAAAGAGAGAATCAACAATTTGCATTTTATTGTGTGTATATGTGTAGAAGGTAGGGGGAAATGGGCAAGTCGGGACGGGCCAAGACCCTTCAAACCCACAAAAAGTGGAGAACTTGGACTAATCAAACAATCCTAAACACGGTCACCTAGGGGACGAGACTCGGTAACCAAGGCCTTTTCACACCGTGGGTGGTCATAATGGTCAAAAGTGCAAATCCTGTAGTAAGTTCCTAGTAAGCTAGGTGGACTCAAGGTAAAGGACCAACGAATTCATTGATTTAAGGTCATTCTACTAGACTAAAGCCCAAGACTCGATTTATACTACTAGGAAGGGAAAGTAGGCACTCACACACTAGCCCTTTAAACCGGGTTTTCGAAAACGTTTACACACATGACACAAAACAAAACACAAAACAAAGACACAACGAAAGTGAAAGAAAAAGAGACAAAACAAAACAAAACAAAACAAAGAGAAACAACACATAAACAAAACAAACACCACCCCGATCTTCAAACAAGTCTCCAAATCCACCACAATCTTTACAAAGCTCCTCCCGAGCACACATCATCACAATCTCCTCCAAACTCCACATGGAATAAAGAAGAAAAGGGGTGAAGAGATGTTACCGGAGGTCTTGAAAGCTCTCCAAAGCATTTGGTGAATTAAGCAACCTATAAAGAAAGAGGGGGCAAAACACGCACAACAAAACAAATATACGACACAATGACACAAAAGGAAAACACACAAAATGAAAATCTTTTTGTGAAATTTTCAAATTTTCAGGGATTTTTAAGATTTTTTTCGAAAAAAAACTAAGACAACAAAACTAACTACGATAGAATATCGCTCCCCCACACTTAAATCGAGCAATGTCCTCATATGCTCAATCGTAGTGTGCGGAGAGACAAAAGAAAAAGAAAAGAAACTACGAAAATAAAGGTAAAAATCAAAAATAAAGTGAAGAAAAGGGTAGAAGGTGTCCGGCCGGGGTGTAGTCAAGTCACCATGGGCCGAGACAAGAAAAGATATGGATGGGGGGAAGAAAACAAAAAGAAGGAAATAAAAGAAAATGGGAGGGGAGGGCTAGGTGTAATCAAGTCACCTAACCCGGATTCCGCCTAAATCCGCCTAAATCCTCAAAAAGAAGAAGTGAAAAACTTTTAAAAATTTGGATTTTGAAATGACTCTCGATGTAGTCACACCATCGAGAGTCGGGAGCAACAACTACCGAGGCCTCGAAGGTCACCAAGGTACCATGACTCGAGGGGAAGGGGGCAAACAAGAGAAAAACAAGCAATAAAAGACGGAAAAGAAAGGATAGTTGCCGTACCGACCGGTTAGCAACTCACTTGCTCCATCGTCTCAATGATCAATATAGGCGATTTGCTTGTTGTCTTCGTTGTCATCCTCCTTCAAGCTTGATAAAACCGCATGGTTGGGGTAGTAATGGTAGGGGGTGGGATTTGATGTGGATCTCGGTGTGTAAAGTGAGGTGTACGGGTCGTATGATGGGAGTAAGGAGGAGTAGGGAGGTTGGGAGGGGGTATAATGGATGGGTGGAGACAAATGGGATCATCCCGGTCGGGATGGATGGTCCCGATCGGGTTGATAAACCCTTCCCGATCGGGAAGCTCTCGTCCCGGTCGGGAACGCACTCCAGTGAGTCCAAACTTATGCACCTTCATCCTGATCGGGATGGCTTCTTCCCGGTCGGGATGAGTCATCTATGCTTCCCCAAGCCCAAAAGCTTATCATAAGCTTCAAAAACCGACTTCCTCGCACACAAACCAAACTCCATCATCAACTACTCCTTTATAGGAGTCAGCTTCACTTCACCTATCCTAATAAACTCAAAGTACTCATCAAATTCACTCCCTCAGATCGCTCATCAAAATACCAAAACAATTACGAGAATCCCACAAAAAACAAAAACAAAAATCACAAATACAAGCACAAGTACTCTAAAGAGGAGATGAGAGGGGAATATACAACATGACGGTTCTTTTTAGGAACTCCGTCAAACCTAGGATGGTGGACTCCATTCTTCAACCATAGCCCTCAAGGGCATGGAGGAGCAAGTCGAACGCGCTACCACTACTAAAAACAGCGGAAATAGCGTCGGAACGATTGCGTCGGATTTAATATCCGACGCAAATGTCATAACTGTGTCGGTTTGCGTCGGTTAATCCGATGCAAATATATTGCGTGGGACTAACCGACGCTATCCGACTACATAAAGCGGGCGCCAATAATTTCGGGTTGGCGCTACTATGTGAAGCAGTTTGCGTGGGATTAGCCGACGCAAGTCGACCCAAACGGAAGGGTTTGCGTCGGCTAATCCCACCCAAAGTTTGTTGACTAAAAACTCCCAGTCAACAGAATTAACAGCTTTGCATCGGATTAGCCGACGCAATCAGACGCAATATTAAAATCTGCGTCGACTAATCCGATGCAGCGTGTGTTGAAATAAAAAAAAACCCGAATTAATAGCGTTGCATCGGATTAGCCGACGCAACGTTTAATATTGCGTCTGATTGCGTCGGCTAATCCGATGCAGCGTGTGTTGAAATAAAATAAAAACCAGAATTAATAGCGTTGCATCGGATTAGCCGACGCAACGTTTATTATTGCGTCAGATTGCGTCGGCTAATCCGATGCAGTATGCGTCAAAATAAAAAAAATAAAAAAGTCAACAGAATTAAATGCTTTGCATCGGATTAGCCGACGCAACGTTTAATATTGCGTCTGATTACGTCAAAATAAAAGTTGAATATTGCGTCTGGTTGCGTCGGCTAATCCGATGCAGCGTGTGTTGAATAAAAAAAAATTCAGAATTAAATGCTTTGCATCGGATTAGCCGATGCAAATTTTAATATTGCGTCAAGTTGCGTCGGCTAATCCGATGTAGTATGCGTCAAAATAAAAAAAAAAGTCAACAGAATTAATTGCTTTGCATCGGATTAGCCGACGCAAAGTTGAATATTGCGTCTGGTTGCGTCGGCTAATCCGATGCATCGTGTGTTGAATAAAAAAAAATCAGAATTAAATGCTTTGCATCGGATTAGCCGACGCAAAGTTGAATATTGCGTCTGGTTGCGTCGGCTAATCCGACGCAACATTTGTTAAAATAAAAAAAAAACGCGACAAACAGACACAATAACCCAACCCCATTATCTCTCTAAAATCGAAACCGGCGAACCCCAATCCCCAACCCCGAACGCACACCACCCCCACCCATCTCCGGCGACTTTCCTCTAGCGCACAACCCAGATCCGGCACGCACGGCCCATTTCTGGCGCACCACAGCCCATTTCCGGCGCCCACAACGCCCTAGGTTTCACCTACCCATTTCCGGCGAACCCAACCCCCAACCACCGGCGAAGCGAACCCCACGAACCCCCCGACGAACCGACCCCGTTCCCGAACCCCTGCCGAACCGACCCCGTCCACGAACCCTACCCTGCCGGCGCGACTAAAACTCCGGCGAAGCCTCGGCTAACCCGAACCCCCGGCGCGCAACATCCCGACCCAGCCCCGAAAAACCCTAACCCGACTCAGGTATGGTCACTGTTTACTGTTAGTTCAATTAGTTTAATGTTTTGATTAGTTTAATTTTATTTAATTAGTTCAATTAATTTACTGTTTAATTGTTAGTTTACTATTTATTGTTTAATTTTTACTCAATTAGTTCAATTAATTAGATTAATTGTTAGTTAGTATGTTAGGTTTTGTTACTAAACTTTTTTGATTAAGTTAGATTAATAATTAGTTTAAAAATTATGGTGATTATGTATGGTTAATTAGTTAATTAGATTGTAGGGTGATTAGGTTAATTAGGTTAGTTAGTTTAGTAATTAGGGTAATTACGTTAATTAGTATATTAATTAGGTTAATTAGTATATCAATTAGGTTAATTAGTATGTGAATTAGGTTAATTAGTATGTGAATTAGGTTAGATTTCATTTTATTGTTAGACAGTAATTGTAGTATGTCAATTAGGTTAGTTAGTATGTTAATTAGGTATTAATGATTATTGTATTAGGTTAGAAATTGTGTTATTAGATTAGTAGTAGTAGTATGTACTAGTATAATGAATTAGATTTGTTGAGATAGATGGTTAGTAGTATTAGTAGTAGATTAATTAGTAGTGTTAGTAGTACTACATTAGTAGTGCTAGTAGTAGTATTACTAATCTACTACTAATATTACATTAAAATACTTCATTACTACTACTAATGCTACTACTAATATTACTAATACTAATAACCTACTACTAATACTATGTACTACTAATACTACTACTAATCTAGTACAACAAATCTACTAACACTACTACTACTAATCTAGCTAATACTTTACTAATTTACTACTATTCTACTATACTACTACACAACTACCAATCTTCTTCTACTTCACAACTACTAATCTATTACTAATACTAATTTTCTACTACTACTACTACTACTACTAATTTCCTACTTCTACTTTTACTACTACCACTACTACTAATTTTCTACCACTACCACTAATACTAATTTTGTACTACTACTACTACTACTACTACTAATTTTCTACCACTACCACTAATACTAATTTTGTACTACTACTACTACTACTAATTTCCTACTTCTACATTTACTACTACCACTACTACTAATTTTCTACAACTACCACTAATACTAATTTTGTACTACTACTACTACTAATTTCCTACTTCTACTTTTACTACTACCACTACTACTAAATTTCTACTACTACCACTACTACTAATTTTCTACTACTACCACTACTAATTTTCTACTACTACCACTAATACTAATTTTCTACTACTACTACTACTACTACTACTACTAATTTCCTACTTCTACTTCTACTTCTACTACTACCACTACTACTAATTTTCTACTACTACCACTACTACCAATTTTCTACTTTTACTACTACTACTACTACTACTACTAATTTTCTACTACTACCACTACTACTAATTTTCTACTTTTATTACTACTACTACTACTAATTTTCTACTACTTGTACTACTAATTTTCCACTACTATTACTACTACTACTATACTTCTACTACTAATTTTCCACTACTATTACTACTACTAAACTATTACTACTACTACTACCACTACTACTAATTTTCTACTACTAACACTACTACTAATTTTCTAATACTACTACTACTACTACTACTACTAATTTACTACTTCTACTTTTACTACTACTACTATTACTAGTTAGTGGTTGTAATTATAATAAGTATTAATGTTTTGGATTACTGTGTTGAGATATGATTGCTGTTGTTATTTGTTTTCGTTGTGTACTGTGCATGAGCATTGTTTGAAATCTACTCAGACCTACCTAGTGCCCGTTCAAGAGTTACTCATTAGGAGTAATTCTTGGACAGTCCCCGTTTTGGGACTGTTCTTGTGCCTTTCATGTCACTTAGGTGGTAAACATGAAATTGTGTTGTGTTGGTAAGAGCAAAATTTGGTGACAATTCTCTCAATGTTCTTCGATTGCATATGTGGAGTCTTCATATATTCCACATTGTGCTTTTGGAGAACTGAGGCGAATTGCTGCCGAATTTTTCTCTTATCGACATTACACAATTTCGTGTTTATCAGTGACATGGAACGCACAAGAATGGGTTTAGGTTGGAGTGATAAGGTCCCCGGTGATGAATCGTTTTTAAATTGGTGGTTGTGAGAGTTCCAACTTATGGTGAAATTCGCGAACTTTTCGTCAAATTCCATGTTTTTGACTTCTTTCCCCACGCCATTTTGTTCATGTGTACATACCCTAATCATTCATAGTTCAATCCATATAGAATGAATAGAGTAGAACGGAGTTGGATGTACGAGAGACTGGCCGACAATAAGCGACCGAAAATAGAATTTAGAGACGGTGTGGAGGAGTTCATCAAGTTTTCCTTAGATAATAACCCCCACTACACCAGCGAGCAGCTTAGGTGCCCATGTAGAAAATGTCAAAACCGTGCCTTAAAACATGAAGTAGATGTCAAACAGCATCTTTACAAGCACGGTTTTGTTGAGAACTACTACGTGTGGACGTATCATGGTGAAAATGAAAGTAGTCGCCTGCAAGAACCTGTTCGCGAAAATCCGTACCGGGACGTCGTAGAGGACGCACTGCGTATGACGGTTGAGGACATCATGGAGGAGGAACGTAACCCAGACAACTTATGCGACGAAGAAGTACAACATGAACCCAACCCACAAGTCCTTTCCTTTTTCGAAATGCTAAAAAATGCTGAACTCCCAGTTTTCAGCGGGTGCGATATGAGTATGTTGCAAGTTGCTTCAAGGATGCTGACTTTGAAGTGCGAGAGCAACATGGCCTTAAGACATTTAGACGGTTGGATCCAACTGCTAATTGACCTTCTACGAGGCACTAAGGAGAATGTCATAGCAAATAATTTCTACGAGGTTAAAAATTTGTTGAAGGGCCTCCAACTCCCCCATGAAAAGATAGACTCGTGTCCGAATGGATGCATGCTGTTCTGGAAGGGAGATTCGGACCTCGATGCGTGTAGGAAATGTGGATCCGGGAGGTACAAGAGTCGAACAAAAAATACTAGGGGGAAGAGAGTACCAACTAAGGTCTTGACTTACTTCCCAGTAGGTCCGAGGCTGCAAAGACTGTATGCGACAAAGAAAATTGCGGGCGAGATGAGTTGGCACCACAGTAACTCCAAAATCAGAGTTAGTGGTATGATGACACACCCTAGCGATGGTGAAGCTTGGAAGACATTTGATATCAAACATCCCGAGTTCGCGAAAGAGCCGCGCAACGTACGTTTGGGTTTGTGCACAGATGGTTTCTCACCCTACGGGCAGTTCGACAAGTCGTACTCATGTTGGCCGGTTATTTTGACACCGTACAACCTACCGCCGTGGTTATGCAATAAGAGACAATTTATGCTCTTGTCACTTATTGTTCCTGGCCCTATGAACCCGAAAGCCAATATGGACGTGTATCTCCAACCACTTGTTGAAGAGTTAAAAAGTTTGTGGGATAATGGGATTTGCACGTACGATGTGTCGAGGAAAACTAGTTTCAATTTACGAGCTGCACTAATGTGGACCATCAACGACTTCCCAGCTTACGGGATGTTGTCTGGTTGGAGTACAACGGGTTACCGTTCTTGTCCTTACTGTCAAGCGAAGGATCAAAAATCCTTTTGGCTTAAAAATAGCGGAAAGGTATCTTGGTTTGACTATCACAGACAATTTCTACCTTCCGACCATCCATTTAGGCATAACTGTAAGAGTTTCCTGAAGAAACAACCCGATGAAACTAGGATTGCATGTAAACGGTTAACAGGCGATGAGATATGGACAGGTGTGCAGAAGTACCCTACAATAGTACACGCTACCCACCAACTGTTGAAAAAATTGAAGGACAAGAAGGAAGGTTGGTGGAAGCAGAGCATATTCTGGGAACTTCCGTACTGGCACACTCTGCTTATCGGACACAACCTTGATGTTATGCATATCGAGAAGAATTTCTTTGAGCAGATTATCAACACCATGATGGATGTACCGAACAAGACAGCCTTCGGACCAAAAGGCAAAGCAGATTTCAAGGAACTGTGTCTTGGGCGACCCAAATTGTCGTCCTTTGTTATGGACAAAAATGATAGGAAGGCTTTGTGCGATTGGGTGAGTGGTTTGAAGTTTCCGGATGGTTACGCATCCGACTTATCCCGGTGTGTGGACCAGTCCAAGTTAATTTTGCATGGCATGAAAAGCCACGACTGTCACGTGTTTATGTCGCGCTTGATGCCAGTAGCTTTGAAGCAGCTGCTGCCAATGAACACGTGGAATGCATTGACAGAGATCAGTCAGTTCTTCCGAGATTTGTGTTCCACTATGGTGTCAGTCGAGTCCATGAATCGACTTGAGAACAGTATTCCCGAGATCCTTTGTAAGTTGGAGAAAATATTTCCTCCGTCATTCTTCAACTCGATGGAGCATCTCCCACTTCATTTGCCGTATGAGGCAAGGGTTGGCGGTCCTGTTCAGTACCGGTGGATGTACCCATTCGAAAGGTAACGTCCTCAACTCTCCTTAGTGTGACTTCCCGTGCATTGATTACCAATTAAGTCTTACATGAGAGCTAATATTTTAATTTGCAGGTTCTTAAACCATCTGAAAAAAAAAATTGGTAACAAAGCACGTGTTGAGGGTTCCATATGCAACGCGTATTTGTTAGAGGAGACATCAAACTTCTGCTCCTTCTACTTCGAAGAGCACGTTGACACAAAAGCCAAAGACCTAGACGTGGGTGCGCATCAGACTGAAGACCACCAAATAGAGGTGGAACCCTTTCAGTCTGATGTTGGAAGTACCACTGGAAAATGTAAGGAGAGGTGGTTGACCGATGTTGAGTACAAGCAGGCACACTCCTACGTTCTGAGAAACTGTGGCCCTGTAATCAGACCGTACGAGGAGTAAGTAACTCACGTACAACATACCCTCCTCATAATTGGTAGTATGTGTGATTATGTACAACTGCTGACCATTTCAGGAAATTCGAGGCTTTCATTATGGCAGAACATGCGGGAGTGACAACATCTGAAGATGTTTGGGTGGCATATGAGTCACTGTTTCCCTCTTGGCTACGTACTCAAGTATGTTGAAATGCTATTTGCTTGATCATTATAAATTGTGTATGTGTTTGGTACAAAATTTAATTGCATTGTTTTTCGACGAATTTTATGTTGACAATAGCCTGAAGCGCTGGAGGATCCCATTGTAAGACCTCTAGTCACTGGGCCGTCTTCACGAGTCAGAACTTGGAGGAGATATACAATTAACGGGTACAAGTTCCGTGCGTTTGTCGAGGGTGTTGATGTTCCAAAACTGACCAAAAGTAACGGCGTATGTGTGTTGTCCACCGAAGGGTCAGATTACTATGGAACACTAATCGAGGTGATCGAGCTAGACTACTACGACAGCCACAAAAACTGCAAGGCCATACTGTTCAAATATGATTGGATCGACAACTCCACGCACGGAGTCACTGTTCATGAGAACTACAATCTTGTGGATGTCGACCTGACGAGAAAACTGCGAGGGCACAACCCTTTTGTGTTGGCGTATCAAGTTGATCAAGTCTGCTATGCACCTTACCCAAAGGGAAAAAAGAGTACGAATTGGTCTGCGGTTTTCAAAATCAAGGCAAGATCACAAGTTGATAATCCTATCATCGACGATGACGTCTACCAAGAGAGTGTGGTTGGTAATAATCAGCCGATGTCATCAACTCTGATCGAAGACACTGACGTCAATGAAGAAGAATATGTAGTTGAAGTTCTTGGTGCTGTAGGGGAGGACGACGAGTTTGCCGACTGGATTGTTCCTGAGGGAGAGGGTGATGAGGACGACGACTTGGTCATCGACGATGAAGATGACGGTGATGAGGTGAATACTGACTGGGACGATGATGATGAAGACGGGGACGAGGGGTTCATTGAACCGCACACCGACGCGGACAGTGACAGTGACGATAATTAGCAATTATGTAGTTGTTTGTATCTTATTCGCTCGCATAAGTTGTAATTTATTTATTTGTAATTGAAGACTATTTTGGTACTTAATGAAATTCCTGCTTTACCCTAAACGAACTGACTCTACAGTTTAACTTTGCGCAAACATATTTTGTAGACGTGATTATGGCAGGTAGCAGTGAGATGCTGACGGGGGGCAGCAGCCATGGTGACCATATGGAGGAGGACATGCCTAGGAATCCTGTCATCCCAGGTGTGGACGCTGTCCAGGAAGTCGGGGCGACGGTCTACGTTGCCACGCCTGGGAAATCGTACCTATCACGGCAGAAAGTGCCTTCCGCTACTTGGTGAGTTTTAGTTGTTGTAACCAGTTCTTTTCTAAATTTTCACTCATTTATTTGCTTCACATTATCATAATTGACTTGTGTAGGTGGGACGACAAGAAGTACTCTGATTATATGCGGGATTCCGTAGTCATGACGTATGCGTCCACCCCTGGCGCCTACCGTAGCTAGACGGAGGCGCCACCGGAAGCTCGGGAAGCGATGTATATGCACTTCGCGGTAATTACCTCGTCTGGGTTTCTAAGGTTTTCGTTGCACGATTTATACATTCAATTGTAGCTAACGAATCTTTTTTTTGACAAACAGAGGAGAGTGCGTATAGACCTGGGGTACGACCTCAGGTCGGATTATGAGAGTCGGATTAACAAGAAGATAACCGACATATTCCAGCGAGCTGTCCCGAGGGTCGAGAAGGCGGACTGGATTCCGCAAGAGAAGTGGGAGACATTGAAGAGGAACGCTGCCGACCCAGCCTTCAAGAAGAAATCGGCGATTAAGTCGTCGAACAGGAGAGGTGGGCAGGTGGACGGGGTGGCCAAACCCACTAGCTGCCTTGGAAGTAGGAGTGCAGCAACAGCCTTCGCGCAGTTGGTAAGTGCTTATAACACAAGTAAAAAATTTGAGTATAATTCAATATATACTATTGGTAAATAAATACTGAAAATTTTAACACTGTTATATGAAGGGCCCATCTGCAACCCCGGTCCAGCTCTTGGAGAAGACGAAGAAGGGGAAAGACGGCAAGTGGATTGACCCTAGAGGACCGGAGATCATTGTGAGTAGTAGTAATGTTTTTAAAAAATATACTAGGCATGAAAATTACGATGTGATTGTATGTGTTCCTAAAGTTATAACACTGTTTCATGTTGCTGTTTCAGGAGAGCTACGAGAAAGCGGTGGAGGAGGCACGCGCCTCTGATCAAGCACCCAACACCTTGAAGATCTTCCACGATGTGACAGGTGGCTACAACTCAAAGAAAAGGTTTTGGGGGATAGGTAACGTGGCGAAAGAGCTCTTTCGCCCATGCTTGAACCGTGGTAAGGAGGTATCTGCGGACACATACCTCCCCACCGCCACCTCGCAGGAACGCACACTCAACGAGCGTATGGAAGATAAATTCGAAAGACAAGAAGAGCGCCTGAAGACATTGGAGAAGAGGTGCGAAGAGCTGGACCAGTTTATTCAGTTCATGAGGGAACGGTTCGCCATGGGGAACGAGGGATGCGGTGGAGGACCACGCATGACTAAGCGCGACGATGACGACAACAACGATGGTCATCCCTTTGGGTCGGAGTAGATTGAGTCCCTTTCGTAGGTAGTTCCGCTCTCTTATGTTACTTGTTTAAATTCTGGTTGCATTGTGTGTATATATTTTACCAACTCCTACATAGAATTCTGAACCTAGCGCTGGTTGTCTTTGTAATATTTTCATTTTCTATAACAGTATACTAGTTTATGTTTGTTTCGTTTTGTGGAGTTTTTTGAAGAAGACATGTACGAGAGCTTTGATTGGAGTTATTGATGGATTTTCGTTTGGGATGTGGTGCTGTTGTCGTTTATTGTAGGAGTGGGTTGGTTAATTGCAGCTTGTTTTATATCGCGCATACGGGGAGGTGAAAACAAAGAAACGATTTTTTTGTTAATAGGCTTTGCGTGGGATTAGCCGACGCAAAGTCAACAGAATGTTTGACTTTGCATCGGCTAATCCCACGCAAAGCCCCTCAGTCAGATCCCAGTCAATGGGTTTGCGTGGGATTAGCCGACGCAAAGTCAAACATTCTGTTGACTTTGCGTCGACTAATCCCACGCAAACCCATTGACTGAGATCTGACTGAGAGGCTTTGCGTGGGATTAGCTGACGCAAAGTCAAACATTCTGTTGACTTTGCGTCGGCTAATCCCACGCAAACCCATTGACTGGGATTTGACTGAGAGGCTTTGCGTGGGATTGGCCGACGCAAAGTCAAACATTCTGTTGACTTTGTGTCGGCTAATCCCACGCAAAGCCCATTGACAGGGGTGTTGACCTCCATTTCTTCGTGTCGTATTAGCCGATGCAAAGCCGACGCAAATTCCATGCGTCGGATTAGCCGATGCAAAAAAAAATATTTGCGTCAAAATATAACGGCGGCCGATTGCGTCGGTTAATCCCACGGAATCTTCAATTTGCGTCGGATTTTGTTCATTTGCGTCGGATTTGTCCGACGCAATTCCGGCTCGATTTTTGTAGTGTACCGACATCATAGTGAAGGCCCAAGAAGCGCTCGAGCTTAACCGACCTCCACGGCCTCCAAGGAGGAGGCAAGAAGTAGGAATCCCAAGACCCGACATCATCTTCAAAGTAGTCTCCGGGGTCTCTCCATCCTACGAGCTTAACCGACCTCTTTCTCCCTAAGCATTGCCTCCAATCACAAGCAAGCTTCGTCTCCAAGAAACAAGGCACAAAAAGCGGTTTTGGCCTCACTTCTTCGTTGCACACCCCCACACTTACCTCAAGGTGTGGTTCCCTATCTTCATCACTCGGCCCCACGTCATCTTGGAGGATAGGATCGAAACTTCTACCGGCGGTTTCAATCTCCTCCAAGTCATTGCTTGGCTCACTTCCTAGGGGCTCTTGATGCTTATCCACACTCTCGGACAAGGGCAACTCGAGGCTTACAATTTCACCCAACAACTCTACAACCTCCACCAAACCATCCCACTCACTATCCTCCTCCAATTCTTCACCAAAGATGCCTTCACCAAGAGTCACATCCTCATTCGTCTCTTTTTGGGTAGACGATTGAAGTTCTTCAATTTCACTTTGGAGCTTGGCCAAGAGTTCATAATTCTTTTTCGTTTGGATGGCCATTTCTTGTCGGTCTTTTCGCATTTGAAGAATCGATTGATGCAACTCCAAGTTTAGCGATTGGTGGTCATTGGAGTCTTGTAAAGCTCCTTCATAATCTTGATGATGCCCAAAGGGTGGGGCATCATATTGTTGGTAGTGGGGTTGAGGTGATTGGTAGTATTGTGGGTCATAGGGTTCATATTGTGGTTGGAGTGTAGGGTAATATGGTGGGTCTTGGGGGTATTGGCTTCCATAAGGTGAATCTTGATCGAACATGGTGGTTTCACATTCATAGCTTGAGTAATAGCCACCATGCTCGTAGGATTGATAGTCATTCACTTGTTGGTAGCCGTTTTCATAACCTTGAAGTTCATACCCACTAGAGTCACCCCAAGAAGCTTGATAATGGTAGGGGGACGTCATGTCATAGCTTTGGGTCATGGAAGAAGAGGAGTAGCTCATATCGGCTCCCGAGTATGTGGAGTTTAAATCAAACCCCATGCTTGCTCGAAAATCGTAGTCCATACCCGGTTGGAAACCACTCATCCTAGCAACCGTCCGTTTAAGCGGCTCGGAGTTGCGAGAATAAGATAATCACCACCTCTAAGCACAAACTGTAGACTAAGAACAAACGTGAGAAGTCTAGTGCTTTTTGGGCACTAGACAAGAGAGAAATAAACCACACACACACACAAGAAGCAAAGTAATTAAAAGAAAAAAGAAAAACACAACACAAAGACAAAGTCAAGCAAATAGGAAAACGAAGTCTAAACTAGCACCGTCCCCGGCAACGGCGCCAAATTGATGGTAAGGGATTCGTCACGTCCCAACCGTCAATAAAATAACCGGCTAACCTAACTAGGGTAGATAGGGTAAGTCGAGTCGAATCCACGGGGACGGTAAGAGGCGTCTAGACTAGGTCGGCCCAAATACTAGACTAAGTCAACGAACTAAACTAGAGAATGATAAGGAGGGAAGAAGACTAGACTATGACTATGGCTAAGGAGAACAAACTAAGAGAAACGGGCTGGGATTAGGTCGGGGTCAAAGGGGTAACGGAATGGTCAAGGGAGGACTAGAGTGAAAGAGGTAGTAGGGTGATCTAGGTTGGTCCGAGCTCTCGCAACTTAGACTCACCTAGAGGTTCCACCTAGAACCCATCTCGGCGACACACAACACAAACGGGGTTTTAGCGCGCTATGGTCCTAGGTCGAATCCGGGCTCTCGCTACTTGGACCGGCCTAGGGATCGTCCTCACCGGGCTCTCGCAACTTAGTGAGGGGACCGAGCCCACAACAAACTAACACCCACAAAGAAAGGCAAGAAAAACAAGCATTCGTACATACTTAGTCATTCAAGCAATTCAACAAACATGTGATGTGCATCAAACAAGAGGAAACCCAAATCTTCCACCAACATCTCTAACAAACCCTTATTCACCCAATTAACACCCTAATCACCTTACTAACCCTAGCAAGAACACTACTCTAACATAACTAATCTAGAATTAACACTAACAAGAAGAATCATCAAAGAAACAAAACAAACATCACAAACAAATGATAACAATGAACAATAACAAAACAATCAACTAAAGATTCAAACTTGGATGAATAAAACAAGATTAAAGAGAAGGAAAAGGGGATTATACCATACTAGAGAGGAAGAAAGGAAGAAAACTTGCATTAATGAAGAAAACCCAAAACAAACATCCAAGGTTGTCAAGCTTGGTGAAGATCTTGAAGAATTCCCTTAATACAAGGCTAATCGAAGATTAACTACTAATTACCGACTAATCTACACTAATCTAATCTAATCTAACCTAAAGTAGTCTAGGGTTTTAGGAAAATAACATAAGATAAGATAAGATGGTGTCTTAATACAAAGAGGGGGGTATATATAGGTTTACAAGTGGAAGGAAGAAGAAAGAAAACAAGTACGGGCTACAGCAGGCCCGTCCCGGCCGAGACGGGTTGGTCCCGGTCGGGACGAGGTCGGTCCCGGTCGGGAAGCTTTGATCCCGATCGGGATGGGCCAAGGTCAGGAGCCTTCTTGTTTGTGCACCTCATCCCGAACGGGATGAGCTTATCCCGAACGGGATGAGCCTTGTAGGCCTCCATTATGATCTTTTTGGTCCCTCCTTGGTTCTTATGGACTTCTCACCAATTCTCGGGACTCGGGATCGGGTCTCGGAGGCTCGGGATTGGGTCCCAAGGTCTCGGGGTCGATTCCAAGGCCTCGAGTCATCGTTCCTTTATCTCGTTGGCTCCAAAATGTGTATGTATCGAGTCGGAATCACTCCAACTGTTCCAAATCGGTCTCGGGAACCTGAAACGAACTAAAGGAAGCATAAGAAGCCCCTAAACCGCTCCCAAGGAGCGATTCTACAAGGAAAATGGGACCAAAACACTACAAAATAGGCACTACAAATGACACTTATCAGCTCTTGATCGCGATGGAGTTGTCTATGATGTTGCTGAAAAGAAATGAATGAAGAACCTAGCACCCTTGGTTTGACGGAGTTCCAAGAGAAACGTCTCTTTGTATATATCTCTTTCTTATTCTTTTATGTGTTTGTGGAAATTTTGTAATTTGGTATTTTGATGAATGATGTGAGAGAGGGATTTGGATGATGTTTATTGAGTTCATTTGATAGGTTATAGTGAAGATGAAGTCTTGAGAGAGTAGTTGATGATAGAAGCTTGGAGCATGGGCAAGGAAGTCGGTTTTTGAAGCTTTTGACAAGCTTTTGGGGACGGGATTTAAGATCCCGAAGTATTGGATGACTTGTGGGTGGAGCTATCAAGAGGATTGAAGGACTAGAAGAGTCATCCCGACCGGGATGACGTGTGCACGAAATCTGGGCTACTGACTAGCCATCCCCACCGAGAAGAAGACCTTCCCGACCGGGTAGGCATGGTCCCGACCGGGAAGAAATGCTCCCGGCCGGGACGGTCCCCTGCAGCCTCGTTCGCCTTTGTTCCTTCATTTAAACCCCACCCAACCACTTTATACCCCTTCCCAACCTCCCTACCTACCCTTGCAACTATCATGCGACCCCTACACTTCATATATATACCTTCATCTCATCTTCTCTTCACTACACACTGAGTTTCACCTCAAATCCCACCTCACTTATACCAATGCAAGCCTAATACTTCAACCATGCGACCATATCGAGAAAGAAGAGGAATAACAATGATGAAGACAAGCATTGTGTCGATATCGATCATTGAGACGATGGAGTTAATGGAGTTGCTAACCGTTTTGTAAGGCGACTCTCCTTTCTTTTCCGTCTTTTATTGCATGTCTCCCTTTGTATGTTCCCCTTCCCCTTATCATTTTCGTGTCATGGTGGCCCTCGGGGCCTTTGTAGTCTTTTCTCCCGACCCTCGATGATGTGACTACATCGAGAGCCATTTCAAAAATCCAAATTGACAAGAACTTTCACTTTTTCTTTAATTTTACTTTCTTTTGATAGGATTTAGTCGGATTCGGGCGGAATCCGGGCTAGGTGAGTTGATTACACCTAGTCCTCCCCTTCCACTTCCTTTTATTTCTTCCCCCATCCATATCTTTTCTCGTCTCGGCCCATGGGGACTTGATTACACCCCGGCCGGACACATTCTACCCTTTCTTCGATTTTCTTTTTGATTTTTAGCTTTATTTTCGTAGTTTCTTTTCTTTTTAGTGACTCCGCACACTACCGATCGAGCATGAGGATATTGCTCGGTTTAAGTGTGGGGGAGCGATATCCTAGTATATTTTAGTTTTATTTTCGTAGTTTTTCCGATAAACCTTTAAAATTCCTAAAAATTTGAAAATTTGCACAAAAATCAAAAAAATTTCTTTTGTGTCTTTTCCTTTTGTGTCGTTTTGTCGAATTTTTGTCGTATTGTGTGTTTTGCCTCCCCATTTCCTTACAGGTTCCTTGATCGCCGTAATTTTCGGAAAGCTCAAGACATCCGATAACGTCATTCTATCTCTTTTCCTCTTTGTCTCTTGCGGAGTTTGGAGGAGATTTGTGATGATGTGTGCTCGGGTGGAGCTTGTTGAAGGTTGTGGTTGTTTTGGTTGCTTTTGTGGATGTTCCGGGGTGGTGTTTGTTTTGGTTGTACGTTTGTTTCCTTTTCTCTTATTTGGTTTTGTTTTGTTGTGTGTGTCTCAGTTTCTTTCGTCCTTGTTGTGTCTTGTTTAGTATGTGTCTTGTGTAAAAAGGTTTTCGAAAACCCAGTTTTGAGGCTAGTGTGCAAGTGTTTACTTTACCTTCCTAGTGATGTGAATCGAGTCTTGGACTTTAGTCTAATAGAATGACCCTAAATCAATAGTTTCGTTGGTCCTTTACCTTGAGTCCACCTAGTCTACTAGGGATTTACTACGGGATTTGCATTTTGACCACTATGACCACCCACGGTGTGAAAAGGCCTTGGTTGCCGAGTCCCGTCTCTTAGGTGACCATGTTCGAAATTGTTTAATTAGTCCAAATTTTCCCCTTTTTGTGGGTTTGAAGGGAAGGGTCCGTCCCGACTTACCCAATTCCCTACCTCATACACATTTCCACAAATAAGTTGTAAATTGTTGGAGTCTTACTTGGTTGCAAGAAATGCCTACAATACAAGATATATCAAAAAGGCAACCAAGTGAAAAAGAAAGAAAATAAAAAGAAAGAAAGAAAGAAAAGAAAGAAGAAAAAGGCACAACAAAGGAAAAACAAAATAGAAAAGAAGAAAAAGAAATGGCATAGAACACAAAAGCAAAATGCAAAAGAGAAGAATGCCAAAGAAAATCACCTCACAAAAAGAATTCTCACCCTCGAAAATAAGCCTTTTACCGACCATTACCGTGAAGAGCCTACCAAAGGACCGAGTCCCTAGGAAGGATGATAGCGGTAAATAGTCGGTCTTCTCCCATTTTGCAACCTTATCCACCTTTTTACTTGGACTAGTTGGACGATTTTTGAGCATGGGACGACCCTCTTGGCTCATTGCTAAAGGGGGCGGGGTCTCACTTACCTACAGTGTCGACTAACTCTGTGGTTCATCCTATTTCCATCCCGCCGATCGTCCCGTAGTACGTTCTTAGAATGTTAGAAGGAACTAGGTAAGTTACCAACGTTTTTATTGCTTTGTTGTCATACTATTAGGGTCTTGTTCATATCGATTTGTGTTATTAGTTTGGGAACGTTGTCACTTGCCTTGAGTCCTTAACCGGTGCTTCTTTCACCGCTTTGTAGAGAGAAGCGGTATTTATTTCTTCTTGGATGCAACCGATTGCTTGTTTGTTTGTTTGTATGTTTGTTTGTTTGTGTGTTCATTAGCTTAAAAACACCTTCCCCAGTACAAATTAATGACAGTTTCCACATTGCCGGTATAAAAACACATCCACACAAACGCAAACACATCCATAATCTTTATGTTCTCTACAACAATCAAAATATTACGGAGTATCATCTACTTTAAAAATAATATATTGTACAATATTTTATAATTCAAATATTATCATCTACAACTACTACAAAAATATTATCATAAGCGTTAAAAAGTACTACTATTTATTATTAAATTTAATTAATAAGAAATGAAGATGTTCATGGAGTTATTTCATCACGCATTATTCAAAAAAAAATCTTTAGTTGATTCGTCCTTAGTACCTCAGATGAATTGGTGCAAGTTGAAGTGTTGTGTTGATCTGTTATCAACACAGGGTTATGTGATACCGTTATAGTCCCTTGAATGGTACAAAGCCGTAAGGGTATAACGTGTCGAAACTAGAGACGACATTCTTCGGTTTCATCAAGGATACAACTTCAAGTCGTCGATTGATTTTAATTTTTGGGACTATATTGATTTCTGTCGATTATGAGGATAACTTCAAGTCGTCGATCGATTTCAATATGCCATCCCGCCGCAGCTTCACAATTTTTTTTAACTGGGTTTCCTATGGGATCCATTGACGTTGTTCTCGTTGAATATGATGATAAATCTAATGAGTATCGTCAGTTGGTTAAGACATTTAGGGATCAGTTTAAGGGTGGTAAGATGTCAAACCCAATTCTCCAACACATCTTGGTTAACCAGAAGAAGGGTGGAGATTTATTCAAGAGGAACTTCACCGTTTACATATGCTCTGTTTTTTTATACATGGGAGTGTTAGTTCAATTCCTAGCTTAAAGATACTGATATGTGGCAGGGGAATGCAACTGAGCGAATAAACAAGTACTTTGATGGACCTATAATGATTTTTATTTTCATCTATCTTCAAAGGATGAAGTATAGAAACAGTGATCCCGTTCGTGCGTTCCCAACTATGTCGTATTGGACGCAAGAGACAATGACAAAGAGGATAAAGGAGGAAGCTAAACTGTCTGGAACATTTGGGAAGGGTTATGTGATACCGTTACAGACATATTACATTAGTTCAGTTGTATTTGTAATCTTCCGTTTTCTTTTAGATGCTGAAAAGGGTTATGTGCAAGTAATATAGAAATATGTACAATGAACCACTTTAATATGTATCACCTAGTGATCTATATACTGTACCTTTTGTTTTTTAATTAAAAATATGACAATACATACGGAGTAATTATATAGTGTATATTCTATATAATTTATGATTTGACACTAGTAAAATATGGCCACTCGAATATGTATAACTAGTTGAGATATGTACATCTAATATGGAATTATGTATAATGATGTCCTTAGATGGATTATGTACATGTGATATTTAAATAATATAATAAAATATGTAGTGCAAATTTGTTCATCAACAGTTATTAACGTAATTCAGCAAGAAATATGATTTAATAACTGTAAGATATAGGTTATATTTACATATATACATGTAATATTTTCATATATACATTATGTACTAAAAATATGTACATCAGGAATTATTAACGCAATTCAGCAGAAAATTTGATTCAATCACTGTATGTACAGGTAAAGCTAAAAATGTGTTAAAGTGATTCAATCACTGTATGTAGATGGGTTATGTACTACTAATATAGAAATATATACAATGATTTCCTCGGTTGTACTATGTACAGCTACTATTTAAATATGTACATCACTTAGTGACCTATCATAATATAGTGTATATAAGTTATCATTTGACACTAGTAAAATGATATACATAATTAATAATATAGTGTATATAACTTATCATTTGACGCTAGTAAAATGTCCACTCTAAGTATCTTATTAATTTGAAATTAATTTGATATATAAATCAGTAATTATTATTAATATAATTCAAAATGATTCAACCATTGTAAGATACATTGTACAGTGCAGATACAATTGTACTTGGACAAATTTTTCATTTTGGGAAAGGATGCGTTTGATATAATTTCATCCCGTTTGATACAATTTTTAAATACAATTGTATTTGGGAAAGGACACTTTTGACGAAAACACTTATATTCTTCCATATATACCTTACCCATGTATACCTACCCCAGTGGATATACATCAGCATTTATATTCTTCCATATATACCTTCCCCATGTATACCTTCTTTTTTCTCTAATTAATGACTTTTTCCCATTTACAGTATAAATTGACGAAAGCACACCCACACCCACAACCACAATCCATTCCTCTTTGCATTATTTAATTAGAAATAATTATAAATATTCATCAAGTACCATGCAAATAAATTCTTTAGTTGATTTGTCTTTAGTACCTTAGATGAATTAGTGCAAGTTAATGAACACATAATTTGCACCAATTCATCGGAGGTACTAGAGAAAAATTTGCTAAAGATTTTATTTGAAATGGAGTTGGGTTATTAAATACTTACAAAGAGAGTTTAGTCTTCTATGTTTTGTTGTTTTACTGTACATAATAGGTATAGCACTGTCAAATTATAGAGTAAGAGTATTATTTTACCCATAAAAAACTATATTTAATATTCTAACGTAATACTGACTGCAAAGTAATCATGACTTTTTCATACTCAACTACCCCAACGGACTTTTCATTTCAAAGTATTGATTATGGTATACTCTCTATTAAGTTGTAGGTGTAGTAAATATTGAATCAAAGTAGTGTTACATAACTTACGATTTGTTGTATATAAGTTGTACTGCACATATTCAAAGGTATAGCACTGTCGATTCTATATTTAAACTACTATTAATGGTGTGTTTTAAAATTATTTTAATGTTAATGTAAGTTATGTATATTAAAAAAGTGTCCGATTAAATGTACATAAAGTTATACTGTGTTGTACATAATTTATACTACAACATAAATAAAGCACTGTCTGTTTTGGTGTACATAAGTAAATATGCGTTGTACATGATACATGTCTGAAAGCAGTGTCTCTTTTAAAGGATATATGTACATATAAAAAGCTATACTTGAAGTACATATAGAGTATACCTACTGCGAAGTAATGATGACTGCAAAATAATGATGACTTTTTCATCCTTGAGTACCACAACCGACTTGTCATTTCAAAATAATGATGATTTTTGCATCTACTGACGTCTGTTGCATATGCAAGACTATTCAATTTTTTTGCATTTGATTGTTTTATATTAAGGCAATATATATTAAATCAGAGACTTTTTTTTAGTGTACATAACATACGACATAACTTATACTGCACATAACTTTTTTGTATTACTTGATTATATTGATTATATTTCGAGACATATAGACTTTTTTTTGTTGCACATAATTTGTACAGCACATATTCATATATATAATATTGTCTCTTTACGGTTATTAATGTTATGTGCATCAAATCGTTAGATAATGACAAGGCCAATGTGGCAGTATTAATGTTATGTGCATCAAATCTCTAGCTGAAATGAATTTGTATTACTTGATTAATTTCTTATATCCCTATAGTATTATGTATGCTTAAAATAGTTATGTCTTATGTAGTACAACAAATAATACCCTATATACTTACAATTTGATTTTCAAATGTGTTCAACTGCATCTTATGTACACTAAAAATTACTTTATGTACACTTAAAGTTCTAATGTTCTATGATGGTTAAAGTAGCGTATTGGAATTTATACATGGTTAAAGTAGTGTCCGTTTTGATGTACATAAGTTAATATTTGTTGTACATGTTGTAATTTGTACATGGATATGTTAATATGTAGATCTAATATGGAATTATGTAAAATTGATAATCACCGTTTCCATTCTTTACCACATCTACTCCTCTCTCTATGAACCTTAACAGATTGGGGGTATTGATCATATCGACTAATGTTCTAACGAATAGAGGGTACTGATCATATCGACTGAACTAGAAGTCATTCACCAAAAATTGCATGCATACTCACTACAGATCAGTACTACCAAGAACAGATACGTCAAATCCGTACTTAACATCCATACCATAATCAGTTCGTTCCAAAATGTAACTGATTAATAATTGCAGTACAATACATCCAAAGTAGGATTAGAGTATTTAATTACAATCCGAGTTAACAGTAAGTGCATATGCACAAAACCAGACCAGAAATATTTATATGCTTGCAAAATGACATCCATATGCTAGGGTTCCCCGATCACTTACCTGGACCATCTTTTCAAGGGTAGAAGTTTGGGTAAATCTGCCACAAGGCCTCCAGGCAGATCTCATAGTGGCCGATTTCCGTCATGTCCACCAAATATCCACCCTCTCCCCTCAACGTCAGGGGAACCACCCTGTAGCCCGTGTTACTGGACAGATATTGGTCATCCATCCATGAGGCAACCCAACAGCGAGGTCCGTCGTATGGATGAATCTGCATCCCCATCTCAGGTTTCCCTTTTCCGAAGTTCTCAAAGGCCCGTTGCAACTTATACGCATGGAGGTAGTTCTGATAACCGCTCTTGAAACAAATGAGTGCAGCTCTGGTGAAGATCGGACCATTTGGACCAGAAACCCACTTTAGCATTATCTTCTCCACCGGATAACCCAAGTTAATTAACCTGTTCCTTAAACCGGTTAGTGATCTACTAGTATGTAAATATGTACAATATGTACAGTATGTATTAATCTATGTACGAAAAAACTACCAATATAAAAGCTTTGTATATGATTTCTTATTCAATGCATGCAAGTGTTTCTTACACAATATAGTGTGTATAATATGATGTACATAGTTTAAAAGACAGTGTATATAAATTATGATTTGTTCTAGTAAAATGAATATGAATTTGATGTCCAAGCAAATTAACCTGTTCCTTAAACAAGTTGGTGATCTACTGGTAACCCTGTTATCAACCCACTCAAATGGTAAATTCGCAATAATGCATTTAGGAGGGTACATCAGTTCTACATACATTTTTTGAGGTTTTTTTTTTCAATTTTGAAAGTTTAACTACTCTAAATCTTAACTTGAGGAGTATATATAACTGATTGAAAGTCCACTCAACCCCCTTTGTAATTATTACTTATGCAATTTTGAGATATTTATTTATTGCATGATAGACACGTTTTAATTTGCCCATCAAATACCTCATTTACCAAAGTAAATAATTGTGTCTAATAGAATCCATAATTTGAATGGTTAAACCTAAATTTATGTGTGTACAGATTATTGAACTTTACTTCAATTTAAATTTATGTATTACATTTAACACATTTTATACATTGGTAAATCACTGTCTTATACATTAATCAGTCTCTTTGTACATGTTATATACACACATTTCACTCTCTTATACATTGAAATTTATGTACTACGAACATTCTGTTTTGGTGCACATAATCTGTCTCAGAAGATTAAAAACTTGTGATATAAAAACTTGTGTACATAATCCCATATTCTAAAAACTTGTGCTATAAAATCCCACATTCTCAACAAATTCTCAATTTGTCTCTCTGTTTCTCTCTTTCCCTCTCTTTTTGTGTGTGTCTCTCTCTCTGTATCCCTTTTTCTCTCTTTCTTTCTCAACAAAAGATGAATGTTACATGTGATGGACAGATATACGATATTAGGCAACAACATAAACTGTGGTTTTCTTCTCAAAAGAAGGAGAAGTTGCCTTTTATATTAACCGATTCTTATGGACCTATTTCAAGTCAATATGTTGAATCACATGAAAACGTTTTTGCAAATGAAAATATAATGGAAATAATTTTAAGAAGGTTCAACCCTACTTTTAGAAAGGAAGAGTTTGCAAAATTGACTCTTGTTTGCAAGAAGTGGGGTCAAATACTATTGGCACATCCTCATTCTCTTCTGTTAGATATGGAGTACAGTATGAGTGTGCATGCAAGCATTGAGAATGGATTACTTTCTCTTCATAGGAATGGTGTCTTGTTGTTAAAGAAATGCAGATGCTATTTGACTTATGATCTGCTTTGTAGAGATATACTACACAACATGCAACTCCGACTTGCATCTCCAGAAGATGTAGTTCATCTTCATGGTTCTTCTCTTGAAGAAGCAGAAAGAGAAAATTTTGAAGGTGTTCCACAGCAAGAGTTTCGTCGATCATATACCTTTGCTGAATATCTGTTTGAGCCAAGAAATTTTTATCCAGATGTATAAATATATTTTGTTTTTTCCTTATATATGTAATGTTTGAACTATATAAAAGATGAATCTCAAGTTAATTTGAACTTATGTACATTTGTTATAAAATTATTTACTAATCACGCGTTTTTATATGTATGTGTACATAAGGCTATGTTTGACGGATTATGAGTGCTTCAGTAAAATTAACTAGTCTAATGTATATAACTAGATGTTTTATTTTGTACTTGATAAATCTATTTTAAAGATTGTCAAGGCATTCAATTGTGTTCAACTGCCCCATAAATCTAATTAGAATAACTTATGATTTGATTCCAGTAATATATAACTAGATGAGTTATGTACAACAATTATAAAAATATGTACACCGTGTTCTCGGTTATAACTATGACTAATATGTACAGCTGATGTGTAAGTATGTACATTATGTATTGGTCTATATACTATGACAAAACTACCCGTATAAGAATAAATAAGGTTGACGTTGGTTATTACTTTCTGTTTTTAAGTAAAAAAATGATATACATACTTAAGAATACAGTGTATACAACTTATAATTTATTCTAATAAATTGAACCAATCTAATTATATGTTACATACAAATATTACAGAAATATGTACAATCATTTCCTCAAATGAATTATATACAATTGACATGTAAATATATACAGTATTTATTGATATGTATACTATGACAACACAACCCGTATAAAAGCTTTTTATATGATTTTTTATTCAATGCATGACATGAAAACACGACTTGAACCCAACACGAAATAAACGGGCCGACACAAACATGATACGAGATTTAATTGGGTCGGGTTTAGGTTGAGGGTTTCATGACCCGTTTACCAATGACACAAACACAAACACGACACAACCTGATCTGTTTGCCGGGTCTAAATGCATGTAAATGTTTATTACACATACAGTGTATATAATAGATATGATATACATAGTTTAGAAATGTAATATGTGTATATAATTGTGTTCAACTACCCCATAAATGTAATTAGAATAACTTATGATTTGATTCCAGTTATATGTAACTAGATGAGTTATGTACAACAATTATAGAAATATGTAAAACCTTGTTCTTGGTTATTACTATGACTAATATGTACAGTTGATATTTAAATATGTACATTATGTATTGACGACTAATATGTACTTGTTTCAATATGTACATTATTTTTAATTTAACCGTATAAAAGCTTTTTATATATATACAACCATGTCTGTTTCGATGTATATAAGTTACTATGTGTTGAAAATGTTGGAATTTGTCCATGGTTATAGAAATATCTGTTTCGATGTACATAAATTAAATATCTGTTGCACATGTTCAAAATTTATGCATAGTTAAAACAACGTCTTTTTTGATGTACATAAGTTACTATATGTTGCACATGTTGGAATTTTTTCATGGTTATAGAAGTGTCTACTTTGATGTACATATGTACATTATGTATTGACAAAACGACCCGTATAAAAGCTTTTTGTATGATTTCTTGTTCAATGCATGTAAGTGTTTATTACACATACAGTTTATATAATAGATATGATATACATAGTTTAGAATACAGTGTATATAAAATATGATGATACATAATCTTCATATGTACATGCGTATTTATATAGGAAAATTGTTTCATATCTTCTTAGGGTTTAAAATATTAACATTAATAATAATAAAAATAATAATAATAATAATAATAATAATAATAATAATAATAATAAAGTACTCCGTATTAGACACATTATTTTGAAATATAGTAATTACTCTGTATTCCACTACCCTAGGACGTATTTATGACGTATTGGGACTTTTGAAACTATGACGTATTATTAAGACTTTGGAAATAACTACTGAGAATTTCTATAATCACTTCAACAGTCAATTCACAACTATTGCATAATTATACTCAAAAAGAGCATCACTTCACAACAATTTGAAAAGTCAAGTACAGAGTAATTTTTGAAGTACTGTAATTTCTATCGATCATCTTCAATGGTTCTTTGGTGAGTGATATGTTCTTGATTCTTTGCATGCCTTAACTACTGGTTTATCGAACGATTTTGTGAAATTTACAGTAAAGTAAAAATGCAATCTTTTATTCTTTGGAGATTAGGTCTTTTATTCGCGTTATTTATAAAGTACATATGCAGTTTTGTGTGTTATATTTTTCATTTTTAGAGTGATTTTGTTGAAAATTAGGGTTAAGTAATTCACGACACAACATGAATTCAAATCAGGACAAGACTGCACAAAAGAGGAATGCAGATAAGAAGGAGAAAGGTATTAGAATCTTACATTGAATTTAAATTATGTACAATTTAAGGAGGGAGAAATTATAATGATTTGGTGTTCTTTATTCGTAGCTGAATGTAAAAGAAGGCGAATTGAAGAAAGGGATGAAGAATCTGATAATTATGAAGAAACATCAGACAAACAATTATGTTTGATAACAGATGCAGATAAAGGTATATTCATTAAATAGACTACTATGTTTCAAAATTGTTTGAAAACAACTTTTTTTATTTAGTATAGCTTTAAAAATTACTTATGCTCACTTTGTGTTTGAAGTTATGTGCATTATGTAATGCCTTATGAACATACAATTTACAGCTATTGCTCCTAAAACTACAAAGACTAGAAGGAAGAGAGTTGTACATGCCACGAATGAACTGTCATCATTGAAAACACGCATGTCCCCTGATGGTTTGGTTATACTTCTAAACGACATGTCTGAGAAGCAGATTGCTGATATAAAGGAACTAGGTTTTGGGGATTTAATCAATCTAAAAGTAAAAGAAGTCCCATCCAAGCTTGCTTATTGGTTTGTTTCAAATTTCAACCCTGATTCAGCAACATTTAAAGATAGTACATTTGATGTAACCAATTTAGATGTACATATCGCAACTGGGTTTCCTATGGGACCAAACAAGATTGTCCTTGCATCGTATGATGACCATTCCATGGAATACAGAAAACTTCTTAATGAATGTAAGAATCAATTTGAAGGTTCAAAGGTTACGGCCCCTGCTTTGAAAACCATCCTTAGTAATCAAAGGGATGGAGGTGATCTATTCAAAAGGAACTTTATAGTTTATACCTGTTCTAAAACTCCAGGATTTAAGATATTGAAGTCTTTAGTCGACTTGTCATTAGTACCTACATTTAATTGGTGCCAATTTTGCCTTGATGCCTTCATTGAAGCTGTTGATTTATGAAAGATGAATACAACAGTGAAAGATAAGTTCTTTGATGGACCTATAATGGTCTTTGTGTTCATATATCTGCAAAGAATGCGTTACAGAAACGGTCAACCTGTTCGTGCATTCCCAACAGTGTGTTTTTGGACACAAGACTCCATTTCAAAGAGAATATTGGAGGAAGCAAAGAAATCGGGTACGTTTGGTAATGGTCTGGTTATCCCATTACAGTCCCTTGATTGGTACAAGGGGGAGGAAGTAAAGGAAAGTGTGAAGTTGGAGGAGGAAAAGGAGAAAGTTAACAAAGAGGGGAAGGAAAAAAGGGATTGGTTACAAAATTTAGTGGTGAAATCTGTTGAATTCAGAAAAATCTTTCAAGGGGTTGGAGGATGCTATAGAAGTTGCAAAGTGTGCCTCTCCTCAATGCGAACTACTACTAGACTTGCAAAATTTGACCAGTGACTTTGTTGCAAGACTTGTAACAATAAGGAAAGATGAAGAATCAAGAGAATTTGGTAAGAATATTTCTTCAATTTGTTTTATCCCATTCATTAATTATAATATGTTGAATATAGTACTTATGTTTCATATTTTGTTTCGAAATAGGTGAGGAGGAAGAAAATGAGTTGAGTCCAAAAATAGTGGATATGATACATAACATGGCAAAAGATCTTACTTCTTTGAGCAAAACTGATCTTGAAAGGAAGAAGAAGCCAAAAAAGCAGACAGATCAAATGATTCCAAAATGCAGTCAAATTGTTTCTGTGCAAAATGAAGAAGTGATGAATGTTCACAATGTGGTAAATGTTGATACTGCAGAAGACATCAATAACATAAATACTCTTATTTCTACTCCAGTCAAGAATGACAGTGAAATTATTTCTGAGGAAAATGAGGATGTTTTGAATGTGGATACTGTGGAAAATGTTGATGTGCAACATAATCTACTACTTCTACAAAATTTTGATGCTGCAGAAGACATCTGCACAGATTCTCCTATTTCTACTCCTGTTAGGAACGACAGTAAAATTATTTCTTTGGGAAATGATGATGTGTTGAATGCAGAAAATGTGGAAAATGTCAATGTTGAAAATAATCTACTACTTTTGGAAAATCTTGATACTGCAGAAGGCATCTGCACAGATTCTCCTATTTTCACTCTTGTCAACAACGACAGTGAAATTATTTATGTAGAAGACAAAGATGTGTTGACTGCGCATACTGTGGAAAGTGTTAACGTGGATTTGGAAACTTCTGTTGATGTTCCAAATGTGCGTTTGGAAACTCTTTCAAAGCAAAAGAAGGGAATTGATATCCTTGAAAAAAAAAAGAGATTGAAGAACAGCAGAAGAGAAAACAAGGAAATGTACCAGTTTTCAAATCTTCTTTTATGAATCAGAACTTCAGCTGTTTGGCCTCTCTTAAATCTCAGCAGAAATATGTGTCAGACTATATGTATTTGCACCAGAACAGTCTTTGAAGTAAGTCTAATTAATCTTTTAAACAAGTTTCTTACCAGTTCCTGTTTTGATGTACATAAGTTAATATATTTTATTTGTACATGTTAAAAATTGTTCATATTGAAAGCAGTTTCTGTTTTGATGTAGGTAAGTTAATATTTGTTCTACATGTTGAAATTTTTACATATTTAAAATAGTTTGTGTTTTGATGTAGATAAGTTAATATCTTTTGTACATGTTGAAATTTGTGCATGGTTATAGCAATGTCTCTTTTGATGTACATAAGTTAATATATTTTGTACATAAGTGTCATACCAGCTATAGGAAAACTAATACACTAAGTAATTTAATTTTACAGGGATCCTCTATTTAAGTTTGGAGCCATTCAACTTTCAAGGGGGGGCATGTCGATGATGGAAACATGTGATACCAAAATCAATGCGTTAATTTTAAATATTTGGTGCCTGTTGATGAATGATATGGAAAAGCTATCACCTATGTCACCTATCAAACGTGTTTATATGTCTCCGTTTGAAGAATATGATGTAATGTTATGTATTCCATTCAAATATGATTAAAAGTGTGTTCACTCATTACTCTCTTCTAATCAATTACTATAATGTTTCAGGTTCCTGCAAACGAAATGGACGTTAATGATGTCCAACTGGTAATCAAAAAGATACTCTTTATAACTCTTATTTATTTATTTATTTAATTATATAACCATTCATTCATTATGAGAACTAATAATGTGATTTTCTTCAAGGCATTTTTCTACTCTACCTCACCAGCAGGTTATATTGTTTACTGTGCAAACTCAATCTCGAAGAAATTTGAGATGATCCATTTTGGGATTCCTGAAGAGTTTGACAGCAAAGCGAATGGTCTTGAAGCTAAAGCTATATATGTGAGCATACTCTAGGCATTAACATTACAGATTCTATGTTTTTGTTTTTTCATTCATTAAAATTTTAGGTATTTATATATAAGTTTGTGCTCTTTTGTACATTAAAATTTATGTTATCTGACCTGAATACTTGGGTTGTATTTTCAGAGAGGTTATTTGAAGGAAAATTTCAAACATACGATCGAATGGGTTAATGAGTTTGATACGTATGATTGGATCGAATATATTCCAGATTTCTCAAAAGATTTGGAAACTAACAATGGCATTCTTTCAATGAGAATCATGGAAACATACATAGGGAATAAAGAGAATTATGCCAAAGATTTTAAACCAGTAAGTTGACAATTACAAACATTCATCACTGATACTAATCTATATCTGATTATTTTTCAATATACTAATGTTATCATGTGCAGGCCACCATTTCATGCGCTGATTATGTAAAGATGTTGACGGTGTGCTATTGCCACAACATACTAACTTCAGAAAGGAATGAGCTGAAGAAAACTATGTTGAAGAAGGCAAACGAATTGTTGTATGTATCTTATAACTTACTGTTGATAAGTAATAATTTGACATACATAAATTATTATATACTGTTTCGATTACAAAGTCATATTCCGTTCTACGACTTTTATCAGCTTGAAAGTGGACCTCTTATCAACAAAAAAATACAGCGATGCTCATATACTTCAAAATTTCTTGAAAGAAGTAACGAAAAAGAATTTTGCTGGAGAGGGATTAGGGGACCAGCAGAAAAAATACGATGCCATGCTACAATCGTATAATAAGTAATACATTCTACCCTTTCCACTGTTTTTTGAAATCATTCATCATAATTAATTAATTTTAAGATTATTACTCCTGTGTTGTGTGTTATTTTACAGTGATAATGTTGTACAAACTAATTGGATGAATGTAAACCGCGAAGATATGAAAACACTGTTATTTCCAGATGAGCAATTATGTGATACGGTAAAAAAAAAATCTCTAACAAGTTTTAATCTTATAATTCAAATGCTTCTAAATAAATCTAACAAGTTCCATTTTAATAGCCAATCGATTTGTATGGAATTTATACCACATTAGGAATGAAGGATATCATATTCATTCCAACAAAGTCAGGGGTAAGTAAGGTTACTTATTTTCGGTATGTAAGGTTACAGTTGTTTATTTGATGCTTATCTTTTTTTTTTTCAGGAATTAGACTCAAAGGAAACTCGTTCTCTGGATACTTCGTACTGTACTGTATCATACATGCCTCGTGATCCGGAATTAGTGAAAAAGGTACACCGAATGATTATAGTATTAAAAGTTGACGATAATTAACTATAAAAAAACTTTGTTTATGACTGTTAAATGTGTAAATTTTCAGATCTTTGTTCCAGTTCACACCCAAGAACTAGATCATTGGATTTTACTTGTCTGTGATGTAGAAGATAAAAAGAATTATATCCTTGATTCATGCAAGACGAGGTATTTCAGAAGAAGGATAAAGCAAGTTGAAAATGTAGTGTATAATGTTTCAAACATTTTACAAAACTACCCCGGCACAAATTTCCAAAAAAAATGGGAAAATTTGAAGTGGAAATGGTTAAAAAGGTAGAGAAGCAAAGCAATGAAATTGATTGTGGTGTCTTTGTTATGAAATGGATAAAGGCATTGCATGACAAGAAGAAATGGGGGGGATCAATCATACTTTAGTAATATCAAAGAATTTAGGCGTCAAACATGCTTAGATCTTTTGAAGTAGGATAGGAACTATTTGACAAATTTCAGTGTTAAGGAAAAATATGAGATCTTATTTTAATTGTACGTAGACTTAGTTATATTACTGTAATAGACGATCTATTAATATGAAAATGGATTATCTGTTTATCATTGGATATGTTATGTACGCATCGAAATACAGATATGTACAATGAACATCTCTAAGATAACCTTGGATGAAATATGTGTTGTAGATAGTAAACTTCACGCTACATTAACTACCAACAAAATGTTTTTCTCGTTTATCAAAGTGAGGTGTTGTTTGACTCATTTTAGTCGCGAAACTGATACGAAGTATTATCCAGAGACCAAGAACATGTCAACATTATGAAATTATGATGACAACAATAAAGATCAGCAGAAGTCACTAGTACAAAAAGTGCATATCGCAATGGTTAATTACCACATTTCGCAACGGTCGTTGACCGTTGTATTCCTAGGGGCTGCAATAGATCCAATACTTTTCGCAATGGTCGTGTGACCATAGTGTAAAAGACATTTCGCATCGGTTAAAAGAGGTAACCGTTGCGAAAATTAGGTTTTAGGCTACGGTCTTCCATATAATCGTCGCGAAAAATGAGTCTTAGGCTACGGTCCTCTTATTAACTGTCGCGAAAAGTGGGTTTTAGCTTACGGTCTTTTTTAACTGTCACGAAAAGTGAGTCTTAGGCTACAGTCTTTTTTTTAAACGTCGCTAAAAATATGCTTTAGTCTACGGTTGTTTTTCACAACCGTTTCCTTTTCCTTTTTTTAATAAAAAAAATATAAAATGTTATCCACGTTAGAAGCTCAAATACACCAAACAAATGTCTCAATTACATTACAACATGAACATTTAGCATTAATCCAAAATTACATGGATTATAAGCCTAAAGCATCACTCCAAATACAAATAGTTCAACTAACAATATTACCCTACTTAGCTTAATTGTCATAAAGTAACTTTTGAAAGACTTCCTATAACTAGCCTCCAACAAACGAAATTGCATTACTCACTAAGTTTTTGAACAATGGTGTACATTAGCATATCACATCAACTCATCATACTCTACTTGCTATACTCCGATGCCGATAAAACTCCCTGTAAAAAAAAATCAAAAATAGAATACTATTATCAAATATCACACTAAAATAAAGGTATCATAATTTGAGTCATGAAATACTTCACGAATGTTACATGGACTGATTTAAATAGTTCCAAAGAATATTATACCATTACATGGACCTTCACGGGTAATAAAATAAGGCACTCTTACATACCTGCGTAAATGTTTTCAATAGTTTTGAGCTAATAAAGAAGAAGACCAAATCTGCAAGAACAATACAAAAGGTCGATTAACAACAAGAGAGATGCGAATTGTAATAATAATGCCCTCTTTCTCTAGTGTGTCTGGTCAAGGTACTCTGTGCGCACACATACAAGTGGTTAGAAACAACATAGACACTTACCGATCTTTTCTAAAGATCTTCCTCATAGCTGAAGTATCCATTAAAGTAACTGAGATTCCCCCCACTGTGATACTTGTTTCAATAACAGAATAGATCTTCTGGCTCTACAAAAAACTACCAAACTAATAAGTACAATAATTTGAACTATCAAATTTTTTGTATACAGTTTTGGTCCTTGTTTATTAAAAGGAGAACTGTCAATAGGCTAAGTGGCCATGAGGTTAATGAAACTGACTAGATGACTAGACGAAGAAACAATAACATGAAGTAAAAAGAGTCATAAATCAATCAAGTTACAAACCTCGTTGATCCATTCGGACTTAGGAGTTAAGGACCCTAAGTTCATCGAGCTTGCGGCCAGTAGCTTGAACTTGTGTTGACTAACTCCCTGATATTTTAATAATTTTATGAGTGCCCAAACCAATTATGGAACATTGATGACACATACACTCAAAAGAGACTGCAACCAACTTTCTATGTTGCTAGCTAGTTGCAAGACATTCAACTCAAAACAAAAATCTTAAATCATCCAAAACTTACGGAATTAATTTGTTATTTTAATTATAAGAAGATGTACCCTCTGTAGATCTTATACTCAGAGATTAGCAACGAGTGACCTGCATGCATATAAGAGGAGTAAAATTAGACATGCAACGAGGTAACAAATATCGGATACGAGAAAAAGGAACTCTAAGAGACAAGCGATTATGAGGCAATCGATGTGCGATTTGCGGCGCCCTTTCCTGCAAAAATGGCAAGAAATTCTGCGTCCAAATCCGCACACCGACGTAATATCACGATGAGGAAGGAGATGCGCACGAAGGAGAAAAACTACAATCCAAAAAGTCAGAGGATAGTGGAAATTCGAAGGATTTGACGAGCAATCCTATGAAACCATCTGATGATGACGCCATGAAGCATGGAAATATAAATGAAATTATGGGCATTCTTGCGTTCAATTAGGATGAGGACGATGGTAAGTTGGAGACTATCAAGAACACGGACATTGAAGGGGATGGGGAATGGTTCAGGGTCCATGGTAAGGCCATTGAAAAGATAATTGATGAAGAACCTAAACCATTACTGCAACTCCTTGACGAGGACGTTCATGACGAAGTCGAATACTGGAAACAAGCGGTTTATGGATTTGTCATTGGAGCGAATCCTCCCACGACAGTTTTGGAAGGCTTTCTACGCAGAATTTGGTCTAAACGCGCCATTGATACCATGGCTTTTCTACCAAATGGGGTCTTCTTGGTTCGATTTAAAACGAAAGATGATCATACTAGTGTCTTGAATGCTGGTCATTATCTTTTTGATAGCAAGCCGGTTATAATCAAACCGTGGAAGGAGGATGTCCAACTGGAGAAAGAGGAGGTGAAAGCGGTTCCATCATGGATTAAACTTCACAAACTCCCCCTGAAATTCTGGAGGCAAAGCCTGATGAAAATATCAGGCCTGGTTGGAGCCTATATTAAGAGTGATACTGCAATGGAATTGAAGACACGCCTAGGTTACGCTAGAGTGATGGTTGAGTTGCAGGTTGACCAACAGTTTCCTACACAGATCTAGTTTCTGGATGAGAAACAACAACTTGTGGAGATTGATGTGGAGTACGAGTGGAGGCCAATAACATGTAAAAAATGCAAAAGATTGGGCCACATTCAAGAGAACTGCAGAGGATCGACCAAGCAAAAGAAAGAACAAACGAATAAGGAGAAACCAAAGCAGACTCTTGTTTGGCGCAAGGTGGAGAAGAACCCTCCTAAACAAAGTGAGTAGCAGGATAATCCTCCCCCTCAAGGAGTAATTAATCTGGAAGACTTCCCTAGGATGGCACCCACAAATCCAAATAGTCCAACAAGACAGAATGGTATCCTTGCTCAGAATGATAAGGGGAGCTTGTCTCAATCCTATGCTAATATTTTGATGCCTGAAGGCATTGGCATGGGGGGGGGGGGGGGGGGAAGGTACTTCAACTCAAACTCATTCTCTATGATGAATTTTGGTTTCTGGAACATTAAGGGTATGAACAGAAGGAATAAGCAACAGCTCATTAATTTATGATGGACAATAATGTAGGAATATTTAGCCTGATTGAGACTAAGGTTAAACCGAATAAGGTGCAGAATGCTAGAATGAGTTTTAGCAATTGGAGTATTTTTACTAACTCTTTCTTGCATCCTGGGGGTAGAATTTGGATCTTATGGCAACCGATGATCTATGAAACTAGCTTCATTGAATACCAGGAGCAATACATACATATGCAGGTGAAGGATAGGTTTAGTAATAAGGGATTTTTACTAACTTTTGTTTAAACGTTCAAGGATAAGTTAGACCGAGAACCTTTATGGGTTGGCCTAAGGAAAATTGCTGATCAGGTCCAAGGGCCATGGGTCGTAGGAGGAGATTTTAACTGTGTTATCAAACCCAATGAACGACTGGGTGGAACCTTCAACAAATCGGAAGCTGAGCCATTTCAGGAATGTCTCACATACTATGACCAGATGGATAGTCCTGCTATGGGATCCTTTTATACCTGGAACAATAAACAATTCCCGGCGGACAGAGTTTATAGTAGATTGGACAGATTGTTGGTGAATGTTGAGTGGATGAATGAGTTCCCAGACATGATTTCACAATTCCTTCCTGAGGACAGATTTGATCATACACCATGTCTAATTCAAGGACAGTTTACTAATGCTCGGAGGAATAAACCCTTCAAATACTTTAATATGTGGAATCGAGCAACAAATTATTTGGAAGTGGTGAAACAAGGCTGGGATGTCATGGTGGAGGGATCACACATGTTCAAAATGGCAAAGAAACTTAAAGCCCTCAGACCAGTACTTAAGAATCTGAACAAGAACTCTTTTCCTGACATTGACAGGAAGGCGGAGATAGCGCTCACAAAACTCCACCTAATACAACGAGAATTGGGTGTCAATCCCCACGATCCTGAGCTTGTGAGGCAGGAAGGTGAAGCCAGGATGCACTATACCGAGCTTGCTGATGCCCAACTGGAGTACCTTCAGCAAAAAGCGAAAATAAAATGGGACAAGGAGAGTGACTCTAATACTGCATACTTCCATGGGATTTTAAAGACTAGATATAGACTGAACCAAGTTCTCCAAATTGAGGATCAGAATGGACTTATACAAAATGATCCTCGTGCAATTCAGGACAGTTTCATTGAATTCTATGAGGGGTTACTGGGTGTTAGCTCTCACACTACACCAATCAGTAAAAAGGTGCACTAGTACAAAAAGTACTTGTGGCTTCGGTTAAAAAGGACATATGGCTTCGGTTATATGGGCGTTGTAAATCAAGGCATAGCATTAAGACTATGAGATGTGGCTTCGGTTATTAGGCGAAGCCAAAAATATTTATGACAACGGTTATTTATAGGAACCGAAGCCAAAAACCTACTAAAGGCTTCGGTTGTTAAGTTAAAACGAGGCCAAATGTTAGTAAAGACATCGGTTAAATATAACAACCGAAGCCAAATGACAGGAAGAGGCTTCGGCTGTTTAAGTTAAGCCGAAGCCATAAGTCAATCAAAGGCTTCGGTTGTTACTAAAGAACCGAAGCCATTTCTAAATTAAAAAAGAAAAAAATATAAATAAATACCTATATATTTATATACAAAACTTGCAGTATATTTTTGGGATGTCCTTCATACTAATATTATTTACAAAAATATTGATCCATAATAGCAATTAAAATTGCTATTCTACAAAAAAATATTAACACTTAAAAATAATTTTCGAGTATGCGCCAACAAATGGTCCATTGGAAGAAGGAATCATAGCATCGATCAGTTCATGTAGCATGCGACATCGTCATTTGATGATGAAATCAAACAGTAGTATAGCAACGATCAGAATAAGGCGAACCATGTCAAGCAGCAAACAAAAGTGCGCACCCTTAAAGACTATAACCATCCACCATTGGCCTACAAATAGCTACAAATAGAAATAGTAGGTCAGTAATAAAAAGTAAGCGACACTAGTTACACATGAGGTAGAAATCATTACATAAGTTGTGGCGGAATAAGATACCGTCAGCTGCAGGATTAAGTAACTTTTTGTTTTTAACAAAACATGATTTTAGGAAATTAATGAATCTTAGACAACAACAGGAGAAGGCAAATCATCACTTGGATTATTACAAAAATCACAGACAATACAGATTAAAGGAGCGATCAAATTACTGTATATTAGAGGAGCTATAAAAGGCAAATTCTAGACAAAATGAATTTCACTTCAGATATATACAAAAAAACCAAATAAGAAGTTATGATTAATTATAAGAAATAAAAGTCGGCCCATAATATATGACAAAATTTAGCCACTTATAAGAAAAAACATCAAAAAGTGACTGGTAAAAAAAACATTGAACATAAAAGTAGTAAATTTTATAAATGATGAAATGAAATACCTAAGTTAACATAAGAACACAAAAATCTTCAATATCCTAGGTGAAGGGTTCCCCTGATTTCACTTCTACCCCTGAAATTCAATCAAGTCGAAACTTTCAAGGAATTAAATGATGAGAATAATGGGTGTATATCCCAAAAGAAATTATCGATCTAATTAACACAATTGAAAAATATAGCATAAGATTGAAAAATGGCATATCTAAAACTTCTCAATTAACAATTTAATAAACAATCAAAAAAATTGTAAGTCGTACCTGAGTGGTAACACACAAAGTATGAGCTAGTTGCATTTTCACAAAGCTAAGGCAATATCATAATGATTGATATAAGAAAGGCAAATCACTCAGCCAAGATAGGTATATTACTTGTCAATAGAAGAATGTGTATGTTTTTATTGTCAAACATGTATATATACAGAAAAATGTAGTCATTAAAAAACAAGTAAAGATAAGTAAAGCTCGATAACACTCATAGAAGTATCAGAATACATAACATCACAAACAACAGTATGAATAAAAGATGATTCATCCCTTATTACTAGATAGCATTATAATCATTAGATCAGTACGAGGTATAATACAATCCATCACAACATAGCAATTCATTAAAAAAACAATAACTTTATTTTTTTCGAGTGGATTTTATGTAGTACTTAGGTTATATATTTGAATTTGGAATATATCTTGAGCTTAGGAGTAGCTGTTAAGATATAATATACCTTAATAGCTTGCTGCATAAATAACATAACAATAACAAGACCAACAATATTCTAAAGAAACTTCTATCGAAAAACAAATACATATAACATCATTCGGTTAAAGTGATTGATTATCTTAGAGTTTGACAATCCCGTTGATACGATGAACATGATGCATGTTCCTTGTTTTGGAAAGCTCCACCGCCAGAACTCATAATGCCACTACACTACAACTTCGCTAAACAACCCACAAATTAATGATTTTCTCTACATGTGTACAAATCTTGGGTTTAAAATGCAGAAATAGGATATTCTTCAGCAAAAGAAGAGAAAAGGGGCACAAACAGCCTAAAATGCACCTGACAGCCTATTTAGCGACATCGAATATAGCCTCAATTCAGTCGGGTGTAGCCTGTTCTTAACCCATCACATAAATTTCATTTGGTGCATCAAAAATATGAGACAACGCAACCTTCCTTTCATACCAAACGCAATAGGTACAGTTTGGGTAATGCATTCCCCAAACTCAGCCCGCATGAGATATGAAGTAACGAACCATGGCTTTCTCTTAAGCATTTCATTCATGTCTTCATTCTTCATCATTGATTTGCCAAAAAAAAATCCAGTAGTTATATACACATCAGTGCAGCTCACATTTAACTTTAAACTGCTATTTGCATTCCATTCCGAAACCTACAAACAGTTGTGTTCCAGTTGAAGAACATACGCATCAGAACTGGTTGAAATGTTCGTCTTTTATAGGCTTCAGACACAGGTTGCGTCTTGCTTTTAGAAGAAACTCATCCCCCATTAACTCGCTATCTACCTGCAGCCTTGAATCACCTATCAACTCACAAGAGGAAATGGACATCGAATCAACTTCAAGCACATACCAAAGCAAATCTGAAATTGCAGCCCATTGCTCGTGAATAGTGCGGCTAATCTTCTAAAATGTAGCCTGAAGTTCAACAAATGCAGTTGCATTCAAATAGCCTGCACTTGCAATCAAATGTAATGGCAAAACCCAATTGGAGCAGCCTAACTCACGAACTAGTGCAACTTGCACTTGCAGCTTGGTTCAAGTAAATCATGAGCTCGAAAATTAAATCATTATAGGCAAGACCATCGATAATCATAAACATATCGCGTACTTTAAAACTAGTAATTTACAAGATAAGATGAAATCAAGAAGATAGACATGAAATTTTATGTAAAACAGGGTAGCAATAATGCAAAAAGGGGTAAAACGAGCCTAATTAATACATCCTAGAACACGACTATCAAGTCCCTGTAACACCACGCACAAAATTTAAAATAACAAGAAAATTAATCAATAACAAAAAACTTTCTCATCTTAAATTTGAAATACAATCAGTAACACCCACTAAGAAGAAAACTACCTGGGAAAGACGATGATGGTATGGACGACAGGGAGGAAAGACGACATCGGTTGAATAGGTCGGCCCTCGCAGTAGATAGGATAGCAGGCGTTTGTGGCTAAATCGAATGCCCACCGACAACCACTAGTTTAGCGCTTCCAACCTCCTCTCCTAGCGCCACACACAAACTCACACCTTCGTAACCAATTATACCACCGACAAAACATCTTGTTTCCTCTGACTGAATTTCAATTGATTAAGGACGGGAAGTGATTTGGGAACGAATGGAATTAATTTAGGCTGGATCGAAATTGTTTCAGTCGACTGAGATGTTGAGATTGATATTGGATTAGAAGGATTTCTAGGTTTTTTAGAGTAATAACAGTGAGGTATATACGTCGTAATCTAGGGATTTCTAGGGTGTCTCTTCTATTAATATAAGTCGTAAAACGAAATTAATTTATTTAACGAGTATATAAATCTCGATTATAATATAAAAATACGATTTTGAGTCAAAATTATAAATTAACGAAATATGAAGAAAATATGAAATAGTTATTATTTAGTCACTAGTGTCACGATAACCAACAAAATATTACAACGATCGTAAATAATTAAATTACTAACGAATTATAAAACGATACCGAAAACTTGTGAAATATTTATAAGGTATACAATTTCAAAATAATATTTTTAGCAAATAATAAATAGCTAAAATTAGAATACCAAAGTTAAAATACTTTCAACCATTCCTTTGATTTCTTCCACTTTCCTTTTTTCTATCACACTTCTCTCTTACCTAGGTGGCCCACTTACTTTACTCCCTCTCTACTTTTACTTATTTTATTGTTTTTCTTAAGACATGTGCCACTTTTAAGGTGGAAGAAATCATAGAAACGGAGGGAGTACTACTCAAACATACAATATAAAATCGAGTAACATCCTAAAGTTACCTCAATTCGACATCCAAAACGAACTCGTATTCGCCCTCGATCAATCCAAGCTTCAAATCAGTAGAAATGTCGTCTTTAAGCTCCAAGTTGTAGAATCGCTAGTCTTCTAAGCACGATTCACCACGGCAAACGAGTAGACAAAATAATAGAATGAGACGTATACGACACAAGACGGAAAGAGAAACGATGTGTCAAAAAATAGAAGCATGAAGACCGAACTTAATCGAATTGACAAATACGATAGAAGAAGGGCAGAGCAACAAAATTGACAGAAGGAAGAAGGACGGAGAACGAAATAAAGAAGGAAATAAGCAAGTAGCAAGGCGAGATTGAAATGATAAGAGCAGCAAAGTGACATCAAATGAATTGCATTCTGTATCAAACAACACGTAATAGAAGCCGGACAACAGCAGATGCATAAGGAAGAAGAAGGAGAAGAAAAAAACGGAGCAGAGGACATATGGGCAGCAGAACAGCGCATAACCGACAGCAACGACGAACAAAACCAAGCGTAGCAACAGCACAAGGTAAGAGAATGAAGGAGAAGAGAAGGACGAACATGAGAGAAAGAAGAACAATAACATAGATCGACAACTAAGCAGCACAAACGCAATAGCAGCAGCATAATAGGTCGAAAACAGTAGCATTACGCAACATCAATCGAAATCATCAGCGGTTACAGGACAAGCAACTGATATCGAGTCATAAGGCGACGACACAAACACGAACTGAATCAGAGGAAGAGAACGACTATGACAAAGTATCGAGTCGTAGCAACAAAATGGAGAACAAGAACAAGCAGAATAGGAAGAAAAGGGGAAGAATAAGTAACAAAATGCAGCAAATGACGAACAAAGAAGTAGCAGGCTTAATAAACAGCAGAACTGAAATGCGAACAACAGCGGCAATGAATACAACAAAGAGGAAGAAGAATAAGAAGAGGAAAACAGAGAAGAGGGGCTACCTCACGCTGAAATAGGTACAGAACGGAGGGAAAAACGGGTTGACGATAGCAGGTACGCAGTAGCAACGAAGCACAGCAGCATCAGCAGCGAACACGGCAACAAAACGCAGCAGCAGGGACGTGCGCGAACGAACAACAGATCAGCGACAAATTGCGTCCAAAAAGAGAAAAATAGAGGGGGGAAAATGGTGGATGAAGAGGAAGAATGAAAAAGTGACGCGGTGGATGAAATACACGCAGCAACAACAGTAAATAACAAAGAAAAGAATGAGAAGAAAGAGGGAATAGAATGATGAAAAAGAAACGGTGGAGAGGAAGATTGAAGAGGTGGATTGCATTAATCAAATGTATGGGGACACGTCAAAAAAAAAAAGGAAAAGGGAATGAATGTATAGTGGAAAACACGGGGTTAGATGAATACGGATTGATTAAATGAATCGGGTGAGAAATGAATTCCGTTACTAAGTTGACTAACCCACGAGTTGATTCAAAAACGAGTTAATAAATTAAATAAATAATCGGGCCGAAAAATAAAATGAGTAAATAAAGTACTCGAGACGAAAACGAAGTTTATAGAATTAAATAATTAGACGATGAAACAGAATTTCCCGATAAATAATAAATTTTCGACGAAGTGAATTAAATTGATTTTTCGAGAAAAGATAATAAATATTTTGACGAAACATAAAATAAATGAGCTTCGAGCCAAAAATAGAAGAGCTTAAATGTAATTAAATAAAAAGAATTTAGAATTTAAATCGCCGAAAAGACTTTCGATAAGAATTAAATTTAACGTATAAATTAAATCGAAGCAGAAATAAGAAATACGTTTTAAATATAAGAAGAGTTTCCGAGACAAATAAAATCTTAGGAGTTTGAAACGGTTAAATGATAAGTTCGTTTATAATAATTTTAAGAATTACGAGTTAAATCATAAACAAAATAAAATACGAACACAATCTTCAAATTTATTTAATTTATAAAATCAGGGGTGTTACAATGATAAAGGTCGTAGCCCAATCAATCTCTACTTATGTGATGAGTGTTTTTAAACTACCCTTGAGTTTCTGTGAGGAGTTACGGTCTATGATCTCACGATTCTGGTGGGGTTCGGAGAATGGTAAGAGGAAAATATCTTAGATAGCTTGGCAGAAGATGTGCAAATCTAAGGATGTTGGCGGTCTCGGCTTTTGAGATTTCCACATGTTTAATATGGCTTTATTATTTTATTTTATTTTGGGAAAGTGTAAGTATTATATAAATGAAAGAATCAAATATACATTAGTTGCCCATCAATCTAGAGATGAAATTATCATCCCTAGTATTGAGTTTACTTTTCTGAACATTACTGAAATAGCTTTTAAGCTCCTTAATCATATTCCTACTCACTACATGCGGGTGAATCAGCACACCATCCACTCTACACTTGTTTCTCTGTTCCCATATATTATATATGGTTGCATTAATCACACTATTGGCCACTGCTCCCTGCATTTTGCTTCCTTTCATTCTGTCTCGCCATTCATTTGTGATCCTTCTGCTAAGATCTTGCCCAATCCAAGTCGCTATACTCATCAGAATTCTCCTACCGTACTCACAATCCCAAAAGAGATGTTCAATTTTCTCTTCCTGCACACCACAAATGGTACATAAATCGTCTTGCGTCACGTTCAGATTATGAAGCTTGGCTGATAAGTGTAATTTGTAGTGCTTATTTTGTTGTGTTTTGGTCCCATTTTCCTTGTGGAATCGCTCCTTGGGAGCGATTTATGGGTTTCTTATGCTTCCTTTAGTTCGTTTCAGGTTCCCGAGCCCGATTTGGAAGAGTTGGAGCGATTCCGACTCGATACATACACATTTTGGAGCCAACGGAGTAAAGGAACGATGATTCGATGCCTTGGAATCGACCCCGAGACCTTGGGACCCAATCCCGAGCCTCCGAGACCCGATCCCGAGTCCCGAGAATCGATGGGAAGCCCATGAGAAGCAAGGAGGGACCAAAAAGATCTTAAAAGAGGCCTACAAGGTCCTTCCCGGGCGGGATAATGCCTTCCCGACCGGGAAGGAAGGTGCAAAAGCAAAGCCGTCTGTCTTGAGCTCTTCCCGATCAGGAAGGTGGCTTCCCGACCGGGACCACCTCTTCCCGACCGGGAAGGGCCCAGTACAGGCCCGCGTCAACTTGTTTCATCTCCTTCACTCTTGTAACCCTATATATACCCTCCCTCTTGTATTAAGTCACAATCTTATGTTATATCCTTAAACCCTAGACTACTTTAGGTTATATTAGATTAGATTAGTGTAGATTAGTCGGTAATTAGTAGTTAATTGTAGATTAATACTTGTATTAAGGGAATTCTTCAAGATCTCCACCAAGATTGACAACCTTGGTGGTTTGTTTTGGGTTTTTCTTCATTAATGCATGATTTCTTCCTTTCTTCCTCTCTAGTATGGTATAATCCCCTTTTCCTTCTCTTTAATCTTGTTTTATTCATCCAAGTTTGAATCATTAGTTTATTGTTTTGTTATTATTCATTGTTATCATTAGTTTGTTGATGTTTGTTTTGTTTCTTTGATGATTCCTCTTGTTAGTGTTAATTCTAGATTAGATATGTTAGAGTAGTGTTCTTGATAGGGTTAGTAAGGTGATTAGGGTGTTAATTGGGTGATTAAGCGATTGTTGGAGTTGTTGGTGGAAGATTTGGGTTTTCTCTTGTTTGGTGCACATCACATGTTTGTTGAAATGCTTGATTGACTAGTAGTTGCAAATACTTGTTTTCCTTGCCTTTCTCTTGTGGGTTTTAGTTTGTTTGTGGGTTCGGTTCCCTCACTAAGTTGCGAGAGCCCGGTGAGGACGACCCCTAGGTCGGTCTACGTAGTGAGAGCCCGAATTCGACCTAGGCCTATAGCGTGCTAGTAACCCCGATTGTGTTGTGTATCGCCGAGTTGGGTTTTAGGTGGAACCTCTAGGTGAGTCTAAGTTGCGAGAGCCCGGGCATTACCTAGATTACCCTACTACCTCCTTCACTCTAGTCCTCCCTTGACAATTTCGTTACCCCTTTGACCCCGACCTAATCCTAGCCCGTTTCCCTTAGTTGTTTCTCCTTAGCCTTAGTCATAGTCTAGCTTTCTCCCCTTCTCATCACCTTAGTTTAGCTTAGCTCGTTGACTTAGTCTAGTATTTGGGCCGACCTAGTCTAGGCTATACTTTACCGTCCCCGTGGATTCGACCCGACTTGCCCTATCTATCGTAGGAATAGCCGGTTATATTATTGACGGCTGGGATTCCACGACAAATCCCTGCCATCAATTTTGCGCCGTTGCCGGGGACGGTGCTAGTTTGGACTTTGTTTTCCTAGTTACTTGACTTTGTCTTTGTGTTTGTGTTTTTCTTTTTTCTTTTTGTTTCTTTGCTTCTTGTGTGTGTGAAGTTTATTTCTCTCTTGTCTAGTGCCCAAAAAGCACTAGGCTTCTCACGTTTGTTCTTAGTCTACAGTTTGTGCTTAGAGGTGGTGACTATCTTCTTCTTGCAACTTAGAGCCGCTTTAACGGACAGTTGCTAGAGTGAGAGGTTTCCAACCGGGTATGGACTACGATTTTCGAGCAAGCATGGGGTTTGATCTAAACTCCACATACTTGGGAGCCGATATGAGCTACTCCTCTTCTTCTATGAACCAAGGGTATGACATGACGTCCCCCTACCACTATCAAGCTTCTTGGGGTGACTCTAGTGGGTATGAACTTCAAGGTTATGAAAACGGCTACCAACAAGTGAATGACTATCAATCCTACGATCATGGTGGTTATTACTCGAGTGATGATTGTGAACCCACCATGTTCAATCAAGATTCACCATATGGAAGCCAATATTCCCAAAACCCACCATATTACCCTCCACCCCAACCACAATATGAAACCCATGACCCACAATACTACCAACCATCTCAACCTCACTACCAACAATATGATGCCCCACCCCTTGGGCATCATCAAGATTTTCAAGGAGCTTTACAAGACCCCAATGACCGCCAAATGCCAAACTTGGGGTTACATCAATCGATGCTTCAAATGCAACAAGAAATGGCCATCCAATCGCAAAAGAATAATGAACTCTGGGCCAAACTCCGAAGGGAAAACGAGGCAAGGGATGCTCGATTAAATGCAATATCGGTTAAAACCGTAATGTCTTTATCCCGAGCATCATATTTAGATGGAGGGTGCCCACTTGAGGGAGAGGAGCAACCTAATTATGAAGCCGCCGATGTAGTTCCCTTTGGAGGAGAAATTTCCTTTGAAGAATCTCAATCGTCTACCCAAAAAGAGACGGATGAGGATATGACCCTTAGTGAAGGCAACATTGGTGAGGAATTGGAGGAGGATAGTGAGTTGGATGATTTGGTGGAGTTTGTGAGGATGTTGAGTGAAATTGTTAGCCTCGAGTTTCCCTTTTGCGATAATTTGGACAAGCATCAAGAGCCCCTTGCTAGTACAACGAGAGATGACTTGGAAGAGATTGAAACCGCCGGTAGAAGTTTCGATCCTCTTCTCCAAGATGATGTGGGGCCGAGTGATGAAGATGGGGAACCACAACTTGAGGAAAGTGTGGGGGTGTGCATTGAGGAGATGAGGCCAAAACCGCTTTTTGTGCCTTGTTTCTTGGAGATGAAGCTTGCTTGTGATTGGAGGCGATGCCTAGGGAGGAAGAGATCGGTGAAGCTCGTAGGATGGATAGACCCCAGAGACTACTTGGAAGATGATTTTGGGTCTTGGGATTCCTACTTCTTGCCTCCTCCTTGGAGGCCGTGGAGGTCGGTTAAGCTCGAGCGCTTCATGGGCCTTCACTATGATGTCGGTAGCGCGTTCGACTTGCTCCTCCATGCCCTTGAGGGCTATGGTTGAAGAATGGAGTCCACCATCCTCGGTTTGACGGAGTTCCTAAAGAACCGTCATGTTGTATATTCCCCTCCTCTCTTCTTTAGAATTCTTGGGCTTGTATTTGTGATTTTTGTTTCTAGGACTCCTTTGTTTTTGTGGGATTCTTGTAATTGATTTGGTATTTTGATGAGCAATGTGAGGGAGTGAATTTGATGTGTACTTTGAGTTTATTGTGATAGGTGAAGTGAAGGTGACTCCTAGAAAGGAGTGGTTGATGATGGAGTTTGGTTTGCGAGCGAGGAAGTCGGTTTTTGAAGCTTATGATAAGCTTTTGGGCTTGGGGAAGCAAAGAAGACTCATCCCGACCGGGAAGAGGGCTTCCCGACCGGGAAGGATGAGGAATCCCGACCGGGAAGGAGCCATCCCGATCGGGATGAAGGTGCAAAAATTCGGACTCACTGGAGTGCATTCCCGACCGGGACGAGAGCTTCCCGATCGGGAAGGGTTTATCAACCCGATCGGGACCATCCATCCCAACCGAGATGGTCCCCTTGACTCCACCCATCCATTATACCCCCTCCCAACCTCCCTACTCCTCCTTGTTCCTATCATATGACCCATACACCTCACTTTACACACCGAGACCCACATCAAATCCCACCCCCCCTTACACCTTTACCACCTCTACCATGCGGTTCTATCAAGCTTGAAGCGGGATAGCAATGATGAAGACAAGCAAGTGCGTATATTGATCTATGAGACGATGGAGAGAGTGAGTTGCTAACCTATGGTACGGCAACTATCCTTTCTTTTCCGTTTTTGTTGTTGCTTGTTTTCCTTTGTTTATTCTCTTCCCCTTGTACACTTTTGTGTCTTGAGTCATGATACCTTGGTGGCCTTCGAGGCCATAGTATGATTGCTCCCGACTCTCGACGACGTGATTGCGTCGAGAGTCAAATCAAAAATCCAAATTTTACAAGATTTTCACTTTCTTTTTGAGGATTTAGTCGGATTTACGCGGGGAATCCGGGCTAGGTGACTTGATTACACCTAGCCCTCCCCTCCCATTTCCTTTTATCTCCTTTTTATTTCTTCCCCCATCCATATCTTTTCTTGTCTCGGCCCGTGGTGACTTGACTACACCCCGGCCGGACACCTTCTACCCATTTCTCCACTTTTCTTTTTGATTTTTAGCTTTATTTTCGTAGTTTCTTTTCTTTTCTTTTGTCTCTCCGCACCCTACGATCGAGCATGAGGACATGGCTTGATTTAAGTGTGGGGGAGCGATATTCTAGTATAGTTAGTTTTATTTTCTTAGTTTTTCGAAAAAATCTTAAAAATCCTAAAAATTTGAAAAAATTTCACAAAAATCAAAAAGATTTTTCTTTTGTGTGTTTTCCCTTTGTGTCTTTGTGTCGTGTTGTTTGTTTTGTTGTGTGTTTGCCCTCTTTTCCTTATAGGTTGCTTGAATCACCGCTAATTTTGGAGAGCTTTCAAGACACCCGGTAACATCTTTTCAACCCTTTTTCCTCTTTGTTTCTTGTGGAGTTTGGGGGATATGTGTTGTGGTGTGCTCGGGTGGAGCTTTGTAAAGTTTGTGGATGATTGGTTGCTCATTTGGAAGTTCGGGGTGGTGTTTGTTTTGTATGTGTTCGTTTTGTTTTGTTCTTGTTTTGTTGCTTTTGCTTTTGTTTCTTTCGTTCGTTTTCATCGTGTCTTTGTGTTGTGTTGTGTTGTGTGTCTTGTGCGTAAACCGTTTTCGAAAACCCGGTTTAGAGGCTAGTGTGTGAGTGCCTACTTTCCCCTCCTAGTAGTATAAATCGAGTCTTGGGCTTTAGTCTAGTAGAATGACCTTAAATCAATGAATTCGTTGGTCCTTTACCTTGATTCCACCTAGCTTACTAGGGATTTACTACGGGACTTGCACCTTTGACCATTATGACCACCCACGGTGTGAAAAGGCCTTGGTTACCGGGTCTCGTCCCTTAGGTGACCGTGTCTAGGATTGATTGATTAGTCCAAGTTCTCCACTTTTTGTGGGTTTGAAGAGGGATCGCGACCCCCGACTTACCAATTTACCTACCTCCCACACATATACACACAATAAATTGCAAATTGTTGATTCTCTCTTTCTTGTTACACAATGAAATGCCAAAAAGCCAAATCAAGCTAAAAGGGCAAAGAAAAGAAAAGAATGAAAATGAAAGAAAGAAAAGAATGAAGAAAAAAAGAAAAGGCACAAAAGCCAAAAAGAAAATAAAAAAGAAGAAAAAGAATTGGCATGGCAACAAACAAATCAAAATGTCGAAAAGAAAGAAAATGCCAAAAGAAAACCCGTCTCACAAAAAGAAATCCCCACAAAAATAAGCCTTTTTCCGACTTTTGCCGTGAAGAGCCTACCAAAGGACCGAGTCCCGAGGAAGGATGATAGCGACATTAGTCGGTCTTCCCTCATTTTGCATGTTTTCCACCTTTTTACTTGGACTAGTTAGGCGGTCTTGGACACGGGACGACCCTCTTGGCTCACGCTAAAGGGGGCGGGGTCTCACTTACCTACAGTGTCGACTAACACTGTGGTTCTTCACTTTTCCACTCCGCCGATCGTCCCGTAGTACGTTTTTAGAAAGTTAGGAGGACCTAGGTACGTTACCAACGTTTTTGTTGCTTTATCGTCATACTATTAGGGTCTAGTCCACCTTGGTTTCTATTGCTAGCTTGGGAACGTTGTCACTTACCTCGAGTCCTAAACCGGTGTTTCTTTCACCGCTTGTTTGAGGGAAGCGGTATTTGTTTTTCTTTTGGGTGCAACCGATTATGTGTTTGTTTGTGTGTTTGTTTGTTTGTGTGTTTGGTGTCTGGTTGCATCCACAGTTTTGTCACAAGACCCGACTTGCCTTACGGAGTACACTTGTCCTCTAAGTGTACTCGCGTGAGTTGAAAGGGCGTAGGGTGCGCTAATACCCACTCGGATAGTTTAGTAGTTAGTATGTTCTTACTCGAGGGCGAGTAAGGGTTAAGTGTTGGGGAGTTGATAAGTGTAGTTTGTAGTGCTTATTTTGTTGTGTTTTGGTCCCATTTTCCTTGTGGAATCGCTCCTTGGGAGCGATTTATGGGTTTCTTATGCTTCCTTTAGTTCGTTTCAGGTTCCCGAGCTCGATTTGGAAGAGTTGGAGAGATTCTGACTCGATACATACACATTTTGGAGCCAACAGAGTAAAGGAACGATGATTCGATGCCTTGGAATCGACCCCGAGACCTTGGGACCCAATCCCGAGCCTCCGAGACCCGATCCCGAGTCTCGAGAATCGATGGGAAGCCCATGAGAAGCAAGGAGGGACCAAAAAGATCTTAAAAGAGGCCTACAAGGTCCTTCCCGGGCGAAATAATGCCTTCCCGACCGGGAAAGAAGGTGCAAAAGCAAAGCCGTCTGTCTTGAGCTCTTCCCGATCGGGAAGGTGGCTTCCCGACCGGGAAGGGACCCTTTCCGACCGGGACCACCTCTTCCCGACCGGGAAGGGCCCAGTACAGGCCCGCGTCAACTTGTTTCATCTCCTTCACTCTTGTAACCCTATATATACCCCCCCTCTTGTATTAAGTCACAATCTTATGTTATATCCTTAAACCCTAGACTACTTTAGGTTAGATTAGATTAGATTAGTGTAGATTAGTCGGTAATTAGTAGTTAATCGTAGATTAATACTTGTATTAAGGGAATTCTTCAAGATCTCCACCAAGATTGACAACCTTGGTGGTTTGTTTTGGGTTTTTCTTCATTAATGCAAGATTTCTTCCTTTCTTCCTCTCTAGTATGGTATAATCCCCTTTTCCTTCTCTTTAATCTTGTTTTATTCATCCAAGTTTGAATCTTTAGTTGATTGTTTTGTTATTATTCGTTGTTATCATTAGTTTGTTGATGTTTGTTTTGTTTCTTTGATGATTCCTCTTGTTAGTGTTAATTCTAGATTAGATATGTTAGAGTAGTGTTCTTGATAGGGTTAGTAAGGTGATTAGGGTGTTAATTAGGTGATTAAGCGATTGTTGGAGTTGTTGGTGGAAGATTTGGGTTTTCTCTTGTTTGGTGCACATCACATGTTTGTTGAAATGCTTGATTGACTAGTAGTTGCAAATACTTGTTTTCCTTGCCTTTCTCTTGTGGGTTTTAGTTTGTTTGTGGGTTCGGTTCCCTCACTAAGTTGCGAGAGCCCGGTGAGGACGACCCCTAGGTCGGTCTACGTAGCGAGAGCCCGGATTCGACCTAGGCCTATAGCGTGCTAGTAACCCCGATTGTGTTGTGTATCGCCGAGTTGGGTTTTAGGTGGAACCTCTAGGTGAGTCTAAGTTGCGAGAGCCCGGGCATTACCTAGATTACCCTACTACCTCCTTCACTCTAGTCCTCCCTTGACCATTTCGTTACCCCTTTGACCCCGACCTAATCCTAGCCCGTTTCCCTTAGTTGTTTCTCCTTAGCCTTAGTCATAGTCTAGCTTTCTCCCCTTCTCATCACCTTAGTTTAGCTTAGCTCGTTGACTTAGTCTAGTATTTAGGCCGACCTAGTCTAGGCTATACATTACCGTCCCCCTGGATTCGACCCGACTTGCCCTATCTACCGTAGGAATAGCCGGTTATATTATTGACGGTTGGGATTCCACGACAAATCCCTACCGTCATTGGCCTTTGTGTTCATTGCATTATGTTGGTACATCCACACTATCATTCTGTGTTTCGGGACTGTCGATTTGTTCCATATCTGTCTATGCCAGTTCACTTCTTCTTCCTTTTCTCTGATCCAATGGTAACCTTTAGCTGTGGTATACTGATTAGAGTCATTCCACTCCCAACTTTCAATTCCATTCTTTAACCTGTCTTTCACCTTGCAGATCCTTCTCCATCCCCATCCTACATCCGCAGGAGGACTATACTGAAGCCATGGCTGCCCTTTCAGATAAATCGAATTGAACCAGGTTACCCAGAGCTTGGTCGGGTGTTTGATGATCCACCAGACCATTTTTCCGATAGCCGCTTTGTTCCAATTTGCACATTGTGTCAAATTTAATCCTCCTTCTTTATGCGGGACGCATACCTTCCGCCACGAAACAAGAGGAGGTCTCGTATAAGTAGACCCGCCTTCCCAGAGATAAGTTCTGCACATACCTTCAATTTGTTTGATAATCCCATTGGGAAGAACAAAGATACTTGCCCAGTAATTATGGAGAGTGGAAAGGACCGACTTGATCAAGACTAACCGGCCAGCATAAGACAATTTTCTCGCTCCCAAACGTCTAATTCATTCAGTAATTTTGTGAACCAAAGGCTGGCAATCGAGGATTGAAAGGCGACCAGACTTAATCGGCACCCTCAAGTATTTAAACGGAAGTATACCTGGCTTACATCCCAAGACTGCTAGGATGTCATGCTGAATTTCTTTGCTAACTCCATTAAAGTAAATGTTCGATTTACCTTTACTGAGTTGAAGACCCGAGGCCTTGGGGAACGTAGCAAATTTTCACAACAGAACCATCATTGACGGGATATCCCCTTTACTGAATAAGAGGAGATCGTCAGCGAACATTAAATTAACTAACTTCAGTTGCTTGCATTGGGGATGATACCGGAACTCCCTTTTTTCTGTAGTATATTTGAGCATCCGGGTTAGATATTCCATGCAAATTGTGAATAATAGCGGAGATAACGGGTCTCCCTGTCTCAGTCTGCGCTTCCCATGAAAGAATCCAAAGGATTCCCCATTAAGATTTAGAGAGAAAGAGGCCGTGGATACGCATTGTAGTATCAGATTTCGAAATTGGTCTGGTATGTTCAGCTGCTGTAACATTTGATTCAGAAATTCCCATTCGACAGTGTCATACGCTTTTTGCATATCCATCTTTATCATACACCTCGGTGAAACGGCTTTCCTCGAATATAATCTCACTAAATCCTAGCATATGAGAATGTTTTCTACAATGCTCCTCCCCCGAATGAATCCACCTTGGATAGGTGAAATGATATCGGGCAAAACTTGCGCTTATCTCTTGCAAAGGATTTTCGAGATACACTTGTACACCGTATTACAGCAAGCAATTGGTCGGAATTGCATAACCGAAGAAGGTCTTTTAATTTTTGGGATAAGCGTTATAGCAGTAACATTAAGCTGCTTCAACAGTCTGCCAGAATTGAAAAAATCTAAAATAGCAGTACAAACATCATCTCCGACAATGTCCCACGCATCTTTGAAAAATTTACTTGAATATCCATCGGGTCCCGGGGCCTTATCATTGGGAATGCTAAACATCGTATCCCGAATTTCTTCTCTAGTGACCGGAATATTAAGTATCTCACAGTGACCTGCATTGCATACTGGTCCAAGCCGCATAACATGTCCCACAACTTTGATAGTTTCTTTCTTTTCTCCCAATAGTTCTTTATAGAACTTTAGGAATGCTTCTTGGATAGCTTCTGAACTGGTATGTATCCTCCCATATTTATCCTCAATTTGATTCACTGTATTTTTAATCCTCCGAGCTTTCAATGATCCATGGAATACAGCAGTGTTTGCATCGCCCTCCTTTAGCCAATGCACCTTAGCCTTTTGTTTTAGATAACTCATTCTAGCTGTGTTCAGCAGCCTAAACTTCTCCATAGCCTCAATCTCCTCTCGAATCAGATCATGGTTTCCCATATCACTGACTAACGCTTTCTGTATATCCTGAAGTCTGACCTGCGCAATGTCAGTTTGGAGTTCAATCTCATGGAACGTCTCCTTATCCAGTTGCTTCAGTTGTCCCTTAAGTCTCTTTAGTTTATGAACAAGTCTGAACATTTTTGTCCCTTCCACCTCCTGAGTTCAAGAGGTCCTCACAGTGGGCTCGAACCCTGATGTCTGACTCCACATGTTATAGTATTTAAAAGGTCGATTACGCTTCGTCAGGCCATCAATCCTTTTAATCACGCACGGATTGTGATCGAACAAACCTTCAGGTAAGACGTGTGCTCTGCAGTTCTCAAAAATCCCAATCCAATCTTGATTAACCAAAGCTCTGTCGAGTCTACTATACACCCTATCCTCCGGAGGTTGTTTATTGTTCCAAGTATAGTAGGCTCCCATGGTAGGACAGTCCACCAACGCACACTGCGTGATACAGTCTAGAAATGGTATCGCCTCGTTGATATTGAAACTCCCACCCAATCGTTCTTCTTGAGTTAGCACGCAGTTGAAATCACCACCGACTAACCACACTCCATGAATGCTATTATTAATATGGATCAAATCATGCCATAGCTCTTCTCTTTCAGCTATTTTATTGAAGGCATACACAAATGTGACATTAAAGATCACATTCTCATCAATATTCTGGACTGTACAATGAATAAGTTTAGATGTGTACTTATGAAACTAAATATGATATTTCCTTGGATCCTAAAGAACCCAAATTCGGCCTCTAGGGTGCATATGATTATTAGTGGAGATGCTCCACTTATTAAAACTATGGCTCATCACCTTATTCAAATTGGAAGAATATGACTTTATTAGGTAAACAGGGATGGAGGCTTAATTATGGTTGATACGGGCAGTTTGCTTGCTCGACTTTTACAAGCAAAATACTATAGAGGCGGATCATATTTGCAATCAAGACTGTGCCAAAACCCAAGTTATACTTGGAAGAGCATTTAGGAGGCAAAGGAAACGGTGATACGAGGTCTTAGAAAACGGAATGGCGATTGACTCGGGACGCGAATATGGGCAGATCCTTGGATGCCTGATAGTTCCACGGGTCAGGTTATAACTCCACGTGGGTCGAATAGTATGGACCTGCGTGTTATGACGCCTTGAAGAACGAAGAAAGGGCTCTTACCTGCAACATTATAGACTGTGCCTCCCCATTATAGAACATAATAAGATCATATGCAAAGAAAAGATGAGTGAGCTTCAATTGCTTGCACATTTGATGATACCTGAACGTCCATTTCCCAGTAGCAAATGCATAAAGTGAAGATGAGGGGGGGATATAGGGTCCCCTTGTCTCAAGCCTCTTCTTCCCTTAAAATATCAAAAAGAGTAGCCATTAAGATTGAGGGAGAAACTAGGAGAAGTAATACAATTCATAACCAGCATTCTGAATTGGTGAGGGAACTGCAGCCGGCTTAGGATTTCTTCCACAAAACTACTGAATCATAGGCTTTCTGCAAGTCTATTTTAAATAAACATCTAGGAGAAGCTTGAGCCCTGGTATAATTCTGTGTAATGTCCTGGCATATCAGGATATTCTCTATGATAGACTCGTCCTTGACAAAAGCTCCTTGTGTTTCATTAACAATGTCAGGTAGCACCCTTGCTAATCTATTACATAGAATCTTTGATATAGCTTTGTAGATTACGTTGCAGCAGGCAATGGGTCTAAACTGCTTAACATCAGTGGACCTGTCACACTTTGGAACCAGAGTCAAATTTGTAGCATTAATCTGGTTTAGCAGTTTACCAGTGTAGAAATAATCCTTGATGGCTGCACAAACATCCTCCCCTATTATCCCCTATGCCTTCTTATAAAATCCACTAGTGTATTCATCAGGGCCACGGGCTTTATCATTCGGAATTGAGAAGATAACATCTCTAATCTCCATGTCTGTAACAAGCATTAGCAATATATTAGCATGTTGATCGGTACAGCATCCTCCCATCTGAATCACTTCTTGTCTAACATGCTTTGGTTGTTTGGAGCACCCAAGAAGGTCCTTGTAGTAAGTACGGAAAGCCTCCTGGATCCCCTAGGGTTCAGTTTTCATACTCCCCATCATGTCTCTTATTTGCATCACTTTATTCCTTTGGATCCTTTGCTTAATAACCTTGTGGAAGTGGGTAGTGTTATCATCATCCTCCCTAATCCAAGTGCCCTAGGATTTTTGTCTGAGAAACTAATTAGTCTTGGAGATTAGCTCTCTCAACTCCTTAGCAGCTTCCTTCTTTTCTTCAATCAAGCTTCTATTAGTCAGGTCTCGCTGCAACTTCACTTGAATGGCTTCCAGTCTTCTTGTAGCCTGAACAGTTCTGACTTCAATGTCAGAAAAGCTCCTCTTGTTCAGTTTTTTAAGATGGAATTTCAACCCTTTCAACCTTCTAACCAGACAGAACATTTTGGTTCCTTCCACCTAATTTTGCCACTGGGATTCCACAATATTCAAAAAATCAGGATGACTTGCCCACATATGAAAGAATTTAAAGCTTCCCCTCCTTATATCTCATCCCCACCATCAGCAGAGACAACACAAGGAGAGTGATCAAATAACCCCTCAGGATAGTGTAGACACCTGCATTTGGCTGCTAGTGTCTATAGCGGTCTCCAACAAAACACCCGATGATGATCGGACATAAACGTGCTTTGACGCGCTCGGATATGGGCTCAAAATCATTAGTATTTGGCTTGGGCTTTTTGCGGAGTACAAATATCAAAAAAACCCAACCTCAAATTCAGGCCCAGTGGGCCATTTCCAATCAAATAAGACTAATTTGGGTCAAAACCGACACCGAAAATAAAACCGTCCTTTAGCGATCGAGTCATACCTAGTCAAAGACGAATCCGACACAAAAAATAGCCACATACGCTTTTAGAAGAGAACCCAACAACCCAAACCTCTTCAAATAAGGATAAGATCTCCTTCCTAATTTTGCTTCTTCCGTTCAGACCCACTCGGTCGAGTAGGCCAGCGAACCGGCCGAACCGGGCTTAGACCGGGCACTCGACCGAGTGCACCTACACTACTCGATCGAGTGGCCCTAAGTCGGGATATTTTCTTATAAATACCCCATCACCTATCACAACTTCACAACTTTTTACAACCTTTCAATCACCTTCAACCCTTCACATCTCCATACATACTTAGGCTTCTTAGAGTTCTCATACACTCTAGTATACAAGCCACCCCCGAGAGGAAAACTCATCAAATCCCTTCCCTAATCATACACACCATAACTCTCTTATATACATCTCGACGCTCCCGTGCCTAAGCCACTACTATACGAGCCGATCTCCGAGACAAAGCATGTAGGTTGAGGGTGTAAAACTCAATCCCGACCCTTCTCCTTTCTCTCTTCTCTTCTCCATTTTTTTAATGTATTTTTATTTACTTTTTTTTATTTCTTTTCTTTTGTTACTAGTATTATTTATTTATCATCACTATTAAATACAACCGCGCATACATAAATTTATAAAACAATTTTGAATCGAATATGTTTTAAAACGAATCCCGTTAAAGATCCTTCTAATCCCTTTACGAGTTGTAACAGTGGTGGCGCCCTTTCGAGAAGCGCCGCCCTAAACACTCAAGGGCGTGATGCGATCGCGGATATTCGTTATTAAATATATTCAATGCCTTTTTTCGAGTTAGTACGGAACCTGTTGATGTCGAATCGTACACCACGTAATCCGTAAGGATTAATAACGGTGTCGTGACGCGGAGGGAATCAATTTTGTCCTAATTCCGTTCAAAACAATTTCCTAACACTCTTTCCTAAATTCCAGATATCGGTCTCGTAATAATAAAAATATACACTACGAGTATCGAAAATTGAGTCGAGTATAAATTGCATCTATATTTCTACGCGACTTGATAAATTATCGATCTAAAACCAAAAGGTGCCGTGAGATTTCGTGTGTCTAAAGACGGACAAAAAGGTGCCGTAATGATGCCGGATTTTTCCGAAACCACTTCCATTGTGACCGGGATCAAAAATGCGTGCTAGTGGCTTTCTCGGAATTTTGATATCCTTATCCGAAATTTTGACCCTATTTTGACCTGTTTAAGGTGTTTTAACCTGACTAGGGTTATGTTTTTGGTTGTTTGTTTGGTTTTCCAGTTAGAGATGACACCAAGCGTCCCGAGGGAACCTCCTCGGTCGGTGCTAATGAGTAGGTTGTTGGGGCGAGTTCACAGACTCCCCGAGGAATTCGCAGGACACATCGGAGTATCTCGTCCCAGCGCCGTGATCCCGAGACTATTAATGAGGCTGATTTCGATAGAGTGAAGAAGTGTAAGCTTCCAGAGTCGGTGGATAGGAGGGTTCACGTTCCGGTTCCTGTACCAGAGAACGAGGAGGTTGTTCATGAAGATCCCGAGTGGGCTCGGGACTGGGATGGTCATCAGCTGATGTTTCACCTTGACCTTCACATTTCTCACCGCATCGTGCGGGGCCTGGTGAGCGTTCTATTTGCGCTTATTAGTTTTATTATTTTTTTCGGGTTAGGCTAGGTTTGTTTATTCAGTTGGCAGTCCCCACGTCCGATGAGGACTTTCTCGGGGTTTACTACGTGCCTCGATATCTATTTTCAGATGTTGACCTCCGCAACAAAGGGGATTATCGCGAGGACCGCTCTAGGTCCCGTGGTCGAGCAGTGGGTCCGGCTAGTGGGTTGTAAGACTAAGTGCAACCTTATGGTGATTGGGCGATGATAGATCGCTTTCATGATACTACCTCGACCTTCCACATGACTTTTAAGGAGGTCGGGATGACCCTAGAGGATTTTGGGATGATTATCGGTCTGCCCTGGGGGCCGGACAGGATTAGGTGGCCCGCCGAAGGCCCTAGTCTAGATAGCGATGAGGTGCGGGGCCTCATCGGGGATTTTTTACCGCGTGAGGCATACAGTGCGTCTCATGCTTTGGTGAGTTCTTACATCACCGATCACTTCGAGCGAGTGGCGGTGCTAGTGGGTCGGGAACCTAACACGCCGGAGCAGGATGCTCGGTTGTGGTTGTGGTACTTCCTAGGGTCGACCCACTTCTCGGATAAAGGCGAGAGGTTTAGTACTAGGATTTTGCCTTTCCTAGCTGACCTGACTCAGCTGGGACGCTACGATTGGGTGACCGTGGTTTTCGCGGAGATGACTCGTTGCCTGCAAATCATGGTGAGCCCGTTGGTGATAGAGTCGGCTTCAGCTATGCCCATTGTGGGTCCGAGCCTTATACTGGAGGTTTGTTGCTCTTTTTGCTTTTGTATTTCAAGTTCTACTTGTTTTTGGCTTGGTTTTGCTAAAGTTGTTTCGGGATTTTACAGGCTTGGATCTATTCCTATTTCCCGTGTTTGGCACCTAAGACGGTGCGGGTGCACCCGAAGAGATTCCCGGCGGGAATCGAGTGGAGGCTGGCTCAGCATAAGAGCACAATCAGCCACTACCCGACGGAGAATACGCTGGTTAACAAGTTACGCCTCGAGGATGGAAGTTTTCTTCTTATAGCCTATTTTGTTCAATAGCCCCCAAGGTTTGGGATTTATTGGGATGTTGGTTCTATTTATGTAGTTTGTGGCCCGCCCTTGGGCCGATTATGAGGGCGTGCCCGGGTACGTGACTGCGGAGATGAGGCCTTGGAGTTATAGGAGGATGCTCCTTTCTGTGTTGTTTCGCCCAGTTTGGTATTTGGGCGAGTGGTTGGTGCGTCAGTGTCTGTACGACGATTTCAGGGTGCCGATTGATACTCCCCGGACCGTGTTCAGACCACCGACCGCCGCAGAGGTCCTTGAGGATAGGGACGGAGAAGGAGGTGATACACTCTTGGTGCCTAGTGCCTCCTATCTATCTCACGTCACCCGGCGGCTAGCCTGGTACCGCTTCGTGGTAATGTTCTAATCTTTGGTTCTAAGGTTTATTTTACGATTTATTATTTCTTTGCCCTTTGACTGACCAATCTGGCGTCTTTTCAGCTGGTCGACCCGGCTGATGAAATCTAGCCCCCAGATTTTCCCCTGACGCTGCTTAAGGTGGATGCGTCCGGGATACCCTTCACCGAGCCTCTCCCTCCGTGTTCTGCTGAGGAAATGGATGCCGAGATAGAGTGGCGTGACCGGGTATACCGGCTAAGTTTTGGCTTTTGTTTTCGATTTGGGTTCTAGGGTTTAGGATTGGCTTATCTAACCTTTATGGTTTCAACTCTCAGGTTTCGTCGGCTTGCCATCAGCGGTTGTGGCAGGCCGCCAACTGCTTCCGGGCCTATGCCTCGAGGGTTTCCCGTGACACTTCGGGGCCTCGATCGGTGAGTTCGCGTGACTAGGGTGGTTTTCTAGGCTGCTTGCGTGTTTTCCTAATTGTTTGAGTGCGTTTGCAGGATGTCCCGGATATGGTGCGCCAGCTGGAGACTCGGGTGACCGAGCTCGAGGCGAGAGATGCTGAGTCGCAGCGGCTCCTGCAGTCTCGGGCTGACGAGATCGCTTTCCTTAAGAAGCAGCTGGCTGGGTCTCGAGGTGAGACCTCTACACAGGGTGAGGCCAGGCATCGGATCGAGAGGGAGGCTGAGGCTACGGGTGAGGAGGTGGGAGGAATCCCCGAGACAGCTACTCTAGATATGCTGTTGGGGATGGATGGTAGTGAGTCTCCTATCCTGGATTTAGAGGATCTAGGTTTGGACTACAACATTGATGGGCTTGTGATAGCCATAGGCACAGCTTTCTAGGGGTCCTCCCTAGTTTGTGAACTCGATTTAACTTTTTAATATTTGAGTTGTTTTAGTTTATTCTTTGCGTTTTTGTTTTGTGAAATGCTGACCTAAATTGACAAGTAATCACTTCATGGTTGTTTTATTCGTGATTTCATCGTAGTTTAGGACGTTTTAAAATGCGTTGGGGTTGCATGAGAGTATGAAAGCGGTTTTTCTGATTTTTGAAATGCGTTAGTTTGAGCCGGGAGTTGGATCAGATAGTACGTCGATTAAAACATTTTAACTCGAGACAGACTAAATGTAAGAGGTCAACGTGCTGTGACTGAGTGCACTAGAATGCAAATGTAGTTGTTTCGATATTCATAATGACGCCGAAGCCAAAATCTAGGCTACCTTTGAAAAAAAGCTAGACCACTTTTTTTTATATTCAAGACAATGCCGTACTGGGCTTACAGACGTGACTTGACAAAACCCGTTAAAGGCTAAAACACGCCTATGTGGGGTAGTTTATCCCCCTAAAATAAAAAAAATGAAAAGACATCTAAGTCTGGTGGATCCGATGGACGAAATGTACCGTCCGTGTGGACCTCTCACTCTTGCGCGGGCATTTCGGCTGTTCACTACCAAAAACAGTGGAAATAGCGTCGGATAAGTTGCGTCGGATTTATAATCCGACGCAACTGGCATAACTGTGTCGAATTGCGTCGGCTAATCCGATGCAATAATATTGCGTAGGACTAGCCGACGCTATCTGACTCCATGATACAGGCGCCAATAATTTCGGGTTGGCGCCACTATGTGAAAGGGTTTGCGTGGGATTAGCCGACGCAACCAGACGCAATAATAACATTTGCGTCGGCTAATCCGATGCAGTCTGCGTCAAAATAAAAAAAAACAGTGAACAGAATTAACAGCGTTGCATCGGATTAGCCGACGCAATGTTTATTATTGCGTCTGGTTGCGTCGGCTAATCCGATGCAACGTTATTAATTCTGTTGACTTTTTTTTTTTTTTTGACGCAGGCTGCATCGGATTAGCCGACGCAACCAGACGCAATAATAAACGTTGCGTCGGCTAATCCGATGCAACCAGAGTGTGTTGAAATAAAATAAAAAAATTAAAGGTGTTGCATCGGATTAGCCGACGCAACGTTTATTATTGCGTCTGGTTGCGTCGGCTAATCCGATGCAAAGTTATTAATTCTGTTGACTGTTTTTTTTATTTTGACGCAGGCTGCATCGGATTAGCCGACGCAACCAGACGCAATAATAAACGTTGCGTCGGCTAATCCGATGCAACCAGAGTGTGTTGAAATTAAAAAAAATAAAAAATTAAAGGTGTTGCATCGGATTAGCCGACGCAGACGTGAATATTGCGTTGGTCTGCGTCGGCTAATCCCACGCAACCTTTTTGAATATAAAAAAAAAATCGAGGTCTGCATCGGAATAGCCGACGCAAACTTGAAAGCTGCGTCGGTTTGCGTCGGCAATTCTGATGCAGTAGCTGTTAATAATAAAAAAAAATCGCGAGAAGGGTACAGACCCTAAACCCGCACCCCCAATCCCTCTCTAGAGACGACGAAAAAGATGACGACGCAGAAACCACCGGCGACCACCATCCTACACCATCACCGGCGACGCAGAAACCTCCGGCGACCACCACCCTACCCAGATCCGGCACCATCACCCTAATTCGATCCCAAAACAAAATCGAAACCCTAAGCCCCTTACTCCGGCGAACCCTGCCCCCCCCCCCCCCCCCCTCGCGACGAGCGTCGCCGGCGGACACCCCCCCTCGCGACGAACATTGCCGGTGCACCCACCCTCCCACGCGCGACCCTGCCCCCGAAACCAGCCCCGACGAACACCCCCCTCCCACGCGCGAAGGCAGCCCCGAACCCCCGGCGTATCTAACCCGACCCAGCCCCGAAAAACCCTAACCCGACCCCCCAAATCTCAGGTATGGTGCTGTTTACTGTTAGTTCAATTAGGTTAATGTTTTGATTAGTTTAATTTTACTTAATTAGTTCAATTAGTTTACGGTTTAATTGTTAGTTTACGGTTTAATTGTTAGTTTACGGTTTACTGTTTAATTTTTACTCAATTAGTTCAATTGATTAGATTAATTTTTACTTAATTTTTACTCAATTAGTTTACTAAACTGTTTTGATTAAATTAGATTAATAATTAGTTTAATAATTATGGTGATTAGATTGTATGATGATTATGTATCGTTAATTAGTTAATTAGATTGCAGGGTGATTATGTTAATTAGGTTAGGTAGTTTAGTAATTAGGTTAATTAGTATATTAATTAGGTTAATTAGTATGTGAATTAGGTTAGATTTCGTTTTATTGTTAGACGGTAATTGTAGTATGTCAATTAGGTTAGTTAGTATGTTAATTAGGTGTTAGTGATTATTGTATTAGGTTAGAAATTGTGTTATTAGATTAGTAGGAGTAGTAGTATGTACTAGTATAATGAATTAGATTTGTTGATATAAATGAGTAGTAGTATTAGTAGTAGATTAATTAGTAGTGTTAGTAGTACTACATTAGTAGTGCTAGTAGTAGTATTACTAATTTACTACTAATATTACATTAAAATACTTCATTACTACTACTAGTGCTACTAATAATATTACTAATCTACTACTAATATTACTAATACGAATAACCTAATACTAACACTATGTACTACTAATACTACTACTAATCTAGTACAACAAATCTACTAACACTACTACTAATCTAGCTAATACTTTACTAATTTACTACTATTCTACTATACTACTACACAACTACCAATCTTCTTCTTCTACTTCACAACTACTAATCTACTACTAATACTAATTCTTTACTACTACTACTACTACTAATTTCCTACTTCTACTTTTACTACTACTACTACTAATTTTCCACTACTACTACTACTACTACTACTACTAATTTACTACTACTAATATTCTATTTCCTCTACTACTACTAAACTACTACTATTACTACTAATTTTCTTATACTACTACTACTACTACTACTAATTTTCTACTTCTACGTTTACTACTACTACTACTACTACTAATTTACTACTACTAATATTCTATTTCCTGTACTACTACTAAACTACTACTACTACTACTACTACTAATTTTCTTATACTACTACTACTAATTTTCTACTTCTACTTTTACTACTACTACTACTACCACTAATTTACTACTACTAATATTCTATTTCGACTACTACTACTAAACTACTACTACTACTACTACTAAACTACTACTACTAGTTTGCCGACAGGATTGTTCCTGAGGGAGAGGGTGATGAGGACGACTTGGTCGTCGACGATGAAGATGAAGGTGATGAGGTGAATACTGACTGGGACGATGATGATGAAGATGGGGACGAGGGGTTCATTGAACCGCACACCGACGCGGACAGTGACAGTGACAGTGACGATAATTAGCAATTATGTAGTTGTTTGTATCTTATTCGCATAAGTTGTAATTTATTTATTTGTAATTGATGACTATTTTGGTACTTAATGAAATTCCTGCTTTACCCTAAACAAACTGACTCTATAGTTTAACTTTGCGCAAACATATTTTGTAGACGTGATTATGTCAGGTGGAAGTGGGATGGTGGCGGGGGCCAGCGGCCATGGTGACCACATGGAGGAGGACGTGCCTAGGCCTCCTGTCGTCCTAGGTGTGGACGCTGTCCAAGAAGTCGGGGCGACGGTCTACGTTGCGACGCCTTCGAAACCATACCTATCACGGCAGAAAGTGGAGACCGCTACCTGGTGAGTTTAAGTTGTTCTAGCCAATTATTATTTTTATATTTTTACTCATTTATTTGCTTCACAGTATCATAAATTACTTGTGTAGGTGGGAGAACACGCAGTACTCGGATTTTATGCGGGATTCCATTACCATGACATACGCGTCAACCCCTGGCGCCTACCGTAACTGGACGGAGGCGCCACCGGAAGCACGGGAAGCGATGTATATGCACTTCGCGGTAATTATCTCGTCACTGTTTCTAAGGTTTTCGTTGCACGATTTATACATTCAATTGTAGCTAACGAATCTTTTTTTTGACAAACAGAAGAGAGTGCGTATAGACCTGGGGTACGACCTCAGGTCGGATTATGAGAGCCGGATTAAGAAGAAGATAACCGACATATTCCAGCGAGCTGTCCCGAGGGTCGATATGGCGGACTGGATTCCGCAAGAGAAGTGGGAGATATTGAAGAAGAACGCTGCCGACCCAAGCTTCAAGAAGAAATCGGCGATTAAGTCGTCGAACAGGAGAGGTGGGCAGTTGGACGGGGTGGCCAAACCCACTAGCTGCCTTGAAAGTAGGAGTGCAGCAACAGCCTTCGCGCAGTTGGTAAGTGCTTATAACACAAGTAAAAAATTTTAGTATAATTCAATATATACTATTGGTAAATAAATGCTGAAAATTTTAACACTGTTATATGAAGGGCCCATCTGCAACCCCGATCCAGCTCTTGGAGAAGACGAAGAAGGGGAAAGACGGCAAGTGGATTGACCCTAGAGGACCGGAGATCGTTGTGAGTAGTAGTAATGTTTTTAAAAAATATACTAGGCATGAAAATTACGATATGATAGTATGTGTTCCCAAAGTTATAACACTGTTTCATGTTGCTGTTTCAGGAGAGCTACGAGAAAGCGGTGGAGGAGGCACGCGCCTCTGATCAAGCACCCAACACCTTGAAGATCTTCCACGATGTGACAGGTGGCTACAACTCAAAGAAAAGGTTTTGGGGGATAGGTAACGTGGCGAAAGAGCTCTTTCGCCCATGCTTGAACCGTGGTAAGGAGGTATCTGCGGACACATACCTCCCCACCGCCACCTCGCAGGAACGCACACTCAACGAGCGTATGGAAGATAAATTCGAAAGACAAGAAGAGCGCCTGAAGACATTGGAGAAGAGGTGCGAAGAGCAGGACCAGTTTATTCAGTTCATGAGGGAACGGTTCGCCATGGGGAACGAGGGATGCAATGGAGGACCACGCATGACTAGGCGCGACGATGACGACAACAACGATGGTCATCCCCATGGGTCAGAGCAGATTGAGTCCCTTTCGTAGGTAGTTCCGCTCTCTTATATATGTTACTTGTTTAGATTCTGGTTGCATCGTGTGTATATTTTACCAACTCCTAGATAGAATTCTGAACCTAGCGATGGTTGTCTTTGTAATATATTTTCATTTTCTATAACAGTACACTGGTTTATGTTTGTTTCGTTTTGTGGAGTTTTGTGAAGAAGATATGTACGATAGCTTTGATTGGAGTTATTGATGAATTGTTGTTTGGGATGTGCTGCTGTTGTGGTTTGTTGTAGGAGTGGGTTGTTTAATTGCAGATTCTTTTATTTCGCGCATATGGGGAGCTGAAAACAAAGAAACGATTTTTTTGTCAATAGGCTTTGCGTGGGATTAGCCGACGAAAAGTCAAACATTCTGTTGACTTTGCATCGGCTAATCCCACGCAAAGTCCATCAGTCAAATCTCAGTCAATGGGTTTGCGTGGGATTAGCCGACGCAAAGTCAACAGAATATTTGACTTTGCGTCGGCTAATCCCACGCAAACCCATTGACTGAGATTTGACTGATGGACTTTGCGTGGGATTAGCCGACGCAAAGTCAAATATTCTGTTGACTTTGCGTCGGCTAATCCCACGCAAAGCCCATTGACAGGGCGTTGACCTCCATGTCTTCGTATCGGATTAGCCGACGCAACGCCGACGCAAAACATATGCGTCGGATTAGCCGATGTAAAAAAAAATTGCGTCAAATTATAATGGCGACCGTTTGCGTCGGTTAATCCGACGCAATCTCCAGTTTGCGTCGGATATTGCCCATTTGCGTCGGATTTGTCCGACGCAATTCCGGCTTGATTTTTGTAGTGTGTTGGAAAGGGTTTTAGCGACTTCAGGAGGTCGTTCCTGACGTCTGGGGTTGTCGGGTGTGAGAGAAAGGTTAAGGATTGTGGAGATGACCGTACTACAGAATAACGAAGCTATACGGGCTAATGTCGCTAAGTGCTCGACCGAAGACGGCGTCACCGATCCTAGTGTTCGTCAGTTCATCTACACGGGCCGAGACAGACAAGACCCATATTGAAAATGTGAGTGGGGAGGGGAAGTGAGATTGGCTGGGCTCGCTTTTGGCTAGGGAGGTGGAAGCTTGCGTTATGAGGGTCAATGGTGAGAGACCCAAGCAAGCACACCCAAATGGCAAGGGAAAGGAAAAGTTGGACCGGTAGAGCCTAGCCGTTTAGTACTATGTTGTTTTAATTGATATTATGTGGCGTATTAGTACTAGTTTTTTGTAGGATTTTGCTTGACACGTCGTCATTTTCCGGGGTACCCGGATTTCGGATGCTCGATGTAAAGGGCCTCGACAAAGGCTTGATTCAATTGATGTTGCATTAATGAGAAGCACATTTTTATTATTTTTTTTTTTTTGGTGGCTCGTAACTCGATTCTTCATTTTGCCCGGAGCGCCCTTTCGGGTTTTCACTCCGTCCTCGGCTCACCTTTTGTTTTGTCTTTTCTTTTTCTCTTTTTTTTTGTCTTTTTTTTTCTTGACGACGGCTCGCAACTCGTTTTTTCATTTTGTCTGGGGTGCCTTTTCGGGTTTTCGCCCCGTCCTCGGCTCGTCGTTTGTGCTTCATTATTGAAATCATTCGTTAACCGGCACACGGGAAAGGTTTCGGTTTGCATGTGAATCGAGTTATTGATGTTGTTATTTGGTTGGTTGTATCCGAGGAAGGGTTGCCTATGTATCCGTGTTTAGACGGAACCAAACCATGTTCGTAGTTCTTATTGGTGTGAGTGATTTTGCTTTAGACTCGTTATGTCAATTATCGATGTGAGATGCTTTAGGGTGTATTACATGGGTTTTTACCCTATTTAAGAACTCAGATGAGGTGATCGGGTGTGACCTCTTGAACGTGATAATTACCGAGATATCGTGTTCAGGTCAGCTTGATTTTTGTGGAGTTATGGCTATGGGCTAAGGTTTCGTAATGTGGTAGGAAAGAGGAAGCTGAGTAAAAATGACTCAGACTTCAATCGGGTGGGTTGTAAATTACGTGGTATCTGATTTCCATGTCTGGCCCTAACGTTTGGGATTATCCTATTGAGCTTGAATCCTCAAAATTCCGGACTGTCTCCTAATAGGTGTCTCAGGAAGGTCTTAAAGGTTGTAATGTAGGGAGGCTTGTATTTGGGTGCTAGCTGACTGGCTTGTTCATTTTTTCTTTTTCTTTTTCTCTTTTTTTTGGCTTTTTGTTCGAACTTTGCATTTGAAGTCGAGTTGAATGATTGAGGTTTCATTTTGACCGTTTGAGTTTGGTCTTGATCATTAAATTGGGCCAGTTTAGTTTGGCCTTGGTTTCATTTTTTCTTTGGGCTCCTTTTGGCTATTTCAGACTTCTTCTTCTTTTTTTCAGACTAGCACCTATGGTAGGAATTGGTCGGTCTTTCTTTGAGGGATATTTATTGTGGGAAATGGGTTTGCCTTCCGTCTTTGATCGCAACCTAAGAGACTATCTAGATTTGTCATAGAATTCGGGAATGCTCATTCTAAGGGATGGTTATGTGGCTTTCTACACCAGGCATAGATAGGCAAAAAGAGAACACGGGACCTCGGTTTTTGTATTTCCTTGTTGTTTCGAGCTATGTTTGATTGTTATCGATAAATGGCATAATATAGAGTTTTAAGCGAGAAAGTGCGTTATTAAATCAAGCGATTGTTGAGGCGTATTACAAAGGAAGAAAAGTTTATTTCTTTTTATTTAGTAATGAGCGGGCTACGCGCCCGAGATATTATTTTCAGGGAGGTGGAGACAGGTCCCCTCGCACCTCCTGACTCGATACAAGAAACAAACAGACATTTGTTGTATTATTAGATCTAGGCTCTAAGACAAACTAGACTCTGACTCAGACACATATTTGCTTGTCTTAGTGGGTGCCCGTGGGTTCTCATTTTCGGCATCTTCCTTGATATTTAGGGTATCTTCCTTTATAGGGTCGAGGTGGGAACATTCAATAGCATGAACGCTAAAGGGGTTTGTGTTGTTATTTGGTTTCTTGGGTGGAGGGAGGGGAATGGTCCCGTTTTCGATCATATCTTGTATGACATGTTTGAGTCGATAGCAGGACTTGGTATCGTGCCCGTTACATTGGTGATATAGGCAATAAGCATTAGGGGTCCAACTTTTGCCTCGTCTGCCGACTGGTGGGTCCGGAGTGGAACCCATGGGTAAGAGTAACCCTTGATCGACTAGGCACTTAAGAGCTTCGGTGTAAGATGAATTGATTGGGGTAAACTCTCTTGGTGACCTTTCTACTTTGTTGGATGCGGTTTTATAAGGTCTGGGTATTCTTTCCGTATCGACTTTAGGAAGCTTTGATCGGGTGGAGCATTGGGATAATTTATCCTGGGTAGGCTTTTGGGCATGGTAATCGCTCGGGTTAGCGTTTGTCTCGCTTTCGATGTCTCTACTCTCAAGGAAATTGAGGCGGCTATTGATGTAACGGACGGAGAAAGTCAAACGGGTTACCGAAGTATGGATGTTGAGAACCAACTTGGTTAAAGTACTGACATCGTTGCGGATGCTTTCGATGGCGCTTGAATCTACTGACATGTTGGGGAATGATTCTAGTGGGAAAGGATAAAAAGGTAAGATTGGATCCACCGGGTGACTTAGAGACTCGAGGAATGCTCGTAACTGAGCGACGCGAGAATGAGACCCTTGACTCGCATGTGCGTGCAGTCATTGGTTTGGGGACTCGGGTGCTTTAGACTCTTAGTGTATTCGGCGAGACGCCTAACGGATCTTAGATCTCTGTGACGAGATGATTTGACACAAACCTCGGAGGTGAGATTTAAAGAAGACTTCTCAAAATGAGACGACCCAAAATATAAGACCTCAGGTAGAGGTGATCCTAGCAACTAATAAGGACAGTTAATCGCACGGTTGTACGACGTAAGGATTTGATCGCAATCCCGGCTCAGGATCAAAGAATTTTTATTTTTTTTGAAAACGACCGATACTCGCAGAGGAAAAACTTTCCTCTTTTTTTTTGAAAACTGATTTCGTAAAATTTAGGGTGATGATGGTATGGTGACATCGTTTGTGACGTAAAATGTGTTGCTATGTGGGTGTGTCGGGAATCCGGCGATAGCAATAGTGTAAAGGTTTTCTCTCTTTTTTTTGAAAGGAACAGGGTTCTTAGGGGAACCGGTTTTGAAAATGATGACGTGATGCTTTTATCGAGACTACTATTAATTAGCTAGTTCGATACTTGCGGTTAAGAGGTCTAATGACGGAGTTCTAAGGGTGTGACTAAATTCTTATTAAAGAACTTAGGTGACGGGTAGTGTTTTTTAGAAAAACTTTTGAAACAAATGGCCCACGTTTGTAGGTTGCCTTAATTGGCATTTGACGGTGGGGAAGGATGTATTGTGAAAAGTGTTTTGAGGATGTAACTGTTTTGGACTCATTGACTTCATTAATCGAAGTTTTGGTTGTGTTAACGGTATGTGTGCAAAAACATTTTTTTTGAAAATAAAATGTAACCGTTTGGTGTACCTTGATCCCATTAATTGGGAGCCTTGGTAGTATTAACGGTATTTGTTGTTTGATGGGTTTTACTTTAGCCATTTGATGACTTGAAAATATATTATGTTCAAAAATGTCGAGTGTAAAATTTGCCATGACGATGGCATTAAATTCTTTTTTGAAATCATGATTTGACCGGAGTATCGGCATTTAAGAAGTTGTCTTGAAAAGATGAGATATTTTTCGAAAATGGAATCTGGTGTGGTTGAATATGTTGGCGTGGTTGACTCCAGATTTTTAGTGTTTTATTTGGGTTGGATTGTTCAAACACGCTACACATAACTAGGAATGCATACACATATGCAGGATGCAGACACGGGTAGGTTAGGGTAGGCTACCGCCCACGAATAGTCTTTACTTAGGCATTGACAATTATCTGGGGAGACAAGTGTCGTACCGTTCGTTCGGAACTATCCGCTTATTATTCCCGCGGGGTACGCGTTATGCGGCCGGAGCGGCAATCGAGGATCTCTCCGCATGTCCTTAGAGATCTTACCGCGAAGAGGTCGATTGGTCCAGATATCGGTTAGGGTGGACTTTTTAGGGCCAAAACCTGTAGTGACCACAACTAGGAACTAAGAAATGAGCTTCACCAACCTCGTTCAAGTTACACCACCGCTGGAAACTTGTTTCCAAATCCCCAACGGAGTCGCCAAACTGTGGACGTCCGTCCGCACCGCCCAACGCCCCGCGCGCGACTCCCCCGGACCGACTCGGTTTTTCAACGTGTGGCGGCGGCCACCCACGTGGCCCTCTCCCTGCCGGGGGCCGGTCCGATCTCGTGTACGGGGTGAAGTGTCGGACCTCGATTTGGATGACGATCCGGACTTGTACTAGACGGGTGGGGGCACCCGTGTTTCTGTTTGGGAATCGATCGAGTCGTGGTTGTAAATGTTTAAAGGCCGTTTTGTTTGGTAAGGCGACCTTTTTAGTGAACTAAATTCGTTGCCTATTTGTGAAGTCGCCAGCGATTCAATTGTGGGGACTCGGAAACCGTTCAAGTCAACTTTGATCCCTTGCCGGCTCAAAGTTGAGTGGCACGGGACCTAAAGATAAAGACTTGTACCCTTAAGCACTCCATGCCTGGAATGACTCTCATTGCCAATGGTTTCGGACATCCGGAAACCGTCGATTCTGAGTAAGGGGTGAGGGTACGTATTGGGAAGCCAACATCCGATAGATGTCAACACCCAATCCCGCCCGCACTATATCGGCCTCTACTAATCAATCGGTGGGCTGATATCCTAGTTCTTTTGTTGTGGTGGAAATACTGTAACATCCGTTGTTTTAACCCTATGCCTTTTGCTACGTCGGTTGTTTAAGGACAAGTAAGTTTTATCGTCAAAGTAGTTTTTTTTACATTCTCTGCATTCGATTTCACGTGACAAGCAGGCCATGAAAAGATGCACGTAGGAGAGTAGAGATTACTAATATTATATGTATTAACAAATCAGTTTTAACGCGATAATACGAATATTAGTCGTTCTCGTGGTTTACCTTACCTGGTATATTCTGCTTAAGATGCGTCGGCTCGGTATTAATGAAGATGCGTCGAACCTAATAAGGCAAGCACCGGGACTAATACGGAACCGGACCATCACTTTGTTCAGTTTTAGTTGTTTTGCGTTTTGAATTCTGTGTTAGGTGATTTAGCATGCGATTATAAGGTCATAAAAGCAATAAATCATACGAAAAACTGTAAATGCGAATGTAAGTAAATCACATAGTGGGGAGTTTCACCCTCGGAGTATACACTAAACGGGACACGATGCATAGATAGCTTGAGAACGGATCTCGGAATTATTCAGGTCTATTTAATGTGTTTTAGTGTTTGTGGTTGAAGTTGGGACGTTACGTATTTTAGTAAGTGTGTGTGGACCTAGTGTCCACGTCTAATATTATCGTAGTGCATGATAATAGAAAGTAAGAATTTGGAAAGTTTTGTTTAGATGACAAACTAGTGACAACTCGATCAACAGGCGGATCCTCCTAGCTTGACCAGTGACTCCGGCAGAGCTCCGTTACCGTTTGACCCTTCCTGCGGCTATTCGACAGAGCTTTCTTGCTATAGACTGTTTCTGCGGCTAATCCGGCGGAGCTTCGCTACTAGACTTGAGCTAGTCGATCACAGGCACCTCGGGATCGAGTGGGGTGCTCAAAGGTGAGGATTGGCGTCGATGTCGCCTTTTTTATCGGAACTACGATCGAGTTGATCGAGTGCGAGCCCTTAGCGAGAGTATAGAGGGGGAAGAGAAGAATGAGAATTGTGTCGAAATGAGGGCGTGAAGGGGGGTATTTGTAGGTGTTTTCGGCCCTCGTCACCCATATGGGCGCCTGAGCTGAGGCGCACCGAGACTCAGGCGCCTGGGTTTAGGCGCGGGGAGTCTCAGGCGCGTGAGGCGAGGCGGTTGGAGTTTTGAAGATACGATTTTGATACTTTCCAAAACCGAGAGGGAGGAGCGTGATACTTAGCTTTGAGCCTAAGGGTTCCCGCGGCTTGACCTAGCGCCGTGGGTTTAGTGCGCCTCGGGTGTTCATCCCGAGGTTCGCTTGGTGCGGTGCTGACTCGGTTCGAGTTTCGGGATCGACTCGGGGTCCCGGTGTCAGAATTGACTCTAATTAGTGTTTATGCGACCGTAACGACACGACTAAGGCTGCCATCATGTTAGTTTAATTTGCCCGAGTAATTTATTTGATTCGTTCTATAGAAAAACTAACTGAAACATCGCGAACCCGTGTCGCGTTGCAGTCCTATCGTCATTGGGTGTTTGTTGGGCACTTCTGCAGCCACCAAGTCCAAATCTAGGTGTCTACAGAAGCCCACCATCCCGGTCGGGACGGGACCTATCACAGCCGGGAAGCCCACCATCACGGCCGGGACGGCCATGTTTCCTACCCCGCTTCGACGCTTCAGCTCCCTTATTCATACCACCCTATAAATATCTTGTATTGTTATAACTACATAACCCTAGATAGAAAACTTACATCCTTTTTTTTGGTGTAAACTGTTAGTATTATATCAATCACAAAACGAGCAATATACAGCAGAGTACCCTACATCCCGACCTAATTGGTCGTGATGAGTTTACTAATCTCCTCGACCTCCTTACAATTGAGATCATACTTGAGCATGACATTGTCTAGTCTAGTTTGAATATCATTCTTAATCTCATTTAGCACTTTTCTCGGTTGCTGAAGCACATAGTCTATTCTCGCCTTATTCCTCTTCATCCAAATTGTGTAAACCAGAGCCACCATCACCGCCGCCTGAACTCGTCCTGCAGGTCCGTCTGCAATCCGGAACTCAGGATGAGCCGGCATGTTCCTCTTCACCCATTCTTCCACACCCGCAGTAACTCTCTTACTGAACTCACACTCGAACATCAAGTGCTGTACAGTCTTAGTATCTGTTCCACACAGACAGCATTTGTCGTCTTCGCAACAGCCATTTTTGAACAGCTTATCCTTTGTATTAAGGCCCACATTAATCATAATCCAGGTGACCGCAGAATGTTTAGGTAAGTTCCACGCATTCCAGATGATCTTCGTTCCAAGGAACCTTGGGTTTTCTGCCCTTCATCCAGGTATATCCCCGCGCAACAGTGTAAACACCATTGTCATGGATCCATTCGTCATTCATATACCCTTCTTTAAGCTTTTCCTTCGTCTTACAAATAGTTCTCCAGGTTCACGCAACATCGCTAGGTGGGCTATAATCATGCCATCCTTAGATTAATTTCTCCTTAATCTTTTCTTAATCTTCCTTTAATCTTAGCTTAATCTTAGTACTTACTCTTGTATTATTGGTTTTCATGTAGAATCTATCAAGATTTGACAACCTTGGTGGATGATTTTTTGGTTTCCTTTTTTGCAAGTTTCAATGTTTTCATCTCTTCTCTAGTTGGGTATAATCTTTTTTCTCTATTTTCTCTTAATCTTTAATAGTTATTAAAGTTTTCATCTTTATCTATTATTTGTTGTTCATCCTTGTTTAACACTACAAAAATCAAGCCAGAATTGCGTCGGACAAATCCGACGCAAATGGTTTAAATCCGACGCAAAATGGTCATTGCGTCAGAATAGCCGACGCAAAAGGCCGCCATTATTTTTGGACGCAATTTTTTTTTTCGCCGGCTAATCCGACGTAAAGGTCTTTGCGTCTACATTGCGTCGGCTAATCCGACACTCCCTTTTCCCGGTCAACAGCCCAGTCAACGAGCCTTGCATCGGAATAGCCGACGCAAAGGCGAACATCGCGTCGATCTTGCGTCGGCTAATCCGACGCAGGGTTCTCTGTCTACGAGCCTTGCGTCGGAATAGCCGACACAAAGTCGATGCGATGTTCACCTTTGCGTCGGCTAATCTGATGCAAGGCTCGTAGACTGAGAACCTTGCGTCGGATTAGCCAACGCAAGGTCGATGCGATGTTCGCCTTTGCGTCGGCTAATCTTTCGCAGGGCTGGTTAAAAAAATTTATCGCCTTTCTGTTATTAGCTCCCTATATTCGGGAAATTAAACAACCTACAATTACACACCACTCCTACAACAAACCATAACAGGAGCACATCCCCCACAAAAATGACCCAATAACTCCAATCGAAGCGCCCGTACATATCTTCTTCACATAACTTCACATAACTCCACAAAATAACTCAACAATTATAAACCAGTGTACTTTTATAGAAAATGCTAATATATTACACATAAAATCGATACTGGGTTCACAATTTTACTTAGGATTTGGAGAAATATCTGGGTTCACAACCATAGTATAAGCAAGTAACATAAAAGAGAAGAACTACCTACGCAAGGGACTCAATCTGCTCCGACCCATAAGAATGACCGTCGTCGTTGTTGTCCTCCCGCCTACTAGCACGTGGTCCTCCGCTGCAGTTCTCGGTCTCCATGGCCCACCATTCCCTCATCATCTGAATAAACCTGTCCTGCTCCTCACACCTCTTCTCTAATGTCTGCAGGCGCTCTTCTTGTCTTTGGAATTTATCATCCATGCGCTCGTTAATTATGCGTTCCTGCGAGGCGGCGGTAGGGAGGTATGTGTCCGTAGATGGATCCTTATCACGGTCCAAGCATGGGCGAAAGAGATCTTTCGCCGCGTTACCTATCCCCCAGATCCTTTTCTTCTGGTTGTAGCCACCCGTGACATCATGGAAGATGTTCAAGGTGTTGGGTGCCTCATCAGAAGCTCGTGCCTCCTCCACCGCTTTCTCATAGTTCTCCTGAAACAGCAACATGAAACAGTGTTATAACTTTTAGAACAACATATACTATCACATCGTAATTTTCTTGATTAGTATATTTTTGAAAAACATTACTTCTCACAACGATCTTCCGTCCTCAAGGGTCAATCCACTTGCCATATTTACCCTTCTTCGTCTTCTCTAAGAGCTGCACCGGGGATGCAGTTGGGCCCTTCATAGAACAGTGTTAAAACTTTCAACATTTATTTACCAATAGTATATATTGAATTATACTTAAATTGAGTAGTTATGTTATAAGCACTTACCATTTGCGCAAAGGTTGTTGTTGTGCTCCTACTCCCAAGGCAGCTTGTGGATTTGGCCACCCCGTCGACTTGCCCACCTCTCCTGTTCGACGACTTAATCGCCGACTTCTTCTTGAAGTTTGGGTCGGCAGTGTTCCTCTTCAGTTCCTCCAACTTTTCCTGCGGAATCCATTCTGCCTTCTCAACCCTCGAAACAGCTCTCAGAAATATGTCGGTTATTTTCTTCTTTATCCGACTCTCATAGTCTGACCTGAGGTCGTACCTCAAGTCTATACGCACTCTCCTCTGTTTGTCAAAAAAATGATTCGTGGTGTTACAATTTAATGTATAAATCGTGCAACGAAAACCCCAGAATGACAGACGAGGCACTTATCGCGAAGTGCATATACATGGCCTCCCGAGCTTCCTGGGGCGCCTCCGTCCAGCTACGGTAGGCGCCAGGGGTAGACACGTAGGTCATGGTTATGGAATCCCGCATATAATTAGAGTATGTCTTGTCCTCCCACCTACACAAGTAATTTATGATAATGTGAAGCAAATAAATGAGTGAAAATATGGAAAACAACTGGTTAAAACAACTTAAACTCACCAAGTAGCGGTACGGACTTTCCGCCGTGATAGGTAGGGCTTCGAAGGCGTCGCAACATAGACCTTCGCCCCGACTTCTTGCACAGTGTCCACACCTTCGACTTCAGGCAGAGGCACGTCCTCCTCCATAGGGGTGGCGTCACCATGGCTACTGCTACCCGTCACCATCCCACTACCACCTGTCATAATCACGTCTACAAAATATGTTTGCGCAAAGTTAAAATGTAGAATCAGTTAGTTTAGGGTAAACCAAGAATTTCATTGATTACCAAAGTAGTCTCCAATTACAATTAAATAAATTACAACTTATACTGAATAAAATACAAAGAACTACATAACTGCTAATTATTGTCACTATCACTGTCCGCGTCGGTGTTCGCTTCAATGAACCCCTTTTGGTCTGAAGGCTGTCTTGTTCGATACATCAATTACGGTGTTGATAATCTGCTCAAAGAAATTCTTCTCGATATGCATAACATCAAGGTTGTGTCTGATAAGCAGAGTGTGCCAGTACGGAAGTTCCCAGAGTATGCTCTGCTTCCACCAACCTTCCTTCTTGTCCTTCAATTTTTTTCAACTGTTGGTGGGTAGCGTGTACTATTGTAGGGTACTTCTGGACATCTGCCCATATCTCATCGCCTGATAACCGTTTACATGCGATCCTACTTTTATTGGGTTGTTTCTTCAAGAAAATCTTACAGTTATGCCTAAATGAATGGTCGGAAGGTAGAAACTGTCTGTGACAGTCAAACCAAGACACCTTTCCGCTATTTTTAAGCCAAAAGGATTTTTTGACCTTCGATTGACAGTAAGGACAAGCACGGTAACTCGTTGTACTCCAACCAGACAACATCCCGTAAGCTGGGAAGTCGTTGATGGTCCACATCAGTGCTGCCCTTAAATTGAAACTGCTCTTCCTCGACACATCGTACGTGTAAACCTCATTAACCCACAAACTTTTTAACTTCTCAACAAGTGGTTGGAGATACACGTCCATATTGGCTTTCGGGTTCCTAGGGCCAGGAACAATAAGGGACAGGAGAATAAATTGTCTCTTATTGCATAACCACGGAGGTAGGTTGTACGGTGTCAGAATAACCGGCCAACATGAGTACGACTTGCCAAACTGCCCGTACGGTGAGTAACCATCTGTGCACAAACCCAAACGTACGTTGCGCGGCTCTTTCAAGAACTCCGGATGTTTGACATCAAATGTCTTTCAAGCCTCACCATCGCTAGGGTGTGTCATCATACCACTAACCCTTTTTTTTAGTTATTGTGGTGCCAACTCATCTCGGCCGCAATTTTCTTTGTCGCATACAGTCGTTGCAGCCTCGGACCTACTGGGAAGTAAGTCAGAACCTTAGTTGATACTCTCTTCCCCCTAGTATTTGCAGTTGGACTCTTGTACCTCTCTGAACCACATTTCCTACACACGTCGAGGTCCAAATCTCCCTTCCAGAACAACAGCATCCGTTCGGACACGAGTCTATCTTTTCATGGGGGAGTTGGAGGCCCTTCAACACATTTTTAACCTCGTAGAAATTATTTGACATGACATTCTCTATTTTCCGTAGAAGGTCACTAATCAGTTGGATCCAACCATCTAAATGTCTTAAGGCCATGTTGCTCTCGCACTTCAAAGTCAGCATCCTTGAAGCGACTTGCAACAGACTCATACCCACCCGCCATAAACTGGGAGCTCAACATTTTTTAGCATTTCGAAAAAGAAAAGGAGTTGTGGGTTGGGTTCGTGCTGCACTTCTTCATCGCTTAAGTTGTCTGGGTTACGCTCCTCCTCCATTATGTCCTCAACCGTCGTACGCAGTGCGTCCTCCACGAAGTCCCAGTACGGATTTTCGCGAACAGGTTCTTGCAGGCGACTGGTGATATTTTAATTTTCACCATGATATGTCCACACGTAGTAGTTCTCAACAAAACTGTGCTTGTATAGATGTTGTTTGACATCGACTTCGTGTTTTAAGGCACGGTTTTGACATTTTCTACATGGGCATCTAAGCTGCTCGCTGGTGTAGTGGAGGTTATTATCTAAGGAAAACTTGATGAACTCCTTGACACCATCTCTAAATTCTATTTTCGGCCACTTATTGTCGGCCAGTCTCTCGTACATCCACCTCCGTTCTACTCTATCCATTCTATATGGATTGAACTATAAATGATCAGGGTATGTACACATGAAAAAAATGGCGTGGGGAAAGAAGTCAACAACATCGAATTTGAAGTAGGCGACAACAACAGGGGAAATGCACATTGAAGAAAAGTTCGCGAATTTCACCATCAGTTCGAACTCTCACAACCATCAATTTAGAAACGATTCATCACCGGGGACCTTATCACTCCAACCTAAACCCATTCTTGTGCGTTCCATGTCACTGACAAACACGAAATTGTGTAATGTCGATAAGAGAAAAATTCGGCAGCAATTCGCCTCAGTTCTCCAAAAGCACAATGTGGAATATATGAAAACTCCACATATGCAATCGAAGAACATTGAGGGAATTGTCACCAAATTTTTCTCTTACCAACACAACACAATTCCATGTTTACCACCTAAGCGACATGAAAAGCACAAGAACAGTCCCAAAACGGGGACTGCCCAAGAATTACTCCTAATGAGTAACTCTTGAACGGGCACTAGGTAGGTCTGAGTAGATTTCAAACAATCCTCATGCACAATACATAACGAAAACAAATAACAACAACAATCATATCTCAACACAATCATCCATAGCATTAATACTTACTGTTATTACCACCACTAACTGCTGAAATTTAAAAAAACAAAAACGAATTTCCCTTTTTTTATGTAGTAGAAGTAGTAGTAGAAAATTAGTAGTAGTAGTAGTAGTAGTAGTAGTAGTAGTAGTAGTAGTAGGAGGAGGAGGAGGAGGAGGAGTAGTAGTAGTAGTAGAGGTAGTAGTAGTAGTAGTAGTAGTAGTAGAAAATTAGTAGTAGTACTAGATTAGTAGTTGTGTAGTAGAAGAAGATTAGTAGTTGTGTAGTAGTATAATAGTAAATTAGTAATGTATTAGATTAGTTTTTTTTTGTCAACGAAGAGCGCACTTAGTCGCATTACAATATAGGGGAGGGGGATTCGAACCTGAGACCTATTGTCCCAGAACACCTAGCCTTAACCACTGGGCTAAGACATCTTCGGTTAATGTATTAGATTAGTAGTAGTAGTAGTAATGTTAGTAGATTTGTTGTAGTAGATTAGTAGTACATTAATTAGTAGTATTAGTAGTAGGTTATTAGTATTAGTAGTATTAGTAGTAGATTTGTAATATTAGTAGTAGTATTAGTAGAAGCAATGAAGTATTTTATTACTTCATACTACTACTAATACTACTACTACTAGCACTACTAATACTACTACTACTAGCACTACTAATGTACTACTACTAACACTACTAATTAATCTACTACTAATACTACTACTCATCTACTTCAACAAATCTAATTCATTATACTACTACATACTAATATAGGGGCGAATCTAGGATTTAGGGATAGGGGGGCGCTATTAAAAAAATTCATGGACGATATCTCAAAAAAAAAAAAAAAAAAGACATCAAAATATTTAAATTTCATTGTCGATATTACATGCTACTATAATAAAAAAAATTACAATCTAAGAAAAATCTAAAGCCATCCGACGAGGATTCATATCTTGAAAGCGCTTTATAACATCATCATACCTAACTTGTGCAAAAAAATCTCTTTCAATATAAGGGACTAAACAATCATTCAAAAAATCGTCGGCCATACTATTTCGCATATAATTCTTCATATACTTCATGGAGGAGAAAACTCTTTCCACACTTGCCGTTGCCACCGGAAGTATTAACACAAGCTTCAATAACAAATAAACACGTGGATATGCAACATGTTTCTTTGTCTCAACAAGCATAGTTGATAGTTCACAAAGACTCTTGACATGATAAAACTTTGAATCCCTTCGCATATCACTTACAAAAATATCAAGTTCAAACTCAAGTGTTTGGATATCAACATCATCAAACTCATTAGGATAGAACTTTGCAAGTCTCACAAATTTGTCCTTATCGAAAGAAGCAAACCCATCGACGGGACTAAAACAAGCCATACATATTAGCATCTTCATGCTTCTCTCATTAAATCGGCTATTAGTTCTTAGAGTTGCGAATCCAAAACACTTATAAACATGTCAACTCGAAATCGGTGTAAGTTTGTCACATTAGTAAGGTGACGTCTTGATCTTCTCGGAGGAGAATAAAAATCGGTCATATTCGGGACTTCAATCTTATGTTTTTCACAAAATTTAGAAACAGTACCAAGAAATTGGTCTCATCCATCATTCCTAAACTTTCCCAAATGCTCTTTAGTCAAATCAAGAATAGTCATGGCATTAACAATGTCTTGATCTTTTCTTTGTAATGCTTCACACAAAGAGTTGGTGTATCCATACACTACCTTCATTAGATGTAACATGAAAACAAACTCAAAAGATTCAAGATAACCCATCCCATTTACGGCTTTAGCATGATCATCGGTGGATTTAGCTTCTTTAATAAGTATCTCAAAAACATCAACAAGTGTAGCATATAAAGACATGACTCTCAAAATTGATTTATAATGAGACCCCCACCGAGTTTCTCCCGGTCTACTCAAACCAAGTTCTTGATTCAATCCTTTACCACTTTCACTTTCACTCGATGCTAATTCCTCCAAAATCTTATCCTTTTGAATATCTCTAACTTTCTCCAAACGTTTACAAGAATATCCAATATTATTAAGCACAACTCCAAGATGAAGAAAAAAGTCGGCACAATATGTGTTTTCTCTAGCAACCGCCATTAATGTCAATTGAAGTTGATGAGCAAAACAACGCACATAATATGCATATAGACTATCCCTCATTATCAAAATTTTCAAACCATTAAGTTCACCTCTCATGTTACTAGCTCCAACATAGCCTTGACCACGGATGTTTGACATACTTAAGGAGTGATCACGAAGTAGTTTCTTAATTTTCTCAAGAAGTGTCAAACTAGTTGTATCTTTCACATGCACAATCGCAAGAAATCTCTCACAAACTTAATTCTATCAACATAACGCAAACAAAGAGCTAATTCTTCCTTATGAGACACGTCACTAGACTCATCGGCAAATATCGCAAAGTAATCACCATTAAGATCTTCAATAATAAGTTTAGTAGCCTCTTTGGCACAACACTTAACTAGTTCTTTTTGAATGGTCGAGCAAGTAGCTTGGTGATTACCCGGAGCCTTAGCAAGAACAACTTTAGCCACACTTTCATTGTTTTTAACATGCCAATCCAAAAGTTCAAGAAAATTACCCTTATTACTTGATGTTGCACGTTCATCATGCCCCCTAAATGCTAGTCCTTGTCTCAAAAGATATTCTAAACAAGAAAGAGAGCATAACAAGTGAAATTTATATTGACTCCTAGCTTCATCACTTACTTTCTCAACTTTCTCGATTATTGATGCTTGCTTATTAACAAAAAAATCATATTTTTCTTTAGCCACATTGTGAGCACTACCAACTTTTCCAACATGTTTTCTAAATCTCTCCACCGCATTTTTCCAATTCCTATACCCCCCAGCCTCAAACTTATTTGCATTCGGAATACTTGTAGAAACTTTGAACAAGTAACAATAAAAGCAAAAGGTTGCATCCTTTTCCCCACTATATTCAAGCCAATCATAACTATCATACCAAAGATCTAAAAAACGGCGCGTTGTCATACCTTGTGAAGTTGAAGGGAAATCGCCCTTAGGTCTAGATCTCTACATGGACCCCTTCCGATATATATCCTTCTCACGGCATCTCGATCATTCACCGGGTAAGATGATATTGGCTTACGTTTTCCCGGATCATGTAGAGGATCAAGAAGGAGAACATTATGATCTTCACTTTGATTACCCTCTTGCTCACTTTAATAACCCTCTTGATTTAGTTCACTTTGATTAACATCACACTACAAGAGATAGATGATTAGATGACATTTATCTTGTAGCATAAATTAAAATGCCACCTAAACTAATCTTATGGTGACACTTAACCTTGCAATAAATTAAGTGCCGCCTAATCTAATTTTTTAATTTCCACTGACATTCACTATATACTCCACAATTAACTAATTAATCACTCCTTAAAAAAACAAAAACCTTTAGGATAGTACTCCGTACTTTCTATTCCCCTCAAATGCATTCCTAAATGTAAAACCTAATTCCTTCAATTAGGAGACAATTATCGCGATCAATCAGGTCTAATTTATTTCTCTTTGCTTCTTCTGCAGGTGTTCTCTTCAATTTCCTTCTCATTGATTTTAATTTAGGGTTTAGGTTCAACTCGCCGATTGAAAATTGTTCACATTAGTATGTCAAATTGTAAATTATACTCCGTAATAGTATTTTAATTGATTTTATATTGTGATTGTGTTGTTGAATCAAAATCATTCACCGTTCACCACTAATTTCGGAAAGTTGTGGTTCAAATGTGTTGTTGCTTGTCTGGCGAAATGTTTTTTTGGTCTGTTCGTTATCGTAATGATTTGCTGTTGTTTCCGTGCATTTTAGTTCGAAAATAGAGTTGTCGAAAATTAGTAGGTATATCAATTTTGTAGGATTTCAGGAAAATGAGAGAGGGTAGTATGGTTGCTTTGTGATTGCATCGAGCAAGAATGCAGACCCTGTCACATGCCCAGTGCAGGAACCATGTCGACCTCCCATGACGAAGGTGTCGGGGTAAAGGCCAAGTCATTCTTCCCAGAGCACCATGCTTGAATGGGAAATGGGATAAATATTCACACTTGAAGTGATTTTCTTGCTAGATATGAACATAAGTTAGTGGCAGTGAAGCAAAATGTAAGGAACGACAAGTAGAGGTGTGACATGTGAATGTGAAAAAAGTCCTATCATTCTCTTCAGTCTAATTGAGCAATGAACTCTAATTGTCCTACTTTCATTTCGGATCGTTGGTTGAAATTGAGTTTTATGTAAATGTCCTATTCTTAAAACATTGAATATTCAAGAGATGAAACCTTTGGTCTATCTATTTGTAAGGTGGAAACTTGGGACATTGTTTTAGTGTTCCAGATCACTTTTCTCAAGAGAGAATAACACTTATTCAAAAGTGTGTGCATATCCATGTACTTAGGAGGTACGTTTTTATATAATTTGACATATTATACTCCTTGATTGTTTTTCGACTTATGCAGGAGTTACTAAACCATATTTGCACCTCAAAGCATTTGGTTGGACCATATTAAGGTAACAACGTTTGTGTTCTTTCTTAAATAATTAACGTTTTCATTTTGTAGCATATTAAGAATAAAAGCACTTGTGTTTTAAGATAACAACCATTGTTGCGCCACAAAGCATCTGTGTTTTTGTCATAAAGAGCCAAAACTAAGAATAACAACATTTGTATTCTGTAACCGAGGATGTTAAATATTTAGGCCTATGTTTCTTATATAGTTCTCACTGCCACAACCACATCATTTGTGCTTCATGACTAGTGGCATTAGTATATGTCACAGGATGTGTGATTTGGATGGAAGCCAAAGCGTTAATGATAATTCTCTGAGCTACACATCGAGGTACTTCAGCTAGCTTAGCTCCATGAACGAGTTTATATTCTCACATATTCCATGTTTGATTCTTAATTTTCTAGTTTTCCATCTATTCCCCCGTTGTTTTAATTGTTTATCTCATTTAAAATGCTATGTTTGGAGAATCCTTCTCATTTAAGTTCTTATTTTCTCTCTTTTCTCTCGTAGAGCATTCTTAATATGTACTCGTAACTAGAAAGCCCACGGGATCAACATTGATCGCTCATATATGGAATTTACCTAAGAACAAAATCATCCTTCATTTGATTTATATGAACGACCATGAGAAATAGTAAGTCTTTATTTTATTTTTTTCACAAACACAAATAATCTTTATATCGGGTCCAAAGTATTTATTCTTGTGTAAATTTTACAGGTGATATGCGATATAAAATCTGGTTTCCTTTCTCAGGCTACGGCGGATCATAACAATAGGATATATGACATTTTGGCTTGGACAAGCCTTATCATAATCAAATTAAGAAGCAATGGCTTTGCCAAGAGATCCAGGCCTGAAACTAAAGCTTGAACGAATGTTCTAATAGATCTTATGTAATCCCCTAGAAAATCTAACGCAATACAGTGGCGGAAACACTGTAGAGTGGGATTAAAACACACTGACAAACTATATCTTATTAAAAGAAATGGTAAGTCAATACAAAGGCCTCTTTTTACAAAAGGGCTAAAAGCAAAATCTCCAAACGGGTTTATACAAATCCATAAAAAACACGAATGAAGGAAGAGTAGGATCCACGCTACTCGCTAGCTCACACCCAAAACCCAGCAGCAAATACCTGTCATGTTATAAACATAACAGCCACGTCAGTAGGGAGTAACTCGGACGTTCTCCCAGCCATATTATATCATATGGAAAAATAATAGTATTATTATATCAAAATAGTTAAAATGGAAAACATTAAAAGATATAATAAAAATAAGCTTTCGGAGAAAACTTAAAATATTGGAATAATAAAATCAGAACAAGTTTTCAGAAGAAAACTTCAAATATTTGCCAACCTGCAAATCAAAACGTATCGATAATAATAAAAATATTCAAAATGGCGTTATGGATATATTCTGTGTAGAAGGTCAGACTTTCACCAGGAGAATACTAAAAACTAGCTTCGATAACCTAGTTTAAACAAATCAAACATCGGTCTCTAACTAGGCTACTCAACCATAATAGGACGGCGACTTATAAATGCGTGGCCCTAGTTTAAGACAATGCACACCCCTCCTGGGATTACCTGTCACCCAGTTCAACTTATGACGGCGACTTACTGCGAGGCCTAAGCTTAAGGTCAAAATGTACACAACTCCCGGGATACCTGTCACCCGGTTCAACAACTAATGTACCGATTCCTGATACACTAGCCTTATAGTTGATGGCAAAACCGTAAACCCCAAATTATATTACTCTAACCCCACACTTGACTTTATTCCATAACTCCAAAACATCCATTATCGATATTCAAGAGATATAATCATTATAAATAATATGGAGATGAAAGGAATAAACATTTTATATTATGAGGGAAACTTTCAGTAAATAGAAACTTACTATTTTTAGAAATTTACTTAAAATAAAAATAGAAATAGTCTTATAGAAAATACGGAAGTTATTGAAATAAGTGAAAATGTATAAAAATAGCATTTCCAACGAAATTAGCATTTTATTATTATCGTCGTTATCGTAACTTTAATATACTTCTAAATTCGTTACTCAAAATATAAATAAAATATAAAAAGTCATTTTATAGTATTTTATAAATAATTAGAAAATCGAGTTAAAACTATAAATTTTAAAAAAGAGATGTTTTATGAAAACGATATCAAAATTAATTGAGTCACGAGTTTTATAAATGAAATGAATTTACAAAGATTTCAAAGTATTTTTAACAAATAGCTTTTATTAATAAATAATACGGATTTTACAAAAAAAATAGTCAATTGTAAACAAATAAGAAATTATTAGTGAAAATAGTCTCGACTAAAAATATATTTAAAACAAAATCGACTATTTTGTCATTTATTATTATAAGTCATAAAACGAAATTAATTTATTGAACAAGTATACAAATCTCGATTATAATATAAAAATACGATTTTGAGTTAAAATTATAAATTAACGAAATATGAAGAAAGTATGAAATCGATATTATTTAGTTACTAGTAGTGTCACGATAACCAACAAAATATTATAAAGATCGTAAATAATTAAATTACTAACGATTTATAAAACAATACCGAAAGTTGTAAAAATATTTATAAGATACAAAATTTTGAAATAATATTAATAGCAAATAATAAATAGCTAAAATTATAAAACCGGAGTTAAAAATATTTACTACAAACTACTACTCAAACATACGATATAAAATCGAGTAACGTCCTAAAGTTACCTTTAGTCGAAAATCCAAAACGATCATGCACTTGTCATTAATTGCGTCCTCGCGAAATCCAAGAAAACTCGAAGATAAATGGAGAACCACCAAGAGAATAGAAACACGAAAATTGGGAGACGAAGAACACGGACTCGCCATCTTCAAACAGCAACCGGCGAATAGCATCACGAAAGTCGACAGCAGCAGCAGAAAAGAAACGAACAACATAAGACGGAAGGGTAAGTAGCAGCAATGGCAGGGAAGAAAAAGAAAAGGGAATAGAAGGACGACAACAATAGCGGCGAACACGACATCGAACATCGAACGAGCATCAGTGGACAGTGTCAGAAACGAGGACGAGCCGACAAACCGCAACAGCAATACGCATAAGTAACAGTAGACAGTAGCGGTAACAACAACAACGCACAAATAACAGCAGAAGATGACCGAACTAGACTGAAACACGGCCGAAATCGAGGAAGAAGGAAGAAAAGAATAGAGACAAAAAGGCAGTAGCATAAACGGACAGCAATAGAAGCAAGCGCAAAAGAAATCGAACAAACAGCAGCGCGAAAACAGGACAGAGAAGAAGAAAAACGGCAGCAACCCGACAAACGAAATCGGAAAGGAAGAAGAAAATAAGAAAATGGAACGAGATGGAGAAATAAACAGAACAATCGAAACGCAGCAGCAAAACAAAACCGAGACAGAAAAACAAGAAGACCACGAAGAAGAAGAAGAAGAAGAAGAAGAAGAAGAAGAAGAAGAAGAGCAGTAGCAGGACAAACATGGACACACGGACAGCAGTCACAGTAATTGCGTACAGCAGCAGCGGGGACACATACAACAACACGGCAGCAGTGATCACGTACAAGGAGGAAAAAGCAGGAGAAGACGAGGAAAGAGATGAAAACAGAGAAGAGGAATTACCGTAACAGCAGCATAATGCAGCAGCAGCAACGAAGGACTGCAGCAGCAGCAACGAAGGACTGCAGCAGCAGCAGCAGCAGCAGCAGCAGAGGGTCGAGATGATGGGGTTGAGGGGAAAAGAACCGATATTGAAGAGAAAACCAAAACAACAAAGGAGAAGAAAAACAGAGAACGAGATGGACCCACTTCGACTAATAGCAGCGGCGGCAGGCGCGAGCATCAACCATCAGAGAACGATGATACAAACTGATGAACAGGGAGGAAAAAGGATGCGTGAAGACTGGTGGTGATGGCGGATGAACGAGGATGAACAAGGAAACAGAAGAAGGAAGGGGAAACGTAAGATGGAAGGCGTAGAAGACAAGGAAAACGGTGGGATGAAGATAGCAGATGAAGGGGGAAGAATGAAAAACTGAAGCGGTGGGTAACATGAAAGGTTGGGTGAACGTAATTAAAAGGATTGACTGAAAGTTTTAAAACAAAACAAAAAAAATGGGAAAGGAGGGTTGAATTACCAGATATTAAAACGGGGTTAGATATACGGGTTAACGAAACGGACTGGGTAGGAGAAATTTCGAAACGCTAAATTGACCGACCCACGAAATCGAATTAAAATCGAGTTAATAAATAATCGGACCGTCTAATAAAATGAGTAAATAAATTATTCGAGATGGAAACGAAATTTATAAATAATTAGACGATGAAATAGTATATCCCGATAAATAATAAATCTTCGATAAAGTAAATTAAATTGATTTCTCGAGGAAAGGTAATAAATATTTTGACGAAACTTAAAATAAATGAGCTTCGAGCCGAAAATAGAAATTCGAAATTAAATATAAATAAATATAAAGAATTTAGGATTTAGATTGTCGAAAGAGACTTTCGATAAGAATTAGATTAAATGTATAAAATGAATCGAAACAGAAATAAAAATATGTTTTAAATATAAGAAGAGTTTCCGAGTCAAATAGAATTTTAGGAGTGAACGATTAAACGATAAATTCTTTTTATAATAATTTTAAGAATTACGAGTTAAATCGTAAATAAAATAAAAATACGAATATAACTTTAATTATAATTTTAAATTATAAAATCAGGGGTGTTACAATCTTCCCCACTAAAAAGAAGTTTCGTCCTCGAAACTAACAAAAACATAGTAATAGAATGGAAAACAAGGTTATAACACTTGAAGAAAAGGAGACTGCTTAGCTCGCATCACAATCTTGGTTTAAATTTTCGCAACTTAAACGTGATATGAAATCACAATTGAGGACAAAATTCATTTCAAGATAATTTGGGCTCGGTTCCCGAAGTTTAAAATCTTTTAAATAAATAAAATCGCAAGTAAAAAATTATTTGATAAAATAATGACGATAGATAATATTTGTAAACGAACTCGAGGGGAAAGAGTACCCAAATATTTTCAAAACAACAGTAAAACGTTTTAATTAAGAAATTCGACAATACTTTGTTTTAAGACGAAACAAAAATTCGAGAAATCAAGTTTTGTAGTTAGTAAATAAGAATCGAATCAGTCGACAAACATTTTCAATAACAGATTTAAAGTCTAAGGACAATAAAACAAAATTTAGACATACGGAGTTTTTCGAAAATATTAAATCGTTTTACATAATACTCTTATAAAAATTCAAAATATTTGCAATTACGAAAGTTTTCATAAAATCTCGATCACGCAAAAAATCAAAATTGAAATTTTAAATAATTTCGAAATACTTTAAAATAAATTATTAAGACCCTTCTGAAATATGACCAAAATAAAACAAAAACGAAATAAAAAGTTTTGAAATTTATAACTCAAAATGTTAAAATTTCACGATAGCCCAAAATTTTATATTAGTCAAACTTTTCAGGTGATAGGTTCGGGAAAAAGGTAAACGGATTAATAGAGTCAGAGTCAACGACAAATCGAAACAGAAATTTTTCAAACCCGATAAAGAAGTCAAAGGGATTGACCGAAGCAGAAGTAGCAGGATTAACGAAAAGCTACGGGGAGGAACGAAAATGAGAGTCAAACGGAGCTCTCAAGGGATTACAGAAGACGTTAACCATCTCGAGATTCCCGGTACGACTCCCACAACACGGGTTCCTAATTTCAATCAAACAACGTTAAGTCGAAAATTAGGTACACTAGGTGGAACTACCCAGTCACAATCTCCAAATAAAATGTCTTACGTGATTATCCAATCGTTCAAACGACACGATACTAATCCACAAATGCTTTAAAATCTAATATCATCCATTAAAATCTCAACGGCCATCACAACACACCCAAACTCGCAATCGATAAGGCTCCTAAATCCAAAGTTCATAAGGTTTAAACTCGAGGTGTACTCCAAATTTTTCGAGTAAGAAACACTAAACAAAGTCCACCGAATTAACATGGCTCGGGTACGAAAATCCTCAAAAATGATCATTAACATATTTATAATGCCACAAGTACACAGGAGTTGGGAAAGTACAATAAATCCTCAAACACGCTCAAACCAATAGGTAATGGCGCACACACTCACATCTTCAAACACGTCATCGGGTTAAGGTTTCTAAAGATTCCACCAAATTTCATATTGTATCGGCGAAACCACCAAAATATTTATTAATTCAACGAAGCCACAATCTCGTTGGTCTAAGGGTTTTGAACTATAAATCCATCAGGATGACTCGCATTAAGTATTCCTCAAAACAACGCGATAAATCAAACATATAATTGTACAATATGTTTCTCTCCTTCAAGGTTAACAACAATTTATCCAAGTTAGATCATTCCACTCCAAAGTTTACAGGTTACAACCTTAAACAACGATCAACGATCAAATCCATAAGAAACACGGTAATCTATGTCAACCAAAATTTCTAACGACATTAATGAAAACCTTTATTGGTAGCACAACACTCAGGCAAACACTTTAAACAATACTCTATGATCCCAAATATTCATGATGCATCCATCAAATAAGCATTAGGTGAGAAACCCAAAGTAATATTATCGGTTACAATTAGTTCGGTTCTAGGTTAGGTACTAGATATCCATCAAATATGACATACTCTTACTACCTCAAAATATATTCAACTCTAAGTCCTCCAAATAATCAAGTAACCTATAACCCAATGTTCAGTGTCTAAAGTACCAACCTAATTCCATTAATTGACAATTTATCATTCAAATTGATCCTCAAAAGCTTACTAAGATAGATAACAGGGTACAACTCACAACCCTCAAGCCATAGGTAACAAGGGTTTACTAAACCTCAAACATCTATATCCTTTCACGGGGTTCACTGAGACGGAAATCGGTCTAGCCAAAGAATCTCAAGTGAAAGATGGTAGAGTAGAAGAATATAACAAGGATTCACCAAGCGGATGAAGAAGAGAATATAAAAGAGAAGAATTAGAAGAAGTAGAGGAAGGAAGAAAAGAGTCGATGATACTATATTACTAAGTACTTGAACCCAAGGAGAATCTTCGGGCCTCCAGAGTTCACGCGGGATCCAAATGGCTTACTTCATCTTCTTGTAGAGGAACAAGCATGCAAGTCTTGGGTCGCTCCATCTCTATCTACTGCGACATCATGGAACAGGAATCTACTCTTGATCATCTAGCCTATAGCTTAAGTAAACTGAACCGGAGCTAAAAGTCACCATCGGCATCTTTCTTGGAGCACCAAGTTGTCCACTCGAGCCAACAGTCGTTGAGCGTTCTAAGCAGGTCTTGTCCCGATCTGGAGCAGCGTCATATCAACCTCTTGTTCATTCATCTTCTTCTAGTTAAAAGCAACAAATATTCAGTGCTAATCATTGAGTTACAAGAACATATAAACCTAACAGTTAAGTCCTTAATTAGGTTTCTACCCATCTCTAACTAATATTTTATTAACATTCAAATCATTTACGAGTATTTTTCCTAAAATCAGGTGTAAGCGTCGGGAGCAACAATGCTCTGATACCAACTGTAATCCCCTAGAAAATCTAACGCAATACAGTGGCGGAAACACTGTAGAGTGGGATTAAAACACACTGACAAACTATATCTTATTAAAAGAAATGGTAAGTCAATACAAAGGCCTCTTTTTACAAAAGGGCTAAAAGCAAAATCTCCAAACGGGTTTATACAAATCCATAAATAAACACGAATGAAGGAAGAGTAGGATCCACGCTACTCGCTAGCTCACACCCAAAACCCAGCAGCAAATACCTGTCATGTTATAAACATAACAGCCACGTCAGTGGGAAGTAACTCGGACGTTCTCCCAGCCATATTATATCATATGGAAAAATAATAGTATTATTATATCAAAATAGTTAAAATGGAAAACATTAAAAGATATAATAAAAATAAGCTTTCGGAGAAAACTTAAAATATTGGAATAATAAAATCAGAACAAGTTTTCAGAAGAAAACTTCAAATATTTGCCAACCTGCAAATCAAAACGTATCGATAATAATAAAAATATTCAAAATGGCGTTATGGATATATTCTGTGTAGAAGGTCAGACTTTCACCAGGAGAATACTAAAAACTAGCTTCGATAACCTAGTTCAAACAAATCAAACATCGGTCTCTAACTAGGCTACTCAACCATAATAGGACGGCGACTTATAAATGCGTGGCCCTAGTTTAAGACAATGCACACCCCTCCTGGGATTACCTGTCACCCAGTTCAACTTATGACGGCGACTTACTGCGAGGCCTAAGCTTAAGGTCAAAATGTACACAACTCCCGGGATACCTGTCACCCGGTTCAACAACTAATGTACCGATTCCTGATACACTAGCCTTATAGTTGATGGCAAAACCGTAAACCCCAAATTATATTACTCTAACCCCACACTTGACTTTATTCCATAACTCCAAAACATCCATTATCGATATTCAAGAGATATAATCATTATAAATAATATGGAGATGAAAGGAATAAACATTTTATATTATGAGGGAAACTTTCAGTAAATAGAAACTTACTATTTTTAGAAATTTACTTAAAATAAAAATAGAAATAGTCTTATAGAAAATACGGAAGTTATTGAAATAAGTGAAAATGTATAAAAATAGCATTTCCAACGAAATTAGCATTTTATTATTATCGTCGTTATCGTAACTTTAATATACTTCTAAATTCGTTACTCAAAATATAAATAAAATATAAAAAGTCATTTTATAGTATTTTATAAATAATTAGAAAATCGAGTTAAAACTATAAATTTTAGAAAAGAGATGTTTTATGAAAACGATATCAAAATTAATTGAGTCACGAGTTTTATAAATGAAATGAATTTACAAAGATTTCAAAGTATTTTTAACAAATAGCTTTTATTAATAAATAATACGGATTTTACAAAAAAAATAGTCAATTGTAAACAAATAAGAAATTATTAGTGAAAATAGTCTCGACTAAAAATATATTTAAAACAAAATCGACTATTTTGTCATTTATTATTATAAGTCATAAAACGAAATTAATTTATTGAACAAGTATACAAATCTCGATTATAATATAAAAATACGATTTTGAGTTAAAATTATAAATTAACGAAATATGAAGAAAGTATGAAATCGATATTATTTAGTTACTAGTAGTGTCACGATAACCAACAAAATATTATAAAGATCGTAAATAATTAAATTACTAACGATTTATAAAACAATACCGAAAGTTGTAAAAATATTTATAAGATACAAAATTTTGAAATAATATTAATAGCAAATAATAAATAGCTAAAATTATAAAACCGGAGTTAAAAATATTTACTACAAACTACTACTCAAACATACGATATAAAATCGAGTAACGTCCTAAAGTTACCTTTAGTCGAAAATCCAAAACGATCATGCACTTGTTCTTAATTGCGTCCTTGCGAAATCCAAGAAAACTCGAAGATAAATGGAGAACCACCAAGAGAATAGAAACACGAAAATTGGGAGACGAAGAACACGGACTCGCCATCTTCAAACAGCAACCGGCGAATAGCATCACGAAAGTCGACAGCAGCAGCAGAAAAGAAACGAACAACATAAGACGGAAGGGTAAGTAGCAGCAATGGCAGGGAAGAAAAAGAAATGGGAATAGAAGGACGACAACAATAGCGGCGAACACGACATCGAACATCGAACGAGCATCAGTGGACAATGTCAGAAACGAGGACGAGCCGACAAACCGCAACAGCAATACGCATAAGTAACAGTAGACAGTAGCGGTAACAACAACAACGCACAAATAACAGCAGAAGATGACCGAACTAGACTGAAACACGGCCGAAATCGAGGAAGAAGAAAGAAAAGAATGGAGACAAAAAGGCAGTAGCATAAACGGACAGCAATAGAAGCAAGCGCAAAAGAAATCGAACAAACAGCAGCGCGAAAACAGGACAAAGAAGAAGAAAAACGGCAGCAACCCGACAAACGAAATCGGAAAGGAAGAAGAAAATAAGAAAATGGAACGAGATGGAGAAATAAACAGAACAATTGAAACGCAGCAGCAAAACAAAACCGAGACAGAAAAACAAGCAGACCACGAAAAAGAAGAAGAAGAAGAAGAAGAAGAAGAAGAAGAAGAAGAAGAAGAAGAAGAAGAAAGAGGAACGAAAAAGAGCAGTAGTAGCAGGACAAACATGGACACACGGACAGCAGTCACAGTAATTGCGTACAGCAGCAGCGGGGACACATACAACAACACGGCAGCAGTGATCACGCACAAGGAGGAAAAAGCAGGAGAAGACGAGGAAAGAGATGAAAACAGAGAAGAGGAATTACCGTAACAGCAGCATAATGCAGCAGCAGCAACGAAGGACTGCAGCAGCAGCAACAACGAAGGACTGCAGCAGCAGCAGCAGCAGAGGGTCGAGATGATGGGGTTGAGGGGAAAAGAACCGATATTGAAGAGAAAACCAAAACAACAAAGGAGAAGAAAAACAGAGAACGAGATGGACCCACTTCGACTAATAGCAGCGGCGGCAGGCGCGAGCATCAACCATCAGAGAACGATGATACAAACTGATGAACAGGGAGAAAAAAGGATGCGTGAAGACTGGTGGTGATGGCGGATGAACGAGGATGAACAAGGAAACAGAAGAAGGAAGGGGAAACGTAAGATGGAAGGCGTAGAAGACAAGGAAAACGGTGGGATGAAGATAGCAGATGAAGGGGGAAGAATGAAAAACTGAAGCGGTGGGTAACATGAAAGGTTGGGTGAACGTAATTAAAAGGATTGACTGAAAGTTTTAAAACAAAACAAAAAAAAAATGGGAAAGGAGGGTTGAATTACCAGATATTAAAACGGGGTTAGATATACGGGTTAACGAAACGGACTGGGTAGGAGAAATTTCGAAACGCTAAATTGACCGACCCACGAAATCGAATTAAAATCGAGTTAATAAATAATCGGACCGTCTAATAAAATGAGTAAATAAATTATTCGAGATGGAAACGAAATTTATAAATAATTAGACGATGAAATAGTATATCCCGATAAATAATAAATCTTCGATAAAGTAAATTAAATTGATTTCTCGAGGAAAGGTAATAAATATTTTGACGAAACTTAAAATAAATGAGCTTCGAGCCGAAAATAGAAATTCGAAATTAAATATAAATAAATATAAAGAATTTAGGATTTAGATTGTCGAAAGAGACTTTCGATAAGAATTAGATTAAATGTATAAAATGAATCGAAACAGAAATAAAAATATGTTTTAAATATAAGAAGAGTTTCCGAGTCAAATAGAATTTTAGGAGTGAACGATTAAACGATAAATTCTTTTTATAATAATTTTAAGAATTACGAGTTAAATCGTAAATAAAATAAAAATACGAATATAACTTTAATTATAATTTTAAATTATAAAATTAGGGGTGTTACATCTTAGATTGTATTTTGACTATGTGTTAATGAATTAAGTTGAAACCGTAATAACGCTTTTGTAATGACAAGTATTATTTTCAATATTATAAATGGTATTTATATATTTTGTCCTTCTTTTAAGCATGTACTTGTTATATTATTAAAAATAATAATACTCGTACTACTTGAACACGACGTCACGTGTATAAGTGAACACAAACAAATTAAAGAAAAAAGAAAAAAGGAAAAAGGAAAAAGGAAAAAGGAAAAAAAGAAATGGTGAATATTAAAATTCATAAGAAGGGTTTAGATGGCATATATATGGCCATTTACCAGCATATTAAACAAATGCCACAAGAACTTCTAGCGACACTGAATCTAGCAGCATTTAATTAAATGTTGTTACTGTTTTTGGTGGCATTCACATATGCCGCCTAAGTGTAATTTAAATGCCACTAGAGATAAACTATGTTGTAGTGTCATCTTGAGTTGGTGAAGAATTAGCCTCATCATTTAGTTGTTCTTCTTGATTAGGGTTATTTGATGGTAGTGAAGGCATTTCATTTTGAGGTTCCAATGACGATGGAGACGATAATGATGTGTTTTTTTGTGCCTTCCGACTCCACAAATATGTTGTACCCTTGCCTTTCATCATCAACCTATCAAAGAAACCATTTTTATATTACTAAATAATGTACATGATGAAGAAGTGAAGAACATCCATAATTCCCCAAATATAAAAATTAAACTCATATAACTATATAAGTGTCTCAAATTACCCAAATACATGATGAATATCATCAATAATTACCCAAATACAAAAATTAAACTTATATAAATGTCTCGAAACTACAATTATATGGAAATGCAAAATGGGTGATGAGGTGATTTAGGATTTGAGAAAAAAAATGAGATAATTAAATTTTTAAAAAACTAAGTAACAACAACTAAGAATCAAGAATGCACAAATGAATAACAAATTAATTAACATATCTACTTCATATAAATAATCAAAATTGAATTTGGAGAAAATTGATAAACTTACCCTAACTATTTGATTTTTGGCAACAATTGAGGACTGAGCAGTGAGCACCGGCCACCGGCTACGACAGCCGGCAGCTTGAAGAAACGCCGGTGGGGGCGTCGGTCGCAGTGGTGGGGGCAGCCGGCAGGTGGTAGGCGGGTGATGGTAAGTGTGGGGTTTGTTACTTTGTTTGTTTTCTCTCTCCCCTTTGCAACAGTCGTGCGTTTGTTTGTTTAAATTTTTTATTTTTTTTCTGGGGTCACGTGAGGGCATGCGCCCACCCATGCACGCACCCCCATTCGCCCCTGCTACTACTACTAATCTAATAATACAATTTCTAACCTAATACAATAATCACTAATACAATACCACTATTACTAGTAAAACACTAACGTAATTAACAAATACTAATATAGTGAAGAATTAATATAATTAACCATTAACGTAATTAACGATTACCGTCTAACAATAAAACGAAATCTAACCAAATTCACATACTAATTAACCTAATTCACATACTAATTAACCTAATTAACATACTAATTACCGTAATTAGCATAATTATTAAACTAATTAACCTAATTAACATACTAACATAATCACCCTACAATATAATTAACTAATTAACCATACATAATCACCATACAATCTAATTACCATAATTATTAAACTAATTAACATAATCGCCATACTAACAATTAATCTAACATAATGAACCTATTTAATCTAATTAACTAACAATTAATCTAATTAACTAATAATTAACCTAATCAAAACAATGAAACCCTAATTATCATATCTGAGATTTGGGGTTCGGGTTAGGGTTTTTTGGGGCTGATTCGGGTGCGCCGGGATTCGGGTTCGCCAGAGAGTCGTTCGCCGGCAGGGGTCGTCGGGCGTGGGGGCGGGTTCTGCTCGCCGGAAAGGGTATGGGCTCGTCGGGGTTTATGGGATCGCCGGAAGAGGAAGAGGTCGCCGGAAAAGATGCGGGTGGAGGTCGACCTAGGGATTCGTTTTTGGGGTCGATATAGGGTGGCGTCATCGGATCTGGGTAGGGTGGTGGTTGCTGGAGGAAGGGGAGTCGCCGGAGAGCGGAGTTTCGCCGGAAGTTGGTGGGGTTTGGGGTGCGTGCGCGTCGTCGCCGAATCGCCTAAGAGAGAGAGGGAGTTTGGGGGTGCCGGGTTTAGGGTTTGTTTGTTGTCGATCTTATTTTTTTTATATTAAAACTGTTGCGTGGGATTAGCCGACGCAAACTAGACGCAATATTCAACTTTGCGTCGGCTAATCCCACGTAATACATTTAGTTCTGTTGACTGTCAGCGTTGAGTCAACACATTTGCGTGGGATTAGCCGACGCTAACCAGACGCAGCATTCAACTTTGCGTCGGCTAATCCCACGCAATATGCGTCTTCCTGTTCACTGGTCGCGTAAGCTGACGCGTTGACCCGACACCATTTGCGTGGGATTAGCCGACGCAACTCCTTCCATTTGGATCGGCTTTGCGTCGGCTAATCCCACGCAACCCTTTCACATAGTGGTGCCAACACAAAATTATTGGCGCCTGTTTCATGGAGGCGGATAGCGTCGGTTAATCCCATGCAAGTTATTTGCGTCGGTTAACCGACGCAAGTCAACACAGTTAACATACTTGCGTCGGATTATAAATCCGACGCAATTTCACCTGTTTTTAGTAGTGTAATCTTCATAATGAATGTTTTTGTTCTTTTGATGGTTTCTCTAGTTAATGCTAGTTTTAGTTTAAACATGTGTGAGTAGATTCTTGTGGGGTTAGTAGGGGGATTAGGTGTTAAATATGGGTGATTAGGGTTGATTGTGGGTAAAGGTTGAATCTTTGTTGTTAGTCACTTGTTATGCATGCCATGTGTTTGATGAAATGTTTGTTAAGGTGGTAGTGGCCAATAATACTCTTGCTTGTTTCTTTCTTCTTGTTGTATGCTTGATTGGTGGTTGAATTCTCTTGTTTTAGGTAACTTCTTGCAAGAGTTTTCGGGTTTGTTCTTGTCGCGAGAGCGCGAACTTACCTTAGCAACTAGGTGACACCTTTGTCCTCGATTTTTGCCACTAGCCTAATGCACCTATGAACCCGACCTAACCCTACTCTTTTCCCTTATTGTTTTCTTCATCATCTTAGTAATTGTTCATCTTGTTTATTGCTTGAATTTAGTTCTAGTTCAATTGTTTAGTTTATGTCATACTTAGTTCCTTCATAGTCATAGATTTCTCCCCTTTTCATTGTCTTAGTTTGTTTATCCTTGTTCCTTAGCTTATTATTTGTTGTAGCCATTCCATTCTCGTTAATTCTCTTCTCTCCCCTCGTTATCTTGTGACTTGGTCTTGTCCTTAGGTGAACCTTAGTCTAACCCCTACCGTCTCCGTGGATCGACTCGACTTACCCTAGCTACCTAGTTAGGATTAGTTGGTTTATTTGGTGTCGGGATCCACGACAAATCCCTCCATCAATAAATTATACGCTGCGTATACAAATCTAATTATCACGGATGCTGAATGACTGATCACATGGCTGTTTTTTCTCTGCATGATTAATTGTTGATACTCATGATGAATTGATAAAAACTTGTCAGAATAGTGTGCATGATGTATTTTGCAAAAGATTTACTGTTTCGGCATTATGCAATCCTATATATTATGCCATTAATGTTTCGCAAACAATTGTTTTTCGCAAATGATCAATTACTGTTTCGGCATTATGCAATTAATTATACTCTATATATTATGCAATTCATGGATGTTATAGGGTAAAGGTATAATGATTCAATTCATGTACTGTATTATGCAATGCCAGTCAAGGATTTTTTATTCATGATTACATCTCATGGTTTTCAGTTTTACACCGTAATATTATTATAAATTGTTAAATGATCGTATGTCGTACTATATAAAGATATATTCGATATATTCATGAGTAAATTTTTGGTGTTATGAAATATTAATTAACACATTATGATATAAATTTACCATTATAGTTAAAATGTTTATATTGTATGTGACATGTTAGTCACCAAAGTGGCCTTGTTATATTATATGTAGACATTTTTGAAATAAAAGTTATATAATTGATCATGATTAAAGAGATGTGAAAATGACATTAGAGTTAGATTGATCAATTGTTTTGTTATCTATATTTTAGGAGACCACCCAAAGGTGGGTCATTAAATATAGTTAAAGACATAAAAGGATTAATTATTCATAATTGAGTCTAATCGTGTGTATATCCAAAGATAGCATTCTTATTTGACTTGTATATGTTATAGTTATTGTTAAAGTATATATATTAACATCAATGAAAGTTACTTGTATTTTAAGTGTTGCCCAAAGGTCATTTAAATACATGTATGAAATGTTTATATGATATTGTATGAATCTGTATGAAAGTATTTCAAAGCACTAATAGGTAATCGTGTATAAATGTCGCAGCTTCTCCTAATATGTTTGCATCTGCTAACTCTGTTGTCAAATTTAATGAGCTTAATTACGATGAATGGGCTGAAAAGATCCGGTTTACACTGGGTATAATGTCATTGGACATTGTCATCCTCACAGATGAAGAACCTGCAACCATTACAGATGATAGCTCCCGAAGTCGAGAAATGTCGTTATCAGGCTTGGGAGCAATCTAACAGGTTGAGCTTAAACCTTATGAGGATGACAATGGCCGATAACATTAAGCCCTCTATGCCCAAGACAGAGAAGGAATTCATGCTCAAAGTAAAGGAATGTTCACAGTCGGATTTAGCTGACAAGTCAATTGTAGGCAGCTTGATGAGTGAACTGACTGCGAAAAAATTTGACTGATCTCAGCCGATTCATGATCATGTGACACATATGTCTAACTTGGCAGCAAAGTTAAAGACCTTGGGGATGATGGATAGTGATTCATTCTTGGTCCAATTCATCATTAATTCTCTACCTTTTGAGGTTGGTCAGTTCCATGCGAATTATAACATCATTAAAGATAAGTGGAACTTTCAAGAATTAAAAGTCATGCTCACACAGGAGGAGGGGAGATTAAAGAAGATGAAGGAACAAGCAATTCATCTCCTAGGTCATGACGTTGCCAGCAGCAGCAAAGATAAACCGGGTAAAAATAATGGTAGGAAGGGAAAGTCTTTCTTTAAAGGATCTGAAAGTATTATCCAGAAGGAAAAGAAGCGTCACTTTTGTAAGAAAGTTTGACATTTCAAGAAGGATTGTCCTAAAAGAAAGGCATGGTTCGAAAAGAAAGGTAAACATTATAGTTTTGTTTGCTTTGAATTAAATCTTATAGAAGTACCTAATAATACTTGGTGGTTAGATTCAGGTGCTACTACTAATGTTTCTCATATTAAACAAGGTGTGGACATGACATAGGTCCACCCCGACGCGGCCACGCGCGGGTTTGGGGAGGCGAATAAATCTCCATATGAGAATGGATCGAATTGAAATTTAAATCGAAGTTGGAGTCGCCACCGAACTTTGTGGGAGTTCGGGCCCGTTCGAACCAACTCTATGTCGTAGTGGGCCGTGTACAAAATACGGCCCATTTCCGATGTCAGAGTTTATCGGGTTCGTCCCTTTGCATTTGATACCGATACCGACGTTATCGGATATCGTGTATTGAATGACTCTCGTTGCTAATGGTTTCGGACATCTGGAAACCGAGGTTCTGAGTAAGGGGTGAGGGTACGTGTTGGGAAGTTCACAAAGAACACCCAACCCCGCCCGCACATTAGCGGCCTCTAATAGGATATCGAATGATTTTTGAATACGCGCGTTAGTAATACGATGAATGATATGCAAACATTGTTTTCCTAAACATGCGAGAAATTGAATGGGTTGCTAAGTCGGTTTAATGCATGAAAATTAACGTCAAAGTTGTATTTTAGCATGTGAGATTCGTTTTAGTATAATAAAACAAAAGATAAGAAGAAATTGCTAAAAAGATGAACAAATGTGTTAGTAACGATTGAAATAAAAATATAAATACGACAATATGCATGATTTTGAAAAGTTTATGACACATGATGGATTAACGCGTGTTTGAGCGAGGTCGAAAATATATTTGTCGAAATATGAAAATATACCGAGAAAAGTCGCTGTTTTATGTAAGAAACGACGTTTAAGAAAAAGAGAAAATGAAAAAAAAGGTCATGGTTTACAGGCCCCCGCGCGACTCGCCTGGGAGGGGCGCGACTCGCGCGGGTGGCTGTCTCGGCTCGGCTTTTTCGAAAATCGTTAATTTTGATAAATCGCGTACAAATATGAATTAATTTATACTCGATTTATATTTTCGATATTCGTCGTACTCGACATTCGATTATGAAATCGATATCAAATATTCGGAATAATTGTTAGAAAAAGTTTTTATAAAATCGTTTTGAAAAGAAATTGAACGAAAAGAAAAAAATGTTAATTCTCTCCGCGTTAAAATCGTCGTATTTTGTTTTAAAAAGTATGTAACGATTTTTAGCATCAAGATTTAATTTAGTTCTTGTTAGATACGATATTCGATTAGAGAACCGGTATCGTATTTTAAGAACGTTTCGTTATATATGAAAATAATTTCGTAGTATCGATATTAGAAATAAAAAATATGCGACGAACGACCCGTAAGAAAAATCAACCGACGACGGAAAAAAAAGAAGAAAAGACGAGGAAAAGACGAGAAGTAGAAGAGGAGAGAAAGGAGAAGTCGGGTTTGATTTTACACCCTCAACCTACATGCTTTGTTTACTCGGATCGGGGCTCGTCGGAATGTGGCTAGGGCACGGGAGCGTCGAGTTAATGTCGGTGAGTTATGGTGGTTTGGTTTGGACGTGTAAAGGGTCGAGGTGGCCGGTTTCGTCTGGCGTGATCTCGGGTTGTATCGGTTCTTCGATGCTAGGTGTGGACATGACATAGGTCCACCCCGACGCAGCCACGCGCGGGTTTGGGGAGGCGAATGAATCTCCATATGAGAATGGATCGAATTGAAATTTAGGTCTATGTGGAGTCGCCACCGAATTTTATGGTTATTCGGAACCGTTCGAGCCCACTCTATGTCGTAGTGGGCCGTATACAAAATACGGCCCATTTCCGATGTCAGAGTTTATTGGGCCCGTCCCTTTGCATATCGATATAGATGCCGACTTGAGCGGTTAATCGTATATTGAATGACTCTCGTTCGCCAACGGTTTCGGGCATCCGGAAACCGAGGTTCTGAGTAAGGGGTGAGGGTACGTGTTGAGAAGCCCACAAAGGACACCCAACCCCGCCCGCACATTAACGGCCTCTACTAAGAATTCGAATGACTCACAATACGCGCGTTAGTAAAACGGGAAAATGATATGCAAAGATTTATTTTCCCTAAACATGCGAATGGAATTGAAAGGGTTTCTAAGTCAATTTAATGCAACTAAAATTAACGTCAAAGTTGTATTTTAGCATGCGGGTTCATTTAGTATAATAAACGAATAATAATTAAATTGACAAAAGAAACAAAAAAACGCGTTAGTAAACGATGTAAAGAAACGAATAATAACGGTTTGCAACTATTGAATTGAATTGAAAAGATGCAAATATGAGGATGCACGATTTGAAAAGATAGTATACATGTGATTAATTATACGCATGTTGACCTAAGTCGTAAAATACTATCGAGTTTGAAAAATAGAATAATGTACGACTTGCGTTTTAGTCGTTATGAGGCAACTCGATCGAGTGGTCGATGGACTCGATCGAGTAGGCCTGTAAAAAGCGATTCTGTTTTGCATTATGGACCGTACTCGGCCGAGCTATTGACCAACTCGGTCGAGTACATGGCCACTCGACCGAGTCACTGTGAGACTCGATCGAGTGGTGATCGTGATTAGCATTCTGACTTGATTTTGAAGTGCCACTCGACCGAGTGGGCTAGGCACTCGGTCAAGTGCCCTCTGTACGAATTAAGATTCGTTTGTAAAATCGTGTTTTATGTCGAAAATCGTTTTAAATTGATTATTGAGATGTGATTAAATTTTCTCCGCGTTAATAATGTCATAATTCTAAAGAATTGTTTTGACAATTATTTAGCATCAACGAAAATTGCCCTAAGTTGATTTAATGCGATTTAGAAAGATTGACTCTTTGATTAGATAATAAAAGAACTTGATTCCCTCGACTTCTCCGACATCGATAAATCCCTAGAGATTGTGATGTCGGATCCGTGTCAACGGGTTTCGACCCTTATTAAAATTGATTTTAGAAAATTTGATGAATGCAATATTAAAGATGATAACGACGAGAAATAGTGACGAATTCTTGTTTAAGTTGACTCATCTCAATAATCAAAAAATCGGGGTACCGGGATAAGCGACCGTCAACGCTGTGTGCAGTACACTTGTATGTTCGTGTTTTCTTATCCCGATATCCTTCTTACTCGACACAAATCAATGAGTATTTTAATATTTTGATACTAACGATATTACCGATATTATGACGCAATAATGATAACGAGGTAAATAATAATAATAATAATCGTAATAATAATAATAATAATAATAATAATAATAATAATAATAATAAATGTAATAATAACAATAATAATAAACGTAATAATAATAATAAGCGTAATAATAATAATAATAATAAATGTAATAATAATAATAATAATAATAATAATAATAATAATAATAATAATAATAATAATAAGCGTAATAATAATAATAATAATAATAATAAACGTAATAATAATAATAATAATAATAATAATAATAAACATAATAATAATAATAATAAACATAATAATAATAATAATAATAATAATAATAATAAGCGTAATAATAATAATAATAATAATAAACGTAATAATAATAATAATAATAATAATAATAATAATAATAATAATAATAATAATAATAAGCGTAATAATAATAATAATAATAATAATAATAATAATAATAATAATAATAATAATAATAATAATAATAATAATAATAATAAACGTAATAATAATAATAAACGAAAAAAAACAGAAAAGAGAGGAAGATGACAACGCAAAGAAAAAGGAGGAAAAGAAAGAGGTTTGTCACCCTCAACCTACATGTTTTTGTCTCGGACTAAGGCTCGTAAACGCGGCTATGCCACGAGAGTCTTCGAGGTGTATGGAGGCTAAGTTGTGGTGGCTCGGGTTGAATTCCTAAAACTAGGTTTAGGGTTTGCTAATGTCGATTTTCCTAGGGTTTGTCTAGGGTTTGTAAAGGATGTAGTGTAGGATTGCTCTTAGGATGTGTTAGGGTTGTAAAAAGATTGTTTAGGGTTTTGAAAGTGTGTGTGAAAGTTGATTAGAGTTGTGTATATATGTGTGTCCAAGATGTGTAATGTGTTGCATGGGGTTGCTATATAGGCAAAGCTAGGGCACCTTGGTGTCTAGGGTTTTGTGCCTTGACGGACTTGATTTGATGGCCCGTTTGGAGGTGGACCGTGGGTGAGCTACTCGGAAATAGCTTTGACCGGGTTTTAATCCGGTCGCAAAAAGTCAGTTTTAATTCCGGTGTCGGTTTTGGCCCAAATTAGTCTTGTTTGACTCGGAATGATCCACAGGGCCTGGATTCGAGGTTGATTTTGTGATATTTGCACTCTGTAAGTGTGTCAGCCAGCGATTAATGGATTTGAGCCCGTATCCGAGCGTGTAAAAACATGTTAGCGTCCGATCATCATCGGGTGATTTTTGGGAACTGCCATAGACACCTGGCGGTCAAAATGCGGGTGTCTACAGAGCCCCCACTCTGACTGAGGCTTGGACAAGGCGAGAGTCAGAGTAGCGACCAAGCCCGTTATGACCTGGTAGACTTCCGGTCGGGTCGTTTATAGTCCGTTGGACTCGCGTGAAGGGCTCGCCAGCCGCAAGACAGAAATCATACCTGAGCTTGATGATTGTACTCCGTGGGGAATTTGAGCTTGTCGCGTAAGCCCTGGGTGTGCCTGTGTGTTGGCCCATCCCGTGCTATCCCGGAGAATTCTGCTGGGGAGATTTGATGACTTGCATGTCTTCGCTTGAGTCGTACCTGTATAAGTCACATAAAAATGTATGCAACATGTAGGTAGTAAAATGACTCGTGCTAGGGAAAATGATTTTTGAAGTTTTTTGAAATTTTGAATTTGAAATCCTGAAAGCGATCACGAGCTAGGTTTTCAAAATGGAAAGGGATACAAAAGAAATTCGTAATTTAAATAGACTGAAATCTGGCCTTGTCGAAAAAGATCTTTTTTTTCAAATGGCTAAATTTTGCAAATTTCAAAGTAGAAGTTGAAGAGAGAGGCCTACTGACAGACTCGACTCTGGACGTGACCGGACGAGTTGACAGACACGACTGGACTCTCGAAGGGTTGGACCGTGATTCGATAGGATATTGGCCCGCTTAACAAAACTCTTAAGTCGCGCTATCCCGTAGCCTAGGCGAGTGGCAACACGGTCGCACATCGAAATGGGATAGATATGCTATGGGGGGATTACAGTAGCCTGTAATGAGACTGTTTTAGTCTGGTGCCCTTCTGGATTTCCTATTTTAGGATACATTTCCAAAGTGGGTATTGCCTCGAGTCCTGACAGATTCTTGTCTTCGACTGAGCCGAGTACTAGGACATACTACAGAAAGGAGGCTAGATTTTTTGTTGGATTCATCTGGATTTTGTGAGTGGATGGAGGTCTTCTGTCTAAGAGAAGCCCCCGGGACAACAAAGCTAGCTATTGAGAACACGATGGTGTCGTGACCGGAATAATGACGCTTGTTGAATGTGTGTCAAAGTGGGTGGTTGTGACTCTGTTGAAAGGCTGCCTACGTATTCACGTGTGGTGAAATCAAACCAAGTCGTAGTTCAGTGGATTGAAAGATATATTATGTTGCCTATCTAATAGGACTTTGTGTGTAACTAGCCATAACGATGGTGTTGGCTAGGTGCATTCCCAGTGATGTCTTGATCAAAGGGCTAGAATGGTTAGGATGTTGATCCTGTGACTGTGAGCGTTTGCCGGGATAGCCCCCAGAGGTGGTGTGAACTATTTGGGCATGTTCTATGCCGACCGCAAGTTGAGTTCCCGTGTTCGGGGTTGGTAACTGGATTGGATAATTTTGGAAATGTGGTGCTAGGAAGTAAGTGGCTTTGATGATTCGAAATCTGGAGCTCGATTTTGTGGAGCTGAGGCTTCGAGGGTAAGGTATTGTAATGTGGTAGGAAAGGGGGAAGTCGAGTAATGATGGCTCGAACTTCGATTGGGCTGGTTTGATAATGTGGGATCTAGTTTCCATGTCTGGCCCTAATGGTTAGGGGTATCCTATGGAGCTTGAATCCTCAAAATTCCGGGCTGTCTCTAGCCTAGGTCTCGAGGAGGTCTTGAGGGTTGTAATGTGGGAAGGCTGAGTATGGTGTTAGCTGACCAGCTTGATTGTCACTCCCCTATTGGATGGTATTGATAATTTTGAATTTGACCTACCCCGGTCAAAGGATTTTCACTTGAGTTGACCGTTGACCACGGTCATGGGTATTTGATTTTTTTGATTGACCTCTTAGCCCCGGTCATGGGTTTTTTTGAATTTTTGCTGGTTGACCTCTTAGCCCCGGTCATGGTTTTTTTTTTTTCAATGTTGGTTGACCTCTCAGCCCCGGTCATGGGTTTCTTGAATTTTGGTTGACCTCTCAGCCCCGGTCATGGGTTTTTTTTGAATGTTGGTTGACCTCTCAGCCCCGGTCATGGGTTTTTTTAGTTTTGGTTGACCTCTCAGCCCCGGTGATGGGTTTTTTTTATTTTGGTTGACCTCTCAGCCCCGGTCATGGGTTTTTTTGATTTTGGTCAGACTAACACCAAAGGTAGGGATTGGTTGATCTTATCGGATGGGTGTTTTATTGTGGGAAATGGGCTTGCCTCCCGTCTTGAACCCAAACTAGGAGATTACCTAGATTTGTCATAGGATTCGATACCGCTCCTGCTAGGGGTAGTTATGTGGTTTTTCTATACCAGACACGGAGTAGGTAAAAGGAAAACACGGGCTCGGTTTCCTGCAGTCATTATATATGTGCCTATAATAGTCACGTGCATGTGCTCACAGTGTATGATGGTGTTCATCATGTTCTCAGAAACACATAAGGAAAGTATATATGAGAAAGAATATTGAAAGCTGATTTTATTGAATTTTGAAAAAGAGGACAGAATACAACTGACTCTGACTCTGACTTTGACTTCGACTTCGAAAGGAAAAGTACATCCTAGACTCGGACTCAGACTCGGACTCAAATCAGATCCGGACTCTCGGGTAATGTTGTCACTAGTCGTCGGCGTCTAAGGACTCGAGTTGATGTCCAGTATAGCCTTTAGTAGAAACTTCACCCAGATCTTCATTGTGTCGAAGATCGTCTTCAATCCTACTGCCCATTTCGGTAAGTACGGCAAAGTTTGAAATGCCGGCATACCTAAGATGGATGCGGTAAGAAGGTAGGAGGTTGTTGATGAAGGCCTCCACTAGTGTCTTCTCGTTGGGCTTGTTTACCAACTTTACACTCTCGGCCCTCCATCTTTGAAGATATTTAGTGAACCCTTCTTTGGGCTCTTGGGCCATCACTTCCAGAGTACGCATTGTAGTCTGGATCTCGATATTATCAGCGTAGTTCCGAGCGAACTCCGTTGCCACGTCATCTCAAGTCGGGTATTTCTTGGAATCGAGCTTGTAGTACCAGGCTTTGGGGTGCTTCTCGAGGGAGGAAGGAAATAAGTGCTTAAACATGGTGGACTTTACCCCTTTGACCGCCATGAAATCTTTGAAAGCCCGGATGTGATGGACCGGGTCTTCAGTACCCTCAAACATTGGAATTCCCGTAAGGTTGAGGTCAGCAGGTAGCTCGTCATTCAAAGGTGAATAAGTACGAGCATTTTCGGCGTGGATCGAGTTGTTCGTCGATAAGTGGACTTGCTCTTCGAGCCTTCGAACAACTCTGATCAATTCGGCTATGGGCCCAGTGGGCTCAGCTCCTTCAACTGGGGCGGTTTTCTCCACGGTGCTTAGGCGGGTGGATAAAGTCGCTTGGTTAGCCTGGATGGCAGCCAGTTGGGTCTCGATCTTGGTCAAAGCATTTTTCAACTCGTCCATTTTGCGTTGATGTCTGGTTTCGGGTGGCCTGTCTGTAAGAACACCACGTGATCAGAAAGGTTGCTTCGGGACTCAAACTCACCAAGGCATAGGAAATAGCGCAAGAGGAGGGACGGCCCCGGTTTGACTCGGGTTAGACTCCCCTAAGACAAATGTGTAGGGTACGATTCTCGGAGTGACACATGATTAATCACTCCGTCGGAGAATAGCTCCCAATGTGAGACTAAGGACTTAGATGGTGTGGTATCTAAGTGACTCAAAGGTGGGTTATGTGAGACACGTGTAAGACATGACCCTTAGAGCAACCGTGATTGATCGCCCTACTAAAGGGTAGCCCCCAAGTGGGATCGATAATTTTGTTAAGACTCGAGTGTGGGACGAGTGACCCTTAGGCGTAAGGACCGTGAACCTTTTGTTATAGGGCTACGCCTTGTAAAAGGTTGACTCGAAAAAGACACCTAGACGGGTGACTTGTGAAATGTGGGCCTTCCTTCGGCATGTGGGCCGAGTCCTGCTCGAAGGAAGGTTCACGTGAGATATCCCCAGACTTTTGACTCGATTGTGTTGACGGGCCCTCCTTTGTAGGAGTATGTCCTACGTAGGTGGGCCTTGCCTTAGTCTAATAAGGCGGACTGGGATAGGGGGGAAACTCGTGATGTAAGATCGACAGAGTTTCGACGCTACGGACCTTGACAACTTAAGACACGACCCGACACTGCTAAATATGGGAAGTCCTAGAAGTGGAAGGTTTTGAAAATTGATGATTTTTGAAAAAGGACCGAGTGGACTCGGTGAATGGCCCAAATTTCCGAAAAAGAGGACGAGAAGTCATTGGGCCACGGGTTTTGAAAGTTCGAAAGTATTTTCGAGTTTTGAATTGGGCAGCATACCGTCTAGAAAATAGGCTATTTTGAGTAAAATCATAAGTCCTAAATTCGGTATGTATCCCGGGTTTTGAAATTGAATAGTTTGAAAAGGATGCAATTTTGAAAAAATGACGGTTTTTTGAAAACGACTCGGAAACCAAGTAGCACGTAGTCACACAAGCATTATAACGACGCCATGTATGCTCTATACTAAGTCTCGGTCGGTCTATAAGGGGTCTATACCAGTGTACATAGTCTAGACGTTGATCGGGACGGACTTCCTAAGTCGAGTTGATCTTAGAACATGCCGTGAAACCCACTCGAATCGACTATGGACACCTTTCAATATATCCATATTGGAGTACATCGACGGTATAGTGGGACGTCGGTCGCGAGTACCGGCCCGGGAAAATATGGGTTATGCATGAACCGTAGAACTAAAACGCGTATTGTATTCGTCAAACGATTTCTATTCGAGTCTCACCCTGAGGATGCCGATGGTAAGTCACGCATCAGTTAATCCCCAGCGGAGTCGCCAAATTGTGGACATGACATAGGTCCACCCCGACGCAGCCACGCGCGGGTTTGGGGAGGCGAATGAATCTCCATATGAGAATGGATCGAATTGAAATTTAGGTCTATGTGGAGTCGCCACCGAATTTTATGGTTATTCGGAACCGTTCGAGCCCACTCTATGTCTTAGTGGGCCGTATACAAAATACGGCCCATTTCCGATGTCAGAGTTTATTGGGCCCGTCCCTTTGCATATCGATATAGATGCCGACTTGAGCGGTTAATCGTATATTGAATGACTCTCGTTCGCCAACGGTTTCGGGCATCCGGAAACCGAGGTTCTGAGTAAGGGCTGAGGGTACGTGTTGAGAAGCCCACAAAGGACACCCAACCCCGCCCGCACATTAGCGGCATCTACTAAGAATTCGAATGACTCACAATACGCGCGTTAGTAAAACGGGAAAATGATATGCAAAGATTTATTTTCCCTAAACATGCGAATGGAATTGAAAGGGTTTCTAAGTCAATTTAATGCAACTAAAATTAACGTCAAAGTTGTATTTTAGCATGCGGGTTCATTTAGTATAATAAACGAATAATAATTAAATTGACAAAAGAAACAAAAAAACGCGTTAGTAAACGATGTAAAGAAACGAATAATAACGGTTTGCAACTATTGAATTGAATTGAAAAGATGCAAATATGAGGATGCACGATTTGAAAAGATAGTATACATGTGATTAATTATACGCATGTTGACCTAAGTCGTAAAATACTATCGAGTTTGAAAAATAGAATAATGTACGACTTGCGTTTTAGTCGTTATGAGGCAACTCGATCGAGTGGTCGATGGACTCGATCGAGTAGGCCTGTAAAAAGCGATTCTGTTTTGCATTATGGACCGTACTCGGTCGAGTACATGGCCACTCGACCGAGTCACTGTGAGACTCGATCGAGTGGTGATCGTGATTAGCATTCTGACTTGATTTTGAGGTGCCACTCGACCGAGTGGGCTAGGCACTCGGTCAAGTGCCCTCTGTACGAATTAAGATTCGTTTGTAAAATCGTGTTTTATGTCAAAAATCATTTTAAATTGATTATTGAGATGTGATTAAATTTTCTCCGCGTTAATAATGTCATAATTCTAAAGAATTGTTTTGACAATTATTTAGCATCAACGAAAATTGCTCTAAGTTGACTTAATGCGATTTAGAAAGATTGACTCTTTGATTAGATAATAAAAGAACTTGATTCCCTCGACTTCTCCGACATCGATAAATCCCTAGAGATTGTGATGTCGGATCCGTGTCAACGAGTTTCGACCCTTATTAAAATTGATTTTAGAAAATTCGATGAATGCAATATTAAAGATGATAACGACGAGAAATAGTGACGAATTCTTGTTTAAGTTGACTCATCTCAATAATCAAATAATCGGGGTACCGGGATAAGCGACCGTCAACGCTGTGTGCAATACACTTGTATGTTCGTGTTTTCTTATCCCGATATCCTTCTTACTCGACACAAATCAATGAGTATTTTAATATTTTGATACTAACGATATTACCGATATTATGACGCAATAATGATAACGAGGTAAATAATAATAATAATAATCGTAATAATAATAATAATAATAATAATAATAATAATAATAATAATAATAATAATAATAATAATAAACGTAATAATTACAATAATAATAAACGTAGTAATAATAATAATAATAATAATAATAATAATAAGCGTAATAATAATAATAATAATAATAATAATAATAATAATAATAAACGTAATAGTAATAATAAGCGTAATAATAATAATAATAATAATAATAATAATAATAATAATAATAATAATAATAATAATAATAATAATAATAATAATAATAATAATAAACGTAATAATAAAAATAATAATAATAATAATAATAAGCGTAATAATAATAATAATAATAAGCGTAATAATAATAATAATAATAATAATAATAATAATAATAATAATAATAATAATAATAATAATAATAAACGTAATAATAATAATAATAAGTGTAATAATAATAATAATAATAATAATAGTAATAATAATAATAATAATAATAATAATAATAATAATAATAATAATAATAATAATAATAAACGTAATAATAATAATAAACGAAAAAATAATAATAAACGAAAAAAAAAACAGAAAAGAGAGGAAGATGACAACGCAAAGAAAAAGGCGGAAAAGAAAGAGGTTTGTCACCCTCAACCGACATGTTTTTGTCTCGGACTAAGGCTCGTAAACGCGGCTATGACACGAGAGTCTTCGAGGTGTATGGAGGCTAAGTTGTGGTGGCTCGGGTTGAATTCCAAAAACTAGGTTTAGGGTTTGCTAATGTCGATTTTCCTAGGGTTTGTCTAGGGTTTGTAAAGGATGTAGTGTAGGATTGCTCTTAGGATGTAATAGGGTTGTAAAAAGATTGTTTAGGGTTTTGAAAGTGTGTGTGAAAGTTGATTAGGGTTGTGTATATATGTGTGTCCAAGATGTGTAATGTGTTGCATGGGGTTGCTTATATAGGCAAAGCTAGGGCACCTTGGTGTCTAGTGTTTTGTGCCTTGACGGACTTGATTTGATGGCCCGTTTGGAGGTGGACCGTGGGTGAGCTACTCGGAAATGGCTTTGACCGGGTTTTAATCCGGTCGCAAAAAGTCAGTTTTAATTCCGGTGTCGGTTTTGGCCCAAATTAGTCTTGTTTGACTCGGAATGATCCACTGGGCCTGGATTCGAGGTTGATTTTGTGATATTTGCACTCTGTAAGTGTGTCAGCCAGCGATTAATGGATTTGAGCCCGTATCCGAGCGTGTAAAAACATGTTAGCGTCCGATCATCATCGGGTGATTTTTGGGAACTGCCATAGACACCTGGCGGTCAAAATGCGGGTGTCTACACTAGGTGTATGATTATTTATGAATGTCGATGTGTATGAATAAGAAAGTTGTTGTGAAATGTTGTATGATGATAGTTGATGTATCTATATTTTGTGTGTGCAAGGGGCCTATTTATAGGAAAATTCCCGACCTTGGCTAGGAGAAGTGTTTGGGTGAGAACTACCGCTTTGGATAGGAAACGTAAGAAGCTGAGAAGAACGAGAATTCCGTTTACTTGGTGAAGAAGCAAGGAACTCGGCTGAAAATAGGCTGCTCGGCCGAGTATTTGATGCGCGGTCGAGTGTTTGATTCGGTATTCGGATAGAATTCCTACTTGAGATCGAATTCTATCCTTAAACGGATTTGTTTAATATTTTGTGTAGCTGATTTTTTGTAGCGTTTGAGCTCGAATCAATCACGTGGGGTGACACGGCTGACTCGTGAGTCTCGAGAATATCTTGTCTCTAAAAGACGGTTTTACCCATGGTGTCGGATTCGACCCAAATTAGTCTTATTTGACTCGAAATGACCCACTGGGCCTGATTTTGAGGTTGGTTTTGTGAGATTTGTACTCCATAAAAAGCCCAAGCCAAATGCCAATGATTTTGAGCCCGTTTCCGAGTATATTAAAGCACGTATGTGTCCGATCATCATCGGGTGTTTGTCGGAAACTGCTATAGACACCTGGCAGCCAAATGTGGGTGTCTACAGAGCCCCCACTCTGACTGAGGCTTGGACAGGGCGAGAGTCAGAGTAGCTACCAGGTCAATCAAAGATTAAGACCTAGCAGACTTCCGGTCGGGTCGCTTATAGTCCAGCAGACTTGCGTAAAAGGGCTCGCCAGCCATAAGTTGGAAATCATACCTGAGCTGATGATGATAACTCCGTGGGGCATCGGACTTGTCGTATAAGTCTTGGTGTAACACCCCGTTATTTTCTGAGTCATTTATAAGGCATTACTTGTCTATTTTATTTAAATCGGGTTTTTAAGTCGAGAAAAATATTTTCGATGTCATTATAAAATTTAAAGTATTTTGGGTCATCTTATTACAAATCAGTTTTGACTATTTTTTTGTAGAGTTATTTAATAGCAATAATACTGACTATTGAGCGTATTCCAATAATATTACCAATTACAGTTAATCCCATAATAAATCGAATTTGAGTATTCTAATGATAATGGTACAGTTGCATTTGTTACCTGCAACAGCAGGTAACCTTTCTGAAAAATAACCTGCTACTTCAATCTATTCAATCCACCCCCACTTACCCTATTTCTTCATCTCCATTCTACTTAAATCCTTGTCTTCAATGACAATTCTACAAAAAATTTAAAAAAAGTCTTGATTTCCATTACCCTCCTCTCCTCATTAAATCTAATAATGGGCTCTCCATCAAGACATGAACTTCATTAATTTAAAAAAAAAACATACGGAGCATTATCCAATGTGAAAATCAATCAAACCATCGAAATTAATTATTGCTCCATCTCTGATTCTCTGTCTCCTTCAACTCCCAGGTACTCTCTTTTCGATTTTAAGCATTGCTAATTTGTTTTATTTTGTACAAATTTGGGGTTTTGGTTTCAATTAGGTTTTTTTTTCTGGGTTCGTATTTATTCGATTACCGTTTCGATTATGATTTCTGGGTCCAATTCGGGACTTGATTCGCTTCTAATTTCCAATTTTAGCACAATTCACTTGGTCAATCAAATACTATTTTATCTTTCTGCAAATTTCGACAATTTGGAGTTTTGTTTTGATTAGGTTTATTTTCTGGGTTTATATTTATTCGATTAATGTTTCGATTATGGTTTCTAGGTCCAATTCAGGAGTTTATGTTTATGTTTTAATAAACTGTCCACTAAGTTTTGTGAAATCAATTTTGTCATTCACAATTGCTGTACCAGATTTCTTCCTCTTACCAGGTGTAGATTCATCCTCAAGGGAGAGTGAGAAGTAAATGAAGAGTGAAGTAAATGGTAATGGTAATAGTAGGAATTAAATGAGGCGCTTAAGGGGAGGTGGACCGGTTATTCAGGTAACCGGTCAACTGTACCATTATCATTAGAATACTTTAATTCAATGTATTATTCTGGGATTAACTGTAAATGGTATTATTATTGGAATACGTCCACTAGTCAGTATTATTACTATTCAATAACCCTTTTTTTTAAAAGTGGAACATTATTTATAAACGACTTCGTATCGGGTTTAGTATTTGGGTCAAACACAAACAAAAACAAAAACAAAAAAAAAAAACTAATGAAACCTAATTACTTGTTGTCTTATACGTACACCTCACTATCATTCATTAATCCTTTCTTTCACCATTCTGCCGCTCTGCTCACCAATTTGTCTTCCTCTGTCCGTTTCCCCAAAATTCGGTCCTTTCATCGCGGTTGTAAAATCGGTTCTCGATCCTTACTTATACCTATCTGTTCTGACTTCCTTCTTCATCTAATTTGTATGTCTCTTAATTCCAATTACCTTATTTATTCATTGATTTATTTATAATTAGTGGGGCAAACACGGAGTTAGTGTTTGGGTCGGGATCGGTCTCTGTGAACAATTGTTAGAATATAGTGAGTTTATTGATTGATAAATACGAACACAAGTTGACTAATAACAGAAGGTAACAGTAGGATTGATACTCGATTTCGATGATATACTCCACGTTAATGGCGGATAGCTTGGATGATTTGGGTTGAATATGGTGTTGGATGTTTGTTGGGTTATGTTTTGTTTAGGTAATAATCAAGGTAAGGAGTATATTAGAAGGTTAGTTGTACACTATATAATTTGGGTTGGAGATTTGCTCCGTTATCCACGAACGGATTGGTATAATTACTTTGAGGATGTCGTTTTATAGTTGTTCTACTTAAGCCTGTAGATGCCCCTTCTGAGTAGATATGTAAATTAGAATCTTAGCCTTTTGAGACGAATGGAGTATTAGGATAGATTCGGTGTGCATTAATTAGATAATTATTGACCCAGTTTATATTAATCGTAGACGGTGGATTTGAAGAAAAAGAATTTTTGGATTTATATTAACATGGATTGACCGTCTTGAGAGGTAAGGACGTTTTACCCTTTTCACATTTAAGTAAAGAGCATGTTCGGTTCAAATTATATTTTTAAAGCGGTTTTATAAATTATTTTGTCAATGGTGAATTTTTATGATACTCGTAATATTTTGAATATTGAACTTGTGACATGAGTCACACATTGGGATTGTTTCGGTAAAATTTTTGGAGATTATAACATACTCTGGGAGCTCTGTTGGTCTAATTGGTTTAAGGTGCGTTTACGACGTTCCTGAAACTTCGTCCCGAAATTGAACTCTTCGCCCGAGTTATATTTGAGTGGGGTAACCGGCCCCCACTTGCTAGGTAGTTAGACTTTCTCCTTTGGCAGCATCATCCTACTGACTGTCCAAATGCGAGAGGTGCGCACTATATAAGTCGAACTAAGCACAGGTGGTACCTCTAGACCGTGCAAGGGTAGGACCTTGGCACACAGGTGGTGAAAAATATATTTTGGTTGGTTTTGATTTCGACTACGATATTTTTAAAGTATTGTGGTTTGGTTTCGAAACGGTGGATTTTAACTCTGGTTTTAGTTTACTACAAATTATAATTATTGTGTACATTTTCATTATATTATACTTTTACTCGGCTTTGCAGACGTTCTTTTGTTTTGGGTCGTTCCCCCGCTGGAACCTGTACCTATTCGTTATTTTGGGTACAGTTGATAGGTACACTTAATATGCTGCATGGGTGCATTTGGTTCGGGATGCTGAGCGAGGAAGGATTTTATTATTTAACATTTACCTCCGAACTATTTATATTTATGTTGAATTTTGGTTTGAAGTTGTTTTAAACCGTTTTGAATTTTGTGGGACTTAAGTCTTCCGCTGCAACGTTTTCATTTAATTATTTATCGGATTTATATTTCTTTTAAATTCTTATACTATTCTTTTGCCTTGCACTTGGCCTTGTGAGCTAAGTGCGGAGTAACGGCTTTAAATTTTCTGTTTTATTCTCTTATTTTGGTTGCGAAAATTTAGGGCTGTTACAGTTGGTATCAGAGCAGCAGAATGGTGAAAGAAAGGATGAATGAATGATAGTGGGGTGTACGTATAAGACCACAAGTAATTAGGTTTTATTAGTTTTTTTTTTTTTGTGTTTGACCCAAATACTAAACCCGATACGACGTCTTTTATAAATAATGTTCCACTTTTAAAAAAAATAGTCCAAACTGATTTCTAATAAGATGACCCAAAATACTTTAAATTTTATAATGACATCGAAAATATTTTTCCCGACTTAAAAACCCGATTTAAATAAAATAGACAAGTAATGCCTTATAAATGACTCAGAAAATAACGGGGTGTTACAGACTTCCCTCCTTAAAACAAAGCTTCGTCCTCGAAGCTTAAACTCAACGGGGTGTTACAAAATTTGGAGTTACCTTGAAAATTTGGAGACATTATCTGTTTGGTGTACCCTTTAAGGTTTTTATGATCAGAAGAAGTTTAAGATATATATTTACCCTTTAGGAGCTAAACGTGAAATAGAGAAGGTGGTTGGATTTGATTAAGAACTATAAGATCAAGATTCAGTATTATGTAAGAAATGCCAATGTGGTGGCTGATGCTTGGAGTAAATTTTTTCTCATACGAAACTGTTAGTGATGCACCGTGATAAGCTGAGGGAAGAGTTTCTAATATTTGGGATCAAAATGACAAAATTAGGAACCCCGTCTAGTGTGTTTTATCTGTTGAGAGTGATGAATTTTATTAGAGAGTTAAAGGTGGTGATAAATTTTTCTAGGATAAGTTGGTTGGTGAATGAGTTGCTTTGTTCAAGCGTGATGATAGAGTATATTGATTAAGTTCCGAGATAGAGTTTGTGTATCTAACCACAAGGCGTAATAAAGGAAAGAATAATATGAATGAGACACATCCAACCCCGTATTCTGTTCAGTTAGGAGTTGATAAAATGTATGCGGATTTGAAATTAGGAGTTTGGTGAACTAGTAGTATGAAGAAACAAATGGCAGATTTTGTGGCTTAATACTTGATATATTAGAAAGTTAAGAGTGAACATAAGAGACCTCAGGGAAAGTTACAACCTTTAGAAGTTCCCGAGTGGAAGTAGAGTTTAATCTTTATGGATGTTATAGTTGGATTGCTAAGGTCACATAAAGGTAATAATATGATTTGGGGTTATAATTAGTAGGTTACCTGAGAGTGCACATTTTATTCCAATGAAAGATACATAAGAGTAGAAGTAACTTGTGGATGCTTATATATATTATGTGGTAAGACTTCATGGAGTTTCAAAGAATATTTTATTATATAGGGGTACAAATTTGTTTTAATTATTTTGGGAGAAATTTCAGACAGTTTTGGGAACCAAGCTTAAGATGAGCAAAACGTGTAATCCAATTATCGATGGTCAAAATGAAAGGACAAATCAAATATTTGAGGACATGTTGCAAGCTTATGCCTTATTATTTCAAGGAGGTTGGGAGGATAAGTTAGATTTTATTGAGTTTTCATATAATAATATGTACCAGGTTATAATTCAGGTGACACCATTTGAGGCATTTTACGGACGTAAGTGTAAGAGTTGGGTGTGTTGGGGTGATATTAGCAAGTATGTGGTTTTAGGACGTGAGGTGAAAACCGAAAGGGTTGAGCTTGTTAGGAGGATACTTGACAGAATGAAAGCAACTCAAGACCGTAAGAAGACCTATCCAGATAGAACTCGTGGGCATGTGGAATTTGAGGTTTGTGACAAAGTTTTTTTTTTGTATTTCTCCTACTAAAGGGGTATTGAGGTTGGTAAGAAGGGAAAATTGAACCCAAAGTATATTGGTCTGTATGCAATTTTGGAGCGTATTGGCGAGGTGGCTTGCCGACTTTACTTACCAGCTGATCCAGATTGAGTGCATAAGGTGTTCCATTTTCCCAACTAAGGAAATACATTAGTGATCAATCACATGCATGTGTTAGACGTAGAAACCATTAAGTCTGACGAGACTATGGCTTATGAATAGATGTTCATATTTTGGATAGTAAAGTGTGTAAAACTCATAGAGGTGAAATAAGAATAGCCAAAGTTTTGTGGAATAATAATAATGTGGAGACTACTTGGGAATTGAGTCAGCCATGTGAGACAAATACCCCATCTTTGTGCGTAAGGTAGATTTTCGTGCTTCGTGGACGAAGCTTTGTTTTAAGGGGGATAGAAATATGCATGACTATCTTGCCTTTGTGTTGGATTAACCTTGTTCTTGTGTGGTTTCATGCTATTCATTGTTGATTGGTTAAAAATATGGATATATTGGTTATTGTTGGTGCTTAATTAGCACAATGACGTTGATTATTTGTTGTCACTCGAAACCGATTTGTTCACATATATTGGTGGTTTGTTGGTGCTCAACGCACATATTATTGGTTGTCCGTGCTCAACGCACATATTATTGTTTGTTTGTGTTTAACACACATATGATTGTTTGGATGTCTCAACGCACGTGTTGATTAATTGATTTTGTGCATTTAGTATTTGTGGGAAAAAAAAGTTGAACTTTTGAAATTTCAAATTTTGAAATAATTTAATTATTTTGTCCGACATGCTCCTAACTTTCTTAGTGATACTTTTACCTTAGAGAATATGAGAATCTTGGTGGTTTCGAACTCTAATAGTATTATGTGAAATTAGGTGATCTTGTGGAATCTTGGTGGTTGTAAAGTTTGTCACTTTGAAATTTGAGGAATTAGGTCCTTTTGTAATTTGGAGGATCAGGTGGTTGTGAAGTTGTGTACTTTGTAATTTTGAGGAATTTAGAAATTTGAGATAATTGGAGGAATTTGGTGATTTTGGAATTTTCGGAGAATTTAGAAAGGTGATATATAAAATTGTGTATTTGTTTTGACAAATTTTGGATATATGGAGTAAATGTTTTATTTTGGATATGTATGAGGAACTTTGGATGATTTTGGATATATGGAGTGGACGGGTCATTTTTGACACATAGTAATGTGAGATTTGTCTTGAGGACGGGTTTAAACTTCGAGCACGAAGTTTTGATTTAAGGAAAAAAGTTTGTAACACCCCGTTGAGTTTAAGCTTCGAGGACGAAGCTTTGTTTTAAGGAAGGAAGTCTGTAACACCCCGTTATTTTCTGAGTCATTTATAAGGCATTACTTGTCTATTTTATTTAAATCGGGTTTTTAAGTCGGGAAAAATATTTTCGATGTCATTATAAAATTTAAAGTATTTTGGGTCATCTTATTACAAATCAGTTTGGACTATTTTTTTTAAAACTGGAACATTATTTATAAAAGACTTCGTATCGGGTTTAGTATTTGGGTCAAACACAAACAAAAACAAAAAAAACAAAAAAAAACTAATAAAACCTAATTACTTGTGGTCTTATACGTACACCCCACTATCATTCATTCATCCTTTCTTTCACCATTCTGCCGCTCTGCTCACCAATTTGTCTTCCTCTGTCCTTGTCCTCAAAATTCGGTCCTTTCATCGCGGTTGTAAAATCGGTTCTCGATCCTTGCTTATACCTATCTGTTCTGACTTCCTTCTTCATCTAATTTGTAAGTCTCTTAATTCCAATTACCTTATTTATTCATTGATTTATTTATAATTAGTGGGGCAAACACGGAGTTAGTGTTTGGGTCGGGATCGGTCTCTGTGAACAATTGTTAGAATATAGTGAGTTTATTGATTGATAAATACGAACACAAGTTGACTAATAACAGAAGGTAACAGTAGGATTGATACTCGATTTCGATGATATACTCCACGTTAATGGCGGATAGCTTGGATGATTTGGGTTGAATATGGTGTTGGATGTTTGTTGGGTTATGTTTTGTTTAGGTAATAATCAAGGTAAGGAGTATATTAGAAGGTTAGTTGTACACTATATAATTTGGGTTGGAGATTTGCTCCGTTATCCACGAACGGATTGGTATAATTACTTTGAGGATGTCGTTTTATAGTTGTTCTACTTAAGCCTGTAGATGCCCCTTCTGAGTAGATATGTAAATTAGAATCTTAGCCTTCTGAGACGAATGGAGTATTAGGATAGATTCGGTGTGCATTAATTAGATAATTATTGACCCAGTTTATATTAATCGTAGACGGTGGATTTGAAGAAAAAGAATTTTTGGATTTATATTAACTTGGATTGACCGTCTTGAGAGGTAAGGACGTTTTACCCTTTTCACATTTAAGTAAAGAGCATGTTCGGTTCAAAATATATTTTTAAAGCGGTTTTATAAATTATTTTGTCAATGGTGAATTTTTATGATACTCGTAATATTTTGAATATTGAACTTGTGACATGAGTCACACATTGGGATTGTTTCGGTAAATTTTTTGGAGATTATAACAGACTCTGGGAGCTCTGTTGGTCTAATTGGTTTAAGGTGCGTTTACGACGTTCCTGAAACTTCGTCCCGAAACTGAACTCTTCGCCCGAGTTATATTTGAGTGGGGTAACCGGCCCCCACTTGCTAGGTAGTTAGACTTTCTCCTTTGGCAGCATCATCCTACTGACTGTCCAAATGCGAGAGGTGCGCACTATATAAGTCGAACTAAGCACAGGTGGTACCTCTAGACCGTGCAAGGGTAGGACCTTGGCACACAGGTGGTGAAAAATATATTTTGGTTGGTTTTGATTTCGACTACGATGTTTTTAAAGTATTGTGGTTTGGTTTCGAGACGGTGGATTTTAACTCTGGGTTCAGTTTACTACAAATTATAATTATTGTGTACGTTTTCATTATATTATACTTTTACTCGGCTTTGCTGAAGTCCTTTTGTTTTGGGTCGTTCCCCCGCTGGAACATGTACCTATTCGTTATTTTGGGTACAGTTGATAGGTACACTTAATATGCTGCATGGGTGCATTTGGTTCGGGATGCTGAGCGAGGAAGGATTTTATTATTTAACATTTACCTCTGAACTATTTATATTTATGTTGAATTTTGGTTTGAAGTTGTTTTAAACCGTTTTGAATTTTGTGGGACTTAGGTCTTCCGTTGCAACGTTTTCATTTAATTATTTATCGGAATTATATTTCTTTTAAATTCTTATATTATTCTTTTGCCTTGCACTTGGCCTTGTGAGCTAAGTGCGGAGTAACGGCTTTAAATTTTCTGTTTTATTCTCTTATTTTGGTTGCGAAAATTTAGGGCTGTTACACTTGGGTGCGCCTATATGATGTGGGCCCATCCCGTTAAATACCGCTGGGGAGTTAGTTGCATTGTTTTGCTTGAGTCGTCCTGTACATGATTTATGCAGAAAATTTTGCGTGTAACATTTGTAGGAGAAGTGACTCGCGCTGGGGAATAAAATTTTGAAGAGGATTTTGAATTTTTGAATTTGAAAGAGTTTTGAAAACTAGAGTATTTTGACTCTGAAAAGAAATATAAATGCTCGGGATGACTTAGCTAGATCCTAGGATAAGGCTTGTATGCTAAATCCTCTGAGATTAGGAATCCTTAGGTGAGGAGGAGAATCCGGTTTTATGCTATAAATACTCTCTCCTTGCTCATAATTTCTTCATAATTCCCACAATTCTCTTTCTTCCCTCAAAGAAAAATAAGCCCTAAGAAACTTTATTCTTTCTTTTAGAAATCCAATCATGGGAATCGAGCGATTAATTGGAATGCTGCAAGATTGGTCCCGATACTTCAGAGACGCGGATAAAGTTATTCTGAACCAGAATGGTGTCACCCAGTTATTCACGATCCGCCAGATGCAAGTAGACCGTCACTTTTTGGATGCTTGCTTGTCCTATTGGGACGATACTTATCATGTTTTCGGCTTTCCCCGAGGCGAAATCTGCCCTATTCCCGAAGAAATTGCTGGCGTAGGAGGATGGAATCCCATACTTCGCCCTGCTATTCCGTTTTCAGTCCATCACACGAGGAGGAAATTACGGGAATTTTTAGGGCTTTCTCATATGGAGGTATCTCGTATGCTGGAAGGAGATACAGTTTCCTTGATTGATTTGGCTGAAAAATTCATGAACCCACACGATGTCCGGGTCAGGCCGGTTCACAGTAGTAGCGCCTTTGCCTTTTGTATGCTCCATGTCTACGCCTTCGAAGGCCATATGGATCTGCTATCTTGTATGGGCCATGTCCGACTCTTCACAGTGGTTGATTTTATGGAGACGGAGCACAGCCCGGCTTGGCTGATCACAGGAGAGATTATCCAGGGTTTGGATAATCGTAAAAGGGATTCGTCGATCCGGCTGACTGGGAGTACCCGTCTTCTACGGGTGCCTTGATTTTTTTGATTTTTCCGATTTTTCGCAATTTCCGATTTTTCCGGTTTTTCGATCTTCTCGCGGTTTTCTTCGATTTTCCCGTTTTTCTCGGTTTTTCTCGATTTTTGCGATTTTTTTTTTTTAATTTTCGCGATTTTGACTTTTCAGCTTTGGCTATTTGAGAGGTTATCGATCGTGGATCCTCCTCTTGACGTAAGCCGATATCGCCCGAATCAAGTGATGACGAGGAGACGGACCGTTCACTTTTCTCGTCTTAATACTCAAAAATACTAGGACGAGCTGTTGTCTTTCCATGGAGGCCCATGGATTCGCTAGACCGTACCCTGGTGGCCCATTTACGTCTGGACCGGTTTGGAATCGAGAGATAGGGCCCGATATCAATTGATCCTATCTTTTAGGCAGACAATCCATCTTTACCCCGATCAGATACTTAGGCAATATGGTCGGGGCCAAAGAATCCCAGAAATCGAGGCGGTTGTGAGTGAATCTACTCAGATGACAGACGTGATGTGTGACACCTGGATGCAAAGGCGCTATACCCGGGCTACTTGGCCTGTTTCCAAGACTCTTTATTCGATCTGGGTATCGAATTCTTATGTGAAGTGGACAAAAGCAGACTCTGCTAAAGCCCGTGCTGCCTTGAAGACCGACGAAGCCTTTGACTTGCTACGCCGAGAACAGGCTAAAGATAATCGAGGCTTCTTTGATGATGGTGATACCCCGGCTTCCATGGTTCGTCTGATGTCAGGCCAGAAAGGGAAGACTAAGACTCAAACTGAAGGGTCCAGTACTAAAGATGTATAGGGAAAAGTGAGCCCCCAGACGGACTTAGAAAGGAGACTCGACCCAAGACTGGCGGTTAATGACCGACTTGGTCCACGCGATAGACTTCCCGAACATGTACGGGCTCGGCTTGGGCCAGTGACGATAGCAGAAGATCCGTTGTCGAGAAAACGGGTTCGAGCTAAAGAGGTTCCCTTAGTGATCCGGAAACGTTCGCCCCCGCCCCGTCGACCTCAGGCCCCGCGCGACCCAAAAGATAAAGGGAAGCGGAAAATATATGAGCAGTAGTCTCCTAGATTTCAATATTTAAGTACTACTATTATTTTTGTGGTGTGATTTTTTGTTGTTCTTTTTTTTTAATAATAATAAAAGACATATTAGTGACAAACCGTTCCTGTCTTTTCGTTATTGCAGTGGTTGTACCCTTTTAGGGGGTTGCCTACGTATCCACGATTAGTGGAATCAAACCAACCGTAGTTCAGACATAGATTTTTTTGCAATTTTTCGAAATACATCAAGAGTATTAGTTCGAGATGTGCGACAGTAGGATAAGTATGTAATTGATGGGAGGGATTTGTCACGTCCCAACCGATCAATAATACAACCGGCTAAACCTAACGGTAGTTAGGGTAAGTCGGGTCGTGTCCACGGAGACGGTGTTGCAAAGTTTAGACTAGGTCTACCTAAAACGAGACTAAATTACCAACAAACACGAAGAAGCAATGAATGGAAAACTATTAAGGAGGAGAAGTATGACTATACTAACAATGCTAAACAATGCTAATGATCGATCTAACAAATAATCTAGAGTAAACGATGTCTAACTAAGAAGGTGGATCAAATATGGAAAGGAAGTGGGGTAGGTCGGGTTCATAAGAGTAGAGGGGTAATTTGGGTGATCAAGGGCGTAGGTGTCTCCTAATTGCTAGAGTCGGTCCGGGCTCTCGCAACTTAGACCGATGTCAAGATGGGTCCGGGCTCTCGCAACTTAGACCCTAGTCGGCACTCTCGTGACTATGACTATTCTCAACATGCTCACACAATAGACAAGCAATGGGAAGATGAACACAAGTATGGGAAGCATGGTCACTACAACTCACACTAGCATAACATCAAACACATAGAGTGCCTATAATGAGTCTAACAACAAAGATGAAACCTTTACCCCTAATCAACCCTAATCACCCATAATATACCCTTAATCCCCCTAATAACCCCACAAGAAGACTACTCACTCATTAAAAATAGAAAACCAACAATAATAAGAGAAATCAATGTCACAAAACAAGCATCCATTATCATTAACAAGAACAATAACAATAACAATAACAATAAGAAAGAAACTTGAATAAATAACAAAGACTAAGATGAAAAGATTATACCAACAAAAGGATGAATAAAAGACGAAAACTTGTATTAATGAGAAGCCCAAATACAATCCCAAGGTTGTCAATCTTGGAATAATCTTCAAGAATCTCCTTAATCCAAGAACTAATTACAATAATTAACTAAGGATTAACTAAGATTAAGGAGAGATTAAGATTAATGTGTGAGAGTAAATCTAGGGTTTTGAATGATAATGGAGGCTTAAACTAAACTAGGGTAACATAAGTTTTATTAAAATTACAAGAAGGGAGTATATATATGGGTACAAGAATGAAGGAGAAGAAAAGAAGAAGCCCGTGCTGCCTCTGTAGCTTCCCGACCGGGACGGATCATCCCGATCGGGACGGCTCTGTCATCCCGACCGGGACGGGATGGTCCCGACCGGGATGGGCTCACAGCAGCCATCTCAAAGTAGCACCCCATCCCGAACGGGATGAGGTCATCCCGAACGGGATGGGTCTTGTATGCCTTCCTTAAACACTCTTTGGTCCTTCCTTGCCTCTCATGGGCTTCCCACCGATTCGCGGGGGACTCGGGATCGGGTCTCGGAGGCTCGGGATTGAGTCCCAAGGTCTCGGGGTCGATTCCAAGGTCTCGAGTCATCGTTCCTTTATCTCGTTGGCTCCAAAATGTGTATGTATTGAGTCGGAATCGCTCCAACTCTTCCAATTCGGCCTCGGGAACCTGAAACGAACTAAAGGAAGCATAAGAAGGAGCGATTCCACAAGGAAAATGGGACCAAAACACAACAAAAAGGCACTACAAACTACACTTATCAGTAATCCTAACTTATTGACTTGCTTGATTTTTGAAAATCTATAAAAAGACAAATTTTTATAAACTTTTAGCAAATGACATTGAGATAAGGTTTAGGGGTAGTATCGTTTCAGCTGGTCCAAGTTGGTTGGATTGACGAATTCGTTCCCGTCCAAGTCCGTCAGCGTTACTGCTCCTCCTGATAAAACCTTCTTTACTAGATACGGTCCGGCCCAGTTAGGTTTGAATTTTCCCCTTGGGTCGACTGGTAGCAAAGCCCGGACAGATTTTAGGACTAGATCCCCTTCTTTGATATTTCTGGGCCTAACCCTTTTGTTGAAAGCCCGTTGTATCCTTTTTTGGTATATCTGGATATTGTTAAGGGCCCGGGATCGTCGTTCATCCAAAAGAATCAGCGAATCGTATCGGGCTTGGACCCAATCTGCTTCCTGCACCTGACTTTCGAGTAGAATCCTCAGGAATGGTACCTCGAGCTCGACCGGCTGGATAATATGTGTAAAGTGTGGTTTGTAGTGCCTATTTTGTAGTGTTTTGGTCCCATTTTCCTTGTAGAATCGCTCCTTGGGAGCGGTTTAGGGGCTTCTTATGCTTCCTTTAGTTCATTTCAGGTTCCCGAGACCGATTTGGAAGAGTTGGAGCGATTCCGACTCAATACATACACATTTTGGAGCCAACGAGATAAAGGAACGATGACTCGATGCCTTGGAATCGACCCCGAGACCTTGGGACCCAATCCCGAGCCTCCGAGACCCGATCCCGAGTCCCGAGAATCGGTGAGAAGTCCATGAGAACCAAGGAGGGACCAAAAAGATCATAATGGAGGCCTACAAGGCTCATCTCGTTCGGGATGAGGTGCACAAACAAGGAAGCCACTGACCAGGGCCCATCCCGATCGGGATGGTGGCGTCCCGACCGGGACCGACCTCGTCCCAACCGGGACCAACCCGTCTCAGCCGGGACGGGCCTGCTGTAGCCCGCACTTGTTTTCTTTCTTCTTCCTTCCACTTGTAACCCTATATATACCCTTCCCTTGTTATGTAAAGGTTATGCACTTCATTAGACAAAAAAAACCCTAGACTACTTTAGGTTAGATTAGATTAGATTAGTGTAGATTAGTCGATAATTAGTAGTTAATCTTAGATTAGTACTTGTATTAAGGGAATTCTTCAAGATCTTCTCCAAGCTTGACAACCTTGGATGTTTGTTTTGGGTTTTCTTCATTAATGCAAGTTTTGTTCTTTCTCCTTCACTAGTTTGGTATAATCCTCTTCTCTTCTACTCTTAATCTTATTTTATTCATTCAAGTTTGAATCTTTATCTTTGTTTGTTCTTGTTCTTGTTAGTTTGGTTGAGTTTGTTTATGTTTGTTTTGTTTCTTATGATTGTTCCTCTTGTTAGTGTTAGTTGTAGATTAGATATGTTAGAGTAGTGTTCTTGCTAGGGTTAGTAAGGTGATTAGGGTGTTGATTGGGTGATTAAGGGATTTTTAGAGATGTTGGTGGAAGATTTGGGTTTCCTCTTGTTTGATGCACATCACATGTTTGTTGAATTGCTTGAATGACTAAGTATGTACGAATGCTTGTTTTCTTGCCTTTCTTTGTGGGTGTTAGTTTGTTGTGGGTTCGGTCCCCTCACTAAGTTGCGAGAGCCCGGTGAGGACGACCCCTAGGCCGGTCTAAGTAGCGAGAGCCCGGATTCGACCTAGGCCTATAGCATGCTAGAACCCCGTTTGTGTTGTGTGTCTCCGAGATGGGTTTTAGGTGGAACCTCTAGGTGAGTCTAAGTTGCGAGAGCCCGGACCAACCTAGATCACCCTAATACCTCCTTCACTCTAGTCCTCCCTTGACCATTCCGTTACCCCTTTGACCCTGACCTAATCCTAGCCCGTTTTCCTTAGTTGTTCTTCTTAGTCATAGTCTAGTCTTCTCCCCCTCTATCATTCTCTAGTTTAGCTCGTTGACTTAGTCTTGTATTTAGGCGACCTTAGTCTAGGCTATACATTACTGTCCCCGTGGATTCGACCCGACTTACCCTATCTCCCCTAGTTAGGTTAGCCGGTTATTTTATTGACGGTTGGGACGTGACGAATCCCCTACCATCAATTTGGCGCCGTTGCCGGGGACGGTGCTAGTTTGGACTTTGTTTTCCTATTTGCTTGACTTTGTCTTTGTGTTTGTGTTTTCTTTTTTTTTCTTTTTGTTACATTGCTTCTTGTGTGTGTGTGGTTTATTTCTCTCTTTTCTAGTGCCCAAAAAGCACTAGACTTCTCACGTTTGTTCTTAGTCTACAGTTTGTGCTTAGAGGTGGTGATTATCTTCTTCTTGCAACTCAGAGCCGCTTAAACGGACGGTTGCTAGAATGAGTGGTTTCCAACCGGGTATGGACTACGATTTTCGAGCAAGCATGGGGTTTGATCTAAACTCCACATACTCGGGAGCCGAGATGAGCTACCACTCTTCTTCCATGAACCAAGGGTATGACATGACGTCCCCATACCATGATCAAGCTTCTTGGGGTAATCAAGATGGGTATGATCTTCAAGGTTATGAAAACGGCTACCAACAAGTGAATGACTATCACTCCTACGATCATGGTGGCTATTACTCGAGCTATGATTGTGAATCCACCATGATTAATCAAGATTCACCTTATGGAAGCCAATACCCCCAAGACCCACCATATTACCCTACACCCCAACCACAATATGAACCCCATGACCCACAATACTACCAATCACCCCAACCTTGCTACCAACAATATGATGCCCCACCCCTTGGGCATCATCAATATTTTCAAGGAATTTTACAAGACCCCGATGACCACCAAATGCCAAACTTGGAGTTTCATTCGCTTCTTCAATTGCAAAAGGGCAACCAAGAAATGGCCGCTCAAATTCAAAAACAACAAAATGAATTATGGGTCCAACTTCGAAGGGCAAACGAGGCGAGGAATGCTCATTTAGATGCATTATCGGTTCAAACCGTAATGTCTTTATCCCGAGCATCTTATTTAGATGGAGGGTGCCCACTTGAGAGAGAGGAGCAACCTAATTACGAAGCCGCCGATGTAGTTCCCTTTGATAGAGAGATTTGCTTTGAAGAACCTCAATCGTCTACCCAAAAAGAGATGAATGAGGAGATGACCCTTAGTGAAGGCAATATTGGTGAGGAATTGGAGGAAGATAGTGAGTTGGATGGGTTGGTAGAGTTTGTGAAGTTGTTGGGTGAGATTGTTAGCCTCGAGTTGCCCTTGTGCGATAATTTGGACAAGCATCAAGAGCCCCTAGCTAGTGAACCAAGAGATGACTTGGAAGAGATTGAAACCGCCGGTAGAAGTTTCGATTCTCCTCTCCAAGATGATGTGGGGCCGAGTGATGAAGATGGGGAACCACGACTTGAGGCGAGTGTGGGGGTGTGCATTGAGGAGATGAGGCCAAAACCGCTTTTTGTGACTTGTTTCTTGGAAATGAAGCTTGCTTGTGATTGGAGGCAATGCTTAGGGAAGAAGAGATCGGTGAAGCTCGTAGGATGGAGAGACCCCAGAGACAACTTTGAAGATGATTTTGGGTCTTGGGATTCCTACTTCTTGCCTCCTCCTTGGAGGCCGTGGAGGTCGGTTAAGCTCGAGCGCTTCTTGGGCCTTCACTACGATGTCGGTAGCGCGTTCGACTTGCTCCTCCATGCCCTTGAGGGCTACGTTTGAAGAATGGAGTCCACCATCCTAGGTTTGACGGAGTTCCTAAAAAGAACCGTCATGTTGTATATTCCCCTCTCCTCTTCTTTAGAATACTTGTGCTTGTATTTGTGTTTTATCTCTTGATTTTGTTAGTTTTGTGATATTCTTGTAATATTGGATTATTGATGAGCGTTGCGAGGGAGTGAATTTGATGTGTAGTTTGAGTTTATTGTGATAGGTGAAGTGAAGGTGACTCCTAGAAAGGAGTGGTTGATGATGGTGTTTGGTTTGCGAGCGAGGAAGTCGGTTTTTGAAGCTTAAGATAAGCTTTTGGGCTTGAGGAAAGCAAAGAAGACTCATCCCGACCGGGAAGGATGAGGAATCCCGACCGGGAAGGAGCCATCCCGATCGGGATGAAGGTGCTGAAAATCGGACTCACTGGAGTGCATTCCCGACCGGGACGAGAGCTTCCTGATCGGGAAGGGTTTTTCAACCCGATCGGGACCATCCATCCCGACCGGGATGGTCCTCTTTGTCTCCACCCATCCATTTTGCCCCCTCCCAACCTCCCTACTCCTCCTTACTCCTATCATATGACCCGTACACCTCACTTTACACACCAAGATCCACATCAAATCCCACCCCTTACCATTACTACCCCAACCATGCGGTTTTATCAAGCTTGAAGGAGGATGACAACGAAGACAACAAGCAAGCGCCTATATTGATCATTGAGACGATGGAGCAAGTGAGTTGCTAACCGGTCGGTACGGCAACTATCCTTTCTTTGCCGTCTTTTATTGCTTGTTTTTCTCTTGTTTGCCCCCTTCCCCTTGAGTCATGGTACCTTGGTGGCCTTCGAGGCCTCGGTAGTTGTTGCTCCCGACTCTCGATGATGTGACTACATCGAGAGTCATTTCAAAATCCAAATTTTATAAGATTTTCACTTTCTTCTTTTTGAGGATTTAGTCGGATTTAGGCAGAATCCGGGCTAGGTGACTTGATTACACCTAGCCCTCCCCTCCCATTTCCTTTTATTTCCTTCTTTTTATTTTTCTTCCCCCTTCCATATCTTTTTCTCGTCTCGGCCCATGGTGACTTGACTACACCCCGGCCGGACACCTTCTACCCTTTCCTTCACTTTATTCTTTGATTTTTAGCTTTATTTTCGTAGTTTCTTTTCTTTTTCTTTTGTCTCTCCGCACCCTACGATCGAGCATGAGGACATGGCTCGATTTAAGTGTGGGGGAGCGATATTCTAGTATAGCTTAGTTTATTTTCTTAGTTTTTCGAAAAAATCTTAAAATCCCTAAAAATTTGAAAAATTTTCACAAAAATCAAAAAGATTTTTCTTTTGTGTGTTTTCCCTTTGTGTCTTTGTGTCCTGTTGTTTGTTTTGTTGTGTGTTTGCCCTCTTTTCCTTATAGGTTGCTTGAATCACCGCTAACTTTGGAGAGCTTTCATGACTTCCGGTAACATCTCTTCACCCCTTTTTCCTCTTAGTTCCTTGTGGAGTTTGGAGGATTTGTGTGTTGTGGTGGGCTCGGGTGGAGCTTTGTAAAGTTTGAGGTTGATTTGGAGGCTTGTTTGGATGATAGGGGTGGTGTTCGTTTTGTCTATGTGTTTTGTTTTACCTTGTTTTGTTTTTGTTGCCTTTGTTTCTTTTCCTTTTGTTTTCGTCATGTCTTCGTTTTGTGTTGTATTGTGTGTCTTGTGCGTAAATGGTTTTCGAAAACCCGGTTTAGAAGCTAGTGTGCGAGTGTTTATTTTCCCTTTTTAGTAGTGTAAATCGAGTCTTGGACTTTAGCCTAGTAGAATGACCCTAAATTAATGATTTCGTTGGTCCTTTACCTTGAGTCCACCTAGCTTACTAGGGATTTACTACGGGATTTGCATTTTGACCATTATGACCACCCACGGTGTGAAAAGGCCTTGGTTACCGAGTCTCGTCCCCTAGGTGACCGTGTTTAGGATTGTTTGGACTAGTCCAAGTTCTCCACTTTTTGTGGGTTTGAAGGTAAAGCGCGCTCCCGACTTACCCATTCACCTACCTCCTACGCATCTCCACACAATAAAACGCAATTTGATGATTTCTACCTTTCTTGTCATACAAAGGAAATGCCAAAAAATGCCAAATCTTGCCAAAAGGGCGAAGAAAAGAAAAAGAAAGAAAAAAATGAAAGAAAGAAAAGAAATGAAGAAAAAGAAAAGGCACAAAAGCCAAAAAGAAAATAGAAAAGAAGAAAAAGAATGGCATGGCAAAACAAATCAAAATGTCGAAAAGAAAGAAAATGCCAAAAGAAAACCCGTCTCACAAAAAGAAATCCCCACAAAAATAAGCCTTTTTCCGACTTTTGCCGTGAAGAGCCTACCAAAGGACCGAGTCCCGAGGAAGGATGATAGCGGCATTAGTCGGTCTTCTCTCGTTTTGCATGTTTTCCACCTTTTTACTTGGACTAGTTAGGCGGTCTTGGACACGGGACGACCCTCTTGGCTCACGCTAAAGGGGACGGGGTCTCACTTACCTACAGTGTCGACTAACACCGTGGTTTTTCACTTTCCACTCCGCCGATCGTCCCGTAGTACGTTTTTAGAAAGTTAGGAGGACCTAGGTAAGTTACCAACGTTTTTGTTGCTTTATCGTCATACTATTAGGGTTTAGTCCACCTTGGTTTGTATTGCTAGCTTGGGAACGTTGTCACTTACCTCGAGTCCTAAACCGGTGTTTCATTCACCGCTTTTTGAGGGAAGCGGTATTTGTTTTGTTTTGGGTGCAACCATTTATGTGTTTGTTTGTGTGTTTGTTTGTTTGTGTGTTTTGTGTCCGGTTGCATCCACAGTTTTGTCGCAAGACCCAACTTGCCTTGCGGGGTGCACTTCTCCTCTAAGTGTACTCGCGTGAGTTGAAGGGGCGTAGGGTGCGCTAATACCCAATCGGATAGTTTAGTAGTAGTATGTGCTTACTCGAGGGTGAGTAAGGGTTAAGTGTGGGGAAGTTGATAAGTGTCATTTGTAGTGCCTATTTCGTAGTGTTTTGGTCTCATTTTCCTTGTAGAATCGCTCCTTGGGAGCGGTTTAGGGGCTTCTTATGCTTCCTTTAGTTCGTTTCAGGTTCCCGAGACCGATTCGGAAGAGTTGGAGCGATTCCGACTCGATACATACACATTTTGGAGCCAACGAGATAAAGGAACGATGACTCGAGGCCTTGGAATCGACCCCGAGACCTTGGGACCCAATCCCGAGCCTCCGAGACCCGATCCCGAATCGCGAGAATCGGTGAGAAGTCCATGAGAACCAAGGAGGGACCAAAAAGATCATAATGGAGGCCTACAAGGCTCATCCCGTTCGGGATAAGCTCATCCCGTTCGGGATGAGGTGCACAAACAAGAAAGCCACTGACCCGGGCCCATCCCGATCGGGATGGTGGCGTCCCGACCGGGATCGACCTCGTCCCGAACGGGACCAACCCGTCTCGGCCGGGACGGGCCTGCTGTAGCCCGCACTTGTTTTCTTTCTTCTTCCTTCCACTTGTAACCCTATATATACCCTTCCCTTGTTATGTAAAGGTTATGCACTTCATTAGACAAAAAAACCCTAGACTACTTTAGGTTAGATTAGATTAGATTAGTGTAGATTAGTCGATAATTAGTAGTTAATCTTAGATTAGTACTTGTATTAAGGAAATTCTTTAAGATCTTCTCCAAGCTTGACAACCTTGGATGTTTGTTTTGGGTTTTCTTCATTAATGCAAGTTTTGTTCTTTCTCCTTCACTAGTTTGGTATAATCATCTTCTCTTCTACTCTTAATCTTATTTTATTCATTCAAGTTTGAATCTTTATCATTGTTTGTTCTTGTTCTTGTTAGTTTGGTTGAGTTTGTTTATGTTTGTTTTGTTTCTTATGATTGTTCCTCTTGTTAGTGTTAGTTGTAGATTAGATATGTTAGAGTAGTGTTCTTGCTAGGGTTAGTAGGGTGATTAGGGTGTTGATTGGGTGATTAAGGGATTGTTAGAGATGTTGGTGGAAGATTTGGGTTTCCTCTTGTTTGATGCACATCACATGTTTGTTGAATTGCTTGAATGACTAAGTATGTACGAATGCTTGTTTTCTTGCCTTTCTTTGTGGGTGTTAGTTTGTTGTGGGTTCGGTCCCCTCACTAAGTTGCGAGAGCCCGGTGAGGACAACCCCTAGGCCGGTCTAAGTAGCGAGAGCCCGGATTCGACCTAGGCCTATAGCATGCTAGAACCCCGTTTGTGTTGTGTGTCTCCGAGATGGGTTTTAGGTGGAACCTCTAGGTGAGTCTAAGTTGCGAGAGCCCGGACCAACCTAGATCACCCTAATACCTCCTTCACTCTAGTCCTCCCTTGACCATTCCGTTACCCCTTTGACCCCGACCTAATCCTAGCCCGTTTTCCTTAGTTGTTCTTCTTAGTCATAGTCTAGTCTTCTCCCCCTCTATCATTCTCTAGTTTAGCTCGTTGACTTAGTCTTGTATTTAGGCGACCTTAGTCTAGGCTATACATTACCGTCCCCGTGGATTCGACCCGACTTACCCTATCTCCCCTAGTTAGGTTAGCCGGTTATTTTATTGACGGTTGGGACGTGACGAATCCCCTACCATCAATATGTCAGATAATATGTCAGATAATATATCTGACATATGGCCTCCATCCCATATGTCAGATAATATGGAGTTGCTCCGGTCGCGGTGCGAATTGACGTCCGATACCCCCATAAGGCGAAAGGTATCTTGTCCGGCCAGTCCCGGTAATTCTCAGCCATCTTGTTAAGTATGGTGACAATCGTTTTATTGGCTGCCTCTACCGCTCCATTTGTTTGGGGACGGTAAGGCAAAGACGTATGCCTTTGAATTTTGTATTTTTCCAGCAAAGTAGCGGTTTCAGCTTGGAAATTGGTCCCGTGATCACTGATGAACTCGTGCGGGATCCCGTATCGGCATATAATTTTGTTTTGGATAAATTTGGCCACGTGCTTGGCGTTCAAGACACGATATGACTCGGCTTCGACCCATTTAGTAAAATAGTCAATAGCCACTAGAATGAAACAGTGACCCCCCGTCCCGGAAGGGTTCACCTTCCCGATTCTATCAATTCCCCATGTCGAAAATGGCCATGGTGATGTCATAGTATATAACAGGGATGACAGCATATGCTGGACGTTGGCAAAAATCTGACAGTTATGACAGTGTTTGACATATAACTGGCAGTCGGTTTCCATGCTATTCCAATAGTACCCGAGTCTTGCGATTTTTCGGGCCAGCATATGGGCGTTCATATGCGGACCGTTCTCGCCGTCGTGTACCTCGGCCATGACCCTTTCGGCTCGCGTTTTGTCAATTCATAGGAGTAAAGCCCCATGTGCCGTCTTTTTATATAACTGCCCATCGTCCGTGCGGATGAACTGAGTGGCCCACCTTCGTAGGGCTTTCTTGGCCCGGTTTTCAGATCCCGGATGATATTCTCCCGACGTCAAGTAGGTCAGAACAGCCTGGTACCAAGGTTTCGGATCAGTTATCTCGATGTCTTGGATAGCGTTGATATATGCCGGCTCGGACCGTCTTTCGACACAAATCGGCATACTGGTCAGGTGTTCCGAAATATTCAGCAAAGATGCCAATTTAGAAAGTGCATCCGCAAACTGATTTTCCTCCCGAGGAAGGTAGATGTATTCCACCTTTTGGAACTGCTTTTCGAGAACCCTTACTCGCGCTTGGTAAGCCACGAGATTGGCGTTCCGAGTTTTCCATTTTTGGAGAGCTTGATTGATGACTAAAGACGAGTCACCATGGACCCGGAGGTTTGTTACTCCTAAATCAGCGGCGGCTTGCAAGCCGTGAATGCAATGCTTCATATTCGGCTGCGTTGTTAGTCACGTCAAAGTCCAATTTAATGGATAGCGGGGTGTGCTCTCCTTGTGGTGAGATTAGCAAAATCCCGACCCCAAATCCTCGAAAGTTGGACGCCCTGTCAAAGTATAGATCCCATGTTTCGGTTTCAGTATGGAATATATCTTCATCTGGGAAGGCCCAAGTATCGGTATGTCCCTCTTCAGATACCAGACTATCGGCAAGGAACTCGGCTACTACCCGGCCTTTGATGGCTTTTAATGGCACGAACTTGAGGTCAAACCCAGCTAGCATTAAAGTCCATCTAGATATCCTGCCATTGAGGATGGGCTTCTCGAACAGATACTTGATTGGATCCATTCTAGATAACACGTGCACTTCGTGGCTAAGCATATAATGTCGGAGCTTTTTAGTGGCCCAAACTAGAGCTAGGCACGTCTTTTCGAGCATTGTATATTTACACTCGTATGCTAGGAACTTTTTACTGATGTAGTAAATAGCCCGTTATTCCGAATCGACTGTCCGGGCTAGCATAGCCCCCATGGCTGTCTCGGTCGTTGTTAGATATAACGACAAAGGCAGACCGTGTTGAGGTGGCATTAATACCGGTGGTGCAGACAGAATCTCCTTAATTTTATCGAAAGCTGCTTGACATTTGTCGTCCCACAGTACCCGTTCTCCTATCTTCAGCTTCTTGAAAATGGGCTCACATACCATGGTTAGCTTCGAAATAAAACGGCTGATATACTGGACTTTCCCGAGAAACCCCCTAATCTCCTTTTCGGTTTTGGGTGGCTGCATCTCGGTAATGGCTTTGTTTTTGGCTGGGTCGACCTCGATGCCGCGTTGGCTAACGATATGGCCCAATAACTTGCCCGATGTTACCCCGAAACTGCATTTTTGAGGGTTTAGCCTCATGTTGTACTTGCGTAATCGGGTGAAAAACTTTCTGAGGGCCAAAATATGCCCGTTTTGGTCTTTGGACTTAACGATCATGTCGTCCACATAAACCTCTACTTCCTTATGCATCATGTCATGTAATAAGGTAGTGGCTGTCCGTTGATAAGTGGCCCCGGCATTGATAAGCCCAAATGACATAACGGTGTAACAGTAAGTACCTCATGGCGTAATGAAGGTGGTCTTACTCATGTCCTCTTTCGCCATTTTGATTTGATCGTATCCGGCATACCCGTCCATGAATGATAGAAGGGCATGATCGGCCGTGTTATCCACTAGTATATCGATGTGTGGCAACGGGAAATCGCCTTTCGGGATGGCCTTATTAAGGTCCCAGAAATCTACACAAACCCGTACCTTTCCGTCTTCCTTGGGTACTGGTACGATATTTGCAACCCAGTCTGGATATTCAGACACTTGAATAAAGCCCGCTTTGAATTGCTTGTCGACTTCTTCTTTGACTTTGAGAGACCATTCGGGCCTCATTCTTCGGAATTTTTGCTTTACCGGCTTACACCCGTCTTTGATGGGTATACGATGTTCGGCTATCTCCCGGTCTATTCCCGGCATGTCCTTGAAGGACCATGCGAAGACGTCTTTGAATTCATGGAGGAGATCCGTGAATTGTTGTTTCTCCTTGGGATCTAAGGATAAACCTAACTTAAGCATCTGAGGCTCTAAAAGGGTTCCTACATTGATGGAGTCAGTTTCCTCAATTACTGGATCTCGGGATTCCCTTTGTTCGGGTTGCTCGATTAGATGCGGAGGTAGTGGTACCTGTTCGTCGGGTTTCTCAATGTCATTGCAAGTAAAATTTTTGAAAATGTTTTGAAAATAAGACAAGTCGTAAGCAGAACGGTTATCGTTATTATTGATAGAGAATTTTGAAAACAGCTCAAAGAGAGCGGCCATCTGATCGTTGGTCAGAGGCGGGATCGGGAGTGCTCTCGGGACAGACTCCGAGACTCCCATAGGTGTGACTAAAGGAAGGGGGGTTACAGACTCGATTCTAGTACTGGACCCTCTAGACTTGGACTCAGATTCCGACTCTGACTATAAATCAGACTCGGACTCGGACTCTGGTCCCACATGTCCCCTTCACCAGTAGTAAGCTTGTAGACTCGACCCTCGCTGTCGGTCCACTTGATCGTCTTCCTCCAAGCCCTTTTTCCAGTGTTCGCACCGACTTCAGAGATCAGCTTGGTCGGATCGAACTTGCTGCTGCGAAGGATCAGGCTTACCAGCTCTTCCTTGGGGGTCGGAATGATCTTATCTTCCCCAAACAAGAGCCCCAGCATGGGCTCAGTGTTATCTGCACTTTCCTTTGATTCAGACTGGATGAGGGCAAAGATATCATCCGGGATGAAATTGCATTCCCGAGCCAATTTGGTCTCGGGATACGAGATGGTGGGCTAAAAGAGGCCCACTTGAATAGCTCCGAACACGGGAGTGACAAACTTGATTGCGTTTGTCTGGTCCATATCTCCCTGGGTCATGGTGTAGCCCAAACCGAACCGAGATTCTCCGTCATTTAGGACCTCGACAATCTTGCCAGCCGGGAGATTGGGCCTCGAAGTAACCCCCGGTAGGTAGCCCAAGTTTTGCAGCATCATGTCGATGCTAGTAGTGAAGTAAGGCTGGAAAAGATAGTCTTCCTCGATCATTCCCACGAAATTGAAACCTCATGGGTCGGTTGGGCCTGCCGTGTTGCAGCTTGACACGGCTATGGGGGTAGCTTCGAGAGTGATGACCCCGTCTTGTAAAGGTAACTTGACCTTCCTGTGGAGAGTGGATGACACGGCTTTGACCGCGTGGATCCAGGGCCTTCCAAGTAGCAGATTGAAAGATGAGGTGACATCGATCACCTTGAATTCTAGCTCTTTCTCGATCGGACCTGTTATGATGGTTAGTTTAACGACCCCAGCAACTGATTTTGGGGTCCCATCGAAAGCCTGGATGGTTTGTGCAGTAGGAAGGTAGTCAGCCTCGGTAATGCCGAGGGCCTTAGCAGTCCTTAAGGGAAGGACGTTTACAGCGGACCCGTCATCAATTAGGGTCATGGGTAGATACTTGCCTCGGCATATCACCGTGATATATAGGGCCAAGTTATCGGCGGCCCCAAAAGGTGGAAGGTCAGACTCGGAGAAGGTGATAAGTGGGCCTTCTCCCTTGGACTTGCCATTAAGGTGAGGCAAAATCGTGGCTACCATTTCAGTGGGGGTAACCAACGAGTCAACCTTGATTTCATTGAGAGCCTTAGTAAGTGTTGCTCGATGCTCTTGAGAACTAACCAAAAGCTGCCATATAGTAAGATCGGTTTGGACCCTCTTTAGTCGTTTGACTAGGGCCGTGTCAGCATTTGATTCTTCAGGTGTAGATTCCGTCCTGGCAGGTTCAGTGACGGCTCCCGGGGCCGAAGGTCCGGCTGTGATGACGTGTGTGCCGGCCAAGGCCTTGGTTTTGGCCTTCCGGATTTCTTCGACGGTGATGGGGACAGCTTCCCTCTTAACCAGGTAAATGTCATCTTCATCGTCATTCCATACCCTGTTGATTTGGGGGATGAAAGAGGAAATGAGATGAGTACAGTCGACTACTTCTCCAGTAAAAATGGCGTGAGTAGCAAGAGGATTATTTTTGTTACTCGGCTTATCACTGGGTAGCGGTATCTTCCCACTTTCGATCAGATCTTGAATGAGATGCTTCAACTTCCAGCATTTTTCAGTGTCGTGCCCGTTGCCTCGGTGATAGTGGCAATAGGCTTGGATGTTGTAGCTTTTGGACCGTTTTTCGACGGGAACTTCCGGAATCGGGCCTATCGGCTGGATCAGGCCCTTAGAAGATAGCCTTTGTAAGGCGTGAGCATAAGTAGTCCCTATGTCAATGAATACTCGAGCTGGAATATTCTTTTTGGTCGAGGTGTCCAGCAGATTAACCTCGTCAAAGATGCTTCGGGCCGCAGTTGTAGTTGTGGGCTTGCCGGAAGACGAACTGGCTCATTGATATCCCTTAGTAGAGGCCTTATTAAGGCTCTCTAACCTCAAATCGTCTTCGATTCTCGTACCCATCTCGGTTAAGGTGGCGAAATTGGGTATGATGGCATACCAGAGATGGATCCGGTAAGAAGGGAGGAGGTTTTTGACAAAGGCCTCCACCAAGACTTTTTCGCTGGGCTTGTCCACCAGCTTCACACTTTCAGCCCTCCACCTCTGAAGGTATTTGGTGAAACCCTCCTTAGGCTCTTGGGCCATGACCTCCAGAGTACGCATGGTAGTCTGGATCTCGGTGTTGTCCGCATAGTTTCAGGCGAACTCCGTTGCGACATCGTCCCAAGTTTTATATTTCTTGGAATCAAGCCTGTAGTACCAGGCTCTTGGGTGCTTGTCCAAGGATGAAGCAAAGAGATGCTTGAACATGGTCGATTTGACCCCCTTAACTGCCATAAACTCCTTGAAAGCCCGGATATGGAGTACCGGGTCTTCAGTCCCATCGAACATGGGTGGGCCCGTGAGATAGAGATTAGCGGGCAGCTCATCAGTCAGGGGCAAATAAGCCCGAGTGTTCTCTGTGTGGATGGTGTTGCTGGTGGTCGTGTGGACCTGTTCTTGCAGTTTATGGACCGCGCTGGCCAGTTCAGCTAACGGCCCATCATCCTCAATTCCTCCGTTACGAGTTCCCTGTTCCACGGCGCTTACCCGAGTCAGGATGGCGATCTGGTCCTGCCTCATCTGTGTCAATTGGTCTTGTAGCTTGGCCAACGCAGCTGTCAACTCATCAATGGCTTCTTTCGTCATGGTTCGGGTGAAGGGTGGCCTGTCTGTAAGAACACCGCGTAATCAGCAACTAACCCAAATCCTAGAACAAAAGTACATCCCGAGCAAGGGAAAAGAAGACTAGGAAAGAAGCGACTCGGAAAAGACATTTAGACGGGTGACTCGTGAAAGGTGGCGATCCTTTAGGATCCAGCTGTGTGGGCTGGGCCCTGTTCGAAAGGAGGTTCACGTGAGACATTCCCCAGACTTTGGACTCGATTGTGTAGACGGGCCAACCCTTGTAGGAGTATGTCCTACGTAGGTGGGCCTTGCCTTAGTCTAATAAGGCGGACTGGGATAGGGAGGAAACTCGTGATATAAGATCGACGGAGTTTCGACGCTAGAAGACCTTGACAACTTATGACACGACCCGACACTGCTAAATATGGGAAGTCCTAAAAACAGGAAGGTTTCGAAATATGATTTTTTTTAAAAGCCCGAAAAATTCGGGGAGAACCGGCCCTCTTTTCAAAAAAGAAAACGGAAAGGCGGACCGGGCGACGGTTTTGAAAGTTCGAAAGTATTTTCGAGTTTTGAAATGGGCATAATACCGGCTAAAAATAGACTATTTTGAGTAAAATCGTAAATCCTAAATTCGGTATATGTCCCGGGTTTTGAAAATTGGATATTTTGAAAAGGATGCAATTTTGAAAATGACGGTTTTTTGAAAGACGACTTGTAAATCAGGTAGCACGTAGTCATGGAAACAGTATAATGACGCCATGTATGCTCTAATTCTAAGTCTCGGTCAGTCTGTAAGGGTCTATACCAATGTACATAGCCTATCGAGAATCGGGGCGGACTTCCTAAGTCGAGTTGAGCTTAGAACATGCCGTAAAACTCATACGAATCGGCTAATGGACACCTTTGACATATCCAATTTGGACTACATCAATGGTATAGTGGGACGTCGGTCACCAGTACCGGCCCGGAAAAATATGGGGTTATGCATGAACCGTAAAACTAAAACGTGTATTGTACTAGTCAAACGATTTCTATTCGAGTCTCACCCTGAGGATGCCGATGGTAAGTCACGCATCAGTTAATCCCTAGCGGAGTCGCCAAATTGTGGACATGACATAGGTCCACCACGACGCGGCCACGCGCGGGTTTGGGGAGGCGAATGAATCTCTATATGAGAATGGATCGAATTGAAATTTAAATCGAAGTTGGAGTCGCCACCGAATTTTGTGGGAGTTCGGGCCCGTTCGAACCCACTCTATGTCGTAGTGGGCCGTGTACAAAATACGGCCCATTTCCGATGTCAGAGTTTATCGGGTTCGTCCCTTTGCATTTGATACCGATACCGACGTTATCGGATATCGTGTATTGAATGACTCTCGTTGCCAATGGTTTCGGACATCCGGAAACCGAGGTTCTGAGTAAGGGGTGAGGGTACGTGTTGGGAAGTTCACAAAGAACACTCAACCCCGCCCGCACATTAGCGGCCTCTACTAGGATATCGAATGATTTTTGAATACGCGCGTTAGTAATACGATGAATGATATGCAAACATTGTTTTCCTAAACATGCGAGGAATTGAATGGGTTGCTAAGTCGGTTTAATGCATGAAAATTAACGTCAAAGTTGTATTTTAGCATGTGAGATTCGTTTTAGTATAATAAAGCAAAAGATAAGAAGAAATTGCTAAAAAGATGGACAAACTTGTTAGTAACGATTGAAATAAAAATATAAATACGACAATATGCATGATTTTGAAAAGTTTATGACACGTGATGGATTAACGCGTGTTTGACCGAGGTCGAAAATATGTCGAAATCTGAAAATATGCCGAGAAAAGTCGCTGTTTTATGTAAGAAACGACGTTTAAGAAAAAGAGAAAACGAAAAAAAGGTCACGGTTTACAGGCCCCCGCGCAACTCGCCTGGGAGGGGCGCGACTCGCGCGGGTGGCTGTCTCGGCTCTGCTTTTTCGAAAATCGTTAATTTTGATAAATCGCGTACAAATATGAATTAATTTATACTCAATTTATATTTTCGATATTCGTCGTACTCGACATTCGATTATGAAATCGATATCAAATATTCGGAATAATTTTTAGAAATTTTTTTTATAAAATCGTTTTGAAAAGAAATTGAACAAAAAGAAAAAAATGTTAATTATCTCCGCGTTAAAATCGTCGTATTTTGTTTTAAAAAAAGTATGTAACGATTTTTAGCATCAACGAGATTTAATTTAGTTCTTGTTAGATACGATATTCGATTAGAGAACCGGTATCGTATTTTAAGAACGTTTCGTTATATATGAAAATAATTTCGTAGTATCGATATTAGAAATAAAAAAAATGCGACGAACGACCCGTAAGAAAAATCGACCGACGACGGAAAAAAAAGAAGAAAAGACGAGGAAAAGACGAGAAGGAGAAGAGGAGAGAAAGGAGAAGTCGGGTTTGATTTTACACCCTCAACCTACATGCTTTGTTTACTCGGATCGGGGCTCGTCGGAATGTGGCTAGGGCACGGGAGCGTCGAGTTAATGTCGGTGAGTTATGGTGGTTTGGTTTGGACGTGTAAAGGGTCGAGGTGGCCGGTTTCGTCTGGCGTGATCTCGGGTTGTATCGGTTCTTCGATGATAAGTGTATGATTATTTATGAATGTCGATGTATATGAATAAGAAAGTTGTTGTGAAGTGTTGTATGATGATAATTGATGTATCTATATTTTGTGTGTGCAAGGGGCCTATTTATAGGAAAATTCCCGACCTTGGCTAGGAGAAGTGTTTGGGTGAGAACTACCGCTTTGGGTAGGAAACGTAAGAAGCTGAGAAGAACGAGAATTCCGTTTACTTGGTGAAGAAGCAAGGAACTCAGCTGAAAATAGGCTGCTCGGCCGAGTATTTGATGCTCGGTCGAGTGTTTGATTCGGTATTCGGATAGAATTCCTACTTGAGATTGAATTCTATTCTTAAACGGATTTGTTTAATATTTTGTGTAGCTGATTTTTTGTAGCGTTTGAGCTCGAATAAATCATGTGGGTGACACGGCTGACTCGTGAGTCTCGAGAATATCTTTGACCGGGTTTTGACTCGGTCGCTAAAAGACGGTTTTACCCCTGGTGTCGGATTCGACCCAAATTAGTCTTATTTGACTCGAAATGACCCACTGGGCCTGATTTTGAGGTTGGTTTTGTGAGATTTGTACTCCATAAAAAGCCCAAGCCAAATGCCAATGATTTTGAGCCCGTTTCCGAGTATATTAAAGCACGTTTGCGTCCGATCATCATCGGGTGTTTGTCAGAAACTGCTATAGACACCTGGCAGCCAAATGTGGGTGTCTACACAAGGATACCATATGATCCGGCCCATAAGAGGAGCTGAACAGTACGTGTCCATGGGAAACAAGATGAAAGCACGGATTGAGGGCATTGGGACTTACAGATTAATCTTAGACATTGGTTGTCATATAGATCTTACAGATTGTCTCTATGTTCTTGATTCTGCGCGTAATCTTGTTTCATTAAGTACTTTGGATAATTTAGGTTTTAATTTCAAGTTTGGACATGGTGTATTTTCGTTGTACCGAAACGATTACTTTTACGGTAGTGGTACTTTGATTGACTTACTTTATAGGTTTGATCTTGATGTTAAATTTTCTGATTCCTTGTTTTATGTTGAAAATCAAGGTATTAAACGTAATGCATCGAATGAAAATTCAGCTCTCTTGTGGGATCAAATTAAAGGCTAGGTCACAAATCCAAATAACGGTTAACAAGGTTCATGAAAAATGAAATTCTACCTCAATTGGATTTCAGTGATTTAAATGTATGTATAGAATGTATTAAAGGTAAACAGACTAAACATACAGTAAAGAAACCAGCTACAAGAAGCTCTCAGCTATTAGAGATTATACACACTGATATCTGTGGACCTTTTGATATTCCATCCTAGAGTGGCGAAAAGTACTTTATCACCTTTATAGATGACCTATCACGGTATGGTTTCACTTATCTACTGCATGAAAAGGCTCAATCTGTGGATGTTCTTAAGATATTCATTGATGAGGTAGAAAGGCAGCTAGAAAAGAAAGTAAAGATTGTGAGATCGGATAGGGGTGGTGAGTTTTATGGTAGGTTCACAGAAAATGGACAATGTCCTGGTCTAATAAGTGTAGTTTGTAGTGCCTAATTTGTTGTGTTTTGGTCCCGTTTTCCTTGTGGAATCGCTCCTTGGGAGCGGTTTTTGGGTTAATTATGCTTTCTTTAGTTCGTTTTAGGTTCCCAGACCATTCATGAAGAATTGGAACGATTCCGACCCATTTCATACACTTTTGGAGCCAACGAAGAGAAGGAACGATCACTCGATGCCTTGGAATCGATCCCGAGACCTTAGGACCCATTCCCGTGCCCCTTAGGCTTGATCCCGAGTCCCGAGAATCGATGAGAAACCCATGAGAGGCAAGGAGGGACCTTAAAGATCATATTAGAGGCCTACAAGACTCATCCCCGACGGGAAGGACCTCATCCCGTCCGGGATGAGGTGCACAAATGCGATAGCTTCTGTCCTAGGTCCATCCCGACCGGGACTACCTCATCCCGACCGGGAAGAGCAATAACCCAGCCTGGTGTTATTGATAACACAGCCCGGTGTTATGCTTGATCCCGACCGGGAAGTTAGCTTCCCGACCGGGAAGGATGGCCCATCCCGACCGGGACCATTCCTTCCCGACCGGGAAGAAGTGCTGTAGCCCGCAATTGCTTATTTCCTTCTCCTTATTCATTGTAACCCTATATATACCCCCGTCTTGTAATCTTATGAAATGTTCTTCATTACCCACTAAACCCTAGACTACTTTAGGTTAGATTAGCATAGATTAGTGTAGATTAGTCTTTAGTTAATCGTTAATCTTAGTTTAATCCTTGTATTAAGGGAATTCTTCAAGATTCAACCAAGATTGACAACCTTGGGAGATTGTTTTGGGTTTTTCTTATTAATACAAGTTTCAATCTTTCTTCCTCTTGTTAGTAGGTATAATCTTCTTATTCCTTCTACTCCTAATCATTGTTTAATCTTTAAAGTTTTAATCTTTGATTGTTGTTTATTGTTCTTACTAGTTTCTTTATGTATGTTTTGTTGTTTGTATTGATTCATCTTTTTATGGTTAGGATTAGTTTAGTTATGTTTGAGTAGTCCTCTAGCTAGGGTTAGTAGGGGGATTTGGTGGTTTAATGGGTGATTAAGGGTTTGTTTAAGATGTTGGTGGAAGTTTTGGTTGCCTCTTGGTTAGATGCATGGAACATGTTTGATGAAATGCTTGAATGACATGTAGATGCATATGCTTGTTTTTCTTGCCTTTTCTCTTGTGGGTGATGGTTTGCTCGTAGGTTTGGTTCCCTCATTAGTAGCGAGAGCATGGTGAGGGTGACCTCTAGGTCGGTCTACGTAGCGAGAGCCCGGACGTAACCTAGGCTACGAAAGCACGCTAGTAACCCCGTTTGTCATGTGTGTCGCTAAGTTGGGATCTTGCGCGAGAGCGAGGAACCTCTAGGATGGTTTACGTAGCGAGAGCCCGGACTACACCTAGATAACCCGACTACCCTTTCACCTTAGCTCTTCCTCGATCATTCCATCACCCTTGAACCCAACCTAATCCTAGCCCTTTTCTTATTTGTTTTCTTTGTCACCTTAGTCATAGTCTTAGCCTTCTCCCCTTCTTTTCATTCTAGTTTAGCTTAGTTCGTTGACCTAGTCTCGTATTTGGGTTACCTTAGTCTAGACGCCTCTTACCGTCCCCGTGGATTCGACCCAACTTGCCCTATCTACGTGTTAGGTGTAGTTGGTTATTTATTGACGGTGGGGATCCGCGGCAAATCCCTTACCATCATGGTACATTTGCAAAGTTACTTGAAAGTCGAGGCATTTATGAACAGTATACAATTCCCGGTACACCTCAGCAGAACGGTGTTGCTGAAAGGAGAAATCGTACTTTAATTGAAATGGTTAGGAGCATGTTAAGTAATTGTTCTTTACCTCCTTCCTTATGGATCTATGCGTTAAAGACTACAACCTATGTTTTGAATCGGGTTCCTAGTAAAGCAGTTCCTAAGACTCCTTATGAACTATGGACGGGAAGGAAACCGAGCTTAAGACATCTTCGAGTCTGGGGCTGCCCAGCTGAAGTAAGGTTGTACAATCCGAATGAAAGGAAGTTAGATCCTAGGACAGTCAGTGGTTTTTTCATTGGCTATCCTGAAAAGTCAAAGGGGTATACTTTTTACTCTCGTAAATAGAGACCGGAAACGCTAGATTCATTGAGAATGCTCAAACTAGTGGGAGTATTGAACCACGAAAGGTAGACATTAAAGAAATTCAGGTAGAAGTTCCTTCTCCTGAAGTGCACTTGAAATTGTTGTCCCAGCCCATGGGTTAGCATGGTGTAGCAGCTGCAACACCAAATTTTTTGAAAAGAAACAAGCAAATTTAAGTTGTTACACCTACTTATGTTAAATTGATGAGTAATTAATTAGAATATTTTCCTTTTAACCAATCAATCTTCTTATTTTTTCCACACAAATTACAAGTAAATACTCCATAATTGCTGCCAATAATAAATATGGAAGTTTCCAAACAAGTCCACATGCAACTTCCCAAATCCTTCTTTATTGATGATATCTTAAAATTTAAATATTTTACATAAAAAAAAGATCTTTGGAATTCAACTCTTCATAATTTTTTCTCAACTTTTTTTTTCAATACTAGTTAAAAATTACAATGTCAAGTATATTTGTTCTTAAGGGTGAGTGATTTATCGCCTTTTCAAGCATTTATAACTGACTCGTCGTTGGAGATGAGATCACCGCATCTTCAACTATCCTTTACCATTTCGAAGGGTATTTTTAATCTTGTGAAATTTAAAATTTCTTTATTGTGATTTGTTTTAGTCTAGGCTTGTTATGTAATCAACATTTTGTCTAATTTATTTTGACAAAAATTACTTCCGTAAATAGGTATATAATTCATATGCTTGCCTTGTTATTGACAATATAATATGAGTACTTATTTAGGTAAATATGATGATGATATGAAGTTCTAATGATTGTGTATGCTATTTAGTTTTTAATTTAAAGTCGTAATATATGACACTATGATAGATTGGTTTTAACTGGAGTGTACGATCTAATTTTTTTTATTCATGTAGAGTTGATATTTACACTTGATACGTAACGATTACGGTAGATTTTTAACATAATATATGGTCGCATATTGTTATTGGCAATGTTATGGAGAGTGTGAAAAAAAATGCTACACCAAACGGGAATTCCTGGGTCCGCCCCTACAGACAAATGACATAATGGAACAACAACAAAACGACGTGCAAAACCCACAAAATGACAATAACAATGATGATCAAGTCACAATTCAGGGGGAGAATAATATGTCACGTGAACAATTAAGGCGATCTGTAAGAGAAAGAAGATCAGCCATCCTAAATGACTACGTGACATATAACATTGAGGTTGAATGTGACTTGAGCATTAATAAGGATCCCGTCTCATTCCCTAAGGCAATGGAATGTGACAATTCTGAAAAGTGGTTTGATGCTATGAAAGAGAAGATGAAATCAATGGATGATAACAAAGTATGAGACTTAGTTGTGTTACCTGAGGGTTCTAAGGCCATTGAATTACCTCGAAATGGGTCTATAAGACCAAAACAGACTCAAAAGGTAACATTGAAAGGTTTAAGGCCCGACTAGTTGCCAAAGGTTTCACTCAAAAAGACGGCATTGACTATAAAGAAACTTTCTCTCCAGTATCAAAGAAAGATTCTTTAAGAATTGTCTTCGCTTTGGTAGCTCATTATGATCTCGAGCTTCACCAAATGGATGTAAAGACCGCCTTTCTAAATGGTGAGCTTAAGGAAGAAGTGTATATGGACCAACCCGAGGGGTTTACATCCCCGGGTAATGAAGATAAGGTGTGTAGGCTGAGAAAGTCGATATATGGACTAAAACAAGCAAGCTTCCAGACAGTGGTATTTAAAGTTTAATGATACCATTACGTCATATGGGTTTGTAGAGATTATCGTTGATCGGTGTATCTTCATTAAGATCAGTGGGAGTAGATTTGTTATTTTAGTCTTATATGTTGACGATATTTTACTCGCTGCAAATAATCTAGGCATGTTACATGACGTAAAGAAATATCTATCTAAGAACTTTGAAATGAAAGATATGGGCGAGGCATCCTATGTGATCGGAATTGAAATTTTCCGTAATAGATCACAAGGATTGTTAGGGTTGTCTCAGAAAGTTTACATCGATAAAGTTCTAGAGAGATATAGAATGAGTGAATGTTCTGCAGGGATAGTTCCTTTACAGAAAAGGGACAAGTTCGGTAAAATGCAATGTCCTAGTAATGAATTGGAACGAAAGGAAATGAAGAATATTCCTTATGCATCTGTGGTAGGGATCGGAGTTTGAACTATGTTCAGACATGTACTCGACCAGACATCAGCTTTGCTGTTGGAATGTTGGGTCGATTTCAAAGTGATCCCGGAATGGATCACTGGAGAGCAGCGAAGAAAGTCCTTAGGTACTTGCAAGGCACCAAGGAGTTCATGCTTACATACAAGAGATCCGATCATCTTGAGGTGATTGGGTATTCAAATTCTGATCATGCCAGGTGTGTTGATAGTCGAAAATCGACATCTGGCTATGTATTCCTTTTAGCTAATGAGGCAATATCATGGAGGAGTAAGAGCAGACTATTGTTGCTACTTCTACTATGGAAGCTGAATTTGTGGCATGCTTTGAAGTCACTGTTCATGCATTGTGGTTACGAAACTTTATTTGATCAGGACTTGGGATCATCGATAGTATAGCTAAGCCGCTGAAAATTTATTGTGATAATGTCGCAGTCGTCTTCTTCTCTAAGAACGACAAGTACTCTGAGGGTGCTAAGCACATAGAATTAAAGTATTTATCGATCAAGGAAGAGGTGCAGAAGCAAAGAGTGTCAATTGAGCATATAAGAACAGATATACCACCCAAGGCGTTCCTTGACCATGTAGAACGTATGGGTGTTATAGATAAAGCTGTGCTATTCTAAAGATAATCCCCCTATATACTAAAAGAATAACAACTTCCCAAAATTTTCCCTCCAAAATACATTATTTCTAAAGATGGAAGTTAAACAAAGAGTACTTATTAAAATAAATTGGTAACCCATTATATTTCATGGATGATGATAAAATCATCAAAATGGTAAATTTATAGTATAGCCATTCTTAGCTTCACACTAGAAAAATATATTCGATTCATTTTTCTAAATAAATAACATTTTGTTTTTCGAGTTGAATCTCTAAACATTAATTTTTATAAAAATGTGGAAATAGTCCAATTTCTATTTCATAAAAAAAAAGTAATATATATATATATGAAGGAATTAATTAAGTGTTTCAAAACATGAGAATAACATAAATAAAAATATACTTTGTAGATACAATGTTTTCATCTAAACATACATTTATTAATTTTACTCATTACCTTGATTGCTTATCAATTTAAAATTATTTTCTCAAAATTGAGGAAGGTAAACATTAATATATCTCCAATTTAAAATCTTTAATTAGTATGCTACAAAGTAAATTTTATATATACCGTGCATTTATGCACGGGGCCTATACTAGTATGCCTATTATGAATATGACATCTAGAATTCACTAATTGTTTGTTTCTGCATTTACGAACATGTTGTCATTAAAGTGCATGTATACATTATAGTTATTACACTACATGTGACTAATTGTAAGAATTAAGGTTATTCTCAACTTCAAGATTACATAGATTTGGAATTGGTTCGTGATACATGGAAGGAATCATGTCGCTTAATAAATGACGTTTGACCGCCATGATTCGATTAGTTCTAACTCGATTAAGGATATGAAAGTTAATGAACTTAATATCAAAGTACACATTATAGTTATTTAACCATTAAGTTAACACAAATGCCAAGTGGGAGAATGTTAGAATATTTAATAATATTCGTGTGGCCTAAGTGTTTCGGTTTAAATATAAACTAGTGTTGACCCGTGCACATTTGCACGGAATGTTTTTAAATCGAGTTTATACCGACAAATTAATATTTTACTAACATCGAAATAGAATATATTTATTATTATAACATATATGGTACAATACCTTATATAACTGTCTTTCATTGGAATAAATTGAAATGTTGCAAAGCAACTAATATACTCCGCGAAATAAACATAAGTAAAAAATATAATCTGTAATAAAAAAAGATAATTACAACTCCAACTCCAATTTATTTGACTTAAACATGCTCGAAGACTTCTTTGTAGACTACATTTTTTGTACTATTGGATAACAATTTGTCCTTGTCATGTATGAGTATCTTCAGCCCCTTTTTGCTAGTGACCCTCGATAAAGCCACATAAAGTTGTCCGTGCGTAAATACAGGACGTGGAAGATATAAGCCCATGTGAGCTAAAGACTGCCCTTGGCTCTTATTGATAGTCATCACAAAGCATACAGTTATCGGGAACTGTCTTCTATCGAAACGTAAAGGAAATTTGGTGGTGTCTGATGCGGTAAGTGTTAAACGGGCAATATGAACCCTATCACCCTTGTTACTACCTGACAACACCGTGGCCCTAATCACACGAGTACCTAAATCAGTTACCAATAATCTTGTGCCATTACACAATCCACGCGATTGATCAATGTTTCTCAGGAGCATAACCATAGCACCAACCTTTAACTTAAGCTCGTGATTTGGAAGGCCAGAACACTTAATACCATTAAGAAATTTTGTGGAGTATAGATTACGTGCCGCAAAATTGCCCTCATCTTTGCTGACCTCATCAGAACTAAAGTAAATTTTTTCTGGCCCAGGAATAAGAGACAAAACATATTCATTAACCAATTCAACAATCTCGTGGGTTGGTGCAAGGACGGCCCTCTCTTGAAGATACTCCGGGTTTCGTAGTCCGATATCAAGCGATAGGTATGTACTCTCAACAATGGAAACAATCGGATTTATCCCGCGATCAATTAATATATCAGACGGCAACTCAACATCAACTTCCCCATCATTTGGGCCTCCAGCTAAACCATCTCCAATTTTTAAAATCCATTCAGAGAACTCACGAACCTCGGCAATAGCAGAAGGTGAGCTACCAACTTGTAGACGCATGTTTTTTGTCAATGTTAGCACCTGAAAATAACGTTAGTGTGTAATGTTCAATTAAATTTAATATTCTAACAGTATTAGTTATATGTCACAGTCTTTGTAAAAAAATACAATAACAGACATGCAATGTACCTTGCATGAAGACCAAAGATCTGATGAACACAAAGACGCATGCACAATGTCCGATCTACTACCTTTTGGGACAACGGGAAGAATTTGTCGAAAATCACCACCGAAAACAATGACCTTACCACCAAATGGCGTATTAGCATGGTTCGCGTTCGAACCACGCATGACGTCTCTTAAACTTCTATCAAGGGCCTCAAAGGCATGCTTGTGGGTCATCGGTGCTTCATCCCATATGATAAGTTTAGTGCGAATCAAAAGCTCTGTCAAATCAGTACCTAGTTTAATCCCAGAGCATGTAGAGTTCTCTGAAACATTAAGTGGAATACCAAATCTCGAGTGTGTTGTTCGACCACCAGGAAGTAATGTGGACGCAATGCCGCTAGACGCTACAGGAAGGACAATATCTCCAACGCTCCGTATGGCAGCACATAAGGTCCTCCAAATAAATGTCTTGCCTGTACCTCCATATCCGTATAGAAAGAAAACACCTCCCCGACATTCATTAACTGCCTCCATTATCTCGTTGTATACTGATTGTTGTTCTTGAGTCATTGTGGCTAACAATCGGAGATGTTCTTCTCGTAAAGAAGCTTTGTCATAGGATAGTTCATCTAACAGTAAGGTATTAGAACGATAAGATGGGGAAGAACTCGGTAGCGGCATACCTTCAAACTTGCTTAAGCTGCTACCATTACGCTGAAGAGATGCTTCAATCTCTAACAGTGTGTAGTTCTTAAGTTCATCGTCAGTGAGTTGCAAATCTGTAATATATAAACTAAAGTTATTATTCGCGTAGGCCATTTTAGATTAATATGAGCTATATTACAAAATGTGATTCAAGTGAACGCACTGTAACAAAATATGTAGAGTATGCACTTACCTTGGTTTCTTAGTAATCTTCGTTGTCTATACAAGATGTCATCTCCAAGCAACATCCACGTTTCGTTCCACACCCTGGTTGGCATCGAAATGGTGTTAGATAACAACAATGTTACGAATAGATTTCGTACGTAAAACCCAGATCCCCATTCACTTGCTTCTCGTATAGCGTCTATGTACTCATTGTCATCTCCAAGCAAACCTAGAGCATAACACGCTTCTCTAAAAGTGGCGTACACAACCCCGTTAACCGTCCTTATATCCTCGTAATCTTTGGGTCCTTTAACAAAGTTGAGCAATGTCCTCATGTAATATAGTTCACCACAACTTGGTGACACATGATGCATTCTGCCAATAGCAAACCCACGTTCTCTTGGAGACCAAGCTCGTTTAGGTTGTTTCCAAACAAACTTGGTTGGAAACTGAGTGTACAAAAGACTTTTAGCTTCCTCGTTTGAGTTGTTACAATCCATCCAAGCTAAAAACTTTGACATACCAACTGTGGGGTTGTCAATTACTGCGTCAATGGGGTCTTCATCATTGAAAATGACATTCTGTTCATCGGGAAGGTGAAAACGCAACCTTTCAACGGGAGGCGTCCTAAAATGAATTGGAAACCCAAAAATTCTCCACACGGCCTCACAAGCTGATATATACCGACAATCATATAATTTTTGAATTTCGTCTATCTGATTGGGATTTTGATCGTTTCGTCGCTTATATGAAGATTGCATCGTCGCCCGATCATTACCTTTATTTATATACTTGAATAAATACTTGATTGATCGAGCTTGGTTGCACCACTCGACATTAATATGAGCATGATATTTGTGTAGGAGCTGAGGATTATATGGGACAACAAAACGATTATCAAGGATGACCCCATTCTTATTCACCGTAGATCCATCGTCACGCCTTCGATACACAGGATACCCTTCATCATCAACTCTCGGAGCTTCATTAAATCTCTTTGGAAAGTGTTTAGAACATGCACGGTCAATCATACACGGTGACTTTGGGTTAGCAACACCACAGGGGCCATGAATCATCAACTCTTTCACAGCTGCATATAGTGATGGATTATCAATTGGATTAGGGATCTCAGCACTAATGATTTTGTCGACATCAGAAGCTTCTGGGAACTTATCATCTCGATGTAGAAATATCAAAATATGAGCATGCGGTAATCCACGCTTTTGAAATTCGATTGTATAGACAGCTGCAATGGTTACAAAGACATGTCACATACTTCTCCTTCTCTCAAATACAAATAAACAATATGATTTGTAACATACAAAACATTATACACGTAATTTATTTTGTACCTGCATTCACCCGTCCAAAAATATGTCGATCCTTCAAGTCTCTCATTAACTCATCGAGTTTCATCTTAAAAACGCGACAGAGAATATCCGGCCGATCTTCAGGACGCAATCCCCTCTTTTTTACAAAGCGTGTAATTTCTGGCCATTTTGGGTTACACGTAAATATAATGAACAAATCTGGATATCCAACATATTTGCAGATCGTCATCGTATCTAAAAAGTTCACCAACTTGTACCCATCACCTGCGGTGTATGACGACGGCACAATAATACGACTCCCAGCAGATGAGGCCTCTGTTTCTCCTCGTCCAACTTGATCGGCAAGGACTTTGTACTTTTCAGCCCGAAGTAACGGTTGATTATGACGAATGAATGTCAATCGTTGAGATTCTACCATAGTATAGCCATCCACGCAAAGCTGTTGAAATAGTCGCCGACCTTCCATTAACACCGATGACTCTAGTGTCGCTGCTCGATCCTGAATGCGAAACGCAAGCCACTCTCTCATTGTAACTATCTTTCTTGGATTTTTCTTCTTGCTGACATTAAGAGTAGCTTCGGCATGCAATATACCAGGTCTCCATCCGTCTTCACCACAAAGAAAGAAGAGAGGATATTGTAGTGCTAGATATGAAGGATGTAACTCAGATATGCGCTGAAGTGCACCCGATTGTTTCTGAATAATAATATCCCTAGGCTCGGCAGCGTTTTCAATGTCTCCCTTAATTAAGATGGCTACCTCGGAAGCCGTCGGGAGATTATACATTCTTCCATCCACATCTCGTTTTGCCACTAACCTAATAGATACATCCCCGTCGATATCATTTGATAGGCGATCTCTGGCCATCCTAAAAATTTTTGCTAATGGATTATTGTGATCAATCATTGTCTTGAGTGATTCAATAAGGGCATCATTAAACCGGGCGGGCCTATTTGAGCTGCAAAAACAAATGTTAACATTATACAGATGAAATAGTTAAAAGATAGAGTAGGAATAATACTGACGTTAACGAAATTAGAAAAGATAGTGATGCACACCTGAGTGCATTTTTATGATGTTCAATCTCTTGTTGTGTGTCGTATATATATAATTGGCAAAACTTTGGCATGGCACCAGTGGGTGGCAACAAACTTCCTATACGATGTACATTTTGGCCACCCATTCTAAATGTGTACGGAGCACGACCTTGATTTATAGATTTGTCAATTTTCCCTCCTGTGGATGTAAATGAATACATGCCGTTATAAACCCGAATATTTTCAGTGTAGTGGTTGCTTGATGGATGTCGACCACTTAGAAGATCACTTATCAATTGAGGCATTTTTTTCAGGAAAGGTAGTACAATTTTCCCATCAGAACAACACATAGAGAATGATGGATTGGATGTATTCCTATCCTTTCGAACTCTTTCTTGGTACCACATTTGCGCTCCACATTTACCACACGTACAATCGGGGTCACCTATATCCCAATATAAGTCGAGTTCTGGAGCAAAAATAGAATACGTAAGTTTTTTTCACTTCCAACCATCGACAACAATAATATTGTGGACAACTATTACGTTATAAAAACAATGCTTGTAAAGTGCATTTAAAAAATAATCTTATAAAACCTGGATATGTAGGCGCACAATGTGACGACCCTTCAATAGATGAACTTAAATTTGTAATTAAGTCCTCAATCAATGTTGTCTCGTAAGTAGATGGTAGCGGTGTTGCATAACTGGTACTACCTGGAGATCCGCATATGTACATGATGTATAATTAATCGTCGAAAGTAGAGAAAAATACTCTTAAAAGGAATGGTGAACATGAGTAGGGACCTTTTTCCATGGTGGTTCGGGCGTACGATGTTTTATATGATGCTCTTAAATTTGTTATAAGGTCATTAACCATGTTCGGTGTAGGGTCATTCGGTGACCAATTCGAAGAACTTGTCTCCGTAGTATTCCCTGAAAGTTGAGAAAATCCAAAACTCACGATATATTACTACGTATTGTGTACATTTTTTTGTTGACATCGTGAAAGTAATAAGTTTGTGAAGTACCGTGACTAATAGAACTAAAAGACGCAAACGGGCTTCCACTTCCCGTACGTGTTACTGCTGACAACGTTGACGTAGTTGAACGTGGGTTTGGCGTATTCACATTAGAATTACTATTACGATCATACTGTGGTCTTGTATTCCTAGAAGTCGTCACTGTCACAAAACACATCGACGTTTGATATTTCGCCAGTTCGATAAAATATATAATGAAATACTCTGAAATGTCACCACAATGTTTCAAATGTGTCAACGATTAAGCGTGTTAATAGTTAAACAGTTCAGTCATTTCAAACATTGAACGGGCAAAACGTTTTAAACGTTTTAAATGTGTCAAACGTTAAACAGGCCAAACATATGAAACGGGTCAACCGTTTTAAACATTAAACGCGTCAAACATTTCAAAATGTGCCAACGGTTAAACGGGTCACACATGTCAAACATTAAACAGGTCACATGTGTCAAGGGTTTAACGGGTCAAAAATTTAAAAATTTTCAAATATTTCAAACATGAAAACGAATAAACAATTTTGTAAAAAAATATGCTTTATTTGTTAAAATCAACAATGATAATTGACTGAATAATACCATTTGTGACATCCGAAAGCGGCAAACGATTCTCATGAGACTGTTGCGACCTTGTCCCTAAAATTTCAGTTGTGTCCCCATTATTTTCTACAAATATACATACATAATATATATATCAGCGAGTACGGATTATAAAAGATCATGTCCCGTAGTAAATATAATGGTCACGAAGTAAATATTTTTACGTACGACTATTTAAGACTCTTCTTATCACGATAAATATACTCTTTTACGGAGTATATGTAAATAAGTAAATACGTTTAGTATATGAAATGACAATACATTAGTTGTAAGTGCCAACATTATATATTAATTAAATGCAGGATAAGTAAAATAAATATAAGGGAGTGCGTAGGTTTGATTAAAATAAGTGGGTTCTTTTGTCATAATTTGTCATGGCCCATTAACTAAAGAAGTTGAATTGTTTTGTAGTGGCCCACTAATCCGGTTCGGGTTAACATGTTCGGTTTTTACACGGGTTAAGGCTTATTTATTCGGTTGTCTTTCTATAAAAAAAAGTACGTGTATTACAGAGTACGCCGTACATTTTAAAAATGACTACGACAAATATTGTGAATACAACGTATGTGACCCAAATTGTTCTTTATGATGTGTCACAAATTTTCATGTGAGACCATCTCACAATAATGTTATTGTGTGAGACCGTTAGCGTGAGATCGTCTCACAAGAGAATAATTGATAATGTAGGGTCGTATTTTGATCTCTATAATCGGGCCACTAAAAATCATTTGACGGCCCTGATCCCGACAATAACCCGACTCAACCATATCACGGTAAATATAGATTACATGAAGTATTTACCATATCCCGACCCAACCCGAGTAAACAATATAAACCAAATAAGCCATGACCAACAATGGAGCCCAGCCCACTACAAATAATAAAACCCTAGACCTTCAAACTAAACCCACTGCATATATATATATACTCCTATTCCTCCACAGACTTCTTACACAAAAAATAACCCTAATTCCTTACATCTATACTCCGCCGTTTTCTACCAACGTCTACACACTTCTACACATTTCTGTACTTAATTCATTCATTCATAGTCTGATATTTCTATTCATTCAAACTAATTCAGTCATCCATTTTCCTACTCCGATATTCATTCATACTCCGATATATGACTAATACATGATTCATTCAAACTGTTTTTGTGCTGGATTTCGTAAAGACCACATGTATGTGTTATGTAACAAATCCGATGTATTATGATTTCGGTTTTTTTTTGTAAATTTTTTAATTTTTTGTGTGTTTGTGTATGCAGATCTATGCGATGCCGGTTTTGCATTTCAGTTTCTTTTCTGATTCGAAGGTCGTATTTACGTTTACTTACAGTATTCTGTTGTTTTTTTTAATCTATATCCTTCATTGCATGTATTAGTTTCCATCTGAATCTACCGATTTCGTGTTCTTTTTTGATAAATATTTACTTTTGTGTGTTTGTGTAGGTACATGTAATCTATGTCGGTTTTGCATTTCAGTTTGATTTCCCTTTCAAAGGTTCCAATTTCATCAACATTAAGGTATATCATTGAATGAATTCTTTTCCTTCTTGTTTAATGATTTTTTTTTTAATATTCCTAACTTTCATGTGTAATAATTTCGTTTTTCTTCTTAAATTTCTATTTTGTTAGTATTTCTGTATACAGATCTATGTTTTTTTATTTACTGTACACTGATTTTAATTTTTTCCCGTTTTCGTGGACTGATTTAGATATTTCCTTCAATGCATGTATTAATTTTCTTCTTGTTTACTGATTTCTTTTTTTTGTTATATTTCTGATTTTCGTGTTTATTAATTTGTTTTTTTTTAATTTCTATTTTTGGGTGTTTCTATATACAGATCTATGTTTTTCGTTTACTTCTACACTGATGTTAATTTTTTTCGGTCTTTGTATCCCGATTTTGATTTTTCCTTCAATGGATGCATACTTTTCCTTTTTTACTGAATTTATTTTGTTAAAATCCTAAATTTCGGGTATGCTAATTTCGTTTTTCTCTTAAATCCCTTTTTTAGTGTGTTTCTGTATGCAGGATCTTTGTTTTGTAGTTACTTGTATATCGATTTTGATATGTTTACTAATTTTGATTTATTCCTAGTATTCATATTCTAATTTCAATTTTTTTTGTTTAGTATTTTTGGTGTTTTTGTATGCAGATCTATGTTTGGTATACTGATTTTAATTTGATTGTCTTGGTATGCTGATTTTGATTGTTTATTGTCATTCGTATACTCATTGATTTTTCTGTCTTCCTATACTGATTATCATTTTTCCCCGTCTATGAATACTGGTTTTGATTTTTTCTTTTCTTTATGTACTGGTTTGGATTTTTTCCTGTCTTCATATACTAATCTGTTTTTTTAGAGAATTCTTTTTTTTTGGTTTTTTAAATTGTGTATGTACTTGTATTTTCGTATTTATGTATCTATGTATTTATGTGTATTCGTATCTTATGTTTTTGTATTTATGTATTTTATTTCTTATTTTTGGATCTATATTTTTTATGTTCATATTTACTTGTATTTTCTTGATTTATTTTTCGATTCAAATGTTCATATTACATCTACTTATAATTTATTGTCTTTTAGAATGTTTGTTATTGACTGCATGTATTGTTTTCTTTCTTTTTATTTTGTTGACATATAGTGCTCGGGAGGAAAAAGGAGTTGTGCACCCTGCTGAACTTACTGTCTTGTGTTGAGTCACATCCACAACTTCAAAGATAAGTGATCATCTATTTGATTGTTTTTTGAATAACACTTCTACATTTTGTAATTCAACCACGTACTGTTTTGTTGAGTATCATTTGTGTTAATATGAATAGAAAAATATCATTTTAGAAGATAATAAATGTACGATAAAGTAATTAATAGAGGAGTAGTTTTAAATAAAAATAGTCGTATGTAGAAGAATTATTAAGTACGACATACAAATATGTTAATTAGTTCAATAATGTAGTTCTCTAAATCTAATACTAATATGTTTCATTGTTTGACCTTTGATCTGCAGACACGTTGATTCTTTAAAATTGCTAATAATCCAGGTAAGGAAATTCTATTTAGAAAATTTGAAAACTACATAAACATAACATCAGCCTCACTAATTATACTAATAGACAAAACTTACTTGTTGTTTTTCTTCTCTTGATTTCATATGCCTTTGTTGAGTTTTTCCTATTTTCCTTTCCCATACCTAATGTATTTTTTTTTACCGTTTCTTTAACATGCTATAATGTTATGTTTGTGGCTTTGATTTTGTGATATAGATGTTAAGTTTTTATAAATGGTACTTGTAGGTTAGTGGGTAGTTTTTTTTTACTAACTTAGTGGGGGGTTATATTATAGTGGTTTATTTCTTTAAGACAAATTTCTCCATCAATAACTGATTACAATAAGTGGGTGAGTAAAATAATAAATGGATTAATTGATATTAACTAAAATTAAAGTGAATTTAATTTAGTGTCTATGGTTTACATTAAATTTGTTTTTAATATTAGGAAAATAGTTAATGTATGATAGGAACATTATACTTTAGCTACTTCGTTTGTGATGTGCCTTGCCTAAACATTGAAAAGTTAACATTGGATTTTTTTTGAAATTGTTTTTGTCGGTTGTAGTATTTAATCGGACAGTGCTCTTAATTTTTAAATAATGACCTTGTATCTCACAGCCTGGAATAATAGTGAGTATTTAAAGTTGATTTCATCTAAAATAATCATAAATTACAAAGGAAGTAGTTTTTTAAAGTTTAAACATAACATAATCGAAAGGTGAAATAGGAGAAACATAATCTAAATATTAATTAAAAAACATTTGCATCTTGTTTGGTTCTTCAGATTTAAGTGTCTTCGCTTTCTCCATCGTCATTCTCCTTATCCAATTTAACTCTTAGTCTTTTTTTGCTGATGTTTCTTATTTGATCACTCTCAATGTCGGTAATTGATTGCTTCCAACTTGCACCTATAATATCCCTGATTGGTGTCTCTTGATTTGCATTTCTGTATTGACATTAGGTGTTAGTTAGGTACTATAAAAGTAATCTTTTGCTACTATCTTAATAAAACTCACCTTGAAATCCATGCATTTACTTCTGGTATATCTGGCATAATGTAAATCTTTGTTGCATCTGTAGTAGATATCCTCATTTGGCCTGATAATTTGATTGTAAGTAAGTATAGCAATTCAAAATATAATTTTAAGAATGTATAAAATTAATCATTGGTACCTAAATATGGGGCCCTTCTCACACATTGGAATACGATTATAGGTTTCATTGTTAAGAATTTATCCTCGGTCGCAATTTGTTGGATTTCTTGTCCGAGTGCTCCCCATATCCATATAGGAATGTTTAAACCACTGCAATAATTTAAAGGTTGATATTAAAGTTAAGATTACAACATTTAATTTGTGGAATGAAACTTAAACCTAATAAAGTAGGAAATTACTTTAGATCTTGCAGCTCTACTTTAGTGCAATCAAAAGCTCTACTTTCAAGTAAAACATTGTACTTCTCCACTTCACCAATCACATCTGAATTTAAATTTTAGTTAGTAGAATGAAATAAAATATTTAATAAGATAGTTTTTTTTCCTAAAGTTAGTATATTTACCTATCAAGGATCTCCCATTTAGATTGTCATCTATAACATCTTGGAACTCAACAAATTTGAAACCAAATTTTGATATTGTCGATTTATCTATTTCTTCAATTACGGTGTTTGAGAGAAATTTTATACGTCATTTATGTGTGGTAGCAGCCTCTGATGCGTCGTCATTTGATGTTATTTGAAAGTTGCTTATTCGATAGATATGTTGTTCCTCTATCTTGCCTTCAAATTGAGATTTCAAGTTGTGAACTATTGTACCTTGTATTATCTCACCCTGAAATAATTAACATTAAATATTGATATCTTTACATAGAAAAGTGTATAACTATATCATTGATAAAACTTACTTTTTCATCCGCCATTAAAATTTCAATGCTCTTGATTTCCTGATTTCTTAATGTGAAATGCTCTTCTTTTGGCTTCCAAATTCGTATGATGCTAGCTTCAAAGTAAGGGTTTTCAAGAGAGGGTTCTAACTTATCAAAAGTTATAAATTTTGGAATTTTGGATTTTTTTTCCATCTTTCTTGTATTGTATTCTGTTGGATGATATGTTGTTTCTAATGTTTATCTGAGTTTGAAGGTTCCATATTTATAGATTGTATCTAAATGTTGTAGCTTTACTGTTGTGGTCTGTTGTAGTTTACTGGTAGTGGGGTGGTTCCCTATGTTGTAGGAAGTTAATATTGGTAGTGAAGTAGTGTGTCAACTAATTAATTTCTGGGGTTATTTTTCTTTGTAACAATTTAGTGGGGTTATTATGTTAGCTGAGATTAACAATGAAATTAATTAGTGTGTATATTACTGTAAGATTATTTTATTTCATTATCTGTAACGTGATATTTTATTGACTCTTTTTATTTTCAATATATATATATATATATATATATATATATATATATATATATATATATATGTATATGTATATGTATATGTTATGTGTCGATATAATATATGTTTTCTGTAATACTAATTATGTGATTTGTTTATAAATTCATCTTTATTTTTGACTTATATAAATTATTCATTAATGTCAACATGATAGTCATTTATGGTTTTTTTCGTCAATGATTATGTTATGTTTCATCAATCACGTAATCACTGTTAATCAAAATTAATGTTGCTTGTCATTTTGAATCTAACACAAATTTATTGTGAATCAATCAGGAATAAACTAATGAATTATTGTTAATCAAAATTAAATTAGAATTACTCTCATTCTTAATACTACGGTTGTTGATTGTATACTTCCTTTATTTACTGAAGTTATATGATAAGAGTTCATATTATTTCTACTGTTAATAGTAATCATGTGTTATTTTTTTTAATTATTGTTTTCTTTATTTACTTGACTTTATTTTAGTAAACTTTTTGTCATATGGAAATTATGTTTTTGTTGTCAACACGTTACACAACTCATTATATAAATGTCACTTGTTACCATTATTCTATTAAACACTGGATACAATGTCACTTGTTACCATTATTTTATTAAACATGGATTACAATTGCCAATATAAAAATTAAAATATGTTACCAATATCACTCGTTACAATATCACTTGTTACCATTACAATATGTTTCAACAAACCTTATTAAAATACAATTGCGAATATAAAAATTAGTAAATTTGGTTAAGATTATTTTATGTCTAAACACTTTACATTATGTTAGTCACAACTTAACTACTTGAAATGAATCTTGCTCCTTTTGGTTCCTTGGGTTGTTTTCCAACTTGTGTTGTTTGCTCCTTATGTTTCCATTCTTCTTGGGTACCTTGATATTTTTTTTACCTGCACTTGTTAGTACTGAACAAAAAAATTGTTGTTGCCAAGCATGTAAAATAATGAAATAGTCTAATAGTTTTCGAAAAGAAAACAAAGAAAAATAAAATGTCAGCTTGAAACAAACAGGAAATATAGTCTTAGAGGTCTGACTCAACACCATGAAACATAGAAAAAAAAAATAAAGTCTCAGCTTGAAACAAAGAGGAAATTGAAGGAAATATAGTCTTAGAGGTCTGACTCAACAACATGAAACATAGAGACTTTAACAGAATGAAATAGTCTTAGGCATCTTCTGGGTTGTCGCTTTCATCACTGATGTCGATCGGTTCAATCTTAATCCTTTTTTGGCCCAAATTTTTAACTTCTGTGTTGTCACTCTTTGTATCAATGTGCTTCCAAGTGGTCTTGACAACATCTTTGATTGTTGGTCCACGGTTTGCATTATTGAAATTATGGTTATATTTGTCAAAAAATTATTTGATTGCATAAGTAGTTTCCAAAATTTTGATATGATAATGTCACTCACCTAGTAATGATGGCGTTCACATGTGCAATGTCTGGTTTGAAGTAAATTTTTGTCGCATCAGTAGTTGATATCCTCATTTCACCTAGCATAATTTAGATTTTGAGTAAAAAAGTATGAAATTTTTTTTTTTAAAAAATTGAAGTTCTTTACCTTGATATGGTGCCCTATGCACACATTGGAATACTATAATGGGATTTTCTGATACAAATTTTGGGTCTGTTGCAATTGTTTTGATTTTTTCTGTAAGTCGACCCCATATCCATATTGGCAGCTTGGTTCCCCGAATGTCATGTACCTCCAAAATTGAACATGTTAAGGGTCCACTTTGAAGTATAGCATTATACTCTTCCACTTGACCAGTCACATCTGTTCATCGTTTATAATTAGTTATTCTTTCATATCTATATACATAATTAAGTTATACATAATTTCTAAAGGATTTCAAAGTTTACCTATATAGGAACGTGGTCCTAAGTTGTTGTCTATTATGGCTTGAAAGCTTACAAAGTTAAAACCCAAAGATGGTATATTTTCATTCTCTATTTCTTCAATAATTGTGGTAGACCGAATTCTATATCGCCACTTGTGCGGTGTGGCAGCTTCTCTACCGTAATTTGGTAGTAGTTGATACTTGTCCATTTGGTATGCTTGACCTTCACGGATCATCCTTGATATTTCTCGTGTCAAGTGTCGTGCATTATTAAAAACGCTTGCTTGAAACACATTCCCCTACACATAATGAAAATAAATTGGAAGTAATGAATATATATGTATATATATGATACTATAATTTGTATAGCTTAGAATTGACATAATTTATTCTTACATTTTTATCCACAAATAGGATTTCAAATGATGCAAAACCTCTCTTCTCCGGGTTCGTAGACTTCAATCCACTCCAAAATCGAACTACCCTACCTTCAATGAATGTTGAAAAATTTGGAACTTTTGTTTTGTCTTCCATTATTTCTTGTGTTGCTTTTTGTGCTGGTTATGCTTCTTATTTTTGAGTTTGAAGATGCTGTATTTATAGACTGTTCTTCCTAATAATTAGGCAGTTTTGCAGTTGTAGTGAGTGTTTAGTAGTGGGAGGTTTAATATGTTGTGGGGAAGTTTAATGGTAGTGTATGGTAGTGGGAAAGTTTAATATGTGGGGAAGTTTAATGGTAGTGGGTTAGTGTGTAAGGAAGTTGTACTGAATTCCTGCTTTTTATTTATTTAATGTTGACCAGAATTTATTTTATATTGAAAAACCGTCAACCCCGTTGTTATTGGATAAATGGTATTTAGTTTATATTATTAATTAATTAATTGAGTGATTGTGAATGCTGACCAGAATTGTAAAGAAAATAAATTTAGTGCTGACCAGAATTTATGTTTATGTCTCTATAATCAGACTCTCTACGATTACGAAGGTCTCGGTGATGATTGATATCTTTTCAGATCTGAGAGAACGTATGTATATAAATATTAAATTTTGGCTGTTCGGGTATTATAAATTTTATATACTGTATTTTGAACAAAAATGATTTCGTACTTACGTTTTGCCACCCCGATGTTATTAGTTTGGCGGCATTTAGTGTAATCGTCAAATGATAGATAAGTTACCTTTATGCCACCCTAATAAATTCGGAATGGCGGCAACTCGTAAGGGAAAAATTATTAAGTTATAGTGTCTGGTAGCTTACGTGTTGCCACTCTCAAAATATCCGAGAACATGGCAGCCGTAACTGTTGCCGAGTTATAATTTAACGATTTTGTATTTCTCAGTGATGATTTGTCCCTCCAGATCTGAGAGAATTATTAATATCACGTTTACCTATTTTTTTGCCACATAATTTTTTTGCCATATTCATTTTTTGCCACATAATTGTCATACTTGACACACAATTGTCATAATTGTCACACAATTGTCATATTCATTTTTTTGCCACTTGCAGTAACTATTATGTTTCACTTGAATCTTAATCAATTGTTATTTTCAACCTATGTGATGATTTTGTTGTCCATACCTGACTCCTATGATAGTATGTCTAGGTTTTATTACTTATTCTAAATCTTTGTATATCTATTTTTTTTGCCATATTCATTTTTTTTGCCACATAATTGTCATATTCATTTTTTTTGCCACTTACAATAATTATTATGTTTCATTTAAATCATAACCAATCATTATTTTCAATCTTTGTGATGTTTTTGTTGTCTACACGTGACTCCTACGATATTATAGTACACAATTGCCATTGAAAAATTGTATAAATGTCGTAGTTATTATGAATAATAGATTATAACCACTTGAAGATCCGTACATTACAAATGATAAGTGCAAAAAGATACATCATATAACTCCTTGAAGATTCATACATTTCTTGACGCTAATTGTTTGTAACTCCCTTTTGTTTCTTTGGTTGGTTTGTAATTTTTTCATCCTTGTAGTTCTTCTTGGCTGCTTCATATGGCTGCACTCTTCTTGGGTTCCTTGGCTTGCTACTTCCTGTAATAATTTGCTATATAATCTATAGATAATTAATTTAAGTAAAACACAATTCTCTAGTACGTAGTTCCAAATGTAAAAGGTGTTCTACATAAGTAAATTGTTTGTCCGCGGAAATTAAAGATCATCAAAAGTTCTGAATTAAAATCCAATCCGAAAAAGAAATTAACATTAGAAGTTCTAAAGTTATTAAATGATTTAGACAACAGAATTGCTGTCTTTCTCCATCTTCACTGGTTTGAGCATTTTTGACGATGATGCCTTGTCTTCAACATCCCCTCCCGACATTGGTTCATCATCATCGCTGGTGATTTGGTTGTATTTGCGCGTCTTTTGTGGTGTTTTTTCCTGTAAAGCTTTTGCTTTAGGCATCTGTTCGCATAATTTTGAACATTAAAAAGTAGAAATTATATTTATACCGTTGCTGAGTCCATTGAAGCTGATATGAGATTGGTAGAAATAGTGCTGCTTAAAGTGCTTGTTCCCTGTAAATTTATAATGAACTTAATCAATGCTTCTAAACATTATCTCAAAAAAATTAAAATTTTAAAATTAACATTGTATGTACCTCCATTCCAGCATACTTGTCTTTCCATTTTGCAATACTTTCCTTGTCATTCGAAAAATCGTAGACAGTGTAACATGTGGAGTTCATATCAATATTGTACATTCTATGCACTTCTATATTTAGCAAGTATTCATGTCCTAGGAAGCATTGAAAATCACTCGGAATCCCATGCTTATTGCCGATCTGTTTTGGTTGATGAATTAGAATATTGTTCTTGATAATTATTTTTAATTACTAAAGTAGATATATTTGTTGGAACCTGCTTTAAGCTCTCAATACATTTCTTTGCACTTCTCTTGATTTTTCTTTGAATTAAGCTTTCAAACATTTTAATGGTTGCTTGTCCTCCATTTCCGTCTTCTATTATGAACTTTGCTTGAAATCTGAAATAATGAATACATATGTCAGCTTTATATATATATATATATATATATATATATATATATATATATATTCGCATGTATTTATGGACAAAGATATTGGATATGGTATTTTTTAAACCTTGGCACACAATCACTATCACCGACATCATATGCTGGGCAATACTCTTTTGAGCAATACCATAGTCCATCTTTAATCCCGGCCCTTGACTTGCATACTTTGCACGAGTTATAATACCATTTGCATGAATCGTCAATTTCTGTTATAGTTGCGCGTATGACATATGTTCCAGCCTGTTATTTCAGAAATGAAACGAATGTCATTTTTTCATATAATGCATTTCATTGGTAACATGAATGTTAAAGTAATATACATGAACATTGTGGACGAACCTTCGCACATGATAATACATCGGATAATGACTTTAAATTTCCGTCAAGTAGATCGCTTGATCTAAACGCAACTATACCTCTGTTAGCTGTGGGCCTTTTTGGAATTCTGTAATGTCATACATGTTTTGTTAGTTGTGGGATTCTAAATATTGTTCATATCTTTGATGATGTGGAATAATACGTATCTTGTTTAAGAAAGTGGAGTTGTTAACCTGACTCTATATTCCTTGACTTGTGGGATATATGGGTCGATGAGAATCTTTGTCGCATCGGTGGTAGTGAGCCTTATTTCGCCTCTATGGATTGTTCTTTGCACACACTGTAGAATCACCACCGGTTTCTCAACTTTATATCTTGGGTCACTTGCAATGTGAATGGCATGTTGTACATGGCGTCCCCAAAGCCAAAGCGGTAAGTGCTCCCCACTGTTGGAATTGTTGTTCTATTAGTATCAAATTTGAAAAATAGTTGGTATGTGGATTTTAATTATAGAATATGTCAACTTACTTGGTATCCTCGAGAAATAGTCTTGTTCTTTTGTTGTCATTAACTTCATATATTTGGTCATTACTCTCAACTTCCGCTATGACATCTACAATTTAATGTGGATACACATAACTTTATTGTACGTAAAACTTGCAAATTTGATGCATTTGTTCGTGGTATACCTATTAAAAATCTGCCGCCGAGTTGATTGGTTACGATGTCATCGAAACTCACTAAATTGAGTCCTTGTTGTGGCAAGCCATCATCCTTAATCTCTTCGATAATTGATGTTGATCCTAATCTCAAACGATTTTCATGTGGTGTTGCTATATCATATCCATTATTGAGTGTGATTTGAAATCTGCCTATGTTGTAGCATTTGCCTTCAGTAATTTTTCCGTCAAAGACTTTAAACAACGTTTTTGTTGCCGTGATTTGAACAACGTCTCCCTGCGAAGATTTTTAAGGTAATCAATTTTATTAATCTTTGTTGTGGTATATAAAAAATGAAAAGCATGTAAAATAAAATCAATTATATAAATTTATGTAATACCTCTTCGTCAACAAATAATATCTCGAGAGATATGTAGTCATCTACTCCCTTATTGCTTGAGTTCTCCCTCTTCCATTTCCGAACGACTCTTCCTTTCACGTGGACTCCAAAGATTCCTCTTTTAAGTTTACTAATTAGTATTTTTTTGGTTTCCGGAAACATTTTGTTACTAATGTCTTGGTAATTTGAGTGAGATTTACTGCTGTAAAATCTCCTATTTATAAGCTAAAAATGTCAGTTTTTTTGAGTAGGGAACATGGGTAGTTGATGTTAGTTCTTTTGGGAAGTTATTGACATTTGTAGGGTTCTTGGGTCATGGGTGGGTTTAGTGGGGAGTTGCTGATAACCAATGGAGTTAGTTTTTTTTTTCTTTTTTTTTTAAATATTATTATTATTGTTATTATTATTATTATTATTATTATTATTATATTATTGTTTTATGTTTGTTTTAATAATGTTTGTGTTGTTAAATGTTTTTTTTTCATGCAGATGTGGATTCGGATCGATGATGATGAATATGAATATCAAATTATACAATATGACACAGAATTACTTTGTACTTACGTTTTGCCACCCCGACGTTATTAGTTTGGCGGCATTTAGTGTAATCATCATCTGTAAATAATAGTTGAGTTGTCTTTATGCCTCCCTAATAATTCGGAACAGCGGCAACTCGGAAGCGAAAAAAATTGTTAATCTATGGCGTCTGGTAGCTTATGTGTTGCCACCCTAAAATATCCGAAGGCGTGGCAGCCGTAATTGTTGCCGAGTTATAAGTTAACAATTTTGAATTTCTCGGTGATGATTGGTATCTTTCCAGATCTGAGAGAATCAAAATTTACGCATTTACGTTCTCTTTAATATTTTTATTTACCTTTGTAATTTTATTGTATTTGAAATTGAAATTAGGTTACATTAATTTTTTAAATTCTCGACCTATATGTATAGTTTAATTAGTTTGTTGATATTTAATTGTTAAATGTTCAGATTTGGTGTATGTAATTATTATTATTAAATGCACTTTATATAAGTTAATGTTAATAAGAAAATTGAGGGAAATAAATAGATAAATGTATTGCAAATCAGTTTTTTTTATGGTGAAGTCATCATGATGTCACTCAACCTCAAATTACTCTAGTGGCTGATGTCATCCTACAATTATGTGGTTGTTATTTTAATAAATAAGGGATTAAGTTCATATTAAATATTACGAGACTTTAATATAAAAGACAATACCGTGATGGATCGGTTTCGATTAATGTACTTAAAGTCGGGAATTACTATTCCTTCTGACCTTACCCAATATCAAAAGACGTCTTTTCACGAAAAGGTGTGTACGGTTTGACATGAGATCAAACACGTATCTCTTGGCCTTGTACTTATACATATCAAGCAAGACATACGTTATCTTCTCAATTTTGACAGAAGAAAAATCTTACACAATTACAGAAAGTTAAAAGAGACAATTTCATCTTCATCATCAAGGAACATAAAGGAAAGAGTTAAGGAGGAGAATCAATCTTCGTTTCTTCTTATTATTGAGTGCGTCTGATAGACATGGACCAAGGTTAGTCCATAGTTCCGTTAATCGATTGTATTGTGTTGAATTAGATTGAATCTATAATCGATTGTGGGACAGAATTCATTATCGATTCATAAAGTTTAACTTACATGCAAGACCTTAATCTACTCATCCATGGTGGTTTTCTTGGAAGGTCGTCAACTCTAATACTAATGATGCAGAGTATTCGATAATGGAAGGTGATTCACAAGACGAGACTTAGGGAGCAAGCTCGATCTTAGAATTATCTATGGAGAATCGAGAGGATTAAGAGTGTACAAGGAAAGAAGATTTGTTTTTTTTTCAGTATTTATATAATGATGATGTATCTAACAAACTCTCAACATTTTTTCAGCTAACTCGAGTTATCTGTAACTAACCCGGGTTACTTGTAACCGACTTTCCAATTTTTGTTACGCCACAACAGGTTCATATTCAAATCAAGTAGTTTCAAACCATTTTCCGATGACGAGTCAACCTCATCGAATCAAATGGGTCGAGTTAGCTTTATCAAGACTAGACTTAGGTCCTGTTTTCCCACCTCAATTCAATTCAGACAAGAAGACTCATTTTATTTCACTAATTTAGTCCACTTCAACCCAAACCATCGTTTAGACCATGTTTATCCATGATTCTTCTTCACCAAGGTCCAACATATAAATACAATTCTTTATTCATAACCTATTTTATTAAACCCACACTAACTTTTCTACCTTTTATCACCACTTTCTTTTCACCATGGTCCCATATATATATATTTTATTCTTTGTTGATTTTCACATACATTAAAAAAAATCATTTATTATTCATTTAACCAATAAAAATATGCCACATGGCAAGGTGAACAAAGGGTGAAGGAGGTTCTCTTCCCACCTAGTGAAGCCCAAAACAAGACCTTAATCCAAATTTTTTATTAATTTTATGCCTTTCAACCTACTCCCCACCTTTTTTTTCCACCCCATTAAACATGGTCTTAGGTTAGACGGAAAGGCTTTGCTGTCCTACAAAATCTATCTCTCTGGATAAGTGTCAATTTTATCGAGGAAGAAATGGAGACGAAAGAAGCGGAGAATAATAATACGAAGAATTGGAGCGAGAAAGTGGAGGACCTACTCGACGCCGGCAACGTCGACGCAGCTATCTCTCTCCTCGAAACCCTAATTTCCGAACTCCAAACCCTAAATTCCCCTGATTCACAATCCCAATTAGTTTCCGCACTCGTTCAATTATCCAAACTCTACTCCTCTAATGGCTTCTCTCTCAAATCCGATCAACTCTCTTCTCAAGCTCAAGCCATTAGGCTTCGCTCTCTCTCCTCTTCGTATGTCGCTTATTCTCTCGTTCCGATTTCGTTTCCATTGACGCTGGTTTTCGAAATTTACTCGATTTTTATTATTTGTTTGTTTAAAAATTTCAGTCAAACTTCCAGCAAAGACGTTGTTTCTGAGGTTTTTGAAAGTGATACGTTTCATCGTGGCGGTTCACGTTCAATCAGAGTTAATAAGTGTGGTAACGCTATTTTTCGTATCATTGTATTCAAGTCCAATTCGCATTGATTCTATCGTATATGCGCTATGGCGAGAGCAATTTGATCGTCATTGAAGGTATTCTTGCGTTTATTTTCAGATGAGGTAGAGTCTGTAGCTGAATCGTCGAATGACAATGTAGCTCCCCTGGAATTGTCAGATGATGGTATACTATACTTGGCTTTGTAGTTTCATTTTTATTTGGGATATTCTACATGTACATGTGTTTTATACGAATTCCGTAAACTACCAATTTTTTAATTTAAATCAAAGATCAAGTTTCTTCAGTAGAAGCATGCCAAGTTGCAAAGAATCAAGCCTCAACCTCTTGATTGGAGTAAAAAAAACTCTTACCACTTAAGCTAACCCTGTAATCATTGTTTTTCTTTCTGGTGTAGTCATTTTTGTTCATTCTGGTTGAGTATCGTTGATTTGATCCAACAAGAGGTATTCCTTATATTATTGTGCCTACCTGAGTGCAGGGTGTTGTTATGTTTGTAACGGAGTATTTCATTTTAAAGCTTGACTTGTTTGAGGACAAGTGTTATCAGGGCTAATGAGGAAAATAACCAAGTAAAACACTCTGGCATTCCCCATATGGTTTCGTATCCGACGTGTATTGGAGTATTAGACACTCCATTTTCCAAAATTTGTGATACCCTGATATGATCAAAGGTATCTCGAGTACTCTAATATTCAGTGCAGATATGATACGGCGGACTAAATACTTCTATCACTTTCTCATATCTTCACCCTCATCTTCATCTTCCAATCAAAACTTCCGTCTGCCATTTCCTTTCTTCTTCCCCATTTAGTGACTGTAAATCCTAGACAAGACACTTTTAGCCCAACGACATATATACTCCGGCGGACTCCATGAGCTACCAAACGAAGTATTTTTCTGGGCTTTTTCTTTGCTTCATTCAGAGTCATCGCTTCATCCGTATCCACGTATTGTATCGGCAGAGGCCGTATCGGATACATATCTCATGTCCTATCGTATCGATAAGCATATGGCACAAACCCGATGTGTAGGAGTATCTTAGGCCTACATGTGTAATATTTCCACCAATACCCCCACCTCACTTCCCCTTAACATTCCTTTTTTTTCCTGATTATATCAGTTTTCCCCTTTGTTTTGAATCTGTACTCCCATAACATTTACACTTGTTTCCGTAACAAAAAATGAAGGGGAAGGAAGGTGAAGGGAAAAGAGGGAACGGAAATGGAGGGAAGGGAAGGGGAGGGAAAATGGAGAGGGTAGTTCTCCCTCCAAATCTTCCCTATATAGGAGAGGAAATAATCTGCCTTGTCTAAGGAAAATGGAAGGATCAAATTTCCGTCCCCTCCAAATCCCTCCAACCTCACTTCACTATGCAAATGCGGGAAATTATCTCCCTTGAAATTCCCCTTTCCTTCTCAATCATTTTGTCCGAACACATTGTTCCTTCAGTATGAGTAGAACCCTTTATTGCGACATTGCTTAAGTTTGTTATGACTTGTGAGATTTGGAGCACTCTTGTTTTCTGAATTTGTGAAATCATGCTGTTGTCACTTGTCATGTAGGACAGATTGGGAAGCGATGGCGGATCGTGCTCCTGATGAATTGCTCTCTGTCTCTCCAAGGATCCCACTCGAACCTGAACCTGATGTGTCTAAACTTTCACTAAATGACACAAAGCCAAAGGTGCCAAAAAGGCGTGGTCGGGGAACCTTCACTTATAAAAAACAAGGACTGTATAGTGATCAGCAAGCTGATCTTTCTGGTGGCTGTGAATCACCCGATGAGACTGGTGATGCAAGTCCAAGAAATGTTTCGGAAGCAAGAAATTGTGAGCTTGACTTTTTCTCTAAAATTTGTAATTTTTTTATCAGATTCTGCCGTTACAACTTCTTTCTATTCCTTATCAAATTGAGGATCCTTATCCACTTAGAACATTTGTTTCATTTTCCTTTGGTTCACTTTGTGATCTTTAGATGATTAAGCTGCGACATTTTGTTTCTATTCGTCGTTCTTGTTGGATGAGATTAACTTTTAATTGCAACTAAAATATGATAGGAATCTAAGGCACCCACAGGTGGAATTTACAGTGTTACGAGTTTGAGTATCTGTCCATATTACTATGAAAATTTCTTCTAATGTTTACCCATTATTTATGTTCTGTAAATTAATTTAACATTTAAGATCTCACACTCCAACTCTCTAGCTATGCCATTGCTCGCTCATCACCAATCACTAGCAATTCCTCTTGAGTACCTTAGTTTTGTATGCTGCAGAAGGAAGGTCTGTGCAATTATTTAGCTATATGTACGAAAACACAAGCAGGATTCTTACCATTTTGCTGGGATTGAATTATTTAAATTCTTAGAATGTAGTGAAGCATTATTTGCTTGTTCCTCTGCCTGTAAATTGATCAATCAGTTACGGAGTATCGTGAGTATCGTAAATGCTATACTGCTATGTTTCTTTTCCTGGTTTAATATGGGGTAAAAGGGTTGTCTCTGATATAATTAGCAACTAACCAACCATGAAATGTGACTAAGGTACATGATGAGGCATATCAACATTTGCACTTCTTTAAATCCTCATTAGTCATATTTTGTAGGAGTTATTTTGTAAGTTAATGCACTCGGACCATAAATTTCTGAATTTTGTGATATGTCTTTTTTCCCCTGTATCAGCAAGCTATGGTACACGCCATGTCCTTGTCTTGGATGGATTTGATCCAAGAACTACAACAACAGATTTAGAGAAGCTTTATGACGATTATAGGGACCGTGGCTTTGCCATTCGTTGGGTTAATGATACGCTTGCATTGGCTGTGTTTCGAACTCCATCTATTGGTATGTGTGGCTTGATGAGCATTTTTAAGGTTGTGGATGCAGTTTTCTGCCATATATCCTCGTTCTCGTGCCATGCTACAGGCTCATAGTTAATCTTTTACTTAGATACAGGGCATAAGTTCATTTTGTTCTTCCTAAAATCAGTCCTAAATATGAGTATATGATAGACACAGCCTGGGTAACATCTGTGACGAAGAAAATACTACAGATAGGAAAGCTAGAACATTTTCTACCCTCTGCTCTATACTTTGACATTCTTGTATACAAACTTGTATCTAATTTGGGTACTTTCAAATTGCTCTGTAATGATAGAGCTGACTGATGAAATATCTTGATATTTTTTTTTTTTACAAAAATTGACTCATAAAAAAAATGTACATTTGCGAAGCTATCCTTATGATCAACGAAGAATATTATTTTTTCATTCTTGCAGATGCTAAAGCAATAAGTTGCGATAGATTTTTCTCTTCCCAGTGGCCTTTGATTATATGTATTTCATAAATTTTGCGAACTTGCAATTTCAATTTTTGTGCTCATTGGTTGTCCGGCTAATTCTATTTGATGATTTGTCCTGTCTAACTAATTCTATGAGAGTGGCGTTGGTTGTTTGTAGTTTTTCTATCCAGAACAAGGACCAATGAAGGGAAGTTGTTAGAGTTGTGCAGCTGTAACGGCTTGTTTGGTGCCGTTATAGTAGCGGGGGTTTTTAACATTTAAGAGTATTTTAAAGAAGGTTTTTCAAAGGAACCAGATCGACTTATGAATGCTTATTACTTAGGACTCAAGCGTCCCTTTTTTTGTACTACTAATAATGCAATAAATTTTTTTTTTTTACTATTAAAAGAAATGACCTCATCCTTGCAACTCTACCCCCATCCAGGTTTAGATGCTTACAGCAAGTTAGTTTTAACTATCTGTGTGAATCTAGCACACTTGCATTTCTTAAAACTGTTTACTCTGTACAATATTTATGTGATGAAGCGAACACTCTATAACTTAAGCGAGTACTACATGCAAACAAATGCAAAGATTGACTTATGTGGGTTTCTCTTTGATCTTCAATGTGCAGCTCGTGAAGCCCTTGATGGCGTTCCTTGTTCGTTTTCAGTTCGTGTATTGGAAGAAGAGGACCCAATAATTACCTCTATTTCTATGAAAGGTATAGTTTCTTTTTCTCACCTTTGGCACTTAGTTTTCGGGCATTTCTATTCCAATACCTCTATTTGTATCCTCAGAACCTTTTTTTCATAAATCATACTCCCTCCTAGTTTGATTAATCTTCCCCTTTCTTTTGGACACAAGAATTAAGGAAAGAGTTAAAAATTGATTATAGCTAAAAATAGGTGGGGTATAACTGTACAAGGTGGAAAGATAGTAGGTTAAGGAAATAATAAATAATTGAAGGAAGATTAAATAATTAATTGAAAGTGCAATCCAAAAAGGAAAGAGGGGAGAAAAGCAAACTAAGCTCAACAAAGAAAAAAGGAAGAAAACAGACACTATGAGGGAGTACTGATCTTTAATCTCATGTCAAAAGAATGGATGGAGGCGTAAAGAAGCAGGTGGAAATAGGCCCACGAGTATGGAATGATAATTGCGAAGTTTATTCTAGTAAATGGCAATTAGGCAAAAAAATTATCTCGTTGTACATGAATATAAGCTGGAAAGTGGACTTTCTACACGTTTATCTTTGCTGAAGATCATTAGGAGCAAGTGTGACTAACCTAAAGGCTGGACGGAATATGATAATTCTTCTTCTAGATTTGGATCCTCCTCGCCAACGACCGAAGACATCTGCTCGAACAGCTCAGAGGCTCATTGCCCAGGAATTGGGAGTGAAGTTACCTTCAACTTTTGGCTCCAGAGAGCTTAGGAGTCAGGAAGATGCTAGAAGGAGCAGGATTGTTACTAGGCAAATTTTGAGGGATGATGCGTGGGGCCCAGATGATACAAAGTAAGATTGTTCTTAATTTGTACTCTAACTGTTCATTTGTTATTACAGGGTTTGAAACTTGAATTTTCGTGTTCTGTTTGGTGCTATTCGTTTTATAACAAGTTTGGTCACCAAGCGTGGCTTGTACAGTGTTACCCTGGTGTCAGTCATGTGATGCTCATCGGTTCATCAATCATCATGTAATTGAGGAATTGGCACGTACTCTCTACAATTAGTTTAAGTCTAGTTAGTAAGTCTCCCTTGAAACCGGTATACCATTATATGCTTATACTGGATCAAGCATTGTTTATGTGGATAGACAATGACAAACATTTTGCTATTCCCTAAGGATTATGTTTTTTTTGTCGTATCTAAGATTCTAAACTACTTGACTCATCCCAAGTTTTTGACAGATATGATCGAAACTTCACCAAACAAACGAGAAATTCTGTTTATGGATAACCGACTGTCTAGCCATTGCAAATCGCATGATGCAAACAATACTAATTGGGTTTGTTTGGTGGTAGGAGGAACATGGGAAAGAAATTTCCTAAACACAAAAGTTTGAGTTTGGTTGCCATATTTTTGTGCCAAATGATTCTGTACTTTGATTTACGTTGGTATTCCCATGAACAATTACATGTCATATTGGAAATCATATACGAGTAGCTTTATCTCGCGATTGGGACATTAGAAATGGAATTGAGGTTCCTAACTACTCCGTAATTCAAAGCTAGTTAAAATTTGGGTTTCAAATTCATACTCTATAATCTAATATGGAGTATTAGGGCAAAAACAATGGTTGAAGTTTATACCATATTTTTTATTGTCACATCAATATATATTTTATTATATATGAAACTTCTACATTTTTATCTCAATGGTTAAAGTTTTATACTTTCTTTTACTCCGTATTTTTTTTAGTGGGACTAATTGACTTTTGATCATTATTTTATTTAATTATCAACAAATCTAATTTTAAATATCTAAACATTAATTAAATATTTATAGTTGTGTAAAATTAACTCAATAACATTTTTATATATTTTGGTTACTTGAATAGAATACGGATTACTTAGTTACTGTAAGTAATAAATAGTGTGTGTTATTAATATTTTTTTATTAAAGACTTACAGAAATAAGCAAACGGAAGTTAAGGAACATTTATTTAATAAATAATTTATATTGATATTAATTTTATTATAATTTTTTTTATTAAAAGTATAAAATATGGACATTATTCATGAAGAAACAATTGAATGAAAAAAAAAAAAACAAAGAAAAAAAAAACAAAACAAAAAGAGAGTTTGAAAAGGAAAAAGAAAGAAAATATGGAGAGAGAAAAAAAAAACAAATCTCAATGAGCAGTACACCATCCAATCCTCTCTTCTCCTTTATTTATGAAACTAGTTGGAAAGCTCGTGCGATGCACGGGCCGATTTTTAGTAACGTTGATAATGACATCAAATTAGTATGCATAATAGTAAATGAATATTATTCACATACGTGAATGTGTTTCCAGGCTAGGTCGCACGGACACCGACACACGTCGGACACACGACAATATGTCTCGGACACCTGAAAAACCGTGTCCGGTTTTTTTAATTTATTTAAAGACGTGTCAGACACGTTTCATGTTATTTTGAGACGTGTTGGCCATGATTCATACTATTTGGAGACTCATCGAACACACTTAACGTTGTTTATGAATTTGTGGACTTTAATAAAACAACAATATTATATGTTTATAGGGGTTACTTGATACTATAAACGTTCTACTTAAGACTAAATAATTAATTAATTATGATATTACAGTAGTATAACTGTTTGAGCTTTTTAAGATTTGATTTTTAACTTTAGTATATAAGACTTTAATTTTTGTTTTGTTATTTTACGATAATTGCGATAGTTTAAGTAACCAAACCATATTAACCAAATCATATTCTAGGTATAAAAATCTTCAAATTTTCTTTGTTTAAATATGTATATTGATTTTTTTTTTCTGCCGTGTCCGTGGCCTATAAATTTTCGAACGCCGTGTCCGATACGTCTCCGTGTCCGTGTCGGTGTGTGTGCAACCTAGTTTCTAGGTAGGTAATTTTTGCGGTAAACATCAAATTAAATTATAGGCGTACATTATAGTTAGAAAGACTAATTAAAGTATCTCACTACATCTTCAACTACATATTCGTACCAATATTCATTTATATTTAAATGGAATATTTACTTGTTACTCTATAAGTTTTGTATTCAACAATATTATCAACGGATTATTATTATTATTATTATTATTATTATAAATGCAATAACTAATAAATAAAACGACAAATAATATTAATGAATCAATGTAAAATAAGAGACCCAATTTGACATGGATAATTCAAAACATATTATACGTAGCGTGTATATACCCTATATTGATATGACTCTTATGAATAATTAAATTTCATGATAGTATAAATAGACGTATTTATTTCTTTAACAATAAATGTATAAATAATTGATCTAATAGGGGATTAAAATATTGCTCATATGATTAACCAAGTACACGTATGATTGTGCAACACTTTGAGAAAATTTCTATAAATTGTCAAATATAATTCTCTTACGTTATCTCACTTTCTTAAAAAAATAACGGTTTTGTTAAATACAACCCTTAGGGTTGTATTTAAACAATAAAAACCTACCTAAATTAGTAAAAACCTAGAAATTGAAAACCAAATTACATAAACATTGATGTAATTAATGCATATATTAAAATTTTCTTTCCTTTTTTTTTTTTTTTTTGAATTCCCGAACTTGGGATTAAATTAAATAGATTGATTAAAATCATCAAGTACAATGGATTCAATAAAATTCGGACCAGCTCCCTCCCAAATACGAGCCCCGTTACTCAGATGTATATGAGCATACTCGTGAGCAGGACGATTACATAAACGCGGGACATGGGACCAAGTAACACTATCGAAATGAACACAAAGCTCCCTTAGTTCCTCAATAAGCAGAAAGTAATCACTTCGTCGGGTACTCGAATTCTTTAACGCGTCAATAATCGTCTTGCAGTCACTTTCCATTATAATGTGCTTATGCCCTCTTTGAAATGCTTCCTTCATCCCCACCAAAATTGCTTCTGCCTCCGCCTTAGCTCTCCCAGTTCTCCCTTTACTAACAGCCCACAATGTGTTTCCCTAATCTCCCCTCGCAATGACCCCAAGCCCAATCCCTCCTCCCCCCATAGCAGCATCACAATTGATTTTAATATGACCTGTAGGTGGCACACACCATTTCCTACCCTCTCCCATTCGTCCACCACTCCCCTCCCTCCTCACCTGGTCACTATCTTCCAATTCACACATCAAATCCTGAACCCTTCGAACCACTTCTCTCACACACGGCCTCCGACCCTCAAACACACATTTGTTCCGGCTCTCCCACATAGCCCAACAACCGATCATAAACTTCCCTCGCTCCTCATCCTCCATTTCCCTCCACACACTCCCTCACCCGCTCATACCCATTCCCCTTCTCTATCTCCAAACCCAGCCCATCCCAAATCCCTGCCCCCACCCACACCCCTTTACAAGGTGGAGACAAGTATCCACCTAATAGCAACATATCGGACAAGTAGCATCTTTACCGGGGATTCGATATGCGATATTTCCATTTGTCGGAATGGCCTCCGAACACAGCTGCCAAAAGAACATCTTAGTACGCGGTAAAACACGTGCAACCCAAATTCTTGACCACAACCATCTCTCACGTGTATAGTCTAACGGGCCCTGTTTGTTAACCTCATTATTCATCAGCAGCCGATAAGCAGATTTTACGGAGTACAACCCATTCTTTTCCTCGGCCCAAAACCAAATGTCATCCACCTGACTTCGTCTTGTTCGCATATTAGTAATAATGTAGAACTCATAAGGGAGGAAAATAGCACGTACCTTCGATTCATCCCAGGAACCATCACTTCAAAATAAATCAGCCACACGCAAGTCCATACTATTCGACCCACGCGGAGTTATAACCCGACCCGTGGAACTATCTGGCATCTAAGGATCTGCCCATATTTGCGTCCCGAGTCCATCGCCAATCCGTTTTCTAAGACCTCGTATCACCGTTTCCTTTGCCTCCCAAATGCTCTTCCAAGTATAACTCGGGTTTTGGCCCAATCTTGATTGCAAATATGATCCGCCTCTATAGTATTTTGCTTGTAAAAGTTGAGCAAGCAAACTGCCTGTATCAACCGTAAGCCTCCATCCCTGTTTACCTAATAAAGCCATATTAAACATGTGGAAATCTCGAAAGCCGAGACCGCCAACATCCTTAGATTTGCACATCTTCTGCCAAGCTATCCAAGATATTTTCCTCTTACCATTCTCCGAACCCCACCAGAATCGTGAGATCATAGACCGTAACTCCTCACAGAAACTCAAGGGTAGTTTAAAAACACTCATCACATAAGTAGAGATTGATTGGGTTACGACCTTTATCATAACTTCTCTACCCGCCTTCGACAGGAGCATTCCTTTCCACCCTTGTAGTTTCTTGTTAAGTTTATCACGGAGCAGACCTGTTAATTCATTTTTTGACTTGCCAACTACAGTAGGTAAGCCCAAATATTTTCCCGGGTTCGTTACAGCTTGCACCCCCAGAACACGAGCCACCAGTTGCCGCTGCTCCCCCCGTAGACCTGCATCAGCAGTGGTCTTATCCCGATTCACTAGTTGTCCCGAGGCCTCCTCATAGCGTTCAATAATACATTTTAACTCCCGTGCTTCAGCCACGTTAGCCTTACAGAAGAGTAGGCTATCGTCTGCAAAAAACAGGTGCGATATAATTGGTGCGTCGTGGGCAATTCGTATCCCATGTATCGATTTCCTCTCTATCGCCATCCTAATTTGTCCTGAGAAAACCTCCGCACAAAGAATGAATAAGTACGGTGACAACGGATCCCCTTGTCGAAGCCCTCGCCCCGGTTTAAATACACGTGTGGGTTGTCCATTTACCAAAACCTCAAATGACACCGTAGTAACACAATGTATAACAAGCTCCACCCATTTCCTATCAAAGCCTATTCGAGAGAGCACTCTCTCCAAAAACACCCATTCTACCCGGTCATAGGCCTTGGCCATGTCAAGCTTCACCGCCATATATCTCTCCGTAGATCTCATTTCTTCATATGGTGAAAGGCCTTAAAAGCCACCAACACATTATCCGTAATTATCCGTCCTGGAGTAAAAGCGCTTTGATTCTCCGAAACGATTTCTCCAAGGAACATCTTCAATCTGTTTGCCAACACTTTCGACACAATTTTATATATAACATTGCACAAGCTTATCGGACGAAACTCACTCATTTTGGTTGGATTTTTTACTTTCGGAATAAGAACTATAAACGTCTTGTTGCTCTCCCTAGGTAGTGTGTCACCACGGAGAACGCCAAGGACCGTCTTAGTCACAAACGGACCCACAACATGCCAATATTTCTGATAAAATAGAGCATTCATACCATCGGAACCGGGTGCCTTCGTCGGATGCATCTGATCTAATGCTCTCCACACCTCCTGTTCACTATATTCCTGGGAAAGATTCCTATTCATTTGATCCGAAACACGTCCCTCTACAACATCCAGTAGCCCTTCGAAATGACGGGGATGATTCGATTCAAACAGCTTAATGAAATAATCACGAGCAACTACAACGATCTGATCCTGCTCTTCCCTCATAACATTAGTATCATCCACCAGTTGTGAAATATGGTTGTTTTGTCTACGAATAGTAGCCTTTTTATGGAAAAATCTAGTGTTTCTGTCTCTTTCTCGCAACCAGTTTGCTCTCGCTCTCTGCTTCCAAAACACTTCCTCACTCCGCCTAAGATTCGCGATTTCTTTCACTAGCCGCTTCCTTTTAGTCACATATGCTAATCTACGATCTTGCTTCTCCAGCCAATCCAATCTCTTACGCTTCTTCCCTATACTACGCAGCACCCTCCCAATACTCATGCCTTTCCACTCCAATAACTTCCGCCCACACATACGTAACCTTTCATAGATGTCATGATCTCCCCATCCCAGGCACGTTTAATAGCTTCCTCACACCCCTCCTCACTCACCCACATCTGTTCGAATCTAAAAATTCTCCTTCTCCCATCCTCTTCACGCCACCCCTCAAGGTAAAGCTTAATAGGAGCATGATCGGACCATTCCCTCGTCAAATGAATAAGCTTTGCCTTGGGTAAAAGGTCAAACCAAGACTCATTAGTCATAGCACGGTCGAGCCTACATTGTCTATTTGACTCATCGGCTTGCCCATTATCATAAGTAAATTCGTGCCCCTCGAAGTCCACGTCTCTAAGCCCGCAATCATCAACCGCTTCCCGAAAATTATCCATCTGCCATTGTGCTCTCGTTCCGCCTTTCATTTCCGCCGCGTGAAGAATTTCATTAAAACCCCCCAAGCAAATCCAAGGACCATCGAATTCATCATTTAATAATCTAAGAAGCTGCCACGACAAATGCCTCTCACTCACAACCGATCAACTATAGAACCCCGTCACACGCCACTCCTTCCCCCCAGTTGGACATCGAAGTCTATATGGTGTACAGACGACGATCTAAACCTACAATTGACACCTTTCTTCCACAGAAAAGCTAGACCCCCCGATCTACCCACACTATCCACTTCTACACTATCAGTCCTTCAGTTTCAGCTTTACATCCCCAAATTCCATACTGCTCAGCTTCGTCTCACAAAAAAAAGCTATAGCAAGGGCCTCCTTCCTAAGAAGGTTATTGAGTCCGCCTATTGCAGAAGAGTTGCCCAGCCCCCTGCAGTTAAGGCTAAGGACACTCATTGGTCCCGGCGGGGCTGAGCCTCCTCAACCTCCACCTCAGGTGAACTGACACCCATGATAACTTTAGATTTCTTCACACCGTTCTTGTCCATCTCGAAATCATCCTCACGAACCCTTTTGCCTTGGCCTCCCCCCATACTCCCCATAATCTTCCCTTCCCGTGCAATACTCTTCCATTTGCTTTCACGGATTCTGGTTTCACTACGAGAACCTTTAACGACCTCTCCCCTTACTAATCTGCTTCCTGCAGTGTTAATATTCCCCCCCACCAATCTAAGGAGGGGCGTTGGGTGACAATGATACGGTGGAAATGCAACGCCACGACAAGTGGTAGGTCTAAGGGGTTAGGTTTACCGAACAAAGAGTCACAAATCAATTGCAAGACACACACATTAAGAGTATAAATATTATCGGCCTAGGGTAACAAGCAGTGGGAGAGCATCTCGCAAAAATAGCGAATTGCGGGGTTACGAATTTCTGAGGCAAAGGATAAATTAGCCTCGTAACCCTCTTTACAGCGTGATATGCGCTTCCAAAGATCTCTCCTAGATACACAGGCTTGTATGTTGCTCGAGGGTTCACTAAGTCCGGTACCCGACGAGGGTAGGCTGATGGGAGGGATTTGCCGTGGATCCCTACCAACAAATAATAACCAACTACACCTAACACGTAGATAGGGTAAGTCGGGTCGTGTCCACGGGGACGGTTATGAGGTGTCTAGACTAAGGTCACCCAAATACGAGACTAGGTCAACGAACTAAGCTAAATTAGAATGATAAGAAGGGGAGAAGGCTATAACTATGACTAAGGTGACGAAGAAATCAAATAAGGAAAGAGTAGGGTTAGGTCGGGTTCATAAGTGTAGTAGGATAGTTGGGAGATCGGGGGTGTAGGTTTTACCTAGTTACTAAGGTTGGTCCGCGCTCTCGCGTCAAGGCCAATGTCCGCACTATCGTGTCAAAGACAAAACCCGAATACTTATGCAAGATGTCACCTAATACACAAGAATTCAACCACAAATCAATCACACAATGAGAAGAGGAAGACAAGCAAGAGGAGTATTTGCAACTACTACTCTAACAAGCAATTCGACAAACACATGGTGCTCTTAATATGTGACTAGTAAAAAAGAATCCGCCTTTACCCACAATCAAACCCTAATCATCCATAATCAACACTTAATCCCCCTAATAACCCCACAACAAGTCTACTCACACATAATGAAACTAATCCTAACCATAACAAGAGAAATCAACACAAACAACAAAACATACATAATGAAAATAACAAGAACAATGAACAATATGTAAAGATTCAAACTTGAGAGATTAACAAAGATTAAAAGTAAAGAGATTAAGAAGATTATACCTACTAACAAGAGGATGAAAAGATAAGAACTTGGATTAATAAGAAAATCCAAAACAATCTCCCACGGTTGTCAATCTTGGTTGAATCTTGAAGAATTCCCTTAATACAAGGATTAAACTAAGATTAACGATTAACTAAAGACTAATCTATACTAATCTAGGCTAATCTATGCTAAGTAGTCTAGGGTTTTGTGCCTAATGTCTAACATAACCTAAGATTACAAGAGGGGTATATATATATGGCTACAAGAATGGAGGAGAAAAGAAGTAGAGTCGCGCTGCAGCACGCCCGTCCCGACCGAGACGGGTTTCTTCCCGGCCGGGAAGGCCGGTCCCGACCGAGACGGCCCATGGTCTCGGCCGGGAAGCCTCAAAACAGGGGCTGGTTCATTTGCACACTCCTTCCTGGTCGGGAAGGCCACTATCCCGCCCGGGAAGGGTCATGTAGGCCTCCCATAAGAGCTCTATGGTCCCTCCTTGCTTCTCATGAGCTTCTCATCGATTCTCGGGGCTCGGGATCGAGTCTAAGGGGCTCGAGAATGGGTCCCAAGGTCTCGGGATCGAATCCAAGGCACCAAGTGATCGTTCCTTCTCATCGTTGGCTCCAAAAGCGTAGGAAACGAGTCGGAATCGTTCCAATTCTCCATGAACGGTCTCGGGAGCCTAAAAGGAACTAAAGGAAGCGTGAGTAGCCCAGAAATCGCTCCAAAGAGCGATTCCACAAGGAAAACGGGACCAAAACATAACAAATAAGGCACTACAAACCACACTTATCAACTCCCCCACACTTAACCCTTACTCGCCCTCGAGTAAGCACAAACTAACTACCAAACTAATAAGCCCTACAATACTAGCCGAGCGGGTATTAGCGCACCCTACGCCCTTTCAACTCACGCGAGTACACTTAGAGGAAAAGTGCACTCCGCAAGGCAAGTAAGGTCTTGCATCAAAACTGTGGATGCAACCGGACACAAAAACACATAAACAACAAACACACAAACAAACAAGCAAACGGTTGCACCCAAAGAGAAATAAATACCGCTTCCCTCTAAAAAGCGGTGAAAGAAACACCGGTTTAGGACTTGAGGCAAGTGACAACGTTCCCAAGCTAATAATACAAATCGAGATGAACTGAACCCTAATAGTATGACAACAAAGCAATAAAAAACGTTGGTAACTTACCTAGGTCCTCCTAACCTTCTAAGAACGTACTACGGGATGATCGGCGGGATGGAAAAAGGATGAACCACGGTGTTAGTCGACACTGTAGGTAAATGAGACCCCGCCCCCTTTAGCGAAGAGCCAAGAGGGTCGTCCCATGTCCAAAATCGCTCAACTAGTCCAAGTAAAAAGGTGGAAATATTTGCAAAGTGAGGGAAGACCGACCATTACCGCTATCATCCTTCCTGGGGACTCGGTCCTTTGGTAGGCTCTTCACGGCAATAGTCGACAAAAGGCTTATTTTTGAGATGTGGGGACTCTTTTTGTGAGACGGTTTTCTTTTGGCATTTTTTTCTTTCTTTTTGTATTTTTGCTTTGTATGTTGCCATGCCATTTCTTTTTTTTTTCTTCTTTTCTATTTTATTTTTGGCTTTTTGTGCCTTTTCTTTTTCTTCAATCTCTTCTTTCTTTCTCTTTTCTTTGCCCTTTTGGCTAGATTTGAATTGTAGGCATTTCTTTGCAACTAAGAAAGAGAGACTTCAACAAATTGCAACTTTATTTTGTGGATATGTGTAGGAGGTAGGGAAATGGATGAGTCGGGGAGCGTCCTTCCCTTCAAACCCATAAAAAAAGGGAAAAACTTGGACTAATCGAGCAAATTTCAAGCACGGTCACCTAAGGGACGGGACTCGGCAACCAAGGCCTTTTCACACCATGGGTGGTCATAATGGTCAAAATGCAAATCCCGTAGTAAATCCCTAGTAAGCTAGGTGGACTCAAGGTAAAGGACCAACGAAATCATTGATTTAGGGTCATTCTACTAGACTAAAGTCCAAGACTCGATTTACACTACTAGAAAGGGAAAGTAAACGCTTGCACACTAGCCTCAAAACTGGGTTTTCGAAAACCTTTTTACACATAAGACAGAACTACACATCACAAAACAAAGACTCGACGAAAACGAAAGAAAAAGAGGCAAAAGCAACAAAACAAGACAAAACACAAGAAACACATAAAGAGAACAAACACCACCCCGAATTTCCAAATAAGCAACCAAATCATCATCAAACCTTACAAAGCTCCACCCGAGCACACATCATCACAAGTCTCCTCCACACTCCGCAAGAGATAAAGAAGAAAAAGGGATAAAGATGTTACCGGAAGTCTTGAAAGCTCTCCAAAGCTATCGGTGATTTAAGCAACCTAAAAGGAAAAAGGGAGGCAAAACACGCACAACACAACAAATATACGACATAACGACACAAAAGGAAAACACACAAAAGAAAATCTTTTTGATTTTTGTGAAATTTTTCAAATTTGTAGGGTTTTCAAAGATTTTTTCGACAAACTATGAAAATAAAACTAAACTATACTAGAATATCGCTCCCCCACACTTAAACCGAGCAATGTCCTCATGCTCGATCGTAGTGTATGGAGACACTAAAAAGAAGGGAAAAGAAACTACGAAAATAAAGCTAAAAATCAAAAAGAAAAGGAAAGAAAGGGTAGAATGTGTCCGGCCGGGGTGTAATCAAGTCACCATGGGCCGAGACGAGAAAAAGATATGGATGGGGGAAGAATTAAAAAGAAAGAAATAAAAGGAAATGGGAGGGGAGGACTAGGTGTAATCAAGTCACCTAGCCCGGATTCCGCCCAAATCTGACTAATTCCTACTAAAAGAAAAATAAAATAAAGAAAGAAAAAGAAAGACTTGTAAATTTGGATTTTTCAAATGATTCTCGATGTAATCACGTCATTGAGAATCGGGAGCGATCACCACAAAGGCCCCGAGGGCCAACAAATTACTCATAACAAGGGGGAAATAAAATAGACAAGCATCAAAAACGGAAAAGAAAAGAAATTTGCCATACCAAGGGTTAGCAACTAACGCATCTCCATCGTTTCAATAATCAATAGTCATCTCGCTCGTCATCATCCCCCTCCTCACATCCATTGTTGTCATCATCATCATCACCATCTTCTTCACCGGCTTCCTGATTACCCACCCCCGCATTTATATCGAAGACATCCTCGGCCTCGTACTCCTCATCATCCATCATGGCACCACTACCACTAGGATTACCGTGGTTAGGGAAATACTCGGGTCTATACCATGATGGAAGATTGCCACGTGGATTAATATACCCCTGCTGAGCCAAAAGATGATACCCGGGGTACTGCGCATAATAATCGTCCCTTCTCTGCTCATATTGCCCAATGTGTAGAGCATTAAGCATAGCGGCCATAGCTGGATCGACCGGGGGCGAAGGGTAGGCAAATGGAGTGTAGGAGGTGTACGGAGGAACGCACACATATGCAGGGGGTGTAGGATAAGAGAGGTGTGGTCGGGTAGCTTGCTGTTGTTGTTGCTGGGTTGGTTGCTGTCGAGGCCTCACATTAGCACGTGTATGCGGATTAAGGGAGGAAGAGGCACCAGGATCACCTCCCGCACCGGGCATTAGAAGGTTAGGATCTTGGACCGGTACTAGGGATTGTCGCAAAGGCACAAGGGCCGGAAGCGTAGTGCATGACAAAGTGAAGTGTGGCCGACCCGAGGTAAACCATTGATACCTCTTGTGCTCCCTCTCATAGGCAATCCATTTATGGAACCTAGTCAAACGGTCCTCATCTATGGTCGTATCATCCGGTACGGGGATCAAGTCTTCCTCGCTGAAATTCTCATCAACCGCCTTAGCTATGTGTGTTATGAGCCCCCCGAGAACAATCTCACTCACATTCTTCCCCGCCTTACTTATCTTATGAAAGTGCTTAGGCAAAGCAAGGGAAAGGTCGGGGGTGAACTTAGGTTGACTCTTGAGATTTAAATAAGCCCCGAGTATGGTTAACTCTTGTTGAGTGAAGGTGCTCATTTCGGGCCTCCCAAATATCGTACCCGCAATTAATCGATGCCAAAAACGCAAAACCGGGTGGTGGACATGACGGCTAGACAACCGTCGATAGTCGACAAGGCTAAGACCGGTTATACTTTTCCACACATCGATTTCACTAAAACCGGCGGGTGTATTACAATTAGAAACGGAGGGGAGACCGAAAATAGCACCTAATTCGGGGAGGGTATAATTGTAGTCACCATTGTTCACTCGAAAAGCAACCCGGGGTGGATCGACTCTAGTATTTAGAACAAAGCTACTAAAGAACTCAAGGGTGAGTTGCTTGTAGGTCCGCTCATGCATGTTAAATAACAATTCCAACCCCATACCCACAAACAATTGTCTACATTGTTCAAGGATGCCAAGCTTCCTAAGTATGATTTTGCAAATAAAACAAGTTGGCTCAAGAGGCTTACCAAGGAGCTTGTAGAATTGCTCCTTTTGCCATTCCGAACCAAAGATAAGGGTAGGAAAATCCGGATGTCAAGGAATTTCCGGCTCTTCAACCTCGACCTCGGGCTCGATTTCGGCTCTAGAAGTTGAAGCACTCTTCCTTTTCTTGCTTGCTACCACATTCCCTTTCTTCTTTGGAGCCATTAATGATGAAGAAGCTTCAAAATGCTAAACACCCAAACTCGAATTTTACCCAAAAACACTAGCTAGAACCCACAAAAACACACAATAGAAGCTTAAAAATGGTGTAATAAGCTCCCAAGACCAACTCCAACAAGCTAAATCGAGTTTTGAAACAAAACCCCAAACTCAGATTTTGGAAAAAATGGTGATAAAAACTCGTTTTTTTCGTTTTTGGTGATTTAAATGGTAGAAAATGGGTCTAGGATAGGTAATAATGTGATAGAAACTGATTTTAGGGTGTTTAGGAGGTGATTTGATGAGATTTGGTGGAGTATTTGAAGATTAATGGTGTTTTGGGGGTTTTGGAATTGGGGTTTATTTTGTGTGTTATGAAGATGAAGGAGGTTGAAGATGAGTTAGTATGAGATTGGAATGGGTTGGGTTGGGTATTTTTGTGTGAGAGGAGTGTATGGGGCGGGGCGGGGCGGGCTTAATGAAGGTGAGCTGGGTTCGGGCTGCAAGGAGGAAACGAAGTGTGCTGTAAACAGCCCCGTCTCGGCCGAGAAGGGCTCGTCTCGCCCGGGATGGGTCTTTGTCTCGCCCGAGAAGGGTCCGTCTCGCCCGAGACGGTACTCCAGTAGCTGCAAATTTTTGTCCAATCAACCCGACCGAGATGGGCTCATCTCGCCCGGGAAGATTTGACAGCGGCTGAGATTTTTGCCCACTCGTCCCGACCGAGATGAGGTTATCTGCACCTACGGTCTCGCCCGGGATGTCTTTGAAGCTTCCCTTCAATAAGAACACACCGAACCTTTCTCCCAATTGACAAATAACACCTCGGGATCCGAAATCCCGTCCCCAAAAGCTTATTCTAAGCTCAAGAACAACCATCTAGCTCCCGTCTTCCAATAAAAATCCCACCGAGCCGAGACTTGACGGAAAAATAGAAGACCGAGCACGAAATACTTGATGCTAATCATGGGAGATAAAAGTGGAGCTTCTCTTGATTTGCGAATATTCATCTAAGCACATAGCTTCATCAAAGCTCCAAAAATCAATAATAGAACCTCTCCCAAGATCGCTTCAAGCGTTCACTTCCAAAACTCACATAATCACCCTTCAACTTCAATCATCCTACACAACTTCACAATAATCATTAGAAACCCTTCCCTCACATCACTCAACAAAATTCCAAATTACAAGAATTCTACAAAACAAAACAAATCCTAGAACCTATCAAACACAATTACAAAAACTCGAGAGAAGAGGAAAAAGGAATATACAATGTGACGGTTCTTTAGGAACTCCGTCAAACCGAGGATGGTGGACTCTCATTCTTCAACCATAGCCATCAAGGGCTCGGAGGAGCAAGTCAAATACTCGAGCCACATCATAATGAGGGCTCATTGAGTACCCGAGCCAAGCAATCCTCCATAGCCTCTAAGTCGGAAGCAAGAAGTAGTCACCTAAAGACCCAATATCGTCTTTCACGTGGTCTCCGGGATCTATCCACCCTACGAGCTTTACCGATCTCTTTCTCCCTAAGCATCGTCCCCAATAACAAGCAAGCTTCAAATCCTTGACAAGAGGCGCAAAATGCGGTTTTGGCCTTATTTCCTTGTTGCACATCCCAACACCTTCCTCAAGTTGTGGTTCCCCATCTTCATCACTTGTCCCCACATCATCTTGGAGGAGAGAATTGAAACTTCTACCGGCGGTTTCAATCTCTTCCAAATCATTGCTTGGTTTACTTACAAGGGGCTCTTGATGTTTTTCCATATTCTCGGACAAGGGCAACTTGGGCTTGTCATATTCACCCAACAACTTCACAAATTCCACCAACTCATCCAACTCACTAGCCTCCTCCAATTCTTCACCAACAATGCCTTCATCAAGGGTTATCTCCTCTTTCGCCTCTTCTTGGGTAGACGATTGAGGTTCTTCAAAGCAAGTTTCGCTTCCAAAAGGAACTACATCGGCAGTTTCGTGATTGGGTTGCTCCCCTTTCTCAAGTGGGCACCCTTCATCTAGTTGCGACGTTCGGGATAAAAACATTAAGGTTTTAACCAATAACGTATTTAATCGAGCATCCATCGCCTCGTTTTCCCTTTTGTATTGGGCCATGAATTCATCTTGATTTTTTTGCATTTGAATGACCATTTCTTGGTTGCTCCTTTGCAATTGAAGAATCGATTGATACAACTCCAAGTTTGACGATTGGTGGTCATTGGGGTCTTATAATGCTCCTTGAAAATCTTGATGATAGCCAAGGAGTGGGGCATCATTTTGTTGGTAGCGAGGTTAAGGTGATTGGTAGTATTGTGGGTTATGGGGTTCATATTGTGGTTGAGGTGAAGGGTAATGTGGTGGGTTTTGGGGAAATTGGCTTCCATATGGTGAATCATGATTAAACATGGTGGGTTCACATTCATAGGTTGAGTAATAGCCACCATGATCGTAGGATTGGTAAGCATTCACTTGTTGGTAACCGTTCCCATGTCCTTGAAACTCATACCCACGGGTGTCTTGATTACCCCTCAAAGCTTGATAGTGGTAGGGAGACGTCAAGTCATACACTTGGTTCATAGAGGAAGAAGAGTAGCTTATGGTGGCTTCCATGGGTGCGGAGTTTAGATCAAACCTCATATTATGCTCGAAAATCGTGGCTCGTGCCCGGTTGAGGACCTCTCAATCTAGCAACCGTCCATTATAGCGGCTCTAAGTTGTAAAGAAGAGGATGGTCACCACCTCTAGGCACAAACTGTAGACTAGGAGCAAACGTGAGAAGTCTAGTGCTTTTTGGGCACCAGACAAGAAAGAAATAAACTTCACACACACAAGAAGCAAAAGAACAAAAAACAAAAACACAAAAACAAAAAACAAAGTCAAGTGAATAGGCAAACAAGGTCTAAACTAGCACCGTCCCCGGCAACGACGCCAAATTGATGGGAGGGATTTGCCGTGGATCCCTACCAACAAATAATAACCAACTACACCTAACACGTAGATAGGGTAAGTCGGGTCGAGTCCACGGGGACGGTTATGAGGTGTCTAGACTAAGGTCACCCAAATACGAGACTAGGTCAACGAACTAAGCTAAACTAGAATGATAAGAAGGGGAGAAGGCTATAACTATGACTAAGGTGACGAAGAAATCAAATAAGGAAAGAGTAGGGTTAGGTCGGGTTCATAAGTGTAGTAGGATAGTTGGAGATCGAGGGTGTAGGTTTTACCTAGTTACTAAGGTCGGTCCGCGCTCTCGCGTCAAGGCAAATGTCCACACTCTCGTGTCAAAGACAAAACCCGAATACTTATGCAAGATTTCACCCAATACACAAGGATTCAACCACAAATCAATCACACAATGAGAAGAGGAAGAAAAGCAAGAGGAGTATTTGCAACTACTACTCTAACAAGCAATTCGACAAACACATGGTGCTCTTAATATGTGACTAGTAACAAAGAATCCGCCTTTACCCACAATCAAACCCTAATCATCCATAATCAACACTTAATCCCCCTAATAACCCCACAACAAGTCTACTCACACATAATGAAACTAATCCTAACCATAACAAGAGAAATCAACACAAACAACAAAACATACATAATGAAAATAACAAGAACAATGAACAATATGTAAAGATTCAAACTTGAGAGATTAACAAAGATTAAAAGTAAAGAGATTAAGAAGATTATACCTACTAACAAGAGGATGAAAAGATAAGAACTTGCATTAATAAGAAAACCCAAAACAATCTCCCAAGGTTGTCAATCTTGGTTGAATCTTGAAGAATTCCCTTAATACAAGGATTAAACTAAGATTAACGATTAACTAAAGACTAATCTATACTAATATAATAACAAATAATAAATCATCTTTTAATAACAAATCACAATATAGTAGTAATACGTCTCATAATAAAAATAAAAATACAACCAATAAGAACTATAACAGCGATGACCATGCTGGATCGGATAATGAAGATGATGAAGATATGGAAGTTGAAATTCATGACATCCTGGAGAACAATGGTGAAGATGGAGGAGCGTGGCAGGAGGTATCGCCTAAAAATGGTAATCCTCTGATTCTTACTACTGCTGATGTTCAATCGGAGCTGGATTACTGGAAACACACTGTGAGCTGTTATGTGTTGGGGGCAAATCCTCCGTGGTTCGTGTTGAGTGGGTATTTTAAACGAATTTGGAAAGGAGATGACGTTCAACAGGTATCATTCCAACCCAATGGTATCTGTTTGATTCGGTTTAAAAATGAGGAGGGTAAACAAGAGGCGTTGCGTACAAGGCAGCTATTCTTCGACAACAAACCTCTGATACTTAGAGATTGGCATCCTAATCAGAGTTTGGAGAAAGAAGATGTGAAATCGGTTCCGATTTGGATCAGATTTTACAACCTCCCTCTGAAATTCTGGGGACAAGCCTTACTGAAGATAGCGAGTTTAGTTGGTACGCCATTGCGATGTGATACAGCCACTCAAATGAAGAATTTCGTGGGTTTTGCTCGGGTCATGGTTGAGGTACCATTCAACTCGAAACTACCAGACGTTATTAAGTTTCAAGATGAACTTGATGTGACTCACACTCAGATCGTACACTATGAATGGAGGCCAGTAAGATGTGGGTTATGTCTTGGAATAGGTCATGATGATTTGATGTGTAGGAAGAAAAAGGCAATAGTAGTTCAGGCAGGAAAGAAAGTGTGGAGGCTAGTAGCAAAACCTGTCCAAGGGGAGCAGGGGAAGGAATTAAAAGAAACACTGGAGCAGGGTGAATTGGAAATGAAGAAGAATGAAAAAGACAGGGCGGAGATTGCTAAAGAAAATGACCTCATAATTACTCCAATGCCGACTCAAGGAGGCCATATGTCTCAATCACCTATTCGAATCATAACTAAATTTACACAGCAGGATCGAGGGGGTGTCATAACAGGAGGAAGATCATTTTATGATGCCCTTAGGTCGGAGGCTGCTAAAGAATTGAATGGTGTGTCAGGAGCGGGTCTAGGAGGTAATGACCATGGCTAATTTAGGATTTTGGAACATGAGAGGAATAAACAGTCCGAATAAGCAAAAGGAAATTACTACGTTTTTGCATAGAAATAATGTAGGACTGTTAGGAATAATGGAAACGAGGGTGCGTACTATGTCAGTTAATAAAGTGATTGCAGGAATTGGGTTGGATTGGAGTACTATTACCAATAATAGTTGTCATGATGGTGGGAGAGTATGGGTGATGTGGAATAATATGTATGATGTGCAGGTAATCGAGATGGGTGATCAGTTTATACATACGAAAGTGACCTATATTATGAATGGGCAGACTTGGAGGATGACTTTTATTTATGGATTGAATAGAGTGGTTGAACGGAGGCCATTATGGGACACAATTAAACAGGCAAATGAGGATGAGGATGGGCCTTGGCTACTTGTGGGTGACTTCAATAATGTTTTAAATGGGGAGGAGAGAATCGGTAATAGAGTGACTGAGGCTGAAACTGTTGACTTTAGAAATTGCATTGCAGAGTGTGGTATTTCGGATCTTCCAGCTTCGGGAGCCTTTTATACCTGGAATAACAAACATGAACCGGGTGATCGAAGGTTTAGTCGTATTGATAGAGTTATGGGGAATGAAGAATGGATAATTCAGATGCCTGACTGTCGCATTCACTTCCATCCGGAAGGGATGTTCGACCATTGTCCTTGTACTATAGACTTATGGCATCAGGAGGAAAGGAAGAGTGGATGTTTCAAATATTTCAATATGTGGGGAAAAGATAGGTTATTTAAGGTCATTGTACAACAGACATGGCAGCGGAGGATTCATGGCACGCTTCAATTCCAGCTTGTAAAGAAATTGAAGATGTTGAAAGGACCGCTCAGGAAACTCAATAACAGTGGGTATGCCAACATTGAAACGGCAACTCAGCTGGCTAAAGAAACCCTATTGCGAGTTCAATTGGAGCTTCACAGTAGTCCCACTAATCTTGAACTCCAAGGCATGGAGAAGCAGGCAGCTGCAGCATACCAGGTGCTTGACCTGGCGCGAATCAGTTTCCTTAAACAAAAAGCGAAAGCTAACTGGGCTACTGAGGGGGATGAGAACATGCGATATTTTCACTCCCTAATTAAAGCTAGAAGCTAAGGAAGAAGAATCATGTGTTTAGTCTTATTGATGAACATGGCAGAAGCTGTGATAAGCCTAGTAGTATTCAAGAGGCTTTCCTGCATTATTATGAAGGGCTCCTAGGGTCTGCTTGCAAAGTGCGTGATATTTATGTACAGGTAGTAAAACGAGGTAGAGTCGTTAATGATCAAGAAGGGAGAAAGATGTGCAGGACCGTGACTGAAGAGGAAATCAGGCGTACTATTTTCTCTATTCCGGAGACTAAATCACCAGGACCTGATGGATATACAAGCGGTTTCTTCAAGGATGGGTTTGAGGTTGTTGGAGAGTTAGTAGTAAAGGCCGTACAGGAATTCTTTCGAACCGGAAAGATGCTAAAACAATTGAATGTCACTAATATCACTCTCCTACCCAAGAAAGAGAGACCTGAAACTGTTGGTGATTTCCGCCCGATAGCTTGCTGTAATGTCGTTTATAAATGCATTACTAAGATTATTGGTGCTAGGCTTATGGAAGTACTCCCGGAAGTGATAAGTCAGAACCAAAGTGCCTTTATCCAGGGAAGAGACATTGTGGATAATATACTTATATGTCAAGACCTAGTCCGATTGTATAATCGGAAGAGTTGTACTCCGAGATGCATTATGAAGGTGGACCTAAAAAAGGCGTATGACTCAATTGAATGGCAGTTTATGCATCAAATTCTTGTTGCGTTGAATCTACCGAGTAAAATGGTGGGTTGGATTATGGAATGTGTAACATCTCCGTCTTTCTCCTTATCCTTGAATGGGTCAACTTTTGGTTTTTTTAAGGGTAAGAGGGGTATACGACAAGGAGATCCTATCTCACCGGTGTTGTTTACGATATGTATGGAGTACTTCACAAGATTAGTGGAGGTTATGGCATTAAAGAAAGAATTTAAATACCATTCATTATGCAAACGAGTGAAATTGACCCATCTTTGTTTTGCCGATGATTTAATGGTCTTTAGCTATGGGAACGTGGAGACAGTGCAGCTGTTGATTAAAGCGTTCAGGTACTTTGCTCAATGTTCTGGTCTTACTGTCAATAAGGATAAGTCGGAGGTTTACTTGAATGGAGTAACAATAGGAATGGAGGCACGCATTCTGCAATGCTGTGGTTTTAAACGTGGAAATATTCCATTCAAATATCTTGGGGTACCGATTTCGTATAAGCGCCTACAGATTCATGAGTGTGAATCTTTGATAGACAGGATCACACACCGTATTCAAGGATGGGGAGCGCGACACTTGAGCTATGCTGGACGTCTTGTATTAATTAAGACGATCCTGAGCCAACTGCATCAGTATTGGTGTAGGATATTCCTACTTCCTAATACAGTAATTAAAAGAATTGAAAGCTTATGTAGAGAGTACTTATGGAGGGGTATTGCAGGAGGGAAGAAGAGTCCTCTTGTTAGTTGGGAGAGTTGCTGTACTGATTTAAAAAAGGGTGGGCTTGGGATCAAGGCTGGTAAGTTGTGGAATAAAGCTCTTTTGGGGAAGTATGTGTGGTGGATCTATACGAAAGCGGACCACCTTTGGATCAAATAGGTAAATGCATTTTATATAAAGGGTGCTCCATGGGCTACGTACAAACCTACTATGGCCTCAAGTTGGACATAAAGGAAGATATGTAGCGTTAAAAATGACTTTCTCACGGGATATAGCAACGATAGCTGGATAGCAGACATTAAAGGGTACACTGTAGATGGAGGATACCGATGGCTGAATGGTACTGTTATGAAGAAAGAATGGTGGTGCGTTGTGTGGAGTCGTATGGCTATGCCCAAGCATAATTTCATCTCGTGGCTTTATGCGAATGGGAGATTACTTACCCAGGATCGTTTGATGAATTTTGGCATCACAAGGTCGAATTTATGTTACTTGTGTGGACAACATGAGGAGAGCCATGGACACTTATATTGGGATTGCTCATACACGAAGCAATTGCATAAGCTGCTACAAGACTGGATTGGAATGGAGTTACTGGAAGTAGAGTTGATCCAGCATTGTACCAGATTAAAACACAAATCTGGATGCTTTAAACAAATCATATTTGCAGCAGTATGCGCGGTCATTTATGAAGTATGGATCGCTAGGAACAATGGATGGAAGAATGGATGGATTACAAGACCACAAGTAGTAATGAATAGACTAAGGGAGGAAGTAGAGAATAGGGTGAAGCGGCGGGTAGCTGCCATCCCATCTATTTTAACTTAGTTCTCATGTATCAAGCTAGATCGGTATTGAAAACGATTGTAATTTAGTGATTTGATCATATTAATGTAATTTACATTTTACCAAAAAAAAATCTATACTAATCTAGGCTAATCTATGCTAAGTAGTCTAGGGTTTTGTGCCTAATGTCTAACATAACATGAGATTACAAGAGGGGGGTATATATATGGCTACAATAATGAAGGAGGAGAAAAGAAGTAGAGTCGCGCTGCAGCACGCCCGTCCCGATCGAGACGGGTTTCTTCCCGGCCGGGAAGGCCGGTCCCGACCGAGACGGCCCATGGTCTCGGCCGGGAAGCCTCAAAACAGGGGCTGGTTCATTTGCACACTCCTTCCCGGTCGGGAAGGCCACTATCCCGCCCGGGAAGGGTCATGTAGGCCTCCCATAAGAGCTCTATGGTCCCTTCTTGCTTCTCATGGGCTTCTCATCGATTCTCGGAGCTCGGGATCGAGTCTAAGGGGCTCGGGAATGGGTCCCAAGGTCTCGGGATCGAATCCAAGGCACCAAGTGATCGTTCCTTCTCATCGTTGGCTCCAAAAGCGTATGAAACGAGTCGAAATCGTTCCAATTCTCCATGAACGGTCTCGGGAGCCTAAAACGAACTAAAGGAAGCATGAGTAGCCCAGAAATCGCTCCAAAGAGCGATTCCACAAGGAAAACGGGACCAAAACATAACAAATAAGGCACTACAAACTACACTTATCATAGGCCTAGCATAAGGCCGAACTGGGAAATAGTCAAACGGTGGGGTTTGCCGAATAGTCTAAATTTGACCGCTCTAGGTGTGGTCAGATTGTCAATGGCTAAAGTTCCTAGGAACTCGCAAGTAAGGTCTTTATAGGTGAAGGCCGCGAGGCTGAGGAGCTCGCTAGTTCCGATCCTTGACGATAATTCTTTAATATTGTCTACTATTCCTAGATTGGTCATTGTGTGAGGACAAGGCCACCTAGTGCTCTGAAAGATCTTTTCAGAGAAGGTCCGAGCTAAAGAAGCATTAAGACAAGGTAAATTTGTAGGCTTAGAAGACTTAGAAGATGTAGAACATTTAGAAAGTTAGAAGTCGAAGCCATACCTTGCTTTCGAGCGGCTCGCTTTGCCCTTGTCTCCATAATAATAAATTTGCAAGAATATTCCCAAAAACTTTAGCTTCACCTCTTCAAACACCCAAAATAATCACCCAAGATGGAGAGGAGGTATGAATGTGGTTGGGGTATGGTGGTTTGATTTTATGAGGAGTGATAAGGTGAAATGAGGGTGAGGTAAAGGTGATATAAATAAAGGTAGTTGAGGAGGGAAATGAAAGTTTTTAAAGTAGATTGTAAATATTTGGTATTTATGTTTTGGAGGGAAAGTTATGTGGGGTATTTGGGAAGGAGGGAATTGATATTGTAGTAAGAAAAGGTGAATAGGTGGTCCGGTCAAAGTCGTCGGGTGAAGTTTCACCCGGTGAAGCGCCATCGGGTGAAATTTCACCCGACGGGTTTTCGTTGTGAAAATCTCATCTTGCAAAATTTTCCACCGGTGAAATTCTCATCGGGCGAAATTTTGCCCGACGGTATCTCGTCAATTCTGGCAAATCTGGGATTTTTTTTCGTAGGGCAAAATTTCACCCGACGGCAAATCTTCAGCAAATCCTTCGGCGTGGCAAAATTCCATCGGGTGAAATTTCACCCGACAGAAAACCTTCAATAATCTCACCGGGCGAAGTTTCGCCTGGCGGTCTTGTACGCTTCATTTTTCCGCCTTGCCATTTCGTGGCTCTTCAATAATCACCTAAAATTTCAAATAACGACACGACTCACATTACATAATCAATATCTCCCACAAACATGCTTGTGGTCTTCAAATTAAGCTCCATAACTTCTCCAAAAGCTTGATCTTCATCCAAATAAATGGTCCATGATGAAATCCAAGTTCATCCATTGTTCTCGAGCTAACAAAGCTAACAAACACAAAGAAATATGATATATATATACAGGTGGTTTTTGAGGATACCACCAAACCTACAACAAATTGAGAGGAGGTTAACCAATGCTCCCCAACAGGAGCTCACCAAGTTTCTCGGTAACAAAGGTCTCACGAACGTGACCGGCATGATAAATCTTTAAGCGTTGTCCGTTAACCATAAACTTCCCGATTTTCGGGCTTGAGATTTCAATTGATCCAAATGGTTGCACCTTGGTCACCTCGAATGGACCCGGCCATTTCGATTTCAACTTACCGGGGATAGACTCATTCGAGTTTTCAAGTAAATAGCAATTCAATGCTCTTAGAAGTAGATCAAACAATCTTGCATGGAACTCAAAGAAATGACAATATGAAGCATTGATGCACAAAGATAGCACATAAACATAAGAGGTCAAAGCAAATAATAGAGTATCCATCATTCCTCTATGTTCAAAAGGCGCTTTTATGTCATTGTTAAACTCCTTATGTGAGTGAGGAAGGAATATCAAAGAGGATGGAGGATATATGGTGTAGGAACCATTCAAGTCTATCTCAAATGAGGCTTGTAAAGAGGTAAGGAGAGACATTTTATCAAGAAGGTGAGGGTAAAAGAAGTCATCCTTAGATAATACCTCAATAACGATCACATTAGAGTACTCCTCATCCTTTCCATTATCACTCAAAGTCTCATACTTCTCAATAAGGTGGGTCTTAGGAGCTTCTCTATAATTCGCTCCATCATAAAATCTCTCACCCTCTTCACTTCTAACTCCCTCTATCATGCGCTCAAATAGAGGATTATGCATCACAACCTCACATAAGCTCTCAATTGACGGATTTTCAAAGGTGTTGGTCATGGAAAGCTCAATAGGCTTATCACAAGTAGTTGTAGGTATGTCCTCAAATTTACTCTCATCATCAACAAAGTGGGTGATGCAATCATTCTCAAGGGAAAGAACGGGGTTCTCAACCTCCATTAACACACAATCATCATCCCTCTTCATGTCAAGAACATCACAAGACATACTCACAATTTCTTTATTATAAGGCTCATCAACACCCTCAAATTCCTAACAAGAGTCTCCTCAATAACCTTATCAACAACACATATCCTACTCCCAAGATTATCATCAAGTGTCACATTTAAAGGCTTGGAGCTCATATCATGTTGCATAGAAGAGGAGTTAATTAGCTCAAGCACATCATCATTACAAGACACATTGACATTGTCACAATTCTTACATGACCCCATAAAATCATTATCAATCAAATGCAATGGAGAATCATGTACAATACATGTATTCAAAGGGAGTGGGGGAGTATGTTGGGATTGAACAATATGCACATCATCTTCTTCATCTTCTTCTTCTTCGTATATTAAATCCAAATAAGAGAGGGGTGGAGATGTATAAGAAGAAGAAGCATTAAGCTCGGGTTTCACATCATCACATATGGCATAAGGTGAAGAATCATGCAAATTATTCACAGAAATTGGAGAAGAGTTAACAAGAGAGGATTGAACATTGCAAACAAGAGAGGAAGATTCAACTCTCGGTTCTCTCAAAGGTGTCACTCTCCCATATCCCTCACGGGTATCGGTTCTAGCCACTTTCTCAAGCAATAATCTCGCCTCATCATCACCTAATTCATAAAAGTTACCACCGGTCGAAATATGAATCAAGTCTCTAACGTGTTCAAGCAAGTTGTCAAAGAATATTGTAGTGGTTAGCCAAACCGGAATCCCATGGCGTGGGCAATATGTCAACAAATCTCGAAATCTCTTCCAAGCATCACTTAAACACTCAAACTCACCTTGTTCAAAGGTAAGGATCCTCGTCTAAGTTTATTGGTCTTGTGATGTGGGAAGAAGTGGTTTAGAAAGGCTTGAACAAATTCATCCCAAGTACAAAATGTGTTAGGAGGATAAGATCGTAGCCATTTCTTGGCTTTACCTCCAAGGGTGAAAGGAAAAGCTAAGAGTTTAAAGGTGTTGATTGACAAACCATTCTTCCTCGCAACTAAACAATTTGTATGATATTCCGCAAGGTGTTCAAGCACATTTTCATTAGGCAATCCCCAAAACATATCTCTTTGAAGCACCATGATAAACACTTGATCCACCTCAAATTTCGCTCTATCCTCATCTCTAATGGTAATAGGTGAGGTAACCATGTGGTCCTAGAGTCTACAATGGTCGGCTAAGGTCATCATGAGAGACATAAAAGAGATTGGCCAACAAATGAGATGAATGCAAGAGGCAAGCAATATGATCACCAAGAAGCAAACAAAAAGACTAACCTTTATTTATTTGTTTATTTGTTTTTTTTGTTTTTTTTGTTTTTTTAACCAAACACAATGACTAAAACTCAATTAAGTATCGCCGCTCCCCGGCAACGGTGCCATTTTGATCGCCTCCTAATCAGATCGGTTGTTAACGAAGGACGGGGGATCAAACGATATTTGTAAGACTCGAGATTACACAAAAACAAACAAGTATTCGTGGTAAGTCGAGGTCGGTCCACAGGGAACGGAGTGCAATTGAGTAAGAGAAGCGTGTTTGGGATCTTAAAAAGGGGGTTTTAAGGGTCGGGTCTACACTAAAACGCATCAAATAACTATAGATGATCAATTAAGGAAAAGGTGTTAGGGGGAAGTCGGGATTCGAAAATTGGGGTCTAGGAATCTCGGAATCGGGTTTTAGTCACAACGTTGATAAGGGAGAATGCCACCTTCCGGTTTCTTCACCCAACCCACCTAAAAACCTGCTTTCGCGGCGAAAAAGGGTAAGTCTCAATTCAAGGTAACTCTTACCCCGAGTTTCCCCATATTGATAAGAGTGAGTCAAGGTTGACCTAGCCGCGGTTCTAAGTCAACAAAGACACAAAACCCTCAAAATTGATAAATCAACAAGCAAACAACCCACCATCATCCTTCAATTCAAATAATCCAAGTCCTCATCCCTAAACCCCCCCAACAAGAAATCTACTCACTACTCATAATAAAACCAACATTAGGAGACTAGGAGAAAGACAAAATATGCTTGAACTAGAGGAGAAATAATTAATCTAAGACAATAAAGGAAACTACACTAACAAAATATCAACAAGGAGGAGAATAAATAAACACACAAACTATGGAGAAACAAACAAAGGAGAGAGAAAACAAACAAACAATGAAGAAGAACACTAACATAAACTAATTAATGGAGAAAGGGAGAAGAAAGAAACTACCAACTATGGAGAAAACTAAAGGAGGAAGATAAAGATTAATATAAAGATTGAATCATGGAAGAGAAAATACAAGAATTTTGTCACCAATCCTTGCAATACTCTTCAATCTTCAAAATAAAGCCCAAATCTTCAACTAATGTAGGAACTTGATTGTAGAAATTATAGAGTAGATTAATCTAAAACTAATGGAAACTACTAAATTTATGGAGTTTTTCTACTATGTGAACTACTACTACTACTACTACTACTACTACTACTACTACTACTACTACTACTACTACTACTACTAAGGAGATCTACTAACTACCGTACTATAAGGAGGCACACTTAAGGCACCAATTGAAATGAAAACCTAGGGTTACTATATATAATAAGCCCTTAATGGGTCACACAATCTTAAAGTCCATAATCTAATTCTTGCCCATTAGTGAGACTTTGTCCTTTGAGATGAAACTTTGCCCAATGAGTCTTCATAGGGTGAAGTTTTGCCCTGCGGAATCTCTCCAATATGGCCAAAATACCGTCGGGCGAAGTTTCGCCCGGTCAAAATCTCGTAGGGTGAAATTTCGCCCGGTCAAAATCTTGTAGGGTGAAATTTCGCCCGGTGAAATTTTTTGTCCGAAATGGCAATCTGGGGAGGAACACCATCGGGCAAAATTTCGCCCGGTCAAATCTCATCGGGTGAAATTTCGCCCTGTGACATCAGAGGTCCATAACTCTCTCGTTTGATCTCTGATTGAGGCGTGTGATATGTCGTTGGAAAGCTAAGAAGATAAGCTTTCACCTCCAACTAAAATCGCTTTGATCCGAGGTCTAGAACTCTATATATATTCATTTGAAGTTCGACCTCTCCGGTGAAGATGCCCAATGGACTATACTTTTTGCTCAAGGTTTCACCTCTTGGGTTTGGACTCTGGATCTTAAGTTGCGTGCTTTGCTTTTCGGACGGTTTCCCTCTCTCTCATGCTCATAGGAGCTCAGACACGTTTTTGGTCGAAAATCCTATCAAAATAGACAGAAAACTACCAAAAATACGTAAAATGCAAAACAGAGACGCTAATGCGAGAAATACTCAAAATACGGCGATAATCGCGCTCAAGTCTCGCAAAACGAGGGAAAAACGGGTTTAAATGGGAGGAAAAACGGTCTAAATTTGACACACAACAACTACGTCATTTAATGCATCTAATATTATTGTCGAAGTGGTTTAGCATGCGAGGTTCGTTTTAGTCCAATAAAACAGATAACAAAAATAAAAGCGCAAAAATAGATTACAAATACACTGGCGGAATACCAGCCGGAAATACAATACAACAAGCGCAAAAATCAAAACAATCGAAATTGTAATGACGACAGGACGATGCATGATTTTTGAAAGGAAAGGACACGTGATTGCCTTTACACGTGACGACCGAAGCCGTAAAAAAAACATTTTGACGATGCTAACATGATATGCGAAACCCGCGTTTTAGCGTAAATGGGACCACTCGATCGAGTTACGGACCTCCTGCATGCTTTTTGGGATGCCACTTGATCGAGTGGGCTATGGCACTAGATCGAGTGCCCCTTGTACAGACTACTGTCCGTTTCGAAAAGACGTCAAATTCGAAATTGCTTTTGGTTTTAGATCGATAATTTATCAAGTCGCGTAGAAATATAGATGCAATTTATACTCGACTCAATTTTCGATACTCGTAGTGTATATTTTTATTATTACGAGACCGATATCGGGAATTTAGGAAAAAGTGTTAGGAAATTGTTTTGAACGAAATTAGGACAAAATTGATTCCCTCCGCGTCACGACACCGTTATTAATCCTTATGGATTGCATGGTGTGCGATTCGTCATCAACATGTTCCGTACTAACTCGAAAAAAGGCATTGAATATATTTAATGACGAATATCGGCGATCGCATCACGCCCTTGAGTGTTTAGGGCGGCGCTTCTCGAAAGGGCGCCACCACTGTTACAACTCGTAAAGGGATTAGAAGGATCTTTAACGGGATTCGTTTTTAAACATATTCGATTCAAAATTGATTTATAAATTTATGTATGCGTGGTTGTATTTAATAGTGATGATAAATAAATAATACTAGTAACAAAAGAAAAGAAATAAAAAAATATTAAAAAAATGGAGAAGAGAAGAGAGAAAGGAGAAGTGTCGGGATTGAGTTTTACACCCTCAACCTACATGCTTTGTCTCGGAGATTGGCTCGTATATAGTAGTGGCTTAGGCACGGGAGCGTCGAGATGTATATAAGAGAGTTATGGTGTGTATGATTAGGGAAGGGATTTAATGAGTTTTCCTCTCGGGGGTGGCTTGTATACTAGAGTGTATGAGAACTCTAAGAAGCCTAAGTATGTATGGAGATGTGAAGGGTTGAAGGTGATTGAAAGGTTGTAAAAAGTTGTGAAGTTGTGATAGGTGATGGGGTATTTATAAGAAAATATCCCGGTTTAGGGCCACTCGATCGAGTAGTGTAGGTGCACTCGGTCGAGTGCCCGGTCTAAGCCTGGTTCGGCCTGTTCGCTGGCCTACTCGACCGAGTGGGCCTGAACCACTCGATCGAGTGGGTCTGAACGGAAGGAGCAAAATTAGGAAGGAAATCTTATCCTTATTTGAAGAGGTTTGGGTTGTTGGGTTCTCTTCTAAAAGCGTATGTGGCTATTTTTTGTGTCGGATTCGTCTTTGACCGGGTTTTGACTCGATCGCTAAAAGACGGTGGTGTCGGTTTTGACCCAAATTAGTCTTATTTGATTGGAAACGGCCCACTGGGCCTGAATTTATGGTTGGTTTTGTGAGATTTGTACTCCGCAAAAAGCCCAAGCCAAATACTAATGATTTTGAGCCCATATCCGAGCGCGTCAAAGCACGTTTACGTCTGATCATCATCGGGTGTTTTGTTGGAGACCGCTATAGACACTAGCAGCCAAATGCGGGTGTCTACACTATCCTGAGGGGTTATTTGATCACTCTCCTTGTGTTGTCTCTGAAGATGGTGGGGGTGAGATATAAGGAGGGGAAGCTTTAAATTCTTTGATATGTGGGCAAGTCATCCTGATTTCCTGAATACTGTGGAATCCCAGTGGCAAAATCAGGTGGAAGGAACCAAAATGTTCTGTCTGGTTAGAAGGTTGAAAGGGTTGAAATTCCATCTTAAAAAACTGAACAAGAGGAGCTTTTCTGACATTGAAGTCAGAACTGCTCAGGCTACAAGAAGACTGGAAGCCATTCAAGTGAAGTTGCAGGGAGACCTAACTAATAGAAGCTTGATTGAAGAAGAGAAGGAAGCTGCTAAGGAGTTGAGAGAGCTAATCTCCAAGACTAATTAGTTTCTCAGACAAAAATCCAAGGGCACTTGGATTAGGGAGGATGATGATAACACTACCCACAAGGTTATTAAGCAAAGGATCCAAAGGAATAAAGTGATGCAAATAAGAGACATGATGGGGAGTATGAGAACTGAACCCTAGGGGATCCAGGAGGCTTTCCATACTTAATACAAGGACCTTCTTGGGTGCCCCAAACAAACAAAGCATGTTAGACAAGAAGTGATTCAGATGGGAGGATGCTGTACTGATCAGCATGCTAATATATTGCTAATGCCTGTTACAGACATGGAGATTAGAGATGTTATCTTCTCAATTCCGAATGATAAAGCCCCTGGCCCTGATGAATACACTAGTGGATTTTATAAGAAGGCATGGGGGATTATAGGGGAGGATGTTTGTGCAGCTATCAAGGATTATTTCTACACTGGTAAACTGCTAAACCAGATTAATGCTACAAATCTGACTCTGGTTCCAAAGTGTGACAGGTCTACTGATGTTAAGCAGTTTAGACCCATTGCCTGCTGCAACGTAATTGATAAAGCTATATCAAAGATTCTATGTAATAGATTAGCAAGGGTGCTACCTGACATTGTTAACCAAACACAAGGAGCTTTTGTCAAGGACGAGTCTATCATAGAGAATATCCTGATATGCCAGGACATTACGCAGAATTATACCAGGGCTCAAGCTTCTCCTAGATGTTTATTTAAAATAGACTTGCAGAAAGCCTATGATTCAGTAGAATGGAGTTTTGTGGAAGAAATCCTAAGCCAGCTGCAGTTCCCTCACCAATTCAGAATGCTGGTTATGAATTGTATTACTTCTCCTAGTTTCTCCCTCAATCTTAATGGCTACTCTTTTTGATATTTTAAGGGAAGAAGAGGCTTGAGACAAGGTGACCCTATATCCCCTCTCATCTTCACTTTATGCATGGAGTATCTCAGTAGAATGATAAAGTTTGCTACTTGGAAATGGACGTTCAGGTATCATCAAATGTGCAAGCAATTGAAGCTCACTCATCTTTTCTTTGCATATGATCTTATGATGTTCTATAATGGGGAGGCACAGTCTATAATGTTGCTGGTAAGAGCCCTTTCTTCGTTCTTCAAGGCAACAGGTCTCACAATCAACAAAGCTAAGTCTGCAATGTACTTTAATGGCATGAAAAGAGAGCTTAAAGATGATGTTCTTCAGGTTACAGGTTTTAATGAAGGAGATCTACCTTTTACTTACCCGGGATCCCTATCAAAGCTAAGAAAATGAACAAACTGGAATGCTTTAAGATTGCTGAAAATATGATCTCCAAAATAAGAAGCTTGGGAGCTAGAAAACTTTCTTATGCGGGGAGAATTATGCTCATTAACTTTGTCCTCAACACTCTTTATAACTATTGGGCCACTATATTCATTATTTCTAAAGGGGTTATAAAGAGGATTGAAGCAATTTGTAGAAACTACCTGTGGGAAGGTAGTCCTGATTACAAGAGAGTTCCCCTTGTATCACGGGACAAGGACCAGAGCTAAGGATGAAGGAGGACTTGGCATTAAATAGGCAAGTGTGTGGAACACTGCAGCTGTGGGGAAACCTGTACATTGGATTTACAGCAAGAGTGACAAATTATGGGTTAGATGTGTTAGTCAAAACTATCTGAAAAATAGTAGCTGACATGACTATAATCCCACTACGGATGTTACTTGAACCTGGAGAACCATATGCAAGGCTAAGGAGAAAATGAAAAATGGATATACGAATGATGAATGGACTCAGGACCCTGGTGGATACACGATTGCTAGAGGTTATGCATGGCTTAGAGGTAGTTATCCTACTGTCCAGTGGGAAAATATGGTGTAGAATAGTTGGAACCTCCCTAAGCATTCATCTATTATATGGATCATGATCAATGGAGGTCTGAATACCAAGGATAAGTTGAACAGACTTGGTTGCTGTAATGAAGACAAATGCTGCATATGTGACTCTGAGACTGAAATTGTAACTCATCTAATGAATAAATGTGAGTTCAGCAAGAGAGTTAGAAATGCTCTTGAAGATTGGATGAAGGAAAAGCTACCTGAGCCTCCTGACTATCAGGTAATAGGAGGCCCTGCAGGGAGAATTCAGGCAGCTGTAGCAGTGGCTTACTATCACACGGTGTGGATGAAAAGAAGTAAGGCAAGAGTGAAGGCATGATTCAATATCCTGAGCAGGTGACACAAGAGATTAAGAAGGATGTGAGAATCAGGCTAGAGAGCATTATGCATAAAGAGAAACTTAAATGTTATGAAATAGATGCTCTAAACAATTTTCTCATGATGTCTTGAGTCATGATGTTAATTTTTTTGTTGTAAAGTTGCTTTTTTTGTGAATGATATACTACTCACATTTACACCCTAAAAAAACAAGTAATTTTAATGTACTTGTACGTACACCAGTAACTGTACTCCAGATACTACAGATTCTAACAAGTAATTTTTAAAAAATCATTTCCATAGCAATGAATTACAGTAAGAATGTCATAGTACAAAATTCATTACCTCTCTTCAGATAATTTAAAAAAAAAACATCATTTCTATAGCAATGAATTACAGTAACAATGTCATAGTAAAAAATTCATTATGCTCCCAGTTCAGGGTAGAATCTATTTCACTGCAATGCATAATCGATTACTTGTTTTTGAATCTCAAACGCTTCTACCATTAGTTTCTTATTTGAAATCATAAATTTAGACACCACAAAGAAATCTTTTGTCCAAGCGTTCATATCCAAGTTACACAATAAAGTATCATCGTCAATGATATTCCGTTGTGGGTCCTCATCCTTTTTATTATCTTCCTCAGCTTCCACCTCCTCATCTTCTTCCTTCTCCTCCTGCTTTTTGTCTTCTTTTTCCTTCTTCTTCTCCTCATCGTCTTCCTCCTCATCCTTTTCTTCTTTCTCATGCTTCTCGTCCTCGTCCTCATCTACCTCCACCTGCTTTTTTTCTTCTTGTTCCTCCTCATCCTCCTCCTTATCCTTCTCCTCATCTTCTCCCTCCTTATCCCTTTCTTCTTTTTCCCCCTCCTTCTCCTCATCTTCATTATCCTCCTCATCCTTTTTTCTTCATTTTTCCTCCTTCTCCTCCTCATCCTCAACATCTTCCGCCTCCTACTCTTTTTCTTCTTTATGCTCCTCGTCATCATCTACCTCCTCCTATTTTTTTCTTCTTGTTCCTTCTCTTTCTCCTCCAACTTCTCCTCCTCATTCTCATCCTTATCCCTTTCATCCTTTTTTTCTTCTTTCTACTCCTCCTCCTTCCCATTCTCATCCTCATCTTCCCCATCCTTCTTCTCCTCCTCCTTCTCCTCCTCCTCATCTTCATCATCCACCTCATCTTCATCATCGACCATCTTCTTACCTTTTTCAAATGAAAGAAAGTCATTTGCCCTCCTTCTCAGGGCTTCAACCTTTCGCAACACCTCCTTGGTGTAAGTACGAATCGACTTTACCATTGACTTCCCTTTTTTTGTGGCTTTAAATTCTTCCAACCTTTAAATAATCTTGTGCTAAAATAAGTTACAATCCTTTTTTATCGTAAGCCGCTGCTGATGTGTGTCCTAAACAAATAAACACGAAAAAACAATAATTAGATGTCAGATTAAATTATGGTACATACGAATGGTACAGAATCAATTTTAAGAAAAACCCTCACAACTACTGCTTCTTGTTTCAATTTGGCAACTGTCTTGATGCCAGGAATCTTTTTATGAAAAACTACTACTTCTTCTGGCATCTTTTTATGAAAAACTACTACTACTACTACTACTACTACTTCTTCTTCTTCTTCTTCTTCTTCTTCTTCTTCTTCTTCATTTCCCATTTTCAGTAACATATTAATAATGTAACAATCTTACAGTATTAGTGTTACAGTAACATGAGGGTGTTTACAAATATTGGAAAAAAAACGCATAGCTCGCTCACCTTCAAAGGGCTCACCAGACCTCCCTCGAGATAATCCACCCTCGCCTCTTCGTTAACTCGTTTTGAAAGTTTTTCGTCTAACCAGTGTTTGATTAGAGGCAACTCGGAAGGTTGGACCTCCCCTTTAAACTCAACCGATGGATATATGCTAGAATAAGCACAAGCGTACATCCGCACAAGTACTTTCCACCCTTCTTTAATGTCTTGATACTTTCCGCCAACTTGTCAATCACATACTTTGACCAGTTGTATTTTTTTCAATTTTCTTCACATCTTCTACTGCTTTTAAAAGCCTAAAGTCCACTGATTAGTTGGCTGTAGGTGCTAAAAAAGTAGAGAGTGCGTACAGGGCAAACACATGTTTGAAACAATTCCCGGGCTCTTTCAGATGTTTGGAAAACCATTGGGACACTGTGTTCAGCGTGATGTTCTCATTACCAAAAATACCAAACGTCTCTCTCCACTTTTTTTTCAAAATATTTGCCTCTTTATCTTCTGAATTACCAGTAGAGCTGAACTAAACATTCTCGCCTTTCATAGGAAGCAATAATATGTCATGGACTTCAGCCTCTGTCAACAAAATTTCTTTCTCCTCATTTATTTTCAAACAGTACCTTCCATCATCCATAATGTTGAAATCCTCTACTAGTAGGTCCGTCAAACCACCAGGGATGAATTTGACCTTCTTCTCAAGTAGTCCCCAAAATCCAATTTGACAGACAACCTCTACTTGTTCAGTTGTAAGACTGGTAATCAACTGAACAAGTGAGTTCGCTTTGCACTTGTTCGTGTTTTTTTTGTCTGACGAATCGTCATTACATTAGTAAGTTTACTGTGACAGTGTTACTGTAAAGTCGTCTACTGTGACAGTGTTAAACCAACACTGTTACTGTGATATTTTTAGTCAATGGTTGCATGCATACCTTTTTTTGTTTGCATTACATGCAAACATTCAACATAAGAACAACTGTAGCAATAATACAGTAACATCCATTCATTTACTAAAAGAAAATCGTCAGGGGTTCCATGGAAACAACTGTAGCAATAATACCTTTGCCTTTTTTGTTTTCACCGCTACGTTATCATCTGACTCTTCCCGTGTTCTCTTTATTGCCTTCTTTGGCATCGATTTTTTTGTAGGCAACACCATCTTTTCTGCTGCCACCTTCTCCTTCGCTAGCTTTGGCGGTGGGGTGGAAGCTGAAGTTGCCTTCTTTGGCGCAACCATCTTCTTTCATTTGGTCACATCCTTTTGTGCTTTCTTTGTTGGGGTAACATACATATCTTCTTTCCTGACACTACAAAGTAACAACAACATGAGAACATTCAAGATGAGAATAACAATAACGGTATTACAGTAACAAATACGGAGTATATCTTAGTGATTACTACAGTATGAAGTATCACCTAATTTTTTCCAGTAGAAATCACATTACTTTAGTTACTAAACCCTAAACTGCAGTAATAAACTACTCGAAAATAAAACTACTGTAGTTACTAAACCCTAAGGTACAATAACATCTAAGTTTTTTGCGCAAAATAAAAGCAACATGACAAAAAATTAAACTTTATGACAAAGATTTGTGATTAAACTTCAGCATTGGAAATCAATTCAAAGCAACAAATTAAACTTCAGTTCATACTATAAGCCCTAGTTAAAAAAAATGCAAAGATCTATGATACATACCTCTTCATTTTTTTTTGGTAAAGGGTAAGTATGTATTAAAAAATGTGGATCAATGTACAAATGAATGACTACATCAAATTATGTAGCCATCTAGCATCTCTATCCCGTAATGGATGTTTAATCTTAGTCATAATTCTATTCCGTACATCCACTTTAATCAACTTAACAATATGTTGCGGCCGCTGCACCGATCCTTCAATTCTACACAAGTTCCGTTGCCTCCAAACATAATAGATCATGGCATTAAACAAAGCACGGATGATGTTGCATTGCAACTTCGATCCACGCATCTTGGACGCCCAGAGTAGAGCACCAGAACTTGGAATTTGCTTCTTCACCCACACACTAAGACTGTCGACAATCTTGGCACTCCACTCACATTCAAAGAATAAGTGTTCCAAGATCTCTTCCTGGGATTCACATAAGTAACAGCGGTCAGATTCAGCAACACCAAATCTCACCATATTAATCCTAGTGTTTAAAGCCCTCCTAAACACAAGCCACGAAATAAAGCTATGCTTAGGAATGCTCCAACCACTCCAGACGAGACGGGCCCAAGGCACCTTCGGTTTGTGAGACCGAATACCCTCATAACCATCCGAGATCATATAACAGGACCACGATCCATGCCAGAGATCATTCACAAACATATGTTTAATTTTGTCCTTAGCCTGACAGATCTTTCGCCAAGCCCAGGTGACGTCCGAGTTAGGTTGGTATTCACGCCAATCACGCCCCTTCAGATAGATGGAATTCACCCACCGAACCCATAACCGATCCGGTTGATCAAAAACCCAGGACGCCAATTTTGCCACAGCAGCCTGATTCCAAGTGGCCAGGTCTCTAAGCCCCAAACCCCCTTCCAGTTTAGGAAAGCAGATTTTCTCCCAACTCACCAAAGCCCGATTATTTCCCTCCACCCCGCCATTTCATAAGAAATTGCGACATAAAGAGATAATTCTGGACATCACATAAGTCGGGATAATAAAAACCATCGCCCAGTAATTATGAAGCTGAGATAGTACAGACTGAACCAAGGTCAGTCTACCCGCATAAGAAAGCTTACGAACTCCAATACTCGAAATTCTCGAGATGAGATGGGCTATCAGGCTTTCACAATCAACTTTGCCAAGCCGAGTAGGTTGGATCAGAAGCCCCAAATAACGAAAGGGCAACATACCTTCTACACAGCCAGAAAAATGTAGTATAACCGCTTTCTTATCCTCATCGACTCCAGCAAAATAAGCATGATTTACCAATGCTTATATTCAGCACCGAGGCCCTGCTAAACGTAGCAAAAGCTCTCCACAAGAATTCCATCGAATCCGTATCCCCTTTACAAAAGAGAAGTAGATCGTCAGCGAACATCAGATGAGTAAGCTTCATCGGGCCACACTTCGGGTGATACTTGAAGTTCCTGTTTATCTTACCGTGGGTTAGAATACGAGAAAAATATTCCATACAAATAGTAAAAAGCAACGGCGACTGTGGACATGACATAGGTCCACCCCGACGCGGCCACGCGCGGGTTTGGGGAGGCGAATAAATCTCCATATGAGATGGTCAAATTGAAATTTAAATCGAAGTAGGAGTCGCCACCGAATTTTGTGGTTATTCGGAACCGTTCGAGCCCACTCTATGTCGTAGTGGGCCGTATACAAAATACGGCCCATTTCCGATGTCAGAGTTTATTGGGCTCGTCCCTTTGCATATGGATACCGATGCCGACTGGGCGGTTAATCGTATATTGAATGACTCTCGTTGCCAATGGTTTCGGACATCCGGAAACCACGGTTCTGAGTAAGGGGTGAGGGTACGTGTTGGGAAGTTCACTAAGAACACCCAACCCCGCCCGCACTTAGCGGCCTTTACTAAGATATCGTTCGTTTTTGGTGTACACGCGTTAGTTCGACGGTTGAATGATATGCAAACATTATTTTCCTAAGCATGTGAGAAAAATAAATAAATGGGTTGCTAAGTCGTTTAATGCATATTAAACTAATAACGTCAAAGTTATTTTAGCATGTGAATTCGTTTTAGTCTAATAAAACGATAAAAACAAATAAAAAGCTACAAACACGAGAAAACGAGTTAGTAACGGTGAATAAATTGAAAAAAGATGTAAAAAAATAATATGCATGATTTTAGAAAAGGTTTATGACACGTGATGGATTAACACGTGTTGACCGAGGTCGAAAAATATGTCGCGAAAGTAGCATTTTAATGTAAAGGTTCGAAAAGAATTAAAAATAGAAAAGCGAAGAAACGAAAAAAAGGGACCCGGCGGATCAGGCCACCGCGCGAGCCGCCTGGAGGGCGCGCGACTCGCGTGGTGGTCTGTCGGGTTTTTTTTATTTTGTTCGAAAACCGTCAATTCTTATAAATCGCGTACAAATATGGATTAATTTATACTCGATTTATATTTTCGATATTCGTCGTACCCGATATTCGATTATGAAATCGATATCGAGTATTCGGAATGAATTAAAAAAAAGGTTTTGTAAAAAAGAGATAAAAATAAAAGTTTGAACGAAAAAAAGGAAAAGAAAAAGATGTAACGACTTTATATCGTCGAGTTTTGATTTAATTCTTTTTGTTACAACATTCAACTATGGAGTTGATATTGCATCTTACGAATGTTTGTTAATATGAAAATAGTTTTTGATAATATCGATATTAGAAAAATATATGCGATGAACGACCCATATTAAAATATGAAACGACCGACGAAAACTAACTAAAAAAAGAAGAAAAAACGTGAGAAAGAGAGAGAAAGGAAGAAGAATCGGGTTTGATTTACACCCTCAACCTACATGCTTTGCGTTCTCGGTATAAGGCTCGTCGGACAGTGGCTTAGGCACGGGAGCGTCGAGATGATGCGGGTGAGTTAAGGTGTCGGTTTTTGGAGCGTTTTTGTGTATGTGTGTGAGGCGTGCATTCGGCCGGGTGACGGGACGGATTCGTCGGTTTTTGGACACTATTTCGGTATTCCTTCGGATGTGGATTTCGAGATTGTTTTTGCTATGATAATCGTGTATGAGTTGCTGAAATATTGTGTATAAAAACTGTTGTTTTTTGTGTCGGATATAAGGTCCTATTTATAGGAATCGAGGTGGTCTTGTTTGTGTGACAAGAAACACCGGTTTGGATAGGAAATACGAGAGTTCGTAAGGAAATAAACTTCTCGTTTCTTGGTGAAGAAGCCAAAAGTCTCGGCTGGTGGGGAGGTATTTCGGCTGTCCTGGGGTATCTTGGCAGAGTATTTTGATGCTCGGTCGATGTCTGATTCGGTTTCCGGATAGAATTCCTACTTGAGATCGAATTCTATCCTTAAACGGATTTGTTTAATATTATTTGAAGCTGATTTTTTTCGTGTTTGAGTCCGAATCAGCGGTAGTGTCACGGCCAGCTCGTGTGACTCGGGAAAAAATATCTTTGACCGGGTTTGACTCGGTCGCTAAAAGACGGTTTTACCCCCGGTGTCGGAATCGACCCAAATTAGTCTCATTTGACTCGAAAAGACCCACTGGGCCTGGATTTGAGGTTGGTTTTGTAAGATTTGTACTCCGTAATAAGCCTAAACCAAATGTCCATGATTTCGAGCCCATATCCGAGTCTATTAAAGCATGTTTGCGTCCTATCATCATCGGGTGTTTGGCGGGACCTACTATAGACACCTGACGGTCAAAATGTGGGTCTCTGCCTTCTGAATCAGCGATCTTCGTGACAGCTTTATGCGCACGACGTGCTCTCAAAATACCATGAAAATATGCGGAGTTTACGTCGCCCTCCTTAACCCATTTTTGTTTCGACTTTTGAGCCCAAAACTCGGCGCGCGCAGCCTGCAGGTTTCGGACATCAACATTAGCATTCAATTCCTCCTACAACAGGTCAGAAGACCGAACAGACCGCAGACGGACTTGCGGGTTAGCCAGGTTCGCTTCTGCCAGGCTGCATCGTGTTTCAATATCCGAAAACGAAGTAGAATTCAGCAGCTTAAGAGAAGCTTTCAAGCTCCGCAGTTTCGAAACGAGCCGAAACATTTTGGTGCCAATGACTTGCACACCCCAAGCCGTCCCAACACACTTCATAAAATCCGGAGATCGGCTCCACATATTCAGGTATTTGAAAAACCGGGTCTTCCTACTCGGAGGGCTTCCTAACTGAACAACACACGGACAATGATCAAAAGTCCCCTCCTGTAAAAAATTGGCAAACCCATCTGGATACAGCCTCACCATATCGTCATTCACCAAACACCGATCAATACGACTAAAGACTCTAGTCTCAACAACTCTATGTTTATTATTCCAAGTGAACCAAGAACCACTTGCCCGAAAATCACCAATCTCACAATTCGCAAGGTGATAAGTGTCATTTGTAGTGCCTATTTCGTAGTGTTTTGGTCCCATTTTCCTTGTAGAATCGCTCCTTGGGAGCGGTTTAGGGGCTTCTTATGCTTCCTTTAGTTCGTTTCAGGTTCCCGAGACCGAATTGGAAGAGTTGGAGTGATTCCGACTCGATACATACACATTTTGGAGCCAACGAAGCTAAGGAACGATGACTCGATGCCTTGGAATCGGCCCCGAGACCTTGGGACCCAATCCCGAGCCTCCGAGATCCGATCCCGAGTCCCGAGAATCGATGGGAAGCCCATGAGAACCAAGGAGGGGCCAAAAAGTTCATATTGGAGGCCTACAAGACTCATCCCGGACGGGTATGGCCTCATCCCGTCCGGGATGAAGGAGGAACGAAGAGCAGCTACTGGAGGGTGTTCCGGATCGGGAACAGGAAATCCCGATCGGGAATCCCCACAATCCCGATCGGGAATTATCTTCCCGACCGGGAAATGCCCCAGCTCACCCGCCTTCAATTCCTTTCTTCTCCTTTCATTCTTAAACCCTATATATACCCTTCCTCTTGTAATGTGATGTTATGGACTCTTATATCCACTAAACTCTAGACTACTTTAGGTTAGATTAGATTAGATTAGTGTAGATTAGTCGATAATTAGTAGTTAATCGTAGTTTAAAGCTTGTATTATTGGATCTCTTGAAGAATCCATCCAAGATTGACAACCTTGGTGGATGAATTTGGGTTATCTTCTATGCAAGTGTTCTCCTTTTCATTCTCTTGTTAGTTTGGTACAATCTTCTTCTCCTTTTACTCTCAATCCATTTTTTTTGTTTATCAAGTTTGAATCTTTGTTCATTGTTATCATTAGTTTGTGATGTTTGTTTTGTTTTCTCATGTTGATTCATCTTGTTCTTGTTAGTTTTAGTATAATCATGTTAGAGTAGTGTTCTTGATAGGGTTAGTAAGGTGATTAGGGTGTTAATTGGGTGATCAATGGATTGTTAGAGATGTTGGTGGAAGATTTGGGTTTCCTCTTGTTGGGTGCACATCACATGTTTGTGGAATTGCTTGAATGACTAAGTATGTGCGAATGCTTGTTTTCTTGCCTTTCTTTGTGGGTGTTAGTTCGTTGTGGGTTCGGTCCCCTCACTAAGTTGCGAGAGCCCGGTGAGGACGACCCCTAGGTCTTTTTAAGTAGCGAGAGCCCGGATTCGACCTAGGACCATAACGCGCTAGAACCCCGAGTGTGTTGAGTGTCGACGAGATGGGTTTTAGGTGGAACCTCTAGGTGAGTCTAAGATGCGAGAGCCCGAACCAACCTAGATTACCCTACTACCTCCTTCACTCTAATCCTCGCTTGACCATTCCGTTACCCCTTTGACCCCGACCTAATCCTAGCCCGTTCTCCTAGTTTATTCCCTCTAGTCATAGTCTAGTCTCCTTCCCTCTCTACCATTCTTTAGTTTAGCTCGTTGACTTAGTCTCGTATTTAGGCGACCTTAGTCTAGGCTATACATTACCGTCCCCGTGGATTCGACCCGACTTGCCCTATCTACCCTAGTTAGGTTAGCCGGTTATTTTATTGACGGTTGGGGTTCCACGACAAATCCCTCCCATCAATTTGGCGCCGTTGCCGGGGACGGTGCTAGTTTAGACTTTGTTTTCCTATTTGCTTGACTTTGTCTTTGTGTTTGTGTTTTTTTTTTCTTTTGGTTACTTTGCTTCTTGTGTGTGTGTGGTTTATTTCTCTCTTGTCTAGTGCCCAAAAAGCACTAGACTTCTCACGTTTGTTCTTAGTCTACAGTTTGTGCTTAGAGGTGGTGATTATCTTCTTCTTGCAACTTAGAGCCGCTTTAACGGACGGTTGCTAGGATGAGTGGTTTCCAACCGGGTATGAGCTACGATTTTCGAGCAAGCATGGGGTTTGATCTAAACCCCCCATACATGGAAGCCAATATGAGCTACCACTCTTCTTCCATGAACCAAGGGTATGACATGACGTCCCCCTACCACTATCAAGCTTCTTGGGGTAATCAAGATGGGTATGATCCTCAAGAGTATGAAAATGGCTACCAACAAGTGAACGATTACCAATCCTACGATCATGGTGACTATTACTCGAGTTATGATTGTGAGCCCACCATGTACACTCAAGATTCACCTTGTGGAAGCCAATACCACCAAGACCCACAATATTACCCTCCACCCCAACCACAATATGAACCCTATGACCCACAATACTACCAATCATCCCAACCTTGCTACCAACAATATGATGCCCCACCCCTTGGGCATCATCAAGATTTTCAAGGAGCTTTACAAGACTCCAATGACCACCAATCGCTAAACTTGGAGTTGCATCAATCGATTCTTCAAATGCAAAAAGACCGACAAGAAATGGCCATTCAAACGAAAAAGAATTATGAACTCTTGGCCAAGCTCCAAAGGGAATTTGAAGAACTTCAATCGTCTACCCAAAAAGAGACGAATGAGGATGTGACCCTTGGTGAAGGCATTCTTGGTGAAGATTTGGAGGAGGATAGTGAGTGGGATGGTTTGGTGGAGTTTGTAGAGTTGTTGGGTGAGATTGTTAGCCTCGAGTTGCCCTTGTGCGATAAGTTGGATATGCATCAAGAGCCCCTTGCTAGTACACCGAGAGATGACTTGGAAGAGATTGAAACCGCCGGTAGAAGTTTCGATTCTCCTCTCCAAGATGATGTGGGGCCGAGTGATGAAGATGGGGAACCACAACTTGAGGAAAGTGTGGGGGTGTGCAATGAAGAGATGAGGCCAAAACCGCTTTTTGTGCCTTGTTTCTTGGAGATGAAGCTTGCTAATGATTGGAGGCAATGCTTAGGGAGGAAGAGGTCGGTGAAGTTCGTAGGATGGAGAGACCCCGGAGACAACTTTGAATATGATGTCGGGTCTTGGGATTCCTACTTCTTGCCTCCTCCTTGGAGGCCGTGGAGGTCGGTAAAGCTCGAGCGCTTCTTGGGCCTTCACTACGATGTCGGTAGCGCGTTCGACTTGCTCCTCCATGCCCTTGAGGGCTACGGTTGAAGAAGAATCCACCATCCTAGGTTTGACGGAGTTCCTAAAAGAACCGTCATGTTGTATATTCCCCTCCTCTTCTTCTTTAGAATACTTGTCCTTGTATTTGTGTGTTTTCTTCTCTTGATTTTTGTTTGTTTTTGTGAAGTAATTGATTTGGTATTTTGATGAGCGATGTGAGGGAGTGAATTTGATGTGTATTTTGAGTTTATTGTGATAGGTGCAATGAAGATGACTCCTTGAGAGGATTGGTTATCGATATAGCTCTCATATCATGCCACCCATGTACCTCATTTTTATACCTTCATCTCATTCCTCCTTACTTTAGACCGATATTCACATCAAATACCACCCCCCTTGACACCTTTACCACCTCTACCATGCGGTATTATCGAGAATGAAGAGGAATAGCAATGAAGAAGACAAGCTTTGTGCCAATTTTGAATCATGAGGTGATGGAGCGAGTGAGTTGCTAACCGATCGGTATAGCAACTATCCTTTCTTTTCCATCTTTTATAGCTTGTCTCCCTTTGCATGTCCCCCTTCCCCTTATATTTGTGTCATGGTAGCCCTCGGGGCCTAGGTATTGGTTGCTCTTGACTCTCGATGAGCAAGTATGGGGAGTATGGCCACTACTACTCACACAAGCATCGAGAGTCGTTTCAAAACCCAAATTTTATAAGTTTTTCACTCCTTTTTTTTAGGATTTAGTCGGATTTAGGCGGAATCCGGGCTAGGTGACTTGATTACACCTAGCCCTCCCCTCCCATTTCCTTTTATTTCCTTCTTTTTATTTCTTCCCCCATCCATATCTTTTTCTTGTCTCGGCCCATGGTGACTTGACTACACCCCGGCCGGACACCTTCTACCCTTTTCTTCACCTTATTTTTTATTTTTAGCTTTATTTTCATAGTTTCTTTTCTTTTCTTTTGTCTCTCCACACCCTACGATCGAGCATGAGGACATGACTCGATTTAAGTGTGGGGGAGCGATATTCTAGTATAGTTAGTTTTATTTTCTTAGTTTTCCGAAAAAAATCTTCAAAAACCCTAAAAATTTGAAATTTTTTCACGAAAATCAAAAAGATTTTTCTTTGTGTATTTTCCTTTTGTGTCATTGTGTAGTATTTTTGTTTTGTTGTGTGCGTGTTTTGCCTCTCCCTTTCCTTATAGGTCGCTTAATCGCCGCTAGCTTTGGAGAGCTTTCAAGACTCCCGGTAACATCTTATCCCTTCTCATCTTTACCTCTTGCGGAGTTTGGAGAAGTTGTGATGTTGTGTGCTCGGGCGGAGCTTTGTAAAGTCGTGGTGGATTTGGAGACTTGTTTAGATGATCGGGGTGGTGTTTGTGTTGTGTATGTGTTTGTTTTGTTTTGTGTTTGTTTCTTACTTTAGTTTCTTTTTCTTTCGTTTGTTTTCGTCGTGTCTTCATTTTTGTGTGTGTTGTGTGTCTTGTGTGTAAATGTTTTCGAAAACCCGGTTTAGAGGCTAGGGTGTGAGTGTCTATTTTTCCCTTCCTAGTAGTATAAATCGAGTCTTGGGCTTTAATCTAGTAGAATGACCCTAAATCAATGAGTTCGTTGGTCCTTTATCTCGAGTCCACCTAGCTTACTAGGAATTTACTACGGGATTTGCACTTTTGACCATTATGACCACCCACGGTGTGAAAAGGCCTTGGTTACCGAGTCTCGTCCCCTAGGTGACCGTGTTTAGGATTGTTTGATTAGTCCAAGTTATCCACTTTTTGTGGGTTTGAAGAGGGATCGCGACCCTCGACTCACTCATTTCCCTACCTCCTACACATATCCACACAATAAAATGCAAATTGTTGATTCTCCCTTTCTTGTTATTCAATGAAAGTGCCAAAAAATGCCAAATCTTGCCAAAAGGGCAAAGAAAAAAGAAAAAGAATGAAAAGAATGAAAGAAAGAAAAGAATGAAGAAAAAGAAAAGGCACAAAAGCCAAAAAGGAAATAGAAAAGAAGAAAAAGAATGGCATGGCAAAACAAAGCAAAAATGCAAAGAAAAGAGAAAATGCCAAAAGAAAACCCGTCTCACAAAAAGAAATCCCCACAAAAATAAGCCTTTTTCCGACTTTTGCCATGAAGAGCCTACCAAAGGACCGAGTCCCGAGGAAGGATGATAGCGGCATTAGTCGGTCTTCCCTCATTTTGCATATTTCCACCTTTTTACTTGGACTAGTTAGGCGGTCTTGGACACGGGACGACCCTCTTGGCTCACGCTAAAGGGGGCGGGGTCTCACTTACCTACAGTGTCGACTAACACCGTGGTTCTTCACTTTCCATCTCCGCCGATCGTCCCGTAGTACGTTTTTAGAAAGTTAGGAGGACCTAGGTAAGTTACCAACGTTTTTGTTGCTTTATCGTCATACTATTAGGGTTTAGTCCACCTTGGTTTGTATTGCTAGCTTGGGAACGTTGTCGTTTACCTCGAGTCCTAAACTGGTGTTTCATTCACCGCTTTTAGAGGGAAGCGGTATTTTTTTTGTTTTGGGTGCAACCGATTATGTGTTTGTGTGTGTGTTTGTTTGTTTATGTGTTTTGTGTCCGGTTGCATCCACATTTTTGTCGCAAGACCCAACTTGCCTTGCGGAGTGCACTTGTCCTCTAAGTGCACTCGCGTGAGTTGAAGGGGCGTAGGGTGCGCTAATACCCACTCGGATAGTTTAGTAGTAGTATGTGCTTACTCGAGGGCGAGTAAGGGTTAAGTGTGGGGGAGTTGATAAGTGTCATTTGTAGTGCCTATTTCGTAGTGTTTTGGTCCAATTTTCCTTGTAGAATCGCTCCTTGGGAGCGGTTTAGGGGCTTCTTATGCTTCCTTTAGTTCGTTTCAGGTTCCCGAGACCGAATTGGAAGAGTTGGAGCGATTCCGACTCGATACATACACATTTTGGAGCCAACGAAGCTAAGGAACGATGACTCGATGCCTTGGAATCGGCCCCGAGACCTTGGGACCCAATCCCGAGCCTCCGAGATCCGATCCCGAGTCCCGAGAATCGATGGGAAGCCCATGAGAACCAAGGAGGGGCCAAAAAGTTCATATTGGAGGCCTACAAGACTCATCCCGGACGGGTATGGCCTCATCCCCTCCGGGATGAAGGAGGAACGAAGAGCAGCTACTGGAGGGTGTTCCGGATCGGGAACAGGAAATCCCGATCGGGAATCCCCACAATCCCGATCGGGAATTATCTTCCCGACCGGGAAATGCCCCAGCTCACCCGCCTTCAATTCCTTTCTTCTCCTTTCATTCTTAAACCCTATATATACCCTTCCTCTTGTAATGTGATGTTATGGACTCTTATATCCACTAAACCCTAGACTACTTTAGGTTAGATTAGATTAGATTAGTGTAGATTAGTCGATAATTAGTAGTTAATCGTAGTTTAAAGCTTGTATTATTGGATCTCTTGAAGAATCCATCCAAGATTGACAACCTTGGTGGATGAATTTGGATTATCTTCTATGCAAGTGTTCTCCTTTTCATTCTCTTGTTAGTTTGGTACAATCTTCTTCTCCTTTTACTCTCAATCCATTTTTTTTGTTTATCAAGTTTGAATCTTTGTTCATTGTTATCATTAGTTTGTGATGTTTGTTTTGTTTTCTCATGTTGATTCATCTTGTTCTTGTTAGTTTTAGTATAATCATGTTAGAGTAGTGTTCTTGATAGGGTTAGTAAGGTGATTAGGGTGTTAATTGGGTGATTAATGGATTGTTAGAGATGTTGGTGGAAGATTTGGGTTTCCTCTTGTTGGGTGCACATCACATGTTTGTGGAATTGCTTGAATGACTAAGTATGTGCGAATGCTTGTTTTCTTGCCTTTCTTTGTGGGTGTTAGTTCGTTGTGGGTTCGGTCCCCTCACTAAGTTGCGAGAGCCCGGTGAGGACGACCCCTAGGTCTTTCTAAGTAGCGAGAGCCCGGATTCGACCTAGGACCATAGCGCGCTAGAACCCCGAGTGTGTTGAGTGTCGACGAGATGGGTTTTAGGTGGAACCTCTAGGTGAGTCTAAGATGCGAGAGCCCGGACCAACCTAGATTACCCTACTACCTCCTTCACTCTAATCCTCTCTTGACCATTCCGTTACCCCTTTGACCCCGACCTAATCCTAGCCCGTTCTCCTAGTTTATTCCCTCTAGTCATAGTCTAGTCTCCTTCCCTCTCTACCATTCTTTAGTTTAGCTCGTTGACTTAGTCTCGTATTTAGGCGACCTTAGTCTAGGCTATACATTACCGTCCCCGTGGATTCGACCCGACTTGCCCTATCTACCCTAGTTAGGTTAGCCGGTTATTTTATTGACGGTTGGGGTTCCACGACAAATCCCTCCCATCTCAAGGCAATCACAAAATTGGTTCATTTCCTTGTCCGACGAATTACCACCAAGACGTTCCCGAGCATCGATAACGCAATTGAAGTCACCCAAAATCATCCAAGGGCCCATACGAGCATATGATTCGAGCTTACGCCATAGATCAACCCTCTTCGCTACGGAATTAAATGCATACACGAAAGTAAACATATAATTTTTCCCCGAAGCCGTGGTGATCTTAACGTGGATACTTTGGGCAGTATACTCTAAGCTCGCCATATTCAGCTTGTCATCTTTCCATAATAGCCATACTCGGCCTCCCTCACCACAGTGACTATTGGTTGTAATACTCCAATCAGAAAAAACATTTTGATGAACTTTAGCATAAGCCTTATTCTTTATTTTAGTCTCAAGTAGACCAAAGACGTCTACCTGTTGCTTCCTAACAAACTCACTTATTGCACGCTGCTTATTTATGTTAAACATACCGCGCACATTCCAACATCCTATATTTTGTATTTCCATGGATCACTAACTCCAACCCAACCCCTTCATTCACCTCGACCGACTCTTTTCTCGGAGATCCTATGATCATAGCAGCATAGGACACTCCATTTTCCACTTCTTTAGACGACATCGATCCCCTAGACAAGGACCCAGCCGAGGCATGAGGCCTCGTCCTAACACTCACCCCACCCGGATTAGGCGCTGTCAATGGTTTGGCTCCACACACAGGCCTCGGCAAAATCTGTTTCACAACATTCCCTCCCTCAGGCTTCTTCTGTTTCACTTCTTGTCTCGCCTTCCTTAGTTCATCTCTCCGACAATCACGAGCCTCATGCCCATATCCCTTACACTTGGTACACCATATAGGTTTCCATTCATATTTGACAAACACATTAACCACATTTTCCTCCTCATCCATAAATTTAATCTCATTCCTAAAATTTTTTGACCTACTTTAGCCATGACCATGACTCTCGCATATCCCAACCTGGTTCGTTCCTCCGTCGCCAAGTCAGACTTGACGTACGGGCCAACAAGGGAGGCTATCCTAGGCAAACATCTACCCCAAAATTTCAAGGGAAGGTCATGCAGCTGAATCCAGATAGGCACCTCAAGTACATCATTCTTATCTAATTTATCATCAGGTGTCCATTCTTTAACAATCAGAGGCTTATTGTCAAACATACAGAGACCATGATTAAGGATTTTTACCTTCGCTTCCTTGTCCTTGAACCGAACTAAGAAGATGCCATTGGGTAGAAAGGAGATTTTGTCGATGCCATGATCCTTCCATATCCTCTTCACAAACCCTTCTACTACTTCCCAGGGTGGATTAGCGCCCATAATGAAGCAGTACACAGAAGTACTCCAATAGTCAATTTCATCATCGACATCCTCCTCTGAAAAACGGAGTAAATCCTCTTCGTCGTCCATGTCGATAATTTTCTTCCCTTCTCTCTGTTTCCAGCCACCCGATTCCACCATCATCTCACTGGCGGTCTCGGGGACAATCTCTGTATCGTCATCATCCTCAGGCTCAGATATGTAATTCAAGCCCGGAATGTCATTCATTCTTGTGTTCATCTTGGTCCTTGTACTTTCATCCAAATTGGAATTCTTCACTACTTTTCGAAGCAATTCCTCTTTTGCCTTACGCGTGACAGGCTTCATAGCCTTGGTCCCCCTCGAAACTGCCTTGGTTTTTTGTCTCATCGAATCGCATAACCCGGGCGTTGGCCAGCCAAGTTGCCGACAGGGCTAGAAACGCCGCGAAAAGCACGCCGGAAATCGTATGTGAACTCGCCGGAAATCTCCAAAGGAAAACGAAAGGGTTTTTGATCGATTTTTATGGTTATTTACATACCTCTTCATTGTTAGAGAATAAATTTGATCTTTTGATTTAAAAAACGCGCGCTTGAATGATCTATCGACGGACGATGAAGATGAAGTTAGCCTGAATTTCGAGTGAAGATAAAGAGTTACTTTTTGTTTTATTTGGGTGATATAAATGAGATTTATGATTAGAGCTGGTAGAGCAGCGAGGGAATACATGAGATTTTTTTTAAAATTATTTCGTAGCAACGATTTTGAAATTACAGCTGATAATCTACGGGTCAGCCCGTTTGGTTCGCTAATTAAGCGAACTCAGTCTTTAATGGGTAATATTTTTTAAATTATATTGTAAGAGCAAGGATTTTGAAATTAGAGATGATCATCTACGGGTTAGACTAACCTATTTAAAACTGTTCCATAGGGCCTATTATTCATTAAAAACCGAGTCTAACGACCCGCTAATTATTTGTTACTGTAATAGTGAAACTGTAATAGTGATACTGTAACGTTATAAACTGTAAGTCTCCCTCGTTTAATCTAAACCCTTTGCCGTCCTCTCTTACTTAAGCCCCCCTCATTTAATCTCGTCTCCGATAGGGTTCAACTAACACTCCTAGGGTTCAACTTTACTGCAACACTGTTACTGTAACGAAGAGAACAAAACACACAACACACATCCAATTAATAAGAACAACAATCACAACATAGAAACTGAATTACAGGCTAACACAAGTCAATACAGAGTACCCTAAACATTCATAGGACAAACATCTTATTTAGTGAAGCATATGCATGCTCCAAAACATGAACTTCCTTCTTTTTCTTTGTAAGAGTGTCTAAAAGTGTGTTTTCTACTATGGAAGGAGTTTCCAAATGCACATTTCCAATATCAACATGAGTTTCCAAATTCATCTTTTTAATAGGAGGATTGACATTCTGACAGGAATAGAAGTATTTGGATTGACGTTCTCGGCAGAAATAGGAGTATCTAGATATATATTTTCTACAACTTCATTTTTTTTTATTTTCCACATTGACATTTTCCACACTCTGCACATTCAACACTTCTTGATTTTCCACAGAAATAATTTGACTGTATCTTGGCATCATTGGATATGTCTGCTTTTTCACCTTCTTCTTATTTTTGAACTCAGTCTTTCTCGAAGAAGTAAGAACTTTTGCCATCTTATCTATCATATATGCTATACGTGGAGTCAGCTCATCTTGAGATGTAAAATGAATTTTATCTCTATTTTCTTCTCCTTTTTCTTCCTCCTCATCAATAATTTGTGTAGTACTACTCTCGCCCAAGCACGCTTAACTGCAGAGTTCTGATGGGATCCGGTGTATTAGTGCTCGTATGATCGCACCCGTACATTTAAATTGCAAATATCTCTTTATTGAGTCAATTTCTGCTCTTTATTGACCGGCACAGTCGTTGTAATGCTTCCGGTATACCGTCACGCTATCAGAGTCTCGAACCATCGATAACTTTTCCGCTACATGACGGTTTTCAGAGGATATTAAATTATAATACACGATTTTAACTTCTGCAAATAACTGCAGCGATAAAAAAATAAAAATAAAAGGGGTGCAACACGAGGCCTTCCCAGGAGGTCACCCATCCTAGTAATACTCTTGCCCTAGCACGCTTAACTGCGGAGTTCTGATGGGATCCGGTGTATTAGTGCTGGTATGATCGCACCCGTACATTTAAATAGCAAATATCTCTTTATTGAGTCAATTTCTGCTCTCTATTGACCGACACAGTCGTTGTAAAGCTTCTGGTATGCCGTCACGCTATCAGAATCTCGAAACATCGATAACTTTTCATCTACATGACGGTTTTCAAAGGATATTAAATTATAATACACGATTTTAACTTCTGCAAATAACTGCAGCGATAAAAAAAAAGGGGGTGCAACACGAAGCCTTCCCAGGAGGTCACCCATCCTAGTACTACTCTCGCCCAAGCACGCTTAACTGCGGATTCCTGATGGGAACCGGTGTATTAGTGCTCGTATGATCGCACCCGTACATTTAAATAGCAAATATCTCTTTATTGAGTCAATTTCTGCTCTCTATTGACCGACACAGTCGTTGTAAAGCTTCTGGTATACCGTCACGCTATTAGAATCTCAAACCATCGATAACTTTTCCGCTACATGACGGTTTTCAAAGGATATTAAATTAAAATACACGATTTTAACTTTTGCAAATAACTGCAGCGATAAAAAAAAAAAAGTAAAAGGGGTGCAACACGATTATAACTTCTTCAAATAACTGCAGCGATAAAAAAAAAGTAAAAGGGGTGCAACACGAGGCCTTCCCAGGAGGTCACCCATCCTAGTACTACTCTCGCCCAAGCACGCTTAACTGCGGAGTTCTGATGGGGTCCGGTGTATTAGTACTGGTATGATCGCACCCGTACATTTAAATAGCAAATATCTCTTTATTGAGTCAATTTCTGCTCTCTATTGACCGGCACAGTCGTTGTAATGCTTCCGGTATACCGTCATGCTATCAGAATCTCGAAACATCGATAACTTTTCCGCTACATGACGGTTTTCAGAGGATGGTAAATTATAATACACGATTTTAACTTCTGTAAACAACTGCAGCGATAAAAAAAATATTAAACGGGTTACAACACGAGGCCTTCCCAGGAGGTCACCCATCCTAGTACTAGTCTCGCCCAAGCACGCTTGACTGCGGAGTTCTGATGGGATCCGGTGCATTAGTGCTGGTATGATCGCACCCGTACATTTAAATAGCAAATATCTCCTTATTGAGTCAATTTCTGCTCTCTATTGACCGGCACAGTCGTTGTAATGATTCCGGTATACCGTCACGCTATTAGAATCTCGAAACATCGATAACTTTTCCGCTACATGACAGTTTTCAGAGGATATTAAATTATAATACACGATTTTAACTTCTGCAAATAGCTGCAGCGATGAAAAAAAGTTAAAGGGGTGCAACACGAGGCCTTCCCAGGAGGTCACCCATCCTAGTACTAGTCTCGCCCAAGCACGCTTAATTGCGGAGTTCTGATGGGATCCGGTGTATTAGTGCTGGTATGATCGCACCCGTACATTTAAATAGCAAATATCTCCTTATTGAGTCAATTTCTGCTCTATATTGACCGGCACAGTCGTTGTAATGATTCCGGTATACCGTCACGCTATTAGAATCTCGAAACATCGATAACTTTTCCGCTACATGATAGTTTTCAGAGGATATTAAATTATAATACACGATTTTAACTTCTGCATATAACTGCAGCGATAAAAAAAAAGTAAAAGGGGTGCAACACGAGGCCTTCCCAGGAGGTCACCCATCCTAGTACTACTCTCGCCCAAGCACGCTTAACTGCGGAGTTCTGATAGGATCCGGTGTATTAGTGCTGGTATGATCGCACCCGTACATTTAAATAGCAAATATCTCTTTATTGAGTCAATTTCTGCTCTCTATTGACCGGCACAGTCGTTGTAAAGCTTCTGCTATAGCGTCACGCTATCAGAATTTCGAAACATCGATAACTTTTCCGCTACATGACGATTTTCAGAGGATATTAAATTATAATACACGATTTTAACTTCTGCAAATAACTGCAGCGATAAAAAAAAGGGGTGCAACACGAAGCCTTCCCAGAAGGTCACCCATCCTAGTACGACTCTCACCCAAGCACGCTTAACTGCGGAGTTGATGGGATCCGGTGTATTAGTGCTCGTATGATCGCACCCGTACATTTAAATAGCAAATATCTCTTTATTGAGTCAATTTCTGCTCTCTATTGACCGGCACAGTCGTTGTAAAGCTTCTGGTATACCGTCACGCTATTTGAATCTCAAACCATCGATAACTTTTCCGCTACATGACAGTTTTCAAAGGATATTAAATTAAAATACACGATTTTAACTTTTGCAAATAACTGCAGCGATAAAAAAAAAAGTAAAAGGGGTGCAACACGATTATAACTTCTTCAAATAACTGCAGCGATAAAAAAAAAAAAGTAAAAGGGGTGCAACACGAGGCCTTCCCAGGAGGTCACCCATCCTAGTACTACTCTCGCCCAAGCACGCTTAACTGCGGAGTTCTGATGGGGTCCGGTGTATTAGTGCTGGTATGATCGCACCCGTACATTTAAATAGCAAATAACTCTTTATTGAGTCAATTTCTGCTCTCTATTGACCGGCACAGTCGTTGTAATGCTTCCGGTATACCGTCATGCTCTCAGAATCTCGAAACATCGATAACTTTTCCGCTACATGACGGTTTTCAGAGGATGGTAAATTATAATACACGATTTTAACTTCTGTAAACAACTGCAGCGATAAAAAAAAATATTAAACGGGTTACAACAAGAGGCCTTCCAAGGAGGTCACCCATCCTAGTACTAGTCTCGCCCAAGCACGCTTGACTGCGGAGTTCTGATGGGATCCGGTGCATTAGTGCTGGTATGATCGCACCCGTACATTTAAATAGCCAATATCTTATTATTGAGTCAATTTCTGCTCTCTATTGACCGACACAGTCGTTGTAATGATTCCGGTATACCGTCACGCTATTAGAATCTCGAAACATCGATAACTTTTCCGCTACATGACAGTTTTCAGAGGATATTAAATTATAATACACGATTTTAACTTCTGCAAATAACTGCAGCGATAAAAAAAAAGTAAAAGGGGTGCAACACGAGGCCTTCCCAGGAGGTCACCCATCCTAGTACTAGTCTCGCCCAAGCACGCTTAACTGCGGAGTTCTGATGGGATCCGGTGTATTAGTGCTGGTATGATCGCACCCGTACATTTAAATAGCAAATATCTCCTTATTGAGTCAATTTCTGCTCTCTATTTACCGGCACAGTCGTTGTAATGATTCCGGTGTACCGTCACGCTATTAGAATCTCGAAACATCGATAACTTTTCCGCTACATGACAGTTTTCAGAGGATATTAAATTATAATACACGATTTTAACTTCTGCAAATAACTGCAGCGATAAAAACTAGTAAAAGGGGTGCAACACGAGGCCTTCCCAGGAGGTCACCCATCCTAGTACTACTCTCGCCCAAGCACGCTTAACTACGGAGTTCTGATGGGATCCGGTGTATTAGTGCTGGTATGATCGCACCCGTACATTTAAATAGCAAATATCTCTTTATTGAATCAATTTCTGCTCTCTATTGACCGGCACAGTCGTTGTAAAGCTTCTGCTATACCGTCACGCTATCAGAATCTCGAAACATCGATAAATTTTCCGCTACATGACGATTTTCAGAGGATATTAAATTATAATACACGATTTTAACTTCTGCAAATAACTGCAGCGATAAAAAAAAAAGGGGTGCAACACGAGGCCTTGCAAGAAGGTCACCCATCCTAGTACGACTCTCGCCCAAGCACGCTTAACTGCAGAGTTCTGATGGGATCCGGTGTATTAGTGCTCGTATGATCGCACCCGTACATTTAAATAGTAAATATCTCTTTATTGAGTCAATTTCTGCTCTCTATTGACCGGCACAGTCGTTGTAAAGCTTCTGCTATACCGTCACGCTATCAGAATCTCGAAAGATCGATAAATTTTCCGCTACATGACGATTTTCAGAGGATATTAAATTATAATACACGATTTTAACTTCTGCAAATAACTGCAGCGATAAAAAAAAAGGGGTGCAACACGAAGCCTTCCCAGGAGGTCACCCATCCTAGTACGACTCTCACCCAAGCACGCTTAACTGCGGAGTTGATGGGATCCGGTGTATTAGTGCTCGTATGATCGCACCCGTACATTTAAATAGCAAATATCTCTTTATTGAGTCAATTTCTGCTCTCTATTGACCGGCACAGTCGTTGTAAAGCTTCTGGTATACCGTCACGCTATTTGAATCTCAAACCATCGATAACTTTTCCGCTACATGACGGTTTTCAAAGGATATTAAATTAAAATACACGATTTTAACTTTTGCAAATAACTGCAGCGATAAAAAAAAAAGTAAAAGGGGTGCAACACGATTATAACTTCTTCAAATAACTGCAGCGATAAAAAAAAAAAGTAAAAGGGGTGCAACACGAGGCCTTCCCAGGAGGTCACCCATCCTAGTACTACTCTCGCCCAAGCACGCTTAACTGCGGAGTTCTGATGGGGTCCGGTGTATTAGTGATGGTATGATCGCACCCGTACATTTAAATAGCAAATAACTCTTTATTGAGTCAATTTCTGCTCTCTATTGACCGGCACAGTCGTTGTAATGCTTCCGGTATACCGTCATGCTATCAGAATCTCGAAACATCGATAACTTTTCCGCTACATGACGGTTTTCAGAGGATGGTAAATTATAATACACGATTTTAACTTCTGTAAACAACTGCAGCGATAAAAAAAAATATTAAACGGGTTACAACACGAGGCCTTCCAAGGAGGTCACCCATCCTAGTACTACTCTCGCCCAAGCACGCTTAACTACGGAGTTCTGATGGGATCCGGTGTATTAGTGCTGGTATGATCGCACCCGTACATTTAAATAGCAAATATCTCTTTATTGAATCAATTTCTGCTCTCTATTGACCGGCACAGTCGTTGTAAAGCTTCTGCTATACCGTCACGCTATCAGAATCTCGAAACATCGATAAATTTTCCGCTACATGACGATTTTCAGAGGATATTAAATTATAATACACGATTTTAACTTCTGCAAATAACTGCAGCGATAAAAAAAAAAAGGGGTGCAACACGAGGCCTTGCAAGAAGGTCACCCATCCTAGTACGACTCTCGCCCAAGCACGCTTAACTGCGGAGTTCTGATGGGATCCGGTGTATTAGTGCTCGTATGATCGCACCCGTACATTTAAATAGTAAATATCTCTTTATTGAGTCAATTTCTGCTCTCTATTGACCGGCACAGTCGTTGTAAAGCTTCTGCTATAGCGTCACGCTATCAGAATTTCGAAACATCGATAACTTTTCCGCTACATGACGATTTTCAGAGGATATTAAATTATAATACACGATTTTAACTTCTGCAAATAACTGCAGCGATAAAAAAAAGGGGTGCAACACGAAGCCTTCCCAGAAGGTCACCCATCCTAGTACGACTCTCACCCAAGCACGCTTAACTGCGGAGTTGATGGGATCCGGTGTATTAGTGCTCGTATGATCGCACCCGTACATTTAAATAGCAAATATCTCTTTATTGAGTCAATTTCTGCTCTCTATTGACCGGCACAGTCGTTGTAAAGCTTCTGGTATACCGTCACGCTATTTGAATCTCAAACCATCGATAACTTTTCCGCTACATGACAGTTTTCAAAGGATATTAAATTAAAATACACGATTTTAACTTTTGCAAATAACTGCAGCGATAAAAAAAAAGTAAAAGGGGTGCAACACGATTATAACTTCTTCAAATAACTGCAGCGATAAAAAAAAAAAGTAAAAGGGGTGCAACACGAGGCCTTCCCAGGAGGTCACCCATCCTAGTACTACTCTCGCCCAAGCACGCTTAACTGCGGAGTTCTGATGGGGTCCGGTGTATTAGTGCTGGTATGATCGCACCCGTACATTTAAATAGCAAATAACTCTTTATTGAGTCAATTTCTGCTCTCTATTGACCGGCACAGTCGTTGTAATGCTTCCGGTATACCGTCATGCTCTCAGAATCTCGAAACATCGATAACTTTTCCGCTACATGACGGTTTTCAGAGGATGGTAAATTATAATACACGATTTTAACTTCTGTAAACAACTGCAGCGATAAAAAAAAATATTAAACGGGTTACAACAAGAGGCCTTCCAAGGAGGTCACCCATCCTAGTACTAGTCTCGCCCAAGCACGCTTGACTGCGGAGTTCTGATGGGATCCGGTGCATTAGTGCTGGTATGATCGCACCCGTACATTTAAATAGCCAATATCTTATTATTGAGTCAATTTCTGCTCTCTATTGACCGACACAGTCGTTGTAATGATTCCGGTATACCGTCACGCTATTAGAATCTCGAAACATCGATAACTTTTCCGCTACATGACAGTTTTCAGAGGATATTAAATTATAATACACGATTTTAACTTCTGCAAATAACTGCAGCGATAAAAAAAAAGTAAAAGGGGTGCAACACGAGGCCTTCCCAGGAGGTCACCCATCCTAGTACTAGTCTCGCCCAAGCACGCTTAACTGCGGAGTTCTGATGGGATCCGGTGTATTAGTGCTGGTATGATCGCACCCGTACATTTAAATAGCAAATATCTCCTTATTGAGTCAATTTCTGCTCTCTATTTACCGGCACAGTCGTTGTAATGATTCCGGTGTACCGTCACGCTATTAGAATCTCGAAACATCGATAACTTTTCCGCTACATGACAGTTTTCAGAGGATATTAAATTATAATACACGATTTTAACTTCTGCAAATAACTGCAGCGATAAAAACTAGTAAAAGGGGTGCAACACGAGGCCTTCCCAGGAGGTCACCCATCCTAGTACTACTCTCGCCCAAGCACGCTTAACTACGGAGTTCTGATGGGATCCGGTGTATTAGTGCTGGTATGATCGCACCCGTACATTTAAATAGCAAATATCTCTTTATTGAATCAATTTCTGCTCTCTATTGACCGGCACAGTCGTTGTAAAGCTTCTGCTATACCGTCACGCTATCAGAATCTCGAAACATCGATAAATTTTCCGCTACATGACGATTTTCAGAGGATATTAAATTATAATACACGATTTTAACTTCTGCAAATAACTGCAGCGATAAAAAAAAAGGGGTGCAACACGAGGCCTTGCAAGAAGGTCACCCATCCTAGTACGACTCTCGCCCAAGCACGCTTAACTGCAGAGTTCTGATGGGATCCGGTGTATTAGTGCTCGTATGATCGCACCCGTACATTTAAATAGTAAATATCTCTTTATTGAGTCAATTTCTGCTCTCTATTGACCGGCACAGTCGTTGTAAAGCTTCTGCTATACCGTCACGCTATCAGAATCTCGAAAGATCGATAAATTTTCCGCTACATGACGATTTTCAGAGGATATTAAATTATAATACACGATTTTAACTTCTGCAAATAACTGCAGCGATAAAAAAAAAGGGGTGCAACACGAAGCCTTCCCAGGAGGTCACCCATCCTAGTACGACTCTCACCCAAGCACGCTTAACTGCGGAGTTGATGGGATCCGGTGTATTAGTGCTCGTATGATCGCACCCGTACATTTAAATAGCAAATATCTCTTTATTGAGTCAATTTCTGCTCTCTATTGACCGGCACAGTCGTTGTAAAGCTTCTGGTATACCGTCACGCTATTTGAATCTCAAACCATCGATAACTTTTCCGCTACATGACGGTTTTCAAAGGATATTAAATTAAAATACACGATTTTAACTTTTGCAAATAACTGCAGCGATAAAAAAAAAAGTAAAAGGGGTGCAACACGATTATAACTTCTTCAAATAACTGCAGCGATAAAAAAAAAAAGTAAAAGGGGTGCAACACGAGGCCTTCCCAGGAGGTCACCCATCCTAGTACTACTCTCGCCCAAGCACGCTTAACTGCGGAGTTCTGATGGGGTCCGGTGTATTAGTGATGGTATGATCGCACCCGTACATTTAAATAGCAAATAACTCTTTATTGAGTCAATTTCTGCTCTCTATTGACCGGCACAGTCGTTGTAATGCTTCCGGTATACCGTCATGCTATCAGAATCTCGAAACATCGATAACTTTTCCGCTACATGACGGTTTTCAGAGGATGGTAAATTATAATACACGATTTTAACTTCTGTAAACAACTGCAGCGATAAAAAAAAATATTAAACGGGTTACAACACGAGGCCTTCCAAGGAGGTCACCCATCCTAGTACTACTCTCGCCCAAGCACGCTTAACTACGGAGTTCTGATGGGATCCGGTGTATTAGTGCTGGTATGATCGCACCCGTACATTTAAATAGCAAATATCTCTTTATTGAATCAATTTCTGCTCTCTATTGACCGGCACAGTCGTTGTAAAGCTTCTGCTATACCGTCACGCTATCAGAATCTCGAAACATCGATAAATTTTCCGCTACATGACGATTTTCAGAGGATATTAAATTATAATACACGATTTTAACTTCTGCAAATAACTGCAGCGATAAAAAAAAAAAGGGGTGCAACACGAGGCCTTGCAAGAAGGTCACCCATCCTAGTACGACTCTCGCCCAAGCACGCTTAACTGCGGAGTTCTGATGGGATCCGGTGTATTAGTGCTCGTATGATCGCACCCGTACATTTAAATAGTAAATATCTCTTTATTGAGTCAATTTCTGCTCTCTATTGACCGGCACAGTCGTTGTAAAGCTTCTGCTATAGCGTCACGCTATCAGAATTTCGAAACATCGATAACTTTTCCGCTACATGACGATTTTCAGAGGATATTAAATTATAATACACGATTTTAACTTCTGCAAATAACTGCAGCGATAAAAAAAAGGGGTGCAACACGAAGCCTTCCCAGAAGGTCACCCATCCTAGTACGACTCTCACCCAAGCACGCTTAACTGCGGAGTTGATGGGATCCGGTGTATTAGTGCTCGTATGATCGCACCCGTACATTTAAATAGCAAATATCTCTTTATTGAGTCAATTTCTGCTCTCTATTGACCGGCACAGTCGTTGTAAAGCTTCTGGTATACCGTCACGCTATTTGAATCTCAAACCATCGATAACTTTTCCGCTACATGACAGTTTTCAAAGGATATTAAATTAAAATACACGATTTTAACTTTTGCAAATAACTGCAGCGATAAAAAAAAAGTAAAAGGGGTGCAACACGATTATAACTTCTTCAAATAACTGCAGCGATAAAAAAAAAAAGTAAAAGGGGTGCAACACGAGGCCTTCCCAGGAGGTCACCCATCCTAGTACTACTCTCGCCCAAGCACGCTTAACTGCGGAGTTCTGATGGGGTCCGGTGTATTAGTGCTGGTATGATCGCACCCGTACATTTAAATAGCAAATAACTCTTTATTGAGTCAATTTCTGCTCTCTATTGACCGGCACAGTCGTTGTAATGCTTCCGGTATACCGTCATGCTCTCAGAATCTCGAAACATCGATAACTTTTCCGCTACATGACGGTTTTCAGAGGATGGTAAATTATAATACACGATTTTAACTTCTGTAAACAACTGCAGCGATAAAAAAAAATATTAAACGGGTTACAACAAGAGGCCTTCCAAGGAGGTCACCCATCCTAGTACTAGTCTCGCCCAAGCACGCTTGACTGCGGAGTTCTGATGGGATCCGGTGCATTAGTGCTGGTATGATCGCACCCGTACATTTAAATAGCCAATATCTTATTATTGAGTCAATTTCTGCTCTCTATTGACCGACACAGTCGTTGTAATGATTCCGGTATACCGTCACGCTATTAGAATCTCGAAACATCGATAACTTTTCCGCTACATGACAGTTTTCAGAGGATATTAAATTATAATACACGATTTTAACTTCTGCAAATAACTGCAGCGATAAAAAAAAAGTAAAAGGGGTGCAACACGAGGCCTTCCCAGGAGGTCACCCATCCTAGTACTAGTCTCGCCCAAGCACGCTTAACTGCGGAGTTCTGATGGGATCCGGTGTATTAGTGCTGGTATGATCGCACCCGTACATTTAAATAGCAAATATCTCCTTATTGAGTCAATTTCTGCTCTCTATTTACCGGCACAGTCGTTGTAATGATTCCGGTGTACCGTCACGCTATTAGAATCTCGAAACATCGATAACTTTTCCGCTACATGACAGTTTTCAGAGGATATTAAATTATAATACACGATTTTAACTTCTGCAAATAACTGCAGCGATAAAAACTAGTAAAAGGGGTGCAACACGAGGCCTTCCCAGGAGGTCACCCATCCTAGTACTACTCTCGCCCAAGCACGCTTAACTACGGAGTTCTGATGGGATCCGGTGTATTAGTGCTGGTATGATCGCACCCGTACATTTAAATAGCAAATATCTCTTTATTGAATCAATTTCTGCTCTCTATTGACCGGCACAGTCGTTGTAAAGCTTCTGCTATACCGTCACGCTATCAGAATCTCGAAACATCGATAAATTTTCCGCTACATGACGATTTTCAGAGGATATTAAATTATAATACACGATTTTAACTTCTGCAAATAACTGCAGCGATAAAAAAAAAAGGGGTGCAACACGAGGCCTTGCAAGAAGGTCACCCATCCTAGTACGACTCTCGCCCAAGCACGCTTAACTGCGGAGTTCTGATGGGATCCGGTGTATTAGTGCTCGTATGATCGCACCCGTACATTTAAATAGTAAATATCTCTTTATTGAGTCAATTTCTACTCTCTATTGACCGGCACAGTCGTTGTAAAGCTTCTGCTATACCGTCACGCTATCAGAATCTCGAAAGATCGATAAATTTTCCGCTACATGACGATTTTCAGAGGATATTAAATTATAATACACGATTTTAACTTCTGCAAATAACTGCAGCGATAAAAAAAAAAGGGGTGCAACACGAAGCCTTCCCAGGAGGTCACCCATCCTAGTACGACTCTCACCCAAGCACGCTTAACTGCGGAGTTGATGGGATCCGGTGTATTAGTGCTCGTATGATCGCACCCGTACATTTAAATAGCAAATATCTCTTTATTGAGTCAATTTCTGCTCTCTATTGACCGGCACAGTCGTTGTAAAGCTTCTGGTATACCGTCACGCTATTTGAATCTCAAACCATCGATAACTTTTCCGCTACATGACGGTTTTCAAAGGATATTAAATTAAAATACACGATTTTAACTTTTGCAAATAACTGCAGCGATAAAAAAAAAAGTAAAAGGGGTGCAACACGATTATAACTTCTTCAAATAACTGCAGCGATAAAAAAAAAAAGTAAAAGGGGTGCAACACGAGGCCTTCCCAGGAGGTCACCCATCCTAGTACTACTCTCGCCCAAGCACGCTTAACTGCGGAGTTCTGATGGGGTCCGGTGTATTAGTGATGGTATGATCGCACCCGTACATTTAAATAGCAAATAACTCTTTATTGAGTCAATTTCTGCTCTCTATTGACCGGCACAGTCGTTGTAATGCTTCCGGTATACCGTCATGCTATCAGAATCTCGAAACATCGATAACTTTTCCGCTACATGACGGTTTTCAGAGGATGGTAAATTATAATACACGATTTTAACTTCTGTAAACAACTGCAGCGATAAAAAAATATATTAAACGGGTTACAACACGAGGCCTTCCAAGGAGGTCACCCATCCTAGTACTACTCTCGCCCAAGCACGCTTAACTACGGAGTTCTGATGGGATCCGGTGTATTAGTGCTGGTATGATCGCACCCGTACATTTAAATAGCAAATATCTCTTTATTGAATCAATTTCTGCTCTCTATTGACCGGCACAGTCGTTGTAAAGCTTCTGCTATACCGTCACGCTATCAGAATCTCGAAACATCGATAAATTTTCCGCTACATGACGATTTTCAGAGGATATTAAATTATAATACACGATTTTAACTTCTGCAAATAACTGCAGCGATAAAAAAAAAAAGGGGTGCAACACGAGGCCTTGCAAGAAGGTCACCCATCCTAGTACGACTCTCGCCCAAGCACGCTTAACTGCGGAGTTCTGATGGGATCCGGTGTATTAGTGCTCGTATGATCGCACCCGTACATTTAAATAGTAAATATCTCTTTATTGAGTCAATTTCTGCTCTCTATTGACCGGCACAGTCGTTGTAAAGCTTCTGCTATACCGTCACGCTATCAGAATCTCGAAAGATCGATAAATTTTCCGCTACATGACGATTTTCAGAGGATATTAAATTATAATACACGATTTTAACTTCTGCAAATAACTGCAGCGATAAAAAAAAAAGTAAAAGGGGTGCAACACGATTATAACTTCTTCAAATAACTGCAGCGATAAAAAAAAAAGTAAAAGGGGTGCAACACGAGGCCTTCCCAGGAGGTCACCCATCCTAGTACTACTCTCGCCCAAGCACGCTTAACTGCGGAGTTCTGATAGGGTCCGGTGTATTAGTGCTGGTATGATCGCACCCGTACATTTAAATAGCAAATATCTCTTTATTGAGTCAATTTCTGCTCTCTATTGACCGGCACAGTCGTTGTAATGCTTCCGGTATACCGTCATGCTATCAGAATCTCGAAACATCGATAACTTTTCCGCTACATGACGGTTTTCAGAGGATGGTAAATTATAATACACGATTTTAACTTCTGTAAACAACTGCAGCGATAAAAAAAATATTAAACGGGTTACAACACGAGGCCTTCCCAGGAGGTCACCCATCCTAGTACTAGTCTCGCCCAAGCACGCTTGACTGCGGAGTTCTGATGGGATCCGGTGCATTAGTGCTGGTATGATCGCACCCGTACATTTAAATAGCAAATATCTCCTTATTGAGTCAATTTCTGCTCTCTATTGACCGACACAATCGTTGTAATGATACCGGTATACCGTCACGCTACTAGAATCTCGAAACATCGATAACTTTTCCGCTACATGACAGTTTTCAGAGGATATTAAATTATAATACACGATTTTAACTTCTGCAAATAACTGCAGCGATAAAAAAAAAGTAAAAGGGGTGCAACACGAGGCCTTCCCAGGAGGTCACCCATCCTAGTACTAGTCTCGCCCAAGCACGCTTACCTGCGGAATTCTGATGGGATCCGGTGTATTAGTGCTGGTATGATCGCACCCGTACCTTTAAATAGCAAATATCTCCTTATTGAGTCAATTTCTGCTCTCTATTTACCGGCACAGTCGTTGTAATGATTCCGGTGTACCGTCACGCTATTAGAATCTCGAAACATCGATAACTTTTCCGCTACATGACAGTTTTCAGAGGATATTAAATTATAATACACGATTTTAACTTCTGCAAATAACTGCAGCGATAAAAAAAAGTAAAAGGGGTGCAACACGAGGCCTTCTCAGGAGGTCACCCATCCTAGTACTACTCTCGCCCAAGCACGCTTAACTGCGGAGTTCTGATGGGATCCGGTGTATTAGTGCTGGTATGATCGTACCCGTACATTTAAATAGCAAATATCTCTTTATTGAGTCAATTTCTGCTCTCTATTGACCGACACAGTCGTTGTAAAGCTTCTGCTATACCGTCACGCTATCAGAATCTCGAAACATCGATAAATTTTCCGCTACATGACGATTTTCAGAGGATATTAAATTATAATACCCGATTATAACTTCTGCAAATAACTGCAGCGATAAAAAAAAAGGGGGGTGCAACACGAGGCCTTCCCAGAAGGTCACCCATCCTAGTACGACTCTCGCCCAAGCACGCTTAACTGCGGAGTTCTGATGGGATCCGGTGTATTAGTGCTCGTATGATCGCACCCGTACATTTAAATAGTAAATATCTCTTTATTGAGTCAATTTCTGCTCTCTATTGACCGGCACAGTCGTTGTAAAGCTTCTGCTATACCGTCACGCTATCAGAATCTCGAAACATCGATAAATTTTCCGCTACATGACGATTTTCAGAGGATATTAAATTATAATACACGATTTTAACTTCTGCAAATAACTGCAGCGATAAAAAAAAAGTAAAAGGGGTGCAACACGATTATAACTTCTTCAAATAACTGCAGCGATAAAAAAAAAGTAAAAGGGGTGCAACACGAGGCCTTCCCAGGAGGTCACCCATCCTAGTACTACTCTCGCCCAAGCACGCTTAGCTGCGGAGTTCTGATGGGGTCCGGTGTATTAGTGCTGGTATGATCGCACCCGTACATTTAAATAGCAAATATCTCTTTATTGAGTCAATTTCTGCTCTCTATTGACCGGCACAGTCGTTGTAATGCTTCCGGTATACCGTCATGCTATCAGAATCTCGAAAAATCGATAACTTTTCCGCTACATGACGGTTTTCAGAGGATGGTAAATTATAATACACGATTTTAACTTCTGTAAACAACTGCAGCGATAAAAAAAAATATTAAACGGGTTACAACACGAGGCCTTCCCAGGAGGTCACCCATCCAAGTACTAGTCTCGCCCAAGCACGCTTGACTGCGGAGTTCTGATGGGATCCGGTGCATTAGTGCTGGTATGATCGCACCCGTACATTTAAATAGCAAATATCTCCTTATTGAGTCAATTTCTGCTCTCTATTGACCGACACAGTCTTTGTAATGATTCCGGTATACCGTCACGCTATTAGAATCTCGAAACATCGATAACTTTTCCGCTACATGACAGTTTTCAGAGGATATTAAATTATAATACACGATTTTAACTTCTGCAAATAACTGCAGCGATAAAAAAAAAGTAAAAGGGGTGCAACACGATTATAACTTCTTCAAATAACTGCAGCGATAAAAAAAAAGTAAAAGGGGTGCAACATGAGGCCTTCCCAGGAGGTCACCCATCCTAGTACTACTCTCGCCCAAGCACGCTTAACTGCGGAGTTCTGATGGGATCCGGTGTATTAGTGCTGGTATGATCGCACCCGTACATTTAAACAGCAAATATCTCTTTATTGAGTCAATTTCTGCTCTCTATTGACCGGCACAGTCGTTGTAAAGCTTCTGCTATACCGTCACGCTATCAGAATCTCGAAACATCGATAAATTTTCCGCTACATGACGATTTTCAGAGGATATTAAATTATAATACCCGATTATAACTTCTGCAAATAACTGCAGCGATAAAAAAAAAGGGGGGTGCAACACGAGGCCTTCCCAGAAGGTCACCCATCCTAGTACGACTCTCGCCCAAGCACGCTTAACTGCGGAGTTCTGATGGGATCCGGTGTATTAGTGCTCGTATGATCGCACCCGTACATTTAAATAGTAAATATCTCTTTATTGAGTCAATTTCTGCTCTCTATTGACCGGCACAGTCGTTGTAAAGCTTCTGCTATACCGTCACGCTATCAGAATCTCGAAACATCGATAAATTTTCCGCTACATGACGATTTTCAGAGGATATTAAATTATAATACACGATTTTAACTTCTGCAAATAACTGCAGCGATAAAAAAAAAGTAAAAGGGGTGCAACACGATTATAACTTCTTCAAATAACTGCAGCGATAAAAAAAAAGTAAAAGGGGTGCAACACGAGGCCTTCCCAGGAGGTCACCCATCCTAGTACTACTCTCGCCCAAGCACGCTTAACTGCGGAGTTCTGATGGGGTCCGGTGTATTAGTGCTGGTATGATCGCACCCGTACATTTAAATAGCAAATATCTCTTTATTGAGTCAATTTCTGCTCTCTATTGACCGGCACAGTCGTTGTAATGCTTCCGGTATACCGTCATGCTATCAGAATCTCGAAAAATTGATAACTTTTCCGCTACATGACGGTTTTCAGAGGATGGTAAATTATAATACACGATTTTAACTTCTGTAAACAACTGCAGCGATAAAAAAAAATATTAAACGGGTTACAACACGAGGCCTTCCCAGGAGGTCACCCATCCAAGTACTAGTCTCGCCCAAGCACGCTTGACTGCGGAGTTCTGATGGGATCCGGTGCATTAGTGCTGGTATGATCGCACCCGTACATTTAAATAGCAAATATCTCCTTATTGAGTCAATTTCTGCTCTCTATTGACCGACACAGTCGTTGTAATGATTCCGGTATACCGTCACGCTATTAGAATCTCGAAACATCGATAACTTTTCCGCTACATGACAGTTTTCAGAGGATATTAAATTATAATACACGATTTTAACTTCTGCAAATAACTGCAGCGATAAAAAAAAGTAAAAGGGGTGCAACACGAGGCCTTCCCAGGAGGTCACCCATCCTAGTACTAGTCTCGCCCAAGCACGCTTAACTGCGGAGTTCTGATGGGATCCGGTGTATTAGTGCTGGTATGATCGCACCCGTACATTTAAATAGCAAATATCTCCTTATTGAGTCAATTTCTGCTCTCTATTTACCGGCACAGTCGTTGTAATGATTCCGGTGTACCGTCACGCTATTAGAATCTCGAAACATCGATAACTTTTCCGCTACATGACAGTTTTCAGAGGATATTAAATTATAATACACGATTTTAACTTCTGCAAATAACTGCAGCGATAAAAAAAAAAGGGGGTGCAACACGAGGCCATCCCAGAAGGTCACCCATCCTAGTACGACTCTCGCCCAAGCACGCTTGACTGCGGAGTTCTGATGGGATCCGGTGTATTAGTGCTCGTATGATCGCACCCGTACATTTAAATAGTAAATATCTCTTTATTGAGTCAATTTCTGCTCTCTATTGACCGGCACAGTCGTTGTAAAGCTTCTGCTATACCGTCACGCTATCAGAATCTCGAAACATCGATAAATTTTCCGCTACATGACGATTTTCAGAGGATATTAAATTATAATACACGATTTTAACTTCTGCAAATAACTGCAGCGATAAAAAAAAAAAGTAAAAGGGGTGCAACACGATTATAACTTCTTCAAATAACTGCAGCGATAAAAAAAAAGTAAAAGGGGTGCAACACGAGGCCTTCCCAGGAGGTCACCCATCCTAGTACTACTCTCGCCCAAGCACGCTTAACTGCGGAGTTCTGATGGGGTCCGGTGTATTAGTGCTGGTATGATCGCACCCGTACATTTAAATAGCAAATATCTCTTTATTGAGTCAATTTCTGCTCTCTATTGACCGGCACAGTCGTTGTAATGCTTCCGGTATACCGTCATGCTATCAGAATCTCGAAACATCGATAACTTTTCCGCTACATGACGGTTTTCAGAGGATGGTAAATTATAATACACGATTTTAACTTCTGTAAACAACTGCAGCGATAAAAAAAATATTAAACGGGTTACAACACGAGGCCTTCCCAGGAGGTCACCCATCCTAGTACTAGTCTCGCCCAAGCACGCTTGACTGCGGAGTTCTGATGGGATCCGGTGCATTAGTGCTGGTATGATCGCACCCGTACCTTTAAATAGCAAATATCTCCTTATTGAGTCAATTTCTGCTCTCTATTTACCGGCACAGTCGTTGTAATGATTCCGGTGTACCGTCACGCTATTAGAATCTCGAAACATCGATAACTTTTCCGCTACATGACAGTTTTCAGAGGATATTAAATTATAATACACGATTTTAACTTCTGCAAATAACTGCAGCGATAAAAAAAAGTAAAAGGGGTGCAACACGAGGCCTTCCCAGGAGGTCACCCATCCTAGTACTACTCTCTTCCAAGCACGCTTAACTGCGGAGTTCTGATAGGATCCGGTGTATTAGTGCTGGTATGATCGCACTCGTACATTTAAATAGCAAATATCTCTTTGTTGAGTCAATTTCTGCTCTCTATTGACCGGCACAGTCGTTGTAAAGCTTCTGCTATACCGTCACGCTATCAGAATCTCGAAACATCGATAAATTTTCCGCTACATGACGATTTTCAGAGGATATTAAATTATAATACCCGATTATAACTTCTGCAAATAACTGCAGCGATAAAAAAAAAAGGGGTGCAACACGAGGCCTTCCCAGAAGGTCACCCATCCTAGTACGACTCTCGCCCAAGCACGCTTAACTGCGGAGTTCTGATGGGATCCGGTGTATTAGTGCTCGTATGATCGCACCCGTACATTTAAATAGTAAATATCTCTTTATTGAGTCAATTTCTGCTCTCTATTGACCGGCACAGTCGTTGTAAAGCTTCTGCTATACCGTCACGCTATCAGAATCTCGAAACATCGATAAATTTTCCGCTACATGACGATTTTCAGAGGATATTAAATTATAATACACGATTTTAACTTCTGCAAATAACTGCAGCGATAAAAAAAAAGTAAAAGGGGTGCAACACGATTATAACTTCTTCAAATAACTGCAGCGATAAAAAAAAGTAAAAGGGGTGCAACACGAGGCCTTCCCAGGAGGTCACCCATCCTAGTACTACTCTCGCCCAAGCACGCTTAGCTGCGGAGTTCTGATGGGGTCCGGTGTATTAGTGCTGGTATGATCGCACCCGTACATTTAAATAGCAAATATCTCTTTATTGAGTCAATTTCTGCTCTCTATTGACCGGCACAGTCGTTGTAATGCTTCCGGTATACCGTCATGCTATCAGAATCTCGAAACATCGATAACTTTTCCGCTACATGACGGTTTTCAGAGGATGGTAAATTATAGTACACGATTTTAACTTCTGTAAACAACTGCAGCGATAAAAAAAATATTAAACGGGTTACAACACGAGGCCTTCCCAGGAGGTCACCCATCCTAGTACTAGTCTCGCCCAAGCACACTTGACTGCGGAGTTCTGATGGGATCCGGTGCATTAGTGCTGGTATGATCGCACCCGTACATTTAAATAGTAAATATCTCTTTATTGAGTCAATTTCTGCTCTCTATTGACCGGCACAGTCGTTGTAAAGTTTCTGCTATACCGTCACGCTATCAGAATCTCGAAACATCGATAAATTTTCCGCTACATGACGATTTTCAGAGGATATTAAATTATAATACACGATTTTAACTTCTGCAAATAACTGCAGCGATAAAAAAAAAGTAAAAGGGGTGCAACACGATTATAACTTCTTCAAATAACTGCAGCGATAAAAAAAAGTAAAAGGGGTGCAACACGAGGCCTTCCCAGGAGGTCACCCATCCTAGTACTACTCTCGCCCAAGCACGCTTGACTGCGGAGTTCTGATGGGATCCGGTGCATTAGTGCTGGTATGATCGCACCCGTACATTTAAATAGCAAATATCTCCTTATTGAGTCAATTTCTGCTCTCTATTGACCGACACAGTCGTTGTAATGATTCCGGTATACCGTCACGCTATTAGAATCTCGAAACATCGATAACTTTTCCGCTACATGACAGTTTTCAGAGGATATTAAATTATAATACACAATTTTAACTTCTGCAAATAACTGCAGCGATAAAAAAAAAGTAAAAGGGGTGCAACACGATTATAACTTCTTCAAATAACTGCAGCGATAAAAAAAAAGTAAAAGGGGTGCAACATGAGGCCTTCCCAGGAGGTCACCCATCCTAGTACTACTCTCGCCCAAGCACGCTTAACTGCGGAGTTCTGATGGGATCCGGTGTATTAGTGCTGGTATGATCGCACCCGTACATTTAAATAGCAAATATCTCTTTATTGAGTCAATTTCTGCTCTCTATTGACCGGCACAGTCGTTGTAAAGCTTCTGCTATACCGTCACGCTATCAGAATCTCGAAACATCGATAAATTTTCCGCTACATGACGATTTTCAGAGGATATTAAATTATAATACCCGATTATAACTTCTGCAAATAACTGCAGCGATAAAAAAAAAGGGGGGTGCAACACGAGGCCTTCCCAGAAGGTCACCCATCCTAGTACGACTCTCGCCCAAGCACGCTTAACTGCGGAGTTCTGATGGGATCCGGTGTATTAGTGCTCGTATGATCGCACCCGTACATTTAAATAGTAAATATCTCTTTATTGAGTCAATTTCTGCTCTCTATTGACCGGCACAGTCGTTGTAAAGCTTCTGCTATACCGTCACGCTATCAGAATCTCGAAACATCGATAAATTTTCCGCTACATGACGATTTTCAGAGGATATTAAATTATAATACACGATTTTAACTTCTGCAAATAACTGCAGCGATAAAAAAAAAGTAAAAGGGGTGCAACACGATTATAACTTCTTCAAATAACTGCAGCGATAAAAAAAAAGTAAAAGGGGTGCAACACGAGGCCTTCCCAGGAGGTCACCCATCCTAGTACTACTCTCGCCCAAGCACGCTTAACTGCGGAGTTCTGATGGGGTCCGGTGTATTAGTGCTGGTATGATCGCACCCGTACATTTAAATAGCAAATATCTCTTTATTGAGTCAATTTCTGCTCTCTATTGACCGGCACAGTCGTTGTAATGCTTCCGGTATACCGTCATGCTATCAGAATCTCGAAAAATCGATAACTTTTCCGCTACATGACGGTTTTCAGAGGATGGTAAATTATAATACACGATTTTAACTTCTGTAAACAACTGCAGCGATAAAAAAAAATATTAAACGGGTTACAACACGAGGCCTTCCCAGGAGGTCACCCATCCAAGTACTAGTCTCGCCCAAGCACGCTTGACTGCGGAGTTCTGATGGGATCCGGTGCATTAGTGCTGGTATGATCGCACCCGTACATTTAAATAGCAAATATCTCCTTATTGAGTCAATTTCTGCTCTCTATTGACCGACACAGTCGTTGTAATGATTCCGGTATACCGTCACGCTATTAGAATCTCGAAACATCGATAACTTTTCCGCTACATGACAGTTTTCAGAGGATATTAAATTATAATACACGATTTTAACTTCTGCAAATAACTGCAGCGATAAAAAAAAGGTAAAAGGGGTGCAACACGAGGCCTTCCCAGGAGGTCACCCATCCTAGTACTAGTCTCGCCCAAGCACGCTTAACTGCGGAGTTCTGATGGGATCCGGTGTATTAGTGCTGGTATGATCGCACCCGTACATTTAAATAGCAAATATCTCCTTATTGAGTCAATTTCTGCTCTCTATTTACCGGCACAGTCGTTGTAATGATTCCGGTGTACCGTCACGCTATTAGAATCTCGAAACATCGATAACTTTTCCGCTACATGACAGTTTTCAGAGGATATTAAATTATAATACACGATTTTAACTTCTGCAAATAACTGCAGCGATAAAAAAAAGTAAAAGGGGTGCAACACGAGGCCTTCCCAGGAGGTCACCCATCCTAGTACTACTCTCGCCCAAGCACGCTTAACTGCGGAGTTCTGATGGGATCCGGTGTATTAGTGCTGGTATGATCGCACCCGTACATTTAAATAGCAAATATCTCTTTATTGAGTCAATTTCTGCTCTCTATTGACCGACACAGTCGTTGTAAAGCTTCTGCTATACCGTCACGCTATCACAATCTCGAAACATCGATAAATTTTCCGCTACATGACGATTTTCAGAGGATATTAAATTATAATACACGATTTTAACTTCTGCAAATAACTGCAGCGATAAAAAAAAAAGGGGGTGCAACACGAGGCCATCCCAGAAGGTCACCCATCCTAGTACGACTCTCGCCCAAGCACGCTTGACTGCGGAGTTCTGATGGGATCCGGTGTATTAGTGCTCGTATGATCGCACCCGTACATTTAAATAGTAAATATCTCTTTATTGAGTCAATTTCTGCTCTCTATTGACCGGCACAGTCGTTGTAAAGCTTCTGCTATACCGTCACGCTATCAGAATCTCGAAACATCGATAAATTTTCCGCTACATGACGATTTTCAGAGGATATTAAATTATAATACACGATTTTAACTTCTGCAAATAACTGCAGCAATAAAAAAAAAAGGGGTGCAACACGAGGCCTTCCCAGAAGGTCACCCATCCTAGTACGACTCTCGCCCAGGCACGCTTAACTGCGGAGTTCTGATGGGATCCGGTGTATTAGTGCTCGTATGATCGCACCCGTACATTTAAATAGTAAATATCTCTTTATTGAGTCAATTTTTGCTCTCTATTGACCGGCACAGTCGTTGTAAAGCTTCTGCTATACCGTCACGCTATCAGAATCTCGAAACATCGATAAATTTTCCGCTACATGACGATTTTCAGAGGATATTAAATTATAATACACGATTTTAACTTCTGCAAATAACTGCAGCGATAAAAAAAAAGTAAAAGGGGTGCAACACGATTATAACTTCTTCAAATAACTGCAGCGATAAAAAAAAGTAAAAGGGGTGCAACACGAGGCCTTCCCAGGAGGTCACCCATCCTAGTACTACTCTCGCCCAAGCACGCTTAACTGCGGAGTTCTGATGGGGTCCGGTGTATTAGTGCTGGTATGATCGCACCCGTACATTTAAATAGCAAATATCTCTTTATTGAGTCAATTTCTGCTCTCTATTGACCGGCACAGTCGTTGTAATGCTTCCGGTATACCGTCATGCTATCAGAATCTCGAAACATCGATAACTTTTCCGCTACATGACGGTTTTCAGAGGATGGTAAATTATAGTACACGATTTTAACTTCTGTAAACAACTGCAGCGATAAAAAAAAATATTAAACGGGTTACATCACGAGGCCTTCCCAGGAGGTCACCCATCCTAGTACTAGTCTCGCCCAAGCACGCTTGACTGCGGAGTTCTGATGGGATCCGGTGCATTAGTGCTGGTATGATCGCACCCGTACATTTAAATAGCAAATATCTCTTTATTGAGTCAATTTCTGCTCTCTATTGACCGACACAGTCGTTGTAAAGCTTCTGCTATACCGTCACGCTATCAGAATCTCGAAACATCGATAAATTTTCCGCTACATGACGATTTTCAGAGGATATTAAATTATAATACACGATTTTAACTTCTGCAAATAACTGCAGCGATAAAAAAAAAAAGTAAAAGGGGTGCAACACGATTATAACTTCTTCAAATAACTGCAGCGATAAAAAAAAAGTAAAAGGGGTGCAACACGAGGCCTTCCCAGGAGGTCACCCATCCTAGTACTACTCTCGCCCAAGCACGCTTAACTGCGGAGTTCTGATGGGGTCCGGTGTATTAGTGCTGGTATGATCGCACCCATACAATTAAATAGCAAATATCTCTTTATTGAGTCAATTTCTGCTCTCTATTGACCGGCACAGTCGTTGTAATGCTTCCGGTATACCGTCATGCTATCAGAATCTCGAAACATCGATAACTTTTCCGCTACATGACGGTTTTCAGAGGATGGTAAATTATAATACACGATTTTAACTTCTGTAAACAACTGCAGCGATAAAAAAAATATTAAACGGGTTACAACACGAGGCCTTCCCAGGAGGTCACCCATCCTAGTACTAGTCTCGCCCAAGCACGCTTGACTGCGGAGTTCTGATGGGATCCGGTGCATTAGTGCTGGTATGATCGCACCCGTACCTTTAAATAGCAAATATCTCCTTATTGAGTCAATTTCTGCTCTCTATTTACCGGCACAGTCGTTGTAATGATTCCGGTGTACCGTCACGCTATTAGAATCTCGAAACATCGATAACTTTTCCGCTACATGACAGTTTTCAGAGGATATTAAATTATAATACACGATTTTAACTTCTGCAAATAACTGCAGCGATAAAAAAAAGTAAAAGGGGTGCAACACGAGGCCTTCCCAGGAGGTCACCCATCCTAGTACTACTCTCGTCCAAGCACGCTTAACTGCGGAGTTCTGATGGGATCCGGTGTATTAGTGCTGGTATGATCGCACCCGTACATTTAAATAGCAAATATCTCTTTATTGAGTCAATTTCTGCTCTCTATTGACCGGCACAGTCGTTGTAAAGCTTCTGCTATACCGTCACGCTATCAGAATCTCGAAACATCGATAAATTTTCCGCTACATGACGATTTTCAGAGGATATTAAATTATAATACCCGATTATAACTTCTGCAAATAACTGCAGCGATAAAAAAAAAAGGGGTGCAACACGAGGCCTTCCCAGAAGGTCACCCATCCTAGTACGACTCTCGCCCAAGCACGCTTAACTGCGGAGTTCTGATGGGATCCGGTGTATTAGTGCTCGTATGATCGCACCCGTACATTTAAATAGTAAATATCTCTTTATTGAGTCAATTTCTGCTCTCTATTGACCGGCACAGTCGTTGTAAAGCTTCTGCTATACCGTCACGCTATCACAATCTCGAAACATCGATAAATTTTCCGCTACATGACGATTTTCAGAGGATATTAAATTATAATACACGATTTTAACTTCTGCAAATAACTGCAGCGATAAAAAAAAAAGGGGGTGCAACACGAGGCCTTCCCAGAAGGTCACCCATCCTAGTACGACTCTCGCCCAAGCACGCTTGACTGCGGAGTTCTGATGGGATCCGGTGTATTAGTGCTCGTATGATCGCACCCGTACATTTAAATAGTAAATATCTCTTTATTGAGTCAATTTCTGCTCTCTATTGACCGGCACAGTCGTTGTAAAGCTTCTGCTATACCGTCACGCTATCAGAATCTCGAAACATCGATAAATTTTCCGCTACATGACGATTTTCAGAGGATATTAAATTATAATACACGATTTTAACTTCTGCAAATAACTGCAGCGATAAAAAAAAAGTAAAAGGGGTGCAACACGATTATAACTTCTTCAAATAACTGCAGCGATAAAAAAAAGTAAAAGGGGTGCAACACGAGGCTTTCCCAGGAGGTCACCCATCCTAGTACTACTCTCGCCCAAGCACGCTTAACTGCGGAGTTCTGATGGGGTCCGGTGTATTAGTGCTGGTATGATCGCACCCGTACATTTAAATAGCAAATATCTCTTTATTGAGTCAATTTCTGCTCTCTATTGACCGGCACAGTCGTTGTAATGCTTCCGGTATACCGTCATGCTATCAGAATCTCGAAACATCGATAACTTTTCCGCTACATGACGGTTTTCAGAGGATGGTAAATTATAGTACACGATTTTAACTTCTGTAAACAACTGCAGCGATAAAAAAAAATATTAAACGGGTTACAACACGAGGCCTTCCCAGGAGGTCACCCATCCTAGTACTAGTCTCGCCCAAGCACGCTTGACTGCGGAGTTCTGATGGAATCCGGTGCATTAGTGCTGGTATGATCGCACCCGTACATTTAAATAGCAAATATCTCTTTATTGAGTCAATTTCTGCTCTCTATTGACCGGCACAGTCGTTGTAAAGCTTCTGCTATACCGTCACGCTATCAGAATCTCGAAACATCGATAAATTTTCCGCTACATGACGATTTTCAGAGGATATTAAATTATAATACACGATTTTAACTTCTGCAAATAACTGCAGCGATAAAAAAAAAAGTAAAAGGGGTGCAACGCGATTATAACTTCTTCAAATAACTGCAGCGATAAAAAAAAAGTAAAAGGGGTGCAACACGAGGCCTTCCCAGGAGGTCACCCATCCTAGTACTACTCTCGCCCAAGCACGCTTAACTGCGGAGTTCTGATGGGGTCCGGTGTATTAGTGCTGGTATGATCGCACCCGTACATTTAAATAGCAAATATCTCTTTATTGAGTCAATTTCTGCTCTCTATTGACCGGCACAGTCGTTGTAATGCTTCCGGTATACCGTCATGCTATCAGAATCTCGAAACATCGATAACTTTTCCGCTACATGACGGTTTTCAGAGGATGGTAAATTATAATACACGATTTTAACTTCTGTAAACAACAGCAGCGATAAAAAAAATATTAAACGGGTTACAACACGAGGCCTTCCCAGGAGGTCACCCATCCTAGTACTAGTCTCGCCCAAGCACGCTTGACTGCGGAGTTCTGATGGGATCCGGTGCATTAGTGCTGGTATGATCGCACCCGTACCTTTAAATAGCAAATATCTCCTTATTGAGTCAATTTCTGCTCTCTATTTACCGGCACAGTCGTTGTAATGATTCCGGTGTACCGTCACGCTATTAGAATCTCGAAACATCGATAACTTTTCCGCTACATGACAGTTTTCAGAGGATATTAAATTATAATACACGATTTTAACTTCTGCAAATAACTGCAGCGATAAAAAAAAGTAAAAGGGGTGCAACACGAGGCCTTCCCAGGAGGTCACCCATCCTAGTACTACTCTCGTCCAAGCACGCTTAACTGCGGAGTTCTGATGGGATCCGGTGTATTAGTGCTGGTATGATCGCACCCGTACATTTAAATAGCAAATATCTCTTTATTAAGTCAATTTCTGCTCTCTATTGACCGGCACAGTCGTTGTAAAGCTTCTGCTATACCGTCACGCTATCAGAATCTCGAAACATCGATAAATTTTCCGCTACATGACGATTTTCAGAGGATATTAAATTATAATACCCGATTATAACTTCTGCAAATAACTGCAGCGATAAAAAAAAAGGGGTGCAACACGAGGCCTTCCCAGAAGGTCACCCATCCTAGTACGACTCTCGCCCAAGCACGCTTAACTGCGGAGTTCTGATGGGATCCGGTGTATTAGTGCTCGTATGATCGCACCCGTACATTTAAATAGTAAATATCTCTTTATTGAGTCAATTTCTGCTCTCTATTGACCGGCACAGTCGTTGTAAAGCTTCTGCTATACCGTCACGCTATCAGAATCTCGAAACATCGATAAATTTTCCGCTACATGACGATTTTCAGAGGATATTAAATTATAATACACGATTTTAACTTCTGCAAATAACTGCAGCGATAAAAAAAAAGTAAAAGGGGTGCAACACGATTATAACTTCTTCAAATAACTGCAGCGATAAAAAAAAAGTAAAAGGGGTGCAACATGAGGCCTTCCCAGGAGGTCACCCATCCTAGTACTACTCTCGCCCAAGCACGCTTAACTGCGGAGTTCTGATGGGGTCCGGTGTATTAGTGCTGGTATGATCGCACCCGTACATTTAAATAGCAAATATCTCCTTATTGAGTCAATTTCTGCTCTCTATTGACCGACACAGTCGTTGTAATGATTCCGGTATACCGTCACGCTATTAGAATATCGAAACATCGATAACTTTTCCGCTACATGACAGTTTTCAGAGGATATTAAATTATAATACACGATTTTAACTTCTGCAAATAACTGCAGTGATAAAAAAAAGTAAAAGGGGTGCAACACGAGGCCTTCCCAGGAGGTCACCCATCCTAGTACTACTCTCGCCCAAGCACGCTTAACTGCGGAGTTCTGATGGGGTCCGGTGTATTAGTGCTGGTATGATCGCACCCGTACATTTAAATAGCAAATATCTCCTTATTGAGTCAATTTCTGCTCTCTATTGACCGACACAGTCGTTGTAATGATTCCGGTATACCGTCACGCTATTAGAATCTCGAAACATCGATAACTTTTCCGCTACATGACAGTTTTCAGAGGATATTAAATTATAATACACGATTTTAACTTCTGCAAATAACTGCAGTGATAAAAAAAGTAAAAGGGGTGCAACACGAGGCCTTCCCAGGAGGTCACCCATCCTAGTACGACTCTCGCCCAAGCACGCTTGACTGCGGAGTTCTGATGGGATCCGGTGTATTAGTGCTCGTATGATCGCACCCGTACATTTAAATAGTAAATATCTCTTTATTGAGTCAATTTCTGCTCTCTATTGACCGGCACAGTCGTTGTAAAGCTTCTGCTATACCGTCACGCTATCAGAATCTCGAAACATCGATAAATTTTCCGCTACATGACGATTTTCAGAGGATATTAAATTATAATACACGATTTTAACTTCTGCAAATAACTGCAGCGATAAAAAAAAGTAAAAGGGGTGCAACACGATTATAACTTCTTCAAATAACTGCAGCGATAAAAAAAAAGTAAAAGGGGTGCAACACGAGGCCTTCCCAGGAGGTCACCCATCCTAGTACTACTCTCGCCCAAGCACGCTTAACTGCGGAGTTCTGATGGGGTCCGGTGTATTAGTGCTGGTATGATCGCACCCGTACATTTAAATAGCAAATATCTCTTTATTGAGTCAATTTCTGCTCTCTATTGACCGGCACAGTCGTTGTAATGCTTCCGGTATACCGTCATGCTATCAGAATCTCGAAACATCGATAACTTTTCCGCTACATGACGGTTTTCAGAGGATGGTAAATTATAGTACACGATTTTAACTTCTGTAAACAACTGCAGCGATAAAAAAAAATATTAAACGGGTTACAACACGAGGCCTTCCCAGGAGGTCACCCATCCTAGTACTAGTCTCGCCCAAGCACGCTTGACTGCGGAGTTCTGATGGGATCCGGTGCATTAGTGCTGGTATGATCGCACCCGTACATTTAAATAGCAAATATCTCTTTATTGAGTCAATTTCTGCTCTCTATTGACCGGCACAGTCGTTGTAAAGCTTCCGGTGTACCGTCACGCTATTAGAATCTCGAAACATCGATAACTTTTCCGCTACATGACATTTTTCAGAGGATATTAAATTATAATACACGATTTTAACTTCTGCAAATAACTGCAGCGATAAAAAAAAGTAAAAGGGGTGCAACACGAGGCCTTCCCAGGAGGTCACCCATCCTAGTACGACTCTCGCCCAAGCACTCTTGACTGCGGAGTTCTGATGGGATCCGGTGTATTAGTGCTCGTATGATCGCACCCGTACATTTAAATAGTAAATATCTCTTTATTGAGTCAATTTCTGCTCTCTATTGACCGGCACAGTCGTTGTAAAGCTTCTACGATTTTAACTTCTGCAAATAACTGCAGCGATAAAAAAAAAAGGGGGTGCAACACGAGGCCTTCCCAGAAGGTCACCCATCCTAGTACGACTCTCGCCCAAGCACGCTTGACTGCGGAGTTCTGATGGGATCCGGTGTATTAGTGCTCGTATGATCGCACCCGTACATTTAAATAGTAAATATCTCTTTATTGAGTCAATTTCTGCTCTCTATTGACCGGCACAGTCGTTGTAAAGCTTCTGCTATACCGTCACGCTATCAGAATCTCGAAACATCGATAAATTTTCCGCTACATGACGATTTTCAGAGGATATTAAATTATAATACACGATTTTAACTTCTGCAAATAACTGCAGCGATAAAAAAAAAGTAAAAGGGGTGCAACACGATTATAACTTCTTCAAATAACTGCAGCGATAAAAAAAAAGTAAAAGGAGTGCAACACGAGGCCTTCCTAGGAGGTCACCCATCCTAGTACTACTCTCGCCCAAGCACGCTTAACTGCGGAGTTCTGATGGGGTCCGGTGTATTAGTGCTGGTATGATCGCACCCGTACATTTAAATAGCAAATATCTCTTTATTGAGTCAATTTCTGCTCTCTATTGACCGGCACAGTCGTTGTAATGCTTCCGGTATACCGTCATGCTATCAGAATCTCGAAACATCGATAACTTTTCCGCTACATGACGGTTTTCAGAGGATGGTAAATTATAATACACGATTTTAACTTCTGTAAACAACTGCAGCGATAAAAAAAAATATTAAACGGGTTACAACACGAGGCCTTCCCAGGAGGTCACCCATCCTAGTACTAGTCTCGCCCAAGCACGCTTGACTGCGGAGTTCTGATGGGATCCGGTGCATTAGTGCTGGTATGATCGCACCCGTACATTTAAATAGCAAATATCTCTTTATTGAGTCAATTTCTGCTCTCTATTGACCGGCACAGTCGTTGTAAAGCTTCCGGTGTACCGTCACGCTATTAGAATCTCGAAACATCGATAACTTTTCCGCTACATGACAGTTTTCAGAGGATATTAAATTATAATACACGATTTTAACTTCTGCAAATAACTGCAGCGATAAAAAAAAGTAAAAGGGGTGCAACACGAGGCCTTCCCAGGAGGTCACCCATCCTAGTACGACTCTCGCCCAAGCACTCTTGACTGCGGAGTTCTGATGGGATCCGGTGTATTAGTGCTCGTATGATCGCACCCGTACATTTAAATAGTAAATATCTCTTTATTGAGTCAATTTCTGCTCTCTATTGACCGGCACAGTCGTTGTAAAGCTTCTACGATTTTAACTTCTGCAAATAACTGCAGCGATAAAAAAAAAAGGGGGTGCAACACGAGGCCTTCCCAGAAGGTCACCCATCCTAGTACGACTCTCGCCCAAGCACGCTTGACTGCGGAGTTCTGATGGGATCCGGTGTATTAGTGCTCGTATGATCGCACCCGTACATTTAAATAGTAAATATCTCTTTATTGAGTCAATTTCTGCTCTCTATTGACCGGCACAGTCGTTGTAAAGCTTCTGCTATACCGTCACGCTATCAGAATCTCGAAACATCGATAAATTTTCCGCTACATGACGATTTTCAGAGGATATTAAATTATAATACACGATTTTAACTTCTGCAAATAACTGCAGCGATAAAAAAAAAGTAAAAGGGGTGCAACACGATTATAACTTCTTCAAATAACTGCAGCGATAAAAAAAAAGTAAAAGGGGTGCAACACGATTATAACTTCTTCAAATAACTGCAGCGATAAAAAAAAGTAAAAGGGGTGCAACACGAGGCTTTCCCAGGAGGTCACCCATCCTAGTACTACTCTCGCCCAAGCACGCTTAACTGCGGAGTTCTGATGGGGTCCGGTGTATTAGTGCTGGTATGATCGCACCCGTACATTTAAATAGCAAATATCTCTTTATTGAGTCAATTTCTGCTCTCTATTGACCGGCACAGTCGTTGTAATGCTTCCGGTATACCGTCATGCTATCAGAATCTCGAAACATCGATAACTTTTCCGCTACATGACGGTTTTCAGAGGATGGTAAATTATAATACACGATTTTAACTTCTGTAAACAACTGCAGCGATAAAAAAAAAGTAAAAGGGTTGCAACACGAGGCCTTCCCAGGAGGTCACCCATCCTAGTACTAGTCTCGCCCAAGCACGCTTAACTGCGGAGTTCTGATGGGATCCTGTGTATTAGTGCTCGTATGATCGCACCCGTACATTTAAATAGCAAATATCTCCTTATTGAGTCAATTTCTGCTCTCTATTTACCGGCACAGTCGTTGTAATGCTTCCGGTGTACCGTCACGCTATTAGAATCTCGAAACATCGATAACTTTTCCGCTACATGACAGTTTTCAGAGGATATTAAATTATAATACATGATTTTAACTTCTGCAAATAACTGCAGCGATAAAAAAAAAAGTAAAAGGGGTGCAACACGAGGCCTTCCCAGGAGGTCACCCATCATACTACTACTCTCGCCCAAGCACGCTTAACTGCGGAGTTCTGATGGGATCCGGTGTATTAGTGCTGGTATGATCGCACCCGTACATTTAAATAGCAAATATCTCTTTATTAAATCAATTTCTGCTCTCTATTGACCGGCACAGTCGTTGTAAAGCTTCTGCTATACCGTCACGCTATCAGAATCTCGAAACATCGATAAATTTTCCGCTACATGACGATTTTCAGAGGATATTAAATTATAATACCCGATTATAACTTCTGCAAATAACTGCAGCGATAAAAAAAAAGGGGTGCAACACGAGGCCTTCCCAGAAGGTCACCCATCCTAGTACGACTCTCGCCCAAGCACGCTTAACTGCGGAGTTCTGATGGGATCCGGTGTATTAGTGCTCGTATGATCGCACCCGTACATTTAAATAGTAAATATCTCTTTATTGAGTCAATTTCTGCTCTCTATTGACCGGCACAGTCGTTGTAAAGCTTCTGCTATACCGTCACGCTATCAGAATCTCGAAACATCGATAAATTTTCCGCTACATGACGATTTTCAGAGGATATTAAATTATAATACACGATTTTAACTTCTGCAAATAACTGCAGCGATAAAAAAAAAGTAAAAGGGGTGCAACACGATTATAACTTCTTCAAATAACTGCAGCGATAAAAAAAAAGTAAAAGGGGTGCAACATGAGGCCTTCCCAGGAGGTCACCCATCCTAGTACTACTCTCGCCCAAGCACGCTTAACTGCGGAGTTCTGATGGGGTCCGGTGTATTAGTGCTGGTATGATCGCACCCGTACATTTAAATAGCAAATATCTCCTTATTGAGTCAATTTCTGCTCTCTATTGACCGACACAGTCGTTGTAATGATTCCGGTATACCGTCACGCTATTAGAATATCGAAACATCGATAACTTTTCCGCTACATGACAGTTTTCAGAGGATATTAAATTATAATACACGATTTTAACTTCTGCAAATAACTGCAGTGATAAAAAAAAGTAAAAGGGGTGCAACACGAGGCCTTCCCAGGAGGTCACCCATCCTAGTACTACTCTCGCCCAAGCACGCTTAACTGCGGAGTTCTGATGGGGTCCGGTGTATTAGTGCTGGTATGATCGCACCCGTACATTTAAATAGCAAATATCTCCTTATTGAGTCAATTTCTGCTCTCTATTGACCGACACAGTCGTTGTAATGATTCCGGTATACCGTCACGCTATTAGAATCTCGAAACATCGATAACTTTTCCGCTACATGACAGTTTTCAGAGGATATTAAATTATAATACACGATTTTAACTTCTGCAAATAACTGCAGTGATAAAAAAAGTAAAAGGGGTGCAACACGAGGCCTTCCCAGGAGGTCACCCATCCTAGTACGACTCTCGCCCAAGCACGCTTGACTGCGGAGTTCTGATGGGATCCGGTGTATTAGTGCTCGTATGATCGCACCCGTACATTTAAATAGTAAATATCTCTTTATTGAGTCAATTTCTGCTCTCTATTGACCGGCACAGTCGTTGTAAAGCTTCTGCTATACCGTCACGCTATCAGAATCTCGAAACATCGATAAATTTTCCGCTACATGACGATTTTCAGAGGATATTAAATTATAATACACGATTTTAACTTCTGCAAATAACTGCAGCGATAAAAAAAAGTAAAAGGGGTGCAACACGATTATAACTTCTTCAAATAACTGCAGCGATAAAAAAAAAGTAAAAGGGGTGCAACACGAGGCCTTCCCAGGAGGTCACCCATCCTAGTACTACTCTCGCCCAAGCACGCTTAACTGCGGAGTTCTGATGGGGTCCGGTGTATTAGTGATGGTATCATCGCACCCGTACATTTAAATAGCAAATATCTCTTTATTGAGTCAATTTCTGCTCTCTATTGACCGGCACAGTCGTTGTAATGCTTCCGGTATACCGTCATGCTATCAGAATCTCGAAACATCGATAACTTTTCCGCTACATGACGGTTTTCAGAGGATGGTAAATTATAGTACACGATTTTAACTTCTGTAAACAACTGCAGCGATAAAAAAAAATATTAAACGGGTTACAACACGAGGCCTTCCCAGGAGGTCACCCATCCTAGTACTAGTCTCGCCCAAGCACGCTTGACTGCGGAGTTCTGATGGGATCCGGTGCATTAGTGCTGGTATGATCGCACCCGTACATTTAAATAGCAAATATCTCTTTATTGAGTCAATTTCTGCTCTCTATTGACCGGCACAGTCGTTGTAAAGCTTCCGGTGTACCGTCACGCTATTAGAATCTCGAAACATCGATAACTTTTCCGCTACATGACATTTTTCAGAGGATATTAAATTATAATACACGATTTTAACTTCTGCAAATAACTGCAGCGATAAAAAAAAGTAAAAGGGGTGCAACACGAGGCCTTCCCAGGAGGTCACCCATCCTAGTACGACTCTCGCCCAAGCACTCTTGACTGCGGAGTTCTGATGGGATCCGGTGTATTAGTGCTCGTATGATCGCACCCGTACATTTAAATAGTAAATATCTCTTTATTGAGTCAATTTCTGCTCTCTATTGACCGGCACAGTCGTTGTAAAGCTTCTACGATTTTAACTTCTGCAAATAACTGCAGCGATAAAAAAAAAAGGGGGTGCAACACGAGGCCTTCCCAGAAGGTCACCCATCCTAGTACGACTCTCGCCCAAGCACGCTTGACTGCGGAGTTCTGATGGGATCCGGTGTATTAGTGCTCGTATGATCGCACCCGTACATTTAAATAGTAAATATCTCTTTATTGAGTCAATTTCTGCTCTCTATTGACCGGCACAGTCGTTGTAAAGCTTCTGCTATACCGTCACGCTATCAGAATCTCGAAACATCGATAAATTTTCCGCTACATGACGATTTTCAGAGGATATTAAATTATAATACACGATTTTAACTTCTGCAAATAACTGCAGCGATAAAAAAAAAGTAAAAGGGGTGCAACACGATTATAACTTCTTCAAATAACTGCAGCGATAAAAAAAAAGTAAAAGGGGTGCAACACGAGGCCTTCCTAGGAGGTCACCCATCCTAGTACTACTCTCGCCCAAGCACGCTTAACTGCGGAGTTCTGATGGGGTCCGGTGTATTAGTGCTGGTATGATCGCACCCGTACATTTAAATAGCAAATATCTCTTTATTGAGTCAATTTCTGCTCTCTATTGACCGGCACAGTCGTTGTAATGCTTCCGGTATACCGTCATGCTATCAGAATCTCGAAACATCGATAACTTTTCCGCTACATGACGGTTTTCAGAGGATGGTAAATTATAATACACGATTTTAACTTCTGTAAACAACTGCAGCGATAAAAAAAAATATTAAACGGGTTACAACACGAGGCCTTCCCAGGAGGTCACCCATCCTAGTACTAGTCTCGCCCAAGCACGCTTGACTGCGGAGTTCTGATGGGATCCGGTGCATTAGTGCTGGTATGATCGCACCCGTACATTTAAATAGCAAATATCTCTTTATTGAGTCAATTTCTGCTCTCTATTGACCGGCACAGTCGTTGTAAAGCTTCCGGTGTACCGTCACGCTATTAGAATCTCGAAACATCGATAACTTTTCCGCTACATGACAGTTTTCAGAGGATATTAAATTATAATACACGATTTTAACTTCTGCAAATAACTGCAGCGATAAAAAAAAGTAAAAGGGGTGCAACACGAGGCCTTCCCAGGAGGTCACCCATCCTAGTATGACTCTCGCCCAAGCACTCTTGACTGCGGAGTTCTGATGGGATCCGGTGTATTAGTGCTCGTATGATCGCACCCGTACATTTAAATAGTAAATATCTCTTTATTGAGTCAATTTCTGCTCTCTATTGACCGGCACAGTCGTTGTAAAGCTTCTACGATTTTAACTTCTGCAAATAACTGCAGCGATAAAAAAAAAGGGGGTGCAACACGAGGCCTTCCCAGAAGGTCACCCATCCTAGTACGACTCTCGCCCAAGCACGCTTGACTGCGGAGTTCTGATGGGATCCGGTGTATTAGTGCTCGTATGATCGCACCCATACATTTAAATAGTAAATATCTCTTTATTGAGTCAATTTCTGCTCTCTATTGACCGGCACAGTCGTTGTAAAGCTTCTGGTATACCGTCACGCTATTTGAATCTCAAACCATCGATAACTTTTCCGCTACATGACGATTTTCAGAGGATATTAAATTATAATACACGATTTTAACTTTTGCAAATAACTGCAGCGATAAAAAAAAAGTAAAAGGGGTGCAACACGATTATAACTTCTTCAAATAACTGCAGCAATAAAAAAAAAAGTAAAAGGGGTGCAACACGAGGCCTTCCCAGGAGGTCACCCATCCTAGTACTACTCTCGCCCAAGCACGCTTAACTGCGGAGTTCTGATGGGGTCCGGTGTATTAGTGCTGGTATGATCGCACCCGTACATTTAAATAGCAAATATCTCTTTATTGAGTCAATTTCTGCTCTCTATTGACCGGCACAGTCGTTGTAATGCTTCCGGTATACCGTCATGCTATCAGAATCTCGAAACATCGATAACTTTTCCGCTACATGACGGTTTTCAGAGGATGGTAAATTATAATACACGATTTTAACTTCTGTAAACAACTGCAGCGATAAAAAAAAATATTAAACGGGTTACAACACGAGGCCTTCCCAGGAGGTCACCCATCCTAGTACTAGTCTCGCCCAAGCACGCTTGACTGCGGAGTTCTGATGGGATCCAGTGCATTAGTGCTGGTATGATCGCACCCGTACATTTAAATAGCAAATATCTCCTTATTGAGTCAATTTCTGCTCTCTATTGACTGACACAGTCGTTGTAATGATTCCGGTATACCGTCACGCTATTAGAATCTCGAAACATCGATAACTTTTCCGCTACATGACAGTTTTCAGAGGATATTAAATTATAATACACGATTTTAACTTCTGCAAATAACTGCAGCGATAAAAAAAAAGTAAAAGGGTTGCAACACGAGGCCTTCCCAGGAGGTCACCCATCCTAGTACTAGTCTCGCCCAAGCACGCTTAACTGCGGAGTTCTGATGGGATCCTGTGTATTAGTGCTCGTATGATCGCACCCGTACATTTAAATAGCAAATATCTCCTTATTGAGTCAATTTCTGCTCTCTATTTACCGGCACAGTCGTTGTAATGATTTCGGTGTACCGTCACGCTATTAGAATCTCGAAACATCGATAACTTTTCCGCTACATGACAGTTTTCAGAGGATATTAAATTATAATACATGATTTTAACTTCTGCAAATAACTGCAGCGATAAAAAAAATAAGTAAAAGGGGTGCAACACGAGGCCTTCCCAGGAGGTCACCCATCCTACTACTACTCTCGCCCAAGCACGCTTAACTGCGGAGTTCTGATGGGATCCGGTGTATTAGTGCTGGTATGATCGCACCCGTACATTTAAATAGCAAATATCTCTTTATTGAGTCAATTTCTGCTCTCTATTGACCGGCACAGTCGTTGTAAAGCTTCTGGTATACCGTCACGCTATTTGAATCTCAAACCATCGATAACTTTTCCGCTACATGACGTTTTTCAAAGGATATTAAATTAAAATACACGATTTTAACTTTTGCAAATAACTGCAGCGATAAAAAAAAAGTAAAAGGGGTGCAACACGATTATAACTTCTTCAAATAACTGCAGCGATAAAAAAAAAAGTAAAAGGGGTGCAACACGAGGCCTTCCCAGGAGGTCACCCATCCTAGTACTACTCTCGCCCAAGCACGCTTAACTGCGGAGTTCTGATGGGGTCCGGTGTATTAGTGCTGGTATGATCGCACCCGTACATTTAAATAGCAAATATCTCTTTATTGAGTCAACTTCTGCTCTCTATTGACCGGCACAGTCGTTGTAATGCTTCCGGTATACCGTCATGCTATCAGAATCTCGAAACATCGATAACTTTTCCGCTACATGACGGTTTTCAGAGGATGGTAAATTATAATACACGATTTTAACTTCTGTAAACAACTGCAGCGATAAAAAAAAATATTAAACGGGTTACAACACGAGGCCTTCCCAGGAGGTCACCCATCCTAGTACTAGTCTCGCCCAAGCACGCTTGACTGCGGAGTTCTGATGGGATCCGGTGCATTAGTGCTGGTATGATCGCACCCGTACATTTAAATAGCAAATATCTCCTTATTGAGTCAATTTCTGCTCTCTATTGACTGACACAGTCGTTGTAATGATTCCGGTATACCGTCACGCTATTAGAATCTCGAAACATCGATAACTTTTCCGCTACATGACAGTTTTCAGAGGATATTAAATTATAATACACGATTTTAACTTCTGCAAATAACTGCAGCGATAAAAAAAAAAAGTAAAAGGGTTGCAACACGAGGCCTTCCCAGGAGGTCACCCATCCTAGTACTAGTCTCGCCCAAGCACGCTTAACTGCGGAGTTCTGATGGGATCCTGTGTATTAGTGCTCGTATGATCGCACCCGTACATTTAAATAGCAAATATCTCCTTATTGAGTCAATTTCTGCTCTCTATTTACCGGCACAGTCGTTGTAATGATTCCGGTGTACCGTCACGCTATTAGAATCTCGAAACATCGATAACTTTTCCGCTACATGACAGTTTTCAGAGGATATTAAATTATAATACATGATTTTAACTTCTGCAAATAACTGCAGCGATAAAAAAAAAAGTAAAAGGGGTGCAACACGAGGCCTTCCCAGGAGGTCACCCATCCTACTACTACTCTCGCCCAAGCACGCTTAACTGCGGAGTTCTGATGGGATCCGGTGTATTAGTGCTGGTATGATCGCACCCGTACATTTAAATAGCAAATATCTCTTTATTGAGTCAATTTCTGCTCTCTATTGACCGGCACAGTCGTTGTAAAGCTTCTGCTATTCCGTCACGCTATCAGAATCTCGAAACATCGTTAAATTTTCCGCTACATGACGATTTTCAGAGGATATTAAATTATAATACACGATTTTAACTTCTGCAAATAACTGCAGCGATAAAAAAAAAGGGGTGCAACACGAGGCCTTCCCAGAAGGTCACCCATCCTAGTACGACTCTCGCCCAAGCACGCTTAACTGCGGAGTTCTGATGGGATCCGGTGTATTAGTGCTCGTATGATCGCACCCGTACATTTAAATAGTAAATATCTCTTTATTGAGTCAATTTCTGCTCTCTATTGACCGGCACAGTCGTTGTAAAGCTTCTGGTATACCGTCACGCTATTTGAATCTCAAACCATCGATAACTTTTCCGCTACATGACGATTTTCAGAGGATATTAAATTATAATACACGATTTTAACTTTTGCAAATAACTGCAGCGATAAAAAAAAAGTAAAAGGGGTGCAACACGATTGTAACTTCTTCAAATAACTGCAGCAATAAAAAAAAAAGTAAAAGGGGTGCAACACGAGGCCTTCCCAGGAGGTCACCCATCCTAGTACTACTCTCGCCCAAGCACGCTTAACTGCGGAGTTCTGATGGGGTCCGGTGTATTAGTGCTGGTATGATCGCACCCGTACATTTAAATAGCAAATATCTCTTTATTGAGTCAATTTCTGCTCTCTATTGACCGGCACAGTCGTTGTAATGCTTCCGGTATACCGTTATGCTATCAGAATCTCGAAACATCAATAACTTTTCCGCTACATGACGGTTTTCAGAGGATGGTAAATTATAATACACGATTTTAACTTCTGTAAACAACTGCAGCGATAAAAAAAAATATTAAACGGGTTACAACACGAGGCCTTCCCAGGAGGTCACCCATCCTAGTACTAGTCTCGCCCAAGCACGCTTGACTGCGGAGTTCTGATGGGATCCGGTGCATTAGTGCTGGTATGATCGCACCCGTACATTTAAATAGCAAATATCTCCTTATTGAGTCAATTTCTGCTCTCTATTGACTGACACAGTCGTTGTAATGATTCCGGTATACCGTCACGCTATTAGAATCTCGAAACATCGATAACTTTTCCGCTACATGACAGTTTTCAGAGGATATTAAATTATAATACACGATTTTAACTTCTGCAAATAACTGCAGCGATAAAAAAAAAGTAAAAGGGTTGCAACACGAGGCCTTCCCAGGAGGTCACCCATCCTAGTACTAGTCTCGCCCAAGCACGCTTAACTGCGGAGTTCTGATGGGATCCTGTGTATTAGTGCTCGTATGATCGCACCCGTACATTTAAATAGCAAATATCTCCTTATTGAGTCAATTTCTGCTCTCTATTTACCGGCACAGTCGTTGTAATGATTCCGGTGTACCGTCACGCTATTAGAATCTCGAAACATCGATAACTTTTCCGCTACATGACAGTTTTCAGAGGATATTAAATTATAATACATGATTTTAACTTCTGCAAATAACTGCAGCGATAAAAAAAGAAGTAAAAGGGGTGCAACACGAGGCCTTCCCAGGAGGTCACCCATCCTACTACTACTCTCGCCCAAGCACGCTTAACAGCGGAGTTCTGATGGGATCCGGTGTATTAGTGCTGGTATGATCGCACCCGTACATTTAAATAGCAAATATCTCTTTATTGAGTCAATTTCTGCTCTCTATTGACCGGCACAGTCGTTGTAAAGCTTCTGCTATTCCGTCACGCTATCAGAATCTCGAAACATCGTTAAATTTTCCGCTACATGACGATTTTCAGAGGATATTAAATTATAATACACGATTTTAACTTCTGCAAATAACTGCAGCGATAAAAAAAAAGGGGTGCAACACGAGGCCTTCCCAGAAGGTCACCCATCCTAGTACGACTCTCGCCCAAGCACGCTTAACTGCGGAGTTCTGATGGGATCCGGTGTATTAGTGCTCGTATGATCGCACCCGTACATTTAAATAGTAAATATCTCTTTATTGAGTCAATTTCTGCTCTCTATTGACCGGCACAGTCGTTGTAAAGCTTCTGGTATACCGTCACGCTATTTGAATCTCAAACCATCGATAACTTTTCCGCTACATGACGATTTTCAGAGGATATTAAATTATAATACACGATTTTAACTTTTGCAAATAACTGCAGCGATAAAAAAAAAGTAAAAGGGGTGCAACACGATTGTAACTTCTTCAAATAACTGCAGCGATAAAAAAAAAAGTAAAAGGGGTGCAACACGAGGCCTTCCCAGGAGGTCACCCATCCTAGTACTACTCTCGCCCAAGCACGCTTAACTGCGGAGTTCTGATGGGGTCCGGTGTATTACTGCTGGTATGATCGCACCCGTACATTTAAATAGCAAATATCTCTTTATTGAGTCAATTTCTGCTCTCTATTGACCGGCACAGTCGTTGTAATGCTTCCGGTATACCGTTATGCTATCAGAATCTCGAAACATCAATAACTTTTCCGCTACATGACGGTTTTCAGAGGATGGTAAATTATAATACACGATTTTAACTTCTGTAAACAACTGCAGCGATAAAAAAAAATATTAAACGGGTTACAACACGAGGCCTTCCCAGGAGGTCACCCATCCTAGTACTAGTCTCGCCCAAGCACGCTTGACTGCGGAGTTCTGATGGGATCCGGTGCATTAGTGCTGGTATGATCGCACCCGTACATTTAAATAGCAAATATCTCCTTATTGAGTCAATTTCTGCTCTCTATTGACTGACACAGTCGTTGTAATGATTCCGGTATACCGTCACGCTATTAGAATCTCGAAACATCGATAACTTTTCCGCTACATGACAGTTTTCAGAGGATATTAAATTATAATACACGATTTTAACTTCTGCAAATAACTGCAGCGATAAAAAAAAAGTAAAAGGGTTGCAACACGAGGCCTTCCCAGGAGGTCACCCATCCTAGTACTAGTCTCGCCCAAGCACGCTTAACTGCGGAGTTCTGATGGGATCCTGTGTATTAGTGCTCGTATGATCGCACCCGTACATTTAAATAGCAAATATCTCCTTATTGAGTCAATTTCTGCTCTCTATTTACCGGCACAGTCGTTGTAATGATTCCGGTGTACCGTCACGCTATTAGAATCTCGAAACATCGATAACTTTTCCGCTACATGACAGTTTTCAGAGGATATTAAATTATAATACACGATTTTAACTTCTGCAAATAACTGCAGCGATAAAAAAAAAAGTAAAAGGGGTGCAACACGAGGCCTTCCCAGGAGGTCACCCATCCTACTACTACTCTCGCCCAAGCACGCTTAACTGCGGAGTTCTGATGGGATCCGGTGTATTAGTGCTGGTATGATCGCACCCGTACATTTAAATAGCAAATATCTCTTTATTGAGTCAATTTCTGCTCTCTATTGACCGGCACAGTCGTTGTAAAGCTTCTGCTATTCCGTCACGCTATCAGAATCTCGAAACATCGTTAAATTTTCCGCTACATGACGATTTTCAGAGGATATTAAATTATAATACACGATTTTAACTTCTGCAAATAACTGCAGCGATAAAAAAAAAGGGGTGCAACACGAGGCCTTCCCAGAAGGTCACCCATCCTAGTACGACTCTCGCCCAAGCACGCTTAACTGCGGAGTTCTGATGGGATCCGGTGTATTAGTGCTCGTATGATCGCACCCGTACATTTAAATAGTAAATATCTCTTTATTGAGTCAATTTCTGCTCTCTATTGACCGGCACAGTCGTTGTAAAGCTTCTGGTATACCGTCACGCTATTTGAATCTCAAACCATCGATAACTTTTCCGCTACATGACGATTTTCAGAGGATATTAAATTATAATACACGATTTTAACTTTTGCAAATAACTGCAGCGATAAAAAAAAAGTAAAAGGGGTGCAACACGATTATAACTTCTTCAAATAACTGCAGCGATAAAAAAAAAAGTAAAAGGGGTGCAACACGAGGCCTTCCCAGGAGGTCACCCATCCTAGTACTACTCTCGCCCAAGCACGCTTAACTGCGGAGTTCTGATGGGGTCCGGTGTATTAGTGCTGGTATGATCGCACCCGTACATTTAAATAGCAAATATCTCTTTATTGAGTCAATTTCTGCTCTCTATTGACCGGCACAGTCGTTGTAATGCTTCCGGTATACCGTCATGCTATCAGAATCTCGAAACATCAATAACTTTTCCGCTACATGACGGTTTTCAGAGGATGGTAAATTATAATACACGATTTTAACTTCTGTAAAACAACTGCAGCGATAAAAAAAAATATTAAACGGGTTACAACACGAGGCCTTCCCAGGAGGTCACCCATCCTAGTACTAGTCTCGCCCAAGCACGCTTGACTGCGGAGTTCTGATGGGATCCGGTGCATTAGTGCTGGTATGATCGCACCCGTACATTTAAATAGCAAATATCTCCTTATTGAGTCAATTTCTGCTCTCTATTGACTGACACAGTCGTTGTAATGATTCCGGTATACCGTCACGCTATTAGAATCTCGAAACATCGATAACTTTTCCGCTACATGACAGTTTTCAGAGGATATTAAATTATAATACACGATTTTAACTTCTGCAAATAACTGCAGCGATAAAAAAAAAAGTAAAAGGGTTGCAACACGAGGCCTTCCCAGGAGGTCACCCATCCTAGTACTAGTCTCGCCCATGCACGCTTAACTGCGGAGTTCTGATGGGATCCTGTGTATTAGTGCTCGTATGATCGCACCCGTACATTTAAATAGCAAATATCTCCTTATTGAGTCAATTTCTGCTCTCTATTTACCGGCACAGTCGTTGTAATGATTCCGGTGTACCGTCACGCTATTAGAATCTCGAAACATCGATAACTTTTCCGCTACATGACAGTTTTCAGAGGATATTAAATTATAATACATGATTTTAACTTCTGCAAATAACTGCAGCGATAAAAAAAAAAGTAAAAGGGGTGCAACACGAGGCCTTCCCAGGAGGTCACCCATCCTACTACTACTCTCGCCCAAGCACGCTTAACTGCGGAGTTCTGATGGGATCCGGTGTATTAGTGCTGGTATGATCGCACCCGTACATTTAAATAGCAAATATCTCTTTATTGAGTCAATTTCTGCTCTCTATTGACCGGCACAGTCGTTGTAAAGCTTCTGGTATACCGTCACGCTATTTGAATCTCAAACCATCGATAACTTTTCCGCTACATGACGTTTTTCAAAGGATATTAAATTAAAATACACGATTTTAACTTTTGCAAATAACTGCAGCGATAAAAAAAAAGTAAAAGGGGTGCAACACGATTATAACTTCTTCAAATAACTGCAGCGATAAAAAAAAAAGTAAAAGGGGTGCAACACGAGGCCTTCCCAGGAGGTCACCCATCCTAGTACTACTCTCGCCCAAGCACGCTTAACTGCGGAGTTCTGATGGGGTCCGGTGTATTAGTGCTGGTATGATCGCACCCGTACATTTAAATAGCAAATATCTCTTTATTGAGTCAACTTCTGCTCTCTATTGACCGGCACAGTCGTTGTAATGCTTCCGGTATACCGTCATGCTATCAGAATCTCGAAACATCGATAACTTTTCCGCTACATGACGGTTTTCAGAGGATGGTAAATTATAATACACGATTTTAACTTCTGTAAACAACTGCAGCGATAAAAAAAAATATTAAACGGGTTACAACACGAGGCCTTCCCAGGAGGTCACCCATCCTAGTACTAGTCTCGCCCAAGCACGCTTGACTGCGGAGTTCTGATGGGATCCGGTGCATTAGTGCTGGTATGATCGCACCCGTACATTTAAATAGCAAATATCTCCTTATTGAGTCAATTTCTGCTCTCTATTGACTAACACAGTCGTTGTAATGATTCCGGTATACCGTCACGCTATTAGAATCTCGAAACATCGATAACTTTTCCGCTACATGACAGTTTTCAGAGGATATTAAATTATAATACACGATTTTAACTTCTGCAAATAACTGCAGCGATAAAAAAAAAAGTAAAAGGGTTGCAACACGAGGCCTTCCCAGGAGGTCACCCATCCTAGTACTAGTCTCGCCCAAGCACGCTTAACTGCGGAGTTCTGATGGGATCCTGTGTATTAGTGCTCGTATGATCGCACCCGTACATTTAAATAGCAAATATCTCCTTATTGAGTCAATTTCTGCTCTCTATTTACCGGCACAGTCGTTGTAATGATTCCGGTGTACCGTCACGCTATTAGAATCTCGAAACATCGATAACTTTTCCGCTACATGACAGTTTTCAGAGGATATTAAATTATAATACATGATTTTAACTTCTGCAAATAACTGCAGCGATAAAAAAAAAAGTAAAAGGGGTGCAACACGAGGCCTTCCCAGGAGGTCACCCATCCTACTACTACTCTCGCCCAAGCACGCTTAACTGCGGAGTTCTGATGGGATCCGGTGTATTAGTGCTGGTATGATCGCACCCGTACATTTAAATAGCAAATATCTCTTTATTGAGTCAATTTCTGCTCTCTATTGACCGGCACAGTCGTTGTAAAGCTTCTGCTATTCCGTCACGCTATCAGAATCTCGAAACATCGTTAAATTTTCCGCTACATGACGATTTTCAGAGGATATTAAATTATAATACACAAATTTTAACTTCTGCAAATAACTGCAGCGATAAAAAAAAAGAGGTGCAACACGAGGCCTTCCCAGAAGGTCACCCATCCTAGTACGACTCTCGCCCAAGCACGCTTAACTGCGGAGTTCTGATGGGATCCGGTGTATTAGTGCTCGTATGATCGCACCCGTACATTTAAATAGTAAATATCTCTTTATTGAGTCAATTTCTGCTCTCTATTGACCGGCACAGTCGTTGTAAAGTTTCTGCTATACCGTCACGCTATCAGAATCTCGAAACATCGATAAATTTTCCGCTACATGACGATTTTCAGAGGATATTAAATTATAATACACGATTTTAACTTTTGCAAATAACTGCAGCGATAAAAAAAAAGTAAAAGGGGTGCAACACGATTATAACTTCTTCAAATAACTGCAGCGATAAAAAAAAAAGTAAAAGGGGTGCAACACGAGGCCTTCCCAGGAGGTCACCCATCCTAGTACTACTCTCGCCCAAGCACGCTTAACTGCGGAGTTCTGATGGGGTCCGGTGTATTAGTGCTGGTATGATCGCACCCGTACATTTAAATAGCAAATATCTCTTTATTGAGTCAATTTCTGCTCTCTATTGACCGGCACAGTCGTTGTAATGCTTCCGGTATACCGTCATGCTATCAGAATCTCGAAACATCAATAACTTTTCCGCTACATGACGGTTTTCAGAGGATGGTAAATTATAATACACGATTTTAACTTCTGTAAAACAACTGCAGCGATAAAAAAAAATATTAAACGGGTTACAACACGAGGCCTTCCCAGGAGGTCACCCATCCTAGTACTAGTCTCGCCCAAGCACGCTTGACTGCGGAGTTCTGATGGGATCCGGTGCATTAGTGCTGGTATGATCGCACCCGTACATTTAAATAGCAAATATCTCCTTATTGAGTCAATTTCTGCTCTCTATTGACTGACACAGTCGTTGTAATGATTCCGGTATACCGTCACGCTATTAGAATCTCGAAACATCGATAACTTTTCCGCTACATGACAGTTTTCAGAGGATATTAAATTATAATACACGATTTTAACTTCTGCAAATAACTGCAGCGATAAAAAAAAAAGTAAAAGGGTTGCAACACGAGGCCTTCCCAGGAGGTCACCCATCCTAGTACTAGTCTCGCCCATGCACGCTTAACTGCGGAGTTCTGATGGGATCCTGTGTATTAGTGCTCGTATGATCGCACCCGTACATTTAAATAGCAAATATCTCCTTATTGAGTCAATTTCTGCTCTCTATTTACCGGCACAGTCGTTGTAATGATTCCGGTGTACCGTCACGCTATTAGAATCTCGAAACATCGATAACTTTTCCGCTACATGACAGTTTTCAGAGGATATTAAATTATAATACATGATTTTAACTTCTGCAAATAACTGCAGCGATAAAAAAAAAAGTAAAAGGGGTGCAACACGAGGCCTTCCCAGGAGGTCACCCATCCTACTACTACTCTCGCCCAAGCACGCTTAACTGCGGAGTTCTGATGGGATCCGGTGTATTAGTGCTGGTATGATCGCACCCGTACATTTAAATAGCAAATATCTCTTTATTGAGTCAATTTCTGCTCTCTATTGACCGGCACAGTCGTTGTAAAGCTTCTGGTATACCGTCACGCTATTTGAATCTCAAACCATCGATAACTTTTCCGCTACATGACGTTTTTCAAAGGATATTAAATTAAAATACACGATTTTAACTTTTGCAAATAACTGCAGCGATAAAAAAAAAGTAAAAGGGGTGCAACACGATTATAACTTCTTCAAATAACTGCAGCGATAAAAAAAAAAGTAAAAGGGGTGCAACACGAGGCCTTCCCAGGAGGTCACCCATCCTAGTACTACTCTCGCCCAAGCACGCCTAACTGCGGAGTTCTGATGGGGTCCGGTGTATTAGTGCTGGTATGATCGCACCCGTACATTTAAATAGCAAATATCTCTTTATTGAGTCAACTTCTGCTCTCTATTGACCGGCACAGTCGTTGTAATGCTTCCGGTATACCGTCATGCTATCAGAATCTCGAAACATCGATAACTTTTCCGCTACATGACGGTTTTCAGAGGATGGTAAATTATAATACACGATTTTAACTTCTGTAAACAACTGCAGCGATAAAAAAAAATATTAAACGGGTTACAACACGAGGCCTTCCCAGGAGGTCACCCATCCTAGTACTAGTCTCGCCCAAGCACGCTTGACTGCGGAGTTCTGATGGGATCCGGTGCATTAGTGCTGGTATGATCGCACCCGTACATTTAAATAGCAAATATCTCCTTATTGAGTCAATTTCTGCTCTCTATTGACTAACACAGTCGTTGTAATGATTCCGGTATACCGTCACGCTATTAGAATCTCGAAACATCGATAACTTTTCCGCTACATGACAGTTTTCAGAGGATATTAAATTATAATACACGATTTTAACTTCTGCAAATAACTGCAGCGATAAAAAAAAAAGTAAAAGGGTTGCAACACGAGGCCTTCCCAGGAGGTCACCCATCCTAGTACTAGTCTCGCCCAAGCACGCTTAACTGCGGAGTTCTGATGGGATCCTGTGTATTAGTGCTCGTATGATCGCACCCGTACATTTAAATAGCAAATATCTCCTTATTGAGTCAATTTCTGCTCTCTATTTACCGGCACAGTCGTTGTAATGATTCCGGTGTACCGTCACGCTATTAGAATCTCGAAACATCGATAACTTTTCCGCTACATGACAGTTTTCAGAGGATATTAAATTATAATACATGATTTTAACTTCTGCAAATAACTGCAGCGATAAAAAAAAAGTAAAAGGGGTGCAACACGAGGCCTTCCCAGGAGGTCACCCATCCTACTACTACTCTCGCCCAAGCACGCTTAACTGCGGAGTTCTGATGGGATCCGGTGTATTAGTGCTGGTATGATCGCACCCGTACATTTAAATAGCAAATATCTCTTTATTGAGTCAATTTCTGCTCTCTATTGACCGGCACAGTCGTTGTAAAGCTTCTGCTATTCCGTCACGCTATCAGAATCTCGAAACATCGTTAAATTTTCCGCTACATGACGATTTTCAGAGGATATTAAATTATAATACACAAATTTTAACTTCTGCAAATAACTGCAGCGATAAAAAAAAAGAGGTGCAACACGAGGCCTTCCCAGAAGGTCACCCATCCTAGTACGACTCTCGCCCAAGCACGCTTAACTGCGGAGTTCTGATGGGATCCGGTGTATTAGTGCTCGTATGATCGCACCCGTACATTTAAATAGTAAATATCTCTTTATTGAGTCAATTTCTGCTCTCTATTGACCGGCACAGTCGTTGTAAAGTTTCTGCTATACCGTCACGCTATCAGAATCTCGAAACATCGATAAATTTTCCGCTACATGACGATTTTCAGAGGATATTAAATTATAATACACGATTTTAACATCTGCAAATAACTGCAGCGATAAAAAAAAAAGGGGTGCAACACGAGGCCTTCCCAGAAGGTCACCCATCCTAGTACGACTCTCGCCCAAGCACGCTTAACTGCGGAGTTCTGATGGGATCCAGTGTATTAGTGCTCGTATGATCGCACCCGTACATTTAAATAGTAAATATCTCTTTATTGAGTCAATTTCTGCTCTCTATTGACCGGCACAGTCGTTGTAAAGCTTCTGGTATACCGTCACGCTATTTGAATCTCAAACCATCGATAACTTTTCCGCTACATGACGGTTTTCAAAGGATATTAAATTAAAATACACGATTTTAACTTCTGCAAATAACTGCAGCGATAAAAAAAGAGTAAAAGGGGTGCAACACGATTATAACTTCTTCAAATAACTGCAGCGATAAAAAAAAAAGTAAAAGGGGTGCAACACGAGGCCTTCCCAGGAGGTCACCCATCCTAGTACTACTCTCGCCCAAGCACGCTTAACTGCGGAGTTCTGATAGGGTCCGGTGCATTAGTGCTGGTATGATCGCACCCGTAAATTTAAATAGCAAATATCTCTTTATTGAGTCAATTTCTGCTCTCTATTGACCGGCACAGTCGTTGTAAAGTTTCTGCTATACCGTCACGCTATCAGAATCTCGAAACATCGATAAATTTTCCGCTACATGACGATTTTCAGAGGATATTAAATTATAATACACGATTTTAACTTCTGCAAATAACTGCAGCGATAAAAAAAAAGGGGGTGCAACACGAGGCCTTCCCAGAAGGTCACCCATCCTAGTACGACTCTCGCCCAAGCACGCTTAATTGCGGAGTTCTGATGGGATCCGGTGTATTAGTGGTCGTATGATCGTACCCGTACATTTAAATAGTAAATATCTCTTTATTGAGTCAATTTCTGCTCTCTATTGACCGGCACAGTCGTTGTAAAGCTTCTGGTATACCGTCACGCTATTTGAATCTCAAACCATCGATAACTTTTCCGCTACATGACGGTTTTCAAAGGATATTAAATTAAAATACACGATTTTAACTTCCGCAAATAACTACAGCGATAAAAAAAGAGTAAAAGGGGTGCAACACGATTATAACTTCTTCAAATAACTGCAGCGATAAAAAAAAAAGTAAAAGGGGTGCAACACGAGGCCTTCCCAGGAGGTCACCCATCCTAGTACTACTCTCGCCCAAGCACGCTTAACTACGGAGTTCTGATAGGGTCCGGTGCATTAGTGCTGGTATGATCGCACCCGTAAATTTAAATAGAAAATATCTCTTTATTGAGTCAATTTCTGCTCTCTATTGACCGACACAGTCGTTGTAAAGCTTCTGGTATACCGTCACGCTATTAGAATCTCAAACCATCGACAACTTTTCCGCTACATGACGATTTTCAAAGGATATTAAATTAAAATACACGATTTTAACTTTTGCAAACAACTGCAGCGATAAAAAAAGAGTAAAAGGGGTGCAACACGATTATAACTTCTTCAAATAACTGCAGCGATAAAAAAAAAGTAAACGGGATGCAACACGAGGCCTTCCCAGGAGGTCACCCATCCTAGTACTAGTCTCGCCCAAGCACGCTTAACTGCGGAGTTCTGATGGGATCCTGTGTATTAGTGCTCGTATGATCGCACCCGTACATTTAAATAGCAAATATCTCCTTATTGAGTCAATTTTTGCTCTCTATTTACCGGCACAGTCGTTGTAATGATTCCGGTGTACCGTCACGCTATTAGAATCTCGAAACATCGATAACCTTTCCGCTACATGACAGTTTTCAGAGGATATTAAATTATAATACATGATTTTAACTTCTGCAAATAACTGCAGCGATAAAAAAAAAAGTAAAAGGGGTGCAACATGAGGCCTTCCCAGGAGGTCACCCATCCTACTACTACTCTCGCCCAAGCACGCTTAACTGCGGAGTTCTGATGGGATCCGGTGTATTAGTGCTGGTATGATCGCACCCGTACATTTAAATAGCAAATATCTCTTTATTGAGTCAATTTCTGCTCTCTATTGACCGGCACAGTCGTTGTAAAGCTTCTGGTATACCGTCACGCTATTTGAATCTCAAACCATCGATAACTTTTCCGCTACATGACGGTTTTCAAAGGATATTAAATTAAAATACACGATTTTAACTTTTGCAAACAACTGCAGCGATAAAAAAAGAGTAAAAGGGGTGCAACACGATTATAACTTCTTCAAATAACTGCAGCGATAAAAAAAAAGTAAACGGGATGCAACACGAGGCCTTCCCAGGAGGTCACCCATCCTAGTACTAGTCTCGCCCAAGCACGCTTAACTGCGGAGTTCTGATGGGATCCTGTGTATTAGTGCTCGTATGATCGCACCCGTACATTTAAATAGCAAATATCTCCTTATTGAGTCAATTTTTGCTCTCTATTTACCGGCACAGTCGTTGTAATGATTCCGGTGTACCGTCACGCTATTAGAATCTCGAAACATCGATAACTTTTCCGCTACATGACAGTTTTCAGAGGATATTAAATTATAATACATGATTTTAACTTCTGCAAATAACTGCAGCGATAAAAAAAAAAGTAAAAGGGGTGCAACATGAGGCCTTCCCAGGAGGTCACCCATCCTACTACTACTCTCGCCCAAGCACGCTTAACTGCGGAGTTCTGATGGGATCCGGTGTATTAGTGCTGGTATGATCGCACCCGTACATTTAAATAGCAAATATCTCTTTATTGAGTCAATTTCTGCTCTCTATTGACCGGCACAGTCGTTGTAAAGCTTCTGGTATACCGTCACGCTATTTGAATCTCAAACCATCGATAACTTTTCCGCTACATGACGGTTTTCAAAGGATATTAAATTAAAATACACGATTTTAACTTCTGCAAATAACTGCAGCGATAAAAAAAGAGTAAAAGGGGTGCAACACGATTATAACTTCTTCAAATAACTGCAGCGATAAAAAAAAAGTAAAAGGGGTGCAACACGAGGCCTTCCCAGGAGGTCACCCATCCTAGTACTACTCTCGCCCAAGCACGCTTAACTGCGGAGTTCTGATAGGGTCCGGTGCATTAGTGCTGGTATGATCGCACCCGTAAATTTAAATAGCAAATATCTCTTTATTGAGTCAATTTATGCTTTCTATTGACCGGCACAGTCGTTGTAAAGTTTCTGCTATACCGTCACGCTATCAGAATCTCGAAACATCGATAAATTTTCCGCTACATGACGATTTTCAGAGGATATTAAATTATAATACACGATTTTAACTTCTGCAAATAACTGCAGCGATAAAAAAAAAAGGGGGTGCAACACGAGGCCTTCCCAGAAGGTCACCCATCCTAGTACGACTCTCGCCCAAGCACGCTTAATTGCGGAGTTCTGATGGGATCCGGTGTATTAGTGGTCGTATGATCGCACCCGTACATTTAAATAGTAAATATCTCTTTATTGAGTCAATTTCTGCTCTCTATTGACCGGCACAGTCGTTGTAAAGCTTCTGGTATACCGTCACGCTATTTGAATCTCAAACCATCGATAACTTTTCCGCTACATGACGGTTTTCAAAGGATATTAAATTAAAATACACGATTTTAACTTCCGCAAATAACTGCAGCGATAAAAAAAGAGTAAATGGGGTGCAACACGATTATAACTTCTTCAAATAACTGCAGCGATAAAAAAAAAAAGTAAAAGGGGTGCAACACGAGGCCTTCCCAGGAGGTCACCCATCCTAGTACTACTCTCGCCCAAGCACGCTTAACTGCGGAGTTCTGATAGGGTCCGGTGCATTAGTGCTGGTATGATCGCACCCGTAAATTTAAATAGCAAATATCTCTTTATTGAGTCAATTTCTGCTCTCTATTGACCGGCACAGTCGTTGTAAAGTTTCTGCTATACCGTCACGCTATCAGAATCTCCAAACAACGATAAATTTTCCGCTACATGACGATTTTCAGAGGATATTAAATTATAATACACCATTTTAACTTCTGCAAATAACTGCAGCGATAAAAAAAAAAAGGGGGTGCAACACGAGGCCTTCCCAGAAGGTCACCCATCCTAGTACGACTCTCGCCCAAGCACGCTTAATTGCGGAGTTCTGATGGGATCCGGTGTATTAGTGGTCGTATGATCGCACCCGTACATTTAAATAGTAAATATCTCTTTATTGAGTCAATTTCTGCTCTCTATTGACCGGCACAGTCGTTGTAAAGCTTCTGGTATACCGTCACGCTATTTGAATCTCAAACCATCGATAACTTTTCCGCTACATGACGGTTTTCAAAGGATATTAAATTAAAATACACGATTTTAACTTCTGCAAATAACTGCAGCGATAAAAAAAGAGTAAAAGGGGTGCAACACGATTATAACTTCTTCAAATAACTGCAGCGATAAAAAAAAAAGTAAAAGGGGTGCAACACGAGGCCTTCCCAGGAGGTCACCCATCCTAGTACTACTCTCGCCCAAGCACGCTTAACTGCGGAGTTCTGATAGGGTCCGGTGCATTAGTGCTGGTATGATCGCACCCGTAAATTTAAATAGAAAATATCTCTTTATTGAGTCAATTTCTGCTCTCTATTGACCGACACAGTCGTTGTAAAGCTTCTGGTATACCGTCACGCTATTAGAATCTCAAACCATCGATAACTTTTCCGCTACATGACGATTTTCAGAGGATATTAAATTATAATACACGATTTTAACTTCTGCAAATAACTGCAGCGATAAAAAAAAAAAGGGGTGCAACACGAGGCCTTCCCAGAAGGTCACCCATCCTAGTACGACTCTCGCCCAAGCACGCTTAACTGCGGAGTTCTGACGGGATCCGGTGTATTAGTGCTCGTATGATCGCACCCGTACATTTAAATAGTAAATATCTCTTTATTGAGTCAATTTCTGCTCTCTATTGACCGGCACAGTCGTTGTAAAGCTTCTGGTATACCGTCACGCTATTTGAATCTCAAACCATCGATAACTTTTCCGCTACATGACGGTTTTCAAAGGATATTAAATTAAAATACACGATTTTAACTTTTGCAAACAACTGCAGCGATAAAAAAAGAGTAAAAGGGGTGCAACACGATTATAACTTCTTCAAATAACTGCAGCGATAAAAAAAAAAGTAAACGGGATGCAACACGAGGCCTTCCCAGGAGGTCACCCATCCTAGTACTAGTCTCGCCCAAGCACGCTTAACTGCGGAGTTCTGATGGGATCCTGTGTATTAGTGCTCGTATGATCGCACCCGTACATTTAAATAGCAAATATCTCCTTATTGAGTCAATTTTTGCTCTCTATTTACCGGCACAGTCGTTGTAATGATTCCGGTGTACCGTCACGCTATTAGAATCTCGAAACATCGATAACTTTTCCGCTACATGACAGTTTTCAGAGGATATTAAATTATAATACATGATTTTAACTTCTGCAAATAACTGCAGCGATAAAAAAAAAAGTAAAAGGGGTGCAACATGAGGCCTTCCCAGGAGGTCACCCATCCTACTACTACTCTCGCCCAAGCACGCTTAACTGCGGAGTTCTGATGGGATCCGGTGTATTAGTGCTGGTATGATCGCACCCGTACATTTAAATAGCAAATATCTCTTTATTGAGTCAATTTCTGCTCTCTATTGACCGGCACAGTCGTTGTAAAGCTTCTGGTATACCGTCACGCTATTTGAATCTCAAACCATCGATAACTTTTCCGCTACATGACGGTTTTCAAAGGATATTAAATTAAAATACACGATTTTAACTTTTGCAAACAACTGCAGCGATAAAAAAAGAGTAAAAGGGGTGCAACACGATTATAACTTCTTCAAATAACTGCAGCGATAAAAAAAAAAAGTAAACGGGATGCAACACGAGGCCTTCCCAGGAGGTCACCCATCCTAGTACTAGTCTCGCCCAAGCACGCTTAACTGCGGAGTTCTGATGGGATCCTGTGTATTAGTGCTCGTATGATCGCACCCGTACATTTAAATAGCAAATATCTCCTTATTGAGTCAATTTTTGCTCTCTATTTACCGGCACAGTCGTTGTAATGATTCCGGTGTACCGTCACGCTATTAGAATCTCGAAACATCGATAACTTTTCCGCTACATGACAGTTTTCAGAGGATATTAAATTATAATACATGATTTTAACTTCTGCAAATAACTGCAGCGATAAAAAAAAAAGTAAAAGGGGTGCAACATGAGGCCTTCCCAGGAGGTCACCCATCCTACTACTACTCTCGCCCAAGCACGCTTAACTGCGGAGTTCTGATGGGATCCGGTGTATTAGTGCTGGTATGATCGCACCCGTACATTTAAATAGCAAATATCTCTTTATTGAGTCAATTTCTGCTCTCTATTGACCGGCACAGTCGTTGTAAAGCTTCTGGTATACCGTCACGCTATTTGAATCTCAAACCATCGATAACTTTTCCGCTACATGACGGTTTTCAAAGGATATTAAATTAAAATACACGATTTTAACTTCTGCAAATAACTGCAGCGATAAAAAAAGAGTAAAAGGGGTGCAACACGATTATAACTTCTTCAAATAACTGCAGCGATAAAAAAAAAGTAAAAGGGGTGCAACACGAGGCCTTCCCAGGAGGTCACCCATCCTAGTACTACTCTCGCCCAAGCACGCTTAACTGCGGAGTTCTGATAGGGTCCGGTGCATTAGTGCTGGTATGATCGCACCCGTAAATTTAAATAGCAAATATCTCTTTATTGAGTCAATTTCTGCTTTCTATTGACCGGCACAGTCGTTGTAAAGTTTCTGCTATACCGTCACGCTATCAGAATCTCGAAACATCGATAAATTTTCCGCTACATGACGATTTTCAGAGGATATTAAATTATAATACACGATTTTAACTTCTGCAAATAACTGCAGCGATAAAAAAAAAAGGGGGTGCAACACGAGGCCTTCCCAGAAGGTCACCCATCCTAGTACGACTCTCGCCCAAGCACGCTTAATTGCGGAGTTCTGATGGGATCCGGTGTATTAGTGGTCGTATGATCGCACCCGTACATTTAAATAGTAAATATCTCTTTATTGAGTCAATTTCTGCTCTCTATTGACCGGCACAGTCGTTGTAAAGCTTCTGGTATACCGTCACGCTATTTGAATCTCAAACCATCGATAACTTTTCCGCTACATGACGGTTTTCAAAGGATATTAAATTAAAATACACGATTTTAACTTCTGCAAATAACTGCAGCGATAAAAAAAGAGTAAATGGGGTGCAACACGATTATAACTTCTTCAAATAACTGCAGCGATAAAAAAAAAAAGTAAAAGGGGTGCAACACGAGGCCTTCCCAGGAGGTCACCCATCCTAGTACTACTCTCGCCCAAGCACGCTTAACTGCGGAGTTCTGATAGGGTCCGGTGCATTAGTGCTGGTATGATCGCACCCGTAAATTTAAATAGCAAATATCTCTTTATTGAGTCAATTTCTGCTCTCTATTGACCGGCACAGTCGTTGTAAAGTTTCTGCTATACCGTCACGCTATCAGAATCTCGAAACATCGATAAATTTTCCGCTACATGACGATTTTCAGAGGATATTAAATTATAATACACCATTTTAACTTCTGCAAATAACTGCAGCGATAAAAAAAAAAAGGGGGTGCAACACGAGGCCTTCCCAGAAGGTCACCCATCCTAGTACGACTCTCGCCCAAGCACGCTTAATTGCGGAGTTCTGATGGGATCCGGTGTATTAGTGGTCGTATGATCGCACCCGTACATTTAAATAGTAAATATCTCTTTATTGAGTCAATTTCTGCTCTCTATTGACCGGCACAGTCGTTGTAAAGCTTCTGGTATACCGTCACGCTATTTGAATCTCAAACCATCGATAACTTTTCCGCTACATGACGGTTTTCAAAGGATATTAAATTAAAATACACGATTTTAACTTCTGCAAATAACTGCAGCGATAAAAAAAGAGTAAAAGGGGTGCAACATGAGGCCTTCCCAGGAGGTCACCCATCCTACTACTACTCTCGCCCAAGCACGCTTAACTGCGGAGTTCTGATGGGATCCGGTGTATTAGTGCTGGTATGATCGCACCCGTACATTTAAATAGCAAATATCTCTTTATTGAGTCAATTTCTGCTCTCTATTGACCGGCACAGTCGTTGTAAAGCTTCTGGTATACCGTCACGCTATTTGAATCTCAAACCATCGATAACTTTTCCGCTACATGACGGTTTTCAAAGGATATTAAATTAAAATACACGATTTTAACTTTTGCAAACAACTGCAGCGATAAAAAAAGAGTAAAAGGGGTGCAACACGATTATAACTTCTTCAAATAACTGCAGCGATAAAAAAAAAAGTAAACGGGATGCAACACGAGGCCTTCCCAGGAGGTCACCCATCCTAGTACTAGTCTCGCCCAAGCACGCTTAACTGCGGAGTTCTGATGGGATCCTGTGTATTAGTGCTCGTATGATCGCACCCGTACATTTAAATAGCAAATATCTCCTTATTGAGTCAATTTTTGCTCTCTATTTACCGGCACAGTCGTTGTAATGATTCCGGTGTACCGTCACGCTATTAGAATCTCGAAACATCGATAACTTTTCCGCTACATGACAGTTTTCAGAGGATATTAAATTATAATACATGATTTTAACTTCTGCAAATAACTGCAGCGATAAAAAAAAAAGTAAAAGGGGTGCAACATGAGGCCTTCCCAGGAGGTCACCCATCCTACTACTACTCTCGCCCAAGCACGCTTAACTGCGGAGTTCTGATGGGATCCGGTGTATTAGTGCTGGTATGATCGCACCCGTACATTTAAATAGCAAATATCTCTTTATTGAGTCAATTTCTGCTCTCTATTGACCGGCACAGTCGTTGTAAAGCTTCTGGTATACCGTCACGCTATTTGAATCTCAAACCATCGATAACTTTTCCGCTACATGACGGTTTTCAAAGGATATTAAATTAAAATACACGATTTTAACTTCTGCAAATAACTGCAGCGATAAAAAAAGAGTAAAAGGGGTGCAACACGATTATAACTTCTTCAAATAACTGCAGCGATAAAAAAAAAGTAAAAGGGGTGCAACACGAGGCCTTCCCAGGAGGTCACCCATCCTAGTACTACTCTCGCCCAAGCACGCTTAACTGCGGAGTTCTGATAGGGTCCGGTGCATTAGTGCTGGTATGATCGCACCCGTAAATTTAAATAGCAAATATCTCTTTATTGAGTCAATTTCTGCTTTCTATTGACCGGCACAGTCGTTGTAAAGTTTCTGCTATACCGTCACGCTATCAGAATCTCGAAACATCGATAAATTTTCCGCTACATGACGATTTTCAGAGGATATTAAATTATAATACACGATTTTAACTTCTGCAAATAACTGCAGCGATAAAAAAAAAAAAGGGGGTGCAACACGAGGCCTTCCCAGAAGGTCACCCATCCTAGTACGACTCTCGCCCAAGCACGCTTAATTGCGGAGTTCTGATGGGATCCGGTGTATTAGTGGTCGTATGATCGCACCCGTACATTTAAATAGTAAATATCTCTTTATTGAGTCAATTTCTGCTCTCTATTGACCGGCACAGTCGTTGTAAAGCTTCTGGTATACCGTCACGCTATTTGAATCTCAAACCATCGATAACTTTTCCGCTACATGACGGTTTTCAAAGGATATTAAATTAAAATACACGATTTTAACTTCTGCAAATAACTGCAGCGATAAAAAAAGAGTAAATGGGGTGCAACACGATTATAACTTCTTCAAATAACTGCAGCGATAAAAAAAAAAAGTAAAAGGGGTGCAACACGAGGCCTTCCCAGGAGGTCACCCATCCTAGTACTACTCTCGCCCAAGCACGCTTAACTGCGGAGTTCTGATAGGGTCCGGTGCATTAGTGCTGGTATGATCGCACCCGTAAATTTAAATAGCAAATATCTCTTTATTGAGTCAATTTCTGCTCTCTATTGACCGGCACAGTCGTTGTAAAGTTTCTGCTATACCGTCACGCTATCAGAATCTCGAAACATCGATAAATTTTCCGCTACATGACGATTTTCAGAGGATATTAAATTATAATACACCATTTTAACTTCTGCAAATAACTGCAGCGATAAAAAAAAAAGGGGGTGCAACACGAGGCCTTCCCAGAAGGTCACCCATCCTAGTACGACTCTCGCCCAAGCACGCTTAATTGCGGAGTTCTGATGGGATCCGGTGTATTAGTGGTCGTATGATCGCACCCGTACATTTAAATAGTAAATATCTCTTTATTGAGTCAATTTCTGCTCTCTATTGACCGGCACAGTCGTTGTAAAGCTTCTGGTATACCGTCACGCTATTTGAATCTCAAACCATCGATAACTTTTCCGCTACATGACGGTTTTCAAAGGATATTAAATTAAAATACACGATTTTAACTTCTGCAAATAACTGCAGCGATAAAAAAAGAGTAAAAGGGGTGCAACACGATTATAACTTCTTCAAATAACTGCAGCGATAAAAAAAAAAGTAAAAGGGGTGCAACACGAGGCCTTCCCAGGAGGTCACCCATCCTAGTACTACTCTCGCCCAAGCACGCTTAACTGCGGAGTTCTGATAGGGTCCGGTGCATTAGTGCTGGTATGATCGCACCCGTAAATTTAAATAGAAAATATCTCTTTATTGAGTCAATTTCTGCTCTCTATTGACCGACACAGTCGTTGTAAAGCTTCTGGTATACCGTCACGCTATTAGAATCTCAAACCATCGATAACTTTTCCGCTACATGACGATTTTCAGAGGATATTAAATTATAATACACGATTTTAACTTCTGCAAATAACTGCAGCGATAAAAAAAAAAAGGGGTGCAACACGAGGCCTTCCCAGAAGGTCACCCATCCTAGTACGACTCTCGCCCAAGCACGCTTAACTGTGGAGTTCTGACGGGATCCGGTGTATTAGTGCTCGTATGATCGCACCCGTACATTTAAATAGTAAATATCTCTTTATTGAGTCAATTTCTGCTCTCTATTGACCGGCACAGTCGTTGTAAAGCTTCTGGTATACCGTCACGCTATTTGAATCTCAAACCATCGATAACTTTTCCGCTACATGACGGTTTTCAAAGGATATTAAATTAAAATACACGATTTTAACTTTTGCAAATAACTGCAGCGATAAAAAAACAGTAAAAGGGGTGCAACACGATTATAACTTCTTCAAATAACTGCAGCGATAAAAAAAAAAGTAAACGGGATGCAACACGAGGCCTTCCCAGGAGGTCACCCATCCTAGTACTAGTCTCGCCCAAGCACGCTTAACTGCGGAGTTCTGATGGGATCTTGTGTATTAGTGCTCGTATGATCGCACCCGTACATTTAAATAGCAAATATCTATTTATTGAGTCAATTTCTCCTCTCTATTGACCGGCACAGTCGTTGTAAAGCTTCTGGTATACCGTCACGCTATTTGAATCTCAAACCATCGATAACTTTTCCGCTACATGACGTTTTTCAAAGGATATTAAATTAAAATACATGATTTTAACTTTTGCAAATAACTGCAGCGATAAAAAAAAAGTAAAAGGGGTGCAACACGATTATAACTTCTTCAAATAACTGCAGCGATAAAAAAAAAAAGTAAAAGGGGTGCAACACGAGGCCTTCCCAGGAGGTCACCCATCCTAGTACTACTCTCGCCCAAGCACGCTTAACTGCGGAGTTCTGATAGGGTCCGGTGCATTAGTGCTGGTATGATCGCACCCGTAAATTTAAATAGCAAATATCTCTTTATTGAGTCAATTTCTGCTCTCTATTGACCGACACAGTCGTTGTAAAGCTTCTGGTATACCGTCACGCTATTAGAATCTCAAACCATCGATAACTTTTCCGCTAGATGACGGTTTTCAAAGGATATTAAATTATAATACACGATTTTAACTTTTGCAAATAACTGCAGCGATAAAAAAAAAGTAAAAGGGGTGCAACACGAGGCCTTCCCAGGAGGTCACCCATCCTAGTACTACTCTCGCCCAAGCACACTTAACTGCGGTGTTCTGAAGGGATCCGGTGCATAAGTGCTGGTATGATCGCACCCGTACATTTAAATAGCAAATATCTCTTTATTGAGTCAATTTCTGCTCTCTATTGACCGGCACAGTCGTTGTAATGCTTTCGGTATACCGTCACGCTATCAGAATCTCAAAACATCGATAACTTTTTCGCTACATGACGGTTTTTAGAGAATATTAAATTATAATACACGATTTTAATTTCTGCAAATAACTGCAGCGACAAAAAAAAAAAAAAAAAGTCAACGGGGTGCAACACGAGGCCTTCATCTTAATTCGTAAAATCCTTATTTGAGCTCGAATTTTCTTTTTAACTCGAAACTCGTTAAAACACTTATTATTTTCTAGGGAAATTATTTTATTAAACTTTGCTGAATAATTTATTTTGTTTTCGAGAAATCAATTTAATTTATTTTTTTTGCGTTGGAAACTATTTATTTATTTGTCGAGAATTCTATTCTCTTTCAAACAATTGTTTAAACTCGAGATTGACCCATTTGATTTCTCGAGTCATCTGATTATTTTTATCAACTTCGAATCTGACCCGACTATTTGATTTTACGAAAAATAAATAATATTTTACCCCATCTCGAAGTTTGGCCCTAATTCTTTTCTAATGCGATTTTAACCCGATTTATTCGTAAACCAATTATTTATTTTTACTAATGATTTCGATCAAACCGAGAATTATTTCCTGACCAATCGAGTCCGTTACCTCGTCACTAGCATATTTAATTTAAGCATATGTTTTTATTTATCCCTATTTTACTCAACCGCTCCTATCTTTAGTAGAAGTTGTTGTTACGTTCTATGCTCCAACTCTTCTGGTTTATAATCTCTCAAACTCTTCAATTTGTATTCTGTCATTATACGCAACTCGTTTCCTTTTCTCCAAGTTTTACGTAATAATCCCTTCTTTCAGCAGCTATAAGGTTACATTCACCTTGTCCCCCGTCCCGGCTCGTTGTTTCGCGGGTCACAATTGTGCCTCTGCTCTCTCGTGTTCCTCGTTCCTGTCGATTGCTACTTGTTCGCTGCTGCTGCGTGGCCTGTAGCTGCTGCGTGGTGGTGGTCATTGTCGTACCACTGTTCTCTGCTGTTCGTTATCACAGATGGTATCGTCATGCGTGTTCAACCCCTGCTCTGCCGGTCGGTTTTCTCCTTCTTCTTTTGCTTGTCATTCTTTTCTTCGTTGCTTCTTCTTCTTCTTATGCTGATCTGCTGCTGCGCTACAGTCGGTTGTTGTTGGTTGCTGTTGTTGTGCGCTGCTCGGTACACCTCCGTTGATGTTGCTGTTTTGGATGGTTGCGGATGCTGGCTGCTGCTGTCCTGTTCCGCTGCTACTGATGTTGCGTGGTCAGTGCGTGATGTTGTTGTTATTATACTTTCTTCTTCTTCTTCTTATCCTTATTGTTCCTTCCTTCTTATTCTTCTTCTTATTTCCTTCTTTTCTTCTTCTGTTTCTTCTGCTGCTATACCCCTGTCGCTGCTGTCAGGCGTGTCGTTGCTGTTCGGGACTGATTTTTCGGATCGTCACTGCTGTTGTTCCTCGTACAAGCACCTCTTTTCCAGCCTATCTCGTTCGTCTTTTCGAACCTATTTCGCCCTTTATTCAATCCGATCTCGAGAGTAATTTAATTACTTCTTTTCTCCGTCTCGTTTTCCTCTTTTATTAACTTATAATATGGTTTAATACCATATGTTAACTTATTTTGTAGGTTAGCATAGCAATTTCGACAAAGATAATTATCATAATTGACCCGGATCTCGATGAAGGTAACACATGATGGCATGACTCGGTATTGCATGATATATATGTTTTAGTTGCTCGTAGTATCGTTTTAAAATCAAATTCTTATACTAGCAAGCGTGTTTAAACTATATTATAATAATATGTTTTCGATCTTCTAAAAATATTCTAAGGCCGAGACTAAAACGTATAAATAAGAATTAATTTCTTAATTTTCGTGTTTTTAATATAAACGATCGAATTGAAAGTTTTATTGTATTTAACAAAGTTACAGCATGTTTGGAAATCTATTAGTGCTATTATACGATTTATTTCTCCTGTTTAAATACTTTATTTTTGAAAACTTTGAAAAGGGACTACTGTTTATTTTAAGTCTAATTTATGTCTTTTAAATTTCGTATAATATTTCCAAGTATTTTGTTCACAATAAATAGTTTACGAACAGACGTCGGATTAGTCCGCGAATCTTTCAATTTTTGTAAAACCTAATTTAAAACCTTTGATAAACTTTGAATTTATTTAGGGTAATTTATGTACCTAGACTTTGAAGAGTCTACTTAAGGTTCCCAATTGATCTTCCTTCAAAATCAATTTTTAAACGTATTTTATTAATAAGATACCATCGGGTGTCGAATTCTGTCAGTTTGTGAAAGTACAAGTAAAAACCTTTGCTACGTTTAAAATTTGGATTTACTCCAGAAACAAAAGTTGTAGTTAAGCTTTCAAAGTTTTCAACCTCACTGATCTTACGTCGTTTTTATTTTTAATTATTTAAATATGAATTTTATAGTAATACAGTGCAAATCTGAAAAATCTGTAAATTTGTAATGTAATACTTTTAATTACTTATATTTCAACAATTTGAGAAATAATTATGATTTTGACTTTCGTTGACTTTTAATCGTTAAACATATATTTATAAAATAAGTATAATGTTTATGTCTCGAGGCCTAATATAACTATTTTATATAATTCAAATGTTAAACGATTTCTAATTATAATAATACCTATTTTGGAAAGTTAATATTTGAAGAAAGTTTCCCAAATTAGAATGTTTCTTTTTAAGAACGTTTTGATAATCCTATCGAATTATGACAACGACTTTGTTATGGAGTTATGGAATAAGGACAAGTGTACGGGTAGAGTAATACAGTCTAGGTTATACGTTTTGCCATCAACTATAAAGCTGGTGTGTCTCGTTAGAGACACATTGGTCGTTGAACTGAGCATGGTTTGTGTTCAGGAGTGTGTATATTTTGACCTTAAACTTAGATATCGCATCGTGTAAGTCGCCGTCGGGTTGAACTGGATTACGGTTGGTGTCCAGGAGGGGTGTACATTACTTAAGCCAGGACCTCGCTGCACGCAGTCCTGTTATAGTTTGAGTTGCCTAGTTAGAGACTGAAGTCTAATTTGTTTTGACTGAATTCTCGAACCTAGTTTAGTATGATCCTAGTGAAAGTCTATTCCGTTACACTGAATGATTTCCATAACGCCGTTATTATTATTGATTAACATTGATTTGCAGGTTGACAATCATTTTGAAGTATTTTACCGTATCATTTTAAATGTTTTCCGTTTTCAACTATTTTGATATAATAGCAATTATGTTTTAATATTATGTAATATGGCTGGGAGAACTGCCTGAGTTGCTCCCCACTGAATTGTGGTTGTTATGTTTATAACATGGCAGGTATTATTTGTTCCGGGATTTGGTGTGAGCTAGCGAGTGGCGTGGATCCTACTCCGCTAGATTTATGATTATTTATGGATTGTTAAACCCATTTGGAGAATTTTTATTTTTTAGCCCTTTTGTAAAAAGTGGCCTTTGTATTGACTGACCGTTCTTTTTGTAAAATATAGAACATCAGTGTGTTTTAATCCCAAATCTACAATGTTTCCGCCACTGTATTGCATTAGAATTTATAGGGGATTACAGTTTGTATCAGAGCTTCGTTGCTCCTGACGCTCACACCTGATTTTAGGAAAATACTCGTAAACGATTTGAACATTAATAAAATAATAGTGAGTGATGGGTAGAAACCAAGTTAAGGACTTAACTGTTAGGTTCTCGTGTTATTGTAACTCAATGATTAGCATTGAATGTTTGTTTTATATGTCCAAGAAGAAGATAAGTGGACAAGATGTTGATGTACTGCTGCTCCAGATCGGGACAACACCTACTTAGCACTTCTAAGACCTGATGACTCGAGTGGACGACTTGGTGCTACAAAGAAGATACAATGGTGACTTTCCAGCCCAGATTCAGTTTGCTCAAGCTACAGACCAGATGATCAAGAGTAGATTCCAGTCCACGATGGTGCAGTAGAACCAGATGTGATTTCACTTTACCTAGATGCGACTTCATTTCAGTTTGGATTCAGATGGAGCGACCCAAGACTGGTATGCTCGTTTCTTTACAAGAAGATGAAGTGATCCAACTAGTTCCCTTGTGAACTCTGAAGGCATGAAGACTCTTCTCTGGTTCAAACCTTAATAGTCTAGGACCCTTGTTCTATGCTCCCAATTTCTTCTTCTTTTTCTTCTTTTACTTCTTTTCTTATTCTTCTTCTTTTACTTCTCTTATTCTTCTTCTCCTTACGAATGTTGTTGTGTTGCTGTACTACTACGACCTGATGTTGTTCGACTCTCTGCTGTCATGTGTTGTTATTCCTGCTGGCCATGGGCTGCCACTGTTCTCCCTATCAGTTTTCCTCTTCTTCTTCCAATCCTCCTCATATAAATGGTCATCTTCATTTTCGTGGCGAATCCTTGTTTTATTCTCTCATATTACCCTCTATCCTCTTGAGATTCTTTGGTTAGACTCCTGTCTTAGTGAACCCCGCGAAAGTTAAAGATGTTCGAGGTTTAGTAAACCACTTGTTACGTGTTTTGAGAGTTGTAAGTCGTACCCTATTTTCTAAGCAAGTAGGAACTTTTTGAGGATTAATTACGATGATATTAATTGATTGGTGGAATTAGGATTGTACCTTAAGAGTTGAGCTTGGATTATAATTTATTTGATTATCTAAAGTACTGAAAGAGAATCAGTTTTTGGATAGTAAGATTATATTTTATTTTGGTGGATACCTAGTACCTAACTTAGAACCGAAATAAGTGTATTTGGTGATATTGCTTGGGGTTTCCTACCTAATACTTAATGGATTAGTCGTTGACTTTTGAGGTTATAGATCATCGTTTAGAGTTCTAACCCGAGTGTTATGGTTCCATTTCAGGTTCTCGTTAAGATTTTCAGTAATTTTGGTTGACATAGATTAAACCTTGGTTCTTATGGATTAGATCATTGAGTCTGAGAAGGTTTTAACCTATGAGCTTTGGAGTTGAATGAAATAAACTTGGATGGATTATTGTTAACCTTAAGAAAGAGAAATATCTTCCAGAATCACAGTTTGAACTTATTGTGTCATTTTGAGGAATACTTTAGTGCCAATCATCCTAACGGAATTTTCGATACCTGTGCACCAACGAGATTATGGCTTCGTTGGGTGATTAAACATATTGTGGTTGCACCATTGCGATTAGAATTGATGGATTTCTGAGAGACCTTATTTAGATGACATGCTTGGAAATGTGAGTGTTTGTCATTACATTTGAGGTCGAGTGTGCCTAGGTTTGGCTTACTTTCATACCTTTTGTGAGATGGTGATGTTAAACATGTTGGTATAATCATTTTTGAGGACTTATTACCCGACCTTTGTTAAATTGGTGGATTTTGTTTAGTGTGTCCCTTACTCGAGTACTATGGGAATGTACCTCGAGTATAATCTGGTGAATCTTGAATAGTTTTAGAGCCTTATTGGTTGATTAGTTCGATCGTGTTGGGGTTTATGGAATTTCGGTAGCATGATTTGGTTCTGAGTCATTTGAGGATTCTTACCCTGTTGATTGAATGATTGAATAAGTATGTGAGACTTCGTATTGGGAGTTGTGGTATTTTATAATCTTAGAGGTTGTAGATTGTGTAAGACAACCCAGCTTTATGATATTAATGGACTTAGTATTATTTTGTGGAAATAGAACCCTTAGTTGTGGGAATCGTACTAGAAGTCTCGCGAATCTTAAACTCCTTTATAATCTTCGAGAGTTATGTTTGATTCTCGATTTCGTCCTCACCTCCGCTTCTCTCGAATTCTGCTCCTCCAACTGCTATTGGCATCCCTTCTCCCCTTTATCGAGCTTCAAAATTTTTATTTCGAATTAATCCTTAAATTTTTAACCAAGCTCCACGTTTTGGAAAAATATTTGACTAATTTAAACTTTTGAGTTATCATTTTTAAGCTTTAAAAGTTTGCTTTGTCGTTTTGGTTGAAGTTATATTTAGTTATTTTAAAGATATCTTAAAAACCTGTTTGAAATTAATTCGAAATTATTTCAAATCTTTAATTTTTGGATGATAAGAGTTTTATGAATATTTTTGTTAATTACAAATACTTGTGTCTGAGTAAATTCAACTGTTGAAAATAATTATTAAATTCGAGCTTTCATTTTGTTTTTGTTGGTGGACTTTAGGATCTATTATTGGAAGCATCTAATGACTGGTTCGAGATTTCCCAGCGCTAAGTTCAATTTCTCAAATTTTTATTTTGTTGTCTTAAATCGATTTACCGAATTTCTTAATCAAATTGTTTTACTGTTGTTTTGAAAATGTTTTGGGTACCTTTTTCCCTCGTGTTTATTTTATCAAATAATTTTACCTTGCATTTTTAATAATTTGAAAATTTTAAAACTTCGGGTAGCTTAACCCAGTTAATCTTGAAATAAATATTTACAATAAATATTTGAATTCAATTTCATATCACGTTTGAAGTTTTAAAATTTCCTTTTTAAATTGAGACTTTGATGCGAGTTAAGCATTCTAATTTTTTTTCAAGTGAAATAACTTTGTTTTATGTTATATTTTCGTGTTCCTGTAAGTTTCGGGGACGAAACTTTTTTTTTAGTGGGGAAGGTTGTAACACCCCTGATTTTTATAAATTAAATTTGTATTCCTATTTTTATTTTGTTTGCGATTTAACTTGTAATCTCTAATTTTAATTCATATCGGATTTACTTTGACTTCATCTTAATTCGTAAAATCCTTATTTGAGCTCGAATTTGCTTTTTAACTCGAAAATCGTTAATACACTTATTATTTTCTAGGAAAATTATTTTATTAAACTTTCACTGAATAATTTATTTTGTTTTCGAGAAATCAATTTAATTCATTTTTTTTCGTTGGAAATTATTTATTTATTTGTCGAGAATTCTATTCTCTTTCAAACAATTGTTTAAACTCGAGATTGACCCATTTGATTTCTCGAGTCATCTGATTATTTTTATCAACTTCGAATCTGACCCAACTATTTGATTTTACGAAAAATAAATAATATTTTACCCCATCTCGAAGTTTGGCCCTAATTCTTTTCTAATGCGATTTTAACCCGATTTATTCGTAAAACAATTATTTATTTTTACTAATGATTTCGATCAAACCGAGAATTATTTCCTGACCAATCGAGTCCGTTACCTCGTCACTAGCATATTTAATTTAAGCATATGTTTTTATTTATCCCTATTTTACTCAACCGCTCCTATCTTTAGTAGAAGTTGTTGTTACGTTCTATGCTCCAACTCTTCTGGTTTATAATCTCTCAAACTCTTCAATTTGTATTCTGTCATTATACGCAACTCGTTTCCTTTTCTCCAAGTTTTACGTAATAATCCCTCCTTTCAGCAGCTATACGGTTACATTCACCTTGTCCCCTGTCCCGACTCGTTGTTTCGCGGGTCACAATTGTGCCTCTGCTCTCTCGTGTTCCTCGTTCCTGTCAATTGCTACTTGTTCGCTGCTGCTGCGTGTCTGGCCTGTAGCTGCTGCGTGGTGGTGGTCATTGTCGTACCACTGTTCTCTGCTGTTCGTTATCACAGATGGTATCGTCATGCGTGTTCAACCCCTGCTCTGCCGGTCGGTTTTCTCCTTCTTCTTTTGCTTGTCATTCTTTTCTTCGTTGCTTCTTCTTCTTCTTATGCTGATCTGCTGCTGCGCTACAGTCGGTTGTTGTTGGTTGCTGTTGTTGTGCGCTGCTCGGTACACCTCCGTTGATGTTGCTGTTTTGGATGGTTGCGGATGCTGGCTGCTGCTGTCCTGTTCCACTGCTACTGATGTTGCGTGGTCAGTGCGTGATGTTGTTGTTATTATACTTTCTTCTTCTTCTTCTTCTTCTTATCCTTATTGTTCCTTCCTTCTTATTCTTCTTCTTATTTCCTTCTTTTCTTCTTCTGTTTCTTCTGCTGCTATACCCCTGTCGCTGCTGTCAGGCGTGTCGTTGCTGTTCGGGACTGATTTTTCGGATCGTCACTGCTGTTGTTCCTCGTACAAGCACCTCTTTTCCAGCCTATCTCGTTCGTCTTTTCGAACATATTTCGCCCTTTATTCAATCCGATCTCGATGGTAATTTAATTACTTCTTTTCTCCGTCTCGTTTTCCTCTTTTATTAACTTATAATATGGTTTAATACCATATGTTAACTTATTTTGTATGTTAGCATAGCAATTTCGACAAAGATAATTATCATAATTGACCCGGATCTCGATGAAGGTAACACATGATGGCATGACTCGGTATTGCATGATATATATGTTTTAGTTGCTCGTAGTATCATTTTAAAATCAAATTCTTATACTAGCAAGCGTGTTTAAACTATATTATAAAAATATGTTTTCGATCTTCTAAAAATATTTTAAGGCCGAGACTAAAACGTATAAATAAGAATTAATTTCTTAATTTTCGTGTTTTTAATATAAACGATCGAATTGAAAGTTTTATTGTATTTAACAAAGTTACAGCATGTTTGGAAATCTATTAGTGCTATTATACGATTTATTTCTCCTGTTTAAATAATTTATTTTTGAAAACTTTGAAAAGAGACTACTGTTTATTTTAAGTCTAGTTTATGTCCTTTAAATTTCGTATAATAATTCCAAGTATTTTGTTCACAATAAATAGTTTACGAACAGACGTCGGATTAGTCCGCGAATCTTTCAATTTTTGTAAAACCTAATTTAAAACCTTTGATAAACTTTGAATTTATTTTGGGTAATTTATGTACCTATACTTTGAAGAGTCTAATTAAGGTTCCCAATTGATCTTCTTTCAAAATCAATTTTTAAACGTATTTTATTAATGAGATACCATCGGGTGTCGAATTCTGTCAGTTTGTGAAAGTACAAGTAAAAACCTTTGCTACGTTTAAAATTTGGATTTACTCCAGAAACAAAAGTTGTAGTTAAGCTTTCAAAGTTTTCAACCTCACTGATCTTACATCGTTTTGATTTTTAATTATTTAAATATGAATTTTATAGTAATACAGTGCAAATCTGAAAAATCTGTAAATTTGTAATTTAATACTTTGAATTACTTATATTTCAACAATTAGAGAAATAATTATGATTTTGACTTTCGTTGACTTTTAATCGTTAAACATATATTTATAAAATAAGTATAATGTTTATGTCTCGAGGCCTAATATAACTATTTTATATAATTCAAATGTTAAACGATTTCTAATTATAATAATACTTATTTTGGAAAGTTAATATTTGAAGAAAGTTTCCCAAATTAGAAAGTTTCTTTTTAAGAACGTTTTGATAATCCTATCGAATTATGACAACGATTTTGTTATGGAGTTATGGAATAAGGACAAGTGTACGGGTAGAGTAATACAGTCTAGGTTATACGTTTTGCCATCAACTATAAAGCTGGTGTGTCTAGTTAGAGACACATTGGTCGTTGAACTGAGCATGGTTTGTGTTCAGGAGTGTGTATATTTTGACCTTAAACTTAGATATCGCATCGTGTAAGTCGCCGTCGGGTTGAACTGGATTACGGTTGGTGTCCAGGAGGGGTGTACATTACTCAAGCCAGGACCTCGCTGCACGCAGTCCTGTTATAGTTTGAGTTGCCTAGTTAGAGACTGAAGTCTAATTTGTTTTGACTGAATTCTCGAACCTAGTTTAGTATGATCCTAGTGAAAGTCTATTCCGTTACACTGATTGATTTCCATAACGCCGTTATTATTATTGATTAACATTGATTTGCAGGTTGACAATCATTTTAAAGTATTTTACCGTATCATTTTAAATGTTTTCCGTTTTCAACTATTTTGATATAATAGTAATTATGTTTTAATATTATGTAATATGGCTGGGAGAACTGCCTGAGTTGCTCCCCACTGAATTGTGGCTGTTATGTTTATAACATGGCAGGTATTATTTCTTCCGGGGTTTGGTGTGAGGCTGTGAGCTAGCGAGTGGCGTGGATCCTACTCCGCAAGATTTATGATTATTTATGGATTGTTAAACCCATTTGGAGAATTTTTATTTTTTAGCCCTTTTGTAAAAAGTGGCCTTTGTATTGACTGACCGTTCTTTTTGTAAAATATAGAACATCAGTGTGTTTTAATCCCAAATCTACAGTGTTTCCGCCACTGTATTGCATTAGAATTTATAGGGGATTATAGTTACAACACGAGGCCTTCCCAGGAGGTCACCCATCCTAGTACTACTCTCGCCCAAGCACGCTTGACTGCGGAGTTATTATGGGATCCGGTGCATTAGTGCTGGTATGATCGCACCAGTACATTTAAATAGCAAATATCTCTTTATTGAGTCAATTTCTGCTCTCTATTGACCCGCACAGTCGTTGTAATGATTCCGGTATACCGTCACGCTATTAGAATCTCGAAACATCGATAACTTTTCCGCTACATAACAGTTTTCAGAGGATATTAAATTATAATATACGATTTTAACTTCTGCAAATAACTGTAGTGATAAAAAAAAAAGTAAAAGGGGTGCAACAAGAGGCCTTCCCAGGAGGTCACCCATCCTAGTACTACTCTCGCCCAAGCACGCTTGACTGCGGAGTTCTGATGGGATTCGGTGCATAAGTGCTGGTATGATCGCACCCGTACATTTAAATAGCAAATATCTCTTTATTGAGTCAATTTCTGCTCTCTATTGACCGGCACAGTCGTTGTAATGCTTCCGGTATACCGTCACGCTATCAGAATCTCAAAACATCGATAACTTTTTCGCTACATGACGGTTTTCAGAGAATATTAAATTATAATACACGATTTTAACTTCTGCAAATAACTGCAGCGACAAAAAAAAAAGTAAAATGGGTGCAACACGAGGCCTCCCAGGAGGTCACCCTTCCTAGTACTACTCTCGCCCAAGCACGCTTAACTGCGGAGTTCTGATGGGGTCCGGTGTATTAGTGTTGGTATGATCACACCCGTACATTTAAATAGCAAATATCTCTTTATTGAGTCAATTTCTGCTCTCTATTGACCGGCACAGTCGTTGTAAAGCTTCTGGTATACCGTCACGCTTTTAGAATCTCAAACCATCGATAACTTTTCTGCTAGATGACGGTTTTCAAAGGATATTAAATTATAATACACGATTTTAACTTTTGCAAATAACTGCAGCGATAAAAAAAAAGTAAAAGGGGTGCAACACGAGGCCTTCCTAGGAGGTCACCCATCCTAGTACTACTCTCGCCCAAGCACACTTAACTGCGGTGTTCTGAAGGGATCCGGTACATAAGTGCTGGTATGATCGCACCCGTACATTTAAATAGCAAATATCTCTTTATTGAGTCAATTCTGCTCTAAATTGACCGGCACAGTCGTTGTAATGCTTCCGGTATACCGTCACGCTATCAGAATCTCAAAACATCAATAACTTTTTCGCTACATGACGATTTTCAGAGAATATTAAATTATAATACACGTTTTTAACTTCTGCAAATAACTGCAGCGAAAAAAAAAAAGTAAAAGGGGTGCAACACGAGGCCTTCCCAGGAGGTCACCCTTCCTTGTACTACCCTCGCCCAAGCACGCTTAACTGCAGAGTTCTGATGGGATCTGGTGCATTAGTGCTGGTATGATCGCACTCGTACATTTAAATTGCAAATATCTCTTTATTGAGTCAATTTCTGCTCTCTATTGACTGGCACAGTCGTTGTAATGCTTTCGGTATACCGTCATGCTATCAGAATCTCGAAACATCGATAACTTTTCCGCTACATGACTGTTTTCAGAGGATGGTAAATTATAATACACGAATTTAACTTCTGCAAATAACTGCAGCGATAAAAAAAAAGTAAAAGGGGTGCAACACGAGGCCTTCCCAGGAGGTCAGCCTTCCTAGTACTACTCTCGCCCAAGCACGCTTAACTGCGGAGTTCTGATGGGATCCGGTGTATTAGTGCTCGTATGATCGCACCCGTACATTTAAATAGCAAATATCTCTTTATTGAGTCAATTTCTGCTCTCTATTGACTGGCACAGTCGTTGTAATGCTTCCGGTATACCGTCATGCTATCAGAATCTCGTAACATCGATAACTTTTATGCTACATGACGGTTTTCAGAGGATGGTAAATTATAATACACGATTTTAACTACTGTAAACAACTGCAGCGATAAAAAAAATTATTAAAAGGGTAACAACACGAGGTCTTCCCAGGAGGTCACCCATCCTAGTACTACTCTCGCCCAAGTACGCTTGACTGCGGAGTTCCGATGAGATCCGGTGCATTAGTGCTGGTATGATTGCACCGTACATTTAAATAGCAAATATCTCTTTATTGAGTCAATTTCGGCTCTCTATTGACCGGCACAGTCGTTGTAATGTTTCCGGTATACCGTCATGCTATCAGAATCTCAAAACATCGATAACTTTTCCGCTACATGACGGTTTTCAGAGAATATTAAAATATAATACACGATTTTAACTTCTGCAAATAACTGCAGCAATAAAAAAAAAGTAAAAGGGGTGCAACACGAGGCATTCCCAGGAGGTCACCCATCCTAGTACTACTCTCGCCCAAGCATGCTTGACTGCGGAGTTCTGATGAGATCCGGTGCATTAGTGCTGGTATGATCGCACCCGTACATTTATATAGCAAATATCTCCTTATTGAGTCAATTTCTGCTCTCTATTGACCGGCACAGTCGTTGTAATGTTTCCGGTATACCGTCATGCTATCAGAATCTCAAAACATCGATAACTTTTCCGCTACATGACGGTTTTCAGAGAATATTAAATTATAATACACGATTTTAACTTCTGCAAATAACTGCAGCGACAAAAAAAAAAAGTAAAATGGGTGCAACACGAGGCCTTCCCAGGAGGTCACCCTTCCTAGTACTACTCTCGCCCAAGCACGCTTAACTGCGGAGTTCTGATGGGGTCCGGTGTATTAGTGTTGGTATGATCACACCCGTACATTTAAATAGCAAATATCTCTTTATTGAGTCAATTTCTGCTCTCTATTGACCGGCACAGTCGTTGTAAAGCTTCTGGTATACCGTCACGCTTTTAGAATCTCAAACCATCGATAACTTTTCTGCTAGATGACGGTTTTCAAAGGATATTAAATTATAATACACGATTTTAACTTTTGCAAATAACTGCAGCGATAAAAAAAAAGTAAAAGGGGTGCAACACGAGGCCTTCCCAGGAGGTCACCCATCCTAGTACTACTCTCGCCCAAGCACACTTAACTGCGGTGTTCTGAAGGGATCCGGTACATAAGTGCTGGTATGATCGCACCCGTACATTTAAATAGCAAATATCTCTTTATTGAGTCAATTCTGCTCTAAATTGACCGGCACAGTCGTTGTAATGCTTCCGGTATACCGTCACGCTATCAGAATCTCAAAACATCAATAACTTTTTCGCTACATGACGATTTTCAGAGAATATTAAATTATAATACACGTTTTTAACTTCTGCAAATAACTGCAGCGAAAAAAAAAAGTAAAAGGGGTGCAACACGAGGCCTTCCCAGGAGGTCACCCTTCCTTGTACTACCCTCGCCCAAGCACGCTTAACTGCAGAGTTCTGATGGGATCTGGTGCATTAGTGCTGGTATGATCGCACTCGTACATTTAAATTGCAAATATCTCTTTATTGAGTCAATTTCTGCTCTCTATTGACTGGCACAGTCGTTGTAATGCTTTCGGTATACCGTCATGCTATCAGAATCTCGAAACATCGATAACTTTTCCGCTACATGACTGTTTTCAGAGGATGGTAAATTATAATACACGAATTTAACTTCTGCAAATAACTACAGCGATAAAAAAAAAGTAAAAGGGGTGCAACACGAGGCCTTCCCAGGAGGTCAGCCTTCCTAGTACTACTCTCGCCCAAGCACGCTTAACTGCGGAGTTCTGATGGGATCCGGTGTATTAGTGCTCGTATGATCGCACCCGTACATTTAAATAGCAAATATCTCTTTATTGAGTCAATTTCTGCTCTCTATTGACTGGCACAGTCGTTGTAATGCTTCCGGTATACCGTCATGCTATCAGAATCTCGTAACATCGATAACTTTTATGCTACATGACGGTTTTCAGAGGATGGTAAATTATAATACACGATTTTAACTACTGTAAACAACTGCAGCGATAAAAAAAATATTAAAAGGGTTACAACACGAGGTCTTCCCAGGAGGTCACCCATCCTAGTACTACTCTCGCCCAAGTACGCTTGACTGCGGAGTTCCGATGAGATCCGGTGCATTAGTGCTGGTATGATTGCACCGTACATTTAAATAGCAAATATCTCTTTATTGAGTCAATTTCGGCTCTCTATTGACCGGCACAGTCGTTGTAATGTTTCCGGTATACCGTCATGCTATCAGAATCTCAAAACATCGATAACTTTTCCGCTACATGACGGTTTTCAGAGAATATTAAAATATAATACACGATTTTAACTTCTGCAAATAACTGCAGCAATAAAAAAAAAGTAAAAGGGGTGCAACACGAGGCATTCCCAGGAGGTCACCCATCCTAGTACTACTCTCGCCCAAGCATGCTTGACTGCGGAGTTCTGATGAGATCCGGTGCATTAGTGCTGGTATGATCGCACCCGTACATTTATATAGCAAATATCTCCTTATTGAGTCAATTTCTGCTCTCTATTGACCGGCACAGTCGTTGTAATGTTTCCGGTATACCGTCATGCTATCAGAATCTCAAAACATCGATAACTTTTCCGCTACATGACGGTTTTCAGAGAATATTAAAATATAATACACGATTTTAACTTCTGCAAATAACTGCAGCAATAAAAAAAAAGTAAAAGGGGTGCAACACGAGGCCTTCCCAGGAGGTCACCCATCCTAGTACTACTCTCGCCCAAGCATGCTTGACTGCGGAGTTCTGATGAGATCCGGTGCATTAGTGCTGGTATGATCGCACCCGTACATTTATATAGCAAATATCTCCTTATTGAGTCAATTTCTGCTCTCTATTGACCGGCACAGTCGTTGTAATGCTTCCGGTATATCGTCACGCTATCAGAATCTCGAAACATCGATAACTTTTCCGCTACATGATGGTTTTCAAAGAATATTAAATTATAATACACGATTTTAACTTCTGCAAATAACTGCAGCGATAAAAAAAAAGTAAAAGGGGTGCAACACGAGGCCTTCCCAGGAGGTCACCCATCCTAGTACTACTCTCGCCCAAGCACGCTTAATTGCGGAGTTCTGATGGGATCCGGTGCATTAGTGCTGGTATGATCGGACTCGTACATTTAAATTGCAAATATCTCTTTATTGAGTCAATTTCTGCTCTCTATTGACCGACACAGTCGTTGTAATGCTTTCGGTATACCGTCATGCTATCAGAATCTCGAAACATCGATAACTTTTCCGCTACATGACGGTTTTCAGAGGATGGTAAATTATAATACACGAATTTAACTTCTGCAAATAACTGCAGCGATAAAAAAAAAGTAAAAGGGGTGCAACACGAGGCCTTCCCAGGAGGTCAGCCTTCCTAGTACTACTCTCGCCCAAGCACGCTTAACTGCGGAGTTCTGATGGGATCCGGTGTATTAGTGCTCGTATGATCGCACCCGTACATTTAAATAGCAAATATCTCTTTATTGAGTCAATTTCTGCTCTCTATTGACTGGCACAGTCGTTGTAATGCTTCCGGTATACCGTCATGCTATCAGAATCTCGTAACATCGATAACTTTTATGCTACATGACGGTTTTCAGAGGATGGTAAATTATAATACACGATTTTAACTACTGTAAACAACTGCAGCGATAAAAAAAAATATTAAAAGGGTTACAACACGAGGTCTTCCCAGGAGGTCACCCATCCTAGTACTACTCTCGCCCAAGTACGCTTGACTGCGGAGTTCCGATGAGATCCGGTGCATTAGTGCTGGTATGATTGCACCGTACATTTAAATAGCAAATATCTCTTTATTGAGTCAATTTCGGCTCTCTATTGACCGGCACAGTCGTTGTAATGTTTCCGGTATACCGTCATGCTATCAGAATCTCAAAACATCGATAACTTTTCCGCTACATGACGGTTTTCAGAGAATATTAAAATATAATACACGATTTTAACTTCTGCAAATAACTGCAGCAATAAAAAAAAAGTAAAAGGGGTGCAACACGAGGCCTTCCCAGGAGGTCACCCATCCTAGTACTACTCTCGCCCAAGCATGCTTGACTGCGGAGTTCTGATGAGATCCGGTGCATTAGTGCTGGTATGATCGCACCCGTACATTTATATAGCAAATATCTCCTTATTGAGTCAATTTCTGCTCTCTATTGACCGGCACAGTCGTTGTAATGCTTCCGGTATATCGTCACGCTATCAGAATCTCGAAACATCGATAACTTTTCCGCTACATGATGGTTTTCAAAGAATATTAAATTATAATACACGATTTTAACTTCTGCAAATAACTGCAGCGATAAAAAAAAAGTAAAAGGGGTGCAACACGAGGCCTTCCCAGGAGGTCACCCATCCTAGTACTACTCTCGCCCAAGCACGCTTAATTGCGGAGTTCTGATGGGATCCGGTGCATTAGTGCTGGTATGATCGCACTCGTACATTTAAATTGCAAATATCTCTTTATTGAGTCAATTTCTGCTCTCTATTGACCGACACAGTCGTTGTAATGCTTCCGGTATACCGTCACGCTATCAGAATCTCAAAACATCGATATTTTTTCCGCTACATGACGGTTTTCAGAGAATATTAAATTATAATACACGATTTTAACTTCTGTAAATAACTGCAGCGATAAAAAATATATTAAAAGGGTTGGAACACGAGGCCTTCCCAGGAGGTCACCCATCCTAGTACTACACTCGCCCAAGCACGCTTGACTGCGGAGTTCTGATGGGATCCGGTGCATTAGTGCTGGTATGATCGCACCCGTACATTTAAACAGCAAATATCTCCTTATTGAGTCAATTTCTGCTCTCTATTGAGTCAATATCTCCTAATGATTCCGTTATACCGTCACGCTATTAGAATCTCGAAACATCGATAACTTTTCTGCTACATGACAGTTTTCAGAGGATATTAAATTATAATACATGATTTTAACTTCTTGTGGACATGACATAGGTCCACCCCGACGCGGCCACGCGCGGGTTTCGGTAGGCGAATGAATCTCCATATGAGAATGGATCGAATTGAAATTTAGGTCTATGTGGAGTCGCCACCGAATTTTATGGTTATTCGGAACCGTTCGAGCCCACTCTATGTCGTAGTGGGCCGTAACAAAATACGGCCCATTTCCGATGTCAGAGTTTATTGGGCTCGTCCCTTTGCATTTGATACCAATACCAACGTTATCGGATATTGTGTATTGAATGACTCTCGTTCGCCAACGGTTTCGGGCATCCGGAAACCGAGGTTCTGAGGAAGGGGTGAGGGTACGTGTTGGGAAGCCCACAAAGGACACCCAACCCCGCCCGCACTTTAGCGGCCTCTACTAAGAATTCGAATGACTTACAATACGCGCGTTAGTAAAACGGGAAAATGATATGCAAAGATTTATTTTCCCTAAACATGCGAATGGAATTGAAAGGGTTTCTAAGTCAATTTAATACAACTAAAATTAACGTCAAAGTTGTATTTTAGCATGCGGGTTCATTTAGTATAATAAACGAATAATAATTAAATTGACATAAGAAACAAAAAACGCGTTAGTAACGATATAACGATATAACGAATAATAACGGTTTGCAAATATTGAATTGAATTGAAAAGATGCAAATATGAGGATGCATGATTTGAAAAGATAGTATGCACATGATTAATTATGCACATGTGACCTAAGTCATAAAATACTATCGAGTTTTGAAAAATAGAATAATGTACGACTCACGTTTTAGTCGTCATGAAGCTACTCGATCGAGTGGTCGATGGACTCGATCGAGTAGGCCTGTAAAAAGCGATTCTGTTTTGCGTTATGGACCATACTCGGCCGAGTTATTAACCAACTCGGTCGAGTACATGGCCACTCAACCGAGTTACTGTGAGACTCGATCGAGTGGTGATCGTAATTAGCATTCTGACTTGATTTTGAGGTGTCACTCGATCGAGTAACTAAGGCACTCGGTCGAGTGGCACCTGTACGAACTTGGTTCGTTTGCAATTTAATTATTGATTTTGAAATTGCTTTTGATTTTGATAATTCGACGGTTTTACCGAATCGGACATAAATATTGCACAATTTATGTTCGACTTGGTTTTTTATAAATCGCGAATTTGTTGAACCGAATATAAATATTGTTGAATTTATACTCGATTCTAATTTTGAATACTCGTTATATCCCATATTCGATTATTTGAATCGATATAGAATATTAGAGTAAAAAAAAAAAAAAAGATAAATTGATTTAGTCGTTTTAAATTAATTATCGTGATATGAACAAATCACGCTAATTAATTCATATGACTTGATTGTTAGATTCGATATCCAATTATGAAATTGGTATCGAATCTAAAATCGACTCTTTACTTGAATAAAAACTTGATTCCCTTGACTTCTCCGACATCGAAAGAAATCCCTAGGGATTGTGATGTCGGATCCGTGTCAACGGGTTTCGACACTTATTAAAATTGATTTTAAAAAAAGATGAATGTAAAAAATCGATGATGATGATGACGAGAAATAATAATGAATGGTTGTTTAAGTTGATTTATCTCAATAATCAAACAATCGGGGTACCGGGATAAGCGACCGACGACGCGTGTGCAGTACACTTGTATATGCGGTTTTCCTTATCCCGGTATCCTTCTTACTCGACACAAATCGATAAATATTTTAGTATTTTAATATTAGTAGTATTATCGATATTAAGGTGCATTAAATAAAATAACAAAAAACGAAAAAAAAGGAGATGAAGATGACGTGAGAAAGGGAGGAAAGAAATAGAGGGTTTTGACACCCTCAACCTACATGTTCTTGTCTCGGTGCGGACTCGTAACCGTGGCTTCAACACAAGAGTCTTCGAGGTTTTATGTAGATTAAGTTATGGTGGCTCGGGATTGATTTCCTAAAACTAGGTTTAGGGTTTTTTGCTAGTGTAGGATTAGTAGGTTTTTTTATTAGGGTTTGTAAGGATGTGTGTATGATTGCTCTAGGGTTTTTTTAGGTTGTAAAAAGATTGGTTGCATGTGTGTTGCATGAGGTTGCTTATATAGGCAAAGGCAAGGGCACCTTGGTGTCTAGGGTTTTGTGCCTTGACAGACTTGATTTGATGGCCCGTTTGGAGGTGGATCGTGGGTGAGCTAGTCGGAAACGGCTTTGACCGGGTTTTAATCCGGTCGCTAAAAGTCGGTTTTATTTCCGGTGTCGGTTTTGGCCCAAATTAGTCTTGTTTGACTCGGAATGATCCACTGGGCCTGGATTTGAGGTCTGTTTGGTGAGATTTGTACTCCGTAAGTGTGTTAGCCAGCGATTAATGGATTTGAGCCCGTATCCGAGCGCGTAGAGACACGTTAACGTTCGATTATCATCGGGTGTTTTTTGGAAACTGCCATAGATACCTGGCGGTCAAAATGCGGGTGTCTACAGAGCCCCCACTCTGACTGAGGCTTGGACAGGGCGAAAGTTAGAGTAGCTACCAAGCCCGTTAAGACCTGGTAGACTTCCGGTCTGGTCGTTTATAGTCCATTAGACTCGCGTGAAGGGCTCGCCAGCCATAAGACAGAAATCATACCTGAGCTTGATGATTGTACTCCATGGGGAATTTAGGCTTGTCGCATAAGCCCTGGGTGTGCCTGTGTGTTGGTCCATCCCTTGCTATCCCGGAAAATGCTGTTGGGGAGATTTGATGGCTTGCATGTTTTTGCTTGAGTCGTACCTGTATAAGTTACATAAAATGCATGCAACACGTAGGTAGTAAAATGACTCGTGTTGGGGAAAATGAGTTTTGAAGTTTTTGAAATTTTGAATTTGAAATCCTGAAAGCAATCACGAGCTAGGTTTTCAAAATGGAAAGGGGTAGAAAAGAAATTCGCAGTTTAAATAGACTGAAATCTGACCTTGTCGAAAAGGATCTTTTTTCAAATGGCTAAATTTTGCAAATTTCAAAGTGGAATTTGAAGAGATGGGCCTACAGACAAACTCGACTCTGGACGCGACAGGACGAGTTGGCTGACACGGACGGGACTCTCTAAGGGTTGGACCGTGACTTGGTAGGGATGTGGGCCGCCTAACAAGACTCTTAAGTTGCGCTATCCCGTAGCCTAGGCGAGTGGCAACACGGTTGTACATCGAAATGGGATAGATATGTTATAGGGGACTGGCAGTAGTCTGTAATGAGACTGTTTTAGTCTGGTGCCTTTCTGGATTTCTGATTTTAGGGTACATTTCCAAAGTGGGTATTGCCTCGAGTCCTGAAAGATTCTCATCTTCGACTGAGCCGAGTACTAGAACACACTACAGAAAGGAAGTTAGATTTTTTTTGTATCTGGATTTTGTGAGTGGATGGAGAACTTCTGCCTAGGAGAAGCCCCCGGGACAACAAAGCTAGCTGTTGAGAACATGATGGTATCGTGACCGGAATAATGGTACTTTTTGAATGTGTGTCAATGTGGGTGGTTGTGCCCCTGTTGAAAGGATGCCTACGTATTCACGTGTAGTGAAATCAAACCATGCCGTAGTTCAGTGTTGAAAGATATATTATGGTGCCTAGTTTAATAGGACTTTGTGTGTAACTAGCCATAGCAATGGTGTAGGCTAGGTGCATTCCCAATGATGTCTTGATCAAAGGGCTAGAATGGTTAGGATATTGATTCTGTGACTGTGAGCATTCTTCGGGATAGTCCCCAGAGGTGGTGTGCACTATTTGGTAGGGCAGAGCACGGATCGGATATCCGATCCGAATCAGATTTTCGGATCGGATATCCGATCCGAAAATCCGAAAATTTTAATATCCGATATCCGATCCGAATCACTTCGGATATCCGATTTTTGATATCCGAAAATTTCGGATCGGATATCCAAAATATCCGATATCCGATTTGGTTGAGATTTTTGGTCAAATAAAATTCTAAATAAAGTTCAATTCAACTAGAAAAATCCTAATCTTAGTTAATCTAATATTATACAGAGTATACTATTCTATATTTTAAGACAATACAAAAATGTCACCAAGCCTTAATTAAAATGAATTAAATTATAACCTACTTACATTAGAATACACTGACCCAATATAAAAAATAAAAAAAATAACTCATTGTTCGGATCGGATATCCGAAAAAATTATTTTGGATATCCGAATCCGATCCGATATCCGAAACTTTCGGATCGGATATCCGATCCGAAATCATTTTTCGGATCGAATATCCGATTTTTCTGATCGAATACGAATCGGATAACGGATCGGATTCGGATAATCGGATAATTTGCTCAGCCCTACTATTTGGGCATGCTCTATGCCGACTGCAAGTTGAGTTCCCGTGTTCGGGGTTGGTAACTGGATTGGATAATTTTGGAAACGTGGTGCTAGGAAGTAAGTGGCTTTGATGATTCGAAATCTGGAGCTCGATTTTGTGGAGCTGAGGCTTCGAGGGTAAGGCATTGTAATGTGGTAGGAAAGGGGGAAGTCGAGTAATGATGGCTCGAACTTCGATTGGGCTGGTTTGATAATGTGGGATCTAGTTTCCATGTCTGGCCCTAATGGTTAGGGGTATCCTATGGAGCTTGAATCCTCAAAATTCCGGGCTGTCTGTAGCCTAGGTCTCGTAGAGGTCTTGAGGGTTGTAATGTGGGAAGGCTGAGTGTGGTGTTAGCTGACCAACTTGATTGTCACTCCCCTATTGGATGGTATTGATAATTTTGAATTTGACCGTACCCCGGTCAAAGAATTTTCACTTGAGTTGACCGTTGACCACGGTCATGGGTATTTGATTTTTTTGATTGACCTCTTAGCCCCGGTCATGGGTTTTTTGAATTTTTGCTGGCTGACCTCTTAGCCCTTGTCATGGGTTTTTTTTTAATGTTGGTAGACCTCTCAGCCCCGGTCATGGGTTTCTTGAATTTTGGTTGACCTCTCAGCCCCGGTCATGGGGTTTTTTGAATGTTGGTTGACCTCTCAGCCCCGGTCATGGGTTTTTTGAATTTTTTTCGTCCAGTTTTTTTGTTGGTCAGACTAACACCAAAGGTAGGGATCGGTTGATCTTATCGGACGGGTGTTTGTTGTGGGAAATGGGCTTGCCTCCCGTCTTAGACCCAAACTAGAAGACTACCCAGATTTGTCATAGGATTCGATATGCTCCTGCTAAGGGTAGTTATGTGGCTTTTCTATACCAGACATGGAATAGGTAAAAGGAAAACACGGGCTCGGTTTCCTGCAGTCATTATAGATGTGCCTATAATAGTCACGTGCATGTGCTCACAGTGTATGATGGTGTTCATCATGTTCTCGGAAACACGTAAGGAAAGTATATATGAGAAAGAATATTGAAAGCTGATTTTATTGAATTTTGAAAAAGAGGACAGAATACAACAGACTCTGACTCTGACTTAGACTTTGACTTTGACTTTGAAAGAAATGGTACATCCTAGACTCGGACTCAGACTCAGACTTAAATCAAATCCGGACTCTCGGATGATGTTGTCATTAGTCGTCGGCTTCTAAGGACTCGAGTTGATGTCCAGTATAGCCTTCGGTAGAAGCTTCGCCGAGATCTTCATTATATCGAAGATCGTCTTCAATTCTAATGCCCATTTCGGTAAGCACGACAAAGTTTGAAATGCCGGCATACCTAAGATGGACGCGGTAAGAAGGTAGGAGGTTGTTGATGAACGCCTCCACTAGTGTCTTCTCGTTGGGCTTGTTTACCAACTTTACACTCTCGGCCCTCCATCTTTGAAGATATTTAGTGAACCCATCTTCGGGCTCTTGGGCCATGACTTCCAGAGTACGCATTTTAGTCTGGATCTCGATATTATCAGCGTAGTTCCGAGCGAACTCCGTTTCCACGTCATCTTAAGTCGAGTATTTCTTGGAATCGAGCCCGTAGTACCAGGCTTTAGGGTGCTTCTCGAGGGAGGAAGGGAATAAGTGCTTAAACATGGTGGACTTTACCCCTTTGACCGCCATGAAATCTTTGAAAGCCCGGATGTGATGGACCGGGTCTTCAGTACCCTCAAACATTGGAATTCCCGTAAGGTTGAGGTCAGCAGGTAGCTCGTCATTCAAAGGTGAATAAGTACGAGCATTTTCGGCGTGGATCGAGTTGTTCGTCGATAAGTGGACTTGCTCTTCGAGCCTTCGAACAACTCTGATCAATTCAGCTATGGGCCCAGTGGGCTCAGCTCCTTCAACTGGGGCGGTTTTCTCCACGGTGCTTAGGCGGGTGGATAAAGTCGCTTGGTTAGCCTGGATGGCAGCCAGTTGGGTCTCGATCTTGGTCAAAGCATTTTTCAACTCGTCCATTTTGTGTTGATGTCTGGTTTCGGGTGGCCTGTCTGTAAGAACACCACGTAATCAGAGAGGTTGCTTCGGAGCCCAGACTCACCAAGGCATAGGAAATAGCGCAAGAGGAGGGACGGCCCCTGTTTGACTCGGGTTAGACTCCCCTAAGACAAATGTGTAGGGTACGATTCTCGGATTGACTGTGATTAATCACTCGTCGGAGAATGGCCCCCCAGGTGATACTAAAGACTTTGATAGGACTCAGATGGTGTGACATCTAAGTGACTCCAAAGTGGGTTATGTGAGACACGTGTAAGACATGACCCTTAGGGCAATCGTGATTGATTGCCATGTTAAGGGGTAGCCTCAGAGTGGGATCGATAATTTTGTTAAGACTCGAGTGTTTGTCGAGTGACCCTTAGACGTAAGGACCGCGAACCTTTGTTGTAGGGCTATGCCTTGTAAAAAGGTTGACTCGGAAAAGACACCTAGACGGGTGACTTGTGAAAGGTGGGCCTTCCTTAGAATTCGGCATGTGGGCCGAGTCCTGCTCGAAGAAAGGTCCATGTGAGACATTTCTCAGACTTTGGACTCGATTGTGTAGACGGGCCCTCCTTTGTAGGAGTATGTCCTACGTAGGTGGGCCTTGCCTTAGTTTAATAAGGCGGACTGGGATAGGGAAGAAACTCGCGATGTAAAATCGACGGAGTTTCGACGCTAAAGACCTTGACAACTTAAAACTCTACCCGACACTGCTAAATACGGGAAGTCCTAGAAGTGGAAGGTTTTGAAAATTGATGATTTTTGAAAGAGGACCGAGTGGACTCGGTGAATGGCCAAATTTCCGAAAAAGAGGACGAAAAGTCATTGGGCCACGGGTTTTGAAAGTTCGAAATAATTTTCGAGTTTTGAATCGGGCAGCATACCGTCTAGAAAATAGGCTATTTTGAGTAAAATCATAAGTCCTAAATTCGGTATGTGTCCCGGGATTTGAAATTGAATAGTTTGAAAGAGATGCAATCTTTGAAAAAAGACGGTTTTTTTTTAAAATGACTCGGAAACCAAGTAGCACGTAGTCACACAAGCATTATAACGACGCCATGTATGCTCTATACTAAGTCTCGGTCGGTCTATAGAGGGTCTATACCAGTGTGCATAGTCTAGACGTTGATCGGGACGGACTTCCTAAGTCGAGTTGATCTTAGAACATGCCTCGAAACCCACTCGAATCGACTACGGACACCTTTTGACATATCCATATTGGAGTACATCAACGGTATAGTGGGACGTCGGTCGCGAGTACCGGCCCGGGAAAATATGGGTTATGCATGAACCGTAAAACTAAAACGCGTATTGTATTTGTCAAACGATTTCTATTCGAGTCTCACCTTGAGGATGCCGATGGTAAGTCATACATCAGTTAATCCCCAGCGGAGTCGCCAAATTGTGGACATGACATAGGTCCACCCCGACGCGGCCACGCGCGGGTTTGGGTAGGCGAATGAATCTCCATATGAGAATGGATCGAATTGAAATTTAGGTCTATGTGGAGTCGCCACCGAATTTTATGGTTATTCGGAACCGTTCGAGCCCACTCTATGTCGTAGTGGGCCGTATACAAAATACGGCCCATTTCCGATGTCAGAGTTTATTGGGCTCGTCCCTTTGCATTTGATACCAATACCGACGTTATCGGATATTGTGTATTGAATGACTCTCGTTCGCCAACGGTTTCGGGCATCCGGAAACCGAGGTTCTGAGTAAGGGGTGAGGGTACGTGTTGGGAAGCCCACAAAGGACACCCAACCCCGCCCGCACTTTAGCGGCCTCTACTAAGAATTCGAATGACTTACAATACGCGCGTTAGTAAAACGGGAAAATGATATGCAAAGATTTATTTTCCCTAAACATGCGAATGGAATTGAAAGGGTTTCTAAGTCAATTTAATGCAACTAAAATTAACGTCAAAGTTGTATTTTAGCATGCGGGTTCATTTAGTATAATAAACGAATAATAATTAAATTGACAAAAGAAACAAAAAACGCGTTAGTAACGATATAACGATATAACGAATAATAACGGTTTGCAAATATTGAATTGAATTGAAAAGATGCAAATATGAGGATGCTTGATTTGAAAAGATAGTATGCACGTGATTAACTATGCACATGTGACCTAAGTCATAAAATACTATCGAGTTTTGAAAAATAGAATAATGTACGACTCACGTTTTAGTCGTCATGAGGCTACTCGATCGAGTGGTCGATGGACTCGATCGAGTAGGCCTGTAAAAAGCGATTCTGTTTTGCGTTATGGACCATACTCGGCCGAGTTATTGACCAACTCGGTCGAGTACATGGCCACTCGACCGAGTCACTGTGAGACTCGATCGAGTGGTGATCGTAATTAGCATTCTGACTTGATTTTGAGGTGTCACTCGATCGAGTGACTAAGGCACTCGGTCGAGTGGCACCTGTACGAACTTGGTTCGTTTGCATTTTAATTATTGATTTTGAAATTGCTTTTGATTTTTGATAATTCGACGGTTTTACCGAATCAGACATAAATATTGCACAATTTATGTTCGACTTGGTTTTTTATAAATCGCGAATTTGTTGAACCGAATATAAATATTGTTGAATTTATACTCGATTCTAATTTTGAATACTCGTTATATCCCATATTCGATTATTTGAATCGATATAGAATATTAGAGTAAAAAAAAAAAAAAACATAAATTGATTTAGTCGTTTTAAATTAATTATCGTGATATGAACAAATCACGCTAATTAATTCATATGACTTGATTGTTAGATTCGAAAATCGACGCTTTACTTGAATAAAAACTTGATTCCCTCGACTTCTCCGACATCGAAATAAATCCCTAGGGATTGTGATGTCGGATCCGTGTCAACGGGTTTCGACCCTTATTAAAATTGATTTTAAAAAAAGATGAATGTAAAAAATCGATGATGATGATGACGAGAAATAATAACGAATGGTTGTTTAAGTTGATTTATCTCAATAATCAAACAATCGGGGTACCGGGATAAGCGACCGATGACGCGTGTGCAGTACACTTGTATATGCGGTTTTCCTTATCCCGGTATCCTTCTTACTCGACACAAATCGATAAATATTTTAGTATTTTAATATTAGTAGTATTATCGATATTAAGGTGCAATAAATAAAATAACAAAAAACGAAAAAAAAGGAGATGAAGATGACGTGAGAAAGGGAGGAAAGAAATAGAGGGTTTTGACACCCTCAACCTACATGTTCTTGTCTCAGTGCGGACTCGTAACCGTGGCTTCAACACAAGAGTCTTCGAGGTTTTATGTAGATTAAGCTATGGTGGCTCGGGATTGATTTCCTAAAACTAGGTTTAGGGTTTTTTGCTAGTTTAGGATTACTAGGTTTTTTGATTAGGGTTTATAAGGATGTGTGTATGATTGCTCTAGGGTTTTTTTAGGTTGTAAAAAAATTGGTTGCATGTGTGTTGCATGAGGTTGCTTATACAGGCAAAGGCACCTTGGTGTTTAGGGTTTTGTGCCTTGACGAACTTGATTTGATGGCCCGTTTGGAGGTGGACCGTGGGTGAGCTAGTCGGAAACGGCATTGACCGGGTTTTAATCCGGTCGCTAAAAGTCGGTTTTATTTCCGGTGTCGGTTTTGGCCCAAATTAGTCTTGTTTGACTCGGAATGATCCACTGGGCCTGGATTTGAGGTCCGTTTGGTGAGATTTGTACTCCGTAAGTGTGTTAGCCAGCGATTATTGGATTTGAGCCCGTATCCGAGCGCGTAGAGACACGTTAGCGTCCGATAATCATCGGGTGTTTTTTGGAAACTGCCATAGACACCTGGCGGTCAAAATGCGAGTGTCTACACTTCTGCAAATAACTGCAGTTATAAAAATAAAGTAAATGGGGTGCAACACGAGGCCTTCCCAGGAGGTCACCCATCCTAGTACTACTCTCGCCCAAGCACGCTTAATTGCGGAGTTCTGATGGGATTCGGTGCATAAGTGCTGGTATGATCGCACCCGTACATTTAAATAGCAAATATCTCTTTATTGAGTCAATTTCTGCTCTCTATTGACCGGCACAGTCGTTGTAATGCTTACGGTATACCGTCACGCTATCAGAATCTCAAAACATCGATAACTTTTCCGCTACATGACGGTTTTCAGAGAATATTAAATTATAATACACGATTTTAACTTCTGTAAATAACTGCAGCGATAAAAAAAAATATTAAAAGGGTTGCAACACGAGGCCTTCCCAGGAAGTCACCCATCCTAGTACTACTCTCGCCCAAGCACGCTTGACAGCGGAGTTCTGATGGGATCCGGTGCATTAGTGCTGGTATAATCGCACCCGTACATTTAAATAGCAAATATCTCCTTATTGAGTCAATTTCTCCTATCTGATGACCGGCACAGTCGTTGTAATGCTTCCGGTATACAATCACGCTATCAGAATCTCGAAACATCGATAACTTTTACGCTACATGACGGTTTTCAGAGGATATTAAATTATAATACACGATTTTAACTTCTGTAAATAACTGCAGCGATAAAAAATATATTAAAAGGGGTGCAACACGAGGCCTTTCCAGGAGGTCACCCATCCTAGTACTACTCTCGCCCAAGCACGCTTAATTGCGGAGTTCTGATGGGATTCGGTGCATTAGTGCTGGTATGATCGCACCCGTACATTTAAATAGCAAATGTCTCTTTATTGAGTCAATTTCTGCTCTCTATTGACCGGCACAGTCGTTGTAATGCTTCCGGTATACCGTCACGCTATGAGAATCTCTAAACATCGATAACTTTTCCGCTACATGACGGTTTTCAGAGGATGGTAAATTATAAGACACGATTTTAACTTCTGTAAACAAATGCAGCGATAAAAAAAAATATATTAAAAGGGTTACAACACGAGGCCTTCCCAGGAGGTCACCCATCCTTGTACTACTCTCGCCCAAGCACGCTTGACTACGGAGTTCTTATGGGATCCGGTGCATTAGTGCTGGTATGATCGCACCCGTACATTTAATTAGCAAATATCTCCTTATTTAGTCAATTTCTGCTCTCTATTGACCCGCACAGTCGTTGTAATGATTTCGGTATACCGTCACGCTATCGGAATCTCAAAAGATCGATAACTTTTCCGCTACATGACGGTTTTCAGAGAATATTAAATTATAATACACGATTTTAACTTTTGTAAATAACTGCAGCGATAAAAAAAAATATTAAAAGGGTTGCAACACGAGGCCTTCCCAGAAGGTCACCCATCCTAGTACTACTCTCGCCCAAGCACGCTTGACTGCGGAGTTGTGATGGGATCCGGTGCATTAGTGCTGGTATAATCGCACCCGTACATTTAAATAGCAAATATCTCCTTATTGAGTCAATTTCTGCTCTCTATTGACCCGCACAGTCGTTGTAATGATTTCGGTATACCGTCACGCTATCAGAATCTCAAAACATCGATAACTTTTCCGCTACATGACGGTTTTCAGAGAATATTAAATTATAATACACGATTTTAACTTTTGTAAATAACTGCAGCGATAAAAAAAAATATTAAAAGGGTTGCAACACGAAGCCTTCCCAGAAGGTCACCCATCCTAGTACTACTCTCGCCCAAGCACGCTTGACTGCGGAGTTCTGATGGGATCCGGTGCATTAGTGCTGGTATGATCGTACCCGTACATTTAAATAGCAAATATCTCCTTATTGAGTCAATTTCTGCCCTCTATTGACCGGCACAGTCGTTGTAATGATTCCAGTATACCGTCACGCTATCAGAATCTCGAAACATCGATAACTTTTACGCTACATGACGGTTTTCAGAGGATATTAAATTACAATACACGATTTTAACTTCTGCAAATAACTACAGCGATAAAAAAAAGTAAAAGGGGTGCAACACGAGGCCTTCCCAGGAGGTCACCCATCCTAGTATTACTCTCGCCCAAGCACGCTTGACTGCGGAGTTCTGATGGGAACCAGTGCATTAGTGCTGGTATGATCGCACCCGTACATTTAAATATTAAATATCTCCTTATTGAGTCAATTTCTGCTCTCTATTGACCCGCACAGTCGTTGTAATGATTCCGGTATACCGTCACGCTGTCAGAATCTCAAAACATCGATAAATTTTCCGCTACATGACGGTTTTCAGAGAATATTAAATTATAATACACGATTTTAACTTCTGTAAATAACTGCAGCGATAAAAAAAAAATATTAAAAGGGTTGCAACACGAGGCCTTCCCAGGAAGTCACCCATCCTAGTACTACTCTCGCCCAAGCACGCTTGACTGCGGAGTTCTGATGGGATCCGGTGCATTAGTGCTGGTATAATCGCACCCGTACATTTAAATAGCAAATATCTCCTTATTGAGTCAATTTCTCCTATCTGATGACCGGCACAGTCGTTGTAATGCTTCCGGTATACAATCACGCTATCAGAATCTCGAAACATCGATAACTTTTACGCTACATGACGGTTTTCAGAGGATATTAAATTATAATACACGATTTTAACTTCTGTAAATAACTGCAGCGATAAAAAATATATTAAAAGGGGTGCAACACGAGGCCTTTCCAGGAGGTCACCCATCCTAGTACTACTCTCGCCCAAGCACGCTTAATTGCGGAGTTCTGATGGGATTCGGTGCATTAGTGCTGGTATGATCGCACCCGTACATTTAAATAGCAAATGTCTCTTTATTGAGTCAATTTCTGCTCTCTATTGACCGGCACAGTCGTTGTAATGCTTCCGGTATACCGTCACGCTATCAGAATCTCTAAACATCGATAACTTTTCCGCTACATGACGGTTTTCAGAGGATGGTAAATTATAAGACACGATTTTAACTTCTGTAAACAAATGCAGCGATAAAAAAAAATATATTAAAAGGGTTACAACACGAGGCCTTCCCAGGAGGTCACCCATCCTTGTACTACTCTCGCCCAAGCACGCTTGACTACGGAGTTCTGATGGGATCCGGTGCATTAGTGCTGGTATGATCGCACCCGTACATTTAATTAGCAAATATCTCCTTATTTAGTCAATTTCTGCTCTCTATTGACCCGCACAGTCGTTGTAATGATTTCGGTATACCGTCACGCTATCGGAATCTCAAAAGATCGATAACTTTTCCGCTACATGACGGTTTTCAGAGAATATTAAATTATAATACACGATTTTAACTTTTGTAAATAACTGCAGCGATAAAAAAAAATATTAAAAGGGTTGCAACACGAGGCCTTCCCAGAAGGTCACCCATCCTAGTACTACTCTCGCCCAAGCACGCTTGACTGCGGAGTTGTGATGGGATCCGGTGCATTAGTGCTGGTATGATCGCACCCGTACATTTAAATAGCAAATATCTCCTTATTGAGTCAATTTCTGCTCTCTATTGACCCGCACAGTCGTTGTAATGATTTCGGTATACCGTCACGCTATCAGAATCTCAAAACATCGATAACTTTTCCGCTACATGACGGTTTTCAGAGAATATTAAATTATAATACACGATTTTAACTTTTGTAAATAACTGCAGCGATAAAAAAAAATATTAAAAGGGTTGCAACACGAAGCCTTCCCAGAAGGTCACCCATCCTAGTACTACTCTCGCCCAAGCACGCTTGACTGCGGAGTTCTGATGGGATCCGGTGCATTAGTGCTGGTATGATCGTACCCGTACATTTAAATAGCAAATATCTCCTTATTGAGTCAATTTCTGCCCTCTATTGACCGGCACAGTCGTTGTAATGATTCCGGTATACCGTCACGCTATCAGAATCTCGAAACATCGATAACTTTTACGCTACATGACGGTTTTCAGAGGATATTAAATTACAATACACGATTTTAACTTCTGCAAATAACTACAGCGATAAAAAAAAGTAAAAGGGGTGCAACACGAGGCCTTCCCAGGAGGTCACCCATCCTAGTATTACTCTCGCCCAAGCACGCTTGACTGCGGAGTTCTGATGGGAACCAGTGCATTAGTGCTGGTATGATCGCACCCGTACATTTAAATATTAAATATCTCCTTATTGAGTCAATTTCTGCTCTCTATTGACCCGCACAGTCGTTGTAATGATTCCGGTATACCGTCACGCTGTCAGAATCTCAAAACATCGATAAATTTTCCGCTACATGACGGTTTTCAGAGAATATTAAATTATAATACACGATTTTAACTTCTGTAAATAACTGCAGCGATAAAAAAAAAATATTAAAAGGGTTGCAACACGAGGCCTTCCCAGGAAGTCACCCATCCTAGTACTACTCTCGCCCAAGCACGCTTGACTGCGGAGTTCTGATGGGATCCGGTGCATTAGTGCTGGTATAATCGCACCCGTACATTTAAATAGCAAATATCTCCTTATTGAGTCAATTTCTCCTATCTGATGACCGGCACAGTCGTTGTAATGCTTCCGGTATACAATCACGCTATCAGAATCTCGAAACATCGATAACTTTTACGCTACATGACGGTTTTCAGAGGATATTAAATTATAATACACGATTTTAACTTCTGTAAATAACTGCAGCGATAAAAAATATATTAAAAGGGGTGCAACACGAGGCCTTTCCAGGAGGTCACCCATCCTAGTACTACTCTCGCCCAAGCACGCTTAATTGCGGAGTTCTGATGGGATTCGGTGCATTAGTGCTGGTATGATCGCACCCGTACATTTAAATAGCAAATGTCTCTTTATTGAGTCAATTTCTGCTCTCTATTGACCGGCACAGTCGTTGTAATGCTTCCGGTATACCGTCACGCTATCAGAATCTCTAAACATCGATAACTTTTCCGCTACATGACGGTTTTCAGAGGATGGTAAATTATAAGACACGATTTTAACTTCTGTAAACAAATGCAGCGATAAAAAAAAATATATTAAAAGGGTTACAACACGAGGCCTTCCCAGGAGGTCACCCATCCTTGTACTACTCTCGCCCAAGCACGCTTGACTACGGAGTTCTGATGGGATCCGGTGCATTAGTGCTGGTATGATCGCACCCGTACATTTAATTAGCAAATATCTCCTTATTTAGTCAATTTCTGCTCTCTATTGACCCGCACAGTCGTTGTAATGATTTCGGTATACCGTCACGCTATCGGAATCTCAAAAGATCGATAACTTTTCCGCTACATGACGGTTTTCAGAGAATATTAAATTATAATACACGATTTTAACTTTTGTAAATAACTGCAGCGATAAAAAAAAATATTAAAAGGGTTGCAACACGAGGCCTTCCCAGAAGGTCACCCATCCTAGTACTACTCTCGCCCAAGCACGCTTGACTGCGGAGTTGTGATGGGATCCGGTGCATTAGTGCTGGTATGATCGTACCCGTACATTTAAATAGCAAATATCTCCTTATTGAGTCAATTTCTGCTCTCTATTGACCCGCACAGTCGTTGTAATGATTTCGGTATACCGTCACGCTATCAGAATCTCAAAACATCGATAACTTTTCCGCTACATGACGGTTTTCAGAGAATATTAAATTATAATACACGATTTTAACTTTTGTAAATAACTGCAGCGATAAAAAAAAATATTAAAAGGGTTGCAACACGAAGCCTTCCCAGAAGGTCACCCATCCTAGTACTACTCTCGCCCAAGCACGCTTGACTGCGGAGTTCTGATGGGATCCGGTGCATTAGTGCTGGTATGATCGTACCCGTACATTTAAATAGCAAATATCTCCTTATTGAGTCAATTTCTGCCCTCTATTGACCGGCACAGTCGTTGTAATGATTCCGGTATACCGTCACGCTATCAGAATCTCGAAACATCGATAACTTTTACGCTACATGACGGTTTTCAGAGGATATTAAATTACAATACACGATTTTAACTTCTGCAAATAACTACAGCGATAAAAAAAAGTAAAAGGGGTGCAACACGAGGCCTTCCCAGGAGGTCACCCATCCTAGTATTACTCTCGCCCAAGCACGCTTGACTGCGGAGTTCTGATGGGAACCAGTGCATTAGTGCTGGTATGATCGCACCCGTACATTTAAATAGCAAATATCTCCTTATTGAGTCAATTTCTGCTCTCTATTGACCCGCACAGTCGTTGTAATGATTCCGGTATACCGTCACGCTGTCAGAATCTCAAAACATCGATAAATTTTCCGCTACATGACGGTTTTCAGAGAATATTAAATTATAATACACGATTTTAACTTCTGTAAATAACTGCAGCGATAAAAAAAAAATATTAAAAGGGTTGCAACACGAGGCCTTCCCAGGAAGTCACCCATCCTAGTACTACTCTCGCCCAAGTACGCTTGACTGCGGAGTTCTGATGGGATCCGGTGCATTAGTGCTGGTATAATCGCACCCGTACATTTAAATAGCAAATATCTACTTATTGAGTCAATTTCTGCTATCTGATGACCGGCACAGTCGTTGTAATGCTTCCGGTATACAGTCACGCTATCAGAATCTCGAAACATCGATAACTTTTACGCTACATGACGGTTTTCAGAGGATATTAAATTACAATACACGATTTTAACTTCTGCAAATAACTACAGCGATAAAAAAAAGTAAAAGGGGTGCAACAAGAGGCCTTCCCAGGAGGTCACCCATCCTAGTACTACTCTCGCCCAAGCACGCTTGACTGTGGAGTTCTGATGGGATCCGGTGCATTAGTGCTGGTATGATCGCACCCGTACATTTAAATAGCAAATATCTCCTTATTGAGTCAATTTCTGCTCTCTATTGACCGGCACAGTCGTTGTAATGTTTCCGGTATACCGTCACGCTATCAGAATCTCAAAACATCGATAACTTTTCCGCTACATGACGGTTTTCAGAGAATATTAAATTATAATACACGATTTTAACTTCTGTAAATAACTACAGCGATAAAAAAAATATTAAAAGGGTTGCAACACGAGGCCTTCCCAGGAAGTCACCCATCCTAGTACTACTCTCGCCCAAGCACGCTTGACTGCGGAGTTCTGATGGGATCCGGTGCATTAGTGTTGGTATAATCGCACCCGTACATTTAAATAGCAAATATCTCCTTATTGAGTCAATTTCTGCTCTCTATTGACCCGCACAGTCGTTGTAATGATTCCGGTATACCGTCACGCTATCATAATCTCGAAACATCGATAACTTTTCCGCTACACGATGGTTTTTAGAGAATATTAAATTATAATACACGATTATAACTTCTGCAAATAACTGCAGCGATAAAAAAAAAAAGTAAAAGGAGTGCAACACGAGGCCTTCCCAGGAGGTCACCCATCCTAGTACTATTCTCGCCCAAGCACGCTTGACTGCGGAGTTCTGATGGGATCCGGTGCATTAGTGCTGGTATGATCGCACCCGTACATTTAAATAGCAAATATCTCCTTATTGAGTCAATTTCTGCTCTCTATTGACCGGCACAGTCGTTGTAATGATTCCGGTATACCGTCACGCTATCAGAATCTCGAAACATCGATAACTTTTACGCTACATGACGGTTTTCAGAGGATATTAAATTACAATACACGATTTTAACTTCTGCAAATAACTACAGCGATAAAAAAAAGTAAAAGGGGTGCAACACGAGGCCTTCCCAGGAGGTCACCCATCCTAGTACTACTCTCGCCCAAGCACGCTTGACTGCGGAGTTCTGATGGGAACCAGTGCATTAGTGCTGGTATGATCGCACCCGTACATTTAAATAGCAAATATCTCCTTATTGAGTCAATTTCTGCTCTCTATTGACCCGCACAGTCGTTGTAATGATTCCGGTATACCGTCACGCTGTCAGAATCTCAAAACATCGATAAATTTTCCGCTACATGACGGTTTTCAGAGAATATTAAATTATAATACACGATTTTAACTTCTGTAAATAACTGCAGCGATAAAAAAATATTAAAAGGGTTGCAACACGAGGCCTTCCCAGGAGGTCACCCATCCTAGTACTACTCTCGCCCAAGCACGCTTGACTGCGGAGTTCTGATGGGATCCGGTGCATTAGTGCTGGTATGATCGTACCCGTACATTTAAATAGCAAATATCTCCTTATTGAGTCAATTTCTGCTCTCTATTGACCGGCACAGTCGTTGTAATGATTCCGGTATACCGTCACGCTATCAGAATCTTAAAACATCGATAACTTTTCCGCTACATGACGATTTTCAGAGAATATTAAATTATAATACACGATTTTAACTTCTGTAAATAACTGCAGCGATAAAAAAAAATATTAAAAGGGTTGCAACACGAGGCCTTCCCAGGAAGTCACCCATCCTAGTACTACTCTCGCCCAAGCACGCTTGACTGCGGAGTTCTGATGGGATCCGGTGCATTAGTGCTGGTATAATCGCACCCGTACATTTAAATAACAAATATCTACTTATTGAGTCAATTTCTGCTATCTGATGACCGGCACAGTCGTTGTAATGCTTCCGGTATACAGTCACGCTATCAGAATCTCGAAACATCGATAACTTTTACGCTACATGACGGTTTTCAGAGGATATTAAATTACAATACACGATTTTAACTTCTGCAAATAACTACAGCGATAAAAAAAAGTAAAAGGGGTGGAACAAGAGGCCTTCCCAGGAGGTCACCCATCCTAGTACTACTCTCGCCCAAGCACGCTTGACTGTGGAGTTCTGATGGGATCCGGTGCATTAGTGCTGGTATGATCGCACCCGTACATTTAAATAGCAAATATCTCCTTATTGAGTCAATTTCTGCTCTCTATTGACCGGCACAGTCGTTGTAATGTTTCCGGTATACCGTCACGCTATCAGAATCTCAAAACATCGATAACTTTTCCGCTACATGACGGTTTTCAGAGAATATTAAATTATAATACACGATTTTAACTTCTGTAAATAACTGCAGCGATAAAAAAAATATTAAAAGGGTTGCAACACGAGGCCTTCCCAGGAAGTCACCCATCCTAGTACTACTCTCGCCCAAGCACGCTTGACTGCGGAGTTCTGATGGGATCCGGTGCATTAGTGCTGGTATAATCGCACCCGTACATTTAAATAGCAAATATCTCCTTATTGAGTCAATTTCTGCTCTCTATTGACCCGCACAGTCGTTGTAATGATTCCGGTATACCGTCACGCTATCATAATCTCGAAACATCGATAACTTTTCCGCTACACGATGGTTTTTAGAGAATATTAAATTATAATACACGATTATAACTTCTGCAAATAACTACAGCGATAAAAAAAAAGTAAAAGGAGTGCAACACGAGGCCTTCCCAGGAGGTCACCCATCCTAGTACTATTCTCGCCCAAGCACGCTTGACAGCGGAGTTCTGATGAGATCCGGTGCATTAGTGCTGGTATGATCGCACCCGTACATTTAAATAGCAAATATCTCTTTATTGAGTCAATTTCTGCTATCTATTGACCGACACAGTCGTTGTAATGCTTCCGGTATACAGTCACGCTATCAGAATCTCGAAACATCGATAACTTTTCCGCTACATGACGGTTTTCAGAGGATATTAAATTACAATACACGATTTTAACTTCTGCAAATAACTACAGCGATAAAAAAAAGTAAAAGGGGTGCAACACGAGGCCTTCCCAGGAGGTCACCCATCCTAGTACTACTCTCGCCCAAGCACGCTTGACTGCGGAGTTCTGATGGGAACCGGTGCATTAGTGCTGGTATGATCGCACCCGTACATTTAAATAGCAAATATCTCCTTATTGAGTCAATTTCTGCTCTCTATTGACCCGCACAATCGTTGTAATGATTCCGGTATACCGTCACGCTATCAGAATCTCAAAACATCGATAACATTTCCGCTACATGACGGTTTTCAGAGAATATTAAATTGTAATACACGATTTTAACTTCTGTAAATAACTGCAGCAATAAAAAAAAATATTAAAAGGGTTGCAACACGAGGCCTTCCCAGGAGGTCACCCATCCAAGTACTACTCACGCCCAAGCACGCTTGACTGTGGAGTTCTGATGGGATCCGGTGCATTAGTGCTGGTATGATCGCACCCGTACATTTAAATAGCAAATATCTCCCTATTGAGTCAATTTCTGCTCTCTATTAACCCGCACAGTCGTTATAATGATTCCGGTATACCGTCACGCTATCAGAATCTCGAAACATCGATAACGTTTCCGCTACATGATGGTTTTCAGAGAATATTAAATTATACACGATTTTAACTTCTGCAAATAACTGCAACGATAAAAAAAAGTAAAAGGGGTGCAACACGAGGCCTTCCCAGGAGGTCACCCATCCTAGTACTACTCTCGCCCAAGCATGCTTAATTGCGGAGTTCTGATGGGATCCGGTGCAGTAGTACTTGTATGATCGCACTCGTAGATTTAAATAGCAAATATCTCTTTATTGAGTCAATTTCTGCTCTCTATTGACCGGAACAGTCATTGTAATGCTTCCGGTATACCGTCACGCTATCAGAATCTCGAAACATCGATAACTTTTCCGCTACATGACGGTTTTCATAGGATGGTAAATTATAATACACGATTTTAACTTCTGTAAACAAATGCAGCGATAAAAAAAAATATATTAAAAGGGTTACAACACGAGGCCTTCCCAGGAGGTCACCCATCCTAGTACTACTCTCGCCCAAGCACGCTTGACTGCGGAGTTCTGATGGGATCCGGTGCATTAGTGCTGGTATGATCGCACCCGTACATTTAAATAGCAAATATCTTTTTATTGAGTCAATTTCTGCTATCTATTGACCGGCACAGTCGTTGTAATGCTTCCGGTATACAGTCACGCTATCAGAATCTCGAAACATCGATAACTTTTCCGCTACATGACGGTTTTCAGAGGATATTAAATTACAATACACGATTTTAACTTCTGCAAATAACTACAGCGATAAAAAAAAGTAAAAGGGTTGCAACACGAGGCCTTCCCAGGAGGTCACTCATCCTAGTACTACTCTCGCCCAAGCACGCTTGACTGCGGAGTTCTAATGGGAACCGGTGCATTAGTGCTGGTATGATCGCACCCGTACATTTAAATAGCAAATATCTCCTTATTGAGTCAATTTCTGCTCTCTATTGACCCGCACAATCGTTGTAATGATTCCGGTATACCGTCACGCTATCAGAATCTCAAAACATCGATAACATTTCCGCTACATGACGGTTTTCAGGGAATATTAAATTATACACGATTTTAACTTCTGCAAATAACTGCAGCGATAAAAAAAAGTAAAAGGGGTGCAACACGAGGCCTTCCCAAGAGGTCACCCATCCTAGTACTACTCTCGCCCAAGCACGCTTGACTGCGGAGTTCTGATGGGATCTGGTGCATTAGTGCTGGTATGATCGCACCCGTACATTTAAATAGCTAATATCTCTTTATTGAGTCAATTTCTGCTATCTATTGACCGGCACAGTCGTTGTAATGCTTCCGGTATATAGTCACGCTATCAGAATCTCGAAACATCGATAACTTTTCCGCTACATGACGGTTTTCATAGGATATTAAATTACAATACACGATTTTAACTTCTGCAAATAACTACAGCGATAAAAAAAAGTAAAAGGGGTGCAACACGAGGCCTTCCCAGGAGGTCACCCATCCTAGTACTACTCTCGCCCAAGCACGCTTGACTGCGGAGTTCTGATGGGATCCGGTGCATTAGTGCTGGTATGATCGCACCCGTACATTTAAATAGCAAATATCCCTTATTGAGTCAATTTCTGCTCTCTATTAACCCGCACAGTCGTTATAATGATTCCGGTATACCGTCACGCTATCAGATTCTCGAAACATCGATAACGTTTCCGCTACATGACGGTTTTCAGGGAATATTAAATTATACACGATTTTAACTTCTGCAAATAACTGCAGCGATAAAAAAAAGTAAAAGGGGTGCAACACGAGGCCTTCCCAGGAGGTCACCCATCCTAGTACTACTCTCGCCCAAGCACGCTTGACTGCGGAGTTCTGATGGGATCCGGTGCATTAGTGCTGGTATGATCGTACCCGTACATTTAAATAGCAAATATCTCCTTATTGAGTCAATTTCTGCTCTCTATTGACCCGCACAGTCGTTGTAATGATTCCGGTATACCGTCACGCTATCAGAATCTCAAAACATCGATAACTTTTCCGCTACATGACGGTTTTCAGAGAATATTAAATTATAATACACGATTTTAACTTCTGTAAATAACTGCTGCGATAAAAAAAAATATTAAAAGGGTTGCAACACGAGGCCTTCCCAGGAGGTCACCCATCCAAGTACTACTCTTGCCCAAGCACGCTTGACTGTGGAGTTCTGATGGGATCCGGTGCATTAGTGCTGGTATGATCGCACTCGTACATTTAAATAGCAAATATCTCCCTATTGAGTCAATTTCTGCTATCTATTAACCCGCACAGTCGTTATAATGATTCCGGTATACCGTCACTCTATCAGAATCTCGAAACATCGATAACATTTCCGCTACATGATGGTTTTCAGAGAATATTAAATTATACACGATTTTAACTTCTGCAAATAACTGCAGCGATAAAAAAAAGTAAAAGGGGTGCAACACGAGGCCTTCCCAGGAGGTCACCCATCCTTGTACTACTCTCGCCCAAGCACGCTTAATTGCGGAGTTCTGATGGGATCCGGTGCATTAGTGCTGGTATGATCGCACCCGTACATTTAAATAGCAAATATCTCTTTATTGAGTCAATTTCTGCTCTCTATTGACCGACACAGTCGTTGTAATGCTTCCGGTATACCGTCACGCTATCAGAATCTCGAAACATCGATAACTTTTCCGCTACATGACGGTTTTCATAGGATGGTAAATTATAATACACGATTTTAACTTCTGTAAACAAATGCAGCGATAAACAAAAATATATTAAAAGGGTTACAACACGAGGCCTTCCCAGGAGGTCACCCATTCTAGTACTACTCTCGCCCAAGCACGTTTGACTGCGGAGTTCTGATGGGATCCGGTGCATTAGTGCTGGTATGATCGCACCCGTACATTTAAATAGCAAATATCTCCTTATTAAGTCAATTTCAGCTCCCTATTGACCGGCACAGTCGTTGTAATGATTCCGGTATACGGTCACGCTATTAGAATCTCAAAACATCGATAACTTTTCCGCTACATGACGGTTTTCAGAGGATATTAAATTACAATACACGATTTTAACTTCTGCAAATAACTACAGCGATAAAAAAAGTAAAAGGGGTGCAACACGAGGCCTTCCCAGGAGGTCACCCATCCTAGTACTACTCTCGCCCAAGCACGCTTGACTGCGGAGTTCTGATGGGATCCGGTGCATTAGTGCTGGTATGATCGTACCCGTACATTTAAATAGCAAATATCTCCTTATTGAGTCAATTTCTGCTCCCTATTGACCGGCACAGTCGTTGTAATGATTCCGGTATACGGTCACGCTATTAGAATCTCAAAACATCGATAACTTTTACGCTACATGACGGTTTTCAGAGGATATTAAATTACAATACACGATTTTAACTTCTGCAAATAACTGCAGCGATAAAAAAAAAAGTAAAAGGGGTGCAACACGAGCCCTTCCCAGGAGGTCACCCATCCTAGTACTACTCTCGCCCAAGCACGCTTGACTGCGGAGTTCTGATGGGATTCGGTGCATTAGTGCTGGTATGATCATACCCGTACATTTAAATAGCAAATATCCCCTTATTGAGTCAATTTCTGCTCTCTATTGACCCGCACAGTCGTTGTAATGATTCCGGTATACCGTCACGCTATCAGAATCTCAAAACATCGATAACTTTTCCGCTACATGACGGTTTTCAGAGAATATTAAATTATAATACACGATTTTAACTTCTGTAAATAACTGCAGCGATAAAAAAAAATATTAAAAGGGTTGCAACACGAGGCCTTCCCAGGAGGTCACCCATCCAAGTACTACTCTCGCCCAAGCACGCTTGACTGTGGAGTTCTGATGGGATCCGGTGCATTAGTGCTGGTATGATCGTACCCGTACATTTAAATAGCAAATATCTCCTTATTGAGTCAATTTCTGCTCTCTATTGACCCGCACAGTCGTTGTAATGATTCCGGTATACCGTCACGCTATCAGAATCTCGAAACATCGATAACGTTTCCGCTACATGATGGTTTTCAGAGAATATTAAATTATACACGATTTTAACTTCTGCAAATAACTGCAGCGATAAAAAAAAAGTAAAAGGGGTGCAACACGAGGCCTTCCCAGGAGGTCACCCATCCTAGTACTACTCTCGCCCAAGCACGCTTAATTGCGGAGTTCTGATGGGATCCGGTGCATTAGTGCTGGTATGATCGCACCCGTACATTTAAATAGCAAATATCTCTTTATTGAGTCAATTTCTGCTCTCTATTGACCGACACAGTCGTTGTAATGCTTCCGGTATACCGTCACGCTATCAGAATCTCGAAACATCGATAACTTTTCCGCTACATGACGGTTTTCATAGGATGGTAAATTATAATACACGATTTTAACTTCTGTAAACAAATGCAGCGATAAAAAAAATATATTAAAAGGGTTACAACACGAGGCCTTCCCAGGAGGTCACCCATTCTAGTACTACTCTCGCCCAAGCACGCTTGACTGCGGAGTTCTGATGGGATCCGGTGCATTAGTGCTGGTATGATCGCACCCGTACATTTAAATAGCAAATGTCTCCTTATTGAGTCAATTTCAGCTCTCTATTGACCGGCACAGTCGTTGTAATGATTCCGGTATACGGTCACGCTATTAGAATCTCAAAACATCGATAACTTTTCCGCTACATTACGGTTTTCAGAGAATATTAAATTATAATACACGATTTTAACTTCTGTAAATAACTGCAGCGATAAAAAAAATATTAAAAGGGTTGCAACACGAGGCCTTCCCAGGAGGTCACCCATCCTAGTACTACTCTCGCCCAAGCACGCTTGACTGCGGAGTTCTGATGGGATCCGGTGCATTAGTGCTGGTATGATCGTACCCGTACATTTAAATAGCAAATATCTCCTTATTGAGTCAATTTCTGCTCTCTATTGACCCGCACAGTCGTTGTAATGATTCCGGTATACCGTCACGCTATCAGAATCTCAAAACATCGATAACTTTTCCGCTACATGACGGTTTTCAGAGAATATTAAATTATAATACACGATTTTAACTTCTGTAAATAACTGCTGCGATAAAAAAAAATATTAAAAGGGTTGCAACACGAGGCCTTCCCAGGAGGTCACCCATCCAAGTACTACTCTTGCCCAAGCACGCTTGACTGTGGAGTTCTGATGGGATCCGGTGCATTAGTGCTGGTATGATCGCACTCGTACATTTAAATAGCAAATATCTCCCTATTGAGTCAATTTCTGCTATCTATTAACCCGCACAGTCGTTATAATGATTCCGGTATACCGTCACTCTATCAGAATCTCGAAACATCGATAACATTTCCGCTACATGATGGTTTTCAGAGAATATTAAATTATACACGATTTTAACTTCTGCAAATAACTGCAGCGATAAAAAAAAGTAAAAGGGGTGCAACACGAGGCCTTCCCAGGAGGTCACCCATCCTTGTACTACTCTCGCCCAAGCACGCTTAATTGCGGAGTTCTGATGGGATCCGGTGCATTAGTGCTGGTATGATCGCACCCGTACATTTAAATAGCAAATATCTCTTTATTGAGTCAATTTCTGCTCTCTATTGACCGACACAGTCGTTGTAATGCTTCCGGTATACCGTCACGCTATCAGAATCTCGAAACATCGATAACTTTTCCGCTACATGACGGTTTTCATAGGATGGTAAATTATAATACACGATTTTAACTTCTGTAAACAAATGCAGCGATAAACAAAAATATATTAAAAGGGTTACAACACGAGGCCTTCCCAGGAGGTCACCCATTCTAGTACTACTCTCGCCCAAGCACGTTTGACTGCGGAGTTCTGATGGGATCCGGTGCATTAGTGCTGGTATGATCGCACCCGTACATTTAAATAGCAAATATCTCCTTATTAAGTCAATTTCAGCTCCCTATTGACCGGCACAGTCGTTGTAATGATTCCGGTATACGGTCACGCTATTAGAATCTCAAAACATCGATAACTTTTCCGCTACATGACGGTTTTCAGAGGATATTAAATTACAATACACGATTTTAACTTCTGCAAATAACTACAGCGATAAAAAAAGTAAAAGGGGTGCAACACGAGGCCTTCCCAGGAGGTCACCCATCCTAGTACTACTCTCGCCCAAGCACGCTTGACTGCGGAGTTCTGATGGGATCCGGTGCATTAGTGCTGGTATGATCGTACCCGTACATTTAAATAGCAAATATCTCCTTATTGAGTCAATTTCTGCTCCCTATTGACCGGCACAGTCGTTGTAATGATTCCGGTATACGGTCACGCTATTAGAATCTCAAAACATCGATAACTTTTCCGCTACATGACGGTTTTCAGAGGATATTAAATTACAATACACGATTTTAACTTCTGCAAATAACTGCAGCGATAAAAAAAAAAGTAAAAGGGGTGCAACACGAGCCCTTCCCAGGAGGTCACCCATCCTAGTACTACTCTCGCCCAAGCACGCTTGACTGCGGAGTTCTGATGGGATTCGGTGCATTAGTGCTGGTATGATCATACCCGTACATTTAAATAGCAAATATCCCCTTATTGAGTCAATTTCTGCTCTCTATTGACCCGCACAGTCGTTGTAATGATTCCGGTATACCGTCACGCTATCAGAATCTCAAAACATCGATAACTTTTCCGCTACATGACGGTTTTCAGAGAATATTAAATTATAATACACGATTTTAACTTCTGTAAATAACTGCAGCGATAAAAAAAAATATTAAAAGGGTTGCAACACGAGGCCTTCCCAGGAGGTCACCCATCCAAGTACTACTCTCGCCCAAGCACGCTTGACTGTGGAGTTCTGATGGGATCCGGTGCATTAGTGCTGGTATGATCGTACCCGTACATTTAAATAGCAAATATCTCCTTATTGAGTCAATTTCTGCTCTCTATTGACCCGCACAGTCGTTGTAATGATTCCGGTATACCGTCACGCTATCAGAATCTCGAAACATCGATAACGTTTCCGCTACATGATGGTTTTCAGAGAATATTAAATTATACACGATTTTAACTTCTGCAAATAACTGCAGCGATAAAAAAAAAGTAAAAGGGGTGCAACACGAGGCCTTCCCAGGAGGTCACCCATCCTAGTACTACTCTCGCCCAAGCACGCTTAATTGCGGAGTTCTGATGGGATCCGGTGCATTAGTGCTGGTATGATCGCACCCGTACATTTAAATAGCAAATATCTCTTTATTGAGTCAATTTCTGCTCTCTATTGACCGACACAGTCGTTGTAATGCTTCCGGTATACCGTCACGCTATCAGAATCTCGAAACATCGATAACTTTTCCGCTACATGACGGTTTTCATAGGATGGTAAATTATAATACACGATTTTAACTTCTGTAAACAAATGCAGCGATAAAAAAAATATATTAAAAGGGTTACAACACGAGGCCTTCCCAGGAGGTCACCCATTCTAGTACTACTCTCGCCCAAGCACGCTTGACTGCGGAGTTCTGATGGGATCCGGTGCATTAGTGCTGGTATGATCGCACCCGTACATTTAAATAGCAAATGTCTCCTTATTGAGTCAATTTCAGCTCTCTATTGACCGGCACAGTCGTTGTAATGATTCCGGTATACGGTCACGCTATTAGAATCTCAAAACATCGATAACTTTTCCGCTACATTACGGTTTTCAGAGAATATTAAATTATAATACACGATTTTAACTTCTGTAAATAACTGCAGCGATAAAAAAAATATTAAAAGGGTTGCAACACGAGGCCTTCCCAGGAGGTCACCCATCCTAGTACTACTCTCGCCCAAGCACGCTTGACTGCGGAGTTCTGATGGGATCCGGTGCATTAGTGCTGGTATGATCGTACCCGTACATTTAAATAGCAAATATCTCCTTATTGAGTCAATTTCTGCTCTCTATTGACCCGCACAGTCGTTGTAATGATTCCGGTATACCGTCACGCTATCAGAATCTCAAAACATCGATAACTTTTCCGCTACATGACGGTTTTCAGAGAATATTAAATTATAATACACGATTTTAACTTCTGTAAATAACTGCAGCGATAAAAAAAATATTAAAAGGGTTGCAACACGAGGCCTTCCCAGGAGGTCACCCATCCTAGTACTACTCTCGCCCAAGCACGCCTGACTGCGGAGTTCTGATGGGATCCGGTGCATTAGTGCTGGTATGATCGTACCCGTACATTTAAATAGCAAATATCTCCTTATTGAGTCAATTTCTGCTCTCTATTGACCCGCACAGTCGTTGTAATGATTCCGGTATACCGTCACGCTATCAGAATCTCAAAACATCGATAACTTTTCCGCTACATGATGGTTTTCAGAGAATATTAAATTATAATACACGATTTTAACTTCTGTAAATAACTGCAGCGATAAAAAAAAAATATTAAAAGGGTTGCAACACGAGGCCTTCCCAGGAAGTCACCCATCCTAGTACTACTCTCGCCCAAGCACGCTTGACAGTGGTGGGATCCGGTGCATTAGTGCTGGTATGATCGCACCCGTACATTTAAATAGCAAATATCTCTTTATTGAGTCAATTTCTGCTCTCTATTGACCGGCACAGTCGTTGTAATGCTTCCGGTATACCGTCACGCTATCAGAATCTCGAAACATCGATAACTTTTCCGCTACATGACAGTTTTCAGAGGATGGTAAATTATAATACACGATTTTAACTTCTGTAAACAACTGCAGCGATAAAAAAAAATATTAAAAGGGTTACAACACGAGGCTTTCCCAGGAGGTCACCCATCCTAGTACTACTCTCGCCCAAGCACGCTTGACTGCGGAGTTCTGATGGGATCCGGTGCATTAGTGCTGGTATGATCGCACCGTACATTTAAATAGCAAATATCCCCTTATTGGGGCAATTTATGCTCTCTATTGACCCGCACAGTCGTTGTAATGATTCCGGTATACCGTCACGCTATCAGAATCTCGAAACATCGATAACTTTTCCGCTACATGATGGTTTTCAGAGAATATTAAATTATAATACACGATTTTAACTTCTGCAAGTAACTGCAGCGATAAAAAAAAAGTAAAAGGGGTGCAACACGAGGCCTTCCCAGGAGGTCACCCATCCTAGTACTACTCTCGCCCAAGCACGCTTAGCTGCGGAGTTCTGATGGGATCCGGTACATTAGTGCTGGTATGATCACACTCGTACATTTAAATTGCAAATATCTCTTTATTTAGTCAATTTCTGCTCTCTATTGACCGGCACAGTCGTAGTAATGCTTCCGGTATACCGTCATGCTATCAGAATCTCGAAACATCGATTACTTTTCCGCTACGTGACAGTTTTCAGAGAGTATTAAATTATAATACACGGTTTTAACTTCTGCAAATAACTGCAGCAATAAAAAAAAAAGTAAATGGGGTGCAACACGTGGCCTTCCCAGGAGGTCACCTATCCTAGTTCTACTCTCGCCCAAGCACGCTTGACTGCGGAGTTCCGATGGAATCCGGTGCATTAGTGCTGGTATGATCGCACCCGCACATTTAAATAGCAAATATCTCTTTATTGAGTCAATTTCTGCTCTCTATTGACCGGAACAGTCGTTCTAATGCTTCTGGTATACCGTCATGCTATCAGAATCTCGAAACATCGATAACTTTTCCGCTACATGATGATTTTCAGAGAATATTAAATTATAATACACAATTTTAACTTCTGCAAATTACTGCAGCGATAAAAAAAAAAGTAAAAGGGGTGCAACACGAGGCCTTCCCAGGAGGTCACCCATCCTAGTACTACTCTCGCCCAAGCACGCTTGACTGCGGAGTTCTGATGGGATCCGGTGCATTAGTGCTGGTATGATCGCACCCGTACATTTAAATAGCAAATATCTTCTTATTGAGTCAATTCTGCTATCTATTGACCGGCACAGTCGTTGTAATGCTTCCGGTATACCGTCACGCTATCAGAGTCTCGAAACATCGATAACTTTTCCGCTACATGACGGTTTTCAGAGAATATTAAATTATAATACACGATTTTAACTTCTGCAAATAACTGCAGCGATAAAAAAAAAAAAGAAAAGGGGTGCAAAACGAGGCCTTCCAAGGAGGTCACCCATCCTAGTACTACTCTCGCCCAAGCACGCTTAACTGCGGGGTTCTGATGGATCCGGTGCATTAGTGTTGGTATGATCGCACTCGTACATTTAAATTGCAAATATCTCTTTATTGAATCAATTTCTGCTCTCTATTGACCGGCACAGTCGTTCTAATGCTTCCGGTATACCGTCATGCTATCATAATCTCGAAACATCGATAACTTTTCCGCTACATGACGGTTTTCAGAGAATATTAAATTATACTACACGATTTTAACTTCTTCAAGTAACTGCAGCGATAAAAAAAAAAAGTAAAAGGGGTGCAACACGAGGCCTTCCCAGGAGGTCACCCATCCTAGTACTACTCTCGCCCAAGCACGCTTAACTGCGGAGTTCTGATGGGATCCGGTACATTAGTGCTGGTATGATCACACTCGTACATTTAAATTGCAAATATCTCTTTATTTAGTCAATTTCTGCTCTCTATTGACCGACACAGTCGTAGTAATGCTTCCGGTATACCGTCATGCTATCAGAATCTCGAAACATCGATTACTTTTCCGCTACGTGACGGTTTTCAGAGAGTATTAAATTATAATACACGGTTTTAACTTCTGCAAATAACTGCAGCAATAAAAAAAAAAAGTAAATGGGGTGCAACACGTGGCCTTCCCAGGAGGTCACCTATCCTAGTTCTACTCTCGCCCAAGCACGCTTGACTGCGGAGTTCCGATGGAATCCGGTGCATTAGTGCAGGTATGATCGCACCCGCACATTTAAATAGCAAATATCTCTTTATTGAGTCAATTTCTACTATCTATTGACCGGAACAGTCGTTCTAATGCTTCCGGTATACCGTCATGCTATCAGAATCTCGAAACATCGATAACTTTTCCGCTACATGATGATTTTCAGAGAATATTAAATTATAATACACAATTTTAACTTCTGCAAATTACTGCAGCGATAAAAAAAAAAGTAAAAGGGGTGCAACACGAGGCCTTCCCAGGAGGTCACCCATCCTAGTACTACTCTCGCCCAAGCACGCTTGACTGCGGAGTTCTGATGGGATCCGGTGCATTAGTGCTGGTATGATCGCACCCGTACATTTAAATAGCAAATATCTTCTTATTGAGTCAATTCTGCTATCTATTGACCGGCACAGTCGTTGTAATGCTTCCGGTATACCGTCACGCTATCAGAGTCTCGAAACATCGATAACTTTTCCGCTACATGACGGTTTTCAGAGAATATTAAATTATAATACACGATTTTAACTTCTGCAAATAACTGCAGCGATAAAAAAAAAAAAAAAAAAAAGGGTGCAAAACGAGGCCTTCCAAGGAGGTCACCCATCCTAGTACTACTCTCGCCCAAGCACGCTTAACTGCGGGGTTCTGATGGATCCGGTGCATTAGTGTTGGTATGATCGCACTAGTACATTTAAATTGCAAATATCTCTTTATTGAATCAATTTCTGCTCTCTATTGACCGGCACAGTCGTTCTAATGCTTCCGGTATACCGTCATGCTATCATAATCTCGAAACATCGATAACTTTTCCGCTACATGACGGTTTTCAGAGAATATTAAATTATACTACACGATTTTAACTTCTTCAAATAACTGCAACGATAAAAAAAAAAAGTAAAAGGGGTGCAACACGAGGCCTTCCCAGAAGGTCACCCATCCTAGTACTACTCTCGCCCAAGCACGCTTGACTGCGGAGTTCTGATGGGATCCGGTGCATTAGTGCTGGTATGATCGCACTCGTACATTTATATAGCAAATATCTCCTTATTGAGTCAATTTCTGTTCTCTATTGATCGGCACAGTCGTTGTAATGCTTCCGGTATACCGTCATGCTATCAGAATCTCGAAACATCGATAATTTTTCCGCTACATGACGGTTTTCAGAGAGTATTAAATTATAATACACGGTTTTAACTTCTGCAAATAACTACAGCGATAAAAAAAAAGTAAAAGAGGTGCAACACGAGGCCTTCCCAGGAGGTCACCCATCCTAGTACTACTCTCGCCCAAGCACGCTTGACTACGGATTTCTGATGGGATCCGGTGCATTAGTGCTGGTATGATCACACCCGTACATTTAAATTGCAAATATCTCCTTATTGAGTCAATTTCTTCTCTCTATTGACCGGCACAGTCGTTGTAATGCTTCCGGTATACCGTCATGCTATCAGAATCTCGAAACATCGATAACTTTTCCGCTACATGACGGTTTTCAGAGAGTATTAAATTATAATACACGGTTTTAACTTCTGCAAATAACTACATCGATAAAAAAAAAAGTAAAAGAGGTGCAACACGAGGCCTTCCCAGGAGGTCACCCATCCTAGTACTACTCTCGCCCAAGCACGTTTGACTACGGATTTCTGATGGGATCCGGTGCATTAGTGCTGGTATGATCACACCCGTACATTTAAATTGCAAATATCTCCTTATTGAGTCAATTTCTTCTCTCTATTGACCGGCACAGTCGTTGTAATGCTTCCGGTATACCGTCATGCTATCAGAATCTCGAAACATCGATAACTTTTCCGCTACATGACGGTTTTCAGAGAGTATTAAATTATAATACACGGTTTTAACTTCTGCAAATAACTACAGCGATAAAAAAAAAAGTAAAAGAGGTGCAACACGAGGCCTTCCCAGGAGGTCACCCATCCTAGTACTACTCTCGCCCAAGCACGCTTGACTACGGAGTTCTGATGGGATCCGGTGCATTAGTGCTGGTATGATCGCACTCGTACATTTATATAGCAAATATCTCCTTATTGAGTCAATTTCTGTTCTCTATTGATCGGCACAGTCGTTGTAATGCTTCCGGTATACCGTCATGCTATCAGAATCTCGAAACATCGATAATTTTTCCGCTACATGACGGTTTTCAGAGAGTATTAAATTATAATACACGGTTTTAACTTCTGCAAATAACTACAGCGATAAAAAAAAAGTAAAAGAGGTGCAACACGAGGCCTTCCCAGGAGGTCACCCATCCTAGTACTACTCTCGCCCAAGCACGCTTGACTACGGATTTCTGATGGGATCCGGTGCATTAGTGCTGGTATGATCACACCCGTACATTTAAATTGCAAATATCTCCTTATTGAGTCAATTTCTTCTCTCTATTGACCGGCACAGTCGTTGTAATGCTTCCGGTATACCGTCATGCTATCAGAATCTCGAAACATCGATAACTTTTCCGCTACATGACGGTTTTCAGAGAGTATTAAATTATAATACACGGTTTTAACTTCTGCAAATAACTACATCGATAAAAAAAAAAAGTAAAAGGGGTGCAAAACGAGGCCTTCCCAGGAGGTCACCCATCCTAGTACTACTCTCGCCCAAGCACGCTTAACTGCGGGGTTCTGATGGATCCGGTGCATTAGTGTTGGTATGATCACACTCGTACATTTAAATTGCAAATATCTCTTTATTGAATCAATTTCTGCTCTCTATTGACCGGCACAGTCGTTCTAATGCTTTCGGTATACCGTCATGCTATCATAATCTCGAAACATTGATAATTTTTCCGCTACATTACGGTTTTCAGAGAATATTAAATTATAATACACGATTTTAACTTCTTCAAATAACTGCAGCGATAAAAAAAAAATAAAAGGGGTGCAACACGAGGCCTTCCCAGGAGGTCACCCATCCTAGTACTACTCTCGCCCAAGCACGCTTGACTGCGGAGTTCTGATGGGATCCGGTGCATTAGTGTTGGTATGATCGCACTCGTACATTTAAATAGCAAATATCTCCTTATTGAGTCAATTTCTACTCTCTATTGACCGGCACAGTCGTTGTAATGCTTCCGGTATACCGTCACGCTATCAGAATCTTGAAAGATCGATAACTTTTCCGCTACATGACGCTTTTCAGAGAATATTAAATTATAATACACGATTTTAACTTCTGCAAATAACTGCAGCGATAAAAAAAAAGTAAAAGGGGTGCAACACGAGGCCTTCCCAGGAGGTCACCCATCCTAGTACTACTCTCGCCCAAGCACGCTTGACTGCGGAGTTCTGATGGGATCCGGTGCATTAGTGCTGGTATGATCGCACTCGTACATTTATATAGCAAATATCTCCTTATTGAGTCAATTTCTGCTCTCTATTGATCGGCACAGTCGTTGTAATGCTTCCGGTATACCGTCATGCTATCAGAATCTCGAAACATCGATAACTTTTCCGCTACATGATGGTTTTCAGAGAGTATTAAATTATAATACAGGGTTTTAACTTCTGCAAATAACTACAGCGATAAAAAAAAAAGTAAAAGAGGTGCAACACGAGGCCTTCCCAGGAGGTCACCCATCCTAGTACTACTCTCGCCCAAGCACGCTTGACTACGGATTTCTGATGGGATCCGGTGCATTAGTGCTGGTATGATCACACCCGTACATTTAAATTGCAAATATCTCCTTATTGAGTCAATTTCTTCTCTCTATTGACCGGCACAGTCGTTGTAATGCTTCCGGTATACCGTCATGCTATCAGAATCTCGAAACATCGATAACTTTTCCGCTACATGACGGTTTTCAGAGAGTATTAAATTATAATACACGGTTTTAACTTCTGCAAATAACTACAGCGATAAAAAAAAAAGTAAAAGAGGTGCAACACGAGGCCTTCCCAGGAGGTCACCCATCCTAGTACTACTCTCGCCCAAGCACGCTTGACTACGGATTTCTGATGGGATCCGGTGCATTAGTGCTGGTATGATCACACCCGTACATTTAAATTGCAAATATCTCCTTATTGAGTCAATTTCTTCTCTCTATTGACCGGCACAGTCGTTGTAATGCTTCCGGTATACCGTCATGCTATCAGAATCTCGAAACATCGATAACTTTTCCGCTACATGACGGTTTTCAGAGAGTATTAAATTATAATACACGGTTTTAACTTCTGCAAATAACTACAGCGATAAAAAAAAGTAAAAGAGGTGCAACACGAGGCCTTCCCAGGAGGTCACCCATCCTAGTACTACTCTCGCCCAAGCACACTTGACTACGGAGTTCTGATGGGATCCGGTGCATTAGTGCTGGTATGATCGCACCCGTACATTTAAATAACAAATATCTCTTTATTGAGTCAATTTCTACTCTCTATTGACCGGCACAGTCGTTGTAATGCTTCCGGTATACCGTCACGCTATCAGAATATCGAAACATTGATAACTTTTCCGCTACATGAGGGTTTCAGAGAATATTAAATTATAATACACGATTTTAACTTCTGCAAATAACTGGAGCGATAAAAAAAAAGTAAAAGGGGTGCAACAAGAGGCCATCCCAGGAGGTCACCCATCCTAGTACTACTCTCGTCCAAGCACGCTTGACTACGGAGTTCTGATGGGATCCGGTGCATTAGTGCTGGTATAATCACACCCGTACATTTAAATTGCAAATATCTCCTTATTGAGTCAATTTCTGCTCTCTATTGACCGGCACAGTCGTTGTAATGCTTCCGGTATACTGTCATGCTATCAGAATCTCGAAACATCGATAACTTTTCCGCTACATGACGGTTTTCAGAGAATATTAAATTATAATACACGATTTTAACTTCTGCAAATAACTGCAGCGATAAAAAAAAAGTAAAAGGGGTGCAACACGAGGCCTTCCCAGGAGGTCACCCATCCTAGTAATACTCTCGCCCAAGCACGCTTAACTGCGGAGTTCTGATGGGATCCGGTGCATTAGTGCGGGTATGATCGCACTCGTACATTTAAATAGCAAATATCTCTTTATTGAGTCAATTTCTGCTATCTATTGACCGGCACAGTCGTTGTAATGCTTCCGGTATACCGTCACGCTATCAGAATCTAGAAACATCGATAACTTTTCCGCTACATGAAGCTTTTCAGAGAATATTAAATTATAATACACGATTTTAACTTCTGCAAATAACTGCAGCGATAAAAAAAAAGTAAAAGGGGTGCAACACGAGGCCTTCCCAGGAGGTCACCCATCCTAGTACTACTCTCGCCGAAGCACGCTTGACTGCGGAGTTCTGATGGGATTCGGTGCATTAGTGCTGGTATGATCGCACCCGTACATTTAAATAGCAAATATCTCCTTATTGAGTCAATTTCTGCTCTCTATTGACCGGCACAGTCGTTGTAATGCTTCCGGTATACCGTCACGCTATCAACATCGATAACTTTTCCGCTATATGATGGTTTTCAGAGGATATTAAATTATAATACACGATTTTAACTTCTGCAAATAACTGCAGCGATAAAAAAAAAGGAAAACGGGTGCAACACGAGGCCTTCCCAGGAGGTCACCCATCCTAGTACTACTCTCGCCCAAGCACGCTTGACTGCGGAGTTCTGATGGGATCCGGTGCATTAGTGTTGGTATGATCGCACTCGTACATTTAAATAGCAAATATCTCCTTATTGAGTCAATTTCTACTCTCTATTGACCGGCACAGTCGTTGTAATGCTTCCGGTATACCGTCACGCTATCAGAATCTCGAAAGATCGATAACTTTTCCGCTACATGACGCTTTTCAGAGAATATTAAATTATAATACACGATTTTAACTTCTGCAAATAACTGCAGCGATAAAAAAAAAATAAAAGAGGTGCAACACGAGGCCTTCCCAGGAGGTCACCCATCCTAGTACTACTCTCGCCCAAGCACGCTTGACTACGGATTTCTGATGGGATCCGGTGCATTAGTGCTGGTATGATCACACTCGTACATTTAAATTGCAAATATCTCCTTATTGAGTCAATTTCTTCTCTCTATTGACCGGCACAGTCGTTGTAATGCTTCCGGTATACCGTCATGCTATCAGAATCTCGAAACATCTATAACTTTTCCGCTACATGACGGTTTTCAGAGAGTATTAAATTATAATACACGGTTTTAACTTCTGCAAATAACTACAGTGATAAAAAAAAAAGTAAAAGAGGTGCAACACGAGGCCTTCCCAGGAGGTCACCCGTCCTAGTACTACTCTCGCCCAAGCACGCTTGACTACGGAGTTCTGATGGGATCCGGTGCATTAGTGCTGGTATGATCGCACCCGTACATTTAAATAGCAAATATCTCCTTATTGAGTCAATTTCTTCTCTCTATTGACCGGCACAGTCGTTGTAATGCTTCCGGTATACCGTCATGCTATCAGAATCTCGAAACATCTATAACTTTTCCGCTACATGACGGTTTTCAGAGGATATTAAATTATAATACACGATTTTAACTTCTGCAAATAACTGCAGCGATAAAAAAAAAAGGAAAAGGGGTGCAACACGAGGCCTTCCCAGGAGGTCACCCATCCTAGTACTACTCTCGCCCAAGCACGCTTGACTGCGGAGTTCTGATGGGATCCGGTGCATTAGTGCTGGTATGATCGCACCCGTACATTTAAATAGCAAATATCTCCTTATTGAGTCAATTTCTGCTCTCTATTGACCAGCACAGTCGTTGTAATGCTTCCGGTATACCGTCACGCTATCAGAATCTCGAAACATCGATAACTTTTCCGCTACATGAAGCTTTTCAGAGAATATTAAATTATAATACACGATTTTAACTTCTGCAAATAACTGCAGCGATAAAAAAAAAAGTAAAAGGGGTGCAACATGAGGCCTTCCCAGGAGGTCACCCATCCTAGTACTACTCTCGCCCAAGCACGCTTGACTGCGGAGTTCTGATGGGATTCGGTGCATTAGTGCTGGTATGATCGCACCCGTACATTTAAATAGCAAATATCTCCTTATTGAGTCAATTTCTGCTCTCTATTGACCGGCACAGTCGTTGTAATGCTTCCGGTATACCGTCACGCTATCAACATCGATAACTTTTCCGCTATATGATGGTTTTCAGAGGATATTAAATTATAATACACGATTTTAACTTCTGCAAATAACTGCAGCGATAAAAAAAAGGAAAAGGGGTGCAACACGAGGCCTTCCCAGGAGGTCACCCATCCTAGTAATACTCTCGCCCAAGCACGCATAACTGCGGAGTTCTGATGGGATCCGGTGCATTAGTGCGGGTATGATCGCACCCGTACATTTAAATAGCAAATATCTCTTTATTGAGTCAATTTCTGCTATCTATTGACCGGCACAGTCGTTGTAATGCTTCCGGTATACCGTCACGCTATCAGAATCTCGAAACATCGATAACTTTTCCGCTACATGAAGCTTTTCAGAGAATATTAAATTATAATACACGATTTTAACTTCTGCAAATAACTGCAGCGATAAAAAAAAAAGTAAAAGGGGTGCAACATGAGGCCTTCCCAGGAGGTCACCCATCCTAGTACTACTCTCGCCCAAGCACGCTTGACTGCGGAGTTCTGATGGGATTCGGTGCATTAGTGCTGGTATGATCGCACCCGTACATTTAAATAGCAAATATCTCCTTATTGAGTCAATTTCTGCTCTCTATTGACCGGCACAGTCGTTGTAATGCTTCCGGTATACCGTCACGCTATCAACATCGATAACTTTTCCGCTATATGATGGTTTTCAGAGGATATTAAATTATAATACACGATTTTAACTTCTGCAAATAACTGCAGCGATAAAAAAAAAAGGAAAAGGGGTGCAACACGAGGCCTTCCCAGGAGGTCACCCATCCTAGTACTACTCTCGCCCAAGCACGCTTGACTGCGGAGTTCTGATGGGATCCGGTGCATTAGTGTTGGTATGATCGCACTCGTACATTTAAATAGCAAATATCTCCTTATTGAGTCAATTTCTACTCTCTATTGACCGGCACAGTCGTTGTAATGCTTCCGGTATACCGTCACGCTATCAGAATCTCGAAAGATCGATAACTTTTCCGCTACATGACGCTTTTCAGAGAATATTAAATTATAATACACGATTTTAACTTCTGCAAATAACTGCAGCGATAAAAAAAAAGTAAAAGGGGTGCATCACGAGGCCTTCCCAGGAGGTCACCCATCCTAGTACTACTCTCGCCCAAGCACGCTTGACTACGGATTTCTGATGGGATCCGGTGCATTAGTGCTGGTATGATCACACCCGTACATTTAAATAGCAAATATCTCCTTATTGAGTCAATTTCTGCTCTCTATTGACCGGCACAGTCGTTGTAATGCTTCCGGTATACCGTCATGCTATCAACATCGATAACTTTTCGGCTATATGATGGTTTTCAGAGGATATTAAATTATAATACACGATTTTAACTTCTGCAAATAACTGCAGCGATAAAAAAAAAGGAAAAGGGGTGCAACACGAGGCCTTCCCAGGAGGTCACCCATCCTAGTACTACTCTCGCCCAAGCACGCTTGACTGCGGAGTTCTGATGGGATCCGGTGCATTAGTGTTGGTATGATCGCACTCGTACATTTAAATAGCAAATATCTCCTTATTGAGTCAATTTCTACTCTCTATTGACCGGCAAAGTCGTTGTAATGCTTCCGGTATACCGTCACGCTATCAGAATCTCGAAACATCGATAACTTTTCCGCTACATGACGGTTTTCAGAGAATATTAAATTATAATACACGATTTTTACTTCTGCAAATAACTGCAGCGATAAAAAAAAAGTAAAAGGGGTGCAACACGAGGCCTTCCCAGGAGGTCACCCATCCTAGTACTACTCTCGCCCAAGCACGCTTAACTGCGGAGTTCTGATGGGATCCGGTGCATTAGTGCGGGTATGATCGCACCCGTACATTTAAATAGCAAATATCTCTTTATTGAGTCAATTTCTGCTATCTATTGACCGGCACAGTCGTTGTAATGCTTCCGGTATACAGTCACGCTATCAGAATCTCGAAACATCGATAACTTTTCCGCTACATGACGGTTTTCAGAGAGTATTAAATTATAATACACGGTTTTAACTTCTGCAAATAACTGCAGCGATAAAAAAAAAGTAAAAGAGGTGCAACACGAGGCCTTCCCAGGAGGTCACCCATCCTAGTACTACTCTCGCCCAAGCACGCTTGACTACGGAGTTCTGATGGGATCCGGTGCATTAGTGCTGGTATGATCGCACCCGTACATTTAAATAACAAATATCTCTTTATTGAGTCAATTTCTACTCTATATTGACCGGCACAGTCGTTGTAATGCTTCCGGTATACCGTCACGCTATCAGAATCTCGAAACATCGATAACTGTTCCGCTACATGAGGGTTTTCAGAGAATATTAAATTATAATACACGATTTTAACTTCTGCAAATAACTGCAGCGATAAAAAAAAAGTAAAAGGGGTGCAACAAGAGGCCTTCCCAGGAGGTCACCCATCCTAGTACTACTCTCGTCCAAGCACGCTTGACTACGGAGTTCTGATGGGATCCGGTGCATTAGTGCTGGTATAATCACACCCGTACATTTAAATTGCAAATATCTCCTTATTGAGTCAATTTCTGCTCTCTATTGACCGGTACAGTCGTTGTAATGCTTCCGGTATACCGTCACGCTATCAACATCGATTACTTTTCCGCTATATGATGGTTTTCAGAGGATATTAAATTATAATACACGATTTTAACTTCTGCAAATAACTGCAGCGATAAAAAAAAAAGGAAAAGGGGTGCAACACGAGGCCTTCCCAGGAGGTCACCCATCCTAGTACTACTCTCGCCCAAGCACGCTTGACTGCGGAGTTCTGATGGGATCCGGTGCATTAGTGTTGGTATGATCGCACTCGTACATTTAAATAGCAAATATCTCCTTATTGAGTCAATTTCTACTCTCTATTGACCGGCACAGTCGTTGTAATGCTTCCGGTATACCGTCACGCTATCAGAATCTCGAAACATCGATAACTTTTCCGCTACATGACGGTTTTCAGAGAATATTAAATTATAATACACGATTTTTACTTCTGCAAATAACTGCAGCGATAAAAAAAAAAGTAAAAGGGGTGCAACACGAGGCCTTCCCAGGAGGTCACCCATCCTAGTACTACTCTCGCCCAAGCACGCTTCACTGCGGAGTTCTGATGGGATCCGGTGCATTAGTGCGGGTATGATCGCACCCGTACATTTAAATAGCAAATATCTCTTTATTGAGTCAATTTCTGCTATCTATTGACCGGCACAGTCGTTGTAATGCTTCCGGTATACAGTCACGCTATCAGAATCTCGAAACATCGATAACTTTTCCGCTACATGACGGTTTTCAGAGAGTATTAAATTATAATACACGGTTTTAACTTCTGTAAATAACTGCAGCGATAAAAAAAAAGTAAAAGAGGTGCAACACGAGGCCTTCCCAGGAGGTCACCCATCCTAGTACTACTCTCGCCCAAGCACGCTTGACTACGGAGTTCTGATGGGATCCGGTGCATTAGTGCTGGTATGATCGCACCCGTACATTTAAATAACAAATATCTCTTTATTGAGTCAATTTCTACTCTATATTGACCGGTACAGTCGTTGTAATGCTTCCGGTATACCGTCACGCTATCAGAATCTCGAAACATCGATAACTTTTCCGCTACATGAGGGTTTTCAGAGAATATTAAATTATAATACACGATTTTAACTTCTGCAAATAACTGCAGCGATAAAAAAAAAAGTAAAAGGGGTGCATCACGAGGCCTTCCCAGGAGGTCACCCATCCTAGTACTACTCTCGCCCAAGCACGCTTGACTACGGATTTCTGATGGGATCCGGTGCATTAGTGTTGGTATGATCACACCCGTACATTTAAATAGCAAATATCTCCTTATTGAGTCAATTTCTGCTCTCTATTGACCGGCACAGTCGTTGTAATGCTTCCGGTATACCGTCACGCTATCAACATCGATAACTTTTCGGCTATATGATGGTTTTCAGAGGATATTAAATTATAATATACGATTTTAACTTCTGTAAATAACTGCAGCGATAAAAAAAAAGGAAAAGGGGTGCAACACGAGGCCTTCCCAGGAGGTCACCCATCCTAGTACTACTCTCGCCCAAGCACGCTTGACTGCGGAGTTCTGATGGGATCCGGTGCATTAGTGTTGGTATGATCGCACTCGTACATTTAAATAGCAAATATCTCCTTATTGAGTCAATTTCTACTCTCTATTGACCGGCACAGTCGTTGTAATGCTTCCGGTATACCGTCACGCTATCAGAATCTCGAAAGATCGATAACTTTTCCGCTACATGACGCTTTTCAGAGAATATTAAATTATAATACACGATTTTAACTTCTGCAAATAACTGCAGCGATAAAAAAAAAGTAAAAGGGGTGCAACACGAGGCCTTCCCAGGAGGTCACCCATCCTAGTACTACTCTCGCCCAAGCACGCTTGACTACGGAGTTCTGATGGGATCCGGTGCATTAGTGCTGGTATGATCGCACCCGTACATTTAAATAGCAAATATCTCCTTATTGAGTCAATTTCTGCTCTCTATTGACCGGCACAGTCGTTGTAATGCTTCCGGTATACCGTCACGCTATCAACATCGATTACTTTTCCGCTATATGATGGTTTTCAGAGGATATTAAATTATAATACACGATTTTAACTTCTGCAAATAACTGCAGCGATAAAAAAAAAAGGAAAAGGGGTGCAACACGAGGCCTTCCCAGGAGGTCACCCATCCTAGTACTACTCTCGCCCAAGCACGCTTGACTGCGGAGTTCTGATGGGATCCGGTGCATTAGTGCTGGTATGATCGCACCCGTACATTTAAATAGCAAATATCTCCTTATTGAGTCAATTTCTGCTCTCTATTGACCAGCACAGTCGTTGTACTGCTTCCGGTATACCGTCACGCTATCAGAATCTCGAAACATCGATAACTTTTCCGCTACATGAAGCTTTTCAGAGAATATTAAATTATAATACACGATTTTAACTTCTGCAAATAACTGCAGCGATAAAAAAAAAAGTAAAAGGGGTGCAACAAGAGGCCTTCCCAGGAGGTCACCCATCCTAGTACTACTCTCGCCCAAGCACGCTTGACTGCGGAGTTCTGATGGGATCCGGTGCATTAGTGTTGGTATGATCGCACTCGTACATTTAAATAGCAAATATCTCCTTATTGAGTCAATTTCTACTCTCTATTGACCGGCACAGTCGTTGTAATGCTTCCGGTATACCGTCACGCTATCAGAATCTCGAAAGATCGATAACTTTTCCGCTACATGACGCTTTTCAGAGAATATTAAATTATAATACACGATTTTAACTTCTGCAAATAACTGCAGCGATAAAAAAAAAGTAAAAGGGGTGCATCACGAGGCCTTCCCAGGAGGTCACCCATCCTAGTACTACTCTCGCCCAAGCACGCTTGACTACGGAGTTCTGATGGGATCCGGTGCATTAGTGCTGGTATGATCGCACCCGTACATTTAAATAGCAAATATCTCCTTATTGAGTCAATTTCTGCTCTCTATTGACCGGCACAGTCGTTGTAATGCTTCCGGTATACCGTCACGCTATCAACATCGATTACTTTTCCGCTATATGATGGTTTTCAGAGGATATTAAATTATAATACACGATTTTAACTTCTGCAAATAACTGCAGCGATAAAAAAAAAAGTAAAAGGGGTGCAACACGAGGCCTTCCCAGGAGGTCACCCATCCTAGTACTACTCTCGCCCAAACACGCTTGACTGCGGAGTTCTGATGGGATCCGGTGCATTAGTGCTGGTATGATCGCACCCGTACATTTAAATAACAAATATCTCTTTATTGAGTCAATTTCTGCTCTCTATTGACCGGCACAGTCGTTGTAATGCTTCCGGTATACCGTCACGCTATCAACATCGATAACTTTTCCGCTATATGATGGTTTTCAGAGGATATTAAATTATAATACACGATTTTAACTTCTGCAAATAACTGCAGCGATAAAAAAAAGGAAAAGGGGTGCAACACGAGGCCTTCCCAGGAGGTCACCCATCCTAGTAATACTCTCGCCCAAGCACGCATAACTGCGGAGTTCTGATGGGATCCGGTGCATTAGTGCGGGTATGATCGCACCCGTACATTTAAATAGCAAATATCTCTTTATTGAGTCAATTTCTGCTATCTATTGACCGGCACAGTCGTTGTAATGCTTCCGGTATACCGTCACGCTATCAGAATCTCGAAACATCGATAACTTTTCCGCTACATGAAGCTTTTCAGAGAATATTAAATTATAATACACGATTTTAACTTCTGCAAATAACTGCAGCGATAAAAAAAAAAGTAAAAGGGGTGCAACAAGAGGCCTTCCCAGGAGGTCACCCATCCTAGTACTACTCTCGCCCAAGCACGCTTGACTGCGGAGTTCTGATGGGATCCGGTGCATTAGTGTTGGTATGATCGCACTCGTACATTTAAATAGCAAATATCTCCTTATTGAGTCAATTTCTACTCTCTATTGACCGGCACAGTCGTTGTAATGCTTCCGGTATACCGTCACGCTATCAGAATCTCGAAAGATCGATAACTTTTCCGCTACATGACGCTTTTCAGAGAATATTAAATTATAATACACGATTTTAACTTCTGCAAATAACTGCAGCGATAAAAAAAAAGTAAAAGGGGTGCATCACGAGGCCTTCCCAGGAGGTCACCCATCCTAGTACTACTCTCGCCCAAGCACGCTTGACTACGGATTTCTGATGGGATCCGGTGCATTAGTGCTGGTATGATCACACCCGTACATTTAAATAGCAAATATCTCCTTATTGAGTCAATTTCTGCTCTCTATTGACCGGCACAGTCGTTGTAATGCTTCCGGTATACCGTCATGCTATCAACATCGATAACTTTTCGGCTATATGATGGTTTTCAGAGGATATTAAATTATAATACACGATTTTAACTTCTGCAAATAACTGCAGCGATAAAAAAAAAGGAAAAGGGGTGCAACACGAGGCCTTCCCAGGAGGTCACCCATCCTAGTACTACTCTCGCCCAAGCACGCTTGACTGCGGAGTTCTGATGGGATCCGGTGCATTAGTGTTGGTATGATCGCACTCGTACATTTAAATAGCAAATATCTCCTTATTGAGTCAATTTCTACTCTCTATTGACCGGCAAAGTCGTTGTAATGCTTCCGGTATACCGTCACGCTATCAGAATCTCGAAACATCGATAACTTTTCCGCTACATGACGGTTTTCAGAGAATATTAAATTATAATACACGATTTTTACTTCTGCAAATAACTGCAGCGATAAAAAAAAAGTAAAAGGGGTGCAACACGAGGCCTTCCCAGGAGGTCACCCATCCTAGTACTACTCTCGCCCAAGCACGCTTAACTGCGGAGTTCTGATGGGATCCGGTGCATTAGTGCGGGTATGATCGCACCCGTACATTTAAATAGCAAATATCTCTTTATTGAGTCAATTTCTGCTATCTATTGACCGGCACAGTCGTTGTAATGCTTCCGGTATACAGTCACGCTATCAGAATCTCGAAACATCGATAACTTTTCCGCTACATGACGGTTTTCAGAGAGTATTAAATTATAATACACGGTTTTAACTTCTGCAAATAACTGCAGCGATAAAAAAAAAGTAAAAGAGGTGCAACACGAGGCCTTCCCAGGAGGTCACCCATCCTAGTACTACTCTCGCCCAAGCACGCTTGACTACGGAGTTCTGATGGGATCCGGTGCATTAGTGCTGGTATGATCGCACCCGTACATTTAAATAACAAATATCTCTTTATTGAGTCAATTTCTACTCTATATTGACCGGCACAGTCGTTGTAATGCTTCCGGTATACCGTCACGCTATCAGAATCTCGAAACATCGATAACTGTTCCGCTACATGAGGGTTTTCAGAGAATATTAAATTATAATACACGATTTTAACTTCTGCAAATAACTGCAGCGATAAAAAAAAAGTAAAAGGGGTGCAACAAGAGGCCTTCCCAGGAGGTCACCCATCCTAGTACTACTCTCGTCCAAGCACGCTTGACTACGGAGTTCTGATGGGATCCGGTGCATTAGTGCTGGTATAATCACACCCGTACATTTAAATTGCAAATATCTCCTTATTGAGTCAATTTCTGCTCTCTATTGACCGGTACAGTCGTTGTAATGCTTCCGGTATACCGTCACGCTATCAACATCGATTACTTTTCCGCTATATGATGGTTTTCAGAGGATATTAAATTATAATACACGATTTTAACTTCTGCAAATAACTGCAGCGATAAAAAAAAAAGGAAAAGGGGTGCAACACGAGGCCTTCCCAGGAGGTCACCCATCCTAGTACTACTCTCGCCCAAGCACGCTTGACTGCGGAGTTCTGATGGGATCCGGTGCATTAGTGTTGGTATGATCGCACTCGTACATTTAAATAGCAAATATCTCCTTATTGAGTCAATTTCTACTCTCTATTGACCGGCAAAGTCGTTGTAATGCTTCCGGTATACCGTCACGCTATCAGAATCTCGAAACATCGATAACTTTTCCGCTACATGACGGTTTTCAGAGAATATTAAATTATTATACACGATTTTTACTTCTGCAAATAACTGCAGCGATAAAAAAAAAAGTAAAAGGGGTGCAACACGAGGCCTTCCCAGGAGGTCACCCATCCTAGTACTACTCTCGCCCAAGCACGCTTAACTGCGGAGTTCTGATGGGATCCGGTGCATTAGTGCGGGTATGATCGCACCCGTACATTTAAATAGCAAATATCTCTTTATTGAGTCAATTTCTGCTATCTATTGACCGGCACAGTCGTTGTAATGCTTCCGGTATACAGTCACGCTATCAGAATCTCGAAACATCGATAACTTTTCCGCTACATGACGGTTTTCAGAGAGTATTAAATTATAATACACGGTTTTAACTTCTGCAAATAACTGCAGCGATAAAAAAAAAGTAAAAGAGGTGCAACACGAGGCCTTCCCAGGAGGTCACCCATCCTAGTACTACTCTCGCCCAAGCACGCTTGACTACGGAGTTCTGATGGGATCCGGTGCATTAGTGCGGGTATGATCGCACCCGTACATTTAAATAACAAATATCTCTTTATTGAGTCAATTTCTACTCTATATTGACCGGCACAGTCGTTGTAATGCTTCCGGTATACCGTCACGCTATCAGAATCTCGAAACATCGATAACTTTTCCGCTACATGAGGGTTTTCAGAGAATATTAAATTATAATACACGATTTTAACTTCTGCAAATAACTGCAGCGATAAAAAAAAAGTAAAAGGGGTGCATCACGAGGCCTTCCCAGGAGGTCACCCATCCTAGTACTACTCTCGCCCAAGCACGCTTGACTACGGATTTCTGATGGGATCCGGTGCATTAGTGCTGGTATGATCACACCCGTACATTTAAATAGCAAATATCTCCTTATTGAGTCAATTTCTGCTCTCTATTGACCGGCACAGTCGTTGTAATGCTTCCGGTATACCGTCACGCTATCAACATCGATAACTTTTCGGCTATATGATGGTTTTCAGAGGATATTAAATTATAATATACGATTTTAACTTCTGTAAATAACTGCAGCGATAAAAAAAAAGGAAAAGGGGTGCAACACGAGGCCTTCCCAGGAGGTCACCCATCCTAGTACTACTCTCGCCCAAGCACGCTTGACTGCGGAGTTCTGATGGGATCCGGTGCATTAGTGTTGGTATGATCGCACTCGTACATTTAAATAGCAAATATCTCCTTATTGAGTCAATTTCTACTCTCTATTGACCGGCACAGTCGTTGTAATGCTTCCGGTATACCGTCACGCTATCAGAATCTCGAAAGATCGATAACTTTTCCGCTACATGACGCTTTTCAGAGAATATTAAATTATAATACACGATTTTAACTTCTGCAAATAACTGCAGCGATAAAAAAAAAGTAAAAGGGGTGCATCACGAGGCCTTCCCAGGAGGTCACCCATCCTAGTACTACTCTCGCCCAAGCACGCTTGACTACGGATTTCTGATGGGATCCGGTGCATTAGTGCTGGTATGATCACACCCGTACATTTAAATAGCAAATATCTCCTTATTGAGTCAATTTCTGCTCTCTATTGACCGGCACAGTCGTTGTAATGCTTCCGGTATACCGTCATGCTATCAACATCGATAACTTTTCGGCTATATGATGGTTTTCAGAGGATATTAAATTATAATACACGATTTTAACTTCTGCAAATAACTGCAGCGATAAAAAAAAAGGAAAAGGGGTGCAACACGAGGCCTTCCCAGGAGGTCACCCATCCTAGTACTACTCTCGCCCAAGCACGCTTGACTGCGGAGTTCTGATGGGATCCGGTGCATTAGTGTTGGTATGATCGCACTCGTACATTTAAATAGCAAATATCTCCTTATTGAGTCAATTTCTACTCTCTATTGACCGGCACAGTCGTTGTAATGCTTCCGGTATACCGTCACGCTATCAGAATCTCGAAACATCGATAACTATTCCGCTACATGACGGTTTTAAGAGAATATTAAATTATAATACACGATTTTTACTTCTGCAAATAACTGCAGCGATAAAAAAAAAGTAAAAGGGGTGCAACACGAGGCCTTCCCAGGAGGTCACCCATCCTAGTACTACTCTCGCCCAAGCACGCTTAACTGCGGAGTTCTGATGGGATCCGGTGCATTAGTGCGGGTATGATCGCACCCGTACATTTAAATAGCAAATATCTCTTTATTGAGTCAATTTCTGCTATCTATTGACCGGCACAGTCGTTGTAATGCTTCCGGTATACAGTCACGCTATCAGAATCTCGAAACATCGATAACTTTTCCGCTACATGACGGTTTTCAGAGAGTATTAAATTATAATACACGGTTTTAACTTCTGCAAATAACTGCAGCGATAAAAAAAAAGTAAAAGAGGTGCAACACGAGGCCTTCCCAGGAGGTCACCCATCCTAGTACTACTCTCGCCCAAGCACGCTTGACTACGGAGTTCTGATGGGATCCGGTGCATTAGTGCTGGTATGATCGCACCCGTACATTTAAATAACAAATATCTCTTTATTGAGTCAATTTCTACTCTATATTGACCGGCACAGTCGTTGTAATGCTTCCGGTATACCGTCACGCTATCAGAATCTCGAAACATCGATAACTTTTCCGCTACATGAGGGTTTTCAGAGAATATTAAATTATAATACACGATTTTAACTTCTGCAAATAACTGCAGCGATAAAAAAAAAGTAAAAGGGGTGCATCACGAGGCCTTCCCAGGAGGTCACCCATCCTAGTACTACTCTCGCCCAAGCACGCTTGACTACGGATTTCTGATGGGATCCGGTGCATTAGTGCTGGTATGATCACACCCGTACATTTAAATAGCAAATATCTCCTTATTGAGTCAATTTCTGCTCTCTATTGACCGGCACAGTCGTTGTAATGCTTCCGGTATACCGTCACGCTATCAACATCGATAACTTTTCGGCTATATGATGGTTTTCAGAGGATATTAAATTATAATATACGATTTTAACTTCTGTAAATAACTGCAGCGATAAAAAAAAAGGAAAAGGGGTGCAACACGAGGCCTTCCCAGGAGGTCACCCATCCTAGTACTACTCTCGCCCAAGCACGCTTGACTGCGGAGTTCTGATGGGATCCGGTGCATTAGTGTTGGTATGATCGCACTCGTACATTTAAATAGCAAATATCTCCTTATTGAGTCAATTTCTACTCTCTATTGACCGGCACAGTCGTTGTAATGCTTCCGGTATACCGTCACGCTATCAGAATCTCGAAAGATCGATAACTTTTCCGCTACATGACGCTTTTCAGAGAATATTAAATTATAATACACGATTTTAACTTCTGCAAATAACTGCAGCGATAAAAAAAAAGTAAAAGGGGTGCATCACGAGGCCTTCCCAGGAGGTCACCCATGCTAGTACTACTCTCGCCCAAGCACGCTTGACTACGGATTTCTGATGGGATCCGGTGCATTAGTGCTGGTATGATCACACCCGTACATTTAAATAGCAAATATCTCCTTATTGAGTCAATTTCTGCTCTCTATTGACCGGCACAGTCGTTGTAATGCTTCCGGTATACCGTCATGCTATCAACATCGATAACTTTTCGGCTATATGATGGTTTTCAGAGGATATTAAATTATAATACACGATTTTAACTTCTGCAAATAACTGCAGCGATAAAAAAAAAGGAAAAGGGGTGCAACACGAGGCCTTCCCAGGAGGTCACCCATCCTAGTACTACTCTCGCCCAAGCACGCTTGACTGCGGAGTTCTGATGGGATCCGGTGCATTAGTGTTGGTATGATCGCACTCGTACATTTAAATAGCAAATATCTCCTTATTGAGTCAATTTCTACTCTCTATTGACCGGCACAGTCGTTGTAATGCTTCCGGTATACCGTCACGCTATCAGAATCTCGAAACATCGATAACTATTCCGCTACATGACGGTTTTCAGAGAATATTAAATTATAATACACGATTTTTACTTCTGCAAATAACTGCAGCGATAAAAAAAAAGTAAAAGGGGTGCAACACGAGGCCTTCCCAGGAGGTCACCCATCCTAGTACTACTCTCGCCCAAGCACGCTTAACTGCGGAGTTCTGATGGGATCCGGTGCATTAGTGCGGGTATGATCGCACCCGTACATTTAAATAGCAAATATCTCTTTATTGAGTCAATTTCTGCTATCTATTGACCGGCACAGTCGTTGTAATGCTTCCGGTATACAGTCACGCTATCAGAATCTCGAAACATCGATAACTTTTCCGCTACATGACGGTTTTCAGAGAGTATTAAATTATAATACACGGTTTTAACTTCTGCAAATAACTGCAGCGATAAAAAAAAAGTAAAAGAGGTGCAACACGAGGCCTTCCCAGGAGGTCACCCATCCTAGTACTACTCTCGCCCAAGCACGCTTGACTACGGAGTTCTGATGGGATCCGGTGCATTAGTGCTGGTATGATCGCACCCGTACATTTAAATAACAAATATCTCTTTATTGAGTCAATTTCTACTCTATATTGACCGGCACAGTCGTTGTAATGCTTCCGGTATACCGTCACGCTATCAGAATCTCGAAACATCGATAACTTTTCCGCTACATGAAGCTTTTCAGAGAATATTAAATTATAATACACGATTTTAACTTCTGCAAATAACTGCAGCGATAAAAAAAAAAGTAAAAGGGGTGCAACACGAGGCCTTCCCAGGAGGTCACCCATCCTAGTACTACTCTCGCCCAAGCACGCTTGACTGCGGAGTTCTGATGGGATTCGGTGCATTAGTGCTGGTATGATCGCACCCGTACATTTAAATAGCAAATATCTCCTTATTGAGTCAATTTCTGCTCTCTATTGACCGGCACAGTCGTTGTAATGCTTCCGGTATACCGTCACGCTATCAACATCGATAACTTTTCCGCTATATGATGGTTTTCAGAGGATATTAAATTATAATACACGATTTTAACTTCTGCAAATAACTGCAGCGATAAAAAAAAAAGGAAAAGGGGTGCAACACGAGGCCTTCCCAGGAGGTCACCCATCCTAGTACTACTCTCGCCCAAGCACGCTTGACTGCGGAGTTCTGATGGGATCCGGTGCATTAGTGTTGGTATGATCGCACTCGTACATTTAAATAGCAAATATCTCCTTATTGAGTCAATTTCTACTCTCTATTGACCGGCACAGTCGTTGTAATGCTTCCGGTATACCGTCACGCTATCAGAATCTCGAAAGATCGATAACTTTTCCGCTACATGACGCTTTTCAGAGAATATTAAATTATAATACACGATTTTAACATCTGCAAATAACTGCAGCGATAAAAAAAAAGTAAAAGGGGTGCAACACGAGGCCTTCCCAGGAGGTCACCCATCCTAGTACTACTCTCGCCCAAGCACGCTTAACTGCGGAGTTCTGATGGGATCCGGTGCATTAGTGCGGGTATGATCGCACCCGTACATTTAAATAGCAAATATCTCTTTATTGAGTCAATTTCTGCTATCTATTGACCGGCACAGTCGTTGTAATGCTTCCGGTATACAGTCACGCTATCAGAATCTCGAAACATCGATAACTTTTCCGCTACATGACGGTTTTCAGAGAGTATTAAATTATAATACACGGTTTTAACTTCTGCAAATAACTGCAGCGATAAAAAAAAAGTAAAAGAGGTGCAACACGAGGCCTTCCCAGGAGGTCACCCATCCTAGTACTACTCTCGCCCAAGCACGCTTGACTACGGAGTTCTGATGGGATCCGGTGCATTAGTGCTGGTATGATCGCACCCGTACATTTAAATAACAAATATCTCTTTATTGAGTCAATTTCTACTCTATATTGACCGGCACAGTCGTTGTAATGCTTCCGGTATACCGTCACGCTATCAGAATCTCGAAACATCGATAACTTTTCCGCTACATGAAGCTTTTCAGAGAATATTAAATTATAATACACGATTTTAACTTCTGCAAATAACTGCAGCGATAAAAAAAAAAGTAAAAGGGGTGCAACACGAGGCCTTCCCAGGAGGTCACCCATCCTAGTACTACTCTCGCCCAAGCACGCTTGACTGCGGAGTTCTGATGGGATTCGGTGCATTAGTGCTGGTATGATCGCACCCGTACATTTAAATAGCAAATATCTCCTTATTGAGTCAATTTCTGCTCTCTATTGACCGGCACAGTCGTTGTAATGCTTCCGGTATACCGTCACGCTATCAACATCGATAACTTTTCCGCTATATGATGGTTTTCAGAGGATATTAAATTATAATACACGATTTTAACTTCTGCAAATAACTGCAGCGATAAAAAAAAAAGGAAAAGGGGTGCAACACGAGGCCTTCCCAGGAGGTCACCCATCCTAGTACTACTCTCGCCCAAGCACGCTTGACTGCGGAGTTCTGATGGGATCCGGTGCATTAGTGTTGGTATGATCGCACTCGTACATTTAAATAGCAAATATCTCCTTATTGAGTCAATTTCTACTCTCTATTGACCGGCACAGTCGTTGTAATGCTTCCGGTATACCGTCACGCTATCAGAATCTCGAAAGATCGATAACTTTTCCGCTACATGACGCTTTTCAGAGAATATTAAATTATAATACACGATTTTAACATCTGCAAATAACTGCAGCGATAAAAAAAAAGTAAAAGGGGTGCATCACGAGGCCTTCCCAGGAGGTCACCCATCCTAGTACTACTCTCGCCCAAGCACGCTTGACTACGGAGTTCTGATGGGATCCGGTGCATTAGTGCTGGTATGATCGCACCCGTACATTTAAATAACAAATATCTCTTTATTGAGTCAATTTCTACTCTATATTGACCGGCACAGTCGTTGTAATGCTTCCGGTATACCGTCACGCTATCAGAATCTCGAAACATCGATAACTGTTCCGCTACATGAGGGTTTTCAGAGAATATTAAATTATAATACACGATTTTAACTTCTGCAAATAACTGCAGCGATAAAAAAAAAGTAAAAGGGGTGCAACAAGAGGCCTTCCCAGGAGGTCACCCATCCTAGTACTACTCTCGTCCAAGCACGCTTGACTACGGAGTTCTGATGGGATCCGGTGCATTAGTGCTGGTATAATCACACCCGTACATTTAAATTGCAAATATCTCCTTATTGAGTCAATTTCTGCTCTCTATTGACCGGTACAGTCGTTGTAATGCTTCCGGTATACCGTCACGCTATCAACATCGATTACTTTTCCGCTATATGATGGTTTTCAGAGGATATTAAATTATAATACACGATTTTAACTTCTGCAAATAACTGCAGCGATAAAAAAAAAGGAAAAGGGGTGCAACACGAGGCCTTCCCAGGAGGTCACCCATCCTAGTACTACTCTCGCCCAAGCACGCTTGACTGCGGAGTTCTGATGGGATCCGGTGCATTAGTGTTGGTATGATCGCACTCGTACATTTAAATAGCAAATATCTCCTTATTGAGTCAATTTCTACTCTCTATTGACCGGCACAGTCGTTGTAATGCTTCCGGTATACCGTCACGCTATCAGAATCTCGAAACATCGATAACTTTTCCGCTACATGACGGTTTTCAGAGAATATTAAATTATAATACACGATTTTTACTTCTGCAAATAACTGCAGCGATAAAAAAAAAAGTAAAAGGGGTGCAACACGAGGACTTCCCAGGAGGTCACCCATCCTAGTACTACTCTCGCCCAAGCACGCTTAACTGCGGAGTTCTGATGGGATCCGGTGCATTAGTGCGGGTATGATCGCACCCGTACATTTAAATAGCAAATATCTCTTTATTGAGTCAATTTCTGCTATCTATTGACCGGCACAGTCGTTGTAATGCTTCCGGTATACAGTCACGCTATCAGAATCTCGAAACATCGATAACTTTTCCGCTACATGACGGTTTTCAGAGAGTATTAAATTATAATACACGGTTTTAACTTCTGCAAATAACTGCAGCGATAAAAAAAAAGTAAAAGAGGTGCAACACGAGGCCTTCCCAGGAGGTCACCCATCCTAGTACTACTCTCGCCCAAGCACGCTTGACTACGGAGTTCTGATGGGATCCGGTGCATTAGTGCTGGTATGATCGCACCCGTACATTTAAATAACAAATATCTCTTTATTGAGTCAATTTCTACTCTATATTGACCGACACAGTCGTTGTAATGCTTCCGGTATACCGTCACGCTATCAGAATCTCGAAACATCGATAACTTTTCCGCTACATGAGGGTTTTCAGAGAATATTAAATTATAATACACGATTTTAACTTCTGCAAATAACTGCAGCGATAAAAAAAAAGTAAAAGGGGTGCATCACGAGGCCTTCCCAGGAGGTCACCCATCCTAGTACTACTCTCGCCCAAGCACGCTTGACTACGGATTTCTGATGGGATCCGGTGCATTAGTGCTGGTATGATCACACCCGTACATTTAAATAGCAAATATCTCCTTATTGAGTCAATTTCTGCTCTCTATTGACCGGCACAGACGTTGTAATGCTTCCGGTATACCGTCACGCTATCAACATCGATAACTTTTCGGCTATATGATGGTTTTCAGAGGATATTAAATTATAATATACGATTTTAACTTCTGTAAATAACTGCAGCGATAAAAAAAAAGGAAAAGGGGTGCAACACGAGGCCTTCCCAGGAGGTCACCCATCCTAGTACTACTCTCGCCCAAGCACGCTTGACTGCGGAGTTCTGATGGGATCCGGTGCATTAGTGTTGGTATGATCGCACTCGTACATTTAAATAGCAAATATCTCCTTATTGAGTCAATTTCTACTCTCTATTGACCGGCACAGTCGTTGTAATGCTTCCGGTATACCGTCACGCTATCAGAATCTCGAAAGATCGATAACTTTTCCGCTACATGACGCTTTTCAGAGAATATTAAATTATAATACACGATTTTAACTTCTGCAAATAACTGCAGCGATAAAAAAAAAGTAAAAGGGGTGCATCACGAGGCCTTCCCAGGAGGTCACCCATCCTAGTACTACTCTCGCCCAAGCACGCTTGACTACGGATTTCTGATGGGATCCGGTGCATTAGTGCTGGTATGATCACACCCGTACATTTAAATAGCAAATATCTCCTTATTGAGTCAATTTCTGCTCTCTATTGACCGGCACAGTCGTTGTAATGCTTCCGGTATACCGTCATGCTATCAACATCGATAACTTTTCGGCTATATGATGGTTTTCAGAGGATATTAAATTATAATACACGATTTTAACTTCTGCAAATAACTGCAGCGATAAAAAAAAAGGAAAAGGGGTGCAACACGAGGCCTTCCCAGGAGGTCACCCATCCTAGTACTACTCTCGCCCAAGCACGCTTGACTGCGGAGTTCTGATGGGATCCGGTGCATTAGTGTTGGTATGATCGCACTCGTACATTTAAATAGCAAATATGTCCTTATTGAGTCAATTTCTACTCTCTATTGACCGTCACAGTCGTTGTAATGCTTCCGGTATACCGTCACGCTATCAGAATCTCGAAACATCGATAACTTTTCCGCTACATGACGGTTTTCAGAGAGTATTAAATTATAATACACGGTTTTAACTTCTGCAAATAACTGCAGCGATAAAAAAAAAGTAAAAGAGGTGCAACACGAGGCCTTCCCAGGAGGTCACCCATCCTAGTACTACTCTCGCCCAAACACGCTTGACTACGGAGTTCTGATGGGATCCGGTGCATTAGTGCTGGTATGATCGCACCCGTACATTTAAATAACAAATATCTCTTTATTGAGTCAATTTCTACTCTATATTGACCGGCACAGTCGTTGTAATGCTTCCGGTATACCGTCACGCTATCAGAATCTCGAAACATCGATAACTGTTCCGCTACATGAGGGTTTTCAGAGAATATTAAATTATAATACACGATTTTAACTTCTGCAAATAACTGCAGCGATAAAAAAAAAGTAAAAGGGGTGCAACAAGAGGCCTTCCCAGGAGGTCACCCATCCTAGTACTACTCTCGTCCAAGCACGCTTGACTACGGAGTTCTGATGGGATCCGGTGCATTAGTGCTGGTATAATCACACCCGTACATTTAAATTGCAAATATCTCCTTATTGAGTCAATTTCTGCTCTCTATTGACCGGTACAGTCGTTGTAATGCTTCCGGTATACCGTCACGCTATCAACATCGATTACTTTTCCGCTATATGATGGTTTTCAGAGGATATTAAATTATAATACACGATTTTAACTTCTGCAAATAACTGCAGCGATAAAAAAAAAGGAAAAGGGGTGCAACACGAGGCCTTCCCAGGAGGTCACCCATCCTAGTACTACTCTCGCCCAAGCACGCTTGACTGCGGAGTTCTGATGGGATCCGGTGCATTAGTGTTGGTATGATCGCACTCGTACATTTAAATAGCAAATATCTCCTTATTGAGTCAATTTCTACTCTCTATTGACCGTCACAGTCGTTGTAATGCTTCCGGTATACCGTCACGCTATCAGAATCTCGAAACATCGATAACTTTTCCGCTACATGACGGTTTTCAGAGAATATTAAATTATAATACACGATTTTTACTTCTGCAAATAACTGCAGCGATAAAAAAAAAAGTAAAAGGGGTGCAACACGAGGCCTTCCCAGGAGGTCACCCATCCTAGTACTACTCTCGCCCAAGCACGCTTAACTGCGGAGTTCTGATGGGATCCGGTGCATTAGTGCGGGTATGATCGCACCCGTACATTTAAATAGCAAATATCTCTTTATTGAGTCAATTTCTGCTATCTATTGACCGGCACAGTCGTTGTAATGCTTCCGGTATACAGTCACGCTATCAGAATCTCGAAACATCGATAACTTTTCCGCTACATGACGGTTTTCAGAGAGTATTAAATTATAATACACGGTTTTAACTTCTGCAAATAACTGCAGCGATAAAAAAAAAGTAAAAGAGGTGCAACACGAGGCCTTCCCAGGAGGTCACCCATCCTAGTACTACTCTCGCCCAAGCACGCTTGACTACGGAGTTCTGATGGAATCCGGTGCATTAGTGCTGGTATGATCGCACCCGTACATTTAAATAACAAATATCTCTTTATTGAGTCAATTTCTACTCTATATTGACCGGCACAGTCGTTGTAATGCTTCCGGTATACCGTCACGCTATCAGAATCTCGAAACATCGATAACTTTTCCGCTACATGAGGGTTTTCAGAGAATATTAAATTATAATACACGATTTTAACTTCTGCAAATAACTGCAGCGATAAAAAAAAAGTAAAAGGGGTGCATCACGAGGCCTTCCCAGGAGGTCACCCATCCTAGTACTACTCTCGCCCAAGCACGCTTGACTACGGATTTCTGATGGGATCCGGTGCATTAGTGCTGGTATGATCACACCCGTACATTTAAATAGCAAATATCTCCTTATTGAGTCAATTTCTGCTCTCTATTGACCGGCACAGTCGTTGTAATGCTTCCGGTATACCGTCACGCTATCAACATCGATAACTTTTCGGCTATATGATGGTTTTCAGAGGATATTAAATTATAATATACGATTTTAACTTCTGCAAATAACTGCAGCGATAAAAAAAAAGGAAAAGGGGTGCAACACGAGGCCTTCCCAGGAGGTCACCCATCCTAGTACTACTCTCGCCCAAGCACGCTTGACTGCGGAGTTCTGATGGGATCCGGTGCATTAGTGTTGGTATGATCGCAGTCGTACATTTAAATAGCAAATATCTCCTTATTGAGTCAATTTCTACTCTCTATTGACCGGCACAGTCGTTGTAATGCTTCCGGTATACCGTCACGCTATCAGAATCTCGAAACATCGATAACTTTTCCGCTACATGACGGTTTTCAGAGAATATTAAATTATAATACACGATTTTTACTTCTGCAAATAACTGCAGCGATAAAAAAAAAGTAAAAGGGGTGCAACACGAGGCCTTCCCAGAAGGTCACCCATCCTAGTACTACTCTCGCCCAAGCACGCTTAACTGCGGAGTTCTGATGGGATCCGGTGCATTAGTGCGGGTATGATCGCACCCGTACATTTAAATAGCAAATATCTCTTTATTGAGTCAATTTCTGCTATCTATTGACCGACACAGTCGTTGTAATGTTTCCTGTATACAGTCACGCTATCAGAATCTCGAAACATCGATAACTTTTCCGCTACATGACGCTTTTCAGAGAATATTAAATTATAATACACGATTTTAACTTCTGCAAATAACTACAGCGATAAAAAAAAGTAAAATGGGTGCAACACGAGGCCTTCCCAGGAGGTCACCCATCCTAGTACTACTCTCGCCCAAGCACGCTTGACTGCGGAGTTCTGATGGGATCCGGTGCATTAGTGCTGGTATGATCGCACCCGTACATTTAAATAACAAATATCTCTTTATTGAGTCAATTTCTACTCTATATTGACCGGCACAGTCGTTGTAATGCTTCCGGTATACCGTCACGCTATCAGAATCTCGAAACATCGATAACTTTTCCGCTACATGAGGGTTTTCAGAGAATATTAAATTATAATACACGATTTTAACTTCTGCAAATAACTGCAGCGATAAAAAAAAAGTAAAAGGGGTGCAACAAGAGGCCTTCCCAGGAGGTCACCCATCCTAGTACTACTCTCGTCCAAGCACGCTTGACTACGGAGTTCTGATGGGATCCGGTGCATTAGTGCTGGTATAATCACACCCGTACATTTAAATTGCAAATATCTCCTTATTGAGTCAATTTCTGCTCTCTATTGACCGGTACAGTCGTTGTAATGCTTCCAGTATACTGTCATGCTATCAGAATCTCGAAACATCGATAAATTTTCCGCTACATGAGGGTTTTCAGAGAATATTAAATTATAATACACGATTTTAACTTCTGCAAATAACTGCAGCGATAAAAAAAAAGTAAAAGGGGTGCAACAAGAGGCCTTCCCAGGAGGTCACTCATCCTAGTACTACTCTCGTCCAAGCACGCTTGACTACGGAGTTCTGATGGGATCCGGTGCATTAATGCTGGTATAATCACACCCGTACATTTAAATTGCAAATATCTCCTTATTGAGTCAATTTCTGCTCTCTATTGACCGGTACAGTCGTTGTAATGCTTCCAGTATACTGTCATGCTATCAGAATCTCGAAACATCGATAACTTTTCCGCTACATGACGGTTTTCAGAGAATATTAAATTATAATACACGATTTTTACTTCTGCAAATAACTGCAGCGATAAAAAAAAAGTAAAAGGGGTGCAACACGAGGCCTTCCCAGGAGGTCACCCATCCTAGTACTACTCTCGCCCAAGCACGCTTAACTGCGGAGTTCTGATGGGATCCGGTGCATTAGTGCGGGTATGATCGCACCCGTACATTTAAATAGCAAATATCTCTTTATTGAGTCAATTTCTGCTATCTATTGACCGACACAGTCGTTGTAATGTTTCCTGTATACAGTCACGCTATCAGAATCTCGAAACATCGATAACTTTTCCGCTACATGACGCTTTTCAGAGAATATTAAATTATAATACACGATTTTAACTTCTGCAAATAACTACAGCGATAAAAAAAAGTAAAATGGGTGCAACACGAGGCCTTCCCAGGAGGTCACCCATCCTAGTACTACTCTCGCCCAAGCACGCTTGACTGCGGAGTTCTGATGGGATCCGGTGCATTAGTGCTGGTATGATCGCACCCGTACATTTAAATAGCAAATATCTCCTTATTGAGTCAATTTCTGCTCTCTATTGACCGGCACAGTCGTTGTAATGCTTCCGGTATACCGTCACGCTATCAACATCGATAACGTTTCCGCTATATGATGGTTTTCAGATGATATTAAATTATAATACACGATTTTAACTTCTGCAAATAACTGCAGCGATAAAAAAAAAGTAAAAGGGGTGCAACACGAGGCCTTCCCAGGAGGTCACCCATCCTAGTACTACTCTCGCCCAAGCACGCTTGATTACGGATTTCTGATGGGATCCGGTGCATTAGTGCTGGTATGATCACACCCGTACATTTAAATTGCAAATATCTCCTTATTGAGTCAATTTCTGCTCTCTATTGACCGGCACAGTCGTTGTAATACTTCCGGTATACCGTCACGCTATCAGAATCTCGAAACATCGATAACTTTTCCGCTACATGACGGTTTTCAGAGAGTATTAAATTAAAATACACGATTTTAACTTCTGCAAATAACTGCAGCGATAAAAAAAAGTAAAAGGGGTGCAACACGAGGCCTTCCCAGGAGGTCACCCATCCTAGTACTACTCTCGCCCAAGCACGCTTGACTGCGGAGTTCTGATGGGATCCGGTGCATTAGTGCTGGTATGATCGCACCCGTACATTTAAATAGCAAATATCTCTTTATTGAGTCAATTTCTGCTCTCTAATGACCGGCACAGTTGTTGTAATGGTTCTGGTATACCATCACGCTATCATAATCTCGAAACATTGATAACTTTTCCGCTACATGACGGTTTTCAGAGAATATTAAATTATAATACACGATTTTAACTTCTGCAAATAACTGCAGCGATAAAAAAAAACCAAAAAAAAGTAAAAGGGTGAAACACGAGGCCTTCCCAAGAGGTCACCCATCCTAGTACGACTCTCGCCCAAGCACGCTTAACTTCGGAATTCTGATGGGATCCGGTGCATTAGTGCTGGTATTATCGCACCCGTATATTTAAATTGCAAATATCTCTTTATTGAGTCAATTTCTGCTCTCTAATGACCGGCACAGTTGTTGTAATGGTTCTGGTATACCGTCACGCTATCAGAATCTCGAAACATCGATAACTTTTCCGCTACATGACGGTTTTCAGAGAATATTAAATTATAATACACGATTTTAACTTCTGCAAATAACTGCAGCGACAAAAAAATAAAATAAAAGGGGTGCAACACGAGGCCTTCCCAGGAGGTCACCCTTCCTAATACTACTCTCGCCCAAGCACGCTTAACTGCGGAGTTCTGATGGGATCCGGTGCATTAGAGCTGGTATTATCGCACCCGTACATTTAAATTGCAAATATTTCTTTATTGAGTCAATTTCTGCTGTCTATTGACCGGCACAGTCGTTGTAATGCTTCCGGTATACCGTCAGGATATCAGAATCTCGAAACATCGATAATTTTTCCGCTACATGACGGTTTTCAGAGGTTATTAAATTAAAATACACGATTTTAACTTCTGCAAATAACTGCAGCGACAAAAAAAAAGTAAAAGGGGTGCAACACGAGGCCTTCCCAGGAGGTCACCCTTCCTAATACTACTCTCGTCCAAGCACGCTTAACTGCGGAGTTCTGATGGGATCCGGTGCATTAGTGCTGGTATTATCGCACCCGTATATTTAAATTGCAAATATCTCTTTATTGAGTCAATTTCTGCTCTCTATTGACCGGCACAGTCGTTGTAATGCTTCCGGTATACCGTCACGCTATCAGAATCTCGAAACAACGATAACTTTTCCGCTACATGACGGTTTTCAGAGTTTATTAAATTAAAATACACGATTTTAACTTCTGCAAATAACTGCAACGACAAAAAAAAAGTAAAAGGGGTGCAACACAAGGCCTTCCCAGGAGGTCACCCTTCCTAATACAACTCTCGCCCAAGCACGCTTAACTGCGGAGTTCTGATGGGATCCGGTGCATTAGTGCTGGTATTATCGCACCCGTATATTTAAATTGCAAATATCTCTTTATTGAGTCAATTTCTGCTCTCTATTGACCGGCACAGTCGTTGTAATGCTTCCGGTATACCGTCACGCTATCAGAATCTCGAAACATCGATAACTTTTCCGCTACACGACGGTTTTCAGAGTTTATTAAATTAAAATACACGATTTTAACTTCTGCAAATAACTGCAACGACAAAAAAAAAAGTAAAAGGGGTGCAACACGAGGCCTTCCCAGGAGGTCACCCATCCTAGTACTACTCTCGCCCAAGCACGCTTGACTGCGGAGTTCTGATGGGATCCGGTGCATTAGTGCTGGTATGATCGCACCCGTACATTTAAATAGCAAATATCTCTTTATTGAGTCAATTTCTGCTCTCTAATGACCGGCACAGTTGTTGTAATGGTTCTGGTATACCATCACGCTATCATAATCTCGAAACATTGATAACTTTTCCGCTACATGACGGTTTTCAGAGAATATTAAATTATAATATACGATTTTAACTTCTGCAAATAACTGCAGCGATAAAAAAAACCAAAAAAAAGTAAAAGGGTGAAACACGAGGCCTTCCCAAGAGGTCACCCATCCTAGTACGACTCTCGCCCAAGCACGCTTAACTTCGGAGTTCTGATGGGATCCGGTGCATTAGTGCTGGTATTATCGCACCCGTATATTTAAATTGCAAATATCTCTTTATTGAGTCAATTTCTGCTCTCTAATGACCGGCACAGTTGTTGTAATGGTTCTGGTATACCATCACGCTATCATAATCTCGAAACATTGATAACTTTTCCGCTACATGACGGTTTTCAGAGAATATTAAATTATAATACACGATTTTAACTTCTGCAAATAACTGCAGCGATAAAAAGAAAACCAAAAAAAAGTAAAAGGGTGAAACACGAGGCCTTCCCAAGAGGTCACCCATCCTAGTACGACTCTCGCCCAAGCACGCTTAACTGCGGAGTTCTGATGGGATCCGGTGCATTAGTGCTGGTATTATCGCACCCGTATATTTAAATTGCAAATATCTCTTTATTGAGTCAATTTCTGCTCTCTATTGACCGGCACAGTCGTTGTAATGCTTCCGGTATACCGTCACGCTATCAGAATCTCGAAACATCGATAACTTTTCCGCTACATGACGGTTTTCAGAGAGTATTAAATTAAAATACACGATTTTAACTTCTGCAAATAACTGCAGCGATAAAAAAAAGTAAAAGGGGTGCAACACGAGGCCTTCCCAGGAGGTCACCCATCCTAGTACTACTCTCGCCCAAGCACGCTTGACTGCGGAGTTCTGATGGGATCCGGTGCATTAGTGCTGGTATGATCGCACCCGTACATTTAAATAGCAAATATCTCTTTATTGAGTCAATTTCTGCTCTCTAATGACCGGCACAGTTGTTGTAATGGTTCTGGTATACCATCACGCTATCATAATCTCGAAACATTGATAACTTTTCCGCTACATGACGGTTTTCAGAGAATATTAAATTATAATACACGATTTTAACTTCTGCAAATAACTGCAGCGATAAAAAAAAACCAAAAAAAAGTAAAAGGGTGAAACACGAGGCCTTCCCAAGAGGTCACCCATCCTAGTACGACTCTCGCCCAAGCACGCTTAACTTCGGAATTCTGATGGGATCCGGTGCATTAGTGCTGGTATTATCGCACCCGTATATTTAAATTGCAAATATCTCTTTATTGAGTCAATTTCTGCTCTCTAATGACCGGCACAGTTGTTGTAATGGTTCTGGTATACCGTCACGCTATCAGAATCTCGAAACATCGATAACTTTTCCGCTACATGACGGTTTTCAGAGAATATTAAATTATAATACACGATTTTAACTTCTGCAAATAACTGCAGCGACAAAAAAATAAAATAAAAGGGGTGCAACACGAGGCCTTCCCAGGAGGTCACCCTTCCTAATACTACTCTCGCCCAAGCACGCTTAACTGCGGAGTTCTGATGGGATCCGGTGCATTAGAGCAGGTATTATCGCACCCGTACATTTAAATTGCAAATATTTCTTTATTGAGTCAATTTCTGCTGTCTATTGACCGGCACAGTCGTTGTAATGCTTCCGGTATACCGTCAGGATATCAGAATCTCGAAACATCGATAATTTTTCCGCTACATGACGGTTTTCAGAGGTTATTAAATTAAAATACACGATTTTAACTTCTGCAAATAACTGCAGCGACAAAAAAAAAGTAAAAGGGGTGCAACACGAGGCCTTCCCAGGAGGTCACCCTTCCTAATACTACTCTCGTCCAAGCACGCTTAACTGCGGAGTTCTGATGGGATCCGGTGCATTAGTGCTGGTATTATCGCACCCGTATATTTAAATTGCAAATATCTCTTTATTGAGTCAATTTCTGCTCTCTATTGACCGGCACAGTCGTTGTAATGCTTCCGGTATACCGTCACGCTATCAGAATCTCGAAACAACGATAACTTTTCCGCTACATGACGGTTTTCAGAGTTTATTAAATTAAAATACACGATTTTAACTTCTGCAAATAACTGCAACGACAAAAAAAAAGTAAAAGGGGTGCAACACAAGGCCTTCCCAGGAGGTCACCCTTCCTAATACAACTCTCGCCCAAGCACGCTTAACTGCGGAGTTCTGATGGGATCCGGTGCATTAGTGCTGGTATTATCGCACCCGTATATTTAAATTGCAAATATCTCTTTATTGAGTCAATTTCTGCTCTCTATTGACCGGCACAGTCGTTGTAATGCTTCCGGTATACCGTCACGCTATCAGAATCTCGAAACATCGATAACTTTTCCGCTACACGACGGTTTTCAGAGTTTATTAAATTAAAATACACGATTTTAACTTCTGCAAATAACTGCAACGACAAAAAAAAAAGTAAAAGGGGTGCAACACGAGGCCTTCCCAGGAGGTCACCCATCCTAGTACTACTCTCGCCCAAGCACGCTTGACTGCGGAGTTCTGATGGGATCCGGTGCATTAGTGCTGGTATGATCGCACCCGTACATTTAAATAGCAAATATCTCTTTATTGAGTCAATTTCTGCTCTCTAATGACCGGCACAGTTGTTGTAATGGTTCTGGTATACCATCACGCTATCATAATCTCGAAACATTGATAACTTTTCCGCTACATGACGGTTTTCAGAGAATATTAAATTATAATATACGATTTTAACTTCTGCAAATAACTGCAGCGATAAAAAAAACCAAAAAAAAGTAAAAGGGTGAAACACGAGGCCTTCCCAAGAGGTCACCCATCCTAGTACGACTCTCGCCCAAGCACGCTTAACTTCGGAGTTCTGATGGGATCCGGTGCATTAGTGCTGGTATTATCGCACCCGTATATTTAAATTGCAAATATCTCTTTATTGAGTCAATTTCTGCTCTCTAATGACCGGCACAGTTGTTGTAATGGTTCTGGTATACCATCACGCTATCATAATCTCGAAACATTGATAACTTTTCCGCTACATGACGGTTTTCAGAGAATATTAAATTATAATACACGATTTTAACTTCTGCAAATAACTGCAGCGATAAAAAGAAAACCAAAAAAAAGTAAAAGGGTGAAACACGAGGCCTTCCCAAGAGGTCACCCATCCTAGTACGACTCTCGCCCAAGCACGCTTAACTGCGGAGTTCTGATGGGATCCGGTGCATTAGTGCTGGTATTATCGCACCCGTATATTTAAATTGCAAATATCTCTTTATTGAGTCAATTTCTGCTCTCTATTGACCGGCACAGTCGTTGTAATGCTTCCGGTATACCGTCACGCTATCAGAATCTCGAAACATCGATAACTTTTCCGCTACATGACGGTTTTCAGAGTTTATTAAATTAAAATACACGATTTTAACTTCTGCAAATAACTGCAACGACAAAAAAAAAGTAAAAGGGGTGCAACACAAGGCCTTCCCAGGAGGTCACCCTTCCTAATACTACTCTCGCCCAAGCACGCTTAACTGCGGACTTCTGATGGGATCCGGTGCATTAGTGCTGGTATTATCGCACCCGTATATTTAAATTGCAAATATCTCTTTATTGAGTCAATTTCTGCTCTCTATTGACCGGCACAGTCGTTGTAATGCTTTCGGTATACCGTCACGCTATCAGAATCTCGACACATCGATAACTTTTCCGCTACATGACGGTTTTCAGAGTTTATTAAATTAAAATACACGATTTTAACTTCTGCAAATAACTGCAACGACAAAAAAAAAAGTAAAAGGGATGCAACACGAGGCCTTCCCAGGAGGTCACCCATCCTAGTACTACTCTCGCCCAAGCACGCTTGACTGCGGAGTTCTGATGGGATCCGGTGCATTAGTGCTGGTATGATCGCACCCGTACATTTAAATAGCAAATATCTCTTTATTGAGTCAATTTCTGCTCTCTAATGACCGGCACAGTTGTTGTAATGGTTCTGGTATACCGTCACGCTATCATAATCTCGAAACATTGATAACTTTTCCGCTACATGACGGTTTTCAGAGAATATTAAATTATAATACACGATTTTAACTTCTGCAAATAACTGCAGCGATAAAAAAAAAACTAAAAAAAAGTAAAAGGGTGAAACACGAGGCCTTCCCAAGAGGTCACCCATCCTAGTACGACTCTCGCCCAAGCACGCTTAACTTCGGAGTTCTGATGGGATCCGGTGCATTAGTGCTGGTATGATCGCACCCGTACTTTTAAATTGCAAATATCTCTTTATTGAGTCAATTTCTGCTGTCTATTCACCGGCACAGTTGTTGTAATGCTTCCTGTATACCGTCACGCTATCAGAATCTCGAAACATCGATAACTTTTCCGCTACATGACGGTTTTCAGAGGTTATTAAATTATAATACACGATTTTAACTTTTGCAAATAACTGCAGCGACAAAAAAAAGAAGTAAAAAGGGTGCAACACGAGGCCTTCCCAAGAGGTCACCCATCCTAGTACTACTCTCGCCCAAGCACGCTTAACTTCGGAGTTCTGATGGGATCCGGTGCATTAGTGCTGGTATGATCGCACCCGTACTTTTAAATTGCAAATATCTCTTTATTGAGTCAATTTCTGCTGTCTATTGGCCGGCACAGTCGCTGTAATGCTTCCTGTATACCGTCACGCTATCAGAATCTCGAAACATCGATAACTTTTCCGCTACATGACGGTTTTCAGAGGTTATTAAATTAAAATACACGATTTTAACTTCTGCAAATAACTGCAGCGGCAAAAAAAAAAAGTAAAAGGGGTGCAACACGAGGCCTTCCCAGGAGGTCACCCTTCCTAATATTACTCTCGCCCAAGCACGCTTAACTGCGGAGTTCTGATGAGATCCGGTGCATATGTGCTGGTATTATCGCACCCGTACATTTAAATTGCAAATATCTCTTTATTGAGTCAATTTCTGCTGTCTATTGACCGGCACAGTCGTTGTAATGCTTCCGGTATACCGTCACGCTTTCAGAATCTCGTAACATCGATAAATTTTCTGCTACATGACGGTTTTCAGAGGTTATTAAATTATAATACACGATTTTTACTTCTGTAAATAACTGCAGCGATAAAAAAAAAAGTAAAAGGGGTGCAACACGAGGCCTTCCCAGGAGGTCACCCATCCTAGTACTACTCTCTCCCAAGCACGCTTACCTGCGGAGTTCTGATGGGATCCGGTACATAAGTGCTGGTATGATCGCACCCGTACATTTAAATAGCAAATATCTATTTATTGAGTCAATTTCTGTTCTCAATTGACCGGCACAGTCGTTGTAATGCTTCTGGTATACCGTCACGCTATCAGAATCTCGAAACATCGATAACGTTTCCGCTACATGACGGTTTTCAGAGGTTATTAAATTAAAATACACGATTTTAACTTCTGCAAATAACTGCAGCGACAAAAAAAAAAAAGTAAAAGGGGTGCAACACGAGGCCTTCCCAAGAGGTCACCCATCCTAGTACTACTCTCGCCCAAGCACGCTTGACTGCGGATTTCTGATGGGATCCGGTGCATTAGTGCTGGTATGATCGCACCCGTACATGTAAATAGCAAATATCTCTTTATTGAGTCAATTTCTGCTCTCTATTGACCGGCACAGTCGTTGTAATGCTTCTGGTATACCGTCACGCTATCAGAATCTCGAAACATTGATAACTTTTCCTCTACATGACGGTTTTCAGAGAATATTAAATTATAATACACGATTTTAACTTCTGCAAATAACTGCAGCGACAAAAAAAAAGTAAAAGGGGTGCAACACGAGGCCTTCCCAGGAGGTCACCCATCCTAGTACTACTCTCGCCCAAGCACGCTTGACTGCGGAGTTCTGATGGGATCCGGTGCATTAGTGCTGGTATTATCGCACCCGTATATTTAAATTGCAAATATCTCTTTATTGAGTCAATTTCTGCTCTCTATTGACCGGCACAGTCGTTGTAATGCTTCCGGTATACCGTCACGCTATCAGAATCTCGAAACATCGATAACTTTTCCGCTACATGACGGTTTTCAGAGTTTATTAAACTAAAATACACGATTTTGACTTCTGCAAATAACTGCAACGACAAAAAAAAAAGTAAAAGGGGTGCAACACGAGGCCTTCCCAGGAGGTCACCCATCCTAGTACTACTCTCGCCCAAGCACGCTTGACTGCGGAGTTCTGATGGGATCCGGTGCATTAGTGCTGGTATGATCGCACCCGTACATTTAAATAGCAAATATCTCTTTATTGAGTCAATTTCTGCTCTCTATTGACCGGCACAGTCGTTGTAATGCTTCTGGTATACCGTCACCCTATCAGAATCTCGAAACATATATAACTTTTCCGCTACATAACGGTTTTCAGAGAATATTAAATTATAATACACGATTTTAACTTCTGCAAATAACTGCAGCGACAAAAAAATAAAATAAAAGGGGTGCAACACGAGGCCTTCCCAGGAGGTCACCCTTCCTAATACTACTCTCGCCCAAGCACGCTTAACTGCGGAATTCTGATGGGATCCGGTGCATTAGAGTTGGTATTATCGCACCCGTACATTTAAATTGCAAATATCTCTTTATTGAGTCAATTTCTGCTCTCTATTGACCGGCACAGTCGTTGTAATGCTTCCTGTATACCGTCACGCTATCAGAATCTCGAAACATCGATAACTTTTCCGCTACATGACGGTTTTCATAGTATATTAAATTAAAATACACGATTTTAACTTCTGCAAATAACTGCAACGACAAAAAAAAAGTAAAAGGGGTGCAACACGAGGCCTTCCCAGGAGGTCACCCATCCTAGTACTACTCTCGCCCAAGCACGCTTGACTGCGGAGTTCTGATGGGATCCGGTGCATTAGTGCTGGTATGATCGCACCCGTACATTTAAATAGCAAATATCTCTTTATTGAGTCAATTTCTGCTCTCTAATGACCGGCACAGTTGTTGTAATGGTTCTGGTATACCGTCACGCTATCATAATCTCGAAACATTGATAACTTTTCCGCTACATGACGGTTTTCAGAGAATATTAAATTATAATACACGATTTTAACTTCTGCAAATAACTGCAGCGATAAAAAAAAACTAAAAAAAAAGTAAAAGGGTGAAACACGAGGCCTTCCCAAGAGGTCACCCATCCTAGTACGACTCTCGCCCAAGCACGCTTAACTTCGGAGTTCTGATGGGATCCGGTGCATTAGTGCTGGTATTATCGCACCCGTATATTTAAATTGCAAATATCTCTTTATTGAGTCAATTTCTGCTCTCTAATGACCGGCACAGTTGTTGTAATGGTTCTGGTATACCGTCACGCTATCAGAATCTCGAAACATCGATAACTTTTCCGCTACATGACGGTTTTCAGAGAATATTAAATTATAATACACGATTTTAACTTCTGCAAATAACTGCAGCGACAAAAAAATAAAATAAAAGGGGTGCAACACGAGGCCTTCCCAGGAGGTCACCCTTCCTAATACTACTCTCGCCCAAGCACGCTTAACTGCGGAGTTCTGAAGGGATCCGGTGCATTAGAGCTGGTATTATCGCACCCGTACATTTAAATTCCAAATATTTCTTTATTGAGTCAATTTCTGCTGTCTATTGACCGGCACAGTCGTTGTAATGCTTCCGGTATACCGTCAGGATATCAGAATCTCGAAACATCGATAATTTTTCCGCTACATGACGGTTTTCAGAGGTTATTAAATTAAAATACACGATTTTAACTTCTGCAAATAACTGCAGCGACAAAAAAAAAAGTAAAAGGGGTGCAACACGAGGCCTTCCCAGGAGGTCACCCTTCCTAATACTACTCTCGCCCAAGCACGCTTAACTGCGGAGTTCTGATGGGATCCGGTGCATTAGTGCTGGTATTATCGCACCCGTATATTTAAATTGCAAATATCTCTTTATTGAGTCAATTTCTGCTCTCTATTGACCGGCACAGTCGTTGTAATGCTTCCGGTATACCGTCACGCTATCAGAATCTCGAAACATCGATAACTTTTCCGCTACATGACGGTTTTCAGAGTTTATTAAATTAAAATACACGATTTTAACTTCTGCAAATAACTGCAACGACAAAAAAAAAGTAAAAGGGGTGCAACACAAGGCCTTCCCAGGAGGTCACCCTTCCTAATACTACTCTCGCCCAAGCACGCTTAACTGCGGACTTCTGATGGGATCCGGTGCATTAGTGCTGGTATTATCGCACCCGTATATTTAAATTGCAAATATCTCTTTATTGAGTCAATTTCTGCTCTCTATTGACCGGCACAGTCGTTGTAATGCTTTCGGTATACCGTCACGCTATCAGAATCTCGACACATCGATAACTTTTCCGCTACATGACGGTTTTCAGAGTTTATTAAATTAATATACACGATTTTAACTTCTGCAAATAACTGCAACGACAAAAAAAAAAGTAAAAGGGATGCAACACGAGGCCTTCCCAGGAGGTCACCCATCCTAGTACTACTCTCGCCCAAGCACGCTTGACTGCGGAGTTCTGATGGGATCCGGTGCATTAGTGCTGGTATGATCGCACCCGTACATTTAAATAGCAAATATCTCTTTATTGAGTCAATTTCTGCTCTCTAATGACCGGCACAGTTGTTGTAATGGTTCTGGTATACCGTCACGCTATCATAATCTCGAAACATTGATAACTTTTCCGCTACATGACGGTTTTCAGAGAATATTAAATTATAATACACGATTTTAACTTCTGCAAATAACTGCAGCGATAAAAAAAAACTAAAAAAAAGTAAAAGGGTGAAACACGAGGCCTTCCCAAGAGGTCACCCATCCTAGTACGACTCTCGCCCAAGCACGCTTAACTTCGGAGTTCTGATGGGATCCGGTGCATTAGTGCTGGTATGATCGCACCCGTACTTTTAAATTGCAAATATCTCTTTATTGAGTCAATTTCTGCTGTCTATTCACCGGCACAGTTGTTGTAATGCTTCCTGTATACCGTCACGCTATCAGAATCTCGAAACATCGATAACTTTTCCGCTACATGACGGTTTTCAGAGGTTATTAAATTATAATACACGATTTTAACTTTTGCAAATAACTGCAGCGACAAAAAAAAGAAGTAAAAAGGGTGCAACACGAGGCCTTCCCAAGAGGTCACCCATCCTAGTACTACTCTCGCCCAAGCACGCTTAACTTCGGAGTTCTGATGGGATCCGGTGCATTAGTGCTGGTATGATCGCACCCGTACTTTTAAATTGCAAATATCTCTTTATTGAGTCAATTTCTGCTGTCTATTGGCCGGCACAGTCGCTGTAATGCTTCCTGTATACCGTCACGCTATCAGAATCTCGAAACATCGATAACTTTTCCGCTACATGACGGTTTTCAGAGGTTATTAAATTAAAATACACGATTTTAACTTCTGCAAATAACTGCAGCGGCAAAAAAAAAAAGTAAAAGGGGTGCAACACGAGGCCTTCCCAGGAGGTCACCCTTCCTAATATTACTCTCGCCCAAGCACGCTTAACTGCGGAGTTCTGATGAGATCCGGTGCATATGTGCTGGTATTATCGCACCCGTACATTTAAATTGCAAATATCTCTTTATTGAGTCAATTTCTGCTGTCTATTGACCGGCACAGTCGTTGTAATGCTTCCGGTATACCGTCACGCTTTCAGAATCTCGTAACATCGATAAATTTTCTGCTACATGACGGTTTTCAGAGGTTATTAAATTATAATACACGATTTTTACTTCTGTAAATAACTGCAGCGATAAAAAAAAAAGTAAAAGGGGTGCAACACGAGGCCTTCCCAGGAGGTCACCCATCCTAGTACTACTCTCTCCCAAGCACGCTTACCTGCGGAGTTCTGATGGGATCCGGTACATAAGTGCTGGTATGATCGCACCCGTACATTTAAATAGCAAATATCTATTTATTGAGTCAATTTCTGTTCTCAATTGACCGGCACAGTCGTTGTAATGCTTCTGGTATACCGTCACGCTATCAGAATCTCGAAACATCGATAACGTTTCCGCTACATGACGGTTTTCAGAGGTTATTAAATTAAAATACACGATTTTAACTTCTGCAAATAACTGCAGCGACAAAAAAAAAAAAGTAAAAGGGGTGCAACACGAGGCCTTCCCAAGAGGTCACCCATCCTAGTACTACTCTCGCCCAAGCACGCTTGACTGCGGATTTCTGATGGGATCCGGTGCATTAGTGCTGGTATGATCGCACCCGTACATGTAAATAGCAAATATCTCTTTATTGAGTCAATTTCTGCTCTCTATTGACCGGCACAGTCGTTGTAATGCTTCTGGTATACCGTCACGCTATCAGAATCTCGAAACATTGATAACTTTTCCTCTACATGACGGTTTTCAGAGAATATTAAATTATAATACACGATTTTAACTTCTGCAAATAACTGCAGCGACAAAAAAAAAGTAAAAGGGGTGCAACACGAGGCCTTCCCAGGAGGTCACCCATCCTAGTACTACTCTCGCCCAAGCACGCTTGACTGCGGAGTTCTGATGGGATCCGGCGCATTAGTGCTGGTATTATTGCACCCGTACATTTAAATTGCAAATATTTCTTTATTGAGTCAATTTCTGCTCTCTATTGACCGGCACAGTCGTTGTAATGCTTCCGGTATACCGTCACGCTATCAGAATCTCGAAACATCGATAACTTTTCCGCTACATGATGGTTTTCAGAGGTTATTAAATTAAAATACACGATTTTAACTTCTGCAAATAACTGCAGCGACAAAAAAAAAAGTAAAAGGGGTGCAACACGAGGCCTTCCCAGGAGGTCACCCATCCTAGTACTACTCTCGCCCAAGCACGCTTGACTGCGGAGTTCTGATGGGATCCGGTGCATTAGTGCTGGTATGATTGCACCCGTACATTTAAATAGCAAATATCTCTTTATTGAGTCAATTTCTGCTCTCTAATGACCGGCACAGTTGTTGTAATGCTTCTGGTATACCGTCACGCTATCAGAATCTCAAAACATTGATAACTTTTCCGCTACATGACGGTTTTCAGAGAATATTAAATTATAATACACGATTTTAACTTCTGCAAATAACTGCAGCGATAAAAAAAAAAGTAATAGGGTGCAACACGAGGCCTTCCCAAGAGGTCACCCATCCTAGTACTACTCTCGCCCAAGCACGCTTAACTTCGGAGTTCTGATGGGATCCGGTGCATTAGTGCTGGTATGATCGCACCCGTACTTTTAAATTGCAAATATCTCTTTATTGAGTCAATTTCTGCTGTCTATTGACCGGCACAATCGTTGAAATGCTTCCGGTATACCGTCACGCTATCAGAATCTCGAAACATCGATAACTTTTCCGCTACATGATGGTTTTCAGAGGTTATTAAATTAAAATACACGATTTTAACTTCTGCAAATAACTGCAGCGACAAAAAAAAAAAGTAAAAGGGGTGCAACACGAGGCCTTCCTAGGAGGTCACCCATCCTAGTACTACTCTCGCCCAAGCACGCTTGACTGCGGAGTTCTGATGGGATCCGTTGCATTAGTGCTTGTATGATTGCACCCGTACATTTAAATAGCAAATATCTCTTTATTGAGTCAATTTTTGCTCTCTAATGACCGGCACAGTTGTTGTAATGCTTCTGGTATACCGTCACGCTATCAGAATCTCGAAACATCGATAACTTTTCCGCTACATGACGGTTTTCAGAGTTTATTAAATTAAAATACACGATTTTAACTTCTGCAAATAACTGCAACGACAAAAAAAAAGTAAAAGGGATGCAACACGAGGCCTTCCCAGGAGGTCACCCATCCTAGTACTACTCTCGCCCAAGCACGCTTGACTGCGGAGTTCTGATGGGATCCGGTGCATTAGTGCTGGTATGATCGCACCCGTACATTTAAATAGCAAATATCTCTTTATTGAGTCAATTTCTGCTCTCTAATGACCGGCACAGTTGTTGTAATGGTTCTGGTATACCATCACGCTATCATAATCTCGAAACATTGATAACTTTTCCGCTACATGACGGTTTTCAGAGAATATTAAATTATAATACACGATTTTAACTTCTGCAAATAACTGCAGCGATAAAAAGAAAACCAAAAAAAAGTAAAAGGGTGAAACACGAGGCCTTCCCAAGAGGTCACCCATCCTAGTACGACTCTCGCCCAAGCACGCTTAACTTCGGAGTTCTGATGGGATCCGGTGCATTAGTGCTGGTATTATCGCACCCGTATATTTAAATTGCAAATATCTCTTTATTGAGTCAATTTCTGCTCTCTAATGACCGGCACAGTTGTTGTAATGGTTCTGGTATACCATCACGCTATCATAATCTCGAAACATTGATAACTTTTCCGCTACATGACGGTTTTCAGAGAATATTAAATTATAATACACGATTTTAACTTCTGCAAATAACTGCAGCGATAAAAAGAAAACCAAAAAAAAGTAAAAGGGTGAAACACGAGGCCTTCCCAAGAGGTCACCCATCCTAGTACGACTCTCGCCCAAGCACGCTTAACTGCGGAGTTCTGATGGGATCCGGTGCATTAGTGCTGGTATTATCGCACCCGTATATTTAAATTGCAAATATCTCTTTATTGAGTCAATTTCTGCTCTCTATTGACCGGCACAGTCGTTGTAATGCTTCCGGTATACCGTCACGCTATCAGAATCTCGAAACATCGATAACTTTTCCGCTACATGACGATTTTCAGAGTTTATTAAATTAAAATACACGATTTTAACTTCTGCAAATAACTGCAACGACAAAAAAAAAAGTAAAAGGGGTGCAACACAAGGCCTTCCCAGGAGGTCACCCTTCCTAATACTACTCTCGCCCAAGCACGCTTAACTGCGGACTTCTGATGGGATCCGGTGCATTAGTGCTGGTATTATCGCACCCGTATATTTAAATTGCAAATATCTCTCTATTGAGTCAATTTCTGCTCTCTATTGACCGGCACAGTCGTTGTAATGCTTTCGGTATACCGTCACGCTATCAGAATCTCGACACATCGATAACTTTTCCGCTACATGACGGTTTTCAGAGTTTATTAAATTAAAATACACGATTTTAACTTCTGCAAATAACTGCAACGACAAAAAAAAAAGTAAAAGGGGTGCAACACGAGGCCTTCCCAGGAGGTCACCCATCCTAGTACTACTCTCGCCCAAGCACGCTTGACTGCGGAGTTCTGATGGGATCCGGTGCATTAGTGCTGGTATGATCGCACCCGTACATTTAAATAGCAAATATCTCTTTATTGAGTCAATTTCTGCTCTCTAATGACCGGCACAGTTGTTGTAATGGTTCTGGTATACCGTCACGCTATCATAATCTCGAAACATTGATAACTTTTCCGCTACATGACGGTTTTCAGAGAATATTAAATTATAATACACGATTTTAACTTCTGCAAATAACTGCAGCGATAAAAAAAAACTAAAAAAAAGTAAAAGGGTGAAACACGAGGCCATCCCAAGAGGTCACCCATCCTAGTACGACTCTCGCCCAAGCACGCTTAACTTCGGAGTTCTGATGGGATCCGGTGCATTAGTGCTGGTATGATCGCACCCGTACTTTTAAATTGCAAATATCTCTTTATTGAGTCAATTTCTGCTGTCTATTCACCGGCACAGTTGTTGTAATGCTTCCTGTATACCGTCACGCTATCAGAATCTCGAAACATCGATAACTTTTCCGCTACATGACGGTTTTCAGAGGTTATTAAATTATAATACACGATTTTAACTTTTGCAAATAACTGCAGCGACAAAAAAAAGAAGTAAAAAGGGTGCAACACGAAGCCTTCCCAAGAGGTCACCCATCCTAGTACTACTCTCGCCCAAGCACGCTTAACTTCGGAGTTCTGATGGGATCCGGTGCATTAGTGCTGGTATGATCGCACCCGTACTTTTAAATTGCAAATATCTCTTTATTGAGTCAATTTCTGCTGTCTATTGACCGGCACAGTCGCTGTAATGCTTCCTGTATACCGTCACGCTATCAGAATCTCGAAACATCGATAACTTTTCCGCTACATGACGGTTTTCAGAGGTTATTAAATTAAAATACACGATTTTAACTTCTGCAAATAACTGCAGCGGCAAAAAAAAAAAAAGTAAAAGGGGTGCAACACGAGGCCTTCCCAGGAGGTCACCCTTCCTAATATTACTCTCGCCTAAGCACGCTTAACTGCGGAGTTCTGATGAGATCCGGTGCATATGTGCTGGTATTATCGCACCCGTACATTTAAATTGCAAATATCTCTTTATTGAGTCAATTTCTGCTGTCTATTGACCGGCACAGTCGTTGTAATGCTTCCGGTATACCGTCACGCTTTCAGAATCTCGTAACATCGATAAATTTTCTGCTACATGACGGTTTTCAGAGGTTATTAAATTATAATACACGATTTTTACTTCTGTAAATAACTGCAACGATAAAAAAAGAAGTAAAAGGGGTGCAACACGAGGCCTTCCCAGGAGGTCACCCATCCTAGTACTACTCTCTCCCAAGCACGCTTACCTGCGGAGTTCTGATGGGATCCAGTACATAAGTGCTGGTATGATCGCACCCGTACATGTAAATAGCAAATATCTCTTTATTGAGTCAATTTCTGCTCTCTATTGACCGGCACAGTCGTTGTAATGCTTCTGGTATACCGTCACGCTATCAGAATCTCGAAACATTGATAACTTTTCCTCTACATGACGGTTTTCAGAGAATATTAAATTATAATACACGATTTTAACTTCTGCAAATAACTGCAGCGACAAAAAAAAAAGTAAAAGGGGTGCAACACGAGGCCTTCCCAGGAGGTCACCCATCCTAGTACTACTCTCGCCCAAGCACGCTTGACTGCGGAGTTCTGATGGGATCCGGCGCATTAGTGCTGGTATTATCGCACCCGTACATTTAAATTGCAAATATTTCTTTATTGAGTCAATTTCTGCTCTCTATTGACCGGCACAGTCGTTGTAATGCTTCCGGTATATCGTCACGCTATCAAAATCTCGAAACATCGATAACTTTTCCGCTACATGATGGTTTTCAGAGGTTATTAAATTAAAATACACGATTTTAACTTCTGCAAATAACTGCAGCGACAAAAAATAAAAAGTAAAAGGGGTGCAACACGAGGCCTTCCCAGGAGGTCACCCATCCTAGTACTACTCTCGCCCAAGCACGCTTGACTGCGGAGTTCTGATGGGATCCGGTGCATTAGTGCTGGTATGATCGCACCCGTACATTTAAATAGCAAATATCTCTTTATTGAGTCAATTTCTGCTCTCTAATGACCGGCACAGTTGTTGTAATGGTTCTGGTATACCGTCACGCTATCATAATCTCGAAACATTGATAACTTTTCCGCTACATGACGGTTTTCAGAGAATATTAAATTATAATACACGATTTTAACTTCTGCAAATAACTGCAGCGATAAAAAAAACTAAAAAAAAGTAAAAGGGTGAAACACGAGGCCATCCCAAGAGGTCACCCATCCTAGTACGACTCTCGCCCAAGCACGCTTAACTTCGGAGTTCTGATGGGATCCGGTGCATTAGTGCTGGTATGATCGCACCCGTACTTTTAAATTGCAAATATCTCTTTATTGAGTCAATTTCTGCTGTCTATTCACCGGCACAGTTGTTGTAATGCTTCCTGTATACCGTCACGCTATCAGAATCTCGAAACATCGATAACTTTTCCGCTACATGACGGTTTTCAGAGGTTATTAAATTATAATACACGATTTTAACTTTTGCAAATAACTGCAGCGACAAAAAAAAGAAGTAAAAAGGGTGCAACACGAAGCCTTCCCAAGAGGTCACCCATCCTAGTACTACTCTCGCCCAAGCACGCTTAACTTCGGAGTTCTGATGGGATCCGGTGCATTAGTGCTGGTATGATCGCACCCGTACTTTTAAATTGCAAATATCTCTTTATTGAGTCAATTTCTGCTGTCTATTGACCGGCACAGTCGCTGTAATGCTTCCTGTATACCGTCACGCTATCAGAATCTCGAAACATCGATAACTTTTCCGCTACATGACGGTTTTCAGAGGTTATTAAATTAAAATACACGATTTTAACTTCTGCAAATAACTGCAGCGGCAAAAAAAAAAAAGTAAAAGGGGTGCAACACGAGGCCTTCCCAGGAGGTCACCCTTCCTAATATTACTCTCGCCTAAGCACGCTTAACTGCGGAGTTCTGATGAGATCCGGTGCATATGTGCTGGTATTATCGCACCCGTACATTTAAATTGCAAATATCTCTTTATTGAGTCAATTTCTGCTGTCTATTGACCGGCACAGTCGTTGTAATGCTTCCGGTATACCGTCACGCTTTCAGAATCTCGTAACATCGATAAATTTTCTGCTACATGACGGTTTTCAGAGGTTATTAAATTATAATACACGATTTTTACTTCTGTAAATAACTGCAACGATAAAAAAAGAAGTAAAAGGGGTGCAACACGAGGCCTTCCCAGGAGGTCACCCATCCTAGTACTACTCTCTCCCAAGCACGCTTACCTGCGGAGTTCTGATGGGATCCAGTACATAAGTGCTGGTATGATCGCACCCGTACATGTAAATAGCAAATATCTCTTTATTGAGTCAATTTCTGCTCTCTATTGACCGGCACAGTCGTTGTAATGCTTCTGGTATACCGTCACGCTATCAGAATCTCGAAACATTGATAACTTTTCCTCTACATGACGGTTTTCAGAGAATATTAAATTATAATACACGATTTTAACTTCTGCAAATAACTGCAGCGACAAAAAAAAAAGTAAAAGGGGTGCAACACGAGGCCTTCCCAGGAGGTCACCCATCCTAGTACTACTCTCGCCCAAGCACGCTTGACTGCGGAGTTCTGATGGGATCCGGCGCATTAGTGCTGGTATTATCGCACCCGTACATTTAAATTGCAAATATTTCTTTATTGAGTCAATTTCTGCTCTCTATTGACCGGCACAGTCGTTGTAATGCTTCCGGTATATCGTCACGCTATCAAAATCTCGAAACATCGATAACTTTTCCGCTACATGATGGTTTTCAGAGGTTATTAAATTAAAATACACGATTTTAACTTCTGCAAATAACTGCAGCGACAAAAAATAAAAAGTAAAAGGGGTGCAACACGAGGCCTTCCCAGGAGGTCACCCATCCTAGTACTACTCTCGCTCAAGCACGCTTGACTGCGGAGTTCTGATGGGATCCGTTGCATTAGTGCTGGTATGATTGCACCCGTACATTTAAATAGCAAATATCTCTTTATTGAGTCAATTTTTGCTCTCTAATGACCGGCACAGTTGTTGTAATGCTTCTGGTATACCGTCACGCTATCAGAATCTCGAAACATTGATAACTTTTCCGCTACATGACGGTTTTCTGAGAATATTAAATTATAATACACGATTTTAACTTCTGCAAATAACTGCAGCGATAAAAAGAAAAGTAAAAGGGTGCAACACGAGGCCTTCCCAAGAGGTCACCCATCCTAGTACTACTCTCGCCCAAGCACGCTTAACTTCGGAGTTCTGATGGGATCCGGTGCATTAGTGCTGGTATGATCGCACCCGTACTTTTAAATTGCAAATATCTCTTTATTGAGTCAATTTCTGCTGTCTATTGACCGGCACAGTCGTTGTAATGCTTCCGGTATACCGTCACGCTTTCAGAATCTCGAAACATCGATAAATTTTCTGCTACATGACGGTTTTCAGAGGTTATTAAATTATAATACACGATTTTTACTTCTGTAAATAACTGCAGCGATAAAAAAAAAAGTAAAAGGGGTGCAACACGAGGCCTTCCCAGGAGGTCACCCATCCTAGTACTACTCTCTCCCAAGCACGCTTACCTGCGGAGTTCTGATGGGATCCGGTACATAAGTGCTGGTATGATCGCACCCGTACATTTAAATAGCAAATATCTATTTATTGAGTCAATTTCTGTTCTCAATTGACCGGCACAGTCGTTGTAATGCTTCTGGTATACCGTCACGCTATCAGAATCTCGAAACATCGATAACGTTTCCGCTACATGACGGTTTTCAGAGGTTATTAAATTAAAATACACGATTTTAACTTCTGCAAATAACTGCAGCGACAAAAAAAAAAGTAAAAGGGGTGCAACACGAGGCCTTCCCAAGAGGTCACCCATCCTAGTACTACTCTCGCCCAAGCACGCTTGACTGCGTATTTCTGATGGGATCCGGTGCATTAGTGCTGGTATGATCGCACCCGTACATGTAAATAGCAAATATCTCTTTATTGAGTCAATTTCTGCTCTCTATTGACCGGCACAGTCGTTGTAATGCTTCTGGTATACCGTCACGCTATCAGAATCTCGAAACATTGATAACTTTTCCTCTACATGACGGTTTTCAGAGAATATTAAATTATAATACACGATTTTAACTTCTGCAAATAACTGCAGCGACAAAAAAAAAGTAAAAGGGGTGCAACACGAGGCCTTTCCAGGAGGTCACCCATCCTAGTACTACTCTCGCCCAAGCACGCTTGACTGCGGAGTTCTGATGGGATCCGGCGCATTAGTGCTGGTATTATTGCACCCGTACATTTAAATTGCAAATATTTCTTTATTGAGTCAATTTCTGCTCTCTATTGACCGGCACAGTCGTTGTAATGCTTCCGGTATACCGTCACGCTATCAGAATCTCGAAACATCGATAACTTTTCCGCTACATGATGGTTTTCAGAGGTTATTAAATTAAAATACACGATTTTAACTTCTGCAAATAACTGCAGCGACAAAAAAAAAAGTAAAAGGGGTGCAACACGAGGCCTTCCCAGGAGGTCACCCATCCTAGTACTACTCTCGCCCAAGCACGCTTGACTGCGGAGTTCTGATGGGATCCGGTGCATTAGTGCTGGTATGATTGCACCCGTACATTTAAATAGCAAATATCTCTTTATTGAGTCAATTTCTGCTCTCTAATGACCGGCACAGTTGTTGTAATGCTTCTGGTATACCGTCACGCTATCAGAATCTCAAAACATTGATAACTTTTCCGCTACATGACGGTTTTCAGAGAATATTAAATTATAATACACGATTTTAACTTCTACAAATAACTGCAGCGATAAAAAAAAAGTAATAGGGTGCAACACGAGGCCTTCCCAAGAGGTCACCCATCCTAGTACTACTCTCGCCCAAGCACGCTTAACTTCGGAGTTCTGATGGGATCCGGTGCATTAGTGCTGGTATGATCGCACCCGTACTTTTAAATTGCAAATATCTCTTTATTGAGTCAATTTCTGCTGTCTATTGACCGGCACAATCGTTGAAATGCTTCCGGTATACCGTCACGCTATCAGAATCTCGAAACATCGATAACTTTTCCGCTACATGATGGTTTTCAGAGGTTATTAAATTAAAATACACGATTTTAACTTCTGCAAATAACTGCAGCGACAAAAAAAAAAGTAAAAGGGGTGCAACACGAGGCCTTCCTAGGAGGTCACCCATCCTAGTACTACTCTCGCCCAAGCACGCTTGACTGCGGAGTTCTGATGGGATCCGGTGCATTATTGCTGGTATGATCGCACCCGTACATGTAAATAGCAAATATCTCTGATGGTAAGGATTCGTCACGTCCCTAGCCAACAATATAACACCGACTAACCTAGTGGGTAGCTAGGGTAAGTCGGGATCGATTCCACGAGGACGGTATATCAAAGCTTAGACTAGGTTGGCCTAAAACGAGACTAAATTACCGAACCAACACAAAGAGTGCATTAAATGGAAAACTATTGAGGAGGAGGAATAAGAACTAGACTATCAATGCTAAACAATACTAATGATCGATCTAACAAATAAGCTAAAGTAAACGATGTATAACTAAGAAGATGGACTCAAATATGGAAGAGAAATGGGGTAGGTCGGGTTTATAGAGGTAGAAGGGTAATTGGGGTGATCAAGGGTGAAGGTGTCTCCTAATCGCTAGAGTCGGTCCGGGCTCTCGCAACTTAGACCGATGTCAAGGTGAGTCCGGGCTCTCGCAACTTAGACTCTAGTCGGCACTCTCGTGACTATGACTATTCTCAACTTTTCCACAAAATAAGCAATCAATGAGAAGATGAACACAAGCATGGGAAGCATGGCCACTACAACTCATACAAGCATATCAACAAACACATGGAGTGCCTACAATGTGACTAACAACAAAGACACAACCTTTTCCCCTTAATCAACCCTAATCATCCATAATCTACCCCTAATCCCCCTACTAACCCCACAAAGAAACTACTCACTCATTATCAAAGAGAAACTAACACTAACAAGAGAGAACAAACTAAACATCCAAGCATTCATTATGAAAAACAAGAACAATAACAATAATAACATAAAAAGATAGAAACAAGATTAAATAAACTAAAAACAAGAGTAAAGATGATTATACCAATACTGGATGAGGAAAAGATGAGAACTTGTATAAATAAGACACCCAAATAGAACTCCAAGGTTGTCAATCTTGGAATAATCTTCAAGAATCTTCTTAATACAAGATTAATTACAATGATTAACTAAGGATTAAGGAGAGATTAGAACTAATGAATGAGAGTAAATCTAGGGTTTTTAGGCTTAAACTAAGGCAGGTTCACATAAGATGTCTTAAAATTACAAGAAGGGAGTATATATATATGGGTACAAGAATGAGGAAGAAGAAAAGAGAAGAGCGGGTGAGCTGTAGCCCATCCCGATCGGGAAGGGTTCTTCCTTCCCGATCGGGAAGGACTCAACCCGACCGGGAAGGACCCACAGCAGCGCTCCTAAACGTGCATCCCTTCCCGATCGGGAAGGCCACCATCCCGACCGGGAAGGGTCTTGTAAGCCTTCCTTTAATGCTCCTTGGTCCTTCCGTGCCTCTCATGGGCTCCCCACCGATTCTCGGGGCTCGGGATCGGGTCCCGGAGGCTCGGGATTGAGTCCCAAGGTCTCGGGGTCGATTCCGACGTCTCGAGTCGTCGTTCCTTTATCTCGTTGGCTCCAAAATGTGTATGTATTGAGTCGGAATCCCTCCAACTCTTTCAATTCGGCCTCGGGAACCTGAAACGAACTAAAGGAGGCATAAGAAGCCCATGAATCGCTCCAAAGGAGCGATTTCACAAGGAAAAAGGGACCAAAACACAACAATTAGGCACTACAAACTACACTTATCAACTCCCCCACACTTAACCCTTACTCGCCCTCGAGTAAGCACATACTAACTACTACACTAACCGAATGGGTATTAGCGCACCCTACGCCCCTTCAACTCACGCGAGTGCACTTAGAGGACAAGTGCACTCCGCAAGGCAAGTTGGGTCTTGCGACAAAATTGTGGATGCAACCGGACACAAAACACACAAACAAACGAACACACAAACAAACACATAATCGGTTGCACACAAAACAAAAGAAATACCGCTTCCCTCAAAAAGCGGTGAATGAAACACCGGTTTAGGACTCGAGGTAAGTGACAATGTTCCCAAGCTAGACATACAAATCAAGGTAAACTAAACCCTAATAGTATGACGATAAAGCAACAAAAGCGTTGGTAACTTACCTAGGTCCTCCTAACTTTCTAAAAACGTACTACGGGACGATCGGCGGAGTGGAAAAGTGAAGAACCACGGTGTTAGTCGACACTGTAGGTAAGTGAGACCCCGCCCCCTTTAGCGTGAACCAAGAGGGTCGTCCCGTGTCCAAGACCGCCTAACTAGTCCAAGTAAAAAGGTGGAAATATGCAAAATGAGGGAAGACCGACTAATGCCGCTATCATCCTTCCTCGGGACTCGGTCCTTTGGTAGGCTCTTCACGGCAAAAGTCGGAAAAAGGCTTATTTTGAGAGGATGTGTTTTTGTGAGACGGGTTTTCTTTTTGGCATTTTCTTTCCTTTTGACATTTTTGATTTGTTTTGCCATGCCATTCTTTTTCTTCTTTTCTATTTTCTTTTTGGCTTTTGTGCCTTTTCTTTTTCTTCATTCTTTTCTTTCTTTCATTCTTTTTCTTTGCCCTTTTGGCAAGATTTGGCATTTTTTTTTGGCACTTTCATTGAATAACAAGAAAGGGAGAATCAACAATTTGCATTTTATTTGTGTGGAATGTGTATGAGGTAGGTGAATGGGTAAGTCGGGGTTGCGCATTCCCTTTCAAACCCACAAAAAGTGGAGAACTTAGACTAATAAATGACAATCCTAAACACGGTCACCTAGGGGACGAGACTCGGTAACCAAGGCCTTTTCACACTGTGGGTGGTCATAATGGTCAAAAGTGCAAATCCCATAGTAAATTCCTAGTAAGCTAGGTGGACTCAAGGTAAAGGACCAACGAATTCATTGATTTAAGGTCATTCTACTAGACTAAAGCCCAAGACTCGATTTATACTACTAGGAAGGGAAAAATAGACACTCACACCCTAGCCTCTAAACCAGGTTTTCGAAAACATTTACACACAAGACACACAACACACACAAAAAATGAAGACACGACGAAAACAAACGAAAGAAAAAGAAATAAAAGTAAGAGACAAAAACAAAACAAAACAAACACATACACAACACAAACACCACCCCGATCATCTAAACAAGTCTCCAAATTCACCACGACTTTACAAAGCTCCGCCCGAGCACACAACATCTCATCTTCTCCAAACTCCGTAAGAGGTAAAGGAGAGAAGGGATAAGATGTTACCGGGAGTCTTGAAAGCTCTCCAAAGCTAGCGGCGATTAAGCGACCTATAAGGAAAGGGAGAGGCAAAACACGCACACAACAAAACAAAAATACTACACAATGACACAAAAGGAAAATACACAAAGAAAAATCTTTTTGATTTTTGTGAAAAAATTTCAAATTTTTAGGGTTTTTGAAGATTTTTTTCGGAAAACTAAAAAAATAAAACTAACTATACTAGAATATCGCTCCCCCACACTTAAATCGAGCCATGTCCTCATGCTCGATCGTAGGGTGCGGAGAGACAAAAGAGAAGAAAAGAAACTATGAAAATAAAGCTGAAAATCAGAAATAAGGTGAAGAAAAAGGTAGAAGGCGGCCGGTCGGGGTGTAGTCAAGTCACCATGGGCCGAGACAAGAAAAAGATATGGATGGGGGAAGAAAATAAAAAGAAGGAAATAAAAGGAAATGGGAGGGGAGGGCTAGGTGTAATCAAGTCACCTAGCCCGGATTCCGCCTAAATCCGACTAAATCCTCAAAAAGAAAGTGAAAAACTTGTAAAATTTGGATTTTTCGATTGACTCTCGACGCAATCACGTCGTCGGGAGTCGGGAGCAACTACTACCGAGGCCTCGAAGGCCACCATGACATCAAGACACATAAGTGTATAGGGGAAGGGAATAAACAAAGGAAAACAAGCAACAACAAAAACGGAAAAGAGAGGATAGTTGCCATACCATAGGTTAGCTACTCACTCTCTCCGTCGTCTCATGGATCAGTAACGGCGCTTGCTTGTCTCCATCATCGCTTTTCCGCTTCATTCTTTGATAAAACGCATGGTAGAGGTAGTAATGGTGTGAGGGTGGTGGGATTTGATGAGGATCATGGTTTAAAGTGAGGAGGAGGTGAGGTGAAGGTATGACAATGAAGTACATGGGACGATAGGTAGGGCTAGGGAGCTAGGGAGGTTGGGAGGGGGCATTAAACGGTTGGGTGGACTCGATTTTCGAAGAAGAATCACAAAGGGGGAGCATAAAACCTTCCTGGTCGGGAGGGTTGTTCCTGATCGGGTTTGCTCACCCTTCCCGGTCGGGAAGCCCTCATCCCGATCGGGATGAGCTCACAGTAAGCTCGAAATGTGGCGCGCTCTTCCCGATCGGGAAGGCACCCTTCCCGATCGGAAAGCTTAACCCTTCCCGGTCGGGACGCCTCATCCCGGCCGGGATGGGTCTTCTTCGACCTCCACGATCCCAAAAACTTGTTCCAAGGTTCAAACACCCAATTCTCTCGCTCACAACCTAAGGTAAACCATAGCCAATCTCCTCTAGGAGCATATTCACTTCACCTATCAATCAACACTCAAACATGCATCAAACTCTCTCCCTCACAACGCTCGTCAATCAATCCAAATAACAATAATTCACAAAAAAAAAAACTAGCTACAAGAAAGAGATATATACAATGAGACGGTTCTTGTGGAACTCCGTCAAGCCAAGGTGGTGCAATCTTCATTCTTTTTCAACAATACTCCAACCGGTTCCATCTCCATCAAGAGCACGTAGGAACAAGTCGAAGGCCCTCGAGAAGTCTTCAATCAAACACGTCATATAGCCAACCACATCCCAAGGCTCCTCATGGCCTTGCTTGGACGTTCCCGGGGCATCCCGCTCTTCCAAGTTCAACGGCTTGAACTTGTACTTTTGGTCCTTGGGGATATACCCAAACGTCCACCGGTCATCATGTGGCCCCAAGGGAGGCTCATCTTCTTCCTTGCTTAGCAACTTGTCATCAAGCCCATGATTTGGGCACTCATATTCCTCCATATCGGAGTCGTCATCCTCAAGTACGTAAGAGTACTCCTTCAAGCTTTGTCCCGATCCTTCCCCTAGATCGATGTCTTCCTTGGCATGGATCATATTACATGTCTCGGTCATAGGCGAAGTGTTGCCTTGGAGGTCAAACACTAGCTCCTCGTCGCCTAGTTGAAAAGTGATCCTACCCTTCTTCACATCGATCACGGCACCATCGGTGTGTAAAAATGGGCGTCCAAGGATGATGGGAGTGTTAGCATCCTCCGGCATGTCAACCACAATGAAGTCGACCGGAATGAAGAACTTCCCTATTTGTACCGGCACATCCTCCAACATTCCCAATGGTCGGTTAAGAGACTTATCGGCCATTTGGAGTGTAATGGACGTACACTTCAACTCCGTCATCCCTAATCGCTCACAAATGATGTAGGGAATAATGCTCACACTTGCGCCCAAATCACACATAGCTCTCTCGATCTTGTAATTGCCGATGGTGCATGGGATAGAGAAACTACCCGGGTCCTTCAACTTCGGAAGCGTGGAACCTTGTATGAGCTCGCTCACCACCCTCGTGAACGCTATCGTTTCTTCCTTGTCGATGGACCTTTTCCTAGATAGGATATCCCGCATGTATTTCCCATATGCCGGGACTTGGGTAAGTAACTCGGTGAATGGGACATTGACATCCAATTTCTTCACAATGTTAAGGAACTTTTCAAATTGGACATCCACCTTAGTCTTCATTTGCCTTGTTGGGAAAGGCAACTTGATTTGAACCTTGTTTTGCTCAATATTGGTGGACTCCTCACTTGACACTTTCCCTTTACCTTTTTCTTGTGCTTGAAGTGGAGGAGGGTTGTCTTCTTGGGGGTTTTCGACCTCCCAAAGGACTTGCTCCTCAATTGGATTATCATGGTTCAATTCTCCTTGAGTTGGAGACGCCATCTCCATTGTCGGTTCTTGCATTGGCTCTTGCTCAATAGGATACAGAGGGAGATTGTAGGATGTACCTCTCCTTGTGGTGATAGTATTTACATGCTCAAATATCGGTGATTCACCTTGAGAAGGTAGTTCTCCCTTTTGCCTTGAGGAGCTCCCCGAAGCAAGTTGAGATACTTTGGTTTCAAGCATCTTCATACGGGCATCTCTTGACGCGTTTTCCCCTTGAACGTAAGCAAAGAGCTCTTGTTGGGTTTTCGACATATCCATTTGACATTTTTGCACATCTTGAGTATTTTTTTGCATATCCATCAAAGTCTTTTGAATGTCAAAATCCCGAGGTGGGGATGATGGATTATGTGGAGTGTCGGTGATGGCAAGAGGAATGCCATAATCATGAGTAGGAGACCGGCTCCTAGGCTTGCTTTGTTGTTGATGATTTTGAGTTGCTTGTTGACGGTTCCCTTGGAACCCATGAGAATTGCCTTGATTAAGGCCTTGATTGTGGTTTTGTTGTTGTTGGAAGCCTTGGTTTCCTTTGAAACTGCCTTGATTGAAGTTCCCTTGTTGGAACCCTTGATTGTTGTTGTGAAAGGTACCTTGGTTATTTTGCTTGTAGTTGATGAAGGGTCTTGGATTACCCATGTAACCTTGGTAACCTTGGTTGTTGTCCATTAAGGGAGGTGGAACATAAGGACGATGTTGTTGTTGATGTTGAAAGGCTTGTTGTTGGGGGACTTGTTGGGAAGCTTGGAATTGATTAGAGTAAGAGGTACCTTGCTTGAACGCTTGAAAGGCGTTCACTTGCTCGATACTTCCACGGCAATACATAGGATCATGTCCAACTATTACACAAGTATCGCACATCCCATAATAAGGTAAAGGAGGTGCGAACCCCAAAGCATTCACTTCTTGAATCGTTTGATGGTGTGAGGAACTAGGGCCTTGGACTTGGTCGAGGTGACTTTGGAGCTTCTTGTCAATAGTCTCTATGTGCGTTTTCAATTGAGCTCCAAGGTCAATGCTTAGCTTAGTGATGGCATCGACCTCATGCATGCCTCCTCGATGTGCCTTCCTAGGCCTAGAATATTGCGAATTGTGCACCGCCATCTCTTCGATTCTCGCCCATGTTTGGTCGTCATCGACCTCGGTAAACCTACCATTGGAGCCCATGTTGAGAATGGCTCTCGAGTCTTCATAAAGTCCATTCCAAAATTGTTGTACTAAGAACCATTGTGAGAGTCCATGATGAGGGCACGATCTTACCAAAGACTTAAACCGCTCCCAAGCTTCATATAGGCTCTCTTCATCCCTTTGTTGGAACCCGGTGATGGAGGCCCTAAGCAAATTCGTCTTTTCCGGAGGGTAAAACTTTTGGTAGAACGCCAAGGCAAGCTTTTTCCAAGTGTCGATACCCATGGTTGCCCTATCGAGACCCTTGATCCATTGCTTCGCATTTCCAATAAGAGAAAACGGGAAGAGTACCCAACGAATTTGGTCTTGAGTAACCCCAGTTTGAGATATAGCGTCACAATAATCGGAGAAGGTCTCCATGTGTTGGTGCGGGTCTTCGGTGGGCAAACCACTAAAAGGGCTCCTCTCCACGAGTTGGATAAATTGAGTATTTGCCACAAAATTCCCGGTATAGGCTTCCGGTAATGCACTCGGTCCCAGCAAGACATCTTCCGTGAAAGTGGAGTGAGAGGAAAACTTAGGCATTCTTGGATGTAAGGGAGAAGATGGTGGTGTAGAGAGTGTTGATGTAGAAGAGGAGGGGGAACTAGGAGAAGAATCACCGAAGGGATTGATGAAGGTCCCTCCGGCCGTCTCTCGAGGTGAAATGCTCAAGTCGGCTCCTTGGGCTTGCCCTTGATGAGTGGTGCTTGCACTTGGTTGAGAGATCCTAACCCGATTAATCGTCCGTTGGCGAAAGGCTCGAAAGAGTCTCTCCGGCTCTGGATTAAAGAGATAGAAGTCGCCTCCCCTCCTAGGCATACACTACACACTAGAACAAACGTGAGAACACCTAGTGCTTTATGGGCACTAGGTAACGACAATAACAAACACAACTAGAGACAAAGAGAAAAGAAAGAAAAACTAGAGAATATTCACAAGAGAGGAAGAGAAAGCACAAAGAAGGGTAACTAGGTCTAGAGATAAGCAAACTAAGTCTAAACAATGCACCGTCCCCGGCAACGGCGCCAAATTGATGGTAAGGGATTCGTCACGTCCCTAGCCGATCAATATAACACCGACTAACCTAGTGGGTAGCTAGGGTAAGTCGGGATCGTATCCACGAGGACGGTATATCAAAGTTTAGACTAGGTTAGCTTACGACGAGACTAGATTACCAACAAACACGAAGAAGCGATAAATGGAAAACTATTGAGGAGGAGGAATAAGAACTAGACTATCAATGCTAAACAATACTAATGATCGATCTAACAAATAAGCTAAAGTAAACGATGTATAACTAAGAAGATGGACTCAAATATGGAAGAGAAATGGGGTAGGTCGGGTTCATAGAGGTAGAAGGGTAATTGGGGTGATCAAGGGTGAAGGTGTCTCCTAATCGCTAGAGTCGGTCCGGGCTCTCGCAACTTAGACCGATGTCAAGGTGAGTCCGGGCTCTCGCAACTTAGACTCTAGTCGGCACTCTCGTGACTATGACTATTCTCAACTTTTCCACAAAATAAGCAATCAATGAGAAGATGAACACAAGCATGGGAAGCATGGCCACTACAACTCATACAAGCATATCAACAAACACATGGAGTGCCTACAATGTGACTAACAACAAAGACACAACCTTTTCCCCTTAATCAACCCTAATCATCCATAATCTACCCCTAATCCCCCTACTAACCCCACAAAGAAACTACTCACTCATTATCAAAGAGAAACTAACACTAACAAGAGAGAACAAACTAAACATCCAAGCATTCATTATGAAAAAAACAAGAACAATAACAATAATTACATAAAAAGATAGAAACAAGATTAAATAAACTAAAAACAAGAGTAAAGATGATTATACCAATACTGGATGAGGAAAAGATGAGAACTTGTATAAATAAGACACCCAAATAGAACTCCAAGGTTGTCAATCTTGGAATAATCTTCAAGAATCTTCTTAATACAAGATTAATTACAATGATTAACTAAGGATTAAGGAGAGATTAGAACTAATGAATGAGAGTAAATCTAGGGTTTTTAGGCTTAAACTAAGGTAGGTTCACATAAGATGTCTTAAAATTACAAGAAGGGAGTATATATATGGGTACAAGAATGAGGAAGAAGAAAATAGAAGAGCGGGTGAGCTGTAGCCCATCCCGATCGGGAAGGGTTCTTCCTTCCCGATCGGGAAGGACTCAACCCAACCGGGAAGGACCCACAGCAGCGCTCCTAAACGTGCATCCCTTCCCGATCGGGAAGGCCACCATCCCGACCGGGAAGGGTCTTGTAAGCCTTTCTTTAATGCTCCTTGGTCCTTCCGTGCCTCTCATGGGCTCCCCACCGATTCTCGGGGCTCGGGATCGGGTCTCGGAGGCTCGGGATTGGGTCCCAAGGTCTCGGGGTCGATTCCGAGGTCTCGAGTCGTCGTTCCTTTATCTCGTTGGCTCCAAAATGTGTATGTATTGAGTCGGAATCGCTCCTACTCTTTCAATTCGGCCTCGGGAACCTGAAACAAACTAAAGGAGGCATAAGAAGCCCATGAATCGCTCCAAAGGAGCGATTTCACAAGGAAAAAGGGACCAAAACACAACAATTAGGCACTACAAACTACACTTATCAATCTCTTTATTGAGTCAATTTCTGCTCTCTATTGACCGGCACAGTCATTGTAATGCTTCTGGTATACCGTCACGCTATCAAAATCTCGAAACATTGATAACGTTTCCGCTACATGACGGTTTTCAGAGAATATTAAATTATAATACACGATTTTAACTTCTGCAAATAACTGCAGCGACAATAAAAAAAGTAAAAGGGGTGCAACACGAGGCCTTCCCAAGAGGTCACCCTTCCTAATACTACTCTCGCCCAAGCACGCTTAACTACGGAGTTCTGATGAGATCCGGTGCATTAGTGCTGGTATTATCGCACCCGTACATTTAAATTGCAAATATCTCTTTATTGAGTCAATTTCTGCTCTCTATTGACCGGCACAGTCATTGTAATGCTTCTGGTATACCGTGACGCTATCAGAATCTCGAAACATATATAACTTTTCCGCTACATGACGGTTTTCAGAGAATATTAAATTATAATACACGATTTTAACTTCTGCAAATAACTGCATCGACAAAAAAAAAGTAAAAGGGGTGCAACACTAGGCCTTCCCAGGAGGTCACCCTTCCTAATACTACTCTCGCCCAAGCACGCTTAACTACGGAGTTCTGATGGGATCCGGTGCATTAGTGCTGGTATTATCGCACCCGTACATTTAAATAGCAAATATCTCTTTAATGAGTCAATTTCTGCTGTCTATTGACCGGCACAGTCGTTGTAATGCTTCCGGTATACCGTCACGCTATCAGAATCTCGAAACATCGATAAATTTTCCGCTACATGACGGTTTTCAGAGGTTATTAAATTAAAATACACGATTTTAACTTCTGCAAATAACTGCAGCGACAAAAAAAAAGTAAAAGGGGTGCAACACGAGGCCTTCCCAGGAGGTCACCCTTCCTAATACTACTCTCGCCAAAGAACGCTTAACTGCGGAGTTTTGATGGGATCCGGTGCATTAGTGCTGGTATTATCGCACCCGTATATTTAAATTGCAAATATCTCTTTATTGAGTCAATTTCTGCTCTCTATTGACCGGCACAGTCGTTGTAATGCTTCCGGTATACCGTCACGCTATCAGAATCTCGAAACATCGATAACTTTTCCGCTACATGACGGTTTTCAGAGGTTATTAAATTAAAATACACGATTTTAACTTCTGCAAATAACTGCAGCGACAAAAAAAAAAGTAAAAGGGGTGCAACACGAGGCCTTCCCAGGAGGTCACCGATCATAGTACTACTCTCGCCCAAGCACGCTTGACTGCGGAGTTCTGATGGGATCCGGTGCATTAGTGCTGGTATTATCGCACCCGTACAATTAAATTGCAAATATCTCTTTAATGAGTCAATTTCTGCTCTCTAATGACCGGCACAGTCGTTGTAATGCTTCCGGTATACCGTCACACTATCAGAATCTCGAAACATCGATAACTTTTCCGCTACATGACGGTTTTCAGAGGTTATTAAATTAAAATACACGATTTTAACTTCTGCAAATAACTGCAGCGACAAAAAAAAAAGTAAAAGGGGTGCAACACGAGGCCTTCCCAGGAGGTCACCCTTCCTAATACTACTCTCGCCCAAGCACGCTTAACTGCGGAGTTATGATGGGATCCGGTGCATTAGTGCTGGTATTATCGCACCCGTATATTTAAATTGCAAATATCTCTTTATTGAGTCAATTTCTGCTCTCTATTGACCGGCACAGTCGTTGTAATGCTTCCGGTATATCGTCACGCTATCAGAATCTCGAAAGATCGATAACTTTTCCGCTACATGACGGTTTTCAGAGGTTATTAAATTAAAATACACGATTTTAACTTCTGCAAATAACTGCAGCGAGAAAAAAAAAAGTAAAAGGGGTGCAACACGAGGCCTTCCCAGGAGGTCACCCATCCTAGTACTACTCTCGCCCAAGCACGCTTGACTGCGGAGTTCTGATGGGATCCGGTGCATTAGTGCTGGTATGATCGCACCCGTACATTTAAATAGCAAATATCTCTTTATTGAGTAAATTTCTGCTCTCTAATGACCGGCACAGTTGTTGTAATGCTTCTGGTATTCCGTCACGCTATCAGAATCTCGAAACATTGATAACGTTTCCTCTACATGACGGTTTTCAGAGAATATTAAATTATAATACACGATTTTAACTTCTGCAAATAACTGCAGCGATTAAAAAAAAAGTAAAAGGGTGCAACACGAGGCCTTCCCAGGAGGTCACCCATCCTAGTACTACTCTCGCCCAAGCACGCTTAACTTCGGAGTTCTGATGGGATCCGGTGCATTAGTGCTGGTATGATCGCACCCGTACTTTTAGATTGCAAATATCTCTTTATTGAGTCAATTTCTGCTGTCTATTGACCGGCACAGTCGTTGTAATGCTTCCGGTATACCGTCACGCTTTCAGAATCTCGAAACATCGATAAATTTTCTGCTACATGACGGTTTACAGAGGTTATTAAATTATAATACACAATTTTTACTTCTGTAAATAACTGCAGCGATAAAAAAAAAAGTAAAAGGGGTGCAACACGAGGCCTTCCCAGGAGGTCACCCATCCTAGTACTACTCTCTCCCAAGCACGCTTACCTGCGGAGTTCTGATGGGATCCGGTACATAAGTGCTGGTATGATCGCACCCGTACATTTAAATAGCAAATATCTATTTATTGAGTCAATTTCTGTTCTCTTTTGACCGACACAGTCGTTGTAATGCTTCCGGTATACCGTCACGCTATCAGAATCTCGAAACATCGATAACTTTTCCGCTACATGATGGTTTTAAGAGGTTATTAAATTAAAATACACAATTTTAACTTCTGCAAATAACTGCGGCGAGAAAAAAAAAAGTAAAAGGGGTGCAAAACGAGGCCTTCCCAGGAGGTCACCCTTCCTAATATTACTCTCGCCCAAGCACGCTTAACTGCGGAGTTCTAAAGGGATCCGGTGCATTAGTGCTGGTATTATCGCACCCGTACATTTAAATTGCAAATATCTCTTTATTGAGTCAATTTTTGCTGTCTATTGACCGGCACAGTCGTTGTTATGCTTCTGGTATACCGTCACGCTTTCAGAATCTCGAAACATCGATAACTTTTCTGCTACATGACGGTTTTCAGAGGTTATTAAATTATAATACACGATTTTTACTTCTGTAAATAACTGCAGCGATAAAAAAAAAAAAAGTAAAAGGGGTGCAACACGAGGCCTTCCCAGGAGGTCACCCATCCTAGTACTACTCTCTCCCAAGCACGCTTACCTGCGGAGTTCTGATGGGATCCGGTACGTAAGTGCTGGTATGATCGCACCCGTATATTTAAATAGCAAATATCTATTTATTGAGTCAATTTCTGTTCTCTATTGACCGACACAGTCGTTGTAATGCTTCCGGTATACCGTCACGCTATCAGAATCTCGAAACATCGATAACTTTTACGCTACATGACCGTTTTCAGAGGTTATTAAATTAAAATACACGATTTTAACTTCTGCAAATAACTGCAGCGACAAAAAAAAAGTAAAAGGGGTGCAACAGGAGGCCTTCCCAGGTGGTCACCCATCCTAGTACTACTCTCGCCCAAGCACGCTTGACTGCGGAGTTCTGATGGGATCCGGTGCATTAGTGCTGGTATGATCGCACCCGTACATGTAAATAGCAAATATCTCTTTATTGAGTCAATTTCTGCTCTCTATTAACCGGCACAGTCGTTGTAATGCTTCTGGTATACCGTCACGCTATCAGAATCTCGAAACATTGATAACTTTTCCGCTACATGACGGTTTTCAGAGGTTATTAAATTAAAATACACGATTTTAACTTCTGCAAATAACTGCAGCGAGAAAAAAAAAGTAAATGGGGTGCAACACTAGGCCTTCCCAGGAGGTCACCCATCCTAGTACTACTCTCGCCCAAGCACGCTTGACTGCGAGTTCTGATGGGATCCGGTGCATTAGTGCTGGTATGATCGCACCCGTACATTTAAATAGCAAATATCTCTTTATTGAGTAAATTTCTGCTCTCTATTGACCGACACAGTCGTTGTAATGCTTCTGGTATACCGTCACGCTATCAGAATCATGAAACATATATAACTTTTCCGCTACATGACGGTTTTCAGAGAATATTAAATTATAATACATGATTTTAACTTCTGCAAATAACTGCAGCGACAAAAAAAAAAGTAAAAGGGGTGCAACACGAGGCCTTCCCAGGAGGTCACCCTTCCTAATATTACTTTCGCCCAAGCACGCTTAACTGCGGAGTTCTGATGGGATCCGGTGCATTAGTGCTGGTATTATCGCACCCGTACATTTAAATAGCAAATATCTCTTTATTAAGTCAATTTCTGCTCTCTATTGACCGGCACAGTCGTTGTAATGCTTCTGGTATACCATCACGCTATCAGAATCTCGAAACATTGATAACTTTTCCGCTACATGACGGTTTTCAGAGAATATTAAATTATAATACACGATTTTAACTTCTGCAAATAACTGCAGCGACAAAAAAAAAAGTAAAAGGGGTGCAACACGAGGCCTTCCCAGGAGGTCACCCATCCTAGTACTACTCTCGCCCAAGAACGCTTGACTGCGGAGTTCTGATGGGATCCGGTGCATTAGTGCTGGTATGATCGCACCCGTACATTTAAATAGCAAATATCTATTTATTGAGTCAATTTATGTTCTCTATTGACCGACACAGTCGTTGTAATGCTTCCGGTATACCGTCAAGCTATCAGAATCTCGAAACATCGATAACTTTTCCGCTACATGACGGTTTTCAGAGGTTATTAAATTAAAATACACGATTTTAACTTCTGCAAATAACTGCAGCGAGAAAAAAAAAAGTAAATGGGGTGCAACACGAGGCCTTCCCAGGAGGTCACCCATCCTAGTACTACTCTCGCCCAAGCACGTTTAACTACGGAGTTCTGATGGGATCCGGTACGTAAGTGCTGGTATGATCGCACCCGTATATTTAAATAGCAAATATCTATTTATTGAGTCAATTTCTGTTCTCTATTGACCGACACAGTCGTTGTAATGCTTCCGGTATACCGTCACGCTATCAGAATCTCGAAACATCGATAACTTTTCCGCTACATGACCGTTTTCAGAGGTTATTAAATTAAAATACACGATTTTAACTTCTACAAAAAACTGCAGCGACAAAAAAAAAAGTAAAAGGGGTGCAACACGAGGCCTTCCCAGGAGGTCACCCATCCTAGTACTACTCTCGCCCAAGCACGCTTGACTGCAGAGTTCTGATGGGATCCGGTGCATTAGTGCTGGTATGATCGCACCCGTACATGTAAATAACAAATATCTCTTTATTGAGTCAATTTCTGCTCTCTATTGACCGGCACAGTCGTTGTAATGCTTCTGGTATACCGTCACGCTGTCAGAATCTCGAAACATTGATAACTATTCCGCTACATGACGGTTTTCAGAGAATATTAAATTATAATACACGATTTTAATTTCTGCAAATAACTGCAGCGACAAAAAAAAGTAAAAGGGGTGCAACACGAGGCCTTCCCAGGAGGTCACCCATCCTAGTACTACTCTCGCCCAAGCACGCTTGACTGCGGAGTTCTGATGGGATCCGGTGCATTAGTGCTGGTATGATCGCACCCGTACATTTAAATAGCAAATATCTCTTTACTGAGTCAATTTCTGCTCTCTATTGACCGGCACAGTCGTTGTAATGCTTCTGGTATACCATCACGCTATCAGAATCTAGAAACATTGATAACTTTTCCGCTACATGACGGTTTTCAGAGAATATTAAATTATAATACACGATTTTAACTTCTGCAAATAACTGCAGCGACAAAAAAAAGAAGTAAAAGGGGTGCAACACGAGGCCTTCCCAGGAGGTCACCCATCCTAGTACTACTCTCGCCCAAGAACGCTTGACTGCGGAGTTCGGATGGGATCCGGTGCATTAGTGCTGGTATGATCGCACCCGTACATTTAAATAGCAAATATCTCTTTATTGAGTGAATTTCTGCTCTCTATTGACCGGCACAGTCGTTGTAATGCTTCTGGTATACCATCACGCTATCAGAATCTCAAAACATATATAACTTTTCCGCTACATGACGGTTTTCAGAGAATATTAAATTATAATACACGATTTTAACTTCTGCAAATAACTGCAGCGACAAAAAAAAAGTAAAAGGGGTGCAACACGAGGCCTTCCCAGGAGGTCACCCTTCCTAATACTACTCTCGCCCAAGCACGCTTAACTGCGGAGTTCTGATGGGATCCGGTGCATTAGTGCTGGTATCACTACTACAAAAATGCCCTAAGAGACCACCCCTAACACACCGGTTAGATTGTCTAACCGGTTTCTTAATAATAAGAAACCATTTATTTTTTGTGACCGGTCTCTTAAAATGATTGATAAAACACCGGTTGGATAACCTAACCGGTCTCTTAATTTAAGAGACCATTTATCTAATATACACGATTTCTTAAAATTATGTTTAAGACACCAGTCAACTTATATAACCGGTTTCATAGATTAAGAAACCTTGATTACAAATAACCGGTCTCTTAACTACAACCAATTTCCCACTTAACGCGCTAAAACCGACCTACATACTCCCGCTATTTCGTTCTCCCACGCAGCACGTTGTTCATCCCCACCCTAATCCCTATTTTGTTCACCTAAATTAATTTACCCTAATTTAACTACAAGCAAATTAATTCACCTAAATTAATTCAGTTCCCTAATCCCTATTTCGTTCCCACTCAAATTTCACCTAAACTAATTCATCTAATTTACATATGTATGTTCAGATGTCGAAGATCAAGCTACCAAGACTTCCGTCGAAGAACAAATACTAGTCACTATGATTCATACTCTTGAACGCGATCTCAATTCCGGTTTGCTTCATCATCATCTTTGTTACGCATCCAGGCGGATCGTCATTTTCCTACTTTCATTGCTCCACTCTTTATTTTTTATTTGTTCAGAATGAGTAGACAAAAATGCGTTATGTTGCTCGCGATGATGTTAATTGTATGGAACTATTCAATATTCATGAGCATGATGTCCATATTCTGGCTTTAATTTGAAGAACTCGGTCTCGGCATTGATGTTCAAGCTCTGTTGTTGATATTTTGTCACCCTTTGCATGAGACGTTGTTAAACTGTGTTAGACGTTGTTCCCTAATCCCTATTCAGCAAACCAACTCGATCACCATTTTCTTCAAAATTCGATCACCAAGTTTCAGGTTTGTTTTTTTTTTCTACCAATTTTTTTTCTGCGTGGGTGGTTGCTATTCTTTGGTATCTGATATTGAATTGTTGCTATTGTTGCGTGAATTTTAAATCAGATTGTTGATATGATATGATACTCTTGATCTTGTAAATTGGATTGTTGATATGATATGGAGTTCGAATTGTGGGATTAGAAATGATACTCTTATGAATTTGATTTTTCTCTTTTTTCGGTTGTCGGATTAGCAATGACTCTAATATTGATCGAGAAATAGGTTATCAGTGATTGGTGATCGGTGATAGGAATACATTTTCCCTGGTGGATGTCTGCTTGAGTAGTGTAACCTCAGCCACGACTACAACTTCCGAACTTTGGTCAGTACAACTGCATGCTCCGAAATTCAATTCTTAGTTTCTTCTATCAAATATGATTTGAAACTGATCGGATTATTTACCGCGTGAAACATGTGGGAAATATTGGGATACATTACCACAAAACATTGAGACAAAGGAGGAAAAACTTTCTAGATCACCGAAGGTTAGACACCCTCTCTGTCGACTGTCGTATAGTGTTTCATCAGCTCTAGCCTTAAGTCCCTGATAAGAAACAACCAAAAACGTGCCGAGGTTATTACTACAGCTTATTATTTCCCTGTCACATTACTACAGGAAAATCTGTTGAACTGGTGGATTTGACGACAAGTTCATCAGGGCATGGGAATACTACTTCGACTACTCTGCACCCGGGTTCAAAATACGAACATTAGGGAATTACCAGGTACATACTTCTCGACGCATCTCAACATTCATCATTTTATTAATTAAAGGTGATTTTCGATTAGGAATTACTTAGTGGTTTGGGTTTGAATTTGTTGTTTACATTTAATTCCTTGGCCAAAAGAACAAGACCTTGTATCTTGAAGAAAGTAAGACCTTGTATCATTATTAATGCTACTGAAATTAATGATTCATTTCATTGAGATTAGTTTGTACAAAAGTTGTTGTATTTTCAAAATACATTTCGCTTTCATTTTGCTCCTTGTCTTTGTCTTATGTGCACTCTGTTTGTCAATTGGTGCACAATTGCTTTAATGTTAACTCTCCTCTTTTGCTTAAGTCTTGGGTATGTGTTCATTCTAGCTAGTAAGTGGAGTATTTCTAAACTAGTACAGCTGTATAGTAGTACGGAGTGATGATGGAGTATGTCTCATTACCTTGTTTGACACTTGGAGTGCTACGTTGAAAATCTAAATTTATCCGAGTCTTTCGTGTGATCTATATGAATTAGAGAGAGAAATCGAAGACTACTTTTTTTTTTTGAACTATAAATTGAAGAAGACTTAACTCTCTTATTTCTAATTGATTTGTTTTCTGATGTTAATAAAGGCAATATATATAAACATCATGCCTTCATTAGGTACAATACAGTGGATTAGTTTGGTGCACGATAACTTACTGACGTAGTGGGAATAAGTTTTGCAATTTTTTAGATGTGGTAAACCAAAGGAGGAATCAACTTGCCTGCTTGCTTTTGTAGTATCTATCTAGTTATAAGGCTGCACCAGCAGCAGCGCCATATCCATGACCATATGTGAGTGAGGAATCCAGTGAATGTGAATAACAAGGACTAGTTAATTGCTTTACTAGCCTTTATTGTTTTCATTTAATGTTTGTACAACTTGTACTATTTGTTTGTTTGTTTTGAATCTTGCAGCTCACATTATCTTGTTAATCTGGGTGGTTTCTTCATTTTCGGTTTTATGGATTGCTCCTAAAAACGATTTCCAGGTAGCTGTCTGTTTGTTCGTGTGGGCTGGAGTTGAGTTGATTTATTACCTCCATCAACTATCATCGATTCGTTCAATTCAATCTAAAAATACTAGGAGTACTGTATTTGAAAGCTCATGGATGGACACCAATCCAAAATTTAAAGATACTGACTAATTGTACTAGCTAATTGTGATATATATATATATATGGAGTATATGCTAACTGTGTTATTTTTTTGTAGTATTTTTCCGAAAATCAGGGCTCATATGAACAAGAAAATGATGACGAGGTTAGAAATACTTGGGCGACATATTTATTAGACTAAATTGAAGACGAGGATATCGAAGACAATGATAATATGGATGTTAACGAAGCCTGATTTGACCGTACTCATTATTAGAACTTTTTTGTATCGCCAACTCATTTTAGCAATTGATGTTTTTTTTCAGCACCTTTGTCTATTTTTTAAAAACAACGATTATATTAGCATTGGCATGAACATTTGTAGTTTAAATTTCATATATATGAAAACGGCTTTTTATTATTACTACCGTGTACTTTTTTTTTAATATATACGATGGTATATTATTGTTCACACGTTTATATATGATATAAATTATCTCGGAATTGAATAATAAACATTTTGATAGTGTGCTCATGTGAATGAAAACTAATTATTGTAAGAGACCGGTTCCTTTGCAAACCGGTCTTTTAATACAACTCAAAGAGACCACTTTTTTTTAATGCTGGTCTCCTAGCCCTCCTCAAAGAGACCATTTTCTTTGTAAAACTGGTCTCTTAGACAACTCAAAGAGACCGGTTATAACTAACCTCCGGTCTTTTAAGTATATAGCAAAGAGACCATTTCTAGGTAATATTAAGTCTCTTAACTTCACCAATGAGACCACATTATTCAACCGGTTTCTTAGACTTAAGACACCGGTGAGATGGAGACCGGTTGTTAACCGGTTTCTTATGCCATTTTTAACTGGTCTCTTTGACACTTTTTGTAGTAGTGTATTATCGCACCCGTACATTTAAATTGCAAATATCTCTTTATTGAGTCAATTTCTGCTGTCTATTGACCGGCACAGTCGTTGTAATGCTTCCGGTATACCGTCACGCTATCAGAATCTCGAAACATCGATAACTTTTCCGCTACATGACGGTTTTCAGAGGTTATTAAATTAAAATACACGATTTTAACTTCTGCAAATAACTGCAGCGAAAAAAAAAAAAAAGTAAAAGGGGTGCAACACGAGGCCTTCCCAGGAGGTCACCCATCCTAGTACTACTCTCGCCCAAGCACGCTTGACTGCGGAGCTCTGATGGGATCCGGTGCATTAGTGCTGGTATGATCGCACCCGTACATTTAAATAGCAAATATCTCTTTATTGAGTCAATTTCTGCTCTCTATTGACAGGCACAGTCGTTGTAATGCTTCTGGTATACCGTCACGCTATCAGAATCTCGAAACATTGATAACTTTTCCGCTACATGACGGTTTTCGGAGAATATTAAATTATAATACACGATTTTAACTTCTGCAAATAACTGCAGCGACAAAAAAAAAAGTAAAAGGGGTGCAACACGAGGCCTTCCCAGGAGGTCACCCATTCTAGTACTACTCTCTCCCAAGCACGCTTGACTGCGGAGTTCTGATGGGATCCGGTGCATTAGTGCTGGTATGATCGCACCCGTACATTTAAATAGCAAATATCTCTTTATTGAGTCAATTTCTGCTCTCTATTGACCGGCACAGTCGTTATAATGCTTCTGGTATACCGTCACGCTATCAGAATCTCGAAACATATATAACTTTTCCGCTACATGACGGTTTTCAGAGAATATTATATTATAATACACGATTTTAACAACTGCAAATAACTGCAGCGACAAAAAAAAAGTAAAAGGGGTGCAACACAAGGCCTTCCCAGGAGGTCACCCATCCTAGTACTAGTCTCTCCCAAGCACGCTTACCTGCGGAGTTCTGATGGGATCCGGTACGTAAGTGCTGGTATGATCGCACCCGTATATTTAAATAGCAAATATCTATTTATTGAGTCAATTTCTGTTCTCTATTGACCGACACAGTCGTTGTAATGCTTCCGGTATACCGTCACGCTATCAGAATCTCGAAACATCGATAACTTTTACGCTACATGACCGTTTTCAGAGGTTATTAAATTAAAATACACGATTTTAACTTCTGCAAATAACTGCAGCGACAAAAAAAAAGTAAAAGGGGTGCAACAGGAGGCCTTCCCAGGTGGTCACCCATCCTAGTACTACTCTCGCCCAAGCACGCTTGACTGCGGAGTTCTGATGGGATCCGGTGCATTAGTGCTGGTATGATCGCACCCGTACATGTAAATAGCAAATATCTCTTTATTGAGTCAATTTCTGCTCTCTATTAACCGGCACAGTCGTTGTAATGCTTCTGGTATACCGTCACGCTATCAGAATCTCGAAACATTGATAACTTTTCCGCTACATGACGGTTTTCAGAGGTTATTAAATTAAAATACACGATTTTAACTTCTGCAAATAACTGCAGCGAGAAAAAAAAAGTAAATGGGGTGCAACACTAGGCCTTCCCAGGAGGTCACCCATCCTAGTACTACTCTCGCCCAAGCACGCTTGACTGCGAGTTCTGATGGGATCCGGTGCATTAGTGCTGGTATGATCGCACCCGTACATTTAAATAGCAAATATCTCTTTATTGAGTAAATTTCTGCTCTCTATTGACCGACACAGTCGTTGTAATGCTTCTGGTATACCGTCACGCTATCAGAATCATGAAACATATATAACTTTTCCGCTACATGACGGTTTTCAGAGAATATTAAATTATAATACATGATTTTAACTTCTGCAAATAACTGCAGCGACAAAAAAAAAAGTAAAAGGGGTGCAACACGAGGCCTTCCTAGGAGGTCACCCTTCCTAATATTACTTTCGCCCAAGCACGCTTAACTGCGGAGTTCTGATGGGATCCGGTGCATTAGTGCTGGTATTATCGCACCCGTACATTTAAATAGCAAATATCTCTTTATTAAGTCAATTTCTGCTCTCTATTGACCGGCACAGTCGTTGTAATGCTTCTGGTATACCATCACGCTATCAGAATCTCGAAACATTGATAACTTTTCCGCTACATGACGGTTTTCAGAGAATATTAAATTATAATACACGATTTTAACTTCTGCAAATAACTGCAGCGACAAAAAAAAAAGTAAAAGGGGTGCAACACGAGGCCTTCCCAGGAGGTCACCCATCCTAGTACTACTCTCGCCCAAGAACGCTTGACTGCGGAGTTCTGATGGGATCCGGTGCATTAGTGCTGGTATGATCGCACCCGTACATTTAAATAGCAAATATCTATTTATTGAGTCAATTTATGTTCTCTATTGACCGACACAGTCGTTGTAATGCTTCCGGTATACCGTCAAGCTATCAGAATCTCGAAACATCGATAACTTTTCCGCTACATGACGGTTTTCAGAGGTTATTAAATTAAAATACACGATTTTAACTTCTGCAAATAACTGCAGCGAGAAAAAAAAAAGTAAATGGGGTGCAACACGAGGCCTTCCCAGGAGGTCACCCATCCTAGTACTACTCTCGCCCAAGCACGTTTAACTACGGAGTTCTGATGGGATCCGGTACGTAAGTGCTGGTATGATCGCACCCGTATATTTAAATAGCAAATATCTATTTATTGAGTCAATTTCTGTTCTCTATTGACCGACACAGTCGTTGTAATGCTTCCGGTATACCGTCACGCTATCAGAATCTCGAAACATCGATAACTTTTCCGCTACATGACCGTTTTCAGAGGTTATTAAATTAAAATACACGATTTTAACTTCTACAAAAAACTGCAGCGACAAAAAAAAAAGTAAAAGGGGTGCAACACGAGGCCTTCCCAGGAGGTCACCCATCCTAGTACTACTCTCGCCCAAGCACGCTTGACTGCAGAGTTCTGATGGGATCCGGTGCATTAGTGCTGGTATGATCGCACCCGTACATGTAAATAACAAATATCTCTTTATTGAGTCAATTTCTGCTCTCTATTGACCGGCACAGTCGTTGTAATGCTTCTGGTATACCGTCACGCTGTCAGAATCTCGAAACATTGATAACTATTCCGCTACATGACGGTTTTCAGAGAATATTAAATTATAATACACGATTTTAATTTCTGCAAATAACTGCAGCGACAAAAAAAAGTAAAAGGGGTGCAACACGAGGCCTTCCCAGGAGGTCACCCATCCTAGTACTACTCTCGCCCAAGCACGCTTGACTGCGGAGTTCTGATGGGATCCGGTGCATTAGTGCTGGTATGATCGCACCCGTACATTTAAATAGCAAATATCTCTTTACTGAGTCAATTTCTGCTCTCTATTGACCGGCACAGTCGTTGTAATGCTTCTGGTATACCATCACGCTATCAGAATCTAGAAACATTGATAACTTTTCCGCTACATGACGGTTTTCAGAGAATATTAAATTATAATACACGATTTTAACTTCTGCAAATAACTGCAGCGACAAAAAAAAGAAGTAAAAGGGGTGCAACACGAGGCCTTCCCAGGAGGTCACCCATCCTAGTACTACTCTCGCCCAAGAACGCTTGACTGCGGAGTTCGGATGGGATCCGGTGCATTAGTGCTGGTATGATCGCACCCGTACATTTAAATAGCAAATATCTCTTTATTGAGTGAATTTCTGCTCTCTATTGACCGGCACAGTCGTTGTAATGCTTCTGGTATACCATCACGCTATCAGAATCTCAAAACATATATAACTTTTCCGCTACATGACGGTTTTCAGAGAATATTAAATTATAATACACGATTTTAACTTCTGCAAATAACTGCAGCGACAAAAAAAAAGTAAAAGGGGTGCAACACGAGGCCTTCCCAGGAGGTCACCCTTCCTAATACTACTCTCGCCCAAGCACGCTTAACTGCGGAGTTCTGATGGGATCCGGTGCATTAGTGCTGGTATCACTACTACAAAAATGCCCTAAGAGACCACCCCTAACACACCGGTTAGATTGTCTAACCGGTTTCTTAATAATAAGAAACCATTTATTTTTTGTGACCGGTCTCTTAAAATGATTGATAAAACACCGGTTGGATAACCTAACCGGTCTCTTAATTTAAGAGACCATTTATCTAATATACACGATTTCTTAAAATTATGTTTAAGACACCAGTCAACTTATATAACCGGTTTCATAGATTAAGAAACCTTGATTACAAATAACCGGTCTCTTAACTACAACCAATTTCCCACTTAACGCGCTAAAACCGACCTACATACTCCCGCTATTTCGTTCTCCCACGCAGCACGTTGTTCATCCCCACCCTAATCCCTATTTTGTTCACCTAAATTAATTTACCCTAATTTAACTACAAGCAAATTAATTCACCTAAATTAATTCAGTTCCCTAATCCCTATTTCGTTCCCACTCAAATTTCACCTAAACTAATTCATCTAATTTACATATGTATGTTCAGATGTCGAAGATCAAGCTACCAAGACTTCCGTCGAAGAACAAATACTAGTCACTATGATTCATACTCTTGAACGCGATCTCAATTCCGGTTTGCTTCATCATCATCTTTGTTACGCATCCAGGCGGATCGTCATTTTCCTACTTTCATTGCTCCACTCTTTATTTTTTATTTGTTCAGAATGAGTAGACAAAAATGCGTTATGTTGCTCGCGATGATGTTAATTGTATGGAACTATTCAATATTCATGAGCATGATGTCCATATTCTGGCTTTAATTTGAAGAACTCGGTCTCGGCATTGATGTTCAAGCTCTGTTGTTGATATTTTGTCACCCTTTGCATGAGACGTTGTTAAACTGTGTTAGACGTTGTTCCCTAATCCCTATTCAGCAAACCAACTCGATCACCATTTTCTTCAAAATTCGATCACCAAGTTTCAGGTTTGTTTTTTTTTTCTACCAATTTTTTTTCTGCGTGGGTGGTTGCTATTCTTTGGTATCTGATATTGAATTGTTGCTATTGTTGCGTGAATTTTAAATCAGATTGTTGATATGATATGATACTCTTGATCTTGTAAATTGGATTGTTGATATGATATGGAGTTCGAATTGTGGGATTAGAAATGATACTCTTATGAATTTGATTTTTCTCTTTTTTCGGTTGTCGGATTAGCAATGACTCTAATATTGATCGAGAAATAGGTTATCAGTGATTGGTGATCGGTGATAGGAATACATTTTCCCTGGTGGATGTCTGCTTGAGTAGTGTAACCTCAGCCACGACTACAACTTCCGAACTTTGGTCAGTACAACTGCATGCTCCGAAATTCAATTCTTAGTTTCTTCTATCAAATATGATTTGAAACTGATCGGATTATTTACCGCGTGAAACATGTGGGAAATATTGGGATACATTACCACAAAACATTGAGACAAAGGAGGAAAAACTTTCTAGATCACCGAAGGTTAGACACCCTCTCTGTCGACTGTCGTATAGTGTTTCATCAGCTCTAGCCTTAAGTCCCTGATAAGAAACAACCAAAAACGTGCCGAGGTTATTACTACAGCTTATTATTTCCCTGTCACATTACTACAGGAAAATCTGTTGAACTGGTGGATTTGACGACAAGTTCATCAGGGCATGGGAATACTACTTCGACTACTCTGCACCCGGGTTCAAAATACGAACATTAGGGAATTACCAGGTACATACTTCTCGACGCATCTCAACATTCATCATTTTATTAATTAAAGGTGATTTTCGATTAGGAATTACTTAGTGGTTTGGGTTTGAATTTGTTGTTTACATTTAATTCCTTGGCCAAAAGAACAAGACCTTGTATCTTGAAGAAAGTAAGACCTTGTATCATTATTAATGCTACTGAAATTAATGATTCATTTCATTGAGATTAGTTTGTACAAAAGTTGTTGTATTTTCAAAATACATTTCGCTTTCATTTTGCTCCTTGTCTTTGTCTTATGTGCACTCTGTTTGTCAATTGGTGCACAATTGCTTTAATGTTAACTCTCCTCTTTTGCTTAAGTCTTGGGTATGTGTTCATTCTAGCTAGTAAGTGGAGTATTTCTAAACTAGTACAGCTGTATAGTAGTACGGAGTGATGATGGAGTATGTCTCATTACCTTGTTTGACACTTGGAGTGCTACGTTGAAAATCTAAATTTATCCGAGTCTTTCGTGTGATCTATATGAATTAGAGAGAGAAATCGAAGACTACTTTTTTTTTTTGAACTATAAATTGAAGAAGACTTAACTCTCTTATTTCTAATTGATTTGTTTTCTGATGTTAATAAAGGCAATATATATAAACATCATGCCTTCATTAGGTACAATACAGTGGATTAGTTTGGTGCACGATAACTTACTGACGTAGTGGGAATAAGTTTTGCAATTTTTTAGATGTGGTAAACCAAAGGAGGAATCAACTTGCCTGCTTGCTTTTGTAGTATCTATCTAGTTATAAGGCTGCACCAGCAGCAGCGCCATATCCATGACCATATGTGAGTGAGGAATCCAGTGAATGTGAATAACAAGGACTAGTTAATTGCTTTACTAGCCTTTATTGTTTTCATTTAATGTTTGTACAACTTGTACTATTTGTTTGTTTGTTTTGAATCTTGCAGCTCACATTATCTTGTTAATCTGGGTGGTTTCTTCATTTTCGGTTTTATGGATTGCTCCTAAAAACGATTTCCAGGTAGCTGTCTGTTTGTTCGTGTGGGCTGGAGTTGAGTTGATTTATTACCTCCATCAACTATCATCGATTCGTTCAATTCAATCTAAAAATACTAGGAGTACTGTATTTGAAAGCTCATGGATGGACACCAATCCAAAATTTAAAGATACTGACTAATTGTACTAGCTAATTGTGATATATATATATATATGGAGTATATGCTAACTGTGTTATTTTTTTGTAGTATTTTTCCGAAAATCAGGGCTCATATGAACAAGAAAATGATGACGAGGTTAGAAATACTTGGGCGACATATTTATTAGACTAAATTGAAGACGAGGATATCGAAGACAATGATAATATGGATGTTAACGAAGCCTGATTTGACCGTACTCATTATTAGAACTTTTTTGTATCGCCAACTCATTTTAGCAATTGATGTTTTTTTTCAGCACCTTTGTCTATTTTTTAAAAACAACGATTATATTAGCATTGGCATGAACATTTGTAGTTTAAATTTCATATATATGAAAACGGCTTTTTATTATTACTACCGTGTACTTTTTTTTTAATATATACGATGGTATATTATTGTTCACACGTTTATATATGATATAAATTATCTCGGAATTGAATAATAAACATTTTGATAGTGTGCTCATGTGAATGAAAACTAATTATTGTAAGAGACCGGTTCCTTTGCAAACCGGTCTTTTAATACAACTCAAAGAGACCACTTTTTTTTAATGCTGGTCTCCTAGCCCTCCTCAAAGAGACCATTTTCTTTGTAAAACTGGTCTCTTAGACAACTCAAAGAGACCGGTTATAACTAACCTCCGGTCTTTTAAGTATATAGCAAAGAGACCATTTCTAGGTAATATTAAGTCTCTTAACTTCACCAATGAGACCACATTATTCAACCGGTTTCTTAGACTTAAGACACCGGTGAGATGGAGACCGGTTGTTAACCGGTTTCTTATGCCATTTTTAACTGGTCTCTTTGACACTTTTTGTAGTAGTGTATTATCGCACCCGTACATTTAAATTGCAAATATCTCTTTATTGAGTCAATTTCTGCTGTCTATTGACCGGCACAGTCGTTGTAATGCTTCCGGTATACCGTCACGCTATCAGAATCTCGAAACATCGATAACTTTTCCGCTACATGACGGTTTTCAGAGGTTATTAAATTAAAATACACGATTTTAACTTCTGCAAATAACTGCAGCGAAAAAAAAAAAAAAGTAAAAGGGGTGCAACACGAGGCCTTCCCAGGAGGTCACCCATCCTAGTACTACTCTCGCCCAAGCACGCTTGACTGCGGAGCTCTGATGGGATCCGGTGCATTAGTGCTGGTATGATCGCACCCGTACATTTAAATAGCAAATATCTCTTTATTGAGTCAATTTCTGCTCTCTATTGACAGGCACAGTCGTTGTAATGCTTCTGGTATACCGTCACGCTATCAGAATCTCGAAACATTGATAACTTTTCCGCTACATGACGGTTTTCGGAGAATATTAAATTATAATACACGATTTTAACTTCTGCAAATAACTGCAGCGACAAAAAAAAAAGTAAAAGGGGTGCAACACGAGGCCTTCCCAGGAGGTCACCCATTCTAGTACTACTCTCTCCCAAGCACGCTTGACTGCGGAGTTCTGATGGGATCCGGTGCATTAGTGCTGGTATGATCGCACCCGTACATTTAAATAGCAAATATCTCTTTATTGAGTCAATTTCTGCTCTCTATTGACCGGCACAGTCGTTATAATGCTTCTGGTATACCGTCACGCTATCAGAATCTCGAAACATATATAACTTTTCCGCTACATGACGGTTTTCAGAGAATATTATATTATAATACACGATTTTAACAACTGCAAATAACTGCAGCGACAAAAAAAAAGTAAAAGGGGTGCAACACAAGGCCTTCCCAGGAGGTCACCCATCCTAGTACTAGTCTCTCCCAAGCACGCTTACCTGCGGAGTTCTGATGGGATCCGGTACATAAGTGCTGGTATGATCGCACCCGTACAATTAAATAGCAAATATCTATTTATTGAGTCAATTTCCGTTCTCTATTGACCGGCACAGTCGTTGTAATGCTTCCGGTATACCGTCACGCTATCAGAATCTCGAAACATCGATAACTTTTCCGCTACATGATGGGTTTCAGAGGTTATTAAATTAAAATACACGATTTTAACTTCTGCAAATAACTGCAGCGACAAAAAAAAAAGTAAAAGGGATGCAACACGAGGCCTGCCCAGGAGGTCACCCATCCTTGTACTACTCTCGCCCAAGCACGCTTGACTGCGGAGTTCTGATGGGATCCGGTGCATTAGTGCTGGAATGATCGCACCCGTACATTTAAATAGCAAATATCTCTTTATTGAGTCAATTTCTGCTCTCTATTGACCGGCACAGTCGTTGTAATGCTTCTGGTATACCGTCACGCTATCAGAATCTCGAAATGTTGATAACTTTTCCGCTACATGACGGTTTTCAGAGAATATTAAATTATAATACACGATTTTAACTTCTGCAAATAACTGCAGCGACAAAAAAAAAAGTAAAAGGGATGCAACACGAGGCCTTCCTAGGAGGTCACCCATCCTAGTACTACTCTCGCCCAAGCACGCTTGACTGCGGAGTTCTGATGGGATCCGGTGCATTAGTGCTGGTATGATCGCACCCGTACATTTAAATAGCAAATATCTCTTTATTGAGTCAATTTCTGCTCTCTATTGACCGGCACAGTCGTTGTAATGTTTCTGGTATACCGTCACGCAATCAGAATCTCGAAACATATATAACTTTTCCGGTACATGACGGTTTTCTGAGAATATTAAATTATAATACACGATTTTAACTTCTGCAAGTAACTGCAGCGACAAAAAAAAAAGTAAAAGGGGTGCAACACGAGGCCTTCCCAGGAGGTCACCCTTCCTAATACTACTCTCGCCCAAGCACGCTTAACTGCGGAGTTCTGATGGGATCCGGTGCATTAGTGTTGGTATTATCGCACCCGTACATTTAAATTGCAAATATCTCTTTATTGAGTCAATTTCTGTTGTCTATTGACCGGCACAGTCGTTGTAATGCTTCCGGTATACCGTCACGCTATCAGAATCTCGAAACATCGATAACTTTTCCGCTACATGATGGGTTTCAGAGGTTATTAAATTAAAATACACAATTTTAACTTCTGCAAATAACTGCAGCGACGAAAAAAAAAGTAAAAGGGGTGCAACACGAGGCCTTCCCAGGTGGTCACCCATCCTAGTACTACTCTCGCCCAAGCACGCTTGACTGCGGAGTTCTGATGGGATCCGGTGCATTAGTGCTGGTATGATCGCACCCGTACATTTAAATAGCAAATATCTCTTTATTGAGTCAATTTCTGCTCACTATTGACCGGCACAGTCGTTGTAATGCTTCTGGTATACCGTCACGCTATCAGAATCTCGAAACATTGATAACTTTTCCGCTACATGACGGTTTTCAGAGAATATTACATTATAATACACGATTTTAACTTCTGCAAATAACTGCAGCGACAAAAAAAGAAAGTAAAAGGGGTGCAACACGAGGCCTTCCCAGGAGGTCACCCATCCTAGTACTACTCTCGCCCAAGCAGGCTTGACTGCGGAGTTCTGATGGGATCCGGTGCATTAGTGCTGGTATGATCGCACCCGTACATTTAAATAGCAAATATCTCTTTATTGAGTCAATTTCTGCTCTCTATTGACCGGCACAGTCGTTGTAATGCTTCTGGTATACCGTCACGCAATCAGAATCTCGAAACATATAAAACTTTTCCGGTACATGACGGTTTTCTGAGAATATTAAATTATAATACACGATTTTAACTTCTGCAAGTAACTACAGCGACAAAAAAAAAAAGTAAAGGGGGTGCAACACGAGGCCTTCCCAGGAGGTCACCCTTCCTAATACTACTCTCGCCCAAGCACGCTTAACTGCGGAGTTCTGATGGGATCCGGTGCATTAGTGCTGGTATGATCGCACCCGTACATTTAAATAGCAAATATCTCTTTATTGAGTCAATTTCTGCTCTCTATTGACCGGCACAGTCGTTGTAATGCTTCTGGTATACCGTCACGCTATCAGAATCTCGAAATGTTGATAACTTTTCCGCTACATGACGGTTTTCAGAGAATATTAAATTATAATACACGATTTTAACTTCTGCAAATAACTGCAGCGACAAAAAAAAAGTAAAAGGGATGCAACACGAGGCCTTCCTAGGAGGTCACCCATCCTAGTACTACTCTCGCCCAAGCACGCTTGACTGTGGAGTTCTGATGGGATCCTGTGCATTAGTGCTGGTATGATCGCACCCGTACATTTAAATAGCAAATATCTCTTTATTGAGTCAATTTCTGCTCTCTATTGACCGGCACAGTCGTTGTAATGCTTCTGGTATACCGTCACGCTATCAGAATCTCGAAACATATATAACTTTTCCGGTACATGACGGTTTTCAAAGAATATTAAATTATAATACACGATTTTAACTTCTGCAAGTAACTGCAGCGACAAAAAAAAAAGTAAAAGGGGTGCAACACGAGGCCTTCCCAGGAGGTCACCCTTCCTAATACTACTCTCGCCCAAGCACGCTTAACTGCGGAGTTCTAATGGGATCCGGTGCATTAGTGCTGGTATTATCGCACCCGTACATTTAAATTGCAAATATCTCTTTATTGAGTCAATTTCTGCTGTCTATTGACCGGCACAGTCGTTGTAATGCTTCCGGTATACCGTCACGCTATCAGAATCTCGAAACATCGATAACTTTTCCGCTACATGATGGGTTTCAGAGGTTATTAAATTAAAATACACAATTTTAACTTCTGCAAATAACTGCAGCGACGAAAAAAAAAGTAAAAGGGGTGCAACACGAGGCCTTCCCAGGTGGTCACCCATCCTAGTACTACTCTCGCCCAAGCACGCTTGACTGCGGAATTCTGATGGGATCCGGTGCATTAGTGCTGGTATGATCGCACCCGTACATTTAAATAGCAAATATCTCTTTATTGAGTCAATTTCTGCTCACTATTGACCGGTACAGTCGTTGTAATGCTTCTGGTATACCGTCACGCTATCAGAATCTCGAAACATTGATAACTTTTCCGCTACATGACGGTTTTCAGAGAATATTACATTATAATACACGATTTTAACTTCTGCAAATAACTGCAGCGACAAAAAAAGAAAGTAAAAGGGGTGCAACACGAGGCCTTCCCAGGAGGTCACCCATCCTAGTACTACTCTCGCCCAAGCAGGCTTGACTGCGGAGTTCTGATGGGATCCGGTGCATTAGTGCTGGTATGATCGCACCCGTACATTTAAATAGCAAATATCTCTTTATTGAGTCAATTTCTGCTCTCTATTGACCGGCACAGTCGTTGTAATGCTTCTGGTATACCGTCACGCAATCAGAATCTCGAAACATATAAAACTTTTCCGGTACATGACGGTTTTCTGAGAATATTAAATTATAATACACGATTTTAACTTCTGCAAGTAACTGCAGCGACAAAAAAAAAAGTAAAGGGGGTGCAACACGAGGCCTTCCCAGGAGGTCACCCTTCCTAATACTACTCTCGCCCAAGCACGCTTAACTGCGGAGTTCTGAAGCGATCCGGTGCATTAGTGCTGGTATGATCGCACCCGTACATTTAAATAGCAAATATCTCTTTATTGAGTCAATTTCTGCTCTCTATTGACCGGCACAGTCGTTGTAATGCTTCTGGTATACCGTCACGCTATTAGAATCTCAAAATGTTGATAACTTTTCCGCTACACGACGGTTTTCAGAGAATATTAAATTATAATACACGATTTTAACTTCTGCAAATAACTGCAGCGACAAAAAAAAAAGTAAAAGGGATGCAACACGAGGCCTTCCTAGGAGGTCACCCATCCTAGTACTACTCTCGCCCAAGCACGCTTGACTGCGGAGTTCTGATGGGATCCTGTGCATTAGTGCTGGTATGATCGCACCCGTACATTTAAATAGCAAATATCTCTTTATTGAGTCAATTTCTGCTCTCTATTGACCGGCACAGTCGTTGTAATGCTTCTGGTATACCGTCACGCTATCAGAATCTCGAAACATATATAACTTTTCCGGTACATGACGGTTTTCAAAGAATATTAAATTATAATACACGATTTTAACTTCTGCAAATGACTGCAGCGACAAAAAAAAAAGTAAAAGGGATGCAACACGAGGCCTTCCTAGGAGGTCACCCATCCTAGTACTACTCTCGCCCAAGCACGCTTGACTGCGGAGTTCTGATGGGATCCTGTGCATTAGTGCTGGTATGATCGCACCCGTACATTTAAATAGCAAATATCTCTTTATTGAGTCAATTTCTGCTGTCTATTGACCGACACAGTCGTTGTAATGCTTCCAGTATACCATCACGCTATCAGAATCTCGAAACATCGATAACTTTTCCGCTACATGATGGTTTTCAGAGGTTATTAAATTAAAATACACGATTTAAACTTCTGCAAAAAACTGCAGCGACAAAAAAAAAAAAAAGTAAAAGGGGTGCAACACGAGGCCTTCCCAGGAGGTCACCCTTTCTAATATTACTCTCGCCCAAGCACGCTTAACTGCGGAGATCTGATGGGATCCGGTGCATTAGTGCTGGTATTATCGCACCCGTACATTTAAATTGCAAATATCTCTTTATTGAGTCAATTTCTGCTGTCTATTGACCAGCACAGTCGTTGTAATGCTTACGGTATACCGTCACGCTTTCAGAATCTCGAAACATCGACAAATTTTCCGCTACATGACGGTTTTCAGAGAATATTAAATTATAATACACGATTTTAACTTCTGCAAATAACTGCAGGGACAAAAAAAAAGTAAAAGGGGTGCAACACGAGGCCTTCCCAGGAGGTCACCCATCTTAGTACTACTCTCGCCCAAGCAGGCTTGACTGCGGAGTTCTGATGGGATCCGGTGCATTAGTGCTGGTATGATCGCACCCGTACATTTAAATAGCAAATATCTCTTTATTGAGTCAATTTCTGCTCTCTATTGACCGGCACAGTCGTTGTAATGCTTCTGGTATACCGTCACGCTATCAGAATCTCGAAACATTGATAACTTTTCCGCTACATAAAGGTTTTCAGAGAATATTACATTATAATACACTATTTTAACTTCTGCAAATAACTGCAGCGACAAAAAAAGAAAGTAAAAGGGGTGCAACACGAGGCCTTCCCAGGAGGTCACCCATCCTAGTACTACTCTCGCCCAAGCACGCATGACTGCGGAGTTCTGATGGGATCCGGTGCATTAGTGCTGGTATGATCGCACCGTACATTTAAATAGCAAATATCTCTTTATTGAGTCAATTTATGCTCTCTATTGACCGGCACAGTCGTTGTAACGCTTCTGGTATACCGTCACGCTATCAGAATCTCGAAACATATATAACTTTTCCGGTACATGACGGTTTTCAAAGAATATTAAATTATAATACACGATTTTAACTTCTGCAAATAACTGCAGCGATAAAAAAAAAAGTAAAAGGGTGCAACACGAGGCCTTCCCAAGAGGTCACCCATCCTAGTACTACTCTCGCCCAAGCACGCATAACTTCGTAGTTCTGATGGGATCCGGTGCATTAGTGCTGGTATGATCGCACCCGTACTTTTAAATTGCAAATATCTCTTTATTGAGTCAATTTCTGCTGTCTATTGACCGACACAGTCGTTGTAATGCTTCCGGTATACCATCACGCTATCAGAATCTCGAAACATCGATAACTTTTCCGCTACATGATGGTTTTCAGAGGTTATTAAATTAAAAATACACGATTTAAACTTCTGCAAATTACTGCAGCGACAAAAAAAAAGTAAAAGGGGTGTAACACGAGGCCTTCCCAGGAGGTCACCCTTCCTAATATTACTCTCGCCCAAGCACGCTTAACTGCGGAGATCTGATGGGATCCGGTGCATTAGTGCTGGTATTATCGCACCCGTACATTTAAATTGCAAATATCTCTTTATTGAGTTAATTTCTGCTGTCTATTGACCAGCACAGTCGTTGTAATGCTTACGGTATACCGTCACGCTTTCAGATTCTCGAAACATCGACAAATTTTCCGCTACATGACGGTTTTCAGAGAATATTAAATTATAATACACAATTTTAACTTCTACAAATAACTGCAGCGACAAAAAAAAAGTAAAAGGGGTGCAACACGAGGCCTTCCCAAGAGGTCACCCATCCTAGTACTACTCTCGCCCAAGCACGCTTGACTGCGGAGTTCTGATGGGATCCGGTGCATTAGTGCTGGTATGATCGCACCCGTACATTTAAATAGCAAATATCTATTTATTGAGTCAATTTATGTTCTCTATTCACCGGCACAGTCGTTGTAATGCTTCCGGTATACCGTCACGCTATCAGAATCTCGAAACATCGATAACTTTTCCGCTACATGATGGTTTTCAGAGGTTATTAAATTAAAATACACGATTTTAACTTCTGCAAATAACTGCAGCGACAAAAAAAAAAGTAAAAGGGGTGCAACACGAGGCCTTCCCAGGAGGTCACCCATCCTAGTACTACTCTCGCCCAAGCAGGCTTGACTGCGGAGTTCTGATGGGATCCGGTGCATTAGTGCTGGTATGATCGCACCCGTACATTTAAATAGCAAATATCTCTTTATTGAGTCAATTTCTGCTCTCTATTGACCGGCACAGTCGTTGTAATGCTTCTGGTATACCGTCACGCTATCAGAATCTCGAAACATTGATAACTTTTCCGCTACATGACGGTTTTCAGAGAATATTAAATTATAATACACGATTGTAACTTCTGCAAATAACTGCAGCGACAAAAAAAGAAGTAAAAGGGGTGCAACACGAGGCCTTCCCAGGAGGTCACCCATCCTAGTACTACTCTCGCCCAAGCACGCTTGACTGCGGAGTTCTGATGGGATCCGGTGCATTAGTGCTGGTATGATCGCACCCGTACATTTAAATAGCAAATATCTCTTTATTGAGTCAATTTCTGCTCTCTATTGACCGGCACAGTCGTTGTAATGCTTCTGGTATACCGTCACGCTATCAGAATCTCGAAACATATATAACTTTTCCGGTACATGACGGTTTTCAAAGAATATTAAATTATAATACACGATTTTAACTTCTACAAATAACTGCAGCGATAAAAAAAAAAGTAAAAGGGTGCAACACGAGGCCTTCCCAAGAGGTCACCCATCCTAGTACTACTCTCGCCCAAGCACGCATAACTTTGGAGTTCTGATGGGATCCGGTGCATTAGTGCTGGTATGATCGCACCCGTACTTTTAAATTGCAAATATCTCTTTATTTAGTCAATTTCTGCTGTCTATTGACCGACACAGTCATTGTAATGCTTCCGGTATACCATCACGCTATCAGAATCTCGAAACATCGATAACTTTTCCGCTACATGATGGTTTTCAGAGGTTATTAAATTAAAATACACGATTTAAACTTCTGCAAATAACTGCAGCGACAAAAAAGAAAAAGAAAAAGGGGTGCAACACGAGGCCTTCCCAGGAGGTCACCCTTCCTAATATTACTCTCGCCCAAGCACGCTTAACTGCGGAGATCTGATGGGATCCGGTGCATTAGTGCTGGTATTATCGCACCCGTACATTTAAATTGCAAATATCTCTTTATTGAGTTAATTTCTGCTGTCTATTGACCAGCACAGTCGTTGTATTGCTTACGGTATACCGTCACGCTTTCAGAATCTCGAAACATCGACAATATTTCCGCTACATGACGGTTTTCAGAGAATATTAAATTATAATACACGATTTTAACTTCTGCAAATAACTGCAGGGACAAAAAAAAAGTAAAAGGGGTGCAACACGAGGCCTTCGCAGGAGGTCACCCATCCTAGTACTACTCTCGCCCAAGCAGGCTTGACTGCGGAGTTCTGATGGGATCCGGTGCATTAGTGCTGGTATGATCGCACCCGTACATTTAAATAGCAAATATCTCTTTATTGAGTCAATTTCTGCTCTCTATTGACCGGCACAGTCGTTGTAATGCTTCTGGTATACCGTCACGCTATCAGAATCTCGAAACATTGATAACTTTTCCGCTACATAAAGGTTTTCAGAGAATATTACATTATAATACACGATTTTAACTTCTGCAAATAACTGCAGCGACAAAAAAAGAAAGTAAAAGGGGTGCAACACGAGGCCTTCCCAGGAGGTCACCCATCCTAGTACTTCTCTCGCCCAAGCACGCATGACTGCGGAGTTCTGATGGGATCCGGTGCATTAGTGCTGGTATGATCGCACCGTACATTTAAATAGCAAATATCTCTTTATTGAGTCAATTTCTGCTCTCTATTGACCGGCACAGTCGTTGTAACGCTTCTGGTATACCGTCACGCTATCAGAATCTCGAAACATATATAACTTTTCCGGTACATGACGGTTTTCAAAGAATATTAAATTATAATACACGATTTTAACTTCTGCAAATAACTGCAGCGATAAAAAAAAAAGTAAAAGGGTGCAACACGAGGCCTTCCCAAGAGGTCACCCATCCTAGCACTACTCTCGCCCAAGCACGCATAACTTCGTAGTTCTGATGGGATCCGGTGCATTAGTGCTGGTATGATCGCACCCGTACTTTTAAATTGCAAATATCTCTTTATTGAGTCAATTTCTGCTGTCTATTGACCGACACAGTCGTTGTAATGCTTCCGGTATACCATCACGCTATCAGAATCTCGAAACATCGATAACTTTTCCGCTACATGATGGTTTTCAGAGGTTATTAAATTAAAAATACACGATTTAAACTTCTGCAAATTACTGCAGCGACAAAAAAAAAGTAAAAGGGGTGCAACACGAGGCCTTCCCAGGAGGTCACCCTTCCTAATATTACTCTCGCCCAAGCACGCTTAACTGCGGAGATCTGATGGGATCCGGTGCATTAGTGCTGGTATTATCGCACCCGTACATTTAAATTGCAAATATCTCTTTATTGAGTTAATTCTGCTGTCTATTGACCAGCACAGTCGTTGTATTGCTTACGGTATACCGTCACGCTTTCAGAATCTCGAAACATCGACAATATTTCCGCTACATGACGGTTTTCAGAGAATATTAAATTATAATACACGATTTTAACTTCTGCAAATAACTGCAGGGACAAAAAAAAAGTAAAAGGGGTGCAACACGAGGCCTTCCCAGGAGGTCACCCATCCTAGTACTACTCTCGCCCAAGCAGGCTTGACTGCGGAGTTCTGATGGGATCCGGTGCATTAGTGCTGGTATGATCGCACCCGTACATTTAAATAGCAAATATCTCTTTATTGAGTCAATTTCTACTCTCTATTGACCGGCATAGTCGTTGTAATGCTTCTGGTATACCGTCACGCAATCAGAATCTCGAAACATATATAACTTTTCCGGTACATGACGGTTTTCAGAGAATATTAAATTATAATACACGATTTTAACTTCTGCAAATAACTGCAGCGACAAAAAAAAAGTAAAAGGGGTGCAACACGAGGCCTTCCCAAGAGGTCACCCATCCTAGTACTACTCTCGCCCAAGCACGCTTGACTGCGGAGTTCTGATGGGATCCGGTGCATTAGTGCTGGTATGATCGCACCCGTACATTTAAATAGCAAATATCTATTTATTGAGTCAATTTATGTTCTCTATTCACCGGCACAGTCGTTGTAATGCTTCCGGTATACCGTCACGCTATCAGAATCTCGAAACATCGATAACTTTTCCGCTACATGATGGTTTTCAGAGGTTATTAAATTAAAATACACGATTTTATCTTCTGCAAATAACTGCAGCGACAAAAAAAAAAGTAAAAGGGGTGCAACACGAGGCCTTCCCAGGAGGTCACCCATCCTAGTACTACTCTCGCCCAAGCAGGCTTGACTGCGGAGTTCTGATGGGATCCGGTGCATTAGTGCTGGTATGATCGCACCCGTACATTTAAATAGCAAATATCTCTTTATTGAGTCAATTTCTGCTCTCTATTGACCGGCACAGTCGTTGTAATGCTTCTGGTATACCGTCACGCTATCAGAATCTCGAAATATTGATAACTTTTCCGCTACATGACGGTTTTCAGAGAATATTAAATTATAATACACGATTGTAACTTCTGCAAATAACTGCAGCGACAAAAAAAGAAGTAAAAGGGGTGCAACACGAGGCCTTCCCAGGAGGTCACCCATCCTAGTACTACTCTCGCCCAAGCACGCTTGACTGCGGAGTTCTGATGGGATCCGGTGCATTAGTGCTGGTATGATCGCACCCGTACATTTAAATAGCAAATATCTCTTTATTGAGTCAATTTCTGCTCTCTATTGACCGGCACAGTCGTTGTAATGCTTCTGGTATACCGTCACGCTATCAGAATCTCGAAACATATATAACTTTTCCGGTACATGACGGTTTTCAAAGAATATTAAATTATAATACACGATTTTAACTTCTACAAATAACTGCAGCGATAAAAAAAAAAGTAAAAGGGTGCAACACGAGGCCTTCCCAAGAGGTCACCCATCCTAGTACTACTCTCGCCCAAGCACGCATAACTTCGGAGTTCTGATGGGATCCGGTGCATTAGTGCTGGTATGATCGCACCCGTACTTTTAAATTGCAAATATCTCTTTATTTAGTCAATTTCTGCTGTCTATTGACCGACACAGTCATTGTAATGCTTCCGGTATACCATCACGCTATCAGAATCTCGAAACATCGATAACTTTTCCGCTACATGATGGTTTTCAGAGGTTATTAAATTAAAATACACGATTTAAACTTCTGCAAATAACTGCAGCGACAAAAAATAAAAAGAAAAAGGGGTGCAACACGAGGCCTTCCCAGGAGGTCACCCTTCCTAATATTACTCTCGCCCAAGCACGATTAACTGCGGAGATCTGATGGGATCCGGTGCATTAGTGCTGGTATTATCGCACCCGTACATTTAAATTGCAAATATCTCTTTATTGAGTTAATTTCTGCTGTCTATTGACCAGCACAGTCGTTGTATTGCTTACGGTATACCGTCACGCTTTCAGAATCTCGAAACATCGACAATATTTCCGCTACATGACGGTTTTCAGAGAATATTAAATTATAATACACGATTTTAACTTCTGCAAATAACTGCAGGGACAAAAAAAAAGTAAAAGGGGTGCAACACGAGGCCTTCCCAGGAGGTCACCCATCCTAGTACTACTCTCGCCCAAGCAGGCTTGACTGCGGAGTTCTGATGGGATCCGGTGCATTAGTGCTGGTATGATCGCACCCGTACATTTAAATAGCAAATATCTCTTTATTGAGTCAATTTCTGCTCTCTATTGACCGGCACAGTCGTTGTAATGCTTCTGGTATACCGTCACGCAATCAGAATCTCGAAACATATATAACTTTTCCGGTACATGACGGTTTTCAGAGAATATTAAATTATAATACACGATTTTAACTTCTGCAAATAACTGCAGCGACAAAAAAAAAGTAAAAGGGGTGCAACACGAGGGCTTCCCACGAGGTCACCCATCCTAGTACTACTCTCGCCCAAGCACGCTTGACTGCGGAGTTCTGATGGGATCCGGTGCATTAGTGCTGGTATGATCGCACCCGTACATTTAAATAGCAAATATCTCTTTATTGAGTCAATTTCTGCTCTCTATTGACCGGCACAGTCGTTGTAATGCTTCTGGTATACCGTCACGCTATCAGAATCTCGAAACATATATAACTTTTCCGGTACATGACGGTTTTCAAAGAATATTAAATTATAATACACGATTTTAACTTCTACAAATAACTGCAGCGATAAAAAAAAAAAGTAAAAGGGTGCAACACGAGGCCTTCCCAAGAGGTCACCCATCCTAGTACTACTCTCGCCCAAGCACGCATAACTTCGGAGTTCTGATGGGATCCGGTGCATTAGTGCTGGTATGATCGCACCCGTACTTTTAAATTGCAAATATCTCTTTATTTAGTCAATTTCTGCTGTCTATTGACCGACACAGTCATTGTAATGCTTCCGGTATACCATCACGCTATCAGAATCTCGAAACATCGATAACTTTTCCGCTACATGATGGTTTTCAGAGGTTATTAAATTAAAATACACGATTTAAACTTCTGCAAATAACTGCAGCGACAAAAAATAAAAAGAAAAAGGGGTGCAACACGAGGCCTTCCCAGGAGGTCACCCTTCCTAATATTACTCTCGCCCAAGCACGCTTAACTGCGGAGATCTGATGGGATCCGGTGCATTAGTGCTGGTATTATCGCACCCGTACATTTAAATTGCAAATATCTCTTTATTGAGTTAATTTCTGCTGTCTATTGACCAGCACAGTCGTTGTATTGCTTACGGTATACCGTCACGCTTTCAGAATCTCGAAACATCGACAATATTTCCGCTACATGACGGTTTTCAGAGAATATTAAATTATAATACACGATTTTAACTTCTGCAAATAACTGCAGGGACAAAAAAAAAGTAAAAGGGGTGCAACACGAGGCCTTCCCAGGAGGTCACCCATCCTAGTACTACTCTCGCCCAAGCAGGCTTGACTGCGGAGTTCTGATGGGATCCGGTGCATTAGTGCTGGTATGATCGCACCCGTACATTTAAATAGCAAATATCTCTTTATTGAGTCAATTTCTGCTCTCTATTGACCGGCACAGTCGTTGTAATGCTTATGGTATACCGTCACGCTATCAGAATCTCGAAACATATATAACTTTTCCGGTACATGACGGTTTTCAAAGAATATTAAATTATAATACACGATTTTAACTTCTACAAATAACTGCAGCGATAAAAAAAAAAAGTAAAAGGGTGCAACACGAGGCCTTCCCAAGAGGTCACCCATCCTAGTACTACTCTCGCCCAAGCAAGCATAACTTCGGAGTTCTGATGGGATCCGGTGCATTAGTGCTGGTATGATCGCACCCGTACTTTTAAATTGCAAATATCTCTTTATTTAGTCAATTTCTGCTGTCTATTGACCGACACAGTCATTGTAATGCTTCCGGTATACCATCACGCTATCAGAATCTCGAAACATCGATAACTTTTCCGCTACATGATGGTTTTCAGAGGTTATTAAATTAAAATACACGATTTAAACTTCTGCAAATAACTGCAGCGACAAAAAATAAAAAGAAAAAGGGGTGCAACACGAGGCCTTCCCAGGAGGTCACCCTTCCTAATATTACTCTCGCCCAAGCACGCTTAACTGCGGAGATCTGATGGGATCCGGTGCATTAGTGCTGGTATTATCGCACCCGTACATTTAAATTGCAAATATCTCTTTATTGAGTTAATTTCTGCTGTCTATTGACCAGCACAGTCGTTGTAATGCTTACGGTATACCGTCACGCTTTCAGAATCTCGAAACATCGACAAATTTTCCGCTACATGACGGTTTTCAGAGAATATTAAATTATAATACACGATTTTAACTTCTGCAAATAACTGCAGGGACAAAAAAAAAGTAAAAGGGGTGCAACACGAGGCCTTCCCAGGAGGTCACCCATCCTAGTACTACTCTCGCCCAAGCAGGCTTGACTGCGGAGTTCTGATGGGATCCGGTGCATTAGTGCTGGTATGATCGCACCCGTACATTTAAATAGCAAATATCTCTTTATTGAGTCAATTTCTGCTCTCTATTGACCGGCACAGTCGTTGTAATGCTTCTGGTATACCGTCACGCAATCAGAATCTCGAAACATATATAACTTTTCCGGTACATGACGGTTTTCAGAGAATATTAAATTATAATACACGATTTTAACTTCTGCAAATAACTGCAGCGACAAAAAAAAAGTAAAAGGGGTGCAACACGAGGCCTTCCCAAGAGGTCACCCATCCTAGTACTACTCTCGCCCAAGCACGCTTGACTGCGGAGTTCTGATGGGATCCGGTGCATTAGTGCTGGTATGATCGCACCCGTACATTTAAATAGCAAATATCTATTTATTGAGTCAATTTATGTTCTCTATTCACCGGCACAGTCGTTGTAATGCTTCCGGTATACCGTCACGCTATCAGAATCTCGAAACATCGATAACTTTTCCGCTACATGATGGTTTTCAGAGGTTATTAAATTAAAATACACGATTTTAACTTCTGCAAATAACTGCAGCGACAAAAAAAAAAGTAAAAGGGGTGCAACACGAGGCCTTCCCAGGAGGTCACCCATCCTAGTACTACTCTCGCCCAAGCAGGCTTGACTGCGGAGTTCTGATGGGATCCGGTGCATTAGTGCTGGTATGATCGCACCCGTACATTTAAATAGCAAATATCTCTTTATTGAGTCAATTTCTGCTCTCTATTGACCGGCACAGTCGTTGTAATGCTTCTGGTATACCGTCACGCTATCAGAATCTCGAAACATTGATAACTTTTCCGCTACATGACGGTTTTCAGGGAATATTAAATTATAATACACGATTGTAACTTCTGCAAATAACTGCAGCGACAAAAAAAGAAGTAAAAGGGGTGCAACACGAGGCCTTCCCAGGAGGTCACCCATCCTAGTACTACTCTCGCCCAAGCACGCTTGACTGCGGAGTTCTGATGGGATCCGGTGCATTAGTGTTGGTATGATCGCACCCGTACATTTAAATAGCAAATATCTCTTTATTGAGTCAATTTCTGCTCTCTATTGACCGGCACAGTCGTTGTAATGCTTCTGGTATACCGTCACGCTATCAGAATCTCGAAACATATATAACTTTTCCGGTACATGACGGTTTTCAAAGAATATTAAATTATAATACACGATTTTAACTTCTACAAATAACTGCAGCGATAAAAAAAAAAAGTAAAAGGGTGCAACACGAGGCCTTCCCAAGAGGTCACCCATCCTAGTACTACTCTCGCCCAAGCACGCATAACTTCGGAGTTCTGATGGGATCCGGTGCATTAGTGCTGGTATGATCGCACCCGTACTTTTAAATTGCAAATATCTCTTTATTTAGTCAATTTCTGCTGTCTATTGACCGACACAGTCATTGTAATGCTTCCGGTATACCATCACGCTATCAGAATCTCGAAACATCGATAACTTTTCCGCTACATGATGGTTTTCAGAGGTTATTAAATTAAAATACACGATTTAAACTTCTGCAAATAACTGCAGCGACAAAAAATAAAAAGAAAAAGGGGTGCAACACGAGGCCTTCCCAGGAGGTCACCCTTCCTAATATTACTCTCGCCCAAGCACGCTTAACTGCGGAGATCTGATGGGATCCGGTGCATTAGTGCTGGTATTATCGCACCCGTACATTTAAATTGCAAATATCTCTTTATTGAGTTAATTTCTGCTGTCTATTGACCAGCACAGTCGTTGTAATGCTTACGGTATACCGTCACGCTTTCAGAATCTCGAAACATCGACAAATTTTCCGCTACATGACGGTTTTCAGAGAATATTAAATTATAATACACGATTTTAACTTCTGCAAATAACTGCAGGGACAAAAAAAAAGTAAAAGGGGTGCAACACGAGGCCTTCCCAGGAGGTCACCCATCCTAGTACTACTCTCGCCCAAGCAGGCTTGACTGCGGAGTTCTGATGGGATCCGGTGCATTAGTGCTGGTATGATCGCACCCGTACATTTAAATAGCAAATATCTCTTTATTGAGTCAATTTCTGCTCTCTATTGACCGGCACAGTCGTTGTAATGCTTCTGGTATACCGTCACGCAATCAGAATCTCGAAACATATATAACTTTTCCGGTACATGACGGTTTTCAGAGAATATTAAATTATAATACACGATTTTAACTTCTGCAAATAACTGCAGCGACAAAAAAAAAGTAAAAGGGGTGCAACACGAGGCCTTCCCAAGAGGTCACCCATCCTAGTACTACTCTCGCCCAAGCACGCTTGACTGCGGAGTTCTGATGGGATCCGGTGCATTAGTGCTGGTATGATCGCACCCGTACATTTAAATAGCAAATATCTATTTATTGAGTCAATTTATGTTCTCTATTCACCGGCACAGTCGTTGTAATGCTTCCGGTATACCGTCACGCTATCAGAATCTCGAAACATCGATAACTTTTCCGCTACATGATGGTTTTCAGAGGTTATTAAATTAAAATACACGATTTTAACTTCTGCAAATAACTGCAGCGACAAAAAAAAAAGTAAAAGGGGTGCAACACGAGGCCTTCCCAGGAGGTCACCCATCCTAGTACTACTCTCGCCCAAGCAGGCTTGACTGCGGAGTTCTGATGGGATCCGGTGCATTAGTGCTGGTATGATCGCACCCGTACATTTAAATAGCAAATATCTCTTTATTGAGTCAATTTCTGCTCTCTATTGACCGGCACAGTCGTTGTAATGCTTCTGGTATACCGTCACGCTATCAGAATCTCGAAACATTGATAACTTTTCCGCTACATGACGGTTTTCAGAGAATATTAAATTATAATACACGATTGTAACTTCTGCAAATAACTGCAGCGACAAAAAAAGAAGTAAAAGGGGTGCAACACGAGGCCTTCCCAGGAGGTCACCCATCCTAGTACTACTCTCGCCCAAGCACGCTTGACTGCGGAGTTCTGATGGGATCCGGTGCATTAGTGCTGGTATGATCGCACCCGTACATTTAAATAGCAAATATCTCTTTATTGAGTCAATTTCTGCTCTCTATTGACCGGCACAGTCGTTGTAATGCTTCTGGTATACCGTCACGCTATCAGAATCTCGAAACATATATAACTTTTCCGGTACATGACGGTTTTCAAAGAATATTAAATTATAATACACGATTTTAACTTCTACAAATAACTGCAGCGATAAAAAAAAAAAGTAAAAGGGTGCAACACGAGGCCTTCCCAAGAGGTCACCCATCCTAGTACTACTCTCGCCCAAGCACGCATAACTTCGGAGTTCTGATGGGATCCGGTGCATTAGTGCTGGTATGATCGCACCCGTACTTTTAAATTGCAAATATCTCTTTATTTAGTCAATTTCTCCTGTCTATTGACCGACACAGTCATTGTAATGCTTCCGGTATACCATCACGCTATCAGAATCTCGAAACATCGATAACTTTTCCGCTACATGATGGTTTTCAGAGGTTATTAAATTAAAATACACGATTTAAACTTCTGCAAATAACTGCAGCGACAAAAAATAAAAAGTAAAAGGGGTGCAACACGAGGCCTTCCCAGAAGGTCACCCTTCCTAATATTACTCTCGCCCAAGCACGCTTAACTGCGGAGATCTGATGGGATCCGGTGCATTAGTGCTGGTATTATCGCACCCGTACATTTAAATTGCAAATATCTCTTTATTGAGTTAATTTCTGCTGTCTATTGAACAGCACAGTCGTTGTAATACTTACGGTATGCCGTCACGCTTTCAGAATCTCGAAACATCGACAAATTTTCCGCTACATGACGGTTTTCAGAGAATAATAAATTATAATACACGATTTTAACTTCTGCAAATAACTGCAGGGACAAAAAAAAAGTAAAAGGGGTGCAACATGAGGCCTTCCCAGGAGGTCACCCATCCTAGTACTACTCTCGCCCAAGCAGGCTTGACTGCGGAGTTCTGATGGGATCCGGTGCATTAGTGCTGGTATGGTCGCACCCGTACATTTAAATAGCAAATATCTCTTTATTGAGTCAATTTCTGCTCTCTATTGACCGGCATAGTCGTTGTAATGCTTCTGGTATACCGTCACGCAATCAGAATCTCGAAACATATATAACTTTTCCGGTACATGACGGTTTTCAGAGAATATTAAATTATAATACACGATTTTATCATCTGCAAATAACTGCAGCGACAAAAAAAAAGTAAAAGGGGTGCAACACGAGGCCTTCCTAAGAGGTCACCCATCCTAGTACTACTCTCGCCCAAGCACGCTTGACTGCGGAGTTCTGATGGGATCCGGTGCATTAGTGCTGGTATGATCGCACCCGTACATTTAAATAGCAAATATCTATTTATTGAGTCAATTTCTGTTCTCTATTCACCGGCACAGTCGTTGTAATGCTTCCGGTATACCGTCACGCTATCAGAATCTCGAAACATCGATAACTTTTCCGCTACATGACGGTTTTCAGAGGTTATTAAATTAAAATACACGATTTTAACTTCTGCAAATAACTGCAGCGACAAAAAAAAAGTAAAAGGGGTGCAACACGAGGCCTTCCCAGGAGGTCACCCATCCTAGTACTACTCTCGCCCAAGCAGGCTTGACTGCGGAGTTCTGATGGGATCCGGTGCATTAGTGCTGGTATGATCGCACCCGTACATTTAAATAGCAAATATCTCTTTATTGAGTCAATTTCTGCTCTCTATTGACCGGCACAGTCGTTGTAATGCTTCTGGTATACCGTCACGCTATCAGAATCTCGAAACATTGATAACTTTTCCGCTACATGACGGTTTTCAGAGAATATTAAATTATAATACACGATTGTAACTTCTGCAAATAACTGCAGCGACAAAAAAAGAAGTAAAAGGGGTGCACCACGAGGCCTTCCCAGGAGGTCACCCATCCTAGTACTACTCTCGCCCAAGCACGCTTGACTGCGGAGTTCTGATGGGATCCGGTGCATTAGTGCTGGTATGATCGCACCCGTACATTTAAATAGCAAATATCTATTTATTGAGTCAATTTCTGTTCTCTATTCACCGGCACAGTCGTTGTAATGCTTCCGGTATACCGTCACGCTATCAGAATCTCGAAACATCGATAACTTTTCCGCTACATGACGGTTTTCAGAGGTTATTAAATTAAAATACACGATTTTAACTTCTGCAAATAACTGCAGCGACAAAAAAAAAGTAAAAGGGGTGCAACACGAGGCCTTCCCAGGAGGTCACCCATCCTAGTACTACTCTCGCCCAAGCAGGCTTGACTGCGGAGTTCTGATGGGATCCGGTGCATTAGTGCTGGTATGATCGCACCCGTACATTTAAATAGCAAATATCTCTTTATTGAGTCAATTTCTGCTCTCTATTGACCGGCACAGTCGTTGTAATGCTTCTGGTATACCGTCACGCTATCAGAATCTCGAAACATTGATAACTTTTCCGCTACATGACGGTTTTTAGAGAATATTAAATTATAATACACGATTGTAACTTCTGCAAATAACTGCAGCGACAAAAAAAGAAGTAAAAGGGGTGCACCACGAGGCCTTCCCAGGAGGTCACCCATCCTAGTACTACTCTCGCCCAAGCACGCTTGACTGCGGAGTTCTGATGGGATCCGGTGCATTAGTGCTGGTATGATCGCACCCGTACATTTAAATAGCAAATATCTCTTTATTGAGTCAATTTCTGTTCTCTATTGACCGGCACAGTCGTTGTAATGCTTCTGGTATACCGTCACGCTATCAGAATCTCGAAACATATATAAGTTTTCCGCTACATGACGGTTTTAAGAGAATATTAAATTATAATACACGATTTTAACTTCTGCAAATAACTGCAGCGACAAAAAAAGAAAGTAAAAGGGGTGCAACACGAGGCCTTCCTAGGAGGTCACCGTTCCTAAGGATTTCTTTTGGGGTATAAAGGAAGGTGATAGAAAATTGGTGTTTAAGAAGTGGAGGGAGATCTGCTCGCCTTGGGCTGCAGGAGGATTTAATGTAAAAGACATGGAGGCTTGGAATGCAGCTTTACTCTCAAAATGGATTTGGCAGTTTTCTGAGGAGGGTAGTAGTATTTGGCAGAAATGGATTCATGCCTACATCTTGAAGGATGAGGCTATCTGGAAAATTACTTCCAAGGATTCCTATTCTTCAGGCTTAAAAGGGATAATATGCATAAGAGATAAATTGATTAATATGACAAGTTCAATTTCACGAGCAAGGCAAAGTTTGAGTGATTGTGCAGTATCAAAATTTAGCATTTCTAAAGCTTATAGCCTCTTCTGTCAATGGCGAGTTCTTCCTGGGGCAAGAGCTTTTAGCCATTCCTTGATTTCCCCTAGCCATAAAGTTATTACCTCTTTGGCTGCTCAAGATCAATTAGCTACTTTGGATCAGTTCTGCAAGAAAGGATACCAGTTGGCCAGTAGATGTTGTTTATGCTATTCTGATTCAGAAACTAACAGTCATCTGTTCTTTAGTTGTCCTTATGCTAAGCAGATCATGAACTCTATCATGGATTGGATGCAGATGTATATGAAAGATCAGACTCTGAAAGGGCTCCTGAAATGGATGTCTTTGCCCCATAAAAGGAAACATTGGAAAATGCCTTGGATGCAAGTGAGTATAGCTGCTATAATACACAATGTTTGGAGAGAAAGAAACAAGAGGGTCTTTACTGGCAAAACGTCTTCGGTGGAAACTATAATCAGTATAATTAAATTTCAAGTGTCATCTAGGATTCTTATGGTTAATAATCCTAAATACAATAGGATTAAGGAGATGATATTGTAATGGAGGTTTCTCTCTACTAGTGGCTAGCTCTTTTTGCATCAAAATGTAATTTCACTCGATTATGAATGAAATGATGATTTTTCTGCAAAAAATAAATAATGGGTGTGGCAACTTGACAATGGCAGTGAAAGCATCTGGTCTCAATGGTGTAAGGCCTACACTCTCCAACATGATTCCATTTGGTTTCTTACATCAAAAGACTTTTATCCATCAAGCATTTCTGTAAGAGATTACATTGTAAACATTTGTGGGACAGTGCAGGAAGCACAGAGCTTTCTACACTCTTGTGGTAGTGGTTATAAATTCAGGGTGAAACAAGTTTATATCAAGATTCTTAGCCAGCCAGTTGCAGTAATTCATAAGTCCTTAGCCTCTAGTTCTCTGCTGGTTCCTAATCACAGAGTTCTCCTTTCTCTTGCTTTGAAAGATCAACTTCCTACTGTTGACCAGTATGCCAAGCGTGGTATCTGTATGGTTAATTGATGCTCACTTTGTCTGTAGGCCAGTGAGTCTCATAGGCTCCTGTTCTTTGACTGTTCTGTTTCCCAGCAAATTTGGATGCAGTGTCAAGCCTGGATGGGGATAGCATTGCCTTCTTCCTTGAAGAGCATCATCAGATGGTGTCTTCATCAGGTTCATAGAAAGCATTGGAAAATTCTTTGGATATGGGTAACATTGGCAGCAACTGTTAGTGTGATCTGGAAAGAGAGAAATAAGAGCATTTTTACTGGCAAGTGCATCCCTGTTGAGTGGATTTTTCTTCAAGTAAAATTCATTGTTGTAGCTCGTTTTCCTGGTTTTGCTTATCCTAAATATTTTAGGATCTTAGCTCAATTAGAAAGATAATTGTATTCCCTAGTGTCGTAGTTTTTTTGCATAAACCTTGTAATTTCACATCTGATGGGGGTCGGTAGCCTGCCGCGGGTCGCCCGTCATCTGGGCCCCGAGATGGACCGACCCAAGAACAGAAGAAGGCCTGCCCAGCAGGCCAACGAGCAAGATCGCTAAGGAACCTCAAAAAGGGCGACCTTAGTCGCTCCGCTGCCCAGCAAGGCCATGCCGCCTGCTGGCCTGGGCGGTCATGCCCCCTGCCTGCCAGCCTCCAGGGCGTTCTCACCCCAGGCAGGGCCATGAGAACATAGGAACCCCTCCGTTGCCTGCCTAAGGTAAAAGAGAATGAGTGGACAAGGTGAACCCACGTGTCACTCGCCCGTCCACCCATTTTCCCTTTCTCATCTTCTCTCTTTTCTCTCTCTTGAGGAAAGGTATAAATACTTTGCCATTTCCCACATAAAAAGGTTGGATTTTCTCTCTCTAGACTCTCACTCTAAAACCGCCACCTCACTCCTCACGATTAAGGTTTCTCAAGGCATTTCACGGACTGACTTAGGCATCATAGAGGGTTCCCTCGGACACCTCCGAGACCCTGTGCGTTCATTGTGCAGCGCGCAGGCCGTCTTCGCCGGGGAGGTCCGACCGCCGGAGTGAGGGAAAGGAGAGATTAAAGAAAGTCGGGCGATTACCATCCGAGTAACACCATAATGTGTAGGCAATGAGGGAGGATAAGGCAATGAGTATGCAGCCGCCCAGGCACCGCTCCCCCAATACTGGAAAACCGACCCCTGGAAAATGGGATGACCACGGTTACCAATCTGCCGGGAGCAAGTCAAGAATGGTGGGCAGACCTACCAAGACTCCACTCCACCCTGATGTGCAGGAGTACCCCATCCCTAAAATAAAAATGCCCTCTGTCAAGTTTGATGGGACTACAGACCCGGAGGATCACTTGGCGGCATATGAAAGTCATATGGGGATGTACAATGTCGACGATGCGGTTTGGTGCAAGATCTTTCCCACCACCCTCGTGGGTCTGGCCCAAGGGTGGTTCAGGGATCTACCGCAGGGGTCAATCAGTTACTTCATAGAACTGGCAGAGGCTTTCTTGGACCAATATGCAGGGAACAAAAGGCGCCGGTTAACCCGTTTTGATCTGATGACCCTCAGGCAGAAGAAGGGTGAGACAGTCAGGGACTACTTGAAGAGGTTCGACCTGTCTTACCAACAAGTCAAGGAAATTGACGACTCGACTGCAACATACGCATTAACCATCTCGTTGCTCCCAGGGGAGATGAAAAATCAAATGATTAGAGCCCAGCCTGAGACCGTAGCCAAAGCCAGGAAAACTGCCGAGGGCTTCATGCTGCAGGAGGAATTCCATAGCCTGTCAGGCACCTCCTCAGGGCCCACCAAGCCGCAGGGGGGACCGCTGAGTGGACGCAACAGGGGCGAAGCAGTCAGGTAAAGGAATGAAGAAGGAGACACCCCAAGGAAAGAGCGTATGACTTACCAGCCCAGGTTCGACAGTTACACCGCCCTTAACAAGTCTAGGGCAGAAATCTTTGAACTGGAGAAAGAAATGGCCAAGTGGAACCGCCCGAGTAAGTCGCGCAGCCCAAAAGGTGACCCAAAGAAATTTTGCACGTTCCACGATTGCGTAGGGCATACCACCGAGGAATGCCGCCACCTAAAAGATGAGATTGAAAAACTCATCAGAAATGGCTGGCTGAGCAACTACACTGCAAGGAACAAAAGTCAAAAGGAGCCAGCAGACAAACCTGAAGGCTCGGCGCAGAATCGCCTGATAATCCATGTAGTGACTGTTGGAGCAAGTGTCCTCCACAATAGTGCATTTATATATCAAATCTCATGGATGGAATATATTTGGGATAAATAGTACATTGATACTCCACGTCAGTTGATTAACGTAAATCGATAACGCTCAGCTGACTAGAGTTAGACGTTATTGTCGTAAGACGGCGGTGATCAACTGATCCCTTTCGGTCACACCTATAGGATGAGACCCAAATAGAAAACTAATTATTTGTATTTTATAAAGTTAATTAGCTCCTTGCGTGTGTGTGTGTGTCTATATATATATATATATATATATATATATATATATATATATATATATATAAGAGAGAGAGAGAGAGAAAGAGGTAGGTTCAAATAAGGTCCACAATTTTTTTAAGTCTATATTGAAGTTACAGATGACATACGCTAAAGTTGCATTTGTTCAAAATTGATATATATACAAATGCAACTTTAGCGTATGTCATCTGTAACTTCAATATAGACTTAAAAAAATTGTGGACCTTATTTGAACCTACCTCTCTCTATATATATATATATATATATATATATATATATATATATATATATATATATATATATATATATATATATATATATATATATATATATATATATATATATATATATATATATATATATATATATATATATATATATATGATTGGTAATGCGAGTTATTTATTGGAGATAGAGTTTTGAACTCAGTCCGATTAAGTTTATTAGTCTATTATACGATAATTGACTGAATAAATTTTACGTCTTATTTTAATACGATTAAATAAGACTTAATTTATTATTTAAAAGTTAATTACTAAATTAGTTAAGGTGTTGTATGCTTTTAGAGGTAGTGGTAATTAGCTATTAATATTTACAGGAGTTGTAAATTTGGCTAAATGATTATTATTATGGGACCAATTATATATTGATATAATTAATATACTACTTAAAGAGTTAAAGGTATATTATTTACTTGATGTGATCAATTATATAAGATAATTAATCATGTCACACATAAACATTTGTAAGACAAATAACAAAAATAAAATGGAACCTTTTTTTATACATGTACATGGCACACTAGAAGAATAAGGGCAATGATGGTTGTTATTATTTATGTGCATGCTTGAATAATAGTCATAATTACCCTAGACTCTAGACCTCTAAGCATGCAATTAAAATAAGTATTTTTGTCTTTCCTAAGTGTTGTGGGGTGGCCGGTTTTTGGGGCTTAAATATGAGAACATTTTGTTCTCATTTTTGCTCTAGCTTTTGATTTAAAAAAATGCTTTCCTCTTCTCCAAAAATTACTCTCTCATACTAATATTCATCCTTATTACAAAAGTAGTAATATTCATAATATTAGTATAGGTTCATCACTACTATTATCTAGTTAATAATAATAGTGATTATTTGGGTAAATCTTGGGTGCAACTTAAAGGAGGTCTTCTTCTTTGGAGATTCAAGATTTGGAGGATCATCCATACTAATATAAGTTCAAGAACAATAAGAAAATGAGTTTTCTTGTTGTGTCCATTATTTCCTCTTTGTTTATGTAAGGAAATTTCTTCTTGTATCTAGTTTTGTCTTTTTATCTCATGCATGTAACTAGATCTTTATATACTAAATTAACAAGTAATTTAGTAACTAATTAGAGGAGTTTAATTAGAGGGTTATGAACCCTTCAAGTGGTATCAGAGCTTTGTTGTTGCATGCATGTCGATTTTTGACATTTTTTTGGGTTATACGATAACTTGGTAAAAACCGAAAATTTTATGTAAAAATATGTTTCACACGAAAATTTTGGGTACATGCATACCTACTGACCTGAAATAGGTTGTGGTCGATTCTGGTATTTTTTGGAATTAATTTGCTAATTTATAATCATTTTTGCCTTAAAAAACCGAGTTTTTATGACTATTTTATGTTAAAAGTTAACTAAAAATAGTTGCATATTGTTTTTTGGGCATGATAATTTTTTGTACATTTCATTATATGTTTAAGGACAAATTTGTAAAATTTTAAAATTTATTTTGTCCTTTTTGGATGTTTATTGTTTTTTTATTGGATAAAAATCAATAAACATGCATTTATTTGTTCCTAAATTTATTCGAAATTTTTATGGACAAATTTTTATTTTTGAGTTCCTGGAAAAGTTCCAGAATGTACAAAAAAATTTATTTAAATTTTTATATGTTTTATGATTTAATTTGAATTTATTTCATAAAATTTTAATTTACCGATTAAACTAGCAAATTAAATCAATTCAAACTAATTTTTTATTTTTCAAATTAGTGGAGACTAATTCATGAAATTTCCAAATTAGTTTGAGCTTAATTGAGAATTAAGTGTTGATTAATGATTTTTAATGGTTAAAAATCGATAAATTCCATAAAAACCGAGCTAGGATGAACTTGATAAATAGTAGGGCTATTTTGGCATGATTTTACAGCATTTTTATTTATTTTAATGTTGTTGAATGAATGAATGTCATTTTATTGATAATTTTGCAAGTTTGTACCTAGTATGGCCTAGTCTTTTAATCGGTATTACCCGTAATGAAAGGGAATATCGATTTGGTTGTAATTAATTGCGATCTCGTATCGCCCGTTTGTAATAATTAATAGTTTTATTTATACAAATGTATAATAGGAATTGCTATGTATTCATTTGTATTATTTGTAATTAATTATTATGAAGACGGAGATTACCCAAGATGGTGGTCAAAATGACGGTGCCTTTTGGAGGTGTTCTATTGAAGAGGCCAGGGACCAAGGAGTTTGTTTCCGATTCTGTAATAGTTTAGTTAATTAGATTAGCTAGATGGCCATACTAGGATTTATTTTGTTTGATGCTTGCTTTATATTCACTCATGCCAAAATCGCCAATCATGCATTTTATTCCTCGATTGTCAATTCACCTATTTACGTAATCACCAACTTAGTTCACTTATAAGTGATTAGTAACTTAATATTGACAAGACCTCTCACATGCATAGTAAGAATTGAGATTTAGCCTTACCAATTACAGCACCTATGAACCCCTTGTTCATTAGGGCAACCACAATGTGGACCCCTTTTTACCTTGGGTAAGTGGGGTGATAAGATCACACGCCAAGATTGGGTTGGACTCAACGGGATAAGAGTTATTCCGGGGCTAGAAGATGGATTTGGTTGAAATCCGTCAACCGAGAGTTCTAGGGTAGAATTCGTCAAGTAATGACTTACCGTTTTTACATAAGGATTACATGCGATGTTAGTTCTTATCTAAATGCGGGTCTCAGAATCACTTATATAATTTCGTGAGGGGTCATTATATGAGTGACTTGTTAAAATTGTTATACAAGTAAATTATATAACAATGAATGTTAATATTTACTAAACTTTGTTGTAGTGTTTATAATTCGCTATGGCTACCAATGCAACCGTTCAACTCAGAAAGGATTCTTGGCTTAGGTCCGTTATGGACAAATGTATCTTGAAAGATGATGGAAGTAATTTCATCGAATGGGAGTCTACCATAAAAGGTGCGGCGTTGTCCGACAACGTCCTTTGTTACTTGAACGAACCACCACCCAATGAACCCGGTCCTAGAGGCACCGCGGCACAAAGGACCGCCTATGAGGAGTTTTTGAAGATATCTAACGATATCAAGAACGTCTTGATATGGTCAATGTCTCCAAAACTCAAGCTTCAATACATTACCCTTAATGCATATGAGAATTCTCAAGGGTTACGACGTCTTTTTCTCAATTGCCCGATATCCATCAATATGAGGCTATGATGAAATTCTTCGAGGTAAGCTAGAAAAGGGTCAAAAAGTTGGCCCCCATGTGCTCAAGATGATTGAACATATTGACACTCTAGAGCGTCTAGGGTGTAGCATTCCCAAGAAGCTTGCGATAGGTCGTATTCTTCACTCACTCCCCTCCAATTTCTCCCAAATTAGGGTGAACTATAATATGCATGGCATGGACAAGAGTTTCCAAGAGCTTCATGCACTCCTCAACCAAGCGGAGAGGGACATGGAGGCTAGTGGGAGTGAGAAGAGAGACATGCTCTCCATGAAAATGAAGAATCTCAACCTTGGGGTTCAAAAGGGTAAAAACAAAGGTAAGACCCAATTCAAGAAACAAGGAAAAGACAAGAATAAAGGGAAAGCTGTTGTGAATAGCAAACCTAAGGCTAAGGTTAACAAGCATGCCGACGCCGATTGCTATTATTGTAATGGAAAGGGACATTGGAAGCGCAATTGTCCCAAATATTTGAAGGATTTGAAGAGCAAGAAATTAAAGACGAGAGTGAAACTCCGTCAGGTATTGTCCCCACTTCTCTCTATATGATAGACATTAACTATACTTGCACTTCCACTTGGGTATTAGATACCGGATGTGGTTCTCACCTTTGTAATCATTTACAGGAGCTGAGGGACGTGCGAGCACTAGCCAAGGGTGATGTGGACCTACGCATGGGAAATGGAGCTAGAGTAGCCGCTATATCCGTAGGAACTTATGTACTCACTCTAGCTAGTGGTTTTGAGTTGTATTTGAATAATTGTTATTTCGTACCAACTTTAACTAAGAACATTATCTCCATTTCCGTACTTGATATGGAAGGTTTTTCCTTTATGATTAAGGACAGTTGTTGTACTTTTTCATTTAATGACATGGTTTATGGTAAAGATACGTCTATCGGAGGTATTTATGTTCTAGATATGTTAATGATGTATATCATATAGAAAACAAGAAGCTCAAAACGGGTGAACCTAACCAATCCTACCTTTGGCATTGTCGTTTAGGACACATAAACGAACGACGCATAAAGAGGCTTGTTTTATCGAAACTTCTCAAACCGTTTGATTACGAATCTTATGGTATATGCGAGTCTTGCATTTTAGGCAAGATGACTCGTGCTCCTTTCTCAAGTAAAGGAACACGAGCAAGTGAAGTATTGGGCCTTATATGTATTGATTGATTGATGAGAGAGTGAGAGATAATATGGACTTATTCGATTGTTCACCCAGCAGTAGTATGTCTCAAATTAATTAAATCTATGTATAGGAGGGAGGAGTAGAAGATTGATAAGTGTAGTTTGTAGTGCCTTATTTGTTATGTTTTGGTCCCGTTTTCCTTGTGGAATCGCTCTTTGGAGCGATTTCTGGGCTACTCATGCTTCCTTTAGTTCGTTTTAGGTTTCCGAGACCGTTCATGGAGAATTGGAACGATTCTGACTCGTTTCATACGCTTTTGGAGCCAACGATGAGAAGGAAAGATCACTTGGTGCCTTGGATTCGATCCCGAGACCTTGGGACCCATTCCCGAGCCCCTTAGACTCGACCCCGAGCCCCGAGAATCGATGAGAAGCCCATGAGAAGCAAGGAGGGACCATAGAGCTTATATTGGAGGCCTAGAGACCCTTCCCGACCGAGACCAAGTGCCTTCCCGGTCGGGAAGGGGTGCACAAACTAGGGGACTGCTGTTTCGAGTCGTCTCGGCCGAGAAGGCTTCCGTCCCGGGCGGGACCATTTCGTCTCGGTCGGGACGAAGCAGCTGCAGCATGACCTTTCAATCTTTTCTTCTCCTTATTCATTGTAAGTTTGTAACCCTATATATACCCCTCTCTTGTAATCTTAAGGGATGTTCATTTATTACCCACAAAACCCTTGACTATTTAGCATAGATTAGCATAGATTAGTGTAGATTAGTTCTTAGTTAATCGTTAATCTTAGATTAGTCTTGTATTAAGGAAATTCTTCAAGATTCAACCAAGATTGACAACCTTGGGAGATTGTTTTGGGTTTTCTTCTATGTATGCAAGATTTCTTCTTTTCATATTCTCTTGTTTGGTATAATCTCTCTTTTGCCTTTCCTTAATCTTGTTTTATCATTAAAGTTTCATTCTTTGTTCATTGTTCATTGTTTTGTTCATTGTTCATCTTTGTTAGTTTTCCATTATGTTTGTATGTTCTTGTTCTTGTGTTGAATTCTCTTGTTCTTGTTTGTTTTAGTTTAGTTATGTTTGAGTAGCCCTCTTGCTAGGATTAGTAGGGGGATTTGGTGGTTTAAAGGGTGATCAAGGGTTTGTTTAAGTTGTTGATGGAAGATGTGGTTTCTCCTTGATTATATGCATAGAACTTGTTTGATGTAATGCTTGAATGATTAGTAGTTGCAAATGCTTGTCTTTCTTGCTCTCTTCTTGCGGTCTTGTGTGTCGTTAAGGTGGGTTCTTGCGCGAGAGCGAGGAACCTCTAGGTCGGTCTAAGTAGAGAGAGCCCGGACTATACCTAGATAACCCGACTACCTCTTCACCTTTGCTTTTTTTTCTCGATCATACCACCACCCTTGAACCCGACCTAATCCTAGCCCTTTTCTTATTTGTTTTCTTCTTCGTCTTAGTTATTATTTCATTAGATAGTTGTTTCCCTAGCTTTAGTATTACACTTAGCTTAGTTCTAGTCATAGTCTCCTCCTCTTCTAATTGTTTTATTTAGTTTAGCCTCGTTGACCTAATCTTGTTTTTGGGTGACCTTAGTCTTGACACCTCTTACCGTCCCCGTGGATATCGACCCGACTTGCCCTAGATACCGTTAGGTGTATTTGGTTTTATTGATCAGTGGGAGCCACGACAAATCCCTACCATCAATTTGGCGCCGTTGCCGGGGACGGTGCTAGTTTAGACTTTGTTTTCCTAGTTACTTGACTTTGTCTTTTGTTCTGTATTTTTCTTTTTGTCCCTTTTGCTTCTTGTGTGTGTGAGGTTTATTTCTCTCTTGTCTAGTGCCCAAAAAGCACTAGGCTTCTCACGTTTGCTCTTAGTCTACAGTTTGTACTTAGAGGTGGTGACCTTCTTCTTCTTGCAATTTAGAGCTGCTTTAACGGACGGTTTCTAGATTGAGAGGTCCTCAACCGGGTACGAGCCACGATTTTCGAGCATAATATGAGGTTTGATCTAAATTCCGCACCCATGGAAGCCACCATGAGCTACTCCTCTCCCTCTATGAACCAAGGGTATGACATGACGTCCCCCTACCACTATCAAGGTTCAAGGGGTAATCAAGACACCCGTGGGCATGAGTTTCAAGGACATGGGAACGGTTACCAACAAGTGAATACTTATAAATCCTACGATCATGGTGGCTATTACTCAAGTTATCAATGTGAACCCACCATGTTTAATCATGATTCACCATATGGAAGCCAATTTCCCCAAAACCCACCACATTACCCTTCACCTCAACCACAATATGAACCCCATAACCCACAATACTACCAATCACCTCAACCTCGCTACAAACAATATGATGCCCAACTCCTTGGGTATCATCAAGATCTTCAAGGAGCATTACAAGACCCCAATGACCACCAATCGCCAAACTTGGAGTTGTATCAATCGATTCTTCAATTGTAAATGAGCAACCAAGAAATGGCCATTCAAATGCAAAAGAATCAAGATGAATTCATGGCCCAATATCAAAGGGAAAACGAGGCAATGGATGCTCGATTAAATAGGTTAACGGTTAAAACCTTAATGTTTTTATCCCGAATGTCACAACTAGATGAAGGGTGCCCACTTGAGAAAGGGGAGCAACCTAATCACGAAGCCGCCGATGTAGTTCCTTTTGGAAGCGAAACTTGCTTTGAAGGACCTCAATCGTCTACCCAAGAAGAGGCGAAAGAGGAGATAACCCTTGATGAAGGCATTGTTGGTGAAGAACTGGAGGAGGCTAGTGAGTTGGATGAGTTGGTGGAATTTGTGAAGTTGTTGGGTGAAATTGACAAGCCCAAGTTGCCCTTGTCCGAGAATGTGGATAAACATCAAGAGCCCCTTGTAAGTAAACCAAGCAATGGTTTGGAAGAGATTGAAACCGCCGGTAGAAGTTTCAATTCTCTCCTCCAAGATGATGTGGGGACGAGTGATGAAGATGGGGAACCACAACTTGAGGAAGGTGTTGGAATGTGCAACAAGGAAATGAGGCCAAAACCGCTTTTTGTGCCTCGTGTCAAGGATTTGAAGCATGCTAGTGATTGGAGACGATGCCTAGGGAGAAAGAGATCGGTAAAGCTCGTAGGGTGGATAGACCCCGGAGACCACGTGAAAGACGATATTGGCTCTTTAGGTGACTACTTCTTGCTTCCGACTTGGAGGCTTTGGAGAATTGCTTGGCTCGGGTACACGATGAGCCCTCATTATGATGTGGCTCGAGCATTTGACTTGCTCCTCCGAGCCCTTGATGTCTATGGTTGAAGAATGAGAGTCCACCATCCTCGGTTTGACGGAGTTCCTAAAGAACCGTCACGTTGTATATTCTTTTTTCCTCTTCTCTCGAGTTTTTGTAATTGTGTTTGTGTGTTTTGAGTGTTAGGTTCTAGGTTTTGTTTTGTTTTGTAGAATTCTTGTAATTTGGAATTTTGTTGAGTGATGTGAGGGAGGGGATTCTAATGATTTTTGTGAAGTTGTGTAGGATGATTGAAGTTTGATGGGTGATTATGTTGAGTTTTGGAGGTGAATGCTTGAAGTGATCTTGGGAGCGGTTCTATTATTGATTTTTGGGAGCTTTGATGAAGCTATGTGCTTAGGTGAATATTCGCAAAAATCAAGAGAAGCTCCACTTTTATCTCCCATCATTAGCATCAAGTATTTCGTGCTCGGTCTTCTATTTTTCCGTCAAGTCTCGGCTCGGTGGGATTTTTATTGGAAGACGGGAGCTAGATGGTTGTTTTTTAGCTTAGAATAAGCTTTTGGGGACGGGATTTCGGATCCCGAGGTGTTATTTGTCAATTGGGAGGAAGGCTAGGTGAGTTCTTATTGAAAGGAAGCTTCAAAGGCATCCCGGGTGAGAACGAGTTCTACTCGGGCGAGACATGGTCTCATCTCGGGCGGGACCGGTCGCTCTCGGTCGGGACGGAGGGGTGCAAAAGCCAAGCTACTGACAGCTCGTCTCGGGCGAGACGAGCCTTCTCGGGCGAGACGAAGACCCGTCCCGGGGGAGACGAGCCCTTCTCGGCCGAGACGGGGTTGTTTACAGCACAATTCGATTTTTTTTTTCCTTCCTTGCAGCCCGAACCAAGCTCACCTTCTTTAAGCCCGCCCCGCCCCACACTCCTCTCACACAAGAATACCCAACCCAACCCAACCCATTCCCATCTCATACTAACTCATCTTCAACCTCCTTCATCTTCATAACACAAAATAAACCCCAATTCCAAAACCCCCAAAACACCATAAATCTTCAAATACTCCACCAAATCTCGTCAAATCACCTCCTAAACAACCCAAAATCATTTTCTATCACATTAATACCTATCCTAGACCCATTTTCTACCATTTAAATCACCAAAAACGAAAAAAAATCGAGTTTTTATCACCATTTTTTCCAAAATCCGAGTTTGGGGTTTTGGTTCAAAACTCGATTTAGCTTGTTGGAGTTGGTCTTGGAAGCTTATTACACCAATTTTAAGCTTCTATTGGGTGTTTTTGTGGGTTCTAGCTAGTGTTTTTGGGTAAAATTCGAGTTTGGGTGTTTAGCATCTTTGAAGCTTCTTCATCATTAATGGCTCCAAAGAAGAAGGGGAATGTGGTAGCAAGCAAGAAAAGGAAGAGTGCTTCAACTTCTAGAGCCGAAATCTAGCCCGAGGTCGAGGTTGAAGAGCCGGAAATTCCTTGCCATCCGGATTTTCCTACCCTTATCTTTGGTTCATAATGGCAAAAGGAGCAATTCTACAAGCTCCTTGGTAAGCCTCTTGAGCCAATCCACATTCCGACGAGCCCCGATCCGAGTAAACAAAAGCATGTAGGTTGAGTGTGTAACCAAACCCGACTTCTTCCTTTTTTCTCTCTTCTTCTCGTCTTTTCCTCATCTTTTTCTTTTTTTTCGTCCGTCGCTTTTTATTACGAGTCGTCGATCGTCATTTTTTTTATTATGGGTCATTCGTCGCTTTTTTATTATTTATAATATCGATATTACTAAAACTATTTTCATATAACAAACATTCTTAAAAATACGATATCAACTCTATAGTCGAATATCGTATTAAAAGAATTAAATTAAATCTCGTCGATGCTAAAAAATTGTTAGATCTTTTTACAAAATACGACGATTTTAACGCAAAGAGAATTAACATTCTTTTTTTTTCGTGCAAATTCTTTTCAAAACAATTTTACAAAACTTTTTCTAAAAATCATTTCGAATATTCGATATCGATTTCATAATCAAATATCGAATACGACGAATGTCGAAAATATAAATCGGGTATAAATTAATTCATATTTGTACGCGATTTATCGAAATTAACAATTTTCGAAAAATAAACGAGTCGGGACAGACCCACACGCGAGTCGCGCCCCTCCCAGGCGACTCGCGCGGGAGCCTGAAATCCGCACCCCTTTTTTTCGCTTTCTCCATTCCTTCTTAACATCATTTTTTTTAAATTCTACAAAACGATTTTTCAAAACCTTTTACTTACATCTTTTCTAAATCTATTCCGAATATTTGATATCGATTACATAATCGAATATCGAATATAACGAATATAGAAAATATTAAGCCGGGTGCAAATTATGCAATATTCGCACGCGATTTAATAAAATCATCGATTTTCTCAAAAAAATCAATTTCGAAAACCGGCCGGGACGCGAGTCGCGCGCGTCCCGGGCAAGCAGCCTGCTCGGGACAGTCACGCCAGACTCGGGCAAGTCGCACGGCCGGCTGGAACGCGACACGTTTTTTTTTTTGCTTTTTATTATTTTTTTCGAACAATCGTTTTTTAGACAAAACAGCGTCTTTTTAGCAATATTTCAGATTTTCGACAAACATTTTCTCGACCTCGGCCAAACACAAATCATGTATATTATCGTATTCATATTTTTTATTCAATCGTTACTAGCACGTTTGTTCATCTCTTTAGCAACTTCTTTTATTGTTTGTTTTATTATACTAAAACGAATCTCACATGCTAAATTCAACTTTGACGTTAATTTTCATGCATTAAACCGACTTAGCAACCCATTCAATTCCTTGCATGTTTAGGAAAACAATGTTTGCATATCATTCATCGTATTACTAACGCGCGTATTCAAAAATCAAACGATATCTTAGTAGAGGCCGCTAATGTGCGGGCGGGGTTGGGTGTTCTTTGTGAACTTCCCAACACGTACCCTCACCCCTTACTCAGAACCTCGGTTTCCGGATGTCCGAAACCATTGGCAACGAGAGTCATTCAATACACGATATCCGATCAAGTCGGTATCGGTATCAAATGCAAAGGACGAACCCGATAAACTCTGACATCGGAAATGGGCCGTATTTTGTACACGGCCCACTACGACATAGAGTGGGTTCGAACGGGCCCGAACTCCCACAAAGTTCGGTGGCAACTCCACTTCGATTTAAATTTCAATTCGATCCATTCTCATATGGAGATTCATTCTCCTCCCCAAACCCGTGCGTGGCCGCGTCGGGGTGGACCTATGTCATGTCCACACTTGTTAGTTAACATAATTATTTACGAAATACTAGTTTACTGTAATTGTATTATATAACACCTGCAGTTATAATTACTACTAGGTTACTATGTAATAACGATAATTTATGTTATCTAGACAAATAGACTTATTATATGTTGTCGACTTTTGAATGGCAGGCAAATCTATAATGTCGTCTGCACAAGAGCACATTAACTACAGTGGAACGCTTTCATTGAGTTACACTACAGATGGCAATGAGGAATGGGTTAGAGAAGTTCCAGCTGAATTCAAGCCCAGAATTGGGCAATTATTTGGAATTTTACCCCATGCATTCGAGTTTTACGATGTTTACGCGAAAACTTGTGGTTTTACTCCTAGGAAACACAACCAGGATATGTTCCATGATGAAGTCATACAAAACAAATATGTTGTTTGCAACAAACAAGGATTCAAGGCTAAAAGTAACAAGTTGATAATGATTAGCAACGACGATGATAGTGAAAAAAAAGAAGAAAAAAGGGCAACAAAAAACAGAAGGGAAGAAGACGAAGTTAACCAGGACAGGCTGCCAAGCAAGCATAAGGTTTTCTTATGTGCTAGGGGGTATAAGGTGGATCAATTCAACGAAGTCTATAATCACCCATTTTGTGCCATCCAGAATCAAGAGTTTGAGAAGGTTTATAGACACCTTACCCTTTATCACAAGCAGACCATTGTGAATAATTGTAGGCTGAATATTGGTGCTACGAAGACATTTAGGATACTGAAAGAGCAATCCAATGGTTATGCTAATACTGGTGCCACCCTCACAGATTTGAAGAATTTCAAAAGAGATATTAAGTGTTTTATAGGTCTCCAAGACGCTCAGTTATTCATAAATTACCTTAAAAATCTTTCGGAGACGCAAGATGGGTTTTACTTTGCATATCAACTTGATCATCAGAATTGCTTGTGTAGAGTATTTTGGGCAGATGCATAAGCGAGGAACAACTATTCCATATTTGGGGACACGATCTCCTTTGACCCGACTTACGGTACTAACAAGTACTTTATGGTTTTCACGCCCTTTACCGGCGTGGACAACCATAAAAAGTCTGTTACTTTTGGTGCTGCGTTGTTGTCTCATGAGGATGACCTCGCGTTCGATTGGGTATTCGAGAAATTCTTGGATTATATGGGGGGAAAGAACCTCAGTGCATTATTACTGACCAAGATGCTGCCATTAAAAATTCTGTGGAGAATAAATTCAAGGAAGCAACACATCGAAATTGTATGTGGCATATTATGCTTAAGCTAACTGATAAAGTCAGTTCCAAAATTTGTAGGGATACGGACTTCGTTGATCGCCTTGCGAATATTGTATGGGATATTGACTTAGAGCCGTCAGAATTTGAAGAGAAATGGTGTCGAGTGATTGAGGACTTCAAATTGGAGAGCAACACCTGGTTAACACACATTTATAGTATTAGGAAGAAATGGATACCTGCCTACTCGAGGGATCTGAAATTGGGCTGTATTTTAAGGACGACACAACGGTCCGAGAGCGAGAACAGTTTTTTCAAGCTGTTCGAGAGTCTAAATGGTACGCTAGTTGAGTTTTGGATGCGTTTTCAATCTTCTATGGACCAGCAACGTCACAATCAGAAATCACTTGATAACGCAAGTGACAACTTATTACCGCAAACCGTCACACCAATAGGGCTTGAAAAACACGCATCTAAGATCTACACACATGCCCGATTTTACGAGTTCCAAGAGGAGGCTAAAGAGTCTATTTGTTCATGTTGTGTGGGTGGTTTCAGGTTAGCCGAGAGCATAGAGTATGTCGAGGTCAAAGATTCAATGAAACAGACGACATTCCAGGTGAACTATTTTCCATTGTTTTTTGGTCTGTTTGATATATGATTGTCCTAGCAGTTATTTTATAGTGTAACATTGACTATTTCAACGCTTTTTTATGGTTATTATTTGATTTCATTTCCATATACGTCTAAATTGGTCCTTCTACATGGAGAGAATATTTGAATGAACTGCTATTCAACACAGGTTACCCACAATGCCGACACATATGAGACGACATGTACCTGCAAGCTCTTTGAGATGAAAGGAATTCTTTGCAGGCACATTATTTGGCATCTATCAGGGAAGCGGGTGCAACAAATTCCTGAACCGTACATCCTAGAGCGGTGGGCAAAGAAATCATATCGAAGACCAAGACATCACTTGGATGGGTCACTTGTGCAGGATTTCGATGTTACTGATGCTAGAAAGTTGGGTTTGTCGAAGTTATGGTCTGAATTATATGCAACAATTAGTGTCCTCACAACAATGCCCGAAATTCATACCTATGAGCTCACAGACATACTGCAACAGTACAGGAAAAAGACTGCACCAAAGGAAGTTGTATTATCCAAGGAGAAGGAGGATAGAGATGTTGTTGGGCTGTTCTACGTCAACAGAGATTGAGGTTGGTCCACCTAATCCTTCAAGAAACAAAGGTAGTGGAAAGAGACTTATATCCAAGAAGAACCAATCAATCGAGAAGGCTAAGAAACCAAAGAGACTTTGCAACAATTGCAAACAAATGGCAAATCACGACAAGAGAAACTGCTCTAACACGTATGTCGATGACTCTTTAGTTGATGTAAATGAGGAAGTTTGAGATGCGAATAAAATTTAGTAGGTCATATTAAGTTGATTGCATTCATGTTTTGACGTTGATGCATTAAGTTGATTAATGACAATATTGTTTTTGTCTGTTAGAGGTAATCAATGAAAAAATAGTTGGCGCATACTATAAATATAATAATCAATGTACGGGGTTAGAGTAACTGTTTTTCTACTATAATATAATCGTATAATACAATAACTACTGATGTAGAATATAATAACTACCGTCGTATAATACAATAATTGGTCGTACTTTCAAAAGTATTTTGCATGAAAACTACACAAGTACAGCTGTATTACATAGTTAAATCAAACATCAATACGACTGTATTTGGGATGAACACATTATTACATGTAATGTCTAATTACAATTGTTGCTATTGTTGCTTGATAATTGGTGCTTGAAGTAAATGAGTTAAATATAATAATCAATGTACGAGTTTAAAATAACTGTTTTTCCACTATAAAATAACTGCACTATTGCACTACAATAATTGTGCACTGAAGATGGAAAAAACATAGTCATAACACATGGTAAATCATGGAACAAGATATAATAACTACTAATGTAGTATATAATAACTACTATCATATAATATAATAATTGGTCATCGTACTTAATCAATTTTTTTGCAAAAGACAGATATGTAAGGCAGAATGACGAAATCTAAAATTTCTTGAAGGTGAAGTCCGTAAGAAAATATCATCCACCCCCATCACTTTCAAATCACTTTAGCCGTTTTTTCCTTTATCTTGGGGTGCTTAGCATTTATTCCTTTGTCTTGTGGTGCCTTCTCTTGCGAATTTCCTCTTGCGGGTTTTCACAACCGCTTCTTTTATAGCAACTATATCATCTGTGAACAAGTTGACAGATTCCACAAGTGAAGTCCTCGACTAGTTTACATCTGACATCAGCATGATACTCGCCATCTCAATCCATAGAGCAATCTGGTTAACTTTCTTGTCAATAAGAGAAGAGAATTTTTTCCCTCGTACATCAACATGTGGTACATCACGAAAAAACTAGATTCTGGGTTGTTGAGCTCGGGTTTTCTCCAACTGAATTCAACTAGCGTTTTCGGGAATGCAGAAAAAGCACATGCAATCTCCTCCAACTTCCTTGAATCGAAGAAATCAACCAAAGAGTGCACCTACAACAAACATATCCACTTATTATTACTATATGCATGGTTGAATATCTTGAACTTGAAGCTTACAATTTTAATAATATAATAATTAAACAGATTAGAATATAGTAACCTAATTTAAGCATTAGAATAACCAACCGACTACTACAAAATAACTACAATTGAAAATATAAAACAGGGGATAAGTATATAAGAAATTCTAGAGAACTTAGCATATATACAAAATTGTTGGAAGCAATAATACTACTTTAATAAGTTGATTAGAATAACCAACAGATTACTATCAAGTAATTAAATAAATACTATAAAATAAATTGGTATATAACTTCATTTTGTTATACAATAACTACATTTGTTAATTGCAATAACTGCGTAGACGCTTCACAATAACTGACAATTAACTAGTATCATTATATTTTTTAAGTACTTGGGATAATTAAACAGGTTTGAATACAATAACCTAATTTAAGCGTGAGAATAACCAAGCGACTACTACAGAATAACTAAATTAAAAAATATGAAACAAGGGATGAGTATATAAGAAATTCTAGAGAACTTAGCATATATACAAAATTGTTAGAGGCAATAATACTATTTAATAAGTTGATTAGAATAACCAACAGATTATTATCAAGTAATTAAATAAATACTATAAAATAAATTGGTATATAACTTCATTTTGTTATACAATAACTACATTTGTTAATTGCAATAACTGCGTAGACGCTTCACAATAACTGACAATTAACTAGTATCATTATATTTTTTAAGTACTTGAGATAATTAAATAGGTTTGAATACAATAACCTAATTTAAGCATTAGAATAACCAACCGACTACTACAGAATAACTAAATTAAAAATATGAAACAGGGGATAAGTATATAAGCTTACAATTTTAATAATGGGAATTGGAAAGACTTACAGCACGTTCCACCAGTTTGTAGCACTTTGTGACCAACCAGTCCTTCTTGTAGATCTTATTATCCAACACCTCGATTGCTTTAGTTAAGGTGTTTACGCATATACAGAAGTAGTGCGATTCTATGAGTAATGGCAAGAAGATCAACTCCACATCCAGTTCACTGTTAGTGAGAAACCAGAAATTGAGCGAGATGATGCGAAATTGTACAGTACGACAGCATAAATTTCACACAGCAGTAAATTTCACAAATTAAATCAAATTGGACGACAGCATAAATTTCACTTCTTGAAAATTGGACTAACAACAAAAAAACAGGAAAACGAGGCATCTGTGAAAGCAGAAAAAACTGAGGCAGCAATTGACCAAAATAAAGGCGACAACGATAGTGAAAGATGAAGGCAGCAGCGGCAGTAACAATACAACAGCAGCAGTAAACAGAAGGGACAGCTGCAACAAAAACCAAAGACAACAAGACCGGACAGGCAACAAAACGAAACAGAACCGACAGGCAGCAGAGTGCAACATAACCGACAGGTAGCAGAGCGGCAGAAACCCGGGCAGGAAAAAAACAGAGAACAGAATGAACGGAATCACCAATTCAAAACAGCAATCAAAATAACGTAATCACCAATTTCAATTTTAACAGCAGCAAACGGAAAAAACGAAACGGAATACAGCAGCAGCAATCGAAAATTGAAACGAATTGGAATAAAAACGAAACGAAATCATGAGGTACCAAAACGAATTGCAACAGATTCACGAATTTCAATTTCATTACTAAAACGAAACGAAACGGAAAATTTGAGATTTAACAGCAGCAAGTTGAAATGAAACAACGTAATAGAAAATTGATTAGGAACAGAATGAACGGAATCACCAATTTCAATTTTTCGCAAGGGTTACGATTGTTTAGGGTTTTGAAGTTAGATTGCGAAATTCGACTATTTAGAAACGGAAATAGGGCAGTAGGAACGAAAGATTGGAACGAAAATACCTGGAAGTGAACCTTGCTGAGTTTTGATTTCGAACGAAGACGGTTTGACGGAGATGGTTTTGAATTGGGAAGGGGTTTAACGCAGTATAGAATTGGGAAGGGGTTTTGATTTTGGGTAGGGTTTGACAATTAGTTTTTTATTTGAAGTTCAAATCATGACCCTTGATGCAAGGGTAATCCAATGGTGGTAGATGCAAGGTAAATTGTATGAAAAAATCATGAGGGTAAAAGATCATTTTTCTATATATATATATATATATATATATATATATATATATATATATATATATATATATATATATATATATATATACAAAGGGATATGTTGCTTGGTGAAGGGTTGTGTTGTTTAGGGATGATAACATCCATATCATAACAAAAATAATATTAATCATTAAATAATTAAAATAAATAATAAGAAAAATAATTAAAAGGATTCTCTCTATTGTAGGGTAAAAATTAGAGAAGGAAAAATGAAGAGGATGTAGATAGTGGAAAATGAGGTGGGTGAAAGAGACAATAATGTGTTAAAAAGATAGAATAAAAGAGAAAAAAATAAGAGGAATAAGTTGTCTCTCTATCATACATGGTCTTAAGGTTGAAAAATATGAATCATCTATATATTAAATTAGGAACCACTTTCCAGTTTTCAAGAGCAATAGAATGCTCCAATTTGAAATAAGCCTCAATTTTCACTCAATTGGATTTCAAGCAATTCCAATTCCAATTTTAATCAATTTCAATCAATTAAATCAATTCCAATCCAATTCCAATTCCATGCGCAATCAATTCCAATCCCCCTTGATCCAATCACCCGGATCATTAATTACTCCTTCTTCCTCATTAATCCCCCTTCTCCGATTCCCGCTGCCCCTATTTACTAATTTCTCCTCGGTTGCCGTCTACCTAGGTACCCCAACATCCTCCTCTGAAAATGGTGATGTCAATTATGGCCGACTCATCGTCTCCACTCACCTTCATCAATTACTTCCAGATCGGTACTATATATTACTTTAACCAGGTTCGGTCATCTTCCATCTCAACCAACGACCATTTCTGATCTCCTCTGCTCTCTCACAAATCCAAGTTGCCCGTGAAAAATTTTTAAAAGCGAATTATAACCAGAAAACAGACACTGCCAAGGTTCCAAGGGATCCGGTGTAATAGCAGATAGTACAGTTAACATGAATGAGTGAGTTGGAAATGAGATTGATTTTCAGAGATGGTACTTACTACTTTTGTCGTGTGTGGTTAACTGGGTTTTGGTCATAGCCACTCCATTCACAATAAACACGGTAATTTTTGATTATTAATTAATCTTCATAGTCACTATGAAAACACGTTTTCTTCGTTTCACATTACCGTGTTTATTATCACTACTAATTTTGATTATTAATTATCTTCATTCACATCCGAAACAATCCTAATAACAATCACATAGCCATTATGTGTAATTATGAATGAAGACACTATCTGAAATAATGAATGACAGATTTGTGAATAAATCGCTAATTTTTCACGGTTATCGAGTGGCTCACATATTTGATTAAAATCTGATGTACGTTTAGTTTTTCTGATTTATTAATATAATTGTCAATTCATATTTCAGAAATCTGATTTTTGTTTTTAAAATTAATTGGTGAATTTCCAGGCGGAAGAAAGCCAAAATAAAGAAAATTGAAAGATTGAATCATCTCGGTAATTTTTCGATTTTTGATTTAGTTGATTTCATGTACCGATTAGTTATATTTTTAAATTCTATCGAAATCAATTTTTGAGATTCAGTAACAAAAAAACTAATTCAGTAAATTTTTATTTTCGATTTTTAATGTGCGTAATAATCGACGGTGATGTTAATTTTTTATGAAGGGCATTTTTTTTCCAGGTGACGATGAACGAAAGTGATAAAGTAAATTTCGTAGAGGTATTTTAGAAATTAAAGTTCATTCATTTTTTTTATAACTATTTGAAAATTTATTTAATTATTTTTGGACGATATATTTTTGTGAAAATTTATTCGTTTTGTGAAAGTTTATTTGTATACTAAAATGTACAGGTCGATGAATTTATTCTAAATATTTTTATTTAATCATATATAAATAAATAACAATATTTATGTTTATATATATTTCGAATTTTATTATATTTTATATACGTATACATATTTAAATTTATATATTCGTAATAATATAAATATTTTTGTTTAATATAAATAATATTTTGGATTAAATTTTGAACATGTATAGTATATATAATAGTTCTAATTATATTTTCTAATTTTTTAGATTTATAAATTGTAATTTATAATATATTTTTTTTCGGATTGTATTTTATTTTCGGACAAATTATTTATAAATAATTATATTTATTTGAATTGACTTTTTTTTATAAATTTGTAGACACCCGCATTTTGACAGCAAGGTGTCTATGGTAGTGTCCGAAAAACACCCGATGATGATCGGACGCAAACGTGACTTGGTATACTCGGATTTGGGCTCGGAATCAATAATATCCGACATGGACTTTTAGCGGAGTAAGAATCTCACAAAACAGACCTCAAATCCAGGCCCAGTGGGTCGTTCCGAGCAAAATAAGACTAATTTGGGCCAAAACCGGCACCAAAAATAAATCCCGTCTTTTAGCGACCGGGTCAAAACCCGGTCAAAGATGAAACCGTCTCACAAAACAGCCAAATTCATTCTCGAAAACTGGCGCACAAATCAAAGTTCAAAAATAAAACAAACAAATCACAAGGTCAACTCCTTCCCTTTTTATCTCGATTCACTTGATCCACTCGATCGAGTGGATTGACCCACTCGGTCGAGTGGAGCGCCAAAAACCGGGTTTGGCCCGTTTGCAAGGGCACTCGATCAAGTGCACTAGGGCCACTCGATCGAGTGACCCTAGGTCGTGGGGTAAAGTCTATAAATACCCCACGACCCCCTCTCATTTCACAAGGTTTTTTTACCTACATTTTTCACCCAAACACCCTACATCATACTACACTTCAACCCCAAGCAATACTAGCCAAAAACCGAGTCCTTCGTCCCTCGAAAACCGACGAATCATCCACACACACACACACACACAACATAACTCGCGTACATCCTCGATACTCCGGCGTCCCGTCGCTATTTACGAGTCCATTTTCGAGGTCCCTACCTAGCATGTATGTTGAGGGTGTCGTAAACCCCATCTCCATCTCTTTTATCTCGTCTCATTTTATTTACTTTATCACATTTTGTATCAAAATCATAATCGTAATAGTAACGTTAACACTAATCTTTTTACTAATTTTTTATCATCCTTTTTTATCATTACAAACGTTATTATACCGCGTATACATACTCTAGTATCAAAATTCGGTTTTAAATCCGTTTGACTATGATGATTGCCTAAGGTCCGTCTAATCCCTTTACGAGCCACGAGGGAGGTGGAGCCCTTTCGAGGAGCCACGCCCCAATGTACTCAAGGGCGTGATGTGATCGCAATCGGTCATAGTTGAACGCATTTGATCCCATTTATACAATTAGTGCGGAACCCGTTGACATGAAAACCGACATCACATAACCCGAAAGGGTTAGTTCCGATGTCGTGACATAGAGGGATGCATTTCTTCACTAATTCAAATATTCTAATCTAACGATAACAATTTTATAAAGTTCCGATGACGGTATTATAATCGAATGCACACACGATTATAGTACCGGAAGCCAAGTTGGATACAAATCGTGCGATATTTGTATTGGATTTGGCCAACCATCGATTTTAAATCATAAAACAAAATGAGTTATCACTCGTACAGGGGATACTCAACCGAGTACATAGGCTACTCGATCGAGTAGCACCCAAAAAAATGGGCAGTAGCTACGTCTAAGGACGCAATCGACCGAGTCAGATCACGACTCGATCGAGTGGGTCCTGTAACCCAGAAAACCGAGGGCTTTGACACACATTTCAAGCCTCGTCTTTTTCCGACTTTAGTCATCACGTGTAAAGACAATCACGTGACTTTCTCCTTTTCAAAACCCATGCATTTCACGACATGTAGAGCGACTTTGACCGATCTTCTTCGAAGTGATAAGTCGGGACAAGGCTTAGAGACGTGGGATCGGACTAGCAATACGTCAAAGTCCCATGTCTCCGTCCTCCGTTTGATGTACAACATAATGTACATTTAATCGGGGTTAGTCCATCTACATATCTCGCGGTCTAGTTTACATACGGGTCCGTTTCTATCATTATATTGCCTTTTATTATTTCGTTTGTTATTTTTTATGTATCGTTGTATTGTGAACTCCGGGTTGTATTTCCGCCCGTGTAACTTGTACGTTATTTATTTTCGAGTTTCGTTTATTTATTTGCTTATCGCTTTATAAATGAACCTCGCATGCTAAATCATTTCGACCATAATTAAGATGCATTAAATGACGTAGTTCACATACTATTCACATGCTTAGCCCGAAAACGCTGTTTGCATATCATTTAGTCGTTTTACTAGCGCGCGTACACGAACACGAACGATGTCTTAGTAGAGGCCACCATGTGCGGGCGGGGTTGGGTGTCCTTAGTGGGCTTCCCAACACGTACCCTCACCCCTTACTCAGAACCTTTGGTTTCCGGATGTCCGAAACCCTTGGCGCACGAGAGTCATTTTATATACGAAATCCGGTGTAAACGGTATCGATATAACAATGCAAAGGGACGAGCCCCATAAACTATGAAATCGAAGTGGGCTTACTTTGTGTGTAGCCCATGACGACATAGAGTGGGCTCGTATGGTTCCGAATAACCACAAAATTCGGTGGCGACTCCATTTTGACTTAAATTTCGAACCCGAGAACAATCTTACCACGAGATTCATTCGCCTACCCAAACCCGCGCGTGGCCGCGTCGGGGTGGACCTACGTCATGTCCACAATTTGGCGACTCCGCTGGGGATACCTGATGTACCACATGTCATCGGGGTTCCTAGGGTGAGATTCGAAGAGAAATCGTTCGAATATTTGTGTGTGCGCATTAGTTTAATGATTCATGCGTAACCCATTTTTTCCCGGGCCGGTTACTTGTGACCGACGTCCCACTATACCGCGGTGCATTCCTACATGGGTGTGCTAAAGACATCGATGGTGGAACTCGTATGGGTTTTGCGGAATGTCCTAAGACCAACTCGGCTTAGGGAGTCCGTCCTGATTTACGAGAAAGCCATCGTGGTTGGTATAGACCCTATTTTGACCGACCGAGACTTAGTGTAATGCATAAATAAGCGTCGTTATAATGCTTGTTTGACTACGTGCTACTTGGTTTCCGTGTCAAATTTTTCAAAACTGTCATTTCAAAATTGCATCTTTCCAAAAATACCCAATTTTCAAAAAAACCCGAAATACTGTCCATTTCGGGACCCGTCTTTCCAAAACGCCCAATTGCCCATTTCGGGACTCATCCTTTTCAAAATATCCAAATTTCAAAACTCGGAACGCTGCCGAAATTTAGGATCAACGATTTGACTCAAAATATCCTTTTCTTTAGCCGGCATGTTGTCCGTTTTAACTTTCGAATTTCCGACGCCGTTTTGATTTTCTGAATTTTTCAAAATTCTAATCTTGGTTTTCGAAATTCCGCTTTCCATTTTCGAACTCTCGGAAATTCACCCATTACATATTCAAACTTTCAAACCTCCAACTTTCTTAAAATAAATCTTCCCTATTATAGGACCTACCGTCTATCCGTGTGTCGGGTCTTTGCATAGTACGTAGAAGGTTTATAGAGTCGAAACTCCGTCGATCTTACATCACGAGTTTCCTCCCTTTCCCGAGTTCGCCTTATATGTCAAGGCACGACCAACCCGCGTAGGGCATACCCCTACAAAGGAAAGTCTGTCTATACACTCGAGTCAAAAGTCCGGGGAATAATCTCACGTGGACCTTCCTTCGAACGGGACTAGGCCCACTAGGCCAAAATCCTAAGGAAGTCAGACCACCTACGAGTCATCCGTCTAGGAGTCTTTCTCGAGTCTTTTCCACTCAGTCCTTTTCTTTTGGGTCGCTCGGGATGTACTTTTTTCTATGATTCCAAGATCTGGGTTCGGTTTCTGATTACGCGGTGTTCTTACAGACAGGCCGCCGGCAACCAGACACACCCGCAAGATGGAAGCTACGTTGAACAGTTTGAAAACCTCTGTGGATGCCATGGTCAACAAACAGACCAACATTGAAGCCCAACTGACTGAAATGAGGCCTGGTCAAGTGGCTATTGTTGCTCGTTTGGCTGCAGTGGAGCACAGGACTCCAAATACTGGAGTTACAGAACCTCTGGCTGAACTAGTTAGCTCGGTTCGCCAATTGGAAGAACAAGTTCACTTGACTGGGAGTAACAATATCCATCGGGAGAATAGTCGTGAGTATAACCCGTTAAGTGACAAGCTGCCCGCAAACCTGAACCTCACCGGCTTGCCCATGTTTGAAGGGACTGAAGACTCGTTACTACATGTACGGGCCTTCAAGGAGTTCATGGCCATCAAAGGAGTGGACTCTACCATGTTCAAGAGTCTTTTCGCTGCGTCTCTTGAAAAGCACCCTCGGGCCTGGTACTACAGGCTAGACCCGAAGAAATACCCTACTTGGGATGATGTGGCCACCGAGTTTGCTCGGAACTATGCTGACAACACCGAGATCCAAACCACAATGCGATCTCTGGAGGTTATGGCCCAGGAGCCGAAAGAAGGTTTTACCAAATAACTTCAACGCTGGAGGGCCGAGAGCGTAAAACTGGTCGGCAAGCCCAGTGAGAAGACTTTGGTGGAGGCTTTTGTCAAGAACCTCCTCCCATCTTACCGGGTTCACCTCCGGTACGCCGTCATACCCAATTTCACCACCCTTACTGAAATGGGTATGAGGATCGAAGATGACCTAAGACTGGAAGGCCTCACTAAGGCCGCTGCCAAGGGTTACCAAAGGGCTTCCTCCTCCACCACTAAGCCCCAAGCTGCAACCCGCAGCATTTTCGACGCGGTTAATCTACTAGATGCCCCGTCCAAGAAGAACACCCCACCTCGGGTTTTCATTGATATAGATACTACCTATACTTATGCCTTACAAAGGCTATCCTCTAAAGGCCTAATCCATCCGATAGGCCCAACTCCTAAAGTTTCGGTCGAGCGACGCTCCAAGAACTACAATGCTCAGGCATTGCCAGTACCACCGGGGCAATGGGCATGATACCGAGAAGTGCTGGAAGCTGAAGCACTTGATCCAAGACTTGATCGAAAGCGGTAAAATCCCGCTACCCGTAGATAAGCCCAGCAACAAGGAGAACCCTTTCAGCTCCCACGCCATCTTTACCGGGGAGGTGATTGATTGCTCACACCTTATCTCTCCATTCGCCCCACAAGTAAACGGGATCTGGTTCGACGACGAGGATGACGTCTACCTCGCCAAAGGGAAAGCTGTCCCCATCACCTCCGAGGAAATTCGTAAGACCAAATCCCGAGTCCTAACCAGTAACCACCTTGGTCGTCCCTATCAAGCCACTAGCTCTAGGGACACCCCCATCCCGACAATCGTCATTGAGCCACTCAGGACGGAAGTCGCCCCTGAGGAGCCAACTGCTGAAACGGCCTTCGTAAAGCAGCTGAAGAAGACCCGAGTTGACCTCACTATATGGCAACTCCTGGTTAGCTCACAGGAACACCGAGAAGCACTTACTAAGGCTCTCGATCAAATTAAAGTTGACTCTTTGGTTACCCCTGCTGAGATGGTAGCCACGGTCCTGCCCCACCTGAAGGGCAAAGCTGAGGAAGGAGGCCCAATGATCACTTTCTCCGAAGCCGACCTACCGTCATTCGGGGCCTCCCATAATCTGGCCCTCTACATTATGGTGGTTTGCCGAGGGAAATACCTCCCTATGACCCTGGTTGATGATGGGTCCGCTGTAAATGTCCTTCCTCTAAGGACCGCCAAAGCCCTCGGCATTACCGAGGCCGATTACATCCCGACTGCTCAGACCATCCAAGCCTTTGATGGGAGCCCAAAGTCGGTAGCTGGGGCCGTGAGACTGACCATCATAACCGGCCCGATAGAAAAGAAGCTCGAATTTCAGGTGATCGACGTCACCTTATCATTCAACTTGCTCCTAGGTAGGCCTTGGATCCACGCGGTCAAGGCGGTATCCTCCACCCTCCACCGAAAGATCAAGATGCCTCTGCTTAACGATGTTATCACTTTAGAGGCAACACCAATGACTGTGGCTAGCTGTAACGCCACGGGACGCACGGACCTCTGGGGGTTCGATTTTGTGAGGATGATCGAGGAAGAGTACCTCTTTAGGCCTTACTTCACTACGAGTATCGACACGATGCTCCAAAACCTAGGATACTTTCCGGGGGCTACCTCTCGACCCGATTTTCTAGCTGGGAGGATCATCGAGGTCCTTAAAGACGAAGACTCTCACTTCGGTCTCAGTTATACCATCACTCCCGACAATGTTGTCCGAGCAGGGATTGAAAAGGCCTGCAACATTATTAAGGGCATCTACTTGAGCCCTTATAGCCCACGGTTGGCTGACTACTTTGTCACACCGGTATTTGGGGCTGTTCAGGTTGGTCTATACCAACCCAATGCTATGCAGCTCGGGACCCACTTGGCCTGGGATTGCAACTACATCCCGGAGGATGTGTTCGCCCTCATCCAGTCCAACGGAGCTGATGATGCTGAGCCCGCGCTAGGGCTACTATTTGGGGAAGACACCATAGCCCCAACTCCAAAGGAAGACCTGGTCAACCTGATTCTCCGCAGCAATAAGTTTGACCCGACCAAGCTAATCTCGGATGTTGGCACCGAGACGGGAAACAGGGCCTGGAGGAAGACTGTCAAGTGGACTGACAGTCAGGGAAGAATCTACAAGCTGGTCACCGGAGAGGGAGACATGCCTGAGTCTGAGTCTGAGTCCGATTCTGAGTCGGAGTCTGAGTCAGAGTCCGAGGTCGAGTCTAGGGAAGTCGGTGCTAGAGTCACTCCTGTAACCCCTCTCCCTTTTATCATTCCTGCTGCTGGCACTTCGGGGTCTGTCCGGAGTGCCCTACCAATTCCGCCACTGACCAATGATCAGATGGCTGCTCTCTTTGAGCTGTTTACCAAATTTTCAATCAATAATAACAACCGTTCTGCTTACGACTTGTCTCTTTCAAATTCTGCTTTTAAAAATACTTTATGCTATGACATTGAGAAACCAGACGAACAGGTACCCTTACCTCCGCATCTGATCGAGCAACTAGAGCAAAGGGAATCCCGGAACCCGGTGATCGAAGAAACCGAGTCCGTAAATGTGGGAACAACCTTAGAGCCTCAGACACTTAAGATAGGGTTATCCCTAGATCCCGAGGAGAAACAACAGTTCATAAGCCTCCTCCAAGAGTTCAAGGATGTCTTCGCATGGTCCTACAAGGACATGCCGGGGATAGACCGGGAAATAGCCGAACACCACATATCAATCAAAGACGGGTGCAAACCGGTCAAGCAGAAGCTTCATCGAATGAGGCCCGAATGGTCTCTCAAAGTAAAAGAAGAAGTCGACAAACAGTTCAAAGCTGGCTTCATACAAGTGTCCGAGTATCCGGACTAGGTGGCAAACATCGTGCCGGTTCCTAAAAAGGATGGTAAGGTGCGGGTATGTGTTGATTTTCGGGATCTCAACAAGGCGAGCCCGAAAGATGATTTTCCGTTACCACATATCGACATACTGGTAGATAACACAGCCGATCATGCCCTTCTATCATTCATGGACGGGTATGCGGGGTACAATCAGATCAAGATGGGGGAAGAAGACATGAGTAAGACTACCTTTACCACACCTTGGGGTACTTACTGCTATACCGTCATGCCATTCGGTCTCATTAATGCCGGTGCCACATATCAGAGGACCGCTACCACTTTATTACACGACATGATGCATAAAGAGGTAGAAGTTTATGTACACGACATGATCGTCAAATCCAAAGAACGGGACGGTCACATCACCGCCCTAAGAAAATTCTTCACCCGACTACGCAAGTATAACATGAGGCTAAACCCTCAAAAGTGCAGTTTCGGGGTAACATCAAGCAAATTACTGGGTCATATCGTTAGCCAACGAGGTATCGAAGTCGACCCAGCTAAAATCAAAGCCATTACCGAGATGCAACCTCCCAAAACCGAAAAAGAAATAAGGGGATTTCTCGGGAAACTCCAGTACATCAGTCGGTTCATTTCCAAACTAACCATGGTGTGTGAACCAATTTTCAAGAAACTGAAAGTAGGAGAGCGAGTACTATGGGATGACAAGTGCCAAGCTGCTTTCGACAAGATCAAAGAAATATTGTCTGCTCCGCCAGTCTTAATGCCACCTCAACCCGGTTTGCCTCTGTCGTTATACCTAACGACGACCGAGACAGCCATGGGGGCTATGCTGGCTCAGACAGTTGACTCCAAAGAACGAGCCATTTACTACATTAGCAAGAAGTTTTTAGAGTATGAGTGCAAATATACCATGCTCGAAAAGACGTGTTTAGCTCTAGTCTGGGCTACTAAGAAGCTCCGGCACTATATGCTCAGCTACGAGGTCCATGTGCTATCCAGGATGGACCCCATCAAATACCTCTTCGAGAAACCCATTCTCAATGGCCGAATTTCTAGATGGACCCTAATGTTGTCAGAATTTGACATGAAATTTGTGCCATTAAAGGCCATTAAGGGGCGGGTAGTAGCTGAATTTCTCGCCGACAGCCCAGTAACCGAAGAAGGACACACCGACACCTGGTCCTTCCCAGACGAAGATATTTTCCATACCGATACTGAAACGAGGGATTTATACTTCGATGGAGCATCCAATTTTCGAGGGTTCGGAGTTGGGATCCTCCTAATTTCACCAAAAGGGGAGCACACTCCCATCTCCATCAAACTGGACTTTGATGTTACCAACAATACAGCAGAGTACGAAGCATGCATTTACGGGCTACAAGCCGCCGCCAATCTGGGGATCACAAATCTCCGGGTACATGGTGACTCATCCTTGGTCATTAACCAAGCACTCCAAAAATGGAAGACTCGGAATGCTAATCTCGTGGCCTACCAGGCACGAGTAAGGGATCTCGAGAAACAATTCCAAAAGGTAGAGTACATATATCTGTCCCGAGAAGAGAATCAGTTTGCAGATGCACTCTCAAAATTAGCATCTTTACTGAACATTCCCGACCACGTGACCACTATGCCAATTTGCGTCGAAAGACGGTCCGAGCCGGCGTACATTCACGACATCGAAGACATTGAAATAACTGATCCCGAACCATGGTATCAGGCTGTGTTAACGTACCTGACAAACGGAGAATATCCTCCCAGGACGGAAGGTCGAGCCAAGAAAGCCTTACGAAGGCTAGCCACCCAGTTCATCCGCACCGATGACGGACAACTGTACAAAAAGACGGCACAGGGGGCTCTTCTCCTTTGTGTTGACAAGTATAAGGCTGAAAAGGTTATGGCCGAAGTACATGATGTCAAAAACGGTCAACACATGAATGCCCACTTGCTGGTCCGAAAAATCATGAGGCTCGGTTATTACTGGAATACCATGGAAGCCGACTGCCGGTCATATGTCAAACATTGTCATAACTGTCAAATCTTCGGAAATGTGGAACATATGCCGTCATCACTACTTTATACCATGACGTCACCCTGGCCATTCTCAACATGGGGTATCGACATAATCGGGAAAATAAATCCCTCTGGTACTGGTGAGCACTGCTTTATTCTGGTAGCTATCGACTATTTCACCAAATGGGTCGAAGCTGAATCATATCGCATTCTCAATGCTAAACATGTCGCCAAGTTTATCCAGAACAAGATAATATGCCGATATGGGATTCCTTATGAATTTATCAGTGATCATGGGACACATTTTCAAGCCGAGACGGCGGCCCTACTGACCAAATATAAAATTCAAAGGCATACGTCCTCGCCCTATCGTCCCCAAACTAATGGAGCGGTAGAGGCGGCCAATAAAACAATTGTCACCATACTCAAAAAGATTGCTGATAATTACCGGGACTGGCCCGACAAAATACCTTTTGCACTATGGGGATACCAAACGTCAATTCGCACCGCAACCGGGGCAACGCCGTATTACCTAACCTATGGGATGGAGGCGGTCCAGCCAGTTGAGTTAGAGGTACCCTCCCTCAGAATTCTGCTAGAAAGCCAAGTACCCGAAGCTGACTGGGTTCGAGCACGATATGACTCGTTGGTTCTAATAGACGAACGACGGTCCCGTGCCCTCAACAATATCCAAATCTACCAAAAGAGGATCCAACGCGCCTTCAACAAGAGAGTAAGGCCCAGGAACATTAAGGAGGGCGATCTGGTCCTTAAGTCTGTTCGAGCTCTACTACCAGTTGACCCAAGGGGAAAGTACAAACCCAATTGGGCGGGTCCATATCTGGTGAAGAAGATCCTATCAGGAAGAGCAGTGATGCTAACGGACCTAGACGGGAATGAGTTCGTCAACCCGACCAACCTGAACCAGCTGAAGCGTTACTACCCTTAACCCTTTCTCAATGTCATTAGCAAATTTTATAAAAATTATTTTTCAAAAAAAAGCAAGTCAATGAGCTAGAATTACTTATTCTACTGTCGCAAACATCTTGAACCAATAGTCTTGGTGTAATTCGAGATTGCAAATTGTACTGAGTCTGAACTACGTTTGGTTTGATTCTGCTAATCGCGGATACGTAGGCAACCCCTCAAAAGGGTACAACCAATGCAATCAAGAAAAGACAGGAACGGTTTAATAATAACTTCTTTTATTAATCCAAAAAAAAAAAACCCCGATAAACTCGGGAAATTACAAAGTGCAGGAATTCAAATAATACAAAAAAAGCACACAATAATAATAATACTTAAATAATAATAAAGCTAAAGGACTCGGCATTTAGGGCATCTTGCCCTTCCCTTTGTCCTTAGCCTCCTTAGCCGTCCACTGACGACGACGCGGAGGAGAGCGTTCCCGAATCACCACAGGAACCTCTCTAGCTCGGGCTCGTTTGTTTGAGCCCGAATCCTCTATCACTTCAATAGGCCCAATTCGGGCCCTCACGGGCTCAGGGAGCCGGTCACGCGGACCTAGTCGGTCCCGGGCCGCCAGCCTTGGCCCAAGGCGTCTCTCCAAGTCAGTCTGCCCCCGAGTGCTGCTAGAACCGACCTCCTTAGATCAAGTCTTAGTTTGTGACTTAAGACCCGATTCTTCCCGGACTGTGGCTTCAGGAATATCTTCCCCGGTGAAAAAATCCCTGTTGTCCTTCGCCGTCTCGCGGTGGACCAATTCAAAGGCCTCATCAAGCTTCAAGGCCTTGCGAGCTTCTTCGGACTCCTCAGAAGTCCATTTCTGGTAAGCCCATGACACCCAAGCGGATTGGCAAGGGTTGGGTATAGTCCATGTAGGACGAGTGAACCATCTCTGCAACCATGTGTCGCACATAGCGTCCGTCAATTGGAGCGAGACGCTAATAATGGCTTCAGTCTCAGGGATGCGCTGAGACAAACCGAACTGCCTCAGGAGACGATCCGGGTAAATGTGAACTGTCCAGTCTAGGGACAGAATCACCAAGTAGCGAGCTTGGTCTCTCTTGGCCAATCCAGTCAACTTCGAGAGGAACCACCAAACAACGGTCCACCTAATCAAAGGACCCCCGTGGAACACCAGCTCCTCATCCCAGTAAGCTCGGTTTATTTGGTGACTCGAGCTTATCCGTCGCCTTCTGGAGCTAATCTGACTGCTCCGATAATTGGGAATGCTCGGAGGGGACTCTATAATTGACAGCCGCTCCGACAACCATATCTGAAAATTACACACAAGCTTCGTAAGCAACAAGAGTGGTCCGCTACAGCCCACTCGATCGAGTACAGCGGCTGACTCGATCGAGTAAGCCCTCCAAAAGCAGGCAGCAGCTCGACAAAGATGTCACTCGATCGAGTGAGAGGTCCACTCGATCGAGTGACTTACGGACTTCAGGTATTACGCGTGAAAAAAAAAAAGGCGCGAGTTGTATACTTGCAAGAGACGGGTACTTCCCGTCAGCCGTCGGTTTGGGTCGAGCCGCCTAGCATCCAGACCCATAATGATTTCCCCACTGGCTAGCCAAGCAGGGCTATGACCAGTCTCCATCTGGTCAACCACTCCGATCAACCTGATTTGACCCATGCAAGAGTCAAGCTCCATCAACCCTTCAAAGACATAGCAATGCAGCATGCAAAAGGCGAATGCCCTACGCCTGTGAGCAGGGGTGGCCCTCACATCCCGGGGGTTCATGAACTTATCAGCCAGGTCGAATAGGGAAACGGTATCTCCCCGCACCATCCGATTTGTCTCAGCATGAGACAGACCCAAGAACTCCCTCAACCTCCTCCTTGGATCTGGGTAGAACAAGGGAGTAGCAGGCTGAACAACTGGACCCCAACCGCCTATGGCTGCGATTTCATCAGGAAGAGGGCATATCTCTCCCCGCGGGAACGCGAAGACGTGATGCGTAGTATCCCAAAACGTCAGACAGGCATCCAAGAAATGTGAGTCAATTATCAGACGTTGAAGGGGGAATAGGCTGACGATTCCCATCTGGGTCAGCCGCACCTTTTCCTCATCCCGAAAATACTGGGACCAAGCGAGCAGCATGGCGGTCAAGTGATCGATACCCATGACAGAAATTTCTAGCTTCTTGAAAGTCTAAAAGATTTTGAGAAGGAGAAGGAGAATTTGAGTTGGGATGCAAAAGCTGAAGCAGGGATTCTCATATTTATAGTGGGAAAACCTAACTGTAAACCTAACTACCTTGCCTCCACAACAAGCTGGGCCCTATGCGCGCGCAGGCCTGATTTCAAAAAAGAACTCGGAATAGGAATCAAGCCATCCCGAGCTTTCCTAAGAATTTCTAAAAAAAATTCTGTGATAAAAAAATTGTGATAAAATTCTTTTCAAAAATTGTGGCATTTTCAAAATTCAATATCTTGTCTCCCCAGCACGAGTCAGTGTTTTGCCTATGTGTTACATACAAGTTGTTATGTGTCAGCATACAGGTACACTTCAGACTTCAGAAGCAAGTCTCCGCGAAACTATTAAATTCCCCAACGGAATCAATTTTTTCCCCGGTACGCTACATCCAAGATGTGATGTGTCGGCATACGGGTACACCTACACCCCCGAAAGGCAAGTTTTACTCCCCACGGAGCTATCATCATCAGGGCAGGGATGACCCTCTGCTTATGGCTGGCGAGCCCTTCACGCGAGTCTAACTGACTATAAACGACCCGACCGAAAGTCTACCAGATCTTAACGGGCTTGGTAGCTACTCTGACTTTCGCCTTGTCCAAGCCTCAGTCAGAGTGGGGGCTCTGTAGACACCCGCATTTTGACTGCCAGGTGTCTATGGTAGTCTCCAAAAAACACCCGATGATGTATACTCGGATTTGGGCTCGGAACTCAATAATATCCGACATGGACTTATAGCGGAGTAAGAATCTCATAAAACAGACCTCAAATCCAGGCCCAGAGGGTCGTTCCGAGCAAAATAAGACTAATTTGAGCCAAAACCGACACCAAAAATAAATCTCGTCTTTTAGCGACCGGGTCAAAACCCGGTCAAAGATGAAACCGTCTCACAAAACAGCCAAATTCATTCTCGAAAACTGGCGCACAAATCAAAATTCAAAAATAAAACAAACAAATCACAAGGTCAACTCCTTCCCTTTTTATCTCGATTCACTTGATCCACTCGATCGAGTGGATTGACCCACTCGGTCGAGTGGAGCGCCAAAAACCGGGTTTGGCCCGTTTGCAAGGGCACTCGATCGAGTGCACTAGGGCCACTCGATCGAGTGACCCTAGGTCGTGGGGTAAAGTCTATAAATACCCCACGACCCCCTCTCATTTCACAAGGTTTTTTTACCTACATTTTATCCTACATTTTTCACCCTAACACCCTACATCATACTACACTTCAACCCCAAGCAATACTAGCAAAAAACCGAGTCCTTTGTCCCTCGAAAACCGACGAATCATCCACACACACACACACACACACACACACACCATAACTCGCGTACATCCTCGATACTCCGGCGTCCCGTCGCTATTTACGAGTCCATTTCTGAGGTCCCTACCTAGCATGTATGTTGAGGGTGTCGTAAACCCCATCTCCATCTCTTTTATCTCGTCTCATTTTATTTACTTTATCGCATTTTGTATCGAAATCATAATCGTAATAGTAACGTTAACACTAATCTTTTTACTTTCTTTATATCATCCTTTTTTATCATTACTAACGTTATTATACCGCGTATACATACTCTAGTATCAAAATTCGGCTTTAAATCCGTTTGACTATGATGATTGCCTAAGGTCCGTCTAATCCCTTTACGAGCCACGAGGGAGGTGGAGCCCTTTCGATGAGCCCCGCCCCAATGTAATCAAGGGCGTGATGTGATCGCAATCGGTCATAGTTGAACGCATTTGATCCCATTTATACAATTAGTGCGGAACCCGTTGACATGAAAACCGACATCACATAACCCGAAAGGGTTAGTTCCGATGTCGTGACGTAGAGGGATGCATTTCTTCACTAATTCAAATCTTCTAATCTAACGATAACAATTTTATAAAGTTCCGATGACGGTATTATAATCGAATGCACACACGATTATAATACCGGAAGCCAAGTTGAATACAAATCGTGCGATATTTGTATTGGATTTGGCCAACCATCGATTTTAAATCATAAAACAAAACGAGTTATCACTCGTACAGGGGCTACTCGACCGAGTACATAGGCTACTCGATCGAGTAGCACCCAAAAAAATGGGCAGTAGCTACATCTAAGGACGCACTCGACCGAGTCAGATCACGACTCGATCGAGTGGGTCCTGTAACCCAGAAAACCGAGGGCTTTGACACACATTTCAAGCCTCATCTTTTTCCGACTTTAGTCATCAATGTAAAGACAATCACGTGACATTCTCCTTTTCAAAACCCATGCATTTCACGACACGTAGAGCGACTTTGACCGATCTTCTTCGAAGTGATAAGTCGGGACAAGGCTTAGAGACGTGGGATCGAACTAGCAATACGTCAAAGTCCCATGTCTCCGTCCTCCGTTTGATGTACAACATAATGTACATTTAATCGGGGTTAGTCCATCTACATATCTCGCGGTCTAGTTTACATACGGGTCCGTTTCTACCATTATATTGCCTTTTATTATTTCGTTTGTTATTTTTTATGTATCGTTGTATTGTGAACTCCGGGTTGTATTTCCGCCCGTGTAACTTGTACGTTATTTATTTTCGAGTTTCGTTTATTTATTTGCTTATCGCTTTATAAATGAACCTTGCATGCTAAATCATTTCGACCATAATTAAGATGCATTAAATGACGTAGTTCACATACTATTCACATGCTTAGCCCGAAAACGCTGTTTGCATATCATTTAGTCGTTTTACTAGCGCGCGTACACGAACACGAACGATGTCTTAGTAGAGGCCTCCATGTGCGGGCGGGGTTGGGTGTCCTTAGTGGGCTTCCCAACACGTACCCTCACCCCTTACTCAGAACCTTTGGTTTCCGGATGTCCGAAACCCTTGGCGCACGAGAGTCATTTTATATACGAAAGCCGGTGTAAACGGTATCGATATAACAATGCAAAGGGACGAGCCCCATAAACTCTGAAATCGAAGTGGGCTTACTTTGTGTGTAGCCCATGACGACATAGAGTGGGCTCGTATGGTTCCGAATAACCACAAAATTCGGTGGCGACTCCATTTTGACTTAAATTTCGAACCCAAGAACAATCTTACCACGAGATTCATTCGCCTACCCAAACCCGCGCGTGGCCGCGTCGGGGTGGACCTACGTCATGTCCACAAAATTATTATTTAATAGTTCTAATATTTTCGGATTAAATTTTATATTTTGAAAAATTTATAAATATTTTTCTAATAAATATTTATTAGAAGATTTTTCCGAAGATTTATTCTAAATATTTTTTTATCATATATAAATAAATAATTATATTTATATTTATATACATTTCGAATTATATTATATTTTATATACATATACATCTTTTATTTTATATATTCGTAAATAATATAAATATTTTTGTTTAATATAAATAATATTTCGGATTGAATTTTGAACATTTATATTAATATATAATAGTTGCAATTATATTTTATAATTTTTTAGATTTATAAATTGTAATTTATAGTATTTTGTATTTCCGGATTGAATTTTATTTTCGGTTAAATTATTTATAAATAATTTTATTTATTTTTGGATTGAATTTTATTTACAGATTGTTATATAATAGTCCTAATATTTTCGGATAAAGTGTACTATATGTTTTTTTGGAAGTTTTTTCAGGATTAGGTACTACTTACCTTTACAATAAACGGGGAAAACAAAATTAGCATTTCGGTATTTGATTTTGGAGATCAATTAATTAATCACATAGTAGAATTTTTTTAGTTCTTGACTACAAGTAATTGGCTTTTTATTTTCGAGACCAAATAATTAATTGCATATTTAGTTTTAAAAAAAAGTAAATTTGACACCGGATTTAGTTGGTAAACGCAATTCGCAATTAATTAATCGTGTAGTAGAATTTTCTATATATTAAAAAAAAATAGCGTTTGATTTTCGAGACATAGTAATTAATCGCATTAGAATATTTTTTAAGACAAAATTATCTTTTAAGACGATTATGTTGTTCGATCTTTCGTACACCCACATATTGATGATCACACTCTTTCGATCACATATTTCATAATTTTTGTCATTTAGAAAATTTACATGATACATAATGAACTAATGATCTTTTTTTTACGATAAAAGACGGTGTCATATGAGAATAGTTGTACTTAACGAGACACATTGTCCACAATTTATTGGTACCTCGATAATGTGGATTGTATTATGCAATAATTACTATTTATTAATAACTCCGTTTAAAATATACAACAATTAAATAACACGGTTCACATAATCAAAATAAATAAACAGAGATTAATAACGTAATGGAGTATATTTTACATAACCAACATGTAATTAATTCTTCAATCTCTTTCATAATCAACACGTAAATTTCTCATTTCCCATCACCTTCATTTTGATTTCCTAAAATTTATAGGGAGTAAATTTTTCAATGCATTGCGATTTAAAAAAAAATAAGGGATTTTCTACAATATACTATATACCCCTCTGTTTTCTCATTTTCTACCATATACCCCTCATCTTTGCAAAATCCTCACTAATACCCCTGTACTTATTTTAACTCACAAAACATGACCTAAACATCATTAAATCGTCTAATGATCCGTTAAGTGGCTGAGTTGGCGCTAGGTAAGACATGACATGGCGAGGAAAGACTTTCGATTGGCTGACTCATTTTCACTCCATTTTCCCCCAAGTTTTCCCTCCACTTTCCCCCAAATTTTCCCTCCACTTTCCCCAAATTCCCCCCATTTAATTAATTACCTCATTTTCCCCCTTTTATACTCTCACTTTCTTCATTTTCATCTTCACGCTGCAGCTGTTTACTCCACCCACATTGGTTGAAAATCAACCATATTATGCCTTGTAATTTGACCGATTGTCACGCTCGAACCACAACCTGCTGTGGACATGACATAGGTCCACCCCGACGCGGCCACGCGCGGGTTTGGGAAGGCGAATGAATCTCCATATGAGATGGTCAAATTGAAATTTAAATCGAAGAAGTAGGAGTCGCCACCGAATTTTGTGGTTATTCGGAACCGTTCGAGCCCACTCTATGTCGTAGTGGGCCGTATACAAAATACGGCCCATTTCTGATGTCAGAGTTTATTGGGCTCGTCCCTTTGCATATCGATACCGATGCCGACTGGGCGGTTAATCGTATATTGAATGACTCTCGTAGCCAATGGATTCGGACATCCGGAAACCATGGTTCTGAGTAAGGGGTGAGGGTACGTGTTGGGAAGTTCACTAAGAACACCCAACCCCGCCCGCACTTAGCGGCCTTTACTAAGATATCGTTCGTTTTTGGTGTACACGGGTTAGTTCGACGGTTGAATGATATGCAAACATTATTTTTCTAAGCATGTGAGAAAAATAAAGTGGGTTGCTAAGTCGTTTAATGCATGTTAAACTAATAACGTCAAAGTTATTTTAGCATGTGAGTTCGTTTTAGTCTAATAAAACGATAAAAATAAATAAAAAGCTACAAACACGAGAAAACGAGTTAGTAACGGTGAATAAATCGAATAAAGATGTAAATAAATAATATGCATGATTTTAGAAAAGATTTGATGACACGTGATTGATTAACACATGTTGACCGAGGTCGAAAAAAAGTATTAATTAAAATATGTCGCGAAAGTCGCATTTTAATATAAGGTTCGAAAAGAATTAAAAATAGAAAAGCGAAGAAACAAAAAAATAAGGGGTCGGCGGATCAGGCCACCGCGGGAGCCGCCTGGAGGGCGCGCGACTCGCGTGGTGGTCTGTCGGGTTTTTTTATTTTGTTCGAAAACCGTCAATTCTTATAAATCGCGTACAAATATGGATTAATTTATACTCGATTTATATTTTCGATATTCGTCGTATTCGATATTCGATTATGAAATTGATATCGAATAGTCGGAAGGATTTTATAAAAAGTTTTGAAAAACTTGTTTTGAACGAAAATAAAAAAAAAAAAGAATTTTGAACGAAAAAGATGTTAATTTTCTCCGCGTTAAAAATCATCGAATTTTGTTAAAAAAAGTAGTGATTTTATTAGCATCAACGAAAATTAATTTAATTTAGTTCTTGTAGATACGATATTCGATTAGAGAATCAGTATCGTATTTTAAGAACGTTATATAAAAAGGTTTTATCATCGAAAATAAATAAAAATATAATGCGACAAACAACCCATATTAATTATGCGAAGCGATCGACAACCCGTAAAATAAAATAAAAAAACGGACGAAAAGAGAGGAGAAAAACGTGAGAGAGAGAGAGAGAGAGAGAAAGAAGAAGAATCGGGTTTGATTTACACCCTCAACCTACATGCTTTGCGTTCTCGGTATAAGGCTCGTCGGACAGTGGCTTAGGCACGGGAGCGTCGAGATGATGCGGGTGAGTTAAGGTGTCGGTTTTTGGAGCGTTTTTGTGTGTGTGTGAGGCGTGGGTTCGGCCGGGTGACGGGACGGATTCGTCGGTTTCTGGACACTATTTCGGTATTCCTTCGGATGTGGATTTCGAGATTGTTTTTGCTATAATAATCGTGTATGAGTTGTTGAAATATTGTGTATCAAAAACTGTTGTTTTTTGTGTCGGATATAAGGTCCTATTTATAGGAATCGAGGTGGTCTTGTTTGTGTGACAGGAAACACCGGTTTGGATAGGAAATACGAGAGTTCGTAAGGAAATAAACTTCTCGTTTCTTAGGGGAGAAGCCAAGTATCTCGGCTGGTTGGGGAGTGCTTGGCCGAGTATTCGGCTGTCTCGGCCGAGTATTTGGAGCTCGGTCGATGTCTGATTCAGTTTCCGGATAGAATTCCTACTTGAGATCGAATTCTATCCTTAAACGGATTTGTTTAATATTATTCGAAGCTGATTTTTTTGGTGTTTGAGTCTGAATCAGCCGTGTAGTGTTACGGCCAGCTCGTGTGACTCGGGAAAAAATATCTTTCACCGGTTTTGACTCGGTTTCTAAAAGACGGTTTTACCCCCGGTGTCAGAATCGACCCAAATTAGTCTTATTTGACTCGAAACGACCCACTGGGCCTGGATTTGAGGTTGGTTTTGTAAGATTTGTACTCCGTAATAAGCCTAAACCAAATGTCCATGCTTTCGAGCTCATATCCGAGTCTATTAAAGCACGTTTGCGTCCTATCATCATCGGGTGTTTGGCGGGACCTACTATAGACACCTGGCGGTCAAAATGTGGGTGTCTACAGAGCCCTCACTCTAACTGAGGCTTGGACAAGGCGAAAGTCAGAGTAGCTACCAGGCCAATCGAGGATTAAGACCTAGCAGACTTTCAATCGGGTCGTTTAGAGTCCATTAGACTTGCGTGAAGGGCTCGCCAGCCATAAGATAGAAATCATACCTGGATAGATGTCAATAACAGCGTGGGGACTTTCTACTAAAAAAGTCTTGTATTTGTCTGTTTACAGACAATCTTCATCTTGAAATTGCGTGGGAGTTTGCCTTAGAGGCTATGGGTGTACCGCTTACTGATACGTCCCATCTTTGAATTGCGCGGGAGCCTCTATTAGAAGCTGCGGATGTACCGCTTACTGATACATCCGATTCCTCAGCGAAAATGTTGCTTGAATTTTCACTGAGAACTTTGAGAATTCTCCGGGAGTCTTGGGATACCTGTCTGTTTTACATGCAACATACAGATAAAACATCGACTCGTGCTGGGGAAGAAAATGATTTTTGGTTTATTTTTTTTGGAAAAAACCGATTTTTTTTTTAAAATGGCGGAAATTTTGAAAAATTTGGAAGAAAAGGAATGTTTGGGATGACTTGATTTCTGATCAGATTCTGACACGGATTCCTAAAAATTTCTGGTTAGGCCTGTATGCCTAAGTGAAGTGTGAGATATACCGACAGACTCGACTCTGGACGTGACCGGACGAGTCGGCAGATACAACTGGACTCCCTAAGGGTTGGAACGTGACTCGGTAGGGGATGGGCCACCTAAGATGACAAGACTCTTAAGTTGCGCTATTCCGTGGCTTAGGCGAGTGGCAACATGGTCGAATCCTCAGAGTGAGATTTTTTCCGTACGACAGGGCTTTGTGGTAGCAATGCCGTAGGCTGGTGTTCGTTTGAATATTTTTTTTTTGGTTTCGGGGCATGTTCCCAAAGTAGGTGTTGTCTCGAGTCTCTGACAGATTCTTGTCTTCGACTGGGCCGAGTACTAGGACACACTATAGAAATGAGGCTAGTTATTGAAAGTCTTTGGATTATGTGAGTGGATGGAGAACTTCTGCCAAAGAGAAGCCCCCGGGACGACAAAGCTAGCTGCTGAGAACATGACAGTGTCGTGACCAGAATGATGGTGCTTTTGAATGAGTGTCAATATGGGTGGTTGTGCCTCTTTTGAAAGGCTGCCTACGTATTCACGTGTGGTGAAATCAAACCAAGCCGTAGTTCAGTGTTGAAAAATGTATTGTGGTGCCTAGTTTATTAGGGCTTTGTGTGTAGCTAGCCATAGCAATGGTGTAGGCTAGGTGCATTCCCTAATGATGTCTTGATCAAAGGGCTAGAATGGTTAGGATGTTGATCCAGTGACTGTGAGCATTTTCCGGGGTAGCCCCCAGAGGTGGTGTGAACTATTTGGGCATGTTCTATGCTGACCGCAAGTTGAATTCCCGTGTTTGGGGTTGGTAACTGGTTTAGATGTTTTTGGAAATGTGGTGCTAGGAAGTAAGTGGCTTTGATGGTTCGAAATCTGGAGCTCGATTTTGTGGAGCTAAGCCTTCGAGGGTAAGGTATTGTAATTGGTAGAAAAGGGGGAAGTCGAGTAATAATGACTCGAACTTCGATTGGGTTGGTTTGATAATGCGGGATCTGGTTTCCATGTCTGACCCTAATGGTTAGGGGTATCCTATGGAGCTTGAATCCTCAAAATTCCGGGCTGTCTCTAGCCTAGGTCTCGAGGAGGTCTTGAGGGTTGTAATGTGGGAAGGCTAAATGTGGTGTTAGTTGACCAGCTTGATTGTTTCTCCCTTATTGAATGGTATGAGTATTGATCTTGAGTGGACCGTTGACCACGGTCATGGGCATTTGAATATTTTTTGTTGGTTGACCTCTTAGCCCCGGTCATGGGATCTTCATTTGTGTTGACCGTTCTGGTCGTGGATGCTCTTTTTTTTATGATGGCCTGCTTTTTTGTTTTGGCCTTTTGCTTTTTTCTTTGGACTTTTGATTTTTTTTTTTTGTCCAACTTTTTTGTTTTTCCTGTTGGTCAGACTAACACCTAAGGTAGGGATTGATAGTCTTATTGGATGAGTGTTTATTGTGGGAAATGAGCTTGCCTCCCGTCTTGAACCCAAACTAGGAGACTACCTAGATTCGTCATAGGATTCGATACCGCTCCTACTAAGGGTGGTTATGTGGCTTTCTATGTCAGACATGGAAAAGGTAAAGGAAAACACGGGTTCAGTTTCCTGCAGTCGTTATAGATGGGCCTATAATAGTCACGTGCATGTGCTCACAGTGTATGACGGTATTCATCATGTTCTCGGAAACACATAAGGAAAGTATATATGAGAAATAGAAAAGCTGATTGAATTTTGAAAAGAGGACAGAAAGCAAATGACTCTGACTCTGATTTGGAAATGAGGATGTAGGGTATCCGAGACTCGGACCCAGGCTTAGACTCGAATCGAATCCGGACTTTCGGATGCTCGGTTGGTTGTTTTTTTTTTGGTAAGGTCTTCGACAGGTGCCACGACTCGCCTAAACTCGGTTTTGCGCAAGTGCAAGAGAAGGAGTCGAACTAAACACGGCCCGGGGGGACGGGAATGACTAAGACTCTTGGATCGGGATACTCGAACGTTGACCTAGACAAAGTAACGACCGTGAATTGGACTCGAGCTACATAAGGGTAAATCCAAAAATGGGGGCGACCGTGTTTGACCGTGTCGCGTGCTCGGACCAACCGTGATGACTTAACCCTAGGTGACTCGAGTGTTCGTAGCATAGGTTCGACTTGGAGAAGGCATCATAAGGACACCGGTGTAAAGTACCCCTTAAGGTGACCGTGGTCGACTGCTCGGGTGAAGGACAGCCCCCGAGTGAGACTGAAGACCGACTCCTAGACGGGTGACTCGTGAATGGTGGGCTTTCTTTAGGATTTTGGCAGAATGGGCCTAGTCCCGTGTGAAGAAAGACCTACGTGTGAGCTAAACCCAGACTTTGGACTCGATTGTGTAAGTGGGCTTCCCTTTGTAGGAGTTCGTCCTACGTAGGTGGGCCGTGCCTTGACAAATAAGGCGGACTGGGATGGGGTAGAAACTCGTGATGTAAGATCGACGGAGTTTCGACGCTATGGACTCTAACAACTTATGACAAGACCCGACACTGCTAAATACGGGAAGTCCTAAGAAGAAGAAGGTTTGAAAAGAGGATTTGAATTTGAAAACCGAGCAAAGTCGGGTTGGATGGCCCGTTTTTTTTTTTAAATCGAAAAAAAGTTATCGGGCCGAGATTTTGGATTTTTGAAAAGGTTTGGACAGCATACCGGCTAAAAATAGGCTATTTTGAGTCAAAATCATAAGTCCTAAATTCGGTAGCTTTCCGGGTTTGAAAAATGGATAGTTTTCGAAAAAAAGATGCAAGTTTTTTTTGAAAACACGGTTTTTTGAAAAAAAGGATGAGACACGGACCAAGTAGCATGTAGTCACGGAAACAGTATAACGACGCCATGTATGCTCTTAGTCTAAGTCTCGGTCGGTCTAATAGGGTCTATACCAACAACGATGGCTTTCTCGTACTGAGGACGGACTCCCTAAGCCGAGTGGGTCTTAGGACATGCCGCAAACCTAAACGAGTTCCACCATCGATGTCTTTAGTGGGTCCAAGTAGGAACGCACCGTGGTATAGTGGGACGTCGGTCACAAGTAACCGGCCCGGGAAAGATTGGGTTATGCATGGCCCATTGAACTAAAACGTGTACATTACTATTCGAACGATTTCTTTTCGAGTCTCACCCTAGGGATGCCGATGGTAAGTGACTCATCAGTTAATCCCCAGCGGAGTCGCCAAATTATGGACATGACATAGGTCCACCCCGACGCGGCCACGCGCGGGTTTGGGGAGGCGAATGAATCTCCATATGAGATGGTCAAATTGAAATTTAAATCGAAGTAGGAGTCGCCACCGAATTTTGTGGTTATTCGGAACCGTTCGAGCCCACTCTATGTCGTAGTGGGCCGTATACAAAATACGGCCCATTTCCGATGTCAGAGTTTATTGGGCTCGTCCCTTTGCATATCGATACCGATGCCGACTGGGCGGTTAATCGTATATTGAATGACTCTCGTAGCCAATGGATTCGGACATCCGGAAACCATGGTTCTGAGTAAGGGGTGAGGGTACGTGTTGGGAAGTTCACTAAGAACACCCAACCCCGCCCGCACTTAGCGGCCTTTACTAAGATATCGTTCGTTTTTGGTGTACACGGGTTAGTTCGACGGTTGAATGATATGCAAACATTATTTTTCTAAGCATGTGAGAAAAATAAAGTGGGTTGCTAAGTCGTTTAATGCATGTTAAACTAATAACGTCAAAGTTATTTTAGCATGTGAGTTCGTTTTAGTCTAATAAAACGATAAAAATAAATAAAAAGCTACAAACACGAGAAAACGAGTTAGTAACGGTGAATAAATCGATAAAGATGTAAATAAATAATATGCATGATTTTAGAAAAGATTTGATGACACGTGATTGATTAACACATGTTGACCGAGGTCGAAAAAAAGTATTTATTAAAATATGTCGCGAAAGTCGCATTTTAATATAAGGTTCGAAAAGAATTAAAAATAGAAAAGCGAAGAAACAAAAAAATAAGGGGCCGGCGGATCAGGCCACCGCGGGAGCCGCCTGGAGGGCGCGCGACTCGCGTGGTGGTCTGTCGGGTTTTTTTATTTTGTTCGAAAACCGTCAATTCTTATAAATCGCGTACAAATATGGATTAATTTATACTCGATTTATATTTTCGATATTCGTCGTATTCGATATTCGATTATGAAATCGATATCGAATAGTCGGAAGGATTTTATAAAAAGTTTTGAAAAACTTGTTTTGAACGAAAAAAAACAAAAAAAGAATTTTGAACAAAAAAGATGTTAATTTTCTCCGCGTTAAAAATCATCGAATTTTGTTAAAAAAAGTAGTGATTTTATTAGCATCAACGAAAATTAATTTAATTTAGTTCTTGTAGATACGATATTCGATTAGAGAATCGGTATCGTATTTTAAGAACGTTATAAAAAAAGTTTTTATCATCGAAAATAAATTAAAATATAATGCGACAAACGACCCATATTAATTATGCGAAGCGATCGACAACCCGTAAAATAAAATAAAAAAACGGACGAAAAGAGAGGAGAAAAACGTGAGAGAGAGAGAGAGAGAAAGAAGAAGAATCGGGTTTGATTTACACCCTCAACCTACATGCTTTGCGTTCTCGGTATAAGGCTCGTCGGACAGTGGCTTAGGCACGGGAGCGTCGAGATGATGCGGGTGAGTTAAGGTGTCGGTTTTTGGAGCGTTTTTGTGTGTGTGTGAGGCGTGGGTTCGGCCGGGTGATGGGACGGATTCGTCGGTTTCTGGACACTATTTCGGTATTCCTTCGGATGTGGATTTCGAGATTGTTTTTGCTATAATAATCGTGTATGAGTTGCTGAAATATTGTGTATCAAAAACTGTTGTTTTTTGTGTCGGATATAAGGTCTTATTTATAGGAATCGAGGTGGTCTTGTTTGTGTGACAGGAAACACCGGTTTGGATAGGAAATACGAGAGTTCGTAAGGAAATAAACTTCTTGTTTCTTAGGGGAGAAGCCAAGTATCTCGGCTGGTTGGGGAGTGCTTGGCCGAGTATTCGGCTGTCTCGGCCGAGTATTTGGAGCTCGGTCGATGTCTGATTCGGTTTCCGGATAGAATTCCTACTTGAGATCGAATTCTATCCTTAAACGGATTTGTTTAATATTATTCGAAGCTGATTTTTTTGGTGTTTGAGTCTGAATCAGCCGTGTAGTGTCACGGCCAGCTCGTGTGACTCGGGAAAAAATATCTTTGACCGGGTTTGACTTGGTCGCTAAAAGACGGTTTTACCCCCGGTGTCAGAATCGACCCAAATTAGTCTTATTTGACTCGAAACGACCCACTTGGCCTGGATTTGAGGTTGGTTTTGTAAGATTTGTACTCCGTAATAAGCCTAAACCAAATGTCCATGATTTCGAGCTCATATCCGAGTCTATTAAAGCACGTTTGCGTCCTATCATCATCGAGTGTTTGGCGGGACCTACTATAGACACCTGGCGGTCAAAATATGGGTGTCTACACCTGTCAGCAACATTCTGCCGGAATGTACTTACAACAATATATACGTAAGCAGCTAAGCAAGTAAAATATTTGTGACCCAAACTTAAGGTACTTTGTATTCAGTGTCTCGGGATAGCTGAAAGCGAAAATTTATAATAGTCCAGCTATTGATCGCATTGCAGCTTTGTAAAATATATAGAGGTGTAAGCATGGAGTCGTAATGCAATTGATAATAAATAATGCTCAAATCATGATGTGCACGCATGCTTATTGCTGAAATCATGTTATTCAATTGATAATGAATAAGGAAGGAAGTTAGTTAGGCAAAGTTAGGCGAATAAGAAACCATCACCTGCCATCATGAGTTTATTGTTTCATTTCATAATCCTATTCATTTTCATGCTATTCATTTCATCATCCTTTTCATATTCATACCATTATCCCTGGACTTGTGGTTTGGTTACTGACACAATTACTACGGACTACTATACTTTGTGCAAAATTATGATAAGAGCATATAAATTATCCATAGACATATAAATTTGATAAGATTATCTTAAATTTCTGAAAATTGGATCATTACAATAGCATATCCATAGGCATTCAATATATAAAAAGAAAAGGGAAGAAGTAAAGAAGACGAAGATGAAGAAAGTGAAGTATAAAAGGGGGGAAATGGGGTAATTAATTAAATGGGGAGAATTTGGAGAAAGTTGAAGGAAAATTTGGGGGAAAATGGAGTGAAAATGAGTCACCCAAGTGAAAGATTTTCCTTGCCATGTCATGTCCTATCTAGCGCCAATTCAGCCACTTAACGGATCATTAGACGGTTTAATGATGTTTAGGTCATGTTTAGTGAGTTAAAATAAGTACATGAGTATTAGTGAGGATTTTGCAAAGATGAGGGGTATATGGTAGAAAATGAGAAAACCGAGGGGTATATCGTAGAAAATCCCAAAAAATAATAATACATAGTGTGGGTAAAAGAGTTGTTTCATTGACGATATAGGATTCTATATTTCTATCTGACATTTTTTTTTTGTCCTTTTTTGTAGAGCATCCGAGGCTAACTTATATTTTTCGATAGCTTGACTATAGAACTATAGAAACTTATAAATTGCAAGACTTTAGTTTCTCTATATTTCACAAGTATACTTAAACTTCAATTGAAAATACTTTATATCATTAATGTGCAGTTTTCATGGACTACTTAGTTGTTGTAATTTTAAAAACTAAATGGGGGAAAAAGGAGACTTTATTTCCCGATAATAAATGTAATTATTTATGTAAAAAAATTATAGAGAAAATTATCTTTATACAACTAAAGCGCATAAATACTCCGTAAATTTATGGTTGTTTATAGTATATATTACGACTTTGTCATTTACAAACATTGTCAATAGTTTTCTCCTTATTTCATTAAACAATTCATAGGATAATGTTATATATAATCCATAGGTCATAGGGTTGTATGTAAGTAATTAAAAAATTCCAATTTTATTATAAACATATGGATATGGATTTGAGCACAAATTACACATACATCAAGACAATTAATACATGTATTAAAGAATTATTTCCATAATTTATCACGGGTATCACATATTTGTTTATCATACACTCTTTTAAGTTTATATCATTCTATTTCTCTTTCACATTTGCTGTCTATTGTTTAACACTATGTCATGTATACCAAATAAACGTTTCAATCTAATGAATTTTCATGGGTATTACACTATCAATATTAATGGCAAGAAAAATTGAGTGGTAGCTGTTGTGTGCTAAATTTAGACCGTTTTTCCTCCCATTCAGACCCGTTTTTCCCTCGTTTTGCGAGTCTTGAGTGCGATTATCGCCATATTTTGCGTATTTCTTGCATTAGCGTCCATCTTGTGCGTTTTACGTGTTTTTGGTAGTTTTTCTATCATTTTGATAGGATTTGGCACCGAAATCACGATTGAGCTTTCACGAGCACAAGAGAAGGGAAAACCGTCCAAAGAGCAAAGCAGACAACTTAAAATTTAAAGTCATCCAATCAATCGACGAAGAATGAGACAAGAAAGAGGCCAAGATATGACCGCGCGAAATTTCACCCGGTGAGACACCACCGGGCGAAATTTCACCCGACGGTAAAAATGCCTCCCGAAGATTTTTCGGGACCTCCCCACCGGGCGAAACTGACCAGGCGAAATTTCGCCCGATGGAAAGAAGTGCCAAAAACGCCAAAAAAGGAAGAAGATCTGACCGGGTGAAATTTCACCCGGTGGGAATTATCGTCAAGTCCGCAGGGCAAAGTTTCACCCCATGAAGATGCTAAGGGAGATTGTCTCACTAATGGAGCATAAAGTGGATTTGGGCTTTAGGTTAAATACCCATTAAGAGATTACTATATATATGTTACCCTAGTTTGTTGCCCAAGGCATCACCATTCATTAGTGTAGGAGGCATCCATAATCATCCAACACTTCACCTACCATTAGTGTAGTAAAACCATCCTCTTAGTAGTAATCCAGTAATATTCTTAGTAATTTTCTAAAAATCTAGTAGTAATTTAGTAGTAGATCTACTTAGTTTCCATCAACAATTATCTAGATTTCAAGTTTGTAGAAGATTATTCAAGTCTTATTTGAAGATTTGTTGGGTTTATTGAAGAATTAATGACAAGTTCTTCATTTTATTCATCAAAGATTCAATCTTTATCTATTCAATCTTCTTATTTCTTGTAGATCTTCATAGTTAGTATATTTCTCTTCCACTCTCTAATCTCTAGTTTAGTTTTTAATGTTATTTCCTTATTATTGTCTTGTTTAGATCATATTAGTGTTGTTAGTTTCCTTAGATCTAGTTATTATGCATGTTGTAGTGATTTTCTCCTTAGTTAGTGTTTTATTGTCTTCCATTATGATTAGTGAGTAGATTTCTTGTTGGGGAGTTCAGGGATGAGGACTTGGATTATTTGAATATAGGGATGTTGGTGGGTTGCTTGCATGTTGGTTTATCTTGTTTATGGTTGTTATGTCATTGTTGTCTTAGTCCGGCCAACTAGACCGACCTTGACTAGTTTCTATCAATATAGGGAAACTCGGGGTAGAAATTACCAAGACTAGGAGCTTACCCTTATTCGCCGCGAAAGCGGGTTTTTAGGTGAGTTTACCAATGTTGCGACAAAAACTCGATTCCGATCTTCTTAGACTCCAAGTACCGAATCCCGACTTCCCCTAACACCTTTCCCTAGATTGATTACCTCTATCTATCATCATAGACTCGACCCTTAGAAAACCCCCATCTAGACATTAAACACACCACTTTAAGCTTTACATCGCACACCGTTCCATGTGGACCGACCTCGACTTACCACGATTACTCTAGTAGTTTTTGTGTTATTCCGAGTCTATAAATATCGTTTGATCCCCCGTCCTTCGTTAACGGTCGATCCGATTGGGAGGCGATCAAAATGGCACCGTTGCCGGGGAACGGCGAGTAGCTATTGTGTTTTTAGTTGTTGTGTTTGATTCTTTTCCCTTCTCTCTTTTCCCTAGTACCGCGAGGTGCTAGGAGTCTCACCGTTTAATTGAGTTTTATGCCCAGGAATACATCATCGCCATTGTGGTTCGATCCGGAGCCGGAAAGGACTTTTAGAGCATTGCGTTTTCGAGGAAATAACTCAACCACCATCATTCCACATCCTTCATTATCACCTCCTAACCTTAATCCCATCCTACCTCATACACCTTCTACACCTTCTACATCACACAATCCCACTCCAAATAATCCTTCCATACCTTCCACTTCACAAAATTCACCACCTACACCACCATCACCGAAAACACCACCACCAAATCCATCCCCTCCAAATTCACCAAATTCACTAAATTCAAATCCACCATCACCACCAATCCAATCAATGACAACCTTAGGTTCACATTCTCAATTGACACACGAAGAAACATCTTCTCCCGTCGATTTCGGAGAGATTCCCGAGAACTATGAATTGAAAGCCTCTTTGACCAACGCGGTCCAACAAGATACTTTTCACAATTTTTCTCAAGAAGATGCTCAAGAGCACATCGGTTCATTTAAAGAAAAATTAGTAGGAGCCCGTCTCAATGGATTAACTTCATGTCAATTGCATCGTTTATTATTTTCGAAGACCTTGAGAGATGGAGCTCGTAGATGGCTTCAAGGCCATCCTACTAATACTTTCACAACATGGGCTCAACTATCTAATGCTTTCTTGGAGAAATATTTTCCGCCTTCAAAGACTAACCAATATCGCATGGAGATACAAACATTCAAGCAAGATGAATTTGAAAGCCTAAGCGAGGCTTGGGAAAGATTTAGAGATCTATTGCGCAAATGTCCACATCATGGAATACCCGATTGGCTAACCACTCAAACGTTTTACAACACCCTTATATCAAGAACCAAAGAAAACCTCAATTCGGCCGCCGGAGGAGACTTTTCTTCTCTCACCGATGAGGCATCTAAGAATATTATTGAGAAGATGGCAAGGAGTGATTCAAGAATGGGTCAATCGAGAGATTCTAGAAAGAAAGTTGAAGTGAACTCATCCACGAGTTCTAACGAATTGAAATTCCAAACGGAACTTGAAGAATTGAAAAAGAGAGTGGATGACATGAGTTCGAAGCCTACTCCTAGAGGTATGTACCAAATTCAAGGGAGTGTTCCACCAAGGCAACCATCTCCTCCAAAGCAATTAACATGGGAAATTCAATGTGATCATTGTGGCAATTATGGCCATGATTCTAGCTCTTGTATTCCTAATGAAGAAGTTTATATTGAAGAGCCAAATGAAGTCCAAGCTATACAAGTATATGGACAAAGACCTCAATTTGATCCCTTTTCCAATACTTACAATGCCGGCACAAGGTTTCATCCTAATTTCTCTTATGGAAATCAAAATGTTCAAAACCCGATGCCACGTGCCCAAGGGAGTCAAATGAAGCCATTCAATCAAAGTCAACAAAGACCCTTTAATCAAGGTCCTCCAAGGATGCCCCCATATATGCCTCCTCATCAAAGGAGCAACTTCAATCAACAAGGTAGCAACTTCCATGTTCCTAATAATTACAACAATGACCAAAATCAACATGGTAATCATTTCAATCATGGATACAATCAAGGGTTCCAAGGTAACTTTCAAGGAAATCAAAGTTACAACCAACCACCATTCAATCAACCCTCTCAATATTATGGCCAATCGAACAATTCTCAAATCGATCAAGGAGGAGTCCCATGGGAAAATTATAATGATTTGCAAAGAACCGTTGGCCAACTATGGAATGAACATCAAGATACCAAGGCAAGGCTAAAGGTTTGGGAATCACAAGAAGCAACAAAAGCCTTAGCCGCCCCAATTCATCCACCCCATGGTTTGCCCGGACAACCCCAAAACCCAAGAGACCCTTCACACCAAGCAAATGCCGCCATTTTGAGAGGTGGCAAAGAACTTGAGGACCCATATAAGAACTTGAACTTGAACACCAAGAGTACTCCACCCAAAGTTAATCAACCAAGTGCACCACAAGAATCATCTCCCACTTCCCCCAAACAAAACCGCGGAATACAAGCGGAGTTTGATATCCTCAAAAATGCGGAGAATGAACTGAGAGAACAAAGAAAGAAGAAAGAGCAAATGGAAGCGGAAGAAGCAAAAAGAAAAGAGGCGGAGCGATTAGCCGAAGAAGAAGAAGAATCCAATGTTCCACCGCCTCCCGTTTTTGTCCCTCCATTGCCTTTTCCCGAGCGAGCTAAGCCACACAAAGAGAATGCTCAATTTAGCCGTTTCGTGGATATGTTAAAAAGGTAGAGTTAGCCTTACCCTTCACAGAGGTAATTTCTCAAATGCCCCTCTACTCTAAGTTTTTGAAAGATGTCTTGACTAAAAAGAGAACAATAGAGGATAAAGAATGTATCCCTCTCACGGGTCAATGTAGTGCCATTCTTATGAACGAAATGCCAAAGAAACTAGACGATCCCGGTAGTTTTTCCATCCCTTGTCGGGTAGGAAATGTTGTTGTTAATCAAGCTTTATGTGACCTAGGGGCTAGTGTTAGTTTGTTACCTTATTCTATTGCTAAGAGACTTAGTGTGGGGGAGATGAGACCCACTAGCATGTCGATTCAACTAGCGGATAGGTCCGTCAAGTACCCACTTGGGATACTTGAGGATGTACCCGTTCAAGTTGGTAAGTTCTTCATCCCCTCTGACTTTGTTGTCATGGATATACCGGAAGACACTATTACCCCCATTATCTTAGGTCAACCTTTTATGGCTACCGGCGGTACTATAGTTGATGTTAAGAATCGAAAGTTGTCATTTAACATAGAGAACGAGTCGGTAGAGTTTTCCCTTTCTCAAGCTCTTAAACAACCAATGATTGAACAAATGCATTCCATTGAAGTTATTGATATAGTTTGGTTGAGTATAGCTTGATAGATGATGATAAGCAAGAAGAGGAACCATTTGACTCTCCACCTCTTGAAGAAGAATGTTTGCATGATGAAAAGGTAGAATCACTACCTATGGGTAAGAGTATGGTATCTTCTCCTCCTAATATTGAACTTAAACCACTCCCCTCTTCCCTCAAATATGCTTTTCTTGAAGGAACTAATTATCCCGTTATCGTCAATGCTACCCTTGATGGACCTCAATTGGAAAAACTTTTAATTGTTTTGAGAAAGCACAAAAAGGCCATCGGGTATAGCATTGCCGACCTCCAAGGCATAAGCCCAAATGTTTGCATGCATAGGATCATCCTTGATGATGATCACCGTCCTTCGGTTGAGGGTCAACATAGGTTGAACCCCACCATGAAAGCGGTTGTCATGAAGGAAGTCCTCAAGTTGTATGAGGCTAACATTATATACCCAATAACCGGAAGTAAATGGGTTAGCCCCGTACAAGTTGTGCCGAAAAAAGGAGGAATAACGGTTGTTAAAGGAGAAAAGGGTGAGTCAATTTCTACTAGGACTATTACCGGTTGGCGCATGTGTATAGATTATCGTAAATTGAACACGGCCACCATAAAAGATCATTTTCCCCTTCCCTTTATTGATCAAATGCTTGAAAGATTGGCGCATCATTCTTATTTTTGTTTCCTTGATGGTCATTCCGGATTTCCTCAAATTCCTATTCATCCCGATGACCAAGAGAAAACCACTTTTACTTATCCCTATGGCACCTATGCTTATAGAAGGATGCCATTTGGATTGTGTAATGCGTCGGGAACGTTTCAAAGATGTATGATGGCTATTTTCTCAGATTTTATTGAAAAATCCATGGAAGTTTTTATGGATGATTTTAGTGTCCATGGTACATCTTTTGATTCTTGCCTTGAAAATCTTGATCAAGTGTTAGCTCGATCACTACAAGAAAAATTGTTCCGGGCGTCCACCTGGTTGGCGTCCTTGGCATATGGACGCCGACATGGCGTCGGAAAAAACCGACGGGCGTCCATAGTCAGACGCCAAAATTGGCGACCAAAATTGGGAAGGACGAAATCGAGGTCGACGGGCGTCGACAGGCGGACGCCATTTACCCCAAATGGCGTCCACTGTCGTACGCCATTTTGGGAAAACGGCCGTCCACCCATGGCATCCGATAGTGGACGCCCGTCCAGCTATTATTGGCGACAAATAGTCGCGTACCACCCTCTCCCCCATCACTCTCTAAAAAAAACCACTCTCTAACTCTCTTCCTCTCCTCGCCGCGCCATTCCTCTATTCCTCTCCTCAATTTTTTCCTAATCTTTGGTATGTTTCTTACTTATTTAGTTGTTATTCATTATATTTAGTTATTGTTATCGTTATTTATTGATAGTTTGCTAGTAAATATTGTTTAGGTCTAAATTTAGATTAGGTTGATTAGTTTAGGTCAAATTCGATTAGGTTGATTAGTTTAGGCCAAATTCGATTAGGTTGATTAGTTTTGCCCATCACAATTTTGATTAGGGTTTGATCAATTTGGTTGAATTGAGCTAGAATGACGGCATTCCGTGAGTTTTTGTGTCACTTAGGACGGACCAAAAGGTGTCGTAATAATGCCGGATTTTCCCGAAACCACTTCTATCTTGATCGGGGTTGTAATTAGGTGTTAGTGGTGCTTTCGGAGTTTTGTTATCTGTATCCGAAAATTTGGCCTTATTTGACCTGTTTTAGCTATTTTTGTCGGACCTAGGCCATGATTTTTTGTGTTTCGTTTGGTTATTTTGGGATTAAATTGAAGAATGTGTTAGGGTTTTCGTAAATTGCGATGAAATTGTGATTACATTTGTTATTAAAATCGGTGACTGATTTTTGTAAGGCCAATTCTAGAGTAATAAGACATTTTGGTTTACTTTGACGTATTAGTGATTAAATTGAGGAAACTTAGTTAGAGAAATTAAGTTCAAGTTAACTGGTAATTAAATTTTTGTTTAGTATCTTATAAATGAAGTTAGGAAAATTAAACTTTAATTTGTTATATATATTTTTTGAACATAGAAAATGAAGAGAATTGAACGGAAATGGATGTATGAGGGAAGAGTTGATAAGAAGAGATGTCCTACCGTCGAATTTTTTAGGGGTGTTGAATCATTTGTCGTGGTGGCTAAAAAGTCAGTAGATTATGCATCGAGGGGGGAGGTTAGGTGTCCGTGTACTAAATGCAAGAACCTAAAATTTCTTGAGGTCCTTGTAATGAAGGAACATGTAAAGCTTTTTATCTTCCAAATTCTAGTAAAATTAGTTGGTTTGACTGTCATCGGCAGTTCCTACCAGAAGATCACCCATATAGAAAGAATAAGAAGGCATTCAAGAAGGGTGAGGTTGTGCTTGATGACGCACCTGATCGACTCCACGGAGATGAAATATGGGAGTTGATTTCTGATTACCCGTCCACTGTCGACGGAACCGAGCAGGAGTTCAAAGACCTCAAAAAGTTGAAAAATGGTTGGTTTAAACTTAGCATATTCTTCGACCTACCATATTGGAGGACTTTGTTAATTCGTCACAATTTAGATGTGATGCACATAGAGAAAAACTTCTTTGAGAAGTTGATTCACACGGTGATGGATGTGAAGGGGAAGAGTTGTGACACTACAGGCTCCCGGCGAGATGTGAAGAATTTCTGTCACCGTCCTCAACTGCACATAAAACAGGATGGGTCAAAACCGAGAGCCTTGTTCACACTTGACAAGGCTCAGAGAAAGGCGTTGTTGGAGTGGGTAGAGAAGTTGAAGTTCCCTGATGGGTACACCTCCGACTTCAAACGCTGTGTTGATCTTAAGAACCTGAAGCTGCAAGGGTTAAAGAGTCATGACTGTCACGTTTTCATGGAAAGGTTGCTTCCGGTATCACTAAAGCACCGTTTGCCACCGACGGTGTGGAATTCTATAATTGAGATATCTCAGTTCTTTCGAGATTTGTGTTCCTCTACAGTATCAATTGAGGACATGTCTCGGCTCGAGGATCAAATTCCGCAGATACTATGCAAACTTAAGATGATCTTCCCACCGTCGTTCTTTAATTCCATGGAGCATCTACCTGTCCACTTGCCCTACGAGGCTAAGGTTGGAGGACCTGTTCGGTATAGATGGATGTACCCATTTGAAAGGTACGTAACTTTTAGTAACTTCATTTAAAAAAAATTAAGCTTAACTAATTTGTATTGATTGAAATATATAACTTGTTTATTTAGGTTCCTGAATCATTTGAAGAAGAAAATTGGTAACAAGGCTAGGGTAGAAGGTTCTATTTGTAATGCGTATTTGACAGAAGAGATTGCAAACTTCTGCTCCCTCTACTTCGATAAAGATGTCCAAACAAAAACCAAGAACCTGAACCTACGACATTCGGTCTCCATTGACCCCACTATTCCCGAGTTTTTTCAAAAGAAGGACGATGAAGGAACTTCATCCGTTGAGGGTTCTAGGACACTAGATGAGAAAGAGTACAACCGAGCGCACCTTTACCTACTCTCGAATTGTGAGGTCTTAGAGCCTTATGAGAAGCAATTTGTAACTGAATATGTCGCTGCGAACCCTGCCGTGAACCCTGATGACGTTTGGAGTAAGCACGACGAACATTTCCCGAAGTGGCTCAAGGATCACGTAGTTGCCTTAGACATACGTGATGATTTGGTTAGAAGTTTGGCATTTGGTCCAGTGCGAGTGGTTAAAACCTGGAACCGGTACTCGGTGAATGGGTTCAATTTTCACACATTCAACTACGGGAAGAACAAGGCTAGATGCAATTTTGGTGTGAGTGTGTCATCTCTTGATGGTGATGAGTACTATGGTATTTTGGAGGATATTTTTGAGTTGTGTTATGCTGGCAAAGAACGAGGGTATAGAGCTGTGGTATTCAGGTGTGAGTGGAAAGACAGCTCCGTGAATGGGACCCGAGTGCATGAACGTTACAAGATTGTGGAAGTTAATCACACAAGGAAATATCCTACGTACGATCCGTTCATACTCGCGCATCAGGCGAAGCAAGTCTATTTTGCTCCTTCTCCTTACACGAAAAATGACAGAAATCAAAGTCAATGGTGGGCAGTCTTTACGACTAAACCACGGGGACAAAGAGACAGTTCTCTGTTCCGGGAAGATGTTGCTTCAACTGGTACACGCTTATCTTCTATTGAAGAGAACATATTCTCCGATCAAGATCAGAATGAAGGGGCAGAGGAAGATTTTGAGGATGACGATGATGATGGACAAGGAAATTACATGGTCAGGGATGTTCCTGAGATCCTTGAGGAGGATGACGGACACGATGAAGAGAATTCGGAGGACGATCAAGTGGAGGGCGAGGAGACGGAGGAGGAGGATCAGACTGAGGAGGATGAGGCTGAAGACAATAACGACAGCGACGGTGACTACTAGAGTTGTTGTAGTAAGTTATATTGATGTTTACATGTTTACATGGTTAAGTTATATTGATGTTTACTATAGTAGGCTATTTTACTTGAATCAAGTTAGAATGTAATTGTTGTTTACATGGCTAATTGTTGTTAACATTGTTTAATTTTTTGGACGGTTAAGATAATGGCAGGCGGTAGATCGACCAGGAAACGTGGTGGGGGTAGTAGGTCTGCTCACACGTCCACCACGCAGCAGCAGGAGGAGATGGTCCCCGAAACGGGACCCGAGCAGACCGCTGAGCATGAGGAGGAGGAGGAGCAACAGGGGCCAGAGGAGGAACTGGAGAAGGAGATGCCGGTCGGTTTGTTCTCAAACTAACAGGCACATGGTAATATAATCTAACATGTTGATTATTCTTTTGTAACATATTCAGTTTTGGACTACATCTTGTATGATTGACTACATATATGTGCTTCACGACTCGGTGCAGGTTTCTGCACAAACAGGTCGTCAGAGGCTGTACTAACAGCTTCATGGTCGACAAAGGGCAAGGGTATGCATGTTGGTCTCAGGTACCGGCGGAGGTACGAGAGTGGTGGTTCAACCAATTCAAGGTACGTGGATTGTTTTTGCTACCGAGTTTTTATTTTATAATCTGGACTTTGTAAATATTTTTTATACTAATTATTAATCTGTCTTGACTGTATAGTTCAAGTTCAGTTGGGCCTCAGAGTTAGATGGAAGGGTCTGGGACCGGTACAATGAAACGTGCACACGACATTTCACCTGTGTGATGAATAAACGACGTACGCGGGGGACTCCGTTGAAGGACCTTAAAGGTGTTAGTTACTTTTTTTTTGGTAATCAATTTTAACAAATAAACAATCTAACTTCAATCTTTCACTGTATTAAATAATATATTGGGTCGTCATATTTTAGGGGACGCGTTGGAGAGATGGATCGCCTACCACGATAAGAAAGACTTTAAGGTGAGGTCTGAAATTGCCCAAAGGAAAAAGTTGGCGAACTGTGAGCGTGAGGGCCGTGCAAACCCAACACATCATCGGGGTTCTCAGTCTTCTTTCAGTCGTGCCAAGAGAGTATGATTTCTACTAATTAATACCGTACTCTTCCTTGAATAATCGTAAACTACATTTGCATAATTTATATTCGCCTAACGTTCATACTCATTTAATAGCTGCAAGTTGAGCTCGGGAGAGTGCCAACCGCGGCGGAGATATTCTTCGACATGCATGGGCAGACCGATGAAAAAGGGACTTCCTTTAAGACGAAAAAGGATCAGGCGACCTGGGTGAGTACTAAATATGTCAAATAAATCGCCTGTAGGTGGTGGACAACTATCTTCAATGATTTCATCTAATAATAAATTAAATTGAAATCGTTCTTTTGTACGCAGGACGCCTACCAAGAAGAGCTAGAGAGACTCGAGGCTGATCCTGATGTTGAGGAAGTCAACCCAAATGAGACTTGGTTCAAGGTTGTCAAGGGTTACAAGAAAGGAAGTGTGTACGGTGTAGGAAATGCACACGGTATGTACTTCACACCTCCCACATCGCGTCTGAGCACCTTCACACAAATGGAGTACACGCCGGCCAGATCTCAGCAGCCCGACCCGGAAAAGGAGGCCATGAAGGAACAGCTGAAGGAACGGCGGAGAACATAAAGAAGATGTAGGATGAGATGGCCATGTTTCGGGCCATGTTTAACAAATGCAACCAAGGTCCTCCCCCACCCCCTCCAGATGACAGAGACCCCTTTAGCGGGGATGGTGGTAACTCCGGTGCTCCAGCTAGCTTCACAGTTAGTTGATTGTTTTTTGTTGTTGTTGTTGTAACTGTATTTACGGATTATGTATCTTCGAACTAGCTTAGATTTGTGTACCTTCAAACCGTATGTTAAATCTTTTTTATATAAGTTTTTTCAGCATAAATGAGTCGAGAGATGAACTCTTTTGGTTAACTGAGAGCGAATGAGGTTGAGGTATTGTGGATAGTCGACATTTGTGGTTGGTTGAGAGTTGTGGATGTGGTTTATTTTGCATATTCTGGTTAAACATTGAACGTATGTTTACGGTCATGCAACAGCGTAAATAGCGTCCAATAACGGACGTCATGACAGACGCCAGGGGAAGTCAAAATGGCGTCCGACTGTGGACGCGAAGTGTCCCTGGATGGCGTCCACAGTTGGTCGCCAACTCAAGGAACATGACGTCCGACTGTGGACGCCATCCAGGGACAACTGGCGTCCACTGTCGGTCGCCACCCATGGCGTCCACTGTCGGTCGCCAATACCCTTGGCGTCCAATAGTGGACGCCCGTTTTAAAAATAGGCGACTGGTCGTGGCATCCGCTTTCTGGCGTTTGTTTGCGGACGCCCGTTCCTTTACAGCATCCACTGTCGGTGCCCACCAGGTGGACGCCCGGGACTGTTTTTCTTGTAGTGGATGTGAAGAGTATAGACTTGTTTTAAATTGGGAAAAGTGTCATTTTATGGTTGAACACGGTGTTGTCCTAGGTCATATTGTTTCTAATAGAGGAGTTGAAGTCGTTAAGGCGAAAGTCTTCGTGATTGAGAACTTGCCACCACCTACAAATGTCAAAGGGGTGAGGAGTTTTCTAGGTCACGCCGGTTTTTATAGACGATTTATTAAAGACTTTTCTAAAATTGCTAAGCCTTTGACTTCTTTGCTTATGAAAGATGCACCTTTTGTTTTTGATTACTCGTGTCTTGAGGCCTTTTGTAGGATAAAGACCGCTCTCACCACCACACCAATTATCAAAGCTCCCGATTGGAATCTTCCATTTGAGATTATGTGCGATGCATCCGATTTTGCCGTTGGTGCCGTTCTAGGACAACGGGTTGATAAGAAGCTACATGTGATTTATTATGCAAGCAAGACCCTAGATGAAGCCCAATCGAGGTACACCACAACCGAAAAAGAGATGCTTGCCGTTGTCTATGCCATCGAGAAATTTCAAAATTATGTTACCCGTTCCAAAGTCATTATTCACACCGATCATGCGGCGATTCGATACATCATGTCCAAAAAGGAGACAAAGTCCCGACTCTTTCGGTGGGTGCTCCTTTTACAAGAATTTGATATTGAGATTAAAGACAAAGCCGGATCAGAGAACTTGGTAGCGGATCATCTTAGTAGACTAACGGTTGGTAAAGAAAGCAATGAAGATGATGGTATTCCCATCAATGAAGCTATGAGATATGAGGCCTTGATAGCCGTTGAAACTATTACACCTTGGTATGCCGATATCGTCAATTTCTTAGTGTCTCACTATATTCCGAACGATTATTCCAAGCAAGAGAGGAAGAAACTACGTTATGAAGCCCGACGCTATTATTGGGACGAGCCTTATTTATTTCGCCGATGTGTAGATGGAATTTACCGACGATGTGTTACGGCCGAAGAAGGATATAATATTCTGAAGCACCTTCACTCGACGTCTTATGGTGGACACTTGGCCAATCAAAAGACAATTGCCAAGGTTCTCCAAAGCGGGTTTTGGTGGCCTTCCTTGTTCAAAGACATTCGAGCTTTCATTCTCACATGCGATGCATGCCAAAGAAGTGGCAATATTACAAGAGGAAATGAGATGCCCCTTCAACCTATCTTGGAGATTGAATTGTTCGATGTTTGGGGCATTGATTTCATGGGTCCGTTCACATCCTCTTTTGGTAACAAGTACATTCTAGTCGCGGTTGATTATGTCTCAAAATGGATCGAGGCCGTAGCTTCCCCCACCAATGACTCCAAGGTTGTAATCAAGCTTTTCAAGAATGTAATTTTCCCGAGATTCGGCATGCCTAGAGCCATAATTAGCGATGGAGGCTCTCATTTTAGGAAAGATACCTTTGAACACCTTCTTAGGAAGTATGGTATCACTCACAAGATGTCCCTAGCCTACCACCCTCAATCAAATGGGCAAGCCGAGATCTCCAACCGTCAAATCAAGGGAATTTTAGAGAAATTTGTAAATACACACCGAAAGGATTGGTCATTGAAATTAAATGACGCCCTTTGGGCATTGAGGACGGCTTACAAAGCGCCGATTGGAACCACTCCTTATCGTCTTGTGTATGGTAAAGCTTGTCATTTACCGGTGGAGCTAGAATACAAAGCCAAATGGGCAATCAAAGAGCTAAATTTCGATGAGAGTGTTTTAGGAGATAATCGCCTTCTCCAACTACAAGAATTGGAAGAACTAAGACTTGAAGCCTACGAAAATTCGAAGATTTACAAGGAACGAACTCGCCAATGGCACGATTCTCGAATTCTTCGTAAGGACTTCTCCGTTTGTGATAAGGTATTACTCTTCAACTCTCGCTTTAAGCTCTTCCCTGCTAAGTTGAAATCAAAATGCATGGTCGGGTCCATTCGAAGTGACCGGAGTGCAACCATATGGATCAATAGAGATATCTAGCCCGGAAACCGGGAAGTTTATGGTTAATGGGCAACGTTTGAATATTTATCATCCCGGTCATATTCGTGAGACCTTTGCTACTACGAAGTTTGGTGAGCTCCCATCGGGGAGCGTTGTTTAACCCCTTCTCGAAGTTGATGTAGGTTTGGTGGTATCCTCAACAACCACCTTGTATATATGTATCATATTTCTTTGAGTTTATTAGTTTTTTTAGCTTGAGAAAGATGATTGAAATTGGATTTCGCAATGGAGCGTAAATTTGGATGAAGATCAAGCTTTTGGAGAAGTTGTGGAGCTTAATTGAAGACGACAAGCATGTTTGTGGGAGATAATGATTATGTAATGTGAGTCGAGTCAATATTTGAATCCGTAGGTGATTATTGAAGAGCCATGAAATGGCAAGGCGGAAAAACGCAGCAAAGAAGACCGCCGGGCGAAACTTCGCCCGGTGAGACTCGACCGGGCAAAACTTCGCCCCACGGAAAGTTGCCAGAATTGCCGGAATTGAAGAAGATACCACCGGGCGAAATTTTGCCCGGTGAGATTTTCACCGGGTGAAATTTCACCCGGTGGAAAAATGTTGGCAAAAACGATTTTCACTACGAAAAACCGTCGGGTGAAATTTCACCCGATGGTGCTCGACCGGGTGAAATTTCACCCGGTGGCGTGAGCTGGCCGGATCACCTACACATTTACTCACTCACTACATTTTCATTTCTCTCCTTCATACTTACCCCAACATAACCTTCCCTCCAAAAATTTTACACCAAATATTTACCAATCACTTTAAAACTTTTCATTTCCCTCTTATCCACCCTTATTTATATCACCTTTTTCACCTCACTCTTCATTTCACCCTTTCACCCACCATAACATCATTAAATCACCTTCCATACACCCCAACATCCATTCATAACTTCATCTCCAACTTGGTGATTTATTTTGGGTTTTTGAAGAGGAGGAGCTAAAAGTTTTGGGATTTTCTTGCAAGCATATCATTATGGAGACAAGAGCTCAACAAGCCGCGCGCAAACAAGGTATGGCCTCGACTTCTAATCCTTCTAAACGTTCATCTTCTAATAAGTCTTCTAGGCCAAAACTTTTACCTTGCCCTAATTCGCCCCTTGCATAAACCTTCTCTGAAAAGAACTTTCAGAGTACTAGGTGGCCTTGTCCATTCACAATGGAAATCCTAGGTATTGAAGACGATATGAGAGAGTTATCGTCGAGAACAAGAACTAGTGGACTTCTAAATTTCGTGCATTCCACCTTCAAAGACCTTACATGCGAATTTCTAGGTAGTTTCACAATTGACAACCCGACCACACCTAAAGAGTTCAAATTTAATTTGTTCGGTATAACCCATTGCTTGAATATTTCCGAATTCGGCCTAGCTCTAGGTCTACCCACATCGGGTACCGGAATTCGTGAGCCTTTGAGGGGTGTACAAGCTAGTAGGACTAGGAGAGACTTGTGGAGGTGCATAGCGCCTGAACAACATGATTTCGAACCTAATTCAAATTTTACCGTTGAAATTCGTAACCCTTTCTATTCGTTACTTTGCTGAAATGCTTTCTCATTGATTGATACCGTCTGCCGAAAATATCATTAACCTCAATGTGTGTGTCTTACAATTGATTAGTGACTCTTTACTCGGTAACCCTTATCCCCTTGACCTACCACTTGTCGTGGCGTTACACTTTCATCAAATTATTATTGACCAACGCCCTACCGTAGACTGTGGTGGTCTTGTGACTTTGCGTCAAATGACTATTCAGACTAGACCCCCCCTACAAGAGTCGGTAGATTATGTGGTTCGTATGTGTTGTGGGTAAATATGTGTGGAGTCGGTGAGTCTTAATCTACAATTGTATGTCCTTAAACTAATCTTGTTCCTTATTCCCTGTCCCATCATTATAATCATTGTGATTGTTTTATCTTGAACAAAATTGCAAGCTGTCCCACCGTCCCATTGAATGATTTTTGTGGCCGTCGCGGCCTTGGTAATGCTCCCGGTCTTTAGGCAATGTGATTACGCCATTGACCCTTTGAAAAATCCAAATTTTTAATCAAATTTCTCAAATTTTCTTAATCCGGGCTAGGTGACGTGACTACACCTACGCCCAATTTTTCACCCTTTCATTTTATTTCCTTTCATTTTTATTTTCTTAGCCACTTGGCTAGGGTCTAGGTGATGTGATTGCACCTAGGCCTGCCACTATTTTACCGCTTTCCTTATTTTATTTTCTTTTTTTTTGTTTTCTCAAAAATTTTGAAAAACACAAAAACATTTGAAAAATCATAAAAATCCAAAAAGATTTTTTATTATTTTTCTTTTGTCTTTTTCGATCTTCCCCTACTTGTCCATTGAGGACAATGTACAGTTTTAGTGTGGGGGAGGAGTCTACTATCTTTTATTTCCTCAAAATTCTTTTAAAAATCCATAAAAATTTGAAAAACTCGAAAAATCAAAAACATTTTCTTCTCTTTTTCTTTTCTTTTCTCTTTTCTCGTTATGTTTCGTGTCCCGTGTATGGTCTTATTCTCTACTCTTACAGGTAACCACCACCTTAATAGCGCGATTTGAAGAGATTATGAAAGCACCCGCTAGGTAACTTCCTTCCTTCTTTCTTCTTTAATTTTGTAGAGGAGTTAGGTTGTTGCTATTGGAGGCTCTCGAAGTGAGCATTTTGGTGTTCTGGTTGATTGTGTGCTTGTATGATGATGGAGTATGGAGTACTTGACCTTGTGTTTTCTTTTATTTGTTTTCCTTTTCATGTGTTTCTTTTGTTTTTGTATAGTGTGTCTAGGATTAAAACTTTTCGAGAACCCGATTACAAACTTATTACAAGAGTTTACGTTCCATTGTAGATAACCCATTTTAGATTTTGGACCTTATTCTAGTAGAATGACTCTTAGGCAATGAATTTGTTGATCCTTTAGCTTTGAGTCCACCTTTTCTACTAGAGGTTTACTTCGGGGTTTGCATTTGACCACCTTGACCACCCATGGAGGAGTTAGGCCTTGGTTCCCTCATCCCGTTTTCTAGGTGACCTTGCTCGAATGACCATTGCACCTTTAGTCCAAATTTCTTCCATCTTTTGTGGGTTATCCGGGAATGGCGCGCGTTCTCGATTACCTATTTTTCCTCCACCTATACATCATCACAATAAGTTTACACCAAAATAACCTCCAAGCTTTGTTACAAACCACATCAAAAGGCCAAAAAAGGGCAAACCAAAGCAAGAGAAAAAGGGCATAAAAATATGAAAAACAAAGAAAAACAAAGGAGAAGAAAAGGAGCTTCAAATGAAAAATCAAATCATCAAAAAAAGTCTCCTTAAAAAAATAAAAAAATAAACCCTTTGATCGATTCGTCGCCGTGAAGTGCCAACTAGAGGACCGAGTCCCGAGGTCGGAAGATAGCGGTGATTAGTCGATCAACCCAATAATTGTAAACACTCCATCTTTTTATTTGGGCTAATTTAGGAAAATCGAGTTTGGAACGACCCTCTTGGCTTAGCCAAAGAGAGCGGGACTGCACCTACCTACAGTGTCGAACGAATCCATGGTTCACTTTTTCCACTCCGTTATACGCCCCGTAGTACCCCTTTAGAAGATTAGGCGGACCTAGGCTAAGTTATCAACATCTATATTGCTTAATTGTCATAGTATTAGACTTTGGTCCTTGTCTACGTGGGTCATTTATCTTGGAAGTCTATTGTTGTTTTAGGTAAGTAATCGGTGTCTTTCCCCGCCGTCTCGATGAGGGATTTGGTGTTTTATTTTTGCTTTGGATGCGTCTATTCTTCGTGTTATGTGTTTTTGTGTGTTTAGTCGCATCCACCATTCTGAGCAAGCCCCAACTTGCCTTGCATGGGAGTACTTTACCTCATAAGTATTTCGATGTGAGTTGAAGGGACGGAGCGGGCCCGTTAATTGCCCCGTATTGGCTTAGCATAGCCTAGCTAGTAGTAGTAGTTTGTAATTTCATTTTTGGGTCTTTGCTCGAGTACGAGCAACGGTTTAGTGTGGGGGAATTGTTGTGTGCTAAATTTAGACCGTTTTTCCTCCCATTTAGACCCGTTTTTCCCTCGTTTTGCAAGTCTTGAGTGTAGAGCTGTCAAAAACTGACCCGACCCGAAAATCCGACCCGAAACCGCCCGAAAAAAAACCCGAAAATACCCGTCCGAAAATGACCGAAACCCGAAAGAGACCCGACCCGATAATACCCGAATATATTGGGTCAAAACCCGCCCGAACCCGTTACTCGCCCGAAAATAGATAAATTAAAAAATATTGCTTTTATAAACTAAAGTTTCTCAAAAACAGTAAGAAATATTTTTTTATTTTCAAAATTTTAAGATATAATATTGTTATATATCTTTAAAATCATATTTTTATCACATGATTATTATATATAATGAGAAAAAAAATCAATAAATCGAGTCAAAGTTCGTCACATATATTCGTACCTCCTATAGAAATAAAATATCAACGTATATTAAGAAATATATTAAATAAAACATATCAATATCTTATATTAAATGAGATGATTAAGAAAATTAAGAATAAAAGTGTATTTATGATAAAAAAAAGTGAAGAAAATTAATGTTTTTAAAGTGCGTTAATAACCCGTATTTGACCCGAAACCCGTATAAACCCGACCCGTATAAACCCGTATTTTTCAAACCCGAAATACACCCGACCCGTATTTTACCCGAACCCGTATTGACCGAACCCGAAACCCGACCGCCTGACCCTTTTGACAGGTATACTTGAGTGCGGTTATCGCCATATTTTGCGTATTTCTCGCATTAGCGTCCCTCTTGTGCGTTTTACGTGTTTTTTGGTAGTTTTTCTATCATTTTGATAGAATTTGGCACCGAAATCACGATGGAGCTTTCACGAGCACAAGAGAAGGGAAAATCGTCCAAAGAGCAAAGCATACAACTTAAAGTTTAAAGTCATCCAATCAATCGACGAAGAATGAGACAAGAAAGAGGCCAAGATATGATTGCGCGAAATTTCACCCGGTGAGACACCACCGGGCGAAATTTCACCCGACGGTAAAAATGCCTCCCGAAGATTTTCCGAGATCTCCCCACCCGGCGAAACTGACCAGGCGAAATTTCGCCCGCCGGGTGAAATTTCGCCCGATGGAAAGAAGTGCCAAAAACGCCAAAAAATGAAAAAAAATCTAACCGGGTGAAGTTTCACCCGGTGAGAATTATCGTCAAGTCCGCAGGGCAAAGTTTCACCCCATGAAGATGCTAAGGGAGATTGTCTCACTAATGGAGCATAAAGTGGATTTGGGCTTTAGGTTAAATACCCATTAAGAGATTACTATATATATATTACGCTAGTTTGTTGCCCAAGGCATCATCATTCATTAGTGTAGGAGGCATCCATAATCATCCAACACTTCACCCACCATTAGTGTAGTAAAACCATCCTCTTAGTAGTAATCTAGTAATATTCTTAGTAATTCTCTAAAAATCTAGTAGTAATTTAGTAGTAGATCTACTTAGTTTCCATCAACAATTATCTAGATTTCAAGTTTGTAGAAGATTATTCAAGTTTTATTTGAAGATTTGTTGGGTTTATTGAAGAATTAGTGACAAGTTCTTCATTTTATTCATCAAAGATTCAATCTTTATCTATTCAATTTTCTTATTTCTTGTAGATCTTCAAAGTTGGTATACTTCTCTTCCACTCTCTAATCTCTAGTTTAGTTTTTAATGTTATTTCCTTATTATTGTCTTGTTTAGATCATATTAGTGTTGTTAGTTTCCTTAGATCTAGTTATTATGCATGTTGTAGTGATTTTCTCCTTAGTTAGTGTTTTATTGTCTTCCATTATGATTAGTGAGTAGATTTCTTGTTGAGGGGTTTAGGGATGAGGACTTGGATTATTTGAATATAGAGATGTTGATGGGTTGCTTGCATGTTGGTTTATCTTGTTTATGGTTGTTATGTCATTGTTGTATTAGTCCGGCCAACTAGACCGACCTTGACTAGTTTCTATCAATATGGGGAAACTCGGGGTAGAAATTACCATGACTAGGAGCTTACCCGTATTCGCCGCGAAAGCGGGTTTTTAGGTGAGTTTACCAATGTTGTGACAAAAACTCGATTCCGACCTTCTTAGACTCCAAGTACCGAATCCCGACTTCCCCCTAACACCTTTTCCTAGATTGATTACCTCTAGCTATCATCATAGACATTCCTCTAGTATAGACTCGACCCTTAGAAAACCCTCATCTAGACATCAAACACACCACTTTAAGCTTTACATCGCACACCGTTCCCTGTGGACCGACCTCGACTTACCACGATTACTCTAGTAGTTTTTGTGTTATTTCGAGTCTATAAATATCGTTTGATCCCCCGTCCTTCGTTAACGACCGATCCGATTGGGAGGCGATCAGTAGCGGTAAGATTGTTATTGAGCAATATCTAGACCGGGTTTAAAGGGTTTTCGTTTGAAAATGGTTTATTAATGCATGTTAAAAATATTAACTATACGGGTCGGGTTTATACGGATTTTTAGACGGTGTTCGAATCAAATACGCGTTATTATCGCATTTACGGGTTATTAACACATACTCTATTTGATGGGGGTCGGTTGCCTTCCATGGGTCGCCCGCCATGAGAGTCCCGGGGCAGCCCGGCCCAAAGCATGAAAGGGACCTGCCTGGCTGGCCAGTCAGCAGGACCTTGTCAACAATCCCAAGGAGTGACCTTGGAGAACCGTGCCGAGCTCCGAGCATGGAGTCGGCCCTCCCTGCCCGTCAGGGTCAGGCCACGGACAATGTGGTCGAAAGGGAAAAAGTTCCCCCCCTGCCTGTCAGGCGTCAGGATGTTCTTCCTCCCTGACAGGCTCAGGGGGGAAGGTTGGAGCCCTCCTGTCCATGCCTAAGGTAAGGGAGAATGAGTAGACAAGGTGAACCCACGTGTCACTCCCTCATTCTCTCTTTTTTCTCTCTCTACTCTCTCTAGTGGAAAACTATAAATACTCACCCATTTTCCACTAGAGAGGGCAATTAATTTTCTCTCTCTAGAATCTCACTCTAAAAACGTCACCTTACTCCTCACGAGTAAGGTTCGTCAAGCGCATTTCACGGACTGACTTAGGCATCGAAGAGGGTTCCCTCAGACACCTCCGAGGCCCCGTGCGCTCCCTGTGTGCAGGTGACAGGCCATCTCCGCCGGGAATGTCCGACTACTGGAGTGGGAGGAAAGAGAGGCTTGGAAAGCAAGACAACATCATCAAAGAGACATAAACTCAAAGATCCGAATCTGTTATTGGGTCAATTGTTTCCATATCGGAACACTATTAATAATCACATTACTTACACGAGTCGGGTTTAAAAAGATTTCGGGTCAAAACGGTTTATTAACGCACATTAAAACATTAATTATATGGGTTGAGTTTATACGGATTTTAGGTCGGGGATTCGAGTCAAATACACGTTATTAACGCTATCGAATTAAAGAATGTATACTGTCTTCAATTTTCTAGAATGCAAATATAATTTTATTCTTAATTTTCTTAATCATTCATTTTAAAAGATAGATACGTAGTATTAGTAAAATTAAACATATTTTTGATATATTAGCTAAACGATATATTCCCTCCATATTCTTGAATTAGTCACATCTTTTTCTTTTATGATTAGAAAAGTGGACTCATGGGCTAATTCAAGGAGGGAGTAACAAACATTGACTCTAATACATTTGAAACGTATTGTAATTTGATTTTGTCTTGATGTTGTTTGTAGGTAGCATTGAGTCCCCGAAAGTTTGAAGGCCGAGGATTTTACAATACGTGTCCTTCCCGTGATATTTTTAATTTTAGTAAAAATAAAAATAAAAAAAACTCGTGAATTTTTCACGGGTGTTACACTATTATTTGTTTAAATACTTTAACAAAGTTTTTGTACATACGGTGTAACTAATTTGAATAAGATTGAAAATATCAACAGTATAAGAGTCAAATTGTCATACAGGGTATTAAATAAATCATATTTCTTTTATGGATTGGTTTGAATCTTATTCATAACCGCTTAATCAGGTCTAAATTAGGTTGTCTTTGAAAACACGCAACAAATAGTACTTTTCACACGATTAGAAGTGCAATGTAGTACCCAAATGAATCATTTACATTGATTTAAAAAAACAAGGCTCTCAAATGCATTTTTAGTCCCCAAATGAATAATTTACATTGATTAGGCATTGCATAATTTGTAGTCCAGATGCAATTAAAACGACTATTCATTATCTACTCCCCCATTTATCTATACTTCTTCGAACCGAGAAAAAAAAAATCTCTGTAATTTATACTGTAACTCATAAAATTTAAATTCTCCTTAATTTATACTGTAACTCATTGGGAGTTGAGACTTTTGTGTGTCAAGTACTTCCTTCGAGTCTAAGATATGTCCCCTAGAGATTTTGGGGAAAAAATAAGAATGTGAAAATGTGTGGTTTAAAAATAGAGGAAGAGAGAGAAATAAATGGAAGGATATAAAAGGCGGAAGAGAGGGAAATAAATGGTGAGCCACATATTTATAGCTTAAACAGGAAAGAAAAAGAAAGAATGACTCAACCCAAAAAGGAAAGAGGGAACATAAATCAAACTCGGACGGGTTATGATTTATTGATTATATAAATATATTTCTTCGGAACTCTTACGGAGTATATATTGTAGATAAGATTTCAGTATAATTAATACGAAGTAAGTAGTATATGTACGAGTAACATTTCACTATAATCAAACGAAGCCAAAATATTCATTTTAACTATTTCACTATAATCAAACGATATTCAAGACAGGTCAAACTATATATTTAACTATTTTAATTTTGCTTATGAGTAGATTTAATTGTACTTCATATAATTAGTAAAGTACGAAATAAAGAACAAATTGTCATATTCTAGCAACAAAATTATCATTTAAGACGATTATGTTGTTCGATCTTTCGTACAATTAACCCACATATTGATGATCATACTCTTTCGTGTAATTTAAAAACCAATTTCGCTTTCTTTGTCTTTAAATTTCAATAAAAATGGGCAACCCGTGAAATTTTTCACGGGTAACACACTAGTAACATAATAAAAATCTTCTTTATATAAATTCAAGGACCAAAAACCATTAGGTGTCACCCTCCATATGAGCCCATTTGAGAATAAGTCTCCTTTTTGCATGTTTTGATTTTAAGCCTTTTAGTTAGTGTATAGTGTATTAGGAAGGTCTTTGCTGCATTTAATGTTAGCACAACTACCCAATCTCAGAATTTTTACTACACTTGTCGTTTTTACTCAATTGAGATTTACTGCACTTTTCGTTTTTCAATCAACCTAACACCATTAATTCAATCAATCTCGAAGATAACTCCACAATAACAATCAATCTCGATAACAATCACCATTGATTTATGCCACAAAAATTATTTACTCATCCCCTCCAAACTATTTGAAAACAATGCACTTGAAAACAATGGAATTTCGAAATCAAAAAAACAAAATACTCCCACACAAAAAAAATTACTGTATTTTATTCCCAAAAAAATTGTCCTTTCATTTCATAGCAATCTACCATTTTTTTCTACAATCTTAAATACTCCGTACTATTAATTCAAATTAATTCGTTACAAATCTTCCCAAAATCTTCATGAGAGGAAATAGAATGTTCAACTCTTAATCAAATAAAAGATTTCCACTTGAATTCCAAAGAAATCGAAATAGGTAATACTAATTATGTTTTTTTATGTTCTTCGTACTAGGACTTTTTTTTTCTTCCAACATCATTTGATTTTATATATTCAATCAAATTATACTCCAAATTATTTTATATACCCAAGTGTTGTGCTGGGTTGACCTAATTATTTTGTTCATATTCAATCGTTTAAGTAGTGGTTTTGCTTTGAGTTTTTGTTTTTAATTATAGTGATCAGTTTTGTTTTATCTGTTTATTGTGATTTTTTTTTAAAATAAATTTGAGATTGATTTCATTTGTATTTTCTTCATTTTGTTTTGCAGATTGTTTGGGTCACTGAAGATAGCAGTGGAATTGGTATGAGATGATTATAACTCATTTTTATTGATTAATCTTCTTAATGTTAGTGATTAATGATTTGGGTTTCAATAGTTTTGTACTCCATATATGGTTGATCAAGATTAATTTTATTTGTATTTTCTTCATTTTATTTTGCAGGTATTTTGGTCACTGGAGCTAGCCGTCGAATTGGTATGAGATGATTACAACTCATAGTTATTGATTAACCTTCTTAATGTTAGTAATTAATGATATGAATTTCAATAGTATCATATACTCTATATAGATTATCAAGTTGATTTTTTTTTTAGTTGAATAAGATGAAGTAATTTTTTAATTAAGAATTTTAACTTTGTTGACGTTAGGGTAAACTTTGTTGACGTTGTAATGAGAGTAAGGGTAAACTTTGTTGATGTTTTTAATTATAGAATTTTAAAGTATTTTAATTTTTAAAATTTTTGACGTTTTTAATTTAGAATTTTTTGATCATTTTTAATTTAGTACGAAATATGTTATTTTTCGACTTTTTAATTTCTTAGATTTTTGTAAGTTTTTATTTTACTATTTTTTTTAAATATTTCTATTTTTTGACTTTTTTAACTTTATAGTACTTTAATATTAGAATTTTAATCTGAACCCTGTTTGCCCAATTACTGTTTTGTAGGTCGATAATATATAAGTGAAAAGGAGATACGCAAAGATCTCAACCTTACAAAACTTGAAGTCGACTTCGATTCCGGGTCATAAATAATCCAGTGTAATGGGCGTAAAATTTGTCATATATATTCGATTGTTTCAGACCCAGCTCATTTATTCACAAGTGACTCCTAAATTTGTGCATAATTATGTAATTAAGCATGATTTTGTTTTCATTTGTTTCAGTACATTGTACTCCGTATATGAATCAGATTATGAGTTTATATATAACGATTTTATCAGTTCAACTTTATTTCTAATTTTTATTATGATTTAAATATTTTTTGTAATTATATAGTTATACTCATCACTCTGTCTTAATTCGTTTTATTATGATTAATTAATTGTAAGTAATTGTTCCGTATCAAATTATTTTTTTATTAAAGGAGAATAACTTAGAGAATTGATTAATTTATTTCATAAATAATTAGTTTTAAAATAAGAAGACAAATCAATTACTTTTTCATTTTTTCCATAACATTCACCTCCTCCATTTCTCTTTTTCATTCCTCCGTACAAATATTTCAACTCTTCATAAAAATTTGTAGTTTACTTCCTCTATATTTATCTTTCCCTATAAATTTTTATTCCTTCCCCTAAATATCAAAATCTTGAAAATTGGCCTCCAATTAAATTAGTAAGTCTTCAGTTAAATTGACCTCGAAAATTATATTAAAGAATCAATTACAAATTATACCGTTGTGAGTGGTAAAACTTCACTTTCAAATAATCAATTAACTAGTTATAATGCCTGTGCGATGCACGGGTGCAACAAAAATGCTACCAAATCATCCATAATAATGATAATACTTCATTTTATAATATTGACTGTGACGAACTGTTTATGATAATTTCGAATAATTGTAATTTTGGAGTTATTGATAATAACTCGACCCGTGACTCGTATAACCCGACCCGTATCCTGACTCCACTCGTATAACTCAACCCGTGAGCCGACCCGCTCGACTTGTTTGACTGGTCTAGTGCCTATATTGATTACTTACTTGGATAAAAAAAAACGACGCTCATCAAAGTAGTAGGTCATGTATCTGTGAGCAATATTAATACGTCACAATCACAAATCATCTGTGAACATTTAGTTTATCTATGTCTTTTACTTTATAAGATTATAATCATTTGACTTTCTCCGTCAAATATTTTGTATGTATGTCATCATCTCGCACTATATTCGACCCTACCCGCCTGACCCATTGTTTTTAGGGTCATGAGCCCTTTTTTCTTGAGCCGTGACCCATTTGACCTAAACCAAGCTAAAACATTTAGTCTAAAAGCCTAGTTCGACTCAATCTATTACTCTGCCTAGATTTTGTTAAAATTCTAATTATAATTTTTTAGTTATACGATATAACTAATTTTATATATTATTCTTTTTATCTGAATATAACTTTATGTCTAATCTTAACATAAATTATCTAGCAATTTTAGTACGTTACTCTCTTGTAAAGTTGTATATAGGGAGCCTAACAGAAATTGTTACTTTTGACAAACTTGCGACGGGTCAAGTACTATCTATGTGGGGTAGATAAACTAAAGCAAAATACTTAGTAAATGACACTTTATTTTGTCTTATCTACCCAATGGGTAGTATTTTTCCCGTCGCAAGCTTGCGATTCTGTGACAGATATGGTCGTCACAAGGAACACTTGTTGGGAGATTAAATTTGTGTTATCGTGTTAAATAGTAATGTTACTATTAGACTCAACAAAACTTGACCTGACTTGTAACACGATCCGCTCAACCCGTTTATTCATAGGTTAAGAGTCAAGACATCTAAATCTTGATCCGTGACTTGATATTTTAAATTACAAATATAAATCAATATTCAATTTAATACAACATTTTTTATCTTTTGATAGTAAATAATTATTAAAATAGTTTTAAAAATTCATTGTAATATAAACATTATAATAAAGGAGTATAAAAATAATATTATAAAAATAAAAAAAAGGTAATATCGAAAATATTACTCCGTTCTACTTAAAGGTAAAAAAAATCTACGTTCGAAACTATTTTTTAGCTGTATTCTAAGCATAATCCGTCTCGTGACCCGTATAACCCGACCCCTATTTGAACCGACCTGTAGTCTAACCCGACTTTATATCCTATTTGAACCGACCTGTAGTCTAACCCGACATATATAAAGTTATTTAAATAAATTATGTAGTTTAAAAAGGTTTGAGACTACATGTCACTTTAAATATCTGTAGTCTAACCCGACATGTATTCATTTTGTTTTTATTTATTTAATTATTCTATTTAAGTGTTTTAACTTCATTAAATTCTGAATTAGTTAAAATAGTTTAATCAAGTTTGCAGTGTTCAAAATTTTTAAATACTTAAATATGATAAATAATTTAAGTTTGTATTTAAGAATTCTAAAACTATTGGAGATTATCAACGTCGCTCGAAAAACGTATCGTTTAATTATATTGATAATTGATGGATTGATTGATTGAACATAATTTTTTTTTTATATTAATCAATTTATTTGAATATGATTTTGTTTCTAATTTTAACTTAAATTATCTAGCGCTCTTATTAGTATCTATATTGTTTGCTTATAAATCAGGAGACTAAAGTTATACTCTCTAGTTTTTACATAAAATTGTAATTCCTCACATCTTATTTTCGCAAAAATGTAAATCCAATTCTATTAGGATAATTTTATCTTAATAAATATATCTACTTATATATTAGGATAATAATTTTATTTTAATAATAATTCTCCAAAAATGACAATTATTTGAAATAATCATAACCATTTTACGCGTTCCACGCGGTGTCTATTCAAATTTTGTTGTTTTCTGAGGTGGTAATTGACGGTTTATATAATGGTAATTCTTTGACTCTTAGGGGTGTTTTAAGGATTGTTTTGTCTAATACTAATAGTCAAAGGGTATTATTTATTATCTAATACTAAAACAAATAAGAGTATTATCTATCATATCCACTTTTAATATGGATAATATTTAAATTGGGGATTACTCATCGTCGTCGGCGATTTACTTAACATCGACGGCAAATAGGATAGTAAAGGACCATATCGCCCTTTGTTTAATTACTAACTAAACACAATCTAAATTAACCTAACTAAATTATATTTAACCTAACTACTATTATATTATCAAGATTTACTAACTAAATTAACCTAATTACCATTATTTAACCTATCACTAATTAACCTCCGAAAGTAGCACTATTATATTTAAATTAACCGAATCTCAGCGGAATAACATCGAAACGCTTATATTTTGATTTTTCCAATAACGTTGACAATTGTCCAGAATGTCGAACACGGTTAAAAATTTCTCTTTTGATTTGAATTTGCCGTATACCGAAAACGATTCGGAAGACGACGTCGTTGACGAGAGGTTAGTTTTAATTTCCCTTGTTATGTACGCGGTGTAATTTCATTGGTTATTGCGGAAAAAGAAAAGACAGTCGTGAACAACTTTTGATGATAATTTTTTTTTTTGAAGTTGAAAACTCAATTGCAGTTGAAGGAATGAAAGAGATGAAACCAGTGAATTAGAAAATATTTAGAAAAATAAGGATCTTGACGGTTGGATACAGGAGATGAAACAAGTGAATATTTGTTTTTTTAGTTAAGGAAGGAAAGGGAATAAAGGATAAAATAGGTAGATTATGTAAAATTGTCGACGATTCTAAGTAAATCGCCACGACGAGAAGCGAAAGTGATTTAAATTCTTAGTGTTTCATAAAAGTTGGATTCTCTCGAAAAAAAGCTTCCTTTAATTATATATATTGATATTGATTCATCTCGGTAGACCTCCACCCTCAATTAATGTATCAAAATATTACGAGTATTAATTCTTATCTCAATGATGTATAAATATTACGAATATTCATTTTCCAAAGTACTAACAAAAACAATCTTTCATTATTTTCCGTAATTTAAATTTTAGAATTGATAATTTTTTTCATATCTAATATAAATTTTTATAAGTACTACGAATTTATTTATCGCAAGAAAATTGTCCTTCATCAAGATTTGATTTCACGGTAAATAAAGTAATTAATAATTTTTAGTATATTAATTAGAGAATTGATTAATTTATTTTTAAAATAATTAGTTGGACAAATTAACACGCCCAAATTAATGCTATTAAGGTATCAAGACTTTGTATATTTATAAAAAAATACAACTGTTTCCATTAAAGAAGAAACCAACACACTATTAATTAATATATAGTCAATACCAATATATAAATACAAGTATTAAATGAATCTCGGTAACATTAAAGAATCAATTACTAATTACATTATTGTTAATGCTAAAACTCCACTTTCAAATAATCAATTAATTCATCTCGGTAAACCTCCACTTTCAATTAATGTTTCAACTAATTGAAGGACATTGTAAAATATGATTTGTCTGTTCGTTGTTCGCCATTTATTCTATACTAAATTCTACTGTTTTCTTTTTTATTTTATTTTTTGGTTTTAAAAATTACAGTCAAATTTGTCGTCACCGTCAAATACAAAACTTCGCTTTCTCTACATTTGGATGATCATGAATTTTCACGGGTATCATCAAAATAGTATTTTTCCACCCAGATTCATAAATGAATCAATTTTAGAGTTCAATGGAAAAAACCGAAACCCTCATGATAAATCACGGGTGTTACAATATGAATATATAATCAATTTTAGAGTTCAATGGAAAAAACCGAAACCCTCATGATAAATCACGGGTGTTACAATATGAATATATAGTTTGTGTGAGCGAATGCGTTTTTAATAAGTTGCGTATATAATAACCCTATAATTTATCACGGGTCGGGTGGATATTTAGGGTCGTGGTCGTGGGTCGAGTCATGCATGTAAATAATAATTGTCTAAAAAAAATTATTTAGTTTTACTTAGACGGTCAAATAGTTTACGAACATTAATTATTCGACTTAGGCTTGCAAATAAGTCACATATTCACTTGAAAGTAATACAATCAAATTTCATTATTTGAACAAAATAATTTCAATAAGTTGTAAGAATATATGGAAAAAATGAAAGTGTTGCTCCATAAATTGAAAATTGATGACATTATGTTTTGCTTTTAAATGATGACCCTAGGTAAAGAGTTGAATAAATGAGAGAATTCATGTTTTACATTTGTATGATATTTAATTTTACCTATGATTAAAATATTTTTCGTATTTTGTATGAATGGTGCCAAATGCATGTTGTACAAGTACTCATTGTGACTTCATTTGTTCTTCTTATGCTTACGATAAAATTTACATTTATCATAAACTCTCCGGGATTGTCCTTTATCTACATACTCACGGGGTTTTTTGACTTCTATATTAAACAAACTGTGAAATCTTATGCGTCAAAATTCAATTCATCCACAACTCATCCGCATATGGATTATGATTTTCCCTTTTAATGCCAATAAAACGCCTCAACCCCGTGATTTTTCACGGATCATGGGCCGTGTTTGGTCAACATACGTGTCAGAAATAATTATATGTCCGATTATTCAGATATCGTCATTTCATTTACGTGTCACTGTGTGTAGAAGATCTTTTTTTTTTTGCATTAACGTGCCTAAATAAACCCGCTCAACCCGTGATGTTCACGGGTATAACGCTATATAATGCTGTCCATGGACTTATAATACAAACATTTCAACGAATTCGATGTATGTTGTTCGATCATTCATATACCTATTAACACGCATATGGATGATCACCCTCTTTCGCACATCGAAGACCAATCCCGCCTTCCTCCATTAGGAAATATTAATAAAAATACTGCAACCCGTGAAAGTGTTCACGGGTATCACACTATATATAGAAATAGGTCGTCGTATCCTAATAATATTTAGTATACTTTGTCACCTACTTATTTTGATATTAACCTTCTAATCAACCAATTAACATCTAATACCAAACACTTGTACACTGTATTATACATTTTTTATAATTCATTCTTTATCTTCGTTAACAATCCATGACAAATTGTACAATTTTTTTATTAGTTCGACCAATAGTTAACCTAACCAACAATTCGTAGTCGGGTCATAAATCTTTCTTACGCAATTTCTATTAACAATTTAGGAACCACAACCCGTGAAATTTTTCACGGGTATCACACTAGTTTATATAGAATTTTTCCATCGACATTGCCCAAAAATAACTCATGGAGTCATGGGTTTCCCCTAGCTATCTTTGAGTTATTCCAAAGTGTCCCATAATTTTGTATCCTCTTTATATTAAAACAGAAACCACTTCCCACTTTTTAAGACAATATGAGGCTCCCATTTTGAAATAAGCCTCATTTTTTACACTTTCTACTTCTCATCCAGTGTGAACACAACTTTGTATGCATAAAGAGTAAATGCCTCACAGCAGCCGTATTAAATACTCCAAAAATGACCGATGACAAGGTTCGAACCCGCGCCCTCTGAGGCAAATCACATCTTACCTAACCACTAAGCCACTTCGCTGACTATGAAAAAATAGTACAAAAAACATATACTACCTTTCATAATTGTGGTTAATTGATCTTCATCAGTGCGCCTCTTCATCTTTCCACTTCCTCATTAATTGATCAATCAATTGATCAAATACATCTCGAAACCTGATCAATTCCTCTTCACCTTTCTCAATTGATCATTCAATTCACCCTCCTCGAAAATGCATCACCAATTCAACCTCCTCGAAAATCCGATTCTTCATAACTTATTCTCCTCTTCCCAACTATCCCTCTACTTAATAATCCATTATCTCACTTTTTCCAATTTTTCAATCACATCAATTCATACTATAAATAAGATTCTAGGCATTGCAATCTGAATTCAAATCGTAAAATCTGAAGGAAAAAAAAAACATCTATTTTAATTTGCATATTTAGATATGTATGAGTTTCGTTTTTCTGATTTATTAATATAATTGCCAATTGATGTTATAGAAATCTGATTTTGTTTTTTAAATTGATTGGTGAATTTTCAGGCAGAAGAAAGCCCAAAATATTAGGGAAATTGAAAGATCGAATCATCCTGGTAATTTTCCGATTTTTGATTTAGTTGATTTCATGTACCGATTTGTTTTATTTTTAAATTCAATCGAGATCAATTTTTGAGATTCAATGACAAAAAAACTAATTCAGTGAATTTGTATTTTCGGTTTTTAATGTGTATAATAATCGACCCTGATGTTAATTTTTGAGTTAGATATTTTTTTTTTCGAGGTGATGATGAATGAGGATTATACAATGAATTTCGTAGAGGTATTTTAGGAATTAAAGTCAATTCATTGTTTTATAGCTATTTGTTTAATTATCTTTTAGGAGATAATATATATATATATATATATATATATATATATATATATATATATATATATTTTTCGAGTTATATTATATTTTATATACATATACATCTTTTATTTTATATATTCGTAAATAATATAAATATTTTTGTTTAACATAAATAATATTTCGGATTGAATTTTGAACAATAATATTAATATATAATAGTTCTAATTATATTTTCTAATTTTGTAGATTTATAAATTTTAATTTATAATATTTTGTATTTTTGGTTTGAATTTTATTTTCGGATAAATTATTTATAAATAATTTTATTTAATTAGATTGAATTTCATTTGAAAATTGTTATTAAATAGTTCTAATATTTTCGAATTGAATTTCATATTTTGAAAAATATATAAATATTTTTCTAATAAATATTTATTAGAAAATTTTTACCCGAAAGAGATTTATTCTAAATGTTTTTGTTTATCATATATAAATAAATAATTACATTTATATTTATATATATTTCGAATTATATTATATTTTATATACATATACATCTTTTATTTTGTATAATCGTAAATATTATGAATATTTTTGTTTATTATAAATAATATTTCGGATTGAATTTTGAACATTGTATATTAATATACAATACGGTTAATTATATTTTCTAATTTTTTATATTTACAAATTGTAATTTATACAGTATTTTATATTTTCATATTGAATTTTATTTTTGGATGAATTATTTATAAATAATTTTATTTATTTCTGGATTGAATTTTATTTATAAATTATTATTTACTAATAGTTTTAATATTTTCGGATTAAATTTTATATTTTAAAAAATATATAAATATTTTTGTTATAAATTTTTATTAGAAGATTTTTAACTGAAAGAGGATTTATTCTAAATATTTTTTATTATCATATATAAATAAATAACTATATTTATATTTATATATATTTCGAATTATATTATATTTTATATACATATACATCTTCTATTTTATATATTCGTAAATAATATAAATATTTTTGTTTAATATAAATAATATTTCTGATTGAATTTTAAACATGTATATTAATATATAATAGTTCCAATTATATTTTCTAATTTTTTAGATTTATAAATTGTAATTTATAATATAATATTAATATATATTATAATATATAAATTGTAGTTTTTCACCCCTCACTAATTAATATAATATTCATCTCTCCTACTTTTTCACCCCATTTTTCTCATTTAATATTCTTCTCTACTACTTTTTCACCCACTTTTTCTCATTTAATTAATATAATATTTATCTTTCTTACTTTTTCATTTCACCTTCCATATTTAACTAATACATACTACAAGTAATTGGTTGTATATTTTCGAGACGAAATAATTAATTGCATATTTAGTTTTTTTTTTAAAAAAAAAAAATTGACACCGGATTTAGTTGGTAAACGCAATTCACAATTATTTAATCGTGTAATTTTTTTTGTATGTTAAGAAAAAATTTAGTGTTTTATTTTCGAGACATAGTAATTAATCGCATTAGAATATTTTTTAAGTTGGTACCGTTTTAATTTTATTTGGTACAAGATTTTTTTTTTGTAATTAATCGCATTACAATTATTTAATCGTGTAGTTTTTTTTGTATGTTAAGAAAAAATTTAGTGTTTGATTTTCGAGACATAGTAATTAATCGCATTAGAATATTTTTTAAGTTGGTACCGTTTTAATTTTATTTGGTACAAAATTTTTTTGTGTATAACAAGATTTTAGTTGAGGGAGGGCACTTTTTTTTTTTCTCCATGTACTCTATATTTTATTTTCTAAAATTATGTCACCCAATGAAAATAATTGATACTATTTCTCTAATTAATGCCCCAACCTTCCATTTTCCCACTCTTGAAAAAATTTAGTAACCTTAATTGCTCTCCATAAATTAGTATTTTTCCCATAAATATATTTCCCCTTTTCATAGACTTTTCTCCCCTCCCCATAAATTGATTTTCCCATAATTTTTTCCTTTATTAATATAATGAACAAATGTATCAAAATCACTATTAACAGACTTAAATATTGAAATTAATTGATGCGTTGCGTCGAATCTAAATTAATTACTCCATACAAAAAGATAAATTAATTGGGCCGGGTTTATACGGGTTTCGGGTCAAATACGCTGGATCGGGGTTATACAGGTTTTGGGTCGGGTTTTGGGTCAAATGCGCATTATTAACGTATTTGAAAAACGTTAATTGTCTTTACTCTAATGTAAATCTAATTTTATTTATTGTTTTCTCAAGCATTTATTAAAAAAAGACGATACTCCGTATTAATAAGGATAAACGTGTGTTATTTAATACTGCATTCGTTTAAGTATATCGGCATATATTGTAACTTGAATTTACACATATATAACAAACTTTGACTCAATTTAAAATTAAAAGAAAAATTACATCAAAAATTGTTAGGTTTAAAATATCAAAATAATAAAAGTATACAAAACAATTTTTTTAATTAGTTTCCAAATATGCAAATATTATTCATTTTCTAAAATATATACTGAGTAAATATTATCGCAAGAAAATTGTTATTATTCATATTTTTATTAATTCTTATCTCAATAATGTATGATGTATATTATATTCTATTTTTTAAATGGAGTCTAAGTGCAACGTATTGGTACAATAATATTTGAGAATTGCATGCAATAATAACAACAACAACAACAACAATAATAATAATAATAATAATAATAATAATAATAATAAAGGGGTGGGGGCCCAGATTGTATCTCGGCTACCCACCAATTTTTTGTAAACTACGTTTTGATTCATCAATAAAATTCTCCCATTTATAAAAAATAATAATAATAATAATAATAATATTTTTACAAATTCCGTTTTTATAATAATAATAATAATAATAATAATAATAATAATAATATATAAAGTCATATGTTCGGGTCAAATTGGATATACATTAGGAATCATTTTTTAAATAAATGGTGGTAAATTAGGTGGATAAAAAAATGAATTGATTTTAAGAAAAAATAACGCTCTTAAACGCGCATAATTTGCATTGATTATGTATGGATAATTTGTAGTCCCAAATGCAATTAAAAAAACTTTACTCCTCCAATTATCTACACTTCTTGGAACCGAGAAAAAAAATTAAATTATCTCATTTATAGCTCAGTGGGAATTGGGGCTTTAGTATAATTAATACGGAGTAATTAAAAATGAGTAACAATGTAACAATGTTGCACATTCTCATTGTTGCATTTCTTTATTTTTCCAATATTTCTGAAGACTCTCATATTTTATCTTTCCTTTGGAATAATTTTATTATTCTCCCTTTTTTTTTTCTTTCACATAATTTTAATAAACCACGTTTTCCCCTATTAACCGGAGAAAGGGAATAACATTTCACATGTCATCAACTATTCAATTGGTAAGTGTTATTTTACCGATTTTTGTCCCAAATTTCTACTCTTATTTAGATGATTTATTATCTGATTTGATTTGATTTGTCCGTTTTGTCTTTAATCTAATTACGAGTAGTAGACTTCCAAGTTAGTTAATGTATATTGATCATATTTCTCAGAATTTTGCTACTGTGCATCGATGTTTCTATTTGTAGGTGCGGACTCAAGATAGACGGGACAAAGTGAGTCGAAACGGGTCAAACAAAAGCCAAAAGATTCAGTTTAACTATTTCACAACAATCAAACGATATTCTATTCAATTATTCGATAACTTATTGTAAGGCTATCCCATATATGGTTATCGTGTTTGATTAATTATGCATTTGTCGTAAAAAATTACTTATATAATCTTTGTAAATATAATAAATTTATAAACAATCCTGTGAGATTACATGAGTTTTGCACTAAGTGCATAAAAGAAAGTAAATTGATTTTTAAAGAAATAAGACTCTTAAATGTATTTGCAGTCCCAAATGAATAATTTGTATTGATTAGGTTTGTATAATTAATTACCAATAGACTCTTAAAGAGTAAATACCAATAAGTATTAAATGAATCTCGGTAAATACCAGTAAGTTTCGCTTTTAGTTTGTAATACGAAGTATAAGACTACAGTGTAATACACGTGATAAATTACGGGAGTCTATTGATCTTAATTTTTAAATTCTGAAGTATCGTAAGGTTTATTATCAATATTGAATGCGTTTATTGAAGCAATAAAAATGATTTCTATACATTACACATTCCGATCCGATGAAGTCTACAGGGTTGTGTACGTTCACTAATATGACAGAGAGTTTGACTATTTGACGGACATTATTTTTCACTATTCTTACATGACGAAGATGTCAACTAACTACAACTGATGATAATCGATCAAGATCAAATAGTTGGTGAGGAAGGTCTTCATTCCTCAACTAATAGATTTTTCTTTTTTGGATTTAAAGAGTAATTTAAGGATTACGGTTGGGTGTATAAGGGTCGGATTTATACGGATTTATACATTTATCATAACGGTCGGGTTTATACGGGTTTCTACGTTTAGTATAACTATATTCATCGGTGGACAATTGACTACTTTACGTATTCTCTGTTGTTCATACTTTTGTCCACCTATTAATAAATAGATTAGCTTTCAGAATCTGAACGAATAATCCAAAATAATCACGGGTATCATACTTTTCTTAGACACACATTTCAATGTGTAACGTGTTGTTTTTTTGTTTCTTACACCTATTAGTATACTAACTAACTTTCAGTCCCTTAACGTATTATCTCCAAACGATATTGGCTTCATAATATTTTATATGAAACTAAAACTGAACAACCCGTGAAATTTTTCACGAGTAACACACTAATTAAGGGTATAAATCACTAATCAATACGTAAAACCACTTTAAGAAGAAAACTCCTAGTCTCCTACAGCCCTACGACATACCCTCATACTTTGTACTCTGCACTAGCAGTAGAAGTAGATAATTAAGTGGACTCGGGGCGTGAGTAAGCAGTTAAGTGGACGTAGTTCACGATAAGACTATTAAGTTACCTCTTGATTTTCTCGCTTAATAATCCATTTTCCAATTATATTAAGTACGACACATATTAAGTTAGATAATCACAAACAATAACGGATATTTTCGTTATAAGAAGTCAAACTTCCCTAATACGAACTACCCCGCCGGTACTTTACTTTAAATAATTTCAAAGTAGAGAGCGATCTTTACTACTTCATGCAGTCCCTCCTTTAGATTGTTGTAAAACCGTCGAAACAACTTCAGAGAGAAAAAAATAAAAGCAGAATGGGAGTTCCAGCGTTTTACAGTTGGTTAATTCGGAGGTATCCGAACGTAGTAGCAGGTGTTAAGGAAGATAAGGCAGCTAATCAAAGTGATCATGGTTTGGAATTTGATCATTTATATCTCGACTTGAACGGTATCATCCATCCATGTTTCCATCCCGACTCTCTTGTACGTCCCATTACTATTCCTCTATTCCTACTATCAATTCCAATCAATTACAGTAGTGGAGTATACGTTCCTTTTCTCAAAATTAAATGCTTTATTTTACGTATATACTCTTTTTTTTTTCTTTTTTTGTCCTAGGTTTTATTTTATTTTATTATTTATTTAATCCTTATTGCTTCTTCTTTAACTTATTGTATATTGATTGGGCAGATGTTCCCCCCGACCACTTGTGAACAAGTATTTGAAAATATATATGCGTATATCGACCGAGTTTTCGGTATTGTTAGGCCACGCAAGTTACTCTATCTTGCCATCGGTCAGCCCTCAGCTCCATCTATCTTTTTCATTCATTTAACTTACCTAGCTACTTATGCTTTTGGCTTACCCACCTTTTACTTTTGTACGGAGTATATCGTATTCTAAGACCGTCTTAGATAATATGAGTAATCTGTATTTGTTTCTTTTATTCCAAAGAGTAATGTTTTTGATTTAATGAACCGTAAGTAGTGGAGTATCTCAAAATATAGTAAGTATACTAACAAGATTCAGAGTATCTTAAAATGTAGTACGAGGAAATATATTTGTATCAAAATAATTATTGGTTGGGATGGTCTTCCTCCATAAAACATTCCAATTTGAATAAAAAGATGTACTCCGTGCTACGGATTACTATCATCTATCAATAATAATAAATCAAATATTTTTTATACGAATGGATCGTGAATGTTTCAAAGGTGAAATTGTCTTACTTTGTAACCATCTTACTCTATAACTTGTAATGGAGACTACTCATCGTCGTCGGCGATTTACTTAACATCGTCGGCAAATAGGATAGTAAAGGACCATATCGCCATTTATTTAATTACTAACTAAACAAAATCTAAATTAACCTAACTAAATTATATTTAACCTAGCTACTATTATATTATCAAGATTTACTAACTAAGTTAACCTAATTACTATTATTTAACCTATCACTAATTAACCTCCGAAAGTAGCACTATTATATTTAAATTTAACCGAATATCAGCGGAATAACATCGAAATGCTTATATTTTAATTTTTCCAATAACGTTGACAATTGTCCGGAATGTCGAACACGGTTAACAATATAATTTCCCTTTTGATTTGAATTTGCCGTATACCGAAAACGATTCGGAAGACGACGTCGTTGACGAGGTTAGTTTTAATTTCTCTTGTTATGTACGCGGTGTAATTTCATTGGTTATTGCGGAAAAAGAAAAGACAGTCGTGAACGACTTTTGATGATAATTGTTTTTTTTTTTTGAAGTTGAAAACTCAATTGCAGTTGAGTGAATGAAGGAGATGAAACCAGTGAATTAGAAAATATTTAGAAAAGTTAAGGATCTTGACGGTTGGATACATGAGATAAAACAAGTGAATATTTGTTTTTTTAGTTAAGGAAGGAAAGGGAATAAAGGGTAAAATAGGTAGATTATGTAAAATTGTCGACGATTTTCAGTAAATCGCCGATGACGAGAAGCGAAAGTGCTTGTAATAGCGTCGTGTCCTATTAGATTTCAGGTGGGTAGCTGACTTGATCTGTTAGGTATAGAGCATGTGTTTGTTGGCCAGGCTAAATCGTGGAGTGAAAATTTAAAATTTTATTATCCCCTTTTCACATTTTTTTGGTTTCAAAATAACTGTCTTTTTATCTATTTTAGGAATGGAACATAGTATATTTTCGATATTGTCTTGTGTTTTATAAAAAGAAATCTTAAATCTTAGCTTGGCGAAAACATGGAACGGGGGAGTATATATTTATCTGTTTTGGGTAACCGACTGCTCTTAGCTTGATGACTTGTTTCAGCAAATGTATGATTTTTAATCAAAGCGGATACAGTAATGTGAGTTGTTTCAGCAAATTAAATGTACATACGTGTATGTAGATGGAGTCGCTCCAAGAGCCAAACTAAACCAGCAGAGAAGTAGACGATTTCGGACTGATAAGGATAATGAATTAGCTGTGAGTCCTTCCTTAATTAATAATGCTAGCCCCTCCTCATTGCACGCTCTGATACTATGATTATCGACTTTCATGTATATATACTGTAATGTCATTCATGAATCTCATATATATATATATATATAGGAGGCAGAAGAAAAATTGCTGAGAGAGAAATATGAAAGGATGGGAAAGAAGATTCTTCCTGTGCTAGAATCTCAAGTCTCGGATTCTAATGTAATCACACCAGGAACTGAGTTTATGTCCCAGTTGTCGAATGCCTTGCAGTCTTACATTCTCAAAAGGCTCCAAACTGATCCTGGATGGAAACAGATTAAGGTTTAATTAAGTTGGATTTATACAGTAGCTAGCTAGCTAGTACTCGTATTAGTATAATATTATTAGTATGCCTGGAGAATAATGTATGTAGTAATCGAGAAATGTATGGTTTGTTATAACACCTACTTACTGCATGCGCGCAGGTGATACTGTCTGATGCAACAGTTCCTGGTGAAGGAGAACACAAAATCATGTCGTATATACGCACCCTGCGTTCTCTTCCTGAATATGAACCCAACACAAGGCATTGTTTATATGGACTGGTATGGCATGTCAACCAACATTTTTTTTGTTTACTCAAATTTCCAAACTTGGTTAATGTGGCTTGCTATTTCTACAGGACGCTGATTTAATCATGCTTGCGTTGGCGACACATGAGATCCATTTTTCAATACTACGAGAGGTGACGACATACATCAATTTGTGACTTTTAAGTAGTACGGAGTATCATGTCTAGATGAATTCCGAGTTTGTAGGGTGATTACATCTGTATTGTCTGGTTTACAATGCCTTTTTAATGGCATGTTTTTTGCAGAATGTAAGCAATGCAAAAGATGAAGAGCTGGTTTCTGCGTCTTCCCTTTTAAGCACTATTAAGATAGCTGAGGCTATGTTGTGTGCTAGCAGCAAATCAACTGAACAGGCGGATAAAAAATGGTTTGACATTCAGGACAAAAGTCAATCGATTGCAATCCAACCACAATGTTTTGAAGTATGCCATTGAACCTGAACAAATTACATGTACATTTTTTTTAATGAAAATCAACTCTAATAATAATGATTTGATTTTTTGCAGTTTCTCCATATCTGGATTTTGAGGGAGTATCTTGAGTTGGATATGCAGATAACTGATCCGCCAGAAAAGTTTGAGTTTGATATTGAGCGGATTGTTGACGATTTCATCTTCATGTGTTTGTTTGTGGGGAATGATTTCTTGCCTCATATGCCTACTTTGGAAATACGTGAGGTATTGAGTTATCGTTTGTTCTCAGTTATGATGCGAAGCAAAATGACTCCCTAAAGTAGTTATTTCTATGATAGTAGCAGTCATTCATGAGATTCATTCTCAACTTTCCGACTGCTTTTGATTTCCTCGTGAGCTATAATAATTAAGCAGGTGTTAGTTTCTTTTTGTTTCTGAAGACTTATTAACGAGCTTTATCCGTCTTCTGTAAAATAGAATGGCATAGGCTTGCTGATGCATGTGTACAAGAACGAGTTTAAGAGTTTTGGTGGATATCTGGTCGATATGGAGCGAGTAAGAAGCCAAAAGTTTCCTTTCTATTTTGTTTCATTCAGTCACTTAGTTTTGTTTATTTTTTCTTGTGTAAAGGGCCCCTACAGCATGCTAAGGTTTCTTTTTGTTGTTCTGTTAGATAATATTGCAGTGCACCTTCGTATTTCTTCTTGTGATTTTGTTATAAATAAACCAGGTGAATGAGGCACATGTAAGCTTTATCAAACTGAAAAGAGTAGAGAAGTTCATTCTGTCTGTTGGAAGTTACGAAGAAAGGATCTTTAAGAAAAGAACTGGGTTGAATGAGTACTGGCAAAAAAAGACATTGTCGGAATTAGCAAGATCTGCAAATAATAACGTGAGTTGGTTCCGTATTTTTTACGAGAACAAATCCACTATGACTCCTATACACTAATTCAGCATCATAACTCATGAAATGGTTTGTTATCTTAGGAAAACGATGAGGAAGGTGATCAGAGCTCTGATGTCTGTATATCAAATGCCCTGTGTCCCAAAATATCTACCTCCTCTGTCGATCAACACGCAGCAATAGATTTGCACAGTAACCCGATGTCAGAAATTAAGGAAGTAAGCAGTCTAGCTACTTCCTTGTAATGTTACTTATAATAATTTCTCCGCCTTCGGAGAAAATTCTGTGCGGTGCAGGTTTAAAGTTCCATTGTATTGCAGATAGTTGAAAACACAAAAGAGTTAAAAGAAGAGCTGAAGAAGTCTCTCCGTAAAAAGGCAGATAATTTCAAAAATGGTGGTTGTTGCTCTGATAAGGTAGCCATCTGTAACACAGTCTCATACGAGTTTTTGTGCAACTCATAGTTGTACGTATAAAGCTTAAACCATTCTTGTGACTTTCTCAGGTGAGGTTGGGTTACGAAGGGTGGAAAAAGAGATATTACAAAGAAAAGTTTTTGGTTGAAGACCCCAAGGGAATCGAGTTGTTGAGGCAAGAATTAGTAAGTATCAGTGTATCACCTTATCAACATGCGCTTTGTTTTTCCATTTCAAGTAATCATGATTCAGGGGACCAGGTATACTGTTGGTCTCTTGCATAGTATAATCAATTAGCTTCCTGATTCATAGGTGAAGAACTACACTGAAGGGTTGTGTTGGGTTCTGATGTACTATTTCTCCGGAGTACCATCTTGGAACTGGTAATATAGAGTAAAGTATATGTAACTTATCCTTCCTATATTTCGACTACAGACTTTTACTGTTTTTTTTACCTCCTAAATCTCTTATATTATAGGCATTATTCCAAGTACTATGGCCTGTTTGCTTCAGACCTGAAAGGTCTATCTCAAGTTCGAGTCAAATTCGACAAGGGTTCTCCATGCAAGCCATTCGATCAGTTGCTGGCTGTGCTCCCACCACGAAGGTTTTTAGTTGAAGAGAAACACATAACTGTATTGGGTTTATGTAATATTTTAATTGCTGAAAATGAATAAATTATGCAGTGCACATGCCCTCCCAGAAGTGTACCGAGAGCTCATGATCAGTACTGATTCTGAGATTGCCGAGTTTTATCCCAGGGGTAAGACGACATTTATGAAAACACTGTTTTAACATTATTGATGTTTTGGAAGACTTCACTTACTATTGTGTTTTGGTTTCCTGCTCAAGACTTCGAAGTTGATACAGATGGCAAAAGGTTTTCGTGGCAGGTGCTTCCCAATATCCTTTATTAACTTCTACCTATGTGTGTGTCAGTGTGTGTGAGTGGTCTATTAGTAGAAATCTGATTATTATCTGCATCTAACCTTTGAGCAGGGAACTATCAAGCTTCCTTTTATAGATCTAAAAAAGCTTCTAAGTGCAACCCGTGAACTGGAGGCTAAACTTAAGGTTTATCTTAACCTAACCTCTCCGCTCTTTGAAATTTGCATGTGTTCTGATGAAAAAGTTGCTAATCACAGATTGATGAAGCAAAAAGAAATGTTGAAACAACTGATCGTGTATTTTGGAGAGGCTCAACTAGGTTAATACTGATCCTAGGTCTAACAGTGTATAATCTTCACACTGTAGCTGTCGAAATGACATATAAGACATTAACAAACTGTCTGCCTTTTTTTTTTTTTGTGTAGCTGCGTACTGGACTACATAGTGAAGGATGAATTTCAAAATGTTGTTAAGGAACCAGATTCTATCACGTAAGCTTAGACTTTAGGTCCTCCTGCACTTTTAAGGCCAACTTTTACATAAGAACGCATTTGTTTTAATGTTTTTTTTTTTCTATAGGTGCTGCAACTTGAAGTTACCTGTGTCAAATGTACTACCACCTCGCCTGTTAGAAGGTGTTCAGCTTCCAGAAAAGGTACATAATAGTACTATAGCACATGGGTTGTCAAATTCCATTTTTCTTAAGTGAAATGGTATAGATTGCTAAATCAACCAGATCATATACAGACTGTATTTGAGAATGACATTCAGGAGACGCTGCTCTGGCATGAATACAGGGGAAGGGCGCCTGTCCCTAGGTATGAGAACTGTTTAGCTTGTTCAGTTTATAGTAATTATATATACCTGAATTCTCATGTGAAACAGTCTTGAGGTAAACTTATCATATTATGCATGCTAGCCCATATAAAACCCGTTTTTTTACCAGTTTTTGTGACCAGTTTTTGTTGGGTAAAATTTACTGAAATGGGTTTGTCTTGCGCTATGATTTTACGGAGTATTTGTCAAGTCTAAATAGACATTGTAACGTCATTTGTCTAGATGTACCAATCAAGCACAACACTTGAACAAGAAAGCAGCAGGTGATGAAACAGTGATGCACACACATGCTGGAACCGGTTGGTTTGGTGTCGGTAGAGGGAATGGAAATACACCTTACAGGAACCACCCTCTAAACCAGCAAATTCGTGCTGGGTACGGTCAATCTTCAAACTCTGCGGAGGCTAGAGGATGGTTCAAGCAGCATCCTTTATCAGCATCATCAAATTATAACAGTAGCACTACTGTCACTACTTGTGCTCAAAATGTGAGCACAGGAATGGAGAGACTGAATTTGTTCCCGCCTCAGGCAACTTACAGACGTGGTCAAAGTGGAAGCCTTTGGCCCTCTAGAAGTGGTCCAGATAGCCGTCAAAATCCTACTTGGCAATCTCAGCGTCCCACGTGGCGTTCTGCATCAAATCTTGGCTGTCCGAGTGGAGAAAGAGGACGTAGACGAGGAAGGGGGTATGATATGCATAACTCAGACAGTGAACGTAACTCAGACCGCTGGTAGTTTTCTAATGCTCTCGGGATTTTGATTAGTCTAGTAATGAACAACATTCATATTGCTGGTAATTTTCCAATGCTCTCGGGATTTTGATTTTCTGGGTAATGCACTGCTGAACGAGCAGTCTAGTAACGTTAGGGCTAAATCCAGTAAACAATCCTGATTCTTGAGAGATTTTGATTCCTCTGGAGGATGCATCCAGAGCATTTGTCGTGATTTTCGAAGAAAATACTTTGTATCAAGTAAAATTTTTACTGATTACTACTACCAGTTATGAGTTATCAATATTTTATTTAAGAAAAAACTGTCTTAATGATTTCTCTTGGTCTATAAACAACAGAGTTTTATTTAAAAATTGATGGTATTTATCTCAATATACAGCAGCACTGTGCCATTATGCATGTGTTATTTTGTGAGACTAGGCAAGACCCTAGGTGGCCATTATGCTGCACTAGCGGGCCCTCCTGAAAATTCGAAAGAAGTCGGCCCTTCAGCTGATCCTGCCGGTGCGGATGCTGGTCCGCTAGAGAATCCTTTAGCAACAATTCCATCAGTGTCACTGAACGATCCATCCAAGTTCCGTCCCTGATCAGAAGCAGCAGTCCCACCAGAAGCACAATGCTTGAGCACTTGCTCAGCAAAGGCCGAGTCCTGGAAAAAAACCGGTTTCTTACAAGATTCTTTTAGACCGCTGAGCACGGAACAGCAAGCCGGTCTCACGTTAATTTTTTTGGTAGCAAAGGAGCTCCCTAGGTCTTCTTTACATGTGTGCATACCCTTTGTTGCAAATGACACCAAACATTTCTTTTGCTCTTCCGTAAATTTCGGCATTTTTACCCCTTTTTCATCCGCGTCTTGACTTTTGGGTAATGGGATTACTGGATTCGGGTAAATAACCCCTGGGCTCGGAGCCGGGGCTTCTTCGGCTGAGATTGTTCCCAACATGCCTTGAAGGCTGAGGACAAAAACTAAGAACATCTTCATTTTTATAAATTTCTTAAATTGTTTATGAGATGTACGTTTTTTTTGTTCGCAATGATGTTTTGTTACATTGACAATGATTTTTATAATGCACAGGGGAACAGGTGAGATGGATTGAAAAATTGTGGTTAATTGTAAATGATGCTTGCATAAATGTCTCTCACCCTTTCAATTGGTTTTGCTATCATTTCAAACCTTTCACCGTAAATTTCTCAGAAAACACTTGTATTCTTCCAATATTTTTAACAGCTAGATTACATAGAAAATTACATTGGATAAAAAAATCACTAGTGTAGACCCCGTGAAATGCACGGTATTTATAATATAAATGTCTTACACGTAGAATATTTCATTTAAGATTTAAAATAAAAAATTCATTATTTTATTTTGGGATATTTCCTATGGTACCCTCGAACTTTGACACATTACACACGGTACCCCTCATTTTAAGTTTGTTCCTATGGTAACCTTGTGTTTTGTGTTTAGTGCCCATGGTACCCCTGATCAATTTTCCGTCATAACGGCGTCAAAAGTTAGTTTAGTTAAAGTGATTAATTTGTTTCAGAGGAAAAATTAGTTAGAACAATTAACGAACTTTTAATTAAAATAATTGAAAATTGAGAGAATGTCCATGGTATCCCTGTGTTTTCAATATTTTAGCCATGGTACCCTTATATTTTAAATTCTTTGCCCATGGTACCCTTGTGGTTACAATTCATTTAGGGGTACCATGGACAAATAATTGAAACCATAGGGGTACCATGGACAAAAAATTGAAAATAGAATGGTACCATCGTTAAAATATTGAAAACACAGGGATACCATGGACATTTCCTCAATTTTCAACTATTTTAATTTGATTTCATTAATTTTCTAACTAATTTCACCAAAAAAATTAAAATTAATCACTTTAACTAAACTAACTTTTAACGCCGTTATGACGGAAAATTGATTAGGGGTACCATGGGCACTAAACGCAAAACACAAGGTTACCATAGGAACAAACTTAAAATGAGGGATACCATGTGTAATGTGTCAAAGTTCGAGGGTACCGTGGGAAATATCCCTTTTATTTTTACTATTTATCGACTGCGTGCTTTAGATATAGGAAAATATTTTTTAAATCGCAAAACTAATCAAAATATTTGAGTAATGTCATGAAATGTATTAAATAATGTGTAATTAATGAAACTATTTTTTATGTTTTTTATATATGCTGTTTATGTCATCTCACATTTCGAGATACTCACTTCTCTCTTTAAAATAGCTTAAAACACATAAATATTTATCAAAAATTGTATAATAATGAACTTTTTTAATGGTTACCACACTGCGATACATTCTCTTTGTATAAAAAAAATATTCAATTTTTCATTAGTTTTTTTTTGTAAATGGCCTGTCTCAGACATAAGACTTATATTATGTAATTTCTGAATTTTTTTTATACGGATTTTAATAGTATATTCCATATTTTGTACTCCCTGTACCAAAATGATCTTTCTATATGATAGTTATAATCCTCATATTTGAATAGTAAATGATAAGATCTTAGTGGTATTCGAGTGAGTATATATTTTTGTAAATAGCTCATTTTAAAATAAAAGTAAAAGTAAATAGCTCATTTCAAAAATAAAATTTTCATAGAACCATGTTTTTTTCTATGGTTAATGACATCATATCTTAACATTTCTCTAATTTTTTTCATAATTTTTTTTGTCAATTTCTTTAACATTAATGAAAATGAATAGTTTGTGAATTCATTAGTGAAATGTTCTTTTACTTCCCGATTTAAATTAGTGTATTTTTTTAGGAAAATGTTAGTAACTGCTATTGTCTTAGAGTGGTATATAGAGTATTTCGGTGAGTTTTTGCTATAATTAGCATCTTAACGTTTGCCCAGTGGGCACACGTTAGAAAAACCGTTTTACTATTGTAGACACCCGCATTTTGACTGCCAGGTGTCTATGGTAGTCTCCAAAAAACACACGATGATGATCAGACGCAAACGTGACTTGGTATACTCGGATTTGGGCTCGGAACTCAATAATATCCGACATGGACTTATAGCGGAGTAAGAATCTCACAAAACAGACCTCAAATCCAGGCCCATAGGGTCGTTCCGAGCAAAATAAGACTAATTTGGGCCAAAACCGACACCAAAAATAAATCCCGTCTTTTAGCGACCGGGTCAAAACCAGGTCAAAGATGAAACCGTCTCACAAAACAGCCAAATTCATTCTCGAAAACTGGCGCACAAATCAAAATTCAAAAATAAAACAAACAAATCACAAAGTCAACACCTTCCTAATTTATCTCGATCCTTCTGATCCACTCGATCGAGTGGATTGACCCACTCGGTCGAGTGGAGCGCCAAAAACCGGGTCTGGCCCGTTTGCAAAGGCACTCGATCGAGTGCACTAGGGCCACTCGATCGAGTGCCTCTATGTCGTGGGGTAAAGCCTATAAATACTCCCTTAACCTCATTCATTTCACAAGATTTTTCCTAAGGCATTTGATAAGTGTCATTTGTAGTGCCTATTTCGTAGTGTTTTGGTCCCATTTTCCTTGTAGAATTGCTCCTTGGGAGCGGTTTAGGGGCTTCTTATGCTTCCTTTAGTTCGTTTCAGGTTCCCGAGACCGATTTGGAAGAGTTGGAGCGATTCCGACACGATACATACACATTTTGGAGCCAACGAGATAAAGGAACGATGACTCGAGGCCTTGGAATCGACCCCGAGACCTTGGGACCCAATCCCGAGCCTCCGAGACCCGATCCCGAGTCCCGAGAATCGGTGAGAAGTCCATGAGAACCAAGGAGGGACCAAAAAGATCATAATGGAGGCCTACAAGGCTCATTCCGTTCGGGATAAGCTCATCCCGTTCGGGATGAGGTGCACAAACAAGGAGGCCACTGACCAGGGCCCATCCCGATTGGGATGGTGGCGTCCCGACCGGGACTGACCTCGTCCCGACCGGGACCACCCCGTCTCGGCCGGGACGGGCCTGCTGCTGCACGCCTTGCTTTCTTTTCTTCTCCCTTCCATTTGTAACCCTATATATACCCTCCTCTTGTATTAAGACACCATCTTATGTTATATCCTTAAAACCCTAGACTACTTTAGGTTAGATTAGTTTAGATTAGAGTAGATTAGTCGGTAATTAGTAGTTAATCCTAGATTAGTACTTGTATTAAGGGAATTCTTCAAGATCCATCCAAGCTTGACAACCTTGGGTGTTTGTTTTGGGTTTTCTTCATTAATGCAAGATTTCTTCTTTTCTTCTTCTCTAGTATGGTATAATCCCCTTTTCCTTCTCTTTAATCTTGTTTTATTCATCCAAGTTTGAATCTTTAGTTGATTTTATTGTTCTTAGTTCGTTGTTATTACTAGTTTGTTTATGTATGTTTGGTTTCTTATGATAGATCTTCTTGTTCTTGTTAGTTGTAGTATAATTATGTTAGAGTAGTGTTCTTGCTAGGGTTAGTAAGGTGATTAGGGTGTTAATTGAATGATTAAGGGTTTGTTGGAGATGTTGGTGGAAGATTTGGGTTTCCTCTTGGTTTGGTGCACATCACATGTTTGATGAAATGCTTGATTGACTAGTGTGCAAATACTTATTTTTCTTGCCTTTCTCTTATGGGTTCTAGTTTGTTTGTGGGTTCGGTTCCCTCACTAAGTTGCGAGAGCCCGGTGAGGACGACCCCTAGGTCGGTCTAAGTTGCAAGAGCCCGGATTCGACCTAGGCCTATAGCGTGCTAGTAACCCCGATTGTGTTGTGTATCGCCGAGTTGGGTTTTAGGTGGAACCTCTAGGTGAGTCTAAGTTGCGAGAGCCCGGACATTACCTAGATTACCCTACTACCTCCTTCACTCTAGTCCTCCCTTGACCATTCCGTTACCCCTTTGACCCAGACCTAATCCTAGCTCGTTTTCCTTAGTTGTTTCTCCTTAGCCTTAGTCATAGTCTAGTTTTCTCCCCTCCTTATCATTCTCTAGGTTAGCTCGTTGACTTAGTCTCGTATTTAGGCGACCTTAGTCTAGGCTATACATTACCGTCCCCGTGGATTCGACCCGACTTTCCTTATCTACCGTAGGAATAGCCGGTTATATTATTGACGGTTGGGACGTGACGAATCCCTCCCATCAATTTTGGCGCCGTTGCCGGGGACGATGCTAGTTTAGACTCTGTTTTCCTATTTGCTTGACTTTGTCTTTGTGTTGTGTTTTTCTTTTTTCTTTTGGTTACTTTGCTTCTTGTGTGTGTGTGGTTTATTTCTCTCTTGTCTAGTGCCCAAAAAGCACTAGACTTCTCACGTTTGTTCTTAGTCTACAGTTTGTGCTTAGAGGTGGCGACTATCTTCTTCTTGCAACTTAGAGCCGCTTTAACGGACGATTGCTAGAATGAGTGGTTTCCAACCGGGTATGGACTACGATTTTCGAGCGAGCATGGGGTTTGATCTAAACTCCACACACTCGGGAGCCGATATGAGCTACCACTCTTCTTCCATGAACCAAGGGTATGACATGACGTCCCCCTACCACTATCAAGCTTCTTTGGGTAATCAAGACGGGTATGATCTTCAAGATTATGAAAATGGCTACCAACAAGTGAATGACTATCAATCCTACGATCATGGTGGTTACTACTCGAGTTATGATTGTGACCCCACCATGTACACTCAAGATTCACCTTGTGGGAGCCAATACCCCCAAAACCCACAATATTACCCTCCACCCCAACCACAATATGAACTCTATGACCCACAATACTACCAACCACCCCAACCTTGCTATCAACAATATGATGCCCCACCTCTTGGGCATCATCAAGATTATCAAGGACCTATACAAGACCCCAATGACCACCAATCGTCAAACTTAGAGTTACATCAATCGATGCTTCAAATGCAAAGGAGCCTTCAAGAAACGGCCATTCAATTGCGAAAACAACAAGAGGAATTAATGGCCCAAATTCGAAGGGGAAACGAGGCGAGGAATGCTCATTTAAATGCATTAGCGGTTCAAACCGTAATGTTTTTATCCCGAGCATCATATTTAGATGGAGGGTGCCCACTTGAGAGAGAGGAGCAACCTAATTACGAAGCCGCCGATGTAGTCCCCTTTGGAGGAGAAATTTGCTTTGAAGAACCTCAATCGTCTACCCAAAAAGAGACGAATGAGGAGATGACTCTTGGTGAAGGCATCGTTGGTGAAGAATTGGAGGAGGATAGTGAGTTGGATGGCTTGGTGGAGTTTGTGAAGTTGTTGGGTGAAGTTGTTAGCCTCGAGTTGCCCTTGTCCGAGAATTTGGATAAGCATCAAGAGCCCCTAGCTAGTGAACCAAGCAATGACTTGGAGGAGATTGAAACCGCCGGTAGAAGTTTCGATTCTCTCCTCCAAGATGATGTTGGGCCGAGTGATGAAGATGGGGAACCACAACTTGAGGAAAGTGTGGGGGTGTGCATTGAGGAGATGAGGCCAAAACCGCTTTTTGTGCCTTGTTTCTTGGAGATGAAGCTTGCTTGTGATTGGAGGCAATGCTTAGGGAGGAAGAGTTCGGTGGAGCTCGTAGGATGGAGAGACCCCGGAGACTACTTTGAAGATGATGTCGGGTCTTGGGATTCCTACTTCTTGCCTCCTCCTTGGAGGCCGTGGAGGTCGGTTAAGCTCGAGCGCTTCTTGGGCCTTCACTATGATGTCGGTAGCGCGTTCGACTTGCTCCTCCATGCCCTTGAGGGCTATGGTTGAAGAATAGAGTCCACCATCCTCGGTTTGACGGAGTTCCTAAAGAACCGTCATGTTGTATATTCCCCTCCCCTCTTCTTTAGAATTCTTGTGCTTGTATTTGTGATTTTTTGTTTCTAGGACTCCTTTGTTTTTGTGGGATTCTTGTAATTGATTTGGTATTTTGATGAGCGATGTGAGAGAGTGAATTTGATGTGTACTTTGAGTTTATGGTGATAGGTGAAGTGAAGGTGATTCCTAGGAAGGAGTGGTTGATGATGGAGTTTGGTTTGCGAGCGAGGAAGTCGGTTTTTGAAGCTTATGATAAGCTTTTGGGCTTGAGGAAAGCAAAGAAGACTCATCCCGACCGGGAAGAGGGCTTCCCGACCGGGAAGGATGAGGAATCCCGACCGGGAAGGAGCCATCCCGATCGGGATGAAGGTGCAGAAATTCGGACTCACTGGAGTGCATTCCCGACCGGGACGAGAGCTTCCCGATCGGGAAGGGTTTTTCAACCCGATCGGGACCATCCATCCCGACCGGGATGGTCCCCTTTGACTCCAGCCATCCATTATACCCCCTCCCAACCTCCCTACTCCTCTTTACTCCTATCATATGACCCGTACACCTCACCTTACACCGAAATCCACATCAATTTCCACCCCCTCGCACCATGACTACCCCAACCATGCGGTTTTATCAAGCTTGAAGCGGGATGCCAACAAAGAAGACAAGCAACGTGCCTACATTGATCTATGCGACGATGGAGCGAGTGAGTTACTAGCCGATTGGTTTGGGTAACTATCCTTACTTTTCCATCTTTTATAGCTTGTTTTCCTTTATGTTTATTCCCTTTCCCTTGTACACTTGTGTCATGGAGTCATGGTGGCCTTCGAGGCCATAGTATGGTTGCTCCCGACTCTCGATGATGTGACTACATCAAGAGTCATTTCAAAATCCAAATTCTACAAGATTTTCACTTTCTTTTTGAGGATTTAGTCGGATTTAGGCGGAATCCGGGCTAGGTGACTTGATTACACCTAGCCCTCCCCTCCCATTTCCTTTTACTTCCTTCTTTTTATTTTCTTCCTCCTTCCATATCTTTTTCTCGTCTCGGCCCATAGTGACTTGACTACACCCCGGCCGGACACCTTCTACCATTTTCTTCACTTTATTTTTGTTTTTTAGCTTTATTTTCGTAGTTTCTTTTCTTTTTCTTTTGTCTCTCCGCACCCTACAATCGAGCATGAGGACATGGCTCGATTTAAGTGTGGGGGAGCGATATTCTAGTATAGCTTAGTTTATTTTCTTAGTTTTTCGAAAAATCTTGAAAAAATCCTAAAAATTTGAAAAAATTTCGCAAAAATCAAAAAGATTTTTCTTTTGTGTGTTTTCCCTTTGTGTCCTTGTGTCGTGTTTTTGTCGTATTGTGCGTGTTTGCCTCCCTCTTTCCTTATAGGTTGCTTAAATCACCAATAGTTTTGGAAGGCTTTCAAGACTCCCGGTAACATCTTATCCCTTTTTCTTCTTTACCTCTTGCGGAGTTTGGAGGAGATTGTGATGTTGCGTGCTCGGGTGGAGCTTTGTAAAGTGTGGTTGATTTGGTGGCTTGTATGGATGATCGGAGTGGTGTTGTGTTGTGTTTGTGTTCGTTTTGTGTTGTTTGTGTTTTGTTTCTTTTGCTTCTTTTTCTTTCGTTTTCGTTGAGTCTTTGTTTGTGTGTGTAATTGTGTCTTGTGTGTAAATGGTTTTCGAAAACCCGGTTTAGAGGCTAGCGTGTGAGTGTGTACTTTCCCTTTTTAGTAGTGTAAATCGAGTCTTGGACTTTAGCCTAGTAGAATGACCCTAAATCAATGATTTCGTTGGTCCTTTACCTTGAGTCCACCTAGCTTACTAGGAATTCACTACGGGATTTGCACTTTTGACCATTATGACCACCCACGGTGTGAAAAGGCCTTGGTTACCGAGTCTCGTCCCTTAGGTGACCGTGTCTAGGATTGTTTGATTAGTCCAAGTTCTCCACTTTTTGTGGGTTTGAAAGGGAATGCGCAGCCCCGACTTACCCATTCACCTACCTCCTACACATAAAATGCAAATTGTTGAATTCTCTCTTTCTCAATTGTCAAGAAATGCCAAAAATGCCAAATCTTGCCAAAAGGGCAAAGAAAAGAAAAAAAAAATGAAAGAAAGAAAAGAATGAAGAAAAAGAAAAGGCACAAAAGCCAAAAAGAAAATATAGAAGAAGAAAAAAGAAATGGCATGGCAACAAACAAAGCAAAATGTCAAAAAGAAGAAGAAAATGCCAAAAGAAAACCCGTCTCACAAAAAGAAATCCTCACAAAAATAAGCCTTTTTCCGACTTTTGCCGTGAAGAGCCTACCAAAGGACCGAGTCCCTAGGAAGGATGATAGCGGCATTAGTCGGTCTTCCCTCATTTTGCATGTTTTCCACCTTTTTACTTGGACTAGTTAGGCGGTCTTGGGCACGGGACGACCCTCTTGGCTCACGCTAAAGGGGGCGGGGTCTCACTTACCTACAGTGTCGACTAACACCGTGGTTCTTCACTTTCCACTCCGCCGATCGTCCCGTAGTACGTTTTTAGAAAGTTAGGAGGACCTAGGTAAGTTACCAACGTTTTTGTTGCTTTATCGTCATACTATTAGGGTTTAGTTCACCTTGGTTTGTATTGCTAGCTTGGGAACGTTGTCACTTACCTCGAGTCCTAAACCGGTGTTTCTTTCACCGCTTTTTGAGGGAAGCGGTATTTGTTTTCTTTTGGGTGCAACCGATTATGTGTTTGTTTGTGTGATTGTTTGTTTATGTGTTTTGTGTCCGGTTGCATCCATAGTTTTATCGCAAGACCCAACTTGCCTTGCGGAGTTCACTTGTCCTCTAAGTGCACTCGCGTGAGTTGAAGGGGCGTAGGGTGTGCTAATACCCAATCGGATAGTTTAGTAGTAGTATGTGCTCACTCGAGGGCGAGTAAGGGTTAAGTGTGGGGGAGTTGATAAGTGTCATTTGTAGTGCCTATTTCGTAGTGTTTTGGTCCCATTTTCCTTGTAGAATCGCTCCTTGGGAGCGGTTTAAGGGCTTCTTATGCTTACTTTAGTTCGTTTCAGGTTCCCGAGACCGATTTGGAAGAGTTGGAGCGATTCTGACTCGATACATACACATTTTGGAGCCAACGAGATAAAGGAACGATGACTCGAGGCCTTGGAATCGACCTCGAGACCTTGGGACCCAATCCCGAGCCTCCGAGACCCGATCCCGAGTCCCGAGAATCGGTGAGAAGTCCATGAGAACCAAGGAGGGACCAAAAAGATCATAATGGAGGCCTACAAGGCTCATCCCGTTCGGGATAAGCTCACCCCTTTCGGGATGAGGTGCACAAACAAAGAGGCCACTGACCAGGGCCCATCCCGATCGGGATGGTGGCGTCCCAACCGGGACCGACCTCGTCCCGACCGGGACCACCCCGTCTCGGCCGGGACGGGCCTGCTGCTGCACGCCTTGCTTTCTTTTCTTCTCCCTTCCATTTGTAACCCTATATATACCCCCCTCTTGTATTAAGACACCATCTTATGTTATATCCTTAAAACCCTAGACTAGTTTAGGTTAGATTAGTTTAGATTAGAGTAGATTAGTCGGTAATTAGCAGTTAATCCTAGATTAGTACTTGTATTAAGGGAATTCTTCAAGATCCATCCAAGCTTGACAACCTTGGGTGTTTGTTTTGGGTTTTCTTCATTAATGCAAGATTTCTTCCTTTCTTCTTCTCTAGTATGGTATAATCCCCTTTTCCTTCTCTTTAATCTTGTTTTATTCATCCAAGTTTGAATCTTTAGTTGATTTTATTGTTCTTAGTTCGTTGTTATAACTAGTTTGTTTATGTATGTTTGGTTTCTTATGATAGATCTTCTTGTTCTTGTTAGTTGTAGTATAATTATGTTAGAGTAGTGTTCTTGCTAGGGTTAGTAAGGTGATTAGGGTGTTAATTGAATGATTAAGGGTTTGTTGGAGATGTTGGTGGAAGATTTGGGTTTCCTCTTGGTTTGGTGCACATCACATGTTTGATGAAATGCTTGATTGACTAATAGTTGCAAATACTTGTTTTTCTTGCCTTTCTCTTATGGGTGCTAGTTTGTTTGTGGGTTCGGTTCCCTCACTAAGTTGCGAGAGCCCGGTGAGGACGACCCCTAGGTCGGTCTAAGTTGCGAGAGCTCGAATTCGACCTAGGCCTATAGCGTGCTAGTAACCTCGATTGTGTTGTGTATCGCCGAGTTGGGTTTTAGGTGGAACCTCTAGGTGAGTCTAAGTTGCGAGAGCCCGGACATTACCTAGATTACCCTACTACCTCCTTCACTCTAGTCCTCCCTTGACCATTCCGTTACCCCTTTGACCCAGACCTAATCCTAGCTCGTTTTCCTTAGTTGTTTCTCCTTAGCCTTAGTCATAGTCTAGTTTTCTCCCCTCCTTATCATTCTCTAGGTTAGCTCGTTGACTTAGTCTCGTATTTAGGCGACCTTAGTCTAGGCTATACATTACCGTCCCCGTGGATTCGACCCGACTTTCCCTATCTACCGTAGGAATAGCCGGTTATATTATTGACGGTTGGGACGTGACGAATCCCTCCCATCAGCATTTACCCTACATTTTTCACCCTAACACCCTACATCATACTACACTTCAACCCTAAGCAATACTAGCCAAAAAACCGAGCCATCGTCCCTCAAAAACTAACGACACACGCGCACACACACATACACACCATAACTCGCGTACATCCTCGATACTCCGGCGTCCCGTCGCTATTTACGAGTCCATTTCCGAGGCCTATACCTAGCATGTATGTTGAGAGTGTCGTAAACCCCATCTCCATCTCTTTTATCTCGTCTCATTTTTATTTTATTTATCGCATTTTGTATCGTAATCATAATCGTAATAGTAGCGTTAACACTAATCTTTTTACTTTTTTTATCATCTTTTTTTATCATTACTAACGTTATTATACCGCGTATACATACTCTAGTACCAAAATTCGGTTTCAAAAACGTTTGACTATGATGATTGCCTAAGGTCCGTCTAATCCCTTTACGAGCCACGACGGAGGTGGAGCCCTTTCGAGGAGCCCCGCCCCAATGTACTCAAGGGCGTGATGTGATCGCAATCGATCATAGTTGAACGCATTTGATCCCATTTACATAATTAGTGCGGAACCCGTTGACATGAAAACCGACATCACATAACCCGAAAGGGTTAGTTCCGATGTCGTGACGTAGAGGGACGCATTTCTTCACTAATTTAAAATTTCAATCTAAACGATAACATTTTCCTAAAATTCCGATAACGGTATTATAATCGTATACATACACGATTATAGTACCGGAAGCCAAGTTAAATACAAATCGTGCGATATTTGTATTTAATTTGGCCAACCATCGATTTCCAATCAAAAACTAAACGAGTTGGCACTCGTACAGGGGCTACTCGACCGAGTACATAAGCTACTCGATCGAGTAGCACCCAAAAAACTGGGTAGTAGCTATGTAAAGGACGCACTCGACCGAGTCAGACCACGACTCGATCGAGTGGGTCCTGTAACCCAGAAATCCGAGGGCCTCGACACACATTTCGAGCATCGTCTTTTTTACAACTTTTAGTCGACACGTGTAAAGACCATCACGTGAACCTATTTCTTAAAACTCATGCACATCACGACACGTAGAACGACTTTGATCGATCTTCTTCGAAGTGATGAGTCGGGACAAGGCTTAGAGACGTGGGATCGGGCTAGCAATACGCCAAAGTCCCATGTTTCCGTCCTCCGTTTGATGTATAACATAATGTACATTTAATCGGGGTTAGTCCTTCTACATAATTTGCGGTCTAGTTTACATACGGGTCCGTCTCTATTTTTTTATTGCTCTTTTTTTTATTCCATTTATTATGTTGTATTAATCGTTGTATTTTGAATTCTGGGTTGTATTTCCGCCCGTGTAACTTGTACGTTATTTACTTTCGAGTTTCGTTTATTTACTTGCTTATCGCTTTATAAATGAACCTCGCATGCTAAATTATTTCGACTATAATCAAGATGCATTAAATGACGTAGTTCACATACTATTCACATGCTTAGTCCGAAAACGCTGTTTGCATATCATTTAATCATTTTACTAACGCGCGTACACGAACACGAACGATGTCTTAGTAGAGGCCGCCATTGTGCGGGCGGGGTTGGGTGTCCTTAGTGGGCTTCCCAACACGTACCCTCACCCCTTACTCAGAACCTTTGGTTTCCGGATGTCCGAAACCCTTGGCACACGAGAGTCATTTTATATACGAAAGCCGGTATAAACGGTATCGATATAACAATGCAAAGGGACGAGCCCCATAAACTCTGAAATCGAAGTGGGCTTACTTTGTGTGTAGCCCATGACGACATAGAGTGGGCTCGTATGGTTCCGAATAACCACAAAATTCGGTGGCGACTCCATTTTGACTTAAATTTCGAACCCGAGAACAATCTTACCACGAGATTCATTCGCCTACCCAAACCCGCGCGTGGCCGCGTCGGGGTGGACCTACGTCATGTCCACAATTTGGCGACTCCGCTGGGGATACCTGATGTACCACATGTCATCGGGGTTCCTAGGGTGAGACTCGAAGAGAAATCGTTCGAATATTAGTGTGCGCGCATTAGTTTAATGATTCATGCATAACCCATTTTTGCCCGGGCCGGTTACTTGTGACCGACGTCCCACTATACCGCGGTGCATTCCTACATGGGTGCGCTAAAGACATCGATGGTGGAACTCGTATGGGTTTTGCGGCATGTCCTAAGACCAACTCGGCTTAGGGAGTCCGTCCTGATTTACGAGAAAGCCATCGTTGTTGGTATAGACCCTATTTTGACCGACCGAGACTTAGTGTAATGCATACATAAGCGTCGTTATAATGCTTGTTTGACTACGTGCTACTTGGTTTCCGTGTCAAATTTTTCAAAACCGTCATTTCAAAATTGCATCTTTCCAAAAATACCCAATTTTCAAAAAACCCGAAATACTGTCCATTTTGGGACCCGTCTTTCCAAAACGCCCAATTTTGAAAAACCCGAAATGCTGCCCATTTCGGGACTCATCCTTTTCAAAATATCCAAATTTCAAAACTCGGAATGCTGCCGAAATTTAGGATCAACGATTTGACTCAAAATATCCTTTTCTTTAGCCGGCATGTTGTCCGTTTTAACTTTCGAATTTCCGACGCCGTTTTGATTTTCTGAATTTTTCAAAATTCTAATCTTGGTTTTCGAAATTCCGCTTTCCATTTTCGAACTCTCGGAAATTCACCCATTACATATTCAAACTTTCAAACCTCCAACTTTCTTAAAATAAATCTTCCCTATTATAGGACCTACCGTCTATCCGTGTGTTGGGTCTTTGCATAGTACGTAGAAGGTTTATAGAGTCGAAACTCCGTCGATCTTACATCACGAGTTTCTTCCCTTTCCCGAGTCCGCCTTATATGTCAAGGAACGACCAACCCGCGTAGGACATACCCCTACAAAGGAAAGTCCGTCTATACACTCGAGTCAAAAGTCTGGGGAATAATCTCACGTGGACCTTCCTTCAAACGGGACTAGGCCCACTAGGCCAAAATCCTAAGGAAGTCATACCACCTGCGAGTCATCCGTCTAGGTGTCTTTCTCGAGTCTTTTCCACTCGGTCCTTTTCTTTTGGGTCGCTCGGGATGTACTTTTTTCTATGATTCCAAGATCTGGGTTCGGTTTCTGATTACGCGGTGTTCTTACAGACAGGCCGCCGGCAACCAGACACACCCGCAAGATGGAAGCTACGTTGAACAGTTTGAAAACCTCTGTGGATGCCATGGTCAACAAACAGACCGACATTGAAGCCGAACTGACTGAAATGAGGGCTGGTCAAGTGGCTATTGTTGCTCGTTTGGCTGCAGTGGAGCACAAGACTCCAAATACTGAAGTTACGGAACCTCTGGCTGAACTAGTTAGCTCGGTTCGCCGATGGGAAGAACAAGTTCACTTGACTGGGAGTAACAATATCCATCGGGAGAATAGTCGTGAGTATAACCCGTTAAGTGACAAGCTGCCCGCAAACCTGAACCTCACCGGCTTGCCCATGTTTGAAGGGACTGAAGACCCGTTACTACATGTACGGGCCTTCAAGGAGTTCATGGCCATCAAAGGAGTGGACTCTACCATGTTCAAGAGCCTTTTTGCTGCGTCTCTAGAAAAGCACCCTCGGGCCTGGTACTAAAGGCTAGACCCGAAGAAATACCCTACTTGGGATGATGTGGCCACCGAGTTTGCTCGGAACTATGCTGACAACACCGAGATCCAAACCACAATGCGATCTCTGGAGGTTATGGCCCAGGAGCCGAAAGAAGGTTTTACCAAATACCTTCAACGCTGGAGGGCCGAGAGCGTAAAACTGGTCGACAAGCCTAGTGAGAAGTCTTTGGTGGAGGCTTTTGTCAAGAACCTCCTCCCATCTTACCGGGTTCACCTCCGGTACGCCGTCATACCCAATTTCACCACCCTTACTGAAATGGGTATGAGGATCGAAGACGACCTAAGACTGGAAGGCCTCACTAAGGCCGCTGCCAAAGGTTACCAAGGGGCTTCCTCCTCCACTACCAAGCCCCAAGCTGCAACCCGCAGCATTTTCGACGCGGTTAATCTACTAGATGCCCCGTCCAAGAAGAACACCCCACCTCGGGTTTTTACTGATATAGGTACTACCTATACTTATGCCTTACAAAGGTTATCTTCAATAGGCCTAATGCAACCGATAGGCCCAACTGCTGAAGTTCCGGTCGAGCGACGCTCCAAGAACTATAATGCTCAAGCCTATTGCCAGTACCACCGTGGCAATGGGCATGATACCGAGAAGTGTTGGAAGCTGAAGCACTTGATCCAGGACTTGATCGAAAGCAGTAAAATCCCGCTACCCAGAGATAAGCCCAACAACAAGGAGAACCCTTTTAGCTCCCACGCCATCTTTACCGGGGAGGTGATTGATTGCTCTCACCTTATCTCTCCATTTATCCCGCAAGTGAACGGGATATGGTTCGACGACGAGGATGACGTCTACCTCGCCAAAGGGGAAGCTGTCCCCATCACCTCCGAGGAAATTCGTAAGACCAAATCCCGAGTCCTAACCAGTAACCACCTTGGTCGTCCCTATCAAGCCACTAGCTCTAGGGACACCCCCATCCCGACAACCGTCATTGAGCCACTCAAGACGGAAGTCGCCCCTGAGGAGCCAACTGCTGAAACGGCCCTCGTGAAGCAGCTGAAGAAGACCCGAGTTGACCTCACTATATGGCAACTCCTGGTTAGCTCACAGGAACATCGGGAAGCACTTACAAAGGCTCTCGATCAAATTAAGATTGACTCTTTGGTTACCCCTGCTGAGATGGTAGCCACGGTCCTGCCCCATCTGAAGGGCAAAGCTATGGAAGGAGGTCCGATGATCACTTTCTCCAAAGCCGACCTGCCACCATTCGGGGCCTCCCATAATCCGGCCCTCTACATTACGGTGGTTTGCCGAGGGAAATACCTCCCTATGATCCTGGTTGATGACGGGTCCGCTGTAAATGTCCTTCCTCTAAGGACCGCCAAAGCCCTCGGCATTACCGAGGCCGATTATATCCCGACTGCTCAGACCATCCAAGCCTTTGATGGGAGTCCAAAGTCGGTAGCTGGGGCCGTGAAAATGACCATTATAACATGCCCGATAGAAAAGGAGCTCGAATTTCAGGTGATCGACGTCAATCCTAGGTAGGCCTTGGATCCACGCGGTCAAGGCGGTATCCTCCACCCTCCACCGAAAGATCAAGATGCCTCTGCTTAACGATGTTATCACTTTAGAGGCAACACCAATGACTGTGGCTAGCTGTAACGCCACGGGACGCACGGACCTCTGGGGGTTCGATTTCGTGGGGATGATCGAGGAAGAGTACCTCTTTAGGCCTTACTTCACTACGAGTATCGACACGATGCTCCAAAACCTAGGATACTTTCCGGGGGCTACCTCTCGACCCGGTCTTCCAGCTGGGAGGATCATCGAGGTCCTCAAACACGAAGATTCTCACTTTGGTCTCGGTTATGCCATCACTCCCGACAATGTTGTCCGAGCAGGGATTGAAAAGGCCTGCAACATTATTAAGGGCATCTACTTGAGCCCTTATAGCCCACGGTTGGCTGACTACTTTGTCACACCGGTATTTGGGGCTGTTCAGGTTGGTCTATACCAACCCAATGCTATGCAGCTCGGGACCCACTTGGCCCGGGACTGCAACTATATTCCGGATGATGTGTTCGCCTTCATCTAGTCCAACGGAGCTGATGATGCTGAGCCCGCGCTAGGGCTACTTTTCGGGGAAGACACCATAGCCCCAACTCCAAAGGAAGACCTGGTCAACCTGATCCTCCGCAGCAATAGGTTTGACCCGACCAAGCTGATCTCGGATGTTAGTTCCGAGACGAGAAACAGGGCCTGGAGGAAAACTGTCAAGTGGACTGACAGTCAGGGAAGAATCTACAAGCTGGTCACCGGAGAGGGAGACATGCCTGAGTCTGAGTCTGAGTCAGAGTCTGAGGTCGAGTCTAGGGAAGTCGGTGCTAGAGTCACTCCTATAACTCCTCTCCCTTTTATCATTCCTGCTGCTGGCACTTCGGGGTCTGTCCCGAGTGCCTTACCGATTCCGCCACTGACCAATGATCAGATGGCTGCTCTCTTTGAGCTGTTTTCCAAATTTTCAATCAATAATAACAACCGTTCTGCTTACGACTTGTCTCTTTTAAATTATGCTTTTAAAAATACTTTATGCTATGACATTGAGAAACCAGACGAACAGGTACCCTTACCTCCGCATCTGATCGAGCAACTAGAGCAAAGGGAATCCCGGAACCCGGTGATCGAAGAAACCGAGTCCGTAAATGTGGGAACAACCTTAGAGCCTCAGACACTTAAGATAGGGTTATCCCTAGATCCCGAGGAGAAACAACAGTTCATAAGCCTCCTCCAAGAGTTCAAGGATGTCTTCGCATGGTCCTACAAGGACATGCCGGGGATAGACCGGGAAATAGCCGAGCACCACATACCAATCAAAGACGGGTGCAAACCGGTCAAGCAGAAACTCCGCCGAATGAGGCCTGAGTGGTCTCTCAAGGTAAAAGAAGAAGTCGACAAACAGTTCAAAGCTGGCTTCATACAAGTGTCCGAGTATCCGGACTGGGTGGCAAACATCGTGCCGGTTCCTAAAAAGGACGGTAAGGTGCGGGTATGTGTTGATTTTTGGGATCTCAACAAGGCGAGCCCGAAAGATGATTTTCCGTTACCACATATCGACATACTGGTAGATAACACAGCCGATCATGCCCTTCTATCATTCATGGACGGGTATGCGGGGTACAATCAGATCAAGATGGCGGAAGAAGACATGAGTAAGACTTTCTTTACCACACCTTGGGGTACTTACTGCTATATCGTCATGCCTTTCGGTCTCATTAATGCCGGGGCCACATATCAGAGGACCGCTACCACTTTATTACACGACATGATGCATAAAGAGGTAGAAGTTTATGTAGACGACATGATTGTCAAATCCAAAGAACGGAACGGTCACATCACCGCCCTAAGAAAATTCTTCACCCGACTATGCAAGTACAACATGAGGCTAAACCCTCAAAAGTGCAGTTTCGGGGTAACATCAGGAAAATTACTGGGTCATATCGTTAGCCAACGAGGTATCGAAGTCGACCCAGCTAAAATCAAAGCCATTACCGAGATGCAACCTCCCAAAACCGAAAAAGAAATAAGGGGATTTCTCGGGAAAGTCCAGTACATCAGCCGGTTCATTTTAAAATTAACCATGGTATGCGAACCAATTTTCAAGAAACTGAAAGTAGGAGAACGGGTACTATGGGATGACAAGTGCCAAACTGCTTTCGACAAGATCAAGGAAATATTGTCTGCTCCGCCGGTCTTAATGCCACCTCAACCCGGTTTGCCTCTGTCGTTATACCTAACGACGACCGAGACAGCCATGGGGGCTATGCTGGCTCAGACAGTTGACTCCGAAGAAAGAGCTATTTACTACATCAACAAGAAGTTTTTAGAGTATGAGTGCAAATATACCATGCTCGAAAAGACGTGTTTGGCTCTAGTCTGGGCCACTAAGAAGCTCCGGCACTATATGCTCAGCTACGAGGTCCATGTACTATCCAAGATGGACCCCATCAAATACCTCTTCGAAAAACCCACTCTCAATGGTCGAATTTCTAGATGGACTCTGATGTTGGCAGAGTTTGACCTAAAATTTGTGCCATTAAAGGCCATTAAGGGGCGGGTAGTAGCTGAATTTCTCGCTGACAGCCCAGTAACCGAAGAAGGATACACCGACACCTGGTCCTTCCCAGACGAAGATATTTTCCATACCGATACTTAAACATGGGACATATACTTCGATGGAGCATCCAATTTTCGAGGGTTCGGAGTAGGGATCCTCCTAATTTCACCAAAAGGGGAGCACACTCCCATCTCCATCAAACTGGACTTTGATGTTACCAATAATGCAGCAGAGTACGAAGCATGCATTTACGGGCTACAAGCCGCCGCCAATCTGGGGATCACAAATCTCCGGGTACATGGTGATTCATCCTTGGTCATTAACCAAGCACTCCAAAAATGGAAGACTCGGAATGTTAATCTTGTGGCCTACCAGGCACGAGTAAGGGATCTCGAGAAACAATTCCAAAAGGTAGAGTACATATACCTGCCCCGAGAGGAGAATCAGTTTGCAAATGCACTCTCAAAATTGGCATCTTTACTGAACATTCCAGATCACATGACCAGTATGCCAATTTGCGTCGAAAGACGGTCCGAGCCGGCGTACGTTCACGACATCGAGGACATTGAGATAACTGATCCCGAACCATGGTATCAGGCTGTGTTAACATACCTGACAAACGGAGAATATCCTCCCGGGACGGAGGGTCGAGCCAAGAAAGCCTTACGAAGGCTAGCCACCCAGTTCATCCGCACCGATGACGGACAACTGTACAAAAAGACAGCACAGGGGGCTCTTCTCCTTTGTATTGACAAGTATAAGGCTGAAAAGGTTATGGCCGAAGTACATGATGGCGAAAACGGTCCACATATGAATGCCCACATGCTGGTCCGAAAAATCATGAGGCTCGGTTATTACTGGAATACCATGGAAGCCGACTGCCGGTCATATGTCAAACATTGTCATAACTGTCAAATCTTCGGCAATGTGCAACATATGCCGTCATCACTACTTTATACCATGACGTCACCCTGGCCATTCTCGACATGGGGTATCGACATAATCGGGAAAATAAATCCCTCTGGTACTGGTGGGCACTACTTTATTTTGGTAGCTATCGACTATTTCACCAAATGGGTCGAAGCTGAATCATATCGCATTCTCAATGCTAAGCATGTCGCCAAGTTTATCCAGAACAAGATAATATGCCGGTACGGGATTCCTTATGAATTTATCAGTGATCATCGGACCCATTTTCAAGCCGAGGCTGCGGCCCTGCTGACCAAGTATAAAATTCAAAGGCATACGTCCTCGCCCTATCGTCCCCAAACTAATGGAGCAGTAGAGGCGGCCAATAAAACAATTGTCACCATACTCAAAAAGATGGCTGATAATTACCGGGACTGGCCCGACAAAATACCTTTTGCCCTATGGGGATACCGAACATCAATTCGCACCGCAACCGGGGTGACGCCGTATTACCTAACCTATGGGATGGAGGCAGTCCAGCCAGTTGAGTTAGAGGTACCATCCCTCAGAATTCTGCTAGAAAGCCAAGTACCCGAAGCTGACTGGGTTCGAGCACGGTATGATTCGTTGGTTCTACTAGACGAACGACGATCTCGTGCCCTCAACAATATCCAAATCTACCAAAAGAGGATCCAACGGGCCTTCAACAAGAGAGTAAGGCCCAGGAACATTAAGGAGGGCGATCTGGTCCTTAAGTCTGTTCGAGCTCTACTACCAGTTGACCTAAGGGGAAAGTTCAAACCCAATTGGGCGGGTCCATATCTGGTGAAGAAGATCCTATCAGGGGGAGCAGTGATGCTAACGGACCTGGACGGGAATGAGTTCGTCAACCCGACCAACCTGGACCAGCTGAAGCGTTACTACCCTCAACCCTTTCTCAATGTCATTAGCAAATTTTATAAAAATCATTTTTCAAAAAAAAGCAAGTCAATGAGCTAGAATTACTTATTCTACTGTCGCAAACATCTTGAACCAATAGTCTTGGTGTAATTCGAGATTGCAAATTTACTAAGCCTGAACTACGTTTGGTTTGATTCTGCTAATCGCGGATACGTAGGCAACCCCTCAAAAGGGTACAACCAATGCAATCGAGAAAAGACAGGAACGGTTTAATAATAAACCTCTTTTATTAATTCAAAAAAAAACCCCGATAAACTCGGGAAATTACAAAATGCAAAAAAAACAATACAAAAAAAGCACACAACAAAAATAATAATAATACTTAAATAATAATAAAGCTAAAGGACTCGGCATTTAGGGAATCTTGCCCTTCCCCTTGTCCTTGGCCTCCTTAGCCGTCCACTGACGACGACGGGGAGGGGAGCGTTCCCGAATCACCACGGGAACCTCTCTAGCTCGGGCTCGTTTGTTTGAGCCCGAATCCTCTATCACGTCAATAGGCCCAAGTCGGGCCCTCACGGGCTCAGGGAGCCGGTCATGCGGACCTAGTCGGTCCCGGGCCGCCAGCCTTGGCCCAAGGCGTCTCTCCAAGTCAGTCTGCCCCCGAGTGCTGCTAGAACCGACCTCCTTAGATCGAGTCTTAGTTTGTGACTTAAGACCCGATTCTTCCCGGACTGTGGCTTCAGGAATATCTTCCCCGGTGAAAAAGTCCCTGTTGTCCTTCGCCGTCTCGCGGTGGACCAATTCAAAGGCCTCATCAAGCTTCAAGGCCTTGCGAGCTTCTTCGGACTCCTCAGAAGTCCATTTCTGGTAAGCCCGTGACACCCAAGCGGATTGGCAAGGGTTGGGTATAGTCCATGTAGGACGAGTGAACCATCTCTGCAACCATGTGTCGCACATAGCGTCCGTCAATTGGAGCGAGACGCTAATAATGGCTTCAGTCTCAGGGATGCGCTGAGACAAACCGAACTGCCTCAGGAGACGATCCGGGTAAATGTGAACTGTCCAGTCTAGGGACAGAATCACCAAGTAGCGAGCTTGGTCTCTCTTGGCCAATCCAGTCAACTTCGAGAGGAACCACCAAGCAACGGTCCACCTAATCAAAGAACCCCCGTGGAACACCAGCTCCTCATCCCAGTAAGCTCGGTTTATTTGGTGACTTGAGCTTATCCGTCGCCTTCTGGAGCTAATCTGACTGCTCCGGTAATTGGAAATGCTCGGAGGGGGCTCTATAATTAACAGCCGCTCCGACAACCATATCTGAAAAGTGTACACAAGCTTCGTAAGAAACCGAGTGGTCCGCTACAGCCCACTCGATCGAGTACAGCAGCTGACTCGATCGAGTAAGCCCTTCAAAAATAGGCAGTAGCTTGACAAAGATGTCACTCGATCGAGTGACGGGTCCACTCGATCGAGTGACTTACGGACTTCAGGAATTTCGCGAAAAAAAAAACGTGAGATGTATACCTGCAAGAGACGGGTACTTCCCGTCAGCCGTCGGTTTGGGTCGAGCCGCCTAGCATCCAAACCCATGATGATTTCCCCAGTGGCTAGCCAAGCAGAGCTATGACCAGTGACCAGTCTCCATCTGGTCAACCACTCCAATCAGCCCGATTTGACCCATGCACGAGTCAAGTTCCATCAGCCACTAGTAGAAAAAGGTCCATTGACATCGGTTATTTTTTGCATTTACAACGGTTTTTGGGCGATGTATATCCAGGCGTTGTATATGACCGATCTGTCATTTACATCGCTTTTGAACCGATGTAAATAAGAATTATTTACATCGGTTTCAGTTAAAAACTGATGTATGTTTTGTGTCATTTGCATCGCTTTTTGTTTAAAACCGATGTTAATGTTGTGTCATTTACATCGCTTTTGTTTTAAACCGATGTTAATTTAGTTCTATTCACATCTATTTTTACATAACTGATGTCAGTGTTGTCTTATTTACATCAATTTCCACTATAAGCGATGCAAATGTTATTTCAATTACATCGCATTTTGTTTTGAACCGATGACAATATTGCTTCAATTACATCAGTTATTAACTATAATCGATGTCAATGTGTTCTTATTTACATCATTTTTGTCTAACCGATGACGAAACCAAAGAATTAATATTGCTTCTTGATTCACTATTTTGCATGCAAATACTACGAAAAATGTGGCACAACTTCCTTTGTAAATTTACAATTCCACCCTAAACAAAACTTGTGACATCAATAATTCACAAACACAAACAACCCAAAATACGGTTACCAACAATCCATCCACAACCTTCAATTAATCATAAAAATTAGTATCAGATACAAAATAGTATTTACCCTACAAATTCAACATACTATCTTATACGATACGAAAAGTTACATGTTATCGAATTCTAGGATATTGAAATCAATCGTTGAATACATTAAACGTTTCTCAAACAATAAAGCGACCAAAGCTCTCAAACCTCGTTCATTTGATGAATTGTGAAATTTGAACCTGAAACACACTAAATAAACATAAACATAAACATAAATATAAACATGAACAATAATGGTTATTAAAATGCTAAACATACAAGAAACTATAAAGCAATTCAAGGGAATAGATCGAGATACCTTTTCTATGTTATCCTGTAAAGCATAAAAAACGCCATAATGAAATCGATTGCTTGAGAAGGATCTAAGGTGTACCCTTCACTTTTTACTATTCTTTTTGTGAAATATGAACCAGAAATGCAATGACATCTAAAAATGATAAAGTTTCAAAAGCGAACCTGTAATGCTGCATCACCACATAAAACAATAAACATGGTTAGAATCGTTAGAATGAAAAGATCATAGTACCTTTGTGATTGTTGCAGTTAAAGTTGTCTTTCCGTGGTCAACATGACCGATAGTTCCCACATTAACATGAGGATTTCTATTTCATCAAAACAACCAGTATGAACTACTTAAAATTTCTACTTTTGACATAAAACAGAAAACCATATACTCCATTCAATATACGAGTAATTAACTACTAAATTAAATATTATTGTAAAGATACGACAATAATTTAAGCTCAACTGATGCTTGACAACTACGTGCCAAACATAGTGATTACTCAAAAAAATAGAGATCAAACAACTTATTTGTGGTTCATATGTGATGATGGCAAATCAACATAAAAGAGGGGCACACACTATTACATTCTAGGAATAGAATTTATAAAATATACTCCGTATGTTCCTAGCTCCCATACCTACTAATGTCTCGCAAAATGATCAAATCATTTTGACGAAATTCAAAGGCAATATTTTGATCAATGTACGCTTACGAACCCCCTATATATCAAAACATCAACCTGATAGCAGTACAAGTCATAATTCATGTAAAAACAAATAAAATCGAAATGACAGTCATTAGATTTGATTCGCGACATACTTGATCTTGATAGGCCTCGAGAGTTCGATAATTGTAGTTGTGATCCTGCTTCTCCGGCCAAAACTCGATACCTGTACGGTTAAAGGTAGATTACATACAAGTATAAGACATTACATAGTTGGTAAGAGAATATGGTAAATTATATCTGTAGACTTCATTTAAGGCACGAGAATCATGATACCATAACTGTAGACATCAACCTTAGTCGTGACTGGAAAGTCCATTGCACAAAATTCACATTAAAATTCATACCTTGACGAATACCGAACTAAAATTCATACCTTAACAATATGAACCTGTTAAACTAATTGAAGGTTGAAAACTCAGAAATTAAAACGAAAATAGTACAAACAAAATTCGCATAAAATTCATACAAAATACTAAGTTAGAGATCAGAGAATTACCATTAATTTTATATTATTAAAAGGTAAAGTAATGAGGATAAAACATACGCGAAATGGACATGTAATCTAGTGGCTTACAAACCCTATAAAGAAAAGTGTAAAATATTGAATGAGACAGGGAGGGTAGAACATATTATTAAGAACATTAGCGTGTATTGATACAAACACACATTTTATTAAATTACTCTTACTACGGTACTTGTTTCATGTGTTTTAGGTAAAAAAAAAACATATACTCCTTATAAACGAGGAATCACTTAGGCATTTAGACTCAATCTGTTTTACATGGGACGTCCGGACAATGTAGAACTCCATTAATTGAAGGAGAAACCTCAGATTTCAGTATGCTAAACTGTCACCTGCATAAATCAAGTAGACAACAATCATTAATGCTAATTGGAGTTTATGCACTCTTAATTAAAAAGGAATCAATTTTAGCACTACTCAAATACCTTGAGTGCCAAGTCAACAACTTCACTCTTTGTAGAAAGATCAATTTCAATAATCGCTAAAGGTGTGTCACTCATCAATAGATCCTCCTTTGATGAGTTCCTCCATATTCACAAAGGGATCTTACTGCAAGAATGAATAGATTAGGAAATGATGCATTTGATCTGAAGATAGATTTTAATATGTTCAAGAAAGGCAAAACTTGAAACGGCTGCTTATGTTTAATTTTCAACGTAGAAGTACATCACAGAAGAACCATTGGGATGACACAGCAAAAATAAAATGCTTCATTATTCTTGAAGTTTTCAAGTACCTGCCTCATTTGAAAATTGGGATAGGATACATAAACAACCAGCTTAACGCTTCAAAAGCTTTAAAACAAATATTCTGAACTGGAGTAAGTAAACAACAATTTGACCCCAACTCCATCGTCCATCGACTAGATAGCTAGATACACTAGTACTGGCAAATTTTACGTGCACAACAACTAAATGACATAAGAAGTTGAACCAAACTCTATCATCCAGTTAAGTTCTGATTTGGACCAATAATTAAGTATGGGATAGGGAATATACACATGAATGAGAATGTATACCTAGGCAGGAATTAATTTGTGACCTGATTAGCAATGTTAATGAACCTAACCTAACCTAACTCAGGTTGTCCAACATCTAAACAGAACACTGAAACAAATGTACACCTAAATACACCTAATGAAACCTACTTAGATTAATCAACTATATTACGATGATGATTGGAACTAAGTTACCAGCTACTTAGCTAGCATGTGCTTCGAGATAAGATACCAAACTAGTAAATGCTAATGACAGTAAAAAAAATAGACAAGAAATATAGTTGTCATGCTTGATGAAAGTATATAGCCTCAAAATCGCTACAATTGGTTGTCAGTAGTTCCTCTTGTGCTACAGAGGATATAACAATCATGGAAAATAAAACATTCAAAGTTTCAAAACCACCCACCCACAAAATCCACTAGAGAAGCATTCAAAGTTACAATCATTTAGCAAGAAAGTTAACTGAAAATCAGGTGCAGAGTATATTTTGCAAGAACAAAAACAACTACCCGTGTTCTCTAAAAGTTTGTGACCTGATGAAGAAATCGAAAAATACATACGAAGTGAACTGTATTTTTAAAATTAATCGTAGTTGTCTTTCCTTGCAACATTGCCATTTGTTCATGTACATTCCAGTAAGCATAAGCATGCAATTGACGAAAAGGAGAAGTTTATATTTACTGAAAAAATGCAGCGAAAGTTTCAAACCTTGAATCGATAAGCAAATGATACAATGAATTAATGAAACTGGTAGATTGTGATCGATCGATTGCAGCGAACTCAGCCGAGGCATCGGGCGAGTGGTAGGGTCGAGAAATCAATCAACAAAGGATGTTGAAATGCAGAGAAATTGAATAGAGCAATGATTTTAGGGTTATTTTTGAGGAATTTCTAGGGAATTCTGGTGAGTGGGGAGATGGATGTGAAAGACTTAAGTTAGGGTCGGCAAGATACATTAACCACGAAGTTAAAATGTAACTGTCACTCATAAGATTCCATTCTGAGACGTCTTACTTAGAACTATTGTACAACATGTAATATAATAAACTAATCCGATCTGTATGTTATGATTGTTAAACAGAGTAAACCTGAATCGTAAGTGACTCGACTAGCACCCGACTAGACCCATCTAAGTATGCTGTCTTAGATTGACCTCAACTCAAGATGAGTTGACTCGTCTGAAACCGACTCATAACCGACCTGGGTGACCGAATTGAGACTTTTAGGCTTAGCTTCTTAGTCCACTATCTTTTCTTTGATTTTTTTGTCTCGTAATAATAAGTTAATATATAGTCCTATATCTCTGTGGTAATAGTTTATGGCCTAATAATCCCCATTTGATGACGGAATCGGGTTTTGATCCTTTCTACAAAAAATTAGTTCTTGATTTTAGCTTTCCAATGCATTGTGAATCACCTTATTCCGACATCGCATGAGTGAGATATCACCATTTTAAGACAACCTTTCAAAACGTATAAAAACGGCTTTAGTAGTCTCACGATCTCAACTCTTGTGGGTTTCGATAAATAATAAAGAATAAATATTAAAAAGTTGATTTGCCATAAATACTCTCTCTGTATCTATATGTTCGTCCACTTTGAATATAATACTCCTCACATATGTTAAACAAAATGGACGAATATATAGATACGAAGAGAGTATATGACGGGCGGGGATTTGTCGCGAAATCCCCACCGATCAAATAAAGTAACCGGCTATTCCTACGGTAGATAGGGCAAGTCGGGTCGAATCCACGGGGACGGTGATGTATAGCCTAGACTAAGGTCGCCTAAAAACTAGACTCGGTCAACGGACTAAACTATCCTAAAGAATGATAGAAGGGGAAGAGAGCTAGACTAAGGACTATGACTAAGGAAAGCAAACAAGGAAAAATGGCTAGGATTAGGTCGGGGTCAAAGGGGTAACGGAGTGGTTGAGGGAGAACTAGAGAGGAGGAGGTAGTAGGGTGATCTAGGTCGGTCCGGGCTCTCGCAACTTAGACCAACCTAGAGGTTCCACCTAGAACCCATCGAGGCGACACACACGACAAACGGGGTTCTAGCGCGCTATGGTCCTAGGTCCAATCCGGGCTCTCGCAACTTAGACTTGACCTAGGGGTCGTCCTCACCGGGCTCTCGCAACTTAATGAGGGAACCGAACCCACAACAAACTAACACCCACAAAGAAAGGCAAGAAAAACAAGCATTCCAACCTACTTAGTCTTTCAAGCAATTCAACAAACATGTGATGTGCATAAACCAAGAAGAAACCCAAATCTTCCACCCATCATCTCTAACAAACCCTTAATCACCCAATTAACACCCTAATCACCCTACTAACCCTAGCAAGAACACTACTCTATCATTATCAAACTATAACTAACAAAAACAAGATGAATCAAACTAAGAACCAAAACAAACATAAACAATCTAATGAAAACTATGAACTACAAACATTAAGATGAATAAAGATTGAAACTTGGAAGAACAAAACAAGAATAAGAGAAAGGAGGAAGGATTATACCATACTAGAGGAAGAAGAAAGGAAGAAACTTGCATTAATGAGAAGAATCCAATACAAACACCCTAGGTTGTCAATCTTGGGTGATTCTTGAAGAATCCCTTAATACAAGTACTAAACTATGATTAACTAACTAATTACCGACTAATCTACACTAATCTAATCTAATCTAACCTAAAACTATCTAGGGTTTAAGGAGAGGTGAAGAAAATAGCATAAGATGGGGTCTTAATACAAGAGGGGGGTATATATAGGGTTTAAGAATGAAAGGAGAAGGAAGGAACAAAGCACGGGTGAACTGGGCACTTTCCCGATCGGGATTTCATGTTCCCGATCGGGAACACCCCACAGAAGACGGTCTTTGCTTTCCTCTTTATTCCCGATCGGGATGAGGCCATACCCGATCGGGAATAGTCTTGTAGGCCTCCAAAATGATCTTTTCGGTCCCTCCTTGGTTCTCATGGCCTTCTCATCGATTCTCGGGACTCGGGATCGGGTCTCGGAGGCTCGGGATTGGGTCCCAAGGTCTCGGGGTCGATTCCAAGGCGTCGAATCATCGTTCCTTAGCTTCGTTGGCTCCAAAATGCACATGTGTTGAGTCGGAATCACTCCAACTCTTCATGAACGGTCTCGGGAACCTGAAACGAGCTAAAGGAAACATAAGAAGCCCATAAACCGCTCCAAGGGAGCGGTTCCACAAGGAAAATGGGACCAAAACACTACAAATAGGCACTACAAACGACACTTATCAACTCCCCCACACTTAACCCTTACTCGCCCTCGAGTAAGCACAAGCTAAATACTAATCTAACCGAGCGGGTATTAGCGCACCCTACGCCCTTTCAACTCACGCGAGTGCACTTAGAGGAGAAGTGCACTCCGCAAGGCAAGTGGGGTCTTGCGACAAAATCGTGGGTGCAACCGGACACAAAACACAAAAACAAACAAGCACATAAACAACAAACAAACAAACAAACAAAAGGTTGCACCCAAAGGAAAAATAAATACCGCTTCCCTCTAAAAGTGGTGAATGGAACACCGGTTTAGGACTCGAGGTAAGCGACAACGTTCCCAAGCTAGACATACAAACCAAGGTGAACTAAACCCTAATAGCATGACGACAAAGCAATAAAAACGTTGGTAACTTACCTAGGTCCTCCTAACTTTCTAAAAACGTACTACGGGACGATCGGCGGAGATGGAAAGTGATGAACCACGGTGTTAGTCGACACTGTAGGTAAGTGAGACCCCGCCTCCTTTAGCGTGAGCCAAGAGGGTCTTCCCATGTCTTAAATCGCCTAACTAGTCCAAGTAAAAAGGTGGAAGTATGCAAAATGAGGGAAGACCGACTAATGCCGCTATCATCCTTCCTCGGGACTCGGTCCTTTGGTAGGCTCTTCACGGCAAAACTCGGGAAAAGGCTTATTTTGTGTTTTTTTTCTTTTTGTGAGACGGGTTTTCTTTTGGCATTCTTTTCTTTTTGCATTTTTTTGCTTTGTTTTTGCCATGCCTTTCTTTTTCCTCTTTTCTATTTTTCTTTTTGGCTTTTGTGCCCTTTCTTTTTCTTCATTCTTTTCTTTCTTTCATTTTCTTTTCTTTGCCCCTTTTTGGCAAGATTTGGCATTTTCGGCATATCTTTGTATGACAAGAAAGAGAGAATCAACACATTGCATATTATTGTGTGGAATGTGCGTAGGGGTAGGTAAATGGGTGAGTCGGGACGGCGCCTTCCCTTCAAACCCACAAAAAGTGGAGAACTTGGACTAGTCAAAACGATCCTAAACACGGTCACCTAGGGGACGGGACTCGGTAACCAAGGCCTATTCACACCGTGGGTGGTCATAATGGTCAAAATGCAAATCCCGTAGTAAATCCCTAGTAAGAAAGGTGGACTCAAGGTAAAGGACCAACGAAATCATTGATTTAGGGTCATTCTACTAGGTTAAAGTCCAAGACTCGATTTATACTACTAGGAAGGGAAAGTAAACACTCACGCTCTAGCCTCTAAACCGGGTTTTCGAAAAACATTTACACACAAGACACAACAAACACAACACAAAATGAAGACTCAACGAGAACGAAAGAAAAAGAAACAAAAGCAACAAAACCGACACAACATAAACAAACACATAACAAACAAACACCACCCCGATATTCCATATGAGTCACCAAATCATCCACAATCTTTACAAAGCTCCACCCGAGCACACCACAACACAATTTCCTCCAAACTCCGCGAGAAATAAAGAAGAAAAAGGGATAAGATGATACCGGATGTCTTGAAAGCTCTCCAAAGCTAACGGCGATTAGGCGACCTAAGAGGAAAGAGGAGGCAAACACAAACACAATACAAAACAAATATACGACACAAAGACAAAAAAGGAAAACACTCAAAAGAAAATCTTTTTGATTTTTATGAAATTTTTTCGAATTTTTAGGGTTTTTTAGGATTTTTTTCTAAAAACTACGAAAATAAAGCTAACTATACTAGAATATCGCTCCCCCACACTTAAACCGAGCAATGTCCTCATATGCTCAATCGTAGTGTCGGAGAGACAAAAGAAAGAAAAAGAAACTATGAAAATAAAGCTAAAAATCAAAATTAAGGTGAAGAAAAGGGTAGAAGGTGTCCGGCCGGGGTGTAGTCAAGTCACCATGGGCCGAGACAAGAAAAGATATGGATGGGGGAAGAAAATAAAAGAAGGAAATAAAAGGAAATGGGAGGGGAGGGCTAGGTGTAATCAAGTCACCTAGCCCGGATTCCGCCTAAATCCGACTAAATCTTCAAAAAGAAAGAGTGAAAAACTTGTAAAAATTTGGATTTTGAAATGACTCTCAATGCTTGTACGAGTTGTAGTGGCCATACTTCCCATACTAGCGCTCGTCGAGAGTCGGGAGCAACATCGCTCATCGAAAAACCAAAGCAATTACAAGAATCCCACAAAAACAAAAGAGTCCTAGAAACCAAAAATCACAAATACATGCACAAGTACTCTAAAGAAGAAGGAGAAGGGAATATACAACATGACGGTTCTTTAGGAACTCCGTCAAACCTAGGATGGTGGACTCTTCTTCAACCGAGGCCCTCAAGGGCATGAAGGAGCAAGTCGAACGCGCTACCGACATCGTAGTGAAGGCCCAAGAAGCGCTCGAGCTTAACCGACCTCCACGGCAAGAAGTAGGACTCAAAAGACCAAAAATCATCTTCAAATTTGTCTCCGGGGTCTTCCCATCCTAAGAGCTTAACCGACCTCTTCTTCTCCAAACATTGCCTCCAATCACAAGCAAGCTTCATCTCCAAGAAACAAGGCACAAAGATCGGCTTTGGCCTCATTTCTTCAATGCACACCCCCACACTTTCCTCAAGTTGTGGTTCCCCAACTTCATCACTCGGCCCCACATCAACATGGAGGAGAGGATAGAAACTTCTACCGGCGGTTTCAATCCCTTCCAAACCATCACTCGGTGAACTAGCAAGGGGCTCATGATGCATATCTTCGTTCTCGGACAAGGGCAACTCGAGGTTAACAATCTCACCCAACAACTCCACAAACTCCACCAAACCATCCCACTCACTATCCTCCTCCAATTCCTCACCAACGATGCCTTCACCAAGTGTCATCTCCTCATTCGTCTCTTTTTGGGTAGACGATTGAGGTTCTTCAAAGCAAATCTCTCTTTCAAAGGGAACTACATCGGCGGCTTCGTGATTAGGTTGCTCCTCTCTCTCAAGTGGGCACCCTCCATCTAAATACGATGCTCGGGATAAAGACATTACGGTTTGAACCGATAATGCATCTAAATGAGCATTCCTCGCCTCGTTTGCCCTTCGAAGTTGGACCCATAATTCATTTTGTTGTTTTTGAATTTGGGTGACCATTTCTTGGTTGCTCTTTTGCAATTGAAGAAGCGATTGAAACTCCTCCATGTCGGGCAAGTGGTGATCATTGGGGTCTTTTAAAGCTCCTTCATAATCTTGATGATGCCCAAAGGGTGGGGCATCATATTGTTGGTAGTGGGGTTGGGGTGGTTGGTAGTATTGTGGGTCGTAGGGTTCATATTGTGGTTGGGGTGGAGGGTAATATTGTGGGTCTTGAGGGTATTGGCTTCCATAAGATGAATCTTTATCGAACATGGTGGTTTCACAATCATAGCTCGAGTAATAGCCACCATGATCGTAAGAGTGATAGTCGTCCACTTGTTGGTAGCCGTTTTCATACTCTTGAAGATCATACCCACTAGAATCCCCAAGAAGCTTGATAATGGTAGGGGGACGTCATGTCATACCCTTGGTTCATGGAAGAAGAGTGGTAGCTCATATCGGCTCCCGAGTGTGTGGAGTTTAGATCAAACCCCATGCTTGCTCGAAAATCGTAGTCCATACCCGGTTGGAAACCACTCATTCTAGCAACCGTCCGTTTAAGCGGCTCTGAGTCGCAAGAAGAAGATAATCACCACCTCTAAGCACAAACTGTAGACTAAGAACAAACGTGAGAAGTCTAGTGCTTTTTGGGCACTAGACAAGAGAGAAGTAAACCGCACACACACAAGAAGCAAAGTAACCAAAAAGAAAAAAAAGAAAACACAAACACAAAGACAAAGTCAAGTAAATAGGAAAACAAAGTCCAAACTAGCACCGTCCCCGGCAACGGCGCCAATTGACGGGCGGGGATTTGTCGCGGAATCCCCACCGATCAAATAAAGTAACCGGCTATTCCTACGGTAGATAGGGCAAGTCGGGTCGAATCCACGGGGACGGTGATGTATAGCCTAGACTAAGGTGGCCTAAAAACTAGACTCGGTCAACGGACTAAACTATCCTAAAGAATGATAGAAGGGGAAGAGAGCTAGACTAAGGACTATGACTAAGGAAAGCAAACAAGGAAAAATGGCTAGGATTAGGTCGGGGTCAAAGGGGTAACGGAGTGGTCGAGGGAGAACTAGAGAGGAGGAGGTAGTAGGGTGATCTAGGTCGGTCCGGGCTCTCGCAACTTAGACCAACCTAGAGGTTCCACCTAGAACCCATCGAGGCGACACACACGACAAACGGGGTTCTAGCGCGCTATGGTCCTAGGTCCAATCCGGGCTCTCGCAACTTAGACTTGACCTAGGGGTCGTCCTCACCGGGCTCTCGCAACTTAATGAGGGAACCGAACCCACAACAAACTAACACCCACAAAGAAAGGCAAGAAAAACAAGCATTCCAACCTACTTAGTCTTTCAAGCAATTCAACAAACATGTGATGTGCATAAACCAAGAAGAAACCCAAATCTTCCACCCATCATCTCTAACAAACCCTTAATCACCCAATTAACACCCTAATCACCCTACTAACCCTAGCAAGAACACTACTCTATCATTATCAAACTATAACTAACAAAAACAAGATGAATCAAACTAAGAACCAAAACAAACATAAACAATCTAATGAAAACTATGAACTACAAACATTAAGATGAACAAAGATTGAAACTTGGAAGAACAAAACAAGAATAAGAGAAAGGAGGAAGGATTATACCATACTAGAGGAAGAAGAAAGGAAGAAACTTGCATTAATGAGAAGAATCCAATACAAACACCCTAGGTTGTCAATCTTGGGTGATTCTTGAAGAATCCCTTAATACAAGTACTAAACTATGATTAACTAACTAATTACCGACTAATCTACACTAATCTAATCTAATCTAACCTAAAACTATCTAGGGTTTAAGGAGAGGTGAAGAAAATAGCATAAGATGGGGTCTTAATACAAGAGGGGGGTATATATAGGGTTTAAGAATGAAAGGAGAAGGAAGGAACAAAGCACGGGTGAACTGGGCACTTTCCCGATCGGGATTTCATGTTCCCGATCGGGAACACCCCACAGAAGACGGTCTTTGCTTTCCTCTTTATTCCCGATCGGGATGAGGCCATACCCGATCGGGAATAGTCTTGTAGGCCTCCAAAATGATCTTTTCGGTCCCTCCTTGGTTCTCATGGCCTTCTCATCGATTCTCGGGACTCGGGATCGGGTCTCGGAGGCTCGGGATTGGGTCCCAAGGTCTCGGGGTCGATTCCAAGGCGTCGAATCATCGTTCCTTAGCTTCGTTGGCTCCAAAATGCACATGTGTTGAGTCGGAATCACTCCAACTCTTCATGAACGGTCTCGGGAACCTGAAACGAGCTAAAGGAAACATAAGAAGCCCATAAACCGCTCCAAGGGAGCGGTTCCACAAGGAAAATGGGACCAAAACACTACAAATAGGCACTACAAACGACACTTATCAGTATATTAAAAGAGGGATTATAGATCCAACTTAGATAAAATAATCCTTTTAGACCAAAAAATGCGAGAGACGACACTAAAAGTATATTGGGTTAAATTACATATAGTAAATTTTGAGTTATCAACATGGCTTTTTTATATGAACTTAGACTGTTAATCGATTCGATGAATTAACAGTCTAAAAGTGATTGTTTGAAGATGAAGAAAGAGGAGGAAGATAACTCCAATAGAGGATGAAAATCAAGTGCTCCGTACACTGACAATAATGAAGACAGTGATGGAACTTGGACGGTTAACCAAGGAACAAGTTACCTATACTGTGGTGGGGTAATTAGTCCAATGATATTTTTTCACAGATTAATTGAAATTGATATTATTTTGAGAAGATGTCTTATAGTTGGTATTATTTGCGTTAAATAACACATAATTGTATTACAAAATATTACTCCCATTATATCACAATGAGTATATCAATTAGATTTATCTTATAAAATAAAAATTCTTTGATATATATAATGCAAATCCCATTAATATATATATATATATATATATATATATATATATATATATATATATATTCATGTAAGTTACATTGATATCAGTTTTACTTGTTTATGATGAGGGGAATAATATTTAGACCCAATATACTTAATATTGATGTTGATAATGAGAATACTTTAACATCGATTATGAAGAATTGATGCCAATAAACGATGTCAATTAGTATGGAATTTACATCAGTCACCAATCGATGTAAAAAATAACGCATTTACATCGCTTGAACCAAAAGTGATGTCAATATTTTTTGTTTTACATCGGTTTTTAAAAACTGATGTAAATAGCCGATGTAAACAAAAACAATAGATATTTTACATCGCTTTTTTGTAAGAAAGCGATGTAATTAACCATCATAAAAACATATACATCACTTTCTTGAAAAAATGATATCATTGTGGCGATGTCAATAGGACTAAATGTACTAGTGAGCCCTTCGAAGACGTAACAGTGCAGCATGTAAATAGTGAATGCCCTGCGTCTATGAGCAGGGGTGGCCCTCACATCTATCCCGGGGGTTCATGAACTTATCAGCCAGATCGAATAGGGAAACGGTATCTCCCCGCACCATCCGATTTGTCTCAGCATGTGACAAACCCAAGAATTCCCTTAACCTCCTCCTTGGATCTGGGTAGAACAAGGGAGTAGCAGGCTGAACAACTGGACCCCAACCACCTATGGCTGCAATTTCCTCAGGAAGAGGGCATATCTCTCCCCGCGGGAACGCAAAGACGTGATGGGTAGTATCCCAAAACGTCAGACAGGCATCCAAGAAATGTGAGTCAATTATCAGACGCTGAAGGGGGAATAGGCTGACGATTCCCATCTGGGTCAGTCTAACCTTTTCCTCGTCCCGAAAGTACGGGACCAAGCGAGCAGATGGCGGTCAAATGATCGATACCCATGGCAGAAGTTTCTAGCTTTCTTGAAAGTCTAAAAGATTTTGAGAAGGAAAAGGAGAATTTGAGTTAAGGTGCAAAAGCTGAAGCAGGGCTTCCCATATTTATAATGGGAAAACCTAACTGTAACCCTAACTACCTTGCCTCCTCAGCAAGCTGGGCCCTATGCGCGCGCAGGCCTGATTTCAAATAAAGAACCCGGAATAGGAATCAAGCCATCCCGAGCTTTCCTTAGAATTTCTAAAAAATTTCTGTGATAAAAAAAAAAATTGTGACAAATTTCTTTTCAAAAATCGTGGCATTTTCAAAATTCGATATCTTGTCTCCCCAGCACGAGTCAGTGTTTTGCCTATGTGTTACATACAAGTTGTTATGTGTCAGCATACAGGTACACTCCAGACTTCAGAAGCAAGTCTCTGCGAAACTATTAAATTCCCCAACGGAGTCAATTTTTCCCCGGTATGCTACATCCAAGATGTGATGTGTCGGCATACGGGTACACCTATACCCCCAAAAGGCAAGTTTTACTCCCCACGGAGCTATCATCATCAGGACAGGTATGACCCTCTACTTATGGCTGGCGAGCCCTTCACGCGAGTCTAACAGACTATAAACGACCCGACCGGAAGTCTACCAGATCTTAACGGGCTTGGTAGCTACTCTGACTTTCGCCTTGTCCAAGCCTCAGTCAGAGTGGGGGCTATGTAGACACCCGCATTTTGACTGCCAGGTGTCTATGGTAGTCTCCAAAAAACACCCGATGATGATCGGACGCAAACGTGACTTGGTATACTCGGATTTGGGCTCGGAACTCAATAATATCCGACATGGACTTATAGCGGAGTAAGAATCTCACAAAACAGGCCTCAAATCCAGGCCCAGAGGGTCGTTCCGAGCAAAATAAGACTAATTTGGGCCAAAACCGACACCAAAAATAAATCCCGTCTTTTAGCGACCGAGTCAAAACCCGGTCAAAGATGAAACCGTCTCACAAAACAGCCAAATTCATTCTCGAAAACTGGCGCACAAATCAAAATTCAAAAATAAAACAAACAAATCACAAAGTCAACACCTTCCTAATTTATCTCGATCCTCCTGATCCACTCGATCGAGTTGATTGACCCACTCGGTCGAGTGGAGCGCCAAAAACCGGGTCTGGCCCGTTTGCAAAGGCACTCGATCGAGTGCACTAGGGCCACTCGATCGAGTGCCCCTATGTCGTGGGGTAAAGCCTATAAATACCCCCTTAACCCCATTCATTTCACAAGATTTTTCCTAAGGCATTTACCCTACATTTTTCACCCTAACACCCTACATCATACTACACTTCAACCCTAAGCAATACTAGCCAAAAAACCGAGCCATCGTCCCTCGAAAACCGACGACACACGCGCACACAGACATACACACCATAACTCGCGTACATCCTCGATACTCCGGCGTCCCGTCGCTATTTACGAGTCCATTTCCGAGGCCTATACCTAGCATGTATGTTGAGGGTGTCGTAAACCCCATCTCCATCTCTTTTATCTCGTCTCATTTTTATTTACTTTATCGCATTTTGTATCGTAATCATAATCGTAATAGTAGCATTAACACTAATCTTTTTACTTTTGTTATCATCTTTTTTTATCATTACTAACGTTATTATACCGCGTATACATACTCTAGTATCAAAATTCGGTTTCAAAAACGTTTGACTATGATGATTGCCTAAGGTCCGTCTAATCCCTTTACGAGCCACGACGGAGGTGGAGCCCTTTCGAGGAGCCCCGCCCCAATGTACTCAAGGGCGTGATGTGATCGCAATCGGTCATAGTTGAACGCATTTGATCCCATTTACATAATTAGTGCGGAACCCGTTGACATGAAAACCGACATCACATAACCCGAAAGGATTAGTTCCGATGTCGTGACGTAGAGGGACGCATTTCTTCACTAATTTAAAATTTCAATCTAAACGATAACATTTTCCTAAAATTCCGATAACGGTATTATAATCGTATACATACACGATTATAGTACCGAAAGCCAAGTTAAATACAAATCGTGCGATATTTGTATTTAATTTGGCCAACCATCGATTTCCAATCAAAAACTAAACGAGTTGGCACTCGTACAGGGGCTACTCGACCGAGTACATAAGCTACTCGATCGAGTAGCACCCAAAAAACTGGGCAGTAGCTACGTAAAGGACGCACTCGACCGAGTCAGACCACGACTCGATCGAGTGGGTCCTGTAACCCAGAAATCCGAGGGCCTCGACACACATTTCGAGCCTCGTCTTTTTTACGACTTTTAGTCGACACGTGTAAAGACCATCACGTGAACCTATTTCTTAAAACTCATGCACATCACGACACGTAGAACGACTTTGATCGATCTTCTTCGAAGTGATGAGTCGGGACAAGGCTTAGAGACGTGGGATCGGGCTAGCAATACGCCAAAGTCCCATGTTTCCGTCCTCCATTTGATGTATAACATAATGTACATTTAATCGGGGTTAGTCCATCTACGTAATTTGCGGTCTAGTTTACATACGGGTCCGTCTCTATTTTTTATTCCATTTATTATGTAGTATTAATCGTTGTATTGTGAATTCCGGGTTGTATTTCCGCCCGTGAAACTTGTACATTATTTACTTTCGAGTTTCGTTTATTTACTTGCTTATCGCTTTATAAATGAACCTCGCATGCTAAATTATTTCGACTATAATCAAGATGCATTAAATGACGTAGTTCACATACTATTCACATGCTTAGTCCGAAAACGCTGTTTGTATATCATTTAATCATTTTACTAACGCGCGTACACGAACACGAACGATGTCTTAGTAGAGGCCGCCATTGTGCGGGCGGGGTTGGGTGTCTTTAGTGGGCTTCCCAACACGTACCCTCACCCCTTACTCAGAACCTTTGGTTTCCGGATGTCCGAAACCCTTGGCGCACGAGAGTCATTTTATATACGAAAGCCAGTGTAAACGGTATCGATATAACAATGCAAAGGGACGAGCCCCATAAACTCTGAAATCGAAGTGGGCTTACTTTGTGTGTAGCCCATGACGACATAGAGTGGGCTCGTATGGTTCCGAATAACCACAAAATTCGGTGGCGACTCCATTTTGACTTAAATTTCGAACCCGAGAACAATCTTACCACGAGATTCATTCGCCTACCTAAACCTGTGCGTGGCCGCGTCGGGGTGGACCTACGTCATGTCCACAACTATATATTAGGCTTTGTATGAACAATCGGTATATATTCCGTTTTTATATAGTTACTAAATTATATCGATGTTAAGAATATGATCTTCGAATATGATAAGAAAGATATACAATAACAATCATAACTATTTTATATTCCACGTAAAATTTTGTATGGGATAGTGCAATCTCCTATTAACAAAAAAATAGTGCAACTATTTGGTTAAAAACGGAATATACATTACGTTTATACTTTTAAAAAAAATTGACCTTACATTCCTTATTAAATATTGCATGTCATATGTAAAACACGTGATTTTCCTATCAATGTAATCAATCAAATTTTCTTAATTACATAATTTTTGTGGTGTATAGTTTTATGTGTGATTTAGTGATATTTTAATTAGTAAGATGTTTGTAGTTGGAAAGAAGAATGGTGAGTGGGTGACGCACATAAGGTTAAGAGTTCGATTTGCACATTGCGCATTTGATCTATTTTTTAATTTTTGTTAGTGGATATCTTTAGACGGAAAAAATGTTAGTAAGAGTTAATCTCTTAGTGGTAAGAGAATTTATGGCACGGTACATATATTTCGGAGAATAAATATTTGCATATTCTAATCAATCAACCAATCATAAAAATCTACTAATCAACGGTATAATTGTATAAAAATTTGCATATTCTAATCAATCAGCCAATCAATTATATTCTAATCAATCAATTATATTTTCTACAAATATTTCTTATCGAATATGATCAGAAAGATATACAATTATAATCATAACTATTTTATATTCTATGTAAAATATTGTACGGGATAGAGCAATCTCCTATTAACAAAAATAATGCAACTATTTTGTTAAAACGGAATACAATATGTTTATACTTTTTAAAAAAAATTGATCATACATTCCATATTAAATAATGTATGTGATATATTCCATTTAGAACATGTGATTTTCGTAATCAATGTAATCAATCAGATTTCCTTAATTACATAATTTCTGTGGTGTATAGCTTTATATGTGATGTAGTGATATTTAAATCAGTAAGATGTTAGAGTGTAGTTGGAGAGGAGAAGGGTCACACATATGAGGTTAAGGGTTCGATTTGCACCTAGCTCATTTGGTCAATTTTTTTTATTTTCGTTGTAGATAGCTTTAGGCGGGAAAATATATGAGTTGTGTTATTTGGTTAGTGGAAAGGGGGATTTAGAAATAAAAGATCTCATTATAAAAATAAGGGTAATTGATAATTTATAATTTAACTACAATCATGGAAAAAATAAATATCTACGACTCGTATTTCATAAAGGTTGCGTGTGCTTATTAAATTAATCAAAATTATACGTAATCTCATTTTAATACGAACTACGCCTTCATTAACTAACTTCGCTTTGTTATGGTTGACCGACTACCTGTTGAACCTCTCTTATTCAACTATTCCTATAACTCTTCTCTTTCTGATTCACATTTCGTGTTTATTTTCGGCCATTGATAAAAAAAATTAAATTTTCCGAAAATTCATCTTTGTTTTTTTTTTCAATTAGTCTTATAAAAATATGAAAAAAAATGTTTTTATTATAATTTTGGCTTTTACGATGATTGCGACGGACATAATAAAACCATAGAAAGTTACAACAGGTCACTATGACCGGTAATTAATATCAAGCCATAATTTCATACATAACAATAGTTTGGATTAATTTAAGAAGCACACGCATAGTTGAGATTATTCCCATGAAATAACCTTAATCCATAACTACAATTATGGAGTAGTAAATTTCAGACAGTGACATTATTCTTTCAATATGGGACAAACCACTATTAAAAACCACAACATCTTTCAATGACATTATTCTTTCATTGTGAAATATAATCTTTAAAACTCTTTTTTTTGTTGAGATCTAAGGACAAATGATTACTTTTAATTGTATAATGAAATTTCATCGCCCTATTATATAATTTTTTGATGTGGGATGGGATAGTTTTACTAAAGTTTATTATAGTCTTTAAGAGTTTTTCTAAGACTCAAAGAAGGATGTTTGGTTGATATTTATGGACGAATGGTTACTCTTATTTATAATATAGAACTTAATCAAGTCTATCATAATTTTTCGATGTGAGATAATTTTAATCAAGTTTATAGTCTTTAACACTTTTTTTTTTGGTTGATATCTAATGATGAATGATTAGTCTTATTTATAATATAATTTTTTTTAATAATTTTTCGATGTGGGATAATTTATTGTCTTAAAAGCTCTTTTAAAGACTAAAAAAAACACGACTCTTATTTATAATATAGAATCATCCTCTTATTTTAATTTTTATTATAGAGTCATCATCTTATTTTAATCTTTTCGATGTGGGATAATTTATAATATAAAGTTTCATCACCCTATTATAAATTTTCGATGTGAGTTTATTTTTTACTTAAGTTTGCTGTCTTATTAAGAGACTTTTTCAAACTTAAAAGTTTTTTTTAGATTGATATTTAAGAACGAATGGTTAGTTTTATTTATAATACAGAATTCGTTAATTTCTCATAATTTTTCGATGTGGGATAATTTATTTAAGTTTATAGTCTTCCACCACCTCGTAATAATTTTTCAATGTGAGTTAAGTTTATAGTCTTAATAAGAGCTCTTTTTAAAACGAAAAAAAATACATCATACTCCGACATCACTCTTGATTATAATATAAAATTTCATCACTTCACTATAATTTTTCAACGGGGATGATTTTAAGTTTGTAGTCTTATATATTGAAAGCGCCACTACTACAAAAAATCAAATAGACATGGGTTTTGTGACCCATATTAAGTTGAGTGACATCTATTATCAAATACTTTGACATAGGTCGTACGACCTATGTCTATCTAAAACATAGACATAGGTTTTCTAATAACCCATGTCTATTGTTATATTAGACATAGGTTTTCGAATTAACCCATGTTCTATAGACATGGGTTTTTTGTTTGCCCTATGTCTATTTTTAAATATAGACATGGGTTATTAGTTTGCCCTATGTTTATTATCAAGTGTAGACATGGGTTATTTTGTACGCCCTATGTCTATTGAACTGCTAAATTACAAAAAAAAAAATACGAAATCGGCGCCCCACTTTCACATAAATGGTAACAACAAAATCTACAAAACAATTAATTACATATCTCTCTTCCTTCCACACTATAGAGATACTTAACTACAAAATCTAAATTACATACTCCGCAATCTTCATTATATTTGTAGTTCCTTCATTTTTGCATTTCTTACACCCTCTTCAAAATACATACATAATTACATAGCCTACGTGTATCATACCATACCTGTACATAGGCATAGGTTAACAGGGAAAATCATATCAAAAAGTTACCCGACCGATAAACCGCACACATAGCGATAAGCAGGATCACCAAGAAATTGGTAACCGGTCGGGTCCGATCTACATTTTGTTTTATTTTTTCAAATTTAGTCTATTTTTCTGGACCAGTCGCCATTGGCTTGAACCGACCACAAACAAATGAAATATACTGGGCGACAAAACATATAGTAACATACTAAGAAAGCACTAATGTGATACGGTACGTACCTGCCTTGAGGCCAATATAGCTCCTGAAACGACAGCACTAGCAAGCTTGGAAGTACATTTCAGCGCAACAGTCGGAAGTCCGGACGTCATTTTAGGCTCCCTTACTCCCAAAAGGAGCTCATCACTTGAATTTGATGCCCTTGGTGATCCGAGGATTGATACCAGTAGTCTCCCAACTATAAGGACCTGTAGGCTTCCTCATCTCGCGTACCTGTCCTTTACGTCGTTTTGTAGCCTTCTCAAACTTTTTCTGCACATTTTCAAAGAAGACAGAGGTGATGCATGTTCCAGTACCAGACAAACTGAACAAGATTTCTGTTGTGTGTTTTTAGCTATTTAAATACTACTAAAGCCATTACCCAATGTTCTACTAATAATAGTTTAAATATTCAACAAAAGAAAAAAATACTAAGTATCCCATCATTATATGTTCCATCTTGGTATCCCACTTTTGTGTTCCACAAGTCTATCCTCTTTCCCTATAGAAAAGGTCACTTTAATAGCAGATAAAGTTTCAAAAAGACAAATCTATGACAGGAAAGATAATACTCCGTCGTAGAAACTCAATAAAAAAAAGGAGAGGATAATAAAGATAGGTACCTTTTGGTTCACCCTTGGATTTTAATTGTGGTATAGAAGTCATCGTCAGATCCATCAACTTCATCTCCATCCTCAACATCGTCTCCACCGTCACTTAAACTCTCAGGCTCAACTTCATTTTCAAGCTGAACACCATCATCATTAGAATTTATCCCAGCTCTAGACAGAACACGAAGCTCATGTTTACATATTCTTTGTCCAAGATCGTCTCTTTCAGGCAAGTCATCATCACCAGAAATACCCTTTCATAAGCCACGACAACACTAATTAGTCCCAAGGAAGACAGTATCATATTATTCCTAATATAGTGTGAGAGTAGACTTGGCCCTTTTTGAATACATGGGGACACTTGAATTTAAGGGGAATAGCCAGATTTTATTTGTCTCTAAATTGGATAGTCGAATGAGTGAATACAAGAGTAAGTTTACAGATAATATCAGCACCAAAGTATGCAGATGGACCACATTATTTAATCATCTTGCATATGTTCAAATAGTCACAGATAACAACTATTGATTGATTGAATGAAGCCTCCAAATTCCAAATAGATAAAGAGTGATGACTATAAGCTAATTTCTAGAAGAGTAGCTAAATGCTTGTAGATTGCTATGAATTGAGTCCTCCAATACAATATATTCCTTTCGCCCCAATCAATAGTTTACACTTCCTGTGATGGGTGTTATACTCAAAAGTTGACGTTTCTATTTTGGTATAATTATACTGTCTACTTTATCTTTGAATAATACTCATTAAAAGCAATTTTCCATCTCTCTACCTTAATCTTTGTGTATAAAATATATGTTTACTTTTCACGGGGACGGAGGGAGTAATAACTAAAAGCAAAGCCTGTATTCCATCTCCATTTGCTCACAAACAGAAAGCATACCATGTGAGATTGTGACTTGTATGTATTAGTAAGCAACTTAACGCAACAGGATTTATATGACCATAAGACGTACAATTTCTACAAAAGTTGCATATTGGAAGTATACTCGGGAGGCTAGTATTTTTCATGTTCCCATAAATAACGAGCAATATTTTCTGAGCAGAAATTAACCAATATCTACTCAAAATATCAGTGCCAATATGGTTTCATTTTTACCAATGTTCTATATTGGAGGTGGACATGGCAGTCTAATATTTCCATGGCCACATAAATGACATACGCAATAATTGCTTGCTGAGAAACAGATTAACCGATATCTACTCAAACTATTACAGCGCCTAAAAGGACCCATTAAACAAATGATGTACTCCCTATATAAGAGGTGGATATGGCAAGCTAATATTTTTCATGGCCACATAAGGGTCATGAACAGACTTTTGAAACACAAATTAACAACTACAAACTTAGTTGAATGCAAAGAGCCAAAAGTGACCCCACTTGCACAAAGGTTGCATATTGGGCGTATATATGACATACTAATACTTTTCATGGCCATAGATGACATGTACTTTCTAATTCGAAGTCAGAAATTACGCAATGTCTACTCAAATTATTGTAGGGAGTATCAACGTAAACAATAAAACAAGATGCATCGCAAGAAACAAGGAAGGTTGCTAGACAGAGTCCCATCATCGTGAGTGGCTGCATTCATTTGTGCAACATCATCATCATAATCATAAGTTGTTTCAAGCTTTCTGCTAAGTTTAAACACCAAATTATGTGGCATGCACCAAACAATATATGTAAATCTATTAATATATGTTAAACCGAGAATACCCTGTAGCCGTTCTCCGTAATTTCTTTTTGCTTCCTTCAGTCTTGGATGCATCTAAACCAGATACAGTTTTCTGTCTCAATTATTTTTCTTCAAGTGCCGCTCTACGTTGCAACATCGTTACACTCTTTGAGCTGACTGGTTTCTCCTGCTACGAGATAGTAACACGTCACTTCCCCCTTGGCTAGCATTATAGAGAAAATGACAATGCATCTATGTGATACATGCAAAAGAGACCATAATTCTATATCACCTGAACCTTCTGCTTTTTCTCATTGCTCTTTGAAAGCTGCATTTTAAGTGATTCAGCTGTTTCCTGGAACCACAAGTCAGCATAGAAGCTGAGGATATAAACACAACAAAGCAAAGTAAAAAGGATAAACTCTGAGGCACAACAATTACCTGAGATGTATCTTTTTTCTCAAGAGTCCCTCTTATCAGCCCATTAAGTTCAGCAGGGTGCTTAGCAACAGACCTTTCAGTAGCTGAAGCATCACACTTTTTATTCAAAGCATTCTCAAGTTCATCTGGGATAAAGTAATCAAGCTCCTTCATCTACAATGAGCATTGGAAACAACATCTGCTTTAGTCAGAAAAATGAACACGGAAGAATGTCAAGGTACATTATTGGACAGAGACCATACAATACTATGTATAGGCAGGAAACATGAAATGACTCGTCTCATGACTAGTCATGGGCTTTGTAGGAAGTAAATGTAAAAACTCAGCTGCCATCGGTAGACAGAGTGGCAACACATTAGTGTCAGATATTCTGACAAACATGGTATGGGATAGGAAATCTTAAGAGTACACCAATGGATTGGTACAGGCAACAAGACTGCCCCAGCAGCCCGCCAAGAACCAGCCAGGCCCCAATAACTGGCTGATTTAAGACAAAGAAATTGCATGGGCTAAGCACGACGAACAAAAAATGAAATAATAATAATAATAATAATAATAATAATAATAATAATAATAATAATAATAATAATAATAATAATAATAATAATAATAATAATATTTTTCATGTAAATCGTCCAAGCTACCTCAGGCCAGTCTTGAGCCCAATTTCGAAGGCCAGGGTAAGTGCTTCAGGGCCAGGCGCCAGCTGTAGACACACTCAACACATTTACCATATCATTTACCTTGTCTAGTAAGCTCTTGATTTCCACAATGTGGGCAATAACAAGGTGATCGCAAACTGGTTGCCCTTCCGATTTGAGAAGAAGATAGAAGACAATAGCCTGGCAATAGGCATGCAACAAGAGCTGTTTCACCTCAAAATAGTTCTTCCCTTCTTTCTTAGCATTCTCTACTTTCTGATTCTTCAAATAATAACAAATATCTAAGTACATCGTCAAATATGATTTCAGCAACGAAAGAACAGTCCACATGCAAAACAATGAGAAAAGTTGTCCACACATGTCTATCAACACTCGTGATGAGAACTCCCTCAATAATCTCGAGACGAATGCTCCCGTGCTGCGTTTGGATGATTTTGCTACGCGGGAATCAGTAGATTATTCAACATTTGCTCACATGAATCGTTTCTCGAAGAAACGACCCTGGCTAGAAGCTCGTTTGATTCGTCCCCACTTAAAATCGGCATCAGATTCACGATCAAGTCCTCCTCCTCCTCCTCAGTCTATGGCCCAGCTTCCAGAAACCTCAGACATTGCTTCACACAATCCTCGAATAATAATTTCAACAAAATACGCATTACTCCGCATTAATGATCTTGTTTTCCAAAGAAAATTCAATAACAAATTACAATATTTGTTTTGTTTATCACAATAAGAACGTATTTAACCGGTTTTATTCTCTAGGGTTGACCGATGAAGTGCCCCACGAAATGAATAAATCACATATTAAGTCCGGATTTCGTTTCATTTCATTCATTTATAATATGGTCAGCGGTGGAGAAGTAAACAACAATGAACAACTCTCAAAGCCTCCTCCTCTTCCCCGACATTCCATTTATGATAAGAAGACCACAAACATGAACCAGAACCACTGGAATTTTGGTATAAGCATATAACTTACTCATTTAAATTTTTAGTAGCAATCAAACAAGAACGAATTAAACCTACACTTCATAAACCTAACAATAATCAGTTTCTCAGAACACAAAAAAAAATCAAAAATCGACGATAAATCAACTGACGAACAATCAGATGAGCGATAATCAAACTTGTACTCTGCGAAACACCGAGATTGAGATTCAATTTCTTCACAGTATTCCGATCATGATTACACCAGCGATCAGACAGCAACGCGGAGAAATACTTCGTCTTACAAAGAATGGAAGAGTGAAGATAAACCTGAACTTCATAGGAGATATCTTCGGTGGAGCTAGAAGTGTCGGTATCTTCGACGAAGAGGCAGAGGAGAACATCGGCAGTGGAAGCGTTGTTGAATCCACCGGGAATAGGAGAGGGAAGGAGTAATTCTGGAAGCGTCGATAAGGGTCGTTTAGGGTTTATTAGTTTATTAAAAGTAGATGAGTAATTAAGGAAGCCGTAGAAGTAATAGATATGGGGAACTAGTTTATTAGTCTTATTTTAATATACATAGGTTTTCATATGCCCTACATCTATTTATATAGCATAGACATAACCTATGTCTATAATTTATAAACATGGGTTTTCCTTCTGGCCTATGTATATTCTCTTTTATATACATAGGTTTTTTTAAATAACCTACATCTATTAAAATAGATGTGGGTTTTTCTTTTAACTATGTCTATTAGGTCATGTCTATGACTAATTTCGTAGTAGTGAGCTTTTTTAAAACTCAAAAGTTTTTTTGTCGATATTTAAAACCGAATGATTACTCTTATTTATAATATAAAGTTTTATTACCTTATTTTAATTTTTCTATGTGAGATTGTTTTTACTTAAGTTTGTAGTCATATTAAGAGACTGTTTAAGACTTAAATATTTTTTTTATTGATATTTAAGAACGAATGATTAGTCTTATTTATAATATGTAATTCATCAACTTATCATAACTTTTCGATGTGGGAGAATTTATTTAAGTTTATAGTCTTTCATCAGCTCGTCAAATTTCGATGTGAGATAATTTAATTATTTTTTTTTGGTAAAAGGTAAGTATATAAAAATGAAAGAGTAGTAATTACATTACATCCTTAGATCATCATTGCCTTAGAAGAAGGCTTCCTATGAAGTTGCTATCTTTAGCACTAAAATTGTTATCTTTTTTGCTCTTGCAGACTTCCTTAATCTCTTTAAATACCATACCCCCAACGATATCAGGTCTAAGCATTAGACCCTTCATCCTACTCCTATTTCTTTGAATCCATATGTGGTAGCAAATAGCATTGATGAATGCATTCTTGATCGCCCTCTGCAATTTTGTACCTCTTATTCTTTGCCTTCCTTTCATTGCTCGTGTCTAATCTCTGCCAGTTTATCCTTTCAGTAACATCTTTAATAATTCTACTGCTGTATTCGCATTCCTTGAACAAGTGCTCGTTCGTCTCCGCTGCAGATGCACATATACAGCATCGATCATCCGATTTAATCTGCAACCTATGCAACTTTTCCTTCAGGTTCAGCGCATTCTGTTGGATTAACCAAGCTATCATTCCGTGCTTAGGTAATGACTAGTTAGACCAAATAAGCCTATACCAGTCAACAATCTCATCTTTCTCCCTAAGCCATTTGTACCCTTTTGCAATTGAATATGAATTCGAGCCTTGCATTGTCCATTTTTCACTGATATATCCTGGTTTCAGTATGTCTCTCGCCTGGCATACTTTCCTCCATGCCCAACTTGACTCGTTGGAAGGTTTATAATCATCCCATGTCTTTCCTTTCACATATACGTGATGGATCCGCTGAACCCATAGTCTATTCTGATTACTACTCACCCACCACGCAAGCTTTCCAATCGCAGCTTTGCCATGCTATTCTGAATTATACCCAATCCACCTTCTTTGAGGGGTTTGCAAACTTTAGACCAAGATACGAGAGGTGATCTTTGATAGTCCACTACCCCATCCCAAAGATAGTTCTTGCATATCCCATCAATTTGCTTCATTAGTGCACTAGGAATGATGAATATAGATCCCCAATAATTGTGAAGTTTAGCATGAACACTCTTGACGAGCACGAGTCTTCCTACGTATGATATTTTCCTCGTGCCCAGACATCTGATTCTCTCCATCACTTTGTATACTAATGGCTGGCACTCCATCACTACTACAAAATTAGTCATAGACATGACATAATAGACATAGGTTAAAAGAAAAACTCACATCTATTTTTAATAGACATAGGTTATTTAAAAAACCTATGTATTTAAAAGAGAATATACATAGGTTAAAATTAAAACTCAAGTCTATAAATTATAGACATAGGTCGAAGTAAAACCTATGTCTACAATATATGAATAGATGTCGGCCACACAAAAAATCCATGCATATTGATATAATACTAATAAAATAGTGAGTCATGTCTATTCTATTAGTCCTAATAAAATAATAATATTCTATTACTCCTAATAAACTAATAATATGACAATATATGAAGCGATTAAAGATCACAAATTCTCATATGAGACGGTCTCACGATACGATTATTGTGAGACCTCTCATATGGGAATAAGTTATTAAAATAATAAAATATTCCTATGTGAGAGGTCTCACAATAATCGTATTGTGAGACCGTCTCACAGGAGACTCACTAATTAAAGATTATTTGTATGACCCATGTCGCAGCATCTCAGTCATCTCTCTCCCTTCTTACTTTTTTTTTTTTTTTTTTTTCATTTCACTCAGTCATCTCTCTCCCTTCTTACATTCAAAACGAAGCCATGAAACGAAAACGAAGCATACTCAATACGAAAACGAAGCATACCTAATCCTCAATAATCTTCAATCGCTTCTTCAATCCGGCATACTCAATACCGATCTGGCATTCTCCGTCACTCCGTCACGCGTACGCTTCTTCAATCCGTCACTCCTAATCCGGCAGTCGCTTCTTCAATCAGTCAATCTTCCGACAGTTTCTTCTTCAATTCCTTCAGTAATCGCTCGCCTCCTCTGTTATTGTTAGTTTATATTCGATTTTGGGGTTTTAGGGTTTTCGATTTGTGAATTTGTGATGAGTCAGTTTGATTTTCGTTTGTTGATTCGTCGATTGCATTACGTTAATTTTTTCCTGTTCGTCTGAAATTAATTGTTATTGTTTGTTCTTCTGAAATTAATTGTGATTTTGTGATTTAGTATGAGTTTGAATTGAGTAGAAGGTTAGCGATTTTTTTAGTTTGTGAGTAGTCAGTTTGATTTCGTTTGTGATTAGTCAGTTTGATTTTGTTTGTTGTTTGTTTGTTTGTTCGTCGATTAAATTATGTTATTTCGTCTTTTTGGTATAAATTTCGTCGCATCTTTCATTTCTGATGTTTACAGTGTAGATCCTGATACGTTGATTCAGTGTTTACTGTAATCTGTTGCTTAGTTTTGTAATTATCTCCTTGATATGATTACTGGAGCATGTTTTGTTAAAATGTCGATGATGAAATCTATGAACGCGTTTTCCTGAGTTTATTTACAGTCTGCAATTTGTATTGACATTCTGTGTTCCGACTGTGCTGTCGTTACTGTTGCATCTATTAAAAAGTTTATGTACATTGCTGTCTCGACATCAGTCACTTTATATATTGTTTTGCTTGCTTGTGCATCGCTGTCTGAAATCTGAATATCTACTCTGCAGTCCAATGATGAAATCTGTGAATGCGTTTTCCTGAGTTTATTTACAGTCTGCAATTTGTATAAACATTCTGTGTTCCGACTGTGCTGTCGTTACTGTTGCATATGTTAAAAAGTTGTTGTACATTGCAGTCTCGATACATTCACTTTATATATTCTAGAAAATTTGTCATCACTTCAACCTCCAAAGTCCTACCAAGCATATCACATAATCGTCGAGACACTAAAATTCCTATCATGAACAAGGCTTCATAATATAATTAATTAGATACTCCGCATGTATATATATACCTTATCTGCGGCCATTTCAGCTTCAATGTCGCATATCCCCGCTCCGATATCTTATGCAATAATGATTAGACACACAAAAAACCCTGCCATTTTTGCCATCATATTAGAGGTTCGCTCAACAGTCAACACCAAGCTAGCTTGCTTGATTATGAATGAGCAGCAACTTCAAGTTGGTAAAGTATGAGAATAGGGAGGGAGATGTATGTATGTATGTATATATGAGTGATATGAGTAAACTGTATGTGTAAATAATCCAGAATGTAAACATTTAGTCAAGAAAGGCGTAGTTTGTTCACACCCCTGCACACTACTTACTTGAAGGGCCTACTGTACTATACTCTTTCTGCTTTTACCTTTATTTTTCTCCATTCTTTTCTTCTAGTACAAGTGAATTTGAATATACACGGTTCACTATTATGTCTCATACGAGATGTTTTAGTCCAATGATTAGAACACTTAACCACGATCTTAAATTGAAGTAAATATTACTCAAACACACATGAGATTAACTTCAAGTGAATATATAGGATAACTTTTCCAAGGTAAACGATCGAAGCAGTTCATATTTGATACGGGTGGGGGTGGGGGAACTTAATTTAGAAAATCCTAAAAATCAAACAAATACTTAAACGTTATAAATCTGCACCTTTAATAATAAATAAAGAATTTCTTAAAACCCGTGAATAAAATTTGATATTTATAACGCACTCAATTAAACAATTTAAACAAGATCTCACGTGACTATATTTTATCTTATATATTAGAAAGTATATCGATAATTCTCCTCACTTATGAATAGTGCTAAAAAGGAAACGTAAAGAAACTATTGAAACGGAGGAAGTGCTGAGTAAATGATAATCGTATTGTAAGACCGTCTAATGTATTTTTGGTGACGGTGAGTATTCCGAAGTTACCCTTGAGGTAGGGAGGGAGAGTGAGGCGGAAACGGAGTGGTAGGACTATAATTTAAGAGGTGTGGGAGAGCGAGATTCCCGGGAAAAATAGGCTGGGGAGGAAAACAGGAACATGGGCATGCGGGTAATGTGTCTATATGTGAATGTGTGAATGTCTATATGCGGGTAATGTGACTATATGGGAGTAGGCAAGTAGTTATGAACTCAAGTCAAATTTACCAAAGGAGATCAAATTCGACAACCCTGTCGAAATCAACCTATTTTTTGAAATTGACCTATCCAGCAACCTAAATAATATAGTAAAGAGTGAAGAAACGACATCTCATTGAAGGATAAACATATCAGTGATCCTATCATTCAAAATCGTCATTCAAGTCAACTGGAGATCGAATCATTTGAACAAATTAGAGATTTCACATGAAACATTCGAATCTTAATGAAAAAAATTGGTTACCATTTTTTGCATTTGTTCTCTATTTACAGTTTATAAATTTTGTGTATACAATGCCAATATGTATGGAAGTTAATTTTCTCTTGACATGCATGAAATTTTTGTATATGTGGCAGGTTGTGTTGGACAATGGCATTTTCCAAGTGACAATATTAAAACCAGAAGGAAGCGTCACCAAAATTAAGTATAATGGCATCGCTAACTTGCTGGAAGAACTTACCCCGAATTCAATCGTGGGTAATATATCTGTTGTTTTATATCAACATACTATATTTTTTACAGTATTTTCTTTTGTTTAAGAATGACCTTCCTTTTCATGTTTTTTCCCTCACTAAACTTTACAGTTACTGGGATGTCGTTTGGCAAGGAGAGGGAGTTACCAGGAAAAGAGGAAATCTTGATAGGTACTGTATTATTAGCATTCAATGCTATTTCCAACACCAATTATTATTTAGGAATCACAAGATTTTAATGTTATGAAGTTGTTCCATTTGTAGGCTTGAAGGTACAGACTTTAAGGTTGTAGTCGAAACTTACGAGAAAGTAGAGGTTTCGTTTACAAGGACATGGAACTCCTCTCTCTTCGGCAAGCTTCCTACCCTGAACATCGATAAAAGGTTTCGCCATTTCACTCCATCATATTAGCTCCATCTGCTTCTTCATGCTATATATATATATAGTGAAAGTGGCCAATATATAGTTCTTGAATTAACTTGGAAATAATTGGTGTTATAGGTTTATCATGCTACCAAATACTTCTGGCTTCTATACTTATGTTATTTATGATCGCCCAAAAGATTTTCCGGGCTTCACTCTCGCAAACACCCGCCTTGCTTTCAAGCTTAACAAAATATGGTACGTAGGTCATCTATGGTAGATCATACATTGTGATCATGTTCTTATGTCCCAAAACCCAAATGGTTTAAGAAATTTGTTATTTGAATATGATAGGTTCAACTACATGGCCATGGAAGATAACAGGCAAAGACAAATGCCTGATGATCGATCATCCAATAGGAGCCAAGAACTAGCCTACCCAGAAGCTGTTTTACTCACTAATCCAATTGAGCCTCAATTTAAAGGCGAGGTACTAACTCCTTTTAATCTTTATCCTATGACTTGTTATTAACATGGGCATTGCGGAAAATATATTATTTATAACTTGTTAGTTTCTATATGTGAATGTGTTGATGTCTTCATAGCCATTGATGTATGTGAATGCATGGCTACTTGCCTACTCCCTGTTCTCGAATAAAACAAACGAGATATATCTTAACAGATTATGCACATGCTCTCTCTCATGGATGAATGACTCTGATGTCTTAGATGGAATTTAGCTCATAAAAGAAAGTTGGAGGAATAATAAGTTACTCGTATATTACAGTTGTTACTTTGGCTTAGTTGCAGCCTTGATACAATCATTGCACGCATAATCTTGGTCGTTGCAGCATAGTGGGCAGCATGCCTAATTTTAGGCGGATACACAACATGTGATTCAGAATATGCATTTATCAGTATCTAATGTGTAGATTTTAAGCAAGCGTTCAATGTGAAGTTGTGAACCTGTTGCAGCAAAGTAGTGATGTTTAATTTGTCACTTGTTTGGCTTCAGGTTGCATGTCTGAAACATTTACACTTCAATGTGTGTGTGAGACATAAGCTTGTTTGGTACTCCCTCATTTTTTATGTCTAGTCCCGTTTCAATTAAATACTCCACGCAAATCTTTAAAAAAACCTGGAAGGAACGTAAAAAATGGAGGGAGTATGATAATTTGATCGGATTTGATGCATGTTGCCTTGTTGGTTCTTGTTTGTGATTGAATTGCTGATGTTGGTATATATGTTGCAATAGTGTGCTTGTCAGATGGGTAACACAGAATGTGGCAACTACATAATGAAGTACATGACCGACTTAATCACTTCTTCTAATTTGAAGGGAACTATTGATAAGGTAATAAGACTTCGAGCACATACACATTTTCTCTATGTTATAATCAAAGTATTTATGTTCTTGAAGTATTCGCTTTCAATTATATTGAAATTGTTGCAGCACTTCAAAGTACTTGCCATGTATTAACAAGAAGACATCGATGAGGTTCGCGATTTGTGGGCTAACTATTATCTTCAAAATTAGAAGTATGAGAAATGCATGTAGTATTCACTGTATTAGCTAAAAAGATTGGTTGTAGTAGGAAGAGATTTTATTATTGGTACATCGCGTACTTGTGTAGTTTTTTATCTTAGCTACTTATTTGTTTGGGATGATGACTACTTTTATGAAATATGGAACGTTTGATCGTCCAATTGGGTGTTCTATAATTTATGAGATTTATTTTGGTTTCGGTTGGATTGCAGTTTCTTATAAAAAATACGGAAAGCATTAATAATTGATATCATTTTCGGATTGATTACTATGACAATAAACATGGGGCAGCCAATTAACCTATGTCTGTACTATGATAATAGACACAGGGCGAACAAAAAACCCATGTCTAACCCATGTCTGTACTATGACAATAGACACAGGGCGAACAATAAACCCATGTCTATATTTATAATAGACATAGGGCGAACAAAAAATTCATGTCTATAGTTTTTATAGACATGGGTTAATTCTATAAAGACATGGGTTATTGAAAAACCTATGTCTATGTTTTAGATAGACATAGGACATACGACCCATGTCTAAGTATTGGATAATAGATGTCACTCAACTTAACATGGGTCGTGAAACCCATGTCTATTAGTTAAAACGACCCATGTCTATGTCATGTTTTGTAGTAGTGCATAATAATCAATTTAGCTTGTTTAATCGACACTCCTAAATACCTGAATGGAAGCTTTCCTTCTTCACATCCTGAAATTCTGATAATATTCGCCTTAATGACATTGGAAACACCATTGAAGTACACATTTGATTTTCCTTTGCTCAATTTTAATCATGACGCAGCTGAGAACGTGCCAAATGTTCTCAAGAGCACCATCATTAAATCAGTCTCACCCTTGCAGAATAATAAAAGATCGTCAGCGAACATAAGACTTGAGAGCTTCATCGTCTTACAAAGTGGATGGAACTTGAAAGGCATAGTATCAGTTGTGTATTTCAGGAACCTTGTAATTAAGATACTCCATACACACAGTGAATAACAATGGGGGGAGTGGATCCCCTTGCCTCAAACCCCTCTTTCCTGGAAAAAAAACCAAACGTTTCCCCATTGATTGATAGTGTGTAAGTATACACACTGCATAATCAGTTCAATAAATTGGTTAGGGAATTTTAGATAAGTTAGCATTTGCTTCAGGAACTCCCACTCGACTGTATCGTACGCTTTCTGAAGATCCAACTTGAAGATACATCTAGGAGAAATAGTCTTCCTGACATACAATCTAATGATGTCTTGACATATCAAAATGTTTTCTATGATGCTCCTCCCCTTTATAAAACCTCGGCCCCTTGAGTTGGAGATATTATATCAGGAAGTACATTGGACATTCGAGCACACAGAAGATAATTTACTTAAGCTTATAGTCTTAAGAGCTCTTTTTAAAACCAAAAAAAATACACCATGTAATCCCCTATCAATTCTAACGCAATACAGTGGCGGAAACAGTGTAGATTTGGGATTAAAACACACTGATGTTCTATATTTTACAGAAAGAACTGTCAGTCAATACAAATGCCACTTTTTACAAAAGGGCTAAAAATAAAAATTCTCCAAATGGGTTTAAGAATCCATAAATAAACATAAATCGAGCGGAGTAAGATCCACGCCACTCGCTAGCTCACACCAAACCCCGGAACAAATAATACCTGCCATGTTATAAACATATACATCGATGTTACCAACACAACGGTAAGCGTGGTCATACTAAGGGAGGACGCCGGAACACAGCAGCTCATCTACTTTGTCAGTCACGCCCTCGGGCAGGTCGAGAAGAATTACCCAATGGTCGCATATCCTGTGGTTAAGGCGGCTCGGAAGCTCCGACCCTACTTCGACGCATACCCTGTCACCGTGCTCACAGACCAGCCACTGGAAAAAGGTCTTAGAAAAAATTGAAAAGTCGGGAAGACTACTAAAATGGGCCATAGAGCTTAGTGGCCTCGGCATAACCTACCAGTCCAGAACCGCCATCAAGGCTCAAGATCTAGCTGTTTTCTTAGCTGAGTGTTCCCACTCAGAGGAGGACGACCCACCCACTGAGGAATGACTGATGTTCACCGATGATTGTCCAAAGCCAACGGTGCGGGGGCAGGGGTCGTGCTGAAAAGCCCCGAGGGGGTCGATTTTGAGCACGCGCTTAGATTCACCTTTCCCGCGTCAAATAATGAAGTAGAGTATGAGGTTGTGTTGGCCGACATCAACCTGGCTACAGCTGTCTGGGCAAAGAGGATCATTCTGGCCACTGACTCTCAACTTATTGCCAACCAGATCAATGGGGAGTGCGAGGCCAGAGATCTTACCATGGTCTCATACCTTGAAAAAGTTAAAGAGGAGTTATAGAAACTCAAGTCTTATGAAGCCAGACAGGTCCCCATATTACAAAACAATCGAGCTGATGCCTTATCCAAGCTAGCAAGCTCTAGCCTACAGGACATAAGAAGGTCGGTCTTGGTCGACGTTGTAAAAGAAAAATCAACCGATGACCCCCAACTAATCAACGCCGTCGAGGCCAGGAGTCCGGACCAGAAGGCTGGATGACACCGATTATCCGATTTAAATGAGACGGCATTTTAACGGCATTCTAATTATAGCTCTGATACCAACTGTAATCCCCTAGAAATTCTAACGCAATACAGTGGCGGAAACACTGTAGAAGTGGGATTATAACACACTGTAACTATGTCTTGATTAAATAAAAACGGTAAGTCAATTAAATAGCCATAAAATGAAAATGGCTACAAAATAAAAATAAAATAAAATCCAATAAAATGGGTTTTAACAATCCATAATACAATGATCTTATTAAAACATGCAGGATCCACAATTGCTCGCTAGCCCCCGAAAGGGAAACACATATACCTGTCATGTTAAAAAAAACATAACAGCCACAATTAGTGGGGAGCAACGTCAACATTCTCCCAGCCGTATAACAGGATTTTAAAACTGTAATTACTATTATAGAAAAATAGTAAAAACGGAAAACAGTAAAACATTGTAATAAAAATAATATTTCAGTGAAAACTTCACGTATCGAAACAATATAATAACAATGAGTTTTCCAGAGAAAATAGAAAACATTTGCCAACCTGCAAACCAAATTATACTGATAATAATAAAATATTTAAAATGGCGTTATGGATAGGATTAGTGTAGAAGGCTAGCTAGACTTTCACTAGGAGAATACTAAGAACTAGCTTTGAGAACTCGGTTCAAACAAATCAAACTTTGATCTCTAACTAAGCTACTCAACCATAATAGGACAACGACTTATAAATGCGTGGCCCTAGTTTAAGATGATATGTACACCCCTCCCGAGCACCATAAATACTCAGTTCAACCCGACTGCATCTTACACTGCGAGGCACGAGCTTAAGAAAATATACACAGATTCTCAAACACTATATATGCTCGGTTCAACAACTAGTGTGCCTCACAAAGACAACCAGCCTTATAGTTGATGGCAAAAACGTAAACCCCATAATATATTACTCTAAACCTCACACTTGTCCTTATTCCATAACTTCAAAACAAACCATTTATTGATATTCAAAAGATATAATCATTATAATAATAAGAGAACAAAAGGAGTAATCATTATATTCTAAAAGAGGAAAATTTCTATTTTAGAAAACTTTTATATTTAGAAACTTTACTAAAAATAACATCATATCAAAATATCAAAAATATAAGTTCATACTAATACAACATTTTAGTTAACGATATAGATTTGTAAAACTAATACTTTCGGCCTTAACGATATTAATTGTTAAAATGAGGACAATTGAGTTTATGAAATTATTGAAATATCATACAAGTGTTTATAAAATAATTAAAAATATCTTAAACATTTTAATACTACTATTTAGGGTGTTTTCAAAATTTATAAAACTATAATTCCCTAATTACAATTAGTTTCGACAATACGATCATAAATAAGATTTTACGGCAAATGTCAAAATAAATCATTTAACATATTTTATTTTATAAACACTTAAACAAATTTAGGAGATCATAAGGGGTGATTTAACTTATAAACTTTCAAATTTCGAAACTCTCAAAATAGCTGGAAAAATAATTTATTTAGCTGAAACGAGACATTTTATCGGTAATTCGTAACGTGTTTTCAAAATTATAAAACTATAATTCCCTAATTACTATTAGTTTCGACAATACGATCATAAATAGGATTTTACGGCAAATGTCAAAATAAATCGTTTAACGTCTTTTATTTAATAAACAATTAAACAAACTTAGGAGATCATAAGGAGTGATTTAACTTATAAACTTTCAAATTTCAAAACTCTAAAAATATCTGGAAAAATAATTTATTTAGCTGAAACGGGACATTTTATCGGTAATTTATAACTTGTTTTCAAAATTGATACTACAATTTAAAGGCTTCAATAAATAGTGTAAAAATTATGTAAACTAGCTAAAATACATTTTTGAACATTCTATTCAGAAAAATAAATTTTCCAGAATCCGTAAACTCGGTTTTTTAAAAGGTTTTCTCGTTAATCGTCTAATCTCAACAATAACGATTAATAAAAATAGTAATTACAAAACGATTTAAGTATTAATATCCAAAAATTATTATTAAACCTAAAAATCGTGATTTTCCAGAATCTACAAATTTTTTCAGGTTTCCAAAATTTGAGATTTAACAAATGCCTTTAAAACCGTCTTTCAAAACCCGTTTTCACAATTAATGATTCTCTTAATAAAACATGTCGTTCTTAATAATTTATTAAAGTACTAAAATCGTAAAAATACCTTTTTTTCAAGAACCACCAGGAACCCATTTTCTCCAGATTTAAAAAAAAACCAGAAATCGGAAATTAAAACGACAAACACGATTTTAACGATAAACGATGATTTAAAGTGATTAATTAATTCACCCACTTAAAAATTCCTAAAAATTATGAAAAAATTCATAAAACTCTTTTTTATTAGAAAGATTATCCATGCCAAATTTATGATTAAAATAAAATGTTTAAGAGCTAGAACTAAACATCGACTTTTAATCATTTTTGTCCGTAAACGATAATAAATCTAAAATATCAGAAAAATGCCAAATTATCAAAAATCATCAAAAACATCATTTTTACAGAATATATTCATATTTTACACATTTAGGCCGAATATTACGATTTTACAAAATAATATAACAATTTAATCGTAATCTCGTAAAAGCGATAAAAATACCGAAACATGCAAATTTTCGACTTTTTAAAAAAAATTCCAGATTATATGACATACATATATTGTCAAAAATAAAATTATATATGACTAGTTAAAATTATATATGTATGTCGAAATTATTATAACTCAAAATGTTAAAATTTTACGATAATCCATATATATATATATATATATATATATATATATATATATATATAGAGAGAGAGAGAGAGAGAGAGAGAGAGAGAGAGAGAGAGAGAGAGAGAGAGAGAGAGAGAGAGAGAGAGAGAGAGAGAGAGAGAGAGAGAGAGAGTCCACTTATCTTAATTGAGTCTGTGGGTCCTCATCTCAACCCTTAAATTAGTGATAAATTAATGGTTAAGATTGTTTTGTCAATTAAAGAAATAACAAACTAAATCTTGGTAAATATTTTATTTTTTTCTCTCTCCTCCTTAATTATCTTAATGCAAATCTTCTCTCTCCCATCAAATTTTTAACTGCATCTTTCTATCACCCAACATGTGCGTCGTTTCATCTTCATTTTCACCAAAAAAAATCATCATTTCGCTACTGCCATGTTACTCTAACTCATACAATGTGTTACTCTAATTCATGAATTGTGTTAATTTAACTCATAAAATCTGTTAAGTTACATAATAGTGTCTTACAAAAATTGTACGTTGCAAAATATATGTTTCTATTAAGGATATTCCAAAACAAAAATTATAAAACTCTATTATAATTCAAATTTTTTCACACCTGTTACTTTAAGAACTTGATATTGGTAATCAAATTATACTCATAAATTGTGTTACTGTAACCCATTATGTATGTTACTCTAACGCATAATGTGTGTTATTCTAATACATAATATGTGTTATTCTAACTCATTTTACATCAATAAATTGGTACAGGAGTTCCAACTGAATCAACTTCATTACAATTTCAATGTTTCACACCTGTTACTCATAATCTGTGTTACTGTAACTCATTAAGTATGTTACTCTAACGAATAATGTATGTTATTCTAACAATATACTATCCTATTTAGAATTCTTCTTCTTCTTCTTCTTCTTCTTCATCATCATCAGAAGCTTTGATTTAATTTAACCACAGCGCCATCTTTTCGTTGTGTACCTCCTCACATTATCGAATCCACAAGCCAATGCGTAGATTTTATAGAAATTTACTGACTCATCCACGTCCTTGAAGATCTGCCCTATGTATGGAGAAAACTCTCACCCACATCCCTACACCATTCATGTGCTTTTGCGTCTACTGAAAAATAATAACAGTGCCAATAAACGTGGCGAAAAAGAAACAATCAGAACTTGAAATATGGATTAAAGTAACAGATGACAAGAATTAAAGTAACAGATGAAGTTCATTGAAATAACACTGGATTCAATTAACAGAGGATGCTTATACACCAGGTATAAAATAACAGAGGTCAGACATTAAAGTAACATATAGTGTGAGTTAAAGTAACAGATAATGTTCATTAAAATAACACCAGGTATAGGTTAGTGCAAAAAATTCATATAATGATCAGAAATGAGAGTATGACGCAATATCTTTCTTTGAATGAGGGCGATATTCTTTGATATTGTTTCCTATTTTAAAGTCAATCATGTCCCATAATTATAGGAAGCAATATCTTTTTTTCTTTTTTTTATATGGCGGTATTCTAAATTCTTTTTGTCACTCCAATGCATTACAGTAACAGATGAAAAGAACTAAAGTAACAGATAAAGTGCGTTAAAGTAACACGAGATTCAGTTAACATTACGTGCATTAAAATAACAGGGGTTAGCCATTAAAATAACAGATTGTGTATATTAAAGTAACACAGTATGTGCATTACAATAACTCCATAGATTTGTTCTTGCATAAAATATAATGCTTAGACCTTTTTGTGTTACATTTTTGTGTTACTCTAATTAAAATTAGGTGTTACTGTAACTTAGAACGTATGTTACTTCAACGCAGTGTCTGCTTCAATAGAAAACAAAACAATAGTATCAGTGAAGCTTAAGAAAAACCTAAAGAATAAACAAAACAATAACACGAGAGTAATGGACCATTGATATGAATCTATGAATAATCAAATGAATAAAGTTCCACCTTTAACAAATATAAAAATTTGGAATCTATACTAACAAGAGAGCAATGAACCAGATATGAATCTATGATGAATGAAATGACCATGAAAGTAATGTCGACATGAAAATCGACGAAAAACATGAAAGCAAATTGACGCAAATTAGTGAAGATGATGAATAAAAATTGACGCAAAACATGAAAGCAATAACGAAACTCACCATTTTTATAGTCGATGAAATGATTATCAATAGCTGATGAAGATGTCGCGATCATTGAATCCATAGTAACGAGATTTCGAGCAAAAATTTGAATGAATAAATGAAGGAACGTGATATTGGAAGCGTTTTTTTTAGGTTTTGATGAACGTGAACGTGAATGAATGAGTGAATGTGATGTTATTTGTTTCCTAAAATTATGGGAGTCATTTTAGGAAGCAGAATCTCCTTTTTTTTAAATGCAAATATTATTAGGATGCATCTTATCCATCCATCCTCATCCCATTGAATGGATGGGATGATGACTTAAGGACTCATATATAGATAAGGACTCATAAGAGCCTTACTATATATATATATATATATATATATATATATATAATATATATATATATATATATATATATATATATATATATATATATATATATATATATAGAGGTAGGTTCTAATGAGTCCCTATATAAGTGTTGAGTCCCTAAGTCCTCATCTCATCCGTTGGATGGGATGAGGATGGATGGACAAGATGCATCCTAATATTTTGTATTAAAAAAAAAAAAAGAAAAAAAAAGAGGAAGATTTACTATCCTAAAATAACTCCCATGATTTTAGGAAACAATAACTCCCATAATCACAATCATTTCTCATTCATTCATTCATTCATTCACGTTACAGGTTCATTATCAAAACCTTAAAAAAAAAAAAAAAAACGCTCCCATCGATCATCACGTTCATTCATTCATTCAATTAAATCTGTGCTCGAAATTCCGTTACTATGAATTCAATGATCGCGACATCTTCATTAACTGTTGATAAACAATTCATCGAGTATAACAATGGTGAGTTTCGATATTGCTTTCATGTTTTGCGTCAATTTTTATTCATTATTTGGATTAATTTGCGTCAATTTGTGTTCATGGTTTGCGTCAATTTTCATGTTGATATTGTTTTTATGGTCGTGTTATTTATCATAGATTCATATGCAAATCGTAGAACACACAAAGGGTGAGTATATATGTTTTGTAATTTATACTGGAATCGTCATGAAAGTCAATAAGATGCTACTCAATTATTAGTTTTTACGTTTACAATATATTGAGTTATTGTAGTTCATATACTGCGTTACTTTAGTGTAAAGCATCTGTTACTTTAATGTCTACCATCTGTTACTTTATATGTCGTGTTACTTTAATACACTTCAGTTGTTACTTTAGTGTTTTTCATCTGTTATTGTAGTGCATTGCAGTGTTCTAAGAATTTTGAAAACTGACATATTAAAAAAATAAATAAAAAAGATATTGTTTCCTATAATAATGGGACGTGATTGCCACCAAAATAGGAAACAATATCTCCTAAAATAACTCCCATGATTTTAGGAAACAATAACTCCCATAATCACAATCATTCCTCATTCATTCATTCATTCACGTTACAGGCAGGTTCATTATCAAAACCTTAAAAAAAAACGCTCCCATCAATCATCACGTTCATTCATTCATTCAATCAAATATGTGCTCGAAATTTCGTTACTATGAATTCAATGATCGCGACATCTTCATTAACTGTTGATAAACAATTCATCGAGTATAACAATGGTGAGTTTCGATATTGCTTTCATGTTTTGCGTCAATTTTTATTCATTATTTTGATTAATTTGCGTCAATTTGTGTTCATGGTTTGCGTCAATTTTCATGTTGATATTGTTTTCATGGTGTTATTCATCATAGATTCATATGCAAATCGTAGAACACACAAACGGTGAGTATATATGTTTTTTAATTTATACTGAAATCGCCATGAAAGTCATTAAGATGCTACTCAATTATTAGTTTTTACGTTTACAATATATTGAGTTATTGTAGTTCATATACTGCGTTACTTTAGTGTAAAGCATCTGTTACTTTAATGTCTACCATCTGTTACTTTATATGTCGTGTTACTTTAATACACTCCAGTTGTTACTTTAATGTTTTTCATCTGTTATTGTAGTGCATTGTAGTGTCCTAAGAATTTTGGAAACTGCCATATTAAAAAAAATAATAAAAAAAAAGATATTGTTTCCTATAATAATGGGACGTGATTGCCACCAAAATAGAAAACAACATCAAAGATTAACGCCATATAAAAAAAGGAAAAAAAAAAATACTACTTCCTATAATTATGGGACGTGATGACTTCAAAATAGGAAACAATATCAAATAGTAATATACTGCGTCATACTCTCATTTTTATCATTATATGAATTTTTTGCACTAACTTATATCTGGTGTTATTTTAATGAACATTATCTGTTAATTTAATTCATACTATCTGTTACTTTAATGTCTGACCTCTGTTACTTTATATCTGGTGTATAAGCATACTCTGTTAATTTAATTCAATGTTACTTCAATGCACTTCATCTGTTACTTTAACTCTTGTTATCTGTTACTTTAATCCACATGAATGATGTAGGGATGTGGGTGAGAGTTTCCTTCATTGTGCGGTGGTGAGATTAAATCAAAGCTTCTGAGATGATGATGAAAAAGATGAAAAAGAAGAAAGACGGAGAGAACGAGAAGGATGAAGAAGAAACAGAATTATAAGTAGGACATTATGAGTAACAAGTGTGAAACATTGGAATTGTAATGGAGTTGATTTAGTTGGAATCTTGTACCACTTTTTGTTTTGGAGTATCTTAATAAAAACAAACATTGTTCTTTTTGTTAATTGAAACTCCTGTTTTTGCAAGAGACTACTATGCAACGTAACTGATTTTATGAGTTAAAGTAACACAGTTCATGAATTAAAGTAACACATTGTATGAGTTAGAGTAACAGTTTTTGCAAGAGACTATGCAACGTAACAGATTTTATGAGTTAAAGTAACACAGTTCATGAATTAGAGTAACACATTGTATGAGTTAGAGTAATAGTTTTTGCAGGAGAATATATTAAACAACGTAACAGATTTTATGAGTTAAAGTAACGCAGTTCATGAATTAAAGTAACACGTTATATGAGTTAAAGTAACATAGTTTATGGATTATGGCAGTAACATAGTAACATACGTACAATGGCAGTAGGAAAATAATGATTTTTTGGTGAAAATGAAAAAAACTTAATTTTGAAAAAACTTGTTGTATGAGAGAAAAAACATTTAAAAAGATTGATAAGAGAGATAAAAGATCTTTATTGAGATAATTAAGGAGGAGAGAGAGAAATGATATATTTACCAAATTTGTTAGTTATTTCCTTAATTATGAGATTAAATCTTGTCCATTAATATAACCTTGAATCAAGGGCTAAGATGGGGACTCACGGACTCAACATATATAAGTGGACTCACCTGATCCCACCTCTATAGGAAGGATCAAGTGAGTCCTTTTATTTTTTTTGAGTCCATGAGTCCTATCTACAACCATTGATCTAGAGTGGGATGGATGGTGGTGATTGATTCTAGTAATTAAGGCAATAAATAACATATTTTGGTAAAAATAAAATAAAACCCTCTCTCCTCCCTTAATTATCTCCAACCAATGCACGTTACTTCCTCACATTCAATTTTTTCATTCACATCCTAACTGAAACCCTTCACCTTCATCATCCCAAACACAATCGCTCGACTTCTCTTTCTTTTCAAAACACACCTGCGCATCCTCCTGTCTTCAACTGAAGCAAGGCTACATTGAAGCAACTCTCTAACTTCAGCAAAGATAATCTTCAGGCGGCATAATACAAGGTAACTCGCTAATACTCGATTGTTGTACTAAAGAACTAGGTTTAGTTTATATTCGTATCTGATTTCATTAATTTTCTCGCTAATTATTGATTGATTTACTTTGCTGCGTTTGTGCCGTATAATTAATTGGTTTCACTAAAGATTGTTGCGGTATCTGGGTATGCATCTGTAAAGTTTAATTGAATTCACCTACTTCATATTATGCTTCTACTATGCTTCTACTCTTCATACTTAGTCTAACATATATTGAATGTTACTCTAATGTGCATATTCAGTCACCGTAATAAACTTGAGGTGTTACTGTAAGGGGTTGTTCAGTTAGTGTTACACATGTATGATGTTATTTGAAGACGACCATGTGTTACTGTAATGTACAAGACATGTTACTTTTAATCCCATCTTTGCGTTATTTTGAATGCTAGTAATCCGGTACATTTAATTGTGTAGACGTGTTACTCTAATTTGCACTCTATGTTACTCTAACACCTTCTTTGTGTTACTTTAACGCGTATCAACTTTACATATGGTATTTCTTTCACTCGTATCAGTTGTACTTTAATTTTATATACCTAATAATAGTTGTACATAATTATTGTACTTTTCAGATGGCAAAAGGAGGAGACAAATCAAGGTGCGATTGCGGTTGTTGGATAACGTAGATAAGTATGTGGACGCTAGGCAAAAGATCATCGATGGTCCCAAGAGCAAGCCAACAAAGGGTCGAAAAAAATAACGTGTCTAACAAATTATGTCATCTTTTTCTAATTACGAATAATGCTTTGTATCGTTTTCGAAACTTGTTATGTACATTAGTATTTTGATTATCACCAATGGAACAACGCTGTTAAACTCTGTTACCCTGACTAATTGTTCCTGTCACTCTAATTAACGACCAGTGTTACTATGGGAATGAATGAAGTTTACCCAATATACAAATGTGGTCTCATAATCATTGTGTTACATTGATGCATTATAACTGTTACTTTAATGAACAAATTATGTTACTCTAAGTTATTAATGATGTTATTCTTTGTCTCATGGTTAAACAATGTTATTATCAATGACGCATTATATATGGTTCTTTAAAAAGTGAATGTTGTTACTTTGGTAATGAATGATTCTAATCCATGTTATCCTCAGTTACTTTGGTAATGAATTGTTTAAACAACGTTGCTGTCCTCAGTTACCTTCATGCATTATGTCTGTTACTGTAACTAACGAATGGTGTTACTCCAATAGACATGAGATGTTACTCTAACCAAATACACATGTATTAAATAAATATATAGTTAATTGCAACGTAGCACAGCGCTATGTGTAAAAAAATGTGTACAAAATCCAGTTCCTGTGTTTTGCCAATATCCCTCCCCAGAAACCGGCTGTCTCTGCAACCTGAACTCCCGAATTAATCCGCACAAGCTTTTCAACATGAAAATTAATCCGCACAAACTTTTCACATTTGCCTTGTCTTCTGCCCTTAGAAGTCCGTATCAATGAAGCTTCAATGCCGTGTCTGCTTCAACAAAAAACAAAACAATAATATCAGTGAAGCTTACGTTACTGTAACTCAGAAGGTATGTTACTTCAATGACGTTTCTGCGTTAATATAAAACAAAACAATAGTATCAGTGTATGTCATAGAAAACCTAAATAAGAAACATAAAACCCTGGAATTTATAAAGATCGATAGAGCAACTAACCATTGATAGGAAACTATGATGAATGAAATAACAATTAAAGCAATATCAACATTAAAATTGACGTGCAACAAATGTGTTATATCAATTCATAAGTTGTGTTACTCTAACTATTTCACTGTGTTACTTTAACATCATCATCAAAACCCTTTTTCTAAACGTTCAGTGTGTTACTGTAATTGCAATTAAGTGTTACTGTAACTCAGAAGGTATGTTACTTCATTGACGTTTCTGCATTAATATAAAACAATGGAATAGTATCAGTGTATATCATGGAAAACCTAAATAAGAAACATAAAACCCTGGAATCTATACAGATCGAGAGAGTAACTAACCATTGATAGGAAACTATGATGAATGAAATAACAATAAAAGCAATATCAACATTAAAATTGACGTTAAAAAGTAACGCAACAATGAAAGCAATAGCAACAATGAAAATTGACGTGAAAGAAATATTGAAACTCACCATTGTTATACTCAATCAATTGCTTATCAACAGTTGAAGAAGATGACGCGGTCATTGAATCCATTGTAACGGGATTTCGAGCATATAATTGATTGATTGAATGAATGAATGTGATGAAGAAAAGGGTTTTTTTTCTCACGTTTGAATGAATGAATGAACGTGATGAATGATGAATGATGAATGAACGTGATCAAAAAAGGGAGTTATTGTTTCCTAAATTCTTGGGAGCTATTTTAGGAATGTAAATCTTCCTTTTTTTTTTTTTTTAAATGGATGCATCTTGTCCATCCATCCTCATCTCATCCAATGGATGAGATGAGGACTTATGGACTCATATGGAGTAAAGGACTCATAAGAGCCTTACTCTATATATATATATATATATATATATATATAGAGGTAGGTTCAAATAAGGTCCACAATTTTTTAAGTCTATATTGAAGTTACAGATGACATACGCTAAAGTTGCATTTGTATATATATATCAATTTTGAACAAATGCAACTTTAGCGTATGTCATATGTAACTTCAATATAGACTTAAAAAAATTGTGGACCTTATTTGAACCTACCTCTCTCTCTCTCTCTCTCTCTCTCTATATATATATATATATATATATATATATATATATATATATATATATATATATATATATATATATATATATATATATATATATATATATATATTCAGGATCCATTGAGGCAGCCTAACTCCCTGCAACCGTTGAGGCACAATCTGGGCCGTTAGATCTGATTGAGATCAACGGACCAGGCTTGATCAAAAGTCAGAGCATAAAAAAAAACGCGTGCCATTTCCTTCCTTTCCTTTTGAATTAGTCGACTTTCTCTCTCTAGAAATTTGTTTATTTTTTCATTCAAATCATTCGATCATCTTCATCAGTTCCGTTGCAGATCTTCATTGTTTGATCTACATCATTTTCACTTGCAGATTTAATTGTGCTGCGTAAAATCGAGCGTCTTCATCATTTCAATTGTAGATCTTCATCATTCGATTATCATCATTTAAGTTGCAGATTTCATTTTGTTCACTTTGTAAATTCGTTCGTAGAATTGATTTTACGAATTCTGTTCTTGATTATCAAGGAATTCTATGCTTGATTATCAACGATTTCTATTCTTGATTTGATTGTCGTCATTTTCACTTGCAGATTTGATTGTAATCTTGAACAATTCGTTTAGAGAAAACTGATTATTAACCTGCTGATTCAAGAAATTAATATATTTGTTTTAAAGTAGACAATCGATTATCAAGAATTACGTAGATTCTCTACTGATTCTCTGCTGAATTATGTTCATAACTTGTGATGTACATATTTGACACTGAATAATGTTTATATTTTGATATCAGTTGTACATAATCCATCTGAGGACATCACTAGACATAATTCTATATTAGTTGTACATAACTCATCTAGTTACATCTTAAAGTAGAAATTTTGTTGCGCTTGTAACAATTTACAAAGTATAGTATATAGGTCATTATGTAATGTATATATTTACATATCAGTTGTACTTAATCCTTCTGAGGATATTACTATACATAATTTTATATTAGTTGTACATAACCCGACTGAGGATATTATTGTACATAATTCTAGATCAGATGTACATACTCCATCAGATAATGTACGTAATTGCTCTGCTGAATTACATTTATAACTCGTTATGTACATATTTGTCACTAGATAATGTGTATATTTCTATATCAACAGTACATAATTTATCTGAGGACATCATTATACATAATTCTATATTAGTTGTACATAACTCATCTATTTACATCTTAGAGTGAAAATGTACTGATACTAAATAATTAGTTATATACACTGTATTCATAATTATGTATATCATATTTTTAATTAAAAAACACAATGCAAACTGTATATCTTCATAAATAATTATGTACACTGTATTCATTATTATGTACAGGACTTAGGATCATTACATAAGGTACATAATTCTATATCAGCTGTACATAACCCATCTGAGGTCATCAATGTACATAATTCTATATTAGCTGTACATAACCCATCATAATCATCTTTGAATCACATCCACGACAGGGTTCACCAATACCCTCTTAGGGTTCAGTTTCTTTCGGGTTTAGTGACCATGAATAAGGAAAAGGGTTTAGGGTTGTATTAGGCAGAGCCGCGTAGCGGGTCTGCCTAATCCAACCCTAAACCCTTTTCTGTCCCGTCTTATGCAGTACCCTACTCTTAAGGTTCAGTGCCCCATCTTTGAATCACATCCACGATAGGGTTCACCAATACCCTCTTAGGGTTTAGTTTCTTTCGGGTTTAGTGACCTTGAATAAGAAAAAGGGTTTAGGGTTGGATTAGGCGGAGCCGCGAAGCGGGTTCGCCTAATCCAACCCTAAATCCTTTTCCGTCCCGTCTTATGCAGTACCCTACTCTTAAGGTTTAGTGCTTCATTTTTGAATCACATCAACGATAGGGTTCACCAATACCCTCTTAGGGTTTAGTGACCTTGAATAAGGAAAAGGGTTTAGGGTTGGATTAGGCGGAGCCGCGAAGCGGGTACGCCTAATCCAACCCTAAACCCTTTTCCGTCCCGTCTTATGCAGTACTCTACTCTTAAGGTTCAGTGCCCCATCTTTGAATCACATCCACGACAGGGTTCACCAAAACCCTCTTAGGGTTCAGTTTCTTTCGGGTTTTCCGTCCTTGAATAAGGAAAAGGGTTTAGGGTTGGATTAGGCGGAGCCGCGAAGCGGGTACGCCTAATCCAACCCTAAACCCTTTTCCGTCTTGTCTTATGCAGTACCCTACTTGTAATCCCCCGTATTTTTCAAATAGAGTTAAAATTTTAAACATTTATTTAAACCAAGTTTAACGTTTGAAAACTTATTTTCGTGAATAAAATATATTTTTTTTCTTTCTTTTTCGTTAAATTAAAAAAAATTATTCCGTATTAAAAATATGTGTATTTATTTATCGAATTATTAAAAACTTTGTCTTTCGTTAAATAAAGTTTTAAACTCGAAATTACTTTTAAATAAATGCCCTGTCGTTTTGACGTTTTCTCGTCTCGTAAAAATTTAGAAATTATTTATCGAATTCTTACAATAATATTTTTTTATAACTATTGTCCCAAATTATTATTTACCGTCTATTTTATTTACTGTCTTACAAATTCGTTTTGTTAAAAAATATATTTTACGGTTTTCATTATTTTAATTTTCGTAATTTTATATGTCAATTTTTTAAGAAAGAAAGAAAGACGTTTATACGACAAGCGGACCGAAACTCGATCTTCCTTGAGCCTCCCACGTTACCCCTTACTATATATACCTATTACTACAACTAACGGTACCTATTGTTAGTACAACCCGACACCATGCACCTACACACCTAATATCACTACACCTATCTTACCTATAATCTATATTACTACCCTATATATACACAATTTCTTCTACTCACTACACACTACGCACTACATTTGTACACCAATACAATACTCAACTTACTACTCCTACAACTACGTACTACTACTCCTGCGTATTATTACTACTACTCGTACTCACTTAATATATACTCCATATTACTCCCTCCGATTCTTTAGATTCGCAACATATTCCATATTTAGCAAATTTATTAGGTTTGCAACATTTCTATAATAGGTAGGTTTTATTTGTGTTAGCTTTTTTACTTTATTGGTGAGACCCAACATCTCCACTCACAACCTTATTATTTGTGCAAATAGTAAACGTTGCGAATCTAAAGAATCGGAGTGAGTACTACGTATACTACTCCTACTTACCATATATTACGTACTACTCAGTTACATATTACATACTACGGAGTATTATATTACGTACTACTACTTCTACTTACTATACTATATACTTCGTACTATATACTATATTTACTCCCTCGTTCTTCTTTATATTTGGAGCATCGGGAATGAGGAGCTGCCCAGTATTTGACGGAATTATTTTTCTAGTACCGTATTCGGGTCAAATCATTTTGATCGAAAATGTCTTTATAAGGGGAAGGAGACGACTTTTCTTACGTAGACGATATTATTGACCCCGTCGATCTTAATTCTTAATAACGTTAATAAATACTCCGTAATAGCTATTAAGGTAACCAAACTTTTCTTCTAACAACATTTCTTATATATAAGTATATTATGTTAGTAATTTAATAAATTTCTTATTTAAATATTTAGGCTTGTCTGTATGACTAAATTACTTATGTATAAAAAAATGTTACGTGATATTTTATTTGTGTTATATATTTATTTACGATTAAATTCAACTTGACTAAACTATCACTTGTTTAATTTATTTATTTGTCACCTTTACATTTATATTTATATGAAAAATAATAAAATGAATAAAAGAACTTAAAATGATAAAATTTACTTATATCATTTTCATTATATTTTATATGTATGTTTAATTCTATTTGTTATGTATGTTTATCCTATTTTCTATATATTTTGTATGTATTTTATATAATTGTAATTTCGGTCATATTTAATTTTCTTTAGTATTTTTACATTCGTTTATATATTATAATAAAGAGTAAATTAGTAACTTGCAAAATGTTTTATTTTAAATAAAACTCACTTATTATTTTTATATAGGTAAAGATTTATAAATTTTATTTTCTATTATAAATGGATTTGTTTTATTCCAAAAAATTTATACGACATATATAAATATTTAAAAAATGATTTTATGTCAAATTTTATAAATCGATTAAGTATGATTTAAACTATATTTGTCAGAAATTATAAGTTTTAAAGTAATGTTTTATTATACCTTAATTTTATTTTTATAAAACTTCATTTAAAAGATTACTATTTTAAAATAAGTTATACGATATTTGGGATATAATGTTTCGGGTGACACTTGAGGATTAAAATATACCATTGTCACACTGAAATTAAGTATTTGAGGATTGGCTGTTTCAAATGAGTCCGACCAATTATTGAATGTTACCAAATAATGTACTACTTGTTCACGGGCGACTTTTATATAAAGTTTACGATGCGAGTTTGGGACGAATAGCTTGTGTTGGATTCTACCATGCGTGGTGTTTCGACTGCACTTGTAATGAAAAGCAGACTCGGAGGCTGCGGTCCGAGAGTCGACCTAGTGTTTAAGGTAGTCGTCCTACGGCAGTGAGAGCTGCGGTTCAAGAGTCTGCGTAGGGTATGTGGCGCACATATAGACAAGTACTTGATCAGTATTACCACCTAGGTAGCAGAGGTAGAACATGATTCTGAAAACTGCGGGTTCTCTCTTTGTGATGCAGAGAATGTAATCATCAGCTTTCATTTAGCCCAGAGCCCCGTTTGAATAAACGTATAATATAATAGAAGTTCGGGCCCAATTGAGCCTTATGAGTGAGATGTAAACCTCATAAGATCGGTTCGGTCTACGAGTTGGTAACACGGTTACTTCTATTGGTGAGATGCAAGCCAATATGGAGTAGCGGTGATACTAGGAGCCACGACTCGTGTGTTTATTCTCTGTTTACGTGAAAAATGATTTTTAAAATCAAATGGCTGCCAATGTCCCATCTTGAAACTTTATCGTTTTCATCACCTCACATGTTGATTAATTGAAGTAAAGGAAACTATCTGTTACATGATATCCTTTAATATTTTTGTAAGCATATTATTTGTTATTCACATGGTTGTCTTATGTGTTCGAGGTGATGTTAGATGAACGACTTGGTTGCTGTCCCGCTCAACGTCCACTGTTTTTTTTTGCAGGTCTAAGACGTTGCGAAATCGATCGAGAGAGATTTAATAATATGTTTTGTATAAAAATATATTTTTATTCTGTACTAAGTGAATCAAGACTATGTAATTAATAGTCGTTTATTGTAAGGATCCGTAGCGATCCAGATTTATTTACACTCTGATATAATTTTAAATTAAATGACTTAGATAACTTTCCGCATTATCTATTAATTTAAGTCATCGAAAATCCGGGTTGTTACACTACTCTTAAGGTTCAGTGCTCCATCTTTGAATCACATCCACGACAGGGTTCACCAATACCCTCTTAAGGTTCAGTTTCTTTCGGGTTTAGTGACCTTGAATAAAGAAAAGGGTTTAGGGTTGGATTAGGCGTACCCGCGAAGCGGGTACGCCTAATCCAACCCTAAACCCTTTTCCGTCCCGTCTTATGTAGTATCTTATTCTTAAGATTCAGTGCCCCATCTTTGAATCACATCCACGATAGGGTTCACCAATACCCTCTTAGGGCTCAGTTTCTTTCGTGTTTAGTGACCTTGAATAAGGAAAAGGGTTTAGAGTTGGATTAGGCGGAGCCGCGAAGCGGGTACGCCTAATCTAACCCTAAACTCTTTTCCGTCCCGTCTTATGCAGTACCCTACTATTAAGGTTCAGTACCCCATCTTTGAATCACATCCACGCACTACTACAAATCCCTTATAATCCTGACACTTTAAGGTTGACGCTTTTTATAAGCGTCGGCCTCTTCTTACCATAATTACAACTTACTGAAAATGAAACCGCCTAAATCGCCAAAAGATAGTATGGGGCTCGTACAATTTTTTTCACGCGCATTCTGAAATCTAAAAAAAAAACCGCCCTTCTTCCCCTCTATGAAAACCATCGCCCATCTTTCCCCTCTATATGAAAAACCTAACCAATGAATAGATCCATCTCTCGATCGTTGTTACCGTCGCCTTTGATCTTTACTTGTTAATCATCTATATGCATGTCTATTGGGGCTTTCTTTATATTGTTTTGATTGATTTCCTTGTTGTTAATCTATGCAATGTGATTGATTTTTCGATTTTGTTGTTCATTTTATCAAGTTTCCGATTTGATCCGTCTAACTTTTCTTTGATTAAGATGATCCTCGGGCTATTTATTTTGTTCAATTTTCGTTCAATTGTATACTATAAAGCGACTCTAGATCTTGAACTTCGTCGATATCTTGATTTGTCATGTTCAGACCTGAACCACACCATATACACAGAAAAGAAAAGGGGACTACTTTTTACCGTCGGCGCTTTACTTCTTACCGTCGGCGTTAATTACGTGAAATGACGACTTTGCCCTTACTATTTATTCTCAAAATAATATTACTTTTACATTTTATAAATTATCGATTTATTAAAACTCGATAACAAAACCGTATTTTTCGATTATCGTAATAAACCAAAACCGACTTCCTATATAGTTAATTACGCAAAATGACGAATTCTCCTTTGCAATTAATTCTCGAAATATTATCACATTTATATTTTATAGAGTATCGGTTTATTAGAACTCGATAATAAAACCGTTTTTTCGATTATTGTTACGCCTCCGATTTTAAACAGTTAATTAGATTAATTAACGACTTAATACAATTTAATAAACGTAATTTAAGTATAATATAAATCTTCCAATGGTATGAAACATGAAGTATAAGGTGGTGAAATTGGTTACACTGTTAACATTTCATACAAATGACCCGGGTTCGAATCCCCTTGTTTGCACATTTACCTTTTGAAAAAATAATTAAAATTTCAAAAATTATGCAATTAACAAGGATCGAACCCCAGACCTATTGACTAGGAGGCAAATGACCAAACCACTACACCACCATCAACAAACTAATATTTCAAGTGACTGAAAACTATATTAAAAGAGAAAAAAAAAACCGGAAAATGGGGGGAGTCGAAGAATTTCTTCGACTCGTAGATGGGGGAGTCGAAGAATTTCTTCGACTCGTGGATGGGGGAGTCGAAAAATTTTTTCGACTCCCCCATCCACGAGTCGAAGAAATTCTTCGACTCCCCCCATTTTCCGGGTTTTTTTCTCTTTTAATATAGTTTTCAGCCACTTGAAATATAAGTTTGTTGAGTGTGGTGTAGTGGTTTGGTCATTTGTCTTCTAGTCAATAGGTCTGGGGTTCGATTCTTGTTAATTACATAATTTTGTAAATTTTAATTATTTTTTCAAAAGGCAAATGTGCGATCAAGAGGATTCGAACCCGGGCTGTTTGCATAAAATGTTGTCAATGTTACCAATTTCACCACCTTATACTTCATGCTCATACCATTGGAAGATTTATATTATACTTAAATTGTTTCTCAAAACTTTCAAGTATTATAGAGAAAATAATACGACCCTTAGGTGGGTCGAAAAATCCACTTGACCTGACCCATTTCCGGATTTTTTTATTTTAATTTGCATTGATCTGTATAATAAATCTTGATTGTCGACTTGTCGTAGATTAATTAGGATTTAATTTGCATATTACTCGTATTTGTTAATTACGTTTATTAAATTGTATTAAGTCGTTAATTAATCTAATTAACTGTTTAAAATCGAAGGCGTAACAATAATCGAAAAAACGGTTTTATTATCGAGTTCTAATAAACCGATACTCTATAAAATGTAAATGTGATAATATTTCGAAAATTAATTGCAAAGGAGAACTTGTCATTTTGCGTAATTAACTATATAGGGAGTCGGTTTTGGTTTATTACGATAATCGAAAAAGACGGTTTTGTTATCGAGTTTTAATAAATCGATAATCTATAAAATGTAAAAGTAATATTATTTTGAGAATAAATAGTAAGGGCAAAGTCGTCATTTCACGTAATTAACGCCGACGGTAAGAAGTAAAACGCCGACGGTAAAAAGTAGTTGCGAAAGAAAAGGGTCTTAATATAAGAATGACAAATATATGATAAGATAAATTCTTTAAGAATATTTCAAAATAACATGTTTAAGTCGTAATTAATTAATTAACCATAACAACAAAAAAGTACTATATATTGGAAGGTCATATGCATTAATTAAAGGAACTTGTGTTTCTGAGCATGACCAAAACAGATGCAACTGGGGATAGTGTTTCGCCTCCCACAGTACATTATCTCTCGTTTTACAGAAAGGCATAATTGATAAGCTAACAAACAAAAGCTAAATACGTATACACTGCACAAAAGGACCTAGATATACATGAAAAAAGATATTATTTGTTACCTGAATGTTAATGATCAGATCTAAGTGGTTCTCTCTTCACATATTGTCTTTCATCCCCTATTTGAGAGGTTGTGGCTACACCCAAATAAAAATAGGTAAGCAACAAGGTACTGATCATCAAATAATATTACTATTTTATCAAATTACATGGTTAATTAGTTATAATGTTGGGTATAAGGTTAGATCAACATGGTTGATCTTCAATTATTTCGTGGTTGGTACGTCGTGGCTGATCGACCTCAATATCAATGGTACAATTTCTAGTTCTCTTAGTTTCCTAATTATAGATTTAGAATTGAATTAAGGAAATTCATTTTCTACTTCTCTTGTTTTTGCCGAATTTCGTTAAAGTGTGTAATATTGAGTTTTGACTCAGTATTGTAACACTTGTGAAATGTGAATAATACAATCTTTGTTGGAGGATCTTGTTCACTAATCTATGTAAATGATTTATTATTGTGAATAATGGTAGTGAAGGCGGAAGAACCGAAGAATCATGTACGTTGAAATACGAAAAATGACAAGAAGAGAAGGGAAAATGGACAAAAGGGATTTATTTAGTGAGATTCAAAGAGTTGGTTGCTCTCGTTAAGAGTAGGCTGCTGCCTTTCTCTGTTAAACTCATGATTTTGGTCCGTGTGAGCATTTGTTCCAACATCTCATTTTATTTTTGCTGTCATCTTGGTCCATGTATACCAGGCTGCTTATCTCACTATCATTTTTGCTTATCAGACCTGATCGGTAAGACAATAACATCGGATGGCAGCCTGTTTTGCTGTTAAATCAGGGTTGTTGTAGGGGGTATCTCGTTACGTGTTGATATATAGGTGTTGGCTTCGTTCCTTAATGATAGAAGGAGCTGCAAGAATTCGTGAATGGGTGCTAGTATTGTTATGGTTTGCACTAATTCTCAATGCAAACAACAAGATTTGTGTAACTTGAGGGTGTGTTTTGGCTAAAACTCGAGTTTCATTTCGTTCAAGGCAGAACTTGATGTTCGAATTTGAAATGCTAGCTGAGAATTTCATGGATTTGAATTACATTTTTTGCTGGATTAGTTATTGTCAATTGTTGATATAGTATGCTAGAATGCTATGTTCAGACAGGCTGCGGTTTCTTGTCTCGACGGGCTGCGTTTATGTAGATGAGTCACGGATTTTAGTCAGATGTGCAAGTTATTGTATTGAGTGTGATTCAGCAAGGTGTATTAGATTGGATTATTAATTTAATACGTACTCAATTATGTTTGAGAACAAATATTTTGACGTAATTATTTTTGTTTTCTACTCGTATTTTGTATGAGACATTATTGAATCATGATAGTATATAAATTGGTTATTATATAATATTTTATTTTCTTATCTTTGTGAGATACATGTGTTTTTGGTTTTATATTTATTCTGTATTATATTTAGTTAAATGTAAAAGGTTTATTATCCTTTTGTCAATATGTCTAAAAACAAATTACTATTTTCTTAATAAGTAAATCTTGACGCTTTTTTCCGTCAATGTTAGTTACCACCATTTTTTTTCTTTATGCAAATTAGTGTCGACCTCTGAATTTTTGACACATAAAAGCGTCAGAAATCTTGACACGATAAAGTGTCGTCTTAAAATGTTGACACAAGAAAGTGTCGAGAATATCAACGCTTAAAAGCGTCAGCAATTTCTGACGGCTCAAAATCCGACGCTTTTCTAAAGCACCAAGAGTATAATTCTCGACGCTTTAAAGCGTCAGAAATCAAAGAAAAAAGTGTCAAGATTCAAAGGGATTTGTAGCAGTGACGACAGGGTTCACCAATACCCTCTTAGGGTTCAGTTTCTTTCGGGTTTAGTGACCTTGAATAAGGAAAAGGGTTTAGGGTTGGATTAGGCAGAGCCGTGTAGCGGGTCTGCCTAATCCAACCCTAAACTCTTTTCCGTCCCGTCTTATGCAGTACCCTACTCTTAAGGTTCAGTACCCCATCTTTGAATCACATCAACGACAGGGTTCACCAATACCCTCTTAGGGTTCAGTTTCTTGCGGGTTTAGTGACCTTGACTAAGGAAAAAGGTTTAGGGTTGGATTAGGCAGAGCCTCGTTAGTGTTGGATTAGGGTTGTAAATTATCTTAGGACATCATTGTACATAATTCTATATCAGCAGTACATAACCAATCTTAGGACATCATTGTACATAATTCTATATCAGCCGTACATAACCTATCTAAAGTAGTACTTTGTACATTTTATGTTTTTGACTATTTACAGAAGAATGTTATAGGTTAATTTTGTTGTACGTTTAACAATTTACAAAGTACAGTATATAGGTCATTATGTAATGTACATATGTACATATCAGATGTACATAACCCACCTGAGAATGATTATAAAAGCGTTGATGTTTATATAAATTCTTGTCATGGAGTAATGTTTACATAACTGACTGTTTACATACACACAGCTAAAATAGAATCTTATATTTTCTGTTAACTGTAAAATTCTTAACAAAGTTCTTATCCCACCTCATAAGATTTATGCATGTTTGACGACGAAAGTCATTGATGTCATTAAAATAACCTTTGTCTGTCCATTTCTCCTTATCGTGTAATGCATTTATCCACTTCAAGACAAAAACACCACAATCAAATCCATTACTTTGTTGAACTCCATTTTTGACATACTCCATTTGATTTTTTGTCATTTTTTTGGAGATGTATACATAGCCGGAGTAGTTCTGAATGATGATTGCGATATTTGTCATTATTTTGTAGCAAACATCAGTTCGTGCTTTGTTACCCTTCCTTTTACTTGAATCCAATATGTAATTCTTTTTGTCTTCAAAATCACACACAATCAAAATCTAGTGTGATGGTGTGTCAATATGAACTGGGATAAAGATATGAAAAAGTATACATTTCACAGTTATTGTAATACATATTTTCAACACATAGTAACTTATGTACATCAAAACAGACACTCCTATAACCATGTACAAATTCCAACATGTGCAACATATAATAACCTATGTACATCAAAACAGACACTATTTTAACTAGGTACAAACTTTGAATATGTGCAAAACATAGTAACTTATGTACATCAAAACAGACACTGTTTTAACTAATGTACAAATTTTAAACATATGCTACAGACATTAACTTAACTACATCAAAATAGACTGTGCTTTGACAACTTTTGCAACAGATATTAACTTATGTACATCAAAATAGACACTATTTTAATTAACAAATTTTGAACATGTGCAACAGACATTAACTTATCTACATCAAAGCAGACACTTCTATAACCACGTACAAATTTCAACATGTCAACACATATTAACTTAAGTACATCAAAACACTATAACCATGTACAAATTTCAACCGTGTTAATGCTATAGGAGTATATAGATTAGATGGTTATACCTATCTCAAGAATTTACCATCTTCAGAAAAGTATGATACATTACAGTATGGCGTTGTCAGAGAAGAGAATATGTCTGGGTTTAATTCCTGTAACAAAGGATACACAATAGGTAAACAACTGTATGATTATGTACCAAAAAAGTACTTAAGTACATGAATTTTGACATATTTTACCCCTGATTTTGTTGGAATGTATAGTATATCGTTCCTCATGAATGTTGCATATATTCCACCTATATCGATTGCCTATTAAAAGAACACTTGTTAGATTTATTTGGCAGCATTTGAATTTATAATATTAAAACATGTTAGTGATAATGTTACTGTAACATTTACCATATCATATAGTTCTTCATTTGGTAATAACAAGGTTTGCGTTGCCTTTCGGCTTACATTCATCCATTGTGTTTCCATAACCTCTTCCCTGCAAGATAACATAGTACAAATAATCAACAATTTTAAAATTAATTATGATGAAAGAATTAAAAAACATTGGACAGGATAGAATATATTACATGTTATATGATTTTAAAATGGTGTCATATGAGTCCTTTTTCTCATTTGTCTTTCCTTCAAAGGTCTTCTTCTTTGTTTCTTTTAAGAATTTTTGAATAATTTCTTTATTAACTAAATATTTTTTCCACATAGAGTTCCACTGCCCTACTGAGAAAAGTTATAGAACAGTATATGTTAATGATTTATGCTTTATGTGCAATGTATGGTAGTCATATGATAGCATAGTGCAAGTCTATAACATACAGAAGTTTCCTTGACATTTTTCTTGCATCTTTCAGAATAATATCTTTCATCTGATTCCTGGTGGAGGTTAGTATTTTGTGGCAATACCGCACCTTCATCATCCTTACATACTTATCATATGCAACATTGCTCTGGACATATACATCAATCAATAACATTTATATATGGAAATATAATCAAACATAAAATAGTATCAATGATATAAGTAGAATAATTAAGTTTACCGGTTTGAACACTTGGGTAAAAGTACTTTTATTCCCATTATATATTTCCATGAGCCTCATTGACAAAATACCATTGTCAACTTCCATATGACGACTAAAATCTGGAATAAATTCCACTATTTGATAGTCTGTCACTTGATTGGCCCATTTGATCTTATTCTTGAATTTTTCAGAGAGATAATTACACTGCAAATATAAAAAAGTATTCAACAAAGGTGACATAAATTTCAATGTACAAAAAAGTAAAAACAATAAATCAGTGTCCTCACATATTGATCTTTAGCTTCACAACTGTTCAGTTGGCTGTCACGTTCTTCAGGACACCCAAAGTGAATTACTTCAAATGACTTTGTCATTGAGTTGACATAGTAAAGAACAATAGATGGTAATTCTGTTGTCCAGAAAAAGACCTTGAAGAAGATTGCACTATTAGTTTTCAGAATGAATGAATGAATGAAGGTTATAAGGAGTATCTATTTGTTTACCAATTGCACATCATCCAACTGCATTTCACTTGTAGGAATCTGAAACATTAAAGAAGTGTTTATAAGAGATTCATGAGCAAAAATATATTTACACTGTTGACATTGTTAATGGAATATATAACATTACCACATATTTATCAAATGGAGACATATAAACACGCTTTACGGATGATGGAGATGATAGCTTTTCCAAGTCATTCATCAATAATCCCCAAAGACTTAAAATTGGTTCCTCAAGTTTAGTTTCAGACTGTGACATCATCAACATCTGCCTTCTTGAAATCTGAATGGTATCAAACTTAAAGAGAGGTTCACTGTAAAATTAAAAAGTATTTAGTGTATTAGTTTTGGTATAGCAATCACTTATATGAAACAATTTTAACTATGACTTTCAAACTATTAGCATTTAAACACATTTTAACAGTGCTTTACTTATGTACATCTGTTGTATGAGTTATATACAATAAGTTGTAACTTATCTACATCAAAACAGACGCTATCTGACGCAAATGCAGACAGATAATGTGCAAATTTCACACATGTGCATCACATAGTATCTTACGACATCAAAACAGACAGTGCTTTAGCTATGTAAATCAGTTGTTTACCTTGGAGACATATCTGACGCAAATGCATAGTCTGTCACATATTTCTCCTTGGCGCTAAGACTGGTTAAAAACCTGATGTTCCTTTGTCTGAAAGGAGATTTGAAAATAGTTGGTATTGCTTGTTTCCTCTTGTATTGTACTTTAATTTCTTTTTCATTCATTTCATCATCTTGCTGAGATGCATTCCCCACTATTGGTGGAGTGACCAAGTTTTCAACAATATCTGGGCTCTTTGGAATGACATTTTTCACAGCATAAGGAGTTTCTAAGTTAACATTTTCTACTGCATGCGCAGGAGTAGATTCCATATTCCCCACATACTTCACAAGCTTGTTATTGAACACTTGTTCAGTACTAACAGTAGTAGCTTCCACAGCCACATTCTCCATATCCACAATTTGCACACTCTTGTAATTGAACACTTGTTCATTTACAATGGGAGTTTTTTCTTTATCCACATTTTCATTTATCAAAGGAGTAACTTAAGGGTCAGAATACGTGTCAAGGTTAATATCTTGACTGAGTTGATAGCTCTCATCTGAGTTCAACAAACTGTATCTTGGCATCATTGGGTCTCTCTTCTTCTTCTTCTTCTTCGTTGGTACCTCATTCTTTCTGGCAGAAACAACTTCTTCTACCATCTGATCTAACATCTCTATTACGTGTGGAGTCAGGTCATCTAGACCCAAGTTTGTATCTGAGAAGGTAGGGAAGTCCTTTTGACAAGTAGAAGGTATTTTGTCTTCTTCTTTTGTGTTGTCATCATCAACAACTTGTGATGCAATATTAGTAACATCCTTCCATTTATCTCCAGATTCTAAGCAGTAAAAGATGAAAAATAAGTACTGTATATAAGATATAATTATATAACATATAGTAACTTATGTATATCAAAACAGACACTTCTATAATCATGGACAAATTCCAACATGTGCAACATATAGTAACTTATGTACATCAAAACAGACGCTGTTTTAACTTTGCATAAATTTTGAACATGTGTGCAACACATAGTGACTTATGTACATCAAAACAGACACTTCTATAACAATTTACAAATTCCAACAAGTGCAACACATAGTAACTTATGTACATCAAAATAGACACTGTTTTAAACTAAGCATTAATTTTGAACATGTGCAACAGATATCAACTTATGTACATCATTACAGACACTGTTTTAACTATGCATAAATTTTGAACATGTGCTACAGATATTAACTTATGTACATCAATACAGACACTTATATAACCATGTACAAATTCAAACATGTGCAACAAATATTAATTTATGTACATCAAAACAGACACTATTTTAACTATGCATAACTTTTGAACATGTGCAACAGATATTAACTTATGTACATCAAAACAGACACTTCTATAACCATGTACAAATTCCAACATGTGCAACACATAGTAGCTTATGTACATCAAAATAGACACTGTTTTAACTAAGCATTAATTTTGAACACGTGCAACAAATATCAACTTATGTACATCATTACAGACACTGTTTTAACTATGCATAAATTTTGAACATGTGCTATAGATATTAACTTATGTACATCAATACATACACTTTTATAACCATGTACAAATTCAAACATGTGCAACAGATATTAATTTATGTACATCAAAACAGACACTGTTTTAACTATGCATAACTTTTGAACATGTGCAACAGATATTAACTTATGTACATCAAAACAGACACTTCTCTAACCATGTACAAATTCCAACATGTGCGACAGATAGTAACTTATGTATATATCAGAAAAGACACTTCAATAACCATGTAGAAAATTAATTATAAAAAAAATATTACCATTCTTTTTTTACGGTTGTTCTCTTCTTGTTTCTGCAAGTTGTTTATAAATTCATTTGCCAACATTTCCAAGTCTAGTAGTGGTTTGCATTGGGGGAGGCAACTTTTGCAACTTTTATCGCATCTTTCAACCCCCTGAAAGACTTTGAGAATTGACCAGATTTGTCGATTAAATTTTGCACCCAGTGTATTTCTTCCTTTGGCTCATCATTCTCATCTTTTATTTCCTCTTGTACTTCCACTACCTTATCTTTTTCCATTACGGAAGAATCATTTGCAGTACAGGTTTTAGAGATATCCACCTTGTACCAATCAACGGGTTGTACTGGCAACACAAAGCCATTACCAAATGTACCCGATTTTTTTGCATCGTCCATTATTCTCTTTGAAATGGACTCTTGTGTCCAGAACAACATTGTTGGGAAAGAACGAACCGGTGTGCTGTTTCTGTAACACATTCTTTGCAGATATATGAACACAAAGACCATTATAGGTCCATCAAAGCACTTGTTTTTCTCCGTTGTGTTCATTTTTCATAAATCAACAGCCTCAATGAAAGCATCAAGGCAAAATTTGCACCAATTAAAGGTAGGTACTAATGACAAGTTGATTAAAGATTTCAATATCTTTAAGCTTGGGGTTACGGAACAGGTACCTTCTATAAAAGTAGAGCAAAGATAAACAATGAAGTTTCTCTTGAATTGATCCCCCCCATCCTTCTGTGTTGTTAGCACGTATTGTAACACACTGTTTGTTATCTTGGAACCTTTAAACTGTTGCTTGAACTCATCAACTAATCGATTATATTCAACGTCCTTGTCATCATATTACGCTAATACAATATCATTCGGTCCCATAGGAAACCCGGTTGCTATGTGTACATCCAAATTCGTAACCTGAAGTGTTTTACCTTTATATGATGACGAATCAGGGTCAAAATTGGAAACAAGCCAATGAGCAAGCTTGGCTGGGACTTCCCTTACATTTAGAAAAATTATATCCCCAAACCCCAATCCTTTAATATCTTCAATTTGTTTCTCTGTCAGACTTCTTACAAATTTAAACAAACTTTCAGGGGACATCCTTGTGGTCAATGATGGGAGTTCATTCATTGCATGCACAACCCTCTTCCTTCTAGTTTTTGTAGGTTTTGCAGGCTTATTAACGACAGATGTAAATTTGAGTGAGCAAAACAGATTTAAATGATATGTATAGAGGGCATATGTAACAATTTCAAGTTCTATGAACAGATAAAATACAACTAATGTACATACCTACAATTGCATCAGACAGTAAGTGTAATTTTGATTCTGGTGTCTGAAAACTACTATCCTTACTATCATCAAAATTGGTAGCATCTTTTTCTTCTACCCGTCTCTTTTTTCATGCAACTATACATAAATAACGAAAAATCAGTATGCATCATCTACATCGTTAGTATGGGGTTCAACATGGAGTTTATATACCTTCGATCTGATGAGCAGCTTCCCTCTTTTCTCCAATTCTTTTCATCTTGTTTGTTAACCTAATTAATGTCAAATAAAAATAAGAACGGAGACAACTGAGTACCTAATTTGCATAAGTTGAATAATCATCGATACTTGAATATTAACGCATTAAAACCGTATTTAAACCTAGATCGGAAGTAATTGCATACTGCTAGTATTATTTTATACCAATCATCAAAAAATCTTCAAAAAACAATAATATAACACACAGTACTGCAATGTTGAGGGTAATCGGAAAAGATAAGATAGAATAAACTTACAGTAATGGATTGTTTAAGATAATCCGGAAAGATCTTAAGAGATCGCTTTCTTTTTTTCTTTTTTCTTTTGTGGCTATGAAGTAGGTCAGATACCAATTTTGAGTATTCTTTTGTGGGCTTTAATTAAATAAACGGGCTCCTGTTAAGATACCAATTTTGAGTATTCTTGTATAATCCTGTTATGTTCATTGAAAATAAGACAAATTCTAAGTATATAAGATATTGGGGGCGTTTGGTAAATGGCATATCCGCCAAAAAAACAACATATTGGGAGCCCTTGGCATGTTTGACCAAAAATATGCTGATTATGGTGTTTGGTAAATGGGTATTTTGTAATGGCATATTGGAGTCCAATATGCCGTTTTGCAATATGCTGCTAGGAGCAGCATATTGAGCTAGCGGATTGATTTTTTTTTACTACTTTACCCTTTGCAAATCTCTTAACCTTATGTTAGTTATTCTAACACTTTCATAAATTACCTTTTCTATTTAGTTGAAATGTACGCTTTCGTTTTCCCGTTGATTTTTTATGCCATCATATACAGTGACTTTATGCACTCTTTAATTCATGTTTGGTTATTTCGTTGGAATCAATTTATAATCTCCGGCCGAGATTTCATAAACTAAAAAAATATCAACTCTTCGTGATAATATTTGTTGAGCTTTGATGGCTGCATTGGCTAGTAGAATAGATCGGAAGTATTTTTAAAGTTGTGTTCGTGTGATGTATATATGTTGACGTATATTTAATCAAATATTTGTTGATGTCCTTTTTTGTCATTTTACAAAGCAGTTAAACAATCAGCTAATTTAAAACTGCTAATTACCAAACAGTACAAAAATAATCTACTAATTAAATCTGCTAGTCAAAACTGTCAATTGATTCTGCTAGTCAAATCTGCTTTCTTAATCTGCTTCTGCCAATATTAATCCGCTGTTTACCAAACAGGGCCATTATATTGTACATAAGTTTATTGGAAAACATAAGAGATAAATACTTTTAGTGTACATAATGTAGAATTTAGCATACATATATTAATTACTTAAATATCAAATTCTAAGTATATAAGATATTATATTTTGTACATAAGTTTATAGTAAAACATGACTACTTTAAGTGTACATAACGTAGATTGTAGCGTACATGGGGGTGGTTGAACACAATTGAATGGCTTGACAATCTTTAAACTAGATTTATGAAGTACGAAATAAACCCAAATATCATCCTTCAAAAAAAAAAAGACATAAGTGGTTTAAACGTACATAACATAAACTTTAGCATACATAGGGGACAGTTCAACATAATTGGCTACCTTGATGATCTTCAAACTAGATTTATGATGCACAAAATAAGGCGAAGATCAACTTTATCTAAACAAGTAAACACTCCTTCCTTCGAACAACGTTTTAACAATTTTGTATGCTTCTTAGAGATAATCCAAACCTAATCCAACCAAAAACTGACTTGACAGACCCGTTTGACACCTGCACTTGAATATGGGTAGTGTCGGTGGTAGTGACTATGTCAATCCATGAGCGTTGAATATTCATGGAGCAGTACAACATTAGAAATCTGAAAATTACTTACGACATTGAATATTCTGTCTATTCTTTCGTAATTCCTCCAACTTTTGTTCTTTATTGTTGTCATCATAATTTCATAATGTTGACATGTTCACATTGATGTGCAAGGGGAGTCAACGTTTTCATGTTGTTGTCTGGATAATACTTCGTATCAGTTTCGAGACTAAAATGAGTCAAACAGCACCTCTCTTTGATAGACGAGGAAAACATTTTGTTGGTAGTTAATGTAGCGTGAAGTTTACTATCTACAACACATATTTCGTCCAAGGTTATCTTAGAGATGTTCGTTGTACATATCTGTATTTCAATGCGTACATAACATATCCAATGATAAACAGATAATCCATTTTCATATTAATAGATCGTCTATTATAGTAATATAACTAAGTCTACGTACAATTAAAATAAGATCTCATATTTTTCCTTAACACTGAAAATTGTCAAATAATTCTTATCCCACTTCAAAAGATCTAAGCATGTTTGACGCCTAAATTCTTTGATATTACTAAAGTATGATTGATCCCCCCATTTCTTCTTGTCATGCAATGCCTTTATCCATTTCATAACAAAAACACCACAATCAAATTCATTGCTTTGCTTCGCTACCTTTTTAACCATTTCCACTTCAAAGTTTCCCATTTTTTTGGAAATTTGTTGATAGCCGGGGTAGTTTTGTAAAATGTTTGAAACATTATACACTACATTTTCAACTTACTTTATCCTTCTTCTGAAATACCTCGTCTTGCATGAATCAAGGATGTAATTCTTTTTATCTTCTAGATCACAGACAAGTAAAATCCAATGATCTGGTTCTTGGGTGTGAACTGGAACAAAGATCTGAATATTTACACATTTCACAGTCGTAAACAGAGTTTTTTTATAGTTAATTATCGTCAACTTTTAATACTATAATAATTGGGTGTACCTTTTTCACTAATTTCGGATCATGAGGCATGTATGATACAGTACAGTAGAAAGTATCCAGAGAACAAGAGTCTAATTCCTGAAACAAAAGATAAGCATCAAATAAACAACTGTAAGCTTACATACCGAAAATAAGTACACCAATTTGATATACTTACCCCTGACTTTGTTGGAATGAATATGATATCCTTCATTCCCAATGTGGTATAAATTCCATACAAATCGATCAGCTATTAAAATGGAACTTGTTAGATTTATTTAGAAGCATTTGAATTTATAAGATTAAAACTTGTTAGAGATTTTTTTTACCGTATCACATAATTCCTCATCTGGAAATAACAATGTTTGCATATCTTCGCGGTTTACATTCATCCAATCAGTTTGTATAACGTTATCACTGTAAAATAACACACAACACAAAAGTAATAATCTTAAAATTAATTAATTATGATGAATGATTTCAAAAACAGTGGAAAGGGTAGAATGTATTACTTATTATATGATTGTAGCATGGCATCGTATTTTTTCTGCTGGTCGCCTAATCCCTCTCCAGCAAAATTCTTTTTTGTTACTTCTTTCAAGAAATTTTGAAGTATATGAGCATCGTTGTATATTTTTGTTGATAAGAGGTCCACTTTCAAGCTGATAAAAGTCATAGAACGGAATATGAATTTGTAATCGAAATAATATATAATAATTTATGTATGTCAAATTATGACTTATCAACAGTAAGTTATAAGATACATACAACAATTCCTTTGCCTTCTTCAACACAGTTTTCTTCAGCTCATTCCTTTCTGAAGTTAGTATGTTGTGGCAATAGCACATCGTCAACATCTTTACATAATCAGCGTATGAAATGGTGGCCTGCACATTATAACATTAGTATATTGGAAAATAATCAGATATAGATTAGTATCAGTGATGAATGTTTGTAATTGTCAACTTACTGGTTTGAACTCTTTGGCATAATTCTCTTTATTCCCTATGTATGTTTCCATGATTCTCATTGAAAGAATGCCATTGTTAGTTTCCAAATCTTTAGAGAAATCTGGAATATATTCGACCCAGTCATACGTATCAAACTCATTTACCCATTCGATCGTATGTTTGAAAATTTCCTTCAAATAACCTCTATGAAATATAACCCAAGTATTCAGGCCAGATAACATAAATTTTAATGTACAAAAGAGCACAAACTTATATATAAATACCTAAAATTTTAATGAATGAAAAAACACAAACATAGAATATGTAATGTTAATGCCTAGAGTATGCTCACATATATAGCTTTAGATTCAAGACCAATCGCTTTGCTGTCAAACTCTTCAGGAATCCCAAAATGAATCATCTCAAATTTCTTCGAGATTGAGTTTGCACAGTAAACAATATAACTTGCTGGTGAGGTAGAGCAGAAAAATGCCTTGAAGAAAATCACATTATTAGTTCTCATAATGAATGAATGGTTAAATAAATAAAAAAATAAATAAGAGTTACAAAGAATATCTTTTTGATTACCAGTTGGACATCATTAACGTCCATTTCGTTTGCAGGAACCTGAAACATTATAGTAATTGATTAGAAGAGAGTCACGAGTGAACACACTTTTAATCATATTTGAATGGAATACATAACATTACATCATATTCTTCAAAAGGAGACATATAAACACGTTTGATAGGTGACATAGGTGATATATTTTCCATATCATTCATCAACAGGCACCAAATATTTAAAATTAACGCATTGATTTTGGTATCACATGTTTCCATCATCGACATGCCCCCCCCCTTGAAAGCTGAATGTCTCCAAACTTAAACAGAGGATCCCTGTAAAATTAAACTACTTAGTGTATTAGTTTTCCTATAACTGGTATGAAACTTATGTACAAAATATATTAACTTATGTACATCAAAACAGAAATTGCTATAACCATGCACAAATTTCAACATGTACAAAAGATATTAACTTATCTACATCAAAACAGAAACTGTTTTAAATATGTAAAAATTTCAACATGTAGAACAGATATTAACTTACCTACATCAAAACAGAAACTGCTTTCAATATGAACAATTTTTAACATGTACAAATAAAAGATATTAACTTATGTACATCAAAAGAGGAACTGGTAAGAAACTTGTTTAAAAGATTAATTAGACTTACTTCAAAGACTGTTCTGGTGCAAATACATAGTCTGACACATATTTCTGCTGAGATTTAAGAGAGGCCAAACAGCTCAAGTTCTGATTCATAAAAGAAGATTTGAAAACTGGTACATTTCCTTGTTTTCTCTTCTACTGTTCTTCAATCTCTTTTTTTTCAAGGATATCAATTTCCTTGTTTTGCTTTGTCAGAGTTTCCAAACGCACATTTGGAACATCAACAGAAGTTTCCAAATCCATGTCAACACTTTCCACATTATGCGCAGTCAACACATCTTCGTCTTCTACAGAAATAATTTCCCTGTCGTTGTTGACAGGAGTGGAAATAGGAGAATCTGTGCAGATGCCTTCTGCAGTATCAAGATTTTCCAAAAGTAGTAGATTATTTTCAACATTGACATTTTCCACATTTTCTGCATTCAACACATCATCATTTCCCTCAGAAATAATTTCACTGTTGTTCTTGACAGGAGTAGAAATAGGAGAATCTGAGCAGATGTCTTCTGCAGCATCAACATTTTGTAGAAGTAGTAGATTATGTTGCACATCAACATTTTCCACAGTATCCACATTCAAAACATCCTCATTTTCCTCAGAAATAATTTCACTGTCATTCTTGACAGGAGTAGAAATAGGAGTATTTATGTTATTGATGTCTTCTGTAGTATCAGCATTTACCACATTGTGAACATTCATCACTTCGTCATTTTGCACATAAACAATTTGACTGCATTTTGGAATCATTTGATCTGTCTGCTTTTTTGGCTTCTTCTTCCTTTCAAGATCAGTCTTTCTCAAAGAAGTAAGATCTTTTGCCATGTTATGTATCATATCCACTATTTGTGGACTCAGCTCATTTTCTTCCTCCTCACCTATTTTGAAACAAAATATGAAACATAAGTACTATATTCAACATAGTATAATTAATGAATGGGATAAAACAAATTCAAGAAAAATTCTTACCAAATTCTCTTGATTCTTAATCTTTCCTTATTGTTACAAGTCTTGCAACAAAGTCACTGGTCAAATTTTGCAAGTCTAGTAGTGGTTCACATTGAGGGGAGGCACACTTTGCAACTTCTATAGCATCTTCCAACCCCTTGAAAGATTTTGTGAATTCAACAGATTTCACCACTAAATTTTGTAACCAATCACTTTCTTCCTTCCCCTCTTTGTTAACTTTCTCCTTTTCCTCCTCCATCTTCACACTTTCCTTTAAGTCCTCCCCCTTGTACCAATCAAGGGACTGTAATGGGATAACCAGACCATTACCAAACGTACCTGATTTCTTTGCTTCCTCCAATATTCTCTTTGAAATGGAGTCTTGTGTCCAAAAACACATTGTTGGGAATGTACGAACAGGTTCACTGTTTCTGTAACGCATTCGTTGCAGATATATAAAAACAAAGACCATTATAGGTCAATCAAAGAACTTGTCCTTCTCTGCTGTATTCATTTTCCACAAATCAACAGCCTCAATGAAGGCATCAAGACAAAATTGGCACCAATTAAATGTAGGTACCAATGACAAGTCGACCAAAGACTTCAATATTTTAAAACTTGGAGTTGCAGAACAGGTACCTCATATAAAATAAGAGCAGAGATAAACTATAAAGTTTGTTTGAATAGATCACCTCCATCCCTTTGATTAGTTAGGATGTTTTTCAATGCAGGGGCCGTAACCTTTGAACCTTCAAATTGATCCTTACATTCATTAAGAAGATTTCGGTATTCCATGGATTGATCGTCATATGATGCCAGGACAATGTTGTTTGGTCCCATAGGTAACCCAGTTGCGATATGTACATCTAGATTTGTCACATCAAATGTACTATCCTTGAATGTTGCTGAATCAGGGTTGAAATTTGAAACAAGCCAATGAGCAAGCTTGGATGGGACTTCTTTTACTTTTAGATTGACTAAATCCCCAAACCCTAGTTCCTTTATATCAGCAATCTGCTTGTCAGACATGTTGTTTAGAAGTTTAACCAAACTATCAGGGGACATGCGTGTCTTCAATGATGGCAGTTCATTCGTGGCATGTACAACTCTCTTCCTTCTAGTCTTTGTAGTTTTAGGAGCAATAGCTATAAATTAATTCACATAAGGCATTACATAATGCACATAACTTCAAACACAAAGTGAGCATAAGTAATTTTTAAAGCTATACTAAATAAAAAAGTTGTTTTCAAACAATTTTGAAACATAGTAGTCTATTTAATGAATATACCTTTATTTGCATCTGTTATCAAACATAATTGTTTGTCTGATGTTTCTTCATAATTATCAGATTCTTCATCTCTTTCCTCAATTCGCCTTCTTTTATATTCAACTACAAATAAAGAACACCAAATCATTATAATTTCTCCCTCCTTAAATTGGACATAATTTAAATTCAATGTAAGATTCTAATACCTTTCTCCTTCTTATCTGCATTCCTCTTTTGTGCAGTCTTGTCTTGATTTGAATTCATGTTGTGTCGTGAATTACTTAACCCTAATTTTCAAAAACATCACTCTAAAAATCAAAAATATAACACACAAAACTGCATATGTACTTTATAAATAACGCGAATAAAAGACCTAATCTCCAAAGAATAAAAGATTGCAATTTTACTTTACTGTAAATTTCACAAAATCGTTCGAAAAACCAGTAGTTAAGGCATGCAAAGAATCAAGAACATATCACTCACCAAATAATCGTTGAAGATGATCGATAGAAATTACAGTACTTCAAAAATTACTCCGTACTTGATTTTTCAAATTGTTGTGAAGTGATGCTCTTTTTGAGTATAATTATGCAATAGTTGTGAATTAACTGTTGAAGTGATTATAGGAATTCTCAGTAGTTATTTCCAAAGTCTTAATAATACGTCATAGTTCAAAAGTCCTAATACGTCATAAATACATCCTAGGGTAGTGGAATACTGAGTACTATATTTCAAAATAATGTGTGTAATACGGAGTACTTTATTATTATTATTATTATTATTATTATTATTATTATTATTATTATTATTATTAATTATTATTAATGTTAATATTTTAAATCCTAAGAAGATATGAAATGATTTTTCAATATAAATACGCATGTACATATGAAGATTATGTATCATCATATTTTATATACACAGTATTCTAAACTATGTATATCCTATCTATTATATATACACTGTATGTGTAATAAACACTTACATGCATTGAATAAGAAATCATACAAAAAGCTTTTATACGGGTCGTTTTGTCAATACATAATGCACATATGTACATCAAAGCAGACACTTCTATAACCATGTACAAATTCCAACATGTGCAACATATAGTAACTTATGTACATCAAAACAGACGCTGTTTTAACCATGCATAAATTTTGAACATGTGCAGTAGATATTTAACTTATGTACATCGAAACAAACACTTCTATAACCATGTACAAATTCCAACATTTTCAACACATAGTATTCAACCCTCAACCCAAACCCTCAACCCAATTAAAGCTCGTGTCGTGTTTTCATGTTGTCTATTGAATAAGAAATCGTATAAAAAGCTTTTATACGGGTAGTGTTGTCATAGTATACATATCAATAAATACTGTATATATTTACATGTCAATTGTATATAATTCATTTGAGGAAATGATTGTACATATTTCTGTAATATTTGTACGTAACACATCTACTTACATATTAGATTGGTTCAATTTATTAGAATATATCATAAGTTATTTACACTGAATTCTTAAGTATGTATATCATTTTTTTACTTAAAAACAGAAAGTAAAAACCAACGTCAACCTTATTTATTCTTATACGGGTAGTTTTGTCATAGTATATAGATCAATACATAATGTACATACTTACACATCAGTTGTACATATTAGTCATAGTTATAACCAAGAACACGGTGTACATATTTCTATAATTGTTGTACATAACTCATCTAGTTACATATTACAGGAATCAAATCATAAGTTATTCTAATTAGATTTATGGGGCACATTGAATGCCTTGACAATCTTTAAAATAGATTTATTAAGTACAAAATAAAACATCTAGTTATATACATTAGATTAGTTAATTTTACTGAAGCACTCATAATCCGTCAAACATGGCCTTATGTACACATACATATAAAAACGCGTGATTAGTAAATAATTTTATAACAAGTGTACATAAGTTCAAATTAACTTGAGATTCATCTTTTATATAGTTCAAACATTACATATATAATGAAAAAACAAAATATATTTATACATCTGGATAAAAATTTCTTGGCTCAAACAAATATTCAGCAAAGGTAGATGATCGACGAAACTCTTGCTGTGGAACACCTTCAAAATTTTCTCTTTCTGCTTCTTTAGGAGAAGAACCATGAAGATGAACTACATCTTCTGCAGATGCAAGTCGGAGTTGCATGTTGTGTAGTATATCTCTATAAAGCAGATCATAATTAAGTCAAATAGCATCTGCATTGCTTTAACAACAAGACACCATTCCTATGAAGAGAAAGTAATCCATTCTCAATGCTTGCATGCACACTCATACTGTACTCCATATCTAACAGAAGAGAATGAGGATGTGCCAAAAGTATTTGACCCCACCTCTTGCAAACAAGAGTCAATTTTGCAAACTCTTCCTTTCTAAAAGTAGGGTTGAACCTTCTGAAAATGATTTCCATTATATTTTCATTTGCAAAAACGTTTTCAAGTGATTCAACATATGGACTTGAAATAGGTCCATAAGAATCGGTAAATATAAAAGGCAACTTCTCCTTCTTTTGAGAAGCAAACTGTTCGGGCCAAAAATTTGCACCTTCGGAGTACAACGTGGCATACTACGAGTGGACGGTCAAAAAGTCAGAAGTCAAAGGTCAAAATGCCGAGGGTCAAAGGTCAAAGGTCGGAAGGTCAAAGACGGAAGTCAAAATAATCAAAAGTCGTCAAGTCAACCAAAACCCGGAATAATACACAATGATGGGTCAAGCAAAGCCTAAGAAAGAATAAAAATGATGGGCCACACAACCAAACCGGCCCAGCAGACAAAGTGAGGAATCCAGCCAATACAAGAGAGAAGAGGCAACAACTACCCCAACAAAACAAGAAACCCTCCTCCAGACCAAGAGGAGAATGAGGGACTAGTTGTAACTGCTGTAACGGCTGGAGGAGAATAAGGGAGCAATTACTCCAAGCAATAAAGGAGGGAATAAATGCAAAGATTTTGGGGCAATGAATGAGGGCAATGGACCTGAGAAAAACAGCAATATAAAAGGCAAAGAAAGAAGAAGGAAGGGATAACTCAAATCACCCCATTCCAAGCCCATATCACGATTAAATACCCACCCTCAACCATGAGTCACAATTGTAGTCAAATTACTTATATTTGTACTCTTTTCTTCCTTCTTTTCCATTCATAGTAGAATTTTGGTGGGATTACGACTCCCACCCCCCCCCCCCTCCGCGGTTTTTCCCACATCGAGTTTCCGCGACACCAAAACTTTGTGCGTGTTTCTTTTCCTTTCATTGTTTTCTTGTTCGCTAGATCCGATTCAATTTCGTCAGCCATAGTTATACGACGATCGCTTTGACCAGCAACCGAAATCTTAGACCCGGTAAATTTTTACCAAAACAATTTGGCGCCCACCGTGGGGCAAAGTGATCATTTCCTATAAACCAGATCCTACAGTGAAGCAATCTCGTGTCGTCATGACCGGATCCGGCCAAAGCGCTTCCAGCAGTCAAGGAGCATCCACTCAGCCCATTAGAGGAGGATCGTCCCCAGGATCAGCAGAGCCAATTCTCACGGCCCTCACTATGGCAATTCCCACCAGCCCGACGGTGAAACCCATGCTATCAGCGTCTAGGCCCCCTCTGACGCCTATAACTTCTGGGGTCACAAGCTCCTCCAAAGCCAGAAAAGAGAGCATACCAACCAGAACCTCAACTCCAGGAGGATTCATGGGAGAAGCTTCCAGTGGCGCGGGGTCACCAGACCTGATGCAGAGTATGCTCCAGGGAATCAATGCTCTGCGCCAAGCAGTAGAAACTCTGCAGAAGGACAACCAAGATCTCAAGGCTCGGATCTCGACAGCAGACAAGACTCCAGTTTCTTCGCTCCAGATGTCACCAGAGATGCTGCCCCTGATGCCTAGGGGAGAACCCAACACCCGCAGGGAATAAACAACTGGCAGGAAGGCCACCAGAGAAGTCCCCTCAGTGTTGGTCACCAGACTGGAGCTAGGATTGGCTCCACCAGGCCAAGTTATTGAACCCCAAGGGTTGGGTTACCTAACCTATGGCCCCACACCCGGCAGATCTCGTACCTCAGATAACCCTCTCTCCAGCATCGAGAGTCCGGAAACTAACCCGCTACCTTTTGCAGGCACCCCCTTCCATCAGGCGCCAGGATGGCAAATTGCAACCCCACCCGGGATGACCACCTTATCCGGCAACCAGTCCTCTAGAGATGTTTGGACTACCCCAGACCAGCAGACACCGGGATGGCAGCCAGGAGCCCTAGTCAACCTGGCGACCGCCAACAGCCCGTACGTTGGAACCAGCTGGCCACCCAGAGTCCCACTCCAGCAGGCACTAGAGTGGCAGCTCAGATCCATGACAGAAGCAGCACCTTTACTCCCTCCTCCTAGTAGTCAACACCCTGGAGGACCTCATGCAGGGAGTACTCCTTTCAGTTGTTCTCCTCCTCTTTCTAACCCTCTTGCAGGAACAATTAGCACAGCAGATCAGCAACGCCAAGAACTGAAGGAATTGAGAGACCTGATCAACAAGATTCCTGGAATGCCACGCCCCCTGGAGAGAGCAGCTATGGACAGCTATGCAGATTCACCCTTCATCGACGATCTAGCCTGTGTTGCTGTACCCAAGGGCTTCATGCCACCAGCCATGGCGCTTTATGATGGCACTGCAGACCCCCTAGATCACATCAACCAGTACAAACAGAAGATGATGGTGGTGACTGCTACGGGCCCCCTGAAGGAAGCCTGCATGTGCAAGGGGTTTGGCTCCACTCTGTCAGGAGCAGCCCTCCATTGGTTCGTTGGTCTGCCTAACCGAAGCATCACCTCCTTCGCTGACCTGGTCAATGCCTTCAACCAGCAGTTCGCCGGTAGCAGGAAACCAGAGAAGCAGACCAGTGATTTGTATCGGGTGGTGCAGAAGTTCGAAGAATCAACACGCGACTTCCTCAACACATTTAACAAGGAGAAAGTAACCATCCCCAGATGTGATGTATCCACCGCCATAGAAGCCTTCCGCCAAGGGCTCCACCAGGATTCAGACCTCTATAAGGACCTCACCAAGTACCCATGTGCCACATTCGAGGATGTGCAGACCAAGGCGATGGCAGCCATCAGGCTAGAAGAAGATTCAGGCCCCAGAAGGGCTGCGTATGGTTATGAGCGTGTCACCAGAAAGGCGCCAACAGAAAAGAGGGGTGAAAGATCAAAGCCCTATGACAGGAACGTGAGCAAGGTTTCCGAGGAGAAACACTAGAAGGACAATCCAGGATTGCCACCCAAAGTAAGTGAGTATGGGTTCTCTACTAACCTTGCGGGGGTACTCAAGGCCCTAAGGGTGTTAGAGCGTAGAGTCAGGTGGCCCAGGAGACAGGAGTACACCAATGATCGAAGAGACGCCAGCAAGAGGTGCGAATTCCACGACGACATTGGACACCATACTGATGAGTGCATCCAGCTCATGAGGGAGGTTAAGTTCCAGTATGATCAGGGGAATCTGGACCACCTCGTGTCTAGAAACTCCAGCAGGATAAATGCAGCAGACCAAGTATTACTTTCTGCACCTCCAGTATGTACCAGAATTGTCAATGTGATCACAGGAGGATCGGAATTATGCGGGTTGACCTACTCAGCAGCCAAGAGGCATGCTTCCCAGACCAGAGGAGACAGACTAGAGCACTCCTGCAGAATCAGCTGCAAGGATCTTCCAGCCGTCACCTTTGACGAAACTGACGCGAAATCTACTCCAGAAATGCACCATGACGCGTTAATAATCACTCTCTCCATAGGGAATTGCACCGTGAAGAAGATTCTGGTGGACACCGGGAGCTCAGTCAACCTCATCATGTTGCAAACCCTCCAGAACATGGGGCTCAGCGAGTAGGACCTAACCAGGAAGGCGGTTCCCCTAATAGGTTTCAGTGGTGAAACCAAGCACTCTCTAGGAGAGATCACCATTCCTACTTATGCTGGAGGAGTGAACAAGCAAGTACGGTACCTAGTCATTGATGGACCCTCCACCTACAACGTGATTCTAGGAAGGCCTTGGATCCATGAGATGAAGGCGATTACCTTAACCTACCACCAATGCCTGAAGTTCCATACACCCTGGGGAGTGCAGAAGATCAGTGGAGATCAGGAGGAGGCGAAAGGCTGCTACAAGGTGGCTCTCAAGAAAACCGCAAGTCCTCCAGCATAGCAATTAAAGAGCCTTCACCTGCCTCTGCAGGGGTATGTCGAACCAGCTCAGGCGGAGATAGATGAAGTCAACTTGGACAAACAACACCCGGAGCGGAAAGTGCTAATTGGATCCAAGTGCACAGGTAGTATCCGCCAAAACCTCATTGAGTTATTAAAAACTAAAATGGATTATTTTGTTTGGTCGTATGATGATATGGTAGGTATAGATCCGAGCGTTATCACCCACAGGCTAAGTGTGGATCCAAGCTAAAAACCAGTCCAGCAGAAGAGAAGGAAGTTTGCCCCAGAAAGAAATCAAGTCATAAATCAGGAGGTAGACAAACTGCTGGCTGCTGGAAAAATCAGGGAGGTGAAGTACCCAGAGTGGTTGTCTAATGTGGTGGTGGTCCCAAAGAAGAATGGCAAGTGGAGGGTGTGCGTCGACTTCACCGACTTGAACAAAGCATGCCCGAAAGATCCATTCCCCCTACCACATATAGATGCCATGGTAGATGCTACCGCAGGTCACGAGATGCTAACCTTTCTAGATGCATGGAGTGGGTACAACCAGATTAAGATGCATCCGGCAGACCAGGAGAAGACGGCTTTCAGGTCTGAGAAAGGTATATATTATTACAATGTAATGCCTTTTGGCCTGAAGAATGCAGGTTCTACCTACCAGAGACTAGTCAATAAGATGTTCAAGAGACAGATTGGGGACACAATGGAAGTATATATTGACGACATGGTCGTCAAGTCCAAGCAAGCTTCGCAACATACAACACACTTGGAAGATACCTTCAACACCTTGAGGGAATACAAGATGAAGTTAAATCCTTCAAAGTGCACATTTGGAGTGTCATGTGGGAAATTTCTGGGGTACATGGTGACCCAGAGGGGAATTTAAGCTAGCACAGAGCAGATCATGGCCATCCTCCAGCTGGAATCCCCACAGAAGCCAAAAGACGTGCAAAAGCTGACTGGAAGAATTGCTGCTCTGAGCAGATTTATCTCCAGGTCTTCAGATAGATGTCGGCTGTTCTATGATATCCTGAAGAAGGCCCAAAGGTTTGATTGGACAACAGAGCACGAGAAGGCGTTCAGCGACTGAAGCACTACCTCAGCACTCCACCTCTGCTGTCAAAACCGGAACCTGGAGAGCAGCTCTTCCTATACATGTCAGTAACTGAGGTAGCAGTTAGTGCAATACTGGTGAGGGAACACGAGGGAGCACAACACCCGGTATATTATGCCAGTAAGTCTCTGCTTCCTGTAGAGACCAGGTACACATCCCTTGAAAAACTCGTACTTGCACTTGTTACAGCGTCTTATAAACTTCGACCTTATTTTGAATCGAATACTATTTCCGTAATAACAAATTATCCCCTAAAAACTATTATGAGAAAACCCGAGTTATCAGGAAGAATGAGCCCAGCACTGCAGACCCAGGCTGAGAAAGACATCCTCCTCCTTGAGGAGGACAAAGGCGAACAGGTGTGGAAGCTAAATGTAGATGGCGCCTCCAACATGCGAGGATCTAAAGCAGGATTAGTTCTGAAGTCTCCTCAGGGGGATCTCATAGTCCAAGTAGTACGGTGCGAGTTCCGAACAAAAAACAACGAGGCAGAATATGAAGCTCTAATCTTGGGTCTCCAGCTGGCTCTAGACCTCAAAATTAAGCGCCTAGAGGCATACAACGATTCCCAGCTAATAGTCAACCACATGAATGGTTCGTATGCAGCTAAGGACTCCAAGATGGTGTCTTACCTTGAAGTGGCAAGGGAGATCTCCCTTAGGTTCGTAGCCTTCTCAATCAACCAAGTCCCTAGGGACCGGAACGTGGAAGCAGACGCCCTAGCCACCCTGGGGGCAACCTTCAAACCAGGCGTAGTTTCCACCATACCCATTGTCCATGTACTAGATCCAGCAGTTTGGAAAGGTACACAGGAACACCAGATGCCGAGGGAGGAGGAAAATTCACCAGACCAGGGGTTGTCGTGGCTGCAGGAAGCAGGAGTCTGCAGCACCTCAGCAGAACAAGAAGAAATCTCCGACTGGAGAAAACCCTACAAAGAATGGCTGCAAAACGATATTCTGCCAACAGACAAGAAGGAAGCCCGGAGTTTTAGGATGAAAGCGTCCAGGTATACCCTCATTGATGGTGTCATGTTCAAAAGATCAGCCGCTGGACCATATTTGAGGTGCATGAGTCAGCAGGAGGCAGAGGTGGTTATGCATGACCTCCACAGTGGTGAGTGTGGAAATCATGCAGGGGGCAAGAGTCTATCCAACAAAGCACTCCGCCAAGGTTACTATTGGCCGACAATGCGCAAGGACGCGAGGGAATATGTTAAGAAGTGTGACGCCTGCCAGAGACATGCACCAGTCAATCACCAGCCAGCAGAGCCGTTGCACCCAATAATTTCTCCCTGGCCCTTCATCAAGTGGGGGATGGATATTGTTGGCAAGTTACCAAGAGCTCCAGGAAACAAAGTCTTTATGTTGGCCATGACAGACTACTTCTCCAAGTGGATAGAAGCGGAAGCATTCCCTCAGGTGACTGAGAAGCAGGTTATATTCTTCATAAAACGTAACATTATCTGCAGGTTTGGCATTCCTTCAGAGATCATCTGCGACAACGGATCCCAGTTTATTGGCAACAAGATTGAGGCCTACTGAGCCAGGTGGAACATCACACTAAGAAAGTCTATCCCTAGAAACCCTCAGTCTAATGGTCAGGCGGAGTGATAAGTGTAGTTTGTAGTGCCTATTTCGTAGTGTTTTGGTCCCATTTTCCTTGTGGAATCGCTCCTTGGGAGCGGTTTATGGGCTTCTTATGCTTCCTCTAGCTCGTTTCAGGTTCCCGAGACAATTCATGAAGAGTTGGAGCGATTCCGACTCAATACATACACTTTTTGGAGCCAACGAAGTGAAGGAACGATCACTCGATGCCTTGGATTCGACCCCGAGACCTTGGGACCCAATCCCGAGCCTCCGAGACCCGATCCCGAGTCCCGAGAATCGATGAGAAACCCATGAGCGGCAAGGAGGGACCAAAAGAAGCTTAAAGGAGGCCGGGTCGGGATGGCCTCAACCGGTCCCGGTTGAGGTGCACAAAAGAGAAGGTGCTGTCTGGAGCCCATCCCGACTGGGAGCAGGCCTTCCCGGCCGGGACCGACCCCATCCCGACCGGGACCACCTCATCCCGGCCGGGACGGCCCAGTGGCAGCCCGCCATGCTTTCTTTCCTCCTCTTTCCACTTGGAACCCTATATATACTCTTCCCTTGTTTTGTTTATGGGGGAGACTTCATTAGACATTAAACCCTAGCCTAGTTTAGCATAGATTAGCATAGATTAGTGTAGATTAGTCTTTAGATTACCGTTAATCTTAGATTAATCCTTGTATTAAGTGAATTCTTCAAGATCTCCACCAAGATTGACAACCTTGGGTGATTGATTTGGGTTTTCTCTTTTATACAAGTTTTTATTCTTCCTTTCATCTTCTATTATGGTATAATCTCTTTTCCCTTCTCTTTATCTTTGTTTTATCATTCAAGTTTTCATCTTTAGTTCTTGTTTATTGTTTTGTTCATCATCCTTGTTAGTTTTACATATGCATCCTCTTGTTCTTGTTTTGGTTTATCTTGTTAGTGTTAATTTTAGATTAGATATGTTTGAGTAGACTCTTGCTAGGGTTATTAGGGGGATTGGTTGTGATTGTGGATGATTAGGGTGAGATGGGTGGTACTAGATGTTGTTTTTGTTATTTCCCATTTACCTTGCACTCCACATGTTTGATGAAATGCTTGTGAGACTAGAGACGATCAATCCTTGTTTTTCTTGCATATTCTCTTGTGTGTGTGTGTGTTTGGTGGGTTGGTTTGGTTCCCTCATTACGTAGCGAGAGCCCGATGAGGACGACCCCTAGGCCGATTACGTAGCGAGAGCCCGATCGGTAGAATCTAGGCTACGAAAGCATGCTAGTGACCCCGTTCTTCCCCTTCTTGTCCCCTTTGCATCCATGAACCCGACCTAACCCTAGTTTTCCTTCTTATCGATTTATTAGCTTCCCTTAGTCGTTAGTATTTGGTTTTGTCTTCCTTTCCCGTGTTTTAGACCTAGTTTAGTCCTTAGCCTCCCCCTAGTTTAGCTCGTCTCGAACCCAGTCCGAAACCGTAGCATCCATTAGTCCGAACGCATTTCCGTCCCTGTGGATTCGACCCGACTTGCCCTAGCTACCCTAGTTAGGTTAGTTGGTTATTATTTGACGGCGGGATCCGCGACAAATCCCTGCCTATCAAATTGGCGCCGTTGCCGGGGACGGCGTAGTTTAGACTTTTGTTTGCTTAGTTTTGGACTTTGTTCTTGATTTTTGTGTTCTCTTCTCCTTGTGTATCTCCGTTTTTCTTCTTGTGTGCTATTCTCCCTTCCTAGTGCCTCAAAAGCACTAGGATACTAACGTTTGCTCAAGTGCTTCTAGTTCATCCTAGGTATTAAAGCAACGTTATGGACATGGCGCGTCCAAGCTACCATCAATCATCACGGGACAACTTTGGGGCAAATGGCCAAGTCCCGAAATTTCACCGACCATATCAACCTCATCAACAATCTTATGAACGCCCTCCTTATGGTTACCAAGAAAGTTGTCAAGGATCATTCCAACATCCTAACAACTACCAAACACCCTCACATAACCCACAACCACAAGATCCCAACTTTGAGACTTGTCAAATGATGATTCATTTGCTTAAGAGTCAACAAGAGTCGATAACTCTAATGCAAAAGAGTCAACAAATGATGATGGCTCAAATACTAGGGGTTAGAGAGGAGCTCAAGGCCCAAATAGGGGTGCAAGATGCTCGCATCAATGCACTCATGGCTCATATCACGATGTCGGCCGCTCGAGCTCAACAACATGTTGAGGAAGGTTCATTTGGGCAAGAAGGTCGGGTGTCTCCACAAGAAAGTCAACCCAATCTTGAAGCTACAAATGAAGACGAGAGGGTCGATCAAGAGATCATTGTTGACTGTTGCTTAGGTGGTGAAGATAGGGGAAGAATAGAGGAAGTTGAAGCTTCAAGGGCCGACAATAAGGAGGGGAGTGAACATGATTCTCAAGATAACTCTTGGGGAGCCGATGTATTGGCTATCAAATTGGATTTGTTCGATTTTCTTCGCGATGAACCGGATCTAGACAATCCAAAGCCAAGTGAAGACATACCTCCTCTAGGCTATATTGACGAGGTGAGTGAAAAGGAGCGTAATATTTGGGAAAAAGAGGTAGATGCCTTGGAACTCGCCTTGAATGGGAAATTGGAGGATCCTAGAGCCTCCAATGAAGAAAACTTGATGCCTTCTCCTCCTCTATCGCACTCGATGTCTAGCCCCTTGTCTTGTGAGACGGTTGGTGAAGAGGATCCTTGTCGGGCGGTGGAAAAGAGTTCCACTCTAGACCCCGTAGAAGAAGCGACACCCCTAGGGTGTGATCTTCAGCATCATAATGCCGAGCATGACTCTAGACCACTATACCTACCGGATGGTCATAAGAGTCTTTGCTATCATGGTTCGGAAGACCCGGAAGATCACGAGAACCCCGAGCATAATGAAGATGATTTCTTCTTCCCTCCGACTTGGAAGCTCTTGAAAGTGGCTAGGCTCGGCCATGTGAGCTTAATTGAAGATGTTGCTAGAGCATTTGACTTACTCCTTCGAGCTCTTGATGGCTATGGAGGCGTAGTTGGTGAGAGTAGCTTAGTGTAAATATCTTTTCCCTTTTCTTTTGTGCTTGTATTTGTGTTTATGTTTGTTTGGATATTTTGGTTTTTAGGATTGTTAGTTTTTGTGGAATTCTTGTAACTTGGTATTTTTGATGAGTGATGTGAGGGAGGGAATTTGATGTTGTATTTGAGCTTATTGTCATAGGTGTGAAGTGAAAGTGATTCCTAGAGGGGAGTGGTTAATGATAGAGCTTGGATCGTGAGTATGGGAATCGGTTTTTGAAGCTTTGGTGAAGCTTTTGGGGTTTTGGGAGTCATGAAGACCCTTCCCGGCCGAGAAGGAGGCTTCCCGACCGGGAAGGATGTGTCGTCCCGACCGGGACGAAGCCATCCCGATCGGGATGAGGGTGCAAGAAATGGAGTTTTCTGTGGAGCCATCCCGACCGGGACGAGGGCTTCCCGACCGGGACGGGTGTGCCATCCCGACCGGGACCATCCATCCCGACCGGGATGGTCCCCTTCTCCTCTTTTGGCCTCTTCTTCATGATGTGAGCCCACCCTACCATTTTATACCCCCTCCCAACCTCCCTACCTACCCTTGCACCTATCATATGACCTTGCACTTCATATGCGTACCCTCACCTCACCTTCTCTTCACTTTACACCGACTTTCCCATCAAATCCCACCCCCTCGCACCATTACTACCTCTACCATGCGTTATTATCGAGTTTGAAGCGGGTTAACAATGATGAAGACAAGCAAAGTGCCTATAGTGATCATTGAGACGATGGAGCGAGTGAGTTGCTAACCGATGGGTACGGCAACTATCCTTTCTTTTCCGTCTATTATGCTTGTTTTCCCTTGTTTATTCCCTTCCCCTTTTGCATTTGGTGTCATGGTGGCCTTCGAGGCCTTGGTAGTTATTGCTCCCGACTTTCGATGACATGATTACATCGACAGTCATTTCAAAATCCAAATTTTACAAGGTTTTCACCCTTTTTGGGATTTAGTCGGATTTAGGCAGAATCCAGGCTAGGTGACTTGATTACACCTAGCCCTCCCCTCCCATTTCCTTTTATTTCCTTCTTTTTATTTCTTCCCCCATCCATATCTTTTCTCGTCTCGGCCCACGGTGACTTGACTACACCCCGGCCGGACACATTCTACCCTTTCTTCACTTTTCTTTTTGATTTTTAGCTTTATTTTCGTAGTTTCTTTTCTTTTCTTTTGTGTCTCCACACACTACGATCGAGCATGAGGACATTGCTCGGTTTAAGTGTGGGGGAGCGATATTCTATCGTAGTTAGTTTTATTTTTGTAGTTTTTCGAAAAATCTTAAAAATTCCTAAAAATTTGAAAAATTTTCACAAAAAAATCAAAAAGTTTTTCTTTTGTGTGTTTTACTTTTGTGTTGTTGTGTCGTATATCTGTTTCGTTGTGTGTGTTTTGCCTCCCTTTTCCTTATAGGTTGCTTAATCACCGTTAGTTTTGGAAGGCTTTCAAGACATCCGGTAACATCTTCTATCCCTTTTCCCGCTTTATTTCTTGTGAAGTTCGGAGAAGGTTTGTGATATGGTGTGCTCGGGTGGAGCTTTGTAATGTTTGCGGTTGATTTGGACGCTTGTTTGGATGTTCGGGGTGGTGTTTGTTTTGTTTATGTGTTTGTTTCTCCTTGTTTTGTTTTGTTATCTTTTATTTATTTTTCTTTCATTTTTTGTTGTGTCTTTGTTTTGTATGTGTATTTGTGTCTTGTGTGTAAAAAGGTTTTCGAAAACCCGGTTTAGAAGCTAGTGTGCGAGTGTTTACTTTCCCTTCCTAGTAGTGTAAATCAAGTCTTGGACTTTAATCTAGTAGAATGACCCTAAATCAATGATTTCGTTGGTTCTTTACCTTGAGTCCACCTAGCTTACTAGGGATTTACTGCAGGATTTGCACTTTTGACCATTATGACCACCCACGGTGTGAAAAGGCCTTGGTTGCCGAGTCCCGTCCTTTAGGTGACCATGTTTGGGATCGTTTGTTTAGTCCAAGTTCTCCCCTTTTTGTGAGTATGAAGGGAAGACGTCGTCCCGACATACCTATTTCCCTACCTCCTACACATATCCACACAAAAAAATTGCAATTTGTTGAAATCTCTCTTTCTTAGTTGTAAAGAAATGCCTATCACTCAAATCAAGCCAAAAAGGGCAAAGAAACGAAAAAGAATGAAAGAAAAGATTGAGGAAAAAGAAAAGGCACAAAAAGCCAAAAAGAAAATAGAAAAGAAGAAAAAGAAATGGCATAGCAAAACAAAGCAAAAATGCAAAAGAAAGAAAAAATGCCAAAAAGAAAATCGTCTCACAAAAAGAATCCCCTCTCAAAAATAAGCCTTTTTCCAACTTTTGCCGTGAAGAGCCTACCAAAGGACCGAGTCCCTAGGAAGGATGATAGCGGCAAAGGTCGGTCTTCCCTCACTTTTCAAATATTTCCACCTTTTTACTTGGACTAGTTAGGCGGTTTTGGGCATGGGACGACCCTCTTGGCTCATCGCTAAAGGGGGCGGGGTCTCACTTACCTACAGTGTCGACTAACGCCGTGGTTCATCCCTTTATCCATCCCACCGATCGTCCCATAGTACGTTCTTAGAAGGTTAGGAGGACCTAGGTAAGTCACCAACGTTTTTATTGCTTTGTTGTCATACTATTAGGGTTTTGTCCATTTTGGTTTGTATTGCTAGCTTGGGAACGTTGTCACTTGCCTTGAGTCCTAAACCGGTGTCTTTTCACCGCTTATAGAGGGAAGCGGTATTTGTTTTTCTTTGGGTGCAACCTTGTGTTTGCTTGTTTTTGTGTTTGTTTGTTTATGTGTTTTGTGTCCGGTTGCATCCACAGTTTTGTCGCAAGACCCCACTTGCCTTGCGGAGTGCACTTGTCCTCTAAGTGTACTCGCGTGAGTTGAAAGGGTGTAGGGTGCGCTAATACCCGCTCGGATAGTTTAGTAGTTAGCATATGCTTACTCGAGGGCGAGTAAGGGTTAAGTGTGGGGGAGTTGATAAGTGTAGTTTGTAGTGCCTATTTCGTAGTGTTTTGGTCCCATTTTCCTTGTGGAATCGTTCCTTGGGAGCGGTTTATGGGCTTCTTATGCTTCCTCTAGCTCGTTTCAGGTTCCCGAGACCATTCATGAAGAGTTGGAGCGATTCCGACTCAATACATACACTTTTTGGAGCCAACGAAGTGAAGGAACGATCACTCGATGCCTTGGATTCGACCCCGAGACCTTGGAACCCTTTCCCGAGCCTCCGAGACCCGATCTCGAGTCTCCAGAATCGATGAGAAACCCATGAGAGGCAAGGAGGGACCAAAAGGAGCTTAAAGGAGGCCTACAAGGCTCAACCGGGTCGGGATGGCATCAACCGGTCCCGGTTGAGGTGCACAAAAGAGAAGGTCCTGTCTGGAGCCCATCCCGACCGGGAGCAGGCCTTCCCGGCCGGGACCGACCCCATCCCGACCGGGACCACCTCATCCCGGCCGGGACGCCCAGTGGCAGCCCGCCATGCTTTCTTTCCTCTCCTTTCCACTTGGAACCCTATATATACTCTTCCCTTGTTTTGTTTATGGGGGAGACTTCATTAGACATTAAACCCTAGCCTAGTTTAGCATAGATTAACATAGATTAGTGTAGATTAGTCTTTAGATTACCGTTAATCTTAGATTAATCCTTGTATTAAGTGAATTCTTCAAAATCTCCACCAAGATTGACAACCTTGGGTGATTGTTTTGGGTTTTCTCTTTTATACAAGTTTTCATTCTTCCTTTCATCTTCTAGTATGGTATAATCTCTTTTCCCTTCTCTTTATCTTTGTTTTATCATTCAAGTTTTCATCTTTAGTTCTTGTTTATTGTTTTGTTCATCATCCTTGTTAGTTTTACATATGCATCCTCTTGTTCTTGTTTTGGTTTATCTTGTTAGTGTTAATTTTAGATTAGATATATTTTGTAGATTCTTGCTAGGGTTATTAGGGGGATTGGTTGTGATTGTGGATGATTAGGGTGAGATGGGTGGTACTAGATGTTGATTTTGTTTTTTCCCATTTACCTTGCACTCCACATGTTCAATGAAATGCTTGTGAGACTAGAGACGATCAATCCTTGTTTTTCTTGCATATTCCCTTGTGTGTGTGTGTGTTTGGTGGGTTGGTTTGGTTCCCTCATTACGTAGCGAGAGCCCGATGAGGACGACCCCTAGGCCGATTACGTAGCGAGAGCCCGATCGGTAAAATCTAGGCTACGAAAGCATGCTAGTGACCCCGTTCTTCCCCTTCTTGTCCCCTTTGGATCCATGAACCCGACCTAACCCTAGTTTTCCTTCTTATCGATTTATTAGCTTCCCTTAGTCGTTAGTCTTTGGTTTTGTCTTCCTTTCCCGTGTTTTAGACCTAGTTTAGTCCTTAGCCTCCCCCAAGTTTAGCTCGTCTCGAACCCAGTCCGAAACCGTAGCACCCATTAGTCCGAACGCATTTCCGTCCCTGTGGATTCGACCCGACTTGCCCTAGCTACCCTAGTTAGGTTAGTTGGTTATTATTTGACGGCGGGATCCGCGACAAATCCCTGCCCATCACGGAGTCTAGCAACAAAATTGTGATAGACAACCTGAAGAGAAGGCTGGAGGAGGCAGGGGGCAGATGGGCAGAGGAACTCCCCTTGGTGCTGTGGTCTGACATAACTACACCCAAGGTGGCTACAGGACAAACACCTTTCAGTTTGGTCTTTGGTGCTGAGGCGGTCATCCCTTCAGAAGTGATAGTGCCTACCCATAGATACGGATTCATAACCGAAGACAGGAACCAGGTGGAGATGGCAAGCAGCTTGGATACTATAGATGAGCTCAGGACCGATGCTCAAATAAGGATGGCCTCCTACAGACAGACAGTCGCCAGAAGTTACAACAAGAATGTCAAAATCAGAGTCCTGCAGGAACGAGACTTAGTTCTCAGGAAAGTCTTCCAGAACACCAGAAACCAGCGAGCAGGAAAATTTGCCTACAACTGGGAAGGACCCTACCAAGTGGAGAAGGTGGTTGGGAACGGAGCCTACCGACTCATGACCATGGAAGGGAAAATCATCCAAAAACCATGGAACATTGTACACTTGAAAAAATACTTTTTTTAAAACAGACCACTGCCGCCAGAAACATGGGCCACTGCCGCCAGAAACATGGGTCACTGTCGCCAGAAACATGGCATCTATTCTGCCAGATGCACCTCCACCAGAACCCAGGTTTAATCTTATCAAACCTTGCAAACATTTAAACTTTCCCTTCGTCCTTCTACCTGTTTTGCTTTCTTTTCGAAAAATTTGAAAATTTGAAAATTAGACATTCGATCTTCAAAGTATGCTTTCAAAATTCTACTTTCACCTTTTATATCTTCGAAATTTGATTTTCTTTTGCATCTTGATTTTCTTTTTTATATGTCATCAAAATTTGGATTTTTTTTGCATCAAAGTTTGATTTTCTTTTTCCATACATCTTCGGAATTTGATTTTTCTTTCTTCATATGTTTTCGAAATTCGATTTTCTTCCGCATAAGTCTTCAAATATCGCATCTCCCATTTTCGTCAAATGTCGCCAGTTTTTTCAAAAATTCAGGAAGCTGGTAACTAATCTGGTGGAGTGCATAATTTTTACAGAGGGCGTGCGTCTGTGACTAAGTGCCTACAACCGGGACATTACAATCTCCTGCGCCACTTAGCACCCACGCAAAGCGTGGCACCTTCGAATGAGTGGGCGAACTAAACCCCAGTCCACCACTATATCAAAGGTCGACCATACAAACATAAGGCACGCATACAACAGAAGGTAGTTAGGCAAAACTACAACAAACGATTACAATCAAACGCAAACAATCACGATCCAAAGCAAACGATTGCGACCTTCTGTTAAGGCACGAAGTGCCACAAAATACTAACACACTTCGCTTCCCTGAGCAAAGGCAAGATCACCACATAAATTTTTTGCGAACACTAACAGAAGTTCACACCACGCAGGGTTCACAAATAGAAGACAAAGTTCAACAAAAGAGGAGTAGCATCACTCCAGCAGAACTTGGTCTGCAGCTTAGACATTCTCCTCTGGAGGAGGCGGAACTGTAGCATATCCTCCGGCAGAGACCTGGATATCTCTGATGAACAGCAACAAAACCTCTCCTGGGATTATCAGAGACATCCTCCTAGTCCACACTCTCTTGCCCATTAGCCTCCTGGTCAACAATGGGGAAATCAACGGACTCCTTCAGATCTTCCGCCTCCACATCAGAAAGAGCATCCAGGTCAGGCGCCACAGGAAATTCCTCATCCAGTCGCTTCTTCTCTACAACCAGATTCTTCTGCCAACAATCTGCGAACCAAGTCCAACTCCTTCAGAGAACCTTTTTCTAGCACAGACCTGGGACCAGGAAGTAGCATATTATCCAGAAAAGTCATATCCTCTGCAGACTTACCGAAGCCTTCAGAAAATTTGAACACCACTCCAGCAGAAACATCATCAGCGGATCTGGGGGCAGAATAAGAATGAGATTCAGAAAGATCTGCCACCAGAGGTTCACTTTCTGCAGGAGTAATTTCTGAGAGAGGGGACGGATTACACCTTCTCCTAGAACCAGCAAGGTTAGCAGAAGTAGAACCAACTGCCTACAACTGAAGCAAATGAAAATTCCCGCCTAAGGTGAGCCTAGTCGGAAATTTGGGGGTATTTGTTCGGGCCAAAAATTTGCACCTTCGGAATACAACGTGGCATACTACGAGTGGACGGTCAAAAAGTAAGAAGTCAAAGGTCAAAATGCCGAGGGTCAAAGGTCAAAGACGGAAGTCAAAATAATCAAAAGTCGTCAAGTCAACCAAAACCCGGAATAATACACAATGATGGGTCGAGCAAAGCCTAAGAAAGAATAAAATGATGGGCCACACAACCAAACCGGCCCAGCAGACAAAGTGAGGAACCCAGCCCATACAAGAGAGAAGAGACAACAACTACCCCTACAAAGCAGGAAACCCTCCTCTAGACCAGGAGGAGAATGAGGGAGCAGTTGTAACTGCTGTAACGGCTGGAGGAGAATCAGGGAGCAATTACTCCAAGCAATAAAGGAGGGAATAAATTCAAAGATTTTGGGGCAATGAATGGGGGCAACGGACCTGAGAAAAGCAGCAATATAAAAGGCAAAGAAAGAAGAAGGAAGGGATAACTCAATCATCCCATTCCAAGCGCATATCACGATTAAATACCCACCCTCAACCATAAGTCACAATTGTAGTCAAATTACTTATATTTGTACTCTTTTCTTCCTTCTTTTCCATTCATAGTAGAATTTTGGTGAGATTCCGACTCCCCCCGCGGTTTTTCCCACATCGGGTTTCAGCGTCATCAAAACTTTGTGCGTGTTCCTTTTCCTTTTGTTGTTTTCTTGTTCGCTAGATCCGATTCAATTTCGTCAGCCATAGTTATAGGACGATCGCTTTGACCCGCAACCGAAATCTTAGACCCGATAAATTTTTACCAAAACACAAACCACAGTTTATGTTGTTGCCTAATATTGTATATCTATCCATCACATGTAACATTCATCTTTTGTTGAGAAAGAATGAAAGAAAAAGGGATACAGAGCGAGACACACAAAAAGAGAGGGAAAGAGAGAAACAGAGAGACAGATTGAGAATTTGTTGAGAATGTGAGATTTTATAGCACAAGTTTTTAGAATATGGGATTATGTACACAAGTTTTTATATCACAAGTTTTTAATCTTCTGAGACGGATTATGTGCACCAAAACAGAATGTTCGTAGTACATAAATTTCAATGTATAATAGAGTGAAATGTGTATATGTAACATGTACAAAGAGACTGATTAATGTATAAGGCAGTGATTTACCAATGTATAAAATGTGTTAAATGTAGTACATAAATTTAAATTGAAGTAAAGTTCAATAATCTGTACACACATAAATTTAGGTTTAACCATTCAAATTCTGGATTCTATTAGACACAATTATTCACTTTGGTAAATGAGGTATTTGATGGGCAAATTAAAACGTGTCTATCATGCAATAAATAAATATCTCAAAATTGCATAAGTAATAATTACAAAGGGGGTTGAGTGGACTTTCAATCAGTTATATATACTCCTCAAGTTAAGATTGAGAGTAGTTAAACTTTCAAAATTGAAAAAAAAAACTCAAAAAATGTATGTAGAACTGATGTACCCTCCTAAATGCATTATTGCAAATTTACCATTTGAGTGGGTTGATAACAGGGTTACCAGTAGATCACTAACTGGTTTAAGGAACAGGTTAATTTGCTTGAACATCAAATTCATATTCATTTTACTAGAACAAATCATAATTTATATACACTGTCTTTTAAACTATATACATCATATTATACACACTGTATTGTGTAAGAAACACTTGCATGCATTGAATAAGAAATCATATTCAAAGCTTTTATACTGGTAGTTTTGTCGTACATAGATTAATACATACTGTACATATTTACATACTAGCTAGTAGATCACTAACTGGTTTAAGGATCAGGTTAATTAACTTGGGTTATCCGGTGGAGAAGATAATGCTAAAGTGGGTTTCTAGTCATTTGTTTCAAGAGCGGTTATCAGAACTACCTCCATGCGTATAAGCTGCAACGGGCCTTTGAGGACTTCGGAAAAGGGAAACCTGAGATGGGGATGCAGATTCATCCATACGACGGACCTCGCTGTTAGGTTGCCTCATGGATGGATGACCAATATCTGTCCAGTCACACGGGCTACAAGGTGGTTCCCCTGACGTTGAGGGGAGAGGGTGGATATTTGGTAGACATGACGGAAATCTGCCACTATGAGATTTGCCTGGAGGCCTTGTGGCAGATTTACCCAAACTTCTACCCTTGAAAAGATGGTCCAGGTAAGTGATCGGGGAACCCTAGCATATGGATGTCATTTTGCAAGCATATAAATTTTTCTGGTCTGGTTTTGTGCTTATGCACTTACTGTTAACTCGGATTGTAGTTAAATACTCTAATCCTACTTTGGATGTATTATACTGCAATTATTAATCAGTTACATTTTGGAACGAACTGATTATGGTATGAATGTTAAGTACGGATTTGACATATTTGTTCTTGGTAGTACTGATCTGTAGTGAGTATGCATGCAATTTTTGGTGAATGACTTCCAGTTCAGTCGATATGATCAGTACCCTCTATTCGTTAGAACATTAGTCGATATGATCAATACCCCTAATCTGTTAAGGTTCATAGAGAGAGGAGTAGATGTGGTAAATAATGAAAATGGTGATTATCAATTTTACATAATTCCATATTAAATCTACATATTAACATATCCATGTACAAATTATAACATGTACAACAAATATTAACTTATGTACATCAAAACGGACACTGCTTTAACCATGTATAAATTCCAATACGCTGCTTTAACCATCATAGGACATTAGAACTTTAAGTGTACATAAAGTAATTTTTAGTGTACATAAGATACAGTTGAACACATTTGAAAATCAAATTGTAAGTATATAGGGTATTATATGTTGTACTACATAAGACATAACTATTTTAAGCATACATAATACTATAGGGATATAAGAAATTAATCAAGTAATACAAATTCATTTCAGCTAGAGATTCGGTGCACATAACATTAATACTGCCCCATTGGCCTTGTCATTATCTAAAGATTTGATGCACATAACATTAATAACCCTAAAGAGACAGTATTATATATATGAATATGTGCTGTGCAAATTATGTGCAAAAAAAAAAGTCTATATGTCTCGAAATATAATCAAGTAAATATAATCAATATAATCAAGTAATACAAAAAAGTTATGTGCAGTGTAATTTTTTTTTTGGTGTAAATGTAAGTATATATATGTAATCCAATCTTGCACGTTCACCGATTTACAACCAATCAGCTAAACAAGTAAACGATCAACATATTTGGAATATTTACACGGTATATTATCTATAATAAGCTTTACCCTTGCTCTTATTTCCTTCTTAGCTCGCTCGATCAGACAATGAGGGTGTTCTATCATTTGGAATAATTGGCCTTGATTTCTAACTCTCCAAATATGATACCAAACTGCTACAATACCTTCTGCATAAATTTGTTTCAACAGCATCGATTTTACTCTAAGCCGTTTCCACTAGTTTGCAGTATCATGAGATGGTATAGTTTGTTGTACCCAAAATGACAGCAACTGAAAGCATCGTTGCACATACTTGCATTGAGAGAATAAATGTATATGTGTTTCGTCAGCTTCACCACATATAGCACACTCCAACTCCTTAACAATGCTCATCTTTGCAAGTCGATCTTTAGTGAGTAATCTATTGTGACTAATTAGCCAGGCAATAAAACCATGTCGAGGAAGACTAATCCGATTCCAGACCATCTTGTCCCACATCACTTCCTGCCCTTGACATCGCAACCAATCATAGCCTATACCTACCTCATAAGATCTGTGTTGTGCAGTAAGCGAAGGAAACAAATTATTTGTGTAGAATATGTCCTTAACCCAGCAGATCTTCCTCCACGACCAGCTAGAGTTAAGGGGGGGTTGATAAGTAGCCCAATATTTATCTTTCAGATAAATGGAATGCACCCATTTAACCCACATATGATCCGCTTTACAAGTCACCCACCACGCATACTTACCTATAGCAAAAATATTCCAAAGATGCAAGTTCTTTAGCCCCAATCCCCCTTCCCGTTTAGGACAACAAACTCTTTCCCAGACTATCAATGGAGGATAATGATAACGTTCACTTCCCTTCCATAGATAGTTCCTAAAAATAGCGTTAATTTGAGCTATAACTGCGGTAGGGATGATGAAGATTCGTGACCAATACATGTGCAGATTACTTAATACCGCTTGCACCAAAACCAATCGTCCACTGTAAGAAAGCTTTCTCGCCCCCAATCCTCTTATCCTGCTAACCACTCGTTCATTTAAGATGTGGCATTCTAGGACAGAAATCTTCTTTGGAGACATGGATATCCCCAAATATTTAAAGGGAAGATCCCCCTTGGACAGACCAGTGACATCAAAAATTGCCCTGGTCAGTTGTCTTAATGGCATTATAGTATATGCTCGATTTACTTTGATTCATGATGAGCCCAGAAGCCTTTGAAAATATCGCAAAAGCCCTCATTAACCATTTAACCGAAGAAGCATTTCCTTTATAGAATAGCATCAAGTCATCTGCAAAACACAAATGACTGAATTTTGTTTGCATAACAGATGGTATCTAAAATCACCTTTCTCCTGTATTACCCTTATAATTCGGCTCAAATACTCCATACACATAGTAAAGAGGAGAGGGGAAAGGGGATCTCCCTGCCTCAACCCTCTCTTAGCTTTGAAGAAACCAAAGTTCTCCCCATTGAGTACCAAGGTGTAGCTAGGTGATGTGCAGTATAAGTTATGTCGTATGTTATGTACACTAAAAAAGTCTCTCATTTAATATATACTGCCTTAATATAAAACAATCAAATGCAATAAAATAGAATAGTCTTGCATATGCAACAGACGTCAGTAGATGCAAAAATCATCATTACTTTGAAATGACAAGTCGGCTGTGGTACTCAAGGATGAAAAAGTCATCATTACTTTGCAGTCATACTTCGCAGTAGGTATACTCTATATGTACTTCAAGTATAGCTTTTTATATGTACATATATCCTTTAAAAGAGACACTGCTTTCAGACATGTATCATGTACAACGAATATTTACTTATGTACACCAAAACAGACAGTGCTTTATTTATGTTGTAGTATAAATTTTTGTAGACACCCACATTTTGACCGCCAAGTGTCTATAGCAGTTTCCGACAAACACCCGATGATGATCGAACGCAAACGTGCTTTAAATATTCAGAAACGAGCTCAAAATCATTGGCATTTGGCTTGGGCTCATTATGGAGTACATATCTCACAAAACTAACCTCAAAATCAGGCCCAGTGGGTCGTTTCGAGTCAAATAAGACTAATTTGGGTCGATTCCGACACCGGGGGTAAAACCGTCTTTTTGCGACCGAGTCAAAACCCGGTCAAAGTTTTTTCCGAGACACGTGAGTCAGCCGTGACACCTCACACGGCTGATTCCCACTTTAATCCTACAAAAAATCAACTTTTCAAAATATTAAACAAATCCGTTTAAGGATGGAATTCGATCTCAAGTAGGAATCCTATCCGAAAACCGATTCAGACACCCGACCGAGTGCAAATACTCGGCCGAGCAGCATATTCCAGCCGTGTTCCCTTTCTTCTTTGACAAGAAAGCGGAATTCTCATGTCTTACAGCTTCCTATATTTCCTATCTCTAACGGTAGTTCAAACTCTCCTAGCCAAGGTCGGGAATTCCCTATAAATAGCCCCTTGCACACACACTTTTCAAGGACATCGACATCAATTAGCATCTACAATATACATTCATTATCGATCAAATATTCAAAAAAGCATCACAAATTATTCCCATACACACACACTCGTAAGCATAAAATCTAGCATCGATACACCGATATTACAAACCCGAAGGAAACCGGCCCGATACCCGACACCCTTCACTCGTCACGCCCGAACCGAACCACCACCAACTCACCGACATCCACTCGACGCTCTTGTGCCCAAGCCACGTCCCGACGAGCCCCGATCCGAGTAAACAGAAGCATGTAGGTTGAGGGTGTAACAAAACCCGATTTCTCCTTTTTCTTCTCTCTTCCTCCTCGTCCGTCTTATTTTTTATGGGTCGGTCGACGTTTATTTTATTTTCTAATATCGATACTATAAAAACTATTTTCATACAACAACATTCTTAAAAATATGATATCGATTTTCTATAATCGAATATTGTATCGAAAAGAATTATATTAAAATCTCGACGATAATAAAAATCGTTACATCTTTTTTTCGTTCAAATTCTTTTTTACAAAACCCTTTTCTAAAAATCATTCCGAATACTCGATATCGATTTCATAATCGAATATCGGGTACGACGAATATCGAAACAATAAATCGAGTATAAATTAATTCATATTTGTACGCGATTTATCAAAATTAGCAATTTTCGAACAACGAGCAAAACCGGGACAGACCCGCACGCGAGTCGCGCCCCACCTAGGCGACTCGCGCACGGGCCTGAAACCCGAGTCCTCTTTTAGATTTTTTTTCGCTCGTTTTATTTTATTATTCTACGAAACGATTTCAAAATTTATATCTTTTCTAAAACTATTCGAAGTATTTGATATTGATTTCGTAGTCAATTATCGAATATAACGAATATCGAAAATATTAAGTCGAGTACGAATTATGCAATATTCGTACGCGGTTTAATAAAAGCATCGAATTTTCAAAAAACCGCTTTCGAAATCAGCCCGACACGCGACTCGCCGGCATCCCGGGCGAGCCGCGCGGCCGACTGCCACGACGCGCCTTTATCGTTTTTTTATTATTTTTCGAACTTCGTTTTTTATACAAAACAGCGTTTTTAGCAATATTTTCCAGATTTCGATTAATATTTATTTTTTTCGATCTCGTATATTTATTTGCTATATTATTATTTACAAATCGATACTAACTCGTTTGTTCATCTTTTGTAGCAAATTCATCTTTATTTCATCATTTGTTTTATTATACTAAAACGAATTTCACATGCTAAATTCAACTTTGACGTTAAATTTTTCATGCATTAAACCGACTTAGCAACCCATTCCATTCCTCGCATGCTTAGGAAAACAATGTTTGCATATCATTCATCGTATTACTAACAAGCGTATTAAAAAATCATTCGATATCCTAGTAGAGGCCGCTAATGTGCGGGCGGGGTTGGGTGTTCTTAGTGAACTTCCCAACACGTACCCTCACCCCTTACTCAGAACCGTGGTTTCCGGATGTCCGAATCCATTGGCAACGAGAGTCATTCAATATACGATTAACCGCTCAAGTCGGCATCTATATCGATATGCAAAGGGACGAGCCCAATAAACTCTGACATCGGAACTGGGCCGTATTTTGTATACGGCCCACTACGACATAGAGTGGGCTCGAACGGTTCCGAATAACCACAAAATTCGGTGGCGACTCCAACTTCGATTTAAATTTCCATTTGACCATCTCATGGAGATTCATTCGCCTCCCCAAACCCGCGCGTGGCCGCGTCGGGGTGGACCTATGTCATGTCCACAATTTGGCGACTCCGCTGGGGATTAGCTGATACGTTACTGACCTTCAGCATCCTCAGGGTGAGACTCGAATAGAAATCGTTTGACTAGTACAATACGCGTTTTAGTTTTACGGTTCATGCATAACCCCATATTTTCCCGGGCCGGTACTGGTGACCGACGTCCCACTATACTATCGATGTAATCCAAATTGGATATGTCGAAGGTGTCCATTAGCCGATTCGTATGGGTTTTACGGCATGTTCTAAGCTCAACTCGACTTAGGAAGTCCGCCCCGATTCTCGATAGGCTGTGTACACTGGTATAGACCCTTTCAGACTGACCGAGACTTAGAATTAGAGCATACATGGCGTCGTTATACTGTTTCCATGACTACGTGCTACCTGATTTACAAGTCTTTTTTCAAAAACCGTCATTTTCAAAATTGCATCCTTTTCAAAATATCCAATTTTCAAAACCCGGGACATATACCGAATTTAGGATCCACGATTTTACTCAAAATAGCCTATTTTTAGCCGGTATTATGCCCATTTCAAAACTCGGAAATATTTTCGAACTTTCAAAACCATCGCCCGACCCACCTTTTCCGTTTTTCGAAAAAAGGGCCGGTTCTCCCCGAATTTTTCGGGCTTTCAAAAATTCAATTTCAAAACCTTCCTCTTCCTAGGACTTCCCGTATTTAGCAGTGTCGGGTCGTGTCGTAAGTCGTCGAGGTCTCTAGCGTCGAAACTCCGTCGATCTTATATCACGGATTTCTTCCCTATCCCAGTCCGCCTTATTATACTAAGGCAAGGCCCACCTACGTAGGACATACTTCTACAAGGGTCGGCCCGTCTACACAATCGAGTCTAAAAGTCTGGGGAATGTCTCACGTGAACCTCCTTTCGAACAGGGCCCAACCCACACGGCTGGATCCTAAAGGAGGCCCACCTTTCACAAGTCACCCGTCTAAGTGTCTTTTCCGAGTCAACCTTTTACAAGGCATAGCCCTATAACAAAAGGTTCGTGACCCCTACGTCTAAGGGTCACTCGTCCGACACTCGAGTCTTAACCAAATTTTCGATCCCACTTGGGGGCTACCCTTCATCAGAGCGGTCAATCACGGTTGCTCTAAGGGTCATGTCTTACACGTGTCTCACGTACCCCACTTTCGAACCACTTAGATGCCACACCATCTGAGTCCTGTCCGAGTCCTTAGCCTCACTTGGGGGCTATTCCCCGACGGAACGATTAATCACAGTCACCCCGAGAATCGCACCCTACACATTTGTCTTAGGAGAGTCTAACCCGAGTCAAACATGGTCGCCCCATTTTCGGACTCACCCTCGTGCAGCTTGAGTCTCATCGTCAAGTCCAAGCCAGGGTCGTTACCTCGTCCAGGTCAACGTTCGAGTATCCCGGTCCATGAATCTTAGTCATTCCCGTCACCCCGGGCCGTGTCTAGTTTAACTCCCTCTCTTGCATTTGCGCAAAACCGAGTTTAGACGAGTCGTGGCACCTGTCGAAGACCTTACCAAAAAAAAAACAACCAACCGAACATCCGAAAGTCCGAATTGGATTCGAGTCTAAGTTTGAGTCCGAGTCTAGGATACCCTACATCCTCATTTCCAAATCAGAGTCAGAGTCTTTTGCATTCCGTCCTCTTTTCAAAATTCAATAAAATCAGCTTTTCTATTGCTCATATATACTTTCTTTATGTGTTTCCGAGAACATGATGAACACCGTCATACACTGTGGGCACATGCACGTGACTATTACAGGCACATCTATAATGACTGCAGGAAATCGAGACCCGTGTTTTCCTTTACCTGTTCCATGTCTGACATAGGAAGCCACAAAACTACACTTAGCAGGAGCGGTATCGAATCCAATGACGAATCTAGGTAGTCTCCTAGTTTGGGTTCAAGACGGGAGGCAAGCCCATTTCCCACAATAAACACCCCTCCGACAAGATCAACCATACCTACCTACGGTGTTAGTCTGACCAACAAAAAAAAAAGACAAAAAATTGGACAAAAAAAAAAATCAAAAAGTCCAAGGAAAAAAGCAAAAGGCCAAAACAAAAAAGCAGGCCATCATAAAAAAAAAGCATCCACGACCAGAACGGTCAACACAAATGAAGATCCCATGACCGGGGCTAAGAGGTCAACCAACAAAAAATATTCAAATGCCCATAACCGTGGTCAACGGTCCACTCAAGATCAATACTCATACCATCCAATAAGGGAGAAACAATCAAGCTGGTCAACTAACACCACATTTAGCCTTCCCACATTACAACCCTCAAGACCTTCCCGAGACCCAGGCTAAAGACAGCCCGGAATTTTGAGGATTCAAACTCCATAGGATACCCCTAACCATTAGGGCCAGACATGGATACCAGATCCCGCATCATCAAACATATCCCGATCAAAGTTCGAGCCATTTTACTCGACTTCCCCTTTACATAACAAAATTCACAATCACCATATGCAAACCCGAGATCAAAACTCGTCAAAAACCCGAGAGCAAAACTCGTCAAATCCCTTACCTAATTATACACAATCCCGAGAGCAAAACTCGTTAAAACCCCCGAGAGCAAAACTCGTTAAAATCCCTGAGAGCAAAACTCGTTAAAATCCCATCCCAATTCTTCTCATTCAAACCACTTACCAACCCCAAACACGGGAATTTAACTTGCAGTCGGCATAGAACATGCCCAAATAGTGCACACCACCTCTGGGGGCTATCCCGGAGAACGCTCACAGTCACAGGATAAATATCCTAACCATTCTAGCCCTTTGATCAAGACATCATTGGGAATGCACCTAGCCTACATCATCGCTATGGCTAGTTACACACAAAGTCCTATTAGACTAGGCACCATAATATATCTTCCAATGCACTGAACTACGGCATGGTTTGATTTAACTACACGTGAATACGTAGGCAGCCTTTCAACAGAGGCACAACCACCCACATTGATACACATTCAAAAAGCGCCATTATTCCGGTCACGACACCGTCATGTTCTCAGTAGCTAGCTTTGTCGTCCTGGGGGCTTCTCTTAGGCAGAAAACATCCATCCACTCACAAAATCCATATAAATTCAAAAAATCTAGCCTCCTTTCTGTAGTGTGTCATAGTACTCGGCTCAGTCGAAGACAAGAATCTGTCAGGACTCGAGGCAATACCCACTTTGGAAATGTACCCTAAAATCAAAATTCAGGAGAGCACTAGACTACAACAGTCTCATTACAGACTACTGCAACCCCGTATAGCATATCTATCCCACTTCGATGTTCGACCATGTTGCCACTCATCTAGGCTACGGAATAGCGCAACTTAAGAGTCTTGTTAGGTGGCCCACCCCCCTACCGAGTCACGGTCCAACCCCTCGAGAGTCCAGTCATGTCTGTCAACTCGTCCGGTCACGCCCAGCGTCGAGTCTGTCGATAGGTCTCTCTCTTCAAATTCTCATTTTAAAATTTGCAAAACTTAGCCATTTGAGAAAACCCTTTTCGACAAGGTCAAATTTTGGTCTATTTAAATTGCAAATTTCTTTTCTACCCATTTCAGTTTTGAAAACCTATTTCCTAGCACGTAAGTTGTTTTCAGGACTTCGATTTCAAAACTAAGCAAAAATCATTTTTATTCCCCAGCGCGAGTCATATTTGTTTCACCTACATGTTGCATGCAAAATTTTATGTAACTTATACAGGTACAATTCAAGACCGCGCAATTCACATAACTCCCCAGCGGCATAGACTTATACGACAAGTCCAATTCCCCACGGAGTTATCATCATCAACTCAATTACATTTCTAGTCTCCGGCCGGCGGGCCCCACGCAGGTCTAATGGACCTTAAACGACCCGACCGGAAGTCTGCCAGGTCTTAATCTTTGATTGGCCTGGCAGCTACTCTGACTTTCGCCTTGTCCAAGCCTCAGTCAGAGTGGGGGCTCTGTAGACACCCACATTTTGACCGCCAAGTGTCTATAGCAGTTTCCGACAAACACCCAATGATGATCGGACGCAAACGTGCTTTAAATATTCAGAAACGGGCTCAAAATCATTGGCATTTGGCTTGGGCTCATTATGGAGTACATATCTCACAAAACTAACCTCAAAATCAGGCCCAGTGGGTCGTCTCGAGTCAAATAAGACTAATTTGGGTCGATTCCGACACCGGGGGTAAAACCGTCTTTTTGCGACCGAGTCAAAACCCGGTCAAAGTTTTTTCCGAGACACGTGAGTCAGCCGTGACACCTCACACGGCTGATTCCCACTTTAATCCTACAAAAAATCAACTTTTCAAAATATTAAACAAATCCGTTTAAGGATGGAATTCGATCTCAAGTAGGAATCCTATCCGAAAACCGATTCAGACACCCGACCGAGTGCAAATACTCGGCCGAGCAGCATATTCCAGCCGTGTTCCCTTTCTTCTTTGACAAGAAAGCGGAATTCTCATGTCTTACAGCTTCCTATATTTCCTATCTCTAACGGTAGTTCAAACTCTCCTAGCCAAGGTCGGGAATTCCCTATAAATAGCCCCTTGCACACACACTTTTCAAGGACATCGACATCAATTAGCATCTACAATATACATTCATTATCGATCAAATATTCAAAAAAGCATCACAAATTATTCCCATACACACACACTCGTAAGCATAAAATCTAGCATCGATACACCGATATTACAAACCCGAAGGAAACCGGCCCGATACCCGACACCCTTCACTCGTCACGCCCGAACCGAACCACCACCAACTCACCGACATCCACTCGACGCTCTTGTGCCCAAGCCACGTCCCGACGAGCCCCGATCCGAGTAAACAGAAGCATGTAGGTTGAGGGTGTAACAAAACCCGATTTCTCCTTTTTCTTCTCTCTTCCTCCTCGTCCGTCTTATTTTTTATGGGTCGGTCGACGTTTATTTTATTTTCTAATATCGATACTATTAAAAACTATTTTCATACAACAACATTCTTAAAAATATGATATCGATTTTCTATAATCGAATATTGTATCGAAAAGAATTATATTAAAATCTCGACGATATTAAAAATCGTTACATCTTTTTTTCGTTCAAATTCTTTTTTACAAAACCCTTTTCTAAAAATCATTCCGAATACTCGATATCGATTTCATAATCGAATATCGGGTACGACGAATATCGAAACAATAAATCGAGTATAAATTAATTCATATTTGTACGCGATTTATCAAAATTAGAAATTTTCGAACAACGAGCAAAACCGGGACAGACCCGCACGCGAGTCGCGCCCCACCTAGGCGACTCGTGCACGGGCCTGAAACCCGAGTCCTCTTTTAGATTTTTTTCGTTCGTTTTATTTTATTATTCTACGAAACGATTTCAAAATTTATATCTTTTCTAAAACTATTCGAAGTATTTGATATTGATTTCGTAGTCAATTATCGAATATAACGAATATCGAAAATATTAAGTCGAGTACGAATTATGCAATATTCGTACGCGGTTTAATAAAAGCATCGAATTTTCAAAAAACCGCTTTCGAAATCAGCCCGACACGCGACTCGCCGGCATCCCGGGCGAGCCGCGCGACCGACTGCCACGACGCGCCTTTATCGTTTTTTTATTATTTTTCGAACTTCGTTTTTTATACAAAACAGCGTTTTTAGCAATATTTTCCAGATTTCGATTAATATTTATTTTTTTCGATCTCGTATATTTATTTGCTATATTATTATTTACAAATCGATACTAACTCGTTTGTTCATCTTTTGTAGCAAATTCATCTTTATTTCATCATTTGTTTTATTATACTAAAACGAATTTCACATGCTAAATTCAACTTTGACGTTAAATTTTTCATGCATTAAACCGACTTAGCAACCCATTCCATTCCTCGCATGCTTAGGAAAACAATGTTTGCATATCATTCATCGTATTACTAACACGCGTATTAAAAAATCATTCGATATCCTAGTAGAGGCCGCTAATGTGCGGGCGGGGTTGGGTGTTCTTAGTGAACTTCCCAACACGTACCCTCACCCCTTACTCAGAACCGTGGTTTCCGGATGTCCGAATCCATTGGCAACGAGAGTCATTCAATATACGATTTACCGCTCAAGTAGGCATCTATATCGATATGCAAAGGGACGAGCCCAATAAACTCTGACATCGGAACTGGGCCGTATTTTGTATACGGCCCACTACGACATAGAGTGGGCTCGAACGGTTCCGAATAACCACAAAATTCGGTGGCGACTCCAACTTCGATTTAAATTTCCATTTGACCATCTCATGGAGATTCATTCGCCTCCCCAAACCCGCGCGTGGCCGCGTCGGGGTGGACCTATGTCATGTCCACAATTATGTACAACACAGTGTAACTTTATGTACATTTAATCGCTCGGACACTGTTTTAATATACATAACTTACATTAACATTAAAACAATTTTAAAACACACCATTAATAGTAGTTTAAATATAGAATCGCCAGTGCTATACCTTTGAATATGTGCAGTACAACTTATATACAACAAATCGTAAGTTATGTAACACTACTTTGATTCAATATGTACTACTTCTACAACTTAATAGAGAGTATACCATAATCAATACTTTGAAATGAAAAGTCCGTTGGGGTAGTTGAGTATGAAAAAGTCATGATTACTTTGCAGTCAGTATTACTTTAGAATATTAAATATAGTTTTTTATGGGTAAAATAATACTCTTACTCTATATTTTGACAGTGCTATACCTATTATGTACAGTAAAACAACAAAACATAGAAGACTAAACTCCCTTTGTAAGTATTTAATACCCCAACTCCATTTCAAATAAAATCTTTAGCAAATTTTTCCTTAGTATCTCCGATGAATTGGTGCAAATTATGTGTTCATTAACTTGCACTAATTCATCTAAGGTACTAAAGACAAATCAACTAAAGAATTTATTTGCATGGTACTTGATGAATAATTATAATTATTTCTAATTAAATAATGCAAAGAGGAATGGATTGTGGGTGTGGGTGTGGGTGTGGGTGTGGGTGTGGGTGTGGGTGTGGGTGTGCTTTCGTCAATTTATACTGTAAATGGGAAAAAGTCATTAAATAGAGAAAAAAGAAGGTATACATGGGGAAGGTATATATGGAAGAATATACTGTAAGTATTTTCGTCAAAAGTGTCCTTTCCCAAACACAATTGTATTTAAAAATTGTATCAAACGGGATGAAATTATATCAAAAGCATCATTTCCCAAAATGATAAACGTGTCCAAGTACAATTGTATATGCACTGTACAATGTATCTGCACTGTATAATGTATCTTACAATGGTTGAATCATTTTGAATTACATTAATAATAATTATTGATTTATATATCAAATTAATTTCAAATTAAGAAGATACTTAAAGTGGACATTTTACTAGCGTCAAATGATAAGTTATATACACTATATTATTAATTATGTATATCATTTTACTAGTGTCAAATGATAACTTATATACACTATATTATGATAGGTCACTAGGTGATGTACATAATTAAATAGTAGTTGTACATAGTACAACCGAGGAAATCATTGTATATATTTCTATATTAGTTGTACATAATCCATCTACATACAGTGATTGAATCAAACTTAACACATTTTTAGCTTTACTGTACATACAGTGATTGAATCAAATTTTCTGCTGAATTGCGTTAATAATTCTTGATGTACATATTTTTATTACATAATGTATATATGTAAATATTACATGTATATATGTAAATATAACCTATATCTTACAGTTATTAAATCATATTTCTTGCTAAATTACGTTAATAACTGTTGATGAACAAATTTGCACTACATATTTTATTATATTATTTAAATATCACATGTACATAATCCATCTAAGGACATCATTATACATAATTTCATATTAGATGTACATATCTCAACTAGTTATACATATTCGAGTGGCCATATTTTACTAGTGTTAAATCATAAATTATATAGAGTATACACTATATAATTACTCCGTATGTATTGTCATATTTTTAATTAAAAAACAAAAGGTACAGTATATAGGTCACTAGGTGATACATATTAAAGTGGTTCATTGTACATATTTCTATATTACTTGCACATAACCCTTTTCAGCATCTAAAAGAAAACGAAAGATTACAAGTACAACTGAACTAATGTAATATGTCTGTAACGGTATCACATAACTCTTCTCAAATGTTCCAGAGAGTTTAGCTTCCTCCTTTATCCTCTTTGTCATTGTCTCTTGCGTCCAATACAACATAGTTGGGAACGCACGAACGAGATCACTGTTTCTATACTTCATCCTTTGAAGATAGATGAAAATAAAAATCATTATAGGTCCATCAAAGTACTTGTTTTTTTGCTCAGTTGCATTCCCCTGCCACAAATCAGTATCTTTAAGCTAGGAATTGAACTAACACTCCCATGTATAAAAACAGAGCATATGTAAACGATGAAGTTCCTCTTGAATAAATCTCCACCCTCCTTCTGGTTAACCAAGATGTGTTGGAGAATTGGGTTTGACATCTTACCACCCTTAAACTGATCCCTAAATGTCTTAACCAACTGACGATACTCGTTAGATTTATCATCATATTCAGCTAGAACAATGTCAATGGATCCCATAGGAAACCCAGTTTAAAAAAAGTGTGAAGCTGCGGCGGGATGACATATTGAAATCAATCGACAACTTGAAGTTATCCTCATAATCGACAGAAATCAATATATTCCCAAAAATTAAAATCAATCGACGACTTGAAGTTGTATCCTTGATGAAACCGAAGAATGTCGTCTCTAGTTTTGACACGTTATACCCTCACGGCTTTGTACCAAACAAGGGACTATAACGGTATCACATAACCCTGTGTTGATAATAGATCAACACAAGACTTCAACTTGCACCAATTCATCTGAGGTACTAAAGACGAATCAACTAAAGATTTTTTTTTGAATAATGCGTGATGAAATAACTCCATGAACATCTTCATTTCTTATTAATTAAATTTAATAATAAATAGTAGTACTTTTTAACGCTTACGATAATATTTTTGTAGTAGTTTTAGATGATAATATTTGAATTATAAAATATTGTAGAATATAATATTTTTAAAGTAGATGATACTCCTTAATATTTTGATTGTTGTAGAGAACAGAAAGATTATGGATGTGTTTGCGTGTGTGTGGATGTGTTTTTATACCGTCAATGTGGAAACTGTCATTAATTTGTACTGGGGAAGGTACGTCATTAAATGCTCCACGCGTTAAAAGCATCATTACCCATAATAACAAAGTTGTCCATGTACATTGTATACTGTATCTTCACTGTATATTGTATCTTACAGTGGTTGAATAGAGATTGTTTTAACTATGTACGGAGTATAAACTTTGAACATGTGTGCAACAGATATTATGTTATGTATATCAAAACATTCACTGTTATAACTATGCATAAATTGTGAACATGTGCAACAGATGCCAACTTATGTACATCAAAACAGACACTATTTTAACTATGTAAAAATATCAATATGTACAACAGATATCTACTTATGTACATCAAAATAGACACTATTTTAACTATGTAAAAAATATCAATATGTGGAACAGATATCTACTTATGTACATCAAAACAGACACTATTTTAACTATGTAAAAATATCAATATGTACAACAGATATCTACTTATGTACATCAAAACAGACATTATTTTAACTATGTAAAAAATATCAATATGTACAACAAATATCTACCTATGTATATCAAAACAGACACTATTTTAACTATGTAAAAAATATCAATATGTAAAACAGATATCTACCTATGTATATCAAAACAGACACTATTTTAATTATGTAATGTAAAATTTAAATTTATATTCCAATTTAAATCAAAACAGATACTTTACATCAAAAGACATATATTCCAGTACGTAATGTATATATTTAAATTTCACTTATACATATATCTAAAGACATCATAAAGTCTAGGTGGGGAAGGTATAACTGGGGTAGGTATAACATGTGATTGGTAAAGTAATGTATGTCCACGCTGATAAGTGTAGTTTGTAGTGCCTATTTGTTGTGTTTGGTCCCGGTTTCTCTTGTGAAATCGCTCTTTGGGAGCGGTTTCTAGGCTAATTATGCTTCTTCTAGTTCGTTTTAGGTTCCCAAGACCATTCATGGAGAATTGGAACGATTCTGACTCGTTTCCTACACATTTGGAGCCAACGAAGAGAAGGAACGATCACTCGGTGCCTTAGATTCGATCCCGAGACCTTGGGACCCATTCCCGAGCACCTTAGACTCGATCCCCGAGCGCCGAGAGGCGATGAGAAGCCCATGAGAAGCAAGGAGGGATCTTTATGATCATATTGGAGGCCTACAAGACCCATTCCGGGCGGGAAGAGTAGCCTTTTCGGTCGGGAAGGAGTGCAAGCAAAGACGAGCCACTGATGGGCCGTCTCGGGCGAGAAGGGGGTCTTCTTGGCCGAGATGGGTCCCATCTCGGGCGAGACCATCTCATCTCGGCCGAGAAGGGCCACCTGCAGCTCCGCCTCACTTCTTTTCTTCTCCTTATTCATTGTAACCCTATATATACCCCCCTCTTGTAATCTTATGGAATGTTAAACATTACCCACTAAACCCTAGACTACTTTAGGTTAGATTAGCCTAGATTAGTGTAGATTAGTCTTTAGTTAATCCTTAATCCTAGTTTAATCCTTGTATTAATTGAATTCTTGAAGATCTCTACCAAGATTGACAACCTTGGTTGATGTATTTGGGTTCTCTCTTTTATGCAAGTTTTCCTTCTTCTATTCATCTTCTAGTATGGTATAATCTCTCTTTTCCCTTCTCTTAATCTTGTTTTATCATTCAAGTTTTAATCTTTGTTCATTGTATTGTTCATTGTTCATTGTTTTCACTAGTTTCATTATGGATGTGTGTTTGTGTTGATTTCTCTTGTTATGGTTAGTATTAGTTTCATTATGTGTGAGTAGACTTTTTGTGGGGTTAGTACTTAGTAGGGGGATTAAGTGTTGATTATGGATGATTAGGGTTTGATTGTGGGTAAAGGTGGATTCTTTGTTACTAGTCACATATTATGCACACTATGTGTTTGTTGAAATGCTTGTTAGAGTAGTAGTTGCAAATACTTCTCTTGCTTGTCTTCTTCTTGCGGTCTTGTGTGTCGCTAAGATGGGTTCTTGTGCGAGATCGAGGAACCTCTAGGTCGGTTTAAGTAGCGAGAGCCCGGACTATACCTAGATAACCCGACTACCCCTTCACCTTTGCTCTTCCTTGATCATTTCATCACCCTTGAACCCGACCTAATCCTAGCCCTTTTCCTAGTTGTTTTCTTCTCCTTCTTAGGCATTATTACTCTAGTTAGTTGGTTGAATTTAGCTCTAGTTGTCACATTTAGCCTAGTTCTAGTCATAGTCTTCTCCCCTTTTAATTGTTTTAGTTAGTTTAGCCTTGTTGACCTAGTCTTGTTTTTGGGCGACCTTAGTCTAGACACCTCATAACCGTCCCCGTGGACTCGACCCGACTTACCCTATCTACGTGTTAGGTGTAGTTGGATATTGTTTCTTGGTAGGGATCCACGGCAAATCTCTCCCATCAATTTGGCGCCGTTGCCGGGGACGGTGCTAGTTTAGACTTTGTTTGCCTATTTACTTGACTTTGTTTTTGTTTTTGTAGTTTTTCTTTGTTTTCTCTTGCTTCTTGTGGGTGCGAAGTTTATTTCCTTCTTGTCTAGTGCCAAAAAAAGCACTAGACTTCATCGGGTAATCGAGAAACCCGTGGGTATGAGCTTCAAGGATATGGAAGTGGCTTCCATCGAGTGAGTGCTTATCAACCTTGCAATCGTGGTGGTTATTACTCAAATTACCATCGTGAACCCACCATGCCTCATCTATGGAAGCCAATTTTCCTAAAACCCGCCATATTACCAATCACCTCAACCTCACTACCAAGTAGCACTCAAAAACCCCAATGACCACCAAATGCCCAACTTGGAGTTATATAAATCGATTCTTCAATTGCAAAGGAGCCAACAAGAAATGGCCATTCAAATGCAAAAGAACCAAGATGAATTCATGGCCCAATATCAAAGGGAACCCGAGGCGATGGATGCTCGATTAAATGCGTTATCGGTTAAAACCGTAATGTTTTTATCCCGAACGTCACAACTAGATGAAGGGTGCCCACTTGAGCAAATGGAGCAACCTAATCACGAAGTCGCCAATGAAGCTCCTTTTGGAAGCAAAATTTCCTTTGAAGAACCTCAATCGTCTACCCAAGAAGAGGCGAAAGAGGAGATTATCCTTGATGGAGGAGTTTTTGGTGAACAATTGGGTGAGGATAGTGGGAATTTGAAGAGTTTCATTGATGAAAACACCTATATAATAGAGGAAAGTCAAGAGTCTACCTCCTCTATACTTGTTGAACCTTCAATCCCCTCTGCTTGCTCTCCTCTTGAGCTTCATGCCGCTTCTTAGGAGCCTATTGTAGAGGATATAGAACTTTGGGATGAGTTAAGTGAGGTGATAAGTGTTGTGAAGTCATGGGACATGAATGATGAAATCAAGTTGCCCATATGTGATAACCTAATAAAATATTGTGAGCCCCTTGTGTGTAATTTGGATCTTGGTTTAGAAGAGGTTGAAACCGCTTGTTTGAGTTTCAAATCTCTTCTTATTGATGATGTGGGGAAGAACGATGTTTTAGGATTGGGAGACATTGGGCCAGAACTTGTTGATGACTTGGGTTTTCTTGATGAAAAGAAGAGGGTTAAACTCCATTTTGACCATTGTGTTAGAAATTCAAGCTTTGGTTGCGCCAGGAGACCACGCTTAGGGAGAAAGAGGTCGGTAAGGCTTGTAGGATGGATAGATCCCGGAGACAACATGAAAGATGACGTTGGGTCTTGGGATTACTACTTCTTGCCTCCACCTTGGAGGCCATGGAGGATAGCTTGGCTCGTAAGCTTGAGCCCTCATTATGATGTGGCTCGTGCGTTTGACTTGCTCCTCCGAGCCCTTGATGGCTATGGATAAGAAGGAGGAATCCACCATTCTCGGTTTGACGGAGTTCCTAAAGAACCGTCATGTTGTATATTCCTCTTTCCCTCTTCTTTTGAGCTTTTGTGATTGTAATTGTGTTATTTGTTTCTAGGATTTGTGTGTTTCGTGGAACTCTTGTAATTTGGAATTTTCATTGAGCGATGTGAGGGAGAGATTTGATGGTGTTTATTGAGTTTACTTGATAGGTCATAGTGAAGATGAAGTTTCGAAGAGAGTAGTGGATAATAGAAGCTTGGATTTGGGCATGGGAGTTGGTTTTTGAAGCCTTTGATAAGCTTTTGGGGACGAGATTTTAGATCTCGATGTATTGGTGGCCTTGTGGGTGAAACTATCAAGGAAATGAAGGGTTAGAAGACTCTTCGCGACCGGGAAGAGAGCATCCCGACCGGGAAGGATGAGCCATCCCGACCGGGAAGGATGTCATCCCGATCGGGATGAGTGTGCTGAAAATTGGGTTTTCTGGAGTGTGATCCCGACCGGGATCAAGTTCATCCCGACCGAGAATGAGCCATCCCGACCGGGAAGAAGACCATCCCGACCGGGATGGTGCCCAGCTCCTCCTTTTGCCTCTTCTTCGACTTTTGAGCCCACCCAACCACTTTATACCCCCTCCCAACCTCCCTACCTACCCTTGCGACTATCCATGATCCCTACACTTCATATATGTACCCTAACCTCATCTTATCCTCACTACACACTGAGTTTCACCGCAAATCCCACTCTCCTTGTACCAATGCAAGCTTAATACTTCAACCATGCGGCCTTATCAAGAAAGAAGAGGAACAATGATGAAGACAAGCTATGTGCCATTAATGATCATTGAGAGGATGGAGTTAGTGAGTTGCTAACCGATTGGTACGGCAACTACCCTTTCTTTTCCGTTTTTTATTGCTTGTCTCCCTTTGTTTGTTCTCTTCCCCTTCACATTTTTGTGTCATTGTGGCCCTCGGGGCCTTGGTAGTCTTTGCTCCCGACTCTCGATGACGTGACTACATCGAGAGTCATTTCAAAAATTCAAATTTACAAGCCTTTTCACTTTTTCTTTATTTTTCAGTTTTTAGGATTTAGTCGGATTCGGGCGGAATCCGGGCTAGGTGACTTGATTACACCTAGTCCTCCCCTCCCATTTCCTTTTATTTCCTTCTTTTTAGTTCTTCCCCATCCATATCTTTTCTCGTCTCAGCCCTGGTGACTTGATTACACCCCGGCCGGACACATTCGACCCTTTCTTCCCTTTTCTTTTTGATTTTTAGCTTTATTTTCGTAGTTTCTCTTCTTTTTTAGTGTCTCCATACACTACGATTGAGCATGAGGACATTTCTCGGTTTAAGTGTGGGGGAGCAATATCCTAGTGTAGGTTAGTTTTATTTTCGTAGTTTTTTTCCGAAAAAATCTTAAAAAACCCTAAAATTTTGAAATTTTTTCACAACAATCAAAAATATTTTTCCTTTGTGTCTTTTCCTTTTGTGTCGTTGTGTCGTATTTTTGTTGTGTTGTGCGTGTTTTGCCTCCCTTTCTCCTTGTAGGTCGCTTAATCACCGTTAACTTTGGAGGGCTTTCAAGACATCCGGTAACATATTTTTATCCCTTTTTCCTCTTTATCTCTTGTGGAGTTTGGAGGAGAATTTGTGATTATGTGTGCTCGGGTGGAGCTTTGTAGAGTTTGAGGTTGATTTTGTGGCTTGTTTGGAATTTCGGGGTGGTGTTTGTTCTCTTTGTGTGTTTGTTTTGTTTTGTTTTGTCATCTTTGTCTCATTTTATTTCGTCCTTGTTGTGTCTTGTGTAACACCCGCTAATTTTCTACGCGTTGTTATCTATTCTGTTATGACTCCGTCATGACTCTGTGATTTTTCTGCCTTCAATTTCCTTCATTTTCAAGCTTCATAATATTTTCGAGTCAGATAGTATTTATTTTCATTAAAATATTTTAAATATTTTATTTTCCTATGATAAATCTATTTATTATATTTTCGTCACAAACTATTTATTTAATTCACAAAGAATCCCATTTTTATACGAACTATAATTTTAAGCTTGGATTTGAGTTATTTATTTTTCTAAAAGGGCCCAAATACGTTTATATAATATTTCTAACTAAGAAAATATTTTTATTTATGAAAATCTATCATTTAATGATCTTATTAGAAAGTTTCGTAATTAATTGATTTCTTACGCGAGATTTACTAAAATTGCTTTGAAATGCCTTTAATAATTTTACGATCCTTATTTTTATCGACTTACAACTATTTTGGGACCACCTTGAACCATTTTTTTTCATGAGACTCATGTCACACTACCACTACACAGTTTTTTGTGTAACATTTTATTTTTATAAAAACAATATGATTAAAGCATAAGATATTTCTTTCTCACAAATTAATATTGTTGACTCATGCAAACTCTTCACACTCCTCTCACATTCACTCTTGGCTGAAATTTTGGAGGTGAATGCACCTAGTTTTCATCAATTTTAAAGTCACCATTCACTCCATATCTCTTCACATTTTTCTAATAAATCATTCATCCATTTTATTCAAGCAAATGCTCTCTTTCTTCCTTTTTTTCTTGTGAAATTTGACCAAAAACCAGCAGCATTTCTCCCCAAAAATTTCGTGTTCATCATCTCCATTTTCCGTCTCCATTTTCGCTATATCGATCTTCTTTCCCTCTCCTTCGTTAAGGTATTAATCGATTTCATTTCCAATCGATGTCACCTTAATTTTTCAGCGATATTATGTTACTTTCATACCATGGAATTCATATTTTTTTAGGGTTTCGAGGCGGTCCAGCAGAAGACGAATATATCGTAAACTTAGATTTTGATTGAAGGTAACGTCGATGTTACTCGGTATTGCATGATTTTATTTGTGTAATTGCATGTATATTATTATAATTTTATTTTTGACTATATATGTATTTAATATAATCTGGAAAGTTTTTAAAAGTTGAAAATTTGCATGTTTCGATATTTTTATCGCTTTTACGAGATTAACGATTAAATCGTCATATTAATTTCTAAAATCGTAATATTCGGCCTAAACATGTAATATATGTTTATATTCTGTAAAAATGATATTTTTGATGATTTTTAATAATTTAATATTTTTATGATATTTTAGTTATCGATTATTGAATTATTTCCGTTTACGGACAAAAATGATTAAAAGCCGATTTTTAGTTCTAGTACTTAAACATATTATTTTAATCTGATTTTTGACGTGGTGAAACTTTCTGATGAAATAAAATTTTCTGAATCTTTTCATAATTTTTCGGAACTTTTAAGTGGATGAATTAATTAATCACTTTAAATCATCGTTTATCGTTAAAACCGCGTTTGTCGTTTAAATTCTCGATTTTTGGTCTTTTGATTTAATCTTGAAAAAATTATGATTCTGATAATTTCATGATAAAATGTAATTTTATGATTTTTAGTGCTTAATAAATGTTAGGAATGATAAGTTTTATTAATGAAATCGTTAATTGTGAAAACGGGTTTTAAATGACGGTTTTTTTGGAATTTGTTAAATCTGGAATTTTGGAAAATCTGAAAAATTGGTATATTCTGGAAAATCATTATTTTTTTAAGTTTAATTATAATTTTTGGATATTAATACGTAAATCATTTTGTAATTTCTATTTTTATTAATCGTTATTGTCGAGATTAGACGATTAACGAGAAAACCCTTTAAAAACCAAGTTTAAGGATTCTGGAAAATTTTATTTTCTGGACAGAATGTCTAAAAATATATTTTAGCTATTTTACGTAATTTTTTGTACTATTTATTAAAGTCTTTAATTATTAGTAATCATTTTTGGACAAAATTACGATTTATGGTTAAAATGCTTCGTCTTACCTAAAAGAATTTTTTTTTCCAGCAATCTTTGAAAATATTGAATCTGATACTTTAAGATTTAAATCATCCCTTAACATATTCTAAATATATTCAATGGTTTAATTAAATAAAAGACGTTAAAAGATTTAATTTGACGTTTGCCGTAAAATCCTATTTGTAATCGTATTGTCGTAATTAATAATAATTAGGGAATTTTAGCTTTGTAAATTTTGAAAACACCCTGATTAGTATTATTAAAATGTTTAAGACATTTTTAATCATTTTATACACTTGTACGATATTTCAATAATTTCATAAACTCAAATGTTCTTACTTTAATAATTAATATCGTTAAGGCCGAAAGTATTAGTTTTATAAATCTATATCGTTTACTAAAAATGTCGTATTATTATAAACTAATATTTTTTGCTATTTTGATATGATGCTATTTTTAGTAAAGTTTCTAAAAATAGAAGTTTCCTAAAACAGAAAGTTTCCTCTTTTGGAAAGTGATCATTTTCCTTTGTTCTCTTATTATTCATAATGATTATATCTTCTGGATATCGATAATGACTTTGTTTTGGAAGTTATGGAATAAGGACAAGTGTGGGTTTAGAGTAATATAATATGGGGTTTACGGTTTTGCCATCAACTATAAGGCTAGTGTATTAGGAATCGGTACATTAGTTGTTGAACCGGGTGACAGGTATCCCGGGAGTTGTGTACATTTTGACCTTAAGCTTAGGCCTCGCAGTAAGTCGCCGTCATAAGTTGAACTGGGTGACAGGTAATCCCAGGAGGGGTGTGCATTATCTTAAACTAGGGTCACGCATTTATAAGTCGCCGCTCTATTATGGTTGAGTAGCCTAGTTAGAGACCGAAGTTTGATTTGTTTGAACTAAGTTCTCGAAGCTAGTTTTTAGTATTCTCCTAGTGAAAGTCTGGATTCTACACTACTTCTATCCATAACACCATTTTGAATATTTTTATATTATCAATATAAATTGGTTTGCAGGTTGGCAACAATTTTTATGTTTCTTCGGAAACCCATTTTAATATTTTGGTTTTGGCGCTGAAAGCTTATTTTTAATATGCTGTTTTACTGTTTTCCATTTTTACTATTTTTCTATAGTAGTAATTACATTTTTAAAATCCTGTTATACGGCTGAGAGAACGTTGACGTTGCTCCCCACTGATTGTGGCTGTTATGTTTTAACATGGCAGGTATACATGTTCCGGGTGTGGGCTAGCGGGCAGTGTGGATCCTGCTTATTTATTTTGAATAATTATGTCTTATGGATTGTTCAACCCCTTTTGTGGATTGTTTTAAATTTTGACCATTTTTATTTTAGGCCTATTGTTTGACTTTACCATTTTAATTTTACTAAGACATAGTTACAGTGTGTTTTAATCCCGACTCTACAGTGTTTCCGCCACTGTATCGCGTTAGATTTTATAGGGGATTACATCTTGTGTAGTTTTGTCTTGTGTAAAAAAGGGTTTTCGAAAACCCGGTTTTGAGAATAGTGTGCAAGTGTTTACTTTCCCTTCCTAGTGATGTAAATCGAGTTTTGGACTTTAGTCTAGTAGAATGACCCTAAATCAATAGTTTCGTTGGTCCTTTACCTTGAATCCACCTAGCTCACTAGGGATTTACTACGGGATTTGCATTTTGACCACTATGACCACCGACGGTGTGATAAGGCCTTGGTTGCCGAGTCCTGTCTCTTAGGTGACCATGTTTGAAATTGTTTGATTAGTCCAAGTTTTCCACCTTTTTTTGGGTTTGAATGGAAAGCGCGCCCTACTCACCCATTTTCCTACATTCTACACATCTTTCCACAAATAAGTTGCAAATTGTTGAAATTCTTACTTGGTTGCAAGGAATGCCTACAAAACATGATTCATCAAAAGGGCTAGCCAAGTCAAAAGAAAGAATAAAAGAAAGAAGAAAAAGAAAAGGCACAACAAATCAAAAATAAAATACAAAAGAAGAAAAAGAAATGGCATAGAAACTCAAAAGCCAAATGCAAAAGAGAAAAAAAAAATGCCAAAAGAAAATCGTCTCAGAAAAAGATTCTCACCCACTCAAAATTAGCATTTTTCCGATCGTTACCGTGAAGAGCCTACCAAAGGACCGAGTCCCTAGGAAGGATGATAGCGGTAATGATCGGTCTTCCCTCATTTTGCAAACCTTATCCACCTTTTTACTTGGGCTAGTTAGGCGATTTTTGAACATGGGACGACCCTCTTGGCTTATCGCTAAAGGGGGCGAGGTTTCACTTACCTACAGTGTCGACTAACACCGTGGTTCATCCTTTTTCCATCCCGCTGATCGTCCCGTAGTACGTTCTTAGAAGGTTAGGAGGAACCTAGGTAAGTCATCAACGTTTTTATTGATTTGTTGTCATACTATTAGGGTCTTGTCCATTTCGATTTGTATTATTAGCTTGGGAACGTTGTCACTTGCCTTGAGTCCTTAACCGGTGTTTCTTCACCGCTTGTGGAGGGAAGCGGTATTTGTTTCTTTTTGGGTGCAACCGATTGTTTGTTTGTTTGTATGTTTGTTTGTTCGTGTGTTTTCGTGTCCGATTGCATCCACAGTTTTGTCGCAAGACCTTACTTGCCTTGCGGAGTGCACTTTTCCTCTAAGTGTACTCGCGTGAGTTGAAAGGACGTAGGGTGCGCTAATACCCGCTCGGCTAGTATATTAGTTTTTATTAGTTTTTTTTTTTTTTTTGATGAACGAGGGAACCCGCAGCCGCTACCTTTTTGGTGCGCTCTGGGTAAACCCTCGGGTGTACGCATAGCCTGCAAACCACGCACACCAAGGTAAACCGCCCGTGGGCGACAGGCTCGAAGTCTAGAGGCATAGTCTCTAGCCATACAACTCCCACAAGTTCGCGCTTGCAGGGGCTTGAACCTGAGACCCTTGGGCCGATGATCACAAGTTTTAACCACTAGGCAACACCCTTATGGGCAGTTTTTATTAGTTTAGTAGTTAGTTCGTGCGTACTCGAGGGCGAGTAAGGGTTAAGTGTGGGGGAGTTGATAAGTGTAGTTTTAGTGCCTATTTGTTGTGTTTGGACCCGGTTTCTCTTGTGAAATTGCTCTTTGGGAGCGGTTTCTGGGCTACTTATGCTTCTTCTAGTTCGTTTTAGGTTCCCAAGACCATTCATGGAGAATTGGAATGATTCTGACTCGTTTCCTACACATTTGGAGCCAACGAAGAGAAGGAACGATCACTCGGTGCCTTAGATTCGATCCCGAGACCTTGGGACCCATTCCCGAGCCCCTTAGACTCGATCGCGAGCGCCGAAAGTCGATAAGAAGCCCATGAGAAGCAAGGAGGGACCTTTATGATCATATTGGAGGCCTACAAGACCCATCCCGAGCGGGAAGAGTAGCCTTCTCGGTCGGGAAGGAGTGCAAGCAAAGACGAGCCACTGATGGGCCGTCTCGGGCGAGAAGGGGGTCTTCTCGGCCGAGATGGGTCCCATCTCGGCCGAGACCATCTCATCTCGGCCGAGAAGGGCCACCTGCAGCTCCGCCTCACTTCTTTTCTTCTCCTTATTCATTGTAACCCTATATATACCCCCTCTTGTAATCTTATGGAATGTTAGACATTACCCACTAAAACCTAGACTACTTTAGGTTAGATTAGCCTAGATTAGTGCAGATTAGTCTTTAGTTAATCCTTAATTATAGTTTAATCCTTGTATTAATTGAATTCTTGAAGATCTCTACCAAGATTGACAACCTTGGTTGATGTATTTGGGTTTTCTCTTTTATGCAAGTTTTTCTTCTTCCATTCATCTTCTAGTATGGTATAATCTCTTTTTTCCCTTCTCTTAATCTTGTTTTATCATTCAAGTTTTAATATTTGTTCATTGTATTGTTCATTGTTCATTGTTTTCACTAGTTTCATTATGGATGTGTTGTTGTTTGTGTTGATTTCTCTTGTTATGGTTAGTATTAGTTTCATTATGTGTGAGTAGACTTTTTGTGGGGTTAGTAGGGGGGATTAAGTGTTGATTATGGATAATTAGGGTTTGATTGTGGGTAAAGGTGGATTCTTTGTTACTAGTCACATATTATGCACACTATGTGTTTGTTGAAATGCTTGTTAGTGTAGTAGTTGCAAATACTTCTCTTGCTTATCTTCCTCTTCTCATTGTGTGATTGATTTGTGGTTGAATCCTTGTATTGGGTAACATCTTGCATAAGTATTCGGGTTTTGTCTTTGACACGAGAGTGCGGATATAGTCTTTGACGCGAGAGCGCGAACCAACCTTACTAAGTGAACCTTGCACCATCGATTTCCCAACTATCCTACTACACTTATGAACCCGACCTAACCCTATTCTTTCCTTATTAGATTTCTCCATCATTCTTGTCATTGTTTCCTTTAGTCTTAGTTTATTCTTAGTCGTAGCCTAGCCTTGTGACACGGTGCTTGTATTTGGGTAGACCTTAGTCTAGACACCTCTTACCGTCCCCGTGGACTCGACCCGACTTGCCCTATCTACGTGTTAGGATTAGTTGGTTTTTATTTGTTGGTAGGGATCCACGACAAATCCCTCCCATCACACGCGTAAAAAACCAAGCTGGGGTAGGTATAAGCAGTTAATACGGACTCGAAATTTATTTAATTAACTATTACAGTACTTTTCATTCAAAGTCAGTATGTTCAAAGTCTTACACAGTACCCTATCTTTTTGTCTATACACCCATCTATTTCACCTTTTTCACTTAACTTCATTAATAACACCATGAAAATATTGTGTAAGGGATGGGCGAAGAATAATGAAATTGAAGATAGAGTAACGACCATTAATAAGAGCAAGGAATAGAAGATTGATCATCTATCTTTCATTTATAATCATCATCATGAAGTTGAAATATATGGAAGACGATTTTCATCAACAATTAAAGTAATTTGCAATGAAGATTTTACGGAAAAAATCTTTCAAAAGCTTCCCTCTGATTATGACAAAGCGAACATGGCTATTGTTTGCAAGAGGTGGTCCCAAATGATTTTATTACGGTCCGATGCACCTAGATGGAATATAGATTATAATAGAAGATTGGGAACAAATCATATTAAAGGAATGACTACTGTTCGTAGGGATGAAATTGAAGTTTCCAAGAGATGTAGATGTTATTTGACGAACAATATGCATGCTAGAAGATTATTGCACATCTTTCAACTTGGATCTGAAGAAAATGAACATTTGAAGATTATTGAATCTACGGAAGAGGAAGATTACAGATCACATTTTTCATTGAAAGATTATTTAAATGGATGTAGATTAAGTAAAATGCTCTATAGCCAAGAAGAAATTTTCATGATTGAATGATTCATTCTATGGAGTGATTAATTAGCCAACCATTTGTATATTTTGGGATTTTCATTCATATTGTTTTGGTAACTTATATACTACAACATAAATAAAGCACTGTCTGTTTATTCAGAAAGTAACTTATATACACCAGTTTACCAACTTATATGCATTCCTAGTAACTTAAATATCACATGTACATAATAATATATATAGGTCACTAGGTGATGTAGATATTTAAATAACAACTGGGCTTAATACATCTGAGAATATCATTGTACATATTTCTATAAAAGTTGAACATAAACCATCTAAAGTAATACTCCGTAAATTTTAAGTTTTTGACTAGAAAGGACATATTACAGTGGTTCATTGTACATATTTCTATATTACTTACACATAACCCTTTTCATCATCCAAAACAAAGACGAAAGATTTACAACTACAGCTGAACTAATGTAATATGTCTGTAACGGTATCACATAACCCTTCCCAAATGTTCCAGAGAGTTTAGCTTCTTCCTTTATCCTCTTTGTCATTGTCTCTTATTAGGTAACGGGATCACTGTTTCTCCCATTTGTATTTTTTTGGAAAGGAGTTGTCTTAAGAGGTTGAGAAGATGAGGGACGATGCTGAAAAATACAAAGCTCAAGACAATGCTATGAACGGGTTTAGATCACTTGCACCGATTGAAAACTTCTTCTTTCTAATGTCTTCTTCAATGTGCAATCTTGCTTCCTTGTCCATGCCCATTTTCTTTGAAGCTATGGTACTACGAGAGAAGCTATGGTACTATTCCAAACTTGCACCAATTCATCTGAGGTACTAAAGACGAATCAACTAAAATTTTCTTTTTGAATAGTGCGTGATGAAATAACTCCATGAACATCTTTATTTCTCATTAATAATAAATACTTTGATTCGCTTATGATAATATTTTGATAGTTGTAGGGTTGTAGTAGGGGACGAAAGGATTATGGATGTTTTTGCGTGTGTGTGGATGTGTTTTTATACTGTCATTAATTTGTACTGGGGAAGTTATTTTTTGGGGAAGGTATTTTTTGGGGAAGGTATGTCATTAAATGCTCCACGCGTTAAAAGCATCGTTTCCCATGTACAGTGTATACTGTATCTTCACTGTACATCAAATCAGACACTGTTTTAACTATGTAAAAATATCGATTTGTACAACATATGTTAGCTTATGTACATCAAAACAGACACTACTTTAAATATGTAAAAATATCAACATGTACAACAGATATCAAGTTGTGTACATCAAAAAAGACGATGCTTTAACTATTTACAAATTGTGAACATGTGCAACAGATATCAACTTATGTACATCAATTCAGACACTGTTTTAACTATGTAAAAATATCGATATGTACAACATATGTTAACTTATGTACATCAAAACAGACACTACTTTAAATATGTAAAAATATCAACACGTACAACAGATATCAAGTTATGTACATCAAAAAAGACGGTGCTTTGACAATGTACAAATTTTTGAACATGTACAACAAATATCAACTTATGTACATAAAAAAAGACGGTGCTTTGACAATGTACAAATTGTGAACATGTGCAATAGATATCAACTTATGTACATCAAAACATACACAACTTTAAATATGTAAAAATATCAACATATACAACAGATATTAAGTTATGTACATCAAAACAAACGGTCTTTAACTATATACAAATTGTGAACATGTGCAACAGATATCAACTTATGTACATCAAACTAGACAGGTCTTTAAATATGTGAAAATATACAACAGATATTGACTTATGTACATCAAAACAGACACTGTTTCAACTATGTACAAATTTTTGAATATGTGCAACATATAGAAACTTATGTACGTCAAAACAGACCCTGTTTAAACTGTAAAAATATGGACATGTACAACAAATGTTAACTTATGTACATCAAAACAGACATTGCTTTGCCAATGTACAAATTGTGAACACGTGCAACAGATATCAACTTATGTACATCCAAACAGACACTTTTTTAACTATGTAAAAATATCGACATGAACAACAGATGTTAAGTTATGTACATCCAAATAGACAGTGCTTTGATAATGCATAAATTTGAACATGTGCAACAGATATTATTTTTTATTTTGAATCAGAGAGGTCGTATTTGGGTTGTATGGGATCACAAGCAATGTGTGGTACAATTTCTCAAATATACTGCTCAGCTGATACATTGTTCAGTTCAGGACATTGTGGGGAATGTAAACTTTTGTATCACATTTGTTTATGCTTTCAATGTGATAGCGGACAGAGACGAATTATGGAGTGAGCTGAATCAGATTGGTAGCAATACTCACGGAGCTTGCGTTGTGATGGGAGATTTTAACTGTGTCCTTACTCCGGAGGAACGATTGGGTGGGAGTTTCAATCCCAATGAAGCATATCCATTTCAGAACTGTATTAATCAATTTGAGTTAATGTATTGTCCGGCGACCGGTGCGTTCTATACTTGGAATAACAAACAACCACCGGAAGATAGAGTTTATAGCAGATTGGATAGGGTGCTTATTAACCAAGATTGGACTAATGCTTTCGAGGATTATAGGGCTCATTATCTGCCGGAAGGTTTTTATGATCATAGCCCATGTGTAATTAGGAGAGTTGGAGGAAATGCGAGACAGCATAGAGCATTCAAGTATTATAATATGTGGAGCCAATCTCCTGATTTTATTCCCACTGTGATGTCGTCTTGGAATCAGGAGGTTGATGGGACGAAGATGTTCAGAGTTGTCCCAAAACTCAAAAGGCTTAAAAAGCCATTGAAACAGTTGGACAAGGATAAATTCGCTGATATTGAGAAGCAGACGGACCTGGCGCAGGTAAAATTACTCGACATTCAGAAAGCCTTATGTACTAATGTGAGTAACCATGATCTGATCAAGGCAGAAATAGAGGTAGCTGAGACTTTCAGGCGCTTGGACAAGGCGAGAATGTGTTTCCTTCGCCAAAAGGCCAAATTACATTGGCTGAAAGAAGGGGATGCTAACACAGCTGCGTTTCATGGGTCGCTTAAGGCTAGAAGGGCAAGGAACTTGGTGAATCAGATTGAGGACAATCAGGGTATCTTACATTCAAATGCGGATTCAATCCAAGAGGCCTTTTTATCTTATTACAAAGGTCTTTTGGGCGAACGGAAGAACACCACAAAGGTTGTAGAGCATGTTATGAATTTGGGGCCTAAATGTAATTCTACTCATTGGGACATTCTCAACTCGCCGGTCACCAGAGACGAGATTCGGGACACGATGTTTAGTATTCCGAATGATAAGGCCTCGGGACCTGACGGGTATTCAAGCAAATTCTTCAAGGACGCTTGGGACATTGTGGGAGAGGAGGTATGCACTGCTATATTGGAATTTTTCGTATCTGGGTGAATGTTGAAGCAACTTAACACCACGACTATTACGCTTATTCCCAAAATTGAGAGACCGGTTTCGGTTGTTCAATTTCGCCCGATCGCGTGTTGCAAAACTATATACAAATGCATATTGAAGATACTCTGCTCCAGACTTGCGAAAGTTCTGCCCGACATTATCTATCCTGTTCAAGGTGGTTTTGTTCGAGGACGTAGCATAGTAGAGAATATCCTCATATGCCAAGACCTTGTCCGTTTATATTCGAGGAAAGCTGTGTCCCCGAGATGTATGATTAAAATGGATATGCAGAAGGCGTATGATACGGTTGAATGGGATTTCTTAGAGCAAATGCAATGGCACCTGAACATTCCTCAATCGATTCGCATTCTTCTGATGCAATGTGTCTCCACGGCTTCGTTTTCACTTAGCCTGAATGGAGATACATTCGGTTTCTTTTAGGGTAAGCGAGGTTTGAGACAGGGAGACCCATTATCCCCATTGTTGTTCACAATATGTATGGAGTACCTAACGAGACTGCTCAATTATACCACGAATACTATGGATTTTAGGTACCACCCGCAATGTAAGCAATTGAAGCTTGTTAACCTCATGTTTGCTGATGATCTCTTATTATTCATTAAAGGGGACGTAGCGTCTATGATGGTGCTCCTGCGAACATTTGCAACGTTTTCCCAGGCATCCGGTCTCCAACTTAGTAAAGGGAAATCGAATATCTATTTTAATGGAGTGAAGAAGGAAGTTCATCAGGATATACTAGCTGTTTCGGGCTGTAAAGCCGGGAATCTTCCTTTCAAATACTTGGGAGTGCCCATCAAAGCCTCGAGACTTACGATCCAAGATTGTAGCCGTTGGTGCACAATATTACTGAACGTATAAGAAGGCTGGGGGCTAGGAAAGTCTTACGCGGGTAGATTAGTCTTGATTAAGGCTGTACTATCCACGCTCCATAATTATTGGGCGAGCATTTTCCTGCTCCCTACTGGGATCATTAAACAGATTGAAGGGCTATGCCGGACCTATCTTTGGGAAGGAGGAACAACGTATACTAGGACTCCGCTGGTTGCTTGGAAGAAAGTGTGTTTGCCTTACAAAGAGGGCGGGCTGAATCTGACTCAATGTTCCAACTGGAACAAAGCAACGATAGGGAAAATGGTCTGGTGGGTTGCGAATGATCCGACCAGGCTATGGGTGTCGTGGGTACATTCGGTCTACCTGAAAGGCCAGGCATGGATGCAGTATAAACCACCGACGGGCGTGGGATGGGGATGGAGACGGATATGCAAGGTTAAAGAAAAATTCAAAAGTGGCTTCGAGGGAGGAGAATGGAATGAAAACAAGCGATATACGACAGCCAAGGGTTATAATTGGATCAGAGATAGGGAGATTGAAGTGGATTGGTATAGGCTAGTTTGGAATAAGTGGACTATACCAAAACATCGATTTATTGCGTGGATGTATCAACACGATGCTATGAACGTGAAGGTCAAATTGTTCGGTCTTAACTTGACCTCTGATGACCTGTGTTGTATTTGCCGCGAGAAACCGAAAGAAAAGAGCCATCTGTTTTGGGATTGCGAATATAGCAGTAAAATATTGAAGAGCGTGGGGGATTGGCTGAAACATGATCTCAGCAAGACCCTCACCAACGTGCAGCGAGATGGGATGAAGGGAAGCCGACTACAACGAGCTGTGACTAACAGTGTGATGAATGCTTCCATCTATTATATTTGGGAGCAAAGAAACAAATGTAGGATCGAAGATTGTTTACTTAGACCGTTGGTTGTTAGTATGAGCATTATTAAAGAATTGAAAATGTTTTTTAATAATGTTCAGAAAGGGAATCTCACCATTAGAGATGATAAGTTCATCTCTAGATTGACGGACTCATAATGTATATTTGATTGATTCTTTGATTAATATATTACTTACACTCCCCCTCCCCAAAAAAAAAAACAGATTTTATTTTGTATACATTAAAACGGACACTGTTTTAACTATGTAAAAATATCGACATGTACAACAGATGTTAACTTATGTACATCAAAACAGTCACTACTTTAAATACGTAAAAAATCGACAAATACAATAGATATTATGCTATCTACTTAAAAACAGACCCTGTTTAAAGTATGTAAAAATATCAATATGTACATCAAATGTAACTTATGTACATCAAAATAGAAATTGCTTTGACAATGTACAAATTGTGAACATGTGCAACAGATATCAACTTATGTACATCAAAACAGACACAATTTTAACCATGTATATCTGTTGTATGAGTTATACTGTATAAAATAAGTTGTAACTTATTACATAAGTATGTACGAAATTCACACATATACAATATATGGTAAAATATGTACGTCAAAAGAAGAAATAAGCAGAACTGCTGTATATAAAATCAAATAGAGATGTTCATATGAATAATTTTCAATTGAAAATCAAGTGTACTTGATAAAAGTATAATATATTTAATGTATCCCTGAACAATTTATTATATTTAGAATATATATTAAAATTAAGTAAAAATAAGAGAATGTATGATGATTAAACTTTGCCAGGACAATTCCTTGAATCATGGTATCCTATCTCTCCACAAGCATTGCACTTCCGAGGAGGCTTCTTATGTTGTTTCGTGGCTTTTTCTTTAGACGAAATAAATCGCCTTTCAGAGCCTTTAGTTTTAGACTGGTTTGGATTCAAGATCTTAATGTCAGTTGGAATAGTGGCACCCATCAAAAACTCGATCTCAGACCTCTTGTCATTTCGCAGGTTTGTTCCTTCTTCCACAACTTTCTCCTTGAATTCTCTCACTAATTTTAAGAGCTCATCCACCTTCTCTTCCTTCTCCTCAACCACAGTCACATACACAATCAAAAATTTCAGTCCATAATTCTGCAACCTTTGTTTTTATTCCATCAGATGACCGACAATCAGAAAGAAGTGTGCCATTTGCATCAAACATTTTCCTGGATGTTGCAAACTTATTCCAACGAGTAAGTAGATATGAATTAGGTATCCTTTTGGCACCTCTTTCTTTCAGGACCCAAGCATGACGACACAACAGTCCACGCTACTCGAACATCTTGTAGGCACAGACAATTTTCTCTTCTGCAGTTGTATAGTCAACTACATATACCCTATTTTTGATGTTGTCCTGTATAGATATATGTTCAACACCATCGTTCTTTATAATATCATTAACACCACAATTGTGCATGGATGCCTTTAACTCTTCCTGCAACTCATAGAAGACAGTTCGTGTGTAAATTTCAGAAGCATGTCTTTCAAGAGAAAATTGAAATCAAAGTAGCAGAAGTGCTCTTATAGTCAGCAATCACCTTGGATTACTCCCACCTTTGGGCATCAATCGCACTGTCAAACCTCATGTAAAACTCAACAAGTGTCAGATGAGGATTCCTGAAGTTGTTGAAGAAGTTATTCTCAGACTCAGACCTTGAAGTTGTCCTCATTAACCCTGAAAGAAACAGGTCACGGTGGTAAGCTGGTATCCACTTCTCTCGCATCTCAAATATTTCCTGAAGCCACTCATTAGCCTCAAGATTGTACTTAGTAATAAGATCCTGCCACATCTGTTCAAACTGAGTTGGGTTCACATCCTCACCCCAAACAGCAACATTTAGATCCTTAAGAAAATCTGTTTCAGTGCATATTTTCGAACCCACTTTATCTGCTACTTTCTTCATTATGTGCCACATGCACAATCTGTGAAATGTGTTGCTTCCAAAAACCTCCTGCACCCCAGCTTTAATCCCCAAATCTTGATCAGTGATAATGAAGGAAGGAAAAGTACCCCCCATTGCCTTTATAAAGTTTTTAAACAGCCAACTAAAACCGTTACCTGCACATGCATTGAGGAAACAGTATAATAAAATTTCTTATGTGCAACACATGTTATCTTCAAAATACAAATAATGACAAAAATAGCAGTCAGAAAAATGCTTACCATTCTCTCTCCCAACAAGGCCAGCAGCCACTAGTAGAAAAAAGGCAATTTGCGGCTCCAAAAAACACCTTATTTGAGGCGTTTTTCACGATGCCTCATATGGCGGGGCATCAAATAGAATATTATGGTGTAGCGTCTAAAAAACGCCGCAAATAGACATCTTATTTGCGGCGTTTTTAGGAAAAACGACTCTAATAGCCCTCTCATTTGCTGCGTTTTTTCCAATGAACGCCTCTAAAAGGCCCCTCATTTGTGGCATCGTTTCGAAAATGACGCCTCAAATAGTTATTTTTAAAAAAAAAATTGAAATGGAAGTAATCAAAAATACATTAAATACAAAATTTAACTTGAATATTTAATTCTAGTCCGAAATTTGTATGCAAATTAATAAATTTATACAACCAAAAGTCTTACATTATCCATTCCATCAACATTCCGACATATATACAAGCCCAAAATGTAATATAGATATGTTCCTAAGTACTTTTACACTTGTAAAAGATGAAACTCATTTGTGCCTCATTTCTTTCATCCCATCTTCACCTTAGTTGTAGAGTTCCTCTATGAGCGAGTTCAAAACCTAGAAAATGAAAGGCTAACACAAATTCATCTCGTAAAAGAAAAGTTAAACTTCTTGCATTCTTAGATAAAAGCAATATAAGATCGTGGAGAGCAGAGGTAGAACTATATTCATTTAGTAAGGAGAGTAGATATACATCACACATAAAAAACAGAAACAACATTGTTATATCATATGCATGAAGGAGCAAAACAGAAGTAGAAGAGAATACCTGAAAATTTTGAGATGATAAGTTGCACTATCAGTAGTGAAAAACATCAATGGGAAGACTTTGAGAATACCTTAAATAGTTTTCCTGTGAAGTCACAGAAGTATTTCACCAGCAGCGCCCGAAAAACCGTCGCATCCGGGGAAAAAAGTTACAAATAAAAGAGAGAGAGGGGGGAATGCATAACCTTCATGTGTAGTTTGTAAAAATGTCATCACAAGATATAGCTACACGAACCAGGGAAGTATTCGCTTTCTGATGGCTCACAAACAAAACGACGAATTGAAGGAGGAAGATGTATGAAATGTGATGAATGACGCAAAGAAGTTGGTTTAAAGATGAACGAATCTGGGAGGCAATGACTACAATGGGAAAAGAAACAATTGAAATAGTATGTGTACAGCCTACCAATTTGAAAGAGAAACCAGAAATTGAATAGCGGAATGCTGTGAATAAAAATTACTACCATAAAATAAAGTCACAATGGAAAATGAAATAAACTTAACAATGCTGGAGTCCGTAATTTCCAGCATTATCCTTCGTAGTCTGTAACCTAATCCACAATTTTCTTTATAAGATTCTAAATCATATTACTACAATAACTAAACTTTTCTCACAAGTAGAAATACGGAGTATAATAATAAAAAAAGAATAGATCACTAAACCAGTGACAACAATTCAGATACGGAGCATCTTCTGTAAACTAGTGACAACAGTGGGTAAGATCTGAAATTTTATGTAGTGCCTACTTATTACTACTTAGTTCAGAGCGGCAAGATTAGGCTTTTTGTATAATATTCCTTTTTGTAGCACAGAGAAAAGATTAGGCTTAAGGCTTTGTGATTCTCTACACGTATCACAACAAATGAATTCATTCACAAACGTTAGAAAATGATAGCTTCAATGCACATATGAAAGCTTTCCTAATTCACCACATCAACAACATACATGACCCAAGATAGTTTCTTATCCATCACTTAGACATTTTGACAAATATGTAAATGTGACAGCGTACTATCTCTAAGAAATGTATAGCTGAACTTAATTCTTCACTCTCAATGTCAACATGTTCATCAAATCTGTAAACTATATACTCCAATTGTTTTTATCCTCACACAGACATTTCAGCAAACATATGGAGTGACAACATATATAAGCTAAAACATATTCCGTACATCAGTGCTAATTGGTTTCAGTTGGCATCAGAATTGATCAAGGATATTGCAGTGCTCGAAATTGAAGTTAGTAATTTAGAGTTGTACCTTCTGTCGCTGTATAGAAAAACATTTGACCAGCATATCTCCCGCAACATGAACCATAACACAAATACATAAACTTAAATCACACTAATAATAACAAATTAGAAAGAAAAAAAACAGTATCCAATCTGGTTTCGAAATCTTTGATGCACGATTATAAGCAACAAGGGTCATATCTTCTGGAGTTTGTTAACTTGCAAATGGAGCCGGTATCTAACAAAAAAACCTAAAACTCATCAAAACCCAGAAGTACCCATTGATCAAAATTGCATGATTAAAGATTTATGACAAAAAGAAAGAATCTTTCCCAATAATTGAATCATGGACATTCTAGAGTAAGGTACAAAAGCTTCAAGAGAGGAGGGGAAGTGTACGTAAGAAAACAGCGTTGGTGACGTGAAGGTAGGTTCAGATCAATTAAGCACGATTTTGGTTCTAGATATTTGGGATTAGGGATTTTGTGGTGGTCAGGGACGACATAGGAAGGGGTTAATTCTTTGTTAGTGGTCAGGGCTTTGCTCAAAACTAACATGAAACATTCAAAACACCCTAAATATCAACTTTTCAGTTTAAAAAAAAAACAACTCTTCTCCGAGCAGGTCTCGTGATAATCTTATTATGATACCGTTTTGACTAAAATCACAAAATCTTATGGAGGATAACAAGTGGGTAAATCAGAATCATGATAATCTTATTACGATACTGTCTTAAGGGATAGGGGGAGAGAAAGAGAGAAAATAACCTTCTGTATATGATCAGCTGTGATGTTGTTAGAGTAATAGGCTGCATCTGCATCAGGTGATGTTGCATCAGCCCCCTTCCTCACTCACACCCTTACTTAAGGACGAAAACCGTTAGTTTTATTATAATAACTCGATCTTTCTTCAAAATCCCGATGCTTTGCTGCTCAGCCAACCCACGGACAACCAACATGTCAGCAACATTGGATCCAACTGGCTGTCCACCATTTAAACATTTAATTGTATGACTAGAATAAGAAAGTTGTATTACCTTCCCCGTGAAAATTTTTTGGTTCAAATGATCACACTATGTCGTAAAGTAAGAATCGAAAAATGGCGCACTTAATATGAAACAGAAAAGAAAAAAGATTAAGAGATTACCCTTTACTCTTTTCGTTAGCTTTAATGGCGTAATAAATATTAGAAGACAAAGGATGATTTATAACAGGAATCTAATACACATCATCATAGCTATGATGGTGAGAAGCACCACTTTGAACATGGTATTCTACTGTCAATTAGTTTGTTCTGAGGAAATGGTAGATCCTTAATTGCTGGATTCATGCATAATCAACACGTCGGATCACTAAATAATAACCAGAACACGGACTTTCTGGTGGTTGCGACAGCGACTCCAGGGAGTTCTTGTAGTAAGTCAATGACCTGGTTGCATACATGTTTGATGTTTCTTGTTATGTTGTGATATGACTGCGAGTACTAATATACATGAATGGATATTTGGTCATACATAGGTTCCAAATCATCAAAACTAATGAAATTTAGCAGTAATTAATCACAAAGAAAGAATAAAGACAGGAAGTTCAAATAAAAAAAAAAGGGAAAAGTCCCATGGTACCCTCAAACTATGTCACATTACACATGGTACCCCTGCTTTTAAGTTTGTTCCTATGGTAACCTTGAGTTTTATAGTTTAGTTCCCGATTTGACCTTACCTAAATTTCTGTCATGACGCCGTTAAATTATGACCAAAATTAATTATAGTTGTTCCCATGGTACCCTTAAGTTTTCATAGTTGTTCTCATGGTACCCTTAAGTTTTTCATAGTTGTTCCCATGGTACCCTGAAAGGAAAGCAACGACTCATTGAAGCAAAGCAACGACTAGTTTATTGAAGTAATAGTTACACAAGTGATTATAAATTCACTTTCCTTTCTATTTTGGCAGAAAAAGAACAAATAATCCATACTCACTCAATCTTTTCACCTCTTTTCTCACTTGTACAAAAAAATGGAAAAAATTGATGTTTCCGGATGATCGATCTTCAAGCTTATGGTGATGAAGTTTTTCCATTTTTTTGTACAAGTGAAGAAGGAGGTGAAAAGGTTGAGTGAGTAAGTGTAGATTGTTTGTGTAGATTGTTTGATCTTCTTCTGTCAAAAAAGAAAGGGGATTGACTTTATAAGCACTTGTGTAACAACTAGTTCAATAAACTAATCGCTGCTTTGCTTCAGTGAGTCGTTGCTTTTCTTTCAGGAGTACCATGAGAACAACTATGAAAACCTAAGGATACCATGGGAACAACTATGAAAACTTAAGGGTACGATGGGAACAACTATGAAAACTTAAGGGTACCATGAGAACGCCTCTCTTTTTGAAGAAAAGTAGTTGTTAATTTTGGTCATAATTTAACGGCTTCATGACAGAAATTTGGATAAGGGCAGATCGGGAACTAAACTATAAAACTCAAGGTTACCATGTGAACAAACTTAAAAGCAGGAGTACCATGTGTAATGTGATATAGTTCGAGGGTACCATGGGAAATTTCCAAAAAAAAATCGACAAACCGTGAGCAGCATTCTATCACGAACATAGGCGCATTTGTAGCCACTGTTGAAGAGATCCATGAACAATCAAAAGCACAACTATCGTTCCATCAAACACCAAACCACCACGTCTAATTATATCCAACACCCCTGAAACTTCACTCATTCTAGCACTCCTAATTAACTCCACATAAACAAACCAAGCCCAAGTGTCTCAAACCTCACACCTCTAACAATCATTTCATCGAAAACCTTCTGTGCAAACTCAAACCGCCCCTCCTACACCAACCCATCAAGGACCAACCTAAAAACTTCATCCCCAACATCATAAACCTCAATCAAACCCAAATACCCCTCATGGTATCTCTTAAATTTCACAAAGGATAAGATAATGTCGATAAACAGAGCGATGAACACAGAAATTTCGAGCTTTTGCTTCCTTGAAGACCTTCTCTAGGACTTAAAATGGCGGGAATTGGAGAGGGATTTGAGAACAGAGCTATACGATGTTGAAGAGTGAGAAATTGGTTGTTGATCTGCCAAATTGAAGAAACCGAGGGAGAAGGATGGGTGGTGGAGGAGATACGGGTTGATGACTCAGGCAACGAGTGAGGGGGTTAATGAGTCATGCCAGCCGAGTTGGTGTAGTGTTCGCTCGAGCGAGGCCGTCCATGTTCCGGGTCGTGTCAGGTTTTTCGGTACTGTAAGCAGTGCTTGGGTGATTAAAGGGGGGAGTTCTCTTGCCGGAGATCTCATGTGCTCGCTTTCTGGGTGGCGTTCGAATCACGCGGTGTCCCAAATGGTGGTTGTTTTGCTTTCAAATTTTCATACAAACCATAACTTCCGCAAGGTTCTCTGGCGAGACCTGGTGGCTAATGACGAGTGTGTGAGTATGAGTTAGGGATTTGGATGAGTGCTTTTGTTTTCATTTTTGGTGGGTTTTCTGAATCGATTATGGAGGGTTTCATTATTTAAGAGTAAGGGGTTCACAGTGATGAAGATGAGGATGAATGCTTTTGTTTTAATATTTTTTTAACAGAGTGATGGGTACCTCTACGTTACACCCACACCGCATTCCTTTTTTTCTTTTTTTAATAATCAGCAATGAGGCGTCAATATACTAGAAAAAACGCCGCACCATCTATTATCTCCAAGGTAAGGCCTTTTATTGTAAAAAACGCAGCACCAGATTAAGGATAATAAAAAAAATTATTTTAGTTTGCTGCTATTTGGCTAAAACGCCTAAAATAAGGAGCTGCAAATTGACATTTTTCTACTAGTGAGCAAATGTGACACATCTCTTGTGATGATCTATACCCGCGAAGAAAGCAAAGACCATCTTGTACTTATTCATGTTATATGTAGTATCGAAAGACACCATATCACCAAATAACATGTAGTTCTTTATCATTATAAGGTCAGACCAAAATAAACGAGTAATTCTTTGTTCATCATCAACATCAAAGTCGAAATAAAAAGAGTCACAGACGGCTTTCTTTTTCATAAGTATCTCAATGAACATTTGTGCATCAGAGTCCTTGTTGAATTTCTTTATATCTCTACCAAATTTTTTAAAATCAACCTTTGATGCACCTACATACTTATAACCTTTTACGAACTGCTTGAACATTCTGAAAGTTTTAACGGCACCTTGGTTCACCATTGAGTTGTCAATGATCATCTTTTTGTGCAAAATGATGAGTTTCCTTGCCTTTTTAAGGTGCATCATCGTGGAAGGTGTGTTCAAATAATGGTTATGTCCTTCATTAAATTCTGTGATTTTATATCGCCCATCAGATGTTCTGTCTAAGATGGTTCTGGCCATACAAAGAATTCTTGTTATCTCCCTTCTTTGCTGTTGTCCCTTATGTTCATATTCTCCTTCTTTATTGCAGACAATGTACTTTTTTTTAACAATACCATGACTAGTGCGTCCAGTGCTCTTCCTAGCAATGAAGCCACCAGCAGTTGCGTACTTGGAATAAAATTGGAATGCTTCTTCCAAATTCTTAAAAATTTGACCCACATAAGGTTTCAAATCTTTGGAGCAAGTTGATATCTTCAAATCTTGCTTAGGTTCAGGAGTATCTATGTAAATTTAACACATAATATTAAATTCTACATCAAAATTATGAACAATTCTAAACATGTACAACAGATATTAAGTTATATAAATCAAAGCAGCAACTGCTTTAACTATGAACAATTCTCAACATGTACAACATATATTAAGTTATGTACATCAAAGCAACAACTTCTTTAACTATGAACAATTCTAAACATGTACAACAGATATTTAGTTATCTACACCAAAATAGTAACTGCTTTAACTATTAACAATTCTCAACATGTACAACAGATACTCAGTTATCTACACCAAAATAGTAACTGCTTTAACTATAAACAATTCTCAACATGTACAACAGATACTCAGTTATCTACACCAAAGCAGCAATTGCTTTAATTATGAACAATTCTAAACATGTACAACAAATACTCAGTTATATACATCAAAGCAGCAACTGCTTTACCTATGAACAATTCTCAACATGTACAACATGAACAATTGTCAACATGTACAACAAATACTCAGTTATCTACACCAAAGCAGCAACTGCTTTAATTATGAACAATTATCAACATGTACAACAGATATTAAGTTGTCTACATCAAAGCAGCAACTGCTTTAATTATGAACATTTTCCAACATGTACAACAGATATTAAGTTTTGTACATCAAAGCAGCAACTGCTTTAAATATGAACCAAACAATATAAGATACATTTCTATGAAAACATGAACAATTGAATTGATGAAGTAATATAAACTAAAATTGAAAAATAAATGAATTAATGAAATATTTTACCTAATATATTAGAATCGTCCATCATCGAACATATTGAAAATTTATAATAAATATAAACTAAGAATATAAACTGTTTCTTGACTATTCACTGCATTCAAAAAACGAATCACGGCATAAATAAATTAAGAATCAGATTTAAAATCTGAAATTGAATTTTATAATAAATAGAATTTTTCTGACCTAAATCTGAAGTAATTGAAGGTGAAATTGTAGGATTTTCATTTGTATCTAATTTTCGACGCTTTGATGAAGAATCAGTAGCCATTGAAGATGCAAAATTACTAGCCATTGAAGGTGCAGAATTACACGGCAATGAAAAAAAGCTCTCCTTCGTATTTAGTCCTCTATTCATGATCAACCAAGCTATCATAACATGCTTAGGAAAATTCCACTCACTGTGAAGAATGGGTACTCAAGCAGGTGATGGGTGATGAAGCATCAACCACCTGTAGACATTACTTATCGTGTATCCATTGATATCAGCATTCTAGTTCCCTGCTATATACCCACTCTTCAGGCATTCCTTCACCTTACATATAGATCTCCATGACCACGATGCTTCCTTAGGAGGTTGATACGAGTCCCAGTCCTGGTCGTGCATATAGAGATTATTTATCCACTTAATCCATAGCCTGTCACTCCTTTCATAAACCCAATTCACGAGTTTCCCAATCCACCTTCATTTCTAGGTAGAGTATCTTTTTTCCCAAGCCACAAGTGGGACTCTCCTATAGTCAGCGCTCCCGGCCCATAAGTAATTCCAACATATGGCCTCCACCCGTTTAATCGTATGAGATGGGATTAAGAAGATAGCTGCCCAATATGAGTGTAGGGTACTTAGGACCGCATTCATAAGCATCACTCTCCCTGCATATGACAGTTTGCGAGCACCCAAACTCCTGATTCTACAAACCAATTTCTTAGTCAACACATTACATTCCTGTTGGTTCAATTTTCCTGCCTTAATAGACACTCCCAAATATTTAAATGGGTGACATCCTACCTTGATGCCCGTGGCCGTATATATGTCCTCCTTTAGTGTAGTGCTCACTCCATTATAATACGCTTCTGATTTTTCTTTGTTCATGCTTAATCTAGAAGTTTGGGAGAACGTAGAAAAGGCTTTCATGATGAGCATAATCGAGTTAGCCTCCCCCTTACAAAAGAGTAAGAGATCATCAGCAAACACAAGATGTGTCAACTTCATTTCCTTACATTGAGGATGGTAATGGAAGGGCCAGTTGGACGTTGCAAAACTCAGAGTTCTCGATAAGTACTCCATACATAATGTGAATATCAGGGGTGAAATTGGATCCTCTTGTCTCAAACATCTATTCCCAGGAAAAAAAACCAAACGAAGTACCATTCAGGGAGATTGAGTATGTAGGAGTGGTGATAGATACCATGATCCAATGTATAAATTGAGGGGGAAAATTCATTTTTGTCAGTAAATCCTCTATAAACACCCATTCCACTGTATCATACGCCTTCTGAAGGTCAATTTTGAACATACTACGAGGAGAAGCAGCCTTCCTAGAGTACATCTGTACCAAATCTTGGCAAATCAACACGTTTTCCAATATTGATCGACCCTTAATGAATGCTCCCTGGTTACTCTGGACCAAGTCAGGCAAGACTCCAGCTAATCTATTACATATTAAATTGGAGATAACCTTATATATAACATTGCAACATGCTATGGGTCGAAATTGTGATACGCTCTCAGGTCTCTCACATTTCGGTATGAAGGTAATAGTAGTTGCATTGTTCTGTTTGAGCATCTTACCAGTATTGAAAATGTCGGAAACGTGATAGAGTTATGACGAAATCATAACGGAATAGATAACCGCGCTGAGAAAATTAGCGGGTGTTACAACAAGAGTATCGCACTCGAGTTGCCGGTCGCTTATCCCGTCACCCCGCGTATTTGGTTGTCTAGGGCGGGTCAACCCCTTAAAACGCTTTTACATTTTTGTTCATATTAACATCACATCTAACATTTTATTATTCGTTTACTAACACTATGACATTACACACACACACATACACATATATATGTAGAGGTAGGTTCTCATAAGATCAACAACTTTTATAAGTTCATAAGTTCCAGTGTTAAAGTTACACAAAAAGTGCTTAAAGTTACACGAGATGAGTGATAAAGTTGCACTTTATCACTTAAGGTGATAAAAGTGCTGAGTGTTATAGTTACATATCAATTTTGAACAAATGTAACTTTATCGTATGTCATCTGTAACTTTAATATAGACTTACTTAACATATGGTGAACATACGTGATCTCTACTATATATATAGAAAAAAGGATCAAGGGAGTTTGGTGAGGATTGAGAAGTTGGGAAGTTGTGTTTCTGGCCCTTGACTTGGGTTGGATAGATGACCTAGATTAATCAAAAAAAAAGGGAGAGGAGGTACGTGGAATGACTAGTAGCAGGCAGCAGCAGACAAGAGCAGAGCAACAGCAGGTAAAGCGGAGCAACAACAGCGCACTCCCTCTCAATCTTTCATCATTTCCATCACCAAAATTCACTTTCTCTCTCTCAATTGCTCACCATTTCGCAGCGCAATCTCTCCCAATCTTTCATAACTTCCATCACCAAAATTCACTCTCTCACTAAAATTCAAAAATTCATCCCATTGCTCACCATTTCATTTCACTAAAATTCAAAATTCATCTTAAATCAATATTCATCTCCTAATTCGTAATTTGCTCTACATCTCCATGCTCTAATGGTGCTATTCCTTGAAGATTCGTATATGCTCGAAAACATCCATACGAAAATTTGTGTTCAACATGCAGGAGGTAAGATGAGTACATACTTATATATTTGGTTTCTTGCATTTGGAATTCCATTTTTTTGTTTGGTTTGTTAATTTGAAAAGTTATACAGTTGTAATGTCACAGCCACACTCTATATGATGGACAGTCACACAGTTATAACGTGGCAGTCACACTTAATATGATAGACAGTCACACGTTCCACGCCGTTGCAGTTTTTCTGCTGTAGATGTAGTTGTATTGTGTGAAGTTGCTTTATTATTCCAATTATTGGTGCTGGTAAGACTGATATATTTATTACGTTATATTCATTATTCACACGTTCCATCATTGTTATGTTTATTATTGTTATTTTTTTTGGTTGTCGAGTATTGTATATTGGTTTGTAGTTGTACTTATAGTTCTTATGCGTTGTGGGTATTAATCAAGCCAAATTATTATTATGTTGTACTTATAGTTTTCTGCTGCAGGTGTAGTTGTATTACGTTGAAGTTGCTTTATTCAAAATATTTATGTTGGTTTCTTTATATTTATTATCGTTGGTATTTTTATGGTTGTTATACTTATGATTGTTATATTTATCATGTTGTTATATGTAATATAGTGGTGTAAAATATAGGGTTTCTTTTTGTCGACAGTAGTTTAACCCATGCAACTTATATCACGTGATTGTACACTTCAATATGAGTGACTATACAACTCATAGCATGTGATTGTACGCATCAACATGTGTGACTGTACTAAGTGAACTTTGTGATTATTTCTAACTATTTCTAACTAGTTTTTAGTGTGTAATATAGGTTTTTTATTATAGTTTTCTATTGTTCCAACCACTGATAGTTCTTTTTGTTTTTATTGTTCCAACCTATATGTCAGTTGAAGACACAATGACTGTGCCTTACGTAGGGTAGAAGTTCGCGGACATCGACGGAGCATTTTTTTTTATCAATCTTACGCATCTTCTTTTCGTTTGGAGGCGAAGAGGTACATGACGACTAGGTCTTTTGATGGTTCGATTAAGAAGAAATTGTTGGCTTGTAACAAGGAGGGCAAAACAGCTAGCCAGAGCATGGTGAAGTTGTCGAGCACGGGAGAGAAGGAGGGGCAAGAGTATGTGCGATAGTATGAACCCAAAAGGAATACGAAGACGACGAGGACGCAATGTGGAGCAAGAATTAGGCTCTGTGCAATGATCAGGGGGTTTTATATTGAAGAGGTCATCGAGGAACACAACCACGATCTTGTGATGGTTGTGGACAAAGAGTTTCAAATTTCATCTCGAAGTCTATCAAGATATCACAAGGATATGATCGTTTGCAACTCGAGGGTGCGTAACATCTGTGAACAATGTTGTGTAGTGCATGATGTCTGCTAACTGTGCGCTACTAATGCGGTTGCAATTTTGTGTGTGCAATTGAAGATCGGGGCGACTCGGACATACAGGATGTGCAAGGAGATGTCGGGCGGAATTCAAAACATAGGAGCATCGTTGGTTGATTTCAAGAACTGGGGGAGGGACGTCAAGTGCTTTGTTCACGAGCAGGATGGTCAACTGTTCATAGACCGGTTCAAGAGTTTGAGGGACAGTCGGGAGGATTTTTACTTTGACTACGATGTTGACGCGGACGGAAGCTTACGCAGGGTGATTTGGGCGGATGGTGTAGCTCAAAGGAACTACGCGGCATGAGAGGATGCTGTTTCGTTTGACCCAACGTGTATTCTATGGTGTTCACGCCGTTCACTGGCATGGACAACCACAAACGGTCTGTCACGTTCTGCGGGGCGTTGCTATTAAAGGAGGACTATGAGTCATTTATCTAGGTCCTCTCCCGGTTTCTGGAAGCCATGGGCGGGAAGGAACCGTGTTATATCATTACGGACTAGGATCCCGGGATTTTAAAAGCCGTCCCAAAAATATTCAAAGCAGCGCACCAACGTTGCTGCACGTGGCACATCATGAACAAGGTTCCAACGAAGTACGACAGATCAAGACAGGAGGCCTCGGAATTCGTAAAAGCGCTCAATGCAATTATTTGGGATGATGACATCGAGGCGTCGGAGTTCGACGACAGGTGGGAGCGGATATGATCGACCATGATGCTGTTGGGATCGAATGGTTCGAAAATATGTTCGAAGACAGGAGCAAATGGGTCGCCGCGAATTGCAGGGAGTTGAAGATGTCCGGAAATATGAGGACAACGCAGAGATCAGAGAGTGAGAACAGTTTCCTCAAAAAGTTTGAAGATAACAGAGGTATGTTGGTCCAGTTCTGGATGCGTTTCGAAAGTGCGATGGACCAACAGAGACACATGCAGAAGAGGCTAGACAACGATAACCGGCAGACTTTCCCCAAAATTGGAACGACGAATCCGATGGAGACCCACGCGGCAAGGGTGTACACGCACGTGGCTTTTGCACACTTTCAGGAAGAGGTAAAGTTTTCGCTGTACACGTGCAGCGTTCGTGGGTATCAGGAGAAGGACGGGATCGAAGCGACAACAGTACTGGACTCCATCCGGGACCGCAACTAAATTGTTGAATGCAATCCAGGTATTAGCATAGAAAGTCACTGTCCATGGTGTCTAGCCACACTCACGTAGCCTGATTATATCACCTAAACGGTGTGATTATAAACTGCGATGAGTGTGACTATACAATGTGGTCAGTGTGAATGCACAACGTAATGAGTTTTATTCTACAATTCATTGAATGTGACTGTACAATATAAAGGGTGTGACTCTGAAATGCGGGGCGTGTGATTGTACAACGTAACTCGTTTGATTCTGCAACGTAAGGAATGTGACTATGCAGCGTTATGGGTGTGACTGTATTCCGTAAAGGTTGTGATTGTACCTTTAGAAAGTCACATCCTATACGTTATGTAGTTACTGTCCGTATGATTGAGAGTCGCACTCTTTATGGGTTTTAATGTACTCGCAGGTACCTGTGAGGTAAGTTGTACTTGCTGGAAGTTCCGGCGATATGGAATTCTTTGCAGGCACGCCATTTGGATATATTCTTCCAAAGGACGGGAGGCGATCCCGGAACCGTACGTGGCACGTAGATGGACAAAGGATGCCCTACGTAATGTTAATGCGTGTCCCCAGCCAGAGAGTCGCCTAAGCGATGAGAAGGCTGTTATAGTCACGAGACTGTTTTCGGAGTTCTATGAGACCGTCAGTCACGTCAGCAAAATGGGTAAGGAAGATGTTAGTAATCTAGCTGACGTCATTCGCGACTTCAGGTCCGATATTGTCTTTGCTGGCCCTTGTAGCAAGACGCAAGAATTAGAGGAGATCCTCGGTTGTACGAGCGCAATTGAAATAACCATATTGCTCCGGAAGAAAGCCAAGAACAAGGGCAGTGGGAAGCGGATGCTTTCTTCCAAGGCGAAGGCTGCTGCAATTGCCGCCAGGCCTAAATGGCTGTGTAAGAACTGCAAGAGGATGGGGCACCATGACAAGAGGAACTGCCCCAACCCATTTACTGAGTACCCACCTATTGCTGACTTGTCTGTCGATGTTGAGGAGGAGGAGGGGGAGGAAGAGGAGGACCCAGCAGAGATTGCCGAGGAGGATTGTTCATGAATATCCTCTGTTACTTAGGAACATTATTTTTGGAAACGTAAAGGTTGTCGACGTTTGAAATGGTCAAGGTCCGTGACATTGTTTTCATATATTGCGGACCTCAATCATTTTTAATATGGTGTAAGTCGTAGATCATGGGGGGCTATTTTTTTTTGTGAAACATAAAGACTTGTCGACGTTTGAAATGGTCAAGGTCCATGATATTGTTTACGTCTATTGCGGACCTTAATCATCTCTAATATGGCGTAGTCGTAAATCATGGGGGTCCGTAAAATTGTTTTTGGTTTTTTTACTGTAAGAATACATTGAAATAACAGTCTTTTTATTCTGGAATGCATTATCTTTAGCTACAAATACAGCTGTACAGGAACATTATGCCCTTAATATTTGGTTGACACGAAACAAGTCAGTGTGATTGTGCAAGGTAATGAGTGCGACTTTACAGTAGGCAGTGTGTGATTGTAAAACCAGAGGTGGAGTGTGATTACACTAATTGTGGGAGTGATTGTACAAGATAATGACTGTGATTCTACAATACACTGACTGTGATTCTACAAAATGAAGTGTAGAAACCTAAACTGGTTTATGACATGATGACTGTGATTATACACCATGTTAAGTGTGACTATAAAACTTGTTGAGTGTGACTATACACCATGTGTCTGTACATTAGAAAAATAGTGATGGAAATAGAGAAATAGCGAAATAGCGATGGAAATATTTGTACATTAGAAAAAGTCCATCTCTTACACAACATATAATACTTGCATACCATTAAACGCGGAAAACATTCTACGACATAATGCGGAAAATATCCATTGCATACCATTTAAACGCTACATTTTAACATTCATTAAAACTTAAAACACATAAAAAAAGTCCATTACTAAACGCTACATCTTAACCCATACATACTTAACCTCCATACTTTTTAAGCATCTTCTTCAAGTTGGCCAAGTCACGCTGGAACCCCTTCCTTGTGCGGAAACAGTCCATAGACCTCTTCATCAAGAACTGGATGTAGTTGTCCAGTTCGGCCTCTGTATGTGTATCGCTAATGGATGCCACAAAGTTCCTCGCGTCAATTGCAGTTGCGACTAGCTGCATGGCCGTTAATTCATTGGACATAGTGGTATCCAATAAACCATCGTACTTCTCGATCAAACTTTTGATTTCTTCTATTTTGCTTGCCATTTTTTTCTAAGGTTGAAGTGGTGGAGTTGTAAGTAGGGGCTGGTAAAAGTGGTGAAGTTGAAATGGTTAAGCTGTGAAAAATGCGTTGGTATTTATATAGGGGGAGGCAGTAAATAGGGGGTTGAAAATTCATGGGTTAGGCAGTAAAGGTGGGGTGAAAATTTAATAGGTTAGGCAGTAAAGGGGGGTGAAAATTTAATGGGTTAGGTGGGGGCCTTATCCTCATAAACTAATTAGGGGTAGGAGTTTGAGGTGGGTGTTTGTGTTTCTCAATATTTCATTGAGACTCACAAACATCCCTTCACAGTAACGTCGGTTTTTAACATTCGTCATCGACATTGTTTTTTTGAATTTTTTTGCGAAATAATCTGATTGCGGGAATGATTTTACGGAAATAATGGGTTGTCGACACATGGTGCGTGAATTACATTGTAAATTATATAGCGAAATAATCGTAAATTTGAAGGTGAAATAATCGTATTATTTTTTGTTGTTTGTATGTGGCGAATTAAATTGCATCTTATGAATTATATAAACTGAAAGAAAATGGATGGTGATATATGTAGGGGTGATTTAGTTAAATTAATTTAGTGAATTGTGGGTGAATTTAGTTAATTTGTGGTTGTCTGTCATGACTCTGCAGGAGTTTGACTGTGACTGTGAGTCAGAAGTTGCGTGACTGTATCACATCGCACATGCGACCCTAATACTGAGTTGTCATTCATCTGATACTCAGAAGATACTCTAACATGAGATTTTTTCTATGTTCACAAAAAAGTGTTTTTACTTCACTATACATTCATGCCTTACGGTTCGCTGAGGTCTTCCGTTCCAGTATTTTCCCTATCTTACGTTTTTCATCGAGTGCTTTCCATATAATTGGCGCGTCTGCTATGAAAGCACGAATTTTCGGCAACACGTCCCCACGAGCTTCATTCATGTCAGCAAGTACGAGGGCTGCTGCAACCTCGAACGACAAGTAACGCCTCCCGACCTTTGTCCCAATATCAGGGTGGGTGAACGGTGCACCGTCGTACAGGCACATGTGCATCAAGCAGAAAATGCCGGACTCCGGATCGTTCTTCCGGACGCTCTGCCATTCCAATTTTACTTGCCGATGCGTAAAATTTGCCAGGTGACTGCTCTTAATCAGCCCCTTCTCGTCCATGTAGTCGATCAATGCTTGCAGCTGTTGCAGTATTAGGTAGTAGTAAACGTCAGCACTTATGGAAGCAGTATAATATTTTGACACGGTGAAATAAAGCACATGCGTGCGACTTACTAATTTGCTGGACACCCGGAACATATGCGACTCTGGACCGTGTGTCTGTTGATCGAGGATATCAACTGTTATTTCTCTAAAGTTAACGCACACGCACGCGTAGTGCCCCATAGTATGCACCGGGAAAAACAACAGTTTGGCGTTCAAGTCGAATGTCCCGGTGCAGTCTTGTATGAATTAGTCCCACACTTCGTACAGACCGTCAGCGTCTTCGTCCGCAGGGGTACTTGAGTCGGGTCGTTCCAGAATACGGGTCAGTGAGTCCTAACGGATGGTGAATATTAGTTGTCATCAGTGACAGGATCCAAGACAGGACTATATCATGTGCGTGACTGCACATCGCAAAGTGTGTGATTGTACAGACTAAGCTGCGTGACTTTGCAGCGTACAGACTGTCACTATACATGACTGTGTGATCGTAAATTCTAGGATGTCTGACTATATCATGTGCGTGGTTTTACATCTTATAGCATATGATTGTACACATCAACATGTGTGACTCTGCAATTCATAGCATGTGATTGTACACATCAACATGTGTGACTGTGCTAAGTGAACTTTGTGATTATTTCTAACTATTACACGGACTTTACATCTCTTCAGTTAATGTGAATGGGGGTCATTTGTACTATTGAATGCGTGACTATGCAACTTATAATATGTGATTGTACACATCAATATGTGTGACTTTGCAATTCATAGCATGTGATTGTACACATCAACATGTGTGACTCTGCAATTCATAACATGTGATTGTACACATCAACATGTGTGACTGTGCTAAGTAAACTTTGTGATTAATTCTAACTATTACACGGACTTTACATCTTTTCAGTTAATGTGAATGGGGATCATTTGTACTATTTAATGCGATAGGTAAGAGGTTATTGGGGCATACCATGTGTTGAATTCCGAAGCACGCCATCGTTGGGTCAGTGGGGGAGGATAACCCATGCCTGTGGTCGTCTGATTCGCACCAGTTCATAAGGTGCGACCAACACTCCAGCACAGCGGCACTCATGCTACTTCCGGACAAGAGCGTTTGAATATCACGTCTCTCCAGCTGCGCATGAGTGCTGTAGGACCCCAATCGTTCACTGCGAGATTTCGACACCGGTCAGTATGTGTAATATGCAACTCGTATCAGTAATCAAAGACGGTTACTCACCTTTCGTCGTACCCATTATCGTCAAGGAAGCAGTAGTCGGCGGCGTGCTTTCGCATGATGGGCATTTTACTCGTCAGCGATCGGTGCAGGCGAAACAAGGTCGACATGGCAATGGCGTTCGGGTCAGGATGCCCTTGGTTCAAAGAGCAACTCAACCCATCTCCACAGCCCCGTATCCGAGACCTAATTGCTGACTGTCTTTCTTCCGGGACTGATCGGGGGGTGGGTTCAGGTGTTTTTGGTGATTTGCTCTGACGCTTGTTGGTGGTTGCCTTCACAGGAGTGGTTACAAACGTACGGGCAGAGTCCAACGATTCCTTGTATGCTCCGAATGCTTCCACTTGCTTCAAAACAGTGTCCCTCACCTTGTTCACGTCGCTCAGTATAAGGGTCGCCGTGATTTCTGCCCTGCACATATTCATGGCCGCCATTGTCCCCAGGAGCAGTTTAACGGGGACCCGGTGTACAGCATCATGTGGATCATCAGGTACACTCCGCAGTCATTGGCGGAGTACCCCACCCCCTGCCATGATAAGGGAACATTTACCAATTTAAACGCACGGACCTTCTCACCTTTCTCCAGCCCTTGTTGTACCATGAACTCCCCCATCTTATCAGCCTGCAAAACAAGTTCAGACAGGATCAGGTGGTGAACATATTCGCGATCACATAATTGATTTAATATTAAATTTAAAGGGCCTGACCGCTGTCCGAGCAATGCCATAGTAAGGAAACTTTGTAAAATCTTTATCGTACATCCTATTGTCGAGGTGCTCTATTTGCTCAGAATTGAAGTTGATGCAGGCGCAACTGTAGTGGCTCTCGTCACCCGTTAAGATCAGGACGAACACCTGCAAACAATGCGTCAGGATTATGGGCAGACATGGTATTATCCTGCACATACTACATCATGTGCGTGGCTGCACATCGCAAAGTGTGTGATTGTACAGACTAAGCTGCGTGACTTTGCAGCGTAAAGACTGTGACTATACATGACAGTGTGATTGTAAATTTTATGATGTCTGACTATGCAACATATATCACGTGATTGTACACACTAACATGAGTGACTCTGCAAAGTGAACTACATCTTTTTAGTTAATGTGAATGAGGGTCATTTGTACTATTTTATGCCTGACTATGCAACCTATAGCATGTGATTGTACAGACTAAGCTGCGTGACTTTTCAGCGTAAAGACTGTGACTATACATGACAGTGTGATCATAACAACTACGAATAAACAGTATGTGTAGGGTAATACCATGTCCGAGTCCAAAGCAAAGTCAGAAAAACTGTTTTTTATCCACTCGTTCCACACGTAAAATATTTCTTCGTCCCGATCCTTGCCCTGGCCTCCTTTCTTCCACAATTCCAACATTGGGGCCTGCTCACATGCATTGATGGTAATACATGTAGTTAGTGTGTGTTTGACATGAGTGTGACTGTACAGCTGCAATTGTGCGACTGTGCAGCGTAAAGTTTGTGACTGTACAACTTGTAGTGTGCGACTATACAACCTGAAGTGCGTGACTGTACAACATAAAGTGGGTGACTACACAACTTATAGCGTGTAACTATGCAGTATATAGTAGTGACTGGACAACATAATGTGTGTGACTATACAGGTAATAGTGTGTGACTATACAGCCAATAGTGCGCGACTATACAACTGATGTAGTAAATAGCCCGTTCTTCTGAATCGAATGTCGGGGCCAGCATAGCCTCCATGGCTGTCTCGGTCGTTGTTAGGTATAACGACAGAGGCAAACCGGGTTGAGGTGGCATTAGTACCGGCGGAGCAGACAGGATCTCCTTGATTCTGTCAAAAGCTATTTGACATTTATCGTCCCATAGTACCCGTTCCCCTATCTTCAGTTTCTTGAAAATGGGTTCACATACCATGGTTAGCTTTGAGATGAACCGGCTGATGTATTGGACTTTCCCGAGAAAACCCCTTATTTCTTTTTCGGTCTTAGGTGGTTGCATCTCGGCGATGGCTTTGATTTTAGCTGGGTCGACCTCGATGCCGCGTTGGCTAACGATATGGCCCAGTAATTTGCCTGATGTTACCCCGAAACTGCACTTTTGAGGGTTCAACCTCATGTTGTACTTACGCAATCGGGTTAAGAATTTTCTTAGGGCAGCAACATGCCCATATCGGCTTTTAGATTTAACAATCATGTCATCCATATAAACCTCCACTTCCTTATGCATCATGTCATGTAACAAGGTCGTGGTTGTTCGTTGATAAGTGGCTCCGGCATTAATGAGCCCAAACGGCATAACAGTATAACAATAAGTACCCAATGGCGTGGTGAAAGTAGTTTTACCCATATCTTCTTCCGCCATGTTGATTTGGTTGCATCCGGCATACCCATCCATAAATGATAAAAGGGCATGATCAGCTGTGTTGTCCACCAGTATGTCGATGTGTGGCAACGGAAAATTGTCTTTTGGGCCGGCCTTGTTATGGTCCCGGAAATCTACACATACCCGCACCTTGCCGTCCTTCTTGGGTACCGGCACGATGTTTGCAACCTAGTCTAGATATTCAGACACTTGTATAAAGCCCGCTTTGAATTGTTTTGTCTACCGCTTCTTTGACTTTGAGAGACCACTCGGGCTTCATTCTTCGAAGCTTCTGTTTTACCGGCTTACACCCATCTTTGATGGGTATGCGGTGTTCAGCTATTTCCCGATCTATCCCTGGTATGTCCTTGTAGGACCATGCGAAGACATCCTTGAATTCTTGGAGGAGGTTTGTGAATTGTTGTCTCTCCTTGGGATCTAAAGATAACCCTATCTTAAGCATCTGGGGCTCTAAGGTTGTTCCCACATTGATAGACTCGGTTTCCTCGATTACCGGGTCTCGGGATTCCCTCTGTTCTAGCTGCTCGATCAGATGCGGAGGCAAGGACACCTGTTCATCGGGTTTCTCAATGTCATTGCAGAAAATATTTTTGAAATTGAAAGTATTTTGAAAATAAGACAAGTTATAAGCGGAACGGTTTTCGTTATTATTGATGATAAATTTGGAAAATAGCTCAAATAGAGCGGCCATCTGATCATTGGTCAGAGGCGGGATTGGGAGCGCTTTCGGGACAGACCCCGAGGCTCCGGTGGTAGTGACTACAGGGAGGGGCATGTCTCCTTCCCCGGTGGTCAGCTTGTAGACTCGACCTGGCCATCGGTCCACTTGATGGTCTTCCTCCAGGCTTTTTTCCCAGTATCAGCACCGACCTCCAAGATCAACTTTGAAGGATCGAACCTGTTGCTTCGAAGGATCACGTTCACCAAATCTTCCTTGGGGTTCGGAACGACTTTGTCTTCCTTGAATAAGAGCCCCAGCACGGGCTCGACATTGTCAGCACCCTCCTTGGATTCAGAATGGATGAGGGCAAATATGTCATCCGGAATATAGTTGCATTCCCGAGCTAGTTTAGTCTCGGGATGTGTGATAGTTGGTTGATATAGGCCAACTTGAATAGCCCCGAATACCGACGTGACGAAATAGTCAGCCAACCTTGGGCTATAAGGGCCCAAGCAGGTACCCTTGATGATGTTGCAAGCTTTCTCAATGCCCGCTCGGACCACATTTCTCAGGGTCACAGCATACCCTAAGCCGAAGCGAGATTCCCCGTCATTCAGGACTTCAATAATCTTCCCAGCTGGAAGATATGGCCTCGAGGTAGCCCTTGGTAAATACCCCAAATTTTGCAGCATCGTGTTGATGCTTGTGGTGAAATAGGGCCTGAAAAGATACTCTTCTTCAATCATCCCTACAAAATCGAACCCCCAAAGGTCGGTGCGGTTCGTGGCTTTACAGCTAGCCACAGTCATAGGGGTTGCCTCTAGAGTGATAATGCCATCTTGCAGAGGCATTTTGATTTTTCGGTGAAGAGTAGAAGATACCGCCTTTACGGCATGAATCCAAGGCCTTCCTAGGAGTAGATTAAAAGAGCAGGTGACATCGATCACCTGGAACTCTAGCTCCTTTTCAATTGGACCCGTTGTAATTGCTAACTTAACGGCCCCAGAAACCGCCTTTGGGCTTCCATCGAAAGCCTGGATAGTGTGGGCGGTTGGTATGTAGTCGGCCTCGGTGATGCCGAGGGATTTGGCAGTCCTTAGAGGGATGACATTCATAGCAGACCCGTCGTCAACTAGGGTCATTGGGAGGTACTTACCCCGGCAAATTACCGTGATATATAGGGCCAGATTGTGAGAGGCCCCGAATGGTGGTAGGTCGGCATCCGAGAAAGTGACTAATGGGCCTTCTTCTTTGGACTTGCCCTTGAGGTAGGGCAGGATGGTGGCTACCATTTCAGTAGGGGTAACCTGGGAGTCGACCTTGATCTGATCGAGAGCCTTAGTAAGTGCCTCTCGATGTTCTTGCGAGCTAACCAATTGTTGCCATATAGTGAGGTCAACCGGAGCTCTTTTCAATTGTTTGACAAGAGCCGTATCGGTGCTTGGCTCTTCAATGGCCTCTTCCGTCCTGGCAGGTTCAGTGACGGTTGCCGGGACTGAGATGTCCTTGGAGCTAGTGGCTGAATAAGGACGACCGGCGGTGGTGAGGTGGTTACTGGCTAAGGCCTTGGACTTAGCCTTCCGGATTTCTTCGAGGGTGATGGGGACAATTTCCCCTTTGGTGAGGTACACATCTTCCTCATCATCGAACCATATCCAATTGATTTGTGGGATGAAAGGAGAAATAAGGTGAGAACAGTCGATCACCTCACCGGTGAAGATAGCAGGAGGGCTAAAGGGGTTGTCCTTGTTGCTCGGCTTGTCCCCGGGTAACGGTATTTTCCCGCTCTCAATTAAATCCTGAATCAGATGCTTCAGCTTCCAACATTTCTCGGTGTCAAACCCATTGCCCCGATGATATTAGCAATAGGATTGGGCATTGTAGCTCTTGGAGCGTTTTTCAACTGGGACTTCAGGAGTTGGGCCTATCGGTTGGACCAGGCCCTTGGAAGACAGCCTTTGTAAGGCATATGTATAGGTAGTCTCTATATCAGAATACCCTAGGAGGGGTATTTCTTTTGGACGAGGTATCTAACAGATTAACCGTATCAAAGATACTTCGGGTTTCGGCCGGGGGCTTGGTGGTGGATGAGGAAACCCCTTGGTATCCCTTGCTAAGGGCCTTAGTCAGGCTCTCTAGTCTTAGATCATCCTCAATTCTCATGCCCATTTCAATAAGAGTGGTGAAATTGGGTATGGCAGCATACCGAAGGTGGACCCGGTAGGAAGGGAGGAGGTTCTTGACAAAAGCCTCCACTAAAGTCTTTTCACTGGGCTTATCGACCAGTTTCACACTTTCGGCCCTCCAACGTTGGAGGTATTTGGTAAAGCCCTCCTTAGGTTCTTGGGCCATAACCTCTAGAGACCGCATTGTGGTCTGGATCTCGGTGTTATCAGCATAGTTCCGAGCAAATTCCGTAGCCACATCATCCCATGTCGAGAACTTCTTTGGGTCTAGCCTGTAGTACCAGGCCTTTGGGTGTTTCTCAAGGGATGCAGCGAAGAGGTTTTTGAACATAGAAGAGTCCACTCCCTTAATAGCCATGAACTCCTTGAAGGCCCGTACATGTAGTAACGGGTCTTCAGTCCCTTCAAACATGGGTAAGCCCGTGAGATTCAGGTTCGTGGGCAGTTTGTCACTTACCGGGGAGTAATCCCGACTATTCTCCCCATGGATATTGTTACTTCCAGTTAGGTGAACTTGTTCTTCTAATCGGCGAACCGAGCTAACTAGTTCAGCTAGATGTTCCGTAACCCCGGTATTTGGAGTCCTTTGCTCCACTGCAGCTAAACGAGCAACGATAGAAATTTGACCAACCCTCATTTCTGTCAATTGGGCCTCAATGTCGGTTTGTTTGTCGACCATGGCATCCACAGAGGTCTTCAAACTGTTCAGAGTTGCTTCCATTTTGCGACTGTGTCTGGTGGACGGTGGCCTGTCTGTAAGAACACCGCGCAATCAGAAACTGAAACCGGACCTTGGAACCAAAATAGTACACCCCGAGCAGGGAAAAGACTAAAAAAACGACTTGAAAGAGACTTTTAGAGGGGTGACTCGTGGATGACGCGCTTTCCTTAGGATTCGACGGGTGGGCCGAATCCTGTTTGAAGGAAGGTTAATGTGAGACGTCCCCAGACTTTGGACTCAAATGTGTAGACGGGCCCTCCTTTGTAGGAGTATGTCCTACGTAGGTGGGCCTTGCCTTAGTCTAATAAGGCGGAGTGGGATAGGGAAGAAACTCGTGATGTAGGATCGACAGAGTTTCGACGCTAACGACCTTGACGACTTATGACATGACCCGACACTGCTAAATATGGGAAAGTCCTAAAAGGGAGGAAAGTTTGAAAAGGATTATTTTTGGAAAGTCCGAGAAAACTCGGGGAAAGGCCCGATTTTTTTCAAGAAAATCGGAGTGTGCATCGGGCCTTGGTTTTGAAAGTTCGAAAATATTTTCGAGTTTTGAATTGGGCAGCATACCGGCTAAAAAGTGGGCTAATTTGAGTAAAATCATAAGTCCTAAATTCGGTAGCTTTCCGGGTTTTGAAATTTGAATATATTTTTGAAAAGATGCATTTTGAAAATGACGGTTTTTGAAAATCGACACGGAAACCAAGCAGCACATAGTCACGCAAGCATTATAACGACACCATGTATGCTTTACACTAAGTCTCGGTCGGTCTGAATGGGGACTATACCAGTGCTCATAGTCTAGACGAGAATCGGGACGGACTTCCTAAGTCGAGTTGAGCTTAGAACAAGCCGCAAAGTCCATACGAATCGACTATGAACACCTTTAAGTATCCAAGGCGGAATACATCGTGGTACAGTGGGACGTCGGTCACCAGTACCGGCCCGGGAAAATATGGGTTAAGCATGAACCGTAAAACTAAAACACATATTGTACTAGTCAAACGATTTCTATTCGAGTCTCACCCCGAGGATGCCGATGGTTAGTCACTCATCAGTTAATCCCCAGCGAAGTCGCCAAATTGTAGACATGACGTAGGTCCACCCCGACGCGGCCACGCGCGGGATTGGGTAGGCGAATGCACCTCCATATGAGAATGGATCGAATTGAAATTTAAGTCGAAATGTAGTCGCCACCGAACTTTGTGGGAGTTCGGACCCGTTCGAGCCCACTCTATATCGCTATGGACCATACACAAAGTATGGCCCTTTTCGGTTTTAGAGTTTATTGGGCTCGTCCCTTTGCATTACGATACCGATACCATCTACACCGGTAATCGTGTAAAGAATGACTCTCGTGCGCCAACGGTTTCGGGCATCCGGAAACCGAGGTTATGAGTAAGGTGTGAGGGTACGTGTTGGGAAGCCCACTAAGGACACCCAACCCCGCCCGCACTTAGCGGTCTCTACTATGACATCGTTTGACCTTCTAATATGCGCGTTAGTAATCCGGTGAAATGTTATGCAAACAACGTTTTAGCTAAGCATGCGAATTAAATGTGAGCTACGTCATTTTAATGCATCTAATTTATTATCGAAGTGATTTAGCATGCGAGGGTTTATTTATAAACGGTAAAACGTAAATAAATAAAGCAAAGCAATAATAAATCGGTTACAAATTACACGGGCGGAATACAACCCGGAATTCTCAATACAACGAGCAATAATATAGAATAATCGGAATATATGACCAAAATGATAAACAATAGTTAGAAACGGACCCGCATATAAACTAGACCATGAGTCGTGTAAATGGACGAACTTTAATTGAATACGCATTATTTTGTGTATTAACCAAAGGACGGAGATATAGGACCTAGTCGTGGTGCTAGCCCGATCCCAAATCCCAATGCCTTGTCCCAACTTATCATATCAATAAATTGGAGTCTAAATTAATCGTACGTCGGATACGACTAAGGAGTCGTCAACGCAAGATTAATAGTGAGACCGCCGATCAAAGTTGTTTATATGCAATGACATGCATGTATTTTGAAAAAGAGGTCACGTGATTGACTTTACACGTGTCGACTAAGTCGCTTTTTAAAAAGACGAGGCTTGGATGATAAAAAGAGCTCTCGGTTTTCTGGGCTACAGGACCCACTCGATCGAGTCATGGCACGGACTCGGTCGAGTGTTCCTTTAAATTAGCTACTGCCTGGTTTTTGGGGTGCTACTCGATCGAGTAGCTTATGCACTCGGTCGAGTGGCACCTGTACGAGGTATAACTCGTCTCGTTTTATGTATTTTAAAATCGATAATTAATCGAATCACATATAAATATGGCACGATTTTTATGCAACTCGATCTTCGGTACTCATAGTGCGTATATTATGATTACGAGACCGTTATCGGAGATTTTAGAAAAGATAATATAAAAATCGTTTTAAATTGGACCGGGACAAAATTAGTTCTCTTCGCGTTTCGTCATCTTTAATAATCCTTACGGATTATGCGATGCTCGATTTAGCGTCAACGGGTTTTGTACCGATCTTTTGAAATGGAATTAAGCCCGTTCAACTACGTACTATCACGATCACGTTACGCCCTTGAGTGCGTAGGGCGGTGCTCCTCGAAAGGGCGCCACCACTATTGCGGCTCGTAAAGGGATTAAACGGACTTTGTGCAATAGTCGTAGTTAAACGAGTTAAAATCCGAGTTTTGATGATATGTAAATATATATATATATATATATATATATATATATATATATATATATATATATATATATATATATACGCGGTAGTGATATTATGACAAAATGTAAATAACGAAAATTAAATTTTAGATTGTTAGATGCGATAAATAAATGTTAGATGTTAGAATACGATAAGTAAATGTTAGATGTTAGTGTTAGTAGTATTGTCGTTACTATCGACATAATTATAATACATAGACATAAACGTAAATGTACATAAAAAGAACGAAAAGAAAGGGAAGAAGGAGAAGTAGGTGTTGAATTGTCACACCCTCAACCTACATGCTCTTGCTTCTCGGGATACGGTTCGTCAAATGGCGGCAATGGCGCGGGAACGTCGAGATACGTAGGAAGAGTTGATGGTGTGTATGTATGAGGTCTGTATGGAGGATTGTTTTCTTAGTTTTTATGAGTTTCGATCTCGGAATGCATGTAGACGGGTGTGTATATGGTGATGTCGAAAATGGTGATGATTTGTGACTTAATGTGGCTGAAAAGTGTAGCTTTTGAAGGTAGTGAATGCTTAAAGACGGGTCTGTTCCGGATTTTGAGGCTCCACTCGATCGAGTGGGTCAATCCACTCGACCGAGTGGATCAATTTGGACGCACCATTTTAGGAAATGGTTAACCTTGATTGATTTTGATTATTTTTTTGAATTTTGTTGTTTGGCGCACGTTTCTAGAAGCGCACCAGGTCACTTTTGTGTGTCGAGTTCGTCTTCGACCGGGTTTTGACCCGGTTGCTAAAAGACGGGTTTTATTTTTGGTGTCGGTTTTGGCCCAAATTAGTCTTATTTTGCTCGGAACGACCCACTGGGCCTGGTTTTGAGGTTGGTTTTGTGAGATTTGTATCCCGTTAAAAGCCCATGCCGGACATTACTGATTTCGAACCCGTATCCGAGCGCGTTAGAGCACGTTTGCGTCTTATCATCATCGGGTGTTTTTTTTTGGAAACTACCATAGACACCTGGCAGTCAAAATGTTGGTGTCTACAGTTGTAGTGCCTAAACGTGATACAAGTGTCGCTAATCCATGTTTATGACTTTAAGTCAGCACGTTTTAATTCAATCACGTGTTTTCATTTTCAAAACCCATACAATACATCCTACTCTATCTTATTACTTTTACGACTTTGAGCAATGTCTTATACGATTAGTCCTACATCGACGATTCCATTGTCGTATTCGATGTACGATTAGTCTAGACATCAATATTTTGCTATGATAAGTTGGGACAAGACTCTAAGGTTCGGGATCGATCTAGCATCACACTCCGGTCCCATATGCGAACGCGTATTAAAGCCTTCGTCCTCCGGTCAATATACAACACAATGTGTACTTGATCGAAGTTTGTCCATTTATTCGATTTACAGTTCTAATTTATGTCGTGTATTTACGAGTCTGTTTATAGTCAATTTTTACCATTGCTAATCCAATTATTTTCAATATTGCTTATTGTATTGTGAATTCCGGGTTGTATTTCCGCCCGTGTAATTTGTAATTTATTTACGAGCTTCATTTTTAATGTTTGCCATTTATCGCATTTAAATGAACATCACATGGTAAACCACTTCGACATAAACTGAGATGCATTAAATGACTTAGTAACACGTATTATATTTTATGTATCGTAAAACAATGTTTGCATAACATTTCACCAAATTACTAGCGCGCGTATTAAAAAACCAACCGATATCTTAGTAGAGGCCGCTATGTGCAGGCGGTGTTGGGTGTTCTTCGTGGGCTTTCCAACACGTACCCACATCGCTTACTCAGAACCTCGGTTTCTGGATTTCCGAGACCGTTGACATACGAGAGTCATTCGATACACGATACCCGACAACTCGGCATCGTTATCGTTATGCAAAGAGACGAACCCAATAAGCTCAAGTACTAAAGCGGGCCGTGATTTGTGCATGATACGCCCAAGTATAGAGTGGGTTTGAACAAGTCCGAACTCCCATAAAGTTTGGTGGTGACTCCTATTTCGATTTAAATTTCAATCCGAGAATCATCTCATCATGAGAACATACCATCGCCTAAACCCGCGCGTTGCCGCATCGGGGTGGATCAATGTCATGTCCACAAAAGTCAACTTTGATCCTTAGCCGCCTCAAAGTTGAGTGGCACGAGGACCTAAAGATAATGACTTGTACCTTAAGCACTCCATGCCTGGAATGACTCTCATTGCCAATGGTTTCGGACATCCGGAAACCGTCGATTCTGAGTAAGGAGTGAGCGTACGTATTGGCAAGCCAATGTCCGATAAACATCAACACCCAATCCCGCCCGCACATAAAGGCCTCTACTAATCAATCGGTGGGCAGATAACTTTTGTTCCTTAATTGTGCCGGAAGTGCGATAACACCCGTTGTTTTAACCCTAAGTCTTTGCTATGTCGGTTGTTTAAGAACAAGTAAGATCTTATTGTTGAAGTAGTTGTGTTTACATTCTTTGCATGCGATTTTACGTGACAAGCAAGCCATGAAAAGATGCATGTAGGAGAATAGAGAGTACAAAGTATTATACGTATTAACAAATCGATTTAAACGTGATAATAAAACTATTAGTCATTCTCATGGTATATCTTACCTGATATTCTGCTTAAGGTGTGTATGTTCGGTATTAATAGAGATGCATCGAACCACGTGTGAAGCGTGAGCATCGGGATTAATATGGAACCCAAACACCGCTTTGTTCAGTTTTAGTTTATTTATGTTTTGGATTCCGTGTTAAGTGATTTAGCATGCGATTATAGTGTCATAAAAGCGGTAAATCATACGAAAGCGGTAAATGCGAAATGTAAGTAAATCATATAGCGAGTTGCACCCTCAGTGGGGACATGACGTAGGTCCACCCCAACGCGGCCACGCGCGGGTTTGGGTAGGCGAATGCACCTCCATATGAGAATGGATCGAATTGAAATTTAAGTAGAAATGGAGTCGCCACCGAACTTTGTGGGAGTTCGGACCCGTTCGAGCCCACTCTATATCGCCATGGACCATACACAAAGTATGGCCCATTTCGGTTTTAGAGTTTATTGGGCTCGTCCCTTTGCATTACGATACCGATACCATCTATACCGGTAATCGTGTAAAGAATGACTCTCGTGCGCCAACGGTTTCGGGCATCCGGAAACCGAGGTTCTGAGTAAGGGGTGAGGGTACGTGTTGGGAAGCTGATGGGCCGTATTTAGTCGTATTTATTACGACGGTTTTGGTATATTTTGTGAGCTAAATCGGTTGTCTTATATCGCATTTGTGTCAGTTTGGTATAAATGTAATATAGACTATTTTGAAGATGCTTACTATTGGACCATCGATTTGGGCTAAGAACGAGTAAAACATGAAGAAGAAGGAAAGCCCACTTGAAGACCCGGAACAACAGAATTGAAGAGTTGCACGAAACCGCTCCAGCCTGCCACGCGAGTCGCCCAGAATCCAGGCGAGTCGCGCGAGATCTGTGCGAGTCGCGCGGTGGCCTGTAACGTACCATGCGTTCCGGCTTATTTTATTTTATTTTGCTACGTTTTAAGACTTGGATTTTAATTAGGAAACTTTATTATTACCTTAGGATATTTTTATTATTATTTTATTATTAGCAAACTTTTATTAGGTTAAGTTTAGCCTTATTTTCAGAATTCATATATTCACATCTAGTTTAACGTAAGATTGGAGAAGAAAAGGGAGAACTTTGAAGAACCCTAATTTTCCATCGCAAGTATGTGTAACTTATTTCCTTTACTTAGATTCAAGCCTTTGAAGCACTTGATAATCGTTTGTGAGTTTGAATGTTTTAATTATTAATCTTGATTATTGTGAATTGCTTTGTTATTAAATTTATGAATGATTGTTATTGATTGCTAGGTGCGCAACTAGTATTTGATTTCTTCATTCTATCATTAGTATTGTTAATTGAGTAAGATTTACTGATTAACTTTACATTAGTAACAACTAGGAATTAATATTGAACGGGATACGTTGATATTAGTACTTAGAAGCGATTCACATAAATATCTAAGGCGCGACTGGATTGTACGTGCTATTTATTCTCTATCGAATTCTCAGATCTATATTGCTTCCGTCTAATTGAACCTAGAACTGGATTGTTTAGGTTGTTTTACGGTTAGGGTTAATTAAGAACGGGATTCGTTTTAGTTAACTATTCTTAAGAGAATTGGAATTTCATGTTCACGATAGAGTAGTCAAGGTTATTCATTGAAACCGTCTTACGATGATCAATCGCTATTGAGTGTGGATTTGTGCTTGTGTCTAAGTTCTACTTCATCATTTGATTTCTCAAGTTATTATATTATTTACTTTAGTTTGTTAGATAATTAATCATACAAAACCCCCCTTTTTGGTTACTACGGTCTTTGATTACATTAGAGGTCGATTCTATCTACATTTTAGTTAGCATAATTAGATTAATCTGATTCCCTTGGGTTCGACCCTTATTTCTACTTTACTACGTTTTAGTATTTAGATTTAAGTGCTTATAAATTCTAATTTGAGGCATACGACTTTAGCCCGTCAAATTTTGGCGCCGTTGCCGGTGAATCGGTATTAATTATTTTTGTGTTTTTTCTAGTGTAGTTTTTAGTTTTCTTTTTATTATAGCTAGTTTAATTTTATTTTATTTTATTTTGTGTAGTTTATGTATAATACTCGTTCTTCTAACTTGAACCTCGAGGCATTCGACTCAGAGATTGAACGCACCTTGAATAGATCACGAAGAATCGGAGAGGGAGCAATAGTTATCCGACCACAGGAATTCGAGGATCTAGAGTTTTTCGACGATATTCCTATTATTCCCGTGAATACTGAAGTTTCTTCCGAATCCGAAGACGAGTCGTATACCATGGCCAACACGATTAAGCAACTGACGGCACCCGATCTCGCACAACAACCTTTGTGCATTACGTACCCACCATTGGGTGCGAATGCCACTTTCGAATTGAAGTCGGGTTTGATCCATCAACTACCCACATTCCATGGCTTAAGCGATGAGGACCCTAACAAGCACTTGTCGTATTTTCATATTGTATGCTTGAGTATGAAAACGGCGTCTGTCACTGATGAGCAGCTGAAGCTAAGGGCCTTTCCCTTTTCGTTGAAGGATTTCGCGAGAGATTGGCTATATTACTTGCCACCGGCAAGTATTGATACATGGGTGAAGATGAAGAAGGCGTTCCTTGAGAAGTACTTTCCGGCGTCTCGAGCCTCCCAATTGAAGAAGCAGATTAGTAATGCGGAGCAACGAGATGGTGAGACTATGTACGAGTATTGGGAACGCTTTAAGAAGCTATGTGCTACATGCCCATATCATGGCTACAATCCTCAAGACCTTGTGATGTATTTTTGTGGAGGTCTTTGTGTGGAGGATGCTCGCACTGTGAATGCAGCGTGTGGGGGATCGATCGTGAACAAGAGTCCAGAAGCTGCTATAGAGGTTATCCAGGAGCTAGCTGAAAGCTCTCGAGATTTTTCTCGAAAATATAAACGGGGAGTGCATGCCGTAGGTAATTCATCATCCTCGAGCCTTGAACATAAAGTCGATAGCTTAACGGCTCTTGTACAAAATATGATGTCGGGAAAAACAAATCAAGTTATGATGTGCGGTATTTGTTCTACCGAAGGACATCCGAGTGAGCATTGTCCTCACATGTATGAAGAGAATCAAGAGAAGGTGAATGGAATATGGGAAACCGGGGAAAAGAAGAAATGGGACCCCTTTTCCAATACCTTTAATCCCGGATGGAGAGATCATCCCAACATGAGGTGGAGAACTCGTCAAGGGGACCAACAATTTAATCAAGGGAATCAAGTCGGTCAAGCGAAGCAACAATTCTTTGCTAAACAACAAGTTCCTAACACGGTTCCTACTCCATCCCCACCTAGTGGTCAAATGTCCACTGAGGACATGATCCGCGCATTGGTTGCTAGTCAAGCTACGGTAACCACCCAAATGTCCAATCTTCAAGCTACGGTTCTTCAACATCAAACGGAGAACAAAGCTAGTATCCAAAACATGGAAACTCAATTGGGACAAATGACGACCTCTATTAGTCGTTTAGAAGCTCGAGATTCTACGGGACTCCCATCTCAAACGGTGATGCCTTCTAGGAATGTGAGTGTCGTTTCATTGAGGAATGGAAGGCAATTAGAGGAGGTTGAGAAAGTGAAGAAGGTAGCAAAGCAACCGGTCATAAGACAGGAAGAAGAAGAGATAGTGATCGAGAAGGAGGAGCAAACCCCTATTGTCAAAGCAAAGGAGCTCATTACTACTACACCTGTTTTGGAACCGGAGGTACCCTTCCCCGATGCACTAAAGAGAACTCGTCACTTTGAGCACGATAAAGACATTTATGAGGTATTTGAAAAGTGCGAGGTAAATATTCCCCTTCTTAATCTTTTGAAAAGTAATCCTAAATATGCAAAATTTTTAAAAGAATTGTGCACTATTAAAAGGAATAATAAGCTTAAAGGGGTAAAGAAAGTTAAGGTAAGTGAACATGTGTCCGCCGTTTTTCAACGAAAACTACCACCTAAATGTAGTGATCCGGGTATGTTCACAATTCCTTGCACCATTGGTAACACTAAATTTGATAAGGCCATGCTAGATTTAGGAGCTTCTATAAATGTGATGCCTTATTCTGTTTATAAATCTATGCAACTTGATCCTTTGAGTAATACTAGTGTTGTGATTCAGTTGGCGGATAGATCGAATGTCTACCCGAAAGGTATTATCGAGGATGTGCTTGTTTTAGTTGACAATCTAATCTTTCCTGCTGATTTTTATGTGCTAGACATGGAACATGATCACCATGTGGCTCCGATTTTGCTAGGAAGGCCATTCTTGAAAACGGCAAGCACGAAGATTGATGTCTCTAATGGATCTATGACTATGGAGTCGAATGGCCAATTAGTAACCTTCAGCATCTATGATGCCACGAAATACCCCGTAGATCACCATTCTGTCAACTTTATTGATATTGTTGATCCATTAGCACATGAATTCTTTGACCTGAATGGTTCTGATGAGTTACAGGTAGCTTTGGAGAACAGTTTGAGTAATGAGGAGGTAGAATATGCTTTTTCTGCTAATCTGCAGGAAGTTGTGGCGGAATTGCATGATTCGAGGAGACCAATATCTAGTTTTCATAACCCATTACCACTAACTGTTCCTAGGGAGAAATTGTTGCCTTCTATTGTGCAGGCACCTGTGGTGGAGCTCAAAGCTCTACCAGAGCACTTGAAGTATGTGTTCCTTGGTGAGGGAGAAACACTACCGGTTATCATCTCTAGTAAGCTCACCACGGAACAAGAGAGGAAGTTGAAGGACGTTCTTGTGAAGAACAAGCAAGCCATTGGATGGACAATTGCCGACATCAAAGGTATTAGTCCAAGTACTTGTATGCACCGGATTTTACTCGAAGATGATGCTAAACCGGTGAGGCAACCACAACGTCGATTAAATCCTCCTATGATGGAGGTAGTGAAGAAAGAGGTTCTCAAGCTACTACAAGTCGGTATGATTTTTCCTATTTCTGATAGTAAATGGGTGAGTCCTACGCAAGTAGTCCCTAAAAAATCGGGGGTGACCGTAGTAGAGAACAGAGATGGTGAGCTTGTCCCCACTAGAATTCAAAACGGGTGGAGGGTATGTATCGATTACCGTAGATTGAATGCGGTAACTAGGAAAGACCACTTTCCCCTCCCCTTCATTGACCAAATGCTAGAAAGACTAGCGGGGAAAGCCTACTATTGCTTTTTAGATGGGTATTCGGGCTATTTCCAAATAGCCATTGCCTCCGAGGATCAAGAGAAAACCACATTCACTTGTCCTTTTGGCACATTTGCATATAGACGCATGCCTTTTGGTCTTTGTAATGCACCCGCGACATTTCAACGATGTATGATAAGTATATTCTCAGAGTATGTTGAACGTTTCATTGAAGTGTTCATGGATGACTTTACGGTGCATGGTGACTCTTTTGATTCTTGTTTACATCATCTATCTCTTGTGCTCAAGCGTTGCATTGAAACTAACCTTGTCTTGAATTCAGAAAAGTGTCACTTTATGGTGGAGCAAGGTATAGTTCTTGGACATGTGGTCTCATCAAAGGGTATAGAGGTAGACAAAGCAAAAATTGATACCATTTCTTCTCTACCTTACCCTACTAATGTTCGGGAAGTGCGGGCTTTTCTTGGTCATGCAGGTTTTTATAGAAGATTTATTAAAGACTTTTCCAAGATAGCCACACCGTTGTGCAAATTGCTCCAAAAGGAGATAGATTTTGTATTTGATAAAGCTTGCAAGGAGGCTTTTGATGAGTTGAAACGTAGGCTTACGTCGGCTACAATTATTCAAGCTCCGGATTGGTCTCTCCCCTTCAAGATCATGTGCGATGCAAGCGATTATGCATTAGGAGCGGTGTTGGGTCAAAGAGTTGGAAAGATAGCTCATGTCATCCATTATGCCTCCATGACCCTTAATGAAGCTCAAAAGAACTACACCACCACCAAAAAGGAGCTCCTAGCGGTCGTGTATGCGTTGGAGAAATTTCGATCCTACTTGTTAGGAACGAAGGTGATTGTGTTTTCTGACCATGCGGCATTGCGCTATTTGATGTCTAAGAAAGAAGCTAAGCCAAGATTGATCTGGTGGATCCTTTTACTTAGCGAGTTCGATCTTGAGGTGAAAGACAAAAAGGGAGCCGAGAATGTGGTTGCCGATCATTTGAGTCGGTTGATTGATGTTGATTCTAGGTCACATGAGAAAGAGTCGGTCAAGGGTGTGTTTCCCGATGAAAGTTTATTTGCGCTTAACTCGGTTCAACCTTGGTATGCGAATTTGGTAAACTTTCTTTGCTCATCTAAATTCCCTTCGGTTTTCTCAAAATCTCAAAAAGACAAGCTTCGTAGTGATGCAAAGTACTATGTGTGGGATGAGCCGTATCTATGGAAACATTGCTCCGATGGTGTTATTAGAAGATGCGTTCCGGAGAATGAAATGACTTCAATTCTCACGTTTTGTCACTCTCAAGCGTGTGGAGGTCACTTTGGTGCATGGAGGACGGCAAGGAAGGTGTTAGATTGCAGTTTCTATTGGACCACATTGTTTCGAGATGCCCAAGTCTTTTGTTAAGCTTGCGACAATTGTCAAAGGGTGGGGAATATTTCCCGGAAAAATGAGATGCCTCAAAGTTATATGCTTAATTGTGAGATATTTGATGTATGGGGGATCGATTTCATGGGACCGTTCCCAAAATCGAATGGTAATCTCTACATTTTACTTGCGGTCGATTATGTGTCCAAGTGGGTGGAAGCTATCCCCACTAAGACCGATGATTCCAAGGTGGTGGCGGATTTTATCAAGGCTAACATATTTGTTCGATTTGGAATTCCCAAGGCCTTGATTAGTGATCGTGGTACTCATTTCGTGAATAAAACGATAAGTGCTTTGCTCAAAAAGTATTTTGTCACTCATAAAGTATCCACGGTCTACCATCCGCAGACGAACGGACAAGCTGAAGTGTCCAATCGAGAAGTTAAATCCATCTTAGAAAAGATGGTCAATCCAAATCGGAAGGATTGGAGTGGACGGTTAGACGATGCACTATGGCCCTATCGAACGGCCTACAAAACCCCGATCGGCATGTCTCCATATCGATTGGTGTTTGGGAAGGCTTGTCGTCTTCCCGTGGAGCTAGAGCATAAGGCATATTGGCGATTAAAAGCTTCAATATGAATTTAGATGAATCGGGAATGCATCGAAAGCTACAATTACAAGAGTTGGAGGAGCTACGTCTCGAGTCATATGAGAACGCGGCGACTTATAAGGAGAAAACGAAGGCTTGGCAGGATAAGATGGTCTTGAGGCGAGACATTCAAGTTGGGCAAAAAGTCCTTTTATTTCAATCCCGTCTTTGTCTTTTTCCCGGTAAGTTAAAATCCCGTTGGCTTGGTCCATTCATTATAACTCATGTTTACCCTCATGGTGCAGTTGAAGTACGAAATCCCGAGACAAACAAGATTTTGAAGGTCAACGGACAACGTCTTAAGCCGTATTATGAAGGATTTGAAGCTAACGTAGTGGAGTCGATAGCCCTCTACGACCCTATCCACGAAAATTGACATCCGTCTTAGTCGAGCGAACGACTTTAAACAAAAGCGCTCCCGGGAGGCAACCCGCTTTGTAGATTTTTGTAAAATTTTATTTTACGGGTCATAGGTCGTAGTATTAATTTCGTTGTTTTTCTTAATCATTGTTGTTTCTTAAGCTTAGTTTTATTACTAACTTTTGATGTTTTAATAGGAGAAGAGTGTCAACTTTCCAGAAGGTTGGGCGACTAGCATGGGTCTTGGGCGACTAGCATGGAGATCCCTCAAAATCTGAGCAAAAATTGAAGAAAAAAAGAACGGATTTCCAGGCATCCGCGCGAGTCGCGCTGACCCTATGCGACTCGCGCGGACCCTCCTCTCACAAGTCTGTTTTTTTATTATTATTTATTTAAAAAAAAAAATCAAAAAAAATTTGAAACATCAGACCCGACCCCCATCCCTCTTTCCCTTTTCCTATTCTAATTTTCCCCTAATTCTAAAACCCTAAATCAAATACTTTTCCCCCAAATCAATTTCAATCTCCTTCTTCCCTAAATCCTTCACCATTACCACCAATCCTTCCTCCTCACTTCAAATTCAATTCAAGTTGTCGGTTTACGTCAGTTCGTGCGTCGCTGTCGTCGTCAGTCGTGCTCGTCGCCGGTAATTGGTCGCCGGTGCTTGTGCGTCGTCGTCGGTCCGTGTTCAAGCGAGTCGCGTAGGGTTCAAGCGACTCGCGCGTGGGTCTTTTGCGTGGGTTCAGGGCTCCGGTAATAGGCGAGTCGTGGGTTGCGTTCTGTCTTCATATCTGTTCCGTCGGGTTTCGTCCGGTGCTATTCGCTGTCCAGTTTCGTAAGTTTTCCGACCCTTTTTCCTCTTTTCACTCTATTCCGTTGCCTGTTTACAGTCGGTCTAGAATACCAATTAGGGTCTGTCATGTTTGTGTACTGTGATTTCATTAATTTTTGTGCTGTGATTTCAGTAGGTAGTGAACGAAAAATCTTTGGTTGATATACAGTCATAACCAGCCCTACTTTAGTGATTGAGATAGGACGAAGTGTTTAGGGTTGGTGAGTCTAGTTAGTTGACTCCAAGTCAGTTAGTCACGGTCCGTCTAGTTAGTCGATATCAAGTCTGTCGGGAGTAGGTTCAACTTTACTTGTTACTTGAGTCATAGCCCCAAAGAAACAAAAGACGACCGCGGTTGATTACATGGGGTGTAAGAATTTGAGTGCGAAACAGAAAGCGGTATGGCGCCAACTATTTGATCGAGTTGTTATGTCGACTAAGTTTGTCGATGAATTGGCATTGAGGTTGCTTGGGATAGTTGATGAGGTGTTTACGTTATTGACTCGTATTGGGTTGGCAAGCTTTTACGGTATGCACGCAGACACGTATAAGCGCTACACACTTGAATTCTTGACCACTTTAGAAGTCCATCGTGATGACGACCCTCCTCACATTACTTTTCATCTCGGAAATTCAGAACGAAATGTAGATTTCACAGAATTGAGGGAGGCGTTGGGTAATGCACCAAGAGGGGGGACGGAGTTTTTGACCCCTACTTCTCAAATGATGGATGCGTTTTGGTTGAAAATTGCCGGCCATGCATACGGTAACCTAGGGGCTAAGAATGCTGATATTCGTCACCCGCCCTTCGTTATGTTCACCGACTTTTGAACTCCACGTTTCTTTGTAAAGGTGAACCGACCCATCTACCTAGGGCGGATTTGATGTATTTGTGGGCCATGATGCCCGAATGTTTAGGAACCCCGGATTGGGTCGATATATTCTTGACTCGTTGTGAGAAGCACCGGAAGGCGGTCTCGGGGAATATTCCGATGGGTGGTATGATTACTCTTCTAGCTCGGTATCTTGGACTACCCATTATGACGGATTCTCCTGTCGTAGGTGACACTACTATTAGTATTAAGTTCATGGAGAGTTGTTCTATGATTTTGCGACCGATTGCTAAACACCACCTAATCTGGACGCTCGGCACTTCCCACCAGCATTTCATGATTTTGCCTCGTCCGGATGGGAAACCGTTACCGTTGGGGCCTACTGCGGCTGAGTTTTACCTTCCTCATGATAAGGAATTTCCTAAGCCGACTACCGAGTCTAGTGCCCCGGTTGTGGAGGAGCCCGAGGGTACGTCTGATTTCGATCGTTGGAGAGATTGGCGCGAAATTTATGTCGTGTATTTACGAGTCTGTTTATAGTCAATTTTTACCATTGCTAATCCAATAAATTTCAATATTGCTTATTGTATTGTGAATTCCGGGTTGTATTTCCGCCCGTGTAATTTGTAATTTATTTACAAGCTTCATTTTTAATGTTTGCCATTTATCGCATTTAAATGAACATCACATGGTAAACCACTTCGACATAAACCGAGATGCATTAAATGACTTAGTAACACGTATTATATTTTATGTATCGTAAAACAATGTTTGCATAACATTTCACCGAATTACTAGCGCGCGTATTAAAAAACCAATCGATATCTTAGTAGAGGCCGCTATGTGCAGGCGGTGTTAGGTGTTCTTCGTGGGCTTTCCAACACGTACCCACATCGCTTACTCAGAACCTCGGTTTCTGGATTTCCGAAACCGTTCACATACGAGAGTCAATCGATACACGATACCCGACAACTCGGCATCGTTATCGTTATGCAAAGAGACGAACCCAATAAGCTCTAGTACTAAAGCGGGCCGTGATTTGTGCATGATACGCCCAAGTATATAGTGGGTTCGAACAAGTCCGAACTCCCACAAAGTTTGGTGGTGACTCCTATTTCGATTTAAATTTCAATCCGAGAATCATCTCATCACGAGAACATACTGTCGCCTAAACCCGCGCGTTGCCGCATCGGGGTGGACCAATGTCATGTCCACAAAAGTCAACTTTGATCCTTAGCCGGCTCAAAGTTGAGTGGCACGAGGACCTAAAGATAATGACTTGTACCCTTAAGCACTCCATGCCTGGAATGACTCTCATTGCCAATGGTTTCGGACATCCGGAAACCGTCGATTCTGAGTAAGGAGTGAGCGTACGTATTGGCAAGCCAATGTCCGATAGACATCAACACCCAATCCCGCCCGCACATAGTGGCCTCTACTAATCAATCGGTGGGCAGATAACTTTTGTTCCTTAATTGTGCCGGAAGTGCGATAACACCCGTTGTTTTAACCCTAAGTCTTTGCTATGTCGGTTGTTTAAGAACAAGTAAGATCTTATTGTTGAAGTAGTTGTGTTTACATTCTTTGCATGCGATTTTACGTGACAAGCAAGCCATGAAAAGATGCATGTAGGAGAATAGAGAGTACAAGGTATTATACGTATTAACAAATCGATTTAAACGTGATAATAAAACTATTAGTCATTCTCATGGTATATCTTACCTGATATTCTGCTTAAGGTGTGTATGTTCGGTATTAATAGAGATGCATCGAACCACGTGTGAAGCGTGAGCATCGGGATTAATATGGAACCCAAACACCGCTTTGTTCAGTTTTAGTTTATTTATGTTTTGGATTCCGTGTTAAGTGATTTAGCATGCGATTATAGTGTCATAAAAGCGGTAAATCATACGAAAGCGGTAAATGCGAAATGTAAGTAAATCACATAGCGAGTTGCACCCTCAGTGGGGACATGACGTAGGTCCACCCCGACGCGGCCACGCGCGGGTTTGGGTAGGCGAATGCACCTCCATATGAGAATGGATCGAATTGAAATTTAAGTAGAAATGGAGTCGCCACCGAACTTTGTGGGAGTTCGGACCCGTTCGAGCCCACTCTATATCGCCATGGACCATACACAAAGTATGGCCCATTTCGGTTTTAGAGTTTATTGGGCTCGTCCCTTTGCATTACGATACCGATACCATCTATACCGGTAATCGTGTAAAGAATGACTCTCGTGCGCCAACGGTTTCGGGCATCCGGAAACCGAGGTTCTGAGTAAGGGGTGAGGGTACGTGTTGGGAAGCTGATGGGCCGTATTTAGTCGTATTTATTACGACGGTTTTGGTATATTTTGTGAGCTAAATCGGTTGTCTTATATCGCATTTGTGTCAGTTTGGTATAAATGTAATATAGACTTTTTTGAAGATGCTTACTATTGGACCATCGATTTGGGCTAAGAACGAGTAAAACATGAAGAAGAAGGAAAGCCCACTTGAAGACCCGGAACGACAGAATTGAAGAATTGCACGAAACCGCTCCAGCCTGCCATGCGAGTCGCCCAGAATCCAGGCGAGTCGCGCGTTCAGGCGAGTCGCGCGAGATCTGTGCGAGTCGCGCGGTGGCCAGTAACGTACCATGCGTTCCGGCTTATTTTGTTTTATTTTGCTACGTTTTAAGACTTGGATTTTAATTAGGAAACTTTATTATTACCTTAGGATATTTTTATTATTATTTTATTATTAGTAAACTTTTATTAGGTTAAGTTTAGCCTTATTTTTAGAATTCATATATTCACATCTGGTTTAACGTAAGATTGGAGAAGAAAAGGGAGAACTTTGAAGAACCCTAATTTTCCATCGCAAGTATGTGTAACTAATTTCCTTTACTTAGATTCAAGCCTTTGAAGCACTTGATAATCGTTTGTGAGTTTGAATGTTGTAATTATTAATCTTGATTATTGTGAATTGCTTTGTTATTAAATTTATGAATGATTGTTATTGATTGCTAGGTGCGCAACTAGTATTTGATTTCTTCATTCTATCGTTAGTATTGTTAATTGAGTAGGATTTACTGATTAACTTTACATTAGTAACAACTAGGAATTAATATTGAATGGGATACGTTGATATTAGTACTTAGAAGCGATTCACATAAATATCTAAGGCGCGACTGGATTGTACGTGCTATTTATTCTCTATCGAATTCTCAGATCTATATTGCTTCCGTCTAATTGAACCTAGAACTGGATTGTTTAGGTTGTTTTACAGTTAGGGTTAATTAAGAACGGGATTCGTTTTAGTTAACTATTCTTAAGAGAATTGGAATTTCATGTTCACGATAGAGTAGTCAAGGTTATTCATTGAAACCGTCTTACGATGATCAATCGCTATTGAGTGTGGATTTGTGCTTGTGTCTAAGTTCTACTTCATCATTTGATTTCTCAAGTTATTATATTATTTACTTTAGTTTGTTAGATAATTAATCATACAAAACCCCCCTTTTTGGTTACTACGGTCTTTGATTACATTAGAGGTCGATTCTATCTACATTTTAGTTAGCATAATTAGATTAATCTGATTCCCTTGGGTTCGACCCTTATTTCTACTTTACTACGTTTTAGTATTTAGATTTAAGTGCTTATAAATTCTAATTTGAGGCATACGACTTTAGCCCGTCAGAAGCCCACTAAGGACACCCAACCCCGCCCGCACTTAGCGGCCTCTACTAAGACATCGTTTGACTTTCTAATATGGGCGTTAGTGATTCGGTGAAATGATATGCAAATAGCGTTTTAGCTAAACATGCGAATTAAATGTGAGCCACGTCATTTTAATGCATCTAAGTTATTGTCGAGGTGATTTAGCATGCGAGGGTTCATTTATAAACGGTAAAACGCAAATAAATAAAGCAAAGCAATAATAAATCGGTTACAAATTACACGGGCGGAATACAACCCGGAATTCACAATACAACGAGCAATAATATAGAATAATCGGAATATATAACTAAAATGATAGCCAATACATAGAAACGGACCCGTATATAGTAAATATGAACTAGACCGTGAGTCGTGTAAATGGACGAACTTTGATTGAATACGCATTATTTTGTGTACTAACCAAAGGACGGAGATATAGGACCTAGGCGCTAGCCCGATCCCAAATCCCGATGCCTTGTCCCAACTTATCATATCGATAAATTGGAGTCTAAATTAATCATACGTCGGATACGACTAAGGAGTCGTCAACGCAAGATTAATAGTGAGACCGTCGATCAAAGTTGTTTATGTGTAATGATATGCATGTATTTTGAAAAGGAGATCACGTGATTGACTTTACACGTGACGACTAAGTCGCTTTTTAAAAGACGAGGCTCGGATGATAAAAAAGAGCTCTCGGTTTTCTGGGCTACAGGACCTACTCGATCGAGTCATGGTCTGACTCGGTCGAGTGTGTCCTCGAGGAGGCTACTGCCCAAAATTTCGGGTGCTACTCGATCAAGTTGCTTATGTACTCGGTCGAGTGGCACCTGTACGAGTTATGACTCGTTTCGTTTTATGTGTTTTAAAATAGATAATTAACCGAGTCACCTATAAATATAGCACGATTTATATGCAACTCGATCTTCGGTACTCGTAATGCGTATATTATGATTACGAGACCGTCATCAGAGATTTTGGAAAGGTGATACAAGAATTGTTTTGAATCGGACCGGGACAAAATTGGTTCCCTCCGCATTACGTCATCTTTAATAATCCTTATGGATCATGCGATGCTCGGTTTAGTGTCAACGGGTTTTGTACTGATCCTTGAAAATGGAATTAAGCCCGTTCAACTACGTACTATCACGATCGCGTTATGCCCTTGAGTGCGTAGGGCGGTGCTCCTCGAAAGGGCGCCACCACTATTGCGGCTCGTAAAGGGATTAAACGGACTTTGTGCAATAGTCGTAGTTAAACGAGTTAAAATCCGAATTTTGATATTATGTAGATATATATATATATATATATATATATATATATATATATATATATATATATATATATATATATATATATATATATATATATATATATATATATATATATATATATATATATATATATATATACGCGGTAGTGATATTATGTAAATAACGATAATTAAATGTTAACTTCTTAGATGCGATAAATAAATGTTAGATGTTAGATGTTAGTGTTAGTTATATCGTCGTTACTATCGACATATTTTAATACTAATACATAAACGTAAATAATAAAAAACGGAAAAAACGAAAGAAAGAAAGGAGATGTCGGTGTTGAATGTTACACCCTCAACCTACATGCTCTTGCTTCTCGGGATACGGTTCGTCAAAAGGCGGCAATGGCGCGGGAACGTCGAGATACGTAGGAAGAGTAGATGGTGTGTATGTATGGCTCGTTTTTTGTATGGATTTGCTTAGGGTTGTAGTGTACTATGAAGGGGACTTAGGGTTGGAAATGTAGGGTGTTTTGAGGTGTAAAGTTGGCTGAAATGATGATGGGAAAAGTTGTTGAATGTGATGGGTTGATGGGGTATTTATAGGAGAACCCCACGACCTAGGGGCACTCGATCGAGTGGCCCTAGTGCACTCGGTCGAGTGCCTTTGAGAATGAATCTGGTCCGGCTCCACTCGACCGAGTGGGTCAATCCACTCGACCGAGTGGATCAATTTGGACGAGATATTTTAGGAATGATTGACTCTTGATTATTTTTTGAATTTTGCACTTGGGCGCAATTCTCTAGAAATGTATCAGGTTGACATTTTGTGACGGATTCGTCTTTGACCGGGTTTTGACCCGGTTGCTAAAAGACGGGTTTTATTTTTGGTGTCGGTTTTGGCCCAAATTAGTCCCATTTTACTCGGAACGACTCACTGGGCCTGGATTTGAGGTTGGTTTTGAGAGATTTGTATCCCGTTAAATGCCCATGCCGGACATTACTGATTTCGAGCCCGTATCCGAGCGCGTTAGAGCACGTTAGCGTCCGATCAACATCGTGTGTTTTTTGGAAACTGTTATAGACACCTGGCAGTCAAAATGCGGGTGTCTACAGAGCCCCCACTCTGACTGAGGCTTGGACAAGGCGAAAGTCAGAGTAGCTACCAGGCCAATCGAGGATTGAAACCTGGTAGACTTTCGGTCAGGTCGTTTATAGTCCATTAGACTTGCGTAAAAGGGCTCGCCAGCCATAAGATAGAAATCATACCTGAGCTTGATGATAATACCTCCGTGGAGAATTTGGACTTGTCGCATAAGTCCTGGGTGCGCCTGTGTGTAGGCGCATCCCGTGAAAGTGCCGCCTTTGGCTTCCGCTGGGGAGATTTAGAGGTTGCATGTCCCTGTTTGAGTCGTACCTGTGTAAGTCACATAAAATGCATGCAACACGTAGGTAATAAAATGACTCGTTCTGGGGAAAATGATTTTTTGAATTTTTGAAATTTTGAATTTTTTGAAATTGAAATCCTGAAAGCAGCTCACGGGCTAGGTTTTCAAAATGGAAAGGGGTAGAAAAGAAATTTGCAGTTTAAATAGACCGAAGTTTGACCTTGTCGAAAAGGATTTTATCAAATGGCTAAATTTTGCAAATTTTAAAATGAGAATTTGAAGAGAGAGGTATACTAACAGACTCGACTCTAGACGTGATCGGACGAGTTGACAGACATGACTGAACTCTCGAGGGGTTGGACCGTGACTCGGTAGTGGGGTGGGCCACCTAACAAGACTCTTAAATTGCACTATTCCGTAGCCTAAGCGAGTGGCAACATGGTCGAATCCTCGAAATAAGAAGGATGTGCTATGGGGGGACTGCAATAGTCTGTAATGAGACTGTTTCTGCAGGAATTAGCAGTAGCAGTGCTGTAGACTAGTTGTAGACACCCGCATATTGACTGCCATGTGTCTATGGTAGTTTCCAAAAAAACACCCGATGATGATCGAACGCAAACGTGCTCTAACGCGCTCGGATACGGGTTCGAAATCAGTAATGTCCGGCATGGGGTTTTAACGGGATACAAATCTTACAAAACCAACCTCAAAACCAGGCCCGGTGGGTCGTTCCGAGCAAAATAAGACTAATTTGGGCCAAAACCGACACCAAAAATAAAACCCATCTTTTAGCGACCGGGTCAAAACCCGGTCAAAGACGAACTCGACACACAAAAGCAACCTGGTGCGCTTCTAGAAACGTGCGCCAAACAACAAAATTCAAAAAATAATCAAAATCAATCATGGTCAACCATTTCCTAAAATGGTGCGTCCAAATTGATCCACTCGGTCGAGTGGATTGATCCACTCGGTCGAGTGGATTGACCCACTCGATCGAGTGGAGCCTCAAAATCCGGAACAGACCCGTCTTTGAAGGCACTTGACCGAGTGCACTAGGGCCACTCGATCGAGTGACCCTATGTCGTGGGGTTTCTCCTATAAATACCCCATCAATCCATCACATTTCACAACTTTTCCTAAGCATTCACAACCTTCAAAAGCTACACTTTTCGGCCACATTAAGTCACAAATCATCACCATTTTTGACATCAGCATATACACACCCGTCTACATGCATTCCGAGATCGAAACTCATAAAAACTAAGAAAACAATCCTCCATACAAACCTCATTCATACACACCATCAACTCTTCCTACGTATCTCGACGTTCCCGCGCCATTGCCGCCATTTGACGAACCGTATCCCGAGAAGCAAGAGCATGTAGGTTGAGGGTGTGACAATTCAACACCTACTTCTCCTTCTTCCCTTTCTTTTCGTTCTTTTTATGTACATTTACGTTTATGTCTATGTATTATAATTATGTCGATAGTAACGACAATACTACTAACACTAACATCTAACATCTAACATTTACGTATCGTATTCTAACATCTAACATTTATTCATCGCATCTAACAATCTAACATTTAATTTTCGTTATTTACATTTTGTCATAATATCACTACCGCGTATATATATATATATATATATATATATATATATATATATATATATATATATATATATATATATATATATATATATATATATATATATATATATATATATATATATATATATATATATTTATATATATATATATTTACATATCATCAAAACTCGGATTTTAACTCGTTTAACTGCGACTATTGCACAAAGTCCGTTTAATCCCTTTACGAGCCACAATAGTGGTGGCGCCCTTTCGAGAAGCACCGCCATACGCACTCAAGGGCGTAACGTGATCGTGATAGTACGTAGTCGGACAAGCTTAATTCCATTTCAAAAGATCGGTACAAAACCCGTTGACGCTAAATCGAGCATCGCATAATCCGTAAGGATTATTAAAGATGACGTAACGCGGAGGGAACTAATTTTGTCCTGGTCCAATTTAAAACGATTTTAATATCATCTTTTCTAAAATCTCCGATAACGGTCTCGTAATCATAATATCTGCACTATGAGTACCGAAGATCGAGTTGCATATAAATTTTGCTATATTTATATGTGATTCGATTAATTATTGATTTTAAAATACATAAAACGAGACGAGTTATACCTCGTGCAGGTGCCACTCGACCGAGTACATAAGCTACTCGATCGAGTAGCACCTCAAAAACCGGGCAGTAGCTAATTTAAAGGCACACTCGACCGAGTCCGTGCCATGACTCGATCGAGTGGGTCCTGTAGCCCAGAAAACCGAGAGCTCTTTTTATCATCCAAGCCTCGTCTTTTTAAAAAGCGACTTAGTCGACACGTGTAAAGTCAATCACGTGACCTCTTTTTCAAAATACATGCATGTCATTGCATATAAACAACTTTGATCGGCGGTCTCACTATTAATCTTGCGTTGACGACTCCTTAGTCGTATCCGACGTACGATTAATTTAGACTCCAATTTATCGATATGATAAATTGCAAACGTCAGATGCTCTAATTTATTTACCACAATTTCAAAAAATTTAAGAAAAGCAATGGCGAGAGGAGATGTCGAGTTCAACAATGGCGAGAGAAGAGTACGTAGTAACGAGAGAGGAAGTGTACAGAGTATGGTGGGAGGGGGACTTTAATTCAAAAAGAAATTAAAAGGAAAAGGGAACCGGCTCATCAGGTAGCCGGTAACTTGTTCTAAAGAGAGATTAATGTGGGGATAGTTCATATTAAAATGGGATTACGTATAGTTGGTATTAATATAAGAAGCACCCTCATAGTTGGTATTATTGTTATGAAATAACCCTTATCATTTTGCTCATATATTCCGATTATTCTATATTATTGCTCGTTGTATTGTGAATTCCGGGTTGTATTCCGCCCGTGTAATTTGTAACCGATTTATTATTGCTTTGCTTTTTTTATTTACGTTTTACCATTTGTAAATGAACCCTCGCATGCTAAATCCCTTCGACAATAAATTAGATGCATTAAAATGACGTAGCTCACATTTAATTCGCATGCTTAGCTAAAACGCTGTTTGTATAACATTTCACCGGATTACTAACGCGCATATTAGAAGGTCAAACGATGTCTTAGTAGAGGCCGCTAAGTGCGGGCGGGGTTGGGTGTCCTTAGTGGGCTTCCCAACACGTACCCTCACCCCTTACTCAGAATCTCGGTTTCCGGATGCCCGAAATCGTTGGCGCACGAGAGTCATTCTTTACACGATTACCGGTGTAGATGGTATCGGTATCGTAATGCAAAGGGCCGAGCCCAATAAACTCTAAAACCGAAATGGGCCATACTTTGTGTATGGTCCATAGCGATATAGAGTGGGCTCGAACGGGTCCGAACTCCCACAAAGTTCGGTGGCGACTCCATTTCGACTTTAATTTCAATTCGATCCATTCTCATATGGAGGTGCATTCGCCTACCCAAACCCGCGCGTGGCCGCGTCGGGGTGGACCTACGTCATGTCCACAATTTGGCGACTCCGCTGGGGATTAACTGATGAGTGACTAACCATCGGCATCCTCAGGGTTAGACTCGAATAGAAATTGTTTGACTAGTACAATATGCGTTTTAGTTTTACGGTTCATGCATAACCCATATTTGCCCGGGCCGGTACTGGTGACCGACGTCCCACTATACCACGATGTATTCCGCCTTGGATACGTTAAAGGTGTTCATAGTCGATTCGTATGGACTTTGCGGCATGTTCTAAGCTCAACTCGACTTAGGAAGTCCGTCCCGATTCTCGTCTAGACTATGAGCACTAGTATAGACCCCATTCAGACCGACCGAGACTTAGTGTAAAGCATACATGGCGTCGTTATAATGCTTGCGTGACTATGTGCTGTTTGGTTTCCGTGTTGATTTTCAAAAACCGCTATTTTCAAAATGCATCTTTTCAAAAATATATTCAAATTTCAAAACCCGGAAAGCTACCGAATTTAGGACTTATGATTTTACTCAAATTAGCCCACTTTTTAGCCGGTATGCTGCCCAATTCAAAACTCGAAAATATTTTCGAACTTTCAAAACCAATGCCCGATGCACTCTCCAATTTTCTTGAAAAAAATCGGGCCTTTCCCCGAGTTTTCTCGGACTTTCCAAAAATAATCCTTTAAAAACTTTCCTCCCTCTTAGGACTTTCCCATATTTAGCAGTGTCGGGTCATGTCTTAAGTCGTCAAGGTCTTTAGCGTCGAAACTCTGTCGATCCTACATCACGAGTTTCTTCCCTATCCCAGTCCGCCTTATTAGACTAAGGCAAGGCCCACCTACGTAGGACATACTCCTACCAAGGAGGGCCCGTCTACACATTTGAGTCCAAAGTCTGGGGACGTCTCACATTGACCTTCCTTCAAACAGGATTCGGCCCACCCGTCGAATCCTAAGGAAAGCCCGTCATCCACGAGTCACCCGTCTAAAAGTCTCTTTCAAGTCATTTTTTTAGTCTTTTCCCTGCTCGGGATGTACTATTTTGGTTCCAAGGTCCGGTTTCAGTTTCTGATTGCGCGGTGTTCTTACAGACAGGCCACCGTCCACCAGACACAGTCCCAATGGAAGCAACTCTGAACAGTTTGAAGACCTCCTTGGATGTCATGGTCGACAAACAAACCGACATTGAGGCCCAATTGACAGAAATGAGGGTCGGTCAAATTGCTATCGTTGCTCGTTTAGCTGCATTGGAGCAAAGGACTCCAAATACCGGGGTTACGGAACCTCTAGCTGAACTAGTTAGCTTGGTTCGCCGATTAGAAGAACAAGTTCACCTAACTGGAAGTAACAATATCCATCGGGAAAATAGTCGCACTAGTAGAAACAGTAGATTTGTCTAGTAGCAAAAGTTTCGGTTCTTGTTAATAACCGTAGCCTCTTATGTAGATAGAATTGGATTTATAAAATGACTATGGTTATTATCAAACAACCATAGCCAAAACTAAATGGCTACGGTTCTTCAACAAAACTGAAGCTAAAAGTATGTATAAAAGGCTTCAGCTGTTTTTAACAACCAAAGCCAAAAATATAAGGCTACAGTTCTAGTTTACAACCGAAGCCAATAATATTTATAAAAGGTTTCACTGGTTATGACAAGCACATCAAAATATAAAAGACTACGGTCCTAGGATATAACTGAAGCCTAAAGAATGTTAATATAATCCTAGTGACAAATAAAAATATCCCCTCACCCTTATTACTACTTAGAAAATAAAACCCTAAAAATCCTCTTTCTCTGATATCTGTCTCAACAACTCGGTCAATTGAAACTAAAAGTTTTCAAGTGAAACGCAGACCCAACTTAGATCAATTCCATTCTTTCCCAAATCACTTCCCTTCCTCAATCGATTGAAACTCAGTCAGAGCAACATGACATTTTGCTGATGGTCCAATTGGTGCGCCGATTATGTTCGAGAGGTTGCAGTGGCGCGACGTTTGTGTGTGGCGCTAGGAGAGGCGGCTGGAAGCGGCGAACTTGTACTTGTCGGTGGGGATTGGTGGTTGAAAAACCTGTAATCGGCGGTTGATGGTTAAGGGGAGGATGAGCAAGCACTCCTCTGAGACACCGATTGTTGAACTCAAGGCTTGGTGGACGATGGTAGAGACGCTTGGGGTGGGTGGATATCTTGTTTTAATGTTAATTTCTTAATAGCTTTTGGTAACAAAGTCATTCCGACTGTTGTTGTTGTGTCGCAGCTTGCTGTTCTTAATATCTCTAAACTATAAGTGAGAGTTGAGTGACTAAAATATAAATCTGAGACGCTGTCAACTAATTATGAATACATTCGTTGGTTTGATGGGTTGTTTTAAAGGCCATGTTTGTGTGTATTGACTTTTTTTTGTTCTTCATTTGTCATTTGACATCAATGCGTGTGTTTGCCGACTTAATATTTGCTGATTTAAGATGTATTAGGCTTGGTGAGGCAACTTTGGGCGAGGAAACACGAGTGATAAAAAAAAGTGGTTCCTTATTTAAGCTAGAGAGTTTTAGGGACTAGGGAGCCAAACAACATGTACCAGCTCAGAATTTTTAGTGCTGTATACAGGTTGACAAGATAGCTTAGACTACATATGTAAGTATAAATTTGGAGGGATCATTTTATTCTTTGACTAACAGGTCGGTTTGTTTTATCATGTTGCTCGGTCATTTATGCATCAATTCTTTTGATTCGATTGGAGTCAGTCTCGCTTTGGTGACCTAAAAGTATAGACATTTTAAAAAGACAGTCTTTAGGTTCTATGAACGATATTCTTGAGGGAATCTCTATGCCATTATGGAAAGCGAATGGTAGAAAATATAAGGTTAATTGTAGCCTTGCTAGTATCAATAAAATAGACCTTAAATTATAAGTCCAATTTTCGTCTCATTCGTCCGCTTAATTTCGTTAATTATGTAGTCTTTTCACGTTCAATAGGGAAATGTCTTTCATTAGTGTGTGGTTGTGCTAATGTACCCGAGTAATGACTACATCTTGTGTATCCTTATAGTTCTAAATTTGAGGGGGCTTCCTTAAGTAATGTTAGCTAGTTTGGTAAGTTTGATTTCAATTGAGTGGTTATTTGTGGAAAACAACATAAAAAGATGGTTTAGCTCTAGATGGATTAGACTCTTGGTTCAACCGTACATAAATTGTGAATTATGTTAAAAGGATAATTGTTCGAGAGTGTTGACTTCAATTGAAATCATGAAGTAAAGGATTAGGTGATGGGCTGCATAGGTATAAGAGTCAGGTTATGTAGTTCTTTTGGATTCGATTTGAAATTTTGGTTGTGTTGTCTCGTGTTGTTGGTTAAGATGTTATGCTAATGCTAAGACAATACTTTCTTATTCAACGTATATGCATTTATATATACACATCGACCTGCATTTCTATGGGTGCTTTATGTCTTCGTTTGTTGTGTTTGTATTATGGATGTAATTGCAGGTATGTACATTGCTGCTTGTCGTAATGCAAGCTGCGAGAAGAGCGCTTTCAGAAATCAAGATGTTGGCTGCAATTTTTGATGCAATAATGTCTTTCCATGAGGCAATTGGGGATTGATTTTTAAATTCAAACTGCCCCATCCTATGTAAATGAAAGGGTCATGATTTTATGTCAATTTAAATGCAATACGCACCAGGTATAATTCACGTCCGTCTTTTTATTTGTTCTTAGTTGCTACATGTCGTCTTTGTTTGCCATTAATTAGAAAAGGACAACTTTTATAGTCCTTATTTTGAAATGTGTTGTCGTGTAGTAGCAAAATATGCTCCTAGATTAAATTGATAAAGTGACTATGCTTCTTTGTGTTGCTCATTGATAATCATCTGTTATACATGTGATTTCTTTTCTCAATTACCAAGAAAGCATACATAATTTGATGTTTATCAAGTTGTTGATAAGTCGCTAACATAACATCTTCCTATGCTGCAGATATCTTGATTATTTTCTTAAATCGGGCCAATAAAATGCAAGACTTCGGTTAGTTATTTGTCAAAATGCATGATAAATTGATGTTTTGTTTCTTTTGTCGTAGACAAGTGATCAAGATGAATGTCGGTGGAATATGCTATAAGCCGTCAATGGAAAGACAGTTGATTATGTAACTTCAATTTTCTAGACTGTCATTAGTTATCCAAGACTAGACAATTGTGATTATGATTGTGTACATTTGAATAAACTACCAAATATATTGTTTGTTATTAATAATATTAGCAGCATGTTACAAAAAATTGACCTAATTTTTTTTAATTTTTTATTTGGGAAATTGCTTCGGTTGTCCATTATTAACCGTAGCCTTAACCTACTTTTGGCTTCAGTTGTTAATAATAACCGATGCCATTCGTCACTTTTGGCTTCGCTTCACCTTAAAAACCGAAGTCTTTACTACGTCTTTGGCTTCGGTTCCTACAAATAACCGTTGCCATAATTATTTTTTGCTTCGCCTCTTAACCGAAGCCATAACTCATGGACTTAATGCTACACCTCGATTTACAAAGCCCATATAACCGAAACCATATGTCCTTTTTAACCGAAGCCAGAAGTGGTTTTTGTACTAGTGTCGGGAGTACTCCTCGGTAAGTGACAAACTGCCCGCGAACCTGATTCTCACGGGCTTACCCATGTTTGAAGGGACTGAAGACCCGTTACTACATGTACGGGCCTTCAAGGAGTTCATGGCTATTAAGGGAGTGGACTCTTCTATGTTCAAAAACCTCTTCGCTGCATCCCTTGAGAAACACCCAAAGGCCTGGTACTACAGGCTAGACCCAAAGAAGTTCTCGACATGGGATGATGTGGCTACGGAATTTGCTCGGAACTATGCTGATAACACCGAGATCCAGACCACAATGCGGTCTCTAGAGGTTATGGCCCAAGAACCTAAGGAGGGCTTTACCAAATACCTCCAACGTTGGAAGGCCGAAAGTGTGAAACTGGTTGATAAGCCCAGTGAAAAGACTTTAGTGGAGGCTTTTGTCAAGAACCTCCTCCCTTTCTACCGGGTCCACCTTCGGTATGCTGTCATACCCAATTTCACCACTCTTACTGAAATGGGCATGAGAATTGAGGATGATCTAAGACTAGAGAGCCTGACTAAGGCCCCTAGCAAGGGATACCATGGGGTTTCCTCATCCACCACCAAGCCCCCGGCCGCAACCCGAAGTATCTTTGATACGGTTAATCTGTTAGATACCTCGTCCAAAAGAAATACCCCTCCTAGGGTATTCACTGATATAGGGACTACCTATACATATGCCTTACAAAGGCTGTCTTCCAAGGGCCTGGTCCAACCGATAGGCCCAACTCCTGAAGTCCCAGTTGAAAAACGCTCCAAGAGCTACAATGCCCAAGCCTATTGCCAATATCATCGGGGCAATGGGTATGACACCGAGAAATGTTGGAAGCTGAAGCATCTGATTCAGCATTTAATTGAGAGCGGGAAAATACCGTTACCCGGGGACAAGCCGAGCAACAAGGACAACCCCTTTAGCTCTCATGCTATCTTCACCGGTGAGGTGATCGACTGTTCTCACCTTATTTCTCCTTTCATCCCACAAATCAATGGGATATGGTTCGATGATGAGGAAGATGTGTACCTCACCAAAGGGGAAATTGTCCCCATCACCCCCGAAGAAATCCGGAAGGCTAAGTCCAAGGCCTTAGCCAGTAACCACCTCACCACCGCCGGTCGTCCTTATTCAGCCACTAGCTCCAAGGACATCTCAGTCCCGGCAACCGTCACTGAACCTGCCAGGACGGAAGAGGCCATTGAAGAGCCAAGCACCAATACGGCTCTTATCAAACAATTGAAAAGAGCACGGGTTGACCTCACTATATGGCAACTCTTGGTTAGCTCGCAAGAACATCGAGAGGCACTTACTAAGGCTCTCGATCAGATCAAGGTCAACTCCCAGGTTACCCCTACTGAAATGGTAGCCACCATCCTGCCCTACCTCAAGGGCAAGTCCAAAGAAGAAGGCCCATTAGTCACTTTCTCGGATGCCGACCTACCACCATTCGGGGCCTTTCACAATCTGGCCCTATATATCACGGTAATTTGCCGGGGTAAGTACCTCCCAATGACCCTAGTTGACGACGGGTCTGCTGTGAATGTCATCCCTCTAAGGACTGCCAAAGCCCTCGGCATCACCGAGGCCGACTACATACCAACCACCCACACTATCCAGGCTTTCGATGGAAGCCCAAAGGCGGTTTCCGGGACCATTAAGTTAGCAATTACAACGGGTCCAATTGAAAAGGAGCTAGAGTTCCAGGTGATCGATCTCACCTCCTCTTTTAATCTACTCCTAGGAAGGCCTTAGATTCATGCCGTAAAGGCGGTATCTTCTACTCTTCACGAAAAATCAAAATGCCTCTGCAAGATGGCATTATCACTCTAGAGGCAACCCCTATTACTGTGGCTAGTTGTAACGCCATGGACCGCATCGACCTTTGGGGGTTCGATTTTGTAGGGATGATTGAAGAATAGTATCTTTTCAGGCCCTATTTCACCACAAGCATCGACACGATGCTGCAAAATTTGGGGTATTTACCGGGGGCTACCTCGAGGCCATATCTTCCAGCTGGGAAGATTATTGAAGTCCTGAATGACGGGGAATCTCGCTTCGGCTTAGGGTATGCTGTGACCCCGAGAAATGTGGTCCGAGCGGGAATTGAGAAAGCTTGCAACATCATCAAGGGTACCTGCTTGGGCCCTTATAGCCCAAGGTTGGCTGACTATTTCGTCACGCCGGTATTCGGGGCTATTCAAGTTAGCCTATATCAACCAACTATCACACATCCCGAGACTGAACTAGCTCGGGAATGCAACTATATTCCGGATGACATATTTGCCCTCATCCAATCTGAATCCAAGGAGGGTGCTGACAATGTCGAGCCCGTGCTGGGGCTCTTATTCGGGGAGACAAAGTCGTTCCGAACCCCAAGGAAGACTTGGTGAACCTGATCCTTCGAAGCAACCGGTTCGATCCTTCAAAGCTGATCTCGGAGGTCGGTGCTGTTACTTGGAAAAAAGCCTGGAGGAAGACCATCAAGTGGACCGATGGCCAGGGTCGAGTCTACAAGCTGACCACCGGGGAAGGAGATATGCCGGACACCGATTCCGAGTCTGAGTCTGAGTCTGAGTTTGAGTCTGAGTCTGAGTCTGAGTCTGTATTCGAGTCTAAGGGGTCTGGTGCTAGAGTCCAAGCTGTAACCTCCCTCCCTGTAGTCACTACCACCGGAGCCTCGGGGTCTGTCCCGGAAACGCTCCCAATCCCGCCTCTGATCAATGATCAGTTGGCCGCTCTATTTGAGCTATTTTCCAAATTTACCATCAATAATAACGAAAACCGTTCCGCTTATGACTTGTCTTATTTTCAAAATACTTTCAATTTCAAAAATATTTTCTGCAATGACATTGAGAAACCCGATGAACAGGTGTCCTTGCCTCTGCATCTGATCGAGCAGCTAGAACAGAGGGAATCCAGAGACCCGGTAATCGAGGAAACCGAGTCTATCAATATGGGAACAACCTTAGAGCCCCAGATGCTTAAGATAGGGTTATCTTTAGATCCCGAGGAGAGACAACAATTCACAAACCTCCTCCAAGAATTCAAGGATGTCTTTGCATGGTCCTACAAGGACATGCCAGGGATAGATCGGGAAATAGCTGAACACCGCATACCCATCAAAGATGGGTGTAAGCCGATAAAACAGAAGCTTCGAAGAATGAAGCCCGAGTGGTCTCTCAAAGTCAAAGAAGAGGTAGACAAACAATTCAAATTGGGCTTTATACAAGTGTCTGAATATCCAGACTGGATTGCAAACATCGTGCCGGTACCCAAGAAGGACGGCAAGGTGCGGGTATGCGTAGATTTCCGAGACCTTAACAAGGCCAGCCCAAAAGACGATTTTCCGTTGCCACACATCGACATACTGGTGGACAACACAACTGATCATGCCCTTTTATCATTTATGGATGGGTATGCCGGATACAACCAAATCAAGATGGCGGAAGAAGATATGGGTAAAACCACTTTCACCACGCCATGGGGTACTTATTGTTATACCGTTATGCCGTTTGGGCTCATTAATGCCGGAGCCACTTATCAACGAACAGCCACGACCTTGTTACATGACATGATGCATAAGGAAGTGGAGGTTTATGTGGATGACATGATTGTTAAATCTAAAAGCCGAGATGGGCATGTTGCTGCCCTAAGAAAATTCTTCACCCGATTGTGTAAGTACAACATGAGGTTGAACCTTCAAAAGTGCAGTTTCGGGGTAACATCAGGCAAATTACTGGGCCATATCGTTAACCAACGCGGCATCGAGGTCGACCCAGCTAAAATCAAAGCCATCGCCGAGATGCAACCACCTAAGACCGAAAAAGAAATAAGGGGTTTTCTCGGGAAAGTCCAATACATCAGCCGGTTCATCTCAAAGCTAACCATGGTATGTGAACCCATTTTCAAGAAACTGAAGATAGGGGAACGGGTACTATGGGACGATAAATGTCAAATAGCTTTTGACAGAATCAAGGAGATCCTGTCTGCTCCGCCGGTACTAATGCCACCTCAACCCGGTTTGCCTCTGTCGTTATACCTAACAACGACCGAGACAGCCATGGGGGTCATGCTGGCCCAGACAGTCGATTCAGAAGAACGGGCTATTTACTACATCAGTAAAAAGTTCCTAGAATATGAATGCAAATATACAATGCTCGAGAAAACATGCCTAGCTTTAGTGTGGGCCACTAAAAATCTCCGACACTATATGCTCAGCCACGAGATACACGTCCTATCAAAGATGGATCCAATCAAATACTTGTTCGAGAAGCCCATTCTTAATGGAAGAATGTCCAGATGGACTTTAATGCTAGCCGAGTTCGACCTCAAATTTGTACCATTAAAAGCCATCAAAGGCCGGGTAGTAGCCGAGTTCCTCGCCGATAGTCCGGTATCTGAGGAAGGACATACCGATACTTAGGCTTTTCCAGATGAAGACATATTCCATACTGATACCGAAACATGGGACTTGTATTTTGATGGGGCATCCAACTTTCGAGGGTTCGGAGTCGGTATTCTCCTTATATCACCAAAAGGGGAGCACACACCGTTATCCATCAAACTAGACTTCGATGTGACTAATAACGCAGCCGAGTATGAAGCATGCATCCACGGGTTACAAGCAGTTGCTGATCTGGGAATTACGAATCTCCGGGTTCACGGGGACTCGTCCCTATTCATCAACCAAGCCCTTCAAAATGGAAAACTCGGAAAGCAAATCTCGTGACTTACCAAGCGCGAGTAAGGGTTCTAGAGAAACAATTCCAGAAGGTAGAATATATCTACCTCCCACCTGAAGAAAATCAGTTCGCGGATGCACTTTCCAAATTGGCATCCTTACTAAACATCCCAGAACATATGTCAAGTATGCCAATCAGCGTCGAAAGACGGTCTGAGCCGGCATATGTCAACGCCATTCAAGATATCGAGATCACCGATCCAGAACCTTGGTATCAGGCTGTCCTAATCTATTTAACTACGGGAGAATATCCCCCGGGAACTGAAAATCGGGCCAAGAAAGCTCTGCGAAGACTGGCCACCCAATTCATTCGTACGGACGACGGTCAGTTATACAAAAAGACGGCGCAGGGGGCTTTACTCCATGCATCGACAAAACACAGGCCGAAAAAGTGATGGCCGAAGTACACGACAGTGAAAATGGTCAGCATATGAACGCCCATATGCTAGCCCGAAAAATCATGAGGCTCGGATACTACTGGAACAGTATGGAGACCGACTGTCAATCATATGTCAAACACTGCCATAATTGTCAAATTTTCGGCAATGTTTAGCACATGCCATCGTCTCTACTGTACACCATGACCTCACCATGGCCATTTTCGACATGGGGGATCGACATAATTAGGAAAGTGAACCCTTCCGGGACGGGAGGTCACTGTTTTATTTTGGTGGCTATCGACTATTTCACCAAATGGGTCGAAGCTGAATCATACCGTGTCTTGAACGCCAAGCACGTGGCCAAATTTATCCAGAATAAAATCATATGCCGGTACGGGATCCCACACGAGTTTATCCGTGATCACGGGACCCACTTCCAAGCCGAAACCGCTACTTTGCTAGCAAAATACAAAATCCAAAGGCATACATCTTCGCCTTACCGTCTCCAAACAAATGGAGCGGTGGAGGCTGCTAATAAGACAATTGTCACCATACTTAAAAAGATGCCTGATAATTATCGGGACTGGCCCGACAAAATACCCTTTGCCCTATGGGGGTACTGGACATCGATTCGTATTGCAACCGGGGCAACTCCATATTATTTGACGTATGGCATGGAGGCAGTCCAGCCGGTCGAATTAGAAATACCGTCTCTCAGAATTCTACTAGAAAGCCAAGTGCTCGAAGCGGATTGGGTTCAAGCTCGATATGACTCGTTAATTCTCTTGGACGAACGACGGTCTCGGGCTCTCAATAACATCTAAATATATCAAAAGAGAATCAAACATGCCTTTAACAAGAGAGTCAGGCCTAGGAACATCAAGGAACGGGATTTGGTCCTAAAATCGGTTCGTGCCTTACTACCGGTTGACCCAAGGGGAAAATTCAAACCCAATTGGGCTGGGCCATACCTGGTGAAGAAGGTTCTATCAGGGGGAGCAGTAATGCTAACGGACCTGGACGGGAATGAAATTGTCAACCCGACCAACTTGGACCAGCTGAAACGCTACTACCCCTAAACCTTATCTCAAATGTCATTTGCAAAAATTATTTAAAAACATCTTTTTCAAAACTTATAAGCAAGTCAATAAGTTAGGATTATTTATCCTACTGTCATACATCTCGAACTCTTAGTCTTGATGTATTTCGAAATTGCAAAAAATCTACGCCCGAACTACGTTTGGTTTGATTCCACTAACTGTGGATACGTAGGCAGCCCCTCAAAAGGGCACAACCACCGCAATAACGAAAAAGACAGGAACGACTTCACTAATATAGTACTTTTATTATTTCAAAAAAAACCGATAAACTCGGTAATTCAAAATTACAAAAAACCACGAAAAGCCACGAAAAAAAAAGCACACAACAAAAATAGTAATAATATCTAAATAATAATAACAATGGAGACTAGTATCCGGGCATCTTGCCCTTACCCTTGTCCTTCGGGTCTCGTGGAGCCCGAGGTCGCCGGGGTGGGGAAGAGCGTTCTCGGATGACCACGGGAACCTCCTTGGCCCGAGTCCTCTTCTTCGACAGAGGATCTTCAGCTATTGTTACGGGCCCAAGTCGAACCCGTATGTGCTCCGGCAACCTGTCCTTAGGACCAAGTCAGTCCTGGACTGATGGTCTGGGCCCTGGTCTTCTCTCCAAGTTTGTCTGGGGGCTCACTTCCCCCCAAGCACCTCTAGCACTGGATCCCCCGGTTCGAGTCCTAGCTCCTCTCCTCTGACCCGGCGTTAGACGGACTATCGGGGCTAGAGTCTCCCCTCAGCAAAGAAGTCTCTGTTATCCTTGACCTTCTCTCGCCGAAGCAGGTCGAAGGCTTTATCAACCTTTAGGGCGGCGCGAGCTTCGGTAGTCTCCGCCTTGGTCCACCTCTCATAAGAATGAGACACCCAGATAGAATGGAGCGACTTGGGAACGGACCAAGTAACTCGGGTATATCACCTCTGAATCCAGGTGTCGCACATAATGTCGGTCAGCTGGGTAGGTTCACTCACAACTGCCTCGTTCTCCGGGATGCGCTGAGTCCACCCATACTGCCTGAGTATGCGGTCAGGATAGAGGTGAACTGTCTGGCTGAGGGACAGAATCACCTGGTAGCGTGCCTTATCTCCGGGCGCCAAACCCGTCCAGGAGTAAATGGGCCACCATGAAACCACCCATCGAATCAAGGGACCACGATGGAATGATAATTCTTCCTCCTAGTATTTCTGGGTAATAAGGCAGGATGAGTCGGTAGGCCGTCTCCTCGTCATCACTTGGTTGAACCAATAATGGCTCGGGTTGGGAGGAGGCTCGATCATTGATAACCTCTCAAATAGCCAGAGCTGAAAAGAAAAACAACACTCGTAAGGTTCCGGAACGACTTATACATCCGCCCAGAGGCACTCGATCGAGTGCCGGGGTCACTCGATCGAGTGACACCCCTAAAACGAGACAGTGAGCTCCTTTATGAGGGCACTCGATCGAGTGCCCCCTATAGCAGTGTATTGCAAAAAAAAAAAAAAAAAAAAATCAAAAAATCAAAAAAAGAAGATAAAGAAAAAGCGATATACTTGTAGCAGGCGGGTGCTCCCAGTGAAACGGGCTGACTCATCCCTCTTGCGGTTGTCCAAGCCCTGAATAATTTTCCCCGTGATCAACCACGCGGGACTATATTTCGTCTCCATAAGGTCGGCAATGACGAGAAGACGAACGCTGTCCATACAAGACAGCAGGTCCAGATAACCTTCAAAGGCATACACATGCAGCATACAGAAGGCGAACGCCCTGCGGCTATGAATGGGCGAAACCCGGACGTCGTACGTGTTCATGAATTTCTCAGCCAAAGCAAGCAGAGAAATAGTATCCCCTTCAGTCATACGGGACACTTCAGCATGGGAGAGGCCTAAAAACTCCCGTAGTTTCCTCCTAGGATCCCGAACTGAGAAGGGGACGGCAGGACGGAGCAGTGGGTTCCACCCTCCTATGGCGGCAATTTCCTCGGGGAGAGGACAGATTTCGCCCCGAGGGAAGGCGAAAACGTGATAAGTGTCATCCCAGAAGGTCAGACAGGCGTCAAGAAAATGACGGTCCACGTGCATCTGGCGGAATGTGAACAATTGAAAAATACCCGACTGCTTTAGGGCTACCTTGCTCGCATCCCTAAAACGGTGGGACCAATCTTGCAGCATGTCTGTCAGACGGTAAATACCCACGATAAAATTTCTTAAAGAAGATGAATTTTTCTTGAGGAGAAGAAGATGTGAGGGTTATGAAAAGAAAGAAGCCAGGGTGATGTATTTATAACATCAAAACCCTGGTGAATCCCATGCAGCTGTGCCTCCTTGGCCCAAGCGGGCCTAGGCATACAGGCTCAACTTTTGTCTCCTCCCCACGGACACAGGAATTTAGTCATCCCGAGCAGTCTGTCAAAATTCAAAAAAAATATATTCTAAAACTTTTTTCTAAAAAAATTTCTCAATCATCCAATTTTTTATTCCCCAGCGCGAGTCGTGTTTTGCCTAAATGTTGCATACAAAGCTTTATGTAACTGACATAGGTGCAACTCGAGGCTTCAGAAGTAAGCAAGCCCGCGCAGTTTATATATCTCCCCAGCGGAAAGTCTAAAGACGGCATTCCCTCAATTTAAGCACGGGATGGGCCCACATACAGGCACACCCAGGACTTACGCGACAAGTCCAATTCCCCACAAAGGTATTATCATCACCTCAGGTATGATTTCTATCTTATGGCTGGCGAGCCCTTCACGCGAGTCTAATGGACTATAAACGACCCGACCGGAAGTCTACCGGGTCTTGATTGGCTTGGTAACTACTCTGACTTTCGCCCTGTCCAAGCCTCAGTCAGAGTGGGGGCTCTGTAGACACCCACATTTTGACTGCTAGGTGTCTATGGTAGTTTCCAAAAAAACACCCGATGATGATCGGACGCAAACGTGATCTAACGCGCTCGGATACGGGTTCGAAATCAGTAATGTCCGGCATGGGGTTTTAACGGGATACAAATCTAACAAAACCAACCTCAAAACCAGGCCCAGTGGGTCGTTCCGAGCAAAATAAGACTAATTTGGGCCAAAACCGACACCAAAAATAAAACCCGTCTTTTAGCGACCGGGTCAAAACCCGGTCAAAGACGAACTAGACACACAAAAGCAACCTGGTGCGCTTCTAGAAACGTGCGCCAAACAACAAAATTCAAAAAATAATCAAAATCAATCAAGGTCAACCATTTCTTAAAATGGTGCGTCCAAATTGATCCACTCGGTCGAGTGGATTGACCCACTCGATCGAGTGGAGCCTCAAAATCCGGAACAGACCCGTCTTTGAAGGCACTCGACCGAGTGCACTAGGGCCACTCTATCGAGTGACCCTATGTCGTGGGGTTTCTCCTATAAATACCCCATCAATCCATCACATTTCACAACTTTTCCTAAGCATTCACTACCTTCAAAAGCTACACTTTTCGGCCACATTAAGTCACAAATCATCACCATTTTCGACATCACCATATACACACCCGTCTACATGCATTCCGAGATCGAAACTCATAAAAACTAAGAAAACAATCCTCCATACAAACCTCATACATACACACCATCAACTCTTCCTACGTATCTCGACGTTCCCGCGCCATTGCCGCCATTTGACGAACCGTATCCCGAGAAGCAAGAGCATGTAGGTTGAGGGTGTGACAATTCAACACCTACTTCTCCTTCTTCCCTTTATTTTCGTTCTTTTCATGTACATTTATGTTTATGTTTATGTATTATAATTATGTCGATAGTAACGACAATACTACTAACACTAACATCTAACATCTAACATTTACTTATCGTATTCTAACATCTAACATTTATTTATCGCATCTAACAATCTAACATTTAATTTTTGTTATTTACATTTTGTCATAATATCACTACCGCGTATATATATATATTTATATGTATATATATATATGTATGTATATATGTATGTATATATATGTATGTATATATATGTATATACATATATATACATACATATATATACATACATATATATACATACATATATATATATATACATATATATATACATATATATACATATATATATATATATACATATATATATACATATATATATACATATCATCAAAACTCGGATTTTAACTCGTTTAACTACGACTATTGCACAAAGTCCGTTTAATCCCTTTACGAGCCGCAATAGTGGTGGCGCCCTTTCGAGGAGCACCGCCCTAGCTACGCACTCAAGGGTGTAACGTGATCGTGATAGTACGTAGTTGAACGGGCTTAATTCCATTTCAAAAGATCGGTACAAAACCCGTTGACGCTAAATCGAGCATCGCATATTCCGTAAGGATATCGGTATGAAATATGATAAGATCCATGCATGTCCTAATGATTGCATTTTGTATCGTAAAGAATATGTCAATTACACTCATTGTAATTGATTGGTAACTCTCTACGTGATGGTAACTCTCTACGTGATGGCTTCAAAAAAGTGTCCATAAAAAGAGTGTATCCCGGATCAGAAAATGCCAAGTTACCTGTACCTACTGATGAAATGATGATATTGATTCATGCCAAAGACTCATTTGTTCAGTGGCCGGAAAAACATGTCCATGATCCTAATTTGGTAATCGATATTTTTAATAAATAATTATTTCAAATATATTTAAGTTTATATGCGTCATATATAATTCTTTTTTATGTGTTTTAAATAAATTTATAAAAGGTGATTCAGAGATACAAGGAAGACGAGAAAGCAGGTTTAGGCGATTATTTGCGTAAAGAGACTTCACCCTCACACTCCAGAATCACCTATCTTGATGTCGAAGTGAGTAGTAAGTTTAAGGAAAAACTGAGAACCCCGGCTTTGAAAACACTAGCAAATAAAGCTCGGGTATTGAAGTCTACCACAACAATGATTCATGTCCCCATTGACGAGCATGTACTACATCTGAAACAAACTTTTTTACTATCTCATGAGGAGCTCCTTGATCTGTGTGACGAAAAAATGATTACTGCAAGTCATATATCACTTTTTATGAGGTATAAATTGACATCGAATTTATCATCAATATTACATAGATTCGTTTATTATTTCAGTTTCTTAAACGAGATTGAATTTGTTCACCTATTACTAAAAAGATTGATTTATTATTGTGCTAGGTATTTGAAAGACTATACCGAGAAAAATGATTGTAGTAGTTCATATGGATTCTTATGCCCGGAGACATTGTCAAAATATGCTAGTGTTCAAGATGAAGATGTTCGATCAAATTATATTGCCAATGCAATAACGTGTACCGTTTGTGGTCAGAATCGAAAACTTGTATTTGCGGCTTATCACGAAGGGTAAGTATACATTTATCTTTTCATAGTACTATAGTTATATAATTGTTCGCATATAATGATTTCAGTTTTGTAAAATTTTATTTTTAAACTTGTCGTTTACATTGGATGTTGGCTGTTATTAGCCCATCCGAAAGTAGAGTGTATTGGTGTGATCCATCTGGACCGTCGGCACCTTGTCCTTTTCTCGAGGAGATACTTACTATGTAAGTCCAATGACACCTGATTTTATTTTTAATATTACGCTAAAGATTAACATTTTGTTGATAACTCTCTATAATACAACATATTGTACGTAAAATTATGTATTTAAAACAGGGCATTTGTCAAAAGGAACTCTATGGATCCACTTGCCGGGTTAGAGGCAAAAACTCTTTCTTGGAAAAAAATTAAGGTATTTTTAATATCAATCCATACTTTATTCGTTCATTCACATACTTTAGTCGTAAACTTTGTCATTTTGAATATGCATCTGATAGTGAGTTTATATTTAGTGTCCTCAGCAGCCAGAAGATTCTGTCTTGTGCGGCTACTATGTTTGTCGGTATATGCTGGAGCTAATTAAATCTAGATATATGAAACTCATCCCAGATGTATGTTAATGATTCTTTATTTTAATCATGTGTCAGCATGAACATAATTTAACCGTCACTTATGTTTAATTTTGTTGATAGTTTATGATAAAAGCCCCAAAGACATATTCAGTTGAACAAATTGATGAGGTGCGGGATATTTGGGCAAATTTTGCTCTCAAGTTTCAGAATCAGTGATTGTTGGTAATTATCAAAGGTTAGTTCATATATGTATCATAAAACAAAAATCTTCAATTCTTTGAGAAGCGGGTTGGGGAGTATCGGAAAGCTTCGGTTATGAATAGCTTGAATGGCCATGGCAGGTCTCATGTTTTCAAGCTTGATGAGGATTTCTAAGCCTGTTTTTTCGGTTTTCATGTCGTGTTGCTTATGTATATATAATAGTATTAAGAATCGTCATTGTGTTCAATAATTTTAGTCTTTACAGTATGAGTTTAGATTGTAATGTAGTTATCGGTTTCTGGTTTTCTGCAGAATCAAAGTCATGGATGTATTTGAAAGCATTTGATCAATCGAGAAATGAAATTGCTAAACCGAGTATAAATCTATCAGTAGCATTGTGCTTTAGGTGAGTGAAAAAGTTGATTTCGCTTTTGAATGTTCTTGAGTGAGTTTATCATTTGCAGTGACAGGTTTTGCATTCACGTAATCACGCCTGCATCTGTAGCATTAGTTAGCTGTTGTGCAGGAAATTAGTAAAAGCTGTTGTTGTGACATCGAAATGTTTTGGTTTCATGCTTGTATCTGTGCAGGAAATGTTCCTAGCTGTTGTTGTTTACTCTGTGTTATTATGCTAGCATGATACCTGGTTTCTGAGGAATAATGCTTTCATTGGGTGTTTGAGTTGGATGTCATTGTTTGGTTTGGATAATCAATGCGATTACAAAATGTGAATCAATTCTATTGGTATTAGGATTTGGGTTGATGGTAGAAGATTTATGAGAGCAGTAGGGTGGATGTTCAAAGACTTTTGTCGAATCATAGGGAACTTGGAGTGTGGGGTGGTGATGCGTAGAATGCAAAACCATCGCAATTTAGGAACAAATGGATTGATTTTGTGGGTTCTATGATACTACTCAATTTTTGTGAAATATCTTGTTTGAATAGCAAGCTCGATTGTGAATGGTTATGTACAGGATACAAAACAGTCAAAATTTAGGAACAAATGGATTGTTTTGTAGGTTCTATGATACAAAGTTTACTAATTGTTGCGAAGGATTAAATTTTCCAGCTTTGGGTGTTACGGTTGTTGACGTACATGGATGAAATTTGGAAGTGTGTATGTGTACTGTGCAGGTTTTGGACTTGTGTACGATCTAATGTTCCCTGTCTCGCTATTTGCAGGTGTTTTTTGACAATTGAAAGATGGACGTCAACTGTGTGAGAGTGGTGTTAATAGAGTTTGTACACGGAAGACTGAATCATAGAAGAAACATCCCTTATTTATTATAACATAGAGACCTTATTATACACGGAAGACATACACGGAAGACTGAATCATAGAAGAATCATTGCTTTTTGACATTGTTAGTATAACTCAATCACAACTATTGAGACCATATTTATTGATTCGTAATTTTTGGTAAAGAATTGGTACATGTGATGCAATTGTCGGGTTTTCGAATGTTGATTTAATGTTTTATGTAAATATTGGATTTTTGGATTGGCGTACAATTATATCGAAATATTTTTTAAAAAAAAATTTATGTAACACAAACAGGACGGTTATCGTAAGCGTCTTATTTAATGGATGATAATTTGTATTTATTCAAAAGAATTAACAGGATGGTTCGTATGCCAACCATCCTATTTATATCAGTAGATAATAGGACGGTTTGAATGGAACCGTAATGTTTAAAATAGATTTAATAGCACGCTTCAGTGCACCGCGCTTTTAAATAACACATTAAAGAAGACGGTTCCTCCTTGAACCGTCCTATTAATGTTGAATTTAATATCACGGTTTGACTTTCTAGGAACCGCGCTATTTGATTTAATAGGACGTCGATCTAAAGGACGGTTCCTTATCCAATATAGGATGGTTAAGAACCATCCTATTTAATCTTAATTGTAGTAGTGCTTGAATTTCTAACACAAGGGTCAAAAGAGAGTTTAACCCTCTTCTTTTCATCAAGCAAACCCAAGTCATCAACAAGTTCTGGCCCATTATCTCTAAATCCTAAAACATCGTTCTTCCCCACATCATCAATAAGAAGAGATTTGAAACTCAAACAAGCGGTTTCAACCTCCTCTAAACCAAGATCCAAATTACACACAAGGGGTTCACAATATTTTATTGGATTATCACATATGGGCGACTTGATTTCTTCATTCATGTCCCATGACTTCACAACACTTATCACCTTACTCAACTCATCCCAAAGTTCAACATCCTCAACAATAGGCTCATAAGAAGCGACATTAAGCTCAAGAGGAGGGCAAGCGGAGGGGATTGAAGGTTCAACAAGTATAGAGGGGGTAGACTCTTGACTTTCCTCTATTATATCGGTGTTTTCATCAATGAAACTCTTCAAATTCCCACTATCCTCACCCAATTCTTTACCAAACATTCCTCCATCAAGGATTATCTCCTCTTTCGCCTCTTCTTGGGTAGACGATTGAGGTTCTTCAAAGGAAATTTCGCTTCCAAAGGGAGCTTCATCGGCGGCTTCGTGATTAGGTTGCTCGCTTTGCTCAAGTGAGCACCCTTCATCTAGTCGTGACGTTCGGGGATAAAAACATTACGGTTTTAACTGATAACGCATTTAATCGAGCATCCATCGCCTCGGTTTCCCTTTGATATTGGGCCATGAATTCCTCTTGGTTCTTTTGTATTTGAATGGCCATTTCTTGTTGGCTCCTTTGCAATTGAAGAAACGATTGATATAACTCCAAGTGGGGCATTTGGTGGTCTTTGGGGTTTTGGAGTGTTACTTGGTAGTAAGGTTGAGGTGATTGGTAATATGGTGGGTTTTGGGGAAATTGGCTTCCATAGGGAGAAATATGATGAGGCATGGTGGGTTCATGATGGTAATTTGAGTAACAACCACCACGATCACAAGGTTGATAAGCACTCACTCGATGGAAGCCGTTTCCATATCCTTGAAGCTCATACCCACGGGTTTCTTGATTACCCGATGAAGGTTGGTGGTAGCTCAGAGACATCACGGCATAGTCTCGATTCATGGAGGAAGAGAAGTAGCTTGTTGTAGCTTCTATGGGTGGGGAGTTTAGATCGAACCTCATGCTATACTCAAAAATCGTGGCTCGTACCCGGTTGAGGACCTCTCAATCTAGCAACTATCCGTTAAAGCGGCTCTAAGTCGTAAGAAGAAGATGGTCACCACCTCTAGGCACAAACTGTAGACTAAGAGCAAACGTGAGAAGTCTAGAGCTTTTTGGGCACTAGACAAGAAGGAAATAAACTTCACACACACAAGAAGCAAAGGAACAAAAAAAAAGAAAAAAGAAAAACACAAAAACAAAAGACAAAGTCAAGTAGATAGGCAAACTAGGTCTAAACTAGCACCGTCCCCGGCAACGGCACCAAATTGATGGGAGGATTTGCCGTGGATCCCTACGATCAAGTAAAACCAACTAATCCTAACTGGGTAGAAAGGGTAAGTCGGGTCGAGTCCACGGGAACGGTAAAGAGGGTTTAGACCAAGTTTCACCTAAGGACTTGACTAGGTCTCAAGGCTAAACTAAACTAGACCGATAAGAAGGGGAATAAACTATGACTAGGGACGAACTAGGTATAACAACCAAGGCTAAAGGAACCAACTAACTAGAGGATTAATAGCAAAGAAGAAGAAGAAACAAATAAGAAAAGAACTAGGATTAGGTCGGTGTGGACATGACATAGGTCCACTCCGACGCGGCCACGCGCGGGTTTGGGTAGGCGAATGAATTTCCATATGAGAATGGATCGAATTGGAATTTAGGTCTATGTGGAGTCTCCACCGAATTTTGTGGTTATTCGGAACCATTCGAGCCCACTCTATGTCGTAGTGTTCCGTATACAAAATACGGCCCATTTCCGATGTCAGAGTTTATTGGGCTCGTCCCTTTGCATTTGATACCGATACCGACATTATCGGATATCGTGTATTGAATGACTCTCGTGCGCCAACGGTTTCGGGCATCCGGAAACCGAGGTTCTGAGTAAAGGGTGAGGGTATGTGTTGGGAAGCCCACAAAGGACACCCAACCCCGCCCACACATTAGCGGCCTCTACTAAGAATTCGAATGACTTACAATACGCGCGTTAGTAAAACGGGAAAAAATGCTTATGCAAACATTATTTTTCCTAGGCATGTGAATGAAATTGAAACGTGGGTTTCTATGTCAATTTAATGCAATTAATTCTACGTCAAAGTGGAATTTTAGCATGCGGGTTCATTTAGTCAATAAACGAACAATAATTAGATTGACAAGAGAAATAACAAACGCGTTAGTAACGATGTAATAATATAACGACTAACAACGGTTTGTGCAAATATGAGATGAGATGAAAAGATGCAAATATGGGATGCATGGTTTGAAAAGATAGTATACATATGATTGATTGAGCACATGTTGACCTAAGTCGTAAAATACTATCGAGTTTGAGAAATAGAAGAATTTACGACTCGTGTTTTAGTCGTTATGAGGCCACTCGATCGAGTGGTCGATGGACTCGACCGAGTGGACCCTAAAAAAACGATTCTGTTTTGCTTTGCATACCGTACTCGGCCGAGTTATTGACCAACTCGGTCGAGTACATGGCCACTCGACCGAGTCACTGTGAGACTCGATCGAGTGGGGGTCGTGATGAGCATTCTGATCCGGTTTTGAGGTGCCACTCGACCGAGTGGGCTAGGCACTCGGTCGAGTGCCCTCTATACGAATTACAATTCGTTTGTGAAAATTGCATTGATTTTAAAATCGCTTTAAAATTGCTTTGATTTGATTGTTGTGATGTGATTAAATTTTCTCCGCGTTTAATAATGCCATAATTCTAACGAATTGTTTTGACAATTATTTTAGCATCAACGAAAATTGCCTTAAATTGATTTAATGCGATTTAGAGAAATTGACTCTTTGATTAAATAAATAATAAAAATACTTGATTCCCTCGACTTCTCCGACATCGATAAATCCCTAGAGATTGTGATGTCAGATCCGTGTCAACGAGTTTCGACCCTTATTAAAATTGATTTGAAAATTGATGGATGCAAGATGGATGATGACGACGAAAATAAAAATGGATTATTGTTTAAGTTAACTTATCTCAATAATCAAATAGTCGGGGTATCGGAATAAGCGACCGGCAACGCTGTGTGCAGTACACTTGTATATTCGGGTTTTCTTATTCCGATATCCTTCTTATTCGACACAAATCGATAAGTATTTTAATGTTTTATACTAGTTATTATCAATATTATGATGCGACGAACGGAATAAAAGTAAAAGACGAGAAAAACGCGAAAAGAAGGACGAAGATGACGAAGAGAGAGAAGGAAGAAAATAGAGGGTTTTGACACCCTCAACCTACATGTTCTAGTCTCGGTGCGGACTCGTAACCGTGGCTTCTACACAAGAGTCTTCGAGGTTTTACGTAGGTTAAGTTATGGTGGCTCGGGATTGATTCCTAAAACTAGGTTTTAGGGTTTTTGCTACTATTGAGTTGCCAGGGTTTGATTAGGGTTTGTAAAGACGTAGTGTGTGTAAGTGTAGGGTTGCTCTAGGGTTTGTAAAGTAGTTAGGATTTGTAAGAGGTGTCAAAAGATGTTGCATGAGGGTTGCTTATATAGGCAAGGCTAGGGCATCCGAATTAGGGTTACTCGACCGAGTAAAGGGCTAACTCGGTCGAGTGGCCCGTGAAGCCTGCAGCCGGGCTCAAAACAAGCCCACTCGATCGAGTGGGTGGGTCACTCGATCGAGTGGCCCAACTGGATCGCGCAGGTCCGTTGACTTTGGACCGTGATTTTGACTTTGATGGACCTTGTGCTTGACTTGGACTTTTGATGATTGATGGGTTGTTTTGTGTGTCTCGGAAGCGACTTTGACCGGGGTTGACCCAATTGTGAAAAGTCGGTTTTACTTCCGGTGTCGGTTTTGGCCCAAATTAGTCTTGTTTGACTCGGAATGATCCACTGGGCCTGGATTCGAGGTCTGTTTGGTGAGATTTGTACTCCGTAAGTGTGTTAGCCAGCGATTAATGGATTTGACCCCGTATCCGAGCGCATAGAGACACGTTAGCGTCCGATCATCATCGAGTGTTTTTTGGGAAACTGCCATAGACACCTGGCGGTCAAAATGCGGGTGTCTACAGAACCCCCACTCTGACTGAGGCTTGGACAGGGCGAAAGTCAGAGTAGCTACCAAGCCTGTTAAGACCTGGTAGACTTCCGTTCGGGTCGTTTATAGTCCACTAGACTCGCGTGAAGGGCTCGCCAGCCGTAAGACAGAGATCATACATGCGCGGGATAATCGTATTCCGTGGGGAATTTGGGCTTGTCGCGTAAGCCCTGGGTATGCCTGTGTGTTGGCCCATCCCGTGATATCCCGGAAAATGCTGCTGGGGAGATTTGATGGTTTGCATGTCCCTGTTTGAGTCGTACCTGTATAAGTTACATAAAATGCATGCAACATGTAGGTAGTAAAATGACTCGTGCTGGGGAAAATGACTTTGAAATTTTGAAATTTTGAAATTTTGAAATCGACTCCTAAAGAAATTAGGAAAGTTCGGGATGATTATTTCTTTGCTAGTATTGGGACTAGGCTTGTGGGTTAATTCCCTTTTGGAATTAGGAAACTTTTCCGAGAAGTGATATGGAAAGAGATTTGCAAGGCTAATGCTATATATAGCCCCCAATGCTCTTGATTTTCTTCATAATTCCATCACAAGAAAATCTTTTATTTCCCTTAAGGCAAAAAGAAAGTCTCTTTATCCTCTTAAGAAATCCATCATGGGAATCGATAGATTGAGTGCTATGTTGCAGGCGTGGTCCCGTCAATTTAGGGATGCTGATAGGGTGGTTTTGAATCAGACGGGTATAACTCAGCTGTACCCGTTTCGTTAGATGGTGGTTGATCGTTACTTCTTGGATGCTTGCTTGGCTTACTGGGATGACATATATCATGTCTTTGCTTTCCCTCGGGGCGAAATCTGTCCTTTACCTGAGGAGATCGCGGCTATAGGAGGATGGAACCCGATGCTCCGCTCTGTCGTCCCGTATTCAGTCCATGACCGGAGGAGGAAGCTTCGAGAATTTTTTGGGCTTTCCCACAACGAGGTGTCTCGCATGACCCAGGATGACAACACCATCTCCTTGATCGATCTGGCTGAAAAGTTTATGAACCCACACGATGTCCGGGTGAGATCAGTTCATAGCCGTAGGGCTTTCTCTTTTTGCATACTCCATGTATACGCCTTTGAGGGTCACATGGATTTATTGTCTTGTATGGGTCATATCCGTCTGTTAACCATTGTTGATTTAATGGAGACGGAGCATAGCCCAGCTGGCTGATCACGGGTGAAATAATCCAGGGCTTGGACAACCGCAAGAGGGATCAGTCCGTTCGTCTCACCGGAAGCACCCGTTCGTTGCAAGTATGTCGAAAATTTTTTATTTCCTTTTTTGCTTTTTTCGTTTTTTGAATTTTTCCGAGATTGGCTACTGTAGTGGGCACTCGACCGAGTCACCCTGGCACTCGACCGAGTGCCTTCGTAAAAAGCATTCTGTTCGCTTCCAGTGACGCCACTCGATCGAGTCACCTGGTCACCCGATCGAGTGTCGTCTGCTTCGTCTCAAGATCTAATGCTTTTGTTTTATTTTTTCAGATTTGGCTTTATGAGAGGCTATCGGTGATAGATCCTCCCCTTGATGCTAGCAACTGTCGTCATAACCAACTGATGACGAGGACGCGGGCCATCGATTTTTCTCGCCTGATTAGCCAGAAATATTGGGATGAGGTGCTATCAATCCACGGCGGGCGGCTGATTCGATGGGTTGTGCCATGGTGGCCCATCTACGTTTGATCAGGTTTGGACCCGAGGGAGAGGGCCCGTTATCAAGTCATCTTGTCCTTCAACCAAACGGTTCATCTTTACCCGGATCGCATACTAAGGCAGTATGGACGAACTCAACGGATACCATAAATAGAGGCAATTGTGAGTGACCCTACCCAATTGACCGATGGTATGTGCGATACTTGGGCTCAAAGGTGGTACACCCGGCATACTTGGCCCATTCCCAAATCTCGGCATTCGATCTGGGTTTCGGACTCGTTTATGAAGTGGACAAAAACAGGTGATGCCAAGGCCCGAGCTACATTGAAGGTTGATGAAGCCTTTAACCTGCTGAGAAGGGAGCAAGCTAAAGACAACAGGGAGTTCTTTGATGAGGGAGACAATCCTGCTACCCTAGTTTGTCTAATGTCTGGACAAACGAAAAAGGCTAAGACTCAAGCTTAAGGGTCCGGTGCTAAAGGTGCTCGGGGGAAAGTGGGCTCCCAGACGGACTTGGTGATGGGTAGGATTTTTCGTGAATCCCAACCGTCAAACAAAACCGGCTATACCTAGTGGGTAGCTAGGGTAAGTCGGGTCGAATCCACAGGGACGGGAGGTCGGACTAAGGTATGCTACGGTTCTAGACTAGGTTCGAGACGAGCTATTCTAAGGAGGGGGCTAAGGCTAAGCTAGGTCTAAAGCAAGAGAACTATCAAAGGAAACGGGCTAGGATTAGGTCGGGGTCAAAGGGGTAACGGAACGGTCGAAGGAGAACTAGAGGTGAAGGAGGTAGTAGGGTAATCTAGGTAATGCCCGGGCTCTCGCAACTTAGACTCACCTAGAGGTTCCACCTAAAACCCAACTCGGCGATACACAACACAATCGGGGTTACTAGCACGCTATAGGCCTAGGTCGAATCCGGGCTCTCGCAACTTAGACCGACCTAGGGGTCGTCCTCACCGGGCTCTCGCAACTTAATGAGGGGACCGGACCCACAAACAACTATCACCCACAAGAGAAAAGCAAGGAAAACAAGCATTCATAACTACTTAGTCATTCAAGCATTTCTACAAACATGTGATGTGCACCAAACCAAGAAGAAACCCAAATCTTCCACCAACATCTCTAACAATCCCTTAATCACCCAATTAACATCCTAATCACCTTACTAACCCTAGCAAAATACTACTCTAACATGACTAAAGGAAAACTAACACTAATAAGGTGAATCAACATAACAATCAAAACAAACAAGAAGAAACTAACAAGTACTATGAACTATGAGCAATCCAAACAACAAAGATTCAAACTTTAATGAAAGAACAAGATTAAGAGAAAGGAAAAGAAGATTATACCTACTAACAAGATGGAAGGAAGAAGGAAACTTGCATAAATGAGAAAAACCCAAAACATACATCCAAGTTTGTCAAGTTTGGTGGAGATCTTGAAGAATTCCCAAATTACAAGTACTAATCTAAGATTAACGATAATCTAAGGACTAATCTACACTAATCTATGCTAAAACTATCTAGGGTTTTGTCTCTAAATCTAACATAACATTAACATAACAAGGGAATAGTATATATAGGGTTACAAATGAAAGGGAGAAGAAAAGAAACAAAGCGGAGTAGCAGTGGCCCGTCCCGGCCGAGACGGGGTGGTCCCGGTCGGGACGAGGTCGGTCCCGGTCGGGACGAGGTCGGTCCCGGTCGGGACGAGGTCGGTCCCGGTCGGGACGCCACCTTCCCGTTCGGGACGAGCCACAGACAGCAGCTCCTTCAATTGCTCCTTCATCCCGGACGGGATGAGGCCATACCCGTCCAGGATGAGCCTTGTAGGCCTCCAATATGAACTTTTTGGTCCCTCCTTGCTTCTCATGGGCTTCCCATCGATTCTCGGGACTCGGGATCGGGTCTCAAAGGCTCGGGATTGGGTCCCAAGGTCTCGGGGTCGATTCCAAGGCATCGAGGCATCGTTCCTTTACTCCGTTGGCTCCAAAATGTGTATGTATTGAGTCGGAATTGCTCCAACTCTTCCAAATCGGTCTCGGGAACCTGAAACGAACTAAAGGAAGCATAAGAAGCCCATAAATCGCTCCCAAGGAGCGATTCTACAAGGAAAATGGGACCAAAACACTACAAAATAGGCACTACAAATGACACTTATCAACTCCCCCACACTTAACCCTTACTCGCCCTCGAGTAAGCACATACTATCTACTAAACTATCCGAGTGGGTATTAGCGCACCCTACGCCCCTTCAACTCACGCGAGTGCACTTAGAGGAAAAGTGCACTCCGCAAGGCAAGTTGGGTCTTGCGACAAAACTGTGGATGCAACCGGACACAAAACACATAAGCAAACAAACACACAAACAAACACATAGACGGTTGCACCCAAAACAAAAGAAATACCGCTTCCCTCTAAAAGTGGTGAATGAAACACCGGTTTAGGACTCGAGGTAAGTGACAACGTTCCCAAGCTAGCAATACAAATCAAGGTGAACTAAACCCTAATAGTATGACGATAAAGCAACAAAAACGTTGGTAACTTACCTAGGTCCTCCTAACTTTCTAAAAACGTACTACGGGACGATCGGCGGAGTGGAAAAGTGAGGAACCACGGTGTTAGTCGACACTGTAGGTAAGTGAGACCCCGCCCCCTTTAGCGTGAGTCAAGAGGGTCGTCCCATGTCTAAAACCGCCTAACTAGTCCAAGTAAAAAGGTGGAAAACATGCAAAATGAGGGAAGACCGACTAATGCCGCTATCATCCTTCCTAGGGACTCGGTCCTTTGGTAGGCTCTTCACGGCAAAAGTCGGAAAAAGGCTTATTTTTGTGGGGATTTCCTTTTTTGTGATTCGGGTTTTCTTTTGACATTTTCTCTTTTCTTTTGCATTTTTTTCTTTGTTTTGCCATGTCATTCTTTTTCTTCTTTTCTATTTTCTTTTTGGCTTTTGTGCCTATTCTTTTTCTTCATTCTTTTCTTTCTTTCATTTTCTTTCTTTTTTTTTTCTTTTCTTAGCCCTTTTTGGCTTGATTCGGCTTTTTGGCATTCCTTAGTAATAAGAAAGAGAGATCAACAAATTGCATTTTTATTGTGTGGATTTGTGTAGGAAGTAGGGAAATGGGTATGTCGGGATGACGTCTTCCCTTCATACTCACAAAAAGGGGAGAACTTGGACTAACCAAACGATCCTAAACACGGTCACCTAGGGGACGAGACTCGGTAACCAAGGCCTTTTCACACCGTGGGTGGTCATAATGGTCAAAAGTGCAAATCCCGTAGTAAATCCCTAGTAAGCTAGGTGGACACAAGGTAAAAGACCAACGAACTCATTGATTTAGGGCCATTCTACTAGGCTAAGGTCCAAGACTCGATTTACACTACTAAAAAGGGAAAGTAAACACTCGCACACTAGCCTCTAAACCGGGTTTTCGTAAAATGTTTACACACAAGACACACAACACAACACAAAACAAAGACACAACGAAGAACGAAAGAAAAAGAAGTAAAAGCAACGAAACAAAAACAACACAAAATGAATACATACACAACATAAATACCAACCCGATCATCCAAAAAGGCCACCAAAACAACCACAAACTTTACAAAGCTCCACCCGAGCACACCACAACACACATCTCCTCCAAACTCCACAAGGAACAAAGAGGAAAAAGGGATAAGATGTTACCGGGAGTCTTGAAAGCCTTCCAAAGTTAGCGGCGATTAAAGCAACCTAAAAGGGAGAGGGAGGCAAAGCACGCACACAAAACAAATATACGACACAATGACACAAAAAAGGAAAAGACACAAAAGAAAAATCTATTTGATTTTTGTGAAAATTTTTCAAATTTTTAGGGTTTATAAAGGTTTTTTCGGAAAAACTACGAAAATCAAGCTAACTACACTGGAATATCGCTCCCCCGCACTTAAATCGAGCCATGTCCTCATGCTCCATCGTAGGGTGCGGAGAGACAAAAGAAAAAGAAAAGAAACTACGAAAATAAAGCTAAAAATCAAAAATAAAGTGAAGAAAAGGGTAGAAGGTGTCCGGCCGGGGTGTAGTCAAGTCACCATGGGCCGAGACGAGAAAAAGATATGGATGGGGGAAGAAATAAAAAGAAGGAAATAAAAGGAAATGGGAGGGGAGGGCTAGGTGTAATCAAGTCACCTAGCCCGGATTCCGCCTAAATCCGACTAAATCCTCAAAAAAAAGAAAATGAAAAACTTGTAAAATTTGGATTTTTGAAATGACTCTCGATGTAGTCACATCATCGAGAGTCGGGAGCAAAATATACCAAGGCCCCGAGGGCCACCATGACACCATGACACAAAAGTGTACAAGGGGAAGGGGAGTAAACAAAGGAAAACAAGCAATAAAAGACGGAAAAGAAAGGATAGTTGTCGTACCATAGGTTAGCAACTCACTCTCACCATCGTCTCATAGATCAATATAGGTACTTGCTTGTCTTCATCATTGCTATTCTGCTTCAAGCTCGATAGGTACGCATGGTAGAGGTAGTAATGGTGCGAGGGGGGGGATTCGATGTGAAACTCGGTGTAAAGGGAAGAGAAATGAGGTTATTGTATGTAAATGAAGTGTAACGGCCATATGACATGAGCAAAGATGGGTAGGGAGGTTGGGTGGGGGTATACAATGGTTGGATGGGCTCAAATGTCAAAGAAGAGGCCAAAAGAGGAGAAAATAGACCATCCCGGTCGGGATGGATGGTCCCGATCGGGAAGACACACTCGTCCCGGTCGGGAAGCCACCTTCCCGGTCGGGACGGCACTCCAGCAAGCTCCAATTTTTGCACCTCCATCCCGATCGGGACGGCTTCTTCCCGGTCGGGATGGCACATCCTTCCCGGTCGGGAAGCTCCCTTCCCGCCCGGGATAGGTCTTCTTGACCTCCAAAACCCCAAAAACTTCACCGAAGCTTCAAAAACCGACTTCCAACTCACGATCCATGCTCTATCATTATCTACTCTCCTCTAGGAATCACCTTTCCTTCACACCTATCACAATGAACTCAAATACAACATCAAATTTCCTCCCTCACATCGCTCATCAAATATCCAAATGCTCAAGAGTTCCACAAAGGCTAACAAATCCTAGAAACCAAACTATACAAACAACCATAAACACAATTACAAGCACAAAAGAAAAGGGAAAAGATATTTACACTAAATAGTCTCACCAACAACGCCTCCATAGCCATCAAGAGCTCGAAGGAGTAAGTCAAATGCTCTAGCCACATCTTCAATTAAGCTCTCATGGCCGAGCCTAGCTACTCCCAAAAGTTTCCAAGTCGGAGGGAAGAAGCGATCATCTTCATTAGGATCGGGGTTATCGTGATCTTCCGGGTCTTCGGAACCAACATAGCTACGACTCTTATGACCATCCGGTAGGTATAGTGGTCTAGAGTCATGCTCGGCATTATGATGCGGGAGATCACAAGCTAGGGGTGTCGCTTCTTCTACGGGGTCGAGAGTGGAACTCTTTTCCACCGCCCGACAAGGATCCTCTTCATCAACCGTCTCACAAGACAAAGGGCTAGACATCGAGTGCGGTAGAGGAGGAGAAGGCATCAAGTTTTCTTCATTGGAGGGTTTAGGATCCTCCAAATTCCCATACAAAGCAAGTTCCAAGGCGTCTACTTCTTTTTCCCATGTATTGCGCTCCTTTTCACTCACCTTGTCAAAATGGTCATGAGGGGTCGTCTCTTCACTTGGGTTTGGATTGTCAACACCCGGTTCATCACGAAGAAAATCAAACAAATCCAACTTTATAGCCAATACATTGGCTCCCCAAGAGCTATCTTGATAACCATGCTCAACTCCCTCCTCATTGTGGGCCCTTGAAGCCTCAACTTCCTCTATTCTTCCCCTATCTTCACCGCCCAAGCAACACTCAACAATGGTCTCTTGATCGACCCCCTCTTCTTCATTTGTAGCTTCACAATCGGGTTGACTTACTTGTGGAGGCACCCGACCTTCTTGCCCAAATGAACCTTCCTCAACATGTTGTGGAGCTCGAGAGGCCGACATCGTGATATGAGCCATGAGTGCATTGATGCGAGCATCTTGCACCTCTATTTGGGCCTTGAACTCCTCCCTAACCCCTTGTATTTGAGTCAACAACAATTGTTGACCCTTTTGCAATAACATCATCATCTCATGTTGGCTCCCTTGTGTTTGGGCCAACATTTGACAAGTCTCAAGGATATTTGGTTGTGGCTTATGTGAGGGTGTTTGGTAGTTGTTAGGATGTGGGAACGATCCTTGACAACTTTCTTGGTAACCATAAGAAGAGGGTTCATAAGATTGTTGATGAGGTTGATATGGTTGGTAAAGTTGTGGGTTTTGGTAATTCGCCCCATAGTTGTCTCGTGATGATTGATGGTAGCTTGGACGCGCCATGTCCATAACGTCGCTCAGGTACCTAGGATGAGCTAGAAGCACTTGAGCAAACGTTAGTATCCTAGTGCTTTTGAGGCACTAGGAAGGGAGAGTAACACTCAAGAAGAGAAACGGAGATACACAAGGAGAAGAGAACACAAAAATCAAGAACAAAGTCCACAACTAAGCAAACAAAAGTCTAAACTACGCCGTCCCCGGCAACGGCGCCAATTTGATGGGTAGGATTTGTCGTGAATCCCAACCGTCAAACAAAACCATCTATACCTAGTGGGTAGCTAGGGTAAGTCGGGTCGAATTCACAGGGACGGGAGGTCGGACTAAGGTATGCTACGGTTCTAGACTAGGTTCGAGACGAGCTATTCTAAGGAGGGGGCTAAGGCTAAGCTAGGTCTAAAGCAAGAGAACTATCAAAGGAAACGGGCTAGAATTAGGTCGGGGTCAAAGGGGTAACGGAACGGTCGAAGGAGAACTAGAGGTGAAGGAGGTAGTAGGGTAATCTAGGTAATGCCCGGGCTCTCGCAACTTAGACTCACCTAGAGGTTCCACCTAAAACCCAACTCGGCGATACACAACACAATCGGGGTTACTAGCACGCTATAGGCCTAGGTCGAATCCGGGCTCTCGCAACTTAGACCGACCTAGGGGTCGTCCTCACCGGGCTCTCGCAACTTAATGAGGGGACCGGACCCACAAACAACTATCACCCACAAGAAAAAAGCAAGGAAAACAAGCATTCATAACTACTTAGTCATTCAAGCATTTCTACAAACATGTGATGTGCACCAAACCAAGAAGAAACCCAAATCTTCCACCAACATCTCTAACAATCCCTTAATCACCCAATTAACACCCTAATCACCTTACTAACCTTAGCAAAATACTACTCTAACATGACTAAAGGAAAACTAACACTAATAAGGTGAATCAACATAACAATCAAAACAAACAAGAAGAAACTAACAAGTACTATGAACTATGAGCAATCCAAACAACAAAGATTCAAACTTTAATGAAAGAACAAGATTAAGAGAAAGGAAAAGAAGATTATACCTACTAACAAGATGGAAGGAAGAAGGAAACTTGCATAAATGAGAAAAACCCAAAACATACATCCAAGTTTGTCAAGCTTGGTGGAGATCTTGAAGAATTCCCAAATTACAAGTACTAATCTAAGATTAACGATAATCTAAGGACTAATCTACACTAATCTATGCTAAAACTATCTAGGGTTTTGTCTCTAAATCTAACATAACATTAACATAACAAGGGAAGAGTATATATAGGGTTACAAATGAAAGGGAGAAGAAAAGAAACAAAGCGGAGTAGCAGTGGCCCGTCCCGGCCGAGACGGGGTGGTCCCGGTCGGGACGAGGTCGGTCCCGGTCGGGACGCCACCTTCCCGTTCGGGACGAGCCACAGACAACAGCTCCTTCAATTGCTCCTTCATCCCGGACGGGATGAGGCCATACCCGTCCGGGATGAGCCTTGTAGGCCTCCAATATGAACTTTTTGGTCCCTCCTCGCTTCTCTTGGGCTTCCCATCGATTCTCGGGACTCGGGATCGGGTCTCGAAGGCTCGGGATTGGGTCCCAAGGTCTCGGGGTCGATTCCAAGGCATCGAGGCATCGTTCCTTTACTCCGTTGGCTCCAAAATGTGTATGTATTGAGTCGGAATTGCTCCAACTCTTCCAAATCGGTCTCGGGAACCTGAAACGAACTAAAGGAAGCATAAGAAGCCCATAAATCGCTCCCAAGGAGCGATTCTACAAGGAAAATGGGACCAAAACACTACAAAATAGGCACTACAAATGACACTTATCACTTGGAAAGGAGACTGGGCCCTAGACTAGCCGTGCAGGACCGACTCGGCCCACGGGACAGGCTACTCGTGCATGTACGGGCCAGACTTGGGCCGAAGACTGTGATTGAAGACCCGTCATCCAAGAAGCGGGCTCGTGCTAAGGAGGTTCCCCTGGTGATTAGGGAACGCTCGTCCCCACCTCGACGACCTCGGGCTCCACGCGACCCGAAGGACAAGGGAAAGGGGAAGATGCCGGGATATTAGTCTCCTATTTTATTATTTGAATATTATTATTATTTTTGTGGTGTGTTTTTTTTTGTTTATGCCGTGTTTGGCATTTTTTTTTTTTTTTTGTGATTCCCAAGTTTATCGAGATATTAATAAAGACGTATTTTTGAATACCGTTCCCGTCTTTTCGTTTATTGCAGTGGTTGTACCCTTTTGAGGGGTTGCCTACGTATCCACAATTAGCGGAATCAAACCAAACGTAGTTCGAAATTTGACTTGATTGATTGATTTTTGCAATTTTCGAAATACATCAAGATTATTAATTCGAGATGTGCAACGGTAGAATAATTAATTCTAACTTATTAACTTGTATAAAATTTTGAAAATTTATAAAAAGGCTAAGTTTTATAAATTTTTGCAAATGACATTGAGATTGGGCTTATGGGTAGTAGCGCTTCAGCTGGTCCAAGTTGGTCGGGTTGACAAACTCGTTACCGTCCAGGTCCGTTAGCATCACCGCTCCTCCCGATAGGATTTTCTTGACTAAGTATGGCCCAGCCCAGTTGGGTTTGAATTTTCCCCTTGGGTCAACCGGTAGTAAGGCACGAACCGATTTTAGGACCAAATCACCTTCTTTGATTTTCCTGGGCCTAACCCTTTTGTTGAAAGCCCGTTGAATTCTCTTTTGATACACTTGAATATTATTGAGGGCCCGGGACCGCCGTTCATCCAAAAGGACTAGCGAATCGTATCGGGCTTGGACCCAATCTGGTTCAGGTACTTGGCTTTCAAGCAAAATCCTTAGGGATGGTACTTCTAGCTCGACCGGTTGGACTGCTTCCATTCCATACGTCAGGTAATATGGAGTTGCTCCGGTTGCAGTGCGGATCGAAGTTCGGTACCCCCATAAGGCAAAAGGTATCTTGTCGGGCCAGTCCCGATAATTCTCAGCCATCTTTTTTAGTATGGTGACAATTGTTTTGTTGGCCGCTTCTACCGTTCCATTTGTTTGGGGTCGGTAAGGTGAAGATGTATGCCTCTGAATTTTGTATTTCGCCAGTAATGCGGTAGTTTCAGCTTGGAAATGGGTCCCGTGATCACTGATAAATTCATGCGGGATCCCGTATCGGCATATAATCTTATTTTCGATAAATTTGGCCACGTGCTTGGCGTTCAAGACACGGTATGACTCGGCTTCTACCCATTTGGTGAAGTAGTCGATGGCCACCAAGATGAAGCAATGTCCTCCCGTCCCGGAAGGATGCACTTTCCCAATTATGTCTATACACCATGTCGAAAATGGCCATGGTGATGTTGATCGGTTGGGACGTGACGAATCCCTTCCATATCCTAACTAGGGTAGATAGGGTAAGTCGGGTCGAATCCACGGGGACGGTAAAGTAGAGTCTAGACTAAGGTCGCCTAAATACGAGACTAAGTCAACAGACTAAGCTAAACTAAGGTGATAAGAAGGGGAAGAAAGCTAGACTATGACTAAGGTAATGAGAAAACAAGTAAGGAAAAAGGGCTAGGATTAGGTCGGGGTCAAAGGGGTAAAGGAATGGTCGAGGAAGAACTAGAGTGAAGGAGGTAGTAGGGTAATCTAGGTATGGTCTGGGCTCTCGCTACGTAGACCGACCTAGAGGTTTCACCTAAAACCCATCTCGGCGATACACATGACAAACGGGGTTACTAGCGCGCTATAGTGGCCTAGGTCGCATCCGGGCTCTCGCTACTTAGACCGACCTAGGGGTCGTCCTCACCGGGCTCTCGCTACGTAGTGAGGGAACCAAACCCACAAACAAACTATCACCCACAAGAGAAAAGGCAAGAAAAACAAGCATATGCATCTACTAGTCATTCAAGCATTTCAACAAACATGTGATATGCATCAAACCAAGAGGAAACCCAAATCTTCCACCAACATCTCCAACAATCCCTTAATCATCCAATTAACACCCTAATCACCCTACTAACCCTAGCAAGATACTACTCAAACATATTTAAAAGAAAAAAACCAACAATAACAAGATGAATCAACTCAAACATCAAAACATATATAAACAATCTAGTGAAAACAATGAACTATGAACATAACAATCAACAAAGATGTAAACTTGGATGAAATAAACAAAGATTAAGAGTAAAAGGATGAGGAAGATTATACCAACTACAAAGGATGAAAAGGAGAACACTTGCAGAGAAGAAAACCCAAATAATTCCACCAAGGTTGTCAATCTTGGATGGATTCTTCAAGAGATCCAATAATACAAGAGTAAACTAAGATTAAAGAGTAATTAAGGACTAATCTACACTAATCTAATCTAATCTAACCTAAAGTAGTCTAGGTTTTAAGGGATCATGTCTAACATCCACTTAACAAAACAAGGGAAGAGTATATATAGGGTTACAAGTGGAAAGGAGAAGAAAGAAAGGGGCGCGGGGTAGCAGCACACTCATCCCGCCCGGGACGAGATGGTCTCGCCCGGGACGAGTCCTTCTCGGCCGGGACGGGCTCAAGTCAGGAGCTGGTTGGTTTGTGCACTCCTTCCCGGTCGGGAAGGCCACTATCCCGCCCGGGAAGGACCTTGTAGGCCTCCATTATGATCTTTTTGGTCCCTCCTTGGTTCTCATGGGCTTCTCACCGATTCTCGGGACTCGGGATCGGGTCTCGGAGGCTCGGGATTGGGTCCCAAGGTCTCGGGGTCGACTCCAAGGCATCAAGTGATCGTTCCTTAGCTTCGTTGGCTCCAAAAAGTGTATGTATTGAGTCGGAGTCGCTCCAACTCTTCATGAATGGTCTCGGGAACCTGAAACGAGCTAAAGGAAGCATAAGTAGCCCATAAACCGCTCCCAAGGAGCGATTCCACAAGGAAAATGGGACCAAAACACTACGAAATAGGCACTACAAACCACACTTATCAGATGTCATGGTATATAATAGGGAAGAAGGCATATGTTGTACATTACCAAAGATCTGACAGTTATGGCAGTGCTTGACGTATAACTGGCAGTCTGTTTCCATGGTGTTCCAGTAGTATCCGAGCCTCATGATTTTATGGGATAGCATATGGGCGTTCATATGCGAACCATTTTCACCCTCGTGGACCTCGGCCATGACCTTTTCGGCCTGTATTTTGTCGATGCATAGGAGGAGAGCCCCCGGTGCCATCTTTTTGTATAATTGCCCGTCGTCAATACGAACAAATTGAGTTGCTAATCTTCGCAAGGCCTTTTTGGCCCGATTTTCAGCTCCAGCGGGATATTCTCCCGTTGTCAGGTAGGTTAGGACGGCTTGATACCAAGGTTCTGGGTCAGTTATCTCGATATCTTGAATAGCATGAATGTAGGCCGGCTCTGACCGCCTTTCGATACAAATTGGCATGCTGGTCAGGTGGTCCGGGATGTTTAGTAAAGATGCTAATTTGGAAAGTGCATCTGCAAACTGATTTTCTTCCCGAGGCAGGTAGATATATTCTACTTTCTGGAATTGTTTCTCTAGAACCCTTACTCGTGCTTGGTAAGCCACAAGATTGGCGTTCCGAGTTTTCCATTTTTTGAGTGCTTGATTGATGACCAGTGATGAATCACCGTGGACCTGGAGGTTTGTTACCCCTAAATCAGCGGCGGCTTGCAACCCGTGAATGCATGCTTCGTATTCGGCTGCGTTGTTGGTCACGTCGAAGTCCAACTTGATGGATAATGGAGTGTGTTCCCCTCGGGGTGAGATTAACAGAATTCCGACCCCAAATCCCCGGAAGTTGGATGCTCCATCAAAATACAAATCCCATGTCTCGGTATCGGTATGGAATATGTCTTCATCAGGAAAGGCCCATGTATCAGTGTGGCCTTCTTCGGATATTGGGCTGTCAGCGAGGAACTCGGCAACTACCCGGCCTTTGATGGCTTTTAATGGTACGAACTTGAGGTCGAACTCGGATAACAATAAAGTCCATCTTGATATCCTGCCGTTGAGGATGGGCTTCTCGAATAAGTACTTGATTGGATCCATTTTGGATAAAACATGTACTTCGTGACTGAGCATGTAGTGTCTGAGCTTTTTAGTGGCCCAAACCAAAGCTAGGCACGTTTTCTCGAGCATTGTGTACTTGCATTCATACTCGAGGAACTTTTTACTGATGTAGTAAATAGCCCGTTCTTCTGATTCGACCGTCTGGGCCAGCATAGCCCCCATGGCTGTCTCGGTCGTCGTTAGGTATAACGACAAAGGTAAACCGTGTTGAGGTGGCATTAGTACCGGCGGAGCAGACAGAATCTCTTTGATTTTATTGAAGGCCGCTTGACATTTGTCGTCCCATAGCACCCGTTCCCCAATCTTCAGTTTCTTGAAAATGGGCTCACATACCATGGTTAGTTTTGAAATGAAACGGCTGATGAACTGGACTTTCCCGAGAAACCCCCTTATTTCCTTTTCGGTCTTGGGTGGTTGCATCTCGGTGATGGCCTTGATTTTGGCTGGGTCGACCTCGATGCCGCGTTGGCTAACGATATGGCCCAGTAATTTGCCTGACGTTACCCCAAAACTGCATTTCTGTGGGTTCAGTCTCATGTTGTATTTACGTAGCCGGGTGAAGAACTTTCTTAGGGCCGGAATGTGCCCGCTTCGGTCCTTGGATTTGACAATTATATCGTCTACGTAGACTTCCACCTCCTTATGCATCATGTCGTGTAATAAGGTGGTGGCGGTCCGTTGATAAGTGGCCCCGGCGTTGATAAGCCCAAATGGCATGACGGTGTAACAGTAAGTACCCCAAGGTGTAATGAAGGTGGTCTTACTCATGTCTTCTTCCGCCATTTTAATTTGATTGCATCCGGCATACCCGTCCATGAATGATAGAAGGGCATGGTCGGCCGTATTATCCACCAAAATGTCGATGTGTGGTAACGGAAATCATCTTTTGGGCTAGCATTGTTTAGGTCCCGGAAGTCCACGCATACTCACACCTTGCCGTCCTTCTTGGGTACCGGCACGATGTTTGCAACCCAGTCTGGATATTCAGACACTTGTATGAAACCCACTTTGAATTGTTTATCGACCTCTTCCTTGACTTTAAGAGACCATTCGGGCTTCATTCTTCTGAGCTTCTGTTTTACCGGTTTGCATCGAAAGCCTGAATAGTTTGCGCTGTCGGGAGATAGTCGGCATCAGTGATGCCGAGGGCCCTAGCGGTCCTTAGGGGTAGGACGTTCACGGCCGATCCATCGTCGATAAGGGTCATCGGGAGGTACTTACCTTTGCAGATGACCATGATATATAGGGCCAGATTATGGTTGGGCTCAAATGATGGCAGATCGGATTCGGCGAAGGTTATGAGTGGGCCTTCGTTCTTGGACTTGTCCTTGAGGTATGGCATAATGGTGGCTACCATTTCAGCGGGGGTAGCGTCTGAGTCGACCTTGATTTCATCGAGAGCCTTAGTCAGTGCTTCCCGATGAGCTTGTGAGCTAACCAATAGTTGCCATATAGTTAAATCAGCTCGAACCTTCTTCATTTGTTTGACCAAGGCCATGTCATTGCTTGGTTCCTCGGGGGTTGGTTCCGTCCTGGCAGGTTCAGTGACGGATGTTGGAGTGGCGCGCCCAGCAGTGGCGAGGTGGTTGGTGGCCAAGGCTTTGGACTTGGCTTTTCGGACTTCTTCTCTGGTGGCGGGGACAGCTTCCCCTTTGGCCAGGTACACATCATCCTCATCGTCAAACCATATTCCGTTGATTTGTGGGATAAACGGGGAAATGAGGTGAGAACAGTCAATTACCTCTCCCGTAAATATGGCATGGGCGCTGAACGGGTTTTCTTTGTTGCTCGGCTTGTCTCCGGGCAATGGGATTTTCCCGCTCTCGATAAGGTCTTGGATTAGGTGCTTTAGCTTCCAACATTTTTCAGTATCATGTCCGTTACCTCGGTGATACTGACAGTAGGCCTGAGCATTATAATATTTGGACCTATTCTCTACTGGGGCCTCTGGAGTTGGGCCTATTGGTTGGATCAAGCCTTTCGAGGATAGCCTTTGTAAGGCATAAGTATAGGTAGTCCCTATATCTGTGAATACCCGATTTGGTGTATTCTTTTTGGATGAGGTGTCGAGCAGATTTACCTCGTCAAAGATGCTGCGGGTTGCAGCTGCAGCTGTGGGCTTGTTTGTAGACGAACTAGCCCCTTGATAGCCTTTGGTAGAGGCCTTAGTCAGGTTCTCTAGCCTTAGGTCATCCTCGATTCTGGTGCCCATTTCAGTAAGAGCGGCAAAATTGGGGATGATAGCATATCGGAGATGGACCCGGTAGGATGGGAGGAGGTTCTTGACAAAGGCCTCCACCAGCACTTTTTCGCTGGGCTTTTCGACCATCTTCACACTCTCGGCCCTCCATCTTTGCAAATATTTTGTGAACCCTTCTTTGGACTCTTGGGCCATTACCTCCAGAGTACGCATTGTAGTCTGGATTTCAGTGTTATCGGCGTAGTTCCGAGCAAACTCGGTAGCCACATCGTCCCAAGTTTTGTATTTCTTGGAATCGAGATTGTAGAACCAAGCCTTAGGATGTTTCTCCAAGGAAGAAGGGAACAAGTGCTTGAACATAGTTGACTTCACCCCTTTGACCGCCATGAAGTCTTTGAAAGCCCGGATGTGGTGGACCGGATCTTCGGTACCCTCAAACATGGGAATTCCCGTCAAGTTGAGGTTAGCGGGTAGCTCGTTATCCAAAGGTGAATAAGTACGAGCATTCTCGGTGTGGATCGAGTTGTTCGTCGATAGGTGGACCTGTTCTTCGAGCCTACGAACAATACTAACCAGCTCGGCCATGGGCCCGGCGGGCTCACCTCCTTCATTAGGGACCGTCTTCTCTACGGTGCTTAGGTGGGTGGACAAAGTTGCTTGGTTAGCCTGGATGGCGGCCAGTTAAGTTTCGATCTTGGTCATGGCATTTTTCAACTCGTCCATTTTGCGTTGATGTCTGGTTTCGGGTGGCCTGTCTGTAAGAACGCCACGTAATCAGAAACTAGCCCAAAATCCCGAAATAGAAAGTACATCCCGAACGAGACTAAAAGGGAAATGACTCGGAAAAGAAACCTAGACGGGTGACTTGTGAAATGTGGGCCTTCCTTAGGATTCGGCGGGTGGGCCTCGTCCTGTTCGAAGGAAGGTTCACATGAGACATCCCCAGACTTTTGGACTCGATTGTGTTGACGGGCCTTCCTTTGTAGGAGTATGTCCTACGTAGGTGAGCCATGCCTTAGTCTAATAAGGCGGACTAGGAAGGGGAAGAAACTCGTGATGTAAGATCGACAGAGTTTCGACGCTATAGACCTTGACAACTTAAGACACGACCCGGCACTTGCTCAATACAGGAAGTCCTAGAAGTGGAAGGTTTTGAAAATTGATGATTTTTGAAGAGAGGACCGAGTAAACTCGGTGGATGACCCAAATTTCCGGAAAAGGACGAAAATTCATTGGGCCACGGGTTTTGAAAATTCGAGTTTTGATTTGGGCAGCATACCGGCTAGAAAATAGGCTATTTTGAGTAAAATCATAAGTCCTAAATTCGGTATGTGTCACGGGTTTTGAAATTGAATAGTTTGAAAAAGATGCAAATCTTTGAAAAATTGACAGTTTTTTGAAAACGACTCGGAAACCAAGTAGCACGTAGTCACACAAGCATTATAACGACGCCATGTATGCTCTATACTAAGTCTCGGTCGGTCTATAAGGGGTCTATACCAGTGTACATAGTCTAGACGTTGATCGGGACGGACTTCCTAAGTCGAGTTGATCTTAGAACATGCCGCGAAACACACTCGAATCGACTATGGACACCTTTTGACATATCCATATTGAAGTACATCAACGGTATAGTGGGACGTCGGTCGCGAGTACCGGCCCGGGAAAATATGGGTTATGCATGAACCGTAGAACTAAAACACGTATTGAATTTGTCAAACAATTTCTATTCGAGTCTCACCCTGAGGATGCCGATGGTAAGTCACGCATCAGTTAATCCCCAGCGGAGTCGCCAAATTGTGGACATGACATAGGTCCACCCCGACGCGGCCACGCGCGGGTTTGGGTAGGCGAATGAATCTCCATATGAGAATGGATCGAATTGAAATTTAGGTCTATGTGGAGTCGCCACCGAATTTTGTGGTTATTCGGAACCATTCGAGCCCACTCTATGTCGTAGTGGTCCGTATACAAAATACGGCCCATTTCCGATGTCAGAGTTTATTGGGCTCGTCCCTTTGCATTTGATACCGATACCGACATTATCGGATATCGTGTATTGAATGACTCTCGTGCACCAACGGTTTCGGGCATCCGGAAACCGAGGTTCTGAGTAAGGGGTGAGGGTACGTGTTGGGAAGCCCACAAAGGACACCCAACCCTGCCCGCACATTAGCGGCCTCTACTAAGAATTCGAATGACTTACAATACGCGCGTTAGTAAAACGGGAAAAAATGCTTATGCAAACATTATTTTTCCTAGGCATGTGAATGAAATTGAAACGTGGGTTTCTATGTCAATTTAATGCAATTAATTCTACGTCAAAGTGGAATTTTAGCATGTGGGTTCATTTAGTACAATAAACGAACAATAATTAGATTGACAAGAGAAATAACAAACGCGTTAGTAACGATGTAATAATATAACGACTAACAACGGTTTGTGAAAATATGAGATGAGATGAAAAGATGCAAATATGGGATGCATGGTTTGAAAAGATAGTATACATGTGATTGATTGAGCACACGTTGACCTAAGTCGTAAAATACTATCGAGTTTGAGAAATAGAAGAATATACGACTCGTGTTTTAGTCGTTATGAGGCCACTCGATCGAGTGGTCGATGGACTCGATCGAGTGGACCCTAAAAAAACGATTCTGTTTTGCGTTGCAGACCGTACTCGGCCGAGTTATTGACCAACTCGGTCGAGTACATGGCCACTCGACCGAGTCACTGTGAGACTCGATCGAGTGGGGGTCGTGATGAGCATTCTGATCCGGTTTTGAGGTGCCACTCGACCGAGTGGGCTAGGCACTCGGTCGAGTGCCCTCTACACGAATTACAATTCGTTTGTGAAAATTGCATTGATTTTAAAATCGCTTTAAAATTGCTTTGATTTGATTGTCGTGATGTGATTAAATTTTCCCCGCGTTTAATAATGCCATAATTCTAACGAATTGTTTTGACAATTATTTTAGCATCAACGAAAATTGCCTTAAATTGATTTAATGCGATTTAGAGAAATTGACTCTTTGATTAAATAAATAATAAAAAGACTTGATTCCCTCGACTTCTCCGACATCGATAAATCCCTAGAGATTGTGATGTCGGATCCGTGTCAACGAGTTTCGACCCTTATTAAAATTGATTTGAAAATTGATGGATGCAAGATGGATGATGACGACGAAAATAAAAACGGATTATTGTTTAAGTTAACTTATCTCAATAATCAAATAGTCGGGGTATCGGAATAAGCGACCGGCAACGTTGTGTGCAGTACACTTGTATATTCGGGTTTCCTTATTCCGATATCCTTCTTATTCGGCACAAATCGATAAGTATTTTAATGTTTTATACTACTTATTATCAATATTATGATGCGACGAACGGAATAAAAGTAAAAGACGAGAAAAATGCGAAAAGGAGGACGAAGATGACGAAGAGAGAGAAGGAAGAAAATAGAGGGTTTTGACACCCTCAACCTAATGTTCTTGTCTCGGTGCGGACTCGTAACCGTGGCTTCTACACAAGAGTCTTCGAGGTTTTACGTAGGTTAAGTTATGGTGGCTCGGGATTCATTCCTAAAACTAGGTTTTAGGGTTTTTGCTACTATTGAGTTGCTAGGGTTTGATTAGGGTTTGTAAAGACGTAGTGTGTGTAAGTGTAGGGTTGCTCTAGGGTTTGTAAAGTTGTTAGGGTTTGTAAGAGGTGTCAAAAGATGTTGCATGAGGGTTGCTTATATAGGCAAGGCTAGGGCACCCGAATTAGGGTTACTCGACCGAGTAAAGGGCTAACTCGGTCGAGTGGCCCGTGAAGCCTGCAGCCGGGCTCAAAACAAGCCCACTCGATCGAGTGGGTGGGTCACTCGATCGAGTGGGTGGATCACTCGATCGAGTGGCCCAACTGGATCGCGCAGGTCCGTTGACTTTGGACCGTGATTTTGACTTTGATGGACCTTGTGCTTGACTTGGACTTCTGATGATTGATGGGTTGTTTTGTGTGTCTCGGAAGCGACTTTGACCGGGGTTGACCCAATTGTGAAAAGTCGGTTTTACTTCCGGTGTCGGTTTTGGCCCAAATTAGTCTTGTTTGACTCGGACTGATCCACTGGGCCTTGATTCGATGTCTGTTTGGTGAGATTTGTACTCCGTAAGTGTGTTAGCCAGCGATTAATGGATTTGAGCCCGTATCCGAGCGCATAGAGACACGTTAGCGTCCGATCATCATCGGGTGTTGTTTGGGAAACTGCCATAGACACCTGGCGGTCAAAATGCGGGTGTCTACAGTCGGGTTCAAGGGTGATGAAATGATCAAGGAAAAGCACCAATGAAAGGGGTAGTCGAATTATCTAGGTATATTTCGGGCTCTCGCTACTTAAACCGACTTAGAGGTTCCTCGCTCTCACGCAAGAACCCAACCTAGCAACGAACAAGACCACAAAGAGAAGGCAAGAAAAACATGCATTTGCAACTACAAGTCATTCAAGCATTTCATCAAACATGTTCTATGCACCAAACTAGGAAGTAACCAAAACTTCCACCAACATCTTAAACAAACCCTTAATCACCCATTAAGACACCAAATTCCCCTACTAATCCTAGCAAGAGACTACTCACTCATATTCAAGATGATAACCACAACACACATCACAAAACAAGCATAACAATGGAGGTTCATGATATGAGATTGAGTATTATCAAACAAGAATGAACATAAACAAGAGAAAACTAAAGTAATGAATATTAAAGAGAAGAGGAATTATACCAACACTAGAAGAAAGTAAAAGATGAGAACTTTGATTAAATCCAACCCAAAGAAATGGAATTCAATGTTGTCAATAGAGAAATCCCCCAATAGGTCTTCAATAATACAAAGATTCAACAAGGATTAAACTAAGATTAAGGAGTAATTAAGGCTAATATACACTAATCTAGGCTAAAGTAGTCTAGGGTTTAGTGGGTAATGTCTCACATCTCATAAGATTACAAGAGGGGGTATTTATAGGGTTACAAGAGTGAAGGAGAAGAAAAGAAGAGTCACGCGGCTACAGCACTTCTTCCCGGTCGGGAAGGAATGGTCCCGGTCGGGATGGGCCATCCTTCCCGGTCGGGAAGCTCTCTTCCCGGTCGGGATCAAGCATAACACCGGGCTGTGTTATCCATAACACCAGGCTGTGTTATCCATAACACCAGGCGGTGTTATTGCTCTTCCCGGTCGGGAAGCTCTCTAGCTTCCCGGTCGGGATCAAGCATAACACCGGGCTGTGTTATCCATAACACCAGGCGGTGTTATTGCTCTTCCCGGTCGGGAAGCTCTCTTCCGGTCGGGACGGACGGTCATTCATGCACTCCTTCCCGACCGGGAAGGCTACTCTTCCCGCCCGGGAAGGGTCTTGTAGGCCTCCAATATGATCATTAAGGTCCCTCTTTGTTTCTCATGGGCTTCTCATCGATTCTCGGGGCTCGGGATCGAGTCTAAGGGGCTCGGAAATGGGTCCCAAGGTCTCGGGATCGAATCCAAGGCACCGAGTGATCGTTCCTTCTCTTCCTTGGCTCCAAAAGCGTAGGAAACGAGTCGAAATCGTTCCAATTCTCCATGAATGGTCTTGGGAACCTAAAGAGAGCTAGAAGAAGTATAAGTAGCCCAGAAATCGCTCCAAAGAGCGATTTCACAAGGGAAAACGGGACCAAACACAACAAATTAGGCACTACTAACTACACTTATCAGTCACTTTGAGGGGGTACTTGGAAGGAATCGGGCAACAAGCAGAGTTAGTCAGAGGATTGTGAGATGTGGGGCGATTCTCACTGAGGAAAGGGCAACTGGTATGTGCAGGGACGTGACTGAAGATGAGATTAAACGAGCTTTGTTTGATATTCGAGCAAATAAGGCTCCAGGACCTGATGGGTTTTCTAGTGAATTTTTTAGAGAAGCGTTTCCAAGTGTGGGTAGGACAGTGATTACTGCCATTAAGGACTTCTTTAAACATGGAAGGATGTTTAAGCAATTAAATGCAACAATACTTACTTTGATTCCGAAGAAGGAGAGGGCTGAAAGTGTTACAGATTATAGACCTATTGCGTGTTGTAACGTAATATACAAGTGTATTACGAAAATAATTTGCAATAGGTTGATGGAGAAAGTGCCCACTATTGTTAGTCAGAATCAAAGTGCATTCATTAAAGGGCGGAATATAGTTGATAATATTCTTCTTTGCCAGGATATTGTGAGATTGTATAATAGGAAAAGCTGTTCGCCAAGATGTATTATGAAAATCGATCTAAGCAAGGCGTATGACTCCGTGGAGTGGGAATTTATAAGACAAGTATTGGAGGGTTTACAGTTTGCCCCATGTATAATTCAGTGGATTATGGAGTGCATTACAACAACAACTTTCAGATTATCTCTGAATGGGTCGCAGTTTGGATTCTTTTCGGGAAAACGAGGTCTCCAACAAGGTGACCCGAGGTCTCCAACAAGGTGACCCGATGTCGCCCATCTTGTTTACGCTATGCTTGGAGTATTTGACGAGAATATTAGCTGTTACCGCTAAGCGTGATGGGTATAGTTATCACCCGCTGTGCAAAAAGCTGAGGTTGAATCACTTATGTTTTGCGGATGACATATTATTGTTTTGTCGTGGGGATAGAGAATCGGTTGAGGTAATGACGAAATCTTTTCAGGCATTCTCGCAGGCATCCGGGTTGACAATTAATAAGAGTAAATCTGAGATGCTAATGAATGGAGTTAGTAGTGATATTGCAGCCCAGATATTACGACTTACAGGTTTTCGCCAAGGTTCGTTTCCTTTCCGATATTGTGGTATACCTATATCATATAAGCGTATAGCGCCTGGTGATTGTAATCGACTTGTAGAGAAAATGGTGGAGCGAATTAGGGGATGGGGGTCCCGTAAATTGAGCTATGCAGGTAGATTGGTGTTAGTTAAGGCGGTATTATCACATATACAATCTTACTGGGCTAGAATTTTTTTGCTCCCAACTGGGGTGATGAAACGAATCATTGCAATTTGTCGGAATTACTTATGGACTGGGCAAGATACATATGAGAAAACTCCGCTTGTTGACTGGAGCACTTGCTGCAAGCATAGGAAGGATGGGGGATTAGGAATACTTGATGGGATCGCATGGAACAAGGCGAGTATTGGCAAATACACATGGTGGTTGGCAAGTAAAGCTGACCATATGTGGGTTAAATGCGTACATGCTATTTATCTCAAAGGAATGCATTGGAGTGATTATAAACCCTTATACTCAAGTAGCTAGACTTGGCGGAAAATATGTCAAATAAACGAATTGTTCAAACAAGCTTATGTTAATGATGGATGGGTGACTGTGGGCGGGCAGTACACTATTTCAGCAGGTTACAAATGGCTCCAAGGTGTTCAAAGTAAGGTAGATTGGGCTGTGGTTGTGTGGAATAGGCTGAATATTCAAAAGCACTCGTTCATAGCATGGTTATATGCGCAGCAACGGTTGCTCACAGCGGATAGATTGGTGAGATTTGGGATCCCTGTTAACCAAACCTGCTGCCTGTGTGGCGAGATGGATGAGAGTCATTCGCATCTTTTCTTCATGTGTCGGTTTAGTGGGAGATGTTTAGAGTTGGTACGAGCATGGTTGGGATTGGAAGATGTAAAGGGGAATATGATTACTTGGTTTAGGAGATGGATACATCGCTCTTTGCTTTGGAAGCAAGTGGTATGCACTTGTCTAGTTGCTCTGATTTATCGGGTGTGGCATGAAAGGAATTGCTGTCGTTTAACATTGAGTGTGCATCATCCGACGAAGATAGTTCGACAATTACAGGTTGATGTTCGGGATAGGATTAGGAGATATACGATGAGGGTCCCAACTAATGTAGACGCAAGTCTTTTGGAACGTGTATTTCGTTAATTTAGACTAGTGAGGTAGTACGATTAATGTGTGAGTCATGGTTTGTACGAGGAAATGTTCACCCATTATCAATATATACTTACCTTTACCAAAAAAAAAAATAATATTGCATCACAAGTTGTCAATGATGACAACACCAAAGGAGAAGAAAAAATAAGTACCATACCTTCTCCATGTCGAAAGGGATTCCCTACCTTCTCAGATACAGACTATGGTCCAGATGATCTGACTCCACATGTAAGAAGAAATAGTATGTTGATTATTTTAAGCCAAACAAAAATAAAATCATCGAAAAACCCTAATGAGCGATTTGCGGCGAACTGTGGATGATCGAAACAAATTCACGGCTGCTAATCCACAACAATGGCAAGGAATTCAGCGAGTAAGACAAAGAGTAAACAACGATATTCTTTGCAAAGAATGAAAGAATCATATAATAAGAATGCAGGTTCACCAAACTTGAGGGATAAGAAAGGGCCTAATGAAGATGACATACAACGAACAAAACCAATGCATGAGATCATGGGAATCCCCGGATTGGACTTCGAAGATGATGAATTGGTTGAGAGTAGCATCTGGATAACGCAACGAGGAAAGAAAAAGACTAACTTACAGCAGGAAAATCAGGTGAAACAAAACACTAGTCTGTTAGATAGTGTGCCTAAAACGACAAACAATGAGGAGGAGATCCTCCTTCAATTCTCAGACGAGGATGTTATTGATGAAATCAATTATTGGAAGAACGCAGTGTACTGTTACGTATTGGGGGCCAACCCTCCATGGGAGGTAATCCAAGGATACGTCATCAGAATCTGGGGCAAGCATGGTGTTGACAATGTTTCATTTTTACCAAATAGGATTTTCCTTGTACGGTTCAAGAATATAACTGGTAAGGAGAAGGTGCTTCTCGAAGGATATCACATGTTCGACAATAAGCCACTCATTGTTAGACCATGGACGCAAGAAACGAACCTTATGAAGGAGGATGTGCAGGTAGTCCCAACTTGGGTTAGACTACATGAACTCCCTCTAAAGTTTTGGGGGAAATGCCTCCCGTCCATTTCTGGCCTCACAGGCAAGTTTATTAAAGCCGACCATGCCACTACATAAAAGAAGCAACTCGGGTTTGCTAAAGTTCTAGTGGAGATCAAGGTTAATCAAAAACTGCCTGAAATAGTTAGATTCAAAGATGAATGTGGAGAAATCGAACAGATAAAAGTGGAGTTTGAATGGAGACCGATAAAATGCACACATTGTAACGGGTTGGGACATTCTACAGATAACTGCAGAAAGAAGCCAACTGTTAGAAAACAACAACAGCCTGTCAAAGTGTGGAAACCAATCCAACCCCAGATGAAACAAACAGTGCCAACTGTGAATGACACTCAGTTTCCGACCCTGATGCGAAGACCACAAGGAGGAGGATTGACTGGTGGAAATCAATCACAACCAGCAAGACAGGATGATGACACAACCATTATATCAATTCCCAATGTGCAAAATGAGCAGACAGTAAGCACGCCCCCTATTCCCATAACCATCATATAATGATTTACAAAATTGGGTTTTGGAATGTGAGGGGAATGAATGACGTGGATAAACAAAAAAGAATAAGTTATTTTCTTCAAAATAAAGAAGTTAGCCTATTTGGTCTTCTAGAAACAAAAATAAAAACAGTGAAGATGAACAATGTTATGGTTAATGTGTGTAATGGGTGGAGTGTAGCTAAGAATTGCCACCAACATCCAAGAGGCAGAGTTTGGCTTATCTGGAAGCCGTCTCACTTTGATGTTTGAATAACTCATACCACTGCCCAATTTATTCATGCTCAAATCATAGATAAAGGAGACAACTCAAGATTTGAGTTGTCCATGGTTTATGCGTTCAATAAGGGTGAGGAAAGGAAGGAACTATGGGAGCATTTGACACAAATGGCTAAGAATATTGATGGTCCTTGGATTATCTCTGGAGACTTTAACACTGTCACGACACCTGAGGAGAGGCTAGGCGGTGGTCCAAAACAGGAAGATATGGACGATTTTAATAGCTGCATAAGAGTTTGTGACATGGTGGATATGGGAGGAACGTGTGCTTTTTATACCTGGAATAATAAGCAAGATAGCCATCATCGGGTTTATAGCAGGTTGGACAGGGTTTTAGTCAACTCTGAATGGCTGAACTCTCATCCTAATCATCAATCTCATTTCTACCCTGAAGGCATTTTCGATCACTGCCCATGTGTGATTGCAAATGCTGCTATCCAACGAGAGAAAAGGTCAGGCTTTAAATTTTTTGATATGTGGACTTTGCATGCTGACTTCTTACCAATAGTGGAAGCTCAATGGAGAATGCAAGTGGAAGGAACTAAGATATTTAAAATAGTGAAGAAACTGAAAAATCTAAAGCGCGGCTTGAGGAATCTAAACACCAGAGCGTATTCTGATGTGGAATGCAGGACGATGAGGGCTTGTAAGGACCTAGAAGAAGTCCAAATGTAAATTCAGTTGGATCTTACAAACCAGCAATTGATAGACAAAGAACGAAGAGCTGCTGAAGTCTATCGAGAACTGTTAACTGCCCAGAATATCTACCTTAAACAGAAGGCAAAAGCCAACTGGATTAAGGACAGTGATGATAACACTGCCCATTTTCACAGAGCATTGAAGCAAAGAGTAAAGCAAAATGCAGTGTTCCAAATCACTGACATGGATGGGAAGACTCATGTTGATCAAACTGGAATTCAAGAAGCATTCTTGGCCTATTATACTAAACTCCTGGGGAGCAGCTCCGAAACTGAAAGAGTCAGGGAGGAGGTCATTGCCAAAGGAGCTACTTTAACTGATGATCATATTACTATCTTGGATTCCCAGGTGACAAATAAGGAGATTAGGGATATCGTCTTCTCTATTCCTAATAAGAAAGCACCGGGGTCCGATGGGTATACGAGTGGCTTTTACAAGAAGGCGTGGAACGTCATAGGAGAAGAGGTTTGTGCAGCGGATAAAGATGTTATGAGAACAGGAAAGATCCTGAAACAAATCAACACTACTACCTTAACACTCATTCCCAAATGCGAAAGGCCTATGGATGTTAAACAGTTCCGACCTATAGCCTGCTGTAACCTCATTTATAAAATTATATCTAAGGTTATCCGCAATAGGCTATCACAAATTTTACCGGACTTAGTCCAAGAAAATCAGGGAGCATACATCAAAGGGAGATCCATAATAGATAATATATTGATATGTCAAGATATTGCACATCGATATTCAAGGAAAGTCGCTTCCCCCAGATGCTTGATCAAAATCGACCTCCAAAAAACCTACGACTCGGTGGAATGGAAGTTTGTTGAGGACCTATTAACCCAGCTCAACTTTCCTAATCGATTTAAAGATCTGGTGATGAATTGCATTAACTCCCCTACTTTCTCGTTGAGCTTAAATGGTAATACGTTTGGATACTTCAAAGCACATAGAGGGTTGAGACAAGGAGACCCTCTATCCCCCTTACTCTTCACTCTATGTATGGATTACTTAACCAGAATGCTTACCTATGCTACCGAGAAGTGGCCATTTTATTACCACCCCATGTGTAAGCATATGAATTTGACCCATCTTATTTTTGCCGACGATCTGATATTGTTCTCGAAGGGGGATCCTAAGTCTATCATGCTAATTACGAGATCCCTGTCATCCTTCACTAAAGCCTCGGGTTTACAGTTAAATGCAGCAAAATCGGCCATTTACTTCAACGGAATGACTTCAGGACTGAAAGATGATATTCTTCGAGCTACTGGATTCAGGGAAGAGACAATGTCGTTTACATATTTAGGAATCCCTATCAAGACCAGAAAACTAACCAAGCAGGAATGCTCCGTGATTGCTGAGAAAATGGTTGCGAGAATTAGGAGCGTTGGTGCCCAAAAACTGTCTTATGCCGGCAGGGTTGTTCTAATCAACTCCATTCTCAATAATCTCCACACATATTGGTTCAATATCTTCCTATTTCCTATAGGGGTTATGAAGAGAATCGAAACCATTTATAGAAACTACCTTTGGGAAGGGAATGCTGATTATAATAGAATTCCTCTGGTTTCATGGGATAAGGTTACCCAACCTAAGAAGGAAGGAGGATTAGGCATAAAAAGGGTGGAGACTTGGAATTTGGCTGTTGTAGGAAAATTAGTCAATTGGATATATGAGAAGAGTGATAAACTTTGGATCCGATGGGTTGATCACAACTACCTGAAAGGTAGTAACTGGAATGATTGAAAACCTTCTAATGACATTTCATGGACTTGGAGATCGATATGCAAAGCTAAAGAAAAGTTGAAGGACGGGTATATCAACGGAACCTGGCTGCACTACCCAAAAGAATACAGCATTGCTGATGGCTATAAGTGGTTAAGTGGTACCGGGTCTGAAGCACCTTGGCACCATCTCATTTGGGAGAAGTGGAGTATACCTAAGCATGCTACACTATCCTGGATTCTGATTAATGGCGGGTTGAACACTAGAATGAAAATCGCCAGGTTTGGTTGCGGAAATGAATTGAACTGCTGCATTTGCGCAATGGAGGAAGAGACTACGCATCATTCGATGAATGAATGTGTATATAGCTTGAGGATTAAAGATAAGCTGATTTAATGGACTGGTCTTAATATGCCGAAACAGCCGGATTATGTCCTCGAGAAGGGAACACGGGGGAGGGTACAAGCGATGATACTCAACGCCTTTCACCACACTATCTGGTTAAAAAGAAATAAAGCAAAGCATGAGGGTGTGATGCTACACCTGGATGTTGTTTTCAAACAAATCCATCAAGAAATCAAGAGTAGAATTGACAGCATTCTGCAAAGTCCGAACAATTCCCATGAAGATATTAAGATACTCAATGCGTTGATAAGGAATTAGTCCCTAAACTTGTGCTAGAGATTTCTCTTGTATATCTGTACCTTGTTTGTACATTTTGCCTCAATGGATAAATAAAATCTCACATTTCACCAAAAAAAAAGATGGTAGAAGAAGCTCTTTCGGGCAAAAAGAATGAGTTGCAAAAGAAGAAGAAGAAGAAGAGAGACCCAATGTGGAAAAGTCCTATGGTAAATGAAGATGTGGAGAATGTGGATATAGAAAAAACTCCTATGGTAAATGAAGATGTGGAAAATATGGATATGGAGAATGTGGCTGTGGAAGCTACTACTGTTAGTACTGAACAAGTGTTCAATAACAAGCTTGTGGGGTATATAGAGAATATGGAATCTACTCCTGCGCATGCAATAGAAAATATTAACTTAGAAACACCTTATGCTGTGAAAAATGTCATTCCGGAGAGCCCAGATATTGTTGAAAACTTGGTCACTCCACCAATAGCGGGGAATGCATCTCAGAAAGATGATGACATGAATGAAAAAGAAATTGAAGTACAATACAAGAGGAAACAAGCAATACCAGCTGTTTTCAAATCTCCTTTCATACAAAGGAACATCAGCTTTTTGACCAGTCTGAGCGCCGAGGAGAAATATGTGACAGACTACGCATTTGCGTTAGATATGTCTGCAAGGTAAGCAACTGATTTACATAGTTAAAGCACTGTCTGTTTAGATGTACGTAAGGTACTATGTGATGCACATGTGTGAAATTTGTACATAGTTAATGCAGTGTCTGTTTTGATGTAGATAAGGTAAAACTTATTGTATATAATTCATACAACAGATATACATATGTAAATCATTGTTAAATGTGTTTAAATGCTAATAGTTTGAAAGTCATAGTTAAAATTGTTTCATATGAGTGATTGTTATACCAAAACTAATACACTAAAAACTTTTTAATTTTACAGTGAATGTCTCTTTAAGTTTGAAACCATTCAGATTTCAGGGGGGCAGCTGTTGATGATTACACGGTCTGAAAGTAAACTTGAGCAACCAATTTTAAGTCTTTGGGGGCTATTGATGAATGATTTGGATAAGCTATCATCTCCATCATCTGTCAAGCGTGTTTATATGTCTCCATTTGATAAATATGTGGTAATGTTATATATTCAATTAACAATGTCAATAGTGTAAATATATTTTTGCTCATGAATCTCTTCTAAACACTTCTTTAATGTTTCAGATTCCTACAAGTGAAATGCAGTTGGATGATGTGCAATTGGTAAACAAATAGATAATCCTTATAACCTTCATTCATTCATTCATTCTGAAAACTAATAGTGCGATCTTCTTCAAGGTCTTTTTCTGGAGAACAGAATTACCAGTTATTGTTGTTTACTGTGTAAACTCAATCTCAAAGTCATTTGAGATAATTCACTTTGGGTTTCCTCCGGAATTTGACAGCCAACTGAACAGTTCTGAAGCTAAAGATCTATATGTGAGGACACCGATTTATTGTTTTTACTTTTATGTACATTGAAATTTATGTTATCTTTGTTGAATACTTTGTTATATTTGTAGTGTAATTATCTCTCTAATAATTTCAAGAATAAGATCAAATGGGTCAATGAAGTGACAGACTATGGCATAATGGAATATATTCCAGATTTTAGTTCTCATCTGGAAGCTGACAATGGTATTTTTTTCAATGAGAGTCATGGAAATATACAATGGGAATAAAAATACTTTTACCCAAGTGTTCAAACCGGTAATCTTAATTATTCTACTTATATCATTGATACTATTTTATGTTTGATTATATTTCCATATATAAATGTTATTGATGTATATGTCCAGAGCAATGTTACACATGAAAAGTATGTAAGGATGATGAAGGTGCGGTATTGCCACAAAATACTAACCTCAACCAAGAATCAGATGAAAGATATTATTCTGAAAGATGCAAAAAGAATTTCAAGGAAACTTCTGTATGTTATAGACTTGCACTATGCTATCATATGACTACATATACTGCACATAATTAACATATACTTTGTATTCATCATAAATAAAAATATGATAAATTCTGTTCTATAACATTTCTCAGTAGGGCAGCGGAACTCTATGTGGAAAAAAGATTCAGTGATGAACATATTTGTCAACAATTCTTAAAAGAAATAAAGAAGAAGACCTTTGCAGGAAAGGTAAATGAGAAAAAGAAGGATTCATATGACAACATTGAAAACTCATATCGCGTGTAATACATTCTATCCTTTCCAATGTTTTTTAATTCATTCATCATATTTAATTTTAAATTTGTTGATTATTTGTACTAAATTATCTTGCAGGGAAGACGTTATGGAAACACAATGGATGAATGTAAGCCGAAAGGCAATGCAACCCTTGTTATTACCAAATGAGGAATTATATGATATGGTAAATGTTACAGTAACATTATCACTAACATGTTTTAATGTTATAAATTCAAATGCTGCTAAATAAATCTAACAAGTGTTCTTTTAATAGGCAATCGATATGGGTGGAATATATGCAACATTCGGGATGAGGGATACACTATTCATTCCAACAAAATCAGGGGGTAAATATATCAAAATTCTTGTACTTAAGTACTTTTTTGGTACATAATCTTACAGATGTTTACCTATTGTGTATCCTTTATTATAGGAATTAGACCCAGACAGAAATTCTACTCTGACAACGGCATACTGTAATGTATCATACTTGCTTGAAGATGGTAAATTCTTGAGAAAGGTACAACCATCTAATCTATATACTCTTATAGCATTAACACGGTTGGAATTTGTACATGTTTATAGAAATGTCTGTTTGGATGTACATAAGTTATTATGCGTTGCACATGTTGAAATTTGTACGTGGTTATAGAAGTGTCTGCTTTGATGTAGATAAGTTAATGTCTGTTGCACATATTAAAAATTTGTACTTTAATTAAAACAGTGTATGTTTTGATGTAATAAGTTAATATTTGTTGCACATGTTGTCAAAGCACAGTCTATTTTAATGTACGTAAGTTTATATCTGTTGTACATGTTCAAAATTTATGCATAGTTAAAACAGTGGTTGTTTTGATGTACATAAGTTACTATGTCTTGCGCATGTTAGAATTTGTACATGTTTATAGAAGTGTCTGTTTTGATGTAGTTAAAGTTAATGTCTGTAGCACATGTTCAAAAGTTATTCATAGTTAAAACAATGTCTATTTTGATGTACATAAGTTACTATGTGTTGAAAAACTGTATTAAAATAACTATGAAATGTATACTTTTTCAGATCTTTCTCCCAGTTCATATCGACACACCATCACACTGGATTTTGGTTGTGTGTGATTTTGAAGACTAAAAGAATTACATCTTGGATTCAAGTAAAAGAAAGGGTAACAAAGCACGAATTGACGTTTGCAACAAAATACTGACAAATGTCGCATACATCATTCAGAACTACTCCGGCTATGAACACATCTCCAAAAAAATGACGACAAATCCAATGGAGTATGTCAAAAATGCATTTCAACAAAGTAATGGATTTGATTATGGTGTTTTTGTCCTGAAGTGGATAAATGCATTACACAACAAAGAGAAATGGACAGACAAAGATTATTTTAATAACATCAATGAATTTCGTCGTCAAACATGCATAAATCTTATGCGGTGGGATAAGAACTTTGTTAGGGATTTTACAGTTAACAGAAAATATAAGATTTTTTTTAACTGTGTGTATGTAAACAGTTAGTTATGTAAACATTACTCCATGACAAGCATTTATTATATAAACATCAATGCTTTTATAATGTTCTCAGGTGGGTTGTGTATAGCTGATATGTACATATGTACATTACATAATAACCTATATACTGTACTTTGTAAATTGTTAAACGTACAACAAAATTAACCTATGACGTTCTTCTGTAAATAGTCAAAAATATAAAATGTACAGAGTAGTACTTTAGATGGGTTATGTACAGCTGATATAGAATTATGTACAATGATGTCGTAAGATGGGTTATGTACAGCTGATATAGAAATATGTACAATGATGTCCTGAGATGGGTTATGTACAGCTGATATAGAATTATGTACAATGATGTCCTCAGATGGGTTATGTACATCTGATATAGAAGTATGTACATTGATGTCCTAAGATGGGTTATGTACAATATACTCGTATATTAGTACACCCTTTTGAACAAAAAAAAGTAACTAAACCATAGAAAATGAATGCTGTACTAAATTACTCCATATAAAACGGCAGAAGAACTCGTTTACCTACGGTAAAAGAACCCATAATCCAAAAGGGTTTTCTTTTGAACTCATTAACTCCGTATATTAGATTACTACCTTTTCCTTATTCAAGGTCACTAATCCCGCAAGAAACTGAACCCTAAGAGGGTATTGGTGAACCCTGTCGTGGACATGATTCAAAGATGGGGTACTGAATCCTAAGAGTAGGGTACTGCATAAGACGGGAGGCAAAAGGGTTTAGGGTTGGATTAGGCGTACCCGCTTCGCGGCTCCGCCTAATCCAACCCTAAACCCTTTTCCTTATTCAAGGTCACTAATCCCACAAGAAACTGAACCCTAAGAGGGTATTGGTGAACCCTGTCGTGGACGTGATTCAAAGATGGGGTACTGAACCCTAAGAGTAGGGTACTGTATAAGACGGGACGGAAAAGGGTTTAGGGTTGGATTAGGCGTACCCGCTTCGCGGCTCCGCTTAATCCAACCCTAAACTCTTTTCCTTATTCAAGGTCACTAATCCCGCAAGAAACTGAACCCTAAGAGGGTATTGGTGAACCCTGCCGTGGATGTGATTCAAAGAGGGTTATGTACAGTTGTAGACACCCACATTTGGCTGCTAGGTGTCTATAGCAGTTTCTAAAAATCACCCGATGATGATCGGACGCAAACATGCTTCTACGCGCTCGGATATGGGCTCGAAACCATTAGTTTCTGGCTTGGGCTTTTCACGGAGTACAAATCTCACAAAACTGACCCCAAATTCAGGCCCAGTCGATCGTTTCCAATCAAATAAGACTAATTTGGGTCAAAACCGACACCGGAAATAAAACCGACTTTTAGCGATTGGGTCAAACCCCGGTCAAAGTCGTTTCAGAGACACAAAAATAACCATGCAAACATCAAAAGTCCAACCCAAATACAAGATCCACAAAATATCCAACCCAAGGTCCAAAAACCCGGACCTCTCGCTCCAGCTGATCCACTCGATCGAGTGTCAGCCCACTCGATCGAGTGGGCCCTCAAACAGGCCCGACTGCGTTGCTTTGGGCCAATCGACCGAGTCAGTAGGTTACTCGGTCGAGTAACCCTAGACGGGGTATGTGAGCTTTGCCTATATATATACACCTCTCTTGCATGCAATTAACAGACTTTTTTTAACTACAATTCTTCAACCCTAATCATACATCTTCTACCCTAAACCCTAGCATCTAGGAATCCAAACCCTAACCACCATAACTCAAATTACGTAAACCTCGAAACTCCCGTGCTAAAGCCACAACTAACGAGTTCTATCCGAGACTAAGAAACATGTAGGTTGAGGGAGGAAAATCCCGTTTTTTCACTCTTCTCCTTTTCCTCCTCGCGTCGTCCGTCTGTTTCGTCCGTCGTCGTCGTTTTTCTTTGTCTTTTTTTGTTATATCGTCGCATCTATAATATCGATATTAACTACTAGTATAAAACATTAAAATACTCGCTAATTTGTGTCGAATATGAAGGATGACGGAATAAGGAAATCCGAATACAAAGGTGTTTCACCTACGTGGCCGGTCGCTTATCCCAACACCCCGAATATTTGATTATTGAAGCGAGTCAATTGCAACAAAAATTGTCTATTTTTATTTTCGTCGCGTCTTCATCAATTCCTAAAACTATTTTCAAATAAAACACATTTTTTTTAGTTGAGTCGAAACCCGTTGACGCGGATCCGACATCACACAATCCATAAGGATTTATTACGATGTCGGGAAGCCGAGGGAATCAAATCAAGTCAAGTCCTTTTTAATTAAAGTAATCGCAAAGCATCGATCTATTAGATTCGATACCAACTCAATAGGTGGATGTCGTATCTAAACGATTTAGTCAACAAATCTAACTAATACGATTTTCGTTGATGCTGAAATAGTTGTCATCTAATTCGATAGAATTAATACGACACTATAAACGCGGAGATAATCCATATCATTTTAGTTTAATTTAAACGACTTATAGCATCTTTTTCAAATTTTGATCCAAACATTCGATATCGATTCAATAATCGAATATCGGATACGACGAGTATCAACATCTGAATCGAGCATAAATTATATAATATTTATGCCCGATTTGACAGAATTAGCAATCTATCAAAAATTAAAACGCAATTTCGAAATCAATAAAAATTGCAAAGCGAACCCTAGTTCGTATAGGGAGTAGTCGATCTAGTGCCTAGCCCACTCGGTCAAGTGGCACCCCAAAAATCGAGACAGAAGGGTTTTTTGACCACCACTCGGTCGAGTCTCGTAATGACTCGGTCGAGTGGCAGCGTACTCGGTCAAGTTCGTCAATAACTCGATCGAGTAATGTCTAAAAAAAGGGACAAGAGCTCTTTTCGAGGACCACTCGATCGAGTCCTTCAATGACTCGATCGAGTGGCCTCATCACGTCAAAACCGTGAGTTCCTTAACACTTTTCTAGTCTCGATAATACTTTTTTATGACTTCAGTCGACACGTGTCAATTCTATCACGTCGTCTACTACTTTTCCAAAACCATGCATCATATTTACATTCTATATTTTTCGCGAGCCGTTATTATCGTTATTACCGTTATTACCGTTACTAACATGTTTGCTTCTATCTTTGTCGATTTTATTTTCGTTATTTGTTTTATTGTACTAAAACGAATCTCGCATGCTAAATATAACTTTGAAGTTAGTATTAAATGCATTAAATCGACATAGCAACCCATTCAATTATTCGCATGTTTAGTTAAAACAATGTTTGCATATCATTCATCGTATTACTAACGCGCGTATTCGAGAGTCAAACGATATTTTAGTAGGCGGGGTTGGGTGTTCTTTGTGAACTTCCCAACACGTACCCTCACCCCTTACTCAGAACCATGGTTTCCGGATATCTGAATCCATTGGCGCACGAGAGTCATTCAATACACGGTATCCGATAACGTCGGTATCAGTATCAAGTGCAAAGGGACGAGCCCAATAAACTCTGACATCCGAATGGGCCATACTTTGTGCATGGCCCACTAAGATATAAAGTGGGTTCGAACGGGCCCGAACTCCCACAAAGTTCGGTGGCGACTCCACTTCGATTTAAATTTCAATTCGACCCATCTCATATGGAGATTCATTCGCCTCCCCAAACCCGCGCGTGGCCGCGTCGGGGTGGACCTATGTCATGTCCACAACAGTTGATATAGAATTATGTACAATGATGTCCTCAGATGGGTTATGTACAACTGATATAGAATTATGTACAATGATGTCCTCAGATAGGTTATGTACAGCTGATATAGAATTATGTACAATTATGTCCTCAGATGGGTTATGTACAGCTGATATAGAATTATGTACAATGATGTCCTCGGATAGGTTATGTACAGCTGATATAGAATTATGTACCTTATATAATGATCCTAAGTCCTGTAAATAATAATGAATACAGTGTACATAATTATTTATGAAGATATACAGTTTGCATTGTGTTTTTTAATTAAAAATATGATATACATAATTATGAATACAGTGTATATAACTAATGATTTAGTATCAGTACATTTTCACTCTAAGATGTAAATAAATGAATTATGTACATCTGATCTAGAATTATGTACAATAATATCCTCAGGTGGGTTATGTACGACTAATATAAAATTATGTATTGTAATATTCTCAGAAGGATTAAGTACAACTGATATGTAAATATATACATTACATAATGACCTATATACTGTGCTTTGTAAATTGTTACAAGCGCAACAAAATCTCTACTTTAAGATGTAACTAGATGAGTTATGTACAACTAATATAGAATTATGTCTAGTGATGTCCTCAGATGGATTATGTACAACTGATATCAAAATATAAACATTATTCATTGACAAATATGTACATCACAAGTTATCAACGTAATACAGCAGAGAATCAGTAGAGAATCTGCGTAATTCTTGATAATCGATTGTCTAATTTAAAACAAATATAATAATTTCTTGAATCAGCAGGTTCATAATAAGTTTTCTCTAAACGAATTGTTCAGGATTACAATCAAATCTGCAAGTGAAAATGACGACAATCAAATCAAGCATAGAAATCGTTGATAATCAAGCAAAGAATTCGTAAAATCAATTCTACGAACGAATTTACAAAGTGAGCACAATGAAATCTGCAACTTAAATGATGATGATCGAATGATGAATATCTTCAATTGAAATGATGAAGACGCTCGATTTTACGAGTGAGCACAATTAAATCTGCAAAGTGAAAATGATGAAGATCAAACGATGAAGATCTGCAACGGAACTGATGAAGATGATCGAATGATTTGAATGAAAAAATAAACAAATTTCTAGAGAGAGAAAGTCGACTAATTCAAAAGTAAAGGAAAGAGATGGCGCGCGTTTGTTTTTGTGCTCTGAATTTTGATCAAGCCTGGTCCGTTGATCTCAATCAGATCTAACGGCCCAGATTGTGCCCCAACGGTTGCAGGAAGTTAGGCTGCCTCAATGGAACCCGAATATATATATATATATATATATATATATATATATATATATATATATATATATATATATATATATATATATATAGAAAAGGGATCAAGGGAGTTTGGGTAAAAGTGGGAAGTTGGGAAGTTGGGTTTATAGCCCTTGATTTGGGTTGGATGGATGGCTTAGATGAATGATGTTAAAAAAAAAAAAAAAAAAAAAAAAAAAAAAAAAAGAGTAAATGTCAGTAACTGACACAGCAGCAGTGGAGAGAAAAGGAGAAAAGCAAAAAGCAATCCTTCCCTCAATCAAATTCTCACTTCTTACCACTCACTCCTTACCACTTGATACTCTCACATCTTCATCTTCCTCTTCATCTATCAAACAAAAAAAAGCATCACCATCTTCAAGATCCATTCATTCGTATAACTCCGACCATACTCCGTCAACTACTCTGACCATATTCCGTCAACCCAACATACTCCGTAGTAACTTCGATCATCATACGAAGTTATGTTCATCTTCATCATCTTCATCTTCATCTTCATCTTCATGCTCATTTTTCTTCATCATCTTCATCTTCATCTTCATCATCATGCTTCTTTTTAACACAACATGACGGATAATTATACCAAGGTATGTTTATGCATAAACTTTGATCATCTTCATTTTTTTAGCTTCTTCTTCATCTTCGATCATCTTCATCTTCTTCAAACTTCTTTTTATTTTTCATATCTCTTTTTTTTTGGTATTTATAAAATTATTCATCTTCATTATCTAAAAAAAAAAAGAACAACTTCATCTTTAAGATGAAGTTTGAAGATGAAGTTTGAAGATGAAGTTGTTCTTTTTTTGTGGGATGAATGGAGCTTGAAGATGAAGATGAAGATGAACAAGTCATTTAGTGCGTAATATTTTTGCAGAATTGCAAAGTCACACTCATTATGCTGTACAGTCACACTCATTATGTTGTAGAATCACACAGATGTACACTCATTGTAGTCACATATTTAGTTGTATAGTCATACTCATTATGCTATATAGTCACACTCGCTATGTTGTAGAATCACGCAGCTGTAGAATACCTTGGGATTAAGGTATCATTCGTTGAATCATCTTCATCTTCATGCTTGTTTTATTTTTCATACTTTTTTTTGTATTTGTAAAATTATTCATCTTCATTATCCAAAAAAAATGAAGGTTGAATATGGATGAATGGATGTTGAATATTTAAAGAATGTTTAGATATTTTCATTTTTTTAAAGTCATAGTCGTTCATTCATCCATATATATTCAACTTTCATTTTTTTTTTGGATAGTGAAGATGAATAATTTTATAAATACAAAAAAAAGGTATGAAAAATAAAACAAGCATGAAAATGAAGATGGTTAAACGCATGATACCCTAATCCTAAAGTATTCGAGAGCTGCGTGATTCTACAACATAATGAGTGTGACTATGCAACATACTGAGTGTGACTGTACAACTTAAAGTGTGTGACTATACAACTTAAATTGTGTGACTTTTTTCAGGTATTTTTTTTATCTACGTTCAAGTTTCCATGTTCGTCAAATCCCTACTTCCGAACCTCGATGATTTTCAGGTATTTGTTTTTATCTTTTTAGAGCATCTTTAAAATAATTAATCATCTTCATCCTCATGCTTGTTTTATTTTTCATTCCTTCTTTTTTTTGGTATTTATAATATTATTTATCTTCATTATTCACAAAAAAAATGAAGGTTGAATATGGATGAAAGAAAGTTGAATATTTAATGAATGTTTAACTAATTTGCTCTGATTCGTATGTATAATATCTTTCTAATTATGAATGTGACTTTGATAATGATGATTGAAGAATAATTGACTGTATGGCTTTTATTTTCCATTATACGGTTTCAGTTTTGTAGTCACGCACTTTAGGTTGTACAGTCACACTCATTATATTGTAGAATCACACAAATTCTTACAGTGATTAGTGTATGTAATCATCTTTGCTAATGATGATTGAAGTATAAATAAGTACAAGTATAATTTAGTTGTATAGTCACAGAGATTATGTTGTAGAGTCACACAGTTAAAGTTGCACAATCACATTCATTATGCTGTACAATCATGCAGTTGTAGAGTCATTGTAGTCATATATTCAGTTGTGTTGTGTGATTTAGATTGATTGTGTGTTTTGTTGCAGCGAAATAGTTGGTGGAAAGAGGAATGTTGGTAAAAGGGGCGGTGGGAAGAAGAAGGTCGTGGAAGATACAACGACCGACCACGTAATTGGACAATGTATTGTTGCGCACGTACGGGAGACCATCATTAAGCTCTTGTGTGTTTATGTGAGATAAAATATTTGCTTTAGGATGAACGTACTATGTGTAAATGATGTTTGGTGGGTTAGAATTTGTTTATGTTTGACGTACTATATGTAAAGGATGGACTTTGTCCAATGTAAATATATTTTCATCGCTATTTTCTGGTTTCATAATTAATCACGCGAGGTCTATAGCAAAATCACTTATCCTTCCACCTGTGTGACTATACAACATAATCTCTGTGACTATACGACTAAATTATACTCGTACTTATTTATACTTCAATCATCATTAGCAAAGATGATTACATACACTAATCACTGCAAGAATTTGTGTGATTCTACAATACAATGACTCTACAACTGCATGATTGTACAGCATAATGAGTGTGATTGTGCAACTTTAACTGTGTGACTCTACAACATAATCTCTGTGACTATACAACTAAATTATACTCGTACTTATTTATACTTCAATCATCATTAGCAAAGATGATTACATACACTAATCACTGTAAGAATTTGTGTGATTCTACAATATAATGAGTGTGACTATACAATATAATGAGTGTGACTGTACAACCTAAAGTGTGTGACTACAAAACTGAAACCGTAAAATGGAAAATAAAAGCCATATAGTGAATTATTCTTCAATCATCATTTGCAAAGTCACATTCATAATTAGAAAGATGATTATACATACGATTCAGAACAAATTATCTAAACATTCAGTCAATATTCAACCTTCATTTTAATCTTCGCAACAATACATTGTCCAATTACGTGATCGATCGTTGTATCTTCCACGACCTTCTTCTTCCCACCGCCCCTTTTACCAACGTTCCTCTTTCCACCAATCATTTTGCTGCAACAAAACACACAATCAATCTAAATCACACATACAACTGAATATGTGACTGCAATGAGTGTACAGCTGCGTGATTGTACAACATAATGAGTGTGACTATACAACATTAACTGTGTGACTATACAACATAAACGGTGTGATCCTACAACATAATGACTGTGATCCTACAACATAACGAGTATGACTATACAACTTCAACTGTGTGACTATACAACATAATCTCTATGACTATACAACTAAATTATAACATTAATTAAATATTCAATCTTCATTCATTCATATTCAACCTTCATTTTAATCTTCATTTTTTTTGGATAATGAAGATGAATAATTTTATAAATACAAAAAAAAAGGTATGAAAAGTAAAACAAGCATGAAGATGAAGATGATTCAACGAATGATACCTTAATCTCAAGGTATTCTACAACTGCGTGATTCTACAGCATAGCGAGTATGACTATACAGCATAATGAGTATGACTATACAACTGAATATGTGACTACAATGAGTGTACATCTGCGTGATTCTACAACATAATGAGTGTGACTGTACAGCATAATGGGTGTGATTGTACAGCATAATGAGTGTGACTTTGCAATTCTGCAAAAACATTACGCACTAAATGACTTGTTCATCTTCAAGCTCCATTCATCCCACAAAAAATAACAACTTCATCTTCAAACTCCATCTTAAAGATGAAGTTGTTCTTTTTTTTTAGATAATGAAGATGAATAATGTTATAAATACCAAAAAAAAAGACATGAAAAATAAAAAGAAGCATGAAGATGAAGATGAAGATGAAGCACGAAAATTAAGATGAAGATGAAGTACGAAAATTAAGATGAAGATGAAGCACGAAAATGATGAAGATGAACATACCTTCGTATGATGATCGAAGTTACTGACGGAGTATGTTGGGTTAAAAACGCAGTATGGTCGGAGTAGGTGACGGAGTATGGTCGGAGTAGTTGACGGAGTATGGTCGGAGTTATTAATGGTGATTATTTGTTGGGGTTTTGTTAGAAAGAGATAAATTGAGTTGAGAAATGAATTGAAAATGTGGGGTTTGGGAAGTGTATGAGGGAAGTAATGTAGGGATTGATTTGGGTGAGGGGATGTTCCCCTCTCTCCACTGCTGCTATGTCAATTGATTGTCTTCTTTTTTTTTTAATAATTGAACCCCATCCATCCACCATCCATCTTAGGATGAATGGATGGAGGGGATTAACACTAAGGGAGAGTTGGAGAGTTAGTAACTCCCTTGATCCCCCTATATATATATATATATATATATATATATCTAGGATCCTTTGAGGCAGCTCAACTCGCCGCACCCATTGAGGCACAATCTCAACCATTAGATTAAAATCAAATTAAAGGCTAAGATTAAAACAAAAACTCATACATAAAAAAAAATTCCCCAAATTTTTTTCCCGGTGAAAAAAATCGATATTTTTCGGAAAAAAAAAATTTCGAAATATTTTTTTCCAAAAAAAAAAAAAAAAATTCGGAAAAAAAAATCCGAATTTTTTTTTCCAAAAAAAAATGAAATCGGAATTTAAAATAAAATTGATGTATATAAAAACAATTTCATTGTACATAATAACTGTTTTAAGGTATATAACAATTCTATTATATCAAATAATTAAGTACATATGCCAATTATTTCAGTGTATATATGTTGATTAATTGGTGTACATAGTAACCATTTGAGTGTATATAACAATAACTATTTTACTGTTATATATTTAGTTCTTAAGTGTATATATGTATGTAGTGAGTTTAATAGCGTATATAATGAGTTTTTTAGTGTATATAACAGTTATTTTGATGTATGTTCCATTATTGATTAACTGATGTACATATTAATTATTTGGGTGTATATAACAATTATTTTACTGTTATATATTTAGTTCTTAAGTGTATATATGTATGTAGTGAGTTTAATAGCGTATATAATGAGCTTTTTAGTGTATATAACAGTTATTTTGATGTATGTTCCATTGTTGATTAACTGATGTACATATTAATTATTTGGGTGTATATAACAATTATTTTACTGTATATATTGAGTTCTTAAGTGTATATATGCAGTGAGTTTAATAGCGTATATAATGAGTTTTTTTAGTGTATATAACAGTTATTTTGATGTATGTTCCATTGTTGATTAATTGGTGTACATAATAACTATTTGAGTGTATATAACATTTTTTTATTTTTTTTAGTGTATATAACATTTTTTTACTGTATATATTGAGTTCTTAAGTGTGTGTATATAATGAATTTTTTTAGTGTATATAACACTTATTTGGATGTATGTCCCATCTTAATCTAATGGTTTAGATTGTGCCTCAATGGGTGTAAGGAGTTACCCTGCCTCACCGGAACCCACCTCTCTCTCTCTCTCTCTCTCTCTCTCTCTCTCTCTCTCTCTCTCTCTCTCTCTCTCTCTCTCTCTCTCTCTCTCTCTCTCTCTCTCTCTCTCTCTCTCTCTCTCTCTCTCTCTCTCTCTCTCTCTCTCTCTCTCTCTCTCTCTCTATATATATATATATATATATATATATATATATATATATATATATAGTTGTACATTGTAATCATTTTATTCAATCAATAATACAATACAATTTCCAATTCTAACACGATCGTGCTACAATTGGAGGTATTTTTCGATTTTTTTTCGCGACTTTGACTTATTTACACAATTAAATCGATTCATATCGTAGATCGGGATAGATTTATCGGTTTAGGTTGACTTATGAATCTCCGTTTCGCCGTATATGTCGTTAATCGAATGAAATCGAATTAGTCGACAATCAAGATTTATTATACAAATTGATGCAAAAAAAATCCAGAAATGGGTCGGGTCGAGTAGATTTTTCGACCCACCCATACCCGTCGATGGGTCAGTCGAGTGGATTTTTCGACTCACCCATGGGTGGGTTGAAAAATCTACTCAACCCGACCCATTTCCGGTTTTTTTTCCATCGATTTGTATAATAAGTCTTGATTGTTGACTTGTCGTAGATTAAAGTTTAAAATAAATGGACCAATGAGATCGATCGAAAAACCTAATATATATATATATATATATATATATATATATATATATATATATATATATATATATATAGAGAGAGAGAGAGAGAGAGAGAGAGAGAGAGGTCACCATGTGTCAGTAAGTCTATCTTAAAGTTACAGATGACATACGATAACGTTGCATTTGTTTAAAATTGATATGTAACTATAACATTCAGTTCTTTTATCACTTCAAGTGATAAAGTGCAACTTTATCACTCATCTCGTGTAACTTTAAGCACTTTTTGTATAACTTTAACACTGGAACTTATGACCTTAAAATAATTGTTGACCTTATTTGAACCTACCTCTCTCTCTCTCTCTCTCTCTCTCTCTCTCTCTCTCTCTCTCTCTCTCTCTCTCTCTCTCTCTCTCTCTCTCTCTCTATATATATATATATATATATATATATATATATATATATAGAGAGAGAGAGAGAGAGAGCTCTCTTTCTCTCTCTCTCTCTATATATATATATATAGAGAGAGAGAGAGAGAGCGATCAAGTGAGTCCTATTATTTTTTTTTGAGTCCATAAGTCCTATTTAGAGCCATTGATTTAGATGGGATGGAGGGTGGTGATTAAGTCTAGTAATTAAGGTAATAAATAACATATTTTGGAAAAAATATAATAAAATCCTCTCTCCTCCCTTAATTATCTCCAACCACCTAACTCACTTGATCATGTTTGATCACATTCAATTTTTTCATTCAAACTCACCCGCCTAACTAAAACTCTTCATCTTCATCATCCTAAACTCAATCTCTCGACTTCTAATTTCTTTCAAAACACACATCCGCTCATTCTTTCATCTTCAACTCAAGCAAGGCTACATTGAAGCAAGGCTACACACCTGTGTTACATTGACGTATTATAAGTGTTACTTTAATGAACAAATGATGTTACTCCAAGTAATTAATGGTGTTATTCTTTGTCTCGTGGTTAAACAATGCTATTATCATCAACTAGTTTTCGTGCCCGTGAAATTCAGGGGCTAGCAATGGTATATTTGTGCGACCTTTCTTTAGCGCAGTACCTTCTTTGTGAGCGTTTGTTGTCAACGTAGAGATCAATTGGTGAAAGAGTGAAAATTCTTAATGATTGTTTTGTTACGTGAAGTTGTGTGAACTCCAACTATAAGCGTAAGGTAAAGAACAAAACAATGCTAGTAAATAAGGAATGTGCGAATCTGGGTAAGGCACACCTCCAAATCTTGTTGAACCAATTGGAATATAGTTCGTGATAGTTGAAAAACGGTACTTAAATAAGAATCTTTTACTGTAATACGACACATTTAACTAATAATAATACGTAAATAATTTTTCAATCAATGCTTGTAGGCTGCTTAATTGTGCTCCTCTTAAGTGTGGTGTGATGTTTTTGGTCTCAATCGCTTTCCAACCTTGCTAATCCCCTTCATGTTTGTTTCTTTCGCTTTAGGTTCATCTCTGCAGTACATTGTAGACAGATTATGGTCAATTTGCGTAATGAAGCAAATGTAATGATTATTTGTAAATGTAATTTGTTTTGTAATTATTGTTTCGGACGCTCTGAATTTTCTGTTTTATGTGGGGTATTGAGGAGCATCTCATCTTCTGTCGAGTCTACGGTAGTATTTTTTTCCTTGTTTCTTTCTACACGCTGCAAGTTATTTTTTGTTTTTGTTGTGAATATCATTGACATTGTCAGCAGTTCGGTCATGTAGCAAAGGAAACTTCACTTTGCCTTTCTGGCAGCAGATACTAAATTTAGGTTGTCCGTGTTTGGTACGCTTACCAACTGACTCCTCAATCCACACAACCGCACCACAAAACTCACATGTCTCGGTAGGGCCGCCAAAGCACCAAGGTTCAACAAAAACTTCTATGAAAAAACATGGCAATAAGTTGCAAGCAAGGGACAATGTATGTTGGGGCTTTAACTGTATGAAAGCATACTTTTAGTGTTGCTGGTGGAGCCTGTTTGGGTTGGAGATTGGGTTGATGCATATGCACGAGTGAAAGAGAGGTTAGGTGATAAATGACATTGTTAACTGTTCTGAGCACAACAATAGGACAGCGGAATGTACCAATAGTTTCTATGCATTGGAGGTTGCTATTTGGTCCTCAGAGGCGGCGACCGACTACCGAACGCATCAGCAACAGGTTGAGCGTGACCTTTTTTAACGTTGGACCCCCTCTTCGCGGCACCGGTAACATCTGTTTTTTTTTTTTTTGTTCTTCCGACCCGGTCGACTCGCGGTGTTTCTGCTAAATGGGGGGCTGCAACTTGTGGCTGGGCGGAACAGTGGGTTCCTGTATATATTTAGTTACAAAAGGGAGCAAGGCGGCCAAATGGAATTAATAATTGTTTCTATCTAAGAGTAGCAGTTATGTAGGGCAGTAAAGTGTACCAATAATGTTGCGGGTAGGGGCAAGTTCAAGGGGCTGTTTGCAAATCGCTCGGCGACTGGGTTCTCCAACTTCAGGCGTGCTTTCTCCCTTCTTAGCGCAGGGCTGGGTTGTGGATTGAGCGGTAATATTTCCTGCCTTTTTTTTTCTTCAGGCTCGGTTGCCCAGTAGATCCCTCTGCTGATGTGATGTTTTTCCTCTTCGTACCCCTTCCTGACCGACTTGGAGGCGGTGGAAGTTTGGATTTTCTCATTTGGTCCAAAATATTTCTTCTTGAGTGTCTATTTCTCTTTGTTAGATGAGCGTATAAGCGACTAATGTGAGGATTCAACCCCAACTGTGGTTGTGGCTGCATTGGAGGCTGTGGTTGCGGTGGGGTAATCCTAGGCTGGGCAGCCCTTTGACTTGAGGATGTGTCGCCTCTCATGCTTGCAAGAATGCACTTTCTTGTAAATTTATTCATACGCGTCCGATTTCTATCAAGTCCAACGGCGTTGTTTGGTTCTTCCGCCGCCTGTATATCATCCATTTCACGGGCTAGTATTGGATTCCAAACTGCAAAGGCATGACCTGATATTGGGTGAGTAAATAATAAATAAGAGCAGGAAGATACAGACTATAAATCATCTATGTTACAATATTAATCGACTCTGCTGAGGTCAATAGTAATAGGCCACCATTTTGCTACAGGGCTCCGGAGATAGATATTTCAGAACTTGAGACTTTGTTCTCAGCTGGTACTGATGCAAGTGGTGGAGGTAAAGTAGGTTGATGCGTCCCCAACATAAATAAGCCAGAGAAAGTGCAGCTGGTAGTGATGTTCAACTATATGCTCTTATCTTATAATTGTATGGAGTATCAAGTGGTTATCTAATACTAACTGATTTTTCTTTCTCCTCTTGCAGGTTGATTTACGGAGAGCAAATAACTGTGAAATAATGCTTACGAAAATAATTTAATTGTTGTGTAAATAATTAATCGGAAATGCTTTGCTAGGTCAGGGTATACATATAAATAATTCAAATTACTAAGAATATACCGTACACAAACTCTACAGGAACAAAGCATGAACCAGCAAATTTCCGTGAAGGTAATAGAAGCACCTTCAATTCCAGTAATCTAATTGGCTCCGCTCAGGTTTGTGCAGGAATTTAATGGAGGAGAACTTTTGAGCTTCGGATGCCATCGTAATCGCGAGAAATTTAATGGAGGAAAACTTTAATGGAGGAGTAAATGAGTTGTAATGGAGGGCAATTCTATTTCGAGGTGAAGGAAGAGGGGAGTAAGAAGAGGAGAGTGGATTATTATGCATTTATTATACTTTCATTTAGGGGATTGGGATGACTTTAATTTGGCATGACACGTGTCGCCCTCTGAGAGCTTGCTATCCTAATTAACTAAGAAAGTATGACTTTTTATTGTGGAGGAGAACTTTAATGGAGGAGTAAATGAGTTGTAATGGAGGGCGATTCTATTTCGAGGTGAAGGAAGAGGGGAGTAGGAAGAGGAGAGTGAATTATTAAGCATTGATTAGACTTTCATTTAGGGGATTGAGATGACTTTAATTTGGCATGCCACGTGTCGTCCTCTGAGAGCTTGCTATCCTAATTAACTAAGAAAGGATGACTTTTTATTGTTTTATATAGATAGATTACTCTGACGCATTATATATCGTTCTTTAAAGAACGACAATCGTTAATTTGGTAATAAATGGTTTCAATCCAAGTTATCCTCAATTACTTTGGTAATCATTTGTTTAAACAACGCTGCTGTCCTTAGTTACTTTAATGCATTATGTCTGTTACTCTAACTGACGAAAGGTGTTACTCCAATAGAACAAAGATGTTACTCTAACTAATTGCACATGTATTAAATAAAATATAGAGTTAATTGCTACGTAGCACAGCACTACTTGTAAAAAAAATGTGTACAAAATCAGTTATTCTTGTAAACAAAAAAAAGAAAAATATTTTTATCATGACCAAAAACACAAGTATTCTCAAAACACATGTTCCTCCTCCTCATCTTCTTCAGTGTCTTCCTCAGTTTCCTCATCTTCGTCGTCGTCATCCACTTCATCCATCCTCCTCATCCTCATCCACCTTTATCAGTGTTGTCCTGTGCATTCGCATCACTTCCAATACCACCTGCACAAAATTAAACAACGTGTTACTCCCATGCAGCCAATGTGTTACTTCAACTCTTATGTTGTGTTACTCTAACTGGTAAAGTACGTTACTCTAACATCATCATCAAAAACTGTTTCTCAACGTTCAGTGTGTTACTGTAATTGCAATTAAGTGTTACTGTAACATTAATACATGTGTTACGCCCATGCAGCCAATGTGTTACTTCAGCTCTTACGTTGTGTTACTCTAACTGGTAAAGTACGTTACTCTAACATCATCATCAAAAACTGTTTCGTAACGTTCAGTGTGTTACTATAATTGCAATGGAGTGTTACTCTAATGTAGAGCGTATGTTACTTTAACATCGTGACCGCGTTCATAGAAAACAAAACAATATTATCAGTGGACCTCATTGAATACCCAAATAACAAACATAAAACTCTGGAATCAATATCAATTAACCATCAATATGAATCTATGATGAATGAAATGACAATGAAAACAATATCAACATGAAAATTGACGTAAAAAGGGAAGCCAAATCGACATGAAATATCAATTAATCATCAATATGAATCTATGATGAATGAGATGACAATGAAAACAATATCAACATGAAAATTGACATAAAAAAAGAAGCCAAAGCGACGTGAAAGAAATTTAATTTTTGTTAGTCGATCGCTGGATTAAAATTGAAGCAAAACGTGAAAGAAATATCAAAACGCACCATTGTTATACTCGATCAATTGCTTTTCAACAGTTGATGATGATGTCGCGCTCATTGAATCCATAGTAACGGGATTTTGAACTCAGATTTGATTGAATGAACGACGGAACGTGATGATGGAAGGTTTTTTTTTTTAGGTTTTGATGAATTTTGCAAGGTGAATGACTGAATGATTAATGAACGTGATCATGGGGTTATTGTTTCCTAAAATCATGGGAGCTATTTTAGGAACGTAATCTCCCTTTTTTTTAATGCAAATAATTGGAAGCATCTTGTTCATCCCTCCTCATCTCATCCAATGGATGGGATGAGGACTTGGGGACTCATATAGAGTAAAAGGACTCATAAGAGCCTTACTATATATATATATATATATTAGAAGTGGGATCAAGGGAGTTGGGTGTGGATTGAGAAGTTGGGAAGTTGTGTTGTCGGCCCTTGATTTGGTTTGGATGGATGGTGTGTTGTATTAAAAAAAAGGCAAGTTCAATCGCTCACAGCCTGACAACAGCAGTAGCAGCGTAGCAGTGGCAGCAGCAACTTTACCCTCTCTCACACTATCAATCACACCCACCTCTCTCTCAACCCAGTTCAAATTAATTCTTTTTAATCACCAATTTTTTTTTCTACTCATCAAACCACTCACTCTCCTCACTCTCTACATGCTTCATAATTTCAATATTTTGTCTTCATAAATTTTAACTCCAAATTTTTCAACTTTCATTCATCTTCATCTTCATCTTCAACATCTTCATCTTCAAGTTTTATTCATCCCACAAAAAAACTTCATCTTCAAGCTTCATTCATCCAACAAAAAACAAGAATTTCTTTATCTTCAAGGTTCGTTAATTAATCCGAAAAAAAAGAGAACAACTTCATCTTCAAACTTCATCTTAAAGATGAAGTTGTTTTTTTTTTTTGATAATGAAAATGAATAATTTTATAAATACTAAAAAAAAGAAGGTATGAAAAATAAAACGAAGCTTGAAGAAGATGAAGATGATCGAAGATGAAGATGAAGATGAAGATGAACAAGAAGCTAAAAAAAATGAAAATAATCAAAGTTTATGCATAAACATATCTTGGCAAAAAAATTCTAATTTAAAAAAAGAACAACTCATTTAGTGCGTAATATTTTTGCAGAATTGCAAGGTCACACACTTTCAGTTGTATAGTCACACTCATTATGCTGTATAGTCACACTCATTATGTTGTAGAATCACGCAGCTGTACACTCATTGAGTCACATATTCAGTTGTATAGTCATACTCATTATGCTATATAGTCACACTCGCTATGTTGTAGAATCACGCAGCTGTAGAATACCTTGGGATTAAGGTATCATTCGTTGAATCATCTTCATCTTCATGCTTGTTTTATTTTTCATACCTTCTTTTTTTTGGTATTTATAAAATTATGCATCTTCAATATCCAAAAAAAATAAAGGTTGAATATGGATGAATGGACGACTGTGACTTTCCTCAGTAACGACATTCAAAACAAATGAAAGTATTAATCACATACAAAATTAAATAAACATTCATTAAATATTCAACCTCCAAAAATTGTGACTTTTTTCAAAAACTGTGACTTTTTTCATTAAATATTCAACAAAAAAACATTCTAATTAATATATGTTCTAGTTAGAAATATTATTTTGATTGACTATAAAAACATTTTAATTAAAAAAAAATAACAACTCATTTTGTGCGTAATGTTCTTGCAAAATTGCAAGGTCACACACTTTCAGTTGTATACTCACACTCTTTATGTTGTATAGTCACACTCATTATGTTGACGTTCGACATTACGCACAAAATGAGTGTGATTCTACAACATAATGAGTGTGATTTTACAACATAATGAGTGTGATTCTACTGCATGGCAAGTGTGACTATACAAAATGAAAAACCAAAATCTGTCCCGGTTATACAATATTAGGAGTGTGACTATACAACTTAGCTAGTGTGACTATACAACAAGGCGAATGTGACTATACAAATACGACCACTTTTAGCTACAAACCAATGGGTGCGCAGCTGCGTGGTTTTAAAGGTGGAAGGATAAGTGATTTTGCTATAGACCTCACGTGATTAATTATGAAACTAAAAAATAGCGATGGAAATATATTTACATTAGACAAAGTTCATCCTTTACCTATAGTAAGTCAAACATAAAAATATTCTGACCAACCAAACATCCTTTACATATAGCACGTCTATCCTAAAGCAAACATTCTATCTCACATAAACACACAAGAGCTTAACGATGGTCTCCGGTACGTGCGCAACAATACGTTGTCCAATTACGTGGTCGGCCGCTGTATGTTCCACGATCTTCTTCTTCCCACCGCCCCTTTTACCAACATTCTTTTTTCCACCAACCATTTCGCTGCGACAAAACACACAATCAATCTAAATTACACAATAAATATGACTATACAACTGAATATGTGACTACAATGACTGTACAGCTATGTGATTGTACATCATAATGAATGTAACTATACAACTTTAACTGTGTGACTATACAACATAAACGGTGTGATCCTACAACATAATGATTGTGATCCTGCAACATAACGAGTATGACTATACAACTACAACTGTGTGATTATACAACTAAATTATACTTATTTATACTTCAATCATCATTAGCAAAGATGATTACACACACTACTCCCTGCAAGAATTTGTATGATTCTACAATATAATGAGTGTGACTATACAACATCAACTGTTTGACTATACAACCTAAAGTCTGTGTGATTGTACAACATAATGAATGTTACTATACAACTTTAACTGTGTGACTATACAACATAAACGGTGTGATCCTACAACATAATGATTGTGATCCTACAACATAACGAGTATGACTATACAACTTCAACTGTGTGATTATACAACTAAATTATACTTATTTATACTTCAATCATCATTAGCAAAGATGATTACACACACTAATCTCTGCAAGAATTTGTATGATTCTACAATATAATGAGTGTGATTATACAACATCAACTATTTGACTATACAACCTAAAGTTTGTGACTACAAAACTGAAACCGTAAAATGGAAAATAAAAGCCATACAGTTAATTATACTTCAATCATCATTAGCAAAGTCACATTCATAATTAGAAAGATGATTATACATACGAATCAGAGCAAATTATTTAAACATTCATTAAATATTCAACCTCCATTCATCCATATTCAACCTTCATTTTTTTGGATAATGAAGATGAATAATTTTATAAAAATACTACTTCCTCCATTTTCTTTTTATCTTCCCATTTACTTTTGCATATTTTTTTTGTAATGAATATAAAATAATAAATTTAAAAAATAGTGAGGGTAGAATGGTAAGTGTGGGTAAATAGGAAATAATAAAGATGGAAAGTGTTGTAAATAGTAAGGGTAGTATGGTAAAAATTATGGACCAAAAAGGAAAGAAATGAAATGGGAAGATAAAAAAAAGTGGACCGAAAAGAAAATTGGGAAGATAAAAAGAAAATGGAGGAAGTAAACAAAGAAGGTATGAAAAATAAAACAAGCATGAAGATGAAGATGATTCAACGAATGATACCTTAATCCCAAGGTATTATACAGCTGCGTGATTCTACAACATAGCGAGTGTGACTATATAGCATAATGAGTATGACTATACAACTGAATATGTGACTACAATGAGTGTACAGCTGCGTGATTCTACAACATAATGAGTGTGACTATACAGCATAATGAGTGTGACTTTGCAATTCTGCAAGAACATTACGCACTAAATGACTTGTTCATCTTCATCTTCATCTTCAAGCTACATCCATCCCACAAAAAAAGAACAACTTCTTCTTCAAACTTCATCGATGAAGTTATTCTTTTTTTTTTGGATAATGAAGAAATAATTTTATAAATACAAAAAAAAAGATATGAAAAATAAAAAGAAGCTTGAAGAAGATAAAGATGATCGAAGATGAAGATGAAGAAGCTAAAAAAAATAAAGATGATCAAAGTTTATGCATAAACATACCTTGGTATAATTATCCGTCATGTTGGGTTAAAAATGAAGTATGATCGGAGTTGTTGACGGAGTATAGTCGGAGTTATTAATGGAGTTTATTTGATGGGGTTTTGTTAGAGAGAGATGAATTGAATTAGGGAAATGAATTGAAAAGGAGACGAGAAGGATAATAGATGGGAGAGAGAGTAGAGGAGGGAAATAATGAAGTGATTAGTGATGGTCGATGGCTGCAGCATGTCAGTTTTTTATTATTTCTTTTTTTTATAATTGAATCTCATCCATCCACGCTAAGCAACTCTTGGTACATCATTTTCTCCTCACAAAAATGATCCTCACCCAAAAAATTAAATTAATGGGAGGGAGTAGCCAACAACGCCCGGTGAATCCCGTGATCATGTTAAGTCCAATTAAACTGAGTGAACTCAAATCAGGGAAATTGGAGTTTGCAGTGGGTTGACTGCTGAGTTGTGAGTTGTGATGGGTGAAGTAGAGAATGGAAGAGTAGACGTGTTCTGGGAGGAGGGTATGTTGAAACACGATCCGGGTCGGGGCGTATTCGACTCGTCTGTTGATCCGGGTTACCTGGATGTCCTGGAAGACCACCCAGAAAATGGGAGTAGAGTGAGGAACATGGTATCAATCCTTAAGCGTGGGCCCATATCTCCTTTCATTTCATGGCATTCTGGTTCACTTGCTTCCTCTTCTGACCTCCTCACTTTCCACACCCCTGGTATTATTCATTCATCACCTCACCTGGGTTTCATTGTTTTACTGTACTTAATTAACCCAATTTCAGCTCTAACAACATAATTATCGACCAAGATACTACACTTAATCATTCAAATGATAGCAGCTGTACTTGAGTATTTTAAGCAAACACCATTAGCTACTGTGGCCTGTGCGTGTATTATGCTACTTACACAGACTTGTTTGAAGAGTCGTACGCAGGTGGGTACCCCCAAGTGTCGGACTTGACTATTTTGTTGAAATTGATCATGTTTTGGGTCCAAAATGTCAACTGTTGGAGTGTCATGCTCAAGTGTCGGGCACGGGTACTGGAGCTCATATCAGGTGTCAAAGTAGCATTGTTCTGAGGGTATAAATTTGTGCTAATCAATAGTCGCCATAGTTCTTTAGTTATCACTAGTATTAGGGTCTAGCGATATCCTAATTCCAGTTTTTATCGGACTGTTGCTCAAACTCATAATTTGCAAAGAGATAATGATTTCTCTTTTCCCCTCTGGGATAAAATATTTAGCAAATCGGGGCTGGTTTAAACTAATTTATCAATTGTTGCACTTCCGTATATGATGGCTTGATGCTGCAGCTTTAACAATGTTTTAAGTGGTGTTTCAAGGTGGTTTCTATGACAGCCAGATCTAGTTAGCTTTCAATACTTCTACCACGTTTTAACTTGAGCATGAGAAGTATTTTGGTAGTTTTTATTGGTTTTGACGCTGTCAACGGGGTGGTATAGCCACTGTTTTGGCCTTTTGGGCGTGAAGCAGGGGATCATAAAGGATGGTGATGGTGATGGTGATGGTGATGGTGATGGTGATGATGATGATGATGATAATGGACTGTTGCTGTTCGATTAGTGATTAGATTATGATTCTTGGACAATAAAAGGATGATGATAACGGTTGGTTTTTTTTATTTGGGTGGTGTGGTTGTGTTAATTCTATGAAGGATGACAATGTTGACATTACATAAGTACAGGGTTTTTGGCTAGAAAATGCCGTGTTTGCTTGATGGCATATTCCTCTCAAGGAAAAAGCCAGCTGGAATGGCGTGCTTGCCCATTCCGTAACTTGTGTAAAACCGAGTCTACGGGAACACCTTTTTGCTTAATACATTAATTCATGCATCATTATAAAAACAGATTAGAGAGTGCTCCCTATTCTTACTACCTTGACAATGGTTATGGGAGTATGAGTCGGTGACATGACTATCTATCCTAGTGAAATAGTTTGTGAATTCAAGTAGGGTGCATACTTAAGTATGTGTATGTAATATGGCTCAGATCAGTCCACCAACGGCTTTTGTGTCTGTGTGTGTGTGCTCGCGCGTCAGTGCAATATCATTGTTGTGTTTCAATTTTGTTCCGGAGGTACATGATTTGAACAAAAATGGTACGAGTAGTATAATGTAATGATTGATTTTGTATTTGTTAGACCTTGCTTGTGGTCGAAAACCAGTGGCTAGATTCTATCTTTGATATAGTCAGATTTTCTATTTCGTTTGTGTTCTCATCTTTGTATCGAGCAGAACTATGAAAATTGCCCTTTAGTAAGTTGTACTCGTATGCAACCTCATGATCTTTTTATGCAATGCTGGTTATTTTTGCTTGGCTAAGAATTGTTTGATAATAACTTAATTACTACTCGTAGAATACATCAAGGAATTGGAGGAAGCGGACAAAGCTGGAGGAAAGATGATGTGTGCGGGAACATTTCTTAACTCCGGTTCTTGGGAAGCAGCTCGCCTTGCTGCTGGCACAACACTCGCGGCTATGAAGCAACTACTTGACGGGCACGGTAACATTGCTTACGCGTTAGTAAGACCACCAGGTCATCATGCTCAGCCTACTCGAGCAGATGGATATTGCTTCCTCAATAATGCGAGTCTGGCTGTCCACTTAGCTCTAAAATCTGGTCGTGCTAAAGTGGTTGTTATCGACATCGATGTTCATTATGGGAATGGGACTGCAGAAGGGTTCTATGGCTCAAGTGAAGTCCTTACCATATCGCTGCATATGAACCACGGTTCTTGGGGGCCTTCTCATCCTCAGAGTGGAGCCGTTGATCAGCTTGGTGAAGGAGTCGGGTTTGGCTATAATATGAACATACCATTGCCAAATGGGAGTGGAGACCTTGGTTACACATATGCCATGAAGGAGCTCGTGGTTCCAGCTATTCACAAGTTCCAACCGAATATGATTGTTCTGGTTGTTGGACAAGATTCAAGCGCTGTAAGTTGATCAATCCTCGCTTAGAAATAAATCAATTTATAATAACGCGTACCCCGTATCAGATAGACGGGGTACATGGTACTGCAGTTACGTAGGTACGTACGTGGTACTGCAATCAGATCTTGGATTGCTAATTATTTTGTTGCATGTATATTCAGTTTGATCCGAATGGAAGGCAGTGCTTGACAATGGATGGGTACCGGGAATTGGCACGGATAATACGAGGCTTGGCAGATTCACATTGTAAAGGGCAACTACTTATTGTGCAGGAAGGGGGTTACCAGGTGACATATTCGGCCTTTTGTCTTCATGCAACACTTGAAGGCGCATTGGATCTTAGAAACCCGTTGCTAACGGATCCTATTGCTTATTATCCGGAGGATGAAGGCCACACTGTGAAGGCTGTTGATGCTATGAAGCAATACTTCACAGAAAACGTTCCATTCCTAAAAGAATCAAAATAGTTACGTTGGCAATGCAAACCAGAATAATTAATGCTTCCATTTTTCTTTCTGATCTGTATGTTGCTTCCTGATGCTAGTTTGTACATGTACATGTATGTGTACGTACGTTAAGCCATCAGCGACCACAAACCAAAATTGCATTGTCAAAGCGACACTGCGACAGTTGGGCCAATTGCATCGACGCATCATTGCATTAAATTTGTAGAAATAATATGTTGAATGCATGAACTGTTCGTAGAAATGGAGTATACGAGATATCTAATCCTTACATATTAAAAAAAATCACCTTTTTTGCTCAGTTTTCACTGCCTTCCGGTTCCTATCTCCTTCCTCTTCTGCCTCCACCAGTTTCTATCTCTCTCTAACTTCCCCATCCCCAAACGTGTATCCCTTCATTTCCCATTAGCGGACAGAGCCTTAGCAGGTACTCCCAAAGCGAAACTTCAGCTGTTCGGATAGCTTATCCCTGAGAAGAAGGACAACATTAAAGATGAAGATCTCGTCATTTTGGGCTTCTTGTGACTGTGATTGTGATGTGTGATGTTTTGGGGTTTATGTTGTGTAGTCGGAAGAGGATTTGGCGTTGAAGCAACAGTTGGGATTGTATGTGAAAAGAGCTCAGGATTGAGATCCTGGATTGCAGCGTGCTGCTCTTGAGAGTATGAGGTGATTGGTTTTAATTATAGTTTGTATCTTCTTCGGTTTTTAGTTTGTGTAATTTAGGGGTTTAATCTGATCCTGAATGATGTGTGATTGCGATTCTTTGATAGAATTTTCACAAGTTTGGTTTGATCCTTCCTTACATATTGAACAGTATTTAGGCTGCATCCAGTGGATCCTCTGTGGACACTCGTAAGCTGGATGAAGAAACCGAGAATCTTGCTCGTAAGTGCCTGTGGACACTCGTAAGTTTGGTTTGAATTAGATTTTTTTTATTTGTTTGCTGTTTGAGCTTGTAAATAATGCTGTATTTAAGCGTGCAATTGAAATTGTTTGAAATCCTGTCTGGGCACACTTAAACTTGATGTACTTGGATTGGTTTAAGTGTGTTGTTATCATACTATAGTCAAAACTACTTGAACAAAAATATTCTATCTTGATTCTGGATGCATGACATCTGCAGCATTTCTGAATAATAAAGGAATTAGGATAACGATATGAGGTCGGACATCTCAGTTGCATCCGGGTTTTTGTATTAGAGTAGCCAGGTGAAGAGTTGTAACGATTTGTCTAAGGATACTCTATTCGTGACATATTGTTTACTTTCCTGCTCCTAATCGCTTACCTTACATCTTGAATTACATTCTTCTATTCCCAGCGTTTGACCTTTAACCCTTTGTAGAAAGGGTAGCGGGGAAGGGGATGATGTTTTCTGTCCAAGTCATTCTTATGTTTTCTCTTCGAATCTTTCTTACGTTGAATTATGTTTCATCGTCAACACCATCGTCAATTATTGTTGATTTCATTTGTTTTGGAGCTTGATTAGTTAGGATTCGTAGCCTGAATTTGATTGTTTGAGCTCTGATTTGTGTTTAATGTTGATTTCAGGCGTGAATTGAGTGTTCGAACTTTAATTTTATGTTAAATTATGATTTGTGGCGTGAATTTGAGCGTATGAGCTTTGATTTTGTGTTAATTTTTTTTATGGCTTGAATTTGAGTGTTCGACGTGCGAGCTGTAGGTATGAATGTATGACCTCAGTAGTAGTTGCATTTTTTGAGCTGGATTAGTTACGAACTGTGGCCTGAATTCGAGTGTTTGAGCACTGATGTGTGTTGAATGATGATCTGTGGCGTGAGTTTAAGTGTCTGAGCTTTGATTTGGGGTGAACTTTTGATTTATGGCGTGAATTTGAGTGTTCGACCTGCGAGCTGGAGGTATGAATGTATGATCCGAGTATTAGTTGCATTTGTCTTGGAGCTTGATTAGTTATCCGTAGCCTGAATTTGAGTGTTTGAGCTCTGATTTTTTGCGTTAATTTGAGTGTCTGAGCTTAGATTCTATGTTAAATTTTGATTTATGGCTTGAATTTGAGTGTCCAGCCTGCAAGTTGTAGCTATGAATGTATGATCACAGTAATAGTTGCATTTTTTGGAGCTTGATTAGTTACGATTCGTGGCCTGAATTTGAGTGCTTGAGCTCTGGTTTGTGTTAAATTACAATTATGATTATGATTTATGGCCTGAATTACAATTTGTGGCCTGAATTTGAGTGCTTGAGCTCTGATTTGTGCTAAATTATGATTTATGGCATGAATTTGAGTGTTTGAGGTTTAACCTCTGTCAATTTACATGAGTTTGTGTGTTTGGCCTGCGATTTGTGTACAAATTATTACTCATTCTCAGTAATATTTGCACTCTTTATTGTCATTTTTGGGTTTGGGAGACGGCTTTAAATGCTATGTTTGTTGTTAACTGTTTGCCATGTTGTGCGGTTCATGATGGGCATTGGTGGTTTATGTTCCGAATTAATGTTGATTCAACAATCGGAGTTTATTGTCCTTTTATGTCTTGGGAGACGGCTCCAAATGATCGTGTATTCTTCAGTCCATCCCATAATTTAGACCAACCAAAATACTCGTGTATTTTTCATTTGTCGTATGTTTTTTTATCTTTTTTGTTGTTTTGGTGTATATAAATTGGGTGTTAAGTTGATATTTAATACATTTCGGAAATTGGGCTCTTGATTTGATAGAGTGGGCTTCTTTTGATAGTTTGATTATAGCATTAGTTTCTAATGTATACAGTATATAGTGAATTAGCATGATGGTGTTCTCCCGTTGGAGTAATTGGGGATTTAGGATATTATGCGCTGATAAGTTTGGGTAATTGGGCTCTTGATTTGATTTGGTATAAGCACACAGTGACGATGTTTTCTGAGTTAAAAACTACGACCTTCGTGATTCAACTGGATGGTATGTTTTGCATTCTGCACGTTTTTTTTTGCTGGTGACAACCTCGTTATTTGAATAGGGATGCTTCAAGTTTTGTCGAGTATTGTTTGGTAGAGCAGTAGAGGTGACATCTGTAACAATATCTTGTGTCATTGCATCAGGAAGTATGTTTCAAGCTTGAGAGGCAGTCGTTCCGGATCAGTTGGGTCCATCTTAGATACTGTCGGTAAGTGATGTCTGCTCTACATCTTTTCTTGATGAAATTAATTCGACTGTTTGACGGATTCACATATGTTTCTCGTGTTCTCATTGTAATATCAGAGCTGTTATGGCGCTGTATCCTGCAAAAGCAACTACAACGAGCACTGGCTGTCGTTCTTGGTTCCATGTCAGTTGCAGTATTTCTGGCTGAAGCGACATTAGGGATACATCAATGATCTTAGGGATGGCCGGAGGCATGATATCTGGTTGCCTTTTGATAAACTCAAATTGGGATGATTGCGAGTTGCCGTTACTGTCATTGACCCAGATTAAATGGTAGTTTTACGTACTCATTTATCGCTTTAATAGATGCAGTTTAGCAATATAAAGTGAAAATTACGTGACACAAGGATTTATTTTGGATAGGTATTCCTGCTAGAATGCTGCATCATACATCACTCGCATTTTAGACCTCTGTTTCTTCAAGGTTTTGCTATTTGATTACTTTGTGTTTGGTTGATCGATCTAAAATTCTGCATTTTGACAATGTATTTTGGATGTTTTTGGGGGGGGGGGAGGGGTGGTTAGTTGCTGAAGAAGTGAGCTTTTCATAAGAGTTCAGTAATTATTAGTCGAATTAACTGGGTGAGGCTAATGTAGATGCCACTCTTCGGGATATGTAGTTCCTGGTGAGTTATTTTGGATAGATATTCTTCGGGATATGAGTTGGTTGAATTTTTACTGGGTTGGTGGATTTTTTTTTTTTTTTTTTTTTTTTTTTTTTTCAGGGTTGGAATGCCTTCACTTGCGAATCAGTATCCTACTTTTAATTTACTACTACAATTTTTGTCTCTCTTACATGGCCTGTTTTTTTGCTCATTTCGATGTAATTCTTGACTCAATTATCGATTTTGATCATTCGGAAACAACCCCTTGTGTCGCGAACTTGAGATATATAGAATACCCTGGATTTGCTTGAGCCTTTGAGGCACTGAGGTAATATTGTTGTTGTTGTTTACGGATTGTTCCCTGGAATTGTGAATTTATGATAAGCTTAAGATTTTAGTTCGTCTTACGTATGAGGCACAAAAATTCATAAGAGCAAACCTAAGCTTAAGACGGTCTCAAATGGTATTTTGGTGAGTTATAATTCGATGCAATTCTCGACCCAATAATCAATTTGGATCATCAACAATCCAATCATCAATTATCGATTTGCATGAGCCTTTGGGAATAAATCCAATTACAGGATAAAAAAAACAGTGATAATTAAAATCAGTCACAAAAGACTTGAAAATCAGTATAATAACTAGCTTAATTAAAATCAGTCACAAAAGACTTGAAAATCAGTATAATAACTAGCTTATAATTATATAATCAGGCTTCGATTTCGAACCTTGAGCACTTGATTGATCCCATGCATAGATCAATCTCAATGAAATTGTCTTCATTCATTTCACTCAGCATTTCCATCATGTTTGATGTCTGAAATGTGATTGTAATGACCATTTCTCCTGCTCATCAGTCCCATTATTATTAGTAGTATTACTTTTTGGAGTCGAGATAGTGACGGTTTGGAAGCGCTCTTTCAGTCAAGCTTTCCTCGTCTGAGATTGACCCGTCTGAGAATGTTGTTGAACTGTCATGACTCTCACTATCAGACATTGCATCTGATGAACTCAACAGCTGACTGTTGCTGACAGCAGGCTCATTAACTTGTACATCCTGTACCTCTGACGAAACACTCAATGATTTTTCTGTCAGTTCTGTGACTTCTACTGTGAGTTTTTGTTTCTTGGTTGATGTTGGTCGAGACCCGACGACAGGGAGGAGTATCATTACAGTTGAAGACGTGAGGATTTGACAAAAGACAGGAGTAATCCCAGGGTTGCGGCAGCAAACCAAGGTAATGCGTTTCTGATAATGCTAGAGTAGTAATAATATGCCATTTAAAATGATTTATATATTTTTCGAGACTGTTTTCTTAACAAAATTGATTTCTTGTTCCGTTCTGTTGAGTAGACGAAAGACGAAAATCTCAAAAGGGTTCAAGGAAAAGGGTTAGTAAAAGAGTGGAAAAATGTTCAACTGCAAGTAAACATTTGCCAGTTTAGAGTATATATATATATATATATATATATATATATATATATATGTATATATATATATATATGACTCTATTCTCTACTACTAGATCTCAAGATTCCATAGTGGACTTATTTTTTATAATTTTTTTAAGATACCTATCTAGGACCCTTCTAAATGTAAGATTGGGAAAAGGAAGATGCGTGTTATAAGGACCCTTCTAAATGTATGTATGTATATATGTCGTATGGGCAGGAACATTATGGAGGTTTGTAAAGGTTAATGCAAATTGGCAGTGAGAATAGATGACATATAGAACTGGAGAGTGATCACGGAGGTGTAGAGGAGAGGATCAGGGAGTGATCATGGAAGGTCCCAACAAGACGGTGATAGAGAGTAGATACGGTAAGGAACAAGAAACATGATGCAGTGATATTTATTCCACTTGCTATTGCTTTGATAATGTTAATTTTTCTTTTATTGTACATCTAACATATGGATGAAAGATTGATAAGGTATAGACAGTGTATAGTTTTACAGTCGGATTTATGATGAAAAATAATCATTTTAAAATAATTAGTGATCATTTCAAATTTGTAATACAAGGAAGAGGTGAATTGTCTTGAAATAAATCATTTTAAAAAAAATTGTTAATTTTTAGTTCGAACGTACAGTACAACGGTTATACACTATACTGATTGAACTTGTTTGAGATGAACTTGGGCAAGGTCAATTTGGCTAGACTTCTTTCCATCACATGAAGTATCACTTACGATTAATTATCTTCGGTTCTATCAATTTTGGTTCATCTTATATGGAATATAATTTGAAATAGTTAAATATAGATTGGATGGGTTATATCGATATTAGTTTAATATGGAAAATAAAGTTCAACAGCATTAGGAGAGAAGGAAAGAAGTATAAAAGAGGGTCAATTGTTTTTGAGTCGTGCTTTTTCCTAACGAGACTTTGCTCAATCCTAACGAATTTTCCTAAGTTTTTCCCGTTATACCCTTATATATAACTTTATCTTTTAGATTGAAATTCAACTTCACCTCTTTCTTTTTTACTCCATCAATTTAGATAATCGATCATGCCCGAATTCGATTATGAAATTCAATATCCGATAATATAAAATCGATTATTTATTTACCAAATTATTTTTTTAATTGTATTATTATTGTTTGATTAATTGTTTAGGGTTTAAAAAAGGATTTACATAACATAAAAAGGAAAAACAAAAAATAATTAAAAAAAAAAGGAAAAAAAAAACTAAAAACAGAAAAACAACAAATAACACGGGAAAAAGGAAATTTAAAAAATTTTAAAAAAAATTAAAAATAAAAATAAAAAGAAAAAAATAAAAAGAAAAAAAATCCCAACTATTACGTTACCCACCCCACCACCACCACCACCCCCACCACCACCACCACCCCCACCACCACACCACGACACCATCTAACCACCCCATCCCACCGAGCCAACCGACCCTCACTTGCCCACCATCCAGCCACCCCACCATCCAACATCGGCACCGTTCCGAACCCCACCCATCCCTCCACCGCCACCGCCCAGCCACCATTCGACCCACACCTCCGACCCGACCCCACCCACCTAACCCCCGCCGACCCTAGCCCCTGTAGACTCAACTCCGGTCATCTCAGCCACCGATTGGTGGTTCATGGTGCGTTTATGGGTAGGTGATTTAGAGAGAAAAACAAACCCAAACTCTTTGATGGGTGAAATGAGAGGGATAAAACGGTAAAATGTCGTTAGGATTGAGTAAAGGCTCGTTAGGAAAAAGTAATTTCGTTGTTTAATTGACTAAGAGTAAATTAGAAATTACTCCCTTCAAAGACGCGTTTATTAAAATTTACTCTCTTATGAATTTTTTTTAATATTCTACACCCAAATAATGGAAAATTTCAAAATTTACTTGCAAATCACTACTCCGACGAGTTAATCCGGTGAGTTTGAACTATTTTGCTTGTTTCCTATTTTTTATACCGAAAGTGTCCCTTTTTTCTTCCTACCCTTCTTTCCTCCTTCCCTTATGCTCTCATTTAGTCTGTAGACTTGTAAAAAAAAATGTCCCCACAATTGATTGATGAATGGATGCTCGAGTTTTGGGTTTGGTGATTTTTGATTTGGGAATTTAGGGTTATCCTGGGTTTGGGACTGAAAGAGTTTGGAAAGTCGAAATGAGGATGAGGTGGGGTGGGGGAGGGGCGTACTATTAATGAAGGGCATTTCGGTCAGTAAAATCATAAACTCATCAGAATGGTGATTTGCAAGTAAATTTTGAAGTTTTGCATCTTTTTAGGTGTAAAATATTACAAAAATTTCATAAGGGAGTAAATTTTAATAAACGCATCTTTGAAGGAAGTAATTTCTAATTTACTCATTGACTAATCAATAAATCTTTTACGAGACAAGTTCATAATAATTTATCATCGGACTTTTCTATAAGAGATAACTACTCATTAGGAATCACCCCTATGTGAGACGTATCACACTAATATTACCGTGAGACTGTCTTGTAAGGATATTATTACTCCCTCCAATCCTTTTTAATCTTCTCACTCCCTTATTATATGAGTTACCGTGAGACTGTCTTATAAGGATTTTATTACTCCCTCCAATCCTTTTTAATCTTCCCACTCCCCTATTATATGAGAGGAGTACTATAATAGAGTAAGAAGATAAAACAATAATCGGAGGGAGCATATTGTTGACCGAGACGGAGGGATACTAATTAGCACCTTGTTTATGGTACAACTTGAAATGTATTATACTAATTACGATTGATGACATCGAGGTAGGCCTAATAAATTGTAATGATATTGATAGTAATTACGATCGTTATTCATGATAAAACTTGAAAGTAGGGATTTTATTTGTTTCAGAGGTCTATGAGGGAAATAAAATTCTAAAATATTAGGAAAGACAAGGATAGAAGGATGAGAGGATATGTATGAGAAAATAACGAAGCACGAGAGGGATAGAAAGGGTTGAATGATGAAAAAACTCGCTAAAATAGATAACAAGAAAAAATCAAATTTAATTCTAAATTGAAGAAGGATTGTGGAATGGTGAGAAAGGTAAGAAGGGAGGCGGAGGAAAAGGAAAAAAATTATCGTAGTAGATGAAGGAAGAACAATAAGACTGGGGGCTTTAAGGGAGGTAAGAAGGAAGAGGAGTAAACGGGGAAGGAAAAAGGATGTGGAGGAAGAATAGATTAATCTTAGTAATAGAGAAAGAGGAATATGATCGAAAGAGGAAAAACATTAAGGGGAGATATAAAAGAGTGTCGAAGATAAGGTGAATAATGGAAGGAATTGAAGGAATTGAAGGAATTGAAGTGACACACTAACATTGGAAGTACATGATCAAAAAAGTTATATATAGACACGAATCTTAGCTGATGAGAAGGAGAAGGGAAAAGACGAAAATGATCTTAGTGGAGGAGGAAGGAGGAATAAAAAAGGAATGTTAAGGAGGAGGGATGAGAAGAGGTGATAAGGAGAGAGGAGCGTGTGGGGGAGGACGTATGGAATCAAATAGGTAGAAACGGTTGGAATGAATACATAATCGCTAAAATAGATGATAAAAGCAATTCATTTGGAAGAATGAATCTTAGACGATGATGAGCGGAAGGAGGAAAGTAAGGAGCGAGAAGGGAATAAAAAGACGAAAAGCTAGGCAAGAAGGAAAAATGATTTTGGTAATTGTGTAGAAGCAACCAGAAAAGAATTAGCATTAGGGAAATATGGGAGTGAGACAAAAGGATATGAAGCCCATGAGGGGGGAAGATGAGTGGAAGAGACACACCATTGCTGAACTAGATAACAAAAGAGGATGAATCTTGAATGATGAAGAGCGGAGGCGGAAGAGGAGGGACGAGTAAGGGAAAGGGAAGGAGATGTGGATATGAAGGTGGTAGATGAGGAGGACAACTGATCTCAGTAGGAGGCAATAATCGTGAACAGGAAGAAGAGAAACATTAGAGAAAAGTGAGTGGAGAAGGGGAAGGGTCAGGGGAGGACGCTAAGGCTAAACTAAACTAAATGACAAAAGTAAGGCCTATTTATGGATGAATCTTAGATCGTGAAGAGGGGGAGATCACATGGGGGAAGGAAGAAGATAAGAACATGTAGATGAGGGGTACGAGTAGAAGGCATGGTGGAAAAAGGAAGGGAAAATAGGATGTATATGAGGAAAATCGATAGACGAAAAGGAGGAACATATAGAGGAACAACATTAGGAACAACAAGTGTAAGAAGTTGAGGCTAAGGGACGACACCCTCACTGAACTAAGTGACCAAAACAAGTCATTTTAAGCATGTGTCTTAGATTACAAAGAGGGAAAGAAGAAGGAGAAGTCATTCTAAGTTTCTTGCAATTTAGATGACTACATATCGAGGTAGGCATAATAATTTTGAAAGGTATTGATACTAATTATGATTGTTTTTTTTTATGAACGAGGGAACCCGCAGCCGCTACCTTTTTGGTGCGCACTGGGTAAACCCTCGGGTGTACGCATAGTCTGCAAACCACGCACACCAAGGTAAACCGCCCGTGGACAACAGGCTCGAAGTCTAGAAGACATAGTCTCAAGCCATACAACTCCCACAACTTCACGCTTGCAGGGGTTGAACCTGAGATCCTAGGGCCAATGACCACAAGTTTTAAAAAACTTTAAGATTGGGGACTTTAGTTAACTTAAACAACAAAGGAAATTGTCAACGTGCACAATTGTAGACACCCACATTTGGCTGTTAGGTGTCTATAGCAATTTCCAAAAAACACCCGATGATGATCGGACGCAAACGTGTTTCTACGCGCTCGAATATGGGCTCGAAACCATTAGTTGCTGGCTTGGGCTCTTTACGGAGTAAAAAATATAGCAAAACCGACCTCAAATTCAGGCTTAGTGGGTCGTTTCCAATCAAATAAGACTAATTTGGGTCAAAATCGACACCGGAAATAAAACCGACTTTTAGCGACTGGGCCAAACCCCGGTCAAAGCCGTTTGCGAGACACAAAAATAACCATGCAAATATCAAAAGTCCAACCCAAATACAAGGCCTACAAAAATACCCAAACCAAGGTCAAAAGCCGGATCAATTCGCTCCAGCTGACCCACTCGATCGAGTGTCAGCCCACTCGATCGAGTGGGCCCTTAACAGGCCCGTGTGCGTCTGCTCTAGGCCACTCGATCGAGTTAACATGGTACTCGGTCGAGTATTCCTAATTCGGGTGATGGAACATGCCCATATATACATCCCTTTGCAACACAATTCAAGGATCTTGGACACAACTTTTACAACCCTATTAGTTACACACAATTTCTAGTCTTACAACCCTAATTACTCATCTTCAACCTCGAACCCTAGCAACCTCAAACCCTAAACCACCATAACTCCATCTACATAGATCTCGAACTCCCGTGCCTAGGCCACAACTAGACGAGTCATATCCGAGAATACGAAACATGTAGGTTGAGGGTGCAACAATCCCGATTTCTCCTTTCTCCTCCTCTTCTCTTCTCGCGTCGTCCGTCCGTCCGTGTCGTGATCTTTTTTTATTTTATTTCATTGTCGCGTTCTAATATCGTTAATTTTATAAATATCAAGACATTAAAATACTCGCTAATTCGTGTCGAGCGTAAGGGATGACAGGATAAGGAAATCCGAATATACAAGGGTGTTTCACCCGACGTTGCCGGTCGCTTATCCCGACACCCCGAACGCTTAATTGTTGAAGCGAGTCAAACGTCAACAATAACGTTTTATTTTATTTTTTCGCGTTGTTAGTCACGTTTTTTCGCATCATCGTCATCATTATTAATATCGCGTTCATCAATTTTCAAACTATTTTCGGATCAAGCACCTTTTTTTTAGTTGAGTCGAAACCCAATGACGCGGATCCGACATCACACAATCCGCGAGGATTTATTACGATGTCGGGATGCCGAGGGAATCAAATCAAGTCTTTTTAATTCAAGTAATCGTAAAGAGTCATTCTTTAGATTCGATACCAATTCAATAATTGGATGTCGTATCTAAACGAATTAATCAAATAAATCTAACTAATACGAATTCATTGATGCTAAAAATAGTGATCACATAATTCGAAAGAATTAGTTACGACACTATAAACGCGAAGATAATCTATTTCGTGTTAGTCGATTTAAAACGATTTACAAACATATTTTTTCTAGATTTCACTCTAAACATTCGATATCGATTCAATAATCGAATATCGGATATGACGAGTATCAAAGTCCGAATCGAGCACAAATCTTACAATATTTCTGCCCGACTCAATAAAGTCATCGACTTTCTAACATAAAAAAAAACAATTTCGAAATCAATAATAAATTGCAAAGCGAACCCTAATTCGTACAGGGGGCACTCGATCGAGTTCCTAGTCCACTCGGTCGAGTAGCACCCCAAAACCGAGACAGAAGGTTTTTTTAACCACCACTCGGTCGAGTCTCGCAATGACACGATCGAGTGGCAGCTTACTCGGTCGAGTTCTTCAATAACTCGATCGAGTGACGTCTAAAAAACGGGGCAGAAACTCTTTCCGAGGACCACTCGGTTGAGTTCTTCAATGACTCGATTGAGTGGCCTTATCACGTCAAAATCGTGAGTCCTACAATACCATTCGAGTCTCGATAGCACCTTTTTATGACTTCGGTCGACACGTGTCAAGTCTATCACGTAGTCTACTACTTTTCCAAAACGATTCATCATGTTTACATTATTCTATAGCATTCTACATTCCTTGCAAACTGTTATTATCGTTATTACCGTTGCTAACACGTTTGTTCCTTTTGTCGATTTATTTGCGTTGTTTATTTTATTGTACTAAAATGAACCTCGCATGCTACATATAACTTTGACGTTAGTTTTTGATTCATTAAATCGACGTAGCAACTTATTCTAATTATCGCATGTTTAGTTAAAACGTTGTTTGCATATCATCTCATCGTATTACTAACGCGTGTATTGACGGCAATCGATATCTTAGTAGAGGCCGCTAATGTGCGGGCGGGGTTGGGTGTTCTTTGTGAACTTCCCAAGACGTACCCTCACCCCTTACTCAGAACCATGGTTTCCGGATATCCGAATCCATTGGCACACGAGAGTCATTCAATACATGGTATCCGATAATGTCGGTATCGGTATCAAATGCAAAGGGACGAGCCCAATAAACTCTGACATCCGAATGGGCCATATTTTGTGCATGGCCCACTAAGATATAGAGTGGGTTCGAACGGGCCCGAACTCCCACAAAGTTCGGTGGCGACTCCACTTCGATTTAAATTTCAATGCGATCCATCTCATATGGAGATTCATTCGCCTCCCCAAACCTGCGCGTGGCTGCGTCGGGATGGACCTATGTCGTGTCCACAATTTGGCGACTCTGCTGGGGACTAACTGATGCGTGACTTACCATCGGCATCCTCATGGTGAGACTCGAATAGAAATCGTTTGACTAGTACAATATGCGTTTTACTTTTACGGTTCATGCATAACCCTATCTTTTCCCGGGCCGGTACTGGTGATCGACGTCCCACTATACCGTGATATACTCCAACATGGATATGTCAAAGGTGTTCATAGTCGATTCGTATGGGTTTCGCGGCATGTTCTAAGCTCAACTCGACTTAGGAAGTCCGTCCCGATTCTCGGATAGGGTATGTGCACTGGTATAGACCCTATATAGACCGACCGAGACTTAGTGTAAAGCATACATGGTGTGGTCATAATGCTTGCGTGACTACCTGCTACTTGGTTTCCGTGTCGTTTTTAAAAAACCGTCATTCCAAAAAATGCATCTTTTCAAAAATATTCAATTTTCAAAAACTCGGAAAGCTGCCGAAATTTAGACTTAAGATTTGACTCAAAACAAGCCTATTTTCTAGCCGGCATGCTATCCATTTCAATATTCGAATTTCCGATCCACCATTGGATTTTCGAATTTCAAAAATCCCGTTTCGATTTTGAAAACGTCAAAATTCTTTTTCAAATTTTCGAATCTTCGGGATCCCGTTTTCGATTTTCAAATTTTTCGGAAATTCATTTTTCGATATTCAAAATTCCAAATTCCAAATTCCAATTATTCGACTTTTCAAAAACCTGGGATGCTACCGCAATTAGAACTTACGATTTGACTAAAGATAGCCTATTTCTAGCCGGTATGCCGCCCATTTCAAAATTCAAAATACTTTCGAACCTTCAAAAATCCGGCCCGACGGCACTTTGCCGGTTTCAAAAGTCGGGCTATCCTCCAATTTTCTCGGAATTCTAACTTTCCTATTCTTAGGACTTCCCGTATTTAGCAGTGTCGGGTCTTGTCATAAGTCGTCGAAGGTCTTTTGCGTCGAAACTCCGTCGATCTTACATCATGAGTTTCCTCCCTATCCCAGTCCCCCTTATTTGACTAAGGCATGGCCCACCTACGTAGGACATACCCCTACCAAGGAAAGCCCGTTTACACACTCGAGTCCTAACTAGAAAGTCCCACGCGATATTTCCTTCTAGCAGGACGGTCCCCACGACCTTTCCTAAGGGAATTTCGCCCGTCTTTCAATCCGTTAGTCGAGTCATCCTAATTCAAAACTCCTTTAACTTAAGGGTCTACCCTAATCACAGGGTCATCCTTATTCGAGTCGAGTCGAGGGTCTCTAGCGTCGAAACTCTGCCGATCTTACATCGCAAGTTTCTTCCCGTACCCCGTCTGCCTTTCCTCGAGGCAGAGTCAACCTTTTATAAGGCATAGCCCTGCAACAAAAGGTTTGTGATCCTTACGTCTAAGGGTCACTCGTTCGACACTTGAGTCTTAACAAAATCTTCAATCCCACTTGGGGGCTACCCTTCAGCAGGGCGACCAATCACGGTTGCTCCAAGGGTCATGTCTTAACTGTGTCTTACATACTACCTCACTTTTGAGTCACTTAGATGTCACACCATCCGAGTCCTACCAAAACCTTTAATTCCACTCGGGGGCTACCCTCCAGCAGAGCGATCGATCACGGTTGCTCTAAGGGTTCCCTACGTCCATCCTACACCGGCGTCCTTATGATGCCCTCTTCGAGTCGTACCTATGCTACGAATACTCGAGTCACCTAGGGTTTAGGTCACCACGGTTGGTCCGAGAACGTAACGCGGTCAAACACGGTCGCCCCATTTTTGGACTCACCCTTCTGCAGCTCGAGTCTAATTCGCGGTCGTTACTTTGTCTAGGTCAACGTTCGGGTTTTCCGATCCAAGAGTCTTTGTCATCCCGTCACCCTGGGCCGTGTCTAGTTTGACTCCCTCTCTTGCATTTGCGGAAAGCCAAGTTTAGGCGAGTTGTGGCACCTGTCGTTCTCTCCAATCAAAGACCTTACCAAAAAAAGAAACAACCAACCGAGCAGCCGAAAGTCCAGATTTGATTCGAGTCTAAGTCTGAGTCCGAGTCTAGGATACCTTACATCCTCATTTCCAAATCAGAGTCAGAGTCAGTTGTATTCTGTCCTCTTTTCAAATTCAATAAAATCAGCTTTCAATATTCTTTCTCATATATACTTTCCTAATGTGTTTCCGAGAACATGATGAACACCGTCATACACTGTGAGCACATGCACGTGACTATTATAGGCACATCTATAATGACTGCAGGAAACCGAGACCCGTGTTTTCCTTTACCTGTTCCATATCTGACATAGAAAGCCACATAACTACCCTTACGGAGCGGTATCGAATCCTATGACAAATCTAGGTAGTCTCCTAGTTTGGGTTCAAGACGGGAGGCAAGTCCATTTCCCACAATAAACACCCGTCCAATAAGATCAACCAGTCCCTACCTTAGGTGTTAGTCTGACCGACAGAAAAAAAAAACTGGACAAAAAAATCAAAAGTCCAAGAAAAAAAAGCAAAAGGCCAAAACAAAAAAGCAAGCCATCATCAAAAAAGGGCATCCACGACCAAAATGGTCAACTAGACCAGGGCTAAGAGGTCAACCAAAAGAATTCAAAAACCCATGACCGTGGTCAACGATCAACTCAAGTAAAAGTCCCTTCACCGGGGCACGGTCAATTCAAAAATTATCAAAACCCATACCATCCAATAGGGAAGAAACAGTCAAGTTGGTCAGCTAACACCACATCTTGCCTTCCCACATTACAACCCTCAAGACCTTCTCGAGACCTAGGCTAGAGACAACCCAAAATTTTGAGGATTCAAGCTCCATAGGATACTCCTAACCATTAGGGCCAGACATGGAAATCAGATCCCGCATTATCAAACCTACCCCAATCGAAGTCCGAGTCATTACTACTCGACTTCCCCCATTTCCTACCACATTACGATACCTTACCCTCAAAGCCTTAGTTTCACAAAATCAAGCTCTAGATGTCAAAACATCAAAGCCACTTGCGACCTAGCTCCATATTTCCAAAAACATCTAAACCAGTTACCAACCCCAAACACGGGAACTCAACTTGCGGTCGGCGTAGAACATGCCTAAATAGTTCACACCACCTCTGGGGGCTACCCCGAAGAACGCTCACACTCACAGGATCAACATCCTAACTATTTTAACTCTTTGATCAAGACGTCATTGGGAATGCACCTAGCCTACACTATCGCTATGGCTAGTTACACACAAAGCCCTAATAGACTAGGCATCATAATATATCTCTCAACACTGAACTACGGCTTGGTTTGATTTCATTACACTTGAATACGTAGGCAGCCTTTCAACGGAGGCACAACCACCCATATTGACACACATTCAAAAAGCACTATCATTCTGGTCACGACACTGTCATGTTCTCAGCAGCTAGCTTTGTCGTCCTAGGGGCTTCTCCTAGGCAGAAGTTCTCCATCCACTCACATAACCAAAATACTTTCAGAATCTAGCCTCCTTTCTATAGTGTGTCCTAGTACTCGGTTCAGTCGAAGACGAGAATATGTCAGGACTCGAAGTAATACCCACTTTGGGAATGTATCCTAAAATCAAAAATCCAGAAGAGCACAAAACTACAACAGTCCCATTACAGACTACTTCAAGTCCCCTATAACATATCTATCTCATTTCGATGTACGACCGTGTTGCCACTCGCCTTGGCTACGGAATAGCGCAACTTAAGAGTCTTGTTAGATGGCCCACTCCCCTACCGAGTCACGGTCCAACCCCTCGAGAGTCCAGTCGTGTCTGTCAACTCGTCCGGTCACGTTCAGAGTCGAGTCCGTCGGTAGGCCTCTCTCTTTAAATTCTACTTTGAAATTTGTAAAACTTAGCCATTTGAGAAAATCCTTTTCGACAAGGTCAAATTTCAGTCTATTTAAATTGCAAATTTCTTTTCTACCCCTTTCAATTTTGAAAACCTATCTCCTAGCACGTGAGTTTCATTTAGGATTTTGATTTCAAAATGAAGCAAAAATCATTTTCTCCAGCGCAAGTCAGTCTATAGATGCTAATTGCATTTCCTGTATGCTATCTTGTTGTCTGCTATATTTGCTATTTCTGTCTGTATATCTAACATTTCAGGTACCAGCTTGGCTTCCCAAAGGAACATCAAGTTTTTATTCCCCATCGCCTGCGCAACTCACATATCTCCCCAGCGGAAAGCCCAGGGCGACATTTTTTCGAAATAACACGGGATGGGTCCATATATAGGCGCACCCAGGACTTATACAACAAGTTCGATTTTCCGCATAATTCTGAGTTGGGATGTGTCTGCAAACGGAAACACCCAGGACTTCTTAGGCAGGCTCCCGCGTAATTTTGGATCGGGATGTGTCTGCAACGGACACACCCAGGGCTTCTTAGGCAGGCTCTCGCTTAATTTTGGATCAGGATGTGTCTGCAAACGGACACACCCAGGGCTTTTTAGGCAAGCTCTCGCATAGTTCTGAGATGGGATGTGTCTGCAAACGGACACACCCAGGGCTTCTTAGGCAAGCTCCCGCGCAGCTTCGAGACGGAATGTATCCGCATACAGATACACCCAGGCTTCAAGAACAAGTCCCCACAGAGCTACTCCCGACAACAGAACTCAAGTATGATTTCTATCTTATGGCTGGCGGGCCCTTTCACGCAAGTCTAACGGACTATAAACGACCTGACCGGAATTCTGCCAGGTCTTAATCTTCGATTGGCCTGGTAGCTACTCTGACTTTCGCCTTGTCCAAGCCTCAGTCAGAGTGGAGGCTCTGTAGACACCCACATTTGGCTGCTAGGTGGCTATAGCAGTTTCCAAAAAACATCTGATGATGATCGGATGCAAACGTGTTTCTACGCGCTTGGATATGGGCTCGAAACCATTAGTTGCTGGCTTGGGCTCTTTACGGAGTATAAATATCACAAAACCGGCCTCAAATTCAGGCTCAGCGGGTCGTTTCCAATCAAATAAGACTAATTTGGGTCAAAACCGACACCAGAAATAAAACCGACTTTTAGCGACTGGGCCAAACCCCGGTCAAAGCCGTTTACGAGACACAAAAATAACCATGCAAATATCAAAAGTCCAACCCAAATACAAGGCCTACAAAAATACCCAAACCAAGGTAAAAAACCGGATCAATTCGCTCCAGCTGACCCACTCGATCGAGTGTCAGCCCACTCGATCGAGTGGGCCCTTAACAGGCCCGTGTGCGTCTGCTCTGGGCCACTCGATCGAGTTAACATGGTACTCGGTCGAGTAGCCCTAATTCGGGTGATGGAACATGCCCATATATACAACCCTTTGCAACACAATTCAAGGATCTTGGACACAACTTTTACAACCCTATTAGTTACACACAATTTCTAGTCTTACAACCCTAATTACTCATCTTCAACCTCGAACCCTAGCAACCTCAAACCCTAAACCACCATAACTCCATCTACATAGATCTCGAACTCCCGTGCCTAGGCCACAACTAGACGAGTCATATCCGAGAATACGAAACATGTAGGTTGAGGGTGCAACAATCCCGATTTCTCCTTTCTCCTCCTCTTCTCTTCTCGCGTCGTCCGTCCGTCCGTGTCGTGATTTTTTTTTATTTTATTTCATTGTCGCGTTCTAATATCGTTAATTTTATAAATATCAAGACATTAAAATACTCGCTAATTCGTGTCGAGCGTAAGGGATGACGGGATAAGAAAATCCGAATATACAAGGGTGTTTCACCCGACGTTGCCGGTCGCTTATCCTGACACCCCGAACGCTTGATTGTTGAAGCGAGTCAAACGTCAACAATAACGTTTTATTTTATTTTGTCGCGTTGTTAGTCACATTTTTTCGCATCATCGTCATCATTATTAATAGTGCGTTCATCAATTTTCAAACTATTTTCGGACCAAGCACCTTTTTTTTAGTTGAGTCGAAACCCATTGACGCGGATTCGACATCACACAATCCGCGAGGATTTATTACGATGTCGGGATGCCGAGGGAATCAAATCAAGTCTTTTTAATTCAAGTAATCGTAAAGAGTCATTCTTTAGATTCGATACCAATTCAATAATTGGATGTCGTATCTAAACGAATTAATCAAATAAATCTAACTAATACGAATTCATTAATGCTAAAAATAGTGATCACATAATTCGAAAGAATTAGTTACGACACTATAAACGCGGAGATAATCTATTTCGTGTTAGTCGATTTAAAACGATTTACAAACATATTTTTCTAGATTTCACTCTAAACATTCGATATCGATTCAATAATCGAATATCGGATATGACGAGTACCAAAGTCCGAATCGAGCACAAATCTTACAATATTTTTGCCCGACTCAATAAAGTCATCGACTTTAAAAAAAAAAAAAATTTCGAAATCAATAATAAATTGCAAAGCGAACCCTAATTCGTACAGGGGGCACTCGATCGAGTTCCTAGTCCACTCGGTCTAGTAGCACCCCAAAAACCAAGACAGAAGGTTTTTTTTAACCACCACTCGGTCGAGTCTCGCAATGACACGATCGAGTGGCAGCTTACTCGGTCGAGTTTTTCAATAACTCGATCGAGTGACGTCTAAAAAATGGGGCAGAAACTCTTTCCGAGGACCACTCGGTCGAGTCCTTCAATGACTCGATCGAGTGGCCTTATCACGTCAAAACCGTGAGTCCTACAATACCATTCGAGTCTCGATAGCACCTTTTTATGACTTCGGTCGACACGTGTCAAGTCTATCACGTAGTCTACTACTTTTCCAAAACCATGCATCATGTTTACATTATTCTATAACATTCTACATTCCTTGCAAACCGTTATTATCGTTATTACCGTTACTAACACGTTTGTTCCTTTTGTCGATTTATTTGCGTTGTTTATTTTATTGTACTAAAATGAACCTCGCATGCTAAATATAACTTTGACGTTAGTTTTTGATGCATTAAATCGACGTAGCAACTTATTCTAATTATCGCATGTTTAGTTAAAACGTTGTTTGCATATCATCTCATCGTTTTACTAACGAGTGTATTAAAACGTCAATCGATATCTTAGTAGAGGCCGCTAATGTGCGGGCGGGGTTTGGGTGTTTATTGTGAACTTCCCAACATGTACCCTCACCCCTTACTCAGAACCATGGTTTCCGGATATCCGAACCCATTGGCACATGAGAGTCATTCAATACACGGTAACCGATAATGTCGGTATCGGTATCAAATGCAAAGGGACGAGCCGAATAAACTCTGACATCCGAATGGACCATACTTTGTGCATGGCCCACTAAGATATAGAGTAGGTTCGAACGGGCCTGAACATCCACAAAATTCAGTGGCGACTCCACTTCGATTTAAATTTCAATTTGATCCATCTCATATGGAGATTCATTCGCCTTGCCAAACACGCGCGTGGCCGTGTCGGGGTGGACCTATGTCGTGTCCACAACAATGTTTCCTACCCGAATGAAAACCATCAAATTATGCCTAAGATGGTTATTTTAAGTCATTCTAAGTTAGAAAACTATTTCACTAAAAAGAGTAAACAAACTTTATCTCTTTTAACCATGGTCAAGTTTGTACTGTCAACACTCCATAACTACTGGGCAAGCATTTTTCTTCTACCATCCGGAATTATTAAACAGATTGAGGGAATTTGCAGGACGTACTTGTGGGAGGGGGGGGGGGTACTAGTTACGCTAGAGCTCCTCTCGTCTCTTGGAAGAAGGCGTGTGTCCCGTTTAGAGAAGGTGGACTTAACCTGATGCAAAGCTCTAACTGGAATAAGGCTGCTATAGGTAAATTGGTGTGGTGGGTGGAAAACCATCCTAATAAACTGTGGGTCTCTTGGGTTCACTCTGTCTACCTTAAGGGACAACGATGGATGAACTACGAACCCCCGACTGATGTCTCATGGGGATGGAAACGCATATGCAAAGTGAAAAACAGGTTGAAGGATGCTATGGATGGCGAATGGAATGCTACTAATCCGTATACTGTATCCAAAGGCTATCATTGGATTCGAGAACGGGAGGAGGAAGTGGCTTGGCACAAACTTGTGTGGAATAAGTGGACAATTCCCAAGCACAGATTAATAGCGTGGATCTATCAGCACAAGGCTGTGAACACGAAAGCCAAACTGTATGCCTTGAACTTGACTGCGGACAGCGATTGCTGTCTATGTGGACTGCAAGAAGAGGACCTCGAGCACCTCTTTGGTGAATGTTTATATAGCAGGCAAATTATCTCGGGACTGGCAGATTGGACCGAGCAAAATTACCAGGTCAGACTTAACAATATTTGGAGAAGACGACTAAGAGGGAGCATGCTACAACGTGATATAGCTAATAACGTTTTGAATGCCGCGATTTATAATATATGGGAGCAAAGGAACAAGAGTAGAATGGAAGGAGTAATATTACGGCCTCAAATAGTTACTAAAAATATCAAGAAGGACCTACAAATGTACTTCAAGAATATTCAGAAAGGGAGTCCTAGAGCTAGAGATAATTCTTTTATCTCTAGAATAATGGATACTTAATGTATATTTTTTGATATATATATACAAGCTTACACTTCCCCAAAAAAAAAACTTTATCTGTTTCAAAGGTCTAAACTAAGATCGTGTTTGAATAAAGTTCTAAATATGAGGGAAATAAAGTTCTAAAACATTAGGAAAAACAAGAAAAGAAGGATATGAGGGATTGCAGAAGAAGAATGATGAAATATAAGAGGATAAAAATGATTGAATGAAAGAAACTCTCTAAAATAGATGACAAAAGAAAATCATATTTAATTTCGAATTTAAGAAGGATTGTAGGAGGATGAGAAAGGTAAAAAAGGAGGTGGAGGAAAAGGAAAAATGATCATAATAGATGAAGAAGGGGGGGACAATAAGAGGGAGATCAGCTTTAGGGGGAGGTGAGAAGGGGGAGAGAGATGGGAAGGGGAGGGGAAAGGGAAGGACAAAAGGATGCGGAGGAGGAATAAATTAATCTTAGTAACGGAGAAATTGGAATATGATTGGAAGAGGAGAAACATTAAGGAAAGATATAAAGAAGGGTCGGAGATATGGTGAATAATGGGAGGAATGGAAGGTTGAAGGCAACCACTCTCACTGAAGTACATGAAAAAAAACCTTATATATAGAAACGAATCTTAGCTGATGAGGAGGATAAGGGAAAAGATAATGAGGTGTAAAGGATGATTAAAAATGATCTTAGTGGATGAGAAATGAGGAATAAGAAAAGGAACATTAAAGAGGGGTGGTGGGTAGAGATGACAGTGGGTCCAGGACCCGACCCAGACCCGATGGGTCGGACCCGAATGGGTCGGGTCTGGGTATCATTTTTTCGGACCCGGTGGGTCTGGGTCGGGTATGGGTCTCATGAAAAAAATATCGGGTCTGGGTATGGGTCTGAGTTATTGGACCCGAACCCGACCCGTAGACCCGAAACTCTACCAAAAGAAATTAAAACCCTAGAAACATATTGAAATTTCAGCCGCTCACCATACTTCTTAGTTCCTCTCTCCTCATTATCCATTTTTCTCCATCAACTAATCAACCTACATCAACATCTAATAATTTTTCCATCTTACATGTTGTTCATCATTGATTCGATTTCTTTATTGGTTTATTTCTTTATCATTTGCATTCTCTTGCACCGTCGATCGAGTGACAACTCGATTTCTCTGTTTTTCGACTATGAGGTCATTTTATTGTAATTTTGTGCAATTAGGTCAATTTTTGAGGTGGGTTTGTGGTAGTTTCGTGTGATTGTATCATTTTAAGTTGTTGGCTTGTGTGATTATGTAGATTATTGAGTTTTATGATAATTTTATTTGATTGTGTCAATTTGTCATGGGCTAAAGGAGGAAGAAACCCCAAAAAGTTGCAGAAATTTTGGCTTATACTTTGAATTTAAAAAAGAGTGTCTAGACCCGGATCCGCCCCGGACCCGTTCGGGTCTGGGTCGGGTACGGGTCCATAGGAAATTTGACGGGTCCGGGTCTGGACTCTAGTGGACCTGACCCAGACCCGACCCATTGCCATCCCTAGTGGTGGGGTGGGGTGAGGAGGAGAGAGGAGCGTGCGGGAGGAGGGGGTATGGAATCAGATAGGTTGAAAACAATTGAAATGATGACATAATCGCTAAAATAAATGACAAAAACACTTAATTGGAAAAATAAATCTTAGACGATAACGAGAAGAAAGAGGAAATTAAGGAGAGGGAAGGGGAATAAGAAGATGAAAAGCTGGACAAGAAGGATGAATGATCTTCGTAGCTGGGCTGTGCTTTGCCCATGGAGGTTGCAGTCTGGTTCTGTCCTTGATTTTTCTATCATTTTCTTTATGTTTTATCTTTGAGTTTTACTTAAAGACTCCCCCGCCCCTCTCTCTCTCTCTCTCACACACACACTAGACTTCATTTAATTAAAGACTAAGCCATTGTTCATGGGGGCTAATCCCCAAATTATGTAATTAAAGACTAAGCCTTTTATCTTTGAGTTTTCACTCTACCTTTATTTCCTATATCTATTGTGTAATTAAAGATTAAGCCTTTGTTCATGAGAGCTATTCCCCAAATTCTGAGTGTAATTTGTTCTATTTTGCCTAATCTTCCATTATAAGACTACTCTTTCCTTTAATGTATATGATATTGTAATACTCTTTATTTGTGCTTAGACCGAATGTTATTATGCTACCATTCTAATCATTTCGTCGTGTTTAGGTTAGTTTCATAATTTTCGTGCTCACTAAAACAAAGGACAAAAGCAAGTCACGTTTAAGAACGAATCTTAGGTGATGAGGAGGAGGAGGAGGAGAAAGAGAAGAAAGGGAATAGGAAGGTGGAAAACTAAAGAAGAAGGAAAAATGACCTTAGTAGATGAAGCATGCATGAGTGGAAGGGATAAACTCTCATTGAACTAGATGAAAAAAAGATACTTATATGTAAGGAAGAATCTTGGGTGCTAATGAGGATTAGAAAGAGAAGCAAAGTAAGGAGAAGAAGGGAAGAGGAATAGGAGAAGAGAGAAGGATTTGGAGAAAGTGAAGAAAGAAGAAAATTGATATCGATCTTAGTAAACCAGAAAAGAAGAAACATAAAGAGGAAGAGCACTAAAAGAAGGAGAAGGAAGTTGTGAGATGAGGTAGTGAAGAATGAGAAGGGAGAAAGAAGCTAAAGAGATAACATTAGGGAGAGGGAGAAGGAGGAGGACACCAAGGGTAGGAGAAATTGAAAGAACGAAATCATCACTAAGCTAGATGACAATGCAAAAACAAGATATATTTACGGACGAATCTTAGATCATGAAGGGGAGGAGAAGACCTAGGGGGAGGAGAAGGAGAAGAGGATGTAGATGATGTATAAGAGGAGGAGGCTTAGATGGGAAGGGGAAGGGGAAAGGAAATAGGATGTACAACTGAGAAGGAACATGAAGAGGAGGACAAAAATCAATTCATGTTTATGCACTAATCTTAGATGATGAGGAGGAGGTTAGGGAGGAGGAGAATAGGGAAGGATAAAGAGAAGATGTAGAGGAGGAAGACTAATAATCTTAGTAGATAAGAAACGAGGAACAAGAAGAGGAGAATTATGAGAGAACGGGGGAAGAGGAGTAAAGTGTGAAGAATAGAAGTGTACAAGGAGTTTAATGGGCGATACCACGATCAAAGTAGATAACAAAGCTGATGATGTTATAACACGTATGAGAAGAGACTATAGATAAAGTTGAAGGGACGATCCTAATAAGATCAAAGAGTAAAAGCAGAAGGGAATGGAGGAGGAGGAGGAGGAGGAGAGAGAGAGAATTGAGGAGTTGTAGAAGAGAAGGGTCAAGGCAAAGGGGATGAAGATGAGGAGGAGGTGGAGGAGAAAAATCTCTTTTTAGTAAAATAGGGTATGTGGAGGGGGGGGGGGGAGTTTGGAAATTGGAGAGAAGGAGAGAAAAAAAGTAGGAGAAGGAGAAGGGGATGTGAAGGGGGAGAAAAATTGTTCTTCGTAGACGGAGAAGGAGAAACGGGAAAGGAATAAAATTAATTAGTGGGAAGGAAAAAAAGGAGAGTGGGGGGGGGGGGGAGTGAAAATTAAGAGGAGTAGAATGACTTGAAAAGACAACACCCTCACTGAATTAGATGTCAAAAGTAAGTCGTATTTAAGAATGAATCTTAGATTATGGCAAGGAGGAAGAGAGGATGAAAATGAGGTGGAAAATTAATTAGAGTTTACGGGAAAAAAGAACATGAAGGGTCTGTTTGGATACAAAAAATGGTGGGGAAGGAGAGGATGGAAAGGGGAGGAAAGGGAGGAGAGGAAAGATGGAGGATGAGAGTTTTCCCTCTAAATTTTGGCTATGATGGTGGGGATATTATTTACCTTGGAGGAGAGAATTGGTTTGATCCATTTTTCTTACCCCTAACAAAGGAATCTGCTTTCATCTGCTCCCTTTCCCTTCCTTTCCACAAATATAAACACACCCGAAGAGGATGGGCATTGCAAGAAGAAAGAGGGAGCGAAGGTGAAAGGGAGTGCGAAAGGAGGGGCAGACCCTCAATGATCTAGATGAATAATAATTCATATTTAAGGGTGCATCTTAGAAGATGAACAGAAGGAGGAGGGGGTGAGGGATTTGGAGGAGGTGAAAACAAATCTTAGTAAACAAGAAAATAGGAAAAAAGGGGTAGAAAAGAGAATGGGGAGCACGGGAAGAATTGATGAATAATAATGGAATAAGTAAGAAGAGTTGTAGGAACAAGCTTCTTACTGAACTAAAGAACAAAAATAAGTTATACTTCAGGATGAATATAGGAGGAGGAGGTAAGAAGAAATGAGGAGTGAAGGAACTGATCTCAATGAAGAAGGGGGTGAAGAACGGGGAAGGTAGAAGAAATGGTCGACATCCTCATTGGCCTAGATGATAGAAGGAAGTCATATTTACATATGTACATTTAGTATGACGATGAGGAGGAACAATGCCTATGACCAATTTAAGTCAAAATTCAACCTCTTTAAATAAGAACTACAGAAAGACAATACACCATTTACTGAAAGCATAGAAAACATTATCAACTAAAGTTATGGATTAACATGGATTAATGTACCCGCATTAACCTTCAGTAAGTACATGCAGAAATACAACAGAACAATTAACCAAAACAAAGGCAGCAAAATCAACTAAAGTCTAACCCTAGAATGTCTAACCCTAAAAAGTAGTTTGAAAGGGACGTGCGAATCAACATAACTTTAGCATGGATTTCGTTTCTACAGGTGATCTATGTTATCTGTGTCTACTGAGAATATTTTTCTTTTCTTCTATAGGTATCTGTGTTATGGTTGGATGCTATGACTGTATCTTGGACATCGGTTTTTGAATGTATATGTGTTATGGCTGGATGCTATGATTGTGTCTTGGACATCCAATTTTGAAATAATCATTAGAAGATCAAAGTATATATCAACTTGAATTGCTGAAGTTTGATTGCAATAATTTTGGAGCTTGTACACTGCTGCTTTTGCTTTCTTTGATAGTTCATAACTTGGATCATGTGCTTGCTTGATATTGGTGTCAGTGCACTCCCGTCGCCAGTACTCCACTTATTTAGTTGATTTAGTGCTTCTGGAACTGCTGGTCTTCATTGTCCTTTTCACCGTTTCTCCTCTCTATATAACAAAAAAAATAGATAACTCCGATTTGTAGAAAAATGATCAAAATCCGGAGATAAACTATTCGATAAACATCAACCACAGTTTGGGAGGTGACAATGGTCTGGGTATACATTAGAAAAATCGTTACCACAAAATATGTCTTAGATAGGTCTAGGAGTGTTCACCAGACCAAACCCGGGCCGAACCAGTTAACAAAGAAACTCAGACCGAACCCTCTTAAGACCAGACCGTAAAAATACACTAATTTTTTTTTTGTGGACCGGCCCGCGGATCGGTCACCAAGTTTTTGGCGACCTGGAGACCGGACCGGTATGCACTTGATACGGAAGGTTTCGTTGCTCAGCATGTCTATCCTGCAAGCTGTATAGTCGACAATATGAGAGTCGACATACAGTATCTGCCAGAATCAGCGTAGTACAAATTTGTCCCGCTTCCAATGACAACGAGTGCAAATGCTGTAGTAAACTAGACTGGTCTGTTCCGAGTATTATTTCCCTAGGACACCGTTGACTGATTTGAGATTTGTTCAGGACACTTGTGTGAATCCTAAGCAGTGGTGTTGGCCCTTCTGATCGGACCTCTTGCACAAAAAATTCCCAAGAACATCACCAAGTAAAAAATATGCACTAACTTTCTATTAAGCAACTTGTTTGACACAGATCCCGAAGGTTGCATATTAGCCCATGCTCCCGGCTCGGAAAATAAATTTCTATATAGCAGGCTTATGGCAAAATTTATTTTCCGAGCCGGGAGCATGGGCTAATATGCAACTTTTGGGATCTGTGTCAATCAAGTTGCTTAGTAGAAAGTTAGTGGATGCTTTTGGCTTGGTCTTCTTACGGGAAATTTCATGCAACAGGTTTGTTCAAAGGGTCATCTCTGCTACTTGGACTCACCAAGTGCCTTTGTACTACGCCTATGAATTACCTTTTGAATTCTAGAAATTATTCAGGACTTCACATATTCTAATGGGAAAAGGAGTATTATCTTCCAATACGTGGTACACCTATGGTTCTTTCAATGTGTTCATATACAATGTACCAGAACACTCCATTAACAATTGATATGTAAAAGTCCTATTGTCCTGTGTGCTTATGTCAATTTCTATTTATTTTGTATACATGAGCGGAAATTACAGAAACCAATGGACTCTGCCCTACCCGTTCGACCTTGCGCACTACAATTCATTAATTTTGTTGCATATGCCTTGGCGTAACTGATAGATTACACTATCTATACTAATTAGGAACAATGTCTCCTCTAAAAGAATTCGTAGACTGTGAGTCTTATTGTAGATGAAAGGTACACGTTTATTTTGTTCCTTTGAGATTCATATTGCTGCTAGTTTAATGTCATTGTCGAAGCGTATAATAAAGTCAACAATTATGATACATTTACAGACAATACCCATTTACAACGTATGGCAGGAAAGCTTGATTGTTAGTCGTAAACATATCCTATGCTTACAAACCAAACTTACAGCTAAAAGGCGTATACAAAATAGTTTCTGCTTTGAAATGTAAACGTGTGACAAAAAGAAAAGGAAACACGAACAATGGTTCGATTTATGCCAACGAGCAAACAACCAAGGACAACAATATGATTCAATAAAATACATACATGATTTCTGCCTAACTGTAATCCCCTTTAAATTCTAACACAATACAGTGACGGAAACACTGTAGAGTTGGGATTAAAACACACTGACAAACTATATCTTATTAAAAAAAATGGTAAGTCAATACAAAGGTCTCTTTTTACAAAAGGGCTAAAAAAAAATTCTCCAAACGGGTACAAATCCATAAATTACATTAATAAAGAAAGAGTAGGATCCACGCTACTCGCTAGCTCACACCCAAAACCCAGCAGCAAATACCTATCATGTTATAAACATAACAGCCACGTCAGTGGGGAGTAACTCGGACGTTCTCCCAGCCATATCATATCATGTGGAAAATAATAGTATTAATATATCAAAATATATTAAAATGGAAAACATTAAATGATATAATAAGAATAAGCTTTCGAAGAAAACTTAAAACATTTGCCAACCTTCAAATCAAAAATCAATCGATAATATAATAAAAATATTCAAAATGGCGTTATGGATAGGATTAGTGTCGACGGCTAGACTTTTAGTAGGAGATACTAAAACTAGCTTCGAGAACTTAGTTCAAACAAATCAAACTTCGATCTCTAACTAGGCTACTCAACCATAATAGGACGGCGACTTATAAATGCGTGGCCCTAGTTTAAGATAATATGGACACCCCTCCCGAGCATCATAAATACTCAGTTCAACCCGACGACGTCTTACACTGCGAGGCACGAGTTTAAGGTCAAAATGTAAACACACCCCCGAACATCATATATTCTCGGTTCAACAATCAGTGTGTTCATAATGACACACCAGCTTTATAGTTGATGGCAAAAACGTAAACCCCAGAATATATTACTCTAACCCCACACTTGTCTTTATTCCATAACTCCAAAACAAGCCATTGTTGATATATACAAGAGATGTAATCATTATGAATAATATGAAGATAAAAGGAATAAACATTTTATATTAGAAGGAAACTTTCTATAAATATAAACTTACTAATTTTGGAAACCTACTTAAAATAGAAATATTGTTATAGAAAATACGTAAGTGATTAAAATAAGTGAAATGTATAAAAATAGAATTTCTAACAAAATTAACATTTTATTATTATCGTCGTTATCATAACTTTAATATATTTCTAAATTCGTTACTCAAAATATAAATAAAATATAATAAGTCAATACATAGTATTTTATAAATAATTAGGAAATCGAGTTAAAACAATAAATTTTCAGAAAATAGATGTTTTAAGAAAATGATATCAAAATTAATTGAGTCGATGAATTTTATAAACTAAACGAGATTTTATAAAGCTTGCAAATTAGTTTTAGTAAATAAATTTTATCAATAAATAATACTGATTTTACTAAGATTAATCAATCGTAGACAGATGATAAATTATTAGGGAAAATAGTCTCGACTAAAATTGTATTTAAAATAAAATCGACTACTTTCTCATTTATTAATATAAGTCGTAAAACGAAATTAATTTATTGTACAAATATACAAATCTCGATTATAATATAAAAATACGATTTATAAATTAACGAAATATAACGAAAATATGAAATCGATGTTATTTAGTTACTAGTGTCACAATAACCAACAAAATATTATAACGATCATAAATAATAATATTACTAACGATTTATAAAACGACATCGAAGACTTGTAAAATGTTTATAAGGCATACGATTTAAAAATTAATATTATTAGCAATAATAAATAGCTAATAATTAGAAAACCGAAATTAAAAATGTTACTACATACTACTACTCAAACGTACGATATAAAATAGAGTAACGTCCTAAAGTTACCTTGATTCGATATCCAAAACGAACCCGTACTCGTCCCTCTTGATCAGTCCAAGCTTCAAAACCTCAATAGTAACGCCTTTGAGCTTCAGGTTGTAGAATCGATGGTCCTCTAAGCGTGATCCACCACGATAATCAAGAAGACAAAACAAAAGAATTAGACAAGCGTAGATGACATATGACGGGAACGAAATAGATGAGGTGATGACAAACACGGACTCGAAGACACATAACGGATGCAGAACGTACAACAACAATAGACAAAAGGACCGACAAAACGCACCAGCAGAAATGCATAGCCACGGGAGGAAGTAGAGCAGAAGAAAGGGAGCAAAGATCGACCGATCCGAGATCGAACCGAGCAGAAACTGAAACGAGCAGAGAAAGGTGTGATACAGGACAGAAAACGGACAAAGGCAACAAAAGAGTAAGAATTAGAGAGAGGGCTTAAAACAACAGACTCGATAAAGAAACGGAGAGAAACAGGGTAGGAGATGAGAAAGGACAACAAAATGCAGCACCAAGTACAACACAGTAGCAAACTGTAGCGATAAAACAACAACGAAATAGCAATGACATCAACAATTGCAACCGACGACAACAGCAGAGGACAACAACAAGAAGGAATCAACCAGCAGAGTCAACAATACAACAAATAGAAGAAGAAAAAGAGGAAGAAGAAGAAGCGCAAGGAATAGCAGCCAGCAGTACAAACAACAATCGACAGAACAAACGAGTAGAAAAAATGGGTATGACACGAAACAGCACAATACGCACAGCAACACAGCAGCATAGACGCAATAGTAGAAAGACGAGGGAAAACGAACCAATGCAACAGCAGCAGGCGCCACACAGGAATGAACAACGAGGAGAAGACAAACCGGAACGACAAGAACAACGAGAAACAACAAAAACAATGGTGAACAATGGGAAAAAAAGGAGAAAAGGAAGAGAAGATTACCATCAGGAACAGGGATAGCAGCGGCAGCGGCAAATGGACGCAGCAGCAGCGTCAGCAGAAAACGAATGCAGCAACAGCAGTACGCAGCAGCAACGAAAGGAACACGGCAGGGGTTCGAGAAGAAGACTAGAGGAGAAAAGGCTTGAAGTCAGATGAAGAAGGTGGTGATTGCAGGGGAGACGAAATAGAGCAGATTGTGGAAAGATGGGGAGGAGTATGAAGCGGTGGAAACACAAGGTAAGGGAAGGGTGTACGTGAAGTGGTGGAGGAAAGAAAATGAAAGAGGGGATGAACGTTTAAGTGGGATGAATATAATAGGTGTGGAAGTGGAATAAAGAGGTGGATTGAATTCCACTCAAATCAAGTGGATTAGAAATAAGGATTAATTCCGTAACGATAAGTTGACTGGCCCACGAATCGAATTAGAAATCGAGTCAAAAAGAAAATAAATAAATAATTGGTCGACTAATAAAATTAGTAAAATAAACGTTTCTCGAGATATAAATAATTATTCGAGACGAAAATGAAGTTTATAGAAATAAATAATTAGACGATGAAATAGTATTTCCCGATATATAATAAATTTTCGATGAAGTGAATTAAATTGATTTCTCGTGGGAAGGTAATAAATGTTTTGACGAAACTTAAAATAAATGAACTTCGAGCCGAAAACAGAAACTCGAGCTTAAAAATAAATAAATAAAAAGAATTTAGAATTTAAATCGTCGAAATTGACTTTCGATAAGAATTAAGTTAAATGTATAAAATGAATCGAAATAGAAATAAAAATATGTTTTAAAGATAAGAATTTCCGAGTCAAATAGAATTTTAGGAGTTTGAATTAAACGACAAATTTGTTTTATAATAATTTTAAGAATTACGAGTTAAATCGTAAACAAAATAAATATACGAACATAACTTTAAATAAATTTAAATTTATCAAATCCGGGGTGTTACAATCTTCCCCACTAAAAGAAGTTTCGTCCTCGAAACTAACAAAAACATAGTAATCGAATGAAAAACAAGGTTATATCATTTGAACAAAAGAAGAATGCTTAACTCGCATCACAATCTCGTTTATTTTAATTTTTTTTTTACACTTTAAACGTGATATGAAATCGGAATCGAAGACAAAATTTATTTCAAGATGAGTTGGACTCAGTTACCCAAAGTTTAATACCATTTAAATTAATAAAATCGCAAGTAAAAAAAAATTATTGGATAAAATAATGACAATAAATAATATTTGTAAAGGAACTTGAGGGGGAAGAGTACCCAAATATATTCAAAGCAATAGTAAAACGTTTTGATTAAGGAATTCGACAATATTTTGTTTTAAGACCAAACGAAAATTTGAGAAATCAAGTTTTGTAGTTAGTAAATAAAAATCGAACCAGTCGTCAAACTTTTTCGATAACAGATTTAAAGTCTACTGGTAAATAAACAGAAATTTAGACATACGATGTTTTTCAAAAATTTTAAATCGTTTTACCCAATTACCTCATAGAAATCAAAACATTTGCAATCAAGAAAGTTTTCATAAAATTTTGATCATTTGAAAATCAAAATTAAAATTTCAATCAACTTCGAAATACTTTAAAATAAATTATATTAAGACCCTTCAGAAACAGGACAAAAAATAAAGTAAAGACGAAATACAATGTTTTGAAATTTATAACTCAAAATGTTAAAATTTCGTGAAAATTAAAATTTGTAAATTAGTCAAACTTTTCATAACATAAGTTCGGGGAAAAGGTAAACAAATAAATAGAGTCAGAGTCAACGACAAATCGTAACAGAAATTTTCAAACCCGATAAAGAAGTCAAAGGGATCGGCCGAATAAAAAGTAGCAAGATTTAAGAAAAGCTAAGGGGAGGAACGAAATTGAGAGTCAAACGGAGCGCTCAAGGAATTACAGAAGAAGTTAACCATCTCGAGATTCCCGGTACGATTCCCATAACACGGGATCCTAATTTCCATCAAATAACGTTAAGTCCAACATTAGGCACTAGGTGGCACTACTCGGTTATAATTTCAAAAATGTCTTACGTGACTATCCAATCGTTCAAACGACACGATACTAATCCCCAAATGCTTTGGAATCTAATCTCATTAATTAAGATTCCAACAATTATCAACATACCCAAACTTGTAACGATAAAGCTCCTATATTCAAAGCTCAAAAGGTTTGAACTCGAGGTATACTCCAAAATTACTCGAGTAAGGGACACTAACAAGATCCACCAATTTAACAATGTTCGGGTACGTAATCCTCAAAAATGATCACCAACATATTATAATGCCACTAGTACATAAGTTGGGAAAGTACGACAAATCCTCAAACACGGTCAGACCTACAGGTAATGGCCTTAAAACACTCACATCTTCAAACACGTCATTCAACTAAGGTTTCTGAGGAGTCAATCAAATTTCATATCGTAACAGCGAAACCGCTAAAATATTTATTAACTCAACGAAGCCACAATCTCGTTAGTCTAAGGGTTTTGAACTATAAATCCATCAAGATGATTCGCGTTAAGTATTCCTCAAAACAACGCGATCAATCCAACCTTTAGTTGTGCAACATGTTTCTCTTCTTCAAGGTTAACAACAATTTGTCCAAGTTAGATCGTCACTCAACTCCAAAGTTCATAGGTTTTTTTTTTGGGTGAAAATGTTAGTATAGATATATCATTCACAAATACACAAGGAGAAAACAAACCCCATAAAACAGCCTACATGGCCGTAATGAGGTTCGTAATCTCAATACCGCATAGTTTTTCTTTAAGTACAATATTCTCAACTCTAGACTTAATTCCTCTCTTAATCTCCTTAAGCACATGGTTAGGATGTTGAATAGTGCCATCAATTCTCGCTTTGTTCCTTACCATCCAGATCGTGTACATGGTAGCTACCGTTGCAGCGGCCTGAAAACGACCCACATGCCCGTCTTTAGCATTGTAATCCGGAGGCTCTAGAAGTTTCATCGTCATCCAATCTTCCACTCCGTCTCTAACTCTTTTACTGAAATCACACTCACACAGTAGATGGTGGATTGTTTCGGCCTCCATACCACAAATGCAGCAGAGTTCGTCAACATTACATCCCATTCGAATCAGTTTATCCTTCGTATTCAGTCCCCCATTGAGCATAATCCAAGTTATAGCGGAATGCTTGGGCAAATTCCAGGAATTCCAAGCTAGTTTACTCCACTGAACTATCGGACTGCTGCCTCTGATCCACGCATAGCCCTTCGCGATCGTGTATTCTCCTTTGTCAGGCGCCCAAAGTTCATAGGTTACAACCTTAAACGACGATCAACAATCTAATCCACCAGAAACACGGGTAATCTATGTCAACCGAAATTTTTAACAACATTAATGAAAACTTTCAATGGTACCACAACACTCAGGCTAACACTTTAAACAGTACTCTATGATCCCGAACATTCGCGATGCATCCATCCAATAAACATTAGGTAAGAATCCCAAAGTAGTATTATCAGTTACACCTAGTTCAGTTCTAGGTTAGGTACTAGGTATCCATCAAATATGACATACTCTCACTACTCCAAAATATATTCACCTCTAAGTACTCCAAAATAATCAAAGTAACCTATAACCCAAGGTTTAGTGTCTAAAGTATCATCCTAATTCCATCAATCAACAACTCCCACTCAAATCAATCCTCAATAATTTCTTACTTGCTTAGAAGATAGGGTAGACTCACAATCCTCAAACCAGGTAACAAGGGTTTACTAAACCTCAATATCAATAACTTTTCACGGGGTTCACTGAGACAGAAATCGATCTAACCAAGAATCTCAAGGGGATAGATGGTAAAGTAGGGGAATTAATCAAAGATTTATCTCAAGAATGAAGACGAGGATTAATAAGAGAAGAATTGGAAAAGGCAGAAGCAGAAAGAAAAGAATCAATGATTCTAGATGATAAAGACCTAAAATGTAATCCCCTAGAAATTCTAATGCAATACAGTGGCGGAAACACTGTAGAGTTGAGATTAAAACATACTGACAAACTATATCTTATTAAAAGAAATGGTAAGTCAATACAAAGGCCACTTTTTACAAAAGGGCTAAATAGAATATTCTCCAAACGGGTTATACAAATCCATAAATTACAAGAATGAAGAAAGAGTAGGATCACGCTACTCGCTAGCTCTAACCCAAAACCCAGCAGCAAATACCTGTCGTGTTATAAACATAACAGCCATGTCAGTGGGGAGTAACTCGGACGTTCTCCCAGCCATATTATATCATATGGAAAAATAATAGTATTATTATATCAAAATATTTAAAAAGAGAAAACATTAAAAACGATATAATGAAAATAAGTTTTCAGCGAAACTTAAAGCACTTGCCAACCTGCAAGTCAAAATCAACCGATAATTATAATATTAAAAAATGGCGTTATGGAAATTCGATCAGTGTGCACAAGGCTAGACTTTCACTAGGATAATACTGGAAACTAGCTTCGAGAACTGTAGACTTAACTCATAACATAATCCAGTCTCTAACTAGGCAACTCAACTATAACAGGACTGCGTGCAGCGAGGTCCTGGTTTAAGTAGTGCACACCCCTCCTAGACACCAAATATGTCTAGTTCAGCTGACGGCGACTAATACGATGCGATATCTAGCTTAAGGTGAAAACATACACTCTCCTGGGCGAAACTACGCCCAGTTCAATGACCAAATGTGCCCCAAATAGGCACAACGGCTTTATAGCTGATGGCAAAAACGTACATCCCAGACTATATTACTCTAACCCCACACTTGTCTTTATTCCATAACTCCAAAACAGCCATTATTGATATATACGAAAAATATAATCAATATAAGTAATATGAGGATAACGGAATAAATATTTTATATTAAAAGGGGAACTTTCTATAAATAGAAACTTACTAATTTTAGAAACTTACTTAAAATAGAAAGTTTTATACAAAATATGTAAGTTATTAAAATGAGTGAAATGTATAAAAATAGCATTTCTAACGAAATTAACATTTTATTATTATCGTCGTTATCGTAACTTTAATATATTTCTAAATTCGTTACTCAAAATATAAATAAAATATAATAAGTCATTTTATAGTATTTTTTTAAATAATTAGGTAATCGAGTTAAAACTATAAATTTTAGAAATGAGAGGATTTAAGAAAAACGATATCAAAATTAATTGAGTCAACGAGTTTTATAAATGAAATGAATTTACAAAGATTTCAAATTATTTTTAACAAATAGTTTTTATTAATAAATAATACGGATTTTACTAGAAATAGTCAATTGTAAACAAATAAGAAATTATTAGTGAAAATAATCTCGACTAAAAATATATTTAAAACAAAACCGACTATTTTCTCATTTATTAGTATAAATCGTAAAACGAAAGTTAATTCATTAAACAAGTATACAAACCTTGATTATAATATAAAAATACGATTTTGAGTTAAAATTATAAATTAACGAAATATGAAGAAAATATGAAATCGATATTATTTAGTTACTAGTGTCACGATAACCAACAAAATATTATAACGATCGTAAAATAATTAAATTACTAACGATTTGTAAAACGATAACGAAAACTTGTAAAATATTTATAAGGTACGCAATTTAAAAGAATAATTTATTAGCAAATAATAAATAGCTAAAATTAGAAAAATCGAAGTTAAAATATTTACTACATACCACTACCCAAACATACGATATAAAACCGAGTAACGTCCTAAAGTTACCTTAAGTCGACATCCGAAACAAACTCGTACTCGTCCTTCTTGATCAACCCAGGCTTCAAATCAGTAGAAATGTTGTCCTTAAGCTCCAAGTTGTATAACTGCCTTTCCGACGATTCACAACGACAATCGAGTAGACAAAATAAAAGAATGAGAGGTATACGACACACGACGGAAAGAGAAACGATGTGTCAAAAATAGAAGCATGAAGGCCGAACTTAATCGAATTGACAAATACGATTGAACAAGGGCAGTAGCAACATAAATGACATAAGGAAGAAGGACCGAGAACGAAATCAAGAAGAAGAAAATGAGCAAGTAGCAAGACGAGATTGAAATGACATAAGCAGCAAAATGACATCAAATAAATTGTATTCTGCATCAAGCAACACGCTGTAGAAGCCGAACAGCAGCAGCGAGAGGGACCAGACCACTATATGAATGAAACCGACAACCCGAGCTGTAATAATATGAGCATTACAGCTACAGGAGATGCAACAACAGCACACGACGACAACCACAGGAAAGACATGACGGAGAGGTGGAACGAAGAAAACACAGGAAAGGGCGAAGAAGAAGAAGAAGAAGAAGAAGAAGAAGAAATGGGTCGGCACACAGACCAAGAACAACACGAGGAGCAACAAAATGCAGCACCAGCAAACAAGCGAAGAGAAAAAGAAAAGAAGAAGGAGTAGAGCAGATCGAGACGACAACAGAATACAGCGAAAACGATAATAACAGTAGCAGGAGCGCATCACGGCAGCAGTAACAATAGAACAGCAACCAAAACGAACATCGAATGACGATAAACAAAACAAAACGAAAAGATGTGAAGAGGAAGAAAAAGAACAGCAGCCAAGCACGACAACAGCAGCATATACGAAGAGAACGAGACAAAGGAGAAGAATGGAAGTACCTTTCCGAATCAGACAACACCGGAACCGACATGGGAATAGAGAAAAAGAAACAGCATCAATCAAGGCACGCAGTAATAACAACGACCACGCAGCAGCAGCGACAGAAACAAAACGCAAGCAGCAGCAGCGAAAAAAAACAAGAACAATAAGATGGCAGCAGCAACACCGGACTGGACAGGAACGAAGGAACCAAGGCAGGACAGAGGAAAACAGAGGGGTCGATTACGAACAGGTATGACGAATAGCAGATGAAGGGGAAGAGTGAAAAAGGGAAACGGTGGATGCAATTACACGTAGCAGCAAAAGCATTAAAAAAGAAACGAAATGAGAAGGAATTGACGGACTCGACCAAGTGGTCCTCGAAAGAAGCTTCTGTCCCGTATTTTACACCCTACTCGATCGAGTTATTGATGAAATCGACCGAGTACGCTGCCACTCGATCGAGTCATTGCGAGACTAGACCGAGCGGTGGTTGAAAAAGCATTCTGTCTCGTTTTTTGGGGTGCCACTCGACCGAGTGTGCTAGGCACTCGATCGAGTGCCCCCCTGTACGAACTAGGGTTCGCCTCGTAATTTATTATTGATTGCGAATAAGCCTTTGATTATTCCGAATCGGGCATAAATATTATATAATTTATGCTCGATTCGGATTTTGATAAATCGTTGATTTTGTTGAATCGGGTATAAATATTATGGGATTTATACTCGATTCTAATTTTGATACTCGTCATATCCCATATTCGATTATTAAATCGATATGGAATATTAGAGCGAAAACTTGAAGAAAATAATGTAAGTCGCTTTAAATTAACTATGACGATATAGATTTTCTCCCCGTTTATAGTGTCGTAATTCTAACGAATTGGATGACAACTATTTTAGCATCAACGAAAATCGCGTTAGTTAAATTATTTGACTAAATTGTTAGATTCGACGTCCAATTATTGAATTGGTATCGAATCTAATAGATCGACGCTTGAATTAAAAGAACTCGACTTGATTCCCTCCGCATCCCGACATCATAATTAATTCTTGCGAATTGTTTGATGTCAGATCTGCATCAAAAGGTTTCGACTCAACTTGAATAAAAAAAACGCGAATTAAAAAAAAGGGTTTTAGAAATCGATGTATGCGATATTGATGCCGACGCGACGAAAATAGAAACGACTTTGTTGACGTGGACTCGCTTTAACAATCAAACATTCGTTAATGATATTAGACGCGATAACAAAAAATCAACGACAACGGACGACGACACGGACGACGCGCGAGGAAGAGAACGAGAGAAGAAGAGTCGGGAATATTACACACTCAACCTACATGTTCTTGTTCTCGGACGGGACTCTTTAGTTATGGCTAGCACGGGAGTATCGAGATGTAGGTTAAGTTATGGTGATTAGGGTTCGGATTCCTAGATGCTAGGGTTAGGGTTTGAGTGTATAGGATTAGTGTAGATTAGGGATTGCTTAGGGTTGAATAGGGTGAAAAAAAAGGTGTCCAATTGTGCATGCAAGAGGGTACTTATATAGGCATTGGCTATGCACCCCGTCTAGGGTTACTCAACCGAGTAGCCCCTTGACTCGGTCGAGTGGCCCAATCAATCGCAGTCGGGCCTGTTTGAGAGCCCACTCGATCGAGTAGGGCTGACACTCGATCGAGTGGGTCAGCTGGAGCGCGCGGGTCCGGTATTTTGGACCTTGAGTTGGGTATTTTGTGGGTTACGTATTTGGGTTAGACTTTTGATGTTTATGTGGCTGTTTTTATGTGTCTCGGAAATGGCTTTGACCGGGGTTGACCCAATCGCTAAAAGTCGGTTTTATTTCCGCTGTTGGTTTTGACCCAAATTACTCTTGTTTGATTGGAAACGACCCACACTTTGAGGTTGGTTTTGCGAGATTTGTACTCCGTAAATGCTTAAGCCAACAACTAATGGTTTCGAACCCATATCCGAGCGCGTAGAAACACGTTTTGCGTCCGATCATCATCGGGTGTTTTTTTGGAAACTTCTATAGACACCTGGCAGTCAAAATGTGGGTGTCTACAGAGCCCCTACTCTGATTAAGGCTTGGACAGGGCGAAAGTCAGAGTAACTACCAAGCCAATTAAGACCTGGTAGACTTCCGGTCGGGCCGTTTATAGTCCATTAGACTTGCGTGAAGGGCTCGCCAGCCATAAGATAGAAGTCATACCTGAGCTGCTGATGATAACTCCGTGGAGCATTTGGACTTGTCGTGTAAGTCCAGGGTGCGCCTGTATGTGGGCCCATCCCGTAAAAAATGCCGCCTTGGGCTTTCCGTTGGGGAGATATGTGAGCTGCATGGTCTTGGGTTGTACATGTATAAGTTACATAAAAAATTTCGCATGTAACACGTAGGTAGAACAAATATGACTCGCGCTGGGGAATTGCATTTTTTGAAATTTTGGAATTTTTTTGAAAATTTTGAATTTTTAGAATTTTTTGAAAATTTTTGACCCCATAAAAATTTAGGAATGCTCGGGATGACTAAATCCGTGCTAGTATTGAGACTAGGCCTCTATGTTTAAGCCGGTTGAGATTAGGAAACTTTTGTATAGAGGAGATATGGAAAGTGGGTTGTAGGGTTGATGCTATATATAGCCCTCCCTTGCATTAATTTTTCTTCACAACTCCCATCATAACTCCCTTCTTCTCAAAAAGAAAAATTCTTTACTCCCTTCAAGAAGAATTTCGGCCATGGGGATCGAAAGATTGACCGTGACGCTGCAGGAATGGTCCCGACGCTTTAGGGACACGGATAGGGTGGCTTTGAACCAGACGGGTATTAGTAAGCTGTATACATTCCGTCAGATGCAGGTTGATCACTACTATCTTGATGCTCGTTTGTCCTATTGGGACGACACATATCATGTCTTTGCCTTTCCTCGGGGCGAAGTCTGCCCTCTACCTGAGGAGATTGCTGCTGTGGGAGGATGGAACCCGATACTTCGTCCTGCTGTCCCGTTTTCGGTCTACGACCCAAGGAGAAAGCTTCGAGAATTTTTAGGACTTTCTCATAACGAGGTATCTCGAATGGCCGGAGATGACAATACAGTTTCTTTAATTGATCTGGCTGAGAAATTTATGAACCCGCATGATGTCCGGATCAGACCGATTCATAGCCGTAGGGCTTTCTCCTTCTGTATGCTCCATGTTTATGCTTTTGAAGGTCACATGGATTTGTTGTCGTGCATGGGCGACGTTCGTCTTTTTACCGTGGTTGACCTGATAGAGACGGAGCATAGTCCCGCTTGGCTGATTACGGGAGAAATTATCCAAGGTCTAGATAATCGCAAGAGGGATTCGTCAGTTCGCTTAACCGGGAGCACCCGCTTGCTGCAGGTATCTCGGATTTTTCTTTAGTTTTTGATTTCTCGATTTTTTAATTTTTTTTTCGCGGATTTTCCTGCTGCAGCGGGCACTCGATCGAGTCACCCTGGCACTCGATCGGGTGCCCTCGTAAAAATCCCCCTGTTCGTTTTCAGGGGTTCCACTCGATCGAGTGCCCTTAGGCGGACGCCAGTTTCGTCTTGGTAACTCATATTTTTTGTTTCCTTTTCAGATTTGGCTATATGAGAGGTTATCAGTGATAGATCCTCCCCTTGACTCTAGCAACTACCGTCATAATCAGGTGATGACAAGGAGACGGGCCATTGATTTTTCTCACCAGATTACTCAAAACTATTGGGATGAAGTGCTATCCTTTCACAGCGGTCCGTTGATTCGATGGGTGGTGTCGTGGTGGCCCATTTATGTTTGGACTGGCTTGGATCTGAGGGATAAGGCTTGTTACCAAGTAATCTTGTCTTTCCGGCAGACGATCCATCTTTACCCCGATCATATACTAAGGCAGTATGGTTGGACCCAAAGAATCCCGGAGGTTGAAGCAGTTGTGAGTGAATCTACCCAACTGACTGATGTGATGTGTGATACTTGGATGCAAAGATGGTAAACCCGGCATACTTGGCCCGTTCCCAAATCTCGTCACTCAATCTGGGTTTCAGACTCCTACGTGAAGTGGACTAAAGCAGGTGATGCCAAAGCCCGAGCTGCTCTGAAGGTTGACGAGGCTTTTGACCTGCTGCGAAGGGAGCAAGTTAAAGACAATAGGGGCATACTCAGGTCAGAGAAAGAAGAGTAAGACTCAAGCTGAAGGGTCTAGTGCTAGAGGTGCACGGGGGAAATGGAGCCCCCAGACTGATTTGGAAAGGAGACTTGGCCCAAGACTGGCAGTGCAGGACCGACTTGGCCCGCGAGACAGGCTACCCGAACATGTACGGGCTCGACTTGGACCAGTGACAATAGCAGAAGACCCGCTGTCGAAGAAGCGGGTTCGAGCTTAGGAGGTTCCCCTCGTGATCCGGGAACGCTCACCCCCGCCCTGGCGATCTCGGGCTCCTCGCGACCCAAAGGACAAAGGGAAGGGCAAGATGCACGAATTTTAGTCTCCTTAATTTTATTATTTAAATAATATTACTATTTTTGCGATGTGATTTTCGTGTTTGCCGTTTCCGGCGTTTTTTTTTTGGTAACGTAATTCCCGAGTTTATCGGGATTTTAATAAAAGACATATTAGTGAATACCGTTCCCGTCGTTTCGTTATTGCAGTGGTTGTACCCTTTTGAGGGGTTGTCTACGTATCCACATTTAGTGGAATCAAACCAAACGTAGTTCAAAATAGATTTTTTTGCAATTTTCGAAATACATCAAGACTATTAGTTCGAGATGTGCGACAGTAGGATAAATAATCCTAACTTATTGACTTGTCTATAATTTTGAAAATTTAAAAAAAGACAATTTTTTATGAACTTTTGCAAATGACATTGAGATAAGGTTTATGGGTAGTAGCGCTTCAACTGGTCCAAGTTGGTCGGGTTGACGAACTCGTTCCCATCCAGGTTTGTCAGCATCACCGCTCCTCCTGATAGGACTTTCTTTACTAAGTACGTCCCAGCCCAATTGGGTTTGAATTTTCCTCTTGGGTCAACCGGTAGTAAAGCACGAACCGATTTTAGGACCAGATCCCCTTCTTTGATGTTTCTGGGCCTAACTCTTTTGTTGAAAGCCCGCTGGATCCTCTTTTGATATATCTGGATATTGTTGAGGAGCCGGAATCGCCGTTCGTCTAGGAGAACTAGCGAATCATATCGGGCTTCGACCCAATCTGCTTCAGGTACTTCGCTTTCAAGTAAAATCCTGAGGGAAGGCACTTCTAGCTCGACCAGTTGGACCGCCTCCATTCCATATGTCAAATAATATGGGGTTGCTCCGGTTGCGGTGCGAATTGACGTCTGATACCCCCAGAGAGCAAAAGGTATTTTGTCGGGCCAGTCCCGATAATTCTCAGCCATCTTTTTAAGTATGGTAACAATTGTTTTATTAGCCGCCTCTACCGCTCCATTTGTTTGGGGATGGTAGGGTGAAGATGTATGGCTCTGATGAATTTTGTATTTTGCTAGCAACGCAGCGGTTTCAGCTTGAAAATGGGTCCCATGATCACTGATAAACTCGTGTGGGATCCCGTATCGGCATATGATCTTATTCTGGATAAATTTGGTCACATGCTTGGCGTTCAAGATGCGATATGACTCGGCTTCGACCCATTTGGTGAAATAATCTATAGCTACCAAGAGGAAACAGTGGCCTCCCGTCCCGGAAGGGTGCACCTTGACAATTATATCAATGCCCCATGTCGAAAATGGCCACGGGGACGTCATGGTGTATAGTAGAGACGACGACATATGTTTTACATAGGCAAAGATCTGCAGTTATGACAGTGTTTGACATATACCTGACAGTTCGTTTCCATGGTGTTCCAATAATATCCGAGCCTCATGATTTTTCGGGCTAGCATATGGGCATTCATATGCGGACCGTTTTCACCATCATGTACCTCGGACATAACCTTTTCGGCCTGTATTTTATCGATACATAGGAGGAGAGCCCCCTGTGCCGTCTTTTTGTATAACTGCCCGTCGTCTGTACGAGCAAATTGGGTCGCCAATCTTCGCAAGGTCTTTTTGGCCCGGTTCTCAGTTTCCCGGGGGATACTCTCCCGTTGTCAAGTAGGTTAGGACGGCCTGATACCAAGGTTCTGGGTCAGTTATCTCGATATCATGGATGACGTGGATATAAGCCGGCTCGGACCGTCTTTCAACGCAGATTGGCATGCTAGTTAGATGCTCCGGGATATTTAGCAAGGATGCTAATTTGGAAAGTGCATCTGCGAACTGATTTTCTTCCCGGGGTAGATAAATATATTCCACCTTCTGGAATTGTTTCTCTAGAATCCGTACTCGTGCTTGGTAAGCCACGAGATTGGCGTTCCGAGTTTTCCATTTTTGGAGCGCTTGATTGATGACCAGCGATGAGTCACCGTGGACCCGGAGATTCGTTACCCCTAAATCAGCGGCGGCTTGCAACCCGTGAATGCATGCTTCATATTCGGCTGCGTTATTGTTCACGTCAAAGTCCAATTTGATGGATAACGGGGTGTGTTCCCCTTGTGGTGAGATTAAGGGAATTCCGACCCCAAATCCTCGGAAGTTGGATGCTCCGTCAAAATACAAATCCCATATTTCGGTGTTGGTATGAAATATGTCTTCATCAGGAAAGGCCCAAGTATCAGTGTGTCCCTCTTCAGATATTGGACTATCCGCAAGGAATTCTGCCACTACCCGGCCTTTGATGGCTTTTAATGGTACAAATTTGAGGTCGAACTCTGCTAGCATCAATGTCCATCGGGACATCCGGCCGTTAAGGATGGGCTTCTCGAATAGGTACTTGACAGGATCCATTTTGGATAAAACATGTACCTCGTGACTGAGCGTATAATGTCGTAGCTTTTTAGTGGCCCAGACCAAAGCTAGGCACGTCTTTTCGAGCATTGTGTACTTGCACTCGTACTCCAGGAACTTCTTACTAATGTAGTAAATAGCCCGTTCTTCTGAATCTACTGTCTGGGCCAGCATAGCCCCCATGGCCGTCTCGGTCGTTGTTAGGTATAACGACAAAGGCAAGCCGGGTTGAGGTGGCATTAATACCGGCGGAGCAGACAGAATCTCCTTGATTTTGCCAAAAGCCGTTTGACATTTATCATCCCATAGTATTCGCTCTCCTATCTTCAGTTTCTTGAAAATGGGCTTGCATACCATGGTTAACTTTGAAACGAACCGGCTGATGTATTGGACTTTCCCGAGGAACCCCCTTATTTCTTTTTCGGTTTTGGGTGGATGCATCACGGTGATGGCCTTGATTTTAGCTGGGTCGACCTCGATGCCACGTTGGCTAATGATATGGCCCAGTAATTTGCCCGACAATACCCCAAAACTGCATTTCTGAGGGTTCAGTCTCATATTGTATTTACGCAGCCTGGTGAAGAATTTTCTAACGGCCGTGATGTGCCCGTTTCGAACTTTGGACTTGACGATCATGTCGTCCACGTAGAGCTCCACTTCTTTGTGCATCATATCATGTAATAAAGTAGTGGTGGTCCGTTGATAAGTGGCCCCGGCGTTGATAAGCCTAAACGGCATAACGGTGTAACAGTAAGTCCCCCAAGGTGTGATGAAGGTGGTCTTACTCATGTCCTCTTCAGCCATTTTGATTTGATTGTATCCGGCATACCCGTCCATGAATGATAGAAGGGCATGATCGGCCGTGTTATCCACCAGTATGTCGATGTGTGGTAACGGAAAATCGTCTTTTGGGCTGGCCTTGTTAAGGTTCCGGATGTCCACACATACCCATACCTTGTCGTCCTTCTTGGGTACCGGACCGATGTTCGCGACCCAGTCTAGATATTCAGACACTTGTATAAAGCTCGCTTTGAACTGCTTGTTGACTTCTTCTTTGACTTTGAGAGACCATTCGGGCCTCATTCTTCGGAGTTTCTGTTTTACCGGTTTACACCCATCTTTGATGGGTATATGGTGTTCAGCTATTTCTCGGTCTATTCCCGGCATGTCCTTGTAGGACCATGCGAAGATGTCCTTGAATTCTTGGAGGAGGTCCGTGAATTGTTTTCTTTCCTCTGAATCTAAGGATAGGCCCAACTTAAGCATCTGGGGCTCTAAAGTGGTTCCCACGTTAATGGACTCGGTTTCTTCAATTACCGGGTCTCTGGATTCCCTTTGCTCAAGTTGCTCGATCAGATGCGGAGGAAGAGGTACATGTTCGTCGGGTTTCTCAATGTCATTGCATATAAAATTTTTGAAATTGAAAGAATTTTGGAAATAAGACAAGTCGTAAGCAGAACGGTTTTCGTTATTATTATTAATAGTAAATTTTGAGAATAGCTCGAATAGAGCGGCCATCTGATCGTTGGTCAGCGGCGGGATAGGGAGTGTTCTCGGGACAGGCCCCGAGACTCCAGTGGAAGTGGTTAAAGGGATAGGGGTTACAGACCGGACTCTAGCACCAGACCCCCTAGACTCAAACTATGACTCCGACTCTTACTCCGACTCAGACTCAGAGTCGGTATCCGGCATGTCTCCCTCGCCGGTGGTTAGCTTGTAGACCCGACCCTGACTGTCGGTCCATTTGATGGTCTTCCTCCAGGCCCTCTTCCCGACGTCTGCACCAACTTCGGAGATCAGCTTTGTCGGGTCGAGCCGGTTGCTGCGGAGGATCAGGTTGACCAGATCATCTTTTGGAGCAGGGATGGCCCTGTCCTCCCCGAATAGAAGCCTCAGCACGGGCTCAGAATGGTCAACGCCCTCTTTGGATTCCGTTTGGACAAGGGCAAATATATCATCAGGGATGAAATTGCATTCCCGAGCCATTTTGGTCTCGGGATAGGTGATAGTGGGTTGGTAAAGGCCCACTTGCATTGCCCCAAATACTGGAGTTACAAATTTGATTACACTTGCCTGGTCCACATTTTCCGGGCTCATAGTGTACCCTAAACCAAATCGAGACCCTCCGTTGTTTAGGACCTCGATAACCTTCCCAACTGGGAGGTGTGGCCTCGAAGTGGCGCCCGGTAGGTAACCCAAGTTTTTTAGCATCGTATTGATGCGAGTAGTGAAGTATGGCCTGAAGAGATATTCCTCCTCAATCATTCCCACAAAGTGGAATCCCCGTGGTTTGGCCCGACCCGTGCATTGCAGCTAGCCACGGTCATGGGGGTTGCCTCTAGTGTGATGACACCGTCTTGAAGAGGCATTTTGACTTTCCTATGAAGGGTAGAAGACACGGCCTTGACTGCATGAATCCAAGGCCTCCCGAGCAGTAAGTTAAAGGATGAGGTTACATCAATCACCTGAAACTCCAATTCTTTTTCGATTGGGCCCGTTATTATTGTCAGCTTAACGGCCCCGACAACTGGTTTTGGGCTTCCGTCGAAAGCCTAGATAGTTTGTGCCTTCGGGAGGTAGTCGGCCTCGGTGATGCCGAGGGCTTTAGCGGTCCTTAGAGGTAGGACATTTACAGCAAATCCATCATCGATTAGGGTCATCGGAAGGTACTTCCCTCGGCAAATGACCGTGATGTATAGGGCCAAATTATGGGCGGCCCCAAATGGTGGAAGATCGGACTCAGAGATGTTTATGAGTGGGCCTTTTTCTTTGGACTCGCCCTTGAGATAGGGCATGATAGTGGCTACCATTTCAGTGAGGGTAACCTGTGAGTCGACCTTGATTTGATCGAGAGCCTTAGTCAGTGCCTCCCGATGTGTGAGTTAACTAGCAACAACCATATAGTTAAAACAGCTCGAACACTCTTCAATTGTTGGACCAAGGCTGTGTCGTTGCTTAGTTCCTCAAGAGTGGATTTCGTCCTGGCAGGTTGTTAAAGTAGAGCGCCCGGCGGTGGCGAGGTGGTTGGTGGCTAAGGCCTTGGACTTAGATTTTCGAACCTCTTCACTGGTGATAGGGACAGCTTACTCTTTTGCTAAGTACATATCCTCCTCATTATCGAACCATATCCCGTTAATTTGTGGGATATAGGGGGAAATGAGGTGTGAGCAGTCGATTACCTCCCCAGTGAATATAGCATGGGCACTGAACGGGTTTTCTTTGTCACTCGGCTTGTCCCCGGGCAACGGTATTTTCCCGCTTTCAATCAGATCCTAGATCAGGTGCTTCAGCTTCCATCACTTCTCCGTATCATGCCCGTTACCTCGATGATACTGGCAGTAGGCTTGGGGATTGTAACTCTGGGACCTTTTCTCCACTGGAAATTCTGGAGTTGGGCCTATTGGTTGAATCAGGCCTTTTGAAGATAGCCTTTGTAAGGCGTAGGTATAGGTAGTCTTTATATCTGTGAATACCCGATTTGGAGCATTCTTTTTGGATGAGGTATCCAGCAGATTGACCTCATCGAAAATGCTGCGGGTTGCAGCTGCAGGTGTGGGCTTGCTCATGGATGAAGTGGCCCCTTGATAGCCCTTGGTATAGGCCTTAGTCAGGCTCTCTAACCGTAAGTCGTCCTCGATCCTTGTACCCATTTCAGTTAGGGTGGCAAAATTGGGGATGATAGCATACCGGAGATGGACACGGTAGGAAGGGAGGAGGTTCTTGACGAACGCCTCCACTAGCACTTTCTCGCTAGGCTTATCAACCAGCTTCACACTCTCGGCCGCCATCTTTGGAGATATTTGGTGAATCCTTCTTTGGGCTCTTGGGCCATCACTTCCAGAGTACGCATTGTAGTCTAGATCTCGGTATTATCAGCATAATTCCGAGCAAATTCAGTCGCCACATCATCCCAAGTTTTATATTTCTTGGAATCGAGCCTGTAGTACCAGGCCTTAGGATGCTTGTCAAGGGAGGCTGCGAACAGGTGTTTGAACATGGTGGACTTCACCCCTTGACGGCCATAAATTCTTTGAAAGCCCGGATATGATGGACCGGGTCTTTAGTACCCTCAAACATCAGAATCCCAGTGAAGTTGAGGTTAGCAGGTAGCTCATCATTCAGAGGCGAATAGGAACAAGCATTTTCCGTATGGATCGAGTTGCTTGTTGACTAGTGAACCTGCTCTTCAAGCTTGCGAACGACGCTGATCAGTTCAGCTATGGGCCCGATGGGCTTAGATCCAGCAGAAGGAGTGCCTTTCTCCATGGCGCTCACAAGAGTGACGAGGGATGTCTGGTCGGTTCGAATGGCGGTCAATTGGGTCTCGATCTTGGCCAGTGCGGCAGTCAGTTGATCCAATGTTCCTTGCATTTTTTTTCGTCTGGTTCGGGTGGCCTGTCTGTAAGAACAACGCGTAAATAGAAACTAGCCCAAATCCCGGAATAGAAAGTACATCCCGAACAATACTGAAAAGGGAAATGACTCGAAAAAGACATCTAGAAGGGTGACTTGTGAAAGGTGGGCCTTCCTTAGGATTCGGCGGGAGGGCCGAGTCCTGTTCGAAGATAGGTCCACATGAGACATCCCCAGACTTTGGACTCGAATGTGTAGATGGGCCCTCCTTTGTAGGATTATGTCCTACGTAGGTGGGCCTTGCCTTAGTCTAATAAGGCGGACTGGGATAGGGAAGAAACTTGTGATGTAAGATCGACAGAGTTTCGACGCTAGAGACTTCAACGACTTATGACACGACCCGACACATGCTAAATACGGGAAGTTCTAAGAAGAAGAAGGTTTTGAAAAGGATTTTTTTCAGAAAAAATCCAAAAAAACGGTGGAGGGGCCTGATTTTTCGAAAAAATCAGAAAACGTATCGGGCCACGGTTTTGAAAGTTCGAAAATATTTTTGAGTTTTGAAATGGGCAGAATACCGGCTAGAAATAGGCTATTTTGAGTAAAATCATAAGTCCTAAATTCGGTATACGTCCTGGGTTTGTGAAATTGGATATTTTGAGAAAAGGATGCAATTTTTGAAAAAGACGGTTTTTGAAAACGACACGGAAACCAAGTAGCATATAGTCACGCAAGCATTATAACGACGCCATGTATGCTTTACACTAAGTTTCGGTCGGTCTATAAAGGGCCAATACCAGTGCCCATAGCCTAGACGTGAATCGGGACGGACTCTCTAAGTCGAGTTGAGCTTAGTACATGCCGCGAAACCCATACGAATCGACCATGGACACCTTTGACATATCCATATTGGAGTACATCACGGTAAAGTGGGACGTCGGTCGCGACTACCGGCCCGGGAAAATATAGGGTTATGCTAATTTCGTCGGACCTAAATATCTGTAGACACCCACATTTTGACTGCCAGGTGTCTATCGCAGTTTTCAAAAAACACCCGATGATGATCGGACGCAAACGTGTTTCTACGCGCTCGGATATGGGCTCGAAACCATAAGTTATTGGCTTAAGCATTTACGGAGTACAAATCTCGCAAAACCAACCTCAAATCCAGGCCCATTGGGTTGTTTCGAATCAAATAAGACTAATTTGGGTCATAACCGACACCGGAAATAAAACCGATTTTTAGCGAATGGGTCAAACCCCGGTCGAAGCCGTTCCTAAACATAAAAAACAGCCATTCAAGTGTCATAAGTCCAGTCCAAGTACAAAACCCAAAAAAAATCCAAACCACAGTCCAAAAAACCGGACCAGTGCACTGCGACTGACCCACTCGATCGAGTGTCAGCCCACACGATCGAGTGTCAGCCCACTCGATCGAGTGGGCCCTGTAACAAGCCCGACTGCGATTGATTGCACCACTGGACCGAGTCAGGGTGCTACTCGGTCGAGTAACCCTAGACGGGGTGCATAGCTAATGCCTATATAAGCACCCTCATGCATGCAACTTGGACACACCTTTTTCACCCTATTTCAACCCTAAGCAATCCCTAATCTACACTAATCCTCTACACTCAAACCCTACCCCTAGCATCTAGGAATCCGAACCCTAATCACCATAAATTAACCTACATTTCGATACTCCCGTGCTAGCCACAACTAACGAGTCCCGTCCGAGAACAAGAACATGTAGGTTGAGGGTGCAATAATCCCGTTCTTCCCTCTTTTCCTTCTCTTCCTCGCGTCTTCCATCTTCACGTCGTTCGTTGTAGTCGTCGCTTTTTTATTTTTATTTCGTTGTCGTGTCTCTTATATCGTTAATATAAAACATTAAAGTACTCGCTAATTCGTGTCGAATATGAGGGATGACGGGATAAGAAAACACGAATGCAAGGTTGTTTCATCCGACGCGGCCGATCGCTTATCCCGACACCCCGAATGTTTGATTGTTGAAGCGAGTCCACATCAACAAAGTCGTTTCTATTTTCGTCGCGTCGGCATCAATATCGCATACATCGATTTCTAAAACCTTTTTTTAAAATTCGCGTTTTTTTTTTAAGTTGAGTCGAAACCTTTTGATGAAGATCCGACATCAAACAATTCGCAAGAATTAATTATGATGTCGGGATGCGGAGGGAATCAAGTCGAGTTTTTTAATTCAAGCGTTGATCTATTAGATTCGATACCAATTCAATAATTGGATGTCGAATCTAATGATTTAGTCAAATAATTTAACTAACGCGATTTTCGTTCATGCTAAAATAGTTGTCATCCAATTCGTTAGAATTACGACACTATAAACGCGGAGAAAATCTATATTGTCATAGTTAATTTAAAGCGACTTACATTATTTTCTTCAAGTTTTCTCTCTAATATTCCATATCGATTTAATAATCGAATATGAGATATGACGAGTATCAAAATTAGAATCGAGTATAAATCCCATAATATTTATACCCGATTCAACAAAATCAACGATTTATCAAAATCCGAATCGAGCATAAATTATATAATATTTATGCCCGATTCGGCAGAATCAACGGCTTATTCAAAATCGAAAAGCAATCTCGCAATCAATAATAAATTACGAGACGAACCCTAGTTCATGCAGGGGGCACTCGATCGAGTGCCTAGCACACTCGGTCGAGTGGCACCCCGAAAAACGAGACAGAATGCTTTTTCGACCATCACTCGGTCGAGTCTCGCAATGACTCGATCGAGTGGCAGCGTACTCGGTCGAGTTCGTCAATAACTCGATCGAGTAGGGTCTAAAATAAGGGACAGAAGCTTCTTTCGAGGACCACTCTGTCGAGTCCGTCAATGACTCGATCGAGTGGCCTCATCACGACAAATACCGTGAGTCCCACATCGCTTTTCTAGTCTTGATAATACCTTTTTTTATGACTTAGGTCAACACGTGTCAAATCTATCACGTGAAATATTACTTTTCAAAACCAGGCATCATCTTATATTATTCTATATTTTCGCAAACTGTTATTAACTTGTTTTTTCATGTCTTTTCGATCTTTTTTTTCCATTGTTTATTTTATTATACTAAAATGAACCCGCATGCTAAATATAACTTTGACGTTAGTTTTAGTTGAATTAAATCGACATAGCAACCCATTCAATTTTTCGCATGCTTAGGGAAAACAACGCTTGCATATCATCTCATCGTTTTACTAGCACGCGTATTAGAAAGACATTCGATATCTTAGTAGAGGCCTCCAATGTGCGGGCGGGGTTGGGTGTTCTTTGTGAACTTCCCAACACGTACCCTCACCCCTTACTCAGAACCTCAGTTTCCGGATGCCCGAAACCGTTGGCGTACGAGAGTCATTCAATACACGATATCCGATAACGTCGGTATCGGTATCAAATGCAAAGGGACGAACCCAATAAACTCTGACATCGGAAATGGGCCATACTTTGTGCATGGCCCACTACGACATAGAGTGGGTTCGAACAGGCCCGAACTCCCACAAAGTTCGGTGGCGACTCCACTTCGATTTAAATTTCAATTCGATCTATTCTCATATGGAGATTCATTCACCTCCCCAAACCCGCTAATGGCCGCATCGGGGTGGACCTATGTCATGTCCACAATTTGGCGACTCCTCTGGGGATAAACTGATGTGTGACTTACCATCGGCATTGTCAGGGTGAGACTCGAATAGAAATCGTTTGACTAGTACAATACGCGTTTTAGTTTTACGGTTCATGCATAACTCTATATTTTACCTGGCCGGTACTCGCGACCGTCGTCCCACTATACCGTGATGTACTCCAATATGGATATGTCAAAGGTGTCCATGGTCGATTCGTTTGGGTTTCGCGGCATGTTCTAAGCTCAACTCGACATAGAGTGAAGGTCCGGATTCACGTCTAGGCTATGGGCACTGGTATAGACCCTTTATAGACCGACCGAGACTTAGTGTAAAGCATACATGGCGTCGTTATAATGCTTGCGTGACTATATGCTACTTGGTTTCCGTGTCGTTTTCAAAAACCGTCCTTTTAAAAAATTGCATCCTTTTCTCAAAATATCCAATTTCAAAACCCGGGACGTATACCGAATTTAGGACTTATGATTTTACTCGAAATAGCCTATTTCTAGCCGGTATTCTGCCCATTTCAGAACTCGAAATATTTTCGAACTTTCAAAACCGTGGCCCGATACGTTTTCTGATTTTTTTCGAAAAATCGGGCCCCTCCACCGTTTTTTCGGATTTTTTCTAAAAACAATCCTTTTCAAAACCTTCCTCTTCTTAGAACTTCCCGTATTTAGCATGTGTCGGGTCGTGTCATAAGTCGTAGAAGTCTCTAGCGTCGAAACTCTGTCGATCTTACATCACAAGTTTCTTCCCTATCCCTGTCCGCCTTATTAGACTAAGGCAAGGCCCACCTACGTAGGACATAATCCTACAAAGGAGGGCCCATCTACACATTCGAGTCCAAAGTCTGGGGATGTCTCATGTGGACCTATCTTCGAACAGGACTCGGCCCTCCCGCCGAATCCTAAGGAAGGCCCACCTTTCACAAGTCACCCTTCTAGATGTCTTTTTCGAGTCATTTCCCTTTTCAGTCTTGTTCGGGATGTACTTTCTATTCCGGGATTTGGGCTAGTTTCTATTTACGCGTTGTTCTTACAGACAGGCCACCCGAACCAGACGAAAAAAAATGCAAGGAACTTTGGATCAACTGACCGCCGCACTGGCCAAGATCGAGACCCAATTGACAACCATCTGAACCGACCAGATATCCCTCGCCACTCGTGTGAGCGCCATGCAGAAAGGCACTCCTTCTGCTGGATCTGAGCCCACTGGGCCCATAGCTGAACTGATCAGCGTCGTTCGCAAGCTTGAAGAGCAGGTTCACTAGTCAACAAGGAACTCGATCCATACTGAAAATGCTTGTTCCTATTCGCCTCTGAATGATGAGCTACCTGCTAACCTCAACTTCACTGGGATTCCGATGTTTGAGGGTACTAAAGACCCGTTCCATCATATCCGGGCTTTCAAAGAATTTATGGCCGTCAAGGGGTGAAGTCCACCATGTTCAAACACCTGTTCGCAGCCTCCCTTGATAAGCATCCCAAGGCCTGGTACTACAGGCTCGATTCCAAGAAATATAAAACTTGGGATGATGTGGCGACTGAATTTGCTCGGAATTATGCTGATAATACCGAGATCTAGACTACAATGCGTACTCTGGAAGTGATGGCCCAAGAGCCCAAAGAAGGATTCACCAAATATCTCCAAAGATGGCGGCCGAGAGTGTGAAGCTGGTTGATAAGCCTAGCGAGAAAGTGCTAGTGGAGGCGTTCGTCAAGAACCTCCTCCCTTCCTACCGTGTCCATCTCCGGTATGCTATCATCCCCAATTTTGCCACCCTAACTGAAATGGGTACAAGGATCGAGGACGACTTACGGTTAGAGAGCCTGACTAAGGCCTATACCAAGGGCTATCAAGGGGCCACTTCATCCATGAGCAAGCCCACACCTGCAGCTGCAACCCGCAGCATTTTCGATGAGGTCAATCTGCTGGATACCTCATCCAAAAAGAATGCTCCAAATCGGGTATTCACAGATATAAAGACTACCTATACCTACGCCTTACAAAGGCTATCTTCAAAAGGCCTGATTCAACCAATAGGCCCAACTCCAGAATTTCCAGTGGAGAAAAGGTCCCAGAGTTACAATCCCCAAGCCTACTGCCAGTATCATCGAGGTAACGGGCATGATACGGAGAAGTGATGGAAGCTGAAGCACCTGATCTAGGATCTGATTGAAAGCGGGAAAATACCGTTGCCCGGGGACAAGCCGAGTGACAAAGAAAACCCGTTCAGTGCCCATGCTATATTCACTGGGGAGGTAATCGACTGCTCACACCTCATTTCCCCTATATCCCACAAATTAACGGGATATGGTTCGATAATGAGGAGGATATGTACTTAGCAAAAGAGTAAGCTGTCCCTATCACCAGTGAAGAGGTTCGAAAATCTAAGTCCAAGGCCTTAGCCACCAACCACCTCGCCACCGCCGGGCGCTCTACTTTAACAACCTGCCAGGACGAAATCCACTCTTGAGGAACTAAGCAACGACACAGCCTTGGTCCAACAATTGAAGAGTGTTCGAGCTGTTTTAACTATATGGTTGTTGCTAGTTAACTCACACATCGGGAGGCACTGACTAAGGCTCTCGATCAAATCAAGGTCGACTCACAGGTTACCCTCGCTGAAATGGTAGCCACTATCATGCCCTATCTCAAGGGCGAGTCCAAAGAAGAAGGCCCACTCATAAACATCTCTGAGTCCGATCTTCCACCATTTGGGGCCGCCCATAATTTGGCCCTATACATCACGGTCATTTGCCGAGGGAAGTACCTTCCGATGACCCTAATCGATGATGGATTTGCTGTAAACGTCCTACCTCTAAGGACCGCTAAAGCCCTCGGCATCACCGAGGCCGACTACCTCCCGAAGGCACAAACTATCTAGGCTTTCGACGGAAGCCCAAAACCAGTTGTCGGGGCCGTTAAGCTGACAATAATAACGGGCCCAATCGAAAAAGAATTGGAGTTTCAGGTGATTGATGTAACCTCATCCTTTAACTTACTGCTCGGGAGGCCTTGGATTCATGCAGTCAAGGCCGTGTCTTCTACCCTTCATAGGAAAGTCAAAATGCCTCTTCAAGACGGTGTCATCACACTAGAGGCAACCCCCATGACCGTGGCTAGCTGCAATGCACGGGTCGGGCCAAACCACGGGGATTCGACTTTGTGGGAATGATTGAGGAGGAATATCTCTTTAGGCCATACTTCACTACTAGCATCAATACGATGCTAAAAAACTTGGGTTACCTACCGGGCGCCACTTCGAGGCCACACCTCTCAGTTGGGAAGGTTATCGAGGTCCTAAACAACGGAGGGTCTCGATTTGGTTTAGGGTACACTATGAGCCCGGAAAATGTGGACCAGGCAAGTGTAATCAAATTTGTAACTCCAGTATTTGGGGCAATGCAAGTGGGCCTTTACCAACCCACTATCACCTATCCCGAGACCAAAATGGCTCGGGAATGCAATTTCATCCCTGATGATATATTTGCCCTTGTCCAAACGGAATCCAAAGAGGGCATTGACCATTCTGAGCCCGTGCTGAGGCTTCTATTCGGGGAGGACAGGGCCATCCCTGCTCCAAAAGATGATCTGGTCAACCTGATCCTCCGCAGCAACCGGCTCGACCCGACAAAGCTGATCTCCGAAGTTGGTGCAGACGTCGGGAAGAGGGCCTGGAGGAAGACCATCAAATGGACCGACAGTCAGGGTCGGGTCTACAAGCTAACCACCGGCGAGGGAGACATGCCGGATACCGACTCTGAGTCTGAGTCGAAGTAAGGGTCGCAGTCAGAGTTTGAGTCTAGGGGGTCTGGTGCTAGAGTCCAGTCTGTAACCCCTATCCCTTTAACCACTTCCACTGGAGTCTCGGGGCCTGTCCCGAGAACACTCCCTATCCCGCCGCTGACCAACGATCAGATGGCCGCTCTATTCGAGCTATTCTCAAAATTTACTATTAATAATAATAACGAAAACCGTTCTGCTTACGACTTGTCTTATTTCCAAAATTCTTTCAATTTCAAAAATTTTATATGCAATGACATTGAGAAACCCGATGAACAGGTACCTCTTTCTCCGCATCTGATCGAGCAACTTGAGCAAAGGGAATCCCGAGACCCGGTAATTGAAGAAACCGAGTCCATTAACGTGGGAACCACTTTAGAGCCCCAGATGCTTAAGTTGGGCCTATCCTTAGATTCCGAGGAAAGAAAACAATTCACGGACCTCCTCCAAGAATTCAAGGACGTCTTCGCATGGTCCTACAAGGACATGCCGGGGATAGACCGGGAAATAGCTGAACACCGTATACCCAACAAAGATGGGTGTAAACCGGTAAAACAGAAACTCCGAAGAATGAGGCCCGAATGGTCTCTCAAAGTCAAAGAAGAAGTCGACAAGCAGTTCAAAGCGGGCTTTATACAAGTGTCTGAATATCCAGACAGGGTCACGAAGGACGGCAAGGTACGGGTATGTGTGGACTTTCGGCACCTTAACAAGGCCAGCCCAAAGGACGATTTTCCGTTACCACACATCGACATACTGGTGGATAACACGGCCGATCATGCCCTTCTATCATTCATGGACGGGTATGTCGGATACAATCAAATCAAAATGGCAGAAGAGGACATGAGTAAGACCACCTTCATCACACCTTGGGGGACTTACTATTACACCGTTATGCCGTTTAGGCTTATCAACGCCGGGGCCACTTATCAACGGACCACCACTACTTTATTACATGATATGATGTACAAAGAAGTGGAGGTCTACGTGGACGACATGATCGTCAAGTCCAAAGATCGAAAGGGGCACATCACGGCCCTAAGAAAGTTCTTCAGCATGCTGCGTAAATACAATATGAGACTGAACCCTCAGAAATGCAGTTTCGGGGTAACATCGGGCAAATTACTGGGCCATATCGTTAGCCAACGCGGCATCGAGGTCGACCCAGCTAAAATCAATGCCATCACCGAGATGCAGCCACCCAAAACCGAAAAAGAAATAAGGGGGTTCCTCGGGAAAGTCCAATACATCAGCGGGTTCATTTCAAAGTTAACCATGGTATGCGAGCCCATGTTCAAGAAATTGAAGATAGGAGAACGGGTACTGTGGGACGATAAATGTCAAACGGCTTTTGACAAAATCAAGGAGATTCTGTCTGCTCCGCCGGTGTTAATGCCACCTCATCCGGTCTACCTTTGTCATTATACCTAACAACGACCGAGACAGCCATGGGGGCTATGCTGGCTCAGACAGTAGATTCATAAGAGCGGGCTATTTACTACATTAGTAAGAAGTTCCTAGAATTCGAGTGCAAGTACACAATGCTCGAAAAGATGTGCCTAGCTCTAGTTTGGGCCACTAAAAAGCTCTGACACTATATGCTCAGTCACGAGGTACATGTTTTATCCAAAATGGATCCTATCAAGTACTTGTTCGAGAAGCCCATCCTTAATGGCCGGATGTCCAGATGGACTTTGATGCTCGCAGAGTTTGACCTCAAATTTGTACCATGAAAAGACATCAAAGGCCGGGTAGTGGCAGAATTCCTTGGCGATAGTCCGATATCTGAAGAGGGACACACCGATACTTGGGCCTTTCCTGATGAAGACATATTCCATACCGACACCAGTGAAGAGGGTGAGAATAATCCCTCTTGCGATTATCTAGACCTTGGATAATTTCTCCCGTAATCAGCCAAGCGGGACTATTCTATGGTCTCCATCAGGTCAACCTCGGTAAAAAGACGAACGTCGCCCATGCACGACAACAAATCCATGTGACCTTCAAAAGCATAAACATGGAGCATACAGAAGAAGAAAGCCCTACGGCTATGAATCGGTCTGATCCGGACATCATGCGGGTTCATAAATTTCTCAGCCAGATCAATTAAAGAAACTGTGTTGTCATCTCCGGCCATTCGAGATACCTCGTTATGAGAAAGTCCTAAAAATTCTCGAAGCTTCCTCCTTGGATCGTAGACCGAAAACGGGACAGCAGGACGAAGTATCGGGTTCCATCCTCCCACAGCAGCAATCTCCTCAGGTAGAGGGCAGACTTCGCCCCGAGGAAAGGCAAAGACATGATATGTGTCGTCCCAATAGGACAAACAAGCATCAAGAAAGTAGCGAGCAACCTGCATCTGACGGAATGTATACAGCTGAGTAATACCCGTCTGGTTCAAAGCCACCCTATCCGTGTCCCTAAAGCGTCGGGACCATTCCTGCAGCATCGCGGTCAATCTTTCGATCCCCATGGCCGAATTTCTTCTTGAAGGGAGTAAAGAATTTTTCTTTTTGAGAAGAAGGGATCGAAAGATTGACCGCGATGCTGTAGGAATGGTCCCGACGCTTTAGAGACACGATAGGGTGGCTTTGAACCAGACGGGTATTACTCAGTTGTATACATTCCGTCAGATGCAGGTTGATTGACAAAGGCAGACCGGGTTAAGGTGGCATTAATTAACACCGGCTGAGCAGACAGAATCTCCTTGATTTTGTCAAAAGCCGTTTGACATTTATCGTCCCACAGTACCCGTTCTCCTATCTTTAGTTTCTTGAAGATGGGCTCGCATACCATGGTTAACTTTGAAATGAACCGGCTGATATATTGGACTTTTCGGAGAAACCCCCTTATTTCTTTTTCGAGGTAGGTTTTAAAAAAGAATTTTTTTTTTTTTGAAAAAATCCGAAAAAATGTTGGAGTGGCCCGATTTTTCGAAAAAATCAGAAAATCGTATCGGGCCACGTTTTTGAATGTTCAAAAATATTTTCGAGTTTTGAAATGGGCAGAATACCAGCTAGAATTAGGCTATTTTGAGTAAAATCATAAGTCCTAAATTCGGTATACATCCCTGTTTTTGAAATTGGATTCCCCAGCGGAGTCGCCAAATTGTGGACATGACATAGGTCCACCCCGACGTGGCCACGCGCGGGTTTGGGGAGGCGAATGAATCTCCATATGAGAATGGATCAAATTGAAATTTAAATCGAAGTGGAGTCGCCACCGAACTTTTTGGGAGTTCGGGCCCGTTCGAACCCACTCTATGTCGTAGTGGGCCATGCACAAAGTATGACCCATTTCCGATGTCAGAGTTTATTGGGTTCGTCCCTTTGCATTTGATAGCGATACCGACGTTATCGGATATCGTGTATTGAATGACTCTCGTGCGCCAACGGTTTCGGGCATCACGATAATAACAGTTTGCGAAAATATAGAATAATATAAGATGATGCATGGTTTTGAAAATTAATATTTCACGTGATAGATTTGACACGTGTTGACCTAAGTCATAAAAAAAGGTATTATCGAGACTAGAAAAGCGATGTGGGTCTCACGATAGTTGCGTGATAAGGCAACTTGATCGAGTCATTGACGGACTCGACCGAGTGGTCCTCGAAAGAAGCTTCTGTCCCGTATTTTAGACCCTACTCGATCGAGTTATTGACGAACTCGACCGAGTACGCTGCCACTCGATCGAGTCATTGCGAGACTCGACCGAGTGGTGGTCGAAAAAGCATTCTGTCTCGTTTTTCGGGGTGCCACTCGACCGAGTTTGCTAGGCACTCAATCGAGTGCCCCCTGTACGAACTAGGGTTCGCCTCGTAATTTATTATTGATTGCAAGATTGCTTTTCGATTTTGAATAAGCCGTTGATTCTGCCGAATCGGGCATAAATATTATATAATTTATGCTCGATTCGGATTTTGATAAATCGTTAATTTTGTTGAATCGGGTATAAATATTATGGGATTTATACTCGATTCTAATTTTGATACTCGTCATATCCCATATTCAATTATTAAATCGATATGGAATATTAGAGCGAAAACTTGAAGAAAATAATGTAAGTCGCTTTAAATTAACTAAGACGATATAGATTTTCTCCGCGTTTATAGTGTCGTAATTCTAACGAATTGGATGACAACTATTTTAGCATCAAGGAAAATCGCGTTAGTTAAACTATTTGACTAAATCGTTAGATTCGACATCCAATTATTGAATTGGTATCGAATCTAATAGATCGACGCTTGAATTAAAAAACTCGACTTGATTCCCTCCGCATCCCGACATCATAATTAATTCTTGCGAATTGTTTGATGTCGGATCTGTATCAAAAGATTTCGACTCAACTTGAATAAAAAAACGCGAATAAAAAAAAAGGGTTTTAGAAATCGATGTATGCGATATTGATGCCGACGCGACGAAAATAGAAACGACTTTGTTGACGTGGACTCGCTTCAACAATCAAACATTCGGGGTGTCGGGATAAGCGAACAGCCGCGTCGGATGAAACATCCTTGCATTTGTGTTTTCTTATCCCGCCATCCCTCATATTCGACACGAATTAGCGAGTATTTTAATGTTTATATTAACGATATTAATGATATTAGACGCCATAACAAAAAAAACAACGACGACACAGACGACACGCGAGGAAGAGAACGGGAGAAGAAGAGTCGGGAATATTGCACCCTCAACCTACATGTTCTTGTTCTCGGACGGGACTCTCTAGTTGTGGCTAGCACGGGAGTATCGAGTTGTAGGTTAAGTTATGGTGATTAGGGTTTCGATTCCTAGATGCTAGGGTTAGGGTTTGAGTGTATAGGATTAGAGTAGATTAGGGATTGCTTAGGGTTGAATAGGGTGAAAAAGGTGTGTCCAAGTTGCATGCATGAGGGTGCTTATATAGGCATTGGCTATGCACCCCGTCTAGGGTTACTCGACCGAGTAGCACCCTGACTCGGTCTAGTGGCCCAATCAATCGCAGTCGGGCTTGTTACAGGGCCCACTCGATCGAGTGGGCTGACACTCGATCAAGTGGGTCAGTCGCAGTGCACGGGTCCGGTTTTTTGGACTGTGGTTTGGATATTTTGTGGGTTTTGTACTTGGACTGGACTTATGACACTTGAATGGCTGTTTTTTATGTTTCGGAACGGCTTTGACCGGGGTTTGACCCAATCGCTAAAAGTCAGTTTTATTTCCAGTGTCGGTTTTGACTCAAATTAGTCTTATTTGATTGGAAACGACCCACTGGGCCTGGATTTGTTGCATTGGTTTTGAGAGATTTGTACTCCGTAAATGCTTAAGCCAACAACTAATGGTTTCGAGCCCATATCCGAGCGCGTAGAAACACGTTTGCGTCCGATCATCATCGGGTGTTTTTTGGAAACTCCTATAGACACCTGGCAGTCAAAATGTGGGTGTCTACAGAGCCCCCACTCTGACCGAGGCTTGGACAGGGCGAAAGTCAGAGTAGCTACCAAGCCAATTAAGACCTGGTAGACTTCTGGTCGGGCCATTTATAGTCCATTAGACTTGCGCGAATGGCTCGCCAGCCATAAGATAGAAGTCATACCTGAGGTGATGATGATAATTCCGTGGGGAATTTGGACTTGTCGTGTAAGTCGTGGGTGCGGCTGTATGTGGGCCCATCCCGTGAAAAATGCCGCCTTGGGCTTTCCGTTGGGGAGATGTGTGAGCCGCGCGGGCTCACTTTTTTTTTTTGGAGCCTTGAGTCGTACCTGAGTCGTACCTGTATAAGTCACATAAAATTTTGCATGTAACACGTAGGTAGAAAATTTGACTCGCACTGGGGAAAAATGATTATTTGAATTTTGAATTTTGAATTTTTTGGAAATTTTGAATTTTTTGAAAATTTTGACCCCTAAAAATTTTTGGAAAGTCCGGGATGACTAAATCCTTGCTAGTATTGAGGCTAGGCCTGTATGTTTAAGCCGGTTGAGATTAGGAAACTTTTGTATAGAGGAGATATGGAAAGTGGGTTGTAGGGTTGATGCTATATATAGCCCTTCCCTGTCTATATTTTCTTCACAACCTCCTCTCAATACCCTTCTTATTAAAAAAAACTCTTTATTCCTTTCAAGAATTTTAGTCATGGGGTTCGAGAGATTGACCGCGATGCTGCAGGAATGGTCCCGGCGTTTCAGGGACACGGATAGGGTGGCTTTGAATCAGACGGGTATTACTCAGCTGTATGTGTTCCGTCAGATGCAGATTGATCGTTATTTCCTTGATGCTTGTTTGTCCTATTGGGACAATACATATCATGTTTTTGCCTTTCCTCGAGGAGAAATCTGTCCTTTACCCGAGGAGATTGCTGCTGTGGGAGGATGGAACCCGATACTTCGTCCTTCCGTCCCGTTTTCGGTCTATAACCCAAGAAGGAAGCTACAGGAATTTTTAGGACTTTCCCACAATGAAGTATCTCGCATGATGGAGGATGGTAATATTTCCTTGATCGACTTGGCCAAGAAACTTATGAATCCTCATGACGTCCGGGTCAAGCCGGTTCACAACCGTAGGGCCTTCTCCTTTTGTATGCTTCATGTCTATGCTTTTGAAGGTCACATGGATTTATTGTCATGCATGGGTAATACCCGTCATCTCACTGTGGTCGACTTGATGGAGACGGAGCACTGTCTAGCTTGGCTTATCATGGGTGAAATTATCCAAGGCTTCGACAATCGCAAGAGAGATTCGTCGGTCCGCTTGACCGGGAGTACCCGTTTATTGCAAGTATGTTACCTTGAATTTTTATTTTTTCCCAATTTCTCGGTTTTTGATTTTTTTTTTGGTTATTTCATAGCAATAATACCAACTATGAGGGTCCTTCTTAATTTAATACCAACTATACGTAATCCCGGCCATTATAATACCAACTGTTCCCTCATCAATCCCTTATTATAACGAGCGCCCTTTTAACTGGTATTAGCCGGTCATGGTGACTGGTTAGGGTTTACTGCGCTTGTTCTTCTTCTTCCCTCAGAAATTAATGTTTGTAATCTAATCTAAAAATCCCGCCTCTTGTCGTTCAGAAGTTAAAACGGCTATTCTTTCTTCTTCATTAACTTCAAATCAAATTGCGATGAAATCACTAATTACCATCAAAACCACTGCATTACTCCCTTTAATCTCATCGACCCACCTCCTAAATCCAAAAACCCACCTCAAAAACCCCGTAATTTCTGCAAAATGGGGTAAAAAACGATCTGGGTCACAAAGATTTCGCAATAACAAGCTTATATGCAATGCAATCACAGTTATTGCATCAAATCTCAAGATCTTACCTGAGCCTTTCGATTCGGTTGTTAAGGAATTGTGGATTGTTTCTGGTAGTGGAAATGGCGGAAAAAATCGATTCGAGAGTGGGTTCGGAGGTGGTGGAAATGGGGGAAATGGAGGAAGAGGGAAAAAGTCAAAATTAGGGTTCTTGATTGTTTTGGGGATTTCTATTGGTTTTGGGATTTGGGGTGTTCTTTTAGAGGGAAAGAATGAGTGATTATGGGTAATTAAACGTAAAGGGTAACCGGTTACTAAGGTAGCCGGTTGGGTGTTATAATAAGGGATTAATGAGGGAACAGTTGGTATTATAATGGGATTACGTATAGTTGGTATTAAATTAAGAAGGACCCTCATAGTTGGTATTATTGCTATGAAATAACCCTTTTTTTTCGCGATTTTTCTGCTGTAGTGGGCACTCGATCGAGTCACCCTGGCACTCGATCGAGTGCCCTAGTAAAAAAGCCCCCTGTTCGTTTTCATGGGTGCCACTCGATCGCACTCGATCGAGTGCCCTTAGGCGGACGTCCGTTTCGTCTCGGTAACTCATATTTTGTTTTTTTTTGATTTGGCTATACGAGAGGTTATCAGTGATAGATCCTCCCCTTGACTCGAGCAACTACCGTCATACTCAGGTGATGACAAGGAAACGGACCATTGATTTTTCTCGCCAGATTACTCAAAAGTATTGGGATGAAGTTTTATCCTTTCACAACGGTCCGTTGATTCGATGGGTAGTGCCGTGGTGGCCCATTTATGTTTGGACGGGCTTGGATCCGAGGGATAAGGCTCGTTACCAAGTAATTTTGCCTTTCCGGCAGACGATCCATCTTTACCTCGATCGCATACTAAGGCAGTATGGTTGGATCCAAAGAATCCCGGAGGTTGAAGCAGTTGTGAGTGAATCTACCCAACTGACTGATGTGATGTGTGATACTTGGATGCAAAGATGGTACACCCAGCATACTTGGCCAATTCCCAAATCTCGCCACTCAGTCTGAGTTTCAGACTCCTATGTGAAGTGGACTAAAGCAGGTGATGCCAAAGCCCGAGCTGCTCTGAAGGTTGACGAGGCTTTTCACCTGCTGCGAAGGGAGCAAGTTAAAGACAATAGGGGCTTCTTCGAGGAAGGTGACACTCCGGCTACTCTAGTCTATCTTATGTCAGGTCAAAGAAAGAAGAGTAAGACTCAAGCTGAAGGGTCTAGTGCTAGAGGTGCACGGGGGAAAGTGAGCCCCCAGACTGATTTGGAAAGGAGACTTGGCCCAAGACTTGCAGTGCAGGACCGACTTGGCCCGCGAGACAGGCAACCCGAACATGTACGGGCTCGACTTGGACCAGTGACAATAGCAGAAGACCCGCTGTCGAAGAAGCGGGTTCGAGCTAAGGAGGTTCCCCTCGTGATCCGGGAACGCTCACCCCCGCCCCGGCGACCTCGGGCTCCTCGTGACCCAAAGGACAAAGGGAAGGGCAAGATGCACGAATATTAGTCCCCTTAAATTTATTATTTAATATTATTACTATTTTTGCGGTGTGATTTTTTTTTTGTGTTTGCCGTTTCCGGCGTTTTTTATTTTATTTTTGGTAACGTAATTCCCGAGTTTATCGGGATTTTAATAAAAGACATATTAGTGAATACCGTTCCCGTCTTTTCGTTATTGCAGTTGTTGTACCCTTTTGAGGGGTTGTCTACGTATCCACATTTAGCGGAATCAAACCAAACGTAGTTCAAAATAGATTTTTTTGCAATTTTTGAAATACATCAAGACTATTAGTTCGAGATGTGCGACAGTAGGATAAATAATCCTAACTTATTGACTTGTCTATAATTTTGAAAATTTATAAAAAGGCAATTTTTTATAAACTTTTGCAAATGACATTTAGATAAGGTTTATGGGTAGTAGCGCTTCAACTAGTCCAAGTTGGTCGGGTTGACGAACTCGTTCCCGTCCAGGTCTTTCAGCATCACCGCTCCTCCTGATAGGACTTTCTTTACTAAGTACGGCCCAGCCCAATTGGGTTTGAATTTTCTCTTGGGTTAACCGGTAGTAAAGTACGAACCGATTTTAGGACCAGATCCCCTTCTTTGATATATCTGGATATTGTTGAGGGCCCGGGATCGCCGTTCGTCTAGGAGAACTAGCGAATCGTATCGGGCTTGGACCCAATCTGCTTCAGGTACTTGGCTTTCAAGTAAAATCCTGAAGGAAGACACTTCTAGCTCGACCGGTTGGACCGCCTCCATTTGCGGTGCGAATTGACGTCCGATACCCCTATAGAGCAAAAGGTATTTTGTCGGGCCAATCCCGATAATTCTCAGCCATCTTTTCAAGTATGGTGACAATTGTTTTATTAGCCGCCTCTACCGCTCCATTTGTTTGGGGACGGTAGGGTGAAGATATATGCCTCTGAATTTTGTATTTTGCTAGCAACGCAGCGGTTTCAGCTTGAAAATGGGTCCCATGATCACTGATAAACTCGTGTGGGATCCCGTATCGGCATATGATCTTATTCTGGATAAATTTGGCCACATGCTTGCCGTTGAAGATGCGATATGACTCGGCTTCGACCCATTTGGTGAAATAGTCGATAGCTACCAAGATGAAACAGTGGCCTCCCGTCCCGGAAGGGTGCACCTTGCCAATTATATCAATGCCCCATGTCGAAAATGGCCACGGGGACGTCATGGTGTATAGTAGATACGACGGCATATGTTGTACATTGCCAAAGATCTGACAGTTATGACAGTGTTTGACATATACCTGACAGTCCGTTTCCATGGTGTTCCAATAATATCCGAGCCTCATGAATTTTCGGGCTAGCATATGGGCATTCCTATGAGGACCGTTTTAACCATCGTGTACCTCGGACATAACCTTTTCGGCCTATATTTTATCGATACACAGGAGGAGACCCCATGTGCCGTCTTTTTGTATAACTGCCCGTCGTCTGTACGAACAAATTGGGTCGCCAATCTTCGCAAGGCCTTTTTGGCCCGGTTCTCAGTTCCCGGGGGATACTCTCACGTTGTCAAGTAAGTTAGGACGGCCTGATACCAAGGTTCTGGGTCAGTTATCTCGATATCCTGGATGACGTGGATATAAGCCAGCTCGGACCGTCTTTCAACGCAGATTGGCATGCTAGTTAGATGCTCCGAGATATTTAGTAGGGATGCTAATTTGGAAAGTGCATCTGCGAACTGATTTTCTTCCCGGGGTAGATAAATATATTCCACCTTCTGGAATTGTTTCTCTAGAACCCGTACTCGTGCTTGGTAAGCCACGAGATTGGCGTTCTGAGTTTTCCATTTTTGGAGCGCTTGATTGATGACCAGCGATGAGTCACCGTGGACCCGGAGATTCGTTACTCCTAAATCAGCGGCGGCTTGCAACCCGTGAATGCATGCTTCATATTCGGCTGCGTTGTTGGTCACGTCAAAGTCCAATTTGATGGATAACGGGGTGTGCTCCCCTTGTGGTGAGATTAACAGAATTCCGACCCCAAATCCTCGGAAGTTAGATGCTCCATCAAAATACAAATCCCATGTTTCAGTGTCGGTATGGAATATGTCTTCATCAGGAAAAGCCCAAGTATCAGTGTGTCCCTCTTCAGATATCGGACTATCGGCAAGGAATTCTGCCACTACCCGGCCTTTGATGGCTTTTAATGGTACAAATTTGAGGTCAAACTCTGCGAGCTTCAAAGTCCATCGGGACATTCGACCGTTGAGGATGGGCTTCTCGAACAAGTACTTGAAAGGATCCATTTTGGATAAAACATGTATCTCGTGACTGAGCATATAGTGACGGAGCTTTTTAGTGGCCCAAACCTGAGCTAGGCACGTCTTTACGAGCATTGTGAACTTGCACTCGTATTCTAGGAACTTCTTACTAATGTAGTAAATAGCCCGCTCTTCTGAATCTACTGTCTGGGCCAGCATAGCCCCCATGGCTGTCTCGGTCGTTGTTAGGTATAATGACAAAGGCAGACCGGGTGAGGTGGCATTAACACCGGCGGAGCAGACAGAATCTCCTTGATGTTGTCAAAAGCCGTTTGACATTTATCGTCCCACAGTACCCGTTCTCCTATCTTTAGTTTCTTGAAGATGGGCTCGCATACCATGGTTAACTTTGAAATAAACCGGCTGATATATTAGACTTTTCCGAGAAACCCCCTTATGTCTTTTTCGGTTTTGGGTGGCTGCATCTCCGTGATGGCTTTGATTTTAGCTTGGTCGACCTCGATGCCGCGTTGGCTAAAGATATGGCCCAGTAATTTGCCCGATGTTACCCCGAAACTGCACTTTTGAGGGTTCAGTCTCATATTGTACTTACGCAGTCTGGTGAAGAACTTTCTTAGGGCCGAGATGTGCCCGCTTCGGTCATTGGACTTGACAATCATGTCGTCCACATAAACCTCCACTTCCTTATGCATCATATCGTGTAATAAGGTGGTGGCGGTCCGTTGATAAGTGGCCCCGGCGTTGATGAGCCCAAATGGCATAACGGTGTAACAGTAAGTACCCCAAGGTGTAATGAAAGTGGTCTTACTCATATCCTCTTCTGCCATTTTGATCTGATTGTATCCGGCATACCCGTCCACGAATGATAGAAGAGCAAGATCGGCCGTGTTATCCACCAGTATAGATGTGTGGTAACGGAAAATCGTCTTTTGGGCTGGCCTTGTTAAGGTCCCGGAATTCCACACATACCCGCACCTTGCCGTCCTTCTTGGGTACCGGCACGATGTTCGCGACCCAGTCTGGATATTCAGACACTTGTATAAAGCCCGCTTTAAACTGCTTGTCGACTTCTTCTTTGACTTTGAGAGACCATTCGGGCCTCATTCTTCGGAGTTTCTGTTTTACCGGTTTACACCCATCTTTGATGGGTATACGGTGTTCAGCTATTTCCCGGTCTATCCCCGGCATGTCCTTGTAGGACCATGCGAAGACGTCTTTGAACTCTTGGAGGAGGTCTGTGAATTATTTTCTTTCCTCAGGATCTAAGGATAGGCCCAACTTAAGCATCTGGGGCTCTAAAGTGGTTCCCACGTTAATGGACTCGGTTTCTTCAATTACCGGGTCTCGGGATTCCCTTTGCTCGAGTTGCTCGATCAGATGCGGAGGAAGAGGTACCTGTTCGTCGGGTTTCTCAATGTCATTGCATATAAAATTTTTGAAATTGAAAGAATTTTGGATATAAGAGAAGTCGTAAGCATTACGATTTTCATTATTATTATTAATAGTAAATTTGGAGAATAGCTCGAATATAGCGGCCATCTGATCGTTGGTCAGCGGCGGGATAGGGAGTGCTCTCGGGACAGGCCCCGAGACTCCAGTGGCAAGGGGAAGAGGGGTTACAGATTGGACTCTAGCACCAGACCCTCTAGACTTGGACTCAGACTCCGACTCTGACTCTGATTCACACTCAGACTCGGACTCAGTATCCGGCATGTCTCCCTCGCCGGTGGTCACCTTGTAGATCCGTCCTTGGCTGTCGGTCCACTTGATGGCCTTCCTCCAGGCCCTTTACCCGGTGTCTGCCCCTACTTCGGAGATCAACTTTGTCGGGTCGAACCGGTTCCTGCGGAGGATTAGGTTGACCAGATCATCTATAGGAGCGGGGATGGCCTTGTCCTCCACGAATAGAAGCCCCATCACAGGCTCAGAATGGTCAGCGCCCTCTTTGGATTCCATTTGGACAAGGGCAAATATATCATCAGGGATGAAATTGCATTCCCGAGCCATTTTGGTCTCAGGATAGGTGATAGTGGGTTGGTAAAGGCCCACTTGGATTGCCTCAAATACTGGATTGAAAAATTCGATTACACTTGGCTGGTCCACATTTTCCGGGCTCATGGTATACCCTAAACCAAATCGAGACCCTCCGTTGTTTAGGACCTCGATAACCTTCCCAGCCAGGAGGTGTGGCCTCGAAGTGGCCCCCGGTAGGTAACCCAAGTTTTGTAGCATCGTATTGATGCTAGTAGTGAAGTAGGGCCTGAAGAGATATTCCTCCTCAATCATTCCCACGAAGTCGAATCCCCGTGGTTCGGCCCGACCCGTGGCGTTGCAGCTAGCCACGGTCATGGGGGTCGCCTCTAGTGTGATAACACCGTCTTGAAGAGGCATTTTGACATTCCTATGAAGGGTAGAAGACACAGCCTTGACTGCATGGATCCATGGCCTTCCGAGCAATAAGTTGAAGGATGAGGTGACATCAACCACCTGAAACTCCAATTCTTTTTCGATTGGGCCCGTTATTATTGTCAGCTTAACGGCCCCGGCAACCGTTTTGGGCTTCCGTCGAAAGCCTGGATTGTTTGCGCCGTCGGGAGGTAGTCGGCCTCGGTGATGCCGAGGGCTTTAGCGGTCCTTAGAGGTAGGATATTTACAACAGATCCATCATCGATTAGGGTTATCGGGAGGTACTTCCCTCGGCAAATGACCGTGATGTATAGGGCCAAATTATGGGCGGCCCCAAATGGTGGAAGATCGGACTCAGAGAAGGTTATGAGTGGGCCTTCTTCTTTAGACTCGCCCTTGAGATAGGTTATGATAGTGGCTACCATTTCAGCGAGGGTAACCTGTGAGTCGACCTTGATTTGATTGAGAGCCTTAGTCAGTGTCTCCCGATGTTCTTGTGAGCTAACTAGCAACTGCCATATAGTTAAATCAGCTCGAACTCTCTTCAATTGTTGGACCAAGGCTGTGTTGTTGCTTGCTTCCTCGAGAGTGGATTCCGTCCTAGTAGGTTCAGTGACGGTTGTTGAAGTAGAGCGCCCGACGGTGACGAGGTGGTTGGTGGCTAAGGCCTTGGACTTAGCTTTTCGAACCTCTTCACTGGTGATAGGGACAGCTTCCTCTTTTGCTAAGTACACATCCTTCTCATCATCGAACCATATCCCGTTAATTTGTTGGATATAGGGGGAAATGAGGTGTGAGCAGTCGATTACCTCCCCAGTGATTATAGCATGGGCACTGAACGGGTTTTCTTTGTTACTCGGCTTGTCCCCGGGCAAGGGTATTTTCCCGCTTTCAATCAGATCCTATATCAGGTGCTTCAGCTTCCAGCACTTCTCCGAATCATGCCCGTTACCTCGATGATACTGGCAGTAGGCTTGGGCATTGTAACTCTTGGACCTTTTCTTCACTGGAACTTCTGGAGTTGGGCCTATTGGTGGAATCAGACCTTTTGAAGATAGCTTTTGTAAGGCGTAGGTATAGGTAGTCCCTATATCTGTGATGGTAGGGATTTGTCACGTCCCTAACCGTCAATAAACTACTGATTACACCTAGTGGGTAGCTAGGGCAAGTCGGGATCGTATCCACGAGGACGGTAACGCGAAGTTTAGACTATGTCTACCTAAAACAAGACTAGGTCACCAAAACAAACACAAAGAGGCGATAAATGGAAAACTATGGTGGAGGAGAAGTAAGAACTAGACTAACACTAGAGACTAACTAAACAATGAAACTAATGGAACGAAGACTAACTAAGAGGATGAACTTAAATATGGAAAGAAGTGGGGTAGGTCGGGTTCATAGGAGTAGAAGGGTAATTGGGGTGATCAAGGGTATAGGTGTCTCCTAATTGCTAGAGTCAGTCCGGGCTCTCGCAACTTAGACCGATGTCAAGGTGGGTCCGGGCTCTCGCAACTTAAACCCTAGTCCGCGCTCTCACGACTAAACTATTCTTTACATTTCCGCATCATAGACAAACAATGAGAAGATGAGCACAAGTATGGGAAGCATGGCCACTACAACTCATACAAGCATATCAACAAACACATAGAGTGTCCACAATGTGACTAACAACAAAGATTCACCCTTTTCCCTTAATCAACCCTAATCATCCATAATCTACCCCTAATCCCCCTACTAACCCCACAAAGAAGACTACTCACTCATTATCATGAACAAACTAACTACAATAAGAGAAAACAACATGAATATCCAAACATCCATAATGAACAATAACAATAACTATACGAAAAGATTCAAACAAGATTAAATGAACAAGATTAAGAGTGGGGATGATTATACCAACACTAGGAAGATGAAAAGATGCAATCTTGTATAAATAAGAACCCAAATAAAACCCAAGGTTGTCAAGCTTGGAGAATTCTTCAAGTATCCTCTTAATACAAGAACTAATTACAAGGATTAACTAATGATTAACTAAGATTAAAGGAAGATTAAAACTAATGAGTGAAATTAAATCTAGGGTTTTAGTGTTTTAGAGAGGCTTAAGGAATGCAAAACTATGATAAGATGTCTTAACAATACAAGAAGGGAGTATATATATGGGTACAAGAATGAAGGAGAAGAAAAGAAAAGAAAAGAAGTCGTGCTGCCAGCTCTTCGTCCCGACCGGGACGGGTTCATCCCGACCGCGACGGCCCTGTCATCCCGACCAGGGCGGGTTGGTCCCGACCGGGATGGGCTCACAGTGGCCTTCTTCAAAGCCCACCTCATCCCGAACGGGATGAGGCCATCCCGAACGGGATGGGTCTTGTAGGCCTCCCTTAAGAGCTCTTTGGTCCCTCCTTGCCTCTCATGGGTTTCTCGCCGATTCTCGGGACTCGGGATCGGGTCTCGGAGGCTCGGGATTGGGTCCCAAGGTCTCGGGGTCGATTCCAAGGCATCGAGTCATCGTTCCTTTACTCCGTTGGCTCCAAAATGTGTATGTATAGAGTCGGAATCGCTCCAACTCTTCCAAATCGGTCTCGAGAACCTGAAACGAACTAAAGGAAGCATAAGAAGCCCATAAATCGCTCCCAAGGAGCGATTCCACAAGGAAATGGGACCAAAACATAGTGAAAAAGGCACTACAAACTACACTTATCAACTCCCCCACACTTAACCCTTACTCGCCCTCGAGTAAGCAAAAACTAAGTACTAAACTAACCGAGTGGGTATTAGCGCACCCAACGCCCTTTCAACTCATGCGAGTGCACTTAGAGGAAAGGTGCACTCCGCAAGGCAAGCGAGGTCTTGCGACAAAATCGTGGATGCAACAGGACACCAAACACATAGGCAAACAAACACACAAACACACAAACACAAGGTTGCACCCAAAGAAAAACAAATACCGCTTCCCTCTAAAAGCGGTGAAAGAAACACCGTTTTAGGACTCGAGGTAAGTGACAACGTTCCCAAGCTAGCAATACAAATCAAGGTGAACTAAACCCTAATAGTATGACGATCAAGCAATAAAAACGTTGGTAACTTACCTAGGTCCTCCTATCTTTCTAAAAACGTACTACGGGACGATCGGCGGAGTGGAAAAGTGAAGAACCACGGTGTTAGTCGACACTGTAGGTAAGTGAGACCCCGCTCCCTTTAGCGTGAGCCAAGAGGGTCGTCCCGTGTCCAAAACTGCCTAATTAGTCCAAGTAAAAAGGTGGAAAACATGCAAAATGAGGGAAGACCGACTAATGCCGCTATCATCCTTCCTCGGGACTCGGTCCTTTGGTAGGCTCTTCACGGCAAAAGTCGGAAAAAGGCTTATTTTGAGAGGTAGGGGTTATTTTTTTGTGAATCGGGTTTTCTTTTGGCATTTTCTCTTTTCTTTTGCATTTTTGCTTTGTTTTGCCATGCCATTCTTTTTCTTCTTTTCTATTTTCTTTTTGGCTTTTGTGCCTTTTCTTTTTCTTCATTTCTTTTCTTTCTTTCATTTTTTTCTTTCTTTTCTTTTCTTTGCCCTTTTTGGCAAGATTTGGCTTTTTGGCATTTTCATTGTATAACAAGAAAGGTAGAAATCAACAATTTGCAATTTATTGTGTGGAGATGTGTGGGAGGTAGGTGAACGGGTAAGTCGGGACGGGCCCTTCCCTTCAAACCCACAAAAAGTGGAGAACTTGGACTAATCAAAACAATCCTAAACACGGTCACCTATTGGACGAGACTCGGTAACCAAGGCCTTTTCACACCGTGGGTGGTCATAATGGTCAAAAGTGCAAATCCTGTAGTAAATCCCTAGTAAGCTAGGTGGACTCAAGGTAAAGGACCAACGAAATCATTGATTTAAGGTCATTCTACTAGAGTAAAGTCCAAGACTCTATTTATACTACTAGGAAGGGAAAGTACACACTCACACGCTAGCCTCTAAACCGGGTTTTCGAAAACGGTTTACACACAACACAACACAACACGAAATTAAAGACATGACGAAAACGAGAGGAAAAGAAACAAAGGCAACAAAAACAAAACATAACAAAACAAACATATAACAAACACCACCCCGATAATCCATACAAGTCACCAAATCAACCACCAATACGCACAAAGCTCCACCCGAGCACACAACATCACAATCTCCTCCAAACTCCACGAGGGATAAAGAAGAAAAAGGGATAAGATGTTACCGGGAGTCTTTAGAGCTTTCCAAAGTCATCGGCGATTTAAGCGACCTATAAGGAAAAGGGAGGCAAAACACACACAATACAAAACAAATATACGACACAACGACACAAAAGAAAAAGACACAAAAAGAAAATATTTTTGATTTTTGTGAAAAATTTTCAAATTTTCAAGGTTTTCAAGAATTTTCGAAGAAACTACGGAAATAAAACTAACTACGATAGAATATCGCTCCCCCACACTTAAACCGAGCAATGTCCTCATATGCTCAATCGTAGTGTGCGGAGAGACAAAAGAAAAAGAAAAGAAACTACGAAAATAAAGCTAAAAAACAAAAAGAAAAGTGGAGAAAAGGGTATGGAAGGGGGAAGAAAATAAAAAGAATGAAACAAAAGGAAATGGGAGGGGAGGGCTAGGTGTAATCAAGTCACCTAGCCCGGATTCCGTCCAAATCCGACTAACTCCTAAAAAGGGGTGAAAATCTTGTAAGATTGGATTAAACAATTGACTCTCGACGCAATCACGTCATCGGGAGTCGGGAGCAACCATACTATGGCCTCGAAGGCCACTAAGATACCATGACTCAAGGGAAGGGGGCAAACAATGAAAAACAAGCGATAAAAAGACGGAAAAGTAAGGATAGTTACCCATACCGAGCGGCTAGTCAATTGTCGAAGAAGAAACATAAAGAGGGAGCAGAGGACCATCCCGGTCGGGATGATCGATCCCGATCGGGTTACCTCACTCGTCCCGATCGGGATGCCCTCATCCCGGTCGGGACGGACCCACAGCATGCTCGAAATCTGGTGTACCCATCCCGATCGGGACAACACCCTTCCCGGTCGGGATGCCTTTCCCTTCCCGGTCGGGACGCCTCATCTCGGTCGGGATGGGTCTTCTTCAACCTCCACAATCCCAAAAGCTTGCTCCAAGCTTCAAAAACCCGATCCTCGTGCTTATAACCCAAGCTCTTTCATAGCCATTCTTCTCTAGGGAGCATTCTCACTTCATACCTATCAAACAAACTCAAACTCAACATCAAACTCTCTCCCTCGTATCGCTCATCAATAATCCAATATTACAAGAATTCACCAAGAAAAACCAAAGAAAATACAATACAAGGATATATACAATGAGACGATTCTTGTGGAACTCTGACAAACCAAGGATGGTGCTCTCTTCATTCTTTTTCAACAACCATGACCAATTCCATCCCCATCAAGGGCACGTAGGAACAAGTCGAAGGCCGTAGAGAAGTCTTCAATCAAGCATGTCATATAACCGACCACATACCAAGACTCTTCATGGCCTTGCCTTGACGTTCCCGGGGCATCCCGATCTACTAAGTTCAATGGCTTGAACTTGTACTTGCGATCCTTCGGGATATACCTAAACGTCCAACGATCCTCATGTGGCCCCAAGGGAGGCTCATCTTGATCCTTGTCATTGCATTTGTCACCTAACCCATGATGTGGACTCTCATCTTCCTCCAAATCGGAGTCATCATCCTCAAGTACATAAGATTACTTCTTCAAGCTTTGTCCCAATTCCTCCCCTAGACCGACGTCTTCCGTGGCTTGGATCATATTGCATGACTCATCGCTAGTAGGCGAAGTGTTACCTTGGAGGTCGAACACTATCTTTTCCTCGCCTAACTCAAATGTGATCCTACCCTTCTTCACGTCGATCATGGCACCGGCGGTGTGTAGAAATGGGCGCCCAAGAATAATGGGAGTGTTTGCATCCTCCGGCATATCGAGCACAATGAAGTCGACCGAAATGAAGAATTTCCCTATTCGCACCAGCACATCCTCTAGCATTCCCAATGGTCGGTTAAGAGATTTATCGTCCATTTGGAGTGTGATGGACGTACATTTCAACTCCTTCATCCCGAGTCGGCAACAAATAGAGTAGGGAATGATGCTCACACTCGCGCCCAAGTCACATAATGCATTCTTGATCATGAAATTGCCTATGGTTCAAGGGATCGAGAAACTACCCGGATCCTTCAACTTCGGAAGCGTGGAACCTTGAATAAGCTCACTCACCACCCTCGTGAACGCTACCGTCTCTTCCTTGTCGATGGACCTCTTCCTAGCTAGGATTTCCCGCATGAATTTTCCATATGCCGGGATTTGGGTAAGTAACTCGGTGAACGGGACACTAACATCCAACTGCTTCACAATGTTATGGAACTTGTCGTATTGAGTATCCACCTTAGTCTTCATTTGCCTTGATGGGAAAGGCAACTTGATTTGGTACTTGTTTTGCTCAATAGGGGTGGACTCTTCAAAGGACACTTTCCCTTTTCCCTTGTCTTTCTCTTGAAGTGGGGGAGGGTTGTTTTCTTGGGGTTTTTCAACTTCCCATAAAACTTGTTCCTCCATTGGATTATCAAAGCTTGATTCTTCTTGAGTTGGAGATGCCATTTCCATTGTCGGTTCTTGCATTGGCTCTTGCTCACTAGGGAATGGAGGGGAGTCATAAGATGTACCTCTCCTTGTGGTGATAGCATTTACATGCTCAAATGTCGGTGTTTCACCTTGAGAAGGTAGTTGCCCCTTTTGTCTTGAGGAGATCCCCGAAGCGAGTTGAGATACTTGAGTCTCAAGTATCTTCATACGGGCATCTCTCGCCGCGTTTTCCCCTTGAATATAAGTGAAGAGCTCATGATGGTTTCTTGACATGTCCATTTGACTTTGTTGCATATCTTGATTGCTCCTTTGTATTTCCATCAAAGCCTTTTGAATGTCAAAATCCCGTGGTGGGGATGATGGATTATGTGGAGTATCGGTGAGGGCAAGAGGAATGCCATAATCATGAGTAGGAGACCGGCTCCTAGGCTTGCCTTGTTGTTGATTACCTTGTGTAGCTTGTTGTTGACGGTTCCCTTGGAACCCATGAGAATTGCCTTGATTAAGGCCTTGGTTGTGGTTTTGTTGTCTTTGAAAGTTTTGGTTTCCTTGGAAACCGCCTTGATTGAAGTTCCCTTGTTGGAACCCTTGATTGTTGTTGTGGAAGGTACCTTGGTTGTTTTTCTTGAAGTTGTTGAAGGGTCTAGGATTACCCATATAACCTTGGTAACCTTGGTTGTTGTCCCTTAAGGGAGGTGGAACATAGGGACGATGTTGTTGTTGATGTTGAAGTGATTGTTGTTGAGGGACTTGATTGGAAGCTTGGTATTGATTAGAGTAGGAGGCACCTTGCTTGAACGCTTGAAAGACGTTCACTTGCTCAATACTTCCTCTACAATTCATAGGGTCATGACCAACGATTCCACAAGTGTCACACATCCCAAAATAGGGCAAAAGAGGTGCAAATCCCAAAGCATTCACTTCTTGAATTGGTTGATGGTGTGAGGAACTAGTGCCTTGGACTTGGTTGAGGTGGCTTTGGAGCTTCTTGTCAATAGTCTCCATGTGTGTTTTCAATTGGGCTCCAAGGTCAATGCTTAACTTAGTGATAGCATCAACCTCATGCATGACTCCTCGATGTGCCTTCCTAGGCCTAGAGTATTGCGAATTATGCACCGCCATATCTTCGATTCTCGCCCAAGTTTGGTCGTCATCGACCTCGGTGAACCTACCATTAGAACCCATGTTAAGAATAGCTCTTGAGTCCTCATAAAGACCGTTCCAAAATTGTTGAACCAAGAACCATTGTGAGAGTCCATGATGGGGGCACGATCTCACCAAAGACTTAAACCGCTCCCAAGCTTCATATAGGCTCTCTTCATCCCTTTGTTGGAACCCGGTGATGGAGGCCCTAAGCAAATTAGTCTTTTCCGGAGGGTAAAACTTTTGGTAGAATGCCAAGGCAAGCTTTTTCCAAGTATCGATCCCCATGGTTGCCCTATCGAGACTCTTGATCCATTGCTTCGCTTTTTCAATAAGAGAGAACGGGAAAAGTACCCAACGAATTTGATCTTGAGTAACCCCGGTTTGAGATATAGCGTCACAATAATCGGAGAAGGTCTCCATGTGTTGGTGCGGGTCTTCGGTGGGCAAACCACTAAATGGGCTCCTCTCCACAAGTTGGATAAATTGAGTCTTTGCCACAAAATTCTCGATATAGGCTTCCGGTAATGCACTCGGTCCCGGCAAGACATCCTCGGTAAAAGTGGAGTAGGATGAAAACTTCGGCATGATTGGATATAAGGGAGAAGATGGTGGTGTAGACGGTGTTGATGTAGATGAAGAGGGGGAACTAGGAGAAGAAGAATTACCGAATGGATTGATGAAGGTCCCTCCGGCCGTCTCTCGAGGTGACTCGCTAAAGTCGGCTCCTTGAGCTTGCCCTTGATGAGTATTGCTTGCACTTGGTTGAGAGATCCTAACCCGGTTAATCGTCCGTTGGCGCAAGGCTCGGAAGAGTCTCTCCGGCTCTGGATTAAAGAGATAGAAGTCCCCTCCCCTCCTAGGCATACACTACACACTAGAACAAACGTGAGAACACCTAGTGCTTTATGGGCACTAGGCAACGACAATAAACAAGCACAACTAGAGACAAAAAGAAAAGAAAGCTAAGAAAAGAAGAAAAAACTATAAAATATGCACAAGAGAAGATAGAAGAGCACAAAGAAGGGTAACTAAGTCTAGAAATAAGCAAACTAAGTCTAAACAGTGCACCGTCCCCGGCAACGGCGCCAAATTGATGGTAGGGATTTGTCACGTCCCTAACCGTCAATAAACTACCGATTACACCTAGTGGGTAGCTAGGGCAAGTCGGGATCGTATCCACGAGGACGGTAAGGCGAAGTATAGACTATGTCTACCTAAAACAAGACTAGGTCACCAAAACAAACACAAAGAGGCGATAAATGGAAAACTATGGTGGAGGAGAAGTAAGAACTAGACTAACACTAGAGACTAACTAAACAATGAAACTAATGGAACGAAGACAAACTAAGAGGATGAACTCAAATATGGAAAGAAGTGGGGTAGGTCGGGTTCATAGGAGTAGAAGGGTAATTGGCGTGATCAAGGGTATAGGTGTCTCCTAATTGCTAGAGTCGGTCCGGGCTCTCGCAACTTAGACCGATGTCAAGGTGGGTCCGGGCTCTCGCAACTTAGACCCTAGTCCGCGCTCTCGCGACTAAACTATTCTCAACATTTCCACATCATAGACAAACAATGAGAAGATGAGCACAAGTATGGGAAGCATGGCCACTACAACTCATACAAGCATATCAACAAACACATAGAATGCCCACAATGTGACTAACAACAAAGATCCACCCTTTTCCCTTAATCAACCCTAATCATCCATAATCTACCCCTAATCCCCCTACTAACCCCACAAAGAAACTACTCACTCATTATCAAGCTAAACACAACAATAATAAGAGAAATCAAACCTAACTACAATAAGAGAAAACAACATGAATATCCAAACAACCATAATGAACAATAACAACAACTATATGAAAAGATTCAAACAAGATTAAATGAACAAGATTAAGAGTAGGGATGATGATACCAACACTAGGAAGATGAATAGATGCAATCTTGTATAAATAAGAACCCAAATAAAACCCAAGGTTGTTGTCAAGCTTGGAGAATTCTTCAAGTATCCTCTTAATACAAGAACTAATTACAAGGATTAACTAATGATTAACTAAGATTAAAGGAAGATTAAAACTAATGAGTGAAAGTAAATCTAGGGTTTTAGGGTTTTAGAGAGGCTTAAGGAATGCTAAACTATGATAAGATGTCTTAACAATACAAGAAGGGAGTGTATATATGGGTACAAGAATGAAGGAGAAGAAAAGAAAAGAAAAGAAGTCGTGCTGCCAGCTCTTCGTCCCGACCGGGACGGGTTCATCCCGACCGGGACGGCCCTGTCATCCCGACCGGGACGGGTTGGTCCTGACCGGGATGGGCTCACAGTGGCCTTCTTCAAAGCGCACCTCATCCCGAACGGGATGGGTCTTGTAGGCCTCCCTTAAGAGCTCTTTGGTCCCTCCTTGCCTCTCATGGGTTTCTCGCCGATTCTCGGGACTCGGGATCGGGACTCGGAGGCTCGGAATTGGGTCCCAAGGTCTCAGGGTCGATTCCAAGGCATCGAGTCAACGTTCCTTTACTCCGTTGGCTCCAAAATGTGTATGTATAGAGTCGGAATCGCTCCAACTCTTCCAAATCGGTCTTGGGAACCTGAAACGAACTAAAGGAAGCATAAGAAGCCCATAAATCGCTCCCAAGGAGCGATTCCACAAGAAAATGGGACCCAAACATAGTGAAAAAGGCACTACAAACTACACTTATCAATCTGTGAATACCCGATTTGGAGCATTCTTTTTGGATGAGGTATCCAGCAGATTGACCTCATCGAAAATGCTGCGGGTTGCAGCTGCAGGTGTGGGCTTGTCATGGATGAACTGGCCCCTTGATAACCCTTGGTAGAGGCCTTAGTCAGGCTCTCTAACCGTAAGTCGTCCTCGATCCTTATACCCATTTCAGTTAGGGTGGCGAAATTGGGGATGACAGCATACCAGAGATGGACCCGGTAGGAAAGGAGGAGGTTCTTGACGAACGCGTTCACTAGCAGTTTCTCTCTGGGTTTATCAACCCGCTTCACACTCTCGGCCCGCCATCATTGGAGATATTTGGTGAACCCTTTTTTGGGCTCTTGGGCCATCACTTCCAGAGTACGCATTGTAGTCTGGATCTCGGTATTATCAGCGTAATTCCGAGCAAATTCAGTCGCCACATCATCCCAAGTTTTATATTTCTTGGAATCGAGCCTGTAGTCCCAGGCCTTGGGATGCTTCTCAAGGGAGGCCGCGAACAGGTGTTTGAATATGGTGGACTTCACCCCCTTGACGGCCATAAATTCTTTGAAAGCCCGGATATGATTGACCGGGTCTTCAGTACCCTCAAACATCGAAATCCCAGTGAGGTTGAGGTTAGCAGGTAGCTCATCATTCAGAGGCGAATAGGAACGAGCATTTTCAGTATGGATCGAGTTGCTTGTTGACAAGTGAACCTGCTCTTCAAGCTTGCGAACGACGCTGATCAGTTCAGCTATGGGCCCGGTGGGCTCAGATCCAGCAGAAGGAGTGTCTTTCTCCATGGCGCTCACACGAGTGGCGAGGGATGTCTGGTCGGTTCGGATGGCGGTCAATTGGGTCTCGATCTTGGTCAGTGCGGCGGTCAGTTGATCCAAAGTTCCTTGCATTTTTTGTCGTCTGGTTTCGGGTGGCCTGTCTGTAAGAACACCGCGTAATCAGAAACTAGCCCAAATCCTGGAATAGAAAGTACATCCCGAACAAGACTGAAAAGGGAAATGACTCGGAAAAGACACCTAGACGGGTGACTTGTGAAAGGTGGGCCTTCCTTAGGATTCGGCGGGTGGGCCGAGTCCTGTTCGAAGAAAGGTCCACATGAGACATCCCCAGACTTTGGACTCGAATGTGTAGATGGGCCCCCCTTTGTAGGATTATGTCCTACGTAGGTGGACCTTGCCTTAGTCTAATAAGGCGGACTGGGATAGGGAAGAAACTCGTGATGTAAGATCGACAGAGTTTCGACGCTAGAAACTTCGACGACTTATGACACGACCCGACACATGCTAAATACGGGAAGTTCTAAGAAGAGGAAGGTTTTGAAAAGGATTTTTTTTAGAAAAAATCTGAAAAAACGGTGGAGGGGCCCGGTTTTGAAAGTTCGAAAATATTTTCGAGTTTTGAAATGGGCAGAATACCGGCTAGAAATAGGCTATTTTGAGTAAAATCATAAGTCTTAAATTCGGTATACGTCCCGGGTTTTGAAATTGGATATTTTGAGAAAAGGATGCGATTTTTGAAAAAGACGGTTTTTGAAAACGACACGAAAAAAAAGTAGCATATAGTCACGCAAGCATTATAACGACGCCATGTATGCTTCACACTAAGTCTCGGACAGTCTATAAAGGGTTTATACCAGTGCCCATAGCCTAGACGTGAATCGGGACGGACACTCTAAGTCAAGTTGAGCTTAGAACATGCCGCGAAACCCATACGATTCGACCATGGACACCTTTGGCATATCCATATTGGAGTACATCACGGTATAGTGGGACGTCGGTCGGGAGTACCAGCCCGGGAAAATATAGGGTTATGCATGAACCGTAAAACTAAAATGCGTATTGTACTAGGCAAACGATTTCTACTTGAGTCTCACCCGGAGGATGCCGATGGTAAGTCACACATCAGTTAATCCCCAACCAAGGATTAGTTTAGATTAGGGATTGCTTAGGGTAGAGATAGGGTGAAAAAGGTGTGTCCAAGTTGCATGCATGAGGGTGCTTATATAGGCATTGGCTATGCACCCTGTCTAGGGTTACTCGACCGAGTAGCACCCTGACTCGGTCGAGTGGCCCAATCAATCGCAGTCGGGCTTGTTACAGGGCCCACTCGATCGAGTGGGCCAGTCGCAGTGCACGGGTCCGGTTTTTTGGATTGCGGTTTGGATATTATGTGGGTTTTGTACTTGGACTGGACTAATGACACTTGAATGACTGTTTTTTATGTTTCGGAACGGCTTTGACCGGGGTTTGACCCAATCGCTAAAAGTCGTTTTTATTTCCGGTGTCGGTTTTGACCCAAATTAGTCTTATTTGATTGGAAACAACCCACTGGGCCTGAATTTGAGGTTGGTTTTGTGAGATTTGAATTCCGTAAGTGCTTAAGCCAACAACTAATGGTATCGAGCCCATATCCGAGCGCGTAGAAACACATTTGCGTCCGATCATCGTCGGGTGTTTTTTGAAAACTGCTAGACACCTGGCAGTCAAAATTGTGGACATGACATAGGTCCACCCTGAAGCTGCCACGCGCAGGTTTGGGGAAGCGAATGAATCTCCATTTTGAAAATGGATCGAATTGAAATTTAAATCGCACCGAACTTTGTGGGAGTTCGGGCCCGTTCGAACCCACTCTATGTCGTAGTGGGCCATGCACAAAGTATGGCCCATTTCCGATGTCAGAGTTTATTGGGTTCGTCCCTTTGCATTTGATACCGATACCGACGTTATCGGATATCGTGTATTGAATGACTCTCGTGCGCCAACGGTTTCGGGCATCCGGAAACCGAGGTTCTGAGTAAGGGGTGAGGGTACGTGTTGAGATGTTCACAAAGAGCACCCAACCCCGCCCGCACATTGGCGGCCTCTACTAAGATATCGAATGACTTTCTAATACGCGTGCTAGTAAAACAATGAGATGATATGCAAGCGTTGTTTTCCCTAAGCATGCGAAAAATTGAATGGGTTGCTATGTCGATTTAATGCAACTAAAACTAACGTCAAAGTTATATTTAGCATGCGGGTTCATTTTAGTATAATAAAATAAACAATGGAAAAAAAAGATCGAAAAGACATGAACAAACAAGTTAGTAACGGTATAACGATAATAAAAGTTTGCGAAAATATAGAATATTATAAGATGATGCATGGTTTTGAAAAGTAATATTTCACGTGATAGATTTGACACGTGTTGACCTAACTCATAAAAAAAGGTATTATCGAGACTAGAAAAGCGATGCGGGACTCACGGTATTTGTCGTGATGAGGCCACTCAATCGAGTCATTGACGGACTCGACCGAGTGGTCCTCGAAAGAAGCTTCTGTCCCGTATTTTAGACCCTACTCGACCGAGTACGCTGCCACTCGATCGAGTCATTGCGAGACTAGACCGAGTGGTTGTCGAAAAAGCATTCTGTCTCGTTTTTCGGGGTGCCACTCGACCGAGTGTGCTAGGCACTCGATCGAGTGCCCCATGTACAAACTAGGGTTCGCCTCGTAATTTATTATTGATTGCGAGATTGCTTTTCGATTTTGAATAAGCCGTTGATTCTGCCGAATCGGGCATAAATATTATATAATTTATGCTCGATTCGGATTTTGATAAATCGTTGATTTTGTTGAATCGGGTATAAATATTATGGGATTTATACTCGATTCTAATTTTGATACTCGTCATATCCCATATTCAATTATTAAATCGATATGGAATATTATAGCGAAAACTTGAAGAAAATAATGTAAGTCGCTTTAAATTAACTAAAACAATATAGATTTTCTCCGTGTTTATAGTGTCGTAATTCTAACGAATTGGATGACAACTATTTTAGCATCAACGAAAATCGCGTTAGTTAAATTATTTGACTAAATCGTTAGATTCGACATCCAATTATTGAATTGGTATCGAATCTAATAAATTGACGCTTGAATTAAAAAAACTCGACTTGATTCCCTCCGCATCCCGACATCATAATTAATTCTTGCGAATTGTTTGATGTCGGATCTGCATCAAAAGGTTTCGACTCAATTTGAATAAAAAAACGCAAATTAAAAAAAAGGGTTTTAGAAATCGATGTATGCGATATTGATGCCGACGCGACGAAAATAGAAACGACTTTGTTGACGTGGACTCGCTTCTACAATCAAACAATCGGGGTGTCGGGATAAGCGATCGGCCGCGTCGGATGAAACATTCTTGCATTCGTGTTTTCTTATCCCGTCATCCCTCATATTCGACACGAATTAGCTAGTACTTTAATGTTTAATATTAACGATATTAACGATATTAGACGCTATAACAAAAAAACAACGACGACGGACGACGACACGGACGACGCGCGAGGAAGAGAACGAGAGAAGAAGAGTCGGGAAGATTGCACCCTCAACCTACATGTTCTTGTTTTCGGACGGAACTCTCTAGTTATGGCTAGCACGGGAGTATCGAGATGTAGGTTAAGTTATGGTGATTAGGGTTCGGATTCCTAGATGCTAGGGTTAGGGTTTGAGTGTATAGGATTAGTATAGATTAGGGATTGCTTATGGTTGAAATGGGGTGAAAAAGGTGTGTCCAAGTTGCATGCATGAGGGTGCTTATATAGGCATTGGCTATGCACTCTGTCTTGGGTTACTCGACCGAGTAGCACCCTGACTCGGTCGAGTGGCCCAATCAATTGCAGTCGGGCTTATTACAGGGCCCACTCGATCGAGTGGGCCAGTCGCTGTGCACGGGTCCAGTTTTTTGGACTGCGGTTTGGATATTATGTGGGTTTTGTACTTGGACTAGACTTATGACACTTGAATGACTGTTTTTTATGTTTCGGAACGGCTTTGACCGGGGTTTGACCCAATCGCTAAAAGTCGGTTTTATTTCCGGTGTCGGTTTTGACCCAAATTAGCCTTATTTGATTGGAAACGACCCATTGGGCCTGAATTTGAGGTTGGTTTTGTGAGATTTGTATTCCGTAAGTGCTTAAGCCAACAACTAATGGTATCGAGCTCATATCCGAGCACGTAGAAACACATTTGCGTCCGATCATCATCGGATGTTTTTTGAAAACTGCTAGACACCTGGCAGTCAAAATTGTGGACATGACATAGGTCCACCCCGACGCGGCATCGCGCGGGATTGGGGAGGAGAATGAATCTCCATATGAGAATGGATCGAATTGAAATTTAAATCGAAGTGGAGTCGCCACCGAACTTTGTGGGAGTTCGGGCCCGTTCGAACCCACTTTATGTCGTAGTGGGCCATGCACAAAGTATGACCCATTTCCGATGTCAGAGTTTATTGGGTTCGTCCCTTTGCATTTGATACCGATACCGACGTTATCGGATATCGTGTATTGAATGACTCTCGTGCGCCAACGGTTTCGGGCATCCGGAAACCGAGGTTCTGAGTAAGGGGAGAGGGTACGTGTTGGGATGATCACAAAGAGCACCCAACCCCGCCCGCACATTGGCGGCCTCTACGAAGATATCAAATGACTTTCTAATACGCGTGCTAGTAAAACGAAGAGATGATATGCAAGCGTTGTTTTCCCTAAGCATGCGAAAAATTGAATGGGTTGCTATGTCGATTTAATGCAACTAAAACTAACGTCAAAGTTATATTTAGCATGCGGGTTCATTTTAGTATAATAAAATAAACAATGGAAAAAAAAGATCGAAAAGACATGAACAAACAAGTTAGTAACGGTATAACGATAATAAAAGTTTGCGAAAATATAGAATAGTATAAGATGATGCATGGTTTTGAAAAGTAATATTTCACGTGATAGATTTGACACGTGTTGACCTAAGTCATAAAAAAAGGTATTATCGAGACTAAAAAAGCGATGCGGGACTCACGGTATTTGTCGTGATGAGGCCACTCGATCGAGTCATTGACGGACTCGACCGAGTGGTCCTCGAAAGAAGCTTCTGTCCCGTATTTTAGACCCTACTTGACCGAGTTATTGAAGAACTCGACCGAGTACACTGCCACTCGATCGAGTCATTGCGAGACTCGACCGAGTGGTGGTCGAAAATGCGTTCTGTCTCGTTTTTCGGGGTGCCACTCGACCGAGTGTGCTAGGCACTCGATCGAGTGCCCCCTGTACGAACTAGGGTTCGCCTCGTAATTTATTATTGATTGCGAGATTGCTTTTCGATTTTGAATAAGCCGTTGATTCTGCCGAATCGGGCATAAATATTATATAATTTATGCTCGATTCGGATTTTGATAAATCGTTGATTTTGTTGAATCGGGTATAAATATTATGGGATTTTTACTCGATTCTAATTTTGATACTCGTCATATCCCATATTCAATTATTAAATCGATATGTAATATCATAGCGGAAACTTGAAGAAAATAATGTAAGTCGCTTTAAATTAACTAAGACGTTATAGATTTTCTCCGCGTTTATAGTGTCGTAATTCTAACGAATTGGATGACAACTATTTTAGCATCAACGAAAATCGCGTTAGTTAAATTATTTGACTAAATTGTTAGATTCGACATCCAATTATTGAATTGGTATCGAATCTAATAAATCGACGCTTGAATTAAAAAAAACTCAACTTGATTCCCTCCGCATCCCGACATCGTAATTAATTCTTGCCAATTGTTTGATGTCGGATCTGCATCAAAAGGTTTCGACTCAATTTGAATAAAAAAATGCAAATTAAAAAAAAGGGTTTTAGAAATCGATGTATGCGATATTGATGCCGACGCGACGAAAATAGAAACGACTTTGTTGACGTGGACTCGCTTCAACAATCAAACAATCGGGGTGTCGGGATAAGCGATCGGCCGCGTCGGATGAAACATCCTTGCATTCGTGTTTTCTTATCCCGTCATCCCTCATATTCGACACGAATTAGCGAGTACTTTAATGTTTAATATTAACGATATTAACGATATTAGACGCTATAACAAAAAAACAACGACGACGGACGACGACACGGACGACGCGCGAGGAAGAGAACGAGAGAAGAAGAGTCGAGAAGATTGCACCCTCAACCTACATGTTCTTGTTTTCGGACGGAACTCTCTAGTTATGGCTAGCACGGGAGTATCGAGATGTAGGTTAAGTTATGGTGATTAGGGTTCGGATTCCTAGATGCTAGGGTTAGGGTTTGAGTGTATAGGATTAGTATAGATTAGGGATTGCTTATGGTTGAAATGGGGTGAAAAAGGTGTGTCCAAGTTGCATGCATGAGGGTGCTTATATAGGCATTGGCTATGCACTCTGTCTTGGGTTACTCGACCGAGTAGCACCCTGACTCGGTCGAGTGGCCCAATCAATTGCAGTCGGGCTTATTACAGGGCCCACTCGATCGAGTGGGCTGACACTCGATCGAGTGGGCCAGTCGCTGTGCACGGGTCCGGTTTTTTGGACTGCGGTTTGGATATTATGTGGGTTTTGTACTTGGACTGGACTTATGACACTTGAATGACTGTTATTTATGTTTTGGAACGGCTTTGACCGGGGTTTGACCCAATCGCTAAAAGTCGGTTTTATTTCCGGTGTCGGTTTCGACCCAAATTAGCCTTATTTGATTGGAAACGACCCATTGGGCCTGAATTTGAGGTTGGTTTTGTGAGATTTGTATTCCGTAAGTGCTTAAGCCAACAACTAATGGTATCGAGCTCATATCCGAGCACGTAGAAACACATTTGCGTCCGATCATCATCGGATGTTTTTTGAAAACTGCTAGACACCTGGCAATCAAAATTGTGGACATGACATAGGTCCACCCCGACGCGGCATCGCGCGGGATTGGGGAGGAGAATGAATCTCCATATGAGAATGGATCGAATTGAAATTTAAATCGAAGTGGAGTCGCCACCGAACTTTTTGGGAGTTCGGGCCCGTTCGAACCCACTCTATGTCGTAGTGGGCCATGCACAAAGTATGACCCATTTCCGATGTCAGAGTTTATTGGGTTCGTCCCTTTGCATTTGATACCGATACCGACGTTATCGGATATCGTGTATTGAATGACTCTCGTGCGCCAACGGTTTCGGGCATCCGGAAACCGAGGTTCTGAGTAAGGGGAGAGGGTACGTGTTGGGATGATCACAAAGAGCACCCAACCCCGCCCGCACATTGGCGGCCTCTACGAAGATATCAAATGACTTTCTAATACGCGTGCTAGTAAAACGAAGAGATGATATGCAAGCGTTGTTTTCCCTAAGCATGCGAAAAATTGAATGGGTTGCTATGTCGATTTAATGCAACTAAAACTAACGTCAAAGTTATATTTAGCATGCGGGTTCATTTTAGTATAATAAAATAAACAATGGAAAAAAAAGATCGAAAAGACATGAACAAACAAGTTAGTAACGGTATAACGATAATAAAAGTTTGCGAAAATATAGAATATTATAAGATGATGCATGGTTTTGAAAAGTAATATTTCACGTGATAGATTTGACACGTGTTGACCTAAGTCATAAAAAAAGGTATTATCGAGACTAAAAAAGCGATGCGGGACTCACGGTATTTGTCGTGATGAGGCCACTCGATCGAGTCATTGACGGACTCGACCGAGTGGTCCTCGAAAGAAGCTTCTGTCCCGTATTTTAGACCCTACTTGACCGAGTTATTGAAGAACTCGACCGAGTACACTGCCACTCGATCGAGTCATTGCGAGACTCGACCGAGTGGTGGTCGAAAATGCGTTCTGTCTCGTTTTTCGGGGTGCCACTCGACCGAGTGTGCTAGGCACTCGATCGAGTGCCCCCTGTACGAACTAGGGTTCGCCTCGTAATTTATTATTGATTGCGAGATTGCTTTTCGATTTTGAATAAGCCGTTGATTCTGCCGAATCGGGCATAAATATTATATAATTTATGCTCGATTCGGATTTTGATAAATCGTTGATTTTGTTGAATCGGGTATAAATATTATGGGATTTTTACTCGATTCTAATTTTGATACTCGTCATATCCCATATTCAATTATTAAATCGATATGTAATATCATAGCGGAAACTTGAAGAAAATAATGTAAGTCGCTTTAAATTAACTAAGACGTTATAGATTTTCTCCGCGTTTATAGTGTCGTAATTCTAACGAATTGGATGACAACTATTTTAGCATCAACGAAAATCGCGTTAGTTAAATTATTTGACTAAATTGTTAGATTCGACATCCAATTATTGAATTGGTATCGAATCTAATAAATCGACGCTTGAATTAAAAAAAACTCAACTTGATTCCCTCCGCATCCCGACATCGTAATTAATTCTTGCCAATTGTTTGATGTCGGATCTGCATCAAAAGGTTTCGACTCAATTTGAATAAAAAAACGCAAATTAAAAAAAAGGGTTTTAGAAATCGATGTATGCGATATTGATGCCGACGCGACGAAAATAGAAACGACTTTGTTGACGTGGACTCGCTTCAACAATCAAACAATCGGGGTGTCGGGATAAGCGATCGGCCGCGTCGGATGAAACATCCTTGCATTCGTGTTTTCTTATCCCGTCATCCCTCATATTCGACACGAATTAGCGAGTACTTTAATGTTTAATATTAACGATATTAACGATATTAGACGCTATAACAAAAAAACAACGACGACGGACGACGACACGGACGACGCGCGAGGAAGAGAACGAGAGAAGAAGAGTCGGGAAGATTGCACCCTCAACCTACATGTTCTTGTTTTCGGACGGAACTCTCTAGTTATGGCTAGCACGGGAGTATCGAGATGTAGGTTAAGTTATGGTGATTAGGGTTCGGATTCCTAGATGCTAGGGTTAGGGTTTGAGTGTATAGGATTAGTATAGATTAGGGATTGCTTATGGTTGAAATGGGGTGAAAAAGGTGTGTCCAAGTTGCATGCATGAGGGTGCTTATATAGGCATTGGCTATGCACTCTGTCTTGGGTTACTCGACCGAGTAGCACCCTGACTCGGTCGAGTGGCCCAATCAATTGCAGTCGGGCTTATTACAGGGCCCACTCGATCGAGTGGGCTGACACTCGATCGAGTGGGCCAGTCGCTGTGCACGGGTCCGGTTTTTTGGACTGCGGTTTGGATATTATGTGGGTTTTGTACTTGGACTGGACTTATGACACTTGAATGACTGTTTTTTATGTTTCGGAACGGCTTTGACCGGGGTTTGACCCAATCGCTAAAAGTCGGTTTTATTTCCGGTGTCGGTTTTGACCCAAATTAGCCTTATTTGATTGGAAACGACCCATTGGGCCTGAATTTGAGGTTGGTTTTGTGAGATTTGTATTCCGTAAGTGCTTAAGCCAACAACTAATGGTATCGAGCTCATATCCGAGCACGTAGAAACACATTTGCGTCCGATCATCATCGGATGTTTTTTGAAAACTGCTAGACACCTGGCAATCAAAATTGTGGACATGACATAGGTCCACCCCGACGCGGCATCGCGCGGGATTGGGGAGGAGAATGAATCTCCATATGAGAATGGATCGAATTGAAATTTAAATCGAAGTGGAGTCGCCACCGAACTTTGTGGGAGTTCGGGCCCGTTCGAACCCACTCTATGTCGTAGTGGGCCATGCACAAAGTATGACCCATTTCCGATGTCAGAGTTTATTGGGTTCGTCCCTTTGCATTTGATACCGATACCGACGTTATCGGATATCGTGTATTGAATGACTCTCGTGCGCCAACGGTTTCGGGCATCCGGAAACCGAGGTTCTGAGTAAGGGGAGAGGGTACGTGTTGGGATGATCACAAAGAGCACCCAACCCCGCCCGCACATTGGCGGCCTCTACGAAGATATCAAATGACTTTCTAATACGCGTGCTAGTAAAACGAAGAGATGATATGCAAGCGTTGTTTTCCCTAAGCATGCGAAAAATTGAATGGGTTGCTATGTCGATTTAATGCAACTAAAACTAACGTCAAAGTTATATTTAGCATGCGGGTTCATTTTAGTATAATAAAATAAACAATGGAAAAAAAAGATCGAAAAGACATGAACAAACAAGTTAGTAACGGTATAACGATAATAAAAGTTTGCGAAAATATAGAATATTATAAGATGATGCATGGTTTTGAAAAGTAATATTTCACGTGATAGATTTGACACGTGTTGACCTAAGTCATAAAAAAAGGTATTATCGAGACTAAAAAAGCGATGCGGGACTCACGGTATTTGTCGTGATGAGGCCACTCGATCGAGTCATTGACGGACTCGACCGAGTGGTCCTCGAAAGAAGCTTCTGTCCCGTATTTTAGACCCTACTTGACCGAGTTATTGAAGAACTCGACCGAGTACACTGCCACTCGATCGAGTCATTGCGAGACTCGACCGAGTGGTGGTCGAAAATGCGTTCTGTCTCGTTTTTCGGGGTGCCACTCGACCGAGTGTGCTAGGCACTCGATCGAGTGCCCCCTGTACGAACTAGGGTTCGCCTCGTAATTTATTATTGATTGCGAGATTGCTTTTCGATTTTGAATAAGCCGTTGATTCTGCCGAATCGGGCATAAATATTATATAATTTATGCTCGATTCGGATTTTGATAAATCGTTGATTTTGTTGAATCGGGTATAAATATTATGGGATTTTTACTCGATTCTAATTTTGATACTCGTCATATCCCATATTCAATTATTAAATCGATATGTAATATCATAGCGGAAACTTGAAGAAAATAATGTAAGTCGCTTTAAATTAACTAAGACGTTATAGATTTTCTCCGCGTTTATAGTGTCGTAATTCTAACGAATTGGATGACAACTATTTTAGCATCAACGAAAATCGCGTTAGTTAAATTATTTGACTAAATTGTTAGATTCGACATCCAATTATTGAATTGGTATCGAATCTAATAAATCGACGCTTGAATTAAAAAAAACTCAACTTGATTCCCTCCGCATCCCGACATCGTAATTAATTCTTGCCAATTGTTTGATGTCGGATCTGCATCAAAAGGTTTCGACTCAATTTGAATAAAAAAACGCAAATTAAAAAAAAGGGTTTTAGAAATCGATGTATGCGATATTGATGCCGACGCGACGAAAATAGAAACGACTTTGTTGACGTGGACTCGCTTCAACAATCAAACAATCGGGGTGTCGGGATAAGCGATCGGCCGCGTCGGATGAAACATCCTTGCATTCGTGTTTTCTTATCCCGTCATCCCTCATATTCGACACGAATTAGCGAGTACTTTAATGTTTAATATTAACGATATTAACGATATTAGACGCTATAACAAAAAAACAACGACGACGGACGACGACACGGACGACGCGCGAGGAAGAGAACGAGAGAAGAAGAGTCGAGAAGATTGCACCCTCAACCTACATGTTCTTGTTTTCGGACGGAACTCTCTAGTTATGGCTAGCACGGGAGTATCGAGATGTAGGTTAAGTTATGGTGATTAGGGTTCGGATTCCTAGATGCTAGGGTTAGGGTTTGAGTGTATAGGATTAGTATAGATGAGGGATTGCTTATGGTTGAAATGGGGTGAAAAAGGTGTGTCCAAGTTGCATGCATGAGGGTGCTTATATAGGCATTGGCTATGCACTCTGTCTTGGGTTACTCGACCGAGTAGCACCCTGACTCGGTCGAGTGGCCCAATCAATTGCAGTCGGGCTTATTACAGGGCCCACTCGATCGAGTGGGCTGACACTCGATCGAGTGGGCCAGTCGCTGTGCACGGGTCCGGTTTTTTGGACTGCGGTTTGGATATTATGTGGGTTTTGTACTTGGACTGGACTTATGACACTTGAATGACTGTTTTTTATGTTTTGGAACGGCTTTGACCGGGGTTTGACCCAATCGCTAAAAGTCGGTTTTATTTCCGGTGTCGGTTTTGACCCAAATTAGCCTTATTTGATTGGAAACGACCCATTGGGCCTGAATTTGAGGTTGGTTTTGTGAGATTTGTATTCCGTAAGTGCTTAAGCCAACAACTAATGGTATCGAGCTCATATCCGAGCACGTAGAAACACATTTGCGTCCGATCATCATCGGATGTTTTTTGAAAACTGCTAGACACCTGGCAATCAAAATTGTGGACATGACATAGGTCCACCCCGACGCGGCATCGCGCGGGATTGGGGAGGAGAATGAATCTCCATATGAGAATGGATCGAATTGAAATTTAAATCGAAGTGGAGTCGCCACCGAACTTTGTGGGAGTTCGGGCCCGTTCGAACCCACTCTATGTCGTAGTGGGCCATGCACAAAGTATGACCCATTTCCGATGTCAGAGTTTATTGGGTTCGTCCCTTTGCATTTGATACCGATACCGACGTTATCGGATATCGTGTATTGAATGACTCTCGTGCGCCAACGGTTTCGGGCATCCGGAAACCGAGGTTCTGAGTAAGGGGAGAGGGTACGTGTTGGGATGATCACAAAGAGCACCCAACCCCGCCCGCACATTGGCGGCCTCTACGAAGATATCAAATGACTTTCTAATACGCGTGCTAGTAAAACGAAGAGATGATATGCAAGCGTTGTTTTCCCTAAGCATGCGAAAAATTGAATGGGTTGCTATGTCGATTTAATGCAACTAAAACTAACGTCAAAGTTATATTTAGCATGCGGGTTCATTTTAGTATAATAAAATAAACAATGGAAAAAAAAGATCGAAAAGACATGAACAAACAAGTTAGTAACGGTATAACGATAATAAAAGTTTGCGAAAATATAGAATATTATAAGATGATGCATGGTTTTGAAAAGTAATATTTCACGTGATAGATTTGACACGTGTTGACCTAAGTCATAAAAAAAGGTATTATCGAGACTAAAAAAGCGATGCGGGACTCACGGTATTTGTCGTGATGAGGCCACTCGATCGAGTCATTGACGGACTCGACCGAGTGGTCCTCGAAAGAAGCTTCTGTCCCGTATTTTAGACCCTACTTGACCGAGTTATTGAAGAACTCGACCGAGTACACTGCCACTCGATCGAGTCATTGCGAGACTCGACCGAGTGGTGGTCGAAAATGCGTTCTGTCTCGTTTTTCGGGGTGCCACTCGACCGAGTGTGCTAGGCACTCGATCGAGTGCCCCCTGTACGAACTAGGGTTCGCCTCGTAATTTATTATTGATTGCGAGATTGCTTTTCGATTTTGAATAAGCCGTTGATTCTGCCGAATCGGGCATAAATATTATATAATTTATGCTCGATTCGGATTTTGATAAATCGTTGATTTTGTTGAATCGGGTATAAATATTATGGGATTTTTACTCGATTCTAATTTTGATACTCGTCATATCCCATATTCAATTATTAAATCGATATGTAATATCATAGCGGAAACTTGAAGAAAATAATGTAAGTCGCTTTAAATTAACTAAGACGTTATAGATTTTCTCCGCGTTTATAGTGTCGTAATTCTAACGAATTGGATGACAACTATTTTAGCATCAACGAAAATCGCGTTAGTTAAATTATTTGACTAAATTGTTAGATTCGACATCCAATTATTGAATTGGTATCGAATCTAATAAATCGACGCTTGAATTAAAAAAAACTCAACTTGATTCCCTCCGCATCCCGACATCGTAATTAATTCTTGCCAATTGTTTGATGTCGGATCTGCATCAAAAGGTTTCGACTCAATTTGAATAAAAAAACGCAAATTAAAAAAAAGGGTTTTAGAAATCGATGTATGCGATATTGATGCCGACGCGACGAAAATAGAAACGACTTTGTTGACGTGGACTCGCTTCAACAATCAAACAATCGGGGTGTCGGGATAAGCGATCGGCCGCGTCGGATGAAACATCCTTGCATTCGTGTTTTCTTATCCCGTCATCCCTCATATTCGACACGAATTAGCGAGTACTTTAATGTTTAATATTAACGATATTAACGATATTAGACGCTATAACAAAAAAACAACGACGACGGACGACGACACGGACGACGCGCGAGGAAGAGAACGAGAGAAGAAGAGTCGAGAAGATTGCACCCTCAACCTACATGTTCTTGTTTTCGGACGGAACTCTCTAGTTATGGCTAGCACGGGAGTATCGAGATGTAGGTTAAGTTATGGTGATTAGGGTTCGGATTCCTAGATGCTAGGGTTAGGGTTTGAGTGTATAGGATTAGTATAGATTAGGGATTGCTTATGGTTGAAATGGGGTGAAAAAGGTGTGTCCAAGTTGCATGCATGAGGGTGCTTATATAGGCATTGGCTATGCACTCTGTCTTGGGTTACTCGACCGAGTAGCACCCTGACTCGGTCGAGTGGCCCAATCAATTGCAGTCGGGCTTATTACAGGGCCCACTCGATCGAGTGGGCTGACACTCGATCGAGTGGGCCAGTCGCTGTGCACGGGTCCGGTTTTTTGGACTGCGGTTTGGATATTATGTGGGTTTTGTACTTGGACTGGACTTATGACACTTGAATGACTGTTTTTTATGTTTCGGAACGGCTTTGACCGGGGTTTGACCCAATCGCTAAAAGTCGGTTTTATTTCCGGTGTCGGTTTTGACCCAAATTAGCCTTATTTGATTGGAAACGACCCATTGGGCCTGAATTTGAGGTTGGTTTTGTGAGATTTGTATTCCGTAAGTGCTTAAGCCAACAACTAATGGTATCGAGCTCATATCCGAGCACGTAGAAACACATTTGCGTCCGATCATCATCGGATGTTTTTTGAAAACTGCTAGACACCTGGCAATCAAAATTGTGGACATGACATAGGTCCACCCCGACGCGGCATCGCGCGGGATTGGGGAGGAGAATGAATCTCCATATGAGAATGGATCGAATTGAAATTTAAATCGAAGTGGAGTCGCCACCGAACTTTGTGGGAGTTCGGGCCCGTTCGAACCCACTCTATGTCGTAGTGGGCCATGCACAAAGTATGACCCATTTCCGATGTCAGAGTTTATTGGGTTCGTCCCTTTGCATTTGATACCGATACCGACGTTATCGGATATCGTGTATTGAATGACTCTCGTGCGCCAACGGTTTCGGGCATCCGGAAACCGAGGTTCTGAGTAAGGGGAGAGGGTACGTGTTGGGATGTTCACAAAGAGCACCCAACCCCGCCCGCACATTGGCGGCCTCTACTAAGATATCGAATGACTTTCTAATACGCGTGCTAGTAAAACGATGAGATGATATGCACGCGTTGTTATCCCTAAGCATGCGAAAAATTGAATGGGTTGTTATGTCGATTTAATGCAACTAAAACTAACGTCAAAGTTATATTTAGCATGCGGGTTCATTTTAGTATAATAAAATAAACAATGGAAAAAAAAGATCGAAAAGACATGAACAAACAAGTTAGTAACGGTATAACGATAATAAAAGTTTGCGAAAATATAGAATATTATAAGATGATGCATGGTTTTGAAAAGTAATATTTCACGTGATAGATTTGACACGTGTTGACCTAAGTCATAAAAAAAGGTATTATCGAGACTAAAAAAGCGATGCGGGACTCACGGTATTTGTCGTGATGAGGCCACTCGATCGAGTCATTGACGGACTCGACCGAGTGGTCCTCGAAAGAAGCTTCTGTCCCGTATTTTAGACCCTACTTGACCGAGTTATTGAAGAACTCGACCGAGTACACTGCCACTCGATCGAGTCATTGCGAGACTCGACCGAGTGGTGGTCGAAAATGCGTTCTGTCTCGTTTTTCGGGGTGCCACTCGACCGAGTGTGCTAGGCACTCGATCGAGTGCCCCCTGTACGAACTAGGGTTCGCCTCGTAATTTATTATTGATTGCGAGATTGCTTTTCGATTTTGAATAAGCCGTTGATTCTGCCGAATCGGGCCTAAATATTATATAATTTATGCTCGATTCAGATTTTGATAAATCGTTGATTTTGTTGAATTGGGTATAAATATTATGGGATTTTTACTCGATTCTAATTTTGATACTCGTCATATCCCATATTCAATTATTAAATCGATATGTAATATCATAGCGGAAACTTGAAGAAAATAATGTAAGTCGCTTTAAATTAACTAAGACGTTATAGATTTTCTCCGCGTTTATAGTGTCGTAATTCTAACGAATTGGATGACAACTATTTTAGCATCAACGAAAATCGCGTTAGTTAAATTATTTGACTAAATTGTTAGATTCGACATCCAATTACTAAATTGGTATCGAATCTAATAAATCGACGCTTGAATTAAAAAAAACTCGACTTGATTCCCTCCGCATCCCGACATTGTAATTAATTCTTGCGAATTGTTTGATGTCGGATCTGCATCAAAAGGTTTCGACTCAATTTGAATAAAAAATCGCAAATTAAAAAAAAGGGTTTTAGAAATCGATGTATGCGATATTGATGCATACGCGACGAAAATAGAAACGACTTTGTTGACGTGGACTCGCTTCAACAATCAAACAATCGGGGTGTCGGGATAAGCGATCGGCTGCGTCGGATGAAACATCCTTGCATTCGTGTTTTCTTATCCCGTCATCCCTCATATTCGACACGAATTAGCGAGTACTTTAATGTTTAATATTAACGATATTAACGATATTAGACGCTATAACAAAAAAACAACGACGACGGACGACGACACGGACGACGCGCGAGGAAGAGAACGAGAGAAGAAGAGTCGGGAAGATTGCACCCTCAACCTACATGTTCTTGTTTTCGGACGGAACTCTCTAGTTATGGCTAGCACGGGAGTATCGAGATGTAGGTTAAGTTATGGTGATTAGGGTTCGGATTCCTAGATGCTAGGGTTAGGGTTTGAGTGTATAGGATTAGTATAGATTAGGGATTGCTTATGGTTGAAATGGGGTGAAAAAGGTGTGTCCAAGTTGCATGCATGAGGGTGCTTATATAGGCATTGGCTATGCACTCTGTCTTGGGTTACTCGACCGAGTAGCACCCTGACTCGGTCGAGTGGCCCAATCAATTGCAGTCGGGCTTATTACAGGGCCCACTCGATCGAGTGGGCTGACACTCGATCGAGTGGGCCAGTCGCTGTGCACGGGTCCGGTTTTTTGGACTGCGGTTTGGATATTACGTGGGTTTTGTACTTGGACTGGACTTATGACACTTGAATGACTGTTTTTTATGTTTCGGAACGGCTTTGACCGGGGTTTGACCCAATCGCTAAAAGTCGGTTTTATTTCCGGTGTCGGTTTTGACCCAAATTAGCCTTATTTGATTGGAAACGACCCATTGGGTCTGAATTTGAGGTTGGTTTTGTGAGATTTGTATTCCATAAGTGCTTAAGCCAACAACTAATGGTATCGAGCTCATATCCGAGCACGTAGAAACACATTTGCGTCCGATCATCATCGGATGTTTTTTGAAAACTGCTAGACACCTGGCAGTCAAAATTGTGGACATGACATAGGTCCACCCCGACGCGGCATCGCGCGGGATTGGGGAGGCGAATGAATCTCCATATGAGAATGGATCGAATTGAAATTTAAATCGAAGTGGAGTCGCCACCGAACTTTGTGGGAGTTCGGGCCCGTTCGAACCCACTCTATGTCGTAGTGGGCCATGCACAAAGTATGACCCATTTCCGATGTCAGAGTTTATTGGGTTCGTCCCTTTGCATTTGATACCGATACCGACGTTATCGGATATCGTGTATTGAATGACTCTCGTGCGCCAACGGTTTCGGGCATCCGGAAACCGAGGTTCTGAGTAAGGGGTGAGGGTACGTGTTGGGATGTTCACAAAGAGCACCCAACCCCGCCCGCACATTGGCGGCCTCTACTAAGATATCGAATGACTTTCTAATACGCGTGCTAGTAAAACGATGAGATGATATGCAAGCATTGTTTTCCCTAAGCATGCGAAAAATTGAATGGGTTGCTATGTCGATTTAATGCAACTAAAACTAACGTCAAAGTTATATTTAGCATGCGGGTTCATTTTAGTATAATAAAATAAACAATGGAAAAAAAAGATCGAAAAGACATGAACAAACAAGTTAGTAACGGTATAACGATAATAAAAGTTTGCGAAAATATAGAATATTATAAGATGATGCATGGTTTTGAAAAGTAATATTTCACGTGATAGATTTGACACGTGTTGACCTAAGTCATAAAAAAAGGTATTATCGAGACTAAAAAAGCGATGCGGGACTCACGGTATTTGTCGTGATGAGGCCACTCGATCGAGTCATTGACGGACTCGACCGAGTGGTCCTCGAAAGAAGCTTCTGTCCCGTATTTTAGACCCTACTTGACCGAGTTATTGAAGAACTCGACCGAGTACACTGCCACTCGATCGAGTCATTGCGAGACTCGACCGAGTGGTGGTCGAAAATGCGTTTTGTCTCGTTTTTCGGGGTGCCACTCGACCGAGTGTGCTAGGCACTCGATCGAGTGCCCCCTGTACGAACTAGGGTTCGCCTCGTAATTTATTATTGATTGCGAGATTGCTTTTCGATTTTGAATAAGCCGTTGATTCTGCCGAATCGGGCCTAAATATTATATAATTTATGCTCGATTCGGATTTTGATAAATCGTTGATTTTGTTGAATCGGGTATAAATATTATGGGATTTATACTCGATTCTAATTTTGATACTCGTCATATCCCATATTCAATTATTAAATCGATATGTAATATCATAGCGGAAACTTGAAGAAAATAATGTAAGTCGCTTTAAATTAACTAAGACGTTATAGATTTTCTCCGCGTTTATAGTGTCGTAATTCTAACGAATTGGATGACAACTATTTTAGCATCAACGAAAATCGCGTTAGTTAAATTATTTGACTAAATTGTTAGATTCGACATCCAATTATTGAATTGGTATCGAATCTAATAAATCGACGCTTGAATTAAAAAAAACTCGACTTGATTCCCTCCGCATCCCGACATCGTAATTAATTCTTGCGAATTGTTTGATGTCGGATCTGCATCAAAAGGTTTCGACGCAACTTGAATAAAAAAAACGCAAATTAAAAAAAAGGGTTTTAGAAATCGATGTATGCGATATTGATGCCGACGCGACGAAAATAGAAACGACTTTATTGACGTGGACTCGCTTCAACAATCAAACAATCGGTGTGTCGGGATAAGCGATCGGCCGCGTCGGATGAAACATCCTTGCATTCGTGTTTTCTTATCCCGGCATCCCTCATATTCGACACGAATTAGCGACTACTTTAATGTTTAATATTAACGATATTAACGATATTAGACGCTATAACAAAAAAACAACGACGACGGACGACGACACGGACGACGCGCGAGGAAGAGAACGAGAGAAGAAGAGTCGGGAAGATTGCACCCTCAACCTACATGTTCTTGTTCTCGGACGGGACTCTCTAGTTAAGGGTAGCACGGGAGTATCGAGATGTAGGTTAAGTTATGGTGATTAGGGTTCGGATTCCTAGATGCTAGGGTTAGGGTTTGAGTGTATAGGATTAGTATAGATTAAGGATTGCTTAGGGTTGAATAGGGTGAAAAAGGTGTGTCCAAGTTGCATGCATGAGGATTAGTATCGAATGACTTTCTAATACGCGTGCTAGTAAAACGATGAGATGATATGCAAGTGTTGTTTTCACTAAGCATGCGAAAAATTGAATGGGTTGCTATGTCGATTTAATTGTAACACCCGCTAATTTTCTAGGCGTTGTTATCTATTCTGTTATGTCTCTGTCATGACTATGTGATTTTTCTGCCTTCAATTTCCTTCATTTTGAAGCTTCATAATATTTTCGAGTCAAATAGTATTTATTTTCATTAAAATATTTTAAATATTTTATTTTCCTATAATAAATCTATTTATTAAATTTTCGTCGCAAACTATTTATTTAATTCACAAAGAATCCCATTTTTATATGAACTATCATTTTATGCTTGGATTTGGGTTATTTATTTTTCTAAAAGGGCCCAAATACATTTATATAATATTTCTATTTAAGAAAATATTTTTATTTGTGAAAATTTATCGTATAATGATTTTATTACGAAGTTTCGTAATTAATTGATTTCTTACGCCAGATTTACTCAAATTGCTTTGAAATGCCTTTAATAATTTTACGAACTTCCTTTTTATCAACTTACGACTTATTTTGGACTCACCTTGAATCATTTGGACCGTGACCCTTGTCACACACCACCATTACACTTTCTTTTATAAACATTTCATTTTATAAAATGATTAAAGGATTAAGATATTTTTTTTCTCATCCATTAAATTTGATGACTTATGCATAGACTTTTCACTCTCTTATTCATCCATTTTGGCCATGTGTTTTAGTGGTACATCCACCTTGTTTTTATCATTTTTTATAAGTCACATTCATTCATAAACTCTTCATTAGTTTCATTCATTCAACCACTAAATAATATTCAAGGCAAAAACTCTCTCTTTTCCTCTCATTTTCTCATCTTGGCTGATATTTTCCAGCACCCTTTCCAGGTAGATTTAGTCTCTAATCGAGTCTCGATCGTCTCGTTTCCATCTCCTAAATAATCGTCATTCCGATCCCTTCGTTAAGGTAATAATCGATGTTGTTTTCGATCGTTATTTGCCTTGATTTTCTTAGTTTTCTCATGGTATTTTTCCACCATGCTTTTCATGTGTTGAAGGATTTTTGAATGATCCCGAAGCCGACGAATTTATAATCGACTCGAATTTGGGTTAGAGGTAACGTCGATGTTACTCGGTATTTCATGATTTTAATTGTGTATTTGCATGTATATTTTTATATTTCATTTTTGACAATATATATATGTCATATAATCTGGAAAATTTTTAAAAGTTGAAAATTTACATGTTTCGGTATTTTTATCGCTTTTACGAGATTAACGATTAAATCGTCATATTAATTTGTAAATTCGTAATATTCGGCCTAAACATGTAATATATGTTTATATTCTGTAAAAATGATGTTTTCGATGTTTTTTTAATAATTTCGTATTTTTCTGATATTTTAGTTATCGATTATTGAATTATTTCCGTTTACGGACAAAAACGATTAAAAGCCGATTTTTAGTTCTAGTACTTAATCATTTTATTTTAATCTTATTTTTGATGTTGTGAAACTTTATGATGAAATAAAATTTTATGAATTTTTCCATAATTTTTCGGAATTGTTAAGTGGATGAATTAATTAATCACTTTAAATCATCGTGTATCGTTAAAACCGCGTTTGTCATTTAAATTCTCGATTTTTGGTCTTTTGATTTAATCTGGAAAAAAATATGATTCTGATGATTTCATAATAAAATGTAATTTTATGATTTTTAGTGTTTTAATAAAACGTTAGGAACGATAAGTTTTATTAATGGAATCGTTAATTGTGAAAACGGGTTTTAAAGACGGTTTTGATGGGATTTATTAAATCTGGAATCTTTGGAAATCTGAAAAAGTGGTAGATTCGGGAAAATCATGATTTTTAAGTTTAATAATAATTTTTGGATATTAATACTTAAATCGTTTTGTAATTACTATTTTTATTAATCGTTATTGTCGAGATTAGACGATTAACGAGAAAACGCTTTAAAACCCGAGTTTTAGGATTCTTGAAAATTTTATTTTTTGGGCAGAATGTCCATAAATATATTTTAACTATTTTTCGTAATGTTTGTACTATTTATTAAGGTCTTTAATTAATAAGTATTGATTTTCGGACAAATTGTGATTTATCGTTAAAATGCTTCGTCTTACCTAAAAAAATTATTTTTCCAGCAATTTTGAAAGTATTTAAATCTGAAACTTTAAGAGTTAAATCATCCCTTAACATATTCTAAATATATTCAATGGTTTAATTAAATAAAAGACGTTAAATGAGTTAATTGGACGTTTGCCGTAAAATTCTATTTATAATCGTATTGACGTAACTAATAATAATTTGGTAATTTTAGTTTTATAAATTTTTGGAAACACCCTAATTTGTAGTACTAAAGTGTTTAAGACATTTTTAATTATTTTGTAAACACTTGTATGTTTTTTCAATAATTTCGTAAATCTAAATACTCTCACTTTGATAAGTAATATCGTAAAGGCCGAAAGTACTAGTTTTTATAAATCTATATCGTTTACTAAAATGTCGAATTACTATAAACTAATATTTTTCGCTATTTTGATATAATGCTATTTTAGTAATGTTTCTAAAAATGGAAGTTTCCTAAAATAGAAAGTTTCATCTTCTGGAAAGTGATCCTTTTCTTTTTGTTCTCTTATTGTTTATTATGATAATATCTTTTGAATATCGATAATGGATTGTTTTGGAGTTATGGAATAAGGACAAGTGTGGGTTTAGAATAATATAGTCTGGGATGTACGTTTTTGCCATCAGCTATAAAGCCGGTGTGCCTAACTGGGGCACATTTGGTCGTTGAACTGGGCGTAGTTTCGCCCAGGAGAGTGTATGTTTTGACCTTAAGCTAGATATCGCATCGTGTTAGTCGCCGTCAGCTGAACTAGACATATTTGTTGTCTAGGAGGGGTATGCACTACTTAAACCAGGACCTCGCTGCACGCAGTCCTGTTATAGTTGAGATGCCTAGTTAGAGACTGGATTCTGTTATGAGTTAAGTCTACAATTCTCGAAGCTAGTTTCTAGTTTTATCTTAGTGAAAGTCTAGATTCTACATTAATCCTATCCATAACACCATTTTGAATATTTTTATATTATCGATATAAATTGGTTTGCAGGTTGGCAACTATTTTTATGATTCTTCGGAAACCCATTTTAATATTTTGGTTTCGGCGCTGAAAGCTTATTTTTAATACACTGTTTTACTGTTTTCCATTTTTACTATTTTTCTATAGTAGTAATTACAGTTTTAAAATCCTGTTATACGGCTGGGAGAACGTTGACGTTGCTCCCCACTGATTGTGGCTGTTATGTTTTAACATGGCAGGTATACGTGTTTGTTTTCCGGTGGGTGTGGGCTAACGAGCAGTCTTGGATCCTGCTTGATCTTTTTAATAATTATGTCTTAAGGATTGTTTAACCTCTTTTGTGGATTGTTTTAAATTTTAGCCATTTTCATTTATGGCATATGTTTGACTTTACCCATTTAATTTACTAAGACATAGTTACAGTGTGTTTTAGTCCCGACTCTACAGTGTTTCCGCCACTGTATCGCGTTAGAATTTGTAGGGGATTACAGTTGGTATCAGAGCATCACTGCTCCCAACGCTTACACCTGAAATTAGGGAAAATACCAGTAAATTATTTAAACAGTAAATAAAAATATTATTTGAGATGGGTAGAAACAAATAAGGACTTAACTGTTAAGATTATCTGTTCCTGAACACAATGATTAGCATTGAATATTTGTTCCATGATGTCGCAGTAGATCGAGATGGAGCGACCCAAGACTTGCGTGCTCGTTCCTCTACAAAAAGATGAAGTAAGCCATTTAGATCCCGCGTGAACTCTGGAGGCCCGAAGATTCTCCTCTGGTTCAAGAACTTAGTAATATAGTATCATCGACTCTTTTCTTTCTTCCTCTACTTCTTCTAATTCTTCTCTTTTATATTCTCTTCTTCATCCGCTTGGTGAATCCTTGTTATATTCTTCTACTCTACCACCTTTCTCTTGAGATTCTTTGGCTAGACCGATTTCCATCTCAGTGCACCCCGTGAAAGGATATAGATGTTTGAGGTCTAGTAAACCATTGTCGTTACCTATGGCTCGAGGGTTGTGAGTTATACCATGTTATCCATCTTAGTAAGCTTTTGAGGATCGATTTGAATGATAAATTGTCAATTAATGGAATTAAGTTGGTACTTTAGACACGGAACTTTGGGTTATAGGTTACTTGATTATTTGGAGGACTTAGAGTTGAATATATTTTGCGGTAGTAAGAGTATATCATATTTGATGGATACCTAGTACCTAATTTAACCTAGAACCGAACCAAGTGTAGCTAATAATAGTATTTTGGGATTCCTACCTAATGCTTATTTGCTGGATGCGTCGTGAATATTCGGGATCATAGAGTGTTGGTTAAAGTGTTAACCAGAGTGATGTGGTACCATCAAAGGTTTTCATTAATACCGTTAGAAATTTTGGTTAACCTAGATTACCCGTGTTTCTTAAGGATTAGATCGTTGATCGTTGTTTAAGGTTGTAACCTATGAACCTTGGAGTTGAGTGATCTAAATTGGATAAATTGTTGTTAACCTTGAAAAGGAGAAACATATTGCCATTAGAGGTTGGATTTATCGCGTTGTTTTGAGGAACACTTTGATGTCAATCATCTTAATGGATTTATAGTTCAGAACCTTAGACCAACGAGATTGTGGCTTCGTTGAGTTATTAAATATTTTGTGGTTGCACCATTACGATTAGAAATTTGATGGAATTCTCAGAAACATTAATCGAATGACGTGTTTGAAGATGTGAGTGTTTGCGCCATTACCTATAGGTTTGAGCGTGTTTGAGGATTTATTGTACTTCCCCAACTTCTGTACTTGTGGTATTATAAATATGTTGGTGATCATTTTGAGGATTTCGTGTCCGAACATTGTTAGTTGGTGGATTTTATTTAGTCTTCCTTACTCGAGAAATTTGAAGTATACCTCGAGTTCAGACCTTATGAGCTTTAAATTTATGAACCTTAGTGATTACGAGTTTGGGTACGTTTTGATAACCGTTGGAATCTTAATTAAAGGATTAGTCTAAATCATTTGTCGATTCTTACTATACTAATTGAAAGATTATATAAGTATGTAAGACTTAATTTTGGAGGTTGTAGATTGAGTAGGACCACCCTGTACTGATATTGGACTTAGCGTTATTTGATGGGAATTAGGAACCCGTGTTTGTGGGAGTCGTGCTAGGAATCTCGAGATGGTTAATTTCTTCTATAATAATCTTTGAGAGCTCTTTTTGATTCTCAACTCCGTCTTCCTTTCCGCTTCTCTTAAATTCTGTTACTGTAACTCCTGCCAATCCTTTTGACCTTTATCGATTTTGAAAACTCTTATTTTAATTTATTGTTTATCCTTAACTCTATTCATCCGTTCATCATTTTCCCGAACTTATGAAAAGATTGACTAATTTAAAATTTTTGATTTTTGTGAAATTTTAACATTTTGAAGCATAATTTCAAATTCTAAAACTCCCTATTTTGTAAAAACTTTGAGCAATTAAACTTTTCGGATATCGTGAAATTTAACATTTTTGAATTATAATTTAAGAACTTTATACTTCACTTTTGTTTTATCTTTGGTCGATATTTATACTTAGTCTTGTTTCAAAATGCCTTAATAAATATTTCAATTTTTTTTTTATTTTCAAACGATCAGAATTTTATGAAGACTTTCATATTTTCAAATACTTCAACTTCTATAGGATTATTTTGTAAAGCGTTTTAACATTGTCGAAATTATTTTGAATGTTCAAGTTTGATAACATTTTTTTTACTTTAATAATTACTTTGATAACATTTTCGAAATTCTAACGTTTTGAAATTAGTTTCTCTTTGTTGTTGGTGGACTTTTGAACCTATTATTGAAAATGCTTGACAACTGGATCGATTTTTACTAACTACAAATTTGATTTCTCAAAACTAAATTTTGTTTCATCAGGAAAAGAAATATTATTAAATTTCTTAATCAAATTGTTTTACTTTTGTTTTGAAAATGTTTTAATTACCCTATTTCCTTCAAGCTTGTTACAAATGCTATTTAGCGTCGTTATTTTATCAAATAACTTTACTTTACGATTTCACTAATTAAAATATTTCAAATTCCGGGTAGCTTAGCCCAATTTCTCTTGGGATAAATAATTGAATTTGATTTTATATCACTTTAAAAGTTGTAAAATTTTCTTTTACAGCAAAAATTTTTATGCGAAATTTATATCCTCATCTTTTCGAGTGGGGTAATCTTGACTCCTTTCTGCTTATTTTTAGTTTCGAGGACGAAACTTTCTTTTAGTGGGGAGAATTGTAACACCCGCTAATTTTCTAGGCGTTGTTATCTATTCAGTTATGACTCCGTCATGACTCTGTGATTTTCTGCCTTCAATTTCCTTCATTTTGAAGCTTCATAATATTTTCGAGTCAAATAGTATTTATTTTCATTAAAATATTTTAAATATTTTATTTTCCTATAATAAATCTATTTATTAAATTTTCGTCGAAAACTATTTATTTAATTCACAAAGAATCCCATTTTTATACGAACTATCATTTTATGCTTGGATTTGGGTTATTTATTTTTCTAAAAGGGCCCAAATATGTTTATATAATATTTCTATTTAAGAAAATATTTTTTTATTTTTATTTTTATTTTTTTGCAAGAATGTGTATGACTCTTTATTCATCCATGAAGGGCAAATATAGATACTAGACTTACAAAAACTATCCTCTATATGTGTATAGTATACACAAAAGAATCAACCTAACAACTCCCTACTAAGATCTATATTTTGTCCTCTTAGTTTGGTAAAAACATCAAATTTTACAAGTTGAACCAATGTATGTGCCTTTCGACTCCGACTATTAAAAATTCGTGCATTTCTTTCCCTCCAAATGTAATAAATAGCAGCAGCCAATGTGGCCCTGTACCATTTCTGTCTTCTATGTTTTTTTGCCCTTCTAGTCACACACCACTTCATTTCAGCAATAAGAACATTACTGCGCTCTTGAATCTTCATCCAATCATGTAATTCTCTCCATACTTGTGCAGAAAAAGAGCAGGCAAAAAATAAATGTTCATGTGTCTCCAAAGCCGCTGCACATAACACACACCTATTCACCATGACTGCCCCTCTCCTCTGTATGTTATCTAGAGTTGGCAGTCTACCTTGCCCAACCATGGACAAAATATTTAAGAAAATATTTTTGTTTGTGAAAATCTATCGTATAATGATTTTATTACGAAGTTTCGTAATTAATTGATTTCTTACGCCAGATTTACTCAAATTGCTTTGAAATGCCTTTAATAATTTTACGAACTTCCTTTTTATCAACTTACGACTTATTTTGGACTCACCTTGAATCATTTGGACCGTGACCCTTGTCACACACCACCATTACACTTTCTTTTATAAACATTTCATTTTATAAAATGATTAAAGGATTAAGATATTTTTTTTCTCATCCATTAAATTTGATGACTTATGCATAGACTTTTCACTCTCTTATTCATCCATTTTGGCCATGTGTTTTAGTGGTACATCCACCTTGTTTTTATCATTTTTTATAAGTCACATTCATTCATAAACTCTTCATTAGTTTCATTCATTCAACCACTAAATAATATTCAAGGCAAAAAGTCTCTCTTTTCCTCTCATTTTCTCATCTTGGCTGATATTTTCCAGCACCCTTTCCAGCTAGATTTAGTCTCTAATCGAGTCTCGATCGTCTCGTTTCCATCTCCTAAATAATCGTCATTCCGATCCCTTCGTTAAGGTAATAATCGATGTTGTTTTCGATCGTTATTTGCCTTGATTTTCTTAGTTTTCTCATGGTATTTTTCCACCATGCTTTTCATGTGTTGAAGGATTTTTGAATGATCCCGAAGCCGACGAATTTATAATCGACTCGAATTTGGGTTAGAGGTAACGTCGATGTTACTCGGTATTTCATGATTTTAATTGTGTATTTGCATGTATATTTTTATATTTCATTTTTGACAATATATATATGTCATATAATCTGGAAAATTTTTAAAAGTTGAAAATTTACATGTTTCGGTATTTTTATCGCTTTTACGAGATTAACGATTAAATCGTCATATTAATTTGTAAAATCGTAATATTCGGCCTAAACATGTAATATATGTTTATATTCTGTAAAAATGATGTTTTCGATGTTTTTTTAATAATTTCGTATTTTTCTGATATTTTAGTTATCGATTATTGAATTATTTCCGTTTACGGACAAAAACGATTAAAAGCCGATTTTTAGTTCTAGTACTTAATCATTTTATTTTAATCTTATTTTTGATGTTGTGAAACTTTATGATAAAATAGAATTTTATGAATTTTTCCATAATTTTTCGGAATTGTTAAGTGGATGAATTAATTAATCACTTTAAATCATCGTGTATCGTTAAAACCGCGTTTGTCATTTAAATTCTCGATTTTTGGTCTTTTGATTTAATCTGGAAAAAAATATGATTCTGATGATTTCATAATAAAATGTAATTTTATGATTTTTAGTGTTTTAATAAAACGTTAGGAACGATAAGTTTTATTAATGGAATCGTTAATTGTGAAAACGGGTTTTAAAGACGGTTTTGATGGGATTTATTAAATCTGGAATCTTTGGAAATCTGAAAAGGTGGTATATTCTGGAAAATCATGATTTTTAAGTTTAATAATAATTTTTGGATATTAATACTTAAATCGTTTTGTAATTACTATTTTTATTAATCGTTATTGTCGAGATTGGACGATTAACGAGAAAACGCTTTAAAACCCGAGTTTTAGGATTCTTGAAAATTTTATTTTTTGGGCAGAATGTCCATAAATATATTTTAACTATTTTTCGTAATGTTTGTACTATTTATTAAGGTCTTTAATTAATAAGTATTGATTTTCGGACAAATTGTGATTTATCGTTAAAATGCTTCGTCTTACCTAAAAAAATTATTTTTCCAGCAATTTTGAAAGTATTTAAATCTGAAACATTAAGAGTTAAATCATCCCTTAACATATTCTAAATATATTCAATGGTTTAATTAAATAAAAGACGTTAAATGAGTTAATTGGACGTTTGCCGTAAAATTCTATTTATAATCGTATTGACGTAACTAATAATAATTTGGTAATTTTAGTTTTATAAATTTTTGGAAACACCCTAATTTGTAGTACTAAAGTGTTTAAGACATTTTTAATTATTTTGTAAACACTTGTATGTTTTTTCAATAATTTCGTAAATCTAAATACTCTCACTTTGATAAGTAATATCGTAAAGGCCGAAAGTACTAGTTTTTATAAATCTATATCGTTTACTAAAATGTCGAATTACTATAAACTAATATTTTTCGCTATTTTGATATAATGCTATTTTAGTAATGTTTCTAAAAATGGAAGTTTCCTAAAATAGAAAGTTTCATCTTCTGGAAAGTGATCCTTTTCTTTTTGTTCTCTTATTGTTTATTATGATAATATCTTTTGAATATCGATAATGGATTATTTGGAGTTATGGAATAAGGACAAGTGTGGGTTTAGAATAATATAGTCTGGGATGTACGTTTTTGCCATCAGCTATAAAGCCGGTGTGCCTAACTGGGGCACATTTGGTCGTTGAACTGGGCGTAGTTTCGCCCAGGAGAGTGTATGTTTTGACCTTAAGCTAGATATCGCATCGTGTTAGTCGCCGTCAGCTGAACTAGACATATTTGTTGTCTAGGAGGGGTATGCACTACTTAAACCAGGACCTCGCTGCACGCAGTCCTGTTATAGTTGAGATGCCTAGTTAGAGACTGGATTCTGTTATGAGTTAAGTCTACAATTCTCGAAGCTAGTTTCTAGTTTTATCTTAGTGAAAGTCTAGATTCTACATTAATCCTATCCATAACACCATTTTGAATATTTTTATATTATCGATATAAATTGGTTTGCAGGTTGGCAACTATTTTTATGATTCTTCGGAAACCCATTTTAATATTTTGGTTTCGGCGCTGAAAGCTTATTTTTAATACACTGTTTTACTGTTTTCCATTTTTACTATTTTTCTATAGTAGTAATTACAGTTTTAAAATCCTGTTATACGGCTGGGAGAACGTTGACGTTGCTCCCCACTGATTGTGGCTGTTATGTTTTAACATGGCAGGTATACGTGTTTGTTTTCCGGTGGGTGTGGGCTAACGAGCAGTCTTGGATCCTGCTTGATCTTTTTAATAATTATGTCTTAAGGATTGTTTAACCTCTTTTGTGGATTGTTTTAAATTTTAGCCATTTTCATTTATGGCATATGTTTGACTTTACCCATTTAATTTACTAAGACATAGTTATAGTGTGTTTTAGTCCCGACTCTACAGTGTTTCCGCCACTGTATCGCGTTAGAATTTGTAGGGGATTACAGTTGGTATCAGAGGATCACTGCTCCCAACGCTTACACCTGAAATTAGGGAAAATACCAGTAAATTATTTAAACAGTAAATAAAAATATTATTTGAGATGGGTAGAAACAAATAAGGACTTAACTGTTAAGATTATCTGTTCCTGAACACAATGATTAGCATTGAATATTTGTTCCATGATGTCGCAGTAGATCGAGATGGAGCGACCCAAGACTTGCGTGCTCGTTCCTCTACAAAAAGATGAAGTAAGCCATTTAGATCCCGCGTGAACTCTGGAGGCCCGAAGATTCTCCTCTGGTTCAAGAACTTAGTAATATAGTATCATCGACTCTTTTCTTTCTTCCTCTACTTCTACTAATTCTTCTCTTTTATATTCTCTTCTTCATCCGCTTGGTGAATCCTTGTTATATTCTTCTACTCTACCACCTTTCTCTTGAGATTCTTTGGCTAGACCGATTTCCATCTCAGTGCACCCCGTGAAAGGATATAGATGTTTGAGGTCTAGTAAACCCTTGTCGTTACCTATGGCTCGAGGGTTGTGAGTTATACCATGTTATCCATCTTAGTAAGCTTTTGAGGATCGATTTGAATGATAAATTGTCAATTAATGGAATTAAGTTGGTACTTTAGACACGGAACTTTGGGTTATAGGTTACTTGATTATTTGGAGGACTTAGAGTTGAATATATTTTGCGGTAGTAAGAGTATATCATATTTGATGGATACCTAGTACCTAATTTAACCTAGAACCGAACCAAGTGTAGCTAATAATAGTATTTTGGGATTCCTACCTAATGCTTATTTGCTGGATGCGTCGTGAATATTCGGGATCATAGAGTGTTGGTTAAAGTGTTAACCAGAGTGATGTGGTATCATCAAAGGTTTTCATTAATACTGTTAGAAATTTTGGTTAACCTAGATTACCCGTGTTTCTTAAGGATTAGATCGTTGATCGTTGTTTAAGGTTGTAACCTATGAACCTTGGAGTTGAGTGATCTAAATTGGATAAATTGTTGTTAACCTTGAAAAGGAGAAACATATTGCCATTAGAGGTTAGATTTATCGCGTTGTTTTGAGGAACACTTTGATGTCAATCATCTTAATGGATTTATAGTTCAGAACCTTAGACCAACGAGATTGTGGCTTCGTTGAGTTATTAAATATTTTGTGGTTGCACCATTACGATTAGAAATTTGATGGAATTCTCAGAAACATTAATCGAATGACGTGTTTGAAGATGTGAGTGTTTGCGCCATTACCTATAGGTTTGAGCGTGTTTGAGGATTTATTGTACTTCCCCAACTTCTGTACTTGTGGTATTATAAATATGTTGGTGATCATTTTGAGGATTTCGTGTCCGAACATTGTTAGTTGGTGGATTTTATTTAGTCTTCCTTACTCGAGAAATTTGAAGTATACCTCGAGTTCAGACCTTATGAGCTTTAAATTTATGAACCTTAGTGATTACGAGTTTGGGTACGTTTTGATAACCGTTGGAATCTTAATTAAAGGATTAGTCTAAATCATTTGTCGATTCTTACTATACTAATTGAAAGATTATATAAGTATGTAAGACTTAATTTTGGAGGTTGTAGATTGATTAGGACCACCCTGTACTGATATTGGACTTAGCGTTATTTGATGGGAATTAGGAACCCGTGTTTGTGGGAGTCGTGCTAGGAATCTCGAGATGGTTAATTTCTTCAATAATAATCTTTGAGAGCTCTTTTTGATTCTCAACTCCGTCTTCCTTTCCGCTTCTCTTAAATTCTGTTACGGTAACTCCTGCCAATCCTTTTGACCTTTATCGATTTTGAAAACTCTTATTTTAATTTATTGTTTATCCTTAACTCTATTCATCCGTTCATCATTTTCCCGAACTTATGAAAAGATTGACTAATTTAAAATTTTTGATTTTTGTTAAATTTTAACATTTTGAAGCATAATTTCAAATTCTAAAACTCCCCATTTTGTAAAAACTTTGAGCAATTAAACTTTTCGGATATCGTGAAATTTAACATTTTTGAATTATAATTTAAGAACTTTATACTTCACTTTTGTTTTATCTTTGGTCGATATTTATACTTAGTCTTGTTTCAAAATGCCTTAATAAATATTTCAATATTTTTTTTTATTTTCAAACGATCAGAATTTTATGAAGACTTTCATATTTTCAAATACTTCAACTTCTATAGGATTATTTTGTAAAGCGTTTTAACATTGTCGAAATTATTTTGAATGTTCAAGTTTGATAACATTTTTTTTACTTTCATAATTACTTTGATAACATTTTTTTTTTTTTTTGGTTCATCGAAGAGCGCACTTAGTCGCATTACAACATAGGGGAGGGGGGATTCGAACCTGAGACCTAATGTCCCAGAGCACCTAGCCTTAACCACTAGGCTAAGACATCTTCGGTACTTTGATAACATTTTGGAAATTCTAACGTTTTGAAATTAGTTTCTCTTTATTGTTGGTGGACTTTTGAACCTATTATTGAAAATGCTTGACAACTGGATCGATTTTTACTAACTACAAATTTGATTTCTCAAAACTAAATTTTGTTTCATCAGGAAAAGAAATATTATTAAATTTCTTAATCAAATTGTTTTACTTTTGTTTTGAAAATGTTTTAATTACCCTATTTCCTTCAAGCTCGTTACAAATGCTATTTAGCGTCGTTATTTTATCAAATAACTTTACTTTACGATTTCACTAATTAAAATATTTCAAATTCCGGGTAGCTTAGCCCAATTTCTCTTGGGATAAATAATTGCATTTGATTTCATATCACTTTAAAAGTTGTAAAATTTTCTATTACAGCAAAAAATTTTATGCGAAATTTATATCCTCATCTTTTCGAGTGGGCTAATCTTGACTCCTTTCTGCTTATTCTTAGTTTCGAGGACGAAACTTTCTTTTAGTGGGGAGAATTGTAACACCCGCTTATTTTCTAGGCGTTGTTATCTATTCAGTTATGACTCCGTCATGACTCTGTGATTTTATGCCTTCAATTTCCTTCATTTTGAAGCTTCATAATATTTTCGAGTCAAATAGTATTTATTTTCATTAAAATATTTTAAATATTTTATTTTCCTATAATAAATCTATTTATTAAATTTTCGTCGAAAACTATTTATTTAATTCACAAAGAATCCCATTTTTATACGAACTATCATTTTATGCTTGGATTTGGGTTATTTATTTTTCTAAAAGGGCCCAAATATGTTTATATAATATTTCTATTTAAGAATTTTTTTTTTATTTTTATTTTTATTTTTTTGCAAGAATGTGTATGACTCTTTATTCATCCATGAAGGGCAAATATAGAGACTAGACTTACAAAAACTATCCTCTATATGTGTAAAGTATACACAAAAGAATCAACCTAACAACTCCCTACTAAGATCTATATTTTGTCCTCTTAGTTTGGTAAAAACATCAAATTTTACAAGTTGAACCAATGTATGTGCCTTTCGACTCCGACTAAAATTCGTGCATTTCTTTCCCTCCAAATGTAATAAGTAGCAGCAGCCAATGTGGCCCTGTACCATTTCTGTCTTCTATGTTTTTTTGCCCTTCTAGTCACACACCACTTCATTTCAGCAATAAGAACATTACTGTGCTCTTGAATCTTCATCCAATCATGTAATTCTCTCTATACTTGTGCAGAAAAAGAGCAGGCAAAAAATAAATGTTCATGTGTCTCCAAAGCCGTTGCACATAACACACACCTATTCACCATGACTGCCCCTCTCCTCTGTATGTTATCTAGAGTTGGCAGTCTACCTTGCCCAGCCATGGACAAAATATTTAAGAAAATATTTTTATTTGTGAAAATCTATCGTATAATGATTTTATTACGAAGTTTCGTAATTAATTGATTTCTTACGCCAGATTTACTCAAATTGCTTTGAAATGCCTTTAATAATTTTACGAACTTCCTTTTTATCAACTTACGACTTATTTTGGACTCACCTTGAATCATTTGGACTGTGACCCTTGTCACACACCACCATTACACTTTCTTTTATAAACATTTCATTTTATAAAATGATTAAAGGATTAAGATATTTTTTTTCTCATCCATTAAATTTGATGACTTATGCATAGACTTTTCACTCTCTTATTCATCCATTTTGGCCATGTGTTTTAGTGGTACATCCACCTTGTTTTTATCATTTTTTATAAGTCACATTCATTCATAAACTCTTCATTAGTTTCATTCATTCAACCACTAAATAATATTCAAGGCAAAAACTCTCTCTTTTCCTCTCATTTTCTCATCTTGGCTGATATTTTCCAGCACCATTTCCAGCCAGATTTAGTCTCTAATCGAGTCTCGATCGTCTCGTTTCCATCTCCTAAATAATCGTCATTCCGATCCCTTCGTTAACGTAATAATCGATGTTGTTTTCGATCGTTATTTGCCTTGATTTTATTAGTTTTCTAATGGTATTTTTCCACCATGCTTTTCATGTGTTGAAGGATTTTTGAATGATCCCGAAGCCGACGAATTTATAATCGACTCGAATTTGGGTTAGAGGTAACGTCGATGTTACTCGGTATTTCATGATTTTAATTGTGTATTTGCATGTATATTTTTATATTTCATTTTTGACAATATATATATATGTCATATAATCTGGAAAATTTTTAAAAGTTGAAAATTTACATGTTTCGGTATTTTTATCGCTTTTACGAGATTAACGATTAAATCGTCATATTAATTTGTAAAATCGTAATATTCGGCCTAAACATGTAATATATGTTTATATTCTGTAAAAATGATGTCTTTGATGTTTTTTTAATAATTTAGTATTTTTCTGATATTTTAGTTATCGATTATTGAATTATTTCCGTTTACGGACAAAAACGATTAAAAGCCGATTTTTAGTTCTAGTACTTAATCATTTTATTTTAATCTTATTTTTGACGTTGTGAAACTTTATGATGAAATAGAATTTTATGAAGTTTTCCATAATTTTTCGGAATTGTTAAGTGGATGAATTAATTAATCACTTTAAATCATCGTTTATCGTTAAAACCGCGTTTGTCATTTAAATTCTCGATTTTTGGTCTTTTGATTTAATCTGGAAAAAATATGATTCTGATGATTTCATAATAAAATGTAATTTTATGATTTTTATTGTTTTAATAAAACGTTATGAACGATAAGTTTTATTAATGGAATCGTTAATTGTGAAAACGGGTTTTAAAGACGGTTTTGATGGGATTTATTAAATCTGGAATTTTTCGAAATCTAGAAAAGTGGTAGATTCTGGAAAATCATGATTTTTAAGTTTAATAATAATTTTTGGATATTAATACTTAAATCATTTTGTAATTACTATTTTTATTAATCGTTATTGTCGAGATTAGACGATTAACGAGAAAACGCTTTAAAACCCGAGTTTTAGGATTCTTGAAAATTTTATTTTTTGGACTGAATGTCCATAAATATATTTTAACTATTTTACGTAATGTTTGTACTATTTATTAAGGTCTTTAATTAATAAGTATTGATTTTCGGACAAATTGTGATTTATCGTTAAAATGCTTCGTCTTACCTAAAAGAATTATGTTTCCAGCAATTTTGAAAGTATTTAAATCTGAAACTTTAAGAGTTAAATCATCCCTTAACATATTATAAATATATTCAATGGTTTAATTAAATAAAAGACGTTAAAAGATTTAATTGGACGTTTGCCGTAAAATTCTATTTATAATCGTATTGACGTAACTAATAATAATTAGGTAATTTTAGTTTTATAAATTTTTGGAAACACCCTAATTTGTAGTACTAAAGTGTTTAAGACATTTTTAATTATTTTGTAAACACTTGTATGTTTTTTCAATAATTTCGTAAATCTGAATACTCTCACTTTGATAAGTAATATCGTAAAGGCCGAAATTACTAGTTTTTATAAATCTATATCGTTTACTAAAATGTCGAATTACTATAAACTAATATTTTTCGCTATTTTGATATAATGCTATTTTAGTAATGTTTCTAAAAATGGAAGTTTCCTAAAAAAGAAAGTTTCCTCTTCTGGAAAGTGATCCTTTTCTTTTTGTTCTCTTATTGTTTATTATGATTATATCTTTTGAATATCGATAATGGATTGTTTTGGAGTTATGGAATAAGGACAAGTGTGGGTTTAGAATAATATAGTCTGGGATGTACGTTTTTGCCATCAGCTATAAAGCCGGTGTGCCTAACTGGGGCACATTTGGTCGTTGAACTGGGCGTAGTTTCGCCCAGGAGAGTGTATGTTTTGACCTTAAGCTAGATATCGCATCGTGTTAGTCGCCGTCAGCTGAACTAGACATATTTGTTGTCTAGGAGGGGTATGCACTACTTAAACCAGGACCCCGCTGCACGCAGTCCTGTTATAGTTGAGATGCCTAGTTAGAGACTGGATTCTGTTATGAGTTAAGTCTACAGTTCTCGAAGCTAGTTTCTAGTTTTATCCTAGTGAAAGTCTAGATTCTACATTAATCCTATCCATAACACCATTTTGAATATTTTTATATTATTGATATAAATTGGTTTGCAGGTTGGCAACTATTTTTATGATTCTTCGGAAACCAATTTTAATAATTTGGTTTCGGCGCTGAAAGCTTATTTTTAATACACTGTTTTACTGTTTTCCATTTTTACTATTTTTCTATAGTAGTAATTACAGTTTTAAAATCCTGTTATACGGCTGAGAGAACGTTGACGTTGCTTCCCACTGATTGTGGCTGTTATGTTTTAACATGGCAGGTATACGTGTTTGTTTTCCGGTGGGTGTGGGATAACGGGCAGTCTTGGATCCTGCTTGATCTTTTAAATAATTATGTCATAAGGATTGTTTAACCTCTTTTGTGGATTGTTTTAAATTTTAGCCATTTTTATTTATGGCATATTGTAGACACCCACATTTTGACCGCCAGGTGTCTATAGTAGGTCCCGCCAAACACCCGATGATGATCGGACGCAAACATGCTTTAATGGACTCGGATATGGGCTCGAAATCATGGACATTTGGTTTAGGCTTATTACGGAGTACATATCCTACAAAACCGACCTCAAATCCAGGCCCAGTGGGTCGTTTCGAGTCAAATGAGACTAATTTGGGTCGATTCCGACACCAGGGGTAAAACCGTCTTTTTACGACCGAGTCAAAACCCGGACAAAAATATTCTCGAGACACACGAGTCAGCCGTGACACCTCACACGGCTGATCCGGTCCCAAATACTACAAAAATCATCTTCAGAAAATATTAAACAAATCCGTTTAAGGATAGAATTCGATCTCAAGTAGAAATTCTATCCGGAAACCGAATCAGACACCGACCGAGCTCCAAATACTCGGCCAAGACAGCCAAAATACTCGGCCAACTCTTCATGACAGCCGAAATACTTGGCTTCCCCACCAAGAAACGAGACTTTCGTTCCCCTTCGAACTCTCGTGTTTCCTATCCAAACCGGTATTTCTTGTCACACAAGCAAGACTACCTCGGCTCCTATAAATAGGACCTCATATTCAACAACGATTCTACACAATAATTACACATCATAAATCTACCATTCACATATCCTTAACATCTAATAAGAATTCCCGACGTAATCCCGAAGTAGTCTCGAAATACCGACGAAACCGACCGCGTCATCCGGCCGAACCCACCGTCACCTCACACATAAAAAAAACGCACCAAACCGACACCTTAACTCATCCCGCATCATCTCGACGCTCCCGTGCCTAAGCCACCGTCCGACGAGCTCTATACCGAGAAAGTAAAGCATGTAGGTTGAGGGTGTAAATCAAACCCGATTCTTCTCCTTTCTCTCTCTCTCACGTCTTTTTCCTTTTTTTCGTCCTTCACTCGGTCGTTTCGTATTATTAATATGGGTCGTTCGTCACATATTTTTATTTATTACTAATAATCGATACTACAAAAAACTATTTTTATAACGTTCTTAAAATACGATACCGATTCTCTAATCGAATATCGTATCTACAAGAACTAAATTAATTAATTCTCGTTGATGCTAACAAAATCATTACATCTTTTTTAAACAAAATTCGATGATTTTAAACACGGAGATAATTAACATCTTTTTCGTTCAAATTCTTTTTTTTTACTTTTCGCTCAAAACAAACTTTTTTTTAAAACTTTTTCTAAAACATTCCGACTATTCGATATCGATTTCATAATCGAATATCGAATACGACGAATATCGAAAATATAAATCGAGTATAAATTAATCCATATTTGTACGCGATTTATAAAAATTGACGATTTTTCGACAAATAAAAAATAAAACCCGGCAGGCCACCACGCGGGTCGTGCGCGCCTGTAAGGCGACCCGCGCGGTAGCCGGTTCATCGGTTCTTATTTTTTTTGTTTTCTCGCTTTTCTATTTTTTATTCTTTTCGAACCTTACATTAAAAAGAGACTTTCGCGACATATTTCGATAAATACTTTTTTCGACCTCGGTCAACACGTGTTAATCCATCACGTGTCATTAAATCTTTTTTTTGAATCATGCATATTTTTTATTCATATCCTTATTCAATTTATTCAAACATTACTAACTCGTTTTCTCGTGTTTGTAGCAATTTATTCGTTTTCTATTGTTTTATTAGACTAAAACGACTTCACATGCTAAAATAACTTTGACGTTATTAGTTTAACATGCATTAAACGACTTAGAAACCCATTTATTTATTTTTCTCACATGCTTAGGAAAATAATGTTTGCATATCATTCAACCGTCGAACTAACCCGTGTACACCAAAAACGAACGATATCTTACTAAAGGCCGCTAAGTGCGGGCGGGGTTGGGTGTTCTCAGTGAACTTCCCAACACGTACCCTCACCCCTTACTCAGAACCATGGTTTCCGGATGTCCGAATCCATTGGCAACGAGAGTCATTCAATACACGATATCCGATAATGTCGGTATCGGTATCGTAATGCAAAGGGACGAGCCCAATAAGCTCTGACATCGGAAATGGGTCGTATTTTGTATACGGCCCACTACGACATAGAGTGGGTTCGAACGGGCCCGAACTCCCACAAAGTTCGGTGGCGACTCCTACTTCGATTTAAATTTCAATTTGACCATCTCATATAGAGATTCATTCGCCTCCCCAAACCCGCGCGTGGCCGCGTCGGGGTGGACCTATGCCATGTCCACAATTTGGCGACTCCGCTGGGGATCAACTGATGAGTCACTTACCATCGGCATCCATAGGGTGAGACTCGAAAAGAAATCGTTCGAATAGTAATGTACACATTTTAGTTCAATGGTTCATGCATAACCCAATCTTTCCCGGGCCGGTTACTTGTGACCGACGTCCCACTATACCACAGTGCGTTCCTACTTGGACCCACTAAAGACTTCGATGGCGGAACTCGCATGGGTTTTACGGCAGGTTTTAAGACCAACACTGCTTAGGAAGACCGTCCTGATTTGCGAGAAAGCTATCGTCGTTGGTATAGACCCTCTTAGACCGACCGAGACTTAGACTAAGAGCATACATGGCGTCATTATACTGTTTCCGTGACTACATGCTACTTGATCCGTGTCTCGTCTTTTCAAAAACCGTCGTTTTCAAAAACTTGCATCTTTTTTCAAAAATCATCCATTTTTCAAAACCCGGAAAGCTACCGAATTTAGGACTTATGATTTTGACTCAAAATAGCCTATTTTCTAGCCGATATGCTGTCCAAACCTTTTTAAAAAATTCAAAAATCTTGGCCCGATAAACTTTTTTTTTCGATTTTCAAAAAAAAATCGGGCCCTCTAATCCGTTTTGTTCGGGTTTTTTTCAAATCCAAATCCCCTTTTCAAAACCTTCATCTTCTTAGGACTTCCCGTATTTAGCAGTGTCGGGTCTTGTCATAAGTTGTTAGAGTCCATAGCGTCGAAAATCCGTCGATCTTATATCACGGGTTTCCACCCCATCCCAGTCCGCCTTATCTGTCAAGGCACGACCCACCTACGTAGACAAACTCCTACAAAGGGAAGCCCACTTACACAATCGAGTCCAAAGTCTGGGGAATAGCTCACACGTAGGTTTTTCTTCACACACGACTAGGCCCATTCTGCCGAAATCTTAAAGAAAGCCCACAGTCCATGAGTCCCCCGTCTAGAAGTCGGTCATCAAGCCCACTCGGGGGCTACCTTTCAGCAGAGCAATCAACCACGGTTGCTCTAAGGGTCATGTCTTACACGTGTATCATGTACCCCACTTTTTAGTCTCACTCGGGGGCTGTCCTCCACCCGAGCAGTCAACCACGGTCACCTTAAGGGGTACTTTACACCGGTGTCCTTATGATGCCTTCTCCGAGTCGTACCTATGCTAAGAACATTCGAGTCACCTAGGGTTAGGTCACCACGGTTGGGCCAAGCACGCGACACGGTCAAACACGGTCGCCCCCATTTTCGGATTCACCCTTATGTAGCTCGAGTCCAATTCGCGGTTGTTACTTTGTCTAGGTCAACGTTCGAGTATCCCGATCCCAGAGCCTTTGCCATCCCGTCATCCCGGGCCGTGTCTAATTCGACTCCTTCTCTTGCACCTGCACAAAACCGAGCTTAAGCGAGTTCTAACACCTATCGCTTCTTCCTACCGGGGACCCGACGAACGAGACACTACCTAACCACGACAAAGCCCGCGCTATCGAGAAAGGAGATATCCAAGGAAGCATGCTTATGCTTTCTTGCTCCACTAACAATATCTTCTCAAAAATCAATACCGCCCTAGATAACCTGGGTTCCAGGGTAGCCACCATCGAAGAGGATCTTTCAAGAGCCCAATCCCGTCTAACACAACTAGAAACGGTAAGGCAGTCAATCATCCAACCGGGCCATTTAAAGAGTAAGGACTCTTATGAAACCACCCGATACCCCAGGAGGCCAAGACCGAGAGAGGTAATCCACAAGTCACCTCTCCGAATATCAAGAACCCGTCAAAGGTAAGGACATTTACCCACTTGGATATGTCCTACACTGTCGCTTTCCGAAGGTTGGTTTCGAAGGGCCTAATATTACCCCTAGGCCCAACAGCCGACTTACCCTTGGAAAAACGCTCCAAATCATGGAATGCCGAGCGTTACTGCGAATTCCACAGAGGGAGGGGACACGATACAGAGCAGTGTTGGAAACTGAAACACCTTATCCAAGATTCCCTCGATACCGGGAAAACACCCGTCATGGAAACATTGTCGCTTGCAAGGCCCCTCATGGACTATACAGGGCCCAACGACCAAAGCATCCAATCTACCTCCCATATATCCAAAAGTCTGGATTTGATTTGAGTCCTAATATGAGTCCGAGTCCGAGTCTAGGATGTACTATTTCTTTCAATTTCAAAGTCAGAATCAGAGTCAGAGTCAGCTGTATTCCGTCCTCGTTTCACATTTCAATAAAATCAGCATTTCTATTTTCTCATATATTTCCTTATGTGTTTCCAAGAACATGATAAACATCATCATACACTATGGGCACATGCACGTGACTATTATAGGCACATCTATAATGACTACAGAAAACCGAACCCGTGTTTTCCTTTACCTATTCCATGTCTGACATAGAAAGCCACATAACTACCTTTAGCAGGAGCGGTATCAAATCCTATGACAAATCTAGGTAGTCTCCTAGTTTGGGTTCAAGACGGGAGGCAAGCCCATTTCCCACTATAAACACCCATCCAATAAGACTAACCAATCCCTACCTTATGTGTTTAGTCTGACCGACGAAAAAAAGTTGGACAAAAAAAATCAAAAGTCCAAGGAAAAAGCAAAAGGCCAAAACAAAAAAAGCTGGCCATGATCAAAAAGAATTATCAACATCCCTCGACCAAACACGGTCAACTCAAATGAAGAATCCCATGACCGGGGCTAAGAGGTCAACCCAAAGAATTCAAAAACCCATGACCGTAGTTAACGATCAACTCAAGTGAAACGGTCAATTCAAAATTATCAAAATCCATACCATCAAATAGGAGAGAAACAATCAAGCTGGTCAGCTAGCACCACATCTAGCCTTCCCACATTACAACCCTCAAGACCTTCCCGAGACCTAGGCTAGAGACAGCCCGGAATTTTGAGGATTCAAGCTCCATTGTATATCCCTAACCATTAGGGCCAGACATGGAAACCAGATCCCGCTGATGGTAGGGATTCGTCACGTCTCTAGCCGATCAATAAAACACCGACTAACCTAGTGGGTAGCTAGGGCAAGTCGGGATCGTATCCACGAGGACGGTATATCAAGGTTTAGACTAGGTCTACCTACGACGAGACTAGATTACCAAACAAACACAAAGAATGCGATAATTGGAAAACTATGGTGGAGAAGAGATAAGAACTAGACCAATGATGAACTAATCAAATAAACAAGAGTAAACGATGACTAACTAAGAGGATGAACTCAAATATGAGAAAGTGGGGTAGGTCGGGTTCATAGGAGTAAAAGGGTAATTGGGGTGACCAAGGGTATAGGTGTCTCCTAATCGCTAGAGTCGGTCCGGGCTCTCGCAACTTAGACCGATGTCAAGGTGGGTCCGGGCTCTCGCGACTTAGACCCTAGTCTGCGCTCTCGCGACTAAACTATTCTCAACATTTCCGCATCATAGACAAACAATGAGAAGATGAACACAAGTATGGGAAGCATGGCCACTACAACTCACACAAGCATATCAACAAACACATAGAGTGCCCAATGTGACTAACAACGAAGATGTAACCTTTTCCCCTTAATCAACCCTAATCATCCATAATCTACCCCTAATCCCCCTACTAACCCCACAAGATCACTACTCACTCATTATCAATGAAAAACTAACAATCATAAGAGAAAACAAACTCACAAACCAAACATCCATTATGAACAATGAGAACAATAATAAGAACAATATAAAAAGATTGAAACTAGATTGAGTAAACAAGGATTAGAGTAGAGAAGATTATACCAACAATAATATGATGAAAAAGATGAAAACTTGCATTAATGAGAAACCCAAATACAATCCCAAGGTTGTCAAGCTTGGAACAATCATCAAGAATCCCTTAATCCAAGAACTAATTACAATGATTAACTAAGGATTAAAGAGAGGATTAAACTAATGAGAGTAGCAATAATCTAGGGTTTTAAATGTTAATGGAGGCTTAAACTAGTCTAGGGTATGATAAGATGTCTTAACATTACAAGAAGGGAGTATATATATGGGTACAAGAATGAAGGAGAAGAAAAGAAACAATGCGGATGAGCTGTAGCCCATCCCGACCGGGACGGATCATCCCGATCGGGAAGGGTTCTGTCATCCCGATCGGAAGGGTTCAACCCGACCGGGACGGACCCACAGTGGCACTCCTAATCGTGCACCCCTTCCCGATCGGGAAGGCCACTATCCCGACCGGGAAGGGTCTTGTATGCTTCCAATAAGAGCTCTAGGGTCCCTCCTTGTATCTCATGGGCTTCCCGTCGATTCTCAGGACTCGGGATCGGGTCTCGGAGGCTCCGGATTGGGTCCCAAGGTCTCGGGGTTGATTCCAAGGCCTCGAGTCATCGTTCCTTTATCTCGTTGGCTCCAAAATGTGTATGTATTGAGTCGGAATCACTCCAACTCTTCCAAATCGGTCTCGGGAACCTGAAACGGACTAAAGGAAGCATAAGAAGCCCATGAATTGCTCCCAAGGAGCGATTCCACAAGGAAATGGGACCAAAACATAGCAAAATAGGCACTACAAACTACACTTATCAACTCCCCCACACTTAACCCTTACTCGCCCTCGAGTAAGCACATACTAATACTAAACTAACCGAGTGGGTATTAGCGCACCCTACGCCCCTTCAACTCACGCGAGTGCACTTAGAGGACAAGTGCACTCCGCAAGGCAAGTTGGGTCTTGCGACAAAACTGTGGATGCAACCGGACACAAAACACATAAACAAACAAACACACAAACAAACACATAGACGGTTGCACCCAAAACAAAAGAAATACCGCTTCCCTCTAAAAGCGGTGAACGAAACACCGGTTTAGGACTCGAGGTAAGCGACAACGTTCCCAAGCTAGCAATTCAAACCAAGGTGGACTGAACCCTAATAGTATGACGATAAAACAACAAAAACATTGGTAACTTACCTAGGTCCTCCTAACTTTCTAGAAACGTACTACGGGACGATCGGCGGAGTGGAAAAGTGAGGAACCACGGTGTTACTCGACACTGTAGGTAAGTGAGACCCCGCTCCCATTAGCGTGAGCCAAGAGGGTCGTCCCGTGTCCAAAACCGTCTAACTAGTCCAAGTAAAAAGGTGGAAATATCGCAAAATGAGGGAAGACCGACTAATGCCGCTATCATCCTTCCTCGGGACTCGGTCCTTTGGTAGGATCTTCACGGCAAAAGTCGGAAAAAGGCTTATTTTTGTGGGGATTTCTTTTTGTGAGACGGGTTTTCTTTTGGCATTTTCTTTCTTTTTGAAAAATTTGCTTTGTTTTGCCATGCCATTCTTTTTCTTCTTTTCTATTTTCTTTTTGGCTTTTGTGCCATTTCTTTTTCTTCATTTATTTTCTTTCTTTTATTTTTTTTCTTTCTTTTTCTTTTCTTTGCCCTTTTGGCATGATTTGGCGTTTTTGGCATTTCATTGTGTAACAAGAAAGGGAGAATCAACAACTTGCAATTTATTGCGTGTATATGTGTAGAGGGTAGGGAAATGGGTAAGTTGGGACGGCGCCTTTCTTTCTAACCCACAAAAAGTGGAGAACTTGGACTAATCAAACAATTCTAAACACGGTCACCTAGGGAACGAGACTCGGTAACCAAGGCCTTTTCACACCGTGGGTGGTCATAGTGGTCAAAGTGCAAATCCCGTAGTAAATTCCTAGTAAGCTAGGTGGACTCAAGGTAAAGGACCAACGAAATCGTTGATTTAGGGTCATTCTACTAGACTAAAGTCCAAGACTCGATTTACACTACTAGGAAGGGAAAGTAAGCACTCACACACTAGCCTTTAAACCGGGTTTTCGAAAACCATTTACACACAAGACACACAACAAAACACGACAATAAATGAAGTCATGACAAAGGATGAAAGAAAAAGAGACAAAACAAAACAAAACAAAACGAAACAACATAAACATATACAAACACCACCCCGATATTCCATACAAGTCACCAAATCATCCACCAATATGCACAAAGCTCCACCCGAGCACACAACATCACAATCTACTCCAAACTCCACAAAAGACAAAGGAGAGAAAGAAGGGATAGAAGAGGTTACCGGATGTCTTTAAAGCTTTCCAACGTTATCGGCGATTAAAGCAACCTATAGGGAAAAAGGGGGCATACAAGCACACAAAACAAAAATACGACACAAGGACGGAAAAAAAAGGGAAAAGACACAAAAGAATTTTTTTTTGATTTTTTGTGAAAAAATTTCAAATTTTTAGGGTTTTTAAAGGTTTTTTCGAAAAAAGGGAAAATAAAACTAACTACGATAGAATATCGCTCCCCCACACTTAAATCGAGCAATGTCCTCATATGCTCAATCGTAGTGTGCGGAGAGACAAAAGAAAAAGAAAAGAAACTACGAAAATAAAGCTAAAAATCAAAAAGAAAAGATGGAGAAAAGGGTAGAAAGCGTCCGGCCGGGGTGTAATCAAATCACCATGGGCCGAGACAAAAAAAGATATGGATGGGGGGAAGAAAATAAAAAGAAGGAAATAAAAGGAAATGGGAGGGGAGGGCTAGGTGTAATCAAGTCACCTAGCCCGGATTCCGTCCAAATCCGACTAACTCCTAAAAAGGGGTGAAAACTTGTAAATTGGACTAATCGATTGACTCTCGACGTAATCACGTCGTCGGGAGTCGGGAGCAACCATACTACGGCCTCGAAGGCCACTAAGATCCCATGACTCGAGGGAAGGGGGCAAACAATGAAAAACAAGCGATAAAAAGACGGGAAAGTAAGGATAGTTACCCAAACCGAGCGGCTAGTAACTCACTTGCTCCATCGTCTCGATGATCATTAAAAGCTCGTCGCTTGTCTTCTCGGTTGCCATCTCGCTTCTCACTCAAGAAGGACTCACGGTCGGGGTAGTAATAGTGTGAGGGGATGGGATTTGATGCGAGAGTCGGTGTAAAGTGGATAGGAAATGGACTGAGGGCATGACAATGAAGTACATGGGGCATATGATAAGGCTAGGGTAGCTAGGGAGGTTGAGAGGGGGCATAAAACGGTTGGGTGGACTCGATTTGCGAAGAAGAATCACAAAGGGGGAGCAGAGGACCATCCCGGTCGGGAAGGTTGATCCCGATCGGTTTACCTCACTCGTCCCGGTCGGGACGTCCTCATCCCGGTCGGGACGGATCCACAGTGAGCTCGAATCTTGGTACACCCATCCCGATCGGGACGGCTCCTTCCCGGTCGGGATGCCACCCGTCCCGGTCGGGATGCCACCCGTCCCGGTCGGGACGCCTCATCCCGGCCGGGATGGGCCTTCTTCAACTTCCACAATCCCAAAAGCTTGCTCAAAGCTTCAAAAACCCGATCCTCGTGCCTACAACCCAAGGTATATCATAGCCAATCCGCTCTAGGAATTATCTTCACTTCACCTATCCAACAAACTCAACTCAAGCATCAAATTCTCTCCCTCGCCTCGCTCATCAATAATCCAAATAACAAGAATTCACAAAAATCCAACTAACTACAAGTAAGAAATATATACAAAGAGACAGTTCTTGTGGAACTCCGTCAAACCAAGGATGGTGCATCTTCATTCTTTTTGAACAACCACGACCAATTCCATCTCCATCAAGGGCACGTAAGAACAAGTCGAAGGCCCTAGAGAAGTCTTCAATCAAGCTCGAGATATAACCGACCACATCCCGATGCTCTTCAAGGCCTTGCATCGACGTTCCCGGGGCATCCCGATCTTCCAAGTTCAATGGCTTGAACTTGTACTTGCGATCCTTCGGGATATACCCTAACGTCCAACGATCCTCATGTGGCCCCAAGGGAGGCTCATCTTTTTCCTTGTCATTGCACTTGTCATCCAACCCATGACATGGGCTCTCATCCTCCTCACTCTCGGAGTCATCATCTTCAAGTACATAAGAGTACTTCTTCAAGCTTTGTCCCGGATCTTTCCCTCGGTCGATGTCTTCCGTGGCATGGATCATATTACATGTCTCGGTCATAGGTGAAGTGTTGCCTTGGAGGTCGAACACTAACTTCTCGTCGCCTAGTTGAAAAGTAATCCTACCCTTCTTCACATCGATCACGGCACCGACGGTGTGTAAAAATGGGCGTCCAAGGATGATGGGAGTATTAGCATCCTCCGGCATGTCAACCACTATGAAGTCGGCCGGAACGAAGAACTTCCTTATTTGTACCAGCACATCCTCTAACATTCCCAATGGTTGGTTAAGAGACTTATCGGCCATTTGGAGTGTAATGGACGTACATTTCAACTCCGTCATCACTAATCGCTCACAAATGATGTAGGGAACAATGCTCACACTCGCGCCCAAATCACACATAGCTCTCTCGATCTTGTAATTGCCGATGGTGCATGGGATAGAGAAACTACCCGGGTCCTTCAACTTCGGAAGCGTGGAACCTTGAATAAGCTCGCTCACCACCCTTGTGAACGCTATTGTCTCTTCCGTGTCAATGGACCGCTTCCTAGCTAGGATCTCCCGTATGAATTTTCCATATGCCGGGATTTGGGTAAGTAACTCGGTGAATGGGACGCTAACATCCAACTTCTTCACAATGTTAAGGAACTTGTCGTATTGAGTGTCCACCTTAGTCTTCATTTGCCTTGATGGGTAAGGCAACTTGATTTGGTACTTGTTTTGCTCAATGGGGGTGGACTCTTCAACGGACACTTTCCTTTTTCCCTTGTCTTTCTCTTGAAGAGGGGGAGGGTTGTCTTCTTGGGGTTTCTCGGCCTCCCATAAGACTTGCTCCTCAATTGGATTATCAAAGCTTGACTCGTCTTGATTTGGAGATGCCATTTCCATTTTCGGTTCTTGCGTTGGCAAGCTCTTGCTCATTAGGATATGGAGGGGATTCATAAGAGGTACCTCTCCTTGTGGTGATAGCATTTACATTTTCAAATGTCGGTGTTTCACCTTGAGAGGGTAATTGTCCCTTTTGCCTTGAGGAGCTCCCCGAAGCGAGTTGAGATACTTGAGTCTCAAGTATCTTCATACGGGTGTCTCTCATCGCGTTTTCCCCTTGGATATAAGTGAAGAGCTCATGATGGTTCCTTGACATGTCCACTTGACTTTGTTGCAAATCTTGATTGCTCCTTTGTATTTCCATCAAAGTCTTTTGAATGTCAAAATCCCGAGGTGGGGACGATGGATTATGTGGAGTGTCGGTGATGGCGAGAGGAATGCCATAATCATGAGTAGGAGACCGGCTCCTAGGCTTGCTTTGTTGTTGTTGATTTTGAGTTGCTTGTTGACGGTTCCCTTGGAACACATGAGAATTACCTTGTTGATGGCCTTGATTGTGGTTTTGTTGTCCTTGAAAGTTTCGGTTTCCTTGGAAATTTTGGTTTCCTTGGAAACCACCATGATTGAAGTTCCTTTGTTGGAACCCTTGCTTGTTGTTGAAGTTACCTTGGTTATTTTGCTTGAAATTGTTGAAGGGTCTTTGGTTACCCACATAACCTTGGTAACTTTCGTTGTTGTTGTAACACCCCAGCCACCACTTGTGGACTGTGGTATCACTTATGGCGCTCAATAGGTCGTGTACTGGCCCCACAAATCAACACAGGTCTTTTCCAGCGCATTTTGACCTCACTCATGCGCATCCCGGAACCTTCCTAGGAGGTCACCCATCCTAAGATTGCTCCCAGTCAAGCACGCTTAACTGTGGAGTTCTTATCATGGGGAAACCAGAAAAGAAAGTGCACTTTGTTGACATGAGTAGTACTATTAAATCCCTTTAAGCACTCATCTGAGCCTCTCAAACCATATCCAATACACGCTCCTCTGAGCACCATATCCAATATATACTCTTTAAACTCGGGGTATTACAATCACCCCCACTTAAGAAAGCAACGTCCTCGTTGCTCCCAGAAGCTGACCGCAGCCAAGCCCCGGGATCCACCCAGCTAGGTTGATGACAAGATCACCACACCGTCGCCGGGTTGCTCTGATACCATGAGACGGTTATTGTGGAACTCCGTCAAACCATGGTTGTATAATCTTCATTCTTTTTCAACAATACTCCAACCGGTTCCATCTCCATCAAGAGCACGTAAGAACAAGTCGAAGGCCCTAGAGAAGTCTTCAATCAAGGTCGTAATGTAACCGACCACATCCCAAGGCTCCTCATGGCCTTGCCTTGACGTTCCCGGGGCATCCCGCTCTTCCAAGTTCAACGACTTGAACTTGTACTTTTGGTCCTTGGGGATATACCCAAACGTCCACCGGTCCTCATGTGGCCCCAAGGGAGGCTCATCCTTGTCCTTGCTTTGCAACTTGTCGTCAAACCCATGATTCGGGCATTCATCTTCCTCCAAATCGGACTCATCATCCTCAAGTACATAATAGTACTTCTTCAAGCTTTGTTCCTGTTCACCCCCTAAATCGATGTCTTTCTTGGCTTGGATCATATTGCATGTCTCATCGCTAGTAGGCGAGGTGTTGCCTTGGAGGTCGAACACTATCTTATCCTCACCTAACTCAAATGTGATCCTACCATTCTTCACTTCGATCATGGCACCCGCGGTGTGTAGAAATGGGCGCCCAAGAATAATGAAAGTGTTGGCATCCTCCGGCATGTCGAGCACAAAGAAGTCGACCGGAATGAAGTATTTCCCCACTCGTACCGGTACGTCCTCTAACATTCCTAATGGTCGATTGAATGATTTATCGGCCATTTGGAGGGTGAGGGACATACATTTCAGCTCCTTCATTCCGAGTCGGCAACAAATAGAATAGGGGATGATGCTCACACTTGCGCCCAAGTCGCATAACGCATTCTTGATCAAGAAATTGCCTATGGTGCAAGGGATCGAAAAACTACCCGGATCCTTCAACTTCGGAAGCATGGAACCTTGTATGAGCTCGCTCACCACCCTCGTGAACGCTACGGTCTCTTCCTTGTCGACGGATCTCTTCCTAGCTACGATTTCTCTCATAAATCTCCCATATGCCGGGATTTGGGTAAGTAGTTCGGTGAACGGAACGCTAACATCCAATTTCTTCACAATACTAAGGAACTTGTCGTAATGAGTGTCCACCTTAGTCTTCATTTGCCTCGATGGGTAAGGCAACTTGACTTGGTACTTGTTTTGATCATTAAGGGTGGACTCTTTAAAGGACACTTTCCTTTTTCCTTTGTCTTTCTCTTGAAGAGGAGGAGGGTTGTCTTCTTGGGGTTTCTCGGCCTCCCTTGAGACTTGCTTCTCAATTGGAATGTCAAAGCTTGACTCTTCTTGATTTGGAGATGTCATTTGCATTGTCGGTTCTTGCATTGGCTCTTGCTCATTAGGATATGGAGGGGAGTCATAAGAGGTAGCTCTCCTTGTAGTGATGGCATTTACATGCTCAAATGTCGGTGTTTCACCTTGAGAGGGTAGTTGCCCCTTTTGCCTTGAGGAGCTCCCCGAAGCTAGTTGAGATATTTGATTCTCAAGTATCTTCATACGGGTATCTCTCATTGCGTTTTCCCCTTGAATATAAGTGAAGAGCTCATGATGATGCCTTGACATGTCCACTTGACCTTGTTGCAAATCTTGATTACTCCTTTGTATTTCCGACAAAGTCTTTTGAATGTCAAAATCCCGAGGTGGGGACGATGAATTATGTGGAGTGTCGGTGATGGCGAGGGGAATGCCATAATCATGAGTAGGAGACCGGCTCCTAGGCTTGCTTTGTTGTTGTTGATTTTGAGTTGCTTGTTGACGGTTCCCTTGGAACCCATGAGAATAACCTTGTTGATGGCCTTGATTGTTGCCATGATTGCGGTTTTGATACCCTTGAAAATTTTGGTTTCCTTGGAAACCACCTTGATTGAAGTTCCCTTGTTGGAACCCTTGCTTGTTGTTGAAGTTGCCTTGGTTATTTTGCTTGAAGTTATTGAAGGGTCTTTGGTTACCCACACAGCCTTGGTAACTTTCATTGTTGTCCCGTAAGGGAGGTGGAACATAGGGACGATATTGTTGTTGATGTTGAAGTGTTTGTTGTTGAGGGACTTGATTGGAAGCTTGGTATTGATTAGAGAAGGAAGCACCTTGCTTGAACGCTTGAAAGGCGTTCACTTGCTCAATACTCCCTTTACAATTCATAGGGTCATGACCAACGATTCCACAAGTGTCGCACATCCCAAAGTAAGGTGTAAGAGGTGCGAACCCCAAAGCATTCACTTCTTGAATCGGTTGATGGTGGGAGGAACTAGAGCCTTGGACTTGGTTGAGGTGGCTTTGGAGCTTCTTGTCAATAGTCTCCATGTGTGTTTTAAGTTAAGCTCCAATGTCAATGCTTAATTGGGTGATAGCATCGACCTCATGTATGCCTCCTCGATGTGCCTTCCTAGGCCTAGAGTATTGCGAATTATGCACCGCCATCTCTTTGATTCTCGCCCATGTTTGGTCGTCATCGACCTCGGTGAACCTACCGTTGGAGCCCATGTTAAGAATAGCTCTCGAGTCCTCATAAAGTCCATTCCAAAATTGTTGCACCAAGAACCATTGTGAGAGACCATGATGAGGGCACGATCTTACCAAGGACTTAAACCGCTCCCAAGCTTCATATAGGCTCTCTTCATCCCTTTGTTGGAACCCAGTGATGGAGGCCCTAAGCAAGTTCGTCTTTTCCAGAGGGTAAAACTTTTGGTAGAACGCCAAGGCAAGCTTTTTCCAAGTGTCGATACCCATGGTTGCCCTATCGAGACTCTTGATCCATTGCTTCGCTTTTCCAATAAGAGAAAACGGGAAGAGTACCCAACGAATTTGATCTTGAGTAACCCCGGTTTGAGATATAGCGTCACAATAATCGGAGAAGTCTCCATATGTTGGTGCGGGTCTTCGGTGGGCAAACCACTAAATGGGCTCCTCTCCACAAGTTGGATAAATTCAGTCTTTGCCACAAAATTTCCGGTATAGGCTTCCGGTAATGCACTCGGTCCCGGCAAGACATCTTCCGTGAAGAACACCTAGTGCTTTATGGGCACTAGGCAACGACAATAGAAAACACAACTAGAGACAAAGAGAAAAGAAAGCTAAGGAAAGAAGAGAAACTAGAGAATATTCACAAGAGAAGATGGGAGAACACAAAGAAGGGTAACTAAGTCTAGAAATAAGCGAACTAAGTCTAAACAATGCACCGTCCCCGGCAACGACGCCAAATTGATGGTAAGGATTCGTCACGTCCCTAGCCGATCAATATAACACCGACTAACCTAGTGGGTAGCTAGGGTAAGTCGGGATCGATTCCACAAGGACGGTATATCAAAGCTTAGACTATGTCGGCTTACAAACGAGACTATGCTACCAAAAACGACACAAAGAAAGCGATAAAAGGAAAACTAATGATGGAGGAGAAGTATGACTAAGCTAAGGATCGAACTAATGAATAAACTAAAAGAACGATAGCTAACTAGGAGGATTAACACAAATATGGAAAGAAGTGGGGTAGGTCGGGTTCATAGAGGTAGAAGGGTAATTGGGGTGATCAAGTGTAAAGGTGTTTCCTAATCGCTAGAGTCGGTCCGGGCTCTCGCTACTTAGGCCGATGTCAAGGTGAGTCCGGGCTCTCGAAACTTAGACTCTAGTCGGCACTCTCGTGACTATGACTATTCTCAACATTTCCACAAAATAAGCAATCAATGAGAAGATGAACACAAGCATGGGAAGCATGGCCACTACAACTCACACAAGCATATCAACAAACACATAGAGTGCTTACAATGTGACTAACAACAAAGATACAACCTTTTCCCCTTAATCAACTCTAATCATCCATAATCTACCCCTAATCCCCCTACTAACCCCACAAGATGACTACTCACTCATTATCAATGAGAAACTAACATTCACAAGAGAAAACAAACTCATAAACCAAACATCCATTATGAACAAGGAGAACAATGATACTAACAATATGAAAAGATTCAAACAAGATTAAATAAACAAGATTGAGAGTAAGAAAGGTTATACCAACACTAAGGAGATGAAAAGATGAAATCTTGTATAAATAAGAGCCCAAATAAAACCCAAGGTTGTCAATCTTGGAGAATTCTTCAAGTATCCTCTTAATACAAGAACTAATTACAATAATTAACTAATGATTAACTAAGATTAAGAGAAGATTAAAGCTAATGAGTGAGAGTAAATCTAGGGTTTTTGAGGCTTAAACTAATGTAGGGTAAGATAAGATGTCCTAAAATTACAAGAAGGGAGTATATATATGGGTACAAGAATGAAGGAGAAGAAAAGAGGAAGCCCGTGCTGCCTCTGTAGCTTCCCGACCGGGACAGATCATCCCGATCGGGACGGATCTGTCATCCCGACCGGAACGGGGTGGGGTTCCGACCAGGATGGGCTCACAGCAGCCATCTCAAAGTAGCACCCCATCCCGAACGGGATGGGTCTTGTATGCCTTCCTTAAACACTCTTTGGTCCTTCCTTGCCTCTCATGGGCTTCCCACCGATTCTCGGGACTCGGGATCGGGTCTCGGAGGCTCGGGTTTGGGTCCCAAGGTCTCGGGGTCGATTCCAAGGTCTCGAGTCATCGTTCCTTTATCTCGTTGGCTCCAAAATGTGTATGTATTGAGTCGGAATCGCTCCAACTCTTCCAATTCGGCCTCGAGAACCTGAAACGAACTAAAGGAAGCATAAGCAGCCCATGAATTGCACCAAAGGAGAGATTCCACAAGGAAAAAGGAACCAAAACACAACAAATAGGCACTACAAACAACACTTATCAGTCCCGGCAAGACATCCTCGGTGAATGTGGAGTGAGAGGAAAACTTAGGCATTCTTGGATATAAGGGAGAAGATGGTGGTGTAGACGGTGTTGATGTAGATGAAGAGGGGGAACTAGGTTAATGAATCCCCCTTCGGCCATCTCTCGATGTGGATTGTTCAAGCCGGCTCCTTGGGCTTGCCCATGATGAGTATTGCTTGCACTTGGTTGAGAGATCCTAACCCGATTAATCGTCCGTTTGCGAAAGGCTCGAAAGAGTCTCTCTGGCTCTGGATTAAAGAGATAGAAGTCACCTCCCCTCCTAGGCATACACTACACACTAGAACAAATGTGAGAACACCTAGTGCTTTGTGGGCACTAGGCAACGACAATAAACAAACACAACTAGAGACAAAGAGAAAAAGAAGAAATAAAGATAAGGAAAGAAGAAAAATCTAGAGAATATTCACAAGAGAAGATGGGAGAGCACAAAGAAGGGTAACTAAGTCTAGAAATAAGCAAACTAAGTCTAAACAATGCACCGTCCCCGGCAACGGCGCCAAATTGATGGTAGGGATTCGTCACGTCCCAAGCCGATCAATAAAACACCGACTAAACTAGTGGGTAGCTAGGGCAAGTCGGGATCGTACCCACGAGGACGGTATATCAAGGTTTGGACTAGGTCTACTGATAAGTGTCATTTGTAGTGCCTATTTCGTAGTGTTTTGGTCCCATTTTCCTTGTAGAATCGCTCCTTTGGAGCGGTTTAGGGGCTTCTTATGCTTCCTTTAGTTCATTTCAGGTTCCCGAGACCGATTTGGAAGAGTTGGAGCGATTCCGACTCGATACATACACATTTTGGAGCCAACGAGATAAAGGAACGATGCCTCGATGCCTTGGAATCGACCCCGAGACCTTGGGACCCAATCCCGAGCCTCCGAGACCCGATCCCGAGTCCCGAGAATCGATGGGAAGCTCATGAGAACCAAGGAGGGACCAAAAAGTTCATATTGGAGGCCTACAAGGCTCATCCCGTTCGGGATGAGGTGCACAAACAAGAAGGCTCCTGACCTGGGCCCATCCCGATCGGGATCAAGGCTTCCCGACCGGGACCGACCTCGTCCCGACTGGGACCAACCCGTCTCGGCCGGGACGGGCCTGCTGTAGCCCGCACTTGTTTTCTTTCTTCTTCCTTTCATTTGTAACCCTATATATACCCTTCCCTTGTTATGTAAATCATATGCACTTCTTTAGAGACAAAACCCTAGACTACTTTAGGTTAGATTAGATTAGATTAGTGTAGATTAGACGGTAATTAGTAGTTAATCTTAGTTTAAGCTTGTAATATTGGATCTCTTGAAGAATCCATCCAAGATTGACAACCTTGGTGGATGAATTTGGGTTATCTTCTATGCAACTGTTCTCCTTTTCATTCTCTTGATAGTTTGGTATAATCTTCTCATCTTTTTACTCTTTATCTTGTTTACATATTCAAGTTTTAATCTTTGATTGTTGTTTATTGTTCTTGTTAGTTTCTTTATTTAAGTTTTGTTGTTTGTGTTGGTTTATCTTGTTTTTGTTAGTTTTTCCTTTAGATATGTTAGAGTAGTGTTCTTGCTAGGGTTAGTAGGGTGATTAGGGTGTTGATTGGGTGATTAAGGGTTTGTTAGAGATGTTGGTGGAAGATTTGGGTTTCCTCTTGTTTGATGCACATCACATGTTTGTGGAATTGCTTGAATGACTAAGTATGTACGAATGCTTGTTTTTCTTGCCTTTCTTTTGTGGGTATTAGTTTGTTGTGGGTTCGGTTCCCTCATTAAGTTGCGAGAGCCCGGTGAGGACGACCCTAGGCCGGTCTAAGTAGCGAGAGCCCGGATTCGACCTAGGACCATAGCGCGCTAGAACCCCGATTGTGTTGTGTATCGCCGAGATGGGTTCTAGGTGGAACCTCTAGGTGAGTCTAAGTTGCGAGAGCCCGGACCAACCTAGATCACCCTACTACCTCCTTCACTCTAGTCCTCCCTTGACCATTCCGTTACCCCTTTGACCCCGACCTAATCCTAGCCCGTTTTCTTAGTTTGTTCTTCTTAGCCATAGTCATAGTCTAGTCTTCTTCCCTCCTTATCATTCTCTAGCTTAGCTCGTTGACTTAGTCTAGTATTTGGGCCGACCTAGTCTAGGCTATACATCACCGTCCCCGTGGATTCGACCCGACTTGCCCTATCTACCGTAGGTTTAGCCGGTTATTATATTGACGGTTGGGATTCCACGACAAATTCCTACCATCATCTACCTACGACGAGACTAGATTACCAAACAAACACAAAGAAAGCGATAATTGGAAAACTATGGTGGAGAAGAGATAAGAACTACACTAATGATGAGCTAATCAAATAAACTAGAGTAAACGATGACTAACTAAGAGGATGAACTCAAATATGGAAGAAAGTGGGGTAGGTCGGGTTCATAGGAGTAAAAGGGTAATTGGGGTGACCAAGGGTATAGGTGTCTCCTAATCGCTAGAGTCGGTCCGGGCTCTCGCAACTTAGACCGATGTCAAGCTGGGTCCGGGCTCTCGCAACTTAGACCCTAGTCCGCGCTCTCGCGACTAAACTATTCTCAACATTTCCGCATCATAGACAAACAATGAGAAGATGAACACAAGTATGGGAAGCATGGCCACTACAACTCACACAAGCATATCAACAAACACATAGAGTGCCCACAATGTGACTAACAACGAAGATGTAACCTTTTCACCTTAATCAACCCTAATCATCCATAATCGACCCCTAATCCCCCTACTAACCCCACAAGATCACTACTCACTCATTATCAATGAAAAACTAACAATCATAAGAGAAAACAAACTCACAAACCAAACATCCATTATGAACAATGAGAACAATAATAAGAACAATATAAAAAGATTGAAACTAGATTGAGTAAACAAGGATTAGAGTAGAGAAGATTATACCAACAATAATATGATGAAAAATATGAAAACTTGCATTAATGAGAAACCCAAATACAATCCCAAGGTTGTCAAGCTTGGAACAATCATCAAGAATCCCTTAATCCAAGAACTAATTACAATGATTAACTAAGGATTAAAGAGATGATTAAACTAATGAGAGTAGCAATAATCTAGGGTTTTAAATGTTAATGGAGGCTTAAACTAGTCTAGGGTATGATAAGATGTCTTAACATTACAAGAAGGGAGTATATATATGGGTACAAGAATGAAGGAGAAGAAAAGAAACAATGCGGGTGAGCTGTAGCCCATCCCGACCGGGACGGATCATCACGATTGGGAAGGGTTCTGTCATCCCGATCGGGAAGGGTTCAACCCGACCGGGACGGACCCACAGTGGCAGTCCTAATCGTGCACCCCTTCCCGATCGGGAAGGCCACTATCCCGACCGGGAAGGGTCTTGTATGCCTCCAATAAGATCTCTAGGGTCCCTCCTTGTATCTCATGGGCTTCCCGTCGATTCTCGGGACTCAGGATCGGGTCTCGGAGGCTCGGGATTGGGTCCCAAGGTCTCGGGGTCGATTCCAAGGCCTCGAGTCATCGTTCCTTTATCTCGTTGGCTCCAAAATGTGTATGTATTGAGTCGGAATCACTCCAACTCTTCCGAATCGGTCTCGGGAACCTGAAACGGACTAAAGGAAGCATAAGAAGCCCATGAATCGCTCCCAAGGAGCGATTCCACAAGGAAATGGGACCAAAACATAGCAAAATAGGCACTACAAACTACACTTATCACCCGCATTATCAAACCTACCCCGATCGAAGTTCGAGTCATTATTACTCGACTTCCCTCTTTCCTACCACATTACAATACCTTACCCTCGAAGCCTTAGCTCCACAAAATCGAGCTCCAGATTTCGAACCATCAAAGCCACTTACTTCTTAGCACCACATTTCCAAAAATATCTAAACCAGTTACCAGCCCAAACACGGGAATTCAACTTGCAGTCGGCATAGAACATGCCCAAATAGTTCACACCACCTCTGGGGGCTACCCCGGAGAACGCTCACAGTCACAGGATCAACATCCTAACCATTCTAGCCCTTTGATCAAGACATCATCGGGAATGCACCTAGCCTACACCATTGCTATGGCTACTTACACACAAAGCCCTAATAAACTAGGCACCATAATACATTTTTTCAACACTGAACTACGGCTTGGTTTGATTTCACCACACGTGAATACGTAGGCATCCTTTCAACAGAGGCACAACCACCCACACTGACACAAATTCAAAAAGCATCATCATTCCGGTCATGACACTGTCATGTTCTCAACAGTTAGCTTTGTCATTTTGGGGGCTTCTCATAGGCAGAAGTTTTCCTTCCACTCACAAAAATCCAAATACTTTTCAAACACTAGCTTCCTTTCTGTAGTGTGTCCTAGTACTCTTCTCAGTCGAAGACAAGAATCTGTCAGGACTCGAGGCAATACCCACTTTGGAAATGTACCCAAAAATCAAAAATCCAGAAGAACACCAGTCGACGGCAGTGCTACCACAAAGCCCTGTCGTACGGAAACAGTCTCATTCCGAGGATTCGACCGTGTTGCCACTCGCCTAGGCTACAGAATAGCGCAACTTAAGAGTCTTGTCATCTTAGGTGGCACATCCCCTACCGAGTCATGGTCTAACCTTTAGAGAGTCAAAGTCGTGTCTGTTAACTCGTCCTCTCGCGTCCAGAGTCGAGTCAGTCGGTATATCTCTCTCTTCAAATTCTCATTTTAAAATTTGCAAAACTTAGCCATTTGAGAAAATCCCTTTCCTAGTCACCACGGGAATAGGAATTTTTATCATACTCGCTACTTCATCTAGGCATACAGGCCTAACCGGAGGATTTTAGAAGTCCGTGTCAGAATCTGATCGGGAATCAAGTCATGCCAAGCATTCTAATTTCCAAAAAATTTCAGCGTTTCCAAAAATTTTCAAAAATTTTCAGCATTTTCTTTCCAAAAATCAATCAAAAAAATCATTTTCTTCCCCAGCGTGAGTTAATGTTTTATCTGAATGTTGCATGCAAAACATACAGGTATCCCAAGACTCCCGGAGAATTCTCAAAAGAAAATTCCCAGTGAAAATTCAAGCAACATTTTTACTGAAGAATCGGATGTATCAGTAAGCGGTACATCCGCAGCCTCTAATGAAGGCTCCCGCGCTATTCTGAGGTGGGATTATCAGTAAGCGGTATACCCACAGCTTCCAATGGAGGCTCCCGCGCAATTCTAAGATGGGATGTATCAGTAAGCGGTACATTCGCAGCTTCTAATGGAGGCTCCCGCGCTATTTCGAGGTGGGATTATCAGGAAGCGGTATACCCACAGCTTCCAATGGATGCTCCCGCGCCATTCCAAGATGGATGTGTCTGTAAACAGACACACCCAAGACTTTTTAGTTAGAAGTCCCCGCGCCATTTTTGACATCTACCCAGGTATGATTTCTGTCTTATGGCTGGCGAGCCCCACCAACGCAAGTCTAATGGACTCTAAACGACCCGATCGGAAGTCTGCTAGGTCTTAATCCTCGATTGGCCTGGTAGCAACTCTGACTTTCGCCTTGTCCAAGCCTTAGTCAGAGTGGGGGCTCTGTAGATACCCACATTTTGACCGCCAGCTGTCTATAGTAGGTCCCGCCAAACACCCGATGATGATCGGACGCAAACATGCTTTAATGGACTCGGATATGGGCTCGAAATCATGAACATTTTGTTTAGGCTTATTACGGAGTACATATCCTACAAAACCGATCTCAAATCCAGGCCCAGTGGGTCGTTTCGAGTCAAATGAGACTAATTTAGGTCGATTCCGACACCAGGGGTAAAATCGTCTTTTTACGACCGAGTCAAAACCCGGACAAAAATATTCTCGAGACACATGAGTCAGCCGTGACACCTCACACGGCTGATCCGGTCCCAAATACTACAAAAATCATCTTCAAAAAATATTAAACAAATCCGTTTAAGGATAGAATTCGATCTCAAGTAGAAATTCTATCCGGAAACCGAATCAGACACCGACCGAGCTCCAAATACTCGGCCAAGACAGCCAAAATACTCGGCCAACTCTTCATGACAGCCGAAATACTTGGCTTCCCCACCAAGAAACGAGACTTTCGTTCCCCTTCGAACTCTCGTGTTTCCTATCCAAACCGGTATTTCTTGTCACACAAGCAAGACTACCTCGGCTCCTATAAATAGGACCTCATATTCAACAACGATTCTACACAATAATTACACATCATAAATCTAACATTCACATATCCTTAACATCTAGTAAGAATTCCCGACGTAATCCCGAAGTAGTCTCGAAATACCGACGAAACCGACCCCGTCATCCGGCCGAACCCACCGTCACCTCACACATAAAAAAAACGCACCAAACCGACACCTTAACTCATCCCGCATCATCTCGACGCTCCCGTGCCTAAGCCACCGTCCGACGAGCTCTATACCGAGAAAGTAAAGCATGTAGGTTGAGGGTGTAAATTAAACCCGATTCTTCTCCTTTCTCGCTCTCTCTCTCTCACGTCTTTTTTCCTTTTTTTCGTCCGTCACTTTTTTTTACGGGTCGTCGGTCGTTTCGTATTATTAATAAGGGTCGTTCGTCACATATTTTTATTTATTACTAATAATCGATACTACAAAAAACTATTTTAATAACGTTCTTAAAATACGATACCGATTCTCTAATCGAATATCGTATCTACAAGAACTAAATTAATTAATTCTCGTTGATGCTAACAAAATCATTACATCTTTTTTAAACAAAATTCGATGATTTTAAACGCGGAGATAATTAACATCTTTTTCGTTCAAATTCTTTTTTTTTACTTTTCGCTCAAAACAAACTTTTTTTTAAAAAAATTTCTAAAACATTCCGACTATTCGATATCGATTTCATAATTGAATATCGAATACGACGAATATCGAAAATATAAATCGAGTATAAATTAATCCATATTTGTACGCGATTTATAAAAATTGACGATTTTTCGACAAATAAAAAATAAAACCCGGCAGGCCACAACGCGGGTCGCGCGCCTGTCAGGCTACCCGCGCGGCAGCCGGTTCATCGTTTCTTATTTTTTTTTTGTTTTCTTGCTTTTCTATTTTTTTTTCTTTTTGGACCTTACATTAAAAAGCGACTTTCGCGACATATTTCGATAAATACTTTTTTCGACCTCGGTCAACACGTGTTAATCCATCACGTTTCATTAAATCTTTTTTTTGAATCATGCATATTTTTTATTTTATATCCTTATTCAATTTATTCAAACATTACTAACTCGTTTTCTCGTGTTTGTAGCAATTTATTCGTTTTCTATTATTTTATTAGACTAAAACGACTTCACATGCTAAAATAACTTTGACGTTATTATTTTAACATGCATTAAACGACTTAGCAACCCATTTATTTATTTTTCTCACATGCTTAGGAAAATAATGTTTGCACATCATTCAACCGTCGAACTAACTCGTGTACACCAAAAACGAATTATATCTTAGTAAAGGCCGCTAAGTGCGGGCGGGGTTGGGTGTTCTCAGTGAACTTCCCAACACGTACCCTCACCCCTTACTCAGAACCATGGTTTCCGGATGTCCGAATCCATTGGCAACGAGAGTCATTCAATACACGATATCCGATAATGTCGGTATCAGTATCATAATGCAAAGGGACGAACCCAATAAGCTCTGACATCGGAAATGGGTCGTATTTTGTATACGGCCCACTACGACATAGAGTGGGTTCGAACGGGCCCGAACTTCCACAAAGTTCGGTGGCGACTCCTACTTCGATTTAAATTTCAATTTGACCATCTCATATGGAGATTCATTCGCCTCCCCAAACCCGCACGTGGCCGCGTCGGGGTGGACCTATGTCATGTCCACACATATGTTTGACTTTACCCATTTAATTTACTAAGACATAGTTACAGTGTGTTTTAATCCCGACTCTACAGTGTTTCCGCCACTATATCGCGTTAGAATTTGTAGGGGATTACATTAATGCAACTAAAACTAACGCCAAAGTTATATTTAGCATGCGGGTTCATTTTAGTATAATAAAATAAACAATGCAAAAAAAGATCGAAAAGACATGAACAAACAAGTTAGTAACGGTATAACGATAATAACAGTTTGAGAAAATATAGAATAATATAAGATGATGCATGGTTTTGAAAAGTAATATTTCACGTGACAGATTTGACACGTGTTGACCTAAGTCATAAAAAAAGGTATTATCAAGACTAGAAAAGCGATGTGGGACTCACGTATTTGTCGTGATGAGGCCACTCGATCGAGTCATTGACGGACTCGACCGAGTGGTCCTCGAAAGAAGGTTCTGTCACGTATTTTAGACCCTACTCGATCGAGTTATTGACGAACTCGACCGAGTACGCCGCCACTCGATCGAGTCATTGCGAGATTCGACCGAGTGGTGGTCGAAAAAGCATTCTGTCTCGTTTTTCGGGGTGCCACTCGACCGAGTGTGCTAGGAACTCGATCGAGTGCCCCCTGTACGAACTAGGGTTCGCATCGTAATTTATTATTGATTGCGAGATTGCTTTTCGATTTTGAATAAGCCGTTGATTCTGCCGAATCGGGCATAAATATTATATAATTTATGCTCGATTCGGATTTTGATAAATCGTTGATTTTGTTGAATCGGGTATAAATATTATGGTATTTTTACTCGATTCTAATTTTGATACTCGTCATATCCCATATTCAATTATTAAATCGATATGATATATTAGAGCAAAAACTTGAAGAAAATAATGTAAGTCGCTTTAAATTAACTAAGACGCTATAGATTTTCCCAGCGTTCATAGTGTCGTAATTCTAACGAATTGGATGACAACTATTTTAGCATCAACGAAAATCGCGTTAGTTAAATTATTTGAGTAAATCGCATCAACATCCAATTATTGAATTGGTATCGAATCTAATAGATCGACGCTTGAATTAAAAAAACTCGACTTGATTCCCTCCGCATCCCGATATCATAATTAATCTTGCGAATTGTTTGATGTCGGATCTGCATCAAAAGGTTTCGACTCAACTTGAATAAAAAAATCGCGAATTAAAAAAAAAGGGTTTTAGAAATCGATGTATGCGATATTGATGCCGACGCGACGAAAATAGAAACGACTTTGTTGACGTGGACTCGCTTCAACAATCAAACATTAGGGGTGTCGGGATAAGGGACCGGCCGCGTCGGATGAAACATCCTTGCATGCGTGTTTTCTTATCCCGTCATCCCTCATATTCGACACTAATTAGAGAGTACTTTAATGTTTTATATTAACGATATTAGACGCGATAAAAAAAAAAACAACGACGACGGACGACGACACAGACGACGCGCGAGGAAGAGAACGAGAGAAGAAGAGTCAGGAAGATTGCACCCTCAACCTACATGTTCTTGTTCTCGGACGGGACTCTCTAGTTATTGCTAGCACGGGAGTATCGACATGTAGGTTAAGTTATGGTGATTAGGGTTCGTATTCCTAGATGCTAGGGTTAGGGTTTGAGTGTATAGGATTAGTATAGATTAAGGATTGCTTAGGGTTGAATAGGGTGAAAAATGTGTGTCCAAGTTGCATGCATGAGGGTGCTTATATAGGCATTGGCTATGCACACCGTCTAGGGATACTCGACCGAGTAGCACCCTGACTCGGTCGAGTGGCCCAATCAATCGCAGTCGGGCTTGTTACAGGGCCCACTCGATCGAGTGGGCTGACGCTCGATCGAGTTGGTCAGTCGCAGTGCATGGGTCCGGTTTTTTGGACTGCGGTTTGGATATTATGTGGGTTTTGTACATGGACTGGACTTATGACACTTGAATGGCTGTTTTTTATGTTTCGGAACGGCTTTGACCGGGGTTTGACGCAATCGCTAAAAGTCGGTTTTATTTCTGGTGTCGGTTTTGACCCAAATTAGTCTTATTTGATTGGAAACGACCTACTGGGCCTGAATTTGAGGTTGGTTTTGTGAGATTTGTACTCCGTAAGTGCTTAAGCCAACAACTAATGGTTTCGAGCCCATATCCGAGCGCGTAGAAACACATTTGCGTCCGATCATCATCGGGTATTTTTTGGAAACTGCTATAGACACCTGGCAGTCAAAATTGTGGACATGACATAGGTCCACCCCGACGCGGCCTCGCGCGGGTTTGGGGAGGCGAATGAATCTCCATTTGAGAATGGATCGAATTGAAATTTAAATCGGAGTGGAGTCGCCACCGAACTTTGTGGGAGTTCGGGCCCGTTCGAACCCACTCTATGTCGTTGTGGGCCATGCACAAAGTATGGCCCATTTCTGATCTCATACTTTAATGTGTTCGTCCCTTTGCATTTGATACCGATACCGACGTTATCGGATATCGTGTATTGAATGATTCATGCGCCAACGGTTTCGGGCATCCGGAAACCGAGGTTCTGAGTAAGGGGTGAGGGTACATGTTAGGAAGTTCACAAAGAACACCCAACCCCGCCCGCACATTGGCGGCCTCTACTAAGATATCGAATGACTTTCTAATACGCGTGCTAGTAAAACGATGAGATGATATGCAAGCGTTGTTTTCCCTAATCATGCGAAAAATTGAATGGGTTGCTATGTTGATTTAATGCAACTAAAACTAACGTCAAAGTTATATTTAGCTTGCAGGTTCATTTTAGTATAATAAAATAAACAATGGAAAAAAAAAGATCGAAAAGACATGAACAAACAAGTTAGTAACGGAATAACGATAATAACAGTTTGCGAAAATATAGAATAATATAAGATGATGCATGGTTTTGAAAAGGAATATTTCACGTGATAGATTTGACACGTGTTGACCTAAGTCATAAAAAAAGGTATTATCGAGACTAGAAGAGCGATGTGGGACTCACGGAATTTGTCGTGATGAGGCCACTCGATCGAGTCATTGACGGACTCGACCGAGTGGTCCTCGAAAGAAGCTTCTGTCCCGTATTTTAGACCCTACTTGATCGAGTTATTGACGAAGTCGACCGAGTATGCTGCCACTCGATCGAGTCATTGCGAGACTCGACCGAGTGGTGGTCGAAAAAGCATTCTTTCTCGTTTTTCGGGGTGCCATTCGACCGAGTGTGCTAGGCACTCGATCGAGTGCCCCCTGTACGAAGTAGGGTTCGCCTCGTAATTTATTATTGATTGCGAGATTGCTTTTCGATTTTGAATAAACCGTTGATTCTGCCGAATCAGGCATAAATATTACTCCCTCCCTTCATAACCAAACACACCACTTCTCATTTTACCACTATCCACAAGTCAAAAGAATTTTCGATATTCTCGACAATCTAGAAAGTAAAATATAGTCATGTGGGATCTTGTTTGATTCATCTTCATGAGTAGAGTAGGAATATCACATTTTTAGAATTTTTAGTAATGTAAAATGAAAGATATTGAAGGCATAAAACGTGTCTCGGCAAATGTGAAAAAGCAAATGGTGTGTTTGGTTATGAAGGGAGGGAGTATATAATTTATGCTCGATTCGGATTTTGATAAATCGTTGATTTTGTTGAATCGGGTATAAATATTATGGGATTTATACTCGATTCTAATTTTGATACTCGTCATATCCCATATTCAATTATTAAATCGATATGGAATATTAGAGCGAAAACTTGAAGAAAATAATGTAAGTCGCTTTAAATTAACTAAGACGATATAGATTTTCTCCGCGTTTATAGTGTCGTAATTCTTACGAATTGGATGACAACTATTTTAGCATCAACGAAAATCGCGTTAGTTAAATTATTTGACTAAATCGTTAGATTCGACATCCAATTATTGAATTGGTATCGAATCTAATAGATCGACGCTTGAATTAAAAAAACTCGACTTGATTCCCTCCGCATTCTGACATCATAATTAATTCTTGCGAATTGTTTGATGTCGAATCTGCATCAAAAGGTTTCGACTCATCTTGAATAAAAAAAACGTGAATTAAAAAAAAGGGTTTTAGACATTGATGTATCCGATATTGATGCCGATGCGACGAAAATAGGAACGACTTTGTTGACGTGGACTCGCTTCAACAATCAAACATTCGGGGTGTCGGGATAAGCGACCGGCCGCGTCGGACGAAACATCCTTGCATTCGTGTTTTTTTATCCCGTCATCCCTCATATTCGACACGAATTAGCGAGTACTTTAATGTTTTATATTAACGATATTAGACGCGATAACAAAAAAAGAACGACGACGGACTACGACACGGACGACGCGCGAGGAAGAGAACGAGAGAAGAAGAGTCGGGAAGATTGCACCCTCAACCTACATGTTCTTGTTCTCGGACGGGACTCTCTAGTTATGGCTAGCACGGTAGTATCGACATGTAGGTTAAGTTATGGTGATTAGGGTTCGTATTCCTAGATGCTAGGGTTAGGGTTTGAGTGTATAGGATTAGTATAGATTAAGGATTGCTTAGGGTTGAATAGGGTGAAAAAGGTGTGTCTAAGTTGCATGCATGAGGGTGCTTATATAGGCATTGGCTATGCACCCCGTCTAGGGATACTCGACCGAGTAGCACCCTGGCTCAGTCGAGTGGCCCAATCAATCGCAGTCGGGCTTGTTACAGGGCCCACTTGATCGAGTGGGCTGACGCTCGATCGAGTGGGTCAGTCGCAGTGCATGGGTCCGGTTTTTTGGACTGCGGTTTGGATATTATGTGGGTTTTGTACTTGGACTGGAGAGATGACACTTGAATGGCTGTTTTTTATGTTTCGGAACGGCTTTGACCGGGGTTTGACCCAATCGCTAAAAGTCGGTTTTATTTCCGGTGTCGGTTTTGATCCAAATTAGTCTTATTTAATTGGAAACGACCTACTGGGCCTGAATTTGAGGTTGGTTTTGTGAGATTTGTACTCCGTAAGTGCTTAAGCCAACAACTAATGGTTTCGAGCCCATATCCGAGCACGTAGAAACACATTTGCGTCCGATCATCATCGGTTGTTTTTTGGAAACTGCTACAGACACCTGGCAGTCAAAATTGTGGACATGACATAGGTCCACCCCGACGCGGCCTCGCGCGGGTTTGGGGAGGCGAATGAATCTCCATTTGAGAATGGATGGAATTGAAATTTAAATCGAAGTGGAGTCGCCACCGAACTTTGTGGGAGTTCGGGCCCGTTCGAACCCACTCTATGTCGTAGTGGGCCATGCACAAAGTATGGCCCATTTCCGAAATTAGACTTTAATGGGTTCGTCCCTTTGCATTTAATACCGATACCGACGTTATCGGATATCGTGTATTGAATGACTCTCGTGGGACAACGGTTTCGGGCATATGGAAACCGAGGTTCTGAGTAAGGGGTGAGGGTACATGTTGGGAAGTTCACAAAGAACACCCAACCCCGCCCGCACATTGGCGGCCTCTACTAAGATATCGAATGACTTTCTAATACGCGTGCTAGTAAAACGATGAGATGATATGCAAGCGTTGTTTTCCCTAAGCATGCGAAAAATTGAATGGGTTGCTATGTCGATTTAATGCAACTAAAACTAACGTCAAAGTTATATTTAGCATGCGGGTTCATTTTAGTATAATAAAATAAACAATGGAAAAAAAAAGATCGAAAAGACATGAACAAACAAGTTAGTAACGGTATAACGATAATAACAGTTTGCGAAAATATAGAATAATATAAGATGATGCATGGTTTTGAAAAGGAATATTTCACGTGATAGATTTGACACGTGTTGACCTAAGTCATAAAAAAAGGTATTATCGAGACTAGAAGAGCGATGTGGGACTCACGGAATTTGTCGTGATGAGGCCACTCGATCGAGTCATTGACGGACTCGACCGAGTGGTCCTCGAAAGAAGCTTCTGTCCCGTACTTTATACCCTACTCGATCGAGTTATTGACGAACTCGACCGAGTACGCTGCCACTCGAGCGAGTCATTGCGAGACTCGACCGAGTGGTGGTCGAAAAAGCATTTTGTCTCGTTTTTTGGGGTGCCATTCGACCGAGTGTGCTAGGCACTCGATCGAGTGCCCCCTGTACGAAGTAGGGTTCGCCTCGTAATTTATTATTGATTGCGAGATTGCTTTTCGATTTTGAATAAACCGTTGATTCTGCCGAATCAGGCATAAATATTACTCCCTCCCTTCATAACCAAACACACCACTTCTCATTTTGCCACTATCCACAAGTCAAGAGAATTTCGATATTCTCGACAATCTAGAAAGTAAAATGTAGTCATGTGGGATCTTGTTTGATTCATCTTTATGAGTAGAGTAGGAATATCACATTTTTAGAATTTTTAGTAATGTAAAATGAAAGATATTGAAGGCATAAAACGTGTCTCGGCGAATGTGAAAAAGCAAATGGTGTGTTTGGTTATGAAGGGAGGGAGTATATAATTTATGCTCGATTCGGATTTTGATAAATCGTTGATTTTGTTGAATCGGGTATAAATATTATGGGATTTATACTCGATTCTAATTTTGATACTCGTCATATCCCATATTCAATTATTAAATCGATATGGAATATTAGTGCGAAAACTTGAAGAAAATAATGTAAGTCGCTTTAAATTAACTAAGACGATATAGATTTTCTCCGCGTTTATAGTGTCGTAATTCTAACGAATTGGATGACAACTATTTTAGCATCAAAGAAAATCGCGTTAGTTAAATTATTTGACTAAATCGTTAGATTCGACATCCAATTATTGAATTGGTATCGAATCTAATAGATCGACGCTTGAATTAAAATAACTCGACTTGATTCCCTCCGCATTCTGACATCATAATTAATTCTTGCGAATTGTTTGATGTCGGATCTGCATCAAAAGGTTTCGACTCAACTTGAATAAAAAAAACGTGAATTAAAAAAAAGGGTTTTAGAAATCGATGTATGCGATATTGATGCCGACGCGACGAAAATAGAAACGACTTTGTTGACGTGGACTCGCTTCAACAATCAAACATTCGGGGTGTCGGGATAAGCGACTGGCCGCGTCGGATGAAACATCCTTGCATTCGTGTTTTCTTTTCCCGTCATCCCTCATATTCGACACGAATTAGCGAGTACTTTAATGTTTTATATTAACGATATTAGACGCGATAACAAAAAAAGAACGACGACGGACTACGACACGGACGACGCGCGAGGAAGAGAACGAGAGAAGAAGAGTCGGGAAGATTGCACCCTCAACCTACATGTTCTTGTTCTCGGACGGGACTCTCTAGTTATGGCTAGCACGGTAGTATCGACATATAGGTTAAGTTATGGTGATTAGGGTTCGTATTCCTAGATGCTAGGGTTAGGGTTTGAGTGTATAGGATTAGTATAGATTAAGGATTGCTTAAGGTTGAATAGGGTGAAAAAGGTGTGTCCAAGTTGCATGCATGAGGGTGCTTATATAGGCATTGGCTATGCACCCCGTCTAGGGATACTCGACCGAGTAGCACCCTGACTCAGTCGAGTGGCCCAATCAATCGCAGTCGGGCTTGTTACAGGGCCCACTCGATCGAGTGGGCTGACGATCGATCGAGTGGGTCGGTCGCAGTGCATGGGTCCGGTTTTTTGCACTGCGGTTTGGATATTATGTGGGTTTTGTACTTGGACTGGACTTATGACACTTGAATGGCTTTTTTTTATGTTTCGGAACGGCTTTGACCGGGGTTTGACCCAATCGCTAAAAGTCGGTTTTATTTCCGGTGTCGGTTTTGATCCAAATTAGTCTTATTTAATTGGAAACGACCTACTGGGCCTGAATTTGAGGTTGGTTTTGTGAGATTTGTACTCCGTAAGTGCTTAAGCCAACAACTAATGGTTTCGAGCCCATATCCGAGCACGTAGAAACACATTTGCGTCCGATCATCATCGGGTATTTTTTGGAAACTGCTATAGACACCTGGCAGTCAAAATTGTGCACATGACATAGGTCCACCCCGACGCGGCCTCGCGCGGGTATGGGGAGGCGAATGAATCTCCATTTGAGAATGGATCGAATTGAAATTTAAATCGAAGTGGAGTCGCCACCGAACTTTGTGGGAGTTCGGGCCCGTTCGAACCCACTCTATGTCGTAGTGGGCCATGCACAAAGTATGGCCCATTTCCGATCTCAGACTTTAATGGGTTCGTCCCTTTGCATTTAATACCGATACCGACGTTATCGGATATCGTGTATTGAATGACTTTCGTGCGACAACGGTTTCGGGCATCCGGAAACCGAGGTTCTGAGTAAGGGGTGAGGGTACATGTTGGGAAGTTCACAAACAACACCCAACCTTGCCCGCACATTGGCGGCCTCTACTAAGATATCGAATGACATTCTAATACGTGTGCTAGTGATGGGAGGGATTCGTCACGTCCCAACCGTCAATAATATAACCGGCTATTCCTACGGTAGATATGGCAAGTCGGGTCGAATCCACGGGGATGGTAATGTATAGCCTAGACTAGGTCGGCCCAAATACTAGACTAAGTCAACGAGCTAAACTAGAGAATGATAGAGAGGGAGAAGGCTAAGACTATGACTAAGGCTACGGAGAAACAAACAAAGGATAACGGGCTAGGATTAGGTCGGGGTCAAAGGGGTAATGGAATGGTCAAGGGAGAACTAGAGCTAAGGAGGTAGTAGGGTGATCTAGGTTAGTCCGGGCTCTCGCAACTTAGACTCACCTAGAGGTTACACCTAGAACCCATCTCGGCGACACACATGACAAACGGGGTTCTAGCGCGCTATGGTGGCCTAGGTCGCATCCGGGCTCTCGCTACTTAGACCGACCTAGGGGTCGTCCTCACCGGGCTCTCGCAACTTAGTGAGGGAACCGAACCCACAACAAACTAACACCCACAAAAGAAAGGCAAGAAAAACAAGCATTCTCAACTACTTAGTCATTCAAGCAATTCAACAAACATGTGATGTGCACCAAACCAAGAGGAAACCCAAATCTTCCACCAACATCTCCAACAATCCCTTAATCAATCAATTAACACCCTAATCACCCTACTAACCCTAGCAAGAACACTACTCTAACATAATCAAACTAATACTAACAAGAACAAGATGGATTAACAAAAGAAACAAAAGAAACATCTACAAACTAGTAATAACAATGAACAAGAACAATAAAATCAACAAAAGATTCAAACTTGAATAACAAAAATAAGATTAAGAGAAAGGAAAAGGATTATACCAAACTAGAGGATGGAAGGAAGAACAAAACTTGCATTAATGAAGAAAACCCAAAACAAACCACCAAAGTTGTTAATCTTGGTGGAGATCTTGAAGAATTCCCTTAATACAACAGCTAATCTATCATTAACTACTAATTATCGACTAATCTACACTAATCTAATCTAATCTAACCTAAAGTAGTCTAGGGTTTTTGGAGAAGTGAAGAATATAACATAAGATGGTGTCTTAATACAAGAGGGGGGTATATATAGGGTTACAAGTGGAAAGGAGAAGAAAGAAACAAGGCGGAGCTGTAACTGACCCTTCCCGGTCGGGAAGGCTTGGTCCCGATCGGGATGGGCTCACAGTAGCCGCGCTTCATGTTCACTTTATCCCGAACGGGATGAGGCCATCCCGAACGGGATGGGTCTTTGTAGGCCTCCCTTAAGAGCTCTTTGGTCCCTCCTTGCCTCTCATGGGTTTCTCGTCGATTCTCGGGATCGGGTCTCCGAGGCTCGGGATTGGGTCCCGAGGTCTAGGGGTCGATTCCAAGGCATCGAGTCATCGTTCCTCTACTCCGTTGGCTCCAAAATGTGTATGTATCGAGTCGGAATCGCTCCAACTCTTCCAAATCGGTCTCGGGAACCTGAAACGAACTAAAGGAAGCATAAGAAACCCATAAATCGCTCCCAAGGAGCGATTCCAAAAGGAAAATGGGACCAAAACACAACAAAATAAGCACTACAAACTACACTTATCAACTCCCCCACACTTAACCCTTACTCGCCCTCGAGTAAGCACAAACTACTACTAAACTATCCGAGTGGGTATTAGCGCACCCTACGCCCCTTCAACTCACGCGAGTGCACTTAGAGGACAAGTGCACTCCGCAAGGCAAGTTGGGTCTTGCGACAAAACTGTGGATGCAACCGGACACAAACACATAAACTAACACACAAACAAACAAACAAACACTTAGACGGTTGCACCCAAAACAAAAGAAATACCGCTTCCCACTAAAAGCGGTGAAAGAAGCACCGGTTTAGGACTCGAGGTAAGTGACAACGTTCCCAAGCTAGAAATACAAATCAAGGTGAACTAAACCCTAATAGTATGACGATAAAGCAACAAAAACGTTGGTAACTTACCTAGGTCCTCCTAACATTCTAAAAACGTACTACGGGACGATCGGCGGAGTGGAAAAGTGAAGAACCACGGTGTTAGTCAACACTGTAGGTAAGTGAGACCCCGCCCCCTTTAGCGTGAGCCAAGAGGGTCGTCCCGTGTCCAAAACCGCCTAACTAGTCCAAGTAAAAAGGTGGAAAACATGCAAAATGAGGAAAGACCGACTAATGCCGCTATCATCCTTCCTCGGGACTCGGTCCTTTGGTAGGCTTTTCACGGCAAAAGTAGGAAAAAGGCTTATTTTTGTGGGGATTTCTTTTTGTGAGACGGGTTTTCTTTTGGCATTTTCTTTCTTTTCGACGTTTTGATTTGTTTGTTGCCATGCCATTTCTTTTTCTTCTTTTCTATTTTCTTTTTGGCTTTTGTGTCTTTTCTTTTTCTTCATTTCTTTTCTTTCTTTCATTTTTTTCTTTCTTTTTCTTTTCTTTGCCCTTTTGGCACGATTTGGCATTTTTGGCATTTTCTTGTGTAACAAGAAAGAGAGAATTCAACAATTTGCAATCTTATTGAGTGGATGTGTGTAGCAGGTAGGGGAATGGGAGAGTCGGAGGCGCGCTTTCCCTCTACAATCCCACAAAAAAGGGAAACTTGGACTAATCAAAAAATCCTAGACATGGTCACCTAAGGGACGAGACTCGGTAACCAAGCCTTTTCACACCGTGGGTGGTCATAATGGTCAAAAGTGCAAATCCCGTAGTAAATCCCTAGTAAGCTAGGTGGACTCAAGGTAAAAGACCAACGAATTCACTGATTTAGGGTCATTCTACTAGACTAAAGTCCAAGACTCGATTGACACTACTAGGAAGGGAAAGTAAGTACTCGCACACTAGCCTCTAAACCGGGTTTTCGAAAACGGTTTACACACAAGACACAAATACACACACAAACAAAGACTCAACGAGAACGAAAGAAAAAGAAGTAAAAGCAACGAAACAAAAACAACACAAAACGAACACATAAACAAAACACACACCACCCCGATCATCCAAACAAGCCACCAAATCAACCACAGCTTTACAAAGCTCCACCCGAGCACACAACATCACAATCTCCTCCAAACTCCGCAAGAGATAAAGAAGAAGAAGGGATAAAGATGTTACCGGAAGTCTTGAAAGCTCTCCAAAGCTATTGGTGATTTAAGCAACCTATAAGGAAAGAGGGAGGCAAACACGCACAATACGACAAAAACACGACACAAGGACACAAAGGGAAAATACACAAAAGAAAAATCTTTTTGATTTTTGTGAAATTTTTCAATTTTTTATGGTTTTTTAAAGATTTTTTCGAAAAAACTAAGAAAATAAAACTAACTATGCTAAAATATCGCTCCCCCACACTTAAACCGAGCAATGTCCTCATATGCGCAATCGTAGTGTGCGGAGAGACAAAAGAAAAAGAAAAGAAACTACGAAAATAAAGCTAAAAAAACAAAAATAAAGTGAAGAAAAGGGTAGAAGGTGTCCGGCCGGGGTGTAGTCAAGTCACCGTGGGCTGAGACGAGAAAAAGATATGGATGGGGGAAGAAATAAAAAGAAGGAAATAAAAGGAAAATGGGAGGGGAGGGCTAGGTGTAATCAAGTCACCTAGCCCGGATTCCGCCTAAATCCGACTAAATCCTCAAAAAGAAAGAGTGAAAAACTTGTAAAATTTGGATTTTGAAATGACTCTCGATGTAGTCACATCATCGAGAGTCGGGAGCAACAACTACCGAGGCCTCGAAGGCCACCATGACATCAAGACACAAAAGTGTACAAGGAGAAGGGAATAAACAAAGGAAAACAAGCAACAACAAAAACGGAAATGAAAGGATAGTTGCTGTACCATAGGTTAGCAACTCACTCTCTCCATCGTCTCATAGATCAATAAAGGCACTTGCTTGTCTTCATCATTGTTATCCCGCTTCAAGCTTGATAGAACCGCATGGTAGAGGTAGTAATGGTGCGAGGGGGTGGGATTTGATGTGGATCTCGGTGTAAAGTGAGGTGTATGGGTCATATGATAGGAACAAGGAGGAGTAGGGAGGTTGGGAGGGGGTATAATGGATGGGTGGAGTCAAGCGCCTAAGAAAAGGCTCAAAAGTGAGAAGGGGGACCATCCCGGTCGGGATGGATGGTCCCGATCGGGTTGATAAACCCTTCCCGATCGGGAAGCTCTCGTCCCGGTCGGGAATGCACTCCAGTGAGTCCGAATTTTTGCACCTTCATCCCGATCGGGATGGCTCCTTCCCGGTTGGGATTCCTCATCCTTCCCGGTCCGGAAGCCCTCTTCCCGGTCGGGATGAGTCTTCATTGCTTCCCCAAGCCCAAAAGCTTATTATAAGCTTCAAAAACCGACTTCCTCGCTCGCAAACCAAACTCCATCATCAACCATTCTTTTCTAGGAATCATCTTCACTTCACCTATCACAATAAACTCAAAGTACACATCAAATTCGCTCCCTCACATCGCTCATCAAAATACCAAAACAATTACAAGAATCCCACAAAAACAAAAGAATCCAAGAAACAAAAACTACACATATACAAACACAAGTATTCTAAAGAAGAGGAGAGGGGAATATACAACATGACGGTTCTTTAGGAACTCTGTCAAACCTAGGATGGTGGACTCCATTCTTCAACCATAGCCCTCAAGGGCATGGAGGAGCAAGTCGAACGCGCTACCGACATCATAGTGAAGGTCCAAGAAGCGCTCGAGCTTAACCGACCTCCACGGCCTCCAAGGAGGAGGCAAGAAGTAGGAATCAAAAGACCCAACGTCATCATCAAAGTTATCTCCGAAGTCTATCCATCCTACGAGCTTCACCGATCTCTTCTTCCCTAGGCATCGCCTCCAATCACAAGCAAGCTTCATCTCCAAGAAACAAGGCACAAAAAGCGGTTTTGGCCTCATCTCCTCAATGCACACCCCCACACTTTCCTCAAGTTGTGGTTCCCCATCTTCATCATTCGGCCCCATATCATCATGGAGGAGAGGATCGAAACTTCTACCGGCGGTTTCAATCTCCTCCAAGTCATTGCTTGGTTCACTAGCTAGGGGCTCTTGATGCTTATCCACATTCTCGGACAAGGGCAACTCGAGGCTAACAATTTCACCCAACATCCTCACAAACTCTACCAACCCATCCAACTCACTATCCTCCTCCAATTCCTCACCAATGTTGCCTTCACCAAGGGTCATCTCCTCTTTCGTCTCTTTTTGGGTAGACGATTGAGGTTCTTCAAAGCAAATTTTTCTATCAAAGGGAACTACATCGGCGGCTTCGTGATTAGGTTGCTCCTCTTTCTCAAGTGGGCACCCTTCATCTAATTGTGATGTTCGGGATAAAAACATTACGGTTTGAACCGATAATGCATTTATTCGAGCATCCCTCGCCTCGTTTGCCCTTCGAATTTGGACCCATAATTCATTTTGTTGTTTTTGAATTTGGGTGGCCATTTCTTGGTTGTACTTTTGCAATTGAAGAAGAGATTGAAACGCCTCCGTGTCGGGTAATTGGTGATCATTGGGGTCTTGTAAAGCTCCTTGAAAATATTGATGATGCCCAAAGGGTGGGGCATCATATTGTTGGTAGCAAGGTTGGGGTGATTGGTAGTATTGTGGGTCATAGGGTTCATATTGTGGTTGGGGTGGAGGGTAATATGGTGGGTTTTGGGGGTATTGGCTTCCATATGGTGAATCTTGATTGAACATGGTGGGTTCACAATCATAACTCGAGTAATAGTCACCATGATCGTAGGATTGGTAATCATTCACTTGTTGGTAGCCGTTTTCATAACCTTGAAGTTCATACCCACTAGAGTTACCTCGAGAAGCTTGGTAGTGGTAGGGGGACGTCATGTCATACCCTTGGTTCATGGAAGAAGAGGAGTAGCTCATATCGGCTTCCATGTGGGGGGATTTTAGATCAAACCCCATGCTCGCTCGAAAATCGTAGCTCATACCCGGTTGGAAACCACTCATTCTAGCGACCATCCGCTTAAGCGGCTCTAAGTTGCAAGAAGAAGATAGTCACCACCTCTAAGCACAAACTGTAGACTAAGAACAAACGTGAGAAGTCTAGTGCTTTTTGGGCACTAGACAAGAGAGAAATAAACCACACACACACAAGAAGCAAAGTAACAAAAAGAAAAAGGAAAACACAAACACAAAGACTAAGTCAAGCAAATAGGAAAACAAAGTCCAAACTAGCACCGTCCCCGGCAACGGCGCCAAATTGATGGGAGGGATTCGTCACGTCCCAATCGTCAATAATATAACCGGCTATTCCTACGGTAGATAGGGCAAGTCGGGTCGAATCCACGGGGACGGTAATGTATAGCCTAGACTAGGTCGGCCCAAATACTAGACTAAGTCAACGAGCTAAACTAGAGAATGATAGAGAGGGAGAAGGCTAAGACTCTGACTAAGGCTACAAAGAAACAAACAAAGGAGAACGGGCTAGGATTAGGTCGGGGTCAAAGGGGTAACGGAATGGTCAAGGGAGAACTAGAGCTAAGGAGGTAGTAGGGTGATCTAGGTTAGTCCGGGCTCTCGCAACTTAGACTCACCTAGAGGTTCCACCTAGAACCCATCTCGGCGACACACATGACAAACGGGGTTCTAGCGCGCTATGGTGGCCTATGTCGCATTCGGGCTCTCGCTACTTAGACCGACCTAGGGGTCATCCTCACCGGGCTCTCGCAACTTAGTGAGGGAACCGAACCCACAACAAACTAACACCCACAAAAGAAAGGCAAGAAAAACAAGCATTCTCAACTACTTAGTCATTCAAGCAATTCAACAAACATGTGATGTGCACCAAACTAAGAGGAAACCCAAATCTTCCACCAACATCTCCAACAATCCCTTAATCAATCAATTAACACCCTAATCACCCTACTAACCCTATCAAGAACACTACTCTAACGTAATCAAACTAAAACTAACAAGAACAAGATGGATTAACAAAAGAAACAAAACAAACATCTACAAACTAGTAATAACAATGAACAAGAACAATAAAATCAACTAAAGATTCAAACTTGAATAACAAAAATAAGATTAAGAGAAAGGGAAAAGGATTATACCAAACTAGAGGATGGAAGTAAGAACAAAACTTGCATTAATGAAGAAAACCCAAAACAAACCACCAAGGTTGTCAATCTTGGTGGAGATCTTGAAGAATTCCCGTAATACAAGAGCTAATCTATCATTAACTACTAATTATCGACTAATCTACACTAATATAATCTAATCTAACCTAAAGTAGTCTAGGTTTTTTGGAGAAGTGAAGAATATAAAATAAGATGGTGTCTTAATACAAGAGGGGGGTATATATAGGGTTATGAAGGGAAGGATTTGTTGCGGAATCCCAACCGTCAATAATATAACCGGCTATTCCTACGGAAGATAGGGCAAGTCGGGTCGAATCCACGGGGACGGTAATGTATAGCCTAGACTAAGGTCGCCTAAATACGAGACTAAGTCAACGAGCTAAACTAGAGAATGAAAGGAGGGAGAAAACTAGACTATGACTAAGGAGAACAACTAAGAAAACGGGCTAGGATTAGGTCGGGGTCAAAGGGGTAACGGAATGGTCAAGGGAGAACTAGAGTGAAGGAGGTAGTAGGGTGATCTAGGTTGGTCCGGGCTCTCGCATCTTAGACTCACCTAGAGGTTCCACCTAAAACCCATCTCGGCGATACACAACACAAACGGGGTTCTAGCATGCTATTGGCCTAGGTCGCATCCGGGCTCTCGCAACTTAGACCGACCTAGGGGTCGTCCTCACCGGGCTCTCGCAACTTAATGAGGGGACCGAACCCACAAACAAACTAACACCCACAAAAGAAAGGCAAGAAAACAAGCATTCGTACATACTTAGTCATTCAAGCAATTCAACAAACATGTGATGTGCATCAAACAAGAGGAAACCCAAATCTTCCAACAACATCTCCAACAATCCCTTAATCACCCAATTAACACCCTAATCACCTTACTAACCCTAGCAAGAACACTACTCTAACATATCTAATCTAGAACTAACAAGAACAAGAAGATCTAACCTAAGAAACCAAACACACATTATGAAACTAATAAGAAGAATAGCAAAACAATAAAAAAGATTCAAACTTGAACAACATAAACAAGATTAAGAGGAAAAGGATAGAAGATTATACCAAACTATCAAGAGAATGAAAAGGAGAGCACTTGCATAGAAGATAACCGAAATTCATCCACCAAGGTTGTCAATCTTGGATGGATTCTTCAAGAGATCCAATATTACAAGCTTAAACTAAGATTAACTACTAATTACCGACTAATCTACACTAATCTAATCTAATCTAACCTAAAGTAGTCTAGGGTTTTAAGGATAAAATAGTGCATAACATTACATAACAAGGGAAGGGTATATATAGGGTTACAAATGAAAGGGAGAAGAAAAGAAAGCAAGGCGTGCAGCAGCAGGCCCGTCCCGGCCGAGACGGGGTGGTCCCGGTCGGGACGAGGTCGGTCCCGGTCGGGACGCCACCATACCGATCGGGATGGGCCCTGGTCAGTGGCTTCCTTGTTTGGGCACCTCATCCCGAACAGGATGAGCTTATCCCAAACGGGATGAGCCTTGTAGGCCTCCATTATGATCTTTTTGGTCCCTCCTTGATTCTCATGGACTTCTCACCGATTCTCGGGACTCGGGACTCGGTATCGGGTCTCGGAGGCTCAGGATTGGGTCCCAAGGTCTCGGGGTCGATTCCAAGGCCTCGAGTCATCGTTCCTTTATCTCGTTGGCTCCAAAATGTGTATGTATCGAGTCGGAATCGCTCCAACTCTTCCAAATCGGTCTCGGGAACCTGAAACAAACTAAAGGAAGCATAAAAAGCCCCTAAACCGCTCCCAAGGAGCGATTCTACTAGTAAAATGGGACCAAAACACTACGAAATAGGCACTACAAATGACACTTATCAACTCCCCCACACTTAACCCTTACTCGCCCTCGAGTAAGCACATACTACTACTAAACTATCCGATTGGGTATTAGCGCACCCTACGCCCCTTCAACTCACGCGAGTGCACTTAGAGGACAAGTGCACTCCGCAAGGCAAGTTGGGTCTTGCGACAAAACTGTGGATGCAACCGGACACAAAACACACAAACAAACAAACACACAAACAAATACATAAATGGTTGCACCCAAAACATAAGAAATCTTGCTTCCCTCAAAAAGCGGTGAATAAAACACCGGTTTAGGACTCGAGGTAAGTGACAACGTTCCCAAGCTAGCAATACAAACCAAGGTGGACTAAACCCTAATAGTATGACGATAAAGCAACAAAAACGTTAGTAACTTACCTAGGTCCTCCTAACTTTCTTAAAACGTACTACGGGACGATCGGCGGAGTGGAATGTGAAGAACCACGGTGTTAGTCGACACTGTAGGTAAGTGAGACCCCGCCCCCTTTAGCGTGAGCCAAGAGGGTCGTCCCGTGTCCAAGACCGCCTAACTAGTCCAAGTAAAAAGGTGGAAAACATGCAAAATGAGGGAAGACCGACTAATGCCGCTATCATCCTTCCTAGGGACTCGGTCCTTTGGTAGGCTCTTCACGGCAAAAGTCGGAAAAAGGCTGATTTTTGTGAGGATTTCTTTTTGTGAGACAGGTTTTCTTTTAGCATTTTCTTTCGTCTTTTGCATTTTCGCTTTGTTTTGCCATGCCATTCTTTTTCTTCTTTTCTATTTTCTTTTTGGCTTTTGTGCCTTTTCTTTTTCTTCATTTCTTTTCTTTCTTTCATTTCTTTTCTTTCTTTTTCTTTTCTTTGCCCTTTTGGCAGGATTTGGCATTTTTGGCATTTCATTGTGTAACAAGAAAGAGAGAATCAACAATTTGCAATTTATTGTGTGTATATGTGTAGGAGGTAGGTGAATGGGTAAGTCGGGGTTGCGCATTCATTTTCAAACCCACAAAAAGTGGAGAACTTGGACTAATCAAACAATCCTAAACACGGTCACCTAAGGGACGAGACTCGGTAACCAAGGCCTTTTCACACCGTGGGTGGTCATAATGGTCAAAAGTGCAATCCCGTAGTAAATTCCTAGTAAGCTAGGTGGACTCAAGGTAAAGGACCAACGAATTCATTGATTTAGGGTCATTCTACTAGGTTAAGGTCCAAGACTCGATTTACACTACTAAAAAGGGAAAGTAAACACTTGCACACTAGCCTCTAAATCGGGTTTTCGAAAACGTTTTACACACATGACAAACAACACAACACAAAAAAAAGACATGACGAAGATGGAAGAAAAAGAAACAAAGGCAACAAAACAAGATAAAACAAACACAAACACAACACAAACACCACCCCGATCTTCCAAACAAGTCTCCAAATCAACCTCAAACTTTACAAAGCTCCACCCGAGCACACCACAACACACAAATCCTCCAAACTCCACAAGGAACAAAGAGGAAAAAGGGGTGAAGAGATGTTACCGGAGGTCATGAAAGCTCTCCAAAATTAGCGGCGATTTTAGCAACCTATAAGGAAAAAGGGAGGCAAACACGCACAACAAAATATACAACACAAAGCCACAAAAGAAAAATACACAAAAGAAAATCTTTTTGATTTTTGTGAAATTTTTCAAAATTTTATGGTTTTTAAAGATTTTTTCGAAAAACTAAGAAAATAAAACTAACTATACTAGAATATCGCTCCCCGACACTTAAATCGAGCCATGTCCTCATGCTCGATCGTAGGGTGCGGAGAGACAAAAGAAAAAGAAAAGAAACTACGAAAATAAAGCTAAAAAAACAAAAATAAAGTGAAGAAAAGGTAGAAGGTGTCCGGCCGGGGTGTAGTCAAGTCACCATGGGCCGAGACAAGAAAGAGATATGGATGGGGGAAGAAAGAAAAAGAAGGAAAGAAAAGGAAATGGGAGGGGAGGGCTAGGTGTAATCAAGTCACCTAGCCCGGATTCCGCCTAAATCCGACTAAATCCTCAAAAAGAAAGTGAAAAACTTGTAAAAAATTGGATTTTGAAAATGACTCTCGATGTAATCACATCATCGAGAGTCGGGAGCAACATATACCAAGGCCTCGAAGGCCACCATGACATCAAGACACATAAGTGTACAAGGGGAAGGGAATAAACAAAGGAAAACAAGCAATAAAAGACGGAAAAGTAAGGATAGTTACCCAAACCAATCGGCTAGTAACTCACTCGCTCCATCGTCTCATAGATCAATATAGGCGCTTGCTTGTTGTCTTCGTTGTTATCCTCCTTCAAGCTTGATAAAACCGCATGGTTGGGGTAGTATGGTAGGGGGTGGGATTTGATGTGGATCTCGGTGTGTAAAGTGAGGTGTACGGGTTATATGATAGGAGGGAGGAGTAGGGAGGTTGGGAGGGGGTATAATGGATGGGTGGAGACAAAGGGAACCATCCCGGTCGGGATGGATGGTCCCGATCGGGTTGGTAAACCATTCCCGATCGGGAAGCTCTTGTCCCGCTCGGGAACACACTCCAGTGAGTCCGAATTTTTGCACCTTCATCCCGATCGGGATGGCTCCTTCCCGGTCGGGATTCCTCATCCTTCCCGGTCGAAAAGACCTCTTCCCGGTCGGGATGAGTCTTCTTTGCTTCCCCAAGCCCAAAAGCTTATCATAAGCTTCAAAAACCGACATCCTCGATTGCAAACCAAACTCCATCATCAACTACTCCTTTCTAGGAGTCACCTTCACTTCACCTATCATAATAAACTCAAATTACACATTAAATTCGCTCCCTCACATCGCTCATCAAAATACCAAAACAATTACAAGAATCCCACAAAAACAAAGAAGTCCTAGAAACAAAAATCACAAATACAAGCACTAGTACTCTAAAGAAGAGGAGAGGGGAATATACAACATGACGGTTCTTTTAGGAACTCCGTCAAACCTAGGATGGTGGGCTCCATTCTTCAACCATAGCCCTTAAGGGCATGGAGGAGCAAGTCGAACGCGCTACCGACATCGTAGTGAAGGCCCAAGAAGCGCTCGAGCTTAACCGACCTCCACGGCCTCCAAGGAGGAGGCAAGAAGTAGGAATCCCAAGACCCGACATCATCTTCAAAGTTGTCTCTGGGGTCTCTCCATCCTACGAGCTTAACCGAACTCTTCTTCCCTAAGCATTGCCTCCAATCACAAGCAAGCTTCATCTCCAAGAATCGAGGCACAAAGAGCGGTTTTGGCCTCATCTCTTCATTGCACACCCCCACACTTTCCTCAAGTTGTGGTTCCCCATCTTCATCACTCGGCCCCACATCATCTTGGAGGAGAGGATCGAAACTTCTACCGGTGGTTTCAATCTCTTCCAACCCATCTCTCGGTGTACTAGCAAGGGGCTCATGATGCCTATCCACGTTCTCGGACAAGGGCAACTCGAGGCTAACAATTTCACCCAACAACTTCACAAACTCTACCAACCCATCCAACTCACTATCCTCCTCCAATTCTTCACCAACGATGCCTTCACCGAGAGTCATCTCCTCATTCGTCTCTTTTTGGGTAGACGATTGAGGTTCTTCAAAGCAAATCTCTCTCTCAAAGGGAACTACATCGGCGGCTTCGTGATTAGGTTGCTCCTCTCTCTCAAGTGGGCACCCTCCATCTAAATACGATGCTTGGGATAAAGACATTACGGTTTAAACCGATAATGCATCTAAATGAGCATTCCTCGCCTCGTTTGCCCTTTGAAGTTGGACCCATAATTCATTTTGTTGTTTTTGAATTTGGGTGACCATTTCTTATTTGCTCTTTTGCAATTGAAGAAGCGATTGAAACTCCTCCATGTCGGGTAATTGGTGATCATTGGGGTCTTTTAAAGCTCCTTCATAATCTTGATGATGCCCAAAGGGTGGGGCATCATATTGTTGGTAGTGGGGTTGAGGTGATTGGTAGTATTGTGGGTCATAGGGTTCATGAATCATATTGTGGTTAGGGTGTAGGGTAATATGTTGGGTCTTGGGGGTATTGGCTTCCATAAGGTGAATCTTGATTGATCATGGTGGGTTCACAATCATAGCTTGAGTAATAGCCACCATGATCGTAGGAGTGATAATCGTCCACTTGTTGGTAGCCGTTTTCATACTCTTGAGGATCATACCCATCTTGATTACCCCAAGAAGCTTGATAATGGTAGGGGGACGTCATGTCATAGCTTTGGGTCATGGAAGAAGAGGAGTAGCTCATATCGGCTCCCGAGTATGTGGATTTTAGATCAAACCCCATGCTTGCTCGAAAATCGTAGTCCATACCCGGTTGGAAACCACTCATCCTAGCAACCGTCCGTTTAAGCGGCTCTGAGTTGCAAGAAGAAGATAATCACCACCTCTAAGCACAAACTGTAGACTAAGAACAAACGTGAGAAGTCTAGTGCTTTTTGGGCACTAGACTAGAGAGAAATAAACTTCACACACACAAGAAGCAAAGTAACAAAAAAAAAAGAAAAACACAAACACAAAGACTAAGTCAAGTAACTAGGAAAACAAAGTCTAAACTAGCACCGTCCCCGGCAACGGCGCCAAATTGAAGGGAAGGATTTGTCGCGGAATCCCAACCGTCAATAATATAACCGGCTATTCCTACGGTAGATAGGGCAAGTCGGGTCGAATCCACGTGGACGGTAATGTATAGCCTAGACTAAGGTCGCCTAAATACGAGACTAAGTCAACGAGCTAAACTAGAGAATGAAAGGACGGAGAAAACTAGACTATGACTAAGGAGAACAACTAAGAAAACGGGTTAGGATTAGGTCGGGGTCAAAGGGGTAACGGAATGGTCAAGGGAGGACTAGAGTGAAGGAGGTAGTAGGGTGATCTAGGTTGGTCCGGGCTCTCACATCTTAGACTCACCTAGAGGTTCCACCTAAAACCCATCTCGGCGATACACAACACAAACGGGGTTCTAGCATGCTATTGGCCTAGGTCGCATCCGGGCTCTCGCAACTTAGACCGACCTAGGGGTCGTCCTCACCGGGCTCTCGCAACTTAATGAGGGGACCGAACCCACAAACAAACTAACACCCACAAAAGAAAGGCAAGAAAACAAGCATTCGTACATACTTAGTCATTCAAGCAATTCAACAAACATGTGATGTGCATCAAACAAGAGGAAACCCAAATCTTCCACCAACATCTCCAAAAATCCCTTAATCACCCAATTAACACCCTAATCACCTTACTAACCCTAGCAAGAATACTACTCTAACATATCTAATCTAGAACTAACAAGAACAAGAAGATCTAACCTAAGAAACCAAAGACACATTATGAAACTAACAAGAACAATAGCAAAACAATAACAAAGATTCAAACTTGAACAACACAAACAAGATTAAGAGGAAAAGGAGAGAATATTATACCAAACTATCAAGAAAATGAAAAGGAGAACACTTGCATAGAAGATAACCCAAATTCATCCACCAAGGTTGTCAATCTTGGATGGATTCTTCAAGAGATCCAATATTACAAGCTTAAACTAAGATTAACTACTAATTACCGACTAATCTACACTAATCTTATCTAATCTAACCTAAATTAGTCTAGGGTTTTAAGGATATAAGAGTGCATAACATTACAAAACAAGGGAAGGGTATATATAGGGTTACAAATGAAAGGGAGAAGAAAAGAAAGCAAGGCGTGCAGCAGCAGGCCCGTCCCGGCCGAGACGGGGTGGTCCCGGTCGGGACGAGGTCGGTCCCGGTCGGGACGCCACCATCCCGATCGGAATGGGCCCTGGTCAGTGGCCTCCTTGTTTGTGCACCTAATCCCAAACGGGATGAACTTATCCCGAACGAGATGAGCCTTGTAGGCCTCCATTATGATCTTTTTGGTCCCTCCTTGGTTCTCATGGACTTCTCACCGATTCTCGGGACTCGGGATCGGGTCTCGGAGGCTCGAGATTGGGTCCCAAGGTCTCGGGGTCGATTCCAAGGCCTCGAGTCATCGTTCCTTTATCTCGTTGGCTCCAAAATGTGTATGTATCGAGTCGGAATCGCTCCAACTCTTCCAAATCGGTCTCGTGAACCTGAAACGAACTAAAGGAAGCATAAGAAGCCCCTAAACCGCTCCCAAGGAGCGATTCTACAAGGAAAATGGGACCAAAACACTACGAAATAGGCACTACAAATGACACTTATCAGGTTACAAGTGGAAAGGAGAAGAAAGAAACAAGGCGGAGCTGTAACTGACCCTTCCCGGTCGGGAAGGCTTGGTCCCGATCGGGATGGGCTATCCTTCCCGATCGGGATGGGCTCACAGTAGCCGCGCTTCATGTTCACTTCATCCCGAACGGGATGAGACCATCCCGAACGGGATGGGTCTTTGTAGGCCTCCCTTAAGAGCTCTTTGGTCCCTCCTTGCCTCTCATGGGTTTCTCGTCGATTCTCGGGACTCGGGATCGGGTCTCGGAGGCTCGGGATTGGGTCCCGAGGTCTCGGGGTCGATTCCAAGGCATCGAGTCATCGTTCCTCTACTCCGTTGGCTCCAAAATGTGTATGTATCGAGTCGGAATCGCTCCATCTCTTCCAAATCGGTCTCGGGAACCTGAAACGAACTAAATGAAGCATAAGAAACCCATAAATCGCTCCCAAGGAGCGATTCCACAAGGAAAATGGGACCAAAACACAACAAAATAAGCACTACAAACCACACTTATCAGCTAGTAAAACGATGAGATGATATGCAAGCGTTGTTTTCCCTAAGCATGCGAAAAATTGAATGGGTTGCTATGTCGATTTAATGCAACTAAAACTAACGTCAAAGTTATATTTAGCATGCGGGTTCATTTTAGTATAATAAAATAAACAATGGAAAAAAAAAGATCGAAAAGACATAAACAAACAAGTTAGTAACGGTATAACGATAATAACAGTTTGCGAAAATATAGAATAATATAAGATGATGCATGGTTTTAAAAAGAAATATTTCACGTGATAGATTTGACACGTGTTGACCTAAGTCATAAAAAAAGGTATTATCGAGACTAGAATAGCGATGTGGGACTCACGGAATTTGTCGTGATGAGGCCACTCGATCGAGTCATTGACGGACTCGACCGAATGGTCCTCGAAAGAAGCTTATGTCCCGTATTTTAGACCCTACTCGATCGAGTTATTGACGAAGTCGACCGAGTACGCTGCCACTCGATCGAGTCATTGCGAGACTCGACCGAGTGGTGGTCGAAAAAGCATTCTGTCTCGTTTTTCGGGGTGCCATTCGACCGAGTGTGCTAGGCACTCGATCGAGTGCCCCCTGTACGAAGTAGGGTTCGCCTCGTAATTTATTATTGATTGCGAGATTGCTTTTTGATTTTGAATAAGCCGTTGATTCTGCCGCATCAGGCATAAATATTACTCCCTTCCTTCATAACCAAACACACCACTTCTCATTTTGCCACTATCCACAAGTCAAGAGAATTTTCGATATTCTCGACAATCTAGAAAGTAAAATATAGTCATATGGGATCTTGTTTGATTCATCTTTATGAGTAGAGTAGGAATATCACATTTTTAGAATTTTTAGTAATGTAAAATAAAAGATATTGAAGGCATAAAACATGTCTCGGCAAATGTGAAAAAGCAAATGGTGTTTGGTTATGAAGGGAGGGAGTATATAATTTATGCTCGATTCGGATTTTGATAAATCGTTGATTTTGTTGAATCGGGTATAAATATTATGGGATTTATACTCGATTCTAATTTTGATACTCGTCATATCCCATATTCAATTATTAAATCGATATGGAATATTAGAGCGAAAACTTGAAAAAAATAATGTAAGTCGCTTTAAATTAACTAAGACGATATAGATTTTCTCCGCGTTTATAGTGTCGTAATTCTGACGAATTGGATGACAACTATTTTAGCATCAACGAAAATCGTGTTAGTTAAATTATTTGACTAAATCGTTAGATTCGACATCCAATTATTGAATTGGTATCGAATCTAATAGATCGACGCTTGAGTTAAAAAAACTTGACTTGATTCCCTGCGCATTCTGACATCATAATTAATTCTTGTGAATTGTTTGATGTCGGATCTGCATCAAAAGGTTTCGACTCAACTTGAATAAAAAAAACACGAATTAAAAAAAAGGGTTTTAGAAATCGATGTATGCGATATTGATGCCGACACGACGAAAATAGAAACGACTTTGTTGACGTGGACTCGCTTCAACAATCAAACATTCGGGGTGTCGGGATAAGCGACCGGCCGCGTCGGATGAAACATCCTTGCATTCGTGTTTTCTTATCCCGTCATCCCTCATATTCGACACGAATTAGCGAGTACTTTAATGTTTTATATTAACGATATTAGACGCGATAACAAAAAACAACGACGACGGACGACGACACGGACGACGCGCGAGGAAGAGAAGGAGAGAAGAAGAGTCGGGAAGATTGCACCCTCAACCTACATGTTCTTGTTCTCGGACGGGACTCTCTAGTTATGGCTAGCACGGGAGTATCGGCATTTTGGTTAAGTTATGGTGATTAGGGTTCGTATTCCCAGATGCTAGGGTTAGGGTTTGAGTGTATAGGATTAGTATAGATTAAGGATTACTTAGGGTTGAATAGAGTGAAAAAGGTGTGTCGAAGTTGCATGCATGAGGGTGCTTATATAGGCATTGGCTATGCACCCCGTCTAGGGATACTCGACCGAGTAGCACCCTGACTCGGTCGAGTGGCCCAATCAATCGCAGTCGGGCTTGTTACAGGGCTCACTCAATCGAGTGGGCTGACGCTTGATCGAATGGGTCAGTCGCAGTGCATGGGTCCGGTTTTTTGGACTGTGGTTTGGATATTATGTGGGTTTTGTACTTGGACTGGACTTATGACACTTGAATGGCTGTTTTTTATGTTTCGGAACGGCTTTGACCGGGGTTTGACCCAATCGCTAAAAGTGGTTTTTATTTTTGGTGTCGGTTTTGACCCAAATTAGTCTTATTTGATTGGAAACGACCTACTAGGCCTGAATTTGAGGTTGGTTTTGTGAGATTTGTACTCCGTAAGTGCTTAAGCCAACAACTAATGGTTTCGAGCCCATATCCGAGCGCGTAGAAACACATTTGCGTCCGATCATCATCGGGTGTTTTTTGGAAACTGCTATAGACACCTGGCAGTCAAAATTGTGGAGATGACATAGGTCCACCCCGACGCGGCCTCGCGCGGGTTTGAGGAGGCGAATGAATCTCCATATGAGAATGGATCGAATTGAAATTTAAATCGAAGTGGAGTCGCCACCGAACTTTGTGGGAGTTCGGGCCCGTTCGAACCTACTCTATGTCGTAGTGGGCCATGCACAAAGTATGGCCCATTTACGATCTCAGACTTTAATGGGTTCGTCCCTTTGCATTTGATACCGATACCGACGTTATCGGATATTTTGTATTGAATGACTCTCGTGCGCCAACGGTTTCGGGCATCCGGAAACCGAGGTTCTGAGTAAGGGGTGAGGGTACGTGTTGGGAAGTTCACAAAGAACACCCAACCCCGCCCGCACATTGGCGGCCTCTACTAAGATATCGAATGACTTTCTAATACGCGTGCTAGTAAAACGATGAGATGATATGCAAGCGTTGGTTTCCCTAAGCATGCGAAAAATTGAATGGGTTGCTACGTCGATTTAATGCAACTAAAACTAACGTCAAAGTTATATTTAGCATGCGGGTTCATTTTAGTATAATAAAATAAAAAATGGAAAAAAAAAAGATCGAAAAGACATGAACAAACAAGTTAGTAACGGTATAACGATAATAACAGTTTGCGAAAATATAGAATAATATAAGATGACGGATGGTTTTGAAAAGGAATATTGTCATAAAAAAAGGTATTATCGAGACTAGAAAAGCGATGTGGGACTCACGGAATTTGTCGTGATGAGGCCACTCGATCGAGTCATTGACGGACTCGACCGAGTGGTCCTCGAAAGAAGCTTCTGTCCCGTATTTTAGACCCTACTCGATCGAGTTATTGACGAACTCGACCGAGTACGCTGCCACTCGATCGAGTCATTGCGAGACTCGACCGAGTGGTGGTTGAAAAAGCATTCTGTCTCGTTTTTTGGGGTGCCATTCGACCGAGTGTGCTAGGCACTCGATCGAGTGCCCCCCTGTACGAAGTAGGGTTCGCCTCGTAATTTATTATTGATTGCGACATTGCTTTTCGATTTTGAATAAGCCGTTGATTCTGCCGAATCAGGTATAATATTACTCCCTCCCTTCATAACCAAACACACCACTTCTCATTTTGCCACTATTCACAAGTCAAGAGAATTTTCGATATTCTCGACAATCTAGAATGTAAAATATAGTCATGTGGGATCTTGTTTGATTCATGTTTATGAGTAGAGTAGGAATATCACATTTTTAGAATTTTTAGTAATGTAAAATGAAAGATATTGAAGGCATAAAACATGTCTCGGCAAATGTGAAAAAGCAAATGGTGTGTTTGGTTATGAAGGGAGAGAGTATATAATTTATGCTCGATTCGGATTTTGATAAATCGTTGATTTTGTTGAATCGGGTATAAATATTATGGGATTTATACTCGATTCTAATTTTGATACTCGTCATATCTCATATTCAATTATTAAATCGATATGGAATATTAGAGCGAAAACTTGAAGAAAATAATGTAAGTCGCTTTAAATTAACTAAGACAATATAGATTTTCTCCGCGTTTATAGTGTCGTAATTCTAACGAATTGGATGACAACTATTTTAGCATGAACGAAAATCGCGTTAGTTAAATTAATTGACTAAATCGTTAGATTCGACATCCAATTATTTAATTGGTATCGAATCTAATAGATCGACGCTTGAATTAAAAAAACTGGACTTGATTCCCTCCGCATTCTGACATCATAATTAATTCTTGCGAATTGTTTGATGTCGGATCTGCATCAAAAGGTTTCGACTCAACTTGATTAAAAAAAACGCGAATTAAAAAAAAGGGTTTTAGAAATCGATGTATGCGATATTGATGCCGACGCGATGAAAATAGAAACGACTTTGTTGACGTGGACTCGCTTCAACAATCAAACATTCGGGGTGTCGGGATAAGCGACCGGCCGCGTCGGATGAAACATCCTTGCATTCGTGTTTTCTTATCCCGTCATCCCTCATATTCGACACGAATTAGCGAGTACTTTAATGTTTTATATTAACGATATTAGACGCGATAACAAAAAAACAACGACGACGGACTACGACACGGACGACGCGCGAGGAAGAGAACGAGAGAAGAAGAGTCGGGAAGATTGCACCCTCAACCTACATGTTCTTGTTCTCGGACGGAACTCTCTAGTTATGGCTAGCACGGGAGTATCGACATGTAGGTTAAGTTATGGTGATTAGGGTTCGTATTCCTAGATGCTAGGGTTAGGGTTTGAGTGTATAGAATTAGTATAGATTAAGGATTGCTTAGGGTTGAACAGGGTGAAAAAGGTGTGTCCAAGTTGCACGCATGAGGGTGCTTATATAGGCATTGGCTATGCACCCCAACTAGGGATACTCGACCGAGTAGCACCCTGACTCGGTCGAGTGGCCCAATCAATCGCAGTCGGGCTTGTTACAGGGCTCACTCGATCGAGTGGGCTGACGCTCGATCGAGTGGGTCAGTCGCAGTGCATGGGTCCGGTTTTTTGGACTGCGGTTTGGATATTATGTGGTTTTTGTACTTGGACTGGACTTATGACACTTGAATGGCTGTTTTTTATGTTTCCGAACGGCTTTGACCGGGGTTTTACACAATCGCTAAAAGTCGGTTTTATTTTCGGTGTCGGTTTTGACCCAAATTAGTCTTATTTGATTGGAAAAGACCTACCGGGCCTGAATTTGAGGTCGGTTTTGTGAGATTTGTACTCCGTAAGTGCTTAAGCCAACAACTAATGGTTTCGAGCCCATATCCGAGCGCGTAGAAACACATTTGCGTCCGATCATTGATAAGTGTGATTTGTAGTGCCTATTTTGTAGTGTTTTGGTCCCTTTTTCCTTGTAGAATTGCTCCTCGGGAGCGGTTTAGGGGCTTCTTATGTTTCCTTTAGTTTGTTTCAGGTTCGCGAGACCGATTTTGAAGAGTTGGAGCAATTCCGACTCAATACATACACATTTTGGAGCTAACGAAACTAAGGAACGATGACTCGATGCCTTGGAGTCGACCCCGAGACCTTGGGACCCAATCCCGAGCCTCCAAGACCCAATCCCGAGCCTCCAAGACCCAATCCCGAGTCCCGAGAATCGACGAGAAGCCCATGAGAACCAAGGAGGGACCAAAAAGATCATAAAGGAGGTCTACAAGGCTCATCCCGTTCGGGATGGCCTCATCTCGTTCGGGATGAGGTGCACAAACAAGGAGGCCACTGAACAGGGCCCATCCCGATCGGGAGCATGGCTTCCCGACCGGGACCACCCCGTCTCGGCCGGGACGGGCCTACTGCAGCTCTGCTTTGTTTCTTTCTTCTCCTTTCCACTTGTGACCCTATATATACCCTTCCCTTGTTATGTAAAGCTCATGCACTCCATTAGACATAAAACCCTAGACTACTTTAGGTTAGATTAGATTACATTAGTGTAGATTAGTCGGTAATTAGTCCTTAATCCTAGTTTACTCTTGTATTATGGGATCTCTTGAAGAATCCATCCAAGATTGACAACCTTGGTGGAATTATTTGGGTTTTCTTCTATACAAGTGTTCTTCTTTTCATTCTTCACTAGTATGGTATAATCCTTCCTTCCTTTTTACTCTTAATCTTGTTTGTTCATTAAAGTTTGCATCTTTGTTGTTTGTCTTGTTGATTGTTCATTGGTTCACTAGTTCCATTATGATAGTTTTGTTGTTTGTTTTGATTCTTTTTGTTAGTGTTAGTTTTAGGTTAGATATGTTAGAGTAGTGTTCTTGCTAGGGTTAGTAGGGTGATTAGGGTGTTGATTGGGTGATTAAGGGTTTGTTAGAGATGTCGGTGGAAGATTTGGGTTTCCTCTTGGTTTGGTGCACATCACATGTTTGTTGAAATGCTTGATTAACTAGTAGATGCATATACTTGTTTTTCTTGCCTTTCTCTTATGGGTGATAGTTGTTTGTGGGTTCGGTTCCCTCACTAAGTTGCGAGAGCCCGGTGAGGACGACCCCTAGGTCTATCTACGTAGCGAGAGCCCGGATTCGACCTAGGCCACTATAGCGCGCTAGAACCCCGTTTGTCATGTGTGTCGCCGAGATGGGTTCTAGGTGGAACCTCTAGGTGGGTCTAAGTTGCGACAGCCCGGACCAACCTAGATTACCCTACTACCTCCTTCACTCTAGTTCTCCCTTGACCATTCCGTTACCCCTTTGACCCCGACCTAATCCTAGCCAGTTTTCCTTAGTTGTTTTCTCCGTCTCCTTAGTCATAGTCTAGCCTTCTCCCTCCTTATCATTGTTTAGTTTAGCTTAGTTTGTTGACTTAGTCTCGTATTTGGGCTGACCTAGTCTAGGCTATACAATACCGTCCCCGTGGATTCGACCCGACTTGCCCTATCTACCACAGGAATAGCCGGTTATATTATTGACGGTTGGGATTCCACGACAAATCCCTCCCATCAATTTGGCGCCGTTGCCGGGGACGGTGCTAGTTTGGACTTTGTTTTCCTAGTTACTTGACTTAGTCTTTGTGTTTGTGTTTTTCTTTTTTCTTTTTGTTACCTTGCTTCTTGTGTGTGTGAAGTTTATTTCTCTCTTGTCTAGTGCCCAAAAAGCACTAGGCTTCTCACGTTTGTTCTTAGTCTACAGTTTGTGCTTAGAGGTGGTGATTATCTTCTTCTTGCAACTCAGAGCCGCTCAAACGGACGGTTGCTAGAATGAGTGGTTTCCAACCGGGTATGAGCTACGATTTTCGAGCGAGCATGGGGTTTGATCTAAACTCCACACACTCGGGAGCCGATATGAGCTACCCCTCTTCTTCTATGAACCAAAGCCATGACATGACGTCCCCCTACCATTATCAAGCTTCTTGGGGTAATCAAATGGGTATGATCCTCAAGAGTATGGATATGGCTACCAACAAGTGAATGACTATCACTCCTACGATCATGGTGGCTATTACTCAAGCTATGAATGTGAAACCACCATGTTCGATCAAGATTCACTTTATGGAAGCCAATACCCCCAAAACCCACCATATTACCCTCCACACCAACCACAATATGAACCCCATGACCCACAATACTACCAATCACCCCAACCTTGCTACCAACAATATGATGCCCCACCCTTTGGGCATCATCAAGATTATGAAGGAGCTTTAAAAGACCCCAATGATCACCAATAGCCCGACATGGAGGAGTTTCAATCGCTTCTTCAATTGCAAAAGAGCAACCAAGAAATGGCCATCCAAATTCAAAAACAACAAAATGAATTGTGGGTCCAACTTCGAAGGGCAAACGAGGCGAGGAATGCTCAACTAAATACATTAGCGGTTCAAACCGTAATTTCTTTATCCCGAGCATCACATTTAGATGGAGGGTGCCCACTTGAGAGAGAGGAGCAACCTAATCGCGAAGCCGCCGATTAAATCCCTTTGATAGAGAAGTTTGCTTTGAAGAACCTCAATCGTCTACCCCAAAAAAGAGACGAATGAGGAGATAACCCTTGGTGAAGGCATTCTTGGTGAGGAATTGGAGGAGGATAGTGAGTTGGATGGGTTGGTGGAATTTGTGAGGATGTTGGGTGAGATTGTTAGCTTCGAGTTGCCCTTGTGCGATAATTTGAACAAGCATCAAGAGCCCCTTGCTAGTACACCGAGAGATGACTTGGAAGAGATTGAAACCGCCGGTAGAAGTTTCGATTCTCCTCTCCAAGATGATGTGGGGCCAAGTGATGAAGATGGGGAACCACAACTTGAGGAAAGTGTGGGGGTGTGCAACGAGGAAGTGAGGCCAAAACCGCTTTTTGTGCCTTGTTTCTTGGAGATGAAGCTTGCTTGTGATTGGAGGCAATGCTTAGGGAGAAAGAGGTCGGTTAAGCTCGTAGGATGGAGAGACCCCGGAGACTACTTTGAAGATGATGTCGGGTCTTGGGATTCCTACTTCTTGCCTCCTCCTTGGAGGCCGTGGAGGTCGGTTAAGCTCGAGCGCTTCTTGGGCCTTCACTATGATGTCGGTAGCGCGTTCGACTTGCTCCTCCATGCCCTTGAGGGCTATGGTTGAAGAATGGAGTCCACCATCCTCGGTTTGACGGAGTTCCTAAAGAACCGTCATGTTGTATATTCCCCTCTCCTCTTCTTTAGAGTACTTGTGCTTGTATTTGTGATTTTTGTTTCTAGGACTCTTTTGTTTTTGTGGGATTCTCGTAATTGTTTTGGTATTTTGATGAGCGTAGTGAGGGAGAGAATTTGATGTTTTGTTTGAGTTTATTGTGATAGGTGAAGTGCATGTGATTCCTAGAAAGGAATGGTTGATGATGGAGTTTGGTTTGCGAGCGAGGAAGTCGGTTTTGGGCTTGGGGAAAGCAAAGAAGACTCATCCCGATCGGGAAGAGGGCTTCCCGACCGGGAAGGATGAGGAATCCCGACCGGGAAGGAGCCATCCCGATCGGGATGAAGGTGCAAAAAATCGGACTCACTGGAGTGCATTCCCGACCAGGACGAGAGCTTCCCGATCGGGAAGGGTTTATCAACCCGATCGGGACCATCCATCCCGACCGAGATGGTCCCCTTGACTCCACCCATCCATTATGCCCCCTCCCAACCTCCCTACTCCTCCTTCCTACTATCATATGACCCGTACACCCCACTTTACACCGAGATCCACATCAAATCCCACCCCCCTTCACACCTTTGCTACCTCTACCATGCGGTTCTATCAAGCTTGAAGCGGGATAGCAATGATGAAGACAAGAAAGTGCCTTTATTGATCTATGAGACGATGGAGAGAGTGAGTTGCTAACCTATGGTACGACAACTATCCTTTCTTTTCCGTTTTTGTTGTTGCTGGTTTTCCTTTGTTTATTCCCTTCCCCTTGTACACTTATGTGTCTTGATGTCATGGTGGCCTTCGAGGCCTCGGTAGTGGTTTCTCCCGACTCCCCACGATGTGATTACGTCGAGAGTCAATCGAAAAATCCAAATTTTACAAGATTTTCACTTTCTTTTTTTGAGGATTTAGTCGGATTTAGGCGGAATCCGGGCTAGGTGACTTGATTACACCTAGCCCTCCCCTCCCATTTCCTTTTATTTCCTTCTTTTTATTTTCTTCCCCCTTCCATATCTTTTTCTCGTCTCGGCCCATGGTGACTTGACTACACCCCGGCCGGACACCTTCTACCTTTTCTTCACTTTATTTTTGATTTTTAGATTTATTTTCGTAGTTTCTTTTTCATTCTTTTGTCTCTCCGCACCCTACGATTGAGCATGAGGACATGGCTCGATTTAAGTGTGGGGGAGCGATATTCTAGCATAGTTAGTTTTATTTTCTTAGTTTTTTCGAAAAAAATCTTTAAAAAACCATAAAAATTTGAAAAATTTCACAAAAATCAAACATATTTTTCTTTTGTGTGTTTTCCCTTTGTGTCCTTGTGTCGTGTTTTTGTCGTATTGTGCGTGTTTGCCTCCCTCTTTCCTTATAGGTTGCTTAAATCACCAATAGCTTTGGAGAGCTTTCAAGACTTCCGGTAACATCTTTATCCCTTCTTCTTCTTTATCTCTTGCGGAGTTTGGAGGAGATTGTGATGTTGTGTGCTCGGGTGGAGCTTTGTAAAGTTGTGGTTGATTTGGTGGCTTATTTGGATGATCGGGGTGGTGTGTGTGTTGTTTATGTGTTCGTTTTGTTTTGTTTTTGTTTTGTTGCTTTTGCTTCTTTTTCTTTCGTTTTCGTCATGTCTTTGTTTTGTGTTGTGTTGTGTGCCTTGTGCGTAAACCGTTTTCGAAAACCCGGTTTAGAGGCTAGAGTGTGAGTATCTATTTTCCCTTCCTAGTTGTATAAATCGAGTCTTGGACTTTAATCTAGTAGAATGACCCTAAATCAATGACTTCGTTGGTCTTTTACCTTGAGTCCACTAGGGATTTACTACGGGATTTGCATTTTGACCATTATGACCACCCACGGTGTGAAAAGGCCTTGGTTACCGAGTCTCGTCCCTTAGGTGACCGTGTCTTGGATTGTTTGATTAGTCCAAGTTCTCCACTTTTTGTGGGTTTGAAGGGAAAGCGCGGTCCCGACTCACCCATTCACCTACCTCCTACACATCTCCACACAATAAATTGCAAATTGTTGATTTCTACCTTTCTTGTCATACAAAGAAATGCCAAAAAGCCAAATCTTGCCAAAAAGGGCAAAGAAAAGAAAAGAAAAAAAAATGAAAGAAAGAAAAGAAATGAAGAAAAAGAAAAAAGCACAAAAGCCAAAAAGAAAATAGAAAAGAAGAAAAAGAATGGCATGGCAAAACAAAGCAAAAATGCAAAAGAAGAAAGAAAATGCCAAAAGAAAACCCGTCTCACAAAAAGAAATTCACACAAAAAAAAGCCTTTTTTCCGACTTTTTCCGTGAAGAGCCTACCAAAGGACCGAGTCCCGAGGAAGGATGATAGCGGCATTAGTCGGTCTTCCCTCATTTTGCATATTTCCATCTTTTTACTTGGACTAGTTAGGCGGTTTTGGACATGGGACGACCCTCTCGGCTCACGCTAAAGGGAGCGGGGTCTCACTTACCTACAGTGTCGACTAACACCGTGGTTCTTCACTTTCCACTCCGCCGATCGTCCCGTACTACGTTTTTAGAAAGTTAGGAGGACCTAGGTAAGTTACCAACGTTTTTGTTGCTTTATTGTCATACTATTAGGGTTTAGTTCACCTTGGTTTGTATTGCTAGCTTGGGAACGTTGTCACTTACCTCGAGTCCTAAACCGGTGTTTCGTTCACCGCTTTTAGAGGAAAGCGGTATTTCTTTTGTTTTGGGTGCAACCGTCTATGTGTTTGTTTGTGTGTTTGTTTGTTTATGTGTTTTGTGTCCGGTTGCATCCACAGTTTTGTCGCAAGACCCAACTTGCCTTGCGGAGTGCACTTGTCCTCTAAGTGCACTCGCCTGAGTTGAAGGGGCGTAGGGTGCGCTAATACCCACTCGGTTAGTTTAGTATTAGTATGTGCTTACTCGAGGGCGAGTAAGGGTTAAGTGTGGGGGAGTTGATAAGTGTGATTTGTAGTGCCTATTTTGTAGTGTTTTGGTCCCTTTTTCCTTGTAGAATCGCTCCTTGGGAGCGGTTTAGGGGCTTCTTATGTTTCCTTTAGTTCGTTTCAGGTTCCCGAGACCGATTTTGATGAGTTGGAGCAATTCCGACTCAATACATACACATTTTGGAGCCAACGAAACTAAGGAACGATGACTCGATGCCTTGGAGTCGACCCCGAGACCTTGGGACCCAATCCCGAGCCTCCGAGACCCGATCCCGAGACCCGAGAATCGACGAGAAGCCCATGAGAACCAAGGAGGGACCAAAAAGATCATAATGGAGGCCTACAAGGCTCATCCCGTTCGGGATGGCCTCATCCCGTTCAGGATGAGGTGCACAAACAAGGAGGCCACTGACCAGGGCCCATCCCGATCGGGAGAATGGCTTCCCGACCGGGACCGACCCCGTCCCGACCGGGACCACCTCGTCTCGGCCGGGACGGGCCTGCTGCAGCTCCGCTTTGTTTCTTTCTTCTCCTTTCCACTTGTAACCCTATATATACCCTTCCCTTGTTATATAAAGCTTATGCACTCCATTAGACATAAAACCCTAGACTACTTTAGGTTAGATTAGATTACATTAGTGTAGATTAGTCGGTAATTAGTCCTTAATCCTAGTTTACTCTTGTATTATGGGATCTCTTGAAGAATCCATCCAAGATTGACAACCTTGGTGGAATTATTTGGGTTTTCTTCTATACAAGTGTTCATCCTTTCATTCTTCACTAGTATGGTATAATCCTTCCTTCCTTTTTACTCTTAATCTTGTTTGTTCATTAAAGTTTGCATCTTTGTTGTTTGTTTTGTTGATTGTTCATTGTTTCACTAGTTCCATTATGATAGTTTTGTTGTTTGTTTTGATTCTTCTTGTTAGTGTTAGTTTTAGGTTAGATATGTTAGAGTAGTGTTCTTGCTAGGGTTAGTAGGGTGATTAGGGTGTTGATTGGGTTATTAAGGGTTTGTTAGAGATGTTGGTGGAAGATTTGGGTTTCCTCTTGGTTTGGTGCACATCACATGTTTGTTGAAATGCTTGATTGACTAGTAGATGCATATACTTGTTTTTCTTGCCTTTCTCTTGTGGGTGATAGTTGTTTGTGGGTTCGGTTCTCTCACTAAGTTGCGAGAGCCCGGTGAGGACGACCCCTAGGTCTATCTACGTAGCGAGAGCCCGGATTCGACCTAGGCCACTATAGCGCGCTAGAACCCTGTTTGTCATGTGTGTCGCCGAGATGGGTTCTAGGTGGAACCTCTAGGTGGGTCTAAGTTGCGAGAGCCCGGACCAACCTAGATTACCCTACTACCTCCTTCACTCTAGTTCTCCCTTGACCATTCCGTTACCCCTTTGACCCCGACCTAATCCTAGCCAGTTTTCCTTAGTTGTTTTCTCCGTCTCCTTAGTCATAGTCTAGCCTTCTCCCTCCTTATCATTGTTTAGTTTAGCTTAGTTCGTTGACTTAGTCTCGTATTTGGGCCGACCTAGTCTAGGATATACAATACCGTCCCCGTGGATTCGACCCGACTTGCCCTATCTACCGTAGGAATAGTCCGTTATATTATTGACGGTTGGGATTCCACTACAAATCCCTCCCATCAATCATCATCGGGTGTTTTTTGGAAACTGCTATAGACACCTGGCAGTCAAAATTTTGGACACGACATAGGTCCACCCCGACGCGGCCTCGCGCGGGTTTAGGGAGGCGAATGAATCTCCATATGAAAATGGATCGAATTGAAATTTAAATCGAAGTGGAGTCGCCACCGAACATTGTGGAAGTTCGGGCCCGTTTGAACCCACTCTATGTCGTAGTGGGCCATGCAAAAAGTATTGCCCATTTCCGATCTCAGACTTTAATGGGTTTGTCCCTTTGCATTTGATACCGATACCGACGTTATCGGATATCATGTATTGAATGACTCTCGTGCGCCAACGGTTTCGGGCATCCGGAAACCGAGGTTCTGAGTAAGGGGTGAGGGCCCGTGTTGGGAAGTTCACAAAGAACACCCAACCCCGCCCGCACATTGGCGGCCTCTACAAAGATATCGAATGACTTTCTAATACGCATGCTAGTAAAACAATGAGATGATATGCAAGCGTTGTTTTCCCTAAGCATGCGAAAAATTGAATGGGTTGCTATGTTGATTTAATGCAACTAAAACTAACGTCAAAGTTATATTTAGCATGCGGGTTCATTTTAGTATAATAAAATAAACAATGGAAAAAAAAAGATCGAAAAGACATGAACAAACAAGTTAGTAACGGTATAACGATAATAACAGTTTGCGAAAATATAGAATAATATAGGATGATGCATGGTTTTGAAAAGGAATATTTCACGTGATAGATTTGACACGTGTTGACCTAAGTCATAAAAAAAGGTATTATCGAGACTAGAAAAGCGATGTGGGACTCACGGAATTTGTCGTGATGAGGCCACTCGATCGAGTCATTGACGGACTCGACCGAGTGGTCCTCGAAAGAAGCTTATGTCCCGTATTTTAGACCCTACTCGATCAAGTTATTGACGAACTCGACCGAGTACGCTGCCACTCGATCGAGTCATTGCGAGACTCGACCGAGTGGTGGTCGAAAAAGCATTCTGTCTCGTTTTTCGGGGTGCCATTCGACCGAGTGTGCTAGGCACTCGATCGAGTGCCCCCTGTACGAAGTAGGGTTCGCCTCGTAATTTATTATTGATTGCGAGATTTCTTTTCGATTTTGAATAAACCGTTGATTCTGCCGAATCAGGCATAAATATTACTCTCTCCCTTCATAACCAAACACACCACTTCTCATTTTGCCACTATCCACAAGTCAAGAGAATTTTTGATATTCTCGACAATCTAGAAAGTAAAATATAGTCATGTGGGATCTTGTTTAATTCATCTTTATTAGTAGAGTAGGAATATCACATTTTTAGAATTTTTAGTAATGTAAAATGAATGATATTGAAGGCATAAAACGTGTCTTGGCAAATGTGAAAAAGCAAATGGTAAGTTTGGTTATGAAGGGAGGGAGTATATAATTTATGCTCGATTCGGATTTTGATAAATCGTTGATTTTGTTGAATCGGGTATAAATATTATGGGATTTATACTCGATTCTAATTTTGATACTCGTCATATCTCATATTCAATTATTAAATCGATATGGAATATTAGAGCGAAAACTTGAAGAAAATAATGTAAGTCGCTTTAAATTAACTAAGACAATATAGATTTTCTCCGCGTTTATAGTGTCGTAATTCTAACGAATTGGATGACAACTATTTTAGCATGAACGAAAATCGCGTTAGTTAAATTATTTGACTAAATCGTTAGATTCGACATATAATTATTGAATTGGTATCGAATCTAATAGATCGACGCTTGAATTAAAAAAACTCAACTTGATTCCCTCCGCATTCTGACATCATAATTAATTCTTGCGAATTGTTTGATGTCGGATCTGCATCAAAAGGTTTCGACTCAACTTGAATAGAAAAAACGGGAATTAAAAAAAAGGGTTTTAGAAATCGATGTATGCGATATTGATGCCGACGCGACGAAAATAGAAACGACTTTGTTGACGTGGACTCGCTTCAACAATCAAACATTTGGGGTGTCGGGATAAGCGACCGGCCGCGTCGGATGAAACATCCTTGCATTCGTGTTTTCTTATCCCGTCATCCCTCATATTCGACACGAATTAGCGAGTACTTTAATGATTTATATTAACGATATTAGACGCGATAACAAAAAAACAACGACGACGGACGACGACACGGACGACGCGCGAGGAAGAGAACGAGAGAAGAAGAGTCAGGACGATTGCACCCTCAACCTACATGCTCTTGTTCTCGGACGGGACTCTCTAGTTATGGCTAGCACGGGAGTATCGACATGTAGGTTAAGTTATGGTGATTAGGGTTCGTATTCCTAGATGCTAGGGTTAGGGTTTGAGTGTATAGGATTAGTATAGATTAAGGATTGCTTAGGGTTGAATAGGGTGAAAAAGGTATGTCCAAGTTGCATGCATGAGGGTGCTTATATAGGCATTGGCTATGCACCCCGTCTAGGTATACTCGACCGAGTAGCACCCTGAATCGGTCGAGTGACCCAATCAATCGCAGTCAAGCTTGTTACAGGGCCCACTCGATCGAGTGGGATGACGCTCGATCGAGTGGGTCAGTCGCAGTGCATGGGTCCGGTTTTTTGGACTGCGGTTTGGATATTATGTGGGTTTTGTACTTGGACTGGACTTATGACACTTGAATGGCTGTTTTTTATGTTTCGGAACGGCTTTGACCGGGGTTTGACCCAATCGCTAAAAGTCGGTTTTATTTCCGGTGTCGGTTTTGACCTAAATTAGTCTTATTTGATTGGAAACGACCTACTGGGCCTGAATTTGAGGTTGGTTTTGTGAGATTTGTACTCCGTAAGTTCTTAAGCCAACAACTAATGGTTTCGAGCCCATATCCGAGCGCGTAGAAACACATTTGCATCCGATCATCATCGGGTGTTTTTTGGAAACTGCTATAGACACCTGGCAGTCAAAATTGTGGACATGACATAGGTCCACCCCGACGCGGCTTCGCGCGGGTTTGGGGAGGCGAATGAATCTCCATATGCGAATGGATCGAATTGAAATTTAAATCGAAGTGGAGTCGCCACCGAACCTTGTGGAAGTTTGGGCCCGTTCGAACCCACTCTTTGTCGTAATGGGCAATGCACAAAGTATGGCCCAATTCCGATCTCAGACTTTAATGGGTTCGTCCCTTTGCATTTGATACCGATACCGACGTTATCGGATATCGTGTATTGAATGACTCTCGTGCGCTAACGGTTTCGGGCATCCGGAAACCGAGGTTCTGAGTAAGGGGTGAGGTTACGTGTTGGGAAATTCACAAAGAACACCCAACCCCGCCCGCACATTAGCGGCCTCTACTAAGATATCGAATGACTTTCTAATACGCGTGCTAGTAAAACGATGAGATGAGATGATATGCAAGCGTTGGTTTCGCTAAGCATGCGAAAAATTGAATGAGTTGCTATGTCGATTTAATGCAACTAAAACTAACGTCAAAGTTATATTTAGCATGCGTGTTCATTTTAGTATAATAAAATAAACAATGGAAAAAAAAGATCGAAAAGACATGAACAAAAATTGAACTAAAATGAACTATTTTAGCATCAACGAAAATTGCGTTAGTTAAATTATTTGACTAAATCGTTAGATTCGACATCCAATTATTGAATTGGTATCGAATCTAATAGATCGACGCTTGAATTAAAAAAACTCGACTTGATTCCGTCCGCATCCTGACATCATAATTAATTCTTGCGAATTGTTTGATGTCGGATCTGCATCAAAAGGTTTAGACTCAACTTGAATAAAAAAAACGCGAATTAAAAAAATGGGTTTTAGAAATCGATGTATGCGATATTGATGCCGACGCGACGAAAATAGAAACGACTTTGTTGACGTGGACTCGCTTCAACAATCAAACATTCGGGGTGTCGGGATAAGCGACCGGCCGCGTCGGATGAAACATCCTTGCATTCGTGGTTTCTTATCCCGTCCTCCCTCATATTCGACACGAATTAGCGAGTACTTTAATGTTTTATATTAATGATATTAACGATATTAGACGCGATAACAAAAAAACAACGACGACGAACGACGCGCGAGGAAGAGAACGAGAGAAGAAGAGTCGGGAAGATTGCACCCTCAACCTACATGTTCTTGTTCTCGGACGGGACTCTCTAGGTATGGCTAGCACGGGAGTATTGATGGGTGGGGTTTGTCGTGAATCCCAATCGTCAAATACTAACCGGCAGACCTAGTGGGTAGCTAGGGTAAGTCGGGTCGAATCCACAGGGACGGGAGGATGGACTAAGGTATGCTCGGGTCAAGGACTAGGTTCGAGACAAGCTAATCTGAGGGGAGGAGGCTAAGGCTAGTCTAAGGTCTAAAACTAGGACTAGGGGAAACTAGGATAACACTAGAAAGGAAGACTAGGGTTAGGTCGGGGTCAAAGGGGTAACGGAATGGTCGAAGGAGAACTAGAGTGAAGGAGGTAGTAGGGTAATCTAGGTAATGCCCGGGCTCTCTCAACTTAGACTCACCTAGAGGTTCATCCTAAAACCCACCTTGGCGACACAAACGACAAACGGAGTACTAGCATGCTATAGGCCTAGGTCGCATCCGGGCTCTCGCAACTTAGACCGACCTAGGGGTCGTCCTCACCGGGCTCTCGCAACTTAATGAGGAAACCGAACCCACAAACAAACTAATACCCACAAAAGAAAAGAAAGAAAAACAAGCATTCGCACATACTTAGTCAATCACGCATTTCAACAAACATGTGATGTGCATCGAACCAAGGAGAAACCCAAATCTTCAACCAACATCTCCAACAATCCCCTAATCATCTAATTAACACCCTAATCGCCTTACTAACCCTATCAAAGATCTACTCTAACATATCTATACTAAAACTAACACTAAGAAGATGAATCAACAAAAGCAATCAAAACAAACATGAAGAAACTAACAAGAACTATGAACTACAATCAATAACATCAACAAAGATACAAACTTGAATGATAAAATAAGAAACAAGAGAAAGGAGAAGAGATTATACCAAACTATAAGATGAAAAGAAGAAGAAAACTTGCATAAATGGAAGAACCCAAAACATACATCCAAGGTTGTCAATCTAGGTGAAGATCTTGAAGAATTCCCAAATTACAAGCATTAATCTAGGATTAACGATAATCTAAAGACTAATCTACACTAATCTATGCTAATCTATGCTAAAATAATCTAGGGTTTACTCTAATATGAAGTCCATCAGCTTAACATAACAAGGGAAGAGTATATATAGGGTTACAAATGGAAGGGAGAAGAAAAGAATAGAAGGCGGGGTAGCAGTGGCCCGTCCCGGCCGAGACGGGGTGGTCCCGGTCGGGACGAGGTCGGTCCCGGTCGGGATGGTCCACAGACAGCAGCTTCTCTTTTTGCTCCTTCATCCCGGACGGGATGAGGCCATACCCGTCCGGGATGAGCCTTGTAGGCCTCCAATATGAACTTTTTGGTCCCTCCTTGCTTCTCATGGGCTTCCCATCGATTCTCGGAGGCTCGGGATTGGGTCCCAAGGTCTCGGGGTTGACTCCAAGGCATCGAGTGATCGTTCCTTTGCTTCGTTGGCTCCAAAAAGTGTATGTATCGAGTCGGAATCGCTCCAACTCTTCATGAACGGTCTCGGGAACCTGAAACGAGCTAAAAGAAGCATAAGAAGCCCTAAACCGCTCCCAAGGAGCGATTCCACAAAGAAAATGGGACCAAAACACAATAAAATAGACACTACAAACTACACTTATCAACTCCCCCACACTTAACCCTTACTCGCCCTCGAGTAAGCACAAACTACTACTAAACTATCCGAGTGGGTATTAGCGCACCCTACGCCCCTTCAACTCACGCGAGTGCACTTAGAGGACAAGTGCACTCCGCAAGGCAAGTTGGGTCTTGCGACAAAACTGTGGATGCAACCGGACACAAACACATAAACTAACACACAAACAAACAAACAAACACTTAGACGGTTGCACCCAAAACAAAAGAAATACCGCTTCCCACTAAAAGCGGTGAAAGAAGCACCGGTTTAGGACTCGAGGTAAGTGACAACGTTCCCAAGCTAGAAATACAAATCAAGGTGAACTAAACCCTAATAGTATGACGATAAAGCAACAAAAACGTTGGTAACTTACCTAGGTCCTCCTAACTTTCTAAAAACGTACTACGGGACGATCGGCGGAGTGGAAAAGTGAAGAACCACGGTATTAGTCGACATTGTAGGTAAGTGAGACCCCGTCCCCTTTAGCGTGAGCCAAGAGGGTCGTTCCATGTCTAAAACCGCCTAACTAGTCCAAGTAAAAAGGTGGAAAACATGCAAAATGAGGGAAGACCGACTAATGCCGCTATCATCCTTCCTCGGGACTCGGTCCTTTGGTAGGCTCTTCACGGCAAAAGTCGGAAAAAGGCTTATTTTGAGAGGTAGGGGTTATTTTTGTGAATCGGGTTTTCTTTTGGCATTTTCTCTTTTCTTTTGCATTTTCGCTTTGTTTTGCCATGCCATTCTTTTTCTTCTTTTCTATTTTCTTTTGGCTTTTTGTGCCTTTTCTTTTTCTTCATTCTTTTCTTTCTTTCATTTTTTTTCTTTTTTTTTTCTTTTCTTTGCCCTTTTTGGCACGATTTGGCTTTTTGGCGCTTCTTGATAATTAAGAAAGAGAGAATTCAACAATTTGCAAATTATTGTGTGGATATGTGTGGGAGGTAGGTGAATGGGTATGTTGGGACGACGTCTTTCCCTTCATACTCACAAAAAAGGGGAGAACTTGGACTAATCAAACGATCCTAAACACGGTCACCTAAGGGACGAGACTCGGCAACCAAGGCCTTTTCGCACCGTGGGTGGTCATAGTGGTCAAAAGTGCAAATCCCGCAGTAAATCCCTAGTAAGCTAGGTGGACTCAAGGTAAAAGACCAACGAACTCATTGATTTAGGGTCATTCTACTAGGCTAAGGTCCAAGACTCGATTTACACTACTAAAAAGGGAAAGTAAACACTCGCACACTAGTCTCTAAACCGGGTTTTCGAAAACCATTTACACACAAGACACACAACAAAACACAAAACAAAGACTCAACGAAAACGAAAGAAAAAGAAACAAAAGCAACAAAACAAGAACAACACAAAACGAACACATACATAACACAAACACCACCCCTAGCTTCCAAATGAGCAACCAACCAACATCAAACTTTACAAAGCTCCTCCCGAGCACACTACATCACAATCTCCTCCAAATTCCGCAAGAGACAAAGAAGGAAAAAGGGATAGAAGATGTTACCGGACATCTTGAAAGCTTTCCAAAGCCATCGGTGGTTTAAGCAACCTATAAGGAAAAGGGGGGCAAACACACACAGCAAAACAAATATACGAGACAAAGACACAAAGGGAAAACACAAAAAAGAAAAATCTTTTTGGTTTTTGTGAAATTTTTCAAATTTTAGGGTTTTTAAGATTTTTTTTTCGGAAAAACTACGAAAATAAACTAAACTATTCTAGAATATCGCTTCCCCACACTTAAATCGAGCCATGTCCTCATGCTCGATCGTAGGGTGCGGAGAGACAAAAGAAAGAAAAAGAAACTACGAAAATAAAACTAAAAATCAAAAATAAAGTGAAGAAAAGGTAGAAGGTGTCCGGCTGGGGTGTAGTCAAGTCACCATGGGCCGAGATGAGAAAAAGATATGGATGGGGGAAGAAATAAAAAGATGGAAATAAAAGGAAATGGGAGGGGAGGGCTAGGTGTAATCAAGTCACCTAGCCCGGATTCCGCCTAAATCCGACTAAATCCTAAAAAAAAGAAAGTGAAAAGCTTGTAAAATTTGGATTTTGAAAATGACTCTCGATGTAGTCACACCATCGAGAGTCGAGAGCAACATATACAAAGGCCCCGAGGGCCACCATGACACCATGACACAAAAGTGTACAAGGGGAAGGGGAGTAAACAAAGGAAAACAAGCAATAAAAGACGGAAAAGAAAGGATAGTTGTCGTACCATAGGTTAGCAACTCACTCTCACCATCGTCTCATAGATCAATATAGGTACTTGCTTGTCTTCATCATTGCTATTCCGCTTCAATCTCGATAAGCCCGCATGGTAGAGGTAGTAATGGTGCGAGGGGGGGGGGGGGGGTAGGATTCGATGTGAAATTCGGTGTAAAGGGAAGAGAAATGAGGTGAGGGTATGTAAATGAAGTGTAAGGGTCATATGACATGAGCAAGGATGGGTAGGGAGGTTGGGTGGGGGTATACAATGGTTGGGTGGGCTCAAATGTCAAAGAAGAGGCCAAAAGAGGAGAAAAGAGACCATCCCGGTCGGGATGGATGATCCCGATCGGGAAGACACACTCGTCCCGGTCGGGAAGCCACCTTCCCGGTCGGGACGGCACTCCAGCAAACTCCAATTTTTGCACCTCCATCCCGATCGGGACGGCTTCTTCCCGGTCGGGATGGCATATCCTTCCCGGTCGGGAAGCTCCCTTCCCGCCCGGGATGGATCTTCTTGACCTCCAAAACCCCAAAAACTTCACCGAAGCTTCAAAAACCGACTTCCAAACTCACGATCCATGCTCTATCATTATCTACTCTCCTCTAGGAATCACCTTTCCTTCACACCTATCACAATGAACTCAAATACAACATCAAATTCTCTCCCTCACATCGCTCATCAAAAATCCAAATAAACAAGAATTTCACAAAAACTAACAACCTTTGAAACCAAACTATACAAACATAAACACAAATACAAGCACAAAAGAAAAGAAAAAGAGATATTTACACTAAATACTCTCACCAACAACGCCTCCATAGCCATCAAGAACTCGAAGGAGTAAGTCAAATGCTCTAGCAACATCTTCAATTAAGCTCACATGGCCGAGCCTAGCCACTTCCAAAAGTTTCCAAGTCGGTGGGAAGAAGCGATCGTCTTCAATATGCTCGGGGTTCTCGTGATCTTCCGGGTCTTCTAAACCAACATAGCTACGACTCTTATGACCATCCGGTAGGTATAGTTGTCTAGAGTCGTGCTCGGTATCATGATGTGGGAGATCACACCCTAGAGATGTCGCTTCTTCTACGGGGTCGAGAGTGGAACTCTTTTTCACCGCCCGACAAGGATCCTCTTCACCAACCGTCTCACAAGACAAAGGGCTAGACATCGAGTGCGGAAGAGGAGGAGAAAGCATCAAGTTTTCTTCATTGGAGGCTTTAGGATCCTCCAAATTCCAATACAAAGAAAGTTCCAAGGCATCTACTTCTTTTTCCCAAGTATTGCGCTCCTTTTCACTCACCTTGTCAAAATGGTCATGAGGGGTCATCTCTTCACTTGGGTTTGGATTGTCAACACCCGGTTCATCACGAAGAAAATCAAACAAATCCAACTTTATAGCCAATACATTGGCTCCCCAAGAGCTATCTTGATAATCATGCTCAACTCCCTCCTCATTATGGGCCCTTGAAGCCTCAACTTCCTCTATTCTTCCCCTATCTTCACCGCCCAAGCAACACTCAACAATGGTCTCTTGATCGACCCCCTCTTCTTCATTTGTAGCTTCACAATCGGGTTGACTTTCTTGTGGAGGCACCCGACCTTCTTGCCCAAATGAACCTTCCTCAACATGTAGCGGAGCTCGAGTGGCCGACATCGTGATATGAGCCATGAATGCATTGATGCGCGCATCTTGCACTCCTATTAGGGCCTTGAGCTCCCTTTCAATCCCTTGTATTTGAGTCAACATCATTTGTTGACCCTTTTGCAATAACATCATCATCTCATGTTGGCTCCCTTGTGTTCGGGCCAACATTTGACAAGTCTCAAGGATATTTGGTTGTGGGTTATGTGAGGGTGTTTGGTAGTTGTTAGGATGTGGGAACGATCCTTGACAACTTTCTTGGTAACCATAAGAAGAGGGTTCATAAGATTGTTGATGAGGTTGATATGGTTGGTAAAGTTGTGGGTTTTGGTAATTCGCCCCATAGTTGTCTCGGGATGATTGATGGTAGCTTGGACGCGCCATGTCCATAACGTCGCTTAGGTACCTAGGATGAGCTAGAAGCACTTGAGCAAACGTTAGTATCTTAGTGCTTTTGAGGCACTAGGAAGGAAGAGTAACACACAAGAAGAAAAACGGAGATACACAAGGAGAAGAGAACACAAAAATCAAGAACAAAGTCCAAAACTAAGCAAACAAAAGTCTAAACTACGCCGTCCCCGGCAACGGCGCCAATTTGATGGGTGGGATTTGTCGTGAATCCCAACCGTCAAATACTAACCGGCAGACCTTGTGGGTAGCTAGGGTAAGTCGGGTCGAATCCACAGGGACGGGAGGATAGACTAAGGTATGCTCGGGTCAAGGACTAGGTTCGAGACAAGCTAATCTAAGGGGAGGAGGCTAAGGCTAGTCTAAGGTCTAAAACTAAGACTAGGGGAAACTAGGATAACACTAGGAAGGAAGACTAGGGTTAGGTCGGGGTCAAAGGGGTAACGGAATGGTCGAAGGAGAACTAGAGTGAAGGAGGTAGTAGGGTAATCTAGGTAATGCCCGGGCTCTCGCAACTTAGACTCACCTAGAGGTTCATCCTAAAACCCACCTTGGCGACACAAACGACAAACGGAGTACTAGCATGCTATAGGCCTAGGTCGCATCCGGGCTCTCGCAACTTAGACCGACCTTGGGGTCGTCCTCACCGGGCTCTCGCAACTTAATGAGGGAACCGAACCCACAAACAAACTAATACCCACAAAAGAAAAGCAAGAAAAACAAGCATTCGCACATACTTAGTCAATCAAGCATTTCAACAAACATGTGATGTGCATCAAACCAAGGAGAAACCCAAATCTTCCACCAACATCTCCAACAATCCCGTAAGCATCCAATTAACACCCTAATCGCCTTACTAACCCTAGCAAAGATCTACTCTAACATATCTATACTAAAACTAACACTAAGAAGATGAATCAACAAAAGCAATCAAAACAAACATGAAGAAACTAACAAGAACTATGAACTACAATCAATAACATCAACAAAGATACAAACTTGAATGATAAAATAAGAAACAAGAGAAAGGAGAAGAGATTATACCAAACTATAAGATGAAAAGAAGAAGAAAACTTGCATAAATGGAAGAACCCAAAACATACATCCAAGGTTGTCAATCTAGGTGAAGATCTTGAAGAATTCCCAAATTACAAGCACTAATCTAGGATTAACGATAATCTAAAGACTAATCTACACTAATCTATGCTAATCTATGCTAAAATAATCTAGGGTTTAGTCTAATATGAAGTCCATCAGCTTAACATAACAAGGGAAGAGTATATATAGGGTTACAAATGGAAGGGAGAAGAAAAGAATAGAAGGCGGGGTAGCAGTGGCCCGTCCCGGCCGAGACGGGGTGGTCCCAGTCGGGACGAGGTCGGTCCCGGTTGGGATGCTACCTTCCCGATCGGGATGGTCCACAGACAGCAGCTTCTCTTTTTGCTCCTTCATCCCGGACGGGATGACGCCATACCCGTCCGGGATGAGCCTTGTAGGCCTCCAATATGAACTTTTTGGTCCCTCCTTGCTTCTCATGGGCTTCCCATCGATTCTAGGAGGCTCGGGATTGGGTCCCAAGGTCTCGGGGTCGACTCCAAGGCATCGAGTGATCGTTCCTTTGCTTCGTTGGCTCCAAAAAGTGTATGTATCGAGTCGGAATCGCTCCAACTCTTCATGAACGGTCTCGGGAACCTGAAACGAGCTAAAAGAAGCATAAGAAGCCCCTAAACCGCTCCCAAGGAGCGATTCCACAAAGAAAATGGGACCAAAACACAATAAAATAGACACTACAAACTACACTTATCAACTCCCCCACACTTAACCCTTACTCGCCCTCGAGTAAGCACAAACTACTACTAAACTATCCGAGTGGGTATTAGCGCACCCTACGCCCCTTCAACTCACGCGAGTGCACTTAGAGGACAAGTGCACTCCGCAAGGTAAGTTGGGTCTTGCGACAAAACTGTGGATGCAACCGGACACAAACACATAAACCAACACACAAACAAACAAACAAACAAACACTTAGACGGTTGCACCCAAAACAAAAGAAATACCGCTTCCCTCTAAAAGCGGTGAAAGAAGCACCGGTTTAGGACTCGAGGTAAGTGACAACGTTCCCAAGCTAGCAATACAAATCAAGGTGAACTAAACCCTAATAGTATGACGATAAAGCAACAAAAACGTTAGTAACTTACCTAGGTCCTCCAAACTTTCTAAAAACGTACTACGGGACGATCGGCGGAGTGGAAAAGTGAAGAACCACGGTATTAGTCGACATTGTAGGTAAGTGAGACCCCGTCCCCTTTAGCGTGAGCCAAGAGGGTCGTTCCATGTCTAAAACCGCCTAACTAGTCCAAGTAAAAAGGTGGAAAACATGCAAAATGAGGGAAGACCGACTAATGCCGCTATCATCCTTCCTCGGGACTCGGTCCTTTGGTAGGCTCTTCACGGCAAAAGTCGGAAAAAGGCTTATTTTGAGAGGTAGGGGTTATTTTTGTGAATCGGGTTTTCTTTTGGCATTTTCTCTTTTCTTTTGCATTTTCGCTTTGTTTTGCCATGCCATTCTTTTTCTTCTTTTCTATTTTCTTTTGGCTTTTTGTGCCTTTTCTTTTTCTTCATTCTTTTCTTTATTTCATTTTTTTTCTTTTTTTTTTCTTTTCTTTGCCCTTTTTGGCACGATTTGGCTTTTTGGCGCTTCTTGATAATTAAGAAAGAGAGAATTCAACAATTTGCAAATTATTGTGTGGATATGTGTGGGAGGTAGGTGAATGGGTATGTTGGGACGACGTCTTTCCCTTCATACTCACAAAAAAGGGGAGAACTTGGACTAATCAAACGATCCTAAACACGGTCACCTAAGGGACGAGACTCGGCAACCAAGGCCTTTTCGCACCGTGGGTGGTCATAATGGTCAAAAGTGCAAATCCCGCAGTAAATCCCTAGTAAGCTAGGTGGACTCAAGGTAAAAGACCAACGAACTCATTGATTTAGGGTCATTCTACTAGGCTAAGGTCCAAGACTCGATTTACACTACTAAAAAGGGAAAGTAAACACTCGCACACTAGTCTCTAAACCGGGTTTTCGAAAACCATTTACACACAAGACACACAACAAAACACAAAACAAAGACTCAACGAAAACGAAAGAAAAAGAAACAAAAGCAACAAAACAAGAACAACACAAAACGAACACATACATAACACAAACACCACCCCTAGCTTCCAAATGAGCAACCAACCAACATCAAACTTTACAAAGCTCCTCCCGAGCACACCACATCACAATCTCCTCCAAATTCCGCAAGAGACAAAGAAGGAAAAAGGGATAGAAGATGTTACCGGACATCTTGAAAGCTTTCCAAATCCATCGGTGGTTTAAGCAACCTATAAGGAAAAGGGGGGCAAACACACACAGCAAAACAAATATACGAGACAAAGACACAAAGGGAAAACACAAAAAAGAAAAATCTTTTTGGTTTTTGTGAAATTTTTCAAATTTTTAGGGTTTTTAAGATTTTTTTTTCGGAAAAACTACGAAAATAAACTAAACTATACTAGAATATCGCTCCCCCACACTTAAATCGAGCCATGTCCTCATGCTCGATCGTAGGGTGCGGAGAGACAAAATAAAGAAAAAGAAACTACGAAAATAAAACTAAAAATCAAAAATAAAGTGAAGAAAAGGTAGAAGGTGTCCGGCCGGGGTGTAGTCAAGTCACCATGGGCCGAGACGAGAAAAAGATATGGATGGGGGAAGAAATAAAAAGATGGAAATAAAAGGAAATGGGAGGGGAGGGCTAGGTGTAATCAAGTCACCTAGCCCGGATTCCGCCTAAATCCGACTAAATCCTCAAAAAAAGAAAGTGAAAAGCTTGTAAAATTTGTATTTTGAAAATGACTCTCGATGTAGTCACACCATCGAGAGTCGAGAGCAACATATACCAAGGCCCCGAGGGCCACCATGACACCATGACACAAAAGTGTACAAGGGGAAGGGGAGTAAACAAAGGAAAACAAGCAATAAAAGACGGAAAAGAAAGGATAGTTGCCGTACCATAGGTTAGCAACTCACTCTCACCATCGTCTCATAGATCAATATAGGTACTTGCTTGTCTTCATCATTGCTATTCCGCTTCAATCTCGATAAGCCCGCATGGTAGAGGTAGTAATGGTGCGAGGGGGGGGGGGGGGTAGGATTCGATGTGAAATTCGGTGTAAAGGGAAGAGAAATGAGGTGAGGGTATGTAAATGAAGTGTAAGGGTCATATGACATGAGCAAGGATGGGTAGGGAGGTTGGGTGGGGGTATACAATGGTTGGGTGGGCTCAAATGTCAAAGAAGAGGCCAAAAGAGGAGAAAAGAGACCATCCCGGTCGGGATGGATGATCCCGATCGGGAAGACACACTCGTCCCGGTCGGGAAGCCACCTTCCCGGTCGGGACGGCACTCCAGTAAGCTCCAATTTTTGCACCTCCATCCCGATCGGGACGGCTTCTTCCCGGTCGGGATGGCATATCCTTCCCGGTCGGGAAGCTCCCTTCCCGCCCGGGATGGATCTTCTTGACCTCCAAAACCCCAAAAACTTCACCGAAGCTTCAAAAACCGACTTCCAAACTCACGATCCATGCTCTATCATTATCTACTCTCCTCTAGGAATCACCTTTCCTTCACACCTATCACAATGAACTCAAATACAACATCAAATTCTCTCCCTCACATCGCTCATCAAAAATCCAAATAAACAAGAATTTCACGAAAACTAACAACCCTAGAAACCAAACTATACAAACATAAACACAAATACAAGCACAAAAGAAAAGAAAAAGAGATATTTACACTAAATACTCTCACCAACAACGCCTCCATAGCCATCAAGAGCTCGAAGGAGTAAGTCAAATGCTCTAGCAACATCTTCAATTAAGCTCACATGGCCGAGCCTAGCCACTTCCAAAAGTTTCAAAGTCGGAGGGAAGAAGCGATCGTCTTCAATATGCTCGGGGTTCTCGTGATCTTCCGGGTCTTCTAAACCAACATAGCTACGACTCTTATGACCATCCGGTAGGTATAGTTGTCTAGAGTCGTGCTCGGTATCATGATGTGGGAGATCACACCCTAGAGATGTCGCTTCTTCTACGGGGTCGAGAGTGGAACTCTTTTCCACCGCCCGACAAGGATCCTCTTCACCAACCGTCTCACAAGACAAAGGGCTAGACATCGAGTGCGGAAGAGGAGGAGAAAGCATCAAGTTGTCTTCATTGGAGGCTTTAGGATCCTCCAAATTCCAATACAAAGCAAGTTCCAAGGCATCTACTTCTTTTTCCCAAGTATTGCGCTCCTTTTCACTCACCTTGTCAAAATGGTCATGAGGGGTCATCTCTTCACTTGGGTTTGGATTGTCAACACCCGGTTCATTACGAAGAAAATCAAACAAATCCAACTTTATAGCCAATACATTGGCTCCCCAAGAGCTATCTTGATAATCATGCTCAACTCCCTCCTCATTATGGGCCCTTGAAGCCTCAACTTCCTCTATTCTTCCCCTATCTTCACCGCCCAAGCAACACTCAACAATGGTCTCTTGATCGACCCCCTCTTCTTCATTTGTAGCTTCACAATCGGGTTGACTTTCTTGTGGAGGCACTGACAGGGGCAGTCGTATCCCTAATCAAAAATACCCTAAGGTCCACTAACTAATGCAGATAGTGAAGTAGGGGTCGAACCACAAGGAGACGGGACTCAATTACTTGCTCTAAGGTCTAGACTAAAGATTGCGGGTCACTATTTTCCGGTTTGTTTGAGTGGACTAATAACTAATTGCTATAAGGTAAATCAATAATAAAAAGGGTCTAGGGTCTCAGGTTCACAATGAATGTCAATTGGGTCAGGGAGTCAACTAACAGGTCACTAATCGAACTGTCTAAGGTGTAGGTCCGGTCGGTACTACTACAGACTATAGAACTAAACTTAACCTGCGGTCGCTAGAATTAAGCTAGTCTACCCAAAATGCCGTGACCTAATTAGTCCTTAACCCGGTCGGCGGAAAGTCCAAATTGTGATACTAATTAATTAATCCTGGCCAGTAATTAATCAATCAGAATTAAAAACAACATTCAGGAGACAGTTCATATGATCAGAGACAGGTCAATTTTCTATAACCCAATTAACACCCATCGATCCCCTTAAACCCTAGATGAAAATTAGCTACTCATGACGATCGTAAATAAACTAACAAAACATGAATTGCAATTAAACATGATGAATGTGAATTGAATTAAACTACGAGATTGAAATCAGATAACTATGAAAATTAAGAACGAATTCAGACAGAAATTAAACTAGAGATTAAGACAAGAATTATAAAACTAGGGAATTGAAATTGAAATTAAAATTAAAATTAAAGTGGCGATACCGAACAAATTCAGATCTGAAAAAAAGGAAGAACGGAGTATGATGAATCTTGCTAAGAAGGACGGAATGAACGTGGCTTCTATGCTAACTAATGTAACGTAAAGTCTCCCAAAAGATAGAATCAAAAAGTAGTCTGACAATCCTCTTCCAACTGATTTAAAAGAAATCAGTTGGACTTACAAACAGGCCCAATTCTAATTAAAAGAGAAATCCAATCCGCGGCCTGAATGCAAGGCACTCGATCGAGTACATGCGTGCACTCGATCGAGTGGATGCGTGAAAGCTTCACATTAAGTCTGGATAAATGGCACTCGATCGAGTACTCTACGCCACTCGATCGAGTGGATGCTGCTGAGCTCTTGATCGAGTTATTCCTTTACTTCTCGGCTTTTCGTTTTCTTCCTTGTCTTCCGTCCTCGTCTCGGCTATCCGGGTTATTACTCCAAAATATGCTCAAAATTGCACTTAACCTACAAAATAGCACGAGGACCGACAGTATCGACTTTCTAATAGAAATCGACATTAATCAAATAAATATGGAAGAAGAAAAGCTCAAAAACGGTTGTCGGGGGACAATAAAATACGATATAAAATGCGTTGATCAAACTCCCCCAAACCAAACCTTTGCTTGTCCTCAAGCAAACAACTAAAATATATACAAATGAGGACAAGTGATGTGAAACACGACTCAGAGCTGAATTACAATCATTCTCCTAAAATCAACTAAGACCGACGAGAAAACACGTAATGCTCAAAAATGCAACGAGATCAATAATCATGCCATAATCAAACAATTGCCTGCCAAACTTTCAATCTTGCGAGACCAATAATGTCGGACTTCCTTTCGGTTGTCGCTCGACACTCATAAGTACGGGTAAGTATATATGTGAAGATAGGAAAGAATAAAGACACTCACTCGACTTATGAAATATGCATGCAATCGAATATGAAATCAATCTCCCCAATTAAACACGTGTTCCACCAATCAGGACCATAGTACATGCCAAGGACTTACAAAGGGTGGCTTATATGTGAGGGAATAAAATGGATTGTGCCTAAAGCACGTATGGAAATGTGGGGCTAAGACCAGTAGTCGCAGCTACACAATAAAAACTATCCATCCAAAAACCTCATCTATAAATTCCGGCCACTAGCTAGAAATAACAACTCAAAAGAGCATAAGAGGAAATTCTGTCATCCTCTAAATTACAGTTCAATTCTAGTTATAACTTATCCACCGTTCCCCGAAAATTACAAGAAGCAATTTTTTTTTTTTTTTTTTTTTTTTTCAATTCCATTTTCTTTCTTTTCCTTCTTTTTCATGCTTCCATATTTTTCTCAATTCAGACAAGGGGAAGGCGAATACAAAGTCACATAACAGTATCATCCACTAAGATCCAAACGATGTAAAAATCCAAATTATGACCGCTTAGTGAAATAGTTCCCAATTAAGTTCACTGCGACTGTCCTGGTAAGGTAGGCTGTTCTGGGTTGTAGCTAAATGATATAAATATCATGAAAACTGGCTTACAACAGCTGAAACGGGCTAAACAGAGAAAAAAATAACCTAAATCTACAGGGTAGTAAAAATGGGTCATTTTGGCTATGTGGAGCTCGTCAAAAACAGAAATGCCTTTCCTCATGTACCTCCTCCTCAAACCAAACACGCATTCAATGTCAAGAGACGGACGTCATATTTATGCAAATTGATGTACACATTCCAAAAGGAAAAATCACTCAATTCCTAAATATAAATGAGACCAGTTATAGATGTTACTGGCCTAGGAAGCTCTAAATCCTCAGAATTTTTGTGGTTTGCCAACAAAATGGTCAAATTTACTCATTTGGCAGTTAACGGTCCAATAGGCAATCATATCAAAGTCATCTCATCTCAAATATTACATGCATTCAGGTACGAATTTAGCTATCAATTAGGAGAAGTCATGTAAAATGCAATGTCATCATCGTCGTTTTGCATGTTTCACACCGGACACAACACAGACACAAAGCACACAAAAATAAAATCTTTTTGTATTTTTCTGATTTTTCAATTTTTTTGGATTTTTTATTTTTTTATTTTTGAAATCACACAACAAAAAATAAAAGCACACAAAAAACACACAAATTCTCCCCCAAACCTAAATGTCACAGTGTCCTCAATGTGACTCTACAGCATATATGACAAACAAATCCACAGCCAATCCTAAGGACAACTCGACCTAAGGGGAAGAAAAAAATCTAAGAAAGCAATAAAAACAAAAATAAAAAGGAAAGAAAATACCGTATATACAATGGTAGCTCCCCCAAACCGGCTAATCAGCCATATCGTCGCCTCCACCGGTCCCAGATGGACCGGCTCCAGAATCGCCCTGGCCAGAGCCGCTAGCACCACCCTGCTGACCCGACTGTCGCAAGCCTCTCAGCCACTGTGCTCCTAGGCCGCCGTAGATGTGCCCGTAGTCCGGACCCCAAGCAGCTGGATCAACCCCGTAGTCGTGGAATATACCACTGGTGTCACCCGGACCTCTCCAGTAGGACGGGTGCTGAGGTGCCGAGACGCCTTGAGTAAGCAAGTACTCGTGGATCTCGCGGTTGACGATGCTCTGGTTAATCCCCTCGTGTACCCGTCTCTGGTGCTCATAAACTGGATCATACATAAACGGGTACGGGTGCGGAAACTCGGCACCCGGAGTCTGGAACGGGAAGGTCGGGGTGGGTGTGTGTACGGCCCTGGGGGGCTCGGTCTCATCGGGTACGGTCTCTACACGAACCCTACGTCGAGGGGGTTGAGCACCACCCTCGTCGATGAATAGCGCCTCGGGAATGAGGTAGCGCAGTGGGTCGGGTGTGGGATCACCCTCGGGGGTGGGTGGTAAGGCAAGTAGTTGGGGTAGGATCGTCCCTTCGACAACCGGGAGCTTCATCCAAACCTTGTCCCGGACGCGCCACAAAAATTCCGGGGGATTGCCCCGAACCCACTTCAAAGTGGAGAAGAGATAGTTGCGGTCTAGCAACGGGACGCGGTCGGTAAGGCTCTGAAAAGTGACTGTATCCCCAAAACCCATAATGTAGCGCTTCGCTAGCGCGGTAACAATGACTCCACAACCAATCGGTCCAGACCCCCTGATCTGGCGCTCGATTCCGATACAGATCATACCCGGTGCACTAAACGCCTTCAGGGATCGCCTAAAGGGGTTTAGGTAGTGTCCTAGAATCAACACCTCCAATGAGTGAAGTTTACTCATGTCGGAGCGTGGAAAAACCACATGACTCAAAATCCGCAAGAAGAGGCGGATAGTAGGGTGTTGGATGGCGTTTAGCGCCATAGCGGTGACAAGTGCACTACGACCCGAAAATAACTTAAAGTAGGAAGGTGCTCTCGAGCTCTCGGGTATGTCTAGTATGTCATCGGCCTGGTCAGAGGTAAGCCTTAGACACTCGGACAAGTTACTAAGGTAGATTGATTGCTCCTCATTGTTCAACCGAAAGTTAATCATGCTCTCCTCTCTATCAAATTCAAATGAACTTAAAAACTCTAAAGTGAGTACTCGGTAAGATAACTCACGTAGTGTCCATAAGCCACCGAATCCGGTCATGGACAAGAGATGTGATAATTGCTCGTTCAACCCGAGCTCGATTGCGAACTGTGATGAGCAGCACCGGGTAGCCTCCATCGCCCTGGGTATCAAGGTAACTAAACGAGCTCTCTGGGCCTCGTCCCTGCAAACAATTTCTTCATAGCCTGGCACAGGCTGAACAGTCGGCTGCCTTGCGTTCCTGTTTCTGTTGTTGTTTCGGGGCGGATTCCTTCTTCCTGCCATGACTATAGCATAATAACAAAGCAAAATTATACAAAAATCCCACAAAAAACACATTATCTCGGCCAAAATCAGACCCTATACACAAAAATCGAATTTTGAGCACAATGTGGTGAAATCAACACAAAATCAAGTATGCAATGGGATTAGTATATAACTAAGGATGAAATCAAGCTATAAAATCAAGAAAAGAAGCAAGGAAATCAAAACTCTCGTAGTATACCTCAAGGGTGACGGTTTGGACGAAAATAGGGGAGAAAGGGACGAAAATTTCAGAAATCGACACCAAGAAACACAAAGAAACACTCCTAATTGCAATTTAGAAGCAAAAATCGTGAGATTTGGTGAGGAATTGATGAAATAAGAGTGATTTGGGTGAATTGGGGGTTAGGGTTCTTATGTAATGTGAGGGGGAGGGGATGTAATTCAGAAAACTGATTTAAAAAAAAAAAAAGTAAGAAGCAATTAAAGGAGACGGAAAAACCGAAGCTGGACCCGGTTCAGGGGCACTCGACCGAGTGCATAAGCCACTCGATCGAGTTAACCCCTGAAAAGTTGGCAGTGGCTGCTCCGTAAGGGCACTCGACCGAGTGCATGGACCACTAGGTCGAGTGAGCCCATGAAAAGTGGACAGTAACTCCTCCGTCAGAGCACTCGACCGAGTGCATGGGCCACTCGGTCGAGTGACCACTGCACCTGCTACTTCTTTTTTTTTCCTTTAAATTGTGTCTAAATCCTGAAATTAAATCAATTAAACCGTAAAATTCCCTCGTCCTCACTCGATAAATAATACTAACTCCCAATTAGAGCTACCAAGCTAAAAAAATAAAAATTAAAAATAAAAATAAAAAAAAAATGCGGAAGGGGAAATTACAAATTTATACAAGTGGTGCCGGGTTGCCTCCCGGTTAGCGCTGGTTTTTACGGTCCCGCTCGACCGGTTTACCTCAATTTGATTAGGTGGAATCGAGAGTGTCGTTGAGGTCCATGGCCTCTACAACACCGACGTACGCACCTTCGTGATAGAGCTTGAGGCGTTGACCATTCACCTTGAATATTTCGCCTTTGTCGGTAGTGAGTGTAACCGACCCGAATTTATTCACTTCAGTGACCGTGAACGATCCAGACCATCGGGATTTAAGTTTCCCGGGAAAGAGTCGAAGTCGGGAATTGAATAAAAGTACCTTATCGCCGACATGGAACTCTCGGGGGATAATGCGCTTATCATGCCATCTTTTGGTCTGCTCCTTATAAATTCTCGCGTTATCATAAGCATGGAGACGGAATTCATCTAATTCGTTCAATTGCATGAGGCGCTTCTCTCCGGCTAGCTTCGGATCGAGATTGAGCTCCCTTAAGGCCCACATAGCCTTAAACTCGAGCTCGACGGGTAGATGGCAAGCCTTGCAAAAACAAGCCTATACGGGGATGTCCCGATAGGAGTCTTGAATGCGGTCCGGTAAGCCCAAAGAGAATCGTCGAGCTTCGAACTCCAATCTTTCCTCGAAGTATGGACAACCTTCTCGAGAATAGACTTGATCTCACGGTTCGAGATCTCGACTTGTCCACTAGTTTGTGGATGGTAAGCTAGCCCGGTACGGTGGTGAACACCGTATTTCTGCAGTAGCTTAGTGAGTTGGCGTTCATGAAAATGTGAACCGCCATCACTAATAATAGCCCGTGGGACCCCAAAACGCGGGAATATTGTCTTCTTAAAGAGCCGGATCACCACGTTGGCATCGTTAGTAGGTGAAGCGATGGCTTCCACCCACTTAGAAACATAATCCACGGCGACCAAAATATACCGATTCCCATAAGAAGAAGGGAACGGTCCTTGATAGTCTATACCCCAAACATGAAATAGTTCTACTTCAAGAATCCCGGTTTGAGGCATTTCGTGTCGCCGAGAAATATTTCCCGTTCGTTGGCATGCGTCGCAAGAACGGATAAAGGTGGTGGCATCCTTGAGAATAGTGGGCCAATAAAAACCCGATTGCATTACCTTTGCGAAGGTCTTCGAAGGACCATGATGTCCACCATAAGGAGAGGAATGGCATCTAGTGAGGATAGAATGTACCTCACTCTCGGGAATACATCTCCTAAATAAACCATCTGCACATTCTCGGAAGAGATACGGGTCGTCCCAGAAATACCTCTTCACGTCATGTAGAAATCGCTTCTTCTGCTGATACTGAAGGTCGGGAGGTAGAGTACCTCCAACTAGGATGTTGGCATAATCAGCAAACCATGGAGTGTCCATGGTGATAGCGAGCAAATGGTCGTCGGGGAATGAATCGTCAATTGGAGCGAGATCCCCACCATCATATCTTAGCCGAGATAGGTGATCGGCTACGACATTCTCGGCCCCGGACTTATCACGGATCTCTAAGTCAAACTCCTGCAGTAATAGGATCCATCTAATAAGTCTCGGTTTGGCCTCCTTCTTCGCTAGAAGGTACTTCAAGGCCGCATGATCTGTATATACTATGACCTTCGAGCCAATGAGATAGGCCCGAAACTTGTCTAGAGCATAAATGATGGCCAATAACTCCTTTTCCGTGGTAGCATAATTGATCTGCGCCATATCTAACGTCCGACTAGCATAGTAGATCGCATGTAAAGCCTTGTCTTTCCTTTGCCCGAGCACGGCTCCTACAGCATAATCGCTAGCATCGCACATAACCTCGAAAGGCAAATCCCAATCGGGAGCTCGGATAATAGGTGCGGAAATGAGAGCCTGCTTAATCCTGTCAAAAGCTCGAGCACACTCGTCAGTAAAAACGAACGGGGCATCCTTGAGGAGCAGCTGAGTCAAGGGTTTGGCAATCTTGGAGAAATCTTGGATGAAACGGCGGTAAAAACCCGCGTGACCAAGAAAACTCCGCACACCCTTAACATTAACGGGGTATGGTAATTGCTCAATCACCTCGACCTTCGCTTTATCCACTTGGATGCCGCGTTCGGACACTAAATGACCCAAAACGACTCCCTCGGTCACCATGAAGTGACATTTCTCCCAGTTTAAGACCAAATTGGTCTCCTCACAACGTTGCAAGACCCGTGTAAGATTAAGTAAGCATGCATCATAATCAGTGCCATATACACTGAAATCATCCATGAAGACTTCCATGACAGACTCGATAAGGTCCGAAAATATGGACATCATACAACGTTGGAAATTGGCCGGGGCATTACAAAGGCCAAAAGGCATCCTTCGGTATGCGAAGGTGCCGTAGGGACAGGTGAAAGTTGTTTTCTCCTGGTCGTCTGGGTGAATTGGGATTTGGAAAAATCCCGAGTAGCCATCTAAGTAGCAGAAGTACTTATGGCAAGCAAGACGCTCTAGCATCTGGTCAATGAAGGGGAGGGGGAAATGGTCTTTCCTCGTAGCTACGTTCAGCTTACGATAGTCAATGCACATCCTCCATCCAGTCACTAATCGAGTAGGAATAAGTTCATTCCTCTCGTTCGTGATAACCGTGGTCCCACCCTTCTTAGGGACCACTTGGACTGGACTGACCCATTTAGAGTCGGAAATGGGGTAGATGATGCCGGCATCTAGGAGTTTCATAACCTCCTTCCTAACCACATCTTGCATGTTCGGGTTCAACCTACGTTGTCCTTGAATGGATGGTCTTACTCGATTCTAATTTTGATACTCGTCATATCCCATATTCAATTAATAAATCGATATGGAATATTAGAGCGGAAACTTGAAGAAAATAATGTAAGTCGCTTTAAATTAACTAAGACGATATAGATTTTCTCCGCGTTTATAGTGTCGTAATTCTAACGAATTGGATGACAACTATTTTAGCATCAACGAAAATTGCGTTAGTTAAATTGTTTGACTAAATCGTTAGATTCGACATCCAATTATTAAATTGGTATCGAATCTAATAGATCGACGCTTGAATTAAAAAAACTCGACTTGATTCCCTCCGCATCCTGACATCGTAATTAATTCTTGCGAATTGTTTGATGTCGGATCCGCATCAAAATGTTTCGACTCAACTTGAATAAAAAAAAACGCGAATTAAAAAAAAGGGTTTTAGAAATCGATGTATGCGATATTGATGCCGACGCGACGAAAATAGAAACGACTTTGTTGACGTGGACTCGCTTCAACAATCAAGCATTCGGGGTGTCGGGATAAGCGACCGTCCGCGTCGGATGAAACATCCTTGCATTCGTGTTTTCTTATCCCGTCATCCCTCATATTCGACACAAATTAACGAGTACTTTAATGTTTTATATTAAAGATATTAACGATATTATACGCGATAACAAAAAAACAACGACGACACGGACGACGCGCGAGGAAGAGAACAAGAGAAGAAGAGTCGGGAAGATTACACCCTCAACCTACATGTTCTTGTTGTCGGACGGGACTCTCTAGTTATGGCTAGCACGGGAGTATCGACATGTAGGTTAAGTTATGGTGATTAGGGTTCGTATTCCTAGATGCTAGGGTTAGGGTTTGAGTGTATAGGATTAGTATAGATTAAGGATTGCTTAGGGTTGAATAGGGTGAAAAAGGTGTGCCCATGTTGCATGCATGAGAGTGCTTATATAGGCATTGCCTATGCACCCCGTCTAGGGATACTCGACCGAGTAGCACCCTGACTCGGTCGAGTGGCCCAATCAATCGAATTCGGGCTTATTACAGGGCCCACTCGATCGAGTGGGCTGACGCTCGATCGAGTGGGTCAGTCGCAGTGCATGGGTCCGGTTTTTTGGACTGCGATTTGGATATAATGTGGGTTTTGTACTTGGACTGGACAAATGACACTTGAATGGCTGTTTTTTATGTTTCGGAACGGCTTTGACCGGGGTTTGACCCAATCGCTGAAAGTCGGTTTTATTTCCGGTGTCGGTTTTGATCCAAATTAGTCTTATTTGATTGGAAACGACCTACTGGGCCTAAATTTGAGGTTGGTTTTGTGAGATTTGTACTCCGTAAGTGCTTAAGCCAACAACTAATGGTTTCGAGCCCATATCCGAGCGCGTAGAAACACATTTGCGTCCGATCATCATCGGGTGTTTTTTGGAAACTGCTATAGACACCTGGCGGTCAAAATTGTGGACATGACATAGGTCCACCCCGATGCGGCCTCGCGCGGGATTGGGGAGGCGAATGAATCTTCATATGAGAATAGATCGAATTGAAATTTAAATCGAAGTGGAGTCGCCACCGAACTTTGTGGGAGTTCTGGCCCGTTCGAACCCACTCTATGTCGTAGTGCGCCATGCACAAAGTATGGCCCATTTCCGATCTCAGACTTTAATGGGTTCGTCCCTTTGCATTTGATTCCGATACCGACGTTATCGTATATTGTGTATTGAATGACTCTCGTGCGCCAACGGTTTCGGGCATCCGGAAACCGAGGTTCTGAGTAAGGGGTGAGGGTACGTGTTGGGAAGTTCACAAAGACCACCCAACCCCGCCCGCACATTGGCGGCCTCTTTTAAGATATCGAATGACTTTCTAATACGCGTGCTAGTAAAACGATGAGATGATATGTGATAAGCTAGTCGTACACCTATCAAAGATAACCAACTTAGGTGTAACTAAAAATATAGCTAGGGAAGTCAGGATCGTATCCACAAGGAGACAAATAAATTCTACTCGTAATTAAAGTTTATCTAAGTAACCAAATCGGGGGGGGGGGGGGGGGTTTGTGTTTAACTAATCTAAAAGTAGTGAAGGAAAGAGAATTAAAAGTGAAGAAATAACTAAAATAAAATAAGATGAATAAATATATGGAGAGAAAACTAGGATTGTCGGTTCACTACGAATCTCATATGGTAACGGTCTAAATCACAGGTCTGTCGCAGATATTGGTCTAAGGGGTATTGAAAAGGTCCGCTATTCACCCTAGCATGCGTCTAAAGGCTTCCGATCTTATTAGGGAAAACTAATGTATTGTAGCAGGTCTAACTTTTACCAGGCTTCCGATCTTAGGTTCAAGTTTACCGAATTCAATTAATCAATCATGCGCATTAACTGACTAATCGCAATTATATGCTACAATTGACAACTCAGACACAAAATCATTGACAGATCTATAAATTATTTAGAGACCACATTCAATTCGCAGATCCCCTAAATCCTAGCGAGGGAAAATTAGCTACTCATAATTAAATTAAGAACAACAAGATTAATAAAAGATTTTACTAGATTAGACGTGATGAATAATAATAAATTTGCGACAAGCATAAAACAAATAATTAAATACGAGGAATAATAACAATCAAGAATGAACAAGAAGGATTAAATAAAATTACCAAAAGGAACGAAGGCAATTCGAATCCGAAATTCTTACAATAACCGAGTTCTTAGAGGAAGAAACTAAACTAGGAGTAGTCGTTAAGAGAATGAGAAAAGAGATAAAAGTAGAGAAGAATAAGGTTGAGAAGTTGTGAAGAAGTGAAGTCTAATGTGGCTGAAAAGCCCTATTTATACCACTTAAATGAGTTAAAAACTGTTTAGGAAACTCCTTTGTGTTTAGGAAATTTCTTGCTGATCACGAAACCTGCCCGCGGTCCAGGGAATAGTCGGCCGACTATTGTAATAGTCGGTCGACTAATCATTTATCAATTTGATCTCTGCAGCTCCAGAATAGTCGGCCGACTATTGTAATAGTCGGTCGACTATCGTCATGGTCGGCCGAGTATCTTAGTAGTCGGTCGACTATCGCTCGTTTCAGCGAACAGCTCCTTCCAGCTTCGTTCTCGCCCGGTTTTGGTTCGTTTTAGCTCCCTAGTCTTCCGTTTCTGCAAAATGACAATACAACCACAAAGTAGCCAATTCGGGGCAAAATAATAGTTTTCACTATTCAATAAACACGAAAATGCGCGTATAAAAGGTATAAAAAGTGTATATAAAATACGCGCATCAATATGGAAGCGTTGTTTTCCCTAAGCATGCGAAAAATTGAATGGGTTGCTATGTCGATTTAATGCAACTAAAACTAACGTCAAAGTTAATTTAGCATGCGGGTTCATTTTAGTATAATAAAATAAACAATGGAAAAAAAAAGATCGAAAAGACATGAACAAACAAGTTAGTAACGGTATAACGATAATAACAGTTTGCGAAAATATAGAATAATATTAGATGATGCATGGTTTTGAAAAGGAATATTTCACGTGATAGATTTGACACGTGTTGACCTAAGTCATAAAAAAAGGTATTATCGAGACTAGAAGAGCGATGTGGGACTCACGGAATTTGTCGTGATGAGGCCACTCGATCGAGTCATTGACGGACTCGACCGAGTGGTCCTCGAAAGAAGCATAAGTCCCATATTTTAGACCCTACTCGATCAAGTTATTGACGAACTCGACCGAGTACGCTGCCACTCGATCGAGTCATTGCGAGCCTCGATCGAGTCATTGCGAGCCTCGACCGAGTGGTGGTCGAAAAAGCATTCTGTCTCGTTTTTCGGGGTGCCATTCGACCGAGTGTGCTAGGCACTCGATTGAGTGCCCCCTGTACGAACTAGGGTTCTCCTCGTAATTTATTATTGATTGCGAGATTGCTTTTCGATTTTGAATAGGCCGTTGATTCTGCCGAATCAAGCATAAATATTACTCCCTCTCTTCATAACCAAACACATCACTTCTCATTTTGCCACTATTCACAAGTCAAGAGAATTTTTGATATTCTCGACAATCTAGAAAGTAAAATATAGTCATGTGGGATCTTGTTTGATTCATGTTTATGAGTAGAGTAGGAATATCACATTTTTAGAATTTTTAGTAATGTAAAATGAAAGATATTGAAGGCATAAAACGTGTCTCGGCAAATGTGAAAAAGCAAATGGTGTGCTTGGTTATGAAGGGAGGGAGTATATAATTTATGCTCGATTCGGATTTTGATAAATCGTTGATTTTGTTGAATCAGGTATAAATATTATGGGATTTATACTCGATTCTAATTTTGATACTCGTCATATCCCATATTCAATTATTAAATCGATATGGAATATTAGAGTGAAAACTTGAAGAAAATAATGTAAGTCGCTTTAAATTAACTAAGACAATATAGATTTTCTCCGCGTTTATAGTGTCGTAATTCTAACGAATTGGATGACAACTATTTTAGCATGAACGAAAATCGCGTTAGTTAAATTATTTGACTAAATCGTTAGATTCGACATCTAATTATTGAATTGGTATCGAATCTAATAGATCGACGCTTGAATTAAAAAAACTCGACTTGATTCCCTCCGCATTCTGACATCATAATTAATTCTTGCGAATTGTTTGATGTCGGATCTGCATCAAAAGATTTCGACTCAACTTGAATAAAAAAACGCGAATTAAAAAAAAGGGTTTTAGAAATCGATGTATGCGATATTGATGCCGACGCGACAAAAATAGGAACGACTTTGTGGACGTGGACTCGCTTTAACAATCAAACATTCGGGGTGTCGGGATAAGCGACCGGCCGCGTCGGATGAAACATCCTTGCATTCGTGTTTTCTTATCCCGTCATCCCAAATATTTGACACGAATTAGCGAGTACTTTAATGTTTTATATTAAAGATATTAGACGCGATAACAAAAAGACAACGACGACGGACGACGACACAGACGACACGCGAGGAAGAGAACGAGAGAAGAAGAGTCGGGAAGATTGCACCCTCAACCTACATGTTCTTGTTCTCGGACGGGACTCTCTAGTTATGGCTAGCACGGGAGTATCGACATGTAGGTTAAGTTATGGTGATTAGGGTTCGTATTCCTAGATGCTAGGGTTAGGGTTTGAGTGTATAGGATTAGTATAGATTAAGGATTGCTTAGGGTTGAATAGGGTGAAAAAGGTGTGTCCAAATTGCATGCATGAGGGTGCTTATATAGGCATTGGCTATGCACCCCGTCTAGGGATACTCGACCGAGTAGCACCCTGACTCGGTCGAGTGGCCCAATCAATCGCAGTCGGGCTTGTTACAGGGCCCACTCGATCGAGTGGGCTGACGCTCGATCAAGTGGGTCAGTCGCAGTGCATGGGTCCGGTTTTTTAGACTGCGGTTTGGATATTATGTGGGTTTTGTACTTGGACTGGACTTATGATACTTGAATGGCTGTTTTTTATGTTTCAGAACGGCTTTGACCGGGGTTTGACCCAATCGCTAAAAGTCGGTTTTATTTCCGGTGTCGGTTTTGACCCAAATTAGTCTTATTTGATTGGAAACGACCTACTGGGCCTGAATTTGAGGTTGGTTTTGTGAGATTTGTACTCCGTAAGTGCTTAAGCCAATACTTAATGGTTTCGAGCCCATATACAAGCGCGTAGAAACACATTTGCATCCGATCATCATAGGGTGTTTTTTCGAAACTGCTATAGACACCTGCCAGTCAAAATTATGGACATGACATAGGTCCACCCCTACGCGGCCTCACGCGAGTTTAGGGAGGCGAATGAATCTCCATATGAGAATGGATCGAGTTGAAATTTAAATCGAAGTGGAGTCGCCACCGAACTTTGTGGAAATTCGGGCCCGTTTGAACCCACTCTATGTCGTAGTGGGCCATGCACAAAGTACGGCCCATTTTTGATCTCAGACTTTAATGGGTTCGTCCCTTTGCATTTGATACCGATACCGACGTTATCGGATATCGTGTATTGAATGACTCTCGTGCGCCAACGGTTTCGGGCATCCGGAAACCGAGGTTCTAAGTAAGGGGTGAGGGTACGTGTTGGGAAGTTCACAAAGAACACCCAACCCCGCCCGCACATTGGCGGCCTCTAATAAGATATCGAATGACTTTCTAATACGCGTGCTAGTAAAACGATGAGATGATATGCAAGCGTTGTTTTCCCTAAGCATGCGAAAAATTGAATGGGTTGCTATGTCGATTTAATGCAACTAAAACTAACGTCAAAGTTATATTTAGCATGCGGGTTCATTTTAGTTTAATAAAATAAACAATGGAAAAAAAAAAGATCGAATAGACATGAACAAACAAGTTAGTAACGGTATAACGATAATACTAGTTTGCGAAAATATAGAATAATATAAGATGATGCATGGTTTTGAAAAGGAATATTTCACGTGATAGATTTGACACGTGTTGACCTAAGTCATAAAAAAAGGTATTATCGAGACTAGAAAAGCGATGTGGGACTCACGGAATTTGTCGTGATGAGGCCACTCGATCGAGTCATTGACGGACTCGACCGAGTGGTCCTCGAAAGAAGCTTCTGTCCCGTATTTTAGACCCTACTCGATCGAGTTATTGACGAACTCGACCGAGTACGCTGCCACTCGATCGAGTCATTGCGAGACTCGACCGAGTGGTGGTCGAAAAAGCATTATGTCTCGTTTTTCGGGGTGCCATTCGACCGAGTGTGCTAGGCACTCGATCGAGTGCCCCCTGTACGAACTAGGGTTTGCCTCGTAATTTATTATTGATTGCGAGATTGCTTTTCGATTTTGAATAAGCCGTTGATTCTGCCGAATCAGGCATAAATATTACTCCCTCCCTTCATAACCAAACACACCACTTCTCATTTTGCCACTATTCACAAGTCAAGAGAATTTTCGATATTCTCGACAATCTAGAAAGTAAAATATAGTCATGTGGGATTTTGTTTGATTCATCTTTATGAGTAGAGTAGGAATATCATATTTTTAGAATTTTTAGTAATGTAAAATGAAAGATATTGAAGGCATAAAACATGTCTCGGCAAATGTGAAAAAGCAAATGGTGTGTTTGGTTATGAAGGGAGGGAGTATATAATTTATGCTCGATTCGGATTTTGATAAATCGTTGATTTTGTTGAATCGGGTATAAATATTATGGGATTTATACTCGATTCTAATTTTGATACTCGTCATATCCCATATTCAATTATAAAATCGATATGGAATATTAGAGCGGAAACTTGAAGAAAATAATGTAAGTCGCTTTAAATTAACGAAGACGATATAGATTTTCTCCGCGTTTATAGTGTCGTAATTCTAACGAATTGGATGACAACTATTTTAGCATCAACGAAAATTGCGTTAGTTAAATTATTTGACTAAATCGTTAGATTCGACATCCAATTATTAATTTGGTATCGAATTTAATAGATCGACGCCTGAATTAAAAAAACTCGACTTGATTCCCTCCGCATCCTGACATCATAATTAATTCTTGCGAATTGTTTGATGTCGGATCTGCATCAAAAGATTTCGACTCAACTTGAATAAAAAAACGCGAATTAAAAAAAAGGGTTTTAGAAATCGATGTATGCGATATTGATGCCGACGCGACGAAAATAGAAACGACTTTGTTGACGTGGACTCGCTTCAACAATCAAGCATTCGGGGTGTCGGGATAAGCGACCGTCCGGGTCGGATGAAACATCCTTGCATCCGTGTTTTCTAATCCTGTCATCCCTCATATTCGACACGAATTAACGAGTACTTTAATGTTTTATATTAACGATATTAACGATATTATACGCGATAACAAAAAAACAACGACGACACGGACGACGCGCGAGGAAGAGAACGAGAGAAGAAATGTCGGGAAGATTGCACCCTCAACCTACATGTTCTTGTTCTCGGACGGGACTCTCTAGTTATGGCTAGCACGGGAGTATCGACATGTAGGTTAAGTTATGGTGATTAGGGTTCGTATTCCTAGATGCTAGGGTTAGGGTTTGAGTGTATAGGATTAGTATAGATTAAGGATTGCTTAGGGTTGAATAGGGTGAAAAAGGTGTGCCCATGTTGCATGCATGAGGGTGCTTATATAGGCATTGGCTATGCACCCCGTCTAGGGATACTCGACCGAGTAGCACCCTGACTCGGTCGAGTGGCCCAATCAATCGCAGTCGGGCTTGTTACAGGGCCCACTCGATCGAGTGGGCTGACGCTCGATTAAGTGGGTCAGTCGCAGTGGGTCCGGTTTTTTAGACTGCGGTTTGGATATTATGTGGGTTTTGTACTTGGACTGGACTTATGACACTTGAATGGCTGTTTTTTATGTTTCGGAACGGCTTTGACCGGGGTTTGACCCAATCGCTAAAAGTCGGTTTTATTTCCGGTATCGGTTTTGACCCAAATTAGTCTTATTTGATTGGAAACGACCTACTGGGCCTGAATTTGAGGTTGGTTTTGTGAGATTTGTACTCCGTAAGTGCTTAAGCCAACAACTAATTGTTTCGAACCCATATCCGAGCGCGTAGAAACACATTTGCGTCCTATCATCATCGGGTGTTCTTTGGAAACTGCTATAGACACCTGGCAATCAAAATTGTGGACATGACATAGGTCCACCCCGACGCGGCCTCGCGCAGGTTTGGGGAGGCGAGTGAATCTCCATATGAGAATGGATCGAATTGAAATTTAAATCGAAGTGGAGTCGCCTCCGAACATTGTGGGAGTTCGGGCCCGTTCGAACCCACTCTATGTCGTAGTGGGCCATGCACAAAGTATGGCCCATTTCCGATCTCAGACTTTAATGTGTTCGTCCCTTTGCATTTGATACCGATACCGACGTTATCGGATATTGTGTATTGAATGACTCTCGTGCGCCAACGGTTTCGGGCATCCGGAAACCAAGGTTCTGAGTAAGGGGTGAGGGTTTGTGTTGGGAAGTTCACAAAGAACACCCAACCCCGCCCGCACATTGGCGGCCTCTACTAAGATATCGAATGACTTTCTAATACGCGTGCTAGTAAAACGATGAGATGATATGTGATAAGCTAGTCGTACACCTATCAAAGATAACCAACTTAGGTCTAACTAAAAATATAGCTAGGGAAGTCAGGATCGTATCCACAAGGAGACAAATAAATTCTACTCGTAATTAAAGTTTATCTAAGTAACCAAATCGGGGGGTTTTGTTTTTGTGTGTAACTAATCTAAAAGTAGTGACGGAAAGAGAATTAAAAGGGAAGAAATAACTAAAATAAAATAAGATGAATAAAGATGAATAAATATATAGAGATAAAACTAGGATTGTCGGTTCACTACGAATCTCATATGGTCACGGTCTAAATCACAGGTCTGTCGCAGATATTGGTCTAAGGGGTATTGAAAAGGTCATTCTGGTCCGCTATTCACCCTAGCATGCGTCTAAAGGCTTCCGATCTTATTAGGGAAAACTAATGTATTGTAGCAGGTCTAACTTTTACCAGGCTTCCGATCGTAGGTTCAAGTTTACCGAATTCAATTAATCAATCATGCGCATAAACTGACTAATCGCGATTATATGCTACAATTGACAACTCAGACACAAAATCATTGACAGATCTATAAATCATTTAGCGACCACATTCAATTCGCAGATCCCCTAAATCCTAGCGAGGGAAAATTAGCTACTCATAATTAAATTAAGAACAACAAGATTAATAAAAGATTATACTAGATTAGACGTGATGAATAATAATAAATTTGCGACAAGCATAAAACAAATAATTAAATACGAGGAATAATAACAATCAAGAATGAAGAAGAAGGATTAAATAAAATTACCAAAAGGAACGAAGGCGATTCGAATCCGAAATTCTTACAATAACCGAGTTCTTAGAGGAAGAAACTAAACTAGGAGTAGTCTTTTAGAGAATGAGAAAAGAGATAAAAGTAGAGAAGAATAAGGTTGAGAAGTTGTGAAGAAGTGAAGTCTAATGTGGCTGAAAAGCCCTATTTATACCAATTAAATGAGTTAAAAACTGTTTAGGAAACTCCTTTGTGTTTAGGAAATTTCTTGCTGATCACGAAACCTGCCCGCGGTCCAGGGAATAGTCGGCCGACTATTGTAATAGTCGGTCGACTAATCATTTATCAACTTGATCTCTGCAGCTCCAGAATAGTCGGCCGACTATTGTAATTGTCGGTCGACTATCGTCATGGTCGGCCGACTATCTTAATAGTCGGTCGACTATCGCTCGTTTCAGCGAACAGCTCCTTCCAGCTTCGTTCTGGCCCGGTTTTGGTTCGTTTTAGCTCCCTTGTCTTCCGTTTCTGCAAAATGACAATACAACCACAAAGTAGCCAATTTTTGGCAAAATAATAGTTTTCACTATTCAATAAACACGAAAATGCGCGTATAAAAGGTATAAAAAGTGTATATAAAATACGCGCATCAATATGCAAGCGTTGTTTTCCCTAAGCATGCGAAAAATTGAATGGGTTGCTATGTCGATTTAATGTAACTAAGACTAACGTCAAAGTTAATTTAGCATGCGGGTTCATTTTAGTATAATAAAATAAATAATGGAAAAAAAAAAGATCGAAAAGACATGAACAAACAAGTTAGTAACGGTATAACGATAATAACAGTTTGCGAAAATATAGAATAATATTAGATGATGCATGGTTTTGAAAAGGAATATTTCACGTGATAGATTTGACACGTGTTGACCTAAGTCATAAAAAAAGGTATTATCGAGACTAGAAGAGCGATGTGGGACTCACGGAATTTGTCGTGATGAGGCCACTCGATCGAGTCATTGACGGACTCGACCGAGTGGTCCTCGAAAGAAGCTTATGTCCCGTATTTTAGACCCTACTCGATCGAGTTATTGACGAACTCGACCGAGTACGCTGCCACTCGGTCGAGTATCCCTAGACGGGGTGCATAGCCAATGCCTATATAAGCACTCTCATGCATGCAATTTGGACACACCTTTTTCACCCTATTCAACCCTAAGCAGTCCTTAATCTATACTATTCCTATACACTCAAACCCTAACCCTAGCATCTAGGAATACGAACCCTAATCACCATAACTTAACCTACATGTCGATACTCCCGTGCTAGCCATAACTAGAGAGTCCCGTCCGAGAACAAGAACATGTAGGTTGAGGGTGCAATCTTCCCGACTCTTCTTCTCTCGTTCTCTTCCTCGCGCGTCGTCTGTGTCGTCGTCCGTCGTCGTTGTCTTTTTGTTATCGCGTCTAATATCTTTAATATAAAACATTAAAGTACTCGCTAATTCGTGTCAAATATTTGGGATGACGGGAAAAGAAAACACGAATGCAAGGATGTTTCATCCGACGCGGCCGGTCGTTTATCCCGACACCCCGAATGTTTGATTGTTAAAGCGAGTCCACGTCCACAAAGTCGTTTCTATTTTTGTCGCGTCGGCATCAATATCGCATACATCGATTTCTAAAACCCTTTTTTTTAATTCGCGTTTTTTTATTCAAGTTGAGTCGAAATCTTTTGATGCAGATCCGACATCAAACAATTCGCAAGAATTAATTATGATGTCAGAATGCGGAGGGAATCAAGTCGAGTTTTTTTAATTCAAGCGTCGATCTATTAGATTCGATACCAATTCAATAATTAGATGTCGAATCTAACGATTTAGTCAAATAATTTAACTAACGCGATTTTCGTTGATGCTAAAATAGTTGTCATCCAATTCGTTAGAATTACGACACTATAAACGCGGAGAAAATCTATATTGTCGTAGTTAATTTAAAGCGACTTACATTATTTTCTTCAAGTTTTCGCTCTAATATTCCATATCGATTTAATAATTGAATATGGGATATGACGAGTATCAAAATTAGAATCGAGTATAAATCCCATAATATTTATACCCGATTCAACAAAATCAACGATTTATCAAAATCCGAATCGAGCATAAATTATATACTCCCTAGACGACGATAACAAAAAGACAACGACGACGACAACCACAAAGTAGCCAATTCGGGGCAAAATAATAGTTTTCACTATTCAATAAACACGAAAATGCGCGTATAAAAGGTATAAAAAGTGTATATAAAATACGCGCATCAAATCTCCCCAAACCAAACCCTTGCTTGTCCTCAAGCAAGCACAAAACGATAACTCAATCCTAATAGAATGTATATAGCTCATAGCGGAATATGCTCCAGAGTCACCAAACCAATGCGTAACGATTGAAATAAATGTAAACAACCACATACAACAAGCTTGACCAATGACAACAGTACCGAACCTTCAACCTTGCAAGACTCGTCTATGCCGGACTCTCACGGATCTCTCATCACACAAATCGGGTAATATTGTGAGTTTATGTAAAAATGGAAAAACAAAGCACTCACCTAAACTGCGACCTACAAGAACATGCATGCAATCTAACATGAAATTAATCTCCATCAACCGTACATACGCATTCTTATCGGAAAAAGACACGTGCCAAGGACTTACATATGGTATAAAGTGAGGTTAATCGGGTAAGAAGGGGCAAAACGATGTGGATATGTGGAGGTAAAAGCCAAGCTAGTACAACTACAATCAACATAAAATTCATTCCGTTCTCACCAAACTCTAGTCGAAAAAATTAGGCAAAATAACAAGCGCCTTATAAAAACCGCTTCTCACCAAAAACTATGAAATTAGAGAGATCAATTCTTTTCTCATAGCAAAAACACATTCTTCTTCTAGTTTCACTTCATTTTTTCTTTTCTTCATGTTTCCTTTCTTTTTTTTTTCTTTCTCATTCAAGATTTTTTTTTTCATTGATTTTTTTTTTCTTTTCAACCCCTTTTTTTTTCAATTCCCCCCCTATTTTTTCAATCATCACGGTACCACAATCAACCCGGAAAAAACAATTCCGTCCAACTAATCTACTAGCTTGACTAGGGTAGGCAATATATGGCATGTTAACATGGAAAGTCGGCAAGTGCCTGATTTAGCTGTACCGTTGCCATCCGGTGACACAACTCATTAAGCGTTCCAGGGACCGCCGCTTGGTCGAGGACCGCAGGTGTAACATATGGCGGAGGAGGCACAAAGTGGGCAGGATACGCAGGCACATCAGAATAATCAGTATATGGATATGCATAAGGAGGCCGTGGTGGGACCGAAGGTCCAGCCGCAAAAGATGGTCTATGTGATGCATGGTTAGTCGATCGGCCACCCCCTCGAGATTGTCGAGGAGGTCGGGACGGTCCACCCGTCTCGGGTGCGAAGTGTGTCGGGGTCTGAAGATCCCTCCTAAGTGGTAGCAAATAGGAGGGATACGGTGGAGGGTCCCGTTCATGACCAAAGGGGAGATAGGGGAAGGGGGTAAGAGGTGGTAGATTGTAAGGAAGTATAACCGACTCATCCTTAGCTATGCGCCAACGCAAATCGGGACCTAGCCAATGAAGACTCCTAAGGACAGAAAAGTTCAAAAGATGACTCTCGAGTAGCGTCGCAGGTGAAAGATCGTGTCCTATAGGTTCCTCCCCATACGGGAAGTCCGGAAATAGCCTACGACCGATGTGGGAAACGAAACCCCCACAATGAATGACAGAAATAAGCCCATTTCCGATATGTTGGAAATGGTGGGCAACAAGGGCGGCCACATTCATGACATATGGCCGCTCGCTATCGATGTTTAGATAGCCCGCTAGACTCTCTAACTCATCAGCATTAACATTGTTCGGCTCAGTACGTCCGTAAATGGTGCACCCTATCAAACGAAGCCAGTATCGGATGGCCGGGTGATGGACTTCGTTGCCCCGCTTACGACCCGTATTACGATCAGTAATGCAAGACCAGATTTCATTGGCTAGACGGCGAGGGGGATGTATTGAGTCCCCTTCGCTAGTGACACCTAAAAGCTTACCGAACTCGCGAACGGTCCTAGAAAAACTCGTGTTAAAGAGTCTGAAAAATATGCATGGTGTGTCCCATTTCATGTCACTAAAAATATTGAAACTACTAAAAAATTCTAGAGTAAGACCCTTATACGTGAATTCAAGCATATAAATTAGTCCACTCATACCAGTGCCATTAAGTAAGTCAACAACAGGCTGATAAATGCCTAACCTGCCCAAGAGCTCACGTTCTAGAAACCGTGTCGGGGTTACCTTAAGAGCTGCCAACTGGACAAAATGCTCCCTCTGATCAGCCGAGGCAAACTGAATGTTTGGATATTCCGGTATGCTCTCCTCGGGAAATGGAACGAGCTCCTGAGTTGGCGCTGACTCCCGGCTAATGTCGGTCCAACGTCTTGTGCTCCCCGGCGTTGACTTTTTGCATCCATTTTGACCTGAAATAGGAAAAATCAGACTACTGTACTATTCACAAAAAAAAAACCCAAATCAATTGAAATCAAAACCCTAATTTCATAGCGGAAATTTGGGTAAAAACACTATAATGTGGATGAAATCAACAAATTTGGGTAAATAATATGAGTAATAGCATAAATCTGAGACAAACTAAATCGATAATATGTAATCAGGCCTGAAAACACACTCTGAACAACCTTGGCAGAAACCCAGCAATCGCGAAACAGAATCGCCCGATAGACACGATAGTCGTCCGACTATCGGAATAGTCGTCCGACTATCAGAATAGTCACCCGACTATTCTGATGGGCGGCGACTCCGACGAACGGCGTACAGCAGACCGCGAAAAAGTTAGACGGAAAAAAAGAAGGCAAATCTGAGAAAACTTACTTGAATGGTTGGAAAGTAGTTGCAACTTCAAAAGGGACAAGAAACTAGCAAGGATGAAAAGATTTAGAGAAGAAAAAAAAAATGGAGAGAAGAAGATGGGTATGGAGGTTGAAGATGAAGATTTGAATGAATAGGTGATAAGTGTAGTTTGTAGTGCCTTTTTCACTATGTTTTGGTCCCATTTCCTTGTGGAATCGCTCCTTGGGAGCGATTTATGGGCTTCTTATGCTTCCTTTAGTTCGTTTCAGGTTCCCGAGACCGGTTTGGAGGAGTAGGAGCGATTCCGACTCTATACATACACATTTTGGAGCCAACGGAGTAAAGAAATGATGACTCGATGCCTTGGAATCGATCCCGAGACCTTGGGGTCCAATCCCGAGCCTCTGAGACCCGATCCCGAGTCCCGAGATTCGATGGGAAGCCCATGAGAGGCAAGGAGGGACCAAAAAGCTCTTATGGAAAGCCTACAAGATCCATCCCGTTCGGGATGGCCTCATCCCGTTCGGGATGGGGTGCGCTTTGGAGAGTGCTGCTGTGGGTCCGTCCCGATCGGAACCAAACCCGTCCCGGTCGGGATGACAGGCCGTCCCGGTCGGGATGATCCGTCCCGGTCGGGACCGTGATGCTGCTGCACGACTTCTTTTCTTTTCTTCTCCTTCACTCTTGTACCCATATATATACTCCCTTCTTGTAATGTTTAGACATCTTATCATAGTTTAGCATTCCTTAAGCCTCTCTAAAACCCTAAAACCCTAGATTTACTTTCACTCATTAGTTTTAATCTTCCTTTAATCTTAGTTAATCTTTAATTAGTTAATCTTTGAAATTAGATCTTGTATTAAGAAGTTCTTGAAGATTGTTCCAAGATTGACAACCTTGGGATTCTATTTGGGTTCTTATTTATACAAGATTGCATCTTTTCATCTCCATAGTGTTGGTATAATCATCTCTACTCTTAATCTTGTTTATTTAATCTAGTTTGAATCTTTTCATATTGTTATTGTTATTATTCTTGTTATTCATTATGGATGTTTGGTTTGTGAGTTTGTTTTCTCTTATGATTGTTAGTTTGACCATGATAATGAGTGAGTAGTGATCTTGTGGGGTTATTAGGGGGAATAGGAGTAGATTATGGATGATTAGGGTTGATTGAGGGAAAAGAGTGAAACTTTGTTGTTAGTCAAATGTAGGCACTCTATGTGTTTGTTGATATGCTTGTATGAGTTGTAGTGGCCATGCTTCCCATACTTGTGCTCATCTTCTCATTGATTGTCTATTATGTGAAAATGTTGAGAATAGTTTAGTCGCGAGAGCGCGGACTAGGGTCTAAGTTGCGAGAGCCCGGACCCACCTTGGCATCGGTTTAAGTTGCGAGAGCCCGGACCGACCCTAGCAACTAGGAGACACCTATACCCTTGATCACCCGAATTACCCTTCTACTCCTATGAACCCGACCTACCCCACTTCCTTCCATATTTGAGTTCATCTTCTTAGTTAGCCATAGTTTACTCTAGTTTACTTGTTAGTCCATCATTAGTCTAGTTCCCACTTCTCCTCCACCATAGTTTTCCATTTATCGCTTCTTTGTGTTTGTTTGGTAATCTAGTCTCGTTGTAGGCCGACCTAGTCTAAACCTTGATATACCGTCCTCGTGGATACGATCCCGACTTGCCCTAGCTGCCCACTAGGTGTAATCGGTAGTTTATTGACGGTTAGGGACGTGACAAATCCCTACCATCAATTTGGCGTCGTTGCCGGGGACAGTGCATTGTTTAGACTTAGTTTGCTTATTTCTAGACTTTGTTACCCTTCTTCGTGTTCTCCCATCTTCTCTTGTTAATATTTTATAGTTTTTCTTCTTTTCTTAGCTTTCTTTTCTCTTTTTCTCTAGTTGTGCTTGTTTATTGTCGTTGCCTAGTGCCCACAAAGCACTAGGTGTTCTCACGTTTGTTTTAGTCTGTAGTGTATGCCTAGGAGGGGAGGCGACTTCTATCTCTTTAATCCAGAGCCGGAGAGACTCTTTCGAGCCTTTAGCCAACGGACGATTAATCGGGTTAGGATCTCTCAACCAAGTGCAAGCAATACTCATCAAGGGCAAGCTCAAGAAGCCGACTTTAGCTAGTCACATCGAGAGACGGCCGAAGGGAGTTTCATTAACCCTTTTGGTGATTCTTGTTCTCCTAGTTCCCCCTCTTCATCTACATCAACACCGTCTACACCACCATCTTCTCCCTTATATCCAAGAATGCCTAAGTTTTCCTCTCACTCCACATTCACCGAGGATGTCTTGCCGGGACCGAGTGCATTACCGGAAGCCTACACCGGGAATTTTGTGGCAAAGACCCAATTTATCCAACTCGTAGAGAGGAGCCCATTTAGTGGTTTGCCCACCGAAGACCCGCACCAACACATGGAGACCTTGTCCGATTATTGTGACGCTATATCTCAAACCGGGGTTACTCAAGATCAAATTCGTTGGGTACTTTTCCCGCTCTCTCTTAATGGAAAAGCGAAGCAATGGATCAAGAGTCTCGATAGGGCAACCATGGGTATCGACACTTGGAAAAAGCTTGCCTTGGCGTTCTACCAAAAGTTTTACCCTCTGGAAAAGATCAATTTGCTTAGGGCCTCCATCACCGGGTTCCAACAAAGGGATGAAGAGAGCCTATATGAAGCTTGGGAGCGGTTTAAGTCTTTGGTAAGATCGTGCCCTCATCATGGACTCTCACAATGGTTCTTGGTGCAACAATTTTGGAATGGTCTTTATGAGGACTCGAGAGCTATTCTTAACATGGGCTCCAATGGTAGGTTCACCGAGGTCGATGACGACCAAACTTGGGCGAGAATCGAAGAGATGGTGGTGCATAATTCGCAATACTCTAGGCCTAGGAAGGCACATCGAGGAGGCATACATGAGGTCGATGCTATCACCAAATTAAGCATTGACCTTGGAGCTCAATTGAAAACACACATGGAGACTATTGACAAGAAGCTCCAAAGCCACCTCGACCAAGTCCAAGGCACTAGTTCCTCCCACCATCAACCGATTCAAGAAGTGAATGCTTTGGGATTTGCACCTCCTTTGCCCTATTTTGGGATGTGAGACACTTGTGGAATCGTTGGTCATGACCCTATGAATTGTAGAGGGAGTATTGAGCAAGTGAACGCCTTTCAAGCGTTCAAGCAAGGTGCCTCCTACTCTAATCAATACCAAGCTTCCAATCAAGTCCCTCAACAACAAGCCCTTCAACATCAACAACAACATCGTCCCTATGTTCCACCTCCCTTAAGGGACAACACTCAAGGTTACCAAGGTTATGTGGGTAATCCAAGACCCTTCAACAACTTCAAGCAAAATAACCAAAGTAACTTCCACAACAACAAGCAAGGGTTCCAACAAGGGAACTTCAATCAAGGTGGTTTCCAAGGAAACCAAAATTTCCAAGGACAACAAAACCACAACCAAGGGTATCAAAGCTACAACCATGGCAACAACCAAGGCCTTAATCAAGGCAATTCTCATGGGTTCAAAGGGAACCATCAACAACAACAAGCAACTCAAGGCAATCAACAACAAAGCAAGCCTAAGAGCCGGTCTCCTATTCATGACTATGGTACTCCATTAGCCCTCACCGATACTCCGCATAATCCATCATCCCCACCAAGGGATTTCGACATACAAAAGCAAATGATGGATATGTAAAGGAATACTCAAGAAATGCAAAAGAGTCAATTGGAGGCACAAATGTCACAACAAGGAATCATTGCTCAAATTCTAATGGATAACAAGGAAATGAAAACTCACATGAAGATGATTGAGAATCAAGTATCACAACTTGCATCGGGAAGTTCTTCAAGACAAAGGGGGCAATTACCTTCTCAAGGTGAAACTCCAAATTTTGAGCATGTCAACGCCATCACCTTAAGGAGCGGTGCCACCTATAATCCTCCCGTGTTTCCTAGTGAGCAACAACCAATGAAGGAAGTTGTGTCTCCAATTCAAGAAGATTCAAGCTCGGAAAATCCAATGGAGGAGCAAGTTCTTTGGGAAATTGGAAAACCCCAAGAAGAAAACCCTCCCCCACTTCAAGAGAAAGACAAGGGAAAAAGGAAAGTGTCATTCGAAGAGTCTACCCCTATTGAGCAAAACAAGTACCAAATCAAGTTGCCTTTCCCATCAAGGCAAATGAAGACTAAGGTGGACACTCAATATGACAAGTTCCTTAGTATTGTGAAGAAATTGGATGTTAGTGTCCCGTTCACCGAGTTACTTACCCAAATCCCGGCATATGGAAAATTCATGTGGGAAATCCTAGCTAGGAAGAGGTCCATCGACAAGGAAGAGATGGTAGCGTTCACGAGGGTGGTGAGCGAGCTTATTCAAGGTTTAACGCTTCCGAAATTGAAGGACCCGGGTAGTTTCTCTATCCCATGCACCATCGGCAATTACAAGATCGAGAGAGCTATGTGTGATTTGGGTGCGAGTGTGAGCATTATTCCCTACACCATTTGTGAGCGATTAGAGATGACGGAGTTGAAATGTACGTCCATTACACTCCAAATGGCCGATAAATCTCTTAACCGACCATTGGGAATGCTTGAGGATGTGCCGGTACGAATAGGGAAGTTCTTCATTCCGGTCGACTTCATTGTGGTTGGCATGCCAGAGGATGCTAACACTCCCATCATCCTTGGACGCCCATTTTTACACACCGCCGGTGCCGTGATCGATGTGAAAAAGGGTAGGATTACCTTTCAACTAAGCGACGAAGAGTTAGTATTCGACCTCCAAGGCAACATTTCGCCTATGACCGAGACGTGTAATGTGATCCATGCCACGGAAGACATCGATCGAGGGAAAGATCCGGGACAAAGCTTGAAGAAGTACTCTTATGTACTTGAGGATGATGACCCCGATTTGGAGGAATATGAGTGCCCAATCATGGGCTTGATGACAAGTTGAAAAGCAAGGAGAAGGATGAGCCTCCCTTGGAGCCACATGAAGACCGGTGGACGTTTGGGTATATCCCGAAAGACCGCAAGTACAAGTTCAACCCATTCGAGCTGCCTCGGAAACGTCTAGGCAAGGTCATGAAGAGCCTTGGGATATGGTCGGTTATATGACATGCTTGATTGAAGACTTTGCTAGGGCCTTCGACTTGTTCTTACGTGCCCTTGATGGAGATGGAATTGGTCATGGTTGCTGAAAAAGATTGAAGAAAGCACCATCTTGGTTTGACGGAGTTCCACAAGAACCGTCACCATTGGATTTTTGTGAATTCTTGTTATTTGGATTGATTGATGAGCGTTGTGAGGGAGAGAGTTTGATGTGTGTTTGAGTATTGTTTGATAGGTGAAGTGAGAATGCTTCCTAGAGAAGAATGGCTACGATATACCTTGGCTTGTAAGCACGAGGATCGGGTTTTTGAAGCTTGGAGCAAGCTTTTGGGATTGTGGAAATTGAAGAAGACCCATCCCGGCCGGGAAGAGACGTCCCGATCGGGACGGACGTGGCATCCCGACCGAGAGGGAGTCATCCCGATCGGGATGGGGGTGCACAAATTCGAGCTCACTGAAGGTCCATCCCGACCGGGAAGGAAGCGTCCCGACCGGGATGGGTGAGACATCCCGAACGGGACCGATCATCCCGACCGGGACAGGCACCTGCTCCCCCTTTGTGTTTCTTCTTCGCAAATCAAGTCCACCCAACCGTTTTATGCCCCCTCCCAACCTCCCTAGCTATCCTAGCCTTATCATATGCCCCATGTACTTCATTATCATTCCCTCACTCCATTTCCTATCCACTTTACACCGACTCTCACGTCAAATCCCACCCCCTACCATTACTACCTCTACCGTGAGTTCTCTTCAAGTGTGAAGCGAGATGGCAACCGAGAAGACAAGCGACGAGCCTCTAATGATCATCGAGACGATGGAGCAAGTGAGTTACTAGCCGCTCGGTTTGGGTAACTATCCTTACTTTTCCGTCTTTTTATCGCTTCTTTTTCATTGTTTGCCCCCTTCCCTTGAGTCACGGTATCTTAGTGGCCTTCGACACCATAGTATGGTTGCTCCCAACTCCCGACAACGTGATTACGTCGAGAGTCCATCGATTAATCCATGTATGCAAGATTTTCTCCCTTTTTAGGAATTAGTCGGATTTGGACGGAATCCGAGCTAGGTGACTTGATTACACCTAGCCCTCCCCTCCCATTTCCTTTTATTTCTTTCTTTTTATTTTCTTCCCCCTTCCATATCTTTTCTTGTCTCGGCCCATGGTGACTTGATTACACCCCGGCCGGACACCTTCTACCGTTTTCTTCACCTTATTCTTTGATTTTTAGCCTTATTTTTGTAGTTTCTTTTCCTTTTCTTTTGTCTCTCCGCACACTACGATTGAGCATATGAGGTTATTGCTCGGTTTAAGAGTGGGGGAGCGATATTCTATCGTAGTTAGTTTTATTTTCTTAGTTTTTTCGAAAAAGATTTTAAAAAAAACCTAAAAATTTGAAAATTTTCACAAAAATCAAAAAGATTTTCTTTTTGTGTCTTTTTCTTTTGTGTCGTTGTGTCGTGCATTTGTTTTGTATTGTGTGTGTGTTTTGCCTCCCTTTTTCCTTATAGGTTGCCTAATCTCCGTTGTTTGGAAAGCTTTGAAGACATCCGGTAAAATCCTCTAACCCTCTTTCCCTCTTTATTCCTTGTGATGTTTGGAGAAGGTTGTGTTGAGGTGTGCTCGGGTGGAGCTTGTACATTCTTGTGGTGGATTTGATGACTTGTTTGGAAATTCGGGGTGGTGTGTGCTTTGTTTATGTGTTTGTCTTGTTCTGTTTTATTTTGTTGCCTTTTGTTTCTTTTCCTTTCATTCTCGTTGAGTCCTTGTAATGTGTTGTGTAGTTGTGTCTTGTGTAAATGGTTTTCGAAAACCCGGTTTAGAGGCTAGTGTGTGAGTGTGTACTTTCCCTTCCTAATAGTGTAAATTGAGTCTTTGTTTTGACCCTAAAACAAAGCAAAAATGCAAAAGAAAAGAAATAAAATGCCAAAAGAAAACCCGTCTCACAAAAAGAAATCCCCACAAAAATAAGTATTTTTCCGACTTTTTCCGTGAAGAGCCTACCAAAGGACCGAGTCCCGAGGAAGGATGATAGCGGCATTAGTCGGTCTTCCCTCATTTTGCATGTTTTCCACCATTTTACTTGGACTAGTTAGGCGGTTTTGGACACGGGACGACCCTCTTGGCTCACGCTAAAGGGGGCGGGGTCTCACTTACCTACAGTGTCGACTAACACCGTGGTTCATCCTTTTTCCACTCCGCCGATCGTCCCGTAGTACGTTTTTAGAAAGTTAGGAGGACCTAGGTAAGTTACCAACGTTTTTATTGCTTTATCGTCATACTATTAGGGTTTAGTTCACCTTGGTTTGTATTACTAGCTTGGGAACGTTGTCACTTACCTCGAGTCCTAAACCGGTGCTTCTTTCACCGCTTTTAGAGGGAAGCGGTATTTGTTTTCTTTTGGGTGCAACCGATTATGTGTTTGTTTGTGTGTTTTGTGTCCGGTCGCATCCACAGTTTTGTCTTGCGGAGTGCACTTTTCCTCTAAGTGCATTCGCGTGAGTTGAAAGGGCGTAAGGTGCGCTAATACCCATTCGGATAGTGTAGTAGTTAGTGTGTGCTTACTCGAGGGCGAGTAAGGGTTAAGTGTGGGGGAGTTGATAAGTGTAGTTTATAGTGCCTTTTTCACTATGTTTTGGTCCCATTTCCTTGTGGAATCGCTCCTTGGGAGCGATTTATGGGCTTCTTATGCTTCCTTTAGTTCGTTTCAGGTTCCCGAGACCGATTTGGAGGAGTTGGAGCGATTCCGACTCTATACATACACATTTTGGAGCCAACGGAGTAAAGGAATGATGACTCGATGCCTTGGAATCGATCCAGAGACCTTGGGGTCCAATCCAGAGCCTCCGAGACCCGATCCCGAGTCCCGAGATTCGATGGGAAGCCCATGAGAGGCAAGGAGGGACCAAAAATCTCTTAAGGGAAGCCTACAAGACCCATCCCGTTCGGGATGGGGTGCGCTTTGGAGAGTGCTGTTGTGGGTCCGTCCCCATCGGGACCAACCCGTCCCGGTCGAGATGACAGGCCGTCCCGGTCGGGATGATCCGTTCTGGTCGGGACCGTGATGCTGCTGCACGACTTCTTTTCTTTTCTTCTCCTTCACTCTTGTACCCATATATATACTCCCTTCTTGTAATGTTAAGACATCTTATCATAGTTTAGCATTCCTTAAGCCTCTCTAAAACTCTAAAACCCTAGATTTACTTTCACTCATTAGTTTTAATCTTCCTTTAATCTTAGTTAATCTTTAGTTAATCTTTGTAATTAGTTCTTGTATTAAGAAGTTCTTGAAGATTGTTCCAAGATTGACAACCTTGGGATTCTATTTGGGTTCTTATTTATACAAGATTGCATCTTTTCTTCTCCATAGTGTTGGTATAATCATCTCTACTCTTAATCTTGTTTATTTAATCTAGTTTGAATCTTTTCATATTGTTATTGTTATTATTCTTGTTATTCATTATGGATGTTTGGTTTGTGAGTTTGTTTTCTCTTATGATTGTTAGTTTGACCATGATAATGAGTGAGTAGTGATCTTGTGGGGTTAGTAGGGGGAATAGGGGTAGATTATGGACGATTAGGGTTGATTGAGGGAAAAGGGTGAAACTTTGTTGTTAGTCACATTGTGGGCACTCTATGTGTTTGTTGATATGCTTGTATGAGTTGTAGTGGCCATGCTTCCCATACTTGTGCTCATCTTCTCGTTGATTGTCTATTATGTGGAAATGTTGAGAATAGTTTAGTCGCGAGAGCGCGGACTAGGGTCTAAGTTGCGAGAGACCGGACCCACCTTGGCATCGGTTTAAGTTGCGAGAGCTCGGACCGACCCTAGCAACTAGGAGACACCTATACCCTTGATCACCCCAATTACCCTTCTACTCCTATGAACCCGACCCACCCCACTTCCTTCCATATTTGAGTTCATCTTCTTAGTTAGCCATAGTTTACTCTAGTTTACTTGTTAGTCCATCATTAGTCTAGTTCCCACTTCTCCTCCACCATAGTTTTCCATTTATCGCTTCTTTGTGTTTGTTTGGTAATCTAGTCTCGTTGTAGGCCGACCTAGTCTAAACCTTGATATACCGTCCTCGTGGATACGATCCCGACTTTCCCTAGCTACCCACTAGGTGTAATCGGTAGTTTAATGACGGTTAGGGACGTGACAAATCCCTACCATCAATAGGATGAGTGTTAAGGATGGGGTTAGGTGGGAGGAGTAAGAGAGAAAATAGGGTTTAGGAGTAAAAAAAATTTTTTTTCAAAATAATGACTGAAGTAGAGTAAAGAGGGAAATAGGACTTATCTAACGGAGATATTCAGCCAAGGTGCGCGATAACTGTCGAAATTGTCGATCGACTATAGGAATAGTCGGCCGACTATAAAAATACTCGGTCGACTATTGTTGACTCATTCCAATTCTCCGTCAGCAGCCTGTTCTCTGCAAGACTCAATTTAAACCTTTAGACCCTCGTTCTCACCCTCACAAAATCTATAATGCAGAAAATTAAATATGCTCTAACTAACTAAATGCAGGTACAAATGTTTTACAACCCGGGTTGCCTCCCGGTCAGCGCTGGTTTAAGGTCCCGCACGACCGTAGTCACCTCGCTCAGTTGGTGACTGTATCGAGGTACAAAACCCGACTTCTCCTCCTATGTCACCTCTCTCGTGGTAGTGCTTTATTTGGTGACCATTGACCTTAAAGCGATTTCCCGTGGAAGATTTTTCAAGCTCGACCGACCCAAATTTAGATATCGAAATTACCGTATAGGGGCCGGACCATCTGGATTTTAATTTTCCAGGAAAAGGACGAAGACGAGAATTAAACAATAATACCTTTTCGCCTGCTTTAAATTCTCTCGGAATGATACGCTTATCGTGCCACCTTTTTGTCTTTTCTTTGTAGATACGGGCACTATTGTAGGCATTCATCCTGAACTCCTCGAGCTCATCTAGCTGTAGAAGTCGATTTTCGCCACACAATTTCGGGTCAAAATTTAGTTCTTTAACGGCCCACCAAGCTTTATGCTCCAACTCTACGGGTAAGTGATAGGACTTCCCATAAACCAACCGATAAGGCGATGTACCAATCGGTGTCTTATAGGAGGTCCTATATGCCCATAGAGTGTCATCTAGTTTCAGGCTCCAATCTTTTCTTGATTTCGAGACAACTTTTGCCATAATATCCTTAAGCTCCCGGTTGGAAACTTCAACCTGTCCACTAGTTTGGGGGTGATACCCCAAACCTCTACGATGCATAACACCATATTTAGATAATAAGGCAATAAGTTGTTTTTCCTTAAAGTGCATACCTCCATCACTAATGATGACTCGGGGGACGCCAAAACGTGGAAATATAATCTTCTTGAAAAGTTGGATGACGGTCTTAGCGTCACAATGGACCGAGGCAACGGCTTCTACCCACTTAGATACGTAGTCCACAGCTACTAAAATGTACCTATTACCTCGACTCGTCGGGAAGGGACCTTGATAGTCGATGCCCCAAACATCGAAAATCTCTACCTCCAAAATACCGACCTGAGGCATCTCATGCCTTCGGGAGATATTCCCCGTCCTCTGACAAGCATCACATCCTGAAACAAATGACTTAGCATCAGAAAACAAAGATGGCCAATAAAAACCTGATTGAAGTACCTTAGCCACGGTCCTAGCGGGACCGTGGTGACCACCATAAGATGAGGAATGACAGGCTTCCAAGATGGCATTGGTTTCCCATTGCGGTATGCATCGCCTAAAAAGTCCGTCGGCACACTCCTTGAAAAGATATGGATCGTCAAAAATATTGCCGAACATCATGTAGGAACCGCTTCTTTTGTTGATATGGCAAATCAGGCGGCATTATTTTACCTACAAGAAAATTACCATAGTCAGCATACCACGGAGTATCCATTATACCAATAGCCATCAAAATATCATCAGGAAAAGAATCATTTATCGGTAAAGTATCGCCTCCGTCCTGTAATGGAAATCTAGAAAGGTGGTCCGCCACAGAATTTTCAGCGCCCTTCTTGTCCTTTATCTCCAAGTCGAATTCCTGAAGTAGAAGGATCCATCGTAGCAGTCTCGGTTTGGCTTCCTGCTTCGCGAGGAGGTACTTCAAAGCCGCATGGTCCGTATAAATTATGACTTTCGATCCTATTAAATAAGATCGAAATTTCTCTAATGCATAAACCACAGCTAGAAGCTCCTTCTCCGTCGTAGTATACTTCACCTGAGCCTCATCCAGAGTTCGGCTCGCATAATAGATAGCATTTACTGCCTTTTCCTTCCTTTGACCCACCACCGCTCCGACCGCATAATCACTAGCGTCGCACATAACTTCAAACGGTAACTCCCAATCCGGGGCCTGAATAATAGGTGCTGTGACCAAAGCCTGCTTCAACCTGTTAAAAGCAGATAAACATTCATCAGAAAAAATGAATGGGGCATCCTTAAGGAGCAATTGTGTAAGTGGTTTAGCAATTTTAGAGAAATCTTTGATAAACCGGCGATAAAATCCGGCGTGTCCAAGAAAACTCCTAACCCCCTTCACGTTAACGGGAGGAGGCAATTGCTCGACCACTTGCACCTTTGCTTTGTCTACTTGGATGCCTCGATCTGAAACTAAGTGCCCAAGGACAACTCCCTCATTGACCATAAAATGGCTCTTCTCCCAATTCAGCACTAATTGACCTCAATACATCGCTGCATCACTTTATCAAGGTTAGTAAGACAATCAGTGAAATTACTACCGTAGACACTGAAATCATCCATAAATACCTCCATAATAGACTCGATATACTCGGAAAATATCCCCATCATGCACCTTTGAAAGGTTGCAGGGGCATTACACAACCCGAAGGGCATCCTGCGATAAGCAAAAACACCATGGGGACAAGTAAAGGTAGTCTTTTCCTGATCATCAGGATGGATCAGGATCTGAAAGAACCCTGAATAGCCATCTAAATAACAGAAAAACTTATGTGAGGCTAACCTTTCTACCATTTGATCGATAAACGGAAGAGGGAAGTGATCCTTTTTTGTGGCGGCATTTAATTGTCTATAGTCAATGCACATCCGCCATCCCGTTACAATTCTAGTAGGTATTAATTCATTTTTATCGTTTTTTACCACGGTCGTCCCGCCTTTCTTCGGGACGACCTGAACAGGACTCACCCATTTAGAGTGACCGACAGAATAAATTATACCTGCATCTAACAACTTCATCACTTCTTTCATTACCACTTCCTGCATTTTCGGATTCAACTTACGTTGACCCTGTCTAACAGGTCGGCGATCCTCTTCCAATTCAATTCGATGCATGCAAATATCGGGACTAATTCTCTTAAGGTCATCTAAACTGTAACCTAATGCATTTTTGTTCTTTTTAAGAACGACCAACAAAGCAGAAAGTTGGTTCTCATCTAATTTATTACTTACGATGACGGGATAAGACTCAGAATCGTCTAGAAATACATACTTAAGATGAGACGGAAGAGGTTTCAGGTCGGGTTTGGTTACCTCTACAGCATAAGAAGTATCTACCAACCTATTTACCACTTCTCCGTCGATGCTCGCCAGTTTCTGTGTATCTCCTAAAATATCCCACACAGCATCATCGTTAGTCTTATTACCTGCACAAGTGTCTAAACATGTCAAAGCCTCGAGCGGGTCCCTACTCAGGGAACCCGTACAAACATCAAGAATAACTTCATCAACGATATCTAGTGCATAACAAGTATCCTCGATCATAGGCTTAGCTAACGTATTGGCCAAATTAAAGGTCACTTTATCGTCCCCCACCTCTAGAGTCAAGCGTCCGTGCTTGACATCTATAATAGCCCCTGCAGTATGTAGAAATGGCCTACCTAAAATTATAGGAATCTGGGTATCCTCAGCCATATCTAAAACAATGAAATCGACAGGTATAAAGAATTTACCTATCCTAACAGGGACATCTTCTAAAACTCCTAGGGGACGTTTGATTGACCTATCAGCCATCTGAAGAGTCACACTTGTGACTTTAAGCTGACCCATATTCAGTTTCTCGCAACCTGAATAGGGCATGACACTGATACTTACACCCAAATCACATAAAGCTTTATCGATTACATGGGTGCCTATGGTGCATGGTATGGAAAAACTACCCGGGTCTTTCAGTTTGGGTGGAGATTTACTTTGAATTAAAGCACTACACTCAGCAGTAAAAGCAATAGTCTTATGTTCATTAAAGTTCCTCTTACGAGTCAGAATATCTTTCATAAATTTTGCGTAAGAGGGTACCTGGGTAATTAATTCCGTGAAGGGAACGGTTACCTGGAGATTTTTGACGACCTCCATAAACTTACTGAACTGGTTCTCGACCTTTTTATTCTTCAACCGGCTAGGAAAAGGAACTTGAATTTTGACCGGTTCAGCAGCTTTTTCTCGTAGAACACCCGTTTCCACTTCAGTATCAGACGGCTTATCAGCAGCAACCGTCTCGGATCTGGATCTGGCCTCTGGAATAGTCGGCCGACTATCAGGGATAGTCCGTCTACTATTATTAATAGTCGGTCGACTATCAGGGATAGTCGGTCGACTATTTTCCTCCTCACCTGCAGTTTCTGTTAATCTCTCAATGATAGTCGGCCGACTATCGGGGATAGTCGGTCGACTATTATTGACCAGTTCGTCATTCACAGCAGTTTCAGCAGTTTTTAACGATACATCATCATCTATTACATCCTCAATTACATCATCCACAATAACAGAATTATGGTAACTAGGCATCTTGGGCTCGTCATAAGTAAGGCCGCTACGAAGCTGAATCGCGTTGACCGTATCGTGCGATTTTTATGGTTGTGACGGTAGTGTGCCCGGTTGCCTAGCAGACTGATTTGTGGCAAGCTGCGCCACCTGCGTCTCCAACATCTTGATCTGTGCATCTTTGGATTGGTCACTTTTCAGCATCTGGATCATAAGAGATTGCATCATACTCTTCAATTCCTGATATTCGCTAGGAACTAGAGCATGAGTCACGGGCGGTGGAGGAAGAATAGCAAGAGGTTGAGTCGGCGGTGGAAGAGCTAGAGGCTTTTGGAAGCCTTGTTGTTGTCCGCGATGAGGCGGAACATAAGCTTGTTGCTTCGGCTGAGGAACTGGGTTCAACACATTCTGACTCGTCCAACTGAAGTTCGGATGCTCCCTAGTCCTCTCATTGTAGTAATTAGAATAGGGATTACCTTGCTTGAAGTGTTGAAAAGCTAGAACTTGTTCCATCCCGGTCATACATTCCCCTGCGCTATGGCCTTCGATACCACATCGCTCACACATTGCCTCCTGTTTGATCATGGCATGGACAGTTTGCTGATTCGACACGTTTCTATGAGGCGGATTCTGAATTTTGTCGAGACGGGCATGAAGATGATCAAATTGAGCCATAATCTCACTAGTTTCCGCCGCGGCTACCCGAACACTACTCCTCGGATTTCCATATTCGGCTCGATGCGTGGCCATCTCCTCGATCAATTTCCAACCCTTGTCATCATCAACGTTGTTTTGGAAACGTCCGTTAGCTGCACCATCAAGAATAGCACGATTATCATCAAATAAACCGTTATAAAATTGATTACATAAAAACCATGGTTCAAATCCGTGGTGAGGAATAGAACGGACTAGATCCTTAAATCTAGTCAATGTTTCGTTAAGATCTTCCAATGGTCCTTGCTTAAAACTGGTTATCTGACTCCGTATCTGATTAGTGCGCTGAGGAGGGTAGTAATGCTTATAAAAAGCGAGCGCCAACGAGTTCCAGTCATTAATATTGGCTGCTGCTTTATCCAAGTCTCGATACCATCTACGGGCTGGACCTGCAAGAGAAAATGGAAATAAGGCCTCCATTACTTGTTCCTGTGTTACCCCGGGAGCAATTGGAATCGAACAACAATAATCAGTAAATGTTTCCATATGCTGTCCGAGGTCTTCGTTTTTACTGCCCGAGAAGGTATTTCGCTCCACTAAATTGATATAAGCGGGGCGAATCTCGAAAGAGCCTGTGGTAGGAGTCGGTAGCTTCCATCCTTTCGGGATGTTAGCCTGAGTCGGCTCGGAGTGAGTGGAAAGCTTCGGCGGCATGATTGTAATTGAGATATCTGACTCCACGTCTGATTGGGTACTTGAGTCGTCCTCTTCGTGAGACGAATATTCCACTTCTAGGTTAGTGGAAACTGGGTCAAGCAAATTAGATTTCTCCGCTTGACTTATTTCCCTCCAAAAACTCCGTCTAGCTCGTAAAGTCTTCTCGGGTTCGGGATCAAAAGGATGAATCTCGGACCTGTTAGACCTGGGCATACACAGAACTAAGAAGGAAAATATGGGAACCGTCTCAAGGAAAGAAAGTTCCATGAGACAAAAGATAAACTAAAAAGACAAGTAAAATTAACCGTCTCCCCGGCAACGGCGCCAAAATTTGATAAGCTAGTCGTACACCTATCAAAGATAACCAACTTAGGTCTAACTAAAAATATAGCTAGGGAAGTCAGGATCGTATCCACAAGGAGACAAATAAATTCTACTCGTAATTAAAGTTTATCTAAGTAATTAAATCGGGGGGTTTTGTTTTTGTGTTTAACTAATCTAAAAGTAGTGAAGGAAAGAGAATTAAAAAGGAAGAAATAACTAAAATAAAATAAGATGAATAAAGATGAATAAATATATGGAGAGAAAACTAGGATTGTCGGTTCACTACGAATCTCATATGGTCACGGTCTAAATCACAGGTCTGTCGCAGATATTGGTCTAAGGGATATTGAAAAGGTCCTTCCGGTCCGCTATTCACCATAGCATGCGTCTAAAGGCTTCCGATCTTATTAGGGCAAACTAATGTGTTGTAGCAGGTCTAACTTTTGCCAGGCTTCCGATCTTAGGTTCAAGTTTACCGAATTCAATTAATTAATCATGCGCATTAACTGACTAATCGCGATTATATGCTACAATTGACAACTCAGACACAAAATCATTGACAGATCTATAAAATTATTTAGCGACCACATTCAATTCGCAGATCCCCTAAATCCTAGCGAGGGAAAATTAGCTACTCATAATTAAATTAAGAACAACAAGATTAATAAAAGATTTTACTAGATTAGACATGATGAATAATAATAAATTTGCGACAAGCATAAAACAAATAATTAAATACGAGGAATAATAACAATCAAGAATGAAGAAGAAGGATTAAATCAAATTACCAAAAGGAACGAAGGCGATTCGAATCCGAAATTCTTACAATAACCGAGTTCTTAGAGGAAGAAACTAAACTAGGAGTAGTCTTTAAGAAAATGAGAAAAGAGATAAAAGTAGAGAAGAATAAGGTTGAGAAGTTGCGAAGAAGTGAAGTCTAATATGGCTGAAAAGCCCTATTTATACAAATTAAATGAGTTAAAAACTGTTTAGGAAACTCCTTTGTGTTAGGAAATTTCTTGCTGATCACGAAACCTACCCGCGGTCCAGGGAATAGTCGGCCGACTATTGTAATAGTCGGTCGACTATCGTCATGGTCGGCCGAGTATCTTAATAGTCGGTCGACTATCGCTCGTTTCAGCGAACAGCTCCTTCCAGCTACGTTCTGGCCCGGTTTTGGTTCGTTTTAGCTCCCTTCTCTTCCGTTTCTGCAAAATGACAATACAACCACAAAGTAGCCAACTCGGGGCAAAATAATAGTTTTCACTATTCAATAAACACGAAAATGCGCATATAAAAAGTATAAAAAGTGTATATAAAATACGCGCATCAATATGCAAGCGTTGTTTTCCCTAAGTGTGCGAAAAATTGAATGGGTTGCTATGTCGATTTAATGCAACTAAAACTAATGTCAAAGTTATATTTAGCATGCGGGTTCATTTTAGTATAATAAAATAAACAATGGAAAAAAAAAGATCGAAAAGACATGAACAAACAAGTTAGTAATAACGGTATAACGATAATAACAGTTTGCGAAAATGTAGAATAATATAAGATGATGCATGGTTTTGAAAAGGAATATTTCACGTGATAGATTTGACACGTGTTGACCTAAGTCATAAAAAAAGGTATTATCGAGACTAGAAGAGCGATGTGGGACTCACAGAATTTGTCGTGATGAGGCCACTCGATCGAGTCATTGACGGACTCGACCAAGTGGTCCTCGAAAGAAGATTCTGTCCCATATTTTAGACCCTACTCGATCAAGTTATTGACGAACTCGACCGAGTACGCTGCCACTCGATCGAGTCATTGCGAGACTCGACCGAGTGGTGGTCGAAAAAGCATTGTGTCTCGTTTTTCGGGGTGCCATTCGACCGAGTGTGCTAGGCACTGGATCGAGTGCCCCCTGTACGAACTAGGGTTCGCCTCGTAATTTATTATTGATTGCGAGATTGCTTTTCGATTTTGAATAAGCCGTTGATTCTGCCGAATCAGGCATAAATATTACTCCCTCCCTTCGTAACCAAACACACCACTTCTCATTTTGCCACTATTCACAAGTCAAGAGAATTTTCGATATTCTCGACAATCTAGAAAGTAAAATATAGTTATGTGGGATCTTGTTTGATTCATCTTTATGAGTAGAGTAGGAATATCACATTTTTAGAATTTTTAGTAATGTAAAATGAAAGATATTGAAGGCATAAAACGTATCTCGGCAAATGTGAAAAAGCAAATGATGTGTTTGGTTATGAAGGGAGGGAGTATATAATTTATGCTCGATTCGGATTTTGATAAATCGTTGATTTTGTTGAATCGGGTATAAATATTATGGGATTTATACTCGATTCTAATTTTGATACTCGTCATATCCCATAATCAATTATTAAATCGATATGGAATATTAGAGCGAAAACTTGAAGAAAATAATGTAAGTCGCTTTAAATTAACTAAGACGATATAGATTTTCTCCGCGTTTATAGTGTCTTAATTCTAACGAATTGGATGACAACTATTTTAGCATCAACGAAAATCGCGTTAGTTAAATTATTTGACTAAATCGTTAGATTCGACATCCAATTATTGAATTGGGATTGAATCTAATAGATCGACGTTTGAATTAAAAGAACACGACTTGATTCCCTCCGCATCCCGACATCATAATTAATTCTTGCGAATTGTTTGATGTCGGATCTGCATCAAAAGGTTTCGACTCAACTTGAATAAAAAAAACGCGAATTAAAAAAAAGGGTTTTAGAAATCGATGTATGTGATATTGATGCCGACGCGACGAAAATAGAAACGACTTTGTTGACGTGGACTCGTTTCAACAATCAAACATTCGGGGTGTCGGGATAAGAGACCGGCCGCGTCGGATGAAACATCCTTGCATTCGTGTTTTCTTATCCCGTCATCCCTCATATTCGACACGAATTAGCGAGTACTTTAATGTTTTATATTAACGATATTAACGATATTAGACGCGATAACAAAAAAACAACAACGACGGACGACGACACGGACGACGCGCGAGGAAGAGAACAAGAGAAGAAGTGTCGGGAAGATTGCACCCTCAACCTACATGTTCTTGTTCTCGGACGGGACTCTCTAGTTATGGCTAGCACTGGAGTATCGACATGTAGGTTAAGTTATGGTGATTAGGGTTCGGATTCCTAGATGCTAGGGTTAGTGTTTGAGTGTATAGGATTAGTATAGATTAAGGATTGCTTAGGGTTGAATAGGGTGAAAAAGGTGTGTCCAAGTTGCATGCATGAGGGTGCTTATATAGGCATTGGCTATGCACCCCGTCTAGGGTTACTCGAGCGAGTAGCACCCTGACTCAGTCAAGTGACCCAATCAATCGCAGTCGGGCTTGTTACAGGGCCCACTCGATCGAGTGGGCTGACACTCGATCGAGTGGGTCAGTCGCAGTGCACGGGTTCGGTTTTTTGGACTGCGGTTTGGATATTATGTGGGTTTTGTACTTGGACTGGACTTATGACTCTTGAATGGCTGTTTTTTATGTTACAGAACGGCTTTGACCGGGGTTTGACCCAATAGCTAAAAGTCGGTTTAATTTCCAGTGTCGGTTTTTACGCAAATTAGTCTTATTTAATTTGAAACGACCCACTGGGCCTGAATTTGAGGTTGGTTTTATGAGATTTGTACTCCGTAAGTGCTTAAGCCAACAACTAATGGTTTCGAGCCCATATCCGAGCACGTAGAAACACATTTGCGTCCGATCATCATCGGGTGTTTTTTGGAAACTGCTATAGACACCTGGCAGTCAAAATTGTGGACATGACATAGGTCCACCCCGACACGGCCTCGCGCGGGTTTTGGGAGGCGAATGAATCTCTATATGAGAATGGATCGAATTGAAATTTAAATCGAAGTGGAGTCGCCACCGAACTTTGTGGGAGTTCGGGCCCGTTCGAACCCACTCTATGTCGTAGTGGGCCATGCACAAAGTATGGCCCATTTCCGATGTTAGAGTTTATTGGGTTTGTCCCTTTGCATTTGATACCGATACCGACGTTATCGGATATCGTGTATTGAATGACTCTCGTGCGCCAACGGTTTCGGGCATCCGAAAACCGAGGTTCTGAGTAAGGGGTGAGGGTACGTGTTGGGAAGTTCACAAAGAACACCCAACCCCGCCCGCACATTGGCGGCCTCTACTATGATATCGAATGACTTTCTAATACGCGTGCTAGTAAAACGATGAGATGATATGCAAGCGTTGTTTTCCCTAAGCATGCAAAAAATTGAATGGGTTGCTATGTCGATTTAATGCAACTAAAACTAACGCCAAAGTTATATTTAGCATGCGGGTTCATTTTAGTATAATAAAATAAACATTGGAAAAAAAAGATCGAAAAGACATGAACAAACAAGTTAGTAACGGTATAACGATAATAACAGTTTGCGAAAATATAGAATAATATAAGATGATGCATTGTTTTGAAAAGGAATATTTCACGTGATAGATTTGACACGTGTTGACCTAAGTCTTAAAAATGTATTATCGAGACTAGAAAAGCGATGTGGGACTCACAGAATTTGTCGTGATGAGGCCACTCGATCGAGTCATTGACGGACTCGACCGAGTGCTCCTCGAAAGAAGCTTATGTCCCGTATTTTAGACTCTACTCGATCAAGTTATTGACGAACTCGACCGAGTACGCTGCCACTCGATCGAGTCATTGCGAGACTCGACCGTGTGGTGGTCGAAAAAGCATTCTGTCTCGTTTTTCGGGGTGCCATTCGACCGAGTGTGCTAGGCACTCGATCGAGTGCCCCCTGTACGAACTAGGGTTCGCCTCGTAATTTATTATTGATTGCGAGATTGCTTTTCGATTTTGAATAAGCCGTTGATTATGCCGAATCGGGCATAAATATTATACAATTTATGCTCGATTCGGATTTTGATAAATCGTTGATTTTGTTGAATGGGGTATAAATATTATGGGATTTATACTCGATTCTAATTTTGATACTCGTCATATCCCATATTCGATTATTAAATTGATATGGAATATTAGAGCGAAAACTTGAAGAAAATAATGTAAGTCGCTTTAAATTAACTATGACGATATAGATTTTCTCCCCGTTTATAGTGTCGTAATTCTAACGAATTGGATGACAACTATTTTAGCATCAACGAAAATTGCGTTAGTTAAATTATTTGACTAAATCGTTAGATTCGACATCCAATTATTGAATTGGTATCGAATCTAATAGATCGACGCTTGAATTAAAAAACTCGACTTGATTCCCTCCGCATCCCGACATCATAATTAATTCTTGCGAATTGTTTGATGTCGGATCTGCATCAAAAGGTTTCGACTCAACTTGAACAAAAAAAACGCGAATTAAAAAAAAGGGTTTAGAAATCGATGTATGAGATATTGATGCCGACGCGACGAAAATAGAAACGACTTTGTTGACGTGGACTCGTTTCAACAATCAAACATTCGGGGTGTCGGGATAAGCGAACGGCCGCGTCGGATGAAACATCCTTGTATTCGTGTTTTCTTATCCCGTCATCCCTCATATTCGACACGAATTAGCGAGTACTTTAATGTTTTATATTAACGATATTAACGATATTAGAGACGCGACAACGAAATATAAACAAAAAAGCGACGACTACGAAGAACGACGCGAAGATGGAAGACGCGAGGAAGAGTAGGAGAAGAGGGAAGAACGGGATTATTGCACCCTCAATCTACATGTTCTTGTTCTCGGACGGGACTCGTTAGTTCTGGCTAGCATGGGAGTATCGAGATGTAGGTTAATTTATGGTGATTAGGGTTCGGATTCCTAGATGCTAGGGTTAGGGTTTGAGTGTATAGGATTAGTATAGATTAAGGATTGCTTAGGGTTGAAATAGGGTGAAAAAGGTGTGTCCAAGTTGCATGTGATAAGTGCAGTTTGTAGTGCCTAATTTGCTGTGTTTTGGTCCCGTTTTCCTTATGGAATCGCTCCTTGGGAGCGGTTTATGGGTTACTTATGCTTCCTTTAGTTCGTTTTAGGTTCCCGAGATCATTTGTGAAGAATTGGAGTGAATCCGACTCCATACATACACTTTTTGGAGCCAACGAAGTGAAAGAACGATCATTCGATGCCTTGGATTCGACCCCGAGACCTTGGGACCCAATCCCGAGCCTCTTAGACTCGATCCTGAGCCCCGAGAATCGGTGAGAAGCCCACGAGAACCAAGGAGGGACCAAAAAGATCATATTGGAGGCCTACAAGACTCATCCCCGACGGGAATGGCCTCATCCCGTCCGGGATGAGGTGCACGAAATGCAATGGTTCTGTTCTGGGTCCGTCCCGGTCGGGACCAGCCCTTCCCGGTCGGGACCAGCCCTTCCCGGTCGGGATCAAGCATAACACCGCGCTGTGTTATCAATAACACCAGGCTGTGTTATTGGTCTTCCCAGCCAGGACCAATCCGTCCCGGTCGGGACCATGGAGCTGCAGCACGCCTTTGTTTATTTTCCTCTCCTTCATACTTGTAACCTTATAAATACTTCCCTCTTGTATTGTTTACTTATGATACATTACCCTAGACTCTCTTTGGCCTCTCTTAAGCATTCAAACCCTAGATTAGTGTTCCTCACATTAGTTTTAATCTTCCCTTAATCTTTAGTTAATCATTGTAATTAGTCTTGTATTAAAGAGATTCTTGAAGAACTCTTCCAAGCTTGACAACCTTGGGGTTTTGTTTGGATTTCTTATTAATTCAAGTTCCAATCTTTTTCATCCTTGTTAGTTTGGTATAATTCTCTTCTCCCTTCTACTTTTGTTCTTTGTTTATTTATCAAGTTTGAATCTTTACATATTGTTTATTGTTATTGTTTGTTTATTATGGATGTTTAGTTTGATTTCTCTTGTTTATGTTAGTTTGAGTTTGATAATGAGTGAGTAGTTCTCTTGTGGCGTTAGTAGGGGGATTAAGGGTAGATTTTGGGTGATTAGGGTTTGATTAGGGGTAAAGGTTACATCTTTGTTGCTAGTCACATTTTGGGCACTCTATGTGTTTGTTGAAATGCTTGTGTGGGTAGTAGTGGCCAATGCTTCTCATACTTGTTCTCTCCATCTCATTGTTTGACTAGTGTGTGATTGTGTCGGGTTTAGTCTTACTCACGAGAGTGCGGACTTGGGTTTTGACGCGAGAGCGCGGACCGACCTTGACCTAGGTTTAGACGCGAGAGCGCAAACCGACTCTAGCAATTAGGAGACACCTATACCCTTGATCACCCAATTACCCTTCTACACTTAAGAACCCGACCTAACCCTACTCCTTTCCATATTTGGTTCATTCTCCTAGTTAGTCATTATTTCTCTAGTTCATTGTCTAGTTTGTCTTAGTTATTTCATTTAGCTCATATCATAGTTAGTTCATTGTTAGCTTAGTTCATACTTCTTCTCCCATCATAGTTTGTCAATTATCACCTTCTTTGTGTTGTTTTGGTAGCTTGGTCTCGTTTTTAGGTCGACTTAGTCTAGACTTTACATTACCGTCTCCGTGGACATGACCCGACTTACCCTAGCTACCCACTAGGATTAGTTGGACTTTATTAGTGTTGGTTAGGACCCACGACGAATCCCAACCATCAATTTGGCGCCGTTGCCGGGGACGGTGCATTGTTTAGACTTAGTTTGCTTATAGCTAGACTTAGTTACCCTTCTTTGTGCTCTTTTATCATCTCTTGTGCATATTTTGTAGTTTTGTCTTGTTTTGTTAGCTTTCTTTTCTCTTTGTCTTTCGATTGTGCTTGTTTATTGTCGTTGCCTAGTGCCCATAAAGCACTAGGTGTTCTCACGTTTATTCTAGTGTGTAGTGTATGCCTAAGAGGGGAGGCGATTTCTTTCTCTTTAATCCAGAGCCGGAAAGACTCTTTCGAGCCTTTCGCCAACGGACGATTGACCGGGTTAGAATCTCTCAACCAAGCGCTAGCAATACCCATCAAGAGCAAGCTCAAGGATCCGACTCTAACGAGTCACCTCGAGAGACGGTTGAAGGGATCTTCATAAATCCCTTTGGTTCATCTATCCATTCTTCTTCTCCTAGTTCCCCGTCTAGTTCTACATCAACACCATCTACACCATCATCTCCCGCAAATCCAATCATGCCGAAGTTTTCATCTCACTACACTTTTACCGAGGATGTCTTGCCGGGACCGAGTGCTTTACCGGATACATATACCGGGAATTTTGTGGCAAAGACTCAATTTATCCAACTTGTGGAGAGGAATCAATTTAGTGGTTTGCCCACCGAAGACCCGCACCAACACATGGAGACCTTCTCCGATTATTGTGACGCTATCTCCCAAACCGGGATTTCTCAAGATCAAATTCGTTGGGTACTTTTCCCGTTCTCTCTCATTGGAAAAGCAAAGCAATGGATTAAGAGTCTCGATAGGGCAACCATGGGTATCGATACTTGGAAGAAACTTGCATTGGCGTTCTACCAAAAGTTTTACTCTCCGGAAAAGACAAATTTGCTAAGGGCCTCCATCACCGGTTTCCAACAACGGGATGAGGAGAGCCTTTATGAAGCTTGGGAACGGTTCAAATCTTTGGTTAGATCATACCCCCACCATGGACTTTCACAATGGTTCTTAGTCCAACAGTTTTGGAACGGTCTATATGAGGACTCAAGAGCTATACTCAACATGGGCTCCAATGGTAGGTTTACCGAGGTCGATGACGATCAAACTTGGGCAAGAATCGAAGAGATGGCGGTGCACAACTCCAAATACTCAAGGCCTAGGAAGGCGAATCGAGGAGGTAGGCACGAGGTCGATGCCATTACACAACTAAGCATTGACCTTGGGGCTCAATTAAAAACCCACATGGAGAATATTGACAAGAAGCTTCAAAGCCACCTCAACCAAGTTCAAAACGCTAGTTCCTCCAACCAACACCCGATTCATGAAGTTAATTCTTTGGGAGTTGTGTCTCCTATGCCTTATTATGGGATGTGCGATATTTGCGGGATAGTTGGACATGAGCCTATACATTGTCGGGGAAGTATTGAGCAAGTGAACGCCTTTCAAGCGTTCAAGCAAGGTGCCCTTTATTCTAATACATTCGAAGCTTCCCATCAAGTCCCTCAACAACAAGCTCTACAACATCGTCCCTATGTTCCACCTCCCTTAAGAGACAACAATCAAGGATACCAAGGTTATGTGGGTAACCCAAGACCATTCAACAACTTCAAGCAATATAACCAAGGTACATTCAACAACAATCAAGGGTTCCAACATGGGAACTTCAATCAAGGAGGTTTCCAAGGAAACCAAAACTTCCAAGGAAACCAAAACCACAACCAAGGGTATCAAAACTACAACCATGGCAACAATCAAGGCCTTAATAAAGGCAACTCTCATGGGTTCCAAGAGAACCATCAACAACAACAAGCAACTCAAGGTAATAGACAAGAAAGCAAGCCTAGGAGCCGGTCTTCTATTCATGATTACGGTACTCCATTAGCCCTCACCGATACTCCGCACAATCCACAATCTCCACCTCGGGATTTCAACATGCAAAAGCAAATGTTGGAGATGCAAAGGAGTCAATTGGAGACACAAAGATCACAACAAGAGATCATTGCCCAACTCCTAATGGACAACAAGGAAACAAAAACTCATATGAAGATGCTTGAGTCTCAAATATCTCAACTTGCTTCGGGAAGTTCTTCTAGACAAAGGGGGCAATTACCTCCTCAAGGTGAAACTCCGAAATTTGAGCATGTAAATGCTATTACCACGAGGAGTGGCGCATCTTATAATTCCCCCTTACCCCCTAGTGAGCAAGAACCAAGGCAAGAAGTTATACCCCCCTCTCAAGACAATTCAAGCTTTGAAAATCCAATGGAGGAGCAAGTCTTATGGGAGATTGAGAAACCCCATGAAGACAAGCTTCCCCCACTTCAAGGAAAAGACAAAGGTAAAGGGAAAGTGTCATTTGAGAAGTCCACCCCTATTGAGCAAAACAAGATTCATATCAAGTTGCCTTTCCCAACAAGGCAAATGAAGACAAAGGTGGATATCCAATTAGACAAATTCCTAGACATTGTGAAGAAATTGGATGTGAGTGTCCCGTTTACCGAGCTACTTACCCAAATCCCGGCATATGGAAGATTTATGAGAGAAATCTTGGCTAGGAAGAGATCCGTCGACTAGGAAGAGACCATTGCGTTCACAAGAGTGGTGAGCGAGCTTATTCAAGGTTCTACGCTTCCCAAGTTGAAGGATCCGGGTAATTTCTCGATCCCATGCACCATAGGCAACTACAAGATTGAGGGAGCACTATGTGATTTGGGTGCGAGTGTAAGCATCATTCCCTATTCCATTTGTTGCCGACTTGGGATGAAGGAGCTTAAAAATACTTCTGTTACACTCCAAATGGCCGATAGTTCACTCAATCGACCATTGGAGATGTTAGAGGATGTGCCGATAAGAAACGGAAAGTTCTTCATTTCAGTTGACTTCTTAGTGCTCGGCATGCCGGAAAATGCTATCACTCCCATTATCCTTGGACGCTCGTTTCTACATACCGCCGGTGCCATGATCGATGTCAAGAAGGGTATGATTACTTTTCAGTTAGGCAACGAAGAGTTAGTGTTTGACCTCCAAGGCAACACCTCGCATACGAACGAGTCATGTAATATGATCCATGCCACGAAAGACTTTGATCTAGGGGATGAGTCGGGGAAAAGCTTGAAGAATGACTTCTATGAGCTTGAGGATGATGATTCCGAGATTGGGGCGGATGAGTGCCCATATCATGGGCTTGAAGATCACAAGGAGAAAGATGAGCCTCCCTTGGGGCCACATGAGGATCGATGGACGTTTGGGTATATACCGAAGGATCGCAAGTACAAGTTCAAGCCATTGAACTTAGTAGATCGGGATGCCCCGGGAACGTCGAGGTTAGGAGGCGATAACCCTTGGAGTGGAAGTTTGTATTCCACTAGCTTGATTGAAGACTTTGCTAGGATCTTCGATTTGTTTCTTCTTGCCCTTGATGGAGATGGAATCGGTTATAGTGTTGTTGAAAAAGAATTGAAGATTGCACCATCCTTGGTTTGACGGAGTTCCACAAGAACCGTCTCATTGTATATATTTCTTTCTTGTAGCTTCTTTGAGTTTTTGTGATATTCTTGTTATTTGGATTGTTGATGAGCGATGTGAGGGAGGGAATTTGATGTTGTATTTGAGTTTATTGTGATAGGTGTGAAGTGAAGGTGATCCCTAGAGAAAATTGGCCATCGATAGAGCATGGATTTTGAGCAAGGGAACGGGTTTTTGAAGCTTTGAATAGCCTTTGGGGTTTTGGAGGCCATGAAGAGAGCCTCCCGACCGGGAAGGAGTCATCCCAACCGGGAAGGATGGGGAATCTCGACCGGGAAGGAGCCATCCCGATCGGGATGAGGGTGCCATATTTCGAGTCTCCTGGAGTGCCATCCCGACCGGGAAGGAAGCTTCCCGACCGGGACGGGTGAGGCATCCCGACCGGGATCATCCATCCCGACCGGGATGGTCCCCTACTCCTCTTTATGCCTCTTCTTCGATATTTGAGCCCACCCAACCGTTGTATACCCCCTCCCAACCTCCCTACCTCTCCTTGCTCATATCATATGACCCATACACCTCACTTTATTTCCTCTTCACTTTACACCGAGCCTCACATCAAATCCCACCCTCTCATACCATTACTACATCTACCATGCGGTTTTATCAAGTTTAAAGCGGGATAACAATGAAGAAGACAAGCTTTGTGCCAATATTGAGTCATGAGATGATGGAGCGAGTGAGTTGCTAACCGATGGGTACGGCAACTATCTTTTCTTTTCCGTCTTTTATAGCTTGTTTTCCCTTGTTTATCCTCTTCCCCGTTTACACTTTTGTGTCTTGGTGTCATGGTGGCCTTCGAGGCCTTGGTAGTTATTGCTCCCGACACTCGACGACGTGACTACATCGAGAGTCATTTCAAAATCCAAATTTACAAGATTTTTCACCCTTTTTGGGATTTAGTCGGATTTAGGCGGAATCCGGGCTAGGTGACTTGATTACACCTCGTCCTCCCCTCCCATTTTCTTTTATTTCCTTCTTTTTATTTCTTCCCTCATCCATATATTTTCTCGTCTCGGCCCATGGTGACTTCATTACACCCCGGCCGGACACATTCTACCCATTCTTCACTTTTCTTTTTGATTTTTAGTTTGATTTTCGTAGTTTCTTTTCTTTTCTTTAGTGTCTCCATACACTACGATCGAGCATGAGGACATTGCTCGGTTTAAGTGTGGGGGAGCGATATCCTAGCGTAGTTAGTTTTGTTTCCGTAGTTTTTCGAAAAATATTTAAAAAAACCCTAAAAATTTGAAAAATTTCACAAAAATAAAAAAGATCATGCTTAGAGGACCATCGATTCTACAACCTGAAGCTCAAAAGCGTTACTATTGAGGTTTCGAAGCTTGGACTGATCAAGGGGGAGGAGTACGGGTTCGTTTTGGATATCGAATCAAGGTAACTTTAGGACATTACTCGATTTTATATCGTATGTGTTCCGGTACGGAAAGAATCGACCCAAAACGGATTAGTATCTCGAACTTTGAGTTTGTGGTTCTTGGATGGAGTTACTTTGCTCTCCAAGTCTCACCTTCCTAGTAGTCGGACCTTCCCGTCGGAGGGGGCCTGTCACCTGCACACAGGGAGCGCACAAGGCCTCGGAGGTGTCCGAGGGAACCCTCTCTGATGCCTAAGTCAGTCCGTGAATGCACTTGACGGACCTTACTCGAGAGGAGTAAGGTGGTGTTTTCTAGAGTGAGATTCTAGTGAGAGAAAGTCAATTACCCTCTCTTGTGGGAAATATATGAGTATTTATAGGTTTCCCATAAGAGAGAGTAAAGAGAGAGAAAGAGGGAGGAAATGGGTGGATGACACGTGGAAGCACCTTGTCCACTCATTTCCTCTTACCTTAAGCATGAACAAGAAGGTCCTGATCTTCTGTCCTGAACCCGTCAGGGGAAAGTCCTCTGACGCCTGGCTGGCAGGGAAGGGTTCTTTCTTCTTCGGCCATGGTGGCCGCAGCCTGGCCCTGATGGGCAGGGGGCTTGGCTTCTCACCCAGACTTTGACACAGTATTCCAGGGGCACTCCATGGGATTACTAAGGAAGGCCCTGCTAATTGGCCTACACGGCAGGCCCTTCGCGATCTGAGTCGGGTCGCCCTCGGACCTGCACAGCGGGCAGCCCATGGCCGGCAACCGACTCCCATCAATTGACCCTCGTTGGCAGGGGGGAAGCAGGGTTCCCCTCGGCAGACGATCTTTGATCAGCATGGTGGGAGGTTGACTTTTGATCCCTCTTTGCATTTAACGTTGCGCGCATTCCCTAGGAGGAATGTCTTAAATTGCTCGGGGCATACAATGGGTCGGGAAGCTCTTCCTCATGATTACTTCTTGTAAAGAGATCCTTCGAGTCGTGTGCCCGACTGACGCTTGGCTTTTCCTGCGAGGGTGGTTGGAGTGCCATTTAATGCATAACCCTCGTCCCTTGTGTATAAAGGGTTGAGTTCAATCCATTTTTCTCCACAAATTTCTTGATTGCTCTATTTTGCTACTTCTTCTTTCATAATGTCTTGGGTAAGAGATAAGGTCCTTCAACGGGTGGTTTTTGCCACTGTCTTCCACTACAGGGGTCGTAGGCGGCTCAAATATGCTAGGCAAGTGCAGTCAGCCATTCGTCGCAGCAGGCGAATCTATCTCTGGTCCCTCCAGGCTTTTGGGGAAAGCTCCCTGTCGAGGGCCATCTAGCGTTCTAGGAAGGCCTCGTCCCCTGCAAAGCCGAAGCCTCGGTACTGCACTCAAGCAGGAGGCTGCTCCTACAAAGGTTGTCACCGGTGTTTCCCGTGGTTACAACCAGATAATATTGACCCTGACCTCCATGATTCGAGCCCTTCTTCCCCTGTGCCGAAGAAGCTGAAGGATGATTTTGGCTACCTTGAGGGCACCAGGGTGGCCAAATTTGGTGAAGACTGGGACCTGAGCAGCTGTGATTCGGGGGACAGCGATGGTCTGGGTTATTCGTCAGGCCGTTATGCGCTGGGGAGCGAGAAGGAGGGGCCTGATGACCCGATGGACGCCTCAGGCAGCTGAGACTGGGGGTCTGACGACGTAGGTTGTAGCAGCCCCATGGACTACTCCTTCCTAGGTTCTGACGAGGACTAGGTCTTCCCTGCACGCCCTGACTGCCTAGGCTGAACCCTTAGGTTTCTTTTGTCTGTACTTGTATTAAGGACTTTTACTTATTTTCCGCTTTTTGAATTCCATCCCCTGACTTGTAATTCTGGCCTTTTGGGCCTTTGCTTAATGAAGAAGTTTGATTGGCTCTTTACTTGCTGTGTTTTTTTTTAATTGCTTCTTGGATGACGTGTTGTAATCATTCCTACTGTCCTTTTGCGTCTTCAGAGACCTAGGGAAGTGATGAATGGGTTGTTTGGAATGTGTGACACATGTGGGGGTTTTATGGGGAAGGTACCTGACAGGATGGCTTTTAGGGGAGGACTTTTCATCTTCCTTTCCCTATAAAAGCACTCCTACCCCCACTACTCCACCTTTTCATACATTCAAATTCTCACGTACTCCATCTCCTTATACATTCCTCCTTTTGTCGAGCATTTAGACTGAGGATCTCTCCGGCGGCATCCAACTAGGTTAGACCCTCCACCTCTGACTTCCTTGCCTTTCAATTACTCTTGTTTCTTGCATTATTTACTAAACATTATGCCTCGTCGTCGCCTCCGAATTCTGCCCTTTACCGAACCATCTGCTGAGAGATCAGAGGAGGATGTGGGCGGAGTAAACATTGACCTCCCTTCCTCCTCTACTGGATTGGGGTTACGGTAGCCAGGGGCCGCCTTCAGAGGATAGTGGGGGTGCTAATTCTCCCGACCCTGCCCCGGTCAATGTTGTTGACTCGGACCATGAGGCACTGGAGATTGACCACTTCACTATCGCCGGCGATCTTGTACCTAGAAGACCGGGGGATGTTTATTATTTGGATAAGGAGAAATATAGGGTTCCCTTGCACACATACCCTGAGCCTGGGCCGCGGGAGGCGATAATGGCAAAAAACGCTGCCGAAGCTATTACCAGTATCTACAACTTTGGGGTGGGCTATACAGTTATCATTCTTGGGGAGAAGGATACTATATGTAACCCTCCTGAGAATTGTATAGCTGTCTATCACAAGTGCTTGGAGTTTGGTCTGCATTTCCCCTTTCATCCTTTCTTTGAGGAGGCTTTCAAGCACATGAACGTCACTGTCGCCCAGCTAACCGCCATAGCGGTCAGGTCTCTGGTGGCATATGCCTGGGTCTGCCTGTTCCTTGGGGATGAACCTTCAATAAACGCCCTTAGGTTTATGGTCGGCCTGCAGATGGTTTCCTCTACAGAGGGGGGTGGGTCTCCAAAGTACTTCTACCTCCTTAGGCAGAAAGGTTATTCTCTGGTTTGGCCGGCCATGAATAGCCTGAAACATTGGAAAGATAACTTCTTGTATGTTCACAGTGAGAGGGGTTGGAGAATTCCTGGCACTTCAGAGACCATGTTCATACTCGCCTGGAATCCCGCGAGGAGTATCACCCTGAGGTTGGTGGGAAGGCTCTTGAAGTTAAGCTTAACAGTAACGATGAATCTTTGATTAAGCAGTTTGCTTGTGCGAAGGATGGGAAGGGTGTGTATGGCCCTGTTGATTGGCCCCCCCTGCAGACCTTATAACAACCGACGAATATCTGACCCCACTGGGGTTAAACCCTGGCCTCACCTCAGGTAGTTCAAGGGTTCGGCAATAATGGGCTCTTTCTGGGGTGTTTTATTGTGTGCTTACTTGGTTTTTTTTCTATTTTCTATTTCTTTGCAGATTTCCACAGGAACACTTGGACGAAAAAACAGCTGAAGCGTATTGGACTGAATACAGAACGCAGGTCCATTACTAATCGCCATTTCCCTCCCCCAGGATTCAAGAAGGAGACTCTCATGGGGCATGTAAAGAGCATTACGGCAAGCAAGACAAAGCTCCCTCCTCCTCCGAAGCCAGCTTCAAAACGTCCTGCGCCCTCAACCCCTGCTCCTAAGGCAGTAGAGGGAGGGGCTGCGTCAGAGGCTACTCCCTCGCCGGTTGGCAGGCGTGGGGACACTTCTCCTCGAACCCCCCCTTCCATGGTGGTGAGGCCTTCTCCCTCTGAAGAGACTGTAGAGAGTGCCCTCCCCCCCCCCCCCCCCCCACCAGGAAGAGGAAAGACAAGTAGCTTGTGGATGCTAACCAGGTGGTGGATTTGGAGGCTGATGCCAGCACTCCTCAGCCAAAGCGTCATGCCCTTGACCTTCCAAAGACCTTGTTTACTGATGGGAATGCTAAGTTTAACTTTGTAGTCGGTGAAAGTGTTAACGTTTCTGCTCTGTTTTCATATTCCAATTCCACATCCTTGGACCAGGCTGCCAAGTCCCTGACGTACTCTTGCAATCAGGCAACCCAGCTTCTCCACCGTTGCTCCCTAGTTTTTCAGGCTTCTGCGGAGTTGGTGGCCCTTAATCGCTTAAGCAACGAGGAGCTAATTACTGCCCCTGGGTCCTCCCTTTCCGAACGCGTGGCAGCGGTTGAGAGAGATGTTGCTCTTATCAACAATCTGAAGCTCCACCTGTCCAGGCGCGAGGGTGAGCTGGAGGAGGCCAGGGGTCAGCCTGCCCACTGGAAGGATCAGGGAGAGAAGGTTATAAAGGAGGCGGCAGACCTGGAGGTGGAGTTGGAGCAGGCCAAGAAGAACGCTGCTGAGCTGGAGAGCCGCCTTGGGGAATACGATGCTCGTCTGACCAAGGCTGACTCTGACCTTCAGGCGGCGCAGGGCGAGCTGAAGCCCCAAGGTGATAAGTGGCTCAAGTAGAAAGGGGAGATCATACAAGAGGCCAATGCAAAAGTGCAGAAGGCCTTTGAGTCAGGGGCTTCTTCCTCTTCTGAGTTTTGTCTTGAAGTTATTCGGGAGATGCTGCCTGATTTTGATGAGGAGGCTTTCGGCGCACTTTTTGCAGCCAAAAATGAAGACAGGGCTAGTCGCCTGAGGATGGTCCTGGTCCTGACCAGGATGCCCCCACCGCATAGTATACAGGGCAATCGTCTTCTGAGGGTTCCTGTCCCTATCCTTTTGCGCCTTTGTTTCCTCGCTGAATCTATTATCTTTTTGCGCGCCGAGCCCATATGTGGCCGGCTGCCGGCTTTATAATTTTTACTTCTCTGTACCCAGATTTTTATTGCTTGCCCTGCAAGCCTCTCTTTTGACTCTTCGTTAGTTTTATGATTACATTTTCGTCGTATATTCCCCTTTTTTACTGCCTTGCTTGACGTACATCCATTCTTTAGTGGTGGCAGATTCTGGCCTTCTTTGGAGCCGGCTTGAATATTCATTCGATTTTATTGTTCTAACTTAGGGGCTTGGCCTAACCCTGACTTCTGACCCAGAGTCAGAGGGCCTACCCCCTACTTACCCGAAGGCAGGCGGAGAACTTAGTATTTTTTTTAACAAGGTTGATTGTGTCTCAGTCCTTGTTAGTTTGGCTCATGGGACCCGGCCTGACCTTGACCCCAGATTTGGAGTCAAAAGGCCTGCCCCCTGCCTGCTTAGAGGCAGGTAGGGGGACTTAGCATTTTTTATACAAGGTTGATTGTGTCTCAGTCCTTGTTAGTTCGGCTCGTGGGGCCTGGCCTGACCCTGACCCCTGATTTGGAGTCAGAGGGCCTGGCCCCCTGCCTGCCTAGAGGTAGGTAGGGGGACTTAGCATTTTTTATATAAGGCAGATTGTGTCTCAGTCCTTGTTAGTTTGGCTCGTGGGGACCGGCCTAACCCTGACTCCTGATTCGTAGTCAGAGGGCCTGCCTCCTGCCTGCCTGGAGGCAGACAGGGGGCCTTAGCGTTTGTTATACAAAGTTGATTGTGTCTCAGTCCTTGTTAGTTCGGCTCATGGGGCCCGACCTGACCCTCACCCCTGATTTGGAGTCAAAAGGCCTCCCCCCTGCAGGGGGACTTAGCATTTTTTATACAAGGTTGATTGTGTCTCAGTCCTTGTTAGTTCGGCTCAAGGGGCCCGACCTGACCCTGACCCCTGATTTGGAGTCAGGGGGCCTGTCCCCTGCCTACCCGAAGGCAGGCGGAGAACATAGTGTTTTTTAAACAAGGTTGATTGTGTCTCAGTCCTTGTTAATTTGGCTCATGGGGCTCGGCCTGACCTTGACCCCTTATTTGGAGTCAAATAGCCTGCCCCCTGCCTGCTTGGAGGCAGGCAGGGGGACTTAGCGTTTTTTATACAAAGCTGATTGTGTCTCAGTCCATGTTAGTTCGGCTCAAGGGGCCTGAGCTGACCCTGACCCCTGATTTAGAGTCAGAGTGCCTGCCCCCTGCCTGCCCGTAGGTAGGTAAGGGGACTTAATATTTTTTATACAAGGCTGATTGTGTCTCAGTCCTTGTTAGTTCGGCTCGTGGGGCCCGTCCTGACCCTGACTCCTGATCCGTAGTCAGAGGGCATGCCCCCCTATCTGCCTGGCGGTAGGTAGGGGGACTTAGCGTTTTTTATACAAGGCTGATTGTGTCTCAGTCCTTGTTAGTTCGGCTCGTGGGGCCTGGCCTGACCCTGACCCCTGATTTGGAGTCAGAGGGCCTGCCCACTACCTTCCTTGAGGTAGGTAGGGGGACTTAGCATTTCTTATATAAGGCTGATTGTGTCTCAAACCTTGTTAGTTTGGCTCGTGGGGACCGGCCTGACCCTGACTCCTGATCCGTAGTCAGAGGGACTGCCTCCTGCCTGCCTGGAGGCAGGTATGGGGCCTTAGCGTTTTTTATACAAAGCTGTTTGTGTCTCAGTCCTTGTTAGTTTGGCTCATGGGGTCTTGCCTGACCTTGACCCCTTATTTGGAATCAAATGGTCTGCCTCCTGCCTGCTTGGAGGCTGGCAGAGGGACTTAGCATTTTTTATACAAGGCTGATTGTGTCTCAGTCTATGTTAGTTCGGCTCAAGGGGCCCGAGCTGACCCTGACCCCTGATTTGGAGTCATAGGGCCTGCCCCCTGCCTGCCCGGAGGTAGGTAGGGGGACTTAATATTTTTTATACAAGGCTGATTGTGTCTCAGTCCTTGTTAGTTCGGCAAGTGGGGCCCGGCCTGACCCAGACTCCTGATCCGTAGTCAGAGGGCATGCCCCCTGCCTGCCTGGAGGCAGGCAAGGGGCCTTAGCATTTTTTATACAAGAATGATTGTGTCTCAGTCCTTGTTAGTTCTGCTCATGAGGCCCGGCCTGACACTGACCCCTGATTTAAAGTCAAAGGGCCTGTCGTCTGCCTGCTTGGAGGCAGGCAGAAGGACTTAGCGTTTTTTTATACAAGGTTGATTTTGTCTCAGTCCTTGTTAGTTCGGCTCATGGGGCCCGGCCTAACCCTGACTCTTGATTAGGAGTCAGAGGGCCTGCCCCCTGCCTGCCCGGAGGTAGGTAGAGGGACTTAACGTTTTTTATACAAGGCTGATTTTGTCTCCGTCCTTGTTAGTTCGGCTCGTGGGGCCCGGCCTAACCCTGACTCCTGATCCGTAGTCAGAGGGCCTGCTCCCTGCCTGCCTGGAGGTAGCTAGGGGGACTTAGCATTTCTTATATAAGGATGATTGTGTCTCAGTCCATGTTAGTTCGGCTCAAGAGGCCCGAGCTGACCCTGACCCCTGATTTGGAGTCAGAGTGCTTGCCCCCTGTCTGCCCGGAGGTAGGTAGGGGGACTTAATATTTTATATACAAGGCTGATTGTTTCTCAGTCCGTGCTAGTTCGGCTCGTGGGGCCCGGCCTGACCCTGACTCTTGATTCGTAGTCAGAGGGCATGCCCCCTGTCTGCCTGGAGGTAGGTAGGGGGACTTAGCGTTTTTTATACAAGGCTGATTGTGTCTCAGTCCTTGTTTGTTCGTCTCGTGGGGCCCGGCCTGACCCTGACTCCTCATCTGTAGGCCGAGGGCCTACCCGCAGCCTACCTGGAGGCGGCAGGGGGCCTTAGCATTTTTTATACAAGGCTGATTGTGTCTCAGTCCTTGTTAGTTCGCCTCATGGGGCCAGGCCTGACACTGACCCCTAATTTGGAGTCAAAAGGCCTGCCGTCTTCCTGCCAGAGGGACTTAGAGTTTTTTATACAAGGTTGATTTTGTCTCAATGCTTGTTAGTTCGGCTCATGGGGCCCGGCCTGACCCTGACCCTTGATTTGGAGTCAGAGGGCCTGCCCCCTGCCTGCCCGGAGGTTGGTAGAGGAACTTAGCGTTTATTATACAAGGCTGATTGTGTCTCAGTCCTTGTTAGTTCGGCTCGTGGGGCCCGGGCTAACCCTCACTCCTGATCCGTAGTCAGAGGGCCTGCCCCCTGCCTGCCTAGAGGTAGGTAGGGGGACTTAGCGTTTTTTATACTAGGCTGATTTTGTCTCAGTCTTTGTTAGTTCGGCTTGTGGGGACCCGACCTGACCCTGACTCCTGATCCGTAGTCGGAGGGCCTGCCCAATGCCTTTCTGGAGGTAGGTAGGGGGACTTAGCATTTTTTATAGAAGGCTGATTTTGTCTTAGTCCTTGTTGGTTCGGCTCATGGGGCCCAGCCTAACCCTGACCCCTGATATGGAGTCAGAGGGCCTGCCCACTGCCTGCATGGAGGTAGGTAGGGGGACTTAACGTTTTTTATACAAGGCTGATTGTGTCTCTGTCTTTGTTAGTTCGGCTCGTGGGGCCCGGCCTGACCCTAACTCCTGATTCGTAGTCAGAGGGCCTGCCCCCGGCCTGCCTGGAGGCAGGCAGGGGGACTTAGCATTTTTTATATAAGGCAGATTGTGTCTCAGTCCTTGTTAGTTTGGGTCGTGGGGACCGGCCTAACCCTGACTCCTGATCCGTAGTCAGAGGGCCTGCCTCCTGCCTGCCTGGAGGCAGACAGGGGGGCCTTAGCGTTTGTTATACAAAGTTGATTGTATCTCAGTCCTTGTTAGTTCGGCTCATAGGGCCCGACCTGACCCTGACCACTGATTTGGAGTCAAAAGGCCTCCCCCCTGCAGGAGGACTTAGCGTTTTTTATACAAGGTCGATTGTGTCTCAGTCCTTGTTAGTTCGGCTCAAGGGGCCCGACCTGACCCTGACCCCTGATTTGGAGTCAGGGAGCCTGCCCCCTGCCTACCCGAAGGCAGGCGGAGAACTTAGTGTTAAACAAGGCTGATTGTGTCTCAGTCCTTGTTAGTTTGGCTCATGGGGCCCGGCCTGACTTTGACCCCTTATTTGGAGTCATATGGCCTGCCCCCTACCTGCTTGGAGGCAGGCAGGGGGACTTAGCGTTTTTTATACAAAGCTGATTGTGTCTCAGTCCATGTTAGTTCGGCTAAAGGGGCCTGAGCTGACCCTGACCCCTGATTTGGAGTCAGAGTGCCTGCCCCCTGCCTGCCCGGAGGTAGGTAGGGGGACTTAATATTTTTTATACAAGGCTGATTGTGTCTCAGTCCTTGTTTGTTCGGCTCGTGGGGCCTGGCCTGACCCTGACCCCTGATTTGGAGTCAGAGGGCCTGCCCCCTGCCTGCCTGGAGGTAGGTAGAGGGACTTAGCATTTCTTATATAAGGCTGATTGTGTCTCAAACCTTGTTAGTTTGGCTCGTGGGGACCGGATTGACCCTGACTCCTGATCCGTAGTCAGAGGGACTGCCTCCTGCCTTCCTGGAGGCAGGCAGGGGGCCTTAGCGTTTTTTATACAAAGCTGATTGTGTCACAGTCCTTGTTAGTTTGGCTCATGGGGCCTGGCCTGACCTTGACCCCTTATTTGGAATCAAATGGCCTGCCTCCTGCCTGCTTGGAGGCTGGCAGGGGGACTTAGCATTTTTTATACAAGGCTGATTGTGTCCCAGTCTATGTTAGTTCAGCTCAAGGGGCCCGAGCTGACCCTGACCCCTGATTTGGAGTCAGAGGGCCTGCCCCCTGCCTGCCCGGAGGTAGGTAGGGGGACTTAATATTTTTTATACAAGGCTGATTGTGTCTCAGTCCTTGTTAGTTTGGCTCGTGGGGCCCGGCCTGACCCTGACTCCTGATCTGTAGTCTGAGCGCATGCCCCCTGCCTGCTTGGAGGCAGGCAAGGGGCCTTAGCATTTTTTATACAAGGATGATTGTGTCGCAGTCCTTGTTAGTTCGGCTCATGGGGCCCGACCTGACCCTGACTCCTAATCCGTAGTCAGAGGGCCTGCCTCCTGCCTGCCTGGAGGCAGGCAAGGGGCCTTAGCATTTTTTATACAAGGATGATTGTGTCTCAGTCCTTGTTAGTTCGGCTCATGAGGCCCGGCCTGACACTGACCCCTGATTTGGAGTCAAAGGGCCTACCGTCTGCCTGCTTGGAGGCAGGCAGAGGGAATTAGCATTTTTTATACAAGGTTGATTTTGTCTCAGTCCTTGTTTGTTCGGCTCATGGGGCCCGGCCTAACCCTGACTCTTGATTTGGAGTTAGAGGGCCTGCCCCCTGCCTGCCAGGAGGCAGGCAAGGGGCCTTAGCATTTTTTATACAAGGATGATTGTGTCTCAGTCCTTGTTAGTTCGGCTGATGAGGCCCGGCCTGACACTGACCCCTGATTTGGAGTCAAAGGGCCTACCGTCTGCCTGCTTGGAGGCAGGCAGAGAGACTTAGCGTTTTTTATACAAGGTTGATTTTGTCTCAGTCCTTGTTAGTTCGGCTCATGGGGCCCGGCCTAACCCTGACTCTTGATTTGGAGTCAGAGGGCCTGCCCCCTGCCTGCCCGGAGGTAGGTAGAGGGACTTAACGTTTTTTATACAAGGCTGATTTTGTCTCCGTCCTTGTTAGTTCGGCTCGTGGGGCCTGGCCTAACCCTGACTCCTGATCTATAGTCAGAGGGCCTGCTCCCTGCCTGCCTGGAGGTAGCCAGGGGGACTTAGCGTTTTTTATATAAGGCTGATTTTATCTCAGTCCTTGTTAGTTCGGCTCGTGGGGCCCGACCGGACCCTGACTTATAATCCGTAGTCAGAGGGCCTGCCCCCTGCCAGCCTGGAGGCAAACAGGGGGCCTTAGCATTTTTTATACAAAGCTGATTGTGTCTCAGTCCATGTTAGTTCGGCTCAAGAGGCCTGAGCTGACCCTGACCCCTGATTTGGAGTCAGAGTGCTTGCCCCCTACCTGCCCGGAGGTAGGTAGGGGGACTTAATATTTTATATACAAGGCTGATTGTGTCTCAGTCCTTGTTAGTTCGGCTCGTGGGGCCCGGCCTGACCCTGACTCCTGATTCGTAGTCAGAGGGCATGCCCCCTGTCTGCCTGGAGGTAGGTAGGTAGGGGGACTAAGCGTCTTTTATACAAGGCTGATTGTGTCTCAGTCCTTGTTTGTTCGTCTCGTGGGGCCCGGCCTGACCCTGACTCCTCATCCGTAGTACGAGGGCCTGCCCCCTGCCTGCCTGGAGGCGGCAGGGGGCCTTAGCATTTTTTATACAAGGCTGATTGTGTCTCAGTCCTTGTTAGTTCGGCTCAAGGGGTCCGAGCTGACCCTGACCCCTGATTTGGAGTCAGAGTGCTTGCCCCCTGCCTGCCCGGAGGTAGGTAGGGGGACTTAATATTTTATATACAAGGCTGATTGTGTCTCAGTCCTTGTTAGTTCGGCTCGTGGGGCCCGGCCTGACCCTGACTCCTGATTCGTAGTCAGAGGGCATGCCCCCTGTCTGCCTAGAGGTAGGTAGGGGGACTTAGCGTTTTTTATACAAGGTTGATTGTGTCTCAGTCTTTGTTAGTTCGGCTTGTGGGGCCCGACCTGACCCTGACTCCTGATCCGTAGTCAGAGGGCCTGCCCCCTGCCTGCCTGGAGGCGGCAGGGGGCCTTAGCATTTTTTATACAAGGCTGATTGTGTCTCAGTCCTTGTTAGTTCGGCTCAAGGGGCCCGAGCTGACCCTGACCCCTGATTTGGAGTCAGAGGGCCTGCCCCCTGCCTGCCGGGAGGTAGGTAGAGGGACTTAATATTTTTTATACAAGGCTGATCGTGTCTCAGTCCTTGTTAGTTCGGCTCGTGGGGCCCGGCCTGACACTGACCCCTGATTTGGAGTCAAAGGGCCTGCCGTCTGCCTGTTTGGAGGCAGGCAGAGGGACTTAGCGTTTTTTATACAAGGTTTATTTTGTCTCAGTCCTTGTTAGTTCGGCTCATGGTGCCCGGCCTAACCCTGACTCTTGATTTGGAGTTAGAGGGCCTGCCCCCTGCCTGCCCGGAGGTAGGTAGAGGGACTTAGCGTTTTTTATACAAGGCTGATTGTGTCTCAGTCCTTGTTAGTTCGGCTAGTGGGGCCCGGGCTAACCCTGACTCCTAATCCGTAGTCAGAGGGTCTGCTCCCTGCCTGGAGGTAGGTAGGGGGACTTAGCGTTTTTTATATAAGGCTGATTTTGTCTCAGTCCTTGTTAGTTCGGCTTGTGGGGCCCGACCTGACCCTGACTCCTGATCCGTAGTCAGAGGGCCTGCCCCATGCCTTCCTGGAGGTAGGTAGGGGGCCTTATCATTTTTTATACAAGGATGATTGTGTCGCAGTCCTTGTTAGTTCGGCTCATGGGGCCCGAGCTGACCCTGACCCCTGATTTGGAGTCAGAGGGCCTGCCCCCTGCCTACCCGGAGGTAGGTAGAGGGACTTAATATTTTTTATACAAGGCTGATCGTGTCTCAGTCCTTGTTAGTTCGGCTCGTGGGGCCCGGCCTGACACTGACCCCTGATTTGGAGTCAAAGGGCCTGCCGTCTGCCTGTTTGGAGGCAGGCAGAGGGACTTAGCGTTTTTTATACAAGGTTGATTTTGTCTCAGTCCTTGTTAGTTCGGCTCATGGGGCCCGGCCTAACCCTGACTCTTGATTTGGAGTCAGAGGGCCTGCCCCCTGCCTGCCCGGAGGTAGGTAGAGGGACTTAGCGTTTTTTATACAAGGCTGATTGTGTCTCAGTCCTTGATAGTTCGGCTAGTGGGGCCCGGGCTAACCCTGACTCCTAATCCGTAGTCAGAGGGTCTGCTCCCTGCCTGCCTGGAGGTAGGTAGGGGGACTTAGCGTTTTTTATATAAGGCTGATTTTGTCTCAGTCCTTGTTAGTTCGGCTTGTGGGGCCCGACATGACCCTGACTCCTGATCCGTAGTCAGAGGGCCTGCCCCATGCCTTCCTGGAGGTAGGTAGGGGGCCTTATCATTTTTTATACAAGGATGATTGTGTCGCAGTCCTTGTTAGTTCGGCTCATGGGGCCCGACCTGACCCTGACTCCTAATCCGTAGTCAGAGGGCCTGCCCCCTGCCTGCCTGGAGGCAGGCAAGGGGCCTTAGCATTTTTTATACAAGGATGATTGTGTCTCAGTCCTTGTTAGTTCGGCTCATGAGGCCCGGCCTGACACTGACCCCTGATTTGGAGTCAAAGGGCCTACCGGCTGCCTGCTTGGAGGCAGGCAGAGGGACTTAGCGTTTTTTATACAAGGTTGATTTTGTCTTAGTCCTTGTTAGTTCGGCTCATGGGGCCCGGCCTAACCCTGACTCTTGATTTGGAGTCAGAGGGCCTGCCCCCTGCCTGCCCGGAGGTAGGTAGAGGGACTTAGCGTTTTTTATACAAGGCTGATTGTGTCTCAGTCCTTGTTAGTTCGGCTCGTGGGGCCCGGGCTAACCCTGACTCCTCATCCGTAGTCAGAGGGTCTGCTCCCTGCCTGCCTGGAGGTAGTTAGGGGGACTTAGCGTTTTTTATATAAGGCTGATTTTATCTCAGTCCTTGTTAGTTCGGCTCGTGGGGCCCGACTTGACCCTGACTCCTAATCCGTAGTCAGAGGGCCTGCCCCCTGCAAGGCTGGAGGCAGGCAGGGGGCCTTAGCATTTTTTATACAAAGCTGATTGTGTCTCAGTCCATGTTAGTTCGGCTCAAGAGGCCCGAGCTGACCCTGACCCCTGATTTGGAGTCAGAGTGCTTGCCCCCTACCTGCCCGGAGGTAGGTAGGGGGACTTAATATTTTATATACAAGGCTGATTGTGTCTCAGTCCTTGTTAGTTCGGCTCGTGGGGCCCGGCCTGACCCTGACTCCTGATTCGTAGTCAGAGGGCATGCCCCCTGTCTGCCTAGAGGTAGGTAGGGGGACTTAGCGTTTTTTATACAAGGTTGATTGTGTCTCAGTCTTTGTTAGTTCGGCTTGTGGGGCCCGACCTGACCCTGACTCCTGATCCGTAGTCAGAGGGCCTGCCCCCTGCCTGCCTGGAGGCGGCAGGGGGCCTTAGCATTTTTTATACAAGGCTGATTGTGTCTCAGTCCTTGTTAGTTCGGCTCAAGGGGCCCGAGCTGACCCTGACCCCTGATTTGGAGTCAGAGGGCCTGCCCCCTGCCTGCCGGGAGGTAGGTAGAGGGACTTAATATTTTTTATACAAGGCTGATCGTGTCTCAGTCCTTGTTAGTTCGGCTCGTGGGGCCCGGCCTGACACTGACCCCTGATTTGGAGTCAAAGGGCCTGCCGTCTTCCTGCCAGAGGGACTTAGAGTTTTTTATACAAGGTTGATTTTGTCTCAATGCTTGTTAGTTCGGCTCATGGGGCCCGGCCTGACCCTGACCCTTGATTTGGAGTCAGAGGGCCTGCCCCCTGCCTGCCCGGAGGTTGGTAGAGGAACTTAGCGTTTATTATACAAGGCTGATTGTGTCTCAGTCCTTGTTAGTTCGGCTCGTGGGGCCCGGGCTAACCCTCACTCCTGATCCGTAGTCAGAGGGCCTGCCCCCTGCCTGCCCGGAGGTAGGTAGGGGGACTTAATATTTTTTATACTAGGCTGATTTTGTCTCAGTCTTTGTTAGTTCGGCTTGTGGGGACCCGACCTGACCCTGACTCCTGATCCGTAGTCGGAGGGCCTGCCCAATGCCTTTCTGGAGGTAGGTAGGGGGACTTAGCATTTTTTATAGAAGGCTGATTTTGTCTTAGTCCTTGTTGGTTCGGCTCATGGGGCCCAGCCTAACCCTGACCCCTGATATGGAGTCAGAGGGCCTGCCCACTGCCTGCATGGAGGTAGGTAGGGGGACTTAACGTTTTTTATACAAGGCTGATTGTGTCTCTGTCTTTGTTAGTTCGGCTCGTGGGGCCCGGCCTGACCCTAACTCCTGATTCGTAGTCAGAGGGCCTGCCCCCGGCCTGCCTGGAGGCAGGCAGGGGGACTTAGCATTTTTTATATAAGGCAGATTGTGTCTCAGTCCTTGTTAGTTTGGGTCGTGGGGACCGGCCTAACCCTGACTCCTGATCCGTAGTCAGAGGGCCTGCCTCCTGCCTGCCTGGAGGCAGACAGGGGGGCCTTAGCGTTTGTTATACAAAGTTTATTGTATCTCAGTCCTTGTTAGTTCGGCTCATAGGGCCCGACCTGACCCTGACCACTGATTTGGAGTCAAAAGGCCTCCCCCCTGCAGGAGGACTTAGCGTTTTTTATACAAGGTCGATTGTGTCTCAGTCCTTGTTAGTTCGGCTCAAGGGGCCCGACCTGACCCTGACCCCTGATTTGGAGTCAGGGAGCCTGCCCCCTGCCTACCCGAAGGCAGGCGGAGAACTTAGTGTTAAACAAGGCTGATTGTGTCTCAGTCCTTGTTAGTTTGGCTCATGGGGCCCGGCCTGACTTTGACCCCTTATTTGGAGTCATATGGCCTGCCCCCTACCTGCTTGGAGGCAGGCAGGGGGACTTAGCGTTTTTTATACAAAGCTGATTGTGTCTCAGTCCATGTTAGTTCGGCTAAAGGGGCCTGAGCTGACCCTGACCCCTGATTTGGAGTCAGAGTGCCTGCCCCCTGCCTGCCCGGAGGTAGGTAGGGGGACTTAATATTTTTTATACAAGGCTGATTGTGTCTCAGTCCTTGTTTGTTCGGCTCGTGGGGCCTGGCCTGACCCTGACCCCTGATTTGGAGTCAGAGGGCCTGCCCCCTGCCTGCCTGGAGGTAGGTAGAGGGACTTAGCATTTCTTATATAAGGCTGATTGTGTCTCAAACCTTGTTAGTTTGGCTCGTGGGGACCGGATTGACCCTGACTCCTGATCCGTAGTCAGAGGGACTGCCTCCTGCCTTCCTGGAGGCAGGCAGGGGGCCTTAGCGTTTTTTATACAAAGCTGATTGTGTCACAGTCCTTGTTAGTTTGGCTCATGGGGCCTGGCCTGACCTTGACCCCTTATTTGGAATCAAATGGCCTGCCTCCTGCCTGCTTGGAGGCTGGCAGGGGGACTTAGCATTTTTTATACAAGGCTGATTGTGTCCCAGTCTATGTTAGTTCAGCTCAAGGGGCCCGAGCTGACCCTGACCCCTGATTTGGAGTCAGAGGGCCTGCCCCCTGCCTGCCCGGAGGTAGGTAGGGGGACTTAATATTTTTTATACAAGGCTGATTGTGTCTCAGTCCTTGTTAGTTTGGCTCGTGGGGCCCGGCCTGACCCTGACTCCTGATCTGTAGTCTGAGCGCATGCCCCCTGCCTGCTTGGAGGCAGGCAAGGGGCCTTAGCATTTTTTATACAAGGATGATTGTGTCGCAGTCCTTGTTAGTTCGGCTCATGGGGCCCGACCTGACCCTGACTCCTAATCCGTAGTCAGAGGGCCTGCCTCCTGCCTGCCTGGAGGCAGGCAAGGGGCCTTAGCATTTTTTATACAAGGATGATTGTGTCTCAGTCCTTGTTAGTTCGGCTCATGAGGCCCGGCCTGACACTGACCCCTGATTTGGAGTCAAAGGGCCTACCGTCTGCCTGCTTGGAGGCAGGCAGAGGGAATTAGCATTTTTTATACAAGGTTGATTTTGTCTCAGTCCTTGTTTGTTCGGCTCATGGGGCCCGGCCTAACCCTGACTCTTGATTTGGAGTTAGAGGGCCTGCCCCCTGCCTGCCAGGAGGCAGGCAAGGGGCCTTAGCATTTTTTATACAAGGATGATTGTGTCTCAGTCCTTGTTAGTTCGGCTGATGAGGCCCGGCCTGACACTGACCCCTGATTTGGAGTCAAAGGGCCTACCGTCTGCCTGCTTGGAGGCAGGCAGAGAGACTTAGCGTTTTTTATACAAGGTTGATTTTGTCTCAGTCCTTGTTAGTTCGGCTCATGGGGCCCGGCCTAACCCTGACTCTTGATTTGGAGTCAGAGGGCCTGCCCCCTGCCTGCCCGGAGGTAGGTAGAGGGACTTAACGTTTTTTATACAAGGCTGATTTTGTCTCCGTCCTTGTTAGTTCGGCTCGTGGGGCCTGGCCTAACCCTGACTCCTGATCTATAGTCAGAGGGCCTGCTCCCTGCCTGCCTGGAGGTAGCCAGGGGGACTTAGCGTTTTTTATATAAGGCTGATTTTATCTCAGTCCTTGTTAGTTCGGCTCGTGGGGCCCGACCGGACCCTGACTTATAATCCGTAGTCAGAGGGCCTGCCCCCTGCCAGCCTGGAGGCAAACAGGGGGCCTTAGCATTTTTTATACAAAGCTGATTGTGTCTCAGTCCATGTTAGTTCGGCTCAAGAGGCCTGAGCTGACCCTGACCCCTGATTTGGAGTCAGAGTGCTTGCCCCCTACCTGCCCGGAGGTAGGTAGGGGGACTTAATATTTTATATACAAGGCTGATTGTGTCTCAGTCCTTGTTAGTTCGGCTCGTGGGGCCCGGCCTGACCCTGACTCCTGATTCGTAGTCAGAGGGCATGCCCCCTGTCTGCCTGGAGGTAGGTAGGTAGGGGGACTAAGCGTCTTTTATACAAGGCTGATTGTGTCTCAGTCCTTGTTTGTTCGTCTCGTGGGGCCCGGCCTGACCCTGACTCCTCATCCGTAGTACGAGGGCCTGCCCCCTGCCTGCCTGGAGGCGGCAGGGGGCCTTAGCATTTTTTATACAAGGCTGATTGTGTCTCAGTCCTTGTTAGTTCGGCTCAAGGGGTCCGAGCTGACCCTGACCCCTGATTTGGAGTCAGAGTGCTTGCCCCCTGCCTGCCCGGAGGTAGGTAGGGGGACTTAATATTTTATATACAAGGCTGATTGTGTCTCAGTCCTTGTTAGTTCGGCTCGTGGGGCCCGGCCTGACCCTGACTCCTGATTCGTAGTCAGAGGGCATGCCCCCTGTCTGCCTAGAGGTAGGTAGGGGGACTTAGCGTTTTTTATACAAGGTTGATTGTGTCTCAGTCTTTGTTAGTTCGGCTTGTGGGGCCCGACCTGACCCTGACTCCTGATCCGTAGTCAGAGGGCCTGCCCCCTGCCTGCCTGGAGGCGGCAGGGGGCCTTAGCATTTTTTATACAAGGCTGATTGTGTCTCAGTCCTTGTTAGTTCGGCTCAAGGGGCCCGAGCTGACCCTGACCCCTGATTTGGAGTCAGAGGGCCTGCCCCCTGCCTGCCGGGAGGTAGGTAGAGGGACTTAATATTTTTTATACAAGGCTGATCGTGTCTCAGTCCTTGTTAGTTCGGCTCGTGGGGCCCGGCCTGACACTGACCCCTGATTTGGAGTCAAAGGGCCTGCCGTCTGCCTGTTTGGAGGCAGGCAGAGGGACTTAGCGTTTTTTATACAAGGTTTATTTTGTCTCAGTCCTTGTTAGTTCGGCTCATGGTGCCCGGCCTAACCCTGACTCTTGATTTGGAGTTAGAGGGCCTGCCCCCTGCCTGCCCGGAGGTAGGTAGAGGGACTTAGCGTTTTTTATACAAGGCTGATTGTGTCTCAGTCCTTGTTAGTTCGGCTAGTGGGGCCCGGGCTAACCCTGACTCCTAATCCGTAGTCAGAGGGTCTGCTCCCTGCCTGGAGGTAGGTAGGGGGACTTAGCGTTTTTTATATAAGGCTGATTTTGTCTCAGTCCTTGTTAGTTCGGCTTGTGGGGCCCGACCTGACCCTGACTCCTGATCCGTAGTCAGAGGGCCTGCCCCATGCCTTCCTGGAGGTAGGTAGGGGGCCTTATCATTTTTTATACAAGGATGATTGTGTCGCAGTCCTTGTTAGTTCGGCTCATGGGGCCCGAGCTGACCCTGACCCCTGATTTGGAGTCAGAGGGCCTGCCCCCTGCCTACCCGGAGGTAGGTAGAGGGACTTAATATTTTTTATACAAGGCTGATCGTGTCTCAGTCCTTGTTAGTTCGGCTCGTGGGGCCCGGCCTGACACTGACCCCTGATTTGGAGTCAAAGGGCCTGCCGTCTGCCTGTTTGGAGGCAGGCAGAGGGACTTAGCGTTTTTTATACAAGGTTGATTTTGTCTCAGTCCTTGTTAGTTCGGCTCATGGGGCCCGGCCTAACCCTGACTCTTGATTTGGAGTCAGAGGGCCTGCCCCCTGCCTGCCCGGAGGTAGGTAGAGGGACTTAGCGTTTTTTATACAAGGCTGATTGTGTCTCAGTCCTTGTTAGTTCGGCTAGTGGGGCCCGGGCTAACCCTGACTCCTAATCCGTAGTCAGAGGGTCTGCTCCCTGCCTGCCTGGAGGTAGGTAGGGGGACTTAGCGTTTTTTATATAAGGCTGATTTTGTCTCAGTCCTTGTTAGTTCGGCTTGTGGGGCCCGACATGACCCTGACTCCTGATCCGTAGTCAGAGGGCCTGCCCCATGCCTTCCTGGAGGTAGGTAGGGGGCCTTATCATTTTTTATACAAGGATGATTGTGTCGCAGTCCTTGTTAGTTCGGCTCATGGGGCCCGACCTGACCCTGACTCCTAATCCGTAGTCAGAGGGCCTGCCCCCTGCCTGCCTGGAGGCAGGCAAGGGGCCTTAGCATTTTTTATACAAGGATGATTGTGTCTCAGTCCTTGTTAGTTCGGCTCATGAGGCCCGGCCTGACACTGACCCCTGATTTGGAGTCAAAGGGCCTACCGGCTGCCTGCTTGGAGGCAGGCAGAGGGACTTAGCGTTTTTTATACAAGGTTGATTTTGTCTTAGTCCTTGTTAGTTCGGCTCATGGGGCCCGGCCTAACCCTGACTCTTGATTTGGAGTCAGAGGGCCTGCCCCCTGCCTGCCCGGAGGTAGGTAGAGGGACTTAGCGTTTTTTATACAAGGCTGATTGTGTCTCAGTCCTTGTTAGTTCGGCTCGTGGGGCCCGGGCTAACCCTGACTCCTCATCCGTAGTCAGAGGGTCTGCTCCCTGCCTGCCTGGAGGTAGTTAGGGGGACTTAGCGTTTTTTATATAAGGCTGATTTTATCTCAGTCCTTGTTAGTTCGGCTCGTGGGGCCCGACTTGACCCTGACTCCTAATCCGTAGTCAGAGGGCCTGCCCCCTGCAAGGCTGGAGGCAGGCAGGGGGCCTTAGCATTTTTTATACAAAGCTGATTGTGTCTCAGTCCATGTTAGTTCGGCTCAAGAGGCCCGAGCTGACCCTGACCCCTGATTTGGAGTCAGAGTGCTTGCCCCCTACCTGCCCGGAGGTAGGTAGGGGGACTTAATATTTTATATACAAGGCTGATTGTGTCTCAGTCCTTGTTAGTTCGGCTCGTGGGGCCCGGCCTGACCCTGACTCCTGATTCGTAGTCAGAGGGCATGCGCCCTGTCTGCCTGGAGGTAGGTAGGTAGGGGGACTAAGCGTTTTTTATACAAGGCTGATTGTGGCTCAGTCCTTGTTTGTTCGTCTCGTGGGGCCCGGCCTGACCCTGACTCCTCATCCGTAGTCAGAGGGCTAACCTAGTGGGTAGCTAGGGTAAGTCGGGTCGAATCCACAGGGACGGGAGGTCGGACTAAGGTATGCTACGGTCAAGGACTAGGTTCGAGATAAGCTAGTCTAGGGGGGTGGCTATGGACTAAACTAGGTCTAAAACTAGAGAACTATCAAAGGAGACGGGCTAGGGTTAGATCGGGGTCAAAGGGGTAACGAAATGGTCGGAGGAGAACTAGAGGTGAAGGAGGTAGTAGGGTGATCTAGGTAATGCCCGGGCTCTCGCAACTTAGACCCACCTAGAGGTTCCACCTAAAACCCAACTCGGCGACACAACACAAACGGAGTACTAGCATGCTATAGACCTAGGACGAATCCGGGCTCTCGCAACTTAGACCGGCCTAGGGGTCGTCCTCACCGGGCTCTCGCAACTTAATGAGGGGACCGAACCCATAAACAAACTAATACCCACAAGAGAAAGGCAAGAAAACAAGCATTCGCACATACTTAGTCATTCAAGCAATTCAACAAACATGTGATGTGCAACAAACCAAGGAGAAACCCAAATCTTCCACCAACAACTCCAACAATCCCTCAATCATCCAATTAACACCCTAATCACCTTACTAACCCTAACAAGAACACTACTCTAACATATCTAAACTAAAACTATCACTAACAAGAGGAATCAAACCAAACAACAAAACTAACATAGTGAAACAAGTCTAACAAAGAACTATGAACAATAACAAGAACTAAAGATTCAAACATTAATGAATGGAACAAGAAAAGAGTAAAAGAGAAGAGGATTATACCAAACTAGTGAAGAGGAAAGAACAAAACTTGCATTAATGAAGAAAACCCAAAACAAACATCCAAGGTTGTCAAGCTTGGAGAAGATCTTGAATAATTCCCTTAATACAAGTACTAATCTAAGATTAACGATAATCTAAGGACTAATCTACTCTAATCTATGCTAAAATAATCTAGGGTTTAGTCTCATATGAAGTGCATAAGATAGTGTCTTAATACAAGAGGGGGGTATATATAGGGTTTAAGAATGAAAGGAGAAGGAAGGAGCAAAGCACGGGCTGACTGGGCACCTTCCCGATCGGGAATGTGGGAAATCCCGATCGGGAACACCCCACAGTACCCCGTCTTGCTTTCCTCTTTATTCCCGATCGGGATGAGGCCATACCCGATCGGGAATAGTCTTGTAGGCCTCCAATATGAACTTTTCGGTCCCTCCTTGGTTCTCATGGCCTTCTCATCGATTCTCGGGACTCGGGATCGGGTCTCGGAGGCTAGGGATTGGGTCCCAAGGTCTCGGGGTCGATTCCAAGGCATCGAGTCATCGTTCCTTAGCTTCGTTGGCTCCAAAATGTGTATGTATAGAGTCGGAATCACTCCAACTCTTCATGAATTGTCTCGGGAACCTGAAACGAGCTAAGGGAAACATAAGAAGCCCATAAACCGCTCCCAAGGAGCGATTATACAAGAAATGGGACCAAAACACTACAGAATAGGCACTACAAACGACACTTATCAACTCCCCCACACTTAACCCTTACTCGCCCTCGAGTAAGCACATACTAACTACTAAACTATCCGAGCGGGTATTAGCGCACCCAACGCCCTTTCAACTCACGCGAGTGCACTTAGAGGAGAAGTGCACTCCGCAAGGCAAGTAAGGTCTTGCGACAAAACTGTGGATGCAACCGGACACAAACACGTAAACAACCACACAAACAACAAACAAACAAACAAACACAATATCGGTTGCACCCAAGAGAAAACAAATACCGCTTCCCTCTAAAAGCGGTGAATGAAACACCGGTTTAGGACTCGAGGCAAGTGACAACGTTCCCAAGCTAGACATACAAACCAAGGTGGACTAAGCCCTAATAGTATGACGACAAAGCAACAAAAACGTTGGTAACTTACCTAGGTCCTCCTAACTTCCTAAAAACGTACTACGGGACGATCGGCGGAGATGGAAAGTGATGAACCACGGTGTTAGTCGACACTGTAGGTAAGTGAGACCCCGCCCCCTTTAGCATGAGCCAAGAGGGTCATCCCGTGTCCAAGACCGCCTAACTAGTCCAAGTAAAAAGGTGGAAATAATGCAAAATGAGGGAAGACCGACCTTTTCCGCTATCATCCTTCCTAGGGACTCGGTCCTTTGGTAGGCTCTTCACGGCAAAAGTCGGGAAAAAGGCTTATTTTGAAGGGTAGGGGTTATTTTTGTGAGTCGGGTTTTCTTTTTGGCATTTTCTCTTTGTTTTGCCATGCCATTCTTTTTCTTCTTTTCTATTTTCTTTTTGGCTTTTGTGCCTTTTCTTTTTCTTCATTCTTTTCTTTCTTTCATTCTTTTCTTTCTTTTTCTTTTTCTTTGCCCTTTTGGCAAGATTTGGCATTTTTTTGGCACTTTCATTGAATAACAAGAAAGGGAGAATCAACATTTTGCAAGTTATTGTGTGGATATGTGTAGGAGGTAGGGTAATGGGAGAGTCGGGGAGCGTCTTCCCTTCATACTCGCGAAAAATGGGAGAACTTGGACTAATCAAACGATCCTAGACGCGGTCACCTAAGGGACGAGACTCGGTAACCAAGGCCTTTTCACACCGTGGGTGGTAATAATGGTCAAAATGCAAATCCCGTAGTAAATCCCTAGTAAGCTAGGTGGACTCAAGGTAAAAGACCAACGAATTCATTGGTTTAGGGTCATTCTACTAGAGTAGAGTCCAAGACTCGATTTATACAACTAGGAAGGGAAAGTAAACACTCACGCTCTAGCCCCTAAACCGGGTTTTCGAAAAACCATTTACACACATAACTCAACTACACACAAAACAAAGTGAAGACTCAACGAGAACGAAAGAAAAAGAAACAAAAGCAACAAAACAAGAATAAAACAAAACGAACACATACACAACACAAACACTACCCCGAATCTCCAAACAAGTCACCTATCAACCACAAACTTTACAAAGCTCCACCCGAGCACACCACATCATAATCTTCTCCAAACTCCGCGAGAAATAAAGAGGAAAAAGGGATAAGACGTTACCGGATGTCTTGAATGCTCTCCAAAGCTAATGGTGACTTAAGCAACCTATAAGGAAGGAGAGAGGCAAAACACACAACCAAAACAAATGTACGACAAAAGGACACACAAGAAAAACACACAAAAGAAAATCTTTTTGGATTTTTTTTTGAAAATTTTTCAAATTTTTAGGGTTTTTTCAAGATTTTTAGATAAAATAGGAAAATAAAACTAACTACGATAGAATATCGCTCCCCCACACTTAAATCGAGCAATGTCCTCATATGCTCAATCGTAGTGTGCGGAGAGACAAAAGAAAAAGAAAAGAAACTACGAAAATGAAGCTAAAAATGAAAAATAAGGTGAAGAAAAAGGTAGAAGGTGTCCGGCCGGGGTGTAGTCAAGTCACCATGGGCCGAGACAAGAAAAAGATATGGATGGGGGAAGAAAATAAAAAGAAGGAAATAAAAGGAAATGGGAGGGGAGGGCTAGGTGTAATCAAGTCACCTAGCCCGGATTCCGCCTAAATCCGACTAAATCCTCAAAAAAGAAAGTGAAAATCTTGAAAAAAAAATTTGGATTTTGAAAATGACTCTCGATGTAGTCACGTCATCGAGAGTCGGGAGCAACCATATGCCAAGGCCTCGAAGGCCACCATGACACCACGACACAAAAGTGTACAAGGGGAAGGGGAGTAAACAAAGTAAAACAAGCAATAAAAGACGGAAAAGGAAGGATAGTTGCCGTACCATAGGTTAGCAACTCACTCTCTCCATCGTCTCATAGATCAATATAGGCACTTGCTTGTCTTCATCATTGCTATTCCGCTTCGAACGTGATAGAACACATGGTGAAGGTAGTAATGGTGGGAGGGGGGGATTTGATGTGGATCTCGGTGTATAAAGTGAGGTGTACGGGTCATATGATAGGAGTAAGGAGGAGTAGGGTGGTTGGGAGGGGGCATAATGGATGGGTGGAGACAAAGGGACCATCCCGGTCGGGAACGATGGCCCTGATCGGGTTGGTGAACCCTTCCCGATCGGGAAGCTCTCGTCCCGGTCGGGAACGCACTCCAGTAAGCTCCAATTTCAGCACCTTCATCCCGATCGGGATGGCTCCTTCCCGATCGCGATTATTCATCCTTCCCGATCGGGAAGCCCTCTTCCCGGTCGGGATGAGTCTTCTTTGCTTCCCCAAGCCCAAAAGCTCATCAAAGCTTCAAAAACCGACTTCCTCTCTCGCAAACCAAACTCCATCATCGACCACTCCTTTCTAGGAGTCACCTTTCTTTCACACCTATCACAATAAACTCAAATACAACATCAAATTCCCTCCCTCACATCGCTCATCAAAAATCCAAATGAACAAGAGTTCCACAAAAAAAAAGAGCAAACCTAGAAACCAAACTATACAAACATAAACACAAAAGAAAAGAAAAAGAGATATTTACACTAAATACTCTTACCAACAACGCCTCCATAGCCATCAAGAGCTCGGAGAAGTAAGTCAAATGCCTTAGCAACATCTTTGTTTAAGCTCACATGGCCGAGCCTAGCCACTCCCAAAAGTTTCCAAGTCGGAGGGAAGAAGCGATCGTCTTCATTATGCTCGGGGTTCTCGTGATCTTCCGGGTCTTCGGAAACATGATAGCGACGACTCTTATGACCATCCGGTAGGTATAGTGGTCTAGAGTCGTGCTCGGTGTCATTATGTGGGAGATCACACCCTAGAGGTGTCGCTTCTTCTACGGGGTCGAGAGTGGAGCTCTTTTCCACCGCCCGACAAGGATCCTCTTCACCAACCGTCTCACAAGACAAAGGGCAAGACATCGAGTGCGGTAGAGGATAAGAAGGCATCAAGTTTTCTTCATTGGAGGCTTTAGCATCCTCCAATTCCCCATACAAGGCAAGTTCCAAAGCATCTACTTCTTTTTCCCAAGTATTGCGCTCCTTTTCACTCACCTTGTCTAAATGGTCATGAGGGGTCATCTCTTCACTTGGGTTTGGATTGTCAACACCCGGTTCATCACGAAGAAAATCAAACAAATCCAACTTTATAGCCAATACATTGGCTCCCCAAGAGCTATTTTGATAATCATGTTCAACTCCCTCCTCATTGTCGACCCTTAAAGCTTCAACTTCCTCTACTCTAACCCTATCTTCACCGCCCAAGCAACACTCAACAATGGTCTCTTCGACCCTCTCTTCTTCATTTGTAGCTTCAAGGTTGGGTTGACTTTCTTGTGGAGACACCCGACCTTCTTGCCTAAATGAACCTTCAGAGTGACTTAGCGTTTTTTATACAAGGTTGATTTTGTCTCAGTCCTTGTTAGTTCGGCTCATGGGGCCCGGCCTAACCCTGACTCTTGATTTGGAGTCAGAGGGCCTGCCCCCTGCCTGCCCGGAGGTAGGTAGAGGGACTTAACGTTTTTTATACAAGGCTGATTTTGTCTCCGTCCTTGTTAGTTCGGCTCGTGGGGCCCTGCCTAACTCTGACTCCTGATCTGTAGTCAGAGGGCCTGCTCCCTGCCTGCCTGGAGGTAGCTAGGGAGACTTAGCGTTTTTTATATAAGGCTGATTTTATCTTAGTCCTTGTTAGTTCGGCTCGTGGGGCCCGACCTGACCCTGACTCCTAATCCGTAGTTAGAGGGCCTGCCCCCTGCCAGCCTGGAGGCAGGCAGGGGGCCTTAGCATTTTTTTATACAAAGCTGATTGTGTCTCAGTCCATGTTAGTTCGGCTCAAGAGGCCCGAGCTGACCCTGACCCCTGATTTGGAGTCAGAGTGCTTGCCCCCTGCCTGCCCGGAGGTAGGTAGGGGGTCTTAATATTTTATATACAAGGCTGATTGTGTCTCAGTCCTTGTTAGTTCGGCTCGTGGGGCCCGGCCTGACCCTGACTCCTGATTCGTAGTCAGAGGACATGCCCCCTGTCTGCCTAGAGGTAGGTAGGGGGACTTAGCGTTTTTTATACAAGGTTGATTGTGTCTCAGTCTTTGTTAGTTCGGCTTGTGGGGCCCGACCTAACCCTGACTCCTGATCCGTAGTCAGAGGGCCTGCCCCCTGCCTGCCTGGAGGCGGCAGGGGGCCTTAGCATTTTTTATACAAGGCTGATTGTGTCTCAGTCCTTGTTAGTTCAGCTCAAGGGGCCCGAGCTGACCCTGACCCCTGATTTGGAGTCATAGGGCCTGCCCCCTGCCTGCCCGGAGGTAGTTAGGGGGACTTAATATTTTTTATACAAGGTTGATCGTGTCTCAGTCCTTGTTAGTTCGGCTCGTGGGGCCCGGCCTGACCCTGACTCCTGACCCGTAGTCAGAGGGCATGCCCCCTGCCTGCCTGGAGGCAGGCAAGGAGCCTTAGCATTTTTTATACAAGGATGATTGTGTCTCAGTCCTTGTTAGTTCGGCTCAAGGGGCCCGAGCTGACCCTGACCCCTGATTTGGAGTCAGAGGGCCTGCCCCCTGCCTGCCTCGAGGTAGGTAGGGGGACTTAATATTTTTTTATACAAGGCTGATTGTGTCTCAGTCCTTGTTAGTTCGGCTCGTGGGGCCCGGCCTGACCCTGACTCCTGATCCGTAGTCAGAGGGCATGCGCCTTGCCTGCCTGGAGGCAGGCGAAGGGCCTTAGGATTTTTTTTATAAAGGATAATTGTGTCTCAGTCCTTGTTAGTTCGGCTCATGGGGCCCGACCTGACCCTGACTCCTAATCCGTAGTCAGAGGGCCTGCCCCCTGCCTGCCTGGAGGCAGGCAAGGGGCCTTAGCATTTTTTATACAAGGATGATTGTGTCTCAGTCCTTGTTAGTTCGGCTCATGAGGCCCGGCCTGACACTGACCCATGATTTTGAGTCAAAGGGCCTGCCGTTTGCCTGCTGGATGCAGGCAGAGGGACTTAGCGTTTTTTATACAAGGTTGATTTTGTCTTAGTCCTTGTTAGTTCGGCTCATGGGGCCCGGCCTAACCCTGACTCTTTATTTGGAGTCAGAGGGCCTGCCCCCTGCCTGCCCGGAGGTAGGTAGAGGGACTTAACGTTTTTTATACAAGGCTGATTGTGTCTCCGTCCTTGTTAGTTCGGCTCGTGGGGCCCGGCCTGACCCTGACTCCTGATCCGTAGTCAGAGGGCATGCCCCCTGCCTGCCTGGAGGCGGCAGGGGGCCTTAGCATTTTTTATACAAGGCTGATTGTGTCTCAGTCCTTGTTAGTTCGGCTCAAGGGGCCCGAGCTGACCCTGACCCCTGATTTGGAGTCAGAGTGCTTGCCCCCTGCCTGCCCGGAGGTAGGTAGGGGGACTTAATATTTTATATACAAGGCTGATTGTGTCTCAGTCCTAGTTAGTTCGGCTCGTGGGGCCCGTCCTGACCCTGACACCTGATTCGTAGTCAGAGGGCATGCCCCCTGTCTGCCTAGAGGTAGGTCGGGGGACTTAGCGTTTTTTATACAAGGTTGATTGTGTCTCAGTCTTTGTTAGTTCGGCATGTGGGGCCCGACCTGACCCTGACTCCTGATCCGTAATCAGAGGGCCTGCCCCCTGCCTGCCTGGAGGCGGCAGGGGGCCTTAGCATTTTTTATACAAGGCTGATTGTGTCTCAGTCCTTGTTAGTTCGGCTCAAGGGGCCCGGCCTAACCCTGACTCTTGATTTGGAGTCAGAGGGCCTGCCCCCTGCCTGCCCGGAGGTAGGTAGAGGGACTTAACGTTTTTTATACAAGGCTGATTTTGTCTCCGTCCTTGTTAGTTCGGCTCGTGGGGCCCGGCCTAACCCTGACTCTTGATTTGGAGTCAGAGAGCCTGTCCCCTGCCTGCCCGGAGGTAGGTAGAGGGACTTAACGTTTTTTATACAAGGCTGATTTTGTCTCCGTCCTTGTTAGTTCGGCTCGTGGGGCCCTGCCTAACTCTGACTCCTGATCTGTAGTCAGAGGGCCTGCTCCCTGCCTGCCTGGAGGTAGCTAGGGAGACTTAGCGTTTTTTATATAAGGCTGATTTTATCTTAGTCCTTGTTAGTTCGGCTCGTGGGGCCCGACCTGACCCTGACTCCTAATCCGTAGTTAGAGGGCCTGCCCCCTGCCAGCCTGGAGGCAGGCAGGGGGCCTTAGCATTTTTTTATACAAAGCTGATTGTGTCTCAGTCCATGTTAGTTCGGCTCAAGAGGCCCGAGCTGACCCTGACCCCTGATTTGGAGTCAGAGTGCTTGCCCCCTGCCTGCCCGGAGGTAGGTAGGGGGTCTTAATATTTTATATACAAGGCTGATTGTGTCTCAGTCCTTGTTAGTTCGGCTCGTGGGGCCCGGCCTGACCCTGACTCCTGATTCGTAGTCAGAGGACATGCCCCCTGTCTGCCTAGAGGTAGGTAGGGGGACTTAGCGTTTTTTATACAAGGTTGATTGTGTCTCAGTCTTTGTTAGTTCGGCTTGTGGGGCCCGACCTAACCCTGACTCCTGATCCGTAGTCAGAGGGCCTGCCCCCTGCCTGCCTGGAGGCGGCAGGGGGCCTTAGCATTTTTTATACAAGGCTGATTGTGTCTCAGTCCTTGTTAGTTCAGCTCAAGGGGCCCGAGCTGACCCTGACCCCTGATTTGGAGTCATAGGGCCTGCCCCCTGCCTGCCCGGAGGTAGTTAGGGGGACTTAATATTTTTTATACAAGGTTGATCGTGTCTCAGTCCTTGTTAGTTCGGCTCGTGGGGCCCGGCCTGACCCTGACTCCTGACCCGTAGTCAGAGGGCATGCCCCCTGCCTGCCTGGAGGCAGGCAAGGAGCCTTAGCATTTTTTATACAAGGATGATTGTGTCTCAGTCCTTGTTAGTTCGGCTCAAGGGGCCCGAGCTGACCCTGACCCCTGATTTGGAGTCAGAGGGCCTGCCCCCTGCCTGCCTCGAGGTAGGTAGGGGGACTTAATATTTTTTTATACAAGGCTGATTGTGTCTCAGTCCTTGTTAGTTCGGCTCGTGGGGCCCGGCCTGACCCTGACTCCTGATCCGTAGTCAGAGGGCATGCGCCTTGCCTGCCTGGAGGCAGGCGAAGGGCCTTAGGATTTTTTTTATAAAGGATAATTGTGTCTCAGTCCTTGTTAGTTCGGCTCATGGGGCCCGACCTGACCCTGACTCCTAATCCGTAGTCAGAGGGCCTGCCCCCTGCCTGCCTGGAGGCAGGCAAGGGGCCTTAGCATTTTTTATACAAGGATGATTGTGTCTCAGTCCTTGTTAGTTCGGCTCATGAGGCCCGGCCTGACACTGACCCATGATTTTGAGTCAAAGGGCCTGCCGTTTGCCTGCTGGATGCAGGCAGAGGGACTTAGCGTTTTTTATACAAGGTTGATTTTGTCTTAGTCCTTGTTAGTTCGGCTCATGGGGCCCGGCCTAACCCTGACTCTTTATTTGGAGTCAGAGGGCCTGCCCCCTGCCTGCCCGGAGGTAGGTAGAGGGACTTAACGTTTTTTATACAAGGCTGATTGTGTCTCCGTCCTTGTTAGTTCGGCTCGTGGGGCCCGGCCTGACCCTGACTCCTGATCCGTAGTCAGAGGGCATGCCCCCTGCCTGCCTGGAGGCGGCAGGGGGCCTTAGCATTTTTTATACAAGGCTGATTGTGTCTCAGTCCTTGTTAGTTCGGCTCAAGGGGCCCGAGCTGACCCTGACCCCTGATTTGGAGTCAGAGTGCTTGCCCCCTGCCTGCCCGGAGGTAGGTAGGGGGACTTAATATTTTATATACAAGGCTGATTGTGTCTCAGTCCTTGTTAGTTCGGCTCGTGGGGCCCGTCCTGACCCTGACACCTGATTCGTAGTCAGAGGGCATGCCCCCTGTCTGCCTAGAGGTAGGTCGGGGGACTTAGCGTTTTTTATACAAGGTTGATTGTGTCTCAGTCTTTGTTAGTTCGGCATGTGGGGCCCGACCTGACCCTGACTCCTGATCCGTAATCAGAGGGCCTGCCCCCTGCCTGCCTGGAGGCGGCAGGGGGCCTTAGCATTTTTTATACAAGGCTGATTGTGTCTCAGTCCTTGTTAGTTCGGCTCAAGGGGCCCGGCCTAACCCTGACTCTTGATTTGGAGTCAGAGGGCCTGCCCCCTGCCTGCCCGGAGGTAGGTAGAGGGACTTAACGTTTTTTATACAAGGCTGATTTTGTCTCCGTCCTTGTTAGTTCGGCTCGTGGGGCCCGGCCTAACTCTGACTCCTGATCTGTAGTCAGAGGGCCTGCTCCCTGCCTGCCTGGAGGTAGCTAGGGAGACTTAGCGTTTTTTATATAAGGCTGATTTTATCTTAGTCCTTGTTAGTTCGGCTCGTGGGGCCCGACCTGACCCTGACTCCTAATCCGTAGTTAGAGGGCCTGCCCCCTGCCAGCCTGGAGGCAGGCAGGGGGCCTTAGCATTTTTTTATACAAAGCTGATTGTGTCTCAGTCCATGTTAGTTCGGCTCAAGAGGCCCGAGCTGACCCTGACCCCTGATTTGGAGTCAGAGTGCTTGCCCCCTGCCTGCCCAGAGGTAGGTAGGGGGTCTTAATATTTTATATACAAGGCTGATTGTGTCTCAGTCCTTGTTAGTTCGGCTCGTGGGGCCCGGCCTGACCCTGACTCCTGATTCGTAGTCAGAGGACATGCCCTCTGTCTGCCTAGAGGTAGGTAGGGGGACTTAGCGTTTTTTATACAAGGTTGATTGTGTCTCAGTCTTTGTTAGTTCGGCTTGTGGGGCCCGACCTGACCCTGACTCCTAATCCGTAGTCAGAGGGCCTGCCCCCTGCCTGCCTGGAGGCGGCAGGGGGCCTTAGCATTTTTTATACAAGGATGATTGTGTCTCAGTCCTTGTTAGTTCAGCTCAAGGGGCCCGAGCTGACCCTGACCCCTGATTTGGAGTCATAGGGCCTGCCCCCTGCCTGCCCGGAGGTAGTTAGGGGGACTTAATATTTTTTATACAAGGTTGATCGTGTCTCAGTCCTTGTTAGTTCGGCTCGTGGGGCCCGGCCTGACCCTGACTCCTGACCCGTAGTCAGAGGGCATGCCCCCTGCCTGCCTGGAGGCAGGCAAGGGGCCTTAGCATTTTTTATTCAAGGATGATTGTGTCTCAGTCCTTGTTAGTTCGGCTCAAGGGGCCCGAGCTGACCCTGACCCCTGATTTGGAGTCAGAGGGCCTGCCCCCTGCCTGCCTCGAGGTAGGTAGGGGGACTTAATATTTTTTTATACAAGGCTGATTGTGTCTCAGTCCTTGTTAGTTCGGCTCGTGGGGCCCGGCCTGACCCTGACTCCTGATCCGTAGTCAGAGGGCATGCGCCTTGCCTGCCTGGAGGCAGGCAAGGGGCCTTAGCATTTTTTATACAAGGATAATTGTGTCTCAGTCCTTGTTAGTTCGGCTCATGGGGCCCGACCTGACCCTGACTCCTAATCCGTAGTCAGAGGGCCTGCCCCCTGCCTGCCTGGAGGCAGGCAAGGGGCCTTAGCATTTTTTATACAAGGATGATTGTGTCTCAGTCCTTGTTAGTTCGGCTCATGAGGCCCGGCCTGACACTGACCCATGATTTGGAGTCAAAGGGCCTGCCGTTTGCCTGCTGGATGCAGGCAGAGGGACTTAGCGTTTTTTATACAAGGTTGATTTTGTCTCAGTCCTTGTTAGTTCGGCTCATAAGGCCCGGCCTAACCCTGACTCTTGATTTGGAGTCAGAGGGCCTGCCCCCTGCCTGCCCGGAGGTAGGTAGAGGGACTTAACGTTTTTTATACAAGGCTGATTGTGTCTCCGTCCTTGTTAGTTCGGCTCGTGGGGCCCGGCCTGACCCTGACTCCTGATCCGTAGTTAGAGGGCATGCCCCCTGCCTGCCTGGAGGCGGCAGGGGGCCTTAGCATTTTTTATACAAGGCTGATTGTGTCTCAGTCCTTGTTAGTTCGGCTCAAGGGGCCCGAGCTGACCCTGACCCCTGATTTGGAGTCAGAGTGCTTGCCCCCTGCCTGCCCGGAGGTAGGTAGGGGGACTTAATATTTTATATACAAGGCTGATTGTGTCTCAGTCCTTGTTAGTTCGGCTCGTGGGGCCCGGCCTGACCCTGACACCTGATTCGTAGTCAGAGGGCATGCCCCCTGTCTGCCTAGAGGTAGGTCGGGGGACTTAGCGTTTTTTATACAAGGCTGATCGTGTCTCAGTCCTTGTTAGTTCGGCTCGTGGGGCCCGGCCTGACCCTGACTCCTGATCCGTAGTCAGAGGGCATGCCCCCTGCCTGCCTGGAGGCAGGTAAGGGGCCTTAGCATTTTTTATACAAGGATGATTGTGTCTCAGTCCTTGTTAGTTCGGCTCATGAGGCCCGGCCTGACACTGACCCCTGATTTGGAGTCAAAGGGCCTGCCGTCTGCCTGCTTGGAGGCAGGCAGAGTGACTTAGCTTTTTTTATACAAGGTTGATTTTGTCTCAGTCCTTGTTAGTTCGGCTCATGGGGCCCGGCCTAACCCTGACTCTTGATTTGGAGTCAGAGGGCCTGGCCCCTGCCTGCCCGGAGGTAGGTAGAGGGACTTAACGTTTTTTATACAAGGCTGATTTTGTCTCCGTCCTTGTTAGTTCGGCTCGTGGGGCACGGCCTAACTCTGACTCCTGATCCGTAGTCAGAGGGCCTGCTCCCTGCCTGCCTGGAGGTAGCTAGGGAGACTTAGCGTTTTTTATATAAGGCTGATTTTATCTTAGTCCTTGTTAGTTCGGCTCGTGGGGCCCGACCTGACCCTGACACCTAATCCGTAGTCAGAGGGCCTGCCCCCTACCAGCCTGGAGGCAGGCAGGGGGCCTTAGCATTTTTTTATACAAAGCTGATTGTGTCTCAGTCCATGTTAGTTCGGCTCAAGAGGCCCGAGCTGACCCTGACCCCTGATTTGGAGTCAGAGTGCTTGCCCCCTGCCTGCCCGGAGGTAGGTAGGGGGTCTTACTATTTTATATACAAGGCTGATTGTGTCTCAGTCCTTGTTAGTTCGGCTCGTGGGGCCCGGCCTGACCCTGACTCCTGATTCGTAGTCAGAGGGCATGCCCCCTGTCTGCCTAGAGGTAGGTAGGGGGACTTAGCGTTTTTTATACAAGGTTGATTGTGTCTCAGTCTTTGTTAGTTCGGCTTGTGGGGCCCGACCTGACCCTGACTCCTGATCCGTAGTCAGAGGGCCTACCCCCTGCCTGCCTGGAGGCGGCAGGGGGCCTTAGCATTTTTTATACAAGGCTGATTGTGTCTCAGTCCTTGTTAGTTCAGCTCAAGGGGCCCGAGCTGACCCTGACCCCTGATTTGGAGTCATAGGGCCTGCCCCCTGCCTGCCCGGAGGTAGTTAGGGGGACTTAATATTTTTTATACAAGGTTGATCGTGTCTCAGTCCTTGTTAGTTCGGTTCGTGGGGCCCGGCCTGACCCTGACTCCTGATTCGTAGTCAGAGGGCATGCCCCCTGCCTGCCTGGAGGCAGGCAAGGGGCCTTAGCATTTTTTATACAAGGATGATTGTGTCTCAGTCCTTGTTAGTTCGGCTCATGGGGCCCGACCTGACCCTGACTCCTAATCCGTAGTCAGAGGGCCTGCCCCCTGCCTGCCTGGAGGCAGGCATGGGGCCTTAGCATTTTTTATACAAGGATGATTGTGTCTCAGTCCTTGTTAGTTCGGCTCATGGGGCCCGGCCTAACCCTGACTCTTGATTTGGAGTCAGAGGGCCTGCCCCCTGCCTGCCCGGAGGTAGGTAGAGGGACTTAACGTTTTTTATACAAGGCTGATTGTGTCTCCGTCCTTGTTAGTTCGGCTCGTGGGCCCCGGCCTGACCCTGACTCCTCATCCGTAGTCCGAGGGCCTGCCCCCTGCCTGCCTGGAGGCGGCAGGGGGCCTTAGCATTTTTTATACAAGGCTGATTGTGTCTCAGTCCTTGTTAGTTCAGCTCAAGGGGCCCGAGCTGACCCTGACCCCTGATTTGGAGTCATAGGGCCTGCCCCCTGCCTGCCCGGAGGTAGTTAGGGGGACTTAATATTTTTTATACAAGGTTGATCGTGTCTCAGTCCTTGTTAGTTCGGTTCGTGGGGCCCGGCCTGACCCTGACTCCTGATTCGTAGTCAGAGGGCATGCCCCCTGCCTGCCTGGAGGCAGGCAAGGGGCCTTAGCATTTTTTATACAAGGATGATTGTGTCTCAGTCCTTGTTAGTTCGGCTCATGGGGCCCGACCTGACCCTGACTCCTAATCCGTAGTCAGAGGGCCTGCCCCCTGCCTGCCTGGAGGCAGGCATGGGGCCTTAGCATTTTTTATACAAGGATGATTGTGTCTCAGTCCTTGTTAGTTCGGCTCATGGGGCCCGGCCTAACCCTGACTCTTGATTTGGAGTCAGAGGGCCTGCCCCCTGCCTGCCCGGAGGTAGGTAGAGGGACTTAACGTTTTTTATACAAGGCTGATTGTGTCTCCGTCCTTGTTAGTTCGGCTCGTGGGCCCCGGCCTGACCCTGACTCCTGATCCGTAGTCAGAGGGCATGCCCCCTACCTGCCTGGAGGCGGCAGGGGGCCTTAGCATTTTTTATACAAGGCTGATTGTGTCTCAGTCCTTGTTAGTTCGGCTCAAGGGGCCCGAGCTGACCCTGACCCCTGATTTGGAGTCAGAGTGCTTACCCCCTGCCTGCCCGGAGGTAGGTAGGGGGACTTAATATTTTATATACAAGGCTGATTGTGTCTCAGTCCTTGTTAGTTCGGCTCGTGGGGCCCGGCCTGACCCTGACACCTGATTCGTAATCAGAGGGCATGCCCCCTGTCTGCCTAGAGGTAGGTCGGGGGACTTAGCGTTTTTTATACAAGGTTGATTGTGTCTCAGTCTTTGTTAGTTCGGCTTGTGGGGCCCGACCTGACCCTGACTCCTGATCCGTAATAAGAGGGCCTGCCTCCTGCCTGCCTGGAGGCGGCAGGGGGCCTTAGCATTTTTTATACAAGGCTGATTGTGTCTCAGTCCTTGTTAGTTCGGCTCAAGGGGCCCGAGCTGACCCTTACCCCTGATTTGGAGTCAGAGGGCCTGCCCCCTGCCTGCCCGGAGGTAGGTAGGGGGACTTAATATTTTTTATACAAAGCTGATCGTGTCTCAGTCCTTGTTAGTTCGGCTCGTGGGGCCCGGCCTGACCCTGACTCCTGATCCGTAGTCAGAGGGCATGCCCCCTGCCTGCCTGGAGGCAGGTAAGGGGCCTTAGCATTTTTTATACAAGGATGATTGTGTCTCAGTCCTTGTTAGTTCGGCTCATGGGGCCCGACCTGACCCTGACTCCTAATCCGTAGTCAGAGGGCCTGCCCCCTGCCTGCCTGGAGGCAGGCAAGGGGCCTTAGCATTTTTTATACAAGGATGATTGTGTCTCAGTCCTTGTTAGTTCGGCTCATGAGGCCCGGCCTGACACTGACCCCTGATTTGGAGTCAAAGGGCCTGCCGTCTGCCTGCTTGGAGGCAGGCAGAGTGACTTAGCGTTTTTTATACAAGGTTGATTTTGTCTCAGTCCTTGTTAGTTCGGCTCATGGGGCCCGGCCTAACCCTGACTCTTGATTTGGAGTCAGAGGGCCTGCCCCCTGCCTGCCCGGAGGTAGGTAGAGGGACTTAACGTTTTTTATACAAGGCTGATTTTGTCTCCGTCCTTGTTAGTTCGGCTCGTGGGGCCCGGCCTAACTCTGACTCCTGATCCGTAGTCAGAGGGCCTGCTCCCTGCCTGCCTGGAGGTAGCTAGGGAGACTTAGCGTTTTTTTATATAAGGCTGATTTTATCTTAGTCCTTGTTAGTTCGGCTCGTGGGGCCCGACCTGACCCTGACTCCTAATCCGTAGTCAGAGGGCCTGCCCCCTGCCAGCCTGGAGGCAGGCAGGGGGCCTTAGCATTTTTTATACAAAGCTGATTGTGTCTCAGTCCATGTTAGTTCGGCTCAAGAGGCCCGAGCTGACCCTGACCCCTGATTTGGAGTCAGAGTGCATGCCCCCTGCCTGCCCGGAGGTAGGTAGGGGGTCTTAATATTTTATATACAAGGCTGATTGTGTCTCAGTCCTTGTTAGTTCGGCTCGTGGGGCCCGACCTGACCCTGACTCCTGATTCGTAGTCAGAGGGCATGCCCCCTGTCTGCCTAGAGGTAGGTAGGGGGACTTAGCGTTTTTTATACAAGGTTGATTGTGTCTCAGTCTTTGTTAGTTCGGCTTGTGGGGCCCGACCTGACCCTGACTCCTGATCCGTAGTCAGAGGACCTGCCCCCTGCCTGCCTGGAGGCGGCAGGGGGCATTAGCATTTTTTATACAAGGCTGATTGTGTCTCAGTCCTTGTTAGTTCGGCTCAAGGGGCCCGAGCTGACCCTGACCCCTGATTTGGAGTCATAGGGCCTGCCCCCTGCCTGCCCGGAGGTAGTTAGTGGGACTTAATATTTTTTATACAAGGTTGATCGTGTCTCAGTCCTTGTTAGTTCGGCTCGTGGGGCCCGGCCTGACCCTGACTCCTGATCCGTAGTCAGAGGGCATGCCCCCTGCCTGCCTGGAGGCAGGCAAGGGGCCTTAGCATTTTTTATACAAGGATGATTGTGTCTCAGTCCTTGTTAGTTCGGCTCATGGGGCCCGACCTGACCCTGACTCCTAATCCGTAGTCAGAGGGCCTGCCCCCTGCCTGCCTGGAGGCAGGCAAGGGGACTTAGCATTTTTTATACAAGGTTGATTTTGTCTCAGTCCTTGTTAGTTCGGCTCATGGGGCCTGGCCTAACCCTGACTCTTGATTTGGAGTCAGAGGGCCTGCCCCCTACCTGCCCGGAGGTAGGTAGAGGGACTTAGCGTTTTTATACAAGGCTGATTGTGTCTCAGTCCTTGTTAGTTCGGCTCGTGGGGCCCGGGCTAACCCTGACTCCTAATCCGTAGTTAGAGGGTCTGCTCCCTGCCAGCCTGGAGGTAGGTAGGGGGACTTAGCGTTTTTTATATAAGGCTGATTTTGTCTCAATCCTTGTTAGTTCGGCTCATGGGGCCCGACCTGACCCTGACTCCTAATCCGTAGTCAGAGGGCCTGCCCCCTGCCAGCCTGGAGGCAGGCAGGGGGCCTTAGCATTTTTTATACAAAGCTGATTGTGTCTCAATCCATGTTAGTTCGGCGCAAGAGGCCCGAGCTGACCCTGACCCCTGATTTGGACGGAGTCAGAGTGCTTGCCCCCTGCCTGCCCGGAGGTAGGTAGGGGGACTTAATATTTTATATACAAGGCTGATTGTGTCTCAGTCCTTGTTAGTTCGGCTCGTGGGGCCCGGCCTGACCCTTGCTCCTGATTCGTAGTCAGAGGGCATGCCCCCTGTCTGCCTGGAGGTAGGTAGGTAGGGGGACTAAGCGTTTTTTATACAAGGCTGATTGTGTCCTAGTCCTTGTTTGTTCGTCTCGTGGGGCCCGGCCTGACCCTGACTCCTCATCCGTAGTCCGAGGGCCTGCCCCCTGCCTGCCTGGAGGCGGCAGGGGGCCTTAGCATTTTTTATACAAGGCTGATTGTGTCTCAGTTCTTGTTAGTTCGGCTCAAGGGGCCCGAGCTGACCCTGACCCCTGATTTGGAGTCAGAGGGCCTGCCCCCTGACTTAATATTTTTTATACAAGGCTGATTGTGTCTCAGTCCTTGTTAGTTCGGCTCGTGGGGTCCGGCCTTACCCTGACTCCTGATCCGTAGTTAAAGGGCATGCCCCCTGCCTGCCTGGAGGCAGGCAAGGGGCCTTAGCATTTTTATACAAGGATGATTGTGTCTCAGTCCTTGTTAGATCGGCTCATGGGGCCCGACCTAACCCTGACTCCTAATCCGTAGTTAGAGGGCCTGCCCCCTGCTTGCCTGGAGGCAGGCAAGGGGCCTTAGCATTTTTTATACAAGGATGATTGTGTCTCAGTCCTTGTTAGTTCGGCTCATGAGGCCCGGCCTGACACTGACCCCTGATTTGGAGTCAAAGGGCCTGCCGTCTACCTGCTTGGAGGCAGGCAGAGGGACTTAGCGTTTTTTATACAAGGTTGATTTTGTCTCAGTCCTTGTTAGTTCGGCTCATGGGGCCTGGCCTAACCCTGACTCTTGATTTGGAGTCAGAGGGCCTGCCCTCTGCCTGCCCGGAGGTAGGTAGAGGGACTTAGCGTTTTTATACAAGGCTGATTGTGTCTCAGTCCTTGTTAGTTCGGCTCGTGGGGCCCGGGCTAACCCTGACTCCTAATCCGTAGTTAGAGGGTCTGCTCCCTGCCAGCCTGGAGGTAGGTAGGGGGACTTAGCGTTTTTTATATAAGGCTGATTTTGTCTCAATCCTTGTTAGTTCGGCTCATGGGGCCCGACCTGACCCTGACTCCTAATCCGTAGTCAGAGGGCCTGCCCCCTGCCAGCCTGGAGGCAGGCAGGGGGCCTTAGCATTTTTTATACAAAGCTGATTGTGTCTCAGTCCATGTTAGTTCGGCACAAGAGGCCCGAGCTGACCCTGACCCCTGATTTGGACGGAGTCAGAGTGCTTGCCCCCTGCCTGCCCGGAGGTAGGTAGGGGGACTTAATATTTTATATACAAGGCTGATTGTGTCTCAGTCCTTGTTAGTTCGGCTCGTGGGGCCCGGCCTGACCCTTGCTCCTGATTCGTAGTCAGAGGGCATGCCCCCTGTCTGCCTGGAGGTAGGTAGGTAGGGGGACTAAGCGTTATTTATACAAGGCTGATTGTGTCCTAGTCCTTGTTTGTTCGTCTCGTGGGGCCCGGCCTGACCCTGACTCCTCATCCGTAGTCCGAGGGCCTGCCCCCTGCCTGCCTGGAGGCGGCAGGGGGCCTTAGCATTTTTTATACAAGGCTGATTGTGTCTCAGTCCTTGTTAGTTCGGCTCAAGGGGCCCGAGCTGACCCTGACCCCTGATTTGGAGTCAGAGGGCCTGCCCCCTGACTTAATATTTTTTATACAAGGCTGATTGTGTCTCAGTCCTTGTTAGTTCGGCTCGTGGGGTCCGGCCTTACCCTGACTCCTGATCCGTAGTTAAAGGGCATGCCCCCTGCCTGCCTGGAGGCAGGCAAGGGGCCTTAGCATTTTTATACAAGGATGATTGTGTCTCAGTCCTTGTTAGATCGGCTCATGGGGCCCGACCTAACCCTGACTCCTAATCCGTAGTTAGAGGGCCTGCCCCCTGCTTGCCTGGAGGCAGGCAAGGGGCCTTAGCATTTTTTATACAAGGATGATTGTGTCTCAGTCCTTGTTAGTTCGGCTCATGAGGCCCGGCCTGACACTGACCCCTGATTTGGAGTCAAAGGGCCTGCCGTCTGCCTGCTTGGAGGCAGGCAGAGGGACTTAGCGTTTTTTATACAAGGTTGATTTTGTCTCAGTCCTTGTTAGTTCGGCTCATGGGGCCCGACCTAACCCTGACTCTTGATTTGGAGTCAGAGGGCCTGCCCCCTGCCTGCCCGGAGGTAGGTAGAGGGACTTAGCGTTTTTTATACAAGGCTGATTGTGTCTCAGTCCTTGTTAGTTTGGCTCATGGGGCCCGACCTGACCCTGACTCCTAATCCGTTGTTAGAGGGCCTGCCCCCTGCCAGCCTGGAGGCAGGCACGGGGCCTTAGCATTTTTTATACAAAGCTGATTGTGTCTCAGTCCATGTTAGTTCGGCTCAAGAGGCCCGAGCTGACCCTAACCCCTGATTTGGAGTCAGAGTGCATGCCCCCTGCCTGCCCAGAGGTAGGTAGGGGGACTTAATATTTTATATACAAGGCTGATTGTGTCTCAGTCCTTGTTAGTTCGGCTCGTGGGGCCCGGCCTGACCCTGAGTCCTGATTCGTAGTCAGAGGGCATGCCCCCTGTCTGCCTAGAGGTAGGTAGGGAGACTTAGCATTTTTTATACAAGGTTGATTGTGTCTCAGTCCTTGTTTGTTCGTCTCGTGGGGCCCGGCCTGACCCTGACTCCTCATCCGTAGTCTGAGGGCCTGCCCCCTGCCTGCCTGGAGGCGGCAGGGGGCCTTAGCAGTTTTTATACAAGGTTGATTGTGTCCCAGTCCTTGTTAGTTCGGCTCATGGGGCCCGGCCTGACACTGACCCCTAATTTGGAGTCAAAAGGCCTGCCGTCTTCCTTCCAGAGGGACTTAGCATTTTTTATACAAGGTTGATTTTGTCTCAGTGCTTGTTAGTTCGGCTCATGGGACCCGGCCTGGCCCTGACCCTTGATTTGGAGTCAGAGGGCCTGCCCCCTGCCTGCCCGGAGGTTGGTAGAGGGACTTATCGTTTTTTATACAAGGCTGATTGTGTCTCAGTCCTTGTTAGTTTGGCTCGTGGGGCCCGGGCTAACCCTGACTCCTGATACGTAGTCAGAGGGCCTGCCCCCTGCCTACCTGGAGGTAGGTAGGGGGACATATCGTTTTTTATACTAGGGTGATTTTGTCTCAGTCTTTGTTAGTTCGGCTTGTGGGGCCCGACCTGACCCTGACTCCTGATCCGTAGTCTGAGGGCCTGCCCCATGCCTTCCTGGAGGTAGGTAGGGGGCCTTATCATTTTTTATACAAGGATGATTGTGTCGCACTCCTTTTTAGTTCGGCTCATGGGGCCCGACCTGACCCTGACTCCAAATCCGTAGTCAGAGGGCCTGCCCCCTGCCTGCCTGGAGGCAGGCAAGGGGCCTTAATATTTTATATACAAGGCTGATTGTGTCTCAGTCCTTGTTAGTTTGGCTCGTGGGGCCCGGCCTGACCCTGACTCCTGATTCGTAGTGAGAGGGCATGCCCCCTGTCTGCCTGGAGGTAGGTAGGTAGGGGGACAAAGCGTTTTTTATACAAGGCTGATTGTGTCTCAATCCTTGTTTGTTCGTCTCGTGGGGCCCGGCCTGACCCTGACTCCTCATCCGTAGTCCGAGGGCCTGCCCCCTGCCTGCCTGGAAGCGGCAGGGGGCCTTAGCATTTTTTATACAAGGCTGATTGTGTCTCAGTCCTTGTTAGTTCGGCTCGAGGGGCCCGAGCTGACCCTGCCCCTGATTTGGAGTTAGAGGGCCTGCCCCCTGCCTGCCCGTAGGTAGGTAGGGGGACTTAATATTTTTTATACAAGGCTGATTGTGTCTCAGTCCTTGTTAGTTCGGCTCGTGGGGCCCGGCCTGACCCTGACTCCTGATCCGTAGTCGGAGGGCATGCCCCCTGCCTGCCTGGAGGTAGGCAAGGGGCCTTAGCATTTTTTATACAAGGATGATTGTGTCGCAGTCCTTTTTAGTTCGGCTCATGGGGCCCGACCTGACCCTGACTCCTAATCCGTAGTCAGAGGGCCTGCCCCCTGCCTGCCTGGAGGCAGGCAAGGGGCCTTAGCATTTTTTATACAAGGATGATTGTGTCTCAGACCTTGTTAGTTCGGCTCATGAGGCCCGGCCTGACACTGACCCCTGATTTGGAATCAAAGGGCCTACCGTCTGCCTGCTTGGAGGCAGGCAGAGGGACTTAGCGTTTTTTATACAAGGTTGATTTTGTCTCAGTCCTTGTTAGTTCGGCTCCTGGGGCCCGGCCTAACCCTGACTCTTGATTTGGAGTCAGAGGGCCTGCCCCCTGCCTGCCCGGAGGTAGGTAGAGGGAATTAACGTTTTTTATACAAGGCTGATTTTGTCTCCGTCCTTGTTAGTTCGGCTCGTGGGGCCCGACCTAACCCTGACTCCTGATCCGTAGTCAGAGGGCCTGCTCCATGCCTGCCTGGAGGTAGCTAGGCGGACTTAGCGTTTTTTATATAAGGCTCATTTTATCTTAGTCCTTGTTAGTTCGGCTCGTGGGGCCCGACCTGACCCTGACTCCTAATCCGTAGTCAGAGGGCCTGCCCCCTGCCAGCCTGGAGGCAGGCAGGGGGCCTTAGCATTTTTGATACAAAGCTGATTGTGTCTCAGTCCATGTTAGTTCGGCTCAAGAGGCCCGAGCTGACCCTGACCCCTGATTTGGACGGAGTCAGAGTGCTTGCCCCCTGCCTGCCCGGAGGTAGGTAGGGGGACTTAATATTTTATATACAAGGCTGATTGTGTCTCAGTCCTTGTTAGTTCGGCTCGTGGGGCCCGGCCTGACCCTGACTCCTGATTCGTAGTGAGAGGGCATGCCCCCTGTCTGCCTGGAGGTAGGTAGGTAGGGGGACAAAGCGTTTTTTATACAAGGCTGATTGTGTCTCAGTCCTTGTTTGTTCGGCTCGTGGGGCCCGGCCTGACCCTGACTCCTCATCCGTAGTCCGAGGGCCTGCCCCCTGCCTGCCTGGAGGCGGCAGGGGGCCTTAGCATTTTTTATACAAGGCTGATTGTGTCTCAGTCCTTGTTAGTTCGGCTCAAGGGGCCCGAGCTGACCCTGCCCCTGATTTGGAGTTAGAGGGCCTGCCCCCTGCCTGCCTGGAGGCAAGCAAGGGGCCTTAGCATTTTTTATACAAGGATGATTGTGTCTCAGTCCTTGTTAGTTCGGCTCATGAGGCCCGGCCTGACACTGACCCCTGATTTGGAGTCAATGGGCCTGTCGTCTGCCTGCTTGGAGGCAGGCAGAGGGACTTAGCGCTTTTTATACAAGGTTGATTTTGTCTTAGTCCTTGTTAGTTCGGCTGATGGGGCCCGGCCTAACCCTGACTCTTGATTTTGAGTCAGAGGGCCTGCCCCCTGCCTGCCCGGAGGTAGGTAGAGGGACTTAACGTTTTTTATACAAGGCTGATTTTGTCTCCGTCCTTGTTAGTTCGGCTCGTGGGGCCCGGCCTAACCCTGATTCCTGATCCGTAGTCAGAGGGCCTGCTCCCTGCCTGCCTGGAGGTAGGTAGGGGGACTTAGCGTTTTTTATATAAGGCCGATTTTATCTAAGTCCTTGTTAGTCCGGCTCGTGGGGCCCGACCTGACCCTGACTCCTAATCCGTAGTTAGAGGGCCTGCCCCCTGCCAGCCTGGAGGCAGGCAGGGGGCATTAGCATTTTTTATACAAAGTTGATTGTGTCTCAGTCCATGTTAGTTCGGCTCAAGAGGCCCGAGCTGACCCTAACCCCTGATTTGGAGTCAGAGTGCTTGCCCCCTGCCTGCCCGGAGGTAGGTAGGGGGACTTAATATTTTATATACAAGGCTGATTGCGTCTCAGTCCTTGTTAGTTCGGCTCATGGGGCCCGGCCTGACCCTGACTCCTGATTCGTTGTCAGAGGGCATGCCCCCTGTCTGCCTAGAGGTAGGTAGGGGGACTTAGCGTTTTTTATACAAGGTTGATTGTGTCTCAGTCCTTGTTTGTTCGTCTCGTGGGGCCCGGCCTGACCCTGACTCCTCATCCGTAGTCCGAGGGCCTGCCCCTTGCCTGCCTGGAGGCGGCAGGGGGCCTTAGCATTTTTTATACAAGGTTGATTGTGTCTCAGTCCTTGTTAGTTCGGCTCATAGGGCCCGGCCTGACACTGACCCCTAATTTGGAGTCAAAAGGCCTGCCGTCTTCCTGCCAGAGGGACTTAGCGTTTTTTATACAAGGTTGATTTTGTCTCAGTGCTTGTTAGTTCGGCTCATGGGACCCGGCCTGACCCTGACCCTTGATTTGGAGTCAGAGGGCCTGCCCCCTGCCTGCCCGGAGGTTGGTAGAGGGACTTAGCGTTTTTTATACAAGGCTGATTGTGTCTCAGTCCTTGTTAGTTCGGCTCGTGGGGCCCGGGCTAACCCTGACTCCTGATCCGTTGTCAGAGGGCCTGCCCCCTGCCTGCCTGGAGGTAGGTAGGGGGACTTAGCGTTTTATATACAAGGCTGATTGTGTCTCAGTCCTTGTTAGTTCGGCTCGTGGGGCCCGACCTGACCCTGACTCCTGATCCGTATTCAGAGGGCCTGCCCCATGCCTTCCTGGAGGTAGGTAGGGGGACTTAGTGTTTTTTATACAAGGCTGATTTTGTTTTAGTCCTTGTTGGTTCGGGCTCATGGGGCCCATCCTAACCCTGACCCCTGATTTGGAGTCAGAGGGCCTGCCCACTCCCTGCATGGAGGTAGGTAGGGGGACTTAACGTTTTTTATACAAGGCTGATTGTGTCTCTGTCTTTGTTAGTTCGGCTCGTGGGGCCCGGCCTGACCCTGACTCCTGATTCGTAGTCAGAGGGCCTGCCCCCGGCCTGCCTGGAGGCAGGCAGGGGGACTTAGCATTTTTTGTTGGGAGGTCTATTTTCCCTGGGTTTTGCAACAAGGGGCCCTCCCCTGGCCTATTGCCCCTACTCGTTTGTGTGTGAAGTTTTAATCTGAATAGACAACGATTATGAGTATGGAATTATTTTTCATTTCTTGAGACAAAACTTAACATCGTGGTCGGAACCGCCGACATTTTAACTTGATCGTTCTCCGCCTATATTTTTTAGGGAAAAGAAACATTTCAACTTCTAGTCTAGATATAATATCTCTTTAGGGTGTCTGCATTCCAGTGAGCTGCTAGCTCCTGGCCTTCAGTGTTGGCAATCCTATATGTCCCTGGTCCCATGACCTAGGTGACCTGATACGGGCCCTCCCAGTTTGCACCCAGCTTGCCGTGTTTCTTAGACTTTCCCACCGCCTGGGTTTTTCGCAGGACCAGGTCGCCGATTTGGAAGTTCCTCACGTTTACCCTTTTGTTGTAGACCTTCCTCATCCTTTGTTGATAGGCTGCGAAGTTGGCGCAGGACTCCTGTCTTACCTCGCTGACTAGATCGAGGGCCTCGGTCATTGCAACCACGTTACTGGCCCTGTCGAATTGTTGAGACCGGAGGGTAGGAATACGTGCTTCGATGGGTAACAGGCTTCGGCTCCGTAGACCAGACCGAAGGGTGTCTGCCCTGTGGATTCTTTTCTGGTCGTTCCGATTGACCACAAGACACTTGGGAGCTCATCTGCCCATCTTCCCTTGAGTTCGTCCACCATCTTATTCAGTCCATTCAGGATCTACTTGTTTGCTGCTTCGGCTTGCCCATTGGTCTGGAGGTGGCAGACAACGGAATAGGCGACCGTTATGTCGTGGCCTTCCAGCCAGGCCCTTAGTGGGTCATTGTCAAATTGTCTGCCATGGTCGAAGACCAACACTTTTGGCAGGCCATACCTTGTTATTATGTTCCTCCAGATTACTTTTCTGACTACTGGCTCTGTTATATTTGGGACAGCTTCAGCCTCGATCCACTTAGTGAAGTATAATAGTCAATTCCTACTATGAGGAATTTTTTGCCCCCAGTTGCCACAGTAAATGGACCCAGGATGTCCATCCCCCATTGAGCAAAGGGAATGAGGGACAAGATTGGTCGGAGGTTCTGAGCCGGGGCATGTATTACAGGGGCTAAAAGTTGGCATTTCTTGCATTTCTGGGTCAGGCTTTTAGCGTCTGCAAGCATGGTTGGCCAGTAATACTCTGCCCTTAGGGCCTTATGTGCCAGCGTTCGTCCCCCTACGTGGTGGCCGCAGATTCCCGAATGTATGTCATCTAACACCTCTGTAGCCTGCCCTGCCCCCAGGCATTTGAGCAAAGGGGCGGAAAACGACTTTCGGTATAATTCTTCCGCAATCATTATGAACCACGCGGCTTTAGCTGGCATTCTCCTCTTCTGGGCTGGGTCTTGTGGCAAGGTTCTGTGCCTCTTGAATTGGATGATTGGGGTCATCCAGGTTTCAACTTCTGCTTCTTCAATGATACTGACTAATGGGCAAGGTGTTGTGGATTTTTCTTGTATCACATCTACCCATACTGATCTCCTGATATCTTGCATGCTAGAGCTTACCAATTTAGACAGGGCGTCTGCTCGGTTGTTTTGCGACCGGGGGACGTGTCTAACTTCATAAGATTTTAATCCAGATAGTTCTTGTTTGACTTTTTCCAGATATGAGGCGATGGCCTAGTCCCTAGCTTCATATTCCCCGTTGATCTGATTGGCGATGAGTTGGGAGTCGGTGGCCAGGACGAGCCTTTCCGCTCCTGCTGCTTTGGCTAAGTGGATCCCTACCAGGACAGCCTCATACTCAGCTTCATTGTTTGATGCTGAGAAAGTGAACCTGAGTGCGTGCTCAATGTCCGCCCCTTCAGCGCTGGTAAGCATGATTCCTGCCCTTGCACCGTTATCCATGGATGATCCATCTGTGAACACCGTTCACTCGCCGGCTGGAGGGTCATCCTCTTCTGAATGGGAGCATTCGGCTAGGAAGTCTGCCAAGGCCTGTGCCTTGATGGCAATTCTGGACCGGTAAGATATTCCTAACCCGCTCAACTCTATGGCCCACTTCAATAACCTTCCGGATTTTTCGAATTTTTCCAACACCTTTTCCAGGGGTTGATCGGTTAATACCACGACGGGGTGGGCATCAAAATATGGCCTGAGCTTTCGCGCTGCGATAACTACAGCGTATGCTACCTTTTCGACGACTGGGTAGTTCTTCTCAGCTGCCCCTAGGGCATGGCTCACAAAGTATATTGGCTGCTGAGACCCTGCTTCCTCTCTCAGGATAACTGCACTTACGATTGAGTTTGTTACTGCTATGTATAGAAAAAGCTTCTCCTCTGCTACTGGTCTTGCCAGGGTCGGTAACTTCTTTAGGTGCTCCTTCAATTGCTCAAAGGCTTCCCTCTGCTCTGCCTCCCATTTGAAAAGTTTATTCCCCTTCAGAATCTTAAAGAAAAGTGTTGACTTGTCAGCTGACCTAGCAATTTATCTTGCCAGAGCGGCCATCCTGCCAGTCAGTCGCTGAATGTCCCTGATTTTTTTAGTTCTGGGAGATCTAGAACAGCCTGCACTTTTTCAGAATTAGCATCAATTCCTCTGGCACTGACCAGGAATCCCAAGAATTTCTCAGAGCGAAACCCGAAGGTACATTTCTTAGGATTTAATTTCATTTGATACGTATGCTGGGAGGAGAAGGTTTCCTGCAAGTCCCTTAGATGCTCTGCATCCCCTTTACTTTTTACTATCGCATCGTCTACGTATGCTTCTAAGTTCATGCCTTTCTGGATTTCAAACACTTTGTCTACCAGACGCTGATAGGTTGCTCCTCCATTTTTAGGCCAAATGGCATCATTTTGTACATGTACGTGCCTGCACTTGTTATGAATGCACACTTAAATCTATCCGGCTGCCAAAGGTACACCTGACGGTAACCTGAGAAGGCATCCAGGAATCTGAGCATAGAGTACCCGCTGGTGGCGTCCACCAACTGGTCAATCCGTGGCAGGGGGTAACAATCCTTGGGGCATGCTTTATTGAGGCTGGTGAAGTCCACACACATCCTCCAGGCCCCTGAGGATTTCTTTTTTTTTGGTAAAATGTGAGTATATTGCCAAAAAAAATATCGTTAAGTACATTTACATCATAGGAGCTTCCCGTCCTGACTATTACTTCACTAATTTACGACAAGAAAAAATAAAAATATTGAAATCGGATTCTAACTGTTCCAGTGTATCAGGTCTCTAGCATTCTTTCCCACGACTCTAGCTGTAATTTCTTTTTTCATCCTTCCAGCCACTTCTTTCGGTCTTACTAACTTCAGTTCATGATATGCTTCATTCCTTAACCTCCAGACATGGTAATAATAAGCATTTCGGACCATTGCATCAGTTTTCCATCTAATATTATCATGATTTGCCTCAGCTAACATCTGCACAGAACGGGTCTCCCCATACCAAGCCTTGATTTCAGTCTTAATTTTGCTGCTGTATTCACACTCCTCGAAAATGTGCTCAATCGTTTCCTCTTCCTTACCGCATAGGCAGCAGGTGCTATCAGCTATGTATCCTAATTTTGCTAGCTTCTCTTTAGTATTCATGCCTTTATTCAATGCCATTCATGTGATTAGAGAATGCTTTGGTATGTTCCAATTATTCCATATCACTTTTGCCCAGTTTTTCTCGCTTTGCTTGCTTCGCAGCAGGTTGTACCCTCTTTAACGGTATATTTTTCAGTATCCCACATCTCCTGTCGATTTTCTTCCTTTGTAGCGTCCTTCACTTTGCATATCTGTTTCCACGACCAGTTATCCCCTTGTTTTGGACTGTAATTGCTCCACTCGTGCCCCTTTATATAAACTTGATTCACCCATCGAACCCAAAGCTTTTCGGGGTGAGAATGAACCCAACTAGCGAGCTTGGCTATGGCAGCCTGGTTCCAGGATTTTATATTTTTAATGCACAATCCGCCCTCTTTTTTAGGAACGGTGATTTTATCCCAGACGACTAGAGGTACCCGTTTGTAGTCAGCTGAGCCTGCCAAGAACACTATATAGTTCATATGGCCTCGTACTAATTATTATACTATGGTAACACCGTAATTACGTACTAGTCACAACTCAACTTATGTTGCTCACGACATCATACGCATCAAATTGAGCAATCAGTTATCACAGACAGTCATCATAAAACATTCATTGCATCACAACGTATCCCTTTCTATTGTACCCCCATCTCATTTCTTACACGCTGTTACCAGGTCAGGACCAGAAGGGCCGGAGGTGGTATAAGGACGTCTCCTCAACCAAGTTTTAGAGGGGCTCCTGATGGTCAATCACCGGGGTTCATTTTATTTTCGTAGGTTCGTTTATTTTAGGCTCCAGGATCGTTCGCTCTGATACCACTTTGTAACACCCCCATTTACCCAAGAGCCTTATCAAGACATTTCCGAATAAATAAAGGTGTCACCATCTCGATTTCCCGAGATAGTAGCTCATTACAATACAACATGGAATGCCAAACCGATCAATTGATTTAAACATTACAACTCATTAACTATTACAACTCTAGGTACACAACGGAAGCTATAAAATCTATATAAACAGGAATGCCTATGCATTAACCCGTGCTACGACCAGGATCATTATCGCGTTCACCCCAATCCCGTTCAAGCATCCCCGCATCCAAACACATCACGATGTACATAACCTGTATTATAGACTGCTTCCCAGTTGATCGAAAATATCAATTGGATCATCACAGGCCCCCAATAAATTAGGGTGACAATAAAGAAAGAGAAAACGGTTAGAACATGATAACATTATGACACGAATACATAATATAAAACATCCAGTCTCAGTACCATCATCGGTACCCATCAATAATATCATCTTCATATTCTCAGTACTTCACGGTACCAACAATTTCCGCTATACTACTGGATAGGCTTCAAGCCCACCATGATTCCGCTACACTACTCAATGGGCCTCCCGGCCAGGATTTCGCTACACTACTCAATGGACATCCCGGTCAGGATTTCGCTACACTACTCACTCTCATCCATATCAATATCATATCATAAATACATACACTACTACAAAACATCAAATAGACAACTCCTAATAGACATCTGATATTGTTAACAACTGATGTATGATTCATATACAACTGTTTTTTTATACAAACAGTTGTCTTTGTAGGCTTATAGACAACTGAACTTTATAAAATCAGTTGTCTATATATTATACAACTGTTTTTCTTAAACTCAGTTGTGTATCTATAAACCACTTTAATTTGTGGATATATACCCAACCCATATCACTTTATCAATGAAAGTATCTATCTATCTAAACCCTAAATCAAAGTATCTGTCTACTCTATTTCCCCCTTCCTTTTGAAACAAAATCACATACTCCGCCTAACCCCTAAATCACATCACTAAAATCAATCAAAAAAGATCTCGGAAAATTCGCAGAAATCTAGAGAGAAAATTCGCAAAAATCTTCTAGAGAGAGAAAACAAATTGAAAAAAATTGAAAAAATTGAGAGATTTTAACCTCGATTTTATATAATAAATCCGGAAAAAAATGGGAAAAGACGAAGAATCTGCTACAAACGAACAAACGGACGCGTTTTTGGTTGGATTTTGTACTGCATTTAGTGGATTTTTTAAGGAGTAGTGGAGAAATTCGAATTATATTTTGGAAGCGGATTAATTCGATCTGCATTTGTAGGAAATCGCGATTTTGATGAGATATTGGAGGTGTGATTAAGGAGCTGGAGAAGATCGATCGATTGATTGGAAACTCGGGTCTTAGGTCACCGGAAGTTCGGCGGCGGCGGCGGCGGATGAGAAACGGCGTCATCGGATGTTCGGAGGTAAGAAAAGTGGAACGACGATGAAATGGATATCATTGCTTAAGGATTTGAGATAAGGTTGGATTGAATCAACAGCAGCAGCAGAATCAGCAGAGTTTTCAGTCGGCTTCGTCGTCGAATTCGTTAGAATCCCTTTCGAACTCGAGTTCTTTGTCTGCGTTGAAAGATATTCACAATGCTGCTCCTCATTCTCCCTTACATTACACTACTGCTAGCAAGGTATGATTTTAATTTTTTGAATTTTTTGAATATTTTGTTCTTCTGTGTAGATTACTAATTTGTGTTGTGTTTGACTATTGATGATAGTTTGATGTGAGCTAGATGAGAATATGTAATTTGAGAGCTTAATATCCGTATCCTCAACTACACCCCCTCACCCAGTTACCAAGTTAACTCCCTCAAGTGGAATCACACCAGTTCGTATCCGTATCCTCCCCCGTTTCCCTTTTCTGATTCATTCATTGATTTCCCCTTTTGAATACCTACATTTTTCTAGCTCTGATTTGTTTTTGTTTGAATTTTTTTTAGATTTGGTGGTTGCGAGTGCTGGAGATGATAAGAAGACCAGCCTATGGCGTAAAAATGGGCAGACTATAGGTACTATTCCTCTCGCTTCATCTGATTCTACTGACAATGTTGAGGTATTTTCAGTTATTGTAGATTTCTATTGATTAAGCTTGTAGTGTAGATCTCAATTGATTAAGCTGTTATTTCAGTTCATGTGTAATAATTGTAGATTTTGCTGTAATTTAGTCAAATCTTCCTGATTACAGCACTGAAATTTTGTCTATGTGAATAAAATACGTTTGACTGGAGGAGAGCCTACGGTCAGAAAAGATATTGAAGAGATATGCTCTCGATTATCTGCACTTGAAGGTTTGAAGACTCTGGCCATAACAACCAATGGAATTACTCTGGCTAGAAAATTGCCAAAGCTGAAAGAGTGTGGACTAACATCGTTAAATATTAGCTTAGATACATTAGTTCCTGCAAAATTTGAATTCATAACTCGGCGCAAAGGGCATCAAAAGGTTATGGAGTCGATCAATGCTGCTGTTGATCCTGGTTACAATCCTGTAAAATTATGCCTTTACAAAACTGTGTAAAGGAGAACTGTTAGTTGATCCCGTTTAGGAGTATATTTTAGAGGGGAGTTGTGTCAGTTGCGTGATTGCATATGGAGTATCAGATTTGTAGTATAGTAGTATGCAGTGCAGCGGCCTGAATCGTTAACTGTGCTAACTGCGAAGACTACCTAACACGGGCAGATGGCTGACAAACAGATTTGAAAATTTGTATAAATAAATATTTACGGCAAATCATAAGGGAACTCACTCAAGTCTCACCCCTGCTTTTTTTTTTGCAAAATCTGAATCTCAAGGGCTTAACTTGTACGATGAATAGTTGTATTTTTAAGTTTATGCTTAAACTTTTAATGATCCTGTGATAGGTTTTTTTCTTGGTCGCATTACAATATAGGAGAAGACGAATTCAAACTTACGAATTTGCACCTATTTTCCATGATAGTTAGTCTTAACTGCTAAACTAAAATATTTTCGATATGATCCTACAAATAACACAAATCATTGTTTGCAATTTCGATATGATCCTTCTGTGAATGAAGACCTGCCTATCCTATCTTACTGATCGTGACAAGCCGACACTTGATTTCAGTCTTACGGTAAAATCTATTCTCTATCTTATTTATATTCTTCTCATTCGACTTTTGATCAACATTTTTTTGAACTTTTACACTATATGTCCTGGATTTAAACCCATTGTTTTTCTTGGCAATCTGACCTATGAAAACTTGAAAAAGAATGAAGTGCATTAAAAAAATGTGTATTAGTATTGTTTCAAAAGAAAGTGTAGTAATTTAGATATGATTCTTAGTCTTTGATTATATCAAAGTCAGATACTCATCAGATGGTCTGAGGTGATACAGAAGAGCTAACTCTAGGCAGTAGGCAGTCCCTTTATCATACGCTCCCCTGGTGAGTTGAACAATTTTTCTTTGGATGCAACCGAAGTTGAACACGGTATAATGTCGTAATTTACAACTTATTGTGAACTACAAGCCATATGAAAGACAATAAAACTCGATTCTATCTTTTAAATGCTGACTCTGTTAAAGGAAAATTATTATGAACAATATAGTAGCAATAAACAGTTAAACACATAAAGAGCATGCATAGCAGAAACTCGAATATTGCATATTGGATAGGTGATGAAATCACCAGTAGGGCGACCAAAATTCGATGGTGGCCTTTTAGTAAATTAATCATAATGCAGAACGTGAAATAAAGCATCGGTTTCAAATGACTAAAATATTTCGTCATGTGAATGGAACTTGCTTATATTTCCATGATTTAACCGTTGAATCTTTTTTTTCCATTCATAATTGCAAACAATGATTTGTGTTATTTCCATTCATATATTTTGAAGTTTGTTTGTTTGTAGGTGTTAAAGCCTCCTCAACCGAAGAAGAAAAGGAGATCAAGCAGCCAACCAACGCCAATATTTGTTGCAGAACCAGTGACTCAGTCCAACTCTTTTGTTGGAACTGAAGAGTATATTGCACCTGTGTGTTCTTACTCGTCTCTATGTTAAATTGGACGGTTAATTCCACTTTTCTTGAAATAATTCCCACATGTGAGACTACTTATCCAAAGAACCAAACTGACCATGAGACTCATTTTTTTGTGCACAATTCTGGACGGATGTTTTAAGTTGCTCCTTCATTTTGGTTCTCTAATGTGCGGTTTGGTTCTCTAAAATCCCAAATTTAAACTATTTGTTATATAAATGATCTATATATATATATACTTGATTAAGGGAAGTTGATTTTAATGTTAATAGGGAACATTGGATGCTTGCTTTGATAGATATTGTGGAGCATAACCAAGTATATTGGTTTGACCCACTTGGAAAGTCCGAGCCTAGTGGATTTAAAACTTTACTTAATACGTGAGTTATCTCAATTTATTACTATGGATAATTTTTTCATTTTTACTTATGTTTCTTCTTTAATAGTGACTTAACTTTTCTTTTTCCCGTGCTAGGTCTATAAAAGTGTACGGCTATAGAAGGGGTACAAGGAAGAGTTCTCAAATTCCGCAGTGGGTGAAAGTTAATGTATGTACTTATTTAAACCTCGTATATTATATGAATCGTCTGATTCTATGATGAAAAAATGAGGCTTGTGATTGTGTTGATTGGTTCAATCTGGGTGATTTGGGATTATTGTTGATGCAATGAGGCTGGCTATTTCCAAATGAACCTTAACCGAAAATACAAATTTTTACAGAACATTTCACTATCGATATATATTACTGGTACTGTATATGATACAGTCGATATAACACAAGACGATTGAGAAGCTAATTAAGCTACACACATTTTATATATGGTAAAAAACTTGTAAATAATACGAGTACCGAGTACCAACCAGAAGGTCTTTGTTGGGAATGGCATCAAGAAGAGAAGGATGAATCCATCCTTCAGTAACAAGCCAACCTCCCAAATTCATGATTATTTTTGTCATGACTTCAGCAGTTCCTAAAAACCTTTTTTTTTCTTTCTTTATTTGAGTTTATGTATGGGTTGTACAGTAACTTGTAAGCTCTGTATGTATTCTGGCTTAGTTTTTGAAGGTGATTTATTTTGAGTTTCTGTATTATGGGTGGTATAGTAATCTCAAGGCATTTTTGAGTGTAGATAAAATTTTCGACGAATTTATAATTAGCTTTAGTTAGATCTAGCTATTTCAGAAGTTTGTTGATCGGCATTTTAATCTAGGCATTGACATTTGTTTGGTGAGATTGAACCGTTGGAGTGTCATGTTATGTAAAAAGGACATGATCTATGGTCTATTTTACACCGACACTTCATATTAACTCGCGTACTTGACACTCAAAACTTTTAAACGAGTCTTAGTTGCGAAGGTATCTGATAGGTGAGAGTTAGCTTAACATCTAATTTCCCTGTTCCTATAGAGGTGATATGTTTACGGTATGGTTACAGGTCATCTTGTTACTAATAACCTTCATCCATGTATGTGTATGTTGTATCTTGTATTTTGTCATTTGTACGACTCTTACATTTTGTTATACTTGTTGCAATGTAGTCGGCTCCTCATGCTCGGAAAACAGAGTGCGGTTATTATGTGATGAGATATATGATCGAAATTATCACTCGTTCTGATTTGAAGAGAACCGTCAATGAGGTAAGACTTGGGTTTTCACACTTTCTCTTGTTTCAATCATTTGTTTTATGTACATAATTGAAACAAAATAATTAGTTCATTTATATTATTGATTTTGTAGCATTTCAACGATATGATGCCATATTCTCAAGAAGATATTGACGAGGTTCGTGGATTATGGGCGGATTATTTTCTTAATAATTGGTCGTATATGATGCATCGGATTACCTTATGCGGACAAGGTGTTAGTTGGATTATGGTTTTAGGTACTTTTGGACATGGATAATGATTTTACGTGTACCATTTGGATTTTGGATGTTGGATGTTGGATAATGATTTTATGTATCGTTTGGATGTTGGATTTTATAAAAATGTAACTTCTTTTGTATAATAGTATTCCTTTTTTATTGTTTGTTAATATGTACGTATTTAAGAATTATTAAAAAAAACGTAAAATATGTATACGTATATAAGAAAATATCTATATATACGTATTTTTGAAAACAGTTGCCTATTATGTATATAGACAACTGTTGTTTTAGAAAAACAGTTGTCTATATACGTAATAGACAACTGTTGTTCTAGAAAAATAGTTGTCTATATACGTAATAGACAACTGTTTTTTTACAAAAACAGTTGTTTATTAACCAATAGACAACTGTTGTAAAACAGATGTCTATGCTTAGACTAATATACAACTCCAAACTACTCAACTGTTGTAAGTCAGTTGTCTATGGCAAAAAAAACAGTTGTCTATTTGATGTTTTGTAGTAGTGATAGCTTGTACAAAATATAATATTAACATATTCCAAGTAAGGAAAACCTTACCTAGTCAGCAGGTCACCATAGCGTCGGTAGTACAGATCACCACGGAAACTTTACGTCATCCTAATAAAATATTATTATACTTAAATTAATATTGACCCTAACATAGCCAAATAATAAATTAAAACCCGATTCGACTTGACTAGATTATAAAATGAGATTGACCCGACTTAATTACAGTATACGCTGAGACCAATACCGTTCCATTTTACCAAAATACTTGTTTTGGTAAAATTTTACCGGGTTAAGATTGAGTAGCGGGTTAAAGCGATCGGGTTGGCCCTTTACGAGTTAACGAGATGAATCGAATCTAGCAAATTAAAGCGTAATGAAAGAAAGCAAAGGGACTCGAGTTTTGGTGACGCGGAAACCCAAATGTGGGAAAAACCGCGGGGGAGTCGGAATCCCGCCAAACTTCTACTATGAATGAGTGGAACGAAGTACGAAAGATAATACAAATATTTTGAAGGTATTAAGCTATGAGAGATTTTGCTACTGTGTTTGCCTTGGAGTACTTGATGTTGAAGATTGATTGACCACGTCTCGTATACCCCTCTATTGCGCTTATAACTCCTTCTTCCTTAACCGTTGCCTTCCTTTCCTCCTGATTTTTCTCCTGCTCTGGTGGCACTACCCTAGAATTTAGGAAGTTGGTTATTGGACTGGGTCTTTGTGCTTGGGGTAGGGTTTCTTTGTATAGCTGGCTATCTTTGGCCCATCTCGGAGGTTGGATGCTTTCTGGCCCAACATTGTTATTGGGTTTTACTTCGTTGACTTTCTTCGTATCGACCCTCGACTTTTACGACTTTGGACTTTCCGAGTATTGTTTTGTGACTTTTCCTTATCAATTCTTTGACTTGTTGACTTTGACTTTTGACTCGGAGAATTTCCACGTCATATCCGAGGGTGCGGATTTTATCCCAAACAATACTCAGCAGACCAAATTACACCCCACGCACACCGACACAATCAACGTTACATTCCATCACCTTGCACACAAAATTCATTCCCACGACAACAGCAACATCACCACAACATTTATAATAATGCAACGACATCAACAACACTACTAAAACCGAAAACAGCCTGCCAATAACACGATAACTCTAACACGGCAGCAACGCCCGACACAACAGCAACCTTACGACCAAAAACGTGCATACGAACTATTATACTGATAAACCAATCCCGACACAAGAACAGCAACCCCGTTAACAACAATATTAACAACTCGACACATACAAACCGACAATACAGCCACATACCTCACGTTCGGTCAACACACCGAACAGACGCTACCTCGACAACGACGAGTATGGTCGGGAAACTAGCGTCAAGGGCAACCAATACGAGACAAGACAAGGGAAGCAAGGCGCATCGTCGAACTTGATTCCAAAATAATAGCGGCAAAAGATGCGAGTTCTGGATAGGATAAAACAATGACGGCGGGGTTATGCTTGTGGTGGTGACGTGAGTGATAATGGTGAGTTACATTGGGGTTGAAGATGAAGAACGAAAGGGACGAAATGAGGCATTCAAGCGTATTGATGGAAAACAAAGGGCTGCGGCGTTTGAAACAAAATAAAGGACGTGACCTACTCACCTCTTTGTTGTTATTATTATTATTATTATTATTATTATTATTATTATTATTATTATTTTCTTGTTATTATTGTACTATTATTTTTGTAATTGTTATTGAGGGTCAAACTAGTTGGGCTCGGGAACAGTCTTGGTATAGAACGGAACACTCGATTTGACTCGACTTGACTCGGGTTTGACTTCTATATAGTTTACGGGTATTACATCAATCTTGGATGAGTCTTCAAGAATCTCCTTAATACAAGACTAATTGCTAGGATTAATCTAAGATTAACAAAAGTTTAAGGAAAGATTAAGCTAATGAGAGGAGGAAGTCTATCTAGGGTTTAGAGTAATGTAGAAGAGTCCAAGATGCTTAAACAATACAAGGGTGAAGTATTTATAAGGTTACAAGAGTGAAGGAGAATGAAAAGAAGAGGCGCGGCTACAGCACGCACTTCCCGACCGGGAAGACATTTGGTGTCGGCCGGGAAGGCTGGTCCCAACCGAGACGGTTCTTGGTCTCGACCGGGAAGGCCTAAACAGAAGCCTATTCATTCGTGCACTCCTTCCCGACCGGGAAGGCTACTCTTCCCGCCCAGGAAGGGTCTGTAGGCCTCCATTATGATCTCTAAGGTCCCTCCTTGCTTCTCATGGGCTTCTCATCGATTCTCGGAGCTCGGGATCGAGTCTAAGGGGCTCGGGAATGGGTCCCAAGGTCTCGGGATCGAATCTAAGGCACCGAGTGATCGTTTCTTCTCTTCGTTGGCTCCAAAAGTGTAGGAAACGAGTCGGAATCGTTCCAATTCTCCACGAATGGTCTTGGGAACCTAAAATGAACTAGAAGAAGTATAAGTAGCCCAGAAATCGCTCCAAAGAGCGATTTCACAAGGGAAAACGGGACCAAACACAACAAATTAGGCACTACAAACTACACTTATCAACTCCCCCACACTTAACCCTTACTCGCCCTCGAGTAAGAACCAACTAACTAAAAATTAAAAGAAACTAGACTACTAACCGAGCGGGTATTAGCGCACCTTACGCCCTTTCAACTCACGCGAGTACACTTAGAGGAAAAGGGCACTCCGCAAGGCAGGTAAGGTCTTGCAACAAAACTGTGGATGCAACCGGACACAAAAACACACAAACAAACAAACAAACAAGTAATTGGTTGCACCCAAAAAGAAGTAAATACCGCTTCCCTCTACAAAGCGGTGAAAGAAGCACCAGCTTAGGACTCAACGCAATCAATTGACAACGTTCCCAAGCTAATAATACAAATCGAAATGAACAAAACCCTAATAGTATGACAACAAAGCAATAAAAACGTTGGTAACTTACCTAGGTCCTCCTAACCATCTAAGAACGTACTACGGGACGATCCGCGGGATGGAAAAAGGATGAACCACGGTGTTAGTCGACACTGTAGGTAAGTGAGACCCCGCCCCCTTTAGCGATGATCCAAGAGGGTCGTCCCATGTTCAAAATCGCCCAACTAGTCCAAGTAAAAAGGTGGATAATGTTTGCAAAGTGAGGGAAGACCGATCATTACCGCTATCATCCTTCCTAGGGCCTCGGTCCTTTGGTAGGCTCTTCACGGTAACGATCGGAAAAAGGCTTATATTTGAGAGGTGGGGATTCTTTTTGTGAGATATTTTCTTTGGCATCTTCTTTCTTTTGCATTTTTGCTTTTGTGTGTTATGCCATTTCTTTTTCTTCTTTTGTATTTTCTTTTTGATTTGTTGTGCCTTTTCTTTTTCTTCATTCCTTTCTTTCTCTCATTTTCTTTCTTTTTCTTTTCTTTGTTTGCCCTTTTGGCTAGATTTGGGTGGTAGGCATTTCTTTTTGCAACTAAGAAAGATATTTCAACAATTTGCAACTTATTTGGTGGATATGTGTAAGAGGTAGGGGAATGGGTGAGTCGGGGAGCGTCCTTCCCTTCAAACCCACAAAAAGGTGAAAAACTTGGACTAATCAAACAATTTCAAACATGGTCACCTAAGAGACGGGACTTGGCAACCAAGGCCTTTTCACACCGTGGGTGGTCATAGTGGTCAAAATGCAAATCCCGTAGTAAACCCCTAGTAGACTAGGTGGACTCTAGGTAAAGGACCAACGAAACTATTGATTTAAGGTCATTCTACTAGACTAAAGTCCAAGACTCGATTCATACTACTAGAAAGGGAAAGTAAACACTTGCACACTACCCTCGAAACCGGGTTTTCGAAAACCTTTGTACACACTAGACACAACTACACATCACAAAACAAAGACGCGACAAAAACGAAAGAAAAAGAGACAAAGGCAACAAAACAAAACAAACACATAAAGAGAACAAACACCACCCCGAACTTCCAAACAAGCTACCAAATCAACTTCAAACTTTACAAAGCTCCACCCGAGCACACATCATCACAAATCTTCTCCAAACTCCACAAGAGACAAAGAGGAAAAAGGGATAAAAGATATTACCGGATGTCTTGAAAGCCCTCCAAAGTTAACGGTGATTAGGCGACCTACAAGGAAAAAGGGAGGCAAAACACACACAACACAACAAAAGCATGACACAACGACACAAAAGGAAAAGACACAAAAGAAAATCTTTTTGATTTTTGTGAAAATTTTCAAATTTTTAGGGTTTTTTTTTTAAAGATTTTTCGAAAAAACTACGAAAATAAAACTAAACTATACTAGAATATCGCTCCCCCACACTTAAACCGAGCATTATCCTCATGCTCGATTGTAGTGTATGGAGACACTAAAAAAAGAAGAGAAACTACGAAAATAAAGCTAAAAATCAAAAATAAAGCGGAGAAAAGGGTAGAATGTGTCCGGCCGGGGTGTAGTCAAGTCACCATGGGCCGAGACAAGAAAAGGTATGGATGGGGGAAGAAATAAAAAGAAGGAAATAAAAGGAAATGGGAGGGGAGGACTAGGTGTAATCAAGTCACCTAGCACGGATTCCGCCCGAATCCGACTAAATCATATCAAAAGAAAGCAAAATCAAAGAAAAAGTGAAAATTCTTGCAAATTTGGATTTTGAAATGACTCTCGATGTAGTCACGTCATCGAGAGTCGGAAGCAATGACTACCAAGGCCCCGAGGGCCACCATGACACAAAAGTGTATAAGGGGAAGGGAACAAACAAAGGAAGACAAGCAATAAAAGACGGAAAAGAAAGAATAGTTGTCCTACCAATCGGTTAGCAACTCACTCACTCCATTGTCTTAAAGTTCGATATCGTCAAATAGCTAGTCTTCGTCATTGCTATTCCTCTTCATTCTTGATAAGCGCGCATGGTTGAAGTACTAAGCTTGCAATGGTATAAGGAGGTGGGATTTGATGTACGTGAAACTCGGTGTATAGTGAAGAGGAAATGAGACGAATGCATGTATATGAAGTGTAGGGGTCATATGATAGGTGCAAGGGTAGGTAGGGAGGTTGGGAGGGGGTATAAAGTGGTTGGGTGAGCTCACATGACAAAGAAGAGGCAAAAGGAGGAGCAGGGCACCATCCCGGTCGGGATGGATGGTCCCGGTCGGGATGATACACCCTTCCCGGTCGGGAAGCTTCCTTCCCGGTCGGGATCACACTCCAGAAAACCCAATTTTTGGTACACTCATGCTGATCGGGATGACATCCTTCCCGGTCGGGATGCCTTCTTCTTGGTCGGGAAGAGTCTTCTAGCCCTTCATAATCTTGATAGCTTCATCCACAAGACCACCAATACAAACCCGACTTCCTTGCTCAAAATCCAAGCTCTATCAATAACCACTCCTCTCTAAGATTCATCTTCACTTTGCACCTAACAAATAAGCTCAAAACATCCATCAAAATCCCTCCCTCTCATCACTCATCAAAATACCAAATTACAAGCATTTCACAAAACTCAAAAGAATTACAAGAAAGAGATATATACAATAAGACGGTTCTTTTGGAACTCTGTCAAACCAAGGATGGTGCATTCTTCAATCAAATTTTTTTTAACAACACTAAAGATAACTCCATCGCCATCGAGGGCACGAAGCAAAAAATCGAAGGCTCTCGAGAAATCTTCGATCAAGCTAGTGGTATACCAACTTACACTCCAAGGTTCTTCATAACCTTGTCTAGAAGTTCCCCGGGCATCCCGATCTACTAAGTTCAATGGCTTGAACTTGTACTTTCGATCCTTCGTTATACACCCAAACTTCCACTCCTCTTCACAAGGCCTCAAGGGAGGCTCAACTTTCTTCTTTCCTTGCAACTTGTCTTCAATATCATGATATGGGAATTCATCCGCTCCAAGCTCGGAATCATCATCTTCAATTCCATAGAAGTTGTCCTTCAAGCTTTCACCCGACTCATCCCCTAGATTGATGTCTTTCATGGCGTGGATCATATTACACGATTCATCATTAGTAGGCGAGGTGTTGCCTTGGAGGTCAAACACGAGCTTCTCGTCGCCTAGCTCAAATATGATCCTACCATTCTTTACATCAATCATAGCACCGGCGGTATGTAGAAACGGGCGGCCTAGGATAATAGGAGTGACGGCATCTTCCGGCATATCAAGTACGAGAAAGTCGACCGGAATGAAGAACTTCCCGATTCTTATTGGCACATCTTCTAGCATCCCCAATGGTTGGTTGAGTGAACGATCGGCCATTTGGAGTGTAATAGAAGTACACTTGAGCTCTTTCATCCCAAGTCGCTCACAAATAGAATAGGGAATGATGCTTACACTCGCACCTAAATCACATAATGCCCTTTCAATCTTCAAGTTGCCTATGGTGCACGGGATCTAGAAATTACCCGGATCCTTCAACTTGGGAAGTGTAGAGCCTTGAATGAGCTCGCTCACCTCTCTTGTGAACGCTATGGTCTCTTCCTTGTCGACGGATCTCTTCCTAGCCAAGATTTCTTTCATGAATCTTCCATATGTCGGGATTTGGGTAAGTAGCTCGGTAAAAGGGACACTCACATCCAACTTCTTCACAATATCAAGGAACTTGTCATATTGAATATCCACCTTGGTCTTCATTTGCCTTGTTGCGAATGGCAACTTGATATGTATCTTGTCTTGCTCATTAGGGTTGAACTTTTCAATTGACATTTTCTCCTTTCCTTTGTCTTTTCCTTGAAGTGGGGGAAGCTTGTCTTCGTGGGGTTTCTTAATCTCCCACAAGACTTGCTCCTCCATGAGGTTTCCCAAGCTTGCATTGTCTTGAAATGGAGATACAACTTCTTTCATGGGTTCTTGCTCAATAGGGAATAAGGGGGAGTCATAAGATGCACCACTCCTCAAGGTAATAGCATTCACATGTTCAAATTTTGCCGTTCAACCTTGAGGAGGTAGTTGCCCCTTTTGCCTTGAAGAGCTACCCGAAGCTACTTGAGCTATTTGGGTTTCGAGCATCTTCATATGAGCATCTCTTGCTATGTTCTCCCTTTGAAGATGAGCAAAGAATTCTTGTTGGTTTCTTAGCATCTCCATTTGGCTTCTTTGCATTTCTTGATTACTCCTTTGCACATCCAACATTGATTTTTGCATGTCGAAATCCCGAGGGGGAGATTGTTGGTTAGGAGGAGTGTTGGTGATGGCTAGAGGAATGCCATAATCATGAATAGGAGACCGACTCCTTTGCTTGCTTTCATGTTGAGTACCTTGAGATCCTTGTTGTTGTTGAAGGTTTCCTTGGAACCCATGAGAGTTGCCTTGATTAAGGCCTTGAGTGTTACCATGGTTGTAGTTTTGATGTCCTTGGGAGTGTTGGTTTCCTTGGAAACCACCTTGATGATTGAAGTTCCCTTGATTGTGGAACCCTTGATTGTTGTCAAAGGTACCTTGGTTATGTTGTTGGAATGGTCTTTGGTTGCCTATATAACCATAGTAGCCTTGGTTGTTGTCCCTTAAGGGAGGTGGAACATATGGACGGTGTTGTTGAAGAGATTGTTGTCGAGAAGCTTGATACATGTGAGGATTTGGCACATTTTGCTTGAAGTTAGAGTTCGGGGCACCTTGCTTGAACGCTTGAAAGGCATTCACTTGCTCAATGCTACCTCGACAATGTTGAGGTTCATGCCCAAATATCCCGCAAATATCGCATATCCCATAATAAGATGTAGGAGATACAACTCCCAAAGCATTGACTTGTTGAGTTGAATGTTGGTGGGAGGCACTTGTGCTTTGACCTTGCTCAAAATGGCTTTGGAGCTTCTTGTCAATAGTTTCCATGTGGGTTTTTAATTGTGCTCAAAGATCAATACTTAGTTGTGTAATGGCATCGATCTCGTGCCTTCCTCCTCAATTCGCCTTCCTAGGCCTTCAGTATTGGGAGTTGTGTACCGCCATCTCCTCGATTCTTGACCATGTTTGGTCATCATCTACCTCGGTAAACCTTCCATTCGATCCCATGTTGAGTATGCCCTTGAATCTTCATATAACCCGTTCCAGAACAGTTGAACAAGGAACGACTGTGATAAACCATGGTGAGGGCAAAAGCGGATCAAGGTTTTGAATCTTTCCTACAATTCATAGAGGCTTTCTTCATCACGTTGTTGAAATCCCGTGACAGAAGCTCTCAAGAGATTGGTCTTCTCCGGGGGATAAAATTGTTGGTAGAAAGCTAAGACTAGCTTCTTCCAAGTATCAATACCGAGAGTCGCCTTGTCTAACCTTTTGAACCATTGCTTAGCCTTACCGATTAAAGAGAAAGGAAATAATACCCACCGGATTTGGTCTTGGGTTATTCTCGGTTGTGAGATAGCATCACAATAGTCCGAAAAGGTTTCCATGTGTTGATGAGGATCTTCGGTTGGTAACTGATAAGTGTAGTTTGTAGTGCCTATTTGTTGTGTTTGGTCCCGGTTTCTCTTGTGAAATCGCTCTTTGGGAGCGGTTTCTAGGCTACTTATGCTTCTTCTAGTTTGTTTTAGGTTCCCAAGACCATTCATGGAGAATTGGAACAATTCCGACTCGTTTCCTACACATTTGGAACCAACGAATCATCGTTTATCGTTAAAACCGTGTTTGTCGTTTAAATTCTCGATTTCTGGTCTTTTGTTTAAATCTGGAAAAAAAATAGTAGTTTCTGAAAAATCATTGTTTTTAAGTTTAATAATAGTTTTTGGATATTAATACTTAAATCGTTTTGTAATTACTATTTTTATTAATCGTTATTGTCGAGATTAGACGATTAACGAGAAAACCCTTTAAAAACCGTGTTTAAGGATTCTGGAAAATTCTGTTTTCTGGACAGAATGTCCAAAAATATATTTTAGCTATTTATGGAATTTTTGTACTATTTGTTAAAGTCTTTAATTAATAGTAATGATTTTTGAACAAAATTACGATTTATCGTTACTTCGTCTTACCAAAAAGAATTATTTTTGCAGCAATTTTGAAAATATTTAAATCTAAAACTTTGATAGTTAAATCCCCCCTTATCATATTCTAAATTTTTTTTAATGGTTTAATTAAATAAAACACATTAAAAGATTTATTTTTACATTTGCCGTAAAATCCTATTTAGGTTCGTATTGTCGAAACTAATAATAATTAGGGAATTTTAATTTTATAAATTTTGAAAACACCCTAATTAGTAGTATTAAAATGTTTAAGACATTTTTAATCATTTTATAAACACTTGTAAGATATTTTAATAATTTCATAAACTCAAATGTTTTCACTTTAACAATTAATATCGTTAAGGCCGAAAGTATTAGTTTTTTAAATCTATATCTTTTACTAAAAATACTTTATTAGTATGAACTAATAGTTTCGCTATTTTGATATGATGCTATTTTTGTAAAGTTTCTAAATATAAAAGTTTCCTAAAATAGAAATTTTCCTCTTTTGGAAGGCGATCCGTTTTCCCTTTTGTTCTCATATTATTTACAGTGATTATATCTTTTGAATATCGATAATGGCTTTATTTTGGAGTTATGGAATAAGGAAAAGTGTGAGTTTAGAGTAATATAGTCTGGGCTGTACATTTTGCCATCAACTATAAAGCTGGTGTGTCTATGTTGAGACACATTGGTCGTTGAACTGAGCATGGTTTGTGTTCAGAAGAGTGTATGTTTACCTTAAACTTAGATATCGCATCGTGTAAGTCGCGTCGGGTTGAACTGGGTATGGTTTGTATCCAGGAGGGGTGTGCACTACTTAAACTAGGACCTCGCTGTACGCAGTCCTGTTATAGTTGAGTTGCCTAGTTAGAGACCAAAGTCTGATTTGTTTTGACTAAGTTCTCGAAACTAGATTTTAGTACTGTCCTAGTGAAAGTCTAGATTCTACATTAATCCTATCCATAACGCTATTTTGATTATTTTATTTATTATCGATATAAATTGGTTTGCAGGTTGGCAAATATTTTTATGTTTCTTCGGTAACCCATTTTAATATTTTGGTTTTGTGCCGAAAACTTATTTTAATATGATGTTTTACTGTCTTCCATTTTTATTATTTTTCTATAGTAGTAAGTACAGTTTTAAATCCTGTTATACGGCTGGGAGAACGTTGACGTTGCTCCCCACTGATTGTGGCTGTTATGTTTTAACATGGCAGGTATACGTGTTTGTTTCCGGTGGGTGTGGGCTAACGAGCAGTCTTGGATCCTGCTTGATTTTTTTTTAATAATTATGTCTTACGGATTGTTTAACCTTTTTACGGATTGTTTTAAATTTTAGCCATTTTTATGTATGGCATACGCTTGACTTTACCAATTTAATTTACTAAGACATAGTTACAGTGTGTTTTAATCCCGACTCTACAGTGTTTCCGCCAATGTATCGCGTTAGAATTTCTAGGGGATTACATTCACAATCCTGCAGGTACCAAAACAGGCCGCAAAAGAAAAATCCAAAAGCTATTGTCCAAAGAAAAATAAAAGGAGAAAAGAATATACAAATATTTACAAGGTGGTTAATATGGACACCACCAAACCGAATTGAATTATTTTGAGTTTAATCGCGGTTGCTTGAAAAGCAACCCGGGGGGTCTTCATCATTAATTCCAAATTCAATGTTACCGATCTTGAGTTTTTCCTAAACTCCGGCAAGCCCAAAAGTTGTGCTACCTCGGGAAGCATTGCAAATTCTTCGGGAATATCTTCTTCGGGGGTAGAACCAAGTATAAATAGGGCACCGTCGTCTTCTTCATTATCATAGTCAAGATCTTCGGTAGAGGGTTCTTCATTGGATGGCAATTCCACCATTTGAGTCCAAAACTCCATATTAGAAGAATCTTCAGGAAGGAACGCGGGAAGAACAAATTGAACCGTATCATTAGCAACATTGAAAGATAGTCGCCCTCGCTTTACATCTATGATCACTCCACCAGTAGCTAGGAAAGGTCGTCCCAAAAGGATAGGATTCCGCTCCTCAATTGGCATGTCGAGAATGACGAAGTCGGTGGGTATATATAAGTTCCCCACGTTAACCATGAGGTTGCGGGCTAGTCCATAGGGTTCCTTTGTTGTTCCGTCGGCCATTTGTACATTAAGGGGAAGTAGTCCAAGTCCTTGATATAAATGGTACGAGCAATGGCTAATGGCATTAAACTAATGTCGGCGCCAAGGTTACACAAGGCTCGGTCTATGAAAACGTGGTCGATGGAGCATGGTATAGCAAAGCTACCCGGATCACCTAACTTGATGGGAATTGTGGCTTTTGGTGTAGTTCTTGGAGAAATGGGAGCTCTTTCCCTCTCGGTGGGTTTCAAAATGATGTCTCGAATATATTCGGACGGGGTGGGCATGGAAGGGCTTATATCAATGATCTCGATAAGGTCGGTGAAAGTTATCATGCCCAAGTCTTGGTTATTGAATGGGATTGGTGGCTTGTCATTCAAGGGTGGTACTTCAATCCTTGAAATTAGATTTGTGTCCTCTATTGGAATTTGTTCAATAACATACGCAAGGTCTCCTACGAGATACTTTGATGGATCTCTTCTTGGTCTTTCGGTTACATCCTTGACCACTTTCTCATCGAATTCATTGATTGAGGGATGAGATGTAAGAGTTTGTGGATCAAAGTTTTTCACCGGTTTCTTTTTGCTCATTACCTTAATGGCATTCACGGATTCTTGATTGAAAGAAATGGTCGGCTCTTGAGAAAAGCGAGCTTGTGAGGCGGAACGTGCCTCTAAATCCTCAAGTCTAGCTCGATTTGACTCATTTTCTTTCAATAGAAAATTGATTGTTTGTTGAATGTCATATAAAGGTTGGGGGTTACCTTGAAAGTGCCTTGGAGGACCTTGATTATATGGAGGATAGGTTCCAAAAGAAGGACCATAGTTTGGTCGAGTGGTTCTTGAGGATAAAAATAGCCTTGATTGAATTGATTTGCATGAGGAGGTCTCGGTTGATAATGGAACTCATATGAATTAGGATAAACCCTTTCATTCGGGGCTCTTGGAATTGCATGTTCTTGAAAAGAATGTGATCCTTGAGTCGGCATGGAATAAAATCCGGTTCCCAAGTTAGGATTACTCGTTTGAGATTTTTCATATGTTTCTTGAGTGTTGGCTTGATAAACATTCTCCTTTCTCATAAATTCGGAGTCGTGGTCATATCTCCCGCAATGATCACACGGAATCTCAATGCGTTACAATTTAGGTGGTGAAGGGGATGATCGTCTTGGTGAATTCACCCTTCTTGGTGGAGTCGATCTTTTTGGAGATGTTCTAGTCTTGGGTGGGGAATTGGCTCTAGCAACATACACTTCAAATTGCATTGCTTGACCAACTCCTCGACTCTAGCTTCAAGATCGGTTCTCCTCTCGGTTGACGATGTCGACTCACCACTTAGCTCTCAATGTTGATCATTTTTGGAATGTTGATCATTCTTGGCTATTCTTTCAATGAGTTTCATAGATTCAATTTCATTAAGCGAAAAGAAATCATGTTTGGCCGCCACATTGACATTATCTTTGGCATTATTCAATAAAGAGTGGAAGAAAATATGAAGTAGAAGCCAATTAGAGATGTCGTGGTGTGGACATTTTCTTTGCAAGATTAGGAATCTTTCCCAAGCCTCATTTATACTCTCATTATCACCTTGTCGGAAGGTTTGAATATCCATTCGATATTGATTGGTCTTGGAAGGAGGATAGTATTTTTCTAGAAATGCATTGGCTAATTGATCCCAAGTTTGGAAGGTATCATCAGGGTGGCTTTGTAGCCATCTCCTAGCATCATCACGAAGGGTTTGGGGAACAAAAACCTATGGAATTGACATGAAGTAAGTCCATTCAATTTCACTCCAACTAGCTTCTCTTTAAACGTCGCCATGTGTTCTAGAGCATCTTCTTGTGGAAGTCCATGATAAATGTCTTGTTGGACAATGGCAATTAAAGAAGTCTTAAGCTCAAAGTTATCGAGTATGGTTCCATATGCGACGGGAGAAGAAGTTTGTTCATTGGTGGGTTGGGAATGAGATCTCAAAGTAGGCATGTTTGTTTGTAGAGGTGATTTTTGAAGGGAAAGGAGGAAAAGGGAATTTTGTAGAAGTTTTGAGAATGTTGGATGGGTGATAGGTTGATGTAAGATATGGATGAGGTTTCACTTTGGTTGATTATTTAGGGTCCGAAATAATAATATCGCCTCGCTTGCACCGGTATGGAATAAGCAATGCCAAATATAATTGTTCCTGAACACAACTCAATTCAAAGATGAGACTCCTAGCACCGAGCGGTACTAGGGTAGAAGGTGAAAGAAAAGCAATTATCCAAACACAATAAACTAAGACTCGACTAATTGATCACCGTCCTCGGCAGCGGCGCCATTTTGGCGCGCGGGCGTCGCGACCCGCACGATCAAACAATATTTATAACACTGACAAACCTAACTAATGCGATAGTGGTAGGTCGGGATCGATCCTCAGGGACGGTGTAGGTAGAATCGGTCAAGTCAAAGTTTGGTTGCGTTTGGAATTAAGATGGGGGTTTTAGGACGAGAGGTGTTGAACTAAAGCTAGCGAGCTACACAACTAAAACTAGAGACAATAATAGGAAAGGTGTTGGGGAGAGTCGGGATTCGGAAATGGGGTCTAAGAGTCTCGGGATCGAGTTTTAGTTACAACGTTGAAAAGCGAAAATGCCACCTTTCGGTTTCTTCACCCAACCCACCTATACCCGCTTTCGCGGTGAAAGGATAAGCCTCAATTCAAGGTAATTCCTACCCCGGGTTTCCCCATATTGATAAGAACGAGTCAAGGTCAATCTAGCTGCAGTCTAGGTCAACAAAGACACAAAAACTTTAAACTTGATAAATCAACAAGTAAACAATCCACCAACATCCCTTAAATCAAATAATCCAAATCCTCATCCCTAAATTCCCCAACAAGAAAATCTACTCACTAGTCATGATGAATAACAACAAAACATTAACTAAGGAGAAAATAACTAAAGCATGCATAATAACTATACTAACAAATTATACTAAAGAGAGAATAAACTAACACACAACCTAAAGAGGAACTAACAAAGGAGAGAGAAAACCATAAACTAACTAATGGAAAACTACACTAACATGGAGATTGACAAGATAAACTATGGATTAACAAGGAAACAAACTAACTAATGGAGAAAGGGAGAGGAAAGAAACTATCAATTATGGAGAAGATTAAGGAGAAAGATGAAGATTAACATAAAAGATTGAATCTTCAAGAAATAATACAAAGGTCTTGTCACATAAACCCTTGCAAAACCCTTAAATCTTCAATATAAAAATACAATCTTCAACAAAGATGGAAGCTTGATTAAGAATTGTTGAGTAGAATTATACTAATACTAAGTAGATCTACTAATTGTTTATAGAGATTTTTACTAAGGAGATTACTACAATTACTAGTACTACTACTACTAGAAATCCTCTACACTACTACTACTACTACTCCTAAAAGGCTCACTCAAGGCTCAAGAGTGGCACACAACCCTAGGTTAAGTATATATAGTAGTCTTAATGGGTCACACAAACTTAAGGCCCATAAACCAATTCCTCTTCATTTAAGCTAGACTATCACCCTTTGCATCTTCATGGGGTGAAATTTCGCCCCGCGGCACGAACTAATCCCACCGGGTGAAATTTCACCCGGTGAGATTTTCTTCTCGATTCGTGATATTGGCTTGTTTTCTCCATCGGGCGAAATTTCACACGGTGGGCGAAATTTCGCCCAGTCATTTCGCCCGGTGGTGAGTGCCACGAAAATCTTCGGGGAGGTGGAAAATGTCGTCGGGCGAAACTTTACCCGGTGGTCTTCCGCCTCTTTTCTAGTCTCTTTCTTTATCGATCAATTGGATTACTTGAACATTCAGTTGTGTGCTTTGCTTTTCGGATTGTATCTCTCTTTTATGCTCATAGAAGCTCGGACACGTTTTCGGTCGAAAATCCTATCAAATAAACAGAAAACTACCAAAAACACATAAAATGCAAAAGAGAGACACTAATGCGAGAATTACGCAAAATACGGCGATAATCGCACTCAAGTCTCGCAAAACGAAGGAACAACGGGTCTAAATAGGCGGAAAAACGGTCCAAATTTAGCACGCAACAATTCCCCCCACACTAAACCGTTGCTCTTCCTCGAGCAAAGATCCAAAAAGAAACTAGCTACTACTACTAACCTAGACTATGCTAAACCGATACGAGGCAATTAACGGGCCCGCTCCGTCCCTTTAACTCACATCGAGATACCCATGAGGTAGAGTACCTCCATGCAAGGCAAGTTGGGTCTTGCTCAAAATTGGGGTTGCGACTAACACACACACACACAAACACATAAAACAAGAAAGACACACGAAAAGATAATCGCAACCAAAGAGAAAATAAATCACCGAATCCCTCATCGAAACGGCGGAGAAAGCACCGATTTGAGCTTAAGACAAGCGAGAACACTACCAAGTTAGTAACACAAATCGACATGGACAAGGTCCTAATAGGATGACAATCAAACAATAGAAACATTGAAAATTTACCAAGGTCATTCTAATTCCACTAAAGATACTTACAACAGGACGATAAATGGAGTGGATAAGTGAGAACCTTGGAGTTAGTAAGCACTGTAGGTAAGTGTTTTGCCGTCTCCTAAGCTAAGCCTAGAGGGTCGTTCCAAACTCGAGAAAGCCAATTAGACCAAAAAGATGGATAAGTGTTTGCAAATGGTAAGGATTACCAAATTACCGCTATTTTCCTTCCTCGGGACTCGGTCCTCTAGTAGGCATTTCACGGCAATAAGACAACCAAGCGATTATTTGGGTTTGGGAACGATTTTTGAGATTTTGATTTTCTTTTCGGTTTTTCTTTTCTTTCCGCATTATTTCGATCGAGGGCTTTTTTTTTTTAACATATGCCCTTCTTCTTTATTTTTCCCTTTTTCTTTTGAATAGCCCATATTTGGCTAGATGATTCATTTGTGATCAAGGTAAAGCATATTCTTGCAAACTTATTTGTGGAGATGAATGAAGGGTAGAGAAATAGGCTAGTCGGGTGTGCACCCCCTCCGAACCCATAAAAGGATGAAAATTTTGGAACAAAAGTAGCTTCTCAAGTAAGGTCGCCTAAGAGAACGGGGAACGGTAACCAAGGCCTTATCACTCCATGGGTGGTCACGGTGGTCAAATGCAAATCCCGATATAGAATCCTAGTAGAAAAGATGGACTCATGGTAAAAATCCAATGCAAAAATTGGTTCAAGGTCATTCTACTAGAAATATGTCCAAAAATCAAAAAGGGTTACTAAACAAGGGAGTAATAACCACTCGGCCTAAACTCAAAATCGGCTTTTCGAAAAATTTACCTAGACAAAATATACACAAAATGAAAAAGAACACAAAAATACGAGAAAACAAAAGCAAATACACAAGTATAGCCAAGCACTCCAAACTCCATTAAGTCAACACAATCCACAACCACCAATTCCAAAATGCTCACCAAGTGAACCTCCAAATAGCATAAATGCCCAAACTCTCATGCATAAGAGAAAGGAATAAAACGAAGGTTGAAGATTGTGGAAATGACATAGGTCCACCCCGACGCGGCCACGCGCGGGTTTGGGGAGGCGAATGAATCTCCATATGAGAATGGATCGAATTGAAATTTAAATCGAAGTGGAGTCGCCACCGAACTTTGTGGGAGTTCGGGCCCGTTCAAACCCACTCTATGTCGTAGTGGGCCATGCACAAAGTATGGCCCATTTCCGATGTCAGAGTTTATTGGGCTCGTCCCTTTGCATTGCGATACCGATAACGTCACTACCGGTTATCGTGTATTGAATGACTCTCGTGCGCCACGGTTTTGGGCATTCGGAAACCGAGGTTCTGAGTAAGGGGTGAGGGTATGTGTTGGGAAGCCCAGAAAGGACACCCAACCCCGCCCGCACTAGCGGCCTCTACTAAGATCTCGAATGACTTTCTAATACGCGCGTTAGTTGAACGATGAAAATGCTTATGCAAATATTGTTTTCCCTAAGCATGTGAATGAAATTGAAAAGGGTTTCTATGTCGATTTAATGCAATTAATTCTAACGTCGAAGTTGAATTTTAGCATGTGGGTTCATTTTAGTACATTAAAACAAACGATAAATCAACAAGAAAAGTAACAAACGGTTAGTAACAGTATAACGAATAGTAACGGTTTGTAAATTATTGAATGATGTTGAATGCTGTAAACGAGATGATGTATGGTTTTGAAAATATATTCCATGTGATTGATTAACACCCGTTGACCTAAGTCATAAAAATATTATCGAAACTAAAAGACAATGTAGGACTCACGATTTTGATGTGATAAAGAGCCACTCGACCAATTCGTTGAAAGACTCGACCGAGTGGACCTCTGAAAACGCTTCTGTCCCGTGTTTTTAGACCCTACTCGGTCGAGTTATTGATCAACTCGACCGAGTACATTGCCAGTCGACCGAGTCAACATGAAACTCGACCGAGTGGAGGTTGTCAGAACCTCCTGCTTTGGTTTTTGGGGTGCTACTCGACCGAGTGGGCTAGGCACTCGGTCGAGTGCCTCCTGTACGAATTATAATTCGCTTTGCAATTTATTATTGACTTTCGAAATTGCTTTTGATTTTTGATGACTCGATGATACTGCCAAATCGAACATAAATATTGTACAATTTATGCTCGCTTCGGATTGTATAAATCATTGATTTTGCTGAATCGGATATAAATATTATGGGATTTATACTCGATTCTAAATTTGAATACTCGTTGTATTCCATATTCGATTATTGAATCGATATGGAATACTAGAGTGAAAATAAAAGAAAATTGCTTTGAGTCATCTTAAATTAACTATCGCGATATGAGTAGATTTCTTCCGCGTTTAACAATGTCGTAATTCTAGCGAATTGTATGACAATTATTTTAGCATCATTGAAAAATCGCGTTAATTAATTTGTTTGACTAGATTGTTAGATTCGACATCCGATTATGGAATTGGAATCGAATCTAAAAGATCGACGCTTTACTTGAATTGAAAACCATGATTCCCTCGGCTTTTCCGACATCGTAAAGAAACCCTAGGGATTATGTGATGTCGGATCCGTGTCAACGGGTTTCGACCCTTATTAAATAAAATACTCGTTTTGAAAATAGTTTATAAGAAATCAATGAAGTATGCGATTAATGATAACGATGCGGATAAAATAAAAACTATTGTTTAAGTTGACTTGTTTCAATAATCGAGCGATCGGGGTATCGGGATAAGTGACCGGCAACGCTGTGTGCAATACACTTGTATATTCGGGTTTCCTTATTCCGACATCCCTCACACTCGACACAAATCCACAAGTATTTTAATGTCTTTTAGTGCTAGCGATATTAACGATATTATAACGCGAGAAAGACGATAAAAAAAAGTAAAAAAAAAATAATAACTACGACGACGGATTACGCGAAAAAGGAAGAGAAGAGGAAAAAGATGGGATTTGGCACCCTCAACCTACATGTTTCTTATGCTCGGACGGGACTCGTATGTGGCGGCTTGCACGGGAGTTTCGAGTATGTAGGCTAAGTTGTGGTGTTTAGGATTTTGATTCCTAAAGCTAGGTTTAGGGTTTGCTTAGGGTAGAATTAGGGTTGAATTTGATGTGTTGATTAGGGTTGAATTTGATGATTCAAAAGTTGTGTGAAGTGTGTGCATTGGGGTGTATATATAGGCATTGCCCATGTACCCCGTCTAGGGTTACTCGACCGAGTAGCCCCTTGACTCGGTCGAGTGGCCCAAGCGCCTGCAGCCGGGCTTGAATAAGGGCCCACTCGATCGAGTGGAGCTGACACTCGATCGAGTGGGTCAGCTAGGTCGAGTGGTCCGGGCTTTGGACCTTGAATTGGATATTTTGTGGGTTTTGCTTTTGAGTTGGACTTTTTGATGTTTGTGTGGCTGTTTTTGTGTGTCTCGGAAAAGACTTTGACTGGGGTTGACCCAATCGCTAAAAGTCGGTTTTATTTCCGGTGTCGGTTTTGACCCAAATTAGTCTTCTTTGACTGGAAACGACCCACTGGGCCAAAATTTGAGGTCAGTTTTATGAGATTTGTACTCCGTAAGTGCATTAGCCAGCAACTAATGGTTTTGAGCCTATATCCGAGCGCATAGAAACACGTTAGCGTCCGATCATCATTGGGTGTTTTTTTGGAAACTACCATAGACACCTGGCAGTCAAAATGCGGGTATCTACAGAGCCCCCACTCTGACTGAGGCTTGGATAAGGCGAAAGTCAGAGTAGTTACCAAGTCAATTAAGACCTGGTAGACTTTCGATCGGGTCGTTTATAGCCCATTAGACTCGCGTGAAGGGCTCGCCAGCCATAAGATAAAAGTCATACCTGAGCTGCTGATAATACCTCCGTGGGGAATCAGACTTGTCGCATAAGTCTTGGGTGTGCCTATGTGCGGGCCCATCCCATGCTATTTCGGGGAAAATGCCGCCTCGGGCTATCTGCTGGGGGAATTGGACTTATCGTATAAGTCCCGGGTGCGCCTGTATATGGGCCCATCCCGTGCTATTCCTGGGAAAATGCCGCATGGGGCTTTCCGTTGGGGTGATACAACGGGTTGCATGTCCCTGCTTGAGTCGTACCTGTATAAGTCACATAAAATTTGCATGCAACACGTAGGTAGTAAAATGACTTGCGCTAGGGAAAATGATTTTTTGAATTTTTTGAAATTTTTGAAATTGAAATCCTGAAAGCACTCACGGGCTAGGTTTTCAAAATGGAAAGGGGTAGAAAAGAAATTTGCAGTTTAAATAGACCGAAATCTGACCATGTCGAAAAGGATCTTTTCAAATGGCTAAATTTTGCAAATTTCAAAGTGGAATTTGAAGATAGAGACCTACCGACAGACTCGACTCTGGATGTGGCCGGACGAGTTGACAGACACGACTGGACTCTCGAGGGGTTGGACCGTGACTCGGTAGGGGGGTGGGCCGCCTAACAAGACTCTTGAGTTGCGCTATTCCATAGCCTAGGCGAGTGGCAACATGGAAATGATCTGTCATAGGGGGACTGCAATAGTCTATAATGAGACTGTTTTAGTCTGGTGCCCTTCTGGATTTCTGATTTTAGGGTACAGTCCAAAATGGGTATTGCTTCGAGTCCTGACAGATTCCCGTCTTCGACTGAGCCAAGTACTAGGACACGCTGCAGAAAGGAGGCTAGATTTTGAAAGTATTTGGATTACGTGAGTGGATGGAGAACTTCTACCTAGAAGAAGCGCCCATGACGACAGAGCTAGCTGCTAAGAACATGACAGTGTCGTGACCGGAATGATAATGCTTTTTGAATGTGTGTCAATGTGGGTGGTTGTGCCACTGTTGAAAGGCTGCTTACGTATTCACATGTAGTGAAATCAAACCATGCCGTAATTCAGTGTCGGAAAATATATTATGATGCCTAGTCTAATAGGACTTTGTGTGGAACTAGCCATAGCGATGGTGTAGGCTAGGTGCATTCCCAGTGATGTCTTGATCAAAGGGATAGAATGGTTAGGATATTGATCCTGTGACTGTGAGCGTTCTCCGGGATAGCCCCCAGAGGTGGTGTAAACTATTTGGGCATGTTCTATGCCGACCGTAGGTTGAGTTCCCGTGTTTGGGGTTGGTAACTGGTTTGGATGTTTTTGGAAATGTGGAGATGGGTCGCAAGTGGCTTTGATGTTTTCGAAATCTGGAGCTCGATTTTGTGGAGCTAAGGTTTCGAGGGTGAGATATTGCAATGTGGTAGGAAAGGGGGAAGTCGAGTAAAAATGACTCGGGCTTCGATTGGGCAGGTTTGATAATGCGGGATCTGATTTCCATGTCTGACCCTAATGGTTAGGGGTATCCTATGGAGCTTGAATCCTCAAAATTCCGAGCTGTCTCTAGCCTAGGTCTCGGGAAGGTCTTGAGGGTTGTAATGTGGGAAGGCTGAGTGTGGTGTTAGCTGACCAACTTGGTTGTTTCTCCCTTGCTTGAGCTGACCGTTGACCACAGTCATGGGTTTTTTGAATTTTTTTGTTGGTTGACCTCTTAGCCCCGGTCATGGGATCTTGAATATTTTTTGGCTGACCTCTTAGCCCCGGTCACGGTATCTTGAATATTTTTTGGTTGACCTCTTAGCCCCGGTCATGGGTTTTTCTGAATTTTTTTTTTTGGACTTTTGTTTTTTTTTTCCTGTTTTTTTTTCTGTTGATCAGACTAACACCTAAGGTAGGGATGGTCAGTCTTATTGGAGGGGTGTTTATTGTGGGAAATGGGCTTGCCTCCCGTCTTGAACCCAAACTAGGAGACTAGCTAGATTTGTCATAGGATTCGATACCGCTCCTGCTAAGTGTAGTTTTGTGGCTTTCTATGTCAGACATGGAACAGGTAAAGGGAAAACACGGGTCTCAATATCCTGCAGTCATTATAGATGTGCCTATAATAGTCACGTGCATGTGCTCACAGTGTATGATGATGTTCATCATGTTCTTGGAAACACATAAGGAAAGTATATATGAGAAATAGAAAAGCTGATTTTATTGAATTTTGAAAAGGAGGACAGAATACAATTGACTCTGACTCTGACTTTGACTTTGACTTTGACTTCGAAAGAAATAGTACATCCTAGACTCAGACTCAAATCAAATCCGGGCTCTCGGATTATTTTGTCATTAGTCGTCGGCTTCTAAGGACTCAAGTTGATGTCCAGTATAGTCTTCAGTAGAAGCTTCACCCAGATCTTCATTATGTCGAAGATCGTCTTCAATCCTAATGCCCATTTCGGTAAGCACCGCAAAGTTTGAAATGCCGGCATACCTAAGATGGACGCGGTAGGAAGGTAGGAGGTTGTTGATGAACGCCTCCCCTAGCCTTTTCTCGCTGGGCTTATCAACCAGCTTCACACTTTCGGCCCGCCATCTTTGGAGATATTTGGTGAACCCTTCTTTGGGCTCTTGGGCCATGACTTCCAGAGTACGCATTGTAGTCTGGATCTCGGTATTATCAGCGTAATTCCGAGCAAATTCAGTAGCCACATCGTCCCAAGTCTTGTATTTCTTGGAATCGGGCCTGTAGTACCAGGCTTTTGGATGCTTTTCAAGGGAGGAAGCGAAAGTGCTTGAACATGGTGGATTTTACCCCCTTGATAGCCATGAATTCTTTGAAAGCCCGAATGTGATGAACTGGGTCTTCAGTACCCTCAAACATCGGTATGCCCGTAAGGTTGAGGTTAGCAGGTAGCTCGTCATTCAGAGGCGAGTAGGAACGAGCATTCTCCGTATGGATCGAGTTGCTTGTTGACAAGTGGACCTGTTCTTCGAGCTTGCGAACAACGCTGGTTAGTTCAGCTATGGGCCCAGTGGGCTCCGATCCAGCAACAGGGGTCCCTTTCTCCACGACACTTAGGCGGGTGGCAAGGGTTGTTTGGTCGGCCCTGATGGCCGTATATTGGGCCTCGATCTAGGCCAGCGCGGCCTTCAGTTCGTCCAAAGTTCCTTGCATTTTCTGGTGTCTGGTTTGCGGTGGCCTCTCTGTATGAACACCACTTAATCAGAAAAGTTCCTTCGGAACTCAAGTACACCAAGGCATAGGAAATAGCGCGGGAGGAGAGACGACTCCGGTTTGACTTGGGTTAGACTCTCTAAGATAAATGTGTAGGGTGCGATTCTCGGAGTGACTGTGATTAATCGCTCCGTCGGAGAATAGCTCCCCCAGGTGAGACTAAGGACATTGATAGGACTCAGATGGTGTGACATCTAAGTGACTCGAAAGTGGGGTACGTGAGACACGTGTAAGACATGACCCTTAGGGCAACCGTGATTGATCGCCCTGCTAAGGGGTAGCCCCGGAGTGGGATTAAAGGTTTTGTTAAGATTCGATTGTTTGACGAGTGACCCTTAGACGTAAGGGCCACGAACCTTTTGTTATAGGGCTATGCCTTGTAAAAGGTTGACTCGGAAAAGACACCTAGACGGGTGACTTGTGAAAGGTGGGCCTCCCTTAGAATTCGGCATGTGGGCCGAGTCCTGTTCGAAGGAAGGTCCATGTGAGATATTTCTCAGACTTTGTACTCGAATGTGTAGACGGGCCCTCGTTTGTAGGAGTATGTCCTACGTAGGCGGGCCTTGCCTTAGTCAAATAAGGCGGACTGGGATAGGGAAGAAACTCGTGATGTAAGATCGACAGAGTTTCGACGCTAGAGACTTTGATGACTTATGACAAGACCCGACACTGCTAAATACGGGAAGTCCTAAGAAGAGGAAAGTTTTGAAAATGGATTATTTTTGGAAAATCCGAGAAAACTCTGAGAAGGGCCCAATTTTTTCGAAAACTCGGAAAGTGAATCGGGCCACAAATTTGAAAGTTCGAAAATATTTTGGAGTTTTGAAATGGGCAGTATACCGGATAGAAATAGGATGTTTTGAGTAAAATCATAAGTCCTAAATTCCGTATACGTCCCGGGTTTTGAAATTGGATATCTTGGAAAAGATGTATTTTGAAAAATTTGACGGTTTTGAAAACGACTCGGAAACCAAGTAGCACATACTCACGCAAGCATAATAACGATGCTCATGTATGCTTTACACTAAGTCTCAGTCGGTCTATAGAGGGTCTATACCAGTGTACATAGTCTAGACGTTGATCGGGACGGACTTCCTAAGTCGAGTTGATCTTAGAACATGCCGCGAAACCCACTCGAATCGACTATGGACACCTTTGACATATCCATATTGGAGTACATCATGGTATAGTGGGACGTCGGTCGCGAGTACCGGCCCGGGAAAGTATGGGTTATGCATGAACCGTAGAACTAAAACGCGTATTGTACTAGTCAAACGATTTCTATTCGAGTCTCACCCTGAGGATGCGATGGTAAGTCACGCATCAGTTAATCCCCAACGGAGTCGCCAAATTGTGGACATGACATCGGTCCACCCCGACGCGGCCACGCGCGGGTTTGGGGAGGCGAATGAATCTCCATATGAGAATGGATCGAATTGAAATTTAAATCGAAGTGGAGTCACCACCGAACTTTGTGGGAGTTCGGGCCCGTTCGAACCCACTCTATGTCGTAGTGGGCCATGCACAAAGTATGGCCCATTTCCGATGTCAGAGTTTATTGGGCTCGTCCATTTGCATTGCAATACCGATACCATCACTACCGGTTATCGTGTATTGAATGACTCTCGTGCGCCAACGGTTTCGGGCATCCGGAAACCGAGGTTCTGAGTAAGGGGTGAGGGTACGTGTTGGGAAGCCCACAAAGGACACCCAACCCCGCCCGCACTAGCGGCCTCTACTAAGATCTCGAATGACTTTCTAATACGCGCGTTAGTTGAACGATGAAAATGCTTATGCAAACATTGTTTTCCCTAAGCATGTGAATGAAATTGAAAAGGGTTTCTATGTCGATTTAATGCAATTAATTCTAACGTCGAAGTTGAATTTTAGCATGTGGGTTCATTTTAGTACATTAAAACAAACGATAAATCAACAAGAAAAGTAACAAACGGTTAGTAACGGTATAACGAATAGTAACGGTTTGTAAATTATTGAATGATGTTGAATGATGTAAACGAGATGATGTATGGTTTTGAAAAGATATTCCACGTGATTGATTAACACGCGTTGACCTAAGTCATAAAAATATTATCGAAACTAAAAGACAATGTAGGACTCACGATTTTGATGTGATAAAGAGCCACTCGACCGAGTCATTGAAGGGCTCGACCGAGTGGACCTCTGAAAAAGCTTCTGTCCCGTGTTTTTAGACCCTACTCGGTCGAGTTATTGACCAACTCGACCGAGTACATTGCCACTCGACCGAGTCAACATGAAACTCGACCGAGTGGAGGTTGTCAGAACCTCCTGCTTCGGTTTTTGGGGTGCCACTCGACCGAGTGGGCTAGCCACTCGGTCGAGTGCCCCCTTTACGAATTATAATTCGCTTTGCAATTTATTATTGACTTTCGAAATTGCTTTTGATTTTTGATGACTCGATGATTCTGCCGAATCGGACATAAATATTGTACAATTTATGCTCGCTTTGGATTGTATAAATCATTGATTTTGCTGAATCGGATATAAATATTACGGGATTTATACTCGATTCTAAATTTGAATACTCGTTGTATTCCATATTCGATTATTGAATCGATATGGAATACTAGAGTGAAAATAAAAGAAAATTGCTTTGAGTCATCTTAAATTAACTATCGCGATATGAGTAGATTTCTTCCGCGTTTAATAATGTCGTAATTCTAGCGAATTGTATGACAATTATTTTAGCATCAATGAAAAATCGCGTTAATTAATTTGTTTGACTAGATTGTTAGATTCGTCATCCGATTATGGAATTTGAATCGAATCTAAAAGATCGACGCTTTACTTGAATTGAAAACCATGATTCCCTCGGCTTTTCCGACATCGTAAAGAATCCCTAGGGATTATGTGATGTCGAATCCGCGTCAACGGGTTTCGACCCTTATTAAATAAAATACTCGTTTTGAAAATAGTTTATAAGAAATCGATGAAGTATGCGATTAATGATAACGATGCGGATAAAATAAAAACTATTGTTTAAGTTGACTTGTTTCAATAATCGAGCGATCGGGGTGTCGGGATAAGCGACCGGCAACGCTGTGTGCAGTACACTTGTATATTCGGGTTTCTTTATTCCGACATCCCTCACACTCGACACAAATCCACAAGTATTTTAATGTCTTTTAGTACTAGCGATATTAACGATATTATATGATAAGTGTAGTTTGTAGTGCCTTTTTCACTATGTGTTGGTCCCATTTCCTTGTAGAATCGCTCCTTGGGAGCGATTTATGGGCTTCTTATGCTTCCTTTAGTTCGTTTCAGGTTCCCGAGACCGATTTGGAAGAGTTGGAGCGATTTCGACTCTATACATACACATTTTAGAGCCAACGGAGTAAAGGAACGATGACTCGATACCTTGGAATCGACCCCGAGACCTTGGGACCCAATCCCGAGCCTCCGAGACCCGATCCCGAGTCCCGAGAATCGGCGAGAAACCCATGGGAGGCAAGGAGGGACCAAAGAGCTCTTAAGGGAGGCGTACAAGACTCATCCCGTTCGGGATGAGGTGCGCTTCGAAGAAGCCCACTGTGAGCCCATCCCGGTCGGGACCAACCCGTCCCGGTCGGGATGACAGGGCCGTCCCATTCGGGATGAACCCGTCCCGGTCGGGACGAAGAGCTGGCAGCACGACTTCTTTTCTTTTCTTCTCCTTCATTCTTGTACCCATATATATAGTCCCTTCTTGTATTGTTAAGACATCTTATGATAGTTTAGCATTTCTTAAGCCTCTCAAAAACCCTAAAACCCTAGATTTACTTTGACTCATTAGTTTTAATCTTCCTTTAATCTTTGTTAATCCTTGTAATTAGTTCTTGTATTAAGAGGATACTTGAAGAATTCTCCAAGCTTGACAACCTTGGGTTTTATTTGGGTTCTTATTTATACAAGATTGCATCTTTTCTTCATCCTAGTGTTGGTATAATCATCTTTACTCTTAATCTTGTTTATTTAATCTTGTTTGAATCTTTTCATATTGTTATTGTTATTGTTCATATTGTTTATGATGAATGTTTGGATGTTAGGTTTGATTTCTCTTATTATTGTTGTGTTTAGCTTGATAATGAGTGAGTAGTTTCTTTGTGGGGTTAGTAGGGGGATTAGGGGTAGATTATGGATGATTAGGGTTGATTAAGGGAAAGGGTGGATCTTTGTTGTTAGTCACATTGTGGGCATTCTATGTGTTTGTTGATATGCTTGTATGAGTTGTAGTGGCCATGCTTCCCATACTTGTGCTCATCTTCTCATTGTTTGTCTATGATGTGGAAATGTTGAGAATAGTTTAGTCGCGAGAGCGCGGACTAGGGTCTAAGTTGCGAGAGCCCGGACCCACCTTGACATCGGTCTAAGTTGCGAGAGCCCGGACCGACTCTAGTAACTAGGAGACACCTATACCCTTGATCACCCCAATTACCCTTCTACTCCTATGAACCCGACCTACCCCACTTCTCTCCATATTTGAATTCATCCTCTTAGTTAGTCTTCGTTCCATTAGTTTCATTGTTTAGTTAGTCTCTAGTGTTAGTCTATTTCTTACTCCTCCTCCTTCATAGTTTTCCAATTATTGTTTCTTCGTGTTTGGTTTGGTGACCTAGTCTTGTTTTAGGTAGACATAGTCTAAACTTCGCCTTACCGTCCTCGTGGATACGATCCCGACTTGCCCTAGCTACCCACTAGGTGTAATCGGTAGTTTATTGACGGTTAAAGACGTGACAAATCCCTACCATCAATTTGGCGCCGTTGCCGGGGACGGTGCATTGTTTAGACTTAGTTTGCTTATTTCTAGACTTAGTTACCCTTCTTTGTGCTCTCCCATCTTCTCTTGTGAATATTTTCTAGTTTCTCTTCTTTTCTTAGCTTTCTTTTCTCTTTGTCTCTAGTTGTGCTTGTTTATTGTCGCTGCCTAGTGCCCACAAAGCACTAGGTGTTCTCACGTTTGCTCTAGTGTGTAGTGTATGCCTAGGAGGGGAGGCGACTTCTATCTCTTTAATCCAGAGCCGGAGAGACTCTTTCGAGCCTTTCGCCAATGGACGATTAATCGGGTTAGGATCTCTCAACCAAGTGCAAGAAATATTCATCAAGGGCAAGCTCAAGGAGCCGACTTTAGCGAGTCACCTCGAGAGACGGCCGGAGGGACCTTCATCAATCCCTTCGGTAACTCTTCTTCTCCTAGTTCCCCCTCTTCATCTACATCAACACCATATACACCACCATCTTCTCCCTTATATCCAAGAATGCCTAAGTTTTCCTCTCACTCCACATTCACCGAGGATGTCTTGCCGAGACCGAGTGCATTACCGGATACTTATACCGGGAATTTTGTGGCGAAGACTCATTTTATCCAACTTGTGGAGAGGAACCAATTTAGTGGGTTGCCCACCGAAGACCCGCACCAACACATGGAGACTTTCTCCGATTATTGTGACGCTATATCTCAAACCGGGGTTACTCAAGATCAAATTCGTTGGGTACTTTTCCCGTTTTCTCTTATTGGAAAAGCGAAGCAATGGATCAAGAGTCTCGATAGGGCAACCATGGGGATCGATACTTGGAAAAAGCTTGCCTTGGCGTTCTACCAAAAGTTTTACCCTCCGGAAAAGACGAATTTGCTTAGGGCCTCCATCACCGGGTTCCAACAAAGGGATGAAGAGAGCCTATATGAAGCTTGGGAGCGGTTTAAGTCTTTGGTAAGATCGTGCCCTCATCATGGACTCTCACAATGGTTCTTGGTGCAACAATTTTGGAATGGTGTTTATGAGGAATTGAGAGCTATTCTTAACATGGGCTCCAATGGTAGGTTCACCGAGGTCGATGACGACCAAACTTGGGCGAGAATCGAAGAGATGGCGGTGCATAATTCGCAATACTCTAGGCCTAGGAAGGCACATCGAGGAGGCATGCATGAGGTTGATGCTATCACTAAGATAAGCATTGACCTTGGAGCTCAATTGAAAACACACATGGAGACTATTGACAAGAAGCTCCAAAGCCACCTCAACCAAGTCCAAGGCACTAGTTCCTCACACCATCAACCGATTCAAGAGGTGAATGCTTTGGGATTTGCACCTCCTTTGCCCTATTTCGGGATGTGTGACACTTGTGGAATCGTTGGTCATGACCCTATGAATTGTAGAGGGAGTATTGAGCAAGTGAACGCCTTTCAAGCGTTCAAGCAAGGTGCCTCCTACTCTAATCAATACCAAGCTTCCAATCAAGTCCCTCAACAACAAGCACTTCAACATCAACAACAACATCGTCCCTATGTTCCACCTCCTTTAAGGGACAACAATGAAGGTTACCAAGGTTATATGGTTAACCCAAGACCCTTCCATAATTTCAAGCAAAATAACGAAGGCAACTTCAACAACAAGCAAGGGTTCCAACAAGGGAACTTCAATCAAGGTGGTTTCCAAGGAAACAAAAATTTTCAAGGGTATCAAAACCACAACCATGGCAACAATCAAGGCGATCATCAAGGCAACTATCATGGGTTCCAAGGGAACCATCATCAACAACAAGGTAATTCTCAAGGGTTCCAAGGGAACCGTCAACAAGCAACTCAAAACCAACAACAACAAAGAAAGCCTAGGAGCCGGTCTCCTACTCATGATTATGGCATTCCTCTCACCATCACCGACACTCCACATAATCCATCATCCCCACCTCGGGATTTTGACATTCAAAAGACTTTGATGGAAATACAAAGGAGCAATCAAGATATGCAAGAGTGTCAAATGGACATGTCAAGAAACCATCATGAGCTCTTCACTTATATTCAAGGGGAAAACGCGACGAGAGATGCCCGTATGAAGATACTTGAGACTCAAGTATCTCAACTCGCTTCGGGGAGCTCCTCAAGACAAAAGGGGCAACTACCTCCTCAAGGCGAAACACCGAAATTTGAGCATGTAAATGCTATTACTACGAGGAGTGGTACGTCCTATGAACCCCCTTTTTCCCCTAGTGAGCAAGAACCAAGACAAGAAGTCATACCCCCCTCTCAAGACGATGCAAGATATGAAAATCCAATTGAGGAGCAAGTTTTATGGGAAATTGAAAAACCCCAAGAAGACGACCCTCCCCCACTTCAAGAGAAAAACAAGGGTAAAGGGAAAGTGCCAAGTGAGGAGTCCACCTATATTTAGCAAAACAAGGTTCAAATCAAGTTGCCTTTCCCATCAAGGCAAATGAAGACTAAGGTGGACACTCACTATGACAAGTTCCTTAACATCGTGAAGAAATTGGATGTTAGCGTCCCGTTTACCGAACTACTTACCCAAATCCCGACATATGGAAGATTTATGAGAGAAATCTTAGCTAGGAAGAGATCCGTCGACAAGGAAGAGACCGTAGCGTTCACGAGGGTAGTGAGCGAGCTTATCCAAGGTTCCACGCTTCCGAAGTTGAAGGATCCGGGTAGTTTTTCGATCCCTTGCACCATAGGCAATTTCATGATCAAGAATGCATTATGTGACTTGGGCGCGAGTGTGAGCATCATTCCCTACTCTATTTGTTATCGACTCGGGATGAAGGAGTTGAAAAGTACGTCCATTACACTCCAAATGGCCGATAAATCTCTTAACCCACCATTGGGGATGCTAGAGGATGTGCCGGTACGAATAGGGAAGTTCTTCATTCCGGTCGACTTCATTGTGGTTGACATGTCGGAGGATGCTAGCACTCCCATCATCCTTGGACGCCCATTTCTACACACCGCCGGTGCCGTGATCGATGTGAAGAAGGGTAGGATTACTTTTCAACTAGGCGACGAAGAGTTAGTGTTCGACCTTCAAGGCAACACTTCGCCTACTAAGGATGAATTATGCAATATGATCCAAGCCAAGAAAGACATCGATCTAGGGGGTGAACCGGGACAAAGCTTGAAGAAGTACTCTTATGTACTTGAAGATGATGACTCCGATTTGGAGGAGGATGAGAGCCCATATCATGGGTTAGGTGACAAATGCAATGACAAGGAGCAAGATGAGCCTCCCTTGGGGCCACATGAGGACCGGTGGACGTTTGGGTATATCCCGAAAGACCAAAAGTACAAGTTCAAACCGTTGAGCTTGGAAGATCGGGATGCCCCGGGAACGTCTAGGCAAGGTCGTGAAGAGCCTTGGGATGTGGTTGGTTATATAACATGCCTAATTGAAGACTTTTCTAGGGCCTTCGACTTGTTCTTACGTGCCCTTGATGGAGATAGAATTGATCATGGTTGTTGAAAAAGAATGAAGAGTGCACCATCTTGGTTTGACGGAGTTCCACAAGAACCGTCTCATTGTATATATCTCTTTCTTGTAGTTAGTTGGATTTTTGTGAATTCTTGTTATTTGGATTGATTGATGAGCGTTGTGAGGGAGAGAGTTTGATGTGTGTTTGAGTATTGTTTGATAGGTGAAGTGAGAATGCTTCCTAGAGAAGAATGGCTATGATATACCTTGGGTTGTAAGCACGAGGATCGGGTTTTTGAAGCTTGGAGCAAGCTTTTGGGATTGAGGAAGGTGAAGAAGACCCATCCCGGCCGGGAGGAGGCTTCCCGACCGGGACGGGCGTGGCATCCCGACCAGGAGGGAGTCATCCCGATCGGGATGGGGGTGCACAAATTCGAGCTCACTGGAGGTCCATCCCGACCGGGAAGGAAGCATCCCGACCGAGATGGGTGAGACATCCCGAACGGGACCGATCATCCCGACCGGGACGGGCACCTGCTCCCCCTTTGTGTTTCTTCTTCGCAAATCAAGTCCACCCAACCGTTTTATGCCCCCTCCCAACCTCCCTAGCTATCCTAGCCTTATCATATGCCCCATGTACTTCATTGTCATGCCCTCACTCCATTTCCTATCCACTTTACACCGACTCTCACATCAAATCCCACCCCTTACCATTACTACCCCTACCATGAGTCCTTCTTGAGTGTGAAGCGAGATGGCAACCGAGAAGACAAGCGACGAGCCTCTAATGATCATCGAGACGATGGAGCAAGTGAGTTACTAGCCGCTCGGTTTGGGTAACTATCCTTACTTTTCCGTCTTTTTATCACTTGTTTTTCATTGTTTGCCCCCTTCCCTTGAGTCATGGGGTCTTAGTTGCCTTCGAGGCCATAGTATGATGGCTCCCGACTCTCGACGACGTGATTACGTCGGGAGTCAATCAAAAAATCCAATATACAAGATTTTCACCACTTTTTAGGAATTAGTCGGATTTGGACGGAATCCGGGCTAGGTGACTTGATTACACCTAGCCCTCCCCTCCCATTTCCTTTTGTTTCATTCTTTTTATTTTCTTCCCCCTTCCATATCTCTTCTCCATCTTTTCTTTTTGATTTTTAGCTTTATTTTCGTAGTTTCTTTTCTTTTTCTTTTATCTCTCCGCACACTACGATTGAGCATATGAGGACATTGCTCGGTTTAAGTGTGGGGGAGCGATATTCTATCGTAGTTAGTTTTATTTCCGTAGTTTCTTCGAAAATTCTTGAAAACCTTAAAAATTTGAAAAAATTTCACAAAAATCAAAAAGATTTTCTTTTTGTGTCTTTTTCTTTTGTGTCGTTGTGTCGTATATTTGTTTTGTATTGTGTGTGTTTTGCCTCCCTTTTCCTTATAGGTCGCTTAAATCGCCGATGACTTTGGAAAGCTCTAAAGACTCCCGGTAACATCTTATCCGTTTTTCTTCTTTATCCCTCGTGGAGTTTGGAGGGGATTGTGATGTTGTGTGCTCGGGTGGAGCTTTGTGCGTATTGGTGGTTGATTTGGTGACTTGTATGGATTATTGGGGTGGTGTTTGTTATATGTTTGTTTTGTTATGTTTTGTTTTTGTTGCCTTTGTTTCTTTTCCTCTCGTTTTCGTCATGTCTTTAATTTCGTGTTGTGTTGTGTTGTGTGTAAACCGTTTTCGAAAACCCGGATTAGAGGCTAGTGTGCGAGTGTTTACTTTCCCTTCCTAGTTGTATAAATCGAGTCTTAGACTTTAGTCTAGTAGAATGACCCTAAATCAATGATCTCGTTGGTCCTTTACCTTGAGTCCACCTAGCTTACTAGGAATTTACTACGGGATTTGCGCCTTTGACCATTATGACCACCCACGGTGTGAAAAGGCCTTGGTTACCGAGTCTCGTCCCTTTGGTGACCGTGTTTAGGATCTTTTGATTAGTCCAAGTTCTCCCCTTTTTGTGAGTATGAAGGGAAGACGTCGTCCCGACATACCCATTACCCTACCTCCTACACATATCCACACAATAAAATGCAATTTGATGAATTCTCTCTTTCTTGTTACACAAGGAAATGCAAAAAAAAGCCAAATCGTGCCAAAAAGGGCAAAGAAAAGAAAAGAAAGAAAAATGAAAGAAAGAAAAGAATGAAGAAAAAGAAAAGGCACAAAAGCCAAAAAGAAAATAGAAAAGAAGAAAAAGAATGGTATGGCAAAACAAAGCAAAGCAAAACGTCAAAAAGAAAGAAAATGCCAAAAGAAAACCCGTCTCATAAAAAGAAATCCCCACAAAAATAAGCCTTTTTTCCGACTTTTGCCATGAAGAGCCTACCAAAGGACCGAGTCCCGAGGAAGGATGATAGCGGCATTAGTCGGTCTTCCCTCATTTTGCATGTTTTCCACCTTTTTACTTGGACTAGTTAGGCGGTTTTGGACACGGGACGACCCTCTCGGCTCACGCCAAAGGGGGCGGGGTCTCACTTACCTACAGTGTCGACTAACACCGTGGTTCTTCACTTTTCCACTCCGCCGATCGTCCCATAGTACGTTTTTAGAAAGTTAGGAGGACCTAGGTAAGTTACCAACGTTTTTGTTGCTTTATCGTCACACTATTAGGGTTTAGTCCACCTTGGTTTGTATTGCTAGCTTGGGAACGTTGTCACTTACCTCGAGTCCTAAACCGGTGCTTCTTTCACCGCTTTTAGAGGGAAGCGGTATTTCTTTTATTTTGGGTGCAACCGTCTAAGTGTTTGTTTGTGTGTTTGTTTGTTTGTGTGTTTTGTGTCCGGTTGCATCCGCGGTTTTGTCGCAAGACCCGACTTGCCTTGCGGAGTGCACTTTTCCTCTAAGTGCACTCGCATGAGTTGAAAGGGCGTAGGGTGCGCTAATACCCATTCGGCTAGTATAGTACTTAGTTTGTTCTTACTCGAGGGCGAGTAAGGGTTACGTGTGGGGGAGTTGATAAGTGTAGTTTGTAGTGCATTTTTCACTATGTTTTGGTCCCATTTCCTTGTGGAATCGCTCCTTGGGAGCGATTTATGGGCTTCTTATGCTTCCTTTAGTTCGTTTCAGGTTCCCGAGACCGATTTGGAAGAGTTGGAGCGATTCCGACTCTATACATAATCATTTTGGAGCCAACGGAGTAAAGGAACGATGACTCGATGCCTTGGAATCGACCCCGAGCCTCCGAGACCCAATCCCGAGTCCCGAGAATCGACGAGAAACCCATGGGAGGCAAGGAGGGACCAAAGAGCTCTTAAGGGAGGCCTACAAGACCCATCCCGTTCGGGATGAGGTGCGCTTTGAAGAAGGCCACTGTGAGCCCATCCCGGTCGGGACCAACCCGTCCCAGTCGGGATGACAGGGCCGTCCCGGTCAGGACGAAGAGCTGGCAGCACGACTTCTTTTCTTTTCTTCTGCTTCATTCTTGTACCCATATATATAGTCCCTTCTTGTATTGTTAAGACATCTTATGATAGTTTAGCATTTCTTAAGCCTCTCAAAAACCCTAAAACCCTAGATTTACTTTGACTCATTAGTTTTAATCTTCCTTTAATCTTTGTTAATCCTTGTAATTAGTTCTTGTATTAAGAGGATACTTGAAGAATTCTCCAAGCTTGACAACCTTGGGTTTTATTTGGGTTCTTATTTATACAAGATTGCATCTTTTCTTCATCCTAGTGTTGGTATAATCATCTTTACTCTTAATCTTGTTTATTTAATCTTGTTTGAATCTTTTCATATTGTTATTGTTATTGTTCATATTGTTTATGATGAATGTTTGGATGTTAGGTTTGATTTCTCTTATTATTGTTGTGTTTAGCTTGATAATGAGTGAGTAGTTTCTTTGTGGGGTTAGTAGGGGGATTAGGGGTAGATTATGGATGATTAGGGTTGATTAAGGGAAAGGGTGGATCTTTGTTGTTAGTCACATTGTGGGCATTCTATGTGTTTGTTGATATGCTTGTATGAGTTGTAGTGGCCATGCTTCCCATACTTGTGCTCATCTTCTCATTGTTTGTCTATGATGTGGAAATGTTGAGAATAGTTTAGTCGCGAGAGCGCGGACTAGGGTCTAAGTTGCGAGAGCCCGGACCCACCTTGACATCGGTCTAAGTTGCGAGAGCCCGGACCGACTCTAGTAACTAGGAGACACCTATACCCTTGATCACCCCAGTTACCCTTATACTCCTATGAACCCGACCTACCCCACTTCTCTCCATATTTGAGTTCATCCTCTTAGTTAGTCTTCGTTCCATTAGTTTCATTGTTTAGTTAGTCTCTAGTGTTAGTCTAGTTCTTACTCCTCCTCCTTCATAGTTTTCTAATTATTGTTTCTTCGTGTTTGTTTTGGTGACCTAGTCTTGTTTTAGGTAGACATAGTCTAAACTTCGCCTTACCGTCCTCGTGGATACGATCCCGACTTGCCCTAGCTACCCACTTGGTGTAATCGGTGGTTTATTGACGGTTAGGGATGTGACAAATCCCTACCATCATTATAACGCGAGAAAGACGATAAAAAAAAGTAAAAAAAAATGATAACTACGACGACGGATGACACGAGAAAGGAAGAGAAGAGGAAAAAGATGGGATTTGGCACCCTCAACCTACATGTTTCTTATGCTCGGACGGGACTCGTATGTGGCGGCTTGCACGGGAGTTTCGAGTATGTAGGCTAAGTTGTGGTGGTTGGGGTTTTGATTCCTAAAGCAAGGTTTAGGGTTTGCTTAGTGTTGAATTTGATGTGTTGATTAGGGTTGAATTTGATGATTCAAAAGTTGTGTGAAGTGTGTGCATGGGGGTATATATATAGGCATTGCCCATGTACCCCGTCTAGGGTTACTCGACCGAGTAGCCCCTTGACTCGGTCGAGTGGCCCAAGCGCCTGCAGCCGAGCTTGAATAAGGGCCCACTCGATCGAGTGGAGCTGACACTCGATCGAGTGGGTCAGCTGGGTCGAGTGGTCCGGGCTTTGGACCTTGAATTGGATATTTTGTGGGTTTTGCTTTTGAGTTGGACTTTTTGATGTTTGTGTGGCTGTTTTTTGTGTGTCTCGGAATTGACTTTGACCGGGGTTGACCCAATCGCTAAAAGTCGGTTTTATTTCCGGTGTCGGTTTTGACCCAAATTAGTCTTGTTTGACTGGAAACGACCCACTGGGCCTAAATTTGAGGTCAGTTTTGTGAGATTTGTACTCTGTAAGTGCATTATCCAGCAACTAATGGTTTTGAGCCCATATCCGAGCGCGTAGAAACACGTTAGTGTCCGATCATCATTGGGTGTTTTTTTGGAAACTACCATAGACACCTGGCAGTCAAAATGCGGGTGTCTACAAAGATATTACCAAGCGATCTTCACTTCATTTTCGCTACCTTACGCACACATGCTAAATGGTCGACGGTGTACCTACAAGAAGGAGAATGCAAGACAATATAAGTGACACAAAAACGAAAATAAAAGAAAAGAAAACTAAAATGAAGAGAAAAAAAATGAAAATTTTGGATTTTTGGTTTTTAAAGGAAAAAATGAAAAAGAAATGAAGAAAAAGGATAGTAGATCCCTTCCCCACACTAAAACTGTGCATTGTGCTCAATGCACGAATATGAGAGGAATCGAAAAAGAAGAAAAAGAAAAAAGAACGGAAAATCTGTTTGCATTTTATGATTTTTCAAATGTTTTTGGATTTTTGAAGATTTTTCAAATGTTTTTGAATTTTTGATGATTAAGGGAATAAAAAGAAAAGAAAAGAAAACGGAGAAAAAGAAAACATAAAAGATAAAATAAAGAAAATGAAGTGGCGGGCCTAGGTGTAATCACGTCACCTAGACCCTAGCCAAAAAGAAAAAACGAAGAATAAGAAAAGAAAATGAAGTGAAAAATGAAAAAGAAAAGGAAAAAGAAGAAAAATCGATAAGTGGAGAAAGGGCGTAGGTGTAATCACGTCACCTCGCCCGGATTCTGCCCAAATCGGGAAAATCAAAAGAAAAAGAAAATTTTGGATTTTTCAAATGGTCTTGGTGCTATCAAATCACCTAAGACCGGGAGCAACAATCAGGTCCTTCTTCTCTAAGGCACCTGCAATAAACCTCACGTGTGTAACGACCCAAGTAGGGTCACGGAGGGGCTGACAACATACAAACAAACAAAATAACCAACTACAAATCAATCAAAAACATAATTATCAAATGACGAAAATTTGGCGCTGCAAGGATTGACAGAGATTACTGAGACAAGAGAACAGACTACTGACGACTGACAACCGACATCTAACACCCCCACACTAACACTGACGACACTCGACCACTGACATAGGACCTGGGGAACGAGGTGGGGGGTTGTAAGACCATGGCGAAGGCATACCGAAAAATTGATCAAAATAGTGTTGCTGCTGTTGCAGCATCCTCTAGTTTTCCTCTGCCGTCAACCTCGCTGCTTGGGCATCCCTAGCAGCGTCCCTAGCCATCTCAAAACTGGTCCGGGCGTACTCAAAACCATCCTTACAGTACGCGTACATACTATGCGCAGTATCTTGCGCATTCCGGGCCACATTGTAGGCGTTCTGGGCCAGGTTTATTGAGGTGGTCGAGTTCTCCCAAGTCTGACGTGATTGGTTATAGACTTCCCCCCATTGGTTATAAAAGTCCTCCGATCTGAAGAACGAAGAGTGTCGTTGAGGACCCATGTTAATGTCCTCCTGGAAACCTGGCGTAGACTGGGTGAACGTGGGTGTCGGTGTGATTCAATGTCTAAGAAATTGGGGGTGAAAAACTGAGAGGTCTGGGGTTTGGTCTGGTGGGAGAAAGAGGGTCCGTGTGATGATGATGGTGTGGACATGACGTAGGTCCACCCCGACGCGGCCACGCGCGGGTTTGGGTAGGCGAATGAATCTCCATATGAAAATGGATCGAATCGAAATTTAAGTCGAAATGGAGTCGCCACCGAACTTTGTGGGAGTTCGGACCCGTTCGAGCCCACTCTATGTCGTCATGGGCCATACACAAAATACGGCCCACATGGATTTCAGAGTTTATTGGGCTCGTCCCTTTCCATTGCGATACCGATACCGTCACTACCGGTTATCGTGTATTGAATAACTCTCGCGCGCCAACGGTTTTGGGTACCCAGAAACCGAGGTTCTGAGTAAGGGGTGAGGCTACGTGTTGGGAAGCCCACTAAGGACACCCAACCCCGCCCGCACTTAGCGGCCTCTACTAAGACATCGTTTGACTTTCTAATATGCGCGTTAGTAATCCGGTAAAATGTTATGCAAACAACGTTTTACAAGATATAAAAATTGAATAGGTTGCTACGTCATTTTAATGCATCTTGATTCACGTCAAAGTGATTTAGCATGCGATGTTTATTTAAGGCAATAAATGGCAAACATCGAAAATAGAAAACTCGTAAATAAATTACAAATTACACGGGCGGAATACAACCCGGAATTCACAATACAACGAGCAATAAAATAGAATACTCGAATTTAGGAAACGGTAAATATTAACTATAAACGGACCCGTAAATAGTAAATATAAGCTAGACCGTAAATTGAATAAATGGACGAACTTCGATTAAATATACATTATATTGTGCATTAAACGGAGGACGGAGACTTTAATACGCGTTCGAGTATGGGACCGAAGCGTGATGCTAGCTCAATCCCGGGTCTCGATGCCTTGTCCCGACTTATCATATGGAAAGATTGGTGTCTAGACTAGTCATGCATCGGATACGACTAAGAAGTCGTTGACACAAGACTAGTCGTATAAGACGTTAGTCAAAGTCATGAGAGTAATAAAATAGAATAAAATGTATGGGTTTTGAATATGTAGGCACGTGACTGACTTTACACGTGTCGACCGAAGTCTTAAAACATTTGACGAGGCTTACGGTATTTAGAAGGCTCACGGTTTAGGCATGATACAAGACACTCGATCGAGTCATGAGGGGGACTCGATCGAGTGCCCCTCGTGGGGACCTTCTGCCTGTTATTTGAGATGTCACTCGATCGAGTGAGCCAAGGCACTCGATCAAGTGCCCTCTGTTCTAGATGCTACTCGATTTGGAAAAAGAGGTGATTCCGATTTATTAATTTTGAAATCGACATATAATTACACTATATATAAATAATGTCCAATTTATATTAGTGTAAATATCGATGGCTCGTCATACTCGACATTCGATTATAGAACCGACATCTAGTATTTAGAGCGAATTTGCAAAATCGAGTTTGATCGGGCTAGAACAAATATCGATTCCCTCCGCGTCATAATGTCGTAATCAATCCTTTCGGATAGTGTGACAATTAACTCGGCGTCAACGGGTTTCGTCCTAATCCGATTTGTCGATGATTCTTTTAGAATAATATTTTGAATGAAATGGGGTCGGACATATTTAATGACGAATCTCCACGATCTATTACGCCCTTAAGTGTTTAGGGCGGTGCACCTCGAAGGGCGCCACCTCCAATATAACTTGTAAAGAGATTAAATAGACTTTAGGCGGAATTCGTAATTAAACATATTCGACCCGAAAATTCGACCGTTGTTGCAAACTTAAGTCCTAGGCATTTTAATAGCGTAATTCGGCCTTAAGACCTACGATCATTAATTTAGCCTCAACAGACGTTGCTCGGATCGTTTTGAAAATAGTTTTGTTAAATAGTTATACACGGTATTATATAAGACGGAATATAAATAATGGTAATTAAATGTTAGATTGTTAGATTGGTTAGTATGCGAATAATAAAATGTTAGATGTTAATTGACATAAAATAAAATGTTAGTGTACAAAAATATAAAATGTTAGTATACATAAAATTAAAAGTTAGTATGTTAGTATAATTAATAATAAGGTGATGAGATTGAATGTTACACCCTCAACCTACATGCTTTTGCTTCTCGGGATAGGGCTCTTCAAATGGTGGCACAGTCACGGGAGCGTCGAGATACGTAGGGGAGTTATGGTGTGTATGTTGTTTGTAGAGATGGATTTTAACGAGTTTTGCTCTCGGTCTTTTATGAGTTTTGATCTCGTATTTTCTTTGAATGTGTATGTGTAGAGGTTGAAGATGTATTGTGAAAATGAAGTTTGAAAATGTGTAGGTTTTGAAGGTGGTAGAAGGTGAAAAAGAGTTGATGTAAGGTGATGAGTGCTTGAGAAAAGTTGTGAAATGTTGTGGGTTAATGGGGTATTTATAGGAGAAACCCCACGACCTAGGGTCACTCGTTGGAGTGGCCCTAGTGCACTCGGTCGAGTGCCTTTGAAAATGAATCTGGTCCGTTTTTTGAGGCTCCACTCGACCGAGTGGGTCAATCCAGTCGATCGAGTGGATAAGATTGACGAGCTTAAATAAGGAAGGATTTGTTGACTATTTTGAATGTGATTTTGTTAACTTAGTTAGTCTTGATTTGCTTTTGACATTGAATTTAGACAAATGCATGGCTGGTTGCGTCTCGGGATTCGACTTTGACCGGGTTTTGAGTCGGTCGCTAAAAGACGGGTTTTGACTCGGTGTCTACAGATGGTAATGTTCTTTGACCCTCATCCCGAGAGGTTTCAACCTCCGGTTCCTCCTCTAACACGTCTACAACCTCTATGTCATCGTCGCCAAAATCTAAGGGTCCCTCGGGGTATTCAGTCTGATAAAACTTACTGCGGGTGTGACCCCGAATGTACTCTCCGGACCTCTTCGGAATGTCGAAGTTCTCTTCAATATCTAGCCTAACCCATTCGGGGTTAGGCATTGCAATGGCTCGCAGCTCAGTAATCTTATACAAAAACAAACTGTTATAATCCTCTTTCTGGGGCCACACAAGGAAAGGACAATAAACTTCATCTATAAAAATTCCTGCTTCAGCAACTAGTGTCAAATCGCTAAAATTGACGCCTAAGGCTTTAGCTAGCATCGTTACAACACCGCCACAAGAAATTCTCTTGCGGCCGCCCTTTGCGATCTGGGCGAAGTGAGTAACTAAGGCCTCGGACATATCGATCGATGGGCCTCTCTCCAAAACCGCATCGTCCAACAGCTGCACAGCTGTAGCACTACAGTTGTGATGCGTATCATAGCTCAACAAGATTGAATTGGCTATAATACGCGCCACATACCGAAGGATGGGGTTTCGGATAGAAAAAGAACGCATCTTCCCTCCCTTAAAGGTTCTTTGGCGGGAACTTTAAACCAAAATCGATCACGGGCGAATTTATCATCCCGAGTCTGCCCCGCCCTAGGCCTTCCAAGGACAGAAGAAGGTAAACCAAGCAATGCACCAAAATCCCTCAAATTGAGGACGTATAGAGTCTCTCGCAGCTGAAAAGTAACAGTGGTATTATCGTCACCACTCAACTCAAAAGTTCCGAAAAACTCACACGTCAACTTTTGAATAGTATCCTCCTCGGAGGCATAAAATTTGGTGAGACCAAGGTTTTGGCACATTGCTTGTACCTACGTTTCTATACCCATACGAACAAGTACATCTCCAGCCGCCCAACGAGTTGGCTCGAGACGACAAACCCATAATTTCTTACATTTATCAAGATGGGCTTTCTTAGCGAAATAGATACCAGACAGAGGTTCACGGAAATTACGACGGATTTTCGGGTAATGTACCTCAAGCGGAACAGGTTGTTCACGCGGAATAGAGCTTTGTGTTTGAACAGGCATCGGGACAGATTCGTCCCGAGCCCCGGCCGGTTCCTCGGACCTTGAGGATGACGTTGAACCCGAATTGCGATTAAGCATTGAAGATATCCTTTTCCTTGCCATTTGTTTTACTCTCCTCATCCTTGATGCTTGAATTTGACGATTATGTGTTGACGGTCTCGGTTTGGGGTTTGTCGGAATCAGAACGATTTCTCAAAACAAACTCCAAGAAGGTGTTAGGAATGTGATAAGGATGAGAAATATATAATTTAATTGGATTTTGGTGAAGAAATGGAAGGATTAGAGGTGGTTTAAGATGGAGGATTTGGGGTTTGTCTGGGGTTTTTGGGGTTTGATTGAGGAGAGAGAGAGGATAAGGCGAATAATGAGAATGGGTAAGGGGGTTTGGTTGGGTATGTGACGCGGGGTGTTATTTCACCCGGTGGTCACCATCGGGTGAAATTTCACCCGATGGTCTTCGGGCCGTCTTTCGTCATTTCCGCGCAATTTCACCACCGGGCAAAATTTCGCACGGTGAGATTCCACCGGGTGAAATTTAACCCGGTCGGATTTCCGTCAAATTCCAACTCGCAAAATATTTTTACCGTAGGGCGAAATTTCGCCCGGTGAGACACCACCGGGTGAAATTTTTCCCGACGAATTTTCCGTCAATTCCTTTGTTCGAGCAAAGTTGCCACCGGGTGAAATTTCACCCGGGAAAATAATCCAATTCAAAACGGGACTTTGCTACGAAAATTCTCTTCGACTTCGCCCAAACCATCCTTAGCTCTTCAAATAAACCAATCTTCTCTCTCCATAATCGTTCATAGCGCAACCCAAAAAAAAAATCCGAAAGAAATCTTCACAATCCTGCAGGTACCAAAACAGGCCGCAAAAGAAAAATCCAAAAGCTATTGTCCAAAGAAAAATAAAAGGAGAAAAGAATATACAAATATTTCCAAGGTGGTTAATATGGACACCACCAAACCGAATTGAATTGTTTTGAGTTTAATCGCGGTTGCTTGAAAAGCAACCCGGGGAGTCTTCATCATTAATTCCAAATTCAATGTTACCGATCTTGAGCTTTTCCATAAACTCCGGCAAGCCCAAAAGTTGTGCTACCTCGGGAAGCATTGCAAATTCTTCGGGAATATCTTCTTCCGGGGTAGAACCAAGTATAAATAGGGCACCGTCGTCTTCTTCATTATCATAGTCAAGATCTTCGGTAGAGGGTTCTTCATTGGATGGCAATTCCACCATTTGATTCCAAAACTCCATATTAGAAGAATCTTCAGGAAGGAACGCGGGAAGAACAAATTGAACCGTATCATTAGCAACATTGAAAGATAGTCGCCCTCGCTTTACATCTATGATCACTCCACCAGTAGCTAGGAAAGGCCGTCCCAAAAGGATAGGATTCCGCTCCTCAATTGGCATGTCGAGAATGACGAAGTCGGTGGGTATATATAAGTTCCCCACGTTAACCATGAGGTTGCGGGCTAGTCCATAGGGTTCCTTTGTTGTTCCGTCGGCCATTTGTACATTAACAGGGAAGTAGTCCAAGTCCTTGATATAAATGGTACGAGCAATGGCTAATGGCATTAAACTAATGTCGGCGCCAAGGTCACACAAGGCTCGGTCTATCAAAACGTTGTCGATGGAGCATGGTATAGCAAAGCTATCCGGATCACCTAACTTGATGGGAATTGTGGCTTTTGGTGTAGTTCTTGGAGAAATGGGAGCTCTTTTCCTCTCGGTGGGTTTCAAAATGATGTCTCGAATATATTTGGATGGGGTGGGCATGGAAGGGCTTATATCAATGATCTCGATAAGGTCGGTGAAAGTTATCATGCCCAAGTCTTGGTTATTGAATGGGATTGGTGGCTTGTCATTCAAGGGTGGTACTTCAATCCTTGAAATTAGATTTGTGTCCTCTATTGGAATTTGTTCAATAACATACGCAAGGTCTCCTACGAGATACTTTGATGGATCTATTCTGATAGGTTCGTAACCCTCTAATTAGACTCCTCTAATTAGTTACTAAATTACTTGTTAATTTAGTATATGAAGATCTAGTTACATGCATGACATAAAATGACAAAACTAGATACAAGAAGAGATTTTCTTACATAAACTATGAGGATATAATGGGCACAATAAGAAAGCTCCTTTTCTTATTGTTCTTGAGCTAATATAAGTATGGATGATCCTCCAAATCTTGAATCTCCAATGTAGAAGATCTCCTTCTAGTTGCACCAAGATTCAACCCAAATAATCACTATTATTATTAACTAGATAATAGTAGTGATGAACCAACACTAATATTATGAATATTACTACTCTAATAATAAGGATGAATATTAGTATTTAAGAGAGTTTTAAAGAGATGATGCAAGTCATGCAAAACAAGAGGTTCACTTAATCAAATAAGAGAACCAAAATGTCCCCTAAATAGCCCCTTTGGCCGGCCACCCTATCAAAGGGAAGGCAACTTGCACACATCATTAATTGCATGCAACATGGGTAAGGTAATGTAATCATTATGTTTGTTGCAAGTTGCATGCACATAGAAACATAAAATGGGTCCATTTTATTTTTGTCATTTGTCATACAAATGCTAATGTGTGACATGGTCAATTATCTCTATAATTGATCACATCAAATAAATAATATACTCTTAACTCTTTAAGTAGTACATTACAATTATATCTATATATAATAGGTCCCATAATAATAATTACTTAGCTAAATTTACAACTCCTTGTAAATATTAATGGCTAATTACCATTACCCATAAAAGCATACAAAACCTCAACTAATTTAGTAATTAACTATTAAATATAAAATTAGGTCTTATTTAATCGTATTAAAATAAGACGTAAAATTTATCCAGTCAATTATCGTATAATAGACTAATAAACTTAATCGGACTGAGTTCTAAACTCTATCTCCAATAAATAACTCTCATTACCAAGCATATATCAAATATATACGCAAGGAACTAATTAACTGTATCAAATACAAGAAATTAGTTTTCTATTTTGGTCTCATCCTATAGGTGTGACCGAAAGGGATCAGTTGATCACCGCCGTCATACGACAATAACGTCTAACTCTAGTCATCTGAGCGTTACCGATTTACGTTAATCAACTGACGTGGAGTATCAATGTACTAATTATCCCAAGTATATTCCGTCCATGAGATTTAATATATCAATGCACTATTGTGGAGGACACTTGCTCCAACAATCTCCCACTTGTCCGATACAAGTTGGGCATGTAGCCTCTATATTGCGGAGGACTTCTACAACATCAATATCTCCTACTTGTCTACACAAGTTGTGCGCTACCGATTCTCTTGTCTCTTTGATGTCACATTCTCCCACTCATCACAAGGTGTCTTTCAGGTCGCACTTGTGATTTAATTATGATTAGAGTGGTTTTCTCGATCTGGAGAATAACTGTCTGACCGGAAAATCTACCATAGATCTATTTCCGAGCGTGGCCACACATTTCCAGTTACTTCTCCTCGAGTGGCCTAAGGATGTTTGTACCCAACGTGGGTGGACAATTCCTGTTGACCCAACTTATACTGTATAATACAGATCACCATGACCCAGAAGATGCCCATCTGCCTCCTTTCACGGTATGACCTAGGACACCAACAAAAGCCAATCGGAAACTGCACCGACTCAGATAAATGGTCGCCAGTCAAAAGAATCGACTCATAGGAATAAAATAGAAATCCCCGCCACGACCAGGCCTCAACTATTTTGATAAGGGATTTTATTGTGGTCACTGCCCGGCAGAGTGACAATCAGTCTGCCTATGTAAATGACCAGTCATCTCCATGACCCCATGGTCTTGAACTAACCATCGATCAACTTACAATCTTGTCACTCCGAGTCGTCACCTCATTAAGTGACAAGGGGCAAAAATACTATGTTCAAATGTTCACTTGAATAGGGTTCAAGATTGTCTCACAATCCATTCTGATGAACAAAGTATAGGTTTTAGTCAAACTAAATAAAAGAGTTCATATTGAAACTCAAACAATGAATGTTATTATCAGAAATGTAAAAATTGCTACAATATCCAATTATTACATCTTAGATAACTTAAAGAAAATCTGGGACTTTTCTCAATCCCATTGCAACAACATGACCATCATGTTTAGCCTTTGAAAGAGGCTTGGTTAAAGGATCAGCGATGTTCTCGTCTGTCCCAACCTTACATATATCGATTTCCTTCCTTTCCTCGAGATCTCTTATCACGTGGTATTTCCTAAGTACATGTCTAGACTTATTGCTAGACTTGGGCTCTTTTGCTTGAAAAATGACCCCGTTGTTATCACAATATATGGTGATAGGATCTTCGACGGAGTGGACTACTCCTAGTCCTTCCAAAAACTGACGAATCCAAACAGCTTCCGAAGCCGCGATGTACTCAGCTTCTGTTGTAGAATCCGCGGTGACACTTTGCTTGGAGCTCTTCCAACTAATGGCTCCTCCATTCAATATATAAACATAGCCGGATTGGGATTTCAAATCATCCCGATCGGATTGGAAACTGGCATCCGTGTAACCACTTACACGTAATTCAGTATCCCCTCCAAACACAAAGAACGAATCCTTGGTCCTTCGCAAGTACTTAAGGATGTTCTTCACGGCTGTCCAGTGACTTTCACCTGGATTGGCTTGATAACGACTCGTCATGCTCAAAGCATACGAAACATCGGGACGAGTGCACGTCATGGCATACATGATTGATCCAACAGCGGAAACATATGGGATCAACTTCATGCGTTCAATCTCTTCGGGTGTGGTAGGACACTGTGACTTGCACAAAATGGTACCTTGACTCATGGGAAGAAAGCCTCTCTTAGAGTCTTTCATTTTGAATCTATCAAGAATCTTATCTATATAAGCTTCTTGACTTAATACTAACGTCCTTTTGGACCTATCTCTATGGATCCGAATACCCAAAATGCATTGTGCATTTCCCAAATCTTTCATTTGGAAGTGTTTTCCTAGCCACTCCTTTACGGAAGCAAGCATCGGAACGTCATTCCCGATAAGAAGTATGTCATCCACATACAAGACAAGAAAGGTTACTTTACTCCCACTAAACTTCATGTAAAAGCAAGGTTCCTCGACACTTCGAACAAAACCATACTGTTTGATAACATGATCAAAGCGATGATTCCAACTTCTGGACGCTTGCTTAAGACCATAAATGGATTTCTTAAGCTTGCATACTTTCCTAGGATTAGATGTATCTACAAAACCTTCTGGTTGTGTCATATACACTTCCTCTTCTAGAATCCCATTCAAGAAGGCGGTTTTGACATCCATTTGCCAAATCTCATAATCATGAAATGCGGCAATCGCTAGGATGATCCTTATTGAGCGAAGCATTGCGACTGGAGCAAAGGTTTCTTCATAGTGAAGACCATGAACTTGAGTAAAACCCTTTGCCACCAATCTGGCTTTGTAGACATCTTTATGTCCATCTATGTCATTCTTGATCTTAAAGATCCACTTACATTGAAGAGGTCTCACCTTTTCAGGTAAATCAACCAAATCCCACACTTGGTTTTCGTGCATAGAGTCCATTTCGGATCGCATGGCTTCAAGCCATTGCGTGCAATCACGACTAGATATGGCCACCTTGTAGGTTGTAGGTTCGTCACTTTTGCAAAGTAACATATCTAACGCATCTTCCTCGACAATACCAAGGTATCGATCAGGAGGATGACTAATCTTTGTGGATTTCCTAGGTTCAAAGGGAACAACAACCGTGTCCGAGGAGGAGGGAACGCTTTCCTCCACTTCATTTTCGGTTTGTGGCTCTTGGATTTCATCAAGTTCAAATTTTCTCCCACTCTGTCTTCTAGAAATGAAGTCATTTTCTAGAAAGACAGCGTCACGTGCCACAAACACTTTGTTTTCGTGACGATTGTAGAAGTAATAACCTTGTGTTTCCTTTGGATACCCTACAAATAAACATTTGTCGGATCTTTTTGCGAGTTTGTTGTCAGACTTGTTCTAAACATATGCCTCACAACCCCATATTCTCATAAACGACAAATAAGGAACTCTTCCCTTCCATATCTCATATGGTGTCTTATTGGCTGCTTTAGTAGGGCTTCAATTTAGTGAAAATATTGCGGACAAAATGGCAAGACCCCAAAATGAATCAGGAAGCTCAGTGAGACTCATCATGGACCGAACCATATCTAATAAAGTTCGGTTTCTCCTTTCGGCCACACCATTCAATTGTGGTGTGCCAGGAGGAGTCCATTGTGATACTATGCCACAATCTTTTAGGTGTGAATCAAATTCATTATTTAGGTATTCACCACCACGATCGGATCGTAGTACTTTAATCTTTTTATCCAATTGGTTCTCTACTTCACTTTGAAATTCTTTGAACTTTTCAAAAGCATCGCTCTTGTGCCTCATTAAGTAGACATACCCATATCTACTTAAGTCGTCGCTAAAAGTGATGAAGTAGTTGTAACCACCCCTAGCGGTGATATTCATTGGGCCACACACATCGGTATGTATAAGGCCCAATACCTCACTTGCTCGTGTTCCTTTACTTGAGAAAGGAGCACGAGTCATCTTGCCTAATAGGCAAGACTCGCATACCCCATAAGATTCGTAATCAAACGGTTTGAGAAGTTTCGTTGAAACAAGTCTCTTTATGCGTCGTTCGTTTATGTGTCCTAAACGACAATGCCAAAGGTAGGATTGATTAAGTTCACCCGTTTTGAGCTTCTTGTTTTCTACATGATATACATCATTAACATTATCTAGAACATAAATACCTCCGATAGACGTAGCTTTACCATAAACCATGTCATTAAATGAAAAAGTACAACAATTGTCCTTAATCATAAAGGAAAAACATTCCATATCAAGTACGGAAATGGAGATAATGTTCTTAGTTAAAGTTGGTACGAAATAACAATTATTCAAATACAACTCAAAACCACTAGCTAGAGTGAGTACATAAGTGCCTACGGATATAGCGGCTACTCTAGCTCCATTTCCCATGCGTAGGTCCACATCACCCTTGGCTAGTGCTCGCACGTCCCTCAACCCCTGTAAATGATTACAAAGATGAGAACCACATCCGGTATCTAATACCCAAGTGGAAGTGCAAGTATAGTTAATGTCTATCATATAGAGGGAAGTGAGGACAATACCTGACGGAGTCTCACTCTCGTCTTTCTTGTTCAAATCTTTCAAATATTTGGGACAATTGCGCTTCCAATGTCCCTTGCCATTACAATAATAGCAATCGGCGTCGGCATGTTTGTTAACCTTAGCCTTAGGTTTGCTATTCTCAATAGCTTTCCCTTTGTTCTTGTCTTTTCCTTGTTTTTACCCTTTTGAACCCCAAGATTGAGATTCTTCATTTTCATGGAGAGCATGTCTCTCTTCTCACTCCCACTAGCCTCCATGTCCCTCTCCGCTTGGTTGAGGAGTGCATGAAGCTCTAGGAAACTCTTGTCCATGCCATGCATATTGTAGTTCACCCTAATTTAGGAGAACTTGGAGGGGAGTGAGTGAAGAATGTGACCTATCGCAAGCTTCTTGGGAATGCTACACCCTAAACGCTCTAGAGTGTCAATATGCTCAATCATCTTGAGAACATGGGGACCAACTTTTTGGCCCTTTTCTAGCTTACCCTCGAAGAATTTCATCATAGCCTCATATTAACGGATATCGGGTGATTGGGAAAAAGCCGTCGTAATCCTTAAGAATATCTCATATGCATTAAGGGTAATGTATTGAAGCTTGAGTTTTGGAGAGATTGACCATATCAAGACATTCTTGATATCGTTAGATATCTTCAAAAACTCCTCATAGGCGGTCCTTTGTGCCGCGGTGGCCCTAGGACCGGGTTCATTGGGTGGTGGCTCGTTCAAGTAACGAAGGACGTTGTCGGTAAACGCCGCACCTTTTATGGTAGACTCCCACTCGATGAAATTACTTCCATCGTCTTTCAAGATACATTTGTCCATAACGGACCTAAGCCAAGAATCCTTTCCGAGTTGAATGGTTACATTGGTAGCCATAGCGAATTATAAACACTACAACAAAGTTTAGGAAATATTAACATTCATTGTTATATAATTTACTTGTAAAACAATTTTAACAAGTCACTCATATAATGACCCCTCACGAAATTATATAAGTGATTCCGAGACCCGTGTTTAGATAAGAACCAACATCACATGCAATCCTTATGTAAAAACGGTAAGTCATTACTCGACCAATTCTACCCTAGAACTCTCGGTCGACGGATTTCAACCAAATCCATCTCCTAGCCCCGAAATAACTTTTATCTCGTTGAGTCCAACCCAATCTTGGCATGTGATCTTATCACCCTACTTACCCTAGGTAAAAAGGGTCCACGTTGTGGTTGCCCTAATGAACAAGGGGTTCATAGATGCTTTAATTGGTAAGGCTAAATCTCAATTCTTACGATGCATGTGAGAGGTCTTGTCAATATTAAGTTACTAATCACTTATAAGTGAACTAAGTTGGTGATTACGTAAATTGGTGAATTGACAATCGATGAATAAAATGCATGATTGGCGATTTTGGCATGAGCGAATATAAAGCAAGCATCAAAAAAAATAAATCCTAGTATGGCCATCTAGCTAATCTAATTAACTAGACTATTACAAAATCGGAAACCAACTCCTTGGTCCCTGGCCTCTTCAATGGAACACCACCAAAAGGCACCGTCTTTTGTCCACCGTCTTGTGTAATCTCCGTCTTCATAATAATTAATTACAAATGATACAAATGATACATAGCATTTCATATTATACATTTGTATAAATAAAACTATTAATTATTACAAACGGGCGATACGAGATCGCAATTAATTACAACCAAATCGATATTCCCTTACATTACAGGTAATACCGATTAAAAGACTAGGCCATACTAGGTACAATCTTGCAAAATAAACAATAAATGACATTCATTCATTCAACAACATTAAAATAAATAAAATGCTGTAAAAATCATGCCAAAATCGCCCTACAATTTATCAAGTTCATCCTAGCTCGGTTTTTATGGAATTTATCGATTTTTAACCATTAAAAATCATTAATCAACACTTAATTCTCAATTAAGATCAAACTAATTTTTCCAAACCAATTTGGAATTTCAAGAATTAGTCTCCACTAATTTGAAAAGTAAAAAAAATTAGTTTGAATTGATTTAATTTGCTAATTTAATCGGTAAACGGTCAATTTTATGAAATAAATTCAAATTAAATCATAAAACACCAAAAATAAAAAATGAAAAATTCTGTACATTCTGGAACATTTCCAGGAACTCAAAAAGCAAAAATTTGTCCACAAAAAATTTCGAATAAATTTGGAACAAATAAATGCATGTTTATCGATTTTTATCTAATAAAAAACAATAAACATCCCAAAAGGACAAAATAAATTTCAAAAATTTACAAATATGTCCTTCAACATATGAAGATATGTACACCAAAAAACCATGCCCAAAAACAACATGCAACTATTTTTAGTTAACTTTTAACATCAAATAGGCATAAAAACTCGGTTTTTATGGCATAAATGATTATAAATTAGCAAATTAATTTCAAAAATTACCAAGCTCGACCACAACCATTTTGAGGTCATTAGGTATGCATGTACTCAAAAATTTCGTGTGAAACACATTTTACACAAAAATTCCGGTTTTTACAAAGTTATCATATAACCCGAAAAAATGTCAAAAATCGACATGCATGCAACAACAGCTCTGATACCACTTGATAGGTTCGTAACCCTCTAATTAGACTCCTCTAATTAGTTACTAAATTACTTGTTAAATTAGTATATGAAGATCTAGTTACATGCATGACATAAAATGACAAAACTAGATACAAGAAGAGATTTTCTTACATAAACTATGAGGAAATAATGGGCACAATAAGACAACTCCTTTTCTTATTGTTCTTGAGCTAATATAAGTATGGATGATCCTCTAAATCTTGAATCTCCAATGTAGAAGATCTCCTTCTAGTTGCACCAAGATTCAACCCAAATAATCACTATTATTATTAACTAGATAATAGTAGTGATGAACCAACACTAATATTATGAATATTACTACTCTAGTAATAAGGATGAATATTATTATTTAAGAGAGTTTTAAAGAGATGATGCAAGTCATGCAAAACAAGAGGTTCACTTAATCAAATAAGAGAACCAAAATGTCCTCTAAATAGCCCCTTTGGCCGGCCACCCTATCAAAGGGAAGGCAACTTGCACACATCATTAATTGCATGCAACATGGGTAAGGTAATGTAATCATTATGTTTGTTGCAAGTTGCATGCATATAGAAACATAAAATGGGTCCATTTTATTTTTGTCATTTGTCATACAAATGCTAATGTGTGACATGGTCAATTATCTCTATAATTGATCACATCAAATAAATAATATACTTTTAACTCTTTAAGTAGTACATTACAATTATATCTATATATAATAGGTCCCATAATAATAATTACTTAGCTAAATTTACAACTCCTTGTAAATATTAATGGCTAATTACCATTACCCATAAAAGCATACAAAACCTCAACTAATTTAGTAATTAACTATTAAATATTAAATTAGGTCTTATTTAATCGTATTAAAATAAGACGTAAAATTTATCCAGTCAATTATCGTATAATAGACTAATAAACTTAATCGGACTGAGTTCTAAACTCTATCTCCAATAAATAACTCTCATTACCAAGCATATATCAAATATATACGCAAGGAACTAATTAACTGTATCAAATACAAGAAATTAGTTTTCTATTTCGGTCTCATCCTATAGGTGTGACCGAAAGGGATCAGTTGATCACCGCCGTCATACGACAATAACGTCTATCTCTAGTCAGCTGAGCGTTACCGATTTACGTTAATCAACTGACGTGGAGTATCAATGTACTAATTATCCCAAGTATATTCCGTCCATGAGATTTAATATATCAATGCACTATTGTGGAGGACACTTGCTCCAACATCTTCTTGGTCTTTCGGTTACATCCTTGACCACTTTTTCATCGAATTCATTGATTGAGGGATGAGACGTAAGAGTTTGTGGATCAAAGTTTTTCACCGGTTTCTTTTTGCTCATTACCTTAATGGCATTCACGGATTCTTGATTGAAAGAAATGGTCGGCTCTTGAGAAAAGCGAGCTTGTGAGGCGGAACGTGCCTCTAAATCCTCAAGTCTAGCTCGATTTGACTCATTTTCTTTCAATAGAAAATTGATTGTTTGTTGAATGTCATATAAAGGTTGGGGGTTACCTTGAAAGTGCCTTGGAGGACCTTGATTATATGGAGGATAGGTTCCAAAAGAAGGACCATAGTTTGGTCGAGTGGTCCTTGAGGATAAAAATAGCCTTGATTGAATTGATTTGCATGAGGAGGTCTCGGTTGATAATGGAACTCATATGAATTAGGATAAACCCTTTCATTCGGGGCTCTTGGAATTGCATGTTCTTGAAAAGAATGTGATCCTTGAGTCGGCATGGAATAAAATCCGGTTCCCAAGTTAGGATTACTCGTTTGAGATTTTTCATATGTTTCTTGAGTGTTGGCTTGATAAACATTCTCCTTTCTCATACACAATTCGGAGTCGTGGTCATATCTCCCGCAATGATCACACGGAATCTCAATGCGTTACAATTTAGGTGGTGAAGTGAATGATCGTCTTGGTTAATTCACCCTTCTTGGTGGAGTCGATCTTTTTGGAGATGTTCTAGTCTTGGGTGGGGAATTGGCTCTAGCAACATACACTTCAAATTGCATTGCTTGACCAACTCCTCGACTCTAGCTTCAAGATCGGTTCTCCTCTCGGTTGGCGATGTCGACTCACCACTTAGCTATCCATGTTGATCATTTTTGGAATGTTGATCATTCTTGGCTATTCTTTCAATGAGTTTCATAGATTCAATTTCATTAAGCGAAAAGAAATCGCGTTTTGCCGCCACATTGACATTATCTTTGGCATTATTCAATAAAGAGTGGAAGAAAATATGAAGTAGAAGCCAATTAGAGATGTCGTGGTGTGGACATTTTCTTTGCAAGATTAGGAATCTTTCCCAAGCCTCATTTATACTCTCATTATCACCTTGTCGGAAGGTTTGAATCTCCATTCGATATTGATTGGTCTTGGAAGGAGGATAGTATTTTTCTAGAAATGCATTGGCTAATTGATCCCAAGTTTGGAAGGTATCATCAGGGTGGCTTTGTAGCCATCTCCTAGCATCATCACGAAGGGTTTGGGGAACAAAAACCTATGGAATTGACATGAAGTAAGTCCATTCAATTTCACTCCAACTAGCTTCTCTTTAAACGTCGCCATGTGTTCTAGAGCATCTTCTTGTGGAAGTCCATGATAAGTGTCTTGTTGGACAATGGCAATTAAAGAAGTCTTAAGCTCAAAGTTATCGGGTATGGTTCCATATGCGACGGGAGAAGAAGTTTGTTCATTGGTGGGTTGGGAATGAGATCTCAAAGTAGGCATGTTTGTTTGTAGAGGTGATTTTTGAAGGGAAAGGAGGAAAAGGGAATTTTGTAGAAGTTTTGAGAATGTTGGATGGGTGATAGGTTGATGTAAGATATGGATGAGGTTTCACTTTGGTTGATTATTTAGGGTTCGAAATAATAATATCGCCTCGCTTGCACCGGTATGGAATAAGCAATGCCAAATATAATTGTTCCTGAACACAACTCAATTCAAAGATGTGACTCCTAGCACCGAGCGGTACTAGGGTAGAAGGTGAAAGAAAAGCAATTATCCAAACACAATAAACTAAGACTCGACTAATTGATCACCGTCCTCGACAGCGGCGCCATTTTGACGCGCGGGCGTTGCGACCCGCACGATCAAACAATATTTATAACACTGACAAACCTAACTAATGCGATAGTGGTAGGTCGGGATCGATCCTCAGGGACGGTCTACGTAGAATCGGTCAAGTCAAAGTTTGGTTGCGTTTGGAATTGAGATGGGGGTTTTAGGGCGAGAGGTGTTGAACTAAAGCTAGCGAGCTACACAACTAAAACTAGAGACAATAATAGGAAAGGTGTTGGGGAGAGTCGGGATTCGGAAATGGGGTCTAAGAGTCTCGGGATCGACTTTTAGTTACAACGTTGGAAAGGGAAAATGCCACCTTTCGGTTTCTTTACCCAACCCACCTATACCCGCTTTCGCGGTGAAAGGGTAAGTCTCAATTCAAGGTAATTCCTACCCCGGGTTTCCCCATATTGATAAGAACGAGTCAAGGTCAATCTAGCTGCAGTCTAGGTCAACAAAGACACAAAAACTTTAAACTTGATAAATCAACAAGTAAACAACCCACCAACATCCCTTAAATCAAATAATCCAAATCCTCATCCCTAAATTCCCCAACAAGAAAATCTACTCACTAGTCATGATGAATAACAACAAAACATTAACTATGGAGAAAATAACTAAAGCATGCATAATAACTATACTAACAAATTATACTAAAGAGAGAATAAACTAACACACAACCTAAAGAGGAACTAACAAAGGAGAGAGAAAAACATAAACTAACTAATGGAAAACTGCACTAACATGGAGATTGACAAGATAAACTATGGATTAACAAGGAAACAAACTAACTAATGGAGAAAGGGAGAGGAAAGAAACTACCAATTATGGAGAAGATTAAGCAGAAAGATGAAGATTAACATAAAAGATTGAATCTTCAAGAAATAATACAAAGGTCTTGTCACATAAACCCTTGCAAAACCCTTAAATCTTCAATATAAAAACACAATCTTCAACAAAGATGGAAGCTTGATTAAGAATTGTTGAGTAGAATTATACTAATACTAAGTAGATCTACTAATTGTTTATAGAGATTTTTACTAAGGAGATTACTACAATTACTACTACTACTACTACTAGAAATCCTCTACACTACTACTCCTCCTAAGAGTCTCACTCAAGGCACACTCAAGGCTCAAGAGTGGCACAAAATCCAAGGTTAAGTATATATAGTAGTCTTAATGGGTCACACAAACTTAAGGCCCATAAACCAATTCCTCTTCATTTAAGTTAGACCATCACCCTTTGCATCTTTATGGGGTGAAATTTCGCCCCGCGGCTTGACGAACTAATCCCACCGGGTGAAATTTCACCCGGTGGGATTTTCTTCTCGATTCGCGATTTTGGCTCGTTTTCTCCATCGGGCGAAATTTTACCCGGTGGGATTAGTTCGTCAAGCCGCGGGGCGAAATTTCACCCGGTGGGCAAAATTTTACCCGGTGGGCGAAATTTCGCCCGGTGGTGAGTGCCACAAAAATCTTCGGGGAGGTGGAAAATGTCGTCGGGCGAAACTTCGCCCGATGATGACTCACCGGGCAAAACTTTACCCGGTGGTCTTCCGCCTCTTTTCCGGTCTCTTTCTTTGTCGATCAATTGGATTACTTGAACTTTCAGTTGTATGCTTTGCTTTTCGGATTGTATCTCTCTCTTTTATGCTCATAGAAGCTCGGACACGTTTTCGGTCGAAAATCCTATCAAATAGGCAGAAAACTACCAAAAACACGTAAAATGCAAAAGAGAGACACTAATGCGAGAATTACGCAAAATACGACAATAATCGCACTCAAGTCTCGCAAAACGGAGGAAAAACGGGTCTAAATAGGAGGAAAAACGGTCCAAATTTGGCACACAACAATTAGCAAGTATTTTAATGTCTTGATATTTATAAAATTAACGATATTAGAACGCGACAATGAAATAAAATAAAAAAAGACGACGACACGGACGGACGGACGACGCTAGAAGAGAAGAGGAGGAGAAAGGAGAAATCGGGATTGTTGCACCCTCAACCTACATGTTTCGTATTCTCGGATATGACTCGTCTAGTTGTGGCCTTGATGGGAGGGATTTGCCGTGGATCTCCGCCAAAAAATAAAAACCAACTATTCCTAACACGTAGATAGGGCAAGTCGGGTCGAGTCCACAAGGACGGTTATGAGGTGTCTAGACTAAGGTCACCCAAATAGATGACTAGGTCAACTAAGCTAAACTAGGCTAAAACTAAGAAGGGGGATAACACTATGACTAGGATTGAGCTAAGGACAACAACTAAGGCTAAAGGATTTGACTAACTAAAGGAACAATGACTAAGAAGATGAAGATATAAAACAAGGAAAGAATTAGGTTAGGTCGCGTTCATAAGTGTAGTAGGTTAGTTGGGAGATCGATGGTGCAAGGTTCACCTAGTTACTAAGGTTGGTCCGCGCTCTCGCATCAAAGCCAATGTCCGCACTCTCGTGTCAAAGACAAAACCCGAATACTTATGCAAGATGTTACCCAAAACACAAGGATTCAACCACAAATCAATCACACAATGAGAAGAGGAAGACAAGCAAGAGAAGTATTTGCAACTACTACTCTAACAAGCAATTCAACAAACATATAGTGTGCATAACATGTGACTAGTAACAAAGAATCCACCTTTACCCACAATCAAACCCTAATCATTCATAATCAACACCTAATCTCCGTACTAACCCCACAAAAAGTTTACTCACACATGTTCAAACTAATACTAACACAAAGAAAGGAAAACAACACAAGCAACAAAACATTCATAATGAAACTAGTAAAAACAATGAACAATGAACAAAGATTAAAACTTGAATAAAAAAGGAAGAAAAAGAGTAAAGGGAGAGAAAGATTATACCAACTAAACAAGAGAAGAAAAGATGAACACTAGCATAGAAGAAAACCCAAACATCCACCAATGTTGTCAAGATTGGTAGAGATCTTCAAGAATTCCAATAATACAAGGATTAAACTAAGATTAAGGAATAATTAAAGACTAATCTACACTAATCTAGGCTAATCTAGGCTAAATTAGTCTAGGGTTTTGTGGGTAATGTCTAACCTTTCATAAGATTACAAGAGGGGGGTATATATAGGGTTACAAGAGCAAAGGAGTTGAAAAGAAGTGAAGCGGAGCTGCAGGTGGCCAATCTCGGCCGAGGTGAGATGATCTCGCCCGAGATGGGACTCATCTCGGCCGAGATGAGATGGTCTCGCCCGAGATCACACTCCAGTGGCTCGGTTTTGCTTGTACTCTTCATCTCGGTCGAGATGGCCCTTATCTCGGCTGAGATGGGTCTTGTAGGCCTCAAATATGATCCCAAGGGTTCCTCCTTGCTTCTCATGGGCTTCTCATCTATTCATGGTGCTCGGGATCGAGTCCAAGGGGCTCGGGAATGGGTCCCAAGGTCTCGGGATCGAATCTAAGCCACCAAGTGATCGTCGCTTCTCTTCGTTGGCTCCAAATGTGTAGGAAACGAGTCGGAATCGTTCCAAATCTCCATGATTAATCTTAGGAACCTAAAACGAACTAGAAGAAACATAAGTAGCCCCGAAACCGCTCCAAGGAGTGATTCCACAAGAGAAAACGGGACCAAACAAAACAAACAAGCACTACAAAACACACTTATCATGCCTAGGCACGGGAGTTCAAGATCTATGTAGATGGAGTTGTGGTGGTTTAGGTTTTGAGGTTGCTAGGGTTTGAGGTTGAAGATGAGTAATTAGAGTTGTAAGATTAGAAATTGTGTGTAAGTAATAAGGTTGTAAAAAGTTGTAAAAAGATCATTGAATTGTGTTGCAAGGGGATGTATATATAGGCATGTTCCATCACGCACCCGAATTAGGGCTACTCGACCGAGTACCCTGTTGACTCGATCGAGTGGCCCATAGTAGACGCACACGGGCCTGTTGAGGGCCCACTCGACCGAGTGGGCTGACACTCGATCGAGTGGGTCAGCCGGAGCGAATTGATCCGGTTTTTTACCTTGGTTTGGGTATTTTTGTAGGCTTTGTATTTGGGTTGGACTATTGCTATTTGCATGGTTATTTTTGTATCTCGCAAACGGCTTTGACCGGGGTTTGGCCCAATCGTTAAATGTCGGTTTTATTTCCGGTGTCGGTTTTGACCCAAATTAGTCTTATTTGATCGGAAACGACCCTCTGGGCCTGAATTTGAGGTCAGTTTTGTGAGATTTTTAGTCCGTAAAAAGCCCAAGCCAGAAACTAACGATTCTGAGCCCATATCCGAGCCCGTAGAAACACGTTTGCGTCCGATCATCATCGGGTGTTTTTTGGAAACTTCTATAGACACCTAGCAGCCAAATGTGGGTGTCTACAGAGCCCTCACTCTGACTGAGGCTTGGACAAGGCGAAATTCAGAGTAGCTACCAAGCCAATCGAGGATTAAGACCTGACAGACTTCCGGTCGGGTCGTTTATAGTCCATTAGACTTGCGTGAAAGGGCTCACCAGCCATAAGATAGAAATCATACCTGAGTTCTGTTGTCGGGAGTAGCTCCGTGGGACCTGTTTTTTTAAGCCCTGGGTGTATCTATATGCGGATACATCATGTCTTGGAGCTGTGCGGGAGCTTGCCTAAAAAGCCCTGGGTGTGTCCGTTTGCAGACACATCCCATCTCAGAACTATGCGGGAGCTTAAAAAGCTCTGGGTGTGTCCGTTTGCAGACACATCCCATCTCAGAACTATGCGGGAGCTTGCCTAAAAAGCCCTGGGTGTGTCCGTTTGCAGACACATCCCATCTCAGAACTATGCGGGAGCTTGCCTAAGAAGCCCTGGGTGTGTCCGTTTGCAGACACATCCCGATCCGAAATTAAGAATTTCACCATTTCACCTCATCATATTTTTCCTATTATAACTTTCGATGTTTTTACTTGGGTTTATAATCTTATGAACTTTTTCTAAGACTCAAAATATAATTGATCTCCGTATCTAAGAATGAATTCTTGCTATTATTTACATAGAATTTGAGATAATTTGGTATAATTTTTAATTCTTAGTTGATATCTAAGAACGGATGATTGCTCTTATTAATATAGAATTTATCTCCTTGTGAGAATTTATCACCTCATCAAAGTTTATATTCTTAAAGTTTTTAAGACTCAAATAAAAGATTGATAGTTATCTATGGAAGAATGATTATTCTTATTTATAATAAAGAATTTCATCACCTCCTCACAATTCTTCGATATGATATAATTTTTACTTAAGTTTTTAAACGTGTTCAAAAAGATTGTTGGTTGATATCTAGGAACGAATGATGTCTCTTATTTATAATCCCATGAGTATATAATATAGTAGAATATCATCACCCTATAATTTTTCGATATGGGAAATCCCCTTTCCACTAAGAGAATAACTCTCTCTAAAAGATTTCCCTCCAAACTCCACAACTTTAAATAAGGAAGGAAAAAATCATTACATACATTAAATAAATTCACAATCTACTGGAGTAGTTGTCATTAATGCAAAAATGACAATTTTTTTATGAAATCAATTTGAAAATTTTAATATAATGTCATTAACTTTGTGACAAAAAACGTATTTATCTGAATCGTAATTTTATTTTTGAGTTGAGTTTTTTAAATTTAATTTTTACAAAGGTATACAAAATACGGAGTATAGCAATAAACTCTCCATGAATTTTTTTTCATAAATTAAATTATAGATTGAGTTCATATGACATGAGAAACAATTAATTTTGTAAAAAAAATAACCTTCATTTTGTATTGAGAAATGAGAGCTTTTTTATAAAAAAAAGTTGTTTCATAAAGTGAGATTGTTTCACCATAGCAACTAAAAAAGCTTTCATCAGTACACATTTTTTTACAAAATAGTTATTAAAAAGAGAAAATGAGTATCTTTAAATGTTAGATGACATATACGGAGTATGAAAATTATAGATAATATTTTCATTAAAATACACAATTAATGACATTTCAAAATATTATCCAATTAATTTAATTATTTTGCAATGTAATTTATTTTTCATATATATATATATATATATATATATATATATATATATATATATATATATATATATATATATCTAAGATACATCTGTACATGTAACATTGTTTGATGTATAAAGATAAAAGAATTGAATTTATAGTTGAAAATTAAATCTAAAATGAAATATATTATTAAATAAATTTATAAAAAATATCGGGCATCATTGCACGAGGGCTATACTAGTTATTACTTAAGTCTATAATCTTATGAGATTTTTTTAAGAATCAAAAGATTGTTGATTATTGATATCTAAGAACAAATAGTTATTTTTATTTATATAGAATTTCATCAGCTCATCATAATTTTTCGATGTAGATAATTTCATTTAAGTATGGGATAATTTTATTTAAGTTTGTAATCATAGGAACTTTTTTAAGATTCAAAAGATTGTTTATTGATATCTAAGAATAAATTATTGCTATTATTTATATAGAATTTCATCACGTCAACACAATACTCGTGTAGGATTATTTTTTCCCTACACAATTTCTATATACTTAGTATTTTTTTAAATTAAAAAAATAACTCCCTCCGATTTTTATTTATCTTCTCATTTGACTTTTGGATGAAAAATAAGGGTGTAGGAACGTGTGGCTCAAAAGACAAGAAGGATGAGAGAAAAATATAACGGTAATTCTAGACCACATGTTCATGGCCCAAAATAGAAATAGGGAAGAAATGGTGTTTCAGCCCAATAAGGAAACATGGAAGAACAATAAAAATTGGAGGGAGTATTAAAACTATAATAATTATTAATACAGAAATTTCTCATGGTACCCTGGAAATATGTTACATTACAAATGATATCCTACTTTTAAGTTTGTCCACATGGTAACTTTGAGTTTTATAGTTTGGTTCCCGATTTGCCCTTACCCATTTTTCAGTCATGACTGTAACACCCCGTGTTTTTGACCATTTTAGTTATTTATAATAACGATTAATATTAATAAATCGAGTCTCGACAAACTATTTTATATAAATATTCAATTCTTGTGCCTTTGGAACCTTTCTACTTCACTTCACAGTTTGCAAAACTGAAATTTCTATCGTTACCGCAATTTTGCGCGATTTCGTAAAACGGTTCCTATTTTATCATACAGACTCCGATTGAGGCGTTTCAAAAGCCTAAATTTACTATATTTCCAAGATCTACACAATGGTAACATCTAAAGTTTCATTTTCAAAGTGAAACGAAATAAAATTATACTAGACAGCTCCTTTGCAACGAATATTGTCATCCGATCGTTCGTTTCTCGACTTTCGATTTCCGTACTTCTTTCTTAACCATTGTGTGACCAAATAAACTCATAAACATAATCCTAAGGCATGCCAAACCGTGACTTTGAATCCCTAGCCTCAAAATATGCCTAACTAATCAAAAGCACCATTTCTAGTAATATACTTCTTAAAGTATGATTAGCTACTTTGGGTAATTGTCAAGTTCCTGTCCATCCTTTGCTCCCCCATCTAATGCATGACTTGTGTGCTTATAACCAGCCATTTTATCTTCATTTACTCATCCATTCACTCACTTAAACACTCCTTCAAAGATCCATCTAAAAACCAAAGAAAATCATACCAGTTCTTTTAAGTTCTAAGGTGTTTACACCACCATACCTCAAGAGCACATACTCTTTCTTTTCCTTACCTTATACTCTTTATTTTTAAGTTTTATTCCTATTATATTTACAAACTTAATTTATTTGTGTGTCCTTCTAACTTATTCATGAAGAGAAGCAAGAGGAAGGGGGCTTCGATCTTAGTATATTTGATTTCATAGTTGATCCGTAGAATTGCTAATAGGTAACCTAACTTTTCTTCGCCCTCAAATCTCGTAATATAGTGTTTAGACTCTAACTAACATATAACATCATGTTTAAGACTAAATCATTACATCACCAAGTTTAAAGTTAACTATTTGTTGATTTATCACTTAACAATACATGCTGTAAAATGGATTCTGTGATGTATGATGTATGCTCACGATTTTTCTTTGTAAAATATGTTTCGAATTAGCCTTATATTCCTTCATAAAAGTTATATATCTGAATGTCTAGAATATGATAAAAATATTAAAAGTAAGTTTTTATGAAAATATATATATAGTAATGATTTATTTCGTAAACTGGTACTGTATGATTTTATGTACTTTCTGAGAAAATAATATGTTTTGTGATGTTAAACGTTTATTTTGGACTTGGAAAAATTACGTTATGTTCCTGATGATGTCTATTATGAGTATGTCAAATTTAATATAAATCCATAATATATATTTTCATTAATAAAATTTGTACTAAAATGGGTCAGCTCTGGAAATAATATTTTATTTAAGAACATTCATAAAGTATTTTAATCTAAATTTTTGGGTATAAGTTATTTACAAGACTATGTATCCAAAATAAAGGTTTTGTTCACTTTTATAATGTTTAAGTATTTTAAACGAATTAAAAGAAAGTGTTGAAAACCGTACTGTTTTCGTTTTTAATTTGTTAAAAATAATAAAAGTTATTATTTTTTAAAAATGAATTTATATCTTGAAACCTAACTCATAAAGTATGTTGGATGAAAATCGAAAGTTAAAAATAACATTTGAAAAATGACTCATTTAGTATCGTTAATAATATTATCGATTTTGTTATTACTTAAAGTTACTTTTTTAAAATTCTATGTTTTGAGAAATATGATACCTAATAAGGTTTAAAATAATTTTTATAATTATTATAGATTTATTTGATGTTTGAAATATTGTACAAAGTATAAATAGGGTTTAAGAGGTAAGTATACTTGTACAAATACGAAACCGTATAAAAATACTAAATACGTACACTTGAACAATAAATGAACTAAATAGTTGTGCCCAAAAGTATAGAGTACTAAAAGATGAATAATCCAAAAGTACTAAGTTAAACAATGCTTAAATGTGCAAACCAACACTTAAACTTTATAATAAGCACTTAAGGACTAATTAGTACAAAGTCAAAACTAAGGGTTGACTAGTCTATCTTGGTCAAACTTGGCTTTTTAAGTCAATATAGACCAAGTCAAGATAAAGGAACCCATCCTAAATAATTTACTTAAAAATAATTGAATCTTTAATCAAATCTCAACTAATGAACGCTTCAAATAATATATCTCAAATAAAATGTTCCAAATCTCTTACATCAGTATACTAAAACTATCAGTTAAGATAAATTTTACGACGATTGATATTGTTTGTTAATCTTAAAATCGACACACTCAAATTCCAGAGGAACGACGTACTTCTAGTCGTTGTGTTACCTAAGCCGGTGATCAGATATGTTTTTCACGAACGATGTTATCGACACCAATCATGGTGAAAATGAACATGTGCCCTGGCAGTACCCTCTGAGTTGTCTTCACCATTCCATGTTGTAATGACTTATTCCGAGTCAATACACACCCCAGACCGGTCATCGTTATGGAACCCGGTATTGTTTCACCCCTCTGGACATCAGACATGTGCCTCACGATGACCGCTGAGCTCGATATTCCAGAGACTTTGTCTTTATAAGACACTCAAATTCAGCCTACGTTTCGTGTTGGGCGCTATATTGGTAAAGTTTAGAAGACGATGCGATAGAAGACAGCTTCGAAAGTAGACTACGACACTCGAAGTCACTGCTCATGGGAGGCCATGATGCATCCTGCTGGTGCGAGAAAATGCTAAAAATTAAATGGGCAGCCAGCTCTTTATGATTTTTTCGGTAGAGTAGTAGTCGTCCAGTTGCCATTGAGGTGCTCGGTTGTGTAAAGGTTCTCTTTCCCGAGACCAAGAGTATGGATTGGGTGTGTGCGCATACATAGACAAGGGCACTGATCAGCTCACACTCACTATATCGGATATCTTTGGGAGCGGAATACCTTCCGACCTTTGCCTTAGCAGTATGGGACATGTTTGGTTTAGCGGGGCCTCTGAGTCCATGCACTTGCAGTCCTTCTTCTCCGAATGTCAGTCGACTAAACCGAGTCAATTTAGGTGTTCGATCCTAGCTATTGAGCACTAGGGGTGAGATGTAAACCTCCTAGTATCAATATGATTGGCGGGATTGATGTTCCCATCCGCACTTATGGTGAGATCCAAGCCTTAAGTGTGCATGAGACATTACTAGTCACATCCCGTGCATTATGTGAACGGAAACCATTGTTTTTAAAAGTAAGTGACTACAGTTTTCTAAATCACATGTGTTAGTATGCTTCGTTACTGTTCTATACTCTTATGACTAATGATGTGATTGAAATGCTTGATAATGGGAAGTGATGTTTTGTTACATGTCTTGCCTGAATATTGATTATGATTGATATTATGTTTCATATGATTTATAATATGTATGTGTTACTCTATTTTCACATGACACTTCTACGAAGCCATGATCTATGCTTTACTGTATTATTCACATGATACTCATATGATGTATGTATTACTTTATTCTATATAACCTACATGTCTTATATATTTAAATTGATTCGCATGTTAACTGAAATCACTTCATGTGTATCTCACATTGTATACATGTCGATTTGTAATGTGACATGCCTGCTTATCTGTTAATTAGATAACCTAAACGTTGTACTACTTCAATTATTTGGGGCCGTGTTAGAAGGACGATTAGGTTACTCCCACTAAGTGGGACATGTATATTTAAATATGCATTCAGGTTGACGAACCCTCAAGACTGGATATGGGAGCATGCTTTTGTGCAAGAGATATAGTGTGGCAGATGAGAGTGTCAAACTATAAATCTTGTACACAAATTTTGTCAGACTATTGTATTTAGAACTTTGTAATTCAATTTCAGTTGTTGTATTTTAACAAACGGTTCATTTATCGGTAAAAGACTCACTTGAGTCGACAGTTTTTAATTTTTACCCCTTTTTACGACTTAATTATTTTCCGCCTTGTTAATTAATGTCATTAGAAGAACCGGGTTGTTACAGTAGGTATCAGAGCGACCTTGAGACCGTGTGTAATTATGTGCGATGCATATTTACATCACCTATCGAGGGAACGCGCCTGGAGCTCATGACACGTGTCTAGGGTGTCTGATGTGTCTAAAACTTGTAGACCATTTAAGATCACTAAATGAGAGATTCACTAGCATAACTCTAGGATCAAATAATATACTTGAGTAAAATGTCTAGATGGGTAGAACTACTATGGATTACCGTACCGTCCGATTTAGGTTTTGGGCCTTGCTTGTTTTTGCATGCTATTTGCATAATGGAATGTAGAGTGATTGCACTAATTTTTAGCCTACTGGCTAGTTTTAGTTTATTCGTGATCGACGCGACAACTAAGATAAAGGACTTGAAGCCATCAACATCTCAAGTCTGGTAGAACACCATTGCAAGCACAAATGGACGCATCTTCCCAATCAAGTATAGTAGCCAAATCAAGTTGGACCATGTTGATGTATCAAGTGAAGTTATGTAGACGAGATGTAACATACAAGAAGATCAAGTGCAGACATACCTAAGATAGTAGTCCTCGAGTCCTATTTAGCTGTCGACTTAGACTTGACTAAGACTCTACTTACCTATATAACTCGTAAATCGGAGATCATTTATTAGCCTAAATTGTAGTCATGGAAATGAACCCTTCTTGCCCATATTCATTTCACAGTAACACCTTACACCACATCTAATTCATTTTTCTAGCTTATCCTTATTTTCTACCTTTGCCCCACTTTCTTCATCTAACCAAGTAACGATTTGAGTTCAATTCCGAACTATCTTCAATCCTTCCGTCAAAATTCTTAAACATCACATACAAAGCTTTCCTTCTTATCTAACATCTATCCCTTCATAAATCGATGAACACCTTTTACTCTTTCATTATTATTATTTTTTTGGTTAAATTGTTCATCAATTAGACCCTACATTTGAACATATATCAGGTGCATAGACAAAAGTCATTTCAAGTCTAACCTTTGAATTATCCATGAACAAACTTCTAATCTTTTCTAAAGAAGTTTTAACCTCAACTGATTCCTTCACTTTTGTTTCTAAACGCATTTTGATCCCTTTGTGAACTAGTTTTTAGGTATGACTACTCATCCTGAGTCAGACAAGAAGTCTTTCGCTTATTTCACCTTCGTATATTATTGCTCAGCTAAACTTAGTCTGAAATATTCCTGTCTGATGGAACCTTTCATATTTACCGTTCTATCTTATTTCCTTCTCATTTCTTCAGCTTGCTTCTTATTCGTTTAGACTACTATCAAACTGCATGTATGCTAACATCATACATATTCATCGTCTTTTACCTCTACCTTGTTACTATTTCCTCTTTCCAAGTTTGTCATAACCGTTGACTATGGAGATAAACTTCAATACCCTCAGTTATTATTCTCATCAACCCAATTCAAAATTCTTAAATATTTATTCTTTCAACACATTTTCTAAGTACATTTCTACATCTTGAATGAACCATGGTTACAACTTATCATAGCGCAGTGGAGGACGATGAACCCATAAACCACTCAGTATGGACATAGTTATACCAAGGATTCTCACCAGTATAATGTACTCCAATATCCTTCCAAACCAACCACACTAGGATCACCAATCTTTACTCTTTTAGTCAACCTATAATTATTGGACGTAGGAACCTATTGATTTTTTTGGAATGACAAGATGTTTGAAAAAGATGGGAACCAACAAATGTTCTTGACTGTTGATCTTGGATTCAATGATTTTGAGAATTCTTAATTTTAACCAACGGTTGAGAGGTTTAGAGATCGTAACTTGAGGATACTAAAGAATAACAAAAGATTAGAAGATTTAAGGTTGTAAGCTAAGGAAAGATAAGAAAGAATGACATTTATGGAAATCTAATTCATACATAGTGACTACTTGATGAGAAATTAGTCATACAGATTTTTGTGGAATTTAGAACCCTTGTATTTTCAATGTTTTTGCGGATTATGTTAGCCAATAGACGAGTTTTGTAGATGAGTAACTATTACTAATAACAAGAGAGTATTGACCTTTATGAAAAGATATCGGGGAAAGGAACTAGTAAAGAGTACTAAGGGATAGAATTTAACAATGCATGTGGTAATTATTTTGAGAACTAAGAGAATTTTATGAAAATTTTGAAGAATGAAACTTGAAATCCAATGATAAGATGCATAGTTCCGACTGAACGGATTTATGGAACTCTTTGGTAAATCATGAATAGCTTTAGAATTGGTAAATCGAGGTCAATAGCCAATGGTTGTATAGAGAACTTGATTATCTGAGGACTTGTAATTTGAGTGGGGTAGACTTCCAATGAATTTGTTAATTATAATTTTTTAATTCGAGGATATAGATGAAACCTCATAAAAATTATTGGGATTGTTTAAATCAAAATTGGATGTAAGGTTGTGTAACCTTTAGAGAAAAATCCTTGATGAATGGAAACACCTATGGATCCTTCCTTACTGGTTATCAGGGAGTTAACTGGAAGAATTAAGTTAATCAGTATAATTGAGCAAATAAAGGACATTATTATATACTATTGGAGATAATGTATACCTATGCGAGATATACTCAAATGAAATACTTCAGGAATAATATACCGAGAGTTTAAGGAACCAAACTTCTAAATATAAAGGTTAGAGAAACAACTGGAGGAACAAAAAAAAACATTTTTGAGGATCAACTAGAAAGGAATGTAGAATGATGAAATTACGAAGAATAGACACATGAGTGACCCAATCTAACCTGGTTCTTGATTGATGGTGTGTTGTTTCCATTATCAGTTAAATCACTCCATATCAATTTTCGTATGGAATACTTTCCAGCTACTCCTTAAACTAAGCCTCTCACGGATCAGTGATGTTCCCATTATGATCTTATATGTTCCTATTCGAATTATTATCTAGAGTCGTGGTAACACTTCTTATCCCGACTTCGTACCACAACAGAACCTATGCAAATCTTCAACCATGACCTTTTGGTCTAGAATTCTGCTTTGCCTGTTATCTGAAACCTCATAGGTTATTTGAAAACTCACTAATAATTCTACTCTTCTCATTGAGGAGTACATCAATAACGTATCTATCTCGATCCTTACCTTGCTCATTCCTTTGAAAAACAAACTTTGCTAGAAGTTGTCTTATATAAACTAAAATTATCTTCTCGTTCCTTTTATTGGGCGAGAAACTCTTCGGTCGATTGGAACAATGTTCTATTGGGTGTCACTCCCCTTACCTCTTTTATGTGACAAACCCAATGACAATTTTTGGTTTCACTTACCACTTGTTTTTATAGACGTTCTTTTGTGAAACCTAATCCCACTTCTTTGATCAACTGTACCTACATACTTTCATTGATATTTTCTATGCATCTCCGATCGAGTTAACCCAACCAACTAGAATATTGTTATTAACCTTTAACCTAACGATTTAGTACTTAGACGAGTAGATGTAACGTTGGAACTGCTGGGAGCAAGAGAACGACTTCACCAGGATCAAATGGAAGAGAGACTCTTAATATGATGAACCTATTCAAAGTTGATCCAGAAGGAAATCACCAAGAAGTATAGAGTTCATAAACCTGATCAAGGACCATATCATCAAATAAGACCTATGAGATCAATGTGCGAACCTTGCATTGAAGCGTTGCTAACCTAGTTTTTGTTTTTGTTTTGCTTGACCACTTGCCGACCTTAGAATACTCATAGGACTTGGAACCTTAAGTCAAGTTATCAGTGTGTGTCTTACGTGTAATCCTCTTTAAGCGATAAACTATCGTGAGACATAGCCTATAGTTTTCCAGTCAAAATCTTAATCACCCTAGTATGACAAAGGAGAATACCTTTGAGGTTGGGAGATGTTCGCGATGTCATTACCTTTTATTTGTGGAATTATGTGTTCGAAAGAAGTATGCGAATGATAATCGATCGAATTTCCTTTGAGGATATCCTTTATAGAGATTAAAAGTTATTTTGAGGTATAATATGTGAACATGGCTTATCACGTACCTACAAATCCAGTGATTGATTGATTTATAACCATGATTTTTGGGAATCTTCAGGAAAACTGTATCTATTTTGGAGAATTACTTATATTTTGAATGGTGGTTGATAATATTACAACCCCGAGTGTCGTAATGATGATGGATACTTCAAAACCCAACACATTGTCAATTCGAGTTTTGGAATAACATACCAATCGAGGAATCGAGAAAGAAGAAAACAATTGGAGATTTTGGAAACTTAAGAGAAATCAATACAAGAGTTTTGGATTAACCCTAAGAGCCTATCACTGAAAGAACCACGCAACCCTAGGAGATCAAACTTTTTGAATATAATGTTTAGGGTGCCATAAGAACCATGAATTTCGATATGATTGATAATTTAGGTTTTACAAGTAACAGTTGTGACAAACCTAAAGAGATCAAAACTAATAAACGTTTTGAAATTTTATGGAAATTAGGACAACCTTTATTTGAATGGATTTATACGTTAAGCCAAACCAAACATTTCCACAGAACATTCAATATTGTTTTTAAGGAACATAGATGATCATGTTATTTATGGAGATAGAAATCATAATAAACCAAATCTCGAAATGACCCGAGATTGTTTTACTTTTGAGAACTTGAGAATATCCTACGGATAAAAACCAACCTCCAAACAAATTAAAGAAAAACCTTAGCCTAACCTTAGGAAATATATACCGTACCATCCTAGTAGTTGTGAATTTCGAGGACAAAATTTTCTTAAGGGGGTAGTCTGTAACACCTCGTATTTTGACCATTTTAGTTATTTATAATAACGATTAATATTAATAAATCGAGTCTCGACAAACTATTTTATATAGTAATATTCAATTCTTGTGCCTTTGGAACCTTTCTATTTCACTTCACAGTTTGCAAAACTGAAATTTCTATCGTTACCGCAATTTTGCGCGATTTCGTAAAACGGTTCCTATTTTCTCATACAGACTCCGATTGAGGCGTTCAAAGCCTAAATTTATTATTTTTCAAGATCTAAACAATGGTAATATCCAAAGTTTCATTTTCAAAGTGAAACGAAAGAAAATTATACTAGACAGTCCTTTGCAACGAATATTGTCATCCGATCGTTCGTTTCTCGACTTTCGATTTCCGTACTTCTTTCTTAACCATTGTGTGACCAAATAAACTCATTAACATAACCCTAAGGCATGACAAACCGTGACTTTGAATCCCTAGCCTCAAAATATGCCTAACTAATCAAAAGCACCATTTCTAGTAATATACTTCTTAAAGTATGATTAACTACTTTGGGTAATTGTCAAGTTCTTGTCCACCCTTTGCTCCCCCATCTAATGCACGACTTATGTGCTTATAACCAGCCATTTTCTCTCTATTTACTCATCCATTCACTCACTTAAACACTCCTTCAAAGATTCATCTAAAAACCAAAGAAAATCATACCAGTTCTTTAAGTTCTAAGGTGTTTACACCACCATACCTCAAGAGCACATACTCTTTCTTTTCCTTACCTTATACTCTTTATTTTTAAGTCTTATTCCTATTATATTTACTAACTTAATTTGTTTGTGTGTCCTTCTAACTTATTCATGAAGAGGAGCAAGAGGAAGGGGGCTTCGATCTTAGTATATTTGATTTCATAGTTGATCCGGAGAATTGCTAATAGGTAACCTAACTTTTCTTCGCCCTCAAATCTCGTAGTATAGTGTTTAGACTCTAACTAACATATAACATCATGTTTAGGACTAAATCATTACATCACCAAGTTTAAAGTTAACTATTTGTTGATTTATCACTTAACAATACATGCTGTAAAATGGATTCTGTGATGTATGATGTATGTTCACGATTTTTCTTTGTAAAATATGTTTCGAATTAGCCTTATATTCCTTCATAAAAGTTATATATCTAAATGTCTAGAATATGATAAAAATATTAAAAGTAAGTTTTTATGAAAATATATATTTAGTAATGATTTATTTCGTAAACTGGTACTGTATGATTTTATGTACTTTCTGAGAAAATAATATGTTTTGTGATGTTAAACGTTTATTTTGGACTTGGAAAAATTACGTTATGTTCCTGATGATGTCTATTATGAGTATGTCAAATTTCATATAAATCCATAATATATATTTTCATTAATAAATTTTGTACTAAAATGGGTCAGATCTGGAAATAATATTTTATTTAAGAACATTCATAAAGTATTTTAATCTAAATTTTTGGGTATATGTTATTTACAAAACTATGTATCCAAAATAAAGGTTTTGTTCACTTTTATAATGTTTAAGTATTTTAAACGAATTAAAAGAAAGTGTTGAAAACCGTACTGTTTTCGTTTTTAATTTGTTAAAAATAATAAAAGTTATTATTTTTGAAAAATGAATTTATATCTTGAAACCTAACTCATAAAATTATGTTGGATGAAAATCGAAAGTTAAAAATAACATTTGAAAAATGACTCATTTAGTATCGTTAATAATATCATCGATTTTGTTATTACTTAAAGTTACTTTTTTTAAAATTCTATGTTTTAAGAAATATGATACCTAATAAGGTTAAAAATAATTTTTATAATTATTATAGATTTATTTGATGTTTGAAATATTTTACAAAGTATAAATAGGCTTTAAGATATAAGTATACTTGTACAAATGCGAAATCGTATAAAAAATACTAAATACGTACACTTGAACAATAAATATACTAAATACTTGTGCCCAAAAAGTATTATAGAATACTAAAAGATGAATAACTCAAAAGCACTAAGTTAAACAATGCTTAAATGTGCAAAACAACGCTTAAACTTTATAATAAGCACTTAAGGACTAATTAGTGACTAAGTCAAAACTAAGGGTTGACTAGTCTATCTTGGTGAAACTTGGCTTTTTAAGTCAACATAGACCAAGTCAAGATAAAGGAACTCATCTTAAATAATTACTTAGAAATAATTGAATCTTTAATCAAATCTCAACTAATGAACGCTTCAAATAATATATCTCAAATAAAATGTTCCAAATCTCTTACATCAGTATACTAAAACTATCAGTTAAGACAAATTTTACGACGATTGATATTGTTTGTTAATCTTAAAATCGACACACTCAAATTCCATAGGAACAACCGTACTTCTAGTCGGTGTGTTACCTAAGCCGGTGATCATACACGTTTTTCACGAACGATATTATCGACACCAATCATGGTGAAAATGAACATGTGCCCTGACAGTACCCTCTGAGTTGTCTTCACCATTCCATGTTGTAATGACTTATTCCGAGTCAATACACACCTCACAGACCGGTCATCCTTATGGAACCCGGTATTGTTTCATCCCACTGGACATCAGACATGTGCCCACGATGACCACTGAGCTCGATATTCCAGAGAGTCTGTCTTTATAAGACACCCAAATTCAGCCTACGTTTCGTGTTGGGCGCTATCTTGGTAAAGTTTAGAAGACGATGTGATAGAAGACAGCTTCGAAAGTAGACTACAACACTCGGAGTCACTGCTCATGGGAGGCATCCTGCCGGTGCGAGAAAATGCTAAGAAGTAAATGGGCAGCCAGCTCTTTATGAGTTTGTCGGTAGAGTAGTAGTCGTCCAGTTGCCATTGAGGTGCTCGGTTGTGTAAAGGTTCTCTTTCCCGAGACCAAGAGTATGGATTGGGTGTGTGCGCATACATAGACAAGGGCATTGATAAGCTCTCACTCTCTATATCGGATATCTTTGGGGGCGGAATACCTTCCGACCTTTGCCTTAGCAGTGTATGGGACATGTTCGGTTTAACGGGGCCTCTGAGTCCATGCACTTGCAGTCCTTCTTCTCCGTATGTCAGTCGACTAAACCGAGTCAATTTAGGAGTTCGATCCAATTGAGCACTAGGGGTGAGATGTAAACCTCCTAGTATCAATATGATTGGCGGGATTGATGTTCCCATCCGCACTTATGGTGAGATGCAAGCCTTAAGTGTGCATGAGACATTACTAGTCACATCCCGTGCATTATGTGAACGGAAACCATTGTTTTTAAAAGTAAATGACTACAGTTTTCTAAATCACATGTGCTAGTATGCTTTGTTACTGTTCTATACTCTTAAGACTAATGATGTGATTGAAATGCTTGATAATGGGAAGTGATTTTTTGTTATATGTCTTGCTTGAATATTGATTATGATTGATATTATGTTTCATACGATTTGTATTATGTATGTCTTACTCTATTTTCACATGACACTTCTACGAAGCCATGATCTATGCTTTACTGTATTATTCACATGATACTCATATGATGTATGTATTACTTTATTCTATATAACCTACATGTCTTATATATTTAAATTGATTCGCATGTTAACTGAAATCACTTCATGTGTATCTCACATTGTATACATGTCGATTTGTAATGTGACATGCCTGCTTATCTGTTAATTAGATAACCTAAACGTTGTACTACTTTAATTATTTGGGACCGTGTTAGAAGGACGGTTAGGTTACTCCCACTAAGTGGGACATGTATATTTAAATATGCATTCAGGTTTACGAACCCTCAAGACTGGATATGGGGGCATGCTTGAGTGCAAGAGATACAGTGTGGCAGATGAGAGTGTCAAACTATAAATCTTGTAACACAAATTTTGTCAGACTATTGTATTTAGAACTTTGTAATTCGGTTTCAGTTGTTGTATTTTAACAAACGGTTCATTTATCGGTAAAAGACTCACTTGAGTCGACAGTTTTTAATTTTTACCCCTTTTTACGACTTAATTATTTTCCGTCTTGTTAATTAATGTCATTAGAAGAACCGGGTTGTTACAATGACGCCGTTAAATTATGACTAAAAGTTGGATGGTTAGTTGTTAATTAATTTTGAAGGGAAAATTAATTACATCAATCAATAACAATTACTTTTCTTCAAAACGAGAGATGTTCCCATGGTACCCCTAAGTTTTCATAGTTGTTCACATGGTATCCCTAAAAGGAAAGTAACGACTCATTGAAGCAAAACGACTAGTTTACTGAACTAGCCGTTACGCAAGTGCTTATAAATTCACACTCCTTTCCATTTTGGCAGAAGAAGAACAAACAATCCACACAAATCAAACTTTCAACAATGTCAGTTTCATCACATTTAAGTTCAACTTTAAGAGGAATTCATGTGGAAAACAAAACATGTCTAAGATGCAATAGGACAGCAAATGTTCGAGCATCCTGATCAACTGCTGCAAATCCATTTAAGTTATATTATAAATGTGATGAATATTGATGGTTTCAATGGTGCAAAGGTAGAACAAAAGAAGCAACTTCTAACAATGTAATGAAGGTGGTTGATCAAGTGCCCATTCAACAAGATTTGAAGAAAAGAATGAAGAAACAAATGGAAATAGTTTGTGACATCATAGAAAAATTGATTATATGTCGAAGTTGTTAAATTTAGGCATCATAAGTTGTTCGATCATGTACTTTAGTCTACTTTATGTTGTGATGAACAAAATATGATATGTAAAAGTAAAACAAGTCTAATGCAATGGAATTAAGATTACTAGTAACATATTGCCACCATTAAGGGGGTGAATTAGTTCAGTAAAATAGTCGTTGTTTTGCTTCAATGTGTCGTTGCTTTCCTTTCAGAGATACCATGGGAACAACTATGAAAACTTAGGGGTACCATGAGAATAACTATGAAAATTTATGGGGTACCATGAGAACAACTATGAAAACTTGGAGGTATCATGGGAACCCCTTCACTTTTGAAAAAAAAGTAGTTGTTGAGTGATGTAATTAATTTTCCCTCCAAAATTAATTAACAACTAATCATCCAGTTTTTGGTCATAATTTAACGCCGTCATGAAAGAAAATCGGGTAAGGGCAAATCGGAAACTAAACTACAAAACTCAAGGTTACAATGGAACAAACTTAAAAACAATGGTGTCATGTGTAATGTGACATAGTTCGAGGGTATCATATGAGACTTTTCCCTTATTAATAATAATTATTTAAAAAATTCAAAATTTTAATTTTATATTTTAAGGTGAATAAATAAATATTAAAACAATTATCGAACAGAATTGACTAAGCGTTTCACGTTGTTGCTATCCAATTTTCGTTGCCTTATGAGGTGATAATCGTCGATTTATATAGTGATAATTTTTTGAATCTTAAATGGAGTAGGATTGGTTTTTTTCCAATACAAATTCCTTATATTCTTTATTTAATTTTTTTTTTTTTAAATCGAGTCTTAGGTGGAGTAGGACTTTTTTTTCCTATACAAATTTTTATATTCTTTATTTAACTTAAAAAATATAATAAAATACTTGGACCAATCATATCGCTCGAAAAGTAGATAAGGATACCAAATTGGATTATTGCATAAATTGGTGAGAATGCACAATAGTAGATAAATATAACTAGTTGTTCTTGGTAGTGACGTTGATAAGGATACCAAATTGGATTATTGCATAAATTGGTGAGACTGCACAATAGTAGAGAGTCAGTTGAATCAGTCGAAGGTAAGAGTATGTCTAATAGTAAATGAATATATTATCCACATACGTGAATGTGTTTCAAGGGATCAGAGATAATTTATGCGGTAAACGTCAAATTAAATTATAGGTATTATATATGGTGTATTGTAGTTAGAATGAAAGACTAATCACTAGTAGAAAAAGGTCAAATTGCTGCTCCTTATCTGAGGCGTTTTAGGTAAATAGCACCAATTAATTTCCCTTTTTTTTAAAAGTTAAATTACTTATGGAGTAGTTCCTTTAAAAAAATTAATAAAAGGCATGGTGCAGCGTCTATCCTCACAAAATGACGCCTCACCCATTCTTATTATTCTAGTTAATTAATCAATTTTTCAACCAAATCCAAGCACCTCCATCTCCTTCTTCACGCATCAGAGTACTCCATGTGAATCTCCAAAACTGAAACACTATCCAACCATTACAAACCCTAGATCCATCGCTCTTGCTTCCTCCTCGTTCTGCTGTTCAGTTCCTGTATGAATATTTTATGCTATAATAATATTACGGGATATGTAATATATCTTTCCTATTATTATGCTAATATTTCTTCCCTATAATTGTGGTCTTATTGCAAATCGAATGTTTAAGAGATATGTTATCACAATAATATCAGACTAAATAAGGAGTTTTTCCATATTTACTCAACCTTGATCGAAGGCCGAGATTACCGTAATCTAAAACCCTGATAGGAATCCGACCCTCTCTCTGCCTATATAATGGAGTCTTCCCCATCAGAAACTTCATGAATGAATAAAAACGTAATGCTAATGCGTGAATAATGAATAAGAGAATAACACACTTATTACGTTATGGGACAAGAGAGAGAAACCATATTATTAATTATGAACCGACCTATTATTATTTTTTGAAGATCTTATGAAGACGTATTATTATTATTATTATTATTATTATTATTATTATTATTATTATTATTATTATTATTATTATTATTATTATTATTATTATTATTATTATTATTTTATTTTTTGTAGGAAAATTTATCATTTCATTAATTGAATGAAATTACATTTTGATGCAAAAGTATATCACTCTAAAGTCCAATTACATAGACAATTGGTCTATTATCCTACTAAACTTAGGATTAGTATGATGAACAAAAAATCTAGTTTTGACTAAGAATTGTATTCTCTCAATGATTGCATCAGTCGTGAGCTTAGCACCAGTAAAAGTTCTAGCATTTCGTTCTAGCCAGAGTACATGTATTGTTGCTGTCAAACTAACAACCATCCAAAGATATTTCTAATGCTTGGTGGTATGGGATTGAGACATCCATTTCTTCACCCTAGGGAGTTGATCACTTATATAAAATGACATCCAATGTAAGATAGCCTTCCAGACTTTGTTAGAGAACCGGCAAGTGAAGAAGAGATGTATGTGGTCTTTAGGAGCTTTTTCACAAAGAGGACAACGAGAAGCAAGTTGAAATCCCCTTCTCATATACAGGTCAGTTGTAGATAACTGCAGCTGAAATGCTAAAGAAGCAGTAACTTTGTGACTTGAGGCAATTACTAAAGAATGCAAAATACGTCTCCATTTCTGCACTTTCCAATGGTTAATCAACGTATATAGTTTGTTCACCAGGAATTTGGACTCTGATGAACACTTCTTAATCCAATCCTTTGCTGTATTTTTAGATCCAGCAATCTGCATAATCTTATCTCTGGCTTCCAACATATGCTTAAATCCCATGGGAAAATGCTCCTTAGCTTGATTAGACCAGATATCTTCACTTATTATTATTATTATATTTTTTTTTTTTTTTTTTTGCAAGGAATTATGACTCGTTTTATTCATCCATTTAGGGAATAAAAGAGCCTAACTTACAAAGAAGAACCCCTACAATGCAACAAAGCATCAACCCTCATTAGAACACCCTAGATTTTCTTAATTTTACAAAAACATCAAATTTAATTAATTTCAAGATAACTTCTATAGGCTTAATTTTGGCTTCAAAAACCCGACCATTTCTTTCAGCCCAGATGTAGTATACTGCAGCAGCAAGACACGCACAATACCACCTATGCTTCTAATGTTTCCTACTACTTCTAGTCATACACCATTTAACTTCTGTGAGTAAATCATTGCCTCTATTCCTGATCCTCATCCAATCCTTGAGCAATGTCCAGACATGCTTCGAGTAACTGCAATCAAAGAACAAATGAGAATGCGTCTCACTCGCCTGAAAACATAGAACACATCTATTCACCAACATAATGCCTCTCCTCTGCAAAACATCAACAGTCGCTAGTTGACTTTGGCATGCTAAAGATACAATAACCCCATGCCTTGGAAGGATATGCTGACCATTAAAGGCTCGAAGCCAAGTCTGCCTTCTCCCCTGATTCCTAAACCAACTATAAGCAGCTGCCAGCTGAAACTGACTTCCATCTGCCCAGCCATTCAATAATCTTATAGCCTGATCTTTACTACCTTCAACCTGCAGAAGCACATCCTTTACCTGTATCATGCTTCTCAAAGTACCTGAGAACCTTTCATGCTTATGTATTTCCCATATGAGTCTTGGACCAATAACATAGGCTTTGTTCCAAAGGGTCCAAAGATCCCCCTTATCCTGCTGAAATTTCCATAGCCGGGATGCTATTAAAGCATTATTCCAAGCTTTCAAATCCTTGATACCAAACCCTCCCTCATCCCAAGGCAAACAAATGCTATCCCAACTCTTTAAAACCAACCCCTTCCTTTGATTAGAGCCTGTCCAAAAGAAATTACGGCACATTCTAATAATCTTTTCCATAACATTGCTTGGAATTATAGCATTAGAAGACCAAAAATTCATAATTCCTGTAATGACCGAGTTAATAAGTTCAATCCTGCCAGCAAAAGTAAAACTACAAGAGGACCACCTTCCCCCAATCTCCTGAATCTTGCTCAACAACCCAGCATAATGTTCCATTCTATTAACAACATCATTCAAAGGGAGCCCTAAGTACCTACAAGGAAATGAACCTTGCTTGAATCCTGTCTGTATGAAAATGAGGTCCTTAACTTCAGCTGCAACACCTCCAAAATAAATTTCAGTTTTATCCTTGTTAGCCTGCAAACCTGCTACCCCTGCAAATCTGTCTAAAGCACTAGTTGCAGCTTCAACAGAAGGTAAATCCCCCCTCATGAAGATCATTAAGTCATCAGCAAAAATCAAATGGTTAAGTCTTAACTGTCTGCATTTAGGATGAAAAGAGACTTGTTTGCCCTGATCAATACACCTGAGAATTCTAGACAACATCTCCATGCTAAGAACAAAAAGGTAAGGAGACAATGGATCACCTTGCCTAATTCCCCCTTTACCTTTAAAAAAACCATGAACAACCCATTAACTTTTAAAGAAAACCACGATCCCTGAATGCATTCCAAGATCCAACCAATGAACTTGGGAGGAAAATTAAGCCCTTTCAGCATACCCCTAATGAATTTCCACTGAACAGAGTCAAATGCCTTCCTCAAATCAACTTTCATAAGACACCTGGGAGTCAAATACTTCCTACTATATCCCTTAATCAGAGATTGAGAAAGTGCAATATTATCCTGAATACTCCTCCCTTTGATAAAAGCACCCTGTTCCCATCCGATCAACTTATCAATTACCAACTTGATCCTATTAGTAAGCAACTTACTAACCACTTTATACATTATAGAACAACATGAGATAGGCCTGTAATCAAGCACTGAAGAACAAACCTTCTTTTTAGGGATAAGGGCCAGTAAGGTAGTATTAGCTTGCTTAATCATTTTAGACTTCTCAAAGAACTCCATCACAGCAGCACAGAAATCCTTCTTGACCAAATTCCAAGAGGATTTGAAGAACCCCGCCGAAAAACCATCAGGACCCGGACTCTTCAAAGAACCCATAGAGAATAAGACTGATTTAATCTCAACTTCAGAAGGCAACTGAAGCATAGCATCCCAATCTGATTGGTCCACAACTCCTCCAGCCCTAAAGAAGAATGAATCCAGGTCAGTAACCTCCACTTCCTGACCCAATAAATGTGTATAATAGTCAATGAATCCCTGAGCACCCAATAAATGTGTATAATAGTCAATGTATTATTATTATTATTATTATTATTATTTATTTTATTTTTTTATTATTATTATGGACTTTTCATTAAACATTAGAACAAATTACAAGAAGTTAGAGGGAAGCCGAGATACTATCTGGGCCCCTACTCCCTTAGCGATTACAAAGCTAATTATTATTATTATTATTATTATTATTATTATTATTATTATTATTATTATTATTATTATTATTATTATTATTATTATTATTATTATTATTATTATTATTATTATTCGAAGTCGTCTTATTATTTATGAAGATTTATGAAGTCGTCTTATAGAGATCTAATATCGTTCGTATTAGATTTCGACTTATTCCGTAACGAGGTATGTATTAATTTCGTCTTAATTAATCTTTTTGTGACCTTCATGCTGTTCAAAAATTTATGTGAATTATGTTTTATTTATGTCATGTTAATAATATGCTAACATGTGGTATCAGAGCTTAAGTTATTGAACTCGTGATTGTCCATTAATTAAGATTATTATTATACATCATATTACTCTGTATTAACGAGTTTGTCTTTCAATTATGATTCTTTTTATTATGTACTCGTATTATGTTTTGGAGTATGCTAATATGGTGTGTGATTATATATCCATGATAAAAGTCTACAACGACGTGTCCACAATTACCAATCTTCAAATTATGGTCACTAAAGCTACTCGGTCATCTATCTCACAAGCAGCATATATATAATGATTGAATTAAGTGCATGTTTTGTAGATAATGTTTCACAATGTTGTACTGAATTAATATATCCTATGTTATGTTGCACATACGTCTCATATATTGCCATAATCCGTGATTTTCAATTATTCAATCATATAATGTTTGAATTGGTAATGAGTTGTAGCTCGTCGTCTCCTGAATTTGTTGTCATGACAAAGATCTTATTATCGATATGAAATTAATGAAAATTTAACTTGAAATTGATATCATCATTGTCTTGATTATTGTGTTAAACTGATTTTGTCATGGTTATATGATTTACTATATACATATTGATTAGTATATAGATTAAAGTTTATAATGTGAAGTGACTTAATATTCTATTCCGTGTTATTTGATGAGTAATCTCATGACAATATGATTATAATATACTCCATATGATTACATGATTTACTGAAATACGTTTTGACCGTATTGTTTTTTATCATTCGATATAATTCAATCATTTGATAAAGAATAATGATTTATTAAGTTATAATTTCATATTTTTCGGTTTTAGATAATGTAAATATGAAATTCTTATGGTTAAATTTCACCACAGTGAATTTACAACTTAAGTTTAATTTTGACTTACTATAGTCATTATATCATTCACATATAAAAATATATATATTTACCCGCAGGTAGATTATATTGCCATGTGTAACATTTTATTTATTTAAATATTTTAGTGACTACCCACAGGAGCACTATTATTAAAGATGTGTTCTTTTGCATATTGAAGCCTTATTATTTATATTGTCTTATTTTATCACAGCTAAAATGTACCTAACCAAGTGCAATCTTATGATAACTCTGTTGTTGAGCTTAATGGAACGAATAAACTACTCTGAATGAAAAGAGTAATTAATTTAGGTTCACCTTGTGGTTGATGAAATTGGATACTTATCTTCGCAAAGACAAGCCGACTGACTTAACTTCTGAAAGTACTGCTCAAATTCAATATCTTTCGATGAATCTTGGGAGAGATCTGACAGATTATGCACTTTTATTCTTATGTTGGATAATTCGAACCAACATTAAGACTTAAGTAATCATTGTATGGACTGAAACAAGCATTGAAACAATGGTACTTAAAGTTCGATAAAATCATTACTGATTTTAAATAATATATCGTTGATCTTTGCATAAATCTCAAGATCAGTGGGAGTAAGTTCATATATTTGATTTTGTATGGAGATGATATTTTATTAGCCAGTAACGATCTTGGTTTTTCACATAAAACTAAGACTTATGTCTTAAATGGCTAAATAAAGAATATCCTTATGCATCTCTGGTTGGGAACATAATGTATGCTCAGGTAAACCTGACATTATTTAGGCTCACATATAGAAACTTAGATCACCCACAGCCCACAAGTGACTGATTATTCTGATTCAGATTTTGGGGAGGTTATGACATAAAGCATTGTACTCACAATTGCTTTATATCTTCACCATGAAAGCTGAATATGTGAGTTTTTATGAGGCTTTAATATTGGGAGCATGATTGCGTAATTGCCGTGATAATAATGAAATTACAATCTTTTTCTAGCTCCATGAATGATATTATATCTAAGGGATCAAAACACATGAACCTTAAATATCTTTACTGATGCAAGATGTACGTTATATTATGAAAATTATTGAGATCTCCTTAACAATCTTATTACACTTACTATATGATATATATTATTCTATTTTCCAATGTGTATACAATTATTATTGGATAAATGATAACTGATAGTCTTTTTAGACATTATGGGACCATTACGTTAAACTCCACTTATGGCCTATCTGTTCAATTCGTTGATGTAGTGATACATGGAGGTAAACATGTTGCAGATTAACGATTGCATCAGTCAAGGTGCTTATGAACATCGATTTAAAATATATGTTTTAGCATAGTATGCGCAACTTATATATTCTCTAACGAACATTATAGATGTTCCAATCGACCAAGTGGAAGATTGTAAGAATATTTTATGCTATAATAATATTACGTGATATGTAATATATCTTTCCTATTATTATGCTAATATTTCTTCTGTAACAATCCAGATTTTCCAGACTTTATAAATAAGACTATAATAGGAAACAGCGGAAGACATGATACATATCCGAGTCATTACTATTCTCAACTAATTAGATTACTTTACAATAATTATGAAAGTACTTAAATATTACATTTAATTATAACAATTTTATGAAGAATAGAAATACATTTGTGTCCCATCTTGAGCTATCTCCAACCTTTCCCGTCTGAGGAGTGGTCAGTCTCCCTTAATCTGACGATTATAATATTTTAAAAGAATTTCATAGAACAACAAATCGTCAGGTGGGTAAATTATCAAAATTTAATAAAAATAAAATATTAAATCAAACACAGATCAAATAGCATTACACAAAAACACATCCGATAACACATAATTTTTAGAAACCGTAAGAAAGCTTTTTAAGTGCCGTATTATTTTTAGAAAAGTTTTATCACGATATACCGGCCAATCATTGTACAAGTTTCGAATAAGTTTCGTATTTGATACTTGTACAATAATAATATATCGTCAATCACACCGATACCAGGGGGCTTACATTATTACCCCTGTTTACCGTGGTGACATAAATACGTTTAAAACAAAATTCGTCCTCTCATCTCCAGGGTCGAATGCCGGTACGTGGGGTTGTTACCCGCACAATGGACTACTGACCACCCGGCTGGTTATCCCCGCAGCCACGCTCCAATCGTCGACTCACGGAAACCCGGGTGCGATCCACCTAACACGTACGGGACTGATCAGGTGCCCACCTAAAGTATGGCCACACTCCCGCCTACTCTCGAGTCAATGTCAGCACAGCCAAAGACCCTTCGTACGCTACGGACGGTTTTATACGGTTAAGCTAAGCACTATTCTTCCAAGTTATCTCGTACACAATAGAGACAACCTGCTTTCCCGCTCAAAGAGATTTCGAATTAAGTCCTAAAAATGCCCAATAAAATATACAACTATTTGAAATACATTTCGAAAATATTATGTGTTATCCAACTCGAATTCCAGAAAAATTTTCTTTTCTTGAAATTAGATACGGAGTAACAATAAATTAGCCAAGTAGCACGTAGTCAAATAAAGGTCTCCTTATGGGGTTGTCGCGTCCCTATTCGTAGGCCGGGATTTGGTTAACGAACTTGGTTGATAAATTAAATGATTATATGACCATTCAACGGAGTTTAGCCAAGTTTTAATCAATTAATCTAAGGAATGGTTTTCAGTCCCCTGAGTAGTCAATTTATGTAGATTTAGCAATATCGTGAGTCAGACCTAAACGTTTGCCATGGTCTTAAAATTCTAATCTATTCGTGATAAATAAGCTAGGTCTTTTAATATTAAATTATTTGGGTATCATTGGTCATGTCCCTAAATCACAAAATTTAGTTCATAGAAAATAACAAGTAGGAATTATTTCAACCATAATATTCAATTTTTAGTAATAATTTATAATAACATCCAATCCAATCAAATAGAGTCATCAAACACATTTAAGATGATAATAATAAAAATAGTCTTAAGGGCCGATTTTTATGAATTTTCTTAAAACACCAAAAAAAACAGTTTCAGAATAGGTACTCTTAGGGATATTTTAATTAACATAATCATCTCCTATGTAATGATTCAAAATAAAAATAAGATATTTGTCTAACTAATCTTATTAACAATACAACTTGACATAGCCTTCTCAAATATTGGTCGTCATAAGTTAAGATTCATAACTTATGAGACGATTTTATGATATCCAAAATTAAGCTAATGATAGGTATTTAAAATTAGATAGTTAACTATACATGCAACATGACACAACATTTATTAAATAAGAAAGTCATCATAAATAATTTCCTTTGTCTGAGATAATACTGTTATATATTTATTTTTTTGTAAAAATTACTCACTTAAACACATGTCTCGTCCCACCCACCATTCACCAAAACTTTGAATTTAAAAAAAAGAACCATTTATCAAAACTACCCAAGTTCTTAACGGATGACCTTACCGCTTGTTGGGCCGATTTAGTGTCAATCCGGTTTGATACTAGGCGACGGATTCGACACCACACTCTACTACTCAAATATTGGATAAAAACTTTACCCTAAACTAACTTTCAAACAAAATAAATATCATAAACATTCACATCACTACAAATGACATGCAATTATATTATCATCCAAAAATCACACATGCATCACTTTATATATGTTCATATTATCACAGTTAACAAGTAAATGGTTTTTAAAAGATTCTCATGTTTTTGAAAACGATTTAAAAAGGGTTTGACGATTTACCCACCCTAAAAGAGATTCTGCCAATCTTGATCGGAATAGACGACTTTGTTCAGATGATCCTGTTAAAGTGATTTCGTCCTCCACTTCATGGGGACTGGGTCTTGAGACAATGATTCCATCGGATCGAAAAGAAACCAAATTTGACCTCCCATGTCCTTCCTCACGACAAATACACCACCTAAAACAACTCATAAATTTCACCACTAATAATAATAGTTCAATTATATTTGGTTTTAAGTGAATCTTAGATTGAAATTCGTTTTGTTAACCAAAATAACTTCATAGATAATCGACATGCATGGTGAATTTCTTACTAAAATTTTAAATCTGAGGATTACTGAAAGATTAATTTATTTATGCAAGGAAGAAGAATAAAATTATATATACACTTTATTAAAATTAGCTAATGAACTTCAAGAGGAAACAAAATGATTAAAATTAGGATATTAAGTGTGATTACTGTTCGGGCCAAAAATTTGCGCCTACGGAATGCAACGTCGCATGCTACGAGTGGACGGTCAAAAGGTCAAAGGTCGGAAGGTCAAAGACGATGGTCAAAAACCGAGGGTCAAAGGTCAGAGTCAAAAAGCGAGGGTCAAAGGTCAAAGTCAAGAGCCGAGGGTCAAAGGTCAAAGGTCAAAGGACAAAGGTCAAAGATCGGAAGGACAAAAGACGATAGCCAAAAGTCGAAAGTCAAAGACTGAAAGACGGAAGTAAAAATAATCGAAAGACGTCAAATTAAACAAACCCGGTATGATACACAATAATGGGTCAATGAAGCATGAAGTAAATGAAACAGTGGGCCAATTGATCAAGAAGGCCCAACACATGGAGGATGAAACTCAGCCAACACTAAGAAAGGGGAGGCAGCAGCCACTCCTACAAACCTGGAAACCCTCCTGCAGACCAGGACAGAATCCAGGAGAAGAATGTAACGGCTGAAGGAGAGTTAAAGCCCCAGATCTCAGGCAATAAAGAGGGGATTAAATGCCAAGATTCTGGTGGAGAAGAAGGGCAACGGCTACAGAAGACAACAGCATATAAGCACGCACAAACCGTATTCATCATCATTCAACCCACAATCAACACACAAAAAACTCCGAGCAAAACATCACGACAAAATACTCATAGACAATTGTAGTACCAATACTCAAACTTGTATCTCTTTCTTACTCATTTTTGACTATAGTGAAACTTTGGTGGGATTCCGAAACCCCCCACAGTTTTTCCCACATCGGGTTTTCCGCGTCACCAAAACTTTATGTGTCGTCCATTTTCTTTCATTGTTCTTTGCTCGTTAGGTTCGTCCCGATTCCGTTGACCCATAGTTATAGGAAGATCGCTTTAACCCGCAACCGAAATCGTAGACCCTGTAAATTTTTACCAAAACAATTACCTCGGTTCATTGTTACCGAGATGACTAAGAGAGGGGACTCTTTATTTGATTCTTGCATGTCCACCGTAAATTGGCATTACAAGGTTGATCCTCTTCATTTCATATTTTTATTTTTTTTTATTTTTTTTTATGTGGTTTGTTTTGAGGTAAAAAGAAGAAAGAGAGTTATGAATACTGAGGGTTAGTTAAGAAGGGGGGTATGAGGCAATCTTCAATCATAAATGGGGGATTAAAAGGGTTAAGTCATGTGAGCAGAGTTTGGGGCATGAAGGAGTATCGGGGTAGGCCCAATTTCGGGTCCAGTTCTATATACTGTCTCATAATTGACTCGGTTTTATGATGTACGAAATACAATATTCGATTTTCAATACAATTGTGAAAATACGACGAATAATTTTTTTAAAACCGTAAAACATTTAGGTTAAAATTGGGACGACGAACCCAAATAAATTTATAATACGAGTGGTGTAACAGGTAAGTCTCGACTAATTAATTAATTAGACGGGTCACAAGTTAATATAAATTTTGTATTATCGGAATACTAACGGGAAGATGTATTATCTTAGCATGCGAAAGAAGGGACGTTGTCAAACGAGTTTGAGACAAGGAAAATATTTAAATAATTTGAGATGAACTTATGACGAGTAATATAAATATAGGATAAATAAGACATATTATATGGTTGTTTCTTTACGAACGTATTTTATAAGATATATAAAATATAATATAACAACATTTAGGTTGAAACTATACGTTTACTTATAATCCTTTTAAATTATAGTCTATAAATAGTAGAAAATATTTACTAAGGAATGGTTTGATCTAAATGTCGTTAAGTGAAACGTAGGGTTAGGATGGTAGAGGACCTTATGCAGGGAGTACTCCTTTCAACTTTTCTTCTCCTGTCTGTAACCCTCTTGCAGGAACAGTCAGCACAGCAGATCAGCAGTATCAGGAACTGAAGGAACTAAGAGACTTGATTAACAAAATTCCTTGAATGCCACGCCCCCTGGAAAGAGCAGCTAGAGACAGCTACGCAGACTCACCCTTCATCGGCGATCTAGCGAGTGTTGCTGTACCCAAGGGCTTCACACCACCAGCCATGACGCTTTATGATGGCACTGCAGACCCCCTAGATCACATCAACCAATACAAACAGAAGATGATGGTGGTGACCGCTACGGGGCCCCTGAAGGAAGCCTACATGTGCAAGGGGTTTGGCTCCACTCTGTCAGGAGCAGCCCTCCATTGGTTCGTCGGTCTACCTAACCGAAGCATCACCTCCTTCACTGACCTGGTCAATGCCTTCAACCAGGAATTCGCCAGCAGCAGGTAACCAGAAAAGCAGACCAGTGATTTGCATCGGGTGGTGCAGAAGTTCGAAGAATCCACACGCGGCTTCCTCAACAGATTTAACAAGGAGAAAGTAACCATCCCCAGATGTGATGTACCACCGCCATAGAAGCCTTCCGCCAAGGGCTCCACCAAGATTCAGACCTCTATAAGGACCTCACAAAGTACCCACGTGCCACATTCGAGGATGTGCAGACCAAGGCGATGACAGCCATCACGCTAGAAGAAGATTCAGGCCCCAGAAGGGCTGCGTATGGTTATGAGCATGTCACCAGAAAGGCGCCAGCAGAAAAGAGGGGTGAAAGATCAAAGCCCTATGACAGGAACGTGAGCAAGGTTTCCGAGGAGAAAGACTAGAAGGACAATCCAGGATTGCCACCCAAAGTAAGTGAGTATGGGTTCTCTACCAACCTTGATGGGGTACTCAAGGCTCTAAGGGAGTTAGGGCGCAGAGTCAGGTGGCCCAGGAGACAGGAGTACACCAATGACTGAAGAGACGCCAGCAAGAGGTGCGAATTCCACGACGACATTGGACACCATACCGATGAGTGCGTCTAGCTCAGGAGGGAGGTTAAGTTCCAGTATGATCAGGGGAATCTGGACCACCTCGTGTCTAGAAACTCCAGCAGGATAAATGCAACAGACCAAGTATTGCCTTCTCCACCTCCAGTATGTACCAGAATTGTCAATGTTATCACAGGAGGATCGGAATTATGCGGGTTGACCTACTCAGCAGCCAAGAGGCATGCTTCCCAGACCAGAGGAGACAGATCAGAGCACTCCTTCAGAATCAGCTGCAAGGATCTTCCAGCCGTCACCTTTGACGAAACTGATGCTACAAGAAGATCAGTGGAGATCAGGAGGAGGCGAAAGGCTGCTACAAGGTGGCTCTCAAGAAAACCGCAAGTCCTCCAGCATAGCAATTAAAGAGCATTCACCTGCCTCTACAGGGGTATGTCGAACCACCTCAGGCGGAGATAGATGAAGTCAACTTGGACAAACAACACCCGGAGCGGAAAGTGCTAATTGGATCCGAGTGCACAGGTAGTATCCGCCAAAACCCCATTGAATTATTAAAAACTAACATGGATTGTTTTACTTGGTCGCATGATGATATGGTAGGTATAGATCCGAGCGTTATCACCCACAGGCTAAGCGTGGATCCAAACTACAAACCAGTCCAGCAGAAGAGAAGGAAGTTTGCCCCAGAAACAAATCAAGTCATAAATCAGGAGGTAGACAACCTGCTGGCTGCTGGAAAAATCAGAGAGGTGAAGTATCCAGAGTGGCTGTCTAATGTGGTGGTGGTCCCAAAGAAGAATGGCAAGTGGAGGGTATGCGTTGACTTTACCGACTTAAACAAGGCATGCCCAAAAGATCCATTTCCTCTGCCGCACATAGATGCCATGGTGGATGCTACAGCAGGCCACGAGATGTTAACCTTTCTTGATGCATGAAGTGGATACAACCAGATGTAGATGCATCCAGCAGAGGAGAAGACAGCCTTCAGGTCTGAGAGAGGTATATATTGTTACAACGTAATGCCTTTTTGTTTGAAGAATGCAGGGTCCACCTACCAGAGAGTAGTCAATAAGATGATCAAGAAACAAATTGGGGACACGATGGAGGTATATATTGACGACATGGTCGTCAAGTCAAAGCAAGCTTCACAACATACAACGCACTTGGAACACACCTTCAACACCTTGAGGGAATACAAGATGAAGTTGAATCCTTCAAAGTGCACGTTTGGAGTGTCGTGTTGGAAGTTTCTGGGGTATATGGTCACCCAGAGGGGAATCGAAGCTAGCACGGAGCAGATCAAAGCCATCCTTCAGCTGGAATCCCCTCAGAAACCTAAGGACGTCCAACGCCTGACCGGGAGAATCGCTGCTCTGAACAGATTCATATCCAGGTCCTCAGATAGATGCAGATTGTTCTATGATATACTGAAGAAGGCCCAAAGGTTTGATTGGACAGCAGAGCACGAGAAGGCGTTCAGCGAGCTGAAGCACTACCTCAGCACTCCACCTCTGCTGTCAAAACCAGAACCTAGAGAACAACTCCTCCTGTATCTGTCAGTGACAGAGGTAACACTCAGCGCGGTGTTAGTACGTGAGCACGAAGGAGCACAGCACCCGGTATATTATGTCAGCATGTCTCTGCTTCCTGCAGAGACCAGGTACACGTCCCTAGAAAAACTCGTACTTGCACTTGTTACAGCGTCTTATAAACTTCGATCTTATTTTGAATCGCACGCTATTTCCGTAATAACAAATTATCCACTAAAAACTATTATGAGAAAACCTGAGTTATCAGGAAGAATGGCCAAGTGGTCTATACACTTGAGCGGCTTCGACCTGAAGTTTGTCCCAGAACTGCGATAAAGTCCCAGGCGTTAGCAGACTTCGTATCCGACTTTAGCCCAGCACTGCAGACCCAGGCCGGGAAAGACATCCTCCTCCTTGAGGAGGACAACGGCGAACAGGTGTGGAAGCTAAATGTAGATGGCGCCTTCAACATGCGAGGATCTGGAGTAGGATTAGTTCTTAAGTCTCCTCAGGGGGATCTCGTAGTCCAAGCAGTACGGTGCGAGTTCCGGTCAACAAACAACGAGGCAGAATATGAAGCTCTAATCTTAGGTCTCCAGCTGGCCCTAGACCTCAAAATCAAGCGCCTGGAGGCATATAGTGATTCCCAGTTGATAGTCAATCATGTGACTGGCTCGTATGCGGCAAAAGATTCTAAGATGATGGCCTACCTGGAAGTGGCGAAGGAGCTTTCCCTTAGATTCATAGCCTTCTCAATCAACCAAATCCCAAGGGACCAAAACGTGGAAGCAGACGCCCTACCCACCCTGGGGGCAACCTTCAAACCAGGCGTAGTTTCCACCATACCCATTGTCCATGTACTGGAGCCAGCAGTTTGGAAAGGTACACAGGAACATCAGATGCCGAGGGAGGAGGAAAATTCACCAGACCAGGGGTTGCAGTGGCTGCAGGAAGCAGAAGTCTGCAGCACCTCAGCAGACCAAGAAGAAATCTCCGACTAGAGAAAACTCTACAAAGAATGGCTGCAAAACGATATTCTGCCAGCAGACAAGAAGGAAGCCCGGAGTTTTAGGATGAAAGCGTCCAGGTACACCCTCATTGATGGTGTCATGTTCAAAAGATCAGCCGTTGGACCATACTTGAGGTGCCTGAGTCAGCAGGAGGCAGAGGTGGTTATGCATGACCTCCACAGTGGTGAGTGTGGAAATCATGCAGGGGGCAAAAGTCTATCCAACAAAGCACTCCGCCAAGGTTACTACTGGCCGACAATGCGCAAGGACGCGAGGGAATATGTTAAGAAGTGTGACGCCTACCAGGGACATGCACCAGTCAATCACCAGCCAGCAGAGCCGTTGCACCCAATAATTTCTCCCTGGCCCTTCATCAAGTGGGGGATGGATATTGTTGGCAAGTTACCAAGAGCTCCAGGAAACAAAGTCTCTATGTTGGCCATGACAGACTACTTCTCCAAGTGGATAGAAGTAGAAGCATTCCCTCAGGTGACTGAGAAGCAGGTTATATCCTTCATAAAACGTAACATTATCTGCAAGTTTGGCATTCCTTCAGAGATCATCTGCGACAACGGATCCCAGTTTATTGGCAACAAGATGGAGGCCTACTGCGCCAGGTGGAACATCACACTAAGCAAGTCTACCCCCAGAAACTCTCAGTCTAATGGGCAGGCGGAGTCTAGAAACAAAATTGTGATAGACAACCTGAAGAGAAGGCTAGAGGAGGCAGGGGGCAGATGGGCAGAGAAACTCCCCTTGGTGTTGTGGTCTGATAGAACTACACCCAAGGTGGCTACAGGACAAACACCTTTCAGTTTGGTCTTTGGTGCTGAGGCGGTCATCCCTTCAGAAGTGAGAGTGCCTACCCATAGATATGGATGCATAACCGAAGACAGAAACCAGGTGGAGATGGCGAGCAGCTTGGATACTATAGATGAGCTCAGGACCGGTACTCAAATAAGGATGGCCTCCTACAGACAGACAGTCGCCTGAAGTTACAACAAGAATGTCAAGATCAGAGTCCTGCAGGAAGGAGACTTAGTTCTCAGGAAAGTCTTCCAGAACACCAGAAACCAGCGAGCAGGAAAATTCGCCTACAACTGGAAAGGACCCTACCAAGTGGAGAAGGTGGTTGGAAACGGAGCCTACCGACTCATGACCATGGAAGGGAAAATCATCCAAAAACCATGGAACATTGTACACTTGAAAAAATACTTCTTTTAAAACAGGCCACTGCCGCCAGAAACATTGGTCACTACCGCCAGAAACATGGCATCTATTCTGCCAGATGCACCTCCACCAGAACCCATGTTTAATCTTATCAAACCTTGCAAACGTTTAAACTTTCCCTTCGTCCTTGTAAATGTCATCAAAATTTGATTTTCTTTTGCATCAAAGTTTGATTTTCTTTTTGCATACATCTTCGGAATTTGATTTTTCTTTCTTCATATGTTTTCAAAATTCGATTTTCTTCTGCATAAGTCTTCAAATATCACATCTCCCATTTTCGTCAAATGTCGCCAGTTTTTTCAAAAATTCAGGAAACTGGTAACTAATCTGGTGGAGTGCATAATTTCTTACAGAGGGCGTGCGTCTGTGACTAAGTGCCTACAACCGGGACATTACAGTCTCCTGCGCCACTTAGCACCCACGCAAAGCGTGGCACCTCCGACTGAGTGGGCGAACTAAACCCCAGGCCACCACTATATCAAAGGTCGACCATACAAACATAAGGCATGCATACAACAGAAGGTAGTTATACAAAACTACAACAAATGATTACAATCAAACACAAACAATCACGATCCAAAGCAAACGATTACGACCTTCTATTAAGGCACGAAGTGCCACAAAATACTAACACACTTCGCTCCCCTGAGCAAAGGCAAGGTCACCACATAAATTTTTTGCGATCACTAATAGAAGTTCACATCACGCAGGGTTCACAAGCCGAAGACAAAGTTCAACAAAAGAGGAGTAGCATCACTCCAGCAGATCTTGGTCCGCAGCCTAGAGATTCTCCTCTGGAGGAGTCGGAACTATAGCATATCCTCTTGCAGAAACCTGGATCTCTGATGAACAACAACAGAACCACTCCCAGGATCATCAACGACATCCTCCTGGTCCACACTCTCTTGCCCATCAGCCTCCTGGTCAGCAATGGGGAAGTCAACGGACTCCTTCAGATCCTCCGCCTCCACATCAGAAAGAGCATCTAGGTCAGGCATCACAGGAAATTCCTCATCCAGTCGCTTCTTCTCTACAACCAGATTCCTCCACCTACAATCTGCGAACCAAGTCCAACTCCTTCAGAGAACCTTTTTCTAGCACAGACCTGGGACCAGGAGGTAGCATATGATCCAGAAAAGTCATATCCCCTGCAGACTTACTGAAGCCTTCAGGAAATTTGAGCACCATTCCAGCAGAAACATCGTCAACGAATCTGGGGGCAGAATAAGAGAAAGGCTCAGAAAGATCTGCCACCAGAGGTTCACTTTCTGTAGGAGTAATTTCTGAGAGAGGGGACGGATTACGCCTTCTCCTAGAACCAGCCAAGACAGTAGAAGCGGAACCAACTTTTCACCTGGAGACTACCCTAGTGGCAACGGCCCGCCCTCTAGCAGCCACAACTTGCTCTAGGGTCACACGAGGCTTAGTGGATCCTGAAGGAGGAAGCAAGCGAAAATAAGTACCGTGAAAATCTGAGGTCAGGTAAACTAAGCCATGCATGAACGTATCTTGCCCGAAGACATATCCTCGCCAGACTCTTCTTTTTTTCTCCTTCTGGAGGAGGAAAAGAAGAACCACTTGTGGAAGGATGGAGCAAATTGCGAAATGTCATCTGCTCCGGGTTTAGGCGGAATGGTCGGGGCAAAGAACCAATCATCACGCAAACCGTCTACAATCCAAGCGAACGGAAATTCCCGCCTAAGATGAGCTTAGTCGGAAATTTGGGGGCATTTGTTTGGGCCAAAAAATTGCACCTTCGGAATGCAACGTGGCATGCTACGAGTGGACGGTCAAAAGGTCAAAGGTCGGAAGGTCAAAGACGATGGTCAAAAACCGAGGGTCAAAGGTCAGAGTCAAAAAGCGAGGGTCAAAGGTCAAAGTCAAGAGCCGAGGATCAAAGGTCAAAGGACAAAGGTCAAAGGTCGGAAGGACAAAAGACGATAGCCAAAAGTCGAAAGTCAAAGACTGAAAGACGGAAGTCAAAATAATCGAAAGACGTCAAATTAAACAAACCCGGTATGATACACAATAATGGGTCAATGAAGCATGAAGTAAATGAAACAGTGGGCCAATTGATCAAGAAGGCCCAACACATGGAGGATGAAACTCAGCCAACACTAAGAAAGGGGAGGCAGCAGCCACTCCTACAAACCTGGAAACCCTCCTGCAGACCAGGAGAGAATCCAGGAGAAGAATGTAACGGCTGAAGGAGAGTTAAAGCCCTAGATCTCAGGCAATAAAGAGGGGATTAAATGCCAAGATTCTGGTGGAGAAGAAGGGCAACGGCTACAGAAGACAACAGCATATAAGCACGCACAAACCGTATTCATCATCATTCAACCTACAATCAACACACAAAAAACTCCGAGCAAAACATCACGACAAAATACTCATAGACAATTGTAGTACCAATACTCAAACTTGTATCTCTTTCTTACTCATTTTCGACTATAGTGAAACTTTGGTGGGATTTCGACTTCCCCCACGGTTTTTCCCACATCGGGTTTTCCGCGTCACCAAAACTTTATGTGTCGTCCATTTTCTTTCATTGTTCTTTGCTCGCTAGGTTCGTCCCGATTCCGTTGACCCATAGTTATAGGAAGATCGCTTTAACCCGCAACCGAAATCGTAGACCCTGTAAATTTTTACCAAAACAATTACCTCGGTTCATTGTTACCGATATGACGAAGAGAGGGGACTCTTTATTTGATTCTTGCATGTCCACCGTAAATTGGCATTACAAGGTTGATCCTCTTCATTTCATATTATTAATATTTTTTATTTTTTTATGTGGTTTGTTTTGCAGTAAAAAGAAGAAAAAGAGTTAAGAATACTGAGGGTTGGTTAAGAAGGGGAGTATGAGGCAATCTTCAATCATAAATGGGGGATTAAAAGGGTTAAGTCATGTGAGCAGAATTTGGGGCGTGAAGGAGTATCGGGGTAGGCCCAATTTTGGGTCCAATTCTATATACTGTCTCATAATTGACTCGGTTTTATGATGTACGAAATACAATATTCGATTTTCAATACAATTATGAAAATACAACGAATAATTTTTTTAAAACCGTAAAACATTTAGGTTAAAATTGGGACGACGAACCCAAATAAATTTATAATACGAGTGGTGTAACAGGTAAGTCTCGACTAATTAATTAATTAGTCGGGTCACAAGTTAATATAAATTTTGTATTATCGGAATACTAACAGGAAGATGTATTATCTTAGCATGCGAAAGAAGGGACGTTGTCAAACGAGTTTGAGACAAGGAAAATATTTAAATAGTTTGAGATGAACTTATGATGAGTAATATAAATATAGGATAAATAAGACATATTATATGGTTCTTTCTTTACGAACGTATTTTATAAGATATATAAAATATAATATAACAACATTTAGGTTGAAACTATACGTTTACTTATAATCCTTTTAAATTATAGTCTATAAATAGTAGAAACTATTTACTAAGGAATGGTTTGATTTAAATGTCGTTAAGTGAAACGAAGGGTTAGGATGGTAGAGTGTCGGGTTTGACCCCTGACTTTTTCAACTCAGTTTTTGCCTACTAGCTGTCAGAATTTGTCTCCGACTCCTTCTGCAAAGTTGTAGTACCCACTCTTCTATTCGAAACAAGTATTGGGGTGTGCGAGTGTGATAATTAATGAAAGAGTTAATATCGACTTAAGTTGTCTTTAAGCTGAGCTGAAAAATTTATTATAGATAATAGTAAAATAATATAATTAAATAAATAAAATGACATGCTACAGATTTTGAAAGAAAAGATAAAATGAGAAAATTTGTAGAAATCAAATATGAAATTTCTATTCATCCCACGGAAGGCGGTCTAGTAGTTTCTAAAATACGACAAAATATAACGTAAAATAGGAAAAATTTATAAAATATTGTTAAAAATACGGGGTCTTATATCTTCCCTATAATTGTGGTCTTATTGGAAATCGAATGTGTAAGAGATATGCTATCACAATAATATCAGACTAAATAAGGAGTTTTTCCATATTTACTCAACCTTGATGGAAGGTCGAGATTACCGTAATCGAAAATCCTGATAGGAATCTGGTCCTCTCTCTGCCTATATAATGGAGTCTTCCCCATCAGAAACTTCATGAATGAATAAAAACGTAATGCTAATGCTTGAATAATGAATAAGAGAATAACACACTTATTACGTTATGGGACAAGAGGGAGAAACCATACTATTAATTATGAACCGACCTATTATTATCATTTGAATATCATATGAAGACGTATTATTATTATTATTATTATTATTATTATTATTATTATTATTATTATTATTATTATTATTATTATTATTATTCGAAGTCGTCTTATTATTTATGAAGATTTATGAAGTCGTCTTATAAAGATCTAATATCGGCCGTATTAGATTTCGACTTATTCCGTAACGAGGTATGTATTAATTTCGTCTTAGTTAATCTTTTTGTGACCTTCATGTTTTTCAAAGATTTATGGGAATTATGTTTTACTTATGTCATGTTAATAATATGCAAATGTTTCTCCTTCGCTCATCTCAGTTCTGCCTTTAGGCTCCTCCTTCCGGCGGCTATTTCATTCCGTCTGTGTTGCTCATCATTCGCGCTTCTCCTTCCTAATTCCCACCCATATGACGCAATTAATGTAGATGTTACTGTCTCAGGTAGTTTCTCCTTCATCTCAATTCACCCTAGCTTAATTTTAGGGTTATTGCTTTACTCGTTAATCTGCCGAAAGATTGAAACTTTATTCATTCCAATTGATTATTTGATAGACTTGAGATTTACCAGTTTTTTGTCACTAATTTAGGGTTTTAAATTTGTTCCAAGCTGAAAAACGAATTGTAACTTAGAGTTTATGACAATTTGATAGTGTTTTGTTGCTAATTACTTTGAAAAGGTCAAAACTTTAATGTGTCGAGTACTCGAGAAAGATTGAAACTTTAATCAATATTATCCTGTTCAGATAAATGGGACATGTTTATGTCAGTTTGTAGTCATTTTGTGTACTATCTTTTAAGTTTATGTAAAGACCAGCTATTTTGTGCACTCTTAAATTTCCTCTTTACTGGTCTGATATATATGGTAAATTCATTTCTTACATGGGCAATTTACCTTGTCTTTAGTTCTGTGAATGACTTGTACAAGTCGTTCTAAATAGCCCTTTGGTATGCCTCGTAAATTGTCAGACTTATAGAGTTATAGCCTTATAGGTAATGTCTTGAAGACACTAAAGTGATGATGTTATATGTGCTTAACTCTTTTAATTCTTTCTACAACCTGAAGGAGCCATGATGAGTGAATAAAACTTAAAAAACAGAAACAAACAGCTCTAACCCAAGAAGCGGAAAAACATTAATTTCATATATAAATAAAGATAAAGATTAAATTTTTATCGTCAATCTTTGGGAGTATTTTCTTTCATTTTCCCTTGCATCCTTCATAGTGTATCTTTATTAAGTCACTGGGGTAATATATTACATACTCATACATTGCCAAAGAAGTCTTAATAGGAAACTCCTAAGTTAGTATCTTCTTTACAATCCCCTCTTTACGAGGTAAATTCTTTTGTACCTTTTGAAATTGGTTACTACGCAGACTTCTTGATAGTCATGGATACCGATGGAATCCATCTGGTGACATAGTTCTAAATTATTATTATTCCCCTGTTTACTTATTATGGTGTGTTTATATTCGTCCATTTTAGTGTCTTTGCTTACTGAGGTTAGTCATTCTCATCCACTTTTCTCTTCCAAGCTTCTGCTTTTGTTGTATTTCTTCATCCTATATGTATTGCATAACCATACTTTCTTCGCATTTTTTTCAGGTCTAAGTTGTGAATTTAGTACAATCGTTGTTTCGTTGCTGATTGACTGTGTCGAAAAATGCTCGAAATGAGGTTATGTTTTAGAATCAAATATCTTAGGGCCTGTAGTCCATTTCAACATAGTTATGTTATCTCAGAGAAGTTAATTAAGGATGTGGGCTTGTAACATATTTAGTTAGTATAGTATGGAGTTTTGCATCTGAAGTGGGATTATACAGTATATCGATGTGCATGTATACTTACCAATTTGTATTTTAGCTTGATATTTTTTTTGTTCCTTAAATACGTAGGGACTCTTACTTGAGCGCAATTATAAGGATGTCGTTGTCATAGTTCAAGAGGTTGCTCAGGTTAATATGCAATTTGTAGACACCCGCATTTTGACCGCCAGGTATCTATGGCAGTTTCCCAAAAACACCCGATGATGATCGGACGCTAACGTGTCTCTACGCGCTCGGATACGGGCTCAAATCCATTAATCGCTGGCTAACACACTTATGGAGTACAAATCTCACCAAACGGACCTCAAATCCAGGCCCAGTGGATCATTCCGAGTCAAACAAGACTAATTTGGGCCAAAACCGACTTTTCACGATTGGGCCAACCCCGGTCAAAGTCGCTTCCGAGACACACAAAACAACCCATCAATCATCAAAAGTCCAACTCAAACACAAAACCCATTAAAGTCAAGGTCACGGTCCAAAGTCAACGGACCTGCGCGACCCAGTTGGGCCACTCGATCGAGTGACCCACCCACTCGATCGAGTGGGCTTGTTTCAAGCCCGACGGCTGGCATCATGGGCCACTCGACCGAGTTGGCCCTCTACTCGGTCAAGTAACCCTAAACCGGGTACCCTAGCTTGCCTATATAAACAACCCCCATGCAACAACATGAGACATCATTTTACAACCCTAAAAATCTTTTTACAATTCTAATACATCCTAAGAGCAATCCTACGCTACATCCTTTACAAACCCTAGACAAACCCTAGGAAAATCGACATTAGCAAACCCTGAACCTAGTTTTAGGAATTCAACCCGAGCCACCACAACTTAGCCTCCATACACCTCGAAGACTCCCGTGTTGTAGCCGCGTTTACGAGCCTTATTCCGAGAAAAGAACATGTAGGTTGAGGGTGACAAAACCTCTTTCTTCTTCTCTTTTTCCTCTCGTCGTCCATCTTCTTTTTATCATCTTTTTCTTCCGTTTTTTTTATTTATTTTATCTTATCGTTATTATCGCATCCTAATATCACTAATATCGATAGTATTAACATCAAAACACTAAAATATTTATCGATTTGTGTCGAATAAGAAGGATACCGGGATAAGGAAAACCGCATATACAAGTGTACTGCACACGCGTCGTCGGTCGCTTATCCCGGTACCCCGATTATTTGATTATTGAGATAAATCAACTTAAACAACCATTCGCTTTTATTTCTCGTTATCATCATCATCAATTTTGCATCCATCAATTTCTTTAAACATCAGTTTTAACAAGGGTCGAAACCCGTTGACACGGATCCGACATCACAATCCCTAGGGATTTATTTCGATGTCGGAGAAGTCGAGGGAATCGAGTTTTTTTATTTATTTATTCAAGTAAAGCATCGATTTTGGATTCGATACCAATTCCATAATTGGATATCGAATCTAACAATCAAGTCATATGAATTAATTAGCGTGATTTGTTCATATCACGATAATTGATTTAAAACGACTAAATCAATTTATCTTTTTTTTCTTTTTTTATTTTACTCTAATATTCTATATCGATTCAAATAATTGAATATGGGATATAACGAGTATTCAAAATTAGAATCGAGTATAAATTCAACAATATTTATATTCGGTTCAACAAATTCGCGATTTATAAAAAACCAAGTCGAACATAAATTGTGCAATATTTATGTCCAATTCGGTAAAACCGTCGAATTATCAAAAATCAAAAGCAATTTCAAAATCAATAATTAAATTGCAAACGAACCAAGTTCGTACAGGTGCCACTCGACCGAGTGCCTTAGTCACTCGATCGAGTGACACCTCAAAATCAAGTCAGAATGCTAATTACGATCACCACTCGATCGAGTCTCACAGTGACTCGGTCGAGTGGCCATGTACTCGACCGAGTTGGTCAATAACTCAGTCGAGTATGGTCCATAACGCAAAACAGAATCGCTTTTTACAGGCCTACTCGATCGAGTCCATCGACCACTCGATCGAGTAGCCCCATGATGACTAAAACGTGAGTCGTACATTATTCTATTTTTCAAAACACGATAGTATTTTACGACTTAGGTCAACATGTGCATAATTAATCACGTGTATACTATCTTTTCAAATCATGCATCCTCATATTTGCATCCTTTCAACTCAATTCATCATTTGCACAAACCGTTATTATTCGTTATATCGTTATACCGTTACTAACGCGTTTTTTGTTTCTTTTGTCAATTTAATCATTATTCGTTTATTATACTAAATGAACCCGCATGCTAAAATTCCACTTTGACGTAGAATTAATTGCATTAAATTGACTTAGAAACCCGTTTCCATTCCATTCACATGTTTAGGGAAAATAAATCTTTGCATATCATTTTCCCGTTTTACTAACGCGCTTATTGTAAGTCATTCGAATTCTTAGTAGAGGCCGCTAAAGTGCGGGCGGGGTTGGGTGTCCTTTGTGGGCTTCCCAACACGTACCCTCACCCCTTACTCAGAACCACGGTTTCCGGATGCCCGAAACCGTTGGCGCACGAGAGTCATTCCATACACGATATCCGATAATGTCGGTATCGGTATCGCAATGCAAAGGGACGAGCCCAATAAACTCTGACATCGGAAATGGGCCGTATTTTGTATACGGCCCACTACGACATAGAGTGGGCTCGAACGGTTCCGAATAACCATAAAATTCGGTGGCGACTCCACATAGACCTAAATTTAAATTCGATCCTTCTCATATGGAGATTTATTCACCTACCCAAACCCGTGCATGGCCGCGTCGAGGTGGACCTATATCATGTCCACAATTTGGCGACTCCGCTGGGGATTAACTGATGCGTGACATACCATCGGCATCCTCAGGGTGAGACTCGAATAGAAATCGTTTGACAAATACAATACGCGTTTTAGTTCTACGGTTCATGCATAACCCATATTTTCCCGGGCCGGTACTCGCGACCGACGTCCCACTATACCGTCGATGTACTCCAATATGGATATGTTGAAAGGTGTCCATAGTCGATTCGAGTGGGTTTCGCGGCATGTTCTAAGATCAACTCGACTTAGGAAGTCCGTCCCGATCAACGTCTAGACTATGTACACTGGTATAGACCCCCTATAGACCGACTGAGACTTAGTATAGAGCATACATGGCGTCGTTATAATGCTTGTGTGACTACGTGCTACTTGGTTTCCGAGTCGTTTTCAAAAACCGTCTTTTCTCAAAGATTGCATCTTTTTCAAACTATTCAATTTCAAGACCCGGGACACATACCGAATTTAGGACTTATGATTTTACTCAAAATAGCCTATTTTCTAGATGGTATGCTGCCCAATTCAAAACTCGAAAATACTTTCGAACTTTCAAAACCCGCGGCCCAATAACTTTTTCGTTTTTTTCGGAAATTGGGCCCTCAAACCGAGTTTTCTCGGACTTTTTCAAAAACAAAACATCAATTTCCAAAACCTTCCACTTCTAGGACTTCCCGTATTTAGCAGTGTCGGGTCGTGTCTTAAGTTGTCAAAGTAAATAGCGTCGAAACTCCGTCGATCTTACATCACGAGTTTCTTCCCCTTCCCAGTTCGCCTTATTAGACTAAGGCAAGGCCCACCTACGTAGGACAAACCCCTACAAAGGAGGGTCCGTCAACACGATCGAGTCTAAAGACTGGGGATGTCTCACGTGAACCTTCCTTCGAACAGGACTAGGCCCACTCGCCAAATCCTAAGGAAGGCCCACCTTTCGCAAGTCACCCGTCTAGGTGTCTTTTCCGAGTCATTTCCCTTTTTAGTCTTGTTCGGGATGTACTTTCTATTTCGGGATTTTCGGCTAGTTTCTGATTACGTGGTGTTCTTACAGACAGGCCACCCGTGACTAGACATCAACGCAAGATGGACGAATTGAAAGATGCTCTCGCCAAGCTCGAGACTCAACTAACTTCCATCCAGGCTAACCAAACAACGTTAGCCACCCGACTGAGCGGCGTAGAGAAGACGGCCCCTTTTGAAGGATCCGAGCCCAATGGGCCCATGGTCGAGCTGGTCAGTATTGTTCGTAGGATCGAGGAACAAGTCTCCCTATCGACGAACAACTCGATCCACACCGAGAATGCTCGTATTTATTCACCTTTAGATAACGAGCTTCCCGCTAACCTCAACTTAACGGGACTTCCTATGTTTGAGGGTACCGAAGACCCGGTCCACCACATCCGGGCTTTCAAAGACTTCATGGCGGTAAAGGGGGTGAAGTCAACTATGTTCAAGCACTTGTTCCCTTCTTCCCTGGAGAAACACCCTAAGGCCTGGTTCTACAGGCTCGACCCCAAGAAATACAAGACTTGGGATGATGTGGCGACCGAATTTGCTCGGAACTACGCTAATAACACCGAAATCTAGACTACAATGCGTACTCTGGAGGTGATGGCCCAAGAGCCCAAAGAAGGATTCACAAAATACCTGCAAAGGTGGAGGGCCGAGAGTGTGAAGCTGGTCGACAAGCCCGGCGAGAAGGCTCTAGTGGAAGCCTTCGTCAAAAATCTACTCCCATCCTACCGGGTCCATCTCCGGTATGCTATTATCCCAAACTTTGCTGTCCTTACTGAAATGGGCACAAGGATAGAAGATGATCTAAGGTTAGAGAGCCTGACTAAGGCCTCTACCAAAGGCTATCAAGGGGCTAGTTCGTCCACAAACAAGCCCGTACCTGCAGCTGCAACCCGCAGCATCTTCGACGAGGTAAATCTGCTCGACACCTCAACCAAAAAGAATATACCAAATCGGGTATTCACAGATATAGGGACTACCTATACCTATGCCTTACAAAGGCTATCTTCAAAGGGTCTGATTCAACCAATAGGCCCAACTCCAGAGCCTCCAGTAGAGAAGAGGCCCAAATACTACAATGCTCAAGCCTACTGTCAGTATCACCGGGGCAACGGACATGATACTGAAAAATGTTGGAAGTTAAAGCATTTAATCCAAGATATTATCGAGAGCGGGAAAGTCCCGTTGCCCGGAGACAAGCCGAGCAACAAAGAAAACCCGTTCAGCGCCCATGCCATATTCACAGGGGAGGTAATTGATTGTTCTCACCTCATTTCTCCTTTTATCCCACAAATCAATGGGATATGGTTCGATGACGAGGACGATGTATACTTAGCCAAGGGGGAGGCTGTCCCCATCACCCTTGAAGAGGTCCGAAAAGCCAAATCCAAGGCTTTAGCCACCAACCACCTCGCCACTGCTGGGCGCGCCACTCCTACACCCATCACTGAACCTGCCAGGACGGAATCCACCCTCGAAGAACCAAGCAATGACGCGGCCTTGGTCCAACAAATGAAGAGGGTTCGAGCTGACTTAACCATATGGCAACTACTGGTTAGCTCACAGGCTCATCGAGAAGCACTGACTAAGGCTCTCGATGAAATCAAGGTTGATTCAGAAGCTACCCCCGCTGAAATGGTAGCTACTATCATGCCCTACCTCAAGGGCAAGTCCAAGAACGAGGGCCCACTCATAACCTTCGCCGAATCTGATCTATCGCCATTTGGGCCCAATCACAATCTGGCCCTATACATCACGGTCATCTGCAAAGGTAAGTACCTTCCAATGACCCTTATCGACGATGGATCAGCCGTGAACGTCCTATCCCTAAGGACCGCTAGGGCCCTCGGCATCACTGATGCCGACTATCTCCCGACAGCGTAAACTATTCAGGCTTTCGACAGAAGCCCAAAACCAGTCGCTGGGGCCGTTAAATTAAAGATCGTAACGGGCCCAATCGAAAAGGAGTTGGAATTCCAGGTGATAGATGTCACCTCATCATTCAACCTCTTACTGGGAAGGCCTTGGATCCACGCAGTCAAGGCCGTGTCATCTACCCTCCATCGCAAAGTCAAGATGCCACTTCAAGACGGTATCATAACACTGGAGGCAACACCGATGACCGTGGCTAGCTGCAATGCCACGAGCCGGGCCGAACCACGAGGTTTCGATTTCGTGGGTATGATCGAAGAAGAATATCTTTTCAAGCCCTACTTCGCCCCTAGCATCGACACGATGCTACAAAATCTGGGTCACCTACCCGGAGCTACCTCAAGACCATATCTTCCGGCGGGGAAGATCATTGAGGTCCTAGACAATGCAGAATCCCGACTCGGATTGGGATATACTATAAGCTCGGAGAATGTGGGCCGGGCCTCTGCAATCAAATTTGTCACTCCAGTCTTCGGAGCCATCCAAGTGGGCCTCTACCGACCCACCATCACATATCCCGAGACCAAAATGGCTCGGGAATGCAACTACATCCCCGATGACATATTCACCGTTATCCAGGATGAGTCCGAGAAAAGGGAAAGCGACTCTGAGCCCGTGCTGGGGCTCTTATTTGGAGAAGACAAGACCGTCCCTGCTCCGAAAGATGACTTGGTCAACTTGATCCTCCGCAGCGATCGGTTCGACCCAACCAAGCTCATTACCGAGGTCGGCGCTAACACCGAGACGAGGGCTTGGAGGAAGACTATAAAATGGACCGACAGTCAAGAACGGGTCTACAAGCTAACCGCCGGCGAAGGAGACATGCCGGATACCGAGTCTGAGTCCGAGTCTGAGTCTGAGTCAGAGTCGGAGTCTGAGTCCAGGTTTAGAGAGTCTGGTGCTGGAGTCGAGTCTGTAATCCCTCTTCCCTTAGCCACCGAGGTCTCGGGGTCTGTCCCAAGACCTCTCCCTATCCCGCCACTGACCAAAGATCAGATGGCAGCTCTATTCGAGCTATTTTCAAAATTCACCATTAATAATAATAACGAACACCGTTCTGCTTACGACTTGTCTTATTTCCAAAATTTTCTCAATTTCAAAAATTTCATATGCAATGACATTGACAAACCCGATGAACAGGTACCTCTACCACAACATCTGGTCGAGCAGCTCGAGCAAAGGGAATCCCTAGATCCGGTAATCGAAGAAACCGAGTCCATCAAAGTGGGAACCACTTTAGAGCCCCAGATGCTTAAGTTGGGCCAATCTTTAGATCCAGAGGAGAGACAACAGTTCACGGACCTCCTCCTAGAATTTAAAGACGTCTTTGCATGGTCCTACAAGGACATGCCGGGAAAAGATCGAGAAATAGCTGAACACCGAATAACCATCAAAGATGGGTGCAGACCGGTAAAGCAGAAGCTCAGAAGAATGAAGCCCGAATGGTCTCTTAAAGTCAAAGAAGAGGTCGATAAACAATTCAAAGCAGGCTTTATACAAGTGTCTGAATATCCAGACTGGGTCGTAAACATCGTGCCGGTACCCAAGAAGGACGGCAAGGTGCGGGTATGCGTAGACTTCCGGGACCTAAACAAGGTCAGCCCAAAAGATGATTTTCCGTTACCACACATCGACATTTTGGTGGATAATACGGCCGACCATGCCCTTCTATCATTCATGGACGGGTATGCCGGATACAATCAAATTAAAATGGCAGAGGAGGATATGAGTAAGACTACCTTCATCATACCTTGGGGTACTTACTATTACACCGTAATGCCATTTGGGCTGATTAATGCAGGAGCCACTTATGAACGGACCGCCACCACCTTATTACACGACATGATGCATAAGGAAGTGGAGGTCTATGTGGACGATATGATCGTTAAGTCTAAAGACCGAAGCGGGCACATCACGGCCCTAAGAAAGTTCTTTACTAGACTGCGGAAATACAACATGAGACTAAACCCACAAAAGTGCAGTTTTGGGGTAACGTCAGGCAAATTACTGGGCCATATCGTTAGCCAACGTGGCATCGAGGTCGACCCAGCTAAAATCAAAGCCATTACCGAGATGCAGCCACCTAAGACCGAAAAGAAAATAAGGGGGTTTCTCGGGAAAGTCCAATACATCAGTCGTTTCATTTCGAAGTTAACCATGGTATGTGAGCCCATCTTCAAAAAGCTAAAAATCGGAGAACGGGTACTATGGGACGACAAATGTCAAATGGCTTTTGACAAAATCAAGGAGATCCTGTCTGCTCCGCCGGTACTAATGCCACCTCAACACGGTCTGCCATTGTCGTTATATCTAACAACAACCGAGACAGCCATGGGAGCTATGCTGGCCCAGACAGTCGATTCAGAAAAACGGGCTATTTACTACATCAGTAAAAAGTTCCTCGAGTACGAATGCAAATACACAATGCTCGAAAAGACGTGTTTAGCATTGGTTTGGGCCACTAAAAAGCTCAGACACTACATGCTTAATCACGAGGTACATGTTTTATCCAAAATGGATCCTATCAAGTACCTATTCGAAAAGCCCATCCTCAACGGCAGGATGTCAAGATGGACTTTAATGTTGTCTGAGTTCGACCTCAAGTTTGTACCATTAAAAGCCATCAAAGGCCGGGTAGTTGCCGACTTCCTCGCTGACAGCCCGATATCCGAAGAAAGCCACACCGACGCATGGGTCTTTCCTGATGAAAACATATTCCATACCGATACCGAGACATGGGATTTGTATTTTGATGGAGCATCCAACTTCCGAGGATTTGGGGTCGGAATTTTGTTAATCTCACCCCGAGGGGAACACACTCCCTTATCCATCAAGTTGGACTTTGACGTGACCAACAACGCAGCCGAATACGAAGCATGCATTCACGGGTTGCAAGCCGCTGCTGATTTAGGGGTAACAAACCTCCGGGTCCACGGTGATTCATCACTAGTCATTAACCAAGCACTCCAAAAATGGAAAACTCGGAACGCTAATCTCGTGGCTTACCAAGCACGGGTACGGATTCTACAGAAACAATTCCAGAAGGTGGAATATATCTACCTGCCTCGGGAAGAGAATCAGTTCGCAGATGCACTTTCCAAATTAGCATCTTTACTGAACATCCCGGATCACCTGACCAGCATGCCAATCTGTGTCGAAAGGCGGTCCGAACCAGCATACATCCATGCCATTCAAGATATCGAGATAACTGACCCAGAACCTTGGTATCAAGCCGTCTTAACGTACCTGACAACGGGAGAATATCCTCCGGAAGCTGAAAATCGGGCCAAAAAGGCCCTACGAAGATTAGCAACCCAATTTGTTCGTACTGATGACGGGCAATTATATAAAAAGACGGCGCAGGGGGCTCTCCTCCTATGTATCGACAAAATTCAAGCCGAGAAGGTCATGGCCGAGGTCCACGACGGTGAAAACGGTCCACATATGAACGTCCATATGCTATCCCGTAAAATCATGAGGCTCGGGTACTACTGGAACACCATGGAGATAGACTGTCAGTTATACGTAAGCACTGCCATAACTGTCGGATCTTCGGTAATGTACAACATATGCCATCTTCCCTATTATATACCATGACATCACCATGGCCATTTTCGACATGGGGTATAGACATAATTGGAAAGGTGCATCCTTCCGGGACGGGAGGACATTGCTTTATCTTGGTGGCCATCGACTACTTCACCAAATGGGTAGAAGCCGAGTCATACCGTGTCTTGAACGCCAAGCACGTGGCCAAATTTATCCAGAATAAGATTATATGCCGATACGGGATCCCACACGAATTTATTAGTGATCACGGGACCCACTTTCAAGCTGAAACTACTGCATTACTGGCAAAATACAAAATTCAGAGGCATACGTCTTCACCTTACCGACCCCAAACAAATGGAGCGGTAGAAGCGGCCAACAAAACAATTGTCACCATACTGAAAAAGATGGCTGAGAATTATCGAGACTGGCCCGACAAGATACCATTTGCCTTATGGGGATATCGAACTTCAATCCGCACTGCAACCGGAGCAACTCCATATTACCTGACATATGGAATGGAAGCAGTCCAACCGGTCGAGCTGGAAGTACCATCCCTAAGGATTTTGCTTGAAAGCCAGGTACCCGAAGCGGATTGGGTCCAAGCCTGATACGATTCGCTAGTTCTTTTGGATGAACGGCGGTCCCGGGCCCTCAACAATATTCAAGTATATCAAAAAAGAATCCAACGGGCTTTCAACAAAAGAGTTAGGCCCAGGAAGATCAAAGAAGGAGATTTGGTCCTAAAATCGGTTCGTGCCTTACTACCGGTTGACCCAAGGGGAAAATTCAAACCCAATTGGGCTGGGCCATATTTAGTCAAGAAAATCCTATCGGGAGGAGCGGTGATGCTAACGGACCTGAATGGCAACGAGTTCGTCAACCCGACCAACTTGGACCAGCTGAAGCGCTACTACCCATAAACCCCTATCTCAATGTCATTTGCAAAAATTTATAAAAATTTGTCTTTTTATAAATTTTCAAAATTTCAGACAAGTCAATAAGTTAGAATTAACTATTCTACCGTCGCACATCTCGAATTAATAATCTTGATGTATTTCGAAAATTGCAAAAATCAATCGAATCAAATTTTGAACTACGTCTGGTTTGATTCCGCTAATTGTGGATACGTAGTCAACCCCTCAAAAGGGTACAACCATTGCAATAAATGAAAAGACGGGAACGGTATTCAATAATACGTCTTTATTAATATCTCGATAAACTCGGGAATTACAAAAAAAAACACCAAACACGGCATACACAACGAAAATCACACCAAAAAATTAATAGTAATATTCAAATAATAAAATACGGAGACTAATATCCGGGCATCTTCCCCTTTCCCTTGTCCTTCGGGTCACGTGGAGCCCGAGGTTGTCGAGGTGGGGACGAACGTTCCCTAATCACCAAGGGAACCTCCTTAGCACGAGCCCACTTCTTGGATGACGGGTCTTCAATCACAGTCTTTGGCCCAAGTCGGGCCCGGACATGCTCGGGTAGCCTATCCCGTGGGCCAAGTCGGTCCTGCACGGCTAGTCTAGGGCCCAGTCTCCTTTCCAAGTCTGTCTGGGGGCTCACTTTCCCCCGAGCACCTTTAGCACCGGACCCTTTAGCTTGAGTCTTAGCCTTCTTCTTTTGCCCTGACATTAGACGAACTAGGGTAGCTGGAGTGTCTCCCTCATCAAAGAACCCCCTGTTGTCTTTAGCCTTTCTCTCCTCAGCAGGTCAAAGGCTTCATCCACCTTCAAAGCAGCTCGGGCTTTAGCATCACCTGCTTTAGTCCACTTGGTATATGAGTCTGAAACCCAAATCGAATGCCGAGATTTGGAAACGGGCCAAGTATGCCGGGTGTACCATCTTTGCATCCACGTGTCGCACATCACATCCGTCAATTGGGTAGGATCACTCACAATTGCCTCTATTTCTGGTATCCGCTGAGTTCGTCCATACTGCCTTAGTATGCGATCCGGGTAGAGATGAACCGTTTGGTTGAAGGACAAGATCACTTGATAACGGGCCCTCTCCCTCGGGTCCAAACCTGACCAAGCCGGGATGGGCCACCATGGCACGACCCATCGAATCAACCGCCCACCGTGGATTGATAGCACCTCATCCCAATATTTTTGGCTAATTAAGCGAGAAAAATCGATGGCCCGTCTCCTCGTCATCAACTGGTATTTTCGCAATTTTTGATTTTTTGCAATTTCCGAGTTTTCGGGTCTTTGATTTTTGCGCGGTTTTCGCGTCTTTTCTCGATTTTCTCGGTTTTTTCCGATTTTTGCGATTTTGCGATTTTTTTTTTTTTTTTTTTCGAAAATCGACATTGACTTTTTTTGCAATTTTGACTTTTCAGCTATGGCTTTTTGAGAGGTTATCGATCCTGGATCCTCCTCTAGACGTAAGCCGATATCGCCCAAATCAGGTGATGACAAGAAGACGGACTGTTGACTTTTCTCGCCTTACTACCCAAAAATTCTGGGACGAGCTGCTATCCTTCCATGGAGGCCCATTGATCCGTTGGACCGTACCTTGGTGGCCTATTTATGCCTGGACTGGATTAGAGTTGCGAGATAGGGCCCGTTATCAGCTAATCCTATCTTTTAGGCAGACGATTCACCTTTATCCCGATCGCATACTTAGGCAATATGGTCGGGCCCAGAGAATCCCGGAGATTGAAGCGGTCGTGAGTGAATCTACCCAGCTAACGGACGTGATGTGTGACATTTGGGCGCAAAGATGGTATACCCGGCACACTTGGCCCGTTTCTAAAGCTTCTCCCTCGATCTGGGTATCGGATTCCTACACGAAGTGGACCCGAGCCGATTCTGCTAAAGCCCGTGCTGCTTTAAAGACCGACGAAGCCTTTGACTTGCTGCGCCGAGAACAGGTTAAGGATAATCAAGGCTTCTTTGATGATGGCGATACCCCGGCTACGATGGTCCGATTGATGTCAAGCCAAAAGGGGAAGACCAAGACTTTGACTAAAGGGTCCAGCTCTAAAGGTACATGGGGGAAAACGGGCTCCCAGACGGACTTAGAAAGGAGACTTGGTCCAAGACTGGCAGCTAAGGACCGACTTGGTCCTCGGGATAGACTACCCGAGCGCATCCGGGCTCGGATTGAACCCGTGCAGAGGGCGGAGAAGCCGAAGTCGAAGAAACGGGCTCGAGCAAAGGAAGTTCCACTCGTGATTAGGGAACGTTCGCCCCCGCCTCGCCGGCCCCGGGATCCGCGTGACCCGAAAGATAAGGGGAAGGGAAAAATGTATGAGTAGTCTTTTAAATTTTATTATTTAAATATTACTACTATTTTTGTGTGATTTTTGTGATTTATATTTGCGTGAGGCATTTTTTTTGAAGTAATAAAAGACATATTAGTGAAAACCGTTCCTGTCTTTTCGTTATTGCAGTGGTTGTACCCTTTTTTGGGGGGTTGCCTACGTATCCACGATTAGTGGAATCAAACCGACCGTAGTTAAGACATAGATTTTTGCAATTTTCGAAATACATCAAGACTATTAGTTCGAGATGCGCGACAGTAGGATAAGTAATCCTAACTCATTGACTTGCTTAATTTTTGAAAATTTTGTATAAAAAGATAAATTTTTAGCAAATGACATTGAGATAAGGTTAGGGGTAGTAGCGCTTCAGCTGGTCCAACTTGGTTAGGTTGACGAATTCATTCCCATCCAAGTCTATCAGCATTACGGCTCCTCCTGATAAAACCTTCTTCACTAGATAGGGTCCGGCCCAATTAGGTTTGAATTTTCCCCTTGGGTCGACTGGTAACAAAGCCCGGACAGATTTTTAAGACTAGATCGCTCTCTTTGATGTTTCTGGGCCTAACCCTTTTGTTGAAAGCCCGTTTTATCCTTTTTTGATATATCTGGATGTTGTTAAGGGCTCGAGATCGTCGTTCGTCTAAAAGAATCAACGAGTCGTATCGGGCTTGAACCCAATCTGCTTCAGGTACTTGACTTTCGAGTAAAATCCTTAGAGATGGTACCTTAAGCTCGACGGGCTGGACCGCCTCCATCCCATACGTCAGATAGTATGGAGTTGCTCCGGTTGCGGTTCGGATTGACGTCCGGTATCCCCATAAAGCGAAAGGAATTTTATCGGGCCAATCTCGGTAATTATCTGCCATCTTTTTAAGTATGGTGACAATGGTTTTATTTGCTGCCTCTACCGCTCCGTTTGTTTGGGGACGGTAAGGTGATGACGTATTCCTTTGAATTTTATATTTTGCTAGCAAAGTAGCGGTTTCAGCTTGGAAATGGGTCCCGTGATCACTTATGAATTCGTGCGGGATCCCGTATCGGCATATAATTTTATCTTGGATAAATTTTGCAACGTGCTTGGCGTTCAAGACACGATATGACTCGGCTTCGACCCATTTAGTAAAATAGTCAATAGCCACTAGAATGAAGCAGTGACCTCTCGTGCCGGACGGGTTCACTTTCCCGATTATATCAATTCCCCATGTTGAGAATGGCCATGGTGATGTCATGGTGTATAATAGGGATGACGGCATATGTTGGACATTGCCGAAAATCTGACAGTTGTGACAGTGCTTGACGTATAACTGACAGTCGGTTTCCATGCTATTCCAATAATACCCGAGTCTTGCGATTTTTCGAGCTAACATATGGGCATTCATATGCTGGCCGTTCTCGCCATCGTGTACCTCGGCCATGACCTTTTCGGCCTGTGTTTTGTCGATGCATAGGAGTAAAGCCCCCTGTGCTGTTTTTTTGTACAACTGTCCATCGTTCGTGCGGATGAACTGAGTGGCCCATCTTCGTAGTGCCTTCTTGGCCCGGTTTTCAGATCCCGGAGGATATTCTCCTGACGTCAAGTAGGTAAGAACAGCCTGGTACCAAGGTTCTGGGTCGGTTATTTCGATGTCTTGGATAGCGTTGATATATGCCGGCTCGGACCGTCTTTCGACGCAAATCGGCATGCTAGTCAGATGTTCCGGGATGTTCAGTAAAGATGCTAATTTGGATAGTGCATCTGCAAACTGGTTTTCTTCCCGGGGCAGGTAAATGTATTCCACCCTTTGAAACTGCTTTTCGAGAACCCTTACTCGCGCTTGGTAAGCTACGAGATTTGCGTTCCGAGTTTTCCATTTCTGGAGTGCTTGATTAATGACTAATGATGAGTCACCGTGGACCCGGAGGTTCGTTACTCCTAGATCAACGGCGGCTTGTAACCCGTGAATGCATGCTTCGTATTCGGCTGCGTTATTAGTTACGTCGAAGTCTAACTTGATGGATAACGGGGTGTGCTCTCCTTGTGGTGAGATCAGCAAAATCCCGACACCAAATCCTCGAAAGTTGGATGCTCCATCAAAATATAGATCCCATGTTTCTGTGTCGGTATGGAATATATCTTCGTCAGGGAAGGCCCAAGTATCGGTATGTCCCTCCTTCAGGTACCGGGCTATCGGCGAGGAATTCGGCTACTACCCGGCCCTTGATGGCTTTTAATGGTACGAACTTGAGGTCGAACTCAGCTAGCATTAAAGTCCATCTAGATATTCTACCGTTGAGAATGGGCTTTTCGAACAGATACTTGATTGGATCCATTCTTGATAGTACGTGAACTTCGTGGTTAAGCATGTAATGTCGGAGCTTTTTAGTGGCCCAAACTAGAGCTAGACACGTCTTTTCGAGCATCGTGTATTTGCATTCGTACTCTAGGAACTTTTTACTGATGTAGTAAATGGCTCGTTCTTCTGAGTTGACTGTCTGGGCTAGCATAGCCCCCATGGCTGTCTCAGTCGCTGTCAAGTATAACGACAAAGGCAAACCGTGTTGAGGTGGCATTAATACCGGCGGAGATGACAGAATCTCTTTGATTTTATGGAAAGCTGTTTGACATTTGTCGTCCCATAGTACCCGTTCTCCTATCTTCAGTTTTTTGAAAATAGGCTCACATACCATGGTTAGCTTCGAAATGAACCTGCTGATATATTGGACTTTCCCGAGAAACCCCCTAATTTCCTTTTCGGTTTTAGGTGGCCGCATTTCGGTAATGGCCTTGATTTTGGCTGGGTCAACCTCGATGCCGCGCTGGCTGACGATATGGCCCAATAGTTTACCCGATGTTACCCCAAAGCTGCATTTTTGAGGATTCAGTCTCATGTTGTACTTGCGTAGTCGGGTGAAGAACTTCCTAAGGGCCGGAATATGCCCGTTTCGTTCTTTGGACTTGACTATCATATCGTCCACGTAGACTTCCACTTCCTTGTACATCATGTCATGTAATAAGGTAGTGGCGGTCCGTTGATAAGTGGCACCGGCGTTGATAAGCCCAAATGGCATAACGGTGTAACAGTAAGTCCCCCAAGGTGTAGTGAAGGTGGTCTTACTCATGTCTTCTTTTGCCATTTTGATCTGATTGTATCCGGCATACCCGTCCATAAAAGATAGAAGGGCATGGTCGGCCGTGTTGTCCACCAGTATGTCGATGTGTGGCAACGGAAAATCATCTTTTGGGCTGGCCTTATTAAGGTCCCGGAAGTCTACACAAACTCGTACCTTTCCGTCTTTCTTGGGTACCGGCACGATATTTGCGACCCAGTCTGGATATTCAGACACTTGGATAAAGCCCGCTTTGAATTGCTTGTCAACTTCTTCTTTGACTTTGAGAGACCATTCGGGCCTCATTCTTCGGAGTTTTTGTTTTACCGGCTTACACCCGTCTTTGATAGGTATACGGTGTTCGGCTATCTCCCGGTCTATTCCCGGCATGTCCTTGTAGGACCATGCGAAGACGTCTTTGAATTCGTGGAGGAGCTCCGTAAATTGTTGCTTCTCCTCGGGGTCTAAGGATAAACCTAACTTAAGCATCTGAGGCTCTAAAGGGGTTCCCAGATTGATGGAATCGGTTTCTTCGATCACCGGATCTCGGGACTCTCTTTGTTCGAGTTGCTCGACTAGATGCTGAGGTAATGGTACCTGTTCGTCGGGTTTCTCAATGTCATTGCAAGTAAAGTTTTTGAAAATGTTTTGAAAATAAGACAAGTCGTAAGCAGAACGGTTATCGTTATTATTGATAGAAAGTTTTGAAAATAGCTCGAAGAGAGCTGCCATCTGATCGCTGGTCAGAGGCGGTATGGGGAGTGCTCTCGGGACAGACTCCGAGGCTCTCAGAGGAATGCTCGAAGGGAAAGGGGTCACAGACTCGACCCTAGTACTGGACCCTCTAGACTTAGACTCAGACTCCGACTCTGACTCTGACTCAGACTCGGATTCGGACTCGTCGTCTTGCATGTCTCCTTCGCCGGTAGTGAGCTTGTAGACCCGGCCCTCGCTGTCGGTCCATTTGATTGTCTTCCTCCAAGCCCGCTTTCCAGTGTCAGCACCTACTTCAGAGATCAGCTTGGTCGGATCGAATTTATTGCTATGGAGGATCGGGTTGACTAATTCCTCCTTAGGGGTAGGGATTATCTTGCTTTCCCCGAACAAGAGCCCCAGCATGGGCTCAGCTTGGTTCGAATCTTCTTTTGATTCAGCCTGGATGAGAGTGAAGATATCATCTGGGATGAAATTGACCTCAGGATAGGTTATAGCGGGCTGGTAAAGGCCTGTTTGGACAGCTCCGAATACTGGAGTGACGAAGTTGAGTTTCGGGCTGTAGGAGCCCTTGAGGACGTTGCAGGCCTTCTGGATGCCGGCCCGGACCACATTTTCCGGGGTTAAAGCATATCCCAAGCCAAATTTTGGCTCTTCGTTATTTAAGACATCGATGATCTTGCCTGCCGGGAGACCAGGCCTTGAAGTAGCCCCCGGTAAGTAACCCAAATTCTGCAGCATTTTGTCGATGCTGGTTGTGAAATAGGGCCTAAAAAGATATTCTTCATCGATCATTCCCACGAAGTTGAATCCTCGCGGGTCGATTGAACCGGCCGTGTTGCAGCTTGACACGGCTATTGGAGTAGCTTCAAGTGTGATGACCCCGTCTTGTAAAGGTAACTTGACCCTTCTATGAAGAGTGGAGGATACGGCCTTGACTGCGTGGATCCAAGGCCTTCCGAGTAGCAGATTGAACGATGAGGTGACATCGATCACTTGAAATTTTAGTTCTTTTTCGATTGGGCTGGTTATGATGGCTAGTCTGACAGCCCCAGCAACTGATTTCGGGCTTCCATCAAAGGCCTGGATAGTTTGTGCAGTAGGAAGATAGTCGGTCTCGGTAATGCCGAGAGCCCTAGCAGTCCTTAAAGGAAGGACGTTTACAGCTGACCCGTCATCGATTAGGGTCATGGGTAGATATTTGCCCCGGCAAATCACCGTAATATATAGGGCTAGGTTGTGGGTAGCCCCAAATGGTGGTAGATCGGACTCAGAGAAGGTGATAAGCGGGCCTTCTTCTTTGGACTTGCCTTTGAGGTGAGGCAGGATGGTGACTACCATTTCAGCGGGGGTAACCGACGAGTCCACCTTGATCTCATCGAGAGCTTTAGTAAGTGCTGCCCGATGTTCCTGAGAACTGACCAGAAGCTGCCATATGGTAAGATCAGTTCGGACCCTCTTCAGTTGCTTGACTAAGGCCGTGTTAGTGTCTGGTTCCTCGAGTATGGAGTCCGTCTTGGCGGGCTCAGTGGCGGATCCCGGGGTTGAAGATCCGGCCGTGATGACATGAGTACCGGTTAGGGCCTTGGTTTTGGCCTTCCGGATCTCTTCGGCCGTGATGGGGACAGTCTCCCCCTTGGTCAGATAAACATCGTCTTCATCGTCATTCCATATCCCGTTGATTTGAGAAATGAAAGGGGAAATGAGATGAGTACAATCGATTATTTCTCCAGCAGAAATGGCGTGAGTAGCAAGAGGGTTGTTTTTGTTACTGGGCTTGTCGCTGGGTAACGGTATCTTCCCACTCTCGATCAGATCTTGAATGAGATGCTTTAATTTCCAGCATTTTTCGGTGTCATGCCCGTTGCCTTGGTGATAACGGCAATAGGCCTGTGCGTTGTAGCTTTTGGACCGTTTCTCGACAGGGACCTCTGGCATTGGGCCTATGGGTTGAATTAGGCCTTTAGAAGATAGCCTTTGTAAGGCGTCGGCATAAGTAGTCCCTATGTCCGTGAATACTCGAGCTGGAGTGTTCTTTTTGGTCGAGGTGTCAAGTAAATTAACCTCGTCGAAGATACTTCGGGCCGCACTTGTAGTTGCGGGCTTACCGGAAGATGAACTGGCTCCTTGATAACCCTTTGTAGAGGCCTTAGTAAGGCTCTCTAACCTTAAGTCGTCTTCGATTCTCGTACCCATTTCGGTTAAGGTGGCGAAATTGGGTATGATAGCGTACCGGAGATGGATCCGGTAAGATGGGAGGATATTTTTCACAAAGGCCTCCACTAATACTTTTTCGCTGGGCTTGTCGACCAGCTTGACACTTTCGGCCCTCCACCTTTGGAGGTATTTGGTGAAACCCTCCTTCGGCTCTTGGGCCATGACCTCCAGAGTACGCATGGTTGTCTGGATTTCCGCATTGTCCGCATAGTTTCGGGCGAACTCCGTTGCGACATCGTCCCAAGTTTTGTATTTCTTGGCGTCGAGCTTATAGAACCAAGCTTTTGGGTGCTTCTCTAGCGAGGAGGCAAACAGATGTTTGAACATATCCGATTTGACTCCTTTTAGGGCCATAAACTCCTTGAAGGCCCGGATATGTAATACCGGGTCTTCGGTTCCGTCGAACATTGGGAGGCCTGTCAAGTTGAGATTGGCAGGCAGTTGATCGGTCAGGGGAGAATAGGTTCGGGCATTCTCCGTATGGATCGAGTTGTGGGTCGTCAAATGGACTTGCTCTTGCAGTTTGAGGACTGCGCTAGTCAATTGGGCTAAAGGCCCGTGAGCTTCATCTTCACCCTTTGGCTTGTCCTGTTCTATGGCACTAACCCGGGTGACAATGGCGATCTGGTCGCCCCTGATTTGGTCGAGCTGTTCTTGGATCTTGGCCAATGCGGTGTTCAGTTGATCAATTGAGTCCTTAGTCATGGTTCGAGTGTGAGGCGGCCTGTCTGTGAGAATACCACGTATCAGCGACCAACCCAAATCGTAGAACTAAAGTACATCCCGAGCAAGGAAGAGGGAAACTAGAGAGGAAATGACTCGGAAAAGACATCTAGACGGATGACTTGTGAATAGTGGACCTCCTTTAGGATCCAGCCGTGTGGGCTGGGCCCTGTTCGAAAGGAGGTTCACGTGAGATGTTCCCCAGACTTCTAGACTCGATTGTGTAGACGGGCCGTCCCTTGTAGGAGTATGTCCTACGTAGGTGGGCTTTGCCTTAGTATAATAAGGCGGACTGGGATAGGGAAGAAATCCGCGATGTAAGATCGGAGTTTCGACGCTAGAAGACCTTGACGACTTAAGACACGACCCGACACTGCTAAATATGGGAAGTCCTAAGAAGAGGAAGGTTTTGAAAAATTGAATTTTTGAAAGGCCCGAAAGAATCGGGGAGAACCGGCCCTTTTTTTCTCGAAAGAGAAAACAGAAAGGCGGACCGGGGAGGGTTTTGAAAGGTTTCGAAAATATTTTCGAGTTTTGAAATGGGCGTAATACCGGCTAAAAATAGGCTATTTTGAGTAAAATCGTGGATCCTAAATTCGGTATATGTCCCGGGTTTTGAAATTGGATATTTTGAAAAGGATGCTATTTTGAAAAAAGACGGTTTTTGAAAAACGATTTGTAAATCAGGTAGCACGTAGTCATGAAAGCAGTATAACGACGCCATGTATGCTCTAATTCTAAGTCTCGGTCAGTCTGAAAGGGTCTATACCAGTGTACACATCCTATCAAGAATCGGGGCGGACTTCCTAAGTCGAGTTGAGCTTAGAACCTGCCGTAAAACCCATACGAATCGGCTAATGGACACCTTCGACATATCCAATTTGGACTATATCGATAGTATAGTGGGACGTCGGTCACCAGTACCGGCCCGGGAAAATATGGGGTTATGCATGAACCGTAAAACTAAAACGCGTATTGTACTAGTCAAACGATTTCTATTCGAGTCTTACCCTGAGGATGCTGAAGGTCAGTAACGTATCAGCTATCCCCAGCAGAGTCGCCAAATTGTGGACATGACATAGGTCCACCCCGACGCGGCCACGCGCGGGTTTGGGGAGGCGAATGAATCTCCATGAGATGGTCAAATGGAAATTTAAATCGAAGTTGGAGTCGCCACCGAATTTTATGGTTATTCGGAACCGTTCGAGCCCACTCTATGTCGTAGTGGGCCGTATACAAAATACGGCCCATTTCCGATGTCAGAGTTTATTAGGCTCGTCCCTTTGCATATCGATATAGATGCCGACTTGAGCGGTTAATCGTATATTGAATGACTCTCGTTGCCAATGGGTTCGGACATCCGGAAACCACGGTTCTGAGTAAGGGGTGAGGGTACGTGTTAGGAAGTTCACTAAGAACACCCAACCCCGCCCGCACATTAGCGGCCTCTACTAGGATATCGAATGATTTTTTAATACGCGCGTTAGTAATACGATGAATGATATGCAAACATTGTTTTCCTAAGCATGCGAGGAATTGAATGGGTTGCTAAGTCGGTTTAATGCATGAAAAATTTAACGTCAAAGTTGAATTTAGCATGTGAGATTCGTTTTTAGTATAATAAAACAAAAGATGAAATAAAGATGAATTTGCTACAAAAGATGAACAAACGAGTTAGTATCGATTTGTAAATAATATAGCAAATAAATATACGAGATCGAAAAAAATAAATATTAATCGAAATCTGAAAAATATCGTTAAAACGCTGTTTTGTATAAAAAACGAAGTTCGAAAAATTATAAAAAGCGGAAAAAGGGGCAACCGGCCGCGCGGCTCGCCCGGGTCACCGGCGGGTCGCGTGGTGGCCTGCTTTGAAATCGGTTTTCGAAAACTCGATGTTTTTATTAAACCGCGCACGAATATTGCATAATTCGTACTCGACTTAATATTTTCGACATTCATTATATTCGATAATTGGCTACGAAATCAATATCAAATACTTCGAATAGTTTTAGAAAAGATATAAATTTTGAAATCGTTTCGTAGAATAAATAATAAAACGAACGAAAAATCTAAAAAAACGTCTCGGATTTCAGGCCCGTGCGCGAGTCGCCTGGGTATGGCGCGACTCGCGTGCGGGTCTGTCCGGTTTTTATTTTTTGTTCGAAATTGCTAATTTTGATAAATCGCGTACAAAATATGAATTAATTTATACTCGATTTTATGTTTTCGATATTCGTCGTACCCGATATTCGATTATGAAATCGATATCGAATATTTAGAATGAATAAAAAGTTTTGTAAAGAAAAGGATTTGAAAAAGATGTGACGATTTTTAATATCGTCGAAATTTTAATATAATTCTTTTAATACGATATTCAACCAAGAAGTTGATATCATATTTTAAGAATGTTTGTTAATATGAAAATAATTTTTGATATTATCGATATTAGAAATAATAAAAGACTCGACAAACCACTTAAAAAAAGACACGACCCGTATGTAAAAGACGAGAAGGAGAAGAGAAGAAGAAAGAGAAATCGGGTTTTGTGCACCCTCAACCTACATGTTTTAGTCTACTCGAATCAGGGCTCGTCGAAACGTGACTTGGGCACTTGGAGCGTCGAGTTTATGTTGACGAGGTGACGGTGATGCGGCTCGGTTTGGGCGAGTTTTGGGCGAAGGGTTTCGGGTTTAAATGGACCGGTTTTCCTTCGGGAATATTATCGGTTTTTCGATGTTAAGTTTGGTGCTTATGTGTGATGTGAATAATTCTGAATTTTGATGATATATGACGATAATTTCTGAATATTTATGAATGTTGATTGTTGTTGTAAAAGTGTGTGTGCAAGGGGCTATTCCCGACCTTGGCTAGGAGAGTTTGAACTACCGCTTTGGATAGGAAACGTAAGAAGTTGTAAGGCATGAGAATTCCGCTTTCTTGTCCAAAAAGAAAGGGGACACGGCTGGTGGGAGCCTACTCGGCCGAGTATTTGCACTCGGTTGGGTGTTTGAATCGGTTTTTGGATAGGAAATGCGAGAGTTCGAAAGGAATGTAAATTCCGTTTCTTGGTGGAAAAGCCAAAATCTCGGCTGAATGGGGATGTATTTTGGCTGATTTGGATGTCTTGGCCGAGTATTTGATGCTCGGTCGATATTCGATTCGGTTTCCGGATAGAATTCCTACTTGTGATCGAATCCTATCCTTAAATGGATTTGTTTAATATTTTGAGAAGCTGATTTTTTGTAGGAGTAGAGTAGGAATCAGCCGTGTGAGGTGTCACGGCTGACTCACGTGTCTCGGTAAAATCTTTGACCGGGTTTTGACTCGGTCGCTAAAAGACGGTTTTACCCCTGGTGTCGGAATCGACCCAAATTAGTCTTATTTGACTCGAAACGACCCACTGGGCCTGATTTTGAGATTGGTTTTGTAAGATATGTACTCCGTAATGAGCCCAAGCCAAATGCCAATGATTCTGAGCCCGTTTCTGAGTATTTAAAGCACGTTTGCGTCCGATCATCATCGGGTGTTTGTCGGAAACTGCTATAGACACCTGGCGGTCAAAATGTGGGTGTCTACACTCTGTCTTACAGCTGGCGAGCCCTTCACGCGAGTCTAATGGACTATAAACGACCCGAACGGAAGCCTACCAGGCCTTAACAGGCTTGGTAGCTACTCTGACTTTCGCCCTATCCAAGCCTCAGTCAGAGTGGGGGCTCTGTAGACACCCACATTTTGACCGCCAGGTGTCTATGGCAGTTTCCAAAAAATACCCGATGATGATCGGACGCTAACGTGTCTCTACGCGCTCGGATACGGGCTCAAATCCATTAATCGCTGGCTAACACACTTATGGAGTACAAATCTCACCAAACGGACCTCAAATCCAGGCCCAGTGGATCATTCCGAGTCAAACAAGACTAATTTGGGCCAAAACCGACACCGGAATTAAAACCGACTTTTCACGATTGGGCCAACCCCGGTCAAAGTCGCTTCCGAGACACACAAAACAACCCATCAATCATCAAAAGTCCAACTCAAACACAAAACCCATTAAAGTCAAGGTCACGGTCCAAAGTCAACGGACCTGCGCGACCCAGATGGGCCACTCGATCGAGTGACCCACCCACTCGATCGAGTGGGCTTGTTTCAAGCCCGACGGCTGGCATCACGGGCCACTCGACCGAGTTGGCCCTCTACTCGGTCGAGTAACCCTAAACCGGGTACCCTAGCTTGCCTATATAAACAACCCTCATGCAACAACTTGAGACATCCTTTTACAACCCTAAAAATCTTTTTACAATCCTAATACATCCTAAGAGCAATCCTACGCTACATCCTTTACAAACCCTAGACAAACCCTAGGAAAATCGACATTAGCAAACCCTGAACCTAGTTTTAGGAATTCAACCCGAGCCACCACAACTTAGCCTCCATACACCTCGAAGACTCTCGTGTTGTAGCCGCGTTTACGAGCCTTATTCCGAGACAAGAACATGTAGGTTGAGGGTGACAAAACCTCTTTCTTCTTCTCTTTTTCCTCTCGTCGTCCATCTTCTTTTTTTCATCTTTTTCTCCCGTTTTTTTTATTTATTTTATCTTATCGTTATTATCGCATCCTAATATCACTAATATCGATAGTATTAACATCAAAACACTAAAATATTTATCATTTGTGTCGAATAAGAAGGATACCGGGATAAGGAAAACCGCATATACAAGTGTACTGCACACGCGTCGTCGGTCGCTTATCCCGGTACCCCGATTATTTGATTATTGAGATAAATCAACTTAAACAACCATTCGCTTTTATTTCTCGTTATCATCATCATCAATTTTGCATCCATCAATTTCTTTAAACATCAGTTTTAACAAGGGTCGAAACCCGTTGACACGGATCCGACATCACAATCCCTAGGGATTTATTTCGATGTCGGAGAAGTCGAGGGAATCGAGTTTTTTTATTTATTTATTCAAGTAAAGCGTCGATTTTGGATTCGATACCAATTCCATAATTGGATATCGAATCTAACAATCAAGTCATATGAATTAATTAGCGTGATTTGTTCATATCACGATAATTGATTTAAAACGACTAAATCAATTTATCTTTTTTTTTTCTTTTTTTATTTTACTCTAATATTCTATATCGATTCAAATAATCGAATATGGGATATAACGAGTATTCAAAATTAGAATGGAGTATAAATTCAACAATATTTATATTCGATTCAACAAATTCGCGATTTATAAAAAACCAAGTCGAACATAAATTGTGCAATATTTATGTCCGTTTCGGTAAAACCGTCGAATTATCAAAAATCAAAAGCAATTTCAAAATCAATAATTAAATTGCAAACGAACCAAGTTCGTACAGGTGCCACTCGACCGAGTGCCTTAGTCACTCGATCGAGTGACACCTCAAAATCAAGTCAGAATGCTAATTACGATCACCACTCGATCGAGTCTCACAGTGACTCGGTCGAGTGGCCATGTACTCGACCGAGTTAGTCAATAACTCGGTCGAGTATGGTCCATAACGCAAAACAGAATCGCTTTTTACAGGCCTACTCGATCGAGTCCATCGACCACTCGATCGAGTAGCCCCATGATGACTAAAACGTGAGTCGTACATTATTCTATTTTTCAAAACTCGATAGTATTTTACGACTTAGGTCAACATGTGCATAATTAATCACGTGTATACTATCTTTTCAAATCATGCATCCTCATATTTGCATCTTTTCAACTCAATTCATCATTTGCACAAACCGTTATTATTCGTTATATCGTTATACCGTTACTAACGCGTTTTTTGTTTCTTTTGTCAATTTAATCATTATTCGTTTATTATACTAAATGAACCCGCATGCTAAAATTCCACTTTGACGTAGAATTAATTGCATTAAATTGACTTAGAAAACCGTCTCCATTCCATTCACATGTTTAGGGAAAATAAATCTTTGCATATCATTTTCCCGTTTTACTAACGCGTGTATTGTAAGTCATTCGAATTCTTAGTAAAGGCCTCTAAAGTGCGGGCGGGGTTGGGTGTCCTTTGTGGGCTTCCCAACACGTACCCTCACCCCTTACTCAGAACCTCGGTTTCCGGATGCCCGAAACCGTTGGCGCACGAGAGTCATTCCATACACGATATCCGATAATGTCGGTATCGGTATCGCAATGCAAAGGGACGAGCCCAATAAACTTTGACATCGGAAATGGGCCGTATTTTGTATACGGCCCACTACGACATAGAGTGGGCTCGAACGGTTCCGAATAACCATAAAATTCGGTGGCGACTCCACATAGACCTAAATTTCAATTCGATCCTTCTCATATGGAGATTCATTCGCCTACCCAAACCCGCGCGTGACCGCGTCGGGGTGGACCTATGTCATGTCCACACAATTACTTTGTGTATGTTACTGTATTACATAAGTTGTTTTGTCGTGTGTGATGTTGTATGGTTAAGGTGGCACGTATCAGGTTGTGGCTTTCAACAAAACAATAAAATTAAATAGTGAGAAAAATAGTTGAGTAATAGGATGTTGAGGATAAATTTGCAAACAAAATACTACAAGACATCGCAAATAACTAACTAACTGACAGCAGTTAGCTGGTTAGCAAACTAGAGGTTTGATTAATTCATGATTCTTATGTTCTATGTACTCTAAATGAAAGAAACACAAACATGGAGACAATGCATCTCACTTGACGGTGCTGATCATGAAGAAGTAGGAGACTATTACGACTGATGAAGATGAAGGTGAGAAATGATGCTTTGCTGTAAACTTCATTTTTGTTGCAGCAAAAAAATCATTTTGGGGACCAGATGTAGGCAACCTTGATAATAGAGACCGGCCATGAGAAGTAAAAAAACAAAAAAAAACTATCGAAACTCGACTGCATACGAATCACACATAGTTTATTACGCCATTTAACTTTTTACAAGTATCATCGTGTAAGGGCAAAGAATAATGACTCTGTCGCTCTGATTAGCTCTTAGTTGGATTAATCTTGCTTTTTGAGCTGTTGGGGTTCTACTTTCTTTTTTGTATGATAATTACATATCTCAGAACTCATAAGTGTTGAAAAAGTAACAGTTTTGCGCTTTAAAGTTCTTATTATGAGTAAACTTGCTTGGCTTTATGGTGAATGTATTAAAGCTTGAGGGGAAATGATTTGTGTATGCCCCTACTGTTCAAATCCAAACACCTCCTCTCCCACCTTTTTTGTGAGCGTATTTTCCTGGAATGGGAGAAACTATGAGGTCATAATCTATTAAACTTATGCATCAGCATTCGATTATGTTAGAGTTTTTTTGAGGATAAAAGGAACACTCATGCTCATCTGTTTGACGGTTCTTAGAGGTCGCCTGTAATTTTTAAGTTGTGTTTGTCCTGATCATGCGTTTTCTTATTGGTTCCATTAGATGACTGAGTGACTGAATTGATCAAGTTAGAAGAAAATCTTCAGCAAATGGCTTCTGTAGGGGTGGCACCTGTGTCTGGTATGAGGGAATCTACTGACCATGGTGTGGATAGGCTTTCTGATGAAATGAATGGGATGAAAATTAGGGATGATAAGGTGAATGATCCTTGATTTTTATGATTTGCCTATTCTGTTCACTTATAGCTTTCTGATGATGTTTGTTTGTTGTCACTTGTCAGCCATTGACAACCCATCACGATTATCAGGATATGGAAACAACAGTTGTTAATGGTAATGGTACGGAGACCGGACATATATTAGTGACCACAATTAGTGGCAAGAATGGACAGCCAAAGTAGGTAAAGAACATAGTTAGGATGTTAAAAAAATATTGGTGACTCATTTCACTGAACAAAGGCAAGTATTAACAGCGTTTGTGGACATAATTTCAGACAATTAGCTACATGGCAGAGCGAGTTGTTGGACAAGGATATTTCGAAGTTGTATTTCAGGTGGTGTTTTTGGTCCTAACTACTTATTGGTCAACTGCTTCTTCCTTTAAAATTTGATTGATTAATGAATTAATAGTAGCACACACTAGGAGTAATAAGCAACGTCAAGGATTAGATTTGAGTAGCAGCTCTAAGTGAGATGCAGATACCTGATTCAGGAAACGACTTGTTAGATAAATTGTTCATCGTTCTATATTTTACTCCCTCCATGTGTCAGCAATGATGTTCATTGCATATTTTTCTTACAGAATGCAAGAATCGGTCCATCAACGTCACGTGTAAATAGCCATTCGAGCAAGAAGCTAACATCTTGTAGGTCCTTCCTAGTCTCCCAAGTACACATATATGTAGCTGAATTTACATATAAAACTATATATGTACATTTATAAGCCACCATTCATAAAAAATGCATCAAATTGATTTATATTCAACTGTAACCATGATCCCATCTTACTTTATATTTCAGACAGTTCACAAGAATAAATACAACCAAGATTCCCATATGAAAGAATTTGGTGTAAGCATATACGGAGTACAATAGGTTGACCATTGTTGAGGCTCGAGTTCTTCCTGGTCCATGGGTTTGTACCCTAAAGACATCTCTAATTTCTTCTAAGGTCGGTTCATACTCTTTTACTGGAATGTACACGTGTAACTGTGTTTTGCGTTTTTTAGTAAATTGTTTTCTTACTCCAACCATTGTATGCTCATTGAAACCAAAGAAGAGAATCGTTGCTAATTCAGATAAGCTGACATGTATGTCCAATGCAAGGATGGATTAAGCGATGGCAGTTAGACCATGTTCTACTTTATCAACTTGACGCGATTAGAAAGGTATGAAACCCCGATATCTTGTAATTCCTGTCTCAAATGAATCATGTTCAGAACCCAATTTTTTTACCGTTGACAAACACGCACGTCAATGGAACCTGGTTATCAACCTCCTGCGACATTGATCATATTCCAGAAGCGTAACCACACTCCACTCCTTTCTATTAATCACATTGACAAGAAAAGCATCGATAAGAGCGAGATTCTACAAGAACCTTGCCCGTTGTCAATCATTGGCCGACTATCGATCATCTCCCTTCTCTCATTGTCCCAGATGCAAGGTTTCTTCAATTCACTACAACCCTTGGATTATAACTCAGCTTCTTTCATCGTCACTTTTTGTGGATTCTGCAAGAACTTATTTTGATTTGATGTTAATTTTTACAATCTTTTTTGTGTTTTTGATAAGGTTTCAATTATTTCTTCTAATTTGTTCGTTTTTTATGCTACTATGATTGAAATCGTTTCTCGTTGTTGAATCTTATCGATTTTGTTAATTGTGAATTGTTGTGTGTTGTTTACTAGTGGTGCGTCTACTACTGTTGGTGCTACTACTACCGCTGTTGTTTTTAGTCTTTAATGACTGGTGTACTATTGTTCTTGGTTGCAGGTGATATAACTATCCAACGTCGGCCTCTATGATTATGTTTAAACATTAAACACAATCAAAATAAGTCGTGCATGGGGTAATAATGAACCCGTATCAATTGGAATTATCTACTGTTCCATCAAAATCATCTTTTAACGCAAGAGGTGGACATCTTGACCCACTTATGAGCTCTCTAACCCGGCCTTAGGTAATAATTTTGTAAGAATTATGGGTCTAATACAATATATGTGGACAACATTATTTTGACCTATTGTATTTATTAGCTATCATTAAAGTTGAGCCCAAATACGTGATCCGTCATAATACAAATGATACGGGCTTATTTACGTCTTATAAAGTATGGGTCGGATACTATAATAGTGTAGAGACCCATTAGGGCTTTATGGGATATATGATGGGCTTATCCACTAAAGGCGACTGATATAGGTCATCAGGGTTTAACCACCCCTCCCTATATATAGTCAGGGTTATGGTCTCAGACAGCACACTTTTTGACCTAATCTCACATATATCCCATCGGTATGGAGAAACCCAAAAGGCGAGTGTGTCAGTTAGAAGACTATAATCGGGTAATTCCAATTTCACCTCCCTTCTTCAATTGAGTCAGATACGCTTCCGCTATTCGATCTATTCGGTATACCAATTAATTTAGTATAAAGTTTCAGTCTTGGGTCAGATTAATTCTAACAAGTGGTATCAGAGCCGTCTTCATATTGAATTATTTGGGTCAGAAATATTATTCAATTTTTCTCGTATGATCGTATGTTTCATTATATTTTGATTTTACCCTTATGAATCACGTAATACGAAGTACATACGGAGTAATATTTGTGGTTTGGCATTGATAGTGATTGGCTGATTGCCTTGTCTTTTAGCCTGCCTACTTTTTATTTTAGTTGAATTCTCAGACTTCAATTGCTTCTCTTTACAGCATTCCGTATTGTATCTTTTATTTCTCATTGGGTTTAGAATGATTATATTGATAATCACTTGTTTTGTATTTAATCCTTTGAAATCTGTTTAAGTTGACCTCAATACGGGGCGTGTGTTTTTGTATTTTGTCCTGAGATTGTCCTACTCGCACAGTCGGCTACGTACAACTCATTATTTTAGGTTATTGTTCTGTCATATGATCCTGCATATTTGATTAAGAGCGTTTACGTTTAAATGTTTTGTTTAATTTATGCGGTCGATACAGTTATATACAGATTAAAAATTTATGTTTCGGATACAATATTAATTTTCAGCTTATCTTGATTGACTATTTAGTTTATAAGGTTTCTAGTTTTTAAATCGATTGCTTTGATTTATAATTTGGTTTGGCATTCAGTCTGCATAACGGTCTCATATGTATGATTATCATGGTATATTATGTTTTTATGACTATATGATTTGGGACCTGTTTGGAATTTCGGTTGCGATTATTGTCGCGGATATATAATTGACAAGTACAGTTGACTTATATGATGAAAGAACTAATTTGGTTTATAATTTCTTTTATCATCTAGGTTTCAGTCACTTGTTAATTACGGTTGATTAAAAGAACTTGATTTCAGTTTCAATAATATTGACTATTTAATTTGGTTTTATAAGACGTCTAATATTTTGGATGGTTTGATCGAAACAATACGTTACCAAAGTAACTTCTATTGCGTAGATTAGATAGTTTAAATAATTAGACGATTGTGTGTGATTGAATTTCATGCGGGTAATGGTCGGCCCAAAGGAAGGACATTATTTGGCCGAAATTCAATCATACTTGTGGTGATAAATATGTAACGGTTATTCGGTTCTCGTGTAGATGTTAAGTCGGCCCAAAGGAAGACTTGACATTTGACATGATCTTACTGTTAATATGTGATTACTTCGCCAAGAGTACCACTTACAAGTCTAATTATCGTCCAAAGATGAGATTAGATGTTGTGCTAGGTATCTTGTTATGATGGGAATGCTAATATTCGAATCTGAATTACAAGTTAAATTAAGGGAGTGTTGTTAAGTTTATGACACTCATAAGGCTTATGTCCATACAGTTTTTTTTAATGGAGAGTAAATTCAAACATTCGGTTTTTAAGTTTGGTAGTATGTGTAATCATGCGGATAATGGTCGGCCCAAAGGAAGGCCATTATTTGGCCGAATACATATACAAATTCTGGTGATAAATATGTGACGATTATTCAGTATTTTCATGTGTATACTAAGTCGGCCCAAAGGAAGGCTTAGTATTCGGCATGAGTTTATTGTCAATATTTGATCACGATTATTTAATTGTAGTGTCGATGCTTATATAATACTTTATGCCCAACGGCTAAATGTTAAATTTGCAAATACACTTTATGCTGTTTGAATTTATTCAAAATATGAGAATATTGTTTTGTTCATCAAATTGACATTACTGTTCATTATATCTGTCATATTCAGGTTACATTCTTAATTCGGATAACGCTATTTATTTAAATAAATGGTAAGAGAATGTAAATATTTATTTTGGGTCGTCGCAATCTTAATACAACATTAGGAATGTATGATTGTACTACTCATAAGGATGAAAATATCGTGTGGACTCACGTGTTTTTGTGGATTAGAAAAATTTAATGCATGTGTTTAATGATTGTTTAATGCGGCATTAAGGACATATTAAAGAACATTGTTTCTATTAAATAAGCTGCAAGTGTCTAACTCAAAGAATAACAAGATAAAGTTTATTGGCTGCTTGTTATGAGTATGGACACATAAGGAATATATTACCCGTTTGTACGCCTCATCACGTGTCGGTAAAAGTACACTTCTCATTTAAGATTTGTCATCTAAAGTTAATCATTATATCCAATTATGTTTTGTGGGTGGATTTGGTTTTTCATTCACATAAGTACATTAATGCAAGTACAAGTAAGAATCTAAGATGTTGTATGTCAATTGGTGATGAAAGATTTATCTATTCGGGGCATTTCATCATCTGAGTTTGAGACAATCGGCTAATTTAGTTATCACTATTGACTTGTTATTTTATTTGAATCTGGAAAATATTTTTGGTAATGTCTTTTGGTAGAGTTTAATTATTTTTCGTTTGGCCAAAATTTGGTTAATTGTCCATTGAGAAATAATTAATTTTTTATTTTCCTAATTCAAATAATGGTAAAGTTGTCATTTTTGATAATTTTATATAGCTTAGATTGTAATATTATTTAAAGACTTACATTAAAACTCCAGTGGATATAAAGAATTGAGGACAATAATTTCTTTTCGGTATGACACATTAAAAGGATTATTGAAGTTGTGTCAGAATGAAATTATTGACCCTTCTACTTCGGATTCTCATATTGAAGGGTAATAAAGACAAAGAAAAGAGAAAATAGATATCAAAAGGACTTTGGATGTCTTATGATTGATATATAACGGTATGTGAACTATTTTATGTCTTAAGTTGTATTAGTTCACGTCACTATATTGATTTGTAGACAAAATTATGGCTTGATATTTATAGCTCGATCTTGAGAAGTTTCAAGTTCCTAGACGTTTTTATCACATATTTGACTGAGTTATATTCTCAATAGAGGATTAAAGATGTCAGTTGATCATAAGTAGAAATACTTTGACAATTTGACTATTCAGGATAAGAACGTTAAGGTTATTTCGGATAATTTCTAGAGATGGTTGATCTTACATTAAAGATTGCACCATATAAAGGTTTAAGTTAAAAGTTTAAATATGTATGGTGTATTATGTGTGCAAAGTAAGATCTTGGGGCTTGGCGGGAGTATGATTATTCACACTCTTTTCTAGATAACTCTAGAAATAATTTTAGAATTGCAGCTTATTTTTCTGTGTGGATAAAGTTACAACAATATTATTGATTGAGTAATTATAGTGTAATTTATTTACACCTAAGGTATGTTCAACTAATTAAGAAGGTTTTTTTTTGTTTTAAGGTAATAGTTGGACTTAAGGACAATTAATAATTATTTGTTGTATAACTCTATAAAGATTAAGGGTAATATATAAAGAATCATCCCACATGCAAGTCATTTTGAGACGGATAATATGGGTTCATTGAGGTTATTGAGTTTGGGGGGAAGAAAGGCACTTATGGACATGATCCTACGTCTCATCATAAAGAATCGCAAGATCATTTTAGTAAAACAAACTCAAATATCTCAAGAATAATTGTTATTAAAGAAATTCACTAAGGAAAGAATGAATGCAGTTTCAGAGTATTACATTGTTTTCATGTCAGGACTGACATATTACAGTGTAATAACAGATTTATACATTGCATACATTCAAGAGTAAGAGTTAGATGATGAAACGGTAGAAAAGTATTCATTCAGCATTTTACCGAATCATTAAAAGTTCTAACTAATACATGTGAATTTATATATGTCATCAATAAGGTATTAAGTCATTCGACAATAAAGACACTTTGGAATTGTTTCATTACCTAAAAGTATAAAGTATATTGGTTTCAAATTGTTATTTGTTACCAAGACGGACTCATTCGGTAATGAGACGGTAAGGTTTGTCTTGTCAATAATGGCTATAAAGACAGTTGGCATATCCGGTTTTATATGGAGTTACATTGGATGAATGGTAAAGATAGGCTTTGTCAATGGTGCCTTTGATAAATCCATTGTTGCAGATACTGGAAATCTTGACTCAATAGATTCAAGGTAAAGTTTCTGAAAATTAAGGTTAATAATCATCCAATGAAAAAAAAAACTCAAATAAGGTTTTCCGTCAAAGAGCGCATCAATCTACCATGATATTATCCCATTTCGTTTTTTATGAATGTGGTACATGATTGTAGATACTCAAGATTCATTGGGAGTATGAAAATATATCTAGTTTATACCCTTTCAGTAAATGGGATTAATGCAGTTTCAGTAATGTCCTTAGGGAAATGTTCATATCCAGAAAGTATGGTTTACTTAAATTCATGCATTTCAGAAATTATTTCATGTGTTTAAGTAATAAAGTATAATTAAACATATTTTGTACATGTTTGGATATTGTGTATCTTATATAGTTTAATTGACAGATATTAAGGGAAATCAGTAGGATATTGAGATCCACTACGGGCAACCAAATATTGTTTGTCATTTATATTTGGAGCAAAACAATGTTATCATATAAAGGAGATCGATTCAGGCTGAGATCATTCGGTATTCCGACTCCTATTTAGTCATGTTTATTTGTCACAAGGCTGCGAATTAAGTTCGGTATTGAAAGACCATTTAAGTAATTTGTGACAAAATGATGGTTATTATAGTTTCAAATAACAATACAAGTGATGTGTTGTTATAAGAAACGATTCAGAGTGAAAGGCGTCTAAGATATGTTTGTACAAACTCCATTATTGCGGATCCGCTTATTAAGGAATTACCACCCACGGTCTTTCTTGAGCATGTTGCTCAAATGAGTGTTTTCGGTTCTAAAGATATTCAGGTTAAGTGGGAGTTTGTCACATTAGACACATTATGATATACGGTTATTCAGTTCTGCAGAAATAAGGTTTACAGTTTTCAGTTTCACTCTGTCTTATTTGGTTGATCTCACTAAGGCTTAAGGTGGACCAGTTGGAAATATGCATATTTGGATCACATTCGGTTGCTGTTTCCATGCTACATTCCTATACTAGATTCATGTCGTTAGTCATGTTTGCATATGTGATCATTGATGGGTCCTGTTACGACAAACTGTGGCAAAGACCGCTTTGGTTCTATGTACATATGATTAATGGACCGAATTGCATAAGATGGTTAGAATGTTTGATAGCACTATTGAGCTCATACGGTTATAATAATACAATTTTCAGTGTCCTACATATACTAGTATATGACCAAAGTGGGAGATTGTAAGAATTATGGGTCTAATACAATATATGTAGACAACATTATTTGGACCTATTGTATTTATTAGCTATCATTAAAGTTGAGCCCAAATACGTGATCCGTCATAATACAAATGATACGGGCTTATTTACGTCTTATAAAGTATGGGTCGGATACTATAATAGTGAAGAGACCCATTAGGGCTTTATGGGATATATGATGGGCTTATCCACTAAAGGCGACTGATATAGGTCATCAGGGTTTAACTACCCCTCCCTATATATAGTCAGGGTTATGGTCCCTGACAGCATACTTTTTGACCTAATCTCACATATATCCCATCGGTATGGAGAAACCCAAAAGGCGAGTGTGTCTGTTAGAAGACTATAATCGGGTAATTCCAATTCCACCTCCCTTCTTCAATTGAGTCAGGTACGCTTCCGCTATTCGGTCTATTCGGTATACCAATTAATTTAGTATGAAGTTTCAGTCTTGGGTCAGATTAATTCTAACAATTTCTAGTTTTACTTCATTTTTCATTACCCATGTTTGATGAAAATACTTTGATAATCTAAAGTCAATTTAGATTTCGATAGTTTAGACCCGATTTTAAGGGTTTGTATGGTAATTAAGGAAGAAGGTGGTCAGGAATCAACATTGGGGCATTTATTTTCCCAGGATTTCTTCGGGGGCTTGGTATTGTATAATCTTGAATAAACAGAATTACCTGCCCGTTGATGAACCACAAAATTGTATTTTATTTCCTCCATTTTTTTTGTTGTTTTAAAGTTCTACGGAATGATAATTTGTCGATCTTGTGTATTTTTAAAGTTTGGATCTCACAGAAGAGCAGCCCTACAACCACGGTGAAGATGAGATGAAAGAATTACGGAACAAGTGGGGCTACATACTTTACGAAGTGTTGTAGTACGTGAACTAGACTAGCTAATTAATTAGAAGATTCTTAGGATCTTGATTTGTTTAATGTTAGAAATGTATCCGAGCCACTTTTTAGACTTGTAGAATATTATGCATGCTGACCTTAAGAAGGATTTGTAATGATAGATTGAAGAATGTAAGAAGCATATTTGGTTTTATAGAAATGCAAGAGGTTGTCGTCAAAAATGCTAAAAGATTTTTTTTTTTTTTTGATTTAAATACACACTATTTGCGGCATCAAGCATGGGATGAGGCCTCAAATAAGTGACTATTTGAGGCGTTTTTCAGAGGAGACGCCGCTAATAGTCCGTCCTATTTGCGGCTTTTTTCAGAAATGACGCCGCAAATACTCATTTATTGGAGGCGTCTAAAAATCGCTGCAGCACAATTTCCTATGTGCGGCCCCGCCATATGAGGCTTCAGGAAAAACGCCTCAAATGGGAGATTTTCTGGAGCCACAAATCCACTTTTTTCTACTAGTGAATTAAAGTATGTACCTCGCACATAAATATTGTGGACATGACATAGGTCCACCCCGACGCGGCCACGCGCGGGTTTGGGGAGAAATGTGGGTGTCTACAAATATACGTAGATAAATATTCACTTGATAAAATGAGAACATATTACAATTAACAACGATGAAATGTGTAATGAAAAAACAAATTTGTCATCATCAGCGCACAAGTTATAATAATGAATGTTGTCGGTTAAAGTAACGATGCATAATCATGAACACATTTGAAATCATAGTAAACTTGAAAATTACAACTTCATATTTATAATTTGATGCGAATGCGGAAACGGTTTAGAATAAGAAATGAAAGTTGGGTCGAAGGTTAATGTAACCTTGAGTGATGACGTGGATTTTGGAGTGAAATTGAACTAAGGTTAATGTAACCTTGGTTCGTGGTTTAGGTCTTCCTGGATTTTGACGTTAGTGACACGCCTATTTTAGGAAAGAAAATACTTTGAATTACGTACGGATTTTTGTGATGAAATAAAAGACCAACGTAACCAAAGATATTTAGCCCAAATTCGACCTTGAATCCGAAACTAATAACGTAGAGATTGGTGCACCAATTCCTCGACGCGATTTCGAAGTACTTTCTCGAAATGGGTTTTCACAAGGTTTGATATAAATCAAAAACTTTGCTGAATTTTTATTGCTTAATCATTGAATGAATAATGCTTATACTGAACACGACTTATATAACCTTATACGTGTAGATTATCCTACAAGATATTATTCTTATCTTATGATATACTTCGTACTAGCTTATTTTAAGAGATACAGGATCAATAAAATAAGCAGCTAATCTTTGAAAATATAGTAGTTTATCCTTTGTGTGTATCTCTTTGATCTTCTCGCCTAAAATGGGTGATCTTCATAGGATCTCCCTTATTGTGTTTCCTAATAAAGAGAGAGATTGCATCCTTTTATTTTGGGTAAGATACTCGTGTATCTCCATGAAATTGGCATCCCACGGATATCCAATGTACCTTGATATCAATCCACCTTGTTGCCACTTTAAGTGAAGATTGTATTGGCTTAATTAGAGTAGGAATCACACCAAAATATCCCATTGTAATCTTGCACATATCTTCGTAATACTTGGTTGCAATCTTCACTTTATCCAATGTACCTGGACAATATTTGAGACGTGTGTGAGCATGCACACGCCTAACTTTATTGGGCTTGGTTCGAATACCCCGAGTGAGTTCATCGTCTCATTGTGGGCTTTCTTCGGTCCAAGCACAATCGGGTCGTGTTCGAGCTTACTCGTATCATAATTGTAGATACTCACCACGTTAGAGTCTTAGAACCATGCTATATTGCTATGTGGTTGATATTACTTCCTTAAATTTTTGTTGATATTTAAGGACGAACAATTACTCTTACTCATAATATAATATTCCACCATATTCTTATAATTTTTCAATGTGTGATAATTTTTTGGTTGATATCTAAGGACGAACGATTAGTCTTATTTATCATAATAAAATGAAGGAAAATGAAATATATCTGCTTGTAACTCAAAAGACTTTTGGTTAATATCTAATAATGAATTATTATTCTTATTTATATAATACTCCGTAGAAATCTACAACCTCATTATAATTTTTCGATGTGAGATAAATTTACTTAACTTCATAGTGATCTTAAGAGATTTTTAAAATTCAAAATATTTTTGGTTAATATCTAAGAACGAATGATTACTCTTATTTATATACCCCCTCGATCCGTTCAAGTCCAAGCCACCTATATTTCTTTTTTTAATTTGGACGTTCAAGTTCAAGCTTTCTATTTTCATTTTAGTCATTGTTTTAATAGAGTATTAAACAAATACTTTAAACTCACTATTTACTCTACATTTAATATTAAACTAGTATTTAACATTTACACATGCATTTGAGAAAATTTGGTATAATTTTTTAATTTTTGGTTGATATCTAACAAAGGATGATTGGTCTTATTAATATAGAATTTATCACCATATCATAATTTTTTGACGTGGGATAATTTTTACTTAAGTTTACAATTTTAGGAGCTTTTATAAGACTCAAATAAAATATTGTTAGTCAATATCTATGAAAAAATGATTGCTCTTATTTATAATATAGAATTTCATCACCTCATCATAATTTTTTGATGTAGGATAATTTTACTTAAGTTTATAATCTTCGGAGTTTTTTTAAGACCAAGGTGATAATCGTCGGTTTATATAGTGATTATTTTTTTAATCTTAAATAGAGTAGGATTGTTTTTTTTCCAATACAAATTCATATATTTTTTATTTAAAATTTTTAATAAAAATCGAATCTTAGGCGGAGTAGGATTTTTTTCATAAAAAGTTTTTATATTCTTTATTTAATTTAAAAAATATATATTAAAACATTTGGACCAATCATATCGCTCGAAAAGTTTCTGCTTTATTAATATATATCGATATTGATTGATGGATTGATATTGATTGATATTGATTGATTGCTTATCAAAGTAGTTAAACCATAGTAGTATAGTGACCGGTTACCTAAGAACCCTTCCCCCTCCCCTGTTCACCTTTAATTTAATTAGCGATAATAATACCAACTTAGGTACAGGACCGGACCGGACCGGACTGTTTACCTGGGCCGAAGACCATAATTGTATAAAAATTTGGACCATGGACCGAACCATATTTATGTCGATCCGGTCCGGGTTGGACCGTAAAAAAGCATGGACCGGACCGTAATGGACCATAATGGACCAAAGAACTCGAAATAAATTACTATCAAAAAGTTTTTTATACGATTAAATTATAAAAACAACGATAAGTCCCATAATCAAACTCTACAAGATTTTTATTTCGTTTTCCATTTTTTTTAGGTTATATAGGATTTAAGAATTTTTGTTCGATTTTCGACTTATGCAGCTTATTTTGTGCAAATTATTTATAATATATTGTTTTATAATACGGTCCATTTTGTCCTTTATTTGGTCCGCGGTCCAATCGGTTCGGTCAAGGACCGGACCAAAGACCGAATAATCAATATCATGTGAACCGTGGACCGGACCATATAATATTCGGTCTGGTCTGGTCCAGACCAAAGCGCAACGGTCTGGTCCGGACCACGAAGTGAACACCCCTAACCAACTATAAGGCGTCTTCTCAAAATAATATCAATTTTAATAAATCTGAGAATAATACGTATTATTGCAATAGTTAAACCAAAGTAGTATAGTTGACCGGTTACCAGTAGAACTCGTTCACCTTCCTTTTTCGCATTTAATTTATTTCATATTATTCCTTCACTCCTTTTCACTTACTCAGTATAAGGAGCACTAAACGTCATTAATGTCCCCCGCCTTCTTCTTCCTTCAACCTCACCAAATCTAGCTAATTAACAACACAATCCTACACGAAAATTAACACGTTAATCTAAACGAAACGTGTAGAAAAAAAACGGAAGAAGGATGAAGGGTGACGGAGAGAGAGGATGAAGGAGAACTAAAGAGGAGTAGACCTGGCAAAACTATCCCAACCCGAATAAGCCAAACCGGATCCGACACCCAAACTGAAGACACGTAACCCGAATTGACCCGAGCTAACCTAAAACTGACCCGACTATTATTATAACGAATCGATAACTCTAAAAAAAAGTTGAAAATCGCAAACCCGAATATGATCTGAACCCAAAATTATCCGACCCGAAGTCAACTCGATTATTATAACCCGAAAGTGGCCCGAACCAAAGCTGACCCGAACCCGACCTGGTTCACCCATTATCCAGGTCTAAGGAGGAGGATGGTGGATAATTAACCGGTTAAATACTGATGTAAGAGGCTATAAAGTCACAAATACTACTCTGGTTTAACTACTCCAATCATACGTATAGTGTATTATTTTGGGAAGACGCCCTATAATTGGTATTATTGTTGTTAAATAACCCAATAATATAAACAGACAAGAAATGACTTAATTAGACGGAGTGAGTATTACTCCGTATTTGTTACCAATATAATTACATTACAACTTTCTTTAGGTTGCATTTGGGTACTCGAAATTGATTTGAATATCATGAATTCAATTCTTGTATTTCAATTTCTAGAATTCAAATCAAAATTCAAGTTCCCAAACATACTATTACTTCATTGTTTGACAATTGAACATACCGCTTTCTAAATGAACATCATATGCTAAATAATACAGCTTCGACGAAAACATGATGCACGACGTAAAACAATAATTCACATATCTAGATTCAAAACAACGGTTGTCATGCATTCACCGTCTTACTAACGCGCGAAATCAATTGATATCTTAGTAGATCTGGAGAGCACTATGTGCGGGCGGGGTTGGGTGTCCTACAAATATGCGCTTCCCAACACGTAACCTCACCTCTTACTCGAATCTTTGCTTTTAGGATGCCCGAAACCATTGGTCACGAGAATCACTCGAAATTCAACATTCGATGTGCTTAAGGGATAAACTCCTAAGCTCTAGTACTATAGGGCAAACCTTGGTTTGTGCTTGGTAAGGTGAAGTAGTATAAAGTGGTTTCAACGGGTCCAACTCCCACAAAGTTCAGTGACGACTCCTCTTTGATTTTATTTCAATTCAAGATCATTTTTACCATACATTCACCATCTCAAACCCACGTGTGTGGCCATGCAGGGTGGACCTTTGTCATGTTCACACCCGGCATCAGGCATTTTAGAACTACGACGCTGGGTACCAGATGCCTTAATGTTAGGGCACCTGGACTGGGGCGCCTCAGTTGCTGTATTTCATAAGTTTCTGTTTTGTGAGATCGTGTATCTGTGTTATCCAACGAAAGATGTTGTGCACGTGATTCTAGAATATTGTATTTTGGATATCGTATTGTATTTTGCATATTTTTGGTTTTGATCGGTTTGACTTGCATGCACAACCAAATAAGGTATTACGTGCGGGAACAACTTTGATTTACGATACCTTTGTTTTATCAAGAATCACTCAAAGATTTTTATGTTGAGGTCGGTTTTGTACTTGGTGGTGTGTATTAGACGGATACAATAGATTGCGAGTCTATTTCGAGCATTTGAACCATGTTATCGTTTGATCATCATCGGGTGTTTGGCGGGAGTCTTCAATGGACACGAGCATGACAAATGCGAGTGTCTGCCTACACCGGGTCCCTTTTCGGGTTTGTGATTTTCAACAATTTTAAGGATATTGATTTGTTTGCTACAATAAACATGTGTCAATTCAGGTTAGAGCGAGTCAATTCGAATTACGGGTCAGCTTTACGAAGTCTACTACTTCGTGCTATCTTCTATACAATTAAACGTTTACTTGTGCCGACTTTTCTCCTGAGGATAAATAGGTCCAGATAAACATTTGATTAGAGAAGACGTAGACCGTATTGAACTTGTTCTTAAACCTTTGCCACCATGATGTCCAAACTCCAAATTACCTATTTCCCGTGAACATAATTACAAAAGAGGAACAATAATAAAAGCAACCACAAATTTATTTGTACTTACGTGTTACGTCAACTACTAGAGAGTAGAGACGGTATGAATGCTCATCTTCTCATGCTGTGTCTCTCTCTCACTATGACACTCAACTGTACATAAAACTTCACAAATGTTTCTTCAACAGTAGATCCATCCACATTCTCTAGGACAAAAGAAGAACAAAGTGAGAAGATAAATCTTCCAAAACAAAGTAAAAGCAAAGATATGTGCTTTTTTACATGTTAGAATCCTCAAAAGAAATTCAAGATTCTACCCTTTTTCGTATTTCTTACATTCAAAATAAACAAAGTAAGTAATACCCATTTTCATCAAGCCTGTGTTTTATGTACATTATGAGAAATTGAATGATAATCATGCAGAAAGAAGTGATTTTAATGTGTTACAAATTACTGGGGTTGTGTCTTGTCTGTGTTGTTTGGTGTAAGACTGACCCAAATGACTTGAGAATTCTGAATGAGTTCAGAAATGGGCTAGAAAATCCTCAACTTCTTGAATGGCCTGAAAAAGATGATGCTGACCCATGTGGGAATAAGTGGAGAAATGTGTACTGTTCAGGTGATAGAGTCACACAAATCCAAATCCAAAATTTTGGGCTCAAGGGCTCACTTCCCAAGGATTTCAACCAGTTATCAAAGTTGCAGAATTTGGGGTTTCAAAAAAACAAATTTCTTGGAAAGTTACCATCTTTTACTGGCTTGTCTGAGTTGAAGTATGCATTCTTGGATTACAACAATTTTGATGAAATTCCTCTTGATTTCTTTCATGGGTTAACAAATCTTGAGGTTTTAGCATTAGATAATAACCCTTTAAATGCAACCACAGGAGGGTGGTCTTTACCTGATGATCTTGGCAAGTTAACCCAATTGGTTAATTTTTCAGCAGGGGATTGTAATTTGGTTGGTCAATTGCCTGAATTTCTTGGTTTATTGCCAAATCTTAATGCTTTGAGGCTTGCATACAACAATCTAAGTGGGAATTTACCATTAAGCTTCAATCAGTCAGTATTGCAGATTTTAGTGTTAAATAACCAGGATGGGGAAGGTTTGTCTGGACCCATTGATGTCATTTCCACAATGCCTTACCTCACTCAGGTATGGCTTCATGGGAACCACTTTAGTGGGACTATTCCTTCCGGTGTCGTGAATTTGACATCACTAAGGGATCTTAATCTGAATGGTAATCGCCTTGTTGGGGTTGTCCCTGAAGGGTTAGCCTCATTGGGTTTAGATAAGTTGGATATCAGCAACAATTTGCTGATGGGTCCTATTCCTAAGTTTCTGTCCCGTAATTTTTCGTATGGTTCTAATTCATTTTGCCAGTCTGTTCCTGGAACGCCATGTGCTCCACAAGTTAATGCACTCATAGACTTCCTAACTGCTGTGAATTATCCTACTTTTCTTGCTTCTCAATGGACTGGTAATAATCCTTGTAATGGAGTTTGGTTAGGAGTAAGCTGCAATTCTGATTCAGATGTTGTTGTTCTTAATTTGCCCAATAGACGTCTTAATGGCACCTTGAGTCCTTCACTTGCTAGTTTAGATTCACTGCGTCAAATTCGACTGGGAGGTAATCATCTCTCTCATGAAATTCCTGAAGCCTTGACTAAGTTGAAGTCTTTGGCTTTGTTAGATGTAAGTGACAATAACTTTAATCCTCCGGTGCCAAAGTTTCGAGCTAGTGTAAGTCTTCTCACAAGTGGAAACCCATTACTTACTGCAAACCATAGTACCATTAGCATCATTGCTCCTGTTAGTAGCCCACCACTTCTAAGCAGCCCGCCGCCTACATTGCCTGACCCATCTCAGGGTAGTGCAGTCCCACCTCAGCCCGCGAAAAGACCTCGTGGTATGGATCGTAACCACAGTCCGAGTTCTCCCTCTTACAAGCAAACTAGGCCCGGCAGACCCAAACGGCACACTTTCATTTTGGCAGTTGCTTCAGTAGCTGCTATTGTTGTGATGGCAATTCTTATGACCTTATTATACAATTTTTGTTGTAAGAAAAGGAGGGGAGCTACCATTGAGGAAAATGGTTCTGTAGTTGTTCACCCTAGGGATCCATATGATCGCCACAATGTAGTTAAAGTAGCAGTGTCAAGTAACAACAACACTGGAAGCTTATTTACACAAACTGCTAGTAGCTCCGAGAGCATGGCTAGTAGTGGAGTATTGACCGATTCCCATGTGATGGAATCTGGAAACTTGGTCATATCAGTTCAAGTTCTTCGTAAAGTGACTAATAATTTCGATGAAGTAAATCTACTTGGCCGTGGTGGGTTTGGAGCGGTTTATAAAGGGGAGCTAGGAGACGGGACGAAAATAGCTGTTAAGAGAATGGAAGCCGGGGTGATTAACAGTAAACAATTGGATGAATTTCAGGCTGAAATTGCTGTTCTATCTAAGGTGAGGCATCGTCATTTGGTATCTTTGTTTGGTTACGCCACAGAAGGAAAGGAAAGGCTTTTAGTGTATGAATACTTGCCTCAAGGAGCTCTAAGCAAACATTTATTTCACTGGAAGACCTTGAAAGAGGAGCCATTATCTTGGACAAAGAGGCTTAGCATTGCTTTGGATGTTGCGAGAGGTATGGAATATCTTCACACTTTGGCGCAGCAAAGCTTCATACACAGGGACTTGAAATCTTCAAATATTCTGTTGGATGAAGATTATAGGGCTAAAATTTCCGACTTTGGGCTGGTGAAACTTGTCCCTGATAAAGACAAGTCGGTAGCTACCAGGCTTGCTGGAACATTTGGCTACTTGGCCCCTGAGTATGCTGGTATGTAGCCTTTTGCCCTTTTCCCTCATAAAAATCTTATGAATACATTTATTGCTGTTGTCTATGCGTATGAACCTCAGTGGAACGTGTTACTTCTGATTCATCTTTGATATTGGAATGCTTGTATTATTCATTCATTCTATCACCGGCCATTTGTTTTCAGCGACAGGAAAAATCACGACTAAAGTGGATGTTTTCAGCTACGGAGTAGTCCTAATGGAACTCTTAACCGGGTTAGTAGCACTGGATGAGGACAGATCCGAAGAAAGGCGATATCTGGCAGAGTGGTTCTGGAGAGTAAAATCAAGCAGAGAGACACTATTGGCCGCAATTGATCCTGTTCTAAACATGAAAGCAGAGCTCTTTGAGAGCATGATTTGTATCGCTGACTTGGCAGGGCACTGCACAGCACGGGACCCAAACCATCGTCCGGATATGGGCCACGTAGTGAGTGTAGTCAGCCCACTAGTGGACAAATGGAAGCCATACTTTGATGAAACCGAGGATTATTTAGGCATCGACTTCAGTCTACCTCTGAAAGAAATGTTACAAGGATGGCAGGAGGAAGAAGGGGAAAGCAAGCAGGATAAGAGTTGTTGTACAACAAGTAGCCTTGATAATAGCAGGGGAAGTATACCTGCTAAACCTACTGGATTCGCAGACTCCTTCACGTCTGTCGACGGCCGTTGATGAACTATAGCATTTCCTTTAATGTTTAAAAAACAAGGGGGCGGGGAAAGATGAATGTTGAGAGTTGAAATCGAGTCACTAAGTTTTGATGTGCTAATAATGTGGAGCGTATGCTTGTGTTGGTAAATTTGGTTTTGAAACTAAAGGTTAGCCTCGTGTTGGTAAGATTTGTTAACGAACCACGGTTATATTCTGTCACGCCCCCTCGCTCGAATGCCCTTTGGGTTTGAAGAGTGGTTAGTGCGCACATGCTCCCCCGTACCGTGTGCTGGGAAGAGTTCAAGATATTGGGGGCTGCCAGGGTTCGAACTCGTGACTTTTGGCTCTGATACCATGTTAACGAACCATCTCAACCAAAACCTTAAGGCGATGGTTGAGCCCCGTTTATATTTTATCAAGATTTGAGCTATATATACATAGAGAGAGAGATATATACATAGAGAGGGAGGTTCTTATGAGTCCCTCTCATATATTGAGTCCCTAAGTTCTTCTACCATTCATTGGATGGTAGGGGGATGAATGGACGAGATTAGAGCAACTTCCTTCATTATTAAAAAAAAAAGATATTTTTCCTATATTGATTGAACGTAATTGCCATCAAAATAGGAAATAATATCAAAGAGTAACGTCTCATTCATACTGACGTTCATGCTCTTCGCTAATTCATCACTTTCATCCAAAACATTCATGCTCTCATTCATCACTTTCATCCAAAACATTCATGCTCTCATTCATCACTATCATCCAAAACGTTCATCAATGAAAGTATACGCGTTTAATTAACACAGTTAAATTGTTCATCTCGTCCATCTCGTAACACTCGAATTTCTCGCGCCGCTGCAACTTCTCCTTCGATGACGGATATGCAAATTGTCGAATACACGAACAGTGAGGTTTTGCTTTATAGTTTATACTGGAAACGTCAGAGAAGTCATTAAGATGCTCCATATTATTAGATTTTACGTTTATAGTATGGAAACTGCATATTATTAAAGGTCCGATCATTATATGATTTTTTCGCACAAACATATATATGGAGTTATTGTAATGCACATAATGTGTTACATTAATATACATCATCTGTTATTTTAATATCTACCCCCATTTGTATAGGCATTTTCTGTTAAATGAATCTCGTGTTACTTTAATGCACTTCATCTGTTACTTTAGTTCTTGTCATCTGTTACTGTAATGCATTGGAGTAACAAAATATTTAGAATACCGCCATATTAAAAAACAATGATACTGCTTCCTATAATGATGGAACGTGATTGTCATCAAAATAGGAAGCAATATCAAAGAGTAACGCCTCATTCATATTCTCATTCATAGCATTATAGATGTTCATTCTTTCATTCATACTCTCATTCATCATTTTGAACCAAAACAATCCTCAATCAAAGTATACGCGTCCAATCAACACAGTCAATAACACGTTCAATCATTCATCTTCTTCCTCGCGACGTTGCAACTTCTCCTTCAATGACGTTTATGCAAATTGTCGAATACACCAACGATGAGGTTTTGCTTTGTAATTTATACTGGAAACGCCATGTAAGTCATTAAGATGCTCCAAGTTATTAGATTTTACGTTTATAGTATGGAAACTGCATATTATTAAAGGTATGATCATTATATGAATTCTTTGCACTAACATATAGTTGGTGTTATTTTAATTCGCACCTTCTGTTACTTTAATACACACTATATGTTATTTTAGTGCCTAAGCCCTGTGCATAATAATCTTTTTTTTTGGTAAAATGTGAATATATTAAATATTAAGAGATGTACAATGATACATAATCAATCCATATGATCAACAAAAATTCCTATGGGCACGGGTTCGAAATCCCTTACAAACCCCAAATGTGTTTCCAGTTTTCATCTGATTTGCAATTCATCCCACACAACATAGCCCTAGCTCGTTTCTTGACCTGAACCTTTATCATATCAGCAGTTTGGTTTGGCCTGATCAGATACATTTTCATCCTCGCTTCATTCCTTCTAAGCCAAATGTAGTAGTGTCACGCAATCCAAATCAGTGTGTGCATCTTATGCTTCACCGAAACTACATTCATTTGGTCCGTCATTTGGACAACAACTCTAAAACAGCACCATTCTTCAACAGCTTCAATCACACATTTGCTGTAGTTGCAGTCGAAGAACAGGTGTTCACAATTTTCAGGAGCATTCTCACAGAGATAACAGTTAGTATCTTAACAGTAGCCCCATTCATACCCTTGCCTACAATTCATCCCCTTTTGCATAGCCAACCATGTAATGAATGAATGTTTCGGAATATTCCGTACATTCCATACATATTGGTGCCACTAACGAGCAGGAGAAGCTCCTCTCAACCTCTGGTACCCTTCTTTAATCGTGTAGTTTGCTGTCCAGGTTCGCCAGTTATCAGTAAAGACTAATTTCACTTTATCCTTCACCTTACAAATGTTTTTCCATGCCCAAGAAGCTGTGCTAGGGGGTCAGTAGTCCTCTCAGTTTTGTCCTTTCAAGTAGACGCAATTGATCCATTTAATCCATAATGTATCTGCATTCTGATAAATCCACGCAACTAATTTTGTCACAGCTGCAATATTCATGATACCTGCCTTTTTAATCCCCAAACCACCCTCGAATTTAGGGAGAGTCACAATGTCCCATCCCACAAGTGGCACTCTCATGAAATCTGTCGTACCATCCCACAGATAGTTACGACAAATAGCCTCAATTCGTTTAGTGACCCCCTTTGGAATGACGAAAATGCTTGCCCAATAGGAGTAAAGAGTGTTAAGAATGGTGTTGATGATATCCAATCTCCCCGCGTAGCTAAATTTCCTCGCTCCAATACTCCTAATTCTGTTAACCATTCTCTCGACTAAGACATTGCACTCTGCTTTTGTTAGTCTTCCCGCCTGGATTGGGATACCCAGGTAGCGAAAGGGTATTGAGCCTTCGACAAAGCCTGTCACCTACTTTATATCATTTCTCAGCTGCTCAGGAACTCCACTGAAGTAAACTTACAGATTTCGAACTGTTCATGTTCAGCCCCGAAGCCTCAGAAAAAGATGTGAACGCTCTAGTCAAAACCATAATGGACTCCGCGTTTCCTTTACAGAACATCAATAAATCATCCGAAAACATAAGATGGGTGAGTTTTAAAGATTTGCAAAGAGGATGATATTGAAACGGCCATCTCTCAGTAGCAAATTTGATCATCCTTGAGAGATAGTCCATACATAGAGTAAAGAGAAGGGGCGAAATGGGATCCCCTTGTCTCAACCCCCTTCTTCCTTTAAAGTAGCCAAAGTTTCTCCCATTCACGTTAAGAGTGAAAGACGTAGTAGTCATACACGTCATCACTCTTTGGATAAAATCAGTAGGGAACTCCAAATGTATCAGAATCTGCTCCAAAAAACCCCATTCAATTGTATCGTAGGCTTTTTGTAAGTCAATCTTGAATAAGCATATTGGAGACGATGAGGCTCGATTGTATAACTGAACAATGTCCTGGCAAATCAACACATTTTCCATAATGGATCTCCCCTGTATAAACGCACTCTGGTTTTCTTCAATCAACTCTGGCAGCACACAGGCCAATCTATTACATAGCAGCTTCGAGATGCCCTTATAAATCATGTTGCAACAAGCAATCGGACGAAACTGTGTAACTGACGATGGTCTCTCACACTTAGGGATGAGGCTAAGTGTCGTGGCATTAATCTGGGTCAGGAGCTTATTATTAGCAAAGAATTCTTGTATAGCATTGCAGATATCTCCTCCGACAATATCCCAACTATCCTTATAGAAGGAGCTATAATAACCGTCAGGACCCGGAGCTTTCTCAGAAGGGATACTAAAGAAGATCTTTTTTTATCTCTTCATTAGTAACAAGCCTAGTGAGGATAGATTTATGCTCCTCCGAACAAACCCTCCCTTTCGCAATGACCTGTCGTCTGACCAAGGCAGTAGCATTACTTGAACCAAGCAGGTCCGTATAATAATCAATAAAAGCCTCTTGAATGTCATGCTGCCCAGAAACGATTCTTCCACTCTTGTCTTCAATTTGAGCAATTTTGTTCCTGCTATATTTTTTCCTGAGAATACCATGAAAATAAGAGGTATTACTGTCTCCGTCCTCAATCTATTTCAGATTAGCCTTTTGGCTAAGGAAGCTGTTTCTAGCTGAAACAGTCTCCCTAAGCATATTACTAGTATCGATCTCCGCCTGAATAGTATTTGCTTTTGAAGGATCATTGAATAACAGGTTTGCATAATAATCTTCTGTTAATTGAATCTCGTGTTACTTTAATGCACTTCAACTGTTACTTTAGTTATTGTCAATTGTTACTTTAATGTATTGGAGTAACAAACAATTTAGAATACCGCCATATTTCAAGTTCTGACTGTTTTTATCATCACGTTTATTGGCACTATTTATTTTTGTAGTAGATGCACAAGCACATGAATGGTGTAGGGATGTTGGTGAGAGTTTCACTCCATACATAGGGCAGATCTTCAAGGACGTGGAGGAAGCAGTAAACTTCTATAAAATCTATGCCTTGGCTTATGGATTCGATGTAAGGAGGTACACAACGAAAAGATGGCACGGTGGTGAGATTAAATCAAAGCTACTCGTATGTAACAGGCAGGGTTTTACAAAAAAAAAGGTCAGCCTGGAAGAGGCAGCCAAGGCGGCATCATCCAAGGAGGAAGCAGTGAAGGAGACAGCCGGGGGAGTCGCTGTCAAAGTATCGATAAGGAAGACCAAGGTCCGTCATGTTGGTTGCAACACAAAGATTAGGTTGTACAACAAAGGCGGGCCTCTCGCAATTGATATTTTCCACAGTAGGCACAACCACGAACTAATCTCACCAAAGGACAGAGAATTTCATAAGATATCAAGAAACCTTACAAAGTACCACAAGCAAATGATCCTGAACAATTCACGGGTATGTGTAGAATAGTTTCTCGGTGGTTTAATTAGAGTAACACATCTTATGTCTTATAGTAATGGTTGTTTAGTTATGGAGTAACAATTCATGTGTTGTAGTTTCAAATTTTTCTGATTATCTTGATGGGCATATAATTCTGCAGTAAACCATTGAGTGATTTTGTAATTTGTTTTTCCACTGATTTTTTCAGCTGAAGATCGGAGCTACGTGGACGTACAAGATGTGTAAGGAGCAGGTTGAGGGGTTCGCAAACGTAGGTGCCAACTTGGTTGACTTCAAGAACTTTGACAGAGATATAAAGTGCTTCATACATGAGAGGGACGGGCAGTTATTCATCGACCGTTTCGAGGACATGGCGGACAATCGGCAAGGTTTCCTTTTTTGTTTACGGACTGGATGACGATGGGAGTTTGAGCAGGGTAGTCTAGACTGAGGGTGTTGCTAAGATAAACTATAGATTGTTTGGGGACGTAGTTTCGTTCGACCCGAGACGAACAAATATAAAATGATATTCACCCTGTTCACTGGTGTTGATCACCACAAGCAATCGGTGACTTTTGGTGGCGCTCTCATCGCACACGAGGATTTTGAATCGTTTAACTGGGTGTTCGAACGCTTCCTGACGGCAATGTGCGGCAAGGAGCCTGAGTACATTATCACTTATCCGGACCCGGGGATCATAAAATCATTTTCGAAGATGTTCAAAACGGCATGGCACCGGTTTTGTATGTGGCATATCATGAATAAGGTACCAACAAAATACGGTGCCTCGAGGAGGGACTACCAAGAACTTCTGAAGAAATTAAATGCAATAGTGTGGGACAAGGAGATCGATGGAGCGGAATTCGACGAGCGTTGGATGGGAATATGATGGGAAGGGATTTTGCCGTCAATCCTACCAAACAAGTAAAACCAACTATTCCTAACTGGGTAGGTAGGGCAAGTCGGGTCGAATCCACAGGGACGGGGTGTCGGACTAAGGTGCGCTACGGTCTAAGACTAGGTTCAAGGCTAACTAAACTAGGCGATGGCTAAGGTAGACTAAAGACTAAGCTAAACAAGTAACTAATGACAAATGGAAGCAAATAAATCAACAAGAAGGAAACTAGGGCTAGGTCGGGTTCATGGATGCCAAAGAGACCAAAAGGGGAAAAACGGGGTTACTAGCATGCTTTCGTAACCTAGGTTCCGATCGGGCTCTCGCTACTTAAACGGCCTAGGGATCTCCTCACCACGCTCTCGCTACTAATGGGAGAACCAAACCTATCAACCACATAAGAACATGCAAGAGAACAAGCAAGAAAAACAAGGATTGATCATCTCTAGTCTCACAAGCATTTCATCAAACATGTGGGGTGCAAGGCAAATAGGAAACAACAAAAACAACTAGTACCACCCATCTCACCCTAATTATCCCTAATCACAACCAATCCCCCTACTAATCCTAGGGGAAAACTACCCACACATAATCAAACTAAAACTAACACAAACAAGAGAAACCAACACAAGAATCAAAACATTCATAATGAAGAACAAGGATGAACGACAAACATAAACAAAGATGAAAACTTGAATAACAATAAAGATTAAGAGTAAAGGGATGAGAAAGATTATACCAAACCAAAGGATGAATGGAAAAGATGAGAACTTTCATATATAGAGAAAACCCAAAATAAATCCACCAAGGTTGTCAATCTTGATAGAAATCTTCAAGAATTCCAATAATACAAGAGTAACTAACGAGATTAAGGACTAATCTACACTAATCTAAGATAATCTTATCTAAAGTAGTCTAGGGTTTTGTGGGTAATGTAAAAGAAGGTCTAACAATACAAGAGGGGGGTACATATAGGGTTACAATGAATAAGGAAGGCGGAAAAGCGAAACAGCCCCGATCTGGGCCCTTCCCGACCGGGAAGAAGGGCATCCCGACCGGGATGCTTAACACCGCGCGGTGTTATGCTTAACACCGCGCGGTGTTATGCTCTTCCCGGTCGGGAAGAGACCGATCCCGGTCGGGAAGGTATAATCCCGGTCGGGATGGACCTCCAGAAGCTCCTGTTTGTTTGTCTTCTTTGTCTCGGTCGTGATGATGCTCATCCCGACCGGGATGGGTCTTGTAGGCCTCAAATATGATCTCATAGGTCCTCATTTGCTCTCTCTAGGCTTCTCATCGATGCTCGGTGCTCGGGAATGGGTCCAAATGGCTCGGGAATGAGTCACAAGGGCTCGGGATCGAGTCTAAGCCACCGAGTGATCGTCGCTTCTCTTCGTTGGCTCCAAATGTGTCGGAAACGAGTAGGAATCATTCCATTTTTCCAATATTGGCCTTAGGAACCTAAAACAAGCTAGAAAAAGCGTAAGTAGCCTCGAAAACAAATCTAAAGAGCGATTCCACAAGAGAAACCGAGACTAAACACAAGGAATAAGCACTACAAAACACACTTATCAACTCCCCTACACTTAACCCTTACTCGCCCTCGAGTAAGCACGAACTAACTACTAAACTAAAAAGAAATAAAAAAACTATCCGAGCGGGTATTAGCGCACCCTATGCCCTTTAAACTCACACGAGAACACTTAGAGGGAAAGTGCTCTCCGCAAGGCAAGTGGGGTCTTGCGACAAAACTGTGGATACAACCGAACACGAAAACACACAAACAAACAAACAAACAAACAAACAAGCAAACAAACGGTTGCATCCAAGGAGAAAAAAATACCGCTTCCCTCAACAAAGCGGTGAAAGAAGCACCGGTTAAGGACTCAAGGCAAGTGACAACGTTCCCAAGCTAATAACACAAATCGATATGAACAAAACCCTAATAGTATGACAACAAAGCAATAAAAACATTGGTAACTTACCCAGGTCCTCCTAACCTTCTAAGAATGTACTACGGGACGATAGGCGGATGGAAAAAGGATGAACCACGGAGTTAGTCGACACTGTAGATAAGTGAAACCCCGCCCCCTTTAGCGATGAGCCAAGAGGGTCGTCCCATGCTCAAAAATCGCCCCACTAGTTCAAGTAAAAAGGTGGATATGGTTGCAAAATGAGAGAAGACCGACCATTACCGCTATCATCCTTCCTAGGGACTCGGTCCTTTGGTAGGCTCTTCACGGTAACGATCGGTAAAAGGCTTATTTTTTAGGGGTGATAATTCTTTTTGTGAGATGATTTTCTTTGGCATTTTTCTTTTGCATTTTGCTTTTGAGTTGCTCTGCCATTTTTTTTTCTTCTTTTGTATTTTCTTTTTGATTTGTTGTGCTTTTTATTTTCTTTCTTTTCTTTCTTTCTTTTTCTTTTTCTCTCTTTTTGACTTGGTTTGCCTTTTGGATATATCTTGTATTGTAGGCATTCAATCACAACCAAGTAAGAAATTTCAACAAATTGCAACTTATTTGTGAGATATGGGTAGAAGGTAGGGAAAAAGAGGGAAACTTGGACTAATCAAACAATTTCGAACAAGGTCACCTAAGAGACGGGACTCGGCAACCAAAGCCTTTTCACTCCGTGGGTGGACAATGTGGTCAAAGTGCAAATCCCATAGTAAATCCCTAGTAGACTAGGTGGACACAAGGTAAAGAACCAACGAAACTATTGATTTAAAGTCATTCTACTAGACTAAAGTCCAAGACTCGACTCATATTACTAGAAAGGGAAAGTAAACACTTGCGCACTAGCCTCAAAACCGGGTTTTCGAAAACCTTTTATTACACAAGACACAAACTTAGACAAGACAAGACAAGGACGCAACAAAAATGAAATAAAATGAGACAAACACAACAAAACCAAACAAAACAAACAAACAAACACACAAAATAAACAAACACCACCCCGAAACATCCAAACAAGCCACCAATCAACCACGAATTTCAAAAAGCTCCACTCGAGCATACACCATCACAAAACATCCTCCAAACTCCACAAAAAGGGAAAAGGAGAAAGAAATGAAGGGATATTACCGGATGTCTTGAGCTTCCCGAAACTTATCGACGATCACGCAACCTACAAGGAAAATCGGGGGAGCAAAACACACACAACACAACAAATATACGACACAAAGACTCAAAATAAAAAGACAAAAAAGAAAATCTTTTTGGTTTTTTATGAAAATTTTCAAATTTTTAGGAATTTCTAAGATTTTTTCGAAGAAACTACGAAAATAAAACTAAACTAGACTAGGATATCGCTCCCCCACACTTAAACCGAGCAATGTCCTCATGCTCGATCGGTAGTGTGTGGAGACACTAAAAATAAGAAGAGAAAAAGGGAAAATAAAGATAAAAATCAAAAATGAAAGTGAAGAAAGGGTAGAATGTGTCCGGCCGGGGTGTAATCAAGTCACCAAGGTCCGAGACAAGAAAATGGATGGGGGAAGAAATAAAAGAAGAAAATAAAAGGAAATAGGAGGGGAGGACTAGGTGTAATCAAGTCACCTAGCCCGGATTCCGCCTAAATCCGATTAAATTCAACGAAAAGGAAAAAAAACAACTATCCTATCACCCAAATACAAATACAAATACAAAAGAAAAGGAAAAAGGTATTTACAACTTGGTACTCTTATCTTCTACGCCTCTATAGCCATCAAGAGCTCGGAGGAGTAAGTCAAATGCTCTAGCAACATCTTTGTTAAGGCTCACATGGCCGAGCCTAGCTACTTTCAAGAGCTTCCAAGTCGGAGATAAGAAGTGATCATCTTCATTATGTTCGGGGTTCTCGTGATCTTTTGGGTCTTTCAAACCAATATAGCAACGACTCTTATGACCATCCGGTAGGTATAGTGGTCTAAAGTCATGCTTGGCGTTATGATTTGGGAGATCACACCCTAAGGGTGTTGCTTCTTCTACGGGGTCAAAAGTAGCACTCTTTTCCGCCGCCCGACAAGGATCCACTTCATCAACTGTCTCACAAGACAAGGGACTTGAAATCGAGTGCGATAAAGGAGGTGAAGGCATCAAGTTTTCTTCATTGGAGGCTTTAGGGGAGACCTCATCGTCATTCTTACTAGAATTCTCACCATGAAGAAACTCAAGGCTTTCGATGGTTTGGTCTAGCATAGCATCTTCATATCCCCTAATTGGCTCCTCCAATTTCCCATTTAAGGCAAGATCTAAGGCGTCTACCTCTTTCTCCCAAGTATTACCTTCCTTTTCACTCACCTTGTCAATTTGGTCTAGATGAGTCTTCTCTTGGCTTGGCTTTGGATTGTCAAGATCCGGTTTATCACGAAGAAAATCATACAAATCCAATTTAATAGCCAATACATTGGCTCCCCAAGAGTTACCTTGAGAATCATGTTCAATTTCCTTCTCATTGTCGACCCTTGAAGCTTCGCTTTCCTTCATTATTCCCATAGCTCCACCATCCAAGCAACTCTCAACTATGCTCTCTTGGTTGACCTTCCCTTCTTCATTCGTGGCTTCATAATCGTGTTGATTTCCTTGTGGAGACAACCGATATTCTTGCCCAAATGAACCTTCGTCAACACGTTGTGGAGCTCGAATGGCCGACATCGTGATACGAGCCATGAGTGCATTGATTCGAGCATCTTGCACCTCTTTTTGGGCCTTGAACTCCTCTTTGTCCCTTAGCATTTGAATCATCATCTCTTGTTGACTCTTTTGCATTTGAATCATCATTTGACAAAGTTCAAAGTTGGGGATTTTTGGTTGTGGGTTGTGTGAGGGTATTTGGTAGTTGTTAGGATTTTGGAATGATCCTTGACAACTTTCATGGTAGCCATATGAAGGGGGTTCATAAGATTGGTGATGAGATTGATATGGTTGGTAAAATTGTGGGTCTTGGTAATTTGCCCCATGGTTGTCCCATGACGATTGATGGTAGCTTGGATGCATAACGTTGCCTTGATACATTGGACGAACTAGAAGCACTTGAGAAAACGTTAGTAGCCTAGTGCTTTTGAGGCACTAGGAAGAGAGAAACAAGCACACAAGAAGAAAGAACGGAAATACACAAGGAGAAGAGAACACAAAACTCAAGAACAAAGTCTAAAACTAAGCACACAAAAGTCTAAACAACGCCGTACTCGGCAACGACGCCAAATTTGATGGGAAGGGATTTTGCCGTCAATCCTACCAAACAAGTAAAACCAACTATTCCTAACTGGGTAGATAGGGCGAGTCGGGTCGAATCCACAGGGACGGGGTGTCGGACTAAGGTGTGCTACGGTCTAAGACTAGGTTCAAGACTAACTAAACTAGGCGATGACTAAGGTAGACTAAAGACTAAGCTAAACAAGTAAATAATGACAAACGGAAGCAAATAAATCAACAAGAAGGAAACTAGGGCTAGGTCGGGTTCATGGATGCCAAAGAGACCAAAAGGGGAAAAACGGGGTTACTAGCATGCTTTCGTAACCTAGGTTCCGATCGGGCTCTCGCTACTTAAACGGCCTAGGGGTCTCCTCACCACGCTCTCGCTACTAATGGGAGAACCAAACCTATCAACCACACAAGAACATGCAAGAGAACAAGCAAGAAAAACAAGGATTGATCATCTCTAGTCTCACAAGCATTTCATCAAACATGTGGGGTGCAAGGCAAATAGGAAACAACAAAAACAACAACTAGTACCACCCATCTCACCCTAATCATACCCAATCCCCTACTAACCCTAGGGGAAAACTACCCACACATAATCAAACTAAAGCTAACATAAACAAGAGAAACCAACACAAGAATCAAAACATTCATAATGAAGAACAAGAATGAAAAACAAACAGAAACAAAGATGAAAACTTGAATAACAATAAAGATTAAGAGTAAAGGGATGAGAAAGATTATACCAAACTAAAGGATGAATGGAAAAGATGAGAACTTGCATATATAGAGAAAACCCAAAATAAATCCACCAAGGTTGTCAATCTTGATAGATATCTTCAAGAATTCCAATAATACAAGAGTAACTAACTAGATTAAGGACTAATTAAGGACTAATCTACACTAATCTAAGCTAATCTCACCTAAAGTAGTCTAGGGTTTTGTGGGTAATGTAAAAGAAGGTCTAACAATACAAGAGGGGGGTATATATCGGGTTACAATGAATAAGGAAGGCGGAAAAGCGAAACAGCCCCGATCTGGGCCCTTCCTGACCGGGAAGGATCTGGTCTCGACCGAGATCAAGCATAACACCGGGCGGTATTATGAATAACACCGCGCGGTGTTATGCTCTTCCCGGTCGGGAAGAGACTGATCCCGTTCGGGAAGGTATGATCCCGGTCGGGAAGGTATTCATCTCGGTCCGGATGGACCTCCAGAAGCTCTTGTTTGTTTGTCTTCTTCGTCTCGGTCGTGATGATGCTCATCCCGACAGGGATGGGTCTTGTAGGCCTCAAATATGATCTCATAGGTCCCCATTTGCTCTCCCTAGGCTTCTCATCGATTCTCAGTGCTCGGGAATGGGTCCAAATGGCTCGGGAATGAGTCACAAGGGTTCGGGATTGAGTCTAAGCCACCGAGTGATCGTTGCTTCTCTTCGTTGGCTCCAAATGTGTCGGAAACGAGTAGGAATCGTTCAATTTCTCCAATATTGGCCTTAGGAACCTAAAATAAGCTAGAAGAAGAAGCGTAAGTAGCCTCGAAAACAACTCTAAAGAGCGATTCCACAAGAGAAACCGAGACTAAACACAAGGAATAAGCACTAAAAAACACACTTATCAGAATAATGCAGGAGCACGATGTGGAGGATGTTCAGTGGTTCGCATATATCGTTTTGATTAGGCAGTAGTGGGTCATGGCACACTGCAGGGATCTGAAGATGGGTGGCTTAATGATTGTAGGGAATTGCCGTGGGTCCTACCGATCAAGTATACCAACTATACCTAACTAGTAGCTAGGGTAAGTCGGGTCGAGTCACGGGGACGGTAGTAGGTGTCTAGACTAGGGTCAACTCACAAACAAGACTAAATTACCAACACAACACAAAGGGAGACTAACTAACAAGAATTGATTAACAATGATGGTTGGAGGAGATGAAAGTGGACTAACAATGAACTATGTATGACATGAACTACTTGAACAACTAGAACTAATGCAATCAACTAACTAGATAAATATATGCTAACAAGATGGAGATATCAAATATGGAAAGGAGTAGGGTTAGTTTGGGTTCATAAGTGTAGTAGGATAATTGGGAGGTCAAGGGTATAGGTTTCACCTAGTTACTAAGGTCGGTCCGCGCTCTTGCGTCAAAGCCTAAGTCCGCATTCTCGTGTCAAAGACTAAACCCGAATACTCATGCAATATTTTACCCAATACATAAGAATTCAACCACAAATCGATCACAAAATGAGAAGATGAAAACAAGCATGAGAAACATGGCCACTACAACTCAAACAAGCAATTCAACAAACACATAGAGTGCTCAACATGTGACTAGTAACAAAGAATCCACCTTTACCCTTAATCAAACCCTAATTACCCATAATCCACACTTAATCCCCCTACTAACCCCACAAAAAGTCTACTCACTCATAATAAAACTAACAATAACAACAATAAGAGAAATCAACACAAACATTGAAACATTCATAATGAAAGTGAAACTAGTAAGAATAATGAACAATGAACAAAACAATGAACAAAGATTGAAACTTGATAAATAAACAAAGATTAAGAGAAAAGAGGTTATACCAACTAACAAGAGGATGAAAAGATGAGAACTTGTATTATAAGAACACCCAAAACCTCCTTCAATGTTGTCAAGATTGAATGGATTCTTGAAGAGATCCTTAATACTAGATTAACTAACTAAATTAATCTAAGATTAACAAAAATTTAAGGAAAGATTTAAGCTAATGAGAGGAGGAAGTCTATCTAGGGTTTTGAATAATGTAGAGGAGTCTAAGGTGCTTAAACAATACAAAGGGAGGGTATTTATAAGGTTACAAGAGTGAAGAAGAATGAAAGAAGTCACGCGGGCTGCAGCATGCTCTTCCCGGCCGGGAAGGTGGTGGTCCCGATCGGGACGAAATGGTCCCGACCGGGAAGGTGGTTGTTCCCGGCGGGGAAGGCCCAACAGTAGCCGCTTCATTCTTGCACTCCTTCCCGATCGGGAAGGCTACTCTTCCCGCCCGGGAAGGATCTTGTAGGCCTCCAATATGATCATAAAGGTCCCTCCTTGCTTCTCAGGAGCTTCTCATCAATTCTCGGAGCTCGGGATCGAGTCTAAGGGCTCTGGAATGGGTCCCAAGGTCTCGGGATCGAATCTAAGGCACCGAGTGATCGTTCTTTCTCTTCGTTGGCTCCAAAAGTGTAGGAAACGAGTCGGAATCGTTCCAATTCTCCATGAATGGTCTTGGAAACCTAAAACGAACTAGAAGAAGCATAAGTAGCCCAGAAATCGCTCCAAAGTGCGATTTCACAAGAGAAACCGGGACCAAACACAACAAATAGGCACTACAAACTGCACTTATCAACCCCCCCACACTTAACCCTTACTCGCCCTCGAGTAAGCACCAACTAACTAAAAACTAAAAGAACTAGACTACTAACCGAGCGGGTATTAGCGCACCCTACGTACTTTTAACTCACGCGAGAACACTTAGAGGAAAAGTGCTCTCCGCAAGGCAAGTGATGTCTTGCGACAAAACCGTGGATGCAACCGGACACAAAATCACACAATCAAACAAACATACAAACAAACAAGTAATCGGTTGCACTCAAAAAGAAATAAATACCGCTTCCCTCTACAAAGCGGTGAAAGAAGTACCTGTTTAGGACTCAAGGCAAGTGACAACGTTCCCAAGCTAATAACACAAATCGAAATGAACAAAACCCTAATAGTATGACAACAAAGGAATAAAAACGTTGGTAACTTACCTAGGTCCTCCTAACCTTCTAAGAACGTACTACGGGACGATCGGCGGGATGGAAAAAGGATGAACCACGGTGTTAGTCGACACTGTAGGTAAGTGAGACCCCGCCCCCTTTAGCGATGAGCCAAGAGGGTCATCCCATGTTCAAAATCGCCCAATTAGTCCAAGTAAAAAGGTGGATATGATTGCAAAATGAGGGAAGACCGATCATTACCTCTATCATCCTTCCTAGGGACTCGGTCCTTTGGTAAGCTATCACGGTAACGATCGGAAAAAAGGCTTATTTTTTAGAGGTGGAGATTCTTTTTGTGAGATATTTTCTTTGGCATCTTCTTTCTTTTGCATTTTTGCTTTTGTGTTGCTATGCCAATTCTTTTTCTTCTTTTGTACTTTCTTTTTGATTTGTTGTGCCTTTTCTTTTTTTCTTCATTCCTTTCTTTCTTTCAGTTTCTTTCATTTTCTTTTCTTTGTTTGCCCTTTTGGCTAGATTTTTGCGTTGTAGGCACTTCTTTTTGCAACTAAGAAAGAGATTTCAACAATTTGCAACTTATTTTGTGGAAATGTGTAGGAGGTAGGGGAATGGGTATGTCGGGAGCGCGCTTTCCCTTCAAACCCAGACCACAAAAAGGGGAAAACTTGGACTAATCAAACAATTTTGAACACGATCACCTAAGGGATGGGACTCGGCAACCAAGGCCTTTTCACACCGTGGGTGGTCAAAATGGTCAAAATGCAAATCCCGTAGTAAATCCCTAGTAGATTAGGTGGACTTAAGGTAAAGGACCAACGAAACTATTGATTTAGGGTCATTCTACTAGACTAAAGTCCAAGACTCGATTCATACTACTAGAAAGGGAAAGTAAACATTTGCAAACTAGCCTCCAAACCGGGTTTTCGAAAACCTTTTTACACACTAGACACAACTACACATCACAAAACAAAGACGCGACAAAAACGAAAGAAAAAGAGACAAAGACAACAAAACAAAACAAAACAAAACAAACACATAAAGAGAACAAACACCACCCCGAACTTCCAAACAAGCCACCAAATCAACCTCAAACTCTACAAAGCTCCACCCGAGCACACATCATCACAAATCTCCTCCAAACTCCACAAGAGATAAAGAGGAAAAAGGGATAAAAAGATGTTACCGGATGTCTTGAAAGCCCTCCAAAGTTAACGGTGATTAAGCGACCTACAAGGAAAAAGGGAGGCAAAACACGCACAACACAACAAATATACGACACAACGACACAAAAGGAAAACACAGAAAAGAAAATCTTTTTGATTTTTGTGAAAATGTTTCAAATTTGTATGGTTTTTTAAGATTTTTCGAAAAAACTACGAAAATAAAACTAAACTACACTAGGATATCGCTCCCCCACACTTAAACCGAGCAATGTCCTCATGCTCGATCAATAGTATGTGGAGGCACTAAAAAGAAAAGAAACTACGGAAATAAAGCTAAAAATGAAAAAGAAAAGCAGAGAAAATGGTAGAATGTGTCCGGCCGGGGTGTAATCAAGTCACCATGGGCCGAGACGAGAAAAGATATGGATGGGGGAAGAAATAAAAAGAAGGAAATAAAAGGAAATGGGAGGGGAGGACTAGGTGTTATCAAGTCACCTAGCCCGGATTCTGCCCGAATCCGAATAAATCCTATCAAAAGAAAGTAAAATCATAGAAAAAGTGAAAATACTTGCAAATTTGGATTTTGAAATGACTCTCGATGTAGTCACGTCATCGAGAGTCGGGAACAATGACTACCAAGGCCCCGAGGGCCACCATGACACAAAAGTGGATAAGGGGAAGGGAACAAACAAAGGAAGACAAGCAATAAAAGACGGAAAAGAAAGGATAGTTGCCGTACCAATTGGTTAGCAACTCACTCACTCCATCGTCTCAAAGTTCGATAACGGCACATAGCTAGTCTTCGTCATAGTTATTCCTCTTCATTCTTGATATGGCTGCATGGTTGAAGTGCTAAGCTTGCAATGGTATAAGGAGGTGGGATTTGATGTGAAACTCGGTGTGTAGTGAAGAGAAAATGAGATGAGGGTACATATATGAAGTGTAAGGATCATGGATAGTCGCAAGGGTAGGTTGGGAGGTTGGGAGGGGGTATAAAGTTGTTGGGTGGGCTCAAATGTCGAAGAGGAAGCAAAAGGAGGAGCAGGGCACCATCCCGGTCGGGATGGCTTCTTCCCGGTCGGGACGAACTTGATCCCGGTCGGGATCACACTCCAGAGAACCCAATTTTCAGCACACTCATCCCGATCGGGATGAAATCCTTCCCGGTCGGGATGGTTCATTCTTCCCGGTTGGGATGGCTCCTTCCTGGTCGGGAAGAGTCTTCTAACCCTTCATATGCTTGATAGCTTCACCCACAAGGCAACTAATACATCGGGATCTCGAATCCCGTCCCCAAAAGCTTATCAAAAGCTTCAAAAACCGACTCCCATGCCCAAATCCAAGCTTCTATCATCATCTACTCTTCTCGAAACTTTATCTTCACTAAGACCTATCAAATAAACTCAAATAACATCATCAAACTCCCTCCCTCACATCGCTCATCAAATCACCAAATAACAAGAATTTCACAAAACTCAAGAGAATAAGAAAAGGATATATACAAAGGGGACGGTTCTTTTGGAACTCCGTCAAACCAAGGATGGTGCATTCTTCAATCATTTTTTTTAACAACATCATGGATAACTCCATCGCCATCAAGGGCACGAAGCAACAAATCAAAGGTTCTCGAGAAGTCTTCGATCAAGCTAGTGGAATACCAATCCACACTCCAAGGCTCTTCACAACCTTGTCTAGAAGTTCCCGGGGCATCCCGATCTACTAAGTTCAACGGCTTGAACTTGTACTTTCGATCCTTCGGTATATACCCAAACTTCCACTCATCTTCACAAGGCCTCAAGGGAGGCTCAACTTTCTTCTTTCCTTGCAACTTGTCCTCAATCTCATGATATGGGCATTCATCTGCCCCAAGCTCGGAATCATCATCTTTAATTCCATAGAAGTTGTTTTTCCAGCTTCCACCCGACTCATCCCCTAGATCGATGTCTTTCATGGCGTAGATCATATTACACGATTCATCATTAGTAGGCGAGGTGTTGCCTTGGAGGTCAAACACGAGCTTCGTTCTCGTCGCCTAGCTCAAATGTGATCCTACCATTCTTTACATCAATCATCGCACCGGCGGTATGTAGAAACGGGCGGCCTAGGATAATGGGAGTGACGGCATCTTCCGGCATATCAAGTACAAGGAAGTCGACCGGAATGAAGAACTTCCCGATTCTTAGTGGCACATCTTCTAACATCCCCAATGGTCGGTTGAGTGAACGATCGGCCATTTGGAGTGTAATAGAAGTACACTTGAGCTCTTTCATCCCAAGTCGCTCACAAATAGAATAGGGAATAATGCTTACACTCGCCCCCAAATCACATAATGCTCTTTCAATCTTCAAGTTGCCTATGGTGCACAGGATTGAGAAACTACCCGGATCCTTCAACTTAGGAAGTGTAGAGCCTTGAATGAGCTCGTTCACCTCTCTTGTGAACGCTATGGTCTCTTCCTTGTCGACGGATCTCTTCCTAGCCAAGATTTCTTTCAAGAATCTTTCATATGTCGAGACTTGGGTAAGTAGCTCGGTAAAAGGGACGCTCACATCCAACTTCTTCACAATATCAAGGAACTTGTCATATTGAACATCTACCTTGGTCTTCATTTGCCTTGTTGGGAATGACAACTTAATGTGTATCTTGTCTTGCTCATTAGGTTGGGACATTTCAATTGACACTTTCCTCTTTCCTTTGTCTTTTGCTTGGATTGGGGGAAGCTTGTCTTCATGGGGTTTCTCAACCTCCCACAAGACTTGCTCCTCCATGAGGTTTCCCAAACTTGCATTATCTTGAGATGGAGATACAATTTCTTTCATGGGTTCTTGCTCAATAGGGACTAAGGGGGAGTCATAAGATGCACCATTCCTCAAGATAATAGCATTCACATGTTCAAATTTCGTCGGTTAACCTTGAGGAGGTAGTTGTCCCTTTTGCCTTGAAGAACTACCCGAAGCAACTTGAGCTAGTTGGGTTTCGAGCATCTTCATATAAGTATCTCTTTCTATGTTCTCCTTTTGAAGATGAGCAAATTAAAGAATTCTTGTTGGTTTCTTAGCATCTCCATTTGACTTCTTTGCACTTCTTGATTACTCCTTTGAATATCCAACATTGATTTTTGCATGTCGAAATCCCGAGGGGGATATAAGTATCTCTTTCTATGTTCTCCTTTTGAAGATGAGCAAATTAAAGAATTCTTGTTGGTTTCTTAGCATCTCCATTTGACTTCTTTGCACTTCTTGATTACTCCTTTGAATATCCAACATTGATTTTTGCATGTCGAAATCCCGAGGGGGAGATTGTTGGTTATGAGGAGTGTTGGTGATGGCTAGAGGAATGCCATAATCATGAATAGGAGACCGACTCCTTTGCTTGCTTTCATATTGAGTACCTTGAGACCCTTGTTGTTGTTGAAGGTTCCCTTGGAACCCATGAGAGTTGCCTTGATTAAGGCCTTGAGTGTTACCATGATTGTAGTTCCGATGTCCTTGGGAGTGTTAGTTTCCTTGGAAACCACCTTGATGATTGAAGTTCCCTTGATTGTGGAACCCTTGATTGTTGCTAAAGGCACCTTGGTTATGTTGTTGGAATGGACTTTGGTTGCCTACATAACCTTGGTAGCCTTGGTTGTTGTCCCTTAAGGGAGGTGGAACATAGATGGGACGGTGTTATTGTAAAGATTGTTGTTGGGAAGCTTGGAACATGTGAGGATTCGGCACATTTTGCTTGAAGTTAGAGTATGGGGCACCTTGCTTGAACGCTTGAAAGGCATTCACTTGCTCAATACTACCTCGACAATGTTGAGGGTCATGTCCAACTATCCCTCAAATCTCGCATATCCCATAATAGGATGTAGAAGGTACAACTCCCAAAGCATTGACTTGTTGAGTTGAATGTTGGTGGCAGACACTTGTGCTTTGGCCTTGCTCAAAATGACTTTGGAGCTTCTTGTCAATAGTTTCCATGTGGGATTTTAATTGTGCTCCAAGATCAATACTGAGTTGTGTAATGGCATCGATCTCTTCCCTTCCTCCTCGATTCGCCTTCCTAGGCCTTGAGTATTGGGAGTTGTGTACCGCCATCTCTTCAATTCTTGACCAAGTTTGGTCATCATCTACCTCGGTGAACCTTCCATTAGATCCCATATTGAGTATGGCCCTTGAATCTTCATCTAACCCGTTCCAAAACTGTTGAACAAGGAACCACTGTGATAAGCCATGGTGAGGACAAGAACGGATCAAGGCTTTGAACCTTTCCCACGATTCATAGAGGCTTTCTTCATCACGTTGTTGAAATCCCGTGATAGAAGCCCTCAATAGATTGGTCTTCTTCGGTGGATAAAATTGTTGGTAGAAAGCTAAGGCTAGCTTCTTCCAAGTGTCAATACCGAGAGTCGCCTTGTCTAAACCTTTGAACCATTGCTTAGCCTTACCGATCAAAGAGAAAGGAAATAATACCCACCGGATTTGGTCGTGGGTTATTCCCGGTTGTGAGATAGCATCGCAATAGTTCGAAATGGTTTCCATGTGTTGATGAGGATCTTCGGTTCGTAACCCACTAAATTGACTTCTTTCGACCAATTGGATAAATGACGTTTTTGCCACAAAATTGCCGGTATATGCGGCCGGTAAAGCGGTTAGACCGGGCAAAATGTCTTTCGTAAAGGTTGAATAAGAAGAGAACTTAGGCATTGTTGGATGTGCGGGAGATGATGGTGCAGACGGTGTTGATGTAGATGTAGAAGGAGAACTAGGTTGAGAAGAGTGACTAGAAGTACCAAAAGGATTGATGAAATTCCCTTCGGCCGAATCTCGAGGTGTTTCGTTCAAGTCAGATCCTTGAGCTTGTTCTTCAATGGTATTGCTAGTACTCGGTTGAGAGGTTCTAACCCGATCAATCGTCCGCTGGCGAAAGGCTCTAAAGAGTCTTTCCGGCTCTAGATTGAAGAGAAAGAAGTCACCTCTCCTTCTAGGCATGCACTACACACTTGAACAAATGTGAGAACACCTAGTGCTTTATGGGCACTAGGCAAAGACAATAAACGAGCACAACGGAAGACAAAGAGAGAAGAAAGCAATAAAAACAATAAAAACCTACAAAATATGCACAAAGGATAGAAAAAGAACACAAGAGGGGTAACTAAGTCAAGCTAATAAGTAAACTAAGTCTAAACATGCACCGTCCCCGGCAACGGCGCCAAATTGATGGTAGGAAATTTCCGTGGGTCCTACCGATCAAGTATACCAACTATACCTAACTAGTAGCTAGGGTAAGTCGGGTCAAGTCCCCGGCAACGGCGCCAAATTGATGGTAGGGAATTGTCGTGGGTCCTACCGATCAAGTATACCAACTATACCTAACTAGTAGCTAGGGTAAGTCGGGTCGAGTCCACGGGGACGGTAGTAGGTGTCTAGACTAGGGTCAACTCACAAACAAGACTAAATTACCAACACAACACAAAGGGAGACTAACTAACAAGAATTGATTAACAATGATGGTTGGAGGAGATGAAAGTGGACTAACAATGAACTATGTATGACATGAACTACTTGAACAACTAGAACTAATGCAATCAACTAACTAGATAAATATATGCTAACAAGATGGAGATATCAAATATGGAAAGGAGTAGGGTTAGTTTGGGTTAATAAGTGTAGTAGGATAATTGGGAGGTCAAGGGTATAGGTTTCACCTAGTTACTAAGGTCGGTCCGCGCTCTCGCGTCAAAGCCTAAGTCCGCACTCTCGTGTCAAAGACTAAACCCGAATACTCATGCAATATTTTACCCAATACATAAGAATTCAACCACAAATCGATCACAAAATGAGAAGATGAAAACAAGCATGAGAAACATGGCCACTACAACTCAAACAAGCAATTCAACAAACACATAGAGTGCTCAACATGTGACTAGTAACAAAGAATCCACCTTTACCCTTAATCAAACCCTAATTACCCATAATCCACACTTAATCCCCCTAATAACCCCACAAAAAGTCTACTCACTCATAATAAAACTAACAATAACGACATTAAGAGAAATCAACACAAACATTGAAACATTCATAATGAAAGTGAAACTAGTAAGAATAATGAACAATGAACAAAACAATGAACAAAGGTTGAAACTTGATAAATAAACAAAGATTAAGAGAAAAGAGATTATACCAACTAACAAGAGGATGAAAAGATGAGAACTTGTATTATAAGAACACCCAAAACCTCTTTCAATGTTGTCAAGATTGAATGGATTCTTGAAGAGATCCTTAATACAAGATTAACTAACTAAATTAATCTAAGATTAACAAAAGTTTAAGGAAAGATTTAAGCTAATGAGAGGAGGAAGTCTATCTAGGGTTTTGAATAATGTAGAGGAGTCTAAGGTGCTTAAACAATACAAAGGGAGGGTATTTATAAGGTTACAAGAGTGAAGGAGAATGAAAGAAGTCACGCGGGCTGCAGCATGCTCTTCCCGGCCGGGAAGGTGGTGGTCCCGATCGGGACGAAATGGTCTCGACCGGGAAGGTGTTGTTCCCGGCGGGGAAGGCCCAACAGTAGCCGCTTCATTCTTGCACTCCTTCCCGATCGGGAAGGCTACTCTTCCCGCCCGGGAAGGATCTTGTAGGCCTCCAATATGATCATAAAGGTCCCTCCTTGCTTCTCAGGAGCTTCTCATCAATTCTCGGAGCTCGGGATCGATTCTGAGGGGCTCGGGAATGGGTCCCAAGGTCTCGGGATCGAATCTAAGGCACCGAGTGATCGTTCCTTCTCTTCGTTGGCTCCAAAAGTGTAGGAAACGAGTCGGAACCGTTCCAATTCTCCATGAATGGTCTTGGGAACCTAAAACAAACTTGAAGAAGCATAAGTAGCCCAGAAACCGCTCCAAATAGTGATTTCACAAGAGAAACCGAGACCAAACACAACAAATAGGCACTACAAACTACACTTATCACTTAATGCAAACAACCCAAAGATCGGAGAGCGAAAACAGTTTCTTCAAACGGTTTGAGAACCAGCACGGAACGTTTGTTGAATTCTGGATGCTGTTTGAGAGCGCTATGGATCAGCAAAGGTATACTCAGAAAAAGCTTGACAGCGAGAACATACAATCTCTGCCGAAAACAATAACCCACCTGCCAATAGAACAGTACGCCACAAGGATCTACACCCACGTCGTGTTTGATGAATTTCAGGAGGATGTAAGGTGTTCCGTAGGTACATGAAGTGTGAGAGGATTTGTTGAAACAGATAGGATTGAAGTACCTACGGTGAGGGTTGCTACTAGGGATAAAGAATTTCTAGTCCACTATAACAAAGGTACAGACTGTCCAACTTTTTGTCTTCCTTTTTATGATTTAGGGTAACAGACTGCATGTTTTAGAGTAACACACAGTATGGGTTAAAGTAACAAGGTTTATAGGGTGTAGATCCAATTGTCTGATTGCTGGAATAATCTCGTGCAGAAACGTCAGACGTCAACGGCACATGTAAATTGTTTGGGACAAGAGGAATACTGTGTCGATACATAATCTGGATATATTCATCGAAGGGGCTGAACAGTATACCCGATAACTATGTTGCCAAAAGGTGGTCAAGGGACGCATTGCGCACAGCTCGTATTGGTGATGACGGATTAGAAGGCGAAGACATTGACATCATAGATGGAAAGCAAACAGAGATGTCAAAATTGTGGTCAGAGGTTCATGAGATGATGGGTATTCTACGGTCTACTGATAAAGCGGATGTGGAGAGCATGTGCACTTTGATCCGCGAATTCAGGCAGAAGCTTAAGCCGATCGGGGGTCCCAAGACATTAAATAAAACCCAGGAAATGGAAGAGATGCTTGGATGTATGTTAACTACAGAGATAACGATACTCCCCCTGAAGATTTGCAAGACAAAGGGAAGCGGCAAAAGGTTGTTATCGAGCAAAGCGAAATCTGTTGCGCTTGCAAAAAAGCCCAAGCACATGTGCAACAATTGTAGCAGATGGCGCATCACGACAAAAGGAATTGTCCCAATCCTTTTGCAACACGCCCACCACCGACTACCGAACCGTATAACGATGAAGAATAAGAAGAAGAAGAAGAAGAAGAAGAAGAAGAAGAAGAAGAAGAAGAAGAAGAAGAAGAAGAGGAGGAGGAGGACGAGAAGGATGAAGAAGAAGAACCAGAATTCTGATTAGGGCAGTATATTGTTAGAGTAACATACATTATTCTTTAGAGTAACACACTGAATAAGATACAGTAACACATTTTATGAGATCGATTGATTTACAAATATCTATTCATTAGCGTAACATCCTTTATTGGAGTAAGATTTAGTTAGAGTAACACACATTATGTGTTAGAGTAACATACTTAATGAGTTAGAGTAACACATATTATGAGTAACAGGTGTGAAACATCGGAACGAAGAACAACCATTATTCTTTTGTTTGGAGTATACTTAATAAAAACAAACATTACTCTTTTGTTTAGTTGGAACAAACATTACACTATTATCCAACATGACATGTTTTACGAGTTAGAGTAACACAGTTCGTGAATAACATTAACATACTGTAAGAGTTAAAGTAACATAGTTTATGGGTTATGATAACATTACGATGCGTTAAAATGACAGTACTTGATTGTTTGACAGCATACTGCACAAAAAGACGCTTCGTTTTTTGTACAAAATCATACTTCGTTTTTTGTTCAACAAAAATGACAATTAATCCACCGGGTGAACGATGCACAAAACGTACTCACGATGACATAATTATTTCAAATTGTTATTTTCGGCTCTTGCTTCACTGAGCCTTGCCTTCTTCAATTAGTTTGGGTCTCACTTCCACAAACTTTGTTATATTTCCAATCAGCCGCTTTCGCCACTTATTCATGTCCGCTAACAGAAGAGTGGCTGCAAGTTGGACCACCGGATATATTCTGTTCACCTTCCTCTCGAGGTCTACATGTCCGAAATCCCTGCCCTCATACATTAGCATGTGCATGTAACACCTCGTGCTTTTGACCATTTTAGTTATTTATAATAACGATTAATATTAATAAATTGAGTCTCGACAAACTATTTTATATATTAATATTCAATTCTTGTGCCTTTGGAACCTTTCTATTTCACTTCATTGTTTGCAAAACTGAAATTTCTATCGTTATCGCAATTCTGCGCGATTTCGTAAAACGATTCCTATTTTCTCATACGGACTCCGATTGAGGCGTTTCAAAAGCCTAAATTTATTAATTTTCCAAGATCTACACAATAGTGATATTCAAAATTACAATTTATAAGTTCATCATAAAAATATTGTACTGGACAGCTCCTTTACTACGAAAATCGTCACCCGACGAATCGTTTCTCGACATTCGATTTCCGTACTTCTTTCCTAACATTTGTGGAACCAAAATAACTCAAAAATATCATTCTTATACACCCTATACCGTCACCTTGAGGTCCAAGAGTCAAAAAATGCTTTTCTAATCAAAAACACCAAAAAGGGTAATGTACTTCAAAAAGCATGATTAGCCATTTTGAGCAATTGTCAATTGTTTGTCTATCCTTTGTTCCCTTCATCAAATGGACGACTATTACTCCATATAAACAGCCTTAGGACTCCATTTAGCTTACTTATTCATCCATCTCTTACCCTCCTTCAACTCCCTTAAAAAAAACCAAAGAAAACAACACAAGTTTTCACAAGTTCTTAAGGTGTTTCAACCACCATTTTTGAGGAGCTCTAATCCCTTTTTCTCTTATCTTATACTACTTATTTTCAAGTTTATTTAATAGTATAACTACTAACTTAGTTTGTTTTTGTGTCATTCTTACTAATTTATGAAGAGGGGCAACAGAAAAGGAGCAGCGATCTTCGTTTTCTTATATGTTGTAGAATCGATTATTTATGCTTAAGGTAATCTAACTTTTCTTCGCCCTCAAATCTCGTAGTATATTGTTTAGACTCTAACTAACATATAACATCATGTTTAGGACTAAATCATCAGATCACAAAGTTTAAAGTTAACTATTTGTTGATTTATCACTTAACAATACATGCTCTAAAATGAATTCTGTGATGTATGATGTATGTTCACGATTTTTCTGTGCAAAATATGTTTCGAATTAGTCGTAGGTTTCTTCATGAAAGTTGTAGGTCTGAATGTCTAGAGTATGAGAAAAATATGAAAAGTAAGTTTGTATGAAAATATATATTTAATAATGATTTATTCCATAAATTAGTACTGTATGATTTTAAGTACTGTCTGCGAATATAATATTTTTCCTGATGTTAAGCGTTTATTTTAGACTTGTAAAAATTATATTATGTTTCGGATGATGTCTATTATGTGTAAGTCAAATTTAATATAAATCCATCATATATATTTTCATTTATAAAATTTGTACTAAAATGGGTCAGATCTGGAAAAAAGATTTTATTAAGAACATTTATAAATTATTTTAATCTAAATTTATGGGGATACGTTATGTACGAGTATATGTATCCAAAATAAAATTTTGGTTCACTTTTCATATGTTTAGGTATTTTAAAAGATTTAAAAGAAAGTATTGAAAACCGTACTATTTTCATTTTTAATTTGTTAAAAATAAAAACCTTATTATTTTGAAAAAATGACTTTATATCTGGAAACTTAACTCATAAAAGTATGTTTAGTATAAAAATCGAAAGTTAAAAATAATATTTGAAAAATGACTCATTTAGTATCCTTAATAATATTATCGATTTCGTTATTACTTAAAGTTATTTTTGTAAAACTCTAAGTTTTGAGAAATATGATACATAATAAGGTTAAAAATGATTTTTATAAGTATTATAGATTTATTTGATGTTTGAAATATTTTACTAAGTATAAAGAGGCTTTAAGAGATAAGTATACTTGTACAAATACGAAACTGTATAAAAATACTAAATACGTACACTTGAACAATAAATGTACTAAATACTTGTTCCCAAAAAGTATAGAGTACTAAAAGACGAATAACCCAAAAGTACTAAGTTAAACAATGCTTAAATGTGCAAGACAACACTTAAACTTTATAATACGCACTTAAGGACTAATCAGTGACTAAGTCAAAACAAAAGATTGACTAGTCCATCTTGGTCAAGCTTTGGCTTTTTAAGTCAACATAGATCAAGTCAAGATAAAGGAACCCATCTTTAATAATGTACTTAGAAATAATTGAATTTTAATCAAATCTCAAATAATGAACATTCAAATAATATATACTCCCTCCGAGTTTTAATGTTCTTCCCTCTTTCCTTAATGGGCTGAGTTTGATCTTCTTCCCTCTTTCCTTTTTAGGCTATTAATATGTGGTTCACATTTACTCTCTCATTTCTCTCTCTTCCTTCTCCTTTTTTGAGCCACACATTTCCCTCTCCTTATTTTCTTCCCCAAAAAGAAAGGGGAAGAACATAAGAACTCGGAGGGAGTATCAAATAAAACATTCCAAATCTCTAACATCAAATATACTTAAGATATTCAGTCAAGTAAAATACACTTAATGTAATTGTTATGATCGTTTAGTAAATCGTTCCTAAATAAGCTTAAGGAACTGTTGTACCTTCGGGTCAGTCAGTGTCCTACATGAATCAGTAGCGGACCTTCCCAGTGTTCCATTTCTTGGGGCTTCTGTACCTACGAGACAGTATGCATTCTTTCGGTTATCTGAACTAAGGTTCTACGGGAGTCTGACCGTTCGATACCAAGTGACCCATATGTAGCAACTGTACCCTCGGGACGGTATGCGATCATTCTGGTTGTCTGAACCAATGATCCTACGGTATTCTAAGTGTTCAGCATCCTTATATGTCTCCTATAGACAATCTATATCGTAGTATCGTTACGTGTTGGGCAATGTTATGCCGAGGTTTAGAGATCGACGTGACGGGAGATTGCTCGGAGAGCTTTTGCTATAAGAGTATAAACAGCACATCCTGAAGCCACTACAAGAAAAACAGTCCCGGGCGTCCACCTGGTGGGTACCGACAATGGACGCTATAATGGAACGGGCGTCCGCAAACAGACGCCAGAAAGCGGAAGCCACGATAGGTCGCCCATTTTTAAAACGGGCGTCCACTATTGGACGCCAAGGGAATTAGCAACTGACAGCGAACGCCAGGGGTGGCGTCTGACTGTGGACGCCAGTTACCCTTGGATGGCGTCCATAGTCGGACGTCATGATCCTTACGTTGGCGTCTGACTGTGGACGCCATCCAGGGACACCTGGAGTCCATAGTCCGACGCCATTTTAGCTTCCCCTGGCGTCTGTCATGGCGTCCGTTATTGGACGCTATTTACGCTGTTGCATGGCCGTAAACATGCGTTCAATGTCTAGCCAAAACCTGCAAAATAAACCACATCCACAACTCTCAACCAACCACAAATGTCGACTATCCACAATACCTCAACCTCATTCACTCTCAGTCAACCAGAACACTTCATCTCTCGACTCATTTATGCGGAAAAAACTTATATAAAAAATATTTAACATACGGTTTGAAGGTACACAAATCTAAACAAGTTAGAAGATACATAATCCGTAAATAAAGTTACAACAACAACAACAAAAAACAATTAACTAACTGGGAAGCTAGCTGGAGCACCAGAGTTACCACCATCCCCGTTAAAGGGGTCTCTGTCGTCTGGAGGGGATGGGGGACGACCTTGGTTGCATCTCTGAAACATGGCCTGAAACATGGCCATCTGTTCGTGCATCTTCTTTATGTGTTTCGCCTGTTCCTTCAGTTGGTGCTGCTGCTCCGTCAGCTGTTCCTTCATGCCGTCCTTCTCCGGGTCGGGTTGCTGAGATCCAGCCGGCATGTACTCCATTTGTGTACAGGTGCTGAGACGCGGTGTGGGAGGTGTGAAGTACATACCGTGTGCATTTCCAACACCGTACACTTCCTTTCTTGTAACCCTTGACGACCTTGAAAAAAGTCTCATTCGGGTCGACTTCCTCAGCATCAGGAGCAGCCTCGAGGTTCGATAGCTCTTCTTGGTAGGCATCCTGCGTACACAACAGCGATTTCAATTCAAGTGATTATTAGATGAAATCATTGAAGATAGTTATCTACCACCTAAAGTCGATTTATTTGAAATAGTTAGTACTCACCCAGATTGCCTGATCCTTTTTCGTCCTAAAACTAGTCCCTTTGTCATTGGTCTTTCCATGCATGTTGAAGAATATCTCCGCCGCGGTTGGCACTCTCCCGAGCTCAGCTTGCAGCTATTAAATGAGTACGAACGTTAGGCGAATATAAATTATGCGAACATAGTTTACGATTATTCAAGGAAGAGTACGATATTAGTAGAAATCATACCTTCTCGGCACGAATGACAGAAGACTGAGAACCCCGATGATGTGTCGGGTTTGCATGGCCTTCATGCTCACAGTTCGACAATTTGTTCCTCTGGGCCCTTTCAGACCTGACCTTAAAGTCCTGCTTGTCGTGGTACGCAACCCACCTCTCCAACGCGTTCCCTAAAATATGACAACACCAATATATTATTTAATACAGTGAAAGATTGAAGTTAGATTGTTTGTTAAAATTGATTACTATAAAAAATCAACACCTTTAAGGTCCTTTAGCGGAGTCCCCCGCGTGCGGCGTTTGTTTATCACACAAGAGAAACGTCGTGTGCACGTCTCATTATACCGGTCCCAGACCCTTCCTTCTAACTCGGTTTTCCAAGTGAACTTCAACTACACAATCAAGGCGGATTATTAATTAGTAGCAAAAATATTTACAAAGTCCACATTATAAATTAAAAACTCACTAACAAAAACAATCCACGTACCCGCACTAGTAGAAAAAAGTCAAATTGCTGCTCCTTATTTGAGGCGTTTTAGGTAAATAGCAGCAAATATTTTTCTTTTTTTTTTTAAGTAAAAATATCAAGTGAGTTAGTTTTTAAAAATAAAATTCATAAAAAATTAAGGTGCGGCGTCTATCCAAAAATGACGCCTCACTACTTGAAAATAATTCAAAGGTGCGGCGTCTGTGTCCAAAAAAATGACGCCTCACCATTCACCAATACAAATCTTTAATTTATTATTATTGTTAACTCTCAGCCAGACCCACCTTGTCTTCTTTACGCATCCTTCCTTCGCGAAACACTCCCGGCCAACTAATGCATCTCCAATCAAACCCTATCCCCATCCACCATAGTTCGCTCCTCCCCCTTCGCCTTTTAAAAGTTTCTCCTTCCGTCTGTTTTCAGTTCCTGCGCGTCCTTCGCCTGTTTTCAGTTCCTTCTTCGCCCGTGTTCGCTCCTGTGTCGCCTGTGTTCGCTCCTCCTTCCTACTCCAGTACTCCTCACGACCTCACCAATTCTTGCCGGAGTAGAGTCAGGTTGTTGCTCGCCTCTTTGTTTTTTGACGAATTTATTCTTCTTTTCCGTTTAATTGAACCTTATGTTACTAATTATTTGCTATTTGAGTTTTATCGGTTTTTGTGAAAAAAATTGAAGGGTTTTGTTACTAATTTTGGGGCTGTTACAAACTGAAAAGCGGATTGAAACAAACTTAGGGTTATGATAATTTGATAGGGTTTTTGTTACTAATTTTGAAAATATCGAAAATTTAATGTGTAGTGTTTAATTGAGAGCTTGAGATTTCTTGTTGAGAATAGCAAACATTTCAATCGTATGTGTATTTTCGTCTTAGAGGTATGAAGTTTCTTGTGCTTTTGAGCTATGATCGATATTGTTATTGCTGGAACGAAACATGTCAGTTATCAATGTGTCTAATCCTTTTTTCGGTGATGAACCAGTTTTCGGCGTCATCGATTACTTTATATCTGACCTGTGGATGGTTTTATTTGTGTTGTTTTTTTGCTTAAGCTTACTCAGCAAGATTCTAAATTTTCACTTTTGTTATTAATGGAGTATTAATGTAAATTCAGCTTTTCTTTTGGCATGAATTATCTCTTAATATATGATTTAGAGTTCTAGTTATGCCCTGATAACAAGATTTTATTTATCAGTACATATTTCATTAGATTGGGGTAGTTTCTAAAAAAAAATTCATAGCAAATGGATACTGTATTGTCTCGAGGGTCAAGCGTTTTGGAAAATATTCTCCAGTAAATGATAAAAACATCGAATTCTTCGACACCGGATGAATCGTCAGATTCTTACCGAAACTTATAGAACTGATAAATGTCGATCAGAACTCGCAACCAAGGGTATTCTTAGTGCAGTATAAAGCTCTCACATTCTCTCGCTAGTGAATCCACCCATCATCTTCTATTGTTGACTCATAGACTCCTCAGAAACCACCAAAGGTTTTTTATTTAAGCTAAATGCAGTTGAACTTGTTTCAGGTGTCGGGTATTTGAAAGCCCTAGCAAGGACAGAACTATCATATCATGTATTTTGGGTTTGAATAAAATGAAGAGGACCTTGGTTTTCTTACGCAAGTTGAGCTCCAAAGTGAGAGCACACAATTTGGTCATCACGGGTATTGCGCAATGTAACATTTTAGGATCTCAATGGCACAAAACTTGAGCAAGTGTATCTCTAATATAATTTGCTTATGATTAACTTCACTTTTATGTAGATAAATACTCAATTCTCGGGTTTTTTGTGTTTTCACTTTCTAGATATGCTTATTTTTTTTCTATCTTTTCTCTTCCTTTTCTTATTATTTTATATGGTTATATCAGGAGTCAACACTTGTTTTTGTACTTGTGTTATGTTGGCTATTGGCATTAGGATTAAGTGCTTTGTTGCTTTAATGCTTGAAATTACATTGTCCTCAACTGTTGATCGGGTCTGTTTTAGTCTAGCTAAATGTGTGTTGGTCCATCAAATTTGCAGGTGTGCAAGATTGTGAAGATGCAGAGGTACTTTAAAAGATACAAATTACTGTGTTATTGAAGGAGACATAATAATGTCCTCAATAACGCGAGTTAGACATCGTAAAGGTCTGTCTCATTTGTGCTTTACATTAAATGTATGAGGAAATTAAATTTTAAGTAGGTGGGATTAGGACTTGACAACGGGTGGGAGCCCCAGAACCAACTGGGGTTGGGCCTTCGCTAGCCCGAGAAGGCCCACTCGAGGACCTCCTACTGCTTCTACTGCCGCTAAGATGACAGGAATCACGATACACACAAGGAAACTACTACTGATTTAGGTGTTCCGTCATTGCTTTCTGTCAGAACTTGAGTAGTTGTTAATTACTAATTTATTACTCCGTAATTAAATATCTGAGGTAATTTAATCTAGTCCTTCCATTACACTAATCTCGTTAAATCTTGTTATTACTCAAATACCGTGGCCGCCACCACATGTTTATCATATCAACTCAGTCACTTTGTGTAGTCATTTTTTAAATAAACACGCTGATGCTGATGTTGATTTTAGTTTATTATTTGACTGAATGATGATGATGATGATGATCAGTAGGATTGATATCTGGTTAAATTGCTTCTTTTGTATTTAGGATGATATGTTTATGGCTTTTAAGCCCATTCCAGTTCTACTTAACAAAGTCATCCATTCATTAATTTATTGTAATTAGACCATATATTTTGCGCCATTGTTTTGGTAGTAGACTATGTTGTGACGAGTTACATACTTAGATAATGTGAGTATTATTTGACTCATCACACGTTTATAACGGATATGTTCGTCATAAGCAAGACTTTGCCTTGGTAGTATGATAATCCACGACCACCTAGTTGTTAATACGTTAGTAATTACTACTAAAATCCTTTTGTGGTACTTGTGATTTGCGATAGATTGAAAGATTGACTACTATATGAGAAGTATCTGAATGATGAATTAATAGTAGCAGTATGATTAATAAGCAACTTCAAGGATTAGCTTTGAGTAGCAGCTGAAAGTGAGGTGCACATACCTGATTTAGGAAACGACTTGTTAGATAAATTGTTCATGGTTCTATATCTTAAACCCTCTATGTCTCAGCAACGTATTAATCTTATAGACTGCAGGAATCGGTCCATCAACATCACGTGTAAACAGCCATCCGAGCAAGAAGATGACATCTTGCAGGTCCTTCCTAATCTCCCAAGTACACATGTAGCTGAATTTACATATAAAACTATATATGTACATTTATAAGCCACCATTTAAAAAAATGCATCAAATTGGTTTATATCCAATTGTAACCATATCCAATTTTACTTTACATTTAAGACAGTTCGAATATGTTCTACTTTATGAACTTGATGTGATTAGAAAGGTAAGAAATCTTGATATCTTGTAATTCGTGTCTCAAATGAGTGATGTTCGGAACCCGAGTTTTTTACCATTGACAAACACGCACGTCAATGGAACCTGGTTATCAACCTCCTGTGACAATGATCATATTCCAGAAGCGTAACCACACTCCACTCCTTCCTATCAATCACGGTGACAAGAAAAGATAAGAGCGGGATTCTGCAAGAACCTTGCCTGTTGTCAATCAATGGTCGGCTATCGATCATCTCCCTTCTCTCACTTTCCCGGATGCAGGGTTCTTCAATTCACTACAACTCTAGGATTATAACTCAACTTCTTTCATTGTCAATTTTTGTGGTTTCTGCAAACTTATTTTGATTTGGTGTTAAATTTGACAATATTTTTTGTGTTTTTGATAGGGTTTCAATTATTTCTTCTAATTTGTTCCTCTTTTATGCTACTATGATTCAATTGTCTCTCGATTTTGAATCTTGTTGATGTTGTTAATTGTTAATTGTAGTGTGTTGTTTACTGTTGGTGCGTGCTTCTACGACTGTTGGTGCTACTGCTACTGGATAATGTTGCTGTTGTTTTTAGTCTATAATGACTGTGGAGTACTACTGTTCTTGGTTGCAGCGATATGCTGTTAGTTTTATGAATCAAAGGTTAGATATACCAGGTGATGTAGAGCCAACGTGGGCCTCTATGATTATGTTTAAACATTAAACATAATCAAAATAAGTCGTGCACTGGGTAAGGAACCCGTACCACTTGGAATTATCTACCGTTGCATCAAAATCGGCTTTTAATGCAGGAAGTGGACATCTTGACCCACTTATGAGCTAGTTGTATTTTATTTCCTCTATTTTTCTGTCGTTTTAGAGTTCTACATAATGGTAATTTGTTGATCTTGTGTATTTTTGAAGTTTGGATCTCACCAAAAGAGCAACCCTACGACTATGGTGAAGATGAGATGAAAGAATTACAAAACAAGTGGGGCTACATACTTTACGAAGCATTGTAGTACGTGAACTAGATTAGTTAATTCAAACATTCTAGGATTTGAGTTGGTTAATGGTAGAAATGTATCCGTGCCACTTTTTAGACTTGTATAATATTATGCATGTATACCTTACCTTAAGAAGGATTTTGTTTATTTTGTAAGGTACCTTGTAATGTATCCACGTTACTGGTTGGTCTTGTATAAATATGTAGGTTTGGATTTGGATTAATAATGTAAGAAGCAAATTTGGTTTTAATGAAATGCAAGTGGTTGTCTTCAAAAATGCTGAAAGTTTTATTTATTTATTTAAATACACACTATTTGCGGCACCAAACATAAAATGAGGCCCGAAATAAGTGTCTATTTGAGGCGTTTTTGAGTAGAAACGCCGCAAATATTCAGCCATATTTGAGGCGTTTTTCAGAAAAGACGCCGCAAATACTCATATATAGGAGGCGTCTATATATAGGAGGTCACGTCATATGAGGCATCAAGAAAAACGCCTCAAATAAGGGGTTTTTTGGGGCCGCAAATCAACTTTTTTCTACTAGTGCCGGAATTGGTTGAACCACCACTCCTGTATGGCCGCCGGTACCTGAGTCCAACAGGCATACCCCTGTCCTTTGTCGGCCATGAAGCTGCTAGTACAGAAACCTGCACCCAGTCGAGAAGCACATATATGTACAAAATCATACAAGATGTAGACCAAAAATAAATATGTTACAAAAGAATAACCAACATGTTAGATTATATTACCATGTGCCTGTAGGGTCGAGAATCACCCGACCGTTCTCGTCCTTCTTCAGCTCCTCCTCCTGCCCCTGTTGCTGCTCCTCCTCCTGGTCCCATTTCGGGGACCATTTCCTCCTCCTGCTGCTGCGCGGTGGACGTCTGAACAGTCCTACTACCCCACCACGTTTCCTGGTCGATCTAGCGCCTGCCATTATCTTAACCTTGCAACAAATTAAACAATGTTAACAACAATTAGCAATTACATTCTAACTTGATTGAAATAATGTACCAAATAAGTAGCACAATGACCTAACCATGTAATCATCAATATAACCTACTACAACAACTCCAGTAGTCATCTTCGCTGTCGTTATTGTCTTTAGCCTCATCCTCCTCAGTCTGATCCTCCTCCTCCTCAGTCTGATCCTCCTCCTCCGTCTCCTCGCCGTCCACTATATCGTCCTCCAAATTCTCTTCATTGTGTCTATCATCTTCCTCAGCAAGGATCTCCGGGACATCCCTAACCATGTATTCTCCTTGTCCAGCATCATCATCCTCAAAATCTTCCTTTGCCCCTTCATTCCGATTTTCTTCGGAGAATATGGTCTCTTTAATAGAAGATAAGCGTGTACCACTTGAAGCGACATCTTCCTGGAACAGAGAACTGTCTATTTGTCCCCGTGGTTTAGTCGTAAAGACTGCCCACCATTGACTTTGATTTCTGTCATTTTTCGTGTAAGGAGAAGGAGCAAAGTAGACTTGCTTCGCCTGATGCGCGAGTATGAACGGATCGTACGTAGGAAATTTCCTTGTGTGATTACCTTCCACAATCTTGTAACATTCATGCACTCGGGTCCCGTTCACGGAGCTGTCTTTCCACTCACATTTGAATACCACAGCTCTATACCCTCGTTCTTTGCCAGCATAACACAACTCAAAAATATCCTCCAAAATACCATATTACTCATCACCATCAAGAGATGACACACTCATACCAAAATTGCATCTAGCCTTGTTCTTCCCGTAGTTGAATGTGTGAAAATTGAACCCATTCACCGAGTACCTGTTCCAAGTTTTAACCGCTCGCACTGAACCAAATGCCAAACTTCTAACCAAATCATCATGTATGTCTAAGGCAACTACGTGATCCTTGAGCCACTTAGGAAAATGTTCGTCGTGCTTCCAAACATCATCAGAGTTCACGTCAGGGTTCGCAGCGACATATGCAGTTACAAATTGCTTCTCATAAGGCTCTAAGATCCCACAATTAGAGAGTAGGTAAAGGTGCGCTCGGTTGTACTCTTTCTCATCTAGCGTCCTAGAACCCTCAACGGATGAAGTTCCTTCATCGTCCTTCTTTTGAAAAAACTCGGGTATAGTGGGATCAATGGACACCGAATGTTCTAGGTTCAGGTTCTTGGTTTTTGTTTGGACATCTTTATCGAAGTAGAGGGAGCAGAAGTTTGCAATCTCTTCTGTCAAATATGCATTACAAATAGAACCCTCTACCCTAGCCTTGTTACCAATTTTCTTCTTCAAATGATTGAGGAACCTAAATAAACAAGTTATCTATTTCAATCAATAGAAATTTGTTATGCTAATTTTTTTTTAAAATGAAGTTACTAACAGTTACGTACCTTTCAAATGGGTACATCCATCTATACTGGACAGGTCCTCCAACCTTAGCCTCATAGGGCAAGTGGACAGGTAGATGCTCCATGGAATTAAAGAACGACGGTGGGAAGATCATCTCAAGTTTGCATAGTATCTGTGGAATTTGATCCTCGAGCCGAGTCATGTCCTCAATTGATACTGTAGACGAACACAAATCTCGGAAGAACTGAGATATCTCAGTTATAGAATTCCACACCGTCGGTGGCAAAAGGTGCTTTAGTGATACCGGAAGCAACCTCTCCATGAAAACGTGGCAGTCATGACTCTTTAACCCTTGCAGCTTCAGGTTCTTAAGATCAACACAGCGTTTGAAGTCGGAGGCGTACCCATCAGGGGACTTCAAATTCTCTACCCACTCCAACAACGCCTTTCTCTGAGCCTTGTCAAGTGTGAACAAGGCTCTCGATTTCGACCCATCCCGTTTTATGTGCAGTTGAGGACGGTCACAAAAATTCTTTACATCTCGCCGGGAGCCTGTAGTGTCACAACTCTTCCCCTCCACATCCGTCACAGTGTGAATCAACTGCTCGAAGAAGTTTTTCTTTATGTGCATCACATCTAAATTGTGACGAATTAACAAAGTCCTCCAATATGGTAGGTAAAAAAATATGCTATGTTTAAACCAACCATTTTTCAACTTCTTGAGGTCTTTGAACTCCTGCTCGGTTCCGTCGATAGTGGACGGGTAATCGAAAATCAACTCCCATATTTCATCTCCGGGGAGTCGATCTGGTGCTTCATCAAGCACAACCTCACCCTTCTTGAATGCTGTAGACACCCGCATTTTGACTGCCACGTGTCTATGGTAGTCTCCGAAAAACACCCGATGATGATCGGACGTCAACGTGACTTAGTATACTCGGATTTGGGCTCGGAATTCATAATATCCGACATGGACTTTTTAGCGGAGTAAAATCTCACAAAACGGACCTCAAATTCAGGCCCAGTGGGTCGTTCCGAGTCAAATGAGACTAATTTGGGCCAAAACCGACACCAAAAATATTTCCCGTCTTTTGGCGACCGGGTCAAAACCCGGTCAAAGACGAAACCGTCTCATAAATCAGCCAAGTTCATTTGGCGCACAAATCAGAATTCAAAAAAGCAATCAAAACCAACAAGATCAAATCTTTCCTTGTTTGTCTCACCCAATTGATCCACTCGATCGAGTGGATTGACCCACTCGGTCGAGTGGAGCGCCTTGAACTGGGCTTGGCCCGTTTTCAAAGGCACTCGATCGAGTGCACTAGGGCCACTCGATCGAGTGCCCCTAGGTCGAGGGGTGAGGCCTATAAATACCGCTTCACCCCCATGCATTTGGAAGACTCTTGACAATCACTTTCACCCTACATTTTAACCTACATTCTACCCTACTTCAACCACTTCATCACACATCAAAGCCTTAGAAATCCTAAGCAAAAAAACACAAAAACCGAGCTTTCGTCCCTCGATAAACCGACGCAACACACACACCTATACACACCATAACTCGCATACATCCTCGATACTCCCGAGCCCGTGCCGCTATTACGAGTCCATTTCCGAGGTCCTTACTAAGCATGTATGTTGAGGGTGTCCTAAACCCCATTTTCGATCTCTTTTATCTCGTCGCATTTTTTATTCAATTTATCGTATTTTGCATCATAATTAATATCGTAGTAGTAACACTAACACTAGTAATATTATAACTTTTGCATTTTCATTTTTTTTTGTATCATTTTATCATCACTAACATTATTATACCGTGTACATATAAACTAGTATAAAAATCCGGTTTTGAATTCGTTTGACTACGATGATCGCCTAAGATCCATCTAATCCCTTTACGAGCAACGACGGAGGTGGAGCCCTTTCGAGGAGCCCCGCCCCAATGTACTCAAGGGCGTGATGTGATCGCGACCGGTCGTAGTTGAACGCATTTAATCCCATTTCCATAATTGGTACGAAACCCGTTGACACGAAAACCGACATCACGTAACCCGAAAGGGTTAGTTCCGATGTCGTGACGTAGAGGGATACATTTCGTCACTAATTCAAAATTTTCTAATCTAACGTAAACGTTTTCCTAAAACTCCGATGACGGTATTATAATCGTTCATACACGATTATAGTATCGGAGGCCGAATTAAATACAAATCGTGCGATATTTGTATTTGGTTTGGCCGTTCATCAATTTCAAGTCATAAAACAAAGCGAGTTACCACTCGTACAGGGGGCACTCGACCGAAAGCCATAGGCCACTCGATCGAGTAGCACCCCAAAAAGTGGTCAGTAGCCACGCTAATAACACACTCGACCGAGTCAGTCAATGACTCGATCGAGTGGGTCTCATAACCCACAATACCAAGGGCTTGGACACATATTTCGAGCCCCGTTCTTTATCGACTTTAGACCATCATCCGACCATCCTATTTTCAAAACTATACACATCACGACATGTAGAATGACTTTGACCACTTTGACGTGATAAGTCGGGACAAGACTACGGGATGTGAGATTAGGCTAGCAATATGCCGCAGTCTCATGTTTCCGTCCTTCGTTTAATATGCGACATAATGCGTATTTAATCGGGGTTAGTCCATCTACATATTTCGCGGTCTAGTTTACATACGGGTCCGTCCCTTTCATTATATCGCGTTATTGTCATTTCGTTTATTATTTACACGTATTGCCGTATTGTGAATTCCGGGTTGTATTTCCGCCCGTGTAACTTGTACGTTATTTATTTATTTTCGAGCTTTGTTTATTTACTTGCTTTTACGCTTTATAAATGAACCTCGCATGCTAAATCACTTCGACAAGTAATAAGATGCATTAAATGACGTAGTTAACGCAAAATTCACATGCTTAGCTCGAAAACGCTGTTTGCATATCATTTAATTATTTTACTAGCGCGCGTACACGAACACGAACGGTGTCTTAGTAGAGGCCGCCATGTGCGGGCGGGGTTGGGTGTCCTTAGTGGGCTTCCCAACACGTACCCTCACCCCTTACTCAGAACCTTTGGTTTCCGGATGTCCGAAACCCTTGGCGCACGAGAGTCATTCTTTACACGATTACCGGTATAGATGGTATCGGTATCGCAATGCAAAGGGACGAGCCCCATAAACTCTGAAATCGGAGTGGGCTTACTTTGTGTATAGCCCATGACGACATAGAGTGGGCTCGTATGGTTCCGAATAACCACAAAATTCGGTGGCGACTCCATTTTGACTTAAATTTCGAACCCGAGAACAATCTTACCACGAGATTCATTCGCCTACCCAAACCCGCGCTTCGCCGCGTCGGGGTGGACCTACGTCATGTCCACAAATGCCTTCTTATTCTTTCTATATGGGTGGCCTTCTGGTAGGAACTGCCGATGAAAGTCAAACCAACTTATTTTACTAGAATTTGGAAGATAAAAAACTTTGCTCTCATCCGTACAACACGGACATGCTTTCAGACCCGCAGTTGACCACCCCGAGAGCATACCGTACGCGGGAAAGTCGTTTATAGTCCACAACAGAGCTGCTTTCAACTGAAAGTTTTGTCTCAGAGACAACATAAGTTTCCACCCCTACCTCCCATAGTTGTTTCAGTTCCTCAATAACAGGTTGCAAGTAAACATCCAAATGATTTTTCGAGTTTTTGGGTCCGGGCATACCTACCCTTACTACATCTCCTACATTCATCAAGCATCGCATCGTCCTTCCAAAATAACATGCATCCATCTGGACAAGCATCAATCTTTTGATGCGGGAGTTGAAGTCCCTTCACAGCCTTTTTTGGTTGTGTAGAATGTTCGGGTCATGATATTGTCTTTTGGGATAACTCTCTCGAGCAAGGCAGCAATACCATCGACACAATCTAAGGGTAGGTTGAACTCACATTTAAGGCTAACTACCATAGACGCGACTTCTAACAAAGTCACATCGCACCCTCCGTATAACGGTTTCTCCGAAGCGTCCAACATGTCAAAAAACGCCTTTGCTCGTGGGTTAGGCTCTTGTGGGTTAGGTGACTCTTGTGGGTTGGGTGAGTCTCTTGGGTTAGGTGAGTCGTCATTCCCATATGTGTTCTCGTTGTTAAACAGGTTGCACTACACAACGTCAACTATCATACCTCTCAATCCGCCCTCATTTTGATGGTTTTCGGGTTCCTCAGACTAAGATGGCTCACCATGACAAATCCAATTATAATAATCGGGTGAAAAACCACTATAGATGACATGTTCCTTAACTACAAGGACCTCAAAAAATTTTAGGTTCTTGCATTTAGTACACGGACACCTAACCTCCCCCCTCGATGCATAATCTACTGACTTTTTAGCCACCTCGACAAATGATTCAACACCCCTCAAAAATTCGACGGTGGGACGTCTCTTCTTATCAAGTATTCCCTCATACATCCATTTCCGTTCAATTCTCTTCATTTTCTATGTTCAAAAAATATATATAACAAATTAAAGTTTAATTTCCCTAACTTAATTTAGAACTTACTAAACAAAAATTTAATCACCATTTAACTTAAACTTAATTTCTCTAACTAAGTTTCCTCTATTTAATCACTAATACGTCAAAGTAAACCCAAATGTCTTATTAATTTAGAATTGACCTTACAAAAATCAGTCACCGATTTTAATCACAAATGTAATCACAATTTCATCGCAATTTACGAAAACCCTAACTCATTTATCAATTTAATCCCAAATTAACCGAACAAAACACAAAAATTCATGGCCTAGGTCCGACAAAAACAGCTAAAACAGGTCAAATAAGGTCAAATTTTCGGATACAGATATCAAAACTCCGAAAGCACCGCTAACACCTAATTACAACCCCGATCAAGATAGAAGTGGTTTCGGAAAAATCCGGCATTATTACGACACCTTTTGGTCCGTCCTAAGTCACACAAAACCTCACGGAAGGCTCTAGAGGTCATTCTAGCTCAATTCAACCAAATTGATCAAACCCTAATCAAAATTGTGATGGGCAAAAATAATCTACCTAATCGAATTTGGGCTAAACTAATCAACCTAATCGATATTTAGACCTAAACAATATTAACTAGCAAACTATCAATAAATAACGCTAACAATCAAGAATAAGAACTAATTATAATGAATACAAACTAAGTAAAGTAAGAAAACAAACCACAAATTAGGAATAAAGTATGAAAATTGGAGGAGAGGAAAGGAGATTGGGGTCGGCGAGGGAAGAGGGAGATTGTAGAGAGTGTTTTTTTTAGAGAATGAAGGGGGAGAGGGGGGTGGGCGGGTATTTGACGCCACACTCACCCTGACGGGCGTCCACTATTAGACGCCACAGGTGGACGCCATATTCTCTTAAATGGCGTCCAACAGTGAACGCCATTAGTGGTTGATAAGTGTCATTTGTAGTGCCTATTTCTTAGTGTTTTGGTCCCATTTTCCTTGTATAATCGCTCCTTGGGAGCGGTTTAGGGGCTTCTTATGTTTCCTTTAGTTCGTTTCAGGTTCCCGAGACCGATTTGGAAGAGTTGGGGCAATTCCGACTCAATACATACACATTTTGGAGCCAACGAGATAAAGGAAGGATGACTCGAGACCTTGGAATCGACCCCGAGACCTTGGGACCCAATCTCGAGCCTCCGAGACCCGATCCCGAGTCCCGAGAATCGATGGGAAGCCCATGAGAACCAAGGAGGAGCCAAAAAGTTCATATTGGAGGCCTATAAGACTCATCTCGGATGGGTATGGCCTCATCCCGTCCGGGATGAAGGAGGAACACGAAGCGCCGCTACTGGAGGTTGTTCCCGATCGGTAACATAAAATCCCGATCGGGAATCCCCATGATCCCGATCGGGAATGACTTTTCCGACCCGGAAATCCTCCAGCTCACCCGCGCCTTGTTGCTTTCACTTCCTTTCATTTCCTTTCATTCTAAAACCCTATATATACCCTTCCTCTTGTAATCTTATGGGAAGCACTTCATATTAGACTAAACCCTAGATTATTTTAGCATAGATTAGAGTAGATTAGTCCTTAGATTATCGTTAATCTTAGATTAGTACTTGTGTTAAGGGAATTATTCAAGATCTTCTCCAAGCTTGACAACCTTGGATGTTTGTTTTGGGTTTTCTTCATTAATGCAAGTTTTGTTCTTTCCTCTTCACTAGTTTGGTATAATCCTCTTCTCTTTTACTCTTTTTCTTGTTCCATTCATTAAAGTTTGAATCTTTAGTTCTTGTTATTGTTCATAGTTCTTTGTTAGACTAGTTTCACTATGTTACTAAGGTGATTAGGGTGTTAATTGGATGATTGAGGGATTGTTGGAGTTGTTGGTGGAAGATTTGGGTTTCTCCTTGGTTTGTTGCACATCACATGTTTGTCGAAATGCTTGAATGACTAAGTATGTACGAATGCTTGTTTTCTTGCCTTTCTCTTGTGGGTATTAGTTGTTTGTGGGTTCGGTCCCCTCATTAAGTTGCGAGAGCCCGGTGAGGACGACCCCTAGGCCGGTCTAAGACGCGAGAGCCCAGATTCGACCTAGGTCTATTGCATGCTAGTACTCCGTTTGTGTTGTGTCGCCGAGTTGGGTTTTAGGTGGAACCTCTAGGCGAGTCTAAGTTGCGAGAGCCCGGGCATTACCTAGATCACCCTACTACCTCCTTCACCTCTAGTTCTCCTCCGACCATTCCGTTACCCCTTTGACCCCGACCTAACCCTAGCCCGTTTCCTTTGATAGTTCTCTAGTTTTAGACCTAGTTTAGTCCATAGCCACCCCCTAGACTAGCTTATCTCGAACCTAGTCCTTGACCGTAGCATACCTTAGTCCGACCTCCCGTCCTTGTGGATTCGACCCGACTTACCCTAGCTACCCTAGTTAGGTTTAGCCGGTTTTATTTGACGGTTGGGATTCACGACAAATCCCACCCATCAGTGGTATATGGCTCCGCCTGTGGACGCCCGTCGCCCTGAATTTTGTCTTCCCCAATTTCAGTCGGACGCCAAGTTTGGCGTCTGACTGTGGACGCACGTTTTTTTTTGAGACGCCATGTAGGCGTCCATATGCCCAGGACGCCCACCAGGTGGACGCCCGGGATTGTCGTTAGAGTAGTAGTCACCGGCTATCACTGAGGGCCTGCGGGAGTCCGAAAGTTGTGTTAGGGGGTACGTGCGCATGTATTTGACAAGGGCCTGATCAGCTCTACTCTCTTTCTGATATCTTGGCACTTTTATTCACGGATGTGTACGTGATTCTTTTCCCTGCTTCTGCGTGTTGTCAGTGGGCCTCGAGGTGTTGTGGGTAGGCTTCTGCAAGTTGTCATCTACATCATCAGCAGTCTGTTCTCCCCCACGATTAGAGTTCTAAATCAAATCATAGCCGTTGCTCGATCCTATTGAGCACTAGGGGTGAGATGTAAACCTCCTAGTATCGATATGATTGGCGGGATTGATGTTCCAATCCGCACTTATGGTGAGATGCAAGCTTAAGTGTGCATGAGACATTAGTAGTCACGTCCCGTGCATTATGTGAAAGGAAACCATTGTTTTTAAAAGTAAATGACTACAGTTTTCTAAATCATATGTGTTAGTATGCTTCGTTACGGTTCTATACTCTTATGCCTAATGATGTGATTGAAATGCTTGATAATGGGAAGTGATGTTTTGTTATATGTCTTGCCTGAAGATTGATTATGACTGATATTATGTTTCAGATGATTTGTATTATGTATGTCTGTAGACACCCACATTTTGACCGCCAGGTGTCTATAGCAGTTTCCGACAAACACCCGATGATGATCGGACGCAAACGTGCTTTAAATACTCAGAAACGGGCTCAAAATCATTGGCATTTGGCTTGGGCTCATTATGGAGTACATATCTCACAAAACCGACCTCAAAATCAGGCCCAGTGGGTCGTTTCGAGTCAAATAAGACTAATTTGGGTCGATTCTGACACCAGGGGTAAAACCGTCTTTTTACGACCGAGTCAAAACCCGTCAAAATTATTTCCGAGGCACGTGAGTCAGCCGTGACACCTCACACGGCTGATTCATACTCCAATCCTACAAAAAATCAGCTTCACAAAATATTAAACAAATCCGTTTAAGGATGGAATTCGATCTCAAGTAGGAATCCTATCCGAAAACCGATTCAGACACCTGACCGAGTGCAAACACTCGGCCGAGCAGCATATTCCAGCCGTGTTCCCTTTCTTCCTTGACAAAAAAGCGGAATTCTCATGCCTTACAGCTTCCTATATTTCCTATCTCTAGCGGTAGTTCAAACTCTCCTAGCCAAGGTCGGGAATTCCCTATAAATAGCCCCTTGCACACACACTTTTACACAATCAATTAGCATCTACAACATCCATTATTCTCATACACTCATAACATCAAATATAGAAATCGACATCCGTACACACACATTCATACAAGCATAAAAACTAGGCACCGAGGAACCGATATCTCGTCCAAAACCCGAAGGAAATCCGGCCCTATACCCGACACCCTTCACGACCAAACCGAACCACCATAACTCACCGACATCTACTCGACGCTCTTGTGCCCAAGCCACGTCCCGACGAGCCCCGATCCGAGTAAACAGAAGCATGTAGGTTGAGGGTGTAACAAAACCCGATTTCTCTTCTTCTTCCCTTCTCCTCCTCGTCGTTCGTTTTTTTTATAACGGGTCATTCGTCGTTTTTTTATTTTTTAATATTGATATTATTAAAAACTACTTTCATATAACAACATTCTTAAAAATATGATATCGATTCTCTATAATCGAATATTGTATCGAAAAGAATTAAATTAAATCTCGACGATATTAAAAATCGTTACATCTTTTTTTCGTTCAAACTTGTTTTTACAAAACCTTTTTTTTTAATTCGTTCCGAACACTCGATATCGATTTCATAATCGAATATCGGGTGCGACGAATATCGAAAACATAAATCGAGTACAAAATAATTCATATTTTGTACGCGATTTATCAAAATTAGCAATTTCGAACAAAAAATAAAAAACCGGACAGACCCGCACGCGAGTCGCGCCATGCCCAGGCGACTCGCGCACGGGCCTGAAATATGAGACATTTTTTTTAGCTTTTTCGTTCGTTTTATTTTATTCTTCTACGAAACAATCTTAAAACTTATATCTTTTCTAAAGCTATTCGGAATATTTGATATTAATTTCGTAGTTAATTATCAAATATAACGAATATCGAAAATATTGAATCGAGTACGAATTGTGCAATATTCATACGCGGTTTAATAAAAACATCGAGTTTTCAAAAACCGTCTTCAAAAATCAGACCGACTCGCCGGCATCCCGGGTGAGCCGCGCGGCCGGCTGCCTCGACGCCCCTTTTTCTCGTTTTTTTATTATTTTTCGAACTTCGTTTTTTATACAAAACAGCGTTTTAACGATATTTTTCAGATTTCGATTAATATTTATTTTCTCGATCTCGTATATTTATTTGCTATATTATTATTTACAAATCGATACTAACTCGTTTGTTCATCTTTTGTAGCAAATTCATATCTTTTTCATCATTTGTTTTATTATACTAAAACGAACCTCACATGCTAAATTCAACTTTGACGTTAAATTTTTCATGCATTAAACCGACTTAGCAACCCATTCAATTCCTCGCATGCTTAGGAAAACAATGTTTGCATATCATTCATCGTATTACTAACGCGCGTATTAAAACATCATTCGATATCCTAGTAGAGGCCGCTAATGTGCGGACGGGGTTGGGTGTTCTTAGTGAACTTCCCAACACGTACCCTCACCCCTTACTCAGAACCGTGGTTTCCGGATGTCCGAAACCATTGGCAACGAGAGTCATTCAATATACGATTAACCGCCCAAGTCGGCATCTATATCGATATGCAAAGGGACGAGCCCAATAAACTCCGACATCGGAACTGGGCCGTATTTTGTATACGGCCCACTACGACATAGAGTGGGCTCGAACGGTTCCGAATAACCATAAAATTTGGTGGCGACTCCAACTTCGATTTAAATTTCCATTTGACCATCTCATGGAGATTCATTCGCCCCCTCCCCAAACCCGCGCGTGGCCGCGTCGGGGTGGACCTATGTCATGTCCACAATGTCTTACTCTATTTTCATCTGACACTTCTATAAATCCATGGTCCATGCTTTACTGTATTCTATTCACATGATACTCATATGACGTATGTATTACTTTATTCTATATAACCTACATGTCTTATATATGTGATATGGGTTAAGTCGTCTCACCCAATCAAGAAAAACCTAACGGTACTAACTAGAAGATAGTGGCAAGTAAGGTATCGAATCCACAGGGAAACGGTTAAACACGTCTAATAGCTATGGCGATTCTAAATGCTCTAAATGGTTTGATTGATGGAAAAATATAAAAAAACTACTAAAATACGAATATGAATAAAAGATTCTAAAAATGAGAAAAAAATTAAGGTCACGGGTTCACGATAGATGTTCGACAATTATGCGACAATAATAATAAACACATAAACATGCTAGTCGGCTATAACACGTTCTCTCGAATCTTGTCAACCTAGGAAGGATCTAACGGGCTCTCGCAACTTATTAGACTCCCTACCAATTCGCGCGTGATCTAATCCTAATTAGGCTTTCGCACAAGAACTAGAATTTGTCAAACAGATTAAAATGTTGTGGCTTTTAACAAATTAATCGACAAACTAAACACGCGAAAGTGGTACTAGCATAATTATAAATTTAGTATCAAAGCAACATAATCGTATAATAATCCATAGATCCCCCTCGACCCTAGCGAGAAAATTAGCTACGCATGATAATTACGGAACAACAATTCGCATACATAAAATTCATGATAAATAGTGAGGCAAATAAAATTCACGATAATCAAACGAAAATCTAGCGAAGTAAACGGAGCAACGAAATGCAAATAGCGAAAATTATGACGAACTAAGTAATTCACGATGAAGATTGAAATATAAAACTAAAAATTTGCATAAATGAATTTACCGAAATCGAGTACGAGTTGAAAACCGAGTGCTAGAATGCTAAGAGTCACGAGTATTCTAAGGAAAAAAAATCTAAGTACGAAAAGTGATAGCTACTAAAATGATACAACCCCTTAGTTATACAAAATAGGCGGAAATGAGCTGGGTGTGCACCCCGGCCGGCTGGCAGGCCGCCTGCCACATGCAGGGGCCGAGGCACACTTTAAAATCAAGCATAAATTCCTTTGTGTCACGCCGGCCGGCTGGCAGGCCGCCTGTTACATGCAGGCTGGCGCGCACAACACTAATAAAAACAAGTATTGGGCCACTTTCCATGGCCCAATGAATCGACACTTCTCATTTCTTCTTCGCCTAAACGTTTTGAAGCACGGGTTTTGTCTCGGGATCGTTCTTCTAACCATAAATGAGTGTGAATGCACATGAAGACCTGAAATCATGTAGAATCTACAAAAACACTCACTCAAAGCAAAATGTTAGAAGAAACGGCTCTAAAGAGCGCGTTCCGACCGTAAAAGACAACGGAATCGAGGGAATAAAGCTATATAACCACGAGACATCAAACTCCCCCGAACCGAACCGTTGCTTGTCCTCAAGCAAGACCCGTAAGAAAATAACTAATATAATACCGAAACAGCTCAAAGCAAATAATAGGCAACCAAAATACTCAAGTCCGTCATAGCAAACATCTAACCAAGTCTAAGAAACGAATTCCAAGACGGGAAATAGGAAAAATAATCCATCAACAAATGCACAACTTCACCAAGCATAATATGTAGAAACCACATTTTCAACCAAAACCTTGCATAGGCTACTCACGGAGCCACTCATCGCTCAATTAGGAAGGGTGTGTAAATGTGACAAATATATGTGAAAACGCTCAACTACTCCAACTCATGGAAATATGCCCGCAATTTAGTATGGTATCGACCTCTAAATTTTTACAAAACATGCCAAGATCACAAAGGGAGGCAAGGATGGTGATAACAAGGTAGAAGGTGGAAATCGATATGGTCATGTGAGGTTAAGACCAAGCTAGTGAACTAACTAGTGCGATAATGCTCAACTCAAAAATTCTTCCACTTCAATAAACAAAACATACAAGTCACCAATCAACGAGAACGAGTCCGGGGTCAAAAGAGGGCGCTCAAATTTCATCAAGTAAACGGAAAATAAAAGTAACGAGAATAACATATTTTTGTTGTTTTGATTTTTTCTCTTTTTTTTTTCGATTCTTTTTCGATTTTTTTTTCTCTTTTTTTTTCGATTCTTTTTCGATTCTCTCTCTCTCTCTCTCTCTCTCTTTTTCCATTTTTTTTTTGATTTTTTTTCAAAGCTTCATGAAATTAGAAGCAAATATATACAATAACCAAAATTGACCCGGACAAGATCTACAAACTCCCTTGAAACAGAGTCAACCACATCCAATCATCCATTAAAAATCTCCATAATCGCACAATAACGAGCATAGAACGCACTAGGTGACCTACTTCATCAAGCTTGGCTAGGTAGGCAAATTTGATTTGGTAGTTCATTTTGTGAATTCTTTTACATTTTAGCCAAGGAGAAAATGGATAGAAATAGATGAAAAATGAAAATGTTCCAAAAATGATCACTAGGCAAGTTAGTCAAAATAAAGGGGAAAACACCATACTTATGCGTATTGACATAGCATATTCCACGAGGAGAGCTACACACACAACCTAAGTGGTAGCCAGGTATGAATGTACTGGCTACAGGAGGCTCTAAATCTCACCAATTTTGTAGCTAAAGCCTAGATGCAAGGTCGGTCTAAATGGGAACCACAAATTATAGCTCAGTTGGTTGCATACCTAGCGATTAATTATTATTCCACATAACAAAGGTCAAATGAATGCCAATTAAGAATGAGTAGGTAGCCTAAAGAGTGAAAATTATCATCATTGCTGCATAATTGGTATCATAGACCAACACTAAGATTCAAGTAAATAAAACTAGAAATACTAAAAACTCTCCCACGCTAGACTCGACATTGTCCTCAATGTCCATATCATACAGACGCAAAATTGGTGGGGGACACAAATAAAAAACCGAGGATAGAGAAAAGACATACCAAATATGCATACGGAGAGGTAGCGGAATAAGCAATCCGCTACTGATCATCATCATCATCATCACCGAAATCATCATCCTCCATATCATCATCTGCAGCGGTCCCGGAGCCAGACGCACCACCCGTATACCAACCACCTCCCTGATAATCACTAGTGGCTCCAAAAGCAGGGCCCGTCGGGGCACTGAAATAGTCAGTGTGAAGACGGAAGCCGCCATGAATCGAAGGGTCAGTATAACCACCCACGGGCCACGAAAAGTACGAGGGGTAAGGGCCCTAGGGTGGCACAGCTGCACGCCTAGCATAGTCATCATATATGGGATACATCCCGAGGCACTGATCAACATATAACCTGTCTAGACGAGCGTGAATAGCAGCGGTGTCGGCACGAGTCTCCGTGCGAAGAGTATCCAAATCAGAACGGGACGAACCGACACTCAACTCCATGCGCTCCATCCATGCAATTAGATCGGGATGGAGGGGAGCATACTTGGGTGGTTGAAGGGGCTGCTCAAAAGTAGTAGTGGTGGTGGGCTCGGAAGCAGGCTGAGATGGACCGGGCTCAGAGGCGGGCTGGGAGGTACTAGGCTCGCTCGTGGGACGATGAGTATAGGTAACAGCATGCGATGATGGAAGAGAGCTAGGAGCAGCAACGGGTAATAAATAATTAGGTTGATCAGCCTCAAGTGACAAAACTGACCCGGCTTGCAAAATAAGAGTCACCTGCTCATGAATAAGCCAAGCCCAACGATTCTGATGCCTAGAAGAAATCCAGTTAAGAGAAGCCAAATATCGGAGGCTAAGGGTAATCTCGCCCTGGACCGGATCATGATCCGCTTCACGAAAATCGGTCAACCGAAGAGCTAATTGTGTGACTAACCCGCCTATATAAATAGGAACATCGGCAACGACCGTAGCTATTCTCCTAAACTGGAGGACCAGGTGATAGGCAATATTAATATGCCACACCTTCGGCTTATGCCGCAAATACGAGCCCAAAATAGACACCTCCTCGGTGCGCACATTATGTGGCTCCTTCCTAGGAAAAATAGTCCAGCCCATAAACCTCTGCCAAACCTTTATGACCAGATTATGAATATTATTTGAACTCATATGCCCCGCGGTAGTGTACGGGGCATCAGCAATACATTCCCAAAAATCACCCACCCTAAAATTAGCATGCTCGGGGGGTGTACGGTCATCATAATCCTTAAGGTCAAAATAATCCCCAAACTGCTTCAGACTCAGCGCAAAACTAGTATTCAGTAGACGGAACTCAACAGAAATCTCACCAGACCGTCTATTCTTATTTACCTCAAATGAACTCAGAAATTCCAACGTAAGCTGAGTATACGTATTACGACGCATCGTAAAAAATGTACCCATACCAACACCTTTAAACAATAGTTCCAAAGCAGAATCTAAGCCTAAAGTTCGCATAGCATTACGATCGATAAAACGAGTAGGAACAATAGACCGCTTTCTCAAATTTTGAAACCGTACCTTTTGGTCAATAGTGGTAAAAATTACACCTAGAAAAACTGGATCAGGATCAATGTCGGGTTGAGCATGGTCGTTTCTGGTGCGGTTGTTCCGAGGAGGCATTCCAAATCAGCTGAAAGTAGCAGTTAACTTGGGGAAAATATGGGGAAATTTTTGAGGAGTGATAGTGAAGAAGGGAGTATATTGGGGGGGGGGGTGAATGCTGGGTAAATTTGAAAGAGGAGATGAGAGAGTGGAGATTAGGGGCGAATGAATGATAGAACTGGCCAAAAATTGGGGTTTTCGGGGTATTAGGCGACCCGGCCGGTCAGGACCGGCGGCCTGCTAGCCGGCCTGACGGCACATCCCATTATTTTCAGTTTTTTTTAATTGTATGTAACTCCTCTCACAGGCGGCCGGTAGGCCGGCCGGACTGCACAATTCCTTTCTTTTTTCGATATTTTGTTCCAATATCCTCTAATTTCCCTTGTACCTCGGCCCTTGAAGTCAATAGGGGGCCTAGGGGCAGGCTGAGACGCACAAATCACCCTATTAGCATTCAAATTCATCTCGTGCCTCGGCCCCTAAAGTCGACATGCCCCCTCGGCCTAGGCTGAGGTGACCTGCTATATTATCACAAGCACGGTGAATTTTTCCTCCTTTTTTTCCCTAATATCTTCAATTAAAGTCATTTTCGATGATTCTGCGCATCTCCAAAAACATTAGTCCCTCTTCTCGTCCTCACTAAAACAACTAAATAAAAATAAAACGAGAATGAGGGAAATTATTTACATACTCGGGCTGCCTCCCGGTAGCGCTGGTTTAGAGTCCCGCACGACTTGATGAGAATAAGGTTTTAGTGGGATGAGGGAACGGGATGAAGTCGTATAACTTCAATCGCTCCAACTTGAGCACCTTCATGATATAACTTCAATCGTTGACCATTCACCTTGAATCGTTCACCCGAATCATTCTCGACTTCAATCGAGCCAAATTTACCCACATGGGTGACGGAGAAAGGTCCGGACCAACGAGATTTCAACTTTCCGGGAAACAACCGGAGTCTAGAATTAAACAATAATACCTTGTCCCCCATGTTGAATTCACGGTGAAGGATATGCTTGTCATGCCACCGCTTGGTGCGCTCCTTATAAACCCGAGCACTATCATAGGCACTAAAACAGAATTCCTCTAACTCATTCAATTGCATGAGTCTTTTCTCCCTACTCAAATGTGGATCCAAGTTAAGCTCCTTGATCGCCCACCAAGCCTTGCACTCAAGCTCGACGGGTAAATGGCATGACTTGCCATAAACCAATCGGTAAGGGGAAGTACCAATAGGCGTTTTAAAGGCAGTACGATAAGCCCATAATGTATCATCTAGCTTAGAGCTCCAATCCTTTCGAGCTTTTGACACGACCTTCTGGAGAATAGACTTGATTTCCCTATTGGACTCCTCAACTTGCCCACTCGTTTGAGGGTGGTAGACAAGACCGGTACGGTGAGAGACACCGTACTTAGCAAGTAAAGCATCAAGTCGCTTCTCATGAAAATGGCTTCCACCATCACTAATAATCGCCCTTGGAACACCAAAGCGGGGGAAAATTATCTTTTTGAATAAAGAAATTACCGTTCTAGCAACATTAGCAGGAGATGCTACCGCCTCCACCCACTTGGAGACATAATCAACCGCAACCAAAATATATCGGTTGCCCTATGATGACGGGAACGGGCCTTGATAGTCTACACCCCAGACATAAAAAATTTCTACCTCGAGAATCCCATTTTGAGGCATCTCATGCCTCCTAGAAATATTACCGGTCCTTTGACATGTGTCGCAGGACATAATAAAAGCTTGAGCATCTCGGAATAAGGTTGGCCAATAAAAACCCGACTGGAGGACCTTAGCCATGGTTCGGCTCGGTCCATGATGGCCACCATATGGTGATGAATGACAACTCTTTAGAACTCCTCGAACTTCCCATTGAGGGACACATCGACGGAAAATACCATCGGCACACTCCTTAAATAAGGGTCATCCCAGAAAAATTGTGAACATCATGTAGAAATTTTTTCTTTTGTTGATAAGAGAGATCGGAGGGTAATACCTTGCCAACTAAATAATTAGCATAATCCGCATACCAAGGTCCTTCGCCTTCACCGGTAGTTAAGGCCATGAGAGAATCATCGGGAAAAGAATCATCTATGGGAATGACAACTCCTTCCTCCTCAACTCTAAGCCTCGATAAATGGTCCGCAACGGCATTTTCCGCTCCTTTCTTATCCCGGATCGATAAATCAAACTCTTGGAGGAGGAGGATCCATCAAAGTAATCGGGGCTTCGCTTCTTTCTTAGCAAGGAGGTACTTGAGAGCCGCGTCATCGGTGAAAACAATGACTTCCGATGCAACCAAGTAGATCCTGAACTTATCCAAAGCATACACTATAGCTAGCAATTTCTTCTCGGTAGTTGCATAGTTAACTTGACCATTATCAAGTGTTTTAATAGCATAGTATATAGCATGCAAGACTTTGTCCTTTCTTTGGCCCAAAACCGCTCCCACAGCATAATCACTCGCGTCACACATTATCTCGAATGGCAAATTCCAATCCGGTGACTGAATAATCGGAGCCGATATAAGGGCATGCTTAATCCTGTTAAAAGCTTCCGCACACTCATCAGTAAAATCGAAAGGGGCATCCTTCAGGAGCAACTGTGTAAGTGGCTTAGCAATTTGTGAAAAGTCCTTGATAAAGCGGCGATAAAATCCCGCATGACCAAGAAAACTTCTCACTCCCTTCACATTAACCGGCAAGGGCAATTGCTCAATCACTTGCACCTTTGCTTTATCCACCTGAATGCCCTTTTCGGAGAGCACATGATCCAAAACTACACCTTCAGTGACCATAAAATGGCACTTTTCCCAATTCAAGACCAAACTGACCTCGACACATCGGTTTAAAATGGTATCCAAGTTAGCTAAACAAGCTGAAAAACTCATACCATACACACTAAAGTCGTCCATAAACACTTCCATAATGGACTCGACGTAGTCGGAGAAGATGCTCATCATGCATCTTTGAAAGGTAGCGGGTGCGTTACATAGCCCGAATGACATCCTGCGATATGCGAAAGTGCCATAGGGACAAGTAAACGTGGTTTTTATTGGTCGGCGGGGTGTATCGGAATTTGGAAAAATCCCGAATATCCATCTAAATAGCAAAAATACTTGTGAGAAGCTAGCCTCTCAAGCATTTGGTCGATAAAGGGTAATGGGAAATGGTCTTTAAGGGTAGCAGTGTTCAACTTTCTATAGTCTATGCACAGTCTCCATCCCGTCACAATTCGTGTAGGGATTAATTCATTCTTCTCATTCGGGACCACATTAATCCCTCCCTTCCTAGGTACGACTTGTACCGGACTCACCCACTTTGAATCGGGAACCGCATAAATGATTCCCGCATCCAACAATTTCATAACTTTCTTTTTAACAACCTCTTGCATATTCGGGTTCAACTTACGTTGACCCTGGACACAAGGACGATGACCTTCCTCAAGAATATTCCTATGCATACAGAAATCGGGACTGATTCCCTTCAAGTCATCAAGAATATACCCCAAAGCTTTCCTATTTTTCTTCAAAACAACTAACAAATCAGAAAGTTGTTGCTCAGTTAAATCAGCATTTACAATCACGGGGAAGCTCTCGGTATCGTCTAAAAAGGCATGTTTTAGGTGAGACGGAAGTGGCTTATGCTCCAGAACAATTATGTCTATGGCAAATGAGGTGTGGACGATGTTGGTTACATCGACACCTTGCTCCTCCGTGAGCATCCTTCCTTCCAAAGCAACTTCCAAAGCATTAATGACAGCAGAGTCAACGGAAGCATCACCTGCACACGCTTCCAAACATATCAAAGCCTCTAAGGGGTCCCGTATAAGGGACGCCTCCATAGAATCATGAACTAAAACATCCACAACATCAATCATGCAACAAGAATCCGTTACCATCGGGTTCTTAAGTGTACTATCTAAGCAGAAAACAACGGTGTCTCCACCCACTTCCAAGGTCAATTTACCAATCTTGACATCGATCACCGCGCCGGCGGTGTGAAAAAATGTCCTTCCCAAAATTATGGGAATTTGGGTGTCCTCGGCCATGTCAAGGACGATAAAATCAACCGGGATAAAAAATTTTCCAACTCTAACGGGCACGTCTTCTAAAACTCCCAAAGGACGTTTTATGGAACGATCCGCCATCTACAAAGTGACACTAGTACACTTAAGAGGACCCATGTTAAGTTTTTCACAAACGGAGTAAGGCATGACACTTACACTAGCACCTAAATCACATAAAGCCTTATCAATCAATAGTGTAAGGAATCGAAAAACTACCGGGGTCCTTTAACTTCGGTGGGGCTTTGTTCTGTAAAAAGGCACTACACTCTGCAGTAAGAGGGACGGTTTCTACCTCACCAATGCTTCTCTTCCGAGTCAAGATGTCCTTCATAAACTTGGTGTAAGATGGGACCTGCATAATGAGCTCGGTAAATGGGACCGTAACCTGCAAATTCTTCACAACCTCCATGAACTTGCCAAATTGGGTAGTCTCCTTCCGATTTTTCAATCGACCTGGGAATGGTACTTGAATTGTTGGACTAGTCGGGGTGGGAACGGGAGTGGTGGGTGGTGGAACTTGATCTTCACTTGGAGTTTCCACAATAACATCCTCATTGACATCTATCGATGGACCCTCATAGTGTGTGCCACTACGAAGAGTGATCGCATTAGCCGTATCATGCTGTTGATCACCTTGAGAAGGGAGTTTACCTTGTCGACGCGTTGCTTGTGACGCGGCAAGGTGTCCCACTTGGTTCTCCAAATTCTAGATGGCATTATCCTTGGCTTGATCATTCTTTTGCATTTGTGCCATCATAGAGTCCTGGGTCTTGGCCATTATCTGCATCATATTACGAAGCTCAGCCATTTCATTAGAACTCGAAGGAGAAGAAGAATTACCTTGAGCTTGTGCGGAGGATTGGCCAAAATTCTGCTGACTAGTACCGAAATTCTGATGAGAATTCCCGAAGTTCTGATTAGTATTGCCAAAATTTTGTTGATGTTGACCCGAGTGAGGTCACTGCTAAAAATTTCCCTGATTTTGGAAATTCCATTGATTACCGAAATTCTGCTGGTTCTGAAAATTCCCTTGATTATGGAATTGCAGTTGGTTCTGAAAATTCCCTTGATTCTGGAAATTCTGCTGATTCTGGAGATGCTGCTTTGGTGGGGGTACATAAACTGGTGTAATAGGCGGGTTCAAGACATTAGTACTCCTATAAGACAAAATAGATGCATCATAACCCGGTTGGTTCATATATGGATAGCGCGGGCGCATGGAATGAAAAGTATTCACTTGTTCTATGGAGCCTAGACAATTCTGAGCTTGGTGATCCGCGGCACCACAACGCATACATGCATACTCTTGCATGGCATGTACTTGATGCATGCCTCCTCCCCCTTGAGAACTCGACACTTCAAATGCATCAAATCTCTTAGCTAAAGCGGCTAATTGAATAGCCACGACATTAGAGGACCCACTTTCACCGAAATTAGACTGAGTATTACCTCGTGGATTACCCCATCGGGAGTGATGATATGTCCTTTCTTCTATTGTTTGCCAAGCCTTATCATCATCCACGTTACATTGGAATCGCCCATTGCATGCCGAATCAAGTGTACTCCTGCAATCATCATACAACCCGTTATAAAATTGGTTACAAAGAAACCAAACCTGAAAACCATGGTGCAGGCATTCCTTCACAAGCATCTTGAACCTCTCCCACGCTTCATGAATATTTTCATTCGGAGTTTGACGAAAATTGGTGATTTGACTCCGGAGCATGTTTGTCTGAAATCACATGTTAACTGATTCGCATGTTAACTGAAATCAGTTCATGTGTATCTCACATTGTATACGTGTCGATTTGTAATGTGACATGCCTGCTTATCTGTTAATTAGATAACCTAAACGTTATACTACATTGATTATTCTGGGGCGTGTTAGATGGACGGTTAGGTTACTCCCACTAAGCGGGACATGTATATTTAAATATGCATTCAGGTTGACGAACCCTCAAGACAGGACATGGGGGCATTCATGAGTGCAAGAGATACAGTGTAGCAGATGAGAGTGTCAAACAATAAATCTTGAAATACAAATTTTATCAGACTATTGTATTTAGAAATTTGTAATTCGGTTTTCAATTGCTGTATTTTAACAAACGGTTCATTTATCGGTAAAAGACTCACTTGAGTTGACGTTTTTAATTTTTACCCCTTTTTACGACTTAATTATTTTCTGCCTTGTTAATTAATGTCATTAGAAGAACCGGGTTGTTACAGTGCATCAACATGAACGTTCCCGACTCATCGTTGTTGGTGACTTTAGACTGCCACTTCAGATCAACCACGCAGAAACCGTACTCCACTATATCTTCCGCACCGCTGACAGATTTAAAGTCAAGGTAATCGCTCATTTCCCCCACCTGAAAATCAATGATGATAATATAAGATGACCTCACCTTTACATGGCACACGAGAGGTGGCCAAATATTAAAAGATTGAAGTAGAGGAAACTCACAATTATCCTCACGGCTTTGAAAAGTTGTGTCTATTTCACATCTGGGTAACGACAGTGGTCAAGCTAAGGAGTTCGCCTGCCCTTTTCTTTTTGTTGATACATACACATGAGAAGTACCCATCCATATTGATCAGCACAAAAATCAGATCAGCGTCCAGTTGCAATGTACCGCGGCATTTCGACCTGAATATCTCTCATTGCTTCATCAAGGAGTCAGTATTCTGTGTGGATGGACACTCCTCATTTTCCTCAATAATCCTCATAATTTAATCCTATAAAAGATTCAATTTGTGTCACCATTCATAGTTAATATAAAGTAATTTGTTGGAGTTTTGACCAACCTAAGCTAAATTAGAGAAAAATGTTGTGCGTATAGACTTGTTTGTACTATAATGCAACATTGTATTCGTGTTACTGCAGCACCTAATGAATGTTACTCCAAAATTGTTTTGGTGTTACTCTAACAAAAAAATCCAAATTATCAGAAAATGGGGATGCACGCTATATACGTACTATATATCCTACCACATCTTGCCTCATCGCAAAATTCTATATACCAATTTTTGAAAAGTAACTCATATAGCATACTGTCTGTCGGAGACCATAGAAAACCATCCTCAGAGAATCCTTCGACTCACTCCCATTTGAGACAAGGCTGTTCATCAACATTGACATGCAATCAACGATGCATGACGACATGTCGTTCCCCGGGAGCATGGACACTATATCATCCCGGGTGATTGCAGCCAAGGTTGAATACTCTGCCACGATTTCGCTGCATTCAGAACAGACCAGTAAGCTTTGCGAATAACATACCAGTGATAAAAATTTAGACAATCAAATATTAATAAGAGGTGTAGTGTTCTTCTTATTACCACTTGCTGTGTTGGTATAGGCAGTAGTCCACTGCATTTTTCCGCAAGACGCGAATATTGCTTAACAGGGTCTTATTGTTTGCAAAGAATGGGGATGCCATCGCGAGGTTAGGATCTACATCGCCACAGTCTATGGAGCAGCCTAGGCCGTCCCCCTCCCCTCTAGATCGACTCCTCAGGAAAGATATTGTCCGAGTGGTGGCCGGTGATTCATGGATGGTTTCTGCAGGTTATGTTGTTGGAGTGGATGGTGGTACGCGGCTCTTCTTCGCCGGTCTTTCCTCGGGGATCGCCTCTCCTGCCCTCATATCAGACTCGCGGATTGACCCGGCGACAGCTGACATCGTCTTACCAATGACCACGTTCACTTTATCAGCTACGAATGAGGACACCCGCGCAATCAACTCATTCCGCTCCTTGTTGATGTCACACGGACACAGCGTCGCGGCGATTTCTGCTCTATAGAGATTGTTCGCCTCACTCGTGCCTACGGGACACTCGAATTCCTTCTCGGCATACAACATCATGTGTATCATGAGGTAGACACCGCAGTCGTTAGCAGAGAACCCGCTTCCCTGCCATCTGAACGGGACATTGACAAGAGAGAATGACGAGACATTCGCCCCCTTAGTAATACCTTTCTGCACAATATACTTTCCCATTTGTACGGCGTTAATGATACATAAGAGAAACCCGTATAAGAATGATGAATGACAAGACATCATTTGTTTGTTTGTCATCCTTATATACAAAATTATGTATGTAAGGATGTTCGAGTATATGTCAAAATGAGTAGAATTACTGAGAGGCGTGCCATCCCAACATATGGTAGGCTGTCAAATTCCTCCTCTTCATAAGACCTGTTATCAAGATATTCTATCCGTTGTGATACGAAATTGATCATGCACAGCTGTAGTGGTCATTGTTTTCAAACAACGCCGGTACGAATACCTGTAAATAGAGTATAAGTAATGTGTTGATGATTATTAGTGACAAAGCAGCTTTAAAGTAGTTGGCAGTATGAGAATTAAATTTAGAAATACCATATCGGAATCTAGATCGAGATTGCCTTCATTTTCATCGAGCCAAATGTTTCAGAAGTTGAACAACTATTCGCTCATGTCCACAAAAATACCATTCTTCCTGCTTCTCCAAATCTTCAATGATGTATCCTGCATGATATTTGTTGGAGTAACGGGTCATCATCATTAGAGTAACAAAGAGAATGAATTACAGTAACACGTTTGTAGAATTGGAGTAACACATTTGTAGAACTAGAGTAATACCCTTTGATTGTAGAATGTATTACAGCAACTGATATGATGACATTATATTAATATTACCAGGTTTTGTTGATAATATTTATACTTATCATTTTGGTCGAGCATAATAATGTAGACACCTAGATTTGGACCTGGTGGCTGCAGAAGTGCCCAACAAACACCCAATGACGATAGGACTGCAACGCGACACGGATTCGCGATGTTTTAAGTAGTTTTTTTTCTATAGAACGGATCAAATAAATTACTCGGGCAAATTAAACTAACATGATGGCAGCCTTAGTCGTGTCCTTACGGTCGCATAGACACTAATTAGAGTCGATTCGACACCGGGACCCGAGTCGGTCCCGAAACACGAACCGAGTCAGAACCGCGCCAAGCGAACCTCGGGATGCACACCCGAGGCCCACTTAAACCGCGGCGCTAGGTCAAGGGAGGGGAACCTTAACCCCTAAGATACATATTATACACCCGCCTCACGACTTTGGAAAGTATCAAACTCGTATCTTCAAAACTCCAGCCGCCCCACCTCACGCGCCTTAGACTCCCCACGCATTAGTGTGGGATATACATCTAGAACCTCTTGAGTTTAAAGAGAAATGGAGTAAAATCATTACTGAATACAAGTTGGAAGGGAACACTTGGCTAAGCAACATGTATAGCGTCAGGGAGCAATAGATACCTGCCTACCATAGAAATATTCCATTAAGTTGCTTGTTGAGATGATGGTAGGGATTTGTCGTGGAATCCCAACCGTCAATAATATAACCGGCTATTCCTACGGTAGATAGGGCAAGTCGGGTCGAATCCACGGGGACAGTAATGTATAGCCTAGACTAAGGTTACCCGATTACTAGACTAAGTCAACGAGCTAAACTAAAATGATAAGAAGGGAAAAGGCTGAGACTATGACTAAGGCTAAAGGAGAAAGCAAACAAGGAAAACGGGCTAGGATTAGGTCGGGGTCAAAGGGGTAACGGAATGGTCAAGGGATAACTAGAGCAAAGGAGGTAGTAGGGTAATCTAGGTATGGTCTGGGCTCTCGCAACTTAGACCGACCTAGAGGTTTCACCTAAAACCCATCTCGGCGACACACATGACAAACGGGGTTACTAGCGCGCTATAGTGGCCTAGGTCGCATCCGGGCTCTCGCTACTTAGACCGACCTAGGGGTCGTCCTCACCGGGCTCTCGCAACTTAGTGAGGGAACCGAACCCACAAACAAACTATCACCCACAAGAGAAAGGTAAGAAAAACAAGCATTTGCAACTACTAGTCAATCAAGAATTTCAACAAACATGTGATATGCATCAAACTAAGAGGAAACCCAAATCTTCCACCAACATCTCCAACAATTCCTTAATCATCCAATTAACACCCTAATCGCCTTACTAACCCTAGCAAAGATCTACTCTAACATATCTATATTAAAACTAACACTAATAAGATGAACCAAAACAACAATCAAAACAAACATAATGAAACTAACAAGAACTATGAACTATGAACAATCCAAACAACAAAGATTCTAACTTTAATGAAAGAACAAGATTAAGAGAAAGGAGAAGAAGATTATACCTAGTAACAAGATGAAAAGAAGAAGGAAACTTGCATAAATGGAAGAACCCAAAACAAACATCCAAGGTTGTCAATCTTGGTGAAGATCTTGAAGAATTCCCAAATTACAAGCATTAATCTAAGATTAATGATAATCTAAAGACTAATCTACACTAATCTATGCTAATCTATCCTAAAACTATCTAGGGTTTAGTGTAATATGAAGTGCCTTTTTTTTTTACAAAGCAAGGGAAGAGTATATATAGGGTTACAAGTGGAAAGGAGGGGAAAGAAACATGCGCGGGTTACAGCTAGGCCGTCCCGGCCGAGACGAAGTGGTCCCGGTCGGGACGGGGTCGGTCCCGGTCGGGAAGCCATGCTCCCGGTCGGGATGGGCCCTGGACAGTAGCCTCCTTGTTTGTGCACCTCATCCCGAACGGGATGAGTCTTGTAGGCCTCCCATATGAACTTTTTGGTCTCTCCTTGTTTCTCATGGGCTTCCCATCAATTCTCGGGACTCGGGATCGGGTCTCGGAGGCTTGGGATTGGGTCCCAAGGTCTCGGGGTCGATTCCAAGGCATCGAGTCATCGTTCCTTTACTCCGTTGGCTCCAAAATGTGTATGTATCGAGTCGGAATCGCTCCAACTCTTCCAAACCGGCCTCGGGAACCTGAAACGAACTAAAGGAAGCTTAAGAAGCCCATAAATCGCTCCCAAGGAGCGATTCCACAAGGAAAATGGGACCAAAACACTACAAAATAGACACTACAAACGACACTTATCATGAGAACAACCCAGCAATCGAAAAGTGAAAATAGTTACTTTAAGAGATTTAAAGGAATACATGGAACACTTGTGGAATTTTGGTTGAGGTTCCAAAGTGCAATGTATCAACAAAGATATAATCAAAAGTCTCTTGACAGAGAGAGTGACAGTTCATTGCCTCCGACTTTGACTCCTTTAAACTTGGAGACTCATGCAACTAAAGTCTACACGCACACTATATTTTATGAGTTCCAATAGGAGGTAACTGAATCCATTTGTTCTTGTGGTATTAACAATATCACGAAGATTGAGAACGTTTTGCATGCTGACATCGAAGATATTGTTAGGCATAAGATCGTCCAAGTTGTGTACAATACAGAAACAAAAGATGCAACATGTTCATGTAAGTTATTTGAAATGAAAGGGTTGCTTTGTAATTAACAACATTTTTCCTCAAACTGTGAAGGCCTCTCAATAACTCGTAATTCTCAATCATGTACGTAGACACAACTGTTGCGTCTTTTTCAACTGGCCCACAGTTTATACTGCAACAAAGATCTAAAGAAACAACACCCACACAATCATGTAATTAAATATGGGTAATACACGGGATCATCACTGTTGGAGTTTGCATTGTCATGGTCTAAATTGGAGTCAACATTTCCGCCAAGTTCCTCATCAACATTCCCTAAATCCCTATAATCAGGCTCCTCATCAACATTCCTTTTCTCTCTTGTCATCTCTTTGACATATTCTTCATAGGTTGGAAGATTGTCTTTCACTTGATGCATTTTTAAAGCATGGTCAGTGATAAAATCAATGTACTCGAAGAATTTACTCTCCTTCCAAAATTCTGGAGTTGATGAAAGGATCACTTCTGTCGGTATTCCATCATTTGAGCTTGGGAAACTCTCCGATCTCATGAGCTCGCTCCGACGAGCATGTCTTTTATAAAAGAGATCAATATCTTGTTGCATGTTCAGCCAATGTGCATGCATATTCTGAAAAATAACATAAAAAATATCAGACAGTATACACAAATCCATTATTAGAATAACTTATGTAATGCCTTGGAATACCTACTTTAATGAATTGGAGTAACTGATGTTGGAATAACTATTTTACTGAATTGAAATAGTTATCCTAAAACGTTAGAATAACTACTATAATGCCTTGGAATAACTACTGTAATGAATTGGAGTAACTGATGTTAGAATGACAAGTTTTACTGAATTGGAATAGTTATCCTAAAACGCACTAGTACAAAATGTACTTGTGGCTTCGGTTAAAAATGACATGTGGCTTCGGTTAAATGGGCGTAGTAAATCAAGGCGTAGCATTAAGTGTATGAGTTGTGGCTTCGGCTATGAAACGAAGCAAAAAAAACATTATGGCAACGGTTATTTATTGGAACCGAAACCAAAAACCCAGTAAAGGCTTCGGTGGTTAAGTTGAACCGTAGCCAAAAGTGAATAATAGCATCAGTTAATTGTGACAACCGAAGCCAAAAGTAAGTAAAGGTTTCGGTTGTTAAGTTGAACCGTAGCCAAAAAGGAGAAAACGCATCAGTTGTTAAAAAATAACCAAAACCTTATGTACTTTTAAGGCTTCGGTTAATGATAAATAACCGAAGCCTTTTCACAATTAAATAATAAAAAAAATCCATTTAATAAGCACATATAATTAATTACCAACAATATATATTGGATCATATCCAAAATTAATTCACAACAGTAATCACATAAAGTTAATGACATAATCTAGAAAGAAATTATATTTAACTTCTTTCCTGTTCATAGCCAGCCGATGACGAAAGCGAAACAAGATTGACGGTACGGTGCCAGCATAGATGACAAAAGCGAAACAAGATTGATGGTATGGTGCGGTACTGACGTTGAGGGGGCCTTGAATGAGAATTTACTGATCTAAACACGGTACAGTCACTGGATTCAACAAGTGGTGCGTAGCAGTATAGCAGCAAACATCATCAATAAGATCGCATGGATATATCTATTAGCATAAGCACGCCATCCTTGGTTGTGTCTTAGAGCTACTTCCATCTGGACCAGTCTGATGTACTGCATACAATCGCGCATTTATAATGTAATCCAATATGCAACTATACCTCAGAATGTAATGTGTTAAGGAGGGTAGATTAAGGTAGTGAAATTAGTGTGAACAAGTACTGTTGCAGGCTTACCGTTGCAGCAATAGATTGTTCCATTGTTATACAGTAGTGTAAGTTTTACCAAATTATATGGATTCGCATGAACGATGTTGCACAATTTTGAAACAAATATAAGTTGCAAGCAACCTACATATAGCTACTCCAATACTATAACACAAATCACTAATAAATAAACATTCCATATAGCCTACAGGTGCTTACTGTATAACATTTCGTGCGACTTCACCTAAAACCCTGCTTAGTGTCTAATCATAGTCATCCATCCTCTAGTCACAACGGCACATTGTCGAAACTAATTGACATCATCATCTACGTGCTAAACTGACCTCGTACATCAACATTTCATAAAAATTGAAAATGCACATGTAACTAAAATGATATGCATCACGCACCAATATCTACTGATAAAACCCGTCAAAAATATATGCCTTAAACTACCAACCCAAACAAATGCCACAGCATTACTAAATCAAACTCATGAGCCGTCACTTGTAAGAACATGAAATATACGACACTTACCTGTAAGTACCTAAGATTTCAATTCCGCATATATTTTCAGTGCCTCAGGTTGACAAAGTTCTCTAGATTTGACCCACATTCCACAGTTAGTACAATAACATGTGCTAGGAAAATGTGGAAGCTTGAAACAAATAATAATAAATTTGTATTCATAATTAAAAAGTAAAGAAAATAAAAGTTTTTTGGGCATTAATATGACCAGTATTTGACCACAAACCTGACCCAAACTCGTTTAAAACATGTATTTTCCATACTCAAAACCCGTATAAACCTAAACAGTTTAAAACATGTATTTTCCAAACCCGAAACACATTGACCCGTATTTTTCACGAGCCCAAAGCGTGAAACCCGACCCGTTTCACAGGTCTACTCACAAAACAAAGTAAGAAACTGATAAGAAAAGAGATCAAACCACAAGGAAAGTCTAACTAACTATGAGTCAAGAATGCATTTTACCGAATAAGATGGAATGTTGAAGTGGGTCTCATTGTACATGATAGTTGGATGCAAGTGAGAAAGACATGATTGTGTCACATTGGTGTACATGCTAATGTCTCAAAAAAATAATGTCTGCACCATATGTCGAATGTAATGCCCTCCTCAAATAGTTTCAAATTGAACATGGACAAGGGAATACAATGATGTAATTGGCCTGTTAATTTTTAGACTAAAAACACATTCTACAGGGTTTTGTTGCATGCATGTTAAACAAAACACGGACCATCAGTTTACTTGAATAGTGCAACGCAGCTTAGGAAAAGAAGAGTAGTCGGCTGTATATTCCAGTAAAGCATAACTCACGTTTGCTCTTAATTGAAGAGAATTACTCTATTAAAAATAGATGTTTAAAAGATAACTAGAGGGTTTGTCCATAACTCAAAGTAGCTGACCAAAGGCTGAATAAGTATACGACTTACTAACCTGTTGTGTTGCCTCTTTTGCCCTCATCAACCACATTCGAGCAAAGTGTGCCACATTACTATTCAGTTCCTGCTGTGGAACATAAAACACACTCAACATAAAATTCAAGAAAGAAAAATAGATGTAATGCACTAGTAGGAACTAGGCAATCTTTCACAGTTATGAACTCAACAGACTAGGACAGTGCCAAAGTGTTGGTCACTTCCCCATTAGAGATGAACAATTATACTCTATTCTTCTTCGAATTTAACATATTGGCTACTAAGTTTATCGTTTGTCCATGAATCCAAAAATCACTCTTCTTGAATTTTAAAAAAATCACTATTCTTTGACTTCAACATATGAGAAAATTAAGTAATAGACTAACTAAGCATTTCTTACTGGGGAAGAAGTATTCGATTTAACGATGAACTCAATTTACATATCGTTCATTAGTAAACAGTTGACTCTGATTTGAAGATAGCGATGAGGCTCCATAGACAAGATCTCAAAATAAAAAATTAGCATTAGTCAATAAAATACAGCTAACCCAAAACAAGAAATTTACCTTTCTGGTGTCGAGAGGTAGAACGGAACAAGTTTATTTACATTGTGTTTGAGTATAACGTGGTGCGGGTCCGATTACGAAGGGTTTTATCGTGGTGTTGTGGTGGAACACTAAGACAAATAAATAACAATGAAATCAAAATGAATTGACAGATTATATCAAGTAATTCGACTCAAGGAAACAAATAAAAAATTAGATTAAGAAAAAAATTTTTGATAAGAAACGAGAATTATACAAACTTTAACGAAGACGACTTACGAATTGGGTGGGATTAAGCGATGAAGGAGATGCATTAGGTAGCAGACGTACCGTGGTGGGTAAATTGGGTGGCTACGTAGTGCGTGAGTGTATTCAATTAGGCATACGCATACTAGGGTTAAGCACGAGGAAGATGAATGACGGCATTGAAGGGGGTGCAGCGGTGGGGGAATGAAGATGTGGACGGGGATGGAGACTGAGGAAGAGGTGAGTTTGAGGTGGTGGATTAATGGATGGGAGGGGAGGGGAGGGGAGGGGAGGGGATTGACAAAGGTAAGGGTTGAAGGAAATAATTGGGATGATCATTAGTAGAGGGTTGATTTAGGGATTACTTTACTGGGATGAGTGATTGAGTGTAGTACTGTAGTGGGACATTTTCATATTTACGAATTACTCGTAATTAATTAATACTTTTATTATGTACGGGAGTAATTAAGAGGATGAAACATAGGAGTATATTGTTACGGTTTCATGATATAAAGGTTGTCGTTAAAAATCACTTTTGGCCATGGTTCAGAAACGTAACCAAAGCTTTCCATATTTGGCTGCGGTTCCTAATTACAAGTGTTGCCTTTTCTAAATACTTATGGCTACGATTTAGGAACTCAACCGAAGCCTTTTATATTTGGTTACGGTTTTTTCAAAACAACCGTAACCTTTTGTAAATCCTATTCTCATAAAATCTTTTGGCTACGGTTATTCAAAGAAAACGTAGCCTTTTCCACTAACCAAATGTACTTTCTGTACTAGTGACGTTAGAATAACTACTGTAATGCCTTGGAATAACTACTTTAATGAATTGGAGTAACTGATGTTGGAATGACAAGTTTTACTGAGTTGGAATAGTTATCCTAAAACGTTAGAATAACTACTATAATGCCTTGGAATGACTACAGTAATGAATTGGAGTAACTGATGTTAGAATGACAAGTTTTACTGAATTGGAATAGTTATCCTAAAACGTTAGAATAACTACTGTAATGCCTTGGAATAACTACTGTAATGGCTTGAAAATGTGTGTAACATAGACACTTACATCTTTTGCCGGGCCCTAGCTCGAATTTGTTCATCGGTTTCAAATCCAGCTGGCAACTCCAAATAAGTACGTCTTTCCTGGTTGAGGTTCACTCACAACCTCTGTCAATATTTCATTGTTGTTGATTATTGTGGCCACCGGAGTCATCGGAGGATCCGTTAGCCACAAAAAAAAAAAAAACACATGTTAAATATAAAAATTTAAAATGTAGACAAATTAGAAAAAATGGAAGAACATTAATAGAATAATTATACCATTCTTACTGGTTGACTGCTTGCAAATAGAGTAAACACCCTCGATTAAGTTACCGGTTCCTAGCCCACCGGTGCTAAGTTCCGCCCTTGCCTTCTACTCTAAACTCTTATCTTACCAATGCTTGTTCAGTGGTAAATCCCTTGGGGCAGCCTCTCCACGGAACCCTACTCAATGAAAATATGAAATTAACAAAACAAGTATACAGCCCCGTAAATTTTTGCCTTTTTCGGACCTAACCAAACTCACTCCCTGGACTAGCTTCTGAAAAAATATATAAGCACCAATCGTACTCATATATCCTTCCTACATCTTCGACCACTTTTAGAAGGGAGAAATCAACAGTGTGGTTTGTCGTGGTTGCAAGAGAGGATGACATAGCATACAAGACAAAAATACGCTTGAATTGATCTCCACTGGTATCTCCGTGCTCAAGCATAGATGTAGTCAGTTGGTGAAGCTTGATACAATCCTTGTTATTGTTTATGCCAAATAGTTCCCTCCATTGGTGCTTCAACGTGTCTTGAGTTGATAAGATGCCAGGCCCAGTTGGCACTAATTCTACTTCATGGCCACCCCTTGGCAACTCAAATATGTCATTTGAGAGCAAAAATCTGATCCTTGAAGCCTCAAACATGTGGCCAGCAGAGCTGAAATGTCTCACCAAAGATGGCACTATGTGTAATGGGAGTGAGGAAACCTTTAGAACAAGTAACCTCCCAAACCCAATCTCACGAATATTGGACAAATGACGATGGCCAAGTTTACTTATTAGGTCCACAAGCCCATGAGGCCGACACTTCACAATCATCGTCTGCGGCCTGCAAACATCAGACAACGTTAGACAGCATAACTGTTTTACTGAATTGGAATAGTTATACTAAAATGTTGGAGTGACTGAGGTTGAATACTACTTTGTTGACTTGAAATAACTATTGTAACAACTTGAAATAGCTACATTTACACCTTGGAATAACTACAGTAATACCTTGGAATAACTAACATTAGCTAACACATAATTACAGTAATGCCTTGAAATAAGAACCAATAAAAATATAAAACTTACAATTGTGGTGGTTTTGCTAATGCCCCACCATCTGTTTTAATTGTGAAGGATGATTTCGACCATTTCTTTGAAGGCTTTCCGGTTGCCTCATCTTCTGTTTCTATGGGACGCTTCTTTTTCTTTTTGGAGACGAAGTTAGCTAGGATGTCTTTATCCTTGGGAATAAGTTCCTTATTCTTTTGTGATGCCATATCAAAGGGGTCCAATCTAAACCAAAAACCAGGAAGTCAGTCTTAAACAGCTCCCCTATGAGAGGGCAAGGAATCGAATATGATAGGAATATAAAAAGACATCTTAATACATATCCAAGTCCGATATTAATGGATTTTAAACATGCCATTCTTCCATGAACAAATAGCAGACCAATGCATATGATTGTAAGCACCTTCACACACCAATATAATGTTACAGAAAGGGTGAGGAATAACTATGCTACTCGTACTCAAGTACTAGTGACTGAAGTATGAGAAAGATGGAAATCAAAATGCATTTGAAAAGAGAATCTACTGTTCCCCCCTCTTACAACCAACAAAGTCGGAGTAGTATGCAAAACTTCAAAATGCACAAATATATACAGTTTGTTCAGTTTTTTTTTATCATTATCGCCGTTAACAAAATCTCATGCTGAACTTCGTTCTGGCTCGCTCATTTTGGGTCAGTAGTCAGTACTAGTGTGTCGGGATACGACGGTTGAATCTAACAAACATGTGGCAGCAACAGTTTCATAGCAGTAGAAGTTTATATCAGCTGTCAGCAATGTGGTATTTTAATATCAATGTTATCTGATTTGTCTCGGCTCCGAAACGAACTGCTACTGTACAGATTAATGGATATGCATCAACACTTTTGTGAATATTGTAGCACCATCTTAACTGCTACAGCGTTTTCTAGGTTTCACGCTTTCAACCCGGGTTCTTTAGGTTTCATGCTTTCAGCCCGGGTTCTTTAGGTTTCACGCTTTCAGCCCGGGTTCTTTAGGATGAAACATGATTTAGGATGAACAAAAACAAATGAAAAGTTTATCCGTGCATAAATTAAACTAGGCATTCATCAATAACAACAATTGAGAACAAAATTACAAAAATAAAAGTCGGAAATGGAGTGCGAAGTTTTATACCAGACGAAGCGAGTCCTGCACAAGCGAAATTAGGGTCGAATGATGATGATGATCAAGCGAAACTGGGGTTAAAATTGATGAAATTCATCAACAACAACAGTTCGTCAATAACAACAAAATATTAGAAAACCTAACCGATAGACAAAAATTAGAAACAACAAAATTAAACCAAAATTAGGATCAAAATAAACATAATGCATTCGAAGATACCAAAATTTGGCGAAAAGTAGAGTGAAGAAATGATGATCCTGATTTAGGGCGTAATGATGATCCTAATTTACCAGAAAATTGCTCAATTGTATACGAAATTCGTTCAATTCGTAAGATTTGACTGGAGATTACTTTATTCAATTCGTTCAATTTTCAGAAATTCGTACAATTACATAAAATTCATCGAAGATAATATACGAAATCTGAAAAGATCTCGAATGTAATTGAGCTTTCTCAATGGCGGAAAAAAATGGCGGATCAAATTTAAAATTATCATCAATCATCATCAATTCGACAATTTATCATAAAAAGTGTAAAGCAACAGATGCATGCAAGAACAAAAAAAATCAATCAGAATTTCAGCAGAAAAGACAAGATAATCGAACAAAAAAGACGCAAAATTCTTGTAGATTAATTACAAGTAGAAATTCAACAGAATTTTTTTACCATAATTAATTAATTAAAATTTGGGCGAAAAGCAGAGTGAAGAAATTGAAGCAATATACAGAAATTGATGAAATTAGGGCGTAATGATGATGAAATTGAAGCAGAGTCGAAGATTACAGAAGAAGCTGAAGAAAACGATGATGAATCGGTAGAAGAAGCTGAAGAAAAAGAAGGTTGAAGATGAACCGTCACTTTCTTGCTGAAGAAGGAAGAGAGGCAGTAGAGAGAGAAAAAATCAAAATGAAGAAAGAGAAAGTAAATGCGCCTAACTGATGAATAGAGAAGGGTTTTGTGTGTTTACCGAGATCTAATCTCGATCCTTGATCAAGAATTAGATCAATGGTCCAGATTATGAGGATGTTTACACCAAATTGGTGAGTTTACACCAGATTATATAAAAATAGGATCCGGTGTAAACATACCAATTTGGTGTAAATAACCTAACAATCTGGTCCGTTGATCTCATATTTGATCAACGGCTTAGATTTGATCTTACCAATCAACAAAACCCTCTTTCACTCCCTCACTTAGACGCTCATTTGATTTCTCTATTTCTCTCTCTTCATTTCCCCTCCCTTTATTTCCTTCCGATCTCCAGCATCTTCATCATCATCACCATCACCATCATTCAATTTCTTTAGTTTCATTCTAACAGTTCGACTTAATTTTTTTTTCGGTGAAATGTAAGTATGTGGACATGACATAGTTCCACCCCGACGCGGTCACGCGCGGTTTTGGGGACGCGAATGAATCTCCATATGAGAATGGATCAAATTGAAATTTAAATCGAGGTGGAGTCGCCACCGAACTTTGGGGGAGTTCGGGCCCGTTCAAACCCACTCTATGTCGTAGTGGGCCATACACAAAGTATGGCCCATTTCCGATGTCAGAGTTTATTGGGCTCGTCCCTTTGCATTTGATACCGATACCGACATTATCGGATATCGTGTATTGAATGACTCTCGTGCGCCAACGGTTTCGGGCATCCGGAAACCGAGGTTCTGAGTAAGGGGTGAGGGTACGTGTTGGGAAGTTCACAAAGAACACCCAACCCCGCCCGCACATTAGCGGCCTCTACTAGGATATCGAATGACTTTCTAATACGCGTGTTAGTAAAACGATGAGATGATACACAAGCGTTGTTTTCCCTAAGCATGCAAGAAATTGAATGGGTTGCTATGTCGATTTAATGCAACTAAAACTAACGTCGAAGTTATATTTAGCATGCGAGTTCATTTTAGTACAATAAAATAAACAAAAATAAAATCGACAAAGATGGAAACAAACATGTTAGTAATGGTATAACGATAATAACGGTTTGCGAAAATATAGAATAATATGGAATGATGTAGAATAATGTAGTGATGCATGTTGTTAGAAAGAGTAGTAATACACGTGATTGATTTGACACATGTAGACCTAAGTCATAAAAAACATTATCGAGACTAGAAAAGCGATGTGGGACTCACGGTATCTGTCGTGATAAGGCCACTCGATCGAACCATTGACAGACTCGACCGAGTAGTCCTCGAAAAAAGCTTCTGTCCCGTATTTTAGACCCTACTCGATCGAGTTACTAATGAACTCGACCGAGTACGCTGCCACTCGATCGAGTCATTGCGAGTCTCGACCGAGTGGTGGTCAAAAAAGCATTCTATCTCGTTTTTTTGGATGCCACTCGACCGAGTGTGCTAGGCACTCAATCGAGTGCCACCTGTACGAACTAGGGTTCGCCTCGTAATTTATTATTGATTGCGAGATTGCTTTTCGATTTTGAATAAGTCGTTGATTATGCCGAATCGGGCATAAATATTATATAATTTATGCTCGATTCGGATTTTGATAAATCGTTAATTTTGTTGAATCGAGTATAAATATTATGGGATTTATACTCGATTCTAATTTTGATACTCGTCATATCGCATATTTGATTATTGAATCGATATGGAATATTAGAGCGAAAACTTGAAGAAAATAATGTAAGTCGTTTAAATTAAATTAGACGATATGAATTTCCTCCGCGTTTATAGTGTCGTAATTAATTCAAACGAATTAGGTGACAACTTTAGCATCAACGAAAATCGTATTAGTTTAATCTTTTGACTAAATCGTTAGATTCGACATTCAATTATTGAATAGGTATCGAATCTACACTTGAATTAAAAAAACTCGACTTGATTCTCTCCGCATCCCGACATCATAATTAATTCTTGCGAATTGTTTGATATCGGATCCGCATCAAAAGGTTTCGACTCAACTTAAATAAAAAAAAACGCGAATTAAAAAAAAAGGTTTAAGAAATCGATGTATGCAACATTGATGCCGATGCGACAAAAATAAAAACGACTTTGTTGACGTTGACGCGCTTCAACAATCAAACATTCGGGGCGTCGGGATAAGCAACCGGCCGCGTCGGATGAAACATCCTTGCATTCGTGTTTTCTTATCCTGTCATCCCTCATATTCGACACGAATTAGCGAGTATTTAAATGTTTTATATTAACGATATTAACGATATAAGACGCGATAACAAAAAAAACAACAACGACGACGGACGACGACACGGACGACGCGCGAGGAAGAGAAAGAGAGAAGAAGAGTCGGGAATGTTGCACCCTCAACCTACATGTTCTTGTTCTCGGACAGGACTCGTTAGTTGTGGCTAGCACGGGAGTATCGAGATGTAGGTTAACTTATGGTGATTAGGGTGCAGATTCCTAGATGCTAGGGTTAGGGCTTGAGTGTATAGGATTAGTGTAGATTAGGGATTGCTTAGGGTTGAATAGGGTAAAAAAGGTTGATCCGATTTTGCATGCAAATGGGTGTATATATAGGCATGTCACCCGTGCCCCGTCTAGGGTTACTCGACCGAGTAGCCCCTTGACTCGGTCGAGTGGTCCAATCAATCGCAGTCGGGCCTGTTTGAGAGCCCACTCGATCGAGTAGGGCTGACACTCGACCGAGTGGGTCAGCTGGAGCGCGCGTGTCCGGTATTTTGGACCTTGAGTTGGGTATTTTGTGGGTTTTGTATTTGGGTTAGACTTTTGATGTTTATGTGGCTGTGTCTCGGAAACGGCTTTGACCGGGGTTGACCCAATCGCTAAAAGTTGGTTTTGTTTCCGGTGTCGGTTTTGACCCAAATTAGTCTTATTTGGTTAGAAACGACCCACTGGGCCTGAATTTGAGGTTGGTTTTGTGAGATTTGTATTCCATAAAGGCCTAAGCCAGCAACCAATGGTTTCGAGCCCATATCCGAGCACGTAGAAACACGTTTGCGTCCGATCATCATCGGGTGTTTTTTGGAAACTACTATAGACACCTGGGGGTCAAAATGCGGGTGTCTACAGAGCCCTCACTTTGACTGAGGCTTGGACAGGGCGAAAGTCAGAGTAGCTACCAAGATTAAGACCTGGTAGACTTCCGGTCCGGTCGTTTATAGTCCATTAGACTTGCGTGAAGGGCCCGCCAGCCATAAGATAGAAGTCGTACCTGAGCTGATGATAATAACTCCGTGGGGAATTAGGACTTGTCGCGTAAGTCCTGGGTGCGCCTGTATGTGGGCCCATCCCGTGAAAAATGCCGCCTTGGGCTTTCCGCTGGGGAGGTGTGTGAGCTGTGTAGTCTTGAGTCGTACCTGTATAAGTCACATAAAATTTTGCATGCAACACGTAGGTAGAAAATTTGACTCGCGCTGGGGGGAAAAAGAATTTTTGGAAATTTTGAATTTTTTGAAATTTTTGACCCCTAAAAAGTTTAGGAAAGATCGGGATGACTAAATCCTTGCTAGTATTGAGGCTAGGCCTGTATGTTTAAGCCGGTTGAGATTAGGAAACTTTTGTATATGTAAAGTGCGTTGTAGGGTTGATGCTATATATAGCCCTTCCATGTCTATATTTTTCTTCACAACTCCCTCACAATTCCCTTCTTCTTAAAAAAGAAAACTCTTTATTCCTTTCAAGAATTTTAGCCATGGGGATCGAGAGATTGACCGTGATGCTGCAAGAATGGTCCCGCCGCTTTAGGGACACGGATAGGGTGTCTCTGAATCAGACGGGTATTACTCAGCTGTATCCGTTCCGTCAGGTGCAGGTCGGCCGTTATTTCCTTGATGCTTGCTTGTCTTACTGGGACGACACATATCATGTCTTTGCTTTTCCTCGGAGCGAAGTCTGCCCTCTACCTGAGGAGATTGCTGCTGTGGGAGGATGGAACCCGATACTTCGTCCTGCTGTCCCGTTTTCGGTTTACGACCCAAGGAGGAAGCTTCGAGAATTTTTAGGACTTTCTCATAACGAGGTATCTCGAATGGCCGGAGATGACAACACAGTTTCTTTAATTGATCTGGCTGAGAAATTTATGAACCCGCATGATGTCCGGATCAGACCGATTCATAGCCGTAGGGCTTTCTCCTTCTGTATGCTCCATGTTTATGCTTTTGAAAGTCACATGGATTTGTTGTCGTGCATGGGCGACGTTCGTCTTTTTACCGTGGTTGACCTGATGGAGATGGAGCATAGTCTCGCTTGGCTTATTACGGGAGAAATTGCCTAGATAATCGCAAGAGGGATTCGTCAGTCCGCTTAACCGGGAGCACCCGCTTGCTGCAGGTATCTCGGATTTTTTTTTATTTTTTTGATTTCTCAATTTTTTTGATTTTTTTTCGCGGATTTTCCTGCTGCAGTGGGCACTCGATCGAGTCACCCTGGAACTCGATCGAGTGCCTCGTAAAAAGCCCCCTGTTCGTTTTCAGGGGTCCCACTCGACCGAGTGACCCCAGGCACTCGATCGAGTTCCCTTAGGCGGACGCCCGTTTCGTCTTGGTAACTCATATTTTTTGTTTCCTTTTCAGATTTGGCTATATGAGAGGTTATCAGTGATAGATTCTCCCCTTGACCCGAGCAACTACCGTCATAATCAGGTGATAACAAGGAGACGAGCCATTGATTTTTCTCGCCAGATTAATCAAAAGTATTGGGACGAGGTGTTATATTTCCATTGTGGTCCGTTGATTCGATGGGTAGTGCCGTGGTGGCCCATCTATGTTTGGACAGGTTTGGACCCGAGGGATAAGGCTCGTTACCAAGTAATCTTGTCTTTCCGGCAGACGATCCGTCTTTACCCCGGTCGCATACTAAGGCAGTATGGTTGGACCCAAAGAATCCCGGAGGTTGAAGCAGTTGTGAGTGAATCTACCCAACTGACTGATGTGATGTGTGATACTTGGATGCAAAGATGGTACACCCGGCATACCTGGCCCATTCCCAAATCACGTCACTCAATCTGGGTTTCAGACTCCTATGTGAAGTGAACTAAAGCAGGTAATGCCAAAGCCTGGGCTGCTCTAAAGGTTGACGAAGCTTTCGACCTGTTGCGAAGGGAGCAAGTCAAAGACAACAGGGGTTTCTTCGACAAAGGCGACACTCTGGCTACTCTAGTCCGTCTTATGTCAAGTCAGAGAAAGAAGAGTAAGACTCAAGCTGAAGGGTCCAGTGTTAGAGGTGTGTGGGGGAAAGTGGGCCCCCAGTCTGATTTGGAAAGGAGACTTGGCTCAAGACTAGCAGTGCAGGACCGACTTGGCCCGCGAGACAGGCTACCCAAACATGTACGGGCTCGACTTGGACCAGTGACAATAGGAGAAGACCCGCTGTCGAAGAAACGGGTTCGAGCTAAGGAGGTTCCTCTCGTGATTCGGGAACGCTCGCCCCCGCCCCGACGACCTCGGGCTCCCCGCGATCCTAAGGACAAAGAAAAGGGAAAAATGCATGAATATTAGTGTCCTTTGTTTTATTATTTAAATATTATTACTATTTTTTGCGGTGTGATTTTTTTGTGTTTGTCGTTTCCGGCGTTTTTTTTTTTTTTTTTTGGTAATTCCCGAGTTTATCGGGATTTTAATAAAAGACATATTAGTGAATATCGTTCTCGTCTTTTCGTTATTGCAGTGGTTGAAACCTTTTGAGGGGTTGCCTACGTATCCATATTTAGCGGAATCAAACCAAACGTAGTTCAAAATGGATTTTTTTTGCAATTTTCGGAATACATCAAGATTATTAGTTCGAGATGTGCGACAGTAGAATAGTTAATTCTAACTTATTGACTTGCTTATAATTTTTGAAAATTTATAAAAGGCAAATTTTTATAAATTTTTGCAAATGACATTGAGATAAGGTTTATGGGTAGTAGCGCTTCAACTGGTCCAAGTTGGTCGGGTTGACGAACTCGTTTCCGTCCAAGTCTGTCAGCATCACCGCTCCTCTTGATAGGACTTTCTTTACTAAGTACAACCCAGCCCAATTGGGTTTGAATTTTCTTCTTGGGTCAACCGGTAGTAAGGCACGAACCGATTTTAAGACTAGATCCCCTTCTTTGATGTTTCTGGGCATAACTCTTTTACTGAAAGCCCGTTGGATCCTCTTCTGATATATCTGGATATTGTTGAGGGCCCGGGATCGCCGTTCGTCTAGAAGGACTAGTGAATCGTATCGGGCTTGTACCCAATCTGCTTCCGGCACTTGGCTCTCGAGTAAAATCCTGAGGGAAGGCACTTCTAGCTCGACTAGTTGGACCGCCTCCATTCCATATGTCAAATAATATGGGGTTGCTCCGGTTGCGGTGCGAATTGACGTCTGATACCCCCAGAGAGCAAAAGGTATTTTGTCGGGCCAATCCCGATAATTCTCAGCCATCTTTTCAAGTATGGTGACAATTTTTTTATTAGCCGCCTCTACCGCTCCATTTGTTTTGGGACGGTAGGGTGAAGATATATGCCTCTGAATTTTGTATTTTGCTAGCAATGCAGCGGTTTCAGCTTGAAAATGGGTCCCATGATCATTGATGAACTCGTTTGGGATCCCGTACCGGCATATGATCTTATTTTGGATAAATTTGGCCACATGCTTGGCGTTCAAGACACGATATGACTCGACTTCGACCCATTTGGTGAAATAGTCGATAGCTACCAAGATGAAACAGTGGCCTCCCGTCCCGGAAGGGTGCACCTTGCCAATTATATCATGCCCCATGTCGAAAATGGCCACGGGGACGTCATGGTGTATAGTAGAGATGACGGCATATGTTGTACATTGGCAAAGATCTAACAGTTATGACAGTGTTTGACATATACCTGACAGTCCGTTTCCATGGTGTTCCAATAATATCCGAGCCTCATGATTTTCCGGGCTAACATATGGACATTCATATGTGGGCCATTTTCGCCATCGTGTACCTCGGACATAACCTTTTCGGCCTGTATTTTATCGATACACAGGAGGATAGCCCCATGTGCCGTCTTTTTGTATAACTGCCTGTCGTCTGTACGAACAAATTGGGTTGCCAATCTTCGCAAGGCCTTCTTGGCCCGGTTCTCAGTTCCCGGGGGATACTCTCCCATTGTTAAGTAGATTAGGACGGCCTGATACCAAGGTTCTGGGTCAGTTATCTCGATATCCAGGATGGCGTGGATATAGGCCGGCTCGGACCGTCTTTCGACACAAATCGGCATGCTGGTCAGGTGCTCCGGGATATTTAGCAGGGATGCTAATTTGGAAAGTGCGTCTGCAAACTGATTTTCTTCCCGGGGTAGATAGATATATTCCACTTTCTGGAATTGTTTCTCTAAAACCCTTACTCGTGCTTAGTAAGCCACGAGATTGGCGTTTCGAGTTTTCCATTTTTGGAGCGCTTGATTGATGACCAGCGATGAGTCAACGTGGACCCGGAGATTCGTTACCCCCAAATCAGCGGCGGCTTGCAATCCGTGAATGCATGCTTCATATTCGGCCGCATTGTTGGTCACGTCAAAGTCCAATTTGATGGATAACGGGGTGTGCTCCCCTTGTGGTGAGATTAATAGAATTCCGACCCCAAATCCTCGGAAGTTGGATGCTCCATCAAAATACAAATCCCCTGTTTCGGTGTCGGTATGGAATATGTCTTCATCAGGAAAGGACCAAGTATCTGTGTGTCTCTCTTCAGATACCGGACTATCGGCAAGGAATTCTGCCACTACCCGGCCTTTGATGGCTTTTAATGGTACAAATTTGAGGTCAAACTCTGCGAGCATCAAAGTCCATCTGGACATCCGGCCGTTAAGGATGGGCTTCTCGAACAAGTACTTGATAGGATCCATTTTGGATAAAACATGTACCTCGTGACTGAGCATATAATGTCGGAGCTTTTTAGTGGCCCAGACCAAAGCTAGGCATGTCTTTTCGAGCATTGTGTACTTGCACTCGTACTCCAGGAACTTCTTACTAATGTAGTAAATAGCCCGTTCTTCTGAATCTACTGTCTGGGCCAGCATAGCCCCCATGGCCGTCTCGGTCGTTGTTAGGTATAACGACAAAGGCAAGCCGGTTTGAGGTGGCATTAATACCGGCGGAGCAGACAAAATCTCCTTGATTTTGTCAAAAGCCGTTTGACATTTATCATCCCATAGTACCCGCTCTCCTATCATCAGTTTCTTGAAAATGGGCTCGCATACCATGGTTAACTTTGAAATGAACCAGATGATGTATTGGACTTTCCCGAGGAACCCCCTTATTTCTTTTTCGGTTCTGGGTGGTTGCATCTCGGTGATGGCTTTGATTTTAGCTGGGTCGACCTCGATGCCGCGTTGGCTAACAATATGGCCTAGTAATTTGCCCGATGTTACCCCGAAACAGCACTTTTGAGGGTTCAGCCTCATATTGTACTTACGCAGTCTGGTGAAGAACTTTCTTAGGGCCGAGATGTGCCCGCTTCGGTCTTTGGACTTGACGATCATGTCGTCCCCATAAACCTCCACTTCCTTATGCATCGTATCGTGTAATAAGGTGGTGGCGGTCCGTTGATAAGTGGCCCCGGCGTTGATGAGCCCAAATGGCATAACGGTATAACAGTAAGTACCCCATGGTGTAATGAATGTGGTCTTACTCATGTCTTCCTCTGCCATTTTAATTTGATTGTAGCCAGCATACCCGTCCATGAATGATAGAAGGGCATGATCGGCCGTGTTATCCACCAGTATATCGATGTGTGGTAACGGAAAATCGTCTTTTGGGCTGGCCTTGTTAAGGTCCCGGAAGTCCACACATACCCGCACCTTGCCGTCCTTCTTGGGTACCGGCACGATGTTTGCAACCCAGTCTGGATATTCAGACCTTGTATAAAGCCCGCTTTGAATTGCTTGTCGACTTCTTCTTTGACCTTGAGAGACCATTCGGGCTTCATTCTTCGAAGTTTCTGTTTTACCAGCTTACACCCGTCTTTGATAGGTATACGGTGTTCAGCTATTTCCCGATCTATCCCTGGCATGTCCTTGTAGGACCATGCGAAGACGTCTTTGAACTCTTGGAGGAGGTCTGCGAATTGTTTACTCTCCTCGGGATCTAAGGATAGGCCCAACTTAAGCATCTAGGGCTCTAAAGTGGTTCCCACGTTAATGGACTCGGTTTCTTCAATTACCGGGTCTCGAGATTCCCTTTGCTCGAGTTGCTCGATCAGATGCGGAGGAAGAGGTACATGTTCGTCGGGTTTCTCAATGTCATTGCATATAAAATTTTTGAAAGAATTTTGGAAATAAGACAAGTCGTAAGCAGAACGGTTTTCGTTATTATTATTAATAGTAAATTTGGAGAATAGCTCAAATAGAGCGGCCATCTGATCGTTGGTCAGCGGCGGGATATGGAGTGCTCTCGGGATAGGCCCCGAGACTCCAGAGGAAGTGGTTAAAGGGATAGGGGTTACAGACCAGATTCTAGTACCAGACCCCCTAGACTCGGACTCTGACTCCGACTTTGACTCCGACTTAGACTCATACTCGGTATCCGGCATGTTTCCCACGCCGGTGGTTAGCTTGTAGACCCGACCCTTGCTGTCGGTCCATTTGATGGTCCATTTGATGGTCTGCACCAACTTCGGAGATCAGCTTCGTTGGATCGAATCGGTTGCTGCGGAGGATCAGGTTGACCAGATCATCTTTAAGAGTGGGGATGGCCTTGTCTTCCCCGAATAGAAGCCCCAGCACAGGCTCAGAATGGTCGGCGCCCTCTTTGGACTCCGCTTGAACAAGGGCAAATATGTCATCATGGATGAAATTGCATTCCCGAGCCATTTTGGTCTTGGGATATGTGATAGTGGGTTGGTAAAGGCCCACTTGGATTGCCTCAAATACGGGAGTGACAAACTTGATTACACTTGCCCGGCCCACATTTTTCGGGCTCATAGTGTACCCCAAACCGAATCGAGACTCTCCATTGTTTAGGACCTCGATAACCTTTCCAGTCGGGAGATGTGGTCTCGAAGTGGCCCCCGGTAGGTAACCCAAGTTTTGTAGCATCGTATTGATGCTAGTAGTGACGCAGGGCCTGAAGAGATATTCCTCCTCAATCATTCCCACGAAGTCAAATCCCCGTGGTTCGGCCCGACCCGTGGCGTTGTAGCTAGCCACGGTCATGGGGGTTGCCTCTAGTGTGATGACACCGTCTTGAAGTGGCATTTTGACACGGCCTTGACTGCATGGATCCAAGGCCTCCCGAGCATTAAGTTGAAGGACGAGGTGACATCAATCACCTGAAACTTCAATTCTTTTTCGATTGGGCCCATTATTATTGTCAGCTTAACGGCCCCGGCAACCGGTTTTGGGCTTCCGTCGAAAGCCTGGATAGTTTGAGCCATCGGGAGGTAGTCGGCCTCGGTGATACCGAGGGCTTTAGCGGTCCTTAGAGGTAGGGCATTCACAGCAGATCCATCATCGATCAGGGTCATCGGGAGGTACTTCCCTCGGAAAATGACCGTGATGTATAGGGCCGAGTTATGGGCGGCCCCAAATGGTGGAAGATCGGACTCGGAGAAGGTGATGAGTGGGCCTTCTTCTTCGGATTTGCTCTTGAGATAGGGCATAACTGTGGCTACCATTTCAGCGGGGGTAATCTGTGAGTCGACCTTGATTTGATCGAGACCTTAGTCAGTGCCTCCCGATGTTCTTGTGAGCTAACTAATAACTGCCATATAGTCAAATCAGCTTGAACCCTTTTCAATTGTTGGACCAAGGCTGTATCATTGCTTGGTTCCTCAAGAGTGGATTCCGTCCTGGCAGGTTCAGTGACGGTTGTTGGAGTAGAGCGCCCGGCGGTGGCGAGGTGATTGGTGGCTAAGGATTTGGACTTAGCTTTTCGAACCTCTTCACTGGTGATAGGGACATCTTCCCCTTTTTCTAAGTACACATCCTCCTCATCATCGAACCATATCCCGTTAATTTGTGGGATATAGGGGGAAACGAGGTGTGAGCAGTCGATTACCTCCCCAGTGAATATAGCATAGGCACTGAACGGGTTTTCTTTGTTACTCGGCTTATCCCCGGCCAACGGTATTTTCCCGCTTTCAATCAGATCCTGGATCAGGTGCTTCAGCTTCCAGCACTTCTCCGTATCATGCCCGTTACCTCGATGATACTGGCAGTAGGCTTGGGCATTGTAACTCTTGGACCTTTTCTCCACTGGAACTTCTGGAGTTGGGCCTATTGGTTGAATCAGGCCTTTTGAAGATAGCTTTTGTAAAGCGTAGGTATAGGTAGTCCCTATATCTGTGAATACCCCCGGTTTGGAGCATTCTTTTTGGATGAGGTATCCAGCAGATTGACCTCATCGAAAATGCTGCGGGTTGCAGCTGCAGGTGTGGGCTTGCTCATAGATGAACTGGCCCCTTGATAGCACTTGGTAGAGGCCTTAGTCAGGCTCTCTAACCGTAAGTCGTCCTCGATCCTTGTACCCATTTCAGTTAGGGTGGCAAAGTTAGGGATGAACGCATACCGGAGATGGACCCGGTAGGAAGAAAGGAGGTTCTTGAGAAAGGCCTTCACTAGTACTTTCTCGCTTGACTTATCAACCAGCTTCACACTTTCGGCCCGCCATATTTGAAGATATTTGGTGAACCCTTCTTTGGGCTCTTGGGCCATCACTTCCAGAGTACGCATTGTAGTCTGGATCTCGGTATTATCAGCGTAATTCCGAGCAAATTCAGTCGCCACATCATCCCAAGTTTTATATTTCTTGGAATCGAGCCTGTAGTACCAGGCCTTGGGACGCTTCTCAAGGGAGGAAGCGAATAGGTGCTTAAACATGGTGGACTTCACCCCCTTAACCGCCATGAACTCTTTGAAAGCCCGGATGTGGTGGACCGGGTCTTCAGTACCCTCGAACATCGGTATTCCCGTGAGGTTGAGGTTAGCAGGTAGCTCATCATTCAGAGGCGAATAAGAACGAGCATTTTCAGTATGGATCGAGTTGCTTGTTGATAGGTGAACCTGTTCTTCAAGCTTACGGACAACGCTGATTAGTTCAGCTATGGGGCGGTGGGTTCAGATCCAGTAGTGGGAGAACCTTTCTCCACGGCAGTCAGACAGATGGCCATAGTGTTTTGGTCGGTCCGTATGGCCGTCAATTGGGTCTCGATCTTGGCCAGCGCGGCGGTCAGTTGATCCAAAGTTCCTTGCAATTTTTGTCGTCTGGTTTCGGGTGGCCTGTCTGTAAGAACACCGCGTAATCAGAAACTAGCCCAAATCCCGGAATAGAAAGTACATCCCGAACAAGACTGAAAAGGGAAACGACTCGAAAAAGACACCTAGACGGGTGACTTGTGAAAGGTGGGTCTTCCTTAGGATTCGGCGGGTGGGCCGAGTCCTGTTCGAAGAAAGGTCCTCGTGAGACATCCCCAGACTTTGGACTCGAATGTGTAGATGGGCCCTCCTTTGTAGGAGTATGTCCTACGTAGGTGGGCCTTGCCTTAGTCTAATAAGGCGGACTGGGATAGGGAAGAAACTCGTGATGTAAGATCGACATAATTTCGACGCTAGAGACTTCGACGACTTATGACACGACCCGACACATGCTAAATACGGGAAGTCCTAAGAAGAGGAAGGTTTTGAAAAGGATTTTTTTTTTAGGAAAAAAACCGAAAATGGTGGAGGTGCCCGAATTTTCGAGAAAAAAAACGTAAAAATGCGTCGGGCCTTGGTTTTAAAAAGTTCGAAAATATTTTCGAGTTTTGAAATGGGCAGAATACCGGCTAGAAATAGGCTATTTTGAGTAAAATCATAAGTCCTAAATTCGGTATACGACCCGGGTTTTGAAATTGGATATTTTGAGAAAAGGATGCAATTTTTGAAAAAGACGGTTTTTAAAAACGACACGGAAACCAAGTAGCATATAGTCATGCAAGCATTATAACGACGCCATGTATGCTTTACACTAAGTCTCGGTCGGTCTATAAAGGGTCTATACTAGTGCCCATAGCCTAGACGTGAATCGGGAGGAACTCTCTAAGTCGAGTTGAGCTTAGAACATGACGCGAAACCCTTACGAATCGACCATGGACACCTTTGACATATCCATATTGGAGTACATCATGGTATAGTGGGACGTCGATCGCGAGTACCGGCCCGGGAAAATATAGGGTTATGCATGAACCGTAAAATTAAAACGCGTATTGTACTAGTCAAACGATTTCTATTCGAGTCTCACCCCGAGGATGCCGATGGTAAGTCACACAGCAGTTAATCCCCAGTGGATTCGCCAAATTGTGGACATGACATAGGTCCACCCCGACGCGGCCACGCGCGGGTTTGGGGAGGCGAATGAATCTCCATATGAGAATGGATCGAATTGAAATTTAAATCGAGGTGGAGTCGCCACCGAACTTTGTGGGAGTTCGGGCCCGTTCGAACCCACTCTATGTCGTAGTGGGCCATACACAAAGTATGGCCCATTTCCGATGTCAGAGTTTATTGGGCTCGTCCCTTTGCATTTGATACCGATACCGACATTATCGGATATCGTGTATTGAATGACTCTCGTGCGCCAACGGTTTCGGGCATCCGGAAACCGAGGTTCTGAGTAAGGGGTGAGGGTACGTGTTGGGAAGTTCACAAAGAACACCCAACCCCGCCCGCACAGACTCGACCGAGTGGTCCTCGAAAAAAGCTTATGTCCCGTATTTTAGACCCTACTCGATCGAGTTACTGATGAACTCGACCGAGTACGCTGCCACTCGATCGAGTCATTGCGAGTCTCGACCGAGTGGTGGTCGAAAAAGCATTCTGTCTCGTTTTTTTGGATGCCACTCGACCGAGTGTGCTAGGCACTCAATCGAGTGCCACCTGTACGAACTAGGGTTCGCCTCGTAATTTATTATTGATTGCGAGATTGCTTTTCGATTTTGAATAAGTCGTTGATTCTGCCGAATCGGGCACAAATATTATACTCCCTCCGAGTTCCTATTATTGTCCCACTTTTCTTTTTGGACTGAGTTTCATTTTTGTCCCACTTTCTTTTTTAGGCCATCAATGTGTGGTCCACAATTACTCACTCATTTCTCTCTCTTCATCCTTTTTTTTTAAACCCACTCATTTCCCCTTCCTAATTTTTTACCCCAAAACCCTTTTGGGACAATAATAGGAATTCGGAGGGAGTATAATTTATGCTCGATTCGGATTTTGATAAATCGTTAATTTTGTTGAATCGAGTATAAATATTATGGGATTTATACTCTATTCTAATTTTGATACTCGTCATATCCCATATTCGATTATTGAATCGATATGGAATATTAGAGCGAAAACTTGAAGAAAATAATGTAAGTTGTTTAAATTAAATAAGACGATATGAATTTCCTCCGCGTTTATAGTGTCGTAATTAATTCAAACGAATTAGGTGACAACTATTTTAGCATCAACGAAAATCGTATTAGTTTAATCTTTTGACTAAATCGTTAGATTCGACATTCATTTATTGAATTGGTATCGAATCTAATAGATCGACACTTGAATTAAAAAAACTCGACTTGATTCTCTCCGCATCCCGACATCATAATTAATTCTTGCGAATTGTTTGATGTCAGATCCGCATCAAAAGGTTTCGACTCAACTTCAATAAAAAAAACGTGAATTAAAAAAAAAGGGTTTAAGAAATCGATGTGTGCAATATTGATGCCGATGCGACGAAAATAAAAACGACTTTGTTGACGTTGACGCGCTTCAACAATCAAACATTCGGGGTGTTGGGATAAGCGACCGGCCGCGTCGGATGAAACATCCTTGCATTCGTGTTTTCTTATCCTTTCATCCCTCATATTCGACACGAATTAGCGAGTATTTTAATGTTTTATATTAATGATATTAGACGCGATAAAAAAAACAAAACAACAACGACGACGGACGACGACACAGACGACGCGCGAGGAAGAGAAAGAGAGAAGAAGAGTCCGGAATGTTGCACCCTCAACCTACATGTTCTTGTTCTCGGACGGGACTCGTTAGTTGTGGCTAGCACGGGAGTATCGAGATGTAGGTTAAGTTATGGTGATTAGGGTTCGGATTCCTAGATGCTATGGTTAGGGTTTGAGTGTATAGGATTAGTGTAGATTAGGGATTGCTTAGGGTTGAATAGGGTAAAAAAGGTTGATCCAATTTTGCATGCAAGGGGGTGTATATAGGCATGTCACCCGTGCCCCGTCTAGGGTTACTCGACCGAGTAACCCCTTTGACTCGGTCTAGTGGCCGAATCAATCGCAGTCGGGCCTGTTTGAGAGCTCACTCGATCGAGTAGGGCTGACACTCGATCGAGTAGGTCAGCTGGAGCGCGCGGGTCCGGTATTTTGGACCTTGAGTTGGGTATTTTGTGGGTTTTTTATTTGGGTTAGACTTTTGATGTTTATGTGGCTGTGTCTCGGAAACGGCTTTGACCGGGGTTGACCCAATCGCTAAAAGTCGGTTTTGTTTCCGGTGTCGGTTTTGACCCAAATTAGTCTTATTTGGTTGGAAACGACCCACTAGGCCTGAATTTGAGGTTCGTTTTGTGAGATTTGTACTCCGTAAAGGCCTAAGCAAGCAACCAATGCTTTCGAGCCCATATCCGAGCGCGTAGAAATACGTTTGCGTCTGATCATCATCGGGTGTTTTTTGGAAACTACTATAGACACCTGGCGGTCAAAATGTGGGTGTCTATAAAGTAGATCCATTCATCAAAAAAAATTACAATGAGGCATATATTATGTACATCAAAATTACCAAAAGGCGACATCGGAAACAATCATTTAGCAATCATAGCCTATATTACGGAGTTGTAGGATGTCTTCATTAGCAATATCATCCGTCTCTTTTACCTTAATTCTTCTCCTAGCCTCTGTAGCAATCAACTGTGCAACCATCTCAGGACGAAGGAGACTATTCTCTATCCTCGCCCTATTTCTTTGATGCCAAATATGATAATAAGTTGCAGTTAAAATCGTAGTTTGTAACTTCCACCTGATCGACCCATCACCATTAACAATGAGGCTGGTCAAACACGGGGTGTAACCAGTAAACTAGTTAACAGCAACGAGAATTTTCATGATGTACGGACAATCGAAGAACAAATGAGCATCAATTTCTATGTCAGCCTGGCAAATGCACCAAATGTCGTCTTCAATACATCCCAACCCGAAGAGTTTAGCCTTCGTGTTGATGCCTTTCTGAAGTATCAGCCACAAAATCAGACCATGTTTCCGAACATTCCACGAGTTCCAAACTATGGCAGTCCAGGGATGAGGGTTAGGACGAGGATTCATCCATTCATACGCCCCATGGATCGAGTATCCCTTAGAGTCACGGATCCATTTGCCGTCAATGAATCCCTAATTTAATTTCTCCTTAACTTTGCAGACCGATTTCCACGCCCAAGGAGCGTCTTTCGGAGGTATATAGTCATGCCACTGGGTCGGTTTGAGATAGATAGTGGTCACCCATTTAATCCAAAGGTTGTCCCGCTTCTCATAGATCCAATTAACAAGATTGCCGATTGCTGCAACATTACTGTTACCTGGGTTTTTTTATCCCTAAACCCCCTGCATACTTTGGCCAAGTAATTTTATCCCATGCTACAAGCGGAATTCTTCTATATTCCGCACTTCCGTCCCATAAATAGTTCCTACAAATCGCTTCAATTCTATTTATAATGTACTTGGGCAGTAAGAATATACTCGACCAATAGTTATAAAGAGTATTGAGGACCCAATTGATCAGAGTAACAGGGCCAGCATAAGACAATTTACGAGCTCCAATGCTCCTGATACGTGCGATAATTTTCTCCGTGAGGCTGTCACAATCACGTCTACTGAGCTTTCCTGCCTGAACCGGAACCCCCAGATATCGAAACGGGAGGGAACCCTCTCTGATTCGCGTCCTTGGAAGATATCGGACCTGTCCTGCTCCTTAACTCCACAGTAATAAACTTCTGACTTCTCCTTATTTATGTCAAGATCCGTGGTTTGCGAGAAAGTAGAAACATCCCGCATAAGTAGCATTATAGATGGCACCTCCCCTTTGCAAAAAATAATAAGATCATCAGCAAAGGCTAGATGAGTTAACCGTAACTCCTTGCATTGAGGGTGATATTTGAAAGGCCAAGTAGTTGTGGCATAGCTAATGGTTCTCGTGAGATATTCCATGCAAAGAGTGAAAAGAAGGGGGGATATGGGATCTCCTTGACGGAGACCTCTCCGTCCTTTAAAGAAACCAAAAGCCGCTCCATTTAGCACAATAAAATAAGTAGGGGTCGAAATGCACTGCATGATTTAACCCACAAATCTGGTCGGGAAACCCATTTTCTTCAGGAGATCCTCCACGAAACTCCATTCAATCGTGTCATATGCTTTTTGAATGTCCAGTTTAAATAGACACCTAGGGGATGCCTTCGATCTAGAGTACATCCTAGTAAGGTCTTGATAAATTAACACGTTTTCAATAATCGATCTCCCCTTAATAAAAGCTCCTTGGTTCTCTTGAACAATTTGAGGCAGAACAATAGATAGTCTGTTGCAAAGTAGTTTCGAAATCACCTTATAAATCATGTTGCAGCAGGCAATCAGACGAAATTGAGTGACAGAGTCAGGCCGATCACATTTGGGAATAAGTGTGATATTGGTAGCATTCACCTGTTTCAATAGTTTACCTGTCGCAAAAAAATCAGTGATCACCTCAGTGACATCATCCCCAATAATCTTCCAAGTGTCCTTGAAAAATGAGCTTGAGTACCCGTCTGGTCCAGGAGCTTTGTCATCTGGCACAGACAATAAGGCAGCCTTAATCTCCTCTTTGGTTACAGGTACAAGAAGGGAAATATTGTGAGATTGATTACAAATAGGTCCATGTGATATAATAGCATCTCGTACTGGAATAACATTTTTATTTTTTCCCAACAGTTCTTGATAGTATTCAAGAAAGGCCTGTTTGATGTTGCTCGCTTCGCTACATAGGTCTCCCCTCACATTTCTGACTTGCGTAACTTTGTTCCGGATCAGTCGTTGTTTTATGGCCTGGTGAAAGAATTTTGTGTCGTCGTCCCCTTCCTCGAACCTCGCCTTTTGAGATCAGAAACTGTCCCTCGCCTTAGTAAGGATCTGTAATTCAAGTCCAATCCTCCTTTCTTCACGAATTAGATCATAAGTTGGGGAAGTGGCTGCAATCTGTTTCTTAATATCAGCCAGGTTTGCTGAGATATCATGAACCTTAGCTTCAATGTCTGAAAAGCGAGCTTTGTTGAGTGCCTTCAAATCCTTTTTTAGTCCCTTCAATTTACCGACAAGGCAGTACATAAGGGTGCCCTGTACTGGAATCTCCCACCCATTTCGAACAATATCTTCAAATCCATTTGCTAAGCTCCACATATGGAAGTACTTAAAGCTGTTCTTTCGTTTTTCCTCACCTTCCCACCTACTAACTTTGCACGGGGTGTGATCAAACAAGCCTTCCGGGTGGAAATGAGCTTGGGTGTCAGGAAAAGCATCCACCCATTCCTCATTAATAAGAAATCTATCAAGACGGCTATACTTCCTCATACCAACCTCTTGTTTATTGGTCCAAGTGAACCAAGCACCCGAAGCCTTGATGTCACATAGACCACAATGTGTAAGACAATCCACAAATTTGTCCATATCTATTTGTTTAGTCTTACCGCCCATTCTTTCTTCCGGTGAAATAACCGTGTTGAAATCACCTCCTACTGCCCAGGGCCCTTGCATATTCGAAGCTATAAATTCTAGATTAGACCAGAGCTCCCTCCTCTCATCACCCTCATTAAAAGCATAGACCATAGTCAAGTGAAAGACATGTTCAGAGGGGATGTGTTTCACCCTGCTATGGATGAATTGAGGATTGTAGACCAGCGGCATAACATCATATAGAGACGGTTGCCAAATCAGCCACACCCTACCCCCCGGGTGAGTATGTGTGTTTGTGACAGCACACCAACCATCCAGTATATTGAGCATCACTTTATTATTATTATCAGCCTTTATTTTTGTCTCAAATACGCCAAAGAGACCCACTCCTTTATTATGAATGAGGCATTTCACCTCTCTTTGTTTATTTACATTGTTAAGACCCCTAACATTCCAAAATTCGACATTCAGTAGATAAACTCACAGTTGGGGTGCTTATATTCAAACCAGTTACTTCTACAGAACTCACCATTCCAGGTTGTCTTATTTCATTACCTGTTTCAGGTATATTTTCAACCGCCTCAGCATAAGATTTACCTCCCTTGTCTTCTGCTCTCATCTGACTCAGAGTAATCGTAGGATGCTGTACCTGTTGCTGCTCCTTAGGTACTTTAATTGCTATCTTCTGTCGCCACACCTTCCTCTGCACAAGACGGAGCAGGTCCTAGTTTGATCTTCCGACAGTGGGCAGCATCATGTCCAAGATTTTTACATTGCGAGCATAGAATGGGCTTCCATTCATACTCAATTTTGATAGTTTCAACATCTCCCTTGGGGCTTAAGAATTGAATAGAATCCTCGAATTTTTGCTGGACTGACACCTCTTCTAGAATTCTAGCAAAGCCAAGTCGAGTTTTGTCACTTGTAGCAGAGTCCAACTGTAGAAATTTCCTTGTTATGCCTGCAATTTTAGGTAGACTACTTACCCAATATTTAATTGGTAAATGGTACAATCTAACCTAGGTGGGTACAGTCCTAATATCCTTCTTCTTCAAGTCGATATCAGGTTTCCAAGCTTTAACGATCACAGGTTTGTTATCGAACATATGAAACCCAGCCTGTAAGACTAAGTTTTTTTTTCTCTTCCTGCTTGAACCGCACCAGGAATATCCCATTGGGGAGGAAAGAGATCTTATCTATTCCGTGTTTTCCCCATATACGCTGGACATATCCCTTTACAACCTCCTAAGGGGGATTAGCCCCAAGGATGTAACAGTAGACATCATTTGCCAAATATGTCTCCTCCTCCTTAGTCTCCTCCTCAGAAATCTGTAACATGGGCTTGTCAACTGTTTCACTTGTAATCACAGGTTCCTTTGTTACTAGAATAGTAGATTTTTTATGTCCTCTTTGGGTAATCCAAAGACCATTGGTTGCACCATTCCCATTCTCATTTGTATTATCATCTCCAAAATCAAGCCCTGGGATTCCTTGTATCTCATGTATTGGTCGAGTACGAGTCACAATCTCAACATCAGGTCCTTTGTTATTCTTCGATCCTTGCTTCTCCTTGTCCTTGTGAGCATCTGATCGCCCCTTGGAGCCATCATCAGCCCCTGCCGTCTTCTTCTTTGTTTTTGAGGTGGAGTTTCTGGCCTTACTGCCGCCGCAAAAAGTCCCTGAAAAATGCCTTAGAGAACGCCGCAAATCGCCTTAGAGTACATTAGGGTTAACAGTTCGGCTTAATTACTTCAGCTAGCTTCTACTGTTTTGTGCGCCCTAATATATTCATTTTTGGTGAGTAATTTCTTAATTTTCACTTTAAATTCTCGAGATTTGTGGTTGATTGCTGATTTTTGTGTGGTTGTTTTGCTGATTTCTCAGGCGAATCTCGTCAAATTCAATCCTAACATCGCTTTACCTCAACAATTCTGGGTATAACACTTTGCACTCCATTTACGACTTCTTTTTGTAATTTTGTTCTCGATTACTGTCATTGATGAATGACGAGTTTAACTTGTTGTCCTTCTTCACTCTGATTTCTTCAATTTTGCTTAATTTTTGTTGTTTTTAAAATTATTTACGAGTTAGGGTTTCTAATTTTTGGAGTAATTGAATATATGTATTAGAGCAATTGAATAATTAAAAAGTTGATGTCGAATATTGGAGTACTTGAATATATATAACCATGTTTCATCATTATTTGTGGAATACTTGAATATATAAGTTGGAATAACTGAATTCGTATGTTTAAGTATAGATCAACTTTAGGTGATTTTAGAATACTTGAATATATATATATATTAGAGTACTTGAAGAAGCATATTAGAATAGTTGTGCATGAAAATTCTGTGTTGGTGTTGAATTTGAATGATAAAATTAGAGTATATAATATATATATATATATATTAGAGTACTTTATTTAGAGCAAGTCCAATAGTTGTATTTAGGGACTTGCTTGCAATTTTATAAACTAACAAGCATGTAACTTACCACTGGAATTCAATTTTTTATGTGTAGCTTGTAAGCATTGTAGCCTTGTTAAGCTACATGGCTTGCTTTAAAAAAATTAAAAAGAAAATTTTTCATTGGATGTGAATAATATTGTGGGACCCAAATAAGCTACACAATGTTGTAGCTTGCTATTGGAACGGTACGTAGCTCCAAAAGCAAAATAGTTAAAAAAATGATGTGGCAAATCAAGCAACAATGTATTGCACCGTCTATTGGACTTGCTCTTAGGGGAATTGTAATCTTAGAATAGTTGAATGAGTAATTCACTGATAATCCCCTTTTATGTTCCAAATTTTAGAGATTACCCCCAAAATGATTTTTATTAAATTTTACCCCCAAAAGGATTTTTATTAAATTTTACCCTCTTAAAGTTTTTTAAAAATTAGAATTTACCCCCCGGCCCCCTTCTCTCCTCTTTCCGGCGAATTAAGCATGTTTTCTTCCAGATTTGCCCCTCCCCTAAGTAACACACTCTCTCCTCAGTTTACCTCACTTTGTCTCCCTCAAACACACATTCCCCTCCCAAAACCCTCAAATTCCCCCCAAATTTCCCCAAAATCAAGAACCCTAACCCTAATTGGCAAAGTTGACGAGAAATCGAAGACGACGAACCATTCGCAATCAATCGACTCAATTCGTAAGGTAATTTCTCTTCTTTCCTTATGCTATTTTCAATTCTGGCTTCTATTTTGCACATTCAAATTGAAATTTCTGGGTTTAAGCTCGCAATTAGGGTTTATGGTTCGAAATTCAGTTGAACACTATTGTTTATTGTTTGGTAGCACTTGTATTTATGTCCTGCTTCAATTGAACACTATTTCAGTTGTGTTTATTTTACACATTCAGAATTGAACACTAATGTCCGGTTGTGTCATGAAAGAAATGTTAATTGAAGTAATTTTGTACCCAGAAAGCATGACATTTACGTACCCAGAAATTCGAATCACTAGCACTGAAAACAACAACCCTAAACCCTAAATATAATCCCAGAAATTGGGAATGGTCCTTAATGAACACAGAAATTCGAGATTTGTTAGAGTAAAACCCTAATTGCGAAGAGAAATTAAAAATAGCAAGAGAAAAGAAGATAAATTACCTAACGAATTGGGTCGATTGATTGCGAATGATTCATCGTCTTCGATTTCTCGTCAATTTGGCGAATTAGGGTTAGGGTTCTTGATTTGGGGGAATTTGGGGGTTTTGGGAGGGAAATGTGTGTTTGAGGTAGGCAAAGTGAGGTAAAGTGAGGAGAGAGTGTGTTACTTAGGGGAGGGACAAATCTGGAAGAAAATATGTTTAATTCCCCGGAAAAAGGAGAGAAGGGGGCCGGGGGGTAAATTCTAATTTTTTAAAAACTTTAAGGGGGTAAAATTTAATAAAAATCTTTTTGGGGGTAATCTCTAAAATTCGGAACATAAAAGAGGATTATAAGTGAATTACTCTAGTCGAATATATATATATATATATATATATATATATATATATATATATATATTTAGGTTCATGTGAGAACCACTCCTTCAATGAGAACCGTGAGAACTATAATATGAGCCATTGGATCATAGTGTTCAATCTTATTCGTTGGATCCTTCAAAATTCTTCAATCCCATCAATTAATCACAATTGCTTGAGCCTTCAACCCGTAAGGTCGTCGTAACTCCTTCTCCTTCTATAAAATTCTTCGACCCGTAATCCTTTAATCCATAATTCTTCAATCGACCATTGAATCCGATTTTCAATCCATCAATTTTTCAATCGACTTTTATTCAATCCATCAATTCATCACAATTGGGTATTGAACCCCAACAACCTAAGTAACTTTTAATTTTTTTTAAATTAATTATTTTATGAGTTAACTTATTCGATTAAATTCATTATTTCATTATAATACTAATAGTATTATTGTCGGCAAATATAATTGCAATAATCCCACCTATCGTTTTTTTCCCAAATTTCCTCATTGATTTAGGAGTTTATCTAAAATATTGTCCTTTAATTTCCTTTTGTACGGATTTTTTATGGAATACAACATTTCTTCTTCAAGCCCTACTCGATTTAATTTTCTTTTTCAATTTTAACGTACCATTTTTCAATTTTATGATACCATTGTCGTACCCTCTTTTAATTATGGTGTATCATTTTTCAATTTTAGCGTACCATTTCTTAAATTTATCGTACCCTTTTTCAATTTTAGCGTACTCTCTTTAAATTTTAGCGTACCCTTTTTCAATTTTAATTTTAATGTATCCTTTTTCAATTTTAGCGTACCCTTTTCAAATTTTAGCGTACCCTTTTTCAATTTCAATTTTAGTGTATCCTTTTCAATTTTAGCGTACCCTTTTCAAATTTTAGCGTACCCTTTAAACTACTTTTTTTTCAATTTCAATTTTAGCGTACCCCTTTTGGTGTACGCCATCAACCTCGGATCCCACAACCTCATGCTCACCTGCCTCGCCCTGAACCGCCTCGCCACCCCGCTCGAAATCCGGTCCGTCACCTCCCCCGACGTCCTCACATCGTGGCGGTCCGTCTGGAAGGACCGGAACGAGGATACCGCATACTTGACTGCATGGAAACGGATCCAAGACAAGCTCCAATCCTCCGTTGACGGTAACGGACTCCGTTATCTCTGCTTCAAGAACAATCTAACCCAATTTGTTTCACATGTTAATCAATGGCAGGATATCGTCATGGCGTCACATACAAGTCTGCATACCGATTTCAAGCATCTAGGTATTAGAGAAACCATTGACAGAATCAAGCAGGTTTGGACGGTGGGCGCGAAGTTTTACGGGATTTCTGAGAGTTTTATTAGGGTTTGTATTGCTTCGTGTCCGGTTTGTTCCGGGTTGGCGCAATCGGGTCCCGGTGAGCCCTGCCACCGCCCGAAACGGCGGAGATTTGAGTATACGAAATCGTTCGAGGTGGCGGCGAAGGAGGTGCCGAATAAGTTGCAGATGTTGGCTAAGAAGCATAAGGGGGTGCTTTGTATTAGGCAGAAGTATATTAAGAAGTACTTGGTGTTATCTTAATTATTTGTTACCTTATATCTTGGTGTAAACTGTTAGAGTAACTCTTGTCCAATATAGGAATAACTTTTTGTAAGCATTTCAGTAACAACATTAGAGTAATTAAAGAATAAGAACTGATTGATTCAGTCAATAGTTAATAAATTTTGGAGTAACTGTTATCCAATATAAGAATAACTGATTATGTGCATTGAAATAACAACAACACTAGAGTAATTGAAAATGAATAATTGATTGATTTAATCAACAATTTGAATGATTGTTGTAGTAACCACCAAAATATGTTGGAGTAGCTCCTTAGAAGCATTGAAATAACTATGTTCATCTAATTACATACTTCGTACCATTTACAAACCACCAAAAATGTTCGTCTACCATTTACACATTAAATGAAGTAGTTTATGACATCTTTGCTCTCCTAGTATTTCCACTAAGTCTAAAATTTAACGTCATTCCCAAGTATGACTTCTTTTTCTTGTGGTCTAATTTTTCTTTTCATTGGTTCCACAAGCCCCTTAGGTCGACATTTCACAATGATTGACTCCAGCCTGCAAACATCAGACCGCATTAGACAACATAACAAAATTGGAATAGTCGGAATACATTGGAATAATCGATATAATAGCTTGGAATAACTAGTTTAATGAATTGGAGTAACTGAGGTTGGAATAATACTTTGTTGACTTCGAATAACTACTGTAATGACTTGGAATAACTACATTTATATTGTGGAATAACTACAATAATGTCGCGTAATAATTAACACATACATCAGTTACTCCAACATATATATTCAAGTACTCCCGCATACATATTCAAGTACTTCAATGTATAAATTCAAGTACTCTAAATTCTAAAATTAAAGCACCTATTTTAACAATCAAATTCAGTTACTCCAACATATATATTCAAGTACTCTAACATACATATTCAAGTACTCCAATGTATAAATTCAAGTACTCTAAAATTCTGAAATATATACTCTATTTAACATTCTAATTCAGTTACTCCAACATATATATTCAAGTACTCCAGCATACACATTCAAGTACTCTAAAATTTTGAAATATATACTCTATTTTAACAATCTAAGTCAGTTAATCCAACATATATATTCAAGTATTCCAGAATACATATTCAAGTACACCAATGTATAAATTCAAGGACTCTAAAATTTTGAGATTATCTTCAATTCGAGTCACGTCTTCTACATTGAAATCGATGTTCATCATAAAGAATTCTGGAAAATCAATCATGATGTTAAAAAAATTCAGAATATGCATGCAACAAGATGTTCAAAAACGAATTGAAACTCTAACCTGAAAAACTAACCTTCATGTTCAATTCATAAAAAATAGGAGCTTGATTTCGATGATGTTCATGGTCGGTGGAATTCATGTTCATTATGAAAATTGAAAGAATTGAATAAAATTCCTGGAAAATCGAACGAATTTTAACAAATTTATGGAAATTTTCAAGTTGATTCAATGAAGTAATTTGCAATTTAATATTATGATTGAGCAATAGAAACTTACAGATGAGCAATTGTCCAAATAATTCAGCCAAGGTTAGGGTTCCAAGTTTGGGAGCAATTTTTGTTTGTACGTAATGTTGGAGTAATGAAAGGGAGGAGAGAGAAAAAGAGAGGTAAGGGAGAGATTTGGGAAGGGTTTTTGTTTGTTTGGGAGATCTAATCTGAGCCGTTGATCAAGATTAAGATCAACGGTCCAGATTGTTAGGGTATTTACACCAAAATTGGTGTTTACACCAAATTCCACCTGTGTGTGTGTGTGTGTGTGTGTAGAGAGAGAGAGAGAGAGAAATGGGATCAGGGGAGTTGGGTGTGGATTGGGATGTTCGGAAGTTGTGTTCTTGTCCCTTGATCTTGGGTTGGATGGATGACTTAGATGAATGATGTTAAAAAAAAAGGGAGATGTCAGTAACTGACAAGCAGCAGCGGAGAGAGAAAAGGAAAAAAGCAAAAAGCAACCCCCTCAATCAAACTGTCACTTCTTACAACTAGTCTCACTCCTTACCACGTGATACTCTCTCATCTTCATCTTCATCTCTCAAAAAAAAAAAAAAAGCATCATCATCTTCAAGATCCATTCATCCATTAAACAAAAAAACATCCTCATCTTTAAAATTAATTAATTCAAAAAAAAAAAGTTTCTTCATCTTCAAACTTCATCCATCCAACAAAAAATAAGAGCATCTTCATCTTCAAGCTTGATGAATGACGGAAGTTTGATGAACATCTTCATCTTCATCCTATCATCATCTTCATCATGCGTAATGTTTTTGCAGAATTGGAAGGTCACACACTTTCAGTTATATAGTCACACTCATTATATTTTATAGTCACACACATTATGTTGTAGAATCACGCAGCTGTACACTCATTGTAGTCACATATTCAGTTGTATAGTCACACTTATTATGCTGCATAGTCACACTCGCTAAGTTGTAGAATCACACAACTTTAGAAGGATTAAGGTATCATCCGTTTAATCATCTTCATCTTCATCTTCATGCTTATTTTATTTTTCATACCTTCTTTTTTTTGGTATTTATAAAATTATTCTTCATTGTAAAAAAAATGAAAGTTGAATATTGATGAATGGACAACTGTGACTTTCCTCAGTAACGACATTCTAAAAAAAACGAAAGTATTAATCACATACAAAAGTATTTAAACATTCATTAAATATTAAACCTCCAATTAATATATGTTCTAGTTAGAAATATTATATTGATTAAAAAAAGAACAACTCATTTTGTGCGTAATGTTCTTGCAGAATTTTAAGGTCACACACTTTCAGTTGTATAGTCACACTCATTATGCTGTATAGTCACACTCATTATGTTGACGTTTGACATTACGCACAAAATGAGTGTGATTCTACAACATAATGAGTGTGATTCTACTGCATGACTAGTGTGACTATACGAAATGAAAAACCAAAATCTGTCTCGGTTATACAATATTATGAGTGTGACTATACAACATAGCGAGTGTGACTATACAACAAGGCGAATGTGACTATACAAATACGACCACTTTTGGCTACAAACCAATTGGTGCACAGATGCGTGGTTTTAAAGGTGAAAGGATAAGTGATTTTGCTATAGACCTTGCGTGATTAATTATGAAACCAAAAAATAGCGATGAAAATATATTTACATTAGAAAAAGTTCATCCTTTACCTATAGTATGTCAAACATAAAAACATTCTAACCCATTAAACATCCTTTACATATAGTATGTTCATCCTAAAGTAAACATTTTATCCCATATAAATACTCAAGAGTTTAACGATGGTCTTCGGTACGTGCGCAACAATACATTGTCCAATTACGTGGTCGGTCGCTATATCTTCCGCGGCCTTCTTCTTCCCACCGCCCCTTTTACCAACATTCCTCTTTCCACCAACCATTTCGCTGCAACAAAACATAAAATCAATCTAAATCACACATACAACTGAATTATGTGACTACAATGACTGTACAACTACATGATTGTACAGCATAATGAGTGTGACTATACAACTTTAACTGTGTGACTATACAACATAAACAGTGTGATCATACAACATAATAACTGTGATCCTACAATATAACGAGTATGACTATACAACTTCAACTGTGTGACTATACAACTAAATTATACTCATACTTATTTATACTTCAATCATCATTAGCAAAGATGATTACATACACTAATCACTGCAAGAATTTGTGTGATTCTACAATATAATGAGTGTGACTATACAACATCAACTGTTTGACTATACAACCTAAAGTGTGTGACTACAAAACTGAAACCGTAAAATGGAAAATAAAAGCCATACAGCCAAATATTCTTCAATCATCATATGCAAATTATTTAAACATTCGTTAAATATTCAACCTTCATTCATCCATATTCAACTTTTTTTTTTGAATAATGAAGATAAATAATATTATAAATACCAAAAAAAATAAGGAATGAAAAATAAAACAAGCATGGGAATGAAGATGATTAATTATTTTAAAGATGCTCTAAAAAGATAAAAACAAATACCCGAAAATCGTCGAGGTTCGGAAGTAGGGATTTGACGAACGTGGAATCTTGAACGTAGATAAAAAAAATACCTGAAAATAGTCACACATTTAAGTTATATAGTCACACACTTTCAGTTGTATAGTCACACTCATTATGTTCTATAGTCACACTCATTATGTTGTAGAATAATGCAACTGTAGAATACCTTGGAATTAGGGTATCATGCGTTTAATCATCTTCATCTTCATGTTTGTTTTATTTTTCATACCTTTTTTTTGTATTTATAAAATTATTATCTTCATTATCCACAGAAAAATGAAGGTTCAATATGGATGAATGGACGACTATGACTTTAAAAACAATGAAAATATCTAAACATTCATTAAATATTCAACATCCATTCATCCATATTCAACCTTCATTTTTTTGGATAATTAAGATGAATAATTTTATAAATACAAAAAAAAAGGTATGAAAAATAAAACAAGCATGAAGATGAAGATGATTCAACGAATGATACCTTAATCCCAAGGTATTCTACAACTGCGTGATTCTACAACATAGCGAGTGTGACTATACAGCAGAATGAGTATGACTATACAACGGAATATGTGACTACGTACATTGAGTGTACAGCTGCGTGATTCTACAACATAATGAGTGTGACTATACAGCATAATGAGTGTGACTTTGCAATTCTGCAAGAACATTACGCACTAAATGACTTGTTCATCTTCATCTTCATCTTCAAGCTCCATTCATCCCACAAAAAAAGAACAACTTCATCTTCAAACTTCATCTTAAAGATGAAGTTGTTCTTTTTTTTGGATAATGAAGATGAATAATTTTATAAATACCAAAAAAAAGGTATGAAAAATAAAAAGAAGCTTGAAGAAGATGAAGATAAAGATGAAGAAGAAGCTAAAAAAATGAAGATGATCAAAGTTTATGCATAAACATACCTTGGTATAATTATCTGTCATGTTGTGTTAAAAACGGAGTATGAACGCAGTTGTTGACTGAGTATGGTCGGAGTTATTAATGGAGCTTATTTGATGGGGTTTTGTAAGAGAAATGAATTGAATTAGGGAAATGAATTGAAAAGGAGATGGGAAGGGTAATATGTGGGGGGGGGGGGGGAGAGTAGAGTAGGGAAGTAATGAAGTGATTACTCTGATTAGTGATGGTTGATGGCTGATGGCTTCAGCATCTCAGTCCTTTTTTTTATATAATTGAACCTCATCCATCCACCATCCATCTTAGGCTAACTCTTGGAGAGTTGCTAACTCCCCTGAACCCCTATGTAACTATAACATTCAGCTCTTTTATCACTTCAAGTGATAAAGTGCAACTTTAACACTCATCTCGTGTAACTTTAAGCACCTTTTGTGTAACTTTAACACTGGAACTTATGAACTTATAAGAGTTGTTGGCCTTATGTGAACCTCTCTCTCTCTCTCTCTCTCTCTCTCTCTCTCTATATATATATATATATATATATATATATATATACGAGTGATCAGGTGAGTCCACTTATCATAATTGAGTCCCTGAGTCCTCATCTCAACCCTTAAATTAGTGATAGGTTAATGGTTAAGATTATTTTATCAATTAAGAAAATAACTAACTGAATCTTGGTAAATATTTTATTTTTTTCTCTCTCCTCCTTAATTATCTCAATGCAAATTTTCTCTCTCCCATCAAATTTTTAACTGCATCTTTCTCTCACACAACAAGTGCGTCGTTTCATCCTTCATTTTCACCAAAAAATATCCTTTCGCTACTTCCATGTTACTCTAATTCATGAACTGTGTTACTTTAACTCATAAAATCTGGTACGTTGCATAATAGTGTCTTTCAAAAACAGTACGTTGCATAATGTATTTTTCTATTATGGATACTCCAAAACAAAAATTATAAAACTCCATTATAATTCCAATGTTTCATACCTGTTACTCTAAGAACTGGATATTGTTAATCAAATTATACTCATAAATTGTGTTACTATAACTCATTATGTATGTTATTCTAACGCATAAGGTGTGTTATTCTAACGCATAATGTGTGTTATTCTAACTCTTTTTACATCAATAAAGGATGTTACTCTAAGGACTGGATATTGGAAAATCAATCAAACTCATAAACTGTGTTACTGTAACTTATTCAGTATGTTACTCTAACGAATAATGTATGTTACTCTAACAATCTATTGTCCTACTCAGAATTCTGCTTCTTCTTCATCCTCCTCCTCCTCCTCTTCTTCTTCTTTTCCTGATTCTCCTTCTTCTTCTTCTTCATCTTCTTCTTCGTCAGACGATGACTTGCATGGTGTATCCTAATGATTCTTCTTCTTCTTCTTCTTCTTCTTCTTCTTCTTCTTCTTCTTCTTCTTCTTCTTATTATTATTATTATTATTATTATTATTATTATTATTATTATTATTATTATCCTCATCTACGTCTTTGAATATCTGCCCTATGTATGAAGTGAAACTCTCACTCACATCCATGCACCATATGACAGTATTCTAAATAGTTTGTTACTCCAATGCATTAAAGTAACAATTGACATGAACTAAAGTAATAGTTGAAGTGCATTAAAGTAACACGAGATTCAATTAACAGAAAATTATTATGCACAAGGCCTAGGCATTAAAATACATATGGTGTGTATTAAAGTAACATAAGATGCGAATTAAAATAACACCAACTATATGTTAGTGCAAAGAATTCATATAATGATTAGATTTTTAATAATATGCAGTTTCCATACTATAAACGTAAAATCTAATAATATGAAGTATCTTAATGACTTTCATGGCCAAAAACTCACCGTTGGTGTATTCGACAATTTGCATAACCGCCATCGAAGGAGAAGTTGCAGCGTCGCGAGGAAGAAGATGAATGATTGAACGTGTTATTGACTGTGTTGATTGGACGCGTACACTTTGATTGAGGATTATTTTGGTCGAAAGTGATGAATGAGAGAATGAACGTATGTAATGCTATGAATGAGAATATGAATGAGGCGTTACTCTTTGATATTGTTTCCTATTGTGATGGCAATCACGTTCCATCATTATAGGAAGTCGTACCTTTATTTTTTATTTTATTAATATGACGGTATTCTAAATACTTTTTTACTCCAATGCATTACAGTAACAGATGACAAGGACTAAAGTAACAAATGAAGTGCATTAAAGTAACACAAGATTCAATTAACAGAAGATGCCTATACAGAGGGGTTAGACATTAAAATAACAGATGATGTATATTAAAGTAACACATTATGTGTATTACAATAACTCCATATATATATATATATATATATATATGTGTGTGTTTGTGCGAAAAATGCATATAATGATCAGACCTTTAATAATATGCAGTTTTCATACTATAAACGTAAAATCTAATAATGTGGAGCATCTTAATGATTTCATGGCGTTTCCAGTATAAACTAAAAAGCAAAACCTCACCGTTCCTGTATTCGACAATCTGTATATTCGTAATCGAAGGAGAAGTTGCAGTGCGAGGAATTCGAGTGTCACGAGATGGACGAGATGAACAATTTGCGTATACTTTGATTGATGAATGTTTTGGATGATAAAGATGAATGAGAGCATTAATTTTTTTGGTTTTTGGATGAAAGTGATGAATGAGCGCAGAGTCAGTATGAATGAGGCTTCTTTGATATATTGTTTCCTATTTTGATGTCAATCACCTTCCATCAATATAGGAAACAGTATCTTTCTTTTTTTCTTTTTTTTAATAATGAAAGAATCTTCTCTAATCTCGTCCATTCAATGGATGGTAGAAGGACTTAGGGACTCAATATATGAGAAGGACTCATAAGAACCTCTCTCTCTCTCTCTCTCTCCCTCCCTCTCCCTCTCTCTCTCTCTCTCTCTCTCTCTCTCTCTCTCTATATATATATATATATATATATATATATATATATATATATATATATATATATATATTTATATGAAAATTAGGTTAGAAAATGGGACCATAGGCATTTGGAATGACACCGGGTGCAACAAGAGTGATACGCCGCATATTGGACAATTGAAGACTGCTACGCTTGACAACATGCATTTGAGATCTTCAGGCTAGGTTGAGTTTTTAGAAAACTTCCAAATTAGCGGTTTGATACGTAACGTTATGTGGTCTAGGATGTATCTCTGGATGTCTCATGCAATAATCTGCACCTACCTTGTCCTCCAAGCAAGCCATGATTCTAGAGGTTTCCAAATATTTTGTGGCTTGGTGTTCAGTTGACCGGAGCTTGACCAAGCTTTTCGAGACCGATTTGAGTCCCGAAGTCATAACTTAATGACGGCTCACCGTGTTGGCTCGACTAAGACCGTCTAAATGTTTCATTAATAGTTATTAGCACGAGTAGTGTTTAGAATCGAACTATAGAAAGCATCATGCAACGCTTGAAAAAACGCAGCATATTGAAGTCTTTTTTTTTTGGTAAAGGGTAAGTATGTATATTAATATGTGTAAAATTTAAAGAGTTACGTCTACGACAGCTTATTCAGCCATCGCGCGTCTTTAGCGCAAATAGGATACTTAATTTTACACATAATCCGATTTCGAATGTCCATTTTAATCATGTTAACTATATTTCGCGGCTGCTGAACCGCACCATCTATGCGACACACATTCCGCTGTCGCCAAATATGGTATATTGCCGCATTGGTCACAGCCCGGAGTATGTTGCATTGCAATTTGGATCCCCTCAATTTAGTCGCCCGATCCAATCCCCTATCAGTCGGTATCCTCTTCTGCATCCAATCGCTCAACTTATCAATGACACGCGCGCTCCAACAACATCCAAAGAAAAGGTGTTCAGCTATCTCAGCCTGTGAGTCACAAAAATAGCAAAGGTCTGTGTCTGCCACCCCAAACCTCATAAGTTTCACTCTCGTGTTTAGAGCCCCCCTAAACACAAGCCATGAGATGAAGCTATGCTTAGGAAGACTCCAACCACTCCACACGAGCCCACACCACGGCACCTTCGGCCCATGTGTCCGAATCACCTCGTAAGCCTTCGAAATGGAATACTAAGTGTATGAACCATGCCAAAGACCGCTCTCGAACATATCCTTGATTTTCTCCTTAGAATGACAGATCTTCCGCCACGCCCACGTGACATTAGCGTGTGGCCGATAGTCACGCCAAGATGTACCTCTCAGGTATACGCTGCTCACCCACCGAACCCACAAACGATCAGGCTGGTCAAAAACCCATGAAGCCAATTTCGCCACAGCAGCCTCATTCCACGTTGTCAAGTCTCGCAGCCCTAATCCACCCTCCTCTTTCGGGAAACAAATTTTTTCCCAGCACACCAACGCTCTTTTGGTGCCCTCCATCTCACCATCCCAAAGGAAATTCCGACATAGTGATCCAATCCGAGCCATGACATACCTCGGGATACTAAAAACCATGGCCCAGTAATTGTGCAATTGGGAGAGCACGGCCTGAACCAAAGTCAATCTTCCCGCATAAGAGAGTTTCCGGGCACCAATACTAGATATTCTAGACACAATACGGGCTAACAAGCTTTCACAATCATTTTTACCCAAACGAGTGCTCTGAATCGGCATCCCAACATATCTAAAAGGCAAATCGCCTTCAACACATCCTGAGAAACTCAGAATAGTCGTCTTCCTATCTTCATCAACACCAGCGAAATAAGCATGAGACTTACCCACACTAATACACAAGCCCGAAGCTCTACTAAAGGTGGCGAAGGCCTTCCATAACAATTCCATGGACTCCGACTCTCCCTTACAAAACAGGAGAAGATCATCCGCAAATAACAAATGACTCAATTTCATCCCACCATATTTCGAATGATATTTAAATTTCCCCTCAGTCAATCCAAACGACATAATACGAGAGAAATATTCCATGCAAATCGTGAATAAGAGCGGAGACATGGGATCACCTTGCCTCAAGCCCCTCTTCCCCCGAAATAATCCAAAATTATCCCCATTGGCAGACAAAGAATAAGAGACCGACGAAACACACTCCATAATCAGGCCCTGGAAGTGATCTGGAAAATCTAATGCACGGAGCATTTGGTCCACAAAATTCCATTCAACACTATCATACGCCTTATGGATGTCAACCTTAAATAAACATCTAGGTGAAACACGACCTCTCTAGCTTATACAACCAAACTAGGTCCTGACAAATCAGCACGTTCTCGATGATACTTCTTCCCATAATAAAGCCCCCCTGGTTAGGCGAGATAATATTAGGCAGAACCCGGCCTAGCCTAGCACAGATAATTTTCACAATACATTTGTATACTACATTACAGCATGCAATCGGCCTGAATTCTTTCACAGATTGGGGTTTGTTCACTTTAGGAATCAAAGTAATGATAGCACAATTCAGCCATTTCAGAAGTTTACCTGAGACGAAGAAATCCTGTATAGCTTCCACAATATCCTTCCCAATAATGTCCCATGAATCAATAAAAAATTGACTCGAGAACCCATCAGGACCAGGCGCCTTATCTCTCGGTATGCTGAACATCGCCTTCTTAATCTCTTCAGCCGAGACCTCCGCCTCCAGCCCGACCCTATGTGCCTCGGAACAAACGGGCCCTCTACGGACCAAATCGACGTTGACAGTCTCAATTCCACGGGACTCACCCAAAAGATTCAAGTAGTAGCGTAAAAACGCATCCTGAATAGCTTCCTTCGAGGTACATGCACGACCCTCCGCATCATTGATTTTTGTCACTACATTATGGGCTCTTCGAGCTCGCAACATCCCGTGGAAGTAAGCGGAATTAACATCACCTCCTTTGATCCATTTTTGCTTTGATTTCTGAGACCAAAAATCAGCCCGAGCTTCTTGTAATCCGCGCACCAGCTCGTTCTGGGCTGCTTCTTCCCGCATCGTCACAGGCGAATGGTCAGTCCACTATTGTATCTGCAACTGACTGAGTCGAAGCTCAGTCTGAGCGCACCGGTTCTTAATATCGGAAAAGCAAGTCGCGTTTAACTCCTTCAGTGGCCTCTTCAGACTCCTCAATTTACTCACAATCTGAAATTGCTTCGTCCCAGGCACCACCTTGCCCCAAACAGCAGCAACTCGGTTCAAGAATTCCGGCGCTTTCCCACACATATTCATGTACTTAAAGCTTATTTTCTTTCTCCCCGAAGGCATCTCTAATTGCACCACACAAGGGCAATGATCGAAGGTTCCTTCAGGTAAGAAATTAGCGAACCCATTCGGAAATAGACCCACAAACCCATCATTTGTCAAACAACGATCAATGCGGCTATACACCCTAGTCTCAGCCACCTTGTGTTTGTTATTCCACGTGAACCAAGACCCACTCGATTTGAAATCACTAACTTCACAGTTAGCAATACAATCTCTAAATTGAGCCATTGCCTCATCCGAGGAAGGGCCCCCAAGTCGTTCCCTAGCATCGATAACACAATTAAAGTCTCCCAGTATCACCCACGGCCCTGACGAAGCATAGGATTCCAACCTCCTCCAAAGATCCACCCTCTCCCGAGTACCATTAAAGGCGTACACTAACGTAAGCAAATAATGTTTCCCATAATTGGTAGAAACTCTGACATGGATACTCTGACTTCTATATTTCAGGATTGTCAGGCTGACCTTATCATGCTTCCATAAAAGCCAAACTCGACCCCCATTATAACAATGACTATTAGTAGTAATACTCCAATCGTAGAAAATGTTCAGATGAACTTTTGCATATGCTTTATTCTTGATTTTGGTTTCAAGTAAACAAAACACATCTACTTGCTGTTTTCTAACAAACTCACTTATTGTTCTTTGCTTATTTATATTACACATACCTCTAACATTCCAGCATCCAATATTATGTACCTCCATGTAACACTAACTCCAAACCAACCCCATTATTTTCCACAACCATCTCTTTTGTCTCTGTCCCCATAACAACATCAATGAACGAGGCCTCCTTACTCACAATAGCTTTATTGGCCGGTCTCTTCAAACCAGCCCCTGACGAACTAGCTCCAGATGCTTTTTGATGAGTTGTTTGCACAGCCCCTACCTTCGGACGAACACTCACGATCGCCCCTGCTTTCATGCCTGGATTAGTCTGGCGAGACGTACCCCCCTCCTCTGCTCTCTTTTGTTTTACATATTGCCTTGCTTCTTTCAACTCATCCCTCCTACATTCGTGAACTTCATGCCCATAACCCTTGCACTTAGTACACCAAGTAGGTTTCCATTCATATTTGACAAACACCTCAACCAAATTCTCACGCTCATCCATAAATTTAATCGAATTCTTAAACTTTTGTCCCACCTTCGCCAAGACCAAAACTCTAGCATACCCTAATCCAGTACGCTCCAACGTAGCTAAGTCCGACTTAACGTACGGACCTACTAAAGAGGCCAATCGGGACAAACATCGACCCCAATATTTCAAAGGCAAATCATGTAATTGAAACCAAATGGGTACTACATGAACATCATTTTTATCCAATATAATTTCGCATCGGGGGTCCATTCTTTCACAATCAGAGGTTTATTATCAAACATGAAACAACCATGATTGAGAATTTTTACCTTGGCTTCCTTGTCCTTGAACCGGACTACGAATATTCCATTATGGAGGAATGAAATCTTGTCGATTTCATGTTCTTTCCAAATACGCCTCACAAACCCCTCTACCACCTCCCACGGAGGGTTTGCACCCATAATGAAATAGTAGACTGCAGGACTCCAGTACTCAATTTCATCATCTAAGTCTTCCTCCGAGAAACGCAAGAGCTCTTCGTCCTCGTTCATATCCACAATCTTCTTACCCTCCCTCTGCTTCCATCCTTCATTCGACATCATGGCATTAGCAGATTCCGGAACGAATTCCACATCATCTTCCTCAGGCTTAGATACGTAATTCAGCCCGGGAATCTCAATCAGTCTCGACGGTATGTCGTCAGGCTGAGATTTGTTTGCATCCAAGTTTGAGATTTTGACAACCTTACGTAAGAGTTCCTCCCTCGCCTTCCGTGTGACCAGCTTCATGGCCATAGATCCTTTCGGGACAGCACGTGATTTCTTCCTCATTGAAGCAGTGATCGAAATAGGGCGCTGGACAGCCTAGTCGGAGGCAAGGCTGTCCACGCCGCACGGTGTGCCGGAGATCGTAGTCGTAGGGTTCGCTAGGGCACACGAGCATTTTTTTGATTTTTGATCCATATTGAAGTCTGATCATCATATAATGCCATGCGTCTATTATCCGAAGATGATTTGACAATTGACATATATCCCTCATGATGAAATAATTATAAAGTACTATTATGAGCTTCATGAGAAAAATATTTTGACAAAAATTATAAAATGGTACTTTCTCTGATCGTATCCAAAGTGCGCATATTCATTTTAAATCCATTTGAATCCCCTTGTCACATTTTCTTTTCGGTTAATTACTAAGTCAACTGTAGGACTATTTAACGACAATAATAACAACTATAAGTCGTTTTTCCCAAAATAATACTAATTTCAATAAAACTGATAATAATACATATTATTTGATTAGTTAAACCAGAGTAGTATAAGTGACTTTATGACCTGTTACATTAGGTAACCTAATTAATGTTAACCGGTTACTTATACTTCATCCTCCTCCTTAGACTTGGATAACGGCTCAAATGGGTCGGGCCAACTTCGGGTCGAGCCAACTTTGGTTATAATAATTAGATTGACTTTTGGTCGAGTCGGATCATTTTGGGTTCAGGTCATTTCTCGAGTTTGTTAACTTCATCTTTATTAGGGTTATCGACTCGTTTTCTAAAATAATAATTGGGTCAATATTGGGTTAGTTCGGGTCAATTCGGATTACGGGTCAAAATCGGATCTTCAGTTCGGGTATCGGGCCGGGTTCGAGTTGGCTTATACAGGTCGGATTAATTTTGCTTGTTAGGTCTACTAGTCCTCCTTAGTTCTCCTTCATCCTCTCTTTATCACCCTCCTCTTCTATGCTTTAAAATTGTCCTTCAATCTGCATCTCCTCCTTGGTGTTTTCAATGAGGGGGGAGGGAGGGGGAGAGTGTTGTCGATGAGTTCAATAGCTGACGGAAACAACCAGATTTGGCGGAGGCAGTGGCTGCTATTAGGTTTAGTAAGGCTACGACTATGATGGATAGGGGTGTGCAAAATCCGGTCCGGACCGGACCCGGAATAAAAGATTCCGGGTTTCGGACCGGTTTGGACCAGAAATACCGGAATTATATTTATTTGATAAAAAATCCAGTCTAACCGAGTCTAACCGGTCCAAAATTTTGGGCCAGAATCTCAAAAAAAAATTGAAAATTTCGGTCCAACCGGTCCGGTCCGTTCCGGATTTTTTTGAAGATTCTGGTCCAGTCCTTGACCGGTGCACAGCTGATTGAGCACAGGAGAGCTTCCGATTTTCTCAAGATTTTATGATTTATTTAGTTATTTTTTTCTATAGATTTCGTTTAGATTAACGTGTTAATTTTGGTGTAGAATTGTGTTGTTAGCTAGATTTGGTGAGGTTCAAGGAAGAGGAAGGCGGAGGACATCAATGACGTTTAGTGCTCCGTACAAAGAGTAAGTGAAAGAGAGTGAAGTAATATGAAATAAGTTAAAGACGAAAAAGAAAGGTGGGTCAGTAACCGGTCACCTACACTACTCTGGTTAACTACTTCAATAATACGTATTATTCTCAGATTTATTAAAATTGGTACGAGTATTATTTTGGTAAAATGGTATATAATTGGTATTATTGTCGTTAAATAACCCTCGATTGTATCCTAACTTTCATAATACTTACATCAAATAGTCCTATTTAGGATCCACATAATTTTTCTGATCTTGTCATCAATCATATCAGTTCGAGTTCAAATTGGATCGAGTTTGGTTCATTATCGGGTTGTACTGGGCTCGGATCACAAACAGGTCAGTTTCGGGTGACTAAATTTTCGGGTTATAATGGATTGGGTTTCAGGTAGGCCGGGTCGGGCCAACTTTTGCCATGCTCTTCAATATCATTCACATTGCATGTCAGTAAAATACTTATGCGGTTATGCAGGTAATTGATTTGTACGAGCATTAGCGATTTAACAGCCACTTTTGTGGATATATATGCAACAATTTGAGCGACAGACATGAACAGGATATTGTGAATGGACAATGTATTAGACATTATTCAGTAGCATTAGTGAATTGGCGATATCATATCATATCCTGGCTAGCTAGGACAGTGGAAGACCAGTGTGGGTAATCAGGTCATTCCATATATGCATAATGCATTCCAATATACACAAGTTATTCTTCATAGTAACTAGATTACTTACCTTTAACGTACGTACAACTTGGGCATTTCATTTCAAAGTCGGACAATCGTTATTGGGTGTCGATATGTACGTTTGATATATATTTTTACATATTCCTTGCTTATTTTATAAAACGGATAATGTAATTACTACTCTTTTTGAAGTAATAATTTTCGAGTAACGTACAACACCTGAGAAGCAAGCAAATCCGGCGCATCATTATTGACAACATTCAAGCAGAATTTCTTAACCTCCACTGCTTCTCCTTTACTCCCTCCATCCCGTTACGATGTTCCCATTTATTTTTTCGGGTCAAAATTCATAAACATTGAACATGAATTTCGTAAAAATTATACAATTTTATAATATGTTTTTCATATAATTATACTCCCTCCGTATCTATATATTCGTCCACTTTCAATATAATACTACACCCATATATTAAAAATAGTAGACAAACATATAGATATGGAGGGAGTATTTATTATCAAAATATCTTTATGAAATTATAATTTCAAGAAAAAATAATAATGTATAGCGATGATAAAATACGGTCAAAGTATCGTCTCGAAGACTGAAAAAGTAAATGACAACATCATTTTGGGATGTAGGGAATATTTATCTACCATGCAAACTTAATAAATTTATGCACGGAGTAACAGTTTTGAACCCTATTTATATTTAAGCTTAATCATTGATGATGCCTAAAAAAACAAAATAAAAAATTGCCTTCCCCTTCAAGCTTCGGGATTAATCCTACTACTGTTCGTCACCATCATTTGTTGTTCTTTGATTAATTTAAAATAGTTTTCGCAAATAATATAAAAAAAACAACAAATAAACAAGACGGGTAGTAATAGTTTAAATAATACTCCACTTCTTTGGTCTTAGTCATTTGGCTACCTTTCTACATTAGAATTATTTTTTATTGATAATTTGTGATATAATGACACTAACTTCAAATAATGATCTTATATGCTTAGAAACAAAAAGATAAACAAATGATAAATAGTTAAGGAGAAAGAGAGTATGAAATACTCAGATAAAATAGAAACACATATAACACATTTAGAAGTATAGTGGCTAGTAGTCATAATTCTAGTGTTTCTTTTTATACTAGCAATATCACGCATTCTTGTATGAGACGATAATCTATCGAAATACTAAATGATCCAAGGCAAGAATAATAGGGCAAATTTAACATAAGAGCAAGATTAGCAATGAATTTGGACTTAATCCATAGGGTGGATGGAGCAAAAATAATGATACATCAATGGATCCTTAATCCTTGGAGGAGGATTGAGCAAAAATCTTCACTTTGAAGGATTGAGAAAAAGGGGAAAGAGAGATCAATTAGTGTGTAAGTTGGTGGGTTAATAGTTTAAGTTACCTTAAATAAATTTATAAAATGAAATAAAAAATAAATATATTAGGTATGATAAATGTGATGAGATGAGTGAGTCCTGATAAAAGTGAATCCATTGATATAGGTGTATTTTATAAGAGAGAAAAAATATGGTAGAAAAAGTGAGGCGAAAGATATGGGGTCCTCTATAGAGAGAAATTGTATCCAGAATGTTAAAAGAAGAGATTTACAGTAATCTGTCTAAATAAATAAAGACATAAAAGTTGAGATATTGGGAAAGGACAAAATAAAGCGAAGGTTGATTATCACGGAAGCTAAGTGCGGTTCCTTGGAGTGTTAACAATATGATAAGAGTAGTATTGTATTGATATATGAGTCACCCCATTTAGACTATAACACCAACCTGATGATATACGGTTGACGGACGGATGGAGCTGACAAAAACTAAGAAAGAGCTTCATTCCGTTTTTACCTCCTCCAATGTCACACTCAGCTAGCTCATAGTGGAATTTACTGTTTGTGTTGTGCATCTTTCTTTCTTTTTATATTTTTAATATTTTTTCAGGATTCAATTCATGGAATCATGGATGATGGACCGTCGTTATAATTTTGTTAGTGCACATGTATGTTGAGTTGTAAACTTTATTTAGTTTTATCGATCATGCATGTTAAAGAGGATTGATTGTTACCTACTTATGTCATGCTCAGCCTCTCAGGTGAATATATCAAGCGCCACCCACTGCTGACTACTCCTTGCAAACCGCCAATTATCATCGATTTTATGCTTCTACTATTACAACTACTCACTAATGTTGGCCTGTCCCCATTTAATTTCAAATAAATAAGATCTTCGTTTTTCTCGTTCATTCGTTCATTTGTTAGCACAAAGACAAAAGAGGGAGGGGGACCGTTTGTATGTCTTGCATGCTATTGCATAATAATATGTGGATCAAGGCGTAGGTGCATGATCAGTGGCGGTGTTAGGACTTTCACACGGAATGCGGAAAATAAACACGTCAAGCCCTAGTTCAACGGAAGAATTTTAATTTTGACATCCAAACTCAAATCTAGACCCAAATTTTAATTTTGAGACTAAAACATACTCCCTTCATTCCATTTCTATACATTTGTTTTTTTTTTTTTGCAGGAAAGTGGTGATTGAGCTTCTCTACTTTGCTCAATTGTGAAATCAAACTTCTTAACTCTTGATTGAAACAATTAGACTCATTTTCGTTACCAATACGTGAAATTAAACCCTTTTATTATTATTTTTCCGATCAATAGCTCAATTTCTCGCAAATATCTCATTTTAGAATACGAATACGTACATTACGGTAATATATATACGTAACAATGTACGTACATGATTCGTTATATTAATTAATTAAATTATTAACTTTTTGTCAAAAAATTTTCAATTGTCTTTTATTAAAAAAAGTTATTGTGGAGAGTGATTGCCAGGTCCTGATAAACACTCTGAAGCATGGTGGAATTGGAAGGAGAAGCTTTTTTGTTATTGTGGAGGAGATCAAGCAGGAGAGCAGGTGTTTTGACTTAATTACCTGGTCGAAGATTTCGCGACGATACAACGGTGTTGCTCACGAACTAGCCCGTTACTACTTTGGTAGATATGGGTCAAGCCTGTGGGAGGATAGATTACCGGACTATATTGAAGCTCTTTTAATTTCTGATTCAAATATGTAAGCCCCGTTTATCGGGTTTAAAAAAAAAAATTATTAATTATTCATCACAAACATTTATCGCACTTTGTTAAATAAATTAGTAAATGTTTTGATAATTTTTTTAAAATTAAATTTTTTTGAATCTATATATAGTTAAAAGGCTTCATTAAGCATTGAATTTTTTGCCACTTGGCATGCATTAATGAATATTTTTTCAATTTTGTATTTTATTAAAATGTATTCTTATTAAATTTTGAATTGTTTTATTACATATGTGTTGTATATTTATATTTTTATTGAGTTTATATTTAATCACATTATTAAGTATCACAAAATTTTCATTTCCCCATATTTAATAATTTATTATAATAAATAATTCAATTTATTATTGTTATTTTTCAAAACCTTACTCTCACCTTTCATTACAAGCAATTATTAAATATAGTACTTCGTAAATAGTTTAACACATTTTTTAAAAAAAAAATCCATTTCTTAGGTTTTTTTTTTCTTTAACAAAATTAATATTTGTTTCCTATTTTATGCCTACTAAATTTGAATTTTATTACATTATAAATAGTTTAAACTTTATTATATTATAAGTATGCGTTTAGCAATTTTAGTTTATTAATTAAATTATTACTACTTACAGTTTTTTTGATCGTAAAAGTAGTTGTGTTTTGCATTGTGGACATGACATAGGTCCACCCCGACGCGGGCAAGCGCAGGTTTGGGTAGTAGGCAAATGAATCTCGTGGTAAGATTGATCACGGGTTGAAATTTAAATCGAAATACACTACAAGAAAAGGTGCCCCAGGCGTCCACCCAGTGGCTTCCGACAGTGGACGCTATACGGGGACGGGCGTCCGCAAACAGACGCCAGAAAGCGAAAGCCACGACCGGTTGTAGACATGACATAGGTCCACCCCGACACGGCAACGCGCGGGTTTGGGGAGGCGAATGAATCTCCATATGAGAATGGATCGAATTGAAATTTAAATCGAAGTGGAGTCGCCACCGAACTTTGTGGGAGTTTGGGCCCGTTCGAACCCACTCTATGTCATAGTGGGCCATGCACGAAGTATGGCCCATTTCCGATGTCAGAGTTTATTGGGTTCGTCCCTTTGCATTGCGATATCGATACTGTCACTACCGGTTATCGTGTATTGAATGATTCTCGTGCGCCAACGGTTTCGGACATCCGAAAACAGAGGTTCTGAGTAAGGGGTGAGGGTACGTGTTGGGAAGCCCACTAAGGACACCCAACCTCGCCCGCACATTAGCGGCCTCTACTAAGATATCAAATGATTTTTGAATACGCGCATTAGTTGAACGATGAAAATGCTTATGCAAACATTATTTTCCCTAAACATGCGAGAAATTGAAAGGGTTTCTATGTCGATTTAATGCAACTAATTCTAACGTCGAAGTTGAATTTTAGCATGTGGGTTCATTTTAGTACAATAAAATAAACAAAGTAAATAAAAAAAACGGTTACTAACGGTATAACGATAATAACGGTTTGCAAAGATGTAGAATGTTATGGAATGATATAAATAAGATGATGCAAAGTTTTGGAAAGTAGTATCTCACATGATAGATTTTACACGTGTTAACCTAAGTCATAAGAAAATATTATTGAGATAAGAAAAAGCGATGTGGGACTCACGGTATTGTCGTGATAAGGGGACACTCGACCGAGTCATTGGAGGACTCGCCCGAGTGGACCTCTGAAAAGGCTTATGTCCCGTATATTAGACCCTACTCGATCGAGTTACTGGCAAACTCGACTGAGTACGATCGAGTCATTGCAAGACTCGGCCGAGTGGAGGTCGAAAAAGCATTCTGTCTCGGTTTTTGGGCTGCCACTCGACCGAGTGCCCCCGTACGAACTAGGGTTCGTTTGCGATTTTGTTAGTTTGATAATTCTACCGAATAGGGCATAAATATTGTATGATTTATGCTCGATTCGGATTTTGATAAATCGTTGATTTTGTCGAATCGGGTATAAATACTATGGGATTTATATTCGATTCTAATTTAGAATACTCGTCGTATCCCATATTCGATTATTGAATCTATATGAAATATTAGAGCGAGATAAAAAAAAGGATTGTTATAAGTCGTTTTAAGTTAACCAAAACGATATAAATTCCCTCCGTGTTTATAGTGTCGTATTAATTCTCGCGAATTGTTTGACATCTATTTTAGCATCAACGAGAAATCGTGCTAATTAACTTTTTGACACTTTACTTGAATTGAAAGACTTGATTCCCTCGGCTTTCCCAACATCGTAATGAATTCCTAGGGATTATGTGATGTCGAGTCGGCGTCAACGGGTTTCGACCCTAAAGAAAAGTACTTGTTTTGAAAATAGTTTGCAATTGATGGAATATGCGATTAATGATAATAATGCGAGAAAAGATAGAAAAAAACTATTGTTTAAGTTAACTTGCTTCAATAATAATCAAATGCTACGGGTGTCGGGATAAGCGACCGGCAACGCTGGGTGCAATACCCTTGTATATTCGGGTTTTCTTATTCCGACATCCTTCGCATTCGACACAAATTCACAAGCATTTTAATGTTTTTTAATACTAGTAATTTTTAGCGATATTATAGATGCGATAACAAAATAAAAAAGACGACGACGGACGACGACACAGACGACGACACGAGGAAGACAAGGAGGAAAAGGGAAGAACGGGGTTATTGCACCCTCAACCTACATGTTCTTGTTCTCGGACGGGACTCGTTAGATGTGACTTGCACGTGAGTATCGAGTATGTAGGCTAGTTTATGGTGATTAGGGTTTGGATCCTAGATGTTAGGGTTAGGGTTTGAGTGTAGTATGGGTTAGGGTTTCAGAAAGATTGAAAAAAAGGTCTGTAAAAGTGTGTTGCATGGGGGTGTTTATATAGGCGTGGCTATTTACCTCCGGCTAGGGTTACTCGACCGAGTAGCCCCTTAACTTGGTCGAGTGGCCCAGTCAAAACGCAGTCGGGCTTGAATGAGGGCCCACTCGATCGAGTGGGCTGAGCACTCGATCGAGTGGGTCAGCTGGGTTGCACGGGTCCGGTTTTTGGACCGTGGTTTGGAAATTTTATGGGCTTTGCATCCTGTGGCTGTTTTTTATGTGTCTCGAAAACGACTTTGACCGGGATTGACCCAATCGTTAAAAGTCGGTTTTATTTCCGATGTCGGTTTTGGCCCAAATTAGCCTTATTTGATTGGAAACGATCCACTGGTCCTGAATTTGAGGTTGGTTTTGTGAGATTTGTTTTCCGTAAGTGCTTTAGCCAACAACCAATGGCTTAGAGCCCATATCCGAGCGCGTAGAAACACGTTAGCGTCCGATCATCATCGGGTGTTTTTTGGAAACAGCTATAGACACCTGGCAGTCAAAATGAGGGTGTCTACAGAGCCCCCGCTCTGATTGAGGCTTGGACAGGGCGAAAGTCAGAGTAGCTACCAAGTCAATGAAGACCCGGTAGACTTTCGATCGGGTCGCTTATAGTCCATTGGACTTGCGTGAAGGGCTCGCCAGCCATAAGATAGGAGTCATACCTGAGCTGATGATAACACCTCAGTGGGGAATTTGGACTTGTCGCCTAAGTCCCGGGGTCGCCTATATATGGGCCCATCCCGTGAAAAATGCCGCCTTGGGCTTTCCGCTGGGGAGGTATGTGAGTTGCGCGATCCTAAATTGTACCTGTATAAGTGATAAGTGTCGTTTGTAGTGCCTATTTTGTAGTGTTTTGATCCCATTTTCCTTGTGGAATCGCTCCTTGGGAGCGATTTATGGGCTTCTTATGCTTCCTTTAGTTCGTTTCAGGTTCCCGAGGCCGATTTGGAAGAGTTGGAGCGATTCTGACTCGATACATACACATTTTGGAGCCAACGGAGTAAAGGAACGATGACTCGATGCCTTGGAATCGACCCCGAGACCTTGGGACCCAATCCCGAGCCTCTGAGACCCGATCCCGAATCCCGAGAATCGATGGGAAGCCCATGAGAAACAAGGAGAGACCAAAAAGTTCATATGGGAGGCCTACAAGACTCATCCCGTTCGGGATGAGGTGCACAAACAAGGAGGCTACTGTCCAGGGCCCATCCCGACCGGGAGCATGGCTTCCCGACCAGGACCGACCTCGTCCCGACCGGGACCACCCCGTCTCAGCCGGGACGGCCTAGCTGTAACCCGCGCTTGTTTTCTTTCTTCTCCTTTCCACTTGTAACCCTATATATACTCTTCCCTTGTTTTGTAAAGCATATGGACTTCATTAGACATTAAACCCTAGACTACTTTAGGTTAGATTAGATTAGATTAGTGTAAATTAGTCGGTAATTAGTTGTTAATCATAGATTAATGCTTGTATTATTGGATCTCTTGAAGAATCTATCAAGCTTGACAACCTTGGTGGAATTATTTGGGTTTTCTTCTATACAAGTGTTCTCCTTTTCATCCTTTGTAGTTGGTATAATCTTTCCTTTCTCTTTTCTTTTAAACTTTCACGTTTAATCTTCAAAGTTTTAATCTTTGATTGTAGTTCATTGTTTTCACTAGTTTCTTTATATATGTTTTGTTGTTTGTATTGATTTATCTTGTTTTTGTTAGTATTTCCTTTAGTTATGTTAGAGTAGTGTTCTTGCTAGGGTTAGTAGGGTGATTAGGGTGTTAATTGGGTGATTAAGGGATTGTTGGAGATGTTGGTGGAAGATTTGGGTTTCCTCTTGGTTTGGTGGACATCACATGTTTGTTGAAATGCTTGAATGACTAGTATGTGCATATGCTTGTTTTTCTTGCCTTTCTCTTGTGGGTGATAGTTTGTTTGTGGGTTCGGTTCCCTCACTAAGTTGCGAGAGCCCGGTGAGGACGACCCCTAGGTTGGTCTAAATAGCGAGAGCCCGGATGCGACCTAGGCCACCATAGCGCGTTAGAACCCCGTTTGTCATGTGTGTCGCCGAGATGGGTTATAGGATGAACCTCTAGGTAGGTCTAAGTTGCGAGAGCCCGGACCAACCTAGATCACCCTACTACCTCCTTCCCTCTAGTTCTCCGTTGACCATTCCGTTACCCCTTTGACCCCGACCTAATCCTAGCCCGTTTCTTTGTTTGTTTCTCCGGCACCTTAGTCTTAGTCTAGCTTTCTCCCCTTCTATCATTCTCTAGTTTAGCTTAGCTCGTTGACTTAGCCTTGTTCTTAGGCCGACCTAGTCTAGGCTATACATTACCGTCCCCGTGGATTCGACCCGACTTGCCCTATCTACCGTAGGAATAGCCGGTTATTTTATTGACGGTTGGGATTCCACGACAAATCCCTCCCATCAATTTGGCGCCGTTGCCGGGGATTCGACCCGACTTGCCCTATCTACCGTAGGAATAGCCGGTTATTTTATTGACGGTTGGGATTCCACGAAAAATCCCTCCCATCAATTTGGCGCCGTTGCTGGGGACGGTGCTAGTTTGGACTTTGTTTTCCTATTTGCTTGACTTTGTCTTTGTGTTTGTGTTTTTCTTTTTTCTTTTTGTTAACTTGCTTCTTGTGTGTGTGTGGTTTATTTCTCTCTTGTCTAGTGCCCAAAAAGCACTAGGCTTCTCACGTTTGTTCTTAGTCTACAGTTTGTGCTTAGAGGTGGTGATTATCTTCTTCTTGCAACTCAGAGCCGCTTAAACGGACGGTTGCTAGAATGAGTGGTTTCCAACCGGGTATGAGCTACGATTTTCGAGCGAGCATGGGGTTTGATCTAAACTCCCCACACATGGAAGCCGATATGAGCTACCCCTCTTCTTCTTTGAACCAAAGCTATGACATGACGTCCCCCTACCATAATCAAGCTTCTTGGGGTAATCAAGACGGGTATGATCCTCAAGAATATGAATATGGCTACCAACAAGTGAATGACTATCACTCCTACGATCATGGTGGCTATTACTCAAGCTATGAATGTGAAACCACCATGTTCGAACAAGATTCACCTTATGGAAGCCAATCCCCCAAAACCCACAATATTACCCTCCACCCCAACCACAATATGAACCCCATGACCCACAATACTACCAATCACCTCAACCTCACTACCAACAATATGATGCCCTACCCCTTGGGCATCATCAAGATTATCAAGGAGCTTTACAAGACCCCAATGATCACCAATTGCCCGACATGGAGGAGTTTCAATCGCTTCTTCAATTGCAAAAGAGCAACCAAGAAATGGCCACTCAAATTCAAAAACAACAAAATGAATTATGGGTCCAAATTCGAAGGGCAAACGAGGCGAGGGATGCTCGATTAGATGAAGGGTGCCCACTTGAGAAAGAGGAGCAACTTAATCACGAAGCCGCCAACGTAGTTCCCTTAGGAGGAGAAATTTGCTTTGAAAAACCTCAATCGTCTACCCAAAAAGAGACGAATGAGGATATGACCCTTGGTGAAGGCATCGTTGGTGAAGAATTGGAGGAGGATAGTGAGTTGGATGATTTGGTGGAGTTTGTGACGATGTTGGGTGAAATTGATAGCCTCGAGTTGCCCATGTCCGATAATGAGGATAAGCATCAAGAGCCCCTTGCTAGTACACCGAGAGATGGTTTGGAAGAGATTGAAACCGTCGGTAGAAGTTTCGATTCTCTCCTCCATGATGATGTGGGGCCGAGTGATGAAGATGGGGAACCACAACATGAGGCAAGTGTGGGGGTGTGTAACGAGGAAATGAGGCCAAAACTGCTTTTTGTGCCTCGTTTCTTGGAGATGAAGCTTGCTTGTGATTGGAGGCGATGCTTAGGGAGGAAGAGATCGGTGGAGCTCGTAGGATGGATAGACCCCGGAGACGATTTGAAAGATGATTTTGGGTCTTGGGATTCCTACTTCTTGCCTCCACCTTGGAGGCCGTGGAGGTTAGCTAGGCTCGAGCGCTTCTTGGGCCTTCATTATGATGTCGGTAGCGCGTTCGACTTGCTCCTCCATGCCCTTGAGGGCTACGGTTGAAGAAGAGTCCACCATCCTTGGTTTGACGGAGTTCCTAAAGAACCGTCATGTTGTATATTCCCCTCTTCTCCTCTTTAGAGTACTTGTGTTTGTATTTGTGTGATTTTGTCTCTTGATTTTTGTTGTTTTGTGAAGCTCTTGTAATTGATTTGGTATTTTGATGAGCGATGTGAGGGAGTGAATTTGATGTGTACTTTGAGTTTATTGTGATAGGTGAAGTGAAGGTGACTCCTAAAAAGGAGTGGTTAGTGATAGAGCTTGGATCGTGAGTAAGGGAGTCGGTTTTTGGGGTCATGGGAGTCATGAAGACCCTTCCCGACCGGGAAGGGTGTGTCGTCCCGACATGGGGCCGTCCCGATCGGGATGAGGGTGCCAAAAATCGAGTCCACTGGAGTGTCATCCCGATCGGGAAGGCCACTTCCCGACCGGGAAGGGTTTATCAACCCGACCGGGATCATCCATCCCGACCGGGATCATCCCCTACTCCTTTTTGGTGCTTCTTCTTCGACATTTGAGCCCCCCCAACCATTATATACCCCCACCTAACCTCCCTACCTTCCTTGCTCATATCATACCACCCACATACTTCATTTCCATACCTTCACCTCATTTCCTCCTCACTTTAGACCGATATTCACATCAAATCCCACCCCCCTCACACCTTTACCACCTCTACCATGCGGTATTTTCGAGAATGAAGAGGAATAGCAATGATGAAGATAAGCTTTGTGCCTATAATGATCATTGAGACGATGGAGCGAGTGAGTTACTAGCCGATTGGTTTCGGTAACTATCCTTACTTTTCCGTCTTTTATTGCTTGTTTTCCTTTGTTTATTCCCTTCCCCTTGAGTCATGGTATCTTAGTGGCCTTCGAGGCCTTGGTAGTGGTTGCTCCCGACTCTCGATGATGTGACTACATCGAGAGTCATTTTCAAAATCCAAAATTTACAAGTTTTTCACTCTTTCTTTTTGAGGATTTAGTCGGATTTAGGCGGAATCCGGGCTAGGTGACTTGATTACACCTAGCCCTCCCCTCCCATTTCCTTTTGTTTCCTTCTTTTTATTTTCTTCCCCCTTCCATATCTTTTCTTGTCTCGGCCCATGGTGACTTGACTACACCCCGGCCGGACACCTTCTACCCTTTTCTCCACTTTATTTTTCATTTTTAGCTTTATTTTCGTAGTTTCTTTTCTTTTTCTTTTGTCTCTCCGCACACTACGATCGAGCATGACGACATGGCTCGGTTTAAGTGTGGGGGGAGCGTTATTCTAGCATAGTTAGCTTTATTTTTGTAGTTTTTCGAAAAATCTTTAAAAACCCTAAAATTTGAAAAAATTTCACAAAAATCAAAAAGATTTTCTTTTGTGTGTTTTCTTTTCGTGTCTTTGTGTCGTGTATTTGTCGTATTGTGTGTGCTTGCCTCCCTTTGTCCTTATAGGTTGCTTTAATCGCCGATGACTTTGGAAAGCTCTAAAGACTTCCGGTAACACCTTATCCCTTTTTCCTCTTTTTCTCTTGTGGAGTTTGGAGGAGATTGTGATGTTGTGTGCTCGGGTGGAGCTTTGTAAAGTTGTGGTTGATTGGGTGGCTTGTTTGGAAGATCGGGGTGATGTTTGTGTTTTGTATGTGTTCGTTTTGTTTTGTTCTTGTTTTGTTGCTTTTGCCTCTTTTTCTTTCGTTCGTTTTCGTCTTGTCTTTGTTTTGTGTTGTGTTGTGTGTCTTGTGCGTAAACCGTTTTCGAAAACCCGGTTTAGAGGCTAGTGTGTGAGTGTCTATTTTCCCTTTCTAGTTGTATAAATCGAGTTTTGGACTTTAGCCTAGTAGAATGACCCTAAATCAATGAATTCGTTGGTCCTTTACCTTGAGTCCACCTAGCTTACTAGGGATGTACTACGGGATTTGCAATTTGACCATTATGACCACCCACGGTGTGAAAAGGCCTTGGTTACCGAGTCTCGTCCCTTAGGTGACCGTGTTTAGGATTGTTTGATTAGTCCAAGTTCTCCACTTTTTGTGGGTTTAAAAGGGAATGCGCAACCCCGACTTACCCATTCACCTACCTCCTACACATACCCACACAAATAAAATGCAAATTGTTGAATTCTCTCTTTCTCAATTGTCAAGAAATGCCAAAAAGCCAAATCTTGCCAAAAAAGGGCAAAGAAAAGAAAAAAAAGAAAAATGAAAGAAAGAAAAGAATGAAGAAAAAGAAAAGGCACAAAAGCCAAAAAGAAAATAGAAAAGAAGAAAAAGAAATGGCATGGCAACAAACAAATCAAAACGTCGAAAAGAAAGAAAATGCCAAAAGAAAACCCGTCTCACAGAAAGAAATCCCCACAAAAATAAGTCTTTTTCTGACTTTTGCCGTGAAGAGCCTACCAAAGGACCGAGTCCCGAGGAAGGATGATAGTGGCATTAGTCGGTCTTCCCTCATTTTGTATTATTTCCACCTTTTTACTTGGATTAGTTAGGCGGTTTTAGACACGGGACGACCCTCTTGGCTCACGCTAAAGGGGGCGGGGTCTCACTTACCTACAGTGTCGAATAACACCGTGGTTCTTCACTTTTCCACTCCGCCGATCGTCCCATAGTACGTTTTTAGAAAGTTAGGAGGACCTAGGTAAGTTACCAACGTTTTTGTTGCTTTATCGTCATACTATTAGGGTTTAGTCCACCTTGGTTTGTATTGCTAGCTTGGGAACGTTGTCACTTACCTCGAGTCCTAAACCGGTGCTTCTTTCACCGCTTTTTGAGGGAAGCGGTATTTGTTTTCTTTTGGATGAAACCGATTATGTGTTTGTTTGTTTGTTTGTTTGTTTATGTGCTTGTTTGTTTTTGTGTCTTGTGTCCGGTTGCATCCACAGTTTTGTCACAAGACCCCACTTGCCTTGCGGGGTGCACTTTTCCTCATAGTGCATTCGCGTGAGTTGAAAGGGCTTAGGGTGCGCTAATACCCACTCGGCTAGTTTAGTACTTAGTATGTGCTTACTCGAGGGCGAGTAAGGGTTAAGTGTGGGGGAGTTGATAAGTGTCGTTTGTAGTGCCTATTTTGTAGTGTTTTGGTCCCATTTTCCTTGTGGAATCGCTCCTTGGGAGCGATTTATGGGCTTCTTATGCTTTCTTTAGTTCGTTTCAGGTTCCCGAGGCCGATTTGGAAGAGTTGGAGCGATTCCGACTCGATACATACACATTTTGGAGCCAACGGAGTAAAGGAACGATGACTCGATGCCTTGGAATCGACCCCGAGACCTTGGGACCCAATCCCGAGCCTTCGAGACCCGATCCCGAGTCCCGAGAATCGATGGGAAGCCCATGAGAAACAAGGAGAGACCAAAAAGTTCATATGGGAGGCCTACAAGACTCATCCCGTTCGGGATGACCTCATCCCGTTCGGGATGAGGAGCACAAACAAGGAGGCTACTGTCCAGGGCCCATCCCGACCAGGAGCATGGCTTCCCGACCAGGACCGACCCCGTCCCGACCGGGACCACCCCGTCTCGGCCGGGACGGGCTAGCTGTAACCCGCGCTTGTTTTCTTTCTTCTCCTTTCCACTTGTAACCCTATATATACTCTTCCCTTGTTTTGTAAAGCATATGGACTTCATTAGACATTAAACCCTAGACTACTTTAGGTTAGATTAGATTAGATTAGTGTAGATTAGTCGGTAATTAGTTGTTAATCATAGATTAATGCTTGTATTATTGGATCTCTTGAAGAATCTATCAAGCTTGACAACCTTGGTGGAATTATTTGGGTTTTCTTCTATACAAGTGTTCTCCTTTTCATCCTTTGTAGTTGGTATAATCTTTCCTTTCTCTTTTCTTTTAATCTTTCATGTTTAATCTTCCAAGTTTTAATCTTTGATTGTAGTTCATTGTTTTCACTAGTTTCTTTATATATGTTTTGTTGTTTGTATTGATTTATCTTGTTTTTGTTAGTATTTCCTTTAGTTATGTTAGAGTAGTGTTCTTGCTAGGGTTAGTAGGGTGATTAGGGTGTTAATTGGGTGATTAAGGGATTGTTGGAGATGTTGGTGGAAGATTTGGGTTTCCTCTTGGTTTGGTGCACATCACATGTTTGTTGAAATGCTTGAATGACTAGTATGTGCATATGCTTGTTTTTCTTGCCTTTCTCTTGTGGGTGATAGTTTGTTTGTGGGTTCGGTTCCCTCACTAAGTTGCGAGAGCCCGGTGAGGACGACCCCTAGGTCGGTCTAAGTAGCGAGAGCCCGGATGCGACCTAGGCCACCATAGCGCGCTAGAACCCCGTTTGTCATGTGTGTCGCCGAGATGGGTTATAGGATGAACCTCTAGGTAGGTCTAAGTTGCGAGAGCCCGGACCAACCTAGATCACCCTACTACCTCCTTCGCTCTAGTTCTCCCTTGACCATTCCGTTACCCCTTTGACCCCGACCTAATCCTAGCCCGTTTCTTTGTTTGTTTCTCCGGCACCTTAGTCTTAGTCTAGCTTTCTCCCCTTCTATCATTCTCTAGTTTAGCTTAGCTCGTTGACTTAGTCTTGTTCTTAGGCCGACCTAGTCTAGGCTATACATTACCGTCCCCGTGGATTCGACCCGACTTGCCCTATCTACCGTAGGAATAGCCGGTTATTTTATTGACGGTTGGGATTCCACGACAAATCCCTCCCATCAATAAGTTACATAAAATTTGCATGCAACAGGTAGGTAGAAAATATGACTCGCGCTGGAGAAAACGGTTTTTGAACTTTTTGAAAATTTTGAGATTTGCAAAATTTTTGAACTTGGAATAAAAAAAATTGAATTTTTGGAAATTTTTTACTCCTAAAGAAATTTTGGAAAGTTCGGGATGACTATCTCCGCGATAGTATTGAGACTAGGCCTGTATGTTTAAGCCGGTTGAAATTAGGAAACTTTTGTGTAGGGAAGATATGGGAAGAAGGTTGTGGGATTAATACTATAAATACCCTTCCCTTGTCTTTGATTTTCTTCATAATTTCCTCACAAATCATCCTTCTCAAAAAGAAAGTTTGTTTATTCCTTTCAAGAATCTTAACCATGGGAATTGATCGATTGACCGTGATGCTGCAGGAATGGTCCCGACGCTTTAGTGACACGGATACGTTGGCTCTTAATCAGACGGGTATCAATCAGTTGTATCCTTTCCGTCAGATGCAAGTTGATCGCTACTTCCTTGATGCTTGCTTGTCCTACTGGGACGACACATATCACGTCTTTGCCTTTCTCCGGGGAGAAGTTTGTCCTTTACCTGAGGAGATTGCTGCTATAGGAGGATGGAACCCGATACTTCGTCCTGCCATCCCATATTCGGTTTATGACCCGAGGAGGAAGCTTCGAGAATTTTTAGGGCTCTCCCACAATGAGGTATCTCGAATGGCCCGGGACAACAACACAGTTTCTTTGATTGATCTGGCCGAGAAATTTATGAACCTGCATGATGTCCGGGTCAGACCGATTCAAAGCCGTAGGGCTTTCCCTATTTGTATGCTCCATGTTTATGCTTTTGAAGGTCACATGGATTTGCTGTCGTGCATGGGCGACGTTCGTGTTTTTACCGTGGTTGACCTAATGGAGACGGAGCACAGCCCGGCCTGGCTTATCACGGGTGAAATCATTCAAGGCTTGGATAATCGCAAAAGAGATTTGTCGGTCCGTCTAACCGGGAGCACCAATTTGCTGCAGGTAATCGAATTTTCCTTCGATTTTATTTTCTTGATTTTTCGATTTTTTTGATTTTTTTTCGCGATTTCTCTGCTGCAGTGGGCACTCGACCGAGTCACCCTGGCACTCGATCAAGTGCCCTCGTAAAAAGCTCCATGTTCGTGTTTAGAGGTACCACTCGATCGAGTGACCCCTAGGCACTCGATCGAGTGACCCCTAGGCACTCGATCGAGTGACCCCTAGGCACTCGATCGAGTGACCCCTAGGCACTCGATCGAGTGCCCTTAGGCGGACGTATATTTTGTCTCGGAAACTCATATTTTGTTTCCTTTTTCAGATTTGGCTATATGAGAGGCTATCAGTGATAGATCCTCCCCTTGACGCGAGCAACTATTGTCATAATCAAGTGATGACAAGGAGGCGGGCTATTGATTTTTCTCGCCAAATTACTCAAAAGTATTGGGACGAGGTGTTGTCTTTTCACGGCGGTCCGTTGATCCGATGGGAAGTTCCATGGTGGCCCATCTATGTTTGGACAGGTTTGGACCCGAGGGACAAAGCTCGCTATCAGGTAATATTGTCTTTCAGGCAGACAGTTCATCTCTACCTGGATCGCATCCTAAGGCAATATGGCTGGACCCAACGAATCCCAGAAGTTGAAGCAGTTGTGAGTGAATCTACCCAACTGATTGATGTGATGTGCGATACTTGGATGCAAAGATGGTACACCCGGCATACTTGGCCCATTCCCAAATCTCATCACTCAATCTGGGTTTCAGACTCTTATGTGAAGTGGACCAAAGCTGATTCCGCGAAGGCCCGCGCTGCTTTGAAGGTTGATGAAGCTTTTGACCTGCTACGGAGGGAACAAGTTAAAGATAATAGGGGCTTCTTTGACGAAGGAGACACTCCGGCTACCATGGTCCGTCTTATGTCAGGACAAAAGGAAAAGCCCAAGACTCAAGGTGAAGGGTCTAATGCTATAGGTGCTCGGGGGAAGGTGAGCCCCCAGACCGACTTAAAAAGGAGACTTGGCCGAAGATTGGCAGTTCAGGACCGACTTGGCCCACGAGATAGACTACCTGAGCACGTGCGGGACCGACTTGGACCAAAGACAATAGCAGAAGACCCGCTGTCAAAGAAGCGGGTTCGAGCTAAAGAGGTTCCCCTTGTGATTCGGGAACGTTCGCCCCCGCCCCGGCGACCTCGGGCTCCATGTGACCCAAAGGACAAAGGAAAGGGCAAGATGCATGACTATTAGTCTCCTTTGTTTTATTATCTAAATATTATTACTATTTTTTGTGGTGTGTTTTTTTTGTGTTTGCCGTTTCCGGCGTTTTTTTTTTTTTCGTGTGTGGTGTAATTTTGGATTTCCCGAGTTTATCAGTTTTAATAAAAGACATATAGTGAATACCGTTCCCGTCTTTTCGTTATTGCAGTGGTTGTACTCTTTTAAGGGATTGCCTACGTAGTTCAAACTTGATTGATTTTTTTTTTTTGCAATTTTCGAAATACATCAAGACTATTAGTTCGATATGTGCGACAGTAGAATAATTAATTCTAACTTATTGACTTGTCCAAAAAATTTTGAAAATTTATAAAAAGACAAATTTTTATAAACTTTTTGCGAATGACATTGAGATAGGGTTTTTGGGTAGTAGCGCTTTAGCTGGTCCAAGTTGGTCGGGTTGACGAACTCGTTCCCGTCTAGGTCTGTCAGCATCACAGCTCCTCCGGATAGGACCTTCTTGACTAAGTATGGCCCAGCCCAATTGGGTTTGAATTTTCCTCTTGGGTCAACCGGTAGTAAGGCACGAACCGCTTTCAGGACGAAATCCCCTTCTTTGATGTTTCTGGGCCTAACTCTTTTATTGAAAGCCCGTTGGATTCTCTTTTGATATATTTGGATATTTATTGAGGGCCCGGGATCGCCGTTCGTCTAAAAGGACTAGCGAATCGTATCGGGCTTGGACCCAATCTGCTTTAGGTACTTGGCTTTCAAGTAAAATCCTGAGGGATGGTACTTCTAGCTCGACCGGCTGGACCGCCTCCATTCCATATGTCAAATAATACGGAGTTGCTCCGGTTGCGGTGCGAATTGAAGTCCAATACCCCCAGAGAGCAAAAGGTATTTTGTCGGGCCAGTCCCGATAATTCTCCGCCATCTTTTTAGGTATGGTGACAATTGTTTTATTGGCCGCTTCTACCGCTCCATTCGTTTGGGGCCGGTAAGGTGAAGATGTATGCCTCTGAATTTTGTATTTCGCTAGCAATGTAGCGGTTTCAGCTTGAAAGTGGGTCCCGTGATCACAGATAAACCCGTGTGGGATCTCATATCGGTAAATGATCTTATTCTGGATGAATTTGGCCACGTGCTTGGCGTTCCAGACACGATATGACTCGGTTTCGACCCATTTGGTGAAATAGTCGATAGCTACCAATATGAAACAGTGGCCTCCCGTCCCGGAAGGGTGTACCTTGCCAATTATATTAATTCCCCATGTCGAAAATGGCCATGGTGATGTCATGGTATATAATAGGGAGGATGGCATATGCTGTACGTTGGCAAAGATCTGACAGTTATGGCAATGCTTGACATATAACTGACAGTCTGTTTCCATGGTGTTCTAATAGTATCCAAGCCTCATGATTTTCCGGGCTAACATATGGGCATTCATATGTGGACCATTTTCACCATCGTGTACCTCGGCCATAACCTTTTCGGCCTGTATTTTGTCGATACACAGGAGGAGAGCCCCCTTGTGCCGTCTTTTTGTACAACTGCCCGTCGTCCGTACGAACAAATTGGGTCGCCAATCTTCGCAAGGCCTTCTTGGCCCTGTTTTCAGTTCCCGGGGGATATTCTCTCGTTGTCAAGTAGGTTAGAATGGCTTAATACCAAGGTTCTGAGTCAGTTATCTCGATATCCTGGATGGCATGGATATAGGCCGGCTCGGACCGTCTTTCAACGCAGATTGGCATGCTAGTCAGATGCTCCGGGATATTTAGCAGGGATGCCAATTTGGAAAGTGCATCTGCGAATTGATTTTCTTCCCGAGGCAGATAGATATATTCCACCTTCTGGATTTTTTTCTCTAGAACCCTTACCCGTGCTTGGTAAGCCACGAGATTGGCGTTCCGAATTTTCCATTTTTGGAGCGCTTGATTGATGACCAATGATGAGTCACCGTGGACCCGGAGATTTGTTACTCCTAAATCAGCGGCAGCTTGCAACCCGTGAATGCATGCTTCATATTCGGCTGCGTTGTTGGTCATGTCAAAGTTCAATTTGATGGATAATGGGGTGTGTTCCCCTCGTGGTGAGATCAACAGAATTCCGACCCCAAATCCTCGGAAGTTGGATGCCTCATCAAAATACAAATCCCATGTTTCAGTATCGGTATGGAATATGTCTTCATCTGGAAAAGCCCAAGTATCAGTATGCCCTTCTTCAAATATCGGGCTATGGGCGAGGAACTCGGCTACTACCAGACCCTTGATGGCTTTTAATGATACAAACTTGAGGTCGAACTCAGCTAACATTAAAGTCCATCTGGACATCCTGCCGTTGAGGACGGGCTTCTCGAACAGGTACTTGATAGGATCCATTCTGGATAATACATGTACCTCGTGACTGAGCATGTAATGTCGGATCTTTTTAGTGGCCCAAACCAAAGCTAGGCACGTTTTCTCGAGCATTGAGTACTTGCATTCGTATTCTAGGAACTTTTTACTAATGTAGTAAATAGCCCGCTCTTCTGATTTGACGGTTTGGGCCAGCATAGCCCCCATCGCTGTCTCGGTTGTGGTTAGGTATAACGATAGAGGCAAACCGGGTTGAGGTGGCATTAACACCGGCGGAGCAGACAGAATCTCCTTGATTTTGTCAAAAGCCGTTTGACATTTATCGTCCCATAGCACCCGTTCTCCTATCTTCAATTTTTTGAAAATGGGCTCGCATACCATGGTTAACTTTGAAATAAACCGGCTGATGTATTGGACTTTCCCGAGAAACCCCCTTATTTCTTTTTCGGTCTTGGGTGGTTGCATCTCGGTGATGTCTTTGATTTTAGCTGGGTCGACCTCGATGCCGCGTTGGCTAACGATGTGGCCCAGTAACTTGCCCGACGTTACCCCGAAACTGCATTTTTGAGGGTTCAGTCTCATATTGTACTTACGCAGCCTGGTGAAGAATTATCTTAGAGGCGAAATGTGCCCGCCTCGGTCCTTGGACTAGACAATCATATTGTCCACGTAGACCTCTACTTCTTTGTGCATCATATCATGTAATAAAGTAGTGGCGGTTCGTTGATAAGTGGCCCCGGCGTTGATAAGCCCAAATGGCATAACGGTGTAGCAGTAAGTACCCCAAGGTGTAATGAAAGTGGTCTTACTCATATCCTCCTCTGCCATTTTGATTTGATTGTATCCGGCATACCCATCGATGAATGATAGAAGGGCATGATCGGCCGTGTTATCCACCAGTATATCGATGTGTGGTAACGGAAAATTGTCTTTTGGGCTGGCCTTGTTAAGGTCCCGGAAGACCACACATACTCGCACCTTGCTGTCCTTCTTGGGTACCGGCACGATGTTTACGACCCAGTCTGGATATTCAGACACTTGTATAAAGCCCGCTTTGAATTGCTTGTCGACTTCTTCATTGACTTTGAGGGACCATTCGGGCCTCATTTTTCGGAGCTTCTGTTTTACTGGCTTACACCCATCTTTGATGGGTATACGGTGTTCAGCTATTTCCCGATCTATTCCCGGCATGTCCTTGTTGGACCATGCGATGACGTCTTTGAACTCTTGGAGGAGATCTGCAAATTGTTTTCTCTCCTCGGGTTCTAAAGATAGGCCCAACTTAATCATCTGGGACTCTAAAGTGGTTCCCACGTTGACTCGGTTTCTTCAATTAACGGATCTCGGGATTCCCTTTGTTCGAGCTGCTCGATCAGATGCGGAGGCAAAGGTACCTGTTCGTCGGGTTTCTCGATGTCATTGCATATAAAATTTTTGAAATCGGAAGAATTTTGGAAATAAGACAAGTCGTAAGCAGAACGGTTTTCGTTATTATTATTAATGGTAAATTTGGAGAATAGCTCGAATAGAGCGGCCATCTGATTGTTGGTCAGTGGCGGGATTGGGAGTGCTCTCGGGATAGGCCCCGAGACTCCAGTGGCTAAAGGAAGAGGGGTTACAGATTGGACTCTAGCACCAGACCCTCTAGACTCGGACTCTGACTCCGACTTTGACTCCGACTCAGACTCAGACTCGGTATCCGGCATGTCACCCTCGCCGGTGGTTAGCTTGTAGACCCGTCCTTGGCTATCGGTCCACTTAATGATCTTCCTCCAGGCCCTTTTCCCGGTATCTGCCCCAACTTCGGAGATCAGCTTCGTTGGATCGAACCGGTTGCTGCGGAGGATCAGGTTGACCAGATCCTCTTTAGGAGCGGGGATGGCCTTGTCTTTTCCAAATAGGAGCCCCAGCACGGGCTCGGAGTTGTCGGCACCCTCTTTGGATTCTGCTTGGAGAAGGGTGAATATGTCATCAGGGATGAAATTGCTTTCCCGAGCCATTTTGGTATCGGGATATGTGATAGTGGGTTGGTAGAGGCCTACTTGAATAGCCCCGAATACAGGGGTGACGAAGTAGTCAGTTAACTTTGGGCTATAAGGGCCTAAATAAGTACCCTTGATGATGTTGGTGACCTTCTTAATACCGGCCCGGACCACGTTCTCTGGGGTTATAGCATACCCCAAGCCGAATTGTGATTCGCCATCGTTCAGGACTTCGATAATCTTCCCAGCTGGAAGATATGGCCTCGAGGTAGCCCCCGGCAGGTAGCCCAAGTTTTGTAACATCCAGTCGATGCTAGTGGTGAACTAAGCCCTGAAGAGATATTCCTCTTTGATCATACCCACGAAATCGAATCCCCGCGGTTCGGCTCGGCTTGTGGCATTGCAGCTAGCCACGGTCATGGGGGTCGCCTCCAATGTGATGATACCGTCTTTGTGTGGCATCTTGACTTTTCTGTGGAGGGTAGAGGTCACGGCCCTGACGGCATGGATCCAAGGCCTCCCGAGCAATAGGTTGAAGGACGAGGTGACATCAATCACCTGAAACTCCAATTCTTTTTCGATTGGGCTCGTTATTATTGCCAGCTTAACGGCCCCAGCAACCGGTTTTGGGCTTCCGTTAAAAGCCTGGATAGTCTGCGCCGTCGGGAGATAATCGGCATCAGTGATGCCGAGGGCTTTAGCGGTCCTTAGAGGTAGGACATTCACGGCGGATCCATCGTCAATTAGGGTCATCAAGAGGCACTTCCCTCGGCAAATTACCGTGATGTAGAGGGCCAGGTTATGGGCGGCCCCAAACGGTGGAAGATGGGACTCAGAGAAGGTGATGAGTGGGCCTTCTTCCTTGGACTTGCCCTTGAGATAGGGCATGATAGTGGCTACCATTTCAGCGGGGGTAACCTGTGAGTCGACCTTGATTTGATCGAGGGCCTTAGTTAGTGCCTCTCAATGTTCTTGCGAGCTAACTAGAAGTTGCCATATGGTCAAGTGAGCTCGAACCCTCTTCAATTGTTGGACCAAGGTCGTGTCGTTGCTTGGTTCGTCGAGGGTAGATTCCGTCCTGGCAGGTTCAGTGACGGTTGTTGAAGTAGAGCGTCCGGCGGTGGCGAGGTGGTTGGTAGCTAGGGCCTTGGACTTAGCCTTTCAGACCTCTTCACTGGTGATGGGGACAACTTCCCCTTTGGCTAGGTACACATCCTCCTCGTCATCGAACCATATCCCGTTAATTTGTGGGGTATAGGGGGAGATGAGGTGTGAGCAGTCGATTACCTCACCGGTGAATATAGCATGGGCACTGAACGGGTTTTCTTTGTTACTCGGCTTGTCTCCGGGTAACGGGATCTTCCCACTCTTAATCAGATCTTGGATCAGATGTTTCAGTTTCCAGCATTTTTCCGTGTCATGCCCGTTAACTCGATGATACTGGCAGTAAGCTTGGGCATTGTAGCTTTTGGACCTCTTTTCTACGGGAACTTCTGGAGTCGGGCCTATTGGTTGGATAAGACCCTTCGAAGATAGCCTTTGTAAGGCATAGGTATAGGTAGTCCCTATATCCGTGAATACCCGATTTGCTGTATTCTTTTTGGATGAGGTGTCCAGCAGATTGACCTCATCGAAGATGCTGCGAGTTGCAGCTGCAGGCGTGGGCTTGCTCGAAGATGAACTAGGCCCTTGGTATCCTTTGATAGAGGCCTTAGTCAGGCTCTCTAACCTTAAGTCGTCCTCGATCCTTGTGCCCATTTCAGTAATGGCGGCAAAAATGGGGATGATGGCATACCGGAGATGGACCCGGTAGGATGGGAGGAGATTCTTGACAAAAGCCTCCACTAGCACCTTCTCGCTGGGCTTATCAACCAGCTTCACACTTTCGGCCCACCATCTCTGGAGATACTTGGTGAACCCTTATTTGGGCTCCTGGGCCATCACTTCCAGAGTACGCATTGTAGTCTGGATCTCGGTATTATCAGTGTAATTCCGAGCGAATTCAGTAGCCACATCGTCCCAAGTCTTGTATTTCTTGAAATCGAGCCTGTAGTACCAGGCCTTGGGGTGCTTCTCGAGAAAGGAAGAAAATAAGTGCTTAAACATGGTAAATTTCACCCCTTTGACCGCCATGAATTCTTTGAAGGCCCGGATGTGGTGGACCGGGTCTTCGGTACCCTCAAACATCGGAATTCCCGTAAGGTTGAGGTTAGCAGGTAGGTCGTCATTCAGAGGTGAGTAGGAGCGAGCATTTTCGGTGTGGATCGAGTTGTTGGTTGACAGGTGGACCTGATCTTCAAGCTTGCGAACAACGCCGATTAACTCGGCTATAGGCCCAGTGGGCTCGGATCAGCGGGAGTACCTTTCTTCACAGCAGTCAGACGAGTGGCCAGGGAGGTCTGGTCAGTCTGGATGGCAGTCAATTGAGTTTCGATCTTGGCTAGCGCGGCTTTCAAGTCGTCCAACTTGCGTTGATATCTGGTCTCGGGTGGCCTGTCTGTAAGAACACCGCGTAATCAGAAACTAGCCCAAATCCCAGAATAGAAAGTACATCCCAAACAAGACTGAAAAGGGTAATGACTCAGAAAAGACACCTAGACGGGTGACTTGTGAAAGGTGGGCCTTCCTTAGGAATCGGCGGGTGGGCCGAGTCCTGTTCGAAGGAAGGTTCACGTGAGACATCCCCAGACTTTGGACTCGATTGTGTAAACGGGCTCTCCTTTGTAGGAGTATGTCCTACGTAGGTGGGCCTTGCCTTAGTCTAATAAGGCGGACTGGGATAGGGAAGAAACTCGTGATGTAGGATCGACAGAGTTTCGACGCTAGAGACTTCGACGACTTAAGACACGACCCGACACTGCTAAATACGGGAAGTTCTAAGAAGAGGAAAGTTTTGAAAAGGATTTTTATAAAAAGACCCTAAAAGAAAATAGAGGGGCCCGATTTTTCGAAAATCGGAAAAATGTATCGGCCCTCGGTTTTGAAGGTTCGAAAATATTTTCGAGTTTTGAAATGGGCAAAATACCAGCTAGAAATAGGCTATTTTGAGTAAAATCATAAGTCCTAAATTCGGTATATGTCCCGGGTTTTGAAATTGGATATCTTGAAAAAAATGTATTTTTTGAAAAGTTGACGGTTTTTGAAAACGACACGGAAACCAAGTAGCATATAGTCACGCAAGAATTATAACGACGCCATGTATGCTTTACACTAAGTCTCGGTCGGTCTATAAAGGGTCTATACCAGTGCACATAGTCTAGACGTTGATCGGGACGGACTTTCTAAGTCGAGTTGAGATTAGAACATGCCGCGAAACCCACTCGAATCGACTATGGACACCTTCGACATATCCATATTGGAGTACATCACGGTATAGTGGGACGTCGGTCGCGAGTACCGGCCCGAGAAAATATGGGTTATGCATAAACCGTAAAACTAAAAAGCATATTGTACAAGTCAAACGATTTCTATTCGAGTCTCACCCTGAGGATGCCGATGGTAAGTCACACATCAGTTAATCCCCAGCGTAGTCGCCAAATTGTGGACATGACATAGGTCCACCCCGACGCGGCCACACGCTTGTTTGGGGAGGCGAAAGAATCTCCATATGAGAATGGATCGAATTGAAATTTAAATCGAAGTGGAGTCGCCACCGAACTTTGTGGGAGTTCAGGCCCGTTCGAACCCACTCTATGTCGTAGTGGGCCATGCACGAAGTATGGCCCATTTCCGATGTCAGATTTTATTGGGTTCGTCCCTTTGCATTGCGATACCGATACCGTCACTACCGGTTATCGTGTATTGAATGACTCTCGTGCGCCAACGGTTTCGGACATCCGGAAGCCGAGGTTCTGAGTAAGGGATGAGGGTACGTGTTAGGAAGCCCACTAAGGACACCCAACCCCGCCCACACATTAGCGGCCTCTACTAAGATATCGAATGACTTTTGAATACGCGCATTAGTTGAACGATGAAAATGCTTATGCAAACATTATTTTCCCTAAACATGCGAGAAATTGAAAGGGTTTCTATGTCAATTTAATGCAACTAATTCTAACGTTGAATTTGAATTTTAGCATGTGGGTTCATTTTAGTACAATAAAATAAACAAAGTAAATAAAAAAAAACGTTTAGTAACGGTATAACGATAATAACGGTTTGCAAAGATGTAGAATGTTATGGAATGATATAAATAAGATGATGCAAAATTTTGGAAAGTAGTATCTCACGTGATAGATTTGACACGTGTTGACCTAAGTCATAAGAAAATATTATCGAGATAAGAAAAAGCGATGTGGGACTCACGGTATTGTTGTGATAAGGGGCCACTCGACCGAGTCATTGGAGAACTCGGCCGAGTGGACCTCTGAAAAGGCTTTTGTCCCGAATATTAGACTCTACTCGATCGAGTTACTGGCAAACTCAACCGAGTACACAGCCACTCGATCGAGTCATTGCGAGACTCGGCCGAGTGGAGGTCGAAAAAGCATTCTGTCTCGGTTTTTGGGGTGCCACTCGATCGAGTGTGCTAGGCACTCGACCGAGTGCCCCCTGTACGAACTAGGGTTCGTTTGCGATTTTGTTAATTTGATAATTCTACCGAATAGGGCATAAATATTGTACGATTTATGCTCGATTCGGATTTTCATAAATCGTTGATTTTGTCGAATCGGGTATAAATATTATGGGATTTATACTCGATTCTAATTTAGAATACTCGTCGTATCCCATATTCGATTATTGAATCGATATGAAATATTAGAGCGAGATAAAAAAAAAGGATTGTTATAAGTCGTTTTAAGTTAACCAAAACGATATAAATTCCCTCCGCATTTATAGTGTCGTATTAATTCTCGCGAATTGTTTGACATCTATTTTAGCATCAACGAGAAATCGTGCTAATTAACTTTTTGACCAAATCGTTAGATTCAACATCCAATTACTAAATTGGTATCGAATCTAATGGATTGACACTTTACTTGAATTGAAAGACTTGATTCCCTCAGCTTTCCCAACATCGTAATGAATCCCTAGGGATTATGTGATGTCGGGTCGGCGTCAACGGGTTTCGACCCTAAAGAAAAGTACTTGTTTTGAAAATAGTTTGCAATTGATGGAATATGCGATTAATGATAATAATGCGAGAAAAGATAGAAAAAAACTATTGTTTAAGTTAACTTGCTTCAATAATCAAATGCTAGGAGTGTCGGGATAAGCGACCGGCAACGCTGGGTGCAATACCCTTGTATATTCGGGTTTTCTTATTCCGACATCCTTCTCATTCGACACAAATTTACAAGCATTTTAATGTGTTTTAATACTAGTAATTTTTAGCGATTTTATAGATGCAACAAAATAAAAAAAACGACGACGGACGACGACACAGACGACGACACGAGGAAGAGAAGGAGGAAAAGGGAAGAACGGGGTTATTGCACCCTCAACCTACATGTTCTTGTTCTCGGACGGGACTCGTTAGATGTGACTTGCACGTGAGTATCGAGTATGTAGGCTAGGTTATGGTGATTAGGGTTTGGATCCTAGATGCATGCTAGGGTTAGGGTTTGAGTGTAGTATAGGTTAGGGTTTCTGAAAGATTGAAAAAAAGGTCTGTAAAAGTGTGTTGCATGGGGGTGTTTATATAGGCGTGGCTATTTACCTCCGCCTAGGGTTACTCGACCGAGTAGCCCCTTGACTCGGTCAAGTGGCCCAGTCAAAACGCAGTCGGGCTTGAATGAGGGCCCACTCGATCGAGTGGGCTGAGCACTCGATCGAGTGGGTCAGCTGGGTTCCACGGGTCCGGTTTTTGGACCGTGGTTTGGAAATTTTATGGGCTTTGCATCTTGTGGCTGTTTTTTATGTGTCTCGGAAATGACTTTGACCGGGATTGACCCAATCGTTAAAAGTCGGTTTTATTTCCGGTGTAGGTTTTGGCCCAAATTAGCCTTATTTGATTGGAAACGACCCACTGGGCCTGAATTTGAGGTTGGTTTTGTGATATTTGTACTCCGTAAGTGCAGCCAACAACCAATGGTTTAGAACCCATATCCGAGCGCGTAGAAACACGTTAGCGTCCGATCATCATCAGGTGTTTTTTGGAAACTGTTGTAGACACCTGGCAGTCAAAATGTTGGTGTCTACACCGGTCGCCCATTTTTAAAATGGGCGTATGTAGACACCCACATTTTGACCGCTAGGTGTCTATAGCAGTTTCCAAAAAAACACCCGATGATGATCGGACGTAAACATGTCTTAATACACTCGATTTTCGGACTCGGAATCAATATTAGTTGGCACGAGCTTTTAGCGGATTAAAAATCTCACAAAACAGACGTCAAATCCGGGCCCAGTGGGTCGTTTCCAGTCAAATGAGACTAATTTGGGTCAAAACCGACACCAAGGGCAAAACCGTCTTTTAACGACCGAGTCAAACCCCGGTCAAAGACATTTCCGAGGCGGAAAAATCTGTCACGCCACTTCAAAAATCTGACTCGAAGTCAAATACTACACAAATATTAGCTACAAAGTAGGAATCGTTTCCCATCCAAAGTCGGAATTCTACTCCATCTAAACCGGATGTTTCTTCCCTTACAAGTAACCTTTTCCTATCCAAAGATGGAATCCCACTTCATTCCAACCGGTTGTTTTCTTCCTTTGCAAGATATCAATCTCCTATCCCAAGTCGGTATTTCATCCTATAAATATCGTGCCCTTGCACACACAATTCATCAACAACATCAACAATTCACAACACAACAATTCCAATCCCGACATACACAAATTACAACTCGGAATTCCAGCAATACTAGGCATATTATATTCCGATCTTTCCTCTAGAAATCCTATAGGATTCCCGACAAAATACAAACCCGAAATTCTAGGCAATTTTAGGCAAACCATATACAAACTCGAGAGCAAAATTCGTCAAATCCCCTCCCTAACCATACACACCATAACTCACCTATATACATCTTAACACTCCCGCGCCTAGGCCGCTATTACGAGTCCGTTTTCGAGATAATTAAGCATGTAGGTTGAGGGTGTTACAAATCCCGACTTCTCCCTTTTCTTCTCTTTTTCTCGTCCGTCCGTCTTTTTATGCGGGTCGTCGTCGCGTCTTTTTTTATTTCTTTTCATCGTTTCTAATACCGGTAGTATCGCAACTATCTAATTTTTTTATACAAAAACGGTCATTCTTAAAATATGATACCGACTCTATAGTCGAATATCGTATCTACAAGAATTAAATTAATCTCGTTGATGCTAAGACAATCGTCACATAGTCCTAAAAACGAAATATGACGATTTCGACGCGGAGAGAATCTACATTGTTTTTTTAGTTCGATTCTCAAACAATTTACAAAACATCTTTTCTAAAAAATCGCTCCGAATATTCGATATTGATTCCATAATCAAGTGTCGAATATGACGAGTATCGCAAATTCAAGTCGAGTAAAAATCGCATTATATTTTTACGCGGCTTGACAAAATTGTCAATCTTTTCAAAAACAATTTTGAGAGCAAAAACAAACCGGACAGCAGTCCGTACAGGGGGCACTCAATCGAGTGGCACCCCAAAAAACCGAGGCAGAAACCTTTTTTCGAGACCACTCGATCGAGTCCCTCAATGACTCGACCGAGTGGCTCCTGGTCTAGCAAAACAGGGAGCTTTTTTAGCATATTTCGAGTCTCGATAAATATTTTTATGACTTCGGTCAACACGTGTCAAGTCTATCACGTGATTCATCTTTTCAAAATCATGCATCGCGTCATATTTGCATCGTTTATTCAATTTACAAATCGTTACTAACTCGTTTGTTCTTTGTCTTTGTATCTTATTATTCGTTGTATTGTTTTATTGTACTAAAACGAACCTCGCATGCTAAATACAACTTTGACGTTAATTTTAGCTGCATTAAATCGACCTAGCAACCCATTCGAATTCTCGCATGTTTAGTCGAAAACAATGTTTTCATGTCATTCATCGTATTACTAACGCGCGTATTTCAAAATCAAATGATATCTTAGTAGAGGCCGCTAATGTGCGGGCGGGGTTGGGTGTTCTTTGTGAACTTCCCGACACGTACCCTCACCCCTTACTCCGAACATCAGTTTCCGGATGTCCGAAACCGTTGGCGCACGAGAGTCATTCAATACACGGTATCTGATAATGTCGGTATCGGTATCAAAATGCAAAAGGACAAACCCAATAAACTCTAAAATCGGAATGGGTCGTATTTTGTACACGGCCCACTACGACATAGAGTGGGTTCGAACGGGCCCGAACTCCCACAAAGTTCGGTGGCGACTCCAACTTCGATTTAAATTTCAATTCAACCCATCTCATATGGAGATTCATTCGCCTCCCCAAACCCGCGCGTGGCCGCGTCGGGGTGGACCTATGTCATGTCCAAAGCGTCTACTATTGGACGCCAAGAAAATGGGCGTCTGACAGCGGACGCCATAGGTGGCGTCTGAATGTGGACGCCAGTTACCCCTGGATGGCGTCCACAGTCAGACGCCATGAGCTTTACGTTAGCGTCCGACTGTGGACGCCATCCAGGGGTAACTGGCGTCCACAGTCAGACGGCATGTCCCCTAAATAGCTGCCAATTTTGGTCGATTTTAGCTTCCCCTAGCGTCTGGCATGGCGTTCGTTATTGGACGCCATTTATGCTGACATGCTGTTGCATGGCCGTAAACATGCGTTCAATGTCTAGCCAAAACTTGCAAAATAAACCACATCCACAACTCTCATCCAACCACAACTGTCGACTATCCACAATACCTCAACCTCATTCACTCTCAATCAACCAAAACACTTCATCTGTCGACTCATTTATGCTGTAAAAACATTCATATAAAAAAGATTTAACATACGGTTGGAAGGTACACAAATCTAAACTAGTTCAAAGATACATAATCCATAAATAAAGTTACAACAACAACAACAAAATAAAACAATCAGCTAACTGTGAAGCTAGCTGAAGCACCAGAGTTACCGCCATCCCCGTTAAAGGGGTCTCTGTCGTCTGGAGGGAGTGGGGGAGGACCTTGGTTGCATCTCTCAAACATGGCCATCTGTTCCTGCATTTTCTTTATGTGCTCCTGTTGTTCCTTTAGTTGTTGTTGCTGCTGTGTCAGCTGTTTCTTCATGGCCTCCTTTTCCGGGTCGGGCTGCTGAGATCTGGTCGGCGTGTACTCCATCTGTGTAGAGGTGCCGAGACGCGGTGGGGGAGGTGTGAAATAGATACCGTGTGCATTTCCAACACCGTACACACTTCCTTTCTTGTACCCCGAGACGACCTTGAAAAAAGTCTGATTCAGGTCGACTTCCTCAGCATCAGGAGCAGTCTCGAGGTTCGCTAGCTCTTCTTGGTAGGCATCCTGCGTACACAACAGCGATTTCAATTCAAGTTATTATTAGATGAAATCATTAAAGATATTTATCTACCACCTAAAGTATAGACAAAGTTGATTTATTTAAAAAAGTTAGTACTCACCCAGATTGCATGATCCTTCCTCGTCATAAAAGTAGTCCCTTTATGGTCGGTCTTCCCGTGCATGTCCAAGAATATCTCCGCCGCGGTTGGCACCCTCCCGAGTTCAGCTTGTAGCTATTAAATGAGTACGAACGTTAGGCGAATATAAATTATGCGAACATAGTTTACGATTATTCAAGAAAGAGTACGATATTAGTAGAAATCATACCCTCTTGGCACGACGCAACGAAGACTGAGAACCCCGATGATGTGTCGAGTTTGCCTTTCCCTCATGTTCACAGTTTGACAATTTGTTTCTCTGTGCCCTCTCAGACCTGACCTTGAAGTCCGCGTAGTCGTGGTACATAACCCACCTCTCCAACGCTTCCCCTGAAATATGACGACACTATTATATTATTTAATACAGTAAACGATTGAAGTTAGATTGTTTGTTACAATTGATAACTATAAAAAAAACTACACCTTTAAGGTCTTTGAGCGCAGTCCCCCGGGTGTGGCGTTTGTTCATTACGTCAGCGAAACGTCGTGTGCAAGTCTCGTTATACCGCTTCCACACCCTTCCTTCTAACTTCTGCTTCCAAGCGAACTTCAACTACACAATCAAGGCGGATTATTAATAGGGAGCAAAAATATTTGCAAAGTCTACATTATAAATTAAAAACTCGGTAACAAAAACAATCAATGTACCCGGAAGTTTTTGAACCATCACTCCCGTAACTCCATCGGCACTTGAGTCCAGCAGGCATACTCCTGCCTTCTGTCGGCCATGTAGCTGGCAGTACAAGCCTTTGGTGACCTGCCCATGCAGAAACCTGCACCGAGTCGAGAAGCACATATATGTACAAAATCTTACAAGATGTAGTTCAAAAATTCATATGTTACAAAAGAATCGACATGTTAGATTATATTACCATACGCGACCAGGTTTGATAATCACCCGACCGTTCTCGTCCTTCTCCAGCTCCTCCTCCTGCCCTTGTTGCTGCTCCTCCTGATGCTCATCGTTCTGCTCCGGTCCCGTTTCGGGGACACGTTTCTCCTCCTCCTGCTGCGTGGTGGATGTCTGAACAGACCTACTACCCCCACCACGTCTCCTGGTCGATCTACCGTCTGCCATTATCTTAACCTTGCAACAAATTAAACAATGTTAACAACAATTAGCAATTACAATCTAACTTGATTGAAATAATGTACCAAATAAGTAACACAATGATCAATATAACCTACTACAACAACTCTAGTAGTCATCTTCCCTGTCGTTATTGTCTTCAGCCTCGTCCTCCTCAGTCTGATCCTCCTCCTCCGTCTCCTCGCCCTCCACTTGATCGTCCTCCTAATTCTCTTCATCGTGTCCGTCATCCTCCTCAAGGATCTCCGGAACATCCCTAACCATGTAATCTTCTTGTCCATCATCATCATCATCCTCAAAATCTTCCTCTGCTCCTTCATTCTGATCTTGTTCGGAGAATATGGTCTCTTCAATAGGAGATAAGCGTGTACCACTTGAAGCCGCATCTTTCTGGTACAGACAACTGTCTATTTGCCCCCGTGGTTTAGTCGTAAAGACTGCCCACCATTGACTATGATTTCTGTCATTTTTCGTGTAAGGAGAAGGAGCAAAGCAGACTTGCTTCGCCTGATGCGCGAGTATGAACGGATCGTACGTAGGATATTTCCTGGTGTGATTAACTTCCACAATCTTGTAACGTTCATGCACTCGGGTCCCGTTCAAGGAGCTATCTTTCCACTCACATTTGAATACCACAGCTCTATACCCCCGTTCTTTGCCAGCATAACACAACTCGAAAATATCCTCCAAAATACCATAGTACTCATCACCATCAAGAGATGTCACACTCACACCAAAATTGCATCTAGCCTTGTTCTTCCCGTAGTTGAATGTGTGAAAATTGAACCCATTCATCGAGTACCGGTTCCAGGTTTTAACCGCTCGCACTGGACCGTATCCCAAACTTCTAACCAAATCATCACGTATGTCTAAGGCAACTACGTGATCCTTGAACCACTTAGGAAAATGTTCGTCATGCTTACTCCAAACGTCATCAGCGTTCACGTCAGGGTTTGCAGCGACATATTCAGTTACAAATTGCTTCTCATAAGGCTCTAAGATCTCACAATTAGAGAGTACGTACAGGTGCGCTCGGTTTTACTCTTTCTCATCTAGCGTCCTAGAACCCTCAACGAATGAAGTTCCTTCATCGTCATTCTTTTTAAAAAACTCGAGTATAGTAGGATCAATGGACACCGAATGTTCTAGGTTCAGGTTCTTGGTTTTTGTTTGGACATCTTTCTCGAAGTAGAGGGAGCAGAAGTTTGCAATCTCTTCTGTCAAATATGCATTACAAATAGAACCCTCTACCCTAGCCTTGTTACCAAATTTCTTCTTCAAATGATTGAGGAACCTAAATAAACAAGTTATGTATTTCAATTAATAAAAATTAGCTATGTTTAAATTAAATTTATAAATGAAGTTACTAAAATTTATGTACCTTTCAAATGGGTACATCCATCTATACTGGACAGGTCCTCCAACCTTAGCCTCGTAGGGCAAGTGGACATGTAGATGCTCCATGGAATTAAAAAACGACGGTGGGAAGATCATCTCAAGTTTGCATAGTATCTGTGGAATTTGATCCTCCAGCCGAGTCATGTCCTCAATTGATACTGTAGAAGAACACAAATCTCAGAAGAACTGAGATATCTCAGTTATAAAATTCCACACCGTCGGTGGCAAAAGTTGCTTTAGTGATACCGGAAGCAACCTCTCCATGAAGACGTGGCAGTCATGACTCTTCAACCCTTGCAGCTTTAGGTTCTTAAGATGGACACAACGTTTGAAGTTGGAGGCGTACCCATCAGGAAACTTCAACTTCTCTACCCACTCCAACAACGCCTTTCTCTGAGCCTTGTCAAGGGTGAACAAGGCTCTCGGTTTGGACCCATCCCATTTTATGTGCAGTTGAGGATGGTCACACAAATTCTTTACATCTCGCCGGGAGCCTGTAGTGTCACAACTCTTCCCCTCCACATCCATCACAATGTGAATCAACTGCTCGAAAAAGTTTTTCTCTATGTGGCATCACATCTAAATTGTGACGAAGTAACAAAGTCCTCCAATATGGTAGGTCAAAAAATATGCTATGTTTAAACCAACAAATTTTCAACTTTTTGAGGTCTTTGAACGCCTACTTGGTTCCGTCAACAGTGGATGGGTAATCGAAAATCAACTCCCATATTTCATCTCCAAGGAGTCGATCAGGTGCATCGTCAAGCACAACCTCACCCTTCTTGAATGCCTTCTTATTCTTTCTATATGGATGACCTTCTGGTAGGAACTGCCTATAACAGTCAAACCAACTTATTTTACTAGAATTTGGAAGATAAAAAGCTTTGCTCTCATCCATACAACACGGACATGCTTTCTGACCCGCAATAGACCACCCCGAGAGCATACCGTACGCGGGAAAGTCGTTTATAGTCCACAACAGAGCTGCTTTCAATTGAAAGTTTTGTCTCAGAGAGACATCATAAGTTTTCACCCCTACCTCCCACAGTTGTTTCAATTCCTCAATAACAGGTTGCAAGTAAACATCCAAATGATTATTCGGGTTTTTGGGTCCAAGCACAATAAGAGATAGGAAGATGAAAGGCTGCTTCAAACACAACCAAGGAGGTAGGTTATAAGGTGTGATCATCACAGGCCAGCAAGAGTACGACTTACCAAATTGGCCGAAAGGTGCAAATCCATCGGTACACAACCCAAGCCTTACATTTCGGGGTTCTAACGCAAAGTGGGGATGTAGTCTATCGAAACGCTTCCACTCCTCACCGTCACTCGGATGACACATCTTCCCAGGTACCCTAATGTCCTCCTTTTGCCACCTCATTTGCTCCGCTATGGTTTTTGTGGCATACAATTTTTGAAGCCTAGGTGCAATAGGGAAGTACGTAAGCTGACTTATTGGGATCGGTTTCTTACCCCTAACACCGTTTTTCCCTTTTCTACCCCTCAAAACAATATCCCCCTCAACCGTCTTATACCTACCCTTACCACATCTCCTACATTCATCAAGCATCACATCGTCCTTCCAAAATAACATGCATCCATCTGGACAAGCATCAATCTTTTGATGCGGGAGTTGAAGGCCCTTCACAACCTTTTTGGTTGTGTAGAAAGTTTGGGTCATGATATTGTCTTTTGGGATAACTCTCTCTAGCAAGGCAGCAATGCCATCGACACAAGCAAAGGGTAGGTTGAACTCACATTTAAGGCTAACTACCATAGATGCGATTCTAACAAAGTCACATCGCACCCTCCGTATAACGGTTTCTCCGAAGCATTCAACATGTCAAAAAACGCCTTTGCTTATGGGTTAGGTGAGTCTTGTGGGTTGGGTGAGTCTCATGGGTTAGGTGAGTCGTCATTCCCATATGTGTTCTCGTTGTTAAACAAGTTGCACTCCACAACGTCAACTATCATACCTCTCAACCACCCTGTCCCCTCATTTTGATGGTTTTCGGGTTCCTCAGACTGAGATGGCTCACCATGACAAATCCAATTATAATAATCGGATGAAAAACCATTATAGATGACATGTTCCTTAACTACAAGGACCTCAAAAAATTTTAGGTTCTTGCATTTAGTACACGGACACCTAACCTCCCCCCTCGATGCATAGTATACTGACTTTTTAGCGACCTCGACAAATGAGTCAACACCCCTCAAAAATTCGACGGTGGGACGCCTCTTCTTATCAAGTCTTCCCTCATACATCCATTTCGTTCAATTCTCTTCATTTTCTATGTTCAAAAAATATATATAACAAATTAAAGTTTAATTTCCCTAACTTAATTTAGAACTTACTAAAGAAAAATTTAATCACCATTTAACTTGAACTTAATTTCTCTAACTTAATTTACATAACTGAGTTTCCACAATTTAATCCCAATTTACGAAAACCCTAGCTAATTTATCAATTATTTAATCCCAATTTAACCAAACAAAACACAAAAAATCATGGCTTAGGTCAGACAGAAAACAGCTTAAACAGGTCAAATAAGGTCAAAGTTTCGGATACAGATATCAAAACTTCGAAAGCACCGCTAACACCTATTTACAACCCCGATCACGATGGAAGTAGTTTCGGGAAAATCCGGCATTATTACGACACCTTTTGGTCCGTCCTAAGTCACACAAAACCTCACGGAAGGCCCTAGAGGTCATTCTAGCTCAATTCAACCAAATTCATCAAACCCTAATAAAAATTGTGAAGGGCAAAACTAATCTACCTAATCGAATTTGGACTAAACTAATCAACCTAATCGAAATTTAGACTTAAATAACTAGCAAACTACCAATAAATAACGATAACAATAAAAAATAAGAACTAATTATAATGAATAAGTGTGGACATGACATAGGTCCACCCCGACGCGGCCACGCGCGGGTTTGGGGAGGCGAATGAATCTCCATGAGATGGTCAAATGGAAATTTAAATCGAAGTCGGAGTCGCCACCGAATTTTATGGTTATTCGGAACCGTTCGAGCCCACTCTATGTCGTAGTGGGCCGTATACAAAATACGGCCCATTTCCGATGTCAGAGTTTATTGGGCTCGTCCCTTTGCATATCGATACAGATGCCGACTTGAGCGGTTAATCGTATATTGAATGACTCTCGTTGCCAATGGTTTCGGACATCCGGAAACCACGGTTCTGAGTAAGGGGTGAGGGTACGTGTTGGAAAGTTCACTAAGAACACCCAACCCCGCCCGCACATTAGCGGCCTCTACTAGGATATCGTTTGATTTTTGAATACGCGTGTTAGTAATACGATGAATGATATGCAAACATTGTTTTCCTAAACATGCGAGGAATTTAATGGGTTGCTAAGTCGTTTTAATGCAACTAAAATTAACGTCAAAGTTGTTTTAGCATGTGAGATTCGTTTTAGTATAATAAAACAAATGATGAAAAAGATATGAATTTGCTACAAAAGATGAACAAACGAGTTAGTATCGATTTGTAAATAATAATATAGCAAATAAATATACGAGATCGAGAAAATAAATATTAATCGAAATCTGAAAAATATCGTTAAAACGCTGTTTTGTATAAAAAACGAAGTTCGAAAAATAATAAAAAAACGAGAAAAAGGGGCGTCGAGGCAGCCGGCCGCGCGGCTCGCCCGGGATGCCGACGAGTCGCGTGTCGGTCTGATTTTTGAAGACGGTTTTTGAAAACTCGATGTTTTTATTAAACCGCGTATGAATATTGCACAATTCGTACTCGATTCAATATTTTCGATATTCGTTATATTTGATAATTAACTACGAAATTAATATCAAATATTCCGAATAGCTTTAGAAAAGATATAAGTTTTAAGATTGTTTCGTAGAAGAATAAAATAAAACGAACGAAAAAGCTAAAAAAAACGTCTCGGATTTCAGGCCCGTGCGCGAGTCGCCTGGGCATGGCGCGACTCGCATGCGGGTCTGTCCGGTTTTTTATTTTTTGTTCGAAATTGCTAATTTTGATAAATCGCGTACAAAATATGAATTAATTTGTACTCGATTTATGTTTTCGATATTCGTCGTACCCGATATTCGATTATGAAATCGATATCGAGTATTCGGAACGAATTAAAAAAAAGGTTTTGTAAAAACAAGTTTGAACGAAAAAAAGATGTAACGATTTTTAATATCGTCGAGATTTAATTTAATTCTTTTCGATACAATATTCGATTATAGAGAATCGATATCATATTTTTAAGAATGTTGTTATATGAAAGTAGTTTGTAATAATATCGATATTAGAAAATAAAATAAAAAAATTGACGAATGACCCGTAATAAAAAAAACGAACGACGAGGAGGAGAAGGGAAGAAGAAGAGAAATCGGGTTTTGTTACACCCTCAACCTACATGCTTCTGTTTACTCGGATCGGGGCTCGTCGGGACGTGGCTTGGGCACAAGAGCGTCGAGTAGATGTCGGTGAGTTATGGTGGTTCGGTTTGGTCGTGAAGGGTGTCGGGTATAGGGCCGGATTTCCTTCGGGTTTTGGACGAGATATCGGTTCCTCGGTGCCTAGTTTTTATGCTTGTATGAATGTGTGTGTACGGATGTCGATTTCTATATTTGATGTTATGAGTGTATGAGAATAATGGATGTTGTAGATGCTAATTGATGTTTTTTCATGAATATTTTCTGAGTTGTGCAAGGGGCTATTTATAGGGATATTCCCGACCTTGGCTAGGAGAGTTTGAACTACCGCTTGGGATAGGAAATGTAGAAGTTGTAAGGCATGAGAATTCCTCTTTCTTTTCAAGGAAGAAAGGGAACACGGCTGGAATATGCTGTTCGGCCGAGTGTTTGCACTCAGTCGGGTGTCTGAATCGGTTTTCGGATAGGATTCCTACTTGAGATCGAATTCCATCCTTAAACGGATTTGTTTAATATTTTGTGAAGCTGATTTTTTGTAGGATTGGAGTATGAATCAGCCGTGTGAGGTGTCACGGCTGACTCACGTGTCTCGGGAAAATCTTTGACCGGGTTTTGACTCGGTCGCTAAAAAGACGGTTTTACCCCTGGTGTCGGAATCGACCCAAACTAGTCTTATTTGACTCGAAACGACCCACTGGGCCTGATTTTGAGGTTGGTTTTGTGAGATATATACTCCATAATGAGCCCAAGCCAAATGCCAATGATTTTGAGCCCGTTTCTGAGTATTTAAAGCACGTTTGCGTCCGATCATCATCGGGTGTTTGTCGGAAACTGCTATAGACACCTGGCGGTCAAAATGTGGGTGTCTACAGAGCCCCCACTCTGACTGAGGCTTGGACAAGGCGAAAGTCGGAGTAGCTACCAGGCCCAAAGATTAAGACCTGGCAGACTTCCGGTCGGGTCTTTTAAGGTCCATTAGACCTGCGTGGAGGGCCCGCCGGCCAGAGACTAGAAATGTACCTGAGTTGACGATGATAACTCCGTGGGGGAATCGGACTTGTCGTATAAGACTATGCCGCTGGGGAGTTATGTGAATTGCGCGGTCTTGAATTGTACCTGTATAAGTTACATAAAATTTTGCATGCAACATGTAGGTGAAACAAATATGACTCGCGCTGGGGAGAAAAAATGATTTTTGCTTAGTTTTGAAATGATTTTTGCTTAGTTTTGAAATCGAAGTCCTGAAAGCAGCTCACGTGCTAGGAAATAGGTTTTCAAAACTGAAATGGGTAGAAAAGAAATTTGCAATTTAAATAGACCGAAATTTGACCTTGTCGAAAAGGGTTTTCTCAAATGGCTAAGTTTTGCAGATTTTAAAAAATGAGAATTTGAAGGGAGAGACCTATCGACAGACTCGACGCTGGGCGTGACCGGAGGAGTTGACAGACACGACTGGACTCTCGAGGGGTTGGACCGTGACTCGGTAGGGGGGTGGGCCACCTAACAAGACTCTTAAGTTGCGCTATTCCGTAGCCTAGGCGAGTGGCAACATATATGGTCGAACATCGAAGTGGGATAGATATGCTATACGGGGATTTCAATAGTCTGTAATGAGACTCTTTTGGCATGACAGGACTATTAGCAGTAGCAATGCCGTAGTCTAGTGCTCTTCTGGATTTTTGATTTTTGGGTACATTTCCAAAGTGGGTATTGCCTCGAGTCCTGACAGATTCTTGTCTTCGACTGAGCCGAGTACTAGGACACACTATAGAAAGGTGGCTAGATTTTTTGTTGGATTTTGTGAGTGGATGGAGGTTTTCTGCCTAAGAGAAGCCCCCAGGACGACAAAGATAGCTGTTGAGAACATGACGGTGTCGTGACCGGAATGATGGTGCTTTTTGAATTTGTGTCAGTGTGAGTGGTTGTGCCTTTGTTGAAAGGCTGCCTACGTATTCACGTGTGGTGAAATCAAACCAAGCCGTAGTTCAGTGGATTGAAAGATATATTATGGTGCTTAGTCTAATAGGACTTTGTGTGTAACTAGCCATAGCAATGGTGTAGGCTAGGTGCATTCCCAATGATGTCTTGATCAAAGGGCTAGAATGGTTAGGATATTGATCCTGTGACTGTGAGCGTTCTCCGGGATAGCCCCCAGAGGTGGTGTGCACTATTTGGGCATGTTCTATGCCGACTGCAAGTTAAATTCCCGTGTTTGGGGTTGGTAACTGGTTTGAATGAGAAGAATTGGGATGGGATTTTAACGAGTTCTGCTCTCGGGGATATGATGAGTTTTGCTCTCGGGGATTTTAACGAGTTTTGCTCTCGGGGATTTTAACGAGTTTTGCTCTCATGGTTGTGTATGATTAAGTAAGGGATTTGACGAGTTTTGCTCTCAGGTCTTTGACGAGTTTTGATCTCGGGGTCTTTGACGAGTTTTGATCTCGGGTCTTTGACGAGTTTTGATCTCGGGTTTGCATATGGTGATTGTGAAGTCTGTTATGTAAAGGGGAAGTCGAGTAAAATGGCTCAAACTTTGATCGGGATATGTTTGATGATGCGGGATCTAGTTTCCATGTCTGGCCCTAATGGTTAGGGGTATCCTATGGAGCTTGAATCCTCAAAATTCCGGGCTGTCTTTAGCCTAGGTCTCGGGAAGGTCTTGAGGGTTGTAATGTGGGAAGGCTAAACGTGGTGTTAGCTGACCAGCTTGATTGTTTCTCCCTTATTGAATGGTATGAGTATTGATCTTGAGTGGACCGTTGACCACGGTTATGGGCATTTGAATATTTGTTGGTTGACCTCTTAGCCCCGGTCATGGGATCTTCATTTGTGTTGACCGTTCTGGTCGTGGATGCTCTTTTTTTATGATGGCCTGCTTTTTTGTTTTGGCCTTTTGCTTTTTTTTTCCTTGGACTTTCGATTTTTTTTTTGTCCAGTTTTTTTTTTTTTTTTTTTTCTGTTGGTCAGACTAACACCTACGGTAGGGATTGGTAGTCTTATTGGATGGGTGTTTATTGTGGGAAATGGGCTTGCCTCCCGTCTTGAACCCAAACTAGGAGACTACCTAGATTTGTCATAGGATTCGACACCGCTCCTGCTAAGGGTAGTTTTGTGGCTTTCTATGTCAGACATGGAACAGGTAAAGGAAAACACGGGTCTCGATTTCCTGCAGTCATTATAGATGTGCCTGTAATAGTCACGTGCATGTGCTCACAGTGTATGACGGTGTTCATCATGTTCTCGGAAACACATAAGGAAAGTATATATGAGCAATACAAAAGCTGATTTTATTGAATTTTGAAAAGAGGACAGAATACAAATGACTCTGACTCTGATTTGGAAATTAGGATGTAGGGTATCCTAGACTCGGACTCAGACTCAGACTCGAATCAGATCCGGACTCGGATGCTCGGTTGGTTGTTTTTTTTTTGGTAAGGTCTTCGACAGGTGCCACGACTCGCCTAAACTCGGTTTTGCGCACATGCAAGAGAGGGAGTCAAACTAGACGCGACCCGAGGTGACTGGAATGACTAGGATTCTTGGATCGGGATACTCGAACGTTGACCTGGACAAGGTAACGACCATGACTTGGACTCGATCATGAGGGTGAGTCCAAAAAATGGGGCGACCGTGTTTGACCGCACCGCGTGCTCGGACCAATCATGACGACCTAAACCTAGGCGACTCGAGTATTTGTAGCATAGGTACGACTCGAAGAAGGCATCGTAAGGACGCCGGTGCAGGATGGACGTAAGGTGACCGCGGTCGATTGCTCGGGTGGAGGACAGCCCCCGAGTGAGACTAAAGACTCTGATAGGACTCAGATGGTGTGACATCTAAGTAACTCAAAAGTGGGGTACGTCAGACAACACGTGTAAGACAGGACCTTTAGAGCAACCGTGATTGATCGCCCTGCTAGAAGGTAGCCCCTAAGCGGGATCAAAGACTTTGTTAAGACTCTGTTAAGACTTTGTTGAGACTGAAGACTCTGATAGGACTCAGATGGTGTGACATCTAAGTAACTCAAAAGTGGGGTACGTCAGACAACACGTGTAAGACAGGACCTTTAGAGCAACCGTGATTGATCGCCCTGCTAGAAGGTAGCCCCTAAGCGGGATCAAAGACTTTGTTAAGACTCGAGTGTCGGACGAGTGACCCTTAGACGTAAGGGTCACGAACCTTTTGTTATAGGGCTATGCCTTGTAAAAGGTTGACTCGGAAGAGACTCCTAGACGGGCGACTCGTGAAAGGTGGGCCTCCTTTAGGATCCAGCTGTGTGGGCTGGGCCCTGTTCGAAAGGAGGTTCACGTGAGATATTCCCCAGACTTTGGACTCGATCGTGTAGACGGGCCAACCTTCGTAGGAGTATGTCCTACGTAGGTGGGCCTTGCCTTAGTATAATAAGGCGGACTGGGATAGGGAGGAAATCCGTGATATAAGATCGACGGAGTTTTGACGCTAGAGACCTGACGACTTAAGACACGACCCGACACTGCTAAATACGGGAAGTCCTAAGAAGAGGAAGGTTTTGAAATTGATTTTTGAAAGCCCGAGTAAAATCGGGGAGAGGAGCCCGGCCCTTTTTTTTCCGAAAAAGAAAACGGAAAGGCGGACCGGGGAGGGTTTTGAAAGTTCGAAAATATTTTCGAGTTTTGAAATGGGCGTAATACCGGCTGAAAATAGGCTATTTTGAGTAAAATCGTGGATCCTAAATTCGGTATATGTCCCGGGTTTTGAAATTGGATATTTTGAAAAGGGATGAAATTTTGAAAAAGATGGTTTTTTGAAAAAGACTTGTAAATCAGGTAGCACGTAGTCATGGAAACAGTATAACGACGCCATGTATGCTCTAATTCTAAGTCTCGGTCAGTCTGAAAGGGTCTATACCAGTGTACACAGCCTATCGAGAATCGGGGCGGACTTCCTAAGTCGAGTTGAGCTTAGAACATGCCGTAAAACCCATACGAATCGGCTAATGGACACCTTCGACATATCCAATTTGGACTACATCGATAGTATAGTGGGACGTTGGTCACCAGTACCGGCCCGGGAAAATATGTGGTTATGCATGAACCGTAAAACTAAAACGCGTATTGTACTAGTCAAACGATTTCTATTCGAGTCTCACCCTGAGGATGCTGAAGGTCAGTAACGTATCAGCTATCCCCAGCGGAGTCGCCAAATTGTGGACATGACATAGGTCCACCCCGACGCAGCCACGCGCGGGTTTGGGGAGGCGAATGAATCTCCATGAGATGGTCAAATGGAAATTTAAATCGAAGTCGGAGTCGCCACCGAATTTTATGGTTATTCGGAACCGTTCGAGCCCACTCTATGTCGTTGTGGGCCGTATACAAAATACGGCCCATTTCCGATGTCAGAGTTTATTGGGCTCGTCCCTTTGCATATCGATACAGATGCCGACTTGAGCGGTTAATCGTATATTGAATGACTCTCGTTGCCAATGGTTTCGGACATCCGGAAACCACGGTTCTGAGTAAGGGGTGAGGGTACGTGTTGGGAAGTTCACTAAGAACACCCAACCCCGCCCGCACATTAGCGGCCTCTACTAGGATATCGTTTGATTTTTGAATACGCGCGTTAGTAATACGATGAATGATATGCAAACATTGTTTTCCTAAACATGCGAGAAATTGAATGGGTTGCTAAGTCGTTTTAATGCAACTAAAATTAACGTCAAAGTTGTTTTAGCATGTGAGATTCGTTTTAGTATAATAAAACAAATGATGAAAAAGATATGAATTTGCTACAAAAGATGAACAAACGAGTTAGTATCGATTTGTAAATAATAATATAGCAAATAAATATACGAGATCGAGAAAATAAATATTAATCGAAATCTGAAAAATATCGTTAAAACGCTGTTTTGTATAAAAAACGAAGTTCGAAAAATAATAAAAAAACGAGAAAAAGGGGCGTCGAGGCAGCCGGCCGCGCGGCTCGCCCGGGATGCCGACGAGTCGCGTGTCGGTCTGATTTTTGAAGACGGTTTTTGAAAACTCGATGTTTTTATTAAACCGCGTATGAATATTGCACAATTCGTACTCGATTCAATATTTTCGATATTCTTATATTTGATAATTAACTACGAAATTAATATCAAATATTCCGAATAGCTTTAGAAAAGATATAAGTTTTAAGATTGTTTCGTAGAAGAATAAAATAAAACGAACGAAAAAGCTAAAAAAAACGTCTCGGATTTCAGGCCCGTGCGCGAGTCGCCTGGGCATGGCGCGACTCGCGTGCGGGTCTGTCCGGTTTTTTATTTTTTGTTCGAAATTGCTAATTTTGATAAATCGCGTACAAAATATGAATTAATTTGTACTCGATTTATGTTTTCGATATTCGTCGTACCCGATATTCGATTATGAAATCGATATCGAGTATTCGGAACGAATTAAAAAAAAGGTTTTGTAAAAACAAGTTTGAACGAAAAAAAGATGTAACGATTTTTAATATCGTCGAGATTTAATTTAATTCTTTTCGATACAATATTCGATTATAGAGAATCGATATCATATTTTTAAGAATGTTGTTATATGAAAGTAGTTTTTAATAATATCGATATTAGAAAATAAAATAAAAAAACGACGAATGACCCGTAATAAAAAAACGAACGACGAGGAGGAGAAGGGAAGAAGAAGAGAAATCGGGTTTTGTTACACCCTCAACCTACATGCTTCTGTTTACTCGGATCGGGGCTCGTCGGGACATGGCTTGGGCACAAGAGCGTCGAGTAGATGTCGGTGAGTTATGGTGGTTCGGTTTGGTCGTGAAGGGTGTCGGGTATAGGGCCGGATTTCCTTCGGGTTTTGGACGAGATATCGGTTCCTCGGTGCCTAGTTTTTATGCTTGTATGAATGTGTGTGTACGGATGTCGATTTCTATATTTGATGTTATGAGTGTATGAGAATAATGGATGTTGTAGATGCTAATTGATGTTTTTTCATGAATATTTTCTGAGTTGTGCAAGGGGCTATTTATAGGGATATTCCCGACCTTGGCTAGGAGAGTTTGAACTACCGCTTGGGATAGGAAATGTAGAAGTTGTAAGGCATGAGAATTCCTCTTTCTTTTCAAGGAAGAAAGGGAACACGGCTGGAATATGCTGTTCGGCCGAGTGTTTGCACTCAGTCGGGTGTCTGAATCGGTTTTCGGATAGGATTCCTACTTGAGATCGAATTCCATCCTTAAACGGATTTGTTTAATATTTTGTGAAGCTGATTTTTTGTAGGATTGGAGTATGAATCAGCCGTGTGAGGTGTCACGGCTGACTCACGTGTCTCGGGAAAATCTTTGACCGGGTTTTGACTCGGTCGCTAAAAAGACGGTTTTACCCCTGGTGTCGGAATCGACCCAAACTAGTCTTATTTGACTCGAAACGACCCACTGGGCCTGATTTTGAGGTTGGTTTTGTGAGATATGTACTCCATAATGAGCCCAAGCCAAATGCCAATGATTTTGAGCCCGTTTCTGAGTATTTAAAGCACGTTTGCGTCCGATCATCATCGGGTGTTTGTCGGAAACTGCTATAGACACCTGGCGGTCAAAATGTGGGTGTCTACAATAAGAACTAAGTAAAGTAAGAAAACATACCAAAAATTAAGAAGAAGTATGGAAAATTGAGGAGAGGAAGGGAGAATGGGGTCGGCGAGGGAGTAGAGAGAGTTTAGAGAGTGAAATTTTTTTTAGAGAGTGAAGGGGGAGAGGGGGCTGGGCGGGTATTTGATGCGAGTCAGCCACACGGGCGTCCACTATCGGACGCCACATCCAGCCAAACTGGCTTCCGACTGTGGACGCCATATCCCACTACATGGCGTCTGACAATGGACGCCATATAGTGGAATATGGCGTCCGCTTGTGGACGCCCGCCAGTCTGAATTTCTTCCTATCTAGTTTCAGTCGGACGCCAAGTTTGGCATCTGACTGTGGACGCCCGTTTGTGTTTTCAGACGCCATGTAGGCAGGGGCGAATCTATGTGGTAGCAAGGGGTAGCCCATGCTACCCCAAGCCCAATAGTTGTCGTTAGAATGATCTATTCTTGCTACCCCAAATAATACTATAAAAGCTATAATAAATAACATTTGATACTCAAAATAGACATAAAATTAATGGTGGTGTATTGGCAACACTACATGTCCATCACTTTAGGGACCAAGGTTCGATTCTCGTAAGGGACAAATTTTATTTATTTATTTTGATTCTATTATCCCATCATGCAATTACATGGAACAAGTACCTTCCTTATCTTCTTACATTTTTTTTTTAAATGAATTTATTGTGATTATAATTATAATGAAAAGATAAAATAATATTTTGAGTTTATTTATGCTCCACTTTATTGATAATTTAGTTTGAATTTAAGATATGCTTATTTGAATCGTGATTTTAAATTTTTTAGACGACGACGACGAAAAAAATTTCGCTACCCCACGCTTCAATTCCTGGATTCGCCCCTGCATGTAGGCATCCATATGCCCAGGACGCCCACCAGGTGGACGCCCGGAGCTGGTTTTCTTGTAGTGATAGGAGTCGCCACCGAACTTTGTGGGAGTTCGGACCCGTTCGAACCCACTCTACACTTAGGTGTATCGTGCACAAAGCACGACCCGCTTTTTGTGCTAGAGTTTAGGGGTTTGTCCCTTTGCATTACGATACCGACGCCGAGTTATCGGGAATCGTGTGCCAACGGTTTCGGACATCCGGAAACCATGGTTCTGAGTAAGGGGTGAGGGTACGTGTTGGGCAGCCCACAAAGGACACCCAACCCCGCCCGCTCTTAGCGGCCTCTACTTAGATATCGTCCGTTTTTCGTGTACGCGCGTTAGTTTGACGATGAAATGTTATGCAAACAATATCTTTTCGCTAAACATGTGATTTATGTTCAACTACGTCGTTTAATGCATCAAAACTAACGTCGAAGTTATAATGCGACAAGTGCAAATAACGAAAATAAAACTTGGAAATAGATTACAAATACGCGGGCGGAATACAATCCAGAAATACAATACAACGAGCAAAAACAAAATAATACGATCGAATTAGTAATGACATAAACGTAATAATAACGGAAACGTAAGTAGATGATACGATGCGACGCGATGTACGATTTTGAAAAGTAAACACGTGATGGAATTGGCACGTGGCGACCGAAGTCGTAGAAAAAGATTTATCGAGGCTCGTTGTTTGTTGAAGGCTCATGGTTTAGGCGTGACAGAGGCCACTCAATCGAGTCATTGGAGGGACTCGATCGAGTGCCCCTCGAAAAAACCTCCTGCGTCTTTTTTGGGGTGTCACTCGATCGAGTGGGCTATGGCACTTGATCGAGTGCCCCCTGTTCGAGCTGCTGCTCGGTTTTCGAAATGATGACCATTCTGATTATTGTTGTTTTAAAATGATAACTAGCCGAGTTGCGTGAAAATATTATATAACTTAAACTCAACTCGGTTTACGACGATCGTGACGCATATTGTATGGTTACGAGACCGGTTACCAGTTATTTTTAAATAAACGTTATAAAATCGATTTAAACTTGATTAGGACGAAATTGAATCCCTCCGCGTCACGACATCGTTACCAATCCTTACGGATTGCGTGATGTTCAATTTTGCATCAACGGATTTCGTACTAATCGAATGATAAAGACTCTTCGAGCGCGATATTTGACTATGGAATCAATATCGTTCTTTTAGAGTACGCTTTTGAAAGATGATATCAAATGTGCTTAACAACGAGTTTCCGCGATCACATCACGCCCTTGAGTGTTTGGGGCTGCGCTCCTCGAAAGGGTGCCACCTCCGTTACTGCTTGTAAAGGGATTAGAAGGATCTTAAAACGGGACTCGACTTTAAGCGCACTCGATCCTAAAATTACTTAAATATGTATATATGCTCGGTACTAATAACGATGATTATAAAAATATTGGACACGATTAGTAATGCGATATAAACGAAAATAAAAGCATTCTTTTTAAGGGTTGGTTCGCTTCAAACAACCAAATATTTGGGGTGTCGGGATAAGCGACCGGCAACATCGGCTACGATACCCTCGTATTCGTGTTTCTTTATCCCGTCATCACTTATATTCGTTACATAATAGGCGAAAATTTTAATATCGTTACGATTATAATAATATTAGTGACGAAAAACAAAGAAAACGAGACAAAAAAAAGGAGAAGAGAGGAGAGAAAAGGGAGAAAGCGGGATTTGATGACATCCTTAACCTACATGCTTAATTCGGCCTTGGTAATGGACTCGTAGTAACGGCGTTTGCGCGAGAGTATCGAGGATATAGGAAAAGTTATGGTGTTTGTGTTTGTAGGACCGGTTTTCTCAGATTCCTAGAGGATTTCGGTCTCGGGTTTTCTAGTCTATGACTAGAGGGAATATCGGGGTTGTATGTAGTGTATAAGTTGCTTGGGATTGCTGAAATTGTATTGTAAAAATTGTGTTGAACGAAGGTGCAAAGGGGGAGTATTTATAGGAAAAGCCGAACCCCCCGACCTAGGGTCACTCGAGCGAGTGGCCCTGATGGACTCGATCGAGTGGCCCAATAAACGAAAACAACGGGCTTTTCGAAGGCCCACTCGACCGAGTGGGCTGGCACTCGATCGAGTGGGTCAGCAAGATCGAGATATTTTGAGGTTTTTGACTTGGAATTGGTTGCTAGAAGCTTGCATGGCTGGTTTACGCCTCGGAAACGTCTTTGACTGGGGTTTGACCCGGTCGCTAAAAGACGGTTTTATTTCCGGTGTCGGTTTTGGCTCAAATTAGTCTTGTTTGACTAGAAACGACCCACTGGGCCTGAATTTGAGGTCGGTTTGGTGAGATTTATACTCCGCTAAAAGCTCACGCCAGATACTATTGATTTCGTGTCCAAATTCGGGTGTATTAAGTCACATTTACGTCCGATCATCATCGGGTGTGTTGTTGGAAACTGCTATAGACACTAGCAGGCAAAATGCGGGTGTCTTCATGCATTCATTTTTTGCGCACATGGCGGATGCTTTCACGTTTTTTTAACAATTTAATGTTTTACAAAAAAATTATCTTTTAAAATTTTGAATTTTCTTATTATATATGTGTTGTAAAGTTTTATTTTTATTATCTTCGTAATTAATCACATTATTAATGATAACAAGAGATTTACATTATTTATAATTTATATTTATTAATTTGTTTATATAAAACTTCGTATATTCAAAAGACAACTTAAAACATTAAATTTTGATCCACATGTCAGAGTTTTTTAAGGCAATGGAATTTTTTTAAATATTTCACTTAAAATATAAATTTATTGTTATTAATCAAAATTAATGATTTTTGAAAAAAATAACTTAATCATTTGAAGGTTATCATTTTCATCTACTTTTGTCTTAATAATTATATTATATATTATGAAGAATTTCATTATCATCATTATATATAACTAAAAAATCAATATAATGGAGAGTTGGAAAAAAAATCATTTATATTTTGAGATTTCTTATTAACATTTCATTCGTTCTATTTTATAAATATTCTCTTCAATTTTGTAATTGTTCTTCGTTGATTTTAATCTTAGTACTAATTTTATCTTTTTGTATTTGTTTTTGTTTAGTGAACTTATGTGAAACCAATAATCAAGTTTGAAATTTCTCATTTTTCAGGTATAATAATTTTATTCTAATTGCTTTTTATACTGATTGTTATATAAATACACTTCAAGTTAACTTTAAATCTCATGAATTTAGTGTTCATAAGAGTGTACTTTTATTTATATTCAAACTTAAGGAAATTTACAAAATATGATTAAGAAGATGTTGCAAATATAAGTGTTAATCAAAGTAGCATATTAAGGATTACAAATATTTGGGTTATGTATTTGATATTTTAGTCCAAAGATAAATCATCAATAAAAAAAATTAGTAATGAAATGACAAACAAAAGTTAATATTTTACTTAAGCATAATTAAACATAATGTCTTATTCATAAGAAAACGTAATAGCTTTCTAAAAAAAATTAATAGTTTGGTTGTTTCATCATTTAATCTACCTTCGTCGTAATGATAATCAATCAAATTTAATATGAATAGTTAGATCTTTAGTATTAAGAACTTCATACTAAACTAGCTAATTGTCTTACTAATATATTTTTTATTACATGCTTTATTATATATTTTATGTTTGCATCTATGAAATATAGTTGAAAGATTTCTTCCCCCATTATGCCTCTTCCATTAAAACATTAACCAAAACTTTTCATTTGCCTTTTATTAAATAATATAATTTTAAATTTTTTATTAATTAAATTTATAATCTATATATATTATTAAAAGTTTTTTTATGCATTTAATTTTTTTTTGCCACATGGCGGATAGTTTAATTTTTTTACTTAAATTTATTCTTTTTAAATTTTGATTTTTTTATCACAAATAATTTATTGTTATTAATAAAAGTTACTGATTTTTGAAAAAAAAAATAATTTGGAGGTTACACCTTTTCATCTACTTTTGTCTTAATAATCAAATTTAATATTAATAATTATATTATTTATTATGAAGAACTTCATTATCATCTTATATACATAAAAAAAAAAGTAATATAATGGAGAGTTGGAAAAAAATTATTTGTATTTTGAAAGTTCTTATTCACATTTCATTTGTTCTATTTTATAAAATATTATATTCAGTTTCGTAATTGTTCTTCGTTGATTCTAGTTTTAGTACTAATTTATCTTTTGCATTTGTTTTGGTTTAATGAACTTATGCGAACCCAATAATCAAGATGCAATTTCTCATTTTTTTAGGTATAATAATAATTTTATTTTAATTTATATTTATATTGATTATTTTAATAAATATATTTCGAGTTAACTTGAAATCTCATGCGTTTTGTATTCATAAGAGTGAACTTTTATTTATATTCAAAGTTTAAGAAATTTACAAAATATGATTAAGAAAAAGTTGCAAAGTGTTACTCAAAGTAACATAACAATTATTTGTGTAATGTATTTAATATTTGGGTCTAATTAAAGGTAAATCATCAATCAAAAAAATTAGTGAAGAAATAAATGACAAACACAACTTAATATTTCACTTAAGCATAATTTATTTTTTTAAAGAAAACTTAATAGGTTTCTAAAAAAAATTAATAGTTTGGTTGTTTCACCATTTAATTCACTTTTATCGTAATGATCAGTCAAAGTTAATATGAATAATTATATTATTTAGCATTAAAAACTTCATATTATAACTAAAAAAATAATAGGAATATAAAAAACAATGAAGGGATATAAATAATTGAGATTTTTTTTTACATTTCAGTCGCTTTATTTTTTGAACATTTCCTTAACTTTTGTAAGATACGGAGTATGAATTAACTACTTGCTTTCTATGAATTTTGTAAGCTCACCAATGACAACATTTTTACTTGAATTATTTGACAACACTTGGTCAGAAATATATTAACAATACGATAAAAAAGTTGAAACAGATAATCCCGTGAATTTCACGGGCCACATACCTAGTTGTTAGGTTATTAATTTATGTTAGCAAATATTAAATATTGATGAGATATTGACGAGAAATTGAGATATTGATCGGAAAAAATAAAAGGGTTTAATTTCACATATTGTCAAAGTTAAGGGGTCTAATTATTTCAATCAAGAGTTAAGGGATTTGATTTCACAATTGTGCAAAGTAGAGGGCCTTAATCACTACTTTCCCAGTTTTTTTTTTGACACTATACATAAGTGAGAAATATTTTCAATATAACTCCTAATGTATAAGATAAAAAATAATAATGTAGGATAAATATTGTTTAAATCGTCTAATCGAATACATTATAAATATCAAATTTTTATAAATTTTAGTAATATGGAACTAAAGATATAGACAAAAGAAAACGATCATCGATGTACGTGCGTAAAATAAATGTACAGAAATGAATCTGGAACGAGTAACGCTTTTCGGACATCTTGGACCCTGAAATAAAATTAGCCAAAAATTGACTGGTCTATTCCCTTTGTCGCATAACGCGTCCATCCAAAACTGTAGGACCAATGGAGGAGATCTGATAGTATCGGAAAACGATAAACTCACGTGGCTAAAAACTGAATAAATTTGTGCAAAATAGATGTGTACTTTTTATTTGATTCTGAAATTGGACTGGAGGTATCTTGAAGTGTCCGCGGATATGTGTTCTAAAAATCATAAGGAAAAAAGACATTGCTCAATAAGACCTCCAGACGACTCAAATTGTATTGTATAAATACACGTTTTTCGGAGATCCAAGACCCCGAAACAAAAATAGTCGAAAATTGATTAGTCTATTCTGTACGTCACATAAAACGTACTTCCAGAATTTTAGGACCAACGGAGGAGTTCTGAGAGTATTTGAAAGCGATAAACTCACGTTCGCTCAAAGTCGAACTCTCGTGCAAAATGGACTTGTTCTTGTTATTGATGCTGAAATTGGAGTGCTTTGGAGCTATCCTGAGGTGTCCGCGGATATGTGGTATAAAAATCAGAAGAAAACTAGACGTTGCCCGGTAAGACTTCCCGGACGGCTCAAATTGTAGTGTATAATACACGTTTTCAGACATCCAGAACAACCCTGAAACAAAACTAGCCAAAAAATGATTCGTCTATTCTCTACATCACATAACACGTACTTCCATAATTTTAGGAACAACGGAGGAGAACTGAGAGTGTCGGAAAACAATAAACTCTCGTTGACTAAAACCCTTAAACTCTTACAAAATGGACGTGTGCTTGTTAGTTGATGCTGAAATTGGACTGGAGGTATACTTAAGTGTCCGCGGAGATGTATAAAAATCGAAAGAAAACGAGACGTTACTCGGTAGGACCTCTCGGACCGCTCAAATCATAGTGTATAATACACGTTTTTCGTAGATTCCGGACCCTGAAACAAAAGTAGCCTAAAATTGACTGGTCTATTCTTTACGTTGCATAACGCGTCCTTCCATAATTTTTGTACCAGCGAAGGATATTTGTCAGTATTGGAAAGCGGTAAACTCACGTTGGCTAAAAACCGAATAAACTTGTGCAAAATTGATGGGTACTTGTTATTTAATGCTGAAATGGGACTGAAGGTATCCTAAAGTGACCGCGGATATGTGGTATAAAACTAGAACAAAACTAGACGTTGCACAGTAAGACCACCCGGATCGGACGGCTTAAATCGTAGTGTATACATGTATTTCGGAGATCTGGGACCCCGAAACAACAAACCAGACGAAAATCGATTTGTCTATTCCCTACATCACATAACGCGTCCTTCCAGAATGTTAGGACCAAGGGAGGAGATCTGATGTATTGGAAAGCGATAAACTAGAGGTGATCATGGGCCGGGCCAATGCGGGCTTGGGCCAGGCCTAAGCAATAAAAATGGCCCACGTGAGCGGGTTGGGCCGGGCCGGGCCAAGCGAGTGGGCCTATTTTAAGCCCAAGCCCGGCCCTAGCTGGCTAGAACGGGCTTTTCGGGCCAAATGGGCTTTTTGGGCCCTATAGTTTAATGCTCTCGTATGAAATAAATATCTTAATATCGCCGATTAATAACTTAAACTTATGTGTTTTGTTTATAAATTTTATAATTTCTTTAAAAATTAATGATAAACAACAATATCGACAAACATATATCACTTTAAATATTATATACTCCGTAATGAATAACGTAACAAATTTAAAATGTTCAATAAAATATATATGAATATACTCGTATTGTGTATTACTTTTAGTAATTACGATCATATTATGGAGATATTAATCATAAATTACGTATGAGTATATAAAAATTTCTAAAGAGAGTTATAATCTTATCACTAAGTTTAAAAAGTAGTAATAAAAATTATCTATTTTTATTAAGTATGGGCCGGGCCGGGCCAAAATTTGGGCCAAATTCGTGGCCCCAACCCGGCCCAAAAACACTTCGCGCTTTTTAGGGGCGACCCATGGGCTTTTTTGGGCCATAATATAAGGCCCAAGCCCTCCAAAAAAGCGGGTCGGACCGGGTCGGGCTTATGGGCTTGGGCCATTTGATCACCTCTACGATAAACTAACGTTGGCTAAAAACCGAAAACTTGTTCAAAATGGAAGTGTACTTGTTATTTGATGCTGAAATTGAACTGGGGATATCCTAAAGTGTCCGCAGATATATGGTTTAAAAATCAGAAGAAAAATAGACGTCGTCTGATAAGACCTCCCAGATCGGACGACTCAAATCGTAGTGTATAAATACACATTTTTTCGAAGATCCGGTACCCCAAAATAAAACTAGACGAAGTCGAATGGTTTATTCCTTATGTCACATAACGCGTCCTTCCAGAGTTTTTGGACCAACGGAGGAGATCTGAGAGTATCGGAAAGCGATAAACTAAAGGTGGCTAAAACCAGAAAACTCATGTAAAATGAACGTGCCTGTTATTTGTGGCAGACATTGGACTTGAGGTATTCTGAAATGTCCGTCAAAATTTGCCTTGTAGACGAAGAGAGTAATAGTGTACCATTAAAAAATACGAAATATTTAGAATAAAAAATAGCGCAATCAATGCGGTCATCTACCATATTTGGAGACAACGAAACCGGGCCAAACATGAAGCTAGTATTAAGAGACCCGATTTTGTAATAAAAGAGATCAAAAATGAAATCGTTAGATATATCATGTACAAAAATCAAACCGGACTTAGTGACAAGGACAAATCCTTCTTATCGAGGATGACTTGTTAACTAATCCTATTTGTACAGTTCTATTTATATATAATTACCCTTTAACCAAAAAAAAAAAACATACGTACTCGTAGAATTTTTTTATTCAAGGGAGCATGCAGTTAGTCGCATTACAATATTGAGGAAGAGAGATTCAAACTTGACACTTATTGAGTTAGTGTTCAGAGTAACTGATGTTAACTAGACCTGACAAAACGGGTCAACGGGCCGGGTTTGGGACGGGTTAGATTTGGATCATACCGGGTTATTTCGGGTTCGGATCAGTTTCGGATTTGCTATTTTCAACTTTTTTAGGGATATCGATTATTTTCATATAATAATATCCGGGTCATTTTCGGGTCAATTCGGGTTACGGGTCAATTTTGGGTCTTTAGTTCGTGTAACACCGCAGCCCAAACCAGGACCGGGAATGTTAATCGCGGTAGCCCGCCAGGCTTTACTGGACCCACAGACCAACACGAGTTCTTTCCAGCACATTTTGTCTTCACTCATGCACATCCAAAAAATCTTTTCAGAAGATCACCTAGACTACTCCCAGTCAAGCACACTTAGAAATGGAATTCTTATCATGGGCAAACTAGAAAAGAAAGCACGCTTAATTATGGAATTCTTATCATGGACAAACTAGAAAAAAAAGTGCACTTTGGTGACATGAGTCTTCGAATCTTTTTAAGGACAACTGATAAATAGGACATCTTCAATCAACTGTTTCTGTTCAAGTATCGGGTCGAGTCATTCAGACCGGATCAATTTTGTCAGTTCTAATGTCGAGTCATTCAATAATAAAATATGTACTCCCTCCCACCATTCAATTCTTTACACTTACTATAAATGGACAATCCAATCAATTCTTTACATTCTCTTTTTGGCAAAACATTTTACCTTATAATCCTTATATCCTTACTCTATTTACATAAAATGTCACTACTTTTTCCTTACTTTAAATTTGGTGGGCCCATAAAACCATTTGATTTACCAATAATACCCTTACTTTTACTACTTTTCTTAAAACTTGTGAAACTCCCCATGTCAAGGATTGAATGGATGGGAGGGGGCAGAAGTTAATATTGACAGTTTGCCACATTGTCAGGTTCATTAACTTTATTGAGCATGAGAGCGCAGTATCTAGACCTCTTGAATAAAAGCTGATGTTGTAATGTGGTGTACTTTCAAGTACAGGGAAGAGGACAATAATGTCATCATCAGCTTTATGTCTACAATTACACCACTGAAACCACCAATTTGACTTTTATTCTACTCCGTAATTGAAACGGCTTATTTATGTTTATATCATGTAAGCTTTGGATCACTTTCGAATCGGACTACTTTCGAGTTATTAAATTTGGGTTGGGCTTAAGGATGGCAATGGATCTGGGATCCGATCCGGATCCGCAAGATCCGGTCCGCACTGATCGGATATGGATCCTAAATTTTGAGATCCGTTGAATATGAATCCGGATCCGCTATTTTTAAAAGGATTTGGATCTGGATCTTAATAAGTAAATCCGTATCCGGATCCGCAAATCCGTTTTATTAAAAAATTAACAATAATAAAAAGCTAGAACTTTAATTTGTGTTTTTTTGGTTATTTCTAAGACTTCTTTCTTTTAGTTTATTAATCTTTGATTATGAATCTTTATATTCGATTTTATTTGTAACTATGAAAATTAATATGGTCGCAAATACGTATTAATTAAAAATTTTGTAGAAATTAAGTAAGAAATTGGATCCGCGGATCCGGGCCAGATCCGGCGGATCCGGATCCGGATCTACATTTTCGGGATCCGTCGGATCCGGACCAAATCCGGATCCGCTACTAGGGGTGTGGATCTGGATCTGGATCCATGCGGATCCGGTCCGTTGCCATCCCTACTTGGGCTAGATCATTATCGGGTTCGAGTCAATTTCGAATTTACTATTTTTTTCAACTTATTTATGAAATTCAGTTAGTTTCTATGATAATATCCGGATCTATTTCGGATCAATCGGATTACAGGTCAAATCTGAATCGTCAGTGCAGGTGTCGAATCGGGTTCGAGTTGACTTATTCGGATCAGGTCATTCGTGTTGAATTAGTTTGCCAAGTCTATTTATAAGGCACAAATTTATGTTTATGATAGTGGAATACTCTTTCTCATCCATTCAACTCTTTAGATTCCATTTTTGTGGGGAAAAATGGTGGACGATGTAAGGGAGGAAGTAAATAGCATAAAATCATAGATAGAACAAAAATGTATAGTGTTTAAGTGATTTATTATTATCTATCCATATCATTAATATACTTAATACATTGTAAATAAATAAAAATATATCAGTAATAAGTTAGACTTTCTATTACAAGTTGCCCCAATCATGTGAGAATTAAGTGCGTCCACCACCATTTTTTGTTTTTTATTTTCTGATGGCTTACTCATGAGTCATGAGTAATTGCTACCACTCGATTTAAATTATTTTTTTTCCAATTCGTACACGGTTGCGCGTCCATTCTGTGTTTGGATCCTTGGATTTAAGCCATGTTCTTCGAACTTCTTTATTTTAATTAACTCAATTCACTTCAATTCAATTCATTATATTTCAGTTTCATAAATTCACTTAATTTCATGAATAATTTCAGTTGAGTATTTGAGTTCAACCTACCTTAGGCAAAAAAAAAATGAATTAATTCTTCTTAGAGACGAATCTAATAGGGAGGGCGCTTAAAAAAATATTATACATTTTGTATTTTGAAATTTAATTTTATCAGTGAAGTTATGCAATAAAAATAATTGGTTGAAAACCAAATTTTATTTTATAATAAAATCATTTTACTTTTTAAATTTTTTTGCTTCTTTTAGGAATACTTAAAAAATACTCCTCCTTCCAAGTTTCTATTATTGTGCCAAAAGTTTTTTGGGTGGAAAATAAGGAAGGGAAAATGAATGGTTAAAAAAAGAAGAAGGAAGAGAGAGAGAAATTGGAGAGTTATTGTGAACCACACATTGATGGCCCAAAAAGAAAAATGAGACAAAAATCAAACTCAGCCCAGAAAGAAAAGTGGGACAATAATAGAAATTCGGAGGGAGTATGTGAAAATAAAATAAAATAAAAAGTACTCCGTGTGTATTTGGTAATTGAGTAACTAGTAAAATGTAGTTGAAGACTTGAAGTTATGTACGTAATATTTCAAATAATACTTCCTTCGTTCCGATTATTTGTTTGCATTTACTTTTGGCACAAAGACAAGTCAGTAGGATTAATGTTTGTAACAGAACTGAGTTGCAGGTAGATGCCGGGTGGCTGTCAAACTATAGAGCGGCAGGAGGTTGGACGTGGAAAGATTTGAAAGACGATCAATGGGAGGAAGCTAGCCAATGTTTTGTAGCGGAATCTCCTATCCAATGTGAAGGAATAGCGATTCTTAGGGCTATTAAATGGATCAGAAATAGAGGTGTTAGGCATGTTTGCATCATGTCCGATTGTCTTCTCCTCGTCTCTCAAATTATTGGCATCCTGGAACCAGCAGGAGCTCTTTCATCTCTCATAGATGACATCCTGGGTGAATGTTCCTACTTCCATTGCTGTAGTTTCAAGTTTATCCCTAGGACTAGAAACTCTAGAGCACATAGACTAGCTTCTATGGCGCTTAAGAGAATGTAATCAATATAGGTGACTCGTTGACAAAAAAAAAAAAAAAAAAAAATTTGGCACAAAGACCAAAGAGAGCGGAGAGATCCAATTAGTGGGTGACATGTGGAGATGAATGTGTGAGGATGATCAAATTACACATAATTTTTTTTCCTAAAATAGAAAGACAAACAAATGATGAAGACACATCAAAATGAAATAGACAAACAAATGACCGAGACAGAGGAAATAGTACAATGAAATAATGTAACTCGTTGGTTTTCTTGTATTTATCTCAACACAACGTGTACAATAGAAATGATTTACCCTTCTTTTAGCACTCTTTCTCTTCTAAAAGGAGGTCCTTTCTATTGTATCTTACCCTCATTGTTCCCTCTTAGTAAGAGGAAGAAGGCATATTCCTCTAATTTTAGAGTAAAAATATTCTTGACCCTTGTGCAAAAGTACTTATTCTATTGGCCAAAAGTACATTTCTATTCTTAAAATGTTTTTATTTTTAATTTTTTATCTTTTACAAAAATTGGAAATGATTTTATTTTGTATGTTTTCATTTTTATTTTTTAACTTTTACTCCCTTTGATTTTTATTTATTGCCCCATTTCATGAATATATGTGAGATATATTTTATTGAAATGGGGCAATAAAAAAGTCGGACGGATTATACAGACCCGCAAGATGAATATCTATATTATACAGACCTACGAGAATATGCCCAAGAACTACTTGAAAATGACGACTAATCTATCTCTTTTTCGGAGTCATTTGTTGTTACTCCTAGCATTTACGCGAAGAGAAATTTACAACTTTATGACTAGGAGGAAAGAATTACACGACAAAGAAATACACATGTTTTTAAAAAATAATTTAATCAAGCATATGTGGACTATGTTCCAAGGTTCGAACATAAATTTAAAATATATACTTTTAATGTTATGTTTCATGTATTTTTCATTTAATGTATTTTATAATGATTTTTATGTTATTAGATTTAATTTAATTAACACATTATTTTAAAAAAATTACCTATAGTAAATTATGAAAACAATATAAAGTAAGTCAATATTAACTATCCAATAATTAAAATAATAAGAAAAGTAATGTAAGAGAATTCTCTCTATTGTGAAAGAAAAGTTGAAGAAGAGAAGAGGAAGATGATGTAGATAGTAAAAAATGTAGTAGAGGAATGACAGTATGAGGTGTCAAAAAAATAGAGGGTGAAAGAAGAAATAAGAGGATGAGAGTCTCCTCTCTATTGTACATGATCTTAGCTATCTCTTCTTTAGACCATGTACATTAGAGAGGACAATTCCTTCCTCTTATTTTTTCTCTTTCATTCTATATTTTTGACACATCATCTTCTCTTTCATCCACCTCATTTTCCACTATCTTCCTCCTCTCCATTTTTTCTTCTCCAATTTTATTTCACAATAGAGAGAATCCTCTTAATTACTTTACTTATTATTTATTTTAATTATTTAATGATTAATATTATTATTTATTTAACTTAATTAATTAAGTGACCAATAGCATGTGATAGCATGCACAAGGGCCAAGGTTAAAAATCCTCTAAAATTAGAGGAAGTACTCATCTTCCTCTAAACAAGAGGACATTTCCTATTGATCTCACAATGGAGAGGACATCCTCTTAAAAGAAAGAGGGTGCTAAGAGGAGGGTAAATCCTCTCCATTGTACATGCTCGTACATTATAAAGGACATTTTCATCCTCTTATTTCTTCTCCCTCCCTCTATTTTTTTGGACAACTCATACTCTCTTTCCTCTACTACATTTTTCACTATCTACATCCTCCTCCTCTTCTCTTCTTCAATTTTCATCTCACAATAGAGAGGATCCTCTTCCATCACAAAATGAAAGCAAAAAAAAAATCATTTCCAATTATTATAAACGATAAAAAATAAGATTGTTATTAGTAAGTATGCAAAATGACCAAGAAGAGTTTTCCTCTAAAATTAGAGGAAGAACTCATGTTCCTCTTACTAAGAGGATGCACAATGCACTACCTACAATAGAGAGGATCTTCTCTTAGAGGAAAGAAAGTGCTAAAAAGAGGGCAAATCCTCTCTATTATATATGCTCTAAAGAGGAGGTCCTCTCTATTATTGTACATTCTTCATCCTTCATCCTCTTGCTAAGAGGATTAGAGCACACACAATGTAGAGGAGGGTCACCTCTTATTTTTTCTCTGTCCTTTTATTTTTGTGACACTTCATCCCTTCTTTCATCCACCTCATTTCCCACTATCTCCATCCTCCTCCTCTTCTTCTCTTTTATTTTTTCTCCATATTGTAGAGGATCCTCTTCATCAAATTTGATATTAACTTTAATTATTTCATTTATAATTTAATACTATGAATCACATATTGTTATAATAATTTACAAAATAATAAATTTAATTCATAAAAAGACTACTTAATAAAATTCATAATTAAAAACATATAAATTTCATAATTAAAATTATATATATATATATATATATATATATATATATATATATATATATATATATATATATATATATATATATATATATATATATATATATATATATATATATATATATATATATATATATATATATATATATATATATATATATATATATATATATACTAAAGAAATAAAATATATATTTTCTCACCCTCTGTTTTCCCACCACAATTGATTACTCTCTCCAACCCATCTTTTCACTACTCCACGAAATTCCTCTCTTCTCTTCAGTTATCAATTATCAAATCTCAAGAATCAAAAATCTCTGTTTCAAGAATCTCCGTCGAAGCACCTCCATTTCTTCATCTCTATTATATTTCTTCATTCCAGGTAAATCATACTGTCAATTTAGCATATTCCGAACCGTAATCCCTAATTTGAAATTTGAGTAACCCTAATTTTCATGTTATGCTTCTTTTCTTCACTGCTTAGTCATGCTCAAGTAATTTTTTGTATTGAGTTTATGGTTTCCCGAGTAATCCCTAATTTCAGACTAAACCTATTACGGATTTATCCCTAATTTTGTGTGATCCATGTTTTCTTTAACCACTTGACCTAATTAGGAATTAAACCTAATAACCCCTATTTTTTGATTATAAACGAAGCTCCGATAATGCTAAATGAGTAGGCAAAATGCTAAATTTCTTATTGCATGTTTGTGTGTTTTGTATGCTAAATGCTAAATTTCTTATTCGAAGTTGTGGGCTCTGTACATCGGTGCAGAATTTCGATTTTTTTATTATAAACCAGAGATTTTTTGAAGGATTTGTGGTTACCATTGTTGTGGGTTTTGTCTTTCCTTGCAGATTTATAGTTGATATGACTACTGGGTTTGTTCCATATATTTTCTTCAACTCATGTTTTTGTTCTGATTTTGTACTGATTTTCTTCATTGCATTCGTGCTGATTTTGTTCACGAGTGATTTTGTCAGGCTTCTTTTTTATTCTATTAGGGATTAATCCTAACACGAGTAATCCATATTTCCTTTACCCAGTTCGACTAATTAGGAATTAACCCTACTTTGAGAGGGTTAGTTTGTTATCTTGATTGATTATTAGATACTTCGTGGGAACTAACTTCGTATGAGTCTAAGAATTGCGTTTTGTGTTGTTGATAGTGTTATAGTTGAAAGTGAGGAGAATATATGGGACACGTATTATGAAGTTTTAGAAGATAAGAGTTGAAGTTCTAAGGTCTTGGAATTGAAGTTTCAAGCATACAGTTGAATATATGAGCAGAAGAAAAATGAACATTCTACCATTTAATTATGAAGTTGTAGACGTTGTGCACTGAAGTTGTAAAGAGAAGGTGTAGACACCCAAAATTTGACCGCCACGTGTCTATGACAGTTTCCAAAAAACACCCGATGATGATCGGACGCAAACGTGACTTAGTGTACTCGGACTTGGGCTCAGAATCAATAATATTCGACATGGACTTTTAGCGGAGTAAAAATCTCACAAAACCGACCTCAAATTCAGGCCCAGTGGGTCGTTCCGAGTCAAACAAGACTAATTTGGGTCAAAACCGACACCAAAAACAATTCCCGTCTTTTAGCAACCGGGTCAAAACCCGGTCAAGACAAACCCGACACAAAGAGCGACCGGGTGCGTTCCCGAAACATGCACCAGGTTCACAAGTCTATCCAAATCACTCACAAATCAGCCAAAATTAGCCAAATCCATCACAATCAATTAAGCACAAATCAAGGGCAATCACGCCCAAAATAGCCCGGATTAATTGATCCACTCGATCGAGTGGATTGGCCACTCGATCGAGTGGAGCCTCTTTGAACCCGTCCAGGTTCATTCGCAGGGGCACTCGACCGAGTACACCCGCGCCACTCGGTCGAGTAACCCGGGGTCGGGGCTCCCTATAAATACCCCATGACCCCCATGCATTTCACAAGCTTTTGGCATACATCCTTAACCTACATTCACTAACACTTTTGCAACTACACAAATCCCATACACACAATACTACGACCCTAGCGACCCTAGGCAAGACACACCAAACCCGAGCCCCTCGTCCCTCGGAGAACCGGCGAAGCATACACACGCATATACACACCATAACTCGCATACATCCTCGATACTCCCAAGCCCGTGCCGCTATTACGAGTCCATTTCCGAGGTCCTTACTAAGCATGTATGTTGAGGGTGTCCTAAACCCCATCTCGACCTCTTTTTCTAGTCTCATTTTCATTTTATTTATCATATTTTTTCATATCGCATCTATAATCGTAATCATAGTATTGACACTAACATTAATGTTGTCATACTTTCGCGTCTTCATTTTTGTATCATCTTTTCTTTATCATCATTATCGTCATAATATCGCGTAAATACATTTTAATACGAAAAATTCGGTTTTGAATGTGTTGAACTATGATAACCAATCTAAAGTCATAGTTGAACGCATTTAATCTCATTTCCGATTAGTACGAAACCCGTTGATACGAAAACCGACATCACATAACTCGAAAGAGTTAGTTTCGATGTCGTGACGTAGAGGGACATCCTTCGTCACTAATTCAAATTTTCTAAACTAACAATAAACGTTTTCCTAAAACTCCGGTGACGGTATTATAATCATTCATACATGATTATGACACCGGAAGCTAAATTAAATGCGAATCACGCAATATTCGTATTTAATTTAGCCAATCATCGATTTCAAATCATAAAACGAAACGAATTCTCGTTCGTACAGGGGCTACTCGACCGAGTACGTACGCTACTCGATCGAGTAGCACCCATAAAAACGGGCAGTAGCTACGTCTAAGGACACACTCGACCGAGTCAGGCCATGACTCGATCGAGTGGGTCCTGCAGCCCAGAAACCGAGGGCTCTTCTTTTTATCATTCGAGCCTCGTCTTTTTAAAAGCGACTTAGTCGACACCTGTAAAGTCAATCACGTGGCTTTTCCAAAATTCATGCATATCACTTCACTTAAACGATTTTGATCGACGGTCTCACATTATTAATTTTATGTCGACGACTCTTTAGTCGTATCCGATGTAAAATTAATTTAGACTCAATTTCTCGAGGTGATAAGTCGGGACAAGGCATCGAGGTTCGAGATCGGGCTAGCACCACGTCTAGGTCTCGAACCTCCGTCCCTTGATTAACATGCAATATAATGTGTAATTAATTAAGGTTCGTCCACCCACACAAAATCACGGTCTAGTTTACACACGGGTCCGTTTATAATTATTGCTCGCCATTTCAATTGTATATTTCGATTATTCTATTTTATTGTACGCCGTATTGTGAATTCCGGGTTGTATTCCGCCCGTGTAACTTGTAATCGACTTATTTTTGCTTTGCTTTATTTATTTGCGTTTTACCGCTTTTAAATGAACCCTCGCATGCTAAATCACTTCGACAATAAATTAGATGCATTAAATTGACGTAGCTCACATTTAATTCGCATGCTTAGCTAAAACGCTGTTTGCATAACATTTCACCGAATCACTAACGCGCATATTAAAAAGTCAAACGATGTCCTAGTAGAGGCCGCTAAGTGCGGGCGGGGTTGGGTGTCCTTAGTGGGCTTCCCAACACGTACCCTCACCCCTTACTCAGAACCATGGTTTCCGGATGTCCGAATCCATTGGCAACGAGAGTCATTCAATATACGATTAACCGCTCAAGTCGGCATCTATATCGATATGCAAAGGGATGAGCCCAATAAACTCTCAAACCAAAATGGGCCATACTTTGTGTATGGGCCATGGCGATGTAGAGTGGGCTCGAACGGTTCCGAATAACCATAAAATTCGGTGGCGACTCCATTTCGACTTAAATTTCAATTCGATCCTTCTCATATGGAGGTTCATTCGCCTAAGCAAACCCGCGCGTGGCCGCGTCGGGGTGGACCTACGTCATGTCCACAATTTGGCGACTCCGCTGGGGATCAACCGATGTGTGGCTTACCGTCGGCGTTCTCAGGGTGAGACTCGAATAGAAATCGCTTGATGAGTACAATATGCGTTTTAGTTTTACGGTTCATGCATAACCCCATATTTGCCCGGGCCGGTACTGGTGACCGACGTCCCACTATACCACGACGTATTCATCCTTGGATACGTTAAAGGTGTTCATGGTCGACTCGGATGGACTTTGCGGCATGTTCTAAGCTCCACTCGAGTTAGGAAGACCGTCCCGTTTCTCGACTAGACTATGAACACTGGTATAGACCCTATTCAGACCGACCGAGACTTAGTGTAAAGCATACATGGCGTCGTTATAATGCTTGCGTGACTATGTGCTACTTGGTTTCCGTGTCATTTTCAAAAACCATCATTTTCAAAAAAATGCATCTTTCCAAAAATATTCAAATTTTCAAAAAACTCGGAAAGCTGCCGAAATTTAGACTTAAGATTTGACTCAAAACAAGCCTATTTTCTAGCCGGCATGCTGCCCATTTCAAAATTCGAATTTCCGATCCACTATTCGATTTTCGAATTTTCAAAATTCAATTTTCAAATCCTCGCGATGCCATTTTCAACTTTCAAATCTTCGAGATGCCGTTTTCGATTTTCAAATCTTCGGGATCTCATCTTCAAATTTTCAAATCGTCGGAAATTCTTTTTTCCAACATTCAAATTTTCAAACTTCAAGATATCCAATTTTCAAAACCCGGGACACATACCGAATTTAGGACTTATGATTTTACTCAAAATAGCCTATTTTTAGCCGGTATGCCGCCCAATTCAAAACTCGAAAATATTTTCAAACCATCAAAACCAAGGCCCGATACCCTTTCCGATTTTTCTCGAAAAATCGGGCCTTTCCCTGAGATTTTCTCGGGTTTTCCAAAACTATCAATTTTCCAAACCTTCCTCTTCTTAGGACTTCCCGTATTTAGCAGTGTCGGGTCGTGTCGTAAGTTGTCAAGGTCTATAGCGTCGAAACTCTGTTGATCTTATATCACGAGTTTCCTCCCCACCCCCAGTCGGCCTTATTAGACTAAGGCAAAGCCCACCTACGTAGGACATACTCCTACAAGGGAGGGCCCGTCTACACACTCGAGTCCAAAGTCTGGGGATTAGTCTCACGTGAACCTTCCTTCGAACGGGGCTAGGCTCACCAAGGCCAAAATCTTAAGGAAGTCACATCACCTACGAGTCATCCGTCTAGATGTCTTTCTCGAGTCCTTTTTTCTTTTGGGTCGCTCGGGATGTACTTGTTTTAATTCCAAGGCCTGGGTTCGGTTCTTGATTACGTGGTGTTCTTACAGACAGGCCACCGGCAACCAGACACGCTCGAAGGATGGCCACTTTGAACAGTCTTCAAACCTCTCTAGATGCCATAATCGAGAAGCAAGCCGACATCGAAGCCCAACTGACTGAAATGAGGGCCGGCCAAGTGGCCATTGTTGCTCGCTTAGCTACAGTGGAACAAAGGACTCCTAATACCGGGGTCACGGAACCCCTAACTGAACTAGTTAGCTCGGTCCGCCGATTGGAAGAACAAGTCTACTTAACCGGGAACAACAACATCCATCGGGAGAATAGTCGGGATTACAACCCGGTAAGTGACAAACTGCCCGCAAACCCGAATCTCACGGGCCTACCTATGTTCGAAGGGACTGAAGACCCGCTACTACACGTGCGGGCCTTCAAGGAGTTCATGGCCATTAAGGGGGTGGACTCTTCTATGTTTAAGAACCTCTTTGCTGCATCTCTGGAGAAACACCCAAAGGCCTGGTACTACAGGCTAGACCCAAAGAAGTTCTCAACCTGGGACGATGTGGCTACGGAATTCGCTCGGAACTACGCTGATAACACCGAGATCCAAACCACTATCCGGTCCCTAGAGGTTATGGCCCAAGAACCTAAGGAGGGCTTTACTAAATACCTCCAACGTTGGAGGGCCGAGAGTGTCAAAATGGTCGATAAGCCCAGTGAGAAGACCTTAGTGGAGGCCTTTGTCAAGAACCTCCTCCCGTCCTACCGGGTTCACCTCCGGTATGCTGTCATACCCAATGTCACCACTCTTACTGAAATGGGCATGAGAATTGAAGATGATCTAAGACTAGAGAGCCTGACTAAGGCCTCTAACAAGGGTTACCAAGGAGCTTCCTCATCCACCACCAAACCTCCGGCCGCAACCCGAAGCATCTTCGACACGGTTAACCTTTTGGATGCCTCATCCAAAAGAAACGTCCCTCATAGGGTATTCACTGATATAGAGACTACCTATACATATGCCTTACAAAGGCTATCTTCCAAGGGTCTGGTCCAGCCGATAGGCCCAACTCCTGAAATTCCAATTGAAAAACGCTCCAAGAGCTACAATGCCCAAGCCTATTGCCAATATCATCGGGGCAATGGGCATGACACCGAGAAGTGTTGGAAGCTGAAGCATCTAATTCAGGATTTAATTGAGAGCGGGAAAATACCACTACCCGGGGACAAGCCAAGCAACAAGGACAACCCCTTTAGCTCTCATGCCATCTTCACCGGTGAGGTGATAGACTGCTCTCATCTTATCTCTCCTTTCATCCCACAAATCAATGGGATCTGGTTCGATGATGAAGAAGATGTATACCTCACCAAAGGGGAAGCCGTCCCCATAACCCTCGAAGAGGTCAGGAAGGCTAAATCCAAAGCTTTAGCCAGTAACTCCCTCACCAAAGACGGCTCAGTCTGGGCAACCGTCACCGAACTCACCGGGACGGAAGAAGCCATTGAAGAACCAAGCACCGATACGGCTCTTGTCAAACAATTGAAAAGGGCCCGAGCTGACCTCACTATATGGCAACTCTTGGTTAGCTCACAAGAACATCGAGAGGCACTTACTAAGGCCCTTGATCAGATCAAGGTCGATTCCCAGGTTACCCCTCCTGAAATGGTAGCCACTATTTTACCTTACCTCAAGAGCAGGTCCAAAGGAGAAGGCCCATCAATCACCTTCTCAGATGACGACCTACCATCATTCGGGGCCTCTCACAACCTGGCTCTGTATATCACGGTAATTTGCCGGGGTAAGTATCTTCCAATGACCCTAGTTGACGACGGGTCCGCTGTGAATGTCCTCCCGTTAAGGACTGCCAAAGCCCTCGGGATCACTGAGGCCGACTACATACCAACTGCCCACACTATCCAGGCTTTCGATGGAAGCCCAAAAGCAGTTTCCGGGGCCGTCAAGCTGACCATTGTGACCGGCCCAATCGAAAAAGAGCTAGAATTCCAGGTGATCGATGTCACCTCTTCCTTCAATCTACTCCTAGGAAGACCATGGCTTCATGCTGTGAGGGCGGTATCTTCTACTCTACACCGAAAGATCAAAATGCCCCTGCAAGACGGTATTATCACCTTAGAAGCAACCCCAATGACCGTGGCTAGCTGTAACACTACGGACCGCACCGACCTTTGGGGGTTCGATTTTGTAGGGATGATTGAAGAAGAATACCTTTTTAGGCCCTACTTCACCACAAGCATCGACACGATGTTACAAAACTTGGGGTACCTACCGGGGGCTACTTCGAGGCCATATCTTCCAGTTGGGAAGATTATTGAGGTTTTGGATGACGGGGAATCTCACTTCGGTTTGGGATATGCTATAACCCCGGGAAATGTGGTCCGAGCAGGAATTGAGAAGGCCTGCAACATCATCAAGGGTACCTACTTGGGCCCTTATAGCCCAAGGCTGAGTGATTACTTCATCACACCCGTATTTGGGGCTATTCAAGTTGGCCTATATCAACCAACCATCACGCATCCCGAGACTGCACTAGCTCGGGAATGCAACTACATTCCAGATGACATATTTGCCCTCATCCAATCCGAATCCAAGGAGGGTACTGACAATGCCGAGCCCGTGCTGGGACTTTTATTCGGGGAAGACAAAGCTGTCCCGAACCCCAAAGAAGACTTGGTGAACCAGATCCTTCGAAGCAGCAAGTTCGACCCTTCAAAACTGATCTCGGAAGTCGGTGCTGATACCGGGAAAAGAAGCTGGAAGAAGACCGTCAAGTGGACCGACGGCCAGGGTCGAGTCTACAAGCTGACCACCGGGGAAGGAAATATGCCAGACACCGATTCCGAGTCTGAGTCCGAGTCTGAGTCCGAGTCTGTATTCGAGTCTAAGGGGTCTGATGCTAGAGTCCAAACTGTAACCCCTCTCCCTGTAGTCACTACCACCGGAGCCTCGGGGTCTGTCCCGAGAGCACTCCCAATCCCGCCTCTGACCAATGATCAGATGGCCGCTCTCTTTGAGCTGTTTTCCAAATTCTCTATCAATAATAACGAAAACCGTTCCGCTTATGACTTGGCTTATTTTCAAAATACTTTCAAAAATACTTTTTGCAATGACATTGAGAAACCCGATGAACAGGTGTCCCTATCTCCACATCTGATCGAGCAGCTAGAGCAGAGGGAATCCCGAGACCCGGTAATCGAAGAAACTGAGTCTATCAATGTGGGAACAACCTTAGAGCCTCAGATGCTTAAGATAGGTTTATCCTTAGATCCCGAGGAGAGACAACAACTCACAAGCCTCCTCCAAGAATTCAAGGATGTCTTTGCATGGTCCTACAAGGACATGCCGGGTATAGACCGAGAAATAGCCGAACACCGTATACCCATCAAAGATGGGTGTAAGCCGGTAAAACAGAAGCTTCGAAGAATGAAGCCCGAGTGGTCTCTCAAAGTCAAGGAAGAAGTAGACAAACAATTCAAAGCAAGCTTTATCCAAGTGTCCGAATATCCAGACTGGGTTGCGAACATCGTGCCGGTACCCAAGAAGGACGGAAAGGTTCGGGTATGTGTAGATTTCCGGGACCTTAACAAGGCCAGCCCAAAAGACGATTTTCCGTTGCCACACATCGACATATTGGTGGACAATACAGCAGATCACGCCCTCTTATCATTTATGGATGGGTATGCCGGATACAACCAAATCAAAATGGCAAAAGAAGACATGGGTAAAACCACTTTCACTACACCATGGGGTACTTATTGCTATACCGTTATGCCATTTGGCCTCATTAATGCCGGGGCCACTTATCAACGAACAGCCACGACCTTATTACATGACATGATGCATAGGGAAGTGGAAGTTTATGTAGATGACATGATCGTCAAATCTAAAAACCGAGATGGGCATGTCGCTGCCCTAAGAAAATTCTTCACCCGCTTGCGTAAGTACAATATGAGGTTAAACCCTCAAAAATGCAGTTTCGGGGTAACGTCAGGCAAATTACTGGGCCATATCGTTAGCCAACGCGGCATCGAGGTCGACCCAGCTAAAATCAAAGCCATCACTGAGATGCAACCACCTAAGACCGAAAAAGAAATAAGGGGGTTTCTCGGGAAAGTCCAATACATCAACCGCTTTATTTCAAAGCTAACCATGGTATGTGAGCCCATTTTCAAGAAACTGAAGATAGGAGAACGGGTACTATGGGACGATAAATGTCAAGCGGCCTTCGACAAAATCAGGGAAATCCTGCCTGCTCCGCCAGTACTAATGCCACCTCAACCCGGTTTGCCTCTATCGTTATACCTAACAACAACCGAGACAGCCATGGGGGCTATGCTGGCCCAGACAGTCGATTCAGAAGAAAGGGCTATCTACTACATCAGTAAAAAGTTCCTAGAATATGAGTGCAAGTATACAATGCTTGAGAAGATATGCCTAGCTCTATTTTGGGCCACTAAAAAGCTCAGACACTACATGCTCAGTCACGAGGTACATGTCCTGTCCAAAATGGACCCGATCAAATATTTGTTCGAAAAGCCCATTCTTAACGGTAGAATGTCCAGATGGACTCTAATGCTAGCTGAGTTTGACCTCAAATTCGTACCATTAAAAGCCATCAGAGGCCGGGTAGTAGCCGAGTTCCTCGCCGACAGTCCGATATCTGAAGAGGGACATACCGATACTTGGGCTTTTCCGGATGAAGACATATTCCATACTGACACCGAAACATGGGACTTGTATTTCGATGGAGCGTCCAATTTTCGAGGCTTTGGGGTCGGTATTCTCCTAATCTCACCCCAAGGGGAACACACCCCGTTATCCATCAAATTAGACTTTGATGTAACCAACAACGCGGCCGAATATGAAGCATGCATCCACGGGTTACAAGCAGCTACTGATTTGGGCATTACGAATCTCCGGGTTCACAGGGACTCATCCTTAGTCATCAATCAAGCTCTTCAAAAATGGAAAACTCGGAACGCCAATCTCGTGGCTTACCAAGCACGAGTAAGGATTCTAGAGAAACAATTCCAGAAGATAGAATATATCTACCTCCCACGTGAAGAAAACCAGTTCGCAGATGCACTTTCCAAATTAGCATCCTTACTAAACATCCCGGAGCATATGTCCAGTATGCAAATCTGTGTCGAAAGACGGTCCGAGCCAGCGTATGTCAACGCCATTCAAGATATTGAGATCACCGATCCAGAACCTTGGTATCAGGCTGTTCTAACCTATTTGACTACGGGAGAATATCCACCAGGAACTGAAAACCGGGCCAAGAAAGCCCTGCGAAGACTGGTCACCCAATTCATACGTACGGACGACGGTCAGTTATACACAAAGACGGCATAGGGGGCTTTACTCCTATGTATCGACAAAACACAGGCCGAAAAAGTGATGGCCGAAGTACACGACAGCGAAAACGGCCCGCATATGAACGCCCATATGCTAGCCCGAAAAATCATGAGGCTCGGATACTACTGGAACAGTATGGAGACCGACTGTCAATTATATGTCAAACATTGCCATAATTGTCAAATTTTCGGCAATGTTCAACACATGCCATCATCCCTATTATACATCATGACATCACCATGGCCATTTTCGACATGGGGGATTGACATAATTGGAAAGGTGAATCTTTCCGGAACGGGAGGCCACTGTTTTATTTTGGTGGCGATCGACTATTTCACCAAATGGGTCGAAGCTGAATCATACCGTGTCTTGAACGCCAAGCACGTGGCCAAATTTATCCAGAATAAAATCATATGCCGATACGGGATCCCACACGAGTTTATCAGTGATCACGGGACCCACTTCCAAGCAGAAACCGCTACTTTGCTAGCAAAGTACAAAATCCAGAGGCACACATCCTCGCCTTACCGCCCTCAAACAAATGGAGCGGTGGAAGCTGCTAATAAAACAATTGTCACCATACTTAAAAAGATGGCTGATAATTATCGGGACTGGCCCGACAAGATACCCTTTGCCCTATGGGGATACCGGACGTCGATCCGAACTGCAACCGAGGCAACCCCATATTATTTGACATATGGGATGGAGGCAGTCCAACCAGTCGAATTAGAAGTACCTTCCCTCCGGATCCTGCTAGAAAGTCAGGTACCCGAAGCAGATTGGATTCAAGCTCGATATGACTCGTTGGTTCTTTTAGACGAACGGCGATCCCGGGCTCTCAATAACATTCAAATATACCAAAAGAGGATAAAACGGGCCTTTAACATGAGAGTTAGGCCCAGAAATATCAAGGAAGGTGACTTGGTCCTTAAATCGGTTCGTGCCTTACTACCGGTTGACCCAAGGGGAAAATTCAAACCCAATTGGACTGGGCCATACATAGTCAAGAAGGTTCTATCAGGAGGAGCAGTAATGCTGACGGATCTGGACGAAAATGAATTTGTCAACCCGACCAACCTAGACCAGCTAAAACGCCACTACCCCTAAACCTTATCTCAATGTCATCCGCAAAATTTATTTAAACACTTTTTCAAAGTTAATAAAGCAAGTCAATAAGTTAGGATTATTTATCCTACTGGCACACATCTTGAACTCATAGTCTTGGTATATTTCGAAATTGCAAAAAAAATCTGCGCCCGAACTACGTTTGGTTTGATTCCACTAACTATGGATACGTAGGCAGCCCCTCAAAAGAGCACAACCACTGCAATAACGAAAAAGACAGAAACAGTTTCACTAGCACTTTTATTATTAAAAAAAAAAACGGTTACAAAAAGCCACAAAAAACCACAAAAATAGTAATAATACTTCAAATAATAATAAAAGAGAGACTAATCATATCCGGGCATCTTGCCCTTGCCTTTGTCTTTCGGGTCTTGAGGAGCCCGGGGACGTCGAGGCGGCGGCGGGGGCAGGCGTTCCCGAATGACAACCAGAACTTCCTTAACCCGAGTCCTCTTCTTCGACAGAGGATCTTCAGCTATAGTCACGGGCCCAAGTCGAGCCCGTACATGCTCCGGCAACCTATCCTTGGGACTAAGTCGGTCCTGGGCTGAAAGTCTCGGCCCTAGTCTCCTCTCCAAGTCGGTCTGGGGGCTCACCTCCCCCTGAACACCTCTAGCATTGGACCCCCTAGCTCGAGTACTAGTTCTTCTTCTTTGTCTTGGCCTCAGACAGGCTACGGGAGCTTGAGTTTCCCCTTCAGCAAAGAAATCCCGGTTGTCTTTAACCTCTTCTCGCCTGAGCAGGTCGAAGGCCTCATCAACCTTCAGGGCAGCACAAGCTTCGGCAGTTTCGGCTTTAGTCCACCTTTCATAGGAATAAGACACCCAGGCAGAATGAAGCGGCTTGGGAACGGTCCAAGTGATTCGAGTGTACCACCTCTGGATCCAGGTCTCGCACAAAATGTCAGTCAGCTGGGTCGGCTCCCTCACAACAGCCTCGTGCTCCGGGATACGCTGAGTCCACCCATACTGCCTAAGTATACGGTCAGGATACAGATGAACAGTCTGGCTAAAGGACAGAATCACCTGGTAGCGCGCCTTGTCATCAGGTGCCAAACCCGTCCAGGAGTAAATAGGCCACCACGGAACCACCCATCGTATCAATGGACCACGATGGAACGTTAGTTCTTCCTCCCAATATTTCTGAGTAACGAGGCAAGATGAATCGGTAGGCCGTCTCCTCGACATCACCTGGTTTAACCAATATTCACTCGGGTTGGAGGGAGGATCAATCTTGGACAGCCTTTCAAATAGCCAGAGCTGAAAAGAAAAGGTAACGCTTATGAAATTCCGGGCAAATCAGGCGTTCGCATAAGGGCACTTGATCGAGTGCTGGGGTCACTCGATCGAGTGACACCCCTAAAACGTGGCAGAACGCTCCTCTATGAGGGCACTCGATCGAGTGCCAGGGTGACTCGGTCGAGTTCCCCCTGCAACAGTATATCGCGACAAAAAAAAAAAAAAAATCGAAAATCGAAAAAAAAGGGAAAAGCGATAAACCTGCAGCAGACGGGTACTACCCGTGAAACGGGCTGACTCATCCCTCTTCCGGTTGTCCAAACCCTGAATGATTTCTCCCGTAATCAACGATGCTGGACTACACTCCGTCTCCATGAGGTCAGCAACAACGAGAAGACGAACGCTCCCCATGCAAGACAGCAGGTCCATATGGCCTCCAAAGGCATACACGTGTAACATGCAGAAGGCGAACGCCCTACGGCTATGAATGGGCGTAACCCGGATGTCATACGGGTTCATAAACTTCTCAGCTAAGGCAAGCAGAGAAACGGTATCCCCTTCGAGCATACGGGATACTTCAGCATGGGAGAGACCCAAAAACTCCCTCAGCTTCCTCCTAGGGTCTCGAACTGCGAAAGGGACGGCAGGGCGGAGTGATGGGTTCCACCCTCCTATGGCAGCAATTTCCTCAGGGAGAGGACAAATTTCGCCCCGGGGGAAGGCAAAGACGTGGTAGGTGTCATCCCAGAAGGTCAGACAGGCATCAAGGAAATGACGGTCCACGTGCAACTGACGAAACGTGAACAGTTGGGATATACCAGACTGCCTCAGAGCTACCTTGCTCGCATCCTTAAAATGGTGTGCCCAATCTTGCAGCATGTTGATCAGACGGTCGATACCCATGACAAATCTTTTGAGAAATAAAAATTGTTTTCTTGAGGAAAGGATTTTTTTTGAGGAGTTTGAGAATTGTGACAAAAGAAGAGGACCAGGGTGATGTATTTATAACACCAAAACCCTGGAGCATCTCCTGCAGTTGTGCCTCTTTGGCCCAAGCGGGCCTAGACATACAGGCCCAACTCATGATTCTTTAGACACAGGAATTTAGTCATCCCGAGCAGTCTGTCGAAAATTCACAAAAAGTTCAAAAAAATTTCAAAACTTTCAAAAATTCAAAAAACATTTTTCCCCAGCGCGAGTCATTTTTTTACTACCTACGTGTTGCATACATTTTATGTGACTTATACAGGTATAACTTAAACAGGGACATGCAACCCTCTAAATCTCCCCAGCGGAAGCCCAAGGCGGCATTTTCCCCGGAATGGTACGGGATGGGCCCACATATAGGCGCACCCAGGACTTATACGACAAGTCCGATTCCCCACGGAGACACTGTCATCAGCACAGGTATGATTTCTGACTTATGGCTGGCGAGCCCTTCACGCAAGTCTAATGGACTATAAACGACCCGAACGGAAGCCTACCAGGTCTTAATTGACTTGGTAGCTACTCTGACTTTCGCCTTGTCCAAGCCTCAGTCAGAGTGGGGGATCTGTAGACACCCAAAATTTGACCGCCAGGTGTCTATGGCAGTTTCCAAAAAATACCCGATGATGATCGGACACAAACGTGACTTAGTGTACTCGGACATGGGCTCAGAATCAATAATATCCGACATGGACTTTTAGCGGAGTAAAAATCTCACAAAACCGACCTCAAATTCAGGCCCAGTGGGTCGTTCCGAGTCAAACAAGACTAATTTGGGTCAAAACCGACACCAAAAACAATTCCCATCTTTTAGCAACCGGGTCAAAACCCGGTCAAGACAAACCCGACACAAAGAGCGACCGGGTGCGTTCCCGAAACATGCACCAGGTTCACAAGTCTATCCAAATCACTCACAAATCAGCCAAAATTAGCCAAATCCATCACAATCAATTAAGCACAAATCAAGGGCAATCACGCCCAAAATAGCCCGGATTAATTGATCCACTCGATCGAGTGGATTGGCCACTCGATCGAGTGGAGCCTCTTTGAACCCGTCCAGGTTCATTCGCAGGGGCACTCGACCGAGTACACCCGCGCCACTCGGTCGAGTAACCCGGGGTCGGGGCTCCCTATAAATACCCCATGACCCCCATGCATTTCACAAGCTTTTGGCATACATCCTTAACCTACATTCACTAACACTTTTGCAACTACACAAATCCCATACACACAATACTACGACCCTAGCGACCCTAGGCAAGACACACCAAACCCGAGCCCCTCGTCCCTGGAGAACCGGCGAAGCATACACACGCATATGCACACCATAACTCGCATACATCCTCGATACTCCCAAGCCCGTGCCGCTATTACGAGTCCATTTCCGAGGTCCTTACTAAGCATGTATGTTGAGGGTGTCCTAAACCCCATCTCGACCTCTTTTTCTAGTCTCATTTTAATTTTATTTATCGTATTTTTTCATATCGTATCTATAATCGTAATCATAGTAGTGACACTAACATTAATGTTGTCATACTTTCGCGTCTTCATTTTTGTATCATCTTTTCTTTATCATCATTATCGTCATAATATCGCGTAAATACATTTTAATACGAAAAATTCGGTTTTGAATGTGTTGAACTATGATAACCAATCTAAAGTCATAGTTGAACGCATTTAATCTCATTTCCGATTAGTACGAAACCCGTTGATACGAAAACCGACATCACATAACTCGAAAGAGTTAGTTTCGATGTCGTGACGTAGAGGGACATCCTTCGTCACTAATTCAAATTTTCTAAACTAACAATAAACGTTTTCCTAAAACTCCGGTGACGGTATTATAATCATTCATACATGATTATGACACCGGAAGTTAAATGCGAATCACGCAATATTCGTATTTAATTTAGCCAATCATCGATTTCAAATCATAAAACGAAACGAATTCTCGTTCGTACAGGGGCTACTCGACCGAGTACGTACGCTACTCGATCGAGTAGCACCCATAAAAATGGGCAGTAGCTACGTCTAAGGACACACTCGACCGAGTCAGGCCATGACTCGATCGAGTGGGTCCTGCAGCCCAGAAACCGAGGGCTCTTCTTTTTATCATTCGAGCCTCGTCTTTTTAAAAGCGACTTAGTCGACACGTGTAAAGTCAATCACGTGGCTTTTCCAAAATTCATGCATATCAATTCACTTAAACGATTTTGATCGATGGTCTCACATTATTAATTTTATGTCGACGACTCTTTAGTCGTATCCGATGTAAAATTAATTTAGACTCAATTTCTCGAGGTGATAAGTCGGGACAAGGCATCGAGGTTCGAGATCGGGCTAGCACCACGTCTAGGTCTCGAACCTCCGTCCCTTGATTAACATGCAATATAATGTGTAATTAATTAAGGTTCGTCCACCCACACAAAATCACGGTCTAGTTTACACACGGGTCCGTTTATAATTATTGCTCGCCATTTCAATTGTATATTTCGATTATTCTATTTTATGTACGCCGTATTGTGAATTCCGGGTTGTATTCCACCCGTGTAACTTGTAATCGATTTATTTTTGCTTTGCTTTATTTATTTGCGTTTTACCGCTTTTAAATGAACCCTCGCATGCTAAATCACTTCGACAATAAATTAGATGCATTAAATTGACGTAGCTCACATTTAATTCGCATGCTTAGCTAAAACGCTGTTTGCATAACATTTCACCGAATCACTAACGCGCATATTAAAAAGTCAAACGATGTCCTAGTAGAGGCCGCTAAGTGCGGGCGAGGTTGGGTGTCCTTAGTGGGCTTCCCAACACGTACCCTCACCCCTTACTCAGAACCATGGTTTCCGGATGTCCGAATCCATTGGCAACGAGAGTCATTCAATATACGATTAACCGCTCAAGTCGACATCTATATCGATATGCAAAGGGACGAGCCCAATAAACTCTCAAACCAAAATGGGCCATACTTTGTGTATGGGCCATGGCGATGTAGAGTGGGCTCGAACGGTTCCGAATAACCATAAAATTCGGTGGCGACCCCATTTCGACTTAAATTTCAATTCGATCCTTCTCATATGGAGGTTCATTCGCCTACCCAAACCCGCGCGTGGCCTCGTCGGGGTGGACCTACGTCATGTCCACAGAAGGGCTTAAAGTTTCAAAGTTATGCTCTACGAATCAAAAGGGCATGATGTCGAAGTTTCAGAAACTGAGAGTTGAAGTTGTAATGTTTTTGAACTGAAGTTGCAAGCGTGTGGTAGATTGTTTTGAATGTACACAAGTTAACTATGACATTTTAAATGTAATGTACTGAAGTTGCATTGCAGCTGAATTAAAGTTCCAAACAAACTGTTATTTAAATATTGAAAGTCATGCACTGAAGATGCAAGTATACGTGTTTTGAAGTCTCAGAAGCTTAGAGTTGAAGTTTCATAAATTGAGAGTTGGAGTTGTAAATAATTTGAATTAAAGTTCCAAGCGTGTCGTCGTTGTATGTTTTTACAGAGTAGTAATAATGTTCAACTTTCCAGCAGTTATATATAAAGTTGTAATTGTTGTGCTTTGAAGTTCTACAGTGAATGAGTTGAAGTTATAAAGAGAGTTTGTTGAAGTTATAAATACTGTAGTATTCGACGTTATGAAGTGAAGAGGAAAGTATGTGAGCGACGAGTTCTAAAATTTCAGAAACTGAGAGTTAAAGTTGTGTAGTAATTGAATTAAAGTTTCAAGCGTACAGATGAATATTTTGTCAGAAAAAACTTCGTATTTAATATTTGAAGAAGATGCTATCAATCATAATTAATAAGTTTTACGGAACTATTGATGAAGACGCTTGTATTTAAAGAACGATTTAAATTTCGTTACAAATTACATAAACATACCATGGGGCACTTCAACAATTTGCAAATTCTCCATTACAAATTAATACTTCGATCGGAAACGAACGTCACCTTGATAACGAAAACGGTAAAAGGAGGGAAGCCTCTGCCAAAAACTGAAGTGTCAACAAATAACAGAACCCAACAGCCGTAAAAAATAATTTAAACTGAAGTTGTGATGATGAAAAACGAAAATCCATCATCATTGGAATGTCGCGCGGAGTTAAGGCTGGTTTATGGAGGTTTGATTGCCTCGTGAAAATGTTCCTCGTGAGAAGCAACTATGTGATAATTACACCTGTCTAATCAATCTCTTATTTGCTTATTTACTCCTACATTATTTAATGTGTTATTTAATGCTAATTACACCTACTTATTTATTTGCAATCTCAGCCGTCCGCGCAAGATAGATCCAATGGCCATAATTTGGACTTAGGAACTTAATTTTACCCAAGACCTTATTAGAACTCCTCTCTCTCTCTCTCTCTCTCTCTCTCTATATATATATATATATATATATATATATATATATATATATATAGGTGGGTTCCGGTGAGGCAGGGTAACTCCTTACACCCATTGAGGCACAATCTAGACCATTAGATTAAGATGGGACATACATCCAAATAAGTGTTATATATACTAAAAAAACTCATTATATACGTTATTAAACTCACTATATACACACACTTAATAACTCAATATATACAGTAAAAAAAATGTTATATACACTCAAATAAAAAAATGTTATATACACTCAAATAGTTATTATGTACACCAATTAATCAACAATGGAACATACATCAAAATAATTGTTATATACACTAAAAAAACTCATTATATACGCTATTAAACACACTGCGTATATACACTTAAGAACTCAATATATACAGTAAAATAATTGTTATATACACCCAAATAATTAATATGTACATCAGTTAATCAACAATGGAACATACATCAAAATAACTGTTATATACACTAAAAAACTCATTATATACGCTATTAAACTCAATACATACATATATATACACTTAAGAACCAAATATATATACAGTAAAATAGTTATTGTTATATACACTCAAATGGTTACTATGTACACCAATTAATCAACATATATACACTTACCTTAAAACAGTTATTATGTACACTGAAATTGTTTTTATATACACCAATTTTATTTTAAATTCTGTTTTTTTTTTTCGGAATATTTTTTTTTTTGGAAATTTTTTTTATGTATGAGTTTTTGTTTTAATCTTAGCCTTTAATTTGATTTTAATCTAATGGTTGAGATTGTGCCTCAATGGGTGCGGCGAGTTGAGCTGCCTCAAAGGATCCTAGATTATAGATGGGTTCTAATGAGTCCCTTATAAGTATTGAGTCCCTAAGTCCTCATGATGGGATGAGGATGGATGGACAAGATGCATCCTAATATTTTGTATTTAAAAAAAAAGAGGAAGATTTAGTATCCTAAAATAACTCCCATGATTTTAGGAAAGAATAACTCTCATATCACTTTCATTCCTTATTCCTCATTCATTCATTTACGTTACAGGTTCATCAAAACCTTTTAAAAAAAAAAGCTTCCATCGATCATCACGTTCATTCATTCATTCAATCAAATCTGTGCTCGAAATTCTGTTACTATGAATTCAATGACCGCGACATCTTCATTAACCGTTGATAAACAATTCATCGAGTATAACAATGGTGAGTTTTGATATTGCTTTCATGTTTTGCGTCAATTTTTATTCATCATCTTGATTAATTTGCGTTCATGTTTTGCGTCAATTTTCATGTTGATATTGCTTTCATGGTCTTGTCATTCATGTTTTGCGTCAATTTTCATGTTGATATTGCTTTCATGGTCGTGTCATTCATCTTAGATTCATATGCAAATCGTAGAACACACAAACGGTGAGTATATGCTTTGAAATTTATACTGGAATCGCCATGGAAGTCATTAAGATGCTACTCAATTATTAGTTTTTACGTTTACAATATGAGAAACCGCATACTGTTAAATGTCTGATTCAACATATGAAATTTGCGCACGCACAATATATTGAGTTATTGTAGTTCATATACTGCGTTACTTTAGTGTAGAGCATCTGTTACTTTAATGTCCACCATCTGTTACTTTATATGTCGTGTTACTTTAATACACTCCAGCCGTTACTTTAGTGCTTTTCATCTGTTATTGCAGTGCATTGGAGTGTTCTAAGAATTTAGGAAACTGCCATATATTAAAAAAAAAGATATTGTTTCCTATAATAATGGAACGTGATTGCCACCAAAATAGGAAACAATATCAAAGAGTAAAGCCATATAAAAAAAAGAAAAAAAAATACTGCTTCCTATAATTATGGGACGTGATGGGTTCAAAATAGGAAACAATATCAAAGAGTAAGATACTGCGTCATACTCTCATTGTTTATCATTATATGAATTTTTTACACTAACTTATATCCGGTGTTATTTTAATGAACATTATCTGTTACTTTAATTCATACTATCTGTTACTTTAATGTCTGACCTCTGTTACTTTATACCTGGTGTATAAGAATACTCTGTTAATTTAATTCAATGTTACTTCATTGCACTTCATCTGTTACTTTAATTCTTGTTATCTGTTACTTTAATCCATATTTCAAGTTTTGATTGTTTTTTTCGCTACGTTTATTGGCACTGTTATTGTTTTTTCAGTAGACGCAAAAGCACATGAATGATGTAGGGATGTGGGTGAGAATTTCCTCCATACATAGGGCAGATCTTCAAAGATGTAGATGAGAAGAAGAAGGAGGAAATGTCATGTAAATCATCGTCTGGCAATAAAGAAGAATCAGGAGAAGAATAAGAAGATGATGAAGAAGAAGCACAATTCTGAGTAGGACAATATATTGTTAGAGTAACATACATTATTCGTTAGAGTAACATCCTTGATTGGAGTAAAATGAGTTAGAATAACACATACTATGTGTTAGAGTAACATACTTAATGAGTTACAGTAACACAGTTTTTAATGAGTTACAGTAACACAGTTTATGATTATAATTTGATTTCAAATATCTAGTTCTTACAGTTACAGGTGTGAAACATTGGAATTATAATGGACTTTTATAATTTTTGTTTTGGAGTATCCTTAATAGAAACATACATTATTCTTTTGGTTGATTGAAAGTCTTGTTTTTGCAAAAGATTATTATGCAACATAATAGATTTTATGAGTTAAAGTAACGCAGTTCGTGAATTAGAGTAACACATTGTTTGAGTTAGAGTAATAGTTTTTGAAAGAGAATATATTAAACAACGTAACAGATTTTATGAGTTAAAGTAACACAGTTCATGAATTAAAGTAACACGTTATGGCCCTGTTTGGTAAACAGCAGATTGATATTGGCAGAAGCAGATTTAAAAAGCAGATTTGACTAGTAGAATCAATTAACAGTTTTGACTAACATATTTTATTAGCAGAATTATTTTAGTAGTGTTTGGTAATTAGCGGATTGATTAATTGATTTGTAAAATGACAAAAAAGGACATAAGCAAATTTTTAAATAAAATATGTGTGGACATGACATAGGTCCACCCCGACGCGGCCACGCGCGGGTTTGGGGAGGCGAATGAATCTCCATATGAGAATGGATCGAATTGAAATTTAAATCGAAGTAGAGTCGCCACCGAACTTTGTGGGAGTTCGGGCCCGTTCGAACCCACTCTATGTCGTAGTGGGCCGTATACAAAATACGGCCCATTTCCGATGTCAGAGTTTATTGGGCTCGTCCCTTTGCATTGCGATACCGATACCGTCAATGCCGGTTATCGTGTATTGAATGACTCTCGTGCGCCAACGGTTTCGGGCATCCGGAAACCGGGGTTCCGAGTAAGGGGTGAGGGTACGTGTTGGGAAGCCCACGAAGGACACCCAACCCCGCCCGCACATTAGCGGCCTCTACTAAGATATCGAATGATTTTTGAATACGCGCGTTAGTTGAACGATGAAAATGCTTATGCAAACATTGTTTTCCCTAAGCATGTGTGGAATTGAATGAGTTTCTATGTCAATTTAATGTAACTAAAATTAACGTCAAAGTTGTATTTTAGCATGTGGGTTCATTTTAGTACAATAAAATAAACGAGAATTAAACCGACAAAAGATCAAAAAGTTAGTAACGGTATGACGATATTAACGGTTTACGCAAATATAGAATGATGTAAATAAGATGCCGTATGGTTTTTTTGAAAAATGATATTCCATGTGATTGATTGACACGTGTTGACCTAAGTCACAAAAAACATTATCGAGACTAGAAAAAAAGATGTAAGACTCACGGTATTGTCGTGATAAAGGGCCACTCGACCGAGTCATTGAAGGACTCGACCGAGTGGACCTCTGAAAACGCTTCTGTCCCATATTTTAGACCCTACTCGATCGAGTTATTGACCAACTCGACCGAGTACGTTGCCACTCGATCGAGTCATTGCGAGACTCGACCGAGTGGAGGTCGTCAGAACCTTCTGTCTCGGTTTTTGGGGTGCCACTCGACCGAGTGGGCTAGGCACTCCGTCGAGTGCCCCCTGTACGAACTAGGCTTCGTTTTGCAACTCGTTATCGTTTTCGAAATTGCTTTTTATTTTGATGATGATTCGATAAATTGGGCATAAATATTGTATAATTTATGTCCAATTTATATCTATGATTCTCGTCGTGCCCGATATCCGCTATTGAAGCGGTATCGAATACTAGAGTGAGATTTGAAGAAAAAGCTATAAGTCGTTTTAAGTTAACTAGCACGATATAAATTGTCTCCGCGTTTATTAATGTCATGATTAATTCAATATTAGAGGACATTTATATTAGCATCAACGAAAATCGCGCTAGTTAATTTATTTGACTAGATCGTTAGATTCAACATCCAATTACGAAATTGGTATCGAATCTAAAAGATCGAAACTTGAATTAAATAAACTCGACTTGATTCCCTCCGCATCCCGACATCATAATTAATTCTTACGAATTGTTTGATGTCGGATCCGCATCAGCGGATTTCGACCCTTATTAAAAAAAGCTATTTGTTTTTAAAAAAAAGTCTTAGAATTGATGGAAATTGCGATAATGATGACAAAATAAGAAAATTATGGTTGATGTTAATTCGCCTCAACAATCAAGCAATCGGGGTGATGGGATAAGCGACCGACAACGCTGAGTGTAATACTCTTGTATATTCGGGTTTCCTTATCCCACCATCACTCTCGCTCGACACGAATCGACGAATACTTTAGTGTTTTATACTAATTATATTATCGATATTACAGATGTGACAAAGACGATAAGAGAAGAAATAAAAAAACGACGCTACGACGATGAATGACGCGAGAAAGGAGGAGAAGAGAGAAAAGATGGGATTTGGCACCCTAACCTACATGTTTCTTATGCTCGGACGGGACTCGTTGTTGTGGCTAGCACGAGAGTATCGAGATGTAAATTGAGTTGTGGTGGTTAGGGTTTTGATTTCTAAGTACTAGGGTTAGGGTTTGCAAGTGTGAGATTAGGGTTTGATTAGGGTAAAAAGGATGATCAAAAAGTATGTTGAAGTGTGTGCATGGGGGTGTATATATAGGCTAGGCTATGTATCCCCGGCTAGGGTTACTCGACCGAGTAACTGGCTGACTCGGTCGAGTGGCCCAGTGCTCCTGCAGTCGGGCTTGAATGAGGGCCCACTCGATCGAGTAGGCTGAGCACTCGATCGAGTGGCTCAGCTGGAGTGCGCGGGTCAGCTTTTGGACCGTGGCTTTGGATATCTTATGGGTTTTTGTATTTGGGCTGAGTTTTTGATGCTTGAATGGTTGTTTGGTATGACTCGGAAACGACTTTGACCGTGGTTGACCCAATCGCTAAAAGTCGGTTTTATTTCCGGTGTCGGTTTTGACCCAAATTAGTCTTGTTTGATTGGAAACGACCCACTGGGCCTGAATTTGAGGTCAGTTTTGTGAGATTTGTACTCCGTAAGTGCATTAGCCAGCAACTACTGGTTTTGAGCCCATATCCGAGCGCGTAGAAACACGTTAGCGTCCGATCATCATCGGGTGTTTTTTGGAAACTGCCATGTACACCTGGCAGTCAAAATGCGGGTGTCTACAATATGTCAAATTAAGCATACATCACACCAACCATTTGACAATAATTAATATCGTCGATTTCTTCTACTAGACATTAAATTTGAACTAATATTATCACGGAGAGTTGATATGTCTTGATTTCGTGAAGTCTCAACCGGAGCTTGCGAGTCATGATCAGACACATCTTGCAATATATCTGGAGGTATAAAATCCGGGTGTTGCTTGATGATTCTAAATTGAATCAATTGAAAAATAAACCAAACATAAATTAATTAGTGAAAAAAATCAAGGAAAACGTACCTTATAAGATGAATTATGAAAGTGAATGAAGAGAATGATGAAAGTAAGGTTTGATTGGCAAAGGGGCAACGGAGGTAAAAAAATAAAAATCATAATCTGCTAAGTGAATATGCTGCTACTAGCAGCATATTGCAAATTGGCGGATTGGACTCGAATATGGCATTTCAATCTACCATTTACAAAACACTTAAATTGGCGGATTTGGTGGTCAAACATGCTAATCCATCCAAATATGTTATTTTTTTGCGGATCCGCCGATAACCAAACACCCCCTATATGAGTTAAAGTAACATAGTTTATGGATTATGTCAGTAACATAGTAACATACGTACAATGGCAGTAGGAAAATGATGATTTTTTGGTGAAGATGAAAAAAACTTAATTTTGAAAAAACTTGTTGTGTAAGAGACAGAGACATTTAAAAAGATTGATAAGAGAGAGAAAAGATTTGCATTGAGATAATTAAGGAGGAGAGAGAGAAATGATATATTTACCAGATTTGTTAGTTATTTCCTTAATTATGAGATTAAATCTTGTCCATTAATCTAACATTGAATCAAGGGCTAAGAAGAAGATTCACGGACTCAACATATATAAGTGGACTCAATATATATATAGAGGTGGGTTCCGGTGAGGCAGGGTAACTCCTTGCACCCATTGAGGCACAATCTACACCATTAGATTAAGATGAAACATACATTCAAATAAGTGTTATACACACTAAAAAAACTCATTATATACGTTATTAAACTCATTATATATATACACACTTACGAACTCAATATATACAGTTAAAAAATTATTATATACACTCAAATAGTTATTATGTACACCAATTAGTCAACAATGGAATATACATCAAAATAACTGTTATATACACTAAAAAACTCATTATATACGCTATTAAACTCACTACATATATATATATATATATATATATATATATATATATATATATATATATATATATATAGAGAGAGAGAGAGAGAGAGAGAGAGAGAGAGAGAGAGAGAGAGAGAGAGAGAGAGAGAGAGAGAGAGAGAGAGAGAGAGAGAGAGAGAGTAAGGCTCTTATGAGTCCTTTACTCTTTGTGAGTCCCTAAGTCCTCATCCCATCCATTGGATGGGATGAGGATGGATGGACAAGATGCATCCATTAAAAAAAAAAAAATTACGTTCCTATAATAGCTCCCATGAATATAGGAAACAGTAACTCCCTATCACATTCATTCATCATTCACATTCATTCATCATATCACGTTCATCCAAACATAAAAAAAAAACCCCTTTCTTCATTCACGTTTAGTCATCGATTTTGTACTCGGAATTCTGTTACAATGGATTCAATGACCGCGTCATCGTCTTCAACGGTTGATAAGCAACTGATCGAGTATAACAATGGTGAGTTTCAGTATTTCATTCACGTTTTGATTCAATTTTTATTCATGGATTTCGATGGTCATATTGCTTTCAATGTGTGTTTTAATATCAATGGTTTATTGCGTCAAATTGCGTTTTTTTTACGTCGATTTTCATGTTTATAGTTCTTTCATTGTCATTTCATATCACAGTTTCGTATCAATTTGCGTTTTTTTATGTCATTGCGTTTTGATATCACAGTTTCGTATAAATGGTTATTTGTTCTCTCGATCTTTATAGATTACAGGGCTTTATGCTTTTTATTCAGATCTTCCATGATATCCATTGATATTATTGTTTTGATTTCAATTAACGCATAAACGTCGTTGAAGTAACATGCCTTCTGCATTAAGGTAACACTTACTTGCAATTACAGTAACACAAATGAACGTTCAAAAAAAGGGTTTTGATGATGATGTTAGAGTAACGTATTGTACACTTTAGAGTAACACCACTTAGGAATTATAGTAACACATTACTTGCATGAGTGTAACACTGTTTGATTTTGTGCAGGTGGTTTTGCCAAAGATGCGAACGCACATGACAACACCGAAAAATGTAGAATTTGATTCATTTGATCAATCATGGATTAATAACAATGGTTCATTGATATTATTGTTTCACTGATATTATTTTTTGCTTTATGTTGAAGCAGTCATGGCGTTGAAGTAACACAAGTTATGAATTACTGTAATATCTAATTCTAATTAGAGTAACACAAACACGTAACACTGAAAAGGGTTTTTGGCGCTGACGTTGGAGTAACATCCTTTAAGGGTTAAAGTAACACAACTTATGAGTTGAAGTAACACTTATGTCCATGGGCGTGATATTTTTTAATTTCTTGCACGAAGCATTGGCAAAGAACCGAATGCACAGGAATGGTGCAGAGATGTGGGTGAGGTTTTCACTCCGTACATGGAGCAAGTATTCGGAACAATTGATGAGGCAGTGAAATTTTACAAAATCTACGCGCTGGCTTGCGGATTTGATGTGAGAAAGTATACTAAGCCAACCAAACGAAACTGTCCAAATCCGTACGCAGCACGACCGCCTAAACAACCTACTATGCCAACCAATGATGAGGATGACGAGGATGAAGTAGATGAAGACATCGAAGGAGAGGAAACTGAAGAAGACACCGAGGAAGACGAGGAGGATGAACAAGTGTTTTGAGAATACTCGTGTTTTTTTGTCATTATAAGAATTTTTTCTTTTTTTGTGGTTTACACGAAAAACTAATTTTGTACAATTTTTTTACACATAGCGCTGTGTTACGGTGCATTTAACACTATATTTATTTAATACATGTGTTTTTTGTTAGAGTAACATCTCATGTGTGTCAGAGTAACACTATTCCTCTGTTACAGTAACAGAAACAATGCATTGAAGTAACTGAAGACAACAACGTTGTTTAGACAAAATCATTGCCAAAGTAACTTGGGATAACTTGGATTGGTTCCATTCATTGACAAAGTACCAACATTTGTTCTTCAAAAAACAATATATAATGCGTCAGAGGAATTGATTGCAATATCATTGTACAAACACCATTAATAACTTAAAGTAACATAAATTGTTCATTAAAGTAACATTTACAATGCTTCGGTATAACACACAGATTGTGAGACCAAAGAAAATTGGGTTAACTTCAGTAATCCCCATAGTAACACCAGTAGTAAATTAGAGTAACAGGTACAACTAGTCAGTGTAACAGAGTTTAACAGCTTCAATGCATTGGTGATAGTCAAAATATCAATATAATTAGACAAGTAACTAAAGAATACAAACCATTAATTCGTAGTTAGAAAAGAGATGACATGATTCAGTAAACAAGTTATTTTTTTAGGCCCTTTATTGGCTTGCTCTTGGGAGGGTCGATGATCTTTTGTCTAGCGTCCGCATACTTGTCTACGTTTTCCAACAATCGCGATCGCACCTTGTTCATTATGTTTGCTAAAGTTAGAAAGCTGCTTCAATATAACCTTGCTCGAGTTGAAGGTGAGCGATTGAGTTGAGTTGAGCGATTGAGTGCTCGGGTGTGCTTGAGTTGAGTGAAAAAATTGAATGAGATGAGAGATGATGAAGGTGAAGGGTTTTTGTGTTAGGCGGGTGTTTGAATGAAAAAAATGAATGAGATGAGAGAGAAGAAGATATCAGTTGGCAGTAATTTAGGGAGGAGAGAGGATTTTCTCATATTATTTCCAAAATATGGTAGTTACTACCTTAATTACTACATGCAATCTCAACCATTCATCATCTTTAGATCAATGGCTAAGAATAGGACTCATGGACTCAAAAAAGAAAAAGGGACTCACTTGATCTTCACTATATATATATATATATATATATATATATATATATATATATATATATATATAGAGAGAGAGAGAGAGAGAGAGAGAGAGAGAGAGAGAGAGAGAGAGAGAGAGAGAGAGAGAGAGAGAGAAAGAGAGAAGGGCTCCGGTGAGGCAGGGTAACTCCTTACACTCATTGAGGCACAATCTAGACAATTAGATTAAGATGGAACATACATCTAAATAAGTGTTATATACACTAATAAACTCATTATATACGTTATTAAACTCACTATATATATACACACACACTTAAGAACTCAATATATACAGTAAAATAATTGTTATATACACTCAAATTGTTATTACGTACACCAATTAATCAACAATGAAACATACATCAAAATAACTGTTATATACACTAAAAAAACTCATTATATACGCTATTAAACTCACTGCATATATATACCCTTAAGAACTAAATACATACAGTAAAATAATTGTTATATACACCCAAATAATTAATATGTACATCAGTTAATCAACAATGGAACATACATCAAAATAATTGTTAAATACACTAAAAAACTCATTATATACTCTATTAAACTCACTAAATATATACACTTAAGAACTTAATATATACAGTAAAATAATTGTTATATACACCCAAATAGTTACCATTTTACCAATTAATCAACAATGGAAAATACATCCAAATAACTTTTATATACACTAAAAACTCATTATATACGCTATTAAACTCACTATATATATATATATATATATACACACACTTAAGAAGTCAATATATACAATAAAATAAATGTTATATACACTAAATATTTTTCGGGAATTTTTTTTTTTTGGATAAAAAAAATTCGAAAAAAAAAAATTTCCGAATTTTTTTTTTCCCGAAAAATATTGATTTTTTTTCTTCGGGAAAAAAATGTTATGTATGAGTTTTTGTTTTAATCTTAGCCTTTAATTTGATTTTAATCTAATGGTTGAGATTGTTCCTCAATGGGTACGGCGAGTTGAGCTGCCTCAAAGGATCCTATATATATATATATATATATATATATATATATATATATATATATATATATATATATATATATATATATATATATATATATATATATATATATATATATATATATATATATATATATATATATATATATATATATATATATATATATATAATTGGTTCATTACATCAAAACTCAATTTAGGAAAGTATCATCAATAATAATAAAAAATCAAACAGAGAATCTTTTAACTATTACAATAATATATTTAATCTATTAGATTAATGTGATGTTTCATAATTTTCATCCAAAAATCTTTAAATTTCATTTAACAAAAAGTTATAGTAAATAAAATTATAAAAATGAATTAATTAGATTCGTGTTAGAAAATGCTTTCATTAGAGTATAAATTTCATATTATTTGTTTCATATCATTTGCTTAAAAATGTGATGAATTTATTAAAGTTATCCCACATCGACAAATTATAATAAGGTGATTAAATTCTATATTATAAATAAGAGTAGTCATCCGTCCTTAGACATCCACCAAAAATCTTTTTTCATAAAGACCTCTTAAGATTATAACCTTAAGTAATTATCCACATCGAAAAATTATGATGAGGTTTTGGAATTCTATAATACAAATAAGAGTTGTCCACCAAAAATCATTGCTTTTGAATATCGGCCAACAAACTTTTGAGTCTTAAAAAACTCTTAATAAGACTAAAAACTAAAAGTTGTTCCACATCGAAACAATTAAAATAAGATAATGATTCTATATTATAAATAAGAAAAATCATGTGTTCTTTTGGGTCTTAAAATGAGCTCTTGAGACAGTAAATTATCTCACATCAAAAAAATTATAATAATGGAATTTTATATATTATAAATAAAACTAATCATTCCTTCTTAAATATCAATAAAAAAAACTTTTGAGTCTTAGAAAATATTTTAATAAGACTACACACTTGAATAACATAATCTCACATCGAAAAATTGTACTCCCTCTGTTCCATTTGATTATTTACATTTGCTTTTTGGACACTATTCATAGGTGAGTGAAAACGTCAATGTAACTAAGTGTAATCATTCCTCCAAATTATTATAATGAGGTGACGAAATTCTATGTTGTAAATAAGTGTAATCTGTCGTCCTTAAATATGATTAATCATTCGTTATTGGATATCTTCCAAAACTCAATCGAGTCTTAAAACCTCTTAAGACTATGAACTCAAATAAAGTTATTATAAGAGTTCTTAAGACTATATCCAAACTTAAATCAAAATTATTCTATATCGAAAAATTATGAGGTGATGGAATTTGATATTATAAATAAGATTAATCATTCGTTCTTAAATATAAAAAAAAAAGTTTTTTTGAGTCTCACAAAAAGTACTTGAGACTATAAACTTAGGTAAGATTATCCCATATCGAAAAATTATAATAAGGTGATCGAATTTAATTATTTCATATAAATAAGAGTAGTCGTCCGTTATTAAGTTAGGTATAAAAACAAACTCTTTGTCTCACAAAAAAGTTAGTATTATTATAATTATCCTAACGTTGTCTCACATCAAAAAATTATGATGAGCTGGAGAAATTCTATATTATAAAAAATAATCATTGTTCCTTGGATATCACCTAAAAAAATTGAGTCTTAAAAATGCTCATAGGACCGTAATCTGATGGAAAAGAGAAATCATTTGGGTCTAGATATTAACCAAAAATCTGAGTTCTAAAAAGTCTTTTTAAGAAAATAAACCTAAGTAGAATCATCGTATCGAAAAATTATGATGAGAAATTTTATATCACAAATAAGAGACATCATTCGTTTTTAGATATTAACAAAAAATAGTCTTATAAAAGCTCTTAAAGTTATAAATTGAAGTAAAATTATCCCACAGCGAGAAATTATAATAAAGGTGATGAAATTCTACTATATAAATACGGAGTAAAAACAATCATACGTCTTTAGATATCAACGAAAATCTTTTGAGTCCTAAAAGAACTTTGTAAGACTATAAACTTAAGTAAAATTATCCCACATCGAAAAATTATGATGAGGTGATGAAATTCTACATCATCAATTAGAGAAATTATTCGTTTTTAGATATTAATCAAAAATCTTTTAAATCTTATAATACTCCTCTTAAGGCTATAAATTGAAGTAAAAATTATTTCACATCGAAAAATTACAAAAAAGTGATGAAATTCTATTATATAAATAAAAGTAATCATCGTCTTTACATATCAATCAGAAATCTTTTGAGTCTTAATTAAAAAGAGTTCTTAAAACTATAAATTTAAGCAGAATTATCACACATCGAAAAATTATGATAAGATATCATAAATAAGAGAAATCATTCGTTTTAGATAATCATTTGTCCAAAATATACTCCGTACATAATAAGGTGATCGAATTCTACTATATAAATAAGAGTAATCGTTTGTTTTTAATAACTTAGATGAAAAACAAACTCTTTTGGGTCTTAAAAAAAATTCTTAAAACCATAAACTTAATTAAGTAAAATTATCCCACACTTTTGATTCTTAAAAAACTCTTAAGACTATAAACTTGAATAAAATTTCTCACATCGAAAAATTATTACAAAGTCATGAATTTCATTGATACAAACCAAACATCTTTTGAGTTTTAGAAAAACTCTTACGACTATAATAAACTTAAGTAAAATTTCTGTTTTGAGTCTTAATAAAGCTCTTAAGACTATAAACATGTGTAAAATTTTCCCACATCGAAAAATTATTATAAAGTTATGAATTTCATATTATTTGCTCGAAAAAGTAATGAATCTATTACATAAAGAAATAGTAAAATCATCTCACATCGAAAAATTATATTAAGGTGATAAATTTATATATTAGAAATAAGAATAATCATCCGTTCTTAGATAGCAAAAAAAAAAATCTTTTGATCCTTAATCTTCTAAGACATAAAATGAAGTAAAATTTGTAGGGTTACAACCCTTAAACTCAAGGACCTGTTACGAGTATTAACCGAAAAGACAAAAGAAGAGGGATAACAATTATACCTTATTTGCAGCGGAACAGCGTATTAATAAGAAGTATAATAAACCCAGAAACATATATATAATCTCCACGGACAGAATAAATAATCTTCACGGACAAGAATAAATAATCTCCACGGACAGAATAAATAATCTCCACGGATAGAATAAAGCACCCCAAACGTGATGCCTCCTTTGGTATCCACACGGTACAAAACTGCGACGTATATGCTAGTATAAAGGTACGTGAGACCGTCTCACAACTTCTCTCTATATCTCTCTTATAACTTTTTATAAGAGGAATATATTATGAGTCAATACTCTTTATTCCATATTTTGGTTCATCATATGAAACTCCTTATATAGGAGAAGAGAAGGTAGAATTAGGTTATAACTATAACTCTAATTACCATAATTAGATTATTAGTATAACTCTAATTACCATAACCCGACAACGCAACTGGGTCCGTATTACTACTGACCCGATATATTTAATATATCGATATATATTAATAATATCCCGTACATATTGTGTGTGACCCAATTGGCCCACTTAAGACTACCAGACACGTAACCAATTTACATGTCAACCCGACATCGACCTCTAGCAAGGCATATCGGATACATAGACTTAAGCGGGTTAATCCATAGGACAGTGGACATAACTCCTTCAGTCTCCCACTTGTACATGTCCTCTAAAGAACGTCGTTAAGTCTCTTTGCTACTATTGTCTCCAATTGAGAATGAGGTAAGAAGAAGTGTCATCCTCACATATCTCAATCTTTTACTCGAATCTTTGAGTTGACTTGTTAAAAGAGTAGATAGACGACTATCATCCTATCTGAGCGCGGCCACGCATTTGTACAAGTCACACTCTCCGAGTGGCCAAGAAACAATAAATTGCCTTCAATAAAGAAAGAGCAAATCCCCTCTTGTCTAACCACATCCTAACACATGATCCATGCATTGCCCAATAACCATCCATAGCCCCCTTTCACAGCTGACGAGGAATAGTATCAAAGCATACACATCACATGTACAGAATAGTCAAAGACTCAGGTCTAAAGACCGTACAAGTTCATAACTTGCAAAGAACTTTACTGACACTAAGCGAAATCTTAGTAAATCCTTTTCGGCGGGTCTGTCTAATGCATGTTCTTAACATACACCCGTGTACCTGATTTAGTATCTCGATACCTATGACTCAAGGAACTTAGTCATCAACCAACTCACACACCAGTCATTTAAGGATATGCAAATGTCCCAACACAATACCCTTACTAGAGACAAAATAATTACATCATCCAAATAGAGTTCCAAGACTAAGTCACGTACTTAGTGATCTATTTCATCAATGTAAAATATTAAGGGACAAAACTCGGTTACATTAACCAAATGACAATATGTCATACATATATCAATTATCGAAATAACTCCCACTAAACCAAACACCTCTAAAAGTACTAAGACCACTCGCCCATGTGTCTTATACCAATCATAACAATATGATCTTTATGTAGAGGAGGTTTCGGGACATACAACATTTGTATCGATTATTTACAAGCATATGATCAATCTACCTTCTCTCTATTAAGGCGAACTGTTAGTTTCATAAGCAACAAATTGCTTCATAAACTTTAAAAGTTAAGTGTGTGCTTGATTCGTAATCGAACGTCTCTTTGCTTCAAAAGCAATAGAACACTAACTTTAGTTATAATACTAGTCACAAAGTTGTTCTTTGGAACCGTTCCAACACACAACCTCTCATCCAAAACAAATTTTACTGAGATTACAATCTCACGTCATCTTTTGTCTATTTGGAAATATGAATCGTTGTAACTTGTTTACAATAATTCGCTTATCACATCATGCGCATCTCTTAAATAATTCCATTTTTTCTTCTTAAGCGCAAATGAATAATTCTTAGATAGCATTATAGTGACACTCACTAGATTAGTATCTACTCGTCAAACGAGCACATAATAAACACATTTCTTGCCAAGTCTCATGGACTAAAGCAACCAAATGTCATTTAGTTAGAGAAGTATGTCACTTACATAACAAATCGTAACGATAAATGCACTCCCACTAGCCTCTTGTATACACTTTGTCTCTCTTCGTCTCAAAGGAAAACAAACATATTTGAATTATCACATTGAAAACGAAGATATTACTCCATAGTACTTGCTCCAATCAAATTGGATCATTCACATTTGTCTAGCAATTTTGATAATATGAAATTCATACGATGTGTCACACACATCATATTGCATCCCTTTCAAGAAATGTATTTCACATTTATATATCCAAAACTCATCACAATGAGTGATGACATTCAAAATGCTAAATCAATCTTAATAAACTTAAGCATAATGTTGTAAAAAGGGTTTTTCCATAGTCACTACTATGAGATCAATCCTTAATTACCAACTATGCTTCATAGATACTCTTCTATCAATCTACATCGTCTTTATATTGAAGACTATTCTTCACTATAAGACCCATTTAACCAAAGTCTATACCTGGTAGTTATGGTATATAGAATCTATTAGATTTTATGTGACTTTTGGAGTCGTTGCCCATTATTGTTTCATCATAGGTCAAACCTATGTAGGGTAATATTTCGCAGGTAAGATGATCATGACTTTTCATGGATACATCAATGTCATCTTCAACAATTGTAGAGAATTCCTGTTAATCTTGAACAATTCAAGGTTGATTCTACTCCCACTGTTTCTATTAGAAATCACATATTTTTAAAAGAAACATATCACTCCATGCAACAAAACAGTTTTGTTCATTGGATGATTTGTAGAATTAACATAATATCCCTGAATAAAACACGTGCCATAATTGAGTCTAAGTTCTAGAAAACAATTTTCTTTAAACTTGACTTGATAATTAAGTAAAGACTTTTAAGAACATTTTCAATCCATATCTCATATGGTGTCTATTCTTCGACTTACATGGACAATCTCATCAACATTTGTACAAAGAATTTTATAGTGCATAACTTTCTAAAGCGTCAATAAAATCTGCATAACTCATCATAGACCAAATCATATCAAATATGGTTCGATGTAGTTTGAAACACTTTTCACTACTTCTAAGATGATTACAATCTTTTAGTTCAATTCCTCCCTGTTTCAATCATATCGAACGACTCGTACCAACTTATCAAGTTGATCTTGTACTTTCATCTGAATTTCCTTGAACAATTCAAAGCATTCAGTTTCAAATTTCATCAAATGAACAAAACTATACGTGTTACCCATTTTGCAACATCACTAGTTAACCCCACACGTATGTTTATATGTGTGATTTAACAAGTCAAGTACCCTCCCACTATAATTAATAGGAGTCACTTCTAATGTCGTTTATCCATCTAAACAAGATTCATTTACCTCAGTTGATTCTTATCAATAAGGTTTATAATTTCATCATTATGAAACTTATTCTTATGATTCTTGTCTCATGGATTAATGACAATGTCATGATGGGTAAAACTCAGGTCAAGGGAGTTGAATCTTTTGGTCGTTATGTTACAAATAAAAACATTCACTACTGGGAATGTAGAGCCCAACAATCATGTTAGCCTCATTGTACCTCATATTCTTGCATGGTGTAGAGCAACAATTGTTCTACTTTTATTAAAACTTTTCATGCCCATACATGAAACAGAATCAATATTCTTGCGTATGACTAGTACAAGAATAACAATTATTCAAATCCAGTAGTTAGCTTTATGGTAAAATTAAGTGATTTTCCTTTTATATATGAAACAACAACGTTTGTCCATTTCAATCATAAAACACTTCACTTATATACCATTATTCCACCCTCTTCGAGCCATCACATCCATAATGTAACAGTTGCATTTGGTATCTTATACCAAAACAGTAGAATGCAAGTAACAATTACTCTAGTAACATATACACCTGAAGTCATACTTCAATTGATTTGCAGATTTTCTAGATACTTCTAGAAACTATCTACCAATGTCTTATATTTGTCATTACATTAATGACTAATAAAATCATACCTAATCTAAATTTGGCAACAAGTTTGGGTATGACAACGATTGTCCTTCCCTTACTTTAACCAACATCTTAGATTCATTAATCATTATCTCAAGCAATTTTTCTTAATGAACTCACATTAGTATTATTTGCCTTCTTGATACAATGTTCAATCGTCTTTTAACATCTCATGCTAAAAGGTAAGAAACCTAATTAAGTCACCTGTTTATTCATAATAAAGTGACCTAAACTTAGGACTAATTGAAATGATTTCAATTCTTAATTCTTTAGAAAGAAGCATCCAAAATTTCCTGATTATCAATATAATCACGTCATCGTATGACATATGGATTTATTAGATATCTTCAATATTTTCTCACTTAATGGGAACTATTCCCTTTTATTGAAACAATTGATTTTGGTACTTATAGTAGTCATCTTCATGACTCTAATTATACGGTCCATACTGTATATATTAGCACTGGTTATATTTTGTCGGATTATCCTTCACAAGGACAAAATCCATCTCTAATTTTGAGAACAATTCTCAAGATACCAATCGACAAGGTTGAACAATTAAAACTCATCTTTAATAAATGTGATAATGGTAACTAAATAACAACTAAAATTATATGCAAAATAAAACGATAATTAATATTAATAATCTTAAACAATTTTAAGATAAAATCATGAAAACTACCTTCAAGTTCGCATAATATTCCAAGATCCTAAATCTTTTGTCGCTCAAGTGAACTTGGGCTCACTGCTCAAGCTCCAAAAGTAAAGGTAGACAACAACATTATCAATTACATCTCCATGTAATTCTTGGTTCGTCGGAATTAGTCATCATAAGACACCAACTATTTGCCTCAAAGTCCAAGTCCGACTTGATAGCAATGTTAAGCAAACCAGATTGAACCTGTGGGTAACCGTTACTCACCTACTCAGTCCACACACATCGGCAAAGAACCGCTTAGGCAGTCACTTCAACCAATGGTATGAAATTGTTGTAGTGGTCAATTCTGGAAAGGCAATACTTAATATTTGTGCGAGGGATTAAATGCATATGGGTCCTAACCATGCCACTAGGTCAACTTACAAGGCGACCTATTAGTTCTAAGCACACCAGTCACAAGTCTCCAACATTAAAATTCATGCATCGTATGACATAATAATTCAATTGTTACTAGTGATTTGTGCATAAAACAAGTTAAAAGATCCAATATTTTGATTCATAATCATATTATGATTCATAATTGCTATTTGGTTTGAACAATTTCACCAATATCTTTCATTTTTCCAACTATGAAGAACAATTCCCACCCGGAAAAATTGAACGGATATACAAAACTCGATTCATAATCGATCTGCAACTTATAATTGTCATATAGATGAACGATTCATCAAAATCAATTAGGACTCGAGAAACTCTTTTCCCGATCTATTTATGATAATATGATAATTAAAATGCATAAAATTATTTAGCCGATTTAGAAAACTAATTTTTCATTGATCCGGAAAAATAAAAGTATAATCCATGTTTGACTCATAATCAACACACGAACGCAAGAAAACGATTTTTCTTAAAAGCGTCGCTCGACCCGACACCTTGTCGTCCGAGTAAATATTGTGTCATCTTGGTCAAATCTGTGCCGCCCGGGTCATCCCGTTACGACCGGAAGATACCCGAGCCGACCGAGTCACACTCGTGCCCACCGAGTCATACTCGTGCCAACCGGGTTGGCCTCGTTTCGTTCCGTCTCCACCATAAATAAAATGGGTCTTGTCTTAATCTTATTAGGACTCATCGTCAACATTAAATTCTAGTAATTTTATGCTCTCAATTTCAATCGAATCTTGACTAATCTTATTAGTCTCATCGTCAACAAAGAAATTTGAAATTATAGTGGGTCAATTTAGGGCAAAATTAAATTAAACTATAATCAATATTAGATTTAAATTAACTTTAAGAATCAATTTCAAAATTTAACATTTTAAATTCACAAGACAAACCCTAAATATGGAACAACGATTCAATATGTGAATTAAGGACAACATAACGAACATATTACGGATTACGAACGTGCAACATGATAAACACAAAATCATCTACCTTAATGCAAGATACAACGGTAGCATGAACATGTATGAAGCATGTCAAAATTTGTCAGAGAAACTCCTCACTAAATCTCAAATGCATGGTACATCAACATGTTAAATCATGCAAAAAGGTGACATGTTACTCAATGAACATATTAACATAAGCTACTCATACACAACATATAAACACGTCAACCAGGGAGAACAATTCTTGGGACTAGCAGTATAATCAAATTAATACGCAGGTGGAATCTCTCATAACCAATTATGAGCCATAGATTCACGTCAATTAGATTAATACTACGTAACAGAGGCTCTGATACCACTGTAGGGTTACAACCCTTAAACCCAAGGACCTGTTACGAGTATTAACCGAAAAGACAAAAGAAGAGGGATAACAATTATACCTTATTTGCAGCGGAACAGCGTATTAATAAGAAGTATAATAAACCCAGAAACATATATATAATCTCCACGGACAGAATAAATAATCTTCACGGACAAGAATAAATAATCTCCACGGACAGAATAAATAATCTCCACGGACAGAATAAATAATCTCCACGGATAGAATAAAGCACCCCAAACGTGATGCCTCCTTTGGTATCCACACGGTACAGAACTGCGACGTATATGCTAGTATAAAGGTACGTGAGACCGTCTCACAACTTCTCTCTATATCTCTCTTATAACTCTTTATAAGACGAATATATTATGAGTCAATACTCTTTATTCCATATTTTGGTTCATCATATGAACCTCCTTATATAGGAGAAGAGAAGGTAGAATTAGGTTATTACTATAACTCTAATTACCATAATTAGATTATTAATATAACTCTAATTACCATAACCCGACAACGCAACTGGGTCCGTATTACTACTGACCCGATATATTTAATATATCGATATATATTAATAATATCCCGTACATATTGTGTGTGACCCAATGGGCTCACTTAAGACTACCAGACACGTAACCAATTTACATGTCAACCCGACATCGACCTCTAGCAAGGCATATCGGATACATAGACTTAAGCGGGTTAATCCATAGGACAGTGGACATAACTCCTTCAAAATTATCCACATCGAAAAATTATGATGAACTGATTAAATTCTATATTATAAATAAGAGTAATCATTCGTGAATAGATGTTAACCAAACATCTTTTGAGTCTTAGAAAAACTCTATCTCTCATCGAAAAATTATATAATAGGGCGATAAATTTTCATTATATAATTTGTCCTTAAATATCGACAAAAATTAAAGAGCTTTTAAGACTATAAAATTAAGTAAAAACTATCTCACATTGAAAGAATAATGTCATTGAAAGACTAACGTCATATGTATAAATTAAATATTTTTCATTTCTATAATTGTAGTTATAAGTAAAAAGTGAGGTTAATATAGTAAAAATGTTGGACCAAATAAAAAATACTCCGTATTTGCGATGGGGTGAAGATAGAAAGACGGACGAAAATAGAATATGGAAGAAGATAGAAGGAAAGAGGAAGTACTCCGTAGAAAAATTGTACCACATTGAAAAATTATCATAAGGGGATGATCCTATGATTATAAATTGAAGTCATTATTGGTTCTTAGATATCAACTATCAGCACAAATATTTACCGAGTATTGTCTTAAAGAGAGATATTACAAGTTTTAAATGCAATGCACGCGTATAATTTGACTTGACGTTGACCGCATATATGACCTCCCAAAAAACACATTCACGGATGTGGATAGTATTTCTTTACTATTAGACATATTTTTACCTTCGACTTACTTTCTACTGTTGCATAGTCTCACAAATTTATACAATCATCTAACTTGGTTTCATTATCATTGCCACTAAAAATCGGCCCATGCATCGCACGGGCTTTCCAACTAGTCTAGTATATATATTTGAAACTTTTTTCGAGGGTTCTCATTGGTCAATTCATAAAAATTCAAATTAGGAAAGTATCATAAATAATAATAATAAATCAACTAGAGAATCTTTTAATTATTTAATATATGTTTAATCTATTATATTAATGTGATGTTTTATAATTTTTAGGTAAAAACCTTTAAAGTTCATTTTTTTTAAAAAAAATTATCGTAAGAAATTATAAACATAAAATAAGTAGATTCATGGTAGAAAATGTTTTCATTAGAGTATAGATTTCGTATTATTTATTCGAAAAAATGTGATGAGTTTATTACATATAGCAGTTGTAAAATTATCCCACATCCACAATTTATAATATATTATAAATAAGAGTAATCATTCGTTCTGAGATATCTACCAAAAATCTTTTGAATCTCTAAAAGAGCTCTTAAGACTATAAAGCGTAAAAGAATTATCCTACATCGAAAAATTATGATGAGATGATTGAATTTTATGTTACAAATTAGAGTAATCATTTGGTTTTAAATATCAACCAAGAAAAACTTTTGAATTATCGCAATTCGAAAAATTATGATAGGCTGATGGAATCATCAATATATATAATTAAAGGAGGCTTTTTTTATTTTACAATCAATATTAACTATATTATTATTTTATTTTCGGGTTTTGAGTAAATATAAGGTTAGGAGTAGACTTCTTAATTCTCACCTAAGACGGTTGTTGATCGAAAGTAAATTCTTTTTATAAACAACACAAGTCTACTAATTATTAATTACATTACCATAATTACTATACGCAATACAGTAATATGTCATATTATACTGTATATAACAATAACAATAATGCATGGGCTTAAAATTGATTGATTATGTAACACGTATAGATGATTATCATTATATTGAGTATATTGATTATTATCAGTAACGGTATAAAATAATAAATTTTGATTGAAAGTAGAATTCATACTTCTAACCTTATAAGACGATTTTTTTTAATGTACATAATTTTTAAAAATAACTTTAAACATGTCGGGCAAAAATACTAAATACGGGTCGGTTTAATTATGGGTCGTTTTTAGGGGTCCGAAACGGATTACGGTCAGAATACGGATAGCTTTGAATGTCGCTTTTTTGATCTTTTTTTATTATTTTAATAGTATTTCATATTATTTTTATACTCCTCAATTATGATGTTTATATTTCAATTATGTAAATTAATATTCATCGAACGGACTTTATATTTCAATAAAATTTTAAAATTATTTTATAATTAAAAGATAAAAAATTAAAATGAATACTAGTTTATAGTTTTAATTAAAATATCGAGTCATAGATCAAAATTTAGAGGTCTTGACTCTTGACTCTTGACCTACGAAAAAATGAGTTAGACATGTTCAGTCAGGTTTTTCTTACAGTAATGTTACTATTTAACACGATAACACAATTTTTGTCTCCGTATAACTGTACAGGAGAGTAAGTTACTAAATATGCTAGATGATAAGTTAGATTAGACACAAAATTATATTCAAATAAAACCATAATATATACGGAGTAATAATTAATTTCTCCCTCCATTTTTTTGATTAACCCCATTTGGGTTTGGTACAAAGTTTATGAAAAAGTGAAAAAGTAAGAGGAAATTGGTGATATGGTGTATGTGATGAGAAAAAAATATTAATTAATAAATTTCTATATGAAAAAATGGGGCTAACTCAAAAAAAATTCTAAAAGGAAATGTGGCTAAATTAAAAAAACTGGAGGGAGTATTTATCGAATTGCTAATAGGTTAAAATTAAAGTTTTAACAAAATCTAGACATAGGAATAGATTGGATGGAAGTGTGCTTTTACACTAAAGCTTTGTAATCACTTCTTTCCAATGGGTTGAACGGGTCGAGCCATGTCATGTCCCTAAATTAACAGGTAATTTAGGATTTGGGTCAAAAGATTGGGTTCCTGACCCAAAAAACAACAGGTTGGGTGGAACGGGTTTGCAGGTCAGGTCGAATTTAAAGCGAGATGGTTGCATACACGCAAATATATTAGATGTAGTAGACTCAAATGATTAGCGACTAAAAGACATAGATAAATTCAATGTTCGCAGATGAATTGTCATGGTCTCACGGACATATTAATATTGCTCACAGACGCAAGATGATATTTTGATGAGTGTCATTTGTTTCACCCAGGTGTAGACACTTCTTGATTTCTCTCGAGGTCATTCCCTTAAGATAAACATTGATAAGGGGTGTCAAATCTTCGAAATTGACAATGCTTTGAAATAATCAAAATCACTTCGTCACATAACTAATACTCTTTTCGTCTCACTAAAAGAGTCACCCCACCTTCTTAGTGCGAATTAAGATGAATATAAATGTGTGGTGGAAAATGAAAGATGAAAAATAGTGAGGTCAATGTTAACCACAAAAATCAGACAAAATAAGAATAAAGCAAAAGGTGACTTTTAGAGAGATAACTCAAACCGGAAAGAGTGACTCTTCTAAAAAGATAGGGGGTAACTACTCTGTATGTTAAAATTTGAGTTTTAGCAAAATTCAAGCATAGGAATAGATGACTAGAAATCGACTTTTTGAGTAAAATTTTTGTGGTCTCTTTTTTCCAACGAGTTGAACAGGTCAGGCTAGATCATGATTCAAAATCGGGTTATTTCGAATTTTGGTTAAACGGGGTGTGAGTAAAAAATGGGCTCACGCCTCTAAAAACGTGCCAGGTGGATCAGGTCAAATTTAAAGCGAGATGATAACATACATAGAAACATATTCATTCAATGCGAAAGTCAAATGCTTAGAGAACAAAAAACGCAGATAGGCTCAATGTTCTAAATGAGTTGTCACAGACATTAAAATTGCTGAAAGTGATCGGTATTATGATGAGCATCGTTTGTTTTAGCCACGTAGCTAATGTACACACTAGACCTGTCACTGCTCGGGGTATATGGGTTATACTCAGAAATAATTTCGAACGCCTAATTTCTTACGACTTTAAAGTAAAAAAAATAGTATGTATTATTAAATTAGTGTCGGGTTTATGGGTCGAGTCGAATTTGATAGATCTAACCGTCTAAGTGTAACATCATAACCCGTGTCTGCTACTTTTCGTATAAAATACATGTAAACGTGGAGTGCTAATCCTCTAAAATAATAATTATTTGAAATAATTGTAATCATTTCATCGCAGTCAATAATTATAAAAGGAGGTATTAAAGTTGATTTAGTAACGTTATTGTTACACCCGTGCATCGCACGGGCATCAAAACTAGTTTTATATTATAAATAAGAGTAATCATTCGGTTTTAAATATCAACCAAAAAACTTTTGAGACTTAAAAAAGCTTTTAATATAAGACTACAAAATTAAAATCATACCATATCGAAAAACTATAGTAAGGTGATGAAATTCTATATTATAAATAAAAGTAATCATGTATTTTTATAGTCTTAGAGAGAGCTCTTAAGACTATAAACTTAAGTAATTATCTACATCGAAAAATTATGACAAGGTGATAGGAGACTAAAACTTAAATAAATATCCCACATCGAAAAATTATGATAAGTTGATGAATTCTATATTACAAATAAAAATTAATCAGTCGTTCTTAAATATCAATAAAAAAACTTTTAAGTCTTAAAAAGTTTCTTAATAAGACTACAAACTTAAGTAAAAATAATCTCACATCGAAAAATTATAATAAGGTGATGAAATTTTATATTATAAATAAGAGTAGTTATGTACTCTTATATTATTAACCAAAAATCTTTTGAGTCTTAAAGAACTCTTAAGACTATAAATCTTAAGTAATTATCCCACATCGAAAAATTGTGATGAGGTTATAAAATTCTACATTATAAGAGTAATCATTGTTTTTTAAATATTGACCAAAAAACTTTTCAGCCTTAAAAATTCTCTTGATAAGACTACAAACATAAAATTATCCCACATCAAAAAAATTAAAATAAGATGATGATTTTATATTATAAATAAAAGAAATCATGTGTTCTTTTGAGTCTTTAAAAGGGCTCTTAAGATAGTAAATTATCTCACATCGAAAAATTTAAAAAAAAAAAAGAAATTATATATCGTAAATAAGAGTAATCATCATCATTAGATATCAACCAAAACTCTTTTGAGTCTTAAAAAAAATTCTTAAGACTATAAACTTGAGTAAAATTATCCACATCGAAAAATTATGATGACTTGATTAAGTTCTATATTATAAATAAGAGTAATCATTCGTCCTTAGATCTAAAAAAAAAAAGAGTTTCTAATTAAGACTATAAAATTAAGTAAAATTATTTCATATTGAAAGAATAATGTCATTGAAAGATGTTGTATTTTTTAGTAGGTGGTTTGTCTTACATTGAAGGAATAATGTCACAGTCTGAAATTTACTATGAGTTTTAAATATTTTTTGTTCCATAAATGTAGTTAAGGTATTAAATATCAATTTATCTTTATTTATAATCTTCATATGAGATCTTTTATTTCTATATAACTTTTTTTTTCAAGGTAATTAAGTCAACTAACCCGTGCAACACAAAGACTTTAATTTAGTAATTATTGTATTAGAGTAACCACAATGATGGTTCTTAGCATCAGGGCCGGCCCTGGGCCTTGTTTGGCGGGGCGACGGCCCAGGGCCCATGCTTGGAAGGGACCCATAGGAGAGAAAACTGACTGATATATACATGTATAATAAATATTTAGCTACCAATATACATATTTGATTTGCTTTGGTGTAGTTGGTGAGCAAACATTGTTAAGTTGCATTAAATAGTGGGAGGGCGTGGGTTCGACTCTTGTCGGAAGCATTTTTTTGGTTTTTTCTTATTACTCTTTATATCTCCTTCCTTATTTATGGGCCCCAATCATTTTTGTTTTTTCTTATTACTCTTTATATCTCCTTCCTTATTTATGGGCCCCAATCAATTATCTTATACGGAATAGTTTTTTTACGACTCTTTATTTTTCCATATTTAATGGATCTTTATTATCTCTGTTTTCTTTATTGGGATGATTTTTTTGCCATATACGAAGTATGATTCAAATGAATTTTTTTGAATTCTAAACTAAGGATTCTTGTTGCTATCATTTTATTTATACCAATAAATCAATGACAATATTTCATTTTCATTTTTACGAAAAACTATTTTTTTTACAAGTATCGAATAATAATGTACAGTATTTATGAGCCATTAGGTTCAAGAATTGTAAATTTATACACCATACTCATACTCACAATATCATTTTTTATATCAAGAGAAGAGCGCACTAAGTCGCAAATGATGAGAATCAAACCCCCAACCTCTCGATCGGAGTAAGAAAGCTCTTACCAGTTACCACTTGAATTCACCCTTTCTTCTCATATGATGACTTTTTTTAATCATTTGTAAAATTGTGTGATACCATGCTAGAATTGCATTGGAATGTCGTAAATTTAATAAATCATACTAATAACAAGATGTTATTAAAATATTTTTTGTTAGAAACGTAGTTAATGAAAATTATGCCCCAACTAAGGATGATATCAACAAAAATAGTGAAAACAACGATTACAATTATTTTTAAAGGGGCCCCGTTCTATTATTTCGCCTAGGGCCTCTAAATGGTCAGGACCGGCCCTGCTTAGCATTGAGTTTGTAAATAAGAACTTTAAAAGATAAAGTTCTTCCATTGTGGAGCTTCTTGGGTTTGTGAAAATATGAACATTCTTATTTAAGAATCAAGTTCTTAGAATATAAAATTAATTTGATGGAGGAAAAAATTGGGATGAGTTCCACTTAAGAACAAAAATAAAGGTCTTCCACTAATGCTAAAAGTTCTTATACTTAAAAAAATGATGAAAAGTGATGTGGAAATGGAAGAACTTAATATTAAGAACTTCCATTGTGATTGCTCTTTTCCTTTGTAAAACCAAACACCGCAATTCATCAATCCAAACATTATCTCATCTCATCTCTCCTTTCTATAATCTGTAATAATAATCATCACTTCTTCTTCTTTCATTCTTTTACCTTCAAACAATCAATCATCAATCTTTCTTCAATTACTACAATACTTTGTAAGTACGTCTATATAGAGAGAATATAACCAAAAGCAGATAAAACTAGCAACCATTTTACAGTAGTATTACCTTTTGTCTTTGTTATCTACTTGCACTAATCCCCTCTATACTAATAGAATAGGGATTACTAGAATTGTGATGACGTGTCATCACCACATTCATCCTATTCCCGCTCAAATTACACTACCTAGAAAATATGGATCATCTGCTAAATACAGTAGGTCTTAGCCAGGGCCGGTCCTGACCATTTAGAGGCCCTAGGCGAAATAATAGAACGGGGCCCCTTTAAAAATAATTGTAATCGTTGTTTTCACTATTTTTGTTGATATCATCCTTAGTTGGGGCATAATTTTCATTAACTACGTTTCTAACAAAAAATATTTTAATAACATCTTGTTATTAGTATGATTTATTAAATTTACGACATTCCAATGCAATTCTAGCATGGTATCACACAATTTTACAAATGATTAAAAAAAAAGTCATCATATGAGAAGAAAGGGTGAATTCAAGTGGTAACTGGTAAGAGCTTTCTTACTCCGATCGAGAGGTTGGGGGTTTGATTCTCATCATTTGCAACTTAGTGCGCTCTTCTCTTGATATAAAAAATGATATTGTGAGTATGAGTATGGTGTATAAATTTACAATTCTTGAACCTAATGGCTCATAAATACTGTACATTATTATTCGATACTTGTAAAAAAAATAGTTTTTCGTAAAAATGAAAATGAAATATTGTCATTGATTTATTGGTATAAATAAAATGATAGCAACAAGAATCCTTAGTTTAGAATTCAAAAAAATTCATTTGAATCATACTTCGTATATGGCAAAAAAATCATCCCAATAAAGAAAACAGAGATAATAAAGATCCATTAAATATGGAAAAATAAAGAGTCGTAAAAAAACTATTCCGTATAAGATAATTGATTGGAGCCCATAAATAAGAAAGGAGATATAAAGAGTAATAAGAAAAAACAAAAATGATTGGGGCCCATAAATAAGGAAGGAGATATAAAGAGTAATAAGAAAAAACCAAAAAAATGCTTCCGACAGGAGTCGAACCCACGCCCTCCCACTATTTAATGCAACTTAACAATGTTTGCTCACCAACTACACCAAAGCAAATCAAATATGTATATTGGTAGCTAAATATTTATTATACATGTATATATCAGTCAGTTTTCTCTCCTATGGGCCCCTTCCAAGCATGGGCCCTGGGCCGTCGCCCCGCCAAACAAGGCCCAGGGCCGGCCCTGGTCTTAGCGAGCCCAATACAAACTAAACCTTACGGAGTAATTCTTAATAAAGAATTAAGGAGTGCGGAGTATTCCTTAGTGATCCCAATTCTAATAAAAAAATTCGAAAGATATTGATGCGCTTTGATTAATATCTTTAATTACAGTATCAGTAGATTATAGTATAATCATGTATGTGGACTTATATGAGTATTTAATACACAAATATCAATAACAGTAAGAATAAATTATGGTGAGGAAGCATTTTGTGTTTCTACTAGATATTATGGAGTAATTGAGAAACCAATAAAAGAGAAGAAGACACGTGTCTCGATGAGTCGAATTTTTTTAACACATAAAAATACTTGCCACCATTAGCTTTGAATCCATTTCACCCCAAAACATCAACTTGGGGTTGCAATCGCCCAATAAGTCTGTGCAAAATATATACTTCGTCTACAAATTGTGTAATAATTTCATTGTTAAGGCTTGAAAACAATGTTATTAAATTAAATTGAGATGTAATACAAAAGAGTGTTCACTATTTGACGAGTGTCAATTGAAATTTTTATTTTAACATGACATTATAGTTATCTTATATAATTACGAAATTTTTAACATAAATTGATACGTCAATTTAATTAAAATCTATTGTTGTTGTTGTTGTTGTTGTTATTATTATTATTAGTTTATTTACTACTCTGTAATAATATATTTCCAATATAAGCCGTGCATTTTACACGGGGCCTAAACTAGTTAATAAACAATTACATAGTAAAAAAGTGAATGACACGTGTCATGATGTGGTGAATTTTTTATCCCGTCTAAAAATACCTACTTTGTTAGCTTGCTTTGAAGCTTTATTTGACCCAAAACCATGAATAACTTGCAATCGGTCCAATAAGTTTGTGCAAAACATATATACTCCGTATATAAATTGTGTAATAATTTTATCGTTAAGGCTTGAAAACGACATGACTAAATTAAATTAAATTGAGACGTACGTACGGTATGTAATAAAAAAAATACTTACTATCTGAAGAGCGTCAAGTGAAATTTCAATATATGACATTATAATTATCCCAGATAACTATGTGTTAGGATTAATGAATAGCAATAATTGCCGTATTCGAGACTCGGGTTGAATGTCGCATTAGGTACGGAAATAAGATGATGTATTTTGTTATGATGTAGAATTACCAAATAGGTAAAAAAAAAGTGGTACCAATCTGCCAAATTGGTAAAAAAAGGTTGAAGTTGTGCCAAATAGGTAAAAAAAAGTGGTATGTAAGTGACAAATTGGTCTAAGAAAACAATTTCAGAAATTTGGTATTCGACTCGATTTTTTCCCGTCCCACCGTCTGTATTGTTTTAGTGTGAAAAAATCAACATTACTTTTAATTGATTTTTTCTTAGATATTATTTTTAAAAGATTGTTTGCGTACTTAATCCGGTTTAATCGGTCGGGTCTAAAGGATGAAATTTTTTTGACCGGGATTTGAAGTGAGTGAGTACACCTATTAACACTCGATCCGACCCACAAACCCAACCGCCCGACCCATTTTTTAAAGTCACAAACCCGTTTATTTTAACCCGCGACACGTTTAATCCAAACGACTGACCCTTTAATTTATGGTCCAAACCGATCTGACCCGTTCGACCCATTTAGTCAATGAGAAATTATAAACTTTTAATATTCTAAATTTAAAATATAAACAAATATTAATTTAATACAACTTTCTTTTTATCAATTAGTTATCAAAAATAATTTAAAAAATGATTTTGAATATTTTTTTAAAATATAAAAATTATTATTAAAAAGTATAATAATAATAATACCAAGTATTAAAATAAATAAAAGTTTAAATTAATTTTTTTTTTACTTAGGAAGCGGTAAAAATAATTAGCTTTTGAAATTATTTCTGACCTGTGACCCATATTCGAGCCGACCCGTATTCTGACCCTACTCGTATTTTAAACTTTTTTCTATATATCAGTCAATAAATATTTAGATAGAGTCGAGTCAGGTCAGTTTTGTCAGGTCTATCCACACTCGTACTGCTAAACATTATAAAAGTGATACGAAACCATTTAGGACTTAAACACATGAGACCCGAGTTTTGTCACTTAACCAAATTAACCGAACCTAACCCGATTCCACCTAATTTAAATATTATTATCAAATTATTAATCTCATCCCTTAAGAAAATGAATTGATTTCATTCTGACTCGGTTGACCTCTTTTGGAGGCCTATCATCAATTCAGTCATGACTAAAGTCGAACCGTTTGATTTTAGGACCGTGTCAGCATTTACGCCTAGCCATGTTGATGATAAAAAAAAAATGAATCATGTCAACATATTTTTTTGTATCGTGTCAATAATTTTTACCGATTTGTCACTTGCATACCATTTTTTATACCAATTTGTCACTTGCATGCCACTATTTTTTACCAATTTGGCAGAATTCATACTTTTTTTACTGAGGACATGACATAGGTCTACCTAGACGCGGCCACGCGCGGGTTTGAGGAGGCGAATGAATCTCCATATGATAATGGATCGAATTGAAATTTAAATCGAAGTGGAGTCGTCACCGAACTTTGTGGGAATTCGGGCCCGTTCGAACCCACTCTATGTCGTAGTGGGCCATGCACAAAGTATGGCCCATTTCCGATGTCAGAGTTTATTGGGCTCATCCCTTTGCATTTGATACCGATACCGACATTATCGGATATCGTGTATTGAATGACTCTCGTGCGCCAACGGTTTCGGGCATCCGGAAACCGAGGTTCTGAGTAAGGGGTGAGGGTACGTGTTGGGAAGTTCACAAAGAACACCCAACCCCGCCCGCACATTAGCGGCCTCTACTAGGATACCGTTTGACTTTCGAATACGCGCGTTAGTAAAACGATGAAAATGATATGCAAACATTGTTTTCCCTAAACATGAGAAAAATTGAATGGGTTTCTATGTCGATCTAATGCAACTAAAACTAACGTCGAAGTTATATTTAGCATGTGAGTTCATTTTAGTACAATAAAAGAAGCAACGGAAGTAAATCGACAAAGATGGAAACAAACATGTTAGTAACGGTATAACGATAATAACGGTTTGCGAAAAATATAAAATGGAATAACGTAAATAGGAAGATGCATGGTTTTGAAAAGTGATGTTTCACGTGATAGATTTGACACATGTTGACCTAAATCATTAAAAAAAGTATTAACGAGACTTGAATGACATTATAGGACTCACGGTTTGTCGTGATAGAGGGGCCACTCAACCGAGTCATTAAGGGACTCGACCGAGTGGACCTCTGAAGGAGCTTCTGTCCGGATTTCGTGACGTCACTCGACCGAGTTATGAGGGAACTCGGCCGAGTGCACGGCCACTCGAACGAGTCATTGCGGGACTCGACCGAGTGGTTATCAAAATAACCTTTTGTCTTGTTATTTGGGGTGCCACTCGACCGAGCGGACTAGGCACTCGATCGAGTGCCCCCTGTACGAACTAGGGTTCGCCTCGTAATTTATTATTGATTGCGAGATTGCTTTTCGATTTTAGTAAATCGTTGATTTTGTTGAATAGGGCATAAATATTATAGGATTTATACTCGATTCTAATTTTGATACTAGTCATATCCCATATTCGATTATTGAATCGGTATGGAATATTTGAGCGAAACTTGAAAAAAATAATGTAAGTCGTTTAAATTAACTAAGAGGATATAGATTTTCTCCGCGTTTATAGTGTCGTAATTCTAACGAATAGGATGACAACTATTTTAGCATCAATGAAAAATCGTGTTAGTTAAATTATTTTACTAAATCGCTTAGATTCGACATCCAACTATTGAGTTGGTATCGAATCTGATAGATCGACACTTGAATAAAAAAAAAAGACTCGATTTGATTCCCTCGGCTTCCCGACATCGTAATAAATCCTTACGGATTGGGTGATGTCAGATCCGCGTCAACGGGTTTCGACCCAACTTAAATAAAAATACGTGAATAAAAGAAAAGTGTTTTACAAATCGATGTATGCGATATTGATGATGACGACGCGACGAAAAGAGATAAAAAAAACGATTTTGTTTACGTTTGACTCGCTTCAACAATCAAGTATTGGGGTGTCGGGATAAGCGACCGGCCGCGTCGGGTGAAACACCCTTGCATTCGTGTTTTCTTATCCCGTCATTCCTCATATTCGACACGAATTAGCGAATATTTTAATGTTTTATATTAACGATATTAACGATATTATAGACACGAACAAACTAAAACAAAAAAAAAGACAACGACGATAACAACGTCGGACGGACGACGGACGAGACGCAAAAGAGAGAGAAAGAGAAGAGAAAATCGGGATTGTTGCACCCTCAACCTACATGTTCTTGTCTCGGATAGGACTCGCTTGATTGTGGCTTAGGCACGGAAGTTCGAGGTTTACGTAGATTAAGTTATGGTGGTTTAGGGTTTGCCTCCTAAGTACTAGGGTTAGGGTTTGAGTGTATAGGATTAGGGTTGATTAGGGTTGATTGAGATGTGTGTAAAAGTTGTGCATGAGGGTGTATATATAGGCATGTCACCCGTGCCCCGTCTACGGTTACTCGACCGAGTAGCCCCTTGACTCGGTCGAGTGGCCCAAATGACTGCAGCCGGGCCTGTTGAAGGGCCCACTCGGTCGAGTGGGCTGACACTCGATCGAGTGGGTCAGCCGCAGCGCACGGGTCCGGTTCTTTGGACTATGGTTTGGATATTTTGTGGGTTTTGTATTTGGATTGGACTTATGACATTTGAATGGCTGTTTTTTATGTCTCGGAACGGCTTTGACCGGGGTTTGACCCAATCGGTTTTATTTCCGGTGTCGATTTTGACCCAAATTAGTCTTGTTTGATTGGAAACGACCCACTGGGCCTGGATTTGAGGTTGGTTTTGCAAGATTTGTACTCCGTAAATGCTTAAGCCAACAACTAATGGTTTTGAGCCCATATCCGAGCGCGTAGAAACACGTTTGCGTTCGATCATCATCGGGTGTTTTTTGGAAACTGCTATAGACACCTGGCGGTCAAAATGTGGGTGTCTATAGAGCCCCCACTCTGACTGAGGCTTGGACAAGGCGAAAGTCAGAGTAGCTACTAGGCCAATCGAGGATTAAAACCTGGCAGACTTCCGATCGAGTCGTTTATAGTCCATTGGACTTGCGTGAAGGGCTCGCCAGCCATAAGATAGAAGTCATACATGAGCTGATGACGATAACTCCGTGGGGGAATTTGAATTTGTCGTGTAAGTCCCGGGTGCGCCTATATGCGGGCCCATCCCGTGAAGAATGCCGCCTTGGGCCTTCCGCTGGGGGGGATACGTGAGCTGCACGGTCTTGGGTCGTACCTGTATAAGTTACACAAATTTTTTCATGCAACACGTAGGTAAAACAAATATGACTCGCGCTGGGGAATAAAAATGATTTTTGCTTAGTTTTGAAATCGAAGTCCTGAAAGCAACTCACGTGCTAGGAAATAGGTTTTCAAAACTGAGATGGGTAGAAAAGAAATTTGCAGTTTAAATAGACCGAAATTTGACATTGTCGAAAAGGATTTTCTCAAATGGCTAAGTTTTGCAAATTTTAAAATGAGAATTTGAAGAGAAAGACCTATCGACAGACTCGACTCTGGACGTAACCGGACGAGTTGACAGATACGACTGGACTCTCGAGGGGTTGGATCGTGACTCGGTAGGGGGGTGGGCCACCTAACAAGACTCTTAAGTTGCGCTATTTCGTAGCCTAGGCGAGTGGCAACATGGTCGAATCCTCTGAATGGGAAGGATGTGCTATGGGGGGATTGCGATAGTCTGTAATGAGACTGTTTTAGTCTAGTGCTCTCCTGGATTTTTGATTTTAGGGTACATTTCCAAAGTGGGTATTGCCTCGAGTCCTGACAGATTCTAGTCTTCGACTGAGCCGAATACTAGGACACGCTATAGAAAGGAGGCTAGATTTTTTTTGAATTTATCTGGATTTTGTGAGTGGATGGAGGTTTTCTGCCTAAGAGAAGTCCCCAGGACGACAAAGCTAGCTATTGAGAACATGATGGTGTCGTGACCGGAATGATGGCGCTTTTTGAATGTGTGTTAATGTGGGTGGTTGTGCCTCTGTTGAAAGGCTGCCTACGTATTCACGTGTAGTGCAATCAAACCAAGCCGTAGTTCAGTGGATTGAAAGATATATTATGGTGCCTAGTCTAATAAGACTTTGTGTGTAACTAGCCATATTGACGGTGCAGGCTAGGTGCATTCCCAATGATGTCTTGATCAAAGGGTTAGAATGGTTAGGATATTGATCCTCTGACTGTGAGCGTTCTCCGGGACAACCCCCAGAGGTGGTGTGAACTATTTGGGCATGTTTTATGCCGACCGCAGGTTGAGTTCTCGTGTTCGTGGTTGGTAACTGGTTTGGATGAGAAGAATTGGGATGAGATCTGACGAGTTTTGCTCTCGTATTGTGTATGATTCGGTAAGGGATTTGACGAGTTTTGCTTTCGGGATTGTGTATGATTAGGTACGGGATTTGACGAGTTTTGCTCTCGGGTCTTTGACGAGTTTTGATCTCGGGTCTTTGACGAGTTTTGATCTCGGGTCTTTGAAGAGTTTTGATCTCGGGTCTTTGATGAGTTTTGATCTCGGGTCTTTGACGAGTTTTTATCTCGGGTCTTTGATGAGTTTTGATCTCGGGTCTTTGATGAGTTTTGATCTCGGGTCTTTATATGGTGATTGTGAATTTTGTCATGTCGTGTTGTGTAGTTGTTGTGCAAGGGGGAAGTCGAGTAAAAATGGCTCGAACTTCGAACGAGGTAGGTTTGATAATGCGGGATCTGGTTTCCATGTTTGGACCTAATGGTTAGGGGTATCCTATGGAGCTTGAATTCTCAAAATTCCGGGCTGTCTCTAGCCTAGGTCTCGAGAAGGTCTTGAGGGTTGCAATGTGGGAAGGCTAGATGTGGTGTTAGCTGACCAACTTGATTATCTCTCCCTTATTTGATGGTATGAATTTTGACTCTACCCTAGTCATGGAACTCTTTCACTTGAATTGACCGTTGATCATGGTCATGGGTTTTTGGAAGTTCTTTTTGATCATGACCAGCTCTTTTGTTTTGGGCCTTTTGTTTTTTTTTTTCTTTTTTTTTGGCCTTTTAGTCCCGGTCATGGGTGCTTCTTTTGCCTGCTTTTTATTTCGGCTTTTGCTTTTTCTTGGACCTTTGTTTTTTTTTTGTCCAGTTTTTTTTTTTTTTTTTTTTTTTTTTTTTTCGGTTAGTCAGACTAACACCTAAGGTAGGGATGGTCAGTCTTATAGGAGGGGTGTTTATTGTGGGAAATGGGCATGCCTCCCGTCTTGAATCCAAACTAGAAGACTACCTAGATTCGTCATAGGAATCGACACCGCTCCTGCTAAGTGTAGTTTTGTGGCTTTCTATGTCAGACATGGAACAGGTAAAGGGAAAACACGGGTATCAATATCCTGCAGTCATTATAGATGTGCCTATAATAGTCACGTGCATGTGCTCACAGTGTGTGATGGTGTTCATCATGTTCTCGGAAACACATAAGGAAAGTATATATGAGAAATAGAAAAGATGATTTTATTGAATTTCGAAAAGAGGACAGAATACAGTTGATTCTGACTCTGACTTGGAAATGAGGATGTAGGGTATCCTAGACTCGGACTTAGACTTAGACTCGAATCAAATCCGGACTTTTGGATGCTTGGTTGGTTGTTTCTTCTTTTTTCTTTGGTAAGGTCCTTGACTGGAGAGAACGACGGGTGCCACGACTCGTGTAAACTCGGCTTTGCGCAAATGCAAGAGAGGGAGTCAAACTAGACATGGTCCGGGAGGCGGGAATGACTATAATTCTTGGATCAGGATACCCGAACGTTGACCTCGATAAAGTAACGACCTTGGATTAGACTCGAGCTGCAGAAGGGTGAGTCCGGAAATGGGGCGACCATGTTTGACCGTGCCACGTGCTCGGACCGACCGTGGTGACCTAACCCTAGGTGACTCGAGTGTTGGACGAGTGACCCTTAGACGTAAGGATCACGAACCTTTTGTTACAGGGCTATACCTTGTAAAAGGTTGACTCGGCCTTGAGGAAAGACAGACGGGGTAAGGGAAGAAACTTGCGATGTAAGATCGGCAGAGTTTCGACGCTAGAAACACTCGACTTGACTCGAATAAGGATAGACCTTGTGATTAGGGTAGACCCTTAAGTTAAAGGATTCTCGAATTAGGATGACTCGACTAACGGACTGAAAGACGGGCGAAATTCCGTTAGGAAAGGTCGTGAGGACCGTCCTGCTAGAGGGAAGGATCGCGTGGGACTTTCTAATTTAGACTCGAGTGTGTAAACGAGCTTTCCTTGGTAGGGGTATGTCATACGTAGGTGGGCCATGCCTTAGTCAAATAAGGCGGACTGGGATAGGGAGGAAACTCGTGATTTAAGATCGATGGAGTTTTGACGCTAAAGACCTTCGACGACTTATGACAAGACCTGACACTGCTAAATACGGGAAGTCCTAAAAAGAGGAAAGTTTTTGAAAATCCGAAAAAAAAACCGGTACATGACCCGATTTTTAAAAAATCGGAAAAGTGCCATCGGGCCGCAATTTTGAAGGTTTGAAAATATTTTTGAATTTTGAAATGGGGTAGCATACCGGCTAGAAATAGGCTATTTTGAGTAAAATCATAAGTCCTAATTTTGGTAGCATCCCGGGTTTTTGAAAAGTTGAATATTTGGAATTTTGAAATTTGAATATCGAAAAAAAGAATTTCCGATAATTTGAAAAATTGGAAACGGGATACCGAAGATTTGAAAATCGAAAACGGCATCTCGAAGATTTGAAAATTGAGAATTGCATCTCGGAAATTTTGAAAATTGAAATTGAATTTTTGAAAATTCGAAAATCGAATGGTGGATCGGAAATTCGAATTTTGAAATGGGCAGCATGCCGGCTAAAAAATAGGCTTGTTTTGAGTCAAATCTTAAGTCTAAATTTCGGCAGCTTTCCGAGTTTTTGAAAATTGAATATTTTTGAAAAAATGCATTTTTTGAAATGACGGTTTTTGAAAACGACACGGAAACCAAGTAGCACATAGTCACGCAAGCATTATGACGACACCATGTATGCTTTACGCTAAGACTTGGTCGGTCTATAAAGGGTCTCTACCAGTGCACATAGCCTATCCGAGAATTGGGACGGACTTCCTAAGTCGAGTTGAGCTTAGAACATGCTGCGAAACCCATACGAATCGACTATGAACACCTTTGACATATCCATATTGGAGTACATCACGGTATAGTAGGACGTCGGTCACCAGTACCTGCCCGGGAAAATATAGGGTTATGCATGAACCGTAAAACTAAAACGCGTATTGTACTTGTCAAACGATTTCTATTCGAGTCTCACCCTGAGGATGCCGATGGTATGTCACGCATCAGTTAATCCCCAGCGGAGTCGCCAAATTGTGGACATGACATAGGTCCACCGCGACGCGGCCACGTGTGGGTTTGGGGAGGCGAATGAATCTCCATATGAGAATGGATCGAATTGAAATTTAAATCGAAGTGGAGTCGCCACCGAACATTGTGGGAGTTCGGGCCCGTTCGAACCCACTCTATGTCGTAGTGGGCCATGCACAAAGTATGGCCCATTTCCGATGTCAGAGTTTTTTGGGCTCGTCCCTTTGCATTTGATACCGATACCGACATTATCGGATATCGTGTATTGAATGACTCTCGTGCGCCAATGGTTTCGGACATCCGGAAACCGAGGTTTTGAGTAAGGGGTGAGGGTACGTGTTGGGAAGTTCACAAAGAACACCCAACCTCGCCCGCACTTAGCGGCCTCTACTAGGATATCGAATGACTTTCTAATACGCGTGTTAGTAAAACGATGAAAATGATATGCAAACATTGTTTTCCCTAAACATGCGAAAAATTGAATGGGTTTCTATGTCGATTTAATGCAACTAAAACTAACGTCGAAGTTATATTTAGCATGCGAGTTCATTTTAGTATAATAAAATAAACAACGGAAATAAATCGACAAAGATGGAAACAAACATGTTAGTAACGGTATAACGATAATAACGGTTTGCGAAAAATATAAAATGGAATGACGTAAATAGGTTGATACATGGTTTTGAAAAGTGATGTTTCACGTGATAGATTTGTGATCGCCTCCCAATCGAATCGGTCGTTAACGAAGGACGGGGGATCAAACGATATTTGTAAGACTCGGAATAACACAAAAACTACTAGAGTAATCGTGGTAAGTCGAGGTCGGTCCACAGGGAACGGTTTGTGTTTGTGAAGCTTAAAGTGTCGTGTTCGATGTCTTAGAGGGGGGTTTTTTCTAGGGTCGAGTCTAAACTAAGGGAATATCTAGAGAAATAGCTAAGGGAAATGCTAGTGGTGGACAATCTAGGGAAAAGATGTTAGGGAGAAGTCGGGATTCGGTACTTGGAGTCTAAGAAGGTCGGAATCGAGTTTTTGTCGCAATATTGATAAACTCACCTAAAATCCCGCTTTCGCGGCGAATGAGGGTAAGTCCCTAGTCACGGTAATTTCTACCCGAGTTTCCCCATATTGATAGAAATTAGTCAAGGTCGGTCTAGTTGGCCGGACTAAACCAACAATGACATAACACCATAAATAAGATAAACCAACATGCAAGCAACCCACCAACATCCCTATATTCAAATAATCCAAGCCCTCATCCCTAAACTCCCCAACAAGAAATCTACTCACAAATCATTATGGAACACAACAAAATATCTATTAAGGGGAAAATTACTACAACATGCATATAAAATAGATCTAATGAAACTAACAACACCAATATGATTTAGACAAGATAATGATGAGTAACAACATAAAAACTAAACTAGAAATTAGAGAGTGGAAGAGAATTATACCAACTATGTAGATCTATAAGAAATAAGAAGATATCATGAATAAAGATTGAATCTTTGATGAATAAAATGGAGAACTTGTCACTAATCCTCCAATAAACCCAACAAATCTTCAAATAAAACTTGAATAATCTTCTTACAAACTTGAAATCTAGATAATTGTTGATGGAAACTTGTAGATCTATTAATTACTATGTAAACTACTAGAATTTTGGAGGATTTTTCTAGATTACTACTACTAATAGATGGTGTAATAGGATGGTGGAGTGGTGTAATTACTTCCCTCCTTAGCACAATGGAGAGGTGACTTAGGCAATGAATTAGGGTAACATATATATATATATATAGTAATCTCTTAATGGGTTTTTAACCTAAAGCCCAAATCCAACTTTATGCTTCAATAGTGAGACAATCTCCCTTTGCATCTCCATGGGGTGAAACTTCGCCCTGCGGACTTGACGATAGTTCCCACCGGGTGAAATTTTCGCCCGGTGAGATTTTCTTCTTTTTTTCGCGTTTTCGGCACTTCTTCCCATCGGGCGAAATTTCACCCGGTGGGCGAAATTTCGCCCGGTCAGTTTCGCACGGTGGGTAAGCTCGGAAAATCTTCGGGAGGCACTTTTACCGTCGGGTGAAATTTCGCCCGGTGGTGTCTCACCGGGTGAAATTTCGCCCGGTCATTTTTCGTGGCCTCGAGTCTTGTCTCATTCTTTGTTTGTTCGATCGGATGGCTTTAAACTTTAAGTTGTGTGCTTTGCTCTTTGGACGGTTTTCCCTTCTCTTGTGCTCGTGGAAGCTCAATCGTGATTTTTGTAGCAAAACCTATCAAAATTGATAGAAAAACTACCAAAAACACGCAAAACGCACAAGAGGGCCGCTAATGCGAGAAGCACGCAAAATATGGTGATAATCGCACTCAAGACTCGCAAAACGAGTGGAAAACAGGTCTGAATGGGAGGAAAAACGGTCAAAATTTAGCACACAACAATTCCCCCACACTAAACCGGTTCTCGTCCTCGAGCAAAGACCCAAAAAGAAATTAAAAACTACTACTACTAGCTAGACAATGTTAAGCCGAGACGGGGCAATTAACGGGCCCGCTCCGTCCCTTCAACTCACATCGAAATACTTATGAGGTAAAGTACTCCCATGCAAGACAAGTTGGGGCTTGCTCAAAATGGTGGATGCGACTAAACACACAAAAACACGAAAGAATAGACGCATCCAAAGCAAAAATAAAACACCGAATCCCTCATCGAGACGGCTGGGAAGGACACCGATTACTTAGCTAAAACAACAATAAACTTCCAAGATAACTGACCCGCGTAAACAAGGACCAAAGTCTAATACTATGACAATTAAGCAATATAGATATAGATAACTTAGCCTAGGTCCGCCTAATCTTCTAAAGGGGTACTACGGGGCGTATAATGGAGTGGAAAAAGTGAACCATGGATTCGTTCGACACTGTAGGTAGGTGTAGTCCCGCTCTCTTTGGCTAAGCCAAGAGGGTCGTTCCAAACACGAATTTCCTAAATTAGACCAAATAAAAAGGTGGAGTGTTTACATATATTGGGATGGATCGACTCATCACCGCTATCTTCCGACCTCGGGACTCGGTCCTCTAGTTGGCACTTCACGGCAACGAATCGATCAAAGGTTTTTTTTTTTTTTTTTCGAAGGAGACGTTTTTGATAATTTGATTTTCATTTGAAACTCCTTTTTGTTTTTCTTTGTTTTTCATATTTTTGTGCCCTTTTCTCTTGCTTTGGTTTGCCCCTTTTGGCTTTTTGATGTGGTTTGTAACCAAGCTTGGATGTTATTTTTGTGTAAACTTATTGTGATGATATATAGGTGGAGGAAAAATAGGTAATCGAGAATGCGCGCCATTCCGGATAACCCACAAAAGATGGAAAGGATTTGGACTAAAGGCGCAATGGTCATTCGAGGAAGGTCACCTAGAAAACGGGATGCGGGAACCAAGGCCTAACTCCTCCATGGGTGGTCAAGGTGGTCAAATGCAAACCCCGAAGTAAACCTCTAGTAGAAAAGGTGGACTCAAAGCTAAAGGATCAACAAATTCATTGCCTAAGAGTTATTCTACTAGAATAAGGTCCAAAATTTACAATAGGTTATCTACAATGGAATGTAAACTCTTGTAAAAGATTTGTAATCGGGTTTTCGAAAAGGTTTAATCCTAGACACGCTATACAAAAGCAAAACAAGACAAAACACACGAAAATGAAAAAGCAAATAAAAGAAAACACAAGTAAAGTCATGTACTCCATACTCCATCAACATTCAAGCACAATCAACCACAACACCAAAATGCTCACATCGAGAGCCTCCAATAGCAACAACCTAACTCCTCTACATAATTAAAGAAGAAAGAAGGAAGGAAGTTACCAAGCGGGTGCTTTCATAATCTCTTCAATTCGCGCTATTTAGGTGATGGTTACCTGTAAGAGTAGAGAACAAGACCATACACGGGACACGAAACATAACGAGAAACGAGAAAAGAGAAGAAAAAGAAAAGAAAATGTTTTTGATTTTTCGAATTTTTCAAATTTTTACGGATTTTTGAAAGGATTTTTAAAAAATGAAAGATAGTAGACTCCTCCCCCACACTAAAACTGTACATTGTCCTCAATGGACAAGTAGGGAAGAACGAGAAAAATGAAAAAGAAAAAGAAGAAAAATCTTTTTGGATTTTCATGATTTTTCAAATGTTTTTGCGTTTTATAATTTTTTGAATGTTTTTGGATTTTCAAAATTTTTGAGAAAAGAAAAAGAGAAATAAAATAAAGAAAACGATAAGATAGTGGCGGGCCTAGGTGCAATCACATCACCTAGACCTTAGCCAAGTGGCTAAGAAAATGAAAATGAAATAAAATGAAAGGGTGAAAAATTGGGCGTAGGTGTAATCACGTCACCTAGCCTGGATTAAGAAAAATTGAGAAAAATTTGATTTAAAAATTTGGATTTTTCAAAAGGGGTCAACGGCGTAATCACATCGCCAAGAGACCGGGAGCATTACCAAGGCCGCGACGGCTGCAAAAATCATTCAATGGGACGGTGGGACAGCTTGCAATTTTGTTTAAGATAAAACAATCACAATGATTATAATGATGGGACAGGGAATAAGGAACAAGATTAGTTCAAGGACATACAATTGTAGATTAAGACTCACCGACTCCACACATATTTACCCACAACACATACGAACCACATAATCTACCGACTCTTGTAGGGGGGGTCTAGTCTGAATAGTCATTTGACGCAAAGGATGCCGTGGGAGTTCCCGCACCGGCATACTCCCAAACTCCTACATCCCCCGAGTTGTTCAGTCGGAATTCACAGGGACCTGGAGGTAGGTCCCAATTACGAGGGTTATAAATGTTGGTTCGGTACTTGATGGGGACAATTAAGGCTCGGTCATGGTTAAGAGAGACGAGGCGGTGGTCAGGCAAATGAAAGATCCAAGTAGGGAAATAAGCCTCGTCAAGCCAGACACGGGGGTCATGTGGTTTAAGATGGTCGGTCGCATAACCCAAATTTTTCGCTATTACAGTCACAAGACCACCACAGTCGATAGAAGGGCGTTGGTCAATAATAATTTGATGAAAGTGTAACGCCACGACAATAGGTAGGTCAAGGGGATAAGGGTTACCGAGTAAAGAGTCACATATCAATTGTTGGACACACACATTGAGGTTAATGATGTTATCGATAGATGGCAAAAGACAGTGAGAAAAGATTTCAGCGAAATAACGAATGGCTGGGTTACGGATTTCAGCGGTTAAACTAAAATTGGGTTCGAAATCACGTTGACCCGGCGCTATGCGCCTCCATAAGTCTCTCCTAGTCGAACTACTTTGCGAATCACATAGGGGTCTACTTAGTCCGGTACCCGATGAGGGCAAACCTAGAGCTAAGCTAAAGTCGGAAATATTTAAACAGTGATTTCTACCAAACAAATTAAATTTGAACTCTTTAGGTGTGGTCGGGTTATCGATTGTAAAGGTACCTAAAAATCACAAGTCAAGTCTTTATTTGTGCAAGGCACAAAATAAAGGAGTTTACTAATACCAATTCTAGACGATAACTCTCTAATATCGTTCATAATTCCTAGAGTTTTCATTGTGAATGGAAAAGGCCATCTCGTACTCTGAAAAGCTTTTTCAGAGAAGGTACGAGCAAGGGGTGAATTAGGGCACGGTAAAAGTTTAGGCCTAGCGGACTTACTAGAAGATGAACATTTAGAAGGATTAGAAGTCGAGGCCATACCTTGTTTACGCGCGGCTCGTTGAGCTCTTGTCTCCATGATAATAATTTGCAAAAATATCCCGAAAATTTTGCTTCTCCTTTCTTCAAAAATCCAAAATAAATATTCACCCAAGTATGGAAAGGAGTTATGAATGGAGGTTGAATATGGTGTATGGAAGGTGGTGTAATGATTTTGTGATGGTTAAGAGGGTGAAATGATGAGTGAGGTGAAAAAGGTGGTATAAATAAGGGTGTTTGAGAGGGAAAGTGAAAGTTTAAAGTTGGTGGTAAAAATTTGGTGTAAAAAATATTGGAGGGAAAGTGAAAGTTTAAAGTTGGTGGTAAAAATTTGGTGTAAAAAATATTGGAGGGAAAGTTATGTTGAGGTAAATTGTTGGAGGGAGATGAAAATGTAATAAGTGAGTAAAAGTATAGGTGATCCGGCTAAGTCACACCGCCGGGTGAAATTTCACCCGGTCAGGCACCATCGGGTGAAATTTCACCCGACGACTTTTCGTTGCAAAAATCGATATGCCAACTTTTTCCACCGGGTGAAATTTCACCCGGTCAAAATCTCACCGGGCGAAATTTCGCCCGGTGGTATATTCTTCGGTTCCGGCAATTCTGGCAACTTTTCCGTGGGGCGAAGTTTCGCCCGGTCGAGTCTCACCGGGCGAAGTTTCGCCCGACGGTCTTCTTTGCTGCGTTTTTCCGCCTTGCCATTTCATGGCTCTTCAATAATCACCTAGAGATTCAAATATATGACTCGACTCTCATTACATAATCAATATTTCCCACAAACATGCTTGTGGTCTTCGATTAAGCTCCATAACTTCTCCAAATGCTTGATCTTCATCCAAATTAAGCTCCATGGTGAAATCCAAGTTCAATCATTCTTCTCAAGCTAACTAAACTAATAAACTCAAAGAAATATGATACATATATACAAGGTGGTTGTTGAGGATACCACCAAACCTACATCAACTTTGAGAGGGGGTCAAACAACGCTCCCCGATGAGAGCTCACCAAGCTTCATGGTAGCAAAGGTCTCACGAATATGACCGGGATGATAAATCTTCAAACGTTGCCCATTAACCATAAACTTCCCGGTTTCCGGGCTAGATATCTCTATTGATCCATATGGTTGCACTCCGGTCACTTCAAATGGACCCGACCATTTTGATTTCAACTTACCGGGGAAGAGCTTAATGCGAGAGTTGAAGAGTAATACCTTATCACCAACGGAGAAGTCCTTACGAAGAATTTGAGAATTGTGCCATTGGCGAGTTCTTTCTTTGTAGATCTTCGAGTTCTCGTAGGCCTCAAGTCTTAGTTCTTCCAATTCTTGTAGTTGGATAAGGCGATTATTTCCTACAACACTCTCATCCAAGTTTAGCTCTTTGATTGCCCATTTGGCTTTGTGTTCTAATTCCACCGGTAAATGACAAGCTTTACCATACACAAGACGATAAGGAGTGGTTCCAATCGGCGCTTTGTAAACCGTTCTCGATGCCCAAAGGGCGTCATTTAATTTCAATGACCAATCCTTTCGGTGTGTATTTACAACTTTATGTAGAATTCCCTTGATTTGTCGGTTGGAGATCTCGGCTTGCCCATTTGATTGAGGGTGGTAGGCTAAGGACATCTTGTGAGTGATACCATATTTCCTAAGAAGGTGTTCAAAGGTATCTTTCCTAAAATGAGAGCCTCCATCACTAATTATGGCTCTAGGCATACCGAATCTCAGTAAAATCACGTTCTTGAAAAGCTTGATTACAACCTTGGAGTCATTGGTTGGGGAAGCTACGGCCTCAATCCATTTTGAGATATAATCAACCGCGACTAGAATGTACTTGTTACAAAACGAGGATGTGAACGGACCCATGAAATCAATGCCCCAAACATCGAACAATTCAATCTCCAAGATAGGTTGAAGGGGCATCTCATTTCTTCTTGTTATATTGCCACTTTTTGGGCATGCATTGCATGTGAGAATGAAAGCTCGAATGTCTTTGAACATGGAAGGCCACCAAAACCCGCTTTGGAGAACCTTGGTAATTGTCTTTTGATTGGCCAAGTGTCCACCATAAGATGTCGAGTGAAGGTGCTTCAAAATATTATATCCTTCTTCGGCCGTAACACATCGTCGGTAAATTCCATCTATACATCAGCGAAATAAATAAGGCTCGTCCCAATAATAGCGTCGGGCTTCATAATGTAGTTTCTTCCTCTCTTGCGTGGAACAATCGTCCGGAATATAGTGAGACACTAAGAAATTGACGATATCGGCATACCAAGGTGTAATAGTTTCAACGGCCATCAAGGCCTCATCTCTCATAGCTTCATTGATGGGAATGTCATCTTCTTCATTGCTCTCTTTACCAACCGTTAGTCTACTAAGATGATCCGCTACCAAGTTCTCCGATCCGGCTTTGTCTTTAATCTCGATGTCAAATTCTTGTAAAAGGAGCACCCATCGAAAGAGTCGGGACTTTGTCTCCTTTTTGGACATGATGTATCAAATCACCGCATGATCGGTGTGAATAATGGCTTTCGAACCGTTAACATAATTTCAAAATTTCTCCATGGCATAGACAACGGCAAGCATCTCTTTTTCGATTGTGGTGTACCTCGATTGGGCTTCATCTAGGGTCTTGCTTGCATAATAAATCACATGTAGCTTCTTATCAACCCGTTGTCCTAGAACGGCACCAACGGAAAAAATCGGATGCATCGCACATGATCTCAAATGGAAGATTCCAATCGGGAGCTTTGATAATCGGTGTGGTGGTGAGAGCGGTCATTATCCTACAAAAGGCCTCAAGACACGAGTCATCAAAAACAAAAGGTGCATCTTTCATAAGCAAAGAAGTCAAAGGCTTAGCAATCTTAGAAAAGTCTTTAATAAATCGTCTATAAAAACCGGCGTTACCTAGAAAACTCCTCACCCCTTTGACATTCGTAGGTGGTGACAAGTTCTCAATCACGGAGACTTTCGCCTTATCGACTTCAACTCCTCTATTAGAAACAATATGACCTAGGACAACACCTTGTTCAACCATAAAATGACACTTTTCTCAATTTAAAACAAGTCTATACTCTTCATATTGAGCTAACACTTGATCAAGATTTTCAAGACAAGAATCAAAAGATGTACCACGGACACGAAAATCATCCATAAAAACTTCAATGGATTTTTCAATAAAATCGGAAAAAATAGCCATCATACATCTTTGAAACGTTCCCGGCGCATTACATAATCCAAATGGCATCCTTCTATAAGCATAGGTGCCATAGGGACATGTGAAAGTGGTTTTCTCTTGGTCATCGAGATGAATAGGAATTTGAAGAAATCCGGAATGACCATCGAGGAAACAAAAATAAGAATGATGCGCAATCTTTCAAGCATTTGATTAATAAAGGGAAGGGGGAAATGGTCTTTTATGGTGGCCGTGTTTAATTTACGATAGTCTATACACATGCGCCAACCGGTAATAGTCCTAGTGGAAATCGACTCACCCTTTTCTCCTTTAACAACCGTCATTCCTCCTTTCTTTGGCACAACTTGTACGGGGCTAACCCATTTACTTCCGGTTATTGGGTATATAATGTTAGCCTCATACAACTTGAGGACTTTCTTCATGACAACCTCTTTCATGGCGGGGTTCAACCAACGTTGACCCTCAACCGAAGGACGGTGTTCATCATCAAGGATGATCCTATGCATACAAACATTTGGGCTTATGCCTTGGAGGTCGGCAATGCTATACCCGATGGCCTTTTTGTGCTTTCTTAAAACAATTAAAAGTTTTTCCAATTGAGGTCCATCAAGGGTAGCATTGACGATAACGGGATAATTAGTTCCTTCAAGAAAAGCATATTTGAGGGAAGAGGGGAGTGGTTTAAGTTCAAGATTAGGAGGAGAAGATACCATACTCTTACCCACCGGTAGTGGTTCTACCTTTTCATCATGCAAACATTCTTCTTCAAGGGGTGGAGAGTCAAATGGTTCCTCTTCTTGCTTATCATCATCTATCAAGCTATACTCAACCAAACTATCAATAACTTCAATGGAATGCATTTGTTCAATCATTGGTTGTTAAAGAGCTTGAGAAAGGGAAAACTCTACCGACTCGTTCCCTATGTTAAATGATAACTTTCCATTCTTAACATCGACTATAGTACCACCGGTAGCCATAAAAGGTCGACCTAAGATAATGGGGGTAATAGTGTCTTCGGGCATATCCATGACAACAAAGTCGGAGGGGATGAAGAACTTACCAACTTGAACGGGTACATCCTCAAGTATCCCAAGTGGGTACTTGACGGACCTATCCGCAAGTTGAATCGACATGCTAGTGGGTCTCATCTCCCCCACACTAAGTCTTTTAGCAATAGAATAGGGTAATAAACTAACACTAGCTCCAAGGTCGCATAAAGCTTGATTAACAACAACATTTCCTACCCGACAAGGGATGGAAAAGCTACCGGGATCATCTAGTTTCTTTGGCATTTCGGTCATAAGAATGGCACTACATTGACCCGTGAGAGGGATACATTCTTTGTCCTCTATTGTTCTATTTTTAGTCAAGACATCTTTCAAAAACTTAGAGTAGAGGGGCATTTTAGAAATTACCTCGGTGAAAGGTAAAGCTACCTCTACTTTCTTTAACATATCCACGAAACGGCTAAATTGAGCATTCTCTTTGTGTGGCTTAGCTCGCTCGGGAAAAGGCAATGGAGGGACAAAAGTGGGAGGCGGTGGAACATTAGATTCTTCTTCTTCTTCGGCTAATCGCTCCGCCTCTTTTCTTTTGGCTTCTTCGGCTTCCATTTGCTCTTTCTTCTTTCTTTGTTCTCTTAATTCATTCTCCGCATTTTGGAGGATATCAAACTCCGCTTGTTATTCCTCGGTTTTGTTTGGGGGAAGTGGGAGATGATTCTTGTGGTGCACTTGGTTGATTCACTTTGGATGGGGTATTCTTGGTGTTCAATTTCAAGTTCTTATATGGGTCCTCAAGTTCTTTGCCACCTCTCAAAATTACGGCATTTGCTTGGTGTGAAGTATCTCTTGGGTTTTGGGGTTGACCGGGAAAACCATGGGGTGGCTGAATTGGTGCGGCTAAGGCTTTTGTTGCTTCTTGTAATTCCCAAACTTTTAGCCTTGCCTTAGTATCTTGATGTTCATTCCATAGTTGGCCAACGGTTCTTTGCAAATCATTATAGTTCTCCCATGAAGGACCTCCTTGACCAAATTGAGAATTGCTTGATTGGCCATAAGATTGAGAGGGTTGATTGAATGGTTGGTTATTGTAACCTTGGTTACCATGAGAATTTCCTTGGAACCCTTGATTGTATCCATGATTAAAGTGATTACCATGTTGATTTTGGTAATTGTTGTAGTTGTTAGGAACATGGAAGTTGCTACCTTGTTGATTGAAGTTGCTCCTTTCATGAGGAGGCATATATGGGGGCATCATGGGAGGACCTTGACTAAAGGGCCTTTGTTGACTTTGATTGAATGGCCTCATTTGACTCCCTTGGGTGCGCGGCATCGGATTTTGAACATTTTGATTTCCATAAGAGAAATTAGGATGAAATCTTGTGCCGGCAATGTAAGTATTAGAAAAAGGATCAAATTGAGGTCTTTGCCCATATACTTGTATAGCTTGAACTTCATTTGGCTCTTCAACATAAACTTCTTCATTAGGAATGCAAAAGCTAGAATCATGACTATGATTGCCACAATGATCACATTGAACTTCCCATGTTAATTGCTTTGGAGGTGATGGTTGCCTTGGAGGAACACTCCCTTGAATTTGGTACATACCTCTAGGAGTGGGCTTAGAATTCATGGCATCCATTCTCCTTTTCAATTCTTCAAGTTCCGTTTGGAATTTCAATTCATTAGAACTCGTAGATGAGTTCACTTCAACTTTCTTTCTAGAATCCCTCGATTGACCCATTCTTGAATCACTCCTTGCCATCTTCTCAATAAGATTCTTAGATGCCTCATCGGTGAGAGAAGAGAAGCCTCCTCCGGCGGCCGAATTGAGGTTTTCCTTGGTTCTCGATGAAAGGGTGTTGTAAAATGTTTGGGTGGTTAGCCAATTGGGTATCCCATGATGTGGACATTTGCGCAACAAATCTCTAAATCTTTCCCAAGCCTCGCTTAAGCTTTCAAATTCATCTTGCTTAAAGGTTTGTATCTCCATGCGATATTGGTTAGTCTTTGACGGCGGAAAATATTTCCCCAAGAAGGCATTAGACAGTTGAGCCCATGTTGTGAAAGTATTAGCGGGATGGCCTTGAAGCCATCTACGAGCTCCATCTCTCAGGGTCTTTGGAAATAATAAACGATGCAATTGGCATGAAGTTAATCCATTGAGACGGGCTCCTACTAATTTTTCTTTAAATGAAGCGATGTGCTCTTGAGCATCTTCTTGAGAAAAACCGTGAAAAGTATCTTGTTGGACCGCATTAGTCAAAGAAGCTTTCAATTCATAGTTCTCGGGTATCTCTCCGAAATCGACAGGAGAAGGTGTTTCTTCGTGTGTTAATTGGGAATGAGAGGCTAAGGTCGCCATTTGTTGGATTGGTGGTGATGGTGGATTTGAATTTGGTGGATTTGGTGAGTTTTGTGAAGTGGAATGTATGGAAGGATTGTTTGGAGTGGGGTTGTGTGATGTAGAAGGTGTAGAAGGTGAATGTGGTCGGATGGGATTAAGGTTAGGAGGTGATAATGAAGGATGTGGAATGATGGTGGTTGAGTTATTTCCTCGAAAACGCAATGCTCTAAATGTCCTTTCCGGCTCCGGATCGAACCACAAGGGCGATGACGTGTTCCTGGGCATAAAACTCAATTAAACGGTAAGACTCCTAGAACCTCGCGGTACTAGGGAAAAGAGAGAAGGGAAAAGAATCAAACACAATCAACTAGCCGTTCCCCGGCAACGGCGCCATTTGATCGCCTCCAATCGGATCGGTCGTTAACGAAGGACGGGGGATCAAACGATATTTGTAAGACTCGGAATAACACAAAAACTATTAGAGTAATCGTGGTAAGTCGAGGTCGGTCCACAGGGAACGGTGTGTGTTTTTGAAGATTAAAGTGTCGTGTTCGATGTCTTAGAGGGGAGTTTTTTCTAGGGTCGAGTCTAAACTAAGGAAATATCTAGAGAAATAGCTAAGGGAAATGCTAGTGGTGGTCAATCTAGGGAAAAGGTGTTAGGGAGAAGTCGGGATTCGGTACTTGGAGTCTAAGAAGGTCGGAATCGAGTTTTTGTCGCAATATTGATAAACTCACCTAAAATCCCGCTTTCGCGGCGAATGAGGGTAAGTCCCTAGTCACGGTAATTTCTACCCCGAGTTTCCCCATATTGATAGAAATTAGTCAAGGTCGGTCTAGTTGGCCAGACTAAAACAACAATGACATAGCACCATAAATAAGGTAAACCAACATGCAAGCAACCCACCAACATCCCTATATTCAAATAATCCAAGCCCTCATCCCTAAATTCCCCTACAAGAAATCTACTCACAAATCATTATGGAACACAACAAAATATCTATTAAGGGGAAAATTACTACAACATGCATATAAAATAGATCTAATGAAACTAACAACACCAATATGATTTAGACAAGATAATGATGAGTAAACAACATAAAAACTAAACTAGAGATTAGAGAGTGGAAGAGAATTATACCAACTATGTAGATCTATAAGAAATAAGAAGATATCATGAATAAAAATTGAATTTTTGATGAATAAAATGGAGAACTGGTCACTAATCCTCCAATAAACCCAACAAATCTTCAAATAAAACTTGAATAATCTTCTTACAATCTTGAAATCTAGATAATTGTTGATGGAAACTTGTAGATCTACTATTAATTACTATGTAAACTACTAGAATTTTGGAGGATTTTTCTAGATTACTACTACTAATGGATAGTGTAATAGGATGGTGGAGTGGTGTAATGGCTTCCCTCCTTAGCACAATGAAGAGGTGACTTAGGCAATGAATTAGGGTAACATATATATATAGTAATCTCTTAATGGGTTTTTAACCTAAAGCCCAAATCCAACTTTATGCTCCAATAGTGAGACAATCTCCCTTTGCATCTCCATGGGGTGAAACTTCGCCCTGCGGACTTGACGATAGTTCCCACCGGGTGAAATTTTCGCCCGGTGAGATTTTCTTCTTTTTTTCGCGTTTTCGACTCTTCTTTCCATCGGGCGAAATTTCACCCGGTGGGCGAAATTTCGCCCGGTCAGTTTCGCCCGGTGGGTAAGCTCGGAAAATCTTCGGGAGGCACTTTTACCGTCGGGTGAAATTTCGCCCGGTGGTGTCTCACCGGGTGAAATTTCGCCCGGTCATTTTTCGTGGCCTCGAGTATTGTCTCATTCTTTGTTTGTTCGATCGGATGGCTTTAAACTTTAAGTTGTGTGCTTTGCTCTTTGGACGGTTTTCCCTTCTCTTGTGCTCGTGGAAGCTCAATCGTGATTTTTGTAGCAAAACCTATCAAAATTGATAGAAAAACTACCAAAAACACGTAAAACGCACAAGAGGGACGCTAATGCGAGAAGTACGCAAAATATGGCGATAATCGCACTCAAGACTCGCAAAACGAGGGAAAACGGGTCTAAATGGGAGGAAAAACGGTCTAAATTTAGCACACAACATTCCCCCACACTAAAACATTGCTCGTCCTCGAGCAAAGACCCAAAAAGAAATTACAAACTACTACTACTAGCTAGACTATGTTAAGCCGATACGGGGCAATTAACGGACCCGCTCCGTCCCTTCAACTCACATCGAAATACTTATGAGGTAAAGTACTCCCATGCAAGGCAAGTTGGGGCTTGCTCAAAATAGTGGATGCGACTAAACACACAAAAACACGAATGAATAGACGCATCCAAGGCAAAAATAAAACACCGAATCCCTCATCGAGACGGCGGGGAAAGACACCGATTACTTACCTAAAACAACAATAAACTTCCAAGATAAATGACCCGCGTAAACAAGGACCAAAGCCTAATACTATGACAATTAAGCAATATAGATATTGATAACTTAGCCTAGGTCCGCCTAATCTTCTAAAGGGGTACTACGGGGCGTATAATGGAGTGGAAAAAGTGAACAATGGATTCGTTCGACACTGTAGGTAGGTGCAGTCCCGCTCTCTTTGGCTAAGCCAAGAGGTTCGTTCCAAACACGAATTTCCTAAATTAGACCAAATAAAAAGGTGGAGTGTTTACAATTATTGGGATGGATCGACTCATCACCGTTATCTTTCGACCTCGGGACTCGGTCCTCTAGTTGGCACTTCACGGCGACGAATCGATCAAAGGGTTTTTTTTTTCCGAAGGAGACGTTTTTGATAATTTGATTTTCATTTGAAGCTCTTTTTCTTCTCCTTTGTTTTTCTTTGTTTTTCATATTTTTGTGCTCTTTTCTCTTGCTTTGGTTTGCCCTTTTTGGCTTTTTGATGTGGTTTGTAACCAAGCTTGGATGTTATTTTTGTGTAAACATATTGTGATGATGTATAGGTGGAGGAAAAATAGGTAATCGAGAACGCGCGCCATTTCGGATAACCCACAAAAGATGGAAATGATTTGGACTAAAGGTGCAATGGTCATTCGAGCAAGGTCACCTAGAAAATGGGATGCGGGAACCAAGGCCTAACTCCTCCATGGGTGGTCAAGGTGGTCAAATGCAAACCCCGAAGTAAACCTCTTGTAGAAAAGGTGGACTCAAAGCTAAAGGATCAACAAATTCATTGCCTAAGAGTCATTCTACTAGAATAAGGTCCAAAATTTACAATAGGTTATCTACAATGGAATGTCAACTCTTGTAAAAAAATTTGTAATCGGGTTTTCGAAAAGTTTTAATTCTAGACACGCTATACAGAAGCAAAACAAGACAAAACACACGAAAATGAAAAAGCAAATAAAAGAAAACATAAGTAAAGTCATGTACTCCATACTCCATCAACATTCAAGCACAATCAACCACAACACCAAAATGCTCACATCGAGAGCCTCCAATAGCAACAACCTAACTCCTCTACAAAATTAAAGAAGAAAGAAGGAAGGAAGTTACCAAGCGGGTATTTTTATAATCTCTTCAATTCGCGCTATTTAGGTGATGGTTACCTGTAAGAGTAGAGAACAAGACCATACACGGGACACGAAACATAACGAGAAACGAGAAAAGAGAAGATAAAGAAAAGAAAATGTTTTCGATTTTTCGAATTTTTCAAACTTTTACGGATTTTATTTTGAAAGGATTTTTGAAAAATGAAAGATAGTAGACTCCTCCCCCACACTAAAACTGTACATTGTCCTCAATGGACAAGTAGGGAAGAACGAGAAAAATGAAAAAGAAAAAGAAGAAAAATCTTTTTGGATTTTTATGATTTTTCAAATGTTTTTGCGTTTTATAATTTTTTGAATGTTTTTGGATTTTCAAAATTTTTGAGAAAAGAAAAAGAGAAATAAAATAAAGAAAACGATAAGATAGTGGCGGGCCTAGGTGCAATCACATCACCTAGACCCTAGCCAAGTGGCTAATAAAATGAAAATGAAATAAAATGAAAGAGTGAAAAATTGGGCGTAGGTGTAATCACGTCACCTAGCCCGGATTAAGAAAAATTGAGAAAAATTTGATTTAAAAATTTGGATTTTTCAAAAGGGGTCAATGGCGTAATCACATCGCCAAGAGACCGGGAGCATTACCAAGGCCGCGACGGCTGCAAAAATCATTCAATGGGACGGTGGGACAGCTTGCAATTTTGTTCAAGATAAAACAATCACAATGATTATAATGATGGGACAGGGAATAAGGAACAAGATTAGTTCAAGGACATACAGTTGTAGATTAAGACTCACCGACTCCACACATATTTACCCACAACACATACGAACCACATAATCTACCGACTCTTGTAGGGGGGGTCTAGTCTGAATAGTCATTTGACGCAAAGGAGGCCGTGGGAGTTCCCTCACCGGCATACTCCCAAACTCCTACATCCCCCGAGTTGTTCAGTCGGAATTCACAGGGACCTGGAGGTAGGTCCCAATTACGAGGGTTATAAATGTTGGTTCGCTACTTGCTGGGGACAATTAAGGCTCGGTCATGGTTAAGAGAGACGAGGCGGTGGTCAGGCAAATGAAAGATCCATGTAGGGAAATAAGCCTCGTCAAGCAAGACACGGGGGTCATGTGGTTTAAGATGGTCGGTCGCGTAACCCAAATTTTTCGCTATTACAGTCACAAGACCACCACAGTCGATAGAAGGGCGTTGGTCAATAATAATTTGATGAAAGTGTAACGCCACGACAATAGGTAGGTCAAGAGAATAAGGGTTACCTAGTAAAGAGTCACATATCAATTGTAGGACACACACATTGAGGTTAATGATGTTATCGATAGATGGCAAAAGACAGTGAGAAAGGATTTCAGCGAAATAACGAATGGTTGGGCTACGAATTTCAGCGGTTAAACTAAAATTGGGCTCGAAATCACGTTGACCCGGCGCTATGCGCCTCCATAAGTCTCTCCTAGTCGCACTACTTTGCGAATCACATAGGGGTCTACTTAGTCCGGTACCCGATGAGGGCAAACCTAGAGCTAAGCTAAAGTCGGAAATATTTAAACAGTGATTTCTACCAAACAAATTAAATTTGAACTCTTTAGGTGTGGTCGGGTTATCGATTGTAAAGGTACCTAAAAACTCACAAGTCAAGTCTTTATTTGTGCAAGGCACAAAATCAAGGAGTTTACTAATACCAATTCTAGACGATAACTCTCTAATATCGTTCTTAATTCCTAGAGTTTTCATTGTGAATGGAAAAGGCCATCTCGTACTCTGAATAGCTTTTTCAGAGAAGGTACGAGCAAGGGGTGAATCAGGGCACGGTAAAAGTTTAGGCCTAGCGGACTTACTAGAAGATGAACATTTAGAAGGATTAGAAGTCGAGGCCATACCTTGTTTACGCGCGGCTCGTTGAGCTCTTGTCTCCATGATAATAATTTGCAAAAATATCCCTAAACTTTTGCTTCTCCTTTCTTCAAAAACCCAAAATAAATATTCACCCAACACTAGTACAAAAACTACATATCGCAACGGTCAAAAACTGGATATCGCAACGGTCGTTGACCGTTGTATTCCGCGGGGTTGCAATAGGTCCACCACTTATCGCAACGGTTCTAAAACCGTTGCAAAAACATATTTCGCATCGGTTAAATAAAATAACCGTTGCTAAAGATGTATATTTTGCATCGGTTAAAAAAGTAACCGTTGCGAAAAGTTCATATATCGCAACGGTTGTAAAGGGTGACCGTTGCAAAAAGTGTATATTTTGCATCAGTTATTAATTTTGACCGTTGCAAAAAGTATACATTTTGCGTCGGTTGACATCAATGACCGTTGCTTGAAGTGGTAATAAATTAGCATCGGTCAATAAAAATGACCGTTGTAAAAAGTTTTTTTAAAAAAAATAATATAGCTACTGTAGCTGATATGCCACGATTGAACCATTACATTACATAAATAATCTTATACAACTACAAAAGTAAATAGTTCGCACCAATAATCGCACCTCAACCACGAACAATTAACTAATAATAATGTATATATAGATATATAAAATCCATCCAATTACATATGGTGTACGTTACATTAATAATCATGCACAACCCCAAAATTAAATACACAGTAGAAGCGATCGTTCTTTCAAAAATGCCGAAGTAATCAAGTAGTGCATGATTAAGCAATAATGCCGAACTAATCAAGTAGTGCGAGCGATCGTTCTTTCAAAAATATATATAGAAGAAAATCCATATATATTTTAATTCATACGATATATACCATATTATATCTACGACCAATTCAAGCTAAAGATGATTCTCCATAAAATAGGTAGCCCACAAATCTTGAACCTCATTCATCTCTTCAACCGTATAAGCATTCTTCGATCCGAACCACTACCAAATCAAAAGATTTGTATTAGACCACAAAACATATACAAGTAACCCAAATCAATTATTCTTACATTTTTTTTCTTCAAAAGACCAATCAAGTAAAAAATCCAATAATTGGAAATTAAACTTCAAGTGAAAATATTTAACTAGTAAATACCTTCTTATGATCTTCGATGTTCCGATACCGTCGAACTATATCTAACATGTACCGCATGACATAATAACCACACTCCGTGCTTCCATTTTGTTGATGACACTGGGAAAAAAACATTGATGCAACATTAAATGTGGCATGAGAAAAGGCGAAATTACATTGAAACACAAATGAGAGAATCCAAAAAGAAGAATACGATCAAGAAAAAGGGTGACTAACATTCCAACCCACTTGTCTAAAACATGAACCTACCACACCCACCCTTCTTATTATCATCTCATCGTATAATCACCTCATCGTATTTCAATCATTATATTCAAATGCACACCCATAAGACAAAGCTACAAATTCAATCATAAATCAACCCAAATCATCAGTTCAGCTTCACATTAGCGAACTTACACAAACCAACCTTAAATAAGCATATATGCACCCAAATTTTTACAATCGACAAATAATTAACTCAATGCACAACCGCGAAAAATGTTGATGATGACAACTTACTTCAATGTTGGTCCATTTCATTGACGAGCCTGATTTTGATGTCGAACCTCCACGAGCGGTCTTAAAAGTTCGAAATGCACTACGCCTCGAAAAAAAGAAGATATATGGAAAAAAAATATCAGTCAAAATGAAAGTTTGATTTTTTTTACCATTTGGAATTCCTCCATCTGATTTCGACCTTCCTTTTACCCAACGCCAGCTACGATCAGTTGTAGGAGCATTTTTGGGTCGGGGATTTCCACTCAGGGCCCTTTGGTTGTATCCTCGTCTACCCATTAAATGTGGATGCTCGTTATGCTTTAGACTTTCGGTAGCTTTTCTACTCTTCTCCTATATTAAAACATAGTAGAAACATTCTTAAAATAAGAATCACACAATCACATTGGGTGGGGTTAAATAAGGACATAAATAAGGTTTGTACAACATTCTAAGAGTAGTATTGATCACCTTAAATTCATCTGTCTCTCGGAACTTTTTAAACTTCTCCCAATCGGCACGCTCAATGAAACTGTAACAATCTACTAGAGAGTCATACTTTGGATTTTTGTTTCGGATGAAGTCTCGGGTTAAGTTTGTCTTGAAGTTTCTGAACATCTTCCCACAAGAAGTCATCACATAATTCTTGTGTTTCTCATCAATTAGAAACTGACTCTGGAATAAATAACGTAAAAAAGGGTATCAGGTCATTAGTAATGCATCATCTATGTAGAAAAATCAACCAACTTTAGTATAAATACCAATACTATTACATGAAACAGAGAATTAAAGTAAATTAGGGACCCAAACAACTATTACCGAGATATCGCTCCACAACAGCTCTTTGAGACCATCTTGTACTTCTTTATCCCAATCATTTAAGTTGATGTTCACTTGGCAACGTGTCCTCTTACCGCAATAACTTGCAAAACAAGAAGCATACATCCCTATCGGGCAACCATCTTGATCCTATTGTAAATTCCAAGGCCCTTTACCCTCTATATCCTTTAACATAGTGGGTCCTCGAGTTTACTGGAGCTTCCGAGCCTCGCCCTCATTTGTCTCATCTCCCATTGGAACATCATTATCCTCTTCCATTGTACAAAACCTACGCATTAGAACATATATTTAATTTAAAGATATATAATAATAAAACATAAACATGATATAGTCACCATAAAACAAATGTCACTAAATAAAAATTTCATGTCAAATATCTTAATTATTCTTTTCTCTTTTAATAATTCTTCCACGCATTTATTTAGTACTACTGCTACTGGACTATTAATTATTTCTTTCATAATCAATCACCTACTTTAAATTATTCCTTTCATAAACACTTCGCTTCAATACCACATTAACGCTCTCATCCTTACTTTAATTAATTAATTAATTAATAATGGACCAACTCACTGCTGCTGCTGCTGGTGTAGTAAGTAGTGAAGGAGAAGGAGGAAGAGGAGGAGATGGCTTACTATTCCCTCCAATCCAAATCACTTTAATCTACTCCCTACTAACTTTTGGTTTCACTGACTACTACTGTAATAGGAAACCTCGGTGCTTCTCAAGGAACCTACAGGTGCTGTTTACTCTCACCACCCTCTTCAATCCCTTCAACCCAACTCTCTCCAAGGTTACCGTGTTTTCATTGCACTTCACCATATTCAATTTCTCATCTTTTTTTTAACACTTACCACAAATATGTCTATCTCTCGTTCTATCTTCTTTACCGCAGGCTCTGAAGGTGGAGCACAAGAACAGAGTCTTGTCTACCACTAAGATTGTGGAGATAGACTACAAAGACTGACTTCTGATAACATTATAAGATTAGATTATAAGAATAATTCTTCATGACCTGATTAAATATCATAAATCATCCTTAGCTTCTATCGATTTGGTTTTAACAGGTTAACTAATTCACAGTATATACTAATTCTCTACTAGATAATAGAGTAATTTCAATAAAACTAGTCAAACATCACAATTTACACCTGGTAAAATAGGCATAAAATTAAAAGAAAAACACAACTAAGAAACATAAAACACAATATAGGGAAAGAGAAAATTTAGTAAAATTCGTCGAATCAATCAACTGAATACTTCATATAAGTTGTTTCGTCTTGGGGATTTCTTCACGAACGAGAAAATTGATTGGAGTGAACATACAACATAATAAAACTACAATCAATTAAATACGTACTTCATATAGGTTGTTTCCTCTTGGGGATTTCTTTAAATACAACATAATTCCATCATTTGGACCCTAGACCAACAATCATCATCTCACGTCTCTACACTAACATTGACTACACTAGAGAGAAAAAACAGACTACGGTAACATTGACCATTGCATATATTTCACAAATCATATTTTACAAACCAAGCTTAATTCGACCAAGTCTTTCAATTCAATTCCTTTATTGTACAAACCCATCCAAAAATTCTTGTATCCAACGGTAATCAATGGCGGAAGACTAGCAACACACTCAAGGCTCAACAAAGACTTTGAAATCTCAACATGTGATTTGCTCTATCAAAACCTTGACTTGTTACATTACAATTTTCTATAAATAACCACTCGATTCTGTCTACAGCAAACATTTCTGCACATCTGCCACAAAATTCAATCAATCTCTCAAAAGTAATTACAATTCCTCCTTCATAACACAGATACATACGCAATTGCAAGCTCAAAGCACCCTTAACTTCTAATAATACTCCATAAAAACATGAAACAATTCCAAAATCAGAAGAAAAACACCCAAACACCCAAAGAAAAACTGACACACACTAACAATCCACCTCACGTCTCTACACCTGCGCCTCTTCCTAATTTCTACTTCTTCATTCATATATTTCTCCTAATTCGTAATTCCCCTTTTCAATTTAGAACATCCATAATTAGTACCACAAAAAAAAAAGAATTTGGAGTTGCTTACCCGGTCGAAGGAAGGAGAACGCGATGGTCAGTGCAGTGGATGATGCGGCGGCTGAAAGTTCAGTGAGATATCAAAGAATGAAGGGGGAAAATATGAGCTGCTTGTAGGGTAGATTGTAGGGTTCTAATTTCCAAAGTGTTTAATTAATTAGATTGTAGGGTCATTTTGATTAATTAGTTTATGGTTTGGGCCTAATGGGTAAGAGTCATTTTTTATGGATTAATTAATTATTATAGAAATGGTTTGAGGTGGAAATCGGGCGGGAAAATCGGGTTTGGGTCGAAACATTTTTGGGTCGGGTCGGGTCGACTTTCGGGTCGAGTCGGGTCAGATAATTTATCGGGTCGTTTCGTGTTACGGGTCGTCCCGGGTCGGGTACGAGTTCGGGTTTGCCTGAAGCGGGTCTTATCGGGTTACGGGTCATCCTCAGGTCGGGTCAGGTCGGGTAATGTCATTACATTTTCGGGTAAAATCAGGTCAATTTTACTCGGGTTTTGGGTCGGGTCAGTCGGGTCGGATTAGGCTTGCCAACTCTAGAAATGATTGATAATATGTTTTTTTTTTGAAGTGATTGATAATATGTTTATTTCTTAAGTGTTTTTATATTATTAGTCATAAAAAATTTGTGATTATTATTAATGATCTTGACCGCCTTATGGTAAATTATTGTAAACATACTAATAAAAAATGATATATTATCAAAAGTATGTAACTTGTATATGAAACACAATAAATTTATTGTGAGACCGTTTTACGATAAATTATTATGATGAGACATACTAATAAAAAAAAATATTAAATATAACTCCCTTAAATGTAATTAAAAAATAAATAAACAAGTAACCACCCATATTATGAGGTCTCACAATAACATTATTGTGAGATCGTCTGAGAATTTGTGGTGACTATGTGAGCGATCTCACAATAACAAGAATTTGTGATTATATTATTCAACGGTCAAAATGGTCGTCGTGTTAAATATTATATAAAACGTTTTCGCAACGGTCGAAAATCTTGACTGATGCGGTTAAGTTTATATACGTACACATTTTGCAACGGTCAAAATGGTCGTCGTGTTAAATATATACAAGACGTTTTCGCAACGGTCGTAAATTTTAACTGATGCGGTTATATATATATTTCGCAACGGTAATTATGGCCGTCGTTTTAAATATTATACAAAACGTTTTCGCAACGGTCGTAAATCCTGACTGATGCGGTTATATTTTACACATATATATCGCATCGGTCGTACAGTTTGACCGATGCGGTTACATTACCTATAAATATTTCGCATCGGTCGCTTCCCAATAACCGTTGCCTTTTATAATACGCAACGGTTATTTATAACAACCGTCATATTAGCTATTTGTCAAATGTCATTTCTCTACTAGTGCAAGTACGGAAAGGAGTTATGAATGGAGGTTGAATATGGTGTATGGAAGGTGGTGTAATGATTTTGTGATGGTTAAGAGGGTGAAATGATGAGTGAGGTGAAAAAGGTGGTATAAATAAGGGTGTTTGAGAGGGAAAGTGAAAGTTTAAAGTTGGTGGTAAAAATTTGGTGTAAAAAATATTGGAGGGAAAGTTATGTTGAGGTAAATTGTTGGAGGGAGATGAAAATGTAATAAGTGAGTAAAAGTGTAGGTGATCCGGCCAAGTCACACCGCCGGGTGAAATTTCACCCGGTCAGGCACCATCAGGTGAAATTTCACCCGACGACTTTTCGTTGCAAAAATCGATTTGCCAACTTTTTCCACCGGGTGAAATTTCACCCGGTCAAAATCTCACCGGGCGAAATTTCGCCCGGTGGTATATTCTTCGGTTCCGGCAATTCTGGCAACTTTTCCGTGGGGCGAAGTTTCGCCCGGTCGAGTCTCACCGGGCGAAGTTTCGCCCGGCGGTCTTCTTTGCTGCGTTTTTCCGCCTTGCCATTTCATGGCTCTTCAATAATCACCTAGAGATTCAAATATATGACTCGACTCTCATTACATAATCAATATTTCCCACAAACATGCTTGTGGTCTTCGATTAAGCTCCATAACTTCTCCAAATGCTTGTTCTTCATCCAAATTAAGCTCCATGGTGAAATCCAAGTTCAATCATTCTTCTCAAGCTAACAAAACTAATAAACTCAAAGAAATATGATACATATATACAAGGTGGTTGTTGAGGATACCACCAAACCTACATCAACTTTGAGAGGGGGTCAAACAATGCTCCCCGATGGGAGCTCACCAAGCTTCATGATAGCAAAGGTCTCACGAATATAAGCGGGATGATAAATCTTCAAACGTTGCCCATTAACCATAAACTTCCCGGTTTCCGGGCTAGATATCTCTATTGATCCATATGGTTGCACTCCGGTCACTTCAAATGGACCCGACCATTTTGATTTCAACTTACCGGGGAAGCGCTTAAAGCGAGAGTTGAAGAGTAATACCTTATCACCAACGGAGAAGTCCTTACGAAGAATTTGAGAATTGTGCCATTGGCGAGTTCTTTCTTTGTAGATCTTCGAGTTCTCGTAGGCCTCAAGTCTTAGTTCTTCCAATTCTTGTAGTTGGATAAGGCGATTATTTCCTACAACACTCTCATCGAAGTTTAGCTCTTTGATTGCCCAATTGGCTTTGTGTTCTAATTCCACCGGTAAATGACAAGCTTTACCATACACAAGACGATAAGGAGTGGTTCCAATCGGCGCTTTGTAAATCGTTCTCGATGCCCAAAGGGCGTCATTTAATTTCAATGACCAATCCTTTCGGTGTGTATTTACAACTTTATGTAGAATTCCCTTGATTTGTCGGTTGGAGATCTCGGCTTGCCCATTTGATTGAGGGTGGTAGGCTAAGGACATCTTGTGAGTGATACCATATTTCCTAAGAAGGTGTTCAAAGGTATCTTTCCTAAAATGAGAGCCTCCATCACTAATTATGGCTCTAGGCATACCGAATCTCAGGAAAATCACGTTCTTGAAAAGCTTGATTACAACCTTGGAGTCATTGGTTGGGGAAGCTACGGCCTCAATCCATTTTGAGACACAATCAACCGCGACTAGAATGTACTTGTTACAAAACGAGAATGTGAACGGACCCATGAAATCAATGCCCCAAACATCGAACAATTCAATCTCCAAGATAGGTTGAAGGGGCATCTCATTTCTTCTTGTTATATTGCCACTTTTTGGGCATGCATTGCATGTGAGAATGAAAGCTCGAATGTCTTTGAACAGGAAGGCCACCAAAACCCGCTTTGGAGAACCTTGGCAATTGTCTTTTCATTGGCCAAGTGTCCACCATAAGATGTCGAGTGAAGGTGCTTCACAATATTATATCCTTCTTCGGCCGTAATACATCGTCGGTAAATTCCATCTATACATCAGCGAAATAAATAAGGCTCGTCCCAATAATAGCGTCGGGCTTCATAATGTAGTTTCTTCCTCTCTTGCGTGGAACAATCGTCCGGAATATAGTGAGACACTAAGAAATTGACGATATCGGCATACCAAGGTGTAATAGTTTCAACGGCCATCAAGGCCTCATCTCTCATAGCTTCATTGATGGGAATGTCATCTTCTTCATTGCTCTCTTTACCAACCGTTAGTCTACTAAGATGATCCGCTACCAAGTTCTCTGATCCGGCTTTGTCTTTAATCTCGATGTCAAATTCTTGTAAAAGGAGCACCCATCGAAAGAGTCGGGACTTTGTCTCCTTTTTGGACATGATGTATCAAATCGCCGCATGATCGGTGTGAATAATGGCTTGACATAATTTCACCGTTAACATAATTTCGAAATTTCTCCATGGCATAGACAACGGCAAGCATCTCTTTTTCGGTTGTGGTGTACCTCGATTGGGCTTCATCTAGGGTCTTGCTTGCATAATATATCACATGTAGCTTCTTATCAACCCGTTGTCCTAGAACGGCACCAACGGCAAAAATCGGATGCATCGCACATGATCTCAAATGGAAGATTCCAATCGGGAGCTTTGATAATCGGTGTGGTGGTGAGAGCGGTCATTATCCTACAAAAGGCCTCAAGACACGAGTCATCAAAAACAAAAGGTGCATCTTTCATAAGCAAAGAAGTCAAAGGCTTAGCAATCTTAGAAAAGTCTTTAATAAATCGTCTATAAAAACCGGCGTGACCTAGAAAACTTCTCACCCCTTTGACATTCGTAGGTGGTGACAAGTTCTCAATCACGGAGACTTTCGCCTTATCGACTTCAACTCCTCTATTAGAAACAATATGACCTAGGACAACACCTTGTTCAACCATAAAATGACACTTTTCTCAATTTAAAACAAGTCTATACTCTTCACATCGAGCTAACACTTGATCAAGATTTTCAAGACAAGAATCAAAAGATGTACCATGGACACGAAAATCATCCATAAAAACTTCAATGGATTTTTCAATAAAATCGGAAAAAATAGCCATCATACATCTTTGAAACGTTCCCGGCGCATTACATAATCCAAATGGCATCCTTTTATAAGCATAGGTGCCATAGGGACATGTGAATGTGGTTTTCTCTTGGTCATCGGGATGAATAGGAATTTGAAGAAATCCGGAATGATCATCGAGGAAACAAAAATAAGAATGATGCGCAATCTTTCAAGCATTTGATCAATAAAGGGAAGGGGAAAATGGTCTTTTATGGTGGCCGTGTTCAATTTACGATAGTCTATACACATGCGCCAACCGGTAATAGTCCTAGTGGAAATCGACTCACCCTTTTCTCCTTTAACAACCGTCATTCCTCCTTTCTTTGGCACAACTTGTACGGGGCTAACCCATTTACTTCCGGTTATTGGGTATATAATGTTAGCCTCATACAACTTGAGGACTTTCTTCATGACAACCTCTTTCATGGTGGGGTTCAACCTACGTTGACCCTCAACCGAAGGATGGTGTTCATCATCAAGGATGATCCTATGCATACAAACATTTGGGCTTATGCCTTGGAGGTCGGCAATGCTATACCCGATGGCCTTTTTGTGCTTTCTTAAAACAATTAAAAGTTTTTCCAATTGAGGTCCATCAAGGGTAGCATTGACGATAAAGGGATAATTAGTTCCTTCAATAAAAGCATATTTGAGGGAAGAGGGGAGTGGTTTAAGTTCAAGATTAGGAGGAGAAGATACCATACTCTTACCCACCGGTAGTGGTTCTACCTTTTCATCATGGAAACATTCTTCTTCAAGGGGTGGAGAGTCAAATGGTTCCTCTTCTTGCTTATCATCATCTATCAAGCTATACTCAACCAAACTATCAATAACTTCAATGGAATGCATTTGTTCAATCATTGGTTGTTTAAGAGCTTGAGAAAGGGAAAACTCTACCGACTCGTTCCCTATGTTAAATGATAACTTTCCATTCTTAACATCAACAATAGTACCACCAGTAGCCATAAAAGGTCGACCTAAGATAATGGGGGTAATAGTGTCTTCGGGCATATCCATGACAACAAAGTCGGAGGGGATGAAGAACTTACCAACTTGAACGGGTACATCCTCAAGTATCCCAAGTGGGTACTTGACGGACCTATCCGCAAGTTGAATCGACATGCTAGTGGGTCTCATCTCCCCCACACTAAGTCTTTTAGCAATAGAATAGGGTAATAAACTAACACTAGCCCCAAGGTCTCATAAAGCTTGATTAACAACAACATTTCCTACCCGACAAGGGATGGAAAAGCTACCGGGATCATCTAGTTTCTTTGGCATTTCGTTCATAAGAATGGCACTACATTGACCCGTGAGAGGGATACATTCTTTGTCCTCTATTGTTCTCTTTTTAGTCAAGACATCTTTCAAAAACTTAGAGTAGAGGGGCATTTGAGAAATTACCTCGGTGAAAGGTAAAGCTACCTCTACTTTCTTTAACATATCCACGAAACGGCTAAATTGAGCATTCTCTTTGTGTGGCTTAGCTCGCTCGGGAGGAGGGACAAAAGTGGGAGTCGGTGGAACATTAGATTCTTCTTCTTCTTCGGCTAATCGCTCCGCCTCTTTTCTTTTGGCTTCTTCGGCTTCCATTTGCTCTTTCTTCTTTCTTTGTTCTCTTAATTCATTCTCCGCATTTTGGAGGATATCAAACTCCGCTTGTATTCCCCAGTTTTGTTTGGGGGAAGTGGGAGATGATTCTTGTGGTGCACTTGGTTGATTCACTTTGGATGGGGTATTCTTGGTGTTCAAGTTCAAGTTCTTATATGGTCCTCAAGCTCTTTGCCACCTCTCAAAATTACGACATTTTCTTGATGTGAAGGATCTCTTGGGTTTTGGGGTTGACCGGGCAAACCATGGGGTGGCTGAATTGGTGCGGCTAAGGCTTTTGTTGCTTCTTGTAATTCCCAAACATTTAGCCTTGCCTTAGTATCTTGATGTTCATTCCATAGTTGGCCAACGGTTCTTTGCAAATCATTATAGTTCTCCCATGAAGGACCTCCTTGACCAAATTGAGAATTGCTTGATTGGCCATAAGATTGAGAGGGTTGATTGAATGGTTGGTTATTGTAACCTTGGTTACCATGAGAATTTCCTTGGAACCCTTGATTGTATCCATGATTAAAGTGATTACCATGTTGATTTGGTAATTGTTGTAGTTGTTAGGAACATGGAAGTTGCTACCTTGTTGATTGAAGTTGCTCCTTTGATGAGGAGGCATATATGGGGGCATCTTTGGAGGACCTTGACTAAAGGGCCTTTGTTGACTTTGATTGAATGATCTCATTTGACTCTCTTGGGTGCGCGGCATCGGATTTTGAACATTTTGATTTCCATAAGAGAAATTAGGATGAAATATTGTGCCGGCATTGTAAGTATTAGAAAAAGGATCAAATTGAGGTCTTTGCCCATATACTTGTATAGCTTGAACTTCATTTGGCTCTTCAACATAAACTTCTTCATTAGGAATGCAAAAGCTAGAATCATGACTATGATTGCCACAATGATCACATTGAACTTCCCATGTTAATTGCTTTGGAGGTGATGGTTGCCTTGGAGGAACACTTCCTTGAATTTGGTACATACCTCTAGGAGTGGGCTTAGAATTCATGGCATCCATTCTCCTTTTCAATTCTTCAAGTTCCGTTTGGAATTTCAATTCATTAGAACTCGTAGATGAGTTCACTTCAACTTTCTTTCTAGAATCCCTCGATTGACCCATTCTTGAATCACTCCTTGCCATCTTCTCAATAAGATTCTTAGATGCCTCATCGGTGAGAGAAGAGAAGCCTCCTCCGGCGGCCGAATTGAGGTTTTCCTTGGTTCTCGATGAAAGGGTGTTGTAAAATGTTTGGGTGGTTAGCCAATTGGGTATCCCATGATGTGGACATTTGCGCAACAAATCTCTAAATCTTTCCCAAGCCTCGCTTAGGCTTTCAAATTCATCTTGCTTAAATGTTTGTATCTCCATGCGATATTGGTTAGTCTTTGACGGCGGAAAATATTTCCCCAAGAAGGCATTAGACAGTTGAGCCCATGTTGTGAAAGTATTAGCGGGATGGCCTTGAAACCATCTACGAGCTCCATCTCTCAGGGTCTTTGGAAATAATAAACGATGCAATTGGCATGAAGTTAATCCATTGAGACGGGCTCCTACTAATTTTTCTTTAAATGAAGCGATGTGCTCTTGAGCATCTTCTTGAGAAAAACCGTGAAAAGTATCTTGTTGGACCGCATTAGTCAAAGAAGCTTTCAATTCATAGTTCTCGGGTATCTCTCCGAAATCGACGGGAGAAGGTGTTTCTTCGTGTGTTAATTGGGAATGAGAGGCTAAGGTCGCCATTTGTTGGATTGGTGGAGATGGTCGATTTGAATTTGGTGGATTTGGTGAGTTTTGTGAAGTGGAAGGTATGGAAGGATTGTTTGGAGTGGGGTTGTGTGATGTAGAAGGTAAGGTGAATGTGGTAGGATGGGATTAAGGTTAGGAGGTGATAATGAAGGATGTGGAATGATGGTAGTTGAGTTATTTCCTCGAAAACGCAATCCTTTAAAAGTCCTTTCCGGCTCCGGATTGAACCACAAGGGCGATGACGTGTTCCTGGGCATAAAACTCAATTAAAAGGTAAGACTCCTAGCACCTCGCGGTACTAGGGAAAAGAGAGAAGGGAAAAGAATCAAACACAACAACTAAAAACACAATCAACTAGCCGTTCTCCGGCAACGGCGCCATTTTGATCGCCTCCCAATTGGATCGGTCGTTAACGAAGGACGGCGGATCAAACGATATTTGTAAGACTCGGAATAACACAAAAAATACTAGAGTAATCGTGGTAAGTCGAGGTCGGTCCACAGGGAACGGTGTGTGTTTGTGAAGCTTAAAGTGTCATGTTCGATGTCTTTGAGGGGGGGTTTTTTCTAGGATCGAGTCTAAACTAAGGAAATATCTAGAGAAATAGCTAAGGGAAATGCTAGTGGTGGTCAATCTAGGGTAAAGGTGTTAGGGAGAAGTCGGGATTCGGTACTTGGAGTCTAAGAAGGTGGGAATCGAGTTTTTGTCGCAATATTGATAAACTCACCTAAAATCCCGCTTTGCGACGAATGAGGGTAAGTCCCTAGTCACGGTAATTTCTACTCCGAGTTTCCCCATATTGATAGAAATTAGTCAAGGTCGGTCTAGTTGGCCGGACTAAAACAACAATGACATAACACCATAAATAAGATAAACCAACATGCAAGCAACCCACCAACATCCCTATATTCAAATAATCCAAGCCCTCAACCCTAAACTCCCCAACAAGAAATCTACTCACAAATCATTATGGAACACAACAAAATATCTATTAAGGGAAAAATTACTACAACATGCATATAAAATAGATCTAATGAAACTAACAACACCAATATGATTTAGACAAGATAATGATGAGTAAACAACATAAAAACTAAACTAGAGATTAGAGAGTGGAAGAGAATTATACCAACTATGTAGATCTATAAGAAATAAGAAGATATCATGAATAAAAATTGAATTTTTGATGAATGAAATGGAGAACTTGTCACTAATCCTCCAATAAACCCAACAAATCTTCAAATAAAACTTGAATAATCTTCTTACAAACTTGAAATCTAGATAATTGTTGATGGAAACTTGTAGATCTACTATTAATTACTATGTAAACTACTAGAATTTTGGAGGATTTTTCTAGATTACTACTACTAATGGATGGTGTAATAGGATGGTGGAGTGGTGTAATGGCTTTCCTCCTTAGCACAATGGAGAGGTGACTTAGGCAATGAATTAGGGTAACATATATATATATAGTAATCTCTTAATGGGTTTTTTACCTAAAGCCCAAATCCAACTTTATGCTCCATTAGTGAGACAATCTCCCTTTGCATCTCCATGGGGTGAAACTTCGCCCTGCGGACTTGACGATAATTCCCACCGGGTGAAATTTTCGCCCGATGATATTTTCTTCTTTTTTTCGCGTTTTCGGCACTTCTTCCCATCGGGCGAAATTTCACCCGGTGGGCGAAACTTCGCCCGGTCAGTTTCGCCCGGTGGGTAAGCTCGGAAAATCTTCGGGAGGCACTTTTACCGTCGGGTGAAATTTCGCCCGGTGGTGTCTCACCGGGTGAAATTTCGCCCGGTCATTTTTCGTGGCCTCGAGTATTGTCTCATTCTTTGTTTGTTCGATCGGATGACTTTAAACTTTAAGTTGTGTGCTTTGCTCTTTGGACGGTTTTCCCTTCTCTTGTGCTCGTGGAAGCTCAATCGTGATTTTTGTAGCAAAACCTATCAAAATTGATAGAAAAACTACCAAAAACACGTAAAACGCACAAGAGGGACGCTAGTGCGAGAAGTACGCAAAATATGGCGATAATCGCACTCAAGACTCGCAAAACGAGGGAAAAACGGGTCTAAATGGGAGAAAAAACGCTCTAAATTTAGCACACAACAATTTTACACGTGTTGACCTAAATCATTAAAAAAAGTATTAACGAGACTTTAATGACATTATAGGACTCACGGTTTGTCGTGATAGAGGGGCCACTCAACCAAGTCATTAAGGGACTCGACCGAGTGGACCTCTGAAGAAGCTTCTGTCCGGATTTCGTGACGTCACTCGACCGAGTTATGAGGGAACTCGGCCGAGTGCACGGCCAATCGATCGAGTCATTACGGGACTCGACCGAGTGGTTATCAAAATAACCTTCTGTCTCGTTATTTGGGGTGCCACTCGACCGAGCGGACTAGGCACTCGATCAAGTGCCCCCTGTACGAACTAGGGTTCGCCTCGTAATTTATTATTGATTGCGAGATTGCTTTTCGATTTTAGTAAATCGTTGATTTTGTTGAATCGGGCATAAATATTATGGGATTTATACTCGATTCTAATTTTGATACTCGTCATATCCCATATTCGATTATTGAATCGGTATGAAATATTAGAGCAGAACTTGAAAAAAATAATGTAAGTCGTTTAAATTAACTAAGACGATATAGATTTTCTCCGCGTTTATAGTGTCGTATTTCTAACGAATTGGATGACAACTATTTTAGAGTCAATGAAAAATCGTGTTAGTTAAATTATTTGGCTAAATCGCTTAGATTCGACATTCAACTATTGAGTTGGTATCGAATCTGATAGATCGACACTTGAATAAAAAAAAGACTCGATTTGATTCCCTCGGCTTCCCGACATCGTAATAAATCCTTACGGATTGGGTGATTTCAGATCCGCATCAACGGGTTTCGACTCAACTTAAATAAAAATACGTGAATAAAAAAAAGTGTTTTAGAAATCAATGTATGCGATATTGATGATGACGACGCGACGAAAAGAGATAAAAAAAATGATTTTGTTTACGTTTGACTCACTTCAACAATCAAGTATTCGGGGTGTCGGGATAAGTGACCGGCCGCGTCAGGTGAAACACCCTTGCATTCGTGTTTTCTTATCCCGTCATCCCTCATATTCGACACAAATTAGCGAGTATTTTAATGTTTTATATTAACGATATTAACGATATTATAGACACGAACAAACTAAAACAAAAAAAAAGACGACGACAACAACGTCGGACGAGACGCAAAAGAGAGAGAAAGATAAGAGAAAATCGGGATTGTTGCACCCTCAACCTACATGTTCTTGTCTCGAATAGGACTCGCTTGATTGTGGCTTAGGCACGGGAGTTCGAGGTTTACGTAGATTAAGTTATGGTGGTTTAGGGTTTGCCTCCTAAGTACTAGCAGGGTTAGGGTTTGAGTGTATAGGATTAGGGTTGATTAGGGTTGATTGAGATATGTGTAAAAGTTGTGCATGAGGGTGTATATATAGGCATGTCACTCGTGCCCCGTCTAGGGTTACTCGACCGAGTAGCCCCTTGACTCGGTCGAGTGGCCCAAATGACTGTAGCTGGGCCTGTTGAAGGGCCCACTCGGTCGAGTGGGCTGACACTCGATCGAGTGGGTCAGCCGCAGCGCACGGGTCCAGTTCTTTGCACTGTGGTTTGGATATTTTGTGGGTTTTGTATTTGGACTGGACTTATGACATTTGAATGGCTGTTTTTTATGTCTCGGAACGGCTTTGACCGGGGTTTGACCCAATCAGTTTTTTTTCCGGTGTCGGTTTTGACCCAAATTAGTCTTGTTTGATTGGAAACGACCCACTGGGCCTGGATTTGAGGTTGGTTTTGCGAGATTTGTACTCCGTAAATGCTTAAGCCAACAACTAATGGTTTTGAGCCCATATCCGAGCGCGTAGAAACACGTTTGCGTCCGATCATCATCGGGTGTTTTTTGGAAACTGCTATAGACACCTAGCGGTCAAAATGTGGGTGTCTACATTTACCAATCCATTTTTTTTTTACCAATTTGATTATTTGGCCGTCCCACATCTAAAGAATAGTGGAAAATGGTAGTTTTTCTATGTATAAATGGAAAAAGTGTCCACATGGAAATATTATCTAAGTGGAGCTGATTCTTTTTGTATAAAGAGAAAGTCACCCTTCCACTTTAGTAATCAAGTAATGAGCCCAAATATTGGAGTCTCTTAAGCATTGTCTTGAGAAAGTTCCTCGGAGTTGTACCATTATCTCCACAGTAGTGAATATTGTTTTCCTTGTCGATGTGGATGTAACCATTGATTTTGCTGGTGAACTACGTGACTCCGTGTGTCAGTTTAAATATTTTTTGCTAATTGATTTTGTTGGAAAATAGGGGCTAAGTCCTTATCTCTAATTGTCCCACACAGGAAGAGTACTAGTGTCTTATGTTGTTTATATACACTACTCTAACTATGGGTATCACTAGTGCTTAAAGGGGGTCATTTTATATGGACCTGCGAGGTGCTTAATTCAGCTTGCACACGCGCGCGCGTGCCTGTGCCTGAGCCCGGCCCGGATCCTGATTCGAGATTCGGGATTTGAGATTTGGCAAATCGCCTGCGGCGGTCTTTGCCTATCTTTTTGGGCCTGACTCGGTTTAGGTTTTGGGTTCACTGTGAGTGTGTGTGGTTGGCTGCTGCTGTTGTCAGTTGTGCAAGTCAAAGGGAGCTGTTGTGGGAGAGTTATTCTCTCCTGATTTTCGGCCCCTTGACTCTGCAGTTGTGGAGTCTGTTTTCTAGCTCCTCCTGCACGATTATGCTATTATAAATAGCACTTCGTTCCTTGCAGCAACACAAACATCCAACAAATCACAGTAAACTCCTCTTCCTCCTTCTTTACTTCTCTACACAATAACTTCCTGGGTATTGTTATATTGGTCGATCCAATGCTCCGAGCCTCAAGTGGATGAGTCTCGGTGCTGCAGTGTCAACCTTGGGGAACTACGGGTACTTGCTGATCGCCACCTCGGTCGAACCGGAAATAGTTTTCAAGTCAGAGGCCTCCTTACCTCGTCACTACAAATTCACGCTTTCGGTTACCTCTTCTCCTCTCCCTCACTCTCATTCGATTTAATTTCTGTCCAATTTCTCACATCAATTTGAAAACTATTTTTTGTTGCTGTAACAATGTCTGTTGTGTCGAAATTGGTTCCTGATTTGTCTAAAATTGAACAACTGGATGGTAACAATTACAAAAGATGGTCTCAGAAACTGCCGATGTTTTTTGAACAACTGGATATTGATTATGTGTTGTCTGAGGATTGTCTTGTCCCTGTTGTTGCGTCCACCACTGTCGAGGCTACTCCTCCTATCGCATCTGTTATCAAGTCTAATGATGATGCTATCAAAAAGTACGAAAAAGATAATAAGACTTCTCGTTGTCATATTCTAAACAACGTGACTAACACCCTGTTTGATTTATTTGCTCCTAATAAGTCGGCTAAAACTATTTGGGAGACGTTAGAGTCAAAATATGGGTCTGATGATGCTGGAAAAAAGAAATATGTTGTCGGAAAATGGCTGAAATTTGTTATGGAGGATGGTAAACCGATTATGGAGCAAGTGCATATTTATGAAAATTTGTGTGCTGATGTCATAAATGAAGGGATGAAATTGTGTGATGTTTTTCTTGCTAATGTACTACTCGAAAAATTCCCTCCTTCCTGGTCTGACTATAGAAACCACCTTAAACATAAGAAAAAGGATTTGTCCCTCCAAGAACTTGTAGGTCATATGAGGACCGAAGAGGCTAATCGTCTTAAAGATAAACCAGTTGCTCTAACTGTTAATGCTGCTAAAGTTAATATGGTTGTAGTTAAGTCTGGTGGTCCGTCTAATGCTGACAAGTCCAAGGGAAAGAATAAGGGGAAAAATAGGAATGGTCAGAGTCAAGGTCAAGGTCAAGGTCAGAGCCAGGGTAAGAAAAATGGTCCAGGAAAACACACCAAACCCGTTGCCAAAATCCAAAAACCTCAAGGTACTCTTGTCTGCTACGTGTGTGGGAAAAGCTGTCGCAAGGCTTACCAGTGTACTCACAAGAAAACTGCTAAAGCAAATGTTGTTGTTACTGATGATGAAGTCATTGCTGCTGTGGTTGTTGAGGCTAATTTGGTGGGAAATGCTGCTGAGTGGGTGCTGGATACTGGCGCTTCAAGACACCTCTGTGCTGAAAGGGGGATGTTCGCTGAGTTCGAGGAAGTGGCCAACGAAGAATGTGTCTACATGGGTAATTCTTCATCTGCGGTGATCTCCGGAAAAGGCAAGATCTTTCTCAAACTCTCCTCAGGAAAAACTCTTGCCCTGACAAATGTGTTGTATGTTCCTTCTTTACGTCGAAACCTCGTGTCTGGTGCTTTACTTAACAAAGCTGGTTTGAAGCTTATTTTTGAAGCTGACAAGGTCGTAATGTCGCGTAATGGGGACTTTGTCGGGAAGGGATATTTGTCTGGGGGTTTATTTATTTTGAACAGTGATTTTGATTTTAATAATATTGCTTCCACTTCTGCTTATATCGTTGAATCTCTTGATATCTGGCATGGTAGATTGGGTCACGTGAATGTAGATTATATTAAAAAGCTTAGAAAGATGAGTCTAATTCCAAGCTTAACTGATAAAGAATTCCCAAAATGTGCTAGCTGCATTGAGGCTAAATTCACTAAAAAACCTAGTAAACCAGTTTGTGCTAGGAGTACAAGTCTTCTTGAATTAATTCACACCGACCTAGCTGATTTCAAGAATACTGGAAGTAGAGGCGGTAAGCATTATTATGTCACCTTTATAGACGACTGTTCGAGATACACTAGAGTATATATGCTTAAGTCTAAAGACGAAGCAGAACAATCGTTTATAAACTTTAAAACCGAAGTCGAAAATCAGCTCGATAGAAAAATGAATAGGGTAAGGTCCAACAGAGGGGGCGAGTATAGGTCCGATTACTTAGTTGATTTCTGTGAGAAAATCGGATTAATTCATGAGTATAGTCCACCTTACTTACCTCAGTCTAATGGTGTAGTTGAACGTAAAAATAGAACTTTAAAATAAATGATGAATGCTATGCTCTTAAGTTCTGGTCTTTCTAACGACATGTGAGGGGAAGCGATTTTATCGGCTTGTCATATTCTTAACCGTGTTCCCCATAAGAAAATAGATAAGACTCCCTATGAGATTTGGAAGGGCTATCCTCCTAACCTGAGCTTCCTTAGGGTATGGGGTTGTTTAGCTAAGGTGGGTTTACCTGAGTTTAGGAGACCCACAGTTGGACCAAAAACCTACGATTGTGTGTTTAATTATCGATATGCACAGAATAGCTCTGCTTACAGATTCATGTCTTTAAATGATCGTTCCATATCTGAAGCTAGAGATGCTGAAATTTTTGAACATGTTTTTCCATTAAAGAAGAATGTTGAATCACCTTATGTTTTACCTGTTACATCTGTTGATATGTCTTCACATGCTAGCACTTCTACTGATCATAATGTTGAACCTAGAAGGAGTAAAAGAACTAGATGTTCAAAGAACTTTGGTGATGATTTTGTCTCAACACTCCTATCTGAACATGGTTACTCTATCTGTGCTAGTGAAGAGTTTGTGTTTGATTTTATATTAGAAGAGGATCCAAAAACGTATGATGAAGCGATGAAATCTATTGATGCTAATTTTTGGAAAGATGCTATTAAAAATGAACTTGATTCTATTGCTTATAATCAGACTTGGGAGTTAACTGATTTACCTAAAGGTAGCAAACCCATTAGCAGTAAATGGGTGTTTAGAAAGAAAATGAGACCTGACGGTTCAATAGAAAGGTTCAAAGCTAGACTTGTGGTTAGAGGATTTACACAAAATAAAGATATTGATTATTTCGATACTTATTCACCTGTGACCAAAATCTCGACTATAAGAATTCTGATTGCGTTAGCTGTTATTCATAACCTAGTTATACATCAGATGGATGTTAAAACTGCTTTTTTGAATGGTGATTTAAGAGAAGAAATCTATATGACGCAACCTGAAGGATTTGTGGTCAAAGGTCAAGAGAATAAAGTGTGTAAGCTGAACAAATCACTTTATGGTCTAAAACAAGCACCAAAACAGTGGTAAGAGAAATTTAACAGCACTTTGATAACAAATGGCTATATGGTTAACAATTCTGATTCATGCATGTATTCGAATATGTTTGGATCTGACTATGTGATCATATGCCTGTATGTTGATGATATGCTTATTTTCGATAATAATGTGGATGTAGTAATTAAAACCAAAGATTTTTTGTCATCACAATTTGAGATGAAGGACCTAGGAGAAGCTGATGTAATCCTAGGAGTTAAGGTTACCCGACACTCTAAAGGAATCTCTTTGAGTCAATCTCATTATGTTGAAAAGGTGTTGAAAATATTTGATTGTTTTGATATCGAGCCTGCTAGAACACCCTATGATCCTAGTATATCTTTGTGTAAAAAGTTGGGTAAGAGTGTTTCCCAAGAAGAGTATGCTAAAATTCTAGGTAGTGTGATGTTTCTTATGAACTGTACACGACCAGATATTGGTTATGCCGTTAGTAGACTGAGTCGTTACACACATAACCCTAGTTCTGAACATTGGACTGCACTTAATCGTTTACTAAGATACCTAAAAGAAACAGCTGATCTGTGTTTGCATTACAATAAATTTCCAGTTGTATTGGAAGGATATAGTGATGCGAATTGGGTTACAGGAAACGATCAAATTTGTTCTACTAGTGGTTATGTGTTTACCATGGGTGGAGGTGCTGTATCGTGGAAGTCCTCTAAACAGACTTGTATGGCACGCTCTACCATGGAGTCAGAGTTCATAGCTCTTGAGTTAGCAGGACAGGAGGCTGATTGGTTGAGAAACCTACTAGCCGATGTGCCTATGTGGGGAAGTCGGCAGACACCGATCACCTTACACTGTGACTGCCAAGCAGCCATTGGAGTTGCTAAAAATAGTGTCTACAACGCAAAAAAGAGGCATATGCGAATTAGACACGCTGCAGTAAGACAACTCCTTGAAAATGGAGTAATAGCTATGGACTATGTGAAGTCCAAATGCAATCTTGCTGATATCCTCACTAAGGGGTTGCCTAGGAGACAAGTTGTTGACTTGTCGAGGGGAATGGGGTTTATGTCCTTAAGTCAAGTTAAAGAGTGATACTTGACTAGGTCCAAAGTCTCCATTTCTATGGCATTGTATGGGTTCATAGCCTTAATGGTGGTGCTTTTGAGATGCACTTGATGAACCATACATTAGGTTGGACTTATGTCCTTAATGGCTCACGTGAGAAGTGCTATTGAGAAGCACTTGAGCCACCTGCGTAGGTGTAACAATCATACGACTACAAGAAGTCCTATGACTACACTTATAAGTACCAAGGTAAACGCATGGCTTTTGAGAGTGCGTTACACATTGAAATCGCGGAACGACCATAATTTCGAAGGTATGATATGTGTTGTGGGGGGTATCAACCGAAGCTCAGTTAAGAATTCAAATCGAAAGATATTCACTCACTAAAAGTAAGTTGTTTCCTCACCTCACTAAAGTGTCAATTCAAATCGAAAGATATTGATTCCTAAGTATCCACCCTTCCTTTACCCAGGAATCTCTCTCTTTTTGTTTCTGTAGGCCCTAGTGGGGGATTGTTGGAAAATAGGGGCTAAGTCCTTATCTCTAATTGTCCCACATAGGAAGAGTACTAGTGTCTTATGTTGTTTATATACACTACTCTAACTATGGGTATCACTAGTGGTGAAAGGGGGTCATTTTATATGGACCTGCGAGGTGCTTAATTCAGCTCGCACACGCGTGCACGTGCCCGTGCCCGAGCCCGGCCCGGATCCTGATTCGAGATTCGGGATTTGGCAAATCGCCTGCGGCGGGCTTTGCCTATCTTTTTGGGCTGTTGTGGGAGAGTTATTCTCTCCTGATTTTCGGCCTCTTGACTCTGCAATTGTGGAGTCTGTTTTGTAGCTCCTCCTGCACGTTTATGTTATTATAAATAGCACTTCCTTGCAGCAACACAAACATACAACAAATCACAGTAAACTCCTCGTTCTCCTTCTTTACTTCGCTACACAATAACTTCCTAGGTATTGTTATATTGGTCGATCCAATGGTCCGAGCCTCAAGTGGGTGAGTCTCGGTGCTGCAGTGTCAACCTTGGGGAACTACCGGTACTTGCTGATCGTCACCTCGGTCGAACCGGAAATAGTTTTCAAGTCAGAGGCCTCCTTACCTCGTCACTGCAAATTCACGCTTTCGGTTACCTCTTCTCCTCTCCCTCACTCTCGTTCGATTTCTGTCCAATTTCTCACATCAGATTTTTTCGTCTCGTGTAGTCAACCAATCGTTGGTAACGGGATGCCTAAGCTCCGTTACAATACTATGTAACTTTTTAACATAAATTGATACACCAATTTAATTAAAAAATCCATTATTATATCATTATTATTGTTATTACTTTCTCTAACTTTCAAAGATATTATCGTTTGATTATTTTAATCTTACTAATTAAAATGAATATACTATCTTAGAAAGTTGGAGGAAGTACTCCGTATTAGTTTATTTACTAATAAATTTATTTTTATTATAAGTCATACATTTAGTATGAAACCTTTTTTTTTTTTGAAAAAATTGCGATTTCATTATATCAAATCAACGTCCGGCAACTTAATTGAAGTTTGCAGTTTATGGGACCTAAACTAGTTGTTATTGTAACAACAAATTTTGTATAGAGATATTATAAATATCTTAGTACAAAACTGGAGCAACAAATTATAATATCAGAAAGTTTATGTGTTCGATTCTCTATTCTTCCTCTGATTCTACTACGTTGCTTTAGGCATACTTCAACGATCTTCGTTCTTTGCTTGACTTTAGCTTCTTGGGAGGGTCGCGATGACTTGAGTCTCCTTTCGATGCTTGATGTTGATTTGACTTCCTTGAGTAGGCGGCACGATCTTGTAGTGCTTGTTGCTACTTGGAAGGAATGATGCTTCGAGAATTTCAGAGCATTTGTAGTCTTTTTTCTCCTCACCTCTTGCAGTGAACTTGTCTTCTATATTTTTTTGTTGTTGTTTTTTTGTTCTCTCGAAATGGTGGAGAAGCACCCTATTTATAGAATTTCTTCATCCATTCTTGTTGGACTTGGAGTTGGGCCTTTTGAAACCTTGACTCCTCTTCGAGCCCAATTGACCGTTTCTTGACTTTTAGGTCAAATTTGGTCAATGCTTGACATTCGGGTCAAGTTTGACGATTTCTCGAGATTTGGGCCAGATTGACGAGTGTTCGACTTCTTGGGTCAATCTTGAATTTGCTTAACTTTTGGGTCAATCTGACATTTGTTTGACTTTTGGGCCAGCTTGACATGCTCTTGACTTTTGGGTCAAGTATACATTCTTCTTGACTTTTGAGTCAATTTTACCAAGTTCGGAAATGAACGGAGCCGACTTTAACTTTTACGGGACAAATATAACTAAACTAAGTCAAAATTTGTTATTGACTTAGAATAATTAATTTCTTGCATTTTCGACACTTAAATAAATTTTCCGTGTCTACAAATTGCGTGCCCCCTCGGGACCTTGTCGTGAAGACGATTTGACCGTCGGAGGACATGGTCTCGAATTTTTTCCTTGTGACTTGGAAGTCCAGAGGTACTTAACATGTCGTAGGAGTACCAGTGTAGAATTTGAGACGTCATCCTGTCATTTTGCGACTTGACGGAGGACTATATTATGATCTTGATTTTTCTTTGACTTGGAAGTCGATAGGTACTTAACTTGTTGTAGGAGTACCCGTGTAGAATTTGAGATATCACCCTATCATTTCTTTTTAACTTTGATGGATAACTCGGATACATCGTCTTGATAATTTAATCCTTGTATAGAAATAACTTGTATTTGATGCTTGTCCGTCGATGGAACATTTTCGGATTAAACGAGAGCTTGAAAGCTAATTACCCCATTAGCAAACTGTAGTCAACTAGTCAATAGTCACCGCCTAACTCTTTAATTGATTACTTGCAAGCATGACCATATGCATTTCATCATTGCCATTTCCTTCATCTTCCGTTTTAAACGCATACCAACGGGAATATTTGCACTAAATGGCAGATATTTACACCATTTTTTGGATGCATTTGACTCTGAATTAAGTGGAGTTAATTTGATCAAACAAGCAGGTTGCGTTCATGCTTTCCATTGCCATGTTCGTTGCCCTCCGTTACAAACAGCAACGGTCATATCTGAAATAAATGGTAGAATTTACGCCATTCTTGAATGCAAACAAGCAGGCAAGCAGCACTATTTATACCCTACTTAGCACCCCCTTCTTGCTGCTTATTCAATTTCTTCAAAACCACGAGAGAACTAAGATTACGTTTATACTTCATATTATACTGTTATCATTCCTTCTTCAGCAGTTCAGCTCAAAGTAGGCTTCTCTAAACTTTTTTTTTTTAGCTTGAGTTTATCGCACTTATTCCCAATTGCATCAATTTTCCTTGTATGATGATTGAATTGATCATAGGGCAAATCGGTTTTGTTTCAATTCGTCTCAATTCTTGCACAACCATGTTTGTAATCGTTTTTCTCGAGCAGATCAAAATTGAAGCAAGATTGAATTATTATGCTGTCTTTTAGCTTAGCTGGGGAATAGCTACTGAAGAGACCCACTGAGTTCGATTTTCTTTACCAAATCTTCCGTCATTTCCCTGACTGTACTGATTCTATGCCATCTGAACTCGATGCATTTTTTTTATTTGATTTTTTTTTGTGCCTCGCTTGTGTGCTCAGAAATTGAACTTTGCTATCCAATTTTTTCTTGAATCGTTCAATTGATAGGGAGAATATGAATTAGGAATACAATGTTAAACTTTACTGTCATTTGGCCATTGTTTCAGGGACACTTTCCGCTCTCAAGAACAAAGCCATCCGGAATTGACAAATTTAGCATTCAATATAACACTTTGTGCCGAGTCATTCCTTGCATTCAGATTCTACGAAGGTACATTTCCCGGTCAAATTCTTGTCAATGTCTTTGTATACTTCATTCCCTTAATTTTCCGGTCAAATACTTCAGTTTGTTGTTAGCTCGATTTCCTTTGTCTCGATCTTAGCATAGCCTTCTTGTGATCTTCATCATTTTTTCTGATAAACTTGTATATACGGAGTATATTTTTTTTTTAAAGGCTTCACGAAGTACTTCTTGTCTGATGTTATCGCTGTAGTCGTCGTCGAATACTCTCGCGGGTCGAATTAATTATTTTTTTTTCTGTTTGTTTTCAGTGTCTTAATTATCGACCCATACTTTTTCTCCTGTATTGCGACCTTATTGATGTTACCCTTCAACCGCACATGCTGGTCTTGTCTCAAATCATCGCGGCTTTACTCAAAACTCGTCTTATTTTCTCACAATTTCCTTGGTTGAACTGATTCTCAGCTGTCTCGATGCATCTTCAGCAGTCTCGATGCATCTTCAGATGAATATATTGCTACTCCATTAAATCACCAATATGATTTCAGTTCACGTAAACATTTTTTTTTGTTTTTGAACTTCGATCCGTCATCAACCAAATTTAACCCGTGGAACATTAGAATAGCTTCACACTTTACACTGAATTTCCTTTCTTTATACGAGCTTAACAGTAGTTTTTTTCGTTAACAGGTGGAGGCTGGAGTATTGAAATCGAAGATGATGATCGAGCCCGTGTGGTGCTGCTTTTGTTTTTAATAGTATTTTTTTTTTTTGTGGTACTTCACTTGCAGCAATGTCTTAGTAATCGATATGAATTCGAGCCGTCCACCGGCGTGGATACTTCGAGCAAGTTATTTCGATTTCTCATTCGAGTCAATATCATGCAACGAAGCTACCCATCAAATCATTGGATACTTTTAAATTCCGAACGAGTCATTTCAATTTTCTATGGAGTTGTCATGCTATGAAGCTGGCTCGTGGACCGCTGGACTGCTTCAAGTTACTCCGAGTTGAGTCATTTTGTCCTACTTGAGTTGTCATGAGAGAAGCCGTTTGGATCATCATGACTTACTTGTGAGGAACCATAAAGGAGAAGCACCCGAGTTGTTATGAGGTGAACCCGTTTGGGTCATCACGACGCTCGCATGGAGAAGGCACCCGAGTTGTTACGAGGTGAACCCGTTTGGGTCATCACGACGCTCGCGCGGAGAAGGCACGCGGAGTTGAGGAGCCACGGAGGGAGCACTCGGAGCTGAGGAGCCGCAGAGGGATCACTCGGAGCTGAGGAGCCGCGGAGGGATCACTCGGAGCTGAGGAGCCGCAGAGGGATCACTCGGAGCTGTTATGAGGTGAACTTGTTCGGGTCATCACGACGCTCCTACGAATTAAAGGAATCCTTTCTCGATGACTGGTGTGGACTGCTCTGAAGATACTCCAAGTTGCATCACTTCGTCCTACTTGAGTTGTCATGAGGGGACCCGTTTGCATTGGGCCATCATGACTTTCTAGTAGAGAAGCTCCGCTTGATGAAGAATTTTATGAAGCGTCGTTCAGTGATGATTTTTTTTCTTTAGCCGTTCACAGTTTACGCTCTTGCGGGCCAGGAGCAATTATTTGTTATTTTGGATGGAGGGGGTGGCTGCACTCAAGCTACATGCTCACTCGAGTTGCCTACGTACTTGCAAAACATGGATCAAGCCAACGTAGTTCGATAAAGGAATGGGTGATTTGTTTGGTGGTGTGACTGCACTCAAGCTACTTGTTCACTCGAGCTGCCTACGTACTTGCAAAACAGAATAAAGGATGTTTTACAAGATCAAGCCAACGTAGTTCATGGAAAGATAATTTTTATTTGGTGGAATTTTGTTTTTTGTTTTTTTTTTGTTTTTTTTATGCAGTTTATACTCTTGCTTAGGAGCCTTGTTGCAGTTTATCCTCTTGCTTAGGAGTACTGTTGCAAAGGGATTCAAGAGTAGTAGCGCTTCAGGAACTTTCCATTGATTGGTCCTATGCGCACACCGTCTTCATCCACAATTTTGTAAGCACCATTGGAGTTCACCTCTTACACGACATATGGTCCATCCTACTTAGAAGTGAATTTACCTACTGGTTTGTGAGAGGTAATGATTGGCCTTCTTACGGCGAGCACCAAGTCTCCTACTTGAAAAGATCGAAGATTCACCTTTTTATTGAAAGCACGTGCCATTCTTGCTTGATAACATTGAAGTGTTTGTTGTGCTAGCAACCTTCTTTCATAAAGGGCTTCCAATTCCGCAAAGCGCAGCTTATCGTTATCATCACTTGAAAGTTCTTCTTGTATAGCAATACGCAATGATGGAATCTGCAATTCCAGTGGTAGCACAGCCTCAACTCCATATACCAACGCGTACGGGGTTGATTGGGTGGGCGTCTTGTATGTTGTACGATATGCCCACAACGCTTCACCAATTCTTTCATGCCAATCACACTTCGACTTAGCCACCACTTTTCTTAACAAATTGCAGAGTGTCTTGTTAAAGGCTTCAGCCAAACAATTTGCAGGGGCATTGTACATTGATGACTTGTATTGCTTGAACTTAAACTTTTCAGCTAACTTCGTCATCAGTTTATTGACGAAAGGCGTGCCATTATCAGTTATTATACGTTGCGGCACACCATACCGATAGATGACTTGAGTACGAATGAAATCAACAACTGTTTCCTTCTTGACTTCACGCACGGAGACAACTTCTGCCCACTTGGAGAAATAATCTGTTGCTGCCAAGATGAACGCATGTCCGTTGGAGGCTTTTGGAATGATAGGTCCTACCACATCTAGTCCCCAGGCTTCGAAGGACCATGACGATACAGTGGGATGTAAAGGTTCAGGTGGTTGATGTATGAAGTTTGCGTTAAACTGACAGGCCTCACATTTTTTTCGAGAAGTCCATGCAGTCTTGTACCTCTTGACACGATCATGCAATTTAGGCCCAGATTGATGAGCACCACAAATGCCAGAGTGAGCTTCATACATGGCTTGACCTGCTTCAGTTTAATCAAGGCACCTTACCCATTGCCCAAGAAAGGAACGTCTGTACAATGTACCTTTGTAGTAGATGAATCGTGGAGCACGTCGACGAATTTCAACTTTATGCCTTGGATCATCGGGTAACTTTTGATGTTCTAAGTAATCGATGATGGGCTGTCGCCAATCCTCCTTGTCAACTTGATAAGCGGAAACCATGTTGGATGTCCCTTTGATTTCTTCCATTTCTAGTAGCGGTATTACCCATCTATTGCAAATTGGAATGGATGTGACTTCATCTGCCCCCAGTGCCAAAGTGGCTGCAAGATTAGCGAGCACGTCAGCCAACTTATTGGCACTTCTCGGTACGTGACCGATGCGAACACTTTCTAACTTATGGAGCAATTGGATTGCATATTGATGATAAGGGACAAGATCATCCTTCTTCACTTCATAATCATCGAGAATTTGATTCACCACCAATTGGGAGTCACCACAAATGTCTATGTCTTTGATCCCCATCTCGATCGCCATTTCAAGTCCTAAGATAAGAGATTGATATTCAGCCATGTTGTTTGAGCATAGCTGGGTGAGGACAAACGAATAAGGCAATAGATGATTTTCGGGTGACAAGAACACGACACCGGCACCTGCACCATCTCGTCTTGCAGCTCCATATCGAAATACATTTGCCATGGAGAAAGCACATCAACATAAAAGATTTCTTCGCCAGGGAGATCGTCTTGTAGTTCCCACCCGCCTGGGATAGGATGGTCAGCAAGAAAGTCGGATAAACCTTGTCCTTTGACTGCCTTTTGAGGAACATGGACTAAGTCATATTGCTTGAGTACCACTGCCCACTTAGCTAAGCGCCCAGACAAGACCGGCCTTGAAAGTATATACTTACAGGATCATCTTTTGAAACCACGTGAACTGTGTGAGCCTGCATGTAGTGCCTTAATTTTTGGATTGCAAAGACAAGGGCTAGATATATCTTCTCGATTGGAGAATAGTTCAACTCTGCTCCCACCAAATTTCGACTCAGGTAGTAGAGTGCCCTTTCTTTACGCTCTTCATTTTCTTGAGCACATAATGCCCCCAGAGAGCGTTCTTGTGCAGCTATGTACAGGATAAGTGGCCTTCCTTGAATTGGTGCCCCCAGCACTGGCGCGGAGGACAAGTACTTTTTTATGCTTTCAAAGACATTGTGACATTTTTCATCCCACTGGAATGCAGCATCCTTCTTCATAAGATGACTGAACGGTTGACAACGTCCAGCAAGGTTTGATATGAATCTTCTTCTGTAAGCTAAACGTCCTTGTAGTCCGCGTAACTCCTTCAAATTTCTCGGCGCGGGCATTTCTCGGATAGCTTTGATTTTTGATTGATCTATCTCAATTCCCCTATGTCGTACCACAAATCCTAAGAACTTTCCAGAGGAGACACCGAATGCACATTTGAGTGGGTTCATCTTCAACTGACATTTTCTTAGTCTTTCGAAGACAATCCGAAGGTCACTGAGATGATTCTCTTTTTTCTTGGTCTTGACCACAACATCATCAACATAACATTCAATTGACTTATGTAACATGTCATCGAAGATTTTCTGCATCGCCCTTTGATATGTCGCTCTAGCATTCTTCAATCCAAACGGCATAACTTTGTAACAAAATATCCCTTTTGGAGTGCGGAAAGCTGTGGCTTCTTGATCTTCAGGTGCCATCAAAATTTGATTATACCCTGCTGTGCAGTCCATGAATGACAGAGCTTCATGCCCGGTTGTTGCATCGATCATAAGTTCTGTGACAGGGAGAGGAAAATCATCTTTCGGACAAGCATTATTCAGATCCCGAAAGTCCACACATATACGTAGTTGACCATTCTTCTTTCTTACTGGCACAATGTTGGCTATCCATGTGGGGTATTTGACTTCACGAATAAAATCAGCTTCTATGAGTTTGTTGACCTCATTCTCGATCTCAGGAACAAGTTCTGGCCTGAAACGACGCTGAGGTTGCTTCTTGGGGCTTACACCTTTTTTGATTGCTAGACGGTGCACTGCAACTTTTGGACTCAGTCCTGGCATTTCTTTGTAGCTCCAAGCAAAAACATCTTTGTATTCGCTTAAAAGTTTTTGGTACTCTTCCATCTCTTTGTCGGTAAGGAGAGCACTAACATATATAGGGCGGGGATCTTCAGGTGTTCCCAAATTAAGCTCTTTCAGGTCATCTACTGTTGATTGTCCACCATCTTCTAACAACTCGGGGGCATCATCTGCTTCTACCTCTTCATTAGGATCAGGGACCTCCTCCACAGTGATATGATATGTTGTCATTATTTCATCATCCAACGCTTCCAAATTTCTATCAACTTGCGGCTTCCATTTGGTTTGCGCGATTTTGGATTTTTGTTGGTTTGTGAGGATGACAACACGTTGCTTGACTTTCAAAGGTTGCTCTTGCATAATGCCAACCTCCTCTATGCGCTTCATGCGGGAAGGGATGATACTTTTGAGATCATCATTGACTTTCACCTTCGTTTTTTCTTTGCTTGTAGAAGCTGCATGGGATTGTTTACAACTCTGAGATTCTTTTGAATCACCCAGACGATTGAAAACCGATCCTTTCTTCTTCCTTGAATATGATGATGTAGCCGCATGACGAGTACGATCGTTAACCTCTTGGTTGCCCAATCTTTTGAATACGGAGAAACGATTCTTTAAAGGTATTTGTGGCTCTGAAGGCGATGGTCTCCCTAATCGGTTGAACACTGAAGTGCTCTCTCTTGTGGTAGGTGGTCGAATCCTATCGAAGACAGAGGATCCTGTTATGGCATTATCATCTTCAACACATTCTTCGACCGTGATGTATTGAGAAGACGATGTGTCAGCCTTGTGCCTTGCAGAAATCTTGACTGGCATTGGTGTTTCATAGCCTATACCAATCTTGGTTAAGCTACGACTCCGAGCTTCACCGTCTGTCTTTACCTGCGCATGCTTTCCCAATTGACCAGGATTCTCAAAGTCATATCCAGATTTTTCGAGCAACTTGTATGCATTGGTACTGTATACACCTTCTTCTTTTCCCTCGTATAGCATGGTAGATGACGAAACAAACCCTTTTAGTGGAGGTTTCACTACTTGCTTTTCATTTGACTGAGCTAAGGAAGTAACAAGCTTTACCATCCATTCTTGCTTAACTGAGGGACTGTTCTTTGCTTTTTCCTCATGGACTACTTTGGTATCCTGATACTCTGTAAAAGGGCTTTGTCCTTGTTTGCGTCGCGACTTCGGGATGTATCGGAAGACAGGAGGCGAACTCTTTGACAGTTCTCCTTCTCGATCCTTGGTTTCTGAATCCTGGGTGGTTTTGTCTTTACCCTTGGATTGATTATCCTTGTCCTCCTCTTCTGCAGGAACACCAGGTTTGTTTGGAGAAATTGCAACTCTGTTAACTTTGCCCCCTTTTCCAGTGGAAGAAATAGTGTTCGGCATGAACTCACTTGAAGTGGCATTTTCCTCGAAGAATTTTGCATCAGCGAAAAATGAATCTGCCTTAGTGAAGGGTTTGACATCACCATTAATCTTTTGCTCGCCATCACGATAGTACTTCAAACATTGGTGAAGTGTTGAAGCAACTACACCATTTTTGTGCTTCCACGGTCGTCCCAACAAAAGCTTGAACGAGGTTTTTGCATTAATAACATGGAAGAGAGTGTCGGAGGACAAATCCGCCAAGCTTAGCTTGACACGAATGATTCCAATCGCACGCTCGCCATTTAGATTGAAGCCATGGATTAACGTTCGACTACTGGACAATTCATCTACCGTAATGCCTAGCTCCACCATGGTTGCCTTGGGCATGAGATTTACACCGGATCCACCATCGATCAAAATGCGACTTACTTTCTTCCCTCTGATGTACCCTGAGACATACAGTGGCCTATTGTGAAGTTTGGACCCAAGAAGAAGATCTTCATCAGAGAATGTCAAGGCGGTGTTGCAGGATAGACATTTGGTCTCTTGTTCTACAGACTTGCCAACATTTTTTATCTCCTCTTCATACAACTCAAGGTTTTGAAGTGCTTGGGAGACTTGATGACGCATCTCCTCAGGTAGGTGAAAGATTTGCGTCCACTCCATGCGTGCGGGTAGAGAATCGAGCGTAGCCGACACTTTAGTGTCTTTGGGTAGATTCTCATCCTCTTCGGTGGCTACTTTTGAAGTATCCATTTCTTCTTCATCTTCTTCATCCTCCACAATTACCTCAGCCGCTACTGTGTAAACAATGACTTCGTCGAGATAGCCCTCGGGGAAAAATTCCTTTAGGACGATTGGAGATGGAAGATCTTGCTCTAGCAAATCAATAGGCATGACTTTTGACTTGGTCACTTTCTTTGCTTTCTTCTTACTTTTAGGGCGGCGTGACCTCTTTTTCTTTGTTTGTTTCCTTCTTCTTTGAACAGGTTCTTGATTATGAAGTTTCACTGGCTTCCTTAGTTTCTTGCAAGTGACAAATGTCCATCCTTAATTATCATCATCATTTGGACTATCTATGATTGCTTTTTCATTCCAAGAAGTCGGTTTTGGTGATATCGGCCTCGATACTTGCAACACTGTAGGCTCAAGACTTCCAAATTGTATCACACACGCTTCCTGCTCCTCGTGCAGATCTACTCCACCTGAAACGTCCATGGGTGTGTCATCAAATTCAGCGATCACTGCCGTGGTATGATTTGTCGCCACAACGTCATCTACGTCCAAGATGATCTTCTCTTCTCTGGATAGTTGCATGATTCTTTCCTTGAGGGTGATACACTTCTCCAAAGGATGACTCACCAATCTATGGTAACGACAGTAATTTGGATCGTTCGTCTTATTTGCTTGTTCTGGACGCTTCGACTCAGGTAACTAGATGATTTTCTTCTCAAGTAGATCATCAAGCATGCCTGATAGATCTGAGTCAGGGAACGGATACTGTTTGGACTGCAACTCCTTTAGCGTTGGCCTTTCACGCTTGAAGTCACTTGTGTATGTTTCCTTGCCTTTGTTTTGCTTAGACTTTCCGGAAATTTTGACGGGCTCACTGGAGGTGGTTACATTCACTGTTTCTTTGGAAGAGCTTTTGGAACCCTTATCATTTTTCTTGAATTCCTTCTTCTCTGATGTTGCATTGGAAGAAGATAATCGGGTCTTTCCACGTGCCTTGATTGTCATCTCCATATCATGAGCACGAGTCGCCAGCTCTTGAAAGCTTCGAGGTTTGATACCGTTCAAGATGTAGAGCAAGTCCCACTTCATGCCATTGATGCACATTTCCACTGCAGAACCCTCACTAAGGCGATCCTTGCACTCCAGACTTAGGGCACGCCATCGGTTAATGTATTCTACAACTGGCTCCTCTTCCCACTGAGAGGTATTTGTCAACTCACTCATGCTGACAATGCGTCGTGTGCTGTAGAACCTATTCATGAACTCGGTCTCCAAGCGATCCCAACTATCGATGGACTCAGAACCTAAGTTCGTGTACCAATCAAAGGCGATGCCTTTAAGGGAGCGGACAAACTGTTTCACCAATAAGTCACCATCAGTCCTTGCATTGTTGCAAGTCTCGATAAAGTGTGCAATATGTTGCTTGGGGTTGCCTTTCCCGTCGAACTGCTGGAACTTTGGAGGTTGGTAGCCTGATGGCATGCGCATCTCATCGATCCTCTTTGTATACGGCCTCACATAGCGCAGTTTGTAGGAAGCTCCTTCATCTAACTGATTCTTGATGGTGCTGTTAATCAAGTTACGCAGCTGTTCTTGGGAGAGAGGCTTTTCACCACCTTTTCCGCCATTATCTTTCTCACCGTCGTCACTCCCAACTTCACTTGCGGTATCTCCATGGTAACTAGAGCCACCCTTGTTACGAAGATCCTCCATTTCTTTTTGAAGATCTTCAATCCTCTTGTTCTTCTCTTCGTTTTCCTTCATCATTTGTTCAAGGATTTTGTTCATGTTCGCCACTTGCTCTTCCAAGGTAGAGCCACCAATGGTCATCACCGATGCAATAAGAGGGGCTTCAACTTCATTTTTCTTTGGGGAAGTTTTCTTCTCTTTGCGAGGGGATGCACTGGAAGACTTCAACTCCTTCTGATTTGTCTTTGAAGGTGAAGCAGCCTTGTGAAGGGATCCACTTTTGGGAGATCCACTTATGGGACTCAACATCTTTTGCTCCTTGCTTGGAGATGAAGAGGCTTGGAGCAAAGCAGTGGCAGTAGCAGCAATGGACTGAACGGAGTATCTACGTGGCCTCCTGGGAACATTAGCAGCGCGTAAGCTAGCAGCAGCAGCAGCAATGACAGCAGCCTTCTTCGCCATTGCTCTAGTGGACACACCAGCAGATTGCATGACTGATTTGAGAGGCTCCTTGAGGATTGATGCATAGGATTGCTTCGGTGTGTTTGGAGTGTTTTCTGGGAGAGACATCTTCTTGTTGAAGTAGCTTGCTTGTGAGATAGAGATGATAGGTAGAGGCTTCACGTCGGGTTCACCAAAAATTTGTAACAACAAATTTTGTATAGAGATATTATAAATATCTTAGTACAAAACTGGAGCAACAAATTATAATATCAGAAAGTTTATGTGTTCGATTCTCTATTCTTCCTCTGATTCTACTACGTTGCTTTAGGCACACTTCAACGATCTTCGTTCTTTGCTTGACTTTAGCTTCTTGGGAGGGTCGCGATGACTTGAGTCTCCTTTCGATGCTTGATGTTGATTTGACTTACTTGAGTAGGCGGCACGATCTTGTAGTGCTTGTTGCTACTTGGAAGGAATGATGCTTCGAGAATTTCAGAGCTTTTGTAGTCTTCTTTCTCCTCACCTCTTGCAGTGAACTTGTCTTCTATATTTTTTTGTTGTTGTTTTTTTGTTCTCTCGAAATGGTGGAGAAGCACCCTATTTATAGAATTTCTTCATCCATTCTTGTTGGACTTGGAGTTGGGTCTTTTGAAACCTTGACTCCTCTTCGAGCCCAATTGACCGTTTATTTACTTTTAGGTCAAATTTGATCAATGCTTGACATTCGGGTCAAGTTTGACGATTTCTCGAGATTTGGGCCAGATTGACGAGTGTTCGCCTTCTTGGGTCAATCTTGATTTTGCTTAACTTTTGGGTCAATCTGACATTTGTTTGACTTTTGAGACAGCTTGACATGCTCTTGACTTTTGGGTCAAGTATACATTCTTCTTGACTTTTGAGTCAATTTTACCAAGCTCGGAAATGAACGGAGCCGACTTTAACTTTTACGGGACAAATATAACTAAACTAAATCAAAATTTGTTATTGACTTAGAATAATTAATTTCTTGCATTTTCGACACTTAGATAAATTTTTCATATCTACAGTTATATTGTGTAATTTTAAGTATTGTCTTGTTATTCTAACCTAACAAAATCCTTAAAAAAAACCATGTCCGAAAGCGTATCATTTGATAAGTAGGTGACATCTATTATGATATTCGTATGGTTTTATTATGATAACTTGATAAGTGTGGTGCTCAATTTAAGACGGTTAGTTCGCAGTGTCCTACATTATGCCCTACTGCGGCCTGCCTGCCTGCCTATTCATTTCTTCACTAGTGGACTTCTCGTGTTAATTTCTTTTTAGTCCTCATTAGTGGACTACTTTTCTTGTTAATAATATTTGAATAACACCTAAATCTACCACGTAGTATCCCTCTTTTGATTGTCTTAGAATATTCTTAGGCGCATAATCTCCCACAATCATAATACTCTCTACTTGACAGACTTCACGTTAAAGTTAACGGAAAATCGTCATATTTGAAATGTCGAAAATCTAAAATTAATTTGAAATAATAATTGGAGATTATTACTCAGCCAATGCGTGCATCAAATTAAAAAAAATTAATTTGAAATAATAATTGGAGATTATTACTCGGCCAATACATGCGTCGAATTAAAAAAAAAATTAATCCGAATTATTACATTTTTGTAGGTAATAAGCGTTTATTGGTAGCTTAGCTTCATGCAATATTCATACATATATACATGAATACATGCACATATGTTTAACAAGTAATTACTTCCTACGTTCCACTAAGATTGTCCCATTTCATTAAAATAATCTTCATATATAGTGAAAAAATGGGACGATCTTTTTGGGACAGCGGTAGCAGTAGTATATTTCTATTATTAGTCTATGATTGCAAAGTCTTAATCTCTGTATTAATGTTTGCTGAAGAATCCTTTTGCTCAGCGACATTAACACTCCGACAAACGACATTGTTATCTTCAATGATGATAATATGATGGGGTCCACTTACATCGGAGATCGTCTCTTCATCGGGTACCACAGCACCATCCATGGACTTAAAATTCGCCATAGAAGCTAACTCATGAACCTCCTCAGATATTTCCTCTATACAATCAACAATGTCTATAAGTATGGACGCAACTGTAGCTGCCGGTAGAATATCCAAGAGATTGTATTTTTCCCATATGCTTTTTACTTGAAGCAATGATTTTAACTCTTGAGATGCTAATTTTGCTTTGTGTAAATGTGTTTTCGATGTTGGTGTCGTCTTCATCTTCTTCATCGCTTGAGCTATCTCCTTTAGTACGTTGCCTAGTTCCGAGCTCAGTTTTATCGATGCTTCTTTCACACTCTCTCGGATTTCTACTGGTATCTGCAAACCCATTGCATATATAATTATATAATAAGATTTCACATGTTTATCGTGAGACTTCTTACATAACGATGTTTATTATCCTTTTTTTTAGCGTATCATACGATGTGTCTTACCGAAACACATAAAAGACGATTTTAACTCCTTAAATTAAAATATAAAAAGTGGTGATGAAATTGATGATAGCTTGAGTGCGCGTGTAGTCTTTTTAATGGGAGCTTACTTGGACGTCGGAATTGAGGTAATTGTTAAGAGCATCAACTCTATAGGCACACCGTCGTGTCAAGGCTCCAACCTTTAGGTATTGCTTCCATGGGTGACGAAACCTAAATCGACCATGGCTAGGTTCCCAAGCAGCTAAATTAGCCTACATAAGAAGATAATATGGAGTATATATGTTAATAATGTGAATGCATGTGTATAAAATATAAACGGCCCAGTTTAATTCAAGACCCAGTTCATTATACCATGTGAAATTACATAACGTCTGGACCACACCCGAGACGGGAAGAGTTCACTCACAAGACAAGAGGGTTCCACTCTAAAACCAATTGACAATAAAGGGAGTAACCTCTTACTTTATAAGGTGGAGAGTTCACTCACAAGACAAGAGGGTTCCACTCTAAAACCAATTGACAATAAAGGGAGTAACCTCTTACTTTATAAGGTGGATCATCTTTTATTAACGAACCATCTCAACCAAAACCTTAAGGCGATGGTTGAGGGTCGTTTATATTCTATTACGCCCCCTCACTCGAATGCCCTTTGGGCTTGAAGAGTGGTTAATGCGCACCGGCTCCCCCGTACCGTGTGCTGAGATGATATTGGGGGCTACCAGGGTTCGAACTCGTGACCTCTGGCTCTGATACCATATTAACGAACCATCTCAACCAAAACCTTAAGGCGATGGTTGAGGGTCGTTTATATTCTATTATCTTTCTCTCATCTTTTCATGTGGGACACATATGATTACTTGGGTTTAGGAGTCATTCTTAACAAGTACGTCACTAAAAGGTGAAGACGTTTTACTGCCTAAATTTTTAGTAGCAAATCTTCTATTTTCCGTCTCTAATTAACTTGAGGATGGAATTTGCAAGTAAACTTGGTGAATAACTAAAAACCTTGTCATTGATTTAATTAGCCACCAAGTCTAAGTATAAGAAAAGGGTCTTACCATAGTCTCCTCCGTCGTTTTAGTACCAAGAACACTTTTATATTGTTGACAAAACGAGTTCTCCTTGTTATTCTTTTCCTCTATTGTTTTCAAATATTCACTTCCAAAACCTGTCCATTAATTTATTTCAAGCAAAATTTCATGTTAGCACCACTACTCTAAAAACATGCATTATGATGACCAACTTTACCTAAAGCACTCAAGTTACGTACCAAGAGGCCGGAACAAATAAAATAAAGCTAACTAATAAGTAATAATATACTCCGTAAGTAATTAGATACTCTCTAGGAAATACATACAGTACTATATGGAGTACCTTGTAGGAAATTTCCAAGTTTTTCAATATTGGAGGCAATGAGATTGTGCAAATCAAAGCCAATCCAAGCAGGCCGAATGCATACGCAAACAATCATGGCAATGCAACTGCCTATGATGATCGTCGACAACCGTTGTTGTGCCATTTTCACCACCTCGTCGTCTCTGTAACCCGACACCGACACCAAACAAAACGTCAAGATGAAGATCATTAATCCATAGTCGTATCTCGCCTTCAACTTTGGAAAGAACCTCATGAATGTCATTATTGAGGCTGCACCCAGGCCAACAAAATCATACGTACTCCATTAATTAGTATAGCTAGCTAGTATTTTTTTCAGCCAAAAATAAAATAGTACTGTAAATCAAATAAATAAATTATACGTAAAATTACTCTTCCGTTACATGGTTATAACTTATAATAATAATAATAATGAGTATCAAATTGAACAGACAAAGTATTTAAGAACGTAAGTACGTAGGATATAAGGATGCATGAGAAGGATATTATTATTGGTACGTACCTACTAAGAAGCCGAAAAGAGCAAGTAGAATAGGCTCTCCTGTGTTTCCCGAGAGATCAGCCAAGTGATGAGCTAACACCCCTAAAAATCCAGCTACACATGTTGCGATCATCCTATTCAAACCTTTTCCTAGCGTTGCACCTGTTATGTCACGACATACACCGTACCGTTTTTATAAATAGTTGGAGGCATAGAAGGATGAGTAGCTAATGAATATATAAATTAAAGATTACCAACTGAAAATTCGAAAACAACGACGACAGTTAAGACGGCCCACATAGCGGAGACACCAAAGCCATTGTAAAGAGGTTGAAAATAATAGAAGAGTGAAACAATGGTGATGGCTAGGCCAACTTTGAATGCATGGATGACCTTTCTAGGATCATCGTGGCCTATCTTTTTGGCAGCAACGCCAAAGTCGATAATATTGTTCAGTGCTCTCCTAGGCAAAGACGTTACATACTGGAATCGACCATTATTGTTTCCTTCATCATCAGCGTTTTGAGCTGAAACGACGACATCGTCTTTCGCCATTTATTTGAATTGGTAGGTTCCTGTTGGTTAATGCCAGCTTTTAGATAGAGGCCACCGGATTATTCCAACAGAAGCACTAAGGTGATGGTGATGGTGATGGTGATGGAGAAATTAGGTGCATGCGAGGAGTGACTCTTATTTTTGGTCTGCACTCCCTCTTATTTATAGCACGTTACTCCGTATTTCTCAATCGTTATCAATTGCCTTTTTATCTATGCGGATTTAAAATACCCTTTGTATGTTGGTATATATGTATTACTCCCTTCATATCATAATTTTTATTTCACCACTATTAAGAAAGTGGGTAAAAAATAACGGTATTAGGGCAATAGCAATGGTGAAAGTTTTATAGTGAACTTTTTCATTGACACATCAACACATATTACTCTATATGAAACTTCTTGATCCTAATCAATGGTAAAAGTTCCTTATAGTCAACTTTAGAAACCGGTTTCATATAAGTAGCTCCTTATATTGTATGACAATGGTTAAGGAGTTCCATATAGATATGAAACTCGTTACAATCCTCCCATTGCTATTGCCCTTATTATTATTTAATAATCAATTGATTTTATGGGTGTGTATGTTGATAAGGAATAAGAAGATTATACCGTAAAGTCTTTTATTATTTTTTTAAAATACAGAGAGTACAATGAAGAGATTAGATACTCTCAATCGCATTATTAGACGAAGAGGTAAAAAAAAACTGTTAGTTTTACAATAAACAAATAATCACACATCATTTTGTCTTCTCATTGAAACCGTGTTTGTCACTATGCATGTCTCAGACGAATAAAAGGAGAATTGATAAATTTTTTTCCTTTTGGAGTCTATTTATCCCAATTTTATTGTCTTATTAATTAAAGTTTTGATTTAAATAATGTTTTTTCATCCCAATTTTATTGTTGCTGGTTCTTTATTCATTGTGCTCAAAATAAATGGGAAGTTTGAAGTCATACTTATAGGGGTAACATATTTGAAAAGGAGAAAAATTAATTTGGGATATGTACTCCATATTAAAGAAAACGAGGCAATAAAAATGGGATGAAGGAGTAGCTATTTATTTTAGACGGAGTACTTAAAGAAAGTATTAAGTCGAACATAAGTCCTAGGTTTGATTCGTCGTTTTTAGTAATGTGGTACGACTTAGTGCGCTTTTGATTAATACTCTCCCCGTTCGAATTCAAAGGATACATTTGTTTTTTTACACTTGCCGAGACACGTTTTACACCGTCAATATCTTTCGTTTTATATTAACAAAATTATAAAAAATCGATAATCTTAATCTACTCATAAAGACGAATCAAACAAAATCTCACATGACTATATTTTCTCTTATAAATTATCGTGAATATTAACGATTCTCTTAAGTTATTAATAGTGTTCAAAAGAGAAGCGTATCATTTGAATTTGAAGGAGAGAGTACAAAAAATAGAACTAATACTCGTTAATATATATTCTCCTATCCGATCCCTATAATAATATGATAAAGGTAGAAAAATGAGAAGGGTGGTTGACACAAATTAAAATAGAGTGGGCCGGGTGACTGCTGGTGGTGCCTGGTGGGATGGATGGGCATGCATGAGGAGAAGTGCAAAAGTTGGGAAGCAAGCAAGCAATCTAATGATCGACTTAATGAATGTTTTATGAATAAATTACTTCCTCCATTTTTTTTATATCTTTCCATTTTATTATAATATACTCCACCCATATATTAAGAAAATAAGAAAAAAAAAAAAGGACGTATTAAGTTTGTTTAAGATGAGAGTGGACCAGTGGAGGAATGAGAGGCAGATCAGAGTCAAAAAGCAAGGGGGAGCAGCCATGCCATAATATGCAACTAGGGATGACAACGAATTCATGACTCTGCCCAGACCCGTCGGGTCTTACCCTAATGGATCGGATATAGGTCCTATTTTTTTTGGACCCTGTGGATACGGGTCGGGTATGGATTCTCTAAAAAAATTTCGGGTCCGGGTCCTAAAAGTCGGACCCGGACCCGACACTTAGATCCGTTTAAAAGAAAACAAGAAACTACTAAATGATGATAAGCAAAGCACTAGAAAACCAGGAAGTTTGTGTGTCTGGAGGTTTTTAGGGTGAAATGTCATGGGATTTTTGGTTTGATTCTAGTGTTAATTCTAAGAATCTCATTTATTTCATATCTTTTAGGTACTAAAGGTCTAAATACAATTGATTTATTAATGTTTATACATAATAAATTGTTGAATATTGGACCCGGAAAGGACCCGGACCTTACCCGTACCCATCGGGTCCGGGTAAAGTTCTAAAAATTTTGGACCCTTAAGGCCTTAAGGGTCCGGGTCCAACTTTTGAAACACGGGTCCGGGTCTTGTCGGACCCGACCCATACCCGCCTCGTTGCTATCCCTAAACACAACTACTTACTCCATAACAGTAGGTTTTTAAGATCAGGGCCGATCCTGAACATTTGGAGGTCCTGGATAAAAACGTAAAATGTGATCTATTTATAGTAAATTTAGAAATTCGGGGTGTATGTTTTTTTTCTTCTGAATATTATAGTGAAAATCGAGATTACAACTCTAAGTTTGTTATATGTTCTTTTCTGATACTCCCTCCATCTCGGTCATTTGTTGTTGTCCTTTTATATTATTTGTGGGAGGTAGTTTAATCAAATGACAACAAATGATCGAGACGGAAAGAGTATTAAAATCAAAATTAGGGTCCGAAATTTTTTAATTTATATTCTTTAGACAATAAAACAATTCTTGATTTTAAATTAACTAAGACTTTTATAATAATTGAGAATACGATTTGAGCTACCAAATACTATTCCGTAATTAATGTAACAACACAAAAAGACGACTAAGAATTAATTTAAAAAATTACGAACAAAAGATTTGAAAGGAGAAAAAAATTACAAAATAAAGGCCTTTGAGGGGTTTTGAAACATTGAACCTAGTGGTCTCTACCAAAACCAGAGACTCTATCACATTTGTTTAACAACTAGTTGTAATATATATACACACTTTAAATGAGAGAGAGAGAGAGAGAGAGAGAGAGAGAGAGAGAGAGAGAGAGAGAGAGAGAGAGAGAGAGAGAGAGAGAGAGAGAGAGAGAGAGAGAGAGAGAGAGAGAGAGAGAGAGAGAGAGAGAGAGAGAGAGAGAGAGAGAGAGAGAGAGAGAGAGAGAGAGAGAGAGAGAGAGAGAGAGAGAGAGAGAGAGAGAGAGAGAGAGAGAGAGAGAGTAACTCCTTACACCCATAGAAACACAATTTGGACCATTATATTAAGATCTGATCTAACTGTAGGCACCCGCATTTTGCCTGCTAGTGTCTATAGCAGTTCCCGACAAAACACCCGATGATGATCGGACGTAAACGTGACTTAATACTCTCGAATACGGACTCGGAATCAATAGTATCTGACGTGAGCATTTAGCGGAGTGCAAATCTCTCAAAACCGACCTCAAATCCAGGCCCAGTGGATCGTTTCCAATAAAATGAGACTAATTTGGGCCAAAATCGACAACGGAAATAAAACCGTCTTTTGGCGACCGGGTCAAAACCCAGTCAAAGATGAATCCGACACAAAAAACAGTCAAGTTCGCTTCTAGAAGCTTGTCCAACAACCAAATCATTTCAAAAATGGTCAACAATCTTTCCCTAAATATACTCCACCCGCCTAACCACTCGATCGAGTGATATGAGCCCACTCGATCAAGTGGACTTTTAAAAAAAACGAAATGGCGCCTTTTTGTGGGTCACTCGGTCGAGTGCATCTACGACCACTCGATCGAGTAACCCTAAACGGGGTCCTCCTTATAAATACCCCATCACATCAATTCATTTCAAAAGAACTCTTTTGACTCCCCATTCAACCTTACACATTTCAACCTTAACCTTTTGCAACCCTCATCATTCAACACATACAAACCCTTTGAACTAGGCTTCAAACTCACAACATTCATATCCTTTCTACACACACACACACCCTCGAGATCAAAACTCGTCAAAGACCCGAGAGCATCCTCTCCCTAACCATATACACCCTAACTCACCCTACATATCTCGACACTCCCGCGCACACGCCGCTACTACGAGTCCGTTTCCGAGGCCAATTAAGCATGTAGGTTGAGGGTGTAATTCAAATCCCAACATTCTTTTCTTCCTTCTTCTTTTTCGTTCCTTATATATATATATATATATATATATATATATATATATATATATATATATATATATATATATATATATATATATATGTACTATTATTATTAGTCGATATTAACGACACTAACTTTTAATTTCTTGTATACTAACTCTCTAAGCTAACATTTTTTTATTTATTGTATCTAACACCTAACATTTTAATTCTTTGTTACTAACTTTTTTATTCTTTCGCATTCTAACATTTAACATTTAAATACCGTGTATGTATATATGTATATAATAATAAAACATCGGATCGAACACGTTTGACTATGAACACCGCTCCAAGTCCGTTTAATCCCTTTACGAGTCACAACGGAGGTGACACCCTTCCGAGGACCGCCCCAAATACTTAAGGGCGTAACGTGATCGTGGTCGTTCGTAGTTGAACGCGTTCGATGCCATTTCCAAGATTAGTACGGAACCCATTGATGCGAAAATCGACATCACATAATCCGTAAGGATTAGTATCGATGTCGTAACGCGGAGGGAGACAATTCCGTCCTAATCAAATTTTTATTGATCTTATAACGCATTTTATAAAATTCCGATGTCGGTCTTATAATTGTATAATACACGATTATAGGCACCGTAAACCGAGTTGAGTTTAAATAATGCAATATTTTTACGTAACTCGGTCGACCATCGATTTTGAATAAATAAAAGCGAAATCATCACGTTTCGAAGTGAGCAGCAGTTCATACAAGGGCACTCGATCGAGTGCCATAGGTTACTCGATCGAGTAGCACTACAAAAATCGGGCAGTAGCTCCTCTAAGGGTTCACTCGATCGAGTCCTTGCCATGACTCGATCGAGTGGGTCCCTTTGCTCAAAATAAACCGAGAGCTTCAAGCATCATTTGAGCCTCGTCTATTTAACGACTTAGTCGTCGCGTGCAAGGACAATCACGTGATTCTATTTTCCAAAACTCATGCATTTTAATTCACTTCTACGACTTTGATCGATGTCTTTCACAATTAGTTTTGTGTCGACGACTCTTTAGTCGTATCCGATACATGACTAATTTAGACGCCAATTTTTCGATGTGATAAGTCGGGACAAGGCATCGAGATTCGGGATCGGGCTAGCATCACGTCTAGGTCCCATATTTTCGTCCATCGTTTAATGCACAATATAATGTGTATTTAATCGAAGTTCGTCCATTTATTCAATTCACGGTCTAGCTTATATTTACTATTTACGGGTCCGTTTATAGTTAATATTTACCGTTTCCTGATTCGATTATTCTATTTTATTGCTCGTTGTATTGTGAATTCCGGGTTGTATTCCGCCCGTGTAATTTGTAATTTATTTACGAGTTTTCTATTTTCGATGTTTGCCATTTATTTATTTAAATGAACATCACATGCTAAATCATTTTGACGTGAATCAAGATGCATTAAAATGATGTAGTTCACACGAAATTCGCATGTTTAGCCGAAAACGCTGTTTGCATATCATTTAGTCATTTTACAAGCGCGCGTACACGAACACGAACGATGTCTTAGTTGAGGCCGCTAAGTGCGGGCGGGGTTGGATGTCCTTAGTGGGCTTCCCAACACGTACCCTCACCCCTTACTCAGAACCTCGGTTTCCGGATGCCCGAAACCGTTGGCACACGAGAGTCATTCTATACACGATAACCGGTAGAGACGGTATCGGTATCGCAATGCAAAGGGACGAGCCCATAAACTCTGAAATCGGGATGGGCCGTACTTTGTGTGCAGTCCATGACGACATAGAGTGGGCTTGAATGGGTCCGAATTCCCATAAATTTGGTGGCGACTCCAACTTTGACTTAAATTTCAAACCCGAGATCAATCTTACCACGAGATTCATTCGCCTACCCAAACCCGCGCGTGGCCGCGTCGGGGTGGACCTACGTCATGTCCACAATTTGGCGACTCCGCTGGGGTTACCTGATGTACCACATGTCATCGGGGTTCCTAGGGTGAGACTCGAAGAGAAATCGTTCGCACATTAGTGTACGCGCATTAGTTTAATGATTCATGCATAACCCATTTTTGCCCGGGCCGGTTACTTGTGACCGACGTCCCACTCTACCGCGATGCATTTCTAAATGGGTGCGTTAAAGACTTCTATGGCCAAACTCTTATGGGTTTTGCGGCATGTCCTAAGACCAACTCGGCTTAGGGAGTCCGTCCTGATTTACGAGAGAGCCATCGTTGTTGGTATAGACCCTATTTTGACCGACCGAGACTTAGCGTAATGCATACATAAGCGTCGTTATAATGCTTGTTTGACTACGTGCTACATGGTTTCCGTGTCATTTTTCAAAAAAAAAACCGTCATTTCAGAAATGCATCTTTCAAAAATATTCAATTTCAAAAACTCGGAATGCTGCCAAATTTTAGACTTACGATTTGACTCAAAATAGCCTATTTTTAGCCGGCATGCTTCCCATTTCAAATTTCGAATTTTCGATTTTTCAAAAATTCAAATTTTCGTGATGCCATTCGCGATTTTCAAATCTTCGAGATTCCATTCTCGATTTTCAAATCTCCGAGATGCCGTTTTGGATTTTCAAATCTTCGGGATCTTATTTTCAATTTTCAAATTTTCGGAAATTTATTTTTCGGTATTCAAAATTTCAAAAATTTTGCTTTTCAAAAAACCGGTCCTGTTGGCATGCTGCCATTTTCAAAAGACGGGACCGTCTCCCAATTTTTCAAAACGCGAATTTACTCGCAACCATTCTAACATTTCAAAATGCCCGGTCCTATTGGCCCACTACCAATTTCAGGACCGTCCTCTCAATTTTCAAAATTCAATCATTTTTCAAAAACCTTCCTTATTATAGGACCTACCGTTATCCGTGTGTCGGGTCTTTTCATAGTACGATGAAGGTCTATAGCGTCGGAACTCCGTCGATCCTACATCACGGGTTTCTTACCCATCCTAGTCCGCCTTATCCTAAAGGCATAACCAACACGAGTCATACACTCGTAAATGGAAAGTTCGTAAACACTCGAGTCCTAACTAGAAAGTCACACGCGATCTTTTCCTCCGACAGGACGGTCCCCACGACCTTTCCTAGGGAAATTTTGCCCGTCTTTCAATCCGTTAGACGAGTCATCCCAATTCAAGTCCTTTAACTTAAGGGTCTACCCTAATCACATGGTCTATCCTTATTTAATTCAAGTCAAGGGTCTCTAGCGTCGAAACTCTGCCGATCTTACATCGCAAGTTTCTTCCCTTACCCGTCTGCCTTTCCTCGAGGCCGAGTCAACCTTTTATAAGGCATAGCCCTGTAGCTAAAGGTTCGTGATCCTTACATCTAAGGGTCACTCGTTCGACACTCGAGTCTTAACAAAGTCTTCAATCCCACTCGGGGGCTACCCTTCAGCCGAGCGATCAATCACGGTTGCTTTAAGGGTCATGTCTTACACGTGTTGTCTCACGTACCCCACTTTTGAATCACTTAGATGTCACACCATCTGAGTCCTATCAGAGTCTTTAGTCTCACTCGGGGGCTATCCTTCACCCGAGTAGTCAACCACGGTCACCCTAAGGGGTACCCTACGTTTATCCTACACATGTGTCCTTGTGATGCCTTCTTCGAGTCGTACCTATGCTACGAATACTCGAGTCACCTGGGGTTTAGGTCACCACGGTTGGTCCGAGCACGTGACGCGGTCAAACACGGTCGCCCCATTTTTGGACTCACCCTTATGCAGCTCGAGTCTAATTCGCTGTCGTTACTTCGTCAAGGTCAACGTTCGAGTATCCCGGTCCAAGAATCTTTGTCTACCCGTCACCTTAGGCTATGTCTAGTTTGACTCCCTCTCTTGCATTTGCGCAAAGTCGAGTTTAGGCGAGTCGTGGCACCTGTCATTTTCTCCAATCAAAGACCTTACCAAAAAAGGAATAACCAACCGAGCATCCGTAAGTCCGGATTTGATTCGAGTCTAAGTCTGTGTCCGAGTCTAGGATACCCTACATCCTCATTTCCAAATCAGAGTCAGAGTCTTTTGCGTTCTGTCCTCTTTTCAAAATTCAACAAAAATCAGCTTTCAATATTCTATCTCTACTATATGCTTTCCTTATGTGTTTCCAAGAACATGATGAACACCATCAAACACTGTGAGCACATGCACGTGACTATTATAGGCACATCTATAATGACTGTAGGAACTGAGACCCGTGTTTTCCCTTACCTGTTCCGTGTCTGGCATAGACAGCCACATAACTACCCTTAGCAGGAGAAGTATCGAATCCTATGACAAATCTAGGTAGTCTCTTAGTTTGGGTTCAAGACGGAAGGCAAGCCCATTTCCCACAATAAACACCCCTCCAATAAGACTAACCAATCCCTATCTTAGGCGTTAGTCTGACTTGATGCCAAAAATACCCAACTCGGGACGATGCTCTGATAAGTGTAGTTTGTAGTGCCTAATCTGTTATGTTTTGGTCCCGTTTTCCTTGTGGAATCACTCTTTGGAGCGATTTCTAGGCTACTCATGCTTCCTTTAGTTCGTTTTAGGTTCCCGAGAGCGTTCATGGAGAATTGGAACGATTCCGACTCGTTTCATACACTATTGGAGCCAACGAAGAGAAGGAACGATCGCTCGATGCCTTGGATTCGATCTCGAGACCTTGGGACCCGATCCCGAGCCCCTTAGACTCGATTTCGAGCCCCGAGAATCGATGAGAAGCCCATGAGAATCAAGGAGAAACCTTAAAGATCATATTGGAGGCCTACAAGACCCATCCCCGTCGGGAAGGACCTCATCCCGTCCGGGATGAGGTACACAAAAGAGATGGCTGCTGTTTTGGGTCCATCCAGACCGGGATGAGTTCATCCCGACCGGGACCGACCTCATCCCGACCGGGACCACCTCATCCCGACCGGGATGGGCCCAGCGAAGGGCTGTTTCGCTTCCTTTCTTCTCCTTTCCTCTTGGAACCCTATATATACCCTCCCTCTTGTAATCTTATGTAATTTTAGACATTACCCACTGAATCCTAGACTACTTTAGCATAGATTAGCATAGATTAGTGTAGATTAGTTCTTAGTTAATCCTTAATCTTAGTTTAATCCTTGTATTAAGTGAATTATTCAAGACTCTACCAATATTGACAACCTTGGAAGATTATTTTGGGTTTTCTCTTTTATACAAGTTTTCATTCTTCCTTTCATCTCCTAGAATGGTATAATCTCTTTTCCCTTCTCTTTATCTTTGTTTTATTAATCAAGTTTCAATCTTTAGCTCTTATTTATTGTTTTATTCGTCATCCTTGTTAGTTTTACATATGTATGCTTTTGTTCTTGAGTTAGTTTATCTTGTTCTTGTTTGCTGTAGTTTAGTTATGTTTGAGTAGACTCTTGCTAGGATTATTAGGGGGATTGGATGTGATTAGGGATGATTAGGGTGAGATGGGTGGTACTAGATGTTGTTTTTGTTGTTTCCCATTTACCTTGCACTCCACATGTTTGATGAAATGCTTGTAAGGCTAGAGACGATCAATCCTTGTTTTTCTTGCATCTTCTCTTATATGTGTGTGTTTGGTTGGTTGGTTTGGTTCCCTCATTAGTAGCGAGAGCATGGTGAGGACGACCCCTAGGCCGATTACGTAGCGAGAGCCCGATCGGTGGATCGCTCATTTGCGTCGGACGATCGCTCAGACTAGACCCTCTCCTGGAGTCGGTGGTGTGTGTGTGTTGTGTATTTGTGTGTGGGTTGGGTCGATGAGTCTTTAATAATCTATAATTGCATGTCCTTTGGTTGATTCCGTTCTTGTTCCTTTTATCCTATTGTCATTGTGATTGATTAATCTCTAACATAACTTTGCAAGCTGTCCCATTGTTCGATTGTTGCGGCCAAAGCGGCCTTGGTATTGCTCCCGGTCATTGGGCGATGTGATTACGTCATTGACCTTTTGAAAATCCAAATTCTTCCCATTTTCTCAAATTTTTCTTAACCCGGGCTAGGTGATGTGACTACACCTACGCCCATTTTCCATCCTTTCTTTTAATTTATTTCCTTTTATTTTATTCTCATTTTCTTAGCCACTTGGCTAGGGTCTAGGTGATGTGATTGCACCTAGGCCCGCCACTATCTTATCGTTTTCTTTATTTTATTTTCTTTTTCTTTTCTCAATATTTTTGAAAAACCCAAAAACATTCAAAAAAATTACAAAAATCCAAAAACATTTGAAAATTTATAAAAATCCAAAAAAGATTTTTCTCTTATTTTTCTTTTTCCATCTTTTTCGATCTTTTCCCCTACTTGTGCATTGAGGACAATGCACAGTTTTAGTGTGGGGGAGGGATCTACCATCCTTTTGTTTTTCAAAAATCTTTCAAAAAACCATAAAAATTGAAAAATTTCGAAAAACCAAAAACTTTTTCTTTTCTCGTTTTCGTTATGTTTTCGTGTCCCTTGTATAGTCTTGTTCTCTACTCTTACAGGATAACCACCACCTTGATAGAACAATTTGAAGAGTTATGGAAGCAACCCGCTAGGTAACTTCCTTCCTTTTCGGTTTCTTCTTTAACTTTGTAGAGGAGTTAGGTTGTTGCTATTGGAGGCTCTCGAAGTTGAGCATTTTGGGTGTTGTGGTTGAATTTTGTGCTTGAATGTTGATGGAGTATGGAGTTCATGACCTTACTTGTTTTTTCTTTTATTTGCTTTTTCATTTTCGTGTGTTTTGTGTTTGTTTTGCTTTTGTATAGCGTGTCTAGGACTAAATGTTTTTGAAAACCCGATTACAAACTTGTTGCAAGAGTTTACATTCCATTGTAGATAACCCATTGTAGATTTTGGACCTCAGTCTAGTAGAATGACTCTTAGGCAATGAATTTGTTGATCCTTTAGCTTTGAGTCCACCTTTTCTACTAGAGGTTTACTTCGGGGTTTGCATTTGACCACCTTGACCACCCATGGAGGAGTTAGGCCTTGGTTCCCGCATCCCGTTTTCTAGGTGACCTTGCTTGAATGACCATTGCACCTTTAGTCCAAATTCTATTTGCCTTTTTGTGGGTTATCCGGGGAAGGCGCCGTTCTCGGGTACCTATTTATCCTTTCACCCATACATCACCACAATAAGTTTACACAAAAATAACCTCAAAACTAGGTTTCGAACCACATCAAAAAGCCAAAATGGGCAAACCAAACCAAGAAAAAAAAGGGCACAAAAACATGAAAAAGAAAAACAAAGGAGAAAGAAAACGAAGCTTCAAATGAAAAATCGTATCGTCAAAAACGTCTCCTTTAAAAAAAAAAAAAAAAAAAAAATAAACCCTTTGATCGATTCATCGCCGTGAAGTGCCAACTAGAGAACCGAGTCCCGAGGTAGGAAGATAGCGGTGATGAGTCGATCCACCCAAAAATTGTAAACACTCCATCTTTTTGTTTGGGCTAATTTAGAAAATTCGAGTTTGGAACGACCCTCTTGGCTTAGCCAAAGAGAGCGGGACTGCACCTACCTACAGTGTCGAACGAATCCATGGTTCACTTTTTCCACTCCGTTATACGCCCCGTAGTACCCGTTTAGAAGATTAGGAGGACCTAGGCTAAGTTATCAACATCTATATTGCTTAATTGTCATACTATTAGGCTTTGGTCCTTATTTACGTGGGTGATTTATCTTGGAAGTTTATTGTTGCTTTAGGTAAGTACTTGGTGTCTTTCCCCGCCGTCTCGATGAGGGATTCGGTGTTTTATTTTTGCTTTGGATGCGGCTATTCTTTCGTGTTATGTGTTTTTGTGTGTTTAGTCGCATCCACCATTTTGAGCAAGCCCCAACTTGCCTTGCATGGAAGTACTTTACCTCATAAGTATTCCGATGTGAGTTGAAGGGACGGAGCGGGCCCGTTAATTGCCTCGTATCGGCTTAGCATAGTCTAGCTTAGTAGTAGTAGTAGCTAATTTCTTTTTGGGTCTTTGCTCGAGGACGAGCAACGGTTTAGTGTGGGGGAATTGTTGTGTGCCAAATTTGGACCGTTTTTCCTCCCATTCAGACCCATTTTTCCTTCGTTTTGTGAGAATAAAGTGCGATTATCGCCGTATTTTGAGTAATTCTCGCATTAGCGTCTCTGTTTTGCATTTTACGTGTTTTTGATAGTTTTCTGTCTATTTTGATAGGATTTTCGACCAAAAACGTGTCTGAGCTCCTATGAGCATGAGAGAGAGGGAGATCGTCCGAAAAGCAAAGCACACAACTTAAAATCCATAGTCCAAACCCAAGAGGTGAAACCTTGAGTGAAAAGGAAAAAGTATAGTCCATTGTGCATGTTCACCGGAGAGGTCGATCTTCAAATGCATATATCTAGAGTTCTAGACCTCGGATTGAAGCGATTCTAGTTGGAGGTGAAAGCTTATCTTCTTAGCTTTCCAACGACATATCACACGCCCCAATCAGAGGTCAAACGAGAGAGTTATGGCCCTCTGAAGTGACAGGGCGAAATTTCACCCGATGAGAATTTGACCGGGCGAAATTTCGCCCGACGGTGTTCCTCCCCAGATTGCCATTTTGGACGAAAAGTTTATAGGGTGAAATTTCACCCTATGACATGACCGGGCGAAATTTCGCCCACCGGGTGAAATTTCGCTCGATGGAGAAAAGCGTCAAAAATGGCGATTCGAGAAGAAAATCTCACCGGGTAAAATTTCACCCGGTGGTGCTAATGTCGTCAACCGCAGGGCAAAATTTCACCCTATGAAGACTCATTGGGCAAAGTTGCATCTCAAAGGACAAGGTCTCACTAATGGGCAAGGATTAGATTTTGGGCTTTAGGTTAAATACCCATTAAGAGAATACTATATATATGTTACCCTAATTCATTGCCCAACTTAGCTCTCCATTATGCTAAGGAGGGAAGACATTACACCACCCCACCATCCTATTACACCATCCATTAGTAGTAGTTTAGTACTATTCTAGTAGAAATCCTCCAAAATTCTAGTAGTTTACATAGTAATTAATAGTAGATCTACATAATTTCCATCAACAATTATCTAGATCTCAAGTTTGTAAGAAGATTATTCAAGTTTTATTTGAAGATTTGTTGGGTTTAATGAAGGATTAGTGACAAGTTCTTCACTTTATTCATCAAAGATTCAATCTTTATTTATGCAGTCCTCTTATTTCCTATAGATCTACATAGTTGGTATAATTCTCTTCCACTCTCTAATCTCTAATTTAGTTTTTATGTTGTTTTCTCATCATTATCTTGTTTAGATCTAATTAATATGCATGTTGAAATGATTTTCATGATGAATTGTGAGTAGACTTCTTTGTTGGGGAATTAGGGAGGAGGATTTGGATTATTTTATTCAAGGGATGTTGGTGGGTTGTTTACTTGTTAATTATCGATGCTAAGGTTTTTGTGTCTTTGTTGACTTAGAATCGCGACTAGGCCGACCTTGACTCATTTCTACCAATATGGGGAAACTCGGGGGAGAAATTACCTTAGATTGAGACTTACCCTTTCGTCGCGAAAGCGGGCTTAGGTAGGTTGGGTGAGGATACCGAAAGGTGGCACTCTCCTTTTTAACGTTGTAACAAAAACTCTATCCCGAGACTATTAGACCCCATTTCCGATTCCCGACTCTCCCCAACACCTTTCCTACTTATTGACCCTAGCCTACGATCTCTCGACCTCTCTCGATCTTTCGACCTCTCGACCCAAAACCCCCCTTTCTCGACCCAATCACGCTTAGACTTTGACTCGACCGATTTTACCTAGCCCGTCCCTGTGGATTGATCCCCGACTTACCGCTACTACGTAGTAGTTAGTTGGAGTTTATAAATATTGTTTGACCGCGTTGGATAGGCGACGATCCCGCGCGCATCATCTAGCCACACTCACATAGCCTGATTATATCACCTAAACGGTGTGATTCTAAACTGCGGTGAGTGTGACTATAAAACGTGGTGAGTGTGAATGCACAACGTAATGAGTTTTATTCTACAATTCATTGAATGTGACTGTACAATATAAAGGGTGTGACTCTGAAATGCGGGACGTGTGATTGTACAACGTAACTCGTTTGATTCTGCAACGTAAGGAATGTGACTATGCAGCATAAGGGGTGTGAATGTATTCCGTAAAGGTTGTGATTGTACCTTTAGAAAGTCACATCCTATACATTTTGTAGCTACTGTCCGTATGGTTGAGAGTCGCACTCTTTATGGGTTTTAATGCACTCGCAGGTACCTGTGAGGTCATTTATACTTGCCGGATGTTCCGGCGATATGGAATTCTTTGCAGGCACGCCATTTGGATATATTCTTTCAAAGGACGGGAGGCGATCCCGGAACCGTACGTGGCACGTAGATGGACAAAGAATGCCTTACGTAATGTTAATGCGTGTCCCCTGCCAGAGAGTCGCCTAAGCGATGAGAAGGCTGTTACAGTCACGAGACTGTTTTCGGAGTTCTATGAGACCGTCAGTCACGTCAGCAAAATGGGTAAGGAAGATGTTAGTAATCTAGCTGACGTCATTCGCGACTTCAGGTCCGATATTGCCTTTGTTGGCCCTTGTAGCAAGACGCAAGAATTAAAGAAGATCCTCGGCTGTACGAGCGCAATTAAAATAACCATATTGCCCCCGAAGAAAGCCAAGAACAAGGGCAGTGGGAAGCGGATGATTTCTTCTAAGGCGAATAGGCTGCTGCAATTGCCGCCAGGCCTAAACGGCTGTGTAAGAACTGCAAGAGGATGGGGCACCATGACAAGAGGAACTGCCCCAACCCATTTGCTGAGTACCCACCTATTGCTGACTTGTCCGTCGATGTTGAGGACGAGGAGGAGGACCCAGCAGGGATTGCCGTGGAGGATTGTTCATGAATATCCTTTGTTACATAGGAACATTATTTTTGGAAACGTAAAGGTTGTCGACTTTTGAAATGGTCAAGGTCCGTGACATTGTTTTCGTATATTGCGGACCTCAATCATTTCTAATATGGTGTAAGTCGTAGATCACGAGGGGCTTTTTTTTTGTGAAACATAAAGACTTGTCGACGTTTGAAATGGTCAAGGTCCGTGATATTGTTTACGTCTATTGCGGACCTTAATCATTTCTAATATGGAATAGTCGTAAAGCATGGGGGTCCGTAAAATTGTTTTTGGATTTTTTACTGTAAGAATACATTGAAATAGCAGTCGTTTTTATTCTGGAATGCATCATCTTTGGCTACAAATACAGCTGTACAGGAACATTATGCCCTTAATATTTGGTTGACACGAAACAAGTGAGTGTGAGTGTGCAAGGCAATGAGTGCGACTTTACAGTAGGCAGTGTGTGATTGTAAAACAAGAGGTGGAGTGTGATTACACTAATTGTGGGAGTGATTGTACAAGATAATGACTGTGATTCTACAATACACTGACTGTGATTCTATAAAAATGAAGTGTAGAAACCTAAACTGGTTTTATGACATGATGACTGTGATTATACACCATGGTAAGTGTGACTATAAAACTTGTTGAGTGTGACTATACACCATGTGTCTGTACATTAGAAAAACAGGGATGGAAATAGAGAAATAGCGAAATAGCGATGGAAATATTTGTACATTAGAAAAAGTCCATCTCTTACACAACATATAATACTTGCATACCATTAAAGGCGGAAAACATTCTACGACATAATGCGGAAAACATCCATTGCATACCATTTAAACGCTACATTTTAACATTCATTAAAACTTAAAACACATAAAAAAGTCCATTACTAAACGCTACATCTTAACCCATACATACTTAACCTCCGTACTTTTTAAGCTTCTTCTTCAAGTTGGCCAAGTCACGCTGGAACCCCTTCCTTGTGCGGAAACAGTCCATAGACCTCTTCATCAAGAACTGGATGTAGTTGTCCAGTTCGGCCTCTGTATGTGTATCGCCAATGGACGCCACGAAGTTCCTCGCGTCAATTGCAGTTGCGACTAGCTGCATGGCCGTTAATTCATTGGACATAGTGGTATCCAATAAACCATCGTACTCCTCGATCAAACTTCTAATTTCTTCTATTTTGCTTGCCATTTTTTTCTAAGGTTGAAGTGGTGGAGTTGTAAGTAGGGGCTGGTAAAAGTGGTGAAGTTGAAGTGGTTAAGCTGTGAAAAATGCGTTGGTATTTATAGAGGGGGAGGCAGTAAATAGGGGGTTGAAAATTCATGGGTTAGGCAGTAAAGGTGGGGTGAAAATTTAATAGGTTAGGCAGTAAAGGGGGGTGAAAATTTAATGGGTTAGGTGGGGGGCTTATCCTCATAAATTAATTAGGGTTAGGAGTTTGAGCTGGGTGTTTTTGTTTCTCAACGTTTCATTGAGACTTACAAACATCCCTTCACAGTCACGTCGGTTTTTAACATTCGTCGTCGACTTCGTTTTTTTTTAATTTTTTTGAGAAATAATCTGATTGCGGGAATGATTTTACGGAAATAATGGGTTGTGGACACATGGTGCGTGAATTACATTGTAAATTATATCGCGAAATAATCGTAAATTTGAAGGTGAAATAATCGTATAATTTTTTGTTGTTTGTATGTGGCGAATTAAATTGCATCTTATGAATTATATAAACTGAAAGAAAATGGATGGTTAAATTAATTTAGTGAATTGTGGGTGAATTTAGTTAATTTTTGGTTGTCTGTCATGACTTTGCAGGAGTTTGACTGTGACTGTGAGTCAGAAGTTGCGTGACTGTATCACATCGCACATGCGACCCTGATACTGAGTTGTCATTCATCTAATACTCAGAAGATACTCTAACATGAGATTTTTTTCTATGTTCACAAAAAAGTGTTTTTACTTCACTATACATTCATGCCTTACGGTTCACTGAGGTCTTCCGTTCCAGGATTTTCCCTATCTTACGTTTTTCATCGAGTGCATTCCATATTCTTGGCGCGTCTGCTATGAAAGCACTAATTTTCGGCAACACATCCCCACGAGCTTCATTCATGTCAGCAAGTACGAGGGCTGCTGCAACCTCGAACGACAAGTAACGCCTCCCGACATTTGTCCCAATATCAAGGTGGGTGAACGGTGCACCGTCGTACAGGCGCATGTGCATCAAGCAGAAAATGCCGGACTCCGGATCGTTCTTCCGGACGCTCTGCCATTGCAATTTTACTTGCCGATGCGTAAAACTTTCCAGGTGACTGCTCTTAATCAGCCCCTTCTCGTCCATGTAGTCGATCAGTGCTTGCAGCTGTTGCAGTATTAGGTAGTAGTAAACGTCAGCACTTATGGAAGCAGTATAATATTTCGACACGGTGAAATAAAGCACATGCGTGCGACTTACTATTTTGCTGGACACCCGAAACATATGCGACTCTGGGCCGTGTATCTGTTGATCGAGGATATCAACTGTTCTTTCCCTAAAGGTGACGCACATGCACGCGTAGTGCCCCATAGTATGCACCGGGAAAAACAACAGTTTGGCGTTCAAGTCGAATGTCCCGGCGCAGTCTTGTATGAATCTGTCCCACGCTTCGTACAAACCATCAGCGTCTTCGTCCGCAGGAGTACTTGATTCGGGTCGTTTCAGCATACGGGTCAGTGAGTCCTAATGGATGGTGAATATTAGTTGTCATCAGTGACAGGGTCCGAGACAGGACTATATCATGTGCGTGGCTGCACATCGCAAAGTGTGTGATTGTACAGACTAAGCTGCGTGACTTTGCAGCATACAGACTGTGACTATACATGGCTGTGTGATCGTAAATTCTAGGATGTCTGACTATATCATGTGCGTGGCTGTACATCTTATAGCATGTGATTGTACACATCAACATGTGTGACTCTGCAATTCATAGCATGTGATTGTACACATCAACATGTGTGACTGTGCTAAGTGAACTATGTGATTATTTCTAACTATTACACGGACTTTACATCTCTTCAGTTAATGTGAATGGGGGTTATTTGTACGACTGAATGCGTGCCTATGCAACTTATAGCATGTGATTGTACACATCAACATGTGTGACTCTGCAATTCATAGCATGTGATTGTACACATCAACATGTGTGACTGTGCTAAGTGAACTTTGTGATTAATTCTAACTATTACACGGACTTTACATCTTTTCAGTTAATGTGAATGGGGATCATTTGTACTATTTAATGCGATAGGTAAGAGGTTATTGGGGCATACCATGTGTTGAATTCTGAACCACGCCATCGTTGGGTCAGTGGGGGAGGATAACCCACGCCTGTGGTCGTCTGATTCGCACCAGTTCATGAGGTGCGACCAACACTCCAGCACAGCGGCGCTCATGCTACCTCCGGACAAGATCTTTTGAATGTCACGTCTCTCCAGCTGTGCATTAGTGTTGTAGGACCCCAATCGTTCACTGCGAGATTTCGACACCGGTCAGTATGTGTAATATGCAACTCGTATCAGCAATCAAAGACGGTTACTCACCTTTCGTCGTACCCATTATCGTCAAGGAAGCAGTAGTCGGCGGCGTGCTTCCGCAGGATGGGCATCTTACTAGTCAGCGGTCGGTGCTGGCAAAACAAGGTCGACATGACAATGGCGTTTGGGTCAGGATGCCCTTTGTTCAAAGAGCAACCCAACCCATCTCCACAGCCCCGTATCCGAGACCTAATTGCTGACTGTCTTTCTTCTGGGACTGATTGGGGGTGGGTTCAGGTGTTTTCGGTGATTTGCTCCGACGCTTGTTGGTGGTTGCGTTCACAGGAGTGGTTACAAACGTACGGCAGAGTCCAACGATTCCTTGTATGTTCCGAATGCTGCCACTTGCTTCAAAACATCGTCCCTCACCCTGTTCACGTCGCTCAGTATAAGGGTCACCGTGATTTCTGCCCTGCACATATTCATGGCCGCCATTGTCCTCAAGGAGCAGTTGGACGGGGACTCAGTGTACAGCATCATGTGGATCATCAGGTACACTCCGCAGTCATAGGCGGAGTACCCCACCCCCTGCCATGATAAGGGAACGTTTACCAATTTAAACGCACGGACCTTCTCACCTTTCTCCAGCCCTCGTTGTACCATGAACTCCTCCATTTTATCAGCCTGCAAAACAAGTTCAGACAGGATCAGGTGGTGAACACATTCGCGGTCACATATTTGATTTTATATTAAATTTAAAGGCCCTGACCGCTGTCCGAGCAATGCCATAGTAAGGCAACTTTGTAAAATCTTTATCGTACATCCTGTTGTCGAGGTACTCTATTTGCTCAGAATTGAAATTGATGCAGGCGCAACTGTAGTGGCCCTCGTCACCCGTTAAGATCGGGACGAACACCTGCAAACAATGCGTCAGGATTATGGGCAGACATGGTATTATCCTGCACATACTATATCATGTGCGTGGCTTCACATCACAAAGTGTGTGATTGTACAGACTAAGCTACGTGACTTTGCAGCGTAAAGACTGTGACTATACATGACAGTGTGATTGTAAATTTTATGATGTCTGACTACGCAACATATATCACGTGATTGTACACACCAACATGAGTGACTTTGCAAAGTGAACTACATCTTTTTAGTTAATGTGAATGGGGGTCATTTGTACTATTTAATGCCTGACTATGCAACCTATAGCATGTGATTGTACAGACTAAGTTGCGTGACTTTGCAGCGTAAAGACTGTGACTATACATGACAGTGTGATTGTAAATTTTATGATGTCTGACTACGCAACATATATCATGTGATTGTACACATCAACATGAGTGACTCTGCAAAGTGAACTACATCTTTCTATTTAATGTGAATGGGGGTCATTTGTACTATTTAATGCCTGACTATGTAACCTATAGCATGTGATTGTACAGACTATGTTGCGTGACTTTGCAGCGTACGGACTGTGACTATACATGACAGTGTGATCATAACAACTACGAATAAACAGTATGTGTAGGGTAATACCATGTCCGAGTCCAAAGCAAAGTCGAAAAAACTGTTTTTTATCCACTCGTTCCACACGTAAAATATTTCTTCGTCCTGATCCTTGCCCTGGCCTCCTTTCTTCCACAATACCAACATTGGGGCCTGCTCACATGCATTGATGGTAATACATGTAGTTAGTGTGTGTTTGACATGAGTGTGACTGTACAGCTGTAATTGTGTGACTGTGCAGCGTAAAGTGTGTGACTGTACAGCTTGTAGTGTGCGACTATACAGCCTGAAGTGCGTGACTGTACAGCATAAAGTGGGTGACTACACAGCTTATAGCGTGTGACTATGTAGTTTATAGTGGTGACTGGACAACATAATGTGTGTGACTATACAACCAATAGTGCGCGACTATACAGCTAAATTGGGGGGTGAACGTACCGTATGTCCAAGAGAGAAGTAACATCTACTGGTTACTCTTGGTGCTTTTTTTTTCGTACACCAGCTGGTTCAGCAGCCTACACCAGCAGTCAATGACGTTATTCATCACCTGCAGGCCAGGCTCGAGCGTCTGCATGTCGCTCCTCGCTATACAGTCGTAATCTGTGAACTCGACCAGCATTTTGCTGTAGACCAAACAAAGTCCCGATTAGCACATGCATTTTAAAAACGACATGAGCAACATAATAAATACGTACCCCGACGGACGTGGCGTTGAGCGGTCAAGGACGTAGTCGATTACATCTTTTCGTACGTGCAGGATATCCCAGAAGATGACGATATTGGAGCACATGAATCCAGAGATTACAAATTGCCCCTTCAATATTTTCCCACAGTTCAACGTGCAGCCCAAATTGTCTGGAATCGTATCCATGCATTCAAATGCCACGTCGGAGTGGAAGATGTACCGATGATGTAGTGACTTGGGGTGCGTCCTTCTCCCTGAACCCTCGCCTGTCTGCTGATTATCGCCCGTGACGATTCCCGCCGTCATAGGCGTGGTGGCAACAGCGTCAGCTACAGACCAGCCTGCTTTGTTCAGTTCCTTCTCAAGAGTAGAACTGACTGTCGCGTCGGGCGGAGTCGGCATTACATCACGCATTCCCTACACATTGGAAGCCGATCGTGCGTCAGTTGTCTCCCACCCTGCTTGCCGTAGAGCCACCACTACGGTCAGACTCTTGTCAACTGAACCCTGCAAATCGTCCTCAGCGGCATTATCCTCTTCAACTTTGATTTCTTCAGCGGCATCACTCTCTTTAACGTCTCCCTCACAGAGCCCAGGTGTCACGACGCCACCATCAAAAGTGCCCTCATCATCGTAACCTTCTGTTCCATCGCCATATCCCACACAGAAACCTAATTTCTCAATATCGTCATCCACGTATCCAGATTCACGCAAGTCTTGCACAATTTGGTGTATCAGACCGTAGGCTTCAGCATCGCGGTGCTCCTCGCCCTCAACGACGGGGGCGTTCTGGGTAGTTTGCTTCAACTGGCCGGCCAGCGAAGAGACTTCATCGATATACCGGAGGACAGCTGGATCTTCCCAGAATTGTTGGGAGGACGGGTCTTGACTTGGAACTGCGTTGTTTCTCGTCGATATTTCTCTCACTTTGGAGGCAGCCTGCTCACAGAAACCGCAAAAGGCTAGCGCACACCTTCGGAAATTCATGAAAAAAAGCCGGTCGTCCTATAATTCAGTTGAAGTCAAATCATTAGTGTGAAGCTCAGTGGTGTTGAGGCTGACAGTGTGAGTATGACTAAGCATCTAAGTGTGTGACTGTACGGAATAAAGTGTGTGACTATATAGCATAAAGTGTGTGACTATACAGTTTATAGCGTGTGACTGTGCTGGTTATAGTACTGACTGGACAACATAATGTGTGTGTCTATACAGGTAATAGTGTATGACTATACAGCTAATAGTATGTGACTATACATCAGGATGAGTGTGATCATAACGACCGTGACTACTGAATCTTAAATGTATTATAAACACACTTTTATGAATCGTATATGCGTTTATAAACATAGGTAAGGCTGTCAGATTAAATCGTTTCACGGACAATTAATTGATGATTTATAGTGTGGCTAGGAGATCACTTACGTCAACGGCGCTGTCTTCCGATTGATCGTCTCTCACCATCCCTGTCGTTATTCTTTTGGGACTAGAGTGATGGTGGTAAGAGGGCATCGTTATAGCGGGGGTGCCCTCGCTGCCTGTTTTCCCACATGTACGTGGGTACGACACCTTCGAACGCAGCTGATTTCCCAGTGACCCTGTCTCCAGTTCCCCAGCAAGACGATCGCACATTCTCCGTGCATCCCAATGTGCGATAAATGGTATGTCGCATCTGCAAGTCTCGCTACGGAAATCGTAGCGCTGGAAGTACGCAATCATCAGAATGGAGATGCACCCCCCGAGGTAGTTGAGGACTTTGTTGGGGTCACGCGTCCCCTTTCCTGCCCGCACTAGATCCTACAGGACAAAGCTACACCAGTCCTGTTCCCGAATCAAGTCCACGTCATCCACTGCGGCCAGCAGGCTCAGGTCCAGTGAGTTGTTCGTAGTAGGCGCGAGGAATGATGACAACGCGAACAACACGAACCGGCGGACAAAGTCGTCGTCAGCGGCTTTGGTTGCCATTAACTTTTTGTGCACCCTCCCTAATGTTATTGGCCCGCTGCTATCCACCACATCGAACCCCTTCCTCCAGGTACTCTTTAACCTGATCACGTCAGGTGAGTCTGCTCCTTTCTTGTTTTGTGTTGGGATTACTTTCACCGGATGAGGGCCTAAAGGTAGCTGGAGGCAATCGTGGACGTCGTACTTTGAAATCATGAATGTCTCCCGGTGAGAGGCACGGAAAATATGGGACCCGTTAGAAAATGCACGGAGGAACATAAGCGCATGGTCAATGGGGACCGATTCGATCCTCAGCTCCAATAGCCCACTGAAGCCAACAGCACGCACCCTCTCTATCTGATCATTCGATAATTGCGCAATTAGCTGGTGCAACTGCTTGGGCCTACAGTGAATATTCGGTTGACCTCTAGGCTCTCCTTTTCCTGCTGGCCGACCCTGTCGGCGGTCCCCTCCCCTCTTCCCCCGAGACACGCGCACGACAGTGGGGTCGGCCGGTATATCAGATGTGACCCTCCTCTTTTTTTTGGCCTGCTTTCCTCAACATTTTCTGTCTCACCCACATCCAGATCGGGGACCGGTGTATCAAAAGTCACCCTCTTTTTTTTCTTTCGTCTTCCTTCGTCATCGATTTCTGTCCCCTCACATTCGCCTCGGCAACGATGTGGTTCCCCGATGTATCTTCAAAAGTCTTCTTCTTCTTCTTCTTCTTACCCAATTTTTGGTCCACAACCACTCTATCATCAATTACATGTTCGCGGATAGATGTCTCTGTCACGGCCTTCTTCTTACCGGACTTCGTTCGAACTTTCTTCTTTGCACCAGACTTTCTGCTGCAATAACAACATGCGTAATGAGTGTGATTGTACAACTGAGTATACGGCTTCAACAGTGTGATTCTACAATAAAATGACAGTGACTCTGCAACATAACGAATCTGACTATACAGCCTCAAACGGGTGACTATACAAACAACACTGCATGACTATACAACATAAAGCGTGTGACTTTGCATCATAACTAGTGCGACTGTGTAGCTTCAAAGGTGTGATTGTATAACCAACTCTGTATGACTATTCAAAAGTTAACTCTTCCCAAACACCAACTCTGTGACTTTACAATAAAACCCGCATTACTTATATAATGTGACTATACAATATAAAGTGTGTGACTTTGCATCATAACTACTGCGACTGTGTGGCTTCAAAGGTGTGATTGTACATCATTCTGTGACTTCACAACAAAATATAACGAGTGCGACTATGTATCTTCAAACAGGCGACTGTATAACCAACTCTGTATGACTGTACAACCAACTCTGTATGACTATTCAAATGTTAATTTTTTATCTTCCCAAACACCAAGTCTGTGACTTTACAACAAAACCCGTATCAAACGGGTGACTGTATAACCAACTCTGTATGACTGTACAACCAACTCTGTATGACTATTCAAATGTTAATTTTTATCTTCCCAAACACCAAGTCTGTGACTTTACAACAAAACTCGCATCAGTTATGTCACATGCATCATTGGAAATATGATTACGAGGATTTAAACATGATAAAATAAGTCTGCTTTAACATAAACTTCAACAAGGAAGCATGTAAAATGTATGACTATACAACTACACCAGTCATAGAATATATTACGTATGACTATACAACTACAGCAGATGTAAAGAACAACAAAAAACTGCCTAATCGATGCCACATGCATATTTACTATGATGATTATGGGAACTTCGACATGAACTTCAACAAAGAAATAAAAACTTCTTGAACTACAACATGAACTTCAACAAAGAAAAAAAACTTCAACTTTGACTCCATAACTACAACCACTGTACAACTGCAACAACTTTAACTCAAAATTAGGGTTATCGGGTTGGAAACATGCTCTTTTACCACTTTTTAGGGTTCATGCATGACCGGAGTTCATGCAAATGCAACTCGAAAGGGTTGAAAAAAAAAAAAAGGGAAGTCGAAAATGGAACATTCAACATACCTTAAGTTGATCATCGGAATTTTAGCCATCATCGTAGATTGAGAAGCTGCGGAGATGGAGATGGGTTTATTTTTAGAGAGAGGAAGAGAGCGGTGATTGAATAGCCGGTGAAATGAATTCAAAAGAAGGTGAATGGGGAAGTGTAAAGGGGTTTGGGCGGGAGTATAGAGATGGGTGAATGGGGAAGTGAAATTAATTGGGGTAGGGTGAGGAGGGAAGCTATTGATTAGTGATGGGTTGATGGCTGATTAGTGATGGCTGACGTCTGTTCCGCAGCACGTCAGTCCCGCAACTCCTTTTTTTTTTAATTGAACCCCCTCCATCCACCATCCATTTTAGAATGAATGGATGGAGGGGATCATCACTAAGCAACTCTCCAAGAGTTAGCAACTTCCTTGATCCCCTATATATATATATATGTATGTATGTATGTATATATAGATCTAGAATCCTTTGAGGCATCTTAACTCGCCGCACCCAATGAGGCACAATCTCAACCAGTAGATTAAAATCAAATTAAAGACTAAGATTAAAACAAAAACTCATACATAAATTTTTTTTCCCTGGAAAAAAAAAACAATATTTTTCGGGGAAAAAAATATTCCGAAAGAAAAAAAATATTCCGATTTTTTTTTTCCGAAAAAAAAAAAATTGAATTTTTTTCCGGAAAAAAAAATTGATTTTTTTTTTCGGAAAAAAACCACACTTGTTTTTTTTAAAAAAAATAAACACATTTTTTTCTAAAAGAAAAAAAAATCCAAAAACAAATCCCAAAAAAATTCATTTTTTTTAATATTAAAATAAAATTGGTGTATATAAAAATAATTTCAGTGTACATAATAACTGTTTCAGGGTATATATAACAATTCTACTATATCAAATAATTAAGTACATATGACAATTATTTCGGTGTATATATATGTTGATTAATTGGTGTACATAGTAACTATTTGAGTGTATATAACAATAAGTATTTCACTATATATATTGATGATGCGTAACGGAAGCGAAACGAATAGGACGGATAAGTGATATTAATGAGACGCCGATCTCACGAATATCGGTGAGTAAGGATGAACGCCGATTCAGCCTTAACACGAAAAATCGAAGTACCTTATCGATTTATGAACACAACGAACCTTGTTGTATTTAATAAAACTACGTTTGTATTTCTTGAATGAATAAAATACAACCTTGAGCCCTTATTTATAGTAATCCTTAGCTTAGAATCATAGCCTAACTAAGAATTGGAAATAACACTAATTAGGAATAGTTTCCTAGATAATAGTAAATAAGTAAACTAATTAGGAATAGTTTCCTAGATAATAGTAAATAAGTAAATTACTAAGATAGTTTAGGAAATTACTATTCCTTCATTGCATAGTAATCCCATGGCTTGAATGTTTGTTGGGCTAGCTTGTATTTTGGCAATTTCGATGAGTTTATCCGAGTTTAAGATGATCTCTTCTCCTGACACTTGAGCACTATGATCCTTACTCGGATCAATTGAGTTCTTAAGTGTATATATATATATATATAATGAGTTTAATAGCGTATATAATGAATTTTTAGTGTATATAAAAGTTATTTGGATGTATTTTCCATTGTTGATTAATTGGTGTACATAGTAACTATTTGGGTGTATATAACAATTATTTTACTGTATATATTGAGTTCTTAAGTGTATATATATATGTAGTTAGTTTAATAGCGGATATAATGAGTTTTTTAGTGTATATAACAGTTATTTTGATGTATGTCACATTGTTGATTAACTGATGTACATATTAATTATTTGGGTATATATAACAATTATTTTACTGTATATATTGAGTTCTTAAGTGTATATATGCAGTGAGTTTAATAGTGTATATAATGAGTTTTTTTAGTGTATATAACAGTTATTTTGATGTATGTTCCATTGTTGATTAATTGGTGTACATAATAACTATTTGGGTGTATATAATAATTTTTTTTACTGTATATATTGAGTTCTTAACTGTGTATATATATATATATATATATATATATATATATATATATATATATATAGTGAGTTTAATAACGTATATAATGAGTTTTTTAGTGTATATAACACTTATTTGGATGTATGTTTCATCTTAATCTAATGGTCTAGATTATGCCTCAATGGGTGTAAGGATTTTAGAGTGGTTCATCCTCTCATCCTTCAATCATCCTCTCAAATCCTTCAATCAATCAGTTTGCCGCTTAATCCTTCAATCAATCTTCTCAATATCTCATCCTTGATTTTAGGTTTGTGATATTCTCATCAGCAATTTCGATTTTCGAATTTTTCACTATAATTTTCGATTTTCGATTTTTTCACTCTAGTTTGCTGCTGCTGTTCGTGTTTCTGCTGTTATTGTCGTTGTTATTCTTCAATTTCTGTTGCTGCTTGTGTTGGTGTTGTTGCATGGATGGTTGATACAGATTTGTTGAATTTCGGTTGATTTCTCCCTTTCTTAGCCTACTGATTAATCAATTTCTCAAATCTATTGTAAAGTGATTATGAATCACGGATTTCGGGACTGTGTTATTGAGTAGTGAATTTCTCAGCTCGATTAGCGAATTACGGATATCAGAATTGAATTACTCAATCAATTGTGCAGCGAATTCATCAATCAAACTACTCAATCAATTGTGCAGCGAATTCCTCAATCAAATTGTTACTTGTTTCGTTTCTAAGATTGATGTCTACCTAATTAGGTTAACCGTAATATATATTTGCTTCTTCTCTTGAATGCTTTCGTGAGATTGTTTGATTATTTCAACGAGTAATACGTCAGAGCTGTGGATTACATTTGTTTGCTTTTCCGGTTCCGTCTTTTTGTTTGCTATAGTGTGAAGTAGCCAGGACAGTTGGAGCATTAACTATTAGGCAGAGTCCTGTATGAATTGAGCTATAAAGGAAGAGAGTTGTTAATCTGCTTAATGTTCGGTGTTTGGCAGGTGTATTAGCTATAAAGGAGCATGAAGAAGTGTTTAGTGTTTAGCAGGTGGATTAGCTGTTTTGTCTTCTTTCTTTAGTTTGCTTTGCTTTTATCACTCATCACTTTAAACCTTGATCATATTAAAATCAATAGTATGTAATTAGGTCGCAATTTGTTGAAGCATGATAATAATAAATGTTTGTTGCACAAATTTGAGGGTCGGGGTTTTGATTTATGTTGATGCTGCTGCTGCTTTCATTCTGCCCAAACATACTACTCCCTCCACATATCCACAAACATTAATTAATAAAGTAGTAGGGAACCAATTCTACCATGCACCTTTGTTATCCAACATCTTATCGTATGTCACTGTTAAACCAATACAAGTTGCTCTTCCTCACCGGGAGGCTTGGTAGTTGCTCTCCTCTCTTTTTATTGACCCATTTCAATTTTGATCCTTGATTCAATTTGTCTTTCCCACCTAGTATTGTTGTTTACCAAATAAACTATTAATTTCAATTTAATCATTTATGAATTCTTCATTTGGTTTATCAAGGATATTGATCTTTCATGTGATATTTTAAAAAGAAATTGTCTCATTCTTATAGGTTACACTTTTAAAGACTACACTTACACTTTTAAGGAAGTGTAAGTAGTGACTAAAAGAAGTGTAAGTAGAGACTAGAGAAGTGTAATTGTCTCATTCTTGTATGTTACACTTTCAACGACTCCACTTACACTTGTAAAGACTCCACCTACACTTTTAAAGAAGTGTAAGTGGACACTAAAAGAAGTGTGAGTAGAGACTAGAGAAGCGTAATTGTCTCATTCTTGTAGGTTACACTTTTAATGACTCCACTTGCACTTTCAATAATGACTCCATCTACACTTTTAAAGAAGTGTAATTAGAGAATAAAAGAAGGGTAAGTAGCACTACTAAAAACAGCTGAAATAGCGTCGGACAAGTTGCGTCGGATTATAAATCCGACGCAAATGACGTAACTGTGTTGATTTGCGTCGGCTAATCCGATGCAATAACATTGCGTGGGACTAGCCGACGCAATCCGCCTCCATGATACAGGCGCCAATAATTTTGGGTTGGCGCCACTATGTGAAAGGGTTGCGTGGGATTAGCCGACGCAAAGCCGACCCAATAGTGTTGGATTGCGTCGGCTAATCCCACGCAAATGTGTCGAGTCAACACGCCAAGCAAACACCATGTGAAAAGGTTTGCGTGGGATTAGCCGACGCAAAATCGAATACTGCATCTGGTTTGCGTCGGTTAATCCCACGCAAACCTTTTAATATTAAAAAAAAGTAGATCGAGGATGAACCTTTCTATTGACGGTGGAGTTGAGTCAACACGTTTGCGTGGGATTAGCCGACGCAATCCAACCCAATAGAGAAGATTTGCGTCGGCTATTCCCACGCAAACGTGCTGACTCAACTCCATCGTCAATAGAAAGGTTCATCGTCGATGTACTTTTTTTTTTAATATGAAAAGATTTGCGTGGGATTAGCCGACGCAAACCAGACGCAGTATTCAACTTTGCGTCGGCTAATCCCACGCAACAGTGTTGACTCAGTGTTGTTAGTCAACAGAAATATCTGTGTTGCGTGGGATTAGCCGACGCAAAATCGAATACTGCATCTGGTTTGCGTCGGTTAATCCCACGCAAATCTTTTAATATTAAAAAAAAGTAGATCGAGGATGAACCTTTCTACTGACGGTGGAGTTGAGTCAACACGTTTGCGTGGGATTAGCCGACGCAATCCAACCCAATAGAGAAGATTTGCGTCGGCTATTCCCACGCAAATGTGCTGACTCAACTCCATCGTCAATAGAAAGGTTCATCCTCGATGTACTTTTTTTTTTTTAATATGAAAAGATTTGCGTGGGATTAGCCGACGCAAACCAGACGCAGTATTCAACTTTGCGTCGGCTAATCCCACGCAACAGTGTTGACTCAGTGTTGTTAGTCAACAGAAATATATGTGTTGCGTGGGATTAGCCGACGCAAAATTGAATACTGCGTCTGATTTGCGTCGGCTAATCCCACGCAAATCGTTTAATATTAAAAAAAAAAATTAGATCGAGAACGAACAAAACCCCAAACCCGACACCCCAAACTCCTTTCTCTCTCTTGGCGATTCGGCGACGAAGCGACGCACCCCCAACCCGACCAACTTCCGACGAAATTTCGCTCTCCGGCGACTCCCCTTCCTCCGTCGACCACCACCCTTCCCAGATCCGACGACGCCGCCCTACATCGACCCCAAAATCGAATCCTAGGTCGACTCCATCTTTTCCGGCGACTCCCTCCACTTCCGGCGAACCCATACCCGATTCCCTCCCATAAACCCGACGAACCCATACCCGACTCCCTCCCATAAACACGACGAACCTATACCCATACCGGCGAGAAGAACCCGCCCCCACGCCCGACGACTCCTGCCGGCGAACGATCCTCCGGCGCACCCGAATCAGCCCCGAAAAACCCTAACCCGACCCCCAAATCTCAGGTATGATAGTTGTGGATTCATTATTTTGATTAGGTTAATTGTTAATTAATTAGATTAATTGTTAGTTAATTAGATTAATTAGGTTCATTATGTTAGATTAAGTTTTAGTATTAGTTTAATAATTACGGTGATTAGATTGTATGGTGATTATGTATGGATAATTAGTTAATTAGATTGTAGGGTGATTATGTTAATTTGGTTAGTTAGTTTAGTAATTAGGTTAATTAGGTTAATTACTATGTGAATTAGGTTAATTACTATGTGAATTAGGTTAATTAGTATGTGAATTAGGTTAGATTTCGTTTTATTGTTAGACGGTAATTGTAGTATGTGAATTAGGTTAGTTAGTATGTTAATTAGGTATTAATGATTATTGTATTAGGTTAAAAATTGTGTTATTAGATTAGTAGTAGTATGTAGTAGTATAATGAATTAGATTTGTTGAGCTAGATGGGTAGTAGTATTAGTAGTAGATTAATTAGTAGTTTTAGTAGTAGTACATTAGTAGTGCTAGTAGTAGTATTACTAATCTACTACTAATGCTACTACTAATATTACTAATCTAATACTAATATTACTAATACTAATAATCTACTACTAATACTATGTACTACTACTAATATTACTAATCTAATACTAATATTACTAATACTAATAACCTACTACTAATACTATGTACTACTACTAATATTACTAATCTAATACTAATATTACTAATACTAATAACCTACTACTAATACTACTACTAATATTACTAATCTAATACTAATATTACTAATACTAATAACCTACTACTAATACTATGTACTACTAATACTACTACTAATAGTACTAGTCTAATACTAATATTAATAATACTAATAACCTACTACTAATACTATGTACTACTAATACTACTACTAATAACCTACTACTAATACTATGTACTACTAATTTTCTACTACTACTACTAATTTTTTACTACTACCACCAATACTAATTTTCTACTACTACTACTAATTTCCTACTTCTACTTTTACTACTACCACTACTACTAATTTTCTATTACTACTACTAATTTTTTACTACTACCACTAATACTAATTTTCTACTACTACTACTACTACTACTACTACTAATTTCCTACTTCTACTTTTACTACAACCACTACTACTAATTTTGTACTACTACTACTACTAATTTACTACTTGTACTTTTACTACTACTACTACTAATATTCTACTACTACTAATTTCCTACTTCTACTACTACTACTAATTTTCCACTACTACTACTATACTACTAATACTACTAATTTTCTACTACTACTACTACTACTACTAATTTTCCACTACTACTACTATACTACTACTACTACTACTACTGATTTTCCACTACTAGTACTACTATACTACTACTTCTACTAATTTTCTACTACTACTACTACTACTACTACTACTAATTTACTACTTATACTTTTACTACTACTAATTTACTACTTGTACTTTTACTACTACTTCTACTAATTTTCTACTACTACTACTACCACTAATTTTCTATTACTACTACTACTACTACTACTAATTTTCTACTACTACTAATACTAATACTAATACTAATACTAATACTAATACTAATACTAATACTAATCTTCTACTATGTACTTCTGCTACGTATTAATGTTTTGGATTACTGTGTCGAGATGAAGATTAGTACTTGAAGACTATTTTGGTACTTAATGAAATTCCTGCTTTACCCTAAACGAACTGACTCTACAGTTTAACTTTGCGCAAACATATTTTGTAGACGTGATTATGGCAGGTACCAGTGAGATGCTGACGGGAGGCAGCAGCCATGGTGACCACATGGAGGAGGACGTGCCTACGCCTCCTGTCATACATGGTGTGGACGCTGTCCAGGAAGTCGGGGCGACGGTCTACGTTGCCACGCCTGGGAAAGCGTTCCTTTCACGGCAGAAAGTGAGGGAAGCTACTTGGTGAGTTTTAGTTGTTGTAACCAGTTCTTTTCTAAATTTTCACTCATTTATTTGCTTCACATTATCATAATTGACTTGTGTAGGTGTGACGACAAGAAGTACTCGGATTTTTTGCGGGATGCCGTAGTCATGACGTATGCGTCCACGCCTGGCGCCTACCGTAGCTGGACGGAGGCACCACCCGAAGCTCGGGATGCGATGTATATGCACTTCGCGGTAATTACCTCGTCTGTGTTTCTAAGGTTTTCGTTGCACGATTTATACATTCAATTGTCGCTAACGAATCTTTTTTTTTGACAAACAGAGGAGAATGCGTATAGACCTGGGGTACGACCTCAGGTCGGATTTTGAGACTCGGATAAAGAAGAAGATAACCGACCTCTTCCAGCGAGCTGTCCCGAGGGTCGACAAGGCGGACTGGATTCCGCAAGAGAAGTGGGAGATATTGAAGAAGAACGCTGCCGACCCAGCTTTCAAGAAGAAATCGGCGATTAAGTCGTCGAACAGGAGAGGTGGGCAGGTGGACGGGGTGGCGAAACCCACCAGCTGCCTCGGAAGTAGGATTGCAGCAACAGCCTTTGCAGCGTTGGTAAGTGCTTATAAAACAAGTAAAAAGTTTGAGTATAATTCAATATATACTATTGGTAAATAAATGCTGAAAGTTTTAACACTGTTATATGAAGGGCCCAACTGCAACCCCGGTCGATCTCTTGGAGAAGACGAAGAAGGGGAAAGACGGGAAGTGGATAGACCCTAGAGGACCGGAGATCGTGGTGAGTAGTAGTAATGTTTTTAAAAAATATACTAGGCATGAAAATTACCACGTGATAGTATGTGTTCTAAAAGTTATAACACTGTTTCATGTTGTTGTTTCAGGAGAACTACCAGAAAGCGGTGGAGGAGGCACGGGCCTCTGATCAGGCACCCAACACGCTGAAGATCTTCCACGATGTGACGGGTGGCTATAACCAGAAGGGACGGTTCTGGGGGATAGGGAATGCGGCGAAACAGCTCTTTCGCCCATGCTTGAACCGAGGTAAGGAGGTATCTGCGGACACGTACCTCCCTACCGCCACCTCGCAGGAACGCACACTCAACGAGCGTATGGAAGATAAATTCCAAAGACAAGAAGAGCGTCTGAAGACGTTGGAGAAGAGGTGCGAAGAACAGGACGAGTTTATTCAGTTCATGAGGGAACGGTTCACCATGGGGAACGAGGGATGCAGTGGAGGGCCACGCATGACTAGGCGCGACGATGACGACAACAACGATGGTCATCCCTTCGTATCGGAGCACATCGAGTCCCTTTCTTAGGTAGTTCAGCTCCCTTATGTTACTTGTTTACACTTTGGTTACATTGTGTGTATATATATTTTACCAACTCCTAGCGCTGGTTGTCTTGTTTACACTCTGGTTGAATTCTGAACCTAGAAACGGTTGTCTTTGTAATATTTTCATTTTCTATAACATTACATTAGTTTATGTTTGTGTCGTTTTGTGGAGATTTGTGAAGAAGAGAGCTTTGGTTGGAGTTATTGATGGATTTTGGTTTAGGATGTGCTGCTGTGGTTTGTTGTAGGAGTGGGTTGTTTATTTGCAGGTTGTTTTATTTCGCGCGTATGGGGAGCTGAAAACAAAGAAACGATTTTTTTTGTTAATAGGCTTTGCGTGGGATTAGCCGACGCAAAGTCAACGTTTTTGTTGACTTTGCGTCGGCTAATCCCACGCAAAGCCCTATAGTCAAATGTCAGTCAATGGCTTTGCGTGGGATTAGCCGACGCAAAGTCAACGTTTTTGTTGACTTTGCGTCGGCTAATCCCACGCAAAGCCGTTGACTGAAATCTGACTTAGGGACTTTGCGTGGGATTAGCCGACGCAAAGTCAACGTTTTCGTTGACCTTGCGTCGGCTAATCCCACGCAAAGTCCCTAAGTCAGATTTCAGTCAACGGCTTTGCGTGGGATTAGCCGACGCAAAGTCAACAAAAACGTTGACTTTGCGTCGGCTAATCCCACGCAAAGTCCCGTTGACTGACATTTGACCTCCATGTGTTCGTATCGGAGGAGCCGACGCAAATCATCTGCGTCGGATTAACCGATGCAAAAAAAAAAAATTGCGTCAAAATATTACGGCGGTCGTTTGCATCGGCTAATCCGACGCAATTTGCATTTTGCGTCGGATATTGCCATTTTGCGTCGGATTTGTCCGACGAAATTCGGGCTTGATTTTTGTAGTGTAGAGACTAGATAAGTGTAATTGTCTCATTCTTGTAGGTTACACTTCCAACGACTCAACTTACACTTTTAAAGAGTCCAAGTACACTTTTAAAAACTCCACTTACACTCTTAAGGAAGTGTAGGTAGAGACTAAAAGAAGTGTAAGTAGAGTCTAGATAAATGTAAGTAGAGTCTAGATAAGTGTAATTGTCTTATTTTTGTAGGTTACACTTTCAATGACTCAACTTACACTTGTAAAGACTTCACCTACACTTTTAAAGAAGTGTAAGTAGAGACTACAAGAAGTGTAGGTAGAGACTAGAGAAGTGTAAGCAGATGTACATGTTGAAGTAAATAAGTGTATCAAAAGTGTAATTAATCATTCTTGATTTGATTATTCAGATGCTCGTGACACACTTTGTACAACGACTGTTCCAGGTACAATACTTTCGTTATTGATTCTTCGTTTTGTTTGTGTCGAGTCATATGAAAAGTTCGTTGTTAATTCTTGTTACTTTTTCTCGGCCACAAAGTTGAACAAGGAGTACGTAAGAGGATACAAACATGTAGGGGCATCTTTGGAGGATTTCAAGAACTGTTCAAGGGATGTGAAGAAGTTTATCAAGGAGTATCATGCTCAAATGCTACTCAAGAATATCATGCAAAAAAAGGCTATGTGTCCTACATTGTGTTGATATAAAGATGTTGGATGACATAAATGTGTCATTGTTGACATATTTTGCAGCTACATCATGAAGCATGGGTGAGAGTCTAGTTGTTAGCATCATTACACTCGCTATATATGCATTCAATGATCAGTATCATGCCAAACCTAGCTCGGATACCTCTATTGCTTACCATCTCACATCTACCAAATTCCACAAGTGTAGTGATTTTTTTGAAGCGGTAAATAGGCACATATGCAGAACAAGCATAGACGCATCGTGTATTCATTCATATGATGTACCAAATTATACAAACTGTGAATTCCAAATTCGGTGATGACGACATAAAACTGTTGGATGTTGTTTCGAAGCTTGGATTGAGTTTGTAGTAAATGCTTAATTATTTTTATGCCAATGTGTACATGCTTTGTAATGTAAGTAAGCCATGAGACTTTTATTATAGTTATAGAGATTATTATGTTTTATTGTGATAAACTCCTTATCCCCAAAAAGTAAACAGTTGTACTCCGTATGAAGCTTGTCGACCATGATGAACTCTTCGCTCCAAATAAATTACATGAACATATAATTAACAACATATGTAGTCATACTAAACAAAATTAGTCCATTTTATTAATAACCGATTTTCGGTGAGAATTTTCAATTCAAAGCATTGAGGCAAAATTACAAAAGATGCAAATTCTGCAATTACAAAGATGGAGCTGTTGTTTCTATGCAAAAGATGTACTCTCATCAAATATTCAAGTTTATAAAGATGGAACTGTAGTTCCATGTTAGACAGTTCGACTTCATCCTTTTCTTAAGTCCATGTCTCACCATAGTCTTTCTTCCAGTTGCTATTAATAAACTTCATAAGATGTTTGGGTGTATCCTTGTCTTCAAAAAATGTTCTTCATTTGTTAAAATTGGAAAATCAACATCACGAACAACGACATTACCATCAACTTTATCATCTCCTTATCTTTTTTTACTTGGAATAGCGAGCACGTTTGTCATATCTGGCAAAATAAGTGTAATTATGAAAAGGCTAATGAAGAAGGGTGCGTATACACACATACACTCACACATGGTTCTTCAAAAATGGCAGATAGAAAACAAATATTGAAGTTCTTATTACACACACTCTCACATGGGAAACTCATAAACGGTTTCTAAGTTGACCACATTGATAACGTACTAGAACTTAGAAATTATTCGTCAAAATTATACGGATTTAGATCAGTAAATTGGAGTTTAGAATAATAATGAATAAGTGTTTCTAGACGGTGAAAAAGTGTATAGTAGACAATGAAGAAGTGTAAGTGGATGATTATGTAATAACTTTTAGAATAATAACGAAGAAAGTGTAACTAGATTACTAGACGGTGAAAACATGTAAATAGATGGTAAAGAAATGTAATTGTAAAATTATATACTAAATTTTAGAATAATAGTTTGTGACATCGTGGTGCTATATGATCGAATTCAATCACAGATGAAATGAGAGTAGAAGCAGGGAAAGCTAAACCAAAACACAATAGAGGGACGACAAAATGCAACATCGAATATGAATATCAACAACAACGATAACAATGGCAGTAGGTGCGAACAGAAAACAGAAGGAGGCGATGCACTAAGCAGCAATATGCAAAAATCAAAAGGAAACAACATCAAGAACAATAGCAGATGTGCACGACAATACCCAGACGACAACATCAATGATGGAAGAATAGAGAGAGTAAACAAGGGTTAAAATAACAGTAGGGGACACGAAAATAGCAACTATAGCAAAGACGGAAATCAGAATTTCCGTGAAGGAGATGATGAAGCAACAAACGTAGCAACAACAATGTATGATAGACAACAACGACAACAATAGTTAAATCGAATTAGTTCTATTGAAAATGGATGAAATTTAAAATCTAAATCGATGAAATTAAATCGATTGACACAACCGCAGCAGCAATAGGGAGCACTAGCTAATCATTGAATTAAATCGAACAAACTAACCCTAAATAGATGAAATTTAAAACTTACCAGGGTTCATATTGATGGATAGAAGAATAGTTGATGGAAGAATTGATGAATTAAGGAATAGAAGAATCAGATTATATATCTGTTTGTAGAATTCATGATCTCGGTTGATTGATCGCATATTGGGGATGAAGAACAATGAACAGTGGAAATTAATAAATTAGGAATGATCGCAATAGATTTTTGATGAGCAGTGTAGTTCAGTAATAGTAGAGCGTTTTTTTTTCTATTATATAGTTCGGACGGTTCGTACCGAACATGTGGTTCGGACGGGATCCTAATTCTATATATATATATATATATATATATATATATATATATATATATATATATATATATATATATATATATATATATAGGATCCTTTGAGGCAGCTCAACTAGCCGCACCCATTGAGGCACAATCTCAACTATTAGATTAAAATCAAATTAAAGGCTAAGATTAAAACAAAACCTCATGCATAAAAAAAATTTCCCCAAATTTTTTTCCCAGGGAAAAAGTCGATATTTTTTGGGAATTTTTTTTTTTTCCGGAAAAAAAAAAATTTCGGAATATTTTTTTCCAAAAAAAAAAAAAATCTTCGAAAATAAAAAATCCGAAAATTTTTTTCCAGAAAAAAAAAAAGTTTCCTAAAAAAAAAAACCGAATTTAAAATAAAATTGGTGTATATAAAAACAATTTCAGTGTACATAATAACTGTTTTAAGGTATATAACAATTCTATTATATCAAATAATTAAGTACATATGCCAATTATTTCAGTGTATATATGTTGATTAATTGGTGTACATAGTAACTATTTGAGTGTATATAATAATAACTATTTTACTGTATATATATTTAGTTCTTAAGTGTATATATATATATATATATATATATATATATATATATATATATATATATATATATATATATATATATATATATATATATATATATATATATATATATATATATATATATATATATATATATATATATGTAGTGAGTTTAATAGCGTATATAATGAGTTTTTTTAGTGTATATAACAGTTATTTTGATGTATGTTCCATTGTTGATTAACTGATGTACATATTAATTATTTGGGTGTATATAACAATTATTTTATTGTATATATTGAGTTCTTAAGTGTATATATGCAGTGAGTTGAATAGCGTATATAATGAGTTTTTTTTAGTGTATATAACCGTTATTTTGATGTTTGTTCCATTGTTGATTAATTGGTGTACATAATAACTATTTGAGTGTATATAACATTTTTTTATTTAAGTGTATATAACATTTTTTTTACTGTATATATTGAGTTCTTAAGTGTGTGTATATATAGTGAGTTTAATAACGTATATAATGAATTTTTTTAGTGTATATAACACTTATTTGGATGTATGTCCCATCTTAATCTAATGGTCTAGATTGTGCCTCAATGGGTGTAAGGAGTTACCCTGCCTCACCGGAACCCACCTATATATATATATAATATAGAGAGAGAGAGAGATCAAATAAGTTCGCCCACCATATGTAATTAAATCTATATTAAAGTTACATATAACATACGATAAAGTTGCATTTTTTCAGAATTTATATGTAACTATAACATTCAGCTCTGTTAACACTTCAAGTGATAAAGTGCAACTTTATCACTTATCTCGTGTAACTTTAAGCACTTTTTGTGTAACTTTAATTTAACACTGAAACTTATGAACTTAAAAAAATTCTTGTCCTTATGTGAACTTATCTTATATAGAGCAAGGATTAAGTAAGTCATTCTCTATACATTGAGTCCTTGAGTCCAATCTTGGACCATTGATGCGGTGGAAGATGAATGATTGTGATTGTTTGAGGTGAAAAAAAGGAATAACAGTAAATATAATAAATCAAATCAAATCTCCTTAATTATCTCTACCAAATAATTATTTCTCTCTCATCAAATTCTCTCTCACGTTACCCAACATCCTGCCATCATCACACAACCCCAACATCTTCATAATTAATTAAAATTCTTCAAAATTTAAATCCCTTCCTCTTCCTCGCAAGCATACACCGTCCTCATCCTCTTCCTCTTCATAATCTTCAATCTTCCTCACAAGCATACACCGTTCTCTTCAAAAATTATTGCAGTCATATTCTCCACAACTTAATCTTGAGTATGTGGAAGCGAGATAAAAAATCATTGATGGTCCCAAGACCAAGCCATCCAAGGGTAAAAAAATAATGTTTCTAATGAATTATGTCATCCTTTTGTAATTTTGAATATTGCTTTGCATTGTTTTGACATCTTATCCTAGCATGTTAGTCAGCTGTCAATGAATGATACTGTTTATCTCCATTGGTATTTTGATTATCACTAATGGAACAACGCTGTTATACTCTGTTACTCTAACTCAGTGTACCTATTACACTAAGGAACGAGTGGTGTTACTATGAGGGTGAATGATGTTAACCCACGTTACAAATTTGGTCTCATAATCAGAGTGTTACACCGACGCATTGTAGCTGTTACTTTAAGGAATAAATGATGTTACTCTAAGTAATGAATGATGTTATCTTCATAATGATCTTTAAACAACGTTGGTATCATCTGTTATCAACAAGGCCTTCATTCGTTAAAGAAGGCTGTTAACCTGCCTTACAAAGTTGGTTTCATAATCAGGGATTGAGGTTTTTACCCTAGCCAAAAATATTGTGTTACCCTGACTCATTGTAGCTGTTACTTTAACGAACAAATGATGTTACTATAAGCAATGAGTGGGGTTAATCTAAGAATGAATGGTAAACAACGCTGTTATCCTCAGTTACTTTGATGCATTATATCTGTTACTCTATGGAACGAATGATGTTACTCCAATACATCCGAAATGTTACTCTAACAAACAACACATGTATTAAATATAGAGTTATTCTTGTAAAAAAAGTGTAAAAAAAGTGTTAAAAATCTGTTATTCTTGTAAACAAAAAAAACAACTTCTCAAATGACCAAAAACACAAGTATGCTCAGAACACTTGTTCCTCTTCCTCCTCTTCTTCAGAGTCTTCTTCAATTTCCTCCTCTTCGTCTTCTTCATTTACTTCACCCTCCTTGTCCTCATCTTCTTCATTTACTTCACCATTCCTGTGCATTCGCGTCTTTGCCAATTCTACCTGCAAAAAATTAAACAACGTTACGCCCATGCAATGCATGTGTTACTTCAATTCCTAAAGTGAGTTACTCTAACTCGTATAGTAAATTACCTTAACATCATTGGCCAAAACATTTTTTCAACGTTGAGTGTGTGTTACTCTAATTACAAATTGGTGTTACTGTAACTCAGAAAGTATGTTACTTCAAGATCGTGTTTGCTTTAATAGAAAACAAACAATAGTATCATTGAAGATTATGAAAAACCTAAATTATAAACATAACAATCTAGAATCTATACTAACACGAGAGCAATGAATCATTGATATGAATCTATGATGAATGAAATGAATACCTGAAAGCAATATCAAAAACTCACCATTATCGTCCTCATAAATTGACAAATAAATTGTAAGCAATATCAAAACTCACCATTGTTGTAATCTACGATTTGCTTATCAACAGTTGATGAAGATGTCGCGATCATTGAATCCATAGAATGGGATGTCGAGCACAGATTGATGGGAAGCATTTTTTTAGGTTTGATTATGATGAACGTGGTAATGTGAATAAATGAATGAACATGATGTTATTGTTTCCTATAATTATGAGAGTTATTTTAGGAAGCAGTATCTCCTTTTTTTTTTTAAAATGCAAATCATTATGATGAATCTTGTCCATCCATCCATCTCCCAATCAATGGATTGGATTGGGACCTCTCTCTCTCTCTCTCTCTCTCTCTCTCTCTATATATATATATATATATATATATATATATATATATATATATATATATATATATATATATATATATATATATATATATATATATACTCCCTTCCATCCATTCAATTCTTTACATAAGTTCTCCATTTTTCCTCAAAATTGGGTCCCCTTCAACTATGGGCCCTAGGCCGTCGCCCATCCTAAACACCCCTCTGGGTCGGGCCTGTTTAAGACTTAGGAGACGAGTTAATAGTAAGATTAGAACCCGAAGGTAGTGACGGACCCAGGGGTGCGCACCGCACCCCACGTGCGCACCCCTGGTTTTTTATTTTATGAAACACTCCGTAATAATGAAGTGTATAAGACAAATAATAGACGTCGATGAGTATGCGCATTTAACATGGTAGTGGTGTAGTGGTATAGGCTTAACATTTGAGGCAAAGTGTAAGGGGTTCGATCCTCTATGTTGATATTAAATATTTTTTTTAGTTTCCTCCCTCTTGAGCTTGTTGCCACATTCCAATTTTTTAAAAGTTGTTGCTGAATACTACTCGTACTGCATATTTTTCAAACTCATTGTTTTCTTTTAAAATTTCTTCTCCGTTTCTTTTTTACTCGTACTAATTTAAATCTTACGAGTAAGTTATTTGTCAAAGTTCAATATTTCAAATGTGCATGTTGATACAAATAAATTTAAATTCTACTCCGTATTTCATATATTCAATCTATGGGCTAATAATTCTTTTGTCGTAAATTCAATTTATATCCGAAAATTTTAATTTCAAAATTTATCAAATATTATCATTCTAGAAACTTTATTTCATAATTGTTACCATATTGTACGAATACTTCCAGTTTTTTCGTTTCCCACTTTTATTGATATATTTCATTGAAATAAGAAAAAAATCGAAAGATTAAGGGAGTCTATTAAAAAATCGTGCACCCCCAGATCGAAAAATCTGGGTCCGCCACTACCCGAAGGTTCCTCTTTTTTTCAGGTAAGGGTCTAAACTATTGAACTTTACGGTAAAGGGTCTCAAAACTAACACCGTTAACTTTTTGATGTTAAGTGTAGTTTACTACGGAGTACTCCCTAAAAAATGGAGGTGCTGTTGCGGCGGAAATATCCGCCGCAAAACGTGGAAATCCGACGCAAAATGACGCTCGTGTCGAAATAGCTGACGTGTAATGTCCCCCGTTAAAATTCGACGCAAAAGAGGGCATGTGCGTCGGCTATTCCGACGCAAGAAAGTATGCGGCGGACATTGTAGACACCCAGATTTGGACCTACTGGCTGCAGGAGTGCCCAACAAACACCCGATGACGATCGGACAGCAACGCGCCACGGGTTCGCGATGTTTTAGAATGTTTTTCTACAGAACGGATCAAATAGCTACTCGGAAAAATTAAAGTTAACATCATGGAAGCCTTAGTCTTGTCATTACGGCCGCATAGACACTAATTAGAGTCAATTCTGACACCGGGACCCCGAATCGGTCCTGAAACACGAATCGAGCTAGTCAGCACCGCGCCAAGCGAACCGGGAGACACGCGCCCGAGGCCCGCTAAGGCACAACGGCGCTAGGTCAAACTGGGAGAGACTTAATCCCCAAGGATCGTATCATACGCTCATCCCTTTGTTTTGGAAAGTATCAAAACCGTATCTTCAAAATCCCAAGCGCCTCACCTGTCGCGCCTTAGTGTAACACCCGCTATTTTCCAAACGTTTTTATATTTTCTGTTATGACGTCGTCATAACTCTATCTCGTTTCCACCTTCTATTTCATCATTTTTCCAAGCCTGATTTTTATTTTCGAGTCAAATAATATTTATTTTTATTTTAAAAGATTTAATTGTTTTAAACCTATTTATTTGATTTTCATTGTGAACTATTTATTTTTGCACGTGGAGTTCTATTTTTCTACGAACTAACATTCTAAGCTTGGAATTGAGTTATTTATTTTTCCTAAAAATATCAAAACACGTTTATATGATATTTTCAACTAAGAAATATTTTTATTTAAGAATATTTGACCTTTAATGATTTTATTACGAAATTTTGTAAATAATTATTTTCCAACGCGCGGTTTACTCAAACTGCTTTGAAATGTCTTCAATAATTTTAGAGTAAATTAGAAATTACTCCCTTCAAAGATGCGTTTATTAAAATTTACTCCCTTATAATTTTTTTTTTTGATATTTTACATCCAAAAAGAAGTAAAACTTTAAATTTTACTTGCAAATCACTATTCCGACGAGTTAATGCGATGCGTTTGAATTATTTTGCTTGGTTCCTATTTTTTATACCGAAAGTGCCCCTTTCTTCTTCCTACCCTTCTTTCCCCTTCCCTTGTGCTATTATTTAGTCTGCAGACTTGTAAAAAAAAAGTCTTCACTATTGACTGATGAATGGATGCTCGAGTTTTGGGTTTGGTGATTTTCAATTTGGGAATTTAGGATTCTCCTTGAATTGCGACTGAAAAAGTTGGAAAAGTCGAAATGAGGATGAGGTGGGGTGCGGGAGGGGCGTACTATTAATGAAGGGCATTTCGGTCAGTAAAATCATAAACTCATCGGAATAGTGATTTGCAAGTAAATTTTGAAGTTTTGCATCTTTTTGGGTGTAAAATATTAAAAAAAAAATCATAAGGGAGTAAATTTTAATAAACGCATCTTTGAAGGGAGTAATTTCTAATTTACTCATAATTTTACGATTCATCTTTTTATCAACTTAGAAATTATTTGGGACATTTTCCCCATGTTTTGGACCGTGACACACCCATGTCACATTTTTAAGCAACAACTTTTTATACATTTTATTTTACAAATAAATTAAGCCTTAGATATTTTATTTCTTCTTATTTATTGTGATGAATTGACCAAACTCTTCATACTCCACATTCACCTCATTTGGCTGGTTCCCCTTGTGTATATGGCCTTGGTTTTATCAACTTTAATAGGCTATACATTCATGCTACAAACCCTTCACATTTTTATTCATTCATACACCAAATTAATCAAGGCAAAACTCTCCCTTTCCTTCTCCATTTGTCACTTCTGAACAACAGCCAAATGCAGCATTTTTGTCTCAAAATTGAGTCATAATCATCTCGTTTTCATCGTTAAATAATTCGTTATTCCGATCCTTTCGTTAAGGTAATAATCGATGTTGTTTTCGATCGTTATTCAACGTGATTATTTCCTAGTTTTCTTATGTTATTTTTCTACCATACTTTTCGCGTGTCATAGGATTTGTGGACGATCTCGAAGCCGACGAATATATTATCTATTCAGATTTGGATTAGAGGTAACGTCGGTGTTACTCGGTATTGCATGATTTTATTTGTGTAATCGCATGTATATTTTTATATTTTATTTTTGACAATATATGTATGTCATATAATCTGAAAAAATTTTAAAAGTTGAAAATTTGCATGTTTCGGTGTTTTTATCGGTTTTACGAGATTAACGATTAAATTGTCATATTAATTTGTAAAATCGTAATATTCGGCCTAAACTTCTAATGTATGATTATATTATATAAAAATGAGTTTTTTTGATGAATTTTGATAATTTCGTATTTTTCTGATATTTTACGTACCGATTATTGAATTATTACCGTTTACGGACAAAAACGATTAAAAGCCGATTTTTAGTTCTAGCACTTAAACATTTTATCTTAATCTGAAATTTTGCGTGGATGATCTTTATAATGAAAAAGAATTTGCTGAAGTTTCTCATAATTTTTCGGAATTGTTAAGTGGGTGAATTAATTAATCACTTTAAATCATCGTTATCTTTAAAACCGTGTTTGTCGTTTCAATTTCCGATTTCTGGTGTTTATTTTAAATCTGGAAAAAAATGTGTTTCTGATGGTTTCATGATAAAATGTATTTTTTTTTTTTATGATTTTAGTGCTTTAATAAATTATTAGGAACGACAAGTTTTTTTAGAATAGTTAAGTGTGGAAACGGGTTTTAAAAGACGGTTTTAATGGCATTTGTGAAATCTGAAATTTTGGAAATCTGGAAAAATGCTTAGTTTCTGGAAAATGATGATTTTTAAGTTTAATAATAATTTTTGGATATTAACACTTAAATCGTTTTGTAATTACTAGTTTTTATTAATCGTTATTGTCGAGATTAGACAATTAACGAGAAAACCCTTTAAAAACCGAGTTTAAAGATTCTGGAAAAATTATTTTCCTGGAAAGAATGTCCAAAATTATATTTTAGCTATTTTACGTAATTTTTGTGCTATTTATCGTAGTCTTTAATTAATAGTATTGGTTTTGAACAAAATTACGGTTTATCGTTAAAATGCTCCGTTTCACCAAAATGAATTGTTTTTCCATTAATTTTGAAAATACTTGAATCTGATATTTTGAGAGTTAAATCACCCCTTATCATATCCTAAATTTTTTTAATGATTTAAACTAAATAAAAGACGTTAAAAGATTTATTTTTACATTTGCCGTAAAATTCTATTTATGTTCGTATTGTCGAAACCAATAACAATTAGGGAATTTTAGTTTTTTAAATTTTGGAAACACACTAATTAGTAGTACTAAAGTGTTTAAGATATTTTTAATTATTTTATAAATACTTGTACGGTTTTTCAATAATTTCATAAACTAAAATGTTTTCACTTTAACAACTAATATCGTTAAGGCTGAAAGTATTAGTTTTATAAATCTATATCGTTTACAAAAAAATGTTGTGTTACTATGAACTAATATTTTCGATATTTTGATATGATGCTATTTTTAGTAAAGTTTCTAAAAATAGAAGTTTCGTAAAATAGAAAGTTTCCTCTTTAAAAATATAATGGTTACTCCTTTTGTTCTCTTATTATTATAATGATTATATCTTTTGAATATCGATAATGTCTTTGTTTTGGAATTATGGAATAAGGACAAGTGTGAGGCCGGTTAGAGTAATATATTCTGGGGTTTACATTTTTGCCATCAACTATAAGGCTGGTGTGTGTTTATGGGACACACTGGTTGTTGAACCGAGCATATATGGTGTTCGGGAGTGTGTGTTTATTTTCTTAAGCTCGTGCCTCGCAGTGTAAGACGTCGTCGGGTTGAACTTAGTATTTATGGTGCTCGGGAGGGGTGTACATATCATCTTAAACTAGGGTCACGCATTTATAAGTCGCCGCCCTATTATGGTTGAGTAGCCTAGTTAGAGATCGAGGTTTGATTTGTTTGAACTAATTTCCCAAAGTTAGGTTTAGTATTCTCGTAGTCAAAGTCTAGCCGTCTACACTAATCATATCCATAACGCCATTTTGAATATTTTATTATTATCGGTATAATTTGGTTTTGCAGGTTGGTAAATGTTTTCTGTTTTCTCCGGACAACTAATTTTTTATTATATTGTTTAGATACGTGAAGTTTTTATTGAAAGCTTATTTTTATTATAATGTTTTACTGCATGTTTTCCGTTTTTACTATATTTCTATAATAGTAATTATAGTTTTAAAATCCTGTTATACGGCTGGGAGAACGTTGACGTTGCTCCCCACTGATTGTGGTTGTTATGTTTTTGTAACATGGCAGGTATATGTGTTTCCCTTCGGGTGGGCTAGCGAGCAGTTGTGGATCCTGCTTGTTTTAATAATATCACTGTATTATTATGGATTGTTAAAACTCATTTTATGGATTTTATTTTATTTTTTATTTTGTAGCCATTTTTATTTTATGGATTACGTATTGACTTACCGTTTTTATTTAATCAAGACATAGTTACAGTGTGTTATAATCTCACTTCTACAATGTTTCCGCCACTATATTGCGTTAGAATTTCTAGGGGATTATAGTTGGTATCAGAGCATCACTGCTCCCAACGCTTACACCTGAAATTAAGGAAAATACCAGTAAATTATTTAAACAGTAAATAAAAATATTATTAGAGATGGGTAGAAACAAGGACTTATTTGATTAGCCTTCCTGTTTCTGAAATTCAATTATTAGCATTGAATATTTGTTTTATATGTCAAAGAAGATGATGAGTGGACAAGATATTGACGTGATGCTGCTCTAAATTGGGACGAGAGCTACATAGCACTCTCAACGCCTGCTGACTCGAGTGGACAACTTGGTGCTCTAAGAAAGATACAAATGGTGACTTTCCAGCCCCAATTCTGTTTTCTCAAGCTACAGGCCAGAAGGTCAAGAGTAGATCCCAGTCCATCACGGTGCAGCAGACTCAGATGTGAAATCACTTTGGATCTAGATGGAGCGACTCAATACTAGTGTGCTTGTTCCTCTACTCGAAGTTTAAGAAATCCAACGAGTTCCCCAATGAACTCTGCAGGCCCGAAGATTCTTCTCTGGTTCGTGATCTGAAGTATCTAGGATCATTGATTCTTTTCTTTCATCTTCCACCCTCTGCTGTTTCCAATTCTTCTCTTATATTCTCATCTTCATTTTTATGGTAAGTCCTTGTTCTATTCTTCTACTTTACCATCTTCCCTTTTGAGATTCTTTGGTTAGACCGAATTCTGTCTTAGTGAACCTTTTTGGAAGTTATATGTCGGAGATTTAGTTAACTCCTTATTACTAATGGTTTGACGATTGTGAGTTGTGCCCTGTTATCTAATCTAGTGAGCTTTTGAGGAATTGATTTGAATGGTATTAGTTGATTAATGGAATTAGGATTGTACCATAGAGATTGCTCAAGCTTGGGTCCAGAATTACTTGATCGTAGAGAGGACTAAGAGTTGAGTAAATTTTTGGATAATGAGAATTATATCATATTTTGATGGATACCTAATACCCAACATAAAACCTAATCAGGTGTAAATAATAATATTACTTGAGATTCCTAACTGATGTTAACTTAATGGACTAAATCGTGGAATTTTGGGATCATGAATCACTGTTTAAGATGTTAGCCTGAGTGTTGTGGTACCATTTCAGGGTCCTTGTTATTGTTTAATAAATTTTGATTGACATAGATTAAACCATGTTTCTTATGGATAATTTCGTGGATCGTTGATGTAAGGTTGTAACCTACAAACTTAGGAGTTGAATGACCTAAATTTTGGATAGATCATTGTTAACCTTGAAGGAGAGAAACATATTGCACAATTAAATGTTAGATTTATCGCGTTGATTTGAGGAATACTTAATGCCTATAATCTTAATGGATTTACCGTTCAGTACCCTTAGACGAACGAGATTGTGGTTTCGTTGAGTTAATAAATATTTTAGTGGTTTCGCTGTTATGATATGAAATTTGATGGAATTCTCAGAAACCTTAGCCGAATGACGTCTTTGGAAATGTGAGTATTTGTCGTTACATGTCAGGCTAAGTGTGTTTAAGGTTTGGCGTACTTTCCTAACCTCTGTCTATTGATGCTGTTAAGAATATGTTGATGATCATTTTTGAAGTTTTCGTGTCCGAACCTTGTTAATTGGTGGATTTTATTTAGTGTTCCTTACTTGAGAAATTTGAGGTATACCTCGAGTTCAGAGTTTGAGCTTTGAGTTTATGAGCCTTAGTGATTACGAGTTTGAGTATGATGACCATTGAAATCTTAATTAATGGATTAGTCTAAATCATTTGCGGATTCTTACCATACTAGTTGAAAGATTAAATAAGTATGTGAGACTTAAATTTGGAGGCTATGCCAGTTGATAATTTTGGAGGTTGTAGATTCAGTAGGACCACCCTGTACCGATATTGAACTTAGCGTTAGTTGATGGGCTGATTAGGAACCTGTGTATGTGAGAGTCGTGCTAGGAATCTTGAGATGATTAATTTCTTCTATAATCCTTGAGAGCTCTTTTTGACTCTCAACTCCGTCTTCCTTTCTGCTTCTCTTGAATTCTGTTACCGCATCTGCTGCTAATCCCTTTGAGCTTTATCGATTTTTAAAGCTCTTATCTTAATTTATTGTTTATCCTTGTTCAATTTATCCGTTAACCATTTTTCGAACTCCCTATTTTATAAAATTTTGACTAGTTTTAAAAAAAATGGATTATCGTAAAATTTTAACATTTTGAATTATAATTTCTAACAGTGAAATTGTCCGTTTTGTAAAAAGTTTGATTAACTTAAACTTTTCGGATATCGTGAAATTTTACATTTTTGAATTTTAATTTAAGAACTTTATACTTCACTTTTATTTTATCTTTGGTTGATATTTATATTTAGTTTTGTTTCAAAATGCTTTAATAATTTATTTTAAAGTATTTCGAAATTATTTCAACTTTTGATTTTCAAGCAATTGGAATTATATGAAGACTTTCACATTTCCAAATACTTCAATTTCTATAGAATTATTATTAAAGCGTTTTAACATTGTCGAAATTATTTTGTATGTTCAAGTTTGATAACATTTTTGAAAACTTTCATAATTACTTTGATAACATTTTCGAACTTCTAACGTTTTGAAATTAGTTTTCGTTTTATCGTCGGTGGACTTTTGAATTTGTTATTGAAAATGTTTGACGACTGGTTCGATTTTTACTAACTACAAAATTTGATTTCTCCAAACTAAATTTTGTTTCATCAGAAAAAGAAATATTATCGAATTTCTTAATCAAATTGTTTTACTTTTATTTTGAAAATATTTTGGTTACCCTATTTCCTTCAAGCTCGTTACAAATGCTATTTAGCGTCGTTATTTTATCAAATAACTTTACTTTACGATTTCACTAATTAAAAGATTTTAAATTCTGGGTAGCTTAGTCAAATTTCTCTTGGAATAAATATTTGCATTTGATTTCGTATCACTTTAAAAGTTGTAAAATTTTCTTTTACAACAAAATTATATGCGAGATTTGTATCCTCATCTTTTCGAGTAAGATGATCTTGATTTCTTTCAGCTTATCCTTGGTTTCGAGGACGAAACTTTCTTTTAGTGGGGAGGATTGTAACACCCGCTATTTTCCAAATGCTTTTATATTTTTTGTTATAAAGTCGTCAGAACTCTATCACGTTTCGGCCTTCTATTTCATCATTTTTCCAAGCCTTATTTTTATTTTCGAGTCAAATAATATTTATTTTTATTTTAAAATATTTAATTCTCGAGTCAAACAATATTGTAAACTATTTATTTTTGCGCGTGGAGTTATATTTTTCTACGAACTAACGTCTTAAGCTTGGAATTGAGTTACTTATTTTTCCTAAAAATATCAAAACACGTTCATAAGATATTTCCAAATAAGAAATATTTTTATTTAAGAATATTTGACCTTTAATGATTTTATTACGAAATTTCGTAAATAATTATTTTCCAACGCGTAGTTTACTCAAACTGCTTTGAAATACCTTTAATAATTTACGATTCATCTTTTTATCAACTTAGCTTGGAAATTATTTGGGACATTTTCCCCATGTTTTGGACCGTGACACACCCATGTCACATTTTTACGCTACAACTTTTTATACATTTTATTTTACAAATAAATTAAGCCTTAGATATTTTATTTCTTCTTATTATTGTGATGAATTGACCAAACTCTTCATACTCCACATTCACCTCATTTGGATGGTTCCCCTTGAGTAGATTGCCTTGTTTTTATCAACTTTAATAGGCTATACATTCATGCTACAAACCCTTCACATTTTTATTCATTCATACACCAAATTAATCAAGGCAAAACTCTCCCTTTCCTTCTTCATTTGCCACTTCCGAACAGCAGCCAAGTGCAGCATTTTTTCTCAAAATCGAGTCATAATCATCTCATTTTCATCGTCAAATAATTCGTTATTCCGATCCTTTCGTTAAGGTAATAATCGATGTTGTTTTCGATCGTTATTCACCGTGATTTTTTCCTAGTTTTCTTATGGTATTTTTCTACCATACTTTTCGTGTGTCATAGGATTTGTGGACGATCTCGAAGCCGATGAATATATTATCGATTCAGATTTGGATTAGAGGTAACGTCGGTGTTACTCGGTATTGCATGATTTTATTTGTGTAATTTCATGTATATTTTTATATTTTATTTTTGACAATATATGTATGTCATATAATCTGGAAAAATTTTAAAAGTTGAAAATTTGCAAGTTTCGGTGTTTTTATCGGTTTTACGAGATTAACGATTAATTTGTCATATTAATTTGTAAAATCGTAATATTTGGCCCAAACTTCGAATGTATGAATATCATATATATAATACAACGACTACTTCGACGACAAAACTTACTTGTCCTTAAACAACCGACATAGCAAAAGATATAGGGTTAAAACAACGGATGTTAAAGTACTTCCGCCACAACTAGGAAAAGAAGTTATCAGCCCACCGATTGATCGTTAGAGGCTGCTATAGTGCGGGCGGGATTGGGTGTCGATGTCTATCGGACATTGGTTTCCCAATACGTACCCTCACCCCCTTACTCAGAATCGACGGTTTCCGAATGTACGAAACCATTGGCAATGAGAGTCATTCCAGGCATTCCCCACTAAAAAGAAGTTTCGTCCTCGAAACTAATAAAACATAATAATAGAATGGAAAACAAGGTTATATCATTTGAACAAAATGAGAATGCTTAACTCGCATCACAATCTCGATTTTTTTAAAAAAAATTACAACTTCAAACGTGATATGAAATCGAAATCGAAGACAAAATTTATTTCAAGAAGAGTTGGGCTCAATTCCCAAAGTTTAAAATCATTTGAATTAATAAAATCGCAAGTTAAAAATTATTCGATAAAATAATGACAATAAATAATATTTGTAAACGAAGGGAGAGTACCCAAATATTTTCAAAACAATAGTAAACGTTTTAATTAAGAAATTCGACAATAAAATAAAAACTTAAGACATACGGTGTTTTTTCGAAAATATTAAACCGTTTTACATATTAATCTTATAGAAATCAAAATATTTGCAATTATGAAAGTTTTTGTAAAATTTAAACACACTTGAAAATTGAAATTTGAAACAATTTTGAAATACTTTAAAATAAATTATTAAGACATTTGGAAACAGGACTAAATATATGTTATCAACCAAAAACGAAAATGAAAACGAAGTTTTGAAATTTATAACTCAAATGATAAAAGTTAACGATAACCCAAAACTTTAAATTAGTCAAACTTTTCATAACATAGGTTCAGGAAAAAAATGGTAAACGGATAAATAGAGTCAGAGTCAATGACAAATCGAAACAGAAATTTTCAAACCCGATAAAGAAGTTTAAGGGATTGGCCGAAGAAGAAGTAGAAGAATCTAAGAGAAGCTAAGGGAAGGAATGAAATCGAGAGTCAAACGGAGCTCTCAAGGAATTACAGAAGAAGTTAATCATCTCAAGATTCCCGGTACGACTACAACAACACAGGTTCCTAATTTCCATCAAATACGCTAAGTACAATATTAGGCGCTAGGTGGTACTACTCAGTCACAAACTCCAAAAAAAATGTCTTACATGACTATCCAATCGTTCAAGCGGCACAATACAAATCCACAAATGCTATAGAATCAAATCCATAACTAAGATTCCAACGGTTAACAAAACATACCCAAACCCTTGATCGATAAGGCTCCTAATTTCAAAACTCATAAGGTTTGAACTCGAGGTATGCTCCAAATTTCTCGAGTAAGGAACACTAAACTAGGTCCACCAATATAACAATGCTCAGGCACAAAAATCCTCAAAATGATTACCAAGATGTTTATAATGCCACAAGTACAGAAGTTGGGGAAAGTATAACAAATCCTCAAACACGCTCAAATCTTCAAACACGTCATCGGGCTAAGGTTTCTAAAAATTCCACCAAATTTCATATTGTATCAGCGGAACCACCAAAATATTTATTAACTCAACGAAGCCACAATCTCGTTGGTCTAAGGGGGTCTGAACTATAAATCCACTGAGATGATTGGCATTAAGTATTCCTCAAAACAACGCGATAAATCCAACCTTTAATTGCGCAATATGTTTCTCTTCTTCAAGGTTAACAACAATTTATCCAAGTTAGATCACTCAACTTCAAAGTTCATAGGTTACAACCTTAAACAACGATCAACGATCTAATCCTTAAGATACACGGGATGTCTATGTCCACCAAAATTTCTAACGACATTTAAACTTTTAATGGTACCACAACACCCAGGGTAACATTTTAAACGATACTCTTTAATCCCAAATATTCACGATGCGTCCATAAAAATATGATATACTCTTATTTCTCCAAAAATATATTCAACTCTAAGTCCTCCAAAATTTCAAGTAACCTATAACCCAAGGTTCCAAAATCTTAAGTACCAACCTAATTCCATTAATCGACAATTTATCAATCAAAACAATCCTCAAGAATTTTTTAATTGCCTAGAAGATAGGGTTGGCTAACACTCCTCAAATCATAGGTAACAAGGGTTTATTAAACCTCAAACATCTATAACACGGGTTCACTAAGACAAGATTCGGTCTAACTAAAGAATCTCAAGAAAAAGATGGTAAAATAGAAGAATAGAACAAGGATTCACCAAGAGAATGAAGATGAGAAAATATAAGAGAAGAATTAGAAGAAGTAAAGGAACTAGTTAGCGCGGTGCGCCGACTAGAGGAACAAGTTCACATGACTGGGAGTAACAATATTGATGGCAAGGATTTGTCACGTCCCAACCGATCAATAAATAAACCGGCTATTCCTAGTGGGTAGCTAGGGTAAGTAGGGTCGAATCCACGGGGACGGTAAGAGGCGTCTAGACTAAGGTCACCTAAAAACGAGACTAAGTCAACGAGCTAAGCTAAACTAGAGTAATAGGATAAGAAGGGAAAGAAGACTAAGACTATGGCTAAGGAGACGGAGAAAACAAACAAGGAAAACGGGCTAGGATTAGGTCGGGGTCAAAGGGGTAATGGAATGGTCGAGGAAGAACTAGAGTGAAGGGAGTAGTAGGTAATCTAGGTGAGGTCTGGGCTCTCGCTACGTAGACCGACCTAGAGGTTCCACCTAAAACCCATCTCGGCGACACACATGACAAATGGGGTTACTAGCGCGCTATAGTGGCCTACGTCGCATCCGGGCTCTCGCTACGTAGACCGACCTAGGGGTCGTCCTCACCGGGCTCTCTCTACGTAGTGAGGGAACCAAAACCATAAACAAACTATCACCCACAAGAGAAAAGCAAGAAAAACAAGCATATGCACATACTAGTCATCCAATCATTTCAACAAACATGTGATATGCATCAAACCAAGAGGAAACCCAAATCTTCCACCAACATCTCCAACAATCCCTTAATCGTCCAATTAACACCCTAATCACCTTACTAACCCTAGCAAGATACTACTCTAACGTATCTAAAGGAAATACTAACAAAAACAAGATAAACCAACACAAACAACAAAACGTATATAAAGAAACTAGCAAGAACAATAAACAACAATCAAAGATTAAAACTTGAATGAATGAACAAAGATTAAGAGTGAAAAGGAAGAGAAGATTATACCATACTAGTGAATAAGGAAAAGAAGAACACTTGTATAGAAGAAAACCCAAATAATTCCACCAAGGTTGTCAATCTTGGATGGATTCTTCAAGAGATCCAATAATACAAGAGTAAACTAGGATTAAAGAGTAATTAAGGACTAATCTACTCTAATCTAAGCTAATCTAACCTAAAGTAGTCTAGGGTTTTTAGGGGAAATGTCTAACATAAGCTTAACAAAACAAGGGAAGAGTATATATATGGTTACAAGTAGAAAGGAGAAGAAAGAAAGGGGCGCGGGGTAGCAGCACACTCATCCCGCCCGGGACGAGATGGTCTCGCCCGGGACGAGATGGTCCCGACCGGGACGAGTCCTTCTCGGCCGAGACGGGCTCAAGTCAGGAGCTGGTTGGTTTGTGCAATCCTTCCCGGTCGGGAAGGCCACTATCCCGCCCGGGAAGGACCTTGTAGGTCTCCATTTTGATCTTTTTGGTCCCTCCTTGGTTCTCATGGGCTTCTCACCGATTCTCGGGACTCGGAATTGGGTCTCGGAGGCTCGGGATTGGGTCCCAAGGTCTCAGGGTCGACTCCAAGGGATCATGTGATCGTTCCTTAGCTTCGTTGGCTCCAAAACGTGTATGTATTGAGTCGGAATCGCTCCAACTCTTCATGAATGGTCTCGGGAACCTGAAACGAGCTAAGGGAAGCATAAGTAGCCCATAAACCGCTCCCAAGGAGCGATTCCACAAGGAAAATGGGACCAAAACACTACGAAATAGGCACTACAAATCACACTTATCAACTCCCCCACACTTAACCCTTACTCGCCCTCGAGTAAGCACATACTATCTACTAAACTAGCCGAGTGGGTATTAGCGCACCCTACGCCCTTTCAACTCACACGAGTACACTTAGAGGAAAAGTGCACTCCGCAAGGCAAGTAAGGTCTTGCGACCAAACCGTGGATGCAACCGGACACAAAACACATAAACAAACAAACACACAAACAAACAAACACAAGGTTGCACCCAAAGAAAAACAAATACCGCTTCCCTCTAAAAGCGGTGAATGAAACACCGGTTTAGGACTCGAGGCAAGTGACAACGTTCCCAAGCTAATCATACAAATCGAGATGAACTAAACCCTAATAGTACGACGATAAAGCAACAAAAACGTTGGTAACTTACCTAGGTCCTTCTAACTTTCTAAGAACGTACTACGGGACGATCGGCGGAGTGGAAAAGTGATGAACCACGGTGTTAGTCGACACTGTAGGTAAGTGAGACCCCGCCCCCTTTAGCCATGAGCCAAGAAGGTCGTCCCATGTCCAAAACCGCCTAACTAGTCCAAGTAAAAAGGTGGAAATAAATGCAAAATGAGGGAAGACCGACTAATGCCGCTATCATCCTTCCTAGGGACTCGGTCCTTTGGTAGGCTCTTCACGGCAAAAGTCGGAAAAAGTCTTATTTTGAGAGGTAGGGGTTATTTTTGTGAGTCGGGTTTTATTTTGGCATTTTCTCTTTTCTTTCGCATTTTTGCCTTGTTTTGCCATGCCATTCTTTTTCTTCTTTTCTATTTTCTTTTTGGCTTTTGTGCCTTTTCTTTTTCTTCATTCTTTTCTTTCTTTCATTTTCTTTCTTTTTTTTTCTTTTCTTTGCCCTTTTTGGCTTGATTTGGCATTTTGGCATTTCTTTGTATGACAAGAAAGGGAGAATTCAACAAATTGCAACTTATTGTGTGGATATGTGTAGGAGGTAGGCAAATGGGTGAGTCGGGGAGCGTCCTTCCCTTCAAACCCACAAAAAGGGGAAAACTTGGACTAATCAAACGATCCTAAACACGGTCACCTAGGGGACGAGACTCGGTAACAAGGGCCTTTTCACACCGTGGGTGGTCATAATGGTCAAAAGTGCAAATCCCGCAGTAAATCCCTAGTAAGCTAGGTGGACTCAAGGTAAGGGACCAACGAGATCATTGATTTAGGGTCATTCAACTAGGCTAAAGTCCAAGACTCGATTTATACAACTAGGAAGGGAAAATAAACACTCGCACACTAGCCTCTAAACAGGGTTTTCGAAAACCATTTACACACAAGACACGAATACACACACAAAACAAAGACTCAACGAGAACGAAAGAAAAAGAAGCAAAAGCAACAAAACAAAAACAACACAAAACGAACACAAACACCACCCCTAGCTTCCAAACGAATCACCAAATCAACCACAACTTTCCAAGGCTCCACCCGAGCACGCCACAACACACATCTCCTCCAAACTCCACAAGGGACAAAGAGGAAAAAGGGGTGAAAAGATGTTACCGGAAGTCATGAAAGCTCTCCAAAGCTATTGGTGATTTAAGCAACCTATAAGGAAAAAGGGAGGCAAAACACGCACAACAAAACAAAAATACGACATAACGACACAAAAGGAAAAGACACAAAAGAATCTTTTTGATTTTTGCAAAAAATTTCAAATTTTTAGGGTTTTTGAAGATTTTTCGAAAAACTAAGAAAATAAAACTAACTACGCTAGAATATCGCTCCCCCACACTTAAACCGAGCAATGTCTCCATGCTCGATCGTAGTGTGCGGAGAGACAAAAGAAAAAGAAAAGAAACTACGAAAATAAAGCTAAAAATAAAAAATGAAGATGAAGAAAAGGGTAGAAAGTGTCCGGCCGGGGTGTAGTCAAGTCACCATGGGCCGAGACGAGAAAAAGATATGGATGGGGGAAGAAATAAAAGAAGGAAATAAAAGGAAATGGGAGGGGAAGGCTAGGTGTAATCAAGTCACCTAGCCCGGATTCCGCCTAAATTCGACTAAATCCTCAAAAAAGAAAGTGAAAATCTTGTAAAATTTGGATTTTGAAAATGACTCTCGATGTAGTCACATCATCGAGAGTCGGGAGCAAGAACTACCAAGGCCTCGAAGGCCACCATGACGTCACGACACACAAGTGTACAAGGGGAAGGGGATAAACAAGAGGAAAACAAGCAATAAAAGACGGAAAAGAAAGGATAGTTGCCATACCGACCGGTTAGCAACTCACTCGCCCCATCGTCTCAATGATCAATATAGGCACTTGCTTGTTGTCTTCATTGTCATCCCGCATCAACCTGATAAAACCGCATGGTTGGGGTAGTAAAGGTATAAGGGGGTAGGATTTGATGTGGATCTCGGTGTAAGGTGAGGTGTATGGGTCATATGATAGGAACAAGGAAGAGTAGGGAGGCTGGGAGGGGGTATACAATGGATGGGTAGAGTCAAATGCCGAAGAAGAGACTCATAGGGGAGGAGGGGACCATTCCGGTCGGGATGGTTGGTCCCGGTCGGGATGTCTCACTCGTCCCGGTCGGGACGCCCTCATCCCGGTCGGGACGAACCTCCAGTGAGCTCTAACTTGTGCACCTCCATCCCGATCGGGATGGCCTCCTTCCCGGTCGGGATGCCGCACCCTTCCCGGTCGGGATGGGTCTTCTTGACCTTCCATAATCCCAAAAGCTTACTCCAAGCTTCAAAAACCCGTTCCCTTGCTCACGATCCAAGCTCTATCGATAACCAATCCTTTCTAGGAGTCATCTTCACTTCACCTATCACAATAAGCTCAAATACGACATCAAATTCTCTCCCTCACATCGCTCATCAAGAATCCAAATAATCAAGAATTTCGCAAAACTAACAAAAATCAAGAGATAAATCACACAAATACAAACACAAGTACTCTAAAGAAGAGGAAGGGGGAATATACAACATGACGGTTCTTTAGGAAATCTGTCAAACCTAGGATGGTGGACTCTTCTTCTTCAACCATAGCCCTCAAGGGCATGGAGGAGCAAGTCGAACGCACTACCGACATCATAATGAAGGCCCAAGAAGCGCTCGAGCCTAGCTAACCTCCACGGCCTCCAAGGTGGAGGCAAGAAGTAGGAATCCCAAGACCCAAAATCATCTTTCAAATCGTCTCCGGGGTCTATCCATCCTACGAGCTTTACCGACCTCTTCCTCCCTAAGCTTCGTCTCCAATCACAAGCAAGCTTCATCTCTAAGAAACGAGGCAAAAAGAGCAGTTTTGGCCTCATTTCCTCGTTGCACACCTCCACACTTTCCTCACGTTGTGGTTCCCCATCTTCATCACTTGTCCCCACATCATCTCTCGATGTACTAGCAAGGGGCTCTTGATGCTCATCCTCATTCTCGGACATGGGCAACTTGGGCTTGTCAAATTCACCCAACAACTTCACAAACTCCACCAAACCATCCAACTCACTATCCTCCTCCAATTCCTCACCAATGTTGCCTTCACCAAGGGTCATATCCTCATTCGTCTCTTTTTGGGTAGACGATTGAGGTTCTTCAAAGCAAATTTCTCTATCAAAGGGAACTACATCGGCGGCTTTGTGATTAGGTTTCTCCCCTCTCTCAAGTGGGCATCCTTCATCTAATTGTGACGCTCGGGATAAAAGCATTGCGGTTTTAGCCGCTAACGCGTCTAATCGAGCATTTCTCGCCTCGTTTTCCCTTAGAATTTGGGCCATCAATTCATTTTGTTCTCTTTGCATTTGGATGACCATTTCTTGGGTGCTCCTTTGCATTTGAAGAATAGATTGAAACACCTCCATGTCGGGCAATTGGTGATCATTGGGGTCTTGTAAGGCTCCTTGAAAATCATGATGATGCCCTAGGGGTGGGGCATCATATTGTTGGTAGCAAGGTTCGGGTGATTGGTAGTATTGTGGGTCATGGGGTTCATATTGTGGTTGGGGTGGAGGGTAATATGGTGGGTTTTGGGGGTATTGGCTTCCATAAGGTGAATCTTGATTGAACATGGTGGGTTCACAATCATAGCTTGAGTAATAGCCACCATGATCGTAGGAGTGATAGTCATTCACTTGTTGGTAGCCATTTCCGTAATCTTGAAGATCATACCCGTCTTGATTACCCCAAGAAGCTTGATAGTGGTAGGGGGACGTCATGTCATACCCTTGGTTCATGGAAGAAGAGGAGTAGCTCATATCGGCTCCCGAGTGTGTGGAGTTTAGATCAAACCCCATGCTTGCTCGAAAATCGTGGTCCATACCCGGTTGGAAACCTCTCACCCTAGCAACCGTCCGTTAAAGCGGCTCTAAGTTGCAAGAAGAAGATAGTCACCACCTCTAAGCATAAACTGTAGACTAAGAACAAACGTGAGAAGTCTAGTGCTTTTTGGGCACTAGACAAGAGAGAAATAAACTTAACACACACAAGAAGCAAAGGAACAAAAAGAAAAAAGAAAAACACAAACACAAAAGACAAAGTCAAGCAAGCAGAAAAACAAAGTCTAAACTAGCACCGTCCCCGGCAACGGCGCCGAATTGATGGCAAGGATTTGTCACGTCCCAACCGATCAATAAATAAACCGGCTATTCCTAGTGGGTAGCTAGGGTAAGGCGGGTCGAATCCACGGGGACGGTAAGAGGCGTCTAGACTAAGGTCACCTAAAAACGAGACTAAGTCAACGAGCTAAGCTAAACTAGAGTAATAGGATAAGAAGGGGAAGAAGACTAAGACTATGGCTAAGGAGACGGAGAAAACAAACAAGGAAAACGAGCTAGGATTAGGTCGGGGTCAACGGGGTAATGGAATGGTCGAGGAAGAACTGGAGTGAAGGGAGTAGTAGGGTAATCTAGGTGAGGTCCGGGCTCTAGCTACGTAGACCGACCTAGAGGTTCCACCTAAAACCCATCTCGGCGACACACATGCCAAACGGGGTTACTAGCGCGCTATAGTGGCCTAGGTCGCATCCGGACTCTCGCTACGTAGACCGACCTAGGGGTCGTCCTCACCGGGCTCTCGCTACGTAGTGAGGGAACCAAACCCACAAACAAACTATCACCCACAAGAGAAAAGCAAGAAAAACAAGCATATGCACATACTAGTCATCCAAGCATTTCAACAAACATGTGATATGCATCAAACCAAGAGGAAACCCAAATCTTCCACCAACATCTCCAACAATCCCTTAATCGTCCAATTAATACCCTAATCACCTTACTAACCCTAGCAATATACTACTCTAACATATCTAAAGGAAATACTAACAAAAACAAGATAAACCAACACAAAAAACAAAACATATATAAAGAAACTAGCAAGAACAATAAACAACAATCAAAGATTAAAACTTGAATGAATGAACAAAGATTAAGAGTGAAAAGGAAGATAAGATTACACCATACTAGTGAAGAAGGAAAAGAAGAACACTTGTATAGAAGAAAACCCAAATAATTCCAACAAGGTTGTCAATCTTGGATGGATTCTTCAAGAGATCCAATAATACAAGAGTAAACTAGGATTAAAGAGTAATTAAGGACTAATCTACTCTAATCTAAGCTAATCTAACCTAAAGTAGTCTAGGGTTTTTAGGGGAAATGTCTAACATAAGCTTAACAAAACAAGGGAAGAGTATATATATGGTTACAAGTGGAAAGGAAAAGAAAGAAAGGGGCACGGGGTAGAAGCACACTCATCCCGCCCGGGACGAGATGGTCTCGCCTGGGACGAGATGGTCCCGACCGAGACGAGTCCTTCTCGGCCGGGACGGGCTCAAGTCAGGAGCTGGTTGGTTTGTGCACTCCTTCCCGGTCGGGAAGGCCACTATCCCGCCCGGGAAGGACCTTGTAGGCCTCCATTATGATCTTTTTGGTCCCTCCTTGGTTCTCATGGGCTTCTCACCGATTCTCGGGACTCGGGATCGGGTATCGGAGGCTCGGGATTGGGTCCCAAGGTCTCGGGGTCGACTCCAAGGCATCAAGTGATCGTTCCTTAGCTTCGTTGGCTCCAAAACGTGTATGTATTGAGTCGGAATCGCTCCAACTCTTCATGAATGGTGTCGGGAACCTGAAACGAGCTAAAAGAAGCATAAGTAGCCCATAAACCGCTCCCAAGGAGCGATTCCACAAGAAAAATGGGACCAAAACACTACGAAATAGGCACTACAAACCACACTTATCAAATATCCATCGGGAGAACAGTCGTGATTATTCCCCGGTGAGTGACAAGCTGCCCGCGAACCTGAATTTCATGGGCTTACCCATGTTTGAAGGGACTGAAGACACATTGCTACATGTACGGGCCTTCAAGGAAATCATGGCTATCAAGGGAGTGGACTCTTCGATGTTCAAAAACCTCTTTGCTGCCTCCCTTGAAAAACACCCAAAGGCCTGGTACTACAGGCTAGACCCCAAGAAGTTCTCGACATGGGATGATGTGGCTACGGAATTTGCTTGGAATTATGCTGACAACACCGAGATCCAGACAACAATGTGGTCTCTAGAGGTTATGGCCCAAGAACCAAAGGAGGGTTTTACCAAATACCTCCAACGTTGGAGGGCCGAAAGTGTGAAACTGGTCGATAAGCCCAGTGAAAAGACTCTAGTGGAGGCCTTTGTCAAGAACCTCCTCCCTTCCTACCGGGTCCACCTCCGGTATGCTGTCATACCCAATTTCACCACTCTTTCTGAAATGGGCATGAGAATTGAAGATGATCTAAGACTAGAGAGCCTGACTAAGGCTCCTAGCAAGGGATACCAAGGGGCTTCCTCATCCACTGCCAAGCCCCCGGCTGCAACCCGCAGTATCTTTGACACGGTTAATCTGTTAGACGCCTCATCCAAAAGAAATACCCCTCCTAGGGTATTCACTGATATAGGGACTACCTATACATATGCCTTACAAAGGCTATCCTCCAAAGGCCTGGTCCAACCGATAGGCCCAACTCCTGAAGTTCCAGTTGAAAAACGCTCCAAAAGCTACAATGCCCAAGCCAATTGCCAATATCATCGGGGCAATGGACATGATACAGAGAAATGTTGGAAGTTGAAGCATCTGATTCAGGATTTTATTGAGAGCGGGAAGATACCGTTACCCGGAGACAAGCCAAGCAATAAGGACAACCCCTTTAGTTCTCATGCTATCTTCACCGGAGAAGTGATTGACCGTTCTCACCTTATCTCTCCTTTCATTCCACAAATCAATGGAATCTGGTTCGATGATGAGGAAGATGTGTACCTCACCAAAGGGGAAGCTGTCCATATCACCCCCGAAGAAATTCGGAAGGCTAAGTCCAAGGCCTTAGCCAGTAACCACCTCGCCACTGCCGGTCGTCCTTACTCAGCCACTAGCTCCAAGGACATCCCAGTCCCGGCAACCGTCACCGAACTTGCCATGACGGAAGAAGCCATTGAAGAGCCAAGCACCGATACGGCTCTTATCAAACAATTGAAATGAGCTCGGGTTGACCTCACTATATGGCAACTCTTGGTTAGCTCGCAAGAACATCGAGAGGCACTTACTAAGGCTCTCGATGAAATCAAGGTCGACTCCGAGATTACCCCTACTGAAATGGTAGCCACCATCCTGCCCTACCTCAAGGGCAAGTCCAAAGAAGAAGGCCCATTAGTCACCTTCTCGGATGCCGACCTACCACCGTTCGGGGCCTCTCACAATCTGGCCCTGTACATCACGGTAATTTGCCGGGGTAAGTATCCCTCGATGACTCTGGTTGACGATGGGTCTGCTGTGAATGTCCTCCCTCTAAGGACTGCCAAAGCCCTCGGTATCACCGAGGCCGACTACATACCAACTGCCCACACTATCCAGGCTTTCGATGGAAGCCCAAAGGCGGTTTCTGGCGCCGTTAAGTTGACAGTTATGACGGGTCCAATTGAAAAGGAGCTAGAGTTCCAGGTGATCGATGTCACCTCCTCTTTCAATTTACTCTTAGGAAGGCCATGGATTCACGCCTTAAAGGCAGTGTCCTCTACTCTTCACCGAAAGATCAAAATGCCCCTGCAAGACGGCATTATTACTCTAGAGGCAACCCTTATGACCGTGGCTAGCTATAATGCCACGGACCGCACTGACCTTTGGGGATTCGATTTTGTGGGGATGATTGAGGAAGAATACCTTTTCAGGCCCTATTTCACCACGAGCATCGACACGATGCTACAAAATTTGGGATATCTACCGGGGGCTACCTCGAGGCCGTATCTTCCAGCTGGGAAGATTATTGAGGTCCTGAATGACGGGGAATCTCGCTTCGGTTTGGGGTATGCTGTGACCCCAGGAAATGTGGTCCGAGCGAGCATTGAGAAGGCCTGCAACATCATCAAGCGTACCTACTTGGGCCCTTATAGTCCAAGGTTGGCTGACTATTCCGTCACACCAGTATTCGGGGATATTCTGGTTGGCCTATACCAACCAACTATCACATATCCCGAGACTGAACTAGCTTGAGAATGCAACTACATCCCAGATGACATATTTGGTCTCATCTAATCTGAATCCAAGGAGGGTGTTGACAATGTCGAGCCCGTGCTGGGGCTCTTGTTTGGGGAAGACAAGGCTGTTCCAACCCCTAAAGAAGACCTGGTGAACCTGATCCTTCGAAGCAACAGGTTCGATCCTTCAAAACTGATCTCAGAGGTCGGTGCTAATACTGAGAAAAGAGCCTGGAAGAAAACCGTCAAGTGGACCGACGGCCAGGGCCGAGTCTACAAGCTGACAACCGGTGAAGGACACATGCTGGACACCGATTCCGAGTCTGAGTCAGAGTCGTCTGAGTCAGAATCAAAGTCTGAGTCTGTATTCGAGTCAAAGGGGTCTGGTGCTAGAGTCCAAACTGTAACCCCCCTCCCTGTAGTCACTACCACCGGAGCCTCGGGGTCTGTCCCGAAATTGCTCCCAATCCCGCCTCTGACCAATGATCAGATGGCCGCTCTCTTTGAGTTGTTTTCTAAATTTACCATCAATAATAACGAAAACCGTTCTGCTTATGACTTGTCTTATTTTCAAAATGCTTTCAATTTCGAAAATATTTTCTGCAATGACATTGAGAAACCCGACGAACAGGTGTCCTTACCTCCGCATCTGATCGAGCAGCTAGAACAGAGGGAATCTCGAGACCCGGTAATCGAGGAAACTGAGTCTATCAATGTGGGAACAACCTTAGAGCCCCAGATGCTTAAGATAGGGTTATCCTTAGATCCCGAGGAGAGGCAACAATTCACAAACCTCCTCCAAGAATTCAAGGATGTCTTCGCATGGTCCTACAAGGACATGCTGGGGATAGATCGGGAAATAGCTGAACACCGCATACCCATCAAAGATGGGTGTAAGCCGGTAAAATAGATGCTTCGAAGAATGAAGCCCAAGTGGTCTCTCAAAGTCAAAGAATAGGTAGACAAACAATTCAAAGCGGGCTTTATACAAGTGTCTGAATATCCATACTGGGTTGCAAACATCGTGCCGGTACCCAAGAAGGACGGCAAGGTGCGGGTATGTGTAGATTTCCGAGACCTTAACAAGGCCAGCCCAAAAGACGAATTTCTGTTGCCACACATCGACATACTGGTGGACAACACGGCTGACCATGCCCTTCTATCATGGACGGGTAAGCCGGGTACAATCAAATCAAGATGGCTGAAGAAGATATGGGTAAGACCACCTTCACCACGCCGTGGGGAACTTACTGTTATACCGTCATGCCATTTGGTCTCATTATCGCTGGGGCCACTTATCAACGAACAACCACGACCTTGTTACATGACATGATGCATAAGGAAGTGGAAGTTTATGTGGACGATATGATCGTCAAGTCTAGAAGCCGAGATGGGCATGTTGCTGCCCTAAGAAAATTCTTCACCCGACTGCGCAAGTACAACATCAGGCTAAACCCTCAAAAGTGTAGTTTCGGGGTAACATCAGGCAAATAACTGGGCCATATCGTTAGCCAACGTGGCATCGAGGTCGACCCAGCTAAAATCAAAGCCATCACCGAGATGCAACCACCCAAGACCGAAAAAGAAATAAGGGGGTTTCTCGGGAAAGTCCAATACATCAGCCGGTTTATTTCAAAGCTAACCATGGTATGTAAGCCCATTTTAAAGAAACTGAAGATAGGGGAGCGGGTACTATGGGACGATAAATGTCAAGTGGCTTTCGATAAAATCAGATTCTGTCTGCTCCGCCGGTATTAATGCCACCTCAACCCGGTTTGCCTTTGTCGTTATACCTGACAACGACCGAGACAGCCATGGGGGCTATGCTGGCCCAGACAGTTGAATCAGAAGAATGGGCTATTTACTACATCAGTAAAAAGTTCCTAGAATATGAATGCAAATATACAATGCTCGAGAAAACGTGCCTAGCTTTAGTATGGGCCACTAAAAAGCTCCGGCACTATATGATTAGCCACGACGTACATGTTTTATCCAAAATGGATCTGATCAAGTACCTATTCGAAAAGCCCATCCTCAACGGCCGGATATCCAGATGGACTTTAATGTTAGCCGAGTTCGACCTCAAATTTGTACCATTAAAAGCCATCAAAGGCCGAGTAGTAGCCGAGTTCCTCGCCGATAGTCCGGTATCTGAGGAGGGACATACCGATACTTGGGCCTTCCCTGACGAAGACATATTCCATACCGATACCGAGACATGGGATTTGTATTTTGATGGGGCATCCAACTTCCGGGGATTTGGGGTCGGAATTCTGTTAATCTCACCCCGAGGGGAACACACTCCTCTATCAATCAAATTGGACTTTGACGTGACCAACAACGCAGCCGAATACGAAGCATGCATCCACGGGTTACAAGGAGCTGCTGATCTGGGAGTTACGAATCTCCGGGTTCACGGGGACTCGTCCCTAGTCATCAATCGAGCCCTTCAAAAATGGAAAACTCGGAATGCCAATCGCGTTGCTTACCAAGCACGAGTAAGGGTTCTAGAGAAGCAATTCCAGAAGGTAGATTATATCTACCTCCCACGTGAAGAAAATCAGTTCGCAGATGCACTTTCCAAATTGGCATCCTTACTAAATATCCCGGAACATATGGCCAGTATGCCAATCTGCGTCGAAAGACGGTCCGAGCCGGCATATGTCAACGCCATTCAAGATATCGAGATCACCGATCCAGAACCTTGGTATCAGGCTGTTCTAACCTATATGACTACGACAGAATATCCCCCAGGAACTGAAAATCGGGCCAAGAAAGCCCTGCGAAAACTGGCCACCCAATTCATTCGTACGGACGACGGTCAGTTATACAAAAAGATGGTACAGGAGGCTTTAATCCTATGTATCGACAAAGCACAAGCCGAAAAGGTGATGGCCGAAGTACACGATGGTGAAAACGGTCCTCATATGAACGCCCATATGCTAGCCCAAAAAATAATGAGGCTCGGGTACTACTGGAACAGTATGGAGACCGACTGTCAATCATATGTCAAACACTGCCATAATTGTCAAATTTTTGGCAACGTTCAACACATGCCATCGTCTCTACTATACACCATGACGTCACCTTGGCCATTTTCGACATGGGGGATTGACATAATTGGGAAAGTGAACCCTTCCGGGACGGGAGGTCACTGTTTTACTTTAGTGGCTATCGACTATTTCACCAAATGGGTCGAAGCCGACTCATATCGTGTCTTGAACGCCAAGCACGTGGCCAACTTCATCCAGAATAAGATCATATGCCGATACGGGATCCTACACGAGTTTATTAGTGATCACGGGACCCACTTCCAAGCCGAAACCGCTACTTTGCTAGCAAAATACAAAATCCAAAGGCATACATCTTCGCCTTACCATCCTCAAACAAATGGAGCGGTTGAGGCTGTTAATAAGACAATTGTCACCATACTTAAAAAGATGGCTGATAATTATCGGGACTGGCCTGACAAAATATACTTCGCCCTATGAGGGTACCGGACATCGATTCGTACTGCAACCGGGGCAACTCCATATTATTTGACATATGGAATGGAGGCAGTCCAGCCAGTCGAGTTAGAAGTACCTTCTCTCCGAATTCTACTGGAGAGTCAAGTGCCCGAAGCAGATTGAGTTCAAGCTCGATATGACTCGTTGGTTCTCTTAGACGAACGGCGGTCTCGGGCCCTCAATAACATCCAAATATATCAAAAGAGAATCAAATGGGCCTTTAACAAAAGAGTTAGGCCCAGGAATATCAAGGAAGGGGATCTGGTTCTCAAATTAGTCCGTGCTCTATTACCGGTTTACTCAAGGGGAAAATTCAAACCCAATTGGGCTGGGCCATACCTGGTGAAGAAGGTTCTATCAGGAGGAGCAGTGATGCTGACGGACCTGGACGGGAATGAATTTGTCAACCCGACCAACCTGGACCAGCTGAAGCGCTACTACCCCTAAACCTTGTCTCAAATGTCATTTGCAAAAATTATTTAAAAACGTTTTTTTCAAAATTTATAAGCAAGTCAATAAGTTAGGATTATTTATCCTACTGTCGCACATCTTGAACTCATAGTCTTGATGTATTTCGAAATTGCAAAAAATCGACCCCCGAACTACGTTTGGTTTGATTCCACTAACTGTGGATACGTAGGCAGCCCCTCAAAAAGGCACAACCACTGCAATAACGAAAAAGACAGGAAAGGCTTCACTAATATAGTACTTTGATTATTCCAAAAAAAAAACCGATAAACTCGGAAATCCCAAATTACAAAAAAAGCCACAAAAAGTCACAAAAAAAACACACACAACAAAAATAGTAATAGTATCCAAATAGTAATAAAAAGAGACTAGTATCCGGGCATCTTGCCCTTGCCTTTGTCTTTCGGGTCATAAGGGGCCCGGGGACGTCGAGGCGGGGGCGGGCGTTCCCGGATGACAAGGGGAACCTCCTTGGCTCGAGTCCTCTTCTTCGACAGAGGATCTTCAGCTATTGTTACAGGCCCAAGTCGAGCCCGTACATGCTCCGGCAGCCTATCCCTGGGACCAAGTCGGTCCTGGACTGATGGTCTAGGCCCTAGTCTTCTCTCCTAGTATGTCTGGGGACTCACTTCCCCCCTAGCACCTCTAGCACTGGACCCCCCAGTTCGAGTCCTGGCTCCTCCTCTCTGACCCGGCACTAGACGGACTATCTGGGCTGGAGTCTCCCCTTCAGCAAAGAAATCCCTGTTATCTTTGATCTTCTCTCACCGAAGCAGGTCGAAGGCTTCAACAACCTTCAAGGCAGCGCGAGCTTCGGCAGTCTCCGCTTTGGTCCACCTCTCATAAGAATGGGACACCCAGATTGAGTGAAGCGACTGGGGAACGGGCCAAGTTAACCGAGTATACCACCTCTGTCTCCAGGTGTCGCACATAACGTCGGTCAGCTTGGTAGGTTCACTCACAACTTCCTCGTTCTTCGGGATGCGCTGAGTCCACCCATACTGCCTGAGTATGCGGTCGGGATAGAAGTGAACTGTCTGGCTTAGGGACAAAATCACCTGATAGCGCGCCTTATCTCTGGGCGCCAAACCGGTCTAGGAATAAATTGGCCACCATGGAACCACCCATCGAATCAGCCGACCGCGGTGGAATGATAATTCTTCCTCCCAATACTTCTGGGTAGTGAGATAGGATGAATCAACAGCAAGCCTCCTTGTCATCACTTGGTTGAACCAATATTGACTCTGGTTGGGAGGAGGCTCGATAATCGATAATCTCTCAAATAGCCAGAGCTGGAAAAGAACACAACATTCATGAGATCTCGGAACGATTCGGACATTCGCCTGAGGGCACTCGATCGAGTGTCAGGGTCACTCGATCGAGTGACACCCCTGAAGCAGAACATAAAGCCTCTTTACGAAGGCACTCAATCTACTGCCCCTGTAGCAATATATTGCAAAAAAAACGGAATGAAAAAAATCGAGAAAAAAAGAAAAAGCGATATACCTGCAGCAGGCGGGTGCTCCTAGTCAAACGGGCTGACTCATCCCTTTTACGGTTGTCTAAGACCTGAATGATCTCCCCGGTGATCAACCACGCAGGACTGTATTCCGTCTCCATCAGGTCAGCAATGACAAGAAGACGAACACTGCCCATACAAGACAGCAGGTCCAGATAGCCTTCGAAAGCATACACGTGAAGCATGCCGAAAGCAAACACCCTGCGGCTATGAATAGGCGAAACCCGGATATCACACGGGTTCATGAATTTCTCAGCCAGGGCTAGCAAAGAAATAGTATCCCCTTCAATCATACGGGACACTTCAGCATGGGAGAGCGCTAAAAACTCCTGTAATTTCCTCCGAGGGTCTCGAACTGAGAAAGGGACAACAGGACGGAGCAGTGGGTTCCACCCTCCTATGGCAGCAATCTCCTCAGGGAGGGGACAGATTTCGCCCCGAGGAAAGGCGAAAACGTGGTAAGTGTCATCCCAGTAGGACAGACACGCGTCGAGAAAGTGGCGGTCCACGTGCATCTTGCGGAACGTGAACAATTGAAATATACCCGACTGCTTTAGGGCTACCTTACTCGCATCCCTAAAGCGGTGGGACCAATCATGCAACATGTCAGTCAGGTGCTCAATACCCATATTTGAATTTCTTAAAAGAGATGAATTTTTCTTGAGGAGAAGAAGTTTTGAGGATTGTGACAAAAAAGGAACCAGGATGATGTATTTATAACATCAAAACCCTGGCGGCTCCCCTGTAGCTGTGCCTCCTTGGCCCAGGCGGGCCTAGGCATACAGGCCTGACTCTTGTCTCCTCCTACGGATGCGAGAAATAAAGTCATCCCGAGCAGTCTGTCAAAATTCAAAAAGAATATTTTCTAAATCTTTTTTTTCAAAAATTTTCAATCATCCAAATTTCTATTCCCCAGCACGAGTCGTGTTTTGCCTAAATGTTGCATAGAAAGCTTTATGTGACTGATACAGGTACAACCCGAGGCTTGAGAAGAAAGCCCGCATAGTTTATGTTTCTCCCCAGCGGAAGGTCTACAGACGACATTCCCTCAATTTAGCACGGGATGGGCCCACATACAGGCACACCCGCGACTTATGCGACAAGTCCAAATTCCCCATAGAGTTGTCATAACTCAGGTATGATTTCTATTTTATGGCTGGCGAGCCCTTCACGCAAGTCTAATGGACTATAAACGACCCGATCGGAAGTCTACCAGGTCTTAATTGACTTGGTAGCTACTCTGACTTTCGCCCTGTCCAAGCCTCAGTCAGAGTGGGGGCTCTGTAGACACCCGCATTTTGACTGCCAGGTGTCTATGGTAGTTTCCAAAAAACACCCGATGATGATCGGACGCTAACGTGCTATAACGCGCTCGGATACGGGCTCTAAATCAGTAATGTCCGGCATGGGCTTTTAACGGGATACAAATCTCTGAAAACCAACCTCAAATTCAGGCCCAGTAGGTCGTTCCGAGAAAAATAAGACTACTTTGGGCATAAATCGACACCAAAAATAAAACCCGTCTTTTGGCGACCGGGTCAAAACCCGGTCAAAGACGAATCTGACACACAAAAAACGACCTGGTACATTTCTAGAAGATTGCGCCCAAGTAGAAAATTCAAAAATGTCAAAGGTCAACCATTTCCTAAAATGGTTCGTCCTAATTGATGCACTCGGTCGAGTGGATTCACTCGGCCGAGTGGAGCCTCAGACCCGTTTTTAAAGGCACTTCTCCGAGTGCACTAGGGCCACTCGATCGAATGACCCTAGGTCGTGGGGTTTCTCCTATAAATACCCCATCAACCCTCAACACTTCACAACTTTTCCTAAGCATTCGCTACCTTCAAAAGCCTCACATTTCAGCCATAATTCAACCCTCAAGCACCATCACACTTACACACATTTCGAGAGCAAAAACTCGTTAAAATCCGTCTCTACAAAACCTTCATACATACACACCATCAACTCTCCCTACGTATCTCGAAGTTCCCGCGCCATTGCCGCCATTTGACGAACCGTATCCCGAGAAGCAAGAGCATGTAGGTTGAGGGTGTGACAATTCAACACCGACTTCTCCTTCTTCCCATTATTTTCGTTCTTTTTATGTACATTTATGTCTATGTATTATAATTAGTCGATAGTAACGAGATTATTATTAATTCTAACATCTAACCTTTTTGTTTATCGCATCTAATCTAACATTTAATTATCGTTATTTATTTTCGTCTCATTTATCGCGTATACGTAATAATAATAACAAGTTTCGGTTTCAAATCCGTTTAACTATGACGGTCATCTAAAGTCCGTCTAATCCCTTTAAGAGCAACGACGGAGGTGGCACCCTTTCGAGGAGCGCCGCCCCAATGTACTCAAGGGTACGACGCGATCGTGACCGATCATAGTTGAACGCATTCGATTCCATTTCCAAGATTAACGTGAAATCCGTTGATGCGAAAATCGACATCACATAATCCGTTGGGATTAATATCGATGTCGTGACGCGGAGGGCTACAATTTCGTCGTTAATCAAACCTTTCAATCTCATATTAACATTTTCAATAAAATTCCGATAACGGTATTATAATTATATAACACATGATTATAGTACCGAAAAACCAAGTTAAATCTAAATCGTCAATATTTTTATTTAATTCGGCCAACTATCGATTTCAAACAAGTAAAACGAAACGAGTCATAACTCGTACAGGCGCTACTCGACCGAGTACATAAGCTACTCGATCGAGTAGCACCCCAAATCCTTGGCAGTAGCCTCATCGAGGATACACTCGACCGAGTCAGACCATGACTCGATCGAGTGGGTCCTGTAACCCAGAAAATCGAGAGTTCCTTTTTATCATCCGAGCCTCGTCTTTTAAAAAGCGACTTAGTCGTCACGTGTAAAGTCAATCACGTGATTTCTTTCAAAACTCATGCATATCATTTAACTTACAGTCTAGTTTATATACGGGTCCGTTTCTAATTATTGGCTATCATTTTAGTTATATATTCCGATTATTCTATATTATTGCTCGTTGTATTGTGAATTCCGGGTTGTATTCCGCCCGTGTAACTTGTAACCAATTTATTTTTGTTTTGCTTTATTTATTTGCGTTTTACCGTTTATAAATGAACCCTCACATGCTAAATCACCTCGACAATAACTTTGATGCATTAAATTGACGTAGCTCACATTTAATTCGCATGCTTAGCTAAAAACGCTGTTTGCGTATCATTTCACCGAATCACTAACGCGCATATTAGAAAGTCAAACGATGTCTTAGTAGAGGCCGCTAAGTGCGGGCGGGGTTGGGTGTACTTAGTGGGCTTCCCAACACGTACCCTCACCCCTTACTCAGAACCTCGGTTTTCGGATGCCCGAAACCGTTGGCGCACGAGAGTCATTCTTTACACGATTACTGGTGTAGATGGTATAGGTATCGTAATGCAAAGGGACGAGCCCAATAAACTCTGAAATCGAAGTGGGCCATACTTTGTGTATGGCCCATAACGACATAGAGTGGGCTCGAACGGGTCCAAACTCCCACAAAGTTCGGTGGCGACTCCATTTTGACTTAAATTTCAATTCGATCCATTCTCATATGGAGATGCATTCGCCTACCCAAACCCGCGCGTGGCCGCGTCAGGGTGAACCTACATCATGTCCACACTCCTAAACTAATAAAAACTAATATACTAGCCGAGCGGGTATTAGCGCACCCTACGCCCTTTCAACTCACGCGAGTACACTTGGAGGAAAGTGCACTCCGCAAGGCAAGTAAGGTCTTGCGACAAAACTGTGGATGCAACCGGACACAAAAACACATAACCAAACAAACATACAAACAAACAAACAATCGGTTGCACCCAAAAAGAAATAAATACCGCTTCCCTCAAACAAGCGGTGGAGAAACACCGGTTAAGGACTCAAGGCAAGTGACAACGTTCCAAAGCTAATAATACAAATCGAAATGAACAAAACCCTAATAGTATGATAACAAAGCAATAAAAACGTTGGTAACTTACCTAGGTTCCTCCTAACCTTCTAAGAACGTACTACGGGACGATCGGCGGGATGGAAAAAGGATGAACCACGGTGTTAGTCGACACTGTAGGTAAGTGAGACCCCGCCCCCTATAGCGATGGGCCAAGAGGGTCGTCCCATGCTCAAAATCACCTCACTAGTCCAAGTAAAAAGGTGGATAAAGTTTGAAAAATGAGGGAAGACCGATCATTACCGCTTTCATTCTTCCTAGGGACTCGGTCCTTTGGTAGGCTCTTCATGGTAACGATCGGAAAAAGGCTTATTTTGAGTGGGTGAGAATCTTTTTGTTAGACGGTTTTCTTTTGCCATTTTTCTTTTTCATTTGGCTTTTGAGTTGCTATGCCATTTCTTTTTCTTCTTTTGTATTTTCTTTTTGATTTGTTGTGCCTTTTCTTTTTCTTCATTCTTTTCTTTCTTTCTTTTTCTTTCTTTTTCTTTGTTTGCCCTTTTGGCTAGATTTTTGTGTTGTAGGCACTTCTTTTTGCAACTAAGAAAGATATTTCAACAATTTGCAACTTATTTGGTGGATATGTGTAGGAGGTAGGGAAATGGGTGAGTAGGGCGCGCTTTCCCTTCATACCCACAAAATGGTGGAAAACTTGGACTAATCAAACAATTTCGAACATGGTCACCTAAGGAAAGGGACTCGGCAACCAAGGCCTTTTCACACCGTGGGTGGTCATAATGGTCAAAATGCAAATCCCGTAGTAAATCCCTAGTAGACTAGGTGGACTCAAGGTAAAGGACCAACGAAACTATTGATTTAAAGTCATTCTACTAGACTAAAGTCCAAGACTCGATTCACATCACTAGGAAGGGAAAGTAAACTCTTGCACAATAGCCTCTAAACCGGGTTTTCGAAAACCTTTTATTACACAAGACACAACAAGGACGAAAGAAAATGAGACAAAGATGACAAAACAAAACAAACACACAAAGAGAACAAACACCACCCCGAACTTCCAAACAAGCCGCCAAATCAACCTCAAACTCTACAAAGCTCCACCCGAGCACACATCATCACAAATTCTCCTCCAAACTCCACAAGAGATAAAGAGGAAAAAGAGATAAAAAATATGTTACCGGATGTCTTGAAAGCCCTCCAAAGTTACGGTGATTAAGCGACCTACAAGGAAAAAGGGAGGCAAAACACGCACAACACAACAAATATACGACACAAAAGGAAAAGACACAAAGGAAAAATCTTTTTGATTTTTATGAAAATTTTCAAATTTTTAGGGTTTTTTAAGATTTTTCGAAAAAACTACGAAAATAAAACTAAACTATGCTAGGATATCGCTCCCCCACACTTAAACCGAGCAATGTCCTCATGCTCTCGATCGGTAGTGTGTGGAGACACTAAAAAGAAAAGAAACTACGAAAATAAAGCTAAAAATCAAAAAAGAAAAGTGAAGAAAGGGTAGATTGTGTCCGACCGGGGTGTAGTCAAGTCACCATGGGCCGAGACGAGAAAAGATATGGATGGGTGAAGAAATAAAAAGAAGGAAATAAAAGGAAATGGGAGGGGAGGACTAGGTGTAATCAAGTCACCTAGCCCGGATTCCGCCCGAATCCGACTAAATCCTAACAAAAGTGAAAATACTTGCTGATTTGGATTTTGAAATGACTCTCGATGTAGTCACGCCATCGAGAGTCGGAAGCAATGACTACCAAGGCCCCGAGGGCCACCATGACACAAAAACGATAAAGGGAAGGGAACATCAAAGGGAGACAAGCAATAAAAGACGGAAAAGAAAGGATAGTTGCCGTACCAATCGGTTAGCAACTCTCTAACTCCATCGTCTCAATGTTCAATATTGGCACATATCTAGTCTTCGCCATTGTTATTCCTCTTCATTCTTGATAAGGCCGCATGGTTGAAGTATTAGACTTGCAATGGTATAAGGAGGTGGGTTTTGATGTGAAACTCAGTATGTAGTGAAGATAAGATGAGGTGAGGGTATGTATATGAAGTGTAGGGGTCATATGATAGGTGCAATGGTAGGTAGGGAGGTTGGGAGGGGGTATAAAGTGGTAGGGTGGGCTCACAAGACAAAGAAGAGGCAAAAGAAGGAGCAGGGCACCATCCCGGTCGGGATGGATGGTCCCGGTCGGGACGACACACCCTTCCCGGTCGGGAAGCTTCTTTTCCGGTCGGGATCACACTCCAGAAAATCCAATTTTTGGTACACTCATCCCGATCGGGATGACATCCTTCCTGGTCGGGATGGCTCATCCTTCCCGGTCGGGAAGAGTCTTCTAGCCCTTCATAATCTTGTAGCTTCACCCACAAGGCCACCAATACAACGAGACCTAGAATCTCGTCCCCAAAAGCTTGTCAAAAGCTTCAAAAACCCGACTTCCTTGCTCAAAATCCAAGCTCTATCAACAACCACTTCTCTCTAATGTTCATCTTCACTTCGCATCTATCAAGTAAGCTCAAAACATCCATCAAATAAAATCCCTCCCTCACATCGCTCATCAAAAAAACCCAAATTACAAAAAATCCACGAAACACACAAATCCTAGAAACAAATACACAAATAACACAATTACAATCACAAAAAAATCAAAAGAAGAGGGAAAGGAGAATATACAACATGACAGTTCTTTAGGAACTCCGTCAAACCGAGAATGGTGGATTCCTCCTTCTTATCCATAGCCATCAAGGGCTTGGAGGAGCAAGTAAAAGGCACGAGCCACATCATAATGAGGGCTCAAGCTAACGAGCCAAGCTATCCTCCATGGCCTCCAAGGTGGAGGCAAGAAGTGATAATCCAAAGACCCAACGTCATCTTTCATGTTATCTCCGGGGTCTATCCATCCTACAAGCTTTACCGACCTCTTCCTCCCTAAGCACCGTCTCCTAGCACAACCAAAGCTCAAAATTCTAGCACAAGTGTCAAAAGGGAGCTTAACCCTCTTCTTATCATCAAGCAAACCCAAGTCATCAACAAGTTCCGGCCCAATATCACCAAATCCTAAAACATTGTTCTTCCCCACATCATCAATAAGAAGAGATTTGAAACTCAAACAAGCGGTTTCAACCTCCTCTAAACCACGATCCAAATTACACACAAGTTGTTCACAATATTTCATTGGATTACCACATATGGGCGACTTGACTTCTTCATTCATGTCCCATGACTTCACAATACCTATCACCTCACTCAACTCATCCCAAAGTTCAACATCCTCAACAATAGGCTCATAAGAAGCGGCATGAAGCTCAAGAGGAGGGCAATCGGAGGGGATTGAAGGTTCAACAAGTATAGAGGGGGTAGACTCTTGACTTTCCTCTATTATATCGGTGTTTTCATCAATGAAACTCTTCAAATTCCGACTATCCTCACCCAATTCTTCACCAAAAACTCCTCCATCAAGGATTATCTCCTCTTTCGCCTCTTCTTGGGTAGACGATTGAGGTTCTTCAAAGGAAATTTCACTTCCAAAAGGAGCTTCAACGGCGACTTCGTGATTAGGTTGCTCCCTTTGCTCAAGTGAGCACCCTTCATCTTGTTGTGACGTTCGGGATAAAAACATTACGGTTTTAACCGATAACGCATTTAATCGAGCATCCATCGCCGCGGTTTCCCTTTGATATTGGGCCATGAATTCATCTTGGTTCTTTTGCATTTGAATGGCCATTTCTTGTTGGCTCCTTTGCAATTGAAGAATCGATTTATATAACTCCAAGTTGGGAATTTGGTGGTCATTGGGGTTTTGGATTGCTACTTGGTAGTGAGGTTGAGGTGATTGGTAATATGGTGGGTTTTAGGGAAATTGGCTTCCATATCCTTGAAGCTCATACCCACGGGTTTCTTGATTACCAAATGAAGCTTGGTGGTACCTTGGAGACATCACGGCATAGTCTCGATTCATGGAGGAATAGGAGTAGCTTGTTGTGACTTCTATAGGTGGGGAGTTTAGATCGAACCTCATGCTTAGCTCGAAAATCGTGGCTCGTACCTAGTTGAGGACCTCTCAATCTAGCAACTGTCCGTTAAAGCGGCTCTAAGTCGTAAGAAGAAGATGGTCACCACCTCTAGGAACAAACTGTAGACTAAGAGCAAACGTGAGAAGTCTAGTGCTTTTTGGGCATTAGACAAGAAGGAAATAAACTTCACACACACAAGAAGCAAAGGAACAAAAAAAAGAAAAAACAAAAACACAAAAACAAAAGACAAAGTCAAGTAGATAGGCAAACTAGGTCTAAACTAGCACCATACCCGGCAACGACGCCAAATTGATGGGAGGGATTTGCCGTGGATCCCCGCCAACAAATAAAAACCCACTATTCCTAACACGTAGATAGGGCAAGTCGGGTCGAGTCCACGAGGACGGTAAGAGGTGTCTAGACTAAGGTCTACCCAAATACAAGACTAGGTCTCAAGGCTAAGCTAAACTAGAACGATAGAAAGGGGGATAAACTAAGACTAGGACTAAGCTAAGGACAACAACTAAGGCTAAAGAATAAGGAAAGAATAGGGTTAGGTCGGGTTCATAAGTATAGTAGGATAGTTGGGAGATCGATGGTGCAAGGTTCACTTAGTTACTAAGGTCGGTCCGCGCTCTCGCGTCAAAGCCTATGTCCGCACTCTCGTGTCTAAGACAAAACCCGAATACTTATGCAAGATGTTACCTAATACACAAGGATTAAATCACAAATCAATCACACAATGAGAAGAGGAAGACAAGCAAGAGGAGTATTTGCAACTACTACTCTAACAAGCATTTCAACAAACACATAGTGTGCATAATATGTGACTAGCAACAAAGAATCCACCTTTACCCACAATCAAACCCTAATCATCCATAATCCACACTTAATCACCCTACTAACCCCACAAAAATTCTACTCAATCATATCTAAACAAACATTAACATAAACAAGAGAAATCAACACAAACAACAAAACATCCATAATGAAACTAGTGAAAACTATGAACAATGAACAATACAATGAACAAATATTAAAACTTGAATAACAAAGGAAGAAAAAGAGTAAAGGGAGAAGGAAGATTATACCAACTAAACAAGAGAAGAAAAGATTAACACTTGCATAGAAGAAAACCCAAACATCCACCAATGTTGTCAAGATTGGTAGAGATCTTCAAGAATTCCAATATTACAAGGATTAAACTAAGATTAAGGACTAATTAAGAACTAATCTACACTAATCTAGTCTAATCTAACCTCTAACCTAAAGTAGTCTAGGGTTTAGCGGGTAATGTCTAACATAACATAAGATTACAAGAGGGGGGGGGGGTGTATTTATAGGGTTACAAGAGTGAAGGAGAATAAAAGAACAGTCACGCGGCTACAGCACTTCTTTCCGGTCGGGAAGCTCTCTTCCCGGTCGGGATTAAGCATAACACCGAGCTGTATTATCCATAACACCAGGCGGTGTTATTGCTCTTCCCTGTCGGGAAGCTCTCTTCCCGGTCGGGACGGCCAGATCAGTAGCCTCTTCATTCATGCACTCCTTCCCGACCGGGAAGGCTACTCTTCCCGACCGGGAAGGCTACTCTTCCCGCCCGGGAAGGGTCTTGTAGGCCTCCAATATGATCATAAAGGTCCCTCCTTGCTTCTCATGGGCTTTTCCTCGACTCTCGGTGCTCGGGATCGAGTCTAAGGGGCTCGGGAATGGGTCCCAAGGTCTCGGGATCGAATCTAAGGCACCGAGTGATCGTTCCTTCTCTTCGTTGGCTCCAAATGTGTAGGAAACGAGTCGGAATCATTCCAATTCTCCATGAATGGTCTTGGGAACCTAAAACGAACAAGAAGAAGCATAAGTAGCCCAGAAACCGCTCCCAAATTGAGATTTCACAAGAGAAACCGGGACCAAACACAACAAATAGGCACTACAAACTACACTTAGCAAGCATCCGTCTCGGGAAGCCTACGCTTCCTTACTCTATCGAAATCGGCCTTGTTTATGGCCTCCGGATCACGACGCTGCGAATCCCGCGGGGAGTCAGTGAGCTCGTCCCGGCGGCACCGCCACTAGTGCCAACTGTAGAAGCTCCCTCGGGATGCTCGGTATCACCTCTAGCTACAAAACCAAAAATCCATGACTCAGGTCAAGTTAAAACGGCTTAAACAGGCCAAAATCTTAAATAGGGATATCAAAATTCCAAAAAGCACGCTAACACCTATTTTCGACCCCGATCACAATGGAAGTGGTTTCGATCAAATCCGGCATCATTACGACACCTTTTGATCCGTCTTAAGTCACACAAAACCTCACGGAAGGCCCTAGAGGCCATTCTAGCTCAAAAAATTGACAAAGGATTCACCCTCATCATCACAACACTAATTGAGCAATATTGCAAAAGACAAGTACGGGAATTATCGAGAAAACGGTCCCTAACCCTAAGCATTTCGCATTTATCACCATAGGAAGCCATGGTCATACCTCAAAGTCTCCTATCAAGCTTCTAACCACCCTAACGAGCTCTATTCAACCCTAATATAACAATGGGATTAAGAACAAACATCAAAACTTAGCAAATTTAATACACCCAAATCAATTTTCTAGGGTTTCAACAGAATCGACCCACAATCAATCAAATTATTCAAAATCGGTAGTAGATGAGTAAAGAACACTTACCCGGAGTCGACATTCCCACGTACGGGGAAAATCGAGACAGAAATCGGTTAGAGAAATCGAAAAAGCGATATTGGGGCGAAGAAGGGCGCGCGTTTGACTTGTGAGACGAATGAATCGCTCGCCCAAATACTCGTTGATTTAAGCAAACCCGGTCCACAGAAACCCGGGCGCCTCGCGTCTTGCGTCCAAGACCTGGAGCTGAAGGCCACGCACTTAAAGATTGGGGCGCAGATGAATGCGCGTCTGAGCAGTCCAGCATAAGACTAAGACAAAAACAAACAAGGCTTAACATCCAATATACACGAAGCACGCACCCTTTAAAACAAGCAAACTAACAACGACGAAGCAATTACTAATCAATACCGATAAAGTACGCCCATAAACCGACCATGAACAAAGAGCAATAATAAAACAAGCATAAAGACCACGCCTAACAAGAACGCTCACGCTCAAGCACGTGATAAAACAAACTAAACAAAATCGATCCAAGCAAATTCCGAACAAATCCCAAATGCGTAACAAATCAAAACAAAGCAAAGAAAATCCGAACGAAATAAGACAAACCAGCAAAGCAAATACAACTTAACTAAAATAAACGCTATTAAACATCTTCGAGCTCCACGGGTCTGAGTTATCTAGAGGGCAATTTAAATTCGAGCGGATACTGACACGCTCGAAGAAGTCTTATACCTCCACAGCAATTTAAATTTGAGGGGATACTGACACGCTCGAAGGAGTCTTATACCTCCACAGCAGTTTAAATTCGAGCGGATACTGACACGCTCAAAGGAGTCTTATACCTCCACAGGAATTTAAATTCGAGCGGATACTGACACGCTCGAAGCAGTCTTATACCTCCACAACAATTTAAAATCGATCGGATACTGACATGCTCGAAGGAGTCTTATACCTCCACAACAATTTAAATTCGAGCGGATACTGACACGCTCGAAGGAGTTTATACCTCCACAGCAATTTTAATTCGAGCGGATACTGACACGCTCGAAAAAGTATTATACCTCCACAGCAATTTAGGGTTTGAGTGGATACTGACACACTCAAACACCTTCAAGCCTAACGGGTCTGAGTTATCTTGAAGGCAATTTTATTTTGAGTGGATACTGACACGCTCAAACATTTTTGAGTCTTATACCTCACAGCAATTTGGGTTTGAGCGGATACTAACACACTCAAACACCTTCAAGCCTAACGGGTCTGAGTTATCCTGAAGGCAATTTTAGTTTGAGCGGATACTGACATGCTCAAACATTTTTCGAGCCTAACAAGTTTGAGTTATCCTGAAGGCAATTTTAGTTTGAGCGGATACTGACACGCTCAAACTTTTTTCGAGCCTAACGGGTCTGAGTTATCCTGAAGGCAATTTTAGTTTTAGCGGATACTGACACCCTCAAACATTTTTTGTCCAAGGGATCATAAGAATCTCGAAGGAAACTGTTCGAGTGGATACTGACACACTCGAGCATTCCGTTTTATTTTCGCGGCTTAGGGGTCATAAGCATCCCGAAGGCGACTGTTCGAGAGGAAGCTGATGCCCTCGAACATTTTATTTCATATTACATCCGTGTCAGAGGGGTCATAAGCATACCGAAGACATCTGTTCAAACGAATGCTGACACACACGAGCATCCTTTTCGCACATCCACACTTGACGCGTCATAAGTAGTCCAACTCTTAAGTAATCTGAAAAGGCTAAAGGCACGAGCATGAGGAACCAAGAACAATACGACAAGCATAGGCCCGGGCCCCGACAAGCGACTACAGGCAAGAACGTCAGGTATGATTTCTAAGCCTTAGCTGGCGAGCCTCAACTCGTAGTCCAACAGACTTAAAACGACCCGACCGGGCAGCCATCAGGTCGTAATCCTCGATTGACCTGGGTGGCTATACTTTGACTTTCACCTTGTCCAAGCCTCAGTCAATGTGGGGGCTACTCTAGACACCCAGATTTGGACCTGGTGGCTGCAAGAGTGCCCAACAAAAACCCGATGACGATCGGACTGCAACGCGACACAGGTTCGCGATGTTTTAGATATTTTTTCTATAGAACAGATCAAATAGCTACTCGGAAAAATTAAAATTAACATCATGGCAGCCTTAGTCGTGTCATTATTGTCGTATAGACACTAATTAGAGTCAATTCTTACACCGGGACCCCGAATTGGTCCCGAAACACGAACCTGTGGACGTCCGTCCGCACAGCCCGGCGCCCCGCGTGCGCTTGTGCGGGATTGACTCGGTTTTTCAACGTGTGGAGGCAGCCACCCACGCAGCCCCCTCCCTGTTGGGTGCCGGTTCGATCTCGCATACGGGGCGAAGTCTCAGACCTCGATTCGGATGACGATCCGGACTTGTACTAGACGGGTGCGGGCACCCGTGTTTCCGTTTGGGAATCGATCGAGTCGTGGTTTTAAATGTTTAAAGGCCGATTTGTTTGGTAAGGTGACCTTTTTAGTGATCTGAATTCGTTGCCGATTTGTGGAGTCGCCACCGAGTCAATTATGGGGACTCGGAAACCGTTCAAGTCAACTTTGATCCTTAGCCAGCTCAAAGCTGAGTGGCACGGGACCTAAAGATAAAGACTTGTACCCTTAAACACTTCATGCCTGGAATGACTCTCATTGCCAATGGTTTCGGACATCCGGAAACTGTCGATTCTGAGTAAGGGGTGAGGGTACGTATTGAGACGCCACTGATAAGTGTAGTTTGTAGTGCCTATTTGTTGTGTTTTGGTCCTTTTTTCCTTGTGGAATCGTTCCTTTGGAGCGATTCATGGGCTTCTTATGCTTCCTTTAGTTCGTTTCAGGTTCCCGAGACCGATTTGGAAGAGTTGGAGCGATTCCGACTCAATACATACACATTTTGGAGCCAACGAGATAAAGGAACGATGACTCGAGGCCTTGGAATCAACCCCGAGACCTTGGGACCGAATCCCGAGCCTCCGAGACCCGATCCCGAGTCCCGAGAATCGGTGGGAAGCCCATGAGAGGCAAGGAAGGACCAAAGAGCGTTTAAGGAAGGCATACAAGACCCATCCCGTTCGGGATGGCCTCATCCCGTTCGGGATGGGGTGCTACATTAAGATGGCTGCTGTGAGCCCATCCCGGTCGGGATCAACTCGTCCCGGTCGGGATGGCAGGGCCGTCCCGATCGGGATAGTCCGTCCCGGCCGGGAAACTACAGAGGCAGCACGGGCTTCTTCCTTTCTTCTCCTTCATTCTTGTACCCATATATATACTCCCTTCTTGTAATTTTAAGACATCAGATCTTACCCTAGATTAGTTTAAGCCTCCATTATCATTCAAAACACTAGATTATTGCTACTCTCATTAGTCTAATCCTCTCTTTAATCATTAGTTAATTATTGTAATTAGTCTTGGATTAAGGGATTCTTGAAGATTGTTCCAAGATTGACAACCTTGGGATTGTATTTGGGTTTCTCATTAATACAAGTTTTCATCTTTTATTCATCCTATTGTTGGTATAATCTTTTCATCCTTAGTCTTTGTTATTTATTCAAGTTTCTTTCTTATTGTTATTGTCATTGCTATTGTTCTTGTTAATGATAATGGATGCTTGTTTTGTGACATTGATTTCTCTTATGATTGTTTATTTTCTCTTAATAATGAGTGAGTAGTTTTCTTGTGGGGTTAGTAGGGGGATTAGGGTTATATTATGGATGATTAGGGTTGATTAAGGGGAAAAGGTTTCATCTTTGTTGTTGGTCACATTGTAGGCACTCTATGTGTTTGTTGATATGCTTGTGTGAGTTGTAGTGGCCATGCTTCCCATACTTGTGTTCATCTTCTCATTGATTGTTTATTTTGTGGAAATGTCGAGAATAGTTTAGTCGCGAGAGCGCGGACTAGGGTCTAAGTTGCGAGAGCCCGGACCCACCTCGGCATCGGTCTAAGTTGCGAGAGCCCGGACCGACTCTAGCGATTAGGAGACACCTATACCCTTGATCACCCCAATTATCCTTCTACTCCTATGAACCCGACCTACCCCACTTCTTTCCATATTTGTGTTAATCCTCTTAGTTAGCCATCATTTCCGTTAGTTTTATCGTTTAGTTAGTATCTAGTGTTAGTTTAGTTCCTTCTTCTCCTCCATCATAGTTTTCCATTTATCGCTTCTTTGTGTTTGTTCGGTAATCTAGTCTCGTTGTAGGCCAACCTAGTCTAAACCTTGATATACCGTCCTCGTGGATACGATCCCGACTTACCCTAGCTACTCACTAGGTTAGTCGGTGTTTTATTGTTGGCCAGGGACGTGACAAATCCCTACCATCAATTTGGCGCCGTTGCCGGGGACGGTGCATTGTTTAGACTTAGTTTGCTTATTCCTAGACTTAGTTACCCTTCTTTGTGTTCTCCCATCTTCTCTTGTGAATATTCTCTAGATTTTTCTTCTTTCCTTAGTTTTATTTCTTCTTTTTCTCTTTGTCTCTAGTTGTGTTTGCTATTGTCGTTGCCTAGTGCCCATAAAGCACTAGGTGTTCTCACGTTTGTTCTAGTGTGTAGTGTATGCCTAGGAGGGGAGGCGACTTCTATCTCTTTAATCCAGAGCCGGAGAGACTCTTTCGAGCCTTTCGCCAACGGACGAATAATCGGGTTAGGATCTCTCAACCGAGTGCAAGCAATACTCATCAAGGGCAAGCCCAAGGAGCCGACTTGAACATTTCACCTCGAGAGACGGACGGAGGGACCTTCATCAATCCCTTCGGTGATTCTTCTCCTAGTCCCCCCTCTTCATCTACATCAACACTCTCTACACCACCATCTTCTCCCTTACATCCAAGAATGCCTAAGTTCTCCTCTCACTCCACATTCACCGAGGATGTCTTGCCGGGACCGAGTACATTACCGGAAGCCTATACCGGGAATTTTGTGGCAAAGACTCAATTTATCCAACTTGTGGAGAGGAGCCCATTTAGTGGTTTGCCCACCGAAGACCCGCACCAACATATGGAGACCTTCTCCGATTATTGTGACGCTATATCTCAAACCGGGGTTACTCAAGACCAAATTCGTTGGGTACTCTTCCCGTTTTCTCTTACTGGAAAAGCGAAGCAATGGATCAAGAGTCTCGATAGGGCAACCATGGGTATCGACACTTGGCAAAAGCTTGCCTTGGCGTTCTACCAAAAGTTTTACCCTCCGGAAAAGACGAACTTGCTTAGGGCCTCCATCACCGGGTTCCAACAAAGGGATGAAGAGAGCCTATATGAAGCTTGGGAGCGGTTTAAGTCTTTGGTAAGATCGTGCCCTCATCATGGACTCTCACAATGGTTCTTGGTGCAACAATTTTGGAATGGACTTTATGAGGACTCGAGAGCTATTCTTAACATGGGCTCCAACGGTAGGTTCACCGAGGTCGATGACGACCAAACATGGGCGAGAATCGAAGAGATGGCGGTGCATAATTCGCAATACTCTAGGCCTAGGAAGGCACATCGAGGAGGCATACATGAGGTCGATGCTATCACCAAATTAAGCATTGACCTTGGAGCTCAACTTAAAACACACATGGAGACTATTGACAAGAAGCTCCAAAGCCACCTCAACCAAGTCCAAGGCTCTAGTTCCTCCCACCATCAACCGATTCAAGAAGTGAATGCTTTGGGGTTCGCACCTCCTACACCTTACTTTGGGATGTGCGACACTTGTGGAATCGTTGGTTATGACCCTATGAATTGTAGAGGGAGTATTGAGCAAGTGAACGCCTTTCAAGCGTTCAAGCAAGGTGCCTCCTTCTCTAATCAATACCAAGCTTCCAATCAAGTCCCTCAACAACAAACACTTCAACATCAACAACAACATCGTCCCTATGTTCCACCTCCTTTAAGGGACATCAATGTTAGTTACCAAGGTTATGCGGGTAACCAAAGACCCTTCAACAATTTCAAGCAAAATAACCAAGGTAACTTCAACAACAAGCAAGGGTTCCAACAAGGGAACTTCAATCACGGTGGTTTCCAAGGAAACCAAAATTTCCAAGGAAACCGAAACTTTCAAGGACAACAAAACCACAATCAAGGCCTTAATCAAGGTAATTCTCATGGGTTCCAAGGGAACCGTCAACAAGCAACTCAAAATCAACAACAACAAAGCAAGCCAAGGAGCCGGTTTCCTACTCATGATTATGGCACTCCACTCGCCATCACCGACACTCCACATAATCCATCATCCCCACCTCGGGATTTCGACATTCAAAAGACTTTGATGGATATGCAACAAGGTCAAATGGAGATGTCAAAAACCCATCAAGAGCTCTTTGCTTATATTCAAGAGGGAAACGCGTCAAGAGATGCCCGTATGAAGATGCTTGAAACCCAAGTATCTCAACTTGCTTCGGGGAGCTCCTCAAGGCAAAAGGGGCAACTACCTTCTCAAGGTGAAACACCGATATTTGAGCATGTAAATGCTATCACCACAAGGAGAGGTACATCCTACAACCCCCCTCCTTATCCTATTGAGCAAGAGCCAATGCAAGAACCGACAATGGAGATGACATCTCCAACTCAAGAAGAATGGAGCTTTGATAATCCAATTGAGGAGCAAGTCCTTTGGGAGGTCGAAAAACCCCAAGAAGACAACCGTCCCCCACTTCAAGCACAAGAAAAGGGTAAAGGGAAAGTGTCAAGTGAAGAGTGCACCCCAATTGATCAAAACAAGTACCAAATCAAGTTGCCTTACCCATCAAGGCAAATGAAGACTAAGGTGGACACTCACTACGACAAGTTCCTTAGTATTGTGAAGAAATTGGATGTTAGTGTCCCGTTCACCGAGTTACTTACCCAAATCCCGGCATATGGAAAATTCATGCGGGAAATCCTAGCTAGGAAGAGGTCCATCGACAAGGAAGAGACAGTAGCGTTCACGAGGGTGGTGAGCGAGCTTATTCAAGGTTCCACGCTTCCGAAGTTGAAGGACCCGGGTAGTTTCTCGATCCCTTGCACCATAGGCAATTTCTTGATCAAGAATGCGTTATGAGACCCGATCCCGAGTCCCGAGAATCGGTGGGAAGCCCATGAGAGGCAAGGAAGGACCAAAGAGCGTTTAAGGAAGGCATACAAGACCCATCCCGTTCGGGATGGCCTCATCCCGTTCGGGATGGGTGCTACATTAAAATGGCTGCTGTGAGCCCATCCCGGTCGGGATCAACTCGTACCGGTCGGGATGGCAGGGCCGTCCTGATCGGGATAGTCCGTCCCGGCCGGGAAGCTACAGAGGCAGCACGGGCTTCTTCCTTTCTTCTCCTTCATTCTTGTACCCATATATATACTCCCTTCTTGTAATTTTAAGACATCGGATCTTACCCTAGATTAGTTTAAGCCTCCATTATCATTCAAAACCCTAGATTATTGCTACTCTCATTAGTCTAATCCTCTCTTTAATCCTTAGTTAATTATTGTAATTAGTCTTGGATTAAGGGATTCTTGAAGATTGTTCCGAGATTGACAACCTTGGGATTGTATTTGGGTTTCTCATTAATACAAGTTTTCATCTTTTATTCATCCTATTGTTGGTATAATCTTTTCATCCTTAGTCTTTGTTATTTATTCAAGTTTCTTTCTTATTGTTATTGTCATTGCTATTGTTCTTGTTAATGATAATGGATGCTTGTTTTGTGACATTGATTTCTCTTATGATTGTTGATTTTCTCTTAATAATGAGTGAGTAGTTTTCTTGTGGGGTTAGTAGGGGGATTAGGGTTAGATTATGGATGATTAGGGTTGATTAAGGGGAAAAGGTTTCATCTTTGTTGTTGGTCACATTGTAGGCACTCTATGTGTTTGTTGATATGCTTGTGTGAGTTGTAGTGGCCATGCTTTCCATACTTGTGTCATCTTCTCATTGATTGTTTATTTTGTGGAAATGTCGAGAATAGTTTAGTCACGAGAGCGCGGACTAGGGTCTAAGTTGCGAGAGCCCGGACCCACCTCGGCATCGGTCTAAGTTGCGAGAGCCCGGAACGACTCTAGCGATTAGGAGACACCTATACCCTTGATCACCCCAATTATCCTTCTACTCTTATGAACCCGACCTACCCCACTTCTTTCCATATTTGTGTTAATCCTCTTAGTTAGCTATCATTTCCGTTAGTTTTATCATTTAGTTAGTCTCTAGTGTTAGTTTAGTTCCTACTTCTCCTCCATCATAGTTTTCCATTTATCGCTTCTTTGTGTTTGTTCGGTAATCTAGTCTCGTTGTAGGCCGACCTAGTCTAAACCTTGATATACCGTCCTCGTGGATACGATCCCGACTTACCCTAGCTACTCACTAGGTTAGTCGGTTTTTTATTGTTGGCTAGGGACGTGACAAATCCCTACCATCAATTAGACATCGACACCCAATCCCGCCGGCAATAAAGCGGCTTCTACTAATCAATCGATGGGCTGATAACTTTGTTCTTTTGTTGTGGCGGTGATACTGTAACATCCGTTGTTTTCACCCTATACCTTTTGCTATGTCGGTTGTTTAAGGACAAGTAAATTTTGTCGTCGAAGTAGTTGTGTTTACATTCTTTGCATGCGATTTCACGTGACAAGCAGGCCATGAAAAGATGCATATAGGAGAGTAGAGAGTACTAACATTATAGGTATTATCAAGTCAGTTTTAATGCGATAATACGGATATGAGTCATTCTCGTGGTATAGTTTACCTGTTATTCTGCTTAAGATGCGCCAGTTCGATATTAATAGAGATGCGTCGAACCTAGTAATGCGAGCACCCAGACTACTATGGGGACTCGGAAACCGTTCAAGTCAACTTTGATCCTTAGCCGGCTCAAAGCTGAGTGGCACGGGACCTAAAGATAAAGACTTGTACCCTTAAACACTCCATGTCTGGAATGAATCTCATTGCCAATGGTTTCGGACATCCGGAAACTATCGATTCTGAGTAAGGGGTGAGGGTACGTATTGGGACGCCACCGTCCAATAGACATCGACACCCATTTCCGCCCGCACTATAGCGGCCTCTACTAATCAATCGATGGGCTGATAACTTTGTTCTTTTGTTGTGGCGGTAATACAGTAACATCCGTTGTTTTCACCCTATACCTTTTGCTATGTCGGTTGTTTAAGGACAAGTAAATTTTGTCGTCGAAGTAGTTGTGTTTACATTCTTTGCATGCGATTTCACGTGACAAGCAGGCCATGAAAAGATGCATATAGGAGAGTAGAGAGTACTAACATTATAGGTATTAGCAAGTCAGTTTTAACGCGATAATACGGATATTAGTCGTTCTCGTGGTATACCTTACTTGGTATTCTGCTTAAGACGTGCCAGTTCGATATTAATAGAGATGCGTCGAACCTAGTAATGCAAGCACCCGGACTACTATGGGGACTCGGAAACCGTTCAAGTCAACTTTGATCCTTATTCGGCTCAAAGCTGAGTGGCACGAGACCTAAAGATAAAGACTTGTACCCTTAAACACTCCATGTCTGGAATGACTCTCATTGCCAATGGTTTCGGATATCCGGAAACTATTGATTCTGAGTAAAGGGTGAGGGTACGTATTGGGACGCCACTGTCCAATAGACATCGACACCCAATCCCGCCAGCACTATAGCGGCCTCTATTAATCAATCGATGGGCTGATAACTTTGTTCTTTTGTTGTGGCTGTAATACTGTAACATCCGTTGTTTTCACCTTATACCTTTGGCTACGTCGGTTGTTTAAGGACAAGTAAATTTTGTCGTCGAAGTAGTTGAGTTTACATTCTTCGCATGCGATTTCACGTGAAAAGCAAGCCATGAAAAGATGCATATAGGAGAGTAGAGAGTACTAACATTATAGGTATTAGCAAGTCAGTTTTAACGCGATTATACGGATATTAGTCGTTCTCGTGGTATACCTTACCTGGTATTCTGCTTAAGATACGCCGGTTCCATATTAATAGAGATGCGTTGAACCTAGTAATGTGAGTACCCAGACTAATATGGGGACTCGGAAATCGTTCAAATCAACTTTGATCCTTAGCCGGCTCAAAGCTGAGTGGCACGGGACCTAAAGATAAAGACTTGTACCCTTAAACACTCCATGCCTGGAATGACTCTCATTGCCAGTGGTTTGGGACATCCGGAAACTATCGATTGTAAGTAAGGGGTGAGTGTACGTATTGGGACGCCACTGTCCAATAGACATCGACACCCAATCCCGCCCGCACTATAGCGGCCTCTACTAATCAATCGATGGGCTGATAACTTTGTTCTTTTGTTGTGGCTGTAATACTGTAACATCCGTTGTTTTCACCCTATACCTTTTGCTATGTCGGTTGTTTAAGGACAAGTAAATTTTGTCGTCGAAGTAGTTGTGTTTACATTCTTTGCATGCGATTTCACGTGACAAGCAGGCCATGAAAAGATGGATATAGGAGAGTAGAGAGTACTAACATTATAGGTATTAGCAAGTCAGTTTTAACGCGATAACATGGATATTAGTCGTTCTCGTGGTATACCTTACCTGGTATTCTGCTTAAGATGCGCCGGTTCGGTATTAATAGAGATGCGTCGAACCTAGTAATGCGAGCACCCAGACTAATATGGGGACTCGGAAACCGTTCAAGTCAACTTTGATTCTTATTCGGCTCAAAGCTGAGTGGCACGGGACCTAAAGATAAAGACTTGTACTCTTAAACACTCCATGTCTGGAATGACTCTCATTGCCAATGGTTTCGGACATCCGGAAACTATCGATTCTGAGTAAAGGGTGAGGGTACGTTGATGGGTAAGGATTCGTCACGTCCCAACCATCAATAATATAACCGGCTAACCGAACTAGGGTAGATAGGGTAAGCCGGGTCGAATCCACGGGGACGGTAAGAGGCGTCTAGACTAAGGTAGCCTAAATACTAGACTAAGTCAACGAGCTAACCTAAGGAATGATAGAAGGGGAGAGAGCTAGACTAAGACTAAGTCTAAGGAAAAGACAAACAAAGGAGAACGGTCTAGGATTAGGTCGGGGTCAAAGGGGTAACAGAATGGTCAAGGGAGGACTAGAGCAAAGGAGGTAGTAGGGTGAGCTAGGTTGGTCCGGGCTCTCGCAACTTAGACTCACCTAGAGGTTCCACCTAGAACCCATCTTGGCGACACTCAACACAAACGGGGTTCTAGCGCGCTATGGTGGCCTAGGTCGAATCTGGGATCTCGCTACATAGACCGGCCTAGGGGTCGTCCTCACCGGGCTCTCGCAACTTAATGAGGGGACCAAACCCACAAACAAACTAATACCCACAAGAGAAAGGCAAGAAAACAAGCATTCGTACATACTTAGTCATTCAAGCAATTCCACAAACATGTGATGTGCATCAAACAAGAGGAAACCCAAATCTTCCACCAACATCTCTAACAAACCCTTAATCACCCAATTAACACCCTAATCACCTTACTAACCCTAGCAAGAAAACTAATCTAACATAATCCAACTACAACTAACACTAACATGGAGAATCATCAAAAGAAACAAAACAAACATAAACAAACTAGTGAAAACTATTAACTACAATCAAAGATTGAAACTTGAATAACATTAATAAAGATTAAGAGGGAAAGAAAGAGATTATACCAAACTAATGAAGGAGAAAGAATAAAACTTGCATTAATGAAGAAAACCCAAAACAAACATCCAAGGTTGTCAAGCTTGGAGAAGATCTTGAAGAATTCCCTTAATACAAGTACTAATCTATGATTAACTACTAATTAACGACTAATCTACACTAATCTAATCTAATCTAACCTAAAGTAGTCTAGGGTTTAAGGAGATAGCCTAAGATAACATAAGATAGTGTCTTAATACAAGAGGGGGGGTATATATAGGGTTACAAATGGAAGGGAGAAGAAAAGAAAGAAAGCGGAGCTGCAGCTGACCCTTCCCGGTCGGAAAGGCTTGGTCCCGATCGGGATGGGCCATCCTTCCCGGTCGGGAAGGACCTTCCCGATCGGGATGGGGTCACAGTAGTCGCGCTTTATGCTCCCTTCATCCCGAACGGGATGAGGCCATCCCGAACGGGATGGGTCTTTGTAGGCCTCCCTTTAGAGCTCTTTGGTCCCTCCTTGCCTCTCATGGGCTTCTCGTCGATTCTCGGGACTCGGGATCGGGTCTCGGAGGCTCGGGATTGGGTCCCAAGGTCCCGGGGTCGATTCCAAGGTCTCGAGTCATCCTTCCTTTATCTCGTTGGCTCCAAAATGTGTATGTATTAAGTCGGAATCGCTCCAACTCTTCTAATTCGGCCTCGGGAACCTGAAACGAACTAAAGGAAGCATAAGAAGCCCCTAAACCGCTCCCAAGGAGCGATTCCACAAGGAAAAAGGGACCAAAACACAACAAATAGGCACTACAAACTACACTTATCAACTCCCCCACACTTAACCCTTACTCGCCCTCGAGTAAGCACATACTACTACTAAACAATTCGAGTGGGTATTAGCGCACCCTACGCCCCTTCAACTCACGCGAGTACACTTAGAGGACAAGTGCACTCCGCAAGGCAAGTTGGGTCTTGCGACTAAACTGTGGATGCAACCGGACACAAAACACATAAACAAACAAACACATAATCGGTTGCACCCAAAACAAAAGAAATACCGCTTCCCTCTAAAAGCGGTGAATGAAACACCGGTTTAGGACTCGAGGTAATTGACAACGTTCCCAAGCTAGCAATACAAACCAAGGTGGACTAAACCCTAATAGTATGACGATAAAGCAACAAAAACGTTGGTAACTTACCTAGGTCCTCCTAACTTTCTATAACGTACTACGGGACGATCGGCGGAGTGGAAAAGTGAAGAACCACGGTGTTAGTCGACACTGTAGGTAAGTGAGACCCCGCCCCCTTTAGCGTGAGCCAAGAGGGTCGTCCCGTGTCTAAAACCGCCTAACTAGTCCAAGTAAAAAGGTGGAAAACATGCAAAAATGAGGGAAGACCGACTAATGCCGCTATCATCCTTCCTCGGAACTCGGTCCTTTGGTAGGCTCTTCACGGCAAAAGTCGGAAAAAGGCTTATTTTGAGAGGATTTCTTTTTGTGAGACGGGTTTTCTTTTGGCATTTTCTTTCCTTTTGACGTTTTTGCTTTGTTTTGCCATGCCATTCTTTTTCTTCTTTTCTATTTTCTTTTTGGCTTTCGTGCCTTTTCTTTTTCTTCATTCTTTTCTTTCTTTTCTTTTCTTTGCCCTTTTTGGCAAGATTTGTCTTTGTTGGCATTTTCATTGTATAACAAGAAAGAGAGAATCAACAATTTGCATTTTATTTGTGTGGGTATGTGTAGGAGGTAGGGTAATGGGTGAGTCGGGAGCGCGCTTTCCCTTCAAACCCACAAAAAGTGGAGAACTTGAACTAATCAAACGATCCTAAACACGGTCACCTAGGGGACGAGACTCGGTAACCAAGGCCTTTTCACACCGTGGGTGGTCATAATGGTCAAAATGCAAATCCCACAGTAAATCCCTAGTAAGCTAGGTGGACTCAAGGTAAAGGACCAACGAAATCATTGATTTAGGGTCATTCTACTAGATTAAAGTCCAAGACTCGATTTATACAACTAGGAAAGGAAAGTAGCTACTCACTCACTAGCCTCTAAACCGGGTTTTCGAAAACGGTTTACACACAAGACACACAACAAAACACAAAACAAAGACTCAACGAAAACGAAAGAAAGAAAAAGAAACAAAAGCAACGTAACAAGAACAAAACAAAACGAACACATACAAAACAAACACCACCCCGAACTTCCAAATGAGCAACCAATCCTCCACAAACTTTACAAAGCTCCACCCGAGCACACCACAACACATATCTTCTTTAAACTCCACAAGAAACAAAGAGGGAAAAGGGTTGAAAAGATGTTACCGGGTGTCTTGAAAGCTCTCCAAAGCTAGCGGTGAATAAGCGACCTATAAGGAAAAGGGGAGGCAAACACGCACAATACGACAAAAACACGACACAAGGACAAAAAGGGAAAACACACAAAAGAAAAATCTTTTTTTGATTTTTGTGAAAATTTTTCAAATTTTTAGGGATTTTTAAGATTTTTTCGGAAAAAACTAAGAAAATAGACTAAACTATACTAGAATATCGCTCCCCCACACTTAAATCGAGCCATGTCCTCATGCTTGATCGTAGGGTGCGGAGAGACAAAAGAAAAAGAAAAGAAACTACGAAAATAAAGCTAAAAATCAAAAATAAAGTGAAGAAATGGGTAGAAGGTGTCCGGCCGGGTGTAGTCAAGTCACCATGGGCCGAGACGAGAAAAAGATATGGAAGGGGGAAGAAATTAAAAAAAAGGAAATAAAAGGAAATGGGAGGGGAGGGCTAGGTGTAATCAAGTCACCTAGCCCGGATTCCGCCTAAATCCGACTTAATCCTCAAAAAGAAAGTGAAAATCTTGTAAAAATTTGGATTTTGAAATGATTCTCGATGTGATCACATCATCGAGAGTTGGGAGCAACAACTACCGAGGCCTAGAAGGCCACCAAGGTACCATGACTAAAGGGGAAGGGGGTAAACAAGAGAAAAACAAGCAATAAAAGACGGAAAAGAAAGGATAGTTGCCGTACCGACCGGTTAGCAACTCACTTGCTCCATCGTCTCATAGATCAATATAGGCGCTTGCTTGTTGTCTTCGTTGTCATCCTCCTTCAAGCTTGATAAAACCGCATGGTTGGGGTAATAATGGTAGGGGGTGGGATTTGATGTGGATCTCGGCGTGTAAAGTGAGGTGTACGGGTCATATGATAGGAGTAAGGAGGAGTAGGGAGGTTGGGAGGGGGCATAATGGATGGGTGGAGACAAAGGGACCATCCCGGTCGGGATGGATGGTCCCGATCGGGTTGGTGAACCCTTCCCGATCGGGAAGCTCTCGTCCCGGTCGGGAACACACTTCAGTAAGTCCGAATTCCAGCACCTTCATCCCGATCGGGATGGCTCCTTCCCGATCGGGATTCTTCATCCTTCCCGATCGGGAAGCCCTCTTCCCGGTCGGGATGAGTCTTCTTAGCTTCCCCAAGCCCAAAAGCTCATCAAAGCTTCAAAAATCGACTTCCTCGCTCGCAAACCAAACTCCATCATCGACCACTCCTTTCTAGGAGTCACCTTCACTTCACCTATCACAATAAACTCAAACAAAACATCAAATTCACTCCCTCACATCGCTCATCAAAATACCAAATCAATTACAAGAATATCACAAAACTACCAAAATCAAGAGATAAAACACAATTACAAGCACAAGTACTCTAAAGAAGAGAGGAGGGGAATATACAACAAGACGGTTCTTTTAGGTACTCCGTCAAACCTGGATGGTGGACTCCATTCTTCAACCGTAGCCCTCAAGGGCATGGAGGAGCAAGTCGAACGCGCTACCGACATCATAGTGAAGGCCCAAGAAGCGCTCGAGCTTAACCGACCTCCACGGCCTCCAAGGAGGAGGCAAGAAGTAGGATTCCCAAGACCCGACATCATTTTCAAAGTAGTCTCTGGGGTCTCTCCATCCTACGAGCCCAACCGATCTCTTACTCCCTAGACATCGCCTCCAATCATTAGCAAGCTTCATTTCCAAGAAACAAGGCACAAAAAGCGGTTTTGGCCTCATCTCCTCAATGCACACCCTCACACTTGCCTCAAGTTGTGGTTCCCCATCTTCATCACTTGGCCCCACATCATCTTGGAGAGGAGAATCGAAACTACCACCGGCGGTTTCAATATCCTCCAAGTCATTGCTTGGCTCACTTTCTAAGGGCTCTTGATGCTTATCCACATTCTCGGACAAGGGCAACTCGAGGCTCACAATTTCACCCAACATCCTCACAAATTCCACCAAACCATCCCACTCACTATCCTCCTCCAATTCCTCACCAATGTTACCTTCACCAAGAGTCATCTCCTCATTCGTCTCTTTTTGGGTAGACGATTGAGGTTCTTCAAAGCAAACTTCTCTAGCAAAGGGAACTACCTCGGCGGCTTCGTAATTCGGTTGCTCCTCTTTCTCAAGTGGGCACCCTCCATCTTAATACGATGCTCGGGATAAAGACATTACGGCTTGAACCGACAATGCATTTAATTGAGCATTCCTCGCCTCGTTTGCCCTTCGCATTTGGACCATTAATTCTTCTTGTTCTTTTCGCAATTGAATGGCCATTTCATGTGTGCTCCTTTGCAATTGAAGAATCGAATGACACAACTCCAAGTTCGACGATTGGTGGTCATTGGGATCTTGTAAAGCTTCTTGATAATCTTGATGATGCCCAAGGGGTGGGGCATTATATTGTTGGTAGCAAGGTTGGGGTGGTTGGTAGTATTGTGGGTCATAGGGTTCATATTGTGGTTGGGGTGGAGGGTAATATTGTGGGTCTTGGGGGTATTGGCTTCCATAAGGTGGATCTTGATTGAACATGGTGGGTTCACAATCATAGCTTGAGTAATAGCCACCATGATCGTAGCAATGATAATCGTCCACTTGTTGGTAGCCGTTTTCATACTCTTGAAGATCATACCCATCTTGATTACCCCAAGAAGCTTGATCATGGTAGGGGGACGTCATGTCATACCCTTGGTTCAAGGGAGAAGAGGGGTAGCTCATATCGGCTTCCATGTGTGGGGAGTTTAGATCAAACCCCATGCTTGCTCGAAAATCGTAGCTCATACCCGGTTGGAAACCACTCATTCTAGCAACCGTCTGTTAAAGCGGCTCTAAGTTGCAAGAAGAAGATAGTCACCACCTCTAAGCACAAACTGTAGACTAAGAACAAACGTGAGAAGTCTAGTGCTTTTTGGGCACTAGACAAGAGAGAAATAAACCACACACACACAAGAAGCAAAGTAACCAAAAAGAAAAAGAAAACACAAACACAAAGACTAAGTCAAGCAAATAGGATAACAAAGTCCAAACTAGCACCGTCCCCGACAACGGCGCCAAATTGATGGGTAAGGATTCGTCACGTCCCAACCGTCAATAATATAATCGGCTAACCTAACTAGGGTAGATAGGGTAAGTCGGGTCGAATCCACGGGGACTGTAAGAGGCGTCTAGACTAAGGTCGCCTAAATACTAGACTAAGTCAACGAGCTAACCTAAGGAATGATAGAAGGGGAGAGAGCTAGACTAAGACTAAGTCTAAGGAGAAGACAAACAAAGGAGAACGGGCTAGGATTAGGTCGGGGTCAAAGAGGTAACGGAATGGTCAAGGGAGGACTAGAGCAAAGGAGGTAGTAGGGTGATCTAGGTTGGTCCAGGCTCTCGCAACTTAGACTCACCTAGAGGTTCCACCTATAACCCATCTTGGCGACACTCAACACAAACGGGGTTCTAGCGCGCTATGGTGGCCTAGGTTGAATCCGGGCTCTCGCTACTTAGACCGGCCTAGGGGTCGTCCTCACCGGGCTCTCGCAACTTAATGAGGGGACCGAACCCACAAACAAACTAACACCCACAAGAGAAAGGCAAGAAAACAAGCATTCGTACATACTTAGTCATTCAAGCAATTCCACAAACATGTGATGTGCATCAAACAAGAGGAAACCCAAATCTTCCACCAACATCTCTAACAAACCCTTAATCACCCAATTAACACCCTAATCACCTTACTAACCCTAGCAAGAACACTACTCTAACATAATCCAACTACAACTAACACTAACATGGAGAATCATCAAAAGAAACAAAACAAACATAAACAAACTAGTGAAAACTATTAACTACAATCAAAGATTGAAACTTGAATAACATAAATAAAGATTAAGAGGGAAAGGAAGAGATTATACCAAACTAATGAAGGAGAAAGAATAAAACTTGCATTAATGAAGAAAACCCAAAACAAACATCCAAGGTTGTCAAGCTTGGAGAAGATCTTGAAGAATTCCCTTAATACAAGTACTAATCTATGATTAACTACTAATTAACGACTAATCTACACTAATCTAATCTAATCTAACCTAAAGTAGTCTAGGGTTTAAGGAGATAGCCTAAGATAACATAAGATAGTGTCTTAATACAAGAGGGGGGGTATATATAGGGTTACAAATGGAAGGGAGAAGAAAAGAAAGAAAGCGGAGCTGCAGCTGACCCTTCCCGGTCGGGAAGGCTTGGTCCCGATGGGGATGGGCCATCCTTCCCGGTCGGGATGGGCTCACAGTAGCCGCGCTTTATGCTCCCTTCATCCCGAACGGGATGAGGCCATCCCGAACGAGATGGGTCTTTGTAGGCCTCCCTTTAGAGCTCTTTGGTCCCTCCTTGCCTCTCATGGGCTTCTCGTCGATTCTCGGGACTCGGGATCGGGTCTCGGAGGCTCGGGATTGGGTCCCAAGGTCTCGGGGTCGATTCCAAGGTCTCGAGTCATCCTTCCTTTATCTCGTTGGCTCCAAAATGTGTATGTATTGAGTCGGAATCGCTCCAACTCTTCCAATTCGGCCTCGGGAACCTGAAACGAACTAAAGGAAGCATAAGAAGCCCCTAAACCGCTCCCAAGGAGCGATTCCACAAGGAAAAAGGGACCAAAACACAACAAATAGGCACTAGAAACTACACTTATCATACGTATTGGGACGCCACGTCCAATAGACATCGACACCCAATCCCGCCCGCACTATAGCAGCCTCTACTAATCAATCGATGGGCTGATAAGTTTGTTCTTTTGTTGTGGCTGTAATACTGTAACATCCGTTGTTTTCACCCTATACCTTTTGCTATGTTGGTTGTTTAAGGACAAGTAAATTTTGTCGTCGAAGTAGTTGTGTTTACATTCTTTGCATGCGATTTCACGTGAAAAGCAGGCCATGAAAAGATGCATATAGGAGAGTAGAGAGTACTAACATTATTGGTATTAGCAAGTCAGTTTTAACGCGATAATACGGATATTAGTCCTTCTCGTGGTATACCTTACCTGGTATTCTGCTTAAGATGCGCCGGTTCGGTATTAATAGAGATGCGTCGAACCTAGTAATGTGAGCACCCGGACTAATACGGAACCCGACCATCGCTTTGTTTGGTTTTAGTTGCTTTACGTTTTGAATTCCGTGTTAGGTGATTTAGCATGCGATTATAAGGTCACAAAAGCAATAAATCATACGAAAAACTGTAAATGTGAATGTAAGTAAATCACATTGTGAGGAGTTGCACCCTCAGAGTATACACTAAACGGGATACGATGCATAGATAGTTTGAGAACGGATTTCGGAATTACTTGGGTCTATTTAGTGTATTTTAGTGTTTTTGGTTAAAGTTGGGAAGTTACGTATTTTAGTATGTGTAGTGGACTTAATGTCCACATTTGACGTTATCGTAGTGCATAATAAAAGAAAGTGCAAGAATGTAAAGCTTTGTTTAGACGACAACCTAATGACGATTCGACTTCAAAGGCTGATCCTCCTAGCTTGTCCGGTGATTTCGGCAGAGTTCCGTTACCGTCGACCCTTCCTGCGGCTACTCCGGTAGAGCTTCGTTACTATGGACTGATTCTGCAGCTAATCCGGCAGAACTTCGTTACTAGACTCTAGCTATTCGAACACAGGCACCTCGGGATCGAGTGGAGTGCTCGAAGGTGAGGATTAGCGTCGATGTCTCTTTTATCGGAACTACGATAGAGTGGATCGTTTGCCTTGGGTGTCGGAGTGCGAGCCCTTAGCGAGAATTTAGAGGGAGAAGAGAAGATGTGAAATGTGTCGAAATGAGGGTGCGAAGGGGGGTATTTATAGGTGCTTTTGGGTCCTCGTCGCCTTGATAGGCGCATGAGGTCAGGCGCAACAAAACTCAGGCGCCTGAGTTTAAGCGTGTGAAGACTCAGGCGCGCAAGGTGAGGTGCTCGAGATTTTGAAGATACGATTTTGATACTTTCCAAAACCGAGGAGTGGGTGTATGATACGAAGCTTGGAGACTAAGGTTTCCCTGGGTTTAACCTAGCGCCGTGAGTTTAGTGGGCCTCGGGTATGCATCCCGAGGTTCGCTTGGCGCGGTGCTTACTCGGTTCGAGTTTCAGGACAGACTCGGGGTCCCGGTGTCAGAGTAATTTTTCCTAAAACTACCTAAAACATCGCGAACCCGCGTCACGTTGTAGTCCGATCGTCATCGGGTGTTTGTTGGGCACTTCTGCAGCCACCAGGTCCAAATCTGGGTGTCTATAAAAGCCCCCACTTTGACCGAGGCTTGGACATGGCGAAAGTCAAAGTATAGCCACCTAGGTCAATCGAGGATTACGACCTGGTGGCTGTCCGGTCGGGTCGTTTTAAGTCCATTGGACTATGTGTTGATGCTCGCCAGCCAAGGCTTAGAAATCATACCTGATGTCTTCGCCTGCGTCTGCTTGCTTGGGCCCGAGCCGTTGCTTGTCATCTTGTTCTTGGTTCTTCATGCTCGTGTGTTTTGGTTTTCGGATCGCTTAAGAGTTTGTTTAGTTTTGAATACCTTGTGTGTGAGTGACACGTTAAGCGTAGATGCAAAAAATGTTCGTATGTGTTGGGTTACGTTTGAACAAATGTCTTTGAGATGCTTACGAACCCTTGGACTTAATGAAATAAACGTTCGAGGGCGTCAGTCTCCACTCGAGCGGTCGTCTTCGGGATGCCTATGACCCCTTGGACAAAATAAAGCAAGATAAGATGTTCGAGGGCGTCAATCTCCACTCAAACACTCGTCTTTCGGGATGCTTATGACCCCTAGGACAAAACAAAGCAATATAAAAAGCTCGAGGGCGTCAGTCTCCACTCGAGCAACTGTTTTTCGGGATGCTTATGACCCCTAGGACAAATTATACAAGATAACCTACTCGAGGGCGTCAGTCTCCACTCGGATAGCTGTCTTTCGGGATGGTTATGACCCCTAGGACGAAAAAAAAAGCAATATAAAATGCTCGAGGGCGTCAGTCTCCACTCGAGCGGCTGCCTTTCGGGATGCTTATGACCCCTAGGACAAAGCAAACAAGATAAACTATTCGAGGGCGTCAGTCTCGACTCGAATAGCTTTCTTTCGGGATGCTTATGACCCCTAGAACAAGGTAAATCATTCGAGGGCGTCAGTCTCCACTCGAATGAAAAATGTTGTGGAGGTATCAGACTCCTTCGAGGGCGTTGGTATGCACTCGAATTAAATTTCTGTGGAGGTATCAGACTCCAATGCCTCTCGGATAACTAAGACCCGTTAGGCAAAAATTGCTGTGGAGGTATCAGACTCCAATGCCTCACGGATAACTAAGACCCGTTAGGCAAAAATTGCTATGGAGGTATCAGACTCCAATGCCTTTCGGATAAGTAAGACCCGTTAGGAAAAAATTGCTGTGGAGGTATCAGACTCCAATGCCCCTCGGATAACTAAGACCCGTTAGGCAAAAATTGTTGTGGAGGTATCAGACTCCAATGCCTTTCAGATAACTAAGACCCGTTAGGCAAAAATTGTTGTTGTTTATTTGTTTTAGTTAAGTGCCTTTTGTCTTGCGGGTTTGTCTTATTTAGTTTGTGTTTGCCTTTGCTTTGTCTTGGTTTGTTATGAATTTGGGATCCGTTCGGAGTTCGCTTTGATCAGTTCGGTTTGGGTTGCTTTATTATGTGCTTTGGTGCAGTGTTCATGTTAGGTGTGGTTTTCATCATCGTGCATTGTTGGCGTCGATTAGTAATTGCTTTGTCGGTGTTATTTTGCTTGTCTAAAAAGGGTACGTGTTTTGCGTATATCGAATGTTGAGCCTCGTTTGTTTTTGCTTTAGTCTACGTTGGACTGTTCAGACGCGTGCACATCTGCGCCCCAGTCTTCAGGCGCCTAGACCCCAGTGGTTCAGAATCTGTGCGCGTCACCTGAGGCGGTCGGGTTTCTGTGGATTGGGTCTGTTTAAGTTGGCGAAGGTTGGGGCGATTTGTTCATTCGTCTAACAAACCAAGCGCGTCATCCATTTCGCCCCAAAATCGCCTTTTCGATTTTTCTTGCCATATTTCGTCTCGATTTACGCCATACGTGAAAATGTCGACTCCGGGTAAGTGTCCTTTGTTCGTTTATTGTCGATTTTGCTTGATTTGATCGATTGTGAGTTTGTTTTGTCGAAACCCTAAAAAATCGATTTGGGTGTTTTTAATTTACTAAGTTTCGATGCTTGTGCTTAATCCCATTGTTAAATTAGGGTCGTTTAGAGCTTGTTAGGGTAGTTATGAGCTTGACAGGGAATTTCGAGATACGACAATGGCTTCCTATAGTGATAGGTTCGAGATGCTAGGGTTAGGGACCGTTTTCCGGGATGTTCCCGCATTTGTTTTGCGTAATCTTGCTCAAATGGTGTTTGTGAGAATATGGGTAGCTCCCTTATCGATTTTTATGGGCTAGGATGGCTCTTAGGGCTTCCCATGAGGTTTTGTGTGTCTTACGACGAACTAAAAGATGTCTTAATGATGCCGGATTTTCCCGAAACCACTTCCATCGTGACCGGAATCAAAAAAGGGTGTTAGCGGTTTTTTTGGAATTTCGATATCTTTATTCAAAATTTTGACAGTATTTTGACCTGTTTAGGCTACTTTAGCCTGACCTGGAGCATGGGCTTTTCATGTTTTATTTGATTTTACAGCTAGAGGTGATACCGAGCGTCCCGAGGGAGCTTCTACGGTTGGTGCTAGTGGCGAGGCTGCCGGGACGAGCTCACAGACTCCCCGTGGGATTCGCAGGAGACGACGAAGCATTTCATCTCAGCGTCGTGATCCGGAGGCCATAAATGAGGTCGATTTTGACAGGGTGAGGAAGCGTAGGCTTCCCGAGACTGTTGCTAGGATGGCCCATGTGCCGGTTTCTGTGCCGGAGAATGAGGAGATTGGTTACGAGGATCCCGAGTGGGCTCGGGATTGGGATGGTCATCAGTTGTTGTTTCATCTCGACCGACATGTTTCTTATCGCATCGTGCATGGTCTGGTGAGTGTCCTATTCATGTTTATTAGTTATGTTTTGGGTTTCGGCTCGGGTTGGGTTAGTTTTGTTTCGTTTATACTCGTGTTGTTTTGGTTTGCAGCCCCTAGGTCCGATGAGAACTTTCTCGGGCTTTACTACATGTCTCGAGATTTATTTTCGAAAGTTGAGCCCCGCGGTAAAGGGAATTATCGCGAAGACTGCTCTAGGTCCCGTGGTCGAGCAGTGGGTCCGGTTGGTGGGTTGCAAGACTAAGGGCAACCTTATGGTGATTAGAGCGATGGTAGATCTCTTTCATGATACTACCTCGACCTTCCATATGCTCTTTGGGGAAGTCGGGATGACTTTAGAGGATTTCGAGGTGATTACCGGTTTGCCCTGGGGTCCGAAGAGGATTAGGTAGGCTGCCGAGGGTCCTAGGCTAGATAGTGATGAGGTGCGGGGCCTCATCGGGATTGTTTGGAGCGTGAGGCATATAGTGCGCCTCATGCGTTGGTGAGCTCGTTCATCACCGATTACTTCGAGCAGGTGGCAGTATTAGAGGGTCGAGCACCCAACACGCCGGAGCATGATGCCCGATTGTGGTTGTGGTACTTTCTAGGGTCGACCTACTTCTCGGACAAGGGCGAGAGGTTTAGTACTAGGATTTTGCCTCTCCTGGCCGATCTGGCTCAGTTAGGACGTTATGATTGGGTAACCGCGGCTTTTGCGGAGATGACTCGCTGCTTGCAAGTCAGGGTGAGGCCGTTGGTGGTGGAGTCAGCCTCAGCTTTGCCCATCGTGGGTCCGGGCCTTATACTGGAGGTTAGTTGCTATTCTTATTTTTGCATTGCAGGCTTGAATTAATTCCTACTTACCTTGTTTGGCACCTAAAACGGTACAGGTTCATCCGACGAGATTCCTGGCGAGGATCGAGTGGAGGTTGGCTCAGCCTAAGATTACAATAGGCCACTACCCGTCGGAGAACGTGCTGGTCAACCGGCTATGGCTCGAGGATGTAAGTTTTTCTTTTTATGTTTTGCTTTATTTAGTGTCTATCGTGGGTTTAGGGTTTTTGAAATGCTAATTTCGTTTGTGTAGTTTGTGGCCTGCCCTTGGGCTAATTATGAGGGCGTGCCTGAGTATGTGGCTGCGGAGCTGAGGCCTCGGGGCTATAGGAGGATGCTCCTTCCTGCGTTGTTTCGCCCGATTTGGTATCTGGGCGAGCGGTTTGTGCGTCTATGTTTGTATGACGATTTTAGGGTGCCGATTGATCCTCCCGGGACCATGTTTAGACCACCGACCGCCGCAGAGGTCCTCGAGGGTAGGGAAGGAGAAGGAGGCGATGTGCTCCTGGTGCCCGGTGGCTCCTATCTATCTCATGTCAGCCAACGGCTAGCTTGCCACCGCCTTGTGGTATTGTTCTGATCTTTGGTTCTAAGGTTTGTTTCATGGTTTAGTTTTTTCTTGCCCACTGACCAACCGATTTGCTGTTCTCAGCTGGCCGATCCGAATGATGCTATTCAGCCCCCCAGAATTCCCCTTGACGCTGCTTAGGGTGGATGCAGCCGGGATAGCTTTCACTTAGCTCCTCCCCCTGTGCTCTACCGAGGAGATGGACGTTCGGATAGAGTGGCGCGACCAGGTATACCGGGTAAGTTTTGGCTTTCGTTTTGGGTTTGGGCCTTAAGGGTTAGGATTGGTTTGTTTAACTTCCGTTGTTTCACCCTTCAGGTTTCATTAGCTTGCCATCAACGGTTGTGGCAGGCCGCCAACCGCTTCCGGGCCTATGCCTCGAGGGTTTCCTGTGACACTTCGGGCCCTCGATCGGTGAGTTTGTGCGACTAGAGTGGCTTTCTAGGCTGTTCGCGTGTTTTCCTAATGCTTAGGAGTATTTGTAGGATGTCCCGGATATGGCGGAGCAGCTAGAGACTCGGGTGACCGAGCTTGAGGCGGAGGTGGCTGAGACGCGACAGTTCCTGCAGTCTCGGGAAGACGAGATTGCCCAACTTAAGGAGCGGTTGGCTCGGCACCTGGGCTAGTCGTCCGCGAAGGGTGAGGCTAGGCATTGGATTGAGAGGGAGGCTGAGGCTGAGGCTATGGGTCATGCTACGGGTGCTATCAAGGAGGTTGGAGGAGCCCCCGAGACGGTTACCTTAGACATGTTGTCAGGAATGGATGGTAGCGGGTCTCCTCTTCTGGATCTGGAGGATCTAGGTTTGGACGACAAAATTTGTGAGGTCGTGATAGCCATTGGCGCGCCTTCTAAGAGTCTCCCTAGTCCCGATTTGTGTATGGATTTGTATGTTTTGTATATTTTCTTGGGATTTTTAGTATTTGAATTAGTTGGATTTGTCTTGTGTTTTTTGTTTGGCGAACTGTTTACCTCGATTGACAAGTAATAACTTTTGCGTTTATTTATTTGCGATTCGTCCTTAGTTTAGGGTGTGTTGGCGTTGCATGGGAGTACGAAAACAGTTCCCTTTGGTTGTTTTTCGGATGTTTTGAAATGCGTTAGTCTGAGCCGGGAACCGGATCAGATAGTACGTCGATTAAAATGTTTTGACTTGAGACGGGCGAGATGTAAAACATTAAGGTGTTCTGACCGAGTGTATTAGAAGATGAGTGTAGTTATTTTGACATTCAGAACGAGGTCGAAGTTAAAATCCGGACAACTTTTGAAGAAAAAGTTAGACCCCTTTTTGCATACTCATATCATTGCCTTTTTAGGCTACAGACGCTATTTGACAGTAACCGTTAAAAGGATACAACACGCCTAGGTGGGTGATAAGTGCTATTTTAATAGTGATTTACCCCTACTTTTACACGTTATTTAGTCCGATTTTGTGTTCTATAATTGTCATATAGCTCATTATATGTTATTAAGTATTAGTTAGGGTTCGTTAGTTGTTTTAGTTATAATTATAGTAATAATCGTTATTTTCCGAGAATTTGGTACTGCTTTGTCTTGTTTATATTTTATAGGTACCGCTCGGAAGTAACCGAGAAAAGACGGGTCAAGACAAATTAGAAGGTAATGGAAATAGTATGAAAGACGAGCGTTGGACGGGTCCAAAAAGACCAACTTCACGGAGGATTGGAGACAACCCCATACACTAACCAAATGAAAAGAGAGGGAGGAGGGAGCAGGACTGATTAGATTAGGGTAGATTAGGGCAGTTTCCATGATTTGGACTTTCTCTTGGGTACTTCTATCGTTTATTCCGTATTAGCATGAGATATACTTCACTCCGTTTTTTATAGTAGATTCAGTTCCATCTTAATTTCTTTTGAATAGTTCAAGACTTATGTTGGTATAAAATTTCTTCTCACATCTCCTTTACCGTTATTATTGCTTGTTTGGGTTATTTAATTTCTCGTTTTTATCAAAGTTTGCATCTTTATCTCTAAATTAGATTTGTTATGATGTTGTTAGTATTGGATAATTTAGTTAGTTTAGTTTGAATCATGATAGAGTAGTCAATTCTAGGGTTAGGATTAGTTCGGTTCGTCTTAATTGGGATTTTGTCTCAAGTTAACTTAATTGTTGATTAATTGTTATTAATCTCCGTTTGAGCGTTATAATTAGATGATTCACTTGTCCTGGCCAGATTAGTTAATCAATTCAGTTAACGTAGACTTAAGATCGAGAGCCGAGTTTAGGTTAGGCTTGCGTTCATTGGAGTAGGTCGACCTAGTAAGTAGCGAGAGCCCGCTAGAACCGTCCTATGGTAGATAGAGACTCGAGAGAGCCCATCTCATCCCTATTACTGACCTTAATCAGCTATTTTATGAGCCCGACAACTCCTCAGAGACTACCTTGCTGACCTTGACCCTAGTCCCTTTTTATTATATTTGTTAATCGTATTTTTCAATATTGTTAGTTTAGTTTATTAGTTTAGACTCGTTCAACCCAAACCGAGTTTTTCCCGACTAAAACTTTAACTAGACCGAGACTTTTCATTTAGCTCACCGTCCCTGTGGATTCGATACCCGACTTACCCTAGCTACCTAGTTAGGAGAGTTAAGTTCTTGTTTGATTGTGGGGATCCGCGACAAATTCCTACGTCAAAATGGCGCCGTTGCCGGGGATGGTGCTTAGTTAATTATTAATCTTTATTTGGTTTTAGTATTAGTCGTTTTATTTTATTTTATTTTTATATATTTGTACATTTATTTATTTATTTATTTTGAAAAAGGTAAAAAAAAAAAAACCTATGTTTTCTGTTTCCTGTACGTTCATGTCATTGTTATTATTATTTTATTAGATTATTATTATTATTATTATTATTACTATTATTATTATTATTATTCTTATTATAGTAGTAGTGGTAGTATTTTATTTTTTTTCTTTGCTTGATTTTGTTTCTTTTCTCATCTTTTTCTTGAGTGTTGTATATATCTCTCTTCTTCTTGTTATCACTATGCCTACTCTAGCCGACCATTATGCACCAAAACTCGAGATGTTTGCTTCACCTATTAACCTTGGAAATTTGGAGGGTCTTGACTTCTATGTTGACCCGAGATTTATTGAGTTGGTGGAGCAGAATGCTTTTCATGGGTTTGAGAGTGAGGACGTGTATGGACTCCTTCAGAGGTTTGTGGATTATTGTAGTTTTGTGAGGAGGGGTGATTTGTTCATTGAGACGATATTTCTCATGCTTTTTCCCTTTTTCCTTAAAGGTGAAGCTTGACAATGGTTATACTTACACCCTCCTAACACATTCTTCTCCTGGGAACCATTAGCTCTAGCCTTCCTTAGGAATTACTTTCCTCCTGCTAAAACCGTCAAATTTAGACAAGACATTCTTAACTTTAGACAAGGCGAGTTTGAGAGTTTGAGTGATTCTTGGAGCAGGTTTAAGGGCTTATTGAGAGCTTGTCCCCATCATGGCATCCCACATTGGCTTACCACTTTGACTTTCTTTGATAGCTTACTTCCTTCTCATAGAGATTTGATATTTGTTGCATCTAACTAGAAATTCTATGATATGGAAGTGGAAGAAGCACATGCTTTGATTGGAAAAATAGCTAGTGGCCATGACCATCGAGAATTTGGTAGAGGTCCACAACCTAGAGATGACCCACATATTCCTTCTTTGTTAAACCAGGGGGGTCGATTCCCACTCTCTTAGTGATGTAAATGATGCTAGTTTATTTCATGTTTCTCCTCCCTGTGTTAATGTGAATGTTATGCATGATATTCTTCCCCACCCTTTGTGAACATAATTGATGATGAAGATGATGATTATGTGTATAATTTTTAATCTCACCATGTTGACGCTGAAAATGAATTGCAGAATTTCTTGTTGGGTAATTGTTTTGATAATCCCGTGTTTGAGGATATAATTAATGTTGAAATGATGCAGAATCCTCTCTTTGACTTCATGGTGGTAGATGAGGTTAGTGATGATAATGATGCTCTTCTTAATCCCTTACACTTTGACAATTCTCCTTATGAATCTGTGCTTGATGATACTTGGGATTGTGATGGTTTCTTTGAGAAACCGGTTTTAGAGAAATTTGTTGAGGATGAATCTCTTTCACTTATTGATTGTCTTGACCTTGACCTTATTTCTCTTAGCCCTTCGTTTGAGCTCATGATAAGTGAGGAGGACTGTGACAGTTCTTTCCAGGAGATCGGTTTGATTTTAGACCAGTCTCCTATGGATACTGTAATGGAGAGCATTGAAGACGGAGACATTAGCACCTCTCATAGGAGGAATGAAAGTGGTAAGATGGGTATTTTGAGTGGTTTTGGAGTGGTAGAACCCTTTATTGTGCAATTTAATTCTAATGATAAGCCTTGTGGTGAAATTGTGATTTTCGATGTGCACATCTTACCTCACAAACCACTTATTAGCCTTCTTACCTCTGTTATTTACTATTGTCATGTTTATTAATGTTTATTCATTATGACCATTTTGTTGTTGACTGGTCTAGCTTGTTTGACAAGCTAATGAGGTCCTTGACCAGTTTTTTAGACAATTCACTAGCTTGCTGAGATAATTATGATGATACTGTGTATATATGTTTCTTTGCTTGTTTTTCTGTGTTTTTGTTTGTCGTTTTGTGTGTAGGTAATATGTGACCTCCAAGAAATCAACAAGAGATTCGATGGGTACGAGAACAAGAATCAAAGACCACTTCACTTTAGTAACTTCTTTGCCCACCCTTCATTTTTTCCCTCCCTAGTCCTTGAACATTGAGGACAATGTCCGATTTAAGTGTGGGGGAGGATTTGTTGTTGGTTGATTGGAGTATTTTGTGTCGGTTTGTGTTTTTTTGAGTCGTAGTTTGTTTTTGTACGAAAAAAAAATATGTCAAAAATCCAAAAATATTTTATTTTTCGTTTTTTTTCCACTCGTTTTTTTTATTTAGTCCTTTTTCTAACTTTTATTTGTGTAAATAATGATTTTTAGACACTCGATTGTTGCAATTGTTCGTTATATATCAATCGGTCTCCTACTATTAGTCGCTCGAGGGTGTGTACTTCACTTGTTCCATTTTCCACCTCCCATGATGTGATGTGACTTTAGTTGACTTGTCTAGGTGACGATGATCCAAGTGACTTTCTTTTTTTTGCGATCCATTCTACTTTTCTTCTCTTATTAGGGAGAGAGCGGCGTTACAAATTCTGCTAGATCCTTCCACACAAATAAGTGCGTGTTTGTAAGCACCGAAAAAAAATCACAAGAATGTCAAAAAGAAAGAAATAAGGGGGAGATGAAAAAGAAAAATATGAAAAGATGAAAAATATGAAGATATTGAAAAGAAAAAAAAATATATTGAAAAGAAAAAAAAAATATTGAAAAGGAAAAAGAAAAAAAAAGTATGATTCCTCCCCGAGTTAGTTGTTTTTATTTTTATTTTCTCATTATGGATCGTTTACTTCTTTCACTTGGGCCATTAGGACAATCCTTGACTCTTTAAGTCGAGACAAGTTTTTCTTAAGTCACTAACGTCATGAGAGTACTCATTCCGCCTCCATCTCATACCCTTGACATAGCATGGACCGAAACCGAGGGGTGTATAGTGTCGATTGCAATCGTCTTAGTGTCTGATTATCATTGTTTATACTTGAGTTGAATTTTAGAATTTTGACTTTTGATTAGTAAGCTTGGGACGTAAAGCTTTTGTATCATTAATTTGTGTGATTGTTAGCTTTTCTAGTTATCTTCTTTAAGGGTCTTAGCTTAGATTGATGAGCTTACTCGAGGACGAGTAAGGGTTAAGTGTGGGGGAGTTTGATAAGTGCTATTTTAATAGTGATTTACCCCTACTTTTACCCGTTATTTAGTCCGATTTTGTGTTCTATAATTGTCATATAGCTCATTATATGTTATTAAGTGTTAGTTAGGGTTCGTTAGTTGTTTTAGTTATAATTATAGTAATAATCGTTATTTTCTGAGAATTTGGTACTGCTTTGTCTTGTTTATATTTATAGGTACCGTTCGGAAGTAACCGAGAAAAGACGGGTCAAGACCAATTAGAAAATAATGGAAATAGTACGAAAGACGAGCGTTGGACGGGTCCAAAAAGACCAACTTCACGGAGGATTGGAGAAAACCCCATACACCAAAAAAATAAAAAGAGAGGGAGGAGGGAGCAGGACTGATTAGATTAGGGTAGATTAGGGCAGTTTCCATGATTTGGACTTTCTATTGGGTACTTCTATCGTTTATTCCGTATTAGCATGAGATATACTTCTGTAGACACCCACATTTTGACTGCCAGGTGTCTATAGAAATTTCCGACAAACACCCGATGATGATCGGACGCAAACATGCTTTAACATACTCAGAAACGGGCTCAAAATCATTGGCATTTGGCTTGGGCTTTTTACGGAGTACATATCTCACAAAACCAACCTCAAAATCAGGCTCAGTGGGTCGTTTCGAGTCAAATAAGACTAATTTGGGTCGATTCCGACACCAGGGGCAAAACCGTCTTTTAGCGACCGAGTCAAAACCCGGTCAGAGATATTCCCGAGACACACGGACCAGCCGTGACACCTCACACGTACGGTTTGGACTCCAACACTACAAAAAATCAGCTACACAAAGTATTAAACAAATCCGTTTAAATATAGAATTCGATCTCAAGTAGGAATTCTATCCGAAAACCGAATCAAACACCCGACCGAGCGCAAGACACTCGGCCGAGCAGCCCTTTTCCAGCCAGATTCCACGGCTTCCTCTCCAAGGAACGGAATCCTCGCTCATCTCAGCTTCTTACATTTCCTATCCTAAGCGGTAGTTCTAACCCAAACACTTCTCCTAGCCAAGGTCGGGAATATTCCTATAAATAGGCCCCTTGCACGACATCTAAAATTCAGAAATATTCACATCGATTATACAAACATACATCAACTCTTCACACATAAACATAAAACTTAGCATCGAGAAACCGATATTACATCTAAGACCCGAAGGAAACCGGCCCTTACATCCGTCACCCTTCACCGAGCCACCATAACTCACCGACATTAACTCGACGCTCCCGTGCCCTAGCCACAGTCCGACAAGCCCCGATCCGAGTAAACAAAAGCATGTAGGTTGAGGGTGTAACCAAACCCGACTTCTCTCCTTTCTCTCTTCTCCCTCTCGTTTTCTTCCTTTTCGTCGTCCGTCTTTTTTTTTTCTCTTACGGGTCATTAGTCGTCCTTTTTTTATTATGGGTCGTTCATCGTTTTTTTTATTATTTCTAATATCGATACTACAAAAACTATTTTCATATAACAAACATTCTTAAAAATACGATATCAACTCTATAGTCGAATATCGTATTAAAAGAATTAAATTAAATCTCGTTGATGATAAAAAATCGTTACATCTTTTTTTTTTACAAAATACGACGATTTTAACGCGGAGAGAATTAACATTCTTTTTTCCTTTTTTTCGATCAAATCCTTTTCAAAATGATTTCATAAAAACTTTTTCTAAAAATAATTTCGAATATTTAATATCGATTTCATAATCGAATATTGAAAACGATGAATATTGAAAATATTAAATCGGGTACAAATTGTGCAATATTTGTATGCGATTTAAAAAAATCATCGAATTTTCAAAAAATCAATTTCGAAAATAGGCCGGGACGCGAATCGCGTGCGTCCCGGGCGAACAGCCTGCCCAGGCGAGTCGCGCGACTGGCTGGAACGCGACCCTTTCCTAGCCCACTACGACATAGAGTGGGTTCGAACGGGCCCGAACTCCCACAAAGTTCGGTGGCGACTCCAACTTCGATTGAAATTTCAATTTGACCATCTCATATGTAGATTTATTCGCCTCCCCAAACCCGCGCGTGGCCGCGTCGGGGTGGACCTATGTCATGTCCACAATTTGGCGACTCCGCTGGGGATTAACTGATGTGTGACTTACCATCGGCATCTTCAGGGTGAGAGTCAAATAGAAATCGTTTGACTAGTACAATACGCGTTTTAGTTTTACGGATCATGCATAACCCCATATTTTCCCGGGCCGGTACTGGTGACCGACGTCCCACTATACTATCGATGTAGTCCAAATTGGATATGTCGAAGGTGTCCATTAGCCGATTCGTATGGGTTTTACGGCATGTTCTAAGCTCAACTCGACTTAGGAAGTCCGCCCCGATTCTCGATAGGCTGTGTACACTAGTATAGACCCTTACAGACTGACCGAGACTTAGAATTAGAGCATACATGGCGTCGTTATACTATTTCCATGACTACGTGCTACCTGATTTACAAGTCGTCTTTCAAAAACCGTCATTTTCAAAATTGCATCCTTTTCAAAATATCCAATTTCAAAACCCGGGACATATACCGAATTTAGGATCCACGATTTTACTCAAAATAGCCTATTTTTAGCCGGTATTATGCCCATTTCAAAACTCGAAAATACTTTCGAACTTTCAAAACCGTCGCCCGGTCCGCCTTTCCGTTTTCTTTTTCGAAAAAAGGATCGGTTCTCCCCGAATTTTTTCGGGCTTTTCAAAAAATCATATTTCGAAACCTTCTTCTTCTTAGGACTTCCCGTATTTAGCAGTGTCGGGTCGTGTCTTAAGTCGTCAAAATCTCTAGCGTCGAAACTCCGTAGATCTTATATCACGAGTTTCCTCCCTTTCCCAGTCCGCCTTATTTGACTAAGGCAAAGGGCACCTACGTAGGACATACTCCTACGAAGGTTGGCCCGTTTACACAATCGAGTCCAAAGTCTGGGGAATGTCTCACGTAAACCTCCTTTCAAACAGGGCCCAGCCCACACAACTGGATCCTAAAGGAGGCCCACCTTTCACGAGTCGCCCGTCTAGGAGTCTCTTCCGAGTCAACCTTTTACAAGGCATAGCCCTATAACAAAAGGTTCGTGACCCTTACGTCTAAGGGTCACTCGTCCGACACTCGAGTCTTAACAAAGTCTTTGATCCCGCTTAGGGGCTTCCTTCTAGCAAAGCGATCAATCATGGTTGCTCTAAGGGTCAAGTCTTACACGTGTCTCACGTACCCCACCTTTGAGTCACTTAGATGCCACACCATATGAGTCCTTAGTCTCACTTGGGGGCTATTCCCCGACGGAACAATTAATCACAGTCACCCCGAGAATCGCACTCTACACATTTGTCTTAGGAGAGTCTAACCCGAGTCAAACATTGTCGCCCCATTTTCGGACTCACCCTCGTGCAGCTTGAGTCTCATCGTCAAGTCCAAGCCAAGGTCGTTACCTCGTCCAGGTCAACGTTCGAGTATCCTGGTCCAAAAGTCTTTGTCGACCCGTCACCCCGGGCCATGTCTAGTTTGGCTCCCTTTCTTGCATGTACGCAAAACCGAGCTTAGGCGAGTTCTAACACCTGTCATTTCTTCCGATCAGGGACCCTATGAGCGAGACCTCACCAAACCACAAGTCCCGCGCCGTCAAGAAGGGGGATATCCAAGGGAGTATGCTTATGCTGTCTATCTCCATTAACAATATCTTCTCAAAAATCAATACCGTCCTAGATGGCCTAAATGCCAGGGTAACCACCATCGAAGAAGACCTTGTAAGAACCCGGTCCCGTCTAACACAGCTAGAGCGGGTAAGGCAGCCAATCACCCAACTGAGCCATTTGAAGGGTGAACATTCTTACGAAACTGTCTGATACCCTCAGGATGGCAAGACCGAGAGATGTAACCCTCAAGTCACCTCTCCGAAAATCAAGAACCAGTCAGAAGAAAGGACATTTACCCACTTGGATATGTTCTACACCGTCGCTTTCCAAAGGTTGGTTTCGAAGGGCCTAATATCACCTATAGGCCTAACAGTCGACCCACCTTCAGAAAAACGTTCCAAGGCATGGAACGCCGAGCATTACTGCAAATTCCATAGAGGGAGGGAGGGGACACGATACAGAGCAGTGCTGTTTTGGAAACGTTATCACTTGCAAAGCCCCTCATGGACTATACAGGGCCTAATGACCAAAGCATCCAATCTACCTCCCATGCATCCAAGAGTCCGGATTTGAGCTAAGTCCAAGTCTGAGTCCGAGTCTAGGATATACTATTTATTTCAATTTCAAGGTCAGAATCAGAGTCAATTGTATTCTGTCCTCTTTTTTTCAAAATTCAATAAAATCAGCTTTCAATGTTATTTCTCATATACACCTTCCTTATGTGTTTCCGAGAACATGATGAACACCGTCATACACTGTGAGCACATGCACGTGACTATTATAAGCACATCTATAATGACTGCAGGAAATCGAGACCTATGCTTTCCTTTACCTGTTCCATGCCTGACATAGAAAGCCACAAAACTACCCGTAGCAGGAGCGGTATCGAATCCTATGACAAATCTAGGTAATCTCCTAGTTTGGGTTCAAGACGGGAGGCAAGCCCATTTCCCACAATAAAACACCCCTCCAATAAGACCGACCAATCCCTACCTCAGGTGTTAGTCTGACCATAAAAAAAAAAAAAGCAAAAGGCCAAAATAAAAAGCAGGCCATTAAAAAGAAAAGAAAACTGGACAAAAAAAAGAAATCGAAAGTCCATGAAAAAAAAAGAAGCAAAAGGCCAAAACAAAAAAGCAGGCCATCATACCCCTGACCGTAGTAAAAACGGTCAATTCAAACAATTCAAAATTATCAAAACCCATACCATCCAATATGGGAGCGACAATCAAGCTGGTCAGCTAACACCACACTCAGCCTTCCCACATTACAACCCTCAAGACCTTCTCGAGACCCAGGCTAGAGACAGCCCGGAATTTTAAGGATTCAAGCTCCATAGGATACCCCAAACCATTAGGGCCAGACATGGAAACAAGATCCCGTATTATCAAAACCAATCCCCGAGAGCAAAACTCGTTAAAATCCCCGAGAGCAAAACTCGTTAAAATCCCCGAGAGCAAAACTCGTTAAAATCCCCGAGAGCAAAACTCGTTAATCCCCGAGAGCAGAACTCGTTAAAATCCCGTCCCAATTCTTCTCATCCAAACCAGTTACCCATCCCAAACACGGGAACTCAACCTGCAATCTGCATAGAACATGCCCAAATAGTTCACACCACCTCTGGGGGCTGCCCCGGAGAACGCTCACAGTCACAGGATCAATATCCTAACCATTCTAGCCCTTTGATCAAGACATCATTGGGAATGCACCTAGCCTGCACCATCATTATGGCTAGTTACACACAAAGTCCTATTAGACTAGGCACCATAATATATCTTTCAACACTGAACTACGGCTTGGTTTGATTTCACCGCACGTGAATACGTAGGCAGCCTTTCAACAGAGGCACAACCACCCACATTGACACACATTCAAAAAGCGCCATCATTCCGGTCACGACACCATCATGTTCTCAACAGCTAGCTTTGTTGTCCCGGGGGCTTCACCTAGGCAGAAGTTCTCCATCCACTCACAAAATCCAGATAAATTCAAAAAAATCTAGCCTCCTTTCTGTAGTGTGTCCTAGTACTCGGCTCAGTCGAAGACAAGAATCTATCAGGACTCGGAGCAATACCCACTTTGGAAATGTACCCTAAAATCAAAAATCCAGAAGAGCACTAGACTACAACAGTCTCATTACAGGTTATCGCAATCCCCCCATAGCACATCCTTCCCATTCCGAGGATTCGACCATGTTGCCACTCGCCTATGCTACGGAATAGCGCAACTTAAGAGTCTTGTTAGGTGGCCCACCCCCCTACCGAGTCACGGTCCAACCCCTCGAGAGTCCAGTCGTGTCTGTCAACTCGTCCGGTCACGTCCAGAGTCGAGTCTGTCATTATACCTCTCTCCTCAAATTCTCTTTTTTAAAACCTGCAAAACTTAGCCATTTGAGAAAATCCTTTTCGACAAGGTCAAATTTCGGTCTATTTAAATTGCAAATTTCTTTTCTACCCATTTCAGTTTTGAAAAACCTATTTCCTAGCACGTGAGTTGCTTTCAGGACTTCGATTTCAAAACTAAGTAAAAATCATTTTTATTCCCCAGCGCGAGTCATATTTGTTTCACCTACATGTTGCATGCAAAATTTTATGTAACTTATACAGGTACAATTCAAGACCGCGCAATTCACATAACTCCCCAGCGGCATTTAACGGGATGGGCCCACATATAGGCGCACCCAAGACTTATACGACAAGTCCGATTCCCCACCGAGTTAGCATCATCAGCTCAGGTATGATTTCCAACTTATGGCTGGCGAGCCCTTTCACGCTAGTCTAATGGACTTTAAACGACCCGACCGGAAGTCTGCCAAGTCTTAATCTTTGATTGGCCTAGTAGCTACTCTGACTTTCGCCCTGTCCAAGCCTCAGTCAGAGTGGGGGCTCTGTAGACACTCACATTTTGACTGCCAGGTGTTTATAGAAGTTTCCGACAAACACCCGATGATGATCGGACGCAAACATGCTTTAACATACTCAGAAACGGGCTCAAAATCATTGGCATTTGGCTTGGGCTTTTAAGGAATACATATCTCACAAAACCAACCTCAAAATCAGGCTCAGTGGGTCGTTTCAAGTCAAATAAGACTAATTTGGGTCGATTCTGACACCAGGGGCAAAACCGTCTTTTAGCGACCGAGTCAAAACCCGGTCAGAGATATTCCCGAGACACACGGACCAGCCGTGACACCTCACACGTCCGGTTTGGACTCCAATACTACAAAAAATCAGCTACACAAAGTATTAAACAAATCCGTTTAAAGATAGAATTCGATCTCAAGTAGGAATTCTATCCGAAAATCGAATCAAACACCCGACCGAGCGCAAGACACTCGGCCGAGCAGCCCTTTTCCAGCCAGATTCCACGGCTTCCTCTCCAAGGAAGGAAATCCTCGCTCATCTCAGCTTCTTACATTTCCTATCCTAAGCGGTAGTTCTAACCCAAACACTTCTCCTAGCCAAGGTCGGGAATATTCCTATAAATAGTCCCCTTGCACGACATCTAAAATTCAGAAATATTCACATCAATTATACACACATACATCAACTCTTCACACATAAACATAAAACTTAGCATCGAGAAACCGATATTACATCTAAGACCCGAAGGAAACCGGCATTTACATCCGTCACCCTTCACCGAGCCACCATAACTCACCGACATTAACTCGACGCTCCCGTGCCCTAGCCACAGTCCGACGAGCCCCGATCCGAGTAAACAAAAGCATGTAGGTTGAGGGTGTAACCAAACCCGACTTCTCTCCTTTCTCTCTTCTCCCTCTCGTTTTCTTCCTTTTCGTCGCCCGTCTTTTTTTTTTTTCTCTTACGGGTCATCACTCGTCCTTTTTTTTATTATGGGTCGTTCGTCGTTTTTTTTTTATTATTTCTAATATCGATACTACAAAAACTATTTTCATATAACAAACATTCTTAAAAATACGATATCAACTCTATAGTCGAATATCGTATTAAAAGAATTAAATTAAATCTCGTTGATGCTAAAAAATCGTTACATCTTTTTTTTTTTTACAAAATACGGCGATTTTAACGCGGAGATAATTAACACTTTTTTCCTTTTTTTTCGATCAAATCCTTTTCAAAACGATTTCATAATTTTTTTTTCTAAAAATCATTCCGAATATTTAATATCGATTTCATAATCGAATATTGAATACGACGAATATTGAAAATATTAAATCGGGTACAAATTGTGCAATATTTGTATGCGATTTAATTAAATCATCGAACTTTCAAAAAATCAATTTCGAAAACAGGTCGAGACGCGAATCGCGCGCTTCCCGGGCGAGCAGCCTGCCCGGGCGAGTCGCGCCAGACTCGGGCGAGTCGCGCGACTGGCTGGAACGCGACCCTTTCCTCGTTTTTTTTATTATTTTCTCGAACATCATTTTTTAGACAAAACAGTGTCTTTTTAGCAATATTTTCAGATTTCGACTAATATTTTCTCAATCTCGCATATTCATCATATTTGCTATATTTTTATTCACAATTCAATACTAACTTGTTTGTTCATCCTTTGTAGCAAATTCATCTTTTTATCGTTTGTTTTATTATACTAAAATGAATCTCACATGCTAAATTCAACTTTGACGTTATTTTTTCATGCATTAAACCGACTTAGCAACCCATTCAATTCCTCGCATGTTTAGGAAAACAATGTTTGCATATCATTCATCGTATTACTAACGCGCGTATTCAAAAATCATTCGATATCCTGGTAGAGGCCGCTAATGCGCGGGCGGGGTTGGGTGTTCTTTGTGAACTTCCCAACACGTACCCTCACCCCTTACTCAGAACCTCGGTTTCCGGATGTCCGAAACCATTGGCAATGAGAGTCATTCAATACACGGTATTCGGTCAAGTCGGTATCGGTATCAAATGCAAAGGGACGAACCCGATAAACTCTGACATCGGAAATGGGCCGTATTTTGCACACGGCCCACTACGACATAGAGTGGGTTCGAACGGGCCCAAACTCCCACAATGTTCGTTGGCGACTCCAACTTCGATTTAAATTTCAATTTGACCATCTCATATGGAGATTCATTCGCCTCCCCAAACCTGTGCGTGGCCGCGTCGGGGTGGACCTATGTCATGTCCACAACTTCACTCCATTTTTTATAGTAGATTCAGTTCCATCTTAATTTATTTTGAATAGTTCAAGACTTATGTTGGTATAAAATTTCTTCTCACATCTCCTTTACCGTTATTATTGCTTGTTTGGGTTATTTAATTTCTCATTTTTATCAAATTTTGCATCTTTATCTCTTAATTAGATTTGTTATGATGTTGTTAGTATTGGATAATTTAGTTAGTTTAGTTTGAATCATGATAGAGTAGTCAATTCTAGGGTTAGGATTAGTTCGGTTTGTCTTAATTGGGGTTTTGTCTCAAGTTAATTTAATTGTTGATTAATTGTTATTAATCTCCGTTTGAGCGTTATAATTAGATGATTCACTTATTATTTAGCTCACAGTCCCTGTGGATTCGATACCCGACTTACCCTAGCTACCCAGTTAGGAGAGTTAGGTTCTTGTTTGATTGTCGGGATCCGCGACAAATTCCTACGTCAGTGGGGTAGCTTATCTCCCTAAAAAAAATGAAAAGACACCAAGTCTCGTATGTCCGACGGGTGAACTCGCGTTCCTGTAGCTTCAGCATGGGTATTTCGGTCTCCGGAGCGGGTTTTAGTGACCATTGGCAATGAGAGTCATTCCAGGCATGGAGTGCTTAAGGGTACACGTCTTTATCTTTTGGTTCCGTGCCACTCAGCTTTGAAGGATCAAAGTTGACTTGAACAGTTTCCGAGTCCCCAAAATTGACTCGGTGGCCACTCCACAAATTGGCAACGAATTCAGTCACTAAAAAGGTCGCCTTACCAATCATATCGGCCTTTAAACATTTACAACCACGATTCGATCGATTCCAACAAAAACACAGGTGCCTGCACTCGTCTACTACAAGTCTGAATCGTCATCCGAATCGAGGTCCGACACTTCGCCCCGAACGCGAGATCGGACCGGTCCCCGACCAGGAGAGGGCCGCGTGGGTGGCCGCTGCGATCAAAAGAAACCGGGTCGGTCCCGCACGAGCGTGCGCGGGGCGCCGGGCGATGCTGTCGGACGTCCACATCAAGTTGCGATCTCCCGTTTTAGCGGCGATGCCTTGGCTGAGATGGACCCTGACTTTGATTAGGATTGTTACACGGGCATCTATCGTCGGCTGGACGAGGAGAGGGCGAAGGCTGCTGAGGAAGAAGCCGACAATGTTGAGGACGCCGCTACCTCAGAAGAGGTAGTTGCTAGGCCGTCTTCCCCTCTAAATAGGAAAACGGGCCGTTGTCCTCCTGTGCCTCTTGCGCCTCTAGGACGGGGAAAGAGGTTATGGTCGGTGAGCAGGCCGATACAGCAGGCTCATTTGCCCCCCTCTAAGGCTTTCTGTGGATCTCCATCACCTACCCTTTTGGCAATTAGCGGCATGAGATTGCCCTTTATGCTTTATGGCTTTATCTTTTTTCTTTTGTAGTAGGTGGCGCTTCATCCTTTGAGGACGGTTGCCGAGTTCAATAATCGTCGCCTTATTTTGTACTTTTTATGTTTGGATTTCGTAATTTGTAACTCAACTTTTGCGCCTATGGCGCCATTTCTTTATGCAATTTCGCGTTTTATTCAAGTTTTATTCTCCTTTTTTACTCACTCTCTTGTAGTATATTTCATGCCCCTATCCTATGGATGTAAGCTGCTATCCCTTACCGTCTGGAGCAGTGGCATCCAGACGGAGTTGGGCTTATGCCCCCATTCTATGGATGGTCCTTAGCCATTGCCGTCTGGAGCTATGGCATCAAGAGGAACATGGGCTTATGCCCCCATTCTATGGGTGAGGGTCCTTAATTAGCCATTTTGATGGGGTGTCCACTCTCTATGCTAAGTTGAAGGGTTCCCCCCTTACTGCTTCTGCTTGTTGCTTGAGAAAGTAATGAACAAGGAGCAAGTAGATGACAAAGAAAAAGTACATTTGCATTAAAACGTTCAATAGTTTGAGAAGACATGGCCTTCGACAATCCTGATTGTCCCCTATCGGCAGAAAAAAAAAAGGGCGTACGAACCCTTAGATATAGTATCGTCTGATGGTATCCGCATTCTAGTGAGACGACAGATCGCGCCCCTCGCCGTGCTTGAGTCTGAACGTGCTTGGCCCTATGATTTGGGTGATTTCATATGGGCCCTCCCAATTGGCGCTAAGCTTTCCATGGTCGTTGGCTCTGCCGACAGCTGCCGTCTTTCTGTGAACGAGGTCCCCTACTTGGAATTTCCTATGGTTCCCCCGCTGGTTGTATGCTTTTCTCATGCGCTACTGGTATGCCACTAGATTGATGTGTGCCTCCTCCTTGGTTGCATCCACAAAGTCCAGGGCCTCCGCTATGGCCGCCTCGTTTGTGCCTCCTTGGAAGTACTTGTTGCGGGCCGACAGGACGCGCACGTCTATTGGGAGCAGAGCTTCAGCTACATAGATGAGGGTGAATGGTGGATGGCCGGTGGCTGCCTTCTGTGTGGTCCTTAGAGACCAAAGTACGCTGCGGAGCTCATCGGCCCGTCTTCCCTTGAGGTCTTCCACTATCTTTCTCAGTCCATTGAGGATTTGCTTATTGGCCGACTCAGCTTTGCCATTCATTTACGGGTGGCAGACGGCAGAATAAGCTACGACAATTCCCATTCCCCCAACCATTCTCTGATGGGGGGTTGTTAAACTCGCAGCCTTGGTCAAAGACTAACACTTTCGGCACACTGAACCTAGTTATCACGCTATTCGGAACGACCTCCACCTCCACCCACTTGGAGAAGTAGTCAACGGCCATTATTATGAATCTCCTGCCCCCGGACGCTGTGGTGAATGGCCCTAAGACGTCCATCCCCATTGTGCGAAGGGTATCGGGTTCAAGATTGGCTGGCGCATGGATAACTGGCGAGTGGATTTGGCAGTTGCGGCACTTCTTGGTCAGTTCTCTAGCGTCATGCAGAATGGTCGGCCACTAATAGCTGGCTCTCACTACTTTGTGGGCTAGGTTTTGTCCGCCTATGTGATGGCCACACATTCCTGAGTTGATGTCGTCCAATACCTCCGCCGCCTCCCAAGGCCTTAGGCATCTTAAGATGGACGCTGAAACCCCCTTCTTGTATAGTTGGTCTTCTATCAGCATATATCTTGAGGCCATGGTCGGCATATGTCTGGCCTTCGTCGGGTCATCTGGTAGTTTCTTATCTGTTATGTACTCTATGATGGGTACTCTCCAGTCGTCATCGTTTCTACTTTCACTGTTATGGATGCTGTGCTAGGCCTCTACCCCCGGTGAGATACTTTTTCCTGTCTGACATCTACCTAAACAAACTGGCGGATGTCCTGCTGGCTGGAGCTTGCAAGCTTGGACAGGGCGTCGGCCCGGTTGTTCTGAGACCTGGCCTTGGTATCTGCTTGATTTTTTATGACCTAAGTTGGGATAATTCTTCTTTCACCTTCTCCAAATATAGTGCCATTGACGGCTCCCTAGCCTCGTACTCCGTATTGATCTGGTTTGTGACTAGCTGCGAATCCGTCGATACGACAATTCGCTCGGCGTCGGCCGCTCTGGAAGGTGGATTCCCGCGATGACGGCTTCATACTCGGCCTCTTTGTTAAATGCTTCGAAGGTGAACCTTAAGGCGTGCTCGAACTCTTCCCCGACAGGGCTGGTCAAGACTACGCCGGTATCAGACCCGTTGCTAGTAGCCGAGCCGTCGATGAATATCTCCCATATCCCCATCGGGGAGTCGTCTTCCTTTGAGTGGGAGAATTCGGCCAGGAAGTCAGCCACCGCCTGTGCCTTTATCGCCGTCCTCGACTTGTAGACGATCCCAAGGCCACTCAGCTCGACTGCCCACTTCAGCATCCTCCCCGATTTTTCAAATTTTTCCAATGGCTTTTTAATATGCACGTTTGTTAGGACGGTTATCGGGTGTGCATCGAAGTATGGGCGCAACTTCTTGGCGACTATTTCTATAACATATTTCGCCTTCGCTACCGTTGGGTAGTTTCTCTCTGTCGGTCCTAGCGCGTGGCTGATGAAGTAGAATGGTTGCTGGGTTTTGTCCTCTTCTCTCAGTATTATAGTGCTTACTGTTACGTTGGTAAAAGTGATGTATACGTACAACTTCTCTCCTTCTATCGGTCGCGCTAGGGTTGGCAATGTCTTCAGGTGGTCCTTCACATTTGCAAATGCTTCTTTTTGTTCGTGAGCCTTTGGATGTCTCTTATCGTCTTGGGTTCTGGCAGATCTTGTATAGCTTTGGCCTTCTCCGGGTTGGCGTTTATTCCTCTAGCGCTTACCAAGAAGCCTAGAAACTTTCCTGACCTTACGCTAAATGTGCATTTCTTGGGGTTCAGCTTCATTTTGTACTTTCTTAACAACTGGAATGTTTCTTTCAAGTCGTCTAGGTGTATCTCGTCCTCCTTGATTTTGACGATCGCGTCATCCACGTATATTTCCAAATTTCTGCCCCGCTGTCCTGTGAAGATCTTGTCCACCAGCCGCTGATAGGTAGCACCAACGTTCTTCAACCCAAACGACATGAACCTGCCGACACTGGTGATAAACGAGCACTTCACCTTGTCCGACCCCCCACAGGAAGACTTGTTGGTAGCCAGAGAAGGTGTCCAAGAAACATAACATGGAGTGGCCGTTGGTGGCATCCACCAACTGATCAATCCTTGGCAGCGGGTAGCAGTCCTTTGGGCATGCCTTGTTGAGGTTGGTGAAGTCGACACACATGCACCAGGCTCATGATGATTTCTTCACCATTACTTCGTTTGCGAGCCACTCGGGATAATCTCAGGGCTCTATAAACTCAGCCTTCAGCAACTTGCCTACCTCTTCACCGATGGCATCGCCCTTCTCTGTCGACATGGTCCTTTTCTTCTGTTTGACCGGCAGACAGGGCAGATCAACGTTTAATTTATGCACCGTGACTTCGGGGTCTACCCCTGGCATATCGTCTGCCAAGTAGGCGAATACATCGGCTTTCTCCTTCAGCAGGCTGACTAGGTGCTGATGGTACCCCGGTTTCAAGTCAGCTCCTACCAGCACGGGTCGGCCCGACTGCAGCTCCACCACCATACTCTCCCCCGGGCTCTAAGCGCTCAGGGACGGGAGTCACTTGTTCGGTGGTTTTGAGGGCTTTGGGGTCCGTGGCCCTCCGGCCATCAGGGCTGGAGTCGGCTTTTGTCTTACCTTTCATTTCATCTTGCGAATGCTTCAGGGCCACCGAATTGCAAGACCTGGTCGACTCTTGATCGCCTATAGCTTGCCTTTGGTGTTATTGTCGCTGACTCCAGCCCTGTCAGGGCTCGTATGATTACTTGGGCGTGCACCTCGTCAAGGGTTATTCGATCGATTAGTGCGTTGTAGGCTGACTTGTGTAGACACCCATATTTGGACCTGTTGGCTGCAGAAGTGCCAAAACAAACACACGATCACGATCGGACTGCAACGCGACGCGGATTCGCGATGTTTTAGATAGTTTTTCTATATAACGGATCAAATAAATTACTCGGAAAAATTAAACTAACATCTTGGCAGCCTTAGTCGTGTCGTTACTATCGCATAGACACTAATTAGAGTCAATTCCGATACTGGTACCCCGAGTCGGTCCCGAAACTCGAACCGAGTCAACACCGCGCCAAGCAAACCTCGGGATGCGTATCCGAGGCCCACTAAACCCACGCCACTAGGTCAAACCCGGGGAAACCTTTGTCCCCAAGCTTCGTATAATACACCCACTCCTCGGTTTTGGAAAGTATCAAAATTGTATCTTCAAAACACCAAGCACCTCAGCCTGCGCGCCTGAGTCTTCACACGCCTGAGTCTTGGTGCGCCTGGACTCAGGCGCCTATCTGGGTGACGAGGGCCGAAAACACTTATAAATACCCCCTCCATCTTCTCATTTCGACACACATTTTCAGAACTCTTCTCTTCTCCCTCTATATTCTCGCTAAGGGCTCGCACTCCGACACCCGAGGCAAACGATCCACTCGATCGTAGTTCCAATAAAAGCGACATCGACGCTACTCCTCACCTTCGAGCACTCCACTCGATCCCGAGGTGCCTATGTTCGACTAGCTATAGTCTAGTAACGAAGTTCTGCCGGATTAGCCGCAGAATCACTCAATAGTAACGGAGCTCTGCCGGAGTAGCCTCAGGAAGGGTCAACGTTAATGGAATTCTGCTAAAATTACCTGGCAAGCTAGGAGGATCCGTCTTTGAAGTCGAATCGTCACTAGGTTGTCGTCTAAACAAAACTTTACATTCTCGTACCTTTATTATTATGCACTACGAGAATGTCAAACGTGGACACTAGGTCCAGTACACATACAAAAACACGTAACGTCCCTACTTCAATCGCAAACACTAAAATACACTAAATAGACCCGAGTAATTCCGAGATTCGTTCTCAACTATCTATGCATTGTGTCCCGTTTAGTGTATACTCCGAGGGTGCAACTTCTCACTACGTGATTTACTTACATTCGCATTTACAGTTTTTCGTATGATTTATTGATTTTATGACCTAATAATCGCATGCTAAATCACCTAACACGGAATTTAAAACGTAAAGCAACTAAAACTGAACAAAGCGATGGTCGGATTCCGTATTACTCCCGGTGCGGGCCATGCATGGTTCGACGCACCCTTATTAATACCGAATCGACGCATCTTAAGCAGAATACCGGGTAAGGTATACCACGAGAACGACTAATATCTGTATTATCACGTTAAAATTGATTTGCTAGTACATATAATATTAGTACACTCTACTCTCCTATGTGCATCTTTTCATGGCCTGCTTGTCATGTGAAATCGCATGCAAAGAATGTAAACACAACTACTTTGACGATAAAACCTATTTTTCTTAAAATAACCGACATAGCAAAAGATATAGGGTGAAAACAATGGATGTTACAGTACTTCCGCCACAACAAAAGAACTAAATTATCAGCCCACCGATTGATTAGTAGAGGCCGCTATAGTCCGGGCGGGATTGGGTGTCGATGTCTATCGGATGTTGGCTTCCAAATACGTACCCTCACCCCTTACTCAGAATCGACGGTTTCCGGATCTCCGAAACCATTGGCAATGAGAGTCATTCCAGGCATGGAGTGCTTAAGGGTACATGTCTTTATCTTTAGGTCTCGTGCCACTCAGCTTTGAGCCAGCTAAGGATCAAAATTGACTTGAACGGTTTCAGAGTCCCTATAATTGACTCGGTGGCGACTCCAGAAATTGGCAACGAATTCAATTCACTAAAAAGGTCGCCTTACTAACATATTGGCCTTTAAACATTTACAACCACGACTCGATCGATTCCAAACGGAAACACAGGTGCCCGCACCCGTCTTATACAAGTCCGGATCGTCATCTGAATCGAGGTCTGAAACATCATCCCGTACGTGAGATCAGACCGGCCCCCGACCGGGAGGGGGCCGCGTTGGTGGCCGCCGCTACACGTTGAAAAACAGGACAGTCCCGCGCGGGCGCCGGGCGGTGCGGACGGACGTCCACAGTTTGGCGACTCTGTTGGGGACTTGGAAACAAGTTTCCAGCGGTGGTGTAACTTGAACGAGGTCGGTGAAGCTCATTTTCTAGTTCCTAGTTGTGGTCACTACAGTTTTTGGCCCTAAAAAACCCACCCTAACTAATATCAGGACCAATCGACCTCTTCGCGATAAGATCCTTATGGACACGCGGAGAGATTCTGTTGACGATCCGGTCGCCTAACGCGTGCTTCGCGGATATACTAAACGGATGGTTCTGAACGGATGGTATGACACTCGTCTCCCCAGATGATCAATACCTAAGCAAAGACTATTCGTGGGCGGTAGCCTAACCTAACCTACCCGTGTCTGCATCCTGCAAGAGTGTACGCCTTCCTAGTTATGTGTAGCGTGTTTTTTTTTTGGGAAAATGTAAGCTTTGTATTAGAATATGGCATGAAGAATTACAATTCGTTCCCTTTACAACAAATTTTTGAACCAGACAAACAAACTCACGTTCAGTCTGCCCATTTCACCTCAACATTACATATATTTTTCAATTGACCTAATTTTTCCTTGATTTAGCAAAAACCGATGTCTTGTCTTTACTTCAACCTGCACCCATCTTTGAACCTGCTCCGGTCGAGGGATCCACTGCTCATGCTTACACGAATTTCGTGCCTTCCAAATGTAATATATAATAGCAACCACTCCACATCCAACCAAGCGCTTCTGGATAGCATTCTCAAAACAATAGCTGCTCCACCACCTTACTACATCTACTTCAGGAATCTGAACTCCCACCCATCCAGATAACAAACCCAGCACCTTCTTGCTATAATTACAACTGAAGAACAAGTGTCTATGGTTCTCCTTTTCAATACCAAACAGCCAACAGTCAAGACAAATATTCAGGCCCCAATTAGCAACCCTATCATTTGTCAACAGTCTATTATGCATCATAATCCAGGCAATGAAAGAATGTTTAGACAATACCAGTTTATGCCAAACAATCCCACACCAATCCACATCATGTGTATCCTCCCTAAGCCAGTCATAACCTCGCTGTACAGTGTACAACCCACCTGTTTGTTGCCAGCCATCAGTAACAAATCCTTCTTTTAATCTACTATAAACCTTGCAAATTCTTTTCCAAGACCAACTTGAATTAGAGTTACTCAACATCAATTGCCAGTCTCTACCCTTTAAAAACACTGTATGGATCCAACGCACCCACAACCTATCCTTCTTCGCAGCCAACCACCACAGATATTTAGCAATACACGCCAAATTCCAATCCACAACATCCCTAATTCCCAAGCCCCCTTTCTGCTTAGACTTACATATTTGCTGCCACCCAATTAACGGTGCATTGATGTAATTATAATCCCCTTTCCACATAAAATTTCTACAGATATCTTCAACCTTCTTGATCACGGTCTTAGGTAAAATGAAAACTCTAGCCCAGTAAGTATGAAGATTCTGCAACACTGACTTAACCAGAGTTAATCTGCCTCCATAAGACAGATGTCTTGACCCTAAGCTTCGAATGCGGTCCACAATCTTTTCTGCAAGTATTGCACAATCAAGCACCCCAAGTTTCTTATAAGATATAGGAATCCCGAGATACTTAAAAGGCAAAGAGCCCTTCCTCATCCCCGTGACCCTCAGTATATCCTTCTCCTCTCTAACTCCATTCATATAAATCTCTGATTTATCCATATTCATATGCAACCCTGAAGCTTCAGAAAAAGTCATAAAAGCTCTCATCAAGTTCGTTACTGACTCTTTATTCCCATATGAAAATAAGAGTAGGTCGTCAGCAAAACATAGATGAGCTATCTTCAGTTGCTTACACATAGAATGATATTTGAACCCTTGGAAATTTTTAACCTCCTGCAAAATTCTAGATAGATATTCCATACAAATTGCAAATAACAAGGGAGATAGAGGGTCCCCTTGCCTTAAACCCCTCCTTCCTTGAAAATACCCAAAGCTACTCCCATTAAGAACAAGAGAATAACTAGTAGTCGTCACACACTCCATCACCAACTTTATAAAATGCAACGGAAACCTCAGAGCCTCCATCATTTCCCTAAGAAATTCCCACTCAATCGAATCATATGCCTTCCTCATGTCAATCTTCATTAGGCATCCAGGGGAACAAAACTTCCTCCCATAAAGCCTCACCAAATCCTGACAAATTAAGATATTCTCCACTATTTCTCAACCTTGAATGAATCCGCTTTGATTCTGGCTAATAATATCAGGAAGTACACCACCCAATCAACGACATAGTATCTTAGTAATACATTTATACAGTGTATTACAGAAAGCTATAGGACGAAACTGAGTGACATTCTCGGGCATAGGCACCTTAGGAATCAATGAAATAAGGGTTTGATTCACCTGTCTAAGGAGCTTCCCACTTCTCCAAAAATTCTGCACAGCTTCCACTACACTCGTACCCACAATATTCCACGCATCCTTATAGAATTGGCTAGAGTAACCGTCAGGACCAGCACTTTTATCGCCAGGTATATCAAACATAAAATGCTTAATTTCCTCGACTGTCAAAGGTCTGACCAACACCGCCGCCTGTTCAGCATTAATAATTTTCCCTTTGCGTACAATCGGTTTATAAACCTTCCTCACAGCTGTACTGGTACCTAACAGCTGTTTGTAGTATTCTTCAAAGGCTCAATTAATGTCATCAGGCTCAATTTTCAGAATACCTTCACCATTTTTAATGCTGGCCACCTTATTAGCAGCATGTCTCTTCTTGATGCAGGAATGAAAGTAAGACGTATTATCATCACCTTCCTCCACCCACTGCACTTTAGCTTTCTGCCGTAAAAAGGATTGAGCAGCCTTCTCAAGTTTTAACGCTTCCTTTGCCGCTATCCTTTCACCTCTACTCAGTTCATCATTCATAGGGTCCGCCTGCAGCTCCTTCTGTATGTCATTCAGCAGTAATTTAGCAATTTGACATGCTTTCTCAACATCAGAGAACTGCCTCCTATTCAGCTTTCGAAACTCAAATTTAGCCATCTTAAGCTTATGCACCAACCTATACATAGGATTACCATCCACATTTCTTTGCCACACCTCTTCAACAATATGACTAAAATGCTCATCCAAAGACCACATATTATAATACCTAAAACTAGACTTAACATTGGTTCTCTCAGCCTCAAGATGGATTATACATGGGCAATGATCATAAAGACCCTCCGGTAAAAATCTTCCCCCCATTTCTGGAAATAAATCCAACCAATCCTCATTATGAAGAACTCTATCAATTTTACTGAAAACTCTAGTCCCTTCCTCATGCTTATTATTCCAGGTAAAAAATGACCCAGAAGTTTGGAGCTCAATTAACTCACACTCATGAACACAAACTTGAAATCTTCTTATTTCAGCCCAAGTAGTAGGAGCTCCAATTCTTTCCCCTTGACGAAGAATATTATTAAAGTCACCCCACAAAACCCAAGCACCATTAACCATATTCTTATACTTCTTGATAATACTCCATAGACAATTTCTATCAGCTGGCTTATTAAATCCATAGAATACTGTAAGATAAAACTTCACATTCTTCACTTTATCCCAAACAATAACAAAGATCTTTTGAGCAGTAGCATCTTCTACAGTTATTTCATACCTAACAGGTTGCCACAAAAGCCAAATTCTCCCCCCTTTATGGTAGGTATTATTGGTAGTAATAGACCATCCACTAAAAATATTATTCATCACCTTCAACCAGTTACTACTATTAACTCCAGTCTCCAAAAGGCTAAACAATCCAACTTTATTCTTATGAAGGAACCATTTTAAATCCTTCTGCTTAGTTAGACTATTTAACCCTCTAATATTCCAAAATCCAATATTATCCATTTTCAGGAGGTAGATTCTCCCTTCCTCCCCTACTTCCCTTACTAGAGCTTAGTAAAGCTTGTAAAAAAGGGAGTCCCGCCGGATCAAACCTCCTTACAGGCCCTTCCCTTATGTTCTTGGCCGAACAAGATGAGGAGACTCAATCTCCCGATGAGTAACCAAAGGCGTGACCAGACCACCCTGATCAACCACCATTACAGTTGTATCATCTTGCTTCTCTTTCGGTCTCCAGACCTTCAATGTCTCTTGAGCTTTCTTAGCTGGCTGAGCCTTGACATTTGTTTTCCTGCATACCTCCGCTAAATGCCCAATCCCCTTACACTGCTTTCACTACCGGAATCCACTCATATATCACCTGTATTTTCTGTTCCACACCTGGCCTTTCTCATCCAAAAAAATTATCTCCTTAGGAAATCGTTGGTTGAACTCCACTTCTACCAAGAATTTAGCATAACTCAGAAAAGTCTTATGCCTAGTAACCACATCACACTTAATATACTTCCCTATCAGACTGATAATCTTCGTGAGACTCGAACTTCCCCAAAATTTGACATCCAATCCTTGCAACTTAACCCAAATAAGAACCCTCTTACACTCCTGCTTCACAAGAACACTGTCTTCAGTCCGTTCTTTAAGGATGACAGGTTTACTGTCGAACATAAGAAAACCAGACTCCAAAGCCTTCATTTATCCTCATTAGAATGAAATCTAACTAAGAATACACCATTTGACAACACCGAGACCTTGTCAATTTTTTATAATTTCCAAGTACGCCTTATGAAACCATTAATTACCGGCCAAGGTGGATTAGCACCAAGAACGTATCCATAAATGGCGGTGGACCAGTATTGGATTTCCTCTGCAACATCTTCAACAGTTAGCTGTATCAGAGGTTTATCGTTCTCTTTCAAGCCCCCCATTGTTTCTCCTAGCTCTTCCGCTGCCACTACCTCATCCTCATCAAGCTCTTCATCAATGATTTCCATTTCTGTCTCCAAGTTAAAACCTTGAAGCCCCCCGTTAGAGCTCGACGATTCCTCATACTCTCTTTGCTTCTGTGCTGCCTTCATCTTTTCTTTTAGTCCAGCAATTATTGCTGAATTATTGGTCTTGTTTTTTTGGAGAAATCGATTTTTTATTTTTGGATTTAAACATTTTCCTGAAAAGCTGCTATGAAATCTCTAGGTTTTTGGAGGATTTTTTATGTGTAGCGTGTTTGAACGACCCAAATAAAGCACTAAAATCTGGATTCAACCACGCCAACATATTCAACCGCAACCAATTCCATTTTTGAAAAATACCTCCTCTTTTCAAAACGACCTTTTGAACACCGATCCTCCGGTCAAACCATAATTTCCAAAAAAAAGGGAAAAATCATTTCGGATACCGTTATCATGGCAAATTTTACACCCACGACTTTCAATTTTCTTTTTAAGTGTCATCACTTTGGCCAAAGTAAAACCGTCAACAACGAGTAGTACCGTGAATACCACCGAGACTCCCGATCAATGGGATCGAGGTACCTCAAATGGTTACATTTTATTTAAAAAAAATGTTTATACGCAGATACCATTAACACAACCAAAGCTTCAATTAATGAGGTCGAGGAACCCGAAACGGTCACACTAACAAAACATCGTTTTCAAAACATCATCACCAGACATCACGTCATGTCACAAACACCGCTACACCACAAATATCAAATTGATTAATTAATAGTAGTTTCGATAAAAGCACCACGTCGTCATTTTCAAAACCGATTCCCTTAAGAATTGTGCTTCTTTTTAAAAACACCATTTACACTTTTGCATTCGTCGAACCCTCGACACACATGTAGCAACACGCTCTCACGTCACAAACGATGTCACCACACCATCGTCACCTCATTTTTTACAAATCGTCGTTTTCGAAAAGACTTCTTTTGCAAAGATCGATCGTTTTAAAAAAAACATATATCAAAATTCTTTGATCCTGAGCCGCGATCGCGATCAACTTCTTACGTCGTACAACCGTGTGGTTAACTGTCTGTGCTAGTTACTAAGGTCGCTTCTGCCCGAGGTCTTACATTTTGGGTCGTCTCATCTTGAGAAAGTCCTCCTTTGAATCTCACCCTCGAGATTAGTGTCAAATCGTCTCGCTCTAGAGACATAATTCCACTTAAGTCCTAAGCCGATGACTGCACACACGCGCGAATCAAGGGTTTCACTACCGTGTCGCTTGATTACGAGCATTCCTTGAGTTCTTAAATCGTCTAGTGGATTCAGCCTCAGCTTCAGTCCAGTCTCGCAGATCTAGAAATGTCCTCCAACGACAACACCGAACCACTCAACATAATGCTAGGGCTTGTCAAAGAACTCCAAAACAACATGGCCCAAATAACTGCCGCCCATGACAACATCCTACTCCAGCTCGGCAAGCTTGAGGGCGCGGCCAATGGAACACAAAACCTCCCTCAGGAAGAGGTGGACGAGAAGCCCTTCATATCTAAGGTCAGGATGAGACTCGGGCCGGCTAGGTTTGTCCCAGCCTTTGGAGGCGCCCCTTCAGAAGCCTTACCGACCTAGGCATGAGCTATGCCGAGGCTCTTAGAATTGCCAATGAGGACTGGCAGTTGTCACAGCTCGTCCCTACTCCGGATCCACCACGCGAAGCTCGGGGGACGGATTGGGATCCCAGTGCCTATTGCTTGTATCATTAGGGTAGAGGGCACGATACGGAGGACTGTGATCGCCTCAAGCACGACATCCAAGACCTGCTGGATGCCGGAACCTTCCCTCTTGTGAAGGCACAGACATCGCAACCCGCTGCCGGCGAGACTAGTGGCGAGGCAACCGCGTCAGTAGTGGTGAGGACAAGTGGCACCATCAAGGTGCTATTCCCTAGAGAGATCCTTGGTGCTTAGTGGCATAACCGGTCTTAATCAGAGTCTAGTTCATCCTAGGGCCTAGGGTTAATAATAATAATAATAATAATAATAATAATAATAATAACAATAATAATAATAATAATAATAATAATAATAATAATAATAATAATAATAATAATAACAATAATAATAATGTCTTACTTTTTTTCTCTTTATCGAGTCCAGCGAGGTGCGAAAGGACATGTCCTCCACCTCCCCCAAAACAAACATAATCACGGGCATCTAGCCCGTCTACTATTTATCAATAAAACAAATCTTTTCGTTTACAAACACGCCTCGACAATCACTTGACTTCTTTTAATAACTTATTTTACCGCTTAAGACTTGACACTATGTCATTTATCAATAACGATTAAATAAAACGCAAGGGCTACAACAAACGGCCCACTTAACTGCACCCTAAAAAGAGATCGGGAACAACAGCCCTAGGTTCAACCCATCACTGACCCTCCCTGACCAAAAGACAACGAGCCTGCAACAAACGAACATTCATACAAACTAGACTTCCCCGTTACCACCAAGGCATCTGAATACGAAGCCTGCCATATAGGACTAAAAGCAGCCTTATCTCTAGGAGTGAAAAAACCTCAGAGTACACGGGGATTCATCCTTAGTAGTCAACCAAGCCACGGGCACCTGGAAGGTTTATAGCGAAAGCCTAACCCCATACCAAACCAAAGTGGAAACAATGTCCCGAGAATTCACCAAAATCGACTTCCTACACATACCCCGCGAAGAAAACCAATTCGCCGACGCCTTATCCAAACTAGCCTCACTAATAAACATGCCCGACCACCTTTTCTCTATGCCTATTTGCGTAGAGAGAAGCGAACAACCAGCCCACATCCATAACCTCGAAACCGACGACACCTCCGAGAAACCCTGGTACAAAGTAATCCTAGACATTAAAACTAACGGGTCATATCCACCCAACACAAACACCAAAAACAAAAGAGCCCTACGAATAGAAGCCGCCCATTACGTCCTGAGTCAAGGACTATTATACAAACGAACCCCACAAGGAGTCCTCCTTAGGTGCGTAAACAAAAATCAATCCGAGAGAGTCATGGAGAAAGTACATGACGGAGAGTGCGGACCCCACATGAGCGCACACCTACTAGCTCGAAAAATAATGAGATTGGGCTATTACTGAATTACCTTAGAGACAGATCGTCGACGTCACGTTCGTCACTGTCACAATTGCCAAACATTTATTTGCCAACATCCAACACCTACCGCCATATCCTTTCCACACTATAGCCACACCCTGGCCTTTCTCTACTTGGGGAATAGAAATCATAGGAAAAGTACACCCATTCGGGACCGGCGGACATTGCTTATATTAGTCGCCGTCGATTATTTCACCAAATGGGTAGAAGCCGCCTCTTACACCGTACGTACTAACCTTAAAACAAGTAGTCAAATTCTTACAAAATAACAACATCTGTCACTACGACATACCTCACGAAATCATCAGTGATCAGAGGCCTCACTTCAGGGGGACACCTAAAAACTCCTCGACAAATACAAAATCCAAAGACACAAGTCCTCACCCTATAGACCTCAAACAAACGGGGCCATAGAAGCAGCCAACAAAACCATCACCACGATCCTTAAGAAAATGATAGACAATTACCTGGATTGGCCGAATAAAATCCCCTTCGCCTTATGGGGGTACCGAACATCCTATCGAACACCCACCGGAGCCACGCCATATTACTTGACCTACGGTTCTGAAGTCGTGCAACCCGTAGAGCTAGAAACACCGTCACTAAGAATACTAGCCGAGAGCGGTATTCCCGAAGAAGAATGGGACCAAAAACGATATGACGAGCTAGTACTCTTAGACGAGCGTAGGATACATGGCTTATCCAACGTACAAGCCTACAAGCAACGTATACAACGAGCCTTTAATAAACGAGTGAAATCCGAAACGTACACGAGGGAGACTTAGTAGTCAAATCCATTAGAGCACCCATTCTCGTCGATCCTAGAGGGAAATTCAAACCAAACTGGGCGGGCCCCTACCTCGTTAAGAAAATACTCTCGGGGGGCGCCGTGATCCTCACCGACCTAGACGGTCAAGAGTTCTCAAATCCAACCAACATGGATCAACTCAAACGATACTGCCCATAAACATGCTAACAACCACATCCCGACCTCCGAATTAGGGCGAAACCATGCAAAATGACAAAAAAAAGAGCAAATAAATTCGCATCGATAATTGGCATAACGAGTCTAAAGCAAAATCACTCACACTTTTGAAAGAACTACGAACATGGCTTGATTCCGTTCAAAAGCGGATACGTAGGCAACCGTCCTTCGGGTACAACCAAACAAACAAACAAATAACAAAAAAAGTATCGATTACACATACAAACCGGGACTCTTCCCACGTTTCGACTGATGAGTGATTTAAGTGACGAAGCCGAGGGTGGGGTGAAAACCCGAAAGGGCGCCCCGGGCAAAATAAAGAAACGAGTTGCGAGTCGTCGTGGAAAAAAAAATAAAAAAATAAAAAATAAAAGGTGAGCCGAGGACGGAGTGAAAACCCGAAAGGGCGCTCCGGGTAAAATGAAGAATCGAGTTGCGAGCCACCAAAAAAAAAGAGTAATAACAGTGTTCTTCTCATTAACAATTTTTTTTTTGGTTAAGTCAAGCCTTTGTCGAGGCCTTTACATCAAGCATCTGAAACCCGGTTATCCCGGAAAGCAACGTGTCAAAACTCCACAAAAACTAGTACTAATACGCCACATAATATCAACTAATAATACATAATACAAAACGGCTGGACTCTACCGGTCCAACTTTTTCTTTCCCTTGCCATTCGGGTGTGCCTGCCTGTGTTCCTCAGCTTCGATCCTTTGAACACAGGTTTCCACCGCCCTAGCCAAAGGCGAGTCCAGCCAATCCTTCTTTCCCTCCTCTCTCACATTTTCAATACGGGTCCTGTTGGTCTGGCCCGTACAGATGAACTGACGGTACTATGATCGGTAACGCTGTCTTTGGTCAAGCACTTAGTGGCATTCCTTCGAGTCACCTCGTCATTCCCTAGCGGCGCTGTCTTCCTAACTTTTGAGTTGCCCTGTCCTGACGGGTGTTCATAAATCCTCCGTCGGACGGGAGCAGTGTCGGTCGTTCGGACGCTCTCAATAACGACGTAACGTGAAAACCTAGCTTCGTTCCCAGGACACCCTAAACTCCTTAAGCGAATTCTCTGTCCATGAGTCGAACCTAGAAATACCCTGAGCAACCGCAGAAGTGGATGGTTCAACGCCCATTTGATTAGACAACACGCGCGGATAAATATAAACCGGATCCCTCATGGATAGTATTAACAAAGCCTCGGTCGAAGATGAAAATGGAAATCCGGTACGCCCACTGATATTCCACCACGGGATAGACCACCTAAGAACCAACTGCCCTTCAGCCAAATAGGAAAGCCACTCCTTTTCGGTATGACCTTTGCTCCACACCTGCACCGTCTTCCGGCCCGTGAAACCCCTGTAATTATAACCTTTTAAGCCACGGGGACGGTCGACCAAACCAAGCTGCTCCTGTAGGCAAACCTGCAAAAACCACGACAAAACGTCAGACCTTTAAATCAAAGCAACCAAAAAAAAACGAAAAGAGCCAAGAAACAAGAAAACATGACAAAAAAAAACACCTGTAAAATGATCCTAGAGCCCCGAGAAGGTGTCTCATGGAACCCGGGCACTAGAGTCAAGACCTAGAATAAGTTCACCCAAAATAAGCAAAGAGGGTGATTATCATCCTCCATGTTCCATTCCCATCACCATATTTAAAACTCGACGGTTACCCCAACCCTCACGCGCCCTCGCATCCTCGAAAAGATAATAACAAGCCACCGTGATGTTAAAAGCACGTCTACATGCTAGAGCCGAAATATCATAGGAACCAGCCTGTGAGAATGTCATAAAAAGCAATTCTAAGTCAATGCCAGCTCTCCCAAAGAAAACAATAGCCTCCTCCAATGAAGAAAGGTCCAAAAAGTGAAAAAACCGCTCTACAAAAGCATCATTCCCCGAAGGCACACAAGGCCGAACCGAATTTCACCCACCTATAACATCTAACTCTTCGAGAAAAGGACAAATTTTACCCCCGGGGAAAGCAAAAACATGGCCTTTTGAGTCCCAAAACTTAGAGCATGCCAATAAGAAGTCATCTTATATCTTAACTCGACTCAGCGCAATGACCATTGACAAACCGTCATTTGAACAAACCTCGGGGACGCATTTCTTAAAATAACCCGCCCACTCGGTGAGGAGATTCCCGAAACCCGACATGACCCTAAATATAGATGTTCTAGACCCTGTGGATATTCTAGTATGTCTAAAACGAGCACCCATAACCCGTATATATAGCCCTAGTCCCACAACAATTAGGAAACAACAAAGATTTCCATAAACAAGGCTCGAACCGCCCTGGCCCAGGCGCCCGAGTCTCCAGCCGCCCGAGCCCAAGCGACCTAGAACCCGAGAGCCTTAGCCCAGGCACTCATCCCTAAAGCGATCCAAAAAATAGAGACACCGACCCCGCATTATCACCGTAGCTACCACCTGATACCTCGGACATTCGGAACGACCTCCCGAAGTCACTAAAGCCCGCTCCGGTGACCGAAATACCCATGCAGGAGCTACAGGAACGCGAGTTCACCCGTCGGACACACGAGACTTAGGTGTCTTTTCATTTTTTTGGGGGATAAGCTATCCCACCTAAGCGTGTTGTAGCCTTTTAACGGTTATTGTGAAGTCGCGTCTGTAGCCTAAAAAGGCAATGTTATGAATATGCAAAAAGTGGTCTAACTTTTTTTTTCGAAAGTTTTCCGGATTTTAACTTCGACCTCGTTTTGAATGTCAAAACAGCTACACTCATCTCCTAATACACTCGGTCAGAACACGTTATTGTTTTAATCGACGTACTATCTGATTCGGTTCGTGGTTCAAACTAGCACAATTCAAAACATCCAAAAGGAACTGTTTTCGTATTCTGATGCAACGCCAACGCACCCTAAACTAAGATCAAATCGCAAATAAATGAACGCAAAGTGATTACTTATCGATCGAGGTAAACAATTCACCAAACGAAAACACAAGACTAATCCAACTAATGCAAATACTAAAGATCTCAAGAAAATATAGAAAACATACACAAATCGAGGCTAGGAAGGACCCCTAGAAGCCGCGCCAACGGCAATCACGACTTCACAATGTTGTCGTCCAAACCTAGATCCTCCAGATCCAGAAGAGGAGACTCACTACCATCCATTCCCGACAGCATGTCTAAGGTAACCATCTCGGGGACTCCTCCAACTTTCTCGGTAGCACCTGTAGCTTGACTCGTAACCTCAGCCTCAGTCTCCCTCTCATTCCGATGCCTAGCATCACCTTGCGCGGAGGTCTCGCCCTGAGACCGAGCCAGCTGCTCCTTAAGCTGGGCAATCTCGTCGGCCCGAGATTTTAGGAGCTGTCGTGCTGCAGCCGCCTCCGCCTCAAGCTCGGTCACCCGAGTCTCTAGCTTCCCCACCATATCCGGGTGATGGTAGGGTTTTGCCGCGTTCCCCACCGGTCAAGTAAAGTCCAACTAATCCTAACGGGTAGCTAGGGTAAGTCGGGTCGTATCCACGGGGACGGAAAATGGTGTCTAGACTAGGTCTACCTAAAAACAAGGCTAAGTCACACAAAAAACACAAAGAGAAGAGAATTGACTAAATATGATGGTGAAGAGGGATGAAACTAGACTAGCAATGAACTATGTATGACAAGAACTAAGTGGAACAACTAATATTAACTAAACAAATAAACTAGAGAAAAGGATCGACTAAAGAGATAGAGAAATCAAATATGGGAAAGTGTAGGGTTAGGTTGGGTTCATAAGTGTAGTAGGACAGTAGGGAGGTCAGGGGTGTAGGTTTCTCCTAGTCACTAAGGTCGGTTTGCGCTCTCGCGCCAAAGCCTAAGCTTAATCAAAACCTAATTACCCATAATCCACACTTAATCCCCATACTAACCCTACAAAGAGTCTACTCACTCATAATCAAACTAAATCTAACACTATCAAGAGAAATCAACATAAATAACAAAGCATTCATTATGAACTAACAAGAACAATAAACAATATGTAAAGATTAAAACTTGAAAGATTAACAAAGATTAAGAGAAAAGAGATTATACGAACTAACAAGGAGATAAAAAGATGAGAACTTGCATTAATAAGAAAAACCCAAATAATCTCCCAAGGTTCTCAATCTTGGATGAGTCTTCAAGAATCTCCTTAATACAAGACTAATTAACTAAATTAATCTAGGATTAACAAAAGTTTAAGGAGAGCTTAAGCTAATGAGAGGAGGAACTAAATATAGGGTTTAGAATGTTGTAGAGAGGTCTAAGATAGTGTATTGTAATGTAGGGTACTTAAACAATACAAGGGGGGAGTATTTATAAGGTTACAAGAGTGAAGGAGGAGAAAAGGAAGTCCCGCGGCTACAGCACTCCCATCCCGGTCGAGAAGGATGGTCCCGGTCGGGATGACACACCCTTCCCGGTCGGGAAGGAATGGTCTCGGTCGGGACGGCCTTGGCAGAAGCCTATTCATTCGTGCACTCCTTCCCGACCGGGAAGGATGCTCTTCCTGCCCGGGAAAGGTCTGTAGGCCTCCATTATGAGCTCTAAGGTCCCTCCTTGCTTCTCATGGGCTTCTCATCGATTCTCGGAGCTCGGGATCGAGTTTAAGGGGCTCGGGAATGGGTCCCAAGGTCTCGGGGTCGAATCCAAGGCACCGAGTGATCGTTCCTTCTCTTCGTTGGCTCCAAAAGTGCATGAAACGAGTCGGAATCGTTCCAATTCTCCATGAATGGTCTTGGGAACCTAAAACGAGCTAGAAGAAGTATAAGTAGCCCAGAAATCGCTCCGAAGAGCGATTTCACAAGGGAAAACGAGACCAAACACAATAAATTAGGCACTACAAACTACACTTATCAACTCCCCCACACTTAACCTTTACTCGCCCTCGAGTAAGCACCAACTAACTAAAAACTAAAAGAACTAGACTACTAACCGAGCGGGTATTAGCGCACCCTACGCCCTTTCAACTCACGCGAGTACACTTAGAGGAAAAGTGCACTCCGCAAGGCAAGTAAGGTCTTGCTACAAAACTGTGGATGCAACCGGACACAAAAACACACAAACAAACAAACGTACAAACAAACAAGTAATTGGTTGCACCCAAAAAGAAATAAATAGCGCTTCCCTTTAAAAAGCGGTGAAAGAAGCACCGGTTTAGGAATCAAGGCAAGTGACAACGTTCCCAAGCTAATAATAGAAATTGAAATGAACAAAACCCTAATAGTATGACAACAAAGCAATAAAAACGTTGGTAACTTACCTAGGTCCTCCTAACCTTCTAAGAACGTACTACGGAACGATCGGCGGGATGGAAAAAGGATAAACCACAGTGTTAGTCGACACTGTAGGTAAGTGAGACCCCGCTCCCTTTAGCGATGAGCCAAGTGGGTCGTCCCATGTTCAAAATCGTCTAACTAGCCCAAGTAAAAAGGTGGAATATGCTTGCAAAATGAGGGAAGACTGATCATTACCGCTATCATCCTTCCTAGGGACTCGGTCCTTTGGTAGGCTCTTCACGGTAACGATCGGAAAAAAAGCTTATTTTTTAGGGGTGAAGATTCTTTTTGTGAGGTGATTTTCTTTGGCATTTTCCTTCCTTTGCATTTTTGCTTTTTGTGTTGCTATGCCATTTCTTTTTCTTCTTTTGTATATTCTTTTTGGCTTTTTGTGCCTTTTATTTTTCTTCAATCTTTTCTTTCTTTCATTTTCTTTCATTTTCTTTGTTTGCCCTTTTCGCTAGATTTGAGTTGTAGGCATTTCTTTTTCCAACTAAGAAAGAGATTTCAACAATTTGCAACTTTATTTTGTGGATATGTGTAGGAGGTAGGGGAATGGGTGAGTCGGGGAGCGTCCTTCCCTTCAAACCCACAAAAAGGTGGAAAACTTGGACTAATCAAACAATTTCAAACATGGTCACCTAAGAGACGGGACTCGGCAACCAAGGCCTTTTCACACCGTGGGTGGTCATAATGGTCAAAATGCAAATCCCGTAGTAAATCCCAAGTAGATTAGGTGGACTCAAGGTAAAAGACCAACGAAACTATTGACTTAGGGTCATTCTACTAGACTAAAGTCCAAGACTCGATTCATACTACTAAAAAGGGAAAGTAAGCACTTGCACACTAGCCTCAAAACCGGGTTTTCGAAAACCTTATTACGCACTAGACACAACTACACATCACAAAACAAAGACGCGACAAAAACAAAAGAAAAAGATACAAAGACAACAAAACAAAACAAAACAAACATACAAAGATAACAAACACCACCCGAATTTCCAAATAAGCAACCAATCAACCACAAATCTTCACAAAGCTCCACCCGAGCACACATCATCACAAATCTCCTCCAAAACAAAGAGGAAAAAGGGATAAGAGATGTTACCGGATATCTTGAAAGCCCTCCAAAGTTAACGGTGATTAAGCGACCTACAAGGAAAAAGGGAAGCAAAACGCACACAACACAACAAAAGCACGAGACAAAAGAAAATATTTTTGGTTTTTGTGAATTTTTTTCAAATTTTTAGGGTTTTTTAAGATTTTTCGAAAAAACTACGTAAATAAACTAAACTATACTAAAATATCGCTCCCCCACACTTAAACCGAGCAATGTGCTCATGCTCGATCGTAGTGTATGGAGACACTAAAAAATAGAAGAGAAACTACGAAAATGAAGCTAAAAATCAAAAATAAAGCGGAAGAAATGGTAGAATGTGTCCGGACGGGGTGTAATCAAGTCACCATGGGCGGAGACAAGAAAATATATGGATGGGGGAAGAAATAAAAAGAAGGAAATAAAAGGAAATGGGAGGAGAGGACTAGGTTTAATCAAGTCACCTAGCCCGGATTCCGCCCGAATCCGACTAAATCCCATCAAAAGAAAGGAAATCAAAGAAAAAGTGAAAATTCCTGCAAATTTGGATTTTGAAATGACTCTCGATGTAGTCACGTCATCGAGAGTCGGAAGCAATGACTACCAAGGCCCCGAGGGCCACCATGACACAAAAGTGTATAAGGGAAGGGAACAAACAAAGGAAGACAAGCAATAAAAGACGGAAAAGAAAGGATTGTTGCCGTACCAATCGGTTAGCAACTCACTCGCTCCATCGTCTCATAGTTCGGTATCGGCACATAGATAGTCTTCGTCATTGCTATTCCTCTTCATTCTTGATAAGCCCACATGGTTGAAGTACAAAGGTATAAGAAGGTGGAATTTGATGTGAAACTCGGTGTAAAGTGAAGAGAAAATGAGATGAATGTATGTCTATGAAGTGTAGGGGTCATATGATAGGTGCAAGGGTAGGTAGGGAGGTTGGGAGGGGGTATAAAGTGGTTTGGTGGGCTCGAATGTCGAGAGGGAGAAAGAGAGGGAGCAGTGCATCATCCCGGTCGGGATGGATGGTCCCGGTCGGGATGACACACCCTTCCTGGTCGGGAAGCTCCCTTCCCGATTGATAAGTGTCATTTGTAGTGCCTATTTCGTAGTGTTTTGGTCCCGTTTTCCTTGTAGAATCGCTCCTTGGGAGCGGTTTAGGGGCTTCTTATGCTTCCTTTAGTTCGTTTCAGGTTCCCGAGACCAAATTGGAAGAGTTGGAGCGATTCCGACTCTATACATACACATTTTGGAGCCAACGAAACTAAGGAACGATGACTCGATGCCTTGGAGTTGACCCCGAGACCTTGGGACTCAATCCCGAGCCTCCGAGACCCGATCCCGAGTCCCGAGAATCGGTGAGAAGCCCATGAGAAGCAAGGAGGGACCAAAAAGATCATAATGGAGGCCTACAAGGCTCATCCCGTTCGGGATAAGCTCATCCCGTTCGGGATGATGGAGCAAAAAGAGAAGCTGCTGACCTGGGCCCATACCGATCGGGATGGAGGCGTCCCGACCGGTACTGACCTCGTCCCGACCGGGACCAACCCGTCTCGGCCGGGACGGGCCACTGCTACTCCGCTTTGTTTTCTTTTCTTCTCCCTTCCATTTGTAACCCTATATATACCCCCCTCTTGTATTAAGAGAGGATGTTATGTTAGATCCTTAAAACCCTAGACTACTTTAGGTTAGATTAGATTAGATTAGTGTAGATTAGTCGATAATCAGTAGTTAATCATAGATTAGTACTTGTATTAAGGGAATTCTTCAAGATCTTCTCCAAGCTTGACAACCTTGGATGTTTGTTTTGGGTTTTCTTCATTAATGCAAGTTTTGTTCTTTCTTCTCCTCTAGTGTGGTATAATCCTTTTCTCTTCTCTTAATCTTTGTTTATGTTATTCAAGTTTCAATCTTTAGTTCTAGATTATTGTTTTGTTCTTCATACTTGCTAGTTTGTTTTTGTATGTTTGTTTTCTTATGTTATATCTTCTTGTTCTTGTTAGTTTTAGTTGGATTATGTTAGAGTAGTGTTCTTGGTAGGGTTAGTAAGGTGATTATGGTGTTAATTGGGTGATTAAGGGTTTGTTAGAGATGTTGGTGGAAGATTTGGGTTTCCTCTTATTTGATGCACATCGCATGTTTGTGGAATTGCTTGAATGACTAAGTATGTACGAATGCTTGTTTTCTTGCCTTTATTTCGTGGGTATTAGTTTGTTTGTGGGTTCGGTCCCCTCACTAAGTTGCGAGAGCCTGGTGAGGACGATCCCTAGGCCGGTCTAAGTAGCGAGAGCCCGGATTCGACCTAGGACCATAGCGCGCTAGAACCCCGTTTGTGTTGCGTATCGACGAGATGAGTTTTAGGTGGAACCTCTAGGTGAGTCTAAGATGCGAGAGCCCGGACCAACCTAGATTACCCTACTACCTCCTTCGCTCTAGTTATCCCTTGACCATTCCGTTACCCCTTTGACCCCGACCTAATCCTAGGCCGTTTTCCCTAGTTGTTTCCTTAGCCATAGTCTTAGTCTAGTTTATCCCCTTCTTATCATCCTAGTTTAGCTCGTTGACTTAGTCTAGTATTTGGGCCGACCTAGTCTAGACGCCTCTTACCGTCCCCGTGGATTCGACCCGACTTACCCTATCTACCCTAGTTAGGTTAGCCGGTTATATTATTGACGGTTGGGACGTGACGAATCCCTTCCCATCAATTTGGCGCCGTTGCCGGGGATTCGACCCGACTTACCCTATCTACCCTAGTTAGGTTAGCCGGTTATATTATTGACGGTTGGGACGTGACGAATCCCTTCCCATCAATTTGGCGCCGTTGCCGGGGACGGTGCTAATTTAGACTTTGTTTTCCTATTTGCTTGACTTTGTCTTTGTGTTTGTGTTTTCTTTTTTCTTTTTGTTACTTTGCTTCTTGTGTGTGTGTGGTTTATTTCTCTCTTGTCTAGTGCCCAAAAAGCACTAGACTTCTCACGTTTGTTCTTAGTCTACAGTTTGTGCTTAGAGGTGGTGATTATCTCCTTCTTGCAACTCAGAGCCGCTTAAACGGATGGTTGCTAGGATGAGTGGTTTCCAACCGGGTATGGACTACGATTTTCGAGCAAGCATGGGGTTTGATCTAAACTCCCCACACATGGAAGCCGATATGAGCTACCACTCTTCTTCCATGACCCAAAGCTATGACATGACGTCCCCCTACCATTATCAAGCTTCTTGGGGGTAATCAAGATGGGTATGATCCTCAAGAGTATGAAAACGGCTACCAACAAGTGAATGATTATCACTTCTACGACCATGGTGGCTATTACTCGAGTTTTGATTGTGAACCCACCATGTTCAATCAAGATTCACCATATGGAAGCCAATTTCCCCAAGACCCACCATATTACCCTATACCCCAACCACAATATGAACCCTATGACCCACAATACTACCAATCACCTCAACCCCACTACCAACAATATGATGCCCCACCCCTTGGGCATCATCAAGATTATCAAGGAGCTTTACAAGACCCCAATGACCACCAATCGTCAAACTTAGAGTTGCATCAATCGATGCTTCAAATGCAAAGGAGGCTTCAAGAAACGGCCATTCAATTAAAAAAGGAACAAGATGATTTAATGGTCCAAATGCGAAGGGCAAACGAGGCGAGGAATGCTCAATTAAATGCATTATCGGTTCAAGTCGTAATGTCTTTATCCCGAGCATCGTATTTAGATGGAGGGTACCCACTTGAGAAAGAGGAGCAACCGAATCACGAAGCCGCCGAGGTAGTTCCCTTTGATAGAGAAGTTTGCTTTGAAGAACCTCAATCGTCTACCCAAAAAGAGACGAATGAGGAGATGACTCTTGGTGAAGGCATCGTTGGTGAAGAATTGGAGGAGGATAGTGAGTGGGATGGTTTGGTGGAGTTTGTAGAGTTGTTGGGTGAAATTGTGAGCCTCAAGTTGCCCTTGTCCGAGAATGTGGATAAGCATCAAGAGCCCCTAGGAAGTGAGCCAAGCAATGACTTGGAGGAGATTGAAACCGCCGGTAGAAGTTTCGATCCTATCCTCCAAGATGATGTGGGGCCGAGTGATGAAGATAGGGAACCACAACTTGAGGTAAGTGTGGGGGTGTGCATTGAGGAGATGAGGCCAAAACCGCTTCTTGTGCCTTGTTTCTTGGACATGAAGCTTGCTAATGATTGGAGGCAATGCTTAGGGAGGGAGAGTTCGGTGAAGCTCGTAGGATGGAGAGACCCCGGAGACTACTTTGAAGATGATGTCGGGTCTTGGGATTCCTACTTCTTGCCTCCTCCTTGGAGGCCGTGGAGGTTGGTTAAGCTCGAGCGCTTCTTGGGCCTTCACTACGATGTCGGTAGCGCGTTCGACTTGCTCCTCCATGCCCTTGAGGGCTACGGTTGAAGAAGAATCCACCATCCTAGGTTTGACGGAGTTCCTAAAAGAACCGTCATGTTGTATATTCCCTCTTCCTCTTCTTTAGAGTACTTGTGCTTGTATTTGTGATTTTTGTTTCTTGGATTTGTTTGTTTTTGTGGAATTCTCGTAATTGTTTTGGTATTTTGATGAGTGATGTGAGGGAGCGAATTTGATGTGTACTTTGAGTTTATCATGATAGGTGAAGTGAAGGTGACTCCTAGAAAGGAGTAGTTGATGATGGAGTTTGGTTTGGGAGCGAGGAAGTCGGTTTTTGAAGCTTATGATGAGATTTTGGGCTAGGGGAAGCAAAGAAGACTCATCCCGACCGGGAAGAGGGCTTCCCGACCGGGAAGGATGAGGAATCCCGACCGGGAAGGAGCCATCCCGATCGGGATGAAGGTGCAAAAATTCGGACTCACTGGAGTGTGTTCCCGACCGGGATGAGAGCTTCCCGATCGGGAAGGGTTTATCAACCCGATCGGGACCATCGATCCCGACCGGGATGGTCCCCTTTGACTCCACCCATTCATTATACCCCCTCCCAACCTCCCTACTCCTCCTTACACCTATCATATGACCCGTACACCTCACTTTACACACCGAGATCCACATCAAATCCCACCCCCTACCATTACTACCCCAACCATGCGGTTTTATCAAGCTTGAAGGAGGATGAAAACGAAGACAACAAGCAAGCGCCTATATTGATCTATGAGACGATGGAGCGAGTGAGTTACTAGCCGATTGGTTTGGGTAACTATCCTTACTTTTCCGTCTTTTATTGCTTGTTTTCCTTTGTTTATTCCCTTCCCCTTGTACACTTATGTGTCTTGATGTCATGGTGGCCTTCGAGGCCTTGGTATATGTTGCTCCCGACTCTCAATGATGTGATTACATCGAGAGTCATTTTCAAAATCCAAATTTTTACAAGATTTTTCACTTTCTCTTTGAGGATTTAGTCGGATTTAGGCGGAATCCGGGCTAGGTGATTTGATTACACCTAGCCCTCCCCTCCCATTTCCTTTTATTTCCTTCTTTTATTTCTTCCCCCTTCCATATCTTTTTCTCGTCTCGGCCCATGGTGACTTGATTACACCCCGGCCGGACACCTTCTACCGTTTTCTTCACCTTATTTTTGATTTTTATTTTTATTTTCGTAGTTTCTTTTTCTTTCTTTTGTCTCTCCGCACCCTACGATCGAGCATGAGGACATGGCTCGATTTAAGCGTGGGGGAGTGATATTCTAGTATAGTTAGTTTTATTTTTTTAGTTTTTCGAAAAAAAATCTTAAAAATCCCTAAAAATTTGAAAAAATTTCACAAAAAAATAAAAAAGATTTTTCTTTTGTGTGTTTTCCTTTTGTGTCATTGTGTCGTATATTTGTTTTGTGTGCGTGTTCGCCTCCCTTTTTCCTTATAGGTTGCTTAATCGCCGATAGCTTTGGAGAGCTTTCAAGACTTCCGGTAACATCTCTTCACCCCTTTTTCCTCTTTGTTCCTTGTGGAGTTTGGAGGATTTGTGTGTTGTGGTGTGCTCGGGTGGAGCTTTGTAAAGTTTGAAGTTGATTTGGAGACTTGTTTGGATGATAGGGGTGGTGTTTGTTTTGTCTATGTGTTTTGTTTTACCTTGTTTTGTTCTTGTTTTATTGCTCTTGTTTCTTTTTCTTTCGTTCGTTGTCGTCTTGTCTTTGTTTTGTGTTGTGTTGTGTGCCTTGTGCGTAAACCGTTTTCGAAAACCCAGTTTAGAGGCTAGTGTGTGAGTGTCTATCTTTCCCCTCCTAGTAGTGTAAATCGAGTCTTGGACTCTAGCCTAGTAGAATGACCCTAAATCAATGATTTCGTTGGTCCTTTACCTTGAGTCCACCTAGCTTACTAGGGATTTACTACGGGATTTGCACCTTTGACCATTATGACCACCCACGATGTGAAAAGGCCTTGGTTACCGAGTCTCGTCCCCTAGGTGACCGTGTTTAGGTGTTTGATTAGTCCAAGTTCTCCACTTTTTGTGGGTTTGAAGGGAAGGAGGCTCCCCGACACTCCCATGCACCTACCTCCTACACATTCCACACAAATAAAATGCAATTTGTTGATTTCTCTCTCTCCCAATTGTCAAAGAAATGCCAAAAATGCCAAATCTTGCCAAAAGGGCAAAGAAAAGAAAGAAAAAGAAAGAAAAAAAAATGAAAGAAAGAAAAGAATGAAGAAAAAGAAAAGGCACAAGAGCCAAAACGAAAATAGAAAAGAAGAAAAAGAAATGGCATGGCAAAACAAAGCAAAAACGTCAAAAGGAAAGAAAATGCCAAAAGAAAATCCGTCTCACAAAAATATATCCTCTCAAAATAAGCCTTTTTCCGACTTTTTCCGTGAAGAGCCTACCAAAGGACCGAGTCCCGAGGAAGGATGATAGCGGCACTAGTCGGTCTTCCCTCATTTTGCATGTTTTCCACCTTTTTACTTGGACTAGTTAGGCGGTCTTGGACACGGGACGACCCTCTCGGCTCATGCTAAAGGGGGCGGGGTCTCACTTACCTACAGTGTCGACTAACACCGTGTTTCTTCACTTTTTCACTCCGCCGATCATCCCGTAGTAAGTTTTTAGAAAGTTAGGAGGACCTAGGTAAGTTACCAACGTTTTTTGTTGCTTTATCGTCATACTATTAGGGTTTAGTTCACCTTGGTTTGTATGTCTAGCTTGGGAACTTTGTCACTTACCTCGAGTCCTAAACCGGTGTTTCTTTCACCGCTTTTAGAGGGAAGCGGTATTTCTTTTGTTTTGGGTGCAACCGTCTATGTGTTTGTTTGTGTGTTTGTTTGTTTTATGTGTTTTGTGTCCGGTTGCATCCACAGTTTTGTCGCAATACCCAACTTGCCTTGCGGAGTACACTTTTCCTCTAAGTGCGCTCGCGCGAGTTGAAGGGGCGTAGGGTGCGCTAATACCCACTCGGTTAGTTTAGTAGTAGTATGTGCTTACTCGAGGGCGAGTAAGGGTTAAGAGTGGGGGAGTTGATAAGTGTCATTTGTAGTGCCTATTTCGTAGTGTTTTGGTCCCGTTTTCCTTGTAGAATCGCTCCTTGGTAGCTGTTTAGGGGCTTCTTATGCTTCCTATAGTTCGTTTCAGGTTCCCGAGACCAAATTGGAAGAGTTGGAGCGATTCCGACTCTATACATACACATTTTGGAGCCAACGAAACTAAGGAACGATGACTCGATGCCTTGGAGTCGACCCCGAAACCTTGGGACTCAATCCCGAGCCTCCGAGACCCGATCCCGAGTCCCGAGAATCGGTGAGAAGCCCATGAGAAACAAGGAGGGACCAAAAAGATCATAATGGAGGCCTACAAGGCTCATCCCGTTTAGGATAAGCTCATCCCGTTCGGGATGATGGAGCAAAAAGAGAAGCTGCTGACCTGGGCCGATCCCGATCGGGATGGAGGCGTCCCGACCGGGACCGACCTCGTCCCGACTGGGACCAACCCGTCGCGGCCGGGACGGGCCACTGCTACTCCGCTTTGTTTTCTTTTCTTCTCCCTTCCATTTGTAACCCTATATATACCCCCCTCTTGTATTAAGAGAGGATGTTATGTTAGATCCTTAAAACCCTAGACTACTTTAGGTTAGATTAGATTAGATTAGTGTAGATTAGTCGATAATCAGTAGTTAATCATAGATTAGTACTTGTATTAAGGGAATTCTTCAAGATCTTCTCCAAGCTTGACAACCTTGGATGTTTGTTTTGGGTTTTCTTCATTAATGCAAGTTTTGTTCTTTCTTCTCCTCTAGTGTGGTATAATCCTTTTCTCTTCTCTTAATCTTTGTTTATGTTATTCAAGTTTCAATCTTTAGTTCTAGATTATTGTTTTGTTCTTCATACTTGCTAGTTTGTTTTTGTATGTTTGTTTTCTTATGTTATATCTTCTTGTTCTTGTTAGTTTTAGTTGGATTATGTTAGAGTAGTGTTCTTGCTAGGGTTAGTAAGGTGATTAGGGTGTTAATTGGGTGATTAAGGGTTTGTTAGAGATGTTGGTGGAAGATTTGGGTTTCCTCTTGTTTGATGCACATCGCATGTTTGTGGAATTGCTTGAATGACTAAGTATGTACGAATGCTTGTTTTCTTGCCTTTCTTTCGTGGGTATTATTTTTTTGTGGATTCGGTCCCCTCACTAAGTTGCGAGAGCCCGGTGAGGACGATCCCTAGGCCGGTCTAAGTAGCGAGATCCCGGATTCGACCTAGGACCATAGCGCGCTAGAACCCCGTTTGTGTTGCGTATCGACGAGATGGGTTTTAGGTGGAACCTCTAGGTGAGTCTAAGATGCGAGAGACCGGACCAACCTAGATTACCCTACTACCTCCTTCGCTCTAGTTATCCCTTGACCATTCTGTTACCCCTTTGACCCTGACCTAATCCTAGTCCGTTTTCCTTAGTTGTTTCCTTAGCCATAGTCATAGTCTAGTTTCTCCCGTTCTTATCATCCTAGTTTAGCTCGTTGACTTAGTCTAGTATTTGGGCCGACCTAGTCTAGACGCCTCTTACCGTCCCCGTGGATTCGACCCGACTTACCCTATCTACCCTAGTTAGGTTAGCCGGTTATATTATTGACGGTTGGGACGTGACGAATCCCTTCCCATCACCGATCGGGATGACTCCTTCCCGGTCGGGATGGCTCATCCTTCCCGGTCGGGAAGCCTTCTTCTCGGCCGGGAAGAGTCTTCAAGCCCTTCATAATCTTGATAGCTTCACCCACAAGGCCACCAATACAAACCCGACTTCCTTGCTCAAAATCCAAGCTCTATCAATAACCACTCCTCTCTAGGATTCATCTTCACTTCACACCTATCAAATAAGCTCAAAACATCCATCAAAATCCCTCCCTCTCATCACTCATCAAAATACCAAACTACAAGAATTTCATAAAACTCAAAAGAATTACAAGAAAGAGATTTATACAATAAGACAGTTCTTCCGGAACTCTGTCAAACTAAGGATGGTGCATTCTTCAATCATTTTTCAACAACACTTAGTCAATTCCATCGCCATCAAAGGCACGAAGAAACAAATCGAAGGCTCTCGAGAAATCTTCGATCAAGCTAGTGGAATACCAACCTCCACTCCAAGGATCATCACATCCTAACCTCGACGTTCCCGGGGCATCCCAATCTACTAAGTTCAATGGCTTGAACTTGTAGTTGCAATTCTTCGGTATATACCCAAACGTCTATCTATCTTCATGTGGCCCCGAGGGAGGCTCAACTTTCTTCTTGCCTTGCAACTTGTCCTCAATATTATGATATGGGCATTCATCCGCCCCAAGCACGGAATCATCATCTTCAATTCCATAGAAGTTGTTCTTCAAGCTTTCACCCGACTCATCCCCTAGATCGATGTCTTTCATGGCGTGAATCATGTTACAAGACTCTTCATTTGTAGGCGAGGTGTTACCTTGGAGGTCAAACACGAGCTTCGTTCTCGTCGCCTAGCTCAAATGTGATCCTACCATTCTTTACATCAATCATCGCACCGGCGGTATGTAGAAAGTGGCGGCCAAAGATAATGGGAGTGACGGCATCTTCCGGCATGTCAAGCACGAGGAAGTCGACCGGAATGAAGAAGTTCCCGATTCTTAGTGGCACATCTTCTAACATCCTCAATGGTCGATTGAGTGAACGATCGTCCATTTGGAGTGTGATAGAAATACACTTGAGCTCTTTCATCCCAAGTCGCTCACAAATGGAATAGGGGATGATGCTTACACTCGCACCCAAATCACATAACTCTCTCTCAATCTTCAAGTTGCCTATGGTGCACGGGATTGAGAAACTACCCGGATCCTTCAACTTGGGAAGTGTAGAACCTTGAATGAGCTCGCTCACCTCTCTTGTGAACGCTATGGTCTCTTCCTTGTCGACGGATCTCTTTCTAGCCAAGATTTTTTTCATGAATCTTCCATATGTCGGGATTTGGGTAAGTATCTCGGTAAAAGGGACACTCACATCCAACTTCTTCACAATACCTACGAACTTGTCATATTGAACATCCACCTTGGTCCTCATTTGCCTTGTTGGGAAAGGCAACTTGATATGTATCTTGTCTTGCTCATTAAGGTTGGACTTCTCAATTGACATTTTCCCTTTTCATTTGTCTTTTCCTTGAAGTGGGGGAAGCTTGCCTTCATGGGGTTTCTCAATCTCCCACAAAACTTGCTCCTCCATTGGATTTCCCAAACTTGAATTTTCTTGAGAGGGGGATACAACTTCTTTCATTGGTTCTTGCTCAATAGGGTTTAAGGAGGAATCATAAGATACACCACTCCTCAAGGTAATAGAATTCACATGTTCAAATTTCGCCGTTTCACCTTGAGAAGGTAGTTGCCCCTTTTGCCTTGAAGAGTTACCCGAAGCAACTTGAGCTATTTGGGTTTCGAGCATCTTCATATGAGCATCTCTTGCTACGTTCTCCCTTTGAAGATGAGCAAAGAATTCTTGTTGGTTTCTTAGCATCTCCATTTGGCTTCTTTGCATTTCTTGATTACTCCTTTGCACATCCAACATAGATTTTTGCATGTCAAAATCCCGAGGTGGAGATTGTGGATTGTGTGGAGTATCGGTGAGGGCTAAGGGAGAGCCATAATCATGAATTGGAGACCGGCTCCTTTGCTTGCTTTCTTGTCGAGTACCTTGAGACCCTTGTTGTTGTTGGTGGTTCCCTTGGAACCCATGAGAGTTGCCTTGATTAAGGCCTTGAGTGTTACCATGGTTGCAGTTTTGATGTCCTTGGTTGTGTTGGTTTCCTTGGAAACCACCTTGATGATTGAAGTTCCCTTGTTGGAACCCTTTATTGTTGTTGAAGGTACGTTGGTTATGTTGTTTGAAGTTGTTGAATGGCCTTGGGTTGCCTACATAACCTTGGTAGCCTTGGTTGTTGTCCCTAAAGGGAGGTGGAACATATGGACGGTGTTGTAGAGATTGTTGTTGGGAAGCTTGATGGGAAGCTTGGAACATGTGAGGATATGGGGCACCTTGCTTGAATGCTTGAAAGGCGTTCACTTGCTCAATACTACCTCAACAATGTAGAGGCTCATGTCCAAATATCCCGCAAATTTCGCATATCCCATAATAAGATGTAGGAGATACAACTCCCAATGCATTGACTTGTTGAGTTGAATGTTGGTGGGAGGCACTTGTGCTTTGACCTTGCTCAAAATGGCTTTGGATCTTCTTGTCAATAGTTTCCATGTGGGTTTTTAATTGTGCTCCAAGATCAATACTTAGTTGTGTAATGGCATCGATCTTGTGCCTTCCTCCTCGATTCGCCTTTCTATGCCTTGAGTATTGGGAGTTGTGCACCGCCATCTCCTCGATTCTTGACCAAGTTTGGTCATCATCTACCTCGGTAAACCTTCCATTCGATCCCATGTTGAGTATGGACCTTGAGTCTTCATATAACCCATTCCAAAACTGTTGAACAAGGAACCACTGTGATAGACCATAGTGAGGACAAGAGCGGATCAAGGATTTGAATCTTTCCCACGATTCATAGAGGCTTTCTTCATCACGTTGTTGGAATCCTGTGATAGAGGCTCTCAATAGATTTGTCTTCTCCGGGGGATAAAATTGTTGGTAGAAAGTTAAGGCTAGCTTCTTCCAAGTATCAATACCAAGAGTCGCCTTGTCTAACCCCTTGAACCATTGCTTAGCTTTACTAATTAAAGAGAAAGGAAATAATACCCACCGGATTGGTCTTGGGTTATTCCCGGTTGTGAGATAGCATCGCAATAATCCGAAAAGGTTTCCGTGTATTGATGAGGATCTTCGGTTGGTAACCCACTAAATTGACTTCTTTCGACCAATTTGATGAACTGCGTTTTTTCCACAAAATTGCCGGTATACGCGGCCGGTAAAGCGGTTGGACCGGGCAAAACGTCTTCCGTAAAGGTTGAATGAGAAGAGAACTTAGGCATTGTTGGATATGCGGGAGATGATGGTGTAGACGGTGTTGAAGCAGATGTAGAAGGGGAACTAGGTTGAGAGGAATGACTAGAAGTACCAAAGGGATTGATGAAATTCCCTTCGGCCGTCTCTCGAGGTGTTTCTTTCAAGTCGGATCCTTGAGCTTGTTCTTCAATGGTATTGCTAGAACTCGGTTGAGAGGTTCTAACCCGATCAGTCGTTCGTTGGCGAAAGGCTCTAAAGAGTCTTTCCGGCTCTGGATTGAAGAGAAAGAAATCGCCTCTCCTCCTAGGCATGCACTACACACTTGAACAAACGTGAGAACACCTAGTGCTTTATGGGCACTAGGCAAAGACAATAAACGAACACAACGGAAGACAAAGAGAAAAAAAAGCTATGAAAACAAGAAAAACCTACAAAATATGCACAAGAGATAGAAGAAGAGCACAAGAAGGGTAACTAAGTCTAAGCAATAAGCAAACTAAGTCTAAACATGCGTCGTCCCCGGCAACGGTGCCAAATTGATGGTATGGTTTTGCCGCGTTCCCCACCGGTCAAGTAAAGTCCAACTAATCCTAACAGGTAGCTAGGGTAAGTCGGGTCGTATCCACAGGGACGGAAAATGGTGTCTAGACTAGGTCTACCTAAAAACAAGGCTAAGTCACACAAACAACACAAAGAGAAGAGAATTGACTAAATATGATGGTGAAGAGGGATGAAACTAGACTAGCAATGAACTATGTATGACAAGAACTAAGTGGAACAACTAAGATTAACTAAACAAATAAACTAGAGAAAAGGATCGACTAAAGAGATAGAGAAATCAAATATGGGAAAGAGTAGAGTTAGGTTGGGTTCATAAGTGTAGTTGGATAGTAGGGAGGTCAAGGGTGTAGGTTTCTCCTAGTCACTAAGGTCGGTTTGCGCTCTCGCGCCAAAGCCTAAGTCCGCACTCTCGTGTCTAAGACTAGACCCAAATACTCATGCAATGTATTACCCAAAACACAAGCATTCAACCACAAATCGATTACAAAATGAGAAGATGAAAACAAGCATGAGAAGCATTGGCCACTACAACTCAAACAAGCAATTCAACAAACACATAGAGTGCTCAACATGTGACTAGTAACAAAGATTCAACCTTTTCCCTTAATCAAACCCTAAATACCCATAATCTACACTTAATCCCCCTATTAACCCCACAAAGAGTCTACTCACCCATAATCAAACTAAATCTAATACTATCAAGAGAAATCAACATAAATAACAAAGCATTCATTATGAACTAACAAGAACAATAAACAATATGTAAAGATTAAAACTTGAAAGATTAACAAAGATTAAGAGAAAAGAGATTATACGAACTAACAAGGAGATAAAAAGATGAGAACTTGCATTAATAAGAAAAACCCAAATAATCTCCCAAGGTTGTCAATCTTGGATGAGTCTTCAAGAATCTCCTTAATACTAGACTAATTAACTAAATTAATCTAGGATTAACAAAAGGTTTATGGAGAGATTAAGCTAATGAGAGGAGGAACTAAATCTAGGGTTTAGAATGTTGTAGAGAGGTCTAAGATAGTGTATTGTAATGTAGGGTACTTAAACAATACAAGGGAGGAGTATTTATAAGGTTACAAGAGTGAAGGAGGAGAAAAGGAAGTCCCGCAGCTACAGCACTCCCATCCCGGTCGGGAAGGATGGTCCCAGTCGGGATGACACACCCTTCCCGGTCGGGAAGGAATAATCTCGGTCGGAACGGCCTTGGCAGAAGCCTATTCATTCGTGCACTCCTTCCCGACCGGGAAGGATGCTCTTCCCGCCCGGGAAGGGTCTGTAGGCCTCCATTATGAGCTCTAAGGTCCCTCCTTGCTTCTCATGGGCTTCTCATCGATTCTCGGAGCTCGGGATCGAGTCTAAGGGGCTCGAGAATGGGTCCCAAGGTCTTGGGATCGAATCCAAGGCACCGAGTGATCGTTCCTTCTCTTCGTTGGCTCCAAAAGTGCATGAAACGAGTCGGAATCGTTCCAATTCTCCATGAATGGTCTTGGGAACCTAAAACGAGCTAGAAGAAGTATAAGTAGCCAAGAAATCGCTCTTTGGAGCGATTTCACAAGGGAAAATGGGACCAAACACAACAAATTAGGGACTACAAACTACACTTATCACCGGGACATCCTACAAATACACCTAAGCACTCGGAAAACACGCAAGCAGCCTAGAAAACCACCCTAGTCACGCAAACTCACCGATCGAGGTCCCGAAGTGTCATAGGAAACCCTCTAGGCATAGGCCCGGAAGCGGTTGGCGGCCAGCCACAACAGCTGATGGCAAGCAGATGAAACCTGAAAGGTGAAACCATGGAAGTTACACAAACCAACCCTAACTCTTAAAACCCAAACCCAAAACGAAAGCCAAAACTTACCCGGTATACCCGGTCGCACCACTCTATGCCAGCGTCCATCTCCTCAGCCGAACACGGGGAGAGGGGCTCAGTGAAAGTTATCCCGGCCGCATCCACCCTAATAAGCGTCAAGGGGAATTTTGGGGGCTGAATTGCATCAGCCTGATCGGCCAGTTGAGAGAGCAACAAATCGGTCGGTTGGGGGGCAAGAAAACACTAAGCCATGAAACAAACCTTAGAACCAAAGATTAAAACCTTACCACGAGGCGGTGGCAAGCTAGCCGCTGGCTGACATTTGATAGATAGGAGGCGCCGGGCACCAGAAGCGCATCGCCTCCTTTTCCATCCCTACCCTCGAGGACCTCCGCGGTGGTCGGTGGTCTAAACATTGTCCGGGGAGGATCTACATGGAAAACTTACATCCTCGAGGCGTAGCTGGTTAACCAGCACGTTCTCCGACGGGTAGTAGCTGATTGTAATCTTAGGCTGAGCCAGCCTCTACTCGATCCCCGGAAGGAATCTTGTCGGATGAACCCGCACCGTTTTAGGTGCCAAACAAGGAAAGTAGGAATAGACCAAACCTGCAATATCCCTAAACACCATTAGCAAAACTAAGCCAAAACTAAGCATAACCTGAGATGCAAAAATGAGAATAGCAACTAACCTCCAGTACAAGGCCTTGACCCACGATGGGCAATAGTGAGGCCGACTCCACCTCCAATGGCCTCACCATGACTTGCAAGCAGCGAGTCATCCACGCAAAAGTCGCAGTTGCCCAATCAAAACGTCCTAGCTAAGCCAGATCAGCTAGGAGAGGCAAAATTCTAGTACTGAACCTCTCGCCCTTATCCGAGAAGTGGGTCGATCCTAGGAAGTACCACAACCACAACAGGGCGTCCTGCTCCGGCGTGTTGGGTACTCGACCCTCTAACACTGTCACCCGCTAGAATTGATCGGTGATGTACGAGCTCACCAAAGCATGAGATGCACTATATGCCTCACGCTCCAAACAATCCCCGATGAGGCCCCGCACCTCATCACTATCTAACCTAGGGCCCTCGGCAGCCCACTTAATCCTCTCTGGACCCCAGGGCAAACCGGTAATCACCCTGAAATCCTCTAAAGTCATCCCGACCTCCCCAAAGAACATATGGAAGGTCGAGGTAGTGTCATGAAAGCGATCTACCATCGCTCTAATCACCATGAGGTTGATCTTAGTCTTGCAACCCACCAACCGGACCCACTGCTCGACCACGGGACCTATAGCAGTCCTCGCGATAATTCCCTTTACCGCGGGGGTCAACTTTCGAAAATAAATCTCGAGACATGTAGTAAAGCCCGAGAAAGTCACCATCGGACCTGGGGGCTGCAAACAAAAACAATACAAGTATAAACGAAATAAACCAAACCTAACCCGACCTAAAAATTAAGTCCACAACTTGGCGTCCACTACAACGAACTGGGTCGTCGCCGTCTTGGATGTTGCCCATTCTCAAAATCATGTCGGTCCCCGAAAACCCGTACAGTGCGCCGACCATCGGCTTGAGGTGCCTTTTGTCAAGCCTCATTTTCTCGAAGGCCTCCCTGTATAACAGATTGGTGTAGTCGCCGGTGTCTTATACATCTTTTGACTAGGTGGTCACTGATCTTCACTACTAAGACTAAAGGATCACTGTGAGGGTATATCACCCGCCCATAATCGTCGGCTATAATGCTGAGGGTTGGTATGGTGGTTGGCTTCGTCTGGACGGCGTAGCAGATATACTACGACAGCTCCCTTAGGTGTCGCTTAACTTCTCGCCAGTTTTTTCCTCCTCTAGGTACCTCACCTTCCACCACATGGATGACGTTGGCCTCCTTCCGTCTCTCAGGCTTGTCTTTGTCTTTGTCGTTGTTTTTGTTATTGTTATTCTTGTTGCGCTGATTCATCGCTTCATACGCCGCCAACAATCCTCGGCGTATGAGGCCCTCGATCTCGTCATTCAGGTTTCGACACTCTGTAGAGACCCAGCTTCTGACCTGTTCGCTGCAGGAGTGCCCGACAAATACCGAGTTTCTGACCTCTTGGTGCGCACGCCACCGGGCGCCTTAAAAGTCGATTTGAACTACGAAAAAAAACTATAAATACTACCCTTCTACGCTCATTTCCACACACAATTCGTACTTCCCAATCCCCCTCATCCTCTTTACGAGCTTCTTCTAACTTAGCGTCGCACTCCGACTCTAAGTACGATCCACTGGATCGTTTGTTCCCAATACCCGAATCGACACTAATCCTCGTAGTTCTTCAAGTCATTGGCTCGATCTGAATGAAAAGGGGCACCTGTGTTCGACTAGCTACTTCACAACACTGTAACGAAGCTCTGCCGGATTTGCCGACGGAAGCTTGGAGAATCCGCCTAAGAAGTCGTATCGTCACTAGGTTGTCATCTAAACGCAACTTTACCTTCCGTATTCTTTATTTATGCACTTCGATAACGTCGAGTCCGACTCATATGGACACCAGGTCCATGGCATGTCGTAAACATACGTAACGTCCACAACTTCAACCATAAGCACTAAAACACCCTAAACTGAACCCGAATAGCTCCGACAACCGTTCTCGACCATCTACGCATCGTGTCTCGTTTAGTGTACACTCCGAGGGTGCAAATCCTCACAATGTGATTTACTTACGTTTCGCATTTACCGCTTTCGTATGATTTACCGCTTTTATGACCATAATAGCCTGCTAAATCACCTAACATGGAATTCAAAACATAAAAAAAGCTACAACTGAACAAGTGGTGGTCGGGTTTCGTATTAATCCCGATGCTCGCCCATCACACATGGTTCGACACATCCTAATTAATACCGAACCGACGCATCTTAAGAAGAATACCAGGTAAGGTATACCACGATACTGACTAATATCCGTATTATAATGTTAAAAATGATTTCCTAATACGTATAATATCTAGTACTCTCTACTCTCCTACGTGCATCTTTTCATGGCCTGCTTGTCACGTGAAATTGCATGCAAAGAATGTAAACACAACTACTTCGACAACAAAGGCTTGGTTGTCCTTAAACAACCGACTTAGCAAAGACATAGGGTTTAAGACAACGGATGTTATTGTACTTCCGCCGAAATTAAGGAACGAAGCTATCAATCCAACGATTGATTAGTAGAGGCCGCTACGTGCGGGCGGGATTGAGTGTTGATGTCTAGCGAACGTTGGCTTTCCAATGCGTATCCTCACCCCTTACTCAGAATCTACGGTTTTCGAATGTCCGAAACCATTGGCAATGAGAGTCATTCCAGACATGCAATGCTTAAGGGTACAAGTCTTTATCTTTAGGTCCCCATGTCACTCAACTTTGAGCCGACTAAGAATTAAAGTTGACTTGAACGGTTTCCGAGTTCCGAAAATTAACTCGGTGGCGACTCCACAAATCGGCAAAGAATTCGGTTCACTAAAAAGGTCAACTTACCAAACATATCAACCTTTAAACACTTACAACCACGCCTTGATCGATTCTAACGGAAACAAAGACGTCCGCATCCGTCTAGTACAATTCTAATTGTCAACCAAATCGAGGTCCGACACATTGCCCCGTAGGCGAGATCGGACCGGCCTCAAGACGACGGGGCCGCGTGGGTGGCCGCCGCGACCGGGTCCCGTGCGCGAGCGCGGGGCGGAGCGGTGTGGGCAAGCGTTCATAGTTTGGCGACTCCGCTGGGGAATTGGAAACAAGTAGCGGTGGTGTAACTCGAACGAGGTCCGCGAAGCTCATTTCCTAGTTCCTTTTTGTGGTCACTATAGATTTTGGCCTTAAAAAGCCAACCCTAACCGATTTTTGGACCAATCGACCTCTTCGCGGTAGGATCCTTAATAGACACGCGGAGAGACCCTCGATTGATGTTCCGACCATCTAAGGTAGTCACGCATTCCGTGGATATGCCAAGCGAGTGGCACTTAGTGAACGGGATGACGCTCACCTCCCCCGGTGATCTGTCGTCACCTAAGCAAAGACTATTCCTGGACGGTAGCCTACCCTAACCTAATCGTGCCTGCATCCTGCATGAGTGTATGCATTCCTAGCTATGTGTAACGTGTTGTGACAACCCGAATAAAACATTAAAATCCGGATTCAACCACGACAACATATTCAACTACTGCCAAACTCCGTTTTCGAAAAGACCTCTTTTTCTCGAAACCACCTTTTAGCACCGTTACTCCGGCCAAAGTCAAACTTGTTTTTTTCAACAAGACACCTTAACACCATCACCCTGGCTAATTTCACACTCATCGTTTTCAAAAATGTCTTTAGCGCCATTACTCCGGCCAAAACGAAACTTTTTATTTTCGAAAAACACCGGTACACCGTTACTATTACCAAACATCCAACCAATGGGATCAAGGTACCTCACACAGTCACATTCTGCTTTCAAAACGTTTTTGCACACACCGTTACTTTTACCAAACTCCCAACCAATGTGATGAAGGTACCTCATACAGTCACATTTTTCTTTCAAAACATTCCCGCACATACCTTTACTATTGCCAAATTCCCGACCAATGGGACCAAGGCATGTAAAATAGTTACACTTTGGTTTTTCAAAACGTTTTTCGCACATACTAACGTTTTTCGTACAACTGTGTTATTAACTGTCTATGGTCACCTATACTTGAGGTTTTATATTTCGGGTCATCTCGCCTCGACAAGTCGTCTTAAAAATCTCACCCAGAGATTCACGTCAGATCATCTCGTTCTAGAGATACAAATCAATTAGGGGTCTCGCCAAACACACCAAGAGTCTAAAGCACCTGAGTCCCAAAACCGATGACCGCAAGCACGCGCGAATCAAGGGACTCATCTCCGTGTTGTTCACCTACGAGCATTCCTCGAGTCTTCGTGTCGTCCGACGGATCCATTCTTATCTCCGACATTATCTTGAAGATTCGTCCTCCAACTTGGCTACAACCCTGAACTTTAGCATCAAGGATTTAACCAACATGGTGTACAACCTTGTCACGTCTATAGCTTCCATCGAAGCCTCTATCCATAACCTTAAGGAGCGGGTAGATTACCTTAATGGGAACCCCCAAAACCTTCTACCAAACCAAGTGAATAGCGAGGGGGTCATCGAAAAGAAGAGAGTCCCTAGGAAATTCGCTGATTTAAACATCTCATACGATGAAGCCCTGACACTCGTCATCCGACATGGTCTACTATCTCCCTTAAGGCCAAAAATCCCGAACCTCTTTTAGGAGAAAGGAGCAAATCAAGGGATCCCAAAGCATTCTGCTCTTTTCACCAAGGACCTGGCCCTAAAACTCAATCCTACACCAAATTAAAACATGTCATCAAAAACCTGATCGAGGAAGGAATCTTTCCCCCCCACAAGAATCCACAATACATTCAATTTGGCACAATCGACTACAAACAATACCAACACTACCACATCGTCCACGGGGTATGGGCAAATGATGATGACGACGTCTATATCCACAAATATTTTGTTATGATTCCCCCAACTACCTTGGAAGCCAAAGACATAAACCACGTCACTAGATGGGGGCGACCTTATAAAAATGTCGCCACCGACATACCAATCACCAACCATACCGCCGAAAAAACCGTTACCACCGATGATGTCCCTATCACCACCCCTGAAGTTCAAATAGTCAAACAACTAGAAAAAGCCAAAACCGACCTTTCCATATGGCAACTTATAGCTAGCTCCTGTGACCACCGCACGACTTTGATCCAAGCCTTAGGAAGGATGAACATATCCTCAACAGTCACACCCGAAGACATGGTAGGACAAGTCCTTCAAGAAATAAGTGAATTAAAAGATCCTATAACCTTTTCCGATGAGGATCTTCCACCCTTTGGACTAAAGCACAACCTAGTCCTCTATGTTACATTGACATGCCTAAGTAAAAAGATACCCATGACTCTCGTGGACGACGGCTCCGCAGTAAAAGTAATCCCTCTCAAAACCGCCCGCGCCCTAGGCATGTCAGACACCGATTTCATACCCACCGAATCCGGGGTACGCACCTACGATAGCACCCGACGTCCAGTCACAGGGGTCGCAACCATTAATACCATTGTAGGGCAAATAGAAAGTAAAAAGGACTTTCAAGTCTTAGATGTCAAAACAGGGTCGTATAACATGATCTTGGGATGACCATGGATTCATGCCCTCAAAGCTTTACCATCCACCTTGCACCAAAAGGTGAAGGTCCCTCTTAATGGGGAAATAATCACCATACATGCCTCACCATTGAAAGCCTTTATAGAAAAAGCCACAACCTCACAAGTCATAGAATATGTTGACATCGAGTTAAGGGGGTTTCATGTAGTAAACCTACTAGAACAAGAGCTACTACCCTGTGACTTTGATCAATACTCAAACCTTGCCATTAACTTCATGATGAAAGACCAAGGACATTTCCCAAGATTATCATTAGGGAGATATCCGAACACCGCGATCAAATTCCAAGATCCCATCGGTCAAATGCACACGATAGGCTTTGGGTATCCTGAAACCGAGGATGAGATTCATGAGTGCATAATCATCATGCAAACGCGTAAAAGTAAGGGCATCTAAATCCCATCATATAACCCAACCCAAAACGGTTACTCCGTAAAGGAGGTTGACACCGAACCTTACATGGGATTTTCCTAACCAACCTACATCAAAGGCATACGCCACCCCGAGATAGAAATATTCCAAGATTGTCACTTCATCCCAGAAACAACACCAGACTCACCAAAACCCTAGCAAACAGTCTGTTATTCGGGGAAGAACGCTTCGTCCCCGCTGATCCCAACGAGCTAGTCAACATGGTCATGACCAACAAGCAATTTGACCCCATCTTCCTCATCGTCAATACCGACAAGAACTAAGAAAGTAGGGGGTGGAGGAAGTCTGTCACGTCGGTCAACGAGAGTGGTAGGAGATTCAAGTTGACTATAGGAGAAGGGAGGATGTTCGAGGAGTCCGAGTCCGAGTCCGAAATAGAGTCTGAGTCTGAATCCGAATCTGAGTTTGAAACGGGCCAAGAGTCTAATATTGTCTGGCGTCCATCTAGGTCCATGTTTGTCCAGGATGAACCGGGGCCTGTCCCGGAAATCCCTCTAATGTTGTCTCTATCAAACAAACAAAGGATCTCTTTGTCAAAACTCCTCGACATGCTTGATTTAACTAATAATAAAAATACTTTCGCTTTCGACTCGTCGCACTTAACATGCAATGCCATTATCGATAGTGAACAAAACATGAATGATCAGGATGATTCTTACAACTCTTTCCTCTTGCCTGAAACATTAAGGGAATTAGCCAAGAAAGAGTTTGAAGTGCCAGTAATCGAGGATAGCGAATCCATAACCGTTGGGACACCTTTGGAAGTCCAAAACCTCAAAATAGGAACTTCCTTAGATCCTACTAAGAGAGAACAGTACAATTCATAAGCCTACTCACACAATATAAAGACGACTTTGCTTGGTCTTACAAAGACATGCCAGGTATAGACCGAGACATAGCCGAACATCGAATCCCGATCAAACCTGGATTTAAGCCAGTAAAACAAAAACTACGCTATATACGACACGAGTGGGCCCTTGAGATCGAAGAAGAGATAGAGAAATAATTGAAAGCCGGATTCATTCACGTTTCTGAGTACTCCGATTGGGTGGCCAACATAGTCCCCGTTCCCAAGTAGAATGGGAAAATCCGAGTTTGTGTCGATTTTCGGGATCTTAACAAAGCCAGCTTGATAGATTACTTCCCTTAACCTCACATAGATATCCTTGTAAAAAACACCGCCGATCACGCCCTACTCTCCTTCATGGACGGGTATGCCGGCTACAAACAGATAAAAGTGGTCAAAGACAATATGTCTAAAACAGCCTTTACGACACCTTCGGGAACGTATTGTTATTCAGTCATGCCTTTCGGACTTAAGAATGCCGGGGCAACCTACCAACAAAGCGCTACCACACTCTTACACGACATGATGCATAAAGAAGTCGAAATGTATGTAGACTATATGATAGTCAAATCCCAGAACCGAGAAGGGCACGTTCCCGCTCTCGAAAAATTCTTCAAACGCCTGCGCCAATACAACATGAGATTTAACCCTCAAAAATACGCTTTTGGGGTTACATCCGAAAAAGTTTAGGTCATGTCGTGTGCCAGCGAGGGATCGAAATAGACCATCCAAAAAAAAGCCCTACTAGACATGCCCGCCCCCAAAAATGACAAGGAAATCAGTGGATTCCTAGGCAAAGCATAGTACATCAGCAGTTTTATTGCTAAACTAACCGTGATCTGCGAGCCCATCTTCAAAAAACTCAAAATTACCGAACCTACTGTCTGGGATGACTGATGTCAAAGGCCTTTGACAAAATAAAGGAGATACTAGCCCAACCACCAGTGTTAATGCCTCCCAAAAAAGGGATACCCCTTTCTCTCTACCTTACGGTAACTGAAACCGCAATGGGAGCCATGCTAGCGCAAACCATTGGCAAGGTAGAGAGAGCCATTTACTACATCAGTAAAAGTTCATCGAGTATGAAACGATATACACATCCCTAGAGAGGACGTGCCTTGCCCTAGTGTGGTCAACCAAAAAACTCAGACACTATATACTTAGCCATACTGCACACTTATATTAAAAAATGGACCCCATCAAATACATCTTCGAAAAACCCGTCCTCAACGAACGATTAGCCAGATGCATGGACCCTTATGCTGGCAGAGTTCGACTTAACCTATACACCCCTTAAGGTCATCAAAAGAAAAGCCTTAGCCGATTTCCTAGCCTAAAATCCAATAGAGGAAACCTTCACAACCGATACCTGGTCCTTCCCTGACGAGGACATTTTATTTACCGACAACGAATCATGGGACTTATACTTCGATGGAGCCTCGAGCATGAGGGGCTACGGTGTAGGGATCCTTTTAATATCCCCACAAGGCGACCACACACCCATATCAGTCAAACTACGTCCCAGTAACAAATGATGCAGCCGAATACGAAGCTTGCCTAATAGGGCTAAAAGCCGCAACAAAACTAGGGATTAAGAAACTTAGATTCCATAGAGATTCATCCTTAGTAGTCAACCAAGCCACGGGCACTTGGAAGGTTTATAGGGAAAGCCACTACTACAAATGAGCACTTGGGCCACGGCTAAATTCGTGGCAAAAGTGCAAAATTTTCGTGGCTAAAGTACTTAGCCACGGAAAAATCATACGTGGGGCAAGTGGCCGTGGCGAAAAAATAGCCACGACAAAAAAAACTGTGGCAAGTATTGATTTTATTGCCATAGATCGAAGAAGAGATAGAGAAATAATTCAAAGCCGGATTCATTCACGTTTCTGAGTACTCCGATTGGGTGGCCAACATAGTCCCCGTTCCCAAGTAGAATGGGAAAATCCGAGTTTGTGTCGATTTTCGGGATCTTAACAAAGCCAGCTTGATAGATTTCTTCCCTTTACCTCACATAGATATCCTTGTAAACAATACCGCCGATCACGCCCTACTCTCCTTCATGGACGGGTATGCCGGCTACAAACAGATAAAAGTGGTCAAAGACGATATGTCTAAAACAGCCTTTACGACACCTTCGGGAACGTATTGTTATTCAGTCATGCCTTTCGGACTTAAGAATGTCGGGGCAACCTACCAACAAAGCGCTACCACACTCTTACACAACATGATGCATAAAGAAGTCAAAATGTATGTAGACTATATGATAGTCAAATCCCAGAACCGAGAAGGGCATGTCCCCGCTCTCGAAAAATTCTTCAAACGCCTGCGCCAATACAACATGAGATTTAACCCTCAAAAATACGCTTTTGGGGTTACATCCGAAAACGTTTAGGTCACGTCGTGTGCCAGCGAGGGATCGAAATAGACCATCCAAAATAAAAGCCCTACTAGACATGCCCGCCCCCAAAAATGACAAGGAAATCAGTGGATTCCTAGGCAAAGCATAGTACATCAGCCGTTTTATTGCTAAACTAACCGTGATCTGCGAGCCCATCTTCAAAAAACTCAAAATTACCGAACCTACTGTCTGGGATGACTGATGCCAAAGGCCTTTGACAAAATGAAGGAGATACTAGCCCAACCACCAGTGTTAATGCCTCCCAAAAAAGGGATACCCCTTTCTCTCTACCTTACGGTAACTGAAACCGCAATGGGAGCCATGCTAGCGCAAACCATTGACAAGGTAGAGAGAGCCATTTACTACATCAGTAAAAGTTCATCGAGTATGAAACGAAATACACATTCCTAGAGAAAACGTGCCTTGCCCTAGTGTGGTCAACCAAAAAACTCAGACACTATATACTTAGCCATACTGCACACTTATATTAAAAAATGGACCCCATCAAATACATCTTCGAAAAACCCGTCCTCAATGAACGATTAGCCAGATGCATGGACCCTTATGCCGGCAGAGTTCGACTTAACCTATACACCCCTTAAGGTCATCAAAAGAAAAGCCTTAGCCGATTTCCTAGCCTAAAATCCAATAGAGGAAACCTCCACAACCGATACCTGGTCCTTCCCTGACGAGGACATTTTATTTACCGACAACGAATCATGGGACTTATACTTCGATGGAGCCTCGAGCATGAGGGGCTACGGTGTAGGGATCCTTTTAATATCCCCACAAGGCGACCACACACCCATATCAGTCAAACTACGTCCCAGTAACAAATGATGCAGCCGAATACGAAGCTTGCCTAATAGGGCTAAAAGCCGCAACAAAACTAGGGATTAAGAAACTTAGATTCCATAGAGATTCATCCTTAGTAGTCAACCAAGCCACGGGCACTTGGAAGGTTTATAGGGAAAGCCACTACTACAAATGAGCACTTGGGCCACGGCTAAATTCGTGGCAAAAGTGCAAAATTTTCGTGGCTAAACTACTTAGCCACGGGAAAATCATACGTGGGGCAAGTGGCCGTGGCGAAAAAATAGCCACGACAAAAAAAACTGTGGCAAGTATTGATTTTATTGCCATAGAGTCTCTCGTGGCTAGAATTAACTTTTTGCCACGGGTTATCCCGTGGCTAATTACGCTTGTGACAAAACATTTATTTCGGTGAAAATATATAATAAATTAATTAATTAATAACCGTAAAAATTCTCTACCTCTAGAGTAGTCACATCTGAAACGGTTACTACCTTTAATGTCACATCTGAGTCATTTCAATATCATTTAATTTCACTAGTCGCACGCATCGAAGAGCCTTCCCAGGAGGTCACCCATCTTAACAGTACTCCCACTCAAGCACGCTTAACTGTGGAGTTCATATGGCCAACTACCAAAAATGAATTTGAACTTTGTTGACATAATCATTGTTTGAATTCCTTTAAAATGTTTTTTTTCCACAAACTACATTTACTTTTGAGTAATTGATAAGTGTAGTTTGTAGTGCCTATTTTGTAGTGTTTTGGTCCCATTTTCCTTGTGGAATCGCTCCTTGGGAGCGGTTTATGGGCTACTTATGCTTCCTTTAGCTCGTTTCAGGTTCTCGAGACCGTTCATGAAGAGTTGGAGAGATTCCGACTCAATACATACACTTTTTGGAGCCAACGAAGCTAAGGAACGATCACTCGATGCCTTGGAGTCGACCCCGAGACCTTGGGACCCAATCCCGAGCCTCCGAGACCCGATCCCGAGTCCCGAGAATCGGTAAGAAGCCCATGAGAACCAAGGAGGGACCAAAAAGATCATAATGAAGGCCTACAAGGTCCTTCCCGGGCGGGATAGTGGCCTTCCCGACCGGGAAGGAGTGCACAAAACCAACAGCTCCTGTCTTGAGCCCGTCCCGGCCGAGAAGGACTCGTCTCGGGCGGGACCATCTCGTCCCGGGCGGGATGAGTGAGCTGTAGCACGCAACTCATTCTTTTATTCTCCTTACTCATTGTAACCCTATATATACTCTTCCCTTGTTTTGTTAAGGATATGTTCTTCACTTCCCCTTAAACCCTAGATAGTTTTAGCATAGATTAGCATAGATTAGTGTAGATTAGTCTTTAGATTATCGTTAATCCTAGATTAATGCTTGTAATTTGGGAATTCTTCAAGATCTCCACCAAGATTGACAACCTTGGTTGATTGTTTTGGGTTCTTCCATTTATGCAAGTTTTCTTCTTCTTTTCATCTTCTAGTATGGTATAATCTCTTTTCCTTTCTCTTAATCTTTGTTTTATTAATCAAGTTTGAATCTTTAGTTCTTGTTTATTGTTTTGTTCTTCATCTTTGTTGGTTTTACATAAGCATCCCTTGTTCTTGTTTTGATTCATCTTGTTAGTGTTAGTTTTAGTATAGATATGTTAGAGTAGATTCTTGCTAGGGTTAGTAAGGTGATTTGGGTGTTAATGGATGATTAAGGGATTGTTGGAGATGTTGGTGGAAGATTTGGGTTTCCTCTTGGTTTGATGCATATCACATGTTTGTTGAAATGCTTGAATGACATGTATATGTGTATGCTTGTTTTCTTGCCTTTTCTCTTGTGGGTGATAGTTTGCTTGTGGGTTTGGTTCCCTCACTACATAGCGAGAGCCCGGTGAGGACGACCCCTAGGTCGGTCTACGTAGCGAGAGCCCGGATGCGACCTAGGCCACTATAGCGCGCTAGTAACCCCGTTTGTCATGTGTGTCGCCAAGGTGGGTTTTAGGTGAAACCTCTAGGTCGGCTACGTAGCGAGAGCCCGGACCTCACCTAGATTACCATTCCATTCCATTACCCCTTTGACCCCGACCTAATCCTAGCCCGTTCTCCTTGTTTGTTTTCTTTGTTACCATAGTTATAGCCTTAGCCTCCTCCCCTTAGATTAGCTCGTCTCGAACCTAGTCCTAGACCCGAGCATACCTTAGTCCATCCTCCCGTCCCTGTGAATTCGACCCGACTTACCCTAGCTACCTTAGTTAGGTTAGTTGGTTTTATTTGACGGTTGGCATCCACGACAAATCCCTGCCATCAAATTGGCGCCGTTGCCGAGACCGCGTAGTTTAGACTTTTGTTTGCTTAGTTTTGGACTTTGTTCTTGATTTTTGTGTTCTCTTCTCCTTGTGAATCTCCGTTTTTCTTCTTGTGTGCTATTCTCCCTCCTAGTGCCTCAAAAGCACTAGGCTATTAACGTTTGCTCAAGTGCTTCTTGCTCATCCTAGGTACCAAAGCGACGTTATGGACATGGCTCGTCCAAGCTACCATCAATCATCACGGGACAACTTTGGGGCAAATGGCCAAGTCCCGAAATTTCACCAACCATATCAACCTCATCAACAATCTTATGAACGCCCTCCTTATGGTTACAAAGAAAGTTGTCAAGAATCATTCCAACATCCTAACAACTACCAAACACCCTCACATAACCCACAACCAAATATCCCTAACTTTGAGACTTGTCAAATGTTGGTTCAAATGCAAAAGAGTCAACAAGAGGCGATAATCCTATTGCATAAGGTTCAACAAGACTTGAGGATTCTATTGGATAAGACTCAACAAGTGATGATGGCTCAAATACAAGGGGTTAAAGAGGAGCTCAAGGCCCAAATAGAGGTGCAAGATGCTCACATCAATGCACTCATGGCCCATAACACGATGTCGGCCACTCGAGCTCCACAACATGTTGAGGAAGGTTCATTTCGGCAAGAGGGTCGGGTGTCTCCACAAGAAATTCAACCCGATCGTGATGCTACAAATGAAGAAGAGAGGGTCGATCAAGAGACCATTGTTGAGTGTTGCTTGGGTGGTGAAGATAGGGGAAGAGTAGAGGAAGTTGAAGCTTCAAGGGCCAACAATGAGGAGGGGAGTGAACATGATTCTCGAGATAATTCTTGGGGAGCCGATGTATTGGCTATCAAATTGGATTTGTTCGATTTTCATCGTGATGAACCGGGTCTAGACAATCCAAAGCCAAGTGAAGACATACCTCCTCTAGGCCATATAGACAAGGTGAGTGAAAAGGAGCGCAATACTTGGGAAAAAGAAGTAGATGCCTTGGAACTTGCTTTGAATGGGAAATTGGAGGATCCTAAAGCCTCCAATGAAGAAAACTTGATGCCTTCTCCTCCTCTACCGCACTCGATGCCTAGTCCCTTGTCTTGTGAGACGGTTGGTGAAGAGGATTCTTGTCGGGCGGTGGAAAAGAGTTCCACTCTCGACCCCGTAGAAGAAGCGACACCCTTAGGGTGTGATCTCCCACATCATAACACCGAGCACGACTCTAGACCACTATACCTACCGGATGGTCATAAGAGTTGTCGTTACCATGGTTCCGAAGACCCGGAAGATCACGAGAACCCCGAGCATAATGAAGATGATCGCTTCTTCCCTCCGACTTGGAAGCTCTTGGATGTGGCTAGGCTCGGCCATGTGAGCTTAAATGAAGATGTTGCTAGGGCATTTGACTTACTCCTTCGAGCTCTTGATGGCTATGGAGGCGTAGTTGGTGAGAGTAGCTAGTGTAAATATTTTTTCCCTTTTCTTTTTTGCTTGTATTTGTGTTTATGTTTGTTTGTATAGTTTGGTTTCTAGGATTTGTTAGCCTTTGTGGAATTCTTGTTTATTTGGATTGTTGATGAGCGATGTGAGGGAGGGAATTTGATGTTGTATTTGAGCTTATTGTCATAGGTGTGAAGTGAAGATGATTCCTACAGAGGAATGGTTAATGATAGAGCTTGGATCGTGAATATGGAAGTCGGTTTTTGAAGCTTCGGTGTAGCTTTTGGGGTTTTGGAGGTCAAGAAGACCCTTCCCGGGCGGGAAGGGAGCTTCCCGACTGGGAAGAATATGACATCCCGACCGGGAAGGAGCCGTCCCGATCGGGATGAAGGTGCAAAAATTGGAGCTTGCTGGAGTGTCGTCCCGACCAGGAAGGTGGCTTCCCGACCGGGACGAGTGTGTCTTCCCGACCGGGACCATCCATCCCGACTGGGATGGTCCCCTTTCTCCTCTTTTGGCCTCTTCTTCGACATTTGAGCCCACCCAACCATTGTATACCCCCACCCAACCTCCCTACCCATCCTTGCTCATGTCATATGACCCTTACACTTCATTTACATACCCTCACCTCATTTCTCTTCCCTTTACACCGAGTTTAACATCGAATCCTACCCCCCTCACACCATTACTACCTCAACCATGCGGTTCTATCAAGTTTGAAGAGGAATAGCATTGACGAAGACAAGCCTTGTGCCTATATTGATCTATGAGACGATGGAGCGAGTGAGTTGCTAACCTATTGGTACGTCAACTATCCTTTCTTTCCCGTCTTTTATATCTTGTTTTCTTTCGTGTTTATTCCCTTCCCCTTGTACAGTTTTGTGTCTTGATGTCATGGTGGCCCTCGGGGCATTGGTATATGCTGCTCCCGACTCTCGATGACGTGACTACATCGAGAGTCATTTTCAAAAATCCAATTTTACAAGATTTTCACCCTTTTTTTTAGGATTTAGTCGAATTTAGGCGGAATCTGGGCTAGGTGACTTGATTACACCTAGCCCTCCCCTCCCATTTTCTTTTATTTACTTCTTTTTATTTCTTCCCCCATCCATATCTTTTCTCGTCTCGGCCCATGGTGACTTGACTACACCCCGGCCGGACACCTTCTACCCTTTTCTTCATCTTCTTTTTGATTTTTAGCTTTATTTTCGTAGTTTCTTTTCTTTCCTTTTTGTCTCTCCGCACACTACGATCGAGCATGAGGACATTGCTCGGTTTAAGTGTGGGGGAGCGATATTCTAGTATAGCTTAGTTTATTTTCTTAGTTTCTTCGAAAAATCATAAAAATACCTAAAAATTTGAAAAACATTTCACAAAAAATCAAAAAGATTTTCTTTTGTGTGTTTTCCTTTTATGTTTTTGTGTCGTATATTTGTTTTGTTGTTTTTGTTTGCCTCCCTTTTCCTCTTAGGTCGCCTAATCGCCGTTAACTTTGGATAGCTTGCAAGACATCCGGTAACATTATTATCCCTTCTCTTCTTTGCCTCTTGTGGAGTTTGGTGGAGATTCGTGATGATGTGTGCTCGGGTGGAGATTGTAAAGTTTGTGGTTGATTGGTTGCTTATTTGGAATATCGGGGTGGTGTTTGTTTTGTTTTTGTATTTGTCTTGTTTTTGTTTTAAATTGTTTTCTTTAGTCCCTCTTTCGTTCGTTTTCTTTTGTCGAGTCTTTGTTTTGTGTGTGTAGTTGTGTCTTGTGCGTAAAAGGTTTTCGAAAACCCGGTTTAGAGGTTAGTGTGCGAGTGTTTACTTTCCCTTCCTAGTAGTATAAATCGAGTCTTGGACCTTAGCCTAGTAGAATGACCCTAAATCAATGATTTCGTTGGTCCTTTACCTTGAGTCCACCTAGCTTAATAGGGATTTACTACGGGATTTGCATTTTGACCATTATGACCACCCACGGTGTGAAAAGGCCTTGGTTACCGAGTCCCGTCCCTTAGTTGACCGTGTTTAGAATCATTCGATTAGTCCAAGTTTCCCCCTTTTTGTGGGTTTGAAGGGAAATCGCGACCCCCGACTCACCCATTCCCCTACCTCCTACACATATCCACACAATAAATCGCAATTTGTTGAATTCTCTCTTTCTTGTTACACAAAGAAATGCCAAAAAAGCCAAATCATGCCAAAAAGGGCAAAGAAAATAAAGAAAATGAAAGAAAGAAAGAAATGAAGAAAAATAAAAGGCACAAAAGCCAAAAAGAAAAATAGAAAAGAAGAAAAAGAAATGGCATGGCAACACACAAAACAAAAACGCAAAAGAAAAGAGAAAATGCCAAAAGAAAACCCGTCTCACAAAAAGAAATCGCCACAAAAATAAGCCTTTTTCCGACTTTTGCCGTGAAGAGCCTACCAAAGGACCGAGTCCCTAGGAAGGATGATAGCGGCAAGGGTCGGTCTTCCCTCATTTTGCAATATTTCCACCTTTTTACTTGGACTAGTTAGGCGGTTTTAGACATGGAACGACCCTCTTGGCTCATCGCTAAAGGGGGCGGGGTCTCACTTACCTACAGTGTTGACTAACACCGTGGTTCATCACTTTCCACTCCGCCGATCGTCCCGTAGTACGTTCTTAGAAAGTTAGGAGGAATCTAGGTAAGTTACCAACGTTTTTGTTGCTTTATCGTCATACTATTAGGGTTTAGTTCACCTTGGTTTGTATTACTAGCTTGGGAACGTTGTCACTTGACTTGAGTCCTAAACCGGTGTTTCATTCACCGCTTTTTTGAGGGAAGCGGTATTTATTTTTCTTTTGGGTGCAACCGATTTTTGTTTGTTTGTTTGTATGTTTGTTTGTTTATGTGTTTCGTGTCCGGTTGCATCCACAGTTTTGTCGCAAGACCCCACTTGCCTTGCGGAGTGCACTTGTCCTCTAAGTGTACTCGCGTGAGTTGAAAGGGCGTAGGGTGCGCTAATACCCGCTCGGCTAGTTTAGTAGTTAGTTTGTTCTTACTCGAGGGCGAGTAAGGGTTAAGTGTGGGGGAGTTGATAAGTGTAGTTTGTAGTGCCTATTTTGTAGTGTTTTGGTCCCATTTTCCTTGTGGAATCGCTCCTTGGGAGCGGTTTATGGGCTACTTATGCTTCCTTTAGCTCGTTTCAGGTTCCCGAGACCGTTCATGAAGAGTTGGAGCGATTCCGACTCAATACATACACTTTTTGGAGCCAACGAAGCTAAGGAACGATCACTCGATGCCTTGGAGTCGACCCCGAGACCTTGGGACCCAATCCCGAGCCTCCGAGACCCGATCCCGAGTCCCGAGAATCGGTGAGAAGCCCATGAGAACCAAAGAGGGACCAAAAAGATCATAATGAAGGCCTACAAGGTCCTTCTCGGGCGGGATAGTGGCCTTCCCGACCGGGAAGGAGTGCACAAAACCAATAGCTCCTGTCTTGAGCCCGTCCCGGCCGAGAAGGACTCGTCTCGGGCGGGACCATCTCGTCCCGGGCGGGATGAGTGAGCTGTAGCACGCAACTCATTCTTTTCTTCTCCTTACTCATTGTAACCCTATATATACTCTTCCCTTGTTTTGTTAAGGATATGTTCTTCACTTCCCCTTAAACCCTAGATAGTTTTAGCATAGATTAGCATAGATTAGCATAGATTAGTGTAGATTAGTCTTTAGATTATCGTTAATCCTAGATTAATGCTTGTAATTTGGGAATTCTTCAAGATCTCCACCAAGATTGACAACCTTGGTTGATTGTTTTGGGTTCTTCCATTTATGCAAGTTTTTTTCTTCTTTTCATCTTCTAGTATGGTATAATCTCTTTTCCTTTCTCTTAATCTTTGTTTTATTAATCAAGTTTGAATCTTTAGTTCTTGTTTATTGTTTTGTTCTTCATCTTTGTTGGTTTTACATAAGCATCCTCTTGTTCTTGTTTTGATTCATCTTGTTAGTGTTAGTTTTAGTATAGATATGTTAGAGTAGATTCTTGCTAGGGTTAGTAAGGTGATTTGGGTGTTAATGGATGATTAAGGGATTGTTGGAGATGTTGGTGGAAGATTTGGGTTTCCTCTTGGTTTGATGCATATCACATGTTTGTTGAAATGCTTGAATGACATGTATATGTGTATGCTTGTTTTCTTGCCTTTTCTCTTGTGGGTGATAGTTTGCTTGTGGGTTTGGTTCCCTCACTACATAGCGAGAGCCCGGTGAGGACGACCCCTAGGTCGGTCTACGTAGCGAGAGCCCGGATGCGACCTAGGCCACTATAGCGCGCTAGTAACCCCGTTTGTCATGTGTGTCGCCAAGGTGGGTTTTAGGTGAAACCTCTAGGTCGGCTACGTAGCGAGAGCCCGGACCTCACCTAGATTACCATTCCATTCCATTACCCCTTTGACCCCGACCTAATCCTAGCCCGTTCTCCTTGTTTGTTTTCTTTGTTACCATAGTTATAGCCTTAGCCTCCTCCCCTTAGATTAGCTCGTCTCGAACCTAGTCCTAGACCCGAGCATACCTTAGTCCATCCTCCCGTCCCTGTGAATTCGACCCGACTTACCCTAGCTACCTTAGTTAGGTTAGTTGGTTTTATTTGACGGTTGGCATCCACGACAAATCCCTGCCATCAGTAATTAATTGGTTTTTCCCCCAATGATTTACTATTTATGATTACAAAAATTGTTCCCGTAAAAAAAATTCAAGTTTCGAAATTGACTTTCGGACTCATGATTTCATTAATTTATCGATATTTTTATTTTAATTTCTATTTTTCACGTTCTTTTATTGCTAGTTCTTTCGATATGTTTTTTCTTTTTGTTGTTGGCTTAATTAGATATTTTATTTGCTTTGAACTATTGGTCGTTATTTTATTTCATTAGTTTTTATTCTCATCGAGTTTCCTCTTGTCTACTCTAAGTTTTACCAGAATTTTATTTTACATTAAATTAATTTTGTTTTATATTAATTTTTTAAAATTTCTTCCAAATAATATTATAGAATAATTATTGAATTATATAGTTGACGATAAATTAATTTTTTATTTTCTGACTAGTGGTCCTTAATTATTAGATTTTCTTACATGTATTTGTAAGTTATTTGTTTTTCTCAATTATACCTCTCTTTTTTTGAAAAATAATTTTAACTGATTATTAAACTTAGGTACGACTTTTCAAAACATTAATCTTTCTTCCAAACCAAATAACTTGAAAACAATTAATTTACAAAACTAATCATTATTTTCACAGTCAAAGTTAATTCCATAAAAAAAATATTGATCGATTAGAATTCTTAAATATGAGTTAAAAAAATGATTTTTTTCACACTGAAAATATTGAAAGAAAATAAATCAATAATTTGAAAAAAAAAATAATACAACGCATGAAAGTTGCGGTTATGAGTCATGCTCGGTCTCTTTCTTTTAAAGTTTTTTTTTATCTTCAAAAGAGGTTTAATACATATGAAAAATATATTAATTAATTAATTAAGCAGTAAGACTGAAAGATCTCAAATAATATTAGACATGTCAACGATGGATGATAAATCACATACCTCTTTTTACTTGATATTCTATGTACGCCGCATATTAGCTAGCATATATATTACACTATTTAAATTTCATCCAGTCTTTCAAATGTCATATAAAAGAATAACAATTTTTTTTGAGTAATAAAATATTTTCAAATTTAAATTTTTTATTTAATTTCATATTATCTATAACTTTAAATTTTAAGGAATTTTTTAAGACCAAAATTTGATATTTGCCTTAACTTGAAAGCAATTTATTAAAGTTTGAAAAATCACATTAGCCACATGCGTTTATTACATCAGTGGCTAAAAATTAATTTCGCCATGGAAATTAATTACATCGTGGCTAAAAAATATTTGCCACAGAACAAATTTGTGGCTAAATATATTTCTGCCACGGGTGTGGCAACTTTTGTGGCAAGAGTGATTATTGGCCACGACTTTAATAAAATTCGTGGCGCAAGTGAATTTTAGCCACGGGAAAAATTGTCCCGTGGCATATTTTTTTTCTCAGGTAGTGAATCAAAATTTTCCCGTGGCTAGGTAAAAATTAGCCACCAATAACAAATTACCGTGGCATAATTCGTGGCGCAAGTGACAATTTGTTGTAGTGAGCCTAGCTCCATACCAAACCGAAATCGAAACAATATCCCGAACATTCACCAAAATCGACTTCATACACATACCCCGCGAGGAAAACCAATTCGCGGATGCACTATCCAAATTAGCCTCACTAATAAACATGTCCGACAACCTTTTCTCTATGCCTATCTGTGTTGAGAGGAGTGAACAACCCGCCTATATCTACAACATCGAAACCGGTGACACGTCCGAAGAACCCTGGTACAAAGCGATCCTAGACTTCAAAACCGATGGATCATACCCACCTAATACAAACACCAAAAACAAAAGAGCCTTAAGGATGCAAGCCACCCACTACGTCCTGAACCAAGGATTACTATACAAACGACCCCACAAGGAGTACTCCTTAGATGTATAGACAAAACTCAATCCAAAAAAGTCATGGAAGAAGTACACGATAGGGAATGCGGACAGCACATGAGTGCACACTTGTTAGCCCGTACGATAATGAGATTAGGCTATTATTGGATCACCCTAAAGGCAGATTGTTGGCATCACGTCCGTCACTGTCGCAACTGTCAGATATTCGCCAACATCCAACACCTACCACCATATCCGCTCCACACTACAACAACGCCCTGGCCCTTCTCTACCTGGGAAATAGACGTCATAGGAAAAGTACACCCATCCGGCACCGGTGGACACTGCTTAATATTAGTGGTTGTTGATTACTTTACCAAATGGGTAGAAGCAGCCTCATACACCATACTAACCTCCAAACAAGTAGTCAAATTTCTACAAAACACTACTAAAAACAAACGAAATTGCGGCGGACGTTTTGCGTCGGACAAAAAATCCGACGTAGATATTTAGATTGCATTGCAATGCGTTGGATTATCCGACACTAGATAATTGCGTCGGATTAACCGACGCTATCCCCCTCCATCGAACAGGCGCCAATAATTTAGGGTTGGCGCCACTATGTGAAAGTGTTGCGTCGGATTATCCGACGCAAAGTGGAATTCTGCGTCTGGTTTGCGTCGGCTAATCCCACGCAATGTTGTCGAGTCAACACGTCATCCTACGCGACCAGTCAACAGGAAGACGCGTACTGCGTCGGATTAGCCGACGCAAAGTTGAATTTTGCGTCTGTATCTGCGTAGGCTACTCCGACGCAATGCTTTTAACATAAAAAAAATGCGACACACAAATAGACACCAAAACCCGACTCCCCCAAACTCCCCCTCTCTCTAAGGCAAATTCGACGACGACGCGCGCACAGCCCCAATCCGACCTACCTCTGGCAAAACTCCAACCTCCGGCGACTCATGTTCCTCCGGCGACCACCACACTACCCAGATCCGGCGACGCAACCCTAAATCGACCCCCAAAATCGAAACCATAGGTCTCCTTCCCATCCCCTTTTCTGGCGACCTCTTCCTCTACCGGCGAACCCGTAAACCCTGCCGAGCCCCAACCTTTTCGGTGAACCAAACCCGGCCCCCACCTCCGACGAACCCCGCCCATGTCCCACAGCTCCACCTCTGGCGAACCCCCCCGTCGAAGGTCACCCCCGGAAAACCCTAAACCGACCCCCAAATCTCAAGTATGATAATTAGATTAATTATTTTAATTAGGTTAATTGTTACTTAATTAGACTAATTGTTAGTTAATTAGATTAATTAGGTTAATTATATTCATCATTAGCATGTTAAACGTTTAATTATTTTTGAGATTTTATGTTGATTATGTTAGTATGTTAATTAGGTTAATTAGTTTAATAATTATGTTAATTACGTTAATTAGTATGTTTATTAGGTTAATTAGTGTGTTAATTAGGTTAGATTTCGTTTTGTTGTTAGACGGAAATTTTTAATTACGTTAATGGTTAATTATATTAACTATTAACGATGTTAGTAATTGTTAATTATGTTAGTGTTTTACTAGTAATAGTGGTATTGTATTAGTGATTATTGTATTAGGTTAGAAATTGTGTTATTAGATTAGTAGTAGTAGTAGTAGTAGTAGTAGTAGTAGTAGTAGTAGTAGTAGATTACTGAGTAATATTAGTAGTAGTAGTAGTAGTATGTAGTAGTATAATGAATTAGTAGATTAGTATGTAGTACTAGTGATATTAGTGTTAGTAGTAGTACATTAGTAGTGCTAGTAGTAATAGTAGTAGTAGTAGCAGGAGGAGGAGGAGGAGGAGGAGGAGGAGGAGGAGGAGGAGATTAGTAGTAATAGTAGTAGTAGATTTGTTGTAGTAGTAGAAGAAGATTAGTAGTATTAGTAGTAGTATTAGTAGATTAGTAGTAGTAGTAGTAGTAGATTAGTAGTAGTAGTACATTAGTGGTATTAGTAATAATTCTAGTAGATTAGTAGTATAAGTACTTAGTGCTAGTGAAGTACTAATACTACGTCACTACTACTAATACTACTAATCTACTACTACTATTACTAATACCACTAATGCACTACTACTACTACTACTACTAATCTACTACTACTACTAATCTAAAGTACTACTACTAATACAACTAATCTTTTCCTACTACTACCACAACTAATCTACTACTACTAATACTACTAATCTTCTCCTACTACTACTAAAAACTAATCTACTACTACTACTAATACAATAACACCACTCATCTAATACTACTAAATGAATTGATATATGATTGTTGTTGTATTGTGCATAATAAAGAATGTTCGATACCTTCTAAGACCCACCTAATACCCGTTGAAGAGTTACTCATTAGGAGTAATTCTTGGACAGTCCCCGTTTTGGGACTGTTCTTGTACTTTTCATGTCGCTTAGGTGTTAAACATGGAATTCTGTTGTGTTGGTAAGAGGAAAATTTGGTGACAATTCCCTCAATATTCTTCGATTGCATATGTGGATTTTTCATATATTCCACATTTTGCTTTTGGAGAACTGAGGCGAATTGCTGTCGAATTTTTCTCTTATCCACATAACACATTTTCATGTTTATCAGTTACATGGAACGTACAAGAATGAGTTTAGGTTGGAGTGATAAGGTCCTCGGTGATGAATCGTTTCAAAATTGATGGTTGTGAGAGTTCGAACTGATGGAAAAAGTTGTCGTTTTTCTTCAATGTGCATTTCCCCCAGTTGTTGTACCCTGCTTTAAATTTATATGTACTTGTTAGACGTTGTTGACTGCTTTCCCCTACGCCAGTTTTTTCATGTGTACATCCTTGATCATTCATAGTTCAATCCATATAGAATGAATAGAGTAGAACAAAGGTGGATGTACGAGAGACTGACCTAAAATAGGTGGCCGAAAATTGAATTTAGAAACGAAGTGGAGAAGTTCATTAAGTTTTCCTTAGATAATAACCCACACTACACCAGCGAGCAGCATAGGTGCCCATGTAGAAAATGTCAAAACGTGCCCTAAAACATGAGGTAGATGTTAGGGAGCATCTATACAAGCACAGTTTTGTTGAGAACTACTACGTGTGGACGTATCATGGTGAAAATGAAAATATCACCAGTCGCCTGCAAGAAGCTGTTCGCGAAAATCTGTATCGGGAATTCGTGGAGGACGCACTGCGTACGACGGTTGAGGACATAATGGAGGAGGAGCGTAACCCAAACCACATAATCGACGAAGAAGTTCAGCACGAACCCAACCCACAAGTCCTTTATTTTTTAATGCTAAAAAATACCGAGCTCCCAATTTATGACGGATGCGAAATGAGTCTGCTGCAAGTCGCTTCAAGGATGCTGACTTTGAAGTGCGAGAGCAACATGGCCTTAAGACATTTAGATGGTTGGATCCAACTGATTGGCGAACTTCTACCAAAAAAGGATAACGTCATGTCAAATAATTTCTACGTGGTTAAAAATGTGTTGAAGGGTCTTTAACTCCCCCATGAAAAGATAGACTCGTGTCCAAACGGATGCATGTTGTTCTGGAAGGGAGATTCGGACCTCGACGCGTGCAGAAAGTGCGGTTCGGAGAGGTACAAGAGTCCAACTGCAAATACTAGGGGGAAGAGAGTACCAACTAAGGTTCTGACTTATTTCCCAGTAGGCCCGAGGCTGCAACGACTGTATGCAACAAAGAAAATTGCTGAGGAGATGAGTTGGCACCATAGTAAGTCACAAATAAGGGTTAGTGGTACGACGACACACCCTAGTGACGGTGAAGCTTGGAAGACATTTGATGTCAAACATCCGAAGTTCTCAAAAGAGCCGCGCAACGTACGTTTGGGTTTGTGCACAGACGGTTTCTCACCGTATGGGCAGTTCGGCAAGTCGTACTCATGTTGGACGGTGATTGTGACACCGTACAACCTACCTCCATGGTTATGCAATAAGAGACAATTTATGTTCCTGTCCCTTATTGTTCCTGGCCCTAGGAACCCGAAAGCCAGTATGGACATGTATCTCCAACCTCTAGTTGAGGAGTTAAAAAGTTTGTGGGATAACAGGATTCACACGTACGATGTGTCGAGGAAGTGTAGTTTCAATCTAAGGGCAGAACTAATGTGGACTATCAACGACTTCCCAGCTTACGGGATGTTGTGTGGTTGGAGTACAACGGGTTACCGTGCTTGTCCTTACTGTCAATTGAAGGACCAAAGATCCTTTTGGCTTAAAAGTAGCGGCAAGGTTTCTTGGTTTGACTGTCACAGACAGTTTCTTCCGTCCGACCATCCATTTAGGCATAACCGTAAGAGTTTTCTAAAGGAAAAACCAAATGAAATTAGGATAACATGTAAACGGTTATCAGGCGATAAGATATGGGCAGATGTCTAGAAGTATCCTACAATAGTACACGCTACCCACCAACAGTTGAAAAAATTGAAGGACAAGAAGGAAGGTTGGTGGAAGCAGAGCATATTCTAGGAGCTTCCTTACTGGAAGACTTTGTTAATCAGACAAAACCTGGATGTAATGCATATCGAGAAGAACTTCTTTAAGCAGATTATCAACACCGTAATGGATGTACCAAACAAGACAACCTTCGGACCAAAAGGCAAAGCCGATTTCAAGGAACTATGTCTTGGGCGACCCAAATCATCGTCGTTTGTTATGGAAAAAAATGAAAGGAAGGCTTTTTGGGACTGGGTGGCTGGTTTGAAGTTCCCGGATGGTTACACGTCCGACTTATCTCGGTGTATGGACCAGTCGAAGTTCATTTTGCATGGCATGAAAAGCCACGACTGTCACATGTTTATGGCGCGCTTATTGCCAGTAGCATTGAAGCGGCTGGTGCCTATGAACACCTGGAATGCAATAATAGAGATTAGTCAATTCTTCCGTGATTTGTGTTCCAATACGATAACAGTCGAGTCCATGAATCGGCTAGAGAACAATATTCCCGAGATCCTTTGCAAGTTGGAGAAAATTTTTCCTCCGTCATTCTTCAACTCAATGGAGCATATTCCACTTCACTTGCCGTATGAAGCAAGGGTTGGTGGTCCAGTTCAGTACCACTGGATGTACCCATTTGAGAGGTGACATCCTCATATGGTAACTTACCTACACCCTACCAACAAATTGATGGGAAGGATTTGCCGTCGATCCCTACCAACAAATAATAACCAACTAATCCTGACACGTAGCTAGGGTAAGTCGGGTCGATATCCACGGAGACGGTAATGGGTGTCTAGACTAGGTCTACCTACAAGACAAGACTAAGTCACAAACAAACACAAAGAGGAAGAGAATTGACAAGAAATTGTTAACTAGGATGATGGAAGAGGATGAAACTATGACTATCAATGAACTATCAAACTAGAGAAAAGATAGACTAAAGAGATGGATGAAATCAAATTTGGGAAGGAGTAGGGTTAGTTCGGGTTCATAAGTGTAGTAGGATAGTTGGGAGATCGAGGGTGCAAGGTTCACCTAGTTACTAAGGTCGGTTCGCGCTCTCGCGTCAAAGCCAATGTCCGCACTCTCGTGTCAAAGACAAAACCCGAATACTCATGAAAGATATTACCCAATACACAAGGATTCAACAACAAATCAATCACACAATGAGAATATGAAAACAAGCATGAGAAGCATGGCCACTACAACTCAAACAAGCAATTCAACAAACACATGGTGCTCTTAACAGGTGACTAGTAACAAAGGATTCACCTTTACCCACAATCAAACCCTAATTACCTATAATCCACACTTAATCCCCCTACTAACCCCACAAAGAGTCTACTCACACATAATGAAACTAATCCTAACCATAACAAGAGAAATCAACACAAACAACAAAACATTCATAATGAAACTAGCAAGAACAAGAACAATAATCAAAGATTAAAACTTGAAAGATTAAACAAGGATTAAGAGTAAAGAGAATAAGAAGATTATACCTACTAACAAGAGGATGAAAAGATAAGAACTTGCATTAATAAGAAAAACCCAAATCAATCCCCCAAGGTTGTCAATCTTGGTTGAATCTTGAAGAATTCCCTTAATACAAGGATTAAACTAAGATTAGGGATTAACTAAAGACTAATATACACTAATCTAAGCTAATCTAGGCTAAATTATGTCTAGGGTTTCATAAAATAGTGTATGGTAATGTAAGGTCCTTAAACAATACAAAGGGAGGGTATTTATAGGGTTACAAGAGGAAAGGAGAAGAAAAGAAGTGACGCGGAGCTGCAGGTGGGCCATCCCGGCCGAGAAGAGATGATCTCGGTCGGGAAGGGACCCATCCCGGCCGGGAAGGCCCTCTTCTCGGTCAGGAAGGAGCATCAGTGGCCTGTCTTTGCTTGTACTCTTCATCCCGATCCAGATGGCCATCATCTCGACCGGGATGGGTCTTTTAGGCCTCAAATATGATCTCAAGGGTCCCTACTTGCTTCTCATGGGCTTCTCATCGATTCTCGGTGCTCGGGATCGAGTCTAAGGGGATCGGGAATGGGTCCCAATGTCTCGGGATCGAATCTAAGCCACCGACTGATCATCGCTTCTCTTCGTTGGCTCCAAATGTGTCGGAAATGAGTCGGAATCATTCCACCTCTCCAAGATTAGTCTTAGGAACCTAAAACAAACTAGAAGAAGCATATGTAGCCTAGAAACTGCTCCCAAATAGCGATTCCACAAGAGAAATCGGGACCAATTACAACAAATAAGCACTACAAAACACACTTATAAACTCCCCCACACTTAACCCTTACTCGCCCTCGAGTAAGCACAAACTAACTAAAAACTAAAGAAACTGGACTACTAACCGAGCGGGTATTAGCGCACCCTACGTTCTTTCAACTCACGCGAGTACACTTAGAGGAAAAGTGCTCTCCGCAAGGCAAGTGAGGTCTTGCGACAAAACTGTGGATGCAACCGGACACAAAAACACACAAACAAACAAACATACAAACAAACAATCGGACAAACAACAAACAAACGGTTGCATCCAAGAAGAAATAAATACCGCTTCCCTCTACAAAGTGGTAAAAGAAGCACCGGTTAAGGACTCAAGGCAAGTGTCAATGTTCCCGAACTAATAATACAAACCGATATGAACTAAACTCTAATAGTATGACAACAAAGCAATAAAAACGTTGATAACTTACCTAGGTCCTCCTAATCTTCTAAGAATGTACTACGGGACGATCGGCGGGGTGGAAAAAGGATGAACCACGGAGTTAGTCGACACTGTAAGTAAGTGAGACCTCGCCCCCTTTAGCGATGAGCCAAGAGGATCGTCCCACGCTCAAAAACGGCCTAACTAGTCCAAGTAAAAAGGTGAATATGGTTGCAAAATGAGGGAAGACCGATCATTACCGCTATCATCCTTCCTAGGGACTCAGTCCTTTGGTAGACTCTTCACGGTAACGATCGAAAAAAGGCTTATTTTTTAGAGGGTGATAATCTTTTTGTGAGATGGTTTTCTTTTCGCATTATTTTTTCTTTTGCATTTGGCTTTTGAGTTGATATGCCATTTCTTTTTCTTCTTTTTTATTTTCCTTTTGATTTGTTGTGCCTTTCCTTTTTCTTCTTTCTTTTCCTTCTTTCTTTCTTTCTTTCTTTCTTTCTTTTTTTTCTTTTCTTTTTTTTTTAACTTGGTTTCCTTTTTGATAATTTTGTTTTGTAGGCATTTCTTGCAACCAAGTAAGAACTTAGACAATTTGCAACTTATTTGTGGAAATGTGTAGGAGGTAGGGAAATGGGATTGTCGGGGAGCATCCTTCCCTTCAAACCCACAAAAAGGTGGAAAACTTGGACTAATCAAACAATTTCGAACACGGTCACCTAAGGGATGGGACTCGGCAACCAAGGCCTTTTCACTCCGTGGGTGGTCATAGTGGTCCAAATGCAAATCCCGTAGTAAATCCCTAGTAGACTAGGTGGACTCAAGGTAAAGGACCAACGAAACTATTGATTTGAAGTCATTCTACTAGACTAAAGTCCAAGACTCGATTCATACCACTAGAAAGGGAAAGTAAACACTTGCGCACTAGTTTCAAAACCGGGTTTTTGAAAACCTTTTCTACACTAGACACAAACTACACATCACAAAACAAAGACGCAATAAAAACGAAAGAAAACGAGAAAAAGACAACAAAACAAAACGAAAGAAAGGAAAGCAAACACACAAGGAAAACAAGCACCACCCCGAAACTTCCAAACAAGACACCACAACAACCACAAACTTCACAAAGCTCCACCCGAGCACACACCATCACAACACATCCTCCAAACTTCACAAAAAGGAAAAAGGAGAAGGAGAAAGAAGGATAATACCGGATGTCAAGAGCCTTCCGAAACTTATCGAAGATTACGCAGCCTACAAGGAATTCAAGGGGGTAAAACACACAATACAACATATATACGACACAACGACACAAAAGGAAAAAACACAAAAGAAAATCTTTTGTTTTTTTTTTTTATGAAAATTTTCAAATTTTTAGTGGTTTTTAAGATTTTTTTTCGAAAAAACTACGAAAATAAAACTAAATTACATTAGGATATCGCTCCCCCACACTTAAACCGAGCAATGTCCTCATGCTCGATTGGTAGTGTGTGGAAGACACTAAAAAGAAAAGAAACTACAAAAATAAAGCTAAAAATCAAAAAGAAAATCGAAGAAAGGGTAGAATGTGTCCGGCCGGGGTGTAATCAAGTCACCATGGGCGGAGACGAGAAAATATATGGATGGGGGAAGAAATAAAAAGAAGGAAATAAAAGGAAATGGGAGGGGAGGACTAGGTGTAATCAAGTCACCTAGCCCGGATTCCGCCCGAATCCGAATAAATCCTATCAAAAGAAAGTAAAATTAAAGAAAAAGTGAAAGTTCTTGTAAATTTGGATTTTTGAAATGGCTCTCGGTGTAGTCACATCATCGAGAGTCGGGAGCAACGACTACCAAGGCCCCGAGGGCCACCATGACACAAAAATGATAAGGAGAAAGGGAACAAACAAAGGGAGACAAGCAATAAAAGACGGAAAATAAAGGAGAGTCGCCTTACCAAACGGTTAGAAACTCCATTAACTTCATCGTCTCAATAATCAATATCGGCACATTTACTTGTCTTCGTCATTGTTATTCCTCTTCCTTCTCAATATGGTCGCATGGTTGAAGTATTAAGCTTGCAATGGTATAGCGAGGGTGGGATTTGAGGTGAAACTCGGTGTGTAGTGAAGAGAAGATGAGATGAATGTGTATATATGAAGTGTAGTTGCAGGGGTAGGTAGGGAGGTTGGGAGGGGGTATAAAGTGGTTGGGTGGGGTTTAAATGAAGGAACAAAGGCGAACAAGGCTGCAGGGGACCATCCCGGCCGGGAGCATCTCTTCCCGGTCGGGACCATGCCTTCCCGGTCGGGAAGGTCTTCTTCTCGGTCGAGATGGCTAGTCAGTAGCCCAGATTTCGTGCACACATCATCCCGGTTGGGATGAAAGCCTTCCCGGTCGGGATGACTCTTCTAGTCCTTTAATCTTCTTGATAGCTCCCCCCACAAGTTATCCAATACTTCGGGATCTCGAATCCCGTCCCCAAAAGCTTGTCAAAAGCTTCAAAAACCAACTTCCTTGCTAAAGATCCAAGCTTCTATCATCAACTACTTCTCTCAAAGCTTCATCTTCACTATGACCTATCAAATAAACTCAATAAACATCATCAAATGCCCTCCCTCACATCCCTCATCAAATTTCCCAAATCACAAGCTTGAGATATATATACAAAGAGACGGTTCTTTTGGAACTCCGTCAAACCAAGGATGGGGGTTCTTCATTCATTTTTCAACAACATCATAGATAACTCCATCGCCATCAAGAGCACGGAGCAACAAATAAAAGGCTCGGGAGAAATCTTCAATCAAGCTCGTAGAGTACCAATCCATACTCTAAGGATCCTCACAACCTAGCCTTGACGTTCCCGGGGCATCCCGATCTACTAAGTTCAATGGCTTGAACTTGTACTTGCGATCCTTCGGTATATACCCAAACGTCCACTCATCTTCACAAGGCCTCAAGGGAGGCTCAACTTTCTTCTTTTCTTTCAACTTGTCCACAATCTCATGATATGGGCATTCATCCGCCCCAAGCTCGGAATCATCATCTTCAATTCCAGCCAAGTTGTCTTTCAAGCTTTCACCCGACTCATTCCCTAGATCGATGTCTTTCACGGCGTGGATCATATTACACGATTCTTCATTTGTAGGCGAGGTGTTGCCTTGGAGGTCAAACACGAGCTTCTCGTCGCCTAGCTCAAAGGTGATCCTACCATTTTTTACATCAATCATTGCACCGGCGGTATGTAGAAATGGGCGCCCAAGGATAATGGGAGTGATAGCATCCTCCGGCATATCCAGCACAAGGAAGTTGATCGGCATGAAGAATTTCCCTATTCTTAGTGGCACATCCTCTAGCATTCCTAATGGTCGATTAAGCGAACGATCGGCCATTTGGAGTGTAATAGAGGTACACTTGAGCTCTTTCATCCCAAGTAGCTCACAAATAGAATAAGGGAGAATGCTCACACTCGCCCCCAAATCACATAATGCCCTTTCAATCTTCAAGTTCCCTATGGTGCACGGGATTGAGAAACTACCCGGATCCTTCAACTTAGGAAGTGTAGAGCCTTGAATGAGCTCGCTCACCTCTCTTGTGAACGCTATGGTATCTTCCTTGTCCATGGATCTCTTCCTAGCCAAGATTTCTCTCATGAACTTTCCATAGGCCGGGACTTGAGTAATTAACTCGGTGAAAGGGATGCTCACATCCAACTTCTTCAAAATATCAAGGAACTTGTCATATTGAACATCCACCTGGGTCTTCATTTGCCTTGTTGGGAATGGCAACTTGATGTGTATCTTGTTTTGCTCATTAGGTTGGGACATGTCCATTGACACTTTCTTCTTTCCCTTGTCTTTCTCTTGGGGTGGGGGACGCTTGTCTTCAATAGGTTTCTCAACCTCCCACAAGACTTGCTCCTCCATGATATTTCTCCAACCTTCATTGCTTTGGCACGGATATACAACTTCTTTCATGGCTTCTTGCTCATTAGGGAATAAGGGGGAGTCACAGGATGCACCGCTCCTCAAGATGATGGCATTCACATGTTCAAATTTCGATGGTACGCCTTGAGGAGGCAATTGACCCTTTTGTCTAGAAGAACTACCCGAAGCAACTTGAGCTAGTTGGGTTTCGAGCATCTTCACATGTGTATCTCTTGCCATGTTCTCCCTTTGAAATTAAGCAAAGAATTCTTGTTGGTTTCTTAGCATCTTCATTTGAGTTCTTTGCATTTCTTGGTTACTCCTTTGCATATCCATCATTGATTTTTGCATGTCGAAATCCCGAGGGGGAGATTGTTGGTTATGAGGAGTATTGGTGATGGCTAGGGGAATGTCATAATCATGAATTGGAGACCGGCTCCTTTGCTTGCTTTCTTGTTGAGTACCTTGAGACCCTTGTTGTTGTTGGAAGTTCCCTTGGAACCCTTGAGAATTGCCTTGATTAAGGCCTTGAGAGTTACCATGATTGTTGTTTTGATGTCCTTGAGTGTAATCCCCTAGAAATTCTAACGCAATACAGTGGCAGAAACACTGTAGAGTTGGGATTAAAACACACTGACAAACTATATCTTATTAAAAGAAATGGTAAGTCAATACAAAGGCCTCTTTTTACAAAAGGGCTAAAAGAAAATTCTCGAAACAGGGTTATACAAATTCATAAATAAACATGAATGAAGAAAGAGTAGGATCCACGCTACTCGCTAGCTCACACCCAAAACCCAGCAGCAAATACCTGTCATGTTATAAACATAACAGCCACGTCAGTGGGGAGTAACTCGGACGTTCTCCCAGCCATATTATATCATATGGAAAAATAATAGTATTATTATATCAAAATATTTATAAAGAGAAAACATTAAAACGATATAATAAAAATAAGTTTTCAACGAAACTTAAAGCACTTGCCAACCTGCAAGTCAAAATCAATCGATAATAATAATATTCAAAAATGGCGTTATGGAAATTCGATCAGTGTGCATAAGGCTAGACTTTCACTAGGATAATACTGGAAACTAGCTTCGAGAACTGTAGACTTAACTCATAACAGAATCCAGTCTCTAACTAGGCAACTCAACTATAACCGGACTGCGTGCAACGAGGTCCTGGTTTAAGTAGTGCATACCCCTCCTAGACAACAAATATGTCTAGTTCAGCTGACGGCGACTAACACGATGCGATATCTAGCTTAAGGTCAAAACATACACTCTTCTGGGCGAAACTATGCCCAGTTCAACGACCAAATGTGCCCCAAATAGGCACACCGACTTTATAGCTGATGGCAAAAACGTATATCCCAGACTATATTACTCTAAACCCCACACTTCTCTTTATTCCATAACTCCAAAACAAGCCATTATCGATAAAAACAAAGGATATGATCATTATAAATAATATGAAGATAAAAGAGAATAAACATTTATATTAAAAGAGAAACTTCCTATAAATAGAAACTTACTAATTTTGGAAACTTACTTAAAATAGAAATATTGTTATAGAAATACGTGAATTATTAAAATATGTGAAATGTATTAAAAATAACATTTCTAACAAAATTAACATTTTATTACTATCGTCGTTATCGTAACTTTATTATATGTCTAAATTTGTACTCAAAATATAAATAAAATATAATAAGTTAATATATAGTATTTTATAAATAATTAGAAAATCGAGTTAAAACTATACATTTTAGAAAATAGCTGTTTTAAGAAAAACAATATAAAAATTAATTGAGTCGACGAGTTTTATAAATTTGACGAGATTTTATAAAGCTTTCAAATTATTTTTTTAAAAATAGATTTTATCAATAAATAATACTAATTTTACTAAAAATAATCAATCGTAGATAAATGAGAAATTATTAGGGAAAATGGTCTCGACTAAAAATGTATTTAAAACAAAATCGACTATTTTCTCATTTATTAATATAAGTTGTAAAATGAAATTAATTTATTACAAATCTCGTTTATATAATATAAAAATACGATTTAAAGTTAAAATTTTAAATTAGCGAAATATGAAGAAAATATGAAATCGATATTATTTAGTTACTAGTGTCACGATAACTGACAAAATATTATAACGATCGTAAGTAATTAAATTATTAACGATTTATAAAACGATATCGAGAGTTTGTAAAATATTTATAAGGAATACGATTTAAAATTAATATAATTAGCAATAATAAATAGCTAAAATTAGAAAATCGAAGTTAAAATATTTACTACATACTACTACTCAAACATACGATATAAAATCGAGTAACGTCCTAAAGTTACCTTCGGCGCAAAAATCGTCAAAGCACTTGTTGTTCCATCTATTTCCCCAAGCTTCGACCCTTCTGATATTCGTCTTCAACCCACTTCGAGGCTCCACGAAATCCGAGACACACAGAAACAGAAACAAAAAAATCAGGACTAAAGAAGGTCGAAATGACTAGAGATGACCCGGAACGTGACAAGAAAAAAAAAGGGAAGGAGCGAGGAAGGACTACGAAACGAGACGGGGAAGAAGGAGATCGATAAACTACGGAAATTAGAGTATAAGAACAAGATAAAAAAAACTGGTACGAGCATCGAGGATAGAAGATAAAGAAGAGTGAAGAACAAAGGCTCGATATCATCCAAGGTCGTAGCATTCATAACAACAACCGTAACAACGAGCAGTAGTAACAAAACTGAGAAGATGAGACTAGCAGCAAGGCAGAAATCGATGAAGAAATAAGATCGCAACACCGAAACAACAACAATGATAACGCACAAAAACAGTGACCGTAATACTACAGGACAAGATAGCAGCAGAAATGAAAGAAAGAAGAAGAGACGGAAAAGAACTCGTTGTCAAACAAGGCATCAATAACAAGAGGAAACAGAAGAAACGAATGAAAGCAAGGGGCGTCTCACAAGCAACAAAAGTAGCAGTACGACAGAACCAACAGAGATAATGACAGCAGGATAAGAAGGAAGAAAACCGACATGAAAAGGACAAAGAACGAGAACGGAGAGAAGGAACCAAACAGTAGCAGCAGGTGAAGAGAAATAGAAAAGAAGAAGGACGAAGACACACAGAGGGATGGAATTACCTTTCCGAAATAGACGACACCGGAACCGACATCGGAACCGAGAGAAAAACAGCAGCGGCAAGCAGCGCACAGCAGCAGCGTAGTAGCGTAGCAGCAGCACAGCAACAGCGACAGTAGCCAACAGTAAAATGGCAACAACAGAGTAACGGAACAGCAACATCGACGAAGATCGATAACAACAACAACAATCAGCAGCGATAATAGCAACAAAACGCAAGAGCAGCAGCATTAGAACGCAGCAGCGGCAGAAGAGTAACGTACAACAGCGGCAGCAGCGAAATAGAGCAGCAGCACCAGCGAAAAGACAATGGAGAAGAAGGAAGAGCAGACGGAAGAAGAAGAAAAAAAAAAAAAAGAGCAGGCTAAAACGGAGGCAGAATGAAGATGAAGAAGGTTGGTGTATGAAGCGGTGTAAACAAGGAATAGGGGAGCCAAGCGGTGCATAACAATGGGCAAAAGGGAATGAATGATGGGAGTGTGAAGCGGTGGAATCAAGGTAAAGGGGTGAACGTATCTTAAGTGGGGAAATCAATGAGATGCATTGTAACAAATAGTAAAGGGACACGTTAAACACAAGTGGAAAATGAATCAACTCATATTAAAGTCGGTAAAACAAAGAAACAGATTAATTAAATTAATCGGATAGGAGGCGAATTCCGTACGATAAGTTGACTGACCCACGAATCGAATTAAAAACGAAATAATAGAAAATAGTTGGGCCGACTAATAAAATTAGTAAATAAACGTTCTCGAGATGTAAATATTTGTTCGAGACGAGAATGAAGTTTGTAGAAGTAAATAATTAAACGATCAAACAGTATTTCCCGATAAATAATAAATTTTCGATAAAGTGAATTAAATTGATTTCTCGAGGAAAGAGAATAAATATTTTGACGAAACATAAAATAAATGAAGTTCGAGCTGAAAATAGAAATTCGAACTTAAATATAAACAAATAAAAAGAATTTAGAATTTAAATTGTCAAATTGGACTTTCGATAAGAATTAAATTAAATATATATAAAATGGATCCAAACATAAATAAAAATATGTTTTAATAAGAAAAGTTTCCGAGTCAAATAAAATTTTAGGAGTTTGAAACCATTAAAAGATAAATTTGATTTATAATAATTTTAAGAATTACGAGTTAAATCGTAAACATAAAAATATGAACATAATTTTAATTTAATTTAAATTTATAAAATCAGGGGTGTTACAATCTTCCCTACTAAAAAGAAGTTTCGTCCTCGAAACTAACAAAAATAATAATAGAATAGAAAACACGGTTATATCATTTGAACAAAAAGAGATTGCTTAACTCGCATCACAATCTCGATTTAAAAATTTTCATAGCTTCAAACGTGATATGAAATCGAAATCGAAGACAAAATTTATTTCAAGAAGAGTTGGGCTCAATTCCCAATGTTTAAAATCATTAAAAAAAATAATAAAATCGCAAGTTAAAAATTATTTTATAAAATAATGACGATAAATAATATTTGTAAACGAACTCGAGGGTGAAAGGTACCCAAATATTTTCAATGCAACAGTAAAACGTTTTAATTAAGAAATTCGTCAATATTTTGTTTTAAAACCAAACGAAAATTTGAGAAATCAAATTTTGTAGTTTGTAAATAAAAATCGAACCAGTCATCAAACATTTCTAATAACAGATTTAAAGTTTATCGACGATAAAACAAAAATTTAGACATACAAAGTTTTTCGAAAGTATTAAATCATTTTACCAAATAATCTTATAAAAATCCAAAATATTTTCAATTATGAAAGTTTTCATAAAATCTCGATCACGCGAAAAAAATTAAATAATTTCGAAATACTTTAAAATAAATTATTAAGACCCTTTTGAAACATCACCAAAATAAAACAAAAACGAAATACAAAGTTTTGAAATTTATAACTCAAAATGTTAAAAATGATAAACAAATAAAAAGGGTCAAAGTCAACGACAAATCGAAACAAAAGTTTTCAAACCCGATAAGGTAGTCGAAGAGATTGGCCGACGAAGAAGTAGCAGGATTGAAGAAAACTAAGGGAAGGACGAAATTGAGAGTTAAAAAGAGCTCTCAAGGGTTACAGAATAATTTAAACGTCTCGAGATTCCCGGCACAGTTCCCACAACAAGGGTTCCTAATTTCCATCAAATAACGTTAAGTCCAGTATTAGGCACTAAGTGGTTCTACTGGTCGCAAACCCAAAAATGTCTTACGTGACTATCCAATCATTCAAACGACACGATACCAATCCACAATTGTTTTACAATATAATTTCATCAATTAAAATCTCAACGGCCATCACAACACAGCCAAACTCGCAATCGATAAGGCTCCTAAATCCAAAGTTCATAAGGTTTGAACTCGAGGTATACTCCAAATTTCTCGAGTAAGGAACTCTAAACAAGGTACACCAATTTAATAATGCTCGGGTACGAAATCCTCAAATGATCACCAACATACTCTTAACACCATAAACAGATAGGGATTAGGAAGTGCACCAACCTAAGGTACACTCAACCTCAATATATAATAACAGATACTCACATCTTCAAACACGTTGTTCAACTAAGGTTCCTGAGAAGTCCATCAAATGCCTGATTACAACAAGGCAACCACAAAATATTTAATAACTCAACGAAGCCACAATATCGTTGGTCGAAGGTTCTAAACTGAAAGTCCCAAAAAGATGATATGTATTACAGTATTCCTCAAAACAACACAATAAGCCCAAATCACAGTTGTGCAAGATATTTCTCTTCTTCATGATTAAGAATAATTCATCCAAGATTAGATAACTTGTAGACACCCGCATTTTGACTGCCAGGTGTCTATGGTAGTTTCCAAAAAACACCCGATGATGATCGGACGCTAACATGTTCTAACGCGCTCGGATACGGGCTCGAAATCAATAATGTCCGGCATGGGCTTTTAACGGGATACAAATCTCACAAAACCAACCTCAAATTCAGGCCCAGTGGGTCGTTCCGAGCAAAATGAGACTAATTTGGGTCAAAACCGACGCCAAAAATAATTTCCGCCTTTTAGCGACCAGGTCAAAACCCGGTCAAGACAAACCCGACACACAAAAGCGACTCGATGCATCTCGAAACTTGCGCCACAATCCAAAAAATCAGCTAAAACCATTCCAAAACAATGCAAATCAATCACAATCAATCAAGAGCAAATCAAGGCAATCACGCCCAAAATAACCCGGCCAAATTGATCCACTCGGTCGAGTGGATTGACCACTCGATCGAGTGAAGCCTCAGAAAACTAGTCCAGGTGCATTCACGAGGGCACTCGACCGAGTGCACCCGCGCCACTCGGTCGAGTGACCCTATATCGTGGCTCCCTATAAATACCCGTCAACCTTTGACACAAACAAGGACGGAACACCTACAACTTTGATCTCTACACACTTTTTTGAACACCTTTCACCCTTCAAAATTCAGCCAACCTTGCACTCATCTTGCACCCTACACTTTACAACACCATTCTCGACATCACAATACACGCAAGCCAAGCCATACACACACACCATCAACTCCTCCTACATATCTCGACGTTCCCGTGCCATTGCCGCCATTTGACAAACCGTATCCCGAGAAGCAAGAACATGTAGGTTGAGGGTGTAACAATTCAACACCGACTTTTCCTTCTTCTTCCTTTTTCTCGATCTTTTATGTATATTTATATTTATGCTTATAGTATTATATTTAGTCGATAGTAACGACATTACTAACATCTAACATTTATTTCTTGCATCTAACATCTAACGCTAACATTTTACTTATCGCATTTTAATTATCGTTGTGTACATTTTATCATAATATTATGTACCGCGTATGTATATATATATATATATATATATATATATTTCTATATGTAATAATTTCAGAACTCGGATTCAAACACGTTTAATTACGATGGACATTTTTATGAATCGTTTATTAACACGATTCCGATCATTCGTAGTTGAACGCGTATACATTCATTTCTACGATTAGTACGGAACCCGTTGACACGAAAATCGATATCTCATAATCCGTAAGGGTTAATTTCAATGTCGTGACGTAGAGGGACACAATTTCGTCACTAATCAAAATTTTCAAACTAATAAACGTTTTTATAAAATTCCGATGACGGTATTATAGTCATATAAAACACGACTATAATACCGAAAAACTGAGTTAAATTTAAATCGTCAATATTTTTATTTAACTCGGCCAATCATTGATTTTAAACGCATAAAAATACACGAGTCACAACTCGTACAGGGGCTACTCGACCGAGTACATAGGCTACTCGATCAAGTAGCACCCACAAAACTGGGCAGTAGCGTCCTTTAAGACGCACTCGACCGAGTCAGCCCAGGACTCGGTCGAGTGGGACCTGTACCCCAGAAAACCGAGAGCCTCGACACACATTTCGAGCCTCGTCTTTTTTCGACTCTAGTCATCACGTGTAAAGACAATCACGTGACCCTCCTTTCTTCAAAACTCACACATGTCACGACACTTAAAACGATTTTGATCGACGGTCTCACACTATTGATTTTATGTCGGCGACTCCTTAGTCGTATCCGATGTATAAATTAATTTAGACTCCATTTCTCGAGGTGATAAGTCGGGACAAGGCATCGAGGTCCGAGATCGGGTTAGCACCACGCCTAGGTCTCGAACCTCCGTCCCTTGATTAATATATAATATAATGCGTAATTAATTAAGGTTCGTCCATATACACAAATTCACGGTCTAATTTATACACGGGTCCGTTTGTAATTATTGCTCGCCATTTCGATTGTATTTATTTTGGCTATTATGTTTTATCGTTCGTCGTATTGTGAATTTCGGGTTGTATTCCGCCCGTGTAACTTGTAACCGATTTATTATTTCTTTGCTTTATTTACTTGCGCTTTACCGCTTTTAAATGAACCCTCGCATGCTAAATCACTTCGACAATAAATTAGATGCATTAAAATGACGTAGCTTACATTTAATTCGCATGCTTAGCTAAAACGTTGTTTGCATATCATTTCACCGAATCGCTAACGCGCATATTAGAAAGTCAAACGATGTCTTAGTAGAGGTCGCTATGTACGGGCGGGGTTGGGTGTCCTTAGTGGGCTTCCCAACACGTACCCTCACCCCTTACTCAGAACCTCGGTTTCCGGATGCCCGAAACCGTTGGCGCACGAGAGTCATTCAATACACGATAACCGGTTGTGACGGTATCGGTATCGCAATGCAAAGGGACGAGCCCAATAAACTCTAAAACCGAAATGGGCCATACTTTGTGTATGGTCCATAGCGATATAGAGTGGGCTCGAACGGTTCCGAATAACCATAAAATTCGGTGGCGACTCCATTTCGACTTAAATTTCAATTCGATCCATTCTCATATGGAGGTGCATTCGCCTACCCAAACCCGCGCGTGGCCGCGTCGGGGTGGACCTACGTCATGTCCACAATTTGGCGACTCCGCTGGGGACTAACCGATGAGTGCCTAACCATCGGCATCCTCAGGGTGAGACTCGAATAGAAATCGTTTGACAAATACAATATGCGTTTTAGTTTTACGGTTCATGCATAACCCCTATTTTCCCGGGCCGGTACTGGTGACCGACGTCCCACTATACCACGATGTATTCCGCCTTGGATACGTTAAAGGTGTTCATAGTCGATTTGTATGGACTTTGCGGCATGTTCTAAGCTCAACTCGACTTAGGAAGTCTGTCCCGTTTCTCGTCTAGACTATGAGCACTGGTATAGACCCTCTATAGACCGACCGAGACTTAGTGTAAAGCATACATGGCGTCATTATAATGCTTGCGTGACTATGTGCTACTTGGTTTCCGTGTCGTTTTTCAAAAACCGTCATTTTCAAAAATGCATCTTTTTCAAAATATATTCAAATTTCAAAACCCGGGATACATACCGAATTTAGGACTTATGATAGCCCATTTTCTAGTCGGTATGCTGCCCAATTCAAAACTCAAAAAAGCATTTTCGAACTTTCAAAATCGAGGCCCGATGCCCTTTACGAATTTTCTTGAAAAAATCGGGCCTTTCCCCGAGCTTTCTCGGAATTTCCAAAAGTAATCCTTTTCAAACCTTCCTCTCCTTAGGACTTCCCGTATTTAGCAGTGTCGGGTCATGTCGTAAGTAGTCGAGGTCTCTAGCGTCGAAACTCTGTCGATCTTACATCGCGTGTTTCCTCCCTATCCCAGTCCGCCTTATTAGACTAAGGCAAGGCCCACCTACGTAGGACATACTCCTACAAAGGAGGGCCCGTCTACACATTTGAGTCCAAAGTCTGGGGACGTCTCACATTGACCTTCCTTCAAACAGGATTCGGCCCACCCGTCGAATCCTAAGGAAAGCCCGTCATCCACGAGTCACCCGTCTAAGAGTCTCTTTCAAGTGTTTTAGTCCTTTCCCTGCTCGGGATGTACTATTCTGGTTCCAAGGTCTGGGTTCAGTTTCTGATTACGCGCTGTTCTTACAGACAGGCCACCGGCAACCAGGCATACCCGTAGGATGGAAGCTACTTTAGGCAGCTTGAAAACCTCTGTGGACGCCATGGTCGACAAACAAGCCGAGATCGAGGCCCAACTGAATGAAATGAGGGCCGGGCAAATTGCTATCATCACTCGTCTGAATACAGTGGAGCAAAGGACTCCAAATACCGGGGTCACGGAACCCCTAGCTGAACTTGTTAGCTCGGTCCGCCGATTGGAAGAACAAGTCCACCTAACCGGAAGTAACAATATTCACCGGGAAAACAGTCGGGAGTACTCGCCGGTAAGTGATAAACTGCCCGTAAACCTGAATCTCACGGGCTTACCCATGTTCGAAGGGACTGAAGACCCGTTACTACATGTACGGGCCTTCAAGGAGTTCATGGCTATTAAGGGAGTAGACTCTTCCATGTTCAAAAACCTCTTTGCTGCATCTCTAGAGAAACACCCAAAGGCCTTGTACTACAGGCTAGATCCCAAGAAGTTCTCGACATGGGATGATGTGGCTACGGAATTTGCTCGGAACTATGCTGACAACACCGAGATCCAGACCACAATTCAGTCTCTAGAGGTTATGGCCCAAGAACCTAAGTAGGGCTTTACCAAATACCTCCAACGTTGGAGGGCCGAAAGTGTGAAACTGGTCGATAAGCCCAGTGAGAAGACTTTAGTGGAGGCTTTTGTCAAAAACCTTCTCCCCTCCTACCGGGTCCACCTCCGGTATGCAGTCATACCCAATTTCACCACCCTTACTGAAATGGGCATGAGAATTGAAGACGATCTAAGACTAGAAAGCCTGACTAAGGCCCCTAGCAAGGGATATCAAGGAGCCTCCTCACCCATTACCAAGCCTCCGGCCGCAACCCGAAGCATCTTCGACACGGTTAATCTCTTGGATGCCTCATCCAAAAGAACTACTCCTTCTAGGGAATTCACTGATATAGGGACTACCTATACGTATGCCTTACACAGGCTATCTTCTAAAGGCCTGATCCAACCGATAGGCCCAATTCCTGAAGTCCCAGTTGAAAAACGCACCAAAGGCTACAATGCCCAAGCCTATTGCCAATATCATCGGGGCAATGGGCACGATACCGAGAAATGTTGGAAGCTGAAGCATCTGATTCAGGATTTAATTGAGAGCGGGAAAATACCGTTACCCGGGGACAAGCCAAGCAACAAGGACAACCCCTTTAGCTCTCATGCTATCTTCACCGGTGATGTGATCGACTGTTCTCACCTTATCTCTCCTTTCATCCCACAAATCAATGGAATCTGGTTCGATGATGAGGAAGATGTATACCTCACCAAAGGGGAAACTGTCCCTATCACTCCCGAAGAAATCCGGAAGGCTAAGTCCAAAGCCTTAGCCAGTAACTACCTCACCACCGCCGGTCGTCTTTATTCAGCCACTAGCTCTAAGGACATCTCAGTCCTAGCAACCGTTACTGAACTTGCCAGGACGGAAGAAGCCATTGAAGAGCCAAATACCGATACGGCTCTTGTCAAACAATTGAAGAGAACCCGAGTTGACCTCACTATATGGCAACTCTTGGTTAGCTCACAAGAACACCGAGAGGCACTTACAAAGGCTCTCGATCAGATAAAGGTCGACTCCCAGGTTACCCCTACTGAAATGGTAGCCACTATCCTGCCCTACCTCAAGGGCAAGTCCAAAGAAGAAGGCCCGGTAGTCACCTTCTCGGATGCCGACCTACCACCGTTCGGGGCCTCTCACAATCTGGCTCTGTATATCACGGTAATTTGTCGGGGTAAGTACCTACCAATGACCCTAGTCGATGACGGGTCTGCTGTGAATGTCCTCCCTTTAAGGACTGCCAAAGCCCTCGGTATCACCGAGGCCGACTACATACCAACCGCCCACACTATCCAAGCTTTCGATGGAAGCCCAAAGGCGGTTTCTGGGGCCGTTAAATTAGCAATTACAACGGGTCCAATTGAAAAGAAGCTAGAATTCCAGGTGATCGATGTCACCTCCTCTTTCAATCTACTCCTCGGAAGGCCTTGGATTCATGCTGTAAAGGCGGTGTCTTCTACTCTTCACCGAAAGATCAAAATGCCCTTGCAAGACGGCATCATCACCCTAGAAGCAACCCCTATGACTGTGGCTAGCTGTAACGCCACGGACCGCACCGACCTATGGGGATTCGATTTTGTGGGGATGATTGAAGAAGAGTACCTTTTCAGGCCCTATTTCACCACAAGCATTGACGCAATGCTGCAAAATTTGGGGTACTTACCGGGGGCTACCTCGAGGCCATATCTTCCAGCTGGGAAGATTATCGAAGTCCTAAATGACGGGGAATCTCACTTTGGTTTAGGGTATGCTATAACCCCGGGGAATGTGGTCCGAGCAGGCATTGAGAAAGCTTGCAACATCATCAAGGGTACCTAATTGGGCCCTTATAGCCCAAGGTTGGCTGACTATTTCGTCACACCGGTATTCGGGGCTATCCAAGTTGGCCTATATCAACCAACTATCACATATCCCGAGACTGAACTAGCTCGGGAATGCAACTACATTCCAGATGAAATATTTGCCCTCATCCAATCCGAATCCAAGGAGGGTACTGACAACGCCGAGCCCGTGCTGGGGCTCTTGTTTGGGGAAGACAAGGCTATTCCGAACCCCAAGGAAGATCTGGTGAACCTAATCCTTCGAAGCAACAGGTTCGATCCTTCGAAGCTGATCTCGGAAGTCGGCGCTGATACTGGGAAAAGATCCTGGAGGAAGACCATCAAGTGGACCGACAGCCAGGGTCGAGTCTACAAGCTGACCACCGGGGAAGGAAACATGCCGGACACTGATTCCGAGTCTGAGTCTGAGTCTGAGTCTGAGTCTGAGTCTGAGTCTGTATTCGAGTCTAAGGGGTCTGGTGCTAGAGTCCAAACTGTAGCCCCCCTCCCTATAGTCACTACCACTGGAGCCTCGGGGTCTGTCCCGAGAGCACTCCCAATCCCGCCTCTGACCAATGATCAGATGGCCGCTCTCTTTGAGCTGTTCTCCAAATTTTCTATCAATAATAACGAAAACCGTTCCGCTTATGACTTGTCTTATTTTCAAAATATTTCCAATTTCAAAAATATTTTTTGCAATGACATTGAGAAACCCGATGAACAGGTATCCTTACCTCCGCATCTGATCGAACAGCTAGAACAGAGGGAATCCCGAGATCCGGTAATTGAAGAAACTGAGTCTATCAATGTGGGAACAACCTTAGAGCCCCAGATGCTTAAGATAGGGTTATCTTTAGGTCCCGAGGAGAGACAACAACTCACAAACCTCCTCCAAGAATTCAAAGATGTCTTCGCATGGTCCTAAAAGGACATGCCGGGGATAGATCTGGAAATTGCTGAACACCGCATACCCATCAAAGATGGATGCAAACCGGTAAAACAGAAGCTTCGAAGAATGAAGCCCGAGTGGTCTCTCAAAGTCAAAGAAGAAGTAGACAAACAATTCAAAGCAGGCTTTATACAAGTGTCTGAATATCCAGACTGGGTTGCGAACATCGTGCCGGTACCCAAGAAGGACGGCAAGGTTCGGGTATGTGTAGATTTCCGGGACCTTAACAAGGCCAGCCCAAAAGACGATTTTTCGTAGCCACACATCGACATACTGGTGGACAACACAGCTGATCATGCCCTTCTATCATTTATGGATGGGTATGCCGGATATAACCAAATCAAGATGGCAGAAGAAGACATGGGTAAAACCACCTTCACCACGCCGTGGGGGACTTATTGTTATACCGTCATGCCGTTTTGGCTCATTAATGTCGGGGCCACTTATCAACGAACATCCACGACCCTGTTACATGACATGATGCATAAGGAAGTGGAGGTCTATGTCGATGACATGATTGTTAAGTCTAAAGACCGCGATGGGCATGTTGCTGCCCTAAGAAAGTTCTTCACCCGTTTACGTAAGTACAACATGAGGTTGAACCCTCAAAAATGCAGTTTCGGGGTAACATCAGGCAAATTACTCGGCCATATCGTTAGCCAACGCGGCATCGAGGTCGACCCAGCTAAAATCAAAGCCATCACCGAGATGCAACCACCTAAGACCGAAAAAGAAATAAGGGGGTTTCTCGGGAAAGTTCAGTACATCAGCCGGTTTATCTCAAAGCTAACCATGGTGTGTGAACCCATTTTCAAGAAACTGAAGATAGGGGAACGGGTACTATGGGACGATAAATGTCAGATGGCTTTTGACAAAATCAAAGAGATCTTGTCTGCTCCGCCAGTATTAATGCCACCGCAACCCGGTTTGCCTCTGTCGTTATACCTAACAACGACTGAGACAGCCATGGGGGCTATGCTGGCCCAGACAGTCAATTCAGAAGAACGGGCTATTTACTACATCAGTAAAAAGTTCCTAGAATATGAATGCAAATATACAATGCTCGAGAAAACGTGCCTAGCTCTGGTTTGGGCCACTAAAAAGCTCAGACACTACATGCTCAGTCACGAGGTACATGTTCTGTCCAAAATGGATCCAATCAAATACTTGTTCGAAAAGCCCATTCTTAATGGAAGAATGTCCAGATGGACTTTAATGCTAGCTGAGTTTGACCTCAAGTTTGTACTGTTAAAAGCCATCAAAGGTCGGGTGGTAGCCGAGTTCCTCGCTGACAGCCCAATATCTGAAGAGGGCTATACCGACACTTGGGCCTTTCCTGACGAAGACATATTCCATACTGACACCGAAACTTGGGATCTGTATTTCGATGGAGCATCCAACTTTCGAGGGTTCGGAGTCGGTATTCTCCTTATATCACCGCGAGGGGAGCACACACCGTTATCTATCAAATTAGACTTTGATGTGACAAACAACGCGGCCGAGTATGAAGCATGCATCCACGGGTTGCAAGCGGCTGCTGATTTGGGAATTACAAATCTCCGGGTTCACGGGGACTCGTCCATAGTCATCAATCAAGCCCTTCAAAAATGGAAAACTCAGAACGCCAATCTCGTTGCTTACCAAGCACAAGTAAGGGTTCTGGAGAAGCAATTCCAGAAGGTTGAATATATCTATCTGCCGCGTGAAGAAAATCATTTTGCGGACGCACTTTCCAAATTAGCATCCTTACTAAATATCCCGGAACATATGTCAAGTATGCCGATCTGCGTCGAAAGACGGTCCGAGCCGGCGTATGTCAACGCCATTCAAGATATTGAGATCACCGATCCAGAACCTTGGTATCAGGCTGTTCTAACCTATTTGACTACGGGAGAATATCCACCAGGAACTGAAAATCGGGCCAAGAAAGCTCTGCGAAGACTGGCCACCCAATTCATACATACGGACGACGATCAGTTATACAAAAAGACGGCACAGGGGGCTTTACTCCTATGTATCGACAAAACACAGGCCGAAAAAGTGATGTCCGAAGTACATGACGGCGAAAACGGTCCGCATATGAACGCCCATATGCTAGCCCGAAAAATCATGAGGCTCGGATACTACTGGAACAGTATGGAGACCGACTGTCAATCATATGTCAAACACTGCCATAATTGTCAAATTTTCGGTAATGTTCAACACATGCCATCGTCCCTACTATACACCATGACCTCGCCATGGCCATTTTCGACATGGGGGATTGACATAATTGGGAAAGTGAACCCTTCCGGGACGGGAGGTCACTGTTTTATTTTGGTAGCTATCGACTATTTCACCAAATGGGTCGAAGCTGAATCATACCGTGTCTTGAACGCCAAGCACGTAGCCAAGTTTATTCAAAATAAAATCATATGCCGATATGGGATCCCACATGAGTTCATCAGTGATCACGGGACCCATTTCCAAGCCGAAACCGCTACTTTGCTAGCAAAATACAAAATCCAGAGGCATACATCTTCGCCATACCGTCCCCAAACAAATGGAGCAGTAGAAGCTGCTAATAAGACGATTGTCACCATACTTAAAAAGATGGCTGATAATTATCGGGACTGGCCCGACAAAATACCCTTTGCCCTATGGGGGTACCGGACGTCGATCCGAACTGCAACCAGGGCAACTCCATATTATCTAACATATGGCATGGAGGCAGTCCAGCCGGTCGAACTGGAAATACCGTCTCCCAGAATTCTACTAGAAAGCCAAGTGCCCGAAGCGGATTGGGTTCAAGCTCGATATGACTCGTTAATTCTCTTGGACGAACGACGGTCGCGGGCTCTCAATAACATCCAAATATATCAAAAAAGAATCAAGCGGGCCTTTAACAAGAGAGTCAGGCCCAGGAACATCAAGGAAGGGGATTTGGTCCTAAAATCGGTTCGTGCCTTACTACCGGTTGACCCAAGGGGAAAATTCAAACCCAATTGGGCTGGGCCATACTTAGTCAAGAAGGTTCTATCAGGAGGAGCCGTAATGCTGACGGACCTGGACGGGAACGAATTTGTCAACCCAACCAACCTAGACCAGCTGAAGCGCTAATACCCCTAAACCTTATCTCAAATGTCATTTGCAAAAATTATTTAAAAACACCTTTTTTTTCAAAATTTATAAGCAAGTCAATAAGTTAGGATTATTTATCCTACTGTCGCACATCTTGAACTCATAGTCTTGGTGTATTTCGAAACTGCAAAAAAAATCTACGCCTGAACTACGTTTGGTTTGATTCCACTAACTGTGGATACGTAGGCAACCCCTCAAAAGGGCACAACCACCGCAATAACGAAAAAAGACAGAAACGGTTTCACTAAAATAATACTTTTATTATTCAAAAAAAAACACCGATAAGCTCGGTATTTCAAAATTACAAAAAGCCACAGAAGCCACAAAAAAAAACAACACACAACAAAAATAGTAATAATATCTAAATAATAATAAGGGAGACTAATATCCGGGCATCTTGCCCTTGCCCTTATCCTTCGGGTCTTGTGGAGCCCGAGGTCGCCGGGGTGGAGAAGATCGTTCCTGAATAACCACGGGAACCTCCTTGGCCCGAGTCCTCTTCTTCGACAGAGGATCTTCAGCTATTGTCACGGGCCCAAGTCGAGCCCGTATGTGCTCTGGCAACCTGTCTTTAGGACCGAGTCGGTCCTGAACTAAAGGCATGGCTCCTGGTCTCCTCTCCAAATTTGTCTGGGGGCTCACTTCCCCCCGTGCACCTCTAGCATCGGACCCCCTAGCTCGAGTCCTAGCTCCTCCCCTCTGACTTGGCCTCAGACGGACTATCGGAGCTTGAATTTCCCCTTCAGCAAAAAAGTCTCTGTTATCTTTAACTTTCTCCTGTCGAAGCAGGTCGAATGCCTCATCAACCTTAAGAGCAGCACGAGCTTCGGCAGTCTCGGCTTTGGTCCACCTTTCGTAGGAATAAGACACCCAGGTAGAATGAAGTGACTTGGGAATGGACCAAGTAGTTCGAGTATACCACCTCTGAATCCAGGTGTCACATATAATGTCGGTCAGCTGGGTAGGTGCACTCACAACTGCCTCGTTCTCCGGGATGCGCTGAGTCCACCCATACTGCCTGAGTATGCGGTCGGGATAGAGGTGAACTATATGGCTAAAGGATAGAATCACCAAGTAGCGTGCCTTGTCTCCGGACGCCAGACCCGTCCAAGCATAAATAGGCCACCATGGAACCACCCATCATATCAATGGACAACGATGGAATGTTAATTCTTCCTCCCAATATTTCTGGGTAGTCAGGCAGGACGAGTCGGTAGGCCGCCTCCTTGTCATCACCTGGTTGAACCAATATTGACTCGGGTTGGGAGGAGGCTCGATCTTTGACAACCTCTAAAATAGCCAGTGCTGAAAAGAACACAACATTCATCATAACAAATCGGAGGTTCGCTAGAAGGAACTCGATCAAGTGGCGAGGTCACTCGATCGAGTGACACCCCTAAAACGAGGCAGTAGACCCTTAACGAGGGCACTCGATCGAGTGCCCCCTGGAGCAGCATATCGCGGAATAAAAAAAAAATATCGAAAAAAATCGAAAAGAAAAAAAAAAAAAAAAAAAAAAATTCGAAAAGCGATATACCTGCAGCAGACGGGTGCTCCCAGTGAAACGGGCTGACTCATCCCTCTTTCGGTTGTCCAAGCCCTGAATAATTTCCCCCGTGATCAACGATGCGGGACTATACTCCGTCTCCATAAGGTCAGCAATGACGAGAAGACGAACGCTACCCATGCAAGACAGCAGGTCCATATGGCCTTCGAAGGCATACACGTGCAGCATACAGAAGGCGAACGCCCTACGGCTATGAATGGGCGTAACCCGGATGTCATACGGGTTCATGAACTTCTCAACTAAGGCAAGCAGAGAAACGGTATCCCCTTCAAGCATGCGGGATACTTCAGCGTGGGAGAGCCCCAAAAACTCCCGTAGTTTCCTCCTGGGGTCCCGAACTGAGAAAGGGACGGCGGGACGGAGCAATGGATTCCACCCTCCTATGGCAGCAATTTCCTCAGGAAGAGGACAGATCTCGCCCCGAGGGAAGGCGAAAACATGGTAAGTGTCATCCCAGAAGGTCAGACAGGCATCGAGGAAATGGCGGTCCACGTGCATTTGACGAAACGTGAACAACTGAGTTATGCCTGACTGCCTCAAAGCTACTTTGCTCGCATCCCTAAAACGGTGTGCCCAGTCTTGCAGCATGTTGATCAGACGATCGATAGCCATGATAAAATTTCTTGAAAGGAATAAGGTTTTCTTTTGAGGAGAAGATGAAGCTTTTTTTGAGTTGTGACAAAGGAAGGAGCCAGGGTGATGTATTTATAACCATCAAAACCCTGGAGAATCCCCTGCAGCTGTGCCTCCTTGGCCCAAGCAGGCCTACACATACAGGCCCGACCCATGACTCTTCCCCACAGACACAGAAATTTAGTCATCCCGAGCAGTCTGTCAAAATTCTAAAATTAAAAAAAAAATAATACATTCTTTTTTATTCAAGAATTTTTTTTCAATCATCCAAATTTTTCTTTTTATTCCCCAGCGCGAGTCATTTTTACTACCTACGTGTTGCATACATTTTATGTGACTTATACAGGTACGACTCAAACAGGGACATGCAACCCTCTAAAATCTCCCCAGCGAAAGCCCAAGGCGGCATTTTCCCCGGAATGGTACGGGATGAGCCCACATATAGGCGCACCCAGGACTTTTGCGACAAGTCCGATTCCCCACGGAGTTATCATCATCAGCTCAGGTATGATTTTTATCTTATGGCTGGCGAGCCCTTCACGCAAGTCTAATGGACTATAAACGACCCGATCGGAAGTCTACCGGGTCTTAACGGGCTTGGTAGCTACTCTGACTTTCGCCCTGTCCAAGCCTCAGTCAGAGTAGGGGCTCTGTAGACACCCGTATTTTGACTGCCAGGTGTCTATGGTAGTTTCCAAAAAACACCCGATGATGATCGGACGCTAACATGTTCCAACGCGCTCGGATACGGGCTCGAAATCAATAATGTCCGGCATGGGCTTTTAACGGGATACAAATCTCACAAAACCAACCTCAAATTCAGGCCCAGTGGGTCGTTCCGAGCAAAATGAGACTAATTTGGGTCAAAACCGACACCAAAAATAATTCCCGCCTTTTGCGACCAGGTCAAAACCCAGTCAAGACAAACCCGACACACAAAAGCGACCCGATGCATCTCGAAACTTGCGCCACAATCCAAAAAATCAGCCAAAACCATTCCAAAACAATGCAAATCAATCACAATCAATCAAGAGCAAATCAAGGCAATCACGCCCAAAATAACCCGGCCAAATTGATCCACTCGGTCGAGTGGATTGACCACTCGATCGAGTGAAGCCTCAAAAAACCAGTCCAGGTGCATTCACGAGGGCACTCGACCGAGTGCACCCGCGCCACTCGGTCGAGTGACCCTATATCGTGGCTCCCTATAAATACCCGTCAACCTTTGACACAAACAAGGACGGAACACCTACAACTTTGATCTCTACACACTTTTTTGAACACCTTTCACCATTCAAAATTCAGCCAACCTTGCACTCATCTTGCACCCTACACTTTACAACACCATTCTCGACATCACAATACACGCAAGCCAAGCCATACACACACACACCATCAACTCCTCCTACATATCTCGACGTTCCCGTGCCATTGCCGCCATTTGACGAACCGTATCCCGAGAAGCAAGAACATGTAGGTTGAGGGTGTAACAATTCAACACCGACTTTTCCTTCTTCTTCCTTTTTCTCGATCTTTTATGTATATTTATATTTATGCTTATAGTATTATATTTAGTCGATAGTAACGACATTACTAACATCTAACATTTATTTCTTGCATCTAACATCTAACGCTAACATTTTACTTATCGCATTTTAATTATCGTTATGTACATTTTATCATAATATTATGTACCGCGTATGTATATATATATATATATTTCTATATGTAATAATTTCAGAACTCGGATCCAAACACGTTTAATTACGATGGTCATTTTTATGAATCGTTTATTAACACGATTCCGATCATTCGTAGTTGAACGCGTATACATTCATTTCTACGTTTAGTACGGAACCCGTTGACACGAAAATCGACATCTCATAATCCGTAAGGGTAAATTTCAATGTCGTGACTTAGAGGGACACAATTCCGTCACTAATCAAAATTTTCAAACTAATAAACGTTTTTATAAAATTCCGATGACGGTATTATAGTCATATAAAACATGACTATAATACCGAAAAACTGAGTTAAATTTAAATCGTCAATATTTTTATTCAACTCGGCCAATCATTGATTTTAAACGCATAAAAATACACGAGTCACAACTCGTACAGGGGCTACTCGACCGAGTACATAGGCTACTCGATCGAGTAGCACCCACAAAACTGGGCAGTAGCGCCCTTTAAGACGCACTCGACCGAGTCAGCCCACGACTCGGTCGAGTGGGTCCTGTAACCCAGAAAACCGAGAGCCTCGACACACATTTCGAGCCTCGTCTTTTTTCGACTCTAGTTATCACGTGTAAAGACAATCACGTGACCCTCCTTTCTTCAAAACTCACACATGTCACGACACTTAAAACGATTTTGATCGACGGTCTCACACTATTGATTTTATGTCGGCGACTCCTTAGTCGTATCCGATGTATAAATTAATTTAGACTCCATTTCTCGAGGTGATAGGTCGGGACACGGCATCGAGGTCCGAGATCGGGTTAGCACCACGCCTAGGTCTCGAACCTCCGTCCCTTGATTAATATGTAATATAATGCGTAATTAATTAAGGTTCGTCCATATACACAAATTCACGGTCTAATTTATACACGGGTCCGTTTGTAATTATTGCTCGCCATTTCGATTGTATTTATTTTGGCTATTATGTTTTATCGTTCGTCGTATTGTGAATTCCGGGTTGTATTCCGCCCGTGTATCTTGTAACCGATTTATTATTGCTTTTCTTTATTTACTTGCGCTTTACCGCTTTTAAATGAACCCTCGCATGCTAAATCACTTCGACAATAAATTAGATGCATTAAAATGACGTAGCTCACATTTAATTCGCATGCTTAGCTAAAACGCTGTTTGCATATCATTTCACCGAATCGCTAACGCGCATATTAGAAAGTCAAACGATGTCTTAGTAGAGGTCGCTATGTACGGGCGGGGTTGGGTGTCCTTAGTGGGCTTCCCAACACGTACCCTCACCCTTTACTCAGAACCTCGGTTTCCGGATGCCCGAAACCGTTGGCGCACGATAGTCATTCAATACACGATAACCGGTAGTGACGGTATCGGTATCGCAATGCAAAGGGACGAGCCCAATAAACTCTAAAACCGAAATGGGCCATACTTTGTGTATGGTCCATAGCGATATAGAGTGGGCTCGAACGGTTCCGAATAACCATAAAATTCGGTGGCGACTCCATTTCGACTTAAATTTCAATTCGATCCATTCTCATATGGAGGTGCATTCGCCTACCCAAACCCGCGCGTGGCCGCGTCGGGGTGGACCTACGTCATGTCCACATAACTCAACTCCACGGTTCGGAGGTTACAACCTTAAACAACGATCAACGATCTAATCCTTAAAAAACACGGGAAATCTATGTCCACCAAAATTTCTAACGACATTAATGAAAACCTTTAATGTTACCACAACACTCAGGCTAACACTTTAACCATTACTCCAAGATCGCAAATATTCACGAGGCATCCATCAAATAAGCATTAGGTATGAATCCCAAAGTAATATTATCAGTTACACTTAGTTCGGTTCTAGGTTAGGTACTAGGTACTCATCAAATACGACATACTCTTAATACTCCAAAATATATTCAACTCTAAGTACTCCAAAATAATAAAAGTAACCTATAACCCAAGGTTCAGTGTCTAAAGTGTCAACCTAATTCCATTAATCAATTAATACCATTCAACCCAATCCTCAAAAATTTCTCACTTGCTTAGAAGATAGGGTAGACTCATAATCCTCAAGCCAAGTAATAAGGGCTTACTAAACCTCAAATATCCATAACTTAACTCTCACGGGGTTTACTACGACAGATTCGGTCACACCCAAGAATCTCAAGAAGGAAGACGGTAAAATAAGAGAATTAATCAAAGAATTATCACAAGAATTAAGACGAGAATATATAAGAGAAGAATTAGAAGGAGTAGAAGAAGGAAGGGAGGAATAGATGATCCTATAATACTAAGCTCTTGAATCAGAGGAGAATCTTCGGGCCTCCAGAGTTCACGAGGGAATTAAATGGATCACTTTATCTTCTTGTAGAGGAACGAGCACACAAGTCTTGGGTCGCGCCATCTAAATCTATTGCAACATTATGGAACAGGAATCTACTCTTGATCATCTAACCTGTAGCTTAAGCAAACTGAACCGGAGCTGAAAAGTGACCATTGATATCTTTCTTGGAGCACCAAGTTGTCCACTCGAGCCAACAGTCGTTGAGAGTTCTAAGCAGGTCTTGTCCCGATCTGGAGCAGCATCATACTAGTATCTTCTTCCAGACAAAAGAAACAAATATATATTTAATGCTAATCATTGAGTTACAAGAACATATAAACCTAACGGTCAAGTCCTTATTTTGATTTCTACCCATCTCTCACTAATATTCTTTTAATGTTCAAATCATTTACTGGTATTTTTCCTAGAATCAGGTGTAAGCGTCGGGAGCAACAATGCTCTGATACCAACTGTAATCCCCTAGAAATTCTAACGCAATACAGTGGCGGAAACACTGTAGAGTTGGGATTAAAACACACTGACAAACTATATCTTATTAAAAGAATTGGTAAGTCAATACAAAGACCTCTTTTTACAAAAGGGCTAAAAGAAAATTCTCGAAACAGGGTTATACAAATTCATAAATAAACATGAATGAAGAAAGAGTAGGATCCACGCTACTTGCTAGCTCACAACCAAAACCCAGCAGCAAATACTTGTCATGTTATAAACATAACAGCCACGTCAGTGGGGAGTAACTCGGACGTTCTCCCAGCTATATTATACCATATGGAAAAATAATAGTATTATTATATCAAAATATTTATAAAGAGAAAACATTAAAACGATATAATAAAAATAAGTTTTCAACGAAACTTAAAGCACTTGCCAACCTGCAAGTCAAAATCAATCGATAATAATAATATTCAAAAATGGCGTTATGGAAATTCGATCAGTGTGCACAAGGCTAGACTTTCACTAGGATAATACTGGAAACTAGCTTCGAGAACTGTAGACTTAACTCATAACAGAATCCAGTCTCTAACTAGGCAACTCAACTATAACAGGACTGCGTGCAGCGAGGTCCTGGTTTAAGTAGTGCATACCCCTCCTAGACAACAAATATGTCTAGTTCAGCTGACGGCGACTAACACGATGCGATATCTAGCTTAAGGTCAAAACATACACTCTCCTGGGCGAAACTACGCCCAGTTCAACGACCAAATGTGCCCCAAATAGGCACACCGGCTTTATAGCTGATGGTAAAAACGTATATCCCAGACTATATTACTCTAAACCCCACACTTCTCTTTATTCCATAACTCCAAAACAAGCCATTATCGATAAAAACAAAGGATATGATCATTATAAATAATATGAAGATAAAAGAGAATAAACATTTATATTAAAAGAGAAACTTCCTATAAATAGAAACTTAATAATTTTGGAAACTTACTTAAAATAGAAATATTGTTATAGAAATACGTGAATTATTAAAATATGTGAAATGTATTAAAAATAGCATTTCTAACAAAATTAACATTTTATTACTATCGTCGTTATCGTAACTTTATTATATGTCTAAATTTGTACTCAAAATATAAATAAAATATAATAAGTCAATATATAGTATTTTATAAATAATTAGAAAATCGAGTTAAAACTAAACATTTTAGAAAATAGATGTTTTAAGAAAAACAATATAAAAATTAATTGAGTCGACGAGTTTTATAAATTAGACGAGATTTTATAAAGCTTTCAAATTATTTTTTTAAAAATAGATTTTATCAATAAATAATACTAATTTTACTAAAAATAATCAATCGTAGATAAATGAGAAATTATTAGGGAAAATGGTCTCGACTAAAAATGTATTTAAAACAAAATCGACTATTTTCTCATTTATTAATATAAGTTGTAAAATGAAATTAATTTATTAAATGAGTTTACAAATCTCGATTATATAATATAAAAATACGATTTTGAGTTAAAATTATAAATTAGCGAAATATGAAGAAAATATGAAATCGATATTATTTAGTTACTAGTGTCACGATAACTAACAAAATATTACAACGATCGTAAGTAATTAAATTATTAACGATTTATAAAACGATATCGAGAGTTTGTAAAATATTTATAAGGAATACGATTTAAAATTAATATAATTAGCAATAATAAATAGCTAAAATTAGAAAATCGAAGTTAAAATATTTACTACATACTACTACTCAAACATACGATATAAAATCGAGTAACGTCCTAAAGTTACCTTCGGCGCAAAAATCGTCAAAGCACTTATCGTTTCATCTATTTCCTCAAGCTTCGACCCTTCTGATATTCGTCTTCAACACACTTCGAGGCTCCACGGAATCCGAGACACACAGAAACAGAAACAAAAAAATAAGGACTAAAGAAGGTCGAAATGACTAGAGATGACCTGGAACGTGACAAGAAGAAAAAAAGGGAAGGAGCGAGGAAGGACTACGAAACAAGACGGGGAAGAAGAAGATCGATAAACTACGGAAATTAGAGTATAAGAACAAGATAAAAAAAACTGGTACGAGCATCGAGGATAGAAGATAAAGAAGAGTGAAGAACAAAGGCTCGATATCATCCAAGGTCGTAGCATTCATAACAACAACCGTAACAACGAGCAGTAGTAACAAAACTGAGAAGATGAGACTAGCAGCAAGGCAGAAATCGATGAAGAAATAAGATCGCAACACCGAAACAGCAACAATGATAACGCACAAAAACAGTGACCGTAATACTACAGGACGAGATAGCAGCAGAAATGAAAGAAAGAAGAAGAGACGGAAAAGAACTCGCTGTCAAACAAGGCATCAATAACATGAGAAAACAGAAGAAACGAATGAAAGCAAGGGGCGTCTCACAAGCAACAAAAGTAGCAGTACGACAGAACCAACAGAGATGATGATAGCAGGATAAGAAGGAAGAAAACCGACATGAAAAGGACAAAGAACGAGAACGGAGAGAAGGAACCAAACAGTAGCAGCAGGTGAAGAGAAATAGAAAAGAAGAAGGACGAAGACACACAGAGGGATGGAATTACCTTTCCGAAATAGACGACACCGAAACCGACATCAAAACCGAGAGAAAAACAGCAGCGGCAAGCAGCGCACAGCAGCAGCGTAGTAGCGTAGCAGCAGCACAGCAACAGCGACAGTAGCCAGCAGTAAAACGGCAACAGCAGAGTAACGGAACAGCAACATCGACGAAGATCGATAACAACAGCAACAATCGGCAGCGATAATAGCAACAAAACGCAAGAGCAGCAGCATTAGAACGCAGCAGCGGCAGAAGAGTAACGTACAGCAACGGCAGCAGCGAAACAGAGCAGCAGCACCAGCGAGAAGACAATGGAGAAGGAGGAAGAGCAGACGGAAGAAGAAGAAAAAAAAAAAGAGCAGGCTGAAACGGAGGCAGAATGAAGATGAAGAAGGTTGGTGTATGAAGCGGTGTAAACAAGGAATAGGGGAGAGCCAAGCGGTGCATAACAATGGGCAAAAGGGAATGAATGATGGGAGTGTGAAGCGGTGGAATCAAGGTAAAGGGGTGAACGTATCTTAAGTGGGGAAATGAATGAGATGCATTGTAACAAATAGTAAAGGGACACGTTAAACACAAGTGGAAAATGAATTACCTCATATTAAAGTCGGTAAAACAAAGAAACGGATTAATTAAATTAATCGGATAGGAGGCGAATTCCGTACGATAAGTTGACTGACCCACGAATCGAATTAAAAACGAAATAATAGAAAATAGTTGGGCCGACTAATAAAATTAGTAAATAAACGTTCTCGAGATGTAAATATTTGTTCGAGACGAGAATGAAGTTTGTAGAAGTAAATAATTAAACGATCAAACAGTATTTCCCGATAAATAATAAATTTTCGATAAAGTGAATTAAATTGATTTCTCGAGGAAAGAGATTAAATATTTTGACGAAACATAAAATAATTGAAGTTCGAGCTGAAAATAGAAATTCGAACTTAAATATAAACAAATAAAAAGAATTTAGAATTTAAATTGTCAAATTGGACTTTCGATAAGAATTAAATTAAATATATATAAAATGGATCGAAACATAAATAAAAATATGTTTTAATAAGAAAAGTTTCCGAGTCAAATAAAATTTTAGAAGTTTGAAAGGATTAAAAGATAAATTCGTTTTATAATAATTTTAAGAATTACGAGTTAAATCGTAAACATATAAATATGAACATAATTTTAATTTAATTTAAATTTATAAAATCAGGGGTGTTACATTGAGAGTGTTGGTTTCCTTGGAAACCACCTTGATGATTGAAGTTCCCTTGATTTTGGAACCCTTGATTGTTGTTGAAGGCACTTTGGTTATGTTGTTGGAAGTTGTTGGAAGGCCTTAGATTGCCTTTATAACCTAGGTAGCCTTGGTTGTTGTCCCTTAAGGGAGGAGGAACATAGATTGGACGGTGTTGTTGTAGAGATTGTTGTTGGGAAGCTTGATGGGAAGCTTGGAACAAGTGAGGATTTGGCACATTTTGAGCCTTGAAGTTAGAGTATGGGGCACCTTGCTTGAATTCTTGAAAAGCATTCACTTGCTCAATGCTACTTCGACAATATGAAGGCTCATGTCCATGTATCCCACAAATCTCACATATCCCATAATAAGATGTAGGAGGTACAACTCCCAAAGCATTGACTTGTTGATCGAATGACTTGTTGGTAGGAAGAACTTGTGCTTTGACTTTGATCAAAATGACTTTGGAGCCTCTTATCAATGCCATCCATGTGGGTCTTCAATTGTGCTCCAAGTTCGGCACTAAGTTGTGTAATGGCATCAATCTCGTGCCTTCCCCCTCGATTCGCCTTCCTAGGCCTTGAGTATTAAGAGTTGTGAATCGCCATTTCCTCAATTCTTGACCAAGTTTGGTCATCATCTACCTCGGTGAACCTTTCATTAGATCCCATGTTGAGTATGGCCCTTGAATCTTCATATAACCCATTCCAAAATTGTTGGACAAGGAACCATTGTGATAACCCATGATGGGGGCAAGACCTAACCAAAGCTTTGAACCTTTCCCATGCTTCATAAAGGCTCTCCTCATCCCATTGTTGAAAACCAGTAATAGAGGCCCTTAGCAAATTTATCTTCTCGGGAGGGTTAAACTTTTGATAGAATGCCAATGCAAGTTTCTTCCAAGTATCAATCCCCATGGTTGTTCTATCGAGACTCTTGATCCATTGCTTTGCCTTTCCAATAAGAGAAAATGGGAAAAGAACCCAACGAATTTGATCTTGAGTAATCCCGATTTGAGAAATAGCATCACAATAATCGGAGAAAGTCTCCATGTGTTGGTGCGGGTCTTCGGTGGGCAAACCACTAAATTGATTTCTCTCCACAAGTTGGATGAATTGTGTCTTTGCCACAAAATTTCCGGTGTCTGTATCCGGTTAAGTGCTTGGTCCCGGCAAGACATCCTCGGTAAAAGTGGAGTGAGATGAGAACATCGGCATAATTGGATGTAAGGGAGATGATGGTGTAGATGGCGTTGATGTAGAAGTTGAAGGAGAACTAGGTGAAGAAGAATGGATAGATGTACGAAAGGGATTGATGAAGGTCCCTTCGGCGGTCTCTCGAGGTGACTCGTTCAAGTCGGATCCATGAGCTTGTTCTTCAATTATATCGCTAGTACCCGGTTTAGAGTCCCTTACCCGATCAATCGTCAGTTGACGAAAGGCTCTAAAGAGTCTTTCCGGCTCTGGATTGAAGAGAAAGAAATCGTCTTTCCTCCTAGGCATGCACTACACACTTGAACAAACGTGAGAACGCCTAGTGCTTTATGGGCACTAGGCAAAGACAATAAACGAGCATAACGGAAGACAAAAAGAGAAGAAAATAATAAAAACAAGAAAAAGACTACAAAATATACACAATGGATAGAAAAAGAACACAAGAGGGGTAACTAAGTCAAGCTAATAAGCAAACTAGTCTAATCATGCACCGTCCCCGGCAACGGCGCCAAATTGATGGGAAGGATTTGCCGTCGATCCCTACCAACAAATAATAACCAACTAATCCTAACACGTAGCTAGGGTAAGTCGGGTCGATATCCACGGAGACAGTAATGGGTGTCTAGACTAGGTATACCTACAAGACAAGACTAGGTCACAAACAAACACAAAGAGGAAGAGAATTGACAAGAAATTGTTAACTAGGATGATGGAAGAGGATGAAACTATGACTATCAATGAACTATCAAACTAGAGAAAAGATAGACTAAAGAGATGGATGAAATCAAATTTGGGAAGGAGTAGGGTTAGTTCGGGTTCATAAGTGTAGTAGGATAGTTGGGAGATCGAGGGTGCAAGGTTCACCTAGTTACTAAGGTCGGTTCGCGCTGTCGCGTCAAAGCCAATGTCCGCACTCTCGTGTCAAAGACAAAACACGAATACTCATGCAAGATATTACCCAATACACAAGGATTCAACAACAAAACAATCACACAATGAGAAGATGAAAACAAGCATGAGAAGCATGACCACTACAACTCAAACAAGCAATTGAACAAACACATGGTGCTCTTAACATGTGACTAAAGGATTCACCTTTACCCACAATCAAACCCTAATTACCCATAATCCACATTTAATCCCCCTACTAACCCCACAAAGAGTCTACTCACACATAATGAAACTAATCCTAACCATAACAAGAGAAATCAACACAAACAACAAAACATTCATAATGAACCTAACAAGATCAAGAACAATAATCAAAGATTAAAACTTAAAAGATTAAACAAGGATTAAGAGTAAAGAGAATAAGAAGATTATACCTACTAACAAGAGGATGAAAAGATAAGAACTTGCATTAATAAGAAAAACCCAAATCAATCCCCCAAGGTTGTCAATCTTGGTTGAATCTTGAAGAATTCCCTTAATACAAGGAATAAACTAAGATTAGGGATTAACTAAAGACTAATATAAACTAATCTAAGCTAATCTAGGCTAATGTATGTCTAGGGTTTCATAAAATAGTGTATGGTAATGTAAGGTCCTTAAACAATACAAAGGGAGGGTATTTATAGGGTTACAAGAGGAAAGGAGAAGAAAAGAAGTGACGCGGAGCTGCAGGTGGGCCATCCCGGCCGAAAAGAGATGATCTCGGTCGCGAAGGGACCCATCCCGGCCGGGAAGGCCCTCTTCTCGGTCGGGAAGGAGCATCAGTGGCCTGTCTTCGCTTGTACTCTTCATCCCGATCCAGATGGCCATCATCTCGACCGGGATGGGTCTTTTAGGCCTCAAATATGATCTCAAGGGTCCCTACTTGCTTCTCATGGGCTTCTTATCGATTCTCCGTGCTCGGGATCGAGTCTAAGGGGCTCGGGAATGGGTCTCAATGTCTCGGGATCGAATCTAAGCCACCGAGTGATCGTCGCTTCTCTTCGTTGGCTCCAAATGTGTCGGAAATGAGTCAGAATCGTTCCACCTCTCCAAGATTAGTCTTAGGAACCTAAAACAAACTAGAAGAAGCATATGTAGCCTAGAAACCGCTCCCAAATAGCGATTCCACAAGAGAAACCAGGACCAAACACAACAAATAAGCACTACAAAACACACTTATCACTCCCGTTAGTATGACTTATTGTGTATTAATTACCAGGTAAGTGTTATATTTTCGTACCACCGTGTTGCAGGTTCTTAAACCATTTTAAAAAAATTGGGAACAAAGCGCGTGTCGAGGGTTCAATATGCAACGCGTACTTGTTAGAGGAGACATCAAACTTCTGCTCCTTCTACTTCGAAGAGCACGTTGACACAAAAGCCAAAGACCTGGACGTGGGTGTGCACGAAACTGAAGACCATCAAAGGAAGGTGGAACCATTTCAGAAAGACGTTGGAAGCAGCACTGGAAAATGTAAGAAGAGGTGGTTGACTGATGTTGAGTATAAGCAGGCACACTCCTACGTTCTGAGAAACTGTGGCACTATCATCCGACCATACGAGGAGTAAGTGACTCACGTACAGCATACCCTCCTAAAAATTGATAGTATAGCCTCTTAACTACAACTTGTAACCATTTCAGGAAGTTTGAGGGTTTTATTATGGAAGAACACACGGAAGTGAAAACATCTGACGATGTTTGGGTCAACTATGAGTCACTGTTTCCCTTCTGGCTACGTAATCAAGTATGTCGAAATGCTATTTGAATAATTAACTTGATAAATTGTGTCTGTGTTTGGTACCAAATTATATTGCATTGTTTGTTGATATATTTTATCTTCACGAAAGCCTAAAGCATTGGAGGATCCCCTCGTAAGACCTCTAGTCACTGGCCAGGGTCGTCTTCACGAGTCCAGACTTGGAGGTGATATGCAGTTAACGAGTACAAGTTCCGTGCGTTGAAAGAGGGTGTCGACGTTCCAAAATTAACCAAAAGTAACGGCGTCTGTGTGTTGTCTACTGAAGGGTCAGATTATTATGGAACCCTTGTCGAAGTGATCGAGCTTGACTACTACGATAGCAACGAAAGCTGCAAGGCCGTACTGTTCAAATGCGATTGGATCGACAACTCCGTGCACGGAGTCAGTGTTCATGATTTGTATAAACTTGTGGATGTCGACCTGACAAGAAAACTGCGAGGGCACAACTCTTTTTTGTTGGCGTATCAAGTCGATCAAGTTTTCTACGCTCTTTACTATAAGGGAAAAAAGAGTACGAATTGGTCCGCCGTTTTTAAGATCAAGGCAAGATCACAAGTTGATAATCCAATCATCGACGATGACGTCTACTAAGAGAATGCAGTTGGTACTAATCAGCCAATATCATGTATTTTGATCGAAGATAATGACGTCAATGAGGAAGAATATGATGGTCAAGTTGTTGGTGCTGATGAAGAGGATGAGGAATTTGCTGATTGGATTGTTCCTGAAGGAGAGGGCGATGAGGAAGAGTTGATCGTTGATTAAGATGATGGGGATGAGGTGAATAGTGACTGGGACGATGACGATGAGGACGGGGAAGAGGGTTTATTTAAGCGCACACCGATGCGGACAGTGATAGTGACAATAATTAGCAAGTCTATAGTTCTTTGTATTTTTTTCAGTACATGTATTTTATTTGTAATTGGATGTAATTGGAGACTATAGTTCTTTCCGTGTTTTATTTATTTGTAATTGGAGACTGTAGTTCTTTGTATTTTATTTATTTGTAATTGGAGACTACTTAGTTATTTGTAACTGTAGTAGTAGATTAGTAGTAGTAGTAGTAGAAGTAGAAGTCGATGATTAGTAGTAATAGTAGATAGTAGATTAGTAGTAAATTAGTAGTAGATTTGTTGTAGTAGATTAGTAGTGTTAGTAGTAGGTTACTAGATAGTAGATTAATAGTATTAGTAGTAGGTTACTAGATAGTATTAGTACTAATACTAGTAACCTACTACTAATACTACTAATCTACTACTAATACTATTACTAATCTACTTCAACAAATCTACTACTACTAATATTAGTAATCTACTACTAATAGTAGTAACCTACTACTAATACTACTAATCTACTACTAATACTACTACTATACCAGGACTTGGAGAAAGTTTAAAGGGTTGCAAGGGAAAGTCGTCTTACTAAGAGGGTCACCTGTCCCATTTACTATGTAAGGTCACAGTTAATGCATTTGGTAACCATTAAAATCAGACAAAAGAGAAATAAAGTAAAATGTATTGTAACTATTTTAGAGAGATAACCCAAAAAGAAAAGTTAACTCTTTTACGTAGACAGGAGTAATTGTTAGACCATCCCCAAGTAAGGGTCAAGCTAATTAGGTCGTCACCTTTTTCCTCTTAGTCTCATCTTAGAAGGTCACGACCTAGGTTATCACCCAAATCATTTCTCATTTTCCAACTTTTTCACCTCACCAAAACTAATCTCTTACCTTTTCAATTAATACGGAGTAATAAATAGTACTCGTAACTAAGTTAATTTTTTTTATTTTCTAAATATCTTAATAAATAATAATTATTCCAATAAAATAAGTATTTTAATTTTATTTCTATTAGAAAAAAATGACGTTATAATTTTAAAACGTAAGAGATGATTCTATTGATAATTAATATACTCGGTGGTTTATTTAAAACATGATTTTTTTTTTCAAAATAATCATTAAGATCTTCCACATTTTCTTTTTAGGAAACTTCACTAAGATGTTCCACTTTTCTTTTTAGTAAATGTTTTGTGGTTCTTATTGCTTGTGACCCCACTTTCTTTTCTCTATCTTCATTTTCCTCCACATATATCCATTTTCTTAATTTCTTACCACAATCAAATGCAGAACATCATAGAGAAGGGGAGGGAGTATTAACATAGGGAAAAAATGAAGTTAACAAAATAGATGAATATTAAACTCATATCAAGGAGAAAAAATAAAAACAATTTAGTTTATTGATATTTTTTAATATTTTCAATTAATATTTATATTTAACTAAATGTATCTCCTTTGCATGAAGAAAATAAATAAATTTGATCTTATTAATTGTGTCAACCAATAATAATGTGCCACATGTAAGGTGATGGAAAAGGTAGAGGTCATGACCTTGGGTCACCTTTTCTTCCCTTGGATCATGCTAATTATTTAGCTAATTTATGTTTAGCATGACCTAGGGGGTCATTGTAACGCCCTTATTTACACAAGAGCCTTACCAAGACATTCTCGAATAAATAATGGTGTTACCATCTCGGTGTGACCCGAGGTAGTAGTCCCAACACAATCGACCCAACCAACTATCGAATTTTTTTTAAAAAAATCAAAGTCCAATTGTTCCAAATTACAAGGGAAGTCCCAAAAGTCAAAAGGAATGATCCAAAACTAGAATCAGAGTATTAAGACGCAACAAGGGATAAGAATAATCAATCGTCTAAGTATAGTCTATCGTCGCTTTACCCATCCCGCTGATGCATCCATAATGTCATCACATCACAATCTAACCTGCATGATTAACTGCTCCCCAAAAAGGTCGGAAATACCAATTGGTTCATCATAGGCCCTCGATAAAATAGGGTACAATGTAGACAAGGTAAACAAGGTCAGCAAAGTTGAGTAAGGAATAATCATACAGTTCAATAAAGTAATAGTTGAGCATACGATAAACAATTTTGATACCAATACACAACCACGATAATACAACAATATCGTAATCAAAATCTCATGATCTCAACCTCAATTCTCCAAACTCAGTTTCCACATAGAAACCATAATACTAACATGGGTCCCATATTCATTAATCTGCACATCACTCCAAAGGCCGACCCAAAGGAGGCGAATAACAAGGCAGGTTCGAGATCAACCGAACCTAGGTTACTTTTCTAGGTAACCTTCACATTTCATGCGTGGTCCCGCAGGCACCAACACGGCCGTAGCCTCTCATATCATACTCAGTATCGGAATCTCAATAATTCCAACTCATCACAATGTCTCATAATAATATCTCAGGATATCATAATATCATTCATGCCCAACATATTCTGTAACTTAAGACAATAATACATCTGTAAGGTTATACCTTACCTAATCAGCAATTCACACAGCTCCGATAGCACAGTTCACCACGGAAACTCTACGAAATCCGATCCTAATATCGATTCTAACGTAACTAAACTATAAAATAAAATAGATCGATACCGTTGTAAGTAAATTATGAAATAAAATCGACGACCCAACTTAAGTAAATTATAAAATGTGACCGACAGCTCATATCCTTTCCACAGCTCATGAGGAGTCTTACCTGTTTTCTTATGAGGTACACGATTCAGAACATGACATGCACAAAGAACTGCTTCACCCCACATATTAGAAGGCATTCCTGAACTCAACAACATTGCATTCATCATATTCTTTAGTGATCGGTTTTTGCGTTCGGCAACACCGTTTTGTTGGGGTGAATAGGGGGCAGTCCTTTCGTGTATAATCCCATGGGTCTTACAATAGTCACTAAGTAGATTACCGTCGTATTCACCTCCCCGGTCAGATCTTACTCGTTTTATTTTAAGGTCTAATTGATTTTCAACCTCGGCTTTAAACTCTTTGAACTTTTCTTTAGCCTCATCTTTGGTTGTTAATAAATAGACCCTAATGTAGCGAGAAAAATCATCCACAAAAGTGATATAGTAATGTTTCCCACCTCTACTTGTGGTGTTCTTAAAGTCAGCTAAGTCCGACTTAATCAGCTCGAGAAGCGTAGTAGAACGTTCCACACATTTATTAAAGCGTGTTTTAGCATGCTTGGCTTCGACACATATTTCACATTTATCAAAATTTGTGTCGCTAAAGTCAGGAATAAGATCATGCTTTTTCATGTTTTTAATGGAGATCACATTCACATGTCCTAATCTAGCATGCCATAAAGAAACAGACTCAGCAAAATAAACAGAACCGGACGAATTCTTATTAATAACTTGTATGTCTAATACAAATAATCCACCATTACAAAAGCTTTTACCAACAAAATTCCCATTTCTAGTGAGCACAAGTTTATCTGATTCGAAAGATAGTTTGATACCTGCTTTGTTTAATAAAGCTCCAGAGATAAGATTTCTTCGAATATCAGGAACAGGTAGCACGTTATTAAGTTCAAGAGTCTTACCGGAAGTGAGCTTCAAAATGACTTTCCCTTTACCAAGTACTTTCACGGTGCTAGAATACCCCATAAATACGCATTTCCCACTCGGTACTTGAGAGTAATCTGTGAAAACATCCCGATTGGAGCAAATGTGCCTTGTAGCTCCAGTATGAACCACCCATTCGGAAAAATTGCATACTAAATTAACTTCTGACACAACAGCAGCAATAATATCGTCATCTTGTTCAGTAAGATTAACATGAGATTTATTGGGGTGCTGTTTACCAGCATGAGAAAAGCCTTCGTGATGAAATCTAGCTGAGTGACCCGGTTTACCACATGTAAAACAATTTCCCTTAAATTCCCGTTTACCTTCACCTTTAGAATCCCCTTTGCCATCCCGTTTGAAGGTATTCTGGTTTCTAGTCCCATGAACTTGATTAGAAGACTTGTTACCCCATTTTTTACTCTTGTAATGACTTTTAGACTCGGTCAGGTTAGCCATGGAAGAGGAGTGTTCGACATGCTTACCTAAAGTCTGTATATGGTTTTGTTTCTCAATCTTTATATGAGACACTAGTTCTAAAAGAGTAAAATCTTTTTGTTTGTGTTTCATACTACGAACATAATTTTCCCAAGAAACCAGAAGTTTATCTAATAAACAATTAGCCTGAAAAACATCACAAATTTTCATACCTTCCGCCATTACCTCTGCACATAGATTTTCGTACTCATGAACTTGATCTAAAATCAGTTTCTCATCGACTAGCTTGAAATTTAACCAACGACTGCAAGCATAATTTTTCGTTCCATAATCATCAGAACCATACTTGGTTTTGAGAGCATCCTAAATATCAGTAGCCTTCTTAAACTTACTGTATATCAAATACAAAGAAGAATTCATATAATGCAGTAACATCCCCCTACAAGTGACATTATCCGTTTCAAAATCTCTACCCGATTTCACTGGAGCCTCAGATTTAGTAAGTGTATAAACGACCCCCAATTGGGTTAGAAAAAATTCCATTTTATCCGACCACATACGATAATTTTTTCCATCAAAAACTTCTAATCTGGACATGTCGGGTTTGAAATGGTTATGAACAATAGAAATAGGAATGGAAGTGACAACAGGAGGAGGAGGAGTAGAAAGAACAGCACTAACAGGACTACCAACCATGATGAAAAACGAATAATTCAACTTTAGATTGTTATCACGGTAGTAGTAGAGATAGGGGATGAAGAAGGTAAGATCTTATCTGGAACGAGAACAGAGATTGTGTCGCGACAAGAACGTCACTGTCCTAAAGTTGATTTATGCCCCGTCTGCTACACACGACCTCAATGACACTCAACTCCAAGGATTCCACAACCAAGCCGTAACTCCATTGTAGGTGGAGAACGGATGAATACAGCCAAGAACGTTTGTCAATAACTTAACCGGAACAGAACAGAAAGAGAGATATGAAATATGAGAGTGAGAGTGTATGTTGATTGTGTAACTGAAGTGAAGGGAATGACAGATTATATAGTGGAGCATGAGCAAGAGTTCAGTGTACAGGAACAAATGCACACTGGAAACTTGCACCAATCAGTATTGTGAAAGCACACAATCAGTCTCGGGAATGACATAAGACTTGACTGAGTTTAAAGGAAAGGAAAAGATGCTTCTGGAATAAAACAGTAATCCGGCCACTAAAAAATACCCGCAAGCGGTGCGCCGCTGGCGCTCTGCTCGAGCCCGGGCCCGGCTCGTGCTCGTCTCACCTCGCCTCAGCGCGCGCGTGTGTGGTGTACGTAGTCCTCACTTCTACACATCTAGTAAGGCATTTTAGTGGCTCATATATAAACACAATTTAGAAGCATTAAATGTTCCATGTGGGATAGTTAATACCACTAAGTGTGCTTCTTTTGAAGCATTTAACTCTAACATCTATAATAGTAACTGTGAGTCGTGCAAATATCACCGTGACTCACGCCAATAACCATCCACATCAAGCATCACCATCCTAAACACCCAAAAAGGAACTAAACAACAAAACCAATCCTTAATATCAACTACAAAACGCAAGCGACACTACGTAGTATGTAGAACCAATGACGATACACAACATTACCAACAAAAGCCGACACGATAACAACCACACGACCAGAACCAGCAGAACACCACGCACAACCACAATACAATGACTGAACCTCACGCGAGACCACCTACGTACATTTCTGACTACTACGCCCGACACTACTCTAACATAGACACAACCTAGACTAGCCGTGGACCAATACGTTATTGAGAACCAAAACCAACGGTGCTAAAATAGATAACGTAAGGTACCTATATACACGTGTATTATGTGATCGATGGCCCGACTCGATTTCCTTTCTTCTTTCTCTTGCCGTGTGGGTACTGCGCTGAGAGTTTGTGAGGTTTTTATTGGAAGCGAGGAATGAAGACGGACAAAATAGTGTATGTGTGCGGCGTGATGGAGAAAGCAAATAAAAGAGAGGAGTGTAATGCTAGGTTTATACGAGTAATATATTCCTATTAGGCTATATTATATTATTAAATTATAATATAGTCTATAAATTAGGTTATAGTATTACGAGGGTGGATAATACGATTATCATATTAGGAATACGTATGATACTAGTATTATTAATGGGTAAAAAGAAACGAGCTAACTATATATGCTACTACCCATTAATGAGACCCGAACTAAATAGCTAGGAAAAATGAATAATACACTATGGGTATTACAATCTACCCTCCTTATAAGGAACTTCGTCCCGAAGTTCACCTCCCACTACAAAAAGACTAACTATACCAACCTGACCGACCAACTAATCAATAAGTGATCGATCACCCAATCACCAAACTAACGTAAGTAATGTGACATAGATAATCGGGAGGAGGTATTACAGTGTCTACCCTCCTTATAAGGAACTTCGTCCCGAAGTTCGCTACACGACACAAAACTTCGACGGACCTCAAAAGAAAATTACCTTTCTAATAACGAAGTAAGTTAAAACGAGAATTCTATACGATGAAGGTCTAAGTATGAAGCATAAATCGGGTTGTTACATCCTACCCCTTCAAGACCAAAGTCACGTCCCCATAACTGAACTATTAATCTCATCAACTAACTGGAGAAAACGATCGCGCATCTAGGCCTTTGTCTCACACACGGCCTAGTGTAACCCTTATCCGTTAACTCCGCCAACTGTTTCTTTATCTCGTCAAGTTCTTTCGGGTCAGTGCTCTTCGGCTCGAGTATCTCTCACATACAACCAAAATCAAGTGCTACCCTTCTTTTCTACTCCCTTACTATAATCGTGGGTATCAACTTCACTGTTTTTAACTCTAAATCGTCTGTAGGACACCCGAACTTTCTTGGGTCCTAAAAGTGAAACTTTCGTCAAGCGACAATCATTTTGAGCCTTATACTTGCCTAACCAGTTTATCCCCAAGCTAAGATTACATCAAAACCATATAACGGGAATTCTATAAAGTCTATAGGTTTGTCTAACTCCCTGATCGCCAAAGACACACCACGAAAGACTCTAGTACATCTAACTGACGCTTCTAAATAGTTCACAATATCTTTCACAACATTATCCACATATTCTATCCCCAAGGATGACATAGGATTACTAGTTACGGAGAGATGGGTTGCCCCCGAATTAAACAGTAAGAAAGAAGGGACAAAGTTAACTAGAAAATACCTGTGACAACAGGTCCTTCCTGCTCAACAGTTTGTTTCTCCATGGCATATAGTTTCCCATTCGTCTTGTTTCCTCCCTGTGTACCACTGGCGGATGGGGTGGTTGCCGGTGGTTCTGTCGATTTGTTCACACTACCTGTTTTCGGGTTATAGTTCGACTGGCGGTTCCATCTCCTTTGCTGCTCATTCCCCAGAGCTACTTTATTGGCACCCGAATGAGGGGTATAACTCCCTTGACTCTGGCTCAGTTGTTGTCTCGGTTGGTAGCGCTCATAGCCATGGTGTCCTAGCTTACCACAGTTATAGTAGGTAACCAGTTCTCCTGCACAATCTCTCCCTGGGTGGTTCCTTTTACATGATTTACAGTTATAGCTCCTTGCATCTCTCCTCTTAGTGTTGTAATCACCACTCTCATAGCCGCTCCTTTTTGAATATTGGGTTCTTTGCTCCTGGAATCGGTTACTTCCCCCTCTCTTTGTATCCCCCTGCACAACACCTTCTAATTCAGTTTTCCTCTTTTCACCCTTCTGACCGTTCAACTCCTTTATGCGATCAGCTATTCGCTCGGCGTGCCCGGTTCTCAGGTATACCTCTTTCACATCAGCATTATTCCCCATGGGTAGTTTCTCGAGGATCCTGACAGACAGACCACTCTCGAAGCGGGAAGCCAGAAGTTCGGAACTCAGATTGAGGTCGGTAGAATATGTGGCCAACTCCATGAATTTGTCGTAATAGTCCTCGACAGTCATGTCGTCAGTCATGGTGAAACGATCAAATTCAGCCCTTTTTGCACTACGAAGATGCTCTGGGAAGAATTTCGTCCTCAGCTCCCCTTCGAGACTCTTCCACCCAAAGGTATCCACCCCATAATCCCCTTTCTCATGTTCTCCAATCAGCTTTGCATAGTTAACGTGCCACCATAAATCGGCCTTGCCACTCAAATAGAATGCAACTTGATCCTGCTCCATATGCTCCGTACAAGTCACGGTCTGGAACACCTTCTTCATTTCTCTCACCCAGTTCTCTAGTCGCGATGGCCCACCAGTCCCGTCATATTTACTTGGACGAAGGCGTGCTATCACAGTGCTGACGGCAGCCGCGTCTGTTGCAGGTTGTTTTGGGACGTGGATGTTTCTCAGAGCTTCTAAAAGCGCGTTGTTGGTTGCCTTTAAGTGTGCTATTTCCTCGGCACTCGGAGTGGCTGGGGTAGAACCGGTAGATGTTTCCTTTGACATGATAACTTCAAAGCAATAATAACATACACATGAGCCTTGATGCTCATACATCATAAGAATACATTTTAAATGACATATGTTTAACGCTGAAACACATCCTCTAACATTGCAAGCACTATACTTTCCACTCAATTCATAACATCATGCAATTCAAAAGAAATTCATATACCATCACAACTAACCCATCCTATATATTCTACCCTCTCTCGATCTCACACGTCGTTATCGGGTCAAAACCAAAAGGGCCTAGGATTGGTATGAGGACGTCTCCTCAACCAGAGATTTTAAGTGGGCTCCCAATGGTCTATCACCGGGGTTCATTTTAATTTCTATGTTCATTTATTACAGGTTCAAGATCGATCGCTCTGATACCACTTTGTAATACCCCTATTTACAGAAGAGTCTTACCAAGATATTCCCGAATAAATAAAGGTGTTACCGTCTCGGTGTGACCCGAGGTAGTAGTCCCAACACAGTCAACCGAACCAGCTATCGAATTTAAAAAAAAATAAAAAAAATCAAAGTCCAATTGTTCCAAATTACAACGGAAGTCCCAAAAGTCAAAAGGAATGATCAAAAACTAGAATCAGAGTATTAAGACGCAGCAAGAGATAAGATTAATCAATCGTCTAAGTAAGTCTGTCGTCGCTCTACCCATCCCGCTCATGCATCCATAATGTCATCACATCACAATCTAACCTGCACGATTAACTGCTCCCCAAAAAGGTCGGAAATACCAATTGGTTCATTATAGACCCTCGATAAAATAGGGTACAATGTAGACAAGGTAAACAAGGTCAGCAAAGCTGAGTAAGGAATAATCATACAGTTCAATAAAGTAATAGTTGAGCATACGATAGACAACTTTGATTCCAATACACAACCACGATAATACAACGATATCGTAATCAAAATCTCATGATCTCAACCTCAATTCTCCATACTCGGTTTCCACATAGAAACCATAATACTAACAGGGGTCCCGTATTAATTAATGTGCACATCCCTCCTAAGGCCGACCCAAAGGAGGTGAATAACAAGACAGGTTCGAGATCAACCGAACCTAGGTTACTTTTCTAGGTAACCTTCACATTCCATGCGTGGTCCCGCAGGCACCAACGCGGCCATAGCCTCTCATATCATACTCAGTATCGGAATCTCAATAATTCCAACTCATCACAATGTCTCATAATAATATCTCAGGATATCATAATATCATTCATGCTCAACATATTCTGTAACTTAACACAATAATACATCTGTAAGGTTAAACCTTACCTAATCAGCAATTCACACAGCTGATAAGTATCGTTTGTAGTGCCTATTTGTTGTATTTTGGTCCCTTTTTTCCTTGTGGAATCGCTCGTTTGTGGATATCATAATATCCTTTGGAGCGATTCATGGCCTTCTTATGCTTCCTTTAGTTCATTTCAGGTTCCCGAGACTGATTTGGAAGAGTTGGAGAGATTCCGACTCAATACATACACATTTTGGAGCCAACGAGATAAAGGAACGATGGCTCGAGGCTTTGGAATCGACCCCGAGACCTTGGGACCCAATCCCGAGCCTCCGAGACCCGATCCCGAGTCCCGAGAATCGGTGGGAAGCCCATGAGAGGCAAGGAAGGACCAAAGAGTGTTTAAGGGAGGCATACATGACCCATCTTGTTCGGGATGGGGTGCTACATTAAGAGGGCTGCTGTGAGCCCATCCCGGTCGGGATGACAGGGCCGTCCCGATCGGGATGATCCGTCCCGGTCGGGACCGTGATGCTGCTGCGCGACTCTTTTTCTTTCTTCTCCTTCACTCTTGTACCCATATATATACTCCCTTCTTGTAATTTTAAGACATCTTATGTTACCCTAGTTTAGTTGAAGCCTCCATTATCATTCAAAACCCTAGATTTACTCTCATACATTAATCTTAATCTCTCTTTAATCTTAGTTAATCCTTAGTTAATTATTGTAATTAGTTCTTGTATTAAGAGGATACTTGAAGAATTCTCCAAGATTGACAACCTTGGGTTTTATTTGGGTTCTTATTTATACAAGATTTCATCTTTTCATCTCCTTAGTGTTGGTATAACCTTTCTTACTCTTAATCTTGTTTATTTAATCTTGTTTGAATCTTTTCATATTGTTAGTATCATTGTTCTCTTTGTTCATAATGGATGTTTGGTTTATGAGTTTGTTTTCTCTTGTGAATGTTAGTTTCTCATTGATAATGAGTGAGTTGTCTTCTTGTGGGGTTAGTAGGGGGATTAGGGGTAGATTATGGATGATTAGGGTTGATTAAGGGGGAAAAGGTTGTATCTTTGTTGTTAGTCACATTGTAGGCACTCTATGTGTTTGTTGATATGCTTGTGTGAGTTGTAGTGGCCATGCTTCCCATGCTTGTGTTCATCTTCTCATTGATTGCTTATTTTGTGGAAATGTTGAGAATAGTCATAGTCACGAGAGTGCCAACTAGGGTCTATGTTGCGAGAGCCCGGACTCACCTTGACATCGGTCTAAGTTGCGAGAGCCCGGACCGACTCTAGCGATTAGGAGACACCTTTACCCTTGATCACCCCAATTACCCTTCTACCTCTATGAACCCGACCTACCCCACTTCTTTCCATATTTGAGTCATCTTCTAGTTAGACATCGTTTACTCTAGTTTATTAGTTAGATCGATCATTAGCATTATTTAGCATTGTTAGTCTAGTTCTTATTCCTCCTCCTTAATAGTTTTCCCTTTATCGCTTCTTCGTGTTTGTTGGTAATTTAGTCTCGTTTTAGGTAGACCTAGTCTAAACTTCGCAACACCGTCTCCGTGGACACGACCCGACTTACCCTAACTACCTTTAGGTTTAGCCGGTTGTATTATTGTTCGGTTGGGACGTGACAAATCCCTCCCATCAACAGCTCCGGTAGCACAGTTCACCACGGAAACTCTACGAACTCCGATCCTAATAAAATAATATATATATATATATATATATGTGTGTGTGTGTGTGTACACACACTTTAATTAATATCGATTCTCACGTAACTAAACAATAAAATAAAATAGATCGATACCGTTGTAAGTAAATTATGAAATAAAATCGACGACCCAACTTAAGTAAATTATAAAATGTGAACGACTCTCTATAATAGTAACTGTGAGTCGTGCAACTATCACCGTGACTCACGCCAATAACCACCCACATCAAGCATCACCATCCTAAACACCCAAAAAGGAACTAAACAACAAAACCAACCCTTAATATCAACTACAAAACGCAAGCCACACTACTTAGTACGTAGAACCAATTACGATACACAACATTACCAACCAAAGCCGACACGACAACTACCACACGACCAGAACCAGCAGAACACCACGCACAGCCACAATACATTGACTTAACCTCACGCGAGACCACCAACGCACGTTCCTGACTACTACGCCCGACACTACTCTAACGCCGACACAACCTAGACTAGCCGTGGCCCAATACGTTATTAAAAATCAAAACCAACGGTGCTAAAATAGACAACGTAAGGTACCTATATACACGTGTATGATGTGGTCGATGGCCTGACTCGATTTCCTTCTTTCTTTCTCTTGCCGTGTGGGTACTTTGCTGAGAGTTTGTGAGGTTTTTCGTGGAAGCGAGGATTGAAGACGGACAAAATAGTGTATGTGTGCGGTGTGATGGAGGAAGCAAATAAAAGAGATGAGTGTAAAGCTAGGTTTATACGAGTATTATATTCCTATTAGGCTATATTATATTATTAAATTATAATATAGTCTATAAATTAGGTTATAGTATTACGAGGGTGGATAATACGATTATCATATTAGGAATACGTATGACACGAGTATTATTAATGGGTTAAAAGAAACGACTTTACTATATATGCTACTACCCATTAATGAGACCCGAATTAAATAGCTAGGAAAAATGACTAATACACTACGGGTATTACAATCTACCCTCCTTATAAGGAACTTCGTCCCGAAGTTCACCTCCCACTACAAAAAGACTAACTATAACAACCTGACCGACCAACTAATCAATAAGTGATCGATCACCCAATCACCAAACTAACGTAAGTAACGTGATATAGATAATCGGGACGGGGTATTACAGTGTCTACCCTCCTTATAAGGAACTTCGTCCCGAAGTTCGCTACACGACACAAAACTTCGACGGACCTCCAAAGAAAATTACCTTTCTAATAACGAAGTAAGTTAAAACGAGAATTCTGTACGATGAAGGTCTAAGTATGAAGCATAAATCGGGTTGTGACATCCTACCCCCTCAAGACCAAAGTTACGTCCCCGTAACTGAACTATTAATCTCATCAACTAACTGGAGAAAACGATCGCACATCTAGGCCTCTATCTGACACACGGCCTAGTGTAACTGTGGACGTCCGTCCGCACCGCCCGGCGCCCGCGCGCGCCTGCGCGGGACTGAATCAGTTTTCAACGTGTGTCGGCGGCCACCCACGCGGCCCCTCCTTGTCCGAGGTCGGTCCGATCTCGCGTATGGGGTGATGTTTCGGACCTCGATTCGAATGACGATCCGGACTTGTACTAGATGGGTGAGAGCACCCGTGTTTCCGTTTGGGAATCGATAGAGTCGTGGTTGTAAATGTTTAAAGGCCAATTCATTTGGTAAGGCGACCTTTTTAGTGAACTGAATTCGTTGTCGAATTCTGGAGTCGCCACCGAGTCAATTATGGGGACTCGGAAACCGTTCAAGTCAACTTTTATCTCTTGCCAGCTCAAAGTTGAGGGGCACGGGACCTAAAGATAAAGACTTGTACCCTTAAGCACTCCATACCTGGAATGACTCTCATTGCCATTGGTTTCAGACATCCGGAAACCGTCGATTCTGTGTAAGGGGTGAGGGTACGTACCAGGAAGCCAACATCCGATAGATGTCAACACCCAATCCTGCCCGCACTATAGCGGCCTCTACTAATCAATCGGTGGGTTGATAACCTAGTTCTTTTGTTGTGGTGGAAATACTGTAACATCCGTTCTTTTAACCCTATACCTTTTGCTACGTCGGTTGTTTAAAGACAAGTAAGTTTGTCGTCGAAGTAGTTGTGTTTACATTCTTTGCATGCGATTTCACGTGACAGGCAGGCCATGAAAAGATTTACGTAGGAGAGTAGAGAGTACTAGTATTATACGTATTAGCAAATCAGTTTTAACGTTATGATACGAATATTAGTCATTCTCGTGGTATACCTTACCTGGTATTCTGCTTAAGATGCGTCGGTTCGGTATTAATAAAGATGCGTCGAACCTAGTAAGGCGAGCACCTGTACTAATACGGGTCCCGAGCATCACTTTGTTCAGTTTTAGTTGTTTTACGTTTTGAATTCCGTGTTAGGTGATTTAGCATGCGATTATAAGGTCATAAAAGCAATAAATCATACGAAAAACTGTAAATGCGAATGTAAATAAATCACATTGTGAGGAGTTGCACCCTCGGAGTATACACTAAATGGGACACGATGCATAGATAGTTTGAAAACGGATCTCGGAATTACTCGGGTCTATGTAGTGTATTTTTATCGTTTGTGGTTGAAGTTGGGACGTTACGTATTTTAGTAGGTGTTTTCCTCGAATAGCTGTTTTCCGGGATGCTTCTGACCCCTTTGACAAAATTGATGTTGCTGTGCCTCCGGGATCTTAGATCCCTCGGGCAAAATTGTTGTTGTTGTGCCTCTAGGATACCAAGATCCCTCGGGCAAAATTGCTATTGCTGTGCCTTCGGGATACTAAGATCCCTCGGGCGAAATTGCTGTTGCTGTGCTTCTGGGATACTAACGTCCCTTGGGCAAAATTGTTGTTGCTGTGCCTCCGGGATCTTAGATCTCTCGGGCAAAATTGTTGTTGATGTGCTTCTGGGATAACTAACGTCCCTCGGGAAAAATTGTTGTTGTTGTGCCTCCGGGATGCTAACGTCCCTTGGGCAAAATTGTTGTGCCTTCGGGATAACTAAGACCCCTCGGGCAAAATTGCTATTTGTTTATTCGTTTTAATTAAATTTTGTTTTGCAGGTTTGTCTTATCTTGTTCGGGTTTGTTCTTGCTTTTGTCTTGGCTTGTTCGTGCACTGGAGTCTTGTTCAGAGTTTATTTAGATTAATTTGGTTCGAATTGCTTTATTACACGTTCGGGCGCAGCGTTCAGGTTAAGTGCGGTTCTTTTGCTTGTTTCATTATCGAGAGTGCGTTATCGACGTCGATTAGTAATTGCTCCGTTATTGTTATTTTGCTTGTTTTAAAGGCGCGTGTTTTTATGTGTATCGAACTTCGAGTCTTGTTTGTTTTGCTTTAGTCTATACTAAGCCATTTAGAGGCGCATCCATCAGCGCCCTGAAACTCAGGCGCCTAGCCCCCAGCGCGCTAGGATTCAGGCGCGTCACTTGGGGCGGTTGGAAATGTGTGGACCGGGTCTGTTTAAGTAATCGAAAATTGGGGGTGATGGTTCATTTGATCTAAAACTCGAGCGCGTCACCCCTTTCGCCTTCAAATCGATTTCTCGACTTTCCTTGCCAGATTCATCTCGATTTTCCGTCATACATGAAAATGTCGACTCCGGGTAAGCGTCCTTTACTTGTTTATTGTTGGTTTTGCTTGATTTGATTGATTATGAGCTTGTTTTGTTGAAAACCCTAGAAAATCGATTTGGGTGTTTTTGATTTACTAAGTTTCGATGCTTATGCTTGATCCCATTGTTAAATTAAGGTCAATTAGAGCTTGTTAAATTACTTATAAGCTTGATAAGGGTTTTTGAGGCACGATAATGGCTCCCTATGGAAGTGTGTTTGGAATGCTAGGGTTAGGGACCGTTTTCCGATTATTCCTGTATTTATTTTGCGTCATTTTGCTCAAATAGTGTTTATGAGGATGTGGGTAGCTCTCTTGTCGATTCTTATGGGCTAGGATGACTTTTATGACCCTTCGTGAGGTTTTGTGAGTTTTAAGACGGACCAAAAGGTGTCGTAATGATGCCAGATTTTCCCAAAACCACTTTCGTTGTGACGGGGATCGAAAATGGGTGATAGCAGCCTTTTCGGAATTCCGATATCCTTATCTGAAATTTTGACCCTATTCTGACCTATTTAAGCTGTTTTAGCCTGACCGGAGGTATGTTTTTTTCGTTAGCTGTTTGGTTTCACAGCTAGAGGTGATACCGAGCATCCCGAGGGAACTTCCTCCATCGGTGCTAGTGAGGAGGTTGTTGGGGCGAGTTCACAGACTCCTCGAGGGATTCGCAGGAGACGACGGAGCATCTCGTCTCAGCGCCGCGACCCTGAGACCATTAATGAGACCGATTTTGATAGGTTGAAGAAGCGCAAGCTTCCGGAGACGGTGTCTAGGAGGGTTCATCTTCCGGTTCCTGTACCGGAGAACGAGGAGATTTGTTATGAGGATCTTGATTGGACTCGGGACTGGGATCGTCATCAGCTGATGTTTCACCTTAACCTTCACGTTTCTCACGGTATCGTGCGTGGTCTGGTGAGTGTCCTATTCGTGCTTATTAGTTATATCTCAGATTTTTTTGCTCGGGTTAGGTTAGGTTTTTTTTTTTGGTGAAATGTAAGTGTATTCATTCATCAAAAAATATACAAGGGGGCCATATTCTGTACAACGATATCGAGGACAAAACTATATCAAACCGACAATACTATGCTTACATCTCATCAATAAGCATATCCCATTTTCCGGAGACATCTGACATCTTCCTCAGTTACTTCATCTTTTCAGTAATTTTGATTCGCTGCCTCATATCGAACAATATCTGGGTTACTACTCTTTCAGGTCTGAGCAATATCCCATCAAGTCTTGCCTTGTTACGCTGCAGCCACACATTATAGTACATAGCAGCAAGGATGCACGCAGTTAGCTTCCAGTTCACAGTCCCGTCATCAGCATATAACACTCGATTTATATTTAGACTAAGTCCCGTCTTTTCCTCAGCCATCAGCAGTACCTTGGAGCTGTACTCGCACTCGAAAAACAGATGGGATAGCGTTTCCTGCTCTCGGTCACAGAGACAGCAGCTTGCATCGTTTATGAGGCCTATCCGGTGAAGTTTGTCCCTTGTGTTGATCCCTTTGTGCATAATAATCCAAGCAATCAAGGCGTGTTTCTGCACATTCCAACAGTTCCATATAAAAGCTGACCACAGCTGGTCAGTGGACTGGGGATCGATCCAGGCATAAGCACTCCGGACCGAGTACGCTTTGTCATCTTGTAACCATCGATTATTAAGGAACCCAAACTTTAATTTTTCTTTAACCTTGCAAATAGTCCTCCAGGACCAAGGAGTGTCTTTGGAAGGAGTATAGTCATGCCATCTAACTGCTTTCAGATAATGCGTGGATACCCATTTGATCCATAGACTATCTCTCTTTTCGTATATCCAGTTGACGAGTTTTCCTATAGCCGCAATGTTGTAGATGCCAGGTCTCTTAATTCCTAGCCCACCAGCTTGCTTTGAACACGTAGCTTTGGTTAGGTTAGGTTTGTTTTGTTTATCTTCGCATTGTTTTGGTTTGCAGCCCCCAGGTCCGTTGAGGACTTTCTCGAGCTTTACTACGTGTCTCAATATTTATTTTTATTAGAAGTTGACCCCCGCGGTAAAAAAGATTATCGCGAGGACAGCTCTGGGTCCTGTGGTCGAGTAGTGGGTCCGGCTGGTGGGTTTCAAGACTAAGTGCAACCTTATGGTGATTAGGGCGATGATAGATCGCTTTCATGATACTACCTCGACCTTCCACATGGGTTTTGGGGAGGTCGGGATGACCCTAGAGGATTTTGTGATGATTACCGGTCTGCCCTGGGGTTCGCATAGGATTAGGTGGGCTGCTGAGAGCCCTAGGCTAGATAGTGATGAGGTGCGGGGCCTCATCGGGGATTGTTTGGAGCGTGAGGCATATAGTGCGCCTCATGCTCTAGTGAGCTCGTATATCACCGATCACTTCGAGCGAGGGGCGCTGTTAGAGGGTCGAGAGCCCAACACGCCGGAGCTGGATGCCCGGTTGTGGTTGTGGTACTTCCTAAGGTCGACCCACTTCTCGGATAAAGGCGAGAGGTTTAGTACCAGAATTTTGCCTTTTCTAGCTGACCTGACTCAGCTAAGACGTTATGATTGGGTGAACGTGGCTTTCGCGGAGATGACTCGCTGTCTGCAAGTCATGGTGAGGCCGTTGGTGATAGTGTCGTCTTCAGCTGTGCCCATTGTGGGTCCGGGCCTTATACTGGAGGTTATTTGCCATTCTCGCTTTTGTGTTTCAAGTTCTACTTAGTTTTCGACATGGTTTTGCTAAAGTTGTTTTGGGATTTTACAGACATGGATCTACTCCTATTTTCCTTGTTTGGCACCTTAGACGGTGCGGGTTCACCCGAAGAGATTCCCGGCGGGAATCGAGTGGAGGCTGGCTCAGCCTAAGAGTACAATCAGCCAATACCCGTCGGAGAATGCGTTGGTTAACAAGCTACGCCTCGAGGATGTAAGTTTTCTTTTTATAGCCTATTTCGTTTAGTAGCCCCTAAGGTTTGGGATTCATTGGGATGTTGGTTCTGTTTGTGTAGTTTGTGGGCCGCCCTTGGGCCGATTATGAGGGTGTGCCCCGGTATGTGACTGCGGAGCTAAGGCCTCGGAGTTATAGGAGGATGCTCCTTCCTGCGTTGTTTCGCCCAGTTTGGTATCTGGGCGAGCGGTTGGTGCGTCGGTGTCTGTATGACAATTTTAGGGTGTCGGTTGATCCTCCTCGGACCATGTTCAGACCACCGACCGCCGCAGAGGTCCTCGAGGATAGGGACGGAGAAGGAGGCGATCCGCTCTTGGTGCCTGGTGCCTCTTACCTATCTCACGTCACCCGGCGGCTAGCTTGGTAGCGCCTCGTGGTAATGTTCTAATTTTGGCTCTAAGGTTGTTTTGTGGTTTATTGTTTCCTTGCACTCTGGCCGACCGATTTGTCGTTTTCTCAGTTGGCCGATCCGGCTGATGAAATCCAGCCCCCAGATTTCCCCTTGATGCTGCTTAGGGTGGACGCGGCTGGGGTACCTTTCACTGAGCCTCTTCCCCTGTGTTTTGCCGAGGAGATGGATGCCGGGATAGAGTGGCGCGACAGGGTGTACCGGGTGAGGTTTTGCTTTCGTTTTCGATTTGGGTTCTAAGGTTTAGGATTGGTTTATCTAACTTTTGTGGTTTCTCTCAGGTTTCGTCAGCTTGCCATCAGCGGTTGTGGCAGGCCGCCAACTGCTTCCGGGGCGAGGGTTTCCCGTGACACTTCGGGACCTCGATCGGTGAGTTTGCATGACTAAGGTGGTTTTCTAGGCTGCTTGCGTGTTTTCCTAATGTTTGTGTGTATTCGCCGGATGTCTCGGATATGGTGGGACAGCTGGAGACTCGGGTGACAGAGCTCGAGGCGAGAGAGGTTGAGTCGCAACGGCTCCTGCAGTCTCGGGCTAACGAGATCGCTTCCCTTAAGGAGCAGCTGGCTCAGTCTCGGGGTGAGACCTCTGCGCAGGGTGAGGCTAAGCGTCGGCTTGAGAGGGAGACTGAGGCTGAGGCTACGGGTGCTACCGGGGAGATTGGAGGAATCCCCGAGACAGCTACCCTAGATATGCTTTCGGGGATGGATGGTAGTGCGTCTCCTCTTCTAGACTTGGAGGATCTAGATTTGGATTACGACATTTGTGAGGTCGTGATGGCCATTGGCGCGGTTTCTAGGGGTCCTCCCTAGCCTCGATTTGTGTATAAATTTGTATATTTGTATATTCGTTTTAGATTCTTAGTATTTGAATTAGTAGGATTAGTCTTGTGTTTGGCGAATTTGTTTACCTAGATTGACAAGTAATCACTTTTTGCGTTCATTTATTTGCGATTTGGCCTAGTTTAGGGCGTGTTAGTGTTGCACGAGAGTATGAAAACCGTTTCTTTCCGATGTTTAGAAATGTGTTAGTTTGAGCCGGGAATCGGATCAGGTAGTACGTAGATTAAAATTCGGACGACTTTTAAAAAAAAAGTTAGACCACTTTTTATAGATTCGTAATATTGCCTTATTAGGCTACAGACGCGACTTGGCGATAACCGTTAAAAAGGCTAACACACGTCTAGGTGGGGTAGCTTATCCCCGTAAAAAAAGTAAAAAAAAAACGCCTAAGTCTCGTGTGTCCGACGGGTGAACTGTCGTTCCTGTAGCTCTTGCATGGATATCTTGGTTTTCGGGGCGGGTTTTAGTGACTTTGAGAGGTCGTTCCCGATGTCCGAGGTGTAGGGTGATAGTTATGATTATGATGCGGGATCGGTGTTTCTACCTTTGGGGTTGTTTTAGATGCTGCTCGTCTAGATATGGGCACCTGGGCTGAGGTTCTCGGCTTCGGGGTCGCCTGGGCTTGAGCGGCCGGAGACTCGGGTGCCCGGGCCGGGGCGGTTCGAATCCGGGTTATAGAAATTTTCGTTGTTTCCTAATTCTTGTGGGATTAGGGCTATATATACGGGTTGTGGGTGCTCGTTTTAAACATACTAGGATATCCATAGGGTCTAGCACACCTATATTTAGGGTCATGTCGGGTTTCGGGAATATCCTAACCGAGTGGGCGAGCTTTTTTAAGAAATGTAACCCCGAGGCTTGTTCAAATGATGGTTTGTCAACGGTTGTCGCGCTAAGTCGAGTCAAGATACAGTATGACTTCTTTTTGGCATGTTCTAGGTTTTGGGACCCAAAATGCCATATTTTTGCTTTTCCCGGGGGTAAAATTTGTCCTTTGCTCGAAGAGATAGATGCTATAGGTGGGTGGAGCTCAGTTAGCCCTTGTGTGCCTTATGGGGATGTGTAGACACCCACATTTTGACCGCCAGGTGTCTATAGTAGTCCCCGCCAAACACCCGATGATGATCGGACGCGAACGTGCTTTAATGGACTCGGATATCGGCTCAAAATCATGGACATTAGGTTTAGGCTTATCACGGAGTGCAAATCTTACAAAACCAGCCTCAAATCCAGGCCCAGTGGGTCGTTTCGAGTCAAATAAGTCTAATTTGGGTCGATTCCGACACCAGGGGTAAAACCGTCTTTTAGCGACCGAGTCAAAACCTGGTCAAAAATATTCTCGAGACACGCGAGTCAGCCGTGACACCTCACGTGGCTGATTCGGTCTCTAATACCACGAAAAATCAGCTTCAAAAATATCAAACAAATCCGTTTAAGGATAGAATTCGATCTCAAGTAGGAATTCTATCCGGAAACCGAATCAGATACCGACCGAGCTCCAAATACTCGGCCAAACACCCCCCCCCCATTCAGCTGAGATTCCCTTGCTTCCTCCCCAAGCAACGGACTTCTCGTTCCTTTCAACTTCTTACATTTCCTATCCAAACCGGTATTTCTCGTTGTCCAAACAAGATACCTCTCCTAAACCCCTGCGCCTATAAATAGGACCCTCCATTCAACATTGAGAGGGACAGTTGTTAGTCACACACATACATCCTCGACATCTAGCAAAAATAATCTCGACATACATCCGAAGGAGCACCGAAATACTGTCAAAATACCGACGAACCCAACCCCACCATCCGGCCGAATCCGTCACCTCACACATAAAAAAAAACGCACCATCCTAAACTCATCCACATCATCTCGACGCTCCCGTGCCTAAGCCACTGTCCGACGAGCTCTATACCGAGAAAGTAAAGCATGTAGGTTGAGGGTGTAAATCAAACCCGACTCTTTCCCTTTTCTCTTTCTTCTCCACGTTTTTTTTCTCTCTTTTCGGTCGTGTCGTCGGTCGTATTTTAATATGGGTCGTTCATCGCATATTTTTCATTATTTCTAATAATCGATATTCCAAAAAACTATTTTTTATAACGTTCTTAAAATACGATATCGATTCTCTAATCGAATATCGTATCTATCAAGAACTAAATTAATTAATTCTCGTTGATGCTAATAAAATCGTTACATCTTTTTAAACAAAATTCGACGATTTTATGCGCGGAGAGAATTAACATCTTTTTCGTTCAAATTTGTTTTTTTTTCGTTCAAAACGAGTTTTTTCAAAACCTTTTCTAAAATCATTCCGACTATTCGATATCGATTTCATAATCGAATATCGAATACGACGAATATCGAAAATATGAATCAGATATAAATGAATTCATATTTGTACGCGATTTATAAAAATGGGAAAAGTCCCATGGTACTCTCGAACTATGTCACATTACACATGGTACCCCAGCTTTTAAGTTTGTTCCTATGGTAACCTTGAGTTTTATAGTTTAGTTCCCGATTTGACCTTACCTAAATTTCTGTCATGACGCCGTTAAATTATGACCAAAATTAATTATAGTTGTTCCCATGGTACCCTTAAGTTTTCATAGTTGTTCTCATGGTACCCTTAAGTTTTTCATAGTTGTTCCCATGGTACCCTGAAAGGAAAGCAACGACTCATTGAAGCAAAGCAACGACTAGTTTATTGAACTAACAGTTACACAAGTGCTTATAAATTCACTTTCTTTTCTATTTTGGCAGAAAAAGAACAAATAATCCATACTCACTCAACCTTTTCACCTCTTTTCTCACTTGTACAAAAAAATGGAAAAAATTGATGTTTCTGGATGATCGATCTTCAAGGTTATGGTGTTGAAGTTTTTCCATTTTTTTGTACAAGTGAATAAGGAGGTGAAAAGGTTGAGTGGGTAAGTGTAGATTGTTTGATCTTCTTCTGCCAAAAAAGAAAGGGGATTGACTTTATAAGCACTTGTGTAACAACTAGTTCAATAAACTAATCGTTGCTTTGCTTAAATGAGTCGTTGCTTTTCTTTCAGGGGTACCATGAGAACAACTATGAAAACCTAAGGGTAACATGGGAACAACTATGAAAACTTAAGGGTACCATGGGAACAACTATGAAAACTTAAGGGTACCATGGGAACAACTATGAAAACTTAATGGTACCATGGGAACAATTATGAAAACTTAAGGGTGCCATGAGAACGCCTCTCTTTTTGAAGAAAAGTAGTTGTTAATTTTGGTCATAATTTAACGGCGTCATGACAGAAATTTGGATAAGGGCAAATCGGGAAGTAAACTATAAAACTCAAGGTTACCATGTGAACAAACTTAAAAGCAGGGGTACCATGTGTAATGTGACATAGTTCGAGGGTACCATGGGAAATTTCCGTATAAAAATTAACGATTTTCGAAAAAATAAAAAAAAGTGGATAGACCACCACGCAAGTCGCGCGCCTGTTAGGCGACTCGCGCGGTGGCCTGGTTGGCCGAGTCCCTTTTTTCGTTTCCTCGCTTTCCTATTTTTTATTGTTTTCAGATCTTACATAAAAAAGCAACTTTCGCGACATATTTCGATAAATACTTTTTTACTTCGGTCAACACGTGTTAATCCATCACGTGTCCTCAAATCTTCTTCGAATCATGCATATTATTTATTTACGTCTTTATTCGATTTATTCAAACGTTACTAACTCGTTTTCTCGTGTTTGTAGCAATTTATTTGTTTTCTATTTTTTTATTAGACTAAAACGACTTCACATGCTAAAATAACTTTGACGTTATTAGTTTAACATGCATTAAACGACTTAGCAACCCATTTATTTATTTTTCTCACATGCTTAGGAAAATAATGTTTGCATATCATTCAACCGTCGAACTAACGTGTGTACATAAAAAACGAACGATATCTTAGTAAAGGCCGCTAAGTGCGGGCGGGGTTGGGTGTTCTTAGTGAACTTCCCAACACGTACCCTCACCCCTTACTCAGAACCATGGTTTCCGGATGTCCGAATCCATTGGCAACGAGAGTCATTCAATACACGATATCCGATAATGTCGGTATCGGTATCATAATGCAAAGGGACGAGCCCAATAAACTCTGACATCGGAAATGGGTCGTATTTTGTATACGGCCCACTACGACATAGAGTAGGCTCGAATGGTTCCGAATAACCACAAAATTCGGTGGCGACTCCTACTTCGATTTAAATTTCAATTTGACCATCTCATATGGAAATTCATTCGCCTCCCCAAACCCACGCGTGGCCGCGTCGGGGTGGACCTATGTCATGTCCACAATTTGGCGACTCCGCTGGGGATCAACTGATGAGTCACTTACCATCGGCATCCTCAGGGTGAGACTCGAAAAGAAATCGTTCGAATAGTAATGTACACGTTTTAGTTCAATGGTTCATGCATAACCCAATTCTTTCCCGGGCCGGTTACTTGTGACCGACGTCCCACTATACCACGCTGCGTTCCTAAATGGGCGCACAAAAGACTTCGATGGCGGAACTCGCATGGGTTTTACGGCAGGTTCTAAGACCAATTTGCCTTAGGAAGACCGTCCTGATTTGCGAGAAAGCTATCGTCGTTGGTATAGACCTTATTCAACCGACCGAGACTTAGACTAAGAGCATACATGGTGTCATTATACTGTTTCCGTGACTACGTGCTACTTGATCCGTGTCTCGTCTTTTCAAAAACCGTCATTTTCAAAAACTTGCATCTTTTTCGAAAATTGTCCAATTTTCAAACCCGGAAAGCTACCAAATATAGGACTTACGATTTTGACTCAAAATAGCCTATTTTCTAGCCGGTATGATGTCCAAACTTTTCAAAAAATTCAAAATCCCGGCCCGATAAACCTTTTTTTCGATTTTCAAAAAAAATCGGACCTTCCAATCCGACTTTGTTCGGGTTTTTCAAATCCGAATCCTCTTTTCAAAGCTTTCTTCTTAGGACTTCCTGTATTTAGCAGTGTTGGGTCTTGTCATAAGTTGTTAGAGTCCATAGTGTCGAAACTCCGTCGATCTTATATCACGGGTTTCCACCCCATCCCAAGTCCGCCTTATTTGTCAAGGCACGGCCCACCTACATAGGACAAACTCCTACAAAGGCAAGCCCAATTACACAATCGAGTCCAAAGTCTGGGGAATAGCTCACACGTAGGTCTTTCTTCACACAGGACTAGGCCCATTTTGCCAAAATCCTAAAGAAAGCCCACCGTCCATGAGTCACCCGTCTAGGAGTCCGTTTTTAGTCTGTTTCCGAGTCTAGTCGTTTCTTCTTCTTGCTCGGGATGCACTCTTCGATCTGGGTCACCAACCTGACGGGCCTCCCAATGTTCGACGGAACTGAAGACCCAATATTACATATCCGGGCTTTCAAGGAATTTATGGCCCTTAAGGGGGTTAGGTCAAACATGTTCAACCATCTGTTTACCTCGTCCCTCAAAAAGCACCCGAGAGCCTGGTTCTATAGGCTCGATTCCAAGAAGTACAAGTCTTGGGATGACGTGGCAACGGAATTCACTCGGAACTACGCCGAAAACACGAAAATCCAAACCACGATGCGCACCCTGGAAGTAATGGCCCAGGAACCAAAGGAAGGGTTTACGAAGTATCTTCAACGCTGGAGGGCTGAAAGCGTCAAACTGGTCGATAAGCCCAGTGAAAAACTTCTAGTTGAAGCCTTTGTCAAGATTCTCCTGCCCACCTACCGGATACATCTCCGGTAAGCCATCATACCTAGCTTCGCGGTCCTAACTGAGATGGGAACGAGAATCGAGGATGATCTAAGGTTGGAAAGCCTCACTAAGGCCTCCACCAAGGGATACCAAGGGGCCAGCTCGTCGACAAGCAAGCCCGCATCCGCCGCTGCTACTCGTAGCATTTTTTATGAGGTAAATCTACTCGATACCCCGTCCAACCAGAATACCACACCCCGGGTATTCACTGACATAGGCACCACCTATGCAAATGCCTTACAAAGGCTCTCATCGAAAGGCCTGATCAACCCGATAGGCCCAACACCTGAGCTTCTAGTCGAGCGTCGCTCCAAGTCCTACGACATCCAAGCCTACTGCCAGTACCATCGGGGCAAGGGACACGATATCGAGAAATGCTGGAAGCTAAAGCATCTTATCCAGGATCTCATCGAAAGTGGGAAGATCCCCTTACCTGGAGGCAAGCCCAGCAACAAGGACAACCCGTTGGCCACTCACGCCATCTTCTCCGGGGAAGTCATGGACTGTTCACATCTCATTTCTCCGTTTGTCCCACAAATAAACGGGATCTGGTGCGACGACGAAGACGACGTCTATCTTACCAAAGGAGAAGCCGTCCCCATCACGCCCGAGGAGATCCAGAAGGTTAAGACCAAGGCCTTAACCAGCATTCATGCCCTCATCGTCGCCGAGCCGCCACCTAGAGTGCAGGTTGTCCCGGAAGAGCCAACTACTGAAAAGGCTCTTGTGAAGCAGCTGAGCAGGACTCGAGTTGACCTCTGATATGGCAACTCCTAGTTAGCTCACAGGAACATCGAGAGGCACTCACTAAGGCCCTCGACCAAGTCAAGATCGACTCTACGGTTACCCCAGCCGAAATGGTAGCCACGGTTCTGCCCCACCTAAAGGGGAAAGCTAAAGAATAAGGCCCACTTATTACCTTCTCCAATGATGATCTGTCATCATTCGGGCCAACCCACAACATGGCCCTCTACATCACGGTAATTTGCCGTGGAAAATATCTGCCCATGACCCTAATCGACGACAGGTCCGCGGTCAACGTCCTCCCCTTGAGGACCGCCAAAGCCCTCGGCATCACCGAGGCCGACTACATTCCTACAGCTCAAACCATTCAGGCTTTCGACGGAAGTCCAAAGTCAGTAGGTGGGGCCGTGAAACTTACTATCATAACGGGCCCAATAGAAAAGGAGCTGGAATTTCAAGTGATTGACGTAACTTCTTCCTTTAACCTTCTTTTAGGAAGACCCTGGATCCACGCGACCAGGGCTGTGTCCTCCACCCTGCATCGGAAAATCAAGCTACCTTTGCACGATACTGTCATCACTCTAGAAGCCACGCCTATGACTGTGGCCAACTACAACACCTCGGGCCGCACCGACCTTTGGGGGTTCGACTTCATAGGGGCCATCGACGAAGAGTACCTTTTTCGACCCTACTTTACGGTTAGCATTGACCGGATGTTGCAAAATCTGGGCTTTCTACCGGGGGCTACATCAAGGCCCGATCTGCCAGCAAGAAAAATCCTCGAAGTTCTGGATAACGAGAGGGTTCAAACCGGTCTGGGTTACACCGTAACCCCAAAAAACATGGGCCGAACCGGAGCCGGCAAAGTCATCTTCGTTACACCGGTGTTCGAGTCCGTCCAAACAGGCCTATACCGGCCCACAACCACGCGCCCTGGGACCCGCCCAGGTTTGCAACTACATACCGGACGACATCTTCGCCCTCGGCCGATCCGAAGATGTTAGAAATGTTGAGCCCGCACTAGGGCTACTTTTTAGAGAGGAACTCGCGGCCCCAACGTCGAAGGAAGAACTCGTCAGTCTCATTCTCCGCAGCCGCACTTTTTATCCATCCAAGCTGATCTTGGATACTGGATCCGGGACAGGGAAGAAAGCCTGGAGGAAGACTGTCAAGTGGACTGACAGTCAACGAAGGACTTTCAAACTGATCACAAGGGAAGAAGAGATGCCAGAATCTGAGTCTGAGTCGGAGTCTGAGTCAGAGTCTGAGATTGAGTCTAGTGAGTCCGGTGCTAGGGTCAGTCCTGTAACTCCCCCTCTCCCTTTAGCTTTTCCTGGTGCTTCGGGGTCTGTCCCGGGCACCCTACCTATCCCGCCACGAACTAGCGATCAGATGGCAGCTCTTTTCGAGCTATTTTCTCAATTTATGAATAATAACAACCGTTCTGCTTACGACTTGTCTCATTTTCAAAATTTCCTTAATTTTTAAAATTTTCTATGCAATGACATTGAGAAACCCGACGAATAGGTATCCTTACCTCCACATCTGATCGAGCATCTAGAGCAAAGGGAATCCCGCAATCCGGTAATCGAAGAAACCGAATCCATCAACGTGGGAACAACCTTAGAGCCTCAGATGCTTAAGATAGGGTTATCTCTAGATCCCGGGGAGAAACAACAGTTCATCAATCTCCTTCAAGAATTCAGAGACGTCTTCGTGTGGTCCTACAAGGACATGCCGGGGATAGACCGCGAAATAGCCGAGCACCATATACCGATCAAGGAAGGGTTCAAGCCGGTTAAGCAGAAACTCTGACGCATGAGGCCTGAATGGTCCCTCAAAATCAAGGAGGAAGTCGACAAACAATTCAAGGCTGGGTTCATACGAGTCTCCGAGTATCCAGATTGGGTTGCAAACATCGTGCCGGTCCCTAAAAAAGACGGTAAGGTACGTGTCTGTGTAGACTTTCGGGATCTTAACAAGGCAAGCCCGAAAGACTATTTCCCATTACCACACATCGATATACTGGTGGATAACACAGCTGATCATGCCCTTCTATCATTCATAGACGGGTATGCCGGGTACAATCAAATAAAAATGGCAGAGGAAGATATGGACAAGACCACCTTCATTACACCTTGGGGTACTTATTGCTATACTGTTATGCCATTTAGTCTCATTAATGCCGGGGCCACCTATCAACGAACCGCCACAACTTTATTACATGACATGATGCATAAAGAAGTGGAAGTTTACGTGGACGATATGATCGTCAAATCTAAAGACAGGGACGGTCACATCACCGCCCTGAGAATATTTTTCACCCGATTACGCAAATACAACATGAGATTAAACCCTCAAAAATGCAGTTCCGGGGTAACCTCTAGCAAATTACTGGGTCATATCGTTAGCCAACGCGGTATCGAAGTCGATCCAGCCAAAATTAAGGCCATCACCGAGATGCAACCTCCTAAGACCAAAAAGGAGATAAGTGGTTTTCTCAGAAAAGTCCAATACATCAGCAGGTTCATTTCAAAGCTAACCATGGTCTATGAACCAATCTTCAAGAAGCTAAAAATAGGGGAACGTGGGACGATAAGTGTCAAGCAGCCTTTGATAGAATCAAAGAAATCTTGTCTTCACCGCCGGTCCTGATGCCACCTCAACCCGGTTTGCCTTTGTCGTTGTACCTAACCACGACAGAGACAGCCATGGGGGCTATGCTAGCTCAAACGGTCAACTCCGAAGAACGGGCTATATACTACATCAGTAAAAAGTTTTTAGAGTACGAGTGTAACTACACCATGCTCGGAAAGACGTGTTTAGCCTTGGTCTGGGCCACTAAGAAGCTCCGACATTACATGCTCAGCTATGAGGTACAAGTACTGTCAAGAATGGATCCGATCAAGTATCTCTTCGAAAAGCCCATTCTGAACGGCAGGATATCGAGATGGACCCTGATGCTGGCAGAATTCAATCTAAAGTTCGTACCGTTGAAAGCCATCAAAGGCCCAATAGTAGCCGAATTTCTCGCCGACAGTCCCATAACCGAAGAAGGACACACCGACACTTGGTCCTTCCCGGATGAAGATATTTTCCATACTGACACCGAGACGTGGGATTTATACTTCGACGGGGCATCCAACTTTCGAGGATTTGGAGTCGGGATACTTCTAATATATATATCTACCTCGGGAAGAAAATCAGTTCGCAGATGCACTTTCAAAACTGGCATCTTTACTAAAAATTCCCGATCATATGACCAGCATGCCGATCTGTGTCGAAAGGCGATCCGGGCCAGCATATATCCACGACATCGAAGATATCGAGCCGTGGTATAAGGCTGTCCAAGCATACTTGACAGCCGGGGAGTATCCACCCGGGGCCGACAATCGAGCCAAAAAGGCCCTACGTAGGCTAGCGACCCAGTTCGTCCGTACCGACGATGGACAACTTTACAAGAAGACACCACAGGGGGCTCTCCTTTTATGTGTCGATAAGGGTAACGCCGAGAAGGTCATAGCCGAAGTACATGACGGCGAGTGTGGTCCTCACATGAACGCCCAGATGCTAGTCCGGAAGATCATGAGACTCGGGTATTACTGGAACAGCATGGAAACCGATTGTCAGCTTTATGTCAAACGTTGCCATAATTGCAAAATTTTTGCTAATGTGCAGCATATGCCACCATCCCTGCTGTATACCATGACGTCACCTTGGCCATTTTCAACTTTGGGAATCGATATAATCGGAAAGATAAACCCCTCAGGAACCGGAGGACACTGCTTTATTTTGGTAGCAATCGACTACTTCACCAAATGGGTCGAAGCAGAATCCTACCGTATTCTCAACGCCAGTCATGTTGCCAAATTTATCCAAAATAAGATAATATGCCGGTATGGGATCCCTCATGAATTCATCAGTGACCACGGGACCCATTTTCAAGCCGAAACGGCAGCCTTGTTAGCCATGTACAAGATTCAAAGGCATACGTCTTCACCCTACCGACCTCAAACCAATGGAGCAGTGGAAGCGGCTAACAAGACAATTGTCACCATACTCAAAAAGATGGCTGACAATTATCGGGACTGGCCCGAGAAGATACCATTTGCCCTTTGGGGATATCGGACCTCGATTCGTACTGCGACCGGGGCAACACCGTATTACCTTACATACGGGATGGAAGCGGTCCAACCTGTTGAGTTAGAGGTGCCATCACTCAGAATCTTGCTCGAAAGTCAAGTACCCGAAGCCGATTGGGTCCGAGCACGATATGACTCGCTAGTCCTTTTAGACGAACGACGATCTCGTGCCCTCAACAATATACAAATATATCAAAACAGGATCCAACGGGCTTTCAATAAAAGGGTGAGGCCCAGGAACATCAAAGAAGGAGATTTGGTTCTCAAGTCCGTTCGAGCTTTATTACCAGTAGACCCAAGGGGAAAGTTCAAACCTAACTGGGCCGGACCATATTTGGTAAAGAAGATTCTATTAGGCGGAGCGGTGATGCTAACAGATCTGGACGGGAATGAGTTTGTCAACCCAACTAACCTGGACCAGCTGAAACGTTATTACCCTTAAGCCCGTTTCTCTCAATGTCATTTGCAAAAGTTTATTAAAAAAAAACATCTTTTCAAAATAAACTTTTAAAGACAAGTCAAGAAGTTAGAATTACTTATTCTACTGTTATGAACATCTTGAACCAATAGTCTTGATGTATTTCGAAATTGCAATTAAGTCTGAACTACGTTTGGTCTGATTCCGCTATTTGTGGATACGTAGGCAGCCCCTCAAAAGGGCCCAACCATTGCAATCGAAAAACAGGAACGGTTTTTAATAAACTTCCTTTATTTATTTCAAAAAAAATCAATAAAAAAAAAACACACACACACACACACACATAAATAGTACTAATATTTACATAATAAAAAAATCTAAGGCATTTTTCCATGACCCTCTCGGATTGGTTTTTGTTTATGCACCTATGGAGGACTCCTTGTGGGGTTCGTTTGTATAGTAGTCCTTGATTCAGGATGTAATGGGTGGCTTGTATTCGTAGGGCTCTTTTGTTCTTGGTGTTAGTGTCGGGTGGGTATGACCCGTGGGTTTTAAAGTCTACGATTGTTTTGTACCAAGGTTTTTCGGGGGTGTCGTCGGTTTCGAGGTTATGGATGTAGGCCGTTTGTTCGCTTCTTTCTACGCAAATAGGCATATAGAAAAGATGATCGGGCATGTTTATCAGTGAAGCTAGTTTGGATAATGCGTCCTCAATAGCGTAACGGTATACCGGAAGCATTACAACGATTGTGCTGGTCAATAGAGAGCAGAAATTGACTCAATAATGGGATATTTGCAATATAAACGTACAGGTGCGATCATACCAGCACTAATTCACCGGATCCCATCAGAACTCCGCAGTTAAGCGTGCTTGGGCGAGATTAGTAGTACTAGTATGGGTGATCTCCTGGGAAGGCCTCGTGTTGCACCCCTTGTACTTTTTTTTATCGGTGTAGATAATTACAGAAGTCAAAATCGTGTATTACAATTTTATGACCTCTAAAAACCGTCATGTAGCGGAAAAGTTATCGATGTTACGAGATTCTAAAAGCGTAACGGTATACCGGAAGCATTACAGCGACTGTGCTGGTCAATAGAGAGCAGAAATTGACTCAATAATAAGATATTTGTAATATAAACGTACAGGTGCGATCATACCAGCACAAATGCACCGGATCGCATCAGAACTCTGCAGTTAAGCGTTCTTGGGCGATAGTAGTAGTACTAGGATGGGTGACCTCTTGAGAAGGCCTCGTGTTGCACCCCTTTTACTTTTTTTTATCGCTGTAGATAATTACAGAAGTTCAGATCGTATGTTATAATTTTATGACCTCTAAAAACCATCATGTCGCGGAAAAGTTATCCATGTTACAAGATTCTGTTAGCGTAACGGTAAACTGAAAACATTACAACAATTGTGCTGGTCAATAGAGAGCAGAAGTTGACTCAATAAAAAAGATATTTGGAATATAAACGTACGGGTGCAATTATGCCAGCACTAATGCACCGGATCCCATCTGAACTCTGCAGTTAAGCGGGCTTGGGCGAGATTAGTACTTGGATGGGTGACTTCCTGGGAAAGCCTCGTGTTGCACCCCTTTTACTTTCTTTTATCGCTGCAGATAATTACAGAAGTTAAAATCGTCTATTATAATTTGATATCCTCTAAAAACCGTCGATGTTACGAGATTCTAATAGCGTAACGGTATACCAGATGCATTAAAACGACTGTGTTTTGTCAATAGGGAGCAAAAATTGACTCAATAAAGAGATATTTGCAATATAAACATATGGGTACGATCATACCAGCACTAATGCACCGGATCCCATCAAAACTCCGTAGTTAAGCTTGCTTGGGCGAGAGCAGTACTAGGATAGGTGACCTCCTGAGAAGGCCTCGTGTTGCACCCCTTTTACTTTTTTTTTTATCGCTGTAGATAAGGACGAAGCCAGAGGCTCCCTTGCTTGCTTCAGAAGTTAAAATCGTGTATTATAATTTGATGCCCTCGAAAAACGGTCATGTAGCGGAAATGTTATCGATGTTACGAGATTCTGAAAGCGTAACGGTATACCGGAAGCATTACAACGACGGTGTTGGTCAATAGAGAGAAGAAATTGACTCAACAAAGAGATATTTGAAATATAAACGTACAGGTGCGATCATACCAGCACTAATGCACCAGATCCCATCAGAACTCCGCGGTTAAGCGTGCTTGGGCGAGAGTAGTACTAGGATGGGTTACCTCCTGAGAAGGCCTCATGTTGCACCCCTTTTACTTCTTTTTTTTATCGCTGCAGATGGTTACAAAAGTTAAAATTGTGTAGTATAATTTGATATCCTTTAAAAACCGTCATGTAGCAGAAAAGTTATTGATGTTACAATATTCTAATAGCGTAACGGTATACCGGAACCATTAAAACAACTGTGCTGGTCAATAGTGAGCAAAAATTGTCTTAATAAAGAGATATTTGCAATATGAACGTACGGGTGCGATCATACCAGCACTAATGCACCAGATCCCATCAGAACTCTGCAGTTAAGCATGCATGGGCGAGAGTAGTACTAGGATGGGTGACCTTCTGGGAAGACCTTGTATTACACCCCTTTTACTTTTTTTTATCGCTGTAGCTAATTACAGAAGTTAAAATCGTGTATTATAATTTTATGACCTCTAAAAACTGTCATATACCGGAAAAGTTATCGATGTTACAAGATTCTGATAGCGTAACGGTAAACCGGAAGCATTACAATGACTGTGCTGGTCAATAGAGAGCAGAATATGACTCAATACAGAGATATTTTGAATATAAACGTACGGGTGCAATCATACCACCACTAATGCACCGGATCACATCAGAACTCCGTAGTTAAGCTTGCTTGGGTGAGAGTAGTACTAGGATGGGTGACCTCCTAGGAAGGCCTCGTGTTGCACCCATTTTACTTTTTTTTTATCGCTGTAGATAATTACAGAAGTTTAAATCGTGTATTATAATTTGATATCCTCTCAAAACCGTCATGTTGCGGAAAAGATATCGATGTTACGAGATTCTAATAGCGTAACGGTATACCGAAAGCATTACAACGACTGTGCTGGTTAATAGAGTGCAGAAATTGACTCAATAATGAGTTATTTGTAATATAAACGTACAGGTGTGATCATACAAGCACTAATGCAGCGGATCCCATCAGAACTCCGAAGTTAAGCGTGCTTGCGCGAGAGTAGTACTAGGATGGGTGACCTTCTGAGAAGACCTCGTGTTCCACCCCTTTTACTTTTTTTTTTATCGCTGTAGATAATTACAGAAGTTAAATCGTGTATTATAATTTAATATTCCCTGAAAACCGTCATGTAGCGGAAAAGTTATTGATGTTTCGAGATTCTGATAGCGTGACGGTATACCGGAAGACTTACAACGACTGTGCCGGTCAATAGAGAGAAGAAATTGACTCAATAAAGAGATATTTGGAATTTAAATGTACGGGTGCGATCATACCAGCACTAATGCACCGGATCCCATCAGAACTCCGCAGTGAAGCGTGCTTGGGCGAGAGTAGTACTAGGATGGGTAACCTCCAAGGAAAGCCTCGTGTTGCACCCCTTTTACTTTTTTTTTATCGCTGCAGTTATTCACACAAGTTAAAATCGTGTCTTATAATTTAATAATCTCTGAAAACCGTCATGTAGCGGAAAAGTTATCGATGTTTCAAGATTCTGATAGCGTGACGGTATACCGGAAGCATTACAAGGACTGTGTCGGTCAATAGACAGCATAAATTGACTCAATAAAGAGATATTTGCAATATAAACAGCGGGTACGAGCATACCGGCACTAATGCACCGGATCCCATCAGAACTCCGTAGTGAAGCTTGCTTGGGCGAGAGTAGTACTAGGATAGGTGACCTCCTGGGAAGGCCTCGTGTTGCACCCCTTTTACTTTTTTTTATCGCTGTAGATAATTACAGAAGTTAAAATCGTGTATTATAATTTGATATCCTCTAAAAACCGTCATGTAGCGGAAAAGTTATCGATGTTACGAGATTTTGATAGCGTAACGGTATACCGGAAGCATTACGGCGACGGTGTTGGACAATAGAGAGAAGAAATTGACTCAACAAAGAGATATTTGCAATATAAACGTACAGGTGCGATCATACCAGCACTAATGCACCAGATCCCTACAGAACTCCGCAGTTTAGCGTGCTTGGGCGAGAGTAGTACTAGGATGGGTGACCTCCTGGGAAGGCCTTTTGTTGCACCCCTTTTACTTCTTTATTTTTTTTTATCGCTGTAGTTATTTACAGAAGTTAAAATCGTGTATTATAATTTAACAACCTCTGAAAACCGTCATGTAGCGGAAAAGTTATCGATGTTTCGAGATTCTGATAGCGTAACGGTATACCGGAAGCATTACAACGACTGTGTCGGTCAAAAGAGAGCAGAAATTGACTCAATAAAGAGATATTTGCAATTTAAATGTATGGGTGCGATCATACCAGCACTAATGCACCGGATCCCATCAGAACTCCGCAGTTAAGCGTGCTTGGACGAGAGTAGTACTAGGAAGGGTGACCTCCTTGGAAGGCCTCGTGTTGCACCCCTTTTACTTTTTTTTTTATCGCTGCAGTTATTTGCAGAAGTTAAAATCATGTATTATAATTTAATATTCTCTGAAAACCGTCATGTAGCGGAAAAGTAATTGACGTTTAAAGATTCTGATAGCGTGACGGTATACCGGAAGCATTACAACGACTGTGCTGGTCAATAGAGAGCAGAATTGACTCAATAAGGATATATTTGCTATTTAAATGTACGAGTGCAATCATAACAACACTAATGCACCGGATCCCATCAGAACTCCGCAGTTAACCGTGCTTGGGCGAAAGTGGTACTAGGATGGGTGACCTCCTGGGAAGTCCTCCTGTTGCACCCCTTTTACTTTTTTTTTTATAGCTGAAGTTATTTACAGAAGTTAAAATCGTGTCTTATAATTTAATAACCTCTGAAAACCGTCATGTAGCGGAAAAGTTATCTATGTTTCGAGATTCTGATAGCGTGACGGTATACCGGAAGCATTACAACGACTGTGTCGGTCAATAGACAGCATAAATTGACTCAATAAAGAGATATTTGCAATATAAACATACGGGTACGATCATACCAGCACTAATGCACCGGATCCCATCAGAACTCCGTAGTGAAGCTTTCTTGGGCGAGAGTAGTACTAGGATAGGTGACCTCCTGGGAAGGCCTCGTGTTGCACCCCTTTTACTTTTTTTTATCGCTGTAGATAATTACAGAAGTTAAAATCGTGTATTATAATTTGATATCCTCTAAAAACCGTCATGTAGCGGAAAAGTTATCGATGTTTCGAGATTCTGATAGCGTAACGGTATACCGGAAGCATTACAACGACTGTGTCGGTCAAAAGAGAGCAGAAATTGACTCAATAAAGAGATATTTGCAATTTAAATGTATGGGTGCGATCATACTAGCACTAATGCACCGGATCCCATCAGAACTCCGCAGTTAAGCGTGCTTGGACGAGAGTAGTACTAGGAAGGGTGACCTCCTTGGAAGGCCTCGTGTTGCACCCCTTTTACTTTTTTTTTTATCGCTGCAGTTATTTGCAGAAGTTAAAATCATGTATTATAATTTAATATTCTCTGAAAACCGTCATGTAGCGGAAAAGTAATTGACGTTTAAAGATTCTGATAGCGTGACGGTATACCGGAAGCATTACAACGACTGTGCTGGTCAATAGAGAGCAGAAATTGACTCAATAAGGATATATTTGCTATTTAAATGTACGAGTGCAATCATAACAACACTAATGCACCGGATCCCATCAGAACTCCGCAGTTAAGCGTGCTTGGGCGAAAGTGGTACTAGGATGGGTGACCTCCTGGGAAGTCCTCCTGTTGCATCCCTTTTACTTTTTTTTTTATCGCTGAAGTTATTTACAGAAGTTAAATTCGTGTCTTATAATTTAATAACCTCTGAAAACCGTCATGTAGCGGAAAAGTTATCTATGTTTCGAGATTCTGATAGCGTGACGGTATACCGGAAGCATTACAACGACTGTGTCGGTCAATAGACAGCATAAATTGACTCATTAAAGAGATATTTGCAATATAAACATACGGGTACGATCATACCAGCACTAATGCACCAGATCCCATCAGAACTCCGTAGTGAAGCTTTCTAGGGCGAGAGTAGTACTAGGATAGGTGACCTCCTGGGAAGGCCTCGTGTTGCACCCCTTTTACTTTTTTTTATCGCTGTAGATAATTACAGAAGTTAAAATCGTGTATTATAATTTGATATCCTCTAAAAACCGTCATGTAGCGGAAAAGTTATCGATGTTTCGAGATTCTGATAGCGTAACGGTATACCGGAAGCATTACAACGACTGTGTCGGTCAAAAGAGAGCAGAAATTGACTCAATAAAGAGATATTTGCAATTTAAATGTATGGGTGCGATCATACCAGCACTAATGCACCGGATCCCAATAGAACTCCGCAGTTAAGCGTGCTTGGGCGAGAGTAGTACTAGGATGGGTGACCTCGTGGGAAGGCCTTGTGTTGCACCCCTTTTACTTCTTAAATATTTTTTTTATCGCTGCAGTTATTTACAGAAGTTAAAATCGTGTATTATAATTTAATAACCTCTGAAAACCGTCATGTAGCGAAAAAAGTTATCGATGTTTCGAGATTCTGATAGCGTAACGGTATACCGGAAGCATTACAACGACTGTGTCGGTCAATAGACAGCATAAACTGACTCAATAAAGAGATATTTGCAATATAAACATACGGGTACGATCATACTAGCACTAATGCACCGGATCCCATCAGAACTCCGTAGTGAAGCTTGCTTGGGCGAGAGTAGTACTAGGATAGGTGACCTCCTGGGAAGGCCTCGTGTTGCACCCCTTTTACTTTTTTTTATCGCTGTAGATAATTACAGAAGTTAAAATCGTGTATTATAATTTGATATCCTCTAAAAACCGTCATGTAGCGGAAAAGTTATCGATGTTACAAGATTCTGATAGCGTATCGGTAAACCGGAAGCATTACAATGACTTTGCTGGTCAATAGAGAGCAGAATATGACTCAATACAGAGATATTTTCAATATAAACGTACGCGTGCAATCATAGCAGCACTGATGCACCGGATCACATCAGAACTCCGTAGTTAAGCTTGCTTGGGTGAGAGTAGTACTAGGATGGGTGACCTCCTAGGAAGGCCTCGTGTTGCACCCATTTTACTTTTTTTTTATCGCTGTAGATAATTACAGAAGTTTAAATCGTGTATTATAATTTGATATCCTCTCAAAATCGTCATGTAGCGGAAAAGATATCGATGTTACGAGATTCTAATAGCGTAACGGTATACCGAAAGCATTACAACGACTGTGCTGGTTAATAGAGAGCAGAAATTGACTCAATAATGAGATATTTGTAATATAAACGTACAGGTGTGATCATACAAGCACTAATGCACCAGATCCCATCAGAACTCCGAAGTTAAGCGTGCTTGCGCAAGAGTAGTACTAGGATGGGTGACCTTCTGAGAAGACCTCGTGTTCCACCCCTTTTACTTTTTTTATCGCTTTAGATAATTACAGAAGTTAAATCGTGTATTATAATTTAATTTTCTCTGAAAACCGTCATGTAGCGGAAAAGTTATTGATGTTTCGAGATTCTGATAGCGTGACGGTATACCGAAAGCATTACAACGACTGTGCCGGTCAATAGAGAGAAGAAATTGACTCAATAAAGAGATATTTGGAATTTAAATGTACCGGTGCGATCATACCAGCACTAATGCACCGGATCCCATCAGAACTCCGCAGTGAAGCGTGCTTGGGCGAGAGTAGTACTAGGATGGGTAACCTTCTGGGAAAGCCTCGTGTTGCACCCCTTTTACTTTTTTTTTTATCGCTGCAGTTATTTACAGAAGTTAAAATAGAGTCTTATAATTTAATAACCTCTGAAAACCGTCATGTAGCGGAAAAGTAATCGATGTTTTGAGATTCTGATAGCGTGACGGTTTACCGGAAGCATTACAACGACTGTGTCGGTCAATAGACAGCATAAATTGACTCAATAAAGAGATATTTGCAATATAAACAACGGGTACGAGCATACCGGCACTAATGCACCGGATCCCATCAGAACTCCGTAGTGAAGCTTGCTTGGGCGAGAGTAGTACTAGGATAGGTGACCTCCTGGGAAGGCCTCGTGTTGCACCCCTTTTACTTTTTTTTATCGCTGTAGATAATTACAGAAGTTAAAATCGTGTATTATAATTTGATATCCTCTAAAAACCGTCATGTAGCGGAAAAGTTATCGATGTTACGAGATTTTGATAGCGTAACGGTATACCGGAACCATTACAGCGACGGTGTTGGACAATAGAGAGAAGAAATTGACTCAACAAAGAGATATTTGCAATATAAACGTACGGGTGCGATCATACCAGCACCAATGCACCAGATCCCTACAGAACTCCGCAGTTAAGCGTGCTTGGGCGAGAGTAGTACTAGGATGGGTAACCTTCTGGGAAAGCCTCGTGTTGCACCCCTTTTACTTTTTTTTTTATCGCTGCAGTTATTTACAGAAGTTAAAATCGTGTATTATAATTTAATAACCTCTGAAAACCGTCATGTAGCGGAAAAGTTATCGATGTTTCGAGATTCTGATAGCGTGACGGTATACCGGAAGCATTACAACGACTGTGCCGGTCAATAGAGAGCAGAAATTGACACAATAAAGAGATATTTGCTATTTAAATGTACGGGTGCGATCATACCAGCACTAATGCACCGGATCCCATCAGAACTCCGCAGTTAAGCGTGCATGGACGAGAGTAGTACTAGGAAGGGTGACCTCCTGGGAAGGCCTCGTGTTGCAACCCTTTTACTTCTTTTTTTATCGCTGCAGTTCTTTGCAGAAGTTAAATCGTGTATTATAATTTATTATTCTCTGAAAACCGTTATGTAGCGGAAAAGTAATTGACGTTTCAAGATTCTGATAGCGTGACGGTATACCGGAAGCATTAAAACGACTGTCATGGTCAATAGAGAGCAGAAATTGACTCAATAAGGATATATTTGCTATTTAAATGTACTAGTGCAATCATAACAACACTAATGCACCGGATCCCATCAGAACTCCGCAGTTAAGCGTGCTTGGGCGAAAGTGGTACTAGGATGGGTGACCTCCTGGGAAGGCCTCCTGTTGCACCCCTTTTACTTTTTTTTTTTTATCGCTGCTGTTATTTACAGAAGTTAAACTCGTGTCTTATAATTTAATAACCTCTGAAAACCGTAATGTAGCGGAAAAGTTATCGATGTTTCGAGATTCTGATAGCGTGACGGTATACCGGAAGCATTACAACGACTGTGTCGGTCAATAGACAGCATAAATTGACTCAATAAAGAGATATTAGCAATATAAACATACGGGTACGATCATACCAGCACTAATGCACCGGATCCCATCAGAACTCCGTAGTGAAGCTTGCTTGGGCGAGAGTAGTACTAGGATAGGTGACCTCCTGGGAAGGCCTCGTGTTGCACCCCTTTTACTTTTTTTTTATCGCTGCAATTATTTGCAGAAGTTAAAATCGTGTATTATAATTTAATATTCTCTGAAAACCGTCATGTAGCGGAAAAGTTATCGATGTTTCGAGATTCTGATAGCGTGACGGTATACCGGAAGCATTACAACGACTGTGCCGGTCAATAGAGAGCAGAAATTGACTCAATAAAGAGATATTTGCTATTTAAATATACGGGTGCGATCATACCAGTACTAATGCACCGGATCCCATCCGAACTCCGTAGTGAAGCTTGCTTGGGCGAGAGTAGTACTAGGATAGGTGACCTCCTGGGAAGGCCTCGTGTTGCACCCCTTTTACTTTTTTTTATCGCTGTAGATAATTACATAAGTTAAAATCGTGTATTATAATTTTATATCCTCTAAAAACCGTCATGTAGCGGAAAAGTTATCGATGTTACGAGATTTTGATAGCGTAACGGTATACCGGAAGCATTACAACGACGGTGTTGGACAATAGAGAGAAGAAATTGACACAATAAAGAGATATTTGCAATATAAACGTACAGGTGCGATCATACCAGCACTAATGCACCAGATCCCAATAGAACTCCGAAGTTAAGCGTGCTTGGGCGAGAGTAGTACTAGGATGGGTGACCTCGTGGGAAGGCCTTGTGTTGCACCCCTTTTACTTCTTAAATATTTTTTTTATCGCTGCAGTTATTTACAGAAGTTAAAATCGTGTATTATAATTTAATAACCTCTGAAAACCGTCATGTAGCGGAAAAGTTATCGATGTTTCGAGATTCTGATAGCGTAACGGTATACCGGAAGCATTACAATGACTGTGTCGGTCAATAGAGAGCAGAAATTGACTCAATAAAGATATATTTGCCATTTAAATGTACGGGTGCGATCATACCAACACTAATGCACCCGATCCCATCAGAACTCCGCAGTTAAGCGTGCTTGGACGAGAGTAGTAATAGGAAGGGTGACCTCCTGGGAAGGCCTCGTGTTGCACCCCTTTTAATTTTTTTTTAATCGCTGCAGTTATTTACGGAAGTTGAAATCGTGTCTTATAATTTAATAACCTCTGAAAACCGTCATGTAGCGGAAAAGTTATCTATGTTTCGAGATTCTGATAGCGTGACGGTATACCGGAAGCATTACAACGACTGTGTCGGTCAATAGACAGCATAAATTGACTCAATAAAGAGATATTTGCAATATAAACATACTGATACGATCATACCAGCACTAATGCACCGGATCCCATCAGAACTCCGTAGTGAAGCTTGCTTGGGCGAGAGTAGTACTAGGATAGGTGACCTCCTGGGAAGGCCTCGTGTTGCACCCCTTTTACTTTTTTTTATCGCTGTAGATAGTTACAGAAGTTAAAATCGTGTATTATAATTTGATATCCTCTAAAAACCGTCATGTAGCGGAAAAGTTATCGATGTTACGAGATTTTGATAGCGTAACGGTATACCGGAAGCATTACAACGACGGTGTTGGACAATAGAGAGAAGAAATTGACTCAATAAAGAGATATTTGCAATATAAACGTACAGGTGCGATCATACCAGCACTAATGCACCAGATCCCAATAGAACTCCGCAGTTAAGCGTGCTTGGGCGAGAGTAGTACTAGGATGGGTGACCTCGTGGGAAGGCCTTGTGTTGCACCCCTTTTACTTCTTAAATATTTTTTTTATCGCTGCAGTTATTTACAGAAGTTAAAATCGTGTATTATAATTTAATAACCTCTGAAAACCGTCATGTAGCGGAAAAGTTATCGATGTTTCGAGATTCTGATAGCGTAACGGTATACCGGAAGCATTACAATGACTGTGTCGGTCAATAGAGAGCAGAAATTGACTCAATAAAGATATATTTGCCATTTAAATGTACGGGTGCGATCATACCAGCACTAATGCACCCGATCCCATCAGAACTCCGCAGTTAAGCGTGTTTGGACGAGAGTAGTAATAGGAAGGGTGACCTCCTGGGAAGGCCTCGTGTTGCACCCCTTTTAATTTTTTTTTAATCGCTGCAGTTATTTACGGAAGTTGAAATCGTGTCTTATAATTTAATAACCTCTGAAAACCGTCATGTAGCGGAAAAGTTATCTATGTTTCGAGATTCTGATAGCGTGACGGTATACCGGAAGCATTACAACGACTGTGTCGGTCAATAGACAGCATAAATTGACTCAATAAAGAGATATTTGCAATATAAACATACTGATACGATCATACCAGCACTAATGCACCGGATCCCATCAGAACTCCGTAGTGAAGCTTGCTTGGGCGAGAGTAGTACTAGGATAGGTGACCTCCTGGGAAGGCCTCGTGTTGCACCCCTTTTACTTTTTTTTATCGCTGTAGATAGTTACAGAAGTTAAAATCGTGTATTATAATTTGATATCCTCTAAAAACCGTCATGTAGCGGAAAAGTTATCGATGTTACGAGATTTTGATAGCGTAACGGTATACCGGAAGCATTACAACGACGGTGTTGGACAATAGAGAGAAGAAATTGACTCAATAAAGAGATATTTGCAATATAAACGTACAGGTGCGATCATACCAGCACTAATGCACCAGATCCCAATAGAACTCCGCAGTTAAGCGTGCTTGGGCGAGAGTAGTACTAGGATGGGTGACCTCGTGGGAAGGCCTTGTGTTGCACCCCTTTTACTTCTTAAATATTTTTTTTATCGCTGCAGTTATTTACAGAAGTTAAAATCGTGTATTATAATTTAATAACCTCTGAAAACCGTCATGTAGCGGAAAAGTTATCGATGTTTCGAGATTCTGATAGCGTAACGGTATACCGGAAGCATTACAATGACTGTGTCGGTCAATAGAGAGCAGAAATTGACTCAATAAAGAGATATTTGCCATTTAAATGTACGGGTGCGATCATACCAGCACTAATGCACCCGATCCCATCAGAACTCCGCAGTTAAGCGTGCTTGGACGAGAGTAGTACTAGGAAGGGTGACCTCCTGGGAAGGCCTCGTGTTGCACCCCTTTTAATTTTTTTTTAATCGCTGCAGTTATTTACGGAAGTTAAAATCGTGTCTTATAATTTAATAACCTCTGAAAACCGTCATGTAGCGGAAAAGTTATCTATGTTTCGAGATTCTGATAGCGTGACGGTATACCGGAAGCATTACAACGACTGTGTCGGTCAATAGACAGCATAAATTGACTCAATAAAGAGATATTTGCAATATAAACATACTGATACGATCATACCAGCAATAATGCACCGGATCCCATCAGAACTCCGTAGTGAAGCTTGCTTGGGCGAGAGTAGTACTAGGATAGGTGACCTCCTGGGAAGGCCTCGTGTTGCACCCCTTTTACTTTTTTTTATCGCTGTAGATAGTTACAGAAGTTAAAATCGTGTATTATAATTTGATATCCTCTAAAAACCGTCATGTAGCGGAAAAGTTATCGATGTTACGAGATTTTGATAGCGTAACGGTATACCGGAAGCATTACAACGACGGTGTTGGACAATAGAGAGAAGAAATTGACTCAATAAAGAGATATTTGCAATATAAACGTACAGGTGCGATCATACCAGCACTAATGCACCAGATCCCAATAGAACTCCGCAGTTAAGCGTGCTTGGGCGAGAGTAGTACTAGGATGGGTGACCTCGTGGGATGGCCTTGTGTTGCACTCCTTTTACTTCTAAATTTTTTTTTTTATCGCTGCAGTTATTTAAAGAAGTTAAAATCGTGTATTATAATTTAATAACCTCTGAAAACCGTCATGTAGCGGAAAATTTATCGATGTTTCGAGATTCTGATAACGTAACGGTATACCGGAAGCATTACAACGACTGTGTCGGTCAATAGAGAGCAGAAATTGACTCAATAAAAAGATATTTGCCATTTAAATGTACGGGTGCGATCATACCAGCACTAATGCACCCGATCCCATCAGAACTCCGCAGTTAAGCGTGCTTGGACGAGGGTAGTACTAGGAAGGGTGACCTCCTGTGAAGGCCTCGTGTTGCACCCCTTTTACTTTTTTTTATCGCTGCAGTTATTTACAGAAGTTAAAATCTTGTCTTATAATTTAATAACCTCTGAAAACCGTCATGTAGCGGAAAAGTTATCTATGTTTCGAGATTCTGATAGCGTGACGGTATACCGGAAGCATTACAACGACTGTGTCGGTCAATAGAGAGCAGAAATTGACTCAATAAAGAGATATTTGCAATATAAACATACGGGTACGATCATAGCAGCACTAATGCACCGGATCCCATCAGAACTCCGTAGTGAAGCTTGCTTGGGCGAGAATAGTACTAGGATAGGTGACCTTCTGGGAAGGCCTCGTGTTGCACCCCTTTTACTTTTTTTTATCGCTGTAGATAATTACAGAAGTTAAAATCGTGTATTATAATTTGATATCCTCTAAAAACCTTCATGTAGCGGAAAAGTTATCCATGTTACGAGATTTTGATAGCGTAACGGTATACCGGAAGCATTACAACGACGGTGTTGGACAATAGAGAGAAGAAATTGACTCAATAAAGAGATATTTGCAATATAAACGTACAGGTGCGATCATACCAGCACTAATGCACCAGATCCCAACAGAACTCCGCAGTTAAGCGTGCTTGGGCGAGAGTAGTACTAGGATGGGTGACCTCCTGGGAAAGCCTTGTGTTGCACCCCTTTTACTTTTTTTTATCGCTGCAGTTATTTGCAGAAGTTAAAATCGTGTATTAAAATTTAATATTCTCTGAAAACCATCATGTAGCGGAAAATTTATCGATGTTTCGAGATTCTAATAGCGTAACGGTATACCGGAAGCATTACAACGACTGTGCCGGTCAACAGAGAGCAGAAATTGACTCAATAAAGAGATATTTGCTATTTAAATGTACGGGTGCGATCATTCCAGCACTAAAGCACCGGATCCCATCAGAACTCCGCAGTTAAACGTGCTTGGGCGAGAGTAGTACTAGGATGGGTGACCTCCTGGGAAGGCCTCGTGTTGCAACCCTTTTACTTTTTTTTTTATCGCTGCAGTTCTTTGCAGAAGTTAAAATCGTGTATTATAATTTATTATCCACTGAAAGCCGTCATGTAGCGGAAAAGTAATTGATGTTTCGAGATTCTGATAGCGTGACGGTATACCGGAAGCATTACAACGACTGTGCTGGTCAATAGAGAGCATAAATTGACTCAATAAGGATATATTTGCTATTTAAATGTACGAGTGCAATCATAACAACACTAATGCACCGGATCCCATCAGAACTCCGCAGTTTAGCGTGCTTGGGCGAAAGTAGTACTAGGATGGGTGACCTTCTGGGAAGGCCTCCTGTTGCACCTCTTTTATTTTTTTTTTTTTTTTTTTTATCGCTGCAGTTACTTACAGAAGTTAAAATCGTGTCTTATAATTTAATAACCTCTGAAAACCGTCATGTAGCGGAAAAGTTATCGATGTTTCGAGATTCTGATAGCGTGACGGTATACGGGAAGCATTACAACGACTGTGTCGGTCAATAGACAGCATAAATTGGCTCAATAAAGAGATATTTGCAATATAAACATACAGGTACGATCATACCAGCACTAATGCACCGGATCCCATCAGAACTCCGTAGTGAAGCTTGCTTGGGCGAGAGTAGTACTAGGATAGGTGACCTCCTGGGAAGGCCTCGTGTTGCACCCCTTTTACTTTTTTTTATCGCTCTAGATAATTACAGAAGTTAAAATCGTGTATTATAATTTGATATCCTCTAAAAACCGTCATGTAGCGGAAAAGTTATCCATGTTACGAGATTTTGATAGCGTAACGGTATACCGGAAGCATTACAACGACGGTGTTGGACAATAGAGAGAAGAAATTGACTCAATAAAGAGATATTTGCAATATAAACGTACAGGTGCGATCATACCAGCACTAATGCACCAGATCCCAACAGAACTCCGCAGTTAAGCGTGCTTGGGCGAGAGTAGTACTAGGATGGGTGACCTCCTGGGAAAGCCTTGTGTTGCACCCCTTTTACTTCTTAAATATTTTTTTTATCGCTGCAGTTATTTACAGTAGTTAAAATCGTGTATTATAATTTAATAACCTCTGAAAACCGTCATGTAGCGGAAAAGTTATCGATGTTTCGAGATTCTGATAGCGTAACGGTATACCGGAAGCATTATAACGACTGTGTCGGTCAATAGAGAGCAGAAATTGAGTCAATAAAGAGATATTTGCAATTTAAATGTACGGGTGCGATCATACCAGCACTAATGCACCCGATCCCATCAGAACTCCGCAGTTAAGCGTGCTTGGACGAGAGTAGTACTAGGAAGGGTGACCTCCTGGAAAGGCCTCGTGTTGCACCCCTTTTACTTTTTTTTATCGCTGCAGTTATTTGCAGAAGTTAAAATCGTGTATTAAAATTTAATATTCTCTGAAAACCATCATGTAGCGGAAAATTTATCGATGTTTCGAGATTCTGATAGCGTGACGGTATACCGGAAGCATTACAACGACTGTGCCGGTCAATAGAGAGCAGAAATTGACTCAATAAAGAGATATTTGCAATATAAACATACGGGTACGATCATACCAGCACTAATGCACCGGATCCCATCAGAACTCCGTAGTGAAGCTTGCTTGGGCGAGAGTAGTACTAGGATAGGTGACCTTCTGGGAAGCCCTCGTGTTGCACCCCTTTTACTTTTTTTTATCGCTGTAGATAATTACAGAAGTTAAAATCGTGTATTATAATTTGATATCCTCTAAAAACCTTCATGTAGCGGAAAAGTTATCCATGTTACGAGATTTTGATAGCGTAACGGTATACCGGAAGCATTACAACGACGGTGTTGGACAATAGAGAGAAGAAATTGACTCAATAAAGAGATATTTGCAATATAAACGTACAGGTGCGATCATACCAGCACTAATGCACCAGATCCCAACAGAACTCCGCAGTTAAGCGTGCTTGGGCGAGAGTAGTACTAGGATGGGTGACCTCCTGGGAAAGCCTTGTGTTGCACCCCTTTTACTTTTTTTTATCGCTGCAGTTATTTGCAGAAGTTAAAATCGTGTATTAAAATTTAATATTCTCTGAAAACCATCATGTAGCGGAAAATTTATCGATGTTTCGAGATTCTAATAGCGTGACGGTATACCGGAAGCATTACAACGACTGTGCCGGTCAATAGAGAGCAGAAATTGACTCAATAAAGAGATATTTGCTATTTAAATGTACGGGTGCGATCATTCCAGCACTAAAGCACCGGATCCCATCAGAACTCCGCAGTTAAACGTGCTTGGGCGAGAGTAGTACTAGGATGGGTGACCTCCTGGGAAGGCCTCGTGTTGCAACCCTTTAACTTTTTTTTTTATCGCTGCAGTTCTTTGCAGAAGTTAAAATCGTGTATTATAATTTATTATCCACTGAAAGCCGTCATGTAGCGGAAAAGTAATTGATGTTTCGAGATTCTGATAGCGTGACGGTATACCGGAAGCATTACAACGACTGTGCTGGTCAATAGAGAGCATAAATTGACTCAATAAGGATATATTTGCTATTTAAATGTACGAGTGCAATCATAACAACACTAATGCACCGGATCCCATCAGAACTCCGCAGTTTAGCGTGCTTGGGCGAAAGTGGTACTAGGATGGGTGACCTTCTGGGAAGGCCTCCTGTTGCACCTCTTTTATTTTTTTTTATTTTTTTTTTATCGCTGCAGTTACTTACAGAAGTTAAAATCGTGTCTTATAATTTAATAACCTCTGAAAACCGTCATGTAGCGGAAAAGTTATCGATGTTTCGAGATTCTGATAGCGTGACGGTATACCGGAAGCATTACAACGACTGTGCCGGTCAATAGAGAGCAGAAATTGACTCAATAAAGAGATATTTGCAATATAAACATACGGGTACGATCATACCAGCACTAATGCACCGGATCCCATCAGAACTCCGTAGTGAAGCTTGCTTGGGCGAGAGTAGTACTAGGATAGGTGACCTTCTGGGAAGGCCTCGTGTTGCACCCCTTTTACTTTTTTTTATCGCTGTAGATAATTACAGAAGTTAAAATCGTGTATTATAATTTGATATCCTCTAAAAACCTTCATGTAGCGGAAAAGTTATCCATGTTACGAGATTTTGATAGCGTAACGGTATACCGGAAGCATTACAACGACGGTGTTGGACAATAGAGAGAAGAAATTGACTCAATAAAGAGATATTTACAATATAAACGTACAGGTGCGATCATACCAGCACTAATGCACCAGATCCCAACAGAACTCCGCAGTTAAGCGTGCTTGGGCGAGAGTAGTACTAGGATGGGTGACCTCCTGGGAAAGCCTTGTGTTGCACCCCTTTTACTTTTTTTTATCGCTGCACTTATTTGCAGAAGTTAAAATCGTGTATTAAAATTTAATATTCTCTGAAAACCATCATGTAGCGGAAAATTTATCGATGTTTCGAGATTCTAATAGCGTGACGGTATACCGGAAGCATTACAACGACTGTGCCGGTCAATAGAGAGCAGAAATTGACTCAATAAAAAGATATTTGCCATTTAAATGTACGGGTGCGATCATACCAGCACTAATGCACCCGATCCCATCAGAACTCCGCAGTTAAGCGTGCTTGGACGAGGGTAGTACTAGGAAGGGTGACCTCCTGTGAAGGCCTCGTGTTGCACCCCTTTTACTTTTTTTTATCGCTGCAGTTATTTACAGAAGTTAAAATCTTGTCTTATAATTTAATAACCTCTGAAAACCGTCATGTAGCGGAAAAGTTATCTATGTTTCGAGATTCTGATAGCGTGACGGTATACCGGAAGCATTACAACGACTGTGTCGGTCAATAGAGAGCAGAAATTGACTCAATAAAGAGATATTTGCAATATAAACATACGGGTACGATCATAGCAGCACTAATGCACCGGATCCCATCAGAACTCCGTAGTAAAGCTTGCTTGGGCGAGAATAGTACTAGGATAGGTGACCTTCTGGGAAGGCCTCGTGTTGCACCCCTTTTACTTTTTTTTATCGCTGTAGATAATTACAGAAGTTAAAATCGTGTATTATAATTTGATATCCTCTAAAAACCTTCATGTAGCGGAAAAGTTATCCATGTTACGAGATTTTGATAGCGTAACGGTATACCGGAAGCATTACAACGACGGTGTTGGACAATAGAGAGAAGAAATTGACTCAATAAAGAGATATTTGCAATATAAACGTACAGGTGCGATCATACCAGCACTAATGCACCAGATCCCAACAGAACTCCGCAGTTAAGCGTGCTTGGGCGAGAGTAGTACTAGGATGGGTGACCTCCTGGGAAAGCCTTGTGTTGCACCCCTTTTACTTTTTTTTATCGCTGCAGTTATTTGCAGAAGTTAAAATCGTGTATTAAAATTTAATATTCTCTGAAAACCATCATGTAGCGGAAAATTTATCGATGTTTCGAGATTCTAATAGCGTAACGGTATACCGGAAGCATTACAACGACTGTGCCGGTCAACAGAGAGCAGAAATTGACTCAATAAAGAGATATTTGCTATTTAAATGTACGGGTGCGATCATTCCAGCACTAAAGCACCGGATCCCATCAGAACTCCGCAGTTAAACGTGCTTGGGCGAGAGTAGTACTAGGATGGGTGACCTCCTGGGAAGGCCTCGTGTTGCAACCCTTTTACTTTTTTTTTTTATCGCTGCAGTTCTTTGCAGAAGTTAAAATCGTGTATTATAATTTATTATCCACTGAAAGCCGTCATGTAGCGGAAAAGTAATTGATGTTTCGAGATTCTGATAGCGTGACGGTATACCGGAAGCATTACAACGACTGTGCTGGTCAATAGAGAGCATAAATTGACTCAATAAGGATATATTTGCTATTTAAATGTACGAGTGCAATCATAACAACACTAATGCACCGGATCCCATCAGAACTCCGCAGTTTAGCGTGCTTGGGCGAAAGTGGTACTAGGATGGGTGACCTTCTGGGAAGGCCTCCTGTTGCACCTCTTTTATTTTTTTTTATTTTTTTTTTATCGCTGCAGTTACTTACAGAAGTTAAAATCGTGTCTTATAATTTAATAACCTCTGAAAACCGTCATGTAGCGGAAAAGTTATCGATGTTTCGAGATTCTGATAGCGTGACGGTATACGGGAAGCATTACAACGACTGTGTCGGTCAATAGACAGCATAAATTGGCTCAATAAAGAGATATTTGCAATATAAACATACAGGTACGATCATACCAGCACTAATGCACCGGATCCCATCAGAACTCCGTAGTGAAGCTTGCTTGGGCGAGAGTAGTACTAGGATAGGTGACCTCCTGGGAAGGCCTCGTGTTGCACCCCTTTTACTTTTTTTTATCGCTCTAGATAATTACAGAAGTTAAAATCGTGTATTATAATTTGATATCCTCTAAAAACCGTCATGTAGCGGAAAAGTTATCCATGTTACGAGATTTTGATAGCGTAACGGTATACCGGAAGCATTACAACGACGGTGTTGGACAATAGAGAGAAGAAATTGACTCAATAAAGAGATATTTGCAATATAAACGTACAGGTGCGATCATACCAGCACTAATGCACCAGATCCCAACAGAACTCCGCAGTTAAGCGTGCTTGGGCGAGAGTAGTACTAGGATGGGTGACCTCCTGGGAAAGCCTTGTGTTGCACCCCTTTTACTTCTTAAATATTTTTTTTATCGCTGCAGTTATTTACAGTAGTTAAAATCGTGTATTATAATTTAATAACCTCTGAAAACCGTCATGTAGCGGAAAAGTTATCGATGTTTCGAGATTCTGATAGCGTAACGGTATACCGGAAGCATTATAACGACTGTGTCGGTCAATAGAGAGCAGAAATTGAGTCAATAAAGAGATATTTGCAATTTAAATGTACGGGTGCGATCATACCAGCACTAATGCACCCGATCCCATCAGAACTCCGCAGTTAAGCGTGCTTGGACGAGAGTAGTACTAGGAAGGGTGACCTCCTGGAAAGGCCTCGTGTTGCACCCCTTTTACTTTTTTTTATCGCTGCAGTTATTTGCAGAAGTTAAAATCGTGTATTAAAATTTAATATTCTCTGAAAACCATCATGTAGCGGAAAATTTATCGATGTTTCGAGATTCTGATAGCGTGACGGTATACCGGAAGCATTACAACGACTGTGCCGGTCAATAGAGAGCAGAAATTGACTCAATAAAGAGATATTTGCAATATAAACATACGGGTACGATCATACCAGCACTAATGCACCGGATCCCATCAGAACTCCGTAGTGAAGCTTGCTTGGGCGAGAGTAGTACTAGGATAGGTGACCTTCTGGGAAGCCCTCGTGTTGCACCCCTTTTACTTTTTTTTATCGCTGTAGATAATTACAGAAGTTAAAATCGTGTATTATAATTTGATATCCTCTAAAAACCTTCATGTAGCGGAAAAGTTATCCATGTTACGAGATTTTGATAGCGTAACGGTATACCGGAAGCATTACAACGACGGTGTTGGACAATAGAGAGAAGAAATTGACTCAATAAAGAGATATTTGCAATATAAACGTACAGGTGCGATCATACCAGCACTAATGCACCAGATCCCAACAGAACTCCGCAGTTAAGCGTGCTTGGGCGAGAGTAGTACTAGGATGGGTGACCTCCTGGGAAAGCCTTGTGTTGCACCCCTTTTACTTTTTTTTATCGCTGCAGTTATTTGCAGAAGTTAAAATCGTGTATTAAAATTTAATATTCTCTGAAAACCATCATGTAGCGGAAAATTTATCGATGTTTCGAGATTCTAATAGCGTGACGGTATACCGGAAGCATTACAACGACTGTGCCGGTCAATAGAGAGCAGAAATTGACTCAATAAAGAGATATTTGCTATTTAAATGTACGGGTGCGATCATTCCAGCACTAAAGCACCGGATCCCATCAGAACTCCGCAGTTAAACGTGCTTGGGCGAGAGTAGTACTAGGATGGGTGACCTCCTGGGAAGGCCTCGTGTTGCAACCCTTTAACTTTTTTTTTTATCGCTGCAGTTCTTTGCAGAAGTTAAAATCGTGTATTATAATTTATTATCCACTGAAAGCCGTCATGTAGCGGAAAAGTAATTGATGTTTCGAGATTCTGATAGCGTGACGGTATACCGGAAGCATTACAACGACTGTGCTGGTCAATAGAGAGCATAAATTGACTCAATAAGGATATATTTGCTATTTAAATGTACGAGTGCAATCATAACAACACTAATGCACCGGATCCCATCAGAACTCCGCAGTTTAGCGTGCTTGGGCGAAAGTGGTACTAGGATGGGTGACCTTCTGGGAAGGCCTCCTGTTGCACCTCTTTTATTTTTTTTTATTTTTTTTTTATCGCTGCAGTTACTTACAGAAGTTAAAATCGTGTCTTATAATTTAATAACCTCTGAAAACCGTCATGTAGCGGAAAAGTTATCGATGTTTCGAGATTCTGATAGCGTGACGGTATACCGGAAGCATTACAACGACTGTGCCGGTCAATAGAGAGCAGAAATTGACTCAATAAAGAGATATTTGCAATATAAACATACGGGTACGATCATACCAGCACTAATGCACCGGATCCCATCAGAACTCCGTAGTGAAGCTTGCTTGGGCGAGAGTAGTACTAGGATAGGTGACCTTCTGGGAAGGCCTCGTGTTGCACCCCTTTTACTTTTTTTTATCGCTGTAGATAATTACAGAAGTTAAAATCGTGTATTATAATTTGATATCCTCTAAAAACCTTCATGTAGCGGAAAAGTTATCCATGTTACGAGATTTTGATAGCGTAACGGTATACCGGAAGCATTACAACGACGGTGTTGGACAATAGAGAGAAGAAATTGACTCAATAAAGAGATATTTACAATATAAACGTACAGGTGCGATCATACCAGCACTAATGCACCAGATCCCAACAGAACTCCGCAGTTAAGCGTGCTTGGGCGAGAGTAGTACTAGGATGGGTGACCTCCTGGGAAAGCCTTGTGTTGCACCCCTTTTACTTTTTTTTATCGCTGCACTTATTTGCAGAAGTTAAAATCGTGTATTAAAATTTAATATTCTCTGAAAACCATCATGTAGCGGAAAATTTATCGATGTTTCGAGATTCTAATAGCGTGACGGTATACCGGAAGCATTACAACGACTGTGCCGGTCAATAGAGAGCAGAAATTGACTCAATAAACAGATATTTGCTATTTAAATGTACGGGTGCGATCATTCCAGCACTAAAGCACCGGATCCCATCAGAACTCCGCAGTTAAACGTGCTTGGGCGAGAGTAGTACTAGGATGGGTGACCTCCTGGGAAGGCCTCGTGTTGCAACCCTTTTACTTTTTTTTTTATCGCTGCAGTTCTTTGCAGAAGTTAAAATCGTGTATTATAATTTATTATCCACTGAAAGCCGTCATGTAGCGGAAAAGTAATTGATGTTTCGAGATTCTGATAGCGTGACGGTATACCGGAAGCATTACAACGACTGTGCTGGTCAATAGAGAGCATAAATTGACTCAATAAGGATATATTTGCTATTTAAATGTACGAGTGCAATCATAACAACACTAATGCACCGGATCCCATCAGAACTCCGCAGTTTAGCGTGCTTGGGCGAAAGTAGTACTAGGATGGGTGACCTTCTGGGAAGGCCTCCTGTTGCACCTCTTTTATTTTTTTTTATTTTTTTTTTATCGCTGCAGTTACTTACAGAAGTTAAAATCGTGTCTTATAATTTAATAACCTCTGAAAACCGTCATGTAGCGGAAAAGTTATCGATGTTTCGAGATTCTGATAGCGTGACGGTATACGGGAAGCATTACAACGACTGTGTCGGTCAATAGACAGCATAAATTGGCTCAATAAAGAGATATTTGCAATATAAACATACAGGTACGATCATACCAGCACTAATGCACCGGATCCCATCAGAACTCCGTAGTGAAGCTTGCTTGGGCGAGAGTAGTACTAGGATAGGTGACCTCCTGGGAAGGCCTCGTGTTGCACCCCTTTTAATTTTTTTTTATCGCTCTAGATAATTACAGAAGTTAAAATCGTGTATTATAATTTGATATCCTCTAAAAACCGTCATGTAGCGGAAAAGTTATCCATGTTACGAGATTTTGATAGCGTAACGGTATACCGGAAGCATTACAACGACGGTGTTGGACAATAGAGAGAAGAAATTGACTCAATAAAGAGATATTTGCAATATAAACGTACAGGTGCGATCATACCAGCACTAATGCACCAGATCCCAACAGAACTCCGCAGTTAAGCGTGCTTGGGCGAGAGTAGTACTAGGATGGGTGACCTCCTGGGAAAGCCTTGTGTTGCACCCCTTTTACTTCTTAAATATTTTTTTATCGCTGCAGTTATTCACAGAAGTTAAAATCGTGTATTATAATTTAATAACCTCTGAAAACCGTCATGTAGCGGAAAAGTTATCGATGTTTCGAGATTCTGATAGCGTAACGGTATACCGGAAGCATTATAACGACTGTGTCGGTCAATAGAGAGCAGAAATTGAGTCAATAAAGAGATATTTGCAATTTAAATGTACGGGTGCGATCATACCAGCACTAATGCACCCGATCCCATCAGAACTCCGCAGTTAAGCGTGCTTGGACGAGAGTAGTACTAGGAAGGGTGACCTCCTGGGAAGGCCTCGTGTTGCACCCCTTTTACTTTTTTTTATCGCTGCAGTTATTTGCAGAAGTTAAAATCGTGTATTAAAAATTAATATTCTCTGAAAACCATCATGTAGCGGAAAATTTATCGATGTTTCGAGATTCTGATAGCGTGACGGTATACCGGAAGCATTACAACGACTGTGCCGGTCAATAGAGAGCAGAAATTGACTCAATAAAGAGATATTTGCTATTTAAATGTACGGGTGCGATCATTCCAGCACTAAAGCACCGGATCCCATCAGAACTCCGCAGTTAAACGTGCTTGGGCGAGAGTAGTACTAGGATGGGTGACCTCCTGGGAAGGCCTCGTGTTGCAACCCTTTTACTTTTTTTTATCGCTGCAGTTCTTTGCAGAAGTTAAAATCGTGTATTATAATTTATTATCCACTGAAAACCGTCATGTAGCGGAAAAGTAATTGATGTTTCGAGATTCTGATAGCGTGACGGTATACCGGAAGCATTACAACGACTGTGCTGGTCAATAGAGAGCAGAAATTGACTCAATAAGGATATATTTGCTATTTAAATGTACGAGTGCAATCATAACAACACTAATGCACCGGATCCCATCAGAACTCCGCAGTTTAGCGTGCTTGGGCGAAAGTGGTACTAGGATGGGTGACCTTCTGGGAAGGCCTCCTGTTGCACCCCTTTTATTTTTTTTAATTTTTTTTTATCGCTGCAGTTACTTACAGAAGTTAAAATCGTGTATTATAATTTAATAACCTCTGAAAACCGTCATGTAGCGGAAAATTTATCGATGTTTCGAGATTCTGATAGCGTAACGGTATACCGGAAGCATTATAACGACTGTGTCGGTCAATAGAGAGCAGAAATTGAGTCAATAAAGAGATATTTGCAATTTAAATGTACGGGTGCGATCATACCAGCACTAATGCACCCGATCCCATCAGAACTCCGCAGTTAAGCGTGCTTGGACGAGAGTAGTACTAGGAAGGGTGACCTCCTGGGAAGGCCTCGTGTTGCACCCCTTTTACTTTTTTTTATCGCTGCAGTTATTTGCAGAAGTTAAAATCGTGTATTAAAATTTAATATTCTCTGAAAACCATCATGTAGCGGAAAATTTATCGATGTTTCGAGATTCTGATAGCGTGACGGTATACCGGAAGCATTACAACGACTGTGCCGGTCAATAGAGAGCAGAAATTGACTCAATAAAGAGATATTTGCTATTTAAATGTACGGGTGCGATCATTCCAGCACTAAAGCACCGGATCCCATCAGAACTCCGCAGTTAAACGTGCTTGGGCGAGAGTAGTACTAGGATGGGTGACCTCCTGGGAAGGCCTCGTGTTGCAACCCTTTTACTTTTTTTTTATCGCTGCAGTTCTTTGCAGAAGTTAAAATCGTGTATTATAATTTATTATCCACTGAAAACCGTCATGTGGCGGAAAAGTAATTGATGTTTCGAGATTCTGATAGCGTGACGGTATACCGGAAGCATTACAACGACTGTGCTGGTCAATAGAGAGCAGAAATTGACTCAATAAGGATATATTTGCTATTTAAATGTACGAGTGCAATCATAACAACACTAATGCACCGGATCCCATCAGAACTCCGCAGTTTAGCGTGCTTGGGCGAAAGTGGTACTAGGATGGGTGACCTTCTGGGAAGGCCTCCTGTTGCACCCCTTTTATTTTTTTTATTTTTTTTTATCGCTGCAGTTACTTACAGAAGTTAAAATCGCGTCTTATAATTTAATAACCTCTGAAAACCGTCATGTAGCGGAAAAGTTATCGATGTTTCGAGATTCTGATAGCGTGACGGTATACGGGAAGCATTACAACGACTGTGTCGGTCAATAGACAGCATAAATTGGCTCAATAAAGAGATATTTGCAATATAAACATACAGGTACGATCATACCAGCACTAATGCACCGGATCCCATCAGAACTCCGTAGTGAAGCTTGCTTGGGCGAGAGTAGTACTAGGATAGGTGACCTCCTGGGAAGGCCTCGTGTTGCACCCCTTTTACTTTTTTTTATCGCTCTAGATAATTACAGAAGTTAAAATCGTGTATTATAATTTGATATCCTCTAAAAACCGTCATGTAGCGGAAAAGTTATCGATGTTACGTGATTTTGATAGCGTAACGGTATACCGGAAGCATTACAACGACGGTGTTGGACAATAGAGAGAAGAAATTGACTCAATAAAGAGATATTTGCAATATAAACGTACAGGTGTGATCATACCAGCACTAATGCACTAGATCCCAACAGAACTCCGCAGTTAAGCGTGCTTGGGCGAGAGTAGTACTAGGATGGGTGACCTCCTGGGAAGGCCTTGTGTTGCACCCCTTTTACTTCTTAAAATTTTTTTTTTATCGCTGCAGTTATTTACAGAAGTTAATATCATGTATTATAATTTAATAACCTCTGAAAACCGTCATGTAGCGGAAAAGTTATCGATGTTTCGAGATTCTGATAGCGTAACGGTATACCGGAAGCATTACAACGACTGTGTCGGTCAATAGAGAGCAGAAATTGACTCAATAAAGAGATATTTGCAATATAAACATACGGGTACGATCATACCAGCACTAATGCACCGGATTCCATCAGAACTCCGTAGTGAAGCTTGCTTGGGCGAGAGTAGTACTAGGATAGGTGACCTTCTGGGAAGGCCTCGTGTTGCACCCCTTTTACTTTTTTTTATCGCTGTAGATAATTACAGAAGTTAAAATCGTGTATTATAATTTGATATCCTCTAAAAACCGTCATGTAACGGAAAAGTTATCCATGTTACGAGATTTTGATAGCGTAACGGTATACCGGAAGCATTACAACGACGGTGTTGGACAATAGAGAGAAGAAATTGACTCAATAAAGAGATATTTGCAATATAAACGTACAGGTGCGATCATACCAGCACTAATGCACCAGATCCCAACAGAACTCCGCAGTTAAGCGTGCTTGGGCGAGAGTAGTACTAGGATGGGTGACCTCCTGGGAAAGCCTTGTGTTGCACCCCTTTTACTTCTTAAATATTTTTTTATCGCTGCAGTTATTCACAGAAGTTAAAATCGTGTATTATAATTTAATAACCTCTGAAAACCGTCATGTAGCGGAAAAGTTATCGATGTTTCGAGATTCTGATAGCGTAACGGTATACCGGAAGCATTATAACGACTGTGTCGGTCAATAGAGAGCAGAAATTGAGTCAATAAAGAGATATTTGCAATTTAAATGTACGGGTGCGATCATACCAGCACTAATGCACCCGATCCCATCAGAACTCCGCAGTTAAGCGTGCTTGGGCGAGAGTAGTACTAGGATGGGTGACCTCGTGGGAAAGCCTTGTGTTGCACCCCTTTTACTTCTTAATTTTTTTTTTTATCGCTACAGTTATTTACAGAAGTTAAAATCGTGTATTATAATTTAATAACCTCTGAAAACCGTCATGTAGCGGAAAAGTTATCGATGTTTCGAGATTCTGATAGCGTAACGGTATACCGGAAGCATTATAACGACTGTGTCGGTCAATAGAGAGCAGAAATTGAGTCAATAAAGAGATATTTGCAATTTAAATGTACGGGTGCGATCATACCAGCACTAATGCACCCGATCCCATCAGAACTCCGCAGTTAAGCGTGCTTGGACGAGAGTAGTGCTAGGAAGGGTGACCTCCTGGGAAGGCCTCGTGTTGCACCCCTTTTACTTTTTTTTATCGCTGCAGTTATTTGCAGAAGTTAAAATCGTGTATTAAAATTTAATATTCTCTGAAAACCATCATGTAGCGGAAAATTTATCGATGTTTCGAGATTCTAATAGCGTGACGGTATACCGGAAGCATTACAACGACTGTGCCGGTCAATAGAGAGCAGAAATTGACTCAATAAAGAGATATTTGCTATTTAAATGTACGGGTGCGATCATTCCAGCACTAAAGCACCGGATCCCATCAGAACTCCGCAGTTAAACGTGCTTGGGCGAGAGTAGTACTAGGATGGGTGACCTCTTGGGAAGGCCTCGTGTTGCAACCCTTTTACTTTTTTTTTATCGCTGCAGTTCTTTGCAGAAGTTAAAATCGTGTATTATAATTTATTATCCACTGAAAACCGTCATGTAGCGGAAAAGTAATTGATGTTTCGAGATGCTGATAGCGTGACGGTATACCGGAAGCATTACAACGACTGTGCTGGTCAATAGAGAGCAGAAATTGACTCAATAAGGATATATTTGCTATTTAAATGTACGAGTGCAATCATAACAACACTAATGCACCGGATCCCATCAGAACTCCGCAGTTTAGCGTGCTTGGGCGAAAGTGGTACTAGGATGGGTGACCTTCTGGGAAGGCCTCCTGTTGCACCCCTTTTATTTTTTTTATTTTTTTTTTATCGCTGCAGTTACTTACAGAAGTTAAAATCGCGTCTTATAATTTAATAACCTCTGAAAACCGTCATGTAGCGGAAAAGTTATCGATGTTTCGAGATTCTGATAGCGTGACGGTATACGGGAAGCATTACAACGACTGTGTCGGTCAATAGACAGCATAAATTGGCTCAATAAAGAGATATTTGCAATATAAACATACAGGTACGATCATACCAGCACTAATGCACCGGATCCCATCAGAACTCCGTAGTGAAGCTTGCTTGGGCGAGAGTAGTACTAGGATAGGTGACCTCCTGGGAAGGCCTCGTGTTGCACCCCTTTTACTTTTTTTTATCGCTCTAGATAATTACAGAAGTTAAAATCGTGTATTATAATTTGATATCCTCTAAAAACCGTCATGTAGCGGAAAAGTTATCCATGTTACGAGATTTTGATAGTGTAACGGTATACCGGAAGCATTACAACGACGGTGTTGGACAATAGAGAGAAGAAATTGACTCAATAAAGAGATATTTGCAATATAAACGTACAGGTGCGATCATACCAGCACTAATGCACCAGATCCCAACAGAACTCCGCAGTTAAGCGTGCTTGGGCGAGAGTAGTACTAGGATGGGTGACCTCCTGGGAAAGCCTTGTGTTGCACCCCTTTTACTTCTTAAATTTTTTTTTTATCGCTACAGTTATTTACAGAAGTTAAAATCGTGTATTATAATTTAATAACCTCTGAAAACCGTCATGTAGCGGAAAAGTTATCGATGTTTCGAGATTCTGATAGCGTAACGGTATACCGGAAGCATTATAACGACTGTGTCGGTCAATAGAGAGCAGAAATTGAGTCAATAAAGAGATATTTGCAATTTAAATGTACGGGTGCGATCATACCAGCACTAATGCACCCGATCCCATCAGAACTCCGCAGTTAAGCGTGCTTGGACGAGAGTAGTACTAGGAAGGGTGACCTCCTGGGAAGGCCTCGTGTTGCACCCCTTTTACTTTTTTTTATCGCTGCAGTTATTTGCAGAAGTTAAAATCGTGTATTAAAATTTAATATTCTCTGAAAACCATCATGTAGCAGAAAATTTATCGATGTTTCGAAATTCTAATAGCGTGACGGTATACCGGAAGCATTACAACGACTGTGCCGGTCAATAGAGAGCAGAAATTGACTCAATAAAGAGATATTTGCTATTTAAATGTACGGGTGCGATCATTCCAGCACTAAAGCACCGGATCCCATCAGAACTCCGCAGTTAAACGTGCTTGGGCGAGAGTAGTACTAGGATGGGTGACCTCCTAGGAAGGCCTCGTGTTGCAACCCTTTTACTTTTTTTTTTATCGCTGCAGTTCTTTGCAGAAGTTAAAATCGTGTATTATAATTTATTATCCACTGAAAACCGTCATGTAGCGGAAAAGTAATTGATGTTTCGAGATTCTGATAGCGTGACGGTATACCGGAAGCATTACAACGACTGTGCTGGTCAATAGAGAGCAGAAATTGACTCAATAAGGATATATTTGCTATTTAAATGTATGAGTGCAATCATAACAACACTAATGCACCGGATCCCATCAGAACTCCGCAGTTTAGCGTGCTTGGGCGAAAGTGGTACTAGGATGGGTGACCTTCTGGGAAGGCCTCCTGTTGCACCCCTTTTATTTTTTTAATTTTTTTTTTATCGCTGCAGTTACTTACAGAAGTTAAAATCGTGTCTTATAATTTAATAACCTCTGAAAACCGTCATGTAGCGGAAAAGTTATCGATGTTTCGAGATTCTGATAGCGTGACGGTATACGGGAAGCATTACAACGACTGTGTCGGTCAATAGACAGCATAAATTGGCTCAATAAAGAGATATTTGCAATATAAACATACAGGTACGATCATACCAGCACTAATGCACCGGATCCCATCAGAACTCCGTAGTGAAGCTTGCTTGGGCGAGAGTAGTACTAGGATAGGTGACCTCCGGGGAAGGCCTCGTGTTGCACCCTTTTTACTTTTTTTTATCGCTCTAGATAATTACAGAAGTTAAAATCGTGTATTATAATTTGATATCCTCTAAAAACCGTCATGTAGCAGAAAAGTTATCCATGTTACGAGATTTTGATAGCGTAACGGTATACCGGAAGCATTACAACGACGGTGTTGGACAATAGAGAGAAGAAATTGACTCAATAAAGAGATATTTGCAATATAAACGTACAGGTGCGATCATACCAGCACTAATGCACCAGATCCCAACAAAACTCCGCAGTTAAGCGTGCTTGGGCGAGAGTAGTACTAGGATGGGTGACCTCCTGGGAAAGCCTTGTGTTGCACCCCTTTTACTTCTTAAATTTTTTTTTTATCGCTGCAGTTATTTACAGAAGTTAAAATCGTGTATTATAATTTAATAACCTCTGAAAACCGTCATGTAGCGGAAAAGTTATCGATGTTTCGAGATTCTGATAGCGTAACGGTATACCGGAAGCATTATAACGACTGTGTCGGTCAATAGAGAGCAGAAATTGACTCAATAAAGAGATATTCGCAATTTAAATGTACGGGTGCGATCATACCAGCACTAATGCACCCGATCCCATCAGAACTCCGCAGTTAAGCGTGCTTGGACGAGAGTAGTACTAGGAAGGGTGACCTCCTGGGAAGGCCTCGTGTTGCACCCCTTTTACTTTTTTTTTATCGCTGCAGTTATTTGCAGAAGTTAAAATCGTGTATTAAAATTTAATATTCTCTGAAAACCATCATGTAGCGGAAAATTTATCGATGTTTCGAGATTCTGATAGCGTGACGGTATACCGGAAGCATTACAACGACTGTGCCAGTCAATAGAAAGCAGAAATTGACTCAATGAAGAGATATTTGCTATTTAAATGTACGGGTGCGATCATTCCAGCACTAAAGCACCGGATCCCATCAGAACTCCGCAGTTAAACGTGCTTGGGCGAGAGTAGTACTAGGATGGGTGACCTCCTGGGAAGGCCTCGTGTTGCAACCCTTTTACTTTTTTTTTTATCGCTGCAGTTCTTTGCAGAAGTTAAAATCGTGTATTATAATTTATTATCCACTGAAAACCGTCATGTAGCGGAAAAGTAATTGATGTTTCGAGATTCTGATAGCGTGACGGTATACCGGAAGCATTACAACGACTGTGCTGGTCAATAGAGAGCAGAAATTGACTCAATAAGGATATATTTGCTATTTAAATGTACGAGTGCAATCATAACAACACTAATGCACCGGATCCCATCAGAACTCGCAGTTTAGCGTGCTTGGGCGACAGTGGTACTAGGATGGGTGACCTTCTGGGAAGGCCTCCTGTTGCACCCCTTTTATTTTTTTTATTTTTTTTTATCGCTGCAGTTACTTACAGAAGTTAAAATCGTGTCTTATAATTTAATAACCTCTGAAAACCGTCATGTAGCGGAAAAGTTATCGATGTTTCGAGATTCTGATAGCGTGACGGTATACGGGAAGCATTACAACGACTGTGTCGGTCAATAGACAGCATAAATTGGCTCAATAAAGAGATATTTGCAATATAAACATACAGGTACGATCATACCAGCACTAATGCACCGGATCCCATCAGAACTCCGTAGTGAAGCTTGCTTGGGCGAGAGTAGTACTAGGATAGGTGACCTCCTGGGAAGGCCTCGTGTTGCACCCCTTTTACTTTTTTTTATCGCTCTAGATAATTACAGAAGTTAAAATCGTGTATTATAATTTGATATCCTCTAAAAACCGTCATGTAGCAGAAAAGTTATCCATGTTACGAGATTTTGATAGCGTAACGGTATACCGGAAGCATTACAACGACGGTGTTGGACAATAGAGAGAAGAAATTGACTCAATAAAGAGATATTTGCAATATAAACGTACAGGTGCGATCATACCAGCACTAATGCACCAGATCCCAACAGAACTCCGCAGTTAAGCGTGCTTGGGCGAGAGTAGTACTAGGATGGGTGACCTCCTGGGAAAGCCTTGTGTTGCACCCCTTTTACTTCTTAAATTTTTTTTTTATCGCTGCAGTTATTTACAGAAGTTAAAATCGTGTATTATAATTTAATAACCTCTGAAAACCGTCATGTAGCGGAAAAGTTATCGATGTTTCAAGATTCTGATAGCGTAACGGTATACCGGAAGCATTATAACGACTGTGTCGGTCAATAGAGAGCAGAAATTGACTCAATAAAGAGATATTCGCAATTTAAATGTACGGGTGCGATCATACCAGCACTAATGCACCCGATCCCATCAGAACTCCGCAGTTAAGCGTGCTTGGACGAGAGTAGTACTAGGAAGGGTGACCTCCTGGGAAGGCCTCGTGTTGCACCCCTTTTACTTTTTTTTATCGCTGCAGTTATTTGCAGAAGTTAAAATCGTGTATTAAAATTTAATATTCTCTGAAAACCATCATGTAGCGGAAAATTTATCGATGTTTCGAGATTCTGATAGCGTGACGGTATACCGGAAGCATTACAACGACTGTGCCAGTCAATAGAGAGCAGAAATTGACTCAATGAAGAGATATTTGCTATTTAAATGTACGGGTGCGATCATTCCAGCACTAAAGCACCGGATCCCATCAGAACTCCGCAGTTAAACGTGCTTGGACGAGAGTAGTACTAGGATGGGTGACCTCCTGGGAAGGCCTCGTGTTGCAACCCTTTTACTTTTTTTTTATCGCTGCAGTTCTTTGCAGAAGTTAAAATCGTGTATTATAATTTATTATCCACTGAAAACCGTCATGTAGCGGAAAAGTAATAGATGTTTCGAGATTCTGATAGCGTGACGGTATACCGGAAGCATTACAACGACTGTGCTGGTCAATAGAGAGCAGAAATTGACTCAATAAGGATATATTTGCTATTTAAATGTACGAGTGCAATCATAACAACACTAATGCACCGGATCCCATCAGAACTCGCAGTTTAGCGTGCTTGGGCGACAGTGGTACTAGGATGGGTGACCTTCTAGGAAGGCCTCCTGTTGCACCCCTTTTATTTTTTTTATTTTTTTTTTATCGCTGCAGTTACTTACAGAAGTTAAAATCGTGTCTTATAATTTAATAACCTCTGAAAACCGTCATGTAGCGGAAAAGTTATCGATGTTTCGAGATTCTGATAGCGTGACGGTATACGGGAAGCATTACAACGACTGTGTCGGTCAATAGACAGCATAAATTGGCTCAATAAAGAGATATTTGCAATATAAACATACAGGTACGATCATACCAGCACTAATGCACCGGATCCCATCAGAACTCCGTAGTGAAGCTTGCTTGGGCGAGAGTAGTACTAGGATAGGTGACCTCCTGGGAAGGCCTCGTGTTGCACCCCTTTTACTTTTTTTTATCGCTCTAGATAATTACAGAAGTTAAAATCGTGTATTATAATTTGATATCCTCTAAAAACCGTCATGTAGCGGAAAAGTTATCGATGTTACGTGATTTTGATAGCGTAACGGTATACCGGAAGCATTACAACGACGGTGTTGGACAATAGAGAGAAGAAATTGACTCAATAAAGAGATATTTGCAATATAAACGTACAGGTGCGATCATACCAGCACTAATGCACCAGATCCCAACAGAACTACGCAGTTAAGCGTGCTTGGGCGAGAGTAGTACTAGGATGGGTGACCTTCTGGGAAAGCCTTGTGTTGCACCCCTTTTACTTCTTAATTTTTTTTTTTATCGCTGCAGTTATTTACAGAAGTTAAAATCGTGTATTATAATTTAATAACCTCTGAAAACCGTCATGTAGCGGAAAAGTTATCGTTGTTTCGAGATTCTGATAGCGTAACGGTATACCGGAAGCATTATAACAACTGTGTCGGTCAATAGAGAGCAGAAATTGACTCAATAAAGAGATATATGCAATTTAAATGTACGGGTGCGATCATACCAGCACTAATGCACCCGATCCCATCAAAACTCCGCAGTTAAGCGTGCTTGGACGAGAGTAGTACTAGGAAGGGTGACCTCTTGGGAAGGCCTCGTGTTGCACCCCTTTTACTTTTTTTTTATCGCTGCAGTTATTTGCAGAAGTTAAAATCGTGTATTAAAATTTAATATTCTCTGAAAACCATCATGTAGCGGAAAATTTATCGATGTTTCGAGATTCTGATAGCGTGACGGTATACCGGAAGCATTACAACGACTGTGCCGGTCAATAGAGAGCAGAAATTGACTCAATAAAGAGATATTTGCTATTTAAATGTACGGGTGCGATCATTCCAGCACTAAAGCACCGGATCCCATCAGAACTCCGCAGTTAAACGTGCTTGGACGAGAGTAGTACTAGGATGGGTGACCTCCTGGGAAGGCCTCGTGTTGCAACCCTTTTACTTTTTTTTTATCGCTGCAGTTCTTTGCAGAAGTTAAAATCGTGTATTATAATTTATTATCCACTGACAACCGTCATGTAGCGGAAAAGTAATTGATGTTTCGAGATTCTGATAGCGTGACGGTATACCGGAAGCATTACAACGACTGTGCTGGTCAATAGAGAGCAGAAATTGACTCAATAAGGATATATTTGCTATTTAAATGTACGAGTGCAATCATAACAACACTAATGCACCGGATCCCATCAGAACTCCGCAGTTTAGCGTGCTTGGGCGAAAGTGGTACTATGATGGGTGACCTTCTGGGAAGGCCTCCTGTTGCACCCCTTTTATTTTTTTTATTTTTTTTTATCGCTGCAGTTACTTACAGAAGTTAAAATCGTGTCTTATAATTTAATAACCTCTGAAAACCGTCATGTAGCGGAAAAGTTATCGATGTTTCGAGATTCTGATAGCGTGACGGTATACGGGAAGCATTACAACGACTGTGTCGGTCAATAGACAGCATAAATTGGCTCAATAAAGAGATATTTGCAATATAAACATACAGGTACGATCATACCAGCACTAATGCACCGGATCCCATCAGAACTCCGTAGTGAAGCTTGCTTGGGCGAGAGTACTACTAGGATAGATGACCTCCTGGGAAGGCCTCGTGTTGCACCCCTTTTACTTTTTTTTATCGCTCTAGATAATTACAGAAGTTAAAATCGTGTATTATAATTTGATATCCTCTAAAAACCGTCATGTAGCGGAAAAGTTATCGATGTTACGTGATTTTGATAGCGTAACGGTATACCGGAAGCATTACAACGACGGTGTTGGACAATAGAGAGAAGAAATTGACTCAATAAAGAGATATTTGCAATATAAACGTACAGGTGCGATCATACCAGCACTAATGCACCAGATCCCAACAGAACTCCGCAGTTAAGCGTGCTTGGGCGAGAGTAGTACTAGGATGGGTGACCTCCTGGGAAAGCCTTGTGTTGCACCCCTTTTACTTCTTAAATTTTTTTTTTATCGCTGCAGTTATTTACAGAAGTTAAAATCGTGTATTATAATTTAATAACCTCTGAAAACCATCATGTAGCGGAAAAGTTATCGATGTTTCGAGATTCTGATAGCGTAACGGTATACCGGAAGCATTATAACGACTGTGTCGGTCAATAGAGAGCAGAAATTGACTCAATAAAGAGATATTTGCAATTTAAATGTACGGGTGCGATCATACCAGCACTAATGCACCCGATCCCATCAAAACTCCGCAGTTAAGCGTGCTTGGACGAGAGTAGTACTAGGAAGGGTGACCTCCTGGGAAGGCCTCGTGTTGCACCACTTTTACTTTTTTTTTATCGCTGCAGTTATTTGCAGAAGTTAAAATCGTGTATTAAAATTTAATATTCTCTGAAAACCATCATGTAGCGGAAAATTTATCGATGTTTCGAGATTCTGATAGCGTGACGGTATACCGGAAGCATTACAACGACTGTGCCGGTCAATAGAGAGCAGAAATTGACTCAATAAAGAGATATTTGCTATTTAAATGTACGGGTGCGATCATTCCAGCACTAAAGCACCGGATCCCATCAGAACTCCGCAGTTAAACGTGCTTGGACGAGAGTAGTACTAGGATGGGTGACCTCCTGGGAAGGCCTCGTGTTGCAACCCTTTTACTTTTTTTTATCGCTGCAGTTCTTTGCAGAAGTTAAAATCGTGTATTATAATTTATTATCCACTGAAAACCGTCATGTAGCGGAAAAGTAATTGATGTTTCGAGATTCTGATAGCGTGACGGTATACCGGAAGCATTACAACGACTGTGCTGGTCAATAGAGAGCAGAAATTGACTCAATAAGGATATATTTGCTATTTAAATGTACGAGTGCAATCATAACAACACTAATGCACCGGATCCCATCAGAACTCCGCAGTTAAGCGTGCTTGGGCGAAAGTGGTACTAGGATGGGTGACCTTCTGGGAAGGCCTCCTGTTGCACCCCTTTTATTTTTTTTTATTTTTTTTTATCGCTGCAGTTACTTACAGAAGTTAAAATCGTGTCTTATAATTTAATAATCTCTGAAAACCGTCATGTAGCGGAAAAGTTATCGATGTTTCGAGATTCTGATAGCGTGACGGTATACGGGAAGCATTACTACGACTTTGTCGGTCAATAGACAGCATAAATTGGCTCAATAAAGAGATATTTGCAATATAAACATACGGGTACGATCGTACCAGCACTAATGCACCGGATCCCATCAGAACTCCGTAGTGAAGCTTGCTCGGGCGAGAGTAGTACTAGGATAGGTGACCTCCTAGGAAGGCCTCGTGTTGCACCCCTTTTACTTTTTTTTCGCTGTAGATAATTACAGAAGTTAAAATCGTGTATTATAATTTGATATCCTCTAAAAACCGTCATGAAGCGGAAAAGTTATCGATGTTACGAGATTTTGATAGCGTCACGGTATACCGGAAGCATTACAACGACAGTGTTGGACAATAGAGAGAAGAAATTGACTCAACAAAGAGATATTTGCAATATAAACGTACAGGTGCGATCATACCAGCACTAATGCACCAGATCCCAACAGAACTCCGCAGTTAAGCGTGCTTGGGCGAGAGTAGTACTAGGATGGGTGACCTCCTGGGAAGGCCTTGTGTTGCACCCCTTTTACTTCTTAAATTTTTTTTTATCACTGCAGTTATTTACAGAAGTTAAAATCGTGTATTATAATTTAATAACCTCTGAAAACCGTCATGTAGCGGAAAAGTTATCGATGTTTCGAGATTCTGATAGCGTAACGGTATACCGGAAGCATTACAACGACTGTGTCGGTCAATAGAGAGCAGAAATTGACTCAATAAAGAGATATTCGCAATTTAAATGTACGGGTGCGATCATACCAGCACTAATGCACCGGATCCCATCAGAACTCCGCAGTTAAACGTGCTTGGGCGAGAGTAGTACTAGGATGGGTGACCTCCTGGGAAGGCCTTGTGTTGCACCCCTTTTACTTCTTAAATTTTTTTTTTATCGCTGCAGTTATTTACAGAAGTTAAAATGGTGTATTATAATTTAATAACCTCTGAAAACCGTCATGTAGCGGAAAAGTTATCGATGTTTCAAGATTCTGATAGCGTAACGGTATACCGGATGCATTACAACGACTGTGTCGGTCAATAGAGAGCAGAAATTGACTCAATAAAGAGATATTTCCGATTTAAATGTACGGGTGCGATCATACCAGCACTAATGCACCCGATCCCATCAGAACTCCGCAGTTAAGCGTGCTTGGACGAGAGTAGTACTAGGAAGGGTGACCTCCTGGGAAGGCCTCGTGTTGCACCCCTTTTACTTTTTTTTTATCGCTGCAGTTATTTGCAGAAGTTAAAATCGTGTATTAAAATTTAATATTCTCTGAAAACCATCATGTAGCGGAAAATTTATCGATGTTTCGAGATTCTGATAGCGTGACGGTATACCGGAAGCATTACAACGACTGTGCCAGTCAATAGAGAGCAGAAATTGACTCAATGAAGAGATATTTGCTATTTAAATGTACGGGTGCGATCATTCCAGCACTAAAGCACCGGATCCCATCAGAACTCCGCAGTTAAACGTGCTTGGACGAGAGTAGTACTAGGATGGGTGACCTCCTGGGAAGGCCTCGTGTTGCAACCCTTTTACTTTTTTTTTATCGCTGCAGTTCTTTGCAGAAGTTAAAATCGTGTATTATAATTTATTATCCACTGAAAACCGTCATGTAGCGGAAAAGTAATTGATGTTTCGAGATTCTGATAGCGTGACGGTATACCGGAAGCATTACAACGACTGTGCTGGTCAATAGAGAGCAGAAATTGACTCAATAAGGATATATTTGCTATTTAAATGTACGAGTGCAATCATAACAACAATAATGCACCGGATCCCATCAGAACTCCGCAGTTAAGCGTGCTTGGGCGAAAGTGGTACTAGGATGGGTGACCTTCTGGGAAGGCCTCCTGTTGCACCCCTTTTATTTTTTTTTTATTTTTTTTTATCGCTGCAGTTACTTACAGAAGTTAAAATCGTGTCTTATAATTTAATAATCTCTGAAAACCGTCATGTAGCGGAAAAGTTATCGATGTTTCGAGATTCTGATAGCGTGACGGTATACGGGAAGCATTACTACGACTTTGTCGGTCAATAGACAGCATAAATTGGCTCAATAAAGAGATATTTGCAATATAAACATACGGGTACGATCGTACCAGCACTAATGCACCGGATCCCATCAGAACTCCGTAGTGAAGCTTGCTCGGGCGAGAGTAGTACTAGGATAGGTGACCTCCTAGGAAGGCCTCGTGTTGCACCCCTTTTACTTTTTTTTTCGCTGTAGATAATTACAGAAGTTAAAATCGTGTATTATAATTTGATATCCTCTAAAAACCGTCATGAAGCGGAAAAGTTATCGATGTTACGAGATTTTGATAGCGTCACGGTATACCGGAAGCATTACAACGACAGTGTTGGACAATAGAGAGAAGAAATTGACTCAACAAAGAGATATTTGCAATATAAACGTACAGGTGCGATCATACCAGCACTAATGCACCAGATCCCAACAGAACTCCGCAGTTAAGCGTGCTTGGGCGAGAGTAGTACTAGGATGGGTGACCTCCTGGGAAGGCCTTGTGTTGCACCCCTTTTACTTCTTAAATTTTTTTTTATCACTGCAGTTATTTACAGAAGTTAAAATCGTGTATTATAATTTAATAACCTCTGAAAACCGTCATGTAGCGGAAAAGTTATCGATGTTTCGAGATTCTGATAGCGTAACGGTATACTGGAAGCATTACAACGACTGTGTCGGTCAATAGAGAGCAGAAATTGACTCAATAAAGAGATATTCGCAATTTAAATGTACGGGTGCGATCATACCAGCACTAATGCACCGGATCCCATCAGAACTCCGCAGTTAAACGTGCTTGGGCGAGAGTAGTACTAGGATGGGTGACCTCCTGGGAAGGCCTTGTGTTGCACCCCTTTTACTTCTTAAATTTTTTTTTTATCGCTGCAGTTATTTACAGAAGTTAAAATGGTGTATTATAATTTAATAACCTCTGAAAACCGTCATGTAGCGGAAAAGTTATCGATGTTTCAAGATTCTGATAGCGTAACGGTATACCGGATGCATTACAACGACTGTGTCGGTCAATAGAGAGCAGAAATTGACTCAATAAAGAGATATTTCCGATTTAAATGTACGGGTGCGATCATACCAGCACTAATGCACCCGATCCCATCAGAACTCCGCAGTTAAGCGTGCTTGGACGAGAGTAGTACTAGGAAGGGTGACCTCCTGGGAAGGCCTCGTGTTGCACCCCTTTTACTTTTTTTTTATCGCTGCAGTTATTTGCAGAAGTTAAAATCGTGTATTAAAATTTAATATTCTCTGAAAACCATCATGTAGCGGAAAATTTATCGATGTTTCGAGATTCTGATAGCGTGACGGTATACCGGAAGCATTACAACGACTGTGCCAGTCAATAGAGAGCAGAAATTGACTCAATGAAGAGATATTTGCTATTTAAATGTACGGGTGCGATCATTCCAGCACTAAAGCACCGGATCCCATCAGAACTCCGCAGTTAAACGTGCTTGGACGAGAGTAGTACTAGGATGGGTGACCTCCTGGGAAGGCCTCGTGTTGCAACCCTTTTACTTTTTTTTTATCGCTGCAGTTCTTTGCAGAAGTTAAAATCGTGTATTATAATTTATTATCCACTGAAAACCGTCATGTAGCGGAAAAGTAATTGATGTTTCGAGATTCTGATAGCGTGACGGTATACCGGAAGCATTACAACGACTGTGCTGGTCAATAGAGAGCAGAAATTGACTCAATAAGGATATATTTGCTATTTAAATGTACGAGTGCAATCATAACAACAATAATGCACCGGATCCCATCAGAACTCCGCAGTTAAGCGTGCTTGGGCGAAAGTGGTACTAGGATGGGTGACCTTCTGGGAAGGCCTCCTGTTGCACCCCTTTTATTTTTTTTTTATTTTTTTTTATCGCTGCAGTTACTTACAGAAGTTAAAATCGTGTCTTATAATTTAATAATCTCTGAAAACCGTCATGTAGCGGAAAAGTTATCGATGTTTCGAGATTCTGATAGCGTGACGGTATACGGGAAGCATTACTACGACTTTGTCGGTCAATAGACAGCATAAATTGGCTCAATAAAGAGATATTTGCAATATAAACATACGGGTACGATCGTACCAGCACTAATGCACCGGATCCCATCAGAACTCCGTAGTGAAGCTTGCTCGGGCGAGAGTAGTACTAGGATAGGTGACCTCCTAGGAAGGCCTCGTGTTGCACCCCTTTTACTTTTTTTTTCGCTGTAGATAATTACAGAAGTTAAAATCGTGTATTATAATTTGATATCCTCTAAAAACCGTCATGAAGCGGAAAAGTTATCGATGTTACGAGATTTTGATAGCGTCACGGTATACCGGAAGCATTACAACGACAGTGTTGGACAATAGAGAGAAGAAATTGACTCAACAAAGAGATATTTGCAATATAAACGTACAGGTGCGATCATACCAGCACTAATGCACCAGATCCCAACAGAACTCCGCAGTTAAGCGTGCTTGGGCGAGAGTAGTACTAGGATGGGTGACCTCCTGGGAAGGCCTTGTGTTGCACCCCTTTTACTTCTTAAATTTTTTTTTATCACTGCAGTTATTTACAGAAGTTAAAATCGTGTATTATAATTTAATAACCTCTGAAAACCGTCATGTAGCGGAAAAGTTATCGATGTTTCGAGATTCTGATAGCGTAACGGTATACTGGAAGCATTACAACGACTGTGTCGGTCAATAGAGAGCAGAAATTGACTCAATAAAGAGATATTCGCAATTTAAATGTACGGGTGCGATCATACCAGCACTAATGCACCGGATCCCATCAGAACTCCGCAGTTAAACGTGCTTGGGCGAGAGTAGTACTAGGATGGGTGACCTCCTGGGAAGGCCTTGTGTTGCACCCCTTTTACTTCTTAAATTTTTTTTTTATCGCTGCAGTTATTTACAGAAGTTAAAGTCGTGTATTATAATTTAATAACCTCTGAAAACCGTCATGTGGCGGAAAAGTTATCGATGTTTCGAGATTCTGATAGCGTAACGGTATACCGGAAGCATTATAACGACTGTGTCGGACAATAGAGAGCAGAAAGTGACTCAATAAAGAGATATTTGCAATTTAAATGTACGGGTGCGATCATACCAGCACTAATGCACCCGATCCCATCAAAACTCCGCAGTTAAGCGTGCTTGCACGAGAGTAGTACTAGGAAGGGTGACCTCCTGGGAAGGCCTCGTGTTGCACCCCTTTTACTTTTTTTTTTATCGCTGCAGTTATTTGCAGAAGTTAAAATCGTGTATTAAAATTTAATATTCTCTGAAAACCATCATGTAGCGGAAAATTTATCGATGTTTCGAGATTCTGATAGCGTGACGGTATACCGGAAGCATTACAACGACTGTGCCGGTCAATAGAGAGCAGAAATTGACTCAATAAAGAGATATTTGCTATTTAAATGTACGGGTGCGATCATTCCAGCACTAAAGCACCGGATCCCATCAGAACTCCGCAGTTAAACGTGCTTGGACGAGAGTAGTACTAGGATGGGTGACCTCCTGGGAAGGCCTCGTGTTGCAACCCTTTTACTTTTTTTTTATCGCTGCAGTTCTTTGCAGAAGTTAAAATCGTGTATTATAATTTATTATCCACTGAAAACCGTCATGTAGCGGAAAAGTAATTGATGTTTCGAGATTCTGATAGCGTGACGGTATACCGGAAGCATTACAACGACTGTGCTGGTCAATAGAGAGCAGAAATTGACTCAATAAGGATATATTTGCTATTTAAATGTACGAGTGCAATCATAACAACACTAATGCACCGGATCCCATCAGAACTCCGCAGTTAAGCGTGCTTGGGCGAAAGTGGTACTAGGATGGGTGACCTTCTGGGAAGGCCTCCTGTTGCACCCCTTTTATTTTTTTTTATTTTTTTTTATCGCTGCAGTTATTTACAGAAGTTAAAATCGTGTCTTATAATTTAACAACCTCTGAAAACCGTCATGTAGCGGAAAAATTGTCGATGTTTCGAGATTCTGATAGCGTGACGGTATACCGGAAGCATTACAACGACTGTGTCGGTCAATAGACAGCATAAATTGACTCAATAAAGAGATATTTGCAATATAAACATACGGGTACGATCATACAAGCACTAATGCACCGGATCCCATCAGAACTCCGTAGTGAAGCTTGCTCGGGCGAGAGTAGTACTAGGATAGGTGACCTCCTAGGAAGGCCTCGTGTTGCACCCCTTTTACTTTTTTTTATCGCTGTAGATAATTACAGAAGTTAAAATCGTGTATTATAATTTGATATCCTCTAAAAACCGTCATGAAGCGGAAAAGTTATCGATGTTACGAGATTTTGATAGCGTCACGGTATACCGGAAGCATTACAACGATGGTGTTGGACAATAGAGAGAAGAAATTGACTCAATAAAGAGATATTTGCAATATAAACGTACAGGTGCGATCATACCAGCACTAATGCACCAGATCCCAACAGAACTCCGCAGTTAAGCGTGCTTGGGCGAGAGTAGTACTAGGATGGGTGACCTCCTGGGAAGGCCTTGTGTTGCACCCCTTTTACTTCTTAAATTTTTTTTTTATCGCTGCAGTTATTTACAGAAGTTAAAATCGTGTATTATAATTTAATAACCTCTGAAAACCGTCATGTAGCGGAAAAGTTATCGATGTTTCGAGATTCTGATAGCGTAACGGTATACCGGAAGCATTACAACGACTGTGTCGGTCAATAGAGAGCAGAAATTGACTCAATAAAGAGATATTTGCAATTTAAATGTACGGGTGCGATCATACCAGCACTAATGCACCCGATCCCATCAAAACTCCGCAGTTAAGCGTGCTTGCACGAGAGTAGTACTAGGAAGGGTGACCTCCTGGGAAGGCCTCGTGTTGCACCCCTTTTACTTTTTTTTTTATCGCTGCAGTTATTTGCAGAAGTTAAAATCGTGTATTAAAATTTAATATTCTCTGAAAACCATCATGTAGCGGAAAATTTATCGATGTTTCGAGATTCTGATAGCGTGACGGTATACCGGAAGCATTACAACGACTGTGCCGGTCAATAGAGAGCAGAAATTGACTCAATAAAGAGATATTTGCTATTTAAATGTACGGGTGCGATCATTCCAGCACTAAAGCACCGGATCCCATCAGAACTCCGCAGTTAAACGTGCTTGGACGAGAGTAGTACTAGGATGGGTGACCTCCTGGGAAGGCCTCGTGTTGCAACCCTTTTACTTTTTTTTTATCGCTGCAGTTCTTTGCAGAAGTTAAAATCGTGTATTATAATTTATTATCCACTGAAAACCGTCATGTAGCGGAAAAGTAATTGATGTTTCGAGATTCTGATAGCGTGACGGTATACCGGAAGCATTACAACGACTGTGCTGGTCAATAGAGAGCAGAAATTGACTCAATAAGAATATATTTGCTATTTAAATGTACGAGTGCAATCATAACAACACTAATGCACCGGATCCCATCAGAACTCCGCAGTTAAGCGTGCTTGGGCGAAAGTGGTACTAGGATGGGTGACCTTCTGGGAAGGCTTCCTGTTGCACCCTTTTAATTTTATATTTTTTTTTTTATCGCTGCAGTTATTTACAGAAGTTAAAATCGTGTCTTATAATTTAACAACCTCTGAAAACCGTCATGTAGCGGAAAAATTATCGATGTTTCGAGATTCTGATAGCGTGACGGTATACCGGAAGCATTACAACGACTGTGTCGGTCAATAGACAGCATAAATTGACTCAATAAAGAGATATTTGCAATATAAACATACGGGTACGATCATACCAGCACTAATGCACCGGATCCCATCAGAACTCCGTAGTGAAGCTTGCTCGGGCGAGAGTAGTACTAGGATAGGTGACCTCCTAGGAAGGCCTCGTGTTGCACCCCTTTTACTTTTTTTTATCGCTGTAGATAATTACAGAAGTTAAAATCGTGTATTATAATTTGATATCCTCTAAAAACCGTCATGAAGCGGAAAAGTTATCGATGTTACGAGATTTTGATAGCGTCACGGTATACCGGAAGCATTACAACGACGGTGTTGGACAATAGAGAGAAGAAATTGACTCAATAAAGAGATATTTGCAATATAAACGTACAGGTGCGATCATACCAGCACTAATGCACCAGATCCCAACAGAACTCCGCAGTTAAGCGTGCTTGGGCGAGAGTAGTACTAGGATGGGTGACCTCCTGGGAAGGCCTTGTGTTGCACCCCTTTTACTTCTTAAATTTTTTTTTATCACTGCAGTTATTTACAGAAGTTAAAATCGTGTATTATAATTTAATAACCTCTGAAAACCGTCATGTAGCGGAAAAGTTATCGATGTTTCGAGATTCTGATAGCGTAACGGTATACCGGAAGCATTACAACGACTGTGTCGGTCAATAGAGAGCAGAAATTGACTCAATAAAGAGATATTTGCAATTTAAATGTACGGGTGCGATCATACCAGCACTAATGCACCCGATCCCATCAAAACTCCGCAGTTAAGCGTGCTTGGACGAGAGTAGTACTAGGAAGGGTGACCTCCTGGGAAGGCCTCGTGTTGCACCCCTTTTACTTTTTTTTTTATCGCTGCAGTTATTTGCAGAAGTTAAAATCGTGTATTAAAATTTAATATTCTCTGAAAACCATCATGTAGCGGAAAATTTATCGATGTTTCGAGATTCTGATAGCGTGACGGTATACCGGAAGCATTACAACGACTGTGCCGGTCAATAGAGAGCAGAAATTGACTCAATAAAGAGATATTTGCTATTTAAATGTACGGGTGCGATCATTCCAGCACTAAAGCACCGGATCCCATCAAAACTCCGCAGTTAAGCGTGCTTGGACGAGAGTAGTACTAGGAAGGGTGACCTCCTGGGAAGGCCTCGTGTTGCACCCCTTTTACTTTTTTTTTTTATCGCTGCAGTTATTTGCAGAAGTTAAAATCGTGTATTAAAATTTAATATTCTCTGAAAACCATCATGTAGCGGAAAATTTATCGATGTTTCGAGATTCTGATAGCGTGACGGTATACCGGAAGCATTACAACGACTGTGCCGGTCAATAGAGAGCAGAAATTGACTCAATAAAGAGATATTTGCTAGTTAAATGTACGGGTGCGATCATTCCAGCACTAAAGCACCGGATCCCATCAGAACTCCGCAGTTAAACGTGCTTGGACGAGAGTAGTACTAGGATGGGTGACCTCCTGGGAAGGCCTCGTGTTGCAACCCTTTTACTTTTTTTTTATCGCTGCAGTTCTTTGCAGAAGTTAAAATCGTGTATTATAATTTATTATCCACTGAAAACCGTCATGTAGCGGAAAAGTAATTGATGTTTCGAGATTCTGATAGCGTGACTGTATACCGGAAGCATTACAACGACTGTGCTGGTCAATAGAGAGCAGAAATTGACTCAATAAGGATATATTTGCTATTTAAATGTACGAGTGCAATCATAACAACACTAATGCACCGGATCCCATCAGAACTCCGCAGTTTAGCGTGCTTGGGCGAAAGTGGTACTAGGATGGGTGACCTTCTGGGAAGGCCTCCTGTTGCACCCCTTTTATTTTTTTTTATTTTTTTTTTATCGCTGCAGTTATTTACAGAAGTTAAAATCGTGTCTTATAATTTAACAACCTCTGAAAACCGTCATGTAGCGGAAAAATTATCGATGTTTCGAGATTCTGATAGCGTGACGGTATACCGGAAGCATTACAACGACTGTGTCGGTCAATAGACAGCATAAATTGACTCAATAAAGAGATATTTGCAATATAAACATACGGGTACGATCATACCAGCACTAATGCACCGGATCCCATCAGAACTCCGTAGTGAAGCTTGCTCGGGCGAGAGTAGTACTAGGATAGGTGACCTCCTAGGAAGGCCTCGTGTTGCACCCCTTTTACTTTTTTTTATCGCTGTAGATAATTACAGAAGTTAAAATCGTGTATTATAATTTGATATCCTCTAAAAACCGTCATGAAGCGGAAAAGTTATCGATGTTACGAGATTTTGATAGCGTCACGGTATACCGGAAGCATTACAACGACGGTGTTGGACAATAGAGAGAAGAAATTGACTCAATAAAGAGATATTTGCAATATAAACGTACAGGTGCGATCATACCAGCACTAATGCACCAGATCCCAACAGAACTCCGCAGTTAAGCGTGCTTGGGCGAGAGTAGTACTAGGATGGGTGACCTCCTGGGAAGGCCTTGTGTTGCACCCCTTTTACTTCTTAAATTTTTTTTTTATCGCTGCAGTTATTTACAGAAGTTAAAATCGTGTATTATAATTTAATAACCTCTGAAAACCGTCATGTAGCGGAAAAGTTATCGATGTTTCGAGATTCTGATAGCGTAACGGTATACCGGAAGCATTACAACGACTGTGTCGGTCAATAGAGAGCAGAAATTGACTCAATAAAGAGATATTTGCAATTTAAATGTACGGGTGCGATCATACCAGCACTAATGCACCCGATCCCATCAAAACTCCGCAGTTAAGCGTGCTTGCACGAGAGTAGTACTAGGAAGGGTGACCTCCTGGGAAGGCCTCGTGTTGCACCCCTTTTACTTTTTTTTTTATCGCTGCAGTTATTTGCAGAAGTTAAAATCGTGTATTAAAATTTAATATTCTCTGAAAACCATCATGTAGCGGAAAATTTATCGATGTTTCGAGATTCTGATAGCGTGACGGTATACCGGAAGCATTACAACGACTGTGCCGGTCAATAGAGAGCAGAAATTGACTCAATAAAGAGATATTTGCTATTTAAATGTACGGGTGCGATCATTCCAGCACTAAAGCACCGGATCCCATCAGAACTCCGCAGTTAAACGTGCTTGGACGAGAGTAGTACTAGGATGGGTGACCTCCTGGGAAGGCCTCGTGTTGCAACCCTTTTACTTTTTTTTTATCGCTGCAGTTCTTTGCAGAAGTTAAAATCGTGTATTATAATTTATTATCCACTGAAAACCGTCATGTAGCGGAAAAGTAATTGATGTTTCGAGATTCTGATAGCGTGACGGTATACCGGAAGCATTACAACGACTGTGCTGGTCAATAGAGAGCAGAAATTGACTCAATAAGAATATATTTGCTATTTAAATGTACGAGTGCAATCATAACAACACTAATGCACCGGATCCCATCAGAACTCCGCAGTTAAGCGTGCTTGGGCGAAAGTGGTACTAGGATGGGTGACCTTCTGGGAAGGCTTCCTGTTGCACCCTTTTAATTTTATATTTTTTTTTTTATCGCTGCAGTTATTTACAGAAGTTAAAATCGTGTCTTATAATTTAACAACCTCTGAAAACCGTCATGTAGCGGAAAAATTATCGATGTTTCGAGATTCTGATAGCGTGACGGTATACCGGAAGCATTACAACGACTGTGTCGGTCAATAGACAGCATAAATTGACTCAATAAAGAGATATTTGCAATATAAACATACGGGTACGATCATACCAGCACTAATGCACCGGATCCCATCAGAACTCCGTAGTGAAGCTTGCTCGGGCGAGAGTAGTACTAGGATAGGTGACCTCCTAGGAAGGCCTCGTGTTGCACCCCTTTTACTTTTTTTTATCGCTGTAGATAATTACAGAAGTTAAAATCGTGTATTATAATTTGATATCCTCTAAAAACCGTCATGAAGCGGAAAAGTTATCGATGTTACGAGATTTTGATAGCGTCACGGTATACCGGAAGCATTACAACGACGGTGTTGGACAATAGAGAGAAGAAATTGACTCAATAAAGAGATATTTGCAATATAAACGTACAGGTGCGATCATACCAGCACTAATGCACCAGATCCCAACAGAACTCCGCAGTTAAGCGTGCTTGGGCGAGAGTAGTACTAGGATGGGTGACCTCCTGGGAAGGCCTTGTGTTGCACCCCTTTTACTTCTTAAATTTTTTTTTATCACTGCAGTTATTTACAGAAGTTAAAATCGTGTATTATAATTTAATAACCTCTGAAAACCGTCATGTAGCGGAAAAGTTATCGATGTTTCGAGATTCTGATAGCGTAACGGTATACCGGAAGCATTACAACGACTGTGTCGGTCAATAGAGAGCAGAAATTGACTCAATAAAGAGATATTTGCAATTTAAATGTACGGGTGCGATCATACCAGCACTAATGCACCCGATCCCATCAAAACTCCGCAGTTAAGCGTGCTTGGACGAGAGTAGTACTAGGAAGGGTGACCTCCTGGGAAGGCCTCGTGTTGCACCCCTTTTACTTTTTTTTTATCGCTGCAGTTATTTGCAGAAGTTAAAATCGTGTATTAAAATTTAATATTCTCTGAAAACCATCATGTAGCGGAAAATTTATCGATGTTTCGAGATTCTGATAGCGTGACGGTATACCGGAAGCATTACAACGACTGTGCCGGTCAATAGAGAGCAGAAATTGACTCAATAAAGAGATATTTGCTATTTAAATGTACGGGTGCGATCATTCCAGCACTAAAGCACCGGATCCCATCAAAACTCCGCAGTTAAGCGTGCTTGGACGAGAGTAGTACTAGGAAGGGTGACCTCCTGGGAAGGCCTCGTGTTGCACCCCTTTTACTTTTTTTTTTTATCGCTGCAGTTATTTGCAGAAGTTAAAATCGTGTATTAAAATTTAATATTCTCTGAAAACCATCATGTAGCGGAAAATTTATCGATGTTTCGAGATTCTGATAGCGTGACGGTATACCGGAAGCATTACAACGACTGTGCCGGTCAATAGAGAGCAGAAATTGACTCAATAAAGAGATATTTGCTAGTTAAATGTACGGGTGCGATCATTCCAGCACTAAAGCACCGGATCCCATCAGAACTCCGCAGTTAAACGTGCTTGGACGAGAGTAGTACTAGGATGGGTGACCTCCTGGGAAGGCCTCGTGTTGCAACCCTTTTACTTTTTTTTTATCGCTGCAGTTCTTTGCAGAAGTTAAAATCGTGTATTATAATTTATTATCCACTGAAAACCGTCATGTAGCGGAAAAGTAATTGATGTTTCGAGATTCTGATAGCGTGACTGTATACCGGAAGCATTACAACGACTGTGCTGGTCAATAGAGAGCAGAAATTGACTCAATAAGGATATATTTGCTATTTAAATGTACGAGTGCAATCATAACAACACTAATGCACCGGATCCCATCAGAACTCCGCAGTTTAGCGTGCTTGGGCGAAAGTGGTACTAGGATGGGTGACCTTCTGGGAAGGCCTCCTGTTGCACCCCTTTTATTTTTTTTTATTTTTTTTTTATCGCTGCAGTTATTTACAGAAGTTAAAATCGTGTCTTATAATTTAACAACCTCTGAAAACCGTCATGTAGCGGAAAAATTATCGATGTTTCGAGATTCTGATAGCGTGACGGTATACCGGAAGCATTACAACGACTGTGTCGGTCAATAGACAGCATAAATTGACTCAATAAAGAGATATTTGCAATATAAACATACGGGTACGATCATACCAGCACTAATGCACCGGATCCCATCAGAACTCCGTAGTGAAGCTTGCTCGGGCGAGAGTAGTACTAGGATAGGTGACCTCCTAGGAAGGCCTCGTGTTGCACCCCTTTTACTTTTTTTTATCGCTGTAGATAATTACAGAAGTTAAAATCGTGTATTATAATTTGATATCCTCTAAAAACCGTCATGAAGCGGAAAAGTTATCGATGTTACGAGATTTTGATAGCGTCACGGTATACCGGAAGCATTACAACGACGGTGTTGGACAATAGAGAGAAGAAATTGACTCAATAAAGAGATATTTGCAATATAAACGTACAGGTGCGATCATACCAGCACTAATGCACCAGATCCCAACAGAACTCCGCAGTTAAGCGTGCTTGGGCGAGAGTAGTACTAGGATGGGTGACCTCCTGGGAAGGCCTTGTGTTGCACCCCTTTTACTTCTTAAAATTTTTTTTTATCGCTGCAGTTATTTACAGAAGTTAAAATCGTGTATTATAATTTAATAACCTCTGAAAACCGTCATGTAGCGGAAAAGTTATCGATGTTTCGAGATTCTGATAGCGTAACGGTATACCGGAAGCATTACAACGACTGTGCTGGTCAATAGAGAGCAGAAATTGACTCAATAAGGATATATTTGCTATTTAAATGTACGAGTGCAATCATAACAACACTAATGCACCGGATCCCATCAGAACTCCGCAGTTAAGCGTGCTTGGACGAGAGTAGTACTAGGATGGGTGACCTTCTGGGAAGGCCTCCTGTTGCACCCCTTTTATTTTTTTTTATTTTTTTTTTATCGCTGCAGTTATTTACAGAAGTTAAAATCGTGTCTTATAATTTAATAACCTCTGAAAACCGTCATGTAGCGGAAAAGTTATCGATGTTTCGAGATTCTGATAGCGTGACGGTATACGGGAAGCATTACAACGACTGTGTCGGTCAATAGACAGCATAAATTGGCTCAATAAAGAGATATTTGCAATATAAACATACAGGTACGATCATACCAGCACTAATGCACCGGATCCCATTAGAACTCCGTAGTGAAGCTTGCTTGGGCGAGAGTAGTACTAGGATAGGTGACCTCCTGGGAAGGCCTCGTGTTGCACCCCTTTTACTTTTTTTTATCGCTCTAGATAATTACAGAAGTTAAAATCGTGTATTATAATTTGATATCCTCTAAAAACCGTCATGTAGCGGAAAAGTTATCCATGTTACGAGATTTTGATAGCGTAACGGTATACCGGAAGCATTACAACGACGGTGTTGGACAATAAAGAGAAGAAATTGACTCAATAAAGAGATATTTGCAATATAAACGTGCAGGTGCGATCATACCAGCACTAATGCACTAGATCCCAACAGAACTCCGCAGTTAAGCGTGCTTGGGCGAGAGTAGTACTAGGATGGGTGACCTCCTGGGAAGGCCTTGTGTTGCACCCCTTTTACTTCTTAAATTTTTTTTTTTATCGCTGCAGTTATTTACAGAAGTTAAAATCGTGTATTATAAATTAATAACCTCTGAAAACCGTCATGTAGCGGAAAAGTTATCGATGTTTCGAGATTCTGATAGCGTAACGGTATACCGGAAGCATTACAACGACTGTGTCGGTCAATAGAGAGCAGAAATTGACTCAATAAAGAGATATTTGCAATTTAAATGTACGGGTGCGATCATACCAGCACTAATGCACCCGATCCCATCAAAACTCCGCAGTTAAGCGTGCTTGGACGAGAGTAGTACTAGGAAGGGTGACCTCCTGGGAAGGCCTCGTGTTGCACCCCTTTTACTTTTTTTTTATCGCTGCAGTTATTTGCAGAAGTTAAAATCGTGTATTAAAATTTAATATTCTCTGAAAACCATCATGTAGCGGAAAATTTATCGATGTTTCGAGATTCTGATAGCGTGACGGTATACCGGAAGCATTACAACGACTGTGCCGGTCAATAGAGAGCAGAAATTGACTCAATAAAGAGATATTTGCTATTTAAATGTACGGGTGCGATCATTCCAGCACTAAAGCACCGGATCCCATCAAAACTCCGCAGTTAAGCGTGCTTGGACGAGAGTAGTACTAGGAAGGGTGACCTCCTGGGAAGGCCTCGTGTTGCACCCCTTTTACTTTTTTTTTTTTATCGCTGCAGTTATTTGCAGAAGTTAAAATCGTGTATTAAAATTTAATATTCTCTGAAAACCATCATGTAGCGGAAAATTTATCGATGTTTCGAGATTCTGATAGCGTGACGGTATACCGGAAGCATTACAACGACTGTGCCGGTCAATAGAGAGCAGAAATTGACTCAATAAAGAGATATTTGCTAGTTAAATGTACGGGTGCGATCATTCCAGCACTAAAGCACCGGATCCCATCAGAACTCCGCAGTTAAACGTGCTTGGACGAGAGTAGTACTAGGATGGGTGACCTCCTGGGAAGGCCTCGTGTTGCAACCCTTTTACTTTTTTTTTATCGCTGCAGTTCTTTGCAGAAGTTAAAATCGTGTATTATAATTTATTATCCACTGAAAACCGTCATGTAGCGGAAAAGTAATTGATGTTTCGAGATTCTGATAGCGTGACTGTATACCGGAAGCATTACAACGACTGTGCTGGTCAATAGAGAGCAGAAATTGACTCAATAAGGATATATTTGCTATTTAAATGTACGAGTGCAATCATAACAACACTAATGCACCGGATCCCATCAGAACTCCGCAGTTTAGCGTGCTTGGGCGAAAGTGGTACTAGGATGGGTGACCTTCTGGGAAGGCCTCCTGTTGCACCCCTTTTATTTTTTTTTATTTTTTTTTTATCGCTGCAGTTATTTACAGAAGTTAAAATCGTGTCTTATAATTTAACAACCTCTGAAAACCGTCATGTAGCGGAAAAATTATCGATGTTTCGAGATTCTGATAGCGTGACGGTATACCGGAAGCATTACAACGACTGTGTCGGTCAATAGACAGCATAAATTGACTCAATAAAGAGATATTTGCAATATAAACATACGGGTACGATCATACCAGCACTAATGCACCGGATCCCATCAGAACTCCGTAGTGAAGCTTGCTCGGGCGAGAGTAGTACTAGGATAGGTGACCTCCTAGGAAGGCCTCGTGTTGCACCCCTTTTACTTTTTTTTATCGCTGTAGATAATTACAGAAGTTAAAATCGTGTATTATAATTTGATATCCTCTAAAAACCGTCATGAAGCGGAAAAGTTATCGATGTTACGAGATTTTGATAGCGTCACGGTATACCGGAAGCATTACAACGACGGTGTTGGACAATAGAGAGAAGAAATTGACTCAATAAAGAGATATTTGCAATATAAACGTACAGGTGCGATCATACCAGCACTAATGCACCAGATCCCAACAGAACTCCGCAGTTAAGCGTGCTTGGGCGAGAGTAGTACTAGGATGGGTGACCTCCTGGGAAGGCCTTGTGTTGCACCCCTTTTACTTCTTAAATTTTTTTTTTATCGCTGCAGTTATTTACAGAAGTTAAAATCGTGTATTATAATTTAATAACCTCTGAAAACCGTCATGTAGCGGAAAAGTTATCGATGTTTCGAGATTCTGATAGCGTAACGGTATACCGGAAGCATTACAACGACTGTGCTGGTCAATAGAGAGCAGAAATTGACTCAATAAGGATATATTTGCTATTTAAATGTACGAGTGCAATCATAACAACACTAATGCACCGGATCCCATCAGAACTCCGCAGTTAAGCGTGCTTGGACGAGAGTAGTACTAGGATGGGTGACCTTCTGGGAAGGCCTCCTGTTGCACCCCTTTTATTTTTTTTTATTTTTTTTTTATCGCTGCAGTTATTTACAGAAGTTAAAATCGTGTCTTATAATTTAATAACCTCTGAAAACCGTCATGTAGCGGAAAAGTTATCGATGTTTCGAGATTCTGATAGCGTGACGGTATACGGGAAGCATTACAACGACTGTGTCGGTCAATAGACAGCATAAATTGGCTCAATAAAGAGATATTTGCAATATAAACATACAGGTACGATCATACCAGCACTAATGCACCGGATCCCATTAGAACTCCGTAGTGAAGCTTGCTTGGGCGAGAGTAGTACTAGGATAGGTGACCTCCTGGGAAGGCCTCGTGTTGCACCCCTTTTACTTTTTTTTATCGCTCTAGATAATTACAGAAGTTAAAATCGTGTATTATAATTTGATATCCTCTAAAAACCGTCATGTAGCGGAAAAGTTATCCATGTTACGAGATTTTGATAGCGTAACGGTATACCGGAAGCATTACAACGACGGTGTTGGACAATAAAGAGAAGAAATTGACTCAATAAAGAGATATTTGCAATATAAACGTGCAGGTGCGATCATACCAGCACTAATGCACTAGATCCCAACAGAACTCCGCAGTTAAGCGTGCTTGGGCGAGAGTAGTACTAGGATGGGTGACCTCCTGGGAAGGCCTTGTGTTGCACCCCTTTTACTTCTTAAATTTTTTTTTTTATCGCTGCAGTTATTTACAGAAGTTAAAATCGTGTATTATAAATTAATAACCTCTGAAAACCGTCATGTAGCGGAAAAGTTATCGATGTTTCGAGATTCTGATAGCGTAACGGTATACCGGAAGCATTACAACGACTGTGTCGGTCAATAGAGAGCAGAAATTGACTCAATAAAGAGATATTTGCCATTTAAATGTACGGGTGCGATCATACCAGCACTAATGCACCCGATCCCATCAGAACTCCGCAGTTAAGCGTGCTTGGACGAGAGTAGTACTAGGAAGGGTGACCTCCTGGGAAGGCCTCGTGTTACACCCCTTTTACTTTTTTTTTATCGCTGCAGTTATTTACAGAAGTTAAAATCGTGTCTTATAATTTAACAACCTCTGAAAACCGTCATGTAGCGGAAAAATTATCGATGTTTCGAGATTCTGATAGCGTGACGGTATACCGGAAGCATTACAACGACTGTGTCGGTCAATAGACAGCATAAATTGACTCAATAAAGAGATATTTGCAATATAAACATACGGGTACGATCATACCAGCACTAATGCACCGGATCCCATCAGAACTCCGTAGTAAAGCTTGCTCGGGCGAGAGTAGTACTAGGATAGGTGACCTCCTAGGAAGGCCTCGTGTTGCACCCCTTTTACTTTTTTTTATCGCTGTAGATAATTACAGAAGTTAAAATCGTGTATTATAATTTGATATCCTCTAAAAACCGTCATGAAGCAGAAAAGTTATCGATGTTACGAGATTTTGATAGCGTCACGGTATACCGGAAGCATTACAACGACGGTGTTGGACAATAGAGAGAAGAAATTGACTCAATAAAGAGATATTTGCAATATAAACGTACAGGTGCGATCATACCAGCACTAATGCACCAGATCCCAACAGAACTCCGAAGATAAGCGTGCTTGGGCGAGAGTAGTACTAGGATGGGTGACCTCCTGGGAAGGCCTTGTGTTGCACCCCTTTTACTTCTTAAAATTTTTTTTTATCGCTGCAGTTATTTACAGAAGTTAAAATCGTGTATTATAATTTAATAACCTCTGAAAACCGTCATGTAGCGGAAAAGTTATCGATGTTTCGAGATTCTGATAGCGTAACGGTATACCGGAAGCATTACAACGACTGTGTCGGTCAATAGAGAGCAGAAATTGACTCAATAAAGAGATATTCGCAATTTAAATGTACGGGTGCGATCATACCAGCACTAATGCACCGGATCCCATCAGAACTCCGCAGTTAAACGTGCTTGGGCGAGAGTAGTACTAGGATGGGTGACCTCCTGGGAAGGCCTTGTGTTGCACCCCTTTTACTTCTTAAAATTTTTTTTTTATCGCTGCAGTTATTTATAGAAGTTAAAATCGTGTATTATAATTTAATAACCTCTGAAAACCGTCATGTAGCGGAAAAGTTATCGATGTTTCGAGATTCTGATAGCGTAACGGTATACCGGAAGCATTATAACGACTGTGTCGGTCAATAGAGAGCAGAAATTGACTCAATAAAGAGATATTTGCAATTTAAATGTACGGGTGCGATTATACCAGCACTAATGCACCCGATCCCATCAAAACTCCGCAGTTAAGCGTGCTTGGACGAGAGTAGTACTAGGAAGGGTGACCTCCTGGGAAGGCCTCGTGTTGCACCCCTTTTACTTTTTTTTTTATCGCTGCAGTTATTTGCAGAAGTTAAAATCGTGTCTTATAATTTAACAACCTCTGAAAACCGTCATGTAGCGGAAAAATTATCGATGTTTCGAGATTCTGATAGCGTGACGGTATACCGGAAGCATTACAACGACTGTGTCGGTCAATAGACAGCATAAATTGACTCAATAAAGAGATATTTGCAATATAAACATACGGGTACGATCATACCAGCACTAATGCACCGGATCCCATCAGAACTCCGTAGTAAAGCTTGCTCGGGCGAGAGTAGTACTAGGATAGGTGACCTCCTAGGAAGGCCTCGTGTTGCACCCCTTTTACTTTTTTTTATCGCTGTAGATAATTACAGAAGTTAAAATCGTGTATTATAATTTGATATCCTCTAAAAACCGTCATGAAGCAGAAAAGTTATCGATGTTACGAGATTTTGATAGCGTCACGGTATACCGGAAGCATTACAACGACGGTGTTGGACAATAGAGAGAAGAAATTGACTCAATAAAGAGATATTTGCAATATAAACGTACAGGTGCGATCATACCAGCACTAATGCACCAGATCCCAACAGAACTCCGCAGTTAAGCGTGCTTGGGCGAGAGTAGTACTAGGATGGGTGACCTCCTGGGAAGGCCTTGTGTTGCACCCCTTTTACTTCTTAAAATTTTTTTTTATCGCTGCAGTTATTTACAGAAGTTAAAATCGTGTATTATAATTTAATAACCTCTGAAAACCGTCATGTAGCGGAAAAGTTATCGATGTTTCGAGATTCTGATAGCGTAACGGTATACCGGAAGCATTACAACGACTGTGTCGGTCAATAGAGAGCAGAAATTGACTCAATAAAGAGATATTCGCAATTTAAATGTACGGGTGCGATCATACCAGCACTAATGCACCGGATCCCATCAGAACTCCGCAGTTAAACGTGCTTGGGCGAGAGTAGTACTAGGATGGGTGACCTCCTGGGAAGGCCTTGTGTTGCACCCCTTTTACTTCTTAAATTTTTTTTTTTATCGCTGCAGTTATTTATAGAAGTTAAAATCGTGTATTATAATTTAATAACCTCTGAAAACCGTCATGTAGCGGAAAAGTTATCGATGTTTCGAGATTCTGATAGCGTAACGGTATACCGGAAGCATTATAACGACTGTGTCGGTCAATAGAGAGCAGAAATTGACTCAATAAAGAGATATTTGCAATTTAAATGTACGGGTGCGATTATACCAGCACTAATGCACCCGATCCCATCAAAACTCCGCAGTTAAGCGTGCTTGGACGAGAGTAGTACTAGGAAGGGTGACCTCCTGGGAAGGCCTCGTGTTGCACCCCTTTTACTTTTTTTTTATCGCTGCAGTTATTTGCAGAAGTTAAAATCGTGTATTAAAATTTAATATTCTCTGAAAACCATCATGTAGCGGAAAATTTATCGATGTTTCGAGATTCTGATAGCGTGACGGTATACCGGAAGCATTACAACGACTGTGCCGGTCAAGAGAGAGCAGAAATTGACTCAATAAAGAGATATTTGCAATTTAAATGTACGGGTGCGATTATACCAGCACTAATGCACCCGATCCCATCAAAACTCCGCAGTTAAACGTGCTTGGGCGAGAGTAGTACTAGGATGGGTGACCTCCTGGGAAGGCCTCGTGTTGCAACCCTTTTACTTTTTTTTTTTTATCATTGCAGTTCTTTGCAGACGTTAAAATCGTGTATTATAATTTATTATCCTCTGAAAACCGTCATATAGCGAAAAAGTAATTGATGTTTCGAGATTCTGATAGTGTGACGGTATACCGGAAGCATTACGACGACTGTGCTGGTCAATAGAGAGCAGAAATTGACTCAATAAGGATATATTTGCTATTTAAATGTACGAGTGCAATCATAACAACACTAATGCACCGGATCCCATCAGAACTCCGCAGTTAAGCGTGCTTGGGCGAAAGTGGTACTAGGATGGGTGACCTTCTAGGAAGGCCTCCTGTTGCACCCCTTTTACTTTTTATATATTTTTTTTTTATCGCTGCAGTTATTTACAGAAGTTAAAATCGTGTCTTATAATTTAACAACCTCTGAAAACCATCATGTAGCGGAAAAGTTATCGATGTTTCGAGATTCTGATAGCGTGACGGTATACCGGAAGCATTACAACGACTGTGTCGGTCAATAGACAGCATAAATTGACTCAATAAAGAGATATTTGCAATATAAACATACGGGTACGATCATACCAGCACTAATGCACCGGATCCCATCAGAACTCCGTAGTGAAGCTTGCTTGGGCGAGAGTAGTACTAGGATAGGTGACCTCCTGGGAAGGCCTCGTGTTGCACCCCTTTTACTTTTTTTTATCGCTGTAGATAATTACAGAAGTTAAAATCATGTATTATAATTTGATATCCTGTAAAAACCGTCATGTAGCGGAAAAGTTATCGATGTTACGAGATTTTGATAGCGTTACGGTATACCGGAAGCATTACAACGACGGTGTTGGACAATAGAGAGAAGAAATTGACTCAATAAAGATATATTTGCAATATAAACGTACAGGTGCGATCATACCAGCACTAATGCACCAGATCCCAACAGAACTCCGCAGTTAAGCGTGCTTGGGCGAGAGTAGTACTAGGATGGGTGACCTCCTGGGAAGGCCTTGTGTTGCACCCCTTTTACTTCTTAATTTTTTTTTTATCGCTGCAGTTATTTACAGAAGTTAAAATCGTGTATTATAATTTAATAACCTCTGAAAACCGTCATGTAGCGGAAAAGTTATCGATGTTTCGAGATTCTGATAGCGTAACGGTATACCGGAAGCATTACAACGACTGTGTCGGTCAATAGAGAGCAGAAATTGACTCAATAAAGAGATATTCGCAATTTAAATGTACGGGTGCGATCATACCAGCACTAATGCACCGGATCCCATCAGAACTCCGCAGTTAAGCGTGCTTGGACGAGAGTAGTACTAGGAAGGGTGACCTCCTGGGAAGGCCTCGTGTTGCACCCCTTTTACTTTTTTTTTATCGCTGCAGTTATTTGCAGAAATTAAAATCATGTATTAAAATTTAATATTCTCTGAAAACCGTCATGTAGCGGAAAAGTTATCGATGTTTCGAGATTCTGATAGCGTGACGGTATACCGGAAGCATTACAACGACTTTGCCGGTCAAGAGAGAGCAGAAATTGACTCAATAAAGAGATATTTGCTATTTAAATGTACGGGTGCGATCATACCAGCACTAAAGCACCGGATCCCATCAGAACTCCGCTGTTAAACGTGCTTGGGCGAGAGTAGTACTAGGATGGGTGACCTCCTGGGAAGGCCTCGTGTTGCAACCCTTTTACTTTTTTTTTTTATCGCTGCAGTTCTTTGCAAAAGTTAAAATCGTGTATTATAATTTATTATCCTCTGAAAACCGTCATATAGCGGAAAAGTAATTGATGTTTCGAGATTCTGATAGCGTGACGGTATACCGGAAGCATTACAACAACTGTGCTGGTCAATAGAGAGCAGAAATTGACTCAATAAGGATATATTTGCTATTTAAATGTACGAGTGCAATCATAACAACACTAATGCACCGGATCCCATCAGAACTCCGCAGTTAAGCGTGCTTGGGCGAAAGTGGTACTAGGATGGGTGACCTTCTGGGAAGGCCTCCTGTTGCACCCCTTTTACTTTTTTTTTCTTTTTTTTTTTTTTTTTTTTTTTTTTTTATCGCTGCAGTTATTTACAGAAGTTAAAATCGTGTCTTATAATTTAACAACCTCTGAAAACCGTCATGTAGCGGAAAAGTTATCGATGTTTCGAGATTCTGATAGCGTGACGGTATACCGGAAGCATTACAACGACTGTGTCGGTCAATAGACAGCATAAATGGACTCAATAAAGAGATATTTGCAATATAAACATACGGGTACGATCATACCAGCACTAATGCACCGGATCCCATCAGAACTCCGCTGTTAAACGTGCTTGGGCGAGAGTAGTACTAGGATGGGTGACCTCCTGGGAAGGCCTCGTGTTGCAACCCTTTTACTTTTTTTTTTATCGCTGCAGTTCTTTCTAGAAATTAAAATCGTGTATTATAATTTATTATCCTCTGAAAACCGTCATATAGCGGAAAAGTAATTGATGTTTCGAGATTCTGATAGCGTGACGGTATACCGGAAGCATTACAACGACTGTGCCGGTCAAGAGAGAGCAGAAATTGACTCAATAAGGATATATTTGCTATTTAAATGTACGAGTGCAATCATAACAACACTAATGCACCGGATCCCATCAGAACTCCGCTGTTAAACGTGCTTGGGCGAGAGTAGTACTAGGATGGGTGACCTCCTGGGAAGGCCTCGTGTTGCAACCATTTTACTTTTTTTTTTATCGCTGCAGTTCTTTGCAGAAATTAAAATCGTGTATTATAATTTATTATCCTCTGAAAACCGTCATATAGCGGAAAAGTAATTGATGTTTCGAGATTCTGATAGCGTGACGGTATACCGGAAGCATTACAACGACTGTGCTGGTCAATAGAGAGCAGAAATTGACTCAATAAGGATATATTTGCTATTTAAATGTACGAGTGCAATCATAACAACACTAATGCACCGGATCCCATCAGAACTCCGCAGTTAAGCGTGCTTGGGCGAAAGTGGTACTAGGATGGGTGACCTTCTGGGAAGGCCTCCTGTTGCACCCCTTTTACTTTTTTTTTTTTTTTTTTTTAGCGCTGCAGTTATTTACGGAAGATAAAATCGTGTCTTATAATTTAACAACCTCTGAAAACCGTCATGTAGCGGAAAAGTTATCGATGTTTCGAGATTCTGATAGCGTGACGGTATACCGGAAGCATTACAACGACTGTGTCGGTCAATAGACAGCATAAATTGACTCAATAAAGAGATATTTGCAATATAAACATACGGGTACGATCATACCAGCACTAATGCACCGGATCCAATCAGAACTCCGTAGTGAAGCTTGCTTGGGCGAGAGTAGTACTAGGATAGGTGACCTCCTAGGAAGGCCTCGTGTTGCACCCCTTTTACTTTTTTTTATCGCTGTAGATAATTACAGAAGTTAAAATCGTGTATTATAATTTGATATCCTCTAAAAACCGTCATGTAGCGGAAAAGTTATCGATGTTACGAGATTTTGATAGCGTCACGGTATACCGGAAGCATTACAACGACGGTGTTGGACAATAGAGAGAAGAAATTGACTCAATAAAGAGATATTTGCAATATAAACGTACAAGTGCGATCATACCAGCACTAATGCACCAGATCCCAACAGAACTCCGCAGTTAAGCGTGCTTGGGCGAGAGTAGTACTAGGATGGGTGACCTCCTGGGAAGGCCTTGTGTTGCACCCCTTTTACTTCTTAATTTTTTTTTTTTATCGCTGCAGTTATTTACAGAAGTTAAAATCGTGTATTATAATTTAATAACCTCTGAAAACCGTCATGTAGCGGAAAAGTTATCGATGTTTCGAGATTCTGATAGCGTAACGGTATACCGGAAGCATTACAACGACTGTGTCGGTCAATAGAGAGCAGAAATTGACTCAATAAAGAGATATTCGCAATTTAAATGTACGGGTGCGATCATACCAGCACTAATGCACCGGATCCCATCAGAACTCCGCAGTTAAGCGTGCTTGGACGAGAGTAGTACTAGGAAGGGTGACCTCCTGGGAAGGCCTCGTCTTGCACCCCTTTTACTTTTTTTTTTATCGCTGCAGTTATTTGCAGAAGTTAAAATCGTGTATTAAAATTTTATATTCTCTGAAAACCGTCATGTAGCGGAAAAGTTATCGATGTTTCGAGATTCTGATAGCGTGACGGTATACCGGAAGCATTACAACGACTGTGCCGGTCAAGAGAGAGCAGAAATTGACTCAATAAAGAGATATTTGCTATTTAAATGTACGGGTGCGATCATACCAGCACTAAAGCACCGGATCCCATCAGAACTCCGCTGTTAAACGTGCTTGGGCGAGAGTAGTACTAGGATGGGTGACCTCCTGGGAAGGCCTCGTGTTGCAACCCTTTTACTTTTTTTTTATCGCTGCAGTTCTTTGCAGAAATTAAAATCGTGTATTATAATTTATTATCCTCTGAAAACCGTCATATAGCGGAAAAGTAATTGATGTTTCGAGATTCTGATAGCGTGACGGTATACCGGAAGCATTACAACGACTGTGCTGGTCAATAGAGAGCAGAAATTGACTCAATAAGGATATATTTGCTATTTAAATGTACGAGTGCAATCATAACAACACTAATGCACCGGATCCCATCAGAACTCCGCAGTTAAGCGTGCTTGGGCGAAAGTGGTACTAGGATGGGTGACCTTCTGGGAAGGCCTCCTGTTGCACCCCTTTTACTTTTTTTTTTTTTTTTTTTTAGCGCTGCAGTTATTTACAGAAGTTAAAATCGTGTCTTATAATTTAACAACCTCTGAAAACCGTCATGTAGCGGAAAAGTTATCGATGTTTCGAGATTCTGATAGCGTGACGGTATACCGGAAGCATTACAACGACTGTGTCGGTCAATAGACAGCATAAATTTACTCAATAAAGAGATATTTGCAATATAAACATACGGGTACGATCATACCAGCACTAATGCACCGGATCCAATCAGAACTCCGTAGTGAAGCTTGCTTGGGCGAGAGTAGTACTAGGATAGGTGACCTCCTAGGAAGGCCTCGTGTTGCACCCCTTTTACTTTTTTTTATCGCTGTAGATAATTACAGAAGTTAAAATCGTGTATTATAATTTGATATCCTCTAAAAACCGTCATGTAGCGGAAAAGTTATCGATGTTACGAGATTTTGATAGCGTCACGGTATACCGGAAGCATTACAACGACGGTGTTGGACAATAGAGAGAAGAAATTGACTCAATAAAGAGATATTTGCAATATAAACGTACAAGTGCGATCATACCAGCACTAATGCACCAGATCCCAACAGAACTCCGCAGTTAAGCGTGCTTGGGCGAGAGTAGTACTAGGATGGGTGACCTCCTGGGAAGGCCTTGTGTTGCACCCCTTTTACTTCTTAAATTTTTTTTTATCGCTGCAGTTATTTACAGAAGTTAAAATCGTGTATTATAATTTAATAACCTCTGAAAACCGTCATGTAGCGGAAAAGTTATCGATGTTTCGAGATTCTGATAGCGTAACGGTATACCGGAAGCATTACAACGACTGTGTCGGTCAATAGAGAGCAGAAATTGACTCAATAAAGAGATATTCGCAATTTAAATGTACGGGTGCGATCATACCAGCACTAATGCACCGGATCCCATCAGAACTCCGCAGTTAAGCGTGCTTGGACGAGAGTAGTACTAGGAAGGGTGACCTCCTGGGAAGGCCTCGTGTTGCACCCCTTTTACTTTTTTTTTTATCGCTGCAGTTATTTGCAGAAGTTAAAATCGTGTATTAAAATTTAATATTCTCTGAAAACCGTCATGTAGCGGAAAAGTTATCGATGTTTCGAGATTCTGATAGCGTGACGGTATACCGGAAGCATTACAACGACTGTGCCGGTCAAGAGAGAGCAGAAATTGACTCAATAAAGAGATATTTGCTATTTAAATGTACGGGTGCGATCATACCAGCACTAAAGCACCGGATCCCATCAGAACTCCGCTGTTAAACGTGCTTGGGCGAGAGTAGTACTAGGATGGGTGACCTCCTGGGAAGGCCTCGTGTTGCAACCCTTTTACTTTTTTTTTTATCGCTGCAGTTCTTTGCAGAAATTAAAATCGTGTATTATAATTTATTATCCTCTGAAAACCGTCATATAGCGGAAAAGTAATTGATGTTTCGAGATTCTGATAGCGTGACGGTATACCGGAAGCATTACAACGACTGTGCTGGTCAATAGAGAGCAGAAATTGACTCAATAAGGATATATTTGCTATTTAAATGTACGAGTGCAATCATAACAACACTAATGCACCGGATCCCATCAGAACTCCGCAGTTAAGCGTGCTTGAGCGAAAGTGGTACTAGGATGGGTGACCTTCTGGGAAGGCCTCCTGTTGCACCCCTTTTACTTTTTTTTTTTTTTTTTTTTTTTTTTATCGCTGCAGTTATTTACAGAAGTTAAAATCGTGTCTTATAATTTAACAACCTCTGAAAACCGTCATGTAGCGGAAAAGTTATCGATGTTTCGAGATTCTGATAGCGTGACGGTATACCGGAAGCATTACAACGACTGTGTCGGTCAATAGACAGCATAAATTGACTCAATAAAGAGATATTTGCAATTTAAACATACGGGTACGATCATACCAGCACTAATGCACCGGATCCAATCAGAACTCCGTAGTGAAGCTTGCTTGGGCGAGAGTAGTACTAGGATAGGTGACCTCCTGGGAAGGCCTCGTGTTGCACCCCTTTTACTTTTTTTTATCGCTGTAGATAGATACAGAAGTTAAAATCGTGTATTATAATTTGATATCCTCTAAAAACCGTCATGTAGCCGAAAAGTTATCGATGTTACGAGATTTTGATAGCGTCACGGTATACCGGAAGCATTACAACGACGGTGTTGGACAATAGAGAGAAGAAATTGACTCAATAAAGAGATATTTGCAATATAAACGTACAAGTGCGATCATACCAGCACTAATGCACCAGATCCCAACAGAACTCCGCAGTTAAGCGTGCTTGGGCGAGAGTAGTACTAGGATGGGTGACCTCCTGGGAAGGCCTTGTGTTGCACCCCTTTTACTTCTTAATTTTTTTTTTTATCGCTGCAGTTATTTACAGAAGTTAAAATCGTGTATTATAATTTAATAACCTCTGAAAACCGTCATGTAGCGGAAAAGTTATCGATGTTTCGAGATTCTGATAGCGTAACGGTATACCGGAAGCATTACAACGACTGTGTCGGTCAATAGAGAGCAGAAATTGACTCAATAAAGAGATATTCGCAATTTAAATGTACGGGTGCAATCATACCAGCACTAATGCACCGGATCCCATCAGAACTCCGCAGTTAAGCGTGCTTGGACGAGAGTAGTACTAGGAAGGGTGACCTCCTGGGAAGGCCTCGTCTTGCACCCCTTTTACTTTTTTTTTTATCGCTGCAGTTATTTGCAGAAGTTAAAATCGTGTATTAAAATTTTATATTCTCTGAAAACCGTCATGTAGCGGAAAAGTTATCGATGTTTCGAGATTCTGATAGCGTGACGGTATACCGGAAGCATTACAACGACTGTGCCGGTCAAGAGAGAGCAGAAATTGACTCAATAAAGAGATATTTGCTATTTAAATGTACGGGTGCGATCATACCAGCACTAAAGCACCGGATCCCATCAGAACTCCGCTGTTAAACGTGCTTGGGCGAGAGTAGTACTAGGATGGGTGACCTCCTGGGAAGGCCTCGTGTTGCAACCCTTTTACTTTTTTTTTATCGCTGCAGTTCTTTGCAGAAATTAAAATCGTGTATTATAATTTATTATCCTCTGAAAACCGTCATATAGCGGAAAAGTAATTGATGTTTCGAGATTCTGATAGCGTGACGGTATACCGGAAGCATTACAACGACTGTGCTGGTCAATAGAGAGCAGAAATTGACTCAATAAGGATATATTTGCTATTTAAATGTACGAGTGCAATCATAACAACACTAATGCACCGGATCCCATCAGAACTCCGCAGTTAAGCGTGCTTGGGCGAAAGTGGTACTAGGATGGGTGACCTTCTGGGAAGGCCTCCTGTTGCACCCCTTTTACTTTTTTTTTTTTTTTTTTTTTTTTAGCGCTGCAGTTATTTACAGAAGTTAAAATCGTGTCTTATAATTTAACAACCTCTGAAAACCGTCATGTAGCGGAAAAGTTATCGATGTTTCGAGATTCTGATAGCGTGACGGTATACCGGAAGCATTACAACGACTGTGTCGGTCAATAGACAGCATAAATTTACTCAATAAAGAGATATTTGCAATATAAACATACGGGTACGATCATACCAGCACTAATGCACCGGATCCATTCAGAACTCCGTAGTGAAGCTTGCTTGGGCGAGAGTAGTACTAGGATAGGTGACCTCCTAGGAAGGCCTCGTGTTGCACCCCTTTTACTTTTTTTTATCGCTGTAGATAATTACAGAAGTTAAAATCGTGTATTATAATTTGATATCCTCTAAAAACCGTCATGTAGCGGAAAAGTTATCGATGTTACGAGATTTTGATAGCGTCACGGTATACCGGAAGCATTACAACGACGGTGTTGGACAATAGAGAGAAGAAATTGACTCAATAAAGAGATATTTGCAATATAAACGTACAAGTGCGATCATACCAGCACTAATGCACCAGATCCCAACAGAACTCCGCAGTTAAGCGTGCTTGGGCGAGAGTAGTACTAGGATGGGTGACCTCCTGGGAAGGCCTTGTGTTGCACCCCTTTTACTTCTTAAATTTTTTTTTATCGCTGCAGTTATTTACAGAAGTTAAAATCGTGTATTATAATTTAATAACCTCTGAAAACCGTCATGTAGCGGAAAAGTTATCGATGTTTCGAGATTCTGATAGCGTAACGGTATACCGGAAGCATTACAACGACTGTGTCGGTCAATAGAGAGCAGAAATTGACTCAATAAAGAGATATTCGCAATTTAAATGTACGGGTGCGATCATACCAGCACTAATGCACCGGATCCCATCAGAACTCCGCAGTTAAGCGTGCTTGGACGAGAGTAGTACTAGGAAGGGTGACCTCCTGGGAAGGCCTCGTGTTGCACCCCTTTTACTTTTTTTTTTATCGCTGCAGTTATTTGCAGAAGTTAAAATCGTGTATTAAAATTTAATATTCTCTGAAAACCGTCATGTAGCGGAAAATTTATCGATGTTTCGAGATTCTGATAGCGTGACGGTATACCGGAAGCATTACAACGACTGTGCCGGTCAAGAGAGAGCAGAAATTGACTCAATAAAGAGATATTTGCTATTTAAATGTACGGGTGCGATCATACCAGCACTAAAGCACCGGATCCCATCAGAACTCCGCTGTTAAACGTGCTTGGGCGAGAGTAGTACTAGGATGGGTGACCTCCTGGGAAGGCCTCGTGTTGCAACCCTTTTACTTTTTTTTTTATCGCTGCAGTTCTTTGCAGAAATTAAAATCGTGTATTATAATTTATTATCCTCTGAAAACCGTCATATAGCGGAAAAGTAATTGATGTTTCGAGATTCTGATAGCGTGACGGTATACCGGAAGCATTACAACGACTGTGCTGGTCAATAGAGAGCAGAAATTGACTCAATAAGGATATATTTGCTATTTAAATGTACGAGTGCAATCATAACAACACTGATGCACCGGATCCCATCAGAACTCCGCAGCTAAGCGTGCTTGGGCGAAAGTGGTACTAGGATGGGTGACCTTCTGGGAAGGCCTCCTGTTGCACCCCTTTTACTTTTTTTTTTTTTTTTTTTTTTTTTAGCGCTGCAGTTATTTACAGAAGTTAAAATCGTGTCTTATAATTTAACAACCTCTGAAAACCGTCATGTAGCGGAAAAGTTATCGATGTTTCGAGATTCTGATAGCGTGACGGTATACCGGAAGCATTACAACGACTGTGTCGGTCAATAGACAGCATAAATTGACTCAATAAAGAGATATTTGCAATATAAACATACGGGTACGATCATACCAGCACTAATGCACCGGATCCAATCAGAACTCCGTAGTGAAGCTTGCTTGGGCGAGAGTAGTACTAGGATAGGTGACCTCCTGGGAAGGCCTCGTGTTGCACCCCTTTTACTTTTTTTTATCGCTGTAGATAATTACAGAAGTTAAAATCGTGTATTATAATTTGATATCCTCTAAAAACCGTCATGTAGCGGAAAAGTTATCGATGTTACGAGATTTTGATAGCGTCACGGTATACCGGAAGCATTACAACGACGGTGTTGGACAATAGAGAGAAGAAATTGACTCAATAAAGAGATATTTGCAATATAAACGTACAAGTGCGATCATACCAGCACTAATGCACCAGATCCCAACAGAACTCCGCAGTTAAGCGTGCTTGGGCGAGAGTAGTACTAGGATGGGTGACCTCCTGGGAAGGCCTTGTGTTGCACCCCTTTTACTTCTTAAATTTTTTTTTATCGCTGCAGTTATTTACAGAAGTTAAAATCGTGTATTATAATTTAATAACCTCTGAAAACCGTCATGTAGCGGAAAAGTTATCGATGTTTCGAGATTCTGATAGCGTAACGGTATACCGGAAGCATTACAACGACTGTGTCGGTCAATAGAGAGCAGAAATTGACTCAATAAAGAGATATTCGCAATTTAAATGTACGGGTGCGATCATACCAGCACTAATGCACCGGATCCCATCAGAACTCCGCAGTTAAGCGTGCTTGGACGAGAGTAGTACTAGGAAGGGTGACCTCCTGGGAAGGCCTCGTGTTGCACCCCTTTTACTTTTTTTTTTATCGCTGCAGTTATTTGCAGAAGTTAAAATCGTGTATTAAAATTTAATATTCTCTGAAAACCGTCATGTAGCGGAAAAGTTATCGATGTTTCGAGATTCTGATAGCGTGACGGTATACCGGAAGCATTACAACGACTGTGTCGGTCAATAGAGAGCAGAAATTGACTCAATAAAGAGATATTCGCAATTTAAATGTACGGGTGCGATCATACCAGCACTAATGCACCGGATCCCATCAGAACTCCGCAGTTAAGCGTGCTTGGACGAGAGTAGTACTAGGAAGGGTGACCTCCTGGGAAGGCCTCGTGTTGCACCCCTTTTACTTTTTTTTTTATCGCTGCAGTTATTTGCAGAAGTTAAAATCGTGTATTAAAATTTAATATTCTCTGAAAACCGTCATGTAGCGGAAAAGTTATCGATGTTTCGAGATTCTGAAAGCGTGACGGTATACCGGGAGCATTACAACGACTGTGTCGGTCAATAGACAGCATAAATTGACTCAATAAAGAGATATTTGCAATATAAACATACGGGTACGATCATACCAGCACTAATGCACCGGATCCAATCAGAACTCCGTAGTGAAGCTTGCTTGGGCGAGAGTAGTACTAGGATAGGTGACCTCCTGGGAAGGCCTCGTGTTGCACCCCTTTTACTTTTTTTTATTGCTGTAGATAATTACAGAAGTTAAAATCGTGTATTATAATTTGATATCCTCTAAAAACCGTCATGTAGCGGAAAAGTTATCGATGTTACGAGATTTTGATAGCGTCACGGTATACCGGAAGCATTACAACGACGGTGTTGGACAATAGAGAGAAGAAATTGACTCAATAAAGAGATATTTGCAATATAAACGTACAAGTGCGATCATACCAGCACTAATGCACCAGATCCCAACAGAACTCCGCAGTTAAGCGTGCTTGGGCGAGAGTAGTACTAGGATGGGTGACCTCCTGGGAAGGCCTTGTGTTGCACCCCTTTTACTTCTTAAATTTTTTTTTATCGCTGCAGTTATTTACAGAAGTTAAAATCGTGTATTATAATTTAATAACCTCTGAAAACCGTCATGTAGCGGAAAAGTTATCGATGTTTCGAGATTCTGATAGCGTAACGGTATACCGGAAGCATTACAACGACTGTGTCGGTCAATAGAGAGCAGAAATTGACTCAATAAAGAGATATTCGCAATTTAAATGTACGGGTGCGATCATACCAGCACTAATGCACCGGATCCCATCAGAACTCCGCAGTTAAGCGTGCTTGGACGAGAGTAGTACTAGGAAGGGTGACCTCCTGGGAAGGCCTCGTGTTGCACCCCTTTTACTTTTTTTTTTATCGCTGCAGTTATTTGCAGAAGTTAAAATCGTGTATTAAAATTTAATATTCTCTGAAAACCGTCATGTAGCGGAAAAGTTATCGATGTTTCGAGATTCTGATAGCGTGACGGTATACCGGAAGCATTACAACGACTGTGCCGGTCAAGAGAGAGCAGAAATTGACTCAATAAAGAGATATTTGCTATTTAAATGTACGGGTGCGATCATACCAGCACTAAAGCACCGGATCCCATCAGAACTCCGCTGTTAAACGTGCTTGGGCGAGAGTAGTACTAGGATGGGTGACCTCCTGGGAAGGCCTCGTGTTGCAACCCTTTTACTTTTTTTTTTATCGCTGCAGTTCTTTGCAGAAATTAAAATCGTGTATTATAATTTATTATCCTCTGAAAACCGTCATATAGCGGAAAAGTAATTGATGTTTCGAGATTCTGATAGCGTGACGGTATACCGGAAGCATTACAACGACTGTGCTGGTCAATAGAGAGCAGAAATTGACTCAATAAGGATATATTTGCTATTTAAATGTACGAGTGCAATCATAACAACACTAATGCACCGGATCCCATCAGAACTCCGCAGTTAAGCGTGCTTGGGCGAAAGTGGTACTAGGATGGGTGACCTTCTGGGAAGGCCTCCTGTTGCACCCCTTTTACTTTTTTTTTTTTTTTTTTTTTTTTAGCGCTGCAGTTATTTACAGAAGTTAAAATCGTGTCTTATAATTTAACAACCTCTGAAAACCGTCATGTAGCGGAAAAGTTATCGATGTTTCGAGATTCTGATAGCGTGACGGTATACCGGAAGCATTACAACGACTGTGTCGGTCAATAGACAGCATAAATTTACTCAATAAAGAGATATTTGCAATATAAACATACGGGTACGATCATACCAGCACTAATGCACCGGATCCATTCAGAACTCCGTAGTGAAGCTTGCTTGGGCGAGAGTAGTACTAGGATAGGTGACCTCCTAGGAAGGCCTCGTGTTGCACCCCTTTTACTTTTTTTTATCGCTGTAGATAATTACAGAAGTTAAAATCGTGTATTATAATTTGATATCCTCTAAAAACCGTCATGTAGCGGAAAAGTTATCGATGTTACGAGATTTTGATAGGGTCACGGTATACCGGAAGCATTACAACGACGGTGTTGGACAATAGAGAGAAGAAATTGACTCAATAAAGAGATATTTGCAATATAAACGTACAAGTGCGATCATACCAGCACTAATGCACCAGATCCCAACAGAACTCCGCAGTTAAGCGTGCTTGGGCGAGAGTAGTACTAGGATGGGTGACCTCCTGGGAAGGCCTTGTGTTGCACCCCTTTTACTTCTTAAATTTTTTTTTATCGCTGCAGTTATTTACAGAAGTTAAAATCGTGTATTATAATTTAATAACCTCTGAAAACCGTCATGTAGCGGAAAAGTTATCGATGTTTCAAGATTCTGATAGCGTGACGGTATACCGGAAGCATTATAACGACTGTGCCGGTCAAGAGAGAGCAGAAATTGACTCAATAAAGAGATATTTGCTATTTAAATGTACGGGTGCGATCATACCAGCACTAAAGCACCGGATTCCATCAGAACTCCGCTGTTAAACGTGCTTGGGCGAGAGTAGTACTAGGATGGGTGACCTCCTGGGAAGGCCTCGTGTTGCAACCCTTTTACTTTTTTTTTTATCGCTGCAGTTCTTTGCAGAAATTAAAATCGTGTATTATAATTTATTATCCTCTGAAAACCGTCATATAGCGGAAAAGTAATTGATGTTTCGAGATTCTGATAGCGTGACGGTATACCGGAAGCATTACAACGACTGTGCTGGTCAATAGAGAGCAGAAATTGACTCAATAAGGATATATTTGCTATTTAAATGTACGAGTGCAATCATAACAACACTGATGCACCGGATCCCATCAGAACTCCGCAGTTAAGCGTGCTTGGGCGAAAGTGGTACTAGGATGGGTGACCTTCTGGGAAGGCCTCCTGTTGCACCCCTTTTACTTTTTTTTTTTTTTTTTTTTTTTATCGCTGCAGTTATTTACAGAAGTTAAAATCGTGTCTTATAATTTAACAACCTCTGAAAACCGTCATGTAGCGGAAAAGTTATCGATGTTTCGAGATTCTGAAAGCGTGACGGTATACCGGGAGCATTACAACGACTGTGTCGGTCAATAGACAGCATAAATTGACTCAATAAAGAGATATTTGCAATATAAACATACGGGTACGATCATACCAGCACTAATGCACCGGATCCAATCAGAACTCCGTAGTGAAGCTTGCTTGGGCGAGAGTAGTACTAGGATAGGTGACCTCCTGGGAAGGCCTCGTGTTGCACCCCTTTTACTTTTTTTTATCGCTGTAGATAATTACAGAAGTTAAAATCGTGTATTATAATTTGATATCCTCTAAAAACCGTCATGTAGCGGAAAAGTTATCGATGTTACGAGATTTTGATAGCGTCACGGTATACCGGAAGCATTACAACGACGGTGTTGGACAATAGAGAGAAGAAATTGACTCAATAAAGAGATATTTGCAATATAAACGTACAAGTGCGATCATACCAGCACTAATGCACCAGATCCCAACAGAACTCCGCAGTTAAGCGTGCTTGGGCGAGAGTAGTACTAGGATGGGTGACCTCCTGGGAAGGCCTTGTGTTGCACCCCTTTTACTTCTTAAATTTTTTTTTAGCGCTGCAGTTATTTACAGAAGTTAAAATCGTGTCTTATAATTTAACAACCTCTGAAAACCGTCATGTAGCGGAAAAGTTATCGATGTTTCGAGATTCTGATAGCGTGACGGTATACCGGAAGCATTACAACGACTGTGTCGGTCAATAGACAGCATAAATTTACTCAATAAAGAGATATTTGCAATATAAACATACGGGTACGATCATACCAGCACTAATGCACCGGATCCATTCAGAACTCCGTAGTGAAGCTTGCTTGGGCGAGAGTAGTACTAGGATAGGTGACCTCCTAGGAAGGCCTCGTGTTGCACCCCTTTTACTTTTTTTTATCGCTGTAGATAATTACAGAAGTTAAAATCGTGTATTATAATTTGATATCCTCTAAAAACCGTCATGTAGCGGAAAAGTTATCGATGTTACGAGATTTTGATAGGGTCACGGTATACCGGAAGCATTACAACGACGGTGTTGGACAATAGAGAGAAGAAATTGACTCAATAAAGAGATATTTGCAATATAAACGTACAAGTGCGATCATACCAGCACTAATGCACCAGATCCCAACAGAACTCCGCAGTTAAGCGTGCTTGGGCGAGAGTAGTACTAGGATGGGTGACCTCCTGGGAAGGCCTTGTGTTGCACCCCTTTTACTTCTTAAATTTTTTTTTATCGCTGCAGTTATTTACAGAAGTTAAAATCGTGTATTATAATTTAATAACCTCTGAAAACCGTCATGTAGCGGAAAAGTTATCGATGTTTCAAGATTCTGATAGCGTGACGGTATACCGGAAGCATTATAACGACTGTGCCGGTCAAGAGAGAGCAGAAATTGACTCAATAAAGAGATATTTGCTATTTAAATGTACGGGTGCGATCATACCAGCACTAAAGCACCGGATTCCATCAGAACTCCGCTGTTAAACGTGCTTGGGCGAGAGTAGTACTAGGATGGGTGACCTCCTGGGAAGGCCTCGTGTTGCAACCCTTTTACTTTTTTTTTTATCGCTGCAGTTCTTTGCAGAAATTAAAATCGTGTATTATAATTTATTATCCTCTGAAAACCGTCATATAGCGGAAAAGTAATTGATGTTTCGAGATTCTGATAGCGTGACGGTATACCGGAAGCATTACAACGACTGTGCTGGTCAATAGAGAGCAGAAATTGACTCAATAAGGATATATTTGCTATTTAAATGTACGAGTGCAATCATAACAACACTGATGCACCGGATCCCATCAGAACTCCGCAGTTAAGCGTGCTTGGGCGAAAGTGGTACTAGGATGGGTGACCTTCTGGGAAGGCCTCCTGTTGCACCCCTTTTACTTTTTTTTTTTTTTTTTTTTTTATCGCTGCAGTTATTTACAGAAGTTAAAATCGTGTCTTATAATTTAACAACCTCTGAAAACCGTCATGTAGCGGAAAAGTTATCGATGTTTCGAGATTCTGAAAGCGTGACGGTATACCGGGAGCATTACAACGACTGTGTCGGTCAATAGACAGCATAAATTGACTCAATAAAGAGATATTTGCAATATAAACATACGGGTACGATCATACCAGCACTAATGCACCGGATCCAATCAGAACTCCGTAGTGAAGCTTGCTTGGGCGAGAGTAGTACTAGGATAGGTGACCTCCTGGGAAGGCCTCGTGTTGCACCCCTTTTACTTTTTTTTATCGCTGTAGATAATTACAGAAGTTAAAATCGTGTATTATAATTTGATATCCTCTAAAAACCGTCATGTAGCGGAAAAGTTATCGATGTTACGAGATTTTGATAGCGTCACGGTATACCGGAAGTATTACAACGACGGTGTTGGACAATAGAGAGAAGAAATTGACTCAATAAAGAGATATTTGCAATATAAACGTACAAGTGCGATCATACCAGCACTAATGCACCAGATCCCAACAGAACTCCGCAGTTAAGCGTGCTTGGGCGAGAGTAGTACTAGGATGGGTGACCTCCTGGGAAGGCCTTGTGTTGCACCCCTTTTACTTCTTAAATTTTTTTTTAGCGCTGCAGTTATTTACAGAAGTTAAAATCGTGTCTTATAATTTAACAACCTCTGAAAACCGTCATGTAGCGGAAAAGTTATCGATGTTTCGAGATTCTGATAGCGTGACGGTATACCGGAAGCATTACAACGACTGTGTCGGTCAATAGACAGCATAAATTTACTCAATAAAGAGATATTTGCAATATAAACATACGGGTACGATCATACCAGCACTAATGCACCGGATCCATTCAGAACTCCGTAGTGAAGCTTGCTTGGGCGAGAGTAGTACTAGGATAGGTGACCTCCTAGGAAGGCCTCGTGTTGCACCCCTTTTACTTTTTTTTATCGCTGTAGATAATTACAGAAGTTAAAATCGTGTATTATAATTTGATATCCTCTAAAAACCGTCATGTAGCGGAAAAGTTATCGATGTTACGAGATTTTGATAGGGTCACGGTATACCGGAAGCATTACAACGACGGTGTTGGACAATAGAGAGAAGAAATTGACTCAATAAAGAGATATTTGCAATATAAACGTACAAGTGCGATCATACCAGCACTAATGCACCAGATCCCAACAGAACTCCGCAGTTAAGCGTGCTTGGGCGAGAGTAGTACTAGGATGGGTGACCTCCTGGGAAGGCCTTGTGTTGCACCCCTTTTACTTCTTAAATTTTTTTTTATCGCTGCAGTTATTTACAGAAGTTAAAATCGTGTATTATAATTTAATAACCTCTGAAAACCGTCATGTAGCGGAAAAGTTATCGATGTTTCAAGATTCTGATAGCGTGACGGTATACCGGAAGCATTATAACGACTGTGCCGGTCAAGAGAGAGCAGAAATTGACTCAATAAAGAGATATTTGCTATTTAAATGTACGGGTGCGATCATACCAGCACTAAAGCACCGGATTCCATCAGAACTCCGCTGTTAAACGTGCTTGGGCGAGAGTAGTACTAGGATGGGTGACCTCCTGGGAAGGCCTCGTGTTGCAACCCTTTTACTTTTTTTTTTATCGCTGCAGTTCTTTGCAGAAATTAAAATCGTGTATTATAATTTATTATCCTCTGAAAACCGTCATATAGCGGAAAAGTAATTGATGTTTCGAGATTCTGATAGCGTGACGGTATACCGGAAGCATTACAACGACTGTGCTGGTCAATAGAGAGCAGAAATTGACTCAATAAGGATATATTTGCTATTTAAATGTACGAGTGCAATCATAACAACACTGATGCACCGGATCCCATCAGAACTCCGCAGTTAAGCGTGCTTGGGCGAAAGTGGTACTAGGATGGGTGACCTTCTGGGAAGGCCTCCTGTTGCACCCCTTTTACTTTTTTTTTTTTTTTTTTTTTTTTATCGCTGCAGTTATTTACAGAAGTTAAAATCGTGTCTTATAATTTAACAACCTCTGAAAACCGTCATGTAGCGGAAAAGTTATCGATGTTTCGAGATTCTGAAAGCGTGACGGTATACCGGGAGCATTACAACGACTGTGTCGGTCAATAGACAGCATAAATTGACTCAATAAAGAGATATTTGCAATATAAACATACGGGTACGATCATACCAGCACTAATGCACCGGATCCAATCAGAACTCCGTAGTGAAGCTTGCTTGGGCGAGAGTAGTACTAGGATAGGTGACCTCCTGGGAAGGCCTCGTGTTGCACCCCTTTTACTTTTTTTTATCGCTGTAGATAATTACAGAAGTTAAAATCGTGTATTATAATTTGATATCCTCTAAAAACCGTCATGTAGCGGAAAAGTTATCGATGTTACGAGATTTTGATAGCGTCACGGTATACCGGAAGCATTACAACGACGGTGTTGGACAATAGAGAGAAGAAATTGACTCAATAAAGAGATATTTGCAATATAAACGTACAAGTGCGATCATACCAGCACTAATGCACCAGATCCCAACAGAACTCCGCAGTTAAGCGTGCTTGGGCGAGAGTAGTACTAGGATGGGTGACCTCCTGGGAAGGCCTTGTGTTGCACCCCTTTTACTTCTTAAATTTTTTTTTATCGCTGCAGTTATTTACAGAAGTTAAAATCGTGTATTATAATTTAATAACCTCTGAAAACCGTCATGTAGCGGAAAAGTTATCGATGTTTCGAGATTCTGATAGCGTAACGGTATACCGGAAGCATTACAACGACTGTGTCGGTCAATAGAGAGCAGAAATTGACTCAATAAAGAGATATTCGCAATTTAAATGTACGGGTGCGATCATACCAGCACTAATGCACCGGATCCCATCAGAACTCCGCAGTTAAGCGTGCTTGGACGAGAGTAGTACTAGGAAGGGTGACCTCCTGGGAAGGCCTCGTGTTGCACCCCTTTTACTTTTTTTTTTATCGCTGCAGTTATTTGCAGAAGTTAAAATCGTGTATTAAAATTTAATATTCTCTGAAAACCGTCATGTAGCGGAAAAGTTATCGATGTTTCGAGATTCTGATAGCGTGACGGTATACCGGAAGCATTACAACGACTGTGCCGGTCAAGAGAGAGCAGAAATTGACTCAATAAAGAGATATTTGCTATTTAAATGTACGGGTGCGATCATACCAGCACTAAAGCACCGGATCCCATCAGAACTCCGCTGTTAAACGTGCTTGGGCGAGAGTAGTACTAGGATGGGTGACCTCCTGGGAAGGCCTCGTGTTGCAACCCTTTTACTTTTTTTTTTATCGCTGCAGTTCTTTGCAGAAATTAAAATCGTGTATTATAATTTATTATCCTCTGAAAACCGTCATATAGCGGAAAAGTAATTGATGTTTCGAGATTCTGATAGCGTGACGGTATACCGGAAGCATTACAACGACTGTGCTGGTCAATAGAGAGCAGAAATTGACTCAATAAGGATATATTTGCTATTTAAATGTACGAGTGCAATCATAACAACACTAATGCACCGGATCCCATCAGAACTCCGCAGTTAAGCGTGCTTGGGCGAAAGTGGTACTAGGATGGGTGACCTTCTGGGAAGGCCTCCTGTTGCACCCCTTTTACTTTTTTTTTTTTTTTTTTTTTTTTTTTTAGCGCTGCAGTTATTTACAGAAGTTAAAATCGTGTCTTATAATTTAACAACCTCTGAAAACCGTCATGTAGCGGAAAAGTTATCGATGTTTCGAGATTCTGATAGCGTGACGGTATACCGGAAGCATTACAACGACTGTGTCGGTCAATAGACAGCATAAATTTACTCAATAAAGAGATATTTGCAATATAAACATACGGGTACGATCATACCAGCACTAATGCACCGGATCCATTCAGAACTCCGTAGTGAAGCTTGCTTGGGCGAGAGTAGTACTAGGATAGGTGACCTCCTAGGAAGGCCTCGTGTTGCACCCCTTTTACTTTTTTTTATCGCTGTAGATAATTATAGAAGTTAAAATCGTGTATTATAATTTGATATCCTCTAAAAACCGTCATGTAGCGGAAAAGTTATCGATGTTACGAGATTTTGATAGCGTCACGGTATACCGGAAGCATTACAACGACGGTGTTGGACAATAGAGAGAAGAAATTGACTCAATAAAGAGATATTTGCAATATAAACGTACAAGTGCGATCATACCAGCACTAATGCACCAGATCCCAACAGAACTCCGCAGTTAAGCGTGCTTGGGCGAGAGTAGTACTAGGATGGGTGACCTCCTGGGAAGGCCTTGTGTTGCACCCCTTTTACTTCTTAAATTTTTTTTTATCGCTGCAGTTATTTACAGAAGTTAAAATCGTGTATTATAATTTAATAACCTCTGAAAACCGTCATGTAGCGGAAAAGTTATCGATGTTTCAAGATTCTGATAGCGTGACGGTATACCGGAAGCATTATAACGACTGTGCCGGTCAAGAGATAGCAGAAATTGACTCAATAAAGAGATATTTGCTATTTAAATGTACGGGTGCGATCATACCAGCACTAAAGCACCGGATTCCATCAGAACTCCGCTGTTAAACGTGCTTGGGCGAGAGTAGTACTAGGATGGGTGACCTCCTGGGAAGGCCTCGTGTTGCAACCCTTTTACTTTTTTTTTTATCGCTGCAGTTCTTTGCAGAAATTAAAATCGTGTATTATAATTTATTATCCTCTGAAAACCGTCATATAGCGGAAAAGTAATTGATGTTTCGAGATTCTGATAGCGTGACGGTATACCGGAAGCATTACAACGACTGTGCTGGTCAATAGAGAGCAGAAATTGACTCAATAAGGATATATTTGCTATTTAAATGTACGAGTGCAATCATAACAACGCTGATGCACCGGATCCCATCAGAACTCCGCAGTTAAGCGTGCTTGGGCGAAAGTGGTACTAGGATGGGTGACCTTCTGGGAAGGCCTCCTGTTGCACCCCTTTTACTTTTTTTTTTTTTTTTTTTTTTTAGCGCTGCAGTTATTTACAGAAGTTAAAATCGTGTCTTATAATTTAACAACCTCTGAAAACCGTCATGTAGCGGAAAAGTTATCGATGTTTCGAGATTCTGATAGCGTGACGGTATACCGGAAGCATTACAACGACTGTGTCGGTCAATAGACAGCATAAATTGACTCAATAAAGAGATATTTGCAATATAAACATACGGGTACGATCATACCAGCACTAATGCACCGGATCCAATCAGAACTCCGTAGTGAAGCTTGCTTGGGCGAGAGTAGTACTAGGATAGGTGACCTCCTGGGAAGGCCTCGTGTTGCACCCCTTTTACTTTTTTTTATCGCTGTAGATAATTACAGAAGTTAAAATCGTGTATTATAATTTGATATCCTCTAAAAACCGTCATGTAGCGGAAAAGTTATCGATGTTACGAGATTTTGATAGCGTCACGGTATACCGGAAGCATTACAACGACGGTGTTGGACAATAGAGAGAAGAAATTGACTCAATAAAGAGATATTTGCAATATAAACGTACAAGTGCGATCATACCAGCACTAATGCACCAGATCCCAACAGAACTCCGCAGTTAAGCGTGCTTGGGCGAGAGTAGTACTAGGATGGGTGACCTCCTGGGAAGGCCTTGTGTTGCACCCCTTTTACTTCTTAAATTTTTTTTTATCGCTGCAGTTATTTACAGAAGTTAAAATCGTGTATTATAATTTAATAACCTCTGAAAACCGTCATGTAGCGGAAAAGTTATCGATGTTTCAAGATTCTGATAGCGTAACGGTATACCGGAAGCATTACAACGACTGTGTCGGTCAATAGAGAGCAGAAATTGACTCAATAAAGAGATATTTGCAATTTAAATGTACGGGTGCGATCATACCAGCACTAATGCACCGGATCCCATCAGAACTCCGCAGTTAAGCGTGCTTGGACGAGAGTAGTACTAGGAAGGGTGACCTCCTGGGAAGGCCTCGTGTTGCACCCCTTTTACTTTTTTTTATCGCTGCAGTTATTTACAGAAGTTAAAATCGTGTATTAAAATTTAATATTCTCTGAAAACCGTCATGTAGCGGAAAAGTTATCGATGTTTCGAGATTCTGATAGCGTGACGGTATACCGGAAGCATTATAACGACTGTGCCGGTCAAGAGAGAGCAGAAATTGACTCAATAAAGAGATATTTGCTATTTAAATGTACGGGTGCGATCATACCAGCACTAAAGCACCGGATTCCATCAGAACTCCGCTGTTAAACGTGCTTGGGCGAGAGTAGTACTAGGATGGGTGACCTCCTGGGAAGGCCTCGTGTTGCAACCCTTTTACTTTTTTTTTTATCGCTGCAGTTCTTTGCAGAAATTAAAATCGTGTATTATAATTTATTATCCTCTGAAAACCGTCATATAGCGGAAAAGTAATTGATGTTTCGAGATTCTGATAGCGTGACGGTATACCGGAAGCATTACAACGACTGTGCTGGTCAATAGAGAGCAGAAATTGACTCAATAAGGATATATTTGCTATTTAAATGTACGAGTGCAATCATAACAACACTGATGCACCGGATCCCATCAGAACTCCGCAGTTAAGCGTGCTTGGGCGAAAGTGGTACTAGGATGGGTGACCTTCTGGGAAGGCCTCCTGTTGCACCCCTTTTACTTTTTTTTTTTTTTTTTTTTTTTTAGCGTTGCAGTTATTTACAGAAGTTAAAATCGTGTCTTATAATTTAACAACCTCTGAAAACCGTCATGTAGCGGAAAAGTTATCGATGTTTCGAGATTCTGATAGCGTGACGGTATACCGGAAGCATTACAACGACTGTGTCGGTCAATAGACAGCATAAATTGACTCAATAAAGAGATATTTGCAATATAAACATACGGGTACGATCATACCAGCACTAATGCACCGGATCCAATCAGAACTCCGTAGTGAAGCTTGCTTGGGCGAGAGTAGTACTAGGATAGGTGACCTCCTGGGAAGGCCTCGTGTTGCACCCCTTTTACTTTTTTTTATCGCTGTAGATAATTACAGAAGTTAAAATCGTGTATTATAATTTGATATCCTCTAAAAACCGTCATGTAGCGGAAAAGTTATCGATGTTACGAGATTTTGATAGCGTCACGGTATACCGGAAGCATTACAACGACGGTGTTGGACAATAGAGAGAAGAAATTGACTCAATAAAGAGATATTTGCAATATAAACGTACAAGTGCGATCATACCAGCACTAATGCACCAGATCCCAACAGAACTCCGCAGTTAAGCGTGCTTGGGCGAGAGTAGTACTAGGATGGGTGACCTCCTGGGAAGGCCTTGTGTTGCACCCCTTTTACTTCTTAAATTTTTTTTTATCGCTGCAGTTATTTACAGAAGTTAAAATCGTGTATTATAATTTAATAACCTCTTAAAACCGTCATGTAGCGGAAAAGTTATCGATGTTTCGAGATTCTGATAGCGTAACGGTATACCGGAAGCATTACAACGACTGTGTCGGTCAATAGAGAGCAGAAATTGACTCAATAAAGAGATATTTGCAATTTAAATGTACGGGTGCGATCATACCAGCACTAATGCACCGGATCCCATCAGAACTCCGCAGTTAAGCGTGCTTGGACGAGAGTAGTACTAGGAAGGGTGACCTCCTGGGAAGGCCTCGTGTTGCACCCCTTTTACTTTTTTTTATCGCTGCAGTTATTTGCAGAAGTTAAAATCGTGTATTAAAATTTAATATTCTCTGAAAACCGTCATGTAGCGGAAAAGTTATCGATGTTTCGAGATTCTGATAGCGTGACGGTATACCGGAAGCATTACAACGACTGTGCCGGTCAAGAGAGAGCAGAAATTGACTCAATAAAGAGATATTTGCTATTTAAATGTACGGGTGCGATCATACCAGCACTAAAGCACCGGATCCCATCAGAACTCCGCTGTTAAACGTGCTTGGGCGAGAGTAGTACTAGGATGGGTGACCTCCTGGGAAGGCCTCGTGTTGCACCCCTTTTACTTTTTTTATCGCTGTAGATAATTACAGAAGTTAAAATTGTGTATTATAATTTGATATCCTCTAAAAACCGTCATGTAGCGGAAAAGTTATCCATGTTACGAGATTTTGATAGCGTAACGGTATACCGGAAGCATTACAAAGACGGTGTTGGACAATAGAGACAAGAAATTGACTCAATAAAGAGATATTTGCAATATAAACGTACAGGTGCGATCATACCAGCACTAATGCACTAGATCCCAACAGAACTCCGCAGTTAAGCGTGCTTGGGCGAGAGTAGTACTAGGATAGGTGACCTCCTGGGAAGGCCTTGTGTTGCACCCCTTTTACTTCTTAATTTTTTTTTTTATCGCTGCAGTTATTTACAGAAGTTAAAATCCTGTATTATAATTTAATAACCTCTGAAAACCGTCATGTAGCGGAAAAGTTATCGATGTTTCGAGATTCTGATAGCGTAACGGTATACCGGAAGCATTACAACGACTGTGTCGGTCAATAGAGAGCAGAAATTGACTCAATAAAGAGATATTTGCTATTTAAATGTACGGGTGCGATCATACCAGCACTAAAGCACCGGATCCCATCAGAACTCCGCTGTTAAACGTGCTTGGGCGAGAGTAGTACTAGGATGGGTGACCTCCAGGGAAGGCCTCGTGTTGCAACCTTTTACTTTTTTTTTATCGCTGCAATTCTTTGCAGAAATTAAAATCGTGTATTATAATTTATTATCCTCTGAAAACCGTCATATAGCGGAAAAGTAATTGATGTTTCGAGATTCTGATAGCGTGACGGTATACCGGAAGCATTACAACGACTGTGCTGGTCAATAGAGAGCAGAAATTGACTCAATAAGGATATATTTGCTATTTAAATGTACGAGTGCAATCATAACAACACTAATGCACCGGATCCCATCAGAACTCCGCAGTTAAGCGTGCTTGGGCGAAAGTGGCACTAGGATGGGTGACCTTCTGGGAAGGCCTCCTGTTGCACCCCTTTTACTTTTTTTTTTTTTCTTTATCGCTGCAGTTATTTACAGAAGTTAAAATCGTGTCTTATAATTTAAGAACCTCTGAAAACCGTCATGTAGCGGAAAAGTTATCGATGTTTCGAGATTCTGATAGCGTGACGGTATACCGGAAGCATTACAACGACTGTGTCGGTCAATAGACAGCATAAATTGACTCAATAAAGAGATATTTGCAATATAAACATACGGGTACGATCATACCAGCACTAATGCACCGGATCCCATCAGAACTCCGTAGTGAAGCTTGCTTGGGCGAGAGTAGTAATAGGATAGGTGACCTTCTGGAAAGGCCTCGTGTTGCACCCCTTTTACTTTTTTTTATCGCTGTAGATAATTACAGAAGTTAAAATCGTGTATTATAATTTGATATCCTCTAAAAACCGTCATGTAGCGGAAAAGTTATCGATGTTACGAGATTTTGATAGCGTCACGGTATACCGGAAGCATTACAACGACGGTGTTGGACAATAGAGAGAAGAAATTGACTCAATAAAGAGATATTTGCAAAATAAACGTACAGGTGCGATCATACCAGCACTAATGCACCAGATCCTAACAGAACTCCGTAGTTAAGCGTGCTTGGGCGAGAGTAGTACTAGGATGGGTGACCTCCTGGGAAGGCCTCGTGTTGCACCCCTTTTACTTTTTTTTATCGCTGCAGTTATTTGCAGAAGTTAAAATCGTGTATTAAAATTTAATATTCTCTGAAAACCGTCATGTAGAGGAAAATTTATCGATGTTTCGAGATTCTGATAGCGTGACGGTATACCGGAAGCATTACAACGACTGTGCCGGTCAAGAGAGAGCAGAAATTGACTCAATAAAGAGATATTTGCTATTTAAATGTACGGGTGCGATCATACCAGCACTAAAGCACCGGATCCCATCAGAACTCCGCAGTTAAACGTGCTTGGGCGAGAGTAGTACTAGGATGGGTGACCTCCTGGGAAGGCCTCGTGTTGCAACCCTTTTAATTTTTTTTATCGCTGCAGTTCTTTGCAGAAGTTAAAATCGTGTATTATAATTTATTATCCTCTGAAAACCGTCATATAGCGGAAAAGTAATTGATGTTTCGAGATTCTGATAGCGTGACGGTATACCGGAAGCATTACAACGACTGTGCTGGTCAATAGAGAGCAGAAATTGACTCAATAAGGATATATTTGCTATTTAAATGTACGAGTGCAATCATAACAAAACTAATGCACCGGATCCCATCAGAACTCCGCAGTTAAGCGTGCTTGGGCGAAAGTGGTACTAGGATGGGTGACCTCCTGGGAAGGCCTTGTGTTGCACCCCTTTTACTTCTTAATATTTTTTTTTTTTATCGTTGCAGTTATTTACAGAAGTTAAAATCGTGTCTTATAATTTAACAACCTCTGAAAACCGTCATGTAGCGGAAAAGTTATCGATGTTTCGAGATTCTGATAGCGTGACGGTATACCGGAAGCATTACAACGACTGTGTCGGTCAATAGACAGCATAAATTGACTCAATAAAGAGATATTTGCAATATAAACATACGGGTACGATCATACCAACACTAATGCACCGGATCCCATCAGAACTCCGTAGTGAAGCTTGCTTGGGCGAGAGTAGTACTAGGATAGGTGACCTCCTGGGAAGGCCTTGTGTTGCACCCCTTTTACTTTTTTTTTTATCGCTGCAGTTATTTGCAGAAGTTAAAATCGTGTATTAAAATTTAATATTCTCTGAAAACCGTCATGTAGCAGAAAAGTTATCGATGTTTCGAGATTCTGATAGCGTAATGGTATACCGGAAGCATTACAACGACTGTGTCGGTCAATAGAGAGCAGATATTGACTCAATAAAGAGATATTTGCAATTTAAATGTACGGGTGCGATCATACCAGCACTAATGCACCGGATCCCATCAGAACTCCGCAGTTAAGCGTGCTTGGACGAGAGTAGCACTAGGAAGGGTGACCTCCTGGGAAGGCCTCGTGTTGCACCCCTTTTACTTTTTTTTTATCGCTGCAGTTATTTGCAGAAGTTAAAATCGTGTATTAAAATTTAATATTCTTTGAAAACCGTCATGTAGCGGAAAAGTTATCGATGTTTCGAGATTCTGATAGCGTGACGGTATACCGGAAGCATTACAACGACTGTGCCAGTCAAGAGAGAGCAGAAATTGACTCAATAAAGAGATATTTGCTATTTAAATGTACGGGTGCGATCATACCAGCACTAAAGCACCAGATCCCATCAGAACTCCGCTGTTAAACGTGCTTGGGCGAGAGTAGTACTAGGATGGGTGACCTCCTGGGAAGGCCTCGTGTTGCACCCCTTTTACTTTTTTTATCGCTGTAGATAATTACAGAAGTTAAAATCGTGTATTATAATTTGATATCCTCTTAAAACCGTCATGTAGCGGAAAAGTTATCCATGTTACGTGATTTTGATAGCGTAACGGTATACCGGAAGCATTACAACGACGGTGTTGGACAATAGAGAGAAGAAATTGACTCAATAAAGAGATATTTGCAATATAAACGTACAGGTGCGATCATACCAGCACTAATGCACTAGATCCCAACAGAACTCCGCAGTTAAGCGTGCTTGGGCGAGAGTAGTACTAGGATGGGTGACCTCCTGGGAAGGCCTTGTGTTGCACCCCTTTTACTTCTTAAATTTTTTTTTTATCGCTGCAGTTATTTACAGAAGTTAAAATCCTGTATTATAATTTAATAACCTCTGAAAACCGTCATGTAGCGGAAAAGTTATCGATGTTTCGAGATTCTGATAGCGTAACGGTATACCGGAAGCATTACAACGACTGTGTCGGTCAATAGAGAGCAGAAATTGACTCAATAAAGAGATATTCGCAATTTAAATGTACGGGTGCGATCATACCCGCACTAATGCACCGGATCCCATCAGAACTCCGCAGTTAAGCGTGCTTGGACGAGAGTAGTACTAGGAAGGGTGACCTCCTGGGAAGGCCTCGTGTTGCACCCCTTTTACTTTTTTTTTTATCGCTGCAGTTATTTGCAGAAGTTAAAATCGTGTATTAAAATTTAATATTCTCTGGAAACCGTCATGTAGAGGAAAAGTTATCGATGTTTCGAGATTCTGATAGCGTGACGGTATACCGGAAGCATTACAACGACTGTGTCGGTCAAGAGAGAGCAGAAATTGACACAATAAAGAGAAATTTGCTATTTAAATGTACGGGTGCGATCATACCAGCACTAAAGCACCGGATCCCATCAGAACTCCGCTGTTAAACGTGCTTGGGCGAGAGTAGTACTAGGATGGGTGACCTCCAGGGAAGGCCTCGTGTTGCAACCCTTTTACTTTTTTTTTTTTATCGCTGCAATTCTTTGCAGAAATTAAAATCGTGTATTATAATTTATTATCCTCTGTAAACCGTCATATAGCGGAAAAGTAATTGATGTTTCGAGATTCTGATAGCGTGACGGTATACCGGAAGCATTACAACGACTGTGCCGGTCAATAGAGAGCAGAAATTGACTCAATAAGGATATATTTGCTATTTAAATGTACGAGTGCAATCATAACAACACTAATGCACCGGATCCCATCAGAACTCCGCAGTTAAGCGTGCTTGGGCGAAAGTGGTACTAGGATGGGTGACCTTCTGGGAAGGCCTCCTGTTGCACCCCTTTTACTTTTTTTTTTTTATCGCTGCAGTTATTTACAGAAATTAAAATCGTGTCTTATAATTTAACAACCTCTGAAAACCGTCATGTAGCGGAAAAGTTATCGATGTTTCGAGATTCTGATAGCGTGACGGTATACCGGAAGCATTACTACGACTGTGTCGGTCAATAGAGAGAAGAAATTGACTCAATAAAGAGATATTTGCAATATAAACGTACAGGTGCGATCATACCAGCACTAATGCACCAGATCCTAACAGAACTCCGTACTTAAGCGTGCTTGGGCGAGAGTAGTACTAGGATGGGTGACCTCCTGGGAAGGCCTCGTGTTGCACCCCTTTTACTTTTTTTTTATCGCTGCAGTTATTTGCAGAAGTTAAAATCGTGTATTAAAATTTAATATTCTCTGAAAACCGTCATGTAGCGGAAAATTTATCGATGTTTCGAGATTTTGATAGCGTGACGGTATACCGGAAGCATTACAACGACTGTGCCGGTCAAGAGAGAGCAGAAATTGACTCAATAAAGAGATATTTGCTATTTAAATGTACGGGTGCGATCATACCAGCACTAAAGCACCGGATCCCATCAGAACTCCGCAGTTAAACGTGCTTGGGCGAGAGTAGTACTAGGATGGGTGACCTCCTGGGAAGGCCTCGTGTTGCAACCCTTTTAATTTTTTTTTATCGCTGCAGTTCTTTGCAGAAGTTAAAATCGTGTATTATAATTTATTATCCTCTGAAAACCGTCATATAGCGGAAAAGTAATTGATGTTTCGAGATTCTGATAGCGTGACGGTATACCGGAAGCATTACAACGACTGTGCTGGTCAATAGAGAGCAGAAATTGACTCAATAAGGATACATTTGCTATTTAAATGTACGAGTGCAATCATAACAACACTAATGCACCGGATCCCATCAGAACTCCGCAGTTAAGCGTGCTTGGGCGAAAGTGGTACTAGGATGGGTGACCTCCTGGGAAGGCCTTGTGTTGCACCCCTTTTACTTCTTAAATTTTTTTTTTTTATCGGTGCAGTTATTTACAGAAGTTAAAATCGTGTCTTATAATTTAACAACCTCTGAAAACCGTCATGTAGCGGAAAAGTTATCGATGTTTCGAGATTCTGATAGCGTGACGGTATACCGGAAGCATTACAACGACTGTGTCGGTCAATAGACAGCATAAATTGACTCAATAAAGAGATATTTGCAATATAAACATACGGGTACGATCATACCAGCACTAATGCACCGGATCCCATCAGAACTCCGTAGTGAAGCTTGCTTGGGCGAGAGTAGTACTAGGATAGGTGACCTTCTGGGAAGGCCTCGTGTTGCACCCCTTTTACTTTTTTTTATCGCTGTAGTAAATTACAGAAGTTAAAATCGTGTATTATAATTTGATATCCTCTAAAAACCGTCATGTAGCGGAAAAGTTATCGATGTTACGAGATTTTGATAGCGTCACGGTATACCGGAAGCATTACAATGACGGTGATGGACAATAGAGAGAAGAAATTGACTCAATAAAGAGATATTTGCAATATAAACGTACAGGTGCGATCATACCAGCACTAATGCACCAGATCCCAACAGAACTCCGCAATTAAGCGAGCTTGGGTGAGAGTAGTACTAGGAAGGGTGACCTCCTGGGAAGGCCTCGTGTTGCACCCCTTTTACTTTTTTTTTATCGCTGCAGTTATTTGTAGAATTAAAATCGTGTATTAAAATTTAATATTCTCTGAAAACCGTCATGTAGCGGAAAAGTTATCGATGTTTCGAGATTCTGATAGCGTGACGGTATACCGGAAGCATTACAACGACTGTGCCGGTCAAGAGAGAGCAGAAATTGACTCAATAAAGAGATATTTGCTATTTAAATGTACGGGTGCGATCATACCAGCACTAAAGCACCGGATCCCATCAGAACTCCGCAGTTAAACGTGCTTGGGCGAGAGTAGTACTAGGATGGGTGACCTCCTTGGAAGGCCTCGTGTTGCAACCCTTTTACTTTTTTTTTTATCGCTGCAGTTCTTTGCAGAAGTTAAAATCGTGTATTATAATTTATTATCCTCTGAAAACCGTCATATAGCGGAAAAGTAATTGATGTTTCGAGATTCTGATAGCGTGACGGTATACCGGAAGCATTACAACGACTGTGCTGGTCAATAGAGAGCAGAAATTGACTCAATAAGGATATATTTGCTATTTAAATGTACGAGTGCAATCATAACAACACTAATGCACCGGATCCCATCAGAACTCCGCAGTTAAGCGTGCTTGGGCGAAAGTGGTACTAGGATGGGTGACCTTCTGGGAAGGCCTCCTGTTGCACCCCTTTTACTTTTGTTTTTTTTTTTTTTTTTTTTTTATCGCTGCAGTTATTTACAGAAGTTAAAATCGTGTCTTATAATTTAACAACCTCTGAAAACCGTCATGTAGCGGAAAAGTTATCGATGTTTCGAGATTCTGATAGCGTGACGGTATACCGGAAGCATTACAACGACTGTGTCGGTCAATAGACAGCATAAATTGACTCAATAAAGAGATATTTGCAATATAAACATACGGGTACGATCATACCAGCACTAATGCACCGGATCCAATCAGAACTCCGTAGTGAAGCTTGCTTGGGCGAGAGTAGTACTAGGATAGGTGACCTCCTGGGAAGGCCTCGTGTTGCACCCCTTTTACTTTTTTTTATCGCTGTAGATAATTACAGAAGTTAAAATCGTGTATTATAATTTGATATCCTCTAAAAACCGTCATGTAGCGGAAAAGTTATCGATGTTACGAGATTTTGATAGCGTGACGGTATACCGGAAGCATTACAACGACGGTGTTGGACAATAGAGAGAAGAAATTGACTCAATAAAGAGATATTTGCAATATAAACGTACAAGTGCGATCATACCAGCACTAATGCACCAGATCCCAACAGAACTCCGCAGTTAAGCGTGCTTGGGCGAGAGTAGTACTAGGATGGGTGACCTCCTGGGAAGGCCTTGTGTTGCACCCCTTTTACTTCTTAATTTTTTTTTTTATCGCTGCAGTTATTTACAGAAGTTAAAATCGTGTATTATAATTTAATAACCTCTGAAAACCGTCATGTAGCGGAAAAGTTATCGATGTTTCGAGATTCTGATAGCGTAACGGTATACCGGAAGCATTACAACGACTGTGTCAGTCAATAGATAGCAGAAATTGACTCAATAAAGAGATATTTGCAATTTAAATGTACGGTTGCGATCATACCAGCACTAATGCACCGGATCCCATCAGAACTCCGCAGTTAAGCGTGCTTGGACGAGAGTAGTACTAGGAAGGGTGACCTCCTGGGAAGGCCTCGTGTTGCACCCCTTTTACTTTTTTTTATCGCTGCAGTTATTTGCAGAAGTTAAAATCGTGTATTAAAATTTAATATTCTCTGAAAACCGTCATGTAGCAGAAAAGTTATCGATGTTTCGAGATTCTGATAGCGTGACGGTATACCGGAAGCATTACAACGACTGTGCCGGTCAAGAGAGAGCAGAAATTGACTCAATAAAGAGATATTTGCTATTAAAATGTACGGGTGCGATCATACCAGCACTAAAGCACCGGATCCTATCAGAACTCCGCAGTTAAACGTGCTTGGGCGAGAGTAGTACTAGGATGGGTGACCTCCTTGGAAGGCCTCGTGTTGCAACCCTTTTACTTTTTTTTTTTTATCGCTGCAGTTCTTTGCAGAAGTTAAAATCGTGTATTATAATTTATTATCCTCTGAAAACCGTCATATAGCGGAAAAGTAATTGATGTTTCGAGATTCTGATAGCGTGACGGTATACCGGAAGCATTACAACGACTGTGCTGGTCAATAGAGAGCAGAAATTGACTCAATAAGGATATATTTGCTATTTAAATGTACGAGTGCAATCATAACAACACTAATGCACCGGATCCCATCAGAACTCCGCAGTTAAGCGTGCTTGGGCGAAAGTGGTACTAGGATGGGTGACCTTCTGGGAAGGCCTCCTGTTGCACCCCTTTTACTTTTGTTTTTTTTGTTTTTTTTTTTTTTTTTATCGCTGCAGTTATTTACAGAAGTTAACATCGTGTCTTATAATTTAACAACCTCTGAAAACCGTCATGTAGCGGAAAAGTTATCGATGTTTCGAGATTCTGATAGCGTGACGGTATACCGGAAGCATTTCAACGACTGTGTCGGTCAATACACAGCATAAATTGACTCAATAAAGAGATATTTGCAATATAAACATACTGGTACGATCATACCAGCACTAATGCACCGGATCCCATCAGAACTCCGTAGTGAAGCTTGCTTGGGCGAGAGTAGTACTAGGATAGGTGACCTCCTGGGAAGGCCTCGTGTTGCACCCCTTTTACTTTTTTTTATCGCTGTAGATAATTACAGAAGTTAAAATCGTGTATTATAATTTGATATCCTCTAAAAACCGTCATGTAGCGGAAAAGTTATCGATGTTACGATATTTTGATAGCGTGATGGTATACCGGAAGCATTACAACGACGGTGTTGGACAATAGAGAGAAGAAATTGACTCAATAAAGAGATATTTGCAATATAAACGTACAAGTGCGATCATACCAGCACTAATGCACCAGATCCCAACAGAACTCCGCAGTTAAGCGTGCTTGGGCGAGAGTAGTACTAGGATGGGTGACCTCCTGGGAAGGCCTTGTGTTGCACCCCTTTTACTTCTTAAATTTTTTTTTTATCGCTGCAGTTATTTACAGAAGTTAAAATCGTGTATTATAATTTAATAACCTCTGAAAACCGTCATGTAGCGGAAAAGTTATCGATGTTTCGAGATTCTGATAGCGTAACGGTATACCGGAAGCATTACAACGACTGTGTCGGTCAATAGAGAGCAGAAATTGACTCAATAAAGAGATATTTGCAATTTAAATGTACGGTTGCGATCATACCAGCACTAATGCACCGGATCCCATCAGAACTCCGCAGCTAAGCGTGCTTGGACGAGAGTAGTACTAGGAAGGGTGACCTCCTGGGAAGGCCTCGTGTTGCACCCCTTTTACTTTTTTTTTATCGCTGCAGTTATTTGCAGAAGTTAAAATCGTGTATTAAAATTTAATATTCTCTGAAAACCGTCATGTAGCAGAAAAGTTATCGATGTTTCGAGATTCTGATAGCGTGACGGTATACCGGAAGCATTACAACGACTGTGCCGGTCAAGAGAGAGCAGAAATTGACTCAATAAAGAGATATTTGCTATTAAAATGTACGGGTGCGATCATACCAGCACTAAAGCACCGGATCCTATCAGAACTCCGCAGTTAAACGTGCTTGGGCGAGAGTAGTACTAGGATGGGTGACCTCCTGGGAAGGCCTCGTGTTGCACCCCTTTTACTTTTTTTTATCGCTGTAGATAATTACAGAAGTTAAAATCGTGTATTATAATTTGATATCCTCTAAAAACCATCATGTAGAGGAAAAGTTATCGATGTTACGAGATTTTGATAGCGTCACGGTATACCGGAAGCATTACAACGACGGTGTTGGACAATAGAGAGAAGAAATTGACTCAATAAAGAGATATTTGCAATATAAACGTACAGGTGCGATCATACCAGCACTAATGCACCAGATCCCAACAGAACTCCGCAGTTAAGCGTGCTTGGGCGAGAGTAGTACTAGGATGGGTGACCTCCTGGGAAGGCCTTGTGTTGCACCCCTTTTACTTCTTAAATTTTTTTTTTATCGCTGCAGTTATTTACAGAAGTTAAAATCGTGTATTATAATTTAATAACCTCTGAAAACCGTCATGTAGCGGAAAAGTTATCGATGTTTCGAGATTCTGATAGCGTAACGGTATACCGGAAGCATTACAACGACTGTGTCGGTCAATAGAGAGCAGAAATTGACTCAATAAAGAGATATTTGCAATTTAAATGTACGGTTGCGATCATACCAGCACTAATGCACCGGATCCCATCAGAACTCCGCAGCTAAGCGTGCTTGGACGAGAGTAGTACTAGGAAGGGTGACCTCCTGGGAAGGCCTCGTGTTGCACCCCTTTTACTTTTTTTTTATCGCTGCAGTTATTTGCAGAAGTTAAAATCGTGTATTAAAATTTAATATTCTCTGAAAACCGTCATGTAGCGGAAAAGTTATCGATGTTTCGAGATTCTGATAGCGTGACGGTATACCGGAAGCATTACAACGACTGTGCCGGTCAAGAGAGAGCAGAAGTTGACTCAATAAAGAGATATTTGCTATTTAAATCTACGGGTGCGATCATACCAGCACTAAAGCACCGGATCCTATCAGAACTCCGCAGTTAAACGTGCTTGGGCGAGAGTAGTACTAGGATGGGTGACCTCCTGGGAAGGCCTCGTGTTGCACCCCTTTTACTTTTTTTTATCGCTGTAGATAATTACAGAAGTTAAAATCGTGTATTATAATTTGATATCCTCTAAAAACCATCATGTAGAGGAAAAGTTATCGATGTTACGAGATTTTGATAGCGTCACGGTATACCGGAAGCATTACAACGACGGTGTTGGACAATAGAGAGAAGAAATTGACTCAATAAAGAGATATTTGCAATATAAACGTACAGGTGCGATCATACCAGCACTAATGCACCAGATCCCAACAGAACTCCGCAGTTAAGCGTGCTTGGGCGAGAGTAGTACTAGGATGGGTGACCTCCTGGGAAGGCCTTGTGTTGCACCCCTTTTACTTCTTAAATTTTTTTTTTATCGCTGCAGTTATTTACAGAAGTTAAAATCGTGTATTATAATTTAATAACCTCTGAAAACTGTCATGTAGCGGAAAAGTTATCGATGTTTCGAGATTCTGATAGCGTAACGGTATACCGGAAGCATTACAACGACTCTGTCGGTCAATAGAGAGCAGAAATTGACTCAATAAAGAGATATTCGCAATTTAAATGTACGGGTGCGATCATACCAGCACTAATGCACCGGATCCCATCAGAACTCCGCAGTTAAGCGTGCTTGGACGAGAGTAGTACTAGGAAGGGTGACCTCCTGGGAAGGCCTCGTGTTGCACCCCTTTTACTTTTTTTTTATCGCTGCAGTTATTTGCAGAAGTTAAAATCGTGTATTAAAATTTAATATTCTCTGAAAACCGTCATGTAGCGGAAAAGTTATCGATGTTTCGAGATTCTGATAGCGTGACGGTATACCGGAAGCATTACAACGACTGTGCCGGTCAAGAGAGAGCAGAAGTTGACTCAATAAAGAGATATTTGCTATTTAAATCTACGGGTGCGATCATACCAGCTCTAAAGCACCGGATCCCATCAGAACTCCGCAGTTAAACGTGCTTGGGCGAGAGTAGTACTAGGATGGGTGACCTCCTGGGAAGGCCTCGTGTTGCAACCCTTTTACTTTTTTTTTATCGCTGCCGTTCTTTGCAGAAGTTAAAATCGTGTATTATAATTTATTATCCTCTGAAAACCGTCATATAGCGGAAAAGTAATTGATGTTTCGAGATTCTGATAGCGTGACGGTATACCGGAAGCATTACAACGACTGTGCTGGTCAATAGAGAGCAGAAATTGACACAATAAGGATATATTTGCTATTTAAATGTACGAGTGCAATCATAACAACACTAATGCACCGGATCCCATCAGAACTCCGCAGTTAAGCGTGCTTGGGCGAAAGTGGTACTAGGATGGGTGACCTTCTGGGAAGGCCTCCTGTTGCACCCCTTTTACTTTTTTTTTTTTTTTTTTTTTATCGCTGCAGTTATTTACAGAAGTTAAAATTGTGTCTTATAATTTAACAACCTCTGAAAACCGTCATGTAGCGGAAAAGTTATCGATGTTTCGAGATTCTGATAGCGTGACGGTATACCGGAAGCATTACAACGACTGTGTCGGTCAATAGACAGCATAAATTGACTCAATAAAGAGATATTTGCAATATAAACATACGGGTACGATCATACCAGCACTAATGCACCGGATCCCATCAGAACTCCGTAGTGAAGCTTGCTTGGGCGAGAGTAGTACTAGGATAGGTGATCTCCTGGGAAGGCCTCGTGTTGCACCCCTTTTACTTTTTTTTTATCGCTGTAGATAATTACAGAAGTTAAAATCGTGTATTATAATTTGATATCCTCTAAAAACCGTCATGTAGCGGAAAAGTTATCGATGTTACGAGATTTTGATAGCGTCACGGTATACCGGAAGCATTACAACGACGGTGTTGGACAATAGAGAGAAGAATTTGACTCAATAAAGAGATATTTGCAATATAAACGTACAAGTGCGATCATACCAGCACTAATGCACCAGATCCCAACAGAACTCTGCAGTTAAGCGTGCTTGGGCGAGAGTAGTACTAGGATGGGTGACCTCCTGGGAAGGCCTTGTGTTGCACCCCTTTTACTTCTTAAATTTTTTTTTTTATCGCTGCAGTTATTTACAGAAGTTAAAATCGTGTATTATAATTTAATAATCTCTGAAAACCGTCATGTAGCGGAAAAGTTATCGATGTTTCGAGATTCTGATAGCGAAACGGTATACCGGAAGCATTACAACGACTGTGTCGGTCAATAGAGAGCAGAAATTGACTCAATAAAGAGATATTTGCAATTTAAATGTACGGGTGCGATCATACCAGCACTAATGCACCGGATCCCATCAGAACTCCGCAGTTAAGCGTGCTTGGATGAGAGTAGTACTAGGAAGGGTGACCTCCTGGGAAGGCCTCGTGTTGCACCCCTTTTACTTTTTTTTTTATCGCTGCAGTTTTTTGCAGAAGTTAAAATCGTGTATTAAAATTTAATATTCTTTGAAAACCGTCATGTAGCGGAAAAGTTATCGATGTTTCGAGATTCTGATAGCGTGACGGTATACCGGAAGCATTACAACGACTGTGCCGGTCAAGAGAGAGCAGAAATTGACTCAATAAAGAGATATTTGCTATTTAAATGTACGGGTGCGATCATACCAGCACTAAAGCACCGGATCCCATCAGAACTCCGCTGTTAAACGTGCTTGGGCGAGAGTAGTACTAGGATGGGTGACCTCCTGGGAAGGCCTCGTGTTGCAAGCCTTTTACTTTTTTTTTTATCGCTGCAGTTCTTTGCAGAAATTAAAATCGTGTATTATAATTTATTATCCTCTGAAAACCGTCATATAGCGGAAAAGTAATTGATGTTTCGAGATTCTGATAGCGTGACGGTATACCGGAAGCATTACAACGACTGTGCTGGTCAATAGAGAGCAGAAATTGACTCAATAAGGATATATTTGCTATTTAAATGTACGAGTGCAATCATAACAACACTAATGCACCGGATCCCATCAGAACTCCGCAGTTAAGCGTGCTTGGACGAGAGTAGTACTAGGAAGGGTGACCTCCTGGGAAGGCCTCGTGTTGCACCCCTTTTACTTTTTTTTTTATCGCTGCAGTTATTTGCAGAAGTTAAAATCGTGTATTAAAATTTAATATCCTCTGAAAACCGTCATATAGCGGAAAAGTAATTGATGTTTCGAGATTCTGATAGCGTGACGGTATACCGGAAGCATTACAACGACTGTGCTGGTCAATAGAGAGCAGAAATTGACTCAATAAGGATACATTTGCTATTTAAATGTACGAGTGCAATCATAACAACACAAATGCACCGGATCCCATCAGAACTCCGCAGTTAAGCGTGCTTGGGCGAAAGTGGTACTAGGATGGGTGACCTCCTGGGAAGGCCTTGTGTTGCACCCCTTTTACTTCTTAAATTTTTTTTTTTATCGGTGCAGTTATTTACAGAAGTTAAAATCGTGTCTTATAATTTAACAACCTCTGAAAATCGTCATGTAGCGGAAAAGTTATCGATGTTTCGAGATTCTGATAGCGTGACGGTATACCGGAAGCATTACAACGACTGTGTCGGTCAATAGACAGCATAAATTGACTCAATAAAGAGATATTTGCAATATAAACATACGGGTACGATCATACCAGCACTAATGCACCGGATCCCATCAGAACTCCGTAGTGAAGCTTGCTTGGGCGAGAGTAGTACTAGGATAGGTGACCTTCTGGGAAGGCCTCGTGTTGCACCCTTTTACTTTTTTTTATCGCTGTAGTAAATTACAGAAGTTAAAATCGTGTATTATAATTTGATATCCTCTAAAAACCGTCATGTAGCGGAAAAGTTATCGATGTTACGAGATTTTGATAGCGTCACGGTATACCGGAAGCATTACAATGACGGTGTTGGACAATAGAGAGAAGAAATTGACTCAATAAAGAGATATTTGCAATATAAACGTACAGGTGCGATCATACCAGCACTAATGCACCAGATCCCAACAGAACTCCGCAATTAAGCGAGCTTGGGCGAGAGTAGTACTAGGAAGGGTGACCTCCTGGGAAGGCCTCGTGTTGCACCCCTTTTACTTTTTTTTTATCGCTGCAGTTATTTGCAGAATTAAAATCGTGTATTAAAATTTAATATTCTCTGAAAACCGTCATGTAGCGGAAAAGTTATCGATGTTTCGAGATTCTGATAGCGTGACGGTATACCGGAAGCATTACAACGACTGTGCCGGTCAAGAGAGAGCAGAAATTGACTCAATAAAGAGATATTTGCTATTTAAATGTACGGGTGCGATCATACCAGCACTAAAGCACCGGATCCCATCAGAACTCCGCTGTTAAACGTGCTTGGGCGAGAGTAGTACTAGGATGGGTGACCTCCTGGGAAGGCCTCGTGTTGCAACCCTTTTACTTTTTTTTTTATCGCTGCAGTTCTTTGCAGAAATTAAAATCGTGTATTATAATTTATTATCCTCTGAAAACCGTCATATAGCGGAAAAGTAATTGATGTTTCGAGATTCTGATAGCGTGACGGCATACCGGAAGCATTACAACGACTGTGCTGGTCAATAGAGAGCAGAAATTGACTCAATAAGGATATATTTGCTATTTAAATGTACGAGTGCAATCATAACAACACTAATGCACCGGATCCCATCAGAACTCCGCAGTTAAGCGTGCTTGGGCGAAAGTGGTACTAGGATGGGTGACCTTCTGGGAAGGCCTCCTGTTGCACCCCTTTTACTTTTTTTTTTTTTTTTTTTTTTTTTTTTTTTTTATCGCTGCAGTTATTTACAGAAGTTAAAATCGTGTCTTATAATTTAACAACCTCTGAAAACCGTCATGTAGCGGAAAAGTTATCGATGTTTCGAGATTCTGATAGCGTGACGGTATACCGGAAGCATTACAACGACTGTGCCGGTCAAGAGAGAGCAGAAATTGACTCAATAAAGAGATATTTGCTATTTAAATGTACGGGTGCGATCATACCAGCACTAAAGCACCGGATCCCATCAGAACTCCGCTGTTAAACGTGCTTGGGCGAGAGTAGTACTAGGATGGGTGACCTCCTGGGAAGGCCTCGTGTTGCAACCCTTTTACTTTTTTTTTTTATCGCTGCAGTTCTTTGCAGAAATTAAAATCGTGTATTATAATTTATTATCCTCTGAAAACAGTCATATAGCGGAAAAGTAATTGATGTTTCGAGATTCTGATAGCGTGACGGTATACCGGAAGCATTACAACGACTGTGCTGGTCAATAGAGAGCAGAAATTGACTCAATAAGGATATGTTTGCTATTTAAATGGACGAGTGCAATCATAACAACACTAATGCACCGGATCCCATCAGAACTCCGCAGTTAAGCGTGCTTGGGCGAAAGTGGTACTAGGATGGGTGACCTTCTGGGAAGGCCTCCTGTTGCACCCCTTTTACTTTTTTTTTTTTTTTTTTTTTTTTTTTTTTATCGCTGCAGTTATTTACAGAAGTTAAAATCGTGTCTTATAATTTAACAACCTCTGAAAACCGTCATGTAGCGGAAAAGTTATCGATGTTTCGAGATTCTGATAGCGTGACGGTATACCGGAAGCATTACAACGACTGTGCCGGTCAAGAGAGAGCAGAAATTGACTCAATAAAGAGATATTTGCTATTTAAATGTACGGGTGCGATCATACCAGCACTAAAGCACCGGATCCCATCAGAACTCCGCTGTTAAACGTGCTTGGGCGAGAGTAGTACTAGGATGGGTGACCTCCTGGGAAGGCCTCGTGTTGCAACCCTTTTACTTTTTTTTTTATCGCTGCAGTTCTTTGCAGAAATTAAAATCGTGTATTATAATTTATTATCCTCTGAAAACAGTCATATAGCGGAAAAGTAATTGATGTTTCGAGATTCTGATAGCGTGACGGTATACCGGAAGCATTACAACGACTGTGCTGGTCAATAGAGAGCAGAAATTGACTCAATAAGGATATATTTGCTATTTAAATGTACGAGTGCAATCATAACAACACTAATGCACCGGATCCCATCAGAACTCCGCAGTTAAGCGTGCTTGGGCGAAAGTGGTACTAGGATGGGTGACCTTCTGGGAAGGCCTCCTGTTGCACCCCTTTTAATATTTTTTTTTTTTTTTTTTTTTTTATCGCTGCAGTTATTTACAGAAGTTAAAATCGTGTCTTATAATTTAACAACCTCTGTAAACCGTCATGTAGCGGAAAAGTTATCGATGTTTCGAGATTCTGATAGCGTGACGGTATACCGGAAGCATTACAACGACTGTGTCGGTCAATAGACAGCATAAATTGACTCAATAAAGAGATATTTGCAATATAAACATACGGGTACGATCATACCAGCACTAATGCACCGGATCCCATCAGAACTCCGTAGTGAAGCTTGCTTGGGCGAGAGTAGTACTAGGATAGGTGACCTCCTGGGAAGGCCTCGTGTTGCACCCCTTTTACTTTTTTTTTATCGCTGTAGATAATTACAGAAGTTAAAATCGTGTATTATAATTTGATATCCTCTAAAAACCGTCATGTAGCGGAAAAGTTATCGATGTTACGAGATTTTGATAGCGTCACGGTATACCGGAAGCATTACAACGACGGTGTTGGACAATAGAGAGAAGAATTTGACTCAATAAAGAGATATTTGCAATATAAACGTACAAGTGCGATCATACCAGCACTAATGCACCAGATCCCAACAGAACTCTGCAGTTAAGCGTGCTTGGGCAAGAGTAGTACTAGGATGGGTGACCTCCTGGGAAGGCCTTGTGTTGCACCCCTTTTACTTCTTAAATTTTTTTTTTTATCGCTGCAGTTATTTACAGAAGTTAAAATCGTGTATTATAATTTAATAATCTCTGAAAACCGTCATGTAGCGGAAAAGTTATCGATGTTTCGAGATTCTGATAGCGAAACGGTATACCGGAAGCATTACAACGACTGTGTCGGTCAATAGAGAGCAGAAATTGACTCAATAAAGAGATATTTGCAATTTAAATGTACGGGTGCGATCATACCAGCACTAATGCACCGGATCCCATCAGAACTCCGCAGTTAAGCGTGCTTGGATGAGAGTAGTACTAGGAAGGGTGACCTCCTGGGAAGGCCTCGTGTTGCACCCCTTTTACTTTTTTTTTATCGCTGCAGTTTTTTGCAGAAATTAAAATCGTGTATTAAAATTTAATATTCTTTGAAAACCGTCATGTAGCGGAAAAGTTATCGATGTTTCGAGATTCTGATAGCGTGACGGTATACCGGAAGCATTACAACGACTGTGCCGGTCAAGAGAGAGCAGAAATTGACTCAATAAAGAGATATTTGCTATTTAAATGTACGGGTGCGATCATACCAGCACTAAAGCACCGGATCCCATCAGAACTCCGCAGTTAAACGTGCTTGGGCGAGAGTAGTACTAGGAAGGGTGACCTCCTAGGAAGGCCTCGTGTTGCAACCCTTTTACTTTTTTTTTTATCGCTGCAGTTCTTTGCAGAAGTTAAAATCGTGTATTATAATTTATTATCCTCTGAAAACCGTCATGTAGTGGAAAAGTAATTGATGTTTCGAGATTCTGATAGCGTGACGGTATACCGGAAGCATTACAACGACTGTGCTGGTCAATAGAGAGCAGAAATTGACTCAATAAGGATATGTTTGCTATTTAAATGGACGAGTGCAATCATAACAACACTAATGCACCGGATCCCATCAGAACTCCGCAGTTAAGCGTGCTTGGGCGAAAGTGGTACTAGGATGGGTGACCTTCTGGGAAGGCCTCCTGTTGCACCCCTTTGACTTTTTTTTTTTTTTTTTTTTTTTTTTTTTTTTTTTTTTTTATCGCTGCTGTTATTTACAGAAGTTAAAATCGTGTATTATATTTAATATCCTCTGAAAACAGTCATGTAGCGGAAAAGTTATCGATGTTTCGAGATTCTGATAGTGTGACGGTATACCGGAAGCATTAAAACGACTGTGTCTGTCAATAGAGAGCAGAAATTGACTCAATAAAGAGATATTTGCAATTTAAATGTACGGATGCGATCATACCAGCACTAATGCACCGGATCCCATCAGAACTCCGCAGTTAAGCGTGCTTGGGCGAGAGAAGTACTAGGAAGGGTGACCTCTTGGGAAGGCCTCGTGTTGCACCCCTTTTATTTTTTTTTTATCGCTGCAGTTATTTACAGAAGTTAAAATCGTGTATTATAATTTATTAACCTCTGAAAAACGTCATGTAGCAGTAAAGTTATCGATGTTTCGAGATTCTGATAGCGTGACGGTATACCGGAAGCATTACAACGACTGTGCCGGTCAATAGACAGCAGAAATTTACTCAATAAAGAGATATTTGCTATTTAAATGTACGGGAGCGATCATACCAGCACTAATGCACCGGATCCCATCAGAACCCCACAGTTAAGCGTGCTTGGGCGAGAGTAGTACTAGGATGGGTGACCTCCTGGGAAGGCCTTGATGGTAGGGATTTGTCACGGCCCTAACCAACAATAAACTACCGATTACACCTAGTGGGTAGCTAGTGTAAGTCGGGATCGTATCCACGAGGACGGTATTTCGAAGTTTAGACTAGGTCGGCCTATAACGAGACTATGCTACCAAACAAACACAAAGAAACGATAAATGGAAAACTATGGTGGAGGGGAAGTATGACTAAGCTAATGATCGGACTAATAAATAAACTAGAAGAACGATGGCTAACTAGAAAGATGTACTCAAATATGGAAGAAAGTGGGGTAGGTCGGGTTCATAAGAGTAGAAGGGTAATTGGGTGATCAAGGGTATAGGTGTCTCCTAGTTGCTAGGGTCGGTCCGGGCTCTCGCAACTTGGACCGATGTCAAGGTGGGTCCGGGCTCTCGCAACTTAGACCCTAGTCCGCGCTCTCGCGACTAAACTATTGTCAACATTTCCGTATCATAGACAAACAATGAGAAGATGAGCACAAGTATGGGAAGCATGGCCACTACAACTCATACAAGCATATCAACAAACACATAGAATGCCCACAATGTGACTAACAACAAAGATTCATCCTTTTCCCTTAATCAACTCTAATCATCCATAATCTACCCCTAATCCCTCTACTAACCCCACAAGAAGACTACTCACTCATTATAAAGAAGAAAACAACAATAATAAGAGAAGACAAACTCACTAAACAAACATCCATTATGAACAACAATAACAATAACAATATGAAAAGATGAAACTAGATTGAATAAACCAAGAACAAGAGTAAGAAAGATTATACCAACACTAGATGAAGAAAAGATGCAATCTTGTATAAATAGGAACCCAAATAGAATCCCAAGGTTGTCAAGCTTGGAACAATCTTCAAGAACTTCTCAATACAAGAACTAATTACAAGGATTAACTAAGGATTAACTAAGATTAAAGGAAGATTAAAACTAATGAGTGAAAGTAAATCTAGGGTTTTAGGGTTTTAGAGAGGCTTAAGGAATGCTAAACTATCATAAGATGTGTTACTAATACAAGAGGGGAGTATATATATGGGTACAAGAATGAAGAAGCACGAAATAGAAGGACCCGTGCTGCCTCTGTAGCTTCCCGACCGGGACGGGTCATCCCGATCGGGACGGCCCTGTCATCCCGACCGGGACGGGTTGGTCCCGACCGGGATGGGCTCACAGCAGCCTCCTTCAAAGCGCACCTCATCCCGAACGGGATGGGTCTTGTAGGCCTCCCTTAAGAGCTCTTTGGTCCCTCCTTGCCTCTCATGGGTTTCTCGTCGATTCCCGGGACTCGGGATCGGGTCTCGGAGGCTCGGGATTGGTCCCAAGGTCTCGGAGTCGACTCCAAGGCATCGAGTCATCGTTCCTTAGTTTCGTTGGCTCCAAAATGTGTATGTATCGAGTCGGAATCACTCCATTTCTTCCAAATCGGCCTCGGGAACCTGAAACGAACTAAAGAAAGCATAAGAAGCCCATGAACCGCCCCCAAGGAGCGATTTCACAAGGAAAATGGGACTAAAACACAACAAATAGGCACTACAAACTTCACTTATCAAGCAAATCCCGTAGTAAATCCCTAGTAAGCTAGGTGGACTCAAGGTAAAGGACCAACGGAATCATTGATTTAGGGTCATTCTACTAGGCTAAGGTCCAAGACTCGATTTATACTACTAGGAAGGGAAAATAGACACTCACACTCTAGCCTCTAAACCGGGTTTTCGAAAACCATTTACACAAGACACAACTACACAACACATTACAAGGACTCAACGAGACTGAAAGGAAAAGAAACAAAAGGCAACAAAATAAAACAAAACAAGACAAAACGAACACATAGACAAAGCACACACCACCCCGAAATTCCAAACAAGTCATCAAATCCACCACAAGAATGTACAAGCTCCACCCGAGCACACCTCAACACAACCTTCTCCAAGCATCACAAGGAATAAAGAGGGAAAGAGGCTTAGAAGATGTTACCGGATGTCTTCAAAGCTTTCCAAACAACGGTGATTAAGCAACCTATAAGGAAAAGGGAGGCAAAACACACACAATACAAAACAAATACACGACACAACGACACAAAAGAAAAAGACACAAAAAGAAAATCTTTTTGATTTTTTTGAAATTTTTTAAAATTTTTAGGGTTTTCAAGATTTTTCGAAAAAGGGAAAAATAAAACTAACTACGATAGAATATCGCTCCCCCCCACTTAAACCGAGCAATGTCCTCATATGCTCAATCGTAGTGTGCGGAGAGACAAAAGAAAAGGAAAAGAAACTACGAAAATAAGGCTAAAAATCAAAGAATAAGGTGAAGAAAACGGTAGAAGGTGTCCGGCCGGGGTGTAATCAAGTCACCATGGGCCGAGACAAGAAAAGATATTGAAGGGGGAAGAAAATAAAAAGAAAGAAATAAAAGGAAATGAAAGGGGAGGGCTAGGTGTAATCAAGTCACCTAGCCCGGATTCCTTCCAAATCCGACTAACTCATAAAAAGGGGTGAAAATCTTGTACAATTGGATTAAACAATTGACTCTCGACGCAATCACGTCGTTGGGAGTCGGGAGCAACCATACTATGGCCTTGAAGGCCACTAAGATACCGCGACACAAGGGAAGGGGGCAAACAATGAAAAAGAAGCGATAAAAAAAACGGAAAAGTAAGGATAGTTACCAAAACCGAGCGGCTAGTAACTCACTTGCTCCATCGTCTCGATGATCATTAGAGGCTCGTCGCTTGTCTTCTCGGTTGCCATCTCGCTTCACACTCAAGAAGAACTCACGGCCGGGGTAGTAATGGTAGGGGGTGGGATTTGATGCGAGAGTCAGTGTAAAGTGGATAGGGAATGGAGTGAGGGCATGTCAATGAAGTACATGGGGCATATGATAAGGCTAGGATAGCTAGATAGGTTGGGAGGGGGTATAATATGGTTGGGTGGACTCGATTTCTGAAGAAGAAACACAAAGGGGGAGCAGAGGACCATCCCGGTCGGGACGATCGATCCCGATCGGGTTACCTCACCCGTCCCGGTCGGGACGGCACCCTTCCCGGTCGGGACGCCTCATCCCGGTCGGGATGGGCCTTCTTCAACTTTCACAATCCCAAAAGCTTGCTCCAAGCTTCAAAAACCCGATCCTCGTGCTTACAACCCAAGCTCTATCATAGCCATCCTTCTCTAGGAAGCATCCTCACTTCATACCTATCAAATAAACTCAAACTCAACATCAAACTCTCTCCCTCACATCGCTCATCGATAATCCAAAATTACAAGAATTTACCAAAAATCTAAGAGAACTATAATGAAAAGATATATACAATGAGACGGTTCTTGTGGAACTCCATCAAACCAAGATGGGGCACTCTTCATTCTTCTTCAACAACCTTGAACCCGATTCCATCCCCATCAAGGGCACGTAGGAACAAGTCGAAGGCCCTAGAGAAGTCTTCAATCAAGCTCGATATATAACCGTCCACAAACCAAGGCTCTTCATGGCCTTGCATCGATGTTCCCGGGGCATCCCGATCTTCCAAGCTCAAAGGCTTTAACTTGTACTTGCGGTCTTTCGGGATATACCCAAACGTCCACCGGTCTTCATGTGGCCCCAAGGGAGGCTCATCTTCTTCCTTGCTTTGCAACTTGTCATCAAGCCCATGATTTGGGCACTCATCTTCCTCCAAATCGGAGTCATCATCCTCAAGTACATAAGAGTACTTCTTCAAGCTTTGTCCCGGATCTTTCCCTCGATCGATGTCTTCCGTGGCATGGATCATATTAGATGTCTCGGTCATAGGCGAAGTGTTGCCTTGGAGGTCGAACACTAACTCCTCGTCGCCTAGTTGAAAAGTAATCCTACCCTTCTTCACATCGATCACGGCACCGGCGGTGTGTAAAAATGGGCGTCCAAGGATGATGGGAGTGTTAGCATCCTCCGGCATGTCAACCACAATGAAGTCGACCGGAATGAAGAACTTCCCTATTCGTACCGGCACATCCTCTAACATTCCCAATGGTCGGTTAAGAGACTTATCGGCCATTTGGAGTGTAATGGACGTACATTTCAACTCCGTCATCCCTAATCGCTCACAAATGGTGTAGGGAATAATGCTCACACTCGCACCCAAATCACACATAGCTCTCTCGATCTTGTAATTGTCGATGGTGCATGGGATACAGAAACTACCCGGATCCTTCAACTTTGGAAGCGTGGAACCTTGAATAAGCTCGCTCACCACCCTAGTGAACGCTATTGTCTCTTCCTTGTCAATGGACCGCTTCCTAGCTAGGATTTCCCGCATGAATTTCCCATATGCCGGGACTTGGGTAAGTAACTCGGTGAATGGGACAGTAACATCCAATTTCTTCACAATGTTAAGGAACTTTTCAAAATGGACATCCACCTTAGTCTTCATTTGCCTTGATGGGAAAGGCAACTTGATTTGATATTTGTTTTGCTCAATATGGGTGGACTCCTCACTTGATACTTTCCCTTTACCCTTGTTTTTCTCTTGAAGTGGGGGAGGGTTGTATTCTTGGGGTTTTTCAATTTCCCATAAAACTTGCTCCTCAATTGGATTTTCATAGCTTGCATTGTCTTGAGAGGGGGGTATGATTTCTTGTCTTGGTTCTTGCTCACTAGGGGAAAAAGGGGGTTCATAGGACGTACCACTCCTCGTAGTAACAGCATTTACATGCTCAAATTTCGGTGTTTCGCCTTGAGGAGGTAGTTGCCCCTTTTGTCTTGTAGAGATCTCCGAAGCAAGTTGAGATATTCGGGTATCCATCGACTTCGCATGAGCATCTCTTGCTAGGTTGTCCTTTTGAACGTAAGCAAAGAACTCTTGTTGATTTCTTGCCATCTATTGAGTACTCCTATGCATATCCATCATATACTTTTGTACGTCGAAATCTCGTGGTGGAGATGATGGATTATGTGGAGTATCGGTGAGGGCTAACGGAGTACCATAGTCATGAATAGGAGACCGGCTCCTAGGCTTGCTTTGTTGTTGATGACTTTGATTTGCTTGTTATTGTTGATGGTTCCCTTGGAACCCATGAGAATTACCTTGATGATGGCCTTGATTGTTGCCATGGTTGTGGTTTTGATACCCTTGAAAATTTTGGTTTCTTAGGAAACCGCCTTGATTGAAGTTCCCTTGTTGGAACCCTTGCTTGTTGTTGAAGTTGCCTTGGTTATTTTGCTTGAAATTGTTGAAGGGTCTTGGGTTACCCATATAACCTTGGTAACCTTCATTGTTGTCCCGTAAGGGAGGTGGAACATAGGGACGATGTTGTTGTTGATGTTGAAAGGCTTGTTGTTGAGGGACTTGATTGGAAGCTTGGTATTGATTAGAGTAGGAGGCACCTTGCTTGAACGCTTGAAAGGCGTTCACTTGCTCAATACTTCCTCTACAATTCATAGGATCATGACCAACGATTCCACAAGTATCACACATCCCGAAATAAGGAGTAGGGGGTACAACTCCCAAAGCATTAACATCATGAATCGAGTGTTGGTTGGAGGAACTAGAGCTTTGAACTTGGTTGAGGTGGCTTTGGAGCTTCTTGTCAATGGTCTCCATGTGAGTTCTTAGTTGAGCCCCAAAATCAATGCTCAATTGTGTAATGGCATCTACCTCGTGCCTACCTCCTTGATTCGCCTTCCTAGGCCTAGAGTATTGGGAATTGTGAGCCGCCATCTCTTCAATCCTTGACCAAGTTTGGTCATCCTCCACTTTGGTAAACCTACCGTTAGATCCCATGTTGAGTATGGCCCTCGAGTCTTCATATAACCCGTTCCAAAATTGTTGTACGAGGAACCATTGTGATAAACCATGGTGTGGACAAGAACGGATCAAGGCTTTGAATCTTTCCCACGATTCATAGAGGCTTTCATCATCACGTTGTTGGAAACCCGTGATAGAAGCTCTCAATAAATTTGTCTTCTCCGGGGGACAGAATTGGTGGTAGAAGGCTAAGGCTAGCTTCTTCCAAGTGTCAATGCCAAGTCTTTCTTTGTCCAACCCCTTGAACCATTGCTTCGCTTTACCAATAAGAGAGAAAGGAAATAATACCCACCGGATTTGGTCTTGAGTTATTCCCGTTTGCGAAATAGCGTCACAATAGTCCGAAAAGGTTTCCATGTGTTGATGAGGATCTTCGGTTGGTAACCCACTAAATTGACTTCTCTCGACCAATTGGATAAATTGCGTTTTCGCCACAAAATTCCCGGTATATGCCTCCGGTAAAGTGGATGGACCCGGCAAAACGTCTTCCGTAAAGGTTGAGTGAGAAGAAAACTTAGGCATGATTGGATATAAGGGAGAAGATGGTGGTGTAGACGGTGTTGATGTAGATGAAGAGGGGGAACTAGGAGAAGAAGAGTTACCGAAGGGATTGATGAAGGTCCCTCCGGCCGTCTCTCGAGGTGACTCGCTAAAGTCGGCTCCTTGAGCTTGCCCTTGATGAGCATTGCTTGCACTTGGTTGAGAGATCCTAACCCAGTTAATCGTCCGTTGGCGAAAGGCTCGAAAGAGTCTCTCCGGCTCTGGATTAAAGAGATAGAAGTCGCCTCCCCTCCTAGGCATACACTACACACTAGAACAAACGTGAGAACACCTAGTGCTTTGTGGGCACTAGGCAACGACAATAAACAAGCACAACTAGAGACAAAGAGAAAAGAAAGCTAAGAAAAGAAGAAAAACTAGAAAATATTCACAAGAGAAGATGGAAGAGCACAAAGAAGGGTAACTAAGTCTAGAAATAAGCAAACTAAGTCTAAACAATGCACCGTCCCCGACAACGACGCCAAATTGATGGTAGGGACTTGTCACGTCCCTAACCAACAATAAACTACCGATTACACCTAGTGGGTAGCTAGGGTAAGTCGGGATCGTATCCACGAGGACGGTATAGCGAAGTTTAGACTAGGTCGGCCTATAACGAGACTATGCTACCAAACAAACACAAAGAAACGATAAATGGAAAACTATGGTGGAGGAGAAGTATGACTAAGCTAATGATCGGACTAATAAATAAACTAGAAGAACGATGGCTAACTAGAAAGATGAACTCAAATATGGAAGAAAGTGGGGTAGGTCGGGTTCATAAGAGTAGAAGGGTAATTGGGAGATCAAGGGTATAGGTGTCTCCTAGTTGCTAGGGTCGGTCCGGGCTCTCGCAACTTAGACCGATGTCAAGGTGGGTCCTGGCTCTCGCAACTTAGACCCTAGTCCGCGCTCTCGCGACTTAACTATTCTCAACATTCCCGCATCATAGACAAACAATGAGAAGATGAGCACAAGTATGGGAAGCATGGCCACTACAACTCATACAAGCATATCAACAAACACATAGAATGCCCACAATGTGACTAACAACAAAGATTCACCCTTTTCCCTTAATCAACTCTAATCATCCATAATCTACCCCTAATCCCCCTACTAACCCTACAAGAAGACTACTCACTCATTATAAAGAAGAAAACAACAATAATAAGAGAAGACAAACTCACTAAACAAACATCCATTATGAACAACAATAACAATAACAATATGAAAAGATGAAACTAGATTGAATAAACAAAGAACAAGAGTAAGAAAGATTATACCAACACTAGATGAAGAAAAGATGCAATCTTGTATAAATAAGAACCCAAATAGAATCCCAAGGTTGTCAAGCTTGGAACAATCTTCAAGAACTTCTCAATACAAGAACTAATTACATGGATTAACTAAGGATTAACTAAGATTAAAGGAAGATTAAAACTAATGAGTGAAAGTAAATCTAGGGTTTTAGGGTTTTAGAGAGGCTTAAGGAATGCTAAACTATCATAAGATGTGTTACTAATACAAGAGGGGAGTATATATATGGGTACAAGAATGAAGGAGCACGAAATAGAAGGACCCGTGCTGCCTCTGTAGCTTCCCGACCGGGACGTCATCCCGATCGGGACGGCCCTGTAATCCCGACCGGGACGGGTTGGTCCCGACCGGGATGGGCTCACAGCAGCCTCCTTCAAAGCGCACCTCATCCCGAACGGGATGATTCCATCCCGAACGGGATGGATCTTGTAGGCCTCCCTTAAGAGCTCTTTGGTCCCTCCTTGCCTCTCATGGCTTTCTCGTCGATTCCCGGGACTCGGGATCGGGTCTCGGAGGCTCGGGATTGGGTCCCAAGGTCTCGGAGTCGACTCCAAGGCATCGAGTCATCGTTCCTTAGTTTCGTTGGCTCCAAAATGTGTATGTATCGAGTCGGAATCACTCCATTTCTTCCAAATCGGCCTCGGGAACCTGAAACGAACTAAAGAAAGCATAAGAAGCCCATGAACCGCCCCCAAGGAGCGATTTCACAAGGAAAATGGGACCAAAACACAACAAATAAGCACTACAAACTACACTTATCAAGCAAATCCCGTAGTAAATCCCTAGTAAGCTAGGTGGACTCAAGGTAAAGGACCAACGGAATCATTGATTTAGGGTCATTCTACTAGGCTAAGGTGCAAGACTCGATTTATACTACTAGGAAGGGAAAATAGACACTCACACTCTAGCCTCTAAACCGGGTTTTCGAAAACCATTTACACAAGGCACAACTACACAACACATTACAAGGACTCAACGAGAATGAAAGGAAAAGAAACAAAAGGCAACAAAATAAAACAAAACAAGACAAAACGAACACATAGACAAAGCACACACCACCCCGAAATTCCAAACAAGTCATCAAATCCACCACAAGAATGTACAAGCTCCACCCGAGCACACCTCAACACAACCTTCTCCAAGCATCACAAGGAATAAAGAGGGAAAGAGGGTTAGAAGATGTTACCGGATGTCTTCAAAGCTTTCCAAACAACGGTGATTAAGCAACCTATAAGGAAAAGGGAGGCAAAACACACACAATACAAAACAAATACACGACACAATGACACAAAAGAAAAAGACACAAAAAGAAAATCTTTTTGATTTTTTTAAAAAAAATTCAAATTTTTAGGGTTTTCAAGATTTTCCGAAAAAGGGAAAAATAAAACTAACCACGATAGAATATCGCTCCCCCACACTTAAACCGAGCAATGTCCTCATATGCTCAATCGTAGTGTGTGGAGAGACAAAAGAAAAGGAAAAGAAACTACGAAAAGAAGGCTAAAAATCAAAGAATAAGGTGAAGAAAACGGTAGAAGGTGTCCGGCCGGGGTGTAATCAAGTCACCATGGGCCGAGACAAGAAAATATATGGAAGGGGGAAGGAAATAAAAAGAAAGAAATAAAAGGAAATGGGAGGGGAGGGCTAGGTGTAATCAAGTCACCTAGCCCGGATTCCGTCCAAATCCGACTAACTCATAAAAAGGGGTGAAAATCTTGTACAATTGGATTAAACAATTGACTCTCGATGGAATCACGTCGTCGGGAGTCGGGAGCAACCATACTATGGCCTCGAAGGCCACTAAGATACCGCGACTCAAGGGAAGGGGGCAAACAATGAAAAAGAAGTGATAAAAAAACGGAAAAGTAAGGATAGTTACCCAAACCGAGCGGCTAGTAACTCACTTGCTCCATCGTCTCGATGATCAATAGAGGCTCGTCGCTTGTCTTCTCGGTTGCCATCTCGCTTCACACTCAAGAAGGACTCACGGCCGGGGTAGTAATGGTAGGGGGTGGGATTTGATGCGAGAGTCGGTGTAAAGTGGATAGGAAATGGAGTGAGGGCATGTCAATGAAGTACATGGGGCATATGATAAGGCTAGGATAGCTAGGGAGGTTGGGAGGGGGTATAAAATGGTTGGGTGGACTTTATTGCTGAAGAAGAAACACAAAGGGGGAGCAGAGGACCATCCCGGTCGGGACGATCGATACCGATCGGGTTACCTCACCCGTCCCGGTCGGGACGGCACCCTTCCCGGTCAGGACGGCACCCTTCCCGGTCGGGACGCCTTACCCTTCCCGGTCGGGACGCCTCATCCCGGTCGGGATGGGCCTTCTTCAACTTTCACAATCCCAAAAGCTTGCTCCAAGCTTCAAAAGCCCGATACTCGTGCTTACAACCCAAGCTCTATCATAGCCATCCTTCTCTAGGAAGCATCCTCACTTCATACCTATCAAATAAACTTAAACTCAACATCAAACTCTCTCCCTCACATCGCTCATCGATAATCCAAAATTACAAGAATTTACCAAAAATCTAAGAGAACTATAATGAAAAGATATATACAATGAGACGGTTCTTGTGGAACTCCGTCAAACCAAGATGGTGCACTCTTCATTCTTTTTCAACAACCTTGAAACCGATTCCATCCCCATCAAGGGCACGTAGGAACAAGTCGAAGGCCCTAGAGAAGTCTTCAATCAAGCTCGATATTTAACCGTCCACAAACCAAGGCTCTTCATGGCCTTGCATCGATGTTCCCGGGGCATCCCGATCTTCCAAGCTCAAAGGCTTGAACTTGTACTTGCGGTCTTTCGGGATATACCCAAACATCCACCGGTCTTCATGTGGCCCCAAGGGAGGCTCATCTTCTTCCTTGCTTTGCAACTTGTCATCAAGCCCATGATTTGGGCACTCATCTTCCTCCAAATCGGAGTCATCATCCTCAAGTACATAAGAGTACTTCTTCAAGCTTTGTCCCGGATCTTTCCCTCGATCGATGTCTTCCGTGGCATGGATCATATTACATGTCTCGGTCATAGGCGAAGTGTTGCCTTGGAGGTCGAACACTAACTCCTCGTCGCCTAGTTGAAAAGTAATCCTACCCTTCTTCACATCGATCACGGCACCGCCGGTGTGTAAAAATGGGCGTCCAAGGATGATGGGAGTGTTAGCATCCTCCGGGATGTCAACCACAATGAAGTCGACCGGAATGAAGAACTTCCCTATTCGCACCGGCACATCCTCTAACATTCCCAATGGTCGGTTAAGAGACTTATCGGCCATTTGGAGTGTAATGGACGTACATTTCAACTCCGTCATCCCTAATCGCTCACAAATGGTGTAGGGAATAATGCTCACACTGGCACCCAAATCACACATAGCTCTCTCGATCTTGTAATTGCCGATGGTGCATGGGATATAGAAACTACCCGGATCCTTCAACTTTGGAAGCGTGGAACCTTGAATAAGCTCGCTCACCACCCTAGTGAACCCTATTGTCTCTTCCTTGTAAATGGACCGATTCCTAGCTAGGATTTCCCGCATGAATTTCCCATATGCCGGGACTTGGGTAAGTAACTCGGTGAATGGGACATTAACATCCAATTTCTTCACAATGTTAAGGAACTTTTCAAAATGGACATCCACCTTAGTCTTCATTTGCCTTGATGGGAAAGGCAACTTGATTTGATATTTGTTTTGCTCAATATGGGTGGACTCCTCACTTGACACTTTCCCTTTACCCTTGTTTTTCTCTTGAAGTGGGGGAGGGTTGTTTTCTTGGGGTTTTTTAATTTCCCATAAAACTTGCTCCTCAATTGGATTTTCATAGCTTGCATCGTCTTGAGAGGGGGGTATGATTTCTTGTCTTGGTAGCTTCCCGACCGGGACGTGTCATCCCGATCGGGACGGCCCTGTCATCCCGACCGGGACGGGTTGGTCCCGACTAGGATGGGCTCACAGCAGCCTCCTTCAAAGCGCACCTTATCCCGTACGGGATGAGTCCATCCCGAATGGGATGGGTCTTGTAGGCCTCCCTTAAGAGCTCTTTGGTCCCTCCTTGCCTCTCATGGGTTTCTCGTCGATTACCGGGACTCGGGATCGGGTCTCTGAGGCTCGGGATTGGGTCCCAAGGTCTCGGAGTCGACTCCAAGGCATCAAGTCATCGTTCCTTAGTTTCGTTGGCTCCAAAATGTGTATGTATCGAGTCGGAATCGCTCCAACTCTTCCAAATCGGCCTCGGGAACCTGAAACGAACTAAAGGAAGCATAAGAAGCCCATGAGCCGCACCCAAGGAGTGATTTCACAAGGAAAATGGGACCAAAACACAACAAATAGGCACTACAAACAACACTTATCAGGCCTCGTGTTGCACCCCTTTTACTTTTTTTTTTTATCGCTGCAGTTATTTGCAGAAGTTAAAATCGTGTATTATAATTTAATAATCTCTGAAAGACGTCATGTAGCGGAAAAGTTAGCGATGTTTCGAGATTCTGATAGCGTGACGATATACCGGAAGCATTACATCGACTGTGCCGGTCAATAGACAGCAGAAATTGACTCAATAAAGAGATATTTGCTATTTAAATGTATGGGTGCGATCATACCAGCACTAATGCACCGTATCCCATCAGAACTCCGCAGTTAAGCGTGCTTGGGCGAGAGTAGTACTAGGATGGGTGACCTCTTGGGAAGGCCTCGTGTTGCACCCCTTTTACTTTTTTTTATCGCTGCAGTTATTTGCAGAAGTTAAAATCGTGTATTATAATTTAATATCCTCTGAAAACCGTCATGTAGCGGAAAAGTTAGCGATGTTTCGAGATTCTGATAGCGTGACGGTATACCGGAAGCATTACATCGACTGTGCCGGTCAATAGACAGCAGAAATTGACTCAATAAAGAGATATTTGCTATTTAAATGTATGGGTGCGATCATACCAGCACTAATGCACCGTATCCCATCAGAACTCCGCAGTTAAGCGTGCTTGGGCGAGAGTAGTACTAGGATGGGTGACCTCCTGGGAAGGCCTCGTGTTGTACCCCTTTTACTTTTTTTTATCGCTGCAGTTATTTGCAGAAGTTAAAATCGTGTATTATAATTTAATATCCTCTGAAAACCGTCATGTAGCGGAAAAGTTAGAGATGTTTCGAGATTCTGATAGCGTGACGGTATACCGGAAGCATTACATCGACTGTGCCGGTCAATAGAGAGCAGAAATTGACTCAATAAAGAGATATTTGCTATTTAAATGTACGGGTGCGATCATACCAGCACTAATGCACCGGATCCCATCAGAACTCCGCAGTTAAGTATGCTTGGGCGAGAGTAGTACTAGGATGGATGACCTCCTGGGAAGGCCTCGTGTTGCACCCCTTTTACTTTTTTTTATCGCTGCAGTTATTTGCAGAAGTTAAATCGTGTATTATAATTTAATATCCTCTAAAAACCGTCATGTAGCGGAAAAGTTATCGATGTTTCGAGATTCTGATAGCGTGACGGTATACCGGAATCTTTACAACGACTTTGTCGGTCAATAGAGAGCAGAAATTGACTCAATAAAGAGATATTTGCTATTTAAATGTACGGGTGCGATCATACCAGCACTAATGCACCGGATCTCATCAGAACTCCGCAGTTAAGCGTGCTTGGGCGAGAGTAGTACTAGGATGGGTGGCCTCGTGTTGCAACCCTTTTACTTTATTTTTTATCGCTGCAGTTATTTGCAGAAGTTAAAATCGTGTATTATAATTTATTATCCTCTGAAAACCGTCATGTAGCGGAAAAGTTATCGATGTTTCGAGATTCTGATAGCGTGACGGTATACCGGAAGCATTAAAACGACTGTGTCTGTCAATAGAGAGCAGAAATTGACTCAATAAAGAGATATTTGCAATTTAAATGTTCGGGTGCGATCATACCAGCACTAATGCACCGGATCCCATTAGAACTCCGCAGTTAAACGTGCTTGGGCGAGAGTAGTACTAGGATGGGTGACCTCCTGGGAAGGCCTCGTGTTGCCCCCTTTTATTTTTTTTTATCGATGCAGTTATTTGCAGAAGTTAAAATCGTGTATTATAATTTAATATCCTCTTAAAACCGTCATGTAGCGGAAAAGTTATCGATGTTTCGAGATTCTGATAGCGTGACGGTATACCGGAAGCTTTACAACGACTGCGCCGGTCAATAGAGAGCAAAAATTGACTCAATAAAGAGATATTTACTATTTAAATGTACGGGTGCGATCATACCAGCACTAATGCACCGGATCCCATCAGAATTCCGCAGTTAAGCGTGCTTGGGCGAGAGTAGTACTAGGATGGGTGACCTCCTGGGAAGGCCTCATGTTGCACCCCTTTTACTTCTTCTTTTTTATCGCTGCAGATGGTTACAAAATTTAAAATTGTGTATTATAATTTGATATCCTCTAAAAACCGTCATGTAACAGAAAAGTTATTGATGTTACAATATTCTAATAGCGTAACGGTATATCGGTAGCATTAAAACGACTGTGCTGGTCAATAGTGAGGAAAAATTGTCTTAATAAAGATATATTTGCAATATAAACGTACGGGTGCGATCATACCAGCACTAATGCACCGTATCCCATCGGAACTCCGCAGTTAAGCATGCTTGGGCGAGAGTAGTACTAGGATGGGTGACCTTCTGGGAAGACCTCGTGTTGCACCCCTTTTACTTTTTTCTTATCGATGTAGATAATTACATAAGTTAAAATCGTGTATTATAATTTTATGACCTCTAAAAACTGTCATTTTGCGGAAAAGTTATCGATGTTACAAGATTCTAATAGCGTAACGTTAAACCGGAAGCATTACAACGACCTTGCTGGTCAATAGAGAGCAGAATATGACTCAATACAGAGATATTTTCAATATAAACGTACGGGTGCCATCATACCCGCACTAATGCACCGGATCCCATCAGAACTCCATAGTTAAGCTTGCTTAAGTGAGAGTAGTTGTAGACACCCGCATTTTGACTGCCAGGTGTCTATGGTAGTTTCCAAAAAACACCCGATGATGATCGGACGCTAACGTGTTTCTACGCGCTCGGATACGTGCTCAAATCCATTAATCGTTGGCTAACACACTTACGGAGTACAAATCTCACCAAACAGACCTCAAATCCAAGCCCAGTGGATCATTCCGAGTCAAACAAGACTAATTTGTGTCGAAACCGACACCGGGAATAAAACCGACTTTTAGCGACCAGATTAAAACCCGGTCAAAGCCGTTTCCGAGTAGCTCACCCACGGTCCGCCTCCAAACGGGCCATCAAATCAAGTCCGTCAAGGCACAAAACCCTAGACACCAAGGTGCCCTAGCTTTGCCTATATAAGCAACCCCATGCAACAGAATTACACAACTTCTCACAACCCTAAAAACCCTAGTACACTCTAGGACATCATCTTTTTACAACCCTAGCAAGTTACACAACCCTAATCCTACACATCTACAAGAACCCTAGACAAATCCTAGGAATTCGATATTAGCAAACCCTAAAACCTAGTTTTAGGAATCCAACCCAAGCCACCACAACTTAACCTCCATACACCTCGAAGACTCCCGTGCCATAGCCACGTTTACGAGCCTTAGTCCGAGACAGAAACATGTAGTTTGAGGGTGAAACCTCCTTCTTCTTTCTCTTCTCTTTTCTTCGTCTTTTTTTTGTTTATATTATTATTATTATTATTATTATTATTACGGTATTATTATTATTATTATTATTATTATGTTTATTATTATTATTATTATTATTATTATTATTATTATTATTACGTTTATTGTTATTATTATTATTATTATTACTATTACGATCTTTATTATTTACCTCGTTATCATTATTGCATCATAACATCGATAATATTGTTAGCATCAAAACATTAAAATACTTATCGATTTGTGTCGAATAAGAGGGATATCGGGATAAGAAAACACGAACATACAAGTGTACTGCACACAGCGTTGACGGTCGCTTATCCCGGTACCCCGACTATTTGATTATTGAGATGAGTCAACTTAAACAAGAATTCGTAATTATTTCTCGTCGTTATCATCATCAATTTTGCATCCATCAATTTCTTTAAACATCAATTTTAACAAGGGTCGAAACCCGTTGACACGGATCCGACATCACAATCCCTAGGGATTTATTTCGATGTCGGAGAAGTCGAGGGAATCAAGTTTTTTTATTTATTTATTCAAGTAAAGCATCGATTTTGGATTCGATACCAATTCCGTAATTGGATATCGAATCTAACAATCAAGTCATATGAATTAATTAACGTGATTTACTCATATCACGATAATTAATTTAAAACGACTAAAATCAATTTATTTATTTTTTCTATTTCACTCTAATATTCCATATCGATTCAAATAATCGAATATGGGATACAGCGAGTACTCCAAATTTAGAATCGGGTATAAATTCAACAATATTTATATTCGGTTCAACAAAATTCGCGATTTATAAAAAAAACCAAGTCGAACATAAATTATGCAATATTTATGTCCGATTCGGTAAAACCGTCGAATTATCATAAATCAAAAGCAATTTCAAAATCAATAATTAAATTGCAAACGAACAAAGTTCGCACAGGTGCCACTCGACCAAGTGCCTTAGTCACTCGATCGAGTGACACCCTAAAATCGAGTCAGAAAGCTAATTATGACACTCACTCGATCGAGTCTCACAGTGACTCGGTCGAGTGGCCATGTACTCGACCGAGTTAGTCAATAACTCGACCGAGTACGGTCTTTGACGCAAAACAGAATCATTTTTTTTGGTTCCACTCGATCGAGTCCATCGACCACTCGATCGAGTGGCCTCATAACGACTCAAACACGAGTCGTACATTATTCTATTTTTCAAACTCGATAGTATTTTACGACTTAGGTCAACATGTGCATAATTAATCACGTGTATACTATCTTTTCAAATCATGCATCCTCATATTTGCATCTTTTCAATTCAATTCAATATTTGCAAACCGTTATTATTCGTTATATCGCTATATCGTTACTAACGCGTTTTCTGTTTCTTTTGTCAATTTAATTATTATTCGTTTATTATACTAAATGAACCCGCATGCTAAAATACAACTTTGACGTTAATTTTAGTTGCATTAAATTGACTTAGAAACCCTTTCAATTACATTCGCATGTTTAGGGAAAATAAATCTTTGCATATCATTTTTCCCGTTCTACTAGCACGCGTATTAGAAAGTCATTCGAGTTCTTAGTAGAGGCCGCTAAAGTGCGGGCGGGGTTGGGTGTCCTTTGTGGGCTTCCCAACACGTACCCTCACCCCTTACTCAGAACCTCGGTTTCCGGATGCCCGAAACCGTTGGCGCACGAGAGTCATTCAATATACGATTAACCGCTCAAGTCGGCATCTATATCGATATGCAAAGGGACGAGCCCGATAAACTCTGACATCGGAAATGGGCCGTATTTTGTATACGGCCCACTACGACATAGAGTGGGCTCGAATGGTTCCGAATAACCATAAAATTCGGTGGCGACTCCACATAGACCTAAATTTCAATTCGATCCTTCTCATATGGAGATTCATTCGCCTACCCAAACCCGCGCGTGGCCGCGTCGGGGTGGACCTATGTCATGTCCACAATTTGGCGACTCCGCTGGGGATTAACTGATGCGTGACTTACCATCGACATCCTAAGGGTGAGACTCGAATAGAAATCGTTTGACAAATACAATACGCGTTTTAGTTCTACGGTTCATGCATAACCCATATTTTCCCGGGTCGGTACTCGCGACCGACGTCCCACTATACCGTCGATGTACTCCAATATGGATATGTTGAAAGGTGTCCATAGTCGATTCGAGTGGGTTTCGCGGCATGTTCTAAGATCAACTCGACTTAGGAAGTCCGTCCCGATCAACGTCTAGACTATGTACACTGGTATAGACCCCTTATAGACCGACCGAGACTTAGTATAGAGCATACATGGCGTCGTTATAATGCTTGTGTGACTACGTGCTACTTGGTTTCCGAGTCGTTTTCAAAAAACCGTCAACTTTTCAAAATTGCATCCTTTCAAACTATTCAATTTCAAAACCCGGGACACATACCGAATTTAGGACTTATGATTTTACTCAAAATAGCCTATTTTCTAGCCGGTATGCTGCCCAAATCAAAACTCGAACTTTTAAAACCCGTGGCCCAATGACTTTTCGTCCTCTTTTTCGGAAATTTGGGCCATTCACCGCGTCCACTCGGTCCTTTTTCAAAAATCATCAATTTTCAAATCCTTCCACTTCTAGGACTTCCCGTATTTAGCAGTGTCGGGTCGAGTCTTAAGTTGTCAAGATCTTTAGCGTCGAAACTCCGTCGATCTTACATCACGAGTTTCTTCCCTATCCCAGTCCACCTTATTAGGCTAAGGCAAGGCTCACCTACGTACAGGGGCGAATCCAGGAATTGAAGCGTGGGGTAGCGAAATTTTTTTCGTCGTCGTCGTCTAAAAAATTTAAAATCACGATTCAAATAAGCATATCTTAAATTCAAACTAAATTATCAATAAAGTGGAGCATAAATAAACTCAAAATATTATTTTATCTTTTCATTATAATTATAATCACAATAAATTCATTTAAAAAAAATGTAAGAAGATAAGGAAGGTACTTGTTCCATGTAATTGCATGATGGGATAATAGAATCAAAATAAATAAATAAAATTTGTCCCTTACGAGAATCGAACCTTGGTCCCTAAAGTGATGGACATGTAGTGTTGCCAATACACCACCATTAATTTTATGTCTATTTTGAGTATCAAATGTTATTTATTATAGCTTTTATAGTATTATTTGGGGTAGCAAGAATAGATCATTCTAACGACAACTATTGGGCTTGGGGTAGCATGGGCTACCCCTTGCTACCACATAGATTCGCCCCTGCCTACGTAGGACATACTCCTACAAAGGAAGGCCCGTCTACACACTCGAGTCTAAAAGTTTGGTGATGTCTCACGTGGATCTTCCTTCGGACAGGACTCGGCCCACATAGCCGGATCCTAAGGAAGGCCCACCTTTCACAAGTCACCCGTCTAGGTGTCTTTTCCGAGTCAACCTTTTACAAGGCATAGCCTTATAACAAAAGGTTCACGGTCCTTACGTCTGAGGGTCACTCGTCCGACACTTGAGTCTTAACAAAATTATCGATCCCACTCCGGGCTACCCCTTAGCAGGGCGATCGATCACGGTTGCTCTAAGGGTCATGTCTTACACGTGTCTCACATACTCCACTTTCGAGTCACTTAGATGCCACACCATCTGAGTCCTTAGTCTCACTTGGGGGCTATTCTCCGACGGAATGACTAATCACAGTCACTCCGAGAATCGTACCCTACACATTTGTCTTAGGAGGGTCTATCCCGAGTCAAACATGGTCGCCCCATTTTCGAACTCACCCTTCTGCAGTTCGAGTCTAATTTACGGTCGTTACCTCGTCTAGGTCAACATTCAGGTATCCCGGTCCAAGAGTCTTTGTCGACCCGTCGCCCCGGGCCGTGTCTAGTTTGACTCTCTCTCTTGCGCAAAGCCGAGTTTAGGCGAGTCGTGGCACCCGTCGTTCTCTCCAATCAAAGACCTTACCAAAAAAAAAAACAACCAACCGAGCATCCAAATCCGGATTTGATTTAAGTCCGAGTCTGAGTCTGAGTCTAGGATGTTCTATTCCAAAGTCAAAGTCAAAGTCAAAGTCAGAGTCAGAGTAAACCGTATTCTGTCCTCTTTTCAAATTCAATAAAATTAGCTTTCAATATTCTTTCTCATATACACTTTCCTTATGTGTTTCCGAGAACATGATGAACACCATCATACACTGTGAGCACATGCACGTGACTATTATAGGCACATCTATAATGACTGCAGGAAACCGAGCCCGTGTTTTCCTTTTACCTATTCCATGTCTGGTATAGAAAAAACCACACAACTACCCGTAGCAGGAGCGGTATCGAATCCTATGACAAATCTAGGTAATCTCCTAGTTTGGGTTCAAGACGGGAGGCAAGCCCATTTCCCACAATAAAACACCCCTCCGACAAGACTAACCAATCCCTACCTTAGGTGTTAGTCTGACCGGCAAAAAAAAAACGAAAAAACACTGGACAAAAAAAAAATCTAAAGTCAAAAAAAAAGAAAGGGCCAAAGCAAAAAGAAGGCCATAAAAAAAAAAGAAAACTGGACACAAAAAAAAAAATCGAAAGTCCATGAGGAAAAAAAAAAGCAAAAGGCCAAAACAAAAAAGCAGGCCATCATCAAAAAATTCAGAATACCCATGACCGTGGTCAACGGTCAATTCAAGTGAAAGCCCCACGACCAGGGTACGGTCAAACTTATCAAAACCCATGACCGCGGCTAAGAGGTCAATCAAAAAAATCAAATACCCATGATCGTGGTCAACGGTCAACTCAAGTGAAAATCCTTTGACCGAGGTACGGTCAAATTCAAAATTATCCATGTCATCCAATAGGGGAGTAACAACCAAGCTGGTTAGCTAACACCACACTCAGCCTTCTCACATTACAACCCTCAAGACCTCCTCGAGACCTAGGCTAGAGACAGCCCGGAATTTTGAGGATTCAAGCTCCATAGGATACCCCTAACAATTAGGGCCAGACATGGAAATCAGATCCCGCATTATCAAACCGGCTCTCGAAGCCTTAGCTCCACAGAACCGAGCTCCAGATTTCGAGTCATCAAGGTCATTTACTTCATTATCAAACCGGCTCTCGAAGCCTTAGCTCCACAGAACCGAGCTCCAGATTTCGAGTCATCAAGGCCATTTACTTCATTATCAAACTAGCTCTCGAAGCCTTAGCTCCACAGAACCGAGCTCCAGAATTCGAGTTATCAAGGCCATTTACTTCATTATCAAACCGGCTCTCGAAGCTTTAGCTCCACAGAACCGAGCTCCAGATTTCGAGTCGTCAAGGCCATTTACTTCCTAGCACCACATTCCCAAATATATCAAATCCCCGAGAGCAAAACTCGTTAAAATCCCCGAGAGCAAAACTCGTTAAAATCCTCGAGAGCAAAACTTGTTAAAATCGCAGAGAGCAAAACTCGTTAAAATCTCCGAGAGCAAAACTCGTTAAAATCCCTGAGAGCAAAACTCGTTAAAATCCCGTCCCAATTCTTCTCATCCAAACCAGTTACCACCCCCGGACACGGGAACTCAACTTGCAGTCGGCATAGAACATGCCTAAATAGTTCACACCACCTCTGGGGGCTACCCCGGAGAACGCTCACAGTCACAGGATTAATATCCTAATCATTCAAGCCCTTTGATCAAGACATCACTGGGGATGCACCTAGCTATCCCCATACCATCACTATGGCTAGTTACACACAAAGTCCTATTAGCTTAGGCACCATAATATATCTTTCAATCCACTGAACTACGGCATGGTTTGATTTCACCACACGTGAATACGTAGGCAGCCTTTCAACAAAGGCACAACCACCCACATTGACACACATTCAAAAAGCATCATTATTCCGGTCACGACACCATCGTGTTCTCAATAGCTAGCTTTGTTGTCCCGGGGGCTTCTCTTAGACAGAAGACCTCCATCCACTCACAAAATCCAGATGAATCCAACAAAAATCTAGCCTCCTTTCTGTAGTGTGTCCTAGTACTCGGCTCAGTCGAAGACAAGAATCTGTCAGGACTCGAGGCATCACCCACTTTGGAAAAGTATCCTAAAATAGGAAATCCGGAAGGGCACCAGACTAAAACAGTCTCATTACGGACTACTGCCAGTCCCCTATAGCATATCTATCCCATTTCGATATACGACCGTGTTGCCACTCGCCTAGGTTACGGGATAGCGCAACTTGAGAGTCTTGTTAGGCGGCCCACTACCCTAACGAGTCACGGTCCAACCCTTAGAGAGTCCAGTCTGTGTCAGTCAACTCGTCCTGTCCAGAGTCGAGTCTGTCGGTAGGTCCCTCTCTTCAAACTCCATTTTGAGATTTGCAAAATTTAGCCATTTGAAAAAAAGATCTTTTTCGACAAGGTCATATTTCAATCTATTTAAACTGCGAATTTCTTTTATATCCCTTTCCATTTTGAAAACCTAGCTCGTGATTGCTTTCAGGATTTCAAATCAAAATTTGAAAAACTTCAAAAATCATTTTCCCCAGCACGAGTCATTTTACTACCTACGTGTTGCATACATTTTTATGTGACTTATACAGGTACGACTCAAGCAAAGACATGCAAGTCATCAAATCTCCCCAACAGCATTTTCCGGGATAGCACGGGATGGGCCAACACACAGGCACACGCAGGGCTTACAAGCCCAAATTCCCCACGGAGTACAATCATCAAGCTCAGTTATGATTTCTGTCTTGTGGCTGGCGAGCCCTTCACGCGAGTCTAACGGACTATAAACGACCCGACCGGAAGTCTACCAGGTCTTAACGGGCTTGGTAGCTACTCTGACTTTCGCCTTGTCCAAGCCTCAGTTAGAGTGGGGGCTCTGTAGACACCCGCATTTTGACTGCCAGGTGTCTATGGTAGTTTCCAAAAAACACCCGATGATGATCGGACGCTAACGTGTTTCCACGCGCTCGGATACGGGCTCAAATCCATTAATCGTTGGCTAACACACTTACGGAGTACAAATCTCACCAAACAGACCTCAAATCCAGGCCCAGTGGATCATTCCGAGTCAAACAAGACTAATTTGGGTCGAAACCGACACCGGGAATAAAACCGACTTTTAGCGACCGGATTAAAACCCGGTCAAAGCCGTTTCCGAGTAGCTCACCCACGGTCCGCCTCCAAACGGGCCATCAAATCAAGTCCGTCAAGGCACAAAACCCTAGACACCAAGGTGCCCTAGCTTTGCCTATATAAGCAACCCCATGCAACAGAATTACACAACTTCTCACAACCCTAAAAACCCTAGTACACTCTAGGACATCATCTTTTTACAACCCTAGCAAGTTACACAACCCTAATCCTACACATCTACAAGAACCCTAGACAAACCCTAGGAATTCGATATTAGCAAACCCTAAAACCTAGTTTTAGGAATCCAACCCAAGCCACCACAACTTAACCTCCATACACCTCGAAGACTCCCGTGCCATAGCCACGTTTACGAGCCTTAGTCCGAGACAGAAACTTGTAGGTTGAGGGTGAAACCTCCTTCTTCTTTCTCTTCTCTTTTCTTCGTCTTTTTTTTGTTTATATTATTATTATTATTATTATTATTATTATTATTATTATTATTATTATTATTATTATTATTATTATTATTATTATTATTATTATTATTATTATTATTATTATTATTATTATTATTATTATTATTATTATTATTATTATTATTATTATTATTATTATTATTATTATTATTATTATTATTATTATTATTATTATTATTATTATTACGGTATTATTATTATTATTATTATTATTATTATTATTATTACGTTTATTATTATTATTATTATTATTATTATTATTATTATTATTATTATTATTATTATTATTATTATTATTATTATTATTATTATTATTATTATTATTATTATTATTATTATTATTATTATTATTATTATTATTATTATTACGTTTATTGTTATTATTATTATTATTACTATTACGATCTTTATTATTTACCTCGTTATCATTATTGCATCATAACATCGATAATATTGTTAGCATCAAAACATTAAAATACTTATCGATTTGTGTCGAATAAGAGGGATATCGGGATAAGAAAACACGAACATACAAGTGTACTGCACACAGCGTTGACGGTCGCTTATCCCGGTACCCCGGTTATTTGATTATTGAGATGAGTCAACTTAAACAAGAATTCGTCATTATTTCTCGTCGTTATCATCATCAATTTTGCATCCATCAATTTCTTTAAACATCAATTTTAACAAGGGTCGAAACCCGTTGACACGGATCCGACATCACAATCCCTAGGGATTTATTTCGATGTCGGAGAAGTCGAGGGAATCAAGTTTTTTTATTTTTTTATTCAAGTAAAGCATCGATTTTGGATTCGATACCAATTCCGTAATTGGATATCGAATCTAACAATCAAGTCATATGAATTAATTAACGTGATTTACTCATATCACGATAATTAATTTAAAACGACTAAAATCAATTTATTTATTTTTTCTATTTCACTCTAATATTCCATATCGATTCAAATAATCGAATATGGGATACAGCGAGTACTCCAAATTTAGAATCGGGTATAAATTCAACAATATTTATATTCGGTTCAACAAAATTCGCGATTTATAAAAAAAACCAAGTCGAACATAAATTATGCAATATTTATGTCCGATTCGGTAAAACCGTCGAATTATCATAAATCAAAAGCAATTTCAAAATCAATAATTAAATTGCAAACGAACAAAGTTCGCACAGGTGCCACTCGACCAAGTGCCTTAGTCACTCGATCGAGTGACACCCTAAAATCGAGTCAGAAAGCTAATTATGACACCCACTCGATCGAGTCTCACAGTGACTCGGTCGAGTGGCCATGTACTCGACCGAGTTAGTCAATAACTCGACCGAGTACGGTCTTTGACGCAAAACAGAATCATTTTTTTTGGTTCCACTCGATCGAGTCCATCGACCACTCGATCGAGTGGCCTCATAACGACTCAAACACGAGTCGTACATTATTCTATTTTTCAAACTCGATAGTATTTTACGACTTAGGTCAACATGTGCATAATTAATCACGTGTATACTATCTTTTCAAATCATGCATCCTCATATTTGCATCTTTTCAATTCAATTCAATATTTGCAAACCGTTATTATTCGTTATATCGCTATATCGTTACTAACGCGTTTTCTGTTTCTTTTGTCAATTTAATTATTATTCGTTTATTATACTAAATGAACCCGCATGCTAAAATACAACTTTGACGTTAATTTTAGTTGCATTAAATTGACTTAGAAACCCTTTCAATTACATTCGCATGTTTAGGGAAAATAAATCTTTGCATACCATTTTTCCCGTTCTACTAGCACGCGTATTAGAAAGTCATTCGAGTTCTTAGTAGAGGCCGCTAAAGTGCGGGCGGGGTTGGGTGTCCTTTGTGGGCTTCCCAACACGTACCCTCACCCCTTACTCAGAACCTCGGTTTCCGGATGCCCGAAACCGTTGGCGCACGAGAGTCATTCAATATACGATTAACCGCTCAAGTCGGCATCTATATCGATATGCAAAGGGACGAGCCCGATAAACTCTGACATCGGAAATGGGCCGTATTTTGTATACGGCCCACTACGACATAGAGTGGGCTCGAACGGTTCCGAATAACCATAAAATTCGGTGGCGACTCCACATAGACCTAAATTTCAATTCGATCCTTCTCATATGGAGATTCATTCGCCTACCCAAACCCGCGCGTAGCCGCGTCGGGGTGGACCTATGTCATGTCCACAGTAGTACTAGGATGGGTGACCTCTTGGGAAGGCCTCGTGTTGCACCCCTATAACTTTTTTTTTTATCGCTGCAGTTATTTACAGAAGTTAAGATCGTGTATTATAATTTAATAACCTCTGAAAACCGTCATGTAGCGGAAAAATTATCGATGTTTCGAGATTCTGATAGCGTGACGGTATACCGGAAGCATTACAACGACTGTGTCGGTCAATAGAGAGCAGATATTGACTCAATAAAGAGATATTTGCAATTTAAATGTACGGGTGCGATTATACCAGCACTAATGCACCAGATCCCTTCAGAACTCCGCAGTTAAGCGTGCTTGGGCGAGAGTAGTACTAGGATGGGTGACCTCCTGGGAAGGCCTCGTGTTGCAACCTTTTACTTCTTCTTTTTTATCGCTGCAGATGGTTACAAAATTTAAAATTGTGTATTATAATTTGATATCCTCTAAAAACCGTCATGTAGCAGAAAAGTTATTGATGTTACAATATTCTAATAGAATAACGGTATATCGGTAGCATTAAAACGACTGTGCTGGTCAATAGTGAGGAAAAATTGTCTTAATAAAGAGATATTTGCAATATAAACGTACGGGTGCGATCATACCAGCACTAATGCACCGGATCCCATCAGAACTCCGCAGTTAAGCATGCTTGGGCGAGAGTAGTACTAGGATGGGTGACCTTCTGGGAAGACCTCGTGTTGCACCCCTTTTACTTTTTTCTTATCGATGTAGATAATTACAGAAGTTAAAATCGTGTATTATAATTTTATGACCTCTAAAAACTGTCATGTTGCGGAAAAGTTATCGATGTTACAAGATTCTAATAGCGTAACGTTAAACCGGAAGCATTACAACGACTTTGCTGGTCAATAGAGAGCAGAATATGACTCAATACAGAGATATTTTCAATATGAACGTACGGGTGCAATCATACCCGCACTAATGCACCGGATCCCATCAGAACTCCGTAGTTAAGCTTGCTTGAGTGAGAGTAGTACTAGGATGGGTGACCTCCTGGGAAGGCCTCGTGTTGCACCCCTATTACTTATTTTTTTTTATCGCTGCAGTTATTTACAGAAATTAAGATCGTGTATTATAATTTAATAACCTCTGAAAACCGTCATGTAGCGGAAAAGTTATCGATGTTTCGAGATTCTGATAGCGTGACGGTATACCGGAAGCATTACAACGACTGTGTCGGTCAATATAGAGCAGAAATTGACTCAATAAAGAGATATTTGCAATTTAAATGTACGGGTGCGATCATACCAGCACTAATGCACCGGATCCCATCAGAACTCCGCAGTTAAACGTGCTTGGGCGAGAGTAGTACTAGGATGGGTGACCTCCTGGGAAGGCCTCGTGTTGCACCCCTTTTATTTTATTTTTATCGCTGCAGTTATTTGCAGAAGTTAAAATCGTGTATTATAATTTAATATCTTCTGAAAACCGTCATGTAGCGGAAAAGTTATCGATGTTTCGAGATTCTGATAGCGTGACGGTATACCGGAAGCTTTACAATGACTGCGCCGGTCAATAGAGAGCAAAAATTGACTCAATAAGAGATATTTACTATTTAAATGTACGGGTGCGATCATACCAGCACTAATGCACCGGATCCCATCAGAATTCCGCAGGTAAGCGTGCTTGGGCGAGAGTAGTACTAGGATGGGTGCCCTCCTGGGAAGGCCTCATGTTGCACCCCTTTTACTTCTTCTTTTTTATCGCTGCAGATGGTTACAAAATTTAAAATTGTGTATTATAAATTGATATCCTCTAAAAACCATCATGTAGCAGAAAAGTTATTGATGTTACAATATTCTAATAGCGTAACGGTATATCGGTAGCATTAAAGCGACTATGCTGGTCAATAGTGAGAAAAAATTGTCTTAATAAAGTTATATTTGCAATATAAACGTACGGGTGCGATCATACCAGCACTAATGCACCGGATCCCATCAGAACTCCGCAGTTAAGCATGCTTGGGCGAGAGTAGTACTAGGATGGGTGACCTTCTGGGAAGACCTCGTATCACACCCCTTTTACTTTTTTTTTATCGCTGTAGCTAAATATAGAAGTTAAAATCGTGTATTATAATTTTATGACCTCTAAAAACTGTCATGTAGCGGAAAAGTTATCGATGTTACAAGAATCTAATTGCATAACGTTAAACCGGAAGCATTACAACGACTTTGCTAGTCAATAGAGAGCATAATATGACTCAATACAGAGATATTTTCAATATAAACGTACGGGTGCAATCATACCCGCACTAATGCACCGGATCCCATCAGAACTCCATAGTTAAGCTTGCTTGAGTGAGAGTAGTACTAGGATGGGTGACCTCCTGGGAAGGCCTCGTGTTGCACCCCTATTACTTCTTTTTTTTTATCGCTGCAGTTATTTACAGAAGTTAAAATCGTGTATTATAATTTAATAACCTCTGAAAACCGTCATGTAGCGGAAAAGTTATCGATGTTTCGAGATTCTGATAGCGTGACGGTATACAGGAAGCATTACAACGACTGTGTCGGTCAATAGAGAGCAGAAATTGACTCAATAAAGAGATATTTGCAATTTAAATGTACGGGTGCGATTATAACAGCACTAATGCACCGGATCCCTTCAGAACTCCGCAGTTAAGCGTTCTTGGGCGAGAGTAGTACTAGGATGGGTGACCTCCTGGGAAGGCCTCGTGTTGCAACCCTTTTACTTCTTCTTTTTTATCGCTGCAGATGGTTACAAAATTTAAAATTGTGTATTATAATTATATATCCTCTAAAAACCGTCATGTAGCAGAAAAGTTATTGATGTTACAATATTCTAATAGCGTAACGGTATATCGGTAGCATTAAAACGACTGTGCTGGTCAATAGTGAGGAAAAATTGTCTTAATAAAGAGATATTTGCAATATAAACGTACAGGTGCGATCATACCAGCACTAATGCACCGGATCCCATCAGAACTCCGCAGTTAAGCATGCTTGGGCGAGAGTAGTACTAGGATGGGTGACCTTCTGGGAAGACCTCGTGTTGCACCCCTTTTACTTTTTTCTTATCGATGTAGATAATTACAGAAGATAAAATCGTCTATTATAATTTTATGACCTCTAAAAACTGTCATGTTGCGGAAAAGTTATCGATGTTACAAGATTCTAATAGCGTAACGTTAAACCGGAAGCATTACAACGACTTTGCTGGTCAATAGAGAGCAGAGTATGACTCAGTACAGAGATATTTTCAATATAAACGTATGGGTGCAATCATACCCGCACTAATGCACGGGATCCCATCAGAACTCCGTAGTTAAGCTTGCTTGAGTGAGAGTAGTACTAGGATGGGTGACCTCCTGGGAAGGCCTCGTGTTGCACCCGTATTACTTCTTTTTTTTATCGCTGCAGTTATTTACAGAAGTTAAGATCGTGTATTATAATTTAATAACCTCTGAAAACCGTCATGTATCGGAAAAGTTATCGATGTTTCGAGATTCTGATAACGTGACGGTATACCGGAAGCATTACAACGACTGTGTCGGTCAATAGAGAGCAGAAATTGACTCAATAAAGAGATATTTGCAATTTAAATGTACGGGTGCGATTATACCAGCACTAATGCACCGGATCCCTTCAGAACTCCGCAGTTAAGCGTGCTTGGGCGAGAGTAGTACTAGGATGGGTGACCTCCTGGGAAGGCCTCGTGTTGCAACCCTTTTACTTCTTCTTTTTTATCGCTGCAGATGGTTACAAAATTTAAAATTGTGTATTATAATTTGATATCCTCTAAAAACCGTCATGTAGCAGAAAAGTTATTGATGTTACAATATTCTAATAGCGTAACGGTATATCGGTAGCATTAAAACGACTGTGCTGGTCAATAGTGAGGAAAAATTGTCTTAATAAAGAGATATTTGCAATATAAACGTACGGGTGCGATCATACCAGCACTAATTCACCGGATCCCATCAGAACTCCGCAGTTAAGCATGCTTGGGCGAGAGTAGTACTAGGATGGGTGACCTTCTGGGAAGACCTCGTGTTGCACCCCTTTTACTTTTTTCTTATCGATGTAGATAAATACAGAAGTTAAAATCGTGTATTATAATTTTATGACCTCTAAAAACTGTCATGTTGCGGAAAAGTTATCGATGTTACAAGATTCTAATAGCGTAACGTTAAACCGGAAGCATTACAACGACTTTGCTGGTCAACAGAGAGCAGAATATGACTCAATACAGAGATATTTTCAATATAAACGTACGGGTGCAATCATACCCGCACTAATGCACCGGATCCCATCAGAACTCCGTAGTTAAGCTTGCTTGAGTGAGAGTAGTACTAGGATGGGTGACCTCCTGGGAAGGCCTCGTGTTGCACCCCTATTATTTTTTTTTTATCGCTACAGTTATTTACAGAAGTTAAGATCGTGTATTATAATTTAATAACCTCTGAAAACCGTCATGTAGCGGAAAAGTTATCGATGTTTCGAGATTCTAATAGCGTGACGGTATACCGGAAGCATTACAACGACTGTGTCGGTCAATAGAGAGCAGAAATTGACTCAATAAAGAGATATTTGCAATTTAAATGTACGGGTGCGATTATACAAGCACTAATGCACCGGATCCCTTCAGAACTCCGCAGTTAAGCGTGCTTGGGCGAGAGTAGTACTAGGATGGGTGACCTCCTGGGAAGGCCTCGTGTTGCAACCCTTTTACTTTTTCTTTTTTATCGCTGCAGATGGGTACAAAACTTAAAATTGTGTATTATAATTTGATATCCTCTAAAAACCGTCATGTAGCAGAAAAGTTATTGATGTTACAATATTCTAATAGCGTAACGGTATATCGGTAGCATTAAAACGACTGTGCTGGTCAATAGTGAGGAAAAATTGTCTTAATAAAGAGATATTTGCAATATAAACGTACGGGTGCGATCATACCAGCACTAATTCACCGGATCCCATCAGAACTCCGCAGTTAAGCATGCTTGGGCGAGAGTAGTACTAGGATGGGTGACCTTCTGGGAAGACCTCGTGTTGCACCCCTTTTACTTTTTTCTTATCGATGTAGATAATTACAGAAGTTAAAATCGTGTATTATAATTTTATGACCTCTAAAAACTGTCATGTTGCGGAAAAGTTATCGATGTTACAAGATTCTAATAGCGTAACGTTAAACCAGAAGTATTACAACGACTTTGCTGGTCAATAGAGAGCAGAATATGACTCAATACAGAGATATTTTCAATATAAACGTACGGGTGCAATCATACTCGCACTAATGCACCGGATCCCATCAGAACTCCGTAGTTAAGCTTGCTTAGCTTGAGTGAGAGTAGTACTAGGATGGGTGACCTCCTGGGAAGGCCTCGTGTTGCACCCCTATTACTTTTTTTTTTTTTTTTTTTATCGCTGCTGTTATTTACAGAAGTTAAGATCGTGTATTATAATTTAATAACCTCTGAAAACCGTCATGTAGCGGAAAAGTTATCGATGTTTCGAGATTCTGATAGCGTGACGGTATACCGGAAGCATTACAACGACTGTGTCGGTCAATAGAGAGCAGAAATTGACTCAATAAAGAGATATTTGCAATTTAAATGTACGGGTGCGATTATACCAGCACTAATGCACCGGATCCCTTCAGAACTCCGCAGTTAAGCGTGCTTGGGCGAGAGTAGTACTAGGATGGGTGACCTCCTGGGAAGGCCTCGTGTTGCAACCCTTTTACTTCTTCTTTTTTATCGCTGCAGATGGTTACAAAATTTAAAATTGTGTATTATAATTTGATATCCTCTAAAAACCGTCATGTAGCAGAAAAGTTATTGATGTTACAATATTCTAATAGCGTAACGGTATATCGGTAGCATTAAAACGACTGTGCTGGTCAATAGTGAGGAAAAATTGTCTTAATAAAGAGATATTTGCAATATAAACGTACGGGTGCGATCATACCAGCACTAATTCACCGGATCCCATCAGAACTCCGCAGTTAAGCATGCTTGGGCGAGAGTAGTACTAGGATGGGTGACCTTCTGGGAAGACCTCGTGTTGCACCCCTTTTACTTTTTTCTTATCGATGTAGATAATTACAGAAGTTAAAATCGTGTATTATAATTTTATGACCTCTAAAAACTGTCATGTTGCGGAAAAGTTATCGATGTTACAAGATTCTAATAGCGTAACGTTAAACCGGAAGCATTACAACGACTTTGCTGGTCAATAGAGAGCAGAATATGACTCAATACAGAGATATTTTCAATATAAACGTACGGGTGCAATCATACCCGCACTAATGCACCGGATCCCATCAGAACTTCGTAGTTAAGCTTGCTTGAGTGAGAGTAGTACTAGGATGGGTGACCTCCTGGGAAGGCCTCGTGTTGCACCCCTATTACTTTTTTTTTTATCGCTGCAGTTATTTACAGAAGTTAAGATCGTGTATTATAATTTAATAACCTCAGAAAACCGTCATGTAGCGGAAAAGTTATCGATGTTTCGAGATTCTGATAGCGTGACGGTATACCGGAAGCATTACAACGACTGTGTCGGTCAATAGAGAGCAGAAATTGACTCAATAAAGAGATATTTGCAATTTAAATGTACGGGTGCGATTATACCAGCACTAATGCACCGGATCCCTTCAGAACTCCGCAGTTAAGCGTGCTTGGGCGAGAGTAGTACTAGGATGGGTGACCTCCTGGGAAGGCCTCGTGTTGCAACCCTTTTACTTCTTCTTTTTTATCGCTGCAGATGGTTACAAAATTTAAAATTGTGTATTATAATTTGATATCCTCTAAAAACCGTCATGTAGCAGAAAAGTTATTGATGTTACAATATTCTAATAGCGTAACGGTATATCGGTAGCATTAAAACGACTGTGCTGGTCAATAGTGAGGAAAAATTGTCTTAATAAAGAGATATTTGCAATATAAACGTACGGGTGCGATCATACCAGCACTAATTCACCGGATCCCATCAGAACTCCGCAGTTAAGCATGCTTGGGCGAGAGTAGTACTAGGATGGGTGACCTTCTGGGAAGACCTCGTGTTGCACCCCTTTTACTTTTTTCTTATCGATGTAGATAATTACAGAAGTTAAAATCGTGTATTATAATTTTATGACCTCTAAAAACTGTCATGTTGCGGAAAAGTTATCGATGTTACAAGATTCTAATAGCGTAACGTTAAACCGGAAGCATTACAACGACTTTGCTGGTCAATAGAGAGCAGAATATGACTCAATACAGAGATATTTTCAATATAAACGTACGGGTGCAATCATACCCGCACTAATGCACCGGATCCCATCAGAACTCCGTAGTTAAGCTTGCTTGAGTGAGAGTAGTACTAGGATGGGTGACCTCCTGGGAAGGCCTCGTGTTGCACCCCTATTACTTTTTTTTTTATCGCTGCAGTTATTTACAGAAGTTAACATCGTGTATTATAATTTAATAACCTCTGAAAACCGTCATGTAGCGGAAAAGTTATCGATGTTTCGAGATTCTGATAGCGTGACGGTATACCGGAAGCATTACAACGACTGTGTCGGTCAATAGAGAGCAGAAATTGACCCAATAAAGAGATATTTGCAATTTAAATGTACGGGTGCGATCATACCAGCACTAATGCACCGGATCCCTTCAGAACTCCGCAGTTAAGCGTGCTTGGGCGAGAGTAGTACTAGGATGGGTGACCTCCTCGGAAGGCCTCGTGTTGCAACCCTTTTACTTCTTCTTTTTTATCGCTGCAGATGGTTACAAAATTTAAAATTGTGTATTATAATTTGATATCCTCTAAAAAACGTCATGTAGCAGAAAAGTTATTGATGTTACAATATTCTAATAGCGTAACGGTATATCGGTAGCATTAAAACGACTGTGCTGGTCAATAGTTAGGAAAAATTGTCTTAATAAAGAGATATTTGCAATATAAACGTACGGGTGCGATCATACCAGCACTAATTCACCGGATCCCATCAGAACTCCGCAGTTAAGCATGCTTGGGCGAGAGTAGTACTAGGATGGGTGACCTTCTGGGAAGACCTCGTGTTGCACCCCTTTTACTTTTTTCTTATCGATGTAGATAATTAGAGAAGTTAAAATCGTGTATTATAATTTTATGACCTCTAAAAACTGTCATGTTGCGGAAAAGTTATCGATGTTACAAGATTCTAATAGCGTAACGTTAAACCGGAAGCATTACAACGACTTTGCTGGTCAATAGAGAGCAGAATATGACTCAATACAGAGATAATTTCAATATAAACGTACGGGTGCAATCATACCCGCACTAATGCACCGGATCCCATCAGAACTCCGTAGTTAAGCTTGCTTGAGTGAGAGTAGTACTAGGATGGGTGACCTCCTGGGAAGGCCTCGTGTTGCACCCCTATTACTTCTTTTTTTTTTATCGCTGCAGTTATTTACAGAAGTTAACATCGTGTATTATAATTTAATAACCTCTGAAAACCGTCATGTAGCGGAAAAGTTATCGATGTTTCGAGATTCTGATAGCGTGACGGTATACCGGAAGCATTACAACGACTGTGTCGGTCAATAGAGAGCAGAAATTGACCCAATAAAGAGATATTTGCAATTTAAATGTACGGGTGCGATCATACCAGCACTAATGCACCGGATCCCTTCAGAACTCCGCAGTTAAGCGTGCTTGGGCGAGAGTAGTACTAGGATGGGTGACCTCCTGGGAAGGCCTCGTGTTGCAACCCTTTTACTTCTTCTTTTTTATCGCTGCAGATGGTTACAAAATTTAAAATTGTGTATTATAATTTGATATCCTCTAAAAAACGTCATGTAGCAGAAAAGTTATTGATGTTACAATATTCTAATAGCGTAACGGTATATCGGTAGCATTAAAACGACTGTGCTGGTCAATAGTTAGGAAAAATTGTCTTAATAAAGAGATATTTGCAATATAAACGTACGGGTGCGATCATACCAGCACTAATTCACCGGATCCCATCAGAACTCCGCAGTTAAGCATGCTTGGGCGAGAGTAGTACTAGGATGGGTGACCTTCTGGGAAGACCTCGTGTTGCACCCCTTTTACTTTTTTCTTATCGATGTAGATAATTAGAGAAGTTAAAATCGTGTATTATAATTTTATGACCTCTAAAAACTGTCATGTTGCGGAAAAGTTATCGATGTTACAAGATTCTAATAGCGTAACGTTAAACCGGAAGCATTACAACGACTTTGCTGGTCAATAGAGAGCAGAATATGACTCAATACAGAGATATTTTCAATATAAACGTACGGGTGCAATCATACCCGCACTAATGCACCGGATCCCATCAGAACTCCGTAGTTAAGCTTGCTTGAGTGAGAGTAGTACTAGGATGGGTGACCTCCTGGGAAGGCCTCGTGTTGCACCCCTATTACTTCTTTTTATTTATCGCTGCAGTTATTTACAGAAGTTAACATCGTGTATTATAATTTAATAACCTCTGAAAACCGTCATGTAGCGGAAAAGTTATCGATGTTTCGAGATTCTGATAGCGTGACGGTATACCGGAAGCATTACAACGACTGTGTCGGTCAATAGAGAGCAGAAATTGACCCAATAAAGAGATATTTGCAATTTAAATGTACGGGTGCGATCATACCAGCACTAATGCACCGGATCCCTTCAGAACTCCGCAGTTAAGCGTGCTTGGGCGAGAGTAGTACTAGGATGGGTGACCTCCTGGGAAGGCCTCGTGTTGCAACCCTTTTACTTCTTCTTTTTTATCGCAGCAGATGGTTACAAAATTTAAAATTGTGTATTATATTTTGATATCCTCTAAAAAACGTCATGTAGCAGAAAAGTTATTGATGTTACAATATTCTAATAGCGTAACGGTATATCGGTAGCATTAAAACGACTGTGCTGGTCAATAGTGAGGAAAAATTGTCTTAATAAAGAGATATTTGCAATATAAACGTACGGGTGCGATCATACCAGCACTAATTCACCGGATCCCATCAGAACTCCGCAGTTAAGCATGCTTGGGCGAGAGTAGTACTAGGATGGGTGACCTTCTGGGAAGACCTCGTGTTGCACCCCTTTTACTTTTTTCTTATCGATGTAGATAATTAGAGAAGTTAAAATCGTGTATTATAATTTTATGACCTCTAAAAACTGTCATGTTGCGGAAAAGTTATCGATGTTACAAGATTCTAATAGCGTAACGTTAAACCGGAAGCATTACAACGACTTTGCTGGTCAATAGAGAGCAGAATATGACTCAATACAGAGATATTTTCAATATAAACGTACGGGTGCAATCATACCCGCACTAATGCACCGGATCCCATCAGAACTCCGTAGTTAAGCTTGCTTGAGTGAGAGTAGTACTAGGATGGGTGACCTCCTGGGAAGGCCTCGTGTTGCACCCCTATTACTTTTTTTTTTTTATCGCTGCAGTTATTTACAGAAGTTAACATCGTGTATTATAATTTAATAACCTCTGAAAACCGTCATGTAGCGGAAAAGTTATTGATGTTTCGAGATTCTGATAGCGTGACGGTATACCGGAAGCATTACAACGACTGTGTCGGTCAATAGAGAGCAGAAATTGACTCAATAAAGAGATATTTGCAATTTAAATGTACGGGTGCGATCATACCAGCACTAATGCACCGGATCCCTTCAGAACTCCGCAGTTAAGCATGCTTGGGCGAGAGTAGTACTAGGATGGGTGACCTCCTGGGAAGGCCTCGTGTTGCAACCCTTTTACTTCTTCATTTTTATCGCTGCAGATGGTTACAAAATTTAAAATTGTGTATTATAATTTGATATCCTCTAAAAAACGTCATGTAGCAGAAAAGTTATTGATGTTACAATATTCTAATAGCGTAACGGTATATCGGTAACATTAAAACGATTGTGCTGGTCAATAGTGAGGAAAAATTGTCTTAATAAAGAGATATTTGCAATATAAACGTACGGGTGCGATCATACCAGCACTAATTCACCGGATCCCATCAGAACTCCGCAGTTAAGCATGCTTGGGCGAGAGTAGTACTAGGATGGGTGACCTTCTGGGAAGACCTCGTGTTGCACCCCTTTTACTTTTTTCTTATCGATGTAGATAATTAGAGAAGTTAAAATCGTGTATTATAATTTTATGACCTCTAAAAACTGTCATGTTGCGGAAAAGTTATCGATGTTACAAGATTCTAATAGCGTAACGTTAAACCGGAAGCATTACAACGACTTTGCTGGTCAATAGAGAGCAGAATATGACTCAATACAGAGATATTTTCAATATAAACGTACGGGTGCAATCATACCCGCACTAATGCACCGGATCCCATCAGAACTCCGTAGTTAAGCTTGCTTGAGTGAGAGTAGTACTAGGATGGGTGACCTCCTGGGAAGGCCTCGTGTTGCACCCCTATTACTTTTTTTTTTTATCGCTGCAGTTATTTACAGAAGTTAACATCGTGTATTATAATTTAATAACCTCTGAAAACCGTCATGTAGCGGAAAAGTTATTGATGTTTCGAGATTCTGATAGCGTGACGGTATACCGGAAGCATTACAACGACTGTGTCGGTCAATAGAGAGCAGAAATTGACTCAATAAAGAGATATTTGCAATTTAAATGTACGGGTGCGATCATACCAGCACTAATGCACCGGATCCCTTCAGAACTCCGCAGTTAAGCATGCTTGGGCGAGAGTAGTACTAGGATGGGTGACCTCCTGGGAAGGCCTCGTGTTGCAACCCTTTTACTTCTTCATTTTTATCGCTGCAGATGGTTACAAAATTTAAAATTGTGTATTATAATTTGATATCCTCTAAAAAACGTCATGTAGCAGAAAAGTTATTGATGTTACAATATTCTAATAGCGTAACGGTATATCGGTAGCATTAAAACGATTGTGCTGGTCAATAGTGAGGAAAAATTGTCTTAATAAAGAGATATTTGCAATATAAACGTACGGGTGCGATCATACCAGCACTAATTCACCGGATCCCATCAGAACTCCGCAGTTAAGCATGCTTGGGCGAGAGTAGTACTAGGATGGGTGACCTTCTGGGAAGACCTCGTGTTGCACCCCTTTTACTTTTTTCTTATCGATGTAGATAATTAGAGAAGTTAAAATCGTGTATTATAATTTTATGACCTCTAAAAACTGTCATGTTGCGGAAAAGTTATCGATGTTACAAGATTCTAATAGCGTAACGTTAAACCGGAAGCATTACAACGACTTTGCTGGTCAATAGAGAGCAGAATATGACTCAATACAGAGATATTTTCAATATAAACGTACGGGTGCAATCATACCCGCACTAATGCACCGGATCCCATCAGAACTCCGTAGTTAAGCTTGCTTGAGTGAGAGTAGTACTAGGATGGGTGACCTCCTGGGAAGGCCTCGTGTTGCACCCCTATTACTTCTTTTTTTTTATCGCTGCAGTTATTTACAGAAGTTAAGATCGTGTATTATAATTTAATAACCTCTGAAAACCGTCATGTAGCGGAAAAGTTATCGATGTTTCGAGATTCTGATAGCGAGACGGTATACCGGAAGCATTACAACGACTGCGCCGGTCAATAGAGAGCAGAAATTGACTCAATAAACAGATATTTGCAATTTAAATGTACGGGTGCGATCATACCAGCACTAATGCACCGGATCCCATCGGAACTACCCAGTTAAACGTGCTTGGGCGAGAGTAGTACTAGGATGGGTGACCTCCTGGGAAGGCCTCGTGTTGCAACCCTTTTACTTCTTCTTTTTTATCGCTGCAGATGGTTACAAAATTTAAAATTGTGTATTATAATTTGATATCCTCTAAAAAACGTCATGTAGCAGAAAAGTTATTGATGTTACAATATTCTAATAGCGTAACGGTATATCGGTAGCATTAAAACGACTGCGCTGGTCAATAGTGAGGAAAAATTGTCTTAATAAAGAGATATTTGCAATATAAACGTACGGGTGCGATCATACCAGCACTAATTCACCGGATCCCATCAGAACTCCGCAGTTAAGCATGCTTGGGCGAGAGTAGTACTAGGATGGGTGACCTTCTGGGAAGACCTCGTGTTGCACCCCTTTTACTTTTTTCTTATCGATGTAGATAATTAGAGAAGTTAAAATCGTGTATTATAATTTTATGACCTCTAAAAACTGTCATGTTGCGGAAAAGTTATCGATGTTACAAGATTCTAATAGCGTAACGTTAAACCGGAAGCATTACAACGACTTTGCTGGTCAATAGAGAGCAGAATATGACTCAATACAGAGATATTTTCAATATAAACGTACGGGTGCAATCATACCCGCACTAATGCACCGGATCCCATCAGAACTCCGTAGTTAAGCTTGCTTGAGTGAGAGTAGTACTAGGATGGGTGACCTCCTGGGAAGGCCTCGTGTTGCACCCCTATTACTTTTTTTTTTTTATCGCTGCAGTTATTTACAGAAGTTAACATCGTGTATTATAATTTAATAACCTCTGAAAACCGTCATGTAGCGGAAAAGTTATTGATGTTTCGAGATTCTGATAGCGTGACGGTATACCGGAAGCATTACAACGACTGTGTCGGTCAATAGAGAGCAGAAATTGACTCAATAAAGAGATATTTGCAATTTAAATGTACGGGTGCGATCATACCAGCACTAATGCACCGGATCCCTTCAGAACTCCGCAGTTAAGCATGCTTGGGCGAGAGTAGTACTAGGATGGGTGACCTCCTGGGAAGGCCTCGTGTTGCAACCCTTTTACTTCTTCATTTTTATCGCTGCAGATGGTTACAAAATTTAAAATTGTGTATTATAATTTGATATCCTCTAAAAAACGTCATGTAGCAGAAAAGTTATTGATGTTACAATATTCTAATAGCGTAACGGTATATCGGTAACATTAAAACGATTGTGCTGGTCAATAGTGAGGAAAAATTGTCTTAATAAAGAGATATTTGCAATATAAACGTACGGGTGCGATCATACCAGCACTAATTCACCGGATCCCATCAGAACTCCGCAGTTAAGCATGCTTGGGCGAGAGTAGTACTAGGATGGGTGACCTTCTGGGAAGACCTCGTGTTGCACCCCTTTTACTTTTTTCTTATCGATGTAGATAATTAGAGAAGTTAAAATCGTGTATTATAATTTTATGACCTCTAAAAACTGTCATGTTGCGGAAAAGTTATCGATGTTACAAGATTCTAATAGCGTAACGTTAAACCGGAAGCATTACAACGACTTTGCTGGTCAATAGAGAGCAGAATATGACTCAATACAGAGATATTTTCAATATAAACGTACGGGTGCAATCATACCCGCACTAATGCACCGGATCCCATCAGAACTCCGTAGTTAAGCTTGCTTGAGTGAGAGTAGTACTAGGATGGGTGACCTCCTGGGAAGGCCTCGTGTTGCACCCCTATTACTTTTTTTTTTTATCGCTGCAGTTATTTACAGAAGTTAACATCGTGTATTATAATTTAATAACCTCTGAAAACCGTCATGTAGCGGAAAAGTTATTGATGTTTCGAGATTCTGATAGCGTGACGGTATACCGGAAGCATTACAACGACTGTGTCGGTCAATAGAGAGCAGAAATTGACTCAATAAAGAGATATTTGCAATTTAAATGTACGGGTGCGATCATACCAGCACTAATGCACCGGATCCCTTCAGAACTCCGCAGTTAAGCATGCTTGGGCGAGAGTAGTACTAGGATGGGTGACCTCCTGGGAAGGCCTCGTGTTGCAACCCTTTTACTTCTTCATTTTTATCGCTGCAGATGGTTACAAAATTTAAAATTGTGTATTATAATTTGATATCCTCTAAAAAACGTCATGTAGCAGAAAAGTTATTGATGTTACAATATTCTAATAGCGTAACGGTATATCGGTAGCATTAAAACGATTGTGCTGGTCAATAGTGAGGAAAAATTGTCTTAATAAAGAGATATTTGCAATATAAACGTACGGGTGCGATCATACCAGCACTAATTCACCGGATCCCATCAGAACTCCGCAGTTAAGCATGCTTGGGCGAGAGTAGTACTAGGATGGGTGACCTTCTGGGAAGACCTCGTGTTGCACCCCTTTTACTTTTTTCTTATCGATGTAGATAATTAGAGAAGTTAAAATCGTGTATTATAATTTTATGACCTCTAAAAACTGTCATGTTGCGGAAAAGTTATCGATGTTACAAGATTCTAATAGCGTAACGTTAAACCGGAAGCATTACAACGACTTTGCTGGTCAATAGAGAGCAGAATATGACTCAATACAGAGATATTTTCAATATAAACGTACGGGTGCAATCATACCCGCACTAATGCACCGGATCCCATCAGAACTCCGTAGTTAAGCTTGCTTGAGTGAGAGTAGTACTAGGATGGGTGACCTCCTGGGAAGGCCTCGTGTTGCACCCCTATTACTTCTTTTTTTTTATCGCTGCAGTTATTTACAGAAGTTAAGATCGTGTATTATAATTTAATAACCTCTGAAAACCGTCATGTAGCGGAAAAGTTATCGATGTTTCGAGATTCTGATAGCGAGACGGTATACCGGAAGCATTACAACGACTGCGCCGGTCAATAGAGAGCAGAAATTGACTCAATAAACAGATATTTGCAATTTAAATGTACGGGTGCGATCATACCAGCACTAATGCACCGGATCCCATCGGAACTACCCAGTTAAACGTGCTTGGGCGAGAGTAGTACTAGGATGGGTGACCTCCTGGGAAGGCCTCGTGTTGCAACCCTTTTACTTCTTCTTTTTTATCGCTGCAGATGGTTACAAAATTTAAAATTGTGTATTATAATTTGATATCCTCTAAAAAACGTCATGTAGCAGAAAAGTTATTGATGTTACAATATTCTAATAGCGTAACGGTATATCGGTAGCATTAAAACGACTGCGCTGGTCAATAGTGAGGAAAAATTGTCTTAATAAAGAGATATTTGCAATATAAACGTACGGGTGCGATCATACCAGCACTAATTCACCGGATCCCATCAGAACTCCGCAGTTAAGCATGCTTGGGCGAGAGTAGTACTAGGATGGGTGACCTTCTGGGAAGACCTCGTGTTGCACCCCTTTTACTTTTTTCTTATCGATGTAGATAATTAGAGAAGTTAAAATCGTGTATTATAATTTTATGACCTCTAAAAACTGTCATGTTGCGGAAAAGTTATCGATGTTACAAGATTCTAATAGCGTAACGTTAAACCGGAAGCATTACAACGACTTTGCTGGTCAATAGAGAGCAGAATATGACTCAATACAGAGATATTTTCAATATAAACGTACGGGTGCAATCATACCCGCACTAATGCACCGGATCCCATCAGAACTCCGTAGTTAAGCTTGCTTGAGTGAGAGTAGTACTAGGATGGGTGACCTCCTGGGAAGGCCTCGTGTTGCACCCCTATTACTTCTTTTTTTTTATCGCTGCAGTTATTTACAGAAGTTAAGATCGTGTATTATAATTTAATAACCTCTGAAAACCGTCATGTAGCGGAAAAGTTATCGATGTTTCGAGATTCTGATAGCGAGACGGTATACCGGAAGTTTTACAACGACTGCGCCGGTCAATAGAGAGCAGAAATTGACTCAATAAACAGATATTTGCAATTTAAATGTACGGGTGCGATCATACCAGCACTAATGCACCGGATCCCATCAGAACTACCCAGTTAAACGTGCTTGGGCGAGAGTAGTACTAGGATGGGTGACCTCCTGGGAAGGCCTCGTGTTGCAACCCTTTTACTTCTTCTTTTTTATCGCTGCAGATGGTTACAAAATTTAAAATTGTGTATTATAATTTGATATCCTCTAAAAAACGTCATGTAGCAGAAAAGTTATTGATGTTACAATATTCTAATAGCGTAACGGTATATCGGTAGCATTAAAACGACTGCGCTGGTCAATAGTGAGGAAAAATTGTCTTAATAAAGAGATATTTGCAATATAAACGTACGGGTGCGATCATACCAGCACTAATTCACCGGATCCCATCAGAACTCCGCAGTTAAGCATGCTTGGGCGAGAGTAGTACTAGGATGGGTGACCTTCTGGGAAGACCTCGTGTTGCACCCCTTTTACTTTATTCTTATCGATGTAGATAATTACTGAAGTTAAAATCGTGTATTATAATTTTATGACCTCTAAAAACTGTCATGTTGCGGAAAAGTTATCGATGTTACAAGATTCTAATAGCGTAACGTTAAACCGGAAGCATTACAACGACTTTGCTGGTCAATAGAGAGCAGAATATGACTCAATACAGAGATATTTTCAATATAAACGTACAGGTGCAATCATACCCGCACTAATGCACCGGATCCCATCAGAACTCCGTAGTTAAGCTTGCTTGAGTGAGAGTAGTACTAGGATGGGTGACCTCCTGGGAAGGCCTCGTGTTGCACCCCTATTACTTCTTTTTTTTTATCTCTGCAGTTATTTACAGAAGTTAAGATCGTGTATTATAATTTAATAACCTCTGAAAACCGTCATGTAGCGGAAAAGTTATCGATGTTTCGAGATTCTGATAGCGAGACGGTATACCGGAAGTTTTACAACGACTGCGCCGGTCAATAGAGAGCAGAAATTGACTCAATAAACAGATATTTGCAATTTAAATGTACGGGTGCGATCATACTAGCACTAATGCACCGGATCCCATCAGAACTACCCAGTTAAACGTGCTTGGGCGAGAGTAGTACTAGGATGGGTGACCTCCTGGGAAGGCCTCGTGTTGCAACCCTTTTACTTCTTCTTTTTTATCGCTGCAGATGGTTACAAAATTTAAAATTGTGTATTATAATTTGATATCCTCTAAAAAACGTCATGTAGCAGAAAAGTTATTGATGTTACAATATTCTAATAGCGTAACGGTATATCGGTAGCATTAAAACGACTGCGCTGGTCAATAGTGAGGAAAAATTGTCTTAATAAAGAGATATTTGCAATATAAACGTACGGGTGCGATCATACCAGCACTAATTCACCGGATCCCATCAGAACTCCGCAGTTAAGCATGCTTGGGCGAGAGTAGTACTAGGATGGGTGACCTTCTGGGAAGACCTCATGTTGCACCCCTTTTACTTTATTCTTATCGATGTAGATAATTACTGAAGTTAAAATCGTGTATTATAATTTTATGACCTCTAAAAACTGTCATGTTGCGGAAAAGTTATCGATGTTACAAGATTCTAATAGCGTAACGTTAAACCGGAAGCATTACAACGACTTTGCTGGTCAATAGAGAGCAGAATATGACTCAATACAGAGATATTTTCAATATAAACGTACGGGTGCAATCATACCCGCAGTAATGCACCGGATCCCATCAGAACTCCGTAGTAAAGCTTGCTTGAGTGAGAGTAGTAGTAGGATGGGTGACCTCTTGGGAAGGCCTCGTGTTGCACCCCTATTACTTCTTTTTTTTTTTTATCGCTGCAGTTATTTACAGAAGTTAAGATCGTGTATTATAATTTAATAACCTCTGAAAACCGTCATGTAGCGGAAAAGTTATCGATGTTTCGAGATTCTGATAGCGTGACGGTATACCGGAAGCATTACAACGACTGTGTCGGTCAATAGAGAGCAGAAATTGACTCAATAAAGAGATATTTGCAATTTAAATGTACGGGTGCGATTATACCAGCACTAATGCACCGGATCCCTTCAGAACTCCGCAGTTAAGCGTGCTTGGGCGAGAGTAGTACTAGGATGAGTGACCTCCTGGGAAGGCCTCGTGTTGCAACCCTTTTACTTCTTCTTTTTTATCGCTGCAGATGGTTACAAAATTTAAAATTGTGTATTATAATTTGATATCCTCTAAAAAACGTCATGTAGCAGAAAAGTTATTGATGTTACAATATTCTAATAGCGTAACGGTATATCGGTAGCATTAAAACGATTGTGCTGGTCAATAGTGAGGAAAAATTGTCTTAATAAAGAGATATTTGCAATATAAACGTACGGGTGCGATCATACCAGCACTAATTCACCGGATCCCATCAGAACTCCGCAGTTAAGCATGCTTGGGCGAGAGTAGTACTAGGATGGGTGACCTTCTGGGAAGACCTCGTGTTGCACCCCTTTTACTTTTTTCTTATCGATGTAGATAATTAGAGAAGTTAAAATCGTGTATTATAATTTTATGACCTCTAAAAACTGTCATGTTGCGGAAAAGTTATCGATGTTACAAGATTCTAATAGCGTAACGTTAAACCGGAAGCATTACAACGACTTTGCTGGTCAATAGAGAGCAGAATATGACTCAATACAGAGATATTTTCAATATAAACGTACGGGTGCAATCATACCCGCACTAATGCACCGGATCCCATCAGAACTCCGTAGTTAAGCTTGCTTGAGTGAGAGTAGTACTAGGATGGGTGACCTCCTGGGAAGGCCTCGTGTTGCACCCCTATTACTTTTTTTTTTTTATCGCTGCAGTTATTTACAGAAGTTAAGATCGTGTATTATAATTTAATAACCTCTGAAAACCGTCATGTAGCGGAAAAGTTATCGATGTTTCGAGATTCTGATAGCGAGACGGTATACCGGAAGTTTTACAACGACTGCGCCGGTCAATAGAGAGCAGAAATTGACTCAATAAACAGATATTTGCAATTTAAATGTACGGGTGCGATCATACCAGCACCAATGCACCGGATCCCATCAAAACTCCGCAGTTAAACGTGCTTAGGCGAGAGTAGTACTAGGATGGGTGACCTCCTGGGAAGGCCTCGTGTTGCACCCCTTTTACTTTTTTTTTTATCGCTGCAGTTATTTGCAGAAGTTAAAATCATGTATTAAAATTTAATATTTCTGAAAACCGTCATGTAGCGGAAAAGTTATCGATGTTTCGAGATTCTGATAGCGTGACGGTATACCGGAAGTTTTACAACGACTGCGCCGGTCAATAGAGAGCAGAAATTGACTCAATAAACAGATATTTGCAATTTAAATGTACGGGTGCGATCATACCAGCACTAATGCACCGGATCCCTTTAGAACTCCGCAGTTAAACTTGATTGGGCTAGAGTAGTACTAGGAAGGGTGACCTCCTGGGAAGGCCTCGTGCTGCACCCCTTTTACTTCTTTTTTTATCGCTGCAGTTATTTGCAGAAGTTAAAAATTGTGTATTATAATTTAATATTCTCTGAAAACCGTCATGTAGCGGAAAAGTTATCGATGTTTCGAGATTCTGATAGCGTGACGGTATACCGGAAGCATTAAAACGACTGTGTCGGTCAATAGAGAGCAGAAATTGACTCAATAAACAGATATTTGCAATTTAAATGTACGGGTGCGATCATACCAGCACTAATGCACAAGATCCCATCAGAACTCCGCGGTTAAGCGTGCTTGGGCGAGACTCGAGAGTAGTACTAGGATGGGTTACCTCCTGGGAAGGCCTCATGTTGCACCCCTTTTACTTCTTCTTTTTTATCGCTGCAGATGGTTACAAAATTTAAAATTGTGTATTATAATTTTATATCCTCTAAAAACCGTGATGTAGCAGAAAAGTTATTGATGTTACAATATTCTAATAGCGTAACGGTATACCGGTTGCATTAAAATGACTGTGCTGGTCAATAGTGAGCAAAAATTGTCTTAATAAAGAGATATTTGCAATATAAACGTACGGGTGCGATCATACCAGCACTAATGCACCGGATCCCATCAGAACTCCGCCGTTAAGCATGCTTGGGCGAGAGTAGTACTAGGTTGGGTGACCTTCTGGAAAGACCACGTGTTGCACCCCTTTTACTTTTTTTCTTATCGATGTAGATAATTACAGAAGTTAAAATCGTGTATTATAATTTTATGACCTCTAAAAACTGTCATGTTGCGGAAAAGTTATCGATGTTAAAAGATTCTGATAGCGTAACGGTAAACCGGAAGCATTACAACGACTTTGTTGGTCAATAGAGAGCAGAATATGACTCAATACAGAGATATTTTCAATATAAACGTACGGGTGCAATCATACCAGCACTAATGCACCGGATCCCATCAGAACTCCGTAGTTATGCTTGCTTGGGTGAGAATAGTACTAGGATGGGTGACCTCCTAGGAAGGCCTCGTGTTGCACCCATTTTACTTTTTTTTTATCGTTGTAGATAATTACAGAAGTTTAAATCGTGTATTATAATTTGATATCCTCTGAAAACCGTCATTTAGCGGAAAAGATATCGATGTTACGAGATTCTAATAGCGTAACGGTATACGGGAAGCATTACAACGACTGTGCTGGTTAATAGAGAGCAGAAATTGACTCAATAAAGAGATATTTGCTATTTAAATGTACGGGTGCGATCATACCAGCACTAATGCACCGGATCTCATTAGAACTCCGCAGTTAAGCGTGCTTGGGCGAGAGTACTACTAGGATGGGTGACCTCCGGGGAAGGCCTCGTGTTGCAACCCATTTACTTTTTTTTTTTATCGCTGCAGTTATTTGCAGAAGTTAAAAATCGTGTATTATAATTTATTATCCTCTGAAAACCGTCATGTAGGGGAAAAGTTATCGATGTTTCGAGAGTCTGATAGCGTGATGGTATACCGGAAGCATTACAACGATTGTGCCGGTCAATAGAGAGCAGAAATTGACTCAATAAAGAGATATTTGCTATTTAAATGTACGGGTGCGATCATACCAGCACTAATGCACCGGATCCCATCAGAACTCCGCAGTTAAACGTGCTTGGGCAAGAGTAGGACTAGGATGGGTGACCTCCTGGGAAGGCCTCGTGTTGCACCCCTTTTACTTTTTTTTATCGCTGCAGTTATTTGCAGAAGTTAAAATCGTGTATTATAATTTAATATTCTCTGAAAACCGTCATGTAGCGGAAAAGTTATCGATGTTTCGAGATTCTGATAGCGTGACGGTATACCGGAAGCATTACAACGACTGTGCCGGTTAATAGAGTGCAGAAATTGACTCAATAAAGAGATATTTGCTATTTAAATGTACGGGTGCGATCATACCAGCACTTATGCACCGGATCCCATCATAACTCTGCAGTTAAGCGTGCTTGGGCGAGAGTAGTACTAGGATGGGTGACCTCCTGGGAAGGCCTCGTGTTGCAACCCTTTTACTTTTTTTTTATCGCTGCAGTTATTTGCAGAAGTTAAAATAGTGTATTATTGAAGCGCGCGGATTGTCGCCTATCCAACGCGGTCAAACAATATTTATAACCCCGGAATACTACTACTACGTAGTAGCGGTAAGTCAGGGATCGATCCACAGGGACGGTCGAGAGGGGTAGTCGTTCAAGTCAAAGTCTATGAGTAATTGAGTCGAGAAGGGGGGTTTGGTTGAGTCGGGTTACTAAATGAGCTTGCGTGATTAAGGTGGGAAACTATTGATAGGAAAGGCGTTAGGGAGAGTCGGGGAATCGGAAATAAAGACAAGATTCTAATAATGCAAGAATTATCACAAGATGTATAAGGGAGGTTCCACCTTTCGGTTTCCCTACCAACCAAGTCTAAGCCCGCTTTCGCGACGAATAAACTACGGTCTCTAGATGGAATTACCCAAACCCCGAGTTTCCCCATATTGGTCCGGGTGAGTTAAGTCAACCTAGGTGATCAAGCTAAGTCGAACATAACACAACAATCCCATAAATACAATATCACCCTCAAATGCAATAATCTCACAAAAGATGAAATTTTTATCTATAAATCGTCCTCCCCTAACCCCCCAACAAAAAGATCTACTCACTAATCATGGTGGTTAACAACAAAGCATTCATTAAGAAGAGAATAATTAAAGCACGCATAAAAAGTACACAAACAAATATATTAATGGAGAAAAGGGAGAGGAGAGAATTTTACCAACAATGGAGGAAATATAAAATGGAAGAAAAAGATTAATAATAATAAAGATTGAATCTTGAGAGAAATACACAAGAATTTGTCACTAATCCATGCATAAATCTTCAATCTTCAAAAGAGAAATAAGAATCTTCAAGAAATAGGACAAGGGTTTTGTCACATAAACCCTTGTAAAACCCTTGAATCTTCAATAATAAACTCAATTCTTCAATAAAGATGGTAACTTTACTATTAATATTGGAGTAATTGTGCTAATACTAAGTAGATCTATAATTGTTTTTGAGAATTTTCTAAGAGATTTTTACTACCCTACTTCTAAGAGGCACAATCAAGGCTCACTTAAGGCACACTTTGGCTCAAAATCCTAGGTTTTGTATTTGTAGAGTTGCTTAATGGGTTGCACAAACTTCAAGGCCCAAATCCGATTTCTCTTCATTTTGCAAGACCATCACCCTTTGCATCTTCATGGGGTGGAATTTCGCCCCGCGGCTCGACGTAATAGTCCCACCGGGTGAACTTTCAAGCGGTGAGATTTTCTTCGTTTTTCGCGCTTTCGACCCGTCTTCACCATCGGGCGAAATTTCACCCAGTGGGCGAAATTTCGCCTGGTCAAGTTGCCCGGTCAAGCGTGCCGTGAAAATCTTCGGGGATGAAAAAATGTCGTCGGGCGAAACTTCGCCCGGTAATGACTCGCCGGGCGAAATTTCACTCGATGGTCCACTGACTCTTTTCCGGTCTTTTTCTTCGTTGATCACTTGGATTACTCGGACTTTCGGTCGTGTGCTTTGCTCTTGGACCGTATCTCTCTCTTGCTCGTAGAAGCTCAAACACGTTTTTGGTCGAAATTCCTATCAAAATAGACAAAAAACTACCAAAAACACGTAAAATGCAAAAGAGAGACACTAATGTGAGAATTACGCAAAATATGGCGATAATCGCACTCAAGTCTCACAAAACAGAGGAAAAACGGGTCTAAATGGGAGGAAAAACGGTCCAAATTTGGCACACAACAATTCCCCACACTAAACCGTTGCTCGTCCTCGAGCAATGACCCAAAAAGAAACTAACTACTACTACTAAGCTAGAATATGCTAAGCCGATACGAGGCAATCAACGGGCCCGCTCCGTCCCTTCAACGCACATCGAGATACCCATGAGGTAAGGTACCTCCATGCAAGGCAAGTTGGGGCTTCCTCAAAATTGGGGTTGCGACTAACGCACACACAAACACATAACAAAGAAGACACACACAAAAAGATAGTCGCAACCAAAGAGAAAATAAATCACCGAATTCCTCATCGAAACGGCGGAGAAAGCACCGATTCGAGCTTAGGACAAGCGAGAACACTACCAAGCTAGTGACACAATTTGACATGGACAAGATCCTAATAGGATGACAATCAATCAATAAAAACATTGAAAATTTACCAAGGTCCTTCTAATTCCACTAAAGATGCCTACAACGGGACGATAAATGGAGTGGATAAGTGAGAACCATGGAGTTAGTAAGAACTGTAGGTAAGTGTTATGTCGTCTCCTAAGCTAAGCCTAGAGGGTCGTTCTAAACTCGAGAAAGCCAATTAGACCAAAAAGGATGGATAAGTGTTTGCAAAATGATAAGGATTGCCAAATTACCGCTATTTTCCTTCCTCGGGACTCGGTCCTCTAGTAGGCATTTCACGACAATAAGACAACCAAGAGATTATTTGAGTTTGGGAACGATTTTCTTGAGATTTTGATTTTCTTTTTGGTTTTTCTTTCCCCATTATTTCGATCGACGGTTTTTTTTTTTTTTTTTCACATTGATCTTTCAATGCCCTTTCTTCTTCATTTTTCCCTTTTTCTTTCTTTGAATAGCCCATCTTTGGCTAGATGATTCATTTGAGGATCAAGGTAAAGCACATTTTTGCAAGCTTATTTGTGGATATGGATGTATGTAGAGAAATAGGCTAGTCGGGTGTGCACCCCCTTCGAACCCATAAAAGGATGAGAATTTTGGACTAAAAATGGCTTCTCAAGTAAGGTCACCTAAGAGAACGGGGAACGGTAACCAAGGCCTTATCACTCCATGGGTGGTCAAGGTGGTCAAATGCAAATCCCGATGTAGACTCCTAGTAGAAAAGATGGACTCATGGTAAAAATCCAATGCAAAAATTGGTTCAAGGTCATTCTACTAGAATTATGTCCAAAAATCAAAAAGGGTCACTAACAAGTGAGTAATAAACACTCGGCCTAATCTCAAAATCGGGTTTTCGAAAACTTTACCTAGATAAGCTATACAAAAGAGAACACAAAGGGGACAAAGACACGAGAAAACAAAAACAAGAACAAAAACACAATCACAAGTAAAGCCAAGCACTCCAAACTCCATTAAGTCAACACAATCCACAACCACCAATTCCAAAATGTTCACCAAGTGAACCTCCAAATAGCATATACGCCCAAACTCCATGCATAAAAGAAAGGGATAAAACGAAGGTAGAAAGTATTACCGCGCGGTCTTCATTTCATTTCCACTACCTTACGTATCCATGCTAAATGGTTGGCGGTGTACCTACAAGATGGAGAATGCAAGACAATACAACTAACACAAAAACGAAAATAAAAGAAAGAAAACTAAAAAGAGAAAAAATTTAAAATTTTTTGGTTTTTTGGTTTTTCAAAGGAAAAATGAAAAAGAAAATGGATAAAAGGATAGTAGATTCCTCCCCCACACTAAAACTGTGCATTGTCCCCAATGCACGAACAGAGCAAGAATCAAAAAAAAGAAAAAGAGAAAAGAGCGGAAAATCTTTTTGAATTTTTATGATTTTTTCAAATGTTTTTATATTTTTCAAGATTTTTCGAATGTTTTTGTATTTTTTCAAAATTATGAGAATAAAGGGTGGAAAATCTTTTTGGTTGTTTTTTTTTATTTTATTTTTTTTCTAGAAAAGAAGTGAAAATAAAAGGAAAATGAAAAGATAACGATAAGGGAAGAATGAGGACGTAGGTGTAATCACGTCACCTCGCCCGGATTCAACACAAATCGGGAAAATTAAAAGAAAAAGAAGATTCTGGATTTTTCAATTGGTCTTGGTGCGATCAAGTCACCGAAGACCGGGAGCAATAATCAGGTCCTTCTTCTCTAAGGCACCTGCAATAAACCTCACGTGTGTAACGACCCAAGTAGGATCACGGAGGGGCTTACCATTCCTCAAATCAACAAAATAATCATTACAAATCAATCAACAACATAATTTATCAAATGCCAAAAACTGGCGCTGCAAGGACTGACAGAAATTACCGAGATAACTGAGATAAGAGAACAGACTACTGACGACTGACAATGACAACTAACACCCAACACCCCCACACTAACACTAACAACACTCGACACTCACATAGGACCTGGGGGACGATGTGGTGGTGGGTAGTAAGACCCAGGCGGAGGCATATCGAAAAATCTATCAAAGTAGCTCTGTTGCTGCTGCAACATCCTTTGGTTCTCCTCTGCCGCCAACCTCGCCGCTTGGACATCCCTAGCGGCGTCCCTAGCCATCTCAAAACTGGTCCGTGCGTACTCAAAACCATCCCTAGAGTACGCGTACGAGCCATGCGCAGTATCGCGCGCATCTCGGGCCAAATTGTAGGCATCTTGGGCCAGGTTTAGTGAGGATGTCGAGTTCTCGCAAGTCTGACGTGTACGGTTATAGACTTCCCCCCATTGGTTATAAAAGTCCTCTGATCCAAAGAACGAGGAGTGTTGCGGAGGACTCATGTTGACGTCCTCCTGAAAACCAGGGGTAGAATGGGTGAACGTGGAGTGTCGGTGTGGTGTGAATTCCGAAAAGTCAGGGGTGAAAAATTGCGAGGTCTGGGGTTCGGGTTGGTGGGAGGAAGAGTGTGCATGTGATGATGACGGTAAAGTCCTATAACCCTCGTCCCGAGAGGTTCTAACCTCTAGTTCCTCCTCCGATACATCTGCGACCACTATATCATCGTCGCCAAAGTCTAAAGGTCCCTCGGGGTATTGAACTATACGAAACTTACCTCGGGTGTTATCCCGAATGTATTCCCCGGACCTCTTCGGCATGCCGAAGTTCTCTTCAATATCTAGCCTTACCCAATCAGGGTTAGGCATTGCAATGGCGCGCAGCTCAGTAATCTTATACAGAAACAAACTGTCATAATCCCCTTTCTGGGGCCACACAAGAAAAAGACAATAAACTTCATCTATGAAAATTCCCGCTCCATCAACTGGTCTTAAATCGCTAAAATTGACTCTCAAGGCTCTAGCTATCATCGTTACAACACCGCCACAAGATATTCTCTTGCGGCCGCACTTCGCAATCTGAGCGAAATGAGTAGCTAAGGCCTCTGACATGTCGATCGATGGGCCTCTCTCCGAAACTGCATCCTCTAAAAGCTGAACAGCTGAAGCACTACAGTTGTGATGCGTATCATAGCTCGACAAGAACGATTTAGCTATGATGCGCGCCACATACCGGAGGACGGGGTTTCGGATCGAGAAAGAACGCATCTTTCCTCCCTTGAAAGGCCTCTGGCGGGCTATTTTAAACCAGAATCGATCTCGGCCGTATTTATCGTCCCGAGTCTGTCCCGCCCTAGGCTTCCCAAGGACTGAAGAAGGTAACCCAACCAGTGCACCGAAGTCTCTCAAGTTGAGGACGTACGAAGTTTCTCGCAACTGAAAAGAGACAGTGGTATTATCGTCACCACTTAACTCGAAAGTTGCGAAAAACTCGCATGTCAATTTCTTAAAAGTTTCCTCCTGAGAGGCATAAAAATTGATGAGACCAAGACTTCGGCACATTGCTCGTACCTGCGGTTCTATCCCCATATGCTCAAGTACATCTCGAGCCGCCCAACGAGTTGGCTCGAGACGACAGACCCATAATTTTTTACATTTATTCACATGAGCTTTTTTAGCGAAATATAAACCAGACAAAGGTTCACGGAAATTACGACGGATTTTCGGGTAACATACCTTGAGCGGAAGATGTTGTTCGCTCGGAACGGCTCCTTGCATTTGAACAGGCATCGGGACAGATTCGTCCCGAGCCTCGGCCGGTTGCTCCTCCGGTCTTGAGGATGATGCTGACCCCGAACTACGATTAAGCATTGATGAAATCCTTTTTCTTGCCATTTGTTTCACTCTCTTCATCCTTGATGCTTGAAATTTGATGATTATGTGTTGACGGTCTCGATTTGAGGTTTGTCTGAACTTGAACGATTTCTCAAAACAAACTCCAAGGAAGTGTTAGGAATGTGATGAGGATGAAGAATATATGATTTAATTTGATTTTGGTGAAGGATTGGAGGGTTTAGAGATGGTTTAAGGTGGAAGATTTGGGGTTTGTTTGGGTTTTTGGGGTTTTGGTTAAGGAGAGAGATAGGAAAGTTGTATTATGAAAATGGGAAGGGTTGGTTTGGCTGGGTAAGGGATGCGGGGTAATATTTCGCCCGGTGAGTCACCATCGGGCGAAATTTCGCCCGACGCACTTCGGGTCGGTTTTCGACATTTCCGCGCTGCTTCACCACTGGGCGAAATTTCGCCCGGTCAAACTCCACCGTGCGAAATTTCGCCCGTTCGGATTTCCGTCAAATTCCGAGTTGCAAAATATTTTTACCGCAGGGCGAAATTTCGCCCGGTGAGATTCCACCGGGTGAAGATTTGCCCGACGGATTTTCCGTCAATTCCTTTGGTTCGAGCAAGTTGCCATCGGGTGAAGTTTCACCCGACGGACCTCGGGCCACAATTCCACCGAGCAAAACGTTGCCCGGTGAGATCCTTCATTCCGAATAAGCTTCTTGCTAGGAAAAATTTTCTATGACTCGGTCCAAACATCCTTAGCTTCTTCAAAAATACAACTCATCTTCTCAATCCAATTTGTTTATAATCGTTTAAAGCGCGATTCCAAAAATTCCCGAGAGAAATCTTCATGACTCCTGCAAGTACCAAAGAGAAAAACAAACTCCCAAAAGGAAAAATCTAAAATCTATTGTTCGAGGAAGATAAAAAGGGACGAGAATATACAAATATTTACAATGGTGGTTATTATGGACACCACCAAACCGAATTTAACGTTTGAGATTAGTTGGGGTTGCTTAAAAAGCAACCCGAAGGGTCTTGTTCATTGGCTCCACATTCCATGCTACCGATCTTGAGCTTTTCCTTGAATTCCGGCATACCCATAAGTTGCACTAACTCGGGAAGCATTGCGAACTCGTCGGGAATGTCTTCATCGGAAGTTGCACCGAGTATAAACAGGGCACCGTCATCTTCTTCATCGTCGTACTCAAGATCCTCGGTAGAAGGCTCTTCATTTGATGGGTACTCCACCATTTGGTTCCAGAACTCCAAATTAGGAGGATCTTCGTGAAGGAATGCGGGAAGCACAAATTGGACCGTTTCATTAGCAACATTGAAAGATAACCGCCCTCGCTTCACATCAATAATTACCCCACCGTTAGCTAAGAAAGGTCGTCCCAAAAGGATAGGATTTCGTTCCTCGATTGGCATATCCAAAATTACGAAATCTGTGGGGATATACAAGTTCCCCACATTAACCATGAGGTTACGGGCTAATCCATAGGGCTCTGTAGAGGTTCCATCGGCCATTTGCACATTCACGGGAAAGTGATCCAAATCTTTGATGTAAATAGTACAAGCGATGGCCAAGGGCATTAGGCTAATGTCGGCACCAAGGTCACATAGAGCTCGATCTATCAAGACATGGTCGACTGAGCATGGAATGGCAAAACTACCCGGATCTCCTAGTTTGATAGGAATTGTGACTCTAGGGTTAGTTCTTGGAGAAATGGGAGCTCTTTCTTTCTCGGCGGGTTTCAAAATGATGTCTCGGATGTAATCGGACGGGGTAGGCATAGAAGGGCTTGTATCAATGTTCTCGATAAGGTCGGTGAAGGTTATCATTCCCAAAGCTTGATCATCAAATAGGTTCGGTGGCTTGTCATTCAAGGGAGGTACCTCAATCCTAGAGAGTAAGTTCGTATCCTCTATCGGAATTTGTTCAATGACAAACGAAAGTTCTCCTACAAGGTATTTTGATGGATCTCTTCTTGCTTTCTCGTTGACATCCTTGACCATATTCTCATTGAATTCAATGATTGAGGGATGAGATGTAAGAGCTTGTGAGTCAAAAGATTTCACCGGTTCCTTTTTGCACATTACCTTAATGGCATTCACGGAAGCTTGGTTGAAAGAGTCGGTCGGCTCTTGAGGTGATCGAGCTCGCGACATGGCTCGTGCCTCTAAAGCTTCAAGTCTAGCTCGGTTTGACGCATTCTCTCTCAACAAGAACTTGATAGTTTCTTGAATGTCATGAAAGGGTTGAGAATTACCTTGGAAGTTCCTTGGAGGGCCTTGGTTAGGCGGTGGATAAGCTCCAAAAGGAGGACCTTGATTAAATAGAGGATGATTTCCGAAGGGAGGTCCTTGATTGAATGGAGGATGATTTCCAAAGGGAGGTCCTTGATTGAATGGAGGATGATTTCCAAAGGGAGGTCCTTGATTGAATGGAGGATGATTTCCAAAGGGAGGTCCTTGATTGAATGGAGGATGATTTCCAAAAGGAGGTCCTTGATTTGGTCTCGGTGGTCCTTGAGGATGGAAACAACCTTGATTCATGTGAGGAGGCCTTGGTTGATAATGAGGTTCATATGAGTTAGGATAAACCCTTTGATTGGGGGCTCTTGGAAAAGGATGTGATCCTTGAGTCGGCGTGGAATGAAATCCGGTCCCCAAATTTGGATTGCTCGTTTGAGGCTTTTCATATGTCTCTTGAGTGTTTGCTTGATGAACTCTCTCCTTTTTCACACAAAGATTGGAGTCGTGGTTGTATTCTCCACAATTATCACAAGGGATATCTACCCTATACGGCTTTGGAGGCGAGATAGATGTTCGCCTAGGTGATGTAGTTCTTCTTGGTTGGGTGATTCTTCTCGGTGGAGAAACTCTTCTTGGTGGAGAGTCTTCTCTTGGTGGAGAGACTTCTCTTGGTGGAGACCTCGTTTCTGGCTGGAAGGTGTCCCTAACAACCATAGCTTCAAATCTCTCAAAAAGTTGAGCGAGTTGTACTTCAAGAGAGGTCTCCATGTCATTTGATGATTCCAAGTCTCCACTAGATTCACCCTCTTGCAATTCCTTAGCATACACGTCACTTTTGGCTATCTTGTCGAGGAGATCATGGGATTCGTTCTCATTGAGTAGGAAGAAGTCGCCCTTAGCGGTAGCATTGAGGATGTCCCTTGCATCGGCAGTTAAAGAGTAGAAAAATGTATGGAGCATAAGCCAATGAGGGATACCGTGATGCGGGCACTTCATTTGTAAAGTCTGAAATCGATCCCAAGCCTCGCTTATACTTTCATTTTCGCCTTGTCGGAAGGTTTGAATCTCCATTCGGTAATGATTGGTCTTGGAAGGAGGATAGTATTTTTCTAGAAATGCATTGGCCAGTTGATTCCAAGTTTGGAAGGTATCATCGTTGTGGCTTTGTAGCCATCTCCTAGCATCATCACGAAGAGTTTTGGGAAACAAAAGTCGATGGAATTGGCATGAAGTAAGCCCATTCAATTTCATTCCAATTAGCTTTTCTTTAAATGTCGCTAAGTGTTCTAGAGCATCTTCTTGTGGAAGTCCATGATAAGTGTCTTGTTGGACTATGGCAATTGAAGAAGTCTTGAGCTCAAAGTTATCGGGTATGGTTCCATATGCGACAGGAGAAGAAGTTTGTTCATGGGTGGGTTGGGAGTGAGATCTTAAAGTAGGCATGATTGTTTGTAGAGGTGATTTTTGAAGAGAGAAGAGGGAAAGAGAATTTTTGTGAGGGTTTTGAGAATGGTGGATGGGTTGAAAGTTGATATAAGATATGGATTAGGGTTCACTTTGGTTGATTTGGATTCCGAAATAACAATATCGTCTCGCTTGCACCGGTACGGAATAAGCAATGCCGAATATGATTGTTCCTGAACACAACTCAATTCAAAGATGAGACTCCTAGCACCGAGCGGTACTAGGGTAAAAGGGAAGAAAACAATTACTCAAATACAATGACAAAAACACAACTAACTGATCACCGTCCCCGGCAACGGCGCCATTTTGATGCGCGCGGATTGTCGCCTATCCAACGCGGTCAAACAATATTTATAACCCCGGAATACTACTACTACGTAGTAGCGGTAAGTCAGGGATCGATCCACAGGGACGGTCGAGAGGGGTAGTCGTTCAAGTCAAAGTCTATGAGTAATTGAGTCGAGAAGGGGGGTTTGGTTAAGTCGGGTTACTAAATGAGCTTGCGTGATTAAGGTGGAAAACTATTGATGGGAAAGGCGTTAGGGAGAGTCGGGGAATCGGAAATAAAGACAAGATTCTAATAATGCAAGAATTATCACAAGATGTATAAGGGAGGTTCCACCTTTCGGGTTCCCTACCAACCAAGTCTAAGCCCGCTTTCGCGACGAATAAACTACGGTCTCTAGACGGAATTACCCAAACCCCGAGTTTCCCCATATTGGTCCGGGTGAGTTAAGTCAACCTAGGTGATCAAGCTAAGTCAAACATAACACAACAATCTCATAAAGACAATATCACCCTCAAATGCAATAATCTCACAAAAGATGAAATCTTTATCTATAAATCGTCCTCCCCTAACCCCCTAACAAAAAGATCTACTCACTAATCATGGTGATTAACAACAAAGCATTCATTAAGAAGAGAATAATTAAAGCATGCATAAAAACTACACAAACAAATATATTAATGGAGAAAAGGGAGAGGAGAGAATTTTACCAACAATGGAGGAAATATAAAATGGAAGAAGAAGATTAATAATAATAAAGATTGAATCTTGAGAGAAATACACAAGAATTTGTCACTAATCCATGCATAAATCTTCAATCTTCAAAAGAGAAATAAGAATCTTCAAGAAATAGGACAAGGGTTTTGTCACATAAACCCTTGTAAAACCCTTGAATCTTCAATAATAAACCCAATTCTTCAATAAAGATTGTAACTTTACTATTAATAATGGAGTAATTGTACTAATACTAAGTAGATCTATAATTGTTTTTGAGAATTTTCTAAGAGAGTTTTACTACCCTACTCCTAAGAGGCACAATGATGGGTAGGATCTGTCGTGAATCCCAACCGTCAAATAAAACCAACTAACCTAACTAGGGTAGCTAGGGTAAGTCGGGTCGAATCCACAGGGACGGGAGGTCGGACTAAGGTATGCTACGGTCTAGGACTAAGTTCGAGACAAGCTATTCTAAGGGGAAGGCTAAGGACTAAACTAGGTCTAAACAAAGGAAACAAACAAAGGAGAACGGGCTAGGGTTAGGTCGGGGTCAAAGGGGTAACAGAATGGTCGAAGGAGAACTAGAGGTGAAGGAGGTAGTAGGGTAATCTAGGTAATGCCCGGGCTCTCGCAACTTAGACTCACCTAGAGATTCCACCTAAAACCCAACTCGGCGACACAACACAAACGGAGTACTAGCATGCTATAGACCTAGGTCGAATCCGGGCTCTCGCGACTTAGACCGGCCTAGGGGTCGTCCTCTCCGGGCTCTCGCCACTTAATGAGGGGACCGAACCCACAAACAACTAATACCCACAAGAGAAAGGCAAGAAAAGAAGCATTCGTACATACTTAGTCATTCAAGCAATTCAACAAACATGTGATGTGCAACAAACCAAGGAGAAACCCAAATCTTTCACCAACAACTCCAACAATCCCTTAATCATCCAATTAACACCCTAATCACCTTACTAACCCTAGCAAGAACACTACTCTAACATATCTAAACTAAAACTATCACTAACAAGAGGAATCAAACCAAACAACAAAACTAACATAATGAAACTATCAAGAATGAAGAACTAAACACTAACAAGAACTAAAGATTCAAACTTGATTAATAAAACAATGAACAAGAGAAAGGAAAAGAGATTATACCAAACTAAAAGATGAAAAGAAGAAAGAAACTTGCATAAATGGAAGAACCCAAAACAAACATCCAAGTTTGTCAAGCTTGGTGAAGATCTTGAAGAATTCCCAAATTACAAGTATTAATCTATGATTAACGATAATCTAAGAACTAATCTACACTAATCTATGATAATCTATCTAGGGTTTATTCTCTCATGAAAGGCATAAGATAACATAATAAGGGAAGAGTATATATAGGGTTACAAATGAAAAGGAGAAGAAAAGAATTAAAGGAGGGCGAGCTGGAGCTTTTCCCGGTCGGGAAAGAAATTCCCGATCGGGATTATGGGAATTCCCGATCGGGATTTTACGTTCCCGATCCGGAACAGCCCCCAGTAGCGGCACTTCGTTCCTCCTTCATCCCGGACGGGATGAGGCCATACCCGTCCTGGAAGAGTCTTGTAGGCCTCCAATTTGAACTATTTGGTCCCTCCTTGGTTCTCATGGACTTCCCATCGATTCTCGGGACTCGGGATCGGGTCTCGAAGGCTCGGGATTGGGTCCCAAGGTCTCGGGGTCGATTCCAAGGCATCGAGTCATCTTTCCTTAGCTTCGTTGGCTCCAAAATGTGTATGTATTGAGTCGGAATCGCTCCTAGTCTTCATGAACGGTCTCGGGAACCTGAAACGAACTAAAGGAAGCATAAGTAGCCCATAAACCGCTCCAAAGGAGCGATTCTACAAGGAAAATGGGACCAAAACACTACGAAATAGGCACTACAAACTACACTTATCAACTCCCCCACACTTAACCCTTACTCGCCCTCGAGTAAGCACATACTAACTACCTAATTAGCCGAGTGGGTATTAGCGCACCCTACGCCCCTTCAACTCACGCGAGTGCACTTAGAGGACAAGTGCACTCCGCAAGGCAAGTTGGGTCTTGCGACAAAACTGTGGATGCAGCCGGACACGAAACACATAAACAAACAAACACACAAACAAACACACAGACGGTTGCACCCAAAACAAAAGAAATACCGCTTCCCTCTAAACGCGGTGAATGAAACACCGGTTTAGGACTCGAGGTAAGTGACAACGTTCCCAAGCTAGCAATACAAACCAAGGTGGACTAAACCCTAATAGTATGACGAAAAAGCAACAAAAACGTTGGTGACTTACCTAGGTCCTCCTAACTTTCTAAAAACGTACTACGGGACGATCGGCGGAGTGGAAAAGTGAAGAATCACGGTGTTAGTCGACACTGTAGGTAAGTGAGACCCCGCCCCCTTTAGCGTGAGCCAAGAGGGTCGTCCCGTGTCCAAAACCGCCTAACTAGTCCAAGTAAAAAGGTGGAAAACATGCAAAATGAGGGAAGACCGACTAATGCCGCTATCATCCTTCCTCGGGACTCGGTCCTTTGGTAGGCTCTTCACGGCAAAAGTCGGAAAACGGCTTATTTTGAGAGGTAGGGGTTATTTTTGTCAATCGGGTTTTCTATTGGCATTTTCTCTTTTCTTTTGCATTTTTGCTTTGTTTTTGCCATGCCATTCTTTTTTTTCTTCTTTTCTATTTTCTTTTGGGTTTTTGTGCCTTTTCTTTTTCTTCAATCTTTTCTTTCTTTCATTTTCTTTTCTTAGCCCTTTTCTGCTTGATTCGGCCTTTTGGCATTCCTTAGTAACAAGAAAGAGAGATTTCAACAATTTGCCTTTTTTTTTGTGTGGATTTGTGTAGGAGGTAGGGGAATGGGTATGTCGGGACGACGTCTTCCCTTCATACTCGCATAAAGGGGAGAACTTGGACTAATCAAACGATCCTAGACACGGTCACCTAAGGGACGAGACTCAGAAACCAAGGCCTTTTCACACCGTGGGTGGTCATAATGGTCAAAATGCAAATCCCGTAGTAAATCCCTAGTAAGCAAGGTGGACTCAAGGTAAAGGACCAAGGAAATCATTGATTTAGGGTCATTCTACTAGATTAAAGCCCAAGACTCAATTTATGCAACTAGGAAGGGAAAGTAAACACTCACAAACTAGCCTCTAAACCGGGTTTTCGCAAAATGTTTACACACAAGACACACAACAAAACACAAAACAAAGACACAACAAAGATGGAAGAAAATGAGACAAAACAAAACAAAACAAAACAAAGCGAAACAACACAAAAAACCAAAACAAACACCACCCCGATCTTCAAACAAGTCTCCAAATCCACCACAATCTTTACAAAGCTCCTCCCGAGCACACATCATCACAATCTCCTCCAAACTCCACAAGGAATAAAGAAGAAAAGGGGTGAAGAGATGTTACCGGAGGTCTTGAAAGCTCTCCAAAGCATTTGGTGAATTAAGCAACCTATAAAGAAAGAGGGGGCAAAACACGCACAACAAAACAAATACGACACAATGACACAAAAGGAAAACACACAAAAGAAAAATCTTTTTGATTTTTGTGAAATTTTTTCAAATTTTTAGGGATTTTAAAGATTTTTTCGAAAAACTAAGAAAATAAACTAAACTATACTAGAATATCGCTCCCCCACACTTAAATCGAGCCATGTCCTCATGCTCAATCGTAGGGTGCGGAGAGACAAGAGAAGCAAAAAAAACTACGAAAATAAAGCTAAAAATCAAAAATAAAGTGAAGAAAAGGTAGAAGGTGTCCGGCCGGGGTGAAATCAAGTCACCATGGGCCGAGACAAGAAAGAGATATGGATGGGGGAAGAAAAATAAAAAGAAGGAAATAAAAGGAAATGGGAGGGGAGGGCTAGGTGTAATCACGTCACCTAGCCCGGATTCCGCCTAAATCCGACTAAATCCAACAAAAAGGGGTGAAAAACTTGAAAAAATTTGGATTTTGAAAATGACTCTCGATGTAGTCACGTCACCGAGAGTCGGGAGCAACCATATGCCAAGGCCTCGAAGGCCACCATGACACCACGACACAAAAGTGTACAAGGGGAAGGGGAGTAAACAAAGGAAAACAAGCATTAAAAGACGGAAAAGGAAGGATAGTTGCCGTACCATAGGTTAGCAACTCACTCTCACCATCGTCTCATAGATCAATATAGGTACTTGCTTGTCTTCATCATTGCTATTCCGCTTCGATCTCGATAAGCCCGCATGGTAGAGGTAGTAATGGTGCGAGGGGGGGGGGATTCGATGTGAAACTCGGTGTAAAGGGGAAGAGAAACGAGGTGAGGGTATGTAAATGAAGTGTAAGGGTTGTATGATATGAGAAAGGATAAGTAGGGAGGTTGGGTGGGGGTATACAATGGTTGGGTGGGCTTAAATGTCAAAGAAGAGGCCAAAGATGAGAAAGGGGACCATCCCGGTCGGGATGGATGGTCCCGATCGGGATGATAAACCCTTCCCGATCGGGAAGCCACTCCAGGAATCTCGAAAAATGGCACCAACATCCCGATCGGGACGGCTCCTTCCCGGTCAGGATGGCACATCCTTCCCGGACGGGAAGCTCCCTTCCCGCCCGGGATGGGTCTTCTTGACCTCCAAAACTCCAAAAGCTTCAACGAAGCTTCAAAAACCGACTTCCATACTCACAATCCGAGCTCTATCATTAACCATTCCTCTCTAGGAATCATCTTCACTTCACACCTATGACATCAAGCTCAAATACAACATCAAATTTCCTCCCTCACATCGCTCCTCAAAAATCCAAATAAACAAGAATTTCACAAAAACTAACAACCCTAGAAACCAAACTATTCAAACATAAACACAAATACAAGCACAAAAGAAAAGAAAAAGAGATATTTACACTAAATACTCTCACCAACAACGCCTCCATAGCCATCAAGAGCTCGAAGGAGTAAGTCAAATGCTCTAGCAACATCTTCAATTAAGCTCACATGGCCGAGCCTAGCCACTCCCAAAAGTTTCCAAGTCAGAGGGAAGAAGCGATCGTCTTCAATATGCTCGGGGTTCTCGTGATCTTCCGGGTCTTCCAAACCAACATAGCTACGACTCTTATGACCATCTGGTAGGTATAGTGGTCTAGAGTCGTGCTCGGTGTCATGATGTGGGAGATCACACCCTAGAGGTGTCGCTTCTTCTACGGGGTCGAGAGTGGAACTCTTTTCCACCGCCCGACAAGGATCCTCTTCACCAACCGTCTCACAAGACAAAGGGCTAGACATCGAGTGCGGTAGAGGAGGAGAAAGCATCAAGTTTTCTTCATTGGAGGCTTTAGGATCCTCCAAATTCCCATACAAAGCAAGTTCCAAGGCATCTACTTCTTTTTCCCAAGTATTGCGCTCCTTTTCACTCACCTTGTCAAAATGGTCATGAGGGGTCATCTCTTCACTTGGGTTTGGATTGTCAACACCCGGTTCATCACGAAGAAAATCAAACAAATCCAACTTTATAGCCAATACATTGGCTCCCCAAGAGCTATCTTGATAATCATGCTCAACTCCCTCCTCATTATGGGCCCTTGAAGCCTCAACTTCCTCTATTCTTCCCCTATCTTCACCGCCCAAGCAACACTCAACAATGGTCTCTTGATCGACCCCCTCTTCTTCATTTGTAGCTTCACAATCGGGTTGACTTTCTTGTGGAGGCACCCGACCTTCTTGCCCAAATGAACCTTCCTCAACATGTTGTGGAGCTCGAGTGGCCGACATCGTGATATGAGCCATGAGTGCATTGATGCGAGCATCTTGCACCTCTATTTGGGCCTTGAGCTCCCTTTCAATCCCTTGCATGTGAGTCATCATCACTTGTTGAGTCTTTTGCAATAGAACAATCGCCTCATGTTGACTCTTAAGCAATAGAGACATTGTTTGACAAGTCTCAACCAAGTTGAGATCTTGTGGTCGCGGGTTGTGTGAGGGTGTTTGGTAGTTGTTAGGATGTTGGAATGATCCTTGACAACTTTCTTGGTAACCATAAGGAGGGCGTTCATAAGATTGTTGATGAGGTTGATATGGTTGGTGAAATCTCGGGACTTGGCCATTTGCCCCAAACTTGTCCCGTGATGATTGATGGTAGCTTGGACGAGCCATGTCCATAACGTCGCTTTGGTACCTAGGATGAGCTAGAAGCACTTGAGCAAACGTTAGTATCCTAGTGCTTTTGAGGCACTAGGAAGAGAGAGTAGCACACAAGAAGAAAAACGGAGATACACAAGGAGAAGAGAACACAAAAATCAAGAACAAAGTACCAAACTAAGCAAACAAAAGTCTAAACTACGCCGTCCCCGGCAACGGCGCCAATTTGATGGGTGGGATCTGTCGTGAATCCCAACCGTCAAATAAAACCAACTACCCTAACTAGGGTAGCTAGGGTAAGTCGGGTCGAATCCACAGGGAGGGGAGGTCGGACTAAGGTATGCTACGGTCTAGGACTAAGTTCGAGACAAGCTATTCTAAGGGGAAGGCTAAGGACTAAACTAGGTCTAAACAAAGGAAACAAACAAAGGAGAACGGGCTAGGGTTAGGTCGGGGTCAAAGGGGTAACGGAATGGTTGAAGGAGAACTAGAGGTGAAGGAGGTAGTAGGATAATCTAGGTAATGCCCGGGCTCTCGCAACTTAGACTCACCTAGAGATTACACCTAAAACCCAACTCGGCGACACAACACAAACGGAGTACTAGCATGCTATAGACCTAGGTCGAATCCGGGCTCTCGCGACTTAGACCGGCCTAGGGGTCGTCCTCACCGGGCTCTCGCCACTTAATGAGGGGACCGAACCCACAAACAACTAATACCCACAAGAGAAAGGCAAGAAAAGAAGCATTCGTACATACTTAGTCATTCAAGCAATTCAACAAACATGTGATGTGCAACAAACCAAGGAGAAACCCAAATCTTTCACCAACAACTCCAACAATCCCTTAATCATCCAATTAACACCCTAATCACCTTACTAACCCTAGCAAGAACACTACTCTAACATATCTAAACTAAAACTATCACTAACAAGAGGAATCAAACCAAACAACAAAACTAACATAATGAAACTATCAAGAATGAAGAACTAAACACTAACAAGAACTAAAGATTCAAACTTGATTAATAAAACAATGAACAAGAGAAAGGAAAAGAGATTATACCAAACTAAAAGATGAAAAGAAGAAAGAAACTTGCATAAATGGAAGAACCCATAACAAACATCCAAGTTTGTCAAGCTTGGTGAAGATCTTGAAGAATTCCCAAATTACAAGTATTAATCTATGATTAACGATAATCTAAGAACTAATCTACACTAATCTATGCTAATCTATCTAGGGTTTAGTCTCTCATGAAATGCATAAGATAACATCATAAGGGAAGAGTATATATAGGGTTACAAATGAAAAGAAGAAGAAAAGAATTGAAGGAGGGCGAGCTGGAGCTTTTCCCGGTCGGGAAAGAAATTCCCGATCGGGATTATGGGAATTCCCGATCGGGATTTTATGTTCCCGATCCGGAACAGCCCCCAGTAGCGGCACTTCGTTCCTCCTTCATCCCGGACGGGATGAGGCCATACCCGTCCGGGAAGAGTCTTGTAGGCCTCCAATTTGAACTATTTGGTCCCTCCTTGGTTCTCATGGACTTCCCATCGATTCTCGGGACTCGGGATCGGGTCTCGAAGGCTCGGGATTGGGTCCCAAGGTCTCGGGGTCGATTCCAAGGCATCGAGTCATCTTTCCTTAGCTTCGTTGGCTCCAAAATGTGTATGTATTGAGTCGGAATCGCTCCTACTCTTCATGAACGGTCTCGGGGAACCTGAAACGAACTAAAGGAAGCATAAGTAGCCCATAAACCGCACTAAAGGAGCGATTCTACAAGGAAAATGGGACCAAAACACTACGAAATAGGCACTACAAACTACACTTATCACACAATCAAGGCTCACTTAAGGCACACTTTGGCTCAAAACCCTAAGTTTTGTATTTATAGAGTTGCTTAATGGGTTGCACAAACTTCAAGGCCCAAATCCGATTTCTCTTCATTTTGCATGACCATCACCCTTTGCATCTTCATGGGGTGGAATTTCGCCCCGCGGCACGACGTAATAGTCCCACCGGGTGAAATTTCACCCGATGAGATTTTCTTCGTTTTTCGCGCTTTCGACCTGTCTTCACCATCGGGCGAAATTTCGCCCGGTCAAGTTGCCCGGTCAAGCATGCCGTGAAAATCTTCGGGGATGAAAAAATGTCGTCGGGCGAAACATCGCCCGGTGATGACTCGCTGGGCGAAACTTCACCCGATGGTCCACTGACTCTTTTCCGGTCTTTTTCTTCGTTGATCACTTGGATTACTCGAACTTTCGGTTGTGTGCTTTGCTCTTGGACCATATCTCTCTCTAGCTCGTAGAAGCTCAAACACGTTTTTGGTCGAAAATCCTATAAAAATAGACAGAAAACTATCAAAAACACGTAAAATGCAAAAGAGAGACACTAATGTGAGAATTACGCAAAATATGGCGATAATCGCTGCAGTTATTTGCAGAAGTTAAAATCGTGTATTATAATTTATTATCCTCTGAAAACCGTCATGTAGCGGAAAAGTTATCGATGTTTCGAGTTTCTGATAGCGTGACGGTATACCGGAAGCATTACAACGACTGTGTTGGTTAATAGAGAGCAGAAATTGACTCAATAAAGAGATATTTGCTATTTAAATGTACGAGTGCGATCATACCAGAACTAATGCACCGGATCCCATCAGAACTCCGCAGTTAAGCGTGCTTGGGCGAGAGTAGTACTAGGATGGGTGACCTCCTGGGAAGGCCTCGTGTTGCAACCCTTTTACTTTTTTATTTATCGCTGCAGTTATTTGCAGAAGTTAAAATCGTGTATTATTATTTATTATCCTCTGAAAACCGTCATGTAGCGGAAAAGTTATCGATGTTTCGAGATTCTGATAGCGTGACGATATACCGGAAACATTGCAACGACTGTGCCGGTCAATAGAGAGCGGAAATTGACACGATAAAGAGATATTTGCAATTTAAATGTACGGGTGCGATCATACCAGCACTAATGCACCGGATCCCATCAGAACTCCGCGGTTAAGCGTGCTTGGGCGAGAGTAGTACTAGGATGGGTTACCTCCTGGGAAGGCCTCATGTTGCACCCCTTTTACTTCTTCTTTTTTATCGCTGCAGATGGTTACAATATTTAAAATTGTGTATTATAATTTCATATCCTCTAAAAATCGTCATGTAGCAGAAAAGTTATTGATGTTACAATATTCTAATAGCGTAACGGTATACCGGTAGCATTAAAATGACTGTGCTGGTCAATAGTGAGCAAAAATTGTCTTAATAAAGAGATATTTGCAATATAAACGTACGGGTGCGATCATACCAGCACTAATGCACCGGATACCATCAGAACTCCGCAATTAAGCATGCTTGGGCGAGAGTAGTACTTGGATGGGTGACCTTCTGGGAAGACCTCGTGTTGCACCCCTTTTACTTTTTTCTTATCGCTGTAGATAATTACAGAAGTTAAAATCGTGAATTATAATTTTATGACCTCTAAAAACTGTCATGTTGCGGAAAAGTTATCGATGTTAAAAGATTCTGATAGCGAAACGGTAAACCGGAAGCATTACAACGACTTTGTTGGTCAATAGAGTGCAGAATATGACTCAATACAGAGATATTTTCAATATAAATGTACGGGTGCAATCATACCAGCAATAATGCACCGGATACCATCAGAACTCCGTAGTTAAGCTTGCTTGGGTGAGAGTAGTACTAGGATGGGTGACCTCCTAGGAAGGCCTCGTGTTGCACCCATTTTACTTTTTTTTATCGCTGTAGATAATTACAGAAGTTTAAATCGTGTATTTTAATTTGATATCCTCTCAAAACCGTCATTTAGCGGAAAAGATATCGATGTTTCGAGATTCTAATAGCGTAACGGTATACCGGAAGCATTACAACGACTGTGCTGGTTAATAGAGAGCAGAAATTGACTCAATAAAGAGATATTTGCTATTTAAATGTACGGGTGCGATCATACCAGAACTAATGCACCGGATCCCATCAGAACTCCGCAGTTAAGCGTGCTTGGGCGAGAGTAGTACTAGGATGGGTGATCTCCTGGGAAGGCCTCGTGTTGCAACCCATTTACTTTTTTTTTTATCGCTGCAGTTATTTGCAGAAGTTAAAATCGTGTATTATAATTTATTATCCTCTAAAAACCGTCATGTAGCGGAAAAGTTATCGATGTTTCGAGATTCTGATAGCGTGACGGTATACCGGAAGCATTACAACGACTGTGTCGGTCAATAGAGAGCAGAAATTGACTCAATAAAGAGATATTTGCAATTTAAATGTATGGGTGCGATCATACCAGCACTAATGCACCGGATCCCATCAGAACTCCGCAGTTAAACGTGCTTGGGCAAGAGTAGTACTAGGATGGGTGACCTCCTAGGAAGGCCTCGTGTTGCACCCCTTTTACTTTTTTTTATCGCTGCAGTTATTTGCAGAAGTTAAAATCGTGTATTATAATTTAATATCCTCTGAAAACCGTCATGTAGCGGAAAATTTATCGATGTTTCGAGATTCTGATTGCGTGACGGTATACCGGAAGCTTTACAATGACTGTGCCGGTCAATAGAGAGCAGAAATTGACTCAATAAATAGATATTTGCTATTTAAATATACGGGTGCGATCATACCAGTACTAATGCACCGGATCCCATCAGAACTCCGCAGTTAAGCGTGCTTGGGCGAGAGTAGTACTAGGATGGGTGATCTCCTGGGAAGGCCTCGTGTTGCAACCCATTTACTTTTTTTTTATCGCTGCAGTTATTTGCAGAAGTTAAAATCGTGTATTATAATTTATTATCCTCTGAAAACCGTCATGTAGCGGAAAATTTATCGATGTTTCGAGATTCTGATAGCGTGACGGTATACCGGAAGCATTACAACGACTGTGTCGGTCAATAGAGAGCAGAAATTGACTCAATAAAGAGATATTTGCTATTTAAATGTACGGGTGCGATCATACCAGTACTAATGCACTGGATCCCATCAGAACTCCGCAGTTAAGCGTGCTTGGGCGAGAGTAGTACTAGGATGGGTGACCTCCTGGGAAGGCCTCGTGTTGCAACCCTTTTACTTTTTTATTTATCGCTGCAGTTATTTGCAGAAGTTAAAATCGTGTATTATAATTTATTATCCTCTGAAAACCGTCATGTAGCGGAAAAGTTATCGATGTTTCGAGATTCTGATAGCGTGACGGTATACCGGAAGCATTACAACGACTGTGCGGGTCAATAGAGAGCGGATATTGACTCAATAAAGAGATATTTGCAATTTAAATGTACGGGTGCGATCATACCAGCACTAATGCACCGGATCCCATCAGAACTCCGCGGTTAAGCGTGCTTGGGCGAGAGTAGTACTAGGATGGGTTACCTCCTGGGAAGGCCTCATGTCGCACCCCTTTTAGTTCTTCTTTCTTATCGCTGCAGATGGTTACAAAATTGAAAATTGTGTATTATAATTTGATATCCTCTAAAAACCGTCATGTAGCAGAAAAGTTATTGATGTTACAATATTCTAATAGCGTAACGGTATACCGGTAGCATTAAAATGACTGTGCTGGTCAATAGTGAGCATAAATTGTCTTAATAAAGAGATATTTACAATATAAACATAAGGGTGCGATCATACCAGCACTAATGCACCGGATCCCATCAGAACTCCGCAGTTAAGCATGCTTGGGCGAGAGTAATACTAGGATGGGTGACCTTCTGGGAAGACCTCGTGTTGCACCCCTTTTACTTTTTTCTTATCGCTGTAGATAATTACAGAAGTTAAAATCGTGTATTATAATTTTATGACCTCTAAAAACTGTCATGTTGCGGAAAAGTTATCGATGTTAAAAGATTCTGATAGCGAAACGGTAAACCGGAAGCATTACAACGACTTTGTTGGTCAATAGAGAGCAGAATATGACTCAATACATAGATATTTTCAATATAAATGTACGGGTGCAATCATACCAGCACTAATGCACCGGATCCCATCAGAACTCCGTAGTTAAGCTTGCTTGGGTGAGAGTAGTACTAGGATGGGTGACCTCCTAGGAAGGCCTCGTGTTGCACCCATTTTACTTTTTTTTATCGCTATAGATAATTACAGAAGTTTAAATCGTGTATTATAATTTGATATCCTCTCAAAACCGTCATTTGGCGGAAAAGATATCGATGTTACGAGATTCTAATAGCGTAACGGTATACCGGAAGCATTACAACGACTGTGTTGGTTAATAGAGAGCAGAAATTGACTCAATAAAGAGATATTTGCTATTTAAATGTACGGGTGCGATCATACCAGAACTAATGCACCGGATCCCATCAGAACTCCGCAGTTAAGCGTGCTTGGGCGAGAGTAGTACTAGGATGGGTGATCTCCTGGGAAGGCCTCGTGTTGCAACCCATTTACTTTTTTTTTTATCGCTGCAGTTATTTGCAGAAGTTAAAATCGTGTATTATAATTTATTATCCTCTGAAAACCGTCATGTAGCTGAAAAGTTATCGATGTTTCGAGATTCTGATAGCGTGACGGTATACCGGAACCATTACAACGACTGTGTCGGTCAATAGAGAGCAGAAATTGACTCAATAAAGAGATTTTGCTATTTAAATGTATCGGTGCGATCATACCAGCACTAATGCACCGGATCCCATCAGAACTCTGCAGTTTAACGTGCTTGGGCAAGAGTAGTACTAGGATGGGTGACCTCCTAGGAAGGACTCGTGTTGCACCCCTTTTACTTTTTTTTTATCGCTGCAGTTATTTGCAGAAGTTAAAATCGTGTATTATAATTTATTATCCTCTGAAAACCGTCATGTAGCGGAAAAGTTATCGATGTTTCGAGATTCTGATAGCGTGACGGTATACCGGAAGCTTTACAATGACTGTGCCGGTCAATAGAGAGCAGAAATTGACTCAATAAAGAGATATTTGCTATTTAAATGTACGGGTGCGATCATACCAGTACTAATGCACCGGATCCCATCAGAACTCCGCAGTTAAGCGTGCTTGGGCGAGAGTAGTACTAGGATGGGTGATCTCCTGGGAAGGCCTCGTGTTGCAACCCATTTACTTTTTTTTTTATCGCTGCAGTTATTTGCAGAAGTTAAAATCGTGTATTATAATTTATTATCCTCTGAAAACCGTCATGTAGCGGAAAAGTTATCGATGTTTCGAGATTCTGATAGCGTGACGGTATACCGGAAGCATTACAACGACTGTGTCGGTCAATAGAGAGCAGAAGTTGACTCAATAAAGAGATATTTGCTATTTAAATGTACGGGTGCGATCATACCAGTACTAATGCACCGGATCCCATCAGAACTCCGCAGTTAAGCGTGCTTGGGCGAGAGTAGTACTAGGATGGGTGACCTCCTGGGAAGGCCTCGTGTTGCAAACCTTTTACTTTTTTATTTATCGCTGCAGTTATTTGCAGAAGTTAAAATCGTGTATTATAATTTATTATCCTCTGAAAACCGTCATGTAGCGGAAAAGTTATCGATGTTTCGAGATTCTGATAGCGTGACGGTATACTGGAAGCATTACAACGACTGTGCGGGTCAATAGAGAGCGGATATTGACTCAATAAAGAGATATTTGCAATTTAAATGTACGGGTGCGATCATACCAGCACTAATGCACCGGATCCCATCAGAACTCCGCGGTTAAGCGTGCTTGGGCGAGAGTAGTACTAGGATGGGTTACCTCCTGGGAAGGCCTCATGTTGCACCCCTTTTAGTTCTTCTTTCTTATCGCTGCAGATGGTTACAAAATTGAAAATTGTGTATTATAATTTGATATCCTCTAAAAACCGTTATGTAGCAGAAAAGTTATTGATGTTACAATATTCTAATAGCGTAACGGTATACCGGTAGCATTAAAATGACAGTGCTGGTCAATAGTGAGCATAAATTGTCTTAATAAAGAGATATTTACAATATAAACATAAGGGTGCGATCATACCAGCACTAATGCACCGGATCCCATCAGAACTCCGCAGTTAAGCATGCTTGGGCGAGAGTTATACTAGGATGGGTGACCTTCTGGGAAGACCTCGTGTTGCACCCCTTTTACTTTTTTCTTATCGCTGTAGATAATTACAGAAGTTAAAATCGTGTATTATAATTTTATGACCTCTAAAAACTGTCATGTTGCGGAAAAGTTATCGATGTTAAAAGATTCTGATAGCGAAACGGTAAATCGGAAGCATTACAACGACTTTGTTGGTCAATAGAGAGCAGAATATGACTCAATACAGAGATATTTTCAATATAAATGTACGGGTGCAATCATACCAGCACTAATGCACCGGATCCCATCAGAACTCCGTAGTTAAGCTTGCTTGGGTGAGAGTAGTACTAGGATGGGTGACCTCCTAGGAAGGCCTCGTGTTGCACCCATTTTACTTTTTTTTTATCGCTATAGATAATTACAGAAGTTTAAATCGTGTATTATAATTTGATATCCTCTCAAAACCGTCATTTAGCGGAAAAGATATCGATGTTACGAGATTCTAATAGCGTAACGGTATACCGGAAGCATTACAACGACTGTGCTGGTTAATAGAGAGCAGAAATTGACTCAATAAAGAGATATTTGCTATTTAAATGTACGGGTGCGATCATACCAGAACTAATGCACCGGATCCCATCAGAACTCCGCAGTTAAGCGTGCTTGGGCGAGAGTAGTACTAGGATGGGTGATCTCCTGGGAAGGCCTCGTGTTGCAACCCATTTACTTTTTTTTTTATCGCTGCAGTTATTTGCAGAAGTTAAAATCGTGTATTATAATTTATTATCCTCTGAAAACCGTCATGTAGCTGAAAAGTTATCGATGTTTCGAGATTCTGATAGCGTGACGGTATACCGGAACCATTACAACGACTGTGTCGGTCAATAGAGAGCAGAAATTGACTCAATAAAGAGATCTTGCTATTTAAATGTATGGGTGCGATCATACCAGCACTAATGCACCGGATCCCATCAGAACTCCGCAGTTAAACGTGCTTGGGCAAGAGTAGTACTAGGATGGGTGACCTCCTAGGAAGGCCTCGTGTTGCACCCCTTTTACTTTTTTTTTATCGCTGCAGTTATTTGCAGAAGTTAAAATCGTGTATTATAATTTATTATCCTCTGAAAACCGTCATGTAGCGGAAAAGTTATCGATGTTTCGAGATTCTGATAGCGTGACGGTATACCGGAAGCTTTACAATGACTGTGCCAGTCAATAGAGAGCAGAAATTGACTCAATAAAGAGATATTTGCTATTTAAATGTACGGGTGCGATCATACCAGTACTAATGCACCGGATCCCATCAGAACTCCGCAGTTAAGCGTGCTTGGGCGAGAGTAGTACTAGGATGGGTGATCTCCTGGGAAGGCCTCGTGTTGCAACCCATTTACTTTTTTTTTTATCGCTGCAGTTATTTGCAGAAGTTAAAATCGTGTATTATAATTTATTATCCTCTGAAAACCGTCATGTAGCGGAAAAGTTATCGATGTTTCGAGATTCTGATAGCGTGACGGTATACCGGAAGCATTACAACGACTGTGTCGGTCAATAGAGAGCAGAAATTGACTCAATAAAGAAATATTTGCTATTTAAATGTACGGGTGCGATCATACCAGTACTAATGCACCGGATCCCATCAGAACTCCGCAGTTAAGCGTGCTTGGGCGAGAGTAGTACTAGGATGGGTTACCTCCTGGGAAGGCCTCATGTTGCACCCCTTTTAGTTCTTCTTTCTTATCGCTGCAGATGGTTACAAAATTGAAAATTGTGTATTATAATTTGATATCCTCTAAAAACCGTTATGTAGCAGAAAAGTTATTGATGTTACAATATTCTAATAGCGTAACGGTATACCGGTAGCATTAAAATGACTGTGCTGGTCAATAGTGAGCATAAATTGTCTTAATAAAGAGATATTTACAATATAAACATAAGGGTGCGATCATACCAGCACAAATGCACCGGATCCCATCAGAACTCCGAAGTTAAGCATGCTTGGGCGAGAGTTATACTAGGATGGGTGACCTTCTGGGAAGACCTCGTGTTGCACCCCTTTTACTTTTTTCTTATCGCTGTAGATAATTACAGAAGTTAAAATCGTGTATTATAATTTTATGACCTCTAAAAACTGTCATGTTGCGGAAAAGTTATCGATGTTAAAAGATTCTGATAGCGAAACGGTAAACCGGAAGCATTACAACGACTTTGTTGGTCAATAGAGAGCAGAATATGACTCAATACAGAGATATTTTCAATATAAATGTACGGGTGCAATCATACCAGCACTAATGCACCGGATCCCATCAGAACTCCGTAGTTAAGCTTGCTTGGGTGAGAGTAGTACTAGGATGGGTGACCTCCTAGGAAGGCCTCGTCTTGCACCCATTTTACTTTTTTTTATCGCTATAGATAATTACAGAAGTTTAAATCGTGTATTATAATTTGATATCCTCTCAAAACCGTCATTTAGCGGAAAAGATATCGATGTTACGAGATTCTAATAGCGTAACGGTATACCGGAAGCATTACAACGACTGTGCTGGTTAATAGAGAGCAGAAATTGACTCAATAAAGAGATATTTGCTATTTAAATGTACGGGTGCGATCATACCAGAACTAATGCACCGGATCCCATCAGAACTCCGCAGTTAAGCGTGCTTGGGCGAGAGTAGTACTAGGATGGGTGATCTCCTGGGAAGGCCTCGTGTTGCAACCCATTTACTTTTTTTTTTTATCGCTGCAGTTATTTGCAGAAGTTAAAATCGTGTATTATAATTTATTATCCTCTGAAAACCGTCATGTAGCGGAAAAGTTATCGATGTTTCGAGATTCTGATAGCGTGACGGTATACCGGAAGCATTACAACGACTGTGTCGGTCAATAGAGAGCAGAAATTGACTCAATAAAGAGATATTTGCTATTTAAATGTATGGGTGCGATCATACCAGCACTAATGCACCGGATCCCATCAGAACTCCGCAGTTAAACGTGCTTGGGCAAGAGTAGTACTAGGATGGGTGACCTCCTAGGAAGGCCTCGTGTTGCACCCCTTTTACTTTTTTTTTATCGCTGCAGTTATTTGCAGAAGTTAAAATCGTGTAATTATAATTTAATATCCTCTAAAAACCGTCATGTAGCGGAAAAGTTATCGATGTTTCGAGATTCTGATAGCGTGACGGTATACCGGAAGCTTTACAATGACTGTGCCGGTCAATAGAGAGCAGAAATTGACTCAATAAATAGATATTTGCTATTTAAATATACGGGTGCGATCATACCAGTACTAATGCACCGGATCCCATCAGAACTCCGCAGTTAAGCGTGCTTGGGCGAGAGTAGTACTAGGATGGGTGACCTCCTGGGAAGGCCTCGTGTTGCAACCCTTTTACTTTTTTATTTATCGCTGCAGTTATTTGCAGAAGTTAAAATCGTGTATTATAATTTATTATCCTCTGAAAACCGTCATGTAGCGGAAAAGTTATCGATGTTTCGAGATTCTGATAGCGTGACGGTATACCGGAAGCATTACAACGACTGTGCGGGTCAATAGAGAGCGGATATTGACTCAATAAAGAGATATTTGCAATTTAAATGTACGGGTGCGATCATACCAGCACTAATGCACCGGATCCCATCAGAACTCTGCGGTTAAGCGTGCTTGGGCGAGAGTAGTACTAGGATGGGTTACCTCCTGGGAAGGCCTCATGTTTCACTCCTTTTAGTTCTTCTTTCTTATCGCTGCAGATGGTTACAAAATTGAAAATTGTGTATTATAATTTGATATCCTCTAAAAACCGTCATGTAGCAGAAAAGTTATTGATGTTACAATATTCTAATAGCGTAACGGTATACCGGTAGCATTAAAATGACTGTGCTGGTCAATAGTGAGCATAAATTGTCTTAATAAAGAGATATTTGCAATATAAACATAAGGGTGCGATCATACCAGCACTAATGCACCGGATCCCATCAGAACTCCGCAGTTAAGCATGCTTGGGCGAGAGTAATACTAGGATGGGTGACCTTCTGGGAAGACCTCGTGTTGCACCCCTTTTACTTTTTTCTTATCGCTGTAGATAATTACAGAAGTTAAAATCGTGTATTATAATTTTATGACCTCTAAAAACTGTCATGTTGCGGAAAAGTTATCGATGTTAAAAGATTCTGATAGCGAAACGGTAAACCGGAAGCATTACAACGACTTTGTTGGTCAATAGAGAGCAGAATATGACTCAATACAGAGATATTTTCAATATAAATGTACGGGTGCAATCATACCAGCACTAATGCACCGGATCCCATCAGAACTCCGTAGTTAAGCTTGCTTGGGTGAGAGTAGTACTAGGATGGGTGACCTCCTAGGAAGGCCTCGTGTTGCACCCATTTTACTTTTTTTTATCGCTATAGATAATTACAGAAGTTTAAATCGTGTATTATAATTTGATATCCTCTCAAAACCGTCATTTAGCGGAAAAGATATCGATGTTACGAGATTCTAATAGCGTAACGGTATACCGGAAGCATTACAACGACTGTGCTGGTTAATAGAGAGCAGAAATTGACTCAATAAAGAGATATTTGCTATTTAAATGTACGGGTGCGATCATACCAGAACTAATGCACCGGATCCCATCAGAACTCCGCAGTTAAGCGTGCTTGGGCGAGAGTAGTACTAGGATGGGTGATCTCCTGGGAAGGCCTCGTGTTGCAACCCATTTACTTTTTTTTTTTATCGCTGCAGTTATTTGCAGAAGTTAAAATCGTGTATTATAATTTATTATCCTCTGAAAACCGTCATGTAGCGGAAAAGTTATCGATGTTTCGAGATTCTGATAGCGTGACGGTATACCGGAAGCATTACAACGACTGTGTCGGTCAATAGAGAGCAGAAATTGACTCAATAAAGAGATATTTGCTATTTAAATGTATGGGTGCGATCATACCAGCACTAATGCACCGGATCCCATCAGAACTCCGCAGTTAAACGTGCTTGGGCAAGAGTAGTACTAGGATGGGTGACCTCCTAGGAAGGCCTCGTGTTGCACCCCTTTTACTTTTTTTTATCGCTGCAGTTATTTGCAGAAGTTAAAATCGTGTAATTATAATTTAATATCCTCTGAAAACCGTCATGTAGCGGAAAAGTTATCGATGTTTCGAGATTCTGATAGCGTGACGGTATACCGGAAGCTTTACAATGACTGTGCCGGTCAATAGAGAGCAGAAATTGACTCAATAAATAGATATTTGCTATTTAAATATACGGGTGCGATCATACCAGTACTAATGCACCGGATCCCATCAGAACTCCGCAGTTAAGCGTGCTTGGGCGAGAGTAGTACTAGGATGGGTGACCTCCTGGGAAGGCCTCGTGTTGCAACCCTTTTACTTTTTTATTTATCGCTGCAGTTATTTGCAGAAGTTAAAATCGTGTATTATAATTTATTATCCTCTGAAAACCGTCATGTAGCGGAAAAGTTATCGATGTTTCGAGATTCTGATAGCGTGACGGTATACCGGAAGCATTACAACGACTGTGCGGGTCAATAGAGAGCGGATATTGACTCAATAAAGAGATATTTGCAATTTAAATGTACGGGTGCGATCATACCAGCACTAATGCACCGGATCCCATCAGAACTCCGCGGTTAAGCGTGCTTGGGCGAGAGTAGTACTAGGATGGGTTACCTCCTGGGAAGGCCTCATGTTTCACTCCTTTTAGTTCTTCTTTCTTATCGCTGCAGATGGTTACAAAATTGAAAATTGTGTATTATAATTTGATATCCTCTAAAAACCGTCATGTAGCAGAAAAGTTATTGATGTTACAATATTCTAATAGCGTAACGGTATACCGGTAGCATTAAAATGACTGTGCTGGTCAATAGTGAGCATAAATTGTCTTAATAAAGAGATATTTGCAATATAAACATAAGGGTGCGATCATACCAGCACTAATGCACCGGATCCCATCAGAACTCCGCAGTTAAGCATGCTTGGGCGAGAGTAATACTAGGATGGGTGACCTTCTGGGAAGACCTCGTGTTGCACCCCTTTTACTTTTTTCTTATCGCTGTAGATAATTACAGAAGTTAAAATCGTGTATTATAATTTTATGACCTCTAAAAACTGTCATGTTGCGGAAAAGTTATCGATGTTAAAAGATTCTGATAGCGAAACGGTAAACCGGAAGCATTACAACGACTTTGTTGGTCAATAGAGAGCAGAATATGACTCAATACAGAGATATTTTCAATATAAATGTACGGGTGCAATCATACCAGCACTAATGCACCGGATCCCATCAGAACTCCGTAGTTAAGCTTGCTTGGGTGAGAGTAGTACTAGGATGGGTGACCTCCTAGGAAGGCCTCGTGTTGCACCCATTTTACTTTTTTTTATCGCTATAGATAATTACAGAAGTTTAAATCGTGTATTATAATTTGATATCCTCTCAAAACCGTCATTTAGCGGAAAAGATATCGATGTTACGAGATTCTAATAGCGTAACGGTATACCGGAAGCATTACAACGACTGTGCTGGTTAATAGAGAGCAGAAATTGACTCAATAAAGAGATATTTGCTATTTAAATGTACGGGTGCGATCATACCAGAACTAATGCACCGGATCCCATCAGAACTCCGCAGTTAAGCGTGCTTGGGCGAGAGTAGTACTAGGATGGGTGATCTCCTGGGAAGGCCTCGTGTTGCAACCCATTTACTTTTTTTTTTTATCGCTGCAGTTATTTGCAGAAGTTAAAATCGTGTATTATAATTTATTATCCTCTGAAAACCGTCATGTAGCGGAAAAGTTATCGATGTTTCGAGATTCTGATAGCGTGACGGTATACCGGAAGCATTACAACGACTGTGTCGGTCAATAGAGAGCAGAAATTGACTCAATAAAGAGATATTTGCTATTTAAATGTATGGGTGCGATCATACCAGCACTAATGCACCGGATCCCATCAGAACTCCGCAGTTAAACGTGCTTGGGCAAGAGTAGTACTAGGATGGGTGACCTCCTAGGAAGGCCTCGTGTTGCACCCCTTTTACTTTTTTTTTATCGCTGCAGTTATTTGCAGAAGTTAAAATCGTGTAATTATAATTTAATATCCTCTGAAAACCGTCATGTAGCGGAAAAGTTATCGATGTTTCGAGATTCTGATAGCGTGACGGTATACCGGAAGCTTTACAATGACTGTGCCGGTCAATAGAGAGCAGAAATTGACTCAATAAATAGATATTTGCTATTTAAATATACGGGTGCGATCATACCAGTACTAATGCACCGGATCCCATGAGAACTCCGCAGTTAAGCGTGCTTGGGCGAGAGTAGTACTAGGATGGGTGACCTCCTGGGAAGGCCTCGTGTTGCAACCCTTTTACTTTTTTATTTATCGCTGCAGTTATTTGCAGAAGTTAAAATCGTGTATTATAATTTATTATCCTCTGAAAACCGTCATGTAGCGGAAAAGTTATCGATGTTTCGAGATTCTGATAGCGTGACGGTATACCGGAAGCATTACAACGACTGTGCGGGTCAATAGAGAGCGGATATTGACTCAATAAAGAGATATTTGCAATTTAAATGTACGGGTGCGATCATACCAGCACTAATGCACCGGATCCCATCAGAACTCCGCGGTTAAGCGTGCTTGGGCGAGAGTAGTACTAGGATGGGTTACCTCCTGGGAAGGCCTCATGTTTCACCCCTTTTAGTTCTTCTTTCTTATCGCTGCAGATGGTTACAAAATTGAAAATTGTGTATTATAATTTGATATCCTCTAAAAACCGTCATGTAGCAGAAAAGTTATTGATGTTACAATATTCTAATAGCGTAACGGTATACCGGTAGCATTAAAATGACTGTGCTGGTCAATAGTGAGCATAAATTGTCTTAATAAAGAGATATTTGCAATATAAACATAAGGGTGCGATCATACCAGCACTAATGCACCGGATCCCATCAGAACTCCGCAGTTAAGCATGCTTGGGCGAGAGTAATACTAGGATGGGTGACCTTCTGGGAAGACCTCGTGTTGCACCCCTTTTACTTTTTTCTTATCGCTGTAGATAATTACAGAAGTTAAAATCGTGTATTATAATTTTATGACCTCTAAAAACTGTCATGTTGCGGAAAAGTTATCGATGTTAAAAGATTCTGATAGCGAAACGGTAAACCGGAAGCATTACAACGACTTTGTTGGTCAATAGAGAGCAGAATATGACTCAATACAGAGATATTTTCAATATAAATGTACGGGTAAAATCATACCAGCACTAATGCACCGGATCCCATCAGAACTCCGTAGTTAAGCTTGCTTGGGTGAGAGTAGTACTAGGATGGGTGACCTCCTAGGAAGGCCTCGTGTTGCACCCATTTTACTTTTTTTTAACGCTGTAGATAATTACAGAAGTTTAAATCGTGTATTTTAATTTGATATCCTCTCAAAACCGTCATTTAGCAGAAAAGATATCGATGTTACGAGATTCTAATAGTGTAACGGTATACCGGAAGCATTACAACGACTGTGTTGGTTAATAGAGAGCAGAAACTGACTCAATAAAGAGATATTTGCTATTTAAATGTACGAGTGCGATCATACCAGAACTAATGCACCGGATCCCATCAGAACTCCGCAGTTAAGCGTGCTTGGGCGAGAGTAGTACTAGGATGGGTGACCTCCTGGGAAGGCCTCGTGTTGCAACCCATTTACTTTTTTTTTTTATCGCTGCAGTTATTTGCAGAAGTTAAAATCGTGTATTATAATTTATTATCCTCTGAAAACCGTCATGTAGCGGAAAAGTTATCGATGTTTCGAGATTCTGATAGCGTGACGGTATACCGGAAGCATTACAACGACTGTGTCGGTCAATAGAGAGCAGAAATTGACTCAATAAAGAGATATTTGCTATTTAAATGTATGGGTGCGATCATACCAGCACTAATGCACCGGATCCCATCAGAACTCCGCAGTTAAACGTGCTTGGGCAAGAGTAGTACTAGGATGGGTGACCTCCTAGGAAGGCCTCGTGTTGCACCCCTTTTACTTTTTTTTTTATCGCTGCAGTTATTTGCAGAAGTTAAAATCGTGTAATTATAATTTAATATCCTCTGAAAACCGTCATGTAGCGGAAAAGTTATCGATGTTTCGAGATTCTGATAGCGTGACGGTATACCGGAAGCTTTACAATGACTGTGCCGGTCAATAGAGAGCAGAAATTGACTCAATAAATAGATATTTGCTATTTAAATATACGGGTGCGATCATACCAGTACTAATGCACCGGATCCCATCAGAACTCCGCAGTTAAGCGTGCTTGGGCGAGAGTAGTACTAGGATGGGTGACCTCCTGGGAAGGCCTCGTGTTGCAACCCTTTTACTTTTTTATTTATCGCTGCAGTTATTTGCAGAAGTTAAAATCGTGTATTATAATTTATTATCCTCTGAAAACCGTCATGTAGCGGAAAAGTTATCGATGTTTCGAGATTCTGATAGCGTGACGGTATACCGGAAGCATTACAACGACTGTGCGGGTCAATAGAGAGCGGATATTGACTCAATAAAGAGATATTTGCAATTTAAATGTACGGGTGCGATCATACCAGCACTAATGCACCGGATCCCATCAGAACTCCGCGGTTAAGCGTGCTTGGGCGAGAGTAGTACTAGGATGGGTTACCTCCTGGGAAGGCCTCATGTTTCACCCCTTTTAGTTCTTCTTTCTTATCGCTGCAGATGGTTACAAAATTGAAAATTGTGTATTATAATTTGATATCCTCTAAAAACCGTCATGTAGCAGAAAAGTTATTGATGTTACAATATTCTAATAGCGTAACGGTATACCGGTAGCATTAAAATGACTGTGCTGGTCAATAGTGAGCATAAATTGTCTTAATAAAGAGATATTTGCAATATAAACATAAGGGTGCGATCATACCGGCACTAATGCACCGGATCCCATCAGAACTCCGCAGTTAAGCATGCTTGGGCGAGAGTAATACTAGGATGGGTGACCTTCTGGGAAGACCTCGTGTTGCACCCCTTTTACTTTTTTCTTATCGCTGTAGATAATTACAGAAGTTAAAATCGTGTATTATAATTTTATGACCTCTAAAAACTGTCATGTTGCGGAAAAGTTATCGATGTTAAAAGATTCTGATAGCGAAACGGTAAACCGGAAGCATTACAACGACTTTGTTGGTCAATAGAGAGCAGAATATGACTCAATACAGAGATATTTTCAATATAAATGTACGGGTGCAATCATACCAGCACTAATGCACCGGATCCCATCAGAACTCCGTAGTTAAGCTTGCTTGGGTGAGAGTAGTACTAGGATGGGTGACCTCCTAGGAAGGCCTCGTGTTGCACCCATTTTACTTTTTTTTAACGCTGTAGATAATTACAGAAGTTTAAATCGTGTATTTTAATTTGATATCCTCTCAAAACCGTCATTTAGCAGAAAAGATATCGATGTTACGAGATTCTAATAGTGTAACGGTATACCGGAAGCATTACAACGACTGTGTTGGTTAATAGAGAGCAGAAACTGACTCAATAAAGAGATATTTGCTATTTAAATGTACGAGTGCGATCATACCAGAACTAATGCACCGGATCCCATCAGAACTCCGCAGTTAAGCGTGCTTGGGCTAGAGTAGTACTAGGATGGGTGACCTCATGGGAAGGCCTCGTGTTGCAACCCTTTTACTTTTTTATTTATCGCTGCAGTTATTTGCAGAAGTTAAAATCGTGTATTATTATTTATTATCCTCTGAAAACCGTCATGTAGCGGAAAAGTTATCGATGTTTCGAGATTCTGATAGCGTGACGATATACCGGAAACATTGCAACGACTGTGCCGGTCAATAGAGAGCGGAAATTGACACGATAAAGAGATATTTGCAATTTAAATGTACGGGTGCGATCATACCAGCACTAATGCACCGGATCCCATCAGAACTCCGCGGTTAAGCGTGCTTGGGCGAGAGTAGTACTAGGATGGGTTACCTCCTGGGAAGGCCTCATGTTGCACCCCTTTTACTTCTTCTTTTTTATCGCTGCAGATGGTTACAAAATTTAAAATTGTGTATTATAATTTCATATCCTCTAAAAATCGTCATGTAGCAGAAAAGTTATTGATGTTACAATATTCTAATAGCGTAACGGTATACCGGTAGCATTAAAATGACTGTGCTGGTCAATAGTGAGCAAAAATTGTCTTAATAAAGAGATATTTGCAATATAAACGTACGGGTGCGATCATACCAGCACTAATGCACCGGATACCATCAGAACTCCGCAATTAAGCATGGTTGGGCGAGAGTAGTACTTGGATGGGTGACCTTCTGGGAAGACCTCGTGTTGCACCCCTTTTACTTTTTTCTTATCGCTGTAGATAATTACAGAAGTTAAAATCGTGTATTATAATTTTATGACCTCTAAAAACTGTCATGTTGCGGAAAAGTTATCGATGTTAAAAGATTCTGATAGCGAAACGGTAAACCGGAAGCATTACAACGACTTTGTTGGTCAATAGAGAGCAGAATATGACTCAATACAGAGATATTTTCAATATAAATGTACGGGTGCAATCATACCAGCACTAATGCACCGGATCCCATCAGAACTCCGTAGTTAAGCTTGCTTGGGTGAGAGTAGTACTAGGATGGGTGACCTCCTAGGAAGGCCTCGTGTTGCACCCATTTTACTTTTTTTTATCGCTGTAGATAATTACAGAAGTTTAAATCGTGTATTATAATTTGATATCCTCTCAAAACCGTCATTTAGCGGAAAAGATATCGATGTTACGAGATTCTAATAGCGTAACGGTATACCGGAAGCATTACAACGACTGTGCTGGTTAATAGAGAGCAGAAATTGACTCAATAAAGAGATATTTGCTATTTAAATGTACAGGTGCGATCATACCAGAACTAATGCACCGGATCCCATCAGAACTCCGCAGTTAAGCGTGCTTGGGCGAGAGTAGTACTAGGATGGGTGGCCTCCTGGGAAGGCCTCGTGTTGCAACCCATTTACTTTTTTATTATCGCTGCAGTTATTTGCAGAAGTTAAAATCGTGTATTATAATTTATTATCCTCTGAAAACCGTCATGTAGCGGAAAAGTTATCGATGCTTCGAGATTCTGGTAGCGTGACGGTATACCGGAAGCATTACAACGACTGTGCCGGTCAATAGAGAGCAGAAATTGACTCAATAAAGAGATATTTGCTATTTAAATGTACGGGTGCGATCATACCAGCACTAATGCACCGGATCCCATCAGAACTCCGCGGTTAAGCGTGCTTGGGCGAGAGTAGTACTAGGATGGGTTACCTCCTGGGAAGGCCTCATGTTTCACCCCTTTTAGTTCTTCTTTCTTATCGCTGCAGATGGTTACAAAATTGAAAATTGTGTATTATAATTTGATATCCTCTAAAAACCGTCATGTAGCAGAAAAGTTATTGATGTTACAATATTCTAATAGCGTAACGGTATACCGGTAGCATTAAAATGACTGTGCTGGTCAATAGTGAGCATAAATTGTCTTAATAAAGAGATATTTGCAATATAAACATAAGGGTGCGATCATACCAGCACTAATGCACCGGATCCCATCAGAACTCCGCAGTTAAGCATGCTTGGGCGAGAGTAATACTAGGATGGGTGACCTTCTGGGAAGACCTCGTGTTGCACCCCTTTTACTTTTTTCTTATCGCTGTAGATAATTACAGAAGTTAAAATCGTGTATTATAATTTTATGACCTCTAAAAACTGTCATGTTGCGGAAAAGTTATCGATGTTAAAAGATTCTGATAGCGAAACGGTAAACCGGAAGCATTACAACGACTTTGTTGGTCAATAGAGAGCAGAATATGACTCAATACAGAGATATTTTCAATATAAATGTACGGGTGCAATCATACCAGCACTAATGCACCGGATCCCATCAGAACTCCGTAGTTAAGCTTGCTTGGGTGAGAGTAGTACTAGGATGGGTGACCTCCTAGGAAGGCCTCGTGTTGCACCCATTTTACTTTTTTTTAACGCTGTAGATAATTACAGAAGTTTAAATCGTGTATTTTAATTTGATATCCTCTCAAAACCGTCATTTAGCAGAAAAGATATCGATGTTACGAGATTCTAATAGTGTAACGGTATACCGGAAGCATTACAACGACTGTGTTGGTTAATAGAGAGCAGAAACTGACTCAATAAAGAGATATTTGCTATTTAAATGTACGAGTGCGATCATACCAGAACTAATGCACCGGATCCCATCAGAACTCCGCAGTTAAGCGTGCTTGGGCTAGAGTAGTACTAGGATGGGTGACCTCCTGGGAAGGCCTCGTGTTGCAACCCTTTTACTTTTTTATTTATCGCTGCAGTTATTTGCAGAAGTTAAAATCGTGTATTATTATTTATTATCCTCTGAAAACCGTCATGTAGCGGAAAAGTTATCGATGTTTCGAGATTCTGATAGCGTGACGATATACCGGAAACATTGCAACGACTGTGCCGGTCAATAGAGAGCGGAAATTGACACGATAAAGAGATATTTGCAATTTAAATGTACGGGTGCGATCATACCAGCACTAATGCACCGGATCCCATCAGAACTCCGCGGTTAAGCGTGCTTGGGCGAGAGTAGTACTAGGATGGGTTACCTCCTGGGAAGGCCTCATGTTGCACCCCTTTTACTTCTTCTTTTTTATCGCTGCAGATGGTTACAAAATTTAAAATTGTGTATTATAATTTCATATCCTCTAAAAATCGTCATGTAGCAGAAAAGTTATTGATGTTACAATATTCTAATAGCGTAACGGTATACCGGTAGCATTAAAATGACTGTGCTGGTCAATAGTGAGCAAAAATTGTCTTAATAAAGAGATATTTGCAATATAAACGTACGGGTGCGATCATACCAGCACTAATGCACCGGATACCATCAGAACTCCGCAATTAAGCATGGTTGGGCGAGAGTAGTACTTGGATGGGTGACCTTCTGGGAAGACCTCGTGTTGCACCCCTTTTACTTTTTTCTTATCGCTGTAGATAATTACAGAAGTTAAAATCGTGTATTATAATTTTATGACCTCTAAAAACTGTCATGTTGCGGAAAAGTTATCGATGTTAAAAGATTCTGATAGCGAAACGGTAAACCGGAAGCATTACAACGACTTTGTTGGTCAATAGAGAGCAGAATATGACTCAATACAGAGATATTTTCAATATAAATGTACGGGTGCAATCATACCAGCACTAATGCACCGGATCCCATCAGAACTCCGTAGTTAAGCTTGCTTGGGTGAGAGTAGTACTAGGATGGGTGACCTCCTAGGAAGGCCTCGTGTTGCACCCATTTTACTTTTTTTTATCGCTGTAGATAATTACAGAAGTTTAAATCGTGTATTATAATTTGATATCCTCTCAAAACCGTCATTTAGCGGAAAAGATATCGATGTTACGAGATTCTAATAGCGTAACGGTATACCGGAAGCATTACAACGACTGTGCTGGTTAATAGAGAGCAGAAATTGACTCAATAAAGAGATATTTGCTATTTAAATGTACAGGTGCGATCATACCAGAACTAATGCACCGGATCCCATCAGAACTCCGCAGTTAAGCGTGCTTGGGCGAGAGTAGTACTAGGATGGGTGGCCTCCTGGGAAGGCCTCGTGTTGCAACCCATTTACTTTTTTATTATCGCTGCAGTTATTTGCAGAAGTTAAAATCGTGTATTATAATTTATTATCCTCTGAAAACCGTCATGTAGCGGAAAAGTTATCGATGCTTCGAGATTCTGGTAGCGTGACGGTATACCGGAAGCATTACAACGACTGTGCCGGTCAATAGAGAGCAGAAATTGACTCAATAAAGAGATATTTGCTATTTAAATGTACGGGTGCGATCATACCAGCACTAATGCACCGGATCCCATCAGAACTCCGCAGTTAAGCGTGCTTGGGCGAGAGTAGTACTAGGATGGGTGACCTCCTGGGAAGGCCTCGTGTTGCAACCCTTTTACCTTTTTATTTATCGCTGCAGTTATTTGCAGAAGTTAAAATCGTGTATTATTATTTATTATCCTCTGAAAACCGTCATGTAGCGGAAAAGTTATCGATGTTTCGAGATTCTGATAGCGTGACGATATACCGGAAACATTACAACGACTGTGCCGGTCAATAGAGAGCGAAAATTGACTCAATAAAGAGATATTTGCAATTTAAATGTACGGGTGCGATCATACCAGCACTAATGCACCGGATCCCATCAGAACTCCGCGGTTAAGCGTGCTTGGGCGAGAGTAGTACTAGGATGGGTTACCTCCTTAGAAGGCCTCATGTTGCACCCGTTTTAGTTCTTCTTTCTTATCGCTGCAGATGGTTACAAAATTGAAAATTGTGTATTATAATTTGATATCCTCTAAAAACCGTCATGTAGCAGAAAAGTTATTGATGTTACAATATTCTAATAGTGTAACGGTATACCGGTAGCATTAAAATGACTGTGCTGGTCAATAGTGAGCATAAATTCTCTTAATAAAGAGATATTTGCAATATAAACATAAGGGTGCGATTATACCAGCACTAATGCACCGGATCCCATCAGAACTCCGTAGTTAAGCATGCTTGGGCGAGAGTAGTACTAGGATGGGTGACCTTCTGGGAAGATCTCATGTTGCACCCCTTTTACTTTTTTCTTATCGCTGTAGATAATTACAGAAGTTAAAATCGTGTATTATAATTTTATGACCTCTAAAAACTGTCATGTTGCGGAAAAGTTATCGATGTTAAAAGATTCTGATAGCGAAACGGTAAACCGGAAGCATTACAACGACTTTGTTGGTCAATAGAGAGCAGAATATGATTCAATACAGAGATATTTTCAATATAAATGTACGGGTGCAATCATACCAGCACTAATGCACCGGATCCCATCAGAACTCCGTAGTTAAGCTTGCTTGGGTGAGAGTAGTACTAGGATGGGTGACCTCCTAGGAAGGCCTCGTGTTGCACCCATTTTACTTTTTTTTTAACGCTGTAGATAATTACAGAAGTTTAAATCGTGTATTTTAATTTGATATCCTCTCAAAACCGTCATTTAGCGGAAAAGATATCGATGTTTCGAGATTCTAATAGCGTAACGGTATACCGGAAGCATTACAACGACTATGTTGGTTAATAGAGAGCAGAAATTGACTCAATAAAGAGATATTTGCTATTTAAATGTACGGGTGCGATCATACCAGCACTAATGCACCGGATCCCATCAGAACTCCGCAGTTAAGCGTGCTTGGGCGAGAGTAGTACTAGGATGGGTGACCTCCTGGGAAGGCCTCGTGTTGCAACCCTTTTACTTTTTTATTTATCGCTGCAGTTATTTGCAGAAGTTAAAATCGTGTATTATTATTTATTATCCTCTGAAAACCGTCATGTAGCGGAAAAGTTATCTATGTTTCGAGATTCTGATAGCGTGACGGTATACCGGAAGCATTACAACGACTGTGTCGGTCAATAGAGAGCAGAAATTGACTCAATAAAGAGATATTTGCTATTTAAATGTATGGGTGCGATCATACCAGCACTAATGCACCGGATCCTATCAGAACTCCGCAGTTAAACGTGCTTGGGCAAGAGTAGTACTAGGATGGGTGACCTCCTAGGAAGGCCTCGTGTTGCACCCCTTTTACTTTTTTTTTATCGCTGCAGTTATTTGCAGAAGTTAAAATCGTGTAATTATAATTTAATATCCTCTGAAAACCGTCATGTAGCGGAAAAGTTATCGATGTTTCGAGATTCTGATAGCGTGACGGTATACCGGAAGCTTTACAATGACTGTGCCGGTCAATAGAGAGCAGAAATTGACTCAATAAATAGATATTTGCTATTTAAATATACGGGTGCGATCATACCAGTACTAATGCACCGGATCCCATCAGAACTCCGCAGTTAAGCGTGCTTGGGCGAGAGTAGTACTAGGATGGGTGACCTCCTGGGAAGGCCTCGTGTTGCAACCCTTTTACTTTTTTATTTATCGCTGCAGTTATTTGCAGAAGTTAAAATCGTGTACTATAATTTATTATCCTCTGAAAACCGTCATGTAGCGGAAAAGTTATCGATGTTTCGAGATTCTGATAGCGTGACGGTATACCGGAAGCATTACGACGACTGTGCGGGTCAATAGAGAGCGGATATTGACTCAATAAAGAGATATTTGCAATTTAAATGTACGGGTGCGATCATACCAGCACTAATGCACCGGATCCCATCAGAACTCCGCGGTTAAGCGTGCTTGGGCGAGAGTAGTACTAGGATGGGTTACCTCCTGGGAAGGCCTCATGTTTCACCCCTTTTAGTTCTTCTTTCTTATCGCTGCAGATGGTTACAAAATTGAAAATTGTGTATTATAATTTGATATCCTCTAAAAACCGTCATGTAGCAGAAAAGTTATTGATGTTACAATATTCTAATAGCGTAACGGTATACCGGTAGCATTAAAATGACTGTGCTGGTCAATAGTGAGCATAAATTGTCTTAATAAAGAGATATTTGCAATATAAACATAAGGGTGCGATCATACCAGCACTAATGCACCGGATCCCATCAGAACTCCGCAGTTAAGCATGCTTGGGCGAGAGTAATACTAGGATGGGTGACCTTCTGGGAAGACCTCGTGTTGCACCCCTTTTACTTTTTTCTTATCGCTGTAGATAATTACAGAAGTTAAAATCGTGTATTATAATTTTATGACCTCTAAAAACTGTCATGTTGCGGAAAAGTTATCGATGTTAAAAGATTCTGATAGCGAAACGGTAAACCGGAAGCATTTCAACGACTTTGTTGGTCAATAGAGAGCAGAATATGACTCAATACAGAGATATTTTCAATATAAATGTACGGGTGAAATCATACCAGCACTAATGCACCGGATCCCATCAGAACTACGTAGTTAAGCTTGCTTGGGTGAGAGTAGTACTAGGATGGGTGACCTCCTAGGAAGGCCTCGTGGTGCACCCATTTTACTTTTTTTTATCGCTGTAGATAATTACAGAAGTTTAAATCGTGTATTATAATTTGATATCCTCTCAAAACCGTCATTTAGCGGAAAAGATATCGATGTTTCGAGATTCTAATAGCGTAACGGTATACCGGAAGCATTACAACGACTATGTTGGTTAATAGAGAGCAGAAATTGACTCAATAAAGAGATATTTGCTATTTAAATGTACGGGTGCGATCATACCAGCACTAATGCACCGGATCCCATCAGAACTCCGCAGTTAAGCGTGCTTGGGCGAGAGTAGTACTAGGATGGGTGACCTCCTGGGAAGGCCTCGTGTTGCAACCCTTTTACTTTTTTATTTATCGCTGCAGTTATTTGCAGAAGTTAAAATCGTGTATTATTATTTATTATCCTCTGAAAACCGTCATGTAGCGGAAAAGTTATCTATGTTTCGAGATTCTGATAGCGTGACGGTATACCGGAAGCATTACAACGACTGTGTCGGTCAATAGAGAGCAGAAATTGACTCAATAAAGAGATATTTGCTATTTAAATGTATGGGTGCGATCATACCAGCACTAATGCACCGGATCCTATCAGAACTCCGCAGTTAAACGTGCTTGGGCAAGAGTAGTACTAGGATGGGTGACCTCCTAGGAAGGCCTCGTGTTGCACCCCTTTTACTTTTTTTTTATCGCTGCAGTTATTTGCAGAAGTTAAAATCGTGTAATTATAATTTAATATCCTCTGAAAACCGTCATGTAGCGGAAAAGTTATCGATGTTTCGAGATTCTGATAGCGTGACGGTATACCGGAAGCTTTACAATGACTGTGCCGGTCAATAGAGAGCAGAAATTGACTCAATAAATAGATATTTGCTATTTAAATATACGGGTGCGATCATACCAGTACTAATGCACCGGATCCCATCAGAACTCCGCAGTTAAGCGTGCTTGGGCGAGAGTAGTACTAGGATGGGTGACCTCCTGGGAAGGCCTCGTGTTGCAACCCTTTTACTTTTTTATTTATCGCTGCAGTTATTTGCAGAAGTTAAAATCGTGTACTATAATTTATTATCCTCTGAAAACCGTCATGTAGCGGAAAAGTTATCGATGTTTCGAGATTCTGATAGCGTGACGGTATACCGGAAGCATTACGACGACTGTGCGGGTCAATAGAGAGCGGATATTGACTCAATAAAGAGATATTTGCAATTTAAATGTACGGGTGCGATCATACCAGCACTAATGCACCGGATCCCATCAGAACTCCGCGGTTAAGCGTGCTTGGGCGAGAGTAGTACTAGGATGGGTTACCTCCTGGGAAGGCCTCATGTTTCACCCCTTTTAGTTCTTCTTTCTTATCGCTGCAGATGGTTACAAAATTGAAAATTGTGTATTATAATTTGATATCCTCTAAAAACCGTCATGTAGCAGAAAAGTTATTGATGTTACAATATTCTAATAGCGTAACGGTATACCGGTAGCATTAAAATGACTGTGCTGGTCAATAGTGAGCATAAATTGTCTTAATAAAGAGATATTTGCAATATAAACATAAGGGTGCGATCATACCAGCACTAATGCACCGGATCCCATCAGAACTCCGCAGTTAAGCATGCTTGGGCGAGAGTAATACTAGGATGGGTGACCTTCTGGGAAGACCTCGTGTTGCACCCCTTTTACTTTTTTCTTATCGCTGTAGATAATTACAGAAGTTAAAATCGTGTATTATAATTTTATGACCTCTAAAAACTGTCATGTTGCGGAAAAGTTATCGATGTTAAAAGATTCTGATAGCGAAACGGTAAACCGGAAGCATTTCAACGACTTTGTTGGTCAATAGAGAGCAGAATATGACTCAATACAGAGATATTTTCAATATAAATGTACGGGTGAAATCATACCAGCACTAATGCACCGGATCCCATCAGAACTACGTAGTTAAGCTTGCTTGGGTGAGAGTAGTACTAGGATGGGTGACCTCCTAGGAAGGCCTCGTGGTGCACCCATTTTACTTTTTTTTATCGCTGTAGATAATTACAGAAGTTTAAATCGTGTATTATAATTTGATATCCTCTCAAAACCGTCATTTAGCGGAAAAGATATCGATGTTACGAGATTCTAATAGCGTAACGGTATACCGGAAGCATTACAACGACTGTGCTGGTTAATAGAGAGCAGAAATTGACTCAATAAAGAGATATTTGCTATTTAAATGTACGGGTGCGATCATACCAGAACTAATGCACCGGATCCCATCAGAACTCCGCAGTTAAGCGTGCTTGGGCGAGAGTAGTACTAGGATGGGTGACCTCCTGGGAAGGCCTCGTGTTGCAACCCATTTACTTTTTTATTATCGCTGCAGTTATTTGCAGAAGTTAAAATCGTGTATTATAATTTATTATCCTCTGAAAACCGTCATGTAGCGGAAAAGTTATCGATGCTTCGAGATTCTGGTAGCGGGACGGTATACCGGAAGCATTACAACGACTGTGCCGGTCAATAGAGAGCAGAAATTGACTCAATAAAGAGATATTTGCTATTTAAATGTACGGGTGCGATCATACCAGCACTAATGCACCGGATCCCATCAGAACTCCGCAGTTAAGCGTGCTTGGGCGAGAGTAGTACTAGGATGGGTGACCTCCTTAGAAGGCCTCATGTTGCACCCGTTTTAGTTCTTCTTTCTTATCGCTGCAGATGGTTACAAAATTGAAAATTGTGTATTATAATTTGATATCCTCTAAAAACCGTCATGTAGCAGAAAAGTTATTGATGTTACAATATTCTAATAGTGTAACGGTATACCGGTAGCATTAAAATGACTGTGCTGGTCAATAGTGAGCATAAATTCTCTTAATAAAGAGATATTTGCAATATAAACATAAGGGTGCGATTATACCAGCACTAATGCACCGGATCCCATCAGAACTCCGTAGTTAAGCATGCTTGGGCGAGAGTAGTACTAGGATGGGTGACCTTCTGGGAAGATCTCATGTTGCACCCCTTTTACTTTTTTCTTATCGCTGTAGATAATTACAGAAGTTAAAATCGTGTATTATAATTTTATGACCTCTAAAAACTGTCATGTTGCGGAAAAGTTATCGATGTTAAAAGATTCTGATAGCGAAACGGTAAACCGGAAGCATTACAACGACTTTGTTGGTCAATAGAGAGCAGAATATGATTCAATACAGAGATATTTTCAATATAAATGTACGGGTGCAATCATACCAGCACTAATGCACCGGATCCCATCAGAACTCCGTAGTTAAGCTTGCTTGGGTGAGAGTAGTACTAGGATGGGTGACCTCCTAGGAAGGCCTCGTGTTGCACCCATTTTACTTTTTTTTTAACGCTGTAGATAATTACAGAAGTTTAAATCGTGTATTTTAATTTGATATCCTCTCAAAACCGTCATTTAGCGGAAAAGATATCGATGTTTCGAGATTCTAATAGCGTAACGGTATACCGGAAGAATTACAACGACTATGTTGGTTAATAGAGAGCAGAAATTCACTCAATAAAGAGATATTTGCTATTTAAATGTACGGGTGCGATCATACCAGCACTAATGCACCGGATCCCATCAGAACTCCGCAGTTAAGCGTGCTTGGGCGAGAGTAGTACTAGGATGGGTGACCTCCTGGGAAGGCCTCGTGTTGCAACCCTTTTACTTTTTTATTTATCGCTGCAGTTATTTGCAGAAGTTAAAATCGTGTATTATTATTTATTATCCTCTGAAAACCGTCATGTAGCGGAAAAGTTATCTATGTTTCGAGATTCTGATAGCGTGACGGTATACCGGAAGCATTACAACGACTGTGCGGGTCAATAGAGAGCGGATATTGACTCAATAAAGAGATATTTGCAATTTAAATGTACGGGTGCGATCATACCAGCACTAATGCACCGGATCTCATCAGAACTCCGCGGTTAAGCGTGCTTGGGCGAGAGTAGTACTAGGATGGGTTACCTCCTGGGAAGGCCTCATGTTTCACCCCTTTTAGTTCTTCTTTCTTATCGCTGCAGATGGTTACAAAATTGAAAATTGTGTATTATAATTTGATATCCTCTAAAAACCGTCATGTAGCAGAAAAGTTATTGATGTTACAATATTCTAATAGCGTAACGGTATACCGGTAGCATTAAAATGACTGTGCTGGTCAATAGTGAGCATAAATTGTCTTAATAAAGAGATATTTGCAATATAAACATAAGGGTGCGATCATACCAGCACTAATGCACCGGATCCCATCAGAACTCCGCAGTTAAGCATGCTTGGGCGAGAGTAATACTAGGATGGGTGACCTTCTGGGAAGACCTCGTGTTGCACCCCTTTTACTTTTTTCTTATCGCTGTAGATAATTACAGAAGTTAAAATCGTGTATTATAATTTTATGACCTCTAAAAACTGTCATGTTGCGGAAAAGTTATCGATGTTAAAAGATTCTGATAGCGAAACGGTAAACCGGAAGCATTTCAACGACTTTGTTGGTCAATAGAGAGCAGAATATGACTCAATACAGAGATATTTTCAATATAAATGTACGGGTGCAATCATACCAGCACTAATGCACCGGATCCCATCAGAACTACGTAGTTAAGCTTGCTTGGGTGAGAGTAGTACTAGGATGGGTGACCTCCTAGGAAGGCCTCGTGGTGCACCCATTTTACTTTTTTTTATCGCTGTAGATAATTACAGAAGTTTAAATCGTGTATTATAATTTGATATCCTCTCAAAACCGTCATTTAGCGGAAAAGATATCGATGTTACGAGATTCTTATAGCGTAACTGTATACCGGAAGCATTACAACGACTGTGCTGGTTAATAGAGAGCAGAAATTGACTCAATAAAGAGATATTTGCTATTTAAATGTACGGGTGCGATCATACCAGAACTAATGCACCGGATCCCATCAGAACTCCGCAGTTAAGCGTGCTTGGGCGAGAGTAGTACTAGGATGGGTGACCTCCTGGGAAGGCCTCGTGTTGCAACCCATTTACTTTTTTATTATCGCTGCAGTTATTTGCAGCAGTTAAAATCGTGTATTATAATTTATTATCCTCTGAAAACCGTCATGTAGCGGAAAAGTTATCGATGCTTCGAGATTCTGGTAGCGTGACGGTATACCGGAAGCATTACAACGACTGTGCCGGTCAATAGAGAGCAGAAATTGACTCAATAAAGAGATATTTGCTATTTAAATGTACGGGTGCGATCATACCAGCACTAATGCACCGGATCCCATCAGAACTCCGCAGTTAAGCGTGCTTGGGCGAGAGTAGTACTAGGATGGGTGACCTCCTGGGAAGGCCTCGTGTTGCAACCCTTTTACCTTTTTATTTATCGCTGCAGTTATTTGCAGAAGTTAAAATCGTGTATTATTATTTATTATCCCCTGAAAACCGTCATGTAGCGGAAAAGTTATCGATGTTTCGAGATTCTGATAGCGTGACGATATACCGGAAACATTACAACGACTGTGCCGGTCAATAGAGAGCGAAAATTGACTCAATAAAGAGATATTTGCAATTTAAATGTACGGGTGCGATCATACCAGCACTAATGCACCGGATCCCATCAGAACTCCGCGGTTAAGCGTGCTTGGGCGAGAGTAGTACTAGGATGGGTTACCTCCTTAGAAGGCCTCATGTTGCACCCGTTTTAGTTCTTCTTTCTTATCGCTGCAGATGGTTACAAAATTGAAAATTGTGTATTATAATTTGATATCCTCTAAAAACCGTCATGTAGCAGAAAAGTTATTGATGTTACAATATTCTAATAGTGTAACGGTATACCGGTAGCATTAAAATGACTGTGCTGGTCAATAGTGAGCATAAATTCTCTTAATAAAGAGATATTTGCAATATAAACATAAGGGTGCGATTATACCAGCACTAATGCACCGGATCCCATCAGAACTCCGTAGTTAAGCATGCTTGGGCGAGAGTAGTACTAGGATGGGTGACCTTCTGGGAAGATCTCATGTTGCACCCCTTTTACTTTTTTCTTATCGCTGTAGATAATTACAGAAGTTAAAATCGTGTATTATAATTTTATGACCTCTAAAAACTGTCATGTTGCGGAAAAGTTATCGATGTTAAAAGATTCTGATAGCGAAACGGTAAACCGGAAGCATTACAACGACTTTGTTGGTCAATAGAGAGCAGAATATGATTCAATACAGAGATATTTTCAATATAAATGTACGGGTGCAATCATACCAGCACTAATGCACCGGATCCCATCAGAACTCCGTAGTTAAGCTTGCTTGGGTGAGAGTAGTACTAGGATGGGTGACCTCCTAGGAAGGCCTCGTGTTGCACCCATTTTACTTTTTTTTTAACGCTGTAGATAATTACAGAAGTTTAAATCGTGTATTTTAATTTGATATCCTCTCAAAACCGTCATTTAGCGGAAAAGATATCGATGTTTCGAGATTCTAATAGCGTAACGGTATACCGGAAGAATTACAACGACTATGTTGGTTAATAGAGAGCAGAAATTCACTCAATAAAGAGATATTTGCTATTTAAATGTACGGGTGCGATCATACCAGCACTAATGCACCGGATCTCATCAGAACTCCGCGGTTAAGCGTGCTTGGGCGAGAGTAGTACTAGGATGGGTTACCTCCTGGGAAGGCCTCATGTTTCACCCCTTTTAGTTCTTCTTTCTTATCGCTGCAGATGGTTACAAAATTGAAAATTGTGTATTATAATTTGATATCCTCTAAAAACCGTCATGTAGCAGAAAAGTTATTGATGTTACAATATTCTAATAGTGTAACGGTATACCGGTAGCATTAAAATGACTGTGCTGGTCAATAGTGAGCATAAATTGTCTTAATAAAGAGATATTTGCAATATAAACATAAGGGTGCGATCATACCAGCACTAATGCACCGGATCCCATCAGAACTCCGCAGTTAAGCATGCTTGGGCGAGAGTAATACTAGGATGGGTGACCTTCTGGGAAGACCTCGTGTTGCACCCCTTTTACTTTTTTCTTATCGCTGTAGATAATTACAGAAGTTAAAATCGTGTATTATAATTTTATGACCTCTAAAAACTGTCATGTTGCGGAAAAGTTATCGATGTTAAAAGATTCTGATAGCGAAACGGTAAACCGGAAGCATTACAACGACTTTGTTGGTCAATAGAGAGCAGAATATGATTCAATACAGAGATATTTTCAATATAAATGTACGGGTGCAATCATACCAGCACTAATGCACCGGATCCCATCAGAACTCCGTAGTTAAGCTTGCTTGGGTGAGAGTAGTACTAGGATGGGTGACCTCCTAGGAAGGCCTCGTGTTGCACCCATTTTACTTTTTTTTTAACGCTGTAGATAATTACAGAAGTTTAAATCGTGTATTTTAATTTGATATCCTCTCAAAACCGTCATTTAGCGGAAAAGATATCGATGTTTCGAGATTCTAATAGCGTAACGGTATACCGGAAGAATTACAACGACTATGTTGGTTAATAGAGAGCAGAAATTCACTCAATAAAGAGATATTTGCTATTTAAATGTACGGGTGCGATCATACCAGCACTAATGCACCGGATCTCATCAGAACTCCGCGGTTAAGCGTGCTTGGGCGAGAGTAGTACTAGGATGGGTTACCTCCTGGGAAGGCCTCATGTTTCACCCCTTTTAGTTCTTCTTTCTTATCGCTGCAGATGGTTACAAAATTGAAAATTGTGTATTATAATTTGATATCCTCTAAAAACCGTCATGTAGCAGAAAAGTTATTGATGTTACAATATTCTAATAGCGTAACGGTATACCGGTAGCATTAAAATGACTGTGCTGGTCAATAGTGAGCATAAATTGTCTTAATAAAGAGATATTTGCAATATAAACATAAGGGTGCGATCATACCAGCACTAATGCACCGGATCCCATCAGAACTCCGCAGTTAAGCATGCTTGGGCGAGAGTAATACTAGGATGGGTGACCTTCTGGGAAGACCTCGTGTTGCACCCCTTTTACTTTTTTCTTATCGCTGTAGATAATTACAGAAGTTAAAATCGTGTATTATAATTTTATGACCTCTAAAAACTGTCATGTTGCGGAAAAGTTATCGATGTTAAAAGATTCTGATAGCGAAACGGTAAACCGGAAGCATTTCAACGACTTTGTTGGTCAATAGAGAGCAGAATATGACTCAATACAGAGATATTTTCAATATAAATGTACGGGTGCAATCATACCAGCACTAATGCACCGGATCCCATCAGAACTACGTAGTTAAGCTTGCTTGGGTGAGAGTAGTACTAGGATGGGTGACCTCCTAGGAAGGCCTCGTGGTGCACCCATTTTACTTTTTTTTATCGCTGTAGATAATTACATAAGTTTAAATCGTGTATTATAATTTGATATCCTCTCAAAACCGTCATTTAGCGGAAAAGATATCGATGTTACGAGATTCTAATAGCGTAACGGTATACCGGAAGCATTACAACGACTGTGCTGGTTAATAGAGAGCAGAAATTGACTCAATAAAGAGATATTTGCTATTTAAATGTACGGGTGCGATCATACCAGAACTAATGCACCGGATCCCATCAGAACTCCGCAGTTAAGCGTGCTTGGGCGAGAGTAGTACTAGGATGGGTGACCTCCTGGGAAGGCCTCGTGTTGCAACCCATTTACTTTTTTATTATCGCTGCAGTTATTTGCAGCAGTTAAAATCGTGTATTATAATTTATTATCCTCTGAAAACCGTCATGTAGCGGAAAAGTTATCGATGCTTCGAGATTCTGGTAGCGTGACGGTATACCGGAAGCATTACAACGACTGTGCCGGTCAATAGAGAGCAGAAATTGACTAAATAAAGAGATATTTGCTATTTAAATGTACGGGTGCGATCATACCAGCACTAATGCACCGGATCCCATCAGAACTCCGCAGTTAAGCGTGCTTGGGCGAGAGTAGTACTAGGATGGGTGACCTCCTGGGAAGGCCTCGTGTTGCAACCCTTTTACCTTTTTATTTATCGCTGCAGTTATTTGCAGAAGTTAAAATCGTGTATTATTATTTATTATCCCCTGAAAACCGTCATGTAGCGGAAAAGTTATCGATGTTTCGAGATTCTGATAGCGTGACGATATACCGGAAACATTACAACGACTGTGCCGGTCAATAGAGAGCGAAAATTGACTCAATAAAGAGATATTTGCAATTTAAATGTACGGGTGCGATCATACCAGCACTAATGCACCGGATCCCATCAGAACTCCGCGGTTAAGCGTGCTTGGGCGAGAGTAGTACTAGGATGGGTTACCTCCTTAGAAGGCCTCATGTTGCACCCGTTTTAGTTCTTCTTTCTTATCGCTGCAGATGGTTACAAAATTGAAAATTGTGTATTATAATTTGATATCCTCTAAAAACCGTCATGTAGCAGAAAAGTTATTGATGTTACAATATTCTAATAGTGTAACGGTATACCGGTAGCATTAAAATGACTGTGCTGGTCAATAGTGAGCATAAATTCTCTTAATAAAGAGATATTTGCAATATAAACATAAGGGTGCGATTATACCAGCACTAATGCACCGGATCCCATCAGAACTCCGTAGTTAAGCATGCTTGGGCGAGAGTAGTACTAGGATGGGTGACCTTCTGGGAAGATCTCATGTTGCACCCCTTTTACTTTTTTCTTATCGCTGTAGATAATTACAGAAGTTAAAATCGTGTATTATAATTTTATGACCTCTAAAAACTGTCATGTTGCGGAAAAGTTATCGATGTTAAAAGATTCTGATAGCGAAACGGTAAACCGGAAGCATTACAACGACTTTGTTGGTCAATAGAGAGCAGAATATGATTCAATACAGAGATATTTTCAATATAAATGTACGGGTGCAATCATACCAGCACTAATGCACCGGATCCCATCAGAACTCCGTAGTTAAGCTTGCTTGGGTGAGAGTAGTACTAGGATGGGTGACCTCCTAGGAAGGCCTCGTGTTGCACCCATTTTACTTTTTTTTTAACGCTGTAGATAATTACAGAAGTTTAAATCGTGTATTTTAATTTGATATCCTCTCAAAACCGTCATTTAGCGGAAAAGATATCGATGTTTCGAGATTCTAATAGCGTAACGGTATACCGGAAGCATTACAACGACTATGTTGGTTAATAGAGAGCAGAAATTGACTCAATAAAGAGATATTTGCTATTTAAATGTACGGGTGCGATCATACCAGCACTAATGCACCGGATCCCATCAGAACTCCGCAGTTAAGCGTGCTTGGGCGAGAGTAGTACTAGGATGGGTGACCTCCTGGGAAGGCCTCGTGTTGCAACCCTTTTACTTTTTTATTTATCGCTGCAGTTATTTGCAGAAGTTAAAATCGTGTATTATTATTTATTATCCTCTGAAAACCGTCATGTAGCGGAAAAGTTATCTATGTTTCGAGATTCTGATAGCGTGACGATATACCGGAAACATTGCAACGACTGTGCCGGTCAATACAGAGCGGAAATTGACACGATAAAGAGATATTTGCAATTTAAATGTACGGGTGCGATCATACCCCAGCACTAATGCACCGGATCCCATCAGAACTCCGCGGTTAAGCGTGCTTGGGCGAGAGTAGTACTAGGATGGGTTACCTCCTGGGAAGGCCCCATGTTGCACCCCTTTTAGTTCTTCTTTCTTATCGCTGCAGATGGTTACAAAATTTAAAATTGTGTATTATAATTTGATATCCTCTAAAAACCGTCATGTAGCAGAAAAGTTATTGATGTTACAATATTCTAATAGCGTAACGGTATACCGGTAGCATTAAAATGACTGTGCTGGTCAATAGTGAGCATAAATTGTCTTAATAAAGAGATAGTTGCAATATAAACATAAGGGTGCGATCATACCAGCACTAATGCACCGGATCCCATCAGAACTCCGCAGTTAAGCATGCTTGGGCGAGAGTAGTACTAGGATGGGTGACCTTCTGGGAAGATCTCGTGTTGCACCCCTTTTACTTTTTTCTTATCGCTGTAGATAATTACAGAACTTAAAATCGTGTATTATAATTTTATGACCTCTAAAAACTGTCATGTTGCGGAAAAGTTATCGATGTTAAAAGATTCTGATAGCGAAACGGTAAACCGGAAGCATTACAACGACTTTGTTGGTCAATAGAGAGCAGAATATGACTCAATACAGAGATATTTTCAATATAAATGTACGGGTGCAATCATACCAGCACTAATGCACCGGATCCCATCAGAACTCCGTAGTTAAGCTTGCTTGGGTGAGAGTAGTACTAGGATGGGTGACCTCCTAGGAAGGCCTCGTGTTGCACCCATTTTACTTTTTTTTAACGCTGTAGATAATTACAGAAGTTTAAATCGTGTATTTTCATTTGATATCCTCTCAAAACCGTTATTTAGCGGAAAAGATATCGATGTTTCGAGATTCTAATAGCGTAACGGTATACCGGAAGCATTACAACGACAGTGTTGGTTAATAGAGAGCAGAAATTGACTCAATAAAGAGATATTTGCTATTTAAATGTACGAGTGCGATCATACCAGAACTAATGCACCGGATCCTATTCGAACTCCGCAGTTAAGCGTGCTTGGGCAAGAGTAGTACTAGGATGGGTGACCTCCTGGGAAGACCTCGTGTTGCAACCCATTTACTTTTTTTTTATCGCTGCAGTTATTTTCAGAAGTTAAAATCGTGTATTATTATTTATTATCCTCTGAAAACCGTCATGTAGCGGAAAAGTTATCGATGTTTCGAGATTCTGATAGCGTGACGATATACCGGAAACATTGCAACGACTGTGCCGGTCAATAGAGAGCGGAAATTGACACGATAAAGAGATATTTGCAATTTAAATGTACGGGTGCGATCATACCAGCACTAATGCACCGGATCCCATCAGAACTCCGCGGTTAAGCGTGCTTGGGCGAGAGTAGTACTAGGATGGGTTACCTCCTGGGAAGGCCTCATGTTGCACCCCTTTTAGTTCTTCTTTCTTATCGTTGCAGATGGTTAAAAAATCAAAAATTGTGTATTATAATTTGATATCCTCTAAAAACCGTCATGTAGCAGAAAAGTTATTGATGTTACAATATTCTAATAGCGTAACGGTATACCGGTAGCATTAAAATGACTGTGCTAGTCAATAGTGAGCATAAATTGTCTTAATAAAGAGATATTTGCAATATAAACATAAGGGTGCGATCATACCAGCACTAATGCACCGGATCCCATCAGAACTCCGCAGTTAAGCATGCTTGGGCGAGAGTAGTACTAGGATGGGTGACCTTCTGGGAAGATCTCGTGTTGCACCCCTTTTACTTTTTTCTTATCGCTGTAGATAATTACAGAAGTTAAAATCGTGTATTATAATTTTATGACCTCTAAAAACTGTCATGTTGCGGAAAAGTTATCGATGTTAAAAGATTCTGATAGCGAAACGGTAAACCGGAAGCATTACAACGACTTTGTTGGTCAATACAGAGATATTTTCAATATAAATGTACGGGTGCAATCATACCAGCACTAATGCACCGGATCCCATCAGAACTCCGTAGTTAAGCTTGCTTGGGTGAGAGTAGTACTAGGATGGGTGACCTCCTAGGAAGGCCTCGTGTTGCACCCATTTTACTTTTTTTTAACGCTGTAGATAATTACAGAAGTTTAAATCGTGTATTTTAATTTGATATCCTCTCAAAACCGTCATTTAGCGGAAAAGATATCGATGTTTCGAGATTCTAATAGCGTAACGGTATACCGGAAGCATTACAACGACTATGTTGGTTAATAGAGAGCAGAAATTGACTCAATAAAGAGATATTTGCTATTTAAATGTACGGGTGCGATCATACCAGCACTAATGCACCGGATCCCATCAGAACTCCGCAGTTAAGCGTGCTTGGGCGAGAGTAGTACTAGGATGGGTGACCTCCTGGGAAGGCCTCGTGTTGCAACCCTTTTACTTTTTTATTTATCGCTGCAGTTATTTGCAGAAGTTAAAATCGTGTATTATTATTTATTATCCTCTGAAAACCGTCATGTAGCGGAAAAGTTATCTATGCTTCGAGATTTTGATAGCGTGACGATATACCGGAAACATTGCAACGAATGTGCCGGTCAATACAGAGCGGAAATTGACACGATAAAGAGATATTTGCAATTTAAATGTACGGGTGCGATCATACCCCAGCACTAATGCACCGGATCCCATCAGAACTCCGCGGTTAAGCGTGCTTGGGCGAGAGTAGTACTAGGATGGGTTACCTCCTGGGAAGGCCCCATGTTGCACCCCTTTTAGTTCTTCTTTCTTATCGCTGCAGATGGTTACAAAATTTAAAATTGTGTATTATAATTTGATATCCTCTAAAAACCGTCATGTAGCAGAAAAGTTATTGATGTTACAATATTCTAATAGCGTAACGGTATACCGGTAGCATTAAAATGACTGTGCTGGTCAATAGTGAGCATAAATTGTCTTAATAAAGAGATAGTTGCAATATAAACATAAGGGTGCGATCATACCAGCACTAATGCACCGGATCCCATCAGAACTCCGCAGTTAAGCATGCTTGGGCGAGAGTAGTACTAGGATGGGTGACCTTCTGGGAAGATCTCGTGTTGCACCCCTTTTACTTTTTTCTTATCGCTGTAGATAATTACAGAACTTAAAATCGTGTATTATAATTTTATGACCTCTAAAAACTGTCATGTTGCGGAAAAGTTATCGATGTTAAAAGATTCTGATAGCGAAACGGTAAACCGGAAGCATTACAACGACTTTGTTGGTCAATAGAGAGCAGAATATGACTCAATACAGAGATATTTTCAATATAAATGTACGGGTGCAATCATACCAGCACTAATGCACCGGATCCCATCAGAACTCCGTAGTTAAGCTTGCTTGGGTGAGAGTAGTACTAGGATGGGTGACCTCCTAGGAAGGCCTCGTGTTGCACCCATTTTACTTTTTTTTAACGCTGTAGATAATTACAGAAGTTTAAATCGTGTATTTTCATTTGATATCCTCTCAAAACCGTCATTTAGCGGAAAAGATATCGATGTTTCGAGATTCTAATAGCGTAACGGTATACCGGAAGCATTACAACGACAGTGTTGGTTAATAGAGAGCAGAAATTGACTCAATAAAGAGATATTTGCTATTTAAATGTACGAGTGCGATCATACCAGAACTAATGCACCGGATCCTATCAGAACTCCGCAGTTAAGCGTGCTTGGGCGAGAGTAGTACTAGGATGGGTGACCTCCTGGGAAGACCTCGTGTTGCAACCCATTTACTTTTTTTTTATCGCTGCAGTTATTTGCAGAAGTTAAAATCGTGTATTATTATTTATTATCCTCTGAAAACCGTCATGTAGCGGAAAAGTTATCGATGTTTCGAGATTCTGATAGCGTGACGATATACCGGAAACATTGCAACGACTGTGCCGGTCAATAGAGAGCGGAAATTGACACGATAAAGAGATATTTGCAATTTAAATGTACGGGTGCGATCATACCAGCACTAATGCACCGGATCCCATCAGAACTCCGCGGTTAAGCGTGCTTGGGCGAGAGTAGTACTTGGATGGGTTACCTCCTGGGAAGGCCTCATGTTGCACCCCTTTTAGTTCTTCTTTCTTATCGTTGCAGATGGTTAAAAAATCAAAAATTGTGTATTATAATTTGATATCCTCTAAAAACCGTCATGTAGCAGAAAAGTTATTGATGTTACAATATTCTAATAGCGTAACGGTATACCGGTAGCATTAAAATGACTGTGCTGGTCAATAGTGAGCATAAATTGTCTTAATAAAGAGATATTTGCAATATAAACATAAGGGTGCGATCATACCAGCACTAATGCACCGGATCCCATCAGAACTCTGCAGTTAAGCATGCTTGGGCGAGAGTAGTACTAGGATGGGTGACCTTCTGGGAAGATCTCGTGTTGCACCCCTTTTACTTTTTTCTTATCGCTGTAGATAATTACAGAAGTTAAAATCGTGTATTATAATTTTATGACCTCTAAAAACTGTCATGTCGCAGAAAAGTTATCGATGTTAAAAGATTCTGATAGCGAAACGGTAAACCGGAAGCATTACAACGACTTTGTTGGTCAATAGAGAGCAGAATATGACTCAATACAGAGATATTTTCAATATAAATGTACGGGTGCAATCATACCAGCACTAATGCACCGGATCCCATCAGAACTCCGTAGTTAAGCTTGCTTGGGTGAGAGTAGTACTAGGATGGGTGACCTCCTAGGAAGGCCTCGTGTTGCACCCATTTTACTTTTTTTTAACGCTGTAGATAATTACAGAAGTTTAAATCGTGTATTTTCATTTGATATCCTCTCAAAACCGTCATTTAGCGGAAAAGATATCGATGTTTCGAGATTCTAATAGCGTAACGGTATACCGGAAGCATTACAACGACAGTGTTGGTTAATAGAGAGCAGAAATTGACTCAATAAAGAGATATTTGCTATTTAAATGTACGAGTGCGATCATACCAGAACTAATGCACCGGATCCTATCAGAACTCCGCAGTTAAGCGTGCTTGGGCGAGAGTAGTACTAGGATGGGTGACCTCCTGGGAAGACCTCGTGTTGCAACCCATTTACTTTTTTTTTATCGCTGCAGTTATTTGCAGAAGTTAAAATCGTGTATTATAATTTATTATCCTCTGAAAACCGTCATGTAGCGGAAAAGTTATCGATGCTTCGAGATTCTGATAGCGTGACGGTATACCGGAAGCATTACAACGACTGTGCCGGTCAATAGAGAGCAGAAATTGACTCAATAAAGAGATATTTGCTATTTAAATGTACGGGTGCGATCATACCAGCACTAATGCACCGGATCCCATCAGAACTCCGCAGTTAAGCGTGCTTGGGCGAGAGTAGTACTAGGATGGGTGACCTCCTGGGAAGGCCTCGTGTTGCAACCCTTTTACTTTTTTAGTTATCGCTGCAGTTATTTGCAGAAGTTAAAATCGTGTATTATTATTTATTATCCTCTGAAAACCGTCATGTAGCGGAAAAGTTATCGATGTTTCGAGATTCTGATAACGTGACGATATACCGGAAACATTGCAACGACTGTGCCGGTCAATAGAGAGCGGAAATTGACACGATAAAGAGATATTTGCAATTTAAATGTACGGGTGCGATCATACCAGCACTAATGCACCGGATCCCATCAGAACTCCGCGGTTAAGCGTGCTTGGGCGAGAGTAGTACTAGGATGGGTTACCTCCTAGGAAGGCCTCATGTTGCACCCCTTTTAGTTCTTCTTTCTTATCGCTGCAGATGGTTACAAAATTTAAAAATGTGTATTATAATTTGATATCCTCTAAACCCCGTCATGTAGCAGAAAAGTTATTGATGTTACAATATTCTAATAGCGTAACGGTATACCGGTAGCATTAAAATGACTGTGCTGGTCAATAGTGAGCATAAATTGTCTTAATAAAGAGATATTTGCAATATAAACATAAGGGTGCGATCATACCAGCACTAATGCACCGGATCCCATCAGAACTCCGCAGTTAAGCATGCTTGGGCGAGAGTAGTACTAGGATGGGTGACCTTCTGGGAAGATCTCGTGTTGCACCCCTTTTACTTTTTTCTTATCGCTGTAGATAATTACAGAAGTTAAAATCGTGTATTATAATTTTATGACCTCTAAAAACTGTCATGTCGCGGAAAAGTTATCGATGTTAAAAGATTCTGATAGCGAAACGGTAAACCGGAAGCATTACAACGACTTTGTTGGTCAATAGAGAGCAGAATATGACACAATACAGAGATATTTTCAATATAAATGTACGGGTGCAATCATACCAGCACTAATGCACCGGATCCCATCAGAACTCCGTAGTTAAGCTTGCTTGGGTGAGAGTAGTACTAGGATGGGTGACCTCCTAGGAAGGCCTCGTGTTGCACCCATTTTACTTTTTTTTAACGCTGTAGATAATTACAGAAGTTTAAATCGTGTATTTTAATTTGATATCCTCTCAAAACCGTCATTTAGCGGAAAAGATATCGATGTTTCGAGATTCTAATAGCGTAACGGTATACCGGAAGCATTACAACGACAGTGTTGGTTAATAGAGAGCAGAAATTGACTCAATAAAGAGATATTTGCTATTTAAATGTACGAGTGCGATCATACCAGAACTAATGGACCGGATCCTATCAGAACTCCGCAGTTAAGCGTGCTTGGGCGAGAGTAGTACTAGGATGGGTGACCTCCTGGGAAGACCTCGTGTTGCAACCCATTTACTTTTTTTTTTATCGCTGCATTTATATGCAGAAGTTAAAATCGTGTATTATAATTTATTATCCTCTGAAAACCGTCATGTAACGGAAAAGTTATCGATGCTTCGAGATTCTGATAGAGTGACGGTATACCGGTAGCATTATAACGACTGTGCCGGTCAATAGAGAGCAAAAATTGACTCAATAAAGAGATATTTGCTATTTAAATGTACGGGTGCGATCATACCAGCACTAATGCACCGGATCCCATCAGAACTCCGCAGTTAAGCGTGCTTGGGCGAGAGTAGTACTAGGATGGGTTACCTCCTGGGAAGGCCTCATGTTGCACCCCTTTTAGTTCTTCTTTCTTATCGCTGCAGATGGTTACAAAATTGAAAATTGTGTATTATAATTTGATATCCTCTAAAAACCGTCATGTAGCAGAAAAGTTATTGATGTTACAATATTCTAATAGCGTAACGGTATACCGGTAGCATTAAAATGACTGTGCTGGTCAATAGTGAGCATAAATTGTCTTAATAAAGAGATATTTGCAATATAAACATAAGGGTGCGATCATACCAGCACTAATGCACCGGATCCCATCAGAACTCCGCAGTTAAGCATGCTTGGGCGAGAGTAGTACTAGGATGGGTGACCTTCTGGGAAGACCTCATGTTGCACCCCTTTTACTTTTTTCTTATCGCTGTAGATAATTACAGAAGTTAAAATCGTGTATTATAATTTTATGACCTCTAAAAACTGTCATGTTGCGGAAAAGTTATCGATGTTAAAAGATTCTTATAGCGAAACGGTAAACCGGAAGCATTACAACGACTTTGTTGGTCAATAGAGAGCAGAATATGACTCAATACAGAGATATTTTCAATATAAATGTACGGGTGCAATCATACCAGCACTAATGCACCGGATCCCATCAGAACTCCGTAGGTAAGCTTGCTTGGGTGAGAGTAGTACTAGGATGGGTGACCTCCTAGGAAGGCCTCGTGTTGCAACCCTTTTACTTTTTTATTTATCGCTGCAGTTATTTGCAGAAGTTAAAATCGTGTATTATTATTTATTATCCTCTGAAAACCGTCATGTAGCGGAAAAGTTATCGATGTTTCGAGATTCTGATAGCGTGACGGTATACCGGATACATTGCAACGACTGTGCCGGTCAATAGAGAGCGAAAATTGACTCGATAAAGAGATACTTGCAATTTAAATGTACGGGTGCGATCATACCAGCACTAATGCACCGGATCCCATCAGAACTCCGCGGTTAAGCGTGCTTGGGCGAGAGTAGTACTAGGATGGGTGACCTCCTGGGAAGGCCTCGTGTTGCAACCCATTTACTTTTTTTTGATCGCTGCAGTTATTTGCAGAAGTTAAAATCGTGTATTATAATTTATTATCCTCTGAAAACCGTCATGTAGCGGAAAAGTTATCGATGTTTCGAGATTCTGATAGCGTGACGGTATTCCGGAAACATTGCAACGACTGTGCCGGTCATTAGAGAGCAGAAATTGACTCGATAAAGAGATATTTGCAATTTAAATGTACGGGTGCGATCATACCAGCACTAATGCACCGGATCCCATCAGAACTCCGCGGTTAAGCGTGCTTTGGCGAGAGTAGTACTAGGATGGGTTACCTCCTGGGAAGGCCTCATGTTGCACCCCTTTTAGTTCTTCTTTCTTATCGCTGCAGATGGTTACAAAATTGAAAATTGTGTATTATAATTTGATATCCTCTAAAAACCGTCATGTAGCAGAAAAGTTATTGATGTTACAATATTCTAATAGCGTAACGGTATACCGGTAGCATTAAAATGACTGTGCTGGTCAATAGTGAGCATAAATTGTCTTAATAAAGAGATATTTGCAATATAAACATAAGGGTGCGATCATACCAGCACTAATGCACCGGATCCCATCAGAACTCCGCAGTTAAGCATGCTTGGGCGAGAGTAGTACTAGGATGGGTGACCTTCTGGGAAGACCTCATGTTGCACCCCTTTTACTTTTTTCTTATCGCTGTAGATAATTACAGAAGTTAAAATCGTGTATTATAATTTTATGACCTCTAAAAACTGTCATGTTGCGGAAAAGTTATCGATGTTAAAAGATTCTTATAGCGAAACGGTAAACCGGAAGCATTACAACGACTTTGTTGGTCAATAGAGAGCAGAATATGACTCAATACAGAGATATTTTCAATATAAATGTACGGGTGCAATCATACCAGCACTAATGCACCGGATCCCATCAGAACTCCGTAGGTAAGCTTGCTTGGGTGAGAGTAGTACTAGGATGGGTGACCTCCTAGGAAGGCCTCGTGTTGCAACCCTTTTACTTTTTTATTTATCGCTGCAGTTATTTGCAGAAGTTAAAATCGTGTATTATTATTTATTATCCTCTGAAAACCGTCATGTAGCGGAAAAGTTATCGATGTTTCGAGATTCTGATAGCGTGACGGTATACCGGATACATTGCAACGACTGTGCCGGTCAATAGAGAGCGAAAATTGACTCGATAAAGAGATACTTGCAATTTAAATGTACGGGTGCGATCATACCAGCACTAATGCACCGGATCCCATCAGAACTCCGCGGTTAAGCGTGCTTGGGCGAGAGTAGTACTAGGATGGGTGACCTCCTGGGAAGGCCTCGTGTTGCAACCCATTTACTTTTTTTTGATCGCTGCAGTTATTTGCAGAAGTTAAAATCGTGTATTATAATTTATTATCCTCTGAAAACCGTCATGTAGCGGAAAAGTTATCGATGTTTCGAGATTCTGATAGCGTGACGGTATTCCGGAAACATTGCAACGACTGTGCCGGTCATTAGAGAGCAGAAATTGACTCGATAAAGAGATATTTGCAATTTAAATGTACGGGTGCGATCATACCAGCACTAATGCACCGGATCCCATCAGAACTCCGCGGTTAAGCGTGCTTTGGCGAGAGTAGTACTAGGATGGGTGACCTCCTGGGAAGGCCTCATGTTGCACCCCTTTTAGTTCTTCTTTCTTATCGCTGCAGATGGTTACAAAATTGAAAATTGTGTATTATAATTTGATATCCTCTAAAAACCGTCATGTAGCAGAAAAGTTATTGATGTTACAATATTCTAATAGCGTAACGGTATACCGGTAGCATTAAAATGACTGTGCTGGTCAATAGTGAGCATAAATTGTCTTAATAAAGAGATATTTGCAATATAAACATAAGGGTGCGATCATACCAGCACTAATGCACCAGATCCCATCAGAACTTCGTAGTTAAGCTTGCTTGGGTGAGAGTAGTACTAGGATGGGTGACCTCCTGGGAAGGCCTCGTGTTGCAACCCATTTACTTTTTTTTGATCGCTGCAGTTATTTGCAGAAGTTAAAATCGTGTATTATAATTTATTATCCTCTGAAAACCGTCATGTAGCGGAAACGTTATCGATGTTTCGAGATTCTGATAGCGTGACAGTATACCGGAAACATTGCAACGACTGTGCCGGTCAATAGAGAGCGGAAATTGACTCGATAAAGAGATATTTGCAATTTAAATGTACGGGTGCGATCATACCAGCACTAATGCACCGGATCCCATCAGAACTCCGCGGTTAAGCGTGCTTGGGCGAGAGTAGTACTAGGATGGGTTACCTCCTGGGAAGGTCTTATGTTGCACCCCTTTTAGTTCTTCTTTCTTATCGCTGCAGATGGTTACAAAATTGAAAATTAAAAATTGTGTATTATAATTTGATATCCTCTAAAAATCGTCATGTAGCAGAAAAGTTATTGATGTTACAGTATTCTAATATCGTAACGGTATACCGGTAGCATTAAAATGATTGTGCTGGTCAATAGTGAGCATAAATTGTCTTAATAAAGAGATATTTGCAATATAAACATAAGGGTGCGATCATACCAGCACTAATGCACCGGATCCCATCAGAACTCCGTAGTTAAGCTTGCTTCGGTGAGAGTAGTACTAGGATGGGTGACCTCCTAGGAAGGCCTCGTGTTGCACCCATTTTACTTTTTTTTATCGCTGTAGATAATTACAGAAGTTTAAATCGTGTGTTTTAATTTGATATCCTCTCAAAACCGTCATTTAGCGGAAAAGATATCGATGTTACGAGATTCTAATAGCGTAACGGTATACCGGAAGCATTACAACGACTGTGTTGGTTAATAGAGAACAGAAATTGACTCAATAAAGAGATATTTGCTATTTAAATGTACGGGTGCGATCATACCAGAACTAATGCACCGGATCCCATCAGAACTCCGCAGTCAAGCGTGCTTGGGCGAGAGTAGTACTAGGATGGGTGACCTCCTGGGAAGGCCTCGTGTTGCAACCCATTTACTTTTTTTTGATCGCTGCAGTTATTTGCAGAAGTTAAAATCGTGTATTATAATTTACTATCCTCTGAAAACCGTCATGTAGCGGAAAAGTTATCGATGTTTCGAGATTCTGATAGCGTGACGGTATACCGGAAACATTATAACGACTATGCCGGTCAATAGAGAGAAGAAATTGACTCAATAAAGAGATATTTGCTATTTAAATGTACGGGTGCGATCATACCAGCACTAATGCACCGGATCCCATCAGAACTCCGCAGTTAAGCGCGCTTGGGCGAGAGTAGTACTAGGATGGGTGACCTCCTTTGAAGGCCTCGTGTTGCAACCCTTTTACTTTTTTATTTATCGCTGCAGTTATTTGCAAAAGTTAAAATCGTGCATTATAATTTATTATCCTTTGAAAACCGTCATGTAGCGGAAAAGTTATCGATGTTTCGAGATTCTGATAGCGTCACGGTATACCGGAAGCATTACAACGTCATGCCGGTCAATAGAGAGCGGAAATTGACTCAATAAAGAGATATTTGCAATTTAAATGTATGGGTGCGATCATACCAACACTAATGCGCCGGATCCCATCAGAACTCCGCGGTTAAGCGTGCTTGGGCGAGAGTAGTACTAGGATGGGTTACCTCCCGGGAAGGCCTCATGTTGCACCCCTTTTAGTTCTTCTTTCTTATCTTTGCAGATGGTTACAAAATTGAAAATTGTGTATTATAATTTGATATCCTCTAAAAACCGTCATGTAGAAGAAAAGTTATTGATGTTACAATATTCTAATAGCGTAACGGTATACCGGTAGCATTAAAATGACTGTGCTGGTCAATAGTGAGCATAAATTGTCTTAATAAAGAGATATTTGCAATATAAACATAAGGGTGCGATCATACCAGCACTAATGCACCGGATCCCATCAGAACTCCGCAGTTAAGCATGCTTGGGCGAGAGTAGTACTAGGATGGGTGACCTTCTGGGAAGATCTCGTGTTGCACCCCTTTTACTCTTTTTTATCGCTGTAGATAATTACAGAAGTTTAAATCGTGTATTTTAATTTGATATCCTCTCAAAACCGTCATTTAGCGGAAAAGATATCGATGTTACGAGATTCTAATAGCGTAACGGTTTACCGGAAGCATTACAACGACTATGCTTGTTAATAGAGAGCAGAAATTGACTCAATAAAGAGATATTTGCTATTTAAATGTACGGGTGCGATCATACCAGAAATAATGCACCGGATCCCATCAGAACTCCGCAGCTAAGCGTGCTTGGGCGAGAGTAGTACTAGGATGGGTGACCTCCTGGGAAGGCCTCGTGTTGCAACCCATTTACTTTTTTTTTAATCGCTGCAGTTATTTGCAGAAGTTAAAATCGTGTATTATAATTTATTATCCTCTGAAAACCGTCATGTAGCGGAAAAGTTATCGATGTTTCGAGATTCTGATAGTGTGACGGTATACCGGAAGCATTACAACGACTGTGCCGGTCAATAGAGAGCAGAAATTGACTCAATAAAGAGATATTTGCTATTTAAATGTACGGGTGCCATCATACCAGCACTAATGCACCGGATCCCATCAGAACTCCGCAGTTAAATGTGCTTGGGCGAGAGTAGTACTAGGATGGGTGACCTCCTGGGAAGGCCTCGTGTTGCACCCCTTTTACTTTTTTTTTATCGCTGCAGTTATTTGCAGAAGTTAAAATCGTGTATTTTAATTTAATATCCTCTGAAAACCGTCATGTAGCGGAAAAGTTATCGATGTTTCGAGATTCTGATAGCGTGACGGTATACCGGAAGCTTTACAATGACTGTGCCGGTCAATAGAGAGCAGAAATTTACTCAATAAAGAGATATTTACTATTTAAATGTACGGGTGCCATCATACCAGCACTAATGCACCGGATCCCATCAGAACTCCGCAGTTAAATGTGCTTGGGCGAGAGTAGTACTAGGATGGGTGACCTCCTGGGAAGGCCTCGTGTTGCACCCCTTTTACTTTTTTTTTATCCCTGCAGTTATTTGCAGAAGTTAAAATCGTGTATTTTAATTTAATATCCTCTGAAAACCGTCATGTAGCGGAAAAGTTATCGATGTTTCGAGATTCTGATAGCGTGACGGTATACCGGAAGCTTTACAATGACTGTGCCGGTCAATAGAGAGCAGAAATTTACTCAATAAAGAGATATTTGCTATTTAAATGTACAGGTGCGATCATACCAGCACTAATGCACCGGATCCCATCAGAACTCCGCAGTTAAATGTGCTTGGGCGAGAGTAGTACTAGGATGGGTGACCTCCTGGGAAGGCCTCGTGTTGCACCCCTTTTACTTTTTTTTTATCCCTGCAGTTATTTGCAGAAGTTAAAATCGTGTATTTTAATTTAATATCCTCTGAAAACCGTCATGTAGCGGAAAAGTTATCGATGTTTCGAGATTCTGATAGCGTGACGGTATACCGGAAGCTTTACAATGACTGTGCCGGTCAATAGAGAGCAGAAATTAACTCAATAAAGAGATATTTGCTATTTAAATGTACAGGTGCGATCATACCAGCACTAATGCACCGGATCCCATCAGAACTCCGCAGTTAAACGTGCTTGGGCAAGAGTAGTACTAGGATGGGTGATCTCCTGGGAAGGCCTCGCGTAGCAACCCTTTCACTTTTTTATTTATCGCTGCAGTTATTTGCAGAAGTTAAAATCGTGTATTATAATTTATTATCCTCTGAAAACCGTCATGTAGCGGAAAAGTTATCGATGTTTCGAGATTACGATAGCGTGACGGTATACCGGAAGTATTACAACGACTGTGCCGGTCAATAGAAAGCGGAAATTGACTCAATAAAGAGATATTTGCAATTTAAATGTACGGGTGCGATCATACCAGCACTAATGCACCGGATCCCATCAGAACTCCGCGGTTGAGCGTGCTTGGGCGAGAGTAGTACTAGGATGGGTTACCTCCTGGGAAGGCCTCATGTTGCACCCCTTTTAGTTCTTCTTTCTTATCGCTGCAAATGGTTACAAAATTGAAAATTGTGTATTATAATTTGATATCCTCAAAAAACCGTCATGTAGCAGAAAAGTTATTGATGTTACAATATTCTAATAGCGTAACGGTATACCGGTAGCATTAAAATGACTGTGCTGGTCAATAGTGAGCATAAATTGTCTTAAAAAAGAGATATTTGCAATATAAACATAAGGGTGCGATCATACCAGCAGTAATGCACCGGATCCCATCAGAACTCCGCAGTTAAGCATGCTTGGGCGAGAGTAGGACTAGGATGGGTGACCTTCTGGGAAGACCTCGTGTTGCACCCCTTTTACTTTTTTCTTATCGATGTAGATAATTACAGAAGTTAAAATCGTGTATTATAATTTTATGACCTCTAAAAACTGTCATGTTGCGGAAAAGTTATCGATGTTAAAAGATTATGATAGCGAACGGTAAACCAGAAGAATTACTACGACTTTGTTGGTCAATAGAGAGAAGAATATGACTCAATACAGAGATATTTTCAATATAAATGTACGGGTGCAATCATATCAGCACTAATGCACCGGATCCCATCGGAACTCCGTAGTTAAGCTTGCTTGGGTGAGAGTAGTACTAGGATGGGTGACCTCCTAGGAAGGCCTCGTGTTGCACCCATTTTACTCTTTTTTTTATCGCTGTAGATAATTACAGAAGTTTAAATCGTGTATTTTAATTTGATATCCTCTCAAAACCGTCATTTAGCGGAAAAGATATCGATGTTACGAGATTCTAATAGCGTAACGGTATACCGGAAGCATTACAACGACTATGCTTGTTAATAGAGAGCAGAAATTGACTCAATAAAGAGATATTTGCTATTTAAATGTACGGGTGCGATCATACCAGAAATAATGCACCGGATCCCAACAGAACTCCGCAGCTAAGCGTGCTTGGGCGAGAGTAATACTAGGATGGGTGACCTCCTGGGAAGGCCTCGTGTTGCAACCCATTTACTTTTTTTTTATCGCTGCAGTTATTTGCAGAAGTTAAAATCGTGTATTATAATTAATTATCCTCTGAAAACCGTCATGTAGCGGAAAAGTTATCGATGTTTCGAGATTCTGATAGTGTGACGGTATACCGGAAGCATTACAATGACTGTGCCGGTCAATAGAGAGCAGAAATTGACTCAATAAAGAGATATTTGCTATTTAAATGTACGGGTGCCATCATACCAGCACTAATGCACCGGATCCCATCAGAACTCCGCAGTTAAATGTGCTTGGGCGAGAGTAGTACTAGGATGGGTGACCTCCTGGGAAGGCCTCGTGTTGCACCCCTTTTACTTTTTTTTTATCGCTGCAGTTATTTGCAGAAGTTAAAATCGTGTATTTTAATTTAATATCCTCTGAAAACCGTCATGTAGCGGAAAAGTTATCGATGTTTCGAGATTCTGATAGCGTGACGGTATACCGGAAGCTTTACAATGACTGTGCCGGTCAATAGAGAGCAGAAATTGACTCAATAAAGAGATATTTGCTATTTAAATGTACAGGTGCGATCATACCAGCACTAATGCACCGGATCCCATCAGAACTCCGCAGTTAAGCGTGCTTGGGCGAGAGTAGTACTAGGATGGGTGACCTCCTGGGAAGGCCTCGTGTTGCAACCCTTTTACTTTTTTATTTATCGCTGCAGTTATTTGCAGAAGATAAAATCGTGTATTATAATTTATTATCCTCTAAGAACCGTCATGTAGCGGAAAAGTTATCGATGTTTCGAGATTCTGATAGCGTGACGGTATACCGGAAGCATTACAACGACTGTGCCGGTCAATAGAGAGCAGAAATTGACTCAATAAAGAGATATTTGCAATTTAAATGTACGGGTGCGATCATACCAGCACTAATGCACCGGATCCCATCCGAACTCCGCGGTTAAGCGTGCTTGGGCGAGAGTAGTACTAGGATGGGTTACCTCCTGGGAAGGCCTCATGTTGCACCCCTTTTAGTTCTTCTTTCTTATCGCTGCAAATGGTTACAAAATTGAAAATTGTGTATTATAATTTGATATCCTCTAAAAACCGTCATGTAGCAGAAAAGTTATTGATGTTACAATATTCTAATAGCGTAACGGTATACCGGTAGCATTAAAATGACTGTGCTGGTCAATAGTGAGCATAAATTTTCTTAATAAAGAGATATTTGCAATATAAACATAAGGGTGCGATCATACCAGCACTAATGCACCGGATCCCATCAAAACTCCGCAGTTAAGCATGCTTGGGCGAGAGTAATACTAGGATGGGTGACCTTCTGGGAAGACCACGTGTTGCACCCCTTTTACTTTTTTCTTATCGCTGTAGATAATTACAGAAGTTAAAATCGTGTATTATAATTTTATGACCTCTAAAAACTGTCATGTTGCGGAAAAGTTATCGATGTTAAAAGATTCTGATAGCGAACGGTAAACCAGAAGAATTACTACGACTTTGTTGGTCAATAGAGAGAAGAATATGACTCAATACAGAGATATTTTCAATATAAACGTACGGGTGCAATCATATCAGCACTAATGCACCGGATCCCATCGGAACTCCGTAGTTAAGCTTGCTTGGGTGAGAGTAGTACTAGGATGGGTGACCTCCTAGGAAGGCCTCGTGTTGCACCCATTTTACTCTTTTTTTTATCGCTGTAGATAATTACAGAAGTTTAAATCGTGTATTTTAATTTGATATCCTCTCAAAACCGTCATTTAGCGTAAAAGATATCGATGTTACGAGATTCTAATAGCGTAACGGTATACCGGAAGCATTACAACGACTGTGCTGGTTAATAGAGAGCAGAAATTGACTCAATAAAGAGATATTTGGTATTTAAATGTACGGGTGCGATCATACCAGAACTAATGCACCGGATCCCATCAGAACTCCGCAGTTAAGCGTGCTTGGGGGAGAGTAGTACTAGGATGGGTGACCTCCTGGGAAGGCCTCGTGTTGCAACCCTTTTACTTTTTTATTTATCGCTGCAGTTATTTGCAGAAGTTAAAATCGTGTATTATAATTTATTATCCTCTGAAAACCATCATGTAGCGGAAAAGTTATCGATGTTTCGAGATTCTGATAGCGTGACGGTATACCGGAAGCATTACAACGACTGTGCCGGTCAATAGAGAGCAGAAATTGACTCAATAAAGAGATATTTGCAATTTAAATGTACGGGTGTGATCATACCAGCACTAATGCACTGGATCCCATCAGAACTCCGCGGTTAAGCGTGCTTGGGCGAGAGTTGTACTAGGATGGGTTACCTCCTGGGAAGGCCTCATGTTGCACCCCTTTTAGTTCTTCTTTCTTATCGCTGCAAATGGTTACAAAATTGAAAATTGTGTATTATAATTTGATATCCTCTAAAAACCGTCATGTAGCAGAAAAGTTATTGATGTTACAATATTCTAATAGCGTAACGGTATACCGGTAGCATCAAAATGACTGTGCTGGTCAATAGTGAGCATAAATTTTCTTAATAAAGAGATATTTGCAATATAAACATAAGGGTGCGATCATACCAGCACTAATGCACCGGATCCCATCAGAACTCCGCAGTTAAGCATGCTTGGGCGAGAGTAATACTAGGATGGGTGACCTTCTGGGAAGACCACGTGTTGCACCCCTTTTACTTTTTTCTTATCGCTGTTGATAATTACAGAAGTTAAAATCGTGTATTATAATTTTATGACCTCTAAAAACTGTCATGTTGCGGAAAAGTTATCGATGTTAAAAGATTCTGATAGCGAACGGTAAACCAGAAGAATTACTACGACTTTGTTGTTCAATAGAGAGAAGAATATGACTCAATACAGAGATATTTTCAATATAAACGTACGGGTGCAATCATATCAGCACTAATGCACCGGATCCCATCGGAACTCCGTAGTTATGCTTGCTTGGGTGAGAGTAGTACTAGGATGGGTGACCTCCTAGGAAGGCCTCGTGTTGCACCCATTTTACTCTTTTTTTTATCGCTGTAGATAATTACAGAAGTTTAAATCGTGTATTTTAATTTGATATCCTCTCAAAACCGTCATTTAGCGTAAAAGATATCGATGTTACGAGATTCTAATAGCGTAACGGTATACCGGAAGCATTACAACGACTGTGCTGGTTAATAGAGAGCAGAAATTGACTCAATAAAGAGATATTTGGTATTTAAATGTACGGGTGCGATCATACCAGAACTAATGCACCGGATCCCATCAGAACTCCGCAGTTAAGTGTGCTTGGGCGAGAGTAGTACTAGGATGGGTGACCTCCTGGGAAGGCCTCGTGTTGCACCCCTTTTACTTTTTTTTATCGCTGCAGTTAATTGTAGAAGTTAAAATCGTGTATTTTAATTTAATATCCTCTGAAAACCGTCGTGTAGCGGAAACGTTATCGATGTTTCGAGATTCTGATAGCGTGACGGTATACCGGAAGCTTTATAATGACTGTGACGGTCAATAGAGAGCAGAAATTGAATCAATAAAGAGATATTTGCTATTTAAATGTACGGGTGCGATCATACCAGCACTAATGCACCGGATCCCATCAGAACTCCGCAGTTAAGCGTGCTTGGGCAAGAGTAGTACTAGGATGGGTGACCTCCTGGGAAGGCCTCGTGTTGCAACCCTTTTACTTTTTTATTTATCGCTGCAGTTATTTGCAGAAGTTAAAATCGTGTATTATAATTTATTATCCTCTGAAAACCGTCATGTAGCGGAAAAGTTATCGATGTTTCGAGATTCTGATAGCGTGACGGTATACCGGAAGCATTACAACGACTGTGCCGGTCAATAGAGAGCAGAAATTGACTCAATAAAGAGATATTTGCAATTTAAATGTACGGGTGCGATCATACCAGCACTAATGCACCGGATCCCATCAGAACTCCGCGGTTAAGCGTGCTTGGGCGAGAGTAGTACTAGGATGGGTTACCTCCTGGGAAGGCCTCATGTTGCACCCCTTTTAGTTCTTCTTTCTTATCGCTGCAAATGGTTACAAAATTGAAAATTGTGTATTATAATTTGATATCCTCTAAAAACCGTCATGTAGCAGAAAAGTTATTGATGTTACAATATTCTAATAGCGTAACGGTATACCGGTAGCATTAAAATGACTGTGCTGGTCAATAGTGAGCATAAATTTTCTTAATAAAGAGATATTTGCAATATAAACATAAGGGTGCGATCATACCAGCACTAATGCACCAGATCCCATCAGAACTCCGCAGTTAAGCATGCTTGGGCGAGAGTAATACTAGGATGGGTGACCTTCTGGGAAGACCACGTGTTGCACCCCTTTTACTTTTTTCTTATCGCTGTAGATAATTACAGAAGTTAAAATCGTGTATTATAATTTTATGACCTCTAAAAACTGTCATGTTGCGGAAAAGTTATCGATGTTAAAAGATTCTGATAGCGAACGGTAAACCAGAAGAATTACTACGACTTTGTTGGTCAATAGAGAGAAGAATATGACTCAATACAGAGATATTTTCAATATAAATGTACGGGTGCAATCATATCAGCACTAATGCACCGGATCCCATCGGAACTCCGTAGTTAAGCTTGCTTGGGTGAGAGTAGTACTAGGATGGGTGACCTCCTAGGAAGGCCTCGTGTTGCACCCATTTTACTCTTTTTTTTATCGCTGTAGATAATTACAGAAGTTTAAATCGTGTATTTTAATTTGATATCCTCTCAAAACCGTCATTTAGCGTAAAAGATATCGATGTTACGAGATTCTAATAGCGTAACGGTATACCGGAAGCATTACAACGACTGTGCTGGTTAATAGAGAGCAGAAATTGACTCAATAAAGAGATATTTGGTATTTAAATGTACGGGTGCGATCATACCAGAACTAATGCACCGGATCCCATCAGAATTCCGCAGTTAAGCGTGCTTGGGCGAGAGTAGTACTAGGATGGGTGACCTCCTGGGAAGGCCTCGTGTTGCACCCCTTTTACTTTTTTTTATCGCTGCAGTTAATTGTAGAAGTTAAAATCGTGTATTTTAATTTAATATCCTCTGAAAACCGTCATGTAGCGGAAAAGTTATCGATGTTTCGAGATTCTGATAGCGTGACGGTATACCGGAAGCTTTATAATGACTGTGACGGTCAATAGAGAGCAGAAATTGACTCAATAAAGAGATATTTGCTATTTAAATGTACGGGTGCGATCATACCAGCACTAATGCACTGGATCCCATCAGAACTCCGCAGTTAAGCGTGCTTGGGCAAGAGTAGTACTAGGATGGGTGACCTCCTGGGAAGGCCTCGTGTTGCAACCCTTTTACTTTTTTATTTATCGCTGCAGTTATTTGCAGAAGTTAAAATCGTGTATTATAATTTATTATCCTCTGAAAACCGTCATGTAGCGGAAAAGTTATCGATGTTTCGAGATTCTGATAGCGTGACGGTATACCGGAAGCATTACAACGACTGTGCCGGTCAATAGAGAGCAGAAATTGACTCATTAAAGAGATATTTGCAATTTAAATGTACGGGTGCGATCATACCAGCACTAATGCACCGGATCCCATCAGAACTCAGTGGTTAAGCGTGCTTGGGCGAGAGTAGTACTAGGATGGGTTACCTCCTGGGAAGGCCTCATGTTGCACCCCTTTTAGTTCTTCTTTCTTATCGCTGCAAATGGTTACAAAATTGAAAATTGTGTATTATAATTTGATATCCTCTAAAAACCGTCATGTAGCAGAAAAGTTATTGATGTTACAATATTCTAATAGCGTAACGGTATACCGGTAGCATTAAAATGACTGTGCTGGTCAATAGTGAACATAAACTGTCTTAATAAAGAGATATTTGCAATATAAACATAAGGGTGCGATCATACCAGCACTAATGCACCGGATCCCATCAGAACTCCGCAGTTAAGCATGCTTGGGCGAGAGTAGTACTCGGATGGGTGACCTTCTGGGAAGACCTCGTGTTGCACCCCTTTTACTTTTTTCTTATGGCTGTAGATAATTACATAAGTTAAAATCGTGTATTATAATTTTATGACCTCTAAAAACTGTCTTGTTGTGGAAAAGTTATCGATGTTACAAGATTCTGATAGCGAAACGGTAAACCGGAAGCATTACAACGACTTTGTTGGTCAATAGAGAGCAGAATATGACTCAATACAGAGATATTTTCAATATAAACGTACGGGTGCAATCATACCAGCACTAATGCACCGGATCCCATCAGAACTCCGTAGTTAAGCTTGCTTGGGTGAGAGTAGTACTAGGATGGGTGGCCTCCTAGGAAGGCCTCGTGTTGCACCCATTTTACTTTTTTTTTATCGCTGTAGATAATTACAGAAGTTTAAATCATGTATTATAATTTGATATCCTCTCAAAACCGTCATTTAGCGGAAAAGATATTGATGTTACGAGATTCTAATATATAGCGTAACGGTATACCGGAAGCATTACAACGACTGTGCAGGTTAATAGTGAGCAGAAATTGACTCAATAAAGAGATATTTGCTATTTAAACGTACGGGTGCGATCATACCAGAACTAATGCACCGGATCCCATCAGAACTCCGCAGTTAAGCGTGCTTGGGCGAGAGAAGTACTAGGATGGGTGACCTCCTGGGAAGGCCTCGTGTTGCAACCCATTTACTTTTTTTTATCGCTGCAGTTATTTGCAGAAGTTAAAATCGTGTATTATAATTTATTATCCTTTGAAAACCGTCATGTAGCGGAAAAGTTATCGATGTTTCGAGATTCTGATAGCGTGACGGTATACCGGAAGCATTACAACGACTGTGCCGGTCAATAGAGTGCAGAAATTGACTCAATAAAGAGATATTTGCTATTTAAATGTACGGGTGCGATCATACCAGCATTAATGCACCGGATCCTATCAGAACTCCGCAGTTAAACGTGCATGGGCGAGAGTAGTACTAGGATGGGTGACCTCCTGGGAAGGCCTCGTGTTGCAACCCTTTTAGTTCTTCTTTCTAATCGCTGCGGATGGTTACAAAATTTAAAATTGTGTATTATAATTTGATATCCTCTAAAAACCGTCATGTAGCAGAAAAGTTATTGATGTTACAATATTCTAATAGCGTAACGGTATACCGGTAGCATTAAAATGACTGTGCTGGTCAATAGTGAGAATAAATTGTCTTAATAAAGAGATATTTGCAATATAAACATAAGGGTGCGATCATACCAGCACTAATGCACCGGATCCCATCAGAACTCCGCAATTAAGCATGCTTGGGCGAGAGTAGTACTAGGATGGGTGACCTTCTGGGAAGACCTCGTGTTGCACCCCTTTTACTTTTTTCTTATCGATGTAGATAATTACAGAAGTTAAAATCGTGTATTATAATTTTATGACCTCTAAAAACTGTCATGTTGCGGAAAAGTTATCGATGTTAAAATATTCAGATAGCGAAACGGTAAACCAGAAGCATTACAACGACTTTGTTGGTCAATAGAGAGCAGAATATGACTCAATACAGAGATATTTTCAATATAAATGTACGGGTGCAATCATACCAGCACTAATGCACCGGATCCCATCAGAACTCCGTAGTTAAGCTTGCTTGGGTGAGAGTAGTACTAGGATGGGTGACCTCCTAGGAAGGCCTCGTGTTGCACCCATTTTACTCTTTTTTTTTATCGCTGTAGATAATTACAGAAGTTTAAATCGTGTATTTTAATTTGATATCCTCTCAAAACCGTCATTTAGCGGAAAAGATATCGATGTTACGAGATTCTAATAGCGTAACGGTATACCGGAAGCATTACAACGACTATGCTTGTTAATAGAGAGCAGAAATTGACTCAATAAAGAGATATTTGCTATTTAAATGTACGGGTGCGATCATACCAGAAATAATGCACCGGATCCCATCAGAACTCCGCAGTTAAGCGTGCTTGGGCGAGAGTAGTACTAGTATGGGTGACCTCCTGGGAAGGCCCCGTGTTGCAACCCATTTACTTTTTTTTTATCGCTGCAGTTATTTGCAGAAGTTAAAATCATGTATTATAATTTATTATCCTCTGAAAACCGTCATGTAGCGGAAAAGTTATCGATGTTTCGAGATTCTGATAGCGTGACGGTATACCGGAAGCGTTACAAAGACTGTGCCGGTCAATAGAGAGCAGAAATTGACTCAATAAAGAGATATTTGCAATTTAAATGTACGGGTGCGATCATACCAGCACTAATGCACCGGATCCCATCAGAACTCCGCGGTTAAGCGTGCTTGGGCGAGAGTAGTACTAGGATGGGTTACCTCCTGGGAAGGCCTCATGTTGCACCCCTTTTAGTTCTTCTTTCTTATCGCTGCAAATGGTTACAAAATTGAAAATTGTGTATTATAATTTGATATCCTCTAAAAACCGTCATGTAGCAGAAAAGTTATTGATGTTACAATATTCTAATAGCGTAACGGTATACCGGTAGCATTAAAATGACTGTGCTGGTCAATAGTGAGCATAAATTTTCTTAATAAAGAGATATTTGCAATATAAACATAAGGGTGCGATCATACCAGCACTAATGCACCGGATCCCATCAGAACTCCGCAGTTAAGCATGCTTGGGCGAGAGTAATACTAGGATGGGTGACCTTCTGGGAAGACCACGTGTTGCACCCCTTTTACTTTTCTCTTATCGCTGTAGATAATTACAGAAGTTAAAATCGTGTATTATAATTTTATGACCTCTAAAAACTGTCATGTTGCGGAAAAATTATCGATGTTAAAAGATTCTGATAGCGAACAGTAAACCAGAAGAATTACTACGACTTTGTTGGTCAATAGAGAGAAGAATATGACTCAATACAGAGATATTTTCAATATAAATGTACGGGTGCAATCATATCAGCACTAATGCACCGGATCCCATCGAAACTCCGTAGTTAAGCTTGCTTGGGTGAGAGTAGTACTAGGATGGGTGACCTCCTAGGAAGGCCTCGTGTTGCACCCATTTTACTCTTTTTTTTATCGCTGTAGATAATTACAGAAGTTTAAATCGTGTATTTTAATTTGATATCCTCTCAAAACCGTCATTTAGCGTAAAAGATATCGATGTTACGAGATTCTAATAGCGTAACGGTATACCGGAAGCATTACAACGACTGTGCTGGTTAATAGAGAGAAGAAATTGACTCAATAAAGAGATATTTGGTATTTAAATGTACGGGTGCGATCATACCAGAACTAATGCACCGGATCCCATCAGAATTCCGCAGTTAAGCGTGCTTGGGCGAGAGTAGTACTAGGATGGGTGACCTCCTGGGAAGGCCTCGTGTTGCACCCCTTTTACTTTTTTTTATCGCTGTAGATAATTACAGAAGTTTAAATCGTGTATTATAATTTGATATCCTCTCAAAACCGTCATTTAGCGGAAAAGTTATCGATGTTACGAGATTCTAATAGCGTAACGGTATACCGGAAGCTTTACAATGACTATGCCGGTCAATAGAGAGCAGAAATTTACTCAATAAAGAGATATTTGCTATTTAAATGTATGGGTGCGATCATACCAGAAATAATGCACCGGATCCCATCAGAACTCCGCAGTTAAGCGTGCTTGGGCGAGAGTAGTACTAGGATGGGTGACCTCCTGGGAAGGCCCCGTGTTGCAACCCATTTACTTTTTTTTATCGCTGCAGTTATTTGCAGAAGTTAAAATCATGTATTATAATTTATTATCCTCTGAAAACCGTCATGTAGCGGAAAAGTTATCGATGTTTCGAGATTCTGATAGTGTGACAGTATACCGGAAGCATTACAACGACTGTGCCGGTCAATAGAGAGCAGAAATTGACTCAATAAAGAGATATTTGCAATTTAAATGTACGGGTGCGATCATACCAGCACTAATGCACCGGATCCCATCAGAACTCCGCGGTTAAGCGTGCTTGGGCGAGAGTAGTACTAGGACGGGTTACCTCCTGGGAAGGCCTCATGTTGCACCCCTTTTAGTTCTTCTTTCTTATCGCTCCAAATGGTTACAAAATTGAAAATTGTGTATTATAATTTGATATCCTCTAAAAACCGTCATGTAGCAGAAAAGTTATTGATGTTACAATATTCTAATAGCGTAACGGTATACCGGTAGCATTAAAATGACTGTGCTGGTCAATAGTGAGCATAAATTTTCTTAATAAAGAGATATTTGCAATATAAACATAAGGGTGCGATCATACCAGCACTAATGCACCAGATCCCATCAGAACTCCGCAGTTAAGCATGCTTGGGCGAGAGTAATACTAGGATGGGTGACCTTCTGGGAAGACCACGTGTTGCACCCCTTTTACTTTTTTCTTATCGCTGTAGATAATTACAGAAGTTAAAATCGTGTATTATAATTTTATGACCTCTAAAAACTGTCATGTTGCGGAAATGTTATCGATGTTAAAAGATTCTGATAGCGAACGGTAAACCAGAAGAATTACTACGACTTTGTTGGTCAATAGAGAGAAGAATATGACTCAATACTGAGATATTTTCAATATAAATGTACGGGTGCAATCATATCAGCACTAATGCACCGGATCCCATCGGAACTCCGTAGTTAAGGTTGCTTGGGTGAGAGTAGTACTAGGATGGGTGACCTCCTAGGAAGGCCTAGTGTTGCACCCATTTTACTCTTTTTTTTATCGCTGTAGATAATTACAAAAGTTTAAATCGTGTATTTTAATTTGATATCCTCTCAAAACCGTCATTTAGCGGAAAAGATATCGATGTTACGAGATTCTAATAGCGTAACGGTATACCGGAAGCATTACAACGACTGTGCTGGTTAATAGAGAGCAGAAATTGACTCAATAAAGAGATATTTGGTATTTTAATGTACGGGTGCGATCATACAAGAACTAATGCACCGGATCCCATCAGAACTCCGCAGTTAAGCGTGCTTGGGCGAGAGTAGTACTAGGATGGGTGACCTCCTGGGAAGGCCTCGTGTTGCACCCCTTTTACTTTTTTTTGTCGCTGCAGTTATTTGCAGAAGTTAAAATCGTGTATTTTAATTTAATATCCTCTGAAAACCGTCATGTAGCGGAAAAGTTATCGATGTTTCGAGATTCTGATAGCGTGACAGTATACCGGAAGCTTTATAATGACTGTGACGGTCAATAGAGAGCCGAAATTGACTCAATAAAGAGATATTTGCTATTTAAATGTACGGGTGCGATCATACCAGCACTAATGCACCGGATCCCATCAGAACTCCGCAGTTAAACGTGCTTGGGCAAGAGTAGTACTAGGATGGGTGACCTCCTAGGAAGGCCTCGTGTTGCACCCCTTTTACTTTTTTTTTTATCGCTGCAGTTATTTGCAGAAGTTAAAATCGTGTATTTTAATTTAATATCCTCTGAAAACCGTCATGTAGCGGAAAAGTTATCGATGTTTCGAGATTCTGATAGCGTGACGGTATACCGGAAGCTTTATAATGACTGTGACGGTCAATAGAGAGCCGAAATTGACTCAATAAAGAGATATTTGCTATTTAAATGTACGGGTGCGATCATACCAGCACTAATGCACCGGATCCCATCAGAACTCCGCAGTTAAACGTGCTTGGGCAAGAGTAGTACTAGGATGGGTGACCTCCTAGGAAGGCCTCGTGTTGCACCCCTTTTACTTTTTTTTTTATCGCTGCAGTTATTTGCAGAAGTTAAAATCGTGTATTATAATTTATTATCCTCTGAAAACCGTCATGTAGCGGAAAAGTTATCGATGTTTCGAGATTCTGATAGCGTGACGGTATACCGGAAGCATTACAACGACTGTGCCGGTCAATAGAGAGCGGAAATTGACTCAATAAAGAGATATTTGCAATTTAAATGTACGGGTGCGATCATACCAGCACTAATGTACCGGATCCCATCAGAACTCCGCGGTTAAGCGTGCTTGGGCGAGAGTAGTACTAGGATGTGGGTTAACTCTTGGGACGGCCTCATGTTGCACCCCTTTTAGTTCTTCTTTCTTATCGCTGCAGATGGTTACAAAATTGAAAATTGTGTATTATAATTTGATATCCTCTAAAAACCGTCATGTAGCAGAAAAGTTATTGATGTTACAATATTCTAATAGCGAAACGGTATACCGGTAGCATTAAAATGACTGTGCTGGTCAATAGTGAGCATAAATTTTCTTAATAAAGAGATATTTGCAATATAAACATAAGGGTGCGATCATACCAGCACTAATGCACCGGATCCCATCAGAACTCCGCAGTTAAGCATGCTTGGGCGAGAGTAATACTAGGATGGGTGACCTTCTGGGAAGACCACGTGTTGCACCCCTTTTACTTTTTTCTTATCGCTGTAGATAATTACAGAAGTTAAAATCGTGTATTATAATTTTATGACCTCTAAAAACTGTCATGTTGCGGAAAAGTTATCGATGTTAAAAGATTCTGATAGCGAACGGTAAACCAGAAGAATTACTACGACTTTGTTGGTCAATAGAGAGAAGAATATGACTCAATACAGAGATATTTTCAATATAAATGTACGGGTGCAATCATATCAGCACTAATGCACCGGATCCCATCGGAACTCCGTAGTTAAGCTTGCTTGGGTGAGAGTAGTACTAGGATGGGTGACCTCCTAGGAAGGCCTCGTGTTGCACCCATTTTACTCTTTTTTTATCGCTGTAGATAATTACAAAAGTTTAAATCGTGTATTTTAATTTGATATCCTCTCAAAACCGTCATTTAGCGGAAAAGATATCGATGTAACGAGATTCTAATAGCGTAACGGTATACCGGAAGCATTACAACGACTGTGCTGGTTAATAGAGAGCAGAAATTGACTCAATAAAGAGATATTTGGTATTTTAATGTACGGGAGCGATCATACCAGAACTAATGCACCGGATCCCATCAGAACTCCGCAGTTAAGCGTGCTTGGGCGAGAGTAGTACTAGGATGGGTGACCTCCTGGGAAGGCCTCGTGTTGCACCCCTTTTACTTTTTTTTATCGCTGCAGTTATTTGCAGAAGTTAAAATCGTGTATTTTTATTTAATATCCTCTGAAAACCGTCATGTAGCGGAAAAGTTATCGATGTTTCGAGATTCTGATAGCGTGACGGTATATCGGAAGCTTTATAATGACTGTGACGGTCAATAGATAGCAGAAATTGACTCAATAAAGAGATATTTGCTATTTAAATGTACGGGTGCGATCATACCAGCACTAATGCACCGGATCCCATCAGAACTCCGCAGTTAAGCGTGCTTGGGCAAGAGTACTACTAGGATGGGTGACCTCCTGGGAAGGCCTCGTGTTGCAACCCTTTTACTTTTTTATTTATCGCTGCAGTTATTTGCAGAAGTTAAAATCGTGTATTATAATTTATTATCCTCTGAAAACCGTCATGTAGCGGAAAAGTTATCGATGTTTCGAGATTCTGATAGCGTGACGGTATACCGGAAGCATTACAACGACTGTGCCGGTCAATAGAGAGCGGAAATTGACTCAATAAAGAGATATTTGCAATTTAAATGTACGGGTGCGATCATACCAGCACTAATGTACCGGATCCCATCAGAACTCCGCGGTTAAGCGTGCTTGGGCGAGAGTAGTACTAGGATGTGGGTTAACTCTTGGGACGGCCTCATGTTGCACCCCTTTTAGTTCTTCTTTCTTATCGCTGCAGATGGTTACAAAATTGAAAATTGTGTATTATAATTTGATATCCTCTAAAAACCGTCATGTAGCAGAAAAGTTATTGATGTTACAATATTCTAATAGCGTAACGGTATACCGGTAGCATTAAAATGACTGTGCTGGTCAATAGTGAGCATAAACTGTCTTAATAAAGAGATATTTGCAATATAAACATAAGGGTGCGATCATACCAGCACTAATGCACCGGATCCCATCAGAACTCCGCAGTTAAGCATGCTTGGGCGAGAGTAGTACTCGGATGGGTGACCTTCTGGGAAGACCTCGTGTTGCACCTCTTTTACTTTTTTCTTATGGCTGTAGATAATTACATAAGTTAAAATCGTGTATTATAATTTTATGACCTCTAAAAACTGTCTTGTTGCGGAAAAGTTATCGATGTTACAAGATTCTGATAGCGAAACGGTAAACCGGAAGCATTACAACGACTTTGTTGGTCAATAGAGAGCAGAATATGACTCAATACAGAGATATTTTCAATATAAACGTAAGGGTGCAATCATACCAGCACTAATGCACCGGATCCCATCAGAACTCCGTAGTTAAGCTTGCTTGGGTGAGAGTAGTACTAGGATGGGTGGCCTCCTAGGAAGGCCTCGTGTTGCACCCATTTTACTTTTTTTTTATCGCTGTAGATAATTACAGAAGTTTAAATCGTGTATTATAATTTGATATCCTCTCAAAACCGTCATTTAGCGGAAAAGATATCGATGTTACAAGATTCTAATATATAGCGTAACGGTATACCGGAAGCATTACAACGACTGTGCAGGTTAATAGAGAGCAGAAATTGACTCAATAAAGAGATATTTGCTATTTAAATGTACGGGTGCGATCATACCAGAACTAATGCACCGGATCCCATCAGAACTCCGCAGTTAAGCGTGCTTGGGCGAGAGAAGTACTAGGATGGGTGACCTCCTGGGAAGGCCTCGTGTTGCAACCCATTTACTTTTTTTTATCGCTGCGGTTATTTGCAGAAGTTTAAATCGTGTATTATAATTTATTATCCTTTGAAAACCGTCATGTAGCGGAAAATTTATCGATGTTTCGAGATTCTGATAGTGTGACGGTATACCGGAAGCATTACAACGACTGTGCTAGTTAATAGAGAGCAGAAATTGACTCAATAAAGAGATATTTGCTATTTAAATGTACGGGTGCAATCATACCAGAACTAATGCACCGGATCCCATCAGAACTCCGCAGTTAAGCGTGCTTGGGCGAGAGTAGTACTAGGATGGGTGACCTCCTGGGAAGGCCTCGTGTTGCAACCCTTTTACTTTTTTATTTATCGCTGCAGTTGTTTGCAGAAGTTAAAATCGTGTATTATAATTTATTATCCTCTGAAAACCGTCATGTAGCGGAAAAGTTATCGATGTTTCGAGATTCTGATAGCGAGACGGTATACCGGAAGCATTACAACGACTGTGCCAGTCAATAGAGAGCGGAAATTGACTCAATAAAGAGATATTTGCAATTTAAATGTACGGGTGCGATCATACCAGCACTAATGTACCGGATCCCATCAGAACTCCGCGGTTAAGCGTGCTTGGGCGAGAGTAGTACTAGGATGTGGGTTAACTCTTGGGACGGCCTCATGTTGCACCCCTTTTAGTTCTTCTTTCTTATCGTTGCAGATGGCTACAAAATTGAAAATTGTGTATTATAATTTGATATCCTCTAAAAACCGTCATGTAGCAGAAAAGTTATTGATGTTACAATATTCTAATAGCGTAACGGTATACCGGTAGCATTAAAATGACTGTGCTGGTCAATAGTGAGCATAAACTGTCTTAATAAAGAGATATTTGCAATATAAACATAAGGGTGCGATCATACCAGCACTAATGCACCTGATCCCATCAGAACTCCGCAGTTAAGCATGCTTGGGCGAGAGTAGTACTCGGATGGGTGACCTTCTGGGAAGACCTCGTGTTGCACCCCTTTTACTTTTTTCTTATGGCTGTAGATAATTACATAATTTAAAATCGTGTATTATAATTTTATGACCTCTAAAAACTGTCTTGTTGCGGAAAAGTTATCGATGTTACAAGATTCTGATAGCGAAACGGTAAACCGGAAGCATTACAACGACTTTGTTGGTCAATAGAGAGCAGAATATGACTCAATACAGAGATATTTTCAATATAAACGTAAGGGTGCAATCATACCAGCACTAATGCACCGGATCCCATCAGAACTCCGTAGTTAAGCTTGCTTGGGTGAGAGTAGTACTAGGATGGGTGGCCTCCTAGGAAGGCCTCGTGTTGCACCCATTTTACTTTTTTTTTATCGCTGTAGATAATTACAGAAGTTTAAATCGTGTATTATAATTTGATATCCTCTCAAAACCGTCATTTAGCGGAAAAGATATCGATGTTACGAGATTCTAATATATAGCGTAACGGTATACCGGAAGCATTACAACGACTGTGCAGGTTAATAGAGAGCAGAAATTGACTCAATAAAGAGATATTTGCTATTTAAATGTACGGGTGCGATCATACCAGAACTAATGCACCGGATCCCATCAGAACTCCGCAGTTAAGCGTGCTTGGGCGAGAGAAGTACTAGGATGGGTGACCTCCTGGGAAGGCCTCGTGTTGCAACCCATTTACTTTTTTTTATCGCTGCAGTTATTTGCAGAAGTTTAAATCGTGTATTATAATTTATTATCCTTTGAAAACCGTCATGTAGCGGAAAATTTATCGATGTTTCGAGATTCTGATAGTGTGACGGTATACCGGAAGCATTACAACGACTGTGCTGGTTAATAGAGAGCAGAAATTGACTCAATAAAGAGATATTTGCTATTTAAATGTACGGGTGCAATCATACCAGAACTAATGCACCGGATCCCATCAGAACTCCGCAGTTAAGCGTGCTTGGGCGAGAGTAGTACTAGGATGGGTGACCTCCTGGGAAGGCCTCGTGTTGCAACCCTTTTACTTTTTTATTTATCGCTGCAGTTATTTGCAGAAGTTAAAATCGTGTATTATAATTTATTATCCTCTGAAAACCGTCATGTAGCGGAAAAGTTATCGATGTTTCGAGATTCTGATAGCGAGACGGTATACCGGAAGCATTACAACGACTGTGCCAGTCAATAGAGAGCAGAAATTGACTCAATAAAGAGATATTTGCAATTTAAATATACGGGTGCGATCATACCAGCACTAATGTACCGGATCCCATCAGAACTCCGCGGTTAAGCGTGCTTGGGCGAGAGTAGTACTAGGATGTGGGTTAACTCTTGGGACGGCCTCATGTTGCACCCCTTTTAGTTCTTCTTTCTTATCGCTGCAGATGGTTACAAAATTGAAAATTGTGTATTATAATTTGATATCCTCTAAAAACCGTCATGTAGCAGAAAAGTTATTGATGTTACAATATTCTAATAGCGTAACGGTATACCGGTAGCATTAAAATGACTGTGCTGGTCAATAGTGAGCATAAACTGTCTTAATAAAGAGATATTTGCAATATAAACATAAGGGTGCGATCATACCAGCACTAATGCACCGGATCCCATCAGAACTCCGCAGTTAAGCATGCTTGGGCGAGAGTAGTACTCGGATGGGTGACCTTCTGGGAAGACCTCGTGTTGCACCCCTTTTACTTTTTTCTTATGGCTGTAGATAATTACATAAGTTAAAATCGTGTATTATAATTTTATGACCTCTAAAAACTGTCTTGTTGCGGAAAAGTTATCGATGTTACAAGATTCTGATAGCGAAACGGTAAACCGGAAGCATTTCAACGACTTTGTTGGTCAATAGAGAGCAGAATATGACTCAATACAGAGATATTTTCAATATAAACGTAAGGGTGCAATCATACCAGCACTAATGCACCGGATCCCATCAGAACTCCGTAGTTAAGCTTGCTTGGGTGAGAGTAGTACTAGGATGGGTGGCCTCCTAGGAAGGCCTCGTGTTGCACCCATTTTACTTTTTTTTTATCGCTGTAGATAATTACACAAGTTTAAATCGTGTATTATAATTTGATATCCTCTCAAAACCGTCATTTAGCGGAAAAGATATCGATGTTACGAGATTCTAATATATAGCGTAACGGTATACCGGAAGCATTACAACGACTGTGCAGGTTAATAGAGAGCAGAAATTGACTCAATAAAGAGATATTTGCTATTTAAATGTACGGGTGCGATCATACCAGAACTAATGCACCGGATCCCATCAGAACTCCGCAGTTAAGCGTGCTTGGGCGAGAGAAGTACTAGGATGGGTGACCTCCTGGGAAGGCCTCGTGTTGCAACCCATTTACTTTTTTTTATCGCTGCAGTTATTTGCAGAAGTTTAAATCGTGTATTATAATTTATTATCCTTTGAAAACTGTCATGTAGCGGAAAATTTATCGATGTTTCGAGATTCTGATAGTGTGACGGTATACCGGAAGCATTACAACGACTGTGCTGGTTAATAGAGAGCAGAAATTGACTCAATAAAGAGATATTTGCTATTTAAATGTACGGGTGCGATCATACCAGCACTAATGTACCGGATCCCATCAGAACTCCGCGGTTAAGCGTGCTTGGGCGAGAGTAGTACTAGGATGTGGGTTAACTCTTGGGACGGCCTCATGTTGCACCCCTTTTAGTTCTTCTTTCTTATCGCTGCAGATGGTTACAAAATTGAAAATTGTGTATTATAATTTGATATCCTCTGAAAACCGTCATGTAGCAGAAAAGTTATTGATGTTACAATATTCTAATAGCGTAACGGTATACCGGTAGCATTAAAATGACTGTGCTGGTCAATAGTGAGCATAAACTGTCTTAATAAAGAGATATTTGCAATATAAACATAAGGGTGCGATCATACCAGCACTAATGCACCGGATCCCATCAGAACTCCGCAGTTAAGCATGCTTGGGCGAGAGTAGTACTCGGATGGGTGACCTTCTGGGAAGACCTCGTGTTGCACCTCTTTTACTTTTTTCTTATGGCTGTAGATAATTACATAAGTTAAAATCGTGTATTATAATTTTATGACCTCTAAAAACTGTCTTGTTGCGGAAAAGTTATCGATGTTACAAGATTCTGATAGCGAAACGGTAAACCGGAAGCATTACAACGACTTTGTTGGTCAATAGAGAGCAGAATATGACTCAATACAGAGATATTTTCAATATAAACGTAAGGGTGCAATCATACCAGCACTAATGCACCGGATCCCATCAGAACTCCGTAGTTAAGCTTGCTTGGGTGAGAGTAGTACTAGGATGGGTGACCTCCTGGGAAGGCCTCGTGTTGCACCCCTTTTACTTTTTTTTATCGCTGCAGTTATTTGCAGAAGTTAAAATCGTGTATTTTTATTTAATATCCTCTGAAAACCGTCATGTAGCGGAAAAGTTATCGATGTTTCGAGATTCTGATAGCGTGACGGTATATCGGAAGCTTTATAATGACTGTGACGGTCAATAGATAGCAGAAATTGACTCAATAAAGAGATATTTGCTATTTAAATGTACGGGTGCGATCATACCAGCACTAATGCACCGGATCCCATCAGAACTCCGCAGTTAAGCGTGCTTGGGCAAGAGTACTACTAGGATGGGTGACCTCCTGGGAAGGCCTCGTGTTGCAACCCTTTTACTTTTTTATTTATCGCTGCAGTTATTTGCAGAAGTTAAAATCGTGTATTATAATTTATTATCCTCTGAAAACCGTCATGTAGCGGAAAAGTTATCGATGTTTCGAGATTCTGATAGCGTGACGGTATACCGGAAGCATTACAACGACTGTGCCGGTCAATAGAGAGCGGAAATTGACTCAATAAAGAGATATTTGCAATTTAAATGTACGGGTGCGATCATACCAGCACTAATGTACCGGATCCCATCAGAACTCCGCGGTTAAGCGTGCTTGGGCGAGAGTAGTACTAGGATGTGGGTTAACTCTTGGGACGGCCTCATGTTGCACCCCTTTTAGTTCTTCTTTCTTATCGCTGCAGATGGTTACAAAATTGAAAATTGTGTATTATAATTTGATATCCTCTAAAAACCGTCATGTAGCAGAAAAGTTATTGATGTTACAATATTCTAATAGCGTAACGGTATACCGGTAGCATTAAAATGACTGTGCTGGTCAATAGTGAGCATAAACTGTCTTAATAAAGAGATATTTGCAATATAAACATAAGGGTGCGATCATACCAGCACTAATGCACCGGATCCCATCAGAACTCCGCAGTTAAGCATGCTTGGGCGAGAGTAGTACTCGGATGGGTGACCTTCTGGGAAGACCTCGTGTTGCACCTCTTTTACTTTTTTCTTATGGCTGTAGATAATTACATAAGTTAAAATCGTGTATTATAATTTTATGACCTCTAAAAACTGTCTTGTTGCGGAAAAGTTATCGATGTTACAAGATTCTGATAGCGAAACGGTAAACCGGAAGCATTACAACGACTTTGTTGGTCAATAGAGAGCAGAATATGACTCAATACAGAGATATTTTCAATATAAACGTAAGGGTGCAATCATACCAGCACTAATGCACCGGATCCCATCAGAACTCCGTAGTTAAGCTTGCTTGGGTGAGAGTAGTACTAGGATGGGTGGCCTCCTAGGAAGGCCTCGTGTTGCACCCATTTTACTTTTTTTTTATCGCTGTAGATAATTACAGAAGTTTAAATCGTGTATTATAATTTGATATCCTCTCAAAACCGTCATTTAGCGGAAAAGATATCGATGTTACAAGATTCTAATATATAGCGTAACGGTATACCGGAAGCATTACAACGACTGTGCAGGTTAATAGAGAGCAGAAATTGACTCAATAAAGAGATATTTGCTATTTAAATGTACGGGTGCGATCATACCAGAACTAATGCACCGGATCCCATCAGAACTCCGCAGTTAAGCGTGCTTGGGCGAGAGAAGTACTAGGATGGGTGACCTCCTGGGAAGGCCTCGTGTTGCAACCCATTTACTTTTTTTTATCGCTGCGGTTATTTGCAGAAGTTTAAATCGTGTATTATAATTTATTATCCTTTGAAAACCGTCATGTAGCGGAAAATTTATCGATGTTTCGAGATTCTGATAGTGTGACGGTATACCGGAAGCATTACAACGACTGTGCTAGTTAATAGAGAGCAGAAATTGACTCAATAAAGAGATATTTGCTATTTAAATGTACGGGTGCAATCATACCAGAACTAATGCACCGGATCCCATCAGAACTCCGCAGTTAAGCGTGCTTGGGCGAGAGTAGTACTAGGATGGGTGACCTCCTGGGAAGGCCTCGTGTTGCAACCCTTTTACTTTTTTATTTATCGCTGCAGTTGTTTGCAGAAGTTAAAATCGTGTATTATAATTTATTATCCTCTGAAAACCGTCATGTAGCGGAAAAGTTATCGATGTTTCGAGATTCTGATAGCGAGACGGTATACCGGAAGCATTACAACGACTGTGCCAGTCAATAGAGAGCGGAAATTGACTCAATAAAGAGATATTTGCAATTTAAATGTACGGGTGCGATCATACCAGCACTAATGTACCGGATCCCATCAGAACTCCGCGGTTAAGCGTGCTTGGGCGAGAGTAGTACTAGGATGTGGGTTAACTCTTGGGACGGCCTCATGTTGCACCCCTTTTAGTTCTTCTTTCTTATCGTTGCAGATGGCTACAAAATTGAAAATTGTGTATTATAATTTGATATCCTCTAAAAACCGTCATGTAGCAGAAAAGTTATTGATGTTACAATATTCTAATAGCGTAACGGTATACCGGTAGCATTAAAATGACTGTGCTGGTCAATAGTGAGCATAAACTGTCTTAATAAAGAGATATTTGCAATATAAACATAAGGGTGCGATCATACCAGCACTAATGCACCTGATCCCATCAGAACTCCGCAGTTAAGCATGCTTGGGCGAGAGTAGTACTCGGATGGGTGACCTTCTGGGAAGACCTCGTGTTGCACCCCTTTTACTTTTTTCTTATGGCTGTAGATAATTACATAATTTAAAATCGTGTATTATAATTTTATGACCTCTAAAAACTGTCTTGTTGCGGAAAAGTTATCGATGTTACAAGATTCTGATAGCGAAACGGTAAACCGGAAGCATTACAACGACTTTGTTGGTCAATAGAGAGCAGAATATGACTCAATACAGAGATATTTTCAATATAAACGTAAGGGTGCAATCATACCAGCACTAATGCACCGGATCCCATCAGAACTCCGTAGTTAAGCTTGCTTGGGTGAGAGTAGTACTAGGATGGGTGGCCTCCTAGGAAGGCCTCGTGTTGCACCCATTTTACTTTTTTTTTATCGCTGTAGATAATTACAGAAGTTTAAATCGTGTATTATAATTTGATATCCTCTCAAAACCGTCATTTAGCGGAAAAGATATCGATGTTACGAGATTCTAATATATAGCGTAACGGTATACCGGAAGCATTACAACGACTGTGCAGGTTAATAGAGAGCAGAAATTGACTCAATAAAGAGATATTTGCTATTTAAATGTACGGGTGCGATCATACCAGAACTAATGCACCGGATCCCATCAGAACTCCGCAGTTAAGCGTGCTTGGGCGAGAGAAGTACTAGGATGGGTGACCTCCTGGGAAGGCCTCGTGTTGCAACCCATTTACTTTTTTTTATCGCTGCAGTTATTTGCAGAAGTTTAAATCGTGTATTATAATTTATTATCCTTTGAAAACCGTCATGTAGCGGAAAATTTATCGATGTTTCGAGATTCTGATAGTGTGACGGTATACCGGAAGCATTACAACGACTGTGCTGGTTAATAGAGAGCAGAAATTGACTCAATAAAGAGATATTTGCTATTTAAATGTACGGGTGCAATCATACCAGAACTAATGCACCGGATCCCATCAGAACTCCGCAGTTAAGCGTGCTTGGGCGAGAGTAGTACTAGGATGGGTGACCTCCTGGGAAGGCCTCGTGTTGCAACCCTTTTACTTTTTTATTTATCGCTGCAGTTATTTGCAGAAGTTAAAATCGTGTATTATAATTTATTATCCTCTGAAAACCGTCATGTAGCGGAAAAGTTATCGATGTTTCGAGATTCTGATAGCGAGACGGTATACCGGAAGCATTACAACGACTGTGCCAGTCAATAGAGAGCAGAAATTGACTCAATAAAGAGATATTTGCAATTTAAATATACGGGTGCGATCATACCAGCACTAATGTACCGGATCCCATCAGAACTCCGCGGTTAAGCGTGCTTGGGCGAGAGTAGTACTAGGATGTGGGTTAACTCTTGGGACGGCCTCATGTTGCACCCCTTTTAGTTCTTCTTTCTTATCGCTGCAGATGGTTACAAAATTGAAAATTGTGTATTATAATTTGATATCCTCTAAAAACCGTCATGTAGCAGAAAAGTTATTGATGTTACAATATTCTAATAGCGTAACGGTATACCGGTAGCATTAAAATGACTGTGCTGGTCAATAGTGAGCATAAACTGTCTTAATAAAGAGATATTTGCAATATAAACATAAGGGTGCGATCATACCAGCACTAATGCACCGGATCCCATCAGAACTCCGCAGTTAAGCATGCTTGGGCGAGAGTAGTACTCGGATGGGTGACCTTCTGGGAAGACCTCGTGTTGCACCCCTTTTACTTTTTTCTTATGGCTGTAGATAATTACATAAGTTAAAATCGTGTATTATAATTTTATGACCTCTAAAAACTGTCTTGTTGCGGAAAAGTTATCGATGTTACAAGATTCTGATAGCGAAACGGTAAACCGGAAGCATTTCAACGACTTTGTTGGTCAATAGAGAGCAGAATATGACTCAATACAGAGATATTTTCAATATAAACGTAAGGGTGCAATCATACCAGCACTAATGCACCGGATCCCATCAGAACTCCGTAGTTAAGCTTGCTTGGGTGAGAGTAGTACTAGGATGGGTGGCCTCCTAGGAAGGCCTCGTGTTGCACCCATTTTACTTTTTTTTTATCGCTGTAGATAATTACACAAGTTTAAATCGTGTATTATAATTTGATATCCTCTCAAAACCGTCATTTAGCGGAAAAGATATCGATGTTACGAGATTCTAATATATAGCGTAACGGTATACCGGAAGCATTACAACGACTGTGCAGGTTAATAGAGAGCAGAAATTGACTCAATAAAGAGATATTTGCTATTTAAATGTACGGGTGCGATCATACCAGAACTAATGCACCGGATCCCATCAGAACTCCGCAGTTAAGCGTGCTTGGGCGAGAGAAGTACTAGGATGGGTGACCTCCTGGGAAGGCCTCGTGTTGCAACCCATTTACTTTTTTTTATCGCTGCAGTTATTTGCAGAAGTTTAAATCGTGTATTATAATTTATTATCCTTTGAAAACTGTCATGTAGCGGAAAATTTATCGATGTTTCGAGATTCTGATAGTGTGACGGTATACCGGAAGCATTACAACGACTGTGCTGGTTAATAGAGAGCAGAAATTGACTCAATAAAGAGATATTTGCTATTTAAATGTACGGGTGCGATCATACCAGCACTAATGTACCGGATCCCATCAGAACTCCGCGGTTAAGCGTGCTTGGGCGAGAGTAGTACTAGGATGTGGGTTAACTCTTGGGACGGCCTCATGTTGCACCCCTTTTAGTTCTTCTTTCTTATCGCTGCAGATGGTTACAAAATTGAAAATTGTGTATTATAATTTGATATCCTCTGAAAACCGTCATGTAGCAGAAAAGTTATTGATGTTACAATATTCTAATAGCGTAACGGTATACCGGTAGCATTAAAATGACTGTGCTGGTCAATAGTGAGCATAAACTGTCTTAATAAAGAGATATTTGCAATATAAACATAAGGGTGCGATCATACCAGCACTAATGCACCGGATCCCATCAGAACTCCGCAGTTAAGCATGCTTGGGCGAGAGTAGTACTCGGATGGGTGACCTTCTGGGAAGACCTCGTGTTGCACCTCTTTTACTTTTTTCTTATGGCTGTAGATAATTACATAAGTTAAAATCGTGTATTATAATTTTATGACCTCTAAAAACTGTCTTGTTGCGGAAAAGTTATCGATGTTACAAGATTCTGATAGCGAAACGGTAAACCGGAAGCATTACAACGACTTTGTTGGTCAATAGAGAGCAGAATATGACTCAATACAGAGATATTTTCAATATAAACGTAAGGGTGCAATCATACCAGCACTAATGCACCGGATCCCATCAGAACTCCGTAGTTAAGCTTGCTTGGGTGAGAGTAGTACTAGGATGGGTGGCCTCCTAGGAAGGCCTCGTGTTGCACCCATTTTACTTTTTTTTTATCGCTGTAGATAATTACACAAGTTTAAATCGTGTATTATAATTTGATATCCTCTCAAAACCGTCATTTAGCGGAAAAGATATCGATGTTACGAGATTCTAATATATAGCGTAACGGTATACCGGAAGCATTACAACGACTGTGCAGGTTAATAGAGAGCAGAAATTGACTCAATAAAGAGATATTTGCTATTTAAATGTACGGGTGCGATCATACCAGAACTAATGCACCGGATCCCATCAGAACTCCGCAGTTAAGCGTGCTTGGGCGAGAGAAGTACTAGGATGGGTGACCTCCTGGGAAGGCCTCGTGTTGCAACCCATTTACTTTTTTTTATCGCTGCAGTTATTTGCAGAAGTTTAAATCGTGTATTATAATTTATTATCCTTTGAAAACCGTCATGTAGCGGAAAATTTATCGATGTTTCGAGATTCTGATAGCGTGACGGTATACCGGAAGCATTACAACGACTGTGCCGGTCAATAGAGTGCAGAAATTGACTCAATAAAGAGATATTTGCTATTTAAATGTACGGGTGCGATCATACCAGCACTAATGTACCGGATCCCATCAGAACTCCGCGGTTAAGCGTGCTTGGGCGAGAGTAGTACTAGGATGTGGGTTAACTCTTGGGACGGCCTCATGTTGCACCCCTTTTAGTTCTTCTTTCTTATCGCTGCAGATAGTTACAAAATTGAAAATTGTGTATTATAATTTGATATCCTCTAAAAACCGTCATGTAGCAGAAAAGTTATTGATGTTACAATATTCTAATAGCGTAACGGTATACCGGTAGCATTAAAATGACTGTGCTGGTCAATAGTGAGCATAAACTGTCTTAATAAAGAGATATTTGCAATATAAACATAAGGGTGCGATCATACCAGCACTAATGCACCGGATCCCATCAGAACTCCGCAGTTAAGCATGCTTGGGCGAGAGTAGTACTCGGATGGGTGACCTTCTGGGAAGACCTCGTGTTGCACCTCTTTTACTTTTTTCTTATGGCTGTAGATAATTACATAAGTTAAAATCGTGTATTATAATTTTATGACCTCTAAAAACTGTCTTGTTGCGGAAAAGTTATCGATGTTACAAGATTCTGATAGCGAAACGGTAAACCGGAAGCATTACAACGACTTTGTTGGTCAATAGAGAGCAGAACATGACTCAATACAGAGATATTTTCAATATAAACGTAAGGGTGCAATCATACCAGCACTAATGCACCGGATCCCATCAGAACTCCGTAGTTAAGCTTGCTTGGGTGAGAGTAGTACTAGGATGGGTGGCCTCCTAGGAAGGCCTCGTGTTGCACCCATTTTACTTTTTTTTTATCGCTGTAGATAATTACAGAAGTTTAAATCGTGTATTATAATTTGATATCCTCTCAAAACCGTCATTTAGCGGAAAAGATATCGATGTTACGAGATTCTAATATATAGCGTAACGGTATACCGGAAGCATTACAACGACTGTGCAGGTTAATAGAGAGCAGAAATTGACTCAATAAAGAGATATTTGCTATTTAAATGTACGGGTGCGATCATACCAGAACTAATGCACCGGATCCCATCAGAACTCCGCAGTTAAGCGTGCTTGGGCGAGAGAAGTACTAGGATGGGTGACCTCCTGGGAAGGCCTCGTGTTGCAACCCATTTACTTTTTTTTATCGCTGCAGTTATTTGCAGAAGTTTAAATCGTGTATTATAATTTATTATCCTTTGAAAACCGTCATGTAGCGGAAAATTTATCGATGTTTCGAGATTCTGATAGTGTGACGGTATACCGGAAGCATTACAACGACTGTGCTGGTTAATAGAGAGCAGAAATTGACTCAATAAAGAGATATTTGCTATTTAAATGTACGGGTGCGATCATACCAGCACTAATGTACCGGATCCCATCAGAACTCCGCGGTTAAGCGTGCTTGGGCGAGAGTAGTACTAGGATGTGGGTTAACTCTTGGGACGGCCTCATGTTGCACCCCTTTTAGTTCTTCTTTCTTATCGCTGCAGATGGTTACAAAATTGAAAATTGTGTATTATAATTTGATATCCTCTAAAAACCGTAATGTAGCAGAAAAGTTATTGATGTTACAATATTCTAATAGCGTAACGGTATACCGGTAGCATTAAAATGACTGTGCTGGTCAATAGTGAGCATAAACTGTCTTAATAAAGAGATATTTGCAATATAAACATAAGGGTGCGATCATACCAGCACTAATGCACCGGATCCCATCAGAACTCCGCAGTTAAGCATGCTTGGGCGAGAGTAGTACTCGGATAGGTGACCTTCTGGGAAGACCTCATGTTGCACCCCTTTTACTTTTTTCTTATCGCTGTAGATAATTACTGAAGTTAAAATCGTGTATAATAATTTTATGACCTCTAAAAACTGTCATGTTGCGGAAAAGTTATCGATGTTACAAGATTCTGATAGCGAAACGGTAAACCGGAAGCATTACAACGACTTTGTTGGTCAATAGAGAGCAGAATATCACTCAATACAGAGATATTTTTAATATAAACGTACGGGTGCAATCATACCAGCACTAATGCACCGGATTCCATCAGAACTCCGTAGTTAAGCTTGCTTGGGTGAGAGTAGTACTAGGATGGGTGACCTCCTAGGAAGGCCTCGTGTTGCACCCATTGTACTTTTTTTTTATCGCTGTAGATAATTACAGAAGTTTAAATCGTGTATTATAATTTGATATCCTCTCAAAACCATCATTTAGCGGAAAAGATATCAATGTTACGAGATTGTAATAGCGTAACGGTATACCGGAAGCATTACAACGACTGTGCTGGTTAATAGAGAGCAGAAATTGACTCACTAAAGAGATATTTGCTGTTTAAATGTACGGGTGCGATCATACCAGAACTAATTCACCGGATCCCATCAGAACTCCGCAGTTAAGCGTGCTTGGGCGAGAGTAGTACTAGGATGGGTGACCTTCTGGGAAGGCCTCGTGTTGCAACCCATTTACTTTTTTTTTTATCGCTGCAGTTATTTGCAGAAATTAAAATCGTGTATTATAATTTATTATCCTCTGAAAACCGTCATGTAGCGGAAAAGTTATCGATGTTTCGAGATTCTGATAGCGTGACGGTATACCGGAAGCATTACAACGACTGTGCCGGTCAATAGAGAGCAGAAATTGACTCAATAAAGAGATATTTGCTATTTAAATGTACGGGTGCGATCATACCAGCACTAATGCACCGGATCCCATCAGAACTCCGCAGTTAAACGTGCTTGGGCGAGAGTAGTACTAGGATGGGTGACCTCCTGGGAAGGCCTCGTGTTGCACCCCTTTTACTTTTTTTTTATCGCTGCAGTTATTTGCAGAAGTTAAAATCGTGGATTATAATTTAATATCCTCTGAAAACCGTCATGTAGCGGAAAAGTTATCGATGTTTCGAGATTCTGATAGCGTGACGGTATACCGGAAGCTTTACAATGACTGTGCCGGTCAATAGAGAGCAGAAATTGACTCAATAAAGAGATATTTGCTATTTAAATGTACGGGTGCGATCATACCAGCACTAATGCACCGGATCCCATCAGAACTCCGCGGTTAAGCGTGCTTGGGCGAGAGTAGTACTAGGATGGTTTACCTCCTGGGAAGGCCTCATGTTGCACCCCTTTTAGTTCTTCTTTCTTATCGCTGCAGATGGTTACAAAATTGAAAATTGTGTATTATAACTTGATATCCTCTAAAAACCGTCATGTAGCAGAAAAGTTATTGATGTTACAATATTCTAATAGCGTAACGGTATACCGGTAGCATTAAAATGACCGTGCTGGTCAATAGTGAGCATAAATTGTCTTAATAAAGAGATATTTGCAATATAAACATAAGGGTGCGATCATACCAGCACTAATGCACCGTATCCCATCCGAACTCCGCAGTTAAGCATGCTTGGGCGAGAGTAGTACTCGGATGGGTGACCTTCTGGGAAGACCTCGTGTTCCACCCCTTTTACTTTTTTTTTTATCGCTGTATATAATTACAGAAGTTAAATTCGTGTATTATAATTTTATGACCTCTAAAAACTTTCATGTTGCGGAAAAGTTATCGATGTTACAAGATTCTGATAGCGTAACGGTAAACCGGAAGCATTACAACGACTTTGCTGGTCAATAGAGAGCAGAATATGACTCAATACAGAGATATTTTCAATATAAACGTACGGGTGCAATCATACCAGCACTAATGCACCGGATCCCATCAGAACTTCGTAGTTAAGCTTGCTTGGGTGAGAGTAGTACTAGGATGGGTGACCTCCTAGGAAGGCCTCGTGTTGCACCCATTTTACTTTTTTTTTATCGCTGTAGATAATTACAGAAGTTTAAATCGTGTATTATAATTTGATATCCTCTCAAAACCGTCATGTAGCGGAAAAGATATCGATGTTACGAGATTCTAATAGCGTAACGGTATACCGGAAGCAATACAACGACTGTGCTGGTTAATAGAGAGCAGAAATTGACTCAATAATGAGATACTTGCAATATAAACGTACAGGTGTGATCATACAAGCACTAATGCACCGGATCCCATCAGAACCCCGCAGTTAAGCGTGCTTGGGCGAGAGTAGTACTAGGAAGGGTGACCTCCTGGGAAGGCCTCGTGCTGCACCCCTTTTACTTTTTTTTTTTTATCGCTGCAGTTATTTGCAGAAGTTAAAATCGTGTATTATAATTTAATATCCTCTGAAAACCGTCATGTAGCGGAAAAGTTATCGATGTTTCGAGATTCTGATAGCGTGACGGTATACCGGAAGCTTTACAATGACTGTGCCGGTCAATAGAGAGGAGAAATTGACTCAATGAAGAGATATTTGCTATTTAAATGTACGGGTGCGATCATACCAGCACTAATGCACCGGATCCCATCAGAACTCCGCAGTTAAGCGTGCTTGGGCGAGTGTAGTACTAGGATGGGTGACCTCCTGGGAAGGCCTCGTGTTGCAACCCATTTACTTTTTTATTTATCGCTGCAGTTATTTGCAGAAGTTAAAATCGTGTATTATAATTTATTATCCTCTGAAAACCGTCATGTTGCGGAAAAGTTATCGATGTTTCGAGATTCTGATAGCGTGACGGTATACCGGAAGCATTACAACGACTGTGCCGGTCAATAGAGAGCAGAAATTGACTCAATAAAGAGATATTTGCTATTTAAATGTACGGGTGCGATCATACCAGCACTAATGCACCGGATCCCATCAGAACTCCGCAGTTAAACGTGCTTGGGCGAGAGTAGTACTAGGATGGGTGACCTCCTGGGAAGGCCTCGTGTTGCACCCCTTTTACTTTTTTTTTATCGCTGCAGTTATTTGCAGAAGTTAAAATCGTGTATTATAATTTAATATCCTCTGAAAACCGTCATGTAGCGGAAAAGTTATCGATGTTTCGAGATTCTGATAGCGTGACGGTATACCGGAAGCTTTACAATGACTGTGCCGGTCAATAGAGAGCAGAAATTGACTCAATAAAGAGATATTTGCTATTTAAATGTACGGGTGCGATCATACCAGCACTAATGCACCGGATCCCATCAGAACTCCGCGGTTAAGCGTGCTTGGGTGAGAGTAGTACTAGGATGGTTTACCTCCTGGGAAGGCCTCATGTTGCACCTCTTTTAGTTCTTCTTTCTTATCGCTGCAGATGGTTACAAAATTGAAAATTGTGTATTATAATTTGATATCCTCTAAAAACCGTCATGTAGCAGAAAAGTTATTGATGTTACAATATTCTAATAGCGTAACGGTATACCGGTAGCATTAAAATGACTGTGCTGGTCAATAGTGAGCATAAATTGTCTTAATAAAGAGATATTTGCAATATAAACATAAGGGTGCGATCATACCAGCACTAATGCACCGTATCCCATCAGAACTCCGCAGTTAAGCATGCTTGGGCGAGAGTAGTACTCGGATGGGTGACCTTCTGGGAAGACCTCGTGTTCCACCCCTTTTACTTTTTTTTTATCGCTGTATATTATTACAGAAGTTAAATTCGTGTATTATAATTTTATGACCTCTAAAAACTTTCATGTTGCGGAAAAGTTATCGATGTTACAAGATTCTGATAGCGTAACGGTAAACCGGAAGCATTACAATGACTTTGCTGGTCAATAGAGAGCAGAATATGACTCAATACAGAGATATTTTCAATATAAACGTACGGGTGCAATCATACCAGCACTAATGCACCGGATCCCATCAGAACTTCGTAGTTAAGCTTGCTTGGGTGAGAGTAGTACTAGGATGGGTGACCTCCTAGGAAGGCCTCGTGTTGCACCCATTTTACTTTTTTTTTATCGCTGTAGATAATTACAGAAGTTTAAATCGTGTATTATAATTTGATATCCTCTCAAAACCGTCATGTAGCGGAAAAGATATCGATGTTACGAGATTCTAATAGCGTAACGGTATACCGGAAGCATTACAACGACTGTGCTGGTTAATAGAGAGCAGAAATTGACTCAATAATGAGATACTTGCAATATAAACGTACAGGTGTGATCATACAAGCACTAATGCACCGGATCCCATCAGAACCCCGCAGTTAAGCGTGCTTGGGCGAGAGTAGTACTATGAAGGGTGACCTCCTGGGAAGGCCTCGTGCTGCACCCCTTTTACTTTTTTTTTTATAGCTGCAGTTATTTGCAGAAGTTAAAATCGTGTATTATAATTTAATATCCTCTGAAAACCGTCATGTAGCGGAAAAGTTATCGATGTTTCGAGATTCTGATAGCGTGACGGTATACCGGAAGCTTTACAATGACTGTGCCGGTCAATAGAGAGGAGAAATTGACTCAATAAAGAAATATTTGCTATTTAAATGTACGGGTGCGATCATACCAGCACTAATGCACCGGATCCCATCAGAACTCCGCAGTTAAGCGTGCTTGGGCGAGTGTAGTACTAGGATGGGTGACCTCCTGGGAAGGCCTCGTGTTGCAACCCTTTTAGTTCTTCTTTCTTATCGCTGCAGATGGTTACAAAATTGAAAATTGTGTATTATAATTTGATATCCTCTAAAAACCGTCATGTAGCAGAAAAGTTATTGATGTTACAATATTCTAATAGCATAACGGTATACCGGTAGCATTAAAATGACTGTGCTGGTCAATAGTGAGCATAAATTGTCTTAATAAAGAGATATTTGCAATATAAACATAAGGGTGCGATCATACCAGCACTAATGCACCGTATCCCATCAGAACTCCGCAGTTAAGCATGCTTGGGCGAGAGTAGTACTCGGATGGGTGACCTTCTGGGAAGACCTCGTGTTGCACCCCTTTTACTTTTTTCTTATCGCTGTATATAATTACAGAAGTTAAATTCGTGTATTATAATTTTATGACCTCTAAAAACTTTCATGTTGCGGAAAAGTTATCGATGTTACAAGATTCTGATAGCGTAACGGTAAACCGGAAGCATTACAACGACTTTGCTGGTCAATAGAGAGCAGAATATGACTCAATACAGAGATATTTTCAATATAAACGTACGGGTGCAATCATACCAGCACTAATGCACCGGATCCCATCAGAACTTCGTAGTTAAGCTTGCTTGGGTGAGAGTAGTACTAGGATGGGTGACCTCCTAGGAAGGCCTCGTGTTGCACCCATTTTACTTTTTTTTTTTATCGCTGTAGATAATTACAGAAGTTTAAATCGTGTATTATAATTTGATATCCTCTCAAAATCGTCATGTAGCGGAAAAGATATCGATGTTACGAGATTCTAATAGCGTAACGGTATACCGGAAGCATTACAACGACTGTGCTGGTTAATAGAGAGCAGAAATTGACTCAATAATGAGATATTTGCAATATAAACGTACAGGTGTGATCATACAAGCACTAATGCACCGGATCCCATCAGAACCCCGCAGTTAAGCGTGCTTGGGCGAGAGTAGTACTAGGAAGGGTGACCTCCTGGGAAGGCCTCGTGCTGCACCCCTTTTACTTTTTTTTTTTATCGCTGCAGTTATTTGCAGAAGTTAAAATCGTGTATTATAATTTAATATCCTCTGAAAACCGTCATATAGCGGAAAAGTTATCGATGTTTCGAGATTCTGATAGCGTGACGGTATACCGGAAGCTTTACAATGACTGTGCCGGTCAATAGAGAGCAGAAATTGACTCAATAAAGAGATATTTGCTATTTAAATGTACGGGTGCGATCATACCAGCACTAATGCACCGGATCCCATCAGAACTCCGCAGTTAAGCGTGCTTGGGCGAGTGTAGTACTAGGATGGGTGACCTCTTGGGAAGGCCTCGTGTTGCAACCCTTTTACTTTTTTATTTATCGCTGCAGTTATTTGCAGAAGTTAAAATCGTGTATTATAATTTAATATCCTCTGAAAACCGTCATGTAGCGGAAAAGTTATCGATGTTTCGAGATTCTGATAGCGTGACGGTATACCGGAAGCATTACAACGACTGTGCCGGTCAATAGAGAGCAGAAATTGACTCAATAAAGAGATATTTGCATTTTAAATGTACGGGTGCGATCATACCAGCACTAATGCACCGGATCCCATCAGAACTCCGCGGTTAAGCGTGCTTGGGCAAGAGTAGTACTAGGATGGGTTACCTTCTGGGAAGGCCTCATGTTGCACCCCTTTTAGTTCTTCTTTCTTATCGCTGCAGATGGTTACAAATTTGAAAATTGTGTATTATAATTTGATATTCTCTAAAAACCGTCATGTAGCAGAAAAGTTATTGATGTTACAATATTCTAATAGCATAACGGTATACCGGTAGCATTAAAATGACTGTGCTGGTCAATAGTGAGCATAAATTGTCTTAATAAAGAGATATTTGCAATATAAACATAAGGGTGCGATCATACCAGCACTAATGCACCGTATCCCATCAGAACTTCGCAGTTAAGCATGCTTGGGCGAGAGTAGTACTCGGATGGGTGACCTTCTAGGAAGACCTCGTGTTGCACCCCTTTTACTTTTTTCTTATCGCTGTATATAATTACAGAAGTTAAATTCGTGTATTATAATTTTATGACCTCTAAAAACTTTCATGTTGCGGAAAAGTTATCGATGTTACAAGATTCTGATAGCGTAACGGTAAACCGGAAGCATTACAACGACTTTGCTGGTCAATAGAGAGCAGAATATGACTCAATACAGAGATATTTTCAATATAAACGTACGGGTGCAATCATACCAGCACTAATGCACCGGATCCCATCAGAACTTCGTAGTTAAGCTTGCTTGGGTGAGAGTAGTACTAGGATGTGTGACCTCCTAGGAAGGCCTCGTGTTGCACCCATTTTACTTTTTTTTTTATCGCTGTAGATAATTACAGAAGTTTAAATCGTGTATTATAATTTGATATCCTCTCAAAATCGTCATGTAGCGGAAAAGATATCGATGTTACGAGATTCTAATAGCGTAACGGTATACCGGAAGCATTACAACGACTGTGCTGGTTAATAGAGAGCAGAAATTGACTCAAGAATGAGATATTTGAAATATAAACGTACAGGTGTGATCATACAAGCACTAATGCACCGGATCCCATCAGAACCCCGCAGTTAAGCGTGCTTGGGCGAGAGTAGTACTAGGAAGGGTGACCTCCTGGGAAGGCCTCGTGCTGCACCCCTTTTACTTTTTTTTATCGCTGCAGTTATTTGCAGAAGTTAAAATCGTGTATTATAATTTAATATCCTCTGAAAACCGTCATGTAGCGGAAAAGTTATCGATGTTTCGAGATTCTGATAGCGTGACGGTATACCGAAAGCTTTACAATGACTGTGCCGGTCAATAGAGAGGAGAAATTGACTCAATAAAGAGATATTTGCTATTTAAATGTACGGGTGCAATCATACCAGCACTAATGCACCGGATCCCATCAGAACTCCGCAGTTAAGCGTGCTTGGGCGAGTGTAGTACTAGGATGGGTGACCTCCTGGGAAGGCCTCGTGTTGCAACCCTTTTACTTTTTTATTTATCGCTGCAGTTATTTGCAGAAGTTAAAATCGTGTATTATAATTTAATATCCTCTGAAAACCGTCATGTAGCGGAAAAGTTATCGATGTTTCGAGATTCTGATAGCGTGACGGTATACCGGAAGCATTACAACGACTGTGCCGGTCAATAGAGAGCAGAAATTGACTCAATAAAGAGATATTTGCATTTTAAATGTACGGGTGCGATCATACCAGCACTAATGCACCGGATCCCATCAGAACTCCGCGGTTAAGCGTGCTTGGGCAAGAGTAGTACTAGGATGGGTTACCTCCTGGGAAGGCCTCATGTTGCACCCCTTTTAGTTCTTCTTTCTTATCGCTGCAGATGGTTACAAATTTGAAAATTGTGTATTATAATTTGATATTCTCTAAAAACCGTCATGTAGCAGAAAAGTTATTGATGTTACAATATTCTAATAGCATAACGGTATACCGGTAGCATTAAAATGACTGTGCTGGTCAATAGTGAGCATAAATTGTCTTAATAAAGAGATATTTGCAATATAAACATAAGGGTGCGATCATACCAGCACTAATGCACCGTATCCCATCAGAACTCCGCAGTTAAGCATGCTTGGGCGAGAGTAGTACTCGGATGGGTGACCTTCTGGGAAGACCTCGTGTTGCACCCCTTTTACTTTTTTCTTATCGCTGTATATAATTACAGAAGTTAAATTCGTGTATTATAATTTTATGACCTCTAAAAACTTTCATGTTGCGGAAAAGTTATCGATGTTACAAGATTCTGATAGCGTAACGGTAAACCGGAAGCATTACAACGACTTTGCCGGTTAATAGAGAGCAGAATATGACTCAATACAGAGATATTTTCAATATAAACGTACGGGTGCAATCATACCAGCACTAATGCACCGGATCCCATCAGAACTTCGTAGTTAAGCTTGCTTGGGTGAGAGTAGTACTAGGATGGGTGACCTCCTAGGAAGGCCTCGTGTTGCACCCATTTTACTTTTTTTTATCGCTGTAGATAATTACAGAAGTTTAAATCGTGTATTATAATTTGATATCCTCTCAAAACCGTCATGTAGCGGAAAAGATATCGATGTTACGAGATTCTAATAACGTAACGGTATACCGGAAGCATTACAACGACTGTGCTGGTTAATAGAGAGCAGAAATTGACTCAATAATGAGATATTTGCAATATAAACGTACAGGTGTGATCATACAAGCACTAATGCACCGGATCCCATCAGAACCCCGCAGTTAAGCGTGCTTGGGCGAGAGTAGTACTAGGAAGGGTGACCTCCTGGGAAGGCCTCGTGCTGCACCCCTTTTACTTTTTTTTTTATCGCTGCAGTTATTTGCAGAAGTTAAAATCGTGTATTATAATTTAATATCCTCTGAAAACCGTCATGTAGCGGAAAAGTTATCGATGTTTCGAGATTCTGATAGTGTGACGGTATACCGGAAGCATTACAACGACTGTGCCGGTCAATAGAGAGCAGAAATTGACTCAATAAAGAGATATTTGCAATTTAAATGTACGGGTGCGATCATACCAGCACTAATGCACTAGATCCCATCAGAACTCCGCGGTTAAGCGTGCTTGGGCGAGAGTAGTACTAGGATGGGTTACCTCCTGGGAAGGCCTCATGTTGCACCCCTTTTAGTTCTTCTTTCTTATCGCTGCAGATGGTTACAAAATTTAAAATTGTGTATTATAATTTGATATCCTCTAAAAACCGTCATGTAGCAGAAAAGTTATTGATGTTACAATATTCTAATAGCGTAACGGTATACCGGTAGCATTAAAATGACTCTGCTGGTCAATAGTGAGCATAAATTGTCTTAATAAATAGATATTTGCAATATAAACATAAGGGTGCGATCATACCAGCACTAATGCACCGGATCCCATCAGAACTCCGCAGTTAAGCGTGCTTGGGCGAGACTCGAGAGTAGTACTAGGATGGGTTACCTCCTGGGAAGGCCTCATGTTGCACCCCTTTTAGTTCTTCTTTTTTATCGCTGCAGATTGTTACAAAATTTAAAATTGTGTATTATAATTTGATATCCTCTATAAACCGTCATGTAGCAGAAAAGTTATTGATGTTACAATATTCTAATAGCGTAACGGTATACCGGTAGCATTAAAATGACTCTGCTGGTCAATAGTGAGCATAAATTGTCTTAATAAATAGATATTTGCAATATAAACATAAGGGTGCGATCATACCAGCACTAATGCACCGGATCCCATCAGAACTCCGCAGTTAAGCGTGCTTGGGCGAGTGTAGTACTAGGATGGGTGACCTCCTGGGAAGGCCTCGTGTTGCAACCCTTTTAGTTCTTCTTTCTTATCGCTGCAGATGGTTACAAAATTGAAAATTGTGTATTATAATTTGATATCCTCTAAAAACCGTCATGTAGCAGAAAAGTTATTGATGTTACAATATTCTAATAGCATAACGGTATACCGGTAGCATTAAAATGACTGTGCTGGTCAATAGTGAGCATAAATTGTCTTAATAAAGAGATATTTGCAATATAAACATAAGGGTGCGATCATACCAGCACTAATGCACCGTATCCCATCAGAACTCCGCAGTTAAGCATGCTTGGGCGAGAGTAGTACTCGGATGGGTGACCTTCTGGGAAGACCTCGTGTTGCACCCCTTTTACTTTTTTCTTATCGCTGTATATAATTACAGAAGTTAAATTCGTGTATTATAATTTTATGACCTCTAAAAACTTTCATGTTGCGGAAAAGTTATCGATGTTACAAGATTCTGATAGCGTAACGGTAAACCGGAAGCATTACAACGACTTTGCTGGTCAATAGAGAGCAGAATATGACTCAATACAGAGATATTTTCAATATAAACGTACGGGTGCAATCATACCAGCACTAATGCACCGGATCCCATCAGAACTTCGTAGTTAAGCTTGCTTGGGTGAGAGTAGTACTAGGATGTGTGACCTCCTAGGAAGGCCTCGTGTTGCACCCATTTAACTTTTTTTTTTATCGCTGTAGATAATTACAGAAGTTTAAATCGTGTATTATAATTTGATATCCTCTCAAAATCGTCATGTAGCGGAAAAGATATCGATGTTACGAGATTCTAATAGCGTAACGGTATACCGGAAGCATTACAACGACTGTGCTGGTTAATAGAGAGCAGAAATTGACTCAATAATGAGATATTTGCAATATAAACGTACAGGTGTGATCATACAAGCACTAATGCACCGGATCCCATTAGAACCCCGCAGTTAAGCGTGCTTGGGCGAGAGTAGTACTAGGAAGGGTGACCTCCTGCGAAGGCCTCGTGCTGCACCCCTTTTACTTTTTTTTTATCGCTGCAGTTATTTGCAGAAGTTAAAATCGTGTATTATAATTTAATATCCTCTGAAAACCGTCACGTAGCGGAAAAGTTATCGATGTTTCGAGATTCTGATAGCGTGACGGTATACCGAAAGCTTTACAATGACTGTGCCGGTCAATAGAGAGGAGAAATTGACTCAATAAAGAGATATTTGCTATTTAAATGTACGGGTGCAATCATACCAGCACTAATGCACCGGATCCCATCAGAACTCCGCAGTTAAGCGTGCTTGGGCGAGTGTAGTACTAGGATGGGTGACCTCCTGGGAAGGCCTCGTGTTGCAACCCTTTTACTTTTTTATTTATCGCTGCAGTTATTTGCAGAAGTTAAAATCGTGTATTATAATTTAATATCCTCTGAAAACCGTCATGTAGCGGAAAAGTTATCGATGTTTCGAGATTCTGATAGCGTGACTGTATACCGGAAGCATTACAACGACTGTGCCGGTCAATAGAGAGCAGAAATTGACTCAATAAAGAGATATTTGCATTTTAAATGTACGGGTGCGATCATACCAGCACTAATGCACCGGATCCCATCAGAACTCCGCGGTTAAGCGTGCTTGGGCAAGAGTAGTACTAGGATGGGTTACCTCCTGGGAAGGCCTCATGTTGCACCCCTTTTAGTTCTTCTTTCTTATCGCTGCAGATGGTTACAAATTTGAAAATTGTGTATTATAATTTGATATTCTCTAAAAACCGTCATGTAGCAGAAAAGTTATTGATGTTACAATATTCTAATAGCATAACGGTATACCGGTAGCATTAAAATGACTGTGCTGGTCAATAGTGAGCATAAATTGTCTTAATAAAGAGATATTTGCAATATAAACATAAGGGTGCGATCATACCAGCACTAATGCACCGTATCCCATCAGAACTCCGCAGTTAAGCATGCTTGGGCGAGAGTAGTACTCGGATGGGTGACCTTCTGGGAAGACCTCGTGTTGCACCCCTTTTACTTTTTTCTTATCGCTGTATATAATTACAGAAGTTAAATTCGTGTATTATAATTTTATGACCTCTAAAAACTTTCATGTTGCGGAAAAGTTATCGATGTTACAAGATTCTGATAGCGTAACGGTAAACCGGAAGCATTACAACGACTTTGCTGGTCAATAGAGAGCAGAATATGACTCAATACAGAGATATTTTCAATATAAACGTACGGGTGCAATCATACCAGCACTAATGCACCGGATCCCATCAGAACTTCGTAGTTAAGCTTGCTTGGGTGAGAGTAGTACTAGGATGTGTGACCTCCTAGGAAGGCCTCGTGTTGCACCCATTTTACTTTTTTTTTTATCGCTGTAGATAATTACAGAAGTTTAAATCGTGTATTATAATTTGATATCCTCTCAAAATCGTCATGTAGCGGAAAAGATATCGATGTTACGAGATTCTAATAGCGTAACGGTATACCGGAAGCATTACAACGACTGTGCTGGTTAATAGAGAGCAGAAATTGACTCAATAATGAGATATTTGCAATATAAACGTACAGGTGTGATCATACAAGCACTAATGCACCGGATCCCATCAGAACCCCGAAGTTAAGCGTGCTTGGGCGAGAGTAGTACTAGGAAGGGTGACCTCCTGGGAAGGCCTCGTGCTGCACCCCTTTTACTTTTTTTTATCGCTGCAGTTATTTGCAGAAGTTAAAATAGTGTATTATAATTTAATATCCTCTGAAAACCGTCATGTAGCGGAAAAGTTATCGATGTTTCGAGATTCTGATAGCGTGAGGGTATACCGAAAGCTTTACAATGACTGTGCCGGTCAATAGAGAGGAGAAATTGACTCAATAAAGAGATATTTGCTATTTAAATGTACGGGTGCAATCATACCAGCACTAATGCACCGGATCCCATCAGAACTCCGCAGTTAAGCGTGCTTGGGCGAGTGTAGTACTAGGATGGGTGACCTCCTGGGAAGGCCTCGTGTTGCAACCCTTTTACTTTTTTATTTATCGCTGCAGTTATTTGCAGAAGTTAAAATCGTGTATTATAATTTAATATCCTCTGAAAACCGTCATGTAGCGGAAAAGTTATCGATGTTTCGAGATTCTGATAGCGTGACGGTATACCGGAAGCATTACAACGACTGTGCCGGTCAATAGAGAGCAGAAATTGACTCAATAAAGAGATATTTGCATTTTAAATGTACGGGTGCGATCATACCAGCACTAATGCACCGGATCCCATCAGAACTCCGCGGTTAAGCGTGCTTGGGCAAGAGTAGTACTAGGATGGGTTACCTCCTGGGAAGGCCTCATGTTGCACCCCTTTTAGTTCTTCTTTCTTATCGCTGCAGATGGTTACAAATTTGAAAATTGTGTATTATAATTTGATATCCTCTAAAAACCGTCATGTAGCAGAAAAGTTATTGATGTTACAATATTCTAATAGCGTAACGGTATACCGGTAGCATTAAAATGAATGTGCTGGTCAATAGTGAGCATAAATTGTCTTAATAAAGAGATATTTGCAATATAAACATAAGGGTGCGATCATACCAGCACTAATGCACCGGATCCCATCAGAACTCCGCAGTTAAGCATGCTTGGGCGAGAGTAGTACTAGGATGGGTGACCTCCTGGGAAGGCCTCGTGTTGCAACCCTTTTACTTTTTTTGTTTATCGCTGCTGTTATTTGCAGAAGTTAAAATCGTGTATTATAATTTAATATCCTCTGAAAACCGTCATGTAGCGGAAAAGTTATCGATGTTTCGAGATTCTGATAGCGTGACGGTATACCGGAAGCATTACAACGACTGTGCCGGTCAATAGAGAGCAGAAATTGACTCAATAAAGAGATATTTGCAATTTAAATGTACGGGTGCGATCATACCAGCACTAATGCACTAGATCCCATCAGAACTCCGCGGTTAAGCGTGCTTGGGCGAGAGTAGTACTAGGATGGGTTACCTCCTGGGAAGGCCTCATGTTGCACCCCTTTTAGTTCTTCTTTCTTATCGCTGCAGATGGTTACAAAATTTAAAATTGTGTATTATAATTTGATATCCTCTAAAAACCGTCATGTAGCAGAAAAGTTATTGATGTTACAATATTCTAATAGCGTAACGGTATACCGGTAGCATTAAAATGACTCTGTTGGTCAATAGTGAGCATAAATTGTCTTAATAAATAGATATTTGCAATATAAACATAAGGGTGCGATCATACCAGCACTAATGCACCGGATCCCATCAGAACTCCGCAGTTAAGCGTGCTTGGGCGAGACTCGAGAGTAGTACTAGGATGGGTTACCTCCTGGGAAGGCCTCATGTTGCACCCCTTTTAGTTCTTCTTTTTTATCGCTGCAGATTGTTACAAAATTTAAAATTGTGTATTATAATTTGATATCCTCTAAAAACCGTCATGTAGCAGAAAAGTTATTGATGTTACAATATTCTAATAGCATAACGGTATACCGGTAGCATTAAAATGACTGTGCTGGTCAATAGTGAGCATAAATTGTCTTAATAAAGAGATATTTGCAATATAAACATAAGGGTGCGATCATACCAGCACTAATGCACCGTATCCCATCAGAACTCCGCAGTTAAGCATGCTTGGGCGAGAGTAGTACTCGGATGGGTGACCTTCTGGGAAGACCTCGTGTTGCACCCCTTTTACTTTTTTCTTATCGCTGTATATAATTACAGAAGTTAAATTCGTGTATTATAATTTTATGACCTCTAAAAACTTTCATGTTGCGGAAAAGTTATCGATGTTACAAGATTCTGATAGCGTAACGGTAAACCGGAAGCATTACAACGACTTTGCTGGTCAATAGAGAGCAGAATATGACTCAATACAGAGATATTTTCAATATAAACGTACGGGTGCAATCATACCAGCACTAATGCACCGGATCCCATCAGAACTTCGTAGTTAAGCTTGCTTGGGTGAGAGTAGTACTAGGATGGGTGACCTCCTAGGAAGGCCTCGTGTTGCACCCATTTTACTTTTTTTTATCGCTGTAGATAATTACAGAAGTTTAAATCGTGTATTATAATTTGATATCCTCTCAAAACCGTCATGTAGCGGAAAAGATATCGATGTTACGAGATTCTAATAGCGTAACGGTATACCGGAAGCATTACAACGACTGTGCTGGTTAATAGAGAGCAGAAATTGACTCAATAATGAGATATTTGCAATATAAACGTACAGGTGTGATCATACAAGCACTAATGCACCGGATCCCATCAGAACCCCGCAGTTAAGCGTGCTTGGGCGAGAGTAGTACTAGGAAGGGTGACCTCCTGGGAAGGCCTCGTGCTGCACCCCTTTTACTTTTTTTTTTATCGCTGCAGTTATTTGCAGAAGTTAAAATCGTGTATTATAATTTAATATCCTCTGAAAACCGTCATGTAGCGGAAAAGTTATCGATGTTTCGAGATTCTGATAGTGTGACGGTATACCGGAAGCATTACAACGACTGTGCCGGTCAATAGAGAGCAGAAATTGACTCAATAAAGAGATATTTGCAATTTAAATGTACGGGTGCGATCATACCAGCACTAATGCACCGGATCCCATCAGAACTCCGCGGTTAAGCGTGCTTGGGCGAGAGTAGTACTAGGATGGGTTACCTCCTAGGAAGGCCTCATGTTGCACCCCTTTTTGTTCTTCTTTCTTATCGCTGCAGATGGTTACAAAATTGAAAATTGTGTATTATAATTTGATATCCTCTAAAAACCGTCATGTAGCAGAAAAGTTATTGATGTTACAATATTCTAATAGCGTAACGGTATACCGGTAGCATTAAAATGAATGTGCTGGTCAATAGTGAGCATAAATTGTCTTAATAAAGAGATATTTGCAATATAAACATAAGGGTGCGATCATACCAGCACTAATGCACCGGATCCCATCAGAACTCCGCAGTTAAGCATGCTTGGGCGAGAGTAGTACTAGGATGGGTGACCTCCTGGGAAGGCCTCGTGTTGCAACCCTTTTACTTTTTTGTTTATTGCTGCAGTTATTTGCAGAAGTTAAAATCGTGTATTATAATTTAATATCCTCTGAAAACCGTCATGTAGCGGAAAAGTTATCGATGTTTCGAGATTCTGATAGCGTGACGGTATACCGGAAGCATTACAACGACTGTGCCGGTCAATAGAGAGCAGAAATTGACTCAATAAAGAGATATTTGCAATTTAAATGTACGGGTGCGATCATACCAGCACTAATGCACTGGATCCCATCAGAACTCCGCGGTTAAGCGTGCTTGGGCGAGAGTAGTACTAGGATGGGTTACCTCCTGGGAAGGCCTCATGTTGCACCCCTTTTAGTTCTTCTTTCTTATCGCTGCAGATGGTTACAAAATTTAAAATTGTGTATTATAATTTGATATCCTCTAAAAACCGTCATGTAGCAGAAAAGTTATTGATGTTACAATATTCTAATAGCGTAACGGTATACCGGTAGCATTAAAATGACTGTGCTGGTCAATAGTGAGCATAAATTGTCTTAATAAAGAGATATTTGCAATATAAACATAAGGGTGCGATCATACCAGCACTAATGCACCGGATCCCATCAGAACTCCGCGGTTAAGCGTGCTTGGGCGAGACTCGAGAGTAGTACTAGGATGGGTTACCTCCTGGGAAGGCCTCATGTTGCACCCCTTTTAGTTCTTCTTTTTTATCGCTGCAGATTGTTACAAAATTTAAAATTGTGTATTATAATTTGATATCCTCTAAAAACCGTCATGTAGCAGAAAAGTTATTGATGTTATTATACTCTAATAGCGTAACGGTATACCGGTAGCATTAAAATGACTGTGCTGGTCAACAGTGAGCAAAAATTGTCTTAATAAAGAGATATTTGCAATATAAACGTACGGGTGCGATCATACCAGCACTAATGCACCGGATCCCATCAGAACTCCGTAGTTAAGCATGCTTTGGCGAGAGTAGTACTAGGATGGGTGACCTTCTGGGAAGACCTCGTGTTGCACCCCTTTTACTTTTTTCTTATCGCTGTAGATAATTACAGAAGCTAAAATCGTGTATTATAATTTTATGACATCTAAAAACTGTCATGTTGCGGAAAAGTTATCGATGTTACAAGATTCTGATAGCGTAACGGTAAACTGGAAGCATTACAACAACTTTGCTGGTCAATAGAGAGCAGAATATGACTCAATACAGAGATATTTTTAATATAAACGTACGGGTGCAATCATACCAGCACTAATGCACCGGATCCCATCAGAACTCCGTAGTTAAGCTTGCTTGGGTGAGAGTAGTACTAGGATGGGTGACATCCTAGGAAGGCCTCGTGTTGCACCCATTTTACTTTTTTTTATCGCTGTAGATAATTACAGAAGTTTAAATCGTGTATTATAATTTGATATCCTCTCAAAACCGTTATGTAGCGGAAAAGATATCGATGTTACGAGATTCTAATTGCGTAACGGTATACCGGAAGCATTACAACGACTGTGCTGGTTAATAGAGAGCAGAAATTGACTCAATAAAGATATATTTGGTATTTAAATGTACGGGTGCGATGATACCAGCACTAATGCACCGGATCCCATCAGAACTCCGCAGTTAAGCATGCTTGGGCGAGAGTAGTACTAGGATGGGTGACCTCCTGGGAAGGCCTCGTGTTGCAACCCTTTTACTTTGTTATTTATCGCTGCAGTTATTTGCAGAAGTTAAAATCGTGTATTATAATTTAATATCCTCTGAAAACCGTCATGTAGCGGAAAAGTTATCGATGTTTCGAGATTCTGATAGCGTGACGGTATACCGGAAGCATTACAACGACTGTGCCGGTCAATAGAGAGCAGAAATTGACTCAATAAAGAGATATTTGCAATTTAAATGTACGGGTGCGATCATACCAGCACTAATGCACTGGATCCCATCAGAACTCCGCGGTTAAGCGTGCTTGGGCGAGAGTAGTACTAGGATGGGTTACCTCCTGGGAAGGCCTCATGTTGCACCCCTTTTAGTTCTTCTTTCTTATCGCTGCAGATGGTTACAAAATTTAAAATTGTGTATTATAATTTGATATCCTCTAAAAACCGTCATGTAGCAGAAAAGTTATTGATGTTACAATATTCTAATAGCGTAACGGTATACCGGTAGCATTAAAATGACTGTGCTGGTCAATAGTGAGCATAAATATTCTTAATAAAGAGATATTTGCAATATAAACATAAGGGTGCGATCATACCAGCACTAATGCACCGGATCCCATCAGAACTCCGCGGTTAAGCGTGCTTGGGCGAGACTCGAGAGTAGTACTAGGATGGGTTACCTCCTGGGAAGGCCTCATGTTGCACCCCTTTTAGTTCTTCTTTTTTATCGCTGCAGATTGTTACAAAATTTAAAATTGTGTATTATAATTTGATATCCTCTAAAAACCGTCATGTAGCAGAAAAGTTATTGATGTTATTATATTCTAATAGCGTAACGGTATACCGGTAGCATTAAAATGACTGTGCTGGTCAACAGTGAGCAAAAATTGTCTTAATAAAGAGATATTTGTAATATAAACGTACGGGTGCGATCATACCAGCACTAATGCACCGGATCCCATCAGAACTCCGCAGTTAAGCATGCTTGGGCAAGAGTAGTACTAGGATGGGTGACCTTCTGGGAAGACCTCGTGTTGCACCCCTTTTACTTTTTTCTTATCGCTGTAGATAATTACAGAAGTTAAAATCGTGTATTATAATTTTATGACATCTAAAAACTGTCATGTTGCGGAAAAGTTATCGATGTTACAAGATTCTGATAGCGTAACGGTAAACCGGAAGCATTACAACAACTTTGCTGGTCAATAGAGAGCAGAATATGACTCAATACAGAGATATTTTGAATATAAACGTACGGGTGCAATCATACCAGCACTAATGCACCGGATCCCATCAGAACTCCGTAGTTAAGCTTGCTTGGGTGAGAGTAGTACTAGGATGGGTGACCTCCTAGGAAGGCCTCGTGTTGCACCCATTTTACTTTTTTTTATCGCTGTAGATAATTACAGAAGTTTAAATCGTGTATTATAATTTGATATCCTCTCAAAACCGTTATGTAGCGGAAAAGATATCGATGTTACGAGATTCTAATTGCGTAACGGTATACCGGAAGCATTACAACGACTGTGCTGGTTAATAGAGAGCAGAAATTGACTCAATAAAGAGATATTTGGTATTTAAATGTACGGGTGCGATCATACCAGCACTAATGCACCGGATCCCATCAGAACTCCGCAGTTAAGCATGCTTGGGCGAGAGTAGTACTAGGATGGGTGACCTCCTAGGAAGGCCTCGTGTTGCAACCCTTTTACTTTTTTATTTATCGCTGCAGTTATTTGCAGAAGTTAAAATCGTGTATTATAATTTAATATCCTCTGAAAACCGTCATGTAGCGGAAAAGTTATCGATGTTTCGAGATTTTGATAGCCTGACGGTATACCGGAAGCATTACAACGACTGTGCCGGTCAATAGAGAGCAGAAATTGACTCAATAAAGAGATATTTGCAATTTAAATGTACGGGTGCGATCATACCAGCACTAATGCACTGGATCCCATCAGAACTCCGCGGTTAAGCGTGCTTGGGCGAGAGTAGTACTAGGATGGGTTACCTCCTGGGAAGGCCTCATGTTGCACCCCTTTTAGTTCTTCTTTCTTATCGCTGCAGATGGTTACAAAATTTAAAATTGTGTATTATAATTTGATATCCTCTAAAAACCGTCATGTAGCAGAAAAGTTATTGATGTTACAATATTCTAATAGCGTAACGGTATACCGGTAGCATTAAAATGACTGTGCTGGTCAATAGTGAGCATAAATTGTCTTAATAAAGAGATATTTGCAATATAAACATAAGGGTGCGATCATACCAGCACTAATGCACCGGATCCCATCAGAACTCCGCGGTTAAGCGTGCTTGGGCGAGACTCGAGAGTAGTACTAGGATGGGTTACCTCCTGGGAAGGCCTCATGTTGCACCCCTTTTAGTTCTTCTTTTTTATCGCTGCAGATTGTTACAAAATTTAAAATTGTGTATTATAATTTGATATCCTCTAAAAACCGTCATGTAGCAGAAAAGTTATTGATGTTATTATATTCTAATAGCGTAACGGTATACCGGTAGCATTAAAATGACTGTGCTGGTCAACAGTGAGCAAAAATTGTCTTAATAAAGAGATATTTGCAATATAAACGTACGGGTGCGATCATACCAGCACTAATGCACCGGATCCCATCAGAACTCCGCAGTTAAGCATGCTTGGGCGAGAGTAGTACTAGGATGGGTGACCTTCTGGGAAGACCTCGTGTTGCACCCCTTTTACTTTTTTCTTATCGCTGTAGATAATTACAGAAGTTAAAATCGTGTATTATAATTTTATGACATCTAAAAACTGTCATGTTGCGGAAAAGTTATCGATGTTACAAGATTCTGATAGCGTAACGGTAAACCGGAAGCATTACAACAACTTTGCTGGTCAATAGAGAGCAGAATATGACTCAATACAGAGATATTTTCAATATAAACGTACGGGTGCAATCATACCAGCACTAATGCACCGGATCCCATCAGAACTCCGTAGTTAAGCTTGCTTGGGTGAGAGTAGTACTAGGATGGGTGACCTCCTAGGAAGGCCTCGTGTTGCACCCATTTTACTTTTTTTATCGCTGTAGATAATTACAGAAGTTTAAATCGTGTATTATAATTTGATATCCTCTCAAAACCGTTATGTAGCAGAAAAGATATCGATGTTACGAGATTCTAATTGCGTAACGGTATACCGGAAGCATTACAACGACTGTGCTGGTTAATAGAGAGCAGAAATTGACTCAATAAAGATATATTTGGTATTTAAATGTACGGGTGCGATGATACCAGCACTAATGCACCGGATCCCATCAGAACTCCGCAGTTAAGCATGCTTGGGCGAGAGTAGTACTAGGATGGGTGACCTCCTGGGAAGGCCTCGTGTTGCAACCCTTTTACTTTTTTATTTATCGCTGCAGTTATTTGCAGAAGTTAAAATCGTGTATTATAATTTAATATCCTCTGAAAACCGTCATGTAGCGGAAAAGTTATCGATGTTTCGAGATTCTGATAGCGTGACGGTATACCGGAAGCATTACAACGACTGTGCCGGTCAATAGAGAGCAGAAATTGACTCAATAAAGAGATATTTGCAATTTAAATGTACGGGTGCGATCATACCAGCACTAATGCACTGGATCCCATCAGAACTCCGCGGTTAAGCGTGCTTGGGCGAGAGTAGTACTAGGATGGGTTACCTCCTGGGAAGGCCTCATGTTGCACCCCTTTTAGTTCTTCTTTCTTATCGCTGCAGATGGTTACAAAATTTAAAATTGTGTATTATAATTTGATATCCTCTAAAAACCGTCATGTAGCAGAAAAGTTATTGATGTTACAATATTCTAATAGCGTAACGGTATACCGGTAGCATTAAAATGACTGTGCTGGTCAATAGTGAGCATAAATTGTCTTAATAAAGAGATATTTGCAATATAAACATAAGGGTGCGATCATACCAGCACTAATGCACCGGATCCCATCAGAACTCCGCGGTTAAGCGTGCTTGGGCGAGACTCGAGAGTAGTACTAGGATGGGTTACCTCCTGGGAAGGCGTCATGTTGCACCCCTTTTAGTTCTTCTTTTTTATCGCTGCAGATTGTTACAAAATTTAAAATTGTGTATTATAATTTGATATCCTCTAAAAACCGTCATGTAGCAGAAAAGTTATTGATGTTATTATATTCTAATAGCGTAACGGTATACCGGTAGCATTAAAATGACTGTGCTGGTCAACAGTGAGCAAAAATTGTCTTAATAAAGAGATATTTGCAATATAAACGTACGGGTGCGATCATACCAGCACTAATGCACCGGATCCCATCAGAACTCCGCAGTTAAGCATGCTTGGGCGAGAGTAGTACTAGGATGGGTGACCTTCTGGGAAGACCTCGTGTTGCACCCCTTTTACTTTTTTCTTATCGCTGTAGATAATTACAGAAGTTAAAATCGTGTATTATAATTTTATGACATCTAAAAACTGTCATGTTGCGGAAAAGTTATCGATGTTACAAGATTCTGATAGCGTAACGGTAAACCGGAAGCATTACAACAACTTTGCTGGTCAATAGAGAGCAGAATATGACTCAATACAGAGATATTTTCAATATAAACGTACGGGTGCAATCATACCAGCACTAATGCACCGGATCCCATCAGAACTCCGTAGTTAAGCTTGCTTGGGTGAGAGTAGTACTAGGATGGGTGACCTCCTAGGAAGGCCTCGTGTTGCACCCATTTTACTTTTTTTATCGCTGTAGATAATTACAGAAGTTTAAATCGTGTATTATAATTTGATATCCTCTCAAAACCGTTATGTAGCAGAAAAGATATCGATGTTACGAGATTCTAATTGCGTAACGGTATACCGGAAGCATTACAACGACTGTGCTGGTTAATAGAGAGCAGAAATTGACTCAATAAAGATATATTTGGTATTTAAATGTACGGGTGCGATGATACCAGCACTAATGCACCGGATCCCATCAGAACTCCGCAGTTAAGCATGCTTGGGCGAGAGTAGTACTAGGATGGGTGACCTCCTGGGAAGGCCTCGTGTTGCAACCCTTTTACTTTTTTATTTATCGCTGCAGTTATTTGCAGAAGTTAAAATCGTGTATTATAATTTAATATCCTCTGAAAACCGTCATGTAGCGGAAAAGTTATCGATGTTTCGAGATTCTGATAGCGTGACGGTATACCGGAAGCATTACAACGACTGTGCCGGTCAATAGAGAGCAGAAATTGACTCAATAAAGAGATATTTGCAATTTAAATGTACGGGTGCGATCATACCAGCACTAATGCACTGGATCCCATCAGAACTCCGCGGTTAAGCGTGCTTGGGCGAGAGTAGTACTAGGATGGGTTACCTCCTGGGAAGGCCTCATGTTGCACCCCTTTTAGTTCTTCTTTCTTATCGCTGCAGATGGTTACAAAATTTAAAATTGTGTATTATAATTTGATATCCTCTAAAAACCGTCATGTAGCAGAAAAGTTATTGATGTTACAATATTCTAATAGCGTAACGGTATACCGGTAGCATTAAAATGACTGTGCTGGTCAATAGTGAGCATAAATTGTCTTAATAAAGAGATATTTGCAATATAAACATAAGGGTGCGATCATACCAGCACTAATGCACCGGATCCCATCAGAACTCCGCGGTTAAGCGTGCTTGGGCGAGACTCGAGAGTAGTACTAGGATGGGTTACCTCCTGGGAAGGCCTCATGTTGCACCCCTTTTAGTTCTTCTTTTTTATCGCTGCAGATTGTTACAAAATTTAAAATTGTGTATTATAATTTGATATCCTCTAAAAACCGTCATGTAGCAGAAAAGTTATTGATGTTATTATATTCTAATAGCGTAACGGTATACCGGTAGCATTAAAATGACTGTGCTGGTCAACAGTGAGCAAAAATTGTCTTAATAAAGAGATATTTGCAATATAAACGTACGGGTGCGATCATACCAGCACTAATGCACCGGATCCCATCAGAACTCCGTAGTTAAGCATGCTTGGGCGAGAGTAGTACTAGGATGGGTGACCTTCTGGGAAGACCTCGTGTTGCACCCCTTTTACTTTTTTCTTATCGCTGTAGATAATTACAGAAGTTAAAATCGTGTATTATAATTTTATGACATCTAAAAACTGTCATGTTGCGGAAAAGTTATCGATATTACAAGATTCTGATAGCGTAACGGTAAACCGGATGCATTACAACAACTTTGCTGGTCAATAGAGAGCAGAATATGACTCAATACAGAGATATTGTCAATATAAACGTACGGGTGCAATCATACCAGCACTAATGCACCGGATCCCATCAGAACTCCGTAGTTAAGCTTGCTTGGGTGAGAGTAGTACTAGAATGGGTGACCTCCTAGGAAGGCCTCGTGTTGCACCCATTTTACTTTTTTTTATCGCTGTAGATAATTACAGAAGTTTAAATCGTGTATTATAATTTGATATCCTCTCAAAACCGTTATGTAGCGGAAAAGATATCGATGTTACGAGATTCTAATTGCGTAACGGTATACCGGAAGCATTACAACGACTGTGCTGGTTAATAGAGAGCAGAAATTGACTCAATAAAGATATATTTGGTATTTAAATGTACGGGTGCTATCATACCAGCACTAATGCACCGGATCCCATCAGAACTCCGCAGTTAAGCATGCTTGGGCGAGAGTAGTACTAGGATGGGTGACCTCCTGGGAAGGCCTCGTGTTGCAACCCTTTTACTTTTTTATTTATCGCTGCAGTTATTTGCAGAAGTTAAAATCGTGTATTATAATTTAATATCCTCTGAAAACCGTCATGTAGCGGAAAAGTTATCGATGTTTCGAGATTCTGATAGCGTGACGGTATACCGGAAGCATTACAACGACTGTGCAGGTCAATAGAGAGCAGAAATTGACTCAATAAAGAGATATTTGCAATTTAAATGTACGGGTGCGATCATACCAGCACTAATGCACTGGATCCCATCAGAACTCCGCGGTTAAGCGTGCTTGGGCGAGAGTAGTACTAGGATGGGTTACCTCCTGGGAAGGCCTCATGTTGCACCCCTTTTAGTTCTTCTTTCTTATCGCTGCAGATGGTTACAAAATTTAAAATTGTGTATTATAATTTGATATCCTCTAAAAACCGTCATGTAGCAGAAAAGTTATTGATGTTACAATATTCTAATAGCGTAACGGTATACCGGTAGCATTAAAATGACTGTGCTGGTCAATAGTGAGCATAAATTGTCTTAATAAAGAGATATTTGCAATATAAACATAAGGGTGCGATCATACCAGCACTAATGCACCGGATCCCATCAGAACTCCGCGGTTAAGCGTGCTTGGGCGAGACTCGAGAGTAGTACTAGGATGGGTTACCTCCTGGGAAGGCCTCATGTTGCACCCCTTTTAGTTCTTCTTTTTTATCGCTGCAGATTGTTACAAAATTTAAAATTGTGTATTATAATTTGATATCCTCTAAAAACCGTCATGTAGCAGAAAAGTTATTGATGTTATTATATTCTAATAGCGTAACGGTATACCGGTAGCATTAAAATGACTGTGCTGGTCAACAGTGAGCAAAAATTGTCTTAATAAAGAGATATTTGCAATATAAACGTACGGGTGCGATCATACCAGCACTAATGCACCGGATCCCATCAGAACTCCGCAGTTAAGCATGCTTGGGCGAGAGTAGTACTAGGATGGGTGACCTTCTGGGAAGACCTCGTGTTGCACCCCTTTTACTTTTTTCTTATCGCTGTAGATAATTACAGAAGTTAAAATCGTGTATTATAATTTTATGACATCTAAAAACTGTCATGTTGCGGAAAAGTTATCGATGTTACAAGATTCTGATAGCGTAACGGTAAACCGGATGCATTACAACAACTTTGCTGGTCAATAGAGAGCAGAATATGACTCAATACAGAGATATTTTCAATATAAACGTACGGGTGCAATCATACCAGCACTAATGCACCGGATCCCATCAGAACTCCGTAGTTAAGCTTGCTTGGGTGAGAGTAGTACTAGAATGGGTGACCTCCTAGGAAGGCCTCGTGTTGCACCCATTTTACTTTTTTTTATCGCTGTAGATAATTACAGAAGTTTAAATCGTGTATTATAATTTGATATCCTCTCAAAACCGTTATGTAGCGGAAAAGATATCGATGTTACGAGATTCTAATTGCGTAACGGTATACCGGAAGCATTACAACGACTGTGCTGGTTAATAGAGAGCAGAAATTGACTCAATAAAGATATATTTGGTATTTAAATGTACGGGTGCTATCATACCAGCACTAATGCACCGGATCCCATCAGAACTCCGCAGTTAAGCATGCTTGGGCGAGAGTAGTACTAGGATGGGTGACCTCCTGGGAAGGCCTCGTGTTGCAACCCTTTTACTTTTTTATTTATCGCTGCAGTTATTTGCAGAAGTTAAAATCGTGTATTATAATTTAATATCCTCTGAAAACCGTCATGTAGCGGAAAAGTTATCGATGTTTCGAGATTCTGATAGCGTGACGGTATACCGGAAGCATTACAACGACTGTGCCGGTCAATAGAGAGCAGAAATTGACTCAATAAAGAGATATTTGCAATTTAAATGTACGGGTGCGATCATACCAGCACTAATGCACTGGATCCCATCAGAACTCCGCGGTTAAGCGTGCTTGGGCGAGAGTAGTACTTGGATGGGTTACCTCCTGGGAAGGCCTCATGTTGCACCCCTTTTAGTTCTTCTTTCTTATCGCTGCAGATGGTTACAAAATTTAAAATTGTGTATTATAATTTGATATCCTCTAAAAACCGTCATGTAGCAGAAAAGTTATTGATGTTACAATATTCTAATAGCGTAACGGTATACCGGTAGCATTAAAATGACTGTGCTGGTCAATAGTGAGCATAAATTGTCTTAATAAAGAGATATTTGCAATATAAACATAAGGGTGCGATCATACCAGCACTAATGCACCGGATCCCATCAGAACTCCGCGGTTTAGCGTGCTTGGGCAAGACTCGAGAGTAGTACTAGGATGGGTTACCTCCTGGGAAGGCCTCATGTTGCACCCCTTTTAGTTCTTCTTTTTTATCGCTGTAGATTGTTACAAAATTTAAAATTGTGTATTATAATTTGATATCCTCTAAAAACCGTCATGTAGCAGAAAAGTTATTGATGTTATTATATTCTAATAGCGTAACGGTATACCGGTAGCATTAAAATGACTGTGCTGGTCAACAGTGAGCAAAAATTGTCTTAATAAAGAGATATTTGCAATATAAACGTACGGGTGCGATCATACCAGCACTAATGCACCGGATCCCATCAGAACTCCGCAGTTAAGCATGCTTGGGCGAGAGTAGTACTAGGATGGGTGACCTTCTGGGAAGACCTCGTGTTGCACCCCATTTACTTTTTTCTTATCGCTGTAGATAATTACAGAAGTTAAAATCGTGTATTATAATTTTATGACATCTAAAAACTGTCATGTTGCGGAAAAGTTATCGATGTTACAAGATTCTGATAGCGTAACGGTAAACCGGAAGCATTACAACAACTTTGCTGGTCAATAGAGAGCAGAATATGACTCAATACAGAGATATTTTCAATATAAACGTACGGGTGCAATCATACCAGCACTAATGCACCGGATCCCATCAGAACTCCGTAGTTAAGCTTGCTTGGGTGAGAGTAGTACTAGGATGGGTGACCTCCTAGGAAGGCCTCGTGTTGCACCCATTTTACTTTTTTTTATCGCTGTAGATAATTACAGAAGTTTAAATCGTGTATTATAATTTGATATCCTCTCAAAACCGTTATGTAGCGGAAAAGATATCGATGTTACGAGATTCTAATTGCGTAACGGTATACCGGAAGCATTACAACGACTGTGCTGGTTAATAGAGAGCAGAAATTGACTCAATAAAGAGATATTTGGTATTTAAATGTACGGGTGCGATCATACCAGCACTAATGCACCGGATCCCATCAGAACTCCGCAGTTAAGCGTGCTTGGGCGAGAGTAGTACTAGGATGGGTGACCTCCTGGGAAGGCCTCGTGTTGCAACCCTTTTACTTTTTTATTTATCGCTGCAGTTATTTGCAGAAGTTAAAATCGTGTATTATAATTTAATATCCTCTGAAAACCGTCATGTAGCGGAAAAGTTATCGATGTTTCGAGATTCTGATAGCGTGACGGTATACTGGAAGCATTACAACGACTGTGCCGGTCAATAGAGAGCAGAAATTGACTCAATAAAGAGATATTTGCAATATAAACGTACGGGTGCGATCATACCAGCACTAATGCACCGGATCCCATCAGAACTCCGCAGTTAAGCATGCTTGGGCGAGAGTAGTACTAGGATGGGTGACCTTCTGGGAAGACCTCGTGTTGCACCCCATTTACTTTTTTCTTATCGCTGTAGATAATTACAGAAGTTTAAATCGTGTATTATAATTTTATGACATCTAAAAACTGTCATGTTGCGGAAAAGTTATCGATGTTACAAGATTCTGATAGCGTAACGGTAAACCGGAAGCATTACAACAACTTTGCTGGTCAATAGAGAGCAGAATATGACTCAATACAGAGATATTTTCAATATAAACGTACGGGTGCAATCATACCAGCACTAATGCACCGGATCCCATCAGAACTCCGTAGTTAAGCTTGCTTGGGTGAGAGTAGTACTAGGATGGGTGACCTCCTAGGAAGGCCTCGTGTTGCACCCATTTTACTTTTTTTTATCGCTGTGGATAATTACAGAAGTTTAAATCGTGTATTATAATTTGATATCCTCTCAAAACCGTTATGTAGCGGAAAAGATATCGATGTTACGAGATTCTAATTGCGTAACGGTATACCGGAAGCATTACAACGACTGTGCTGGTTAATAGAGAGCAGAAATTGACTCAATAAAGAGATATTTGGTATTTAAATGTACGGGTGCGATCATACCAGCACTAATGCACCGGATCCCATCAGAACTCCGCAGTTAAGCGTGCTTGGGCGAGAGTAGTACTAGGATGGGTGACCTCCTGGGAAGGCCTCGTGTTGCAACCCTTTTACTTTTTTATTTATCGCTGCAGTTATTTGCAGAAGTTAAAATCGTGTATTATAATTTAATATCCTCTGAAAACCGTCATGTAGCGGAAAAGTTATCGATGTTTCGAGATTCTGATAGCGTGACGGTATACTGGAAGCATTACAACGACTGTGCCGGTCAATAGAGAGCAGAAATTGACTCAATAAAGAGATATTTGCAATTTAAATGTACGGGTGCGATCATACCAGCACTAATGCACCGGATCCCATCAGAACTCCGCGGTTAAGCGTGCTTGGGCGAGAGAAGTACTAGGATGGGTTACCTCCTGGGAAGGCCTCATGTTGCACCCCTTTTAGTTCTTCTTTCTTATCGCTGCAGATGGTTACAAAATTGAAAATTGTGTATTATAATTTGATATCCTCTAAAAACCGTCATGTAGCATAAAAGTTATTGATGTTACAATATTCTAATAGCGTAACGGTATACCGGTAGCATTAAAATGACTGTGCTGGTCAATAGTGAGCATAAATTGTCTTAATAAAGAGATATTTGCAATATAAACATAAGGGTGCGATCATACCAGCACTAATGCACCGGATCCCATCAGAACTCCGCGGTTAAGCGTGCTTGGGCGAGACTCGAGAGTAGTACTAGGATGGGTTACCTCCTGGGAAGGCTTCATGTTGCACCCCTTTTACTTCTTCTTTCTTATCGCTGCAGATGGTTACAAAATTGAAAATTGTGTATTATAATTTGATATCCTCTAAAAACCGTCATGTAGCAGAAAAGTTATTGATGTTACAATATTCTAATAGCGTAACGGTATACCGGTAACATTAAAATGAATGTGTTGGTCAATAGTGAGCATAAATTGTCTTAATAAAGAGATATTTGCAATATAAACATAAGGGTGCGATCATACCAGCACTAATGCACCGGATCCCATCAGAACTCCGCAGTTAAGCATGCTTGGGCGAGAGTAGTACTCGGATGGGTGACCTTCTGGGAAGACCTCGTGTTGCACCCCTTTTATTTTTTTCTTATCTCTGTAGATAATTACAGAAGTTAAAATCGTGTATTATAATTTTATGACCTCTAAAAACTTTCATGTTGCGGAAAAGTTATGGATGTTACAAGATTCTGATAGCGTAACGGTAAACCGTAAGCATTACAACGACTTTGCTGGTCAATAGAGAGCAGAATATGACTCAATACAGAGATATTTTCAATATAAACGTACGGGTGCAATCATACAAGCACTAATGCACCGGATCCCATCAGAACTTCGTAGTTAAGCTTGCTTGGGTGAGAGTAGTACTAGGATGGGTGACCTCCTAGGAAGGCCTCGTGTTGCACCCATTTTACTTTTTTTTATCGCTGTAGATAATTACAGAAGTTTAAATCGTGTATTATAATTTGATATCCTCTCAAAACCGTTATGTAGCGGAAAAGATATCGATGTTACGAGATTCTAATTGCGTAACGGTATACCGGAAGCATTACAACGACTGTGCTGGTTAATAGAGAGCAGAAATTGACTCAATAAAGATATATTTGGTATTTAAATGTACGGGTGCTATCATACCAGCACTAATGCACCGGATCCCATCAGAACTCCGCAGTTAAGCATGCTTGGGCGAGAGTAGTACTAGGATGGGTGACCTCCTGGGAAGGCCTCGTGTTGCAACCCTTTTACTTTTTTATTTATCGCTGCAGTTATTTGCAGAAGTTAAAATCGTGTATTATAATTTAATATCCTCTGAAAACCGTCATGTAGCGGAAAAGTTATCGATGTTTCGAGATTCTGATAGCGTGACGGTATACCGGAAGCATTACAACGACTGTGCCGGTCAATAGAGAGCAGAAATTGACTCAATAAAGAGATATTTGCAATTTAAATGTACGGGTGCGATCATACCAGCACTAATGCACTGGATCCCATCAGAACTCCGCGGTTAAGCGTGCTTGGGCGAGAGTAGTACTAGGATGGGTTACCTCCTGGGAAGGCCTCATGTTGCACCCCTTTTAGTTCTTCTTTCTTATCGCTGCAGATGGTTACAAAATTTAAAATTGTGTATTATAATTTGATATCCTCTAAAAACCGTCATGTAGCAGAAAAGTTATTGATGTTACAATATTCTAATAGCGTAACGGTATACCGGTAGCATTAAAATGACTGTGCTGGTCAATAGTGAGCATAAATTGTCTTAATAAAGAGATATTTGCAATATAAACATAAGGGTGCGATCATACCAGCACTAATGCACCGGATCCCATCAGAACTCCGCGGTTTAGCGTGCTTGGGCAAGACTCGAGAGTAGTACTAGGATGGGTTACCTCCTGGGAAGGCCTCATGTTGCACCCCTTTTAGTTCTTCTTTTTTATCGCTGCAGATTGTTACAAAATTTAAAATTGTGTATTATAATTTGATATCCTCTAAAAACCGTCATGTAGCAGAAAAGTTATTGATGTTATTATATTCTAATAGCGTAACGGTATACCGGTAGCATTAAAATGACTGTGCTGGTCAACAGTGAGCAAAAATTGTCTTAATAAAGAGATATTTGCAATATAAACGTACGGGTGCGATCATACCAGCACTAATGCACCGGATCCCATCAGAACTCCGCAGTTAAGCATGCTTGGGCGAGAGTAGTACTAGGATGGGTGACCTTCTGGGAAGACCTCGTGTTGCACCCCATTTACTTTTTTCTTATCGCTGTAGATAATTACAGAAGTTAAAATCGTGTATTATAATTTTATGACATCTAAAAACTGTCATGTTGCGGAAAAGTTATCGATGTTACAAGATTCTGATAGCGTAACGGTAAACCGGAAGCATTACAACAACTTTGCTGGTCAATAGAGAGCAGAATATGACTCAATACAGAGATATTTTCAATATAAACGTACGGGTGCAATCATACCAGCACTAATGCACCGGATCCCATCAGAACTCCGTAGTTAAGCTTGCTTGGGTGAGAGTAGTACTAGGATGGGTGACCTCCTAGGAAGGCCTCGTGTTGCACCCATTTTACTTTTTTTTATCGCTGTAGATAATTACAGAAGTTTAAATCGTGTATTATAATTTGATATCCTCTCAAAACCGTTATGTAGCGGAAAAGATATCGATGTTACGAGATTCTAATTGCGTAACGGTATACCGGAAGCATTACAACGACTGTGCTGGTTAATAGAGAGCAGAAATTGACTCAATAAAGATATATTTGGTATTTAAATGTACGGGTGCTATCATACCAGCACTAATGCACCGGATCCCATCAGAACTCCGCAGTTAAGCATGCTTGGGCGAGAGTAGTACTAGGATGGGTGACCTCCTGGGAAGGCCTCGTGTTGCAACCCTTTTACTTTTTTATTTATCGCTGCAGTTATTTGCAGAAGTTAAAATCGTGTATTATAATTTAATATCCTCTGAAAACCGTCATGTAGCGGAAAAGTTATCGATGTTTCGAGATTCTGATAGCGTGACGGTATACCGGAAGCATTACAACGACTGTGCCGGTCAATAGAGAGCAGAAATTGACTCAATAAAGAGATATTTGCAATTTAAATGTACGGGTGCGATCATACCAGCACTAATGCACTGGATCCCATCAGAACTCCGCGGTTAAGCGTGCTTGGGCGAGAGTAGTACTAGGATGGGTTACCTCCTGGGAAGGCCTCATGTTGCACCCCTTTTAGTTCTTCTTTCTTATCGCTGCAGATGGTTACAAAATTTAAAATTGTGTATTATAATTTGATATCCTCTAAAAACCGTCATGTAGCAGAAAAGTTATTGATGTTACAATATTCTAATAGCGTAACGGTATACCGGTAGCATTAAAATGACTGTGCTGGTCAATAGTGAGCATAAATTGTCTTAATAAAGAGATATTTGCAATATAAACATAAGGGTGCGATCATACCAGCACTAATGCACCGGATCCCATCAGAACTCCGCGGTTTAGCGTGCTTGGGCAAGACTCGAGAGTAGTACTAGGATGGGTTACCTCCTGGGAAGGCCTCATGTTGCACCCCTTTTAGTTCTTCTTTTTTATCGCTGCAGATTGTTACAAAATTTAAAATTGTGTATTATAATTTGATATCCTCTAAAAACCGTCATGTAGCAGAAAAGTTATTGATGTTATTATATTCTAATAGCGTAACGGTATACCGGTAGCATTAAAATGACTGTGCTGGTCAACAGTGAGCAAAAATTGTCTTAATAAAGAGATATTTGCAATATAAACGTACGGGTGCGATCATACCAGCACTAATGCACCGGATCCCATCAGAACTCCGCAGTTAAGCATGCTTGGGCGAGAGTAGTACTAGGATGGGTGACCTTCTGGGAAGACCTCGTGTTGCACCCCATTTACTTTTTTCTTATCGCTGTAGATAATTACAGAAGTTAAAATCGTGTATTATAATTTTATGACATCTAAAAACTGTCATGTTGCGGAAAAGTTATCGATGTTACAAGATTCTGATAGCGTAACGGTAAACCGGAAGCATTACAACAACTTTGCTGGTCAATAGAGAGCAGAATATGACTCAATACAGAGATATTTTCAATATAAACGTACGGGTGCAATCATACCAGCACTAATGCACCGGATCCCATCAGAACTCCGTAGTTAAGCTTGCTTGGGTGAGAGTAGTACTAGGATGGGTGACCTCCTAGGAAGGCCTCGTGTTGCACCCATTTTACTTTTTTTTATCGCTGTAGATAATTACAGAAGTTTAAATCGTGTATTATAATTTGATATCCTCTCAAAACCGTTATGTAGCGGAAAAGATATCGATGTTACGAGATTCTAATTGCGTAACGGTATACCGGAAGCATTACAACGACTGTGCTGGTTAATAGAGAGCAGAAATTGACTCAATAAAGAGATATTTGGTATTTAAATGTACGGGTGCGATCATACCAGCACTAATGCACCGGATCCCATCAGAACTCCGCAGTTAAGCGTGCTTGGGCGAGAGTAGTACTAGGATGGGTGACCTCCTGGGAAGGCCTCGTGTTGCAACCCTTTTACTTTTTTATTTATCGCTGCAGTTATTTGCAGAAGTTAAAATCGTGTATTATAATTTAATATCCTCTGAAAACCGTCATGTAGCGGAAAAGTTATCGATGTTTCGAGATTCTGATAGCGTGACGGTATACCGGAAGCATTACAACGACTGTGCCGGTCAATAGAGAGCAGAAATTGACTCAATAAAGAGATATTTGCAATTTAAATGTACGGGTGCGATCATACCAGCACTAATGCACCGGATCCCATCAGAACTCCGCGGTTAAGCGTGCTTGGGCGAGAGAAGTACTAGGATGGGTTACCTCCTGGGAAGGCCTCATGTTGCACCCCTTTTAGTTCTTCTTTCTTATCGCTGCAGATGGTTACAAAATTGAAAATTGTGTATTATAATTTGATATCCTCTAAAAACCGTCATGTAGCATAAAAGTTATTGATGTTACAATATTCTAATAGCGTAACGGTATACCGGTAGCATTAAAATGACTGTGCTGGTCAATAGTGAGCATAAATTGTCTTAATAAAGAGATATTTGCAATATAAACATAAGGGTGCGATCATACCAGCACTAATGCACCGGATCCCATCAGAACTCCGCGGTTAAGCGTGCTTGGGCGAGACTCGAGAGTAGTACTAGGATGGGTTACCTCCTGGGAAGGCCTCATGTTGCACCCCTTTTACTTCTTCTTTCTTATCGCTGCAGATGGTTACAAAATTGAAAATTGTGTATTATAATTTGATATCCTCTAAAAACCGTCATGTAGCAGAAAAGTTATTGATGTTACAATATTCTAATAGCGTAACGGTATACCGGTAGCATTAAAATGAATGTGTTGGTCAATAGAGAGCAGAAATTGACTCAATAAAGAGATATTTGCAATTTAAATGTACGGGTGCGATCATACCAGCACTAATGCACCGGATCCCATCAGAACTCCGCGGTTAAGCGTGCTTGGGCGAGAGTAGTACTAGGATGGGTTACCTCCTGGGAAGGCCTCATGTTGCACCCCTTTTAGTTCTTCTTTTTTATCGCTGCAGATTGTTACAAAATTTAAAATTGTGTATTATAATTTGATATCCTCTAGAAACCGTCATGTAGCAGAAAAGTTATTGATGTTATTATATTCTAATAGCGTAACGGTATACCGGTAGCATTAAAATGACTGTGCTGGTCAACAGTGAGCAAAAATTGTCTTAATAAAGAGATATTTGCAATATAAACGTACGGGTGCGATCATACCAGCACTAATGCACCGGATCCCATCAGAACTCCGCAGTTAAGCATGCTTGGGCGAGAGTAGTACTAGGATGGGTTACCTCCTGGGAAGGCCTCATGTTGCACCCCTTTTAGTTCTTCTTTCTTATCGCTGCAGATGGTTACAAAATTGAAAATTGTGTATTATAATTTGATATCCTCTAAAAACCGTCATGTAGCATAAAAGTTATTGATGTTACAATATTCTAATAGCGTAACGGTATACCGGTAGCATTAAAATGACTGTGCTGGTCAATAGTGAGCATAAATTGTCTTAATAAAGAGATATTTGCAATATAAACATAAGGGTGCGATCATACCAGCACTAATGCACCGGATCCCATCAGAACTCCGCGGTTAAGCGTGCTTGGGCGAGAGTAGTACTAGGATGGGTTACCTCCTGGGAAGGCCTCATGTTGCACCCCTTTTACTTCTTCTTTCTTATCGCTGCAGATGGTTACAAAATTGAAAATTGTGTATTATAATTTGATATCCTCTAAAAACCGTCATGTAGCAGAAAAGTTATTGATGTTACAATATTCTAATAGCGTAACGGTATACCGGTAGCATTAAAATGAATGTGTTGGTCAATAGAGAGCAGAAATTGACTCAATAAAGAGATATTTGCAATTTAAATGTACGGGTGCGATCATACCAGCACTAATGCACCGGATCCCATCAGAACTCCGCGGTTAAGCGTGCTTGGGCGAGAGTAGTACTAGGATGGGTTACCTCCTGGGAAGGCCTCATGTTGCACCCCTTTTAGTTCTTCTTTTTTATCGCTGCAGATTGTTACAAAATTTAAAATTGTGTATTATAATTTGATATCCTCTAGAAACCGTCATGTAGCAGAAAAGTTATTGATGTTATTATATTCTAATAGCGTAACGGTATACCGGTAGCATTAAAATGACTGTGCTGGTCAACAGTGAGCAAAAATTGTCTTAATAAAGAGATATTTGCAATATAAACGTACGGGTGCGATCATACCAGCACTAATGCACCGGATCCCATCAGAACTCCGCAGTTAAGCATGCTTGGGCGAGAGTAGTACTAGGATGGGTGACCTTCTGGGAAGACCTCGTGTTTCACCCCTTTTACTTTTTTCTTATCGCTGTAGATAATTACAGAAGTTAAAATCGTGTATTATAATTTTATGACATCTAAAAACTGTCATGTTGCGGAAAAGTTATCGATGTTACAAGATTCTGATAGCGTAACGGTAGACCGGAAGCATTGCAACAACTTTGCTGGTCAATAGAGAGCAGAATATGACTCAATACAGAGATATTTTCAATATAAACGTACGGGTGCAATCATACCAGCACTAATGCACCGGATCCCATCAGAACTCCGTACTTAAGCTTGCTTGGGTGAGAGTAGTACTAGGATGGGTGACCTCCTAGGAAGGCCTCGTGTTGCACCCATTTTACTTTTTTTTATCGCTGTAGATAATTACAGAAGTTTAAATCGTGTATTATAATTTGATATCCTCTCAAAACCGTTATGTAGCGGAAAAGATATCGATGTTACGAGATTCTAATTGCGTAACGGTATACCGGAAGCATTACAACGACTGTGCTGGTTAATAGAGAGCAGAAATTGACTCAATAAAGAGATATTTGGTATTTAAATGTACGGGTGCGATCATACCAGCACTAATGCACCGGATCCCATCAGAACTCCGCGGTTAAGCGTGCTTGGGCGAGAGTAGTACTAGGATGGGTTACCTCCTGGGAAGGCCTCATGTTGCACCCCTTTTAGTTCTTCTTTCTTATCGCTGCAGATGGTTACAAAATTGAAAATTGTGTATTATAATTTGATATCCTCTAAAAACCGTCATGTAGCATAAAAGTTATTGATGTTACAATATTCTAATAGCGTAACGGTATACCGGTAGCATTAAAATGACTGTGCTGGTCAATAGTGAGCATAAATTGTCTTAATAAAGAGATATTTGCAATATAAACATAAGGGTGCGATCATACCAGCACTAATGCACCGGATCCCATCAGAACTCCGCGGTTAAGCGTGCTTGGGCGAGACTCGAGAGTAGTACTAGGATGGGTTACCTCCTGGGAAGGCCTCATGTTGCACCCCTTTTACTTCTTCTTTCTTATCGCTGCAGATGGTTACAAAATTGAAAATTGTGTATTATAATTTGATATCCTCTAAAAACCGTCATGTAGCAGAAAAGTTATTGATGTTACAATATTCTAATAGCGTAACGGTATACCGGTAGCATTAAAATGAATGTGTTGGTCAATAGTGAGCATAAATTGTCTTAATAAAGAGATATTTGCAATATAAACATAAGGGTGCGATCATACCAGCACTAATGCACCGGATCCCATCAGAACTCCGCAGTTAAGCATGCTTGGGCGAGAGTAGTACTCGGATGGGTGACCTTCTGGGAAGACCTCGTGTTGCACCCCTTTTATTTTTTTCTTATCTCTGTAGATAATTACAGAAGTTAAAATCGTGTATTATAATTTTATGACCTCTAAAAACTTTCATGTTGCGGAAAAGTTATGGATGTTACAAGATTCTGATAGCGTAACGGTAAACCGTAAGCATTACAACGACTTTGCTGGTCAATAGAGAGCAGAATATGACTCAATACAGAGATATTTTCAATATAAACGTACGGGTGCAATCATACCAGCACTAATGCACCGGATCCCATCAGAACTTCGTAGTTAAGCTTGCTTGGGTGAGAGTAGTACTAGGATGGGTGACCTCCTAGGAAGGCCTCGTGTTGCACCCATTTTACTTTTTTTTTATCGCTGTAGATAATTACAGAAGTTTAAATCGTGTATTATAATTTGATATCCTCTCAAAACCGTCATGTAGCGGAAAAGATATCGATGTTACGAGATTCTAATAGCGTAACGGTATACCGGAAGCATTACAACGACTGTGCTGGTTAATAGAGAGCAGAAATTGACTCAATAATGAGATATTTGCAATATAAATGTACAGGTGTGATCATACAAGCACTAATGCACCGGATCCCATCAGAACCCCGCAGTTAAGCGTGCTTGGGCGAGAGTAGTACTAGGAAGGGTGACCTCCTGGGAAGGCCTCGTGCTGCACCCCTTTTACTTTTTTTTTATCGCTGCAGTTATTTGCAAAAGTTAAAATCGTGTATTATAATTTAATATCCTCTGAAAACCGTCATGTAGCGGAAAAGATATCGATGTTTCGAGATTCTGATAGCGTGACGGTATACCGGAAGCTTTACAATGACTGTGCCGGTCAATAGAGAGCAGAAATTGACTCAATAAAGAGATATTTGCTATTTAAATGTACGGGTGCGATCATACCAGCACTAATGCACCGGATCCCATCAGAACTCCGCAGTTAAGCGTGCTTGGGCGAGAGTAGTACTAGGATGGGTGACCTCCTGGGAAGGCCTCGTGTTGCAACCCTTTTACTTTTTTATTTATCGCTGCAGTTATTTGCAGAAGTTAAAATCGTGTATTATAATTTAATATCCTCTGAAAACCGTCATGTAGCGGAAAAGTTATCGATGTTTCGAGATTCTGATAGCGTGACGGTATACCGGAAGCATTACAACGACTGTGCCGGTCAATAGAGAGCAGAAATTGACTCAATAAAGAGATATTAGCAATTTAAATGTACGGGTGCGATCAAACCAGCACTAATGCACCGGATCCCATCAGAACTCCGCGGTTAAGCGTGCTTGGGCGAGAGTAGTACTAGGATGGGTTACCTCATGGGAAGGCCTCATGTTGCACCCCTTTTAGTTCTTCTTTCTTATCGCTGCAGATGGTTACAAAATTGAAAATTGTGTATTATAATTTGATATCCTCTAAAAACCGTCATGTAGCAGAAAAGTTATTGATGTTACAATATTCTAATGCGTAACGGTATACCGGTAGCATTAAAATGACTGTGCTGGTCAATAGTGAGCATAAATTGTCTTAATAAAGAGATATTTGCAGTATAAACATAAGGGTGCGATCATACCAGCACTAATGCACCGTATCCCATCAGAACTCCGCAGTTAAGCATGCTTGGGCGAGAGTAGTTCTCGGATGGGTGACCTTCTGGGAAGACCTCGTGTTGCACCCCTTTTACTTTTTTCTTATCGCTGTATATAATTACAGAAGTTAAATTCGTGTATTATAATTTTATGACCTCTAAAAACTTTCATGTTGCGGAAAAGTTATCGATGTTACAAGATTCTGATAGCGTAACGGTAAACCGGAAGCATTACAACGACTTTGCTGGTCAATAGTGAGCATAAATTGTCTTAATAAAGAGATATTTGCAATATAAACATAAGGGTGCGATCATACCAGCACTAATGCACCGGATCCCATCAGAACTCCGCGGTTAAGCGTGCTTGGGCGAGACTCGAGAGTAGTACTAGGATGGGTTACCTCCTGGGAAGGCCTCATGTTGCACCCCTTTTACTTCTTCTTTCTGATCGCTGCAGATGGTTACAAAATTGAAAATTGTGTATTATAATTTGATATCCTCTAAAAACCTTCATGTAGCAGAAAAGTTATTGATGTTACAATATTCTAATAGCGTAACGGTATACCGGTAGCATTAAAATGAATGTGTTGGTCAATAGTGAGCATAAATTGTCTTAATAAAGAGATATTTGCAATATAAACATAAGGGTGCGATCATACCAGCACTAATGCACCGGATCCCATCAGAACTCCTCAGTTAAGCATGCTTGGGCGAGAGTAGTACTCGGATGGGTGACCTTCTGGGAAGACCTCGTGTTGCACCCCTTTTATTTTTTTCTTATCTCTGTAGATAATTACAGAAGTTAAAATCGTGTATTATAATTTTATGACCTCTAAAAACTTTCATGTTGCGGAAAAGTTATGGATGTTACAAGATTCTGATAGCGTAACGGTAAACCGTAAGCATTACAACGACTTTGCTGGTCAATAGAGAGCAGAATATGACTCAATACAGAGATATTTTCAATATAAACGTACGGGTGCAATCATACCAGCACTAATGCACCGGATCCCATCAGAACTTCGTAGTTAAGCTTGCTTGGGTGAGAGTAGTACTAGGATGGGTGACCTCCTAGGAAGGCCACGTGTTGCACCCATTTTACTTTTTTTTTATCGCTGTAGATAATTACAGAAGTTTAAATCGTGTATTATAATTTGATATCCTCTCAAAACCGTCATGTAGCGGAAAAGATATCGATGTTACGAGATTCTAATAGCGTAACGGTATACCGGAAGCATTACAACGACTGTGCTGGTTAATAGAGAGCAGAAATTGACTCAATAATGAGATATTTGCAATATAAACGTACAGGTGTGATCATACAAGCACTAATGAACCGGATCCCATCAGAACCCCGCAGTTAAGCGTGCTTGGGCGAGAGTAGTACTAGGAAGGGTGACCTCCTGGGAAGGCCTCGTGCTGCACCCCTTTTACTTTTTTTTTATCGCTGCAGTTATTTGCAAAAGTTAAAATCGTGTATTATAATTTAATATCCTCTAAAAACCGTCATGTAGCGGAAAAGTTATCGATGTTTCGAGATTCTGATAGCGTGACGGTATACCGGAAGCTTTACAATGACTGTGCCGGTCAATAGAGAGCAGAAATTGACTCAATAAAGAGATATTTGCTATTTAAATGTACGGGTGCGATCATACCAGCACTAATGCACCGGATCCCATCAGAACTCCGCAGTTAAGCGTGCTTGGGCGAGAGTAGTACTAGGATGGGTGACCTCCTGGGAAGGCCTCGTGTTGCAACCCTTTTACTTTTTTATTTATCGCTGCAGTTATTTGCAGAAGTTAAAATCGTGTATTATAATTTAATATCCTCTGAAAACCGTCATGTAGCAGAAAAGTTATCGATGTTTCGAGATTCTGATAGCGTGACGGTATACCGGAAACATTACAACGACTGTGCCGGTCAATAGAGAGCAGAAATTGACTCAATAAAGAGATATTAGCAATTTAAATGTACGGGTGCGATCATACCAGCACTAATGCACCGGATCCCATCAGAACTCCGCGGTTAAGCGTGCTTGGGCGAGAGTAGTACTAGGATGGGTTACCTTCTGGGAAGGCCTCATGTTGCACCCCTTTTAGTTCTTCTTTCTTATCGCTGCAGATGGTTACAAAATTGAAAATTGTGTATTATAATTTGATATCCTCTAAAAACCGTCATGTAGCAGAAAAGTTATTGATGTTACAATATTCTAATAGCGTAACGGTATACCGGTAGCATTAAAATGACTGTGCTGGTCAATAGTGAGCATAAATTGTCTTAATAAAGAGATATTTGCAGTATAAACATAAGGGTGCGATCATACCAGCACTAATGCACCGTATCCCATCAGAACTCCGCAGTTAAGCATGCTTGGGCGAGAGTAGTTCTCGGATGGGTGACCTTCTGGGAAGACCTCGTGTTGCACCCCTTTTACTTTTTTCTTATCGCTGTATATAATTACAGAAGTTAAATTCATGTATTATAATTTTATGACCTCTATAAACTTTCATGTTGCGGAAAAGTTATCGATGTTACAAGATTCTGATAGCGTAACGGTAAACCGGAAGCATTACAACGACTTTGCTGGTCAATAGTGAGCATAAATTGTCTTAGTAAAGAGATATTTGCAATATAAACATAAGGGTGCGATCATACCAGCACTAATGCACCGGATCCCATCAGAACTCCGCGGTTAAGCGTGCTTGGGCGAGACTGGAGAGTAGTACTAGGATGGGTTACCTCCTGGGAAGGCCTCATGTTGCACCCCTTTTACTTCTTCTTTCTTATCGCTGCAGATGGTTACAAAATTGAAAATTGTGTATTATAATTTGATATCCTCTAAAAACCGTCATGTAGCAGAAAAGTTATTGATGTTACAATATTCTAATAGCGTAACGGTATACCGGTAGCATTAAAATGAATGTGTTGGTCAATAGTGAGCATAAATTGTCTTAATAAAGAGATATTTGCAATATAAACATAAGCGTGCGATCATACCAGCAGTAATGCACCGGATCCCATCAGAACTCCTCAGTTAAGCATGCTTGGGCGAGAGTAGTACTCGGATGGGTGACCTTCTGGGAAGACCTCGTGTTGCACCCCTTTTATTTTTTTCTTATCTCTGTAGATAATTACAGAAGTTAAAATCGTGTATTATAATTTTATGACCTCTAAAAACTTTCATGTTGCGGAAAAGTTATGGATGTTACAAGATTCTGATAGCGTAACGGTAAACTGTAAGCATTACAACGACTTTGCTGGTCAATAGAGAGCAGAATATGACTCAATACAGAGATATTTTCAATATAAACGTACGGGTGCAATCATACCAGCACTAATGCACCGGATCCCATCAGAACTTCGTAGTTAAGCTTGCTTGGGTGAGAGTAGTACTAGGATGGGTGACCTCCTAGGAAGGCCTCGTGTTGCACCCATTTTACTTTTTTTTTATCGCTGTAGATAATTACAGAAGTTTAAATCGTGTATTATAATTTGATATCCTCTCAAAACCGTCATGTAGCGGAAAAGATATCGATGTTACGAGATTCTAATAGCGTAACGGTATACCGGAAGCATTACAACGACTGTGCTGGTTAATAGAGAGCAGAAATTGACTCAATAATGAGATATTTGCAATATAAACGTACAGGTGTGATCATACAAGCACTAATGCACCGGATCCCATCAGAACCCCGCAGTTAAGCGTGCTTGGGCGAGAGTAGTACTAGGAAGGGTGACCTCCTGGGAAGGCCTCGTGCTGCACCCCTTTTACTTTTTTTTTATCGCTGCAGTTATTTGCAAAAGTTAAAATCGTGTATTATAATTTAATATCCTCTAAAAACCGTCATGTAGCGGAAAAGTTATCGATGTTTCGAGATTCTGATAGCGTGACGGTATACCGGAAGCTTTACAATGACTGTGCCGGTCAATAGAGAGCAGAAATTGACTCAATAAAGAGATATTTGCTATTTAAATGTACGGGTGCGATCATACCAGCACTAATGCACCGGATCCCATCAGAACTCCGCAGTTAAGTGTGCTTGGACGAGAGTAGTACTAGGATGGGTGACCTCCTGGGAAGGCCTCGTGTTGCAACCCTTTTACTTTTTTATTTATCGCTGCAGTTATTTGCAGAAGTTAAAATCGTGTATTATAATTTAATATCCTCTGAAAACCGTCATGTAGCAGAAAAGTTATCGATGTTTCGAGATTCTGATAGCGTGACGGTGTACCGGAAGCATTACAACGACTGTGCCGGTCAATAGAGAGCAGAAATTGACTCAATAAAGAGATATTAGCAATTTAAATGTACGGGTGCGATCATACCAGCACTAATGCACCGGATCCCATCAGAACTCCGCGGTTAAGCGTGCTTAGGCGAGAGTAGTACTAGGATGGGTTACCTCCTGGGAAGGCCTCATGTTGCACCCCTTTTAGTTCTTCTTTCTTATCGCTGCAGATGGTTACAAAATTGAAAATTGTGTATTATAATTTGATATCCTCTAAAAACCGTCATGTAGCAGAAAAGTTATTGATGTTACAATATTCTAATAGCGTAACGGTATACCGGTAGCATTAAAATGACTGTGCTGGTCAATAGTGAGCATAAATTGTCTTAATAAAGAGATATTTGCAGTATAAACATAAGGGTGCGATCATACCAGCACTAATGCACCGTATCCCATCAGAACTCCGCAGTTAAGCATGCTTGGGCGAGAGTAGTTCTCGGATGGGTGACCTTCTGGGAAGACCTCGTGTTGCACCCCTTTTACTTTTTTCTTATCGCTGTATATAATTACAGAAGTTAAATTCGTGTATTATAATTTTATGACCTCTAAAAACTTTCATGTTGCGGAAAAGTTATCGATGTTACAAGATTCTGATAGCGTAACGGTAAACCGGAAGCATTACAACGACTTTGCTGGTCAATAGAGAGCAGAATATGACTCAATACAGAGATATTTTCAATATAAACGTACGGGTGCAATCATACCAGCACTAATGCACCGGATCCCATCAGAACTTCGTAGTTAAGCTTGCTTGGGTGAGAGTAGTACTAGGATGGGTGACCTCCTTGGAAGGCCTCGTGTTGCACCCATTTTACTTTTTTTTATCGCTGTAGATAATTACAGAAGTTTAAATCGTGTATTATAATTTGATATCCTCTCAAAACCGTCATGTAGCGGAAAAGATATCGATGTTACGAGATTCTAATAGCGTAACGGTATACCGGAAGCATTACAACGACTGTGCTGGTTAATAGAGAGCAGAAATTGACTCAATAATGAGATATTTGCAATATAAACGTACAGGTGTGATCATACAAGCACTAATGCACCGGATAGTGTTGCGCGCCTAGGAGGGCAGCGCGCTTTGGGATGCGGAGGAGCTATTTTCGCCCAGCTCCCTTTCCAGTTTTTTCCAAGGCTGGGACCTAAGGACTCTCTTCTCTGGATGTCAAATCTGTTGGATCTTCTTTAGTTTCATCGAGTGAAAGGAGGTTGATGGAGATAGACTCCTATCTATGCTCATTTTCTTTGTTTGGCCGGCCCGCCCCTGACCCGAAGGAACTGCAACCAACGAATCTAGGACGAGGGGAGATGAGTCTAGGAAAGAGCGAAGCCCGTAGCGAGTCTTCCAAGGAAATGACCTTTCTCTCAGTGAATTCTGTTGGACCGGCAGAAGCGCGTCTTCTCCACGCTTTTCCCGCGGCTGCTGGCACGGAGTTAGCCGGGGCTTCTTCCTCGAGTCCTGCATCAGAACCCCGCAGTTAAGCGTGCTTGGGCGAGAGTAGTACTAGGAAGGGTGACCTCCTGGGAAGGCCTCGTGCTGCACCCCTTTTACTTTTTTTTTTTATCGCTGCAGTTATTTGCAGAAGTTAAAATCGTGTATTATAATTTAATATCCTCTGAAAACCGTCATGTAGCGGAAAAGTTATCGATGTTTCGAGATTCTGATAGCGTGACGGTATACCGGAAGCTTTACAATGACTGTGCCGATCAATAGAGAGCAGAAATTGACTCAATAAAGAGATATTTGCTATTTAAATGTACGGGTGCGATCATACCAGCACTAATGCACCGGATCCCATCAGAACTCCGCAGTTAAGCGTGCTTGGGCGAGAGTAGTACTAGGATGGGTGACCTCCTGGGAAGGCCTCGTGTTGCAACCCTTTTACTTTTTTATTTGTCGCGGCAGTTATTTGCAGAAGTTAAAATCGTGTATTATAATTTAATATCCTCTGAAAACCGTCATGTAGCAGAAAAGTTATCGATGTTTCGAGATTCTGATAGCGTGACGGTATACCGGAAGCATTACAACGACTGTGCCGGTCAATAGAGAGCAGAAATTGACTCAATAAAGAGATATTTGCAATTTAAATGTACGGGTGCGATCATACCAGCACTAATGCACCGGATCCCATCAGAACTCCGCGGTTAAGCGTGCTTGGGCGAGAGTAGTACTAGGATGGGTTACCTCCTGGGAAGGCCTCATGTTGCACCCCTTTTAGTTCTTCTTTCTTATCGCTGCAGATGGTTACAAAATTGAAAATTGTGTATTATAATTTGATATCCTCTAAAAACCGTCATGTAGCAGAAAAGTTATTGATGTTACAATATTCTAATAGCGTAACGGTATACCGGTAGCATTAAAATGACTGTGCTGGTCAATAGTGAGCATAAATTGTCTTAATAAAGAGATATTTGCAGTATAAACATAAGGGTGCGATCATACCAGCACTAATGCACCGTATCCCATCAGAACTCCGCAGTTAAGCATGCTTGGGCGAGAGTAGTTCTCGGATGGGTGACCTTCTGGGAAGACCTCGTGTTGCACCCCTTTTACTTTTTTCTTATCGCTGTATATAATTACAGAAGTTAAATTCGTGTATTATAATTTTATGACCTCTAAAAACTTTCATGTTGCGGAAAAGTTATCGATGTTACAAGATTCTGATAGCGTAACGGTAAACCGGAAGCATTACAACGACTTTGCTGGTCAATAGAGAGCAGAATATGACTCAATACAGAGATATTTTCAATAGAAACGTACGGGTGCAATCATACCAGCACTAATGCACCGGATCCCATCAGAACTTCGTAGTTAAGCTTGCTTGGGTGAGAGTAGTACTAGGATGGGTGACCTCCTTGGAAGGCCTCGTGTTGCACCCATTTTACTTTTTTTTATCGCTGTAGATAATTACAGAAGTTTAAATCGTGTATTATAATTTGATATCCTCTCAAAACCGTCATGTAGCGGAAAAGATATCGATGTTACGAGATTCTAATAGCGTAACGGTATACCGGAAGCATTACAACGACTGTGCTGGTTAATAGAGAGCAGAAATTGACTCAATAATGAGATATTTGCAATATAAACGTACAGGTGTGATCATACAAGCACTAATGCACCGGATAGTGTTGCGCGCCTAGGAGGGCAGCGCGCTTTGGGATGCGGAGGAGCTATTTTCGCCCAGCTCCCTTTCCAGTTTTTTCCAAGGCTGGGACCTAAGGACTCTCTTCTCTGGATGTCAAATCTGTTGGATCTTCTTTAGTTTCATCGAGTGAAAGGAGGTTGATGGAGATAGACTCCTATCTATGCTCATTTTCTTTGTTTGGCCGGCCCGCCCCTGACCCGAAGGAACTGCAACCAACGAATCTAGGACGAGGGGAGATGAGTCTAGGAAAGAGCGAAGCCCGTAGCGAGTCTTCCAAGGAAATGACCTTTCTCTCAGTGAATTCTGTTGGACCGGCAGAAGCGCGTCTTCTCCACGCTTTTCCCGCGGCTGCTGGCACGGAGTTAGCCGGGGCTTCTTCCTCGAGTCCTGCATCAGAACCCCGCAGTTAAGCGTGCTTGGGCGAGAGTAGTACTAGGAAGGGTGACCTCCTGGGAAGGCCTCGTGCTGCACCCCTTTTACTTTTTTTTTTATCGCTGCAGTTATTTGCAGAAGTTAAAATCGTGTATTATAATTTAATATCCTCTGAAAACCGTCATGTAGCGGAAAAGTTATCGATGTTTCGAGATTCTGATAGCGTGACGGTATACCGGAAGCTTTACAATGACTGTGCCGATCAATAGAGAGCAGAAATTGACTCAATAAAGAGATATTTGCTATTTAAATGTACGGGTGCGATCATACCAGCACTAATGCACCGGATCCCATCAGAACTCCGCAGTTAAGCGTGCTTGGGCGAGAGTAGTACTAGGATGGGTGACCTCCTGGGAAGGCCTCGTGTTGCAACCCTTTTACTTTTTTATTTGTCGCTGCAGTTATTTGCAGAAGTTAAAATCGTGTATTATAATTTAATATCCTCTGAAAACCGTCATGTAGCAGAAAAGTTATCGATGTTTCGAGATTCTGATAGCGTGACGGTATACCGGAAGCATTACAACGACTGTGCCGGTCAATAGAGAGCAGAAATTGACTCAATAAAGAGATATTTGCAATTTAAATGTACGGGTGCGATCATACCAGCACTAATGCACCGGATCCCATCAGAACTCCGCGGTTAAGCGTGCTTGGGCGAGAGTAGTACTAGGATGGGTTACCTCCTGGGAAGGCCTCATGTTGCACCCCTTTTAGTTCTTCTTTCTTATCGCTGCAGATGGTTACAAAATTGAAAATTGTGTATTATAATTTGATATCCTCTAAAAACCGTCATGTAGCAGAAAAGTTATTGATGTTACAATATTCTAATAGCGTAACGGTATACCGGTAGCATTAAAATGACTGTGCTGGTCAATAGTGAGCATAAATTGTCTTAATAAAGAGATATTTGCAGTATAAACATAAGGGTGCGATCATACCAGCACTAATGCACCGTATCCCATCAGAACTCCGCAGTTAAGCATGCTTGGGCGAGAGTAGTTCTCGGATGGGTGACCTTCTGGGAAGACCTCGTGTTGCACACCTTTTACTTTTTTCTTATCGCTGTATATAATTACAGAAGTTAAATTCGTGTATTATAATTTTATGACCTCTAAAAACTTTCATGTTGCGGAAAAGTTATCGATGTTACAAGATTCTGATAGCGTAACGGTAAACCGGAAGCATTACAACGACTTTGCTGGTCAATAGAGAGCAGAATATGACTCAATACAGAGATATTTTCAATATAAACGTACGGGTGCAATCATACCAGCACTAATGCACCGGATCCCATCAGAATTTCGTAGTTAAGCTTGCTTGGGTGAGAGTAGTACTAGGATGGGTGACCTCCTAGGAAGGCCTCGTGTTGCACCCATTTTACTTTTTTTTATCGCTGTAGATAATTACAGAAGTTTAAATCGTGTATTATAATTTGATATCCTCTCAAAACCGTCATGTAGCGGAAAAGATATCGATGTTACGAGATTCTAATAGCGTAACGGTATACCGGAAGCATTAAAACGACTGTGCTGGTTAATAGAGAGCAGAAATTGACTCAATAATGAGATATTTGCAATATAAACGTACAGGTGTGTTCATACAAGCACTAATGCACCGGATAGTGTTGCGCGCCTAGGAGGGCAGCGCGCTTTGGGATGCGGAGGAGCTATTTTCGCCCAGCTCCCTTTCCAGTTTTTTCCAAGGCTGGGACCTAAGGACTCTCTTCTCTGGATGTCAAATCTGTCTGATCTTCTTTAGTTTCATCGAGTGAAAGGAGGTTGATGGAGATAGACTCCTATCTATGCTCATTTTCTTTGTTTGGCCGGCCCGCCCCTGACCCGAAGGAACTGCAACCAACGAATCTAGGACGAGGGGAGATGAGTCTAGGAAAGAGCGAAGCCCGTAGCGAGTCTTCCAAGGAAATGACCTTTCTCTCAGTGAATTCTGTTGGACCGGCAGAAGCGCGTCTTCTCCACGCTTTTCCCGCGGCTGCTGGCACGGAGTTAGCCGGGGCTTCTTCCTCGAGTCCTGCATCAGAACCCCGCAGTTAAGCGTGCTTGGGCGAGAGTAGTACTAGGAAGGGTGACCTCCTGGGAAGGCCTCGTGCTGCACCCCTTTTACTTTTTTTTTTTATCGCTGCAGTTATTTGCAGAAGTTAAAATCGTGTATTATAATTTAATATCCTCTGAAAACCGTCATGTAGCGGAAAAGTTATCGATGTTTCGAGATTCTGATAGCGTGACGGTATACCGGAAGCTTTACAACGACTGTGCCGGTCAATAGAGAGCAGAAATTGACTCAATAAAGAGATATTTGCTATTTAAATGTACGGGTGCGATCATACCAGCACTAATGCACCGGATCCCATCAGAACTCCGCAGTTAAGCGTGCTTGGGCGAGAGTAGTACTAGGATGGGTGACCTCCTGGGAAGGCCTCGTGTTGCAACCCTTTTACTTTTTTATTTATCGCTGCAGTTATTTGCAGAAGTTAAAATCGTGTATTATAATTTAATATCCTCTGAAAACCGTCATGTAGCAGAAAAGTTATCGATGTTTCGAGATTCTGATAGCGTGACGGTATACCGGAAGCATTACAACGACTGTGCCGGTCAATAGAGAGCAGAAATTGACTCAATAAAGAGATATTTGCAATTTAAATGTACGGGTGCGATCATACCAGCACTAATGCACCGGATCCCATCAGAACTCCGCGGTTAAGCGTGCTTGGGCGAGAGTAGTACTAGGATGGGTTACCTCCTGGGAAGGCCTCATGTTGCACCCCTTTTAGTTCTTCTTTCTTATCGCTGCAGATGGTTACAAAATTGAAAATTGTGTATTATAATTTGATATCCTCTAAAAACCGTCATGTAGCAGAAAAGTTATTGATGTTACAATATTCTAATAGCGTAACGGTATACCGGTAGCATTAAAATGACTGTGCTGGTCAATAGTGAGCATAAATTGTCTTAATAAAGAGATATTTGCAGTATAAACATAAGGGTGCGATCATACCAGCACTAATGCACCGTATCCCATCAGAACTCCGCAGTTAAGCATGCTTGGGCGAGAGTAGTTCTCGGATGGGTGACCTTCTGGGAAGACCTCGTGTTGCACACCTTTTACTTTTTTCTTATCGCTGTATATAATTACAGAAGTTAAATTCGTGTATTATAATTTTATGACCTCTGAAAACTTTCATGTTGCGGAAAAGTTATCGATGTTACAAGATTCTGATAGCGTAACGGTAAACCGGAAGCATTACAACGACTTTGCTGGTCAATAGAGAGCAGAATATGACTCAATACAGAGATATTTTCAATATAAACGTACGGGTGCAATCATACCAGCACTAATGCACCGGATCCCATCAGAACTTCGTAGTTAAGCTTGCTTGGGTGAGAGTAGTACTAGGATGGGTGACCTCCTAGGAAGGCCTCGTGTTGCACCCATTTTACTTTTTTTTATCGCTGTAGATAACTACAGAAGTTTAAATCGTGTATTATAATTTGATATCCTCTCAAAACCGTCATGTAGCGGAAAAGATATCGATGTTACGAGATTCTAATAGCGTAACGGTATACCGGAAGCATTACAACGACTGTGCTGGTTAATAGATAGCAGAAATTGACTCAATAATGAGATATTTGCAATATAAACGTATAGGTGTGATCATACAAGCACTAATGCACCGGATAGTGTTGCGCGCCTAGGAGGGCAGCGCGCTTTGGGATGCGGAGGAGCTATTTTCGCCCAGCTCCCTTTCCAGTTTTTTCCAAGGCTGGGACCTAAGGACTCTCTTCTCTGGATGTCAAATCTGTCTGATCTTCTTTAGTTTCATCGAGTGAAAGGAGGTTGATGGAGATAGACTCCTATCTATGCTCATTTTCTTTGTTTGGCCGGCCCGCCCCTGACCCGAAGGAACTGCAACCAACGAATCTAGGACGAGGGGAGATGAGTCTAGGAAAGAGCGAAGCCCGTAGCGAGTCTTCCAAGGAAATGACCTTTCTCTCAGTGAATTCTGTTGGACCGGCAGAAGCGCGTCTTCTCCACGCTTTTCCCGCGGCTGCTGGCACGGAGTTAGCCGGGGCTTCTTCCTCGAGTCCTGCATCAGAACCCCGCAGTTAAGCGTGCTTGGGCGAGAGTAGTACTAGGAAGGGTGACCTCCTGGGAAGGCCTCGTGCTGCACCCATTTTACTTTTTTTTTTTTATCGCTGCAGTTATTTGCAGAAGTTAAAATCGTGTATTATAATTTAATATCCTCTGAAAACCGTCATGTAGCGGAAAAGTTATCGATGTTTCGAGATTCTGATAGCGTGACGGTATACCGGAAGCTTTACAATGACTGTGCCGGTCAATAGAGAGCAGAAATTGACTCAATAAAGAGATATTTGCTATTTAAATGTACGGGTGCGATCATACCAGCACTAATGCACCGGATCCCATCAGAACTCTGCAGTTAAGCGTGCTTGGGCGAGAGTAGTACTAGGATGAGTGACCTCCTGGGAAGGCCTCGTGTTGCAACCCTTTTACTTTTTTATTTGTCGCTGCAGTTATTTGCAGAAGTTAAAATCGTGTATTATAATTTAATATCCTCTGAAAACCGTCATGTAGCAGAAAAGTTATCGATGTTTCGAGATTCTGATAGCGTGACGGTATACCGGAAGCATTACAACGACTGTGTCGGTCAATAGAGAGCAGAAATTGACTCAATAAAGAGATATTTGCAATTTAAATGTACGGGTGCGATCATACCAGCACTAATGCACCGGATCCCATCAGAACTCCGGGGTTAAGCGTGCTTGGGCGAGAGTAGTACTAGGATGGGTTACCTCCTGGGAAGGACTCATGTTGCATCCCTTTTAGTTCTTCTTTCTTATCGCTGCAGATGGTTACAAAATTGAAAATTGTGTATTATAATTTGATATCCTCTAAAAACCGTCACGTAGCAGAAAAGTTATTGATGTTACAATATTCTAATAGCGTAACGGTATACCGGTAGCATTAAAATGACTGTGCTGGTCAATAGTGAGCATAAATTGTCTTAATAAAGAGATATTTGCAGTATAAACATAAGGGTGCGATCATACCAGCACTAATGCACCGTATCCCATCAGAACTCCGCAGTTAAGCATGCTTGGGCGAGAGTAGTTCTCGGATGGGTGACCTTCTGGGAAGACCTCGTGTTGCACACCTTTTACTTTTTTCTTATCGCTGTATATAATTACAGAAGTTAAATTCGTGTATTATAATTTTATGACCTCTAAAAACTTTCATGTTGCGGAAAAGTTATCGATGTTACAAGATTCTGATAGCGTAACGGTAAACCGGAAGCATTACAACGACTTTGCTGGTCAATAGAGAGCAGAATATGACTCAATACAGAGATATTTTCAATATAAACGTACGGGTGCAATCATACCAGCACTAATGCACCGGATCCCATCAGAATTTCGTAGTTAAGCTTGCTTGGGTGAGAGTAGTACTAGGATGGGTGACCTCCTAGGAAGGCCTCGTGTTGCACCCATTTTACTTTTTTTTATCGCTGTAGATAATTACAGAAGTTTAAATCGTGTATTATAATTTGATATCCTCTCAAAACCGTCATGTAGCGGAAAAGATATCGATGTTACGAGATTCTAATAGCGTAACGGTATACCGGAAGTATTAAAACGACTGTGCTGGTTAATAGAGAGCAGAAATTGACTCAATAATGAGATATTTGCAATATAAACGTACAGGTGTGTTCATACAAGCACTAATGCACCGGATAGTGTTGCGCGCCTAGGAGGGCAGCGCGCTTTGGGATGCGGAGGAGCTATTTTCGCCCAGCTCCCTTTCCAATTTTTTCCAAGGCTGGGACCTAAGGACTCTCTTCTCTGGATGTCAAATCTGTCTGATCTTCTTTAGTTTCATCGAGTGAAAGGAGGTTGATGGAGATAGACTCCTATCTATGCTCATTTTCTTTGTTTGGCCGGCCCGCCCCTGACCCGAAGGAACTGCAACCAACGAATCTAGGACGAGGGGAGATGAGTCTAGGAAAGAGCGAAGCCCGTAGCGAGTCTTCCAAGGAAATGACCTTTCTCTCAGTGAATTCTGTTGGACCGGCAGAAGCGCGTCTTCTCCACGCTTTTCCCGCGGCTGCTGGCACGGAGTTAGCCGGGGCTTCTTCCTCGAGTCCTGCATCAGAACCCCGCAGTTAAGCGTGCTTGGGCGAGAGTAGTACTAGGAAGGGTGACCTCCTGGGAAGGCCTCGTGCTGCACCCCTTTTACTTTTTTTTTTATCGCTGCAGTTATTTGCAGAAGTTAAAATCGTGTATTATAATTTAATATCCTCTGAAAACCGTCATGTAGCGGAAAAGTTATCGATGTTTCGAGATTCTGATAGCGTGACGGTATACCGGAAGCTTTACAATGACTGTGCCGGTCAATAGAGAGCAGAAATTGACTCAATAAAGAGATATTTGCTATTTAAATGTACGGGTGCGATCATACCAGCACTAATGCACCGGATCCCATCAGAACTCCGCAGTTAAGCGTGCTTGGGCGAGAGTAGTACTAGGATGGGTGACCTCCTGGGAAGGCCTCGTGTTGCAACCCTTTTACTTTTTTATTTATCGCTGCAGTTATTTGCAGAAGTTAAAATCGTGTATTATAATTTAATATCCTCTGAAAACCGTCATGTAGCAGAAACGTTATCGATGTTTCGAGATTCTGATAGCGTGACGGTATACCGGAAGCATTACAACGACTGTGCCGGTCAATAGAGAGCAGAAATTGACTCAATAAAGAGATATTTGCAATTTAAATGTACGGGTGCGATCATACCAGCACTAATGCACCGGATCCCATCAGAACTCCGCGGTTAAGCGTGCTTGGGCGAGAGTAGTACTAGGATGGGTTACCTCCTGGGAAGGCCTCATGTTGCACCCCTTTTAGTTCTTCTTTCTTATCGCTGCAGATGGTTACAAAATTGAAAATTGTGTATTATAATTTGATATCCTCTAAAAACCGTCATGTAGCAGAAAAGTTATTGATGTTACAATATTCTAATAGCGTAACGGTATACCGGTAGCATTAAAATGACTGTGCTGGTCAATAGTGAGCATAAATTGTCTTAATAAAGAGATATTTGCAGTATAAACATAAGGGTGCGATCATACCAGCACTAATGCACCGTATCCCATCAGAACTCCGCAGTTAAGCATGCTTGGGCGAGAGTAGTTCTCGGATGGGTGACCTTCTGGGAAGACCTCGTGTTGCACACCTTTTACTTTTTTCTTATCGCTGTATATAATTACAGAAGTTAAATTCGTGTATTATAATTTTATGACCTCTGAAAACTTTCATGTTGCGGAAAAGTTATCGATGTTACAAGATTCTGATAGCGTAACGGTAAACCGGAAGCATTACAACGACTTTGCTGGTCAATAGAGAGCAGAATATGACCCAATACAGAGATATTTTCAATATAAACGTACGGGTGCAATCATACCAGCACTAATGCACCGGATCCCATCAGAACTTCGTAGTTAAGCTTGCTTGGGTGAGAGTAGTACTAGGATGGGTGACCTCCTAGGAAGGCCTCGTGTTGCACCCATTTTACTTTTTTTTATCGCTGTAGATAATTACAGAAGTTTAAATCGTGTATTATAATTTGATATCCTCTCAAAACCGTCATGTAGCGGAAAAGATATCGATGTTACGAGATTCTAATAGCGTAACGGTATACCGGAAGCATTACAACGACTGTGCTGGTTAATAGATAGCAGAAATTGACTCAATAATGAGATATTTGCAATATAAACGTACAGGTGTGATCATACAAGCACTAATGCACCGGATAGTGTTGCGCGCCTAGGAGGGCAGCGCGCTTTGGGATGCGGAGGAGCTATTTTCGCCCAGCTCCCTTTCCAGTTTTTTCCAAGGCTGGGACCTAAGGACTCTCTTCTCTGGATGTCAAATCTGTCTGATCTTCTTTAGTTTCATCGAGTGAAAGGAGGTTGATGGAGATAGACTCCTATCTATGCTCATTTTCTTTGTTTGGCCGGCCCGCCCCTGACCCGAAGGAACTGCAACCAACGAATCTAGGACGAGGGGAGATGAGTCTAGGAAAGAGCGAAGCCCGTAGCGAGTCTTCCAAGGAAATGACCTTTCTCTCAGTGAATTCTGTTGGACCGGCAGAAGCGCGTCTTCTCCACGCTTTTCCCGCGGCTGCTGGCACGGAGTTAGCCGGGGCTTCTTCCTCGAGTCCTGCATCAGAACCCCGCAGTTAAGCGTGCTTGGGCGAGAGTAGTACTAGGAAGGGTGACCTCCTGGGAAGGACTCGTGCTGCACCCCTTTTACTTTTTTTTTTTATCGCTGCAGTTATTTGCAGAAGTTAAAATCGTGTATTATAATTTAATATCCTCTGAAAACCGTCATGTAGCGGAAAAGTTATCGATGTTTCGAGATTCTGATAGCGTGACGGTATACCGGAAGCTTTACAATGACTGTGCCGGTCAATAGAGAGCAGAAATTGACTCAATAAAGAGATATTTGCTATTTAAATGTACGGGTGCGATCATACCAGCACTAATGCACCGGATCCCATCAGAACTCCGCAGTTAAGCGTGCTTGGGCGAGAGTAGTACTAGGATGGGTGACCTCCTGGGAAGGCCTCGTGTTGCAACCCTTTTACTTTTTTATTTATCGCTGCAGTTATTTGCAGAAGTTAAAATCGTGTATTATAATTTAATATCCTCTGAAAACCGTCATGTAGCAGAAAAGTTATCGATGTTTCGAGATTCTGATAGCGTGACGGTATACCGGAAGCATTACAACGACTGTGCCGGTCAATAGAGAGCAGAAATTGACTCAATAAAGAGATATTTGCAATTTAAATGTACGGGTGCGATCATACCAGCACTAATGCACCGGATCCCATCAGAACTCCGCGGTTAAGCGTGCTTGGGCGAGAGTAGTACTAGGATGGGTTACCTCCTGGGAAGGCCTCATGTTGCACCCCTTTTAGTTCTTCTTTCTTATCGCTGCAGATGGTTACAAAATTGAAAATTGTGTATTATAATTTGATATCCTCTAAAAACCGTCATGTAGCAGAAAAGTTATTGATGTTACAATATTCTAATAGCGTAACGGTATACCGGTAGCATTAAAATGACTGTGCTGGTCAATAGTGAGCATAAATTGTCTTAATAAAGAGATATTTGCAGTATAAACATAAGGGTGCGATCATACCAGCACTAATGCACCGTATCCCATCAGAACTCCGCAGTTAAGCATGCTTGGGCGAGAGTAGTTCTCGGATGGGTGACCTTCTGGGAAGACCTCGTGTTGCACACCTTTTACTTTTTTCTTATCGCTGTATATAATTACAGAAGTTAAATTCGTGTATTATAATTTTATGACCTCTGAAAACTTTCATGTTGCGGAAAAGTTATCGATGTTACAAGATTCTGATAGCGTAACGGTAAACCGGAAGCATTACAACGACTTTGCTGGTCAATAGAGAGCAGAATATGACTCAATACAGAGATATTTTCAATATAAACGTACGGGTGCAATCATACCAGCACTAATGCACCGGATCCCATCAGAACTTCGTAGTTAAGCTTGCTTGGGTGAGAGTAGTACTAGGATGGGTGACCTCCTAGGAAGGCCTCGTGTTGCACCCATTTTACTTTTTTTTATCGCTGTAGATAATTACAGAAGTTTAAATCGTGTATTATAATTTGATATCCTCTCAAAACCGTCATGTAGCGGAAAAGATATCGATGTTACGAGATTCTAATAGCGTAACGGTATACCGGAAGCATTACAACGACTGTGCTGGTTAATAGATAGCAGAAATTGACTCAATAATGAGATATTTGCAATATAAACGTACAGGTGTGATCATACAAGCACTAATGCACCGGATAGTGTTGCGCGCCTAGGAGGGCAGCGCGCTTTGGGATGCGGAGGAGCTATTTTCGCCCAGCTCCCTTTCCAGTTTTTTCCAAGGCTGGGACCTAAGGACTCTCTTCTCTGGATGTCAAATCTGTTTGATCTTCTTTAGTTTCATCGAGTGAAAGGAGGTTGATGGAGATAGACTCCTATCTATGCTCATTTTCTTTGTTTGGCCGGCCCGCCCCTGACCCGAAGGAACTGCAACCAACGAATCTAGGACGAGGGGAGATGAGTCTAGGAAAGAGCGAAGCCCGTAGCGAGTCTTCCAAGGAAATGACCTTTCTCTCAGTGAATTCTGTTGGACCGGCAGAAGCGCGTCTTCTCCACGCTTTTCCCGCGGCTGCTGGCACGGAGTTAGCCGGGGCTTCTTCCTCGAGTCCTGCATTAGAACCCCGCAGTTAAGCGTGCTTGGGCGAGAGTAGTACTAGGAAGGGTGACCTCCTGGGAAGGCCTCGTGCTGCACCCATTTTACTTTTTTTTTTTTATCGCTGCAGTTATTTGCAGAAGTTAAAATCGTGTATTATAATTTAATATCCTCTGAAAACCGTCATGTAGCGGAAAAGTTATCGATGTTTCGAGATTCTGATAGCGTGACGGTATACCGGAAGCTTTACAATGACTGTGTCGGTCAATAGAGAGCAGAAATTGACTCAATAAAGAGATATTTGCTATTTAAATGTACGGGTGCGATCATACCAGCACTAATGCACCGGATCCCATCAGAACTCTGCAGTTAAGCGTGCTTGGGCGAGAGTAGTACTAGGATGAGTGACCTCCTGGGAAGGCCTCGTGTTGCAACCCTTTTACTTTTTTATTTGTCGCTGCAGTTATTTGCAGAAGTTAAAATCGTGTATTATAATTTAATATCCTCTGAAAACCGTCATGTAGCAGAAAAGTTATCGATGTTTCGAGATTCTGATAGCGTGACGGTATACCAGAAGCATTACAACGACTGTGCCGGTCAATAGAGAGCAGAAATTGACTCAATAAAGAGATATTTGCAATTTAAATGTACGGGTGCGATCATACCAGCACTAATGCACCGGATCCCATCAGAACTCCGGGGTTAAGCGTGCTTGGGCGAGAGTAGTACTAGGATGGGTTACCTCCTGGGAAGGCCTCATGTTGCACCCCTTTTAGTTCTTCTTTCTTATCGCTGCAGATGGTTACAAAATTGAAAATTGTGTATTATAATTTGATATCCTCTAAAAACCGTCATGTAGCAGAAAAGTTATTGATGTTACAATATTCTAATAGCGTAACGGTATACCGGTAGCATTAAAATGACTGTGCTGGTCAATAGTGAGCATAAATTGTCTTAATAAAGAGATATTTGCAGTATAAACATAAGAGAGCGATCATACCAGCACTAATGCACCGTATCCCATCAGAACTCCGCAGTTAAGCATGCTTGGGCGAGAGTAGTTCTCGGATGGGTGACCTTCTGGGAAGACCTCGTGTTGCACACCTTTTACTTTTTTCTTATCGCTGTATATAATTACAGAAGTTAAATTCGTGTATTATAATTTTATGACCTCTAAAAACTTTCATGGTGCGGAAAAGTTATCGATGTTACAAGATTCTGATAGCGTAACGGTAAACCGGAAGCATTACAATGACTTTGCTGGTCAATAGAGAGCAGAATATGACTCAATACAGAGATATTTTCAATATAAACGTACGGGTGCAATCATACCAGCACTAATGCACCGGATCCCATCAGAATTTCGTAGTTAAGCTTGCTTGGGTGAGAGTAGTACTTGGATGGGTGACCTCCTAGGAAGGCCTCGTGTTGCACCCATTTTACTTTTTTTTATCGCTGTAGATAATTACAGAAGTTTAAATCGTGTATTATAATTTGATATCCTCTCAAAACCGTCATGTAGCGGAAAAGATATCGATGTTACGAGATTCTAATAGCGTAACGGTATACCGGAAGCATTAAAACGACTGTGCTGGTTAATAGAGAGCAGAAATTGACTCAATAATGAGATATTTGCAATATAAACGTACAGGTGTGTTCATACAAGCACTAATGCACCGGATAGTGTTGCGCGCCTAGGAGGGCAGCGCGCTTTGGGATGCGGAGGAGCTATTTTCGCCCAGCTCCCTTTCCAGTTTTTTCCAAGGCTGGGACCTAAGGACTCTCTTCTCTGGATGTCAAATCTGTCTGATCTTCTTTAGTTTCATCGAGTGAAAGGAGGTTGATGGAGATAGACTCCTATCTATGCTCATTTTCTTTGTTTGGCCGGCCCGCCCCTGACCCGAAGGAACTGCAACCAACGATTCTAGGACGAGGGGAGATGAGTCTAGGAAAGAGCGAAGCCCGTAGCGAGTCTTCCAAGGAAATGACCTTTCTCTCAGTGAATTCTGTTGGACCGGCAGAAGCGCGTCTTCTCCACGCTTTTCCCGCGGCTGCTGGCACGGAGTTAGCCGGGGCTTCTTCCTCGAGTCCTGCATCAGAACCCCGCAGTTAAGCGTGCTTGGGCGAGAGTAGTACTAGGAAGGGTGACCTCCTGGGAAGGCCTCGTGCTGCACCCCTTTTACTTTTTTTTTTTATCGCTGCAGTTATTTGCAGAAGTTAAAATCGTGTATTATAATTTAATATTCTCTGAAAACCGTCATGTAGCGTAAAAGTTATCGATGTTTCGAGATTCTGATAGCGTGACGGTATACCGGAAGCTTTACAACGACTGTGCCGGTCAATAGAGAGCAGAAATTGACTCAATAAAGAGATATTTGCTATTTAAATGTACGGGTGCGATCATACCAGCACTAATGCACCGGATCCCATCAGAACTCCGCAGTTAAGCGTGCTTGGGCGAGAGTAATACTAGGATGGGTGACCTCCTGGGAAGGCCTCGTGTTGCAACCCTTTTACTTTTTTATTTATCGCTGCAGTTATTTGCAGAAGTTAAAATCGTGTATTATAATTTAATATCCTCTGAAAACCGTCATGTAGCAGAAAAGTTATCGATGTTTCGAGATTCTGATAGCGTGACGGTATACCGGAAGCATTACAACGACTGTGCCGGTCAATAGAGAGCAGAAATTGACTCAATAAAGAGATATTTGCAATTTAAATGTACGGGTGCGATCATACCAGCACTAATGCACCGGATCCCATCAGAACTCCGCGGTTAAGCGTGCTTGGGCGAGAGTAGTACTAGGATGGGTTACCTCCTGGGAAGGCCTCATGTTGCACCCCTTTTAGTTCTTCTTTCTTATCGCTGCAGATGGTTACAAAATTGAAAATTGTGTATTATAATTTGATATCCTCTAAAAACCGTCATGTAGCAGAAAAGTTATTGATGTTACAATATTCTAATAGCGTAACGGTATACCGGTAGCATTAAAATGACTGTGCTGGTCAATAGTGAGCATAAATTGTCTTAATAAAGAGATATTTGCAGTATAAACATAAGGGTGCGATCATACCAGCACTAATGCACCGTATCCCATCAGAACTCCGCAGTTAAGCATGCTTGGGCGAGAGTAGTTCTCGGATGGGTGACCTTCTGGGAAGACCTCGTGTTGCACACCTTTTACTTTTTTCTTATCGCTGTATATAATTACAGAAGTTAAATTCGTGTATTATAATTTTATGACCTCTAAAAACTTTCATGTTGCGGAAAAGTTATCGATGTTACAAGATTCTGATAGCGTAACGGTAAACCGGAAGCATTACAACGACTTTGCTGGTCAATAGAGAGCAGAATATGACTCAATACAGAGATATTTTCAATATAAACGTACGGGTGCAATCATACCAGCACTAATGCACCGGATCCCATCAGAATTTCGTAGTTAAGCTTGCTTGGGTGAGAGTAGTACTAGGATGGGTGACCTCCTAGGAAGGCCTCGTGTTGCACCCATTTTACTTTTTTTTATCGCTGTAGATAATTACAGAAGTTTAAATCGTGTATTATAATTTGATATCCTCTCAAAACCGTCATGTAGCGGAAAAGATATCGATGTTACGAGATTCTAATAGCGTAACGGTATACCGGAAGCATTAAAACGACTGTGCTGGTTAATAGAGAGCAGAAATTGACTCAATAATGAGATATTTGCAATATAAACGTACAGGTGTGTTCATACAAGCACTAATGCACCGGATAGTGTTGCGCGCCTAGGAGGGCAGCGCGCTTTGGGATGCGGAGGAGCTATTTTCGCCCAGCTCCCTTTCCAGTTTTTTCCAAGGCTGGGACCTAAGGACTCTCTTCTCTGGATGTCAAATCTGTCTGATCTTCTTTAGTTTCATCGAGTGAAAGGAGGTTGATGGAGATAGACTCCTATCTATGCTCATTTTCTTTGTTTGGCCGGCCCGCCCCTGACCCGAAGGAACTGCAACCAACGAATCTAGGACGAGGGGAGATGAGTCTAGGAAAGAGCGAAGCCCGTAGCGAGTCTTCCAAGGAAATGACCTTTCTCTCAGTGAATTCTGTTGGACCGGCAGAAGCGCGTCTTCTCCACGCTTTTCCCGCGGCTGCTGGCACGGAGTTAGCCGGGGCTTCTTCCTCGAGTCCTGCATCAGAACCCCGCAGTTAAGCGTGCTTGGGCGAGAGTAGTACTAGGAAGGGTGACCTCCTGGGAAGGCCTCGTGCTGCACCCCTTTTACTTTTTTTTTTTATCGCTGCAGTTATTTGCAGAAGTTAAAATCGTGTATTATAATTTAATATCCTCTGAAAACCGTCATGTAGCGGAAAAGTTATCGATGTTTCGAGATTCTGATAGCGTGACGGTATACCGGAAGCTTTACAACGACTGTGCCGGTCAATAGAGAGCAGAAATTGACTCAATAAAGAGATATTTGCTATTTAAATGTACGGGTGCGATCATACCAGCACTAATGCACCGGATCCCATCAGAACTCCGCAGTTAAGCGTGCTTGGGCGAGAGTAGTACTAGGATGGGTGACCTCCTGGGAAGGCCTCGTGTTGCAACCCTTTTACTTTTTTATTTATCGCTGCAGTTATTTGCAGAAGTTAAAATCGTGTATTATAATTTAATATCCTCTGAAAACCGTCATGTAGCAGAAAAGTTATCGATGTTTCGAGATTCTGATAGCGTGACGGTATACCGGAAGCATTACAACGACTGTGCCGGTCAATAGAGAGCAGAAATTGACTCAATAAAGAGATATTTGCAATTTAAATGTACGGGTGCGATCATACCAGCACTAATGCACCGGATCCCATCAGAACTCCGCGGTTAAGCGTGCTTGGGCGAGAGTAGTACTAGGATGGGTTACCTCCTGGGAAGGCCTCATGTTGCACCCCTTTTAGTTCTTCTTTCTTATCGCTGCAGATGGTTACAAAATTGAAAATTGTGTATTATAATTTGATATCCTCTAAAAACCGTCATGTAGCAGAAAAGTTATTGATGTTACAATATTCTAATAGCGTAACGGTATACCGGTAGCATTAAAATGACTGTGCTGGTCAATAGTGAGCATAAATTGTCTTAATAAAGAGATATTTGCAGTATAAACATAAGGGTGCGATCATACCAGCACTAATGCACCGTATCCCATCAGAACTCCGCAGTTAAGCATGCTTGGGCGAGACTAGTTCTCGGATGGGTGACCTTCTGGGAAGACCTCGTGTTGCACACCTTTTACTTTTTTCTTATCGCTGTATATAATTACAGAAGTTAAATTCGTGTATTATAATTTTATGACCTCTAAAAACTTTCATGTTGCGGAAAAGTTATCGATGTTACAAGATTCTGATAGCGTAACGGTAAACCGGAAGCATTACAACGACTTTGCTGGTCAATAGAGAGCAGAATATGACTCAATACAGAGATATTTTCAATATAAACGTACGGGTGCAATCATACCAGCACTAATGCACCGGATCCCATCAGAATTTCGTAGTTAAGCTTGCTTGGGTGAGAGTAGTACTAGGATGGGTGACCTCCTAGGAAGGCCTCGTGTTGCACCCATTTTACTTTTTTTTATCGCTGTAGATAATTACAGAAGTTTAAATCGTGTATTATAATTTGATATCCTCTCAAAACCGTCATGTAGCGGAAAAGATATCGATGTTACGAGATTCTAATAGCGTAACGGTATACCGGAAGCATTAAAACGACTGTGCTGGTTAATAGAGAGCAGAAATTGACTCAATAATGAGATATTTGCAATATAAACGTACAGGTGTGTTCATACAAGCACTAATGCACCGGATAGTGTTGCGCGCCTAGGAGGGCAGCGCGCTTTGGGATGCGGAGGAGCTATTTTCGCCCAGCTCCCTTTCCAGTTTTTTCCAAGGCTGGGACCTAAGGACTCTCTTCTCTGGATGTCAAATCTGTCTGATCTTCTTTAGTTTCATCGAGTGAAAGGAGGTTGATGGAGATAGACTCCTATCTATGCTCATTTTCTTTGTTTGGCCGGCCCGCCCCTGACCCGAAGGAACTGCAACCAACGAATCTAGGACGAGGGGAGATGAGTCTAGGAAAGAGCGAAGCCCGTAGCGAGTCTTCCAAGGAAATGACCTTTCTCTCAGTGAATTCTGTTGGACCGGCAGAAGCGCGTCTTCTCCACGCTTTTCCCGCGGCTGCTGGCACGGAGTTAGCCGGGGCTTCTTCCTCGAGTCCTGCATCAGAACCCCGCAGTTAAGCGTGCTTGGGCGAGAGTAGTACTAGGAAGGGTGACCTCCTGGGAAGGCCTCGTGCTGCACCCCTTTTACTTTTTTTTTTTATCGCTGCAGTTATTTGCAGAAGTTAAAATCGTGTATTATAATTTAATATCCTCTGAAAACCGTCATGTAGCGGAAAAGTTATCGATGTTTCGAGATTCTGATAGCGTGACGGTATACCGGAAGCTTTACAACGACTGTGCCGGTCAATAGAGAGCAGAAATTGACTCAATAAAGAGATATTTGCTATTTAAATGTACGGGTGCGATCATACCAGCACTAATGCACCGGATCCCATCAGAACTCCGCAGTTAAGCGTGCTTGGGCGAGAGTAGTACTAGGATGGGTGACCTCCTGGGAAGGCCTCGTGTTGCAACCCTTTTACTTTTTTATTTATCGCTGCAGTTATTTGCAGAAGTTAAAATCGTGTATTATAATTTAATATCCTCTGAAAACCGTCATGTAGCAGAAAAGTTATCGATGTTTCGAGATTCTGATAGCGTGACGGTATACCGGAAGCATTACAACGACTGTGCCGGTCAATAGAGAGCAGAAATTGACTCAATAAAGAGATATTTGCAATTTAAATGTACGGGTGCGATCATACCAGCACTAATGCACCGGATCCCATCAGAACTCCGCGGTTAAGCGTGCTTGGGCGAGAGTAGTACTAGGATGGGTTACCTCCTGGGAAGGCCTCGTGTTGCACACCTTTTACTTTTTTCTTATCGCTGTATATAATTACAGAAGTTAAATTCGTGTATTATAATTTTATGACCTCTGAAAACTTTCATGTTGCGGAAAAGTTATCGATGTTACAAGATTCTGATAGCGTAACGGTAAACCGGAAGCATTACAACGACTTTGCTGGTCAATAGAGAGCAGAATATGACTCAATACAGAGATATTTTCAATATAAACGTACGGGTGCAATCATACCAGCACTAATGCACCGGATCCCATCAGAACTTCGTAGTTAAGCTTGCTTGGGTGAGAGTAGTACTAGGATGGGTGACCTCCTAGGAAGGCCTCGTGTTGCACCCATTTTACTTTTTTTTATCGCTGTAGATAACTACAGAAGTTTAAATCGTGTATTATAATTTGATATCCTCTCAAAACCGTCATGTAGCGGAAAAGATATCGATGTTACGAGATTCTAATAGCGTAACGGTATACCGGAAGCATTACAACGACTGTGCTGGTTAATAGATAGCAGAAATTGACTCAATAATGAGATATTTGCAATATAAACGTATAGGTGTGATCATACAAGCACTAATGCACCGGATAGTGTTGCGCGCCTAGGAGGGCAGCGCGCTTTGGGATGCGGATGAGCTATTTTCGCCCAGCTCCCTTTCCAGTTTTTTCCAAGGCTGGGACCTAAGGACTCTCTTCTCTGGATGTCAAATCTGTCTGATCTTCTTTAGTTTCATCGAGTGAAAGGAGGTTGATGGAGATAGACTCCTATCTATGCTCATTTTCTTTGTTTGGCCGGCCCGCCCCTGACCCGAAGGAACTGCAACCAACGAATCTAGGACGAGGGGAGATGAGTCTAGGAAAGAGCGAAGCCCGTAGCGAGTCTTCCAAGGAAATGACCTTTCTCTCAGTGAATTCTGTTGGACCGGCAGAAGCGCGTCTTCTCCACGCTTTTCCCGCGGCTGCTGGCACGGAGTTAGCCGGGGCTTCTTCCTCGAGTCCTGCATCAGAACCCCGCAGTTAAGCGTGCTTGGGCGAGAGTAGTACTAGGAAGGGTGACCTCCTGGGAAGGCCTCGTGCTGCACCCCTTTTACTTTCTTTTTTTATCGCTGCAGTTATTTGCAGAAGTTAAAATCGTGTATTATAATTTAATATCCTCTGAAAACCGTCATGTAGCTGAAAAGTTATCGATGTTTCGAGATTCTGATAGCGTGACGGTATACCGGAAGCTTTACAACGACTGTGCCGGTCAATAGAGAGCAGAAATTGACTCAATAAAGAGATATTTGCAATTTAAATGTACGGGTGCGATCATACCAGCACTAATGCACCGGATCCCATCAGAACTCCGCAGTTAAGCGTGCTTTGGCGAGAGTAGTACTAGGATGGGTGACCTCCTGGGAAGGCCTCGTGTTGCAACCCTTTTACTTTTTTATTTATCGCTGCAGTTATTTGCAGAAGTTAAAATCGTGTATTATAATTTAATATCCTCTGAAAACCGTCATGTAGCAGAAAAGTTATCGATGTTTCGAGATTCTGATAGCGTGACGGTATACCGGAAGCATTACAACGACTGTGCCGGTCAATAGAGAGCAGAAATTGACTCAATAAAGAGATATTTGCAATTTAAATGTACGGGTGCGATCATACCAGCACTAATGCACCGGATCCCATCAGAACTCCGCGGTTAAGCGTGCTTGGGCGAGAGTAGTACTAGGATGGGTTACCTCCTGGGAAGGCCTCATGTTGCACCCCTTTTAGTTCTTCTTTCTTATCGCTGCAGATGGTTACAAAATTGAAAATTGTGTATTATAATTTGATATCCTCTAAAAACCGTCATGTAGCAGAAAAGTTATTGATGTTACAATATTCTAATAGCGTAACGGTATACCGGTAGCATTAAAATGACTGTGCTGGTCAATAGTGAGCATAAATTGTCTTAATAAAGAGATATTTGCAGTATAAACATAAGGGTGCGATCATACCAGCACTAATGCACCGTATCCCATCAGAACTCCGCAGTTAAGCATGCTTGGGCGAGAGTAGTTCTCGGATGGGTGACCTTCTGGGAAGACCTCGTGTTGCACACCTTTTACTTTTTTCTTATCGCTGTATATAATTACAGAAGTTAAATTCGTGTATTATAATTTTATGACCTCTGAAAACTTTCATGTTGCGGAAAAGTTATCGATGTTACAAGATTCTGATAGCGTAACGGTAAACCGGAAGCATTACAACGACTTTGCTGGTCAATAGAGAGCAGAATATGACTCAATACAGAGATATTTTCAATATAAACGTACGGGTGCAATCATACCAGCACTAATGCACCGGATCCCATCAGAACTTCGTAGTTAAGCTTGCTTGGGTGAGAGTAGTACTAGGATGGGTGACCTCCTAGGAAGGCCTCGTGTTGCACCCATTTTACTTTTTTTTATCGCTGTAGATAACTACAGAAGTTTAAATCGTGTATTATAATTTGATATCCTCTCAAAACCGTCATGTAGCGGAAAAGATATCGATGTTACGAGATTCTAATAGCGTAACGGTATACCGGAAGCATTACAACGACTGTGCTGGTTAATAGATAGCAGAAATTGACTCAATAATGAGATATTTGCAATATAAACGTATAGGTGTGATCATACAAGCACTAATGCACCGGATAGTGTTGCGCGCCTAGGAGGGCAGCGCGCTTTGGGATGCGGAGGAGCTATTTTCGCCCAGCTCCCTTTCCAGTTTTTTCCAAGGCTGGGACCTAAGGACTCTCTTCTCTGGATGTCAAATCTGTCTGATCTTCTTTAGTTTCATCGAGTGAAAGGAGGTTGATGGAGATAGACTCCTATCTATGCTCATTTTCTTTGTTTGGCCGGCCCGCCCCTGACCCGAAGGAACTGCAACCAACGAATCTAGGACGAGGGGAGATGAGTCTAGGAAAGAGCGAAGCCCGTAGCGAGTCTTCCAAGGAAATGACCTTTCTCTCAGTGAATTCTGTTGGACCGGCAGAAGCGCGTCTTCTCCACGCTTTTCCCGCGGCTGCTGGCACGGAGTTAGCCGGGGCTTCTTCCTCGAATCCTGCATCAGAACCCCGCAGTTAAGCGTGCTTGGGCGAGAGTAGTACTAGGAAGGGTGACCTCCTGGGAAGGCCTCGTGCTGCACCCCTTTTACTTTTTTTTTATCGCTGCAGTTATTTGCAGAAGTTAAAATCGTGTATTATAATTTAATATCCTCTGAAAACCGTCATGTAGCGGAAAAGTTATCGATGTTTCGAGATTCTGATAGCGTGACGGTATACCGGAAGCTTTACAATGACTGTGCCGGTCAATAGAGAGCAGAAATTGACTCAATAAAGAGATATTTGCTATTTAAATGTACGGGTGCGATCATACCAGCACTAATGCACCGGATCCCATCAGAACTCCGCGGTTAAGCGTGCTTGGGCGAGAGTAGTACTAGGATGGGTTACCTCCTGGGAAGGCCTCATGTTGCACCCCTTTTAGTTCTTCTTTCTTATCGCTGCAGATGGTTACAAAATTGAAAATTGTGTATTATAATTTGATATCCTCTAAAAACCGTTGTAGCAGAAAAGTTATTGATGTTACAATATTCTAATAGCGTAACGGTATACCGGTAGCATTAAAATGACTGTGCTGGTCAATAGTGAGCATAAATTGTCTTAATAAAGAGATATTTGCAGTATAAACATAAGGGTGCGATCATACCAGCACTAATGCACCGTATCCCATCAGAACTCCGCAGTTAAGCACGCTTGGGCGAGAGTAGTTCTCGGATGGGTGACCTTCTGGGAAGACCTCGTGTTGCACACCTTTTACTTTTTTCTTATCGCTGTATATAATTACAGAAGTTAAATTCGTGTATTATAATTTTATGACCTCTAAAAACTTTCATGTTGCGGAAAAGTTATCGATGTTACAAGATTCTGATAGCGTAACGGTAAACCGGAAGCATTACAACGACTTTGCTGGTCAATAGAGAGCAGAATATGACTCAATACAGAGATATTTTCAATATAAACGTACGGGTGCAATCATACCAGCACTAATGCACCGGATCCCATCAGAACTTCGTAGTTAAGCTTGCTTGGGTGAGAGTAGTACTAGGATGGGTGACCTCCTAGGAAGGCCTCGTGTTGCACCCATTTTACTTTTTTTTATCGCTGTAGATAATTACAGAAGTTTAAATCGTGTATTATAATTTGATATCCTCTCAAAACCGTCATGTAGCGGAAAAGATATCGATGTTACGAGATTCTAATAGCGTAACGGTATACCGGAAGCATTACAACGACTGTGCTGGTTAATAGAGAGCAGAAATTGACTCAATAATGAGATATTTGCAATATAAACGTACAGGTGTGATCATACAAGCACTAATGCACCGGATAGTGTTGCGCGCCTAGGAGGGCAGCGCGCTTTGGGATGCGGAGGAGCTATTTTCGCCCAGCTCCCTTTCCAGTTTTTTCCAAGGCTGGGACCTAAGGACTCTCTTCTCTGGATGTCAAATCTGTCTGATCTTCTTTAGTTTCATCGAGTGAAAGGAGGTTGATGGAGATAGACTCCTATCTATGCTCATTTTCTTTGTTTGGCCGGCCCGCCCCTGACCCGAAGGAACTGCAACCAACGAATCTAGGACGAGGGGAGATGAGTCTAGGAAAGAGCGAAGCCCGTAGCGAGTCTTCCAAGGAAATGACCTTTCTCTCAGTGAATTCTGTTGGACCGGCAGAAGCGCGTCTTCTCCACGCTTTTCCCGCGGCTGCTGGCACGGAGTTAGCCTGGGCTTCTTCCTCGAGTCCTGCATCAGAACCCCGCAGTTAAGCGTGCTTGGGCGAGAGTAGTACTAGGAAGGGTGACCTCCTGGGAAGGCCTCGTGCTGCACCCCTTTTACTTTTTTTTTTTTATCGCTGCAGTTATTTGCAGAAGTTAAAATCGTGTATTATAATTTAATATCCTCTGAAAACCGTCATGTAGCGGAAAAGTTATCGATGTTTCGAGATTCTGATAGCGTGACGGTATACCGGAAGCTTTACAATGACTGTGCCGGTCAATAGAGAGCAGAAATTGACTCAATAAAGAGATATTTGCTATTTAAATGTACGGGTGCGATCATACCAGCACTAATGCACCGGATCCCATCAGAACTCTGCAGTTAAGCGTGCTTGGGCGAGAGTAGTACTAGGATGGGTGACCTCCTGGGAAGGCCTCGTGTTGCAACCCTTTTACTTTTTTATTTATCGCTGCAGTTATTTGCAGAAGTTAAAATCGTGTATTATAATTTAATATCCTCTGAAAACCGTCATGTAGCAGAAAAGTTATCGATGTTTCGAGATTCTGATAGCGTGACGGTATACCGGAAGCATTACAACGACTATGCCGGTCAATAGAGAGCAGAAATTGACTCAATAAAGAGATATTTGCAATTTAAATGTACGGGTGCGATCATACCAGCACTAATGCACCGGATCCCATCAGAACTCCGCGGTTAAGCGTGCTTGGGCGAGAGTAGTACTAGGATGGGTTACCTCCTGGGAAGGCCTCATGTTGCACCCCTTTTAGTTCTTCTTTCTTATCGCTGCAGATGGTTACAAAATTGAAAATTGTGTATTATAATTTGATATCCTCTAAAAATCGTCATGTAGCAGAAAAGTTATTGATGTTACAATATTCTAATAGCGTAACGGTATACCGATAGCATTAAAATGAATGTGCTGGTCAATAGTGAGCATAAATTGTCTTAATAAAGAGATATTTGCAATATAAACATAAGGGTGCGATCATACCAGCACTAATGCACCGGATCCCATCAGAACTCCGCAGTTAAGCGTGCTTGGGCGAGAGTAGTACTAGGATGGGTGACCTCCTGGGAAGGCCTCGTGTTGCAACCCTTTTACTTTTTTATTTATCGCTGCAGTTATTTGCAGAAGTTAAAATCGTGTATTATAATTTAATATCCTCTGAAAACCATCATGTAGCGGAAAAGTTATCGATGTTTCGAGATTCTGATAGCGTGACGGTATACCGGAAGCATTACAACGACTGTGCCGGTCAATAGAGAGAAAAAATTGTCTTAATAAAGAGATATTTGCAATATAAACATAAGGGTGCGATCATACCAGCACTAATGCACCGGATCCCATCAGAACTCCGCGGTTAAGCGTGCTTGGGCGAGACTCGAGAGTAGTACTAGGATGGGTTACCTCCTGGGAAGGCCTCATGTTGCAGCCCTTTTAGTTCTTCTTTTTTATCGCTGCAGATTGTTACAAAATTTAAAATTGTGTATTATAATTTGATATCCTCTAAAAACCGTCATGTAGCAGAAAAGTTATTGATGTTATTATATTATAATAGCGTAACGGTATACCGGTAGCATTAAAATGACTGTGCTGGTCAACAGTGAGCAAAAATTGTCTTAATAAAGAGATATTTGCAGTATAAACGTACGGGTGCGATCATACCATCACAGTACGGCCGGCCGGCCTATACTTAAACGAGAATGCCGTGTCGTCCAGCGGAGCCTAGAAGAAGGTGACTCGCGCAGACTAATGCACCGGATCCCATCAGAACTCCGCAGTTAAGCATGCTTGGGCGAGAGTAGTACTAGGATGGGTGACCTTCTGGGAAGACCTCGTGTTGCACCCCTTTTACTTTTTTCTTATCGCTGTAGATAATTACAGAAGTTAAAATCGTGTATTATAATTTTATGACATCTAAAAACTGTCATGTTGCGGAAAAGTTATCGATGTTACAAGATTCTGATAGCGTAACGGTAAACCGGAAGTATTACAACAACTTTGCTGGTCAATAGAGAGCAGAATATGACTCAATACGGAGATATTTTCAATATAAATGTACGGGTGCAATCATACCAGCACTAATGCACCGGATCCCATCAGAACTCCGTAGTTAAGCTTGCTTGGGTGAGAGTAGTACTAGGATGGGTGACCTCCTAGGAAGGCCTCGTGTTGCACCCATTTTACTTTTTTATTTATCGCTGCAGTTATTTGCAGAAGTTAAAATCGTGTATTATAATTTAATATCCTCTGAAAACCGTCATGTAGCGGAAAAGTTATCGATGTTTCGAGATTCTGATAGCGTGACGGTATACCGGAAGCATTACAACGAGTGTGCCGGTCAATAGAGAGAAAAAATTGTCTTAATAAAGAGATATTTGCAATATAAACATAAGGGTGCGATCATACCAGCACTAATGCACCGGATCCCATCAGAACTCCGCGGTTAAGCGTGCTTGGGCGAGACTCGAGAGTAGTACTAGGATGGGTTACCTCCTGGGAAGGCCTCATGTTGCAGCCCTTTTAGTTCTTCTTTTTTATCGCTGCAGATTGTTACAAAATTTAAAATTGTGTATTATAATTTGATATCCTCTAAAAACCGTCATGTAGCAGAAAAGTTATTGATGTTATTATATTATAATAGCGTAACGGTATACCGGTAGCATTAAAATGACTGTGCTGGTCAACAGTGAGCAAAAATTGTCTTAATAAAGAGATATTTGCAGTATAAACGTACGGGTGCGATCATACCATCACAGTACGGACGGCCGGCCTATACTTAAACGAGAATGCCGTGTCGTCCAGCGGAGCCTAGAAGAAGGTGACTCGCGCAGACTAATGCACCGGATCCCATCAGAACTCCGCAGTTAAGCATGCTTGGGCGAGAGTAGTACTAGGATGGGTGACCTTCTGGGAAGACCTCGTGTTGCACCCCTTTTACTTTTTTCTTATCGCTGTAGATAATTACAGAAGTTAAAATCGTGTATTATAATTTTATGACATCTAAAAACTGTCATGTTGCGGAAAAGTTATCGATGTTACAAGATTCTGATAGCGTAACGGTAAACCGGAAGTATTACAACAACTTTGCTGGTCAATAGAGAGCAGAATATGACTCAATACGGAGATATTTTCAATATAAATGTACGGGTGCAATCATACCAGCACTAATGCACCGGATCCTATCAGAACTCCGTAGTTAAGCTTGCTTGGGTGAGAGTAGTACTAGGATGGGTGACCTCCTAGGAAGGCCTCGTGTTGCACCCATTTTACTTTTTTATTTATCGCTGCAGTTATTTGCAGAAGTTAAAATCGTGTATTATAATTTAATATCCTCTGAAAACCGTCATGTAGCGGAAAAGTTATCGATGTTTCGAGATTCTGATAGCGTGACGGTATACCGGAAGCATTACAACGAGTGTGCCGGTCAATAGAGAGAGAAAATTGTCTTAATAAAGAGATATTTGCAATATAAACATAAGGGTGCGATCATACCAGCACTAATGCACCGGATCCCATCAGAACTCCGCGGTTAAGCGTGCTTGGGCGAGACTCGAGAGTAGTACTAGGATGGGTTACCTCCTGGGAAGGCCTCATGTTGCAGCCCTTTTAGTTCTTCTTTTTTATCGCTGCAGATTGTTACAAAATTTAAAATTGTGTATTATAATTTGATATCCTCTAAAAACCGTCATGTAGCAGAAAAGTTATTGATGTTATTATATTATAATAGCGTAACGGTATACCGGTAGCATTAAAATGACTGTGCTGGTCAACAGTGAGCAAAAATTGTCTTAATAAAGAGATATTTGCAGTATAAACGTACGGGTGCGATCATACCATCACAGTACGGCCGGCCGGCCTATACTTAAACGAGAATGCCGTGTCGTCCAGCGGAGCCTAGAAGAAGGTGACTCGCGCAGACTAATGCACCGGATCCCATCAGAACTCCGCAGTTAAGCATGCTTGGGCGAGAGTAGTACTAGGATGGGTGACCTTCTGGGAAGACCTCGTGTTGCACCCCTTTTACTTTTTTCTTATCGCTGTAGATAATTACAGAAGTTAAAATCGTGTATTATAATTTTATGACATCTAAAAACTGTCATGTTGCGGAAAAGTTATCGATGTTACAAGATTCTGATAGCGTAACGGTAAACCGGAAGTATTACAACAACTTTGCTGGTCAATAGAGAGAAGAATATGACTCAATACGGAGATATTTTCAATATAAATGTACGGGTGCAATCATACCAGCACTAATGCACCGGATCCCATCAGAACTTCGTAGTTAAGCTTGCTTGGGTGAGAGTAGTACTAGGATGGGTGACCTCCTAGGAAGGCCTCGTTTTGCTCCCATTTTACTTTTTTTTTATCGCTGTAGATAATTACAGAAGTTTAAGCCGTGTATTATAATTTGATATCCTCTCAAAACCGTCATGTAGCGGAAAAGATATCGATGTTACGAGATTCTAATAGCGTAACGGTATACCGGAAGCATTACAACGACTGTGCTGGTTAATAGAGAGCAGAAATTGACTCAGTAATGAGATATTTGCAATATAAACGTACAGGTGTGATCAAACAAGCACTAATGCACCGGATCCCATCAGAACCCCGCAGTTAAGCGTGCTTGGGCGAGAGTAGTACTAGGATGGGTGACCTCCTGGGAAGGCCTTGTGTTTCACCCCTTTTACTTTTTTTTATCGCTGTAGATAATTACAGAAGTTAAATCGTGTATTATAATTTAATATTCCCTGAAAACCGTCATGTAGCGGAAAAGTTATTGATGTTTCGAGATTCTGATAGCGTGACGGTATACCGGAAGCATTACAACGACTGTGCCGGTCGATAGAGAGCAGAAATTGACTCAATAAAGAGATATTTGCTATTTAAATGTACGAGTGCGATCATACCAGCACTAATGCACCAGATCCCATCAGAACTCCGCGGTTAAGCGTGCTTGGGCGAGACTCGAGAGTAGTACTAGGATGGGTTACCTCCTGGGAAGGCCTCATGTTGCACCCCTTTTACTTCTTTTTTATCGCTGCAGATGGTTACAAAATTTAAAATTGTGTATTATAATTTGATATCCTCTAAAAACCGTCATGTAGCAGAAAAGTTATTGATGTTACAATATTCTAATAGCGTAACGGTATACCGGTAGCATTAAAATGACTGTGCTGGTCAACAGTGAGCAAAAATTGTCTTAATAAAGAGATATTTGCAATATAAACGTACGGGTGCGATCATACCAGCACTAATGCACTAGATCCCATCAGAACTCCGCATTTAAGCATGCTTGGGCGAGAGTAGTACTAGGATGGGTGACCTTCTGGGAAGACCTCGTGTTACACCCTTTTTACTGTTTTCTTATCGCTGTAGATAATTACAGAAGTTAAAATCGTGTATTATAATTTTATGACCTCTAAAAAATGTCATGTTGCGGAAAAGTTATCGATGTTACAAGATTCTGATAGCGTAACGGTAAACCGGAAGCATTACAACAACTTTGCTGGTCAATAGAGAGCAGAATATGACTCAATACAGAGATATTTTCAATATAAACGTACGGGTGCAATCATACCAGCACTAATGCACCGGATCCCATCAGAACTCCGTAGTTAAGCTTGCTTGGGTGAGAGTATTACTAGGATGGGTGACCTCCTAGGAAGGCCTCGTTTTGCACCCATTTTACTTTTTTTTTATCGCTGTAGATAATTACAGAAGTTTAAATCGTGTATTATAATTTGATATCCTCTCAAAACCGTCATGTAGAGGAAAAGATATCGATGTTACGAGATTCTAATAGCGTAACGGTATACCGGAAGCATTACAACGACTGTGCTGGTTAATAGAGAGCAGAAATTGACTCAATAATGAGATATTTGCAATATAAACGTACAGGTGTGATCAAACAAGCACTAATGCACCGGATCCCATCAGAACCCCGCAGTTAAGCGTGCTTGGGCGAGAGTAGTACTAGGATGGGTGACCTCCTGGGAAGGCCTTGTGTTTCACCCCTTTTACTTTTTTTTATCGCTGTAGATAATTACAGAAGTTAAATCGTGTATTATAATTTAATATTCCCTGAAAACCGTCATGTAGCGGAAAAGTTATTGATGTTTCGAGATTCTGATAGCGTGACGGTATACCGGAAGCATTACAACGACTGTGCCAGTCGATAGAGAGCAGAAATTAAGTCAATAAAGAGATATTTGCTATTTAAATGTACGAGTGCGATCATACCAGCACTAATGCACCGGATCCCATCAGAACTCCGCGGTTAAGCGTGCTTGGGCGAGACTCGAGAGTAGTACTAGGATGGGTTACCTCCTGGGAAGGCCTCATGTTGCACCCCTTTTACTTCTTTTTTATCGCTGCAGATGGTTACAAAATTTAAAATTGTGTATTATAATTTGATATCCTCTAAAAACCGTCATGTAGCAGAAAAGTTATTGATGTTACAATATTCTAATAGCGTAACGGTATACCGGTAGCATTAAAATGACTGTGCTGGTCAACAGTGAGCAAAAATTGTCTTAATAAAGAGATATTTGCAATATAAACGTACGGGTGCGATCACACCACCACTAATGCACTGGATCCCATCAGAACTCCGCATTTAAGCATGCTTGGGCGAGAGTAGTACTAGGATGGGTGACCTTCTGGGAAGACCTCGTGTTGCACCCTTTTTACTTTTTTCTTATCGCTGTAGATAATTACAGAAGTTAAAATCGTGTATTATAATTTTATGACCTCTAAAAAATGTCATGTTGCGGAAAAGTTATCGATGTTACAAGATTCTGATAGCGTAACGGTAAACCGGAAGCATTACAACGACTTTGCTGGTCAATAGAGAGCAGAATATGACTCAATACAGAGATATTTTCAATATAAACGTACGGGTGCCAATCATACCAGCACTAATGCACCGGATCCCATCAGAACTCCGTAGTTAAGCTTGCTTGGGTGAGAGTAGTACTAGGATGGGTGACCTCCTAGGAAGGCCTCGTTTTGCACCCATTTTACTTCTTTTTTATCTCTGTAGATAATTACAGAAGTTTAAATAGTATTATAATTTGATATCCTCTCAAAACCGTCATGTAGCGGAAAAGATATCGATGTTACGAGATTCTAATAGCGTAACGGTATACCGGAAGCATTACAACGACTGTGCTGGTTAATAGAGAGCAGAAATTGACTCAGTAATGAGATATTTGCAATATAAACGTACAGGTGTGATCAAACAAGCACTAATGCACCGGATCCCATCAGAACCCCGCAGTTAAGCGTGCTTGGGCGAGAGTAGTACTAGGATGGGTGACCTCCTGGGAAGGCCTTGTGTTTCACCCCTTTTACTTTTTTTTATCGCTGTAGATAATTACAGAAGTTAAATCGTGTATTATAATTTAATATTCCCTGAAAACCGTCATGTAGCGGAAAAGTTATTGATGTTTCGAGATTCTGATAGCGTGACGGTATACCGGAAGCATTACAACGACTGTGCCGGTCGATAGAGAGCAGAAATTGACTCAATAAAGAGATATTTGCTATTTAAATGTACGAGTGCGATCATACCAGTACTAATGCACCAGATCCCATCAGAACTCCGCGGTTAAGCGTGCTTGGGCGAGACTCGAGAGTAGTACTAGGATGGGTTACCTCCTGGGAAGGCCTCATGTTGCACCCCTTTTACTTCTTTTTTATCGCTGCAGATGGTTACAAAATTTAAAATTGTGTATTATAATTTGATATCCTCTAAAAACCGTCATGTAGCAGAAAAGTTATTGATGTTACAATATTCTAATAGCGTAACGGTATACCGGTAGCATTAAAATGACTGTGCTGGTCAACAGTGAGCAAAAATTGTCTTAATAAAGAGATATTTGCAATATAAACGTACGGGTGCGATCATACCAGCACTAATGCACTAGATCCCATCAGAACTCCGCATTTAAGCATGCTTGGGCGAGAGTAGTACTAGGATGGGTGACCTTCTGGGAAGACCTCGTGTTACACCCTTTTTACTTTTTTCTTATCGCTGTAGATAATTACAGAAGTTAAAATCGTGTATTATAATTTTATGACCTCTAAAAAATGTCATGTTGCGGAAAAGTTATCGATGTTACAAGATTCTGATAGCGTAACGGTAAACCGGAAGCATTACAACGACTTTGCTGGTCAATAGAGAGCAGAATATGACTCAATACAGAGATATTTTCAATATAAACGTACGGGTGCAATCATACCAGCACTAATGCACCGGATCCCTTCAGAACTCCGTAGTTAAGCTTGCTTGGGTGAGAGTAGTACTAGGATGGGTGACCTCCTAGGAAGGCCTCGTTTTGCACCCATTTTACTTTTTTTTTATCGCTGTAGATAATTACAGAAGTTTAAATCGTGTATTATAATTTGATATCCTCTCAAAACCGTCATGTAGAGGAAAAGATATCGATGTTACGAGATTCTAATAGCGTAACGGTATACCGGAAGCATTACAACGACTGTGCTGGTTTATAGAGAGCAGAAATTGACTCAATAATGAGATATTTGCAATATAAACGTACAGGTGTGATCAAACAAGCACTAATGCACCGGATCCCATCAGAACCCCGCAGTTAAGCGTGCTTGGGCGAGAGTAGTACTAGGATGGGTGACCTCCTGGGAAGGCCTTGTGTTTCACCCCTTTTACTTTTTTTTATCGCTGTAGATAATTACAGAAGTTAAATCGTGTATTATAATTTAATATTCCCTGAAAACCGTCATGTAGCGGAAAAGTTATTGATGTTTCGAGATTCTGATAGCGTGACGGTATACCGGAAGCATTACAACGACTGTGCCAGTCGATAGAGAGCAGAAATTAAGTCAATAAAGAGATATTTGCTATTTAAATGTACGAGTGCGATCATACCAGCACTAATGCACCAGATCCCATCAGAACTCCGAGGTTAAGCGTGCTTGGGCGAGACTCGAGAGTAGTACTAGGATGGGTTACCTCCTGGGAAGGCCTCATGTTGCACCCCTTTTACTTCTTTTTTATCGCTGCAGATGGTTACAAAATTTAAAATTGTGTATTATAATTTGATATCCTCTAAAAACCGTCATGTAGCAGAAAAGTTATTGATGTTACAATATTCTAATAGCGTAACGGTATACCGGTAGCATTAAAATGACTGTGCTGGTCAACAGTGAGCAAAAATTGTCTTAATAAAGAGATATTTGCAATATAAACGTACGGGTGCGATCATACCACCACTAATGCACTGGATCCCATCAGAACTCCGCATTTAAGCATGCTTGGGCGAGAGTAGTACTAGGATGGGTGACCTTCTGGGAAGACCTCGTGTTGCACCCTTTTTACTTTTTTTATCGCTGTAGATAATTACAGAAGTTAAATCGTGTATTATAATTTAATATTCCCTGAAAACCGTCATGTAGCGGAAAAGTTATTGATGTTTCGAGATTCTGATAGCGTGACGGTATACCGGAAGCATTACAACGACTTTGCCGGTCAATAGAGAGAAGAAATTGACTCAATAAAGAGATATTTGGAATTTAAATGTACGGGTGCGATCATACCAGCACTAATGCACCGGATCCCATCAGAACTCCGCAGTTAAACGTGCTTGGGCGAGAGTAGTACTAGGATGGGTGACCTCCTGGGAAGGCCTCGTGTTGCAACCCTTTTACTTTTTTTTTATCGCTGCAGTTATTTGCAGAAGTTAAAATCGTGTACTATAATTTATTATCCTCTGCAAACCGTCATGTAGCGGAAAAGTTATCGATGTTTCGAGATTCTGATAGCGTGACGGTATACCGGAGGCATTACAACGACTGTGCCGGTCAGTAGAAATCAGAAATTGACTCAATAAAGAGATATTTGCTATTTAAATGTACGGGTGCGATCATACCAGCACTAATGCACCGGATCCCATCAGAACTCCGCAGTGAAGCGTGCTTCGGCGAGAGTAGTACTAGGATGGGTGACCTCCTGGGAAGGCCCCGTGTTGCAACCCTTTTACTTTTTTTTATCGCTGCAGTTATTTGCAGAAGTTAAAATCGTGTACTATAATTTATTATCCTCTGAAAACCGTCATGTAGTGGAAAAGTTATCGATGTTTCGAGATTCTGATAGCGTGACGGTATACTGGAAGCATTAAAACGACTGTGCGGTCAATAGAGAGCAGAAATTGACTCAATAAAGAGATATTTGGTATTTAAATGTACGGGTGCGATCATACCAGCACTAATGCACCGGATCCCATCAGAACTCCGCGGTTAAGCGTGCTTGGGCGAGAGTAGTACTAGGATGGGTTACCTCCTGGGAAGGCCTCATGTTGCACCCCTTTTAGTTCTTCTTTCTTATCGCTGCAGATGGTTACAAAATTGAAAATTGTGTATTATAATTTGATATCCTCTAAAAACCGTCATGTAGCAGAAAAGTTATTGATGTTACAATATTCTAATAGCGTAATGGTATACCGGTAGCATTAAAATGAATGTGCTGGTCAATAGTGAGCATAAATTGTCTTAATAAAGAGATATTTGCAATATGAACATAAGGCTGCGATCATACCTGCACTAATGCACCGGATCCCATCAGAACTCCGCAGTTAAGCATGCTTGGGCGAGAGTAGTACTCGGATGGGTGACCATCTGGGAAGACCTCGTGTTGCACCCCTTTTACTTTTTTCTTATCGCTATAGATGATTACAGAAGTTAAAATCGTGTATTATAATTTTATGACCTCTAAAAACTTTCATGTTGCGGAAAAGTTATCGATGTTACAAGATTCTGATAGCGTAACGGTAAACCGGAAACATTACAACGACTTTGCTGGTCAATAGAGAGCAGAATATGACTCAATACAAAGATTTTTTCAATATAAACGTACGGATGCAATCATACCAGCACTAATGCACCAGATCCCATCAGAACTCCGTAGTTAAGTTTGCTTGGGTGAGAGTAGTACTAGGATGGGTGACCTCCTAGGAAGGCCTCGTTTTGCACACATTTTACTTTTTTTTATCGTTGTAGATAATTACAGAAGTTTAAACCGTGTAATATAATTTGATATCCTCTCAAAACCGTCATGTAGCGGAAAAGATATCGATGTTACGAGATTCTAATAGCGTAACGGTATACCGGAAGTATTACAACGACTGTGCTGGTTAATAGAGAGCAGAAATTGACTCAATAATGAGATATTTGAAATATAAACGTACAGGTGTGATCATACAAGCACTAATGCACCGGATCCAAACAGAACCCCGCAGTTAAGCGTGCTTGGGCGAGAGTAGTACTAGGATGTGTGACCTCCTGGGAAGGCCTCGTGTTTCACCCCTTTTACTTTTTTTTATCGCTGTAGATAATTACAGAAGTTAAATCGTGTATTATAATTTATTATTCCCTGAAAACCATCATGTAGCGGAAAAGTTATTGATGTTTCGAGATTCTGATAGCGTGACGGTATACCGGAAGCATTACAACGACTTTGCCGGTCAATAGAGAGAAGAAATTGACTCAATAAAGAGATATTTGGAATTTAAATGTACGGGTGCGATCATACCAGCACTAATGCACCAGATCCCATCAGAACTCCGCAGTTAAACGTGCTTGGGCGAGAGTAGTACTAGGATGGGTGACCTCCTGGGAAGGCCTCGTGTTGCAACCCTTTTACTTTTTTTTTATCGCTGCAGTTATTTGCAGAAGTTAAAATCGTGTACTATAATTTATTATCCTCTTAAAACCGTCATGTAGCGGAAAAGTTATCGATGTTTCGAGATTCTGATAGCGTGACGGTATACCGGAGGCATTACAACGACTGTGCCGGTCAGTAGAAATCAGAAATTGACTCAATAAAGAGATATTTGCTATTTAAATGTACGGGTGCGATCATACCAGCACTAATGCACCGGATCCCATCAGAACTCCGCAGTGAAGCGTGCTTCGGCGAGAGTAGTACTAGGATGGATGACCTCCTGGGAAGGCCCCGTGTTGCAACCCTTTTACTTTTTTTTTTTATCGCTGCAGTTATTTGCAGAAGTTAAAATCGTGTACTATAATTTATTATCCTCTGAAAACCGTCATGTAGTGGAAAAGTTATCGATGATTCGAGATTCTGATAGCGTGACGGTATACCGGAAGCATTAAAACGACTGTGCGGTCAATAGAGAGAAGAAATTGACTCAATAAAGAGATATTTGGTATTTAAATGTACGGGTGCGATCATACCAGCACTAATGCACCGGATCCCATCAGAACTCCGCGGTTAAGCGTGCTTGGGCGAGAGTAGTACTAGGATGGGTTACCTTCTGGGAAGGCCTCATGTTGCACCCCTTTTAGTTCTTCTTTCTTATCGCTGCAGATGGTTACAAAATTGAAAATTGTGTATTATAATTTGATATCCTCTAAAAACCATCATGTAGCAGAAAAGTTATTGATGTTACAATATTCTAATAGCGTAACGGTATACCGGAAGCATTACAACGACTTTGCTGGTCAATAGAGAGCAGAATATGACTCAATACAGAGATATTTTCAATATAAACGTACGGGTGCAATCATACCAGCACTAATGCACCGGATCCCATCAGAACTCCGTAGTTAAGCTTGCTTGGGTGAGAGTAGTACTAGGATGGGTGACCTCCTAGGAAGGCCTCGTTTTGCACCCATTTTACTTTTTTTTTTTATCGCTGTAGATAATTACAGAAGTTTAAATTGTGTATTATAATTTGATATCCTCTCAAAACCGTCATGTAGCGGAAAAGATATCGATGTTACGAGATTCTAATAGCGTAACGGTATACCGGAAGTATTACAACGACTGTGCTGGTCAATAGAGAGCAGAATATGACTCAATACAGAGATATTTTCAATATAAACGTACGGGTGCAATCATACCAGCACTAATGCACCGGATCCCATCAGAACCCCGCAGTTAAGCGTGCTTGGGCGAGAGTAGTACTAGGATGTGTGACCTCTTGGGAAGGCCTCGTGTTGCACCCATTTTACTTTTTTTTTATCGCTGTAGATAATTACAGAAGTTAAATCGTGTATTATAATTTAATATTCCCTGAAAACCATCATGTAGCGGAAAAGTTGTTGATGTTTCGAGATTCTGATAGCGTGACGGTATACCGGAAGCATTACAACGACTTTGCCGGTCAATAGAGAGAAGAAATTGACTCAATAAAGAGATATTTGGAATTTAAATGTACGGGTGCGATCATACCAGCACTAATGCACCGGATCCCATCAGAACTCCGCAGTTAAACGTGCTTGGGCGAGAGTAGTACTAGGATGGGTGACCTCCTGGGAAGGCTTCGTGTTGCAACCCTTTTACTTTTTTTTTATCGCTGCAGTTATTTGCAGAAGTTAAAATCGTGTACTATAATTTATTATCCTCTTAAAACCGTCACGTAGCGGAAAAGTTATCGATGTTTCGAGATTCTGATAGCGTGACGGTATACCGGAGGCATTACAACGACTGTGCCGGTCAGTAGAAATCAGAAATTGACTCAATAAAGAGATATTTGCTATTTAAATGTACGGGTGCGATCATACCAGCACTAATGCACCGGATCCCATCAGAACTCCGCAGTGAAGCGTGCTTCGGCGAGAGTAGTACTAGGATGGATGACCTCCTGGGAAGGCCCCGTGTTGCAACCCTTTTACTTTTTTTTTTTATCGCTGCAGTTATTTGCAGAAGTTAAAATCGTGTACTATAATTTATTATCCTCTGAAAACCGTCATGTAGTGGAAAAGTTATCGATGATTCGAGATTCTGATAGCGTGACGGTATACCGGAAGCATTAAAACGACTGTGCGGTCAATAGAGAGCAGAAATTGACTCAATAAAGAGATATTTGGTATTTAAATGTACGGGTGCGATCATACCAGCACTAATGCACCGGATCCCATCAGAACTCCGCGGTTAAGCGTGCTTGGGCGAGAGTAGTACTAGGATGGGTTACCTTCTGGGAAGGCCTCATGTTGCACCCCTTTTAGTTCTTCTTTCTTATCGCTGCAGATGGTTACAAAATTGAAAATTGTGTATTATAATTTGATATCCTCTAAAAACCATCATGTAGCAGAAAAGTTATTGATGTTACAATATTCTAATAGCGTAACGGTATACCGGAAGCATTACAACGACTTTGCTGGTCAATAGAGAGCAGAATATGACTCAATACAGAGATATTTTCAATATAAACGTACGGGTGCAATCATACCAGCACTAATGCACCGGATCCCATCAGAACTCCGTAGTTAAGCTTGCTTGGGTGAGAGTAGTACTAGGATGGGTGACCTCCTAGGAAGGCCTCGTTTTGCACCCATTTTACTTTTTTTTTTTATCGCTGTAGATAATTACAGAAGTTTAAATTGTGTATTATAATTTGATATCCTCTCAAAACCGTCATGTAGCGGAAAAGATATCGATGTTACGAGATTCTAATAGCGTAACGGTATACCGGAAGTATTACAACGACTGTGCTGGTCAATAGAGAGCAGAATATGACTCAATACAGAGATATTTTCAATATAAACGTACGGGTGCAATCATACCAGCACTAATGCACCGGATCCCATCAGAACCCCGCAGTTAAGCGTGCTTGGGCGAGAGTAGTACTAGGATGTGTGACCTCTTGGGAAGGCCTCGTGTTGCACCCATTTTACTTTTTTTTTATCGCTGTAGATAATTACAGAAGTTAAATCGTGTATTATAATTTAATATTCCCTGAAAACCATCATGTAGCGGAAAAGTTGTTGATGTTTCGAGATTCTGATAGCGTGACGGTATACCGGAAGCATTACAACGACTTTGCCGGTCAATAGAGAGAAGAAATTGACTCAATAAAGAGATATTTGGAATTTAAATGTACGGGTGCGATCATACCAGCACTAATGCACCGGATCCCATCAGAACTCCGCAGTTAAACGTGCTTGGGCGAGAGTAGTACTAGGATGGGTGACCTCCTGGGAAGGCTTCGTGTTGCAACCCTTTTACTTTTTTTTTATCGCTGCAGTTATTTGCAGAAGTTAAAATCGTGTACTATAATTTATTATCCTCTTAAAACCGTCACGTAGCGGAAAAGTTATCGATGTTTCGAGATTCTGATAGCGTGACGGTATACCGGAGGCATTACAACGACTGTGCCGGTCAGTAGAAATCAGAAATTGACTCAATAAAGAGATATTTGCTATTTAAATGTACGGGTGCGATCATACCAGCACTAATGCACCGGATCCCATCAGAACTCCGCAGTGAAGCGTGCTTCGGCGAGAGTAGTACTAGGATGGGTGACCTCCTGGGAAGGCCCCGTGTTGCAACCCTTTTACTTTTTTTTTTTATCGCTGCAGTTATTTGCAGAAGTTAAAATCGTGTACTATAATTTATTATCCTCTGAAAACCGTCATGTAGTGGAAAAGTTATCGATGTTTCGAGATTCTGATAGCGTGACGGTATACCGGAAGCATTAAAACGACTGTGCGGTCAATAGAGAGCAGAAATTGACTTAATAAAGAGATATTTGGTATTTAAATGTACGGGTGCGATCATACCAGCACTAATGCACCGGATCCCATCAGAACTCCGCGGTTAAGCGTGCTTGGGCGAGAGTAGTACTAGGATGGGTTACCTCCTGGGAAGGCCTCATGTTGCACCCCTTTTAGTTCTTCTTTATTATCGCTGCAGATGGTTACAAAATTGAAAATTGTGTATTATAATTTGATATCCTCTAAAAACCGTCATGTAGCAGAAAAGTTATTGATGTTACAATATTCTAATAGCGTAACGGTATACCGGTAGCATTAAAATGAATGTGCTGGTCAATAGTGAGCATAAATTGTCTTAATAAAGAGATATTTGCAATATAAACATAAGGCTGCGATCATACCAGCACTAATGCACCGGATCCCATCAGAACTCCGCAGTTAAGCATGCTTGGGCGAGAGTAGTACTCGGATGGGTGACCTTCTGGGAAGACCTCGTGTTGCACCCCTTTTACTTTTTTCTTATCGCTGTAGATAATTAAAGAAGTTAAAATCGTGTATTATAATTTTATGACCTCTAAAAACTTTCATGTTGCGGAAAAGTTATCGATGTTACAAGATTCTGATAGCGTAACGGTAAACCGGAAGCATTAAAACGACTTTGGTGGTCAATAGAGAGCAGAATATGACTCAATACAGAGATATTTTCAATATAAACGTACGGGTGCAATCATACCAGCACTAATGCACCAGATCCCATCAGAACTCCGTAGTTAAGCTTGCTTGGGTGAGAGTAGTACTAGGATGGGTGACCTCCTAGGAAGGCCTCGTTTTGCACCCATTTTACTTTTTTTTTTATCGCTGTAGATAATTACAGAAGTTTAAATCGTGTATTATAATTTGATATCCTCTCAAAACCGTCATGTAGCGGAAAAGATATCGATGTTACGAGATTCTAATAGCGTAACGGTATACCGGAAGCATTACAACGACTGTGCTGGTTAATAGAGAGCAGAAATTGACTCAATAATGAGATATTTGCAATATAAACGTACAGGTGTGATCATATAAGCACTAATGCACCGGATCCCATCAGAACCCCGCAGTTAAGCGTGCTTGGGCGAGAGTAGTACTAGGATGGGTGACCTCCTGGGAAGGCCTTGTGTTTCACCCCTTTTACTTTTTTTTTTTATCGCTGTAGATAATTACAGAAGTTAAATCGTGTATTATAATTTAATATTCCCTGAAAACCGTCATGTAGCGGGAAAGTTATTGATGTTTCGAGATTCTGATAGCGTGACGGTATACCGGAAGCATTACAACGACTGTGCCGGTCGATAGAGAGCAGAAATTGACTCAATAAAGAGATATTTGCTATTTAAATGTACGAGTGCGATCATACCAGCACTAATGCACCAGATCCCATCAGAACTCCGCGGTTAAGCGTGCTTGGGCGAGACTCGAGAGTAGTACTAGGATGGGTTACCTCCTGGGAAGGCCTCATGTTGCACCCCTTTTACTTCTTTTTTATCGCTGCAGATGGTTACAAAATTTAAAATTGTGTATTATAAATTTGATATCCTCTAAAAACCGTCATGTAGCAGAAAAGTTATTGATGTTACAATATTCTAATAGCGTAACGGTATACCGGTAGCATTAAAATGACTGTGCTGGTCAACAGTGAGCAAAAATTGTCTTAATAAAGAGATATTTGCAATATAAACGTACGGGTGTGATCATACCAGCACTAGTGCACCGGATCCCATCAGAACTCCGCAGTTAAACATGCTTGGGCGAGAGTAGTACTAGGATGGGTGACCTTCTGGGAAGACCTCGTGTTGCACCCCTTTTACTTTTTTCTTATCGCTGTAGATAATTACAGAAGTTAAAATCGTGTATTATAATTTTATGACCTCTAAAAAATGTCATGTTGCGGAAAAGTTATCGATGTTACAAGATTCTGATAACGTAACGGTAAACCGGAAGCATTACAACGACTTTGCTGGTCAATAGAGAGCAGAATATGACTCAATACAGAGATATTTTCAATATAAACGTACGGGTGCAATCATACCAGCACTAATGCACCGGATCCCATCAGAACTTCGTAGTTAAGCTTGCTTGGGTGAGAGTAGTACTAGGATGGGTGACCTCCTAGGAAGGCCTCGTTTTGCACCCATTTTACTTTTTTTTTTTTATCGCTGTAGATAATTACAGAAGTTTAAATCGTGTATTATAATTTGATATCCTCTCAAAACCGTCATTTAGCGGAAAAGATATCGATGTTACGAGATTCTAATAGCGTAACGGTATACCGGAAGCATTACAACGACTGTGCTGGTTAATAGAGAGCAGAAATTGACTCAATAATGAGATATTTGCTATTTAAATGTACGAGTGCGATCATACCAGCACTAATGCACCAGATCCCATCAGAACTCCGCGGTTAAGCGTGCTTGGGCGAGACTCGAGAGTAGTACTAGGTTGGGTTACCTCCTGGGAAGGCCTCATGTTGCACCCCTTTTACTTCTTTTTTATCGCTTCAGATGGTTAAAAAATTTAAAATTGTGTATTATAATTTGATATCCTCTAAAAACCGTCATGTAGCAGAAAAGTTATTGATGTTACAATATTCTAATAGCGTAACGGTATACCGGTAGCATTAAAATGACTCTGCTGGTCAACAGTGAGCAAAAATTGTCTTAATAAAGAGATATTTGCAATATAAACGTACGGGTGTGATCATACCAGCACTAATGCACCGGATCCCATCAGAACTCCGCAGTTAAACATGCTTGGGCGAGAGTAGTACTAGGATGGGTGACCTTCTGGGAAGACCTCGTGTTGCACCCCTTTTACTTTTTTCTTATCGCTGTAGATAATTACAGAAGTTAAAATCGTGTATTATAATTTGATGACCTCTAAAAAATGTCATGTTGCGGAAAAGTTATCGATGTTACAAGATTCTGATAACGTAACGGTAAACCGGAAGCATTACAACGACTTTGCTGGTCAATAGAGAGCAGAATATGACTCAATACAGAGATATTTTCAATATAAACGTACGGGTGCAATCATACCCGCACTAATGCACCGGATCCCATCAGATCTCCGTAGTTAAGCTTGCTTGGGTGAGAGTAGTACTAGGATGGGTGACCTCCTAGAAAGGCCTCGTTTTGCACCCATTTTACTTTTTTTTTTATCGCTGTAGATAATTACAGAAGTTTAAATCGTGTATTATAATTTGATATCCTCTCAAAACCGTCATTTAGCGGAAAAGATATCGATGTTACGAGATTCTAATAGCGTAACGGTATACCGGAAGCATTACAACGACTGTGCTGGTTAATAGAGAGCAGAAATTGACTCAATAATGAGATATTTGAAATATAAACGTACAGGTGTGATCATACAAGCACTAATGCACCGGATCCCAACAGAACCCCGCAGTTAAGCGTGCATGGGCGAGAGTAGTACTAGGATGTGTGACCTCCTGGGAAGGCCTCGTGTTTCACCCCTTTTACTTTTTTTTTATCGCTGTAGATAATTACAGAAGTTAAATCATGTATTATAATTTAATATTCCCTGAAAACCGTCATGTAGCGGAAAAGTTATTGATGTTTCGAGATTCTGATAGCGTGACGGTATACCGGAAGCATTACAACGACTTTGCCGGTCAATAGAGAGAAGAAATTGACTCAATAAAGAGATATTTGGAATTTAAATGTACGGGTGCGATCATACCAGCACTAATGCACCGGATCCCATCAGAACTCCGCAGTTAAACGTGCTTGGGCGAGAGTAGTACTAGGATGGGTGACCTCCTGGGAAGGCCTCGTGTTGCAACCCTTTTACTTTTTTTTTTATCGCTGCAGTTATTTGCAGAAGTTAAAATCGTGTACTATAATTTATTATCCTCTGAAAACCGTCATGTAGCGGAAAAGTTATCGATGTTTCGAGATTCTGATAGCGTGACGGTATACCGGAGGCATTACAACGACTGTGCCGGTCAGTAGAAATCAGAAATTGACTCAATAAAGAGATATTTGCTATTTAAATGTACGGGTGCGATCATACCAGCACTAATGCACCGGATCCCATCAAAACTCCGCAGTGAAGCGTTCTTGGGCGAGAGTAGTACTAGGATGGGTGACCTCCTGGGAAGGCCTCGTGTTGCAACCCTTTTACTTTTTTTTTATCGCTGCAGTTATTTGCAGAAGTTAAAATCGTGTATTATATTTTATTATCCTCTGAAAACCGTCATGTAGCGGAAAAGTTATCGATGTTTCGAGATTCTGATAGCGTGACGGGATACCGGAAGCATTAAAACGACTGTGCCGGTCAATAGAGAGCAGAAATTGACTCAATAAACCGATATTTGCAATTTAAATTTACGGGTGCGATCATACCAGCACTAATGCACCGGATCCCATCAGAACTCCGTAGTTAAGCTTGCTTGGGTGAGAGTAGTACTAGGATGGGTGACCTCCTAGGAAGGCCTCGTTTTGCACCCATTTTACTTTTTTTTTTTTTATCGCTGTAGATAATTACAGAAGTTTAAATCGTGTATTATAATTTGATATCCTCTCAAAACCGTCATTTAGCGGAAAAGATATCGATGTTACGAGATTCTAATAGCGTAACGGTATACCGGAAGCATTACAACGACTGTGCTGGTTAATAGAGAGCAGAAATTGACTCAATAATGAGATATTTGCTATTTAAATGTACGAGTGCGATCATACCAGCACTAATGCACCAGATCCCATCAGAACTCCGCGGTTAAGCGTGCTTGGGCGAGACTCGAGAGTAGTACTAGGTTGGGTTACCTCCTGGGAAGGCCTCATGTTGCACCCCTTTTACTTCTTTTTTATCGCTTCAGATGGTTAAAAAATTTAAAATTGTGTATTATAATTTGATATCCTCTAAAAACCGTCATGTAGCAGAAAAGTTATTGATGTTACAATATTCTAATAGCGTAACGGTATACCGGTAGCATTAAAATGACTCTGCTGGTCAACAGTGAGCAAAAATTGTCTTAATAAAGAGATATTTGCAATATAAACGTACGGGTGTGATCATACCAGCACTAATGCACCGGATCCCATCAGAACTCCGCAGTTAAACATGCTTGGGCGAGAGTAGTACTAGGATGGGTGACCTTCTGGGAAGACCTCGTGTTGCACCCCTTTTACTTTTTTCTTATCGCTGTAGATAATTACAGAAGTTAAAATCGTGTATTATAATTTTATGACCTCTAAAAAATGTCATGTTGCGGAAAAGTTATCGATGTTACAAGATTCTGATAACGTAACGGTAAACCGGAAGCATTACAACGACTTTGTTGGTCAATAGAGAGCAGAATATGACTCAATACAGAGATATTTTCAATATAAACGTACGGGTGCAATCATACCAGCACTAATGCACCGGATCCCATCAGATCTCCGTAGTTAAGCTTGCTTGGGTGAGAGTAGTACTAGGATGGGTGACCTCCTAGGAAGGCCTCGTTTTGCACCCATTTTACTTTTTTTTTTTATCGCTGTAGATAATTACAGAAGTTTAAATCGTGTATTATAATTTGATATCCTCTCAAAACCGTCATTTAGCGGAAAAGATATCGATGTTACGAGATTCTAATAGCGTAACGGTATACCGGAAGCATTACAACGACTGTGCTGGTTAATAGAGAGCAGAAATTGACTCAATAATGAGATATTTGAAATATAAACGTACAGGTGTGATCATACAAGCACTAATGCACCGGATCCCAACAGAACCCCGCAGTTAAGTTTGCTTGGGCGAGAGTAGTACTAGGATGTGTGACCTCCTGGGAAGGCCTCGTGTTTCACCCCTTTTACTTTTTTTTTATCGCTGTAGATAATTACAGAAGTTAAATCATGTATTATAATTTAATATTCCCTGAAAACCGTCATGTAGCGGAAAAGTTATTGATGTTTCGAGATTCTGATAGCGTGACGGTATACCGGAAGCATTACAACGACTTTGCCGGTCAATAGAGAGAAGAAATTGACTCAATAAAGAGATATTTGGAATTTAAATGTACGGGTGCGATCATACCAGCACTAATGCACCGGATCCCATCAGAACCCCGCAGTTAAACGTGCTTGGGCGAGAGTAGTACTAGGATGGGTGACCTCCTGGGAAGGCCTCGTGTTGCAACCCTTTTACTTTTTTTTTATCGCTGCAGTTATTTGCAGAAGTTAAAATCGTGTACTATAATTTATTATCCTCTGAAAACCGTCATGTAGCGGAAAAGTTATCGATGTTTCGAGATTCTGATAGCGTGACGGTATACCGGAGGCATTACAACGACTGTGCCGGTCAGTAGAAATCAGAAATTGACTCAATAAAGAGATATTTGCTATTTAAATGTACGGGTGCGATCATACCAGCACTAATGCACCGGATCCCATCAAAACTCCGCAGTGAAGCGTTCTTGGGCGAGAGTAGTACTAGGATGGGTGACCTCCTGGGAAGGCCTCGTGTTGCAACCCTTTTACTTTTTTTTTATCGCTGCAGTTATTTGCAGAAGTTAAAATCGTGTATTATATTTTATTATCCTCTGAAAACCGTCATGTAGCGGAAAAGTTATCGATGTTTCGAGATTCTGATAGCGTGACGGGATACCGGAAGCATTAAAACGGTTGTGCCGGTCAATAGAGAGCAGAAATTGACTCAATAAACCGATATTTGCAATTTAAATTTACGGGTGCGATCATACCAGCACTAATGCACCGGATCCCATCAGAACTCCGCAGTTAAGCGTGCTTGGGCAAGAGTGGTACTAGGAAGGGTGACCTCCTGGGAAGGCCTCGTGTTGCACCTCTTTTATTTTATATTTTTATCGCTGCAGTTATTTGCAGAAGTTAAAATCGTGTATTATAATTTAATATTTTCTGAAAACCGTCATGTAGAGGAGAAGTTATCAATGTTTCGAAATTCTGATAGCGTGACGGTATACCGGAAGCATTACAACGACTGTGTCGGTCAATAGAGAGCAGAAATTGACTCAATAAAGAGATATTTGCAATTTAAATGTACGGGTGCGATCATACCAGCACTAATGCACCAGATCCCATCAGAACTCCGCGGTTAAGCGTGCTTGGGCGAGAGTAGTACTAGGATGGGTTACCTCCTGGGAAGGCCTCATGTTACACCCCTTTTACTTCTTTTTTATCGATGCAGATGGTTACAAAATTTAAAATTGTGTATTATAATTAGATATCCTCTAAAAACCGTCATGTAGGAGAAAAGTTATTGATGTTACAATATTCTAATAGCGTAATGGTATACCGGTAGCATTAAAACGACTGTGCTGGTCAACAGTGAGCAAAAATTGTCTTAATAAAGAGATATTTGCAATATAAATGTACGGGTGTGATCATACCAGCACTAATGCACCGGATCCCATCAGAACTCCGCAGTTAAACATGCTTGGGCGAGAGTAGTACTAGGATGGGTGACCTTCAGGGAAGACCTCGTGTTGCACCCCTTTTACTTTTTTCTTATCGCTGTAGATAATTACAGAAGTTAAAATCGTGTATTATAATTTTATGACCTCTAAAAAATGTCATGTTGCGGAAAAGTTATCGATGTTACAAGATTCTGATAACGTAAAGGTAAACCGGAAGCATTACAACGACTTTGCTGGTCAATAAAGAGCAGAATATGACTCAATACAGAGATATTTTCAATATAAACGTACGGGTGCAATCATACCAGCACTAATGCACCGGATCCCATCAGAACTCCGTAGTTAAGCTTGCTTGGGTGAGAGTAGTACTAGGATGGGTGACCTCCTAGGAAGGCCTCGTTTTGCACCCATTTAACTCTGTTTTTTTATCGCTGTAGATAATTACAGAAGTTTAAATCGTGTATTATAATTTGATATCCTCTCAAAACCGTCATTTAGCGGAAAAGATATCGATGTTACGAGATTCTAATAGCGTAACGGTATACCGGAAGCATTACAACGACTGTGCTGGTTAATAGAGAGCAGAAATTGACTCAATAATGAGATATTTGAAATATAAACGTACAGGTGTGATCATACAAGCACTAATGCACCGGATCCCAACAGAACCCCGCAGTTAAGCGTGCTTGGGCGAGAGTAGTACTAGGATGGGTGACCTTCAGGGAAGACCTCGTGTTGCACCCCTTTTACTTTTTTCTTATCGCTGTAGATAATTACAGAAGTTAAAATCGTGTATTATAATTTTATGACCTCTAAAAAATGTCATGTTGCGGAAAAGTTATCGATGTTACAAGATTCTGATAACGTAAAGGTAAACCGGAAGCATTACAACGACTTTGCTGGTCAATAAAGAGCAGAATATGACTCAATACAGAGATATTTTCAATATAAACGTACGGGTGCAATCATACCAGCACTAATGCACCGGATCCCATCAGAACTCCGTAGTTAAGCTTGCTTGGGTGAGAGTAGTACTAGGATGGGTGACCTCCTAGGAAGGCCTCGTTTTGCACCCATTTAACTCTGTTTTTTTATCGCTGTAGATAATTACAGAAGTTTAAATCGTGTATTATAATTTGATATCCTCTCAAAACCGTCATTTAGCGGAAAAGATATCGATGTTACGAGATTCTAATAGCGTAACGGTATACCGGAAGCATTACAACGACTGTGCTGGTTAATAGAGAGCAGAAATTGACTCAATAATGAGATATTTGAAATATAAACGTACAGGTGTGATCATACAAGCACTAATGCACCGGATCCCAACAGAACCCCGCAGTTAAGCGTGCTTGGGCGAGAGTAGTACTAGGATGTGTGACCTCCTGGGAAGGCCTCGTGTTTCACCCCTTTTACTTTTTTTTTATCGCTGTAGATAATTACAGAAGTTAAATCGTGTATTATAATTTAATATTCCCTGAAAACCGTCATGTAGCGGAAAAGTTATTGATGTTTCGAGATTCTGATAGCGTGACGGTATACCGGAAGCATTACAACGACTTTGCCGGTCAATAGAGAGAAGAAATTGACTCAATAAAGAGATATTTGGAATTTAAATGTACGGGTGCGATCATACCAGCACTAATGCACCGGATGCCATCAAAACTCCGCAGTTAAGCGTGCTTGGGCGAGAGTAGTACTAGGATGGGTGACCTCCTGGGAAGGCCTCGTGTTGCAACCCTTTTACTTTTTTTTTATCGCTGCAGTTATTTGCAGAAGTTAAAATCGTGTACTATAATTTATTATCCTCTGAAAACCGTCATGTAGCGTAAAAGTTATCGATGTTTCGACATTCTGATAGCGTGACGGTATACCGGAGGCATTACAACGACTGTGCCGGTCAGTAGAAATCAGAAATTGACTCAATAAAGAGATATTTGCTATTTAAATGTACTGGTGCGATCATACCAGCACTAATGCACCGGATCCCATCAGAACTCCGCAGTGAAGCGTGCTTCGGCGAGAGTAGTACTAGGATGGGTGACCTCCTAGGAAGGCCCCGTGTTGCAACCCTTTTACTTTTTTTTATCGCTGCAGTTATTTGCAGAAGTTAAAATCGTGTACTATAATTTATTAACCTCTGAAAACCGTCATGTTGCGGAAAAGTTATCGATGTTTCGAGATTCTGATAGCGTGACGGGATACCGGATGCATTAAAACGACTGTGCGGTCAATAGAGAGCAGAAATTGACTCAATAAAGAGATATTTGGAATTTAAATGTACGGGTGCGATCATACCAGCACTAATGCACCGGATCCTATCAGAACTCCGCAGTTAAACGTGCTTGTGCGAGAGTAGTACTAGGATGGGTGACCTCCTGGGAAGGCCTCGTGTTGCAACCCTTTTACTTTTTTTTTATCGCTGCAGTTATTTGCAGAAGTTAAAATCATATACTATAATTTATTATCCTCTGAAAACCGTCATGTAGCGGAAAAGTTATCGATGTTTCGAGATTCTGATAGCGTGACGGTATACCGGAGGCATTACAACGACTGTGCCGGTCAGTAGAAATCAGAAATTGACTCAATAAAAAGATATTTGCTATTTAAATGTACGGGTGCGATCATACCAGCACTAATGCTCCGGATCCCATCAGAACTCCGCAGTGAAGCGTGCTTCGGCGAGAGTAGTACTAGGATGGGTGACCTCTTGGGAAGGCCCCGTGTTGCAACCCTTTTACTTTTTTTTATCGCTGCAGTTATTTGCAGAAGTTAAAATCGTGTACTATAATTTATTATCCTCTGAAAACCGTCATGTAGCGGAAAAGTTATCGATGTTTCGAGATTCTGATAGCGTGACGGTATACCGGAGACATTACAACGACTGTGCCGGTCAGTAGAAATCAGAAATTGACTCAATAAAGAGATATTTGCTATTTAAATGTACGGGTGCGATCATACCAGCACTAATGCACCGGATCCCATCAGAACTCCGCAGTGAAGCGTGCTTCGGCGAGAGTAGTACTAGGATGGGTGACCTCCTGGGAAGGCCCCGTGTTGCAACCCTTTTGCTTTTTTTTTATTGCTGCAGTTATTTGCAGAAGTTAAAATCGTGTACTATAATTTATTATCCTCTGAAAACCGTCATGTAACGGAAAAGTTATCGATGTTTCGAGATTCTGATAGCGTGACGGGATACCGGAAGCATTAAAACGACTGTGCGGTCAATAGAGAGCAGAAATTGACTCAATAAAGAGATATTTGGTATTTAAATGTACGGGTGCGATCATACCAGCACTAATGCACCGGAGCCCATCAGAACTCCGCAGTGAAGCGTGCTTCGGCGAGAGTAGTACTAGGATGGGTGACCTCCTGGGAAGGCCCCGTGTTGCAACCCTTTTACTTTTTTTTTTATCGCTGCAGTTATTTGCAGAAGTTAAAATCGTGTACTATAATTTATTATCCTCTGAAAACCGTCATGTAGCGGAAAAGTAATCATGTTTCGAGATTCTGATAGCGTGACGGTATACCGGAAGCATTGAAACGACTGTGCGGTCAATAGAGAGCAGAAATTGACTCAATAAAGAGATATTTGGTATTTAAATGTACGGGTGCGATCATACCAGCACTAATGCACCGGATCCCATCAAAACTCCGCAGTGAAGCGTTCTTGGGCGAGAGTAGTACTAGGATGGGTGACCTCCTGAGAAGGCCTCGTGTTGCAACCCTTTTACTTTTTTTTATCGCTGCAGTTATTTGCAGAAGTTAAAATCGTGTATTATAATTTATTATCCTCTGAAAACCGTCATGTAGCGGAAAAGTTATCGATGTTTCGAGATTCTGATAGCGTGACGGGATACCGGAAGCATTAAAACGACTGTGCCGGTCAATAGAGAGCAGAAATGGACTCAATAAACCGATATTTGCAATTTAAATTTACGGGTGCGATCATACCAGCACTAATGCACCGGATCCCATCAGAACTCCGCAGTTAAGCGTGCTTGGGCAAGAGTAGTACTAGGAAGGGTGACCTCCTGGGAAGGCCTCGTGTTGCACTATATTTTTATCGCTGCAGTTATTTGCAGAAGTTAAAATCGTGTATTATAATTTAATATTTTCTGAAAACCGTCATGTAGAGGGGAAGTTATCAATGTTTCGAGATTCTGATAGCGTGACGGTATACCGGAAGCATTACAACGACTGTGTCGGTCAATAGAGAGCAGAAATTGACTCAATAAAGAGATATTTGCAATTTAAATGTACGGGTGCGATCATACCAGCACTAATGCACCAGATCCCATCAGAACTCCGCGGTTAAGCGTGCTTGGGCGAGAGTAGTACTAGGATGGGTTACCTCCTGGGAAGGCCTCATGTTGCACCCCTTTTACTTCTTTTTTATCGATGCAGATGGTTACAAAATTTAAAATTGTGTATTATAATTAGATATCCTCTAAAAACCATCATGTAGGAGAAAAGTTATTGATGTTACAATATTCTAATAGCGTAATGGTATACCGGTAGCATTAAAACGACTGTGCTGGTCAATAGTGAGCAAACTTTATCTTAATAAAGAGATATTTGCAATATAAACGTACGGGTGCGATCATACCAGCACTAATGCACCGGATCCCATCAGATCTCTGCAGTTAAGCATGCTTGGGCGAGAGTAGTACTCGGATAGGTCACCTTCTGGGAAGACCTCGTGTTGCACCCCTTTTACTTTTTTCTTATCGCTGTATATAATTACAGAAGTTAAAATCGTGTATTATATTTTTATGACCTCTAAAAACTGTCATGTTGCGGAAAAGTTATAGATGTTACAAGATTCTGATAGCGTAACGGTACCGGAAGCATTACAACGACTTTGCTGGTTAATAGAGAGCAGAAATTGACTCAATAATGAGATATTTGCAATATAAACGTACAGGTGTGATCATACAAGCACTAATGCACCGGATCCCATCAGAACCCCGCAGTTAAGCGTGCTTGGGCGAGAGTAGTACTAGGATGTGTGACCTCCTAGGAAGGCCTCGTGTTTCACCCCTTTTACTTTTTTTTATCGCTGTAGATAATTACAGAAGTTAAATCGTGTATTATAATTTAATATTCCCTGAAAACCGTCATGTAGCGGAAAAGTTATTGATGTTTCGAGATTCTGATAGCGTGACGGTATACCGGAAGCATTACAATAACTTTGCCGGTCAATAGAGAGAAGAAATTGACTCAATAAAGAGATATTTGGAATTTAAATGTACGGGTGCGATCATACCAGCACTAATGCACCGGATCCCATCAAAACTCCGCAGTTAAACGTGCTTGGGCGAGAGTAGTACTAGGATGGATGACTTCCTGGGAAGGCTTCGTGTTGCACCCCTTTTAATTTTTTTTTATTGCTGCAGTTATTTGCAGAAGTTAAAATCGTGTATTATAACTTAATATCCTCCAAAAACCGTCAAGTAGCGGAAAAGTTATCGATGTTTTGAGATTCTGATAGCGTGACAGTATACCGGAAGCTTTACAACGACTGTGCCAGTCAATAGAGAGCAGAAATTGACTCAATAAAGAGATATTTGCTATTTAAATGTACGGGTGCGATCATACCAGCACTAATGCACCGGATCCCATCAGAACTCCGCAGTTAAACGTGCTTGGGCGAGAGTAGTACTAGGATGGGTGACCTCCTGGGAAGGCCTCGTGTTGCAACCCTTTTACTTTTTTTTATCGCTGCAGTTATTTGCAGAAGTTAAAATCGTGTACTATAATTTATTATCCTCTGAAAACCGTCATGTAGCGGAAAAGTTATCGATGTTTCGAGATTCTGATAGCGTGACGGTATACCGGAGGCATTACAACGACTGTGCCGGTCAGTAGAAATCAGAAATTGACTCAATAAAGAGATATTTGCTATTTAAATGTACGGGTGCGATCATACCAGCACTAATGCACCGGATCCCATCAGAACTCCGCAGTGAAGCGTGCTTCGGCGAGAGTAGTACTAGGATGGGTGACCTCCTGGGAAGGCCCCGTGTTGCAACCCTTTTACTTTTTTTTTTATCGCTGCAGTTATTTGCAGAAGTTAAAATCGTGTACTATAATTTATTATCCTCTGAAAACCGTCATGTAGCGGAAAAGTTATCATGTTTCGAGATTCTGATAGCGTGACGGTATACCGGAAGCATTAAAACGACTGTGCGGTCAATAGAGAGCAGAAATTGACTCAATAAAGAGATATTTGGTATTTAAATGTACGGGTGCGATCATACCAGCACTAATGCACCGGATCCCATCAAAACTCCGCAGTGAAGCGTTCTTGGGCGAGAGTAGTACTAGGATGGGTGACCTCCTGAGAAGGCCTCGTGTTGCAACCCTTTTACTTTTTTTTATCGCTGCAGTTATTTGCAGAAGTTAAAATCGTGTATTATAATTTATTATCCTCTGAAAACCGTCATGTAGCGGAAAAGTTATCGATGTTTCGAGATTCTGATAGCGTGACGGGATACCGGAAGCATTAAAACGACTGTGCCGGTCAATAGAGAGCAGAAATGGACTCAATAAACCGATATTTGCAATTTAAATTTACGGGTGCGATCATACCAGCACTAATGCACCGGATCCCATCAGAACTCCGCAGTTAAGCGTGCTTGGGCAAGAGTAGTACTAGGAAGGGTGACCTCCTGGGAAGGCCTCGTGTTGCACTATATTTTTATCGCTGCAGTTATTTGCAGAAGTTAAAATCGTGTATTATAATTTAATATTTTCTGAAAACCGTCATGTAGAGGGGAAGTTATCAATGTTTCGAGATTCTGATAGCGTGACGGTATACCGGAAGCATTACAACGACTGTGTCGGTCAATAGAGAGCAGAAATTGACTCAATAAAGAGATATTTGCAATTTAAATGTACGGGTGCGATCATACCAGCACTAATGCACCAGATCCCATCAGAACTCCGCGGTTAAGCGTGCTTGGGCGAGAGTAGTACTAGGATGGGTTACCTCCTGGGAAGGCCTCATGTTGCACCCCTTTTACTTCTTTTTTATCGATGCAGATGGTTACAAAATTTAAAATTGTGTATTATAATTAGATATCCTCTAAAAACCATCATGTAGGAGAAAAGTTATTGATGTTACAATATTCTAATAGCGTAATGGTATACCGGTAGCATTAAAACGACTGTGCTGGTCAATAGTGAGCAAACTTTATCTTAATAAAGAGATATTTGCAATATAAACGTACGGGTGCGATCATACCAGCACTAATGCACCGGATCCCATCAGATCTCTGCAGTTAAGCATGCTTGGGCGAGAGTAGTACTCGGATAGGTCACCTTCTGGGAAGACCTCGTGTTGCACCCCTTTTACTTTTTTCTTATCGCTGTATATAATTACAGAAGTTAAAATCGTGTATTATATTTTTATGACCTCTAAAAACTGTCATGTTGCGGAAAAGTTATAGATGTTACAAGATTCTGATAGCGTAACGGTACCGGAAGCATTACAACGACTTTGCTGGTTAATAGAGAGCAGAAATTGACTCAATAATGAGATATTTGCAATATAAACGTACAGGTGTGATCATACAAGCACTAATGCACCGGATCCCATCAGAACCCCGCAGTTAAGCGTGCTTGGGCGAGAGTAGTACTAGGATGTGTGACCTCCTAGGAAGGCCTCGTGTTTCACCCCTTTTACTTTTTTTTATCGCTGTAGATAATTACAGAAGTTAAATCGTGTATTATAATTTAATATTCCCTGAAAACCGTCATGTAGCGGAAAAGTTATTGATGTTTCGAGATTCTGATAGCGTGACGGTATACCGGAAGCATTACAATAACTTTGCCGGTCAATAGAGAGAAGAAATTGACTCAATAAAGAGATATTTGGAATTTAAATGTACGGGTGCGATCATACCAGCACTAATGCACCGGATCCCATCAAAACTCCGCAGTTAAACGTGCTTGGGCGAGAGTAGTACTAGGATGGGTGACTTCCTGGGAAGGCTTCGTGTTGCACCCCTTTTAATTTTTTTTTATTGCTGCAGTTATTTGCAGAAGTTAAAATCGTGTATTATAACTTAATATCCTCCAAAAACCGTCAAGTAGCGGAAAAGTTATCGATGTTTTGAGATTCTGATAGCGTGACAGTATACCGGAAGCTTTACAACGACTGTGCCAGTCAATAGAGAGCAGAAATTGACTCAATAAAGAGATATTTGCTATTTAAATGTACGGGTGCGATCATACCAGCACTAATGCACCGGATCCCATCAGAACTCCGCAGTTAAACGTGCTTGGGCGAGAGTAGTACTAGGATGGGTGACCTCCTGGGAAGGCCTCGTGTTGCAACCCTTTTACTTTTTTTTATCGCTGCAGTTATTTGCAGAAGTTAAAATCGTGTACTATAATTTATTATCCTCTGAAAACCGTCATGTAGCGGAAAAGTTATCGATGTTTCGAGATTCTGATAGCGTGACGGTATACCGGAGGCATTACAACGACTGTACCGGTCAGTAGAAATCAGAAATTGACTCAATAAAGAGATATTTGCTATTTAAATGTACGGGTGCGATCATACCAGCACTAATGCACCGGATCCCATCAGAACTCCGCAGTGAAGCGTGCTTCGGCGAGAGTAGTACTAGGATGGGTGACCTCCTGGGAAGGCCCCGTGTTGCAACCCTTTTACTTTTTTTTATTGCTGCAGTTATTTGCAGAAGTTAAAATCGTGTACTATAATTTATTATCCTCTGAAAACCATCATGTAGTGGAAAAGTTATCGATGTTTCGAGATTCTGATAGCGTGACGGTATACCGGAAGCATTAAAACGACTGTGCGGTCAATAGAGAGCAGAAATTGACTCAATAAAGAGATATTTGGTATTTAAATGTACGGGTGCGATCATACCAGCACTAATGCACCAGATCCCATCAAAACTCCGCAGTGAAGCGTTCTTGGGCGAGAGTAGTACTAGGATGGGTGACCTCCTGGGAATGCCTCGTGTTGCAACGCTTTTACTTTTTTTTTTATCGCTGCAGTTATTTGCAGAAGTTAAAATCGTGTATTATAATTTATTATCCTCTGAAAACCGTCATGTAGCGGAAAAGTTATCTATGTTTCGAGATTCTGATAGCGTGACGGGATACCGGAAGCATTAAAACGACTGTGCCGGTCAATAGAGAGCAGAAATTGACTCAATAAACCGATATTTGCAATTTAAATGTACGGGTGCGATCATACCAGCACTAATGCACCGGATCCCATCAGAACTCCGCAGTTAAGCGTGCTTGGGCAAGAGTAGTACTAGGAAGGGTGACCTCCTGGGAAGGCCTCGTGTTGCACCCCTTTTATTTTATATTTTTATCGCTGCAGTTATTTGCAGAAGTTAAAATCGTGTATTATAATTTAATATTTTCTGAAAACCGTCATGTAGAGGAGAAGTTATCAATGTTTCGAGATTCTGATAGCGTGACGGTATACCGGAAGCATTACAACGACTGTGTCGGTCAATAGAGAGCAGAAACTGACTCAATAAAGAGATATTTGCAATTTAAATGTACGGGTGCGATCATACCAGCACTAATGCACCAGATCCCATCAGAACTCCGCGGTTAAGCGTGCTTGGGCGAGAGTAGTACTAGGATGGGTTACCTCCTGGGAAGGCCTCATGTTGCACCCCTTTTACTTCTTTTTTATCGATGCAGATGGTTACAAAATTTAAAATTGTGTATTATAGTTAGATATCCTCTAAAAACCGTCATGTAGGAGAAAAGTTATTGATGTTACAATATTCTAATAGCGTAACGGTATACCGGTAGCATTAAAACGACTGTGCTGGTCAATAGTGAGCAAAATTTGTCTTAATAAAGAGATATTTGCAATATAAACGTACGGGTGCGATCATACCAGCACTAATGCACCGGATCCCATCAGAGCTCCGCAGTTAAGCATGCTTGGGCGAGAGTAGTACTCGGATGGGTGACCTTCTAGGAAGACCTCGTGTTGCACCCCTTTTACTTTTTTCTTATCACTGTATATAATTACAGAAGTTAAAATCGTGTATTATATTTTTATGACCTCTAAAAACTGTCATGTTGCGGAAAAGTTATAGATGTTACAAGATTCTGATAGCGTAACGGTACCGGAAGCATTACAACGACTTTGCTGGTTAATAGAGAGCAGAAATTGACTCAATAATGAGATATTTGCAATATAAACGTACAGGTGTGATCATACAAGCACTAATGCACCGGATCCCATCAGAACCCCGCAGTTAAGCGTGCTTGGGCGAGAGTAGTACTAGGATATGTGACCTCCTAGGAAGGCCTCGTGTTTCACCCCTTTTACTTTTTTTATCGCTGTAGATAATTACAGAAGTTAAATCGTGTATTATAATTTAATATTCCCTGAAAACCGTCATGTAGTGGAAAAGTTATTGATGTTTCGAGATTCTGATAGCGTGACGGTATACCGGAAGCATTACAACAACTTTGCCGGTTAATAGAGAGAAGAAATTGACTCAATAAAGAGATATTTGGAATTTAAATGTACGGGTGCGATCATACCAGCACTAATGCACCGGATCCCATCAGAACTCCGCAGTTAAGTGTGCTTGGGCGAGAGAAGTACTAGGATGGGTGACCTCCTGGGAAGGCCTCTGTTGCACCCCTTTTACTTTTTTTTTTTATCGCTGCAGTTATTTACAGAAGTTAAAATCGTGTATTATAATTTAGTAACCTTTGAAAACCGTCATGTAGCGGAAAAGTTATCGATGTTTCGAGATTTTGATAGTGTGACGGTATACCGGAAGCATTAAAACGACTGTGCCGATCAATAGAGAGCAGAAATTGACTCAATAAACAGATATTTGCAATTTAAATGTACGGGTGCTTTCATACGAGCACTAATGCACCGGATCCCATCAGAACTCCGCAGTTAAGCGTTCTTGGGCGAGAGTAGTACTAGGAAGGGTGACCTCCTGGAAAGGCCTCGTGTTGCACTCCTTTTTTTTTTTTATCGCTACAGTTATTTGCAGAAGTTAAAATCGTGTATTAAAATTTAATATTCTCTGAAAACCGTCATGTAGCGGAAAAGTTATCGATGTTTCGAGATTCTGATAGCGTGACGGTATACCGGAAGCATTACAACGACTGTGCCGGTCAATAGAGAGCAGAAATTGTCTCAATAAAGAGATATTTGCTATTTAAATGTACGGGTGCGATCAGACCAGCACTAATGCACCGGATCCCATCAGAACTCCCCAGTTAAACGTGCTTGGGCGAGAGTAGTACTAGGATGGGTGACCTCCTGGGAAGGCCTTGTGTTGCACCCCTTTTAATTTTTTTTGATTGCTGCAGTTATTTGCAGAAGTTAAAATCGTGTATTATAATTTAATATCCTCTGAAAACCGTCAAGTAGCGGAAAAGTTATCGATGTTTAAAGATTCTGATAGCGTGACAGTATACCGGAAGCTTTACAACGACTGTGCTGGTCAATAGATAGCAGAAATTGACTCAATAAAGAGATATTTGCAATTTAAATGTACGGGTGCGATCATACCAGCACTAATGCACCGGATCCCATCAAAACTCCGCAGTTAAACGTGCTTGGGCGAGAGTAGTACTAGGATGGGTGACTTCCTGGGAAGGCTTCGTGTTGCACCCCTTTTAATTTTTTTTTATTGCTGCAGTTATTTGCAGAAGTTAAAATCGTGTATTATAATTTAATATCCTCCAAAAACCGTCAAGTAGCGGAAAAGTTATCGATGTTTCGAGATTCTGATAGCATGACAGTATACCGGAAGCTTTACAACGACTGTGCCAGTCAATAGAGAGCAGAAATTGACTCAATAAAGAGATATTTGCTATTTAAATGTACGGGTGCGATCATACCAGCACTAATGCACCGAATCCCATCAGAACTCCGCAGTGAAGCGTGCTTCGGCGAGAGTAGTACTAGGATGGGTGACCTCCTGGGAAGGCCTCGTGCTGCACCCCTTTTACAATTTTTTTATCGCTGCAGTTATTTGCAGAAGTTAAAATCGTGTATTATAATTTAATATTCTCTGAAAACCGTCATGTAGCGGAAAAGTTATTGATGTTTCGAGATTCTGATAGCGTGATGGTATACCAGAAGCATTACAACGACTGTGCCTGTCAATAGAGAGCGGAAATTGACTCAATAAAGAGATATTTGGTATTTAAATGTACGGGTGCGATCATACCAGCACTAATGCACCGGATGCCATCAAAACTCCGCAGTTAAGCGTGCTTGGGCGACAGTAGTACTAGGATGGGTGACCTCCTGGGAAGGCCTCTGTTGCACCCCTTTTACCTTTTTTTTTTTTTTCGCTGCAGTTATTTACAGAAGTTAAAATCGTGTATTGTAATTTAGTAACCTTTGAAAACCGTCATGTAGCGGAAAAGTTATCGATGTTTCGAGATTCTGATAGCGTGACGGTATACCGGAAGCATTACAACGACTGTGCCGGTCAATAGAGAGCAGAAATTGTCTCAATAAAGAGATATTTGCTATTTAAATGTACGGGTGCGATCATACCAGCACTAATGCACCGGATCCCATCAGAAATCCCCAGTTAAACGTGCTTGGGCGAGAGTAGTACTAGGAAGGGTGACCTCCTGGAAAGGCCTCGTGTTGCACTCCTTTTACTTTTTTTTTATCGCTACAGTTATTTGCAGAAGTTAAAATCGTGTATTAAAATTTAATATTCTCTGAAAACCGTCATGTAGCGGAAAAGTTATCGATGTTTCGAGATTCTGATAGCGTGACGGTATACCGGAAGCATTACAACGACTGTGCCGGTCAATAGAGAGCAGAAATTGTCTCAATAAAGAGATATTTGCTATTTAAATGTACGGGTGCGATCATACCAGCACTAATGCACCGGATCCCATCAGAAATCCCCAGTTAAACGTGCTTGGGCGAGAGTAGTACTAGGAAGGGTGACCTCCTGGGAAAGCCTCGTGTTACACCCCTTTTACTTTTTTTTTATCGCTGCAGTTATTTGCAGAAGTTAAAATCGTGTATTATAATTTAATATTCTCTGAAAACCGTCATGTAGCGGAAAAGTTATCAATGTTTCGAGATTCTGATAGCGTGACGTTATACCAGAAGCATTACAACGACTGTGCCTGTCAAAAGAGAGCAGAAATAGACTCAATAAAGAGATATTTGGTATTTAAATGTACGGGTGCGATCATACCAGGACTAATGCACCGGATCCCATCAAAACTCCGCAGTTAAACGTGCTTGGGCGAGAGTAGTACTAGGATGGGTGACTTCCTGGGAAGGCTTCGTGTTGCACCCCTTTTAATTTTTTTTTATTGCTGCAGTTATTTGCAGAAGTTAAAATCGTGTATTATAATTTAATATCCTCCAAAAACCGTCAAGTAGCGGAAAAGTTATCGATGTTTCGAGATTCTGATAGCATGACAGTATACCGGAAGCTTTACAACGACTGTGCCAGTCAATAGAGAGCAGAAATTGACTCAATAAAGAGATATTTGCTATTTAAATGTACGGGTGCGATCATACCAGCACTAATGCACCGGATCCCATCAGAACTCCGCAGTGAAGCGTGCTTCGGCGAGAGTAGTACTAGGATGGGTGACCTCCTGGGAAGGCCTCGTGTTGCACCCCTTTTACAATTTTTTTATCGCTGCAGTTATTTGCAGAAGTTAAAATCGTGTATTATAATTTAATATTCTCTGAAAACCGTCATGTAGCGGAAAAGTTATTGATGTTTCGAGATTCTGATAGCGTGATGGTATACCAGAAGCATTACAACGACTGTGCCTGTCAATAGAGAGCGGAAATTGACTCAATAAAGAGATATTTGGTATTTAAATGTACGGGTGCGATCATACCAGCACTAATGCACCGGATGCCATCAAAACTCCGCAGTTAAGCGTGCTTGGGCGACAGTAGTACTAGGATGGGTGACCTCCTGGGAAGGCCTCTGTTGCACCCCTTTTACCTTTTTTTTTTTATCGCTGCAGTTATTTACAGAAGTTAAAATCGTGTATTGTAATTTAGTAACCTTTGAAAACCGTCATGTAGCGGAAAAGTTATCGATGTTTCGAGATTTTGATAGTGTGACGGTATACCGGAAGCATTAAAACGACTGTGCCGCTCAATAGAGAGCAGAAATTGACTCAATAAACAGATATTTGCAATTTAAATGTACGGGTGCTTTCATACGAGCACTAATGCACCGGATCCCATCAGAACTCCGCAGTTAAGCGTTCTTGGGCGAGAGTAGTACTAGGAAGGGTGACCTCCTGGAAAGGCCTCGTGTTGCACTCCTTTTACTTTTTTTTTTATCGCTACAATTATTTGCAGAAGTTAAAATAGTGTATTAAAATTTAATATTCTCTGAAAACCGTCATGTAGCGGAAAAGTTATCGATGTTTCGAGATTCTGATAGCGTGACGGTATACCGGAAGCATTACAACGACTGTGCCGGTCAATAGAGAGCAGAAATTGTCTCAATAAAGAGATATTTGCTATTTAAATGTACGGGTGCGATCATACCAGCACTAATGCACCGGATCCCATCAGAACTCCCCAGTTAAACGTGCTTGGGCGAGAGTAGTACTAGGAAGGGTGACCTCCTGGGAAAGCCTCGTGTTACACCCCTTTTACTTTTTTTTTATCGCTGCAGTTATTTGCAGAAGTTAAAATCGTGTATTATAATTTAATATTCTCTGAAAACCGTCATGTAGCGGAAAAGTTATCAATGTTTCGAGATTCTGATAGCGTGACGTTATACCAGAAGCATTACAACGACTGTGCCTGTCAAAAGAGAGCAGAAATTGACTCAATAAAGAGATATTTGGTATTTAAATGTACGGGTGCGATCATACCAGGACTAATGCACCGGATCCCATCAAAACTCCGCAGTTAAGCGTGCTTGGGCGAGAGTAGTACTAGGATGGGTGACCTCCTGGGAAGGCCTCGTGTTGCAACCCTTTTACTTTTTTTTTATCGCTGCAGTTATTTGCAGAAGTTAAAATCGTGTATTATAATTTATTATCCTCTGAAAACCGTCATGTAGCGGAAAAGTTATCGATGTTTCGAGATTTTGATAGGGTGACGGTATACCGGAAGCATTAAAACGACTGTGCCGCTCAATAGAGAGCAGAAATTGACTCAATAAACAGATATTTGCAATTTAAATGTACGGGTGCTTTCATACGAGCACTAATGCACCGGATCCCATCAGAACTCCGCAGTTAAGCGTTCTTGGGCGAGAGTAGGGAAGGGTGACCTCCTGGAAAGGCCTCGTGTTGCACTCCTTATACTTTTTTTTTTATCGCTACAGTTATTTGCAGAAGTTAAAATCGTGTATTAAAATTTATTATTCTCTGAAAACCGTCATGTAGCGGAAAATTTATCGATGTTTTGAGATTCTGATAGCGTGACGGTATACCGGAAGCATTACAACGACTGTGCCGGTCAATAGAGAGCAGAAATTGTCTCAATAAAGAGATATTTGCTATTTAAATGTACGGGTGCGATCATACCAGCACTAATGCACCGGATCCCATCAGAACTCCCCAGTTAAACGTGCTTGGGCGAGAGTAGTACTAGGATGGTTGACCTCCTGGGAAGGCCTTGTGTTGCACCCTTTTTAATTTTTTTTGATTGCTGCAGTTATTTGCAGAAGTTAAAATCGTGTATTATAATTTAATATCCTCTGAAAACCGTCAAGTAGCGGAAAAGTTATTGATGTTTCGAGATTCTGATAGCGTGACAGTATACCGGAAGCTTTACAACGACTGTGCCGGTCAATAGAGAGCAGAAATTGACTCAATAAAGAGATATTTGCAATTTAAATGTACGGGTGCGATCATACCAGCACTAATGCACCGGATCCCATCAAAACTCCGCAGTTAAACGTGCTTGGGCGAGAGTAGTACTAGGATGGGTGACTTCCTGGGAAGGCTTCGTGTTGCACCCCTTTTAATTTTTTTTTATTGCTGCAGTTATTTGCAGAAGTTAAAATCGTGTATTATAATTTAATATCCTCCAAAAACCGTCATGTAGCGGAAAAGTTATCGATGTTTTGAGATTCTGATAGCGTGACGGTATACCGGAAGCATTACAACGACTGTGCCGGTCAATAGAGAGCAGAAATTGACTCAATAAAGAGATATTTGCAATTTAAATGTACGGGTGCGATCATACCAGCACTAATGCACCAGATCCCATCAGAACTCCGCAGTGAAGTGTGCTTCGGCAAGAGTAGTACTAGGAAGGGTGACCTCCTGGGAAGACCTCGTGTTGCACCCCTTTTATTTTATATTTTTATCGCTGCAGTTATTTGCAGAAGTTAAAATCGTGTATTATAATTTAATATTTTCTGAAAACCGTCATGTAGCGGAGAAGTTATCAATGTTTCGAGATTCTGATAGCGTGACGGTATACCGGAAGCATTACAATGACTGTGCCAGTCAATAGAGAGCAGAAAATGACTCAATAAAGAGATATTTGCAATTTAAATGTACGGGTGCGATCATACCGGCACTAATGCACTGGATCCCATCAAAACTCCGCAGTTAAACGTGCTTGGGCGAGAGTAGTACTAGGATGGGTGACCTCCTGGGAAGGCCTTGTGTTGCACCCCTTTTAATTTTTTTTGATTGCTGCAGTTATTTGCAGAAGTTAAAATCGTGTATTATAATTTAATATCCTCTGAAAACCGTCAAGTAGCGGAAAAGTTATCGATGTTTCGAGATTCTGATAGCATGACAGTATACCGGAAGCTTTACAACGACTGTGCCAGTCAATAGAGAGCAGAAATTGACTCAATAAAGAGATATTTGCTATTTAAATGTACGGGTGCGATCATACCAGCACTAATGCACCGGATCCCATCAGAACTCCGCAGTGAAGCGTGCTTCGGCGAGAGTAATACTAGGAAGGGTGACCTCCTGGGAAGGCCTCGTGTTGCACCCCTTTTACTTTTTTTTTATCGCTGCAGTTATTTGCAGAAGTTAAAATCGTGTATTATAATTTATTATTCTCTGAAAACCGTCATGTAGCGGAAAAGTTATCAATGTTTCGAGATTCTGATAGCGTGACGGTATACCAGAAGCATTACAACGACTGTGCCTGTCAAAAGAGAGCAGAAATTGACTCAATAAAGAGATATTTGGTATTTAAATGTACGGGTGCGATCATACCAGCACTAATGCACCGGATCCCATCAAAACTCCGCAGTTAAGCGTGCTTGGGCGAGAGTAGTACTAGGATGGGTGACCTCCTGGGAAGGCCTCGTGTTGCAACCCTTTTACTTTTTTTTTATCGCTGCAGTTATTTGCAGAAGTTAAAATCATGTATTATAATTTATTATCCTCTGAAAACCGTCATGTAGCGGAAAAGTTATCGATGTTTTGAGATTCTGATAGCGTGACGGTATACCGGAAGCATTACAACGACTGTGCCGGTCAATAGAGAGCAGAAATTGTCTCAATAAAGAGATATTTGCTATTTAAATGTACGGGTGCGATCATACCAGCACTAATGCACCGGATCCCATCAGAACTCCCCAGTTAAACGTGCTTGGGCGAGAGTAGTACTAGGAAGGGTGACCTCCTGGGAAGGCCTCGTGTTGCACCCCTTTTACTTTTTTTTTATCGCTGCAGTTATTTGCAGAAGTTAAAATCGTGTATTATAATTTAATATTCTCTGAAAACCGTCATGTAGCGGAAAAGTTATCAATGTTTCGAGATTCTGATAGCGTGACGGTATACCAGAAGCATTACAACGATTGTGCCTGTCAAAAGAGAGCAGAAATTGACTCAATAAAGAGATATTTGGTATTTAAATGTACGGGTGCGATCATACCAGCACTAATGCACCGGATCCCATCAAAACTCCGCAGTTAAGCGTGCTTGGGCGAGAGTAGTACTAGGATGGGTGACCTCCTGGGAAGGCCTCGTGTTGCAACCCTTTTACTTTTTTTTATCGCTGCAGTTATTTGCAGAAGTTAAAATCGTGTATTATAATTTATTATCCTCTGAAAACCGTCATGTAGCGGAAAAGTTATCGATGTTTCGAGATTTTGATAGGGTGACGGTATACCGGAAGCATTAAAACGACTGTGCCGGTCAATAGAGAGCAGAAATTGTCTCAATAAAGAGATATTTGCTATTTAAATGTACGGGTGCGATCATACCAGCACTAATGCACCGGATCCCATCAGAACTCCCCAGTTAAACGTGCTTGGGCGAGAGTAGTACTAGGAAGGGTGACCTCCTGGGAAGGCCTCGTGTTGCACTCCTTTTACTTTTTTTTATCGCTGCAGTTATTTGCAGAAGTTAAAATCGTGTATTATAATTTAATATTCTCTGAAAACCGTCATGTAGCGGAAAAGTTATCAATGTTTCGAGATTCTGATAGCGTGACGGTATACCAGAAGCATTACAACGATTGTGCCTGTCAAAAGAGAGCAGAAATTGACTCAATAAAGAGATATTTGGTATTTAAATGTACGGGTGCGATCATACCAGCACTAATGCACCGGATCCCATCAAAACTCCGCAGTTAAGCGTGCTTGGGCGAGAGTAGTACTAGGATGGGTGACCTCCTGGGAAGGCCTCGTGTTGCAACCCTTTTACTTTTTTTTTATCGCTGCAGTTATTTGCAGAAGTTAAAATCGTGTATTATAATTTATTATCCTCTGAAAACCGTCATGTAGCGGAAAAGTTATCGATGTTTCGAGATTTTGATAGGGTGACGGTATACCGGAAGCATTAAAACGACTGTGCCGGTCAATAGAGAGCAGAAATTGACTCAATAAACAGATATTTGCAATTTAAATGTACGGGTGTTTTCATACGAGCACTAATGCACCGGATCCCATCAGAACTCCGCAGTTAAGCGTTCTTGGGCGAGAGTAGGGAAGGGTGACCTCCTGGAAAGGCCTCGTGTTGCACTCCTTTTACTTTTTTTTTATCGCTACAGTTATTTGCAGAAGTTAAAATAGTGTATTAAAATTTATTATTCTCTGAAAACCATCATGTAGCGGAAAAGTTATCGATGTTTCGAGATTCTGATAGCGTGACGGTATACCGGAAGCATTACAACGACTGTGCCGGTCAATAGAGAGCAGAAATTGTCTCAATAAAGAGATATTTGCTATTTAAATGTACGGGTGCGATCATACCAGCACTAATGCACCGGATCCCATCAGAACTCCCCAGTTAAACGTGCTTGGGCGAGAGTAGTACTAGGATGGGTGACCTCCTGGGAAGGCCTTGTGTTGCACCCCTTTTAATTTTTTTTGATTGCTGCAGTTATTTGCAGAAGTTAAAATCGTGTATTATAATTTAATATCCTCTGAAAACCGTCAAGTAGCGGAAAAGTTATTGATGTTTCGAGATTCTGATTGCGTGACAGTATACCGGAAGCTTTACAACGACTGTGCCGGTCAATAGAGAGCAGAAATTGACTCAATAAAGAGATATTTGCAATTTAAATGTACGGGTGCGATCATACCAGCACTAATGCACCGGATCCCATCAAAACTCCGCAGTTAAACGTGCTTGGGCGAGAGTAGTACTAGGATGGGTGACTTCCTGGGAAGGCTTCGTGTTGCACCCCTTTTAATTTTTTTTTATTGCTGCAGTTATTTGCAGAAGTTAAAATCGTGTATTATAATTTAATATCCTCCAAAAACCGTCATGTAGCGGAAAAGTTATCGATGTTTTGAGATTCTGATAGCGTGACGGTATACCGGAAGCATTACAACGACTGTGCCGGTCAATAGAGAGCAGAAATTGACTCAATAAAGAGATATTTGCAATTTAAATGTACGGGTGCGATCATACCAGCACTAATGCACCAGATCCCATCAGAACTCCGCAGTGAAGCGTGCTTCGGCAAGAGTAGTACTAGGAAGGGTGACCTCCTGGGAAGGCCTCGTGTTGCACCCCTTTTATTTTATATATTTATCGCTGCAGTTATTTGCAGAAGTTAAAATCGTGTATTATAATTTAATATTTTCTGAAAACCGTCGTGTAGCGGAGAAGTTATCAATGTTTCGAGATTCTGATAGTGTGACGGTATACCGGAAGCATTACAACGACTGTGCCGGTCAATAGAGAGCAGAAAATGACTCAATAAAGAGATATTTGCAATTTAAATGTACGGGTGCGATCATACCAGCACTAATGCACGCGATCCCATCAAAACTCCGCAGTTAAACGTGCTTGGGCGAGAGTAGTACTAGGATGGGTGACTTCCTGGGAAGGCCTCGTGTTGCACCCCTTTTAATTTTTTTTATTGCTGCAGTTATTTGCAGAAGTTAAAATTGTGTATTATAATTTAATATCCTCTGAAAACCGTCAAGTAGCGGAAAAGTTATCGATGTTTCGAGATTCTGATAGCGTGACAGTATACCGGAAGCTTTACAACGACTATGCCGGTCAATAGAGAGCAGAAATTGACTCAATAAAGAGATATTTGCAATTTAAATGTACGGGTGCGATCATACCGGCACTAATGCACTGGATCCCATCAAAACTCCGCAGTTAAACGTGCTTGGGCGAGAGTAGTACTAGGATGGGTGACCTCCTGGGAAGGCCTTGTGTTGCACCCCTTTTAATTTTTTTTGATAGCTGCAGTTATTTGCAGAAGTTAAAATCGTGTATTATAATTTAATATCCTCCAAAAACCGTCAAGTAGCGGAAAAGTTATCGATGTTTCGAGATTCTGATAGCATGACAGTATACCGGAAGCTTTACAACGACTGTGCCAGTCAATAGAGAGCAGAAATTGACTCAATAAAGATATATTTGCTATTTAAATGTACGGGTGCGATCATACCAGCACTAATGCACCGGATCCCATCAGAACTCCGCAGTGAAGCGTGCTTCGGCGAGAGTAGTATTAGGAAGGGTGACCTCCTGGGAAGGCCTCGTGTTGCACCCCTTTAACTTTTTTTTTATCGCTGCAGTTATTTGCAGAAGTTAAAATCGTGTATTATAATTTAATATTCTCTGAAAACCGTCATGTAGCGGAAAAGTTATCAATGTTTCGAGATTCTGATAGCGTGACGGTATACCAGAAGCATTACAACGACTGTGCCTGTCAATAGAGAGCAGAAATTGACTCAATAAAGAGATATTTGGTATTTAAATGTACGGGTGCGATCATACCAGCACTAATGCACCGGATCCCATCAAAACTCCGCAGTTAAACGTGCTTGGGCGAGAGTAGTACTAGGATGGGTGACTTCCTGGGAAGGCTTCGTGTTGCACCCCTTTTAATTTTTTTTTATTGCTGCAGTTATTTGCAGAAGTTAAAATCGTGTATTATAATTTAATATCCTCTGAAAACCGTCATGTAGCGGAAAAGTTATCGATGTTTGGAGATTCTGATAGCGTGACGGTATACCGGAAGCATTACAACGACTGTGCCGGTCAATAGAGAGCAGAAATTGACTCAATAAAGAGATATTTTCAATTTAAATGTACGGGTGCGATCATACCAGCACTAATGCACCAGATCCCATCAGAACTCCGCAGTGAAGCGTGCTTCGGCAAGAGTAGTACTAGGAAGGGTGACCTCCTGGGAAGGCCTCGTGTTGCACCCCTTTTATTTTATATATTTATCGCTGCAGTTATTTGCAGAAGTTAAAATCGTGTATTATAATTTAATATTTTCTGAAAACCGTCGTGTAGCGGAGAAGTTATCAATGTTTCGAGATTCTGATAGTGTGACGGTATACCGGAAGCATTACAACGACTGTGCCGGTCAATAGAGAGCAGAAAATGACTCAATAAAGAGATATTTGCAATTTAAATGTACGGGTGCGATCATACCAGCACTAATGCACGGGATCCCATCAAAACTCCGCAGTTAAACGTGCTTGGGCGAGAGTAGTACTAGGATGGGTGACTTCCTGGGAAGGCCTCGTGTTGCACCCCTTTTAATTTTTTTTATTGCTGCAGTTATTTGCAGAAGTTAAAATTGTGTATTATAATTTAATATCCTCTGAAAACCGTCAAGTAGCGGAAAAGTTATCGATGTTTCGAGATTCTGATAGCGTGACAGTATACCGGAAGCTTTACAACGACTATGCCGGTCAATAGAGAGCAGAAATTGACTCAATAAAGAGATATTTGCAATTTAAATGTACGGGTGCGATCATACCGGCACTAATGCACTGGATCCCATCAAAACTCCGCAGTTAAACGTGCTTGGGCGAGAGTAGTACTAGGATGGGTGACCTCCTGGGAAGGCCTTGTGTTGCACCCCTTTTAATTTTTTTTGATAGCTGCAGTTATTTGCAGAAGTTAAAATCGTGTATTATAATTTAATATCCTCCAAAAACCGTCAAGTAGCGGAAAAGTTATCGATGTTTCGAGATTCTGATAGCATGACAGTATACCGGAAGCTTTACAACGACTGTGCCAGTCAATAGAGAGCAGAAATTGACTCAATAAAGATATATTTGCTATTTAAATGTACGGGTGCGATCATACCAGCACTAATGCACCGGATCCCATCAGAACTCCGCAGTGAAGCGTGCTTCGGCGAGAGTAGTATTAGGAAGGGTGACCTCCTGGGAAGGCCTCGTGTTGCACCCCTTTAACTTTTTTTTTATCGCTGCAGTTATTTGCAGAAGTTAAAATCGTGTATTATAATTTAATATTCTCTGAAAACCGTCATGTAGCGGAAAAGTTATCAATGTTTCGAGATTCTGATAGCGTGACGGTATACCAGAAGCATTACAACGACTGTGCCTGTCAATAGAGAGCAGAAATTGACTCAATAAAGAGATATTTGGTATTTAAATGTACGGGTGCGATCATACCAGCACTAATGCACCGGATCCCATCAAAACTCCGCAGTTAAACGTGCTTGGGCGAGAGTAGTACTAGGATGGGTGACTTCCTGGGAAGGCTTCGTGTTGCACCCCTTTTAATTTTTTTTTATTGCTGCAGTTATTTGCAGAAGTTAAAATCGTGTATTATAATTTAATATCCTCTGAAAACCGTCATGTAGCGGAAAAGTTATCGATGTTTGGAGATTCTGATAGCGTGACGGTATACCGGAAGCATTACAACGACTGTGCCGGTCAATAGAGAGCAGAAATTGACTCAATAAAGAGATATTTTCAATTTAAATGTACGGGTGCGATCATACCAGCACTAATGCACCAGATCCCATCAGAACTCCGCAGTGAAGCGTGCTTCGGCAAGAGTAGTACTAGGAAGGGTGACCTCCTGGGAAGGCCTCGTGTTGCACCCCTTTTATTTTATATATTTATCGCTGCAGTTATTTGCAGAAGTTAAAATCGTGTATTATAATTTAATATTTTCTGAAAACCGTCGTGTAGCGGAGAAGTTATCAATGTTTCGAGATTCTGATAGCGTGACGGTATACCGGAAGCATTACAACGACTGTGCCGGTCAATAGAGAGCAGAAAATGACTCAATAAAGAGATATTTGCAATTTAAATGTACGGGTGCGATCATACCAGCACTAATGCACCGGATCCCATCAAAACTCCGCAGTTAAACGTGCTTGGGCGAGAGTAGTACTAGGATGGGTGACTTCCTGGGAAGGCCTCGTGTTGCACCCCTTTTAATTTTTTTTATTGCTGCAGTTATTTGCAGAAGTTAAAATTGTGTATTATAATTTAATATCCTCTGAAAACCGTCAAGTAGCGGAAAAGTTATCGATGTTTCGAGATTCTGATAGCGTGACAGTATACCGGAAGCTTTACAACGACTATGCCGGTCAATAGAGAGCAGAAATTGACTCAATAAAGAGATATTTGCAATTTAAATGTACGGGTGCGATCATACCGGCACTAATGCACTGGATCCCATCAAAACTCCGCAGTTAAACGTGCTTGGGCGAGAGTAGTACTAGGATGGGTGACCTCCTGGGAAGGCCTTGTGTTGCACCCCTTTTAATTTTTTTTGATACCTGCAGTTATTTGCAGAAGTTAAAATCGTGTATTATAATTTAATATCCTCCAAAAACCGTCAAGTAGCGGAAAAGTTATCGATGTTTCGAGATTCTGATAGCATGACAGTATACCGGAAGCTTTACAACGACTGTGCCAGTCAATAGAGAGCAGAAATTGACTCAATAAAGAGATATTTGCTATTTAAATGTACGGGTGCGATCATACCAGCACTAATGCACCGGATCCCATCAGAACTCCGCAGTGAAGCGTGCTTCGGCGAGAGTAGTATTAGGAAGGGTGACCTCCTGGGAAGGCCTCGTGTTGCACCCCTTTAACTTTTTTTTTATCGCTGCAGTTATTTGCAGAAGTTAAAATCGTGTATTATAATTTAATATTCTCTGAAAACCGTCATGTAGCGGAAAAGTTATCAATGTTTCGAGATTCTGATAGCGTGACGGTATACCAGAAGCATTACAACGACTGTGCCTGTCAATAGAGAGCAGAAATTGACTCAATAAAGAGATATTTGGTATTTAAATGTACGGGTGCGATCATACCAGCACTAATGCACCGGATCCCATCAAAACTCCGCAGTTAAACGTGCTTGGGCGAGAGTAGTACTAGGATGGGTGACTTCCTGGGAAGGCTTCGTGTTGCACCCCTTTTAATTTTTTTTTATTGCTGCAGTTATTTGCAGAAGTTAAAATCGTGTATTATAATTTAATATCCTCTGAAAACCGTCATGTAGCGGAAAAGTTATCGATGTTTCGAGATTCTGATAGCGTGACGGTATACCGGAAGCATTACAACGACTGTGCCGGTCAATAGAGAGCAGAAATTGACTCAATAAAGAGATATTTTCAATTTAAATGTACGGGTGCGATCATACCAGCACTAATGCACCAGATCCCATCAGAACTCCGCAGTGAAGCGTGCTTCGGCAAGAGTAGTACTAGGAAGGGTGACCTCCTGGGAAGGTCTCGTGTTGCACCCCTTTTATTTTATATTTTTATCGCTGCAGTTATTTGCAGAAGTTAAAATCGTGTATTATAATTTAATATTTTCTGAAAACCGTCATGTAGCGGAGAAGTTATCAATGTTTCGAGATTCTGATAGCGTGACGGTATACCGGAAGCATTACAACGACTGTGCCGGTCAATAGAGTGCAGAAATTGACTCAATAAAGAGATATTTGCAATTTAAATGTACGGGTGCGATCATACCAGCACTAATGCACCGGATCCCATCAAAACTCCGCAGTTAAACGTGCTTGGGCGAGAGTAGTAATAGGATGGGTGACTTCCTGGGAAGGCTTCGTGTTGCACCCCTTTTAATTTTTTTTTATTGCTGCAGTTATTTGCAGAAGTTAAAATCGTGTATTATAATTTAATATCCTCCAAAAACCGTCATGTAGCGGAAAAGTTATCGATGTTTTGGGATTCTGATAGCGTGATGGTATACCGGAAGCATTACAACGACTGTGCCGGTCAATAGAGAGCAGAAATTGACTCAATAAAGAGATATTTGCAATTTAAATGTACGGGTGCGATCATACCAGCACTAATGCACCAGATCCCATCAGAACTCCGCAGTGAAGCGTGCTTCGGCAAGAGTAGTACTAGGAAGGGTGACCTCCTGGGAAGGTCTCGTGTTGCACCCCTTTTATTTTATATTTTTATCGCTGCAGTTATTTGCAGAAGTTAAAATCGTGTATTATAATTTAATATTTTCTGAAAACCGTCATGTAGCGGAGAAGTTATCAATGTTTCGAGATTCTGATAGCGTGACGGTATACCGGAAGCATTACAACGACTGTGCCGGTCAATAGAGTGCAGAAATTGACTCAATAAAGAGATATTTGCAATTTAAATGTACGGGTGCGATCATACCAGCACTAATGCACCGGATCCCATCAAAACTCCGCAGTTAAACGTGCTTGGGCGAGAGTAGTAATAGGATGGGTGACTTCCTGGGAAGGCTTCGTGTTGCACCCCTTTTAATTTTTTTTTATTGCTGCAGTTATTTGCAGAAGTTAAAATCGTGTATTATAATTTAATATCCTCCAAAAACCGTCATGTAGCGGAAAAGTTATCGATGTTTTGGGATTCTGATAGCGTGATGGTATACCGGAAGCATTACAACGACTGTGCCGGTCAATAGAGAGCAGAAATTGACTCAATAAAGAGATATTTGCAATTTAAATGTACGGGTGCGATCATACCAGCACTAATGCACCAGATCCCATCAGAACTCCGCAGTGAAGCGTGCTTCGGCAAGAGTAGTACTAGGAAGGGTGACCTCCTGGGAAGGCCTCGTGTTGCACCCCTTTTATTTTATATTTTTATCGCTGCAGTTATTTGCAAAAGTTAAAATCGTGTATTATAATTTAATATTTTCTGAAAACCGTCATGTAGCGGAGAAGTTATCAATGTTTCGAGATTCTGATAGCGTGACGGTATACCGGAAGCATTACAACGACTGTGCCGGTCAATAGAGAGCAGAAAATGACTCAATAAAGAGATATTTGCAATTTAAATGTACGGGTGCGATCATACCAGCACTAATGCACCGGATCCCATCAAAACTCCGCAGTTAAACGTGCTTGGGCGAGAGTAGTACTAGGATGGGTGACTTCCTGGGAAGGCCTCATGTTGCACCCCTTTTAATTTTTTTTTATTGCTGCAGTTATTTGCAGAAGTTAAAATCGTGTATTATAATTTAATATCCTCTGAAAACCGTCAAGTAGCGGAAAAGTTATCGATGTTTCGAGATTCTGATAGCGTGACAGTATACCGGAAGCTTTACAACGATTGTGCTGGTCAATAGAGAGCAGAAATTGACTCAATAAAGAGATATTTGCAATTTAAATGTACGGGTGCGATCATACCGACACTAATGCACTGGATCCCATCAAAACTCCGCAGTTAAACGTGCTTGGGCGAGAGTAGTACTAGGATGGGTGACCTCCTGGGAAGGCCTTGTGTTGCACCCCTTTTAATTTTTTTTGATAGCTGCAGTTATTTGCAGAAGTTAAAATCGTGTATTATAATTTAATATCCTCTGAAAACCGTCAAGTAGCGGAAAAGTTATCGATGTTTCGAGATTCTGATAGCATGACAGTATACCGGAAGCTTTACAACGACTGTGCCAGTCAATAGAGAGCAGAAATTGACTCAATAAAGAGATATTTGCTATTTAAATGTACGGGTGCGATCATACCAGCACTAATGCACCGGATCCCATCAGAACTCCGCAGTGAAGCATGCTTCGGCGAGAGTAATACTAGGAAGGGTGACCTCCTGGGAAGGCCTCGTGTTGCACCCCTTTTACTTTTTTTTTATCGCTGCAGTTATTTGCAGAAGTTAAAATCGTGTATTATAATTTAATATTTTCTGAAAACCGTCATGTAGCGGAGAAGTTATCAATGTTTCGAGATTCTGATAGCGTGACGGTATACCGGAAGCATTACAATGACTGTGCCGGTCAATAGAGAGCAGAAATTGACTCAATGAAGAGATATTTGCAATTTAAATGTACGGGTGCGATCATACCAGCACTAATGCACCGGATCCCATCAAAACTCCGCAGTTAAACGTGCTTGGGCGAGAGTAGTACTAGGATGGGTAACTTCCTGGGAAGGCCTCGTGTTGCACCCCTTTTAATTTTTTTTTATTGCTGCAGTTATTTGCAGAAGTTAAAATCGTGTATTATAATTTAATATCCTCCAAAAACCGTCAAGTAGCGGAAAAGTTATCGATGTTTCGAGATTCTGATAGCATGACAGTATACCGGAAGCTTTACAACGACTGTGCCAGTCAATAGAGAGCAGAAATTGACTCAATAAAGAGATATTTGCTATTTAAATGTACGGGTGCGATCATACCAGCACTAATGCACCGGATCCCATCAAAACTCCGCAGTTAAACGTGCTTGGGCGAGAGTAGTAATAGGATGGGTGACTTCCTGGGAAGGCTTCGTGTTGCACCCCTTTTAATTTTTTTTTATTGCTGCAGTTATTTGCAGAAGTTAAAATCGTGTATTATAATTTAATATCCTCCAAAAACCGTCATGTAGCGGAAAAGTTATCGATGTTTTGGGATTCTGATAGCGTGATGGTATACCGGAAGCATTACAACGACTGTGCCGGTCAATAGAGAGCAGAAATTGACTCAATAAAGAGATATTTGCAATTTAAATGTACGGGTGCGATCATACCAGCACTAATGCACCAGATCCCATCAGAACTCCGCAGTGAAGCGTGCTTCGGCAAGAGTAGTACTAGGAAGGGTGACCTCCTGGGAAGGTCTCGTGTTGCACCCCTTTTATTTTATATTTTTATCGCTGCAGTTATTTGCAGAAGTTAAAATCGTGTATTATAATTTAATATTTTCTGAAAACCGTCATGTAGCGGAGAAGTTATCAATGTTTCGAGATTCTGATAGCGTGACGGTATACCGGAAGCATTACAACGACTGTGCCGGTCAATAGAGTGCAGAAATTGACTCAATAAAGAGATATTTGCAATTTAAATGTACGGGTGCGATCATACCAGCACTAATGCACCGGATCCCATCAAAACTCCGCAGTTAAACGTGCTTGGGCGAGAGTAGTAATAGGATGGGTGACTTCCTGGGAAGGCTTCGTGTTGCACCCCTTTTAATTTTTTTTTATTGCTGCAGTTATTTGCAGAAGTTAAAATCGTGTATTATAATTTAATATCCTCCAAAAACCGTCATGTAGCGGAAAAGTTATCGATGTTTTGGGATTCTGATAGCGTGATGGTATACCGGAAGCATTACAACGACTGTGCCGGTCAATAGAGAGCAGAAATTGACTCAATAAAGAGATATTTGCAATTTAAATGTACGGGTGCGATCATACCAGCACTAATGCACCAGATCCCATCAGAACTCCGCAGTGAAGCGTGCTTCGGCAAGAGTAGTACTAGGAAGGGTGACCTCCTGGGAAGGCCTCGTGTTGCACCCCTTTTATTTTATATTTTTATCGCTGCAGTTATTTGCAGAAGTTAAAATCGTGTATTATAATTTAATATTTTCTGAAAACCGTCATGTAGCGGAGAAGTTATCAATGTTTCGAGATTCTGATAGCGTGACGGTATACCGGAAGCATTACAACGACTGTGCCGGTCAATAGAGAGCAGAAAATGACTCAATAAAGAGATATTTGCAATTTAAATGTACGGGTGCGATCATACCAGCACTAATGCACCGGATCCCATCAAAACTCCGCAGTTAAACGTGCTTGGGCGAGAGTAGTACTAGGATGGGTGACTTCCTGGGAAGGCCTCATGTTGCACCCCTTTTAATTTTTTTTTATTGCTGCAGTTATTTGCAGAAGTTAAAATCGTGTATTATAATTTAATATCCTCTGAAAACCGTCAAGTAGCGGAAAAGTTATCGATGTTTCGAGATTCTGATAGCGTGACAGTATACCGGAAGCTTTACAACGATTGTGCTGGTCAATAGAGAGCAGAAATTGACTCAATAAAGAGATATTTGCAATTTAAATGTACGGGTGCGATCATACCGACACTAATGCACTGGATCCCATCAAAACTCCGCAGTTAAACGTGCTTGGGCGAGAGTAGTACTAGGATGGGTGACCTCCTGGGAAGGCCTTGTGTTGCACCCCTTTTAATTTTTTTTGATAGCTGCAGTTATTTGCAGAAGTTAAAATCGTGTATTATAATTTAATATCCTCTGAAAACCGTCAAGTAGCGGAAAAGTTATCGATGTTTCGAGATTCTGATAGCATGACAGTATACCGGAAGCTTTACAACGACTGTGCCAGTCAATAGAGAGCAGAAATTGACTCAATAAAGAGATATTTGCTATTTAAATGTACGGGTGCGATCATACCAGCACTAATGCACCGGATCCCATCAGAACTCCGCAGTGAAGCATGCTTCGGCGAGAGTAATACTAGGAAGGGTGACCTCCTGGGAAGGCCTCGTGTTGCACCCCTTTTACTTTTTTTTTATCGCTGCAGTTATTTGCAGAAGTTAAAATCGTGTATTATAATTTAATATTTTCTGAAAACCGTCATGTAGCGGAGAAGTTATCAATGTTTCGAGATTCTGATAGCGTGACGGTATACCGGAAGCATTACAATGACTGTGCCGGTCAATAGAGAGCAGAAATTGACTCAATGAAGAGATATTTGCAATTTAAATGTACGGGTGCGATCATACCAGCACTAATGCACCGGATCCCATCAAAACTCCGCAGTTAAACGTGCTTGGGCGAGAGTAGTACTAGGATGGGTAACTTCCTGGGAAGGCCTCGTGTTGCACCCCTTTTAATTTTTTTTTATTGCTGCAGTTATTTGCAGAAGTTAAAATCGTGTATTATAATTTAATATCCTCCAAAAACCGTCAAGTAGCGGAAAAGTTATCGATGTTTCGAGATTCTGATAGCATGACAGTATACCGGAAGCTTTACAACGACTGTGCCAGTCAATAGAGAGCAGAAATTGACTCAATAAAGAGATATTTGCTATTTAAATGTACGGGTGCGATCATACCAGCACTAATGCACCGGATCCCATCAGAACTCCGCAGTGAAGCGTGCTTCGGCGAGAGTAGTATTAGGAAGGGTGACCTCCTGGGAAGGCCTCGTGTTGCACCCCTTTAACTTTTTTTTTATCGCTGCAGTTATTTGCAGAAGTTAAAATCGTGTATTATAATTTAATATTCTCTGAAAACCGTCATGTAGCGGAAAAGTTATCAATGTTTCGAGATTCTCATAGCGTGACGGTATACCAGAAGCATTACAACGACTGTGCCTGTCAATAGAGAGCAGAAATTGACTCAATAAAGAGATATTTGGTATTTAAATGTACGGGTGCGATCATACCAGCACTAATGCACCGGATCCCATCAAAACTCCGCAGTTAAACGTGCTTGGGCGAGAGTAGTACTAGGATGGGTGACTTCCTGGGAAGGCTTCGTGTTGCACCCCTTTTAATTTTTTTTTATTGCTGCAGTTATTTGCAGAAGTTAAAATCGTGTATTATAATTTAATATCCTCTGAAAACCGTCATGTAGCGGAAAAGTTATCGATGTTTCGAGATTCTGATAGCGTGACGGTATACCGGAAGCATTACAACGACTGTGCCGGTCAATAGAGAGCAGAAATTGACTCAATAAAGAGATATTTGCAATTTAAATGTACGGGTGCGATCATACCAGCACTAATGCACCAGATCCCATCAGAACTCCGCAGTGAAGCGTGCTTCGGCAAGAGTAGTACTAGGAAGGGTGACCTCCTGGGAAGGCCTCGTGTTGCACCCCTTTTATTTTATATTTTTATCGCTGCAGTTATTTGCAGAAGTTAAAATCGTGTATTATAATTTAATATTTTCTGAAAACCGTCATGTAGCGGAGAAGTTATCAATGTTTCGAGATTCTGATAGCGTGACGGTATACCGGAAGCATTACAACGACTGTGCCGGTCAATAGAGAGCAGAAAATGACTCAATAAAGAGATATTTGCAATTTAAATGTACGGGTGCGATCATACCAGCACTAATGCACCGGATCCCATCAAAACTCCGCAGTTAAACGTGCTTGGGCGAGAGTAGTACTAGGATGGGTGACTTCCTGGGAAGGCCTCATGTTGCACCCCTTTTAATTTTTTTTTATTGCTGCAGTTATTTGCAGAAGTTAAAATCGTGTATTATAATTTAATATCCTCTGAAAACCGTCAAGTAGCGGAAAAGTTATCGATGTTTCGAGATTCTGATAGCGTGACAGTATACCGGAAGCTTTACAACGATTGTGCTGGTCAATAGAGAGCAGAAATTGACTCAATAAAGAGATATTTGCAATTTAAATGTACGGGTGCGATCATACCGACACTAATGCACTGGATCCCATCAAAACTCCGCAGTTAAACGTGCTTGGGCGAGAGTAGTACTAGGATGGGTGACCTCCTGGGAAGGCCTTGTGTTGCACCCCTTTTAATTTTTTTTGATAGCTGCAGTTATTTGCAGAAGTTAAAATCGTGTATTATAATTTAATATCCTCTGAAAACCGTCAAGTAGCGGAAAAGTTATCGATGTTTCGAGATTCTGATAGCATGACAGTATACCGGAAGCTTTACAACGACTGTGCCAGTCAATAGAGAGCAGAAATTGACTCAATAAAGAGATATTTGCTATTTAAATGTACGGGTGCGATCATACCAGCACTAATGCACCGGATCCCATCAGAACTCCGCAGTGAAGCATGCTTCGGCGAGAGTAATACTAGGAAGGGTGACCTCCTGGGAAGGCCTCGTGTTGCACCCCTTTTACTTTTTTTTTATCGCTGCAGTTATTTGCAGAAGTTAAAATCGTGTATTATAATTTAATATTTTCTGAAAACCGTCATGTAGCGGAGAAGTTATCAATGTTTCGAGATTCTGATAGCGTGACGGTATACCGGAAGCATTACAATGACTGTGCCGGTCAATAGAGAGCAGAAATTGACTCAATGAAGAGATATTTGCAATTTAAATGTACGGGTGCGATCATACCAGCACTAATGCACCGGATCCCATCAAAACTCCGCAGTTAAACGTGCTTGGGCGAGAGTAGTACTAGGATGGGTAACTTCCTGGGAAGGCCTCGTGTTGCACCCCTTTTAATTTTTTTTTATTGCTGCAGTTATTTGCAGAAGTTAAAATCGTGTATTATAATTTAATATCCTCCAAAAACCGTCAAGTAGCGGAAAAGTTATCGATGTTTCGAGATTCTGATAGCATGACAGTATACCGGAAGCTTTACAACGACTGTGCCAGTCAATAGAGAGCAGAAATTGACTCAATAAAGAGATATTTGCTATTTAAATGTACGGGTGCGATCATACCAGCACTAATGCACCGGATCCCATCAGAACTCCGCAGTGAAGCGTGCTTCGGCGAGAGTAGTATTAGGAAGGGTGACCTCCTGGGAAGGCCTCGTGTTGCACCCCTTTAACTTTTTTTTTATCGCTGCAGTTATTTGCAGAAGTTAAAATCGTGTATTATAATTTAATATTCTCTGAAAACCGTCATGTAGCGGAAAAGTTATCAATGTTTCGAGATTCTCATAGCGTGACGGTATACCAGAAGCATTACAACGACTGTGCCTGTCAATAGAGAGCAGAAATTGACTCAATAAAGAGATATTTGGTATTTAAATGTACGGGTGCGATCATACCAGCACTAATGCACCGGATCCCATCAAAACTCCGCAGTTAAACGTGCTTGGGCGAGAGTAGTACTAGGATGGGTGACTTCCTGGGAAGGCTTCGTGTTGCACCCCTTTTAATTTTTTTTTATTGCTGCAGTTATTTGCAGAAGTTAAAATCGTGTATTATAATTTAATATCCTCTGAAAACCGTCATGTAGCGGAAAAGTTATCGATGTTTCGAGATTCTGATAGCGTGACGGTATACCGGAAGCATTACAACGACTGTGCCGGTCAATAGAGAGCAGAAATTGACTCAATAAAGAGATATTTGCAATTTAAATGTACGGGTGCGATCATACCAGCACTAATGCACCAGATCCCATCAGAACTCCGCAGTGAAGCGTGCTTCGGCAAGAGTAGTACTAGGAAGGGTGACCTCCTGGGAAGGCCTCGTGTTGCACCCCTTTTATTTTATATTTTTATCGCTGCAGTTATTTGCAGAAGTTAAAATCGTGTATTATAATTTAATATTTTCTGAAAACCGTCATGTAGCGGAGAAGTTATCAATGTTTCGAGATTCTGATAGCGTGACGGTATACCGGAAGCATTACAACGACTGTGCCGGTCAATAGAGTGCCGAAAATGACTCAATAAAGAGATATTTGCAATTTAAATGTACGGGTGCGATCATACCAGCACTAATGCACCGGATCCCATCAAAACTCCGCAGTTAAACGTGCTTGGGCGAGAGTAGTACTAGGATGGGTGACTTCCTGGGAAGGCCTCATGTTGCACCCCTTTTAATTTTTTTTTATTGCTGCAGTTATTTGCAGAAGTTAAAATCGTGTATTATAATTTAATATCCTCTGAAAACCGTCAAGTAGCGGAAAAGTTATCGATGTTTCGAGATTCTGATAGCGTGACAGTATACCGGAAGCTTTACAACGATTGTGCCGGTCAATAGAGAGCAGAAATTGACTCAATAAAGAGATATTTGCAATTTAAATGTACGGGTGCGATCATACCAGCACTAATGCACCGGATCCCATCAAAACTCCGCAGTTAAACGTGCTTGGGCGAGAGTAGTACTAGGATGGGTGACTTCCTGGGAAGGCCTCGTGTTGCACCCCTTTTAATTTTTTTTTATTGCTGCAGTTAATTGCAGAAGTTAAAATCGTGTATTATAATTTAATATTTTCTGAAAACCGTCAAGTAGCGGAGAAGTTATCGATGTTTCGAGATTCTGATAGCGTGACGGTATACCGGAAGCATTACAATGACTGTGCCGGTCAATAGAGAGCAGAAATTGACTCAATGAAGAGATATTTGCAATTTAAATGTACGGGTGCGATCATACCAGCACTAATGCACCGGATCCCATCAAAACTCCGCAGTTAAACGTGCTTGGGCGAGAGTAGTACTAGGATGGGTGACCTCCTGGGAAGGCCTTGTGTTGCACCCCTTTTAATTTTTTTTGATAGCTGCAGTTATTTGCAGAAGTTAAAATCGTGTATTATAATTTAATATTCTCTGAAAACCGTCATGTAGCGGAAAAGTTATCAATGTTTCGAGATTCTGATAGCGTGACGGTATACCAGAAGCATTACAACGACTGTGCCTGTCAATAGAGAGCAGAAATTGACTCAATAAAGAGATATTTGGTATTTAAATGTACGGGTGCGATCATACCAGCACTAATGCACCGGATCCCATCAAAACTCCGCAGTTAAACGTGCTTGGGCGAGAGTAGTACTAGGATGGGTGACTTCCTGGGAAGGCTTCGTGTTGCACCCCTTTTAATTTTTTTTTATTGCTGCAGTTATTTGCAGAAGTTAAAATCGTGTATTATAATTTAATATCCTCTGAAAACCGTCATGTAGCGGAAAAGTTATCGATGTTTCGAGATTCTGATAGCGTGACGGTATACCGGAAGCATTACAACGACTGTGCCGGTCAATAGAGAGCAGAAATTGACTCAATAAAGAGATATTTTCAATTTAAATGTACGGGTGCGATCATACCAGCACTAATGCACCAGATCCCATCAGAACTCCGCAGTGAAGCGTGCTTCGGCAAGAGTAGTACTAGGAAGGGTGACCTCCTGGGAAGGTCTCGTGTTGCACCCCTTTTATTTTATATTTTTATCGCTGCAGTTATTTGCAGAAGTTAAAATCGTGTATTATAATTTAATATTTTCTGAAAACCGTCATGTAGCGGAGAAGTTATCAATGTTTCGAGATTCTGATAGCGTGACGGTATACCGGAAGCATTACAACGACTGTGCCGGTCAATAGAGTGCAGAAATTGACTCAATAAAGAGATATTTGCAATTTAAATGTACGGGTGCGATCATACCAGCACTAATGCACCGGATCCCATCAAAACTCCGCAGTTAAACGTGCTTGGGCGAGAGTAGTAATAGGATGGGTGACTTCCTGGGAAGGCTTCGTGTTGCACCCCTTTTAATTTTTTTTTATTGCTGCAGTTATTTGCAGAAGTTAAAATCGTGTATTATAATTTAATATCCTCCAAAAACCGTCATGTAGCGGAAAAGTTATCGATGTTTTGGGATTCTGATAGCGTGATGGTATACCGGAAGCATTACAACGACTGTGCCGGTCAATAGAGGGCAGAAATTGACTCAATAAAGAGATATTTGCAATTTAAATGTACGGGTGCGATCATACCAGCACTAATGCACCAGATCCCATCAGAACTCCGCAGTTAAACGTGCTTGGGCGAGAGTAGTACTAGGATGGGTGACTTCCTGGGAAGGCCTCATGTTGCACCCCTTTTAATTTTTTTTTATTGCTGCAGTTATTTGCAGAAGTTAAAATCGTGTATTATAATTTAATATTTTCTGAAAACCGTCATGTAGCGGAGAAGTTATCAATGTTTCGAGATTCTGATAGCGTGACGGTATACCGGAAGCATTACAACGACTGTGCCGGTCAATAGAGAGCAGAAAATGACTCAATAAAGAGATATTTGCAATTTAAATGTACGGGTGCGATCATACCAGCACTAATGCACCGGATCCCATCAAAACTCCGCAGTTAAACGTGCTTGGGCGAGAGTAGTACTAGGATGGGTGACTTCCTGGGAAGGCCTCATGTTGCACCCCTTTTAATTTTTTTTTATTGCTGCAGTTATTTGCAGAAGTTAAAATCGTGTATTATAATTTAATATCCTCTGAAAACCGTCAAGTAGCGGAAAAGTTATCGATGTTTCGAGATTCTGATAGCGTGACAGTATACCGGAAGCTTTACAACGATTGTGCTGGTCAATAGAGAGCAGAAATTGACTCAATAAAGAGATATTTGCAATTTAAATGTACGGGTGCGATCATACCGACACTAATGCACTGGATCCCATCAAAACTCCGCAGTTAAACGTGCTTGGGCGAGAGTAGTACTAGGATGGGTGACCTCCTGGGAAGGCCTTGTGTTGCACCCCTTTTAATTTTTTTTGATAGCTGCAGTTATTTGCAGAAGTTAAAATCGTGTATTATAATTTAATATCCTCTGAAAACCGTCAAGTAGCGGAAAAGTTATCGATGTTTCGAGATTCTGATAGCATGACAGTATACCGGAAGCTTTACAACGACTGTGCCAGTCAATAGAGAGCAGAAATTGACTCAATAAAGAGATATTTGCTATTTAAATGTACGGGTGCGATCATACCAGCACTAATGCACCGGATCCCATCAGAACTCCGCAGTGAAGCATGCTTCGGCGAGAGTAATACTAGGAAGGGTGACCTCCTGGGAAGGCCTCGTGTTGCACCCCTTTTACTTTTTTTTTATCGCTGCAGTTATTTGCAGAAGTTAAAATCGTGTATTATAATTTAATATTTTCTGAAAACCGTCATGTAGCGGAGAAGTTATCAATGTTTCGAGATTCTGATAGCGTGACGGTATACCGGAAGCATTACAATGACTGTGCCGGTCAATAGAGAGCAGAAATTGACTCAATGAAGAGATATTTGCAATTTAAATGTACGGGTGCGATCATACCAGCACTAATGCACCGGATCCCATCAAAACTCCGCAGTTAAACGTGCTTGTGCGAGAGTAGTACTAGGATGGGTAACTTCCTGGGAAGGCCTCGTGTTGCACCCCTTTTAATTTTTTTTTATTGCTGCAGTTATTTGCAGAAGTTAAAATCGTGTATTATAATTTAATATCCTCCAAAAACCGTCAAGTAGCGGAAAAGTTATCGATGTTTCGAGATTCTGATAGCATGACAGTATACCGGAAGCTTTACAACGACTGTGCCAGTCAATAGAGAGCAGAAATTGACTCAATAAAGAGATATTTGCTATTTAAATGTACGGGTGCGATCATACCAGCACTAATGCACCGGATCCCATCAGAACTCCGCAGTGAAGCGTGCTTCGGCGAGAGTAGTATTAGGAAGGGTGACCTCCTGGGAAGGCCTCGTGTTGCACCCCTTTAACTTTTTTTTTATCGCTGCAGTTATTTGCAGAAGTTAAAATCGTGTATTATAATTTAATATTCTCTGAAAACCGTCATGTAGCGGAAAAGTTATCAATGTTTCGAGATTCTCATAGCGTGACGGTATACCAGAAGCATTACAACGACTATGCCTGTCAATAGAGAGCAGAAATTGACTCAATAAAGAGATATTTGGTATTTAAATGTACGGGTGCGATCATACCAGCACTAATGCACCGGATCCCATCAAAACTCCGCAGTTAAACGTGCTTGGGCGAGAGTAGTAATAGGATGGGTGACTTCCTGGGAAGGCTTCGTGTTGCACCCCTTTTAATTTTTTTTTATTGCTGCAGTTATTTGCAGAAGTTAAAATCGTGTATTATAATTTAATATCCTCCAAAAACCGTCATGTAGCGGAAAAGTTATCGATGTTTTGGGATTCTGATAGCGTGATGGTATACCGGAAGCATTACAACGACTGTGCCGGTCAATAGAGGGCAGAAATTGACTCAATAAAGAGATATTTGCAATTTAAATGTACGGGTGCGATCATACCAGCACTAATGCACCAGATCCCATCAGAACTCCGCAGTTAAACGTGCTTGGGCGAGAGTAGTACTAGGATGGGTGACTTCCTGGGAAGGCCTCATGTTGCACCCCTTTTAATTTTTTTTTATTGCTGCAGTTATTTGCAGAAGTTAAAATCGTGTATTATAATTTAATATTTTCTGAAAACCGTCATGTAGCGGAGAAGTTATCAATGTTTCGAGATTCTGATAGCGTGACGGTATACCGGAAGCATTACAACGACTGTGCCGGTCAATAGAGAGCAGAAAATGACTCAATAAAGAGATATTTGCAATTTAAATGTACGGGTGCGATCATACCAGCACTAATGCACCGGATCCCATCAAAACTCCGCAGTTAAACGTGCTTGGGCGAGAGTAGTACTAGGATGGGTGACTTCCTGGGAAGGCCTCATGTTGCACCCCTTTTAATTTTTTTTTATTGCTGCAGTTATTTGCAGAAGTTAAAATCGTGTATTATAATTTAATATCCTCTGAAAACCGTCAAGTAGCGGAAAAGTTATCGATGTTTCGAGATTCTGATAGCGTGACAGTATACCGGAAGCTTTACAACGATTGTGCTGGTCAATAGAGAGCAGAAATTGACTCAATAAAGAGATATTTGCAATTTAAATGTACGGGTGCGATCATACCGACACTAATGCACTGGATCCCATCAAAACTCCGCAGTTAAACGTGCTTGGGCGAGAGTAGTACTAGGATGGGTGACCTCCTGGGAAGGCCTTGTGTTGCACCCCTTTTAATTTTTTTTGATAGCTGCAGTTATTTGCAGAAGTTAAAATCGTGTATTATAATTTAATATCCTCTGAAAACCGTCAAGTAGCGGAAAAGTTATCGATGTTTCGAGATTCTGATAGCATGACAGTATACCGGAAGCTTTACAACGACTGTGCCAGTCAATAGAGAGCAGAAATTGACTCAATAAAGAGATATTTGCTATTTAAATGTACGGGTGCGATCATACCAGCACTAATGCACCGGATCCCATCAGAACTCCGCAGTGAAGCATGCTTCGGCGAGAGTAATACTAGGAAGGGTGACCTCCTGGGAAGGCCTCGTGTTGCACCCCTTTTACTTTTTTTTTATCGCTGCAGTTATTTGCAGAAGTTAAAATCGTGTATTATAATTTAATATTTTCTGAAAACCGTCATGTAGCGGAGAAGTTATCAATGTTTCGAGATTCTGATAGCGTGACGGTATACCGGAAGCATTACAATGACTGTGCCGGTCAATAGAGAGCAGAAATTGACTCAATGAAGAGATATTTGCAATTTAAATGTACGGGTGCGATCATACCAGCACTAATGCACCGGATCCCATCAAAACTCCGCAGTTAAACGTGCTTGTGCGAGAGTAGTACTAGGATGGGTAACTTCCTGGGAAGGCCTCGTGTTGCACCCCTTTTAATTTTTTTTTATTGCTGCAGTTATTTGCAGAAGTTAAAATCGTGTATTATAATTTAATATCCTCCAAAAACCGTCAAGTAGCGGAAAAGTTATCGATGTTTCGAGATTCTGATAGCATGACAGTATACCGGAAGCTTTACAACGACTGTGCCAGTCAATAGAGAGCAGAAATTGACTCAATAAAGAGATATTTGCTATTTAAATGTACGGGTGCGATCATACCAGCACTAATGCACCGGATCCCATCAGAACTCCGCAGTGAAGCGTGCTTCGGCGAGAGTAGTATTAGGAAGGGTGACCTCCTGGGAAGGCCTCGTGTTGCACCCCTTTAACTTTTTTTTTATCGCTGCAGTTATTTGCAGAAGTTAAAATCGTGTATTATAATTTAATATTCTCTGAAAACCGTCATGTAGCGGAAAAGTTATCAATGTTTCGAGATTCTCATAGCGTGACGGTATACCAGAAGCATTACAACGACTATGCCTGTCAATAGAGAGCAGAAATTGACTCAATAAAGAGATATTTGGTATTTAAATGTACGGGTGCGATCATACCAGCACTAATGCACCGGATCCCATCAAAACTCCGCAGTTAAACGTGCTTGGGCGAGAGTAGTAATAGGATGGGTGACTTCCTGGGAAGGCTTCGTGTTGCACCCCTTTTAATTTTTTTTTATTGCTGCAGTTATTTGCAGAAGTTAAAATCGTGTATTATAATTTAATATCCTCCAAAAACCGTCATGTAGCGGAAAAGTTATCGATGTTTTGGGATTCTGATAGCGTGATGGTATACCGGAAGCATTACAACGACTGTGCCGGTCAATAGAGGGCAGAAATTGACTCAATAAAGAGATATTTGCAATTTAAATGTACGGGTGCGATCATACCAGCACTAATGCACCAGATCCCATCAGAACTCCGCAGTTAAACGTGCTTGGGCGAGAGTAGTACTAGGATGGGTGACTTCCTGGGAAGGCCTCATGTTGCACCCCTTTTAATTTTTTTTTATTGCTGCAGTTATTTGCAGAAGTTAAAATCGTGTATTATAATTTAATATTTTCTGAAAACCGTCATGTAGCGGAGAAGTTATCAATGTTTCGAGATTCTGATAGCGTGACGGTATACCGGAAGCATTACAACGACTGTGCCGGTCAATAGAGAGCAGAAAATGACTCAATAAAGAGATATTTGCAATTTAAATGTACGGGTGCGATCATACCAGCACTAATGCACCGGATCCCATCAAAACTCCGCAGTTAAACGTGCTTGGGCGAGAGTAGTACTAGGATGGGTGACTTCCTGGGAAGGCCTCATGTTGCACCCCTTTTAATTTTTTTTTATTGCTGCAGTTATTTGCAGAAGTTAAAATCGTGTATTATAATTTAATATCCTCTGAAAACCGTCAAGTAGCGGAAAAGTTATCGATGTTTCGAGATTCTGATAGCGTGACAGTATACCGGAAGCTTTACAACGATTGTGCTGGTCAATAGAGAGCAGAAATTGACTCAATAAAGAGATATTTGCAATTTAAATGTACGGGTGCGATCATACCGACACTAATGCACTGGATCCCATCAAAACTCCGCAGTTAAACGTGCTTGGGCGAGAGTAGTACTAGGATGGGTGACCTCCTGGGAAGGCCTTGTGTTGCACCCCTTTTAATTTTTTTTGATAGCTGCAGTTATTTGCAGAAGTTAAAATCGTGTATTATAATTTAATATCCTCTGAAAACCGTCAAGTAGCGGAAAAGTTATCGATGTTTCGAGATTCTGATAGCATGACAGTATACCGGAAGCTTTACAACGACTGTGCCAGTCAATAGAGAGCAGAAATTGACTCAATAAAGAGATATTTGCTATTTAAATGTACGGGTGCGATCATACCAGCACTAATGCACCGGATCCCATCAGAACTCCGCAGTGAAGCATGCTTCGGCGAGAGTAATACTAGGAAGGGTGACCTCCTGGGAAGGCCTCGTGTTGCACCCCTTTTACTTTTTTTTTATCGCTGCAGTTATTTGCAGAAGTTAAAATCGTGTATTATAATTTAATATTTTCTGAAAACCGTCATGTAGCGGAGAAGTTATCAATGTTTCGAGATTCTGATAGCGTGACGGTATACCGGAAGCATTACAATGACTGTGCCGGTCAATAGAGAGCAGAAATTGACTCAATGAAGAGATATTTGCAATTTAAATGTACGGGTGCGATCATACCAGCACTAATGCACCGGATCCCATCAAAACTCCGCAGTTAAACGTGCTTGTGCGAGAGTAGTACTAGGATGGGTAACTTCCTGGGAAGGCCTCGTGTTGCACCCCTTTTAATTTTTTTTTATTGCTGCAGTTATTTGCAGAAGTTAAAATCGTGTATTATAATTTAATATCCTCCAAAAACCGTCAAGTAGCGGAAAAGTTATCGATGTTTCGAGATTCTGATAGCATGACAGTATACCGGAAGCTTTACAACGACTGTGCCAGTCAATAGAGAGCAGAAATTGACTCAATAAAGAGATATTTGCTATTTAAATGTACGGGTGCGATCATACCAGCACTAATGCACCGGATCCCATCAGAACTCCGCAGTGAAGCGTGCTTCGGCGAGAGTAGTATTAGGAAGGGTGACCTCCTGGGAAGGCCTCGTGTTGCACCCCTTTAACTTTTTTTTTATCGCTGCAGTTATTTGCAGAAGTTAAAATCGTGTATTATAATTTAATATTCTCTGAAAACCGTCATGTAGCGGAAAAGTTATCAATGTTTCGAGATTCTCATAGCGTGACGGTATACCAGAAGCATTACAACGACTATGCCTGTCAATAGAGAGCAGAAATTGACTCAATAAAGAGATATTTGGTATTTAAATGTACGGGTGCGATCATACCAGCACTAATGCACCGGATCCCATCAAAACTCCGCAGTTAAACGTGCTTGGGCGAGAGTAGTAATAGGATGGGTGACTTCCTGGGAAGGCTTCGTGTTGCACCCCTTTTAATTTTTTTTTATTGCTGCAGTTATTTGCAGAAGTTAAAATCGTGTATTATAATTTAATATCCTCCAAAAACCGTCATGTAGCGGAAAAGTTATCGATGTTTTGGGATTCTGATAGCGTGATGGTATACCGGAAGCATTACAACGACTGTGCCGGTCAATAGAGGGCAGAAATTGACTCAATAAAGAGATATTTGCAATTTAAATGTACGGGTGCGATCATACCAGCACTAATGCACCAGATCCCATCAGAACTCCGCAGTTAAACGTGCTTGGGCGAGAGTAGTACTAGGATGGGTGACTTCCTGGGAAGGCCTCATGTTGCACCCCTTTTAATTTTTTTTTATTGCTGCAGTTATTTGCAGAAGTTAAAATCGTGTATTATAATTTAATATTTTCTGAAAACCGTCATGTAGCGGAGAAGTTATCAATGTTTCGAGATTCTGATAGCGTGACGGTATACCGGAAGCATTACAACGACTGTGCCGGTCAATAGAGAGCAGAAAATGACTCAATAAAGAGATATTTGCAATTTAAATGTACGGGTGCGATCATACCAGCACTAATGCACCGGATCCCATCAAAACTCCGCAGTTAAACGTGCTTGGGCGAGAGTAGTACTAGGATGGGTGACTTCCTGGGAAGGCCTCATGTTGCACCCCTTTTAATTTTTTTTTATTGCTGCAGTTATTTGCAGAAGTTAAAATCGTGTATTATAATTTAATATCCTCTGAAAACCGTCAAGTAGCGGAAAAGTTATCGATGTTTCGAGATTCTGATAGCGTGACAGTATACCGGAAGCTTTACAACGATTGTGCTGGTCAATAGAGAGCAGAAATTGACTCAATAAAGAGATATTTGCAATTTAAATGTACGGGTGCGATCATACCGACACTAATGCACTGGATCCCATCAAAACTCCGCAGTTAAACGTGCTTGGGCGAGAGTAGTACTAGGATGGGTGACCTCCTGGGAAGGCCTTGTGTTGCACCCCTTTTAATTTTTTTTGATAGCTGCAGTTATTTGCAGAAGTTAAAATCGTGTATTATAATTTAATATCCTCTGAAAACCGTCAAGTAGCGGAAAAGTTATCGATGTTTCGAGATTCTGATAGCATGACAGTATACCGGAAGCTTTACAACGACTGTGCCAGTCAATAGAGAGCAGAAATTGACTCAATAAAGAGATATTTGCTATTTAAATGTACGGGTGCGATCATACCAGCACTAATGCACCGGATCCCATCAGAACTCCGCAGTGAAGCATGCTTCGGCGAGAGTAATACTAGGAAGGGTGACCTCCTGGGAAGGCCTCGTGTTGCACCCCTTTTACTTTTTTTTTATCGCTGCAGTTATTTGCAGAAGTTAAAATCGTGTATTATAATTTAATATTTTCTGAAAACCGTCATGTAGCGGAGAAGTTATCAATGTTTCGAGATTCTGATAGCGTGACGGTATACCGGAAGCATTACAATGACTGTGCCGGTCAATAGAGAGCAGAAATTGACTCAATGAAGAGATATTTGCAATTTAAATGTACGGGTGCGATCATACCAGCACTAATGCACCGGATCCCATCAAAACTCCGCAGTTAAACGTGCTTGTGCGAGAGTAGTACTAGGATGGGTAACTTCCTGGGAAGGCCTCGTGTTGCACCCCTTTTAATTTTTTTTTATTGCTGCAGTTATTTGCAGAAGTTAAAATCGTGTATTATAATTTAATATCCTCCAAAAACCGTCAAGTAGCGGAAAAGTTATCGATGTTTCGAGATTCTGATAGCATGACAGTATACCGGAAGCTTTACAACGACTGTGCCAGTCAATAGAGAGCAGAAATTGACTCAATAAAGAGATATTTGCTATTTAAATGTACGGGTGCGATCATACCAGCACTAATGCACCGGATCCCATCAGAACTCCGCAGTGAAGCGTGCTTCGGCGAGAGTAGTATTAGGAAGGGTGACCTCCTGGGAAGGCCTCGTGTTGCACCCCTTTAACTTTTTTTTTATCGCTGCAGTTATTTGCAGAAGTTAAAATCGTGTATTATAATTTAATATTCTCTGAAAACCGTCATGTAGCGGAAAAGTTATCAATGTTTCGAGATTCTCATAGCGTGACGGTATACCAGAAGCATTACAACGACTATGCCTGTCAATAGAGAGCAGAAATTGACTCAATAAAGAGATATTTGGTATTTAAATGTACGGGTGCGATCATACCAGCACTAATGCACCGGATCCCATCAAAACTCCGCAGTTAAACGTGCTTGGGCGAGAGTAGTAATAGGATGGGTGACTTCCTGGGAAGGCTTCGTGTTGCACCCCTTTTAATTTTTTTTTATTGCTGCAGTTATTTGCAGAAGTTAAAATCGTGTATTATAATTTAATATCCTCCAAAAACCGTCATGTAGCGGAAAAGTTATCGATGTTTTGGGATTCTGATAGCGTGATGGTATACCGGAAGCATTACAACGACTGTGCCGGTCAATAGAGGGCAGAAATTGACTCAATAAAGAGATATTTGCAATTTAAATGTACGGGTGCGATCATACCAGCACTAATGCACCAGATCCCATCAGAACTCCGCAGTTAAACGTGCTTGGGCGAGAGTAGTACTAGGATGGGTGACTTCCTGGGAAGGCCTCATGTTGCACCCCTTTTAATTTTTTTTTATTGCTGCAGTTATTTGCAGAAGTTAAAATCGTGTATTATAATTTAATATTTTCTGAAAACCGTCATGTAGCGGAGAAGTTATCAATGTTTCGAGATTCTGATAGCGTGACGGTATACCGGAAGCATTACAACGACTGTGCCGGTCAATAGAGAGCAGAAAATGACTCAATAAAGAGATATTTGCAATTTAAATGTACGGGTGCGATCATACCAGCACTAATGCACCGGATCCCATCAAAACTCCGCAGTTAAACGTGCTTGGGCGAGAGTAGTACTAGGATGGGTGACTTCCTGGGAAGGCCTCATGTTGCACCCCTTTTAATTTTTTTTTATTGCTGCAGTTATTTGCAGAAGTTAAAATCGTGTATTATAATTTAATATCCTCTGAAAACCGTCAAGTAGCGGAAAAGTTATCGATGTTTCGAGATTCTGATAGCGTGACAGTATACCGGAAGCTTTACAACGATTGTGCTGGTCAATAGAGAGCAGAAATTGACTCAATAAAGAGATATTTGCAATTTAAATGTACGGGTGCGATCATACCGACACTAATGCACTGGATCCCATCAAAACTCCGCAGTTAAACGTGCTTGGGCGAGAGTAGTACTAGGATGGGTGACCTCCTGGGAAGGCCTTGTGTTGCACCCCTTTTAATTTTTTTTGATAGCTGCAGTTATTTGCAGAAGTTAAAATCGTGTATTATAATTTAATATCCTCTGAAAACCGTCAAGTAGCGGAAAAGTTATCGATGTTTCGAGATTCTGATAGCATGACAGTATACCGGAAGCTTTACAACGACTGTGCCAGTCAATAGAGAGCAGAAATTGACTCAATAAAGAGATATTTGCTATTTAAATGTACGGGTGCGATCATACCAGCACTAATGCACCGGATCCCATCAGAACTCCGCAGTGAAGCATGCTTCGGCGAGAGTAATACTAGGAAGGGTGACCTCCTGGGAAGGCCTCGTGTTGCACCCCTTTTACTTTTTTTTTATCGCTGCAGTTATTTGCAGAAGTTAAAATCGTGTATTATAATTTAATATTTTCTGAAAACCGTCATGTAGCGGAGAAGTTATCAATGTTTCGAGATTCTGATAGCGTGACGGTATACCGGAAGCATTACAATGACTGTGCCGGTCAATAGAGAGCAGAAAATGACTCAATAAAGAGATATTTGCAATTTAAATGTACGGGTGCGATCATACCAGCACTAATGCACCGGATCCCATCAAAACTCCGCAGTTAAACGTGCTTGGGCGAGAGTAGTACTAGGATGGGTGACTTCCTGGGAAGGCCTCGTGTTGCACCCCTTTTAATTTTTTTTATTGCTGCAGTTATTTGCAGAAGTTAAAATCGTGTATTATAATTTAATATCCTCTGAAAACCGTCAAGTAGCGGAAAAGTTATCGATGTTTCGAGATTCTGATAGCGTGACAGTATACCGGAAGCTTTACAACGATTGTGCTGGTCAATAGAGAGCAGAAATTGACTCAATAAAGAGATATTTGCAATTTAAATGTACGGGTGCGATCATACCGACACTAATGCACTGGATCCCATCAAAACTCCGCAGTTAAACGTGCTTGGGCGAGAGTAGTACTAGGATGGGTGACCTCCTGGGAAGGCCTTGTGTTGCACCCCTTTTAATTTTTTTTGATAGCTGCAGTTATTTGCAGAAGTTAAAATCGTGTATTATAATTTAATATCCTCTGAAAACCGTCAAGTAGCGGAAAAGTTATCGATGTTTCGAGATTCTGATAGCATGACAGTATACCGGAAGCTTTACAACGACTGTGCCAGTCAATAGAGAGCAGAAATTGACTCAATAAAGAGATATTTGCTATTTAAATGTACGGGTGCGATCATACCAGCACTAATGCACCGGATCCCATCAGAACTCCGCAGTGAAGCATGCTTCGGCGAGAGTAATACTAGGAAGGGTGACCTCCTGGGAAGGCCTCGTGTTGCACCCCTTTTACTTTTTTTTTATCGCTGCAGTTATTTGCAGAAGTTAAAATCGTGTATTATAATTTAATATTTTCTGAAAACCGTCATGTAGCGGAGAAGTTATCAATGTTTCGAGATTCTGATAGCGTGACGGTATACCGGAAGCATTACAATGACTGTGCCGGTCAATAGAGAGCAGAAATTGACTCAATGAAGAGATATTTGCAATTTAAATGTACGGGTGCGATCATACCAGCACTAATGCACCGGATCCCATCAAAACTCCGCAGTTAAACGTGCTTGTGCGAGAGTAGTACTAGGATGGGTAACTTCCTGGGAAGGCCTCGTGTTGCACCCCTTTTAATTTTTTTTTATTGCTGCAGTTATTTGCAGAAGTTAAAATCGTGTATTATAATTTAATATCCTCCAAAAACCGTCAAGTAGCGGAAAAGTTATCGATGTTTCGAGATTCTGATAGCATGACAGTATACCGGAAGCTTTACAACGACTGTGCCAGTCAATAGAGAGCAGAAATTGACTCAATAAAGAGATATTTGCTATTTAAATGTACGGGTGCGATCATACCAGCACTAATGCACCAGATCCCATCAGAACTCCGCAGTTAAACGTGCTTGGGCGAGAGTAGTACTAGGATGGGTGACTTCCTGGGAAGGCCTCATGTTGCACCCCTTTTAATTTTTTTTTATTGCTGCAGTTATTTGCAGAAGTTAAAATCGTGTATTATAATTTAATATTTTCTGAAAACCGTCATGTAGCGGAGAAGTTATCAATGTTTCGAGATTCTGATAGCGTGACGGTATACCGGAAGCATTACAACGACTGTGCCGGTCAATAGAGTGCCGAAAATGACTCAATAAAGAGATATTTGCAATTTAAATGTACGGGTGCGATCATACCAGCACTAATGCACCGGATCCCATCAAAACTCCGCAGTTAAACGTGCTTGGGCGAGAGTAGTACTAGGATGGGTGACTTCCTGGGAAGGCCTCGTGTTGCACCCCTTTTAATTTTTTTTTATTGCTGCAGTTATTTGCAGAAGTTAAAATCGTGTATTATAATTTAATATCCTCCAAAAACCGTCAAGTAGCGGAAAAGTTATCGATGTTTCGAGATTCTGATAGCATGACAGTATACCGGAAGCTTTACAACGACTGTGCCAGTCAATAGAGAGCAGAAATTGACTCAATAAAGAGATATTTGCTATTTAAATGTACGGGTGCGATCATACCAGCACTAATGCACCGGATCCCATCAGAACTCCGCAGTGAAGCGTGCTTCGGCGAGAGTAGTATTAGGAAGGGTGACCTCCTGGGAAGGCCTCGTGTTGTACCCCTTTAACTTTTTTTTTATCGCTGCAGTTATTTGCAGAAGTTAAAATCGTGTATTATAATTTAATATTCTCTGAAAACCGTCATGTAGCAGAAAAGTTATCAATGTTTCGAGATTCTGATAGCGTGACGGTATACCAGAAGCATTACAACGACTGTGCCTGTCAATAGAGAGCAGAAATTGACTCAATAAAGAGATATTTGCAATTTAAATGTACGGGTGCGATCATACCAGCACTAATGCACCGGATCCCATCAAAACTCCGCAGTTAAACGTGCTTGGGCGAGAGTAGTACTAGGATGGGTGACTTCCTGGGAAGGCCTCGTGTTGCACCCCTTTTAATTTTTTTTTATTGCTGCAGTTAATTGCAGAAGTTAAAATCGTGTATTATATTTAATATCCTCTGAAAACCGTCAAGTAGCGGAAAAGTTATCGATGTTTCGAGATTCTGATAGCGTGACAGTATACCGGAAGCTTTACAACGACTGTGCCGGTCAATAGAGAGCAGAAATTGACTCAATAAAGAGATATTTGCAATTTAAATGTACGGGTGCGATCATACCAGCACTAATGCACCGGATCCCATCAAAACTCCGCAGTTAAACGTGCTTGGGCGAGAGTAGTACTAGGATGGGTGACTTCCTGGGAAGGCCTCGTGTTGCACCCCTTTTAATTTTTTTGTATTGCTGCAGTTATTTGCAGAAGTTAAAATCGTGTATTATAATTTAATATCCTCCAAAAACCGTCAAGTAGCGGAAAAGTTATCGATGTTTCGAGATTCTGATAGCATGACAGTATACCGGAAGCTTTACAACGACTGTGCCAGTCAATAGAGAGCAGAAATTGACTCAATAAAGAGATATTTGGTATTTAAATGTACGGGTGCGATCATACCAGCACTAATGCACCGGATCCCATCAAAACTCCGCAGTTAAACGTGCTTGGGCGAGAGTAGTACTAGGATGGGTGACTTCCTGGGAAGGCTTCGTGTTGCACCCCTTTTAATTTTTTTTTATTGCTGCAGTTATTTGCAGAAGTTAAAATCGTGTATTATAATTTAATATCCTCTGAAAACCGTCAAGTAGCGGAAAAGTTATCGATGTTTCGAGATTCTGATAGCGTGACAGTATACCGGAAGCTTTACAACGATTGTGCTGGTCAATAGAGAGCAGAAATTGACTCAATAAAGAGATATTTGCAATTTAAATGTACGGGTGCGATCATACCGGCACTAATGCACTGGATCCCATCAAAACTCCGCAGTTAAACGTGCTTGGGCGAGAGTAGTACTAGGATGGGTGACCTCCTGGGAAGGCCTTGTGTTGCACCCCTTTTAATTTTTTTTGATAGCTGCAGTTATTTGCAGAAGTTAAAATCGTGTATTATAATTTAATATCCTCTGAAAACCGTCAAGTAGCGGAAAAGTTATCGATGTTTCGAGATTCTGATAGCATGACAGTATACCGGAAGCTTTACAACGACTGTGCCAGTCAATAGAGAGCAGAAATTGACTCAATAAAGAGATATTTGCTATTTAAATGTACGGGTGCGATCATACCAGCACTAATGCACCGGATCCCATCAGAACTCCGCAGTGAAGCATGCTTCGGCGAGAGTAATACTAGGAAGGGTGACCTCCTGGGAAGGCCTCGTGTTGCACCCCTTTTACTTTTTTTTTATCGCTGCAGTTATTTGCAGAAGTTAAAATCGTGTATTATAATTTAATATTTTCTGAAAACCGTCATGTAGCGGAGAAGTTATCAATGTTTCGAGATTCTGATAGCGTGACGGTATACCGGAAGCATTACAATGACTGTGCCGGTCAATAGAGAGCAGAAATTGACTCAATGAAGAGATATTTGCAATTTAAATGTACGGGTGCGATCATACCAGCACTAATGCACCGGATCCCATCAAAACTCCGCAGTTAAACGTGCTTGGGCGAGAGTAGTACTAGGATGGGTAACTTCCTGGGAAGGCCTCGTGTTGCACCCCTTTTAATTTTTTTTATTGCTGCAGTTATTTGCAGAAGTTAAAATCGTGTATTATAATTTAATATCCTCCAAAAACCGTCAAGTAGCGGAAAAGTTATCGATGTTTCGAGATTCTGATAGCATGACAGTATACCGGAAGCTTTACAACGACTGTGCCAGTCAATAGAGAGCAGAAATTGACTCAATAAAGAGATATTTGCTATTTAAATGTACGGGTGCGATCATACCAGCACTAATGCACCGGATCCCATCAGAACTCCGCAGTGAAGCGTGCTTCGGCGAGAGTAGTATTAGGAAGGGTGACCTCCTGGGAAGGCCTCGTGTTGCACCCCTTTAACTTTTTTTTTATCGCTGCAGTTATTTGCAGAAGTTAAAATCGTGTATTATAATTTAATATTCTCTGAAAACCGTCATGTAGCGGAAAAGTTATCAATGTTTCGAGATTCTCATAGCGTGACGGTATACCAGAAGCATTACAACGACTGTGCCTGTCAATAGAGAGCAGAAATTGACTCAATAAAGAGATATTTGGTATTTAAATGTACGGGTGCGATCATACCAGCACTAATGCACCGGATCCCATCAAAACTCCGCAGTTAAACGTGCTTGGGCGAGAGTAGTACTAGGATGGGTGACTTCCTGGGAAGGCTTCGTGTTGCACCCCTTTTAATTTTTTTTATTGCTGCAGTTATTTGCAGAAGTTAAAATCGTGTATTATAATTTAATATCCTCTGAAAACCGTCATGTAGCGGAAAAGTTATCGATGTTTCGAGATTCTGATAGCGTGACGGTATACCGGAAGCATTACAACGACTGTGCCGGTCAATAGAGAGCAGAAATTGACTCAATAAAGAGATATTTGCAATTTAAATGTACGGGTGCGATCATACCAGCACTAATGCACCAGATCCCATCAGAACTCCGCAGTGAAGCGTGCCTCGGCAAGAGTAGTACTAGGAAGGGTGACCTCCTGGGAAGGCCTCGTGTTGCACCCCTTTTATTTTATATTTTTATCGCTGCAGTTATTTGCAGAAGTTAAAATCGTGTATTATAATTTAATATTTTCTGAAAACCGTCATGTAGCGGAGAAGTTATCAATGTTTCGAGATTCTGATAGCGTGACGGTATACCGGAAGCATTACAACGACTGTGCCGGTCAATAGAGTGCCGAAAATGACTCAATAAAGAGATATTTGCAATTTAAATGTACGGGTGCGATCATACCAGCACTAATGCACCGGATCCCATCAAAACTCCGCAGTTAAACGTGCTTGGGCGAGAGTAGTACTAGGATGGGTGACTTCCTGGGAAGGCCTCGTGTTGCACCCCTTTTAATTTTTTTTTATTGCTGCAGTTATTTGCAGAAGTTAAAATCGTGTATTATAATTTAATATCCTCCAAAAACCGTCAAGTAGCGGAAAAGTTATCGATGTTTCGAGATTCTGATAGCATGACAGTATACCGGAAGCTTTACAACGACTGTGCCAGTCAATAGAGAGCAGAAATTGACTCAATAAAGAGATATTTGCTATTTAAATGTACGGGTGCGATCATACCAGCACTAATGCACCGGATCCCATCAGAACTCCGCAGTGAAGCGTGCTTCGGCGAGAGTAGTATTAGGAAGGGTGACCTCCTGGGAAGGCCTCGTGTTGTACCCCTTTAACTTTTTTTTTATCGCTGCAGTTATTTGCAGAAGTTAAAATCGTGTATTATAATTTAATATTCTCTGAAAACCGTCATGTAGCGGAAAAGTTATCAATGTTTCGAGATTCTGATAGCGTGACGGTATACCAGAAGCATTACAACGACTGTGCCTGTCAATAGAGAGCAGAAATTGACTCAATAAAGAGATATTTGCAATTTAAATGTACGGGTGCGATCATACCAGCACTAATGCACCGGATCCCATCAAAACTCCGCAGTTAAACGTGCTTGGGCGAGAGTAGTACTAGGATGGGTGACTTCCTGGGAAGGCCTCGTGTTGCACCCCTTTTAATTTTTTTTTATTGCTGCAGTTAATTGCAGAAGTTAAAATCGTGTATTATATTTAATATCCTCTGAAAACCGTCAAGTAGCGGAAAAGTTATCGATGTTTCGAGATTCTGATAGCGTGACAGTATACCGGAAGCTTTACAACGACTGTGCCGGTCAATAGAGAGCAGAAATTGACTCAATAAAGAGATATTTGCAATTTAAATGTACGGGTGCGATCATACCGGCACTAATGCACTGGATCCCATCAAAACTCTGCAGTTAAATATGCTTGGGCGAGAGTAGTACTAGGATGGGTGACCTCCTGGGAAGGCCTTGTGTTGCACCCCTTTTAATTTTTTTTGATAGCTGCAGTTATTTGCAGAAGTTAAAATCGTGTATTATAATTTAATATTCTCTGAAAACCGTCATGTAGCGGAAAAGTTATCAATGTTTCGAGATTCTGATAGCGTGACGGTATACCAGAAGCATTACAACGACTGTGCCTGTCAATAGAGAGCAGAAATTGACTCAATAAAGAGATATTTGGTATTTAAATGTACGGGTGCGATCATACCAGCACTAATGCACCGGATCCCATCAAAACTCCGCAGTTAAACGTGCTTGGGCGAGAGTAGTACTAGGATGGGTGACTTCCTGGGAAGGCTTCGTGTTGCACCCCTTTTAATTTTTTTTATTGCTGCAGTTATTTGCAGAAGTTAAAATCGTGTATTATAATTTAATATCCTCTGAAAACCGTCATGTAGCGGAAAAGTTATCGATGTTTCGAGGTTCTGATAGCGTGACGGTATACCGGAAGCATTACAACGACTGTGCCGGTCAATAGAGAGCAGAAATTGACTCAATAAAGAGATATTTGCAATTTAAATGTACGGGTGCGATCATACCAGCACTAATGCACCAGATCCCATCAGAACTCCGCAGTGAAGCGTGCTTCGGCAAGAGTAGTACTAGGAAGGGTGACCTCCTGGGAAGGCCTCGTGTTGCACCCCTTTTATTTTATATTTTTATCGCTGCAGTTATTTGCAGAAGTTAAAATCGTGTATTATAATTTAATATTTTCTGAAAACCGTCATGTAGCGGAGAAGTTATCAATGTTTCGAGATTCTGATAGCGTGACGGTATACCGGAAGCATTACAACGACTGTGCCGGTCAATAGAGTGCAGAAAATGACTCAATAAAGAGATATTTGCAATTTAAATGTACGGGTGCGATCATACCAGCACTAATGCACCGGATCCCATCAAAACTCCGCAGTTAAACGTGCTTGGGCGAGAGTAGTACTAGGATGGGTGACCTCCTGGGAAGGCCTCGTGTTGTACCCCTTTAACTTTTTTTTTATCGCTGCAGTTATTTGCAGAAGTTAAAATCGTGTATTATAATTTAATATTCTCTGAAAACCGTCATGTAGCGGAAAAGTTATCAATGTTTCGAGATTCTGATAGCGTGACGGTATACCAGAAGCATTACAACGACTGTGCCTGTCAATAGAGAGCAGAAATTGACTCAATAAAGAGATATTTGCAATTTAAATGTACGGGTGCGATCATACCAGCACTAATGCACCGGATCCCATCAAAACTCCGCAGTTAAACGTGCTTGGGCGAGAGTAGTACTAGGATGGGTGACTTCCTGGGAAGGCCTCGTGTTGCACCCCTTTTAATTTTTTTTTATTGCTGCAGTTAATTGCAGAAGTTAAAATCGTGTATTATATTTAATATCCTCTGAAAACCGTCAAGTAGCGGAAAAGTTATCGATGTTTCGAGATTCTGATAGCGTGACAGTATACCGGAAGCTTTACAACGACTGTGCCGGTCAATAGAGAGCAGAAATTGACTCAATAAAGAGATATTTGCAATTTAAATGTACGGGTGCGATCATACCGGCACTAATGCACTGGATCCCATCAAAACTCTGCAGTTAAATATGCTTGGGCGAGAGTAGTACTAGGATGGGTGACCTCCTGGGAAGGCCTTGTGTTGCACCCCTTTTAATTTTTTTTGATAGCTGCAGTTATTTGCAGAAGTTAAAATCGTGTATTATAATTTAATATTCTCTGAAAACCGTCATGTAGCGGAAAAGTTATCAATGTTTCGAGATTCTGATAGCGTGACGGTATACCAGAAGCATTACAACGACTGTGCCTGTCAATAGAGAGCAGAAATTGACTCAATAAAGAGATATTTGGTATTTAAATGTACGGGTGCGATCATACCAGCACTAATGCACCGGATCCCATCAAAACTCCGCAGTTAAACGTGCTTGGGCGAGAGTAGTACTAGGATGGGTGACTTCCTGGGAAGGCTTCGTGTTGCACCCCTTTTAATTTTTTTTATTGCTGCAGTTATTTGCAGAAGTTAAAATCGTGTATTATAATTTAATATCCTCTGAAAACCGTCATGTAGCGGAAAAGTTATCGATGTTTCGAGGTTCTGATAGCGTGACGGTATACCGGAAGCATTACAACGACTGTGCCGGTCAATAGAGAGCAGAAATTGACTCAATAAAGAGATATTTGCAATTTAAATGTACGGGTGCGATCATACCAGCACTAATGCACCAGATCCCATCAGAACTCCGCAGTGAAGCGTGCTTCGGCAAGAGTAGTACTAGGAAGGGTGACCTCCTGGGAAGGCCTCGTGTTGCACCCCTTTTATTTTATATTTTTATCGCTGCAGTTATTTGCAGAAGTTAAAATCGTGTATTATAATTTAATATTTTCTGAAAACCGTCATGTAGCGGAGAAGTTATCAATGTTTCGAGATTCTGATAGCGTGACGGTATACCGGAAGCATTACAACGACTGTGCCGGTCAATAGAGTGCAGAAAATGACTCAATAAAGAGATATTTGCAATTTAAATGTACGGGTGCGATCATACCAGCACTAATGCACCGGATCCCATCAAAACTCCGCAGTTAAACGTGCTTGGGCGAGAGTAGTACTAGGATGGGTGACTTCCTGGGAAGGCCTCGTGTTGCACCCCTTTTAATTTTTTTTTACTGCTGCAGTTATTTGCAGAAGTTAAAATCGTGTATTATAATTTAATATCCTCCAAAAACCGTCAAGTAGCGGAAAAGTTATCGATGTTTCGAGATTCTGATAGCATGACAGTATACCGGAAGCTTTACAACGACTGTGCCAGTCAATAGAGAGCAGAAATTGACTCAATAAAGAGATATTTGCTATTTAAATGTACGGGTGCGATCATACCAGCACTAATGCACCGGATCCCATCAGAACTCCGCAGTGAAGCGTGCTTCGGCGAGAGTAGTATTAGGAAAGGTGACCTCCTGGGAAGGCCTCGTGTTGCACCCCTTTAACTTTTTTTTTATCGCTGCAATTATTTGCAGAAGTTAAAATCGTGTATTATAATTTAATATTCTCTGAAAACCGTCATGTAGCGGAAAAGTTATCAATGTTTCGAGATTCTGATAGCGTGACGGTATACCAGAAGCATTACAACGACTGTGCCTGTCAATAGAGAGCAGAAATTGACTCAATAAAGAGATATTTGCAATTTAAATGTACGGGTGCGATCATACCAGCACTAATGCACCGGATCCCATCAAAACTCCGCAGTTAAAAGTGCTTGGGCGAGAGTAGTACTAGGATGGGTGACTTCCTGGGAAGGCCTCGTGTTGCACCCCTTTTAATTTTTTTTTATTGCTGCAGTTATTTGCAGAAGATAAAATCGTGTATTATAATTTAATATCCTCTGAAAACCGTCAAGTAGCGGAAAAGTTATCGATGTTTCGAGATTCTGATAGCGTGACAGTATACCGGAAGCTTTACAACGACTGTGCCGGTCAATAGAGAGCAGAAATTGACTCAATAAAGAGATATTTGCAATTTAAATGTACGGGTGCGATCATACCGGCACTAATGCACTGGATCCCATCAAAACTCCGCAGTTAAACGTGCTTGGGCGAGAGTAGTACTAGGATGGGTGACCTCCTGGGAAGGCCTTGTGTTGCACCCCTTTTAAATTTTTTTGATAGCTGCAGTTATTTGCAGAAGTTAAAATCGTGTATTATAATTTAATATCCTCTGAAAACCGTCAAGTAGCGGAAAAGTTATCGATGTTTCGAGATTCTGATAGCATGACAGTATACCGGAAGCTTTACAACGACTGTGCCAGTCAATAGAGAGCAGAAATTGACTCAATAAAGAGATATTTGCTATTTAAATGTACGGGTGCGATCATACCAGCACTAATGCACCGGATCCCATCAGAACTCCGCAGTGAAGCGTGCTTCGGCGAGAGTAATACTAAGAAGGGTGACCTCCTGGGAAGGCCTCGTGTTGCACCCCTTTTACTTTTTTTTTTATCGCTGCAGTTATTTGCAGAAGTTAAAATCGTGTATTATAATTTAATATTTTCTGAAAACCGTCATGTAGCAGAGAAGTTATCAATGTTTCGAGATTCTGATAGCGTGACGGTATACCGGAAGCATTACAACGACTGTGCCGGTCAATAGAGAGCAGAAATTGACTCAATAAAGAGATATTTGCAATTTAAATGTACGGGTGCGATCATACCAGCACTAATGCACCGGATCCCATCAAAACTCCGCAGTTAAACGTGCTTGGGCGAGAGTAGTACTAGGATGGGTGACTTCCTGGGAAGGCCTCGTGTTGCACCCCTTTTAATTTTTTTGTATTGCTGCAGTTATTTGCAGAAGTTAAAATCGTGTATTATAATTTAATATCCTCCAAAAACCGTCAAGTAGCGGAAAAGTTATCGATGTTTCGAGATTCTGATAGCATGACAGTATACCGGAAGCTTTACAACGACTGTGCCAGTCAATAGAGAGCAGAAATTGACTCAATAAAGAGATATTTGCTATTTAAATGTACGGGTGCGATCATACCAGCACTAATGCACCGGATCCCATCAGAACTCCGCAGTGAAGCGTGCTTCGGAGAGAGTAGTATTAGGAAGGGTGACCTCCTGGGAAGGCCTCGTGTTGCACCCCTTTAACTTTTTTTTATCGCTGCAGTTATTTGCAGAAGTTAAAATCGTGTATTATAATTTAATATACTCTGAAAACCGTCATGTAGCGGAAAAGTTATCAATGTTTCGAGATTCTGATAGCGTGACGGTATACCAGAAGCATTACAACGACTGTGCCTGTCAATAGAGAGCAGAAATTGACTCAATAAAGAGATATTTGCAATTTAAATGTACGGGTGCGATCATACCAGCACTAATGCACCGGATCCCATCAAAACTCCGCAGTTAAACGTGCTTGGGCGAGAGTAGTACTAGGATGGGTGACTTCCTGGGAAGGCCTCGTGTTGCACCCCTTTTAATTTTTTTTTATTGCTGCAGTTATTTGCAGAAGTTAAAATCGTGTATTATAATTTAATATCCTCTGAAAACCGTCAAGTAGCGGAAAAGTTATCGATGTTTCGAGATTCTGATAGCGTGACAGTATACCGGAAGCTTTACAACGACTGTGCCGGTCAATAGAGAGCAGAAATTGACTCAATAAAGAGATATTTGCAATTTAAATGTACGGGTGCGATCATACCGGCACTAATGCACTGGATCCCATCAAAACTCCGCAGTTAAACATGCTTGGGCGAGAGTAGTACTAGGATGGGTGACCTCCTGGGAAGGCCTTGTGTTGCACCCCTTTTAATTTTTTTTGATAGCTGCAGTTATTTGCAGAAGTTAAAATCGTGTATTATAATTTAATATCCTCTGAAAACCGTCAAGTAGCGGAAAAGTTATCGATGTTTCGAGATTCTGATAGCGTGACAGTATACCGGAAGCATTACAACGACTGTGCCGGTCAATAGAGAGCAGAAATTGACTCAATAAAGAGATATTTGCAATTTAAATGTACGGGTGCGATCATACCAGCACTAATGCACCAGATCCCATCAGAACTCCGCAGTGAAGCGTGCTTCGGCAAGAGTAGTACTAGGAAGGGTGACCTCCTGGGAAGGCCTCGTGTTGCACCCCTTTTATTTTATATTTTTATCGCTGCAGTTATTTGCAGAAGTTAAAATCGTGTATTATAATTTAATATTTTCTGAAAACCGTCATGTAGTGGAGAAGTTATCAATGTTTCGAGATTCTGATAGCGTGACGGTATACCGGAAGCATTACAACGACTGTGCCGGTCAATAGAGAGCAGAAAATGACTCAATAAAGAGATATTTGCAATTTAAATGTACGGGTGCGATCATACCAGCACTAATGCACCGGATCCCATCTAAACTCCGCAGTTAAAAGTGCTTGGGCGAGAGTAGTACTAGGATGGGTGACCTTCTGGGAAGGCCTTGTGTTGCACCCCTTTTAATTTTTTTTGATAGCTGCAGTTATTTGCAGAAGTTAAAATCGTGTATTATAATTTAATATCCTCTGAAAACCGTCAAGTAGCGGAAAAGTTATCGATGTTTCGAGATTCTGATAGCATGACAGTATACCGGAAGCTTTACAACTACTGTGCCAGTCAATAGAGAGCAGAAATTGACTCAATAAAGAGATATTTGCTATTTAAATGTACGGGTGCGATCATACCAGCACTAATGCACCGGATCCCATCAGAACTCCGCAGTGAAGCGTGCTTCGGCGAGAGTAATACTAGGAAGGGTGACCTCCTGGGAAGGCCTCGTGTTGCACCCCTTTTACTTTTTTTTTTATCGTTGCAGTTATTTGCAGAAGTTAAAATCGTGTATTATAATTTAATATTTTCTGAAAACCGTCATGTAGCGGAGAAGTTATCAATGTTTCGAGATTCTGATAGCGTGACGGTATACCGGAAGCATTACAACGACTGTGCCGGTCAATAGAGAGCAGAAATTGACTCAATAAAGAGATATTTGCAATTTAAATGTACGGGTGCGATCATACCAGCACTAATGCACCGGATCCCATCAAAACTCCGCAGTTAAACGTGCTTGGGCGAGAGTAGTACTAGGATGGGTGACTTCCTGGGAAGGCCTCGTGTTGCACCCCTTTTAATTTTTTTTTATTGCTGCAGTTATTTGCAGAAGTTAAAATCGTGTATTATAATTTAATATCCTCTGAAAACCGTCAAGTAGCGGAAAAGTTATCGATGTTTCGAGATTCTGATAGCGTTACAGTATACCGGAAGCATTACAACGACTGTGCCGGTCAATAGAGAGCAGAAATTGACTCAATAAAGAGATATTTGCAATTTAAATGTACGGGTGCGATCATACCAGCACTAATGCACCAGATCCCATCAGAACTCCGCAGTGAAGCGTGCTTCGGCAAGAGTAGTACTAGGAAGGGTGACCTCCTGGGAAGGCCTCGTGTTGCACCCCTTTTATTTTATATTTTTATCGCTGCAGTTATTTGCAGAAGTTAAAATTGTGTATTATAATTTAATATTTTCTGAAAACCGTCATGTAGTGGAGAAGTTATCAATGTTTCGAGATTCTGATAGCGTGACGGTATACCGGAAGCATTACAACGACTGTGCCAGTCAATAGAGAGCAGAAAATGACTCAATAAAGAGATATTTGCAATTTAAATGTACGGGTGCGATCATACCAGCACTAATGCACCGGATCCCATCAAAACTCCGCAGTTAAAAGTGCTTGGGCGAGAGTAGTACTAGGATGGGTGACTTCCTGGGAAGGCCTCGTGTTGCACCCCTTTTAATTTTTTTTTTATTGCTGCAGTTATTTGCAGAAGTTAAAATCGTGTATTATAATTTAATATCCTCTGAAAACCGTCAAGTAGCGGAAAAGTTATCGATGTTTCGAGATTCTGATAGCGTGACAGTATACCGGAAGCTTTACAACGACTGTGCCGGTCAATAGAGAGCAGAAATTGACTCAATAAAGAGATATTTGCAATTTAAATGTACGGGTGCGATCATACCGGCACTAATGCACTGGATCCCATCAAAACTCCGCAGTTAAACGTGCTTGGGCGAGAGTAGTACTAGGATGGGTGACCTCCTGGGAAGGCCTTGTGTTGCACCCCTTTTAATTTTTTTTGATAGCTGCAGTTATTTGCAGAAGTTAAAATCGTGTATTATAATTTAATATCCTCTGAAAACCGTCAAGTAGCGGAAAAGTTATCGATGTTTCGAGATTCTGATAGCATGACAGTATACCGGAAGCTTTACAACGACTGTGCCAGTCAATAGAGAGCAGAAATTGACTCAATAAAGAGATATTTGCTATTTAAATGTACGGGTGCGATCATACCAGCACTAATGCACCGGATCCCATCAGAACTCCGCAGTGAAGCGTGCTTCGGCGAGAGTAATACTAAGAAGGGTGACCTCCTGGGAAGGCCTCGTGTTGCACCCCTTTTACTTTTTTTTTTATCGCTGCAGTTATTTGCAGAAGTTAAAATCGTGTATTATAATTTAATATTTTCTGAAAACCGTCATGTAGCGGAGAAGTTATCAATGTTTCGAGATTCTGATAGCGTGACGGTATACCGGAAGCATTACAACGACTGTGCCGGTCAATAGAGAGCAGAAATTGACTCAATAAAGAGATATTTGCAATTTAAATGTACGGGTGCGATCATACCAGCACTAATGCACCGGATCCCATCAAAACTCCGCAGTTAAACGTGCTTGGGCGAGAGTAGTACTAGGATGGGTGACTTCCTGGGAAGGCCTCGTGTTGCACCCCTCTTAATTTTTTTTTATTGCTGCAGTTATTTGCAGAAGTTAAAATCGTGTATTATAATTTAATATCCTCCAAAAACCGTCAAGTAGCGGAAAAGTTATCGATGTTTCGAGATTCTGATAGCATGACAGTATACCGGAAGCTTTACAACGACTGTGCCAGTCAATAGAGAGCAGAAATTGACTCAATAAAGAGATATTTGCTATTTAAATGTACGGGTGCGATCATACCAGCACTAATGCACCGGATCCCATCAGAACTCCGCAGTGAAGCGTGCTTCGGCGAGAGTAGTATTAGGAAGGGTGACCTCCTGGGAAGGCCTCGTGTTGCACCCCTTTAACTTTTTTTTTATCGCTGCAGTTATTTGCAGAAGTTAAAATCGTGTATTATAATTTAATATTCTCTGAAAACCGTCATGTAGCGGAAAAGTTATCAATGTTTCGAGATTCTGATAGCGTGACGGTATACCAGAAGCATTACAACGACTGTGCCTGTCAATAGAGAGCAGAAATTGACTCAATAAAGAGATATTTGGTATTTAAATGTACGGGTGCGATCATACCAGCACTAATGCACCGGATCCCATCAAAACTCCGCAGTTAAGCGTGCTTGGGCAAGAGTAGTACTAGGAAGGGTGACCTCCTGGGAAGGCCTCGTGTTGCACCCCTTTTATTTTATATTTTTATCGCTGCAGTTATTTGCAGAAGTTAAAATCGTGTATTATAATTTAATATTTTCTGAAAACCGTCATGTAGCGGAGAAGTTATCAATGTTTCGAGATTCTGATAGCGTGACGGTATACCGGAAGCATTACAACGACTGTGTCGGTCAATAGAGAGCAGAAATTTACTCAAGAAAGAGATATTTGCAATTTAAATGTACGGGTGTGATCATACCAGCACTAATGCACCAGATCCCATCAGAACTCCGCGGTTAAGCGTGCTTGGGCGAGAGTAGTACTAGGATGGGTTACCTCCTGGGAAGGCCTCATGTTGCACCCCTTTTACTTCTTTTTTATCGATGCAGATGGTTACAAAATTTAAAATTGTGTATTATAATTAGATATCCTCTAAAAACCGTCATGTAGGAGAAAAGTTATTGATGTTACAATATTCTAATAGCGTAACGGTATACCGGTAGCATTAAAACGACTGTGCTGGTCAATAGTGAGCAAAATTTGTCTTAATAAAGAGATATTTGCAATATAAACGTACGGGTGCGATCATACCAGCACTAATGCACCGGATCCCATCAGAGATCCGCAGTTAAGCACGCTTGGGCGAGAGTAGTACTCGGATGAGTGACCTTCTGGGAAGACCTCGTGCTGCACCCCTTTTACTTTTTTCTTATCGCTGTATATAATTACAGAAGTTAAAATCGTGTATTATATTTTTATGACCTCTAAAAACTGTCACGTTGCGGAAGAGTTATAGATGTTACAAGATTCTGATAGCGTAACGGTACCGGAAGCATTACAACGACTGTGCTGGTTAATAGAGAGCGGAAATTGACTCAATAATGAGATATTTGCAATATAAACGTACAGGTGTGATCATACAAGCACTAATGCACCGGATCCCATCAGAACCCCGCAGTTAAGCGTGCTTGGGCGAGAGTAGTACTAGGATGTGTGACCTCCTAGGAAGGCCTCGTGTTTCACCCCTTTTACTTTTTTTTATCGCTGTAGATAATTACAGAAGTTAAATCGTGTATTATAATTTAATATTCCCTGAAAACCGTCAGGTAGCGGAAAAGTTATCGATGTTTCGAGATTCTGATAGCATGACAGTATACCGGAAGCTTTACAACGACTGTGCCAGTCAATAGAGAGCAGAAATTGACTCAATAAAGAGATATTTGCAATTTAAATGTACGGGTGCGATCATACCAGCACTAATGCACCGGATCCCATCAGAACTCCGCAGTTAAGCGTGCTTGGGCAAGAGTAGTACTAGGAAGGGTGACCTCCTGGGAAGGCCTCGTGTTGCACCCCTTTTATTTTATATTTTTATCGCTGCAGTTATTTGCAGAAGTTAAAATCGTGTATTATAATTTAATATTTTCTGAAAACCGTCATGTAGCGGAGAAGTTATCAATGTTTCAAGATTCTGATAGCGTGACGGTATACCGGAAGCATTACAACGACTGTGTCGGTCAATAGAGAGCAGAAATTGACTCAAGAAAGAGATATTTGCAATTTAAATGTACGGGTGTGATCATACCAGCACTAATGCACCATATCCCATCAGAACTCCGCGGTTAAGCGTGCTTGGGCGAGAGTAGTACTAGGATGGGTTACCTCCTGGGAAGGCCTCATGTTGCACCCCTTTTACTTCTTTTTTATCGATGCAGATGGTTACAAAATTTAAAATTGTGTATTATAATTAGATATCCTCTAAAAACCGTCATGTAGGAGAAAAGTTATTGATGTTACAATATTCTAATAGCGTAACGGTATACCGGTAGCATTAAAACGACTGTGCTGGTCAATAGTGAGCAAAATTTGTCTTAATAAAGAGATATTTGCAATATAAACGTACGGGTGCGATCATACCAGCACTAATGCACCGGATCCCATCAGAGATCCGCAGTTAAGCACGCTTGGGCGAGAGTAGTACTCGGATGAGTGACCTTCTGGGAAGACCTCGTGCTGCACCCCTTTTACTTTTTTCTTATCGCTGTATATAATTACAGAAGTTAAAATCGTGTATTATATTTTTATGACCTCTAAAAACTGTCACGTTGCGGAAAAGTTATAGATGTTACAAGATTCTGATAGCGTAACGGTACCGGAAGCATTACAACGACTGTGCTGGTTAATAGAGAGCAGAAATTGACTCAATAATGAGATATTTGCAATATAAACGTACAGGTGTGATCATACAAGCACTAATGCACCGGATCCCATCAGAACCCCGCAGTTAAGCGTGCTTGGGCGAGAGTAGTACTAGGATGTGTGACCTCCTAGGAAGGCCTCGTGTTTCACCCCTTTTACTTTTTTTTATCGCTGTAGATAATTACAGAAGTTAAATCGTGTATTATAATTTAATATTCCCTGAAAACCGTCAGGTAGCGGAAAAGTTATCGATGTTTCGAGATTCTGATAGCATGACAGTATACCGGAAGCTTTACAACGACTGTGCCAGTCAATAGAGAGCAGAAATTGACTCAATAAAGAGATATTTGCAATTTAAATGTACGGGTGCGATCATACCAGCACTAATGCACCGGATCCCATCAGAACTCCGCAGTTAAGCGTGCTTGGGCAAGAGTAGTACTAGGAAGGGTGACCTCCTGGGAAGGCCTCGTGTTGCACCCCTTTTATTTTATATTTTTATCGCTGCAGTTATTTGCAGAAGTTAAAATCGTGTATTATAATTTAATATTTTCTGAAAACCGTCATGTAGCGGAGAAGTTATCAATGTTTCAAGATTCTGATAGCGTGACGGTATACCGGAAGCATTACAACGACTGTGTCGGTCAATAGAGAGCAGAAATTGACTCAAGAAAGAGATATTTGCAATTTAAATGTACGGGTGTGATCATACCAGCACTAATGCACCATATCCCATCAGAACCCCGCAGTTAAGCGTGCTTGGGCGAGAGTAGTACTAGGATGTGTGACCTCCTAGGAAGGCCTCGTGTTTCACCCCTTTTACTTTTTTTTATCGCTGTAGATAATTACAGAAGTTAAATCGTGTATTATAATTTAATATTCCCTGAAAACCGTCAGGTAGCGGAAAAGTTATCGATGTTTCGAGATTCTGATAGCATGACAGTATACCGGAAGCTTTACAACGACTGTGCCAGTCAATAGAGAGCAGAAATTGACTCAATAAAGAGATATTTGCTATTGAAATGTACGGGTGCGATCATACCAGCACTAATGCACCGGATCCCATCAGAACTTCGCAGTGAAGCGTGCTTCGGCGAGTGTAGTACTAGGAAGGGTGACCTCCTGGGAAGGCCTCGTGTTGTACCCCTTGTACTTTTTTTTTATCGCTGCAGTTATTTGCAGAAGTTAAAATCGTGTATTATAATTTAATATTCTCTGAAAACCGTCATGTAGCGGAAAAGTTATCGATGTTTCGAGATTCTGATAGCGTGACGGTATACCGGAAGCATTACAACGACTGTGCCGGTCAATAGAGAGCAGAAATTGACTCAATAAAGAGATATTTGCAATTTAAATGTACGGGTGCGATCATACCAGCACTAATGCACCAGATCCCATTAGAACTCCGCGGTTAAGTGTGCTTGGGCGAGAGTAGCACTAGGATGGGTTACCTTCTGGGAAGGCCTCATGTTGCACCCCTTTTACTTTTTTTTTTATCGCTGCAGTTATTTGCAGAAGTTAAAATCGTGTATTATAATTTAATATTTTCTGAAAACCGTCATGTAGCGGAGAAGTTATCAATGTTTCGAGATTCTGATAGCGTGACGGTATACCGGAAGCATTACAACGACTGTGCCGGTCAATAGAGAGCAGAAATTGACTCAATAAAGAGATATTTGCAATTTAAATGTACGGGTGCGATCATACCAGCACTAATGCACCGGATCCCATCAAAACTCCGCAGTTAAACGTGCTTGGGCGAGAGTAGTACTAGGATGGGTGACTTCCTGGGAAGGCCTCGTGTTGCACCCCTCTTAATTTTTTTTTATTGCTGCAGTTATTTGCAGAAGTTAAAATCGTGTATTATAATTTAATATCCTCCAAAAACCGTCAAGTAGCGGAAAAGTTATCGATGTTTCGAGATTCTGATAGCATGACAGTATACCGGAAGCTTTACAACGACTGTGCCAGTCAATAGAGAGCAGAAATTGACTCAATAAAGAGATATTTGCTATTTAAATGTACGGGTGCGATCATACCAGCACTAATGCACCGGATCCCATCAGAACTCCGCAGTGAAGCGTGCTTCGGCGAGAGTAGTATTAGGAAGGGTGACCTCCTGGGAAGGCCTCGTGTTGCACCCCTTTAACTTTTTTTTTATCGCTGCAGTTATTTGCAGAAGTTAAAATCGTGTATTATAATTTAATATTCTCTGAAAACCGTCATGTAGCGGAAAAGTTATCAATGTTTCGAGATTCTGATAGCGTGACGGTATACCAGAAGCATTACAACGACTGTGCCTGTCAATAGAGAGCAGAAATTGACTCAATAAAGAGATATTTGGTATTTAAATGTACGGGTGCGATCATACCAGCACTAATGCACCGGATCCCATCAAAACTCCGCAGTTAAGCGTGCTTGGGCAAGAGTAGTACTAGGAAGGGTGACCTCCTGGGAAGGCCTCGTGTTGCACCCCTTTTATTTTATATTTTTATCGCTGCAGTTATTTGCAGAAGTTAAAATCGTGTATTATAGTTTAATATTTTCTGAAAACCGTCATGTAGCGGAGAAGTTATCAATGTTTCGAGATTCTGATAGCGTGACGGTATACCGGAAGCATTACAACGACTGTGTCGGTCAATAGAGAGCAGAAATTTACTCAAGAAAGAGATATTTGCAATTTAAATGTACGGGTGTGATCATACCAGCACTAATGCACCAGATCCCATCAGAACTCCGCGGTTAAGCGTGCTTGGGCGAGAGTAGTACTAGGATGGGTTACCTCCTGGGAAGGCCTCATGTTGCACCCCTTTTACTTCTTTTTTATCGATGCAGATGGTTACAAAATTTAAAATTGTGTATTATAATTAGATATCCTCTAAAAACCGTCATGTAGGAGAAAAGTTATTGATGTTACAATATTCTAATAGCGTAACGGTATACCGGTAGCATTAAAACGACTGTGCTGGTCAATAGTGAGCAAAATTTGTCTTAATAAAGAGATATTTGCAATATAAACGTACGGGTGCGATCATACCAGCACTAATGCACCGGATCCCATCAGAGATCCGCAGTTAAGCACGCTTGGGCGAGAGTAGTACTCGGATGAGTGACCTTCTGGGAAGACCTCGTGCTGCACCCCTTTTACTTTTTTCTTATCGCTGTATATAATTACAGAAGTTAAAATCGTGTATTATATTTTTATGACCTCTAAAAACTGTCACGTTGCGGAAGAGTTATAGATGTTACAAGATTCTGATAGCGTAACGGTACCGGAAGCATTACAACGACTGTGCTGGTTAATAGAGAGCAGAAATTGACTCAATAATGAGATATTTGCAATATAAACGTACAGGTGTGATCATACAAGCACTAATGCACCGGATCCCATCAGAACCCCGCAGTTAAGCGTGCTTGGGCGAGAGTAGTACTAGGATGTGTGACCTCCTAGGAAGGCCTCGTGTTTCACCCCTTTTACTTTTTTTTATCGCTGTAGATAATTACAGAAGTTAAATCGTGTATTATAATTTAATATTCCCTGAAAACCGTCAGGTAGCGGAAAAGTTATCGATGTTTCGAGATTCTGATAGCATGACAGTATACCGGAAGCTTTACAACGACTGTGCCAGTCAATAGAGAGCAGAAATTGACTCAATAAAGAGATATTTGCAATTTAAATGTACGGGTGCGATCATACCAGCACTAATGCACCGGATCCCATCAGAACTCCGCAGTTAAGCGTGCTTGGGCAAGAGTAGTACTAGGAAGGGTGACCTCCTGGGAAGGCCTCGTGTTGCACCCCTTTTATTTTATATTTTTATCGCTGCAGTTATTTGCAGAAGTTAAAATCGTGTATTATAATTTAATATTTTCTGAAAACCGTCATGTAGCGGAGAAGTTATCAATGTTTCAAGATTCTGATAGCGTGACGGTATACCGGAAGCATTACAACGACTGTGTCGGTCAATAGAGAGCAGAAATTGACTCAAGAAAGAGATATTTGCAATTTAAATGTACGGGTGTGATCATACCAGCACTAATGCACCATATCCCATCAGAACTCCGCGGTTAAGCGTGCTTGGGCGAGAGTAGTACTAGGATGGGTTACCTCCTGGGAAGGCCTCATGTTGCACCCCTTTTACTTCTTTTTTATCGATGCAGATGGTTACAAAATTTAAAATTGTGTATTATAATTAGATATCCTCTAAAAACCGTCATGTAGGAGAAAAGTTATTGATGTTACAATATTCTAATAGCGTAACGGTATACCGGTAGCATTAAAACGACTGTGCTGGTCAATAGTGAGCAAAATTTGTCTTAATAAAGAGATATTTGCAATATAAACGTACGGGTGCGATCATACCAGCACTAATGCACCGGATCCCATCAGAGATCCGCAGTTAAGCACGCTTGGGCGAGAGTAGTACTCGGATGAGTGACCTTCTGGGAAGACCTCGTGCTGCACCCCTTTTACTTTTTTCTTATCGCTGTATATAATTACAGAAGTTAAAATCGTGTATTATATTTTTATGACCTCTAAAAACTGTCACGTTGCGGAAAAGTTATAGATGTTACAAGATTCTGATAGCGTAACGGTACCGGAAGCATTACAACGACTGTGCTGGTTAATAGAGAGCAGAAATTGACTCAATAATGAGATATTTGCAATATAAACGTACAGGTGTGATCATACAAGCACTAATGCACCGGATCCCATCAGAACCCCGCAGTTAAGCGTGCTTGGGCGAGAGTAGTACTAGGATGTGTGACCTCCTAGGAAGGCCTCGTGTTTCACCCCTTTTACTTTTTTTTATCGCTGTAGATAATTACAGAAGTTAAATCGTGTATTATAATTTAATATTCCCTGAAAACCGTCAGGTAGCGGAAAAGTTATCGATGTTTCGAGATTCTGATAGCATGACAGTATACCGGAAGCTTTACAACGACTGTGCCAGTCAATAGAGAGCAGAAATTGACTCAATAAAGAGATATTTGCAATTTAAATGTACGGGTGCGATCATACCAGCACTAATGCACCGGATCCCATCAGAACTCCGCAGTTAAGCGTGCTTGGGCAAGAGTAGTACTAGGAAGGGTGACCTCCTGGGAAGGCCTCGTGTTGCACCCCTTTTATTTTATATTTTTATCGCTGCAGTTATTTGCAGAAGTTAAAATCGTGTATTATAATTTAATATTTTCTGAAAACCGTCATGTAGCGGAGAAGTTATCAATGTTTCAAGATTCTGATAGCGTGACGGTATACCGGAAGCATTACAACGACTGTGTCGGTCAATAGAGAGCAGAAATTGACTCAAGAAAGAGATATTTGCAATTTAAATGTACGGGTGTGATCATACCAGCACTAATGCACCATATCCCATCAGAACCCCGCAGTTAAGCGTGCTTGGGCGAGAGTAGTACTAGGATGTGTGACCTCCTAGGAAGGCCTCGTGTTTCACCCCTTTTACTTTTTTTTATCGCTGTAGATAATTACAGAAGTTAAATCGTGTATTATAATTTAATATTCCCTGAAAACCGTCAGGTAGCGGAAAAGTTATCGATGTTTCGAGATTCTGATAGCATGACAGTATACCGGAAGCTTTACAACGACTGTGCCAGTCAATAGAGAGCAGAAATTGACTCAATAAAGAGATATTTGCTATTGAAATGTACGGGTGCGATCATACCAGCACTAATGCACCGGATCCCATCAGAACTTCGCAGTGAAGCGTGCTTCGGCGAGTGTAGTACTAGGAAGGGTGACCTCCTGGGAAGGCCTCGTGTTGTACCCCTTGTACTTTTTTTTTATCGCTGCAGTTATTTGCAGAAGTTAAAATCGTGTATTATAATTTAATATTCTCTGAAAACCGTCATATAGCGGAAAAGTTATCGATGTTTCGAGATTCTGATAGCGTGACGGTATACCGGAAGCATTACAACGACTGTGCCGGTCAATAGAGAGCAGAAAATGACTCAATAAAGAGATATTTGCTATTTAAATGTACGGGTGCGATCATACCAGCACTAATGCACCGGATCCCATCAGAACTACCCAGTTAAACGTGCTTGGGCGAGAGTAGTACTAGGATGGGTGACCTCCTGGGAAAGCCTTGTGTTGCACCTCTTTTAATTTTTTTTGATTGCTGCAGTTATTTGCAGAAGTTAAAATCGTGTATTATAATTTAATATCCTCTGAAAACCGTCAAGTAGCGGAAAAGTTATCGATGTTTCGAGATTCTGATAGCGTGACAGTATACCGGAAGCTTTACAACGACTGTGCCGGTCAATAGAGAGCAGAAATTGACTCAATAAAGAGATATTTGCAATTTAAATGTACGGGTGCGATCATACCAGCACTAATGCACCGGATCCCATCAAAACTCCGCAGTTAAACGTGCTTGGGCGAGAGTAGTACTAGGATGGGTGACTTCCTGGGAAGGCCTCGTGTTGCACCCCTTTTAATTTTTTTTTATCGCTGCAGTTATTTGCAGAAGTTAAAATCGTGTATTATAATTTAATATCCTCCAAAAACCGTCAAGTAGCGGAAAAGTTATCGATGTTTCGAGATTCTGATAGCATGACAGTATACCGGAAGCTTTACAACGACTGTGCCAGTCAATAGAGAGCAGAAATTGACTCAATAAAGAGATATTTGCTATTTAAATGTACGGGTGCGATCATACCAGCACTAATGCACCGGATCCCATCAAAACTCCGCAGTGAAGCGTGCTTCGGCGAGAGTAGTACTAGGAAGGGTGACCTCCTGGGAAGGCCTCGTGTTGCACCCCTTTTACTTTTTTTTTTCACTGCAGTTATTTGCAGAAGTTAAAATCGTGTATTATAATTTAATATTCTCTGAAAACCGTCATGTAGCGGAAAAGTTATCAATGTTTCGAGATTCTGATAGCGTGACGGTATACCAGAAGCATTACAACGACTGTGTCTGTCAATAGAGAGCAGAAATTGACTCAATAAAGAGATATTTGGTATTTAAATGTACGGGTGCGATCATACCAGCACTAATGCACCGGATCCCATCAAAACTCCGCAGTTAAGCGTGCTTGGGCGAGAGTAGTACTAGGATGGGTGACCTCCTGGGAAGGCCTCGTGTTGCAACCCTTTTACTTTTTTTTTATTGCTGCAGTTATTTGCAGAAGTTAAAATCGTGTATTATAATTTATTATCCTCTGAAAACCGTCATGTAGCGGAAAAGTTATCGATGTTTCGAGATTCTGATAGCGTGACGGTATACCGGAAGCATTACAACGACTGTGCCGGTCAATAGAGTGCAGAAATTGACTCAATAAAGAGATATTTGCAATTTAAATGTACGGGTGCTATCATACCAGCACTAATGGACCAGATCCCATCAGAACTCCGCAGTGAAGCGTGCTTCGGCAAGAGTAGTACTAGGAAGGGTGACCTCCTGGGAAGGCCTCGTGTTGCACCCCTTTTATTTTATATTTTTATCGCTGCAGTTATTTGCAGAAGTTAAAATCGTGTATTATAATTTAATATTTTCTGAAAACCGTCATGTAGCGGAGAAGTTATCAATGTTTCGAGATTCTGATAGCGTGACGGTATACCGGAAGCATTACAACGACTGTGTCGGTCAATAGAGAGCAGAAATTGACTCAATAAAGAGATATTTGCAATTTAAATGTACGGGTGCGATCATACCAGCACTAATGCACCAGATCCCATCAGAACTCCGCGATTAAGCGTGCTTGGGCGAGAGTAGTACTAGGATGGGTTACCTCCTGGGAAGGCCTCATGTTGCACCCCTTTTACTTCTTTTTTATCGATGCAGAAGGTTACAAAATTTAAAATTGTGTATTATAATTAGATATCCTCTAAAAACCGTCATGTAGGAGAAAAGTTGTTGATGTTACAATATTCTAATAGCGTAACGGTATACCGGTAGCATTAAAACGACTGTGCTGGTCAATAGTGAGCAAAATTTGTCTTAATAAAGAGATATTTGCAATATAAACGTACGGGAGCGATCATACCAGCACTAATGCACCGGATCCCATCAGAGCTCCGCAGTTAAGCATGCTTGGGCGAGAGTAGTACTCGGATGGGTGACCTTCTGGGAAGACCTCGTGTTGCACCCCTTTTACTTTTTTCTTATCGCTGTATATAATTACAGAAGTTAAAATCGTGTATTATATTTTTATGACCTCTAAAAACTGTCATGTTGCGGAAAAGTTATAGATGTTAGAAGATTCTGATAGCGTAACGGTACCGGAAGCATTACAACGACTGTGCTGGTTAATAGAGAGCAGAAATTGACTCAATAATGAGATATTTGCAATATAAACGTACAGGTGTGATCATACAAGCACTAATGCACCGGATCCCATCAGAACCCCGCAGTTAAGCGTGCTTGGGCGAGAGTAGTACTAGGATGTGTGACCTCCTAGGAAGGCCTCGTGTTTCACCCCTTTTACTTTTTTTTATCGCTGTAGATAATTACAGAAGTTAAATCGTGTAATATAATTTAATATTCCCTGAAAACCGTCATGTAGCGGAAAAGTTATTGATGTTTCGAGATTCTGATAGCGTGACGGTATACCGGAAGCATTACAACAACTTTGCCGGTCAATAGAGAGAAGAAATTGACTCAATAAAGAGATATTTGGAATTTAAATGTACGGGTGCGATCATACCAGCACTAATGCACCGGATCCCATCAGAACTCCGCAGTTAAGTGTGCTTGGGCGAGAGAAGTACTAGGATGGGTGACCTCCTGGGAAGGCCTCTGTTGCACCCCTTTTACTTATTTTTTTTTTATCGCTGCAGTTATTTACAGAAGTTAAAATCGTGTATTATAATTTAGTAACCTTTGAAAACCGTCATGTAGCGGAAAAGTTATCGATGTTTCGAGATTCTGATAGTGTGACGGTATACCGGAAGCATTAAAACGACCGTGCCGGTCAATAGAGAGCAGAAATTGACTCAATAAACAGATATTTGCAATTTAAATGTACGGGTGCTTTCATACCAGCACTAATGCACCGGATCCCATCAGAACTCCGCAGTTAAGCGTTCTTGGGCGAGAGTAGTACTTGGAAGGGTGACCTCCTGGAAAGGCCTCGTGTTGCACTCCTTTTACTTTTTTTTTATCGCTACAGTTATTTGCAGAAGTTAAAATCGTGTATTAAAATTTAATATTCTCTGAAAACCGTCATGTAGCGGAAAAGTTATCGATGTTTCGAGGTTCTGATAGCGTGACGGTATACCGGAAACATTACAACGACTGTGCCGGTCAATAGAGAGCAGAAATTGTCTCAATAAAGAGATATTTGCTATTTAAATGTACGGGTGCGATCATACCAGCACTAATGCACCGGATCCCATCAGAACTCCCCAGTTAAACGTGCTTGGGCGAGAGTAGTACTAGGATGGGTGACCTCCTGGGAAGGCCTTGTGTTGCACCCCTTTTAATTTTTTTTGATTGCTGCAGTTATTTGAAGATGTTAAAATCGTGTATTATAATTTAATATCCTCTGAAAACCATCAAGTAGCGGAAAAGTTATCGATGTTTCGAGATTCTGATAGCGTGACAGTATACCGGAAGCTTTACAACGACTGTGCCGGTCAATAGAGAGCAGAAATTGACTCAATAAAGAGATATTTGCTATTTAAATGTACGGGTGCGATCATACCAGCACTAATGCACCGGATCCCATCAAAACTCCGCAGTTAAACGTGCTTGGGCGAGAGTAGTACTAGGATGGGTGACTTCCTGGGAAGGCCTCGTGTTGCACCCCTTTTAATTTTTTTTTATCGCTGCAGTTATTTGCAGAAGTTAAAATCGTGTATTATAATTTAATATTCTCTGAAAACCGTCATGTAGCGGAAAACTTATCAATGTTTCGAGATTCTGATAGCATGACGGTATACCAGAAACATTACAACGACTGTGCCTGTCAATAGAGAGCAGAAATTGACTCAATAAAGAGATATTTGGTATTTAAATGCACGGGTGCGATCATACCAGCACTAATGCACCGGATCCCATCAGAACTCCGCAGTTAAGTGTGCTTGGGCGAGAGAAGTACTAGGATGGGTGACCTCCTGGGAAGGCCTCTGTTGCACCCCTTTTACTTATTTTTTTTTTATCGCTGCAGTTATTTACAGAAGTTAAAATCGTGTATTATAATTTAGTAACCTTTGAAAACCGTCATGTAGCGGAAAAGTTATCGATGTTTCGAGATTCTGATAGTGTGACGGTATACCGGAAGCATTAAAACGACCGTGCCGGTCAATAGAGAGCAGAAATTGACTCAATAAACAGATATTTGCAATTTAAATGTACGGGTGCTTTCATACCAGCACTAATGCACCGGATCCCATCAGAACTCCGCAGTTAAGCGTTCTTGGGCGAGAGTAGTACTTGGAAGGGTGACCTCCTGGAAAGGCCTCGTGTTGCACTCCTTTTACTTTTTTTTTATCGCTACAGTTATTTGCAGAAGTTAAAATCGTGTATTAAAATTTAATATTCTCTGAAAACCGTCATGTAGCGGAAAAGTTATCGATGTTTCGAGGTTCTGATAGCGTGACGGTATACCGGAAACATTACAACGACTGTGCCGGTCAATAGAGAGCAGAAATTGTCTCAATAAAGAGATATTTGCTATTTAAATGTACGGGTGCGATCATACCAGCACTAATGCACCGGATCCCATCAGAACTCCCCAGTTAAACGTGCTTGGGCGAGAGTAGTACTAGGATGGGTGACCTCCTGGGAAGGCCTTGTGTTGCACCCCTTTTAATTTTTTTTGATTGCTGCAGTTATTTGAAGATGTTAAAATCGTGTATTATAATTTAATATCCTCTGAAAACCATCAAGTAGCGGAAAAGTTATCGATGTTTCGAGATTCTGATAGCGTGACAGTATACCGGAAGCTTTACAACGACTGTGCCGGTCAATAGAGAGCAGAAATTGACTCAATAAAGAGATATTTGCTATTTAAATGTACGGGTGCGATCATACCAGCACTAATGCACCGGATCCCATCAAAACTCCGCAGTTAAACGTGCTTGGGCGAGAGTAGTACTAGGATGGGTGACTTCCTGGGAAGGCCTCGTGTTGCACCCCTTTTAATTTTTTTTTATCGCTGCAGTTATTTGCAGAAGTTAAAATCGTGTATTATAATTTAATATTCTCTGAAAACCGTCATGTAGCGGAAAAGTTATCAATGTTTCGAGATTCTGATAGCATGACGGTATACCAGAAGCATTACAACGACTGTGCCTGTCAATAGAGAGCAGAAATTGACTCAATAAAGAGATATTTGGTATTTAAATGCACGGGTGCGATCATACCAGCACTAATGCACCGGATCCCATCAAAACTCCGCAGTTAAGCGTGCTTGGGCGAGAGTAGTACTAGGATGGGTGACCTCCTGGGAAGGCCTCGTGTTGCAACCCTTTTACTTTTTCTTTATCGCTGCAGTTATTTGCAGAAGTTAAAATCGTGTATTATAATTTATTATCCTCTGAAAACCGTCATGTAGCGGAAAAGTTATCGATGTTTCGAGATTCTGATAGCGTGACGGTATACCGGAAGCATTACAACGACTGTGCCGGTCAATAGAGAGCAGAAATTGACTCAATAAAGAGATATTTGCAATTTAAATGTACGGGTGCGATCATACCAGCACTAATGCACCAGATCCCATCAGAACTCCGCGGTTAAGCGTGCTTGGGCGAGAGTAGTACTAGGATGGGTTACCTCCTGGGAAGGCCTCATGTTGCACCCCTTTTACTTCTTTTTTATCGATGCAGATGGTTACAAAATTTAAAATTGTGTATTATAATTAGATATCCTCTAAAAACCGTCATGTAGGAGAAAAGTTATTGATGTTACAATATTCTAATAGCGTAACGGTATACCGGTAGCATTAAAACGACTGTGCTGGTCAATAGTGAGCAAAATTTGTCTTAATAAAGAGATATTTGCAATATAAACGTACGATTGCGATCATACCAGCACTAATGCACCGGATCCCATCAGAGCTCCGCAGTTAAGCATGCTTGGGCGAGAGTAGTACTCGGATGGGTGACCTTCTGGGAAGACGTCGTGTTGCACCCCTTTTACTTTTTTCTTATCGCTGTATATAATTACAGAAGTTAAAATCGTATATTATATTTTTATGACCTCTAAAAACTGTCATGTTGCGGAAAAGTTATAGATGTTACAAGATTCTGATAGTGTAACGGTACCGGAAGCATTACAACGACTGTGCTGGTTAATAGAGAGCAGATATAAACGTACAGGTGTGATCATACAAGCACTAATGCACCGGATCCCATCAGAACCCCGCAGTTAAGCGTGCTTGGGTGAGAGTAGTACTAGGATGTGTAACCTCCTAGGAAGGCCTCGTGTTTCACCCCTTTTACTTTTTTTTTATCGCTGTAGATAATTACAGAAGTTAAATCGTGTATTATAATTTAATATTCCCTGAAAACCGTCATGTAGCGGAAAAGTTATTGATGTTTCGAGATTCTGATAGCGTGACGGTATACCGGAAGCATTACAACAACTTTGCCGGTCAATAGAGAGAAGAAATTGACTCAATAAAGAGATATTTGGAATTTAAATGTACGGGTGCGATCATACCAGCACTAATGCACCGGATCCCATCAGAACTCCGCAGTTAAGTGTGCTTGGGCGAGAGAAGTACTAGGATGGGTGACCTCCTGGGAAGGCCTCTGTTGCACCCCTTTTACTTTTTTTTTTTTTATCGCTGCAGTTATTTACAGAAGTTAAAATCGTGTATTATAATTTAGTAACCTTTGAAAACCGTCATGTAGCGGAAAAGTTATCGATGTTTCGAGATTCTGATAGTGTGACGGTATACCGGAAGCATTAAAACGACTGTGTCGGTCAATAGAGAGCAGAAATTGACTCAATAAACAGATATTTGCAATTTAAATGTATGGGTGCGATCATACCAGCACTAATGCACCGGATCCCATCAAAACTCCGCAGTTAAACGTGCTTCGGCGAGAGTAGTACTAGGATGGGTGACTTCCTGGGAAGGCCTCGTGTTGCACCCCTTTTAATTTTTTTTATTAATGCAGTTATTTGCAGAAGTTAAAATCGTGTATTATAATTTAATATCCTCCAAAAACCGTCAAGTAGCGGAAAAGTTATCGATGTTTCGAGATTCTGATAGCATGACAGTATACCGGAAGCTTTACAACGACTGTGCCGGTCAATAGAGAGCTGAAATGGACTCAATAAAGAGATATTTGCTATTTAAATGTACGGGTGCGATCATACCAGCAGTAATGCACCGGATCCCATCAGAACTCCGCGGTGAAGCGTGCTTCGGCGAGAGTAGTATTAAGAAGGGTGACCTCCTGGGAAGGCCTCGTGTTGCACCCGTTTTACTTTTTTTTTTATCGCTGCAGTTATTTGCAGAAGTTAAAATCGTGTATTATAATTTAATATTCTCTAAAAACCGTCATGTAGCGGAAAAGTTATCAATGTTTCGAGATTCTGATAGCGTGACGGTATACCAGAAGCATTACAACGACTGTGCCTGTCAATAGAGAGCAGAAATTGACTCAATAAAGAGATATTTGGTATTTAAATGTACGGGTGAGATCATACCAGCACTAATGCACCGGATCCCATCAAAACTCCGCAGTTAAGCGTGCTTGGGCGAGAGTAGTACTAGGATGGGTGACCTCCTGGGAAGGCCTCGTGTTGCAACCCTTTTACTTTTTTTTATCGCTGCAGTTATTTGCAGAAGTTAAAATCGTGTATTATAATTTATTATCCTCTGAAAACCGCCATGTAGAGGAAAAGTTATTGATGTTTCGAGATTCTGATAGCGTGACGGTATACCGCAAGCATTACAACGACTGTGCCGGTCAATAGAGAGCAGAAATTGACTCAATAAAGAGATATTTGCAATTTAAATGTACGGGTGCGATCATACCAGCACTAATGCACCAGATCCCATCAGAACACCGCGGTTAAGCGTGCTTGGGCGAGAGTAGCACTAGGAGAGTAGCACTAGGATGGGTTACCTCCTGGGAAGGCCTCATGTTGCACCCCTTTTACTTTTTTTTTTTATCGCTGCAGTTATTTGCAGAAGTTAAAATCGTGTATTATAATTTAATATTCCCTGAAAACCGTCATGTAGTGGAAAAGTTATCGATGTTTCGAGATTCTGATAGTGTGACGGTATACCGGAAGCATTAAAACGACTGTGTCGGTCAATAGAGAGCAGAAATTGACTCAATAAACAGATATTTGCAATTTAAATGTATGGGTGCGATCATACCAGCACTAATGCACCGGATCCCATCAAAACTCCGCAGTTAAACGTGCTTGGGCGAGAGTAGTACTAGGATGGGTGACTTCCTGGGAAGGCCTCGTGTTGCACCCCTTTTAATTTTTTTTATTGATGCAGTTATTTGCAGAAGTTAAAATCGTGTATTATAATTTAATATCCTCCAAAAACCGTCAAGTAGCTGAAAAGTTATCGATGTTTCGAGATTCTGATAGCATGACAGTATACCGGAAGCTTTACAACGACTGTGCCGGTCAATAGAGAGCTGAAATGGACTCAATAAAGAGATATTTACTATTTAAATGTACGGGTGCTATCATACCAGCAGTAATGCACCGGATCCCATCAGAACTCCGCGGTGAAGCGTGCTTCGGCGAGAGTAGTACTAAGAAGGGTGACCTCCTGGGAAGGCCTCGTGTTGCACCCGTTTTACTTTTTTTTTTATCGCTGTAGTTATTTGCAGAAGTTAAAATCGTGTATTATAATTTAATATTCTCTAAAAACCGTCATGTAGCGGAAAAGTTATCAATGTTTCGAGATTCTGATAGCGTGACGGTATACCAGAAGCATTACAACGACTGTGCCTGTCAATAGAGAGCAGAAATTGACTCAATAAAGAGATATTTGGTATTTAAATGTATGGGTGAGATCATACCAGCACTAATGCACCGGATCCCATCAAAACTCCGCAGTTAAGCGTGCTTGGGCGAGAGTAGTACTAGGATGGGTGACCTCCTGGGAAGGCCTCGTGTTGCAACCCTTTTACTTTTTTTTATCGCTGCAGTTATTTGCAGAAGTTAAAATCGTGTATTATAATTTATTATCCTCTGAAAACCGTCATGTAGAGGAAAAGTTATCGATGTTTCGAGATTCTGATGGCGTGACGGTATACCGGAAGCATTACAACGACTGTGCCGGTCAATAGAGAGCAGAAATTGACTCAATAAAGAGATATTTGCAATTTAAATGTACGGGTGCGATCATACCAGCACTAATGCACTAGATCCCATCAGAACTCCGCGGTTAAGCGTGCTTGGGCGAGAGTAGCACTAGGATGGGTTACCTCCTGGGAAGGCCTCATGTTGCACCCCTTTTACTTTTTTTTTTTTTATCGCTGCAGTTATTTGCAGAAGTTAAAATCGTGTATTATAATTTAATATTCCCTGAAAACCATCATGTAGTGGAAAAGTTATTGATGTTTCGAGATTCTGATAGCGTGACGGTATACCAGAAGCATTACAACGACAGAGCCTGTCAATAGACAGCAGAAATTGACTTAATAAAGAGATATTTGCTATTTAAATGTACGGGTGCGATCATACCAGCACTAAAGAACCGGATCCCATCAAAACTCCGCAGTTAAGCGTGCTTGGGCGAGAGTAGTACTAGGATGGGTGACCTCCTGGGAAGGCCTCGTGTTGCAACCCTTTTATTTTATTTTTTTTATCGCTGCAGTTATTTGCAAAATTTAAAATCGTGTATTATAAATTATTATCCTTTGAAAACCGTCATGTAGCGGAAAAGTTATCGATGTTTCGAGATTCTGATAGCGTGACGGTATACCGGAAGCATTACAACAACTTTGCCGGTCAATAGAGAGAAGAAATTGACTCAATAAAGAGATATTTGCAATTTAAATGTACGGGTGCGATCATACCAGCACTAATGCACCAGATCCCATCAGAACTCCGCGGTTAAGCGTGCTTGGGCGAGAGTAGCACTAGGATGGGTTACCTCCTGGGAAGGCCTCATGTTGCAACCCTTTTACTTTTTTTTTATCGCTGCAGTTATTTGCAGAAGTTAAAATCGTGTATTATAATTTAATATTCCCTGAAAACCGTCATGTAGTGGAAAAGTTATTGATGTTTCGAGATTCTGATAGCGTGACGGTATACCAGAAGCATTACAACGACAGAGCCTGTCAATAGAGAGCAGAAATTGACTCAATAAAGAGATATTTGCTATTTAAATGTATGGGTGCGATCATACCAGCACTAATGCACCGGATCCCATCAAAACTCCGCAGTTAAACGTGCTTGGGCGAGAGTAGTACTAGGATGGGTGACTTCCTGGGAAGGCCTCGTGTTGCACCCCTTTTAATTTTTTTTATTGCTGTAGTTATTTGCAGAAGTTAAAATCGTGTATTATAATTTAATATCCTCCAAAAACCGTCAAGTAGCGGAAAAGTTATCGATGTTTCGAGATTCTGATAGCATGACAGTATACCGGAAGCTTTACAACGACTGTGCCGGTCAATAGAGAGCTGAAATGGACTCAATAAAGAGATATTTGCTATTTAAATGTACGGGTGCGATCATACCAGCAGTAATGCACCGGATCCCATCAGAACTCCGCGGTGAAGCGTGCTTCGGCGAGAGTAGTACTAAGAAGGGTGACCTCTTGGGAAAGCCTCGTGTTGCACCCGTTTTACTTTTTTTTTTTATCGCTGCAGTTATTTGCAGAAGTTAAAATCGTGTATTATAATTTAATATTCTCTAAAAACCGTCATGTAGCGGAAAAGTTATCAATGTTTCGAGATTCTGATAGCGTGACGGTATACCAGAAGCATTACAACGACTGTGCCTGTCAATAGAGAGCAGAAATTGACTCAATAAAGAGATATTTGGTATTTAAATGTACGGGTGAGATCATACCAGCACTAATGCACCAGATCCCATCAAAACTCCGCAGTTAAGCGTACTTGGGCGAGAGTAGTACTAGGATGGGTGACCTCCTGGGAAGGCCTCGTGTTGCAACCCTTTTACTTTTTTTTATCGCTGCAGTTATTTGCAGAAGTTAAAATCGTGTATTATAATTTATTATCCTCTGAAAACCGTCATGTAGAGGAAAAGTTATCGATGTTTCGAGATTCTGATAGCGTGACGGTATACCGGAAGCATTACAACGACTGTGGCGGTCAATAGAGAGCAGAAATTGACTCAATAAAGAGATATTTGCAATTTAAATGTACGGGTGCGATCATACCAGCACTAATGCACCAGATCCCATCAGAACTTCGCGGTTAAGCGTGCTTGGGCGAGAGTAGCACTAGGATGGGTTACCTTCTGGGAAGGCCTCATGTTGCACCCCTTTTACTTTTTTTTTATCGCTGCAGTTATTTGCAGAAGTTAAAATCGTGTATTATTATTTAATATTCCCTGAAAATCGTCATGTAGTGGAAAAGTTATTGATGTTTCGAGATTCTGATAGCGTGACGGTATACCAGAAGCATTACAACGACAGAGCCTGTCAATAGAGAGCAGAAATTGACTCAATAAAGAGATATTTGCTATTTAAATGTATGGGTGCGATCATACCAGCACTAATGCACCGGATCCCATCAAAACTCCGCAGTTAAACGTGCTTGGGCGAGAGTAGTACTAGGATGGGTGACTTCCTGGGAAGGCCTCGTGTTGCACCCCTTTTAATTTTTTTTATTGCTGTAGTTATTTGCAGAAGTTAAAATCGTGTATTATAATTTAATATCCTCCAAAAACCGTCAAGTAGCGGAAAAGTTATCGATGTTTCGAGATTCTGATAGCATGACAGTATACCGGAAGCTTTACAACGACTGTGCCGGTCAATAGAGAGCTGAAATGGACTCAATAAAGAGATATTTGCTATTTAAATGTACGGGTGCGATCATACCAGCAGTAATGCACCGGATCCCATCAGAACTCCGCGGTGAAGCGTGCTTCGGCGAGAGTAGTACTAAGAAGGGTGACCTCCTGGGAAAGCCTCGTGTTGCACCCGTTTTACTTTTTTTTTTTATCGCTGCAGTTATTTGCAGAAGTTAAAATCGTGTATTATAATTTAATATTCTCTAAAAACCGTCATGTAGCGGAAAAGTTATCAATGTTTCGAGATTCTGATAGCGTGACGGTATACCAGAAGCATTACAACGACTGTGCCTGTCAATAGAGAGCAGAAATTGACTCAATAAAGAGATATTTGGTATTTAAATGTACGGGTGAGATCATACCAGCACTAATGCACCAGATCCCATCAAAACTCCGCAGTTAAGCGTACTTGGGCGAGAGTAGTACTAGGATGGGTGACCTCCTGGGAAGGCCTCGTGTTGCAACCCTTTTACTTTTTTTTATCGCTGCAGTTATTTGCAGAAGTTAAAATCGTGTATTATAATTTATTATCCTCTGAAAACCGTCATGTAGAGGAAAAGTTATCGATGTTTCGAGATTCTGATAGCGTGACGGTATACCGGAAGCATTACAACGACTGTGCCGGTCAATAGAGAGCAGAAATTGACTCAATAAAGAGATATTTGCAATTTAAATGTACGGGTGCGATCATACCAGCACTAATGCACCAGATCCCATCAGAACTTCGCGGTTAAGCGTGCTTGGGCGAGAGTAGCACTAGGATGGGTTACCTTCTGGGAAGGCCTCATGTTGCACCCCTTTTACTTTTTTTTTATCGCTGCAGTTATTTGCAGAAGTTAAAATCGTGTATTATTATTTAATATTCCCTGAAAATCGTCATGTAGTGGAAACGTTATTGATGTTTCGAGATTCTGATAGCGTGACGGTATACCAGAAGCATTACAACGACAGAGCCTGTCAATAGAGAGCAGAAATTGACTCAATAAAGAGATATTTGCTATTTAAATGTATGGGTGCGATCATACCAGCACTAATGCACCGGATCCCATCAAAACTCCGCAGTTAAACGTGCTTGGGCGAGAGTAGTACTAGGATGGGTGACTTCCTGGGAAGGCCTCGTGTTGCACCCCTTTTAATTTTTTTTATTGCTGTAGTTATTTGCAGAAGTTAAAATCGTGTATTATAATTTAATATCCTCCAAAAACCGTCAAGTAGCGGAAAAGTTATCGATGTTTCGAGATTCTGATAGCATGACAGTATACCGGAAGCTTTACAACGACTGTGCCGGTCAATAGAGAGCTGAAATGGACTCAATAAAGAGATATTTGCTATTTAAATGTACGGGTGCGATCATACCAGCAGTAATGCACCGGATCCCATCAGAACTCCGCGGTGAAGCGTGCTTCGGCGAGAGTAGTACTAAGAAGGGTGACCTCCTAGGAAAGCCTCGTGTTGCACCCGTTTTACTTTTTTTTTTTATCGCTGCAGTTATTTGCAGAAGTTAAAATCGTGTATTATAATTTAATATTCTCTAAAAACCGTCATGTAGCGGAAAAGTTATCAATGTTTCGAGATTCTGATAGCGTGACGGTATACCAGAAGCATTACAACGACTGTGCCTGTCAATAGAGAGCAGAAATTGACTCAATAAAGAGATATTTGGTATTTAAATGTACGGGTGAGATCATACCAGCACTAATGCACCAGATCCCATCAAAACTCCGCAGTTAAGCGTACTTGGGCGAGAGTAGTACTAGGATGGGTGACCTCCTGGGAAGGCCTCGTGTTGCAACCCTTTTACTTTTTTTTTTATCGCCGCAGTTATTTGCAGAAGTTAAAATCGTGTATTATAATTTATTATCCTCTGAAAACCGTCATGTAGAGGAAAAGTTATCGATGTTTCGAGATTCTGATAGCGTGACGGTATACCGGAAGCATTACAACGACTGTGGCGGTCAATAGAGAGCAGAAATTGACTCAATAAAGAGATATTTGCAATTTAAATGTACGGGAGCAATCATACCAGCACTAATGCACCGGATCCCATCAGAACTCCGCAGTGAAGCGTGCTTCGGCGAGAGTAGTACTAAGAAGGGTGACCTCCTGGGAAGGCCTCGTGTTGCACCCGTTTTACTTTTTTTTTTATCGCTGCAGTTATTTGCAGAAGTTAAAATCGTGTATTATAATTTAATATTCTCTAAAAACCGTCATGTAGCGGAAAAGTTATCAATGTTTCGAGATTCTGATAGCGTGACGGTATATCAGAAGCATTACAACGACTGTGCCTGTCAATAGAGAGCAGAAATTGACTCAATAAAGAGATATTTGGTATTTAAATGTACGGGTGCGATCATACCAACACTAATGCACCGGCTCCCATCAAAACTCCGCAGTTAAGCGTGCTTGGGCGAGAGTAGTACTAGGATGGGTGACCTCCTGGGAAGGCCTCGTGTTGCAACCCTTTTACTTTTTTTTTTATCGCCGCAGTTATTTGCAGAAGTTAAAATCGTGTATTATAATTTATTATCCTCTGAAAACCGTCATGTAGAGGAAAAGTTATCGATGTTTCGAGATTCTGATAGCGTGACGGTATACCGGAAGCATTACAACGACTGTGGCGGTCAATAGAGAGCAGAAATTGACTCAATAAAGAGATATTTGCAATTTAAATGTACGGGTACGATCATACCAGCACTAATGCACCAGATCCCATCAGAACTCCGCGGTTAAGCGTGCTTGGGCGAGAGTAGCACTAGGATGGGTTACCTTCTGGGAAGGCCTCATGTTGCACCCCTTTTACTTTTTTTTTATCGCTGCAGTTATTTGCAGAAGTTAAAATCGTGTATTATAATTTAATATTCCCTGAAAACCGTCATGTAGTGGAAAAGTTATTGATGTTTCGAGATTCTGATAGCGTGACGGTATACCAGAAGCATTACAACGACAGAGCCTGTCAATAGAGAGCAGAAATTGACTCAATAAAGAGATATTTGCAATTTAAATGTACGGGTGCAATCATACCAGCACTAATGCACCGGATCCCATCAGAACTCCGCAGTGAAGCGTGCTTCGGCGAGAGTAGTACTAAGAAGGGTGACCTCCTGGGAAGGCCTCGTGTTGCACCCGTTTTACTTTTTTTTTTATCGCTGCAGTTATTTGCAGAAGTTAAAATCGTGTATTATAATTTAATATTCTCTAAAAACCGTCATGTAGCGGAAAAGTTATCAATGTTTCGAGATTCTGATAGCGTGACGGTATATCAGAAGCATTACAACGACTGTGCCTGTCAATAGAGAGCAGAAATTGACTCAATAAAGAGATATTTGGTATTTAAATGTACGGGTGCGATCATACCAACACTAATGCACCGGCTCCCATCAAAACTCCGCAGTTAAGCGTGCTTGGGCGAGAGTAGTACTAGGATGGGTGACCTCCTGGGAAGGCCTCGTGTTGCAACCCTTTTACTTTTTTTTTTATCGCCGCAGTTATTTGCAGAAGTTAAAATCGTGTATTATAATTTATTATCCTCTGAAAACCGTCATGTAGAGGAAAAGTTATCGATGTTTCGAGATTCTGATAGCGTGACGGTATACCGGAAGCATTACAACGACTGTGGCGGTCAATAGAGAGCAGAAATTGACTCAATAAAGAGATATTTGCAATTTAAATGTACGGGTACGATCATACCAGCACTAATGCACCAGATCCCATCAGAACTCCGCGGTTAAGCGTGCTTGGGCGAGAGTAGCACTAGGATGGGTTACCTTCTGGGAAGGCCTCATGTTGCACCCCTTTTACTTTTTTTTTATCGCTGCAGTTATTTGCAGAAGTTAAAATCGTGTATTATAATTTAATATTCCCTGAAAACCGTCATGTAGTGGAAAAGTTATTGATGTTTCGAGATTCTGATAGCGTGACGGTATACCAGAAGCATTACAACGACAGAGCCTGTCAATAGAGAGCAGAAATTGACTTAATAAAGAGATATTTGCTATTTAAATGTACGGGTGCGATCATACCAGCACTAAAGAACCGGATCCCATCAAAACTCCGCAGTTAAGCGTGCTTGGGCGAGAGTAGTACTAGGATGGGTGACCTCCTGGGAAGGCCTCGTGTTGCAACCCTTTTATTTTATTTTTTTTATCGCTGCAGTTATTTGCAGAATTTAAAATCGTGTATTATAAATTATTATCCTCTGAAAACCGTCATGTAGCGGAAAAGTTATCGATGTTTCGAGATTCTGATAGCGTGACGGTATACCGGAAGCATTAAAACAACTTTGCCGGTCAATAGAGAGAAGAAATTGACTCAATAAAGAGATATTTGGAATTTAAATGTACGGATGCGATCATACCAGCACTAATGCACCGGATCCCATCAGAACTCCGCAGTTAAGTGTGCTTGGGCGAGAGAAGTACTAGGATGGGTGACCTCCTGGGAAGGCCTCTGTTGCTCCCCTTTTACTTTTTTTTTATCGCTGCGGTTATTTACAGAAGTTAAAATCGTGTATTATAATTCAGTAACCTTTGAAAACCGTCATGTAGCGGAAAAGTTATCGATGTTTCGAGATTCTGATAGCGTGACGGTATACCGGAAGCATTACAACGACTGTGGCGGTCAATAGAGAGCAGAAATTGACTCAATAAAGAGATATTTGCAATTTAAATGTACGGGTACGATCATACCAGCACTAATGCACCAGATCCCATCAGAACTCCGCGGTTAAGCGTGCTTGGGCGAGAGTAGCACTAGGATGGGTTACCTTCTGGGAAGGCCTCATGTTGCACCCCTTTTACTTTTTTTTTATCGCTGCAGTTATTTGCAGAAGTTAAAATCGTGTATTATAATTTAATATTCCCTGAAAATCGTCATGTAGTGGAAAAGTTATTGATGTTTCGAGATTCTGATAGCGTGACGGTATACCAGAAGCATTACAACGACAGAGCCTGTCAATAGAGAGCAGAAATTGACTCAATAAAGAGATATTTGCTATTTAAATGTACGGGTGCGATCATACCAGCACTAATGCACCGGATACCTTCAAAACTCCGCAGTTAAACGTGCTTGGGCGAGAGTAGTACTAGGATGGGTGACTTCCTGGGAAGGCCTCGTGTTGCACCCCTTTTAATTTTTTTTATTGCTGCAGTTATTTGCAGAAGTTAAAATCGTGTATTATAATTTAATATCCTCCAAAAACCGTCAAGTAGCGGAAAAGTTATCGATGTTTCGAGATTCTGATAGCATGACAGTATACCGGAAGCTTTACAACGACTGTGCCGGTCAATAGAGAGCAGAAATTGACTCAATAAAGAGATATTTGCTATTTAAATGTACGGGTGCGATCATACCAGCACTAATGCACCGGATCCCATCAGAACTCCGCAGTGAAGCGTGCTTCGGCGAGAGTAGTACTAAGAAGGGTGACCTCCTGGGAAGGCCTCGTGTTGCACCCGTTTTACTTTTTTTTTTATCGCTGCAGTTATTTGCAGAAGTTAAAATCGTGTATTATAATTTAATATTCTCTAAAAACCGTCATGTAGCGGAAAAGTTATCAATGTTTCGAGATTCTGATAGCGTGACGGTATATCAGAAGCATTACAACGACTGTGCCTGTCAATAGAGAGCAGAAATTGACTCAATAAAGAGATATTTGGTATTTAAATGTACGGGTGCGATCATACCAACACTAATGCACCGGCTCCCATCAAAACTCCGCAGTTAAGCGTGCTTGGGCGAGAGTAGTACTAGGATGGGTGACCTCCTGGGAAGGCCTCGTGTTGCAACCCTTTTACTTTTTTTTTTATCGCCGCAGTTATTTGCAGAAGTTAAAATCGTGTATTATAATTTATTATCCTCTGAAAACCGTCATGTAGAGGAAAAGTTATCGATGTTTCGAGATTCTGATAGCGTGACGGTATACCGGAAGCATTACAACGACTGTGGCGGTCAATAGAGAGCAGAAATTGACTCAATAAAGAGATATTTGCAATTTAAATGTACGGGTACGATCATACCAGCACTAATGCACCAGATCCCATCAGAACTCCGCGGTTAAGCGTGCTTGGGCGAGAGTAGCACTAGGATGGGTTACCTTCTGGGAAGGCCTCATGTTGCACCCCTTTTACTTTTTTTTTATCGCTGCAGTTATTTGCAGAAGTTAAAATCGTGTATTATAATTTAATATTCCCTGAAAACCGTCATGTAGTGGAAAAGTTATTGATGTTTCGAGATTCTGATAGCGTGACGGTATACCAGAAGCATTACAACGACAGAGCCTGTCAATAGAGAGCAGAAATTGACTTAATAAAGAGATATTTGCTATTTAAATGTACGGGTGCGATCATACCAGCACTAAAGAACCGGATCCCATCAAAACTCCGCAGTTAAGCGTGCTTGGGCGAGAGTAGTACTAGGATGGGTGACCTCCTGGGAAGGCCTCGTGTTGCAACCCTTTTATTTTATTTTTTTTATCGCTGCAGTTATTTGCAGAATTTAAAATCGTGTATTATAAATTATTATCCTCTGAAAACCGTCATGTAGCGGAAAAGTTATCGATGTTTCGAGATTCTGATAGCGTGACGGTATACCGGAAGCATTAAAACAACTTTGCCGGTCAATAGAGAGAAGAAATTGACTCAATAAAGAGATATTTGGAATTTAAATGTACGGATGCGATCATACCAGCACTAATGCACCGGATCCCATCAGAACTCCGCAGTTAAGTGTGCTTGGGCGAGAGAAGTACTAGGATGGGTGACCTCCTGGGAAGGCCTCTGTTGCTCCCCTTTTACTTTTTTTTTATCGCTGCGGTTATTTACAGAAGTTAAAATCGTGTATTATAATTCAGTAACCTTTGAAAACCGTCATGTAGCGGAAAAGTTATCGATGTTTCGAGATTCTGATAGCGTGACGGTATACCGGAAGCATTACAACGACTGTGGCGGTCAATAGAGAGCAGAAATTGACTCAATAAAGAGATATTTGCAATTTAAATGTACGGGTACGATCATACCAGCACTAATGCACCAGATCCCATCAGAACTCCGCGGTTAAGCGTGCTTGGGCGAGAGTAGCACTAGGATGGGTTACCTTCTGGGAAGGCCTCATGTTGCACCCCTTTTACTTTTTTTTTATCGCTGCAGTTATTTGCAGAAGTTAAAATCGTGTATTATAATTTAATATTCCCTGAAAATCGTCATGTAGTGGAAAAGTTATTGATGTTTCGAGATTCTGATAGCGTGACGGTATACCAGAAGCATTACAACGACAGAGCCTGTCAATAGAGAGCAGAAATTGACTCAATAAAGAGATATTTGCTATTTAAATGTACGGGTGCGATCATACCAGCACTAATGCACCGGATACCTTCAAAACTCCGCAGTTAAACGTGCTTGGGCGAGAGTAGTACTAGGATGGGTGACTTCCTGGGAAGGCCTCGTGTTGCACCCCTTTTAATTTTTTTTATTGCTGCAGTTATTTGCAGAAGTTAAAATCGTGTATTATAATTTAATATCCTCCAAAAACCGTCAAGTAGCGGAAAAGTTATCGATGTTTCGAGATTCTGATAGCATGACAGTATACCGGAAGCTTTACAACGACTGTGCCGGTCAATAGAGAGCAGAAATTGACTCAATAAAGAGATATTTGCTATTTAAATGTACGGGTGCGATCATACCAGCACTAATGCACCGGATCCCATCAGAACTCCGCAGTGAAGCGTGCTTCGGCGAGAGTAGTACTAAGAAGGGTGACCTCCTGGGAAGGCCTCGTGTTGCACCCGTTTTACTTTTTTTTTATCGCTGCAGTTATTTGCAGAAGTTAAAATCGTGTATTATAATTTAATATTCTCTAAAAACCTTCATGTAGCGGAAAAGTTATCAATGTTTCGAGATTCTGATAGCGTGACGGTATATCAGAAGCATTACAACGACTGTGCCTGTCAATAGAGAGCAGAAATTGACTCAATAAAGAGATATTTGGTATTTAAATGTACGGGTGCGATCATACCAGCATTAATGCACCGGCTCCCATCAAAACTCCGCAGTTAAGCGTGCTTGGGCGAGAGTAGTACTAGGATGGGTGACCTCCTGGGAAGGCCTCGTGTTGCAACCCTTTTACTTTTTTTTTATCGCTGCAGTTATTTGCAGAAGTTAAAATCGTGTATTATAATTTATTATCCTCTGAAAACCGTCATGTAGAGGAAAAGTTATCGATGTTTCGAGATTCTGATAGCGTGACGGTATACCGGAAGCATTACAACGACTGTGGCGGTCAATAGAGAGTAGAAATTGACTCAATAAAGAGATATTTGCAATTTAAATGTACGGGTGCGATCATACCAGCACTAATGCACCAGATCCCATCAGAACTTCGCGGTTAAGCGTGCTTGGGCGAGAGTAGCACTAGGATGGGTTACCTTCTGGGAAGGCCTCATGTTGCACCCCTTTTACTTTTTTTTTTATCGCTGCAGTTATTTGCAGAAGTTAAAATCGTGTATTATAATTTAATATTCCCTGAAAATCGTCATGTAGTGGAAAAGTTATTGATGTTTCGAGATTCTGATAGCGTGACGGTATACCAGAAGCATTACAACGACAGAGCCTGTCAATAGAGAGCAGAAATTGACTCAATAAAGAGATATTTGCTATTTAAATGTATGGGTGCGATCATACCAGCACTAATGCACCGGATCCCATCAAAACTCCGCAGTTAAACGTGCTTGGGCGAGAGTAGTACTAGGATGGGTGACTTCCTGGGAAGGCCTCGTGTTGCACCCCTTTTAATTTTTTTTATTGCTGCAGTTATTTGCAGAAGTTAAAATCGTGTATTATAATTTAATATCCTCCAAAAACCGTCAAGTAGCGGAAAAGTTATCGATGTTTCGAGATTCTGATAGCATGACAGTATACCGGAAGCTTTACAACGACTGTGCCGGTCAATAGAGAGCTGAAATGGACTCAATAAAGAGATATTTGCTATTTAAATGTACGGGTGCGATCATACCAGCAGTAATGCACCGGATCCCATCAGAACTCCGCGGTGAAGCGTGCTTCGGCGAGAGTAGTACTAAGAAGGGTGACCTCCTGGGAAGGCCTCGTGTTGCACCCGTTTTACTTTTTTTTTTTATCGCTGCAGTTAGTTGCAGAAGTTAAAATCGTGTATTATAATTTAATATTCTCTAAAAACCGTCATGTAGCGGAAAAGTTATCAATGTTTCGAGATTCTGATAGCGTGACGGTATACCAGAAGCATTACAACGACTGTGCCTGTCAATAGAGAGCAGAAATTGACTCAATAAAGAGATATTTGGTATTTAAATGTACGGGTGAGATCATACCAGCACTAATGCACCAGATCCCATCAAAACTCCGCAGTTAAGCGTACTTGGGCGAGAGTAGTACTAGGATGGGTGACCTCCTGGGAAGGCCTCGTGTGGCAACCCTTTTACTTTTTTTTATCGCTGCAGTTATTTGCAGAAGTTAAAATCGTGTATTATAATTTATTATCCTCTGAAAACCGTCATGTAGAGGAAAAGTTATCGATGTTTCGAGATTCTGATAGCGTGACGGTATACCGGAAGCATTACAACGACTGTGCCGGTCAATAGAGAGCAGAAATTGACTCAATAAAGAGATATTTGCAATTTAAATGTACGGGTGCGATCATACCAGCACTAATGCACCAGATCCCATCAGAACTCCGCGGTTAAGCGTGCTTGGGCGAGAGTAGCACTAGGATGGGTTACCTCCTGGGAAGGCCTCATGTTGCACCCCTTTTACTTTTTTTTTATCGCTGCAGTTATTTGCAGAAGTTAAAATCGTGTATTATAATTTAATATTCCCTGAAAACCGTCATGTAGTGGAAAAGTTATTGATGTTTCGAGATTCTGATAGCGTGACGGTATACCAGAAGCATTACAACGACAGAGCCTGTCAATAGAGAGCAGAAATTGACTTAATAAAGAGATATTTGCTATTTAAATGTACGGGTACGATCATACCAGCACTAAAGAACCGGATCCAATCAAAACTCCGCAGTTAAGCGTGCTTGGGCGAGAGTAGTACTAGGATGGGTGACCTCCTGGGAAGGCCTCGTGTTGCAACCCTTTTATTTTATTTTTTTTATCGCTGCAGTTATTTGCAGAATTTAAAATCGTGTATTATAAATTATTATCCTCTGAAAACCGTCATGTAGCGGAAAAGTTATCGATGTTTCGAGATTCTGATAGCGTGACGGTATACCGGAAGCATTACAACAACTTTGCCGGTCAATAGAGAGAAGAAATTGACTCAATAAAGAGATATTTGGAATTTAAATGTACGGGTGCGATCATACCAGCACTAATGCACCGGATCCCATCAGAACTCCGCAGTTAAGTGTGCTTGGGCGAGAGTAGTACTAAGAAGGGTGACCTCCTGGGAAGGCCTCGTGTTGCAACCCTTTTACTTTTTTTTTATCGCTGCAGTTATTTGCAGAAGTTAAAATCGTGTATTATAATTTATTATCCTCTGAAAACCGTCATGTAGAGGAAAAGTTATCGATGTTTCGAGATTCTGATAGCGTGACGGTATACCGGAAGCATTACAACGACTGTGGCGGTCAATAGAGAGTAGAAATTGACTCAATAAAGAGATATTTGCAATTTAAATGTACGGGTGCGATCATACCAGCACTAATGCACCAGATCCCATCAGAACTTCGCGGTTAAGCGTGCTTGGGCGAGAGTAGCACTAGGATGGGTTACCTTCTGGGAAGGCCTCATGTTGCACCCCTTTTACTTTTTTTTTTATCGCTGCAGTTATTTGCAGAAGTTAAAATCGTGTATTATAATTTAATATTCCCTGAAAATCGTCATGTAGTGGAAAAGTTATTGATGTTTCGAGATTCTGATAGCGTGACGGTATACCAGAAGCATTACAACGACAGAGCCTGTCAATAGAGAGCAGAAATTGACTCAATAAAGAGATATTTGCTATTTAAATGTATGGGTGCGATCATACCAGCACTAATGCACCGGATCCCATCAAAACTCCGCAGTTAAACGTGCTTGGGCGAGAGTAGTACTAGGATGGGTGACTTCCTGGGAAGGCCTCGTGTTGCACCCCTTTTAATTTTTTTTATTGCTGCAGTTATTTGCAGAAGTTAAAATCGTGTATTATAATTTAATATCCTCCAAAAACCGTCAAGTAGCGGAAAAGTTATCGATGTTTCGAGATTCTGATAGCATGACAGTATACCGGAAGCTTTACAACGACTGTGCCGGTCAATAGAGAGCTGAAATGGACTCAATAAAGAGATATTTGCTATTTAAATGTACGGGTGCGATCATACCAGCAGTAATGCACCGGATCCCATCAGAACTCCGCGGTGAAGCGTGCTTCGGCGAGAGTAGTACTAAGAAGGGTGACCTCCTGGGAAGGCCTCGTGTTGCACCCGTTTTACTTTTTTTTTTTATCGCTGCAGTTAGTTGCAGAAGTTAAAATCGTGTATTATAATTTAATATTCTCTAAAAACCGTCATGTAGCGGAAAAGTTATCAATGTTTCGAGATTCTGATAGCGTGACGGTATACCAGAAGCATTACAACGACTGTGCCTGTCAATAGAGAGCAGAAATTGACTCAATAAAGAGATATTTGGTATTTAAATGTACGGGTGAGATCATACCAGCACTAATGCACCAGATCCCATCAAAACTCCGCAGTTAAGCGTACTTGGGCGAGAGTAGTACTAGGATGGGTGACCTCCTGGGAAGGCCTCGTGTTGCAACCCTTTTACTTTTTTTTATCGCTGCAGTTATTTGCAGAAGTTAAAATCGTGTATTATAATTTATTATCCTCTGAAAACCGTCATGTAGAGGAAAAGTTATCGATGTTTCGAGATTCTGATAGCGTGACGGTATACCGGAAGCATTACAACGACTGTGCCGGTCAATAGAGAGCAGAAATTGACTCAATAAAGAGATATTTGCAATTTAAATGTACGGGTGCGATCATACCAGCACTAATGCACCAGATCCCATCAGAACTCCGCGGTTAAGCGTGCTTGGGCGAGAGTAGCACTAGGATGGGTTACCTCCTGGGAAGGCCTCATGTTGCACCCCTTTTACTTTTTTTTTATCGCTGCAGTTATTTGCAGAAGTTAAAATCGTGTATTATAATTTAATATTCCCTGAAAACCGTCATGTAGTGGAAAAGTTATTGATGTTTCGAGATTCTGATAGCGTGACGGTATACCAGAAGCATTACAACGACAGAGCCTGTCAATAGAGAGCAGAAATTGACTTAATAAAGAGATATTTGCTATTTAAATGTACGGGTACGATCATACCAGCACTAAAGAACCGGATCCAATCAAAACTCCGCAGTTAAGCGTGCTTGGGCGAGAGTAGTACTAGGATGGGTGAGCTCCTGGGAAGGCCTCGTGTTGCAACCCTTTTATTTTATTTTTTTTATCGCTGCAGTTATTTGCAGAATTTAAAATCGTGTATTATAAATTATTATCCTCTGAAAACCGTCATGTAGCGGAAAAGTTATCGATGTTTCGAGATTCTGATAGCGTGACGGTATACCGGAAGCATTACAACAACTTTGCCGGTCAATAGAGAGAAGAAATTGACTCAATAAAGAGATATTTGGAATTTAAATGTACGGGTGCGATCATACCAGCACTAATGCACCGGATCCCATCAGAACTCCGCAGTTAAGTGTGCTTGGGCGAGAGTAGTACTAAGAAGGGTGACCTCCTGGGAAGGCCTCGTGTTGCACCCGTTTTACTTTTTTTTTATCGCTGCAGTTATTTGCAGAAGTTAAAATCGTGTATTATAATTTAATATTCCCTGAAAACCGTCATGTAGTGGAAAAGTTATTGATGTTTCGAGATTCTGATAGCGTCACGGTATACCAGAAGCATTACAACGACAGAGCCTGTCAATAGAGAGCAGAAATTGACTTAATAAAGAGATATTTGCTATTTAAATGTACGGGTACGATCATACCAGCACTAAAGAACCGGATCCAATCAAAACTCCGCAGTTAAGCGTGCTTGGGCGAGAGTAGTACTAGGATGGGTGACCTCCTGGGAAGGCCTCGTGTTGCAACCCTTTTATTTTATTTTTTTTATCGCTGCAGTTATTTGCAGAATTTAAAATCGTGTATTATAAATTATTATCCTCTGAAAACCGTCATGTAGCGGAAAAGTTATCGATGTTTCGAGATTCTGATAGCGTGACGGTATACCGGAAGCATTACAACAACTTTGCCGGTCAATAGAGAGAAGAAATTGACTCAATAAAGAGATATTTGGAATTTAAATGTACGGGTGCGATCATACCAGCACTAATGCACCGGATCCCATCAGAACTCCGCAGTTAAGTGTGCTTGGGCGAGAGTAGTACTAAGAAGGGTGACCTCCTGGGAAGGCCTCGTGTTGCACCCGTTTTACTTTTTTTTTTATCGCTGCAGTTATTTGCAGAAGTTAAAATCGTGTATTATAATTTAATATTCTCTAAAAACCGTCATGTAGCGGAAAAGTTATCAATGTTTCGAGATTCTGATAGCGTAACGGTATACCAGAAGCATTACAACGACTGTGCCTGTCAATAGAGAGCAGAAATTGACTCAATAAAGAGATATTTGGTATTTAAATGTACGGGTGAGATCATACCAGCACTAATGCACCAGATCCCATCAAAACTCCGCAGTTAAGCGTACTTGGGCGAGAGTAGTACTAGGATGGGTGACCTCCTGGGAAGGCCTCGTGTTGCAACCCTTTTACTTTTTTTTATCGCTGCAGTTATTTGCAGAAGTTAAAATCGTGTATTATAATTTATTATCCTCTTAAAACCGTCATGTAGAGGAAAAGTTATCGATGTTTCGAGATTCTGATAGCGTGACGGTATACCGGAAGCATTACAACGACTGTGCCGGTCAATAGAGAGCAGAAATTGACTCAATAAAGAGATATTTGCAATTTAAATGTACGGGTGCGATCATACCAGCACTAATGCACCAGATCCCATCAGAACTCCGCGGTTAAGCGTGCTTGGGCGAGAGTAGCACTAGGATGGGTTACCTCCTGGGAAGGCCTCATGTTGCACCCCTTTTACTTTTTTTTTATCGCTGCAGTTATTTGCAGAAGTTAAAATCATGTATTATAATTTAATATTCCCTGAAAACCGTCATGTAGTGGAAAAGTTATTGATGTTTCGAGATTCTGATAGCGTGACGGTATACCAGAAGCATTACAACGACAGAGCCTGTCAATAGAGAGCAGAAATTGACTTAATAAAGAGATATTTGCTATTTAAATGTACGGGTGCGATCATACCAGCACTAAAGAACCGGATCCAATCAAAACTCCGCAGTTAAGCGTGCTTGGGCGAGAGTAGTACTAGGATGGGTGACCTCCTGGGAAGGCCTCGTGTTGCAACCCTTTTATTTTATTTTTTTTATCGCTGCAGTTATTTGCAGAATTTAAAATCGTGTATTATAAATTATTATCCTCTGAAAACCGTCATGTAGCGGAAAAGTTATCGATGTTTCGAGATTCTGATAGCGTGACGGTATACCGGAAGCATTACAACAACTTTGCCGGTCAATAGAGAGAAGAAATTGACTCAATAAAGAGATATTTGGAATTTAAATGTACGGGTGCGATCATACCAGCACTAATGCACCGGATCCCATCAGAACTCCGCAGTTAAGTGTGCTTGGGCGAGAGTAGTACTAAGAAGGGTGACCTCCTGGGAAGGCCTCGTGTTGCACCCGTTTTACTTTTTTTTTTATCGCTGCAGTTATTTGCAGAAGTTAAAATCGTGTATTATAATTTAATATTCTTTAAAAACCATCATGTAGCGGAAAAGTTATCAATGTTTCGAGATTCTGATAGCGTGACGGTATACCAGAAGCATTACAACGACTGTGCCTGTCAATAGAGAGCAGAAATTGACTCAATAAAGAGATATTTGGTATTTAAATGTACGGGTGAGATCATACCAGCACTAATGCACCAGATCCCATCAAAACTCCGCAGTTAAGCGTACTTGGGCGAGAGTAGTACTAGGATGGGTGACCTCCTGGGAAGGCCTCGTGTTGCAACCCTTTTACTTTTTTTTATCGCTGCAGTTATTTGCAGAAGTTAAAATCGTGTATTATAATTTATTATCCTCTGAAAACCGTCATGTAGAGGAAAAGTTATCGATGTTTCGAGATTCTGATAGCGTGACGGTATACCGGAAGCATTACAACGACTGTGCCGGTCAATAGAGAGCAGAAATTGACTCAATAAAGAGATATTTGCAATTTAAATGTACGGGTGCGATCATACCAGCACTAATGCACCAGATCCCATCAGAACTCCGCGGTTAAGCGTGCTTGGGCGAGAGTAGCACTAGGATGGGTTACCTCCTGGGAAGGCCTCATGTTGCACCCCTTTTACTTTTTTTTTTATCGCTGCAGTTATTTGCAGAAGTTAAAATCGTGTATTATAATTTAATATTCCCTGAAAACCGTCATGTAGTGGAAAAGTTATTGATGTTTCGAGATTCTGATAGCGTGACGGTATACCAGAAGCATTACAACGACAGAGCCTGTCAATAGAGAGCAGAAATTGACTTAATAAAGAGATATTTGCTATTTAAATGTACGGGTGCGATCATACCAGCACTAAAGAACCGGATCCCATCAAAACTCCGCAGTTAAGCGTGCTTGGGCGAGAGTAGTACTAGGATGGGTGACCTCCTGGGAAGGCCTCGTGTTGCAACCCTTTTATTTTATTTTTTTTATCGCTGCAGTTATTTGCAGAATTTAAAATCGTGTATTATAAATTATTATCCTCTAAAAACCGTCATGTAGCGGAAAAGTTATCGATGTTTCGAGATTCTGATAGCGTGACGGTATACCGGAAGCATTACAACAACTTTGCCGGTCAATAGAGAGAAGAAATTGACTCAATAAAGAGATATTTGGAATTTAAATGTACGGGTGCGATCATACCAGCACTAATGCACCGGATCCCATCAGAACTCCGCAGTTAAGTGTGCTTGGGCGAGAGAAGTACTAGGATGAGTGACCTCCTGGGAAGGCCTCTGTTGCTCCCCTTTTACTTTTTTTTTTATCGCTGCGGTTATTTACAGAAGTTAAAATCCTGTATTATAATTCAGTAACCTTTGAAAACCGTCATGTAGCGGAAAAGTTATCGATGTTTCGAGATTCTGATAGTGTGACGGTATACCGGAAGCATTAAAACGACTGTGTCGGTCAATAGAGAGCAGAAATTGACTCAATAAACAGATATTTGCAATTTAAATTTACGGGTGCGATCATACCAGCAGTAATGCACCGGATCCCATCAAAACTCCGCAGTTAAACGTGCTTGGGCGAGAGTAGTACTAGGATGGGTGACTTCCTGGGAAGGCCTCATGTTGCACCCCTTTTAATTTTTTTTATTGCTGCAGTTATTTGCAGAAGTTAAAATCGTGTATTATAATTTAATATCCTCCAAAAACCGTCAAGTAGCGGAAAAGTTATCGATGTTTCGAGATTCTGATAGCATGACAGTATACCGGAAGCTTTACAACGACTGTGCCTGTCAATAGAGAGCAGAAATTGACTCAATAAAGAGATATTTGCTATTTAAATGTACGGGTGCGATCATACCAGCACTAATGCACCGGATCCCATCAGAACTCCGCAGTGAAGCGTGCTTCGGCGAGAGTAGTACTAAGAAGGGTGACCTCCTGGGAAGGCCTCGTGTTGCACCCGTTTTACTTTTTTTTTTATCGCTGCAGTTATTTGCAAAAGTTAAAATCGTGTATTATAATTTAATATTCTCTAAAAACCGTCATGTAGCGGAAAAGTTATCAATGTTTCGAGATTCTGATTGCGTGACGGTAAACCAAAAGTATTACAACGACTGTGCCTGTCAATAGAGAGCAGAAATTGACTCAATAAAGAGATATTTGGTATTTAAATGTACGGGTGCGATCATACCAGCACTAATGCACCGGCTCCCATCAAAACTCCGCAGTTAAGCGTGCTTGGGCGAGAGTAGTACTAGGATGGGTGACCTCCTGGGAAGGCCTCGTGTTGCAACCCTTTTACTTTTTTTTTATCGCTGCAGTTATTTGCAGAAGTTAAAATCGTGTATTATAATTTATTATCCTCTGAAAACCGTCATGTAGCGGAAAAGTTATCGATGTTTTGAGATTCTGATAGCGTGACGGTATACCGGAAGCATTACAACAACTTTACCGGTAAATAGAGAGAAGATTTTGACTCAATAAAGAGATATTTGGAATTTAAATGTACGGGTGCGATCATACCAGCACTAATGCACCGGATCCCATCAGAACTCCGCAGTTAAGTGTGCTTGGGCGAGAGAAGTACTAGGATGGGTGACCTCGTGGGAAGGCCTCTGTTGCACCCCTTTTACTTTTTTTTTTTTTTTTATCGCTGCAGTTATTTACAGAAGTTAAAATCATGTATTATAATTTAGTAACCTTTGAAAACCGTCATGTAGCGGAAAAGTTATCGATGTTTCGAGATTCTGATAGTGTGACGGTATACCGGAAGCATTAAAACGACTGTGCCGGTCAATAGAGAGCAGAAATTGACTCAATAAACAGATATTTGCAATTTAAATGTACGGGTGCGATCATACCAGCACTAATGCACCGGATCCCATCAAAACTCCGCAGTTAAACGTGCTTGGGCGAGAGTAGTACTAGGATGGGTGACCTCCTGGGAAGGCCTCGTGTTGCACCCCTTTTAATTTTTTTTATTGCTGCAGTTATTTGCAGAAGTTAAAATCGTGTATTATAATTTAATATCCTCCAAAAACCGTCAAGTACCGGAAAAGTTATCGATGTTTCGAGATTCTGATAGCATGACAGTATATCGGAAGCTTTACAACGACTGTGCCGGTCAATAGAGAGCTGAAATTGACTCAATAAAGAGATATTTGCTATTTAAATGTACGGGTGCGATCATACCAGCACTAATGCACCGGATCCCATCAGAACTCCGCGGTGAAGCGTGCTTCGGCGAGAGTAGTACTAAGAAGGGTGACCTCCTGGGAAGGCCTCGTGTTGCACCCGTTTTACTTTTTTTTTTATCGCTGCAGTTATTTGCAGAAGTTAAAATCGTGTATTATAATTTAATATTCTCTAAAAACCGTCATGTAGCGGAAAAGTTATCAATGTTTCGAGATTCTGATAGCGTGACGGTATACCAGAAGCATTACAACGACTGTGCCTGTCAATAGAGAGCAGAAATTGACTCAATAAAGAGATATTTGGTATTTAAATGTACGGGTGAGATCATACCAGCACTAATGCACCAGATCCCATCAAAACTCCGCAGTTAAGCGTACTTGGGCGAGAGTAGTACTAGGATGGGTGACCTCCTGGGAAGGCCTCGTGTTGCAACCCTTTTACTTTTTTTTATCGCTGCAGTTATTTGCAGAAGTTAAAATCGTGTATTATAATTTATTATCCTCTGAAAACCGTCATGTAGAGGAAAAGTTATCGATGTTTCGAGATTCTGATAGCGTGACGGTATACCGGAAGCATTACAACGACTGTGCCGGTCAATAGAGAGCAGAAATTGACTCAATAAAGAGATATTTGCAATTTAAATGTACGGGTGCGATCATACCAGCACTAATGCACCAGATCCCATCAGAACTTCGCGGTTAAGCGTGCTTGGGCGAGAGTAGCACTAGGATGGGTTACCTTCTGGGAAGGCCTCATGTTGCACCCCTTTTACTTTTTTTTTATCGCTGCAGTTATTTGCAGAAGTTAAAATCGTGTATTATTATTTAATATTCCCTGAAAATCGTCATGTAGTGGAAAAGTTATTGATGTTTCGAGATTCTGATAGCGTGACGGTATACCAGAAGCATTACAACGACAGAGCCTGTCAATAGAGAGCAGAAATTGACTCAATAAAGAGATATTTGCTATTTAAATGTACGGGTGCGATCATACCAGCACTAAAGAACCGGATCCCATCAAAACTCCGCAGTTAAGCGTGCTTGGGCGAGAGTAGTACTAGGATGGGTGACCTCCTGGGAAGGCGTCGTGTTGCAACCCTTTTATTTTATTTTTTTTATCGCTGCAGTTATTTGCAGAATTTAAAATCGTGTATTATAAATTATTATCCTCTGAAAACCGTCATGTAGCGGAAAAGTTATCGATGTTTCGAGATTCTGATAGCGTGACGGTATACCGGAAGCATTACAACAACTTTGCCGGTCAATAGAGAGAAGAAATTGACTCAATAAAGAGATATTTGGAATTTAAATGTACGGGTGCGATCATACCAGCACTAATGCACCGGATCCCATCAGAACTCCGCAGTTAAGTGTGCTTGGGCGAGAGAAGTACTAGGATGGGTGACCTCCTGGGAAGGCCTCTGTTGCTCCCCTTTTACTTTTTTTTTATCGCTGCGGTTATTTACAGAAGTTAAAATCGTGTATTATAATTCAGTAACCTTTGAAAACCGTCATGTAGCGGAAAAGTTATCGATGTTTCGAGATTCTGATAGTGTGACGGTATACCGGAAGCATTAAAACGACTGTGTCGGTCAATAGAGAGCAGAAATTGACTCAATAAACAGATATTTGCAATTTAAATTTACGGGTGCGATCATACCAGCAGTAATGCACCGGATCCCATCAAAACTCCGCAGTTAAACGTGCTTGGGCGAGAGTAGTACTAGGATGGGTGACTTCCTGGGAAGGCCTCATGTTGCACCCCTTTTAATTTTTTTTATTGCTGCAGTTATTTGCAGAAGTTAAAATCGTGTATTATAATTTAATATCCTCCAAAAACCATCAAGTAGCGGAAAAGTTATCGATATTTCGAGATTCTGATAGCATGACAGTATACCGGAAGCTTTACAACGACTATGCCTGTCAATAGAGAGCAGAAATTGACTCAATAAAGAGATATTTGCTATTTAAATGTACGGGTGCGATCATACCAGCACTAATGCACCGGATCCCATCAGAACTCTGCAGTGAAGCGTGCTTCGGCGAGAGTAGTACTAAGAAGGGTGACCTCCTGGGAAGGCCTCGTGTTGCACCCGTTTTACTTTTTTTTTATCGCTGTAGTTATTTGCAAAAGTTAAAATCGTGTATTATAATTTAATATTCTCTAAAAACCGTCATGTAGCGGAAAAGTTATCAATGTTTCGAGATTCTGATTGCGTGACGGTATACCAGAAGTATTACAACGACTGTGCCTGTCAATAGAGAGCAGAAATTGACTCAATAAAGAGATATTTGGTATTTAAATGTACGGGTGCGATCATACCAGCACTAATGCACCGGCTCCCATCAGAACTCCGCAGTGAAGCGTGCTTCGGCGAGAGTAGTACTAAGAAGGGTGACCTCCTGGGAAGGCCTCGTGTTGCACCCGTTTTACTTTTTTTTTTATCGCTGCAGTTATTTGCAAAAGTTAAAATCGTGTATTATAATTTAATATTCTCTAAAAACCGTCATGTAGCGGAAAAGTTATCAATGTTTCGAGATTCTGATTGCGTGACGGTAAACCAAAAGTATTACAACGACTGTGCCTGTCAATAGAGAGCAGAAATTGACTCAATAAAGAGATATTTGGTATTTAAATGTACGGGTGCGATCATACCAGCACTAATGCACCGGCTCCCATCAAAACTCCGCAGTTAAGCGTGCTTGGGCGAGAGTAGTACTAGGATGGGTGACCTCCTGGGAAGGCCTCGTGTTGCAACCCTTTTACTTTTTTTTTATCGCTGCAGTTATTTGCAGAAGTTAAAATCGTGTATTATAATTTATTATCCTCTGAAAACCGTCATGTAGCGGAAAAGTTATCGATGTTTTGAGATTCTGAAAGCGTGACGGTATACCGGAAGCATTACAACAACTTTACCGGTAAATAGAGAGAAGATTTTGACTCAATAAAGAGATATTTGGAATTTAAATGTACGGGTGCGATCATACCAGCACTAATGCACCGGATCCCATCAGAACTCCGCAGTTAAGTGTGCTTGGGCGAGAGAAGTACTAGGATGGGTGACCTCCTGGGAAGGCCTCTGTTGCACCCCTTTTACTTTTTTTTTTTTTTTATCGCTGCAGTTATTTACAGAAGTTAAAATCATGTATTATAATTTAGTAACCTTTGAAAACCGTCATGTAGCGGAAAAGTTATCGATGTTTCGAGATTCTGATAGTGTGACGGTATACCGGAAGCATTAAAACGACTGTGCCGGTCAATAGAGAGCAGAAATTGACTCAATAAACAGATATTTGCAATTTAAATGTACGGGTGCGATCATACCAGCACTAATGCACCGGATCCCATCAAAACTCCGCAGTTAAACGTGCTTGGGCGAGAGTAGTACTAGGATGGGTGACCTCCTGGGAAGGCCTCGTGTTGCACCCCTTTTAATTTTTTTTATTGCTGCAGTTATTTGCAGAAGTTAAAATCGTGTATTATAATTTAATATCCTCCAAAAACCGTCAAGTACCGGAAAAGTTATCGATGTTTCGAGATTCTGATAGCATGACAGTATATCGGAAGCTTTACAACGACTGTGCCGGTCAATAGAGAGCTGAAATTGACTCAATAAAGAGATATTTGCTATTTAAATGTACGGGTGCGATCATACCAGCACTAATGCACCGGATCCCATCAGAACTCCGCGGTGAAGCGTGCTTCGGCGAGAGTAGTACTAAGAAGGGTGACCTCCTGGGAAGGCCTCGTGTTGCACCCGTTTTACTTTTTTTTTTATCGCTGCAGTTATTTGCAGAAGTTAAAATCGTGTATTATAATTTAATATTCTCTAAAAACCGTCATGTAGCGGAAAAGTTATCAATGTTTCGAGATTCTGATAGCGTGACGGTATACCAGAAGCATTACAACGACTGTGCCTGTCAATAGAGAGCAGAAATTGACTCAATAAAGAGATATTTGGTATTTAAATGTACGGGTGAGATCATACCAGCACTAATGCACCAGATCCCATCAAAACTCCGCAGTTAAGCGTACTTGGGCGAGAGTAGTACTAGGATGGGTGACCTCCTGGGAAGGCCTCGTGTTGCAACCCTTTTACTTTTTTTTATCGCTGCAGTTATTTGCAGAAGTTAAAATCGTGTATTATAATTTATTATCCTCTGAAAACCGTCATGTAGAGGAAAAGTTATCGATGTTTCGAGATTCTGATAGCGTGACGGTATACCGGAAGCATTACAACGACTGTGCCGGTCAATAGAGAGCAGAAATTGACTCAATAAAGAGATATTTGCAATTTAAATGTACGGGTGCGATCATACCAGCACTAATGCACCAGATCCCATCAGAACTTCGCGGTTAAGCGTGCTTGGGCGAGAGTAGCACTAGGATGGGTTACCTTCTGGGAAGGCCTCATGTTGCACCCCTTTTACTTTTTTTTTATCGCTGCAGTTATTTGCAGAAGTTAAAATCGTGTATTATTATTTAATATTCCCTGAAAATCGTCATGTAGTGGAAAAGTTATTGATGTTTCGAGATTCTGATAGCGTGACGGTATACCAGAAGCATTACAACGACAGAGCCTGTCAATAGAGAGCAGAAATTGACTCAATAAAGAGATATTTGCTATTTAAATGTACGGGTGCGATCATACCAGCACTAAAGAACCGGATCCCATCAAAACTCCGCAGTTAAGCGTGCTTGGGCGAGAGTAGTACTAGGATGGGTGACCTCCTGGGAAGGCGTCGTGTTGCAACCCTTTTATTTTATTTTTTTTATCGCTGCAGTTATTTGCAGAATTTAAAATCGTGTATTATAAATTATTATCCTCTGAAAACCGTCATGTAGCGGAAAAGTTATCGATGTTTCGAGATTCTGATAGCGTGACGGTATACCGGAAGCATTACAACAACTTTGCCGGTCAATAGAGAGAAGAAATTGACTCAATAAAGAGATATTTGGAATTTAAATGTACGGGTGCGATCATACCAGCACTAATGCACCGGATCCCATCAGAACTCCGCAGTTAAGTGTGCTTGGGCGAGAGAAGTACTAGGATGGGTGACCTCCTGGGAAGGCCTCTGTTGCTCCCCTTTTACTTTTTTTTTATCGCTGCGGTTATTTACAGAAGTAAAATCGTGTATTATAATTCAGTAACCTTTGAAAACCGTCATGTAGCGGAAAAGTTATCGATGTTTCGAGATTCTGATAGTGTGACGGTATACCGGAAGCATTAAAACGACTGTGTCGGTCAATAGAGAGCAGAAATTGACTCAATAAACAGATATTTGCAATTTAAATTTACGGGTGCGATCATACCAGCAGTAATGCACCGGATCCCATCAAAACTCCGCAGTTAAACGTGCTTGGGCGAGAGTAGTACTAGGATGGGTTACCTCCTGGGAAGGCCTCATGTTGCACCCCTTTTACTTCTTTTTTATCGCTGCAGATGGTTACAAAATTTAAAAATTTGTGTATTATAATTTGATATCCTCTAAAAACCGTCATGTAGGAGAAAAGTTATTGATGTTACAATATTCTAATAGCGTAACGGTATACCGGTAGCATTAAAACGACTGTGCTAGTTAATAGTGAGCAAAATTTGTCTTAATAAAGAGATATTTGCAATATAAACGTACGGGTGCGATCATACCAGCACTAATGCACCGGATCCCATCAGAGCTCCGCAGTTAAGCATGCTTGGGCGAGAGTAGTACTCGGATGGGTGACCTTCTGGGAAGACCTCGTGTTGCACCCCTTTTACTTTTTTCTTATCGCTGTATATAATTACAAAAGTTAAAATCGTGTATAATAATTTTATGACCTCTAAAAACTGTCATGTTGCGGAAAAGTTATAGATGTTACAAGATTCTGATAGCGTAACGGTATACCGGAAGCATTAGAACGATTGTGCTGGTTAATAGAGAGCAGAAATTGACTCAATAATGAGATATTTGCAATATAAACGTACAGGAGTGATCATACAAGCACTAATGCACCGGATCCCATCAGAACCCCGCAGTTAACCGTGCTTGGGCGAGAGTAGTACTACGATGTGTGACCTCCTGGGAAGGCCTCGTGTTTCACCCCTTTTACTTTTTTTTTACCGTTGTAGATAATTACAGAAGTTAAATCGTGTATTATAATTTAATATTCCCTGAAAACCGTCATGTAGCGGAAAAGTTATTGATGTTTCGAGATTCTGATAGCGTGACGGTATACCGGAATCATTACAACGACTTTGCCGGTCAATAGAGAGAAGAAATTGACTTAACAAAGAGATATTTGGAATTTAAATGTACGGGTGTGATCATACCAGCACTAATGCACCAGATCCCATCAGAACTCCGCAGTTAAGTGTGCTTAGGCGAGAGAAGTACTTGGATGGGTGACCTCTTAGGAAGGCCTCGTGTTGCACCCCTTTTACTTCTTTTTTTTTATCGCTGCAGTTATTTACAGAAGTTAAAATCGTATATTATAATTTAGTAACCTTTGAAAACCGTCATGTAGCGGAAAATTTATCGATGTTTCGAGATTCTGATAGTGTGACGGTATACCGGAAGCATTAAAACGACTGTGCCGGTCAATAGAGAGCAGAAATTGACTCAATAAACAGATATTTGCAATTTAAATGTACGGGTGCTTTCATACCAGCACTAATGCACCGGATCCCATCAGAACTCCGCAGTCAAGCGTGCTTGGGCGAGAGTAGTACTAGGAAGGGTGACCTCCTGGGAAGGCCTCGTGTTGCACCCGTTTTACTTTTTTTTTTTATCGCTGCAGTTATTTGCAGAAGTTAAAATCGTGTATTATAATTTAATATTCTCTAAAAACCGTCATGTAGCGGAAAAGTTATCAATGTTTCGAGATTCTGATAGCGTGACGGTATACCAGAAGCATTACAACGACTGTGCCTGTCAATAGAGAGCAGAAATTGACTCAATAAAGAGATATTTGGTATTTAAATGTACGGGTGAGATCATACCAGCACTAATGCACCAGATCCCATCAAAACTCCGCAGTTAAGCGTACTTGGGCGAGAGTAGTACTAGGATGGGTGACCTCCTGGGAAGGCCTCGTGTTGCAACCCTTTTACTTTTTTTTATCGCTGCAGTTATTTGCAGAAGTTAAAATCGTGTATTATAATTTATTATCCTCTGAAAACCGTCATGTAGAGGAAAAGTTATCGATGTTTCGAGATTCTGATAGCGTGACGGTATACCGGAAGCATTACAACGACTGTGCCGGTCAATAGAGAGCAGAAATTGACTCAATAAAGAGATATTTGCAATTTAAATGTACGGGTGCGATCATACCAGCACTAATGCACCAGATCCCATCAGAACTCCGCGGTTAAGCGTGCTTGGGCGAGAGTAGCACTAGGATGGGTTACCTCCTGGGAAGGCCTCATGTTGCACCCCTTTTACTTTTTTTTTTATCGCTGCAGTTATTTGCAGAAGTTAAAATCGTGTATTATAATTTAATATTCCCTGAAAACCGTCATGTATTGGAAAAGTTATTGATGTTCGAGATTCTGATAGCGTGACGGTATACCAGAAGCATTACAACGACAGAGCCTGTCAATAGAGAGCAGAAATTGACTTAATAAAGAGATATTTGCTATTTAAATGTACGGGTGCGATCATACCAGCACTAAAGAACCGGATCCCATCAAAACTCCGCAGTTAAGCGTGCTTGGGCGAGAGTAGTACTAGGATGGGTGACCTCCTGGGAAGGCGTCGTGTTGCAACCCTTTTATTTTATTTTTTTTATCGCTGCAGTTATTTGCAGAATTTAAAATCGTGTATTATAAATTATTATCCTCTGAAAACCGTCATGTAGCGGAAAAGTTATCGATGTTTCGAGATTCTGATAGCGTGACGGTATACCGGAAGCATTACAACAACTTTGCCGGTCAATAGAGAGAAGAAATTGACTCAATAAAGAGATATTTGGAATTTAAATGTACGGGTGCGATCATACCAGCACTAATGCACCGGATCCCATCAGAACTCCGCAGTTAAGTGTGCTTGGGCGAGAGAAGTACTAGGATGGGTGACCTCCTGGGAAGGCCTCTGTTGCTCCCCTTATACTTTTTTTTTATCCCTGCGGTTATTTACAGAAGTTAAAATCGTGTATTATAATTCAGTAACCTTTGAAAACCGTCATGTAGCGGAAAAGTTATCGATGTTTCGAGATTCTGATAGTGTGACGGTATACCGGAAGCATTAAAACGACTGTGTCAGTCAATAGAGAGCAGAAATTGACTCAATAAACAGATATTTGCAATTTAAATTTACGGGTGCGATCATACCAGCAGTAATGCACCGGATCCCATCAAAACTCCGCAGTTAAACGTGCTTGGGCGAGAGTAGTACTAGGATGGGTGACTTCCTGGGAAGGCCTCATGTTGCACCCCTTTTAATTTTTTTTATTGCTGCAGTTATTTGCAGAAGTTAAAATCGTGTATTATAATTTAATATCCTCCAAAAACCGTCAAGTAGCGGAAAAGTTATCGATATTTCGAGATTCTGATAGCATGACAGTATACCGGAAGCTTTACAACGACTATGCCTGTCAATAGAGAGCAGAAATTGACTCAATAAAGAGATATTTGCTATTTAAATGTACGGGTGCGATCATACCAGCACTAATGCACCGGATCCCATCAGAACTCCGCAGTGAAGCGTGCTTCGGCGAGAGTAGTACTAAGAAGGGTGACCTCCTGGGAAGGCCTCGTGTTGCACCCATTTTACTTTTTTTTTATCGCTGTAGTTATTTGCAAAAGTTAAAATCGTGTATTATAATTTAATATTCTCTAAAAACCGTCATGTAGCGGAAAAGTTATCAATGTTTCGAGATTCTGATTGCGTGACGGTATACCAGAAGTATTACAACGACTGTGCCTGTCAATAGAGAGCAGAAATTGACTCAATAAAGAGATATTTGGTATTTAAATGTACGGGTGCGATCATACCAGCACTAATGCACCGGCTCCCATCAAAACTCCGCAGTTAAGCGTGCTTGGGCGAGAGTAGTACTAGGATGGGTGACCTCCTGGGAAGGCCTCGTGTTGCAACCCTTTTACTTTTTTTTTATCGCTGCAGTTATTTGCAGAAGTTAAAATCGTGTATTATAATTTATTATCCTCTGAAAACCGTCATGTAGCGGAAAAGTTATCGATGTTTTGAGATTCTGATAGCGTGACGGTATACCGGAAGCATTACAACAACTTTGCCGGTCAATAGAGAGAAGATTTTGACTCAATAAAGAGATATTTTGAATTTAAATGTACGGGTGCGATCATACCAGCACTAATGCACCGGATCCCATCAGAACTCCGCAGTTAAGTGTGCTTGGGCGAGAAAAGTACTAGGATGGGTGACCTCCTGGGAAGGCCTCTGTTGCACCCCTTTTACTTTTTTTTTTTTTTTTTTTTTTATCGCTGCAGTTATTTACAGAAGTTAAAATCATGTATTATAATTTAGTAACCTTTGAAAACCGTCATGTAGCGGAAAAGTTATCGATGTTTCGAGATTCTGATAGTGTGACGGTATACCGGAAGCATTAAAACGACTGTGCCGGTCAATATAGAGCAGAAATTGACTCAATAAACAGATATTTGCAATTTAAATGTACGGGTGCGATCATACCAGCACTAATGCACCGGATCCCATCAAAACTCCGCAGTTAAACGTGCTTGGGCGAGAGTAGTACTAGGATGGGTGACTTCCTGGGAAGGCCTCATGTTGCACCCCTTTTAATTTTTTTTATTGCTGCAGTTATTTGCAGAAGTTAAAATCGTGTATTATAATTTAATATCCTCCAAAAACCGTCAAGTAGCGGAAAAGTTATCGATGTTTCGAGATTCTGATAGCATGACAGTATACCGGAAGCTTTACAACGACTGTGCCTGTCAATAGAGAGCAGAAATTGACTCAATAAAGAGATATTTGCTATTTAAATGTACGGGTGCGATCATACCAGCACTAATGCACCGGATCCCATCAGAACTCCGCAGTGAAGGGTGCTTCGGCGAGAGTAGTACTAAGAAGGGTGACCTCCTGGGAAGGCCTCGTGTTGCACCCGTTTTACTTTTTTTTTATCGCTGCAGTTATTTGCAGAAGTTAAAATCGTGTATTATAATTTAATATTCTCTAAAAACCGTCATGTAGCGGAAAAGTTATCAATGTTTCGAGATTCTGATAGCGTGACGGTATACCAGAAGCATTACAACGACTGTGCCTGTCAATAGAGAGCAGAAATTGACTCAATAAAGAGATATTTGGTATTTAAATGTACGGGTGCGATCATACCAGCACTAATGCACCGGCTCCCATCAAAACTCCGCAGTTAAGCGTGCTTGGGCGAGAGTAGTACTAGGATGGGTGACCTCCTGGGAAGGCCTCGTGTTGCAACCCTTTTACTTTTTTTTTATCGCTGCAGTTATTTGCAGAAGTTAAAATCGTGTATTATAATTTATTATCCTCTGAAAACCGTCATGTAGAGGAAAAGTTATCGATGTTTCGAGATTCTGATAGCGTGACGGTATACCGGAAGCATTACAACGACTGTGCCGGTCAATAGAGAGCAGAAATTGACTCAATAAAGAGATATTTGCAATTTAAATGTACGGGTGCGATCATACCAGCACTAATGCACCAGATCCCATCAGAACTCCGCGGTTAAGCGTGCTTGGGCGAGAGTAGCACTAGGATGGGTTACCTCCTGGGAAGGCCTCATGTTGCACCCCTTTTACTTTTTTTTTATCGCTGCAGTTATTTGCAGAAGTTAAAATCGTGTATTATAATTTAATATTCCCTGAAAACCGTCATGTATTGGAAAAGTTATTGATGTTCGAGATTCTGATAGCGTGACGGTATACTAGAAGCATTACAACGACAGAGCCTGTCAATAGAGAGCAGAAATTGACTTAATAAAGAGATATTTGCTATTTAAATGTACGGGTGCGATCATACCAGCACTAAAGAACCGGATCCCATCAAAACTCCGCAGTTAAGCGTGCTTGGGCGAGAGTAGTACTAGGATGGGTGACCTCCTGGGAAGGCGTCGTGTTGCAACCCTTTTATTTTATTTTTTTTATCGCTGCAGTTATTTGCAGAATTTAAAATCGTGTATTATAAATTATTATCCTCTGAAAACCGTCATGTAGCGGAAAAGTTATCGATGTTTCGAGATTCTGATAGCGTGACGGTATACCGGAAGCATTACAACAACTTTGCCGGTCAATAGAGAGAAGAAATTGACTCAATAAAGAGATATTTGGAATTTAAATGTACGGGTGCGATCATACCAGCACTAATGCACCGGATCCCATCAGAACTCCGCAGTTAAGTGTGCTTGGGCGAGAGAAGTACTAGGATGGGTGACCTCCTGGGAAGGCCTCTGTTGCTCCCCTTATACTTTTTTTTTATCGCTGCGGTTATTTACAGAAGTTAAAATCGTGTATTATAATTCAGTAACCTTTGAAAACCGTCATGTAGCGGAAAAGTTATCGATGTTTCGAGATTCTGATAGTGTGACGGTATACCGGAAGCATTAAAACGACTGTGTCAGTCAATAGAGAGCAGAAATTGACTCAATAAACAGATATTTGCAATTTAAATTTACGGGTGCGATCATACCAGCAGTAATGCACCGGATCCCATCAAAACTCCGCAGTTAAACGTGCTTGGGCGAGAGTAGTACTAGGATGGGTGACTTCCTGGGAAGGCCTCATGTTGCACCCCTTTTAATTTTTTTTATTGCTGCAGTTATTTGCAGAAGTTAAAATCGTGTATTATAATTTAATATCCTCCAAAAACCGTCAAGTAGCGGAAAAGTTATCGATATTTCGAGATTCTGATAGCATGACAGTATACCGGAAGCTTTACAACGACTATGCCTGTCAATAGAGAGCAGAAATTGACTCAATAAAGAGATATTTGCTATTTAAATGTACGGGTGCGATCATACCAGCACTAATGCACCGGATCCCATCAGAACTCCGCAGTGAAGCGTGCTTCGGCGAGAGTAGTACTAAGAAGGGTGACCTCCTGGGAAGGCCTCGTGTTGCACCCATTTTACTTTTTTTTTATCGCTGTAGTTATTTGCAAAAGTTAAAATCGTGTATTATAATTTAATATTCTCTAAAAACCGTCATGTAGCGGAAAAGTTATCAATGTTTCGAGATTCTGATTGCGTGACGGTATACCAGAAGTATTACAACGACTGTGCCTGTCAATAGAGAGCAGAAATTGACTCAATAAAGAGATATTTGGTATTTAAATGTACGGGTGCGATCATACCAGCACTAATGCACCGGCTCCCATCAAAACTCCGCAGTTAAGCGTGCTTGGGCGAGAGTAGTACTAGGATGGGTGACCTCCTGGGAAGGCCTCGTGTTGCAACCCTTTTACTTTTTTTTTATCGCTGCAGTTATTTGCAGAAGTTAAAATCGTGTATTATAATTTATTATCCTCTGAAAACCGTCATGTAGCGGAAAAGTTATCGATGTTTTGAGATTCTGATAGCGTGACGGTATACCGGAAGCATTACAAGAACTTTGCCGGTCAATAGAGAGAAGATTTTGACTCAATAAAGAGATATTTGGAATTTAAATGTACGGGTGCGATCATACCAGCACTAATGCACCGGATCCCATCAGAACTCCGCAGTTAAGTGTGCTTGGGCGAGAAAAGTACTAGGATGGGTGACCTCCTGGGAAGGCCTCTGTTGCACCCCTTTTACTTTTTTTTTTTTTTTTTTTATCGCTGCAGTTATTTACAGAAGTTAAAATCATGTATTATAATTTAGTAACCTTTGAAAACCGTCATGTAGCGGAAAAGTTATCGATGTTTCGAGATTCTGATAGTGTGACGGTATACCGGAAGCATTAAAACGACTGTGCCGGTCAATATAGAGCAGAAATTGACTCAATAAACAGATATTTGCAATTTAAATGTACGGGTGCGATCATACCAGCACTAATGCACCGGATCCCATCAAAACTCCGCAGTTAAACGTGCTTGGGCGAGAGTAGTACTAGGATGGGTGACTTCCTGGGAAGGCCTCATGTTGCACCCCTTTTAATTTTTTATATTGCTGCAGTTATTTGCAGAAGTTAAAATCGTGTATTATAATTTAATATCCTCCAAAAACCGTCAAGTAGCGGAAAAGTTATCGATGTTTCGAGATTCTGATAGCATGACAGTATACCGGAAGCTTTACAACGACTGTGCCTGTCAATAGAGAGCAGAAATTGACTCAATAAAGAGATATTTGCTATTTAAATGTACGGGTGCGATCATACCAGCACTAATGCACCGGATCCCATCAGAACTCCGCAGTGAAGGGTGCTTCGGCGAGAGTAGTACTAAGAAGGGTGACCTCCTGGGAAGGCCTCGTGTTGCACCCGTTTTACTTTTTTTTTTATCGCTGCAGTTATTTGCAGAAGTTAAAATCGTGTATTATAATTTAATATTCTCTAAAAACCGTCATGTAGCGGAAAAGTTATCAATGTTTCGAGATTCTGATAGCGTGACGGTATACCAGAAGCATTACAACGACTGTGCCTGTCAATAGAGAGCAGAAATTGACTCAATAAAGAGATATTTGGTATTTAAATGTACGGGTGCGATCATACCAGCACTAATGCACCGGCTCCCATCAAAACTCCGCAGTTAAGCGTGCTTGGGCGAGAGTAGTACTAGGATGGGTGACCTCCTGGGAAGGCCTCGTGTTGCAACCCTTTTACTTTTTTTTTATCGCTGCAGTTATTTGCAGAAGTTAAAATCGTGTATTATAATTTATTATCCTCTGAAAACCGTCATGTAGAGGAAAAGTTATCGATGTTTCGAGATTCTGATAGCGTGACGGTATACCGGAAGCATTACAACGACTGTGGCGGTCAATAGAGAGCAGAAATTGACTCAATAAAGAGATATTTGCAATTTAAATGTACGGGTGCGATCATACCAGCACTAATGCACCAGATCCCATCAGAACTCCGCGGTTAAGCGTGCTGGGCGAGAGTAGCACTAGGATGGGTTACCTTCTGGGAAGGCCTCATGTTGCACCCCTTTTACTTTTTTTTTTTATCGCTGCAGTTATTTGCAGAAGTTAAAATCGTGTATTATAATTTAATATTCCCTGAAAATCGTCATGTAGTGGAAAAGTTATTGATGTTTCGAGATTCTGATAGCGTGACGGTATACCAGAAGCATTACAACGACAGAGCCTGTTAATAGAGAGCAGAAATTGACTCAATAAAGAGATATTTGCTATTTAAATGGTACGGGTGCGATCATACCAGCACTAAAGAACCGGATCCCATCAAAACTCCGCAGTTAAGCGTGCTTGGGCGAGAGTAGTACTAGGATGGGTGACCTCCTGGGAAGGCCTCGTGTTGCAACCCTTTTTTTTTTTTCTTTTTTTTTATCGCTGCAGTTATTTGCAGAAGTTAAAATCGTGTATTATAATTTATTATCCTCTGAAAACCGTCATGTAGCGGAAAAGTTATCGATGTTTCGAGATTCTGATAGCGTGACGGTATACCGGAAGCATTACAACGACTGTGCCGGTCAATAGAGAGCAGAAATTGACTCAATAAAGAGATATTTGCAATTTAAATGTACGGGTGCGATCATACCAGCACTAATGCACCAGATCCCATCAGAACTCCGTGGTTAAGCGTGCTTGGGCGAGAGTAGTACTAGGATGGGTTACCTCCTGGGAAGGCCTCATGTTGCACCCCTTTTACTTTTTTTTTATCGCTGCAGAAGGCTACAAAATTTAAAATTGTGTATTATAATTTGATATTCTCTAAAAACCGTCATGTAGGAGAGAAGTTATTGATGTTACAATATTCTAATAGCGTAACGGTATACCGGTAGCATTAAAACAACTGTGCTGGTCAATAGTGAGCAAAATTTGTCTTAATAAAGAGATATTTGCAATATAAACGTACGGGTGCGATCATACCAGCACTAATGCACCGGATCCCATCAGAGCTCCGCAGTTAAGCATGCTTGGGCGATAGTAGTACTCGGATGGGTGACCTTCTGGGAAGACCTCGTGTTGCACCCCTTTTACTTTTTTCTTATCGCTGTATAGAATTACAGAAGTTAAAATCGTGTATTATAATTTTATGACCTCTAAAAACTGTCATGTTGCGGAAAAGTTATAGATGTTACTGATAGCGTAACGGTATACCGGAAGCATTACAACGACTGTGCTGGTTAATAGAGAGCAGAAATTGACTCAATAATGAGATATTTGCAATATAAACGTACAGGTGTGATCATACAAGCACTAATGCACCGGATCCCATCAGAACCCCGCAGTTAAGCGTGCTTGGGCGAGAGTAGTACTAGGATGTGTGACCTCTTGGGAAGGCCTCATGTTTCACCCCTTTTACTTTTTTTTATCGCTGTAGATAATTACAGAAGTTAAATCGTGAATAATAATTTAATATTCCCTGAAAACCGTCATGTAGCGGAAAAGTTATTGATGTTTCGAGATTCTGATAGCGTGACAGTATACCGGAAGCATTACAACGACTGTGCCGGTCAATAGAGAGAAGAAATTGACTCAATAAAGAGATATTTGGAATTTAAATGTACGGGTGCGATCATACCAGCACTAATGCACCGGATCCCATCAGAACTCCGCAGTTAAGCGTGCTTGGGCGAGAGAAGTACTAGGATGGGTTACCTCCTGGGAAGGCCTCATGTTGCACCCGTTTTACTTTTTTTTTTATCGCTGCAGTTATTTACAGAAGTTAAAATCGTGTATTATAATTTAATATTCCCTGATAACCGTCATGTAGTGGAAAAGTTATCGATGTTTCGAGATTCTGATTGCGTGACGGTATACCGGAAGCATTACAACGATTGTGCCGGTCAATAGGGAGCAGAAATTGACTCAATAAAGAGATATTTGCAATTTAAATGTACGGGTGCGATCATACCAGCACTAATGCACCAGATCCCATCAGAACTCCGCGGTTAAGCGTGCTTGGGCGAGAGTAGTACTAGGATGGGTTACCTCCTGGGAAGGCCTCATGTTGCACCCCTTTTACTTCTTTTTTATCGCTGCAGATGGTTACAAAATTTAAAAATTTGTGTATTATAATTTGATATCCTCTAAAAACCGTCATGTAGGAGAAAAGTTATTGATGTTACAATATTCTAATAGCGTAACGGTATACCGGTAGCATTAAAACGACTGTGCTAGTTAATAGTGAGCAAAATTTGTATTAATAAAGAGATATTTGCAATATAAACGTACGGGTGCGATCATACCAGCACTAATGCACCGGATCCCATCAGAGCTCCGCAGTTAAGCATGCTTGGGCGAGAGTAGTACTCGGATGGGTGACCTTCTGGGAAGACCTCGTGTTGCACCCCTTTTACTTTTTTCTTATCGCTGTATATAATTACAAAAGTTAAAATCGTGTATTATAATTTTATGACCTCTAAAAACTGTCATGTTGCGGAAAAGTTATAGATGTTACAAGATTCTGATAGCGTAACGGTATACCGGAAGCATTACAACGATTGTGCTGGTTAATAGAGAGCAGAAATTGACTCAATAATGAGATATTTGCAATATAAACGTATAGGAGTGATCATACAAGCACTAATGCACCGGATCCCATCAGAACCCCGCAGTTAAGCGTGCTTGGGCGAGAGTAGTACTAGGATGTGTGACCTCCTGGGAAGGCCTCGTGTTTCACCCCTTTTACTTTTTTTTACCGTTGTAGATAATTACAGAAGTTAAATCGTGTATTATAATTTAATATTCCCTGAAAACCGTCATGTAGCGGAAAAGTTATTGATGTTTCGAGATTCTGATAGCGTGACGGTATACCGGAATCATTACAACGACTTTGCCGGTCAATAGAGAGAAGAAATTGACTTAACAAAGAGATATTTGGAATTTAAATGTACGGGTGTGATCATACCAGCACTAATGCACCAGATCCCATCAGAACTCCGCAGTTAAGTGTGCTTAGGCGAGAGAAGTACTTGGATGGGTGACCTCTTAGGAAGGCCTCGTGTTGCACCCCTTTTACTTCTTTTTTTTTATCGCTGCAGTTATTTACAGAAGTTAAAATCGTATATTATAATTTAGTAACCTTTGAAAACCGTCATGTAGCGGAAAATTTATCGATGTTTCGAGATTCTGATAGTGTGACGGTATACCGGAAGCATTAAAACGACTGTGCCGGTCAATAGAGAGCAGAAATTGTCTCAATAAACAGATATTTGCAATTTAAATGTATGGGTGCTTTCATACCAGCACTAATGCACCGTATCCCATCAGAACTCCGCAGTCAAGCGTGCTTGGGCGAGAGTAGTACTAGGAAGGGTGACCTCCTGGGAAGGCCTCGTGTTGCACTCCTTTTACTTTTTTTTTTATCGCTGCAGTTATTTGCAGAAGTTAAAATCGTGTATTAAAATTTAATATTCTCTGAAAACCGTCATGTAGCGGAAAAGTTATCGATGTTTCGAGATTCTGATAGCGTGACGGTATACCGGAAGCATTACAACGACTGTGCCGGTCAATAGGGAGCAGAAATTGACTCAATAAAGAGATATTTGCAATTTAAATGTACGGGTGCGATCATACCAGCACTAATGCACCAGATCCCATCAGAACTCTGCGGTTAAGCGTGCTTGGGCGAGAGTAGTACTAGGATGGGTTACCTCCTGGGAAGGCCTCATGTTGCACCCCTTTTACTTCTTTTTTATCGCTGCAGATGGTTACAAAATTTAAAAATTTGTGTATTATAATTTGATATCCTCTAAAAACCGTCATGTAGGAGAAAAGTTATTGATGTTACAATATTCTAATAGCGTAACGGTATACCGGTAGCATTAAAACGACTGTGCTAGTTAATAGTGAGCAAAATTTGTCTTAATAAAGAGATATTTGCAATATAAACGTACGGGTGCGATCATACCAGCACTAATGCACCGGATCACATCAGAGCTCCGCAGTTAAGCATGCTTGGGCGAGAGTAGTACTCGGATGGGTGACCTTCTGGGAAGACCTCGTGTTGCACCCCTTTTACTTTTTTCTTATCGCTGTATATAATTACAAAAGTTAAAATCGTGTATTATAATTTTATGACCTCTAAAAACTGTCATGTTGCAGAAAAGTTATAGATGTTACAAGATTCTGATAGCGTAACGGTATACCGGAAGCATTACAACGATTGTGCTGGTTAATAGAGAGCAGAAATTGACTCAATAATAAGATATTTGCAATATAAACGTACAAGAGTGATCATACAAGCACTAATGCACCGGATCCCATCAGAACCCCGCAGTTAAGCGTGCTTGGGCGAGAGTAGTACTAGGATGTGTGACCTCCTGGGAAGGCCTCGTGTTTCACCCCTTTTACTTTTTTTTTACCGTTGTAGATAATTACAGAAGTTAAATCGTGTATTATAATTTAATATTCCCTGAAAACCGTCATGTAGCGGAAAAGTTATTGATGTTTCGAGATTCTGATAGCGTGACGGTATACCGGAATCATTACAACGACTTTGCCGGTCAATAGAGAGAAGAAATTGACTTAACAAAGAGATATTTGGAATTTAAATGTACGGGTGTGATCATACCAGCACTAATGCACCGAATCCCATCAGAACTCCGCAGTTAAGTGTGCTTGGGCGAGAGAAGTACTTGGATGGGTGACCTCTTGGGAAGGCCTCGTGTTGCACCCCTTTTACTTCTTTTTTTTTATCGCTGCAGTTATTTACAGAAGTTAAAATCGTATATTATAATTTAGTAACCTTTGAAAACCGTCATGTAGCGGAAAATTTATCGATGTTTCGAGATTCTGATAGTGTGACGGTATACCGGAAGCATTAAAACGACTGTGCCGGTCAATAGAGAGCAGAAATTGACTCAATAAACAGATATTTGCAATTTAAATGTACGGGTGCTTTCATACCAGCACTAATGCACCGGATCCCATCAGAACTCCGCAGTTATGCGTGCTTGGGCGAGAGTAGTACTAGGAAGGGTGACCTCCTGGGAAGGCCTCGTGTTGCACTCCTTTTACTTTTTTTTTATCGCTGCAGTTATTTGCAGAAGTTAAAATCGTGTATTAAAATTTAATATTCTCCGAAAACCGTCATGTAGCGGAAAAGTTATCGATGTTTCGAGATTCTGATAGCGTGACGGTATACCGGAAGCATTACAACGACTGTGCCGGTCAATAGGGAGCTGAAATTGACTCAATAAAGAGATATTTGCAATTTAAATGTACGGGTGCGATCATACCAGCACTAATGCACCAGATCCCATCAGAACTCCGCGGTTAAGCGTGCTTGGGCGAGAGTAGTACTAGGATGGGTTACCTCCTGGGAAGGCCTCATGTTGCACCCCTTTTACTTCTTTTTTATCGCTGCAGATGGTTACAAAATTTAAAAATTTGTGTATTATAATTTGATATCCTCTAAAAACCGTCATGTAGAAGAAAAGTTATTGATGTTACAATATTCTAATAGCGTAACGGTATACCGGTAGCATTAAAACGACTGTGCTAGTTAATAGTGAGCAAAATTTGTCTTAATAAAGAGATATTTGCAATATAAACGTACGGGTGCGATCATACCAGCACTAATGCACCGGATCCCATCAGAGCTCCGCAGTTAAGCATGCTTGGGCGAGAGTAGTACTCGGATGGGTGACCTTCTGGGAAGACCTCGTGTTGCACCCCTTTTACTTTTTTCTTATCGCTGTATATAATTACAAAAGTTAAAATCGTGTATTATAATTTTATGACCTCTAAAAACTGTCATGTTGCGGAAAAGTTATAGATGTTACAAGATTCTGATAGCGTAACGGTATACCGGAAGCATTACAACGATTGTGCTGGTTAATAGAGAGCAAAAATTGACTCAATAATGAGATATTTGCTATTTAAATGTACGGGTGCGATCATACCAGCACTAATGCACCGGATCCCATCAGAACTCCCCAGTTAAACGTGCTTGGGCGAGAGTAGTACTAGGATGGGTGACCTCCTGGGAAGGCCTCGTGTTGCACCCCTTTTATTTTTTTTGATTGCTGCAGTTATTTGCAGAAGTTAAAATCGTGTATTATAATTTAATATCCTCTGAAAACCGTCAAGTAGCGGAAAAGTTATCGATGTTTCGAGATTCTGATAGCGTGACGGTATACCGGAAGCATTACAACGACTGTGCCGGTCAATAGGGAGCAGAAATTGACTCAATAAAGAGATATTTGCAATTTAAATGTACGGGTGCGATCATTCCAACACTAATGCACCAGATCCCATCAGAACTCCGCGGTTAAGCGTGCTTGGGCGAGAGTAGTACTAGGATGGGTTACCTCCTGGGAAGGCCTCATGTTGCACCCCTTTTACTTCTTTTTTATCGCTGCAGATGGTTACAAAATTTAAAAATTTGTGTATTATAATTTGATATCCTCTAAAAACTGTCATGTAGGAGAAAAGTTATTGATGTTACAATATTCTAATAGCGTAACGGTATACCGGTAGCATTAAAACGACTGTGCTAGTTAATAGTGAGCAAAATTTGTCTTAATAAAGAGATATTTGCAATATAAACGTACGGGTGCGATCATACCAGCACTAATGCACCGGATCACATCAGAGCTCCGCAGTTAAGCATGCTTGGGCGAGAGTAGTACTCGGATGGGTGACCTTCTGGGAAGACCTCGTGTTGCACCCCTTTTACTTTTTTCTTATCGCTGTATATAATTACAAAAGTTAAAATCGTGTATTATAATTTTATGACCTCTAAAAACTGTCATGTTGCGGAAAAGTTATAGATGTTACAAGATTCTGATAGCGTAACGGTATACCGGAAGCATTACAACGATTGTGCTGGTTAATAGAGAGCAGAAATTGACTCAATAATGAGATATTTGCAATATAAACGTATAGGAGTGATCATACAAGCACTAATGCACCGGATCCCATCAGAACCCCGCAGTTAAGCGTGCTTGGGCGAGAGTAGTACTAGGATGTGTGACCTCCTGGGAAGGCCTCGTGTTTCACCCCTTTTACTTTTTTTTTTACCGTTGTAGATAATTACAGAAGTTAAATCGTGTATTATAATTTAATATTCCCTGAAAACCGTCATGTAGCGGAAAAGTTATTGATGTTTCGAGATTCTGATAGAGTGACGGTATACCGGAATCATTACAACAACTTTGCCGGTCAATAGAGAGAAGAAATTGACTTAACAAAGAGATATTTGGAATTTAAATGTACGGGTGTGATCATACCATCACTAATGCACCGGATCCCATCAGAACTCCGCAGTTAAGTGTGCTTGGGCGAGAGAAGTACTTGGATGGGTGACCTCTTGGGAAGGCCTCGTGTTGCACCCCTTTTACTTCTTCTTTTTTATCGCTGCAGTTATTTATAGAAGTTAAAATCGTATATTATAATTTAGTAACCTTTGAAAACCGTCATGTAGCGGAAAATTTATCGATGTTTCGAGATTCTGATAGTGTGACGGTATACCGGAAGCATTAAAACGACTGTGCCGGTCAATAGAGAGCAGAAATTGACTCAATAAACAGATATTTGCAATTTAAATGTACGGGTGCTTTCATACCAGCACTAATGCACCGGATCCCATCAGAACTCCGCAGTTAAGCGTGCTTGGGCGAGAGTTGTACTAGGAAGGGTGACCTCCTGGGAAGGCCTCGTGTTGCACCCCTTTTATTTTCTTTTGATTGCTGCAGTTATTTGCAGAAGTTAAAATCGTGTATTATAATTTAATAATCTCTGAAAACCGTCATGTAGCGTAGAAGTTATCAGTGTTTCGAGATTCTGATAGCGTGACGGTATACCGGAAGCATTACAACGACTGTGCCGGTCAATAGAGAGCAGAAATTGTCTCAATAAAGAGATATTTGCTATTTAAATGTACGGGTGCGATCATACCAGCACTAAAGCACCGGATCCCATCAGAACTCCCCAGTTAAACGTGCTTGGGCGAGAGTAGTACTAGGATGGGTGACCTCCTGGGAAGGCCTCGTGTTGCACCCCTTTTATTTTCTTTTGATTGCTGCAGTTATTTGCAGAAGTTAAAATCGTGTATTATAATTTAATAATCTCTGAAAACCGTCATGTAGCGTAGAAGTTATCAATGTTTCGAGATTCTGATAGCGTGACGGTATACCGGAAGCATTACAACGACTGTGCCGGTCAATAGAGAGCAGAAATTGTCTCAATAAAGAGATATTTGCTATTTAAATGTACGGGTGCGATCATACCAGCACTAATGCACCGGATCCCATCAGAACTCCCCAGTTAAACGTGCTTGGGCGAGAGTAGTACTAGGATGGGTGACCTCCTGGGAAGGCCTCGTGTTGCACTCCTTTTACTTTTTTTTTATCGCTGCAGTTATTTGCAGAAGTTAAAATCGTGTATTAAAATTTAATATTCTCTGAAAACCGTCATGTAGCGGAAAAGTTATCGATGTTTCGAGATTCTGATAGCGTGACGGTATACCGGAAGCATTACAACGACTGTGCCGGTCAATAGAGAGCAGAAATTGTCTCAATAAAGAGATATTTGCTATTTAAATGTACGGGTGCGATCATACCAGCACTAATGCACCGGATCCCATCAGAACTCCCCAGTTAAACGTGCTTGGGCGAGAGTAGTACTAGGATGGGTGACCTCCTGGGAAGGCCTCGTGTTGCACCCCTTTTATTTTTTTTGATTGCTGCAGTTATTTGCAGAAGTTAAAATCGTGTATTATAATTTAATATCCTCTGAAAACCGTCAAGTAGCGGAAAAGTTATCGATGTTTCGAGATTCTGATAGCGTGACGGTATACCGGAAGCATTACAACGACTGTGCCGGTCAATAGGGAGCAGAAATTGACTCAATAAAGAGATATTTGCAATTTAAATGTACGGGTGCGATCATTCCAACACTAATGCACCAGATCCCATCAGAACTCCGCGGTTAAGCGTGCTTGGGCGAGAGTAGTACTAGGATGGGTTACCTCCTGGGAAGGCCTCATGTTGCACCCCTTTTACTTCTTTTTTATCGCTGCAGATGGTTACAAAATTTAAAAATTTGTGTATTATAATTTGATATCCTCTAAAAACTGTCATGTAGGAGAAAAGTTATTGATGTTACAATATTCTAATAGCGTAACGGTATACCGGTAGCATTAAAACGACTGTGCTAGTTAATAGTGAGCAAAATTTGTCTTAATAAAGAGATATTTGCAATATAAACGTACGGGTGCGATCATACCAGCACTAATGCACCGGATCACATCAGAGCTCCGCAGTTAAGCATGCTTGGGCGAGAGTAGTACTCGGATGGGTGACCTTCTGGGAAGACCTCGTGTTGCACCCCTTTTACTTTTTTCTTATCGCTGTATATAATTACAAAAGTTAAAATCGTGTATTATAATTTTATGACCTCTAAAAACTGTCATGTTGCGGAAAAGTTATAGATGTTACAAGATTCTGATAGCGTAAGGTATACCGGAAGCATTACAACGATTGTGCTGGTTAATAGAGAGCAAAAATTGACTCAATAATGAGATATTTGCAATATAAACGTACAGGAGTGATCATACAAGCACTAATGCACCGGATCCCATCAGAACCCCGCAGTTAAGCGTGCTTGGGCGAGAGTAGTACTAGGATGTGTGACCTCCTGGGAAGGCCTCGTGTTTCACCCCTTTTACTTTTTTTTTTACCGTTGTAGATAATTACAGAAGTTAAATCGTGTATTATAATTTAATATTCCCTGAAAACCGTCATGTAGCGGAAAAGTTATTGATGTTTCGAGATTCTGATAGAGTGACGGTATACCGGAATCATTACAACAACTTTGCCGGTCAATAGAGAGAAGAAATTGACTTAACAAAGAGATATTTGGAATTTAAATGTACGGGTGTGATCATACCATCACTAATGCACCGGATCCCATCAGAACTCCGCAGTTAAGTGTGCTTGGGCGAGAGAAGTACTTGGATGGGTGACCTCTTGGGAAGGCCTCGTGTTGCACCCCTTTTACTTCTTTTTTTTATCGCTGCAGTTATTTACAGAAGTTAAAATCGTATATTATAATTTAGTAACCTTTGAAAACCGTCATGTAGCGGAAAATTTATCGATGTTTCGAGATTCTGATAGTGTGACGGTATACCGGAAGCATTAAAACGACTGTGCCGGTCAATAGAGAGCAGAAATTGACTCAATAAACAGATATTTGCAATTTAAATGTACGGGTGCTTTCATACCAGCACTAATGCACCGGATCCCATCAGAACTCCGCAGTTAAGCGTGCTTGGGCGAGAGTAGTACTAGGAAGGGTGACCTCCTGGGAAGGCCTCGTGTTGCACTCCTTTTACTTTTTTTTTATCGCTGCAGTTGTTTGCAGAAGTTAAAATCGTGTATTAAAATTTAATATTCTCTGAAAACCGTCATGTAGCGGAAAAGTTATCGATGTTTCGAGATCCTGATAGCGTGACAGTATACCGGAAGCATTACGACGACTGTGCCGGTCAATAGAGATCAGAAATTGTCTCAATAAAGAGATATTTGCTATTTAAATGTACGGGTGCGATCATACCAGCACTAATGCACCGGATCCCATCAGAACTCCCCAGTTAAACGTGCTTGGGCGAGAGTAGTACTAGGATGGGTGACCTCCTGGGAAGGCCTCGTGTTGCACCCCTTTTATTTTTTTTGATTGCTGCAGTTATTTGCAGAAGTTAAAATCGTGTTTTATAATTTAATATCCTCTGAAAACCGTCAAGTTGCGGAAAAGTTATCGATGTTTCGAGATTCTGATAGCGTGACAGTATACCGGAAGCTTTACAACGACTGTGCCAGTCAATAAGAGCAGAAATTGACTCAATAAAGAGATATTTGCTATTTAAATGTACGGGTGTGATCATACCAGCACTAATGCACCGGATCCCATTAGAACTCCGCAGTGAAGCGTGCTTCGGCGATAGTAGTACTAGGAAGGGTGACCTCCTGGGAAGGCCTCGTGTTGCACCCCTTTTACTCTTTTTTTTATCGCTGCAGTTATTTGCAGAAGTTAAAATCGTGTATTAAAATATAATATTCTCTGAAAACCGTCATGTAGCGGAAAATTTATCGATGTTTCGAGATTCTGATAGCGTGACGGTATACCGGAAGCATTACAACGACTGTGCCGGTCAATAGAGAGCAGAAATTGTCTCAATAAAGAGATATTTGCTATTTAAATGTACGGGTGCGATCATACCAGCACTAATGCACCGGATCCCATCAGAACTCCCCAGTTAAACGTGCTTGGGCGAGAGTAGTACTAGGATGGGTGACCTCCTGGGAAGGCCTAGTGTTGCACCCCTTCTATTTTTTTTGATTGCTGCAGTTATTTGCAGAAGTTAAAATCGTGTATTATAATTTAATATTCTCTGAAAACCGTCAAGTAGCGGAAAATTTATCGATGTTTCGAGATTCTGATAGTGTGACAGTATACCGGAAGCTTTACAACGACTGTGCCGGTCAATAGAGAGCAGAAATTTACTCAATAAAGAGATATTTGCTATTTAAATGTACGGGTGCGATCATACCAGCACTAATGCACCGGATCCCATCAGAACTCCCCAGTTAAACGTGCTTCGGCGAGAGTAGTACTAGAAAGGGTGACCTCCTGGGAATGCCTCGTGTTGCACCCCTTTTACTCTTTTTTTTATCGCTGCAGTTATTTGCTGAAGTTAAAATCGTGTATTATAATTTAATATTCTCTGAAAACCGTCATGTAGCGGAAAAGTTATCGATGTTTCGAGATTCTGATAGCGTGACGGTATACCGGAAGCATTACAACGACTGTGTCGGTCAATAGAGAGCAGAAATTGTCTCAATAAAGAGATATTTGCTATTTAAATGTACGGGTGCGATCATACCAGCACTAATGCACCGGATCCCATCAGAACTCCCCAGTTAAACGTGCTTGGGCGAGAGTAGTAATAGGATGCGTGACCTCCTGGGAAGGCCTCGTGTTGCACCCCTTTTATTTTTTTTTGATTGCTGCAGTTATTTGCAGAAGTTAAAATCGTGTATTATAATTTAATATCCTCTGAAAACCGTCAAGTAGCGGAAAAGTTATCGATGTTTCGAGATTCTGATAGCGTGACAGTATACCGGAAGCTTTACAACAACTGTGCCAGTCAATAGAGAGCAGTAATTGACTCAATAAAGAGATATTTGCTATTTAAATGTACGGGTGCGATCATACCAGCACTAATGCACCGGATCCCATCAGAACTCCGCAGTGAAGCGTGCTTCGGCGAGATTAGTACTAGGAAGGGTGACCTCCTGGGAATGCCTCGTGTTGCACCCCTTTTACTCTTTTTTTTATCGCTGCAGTTATTTGCTGAAGTTAAAATCGTGTATTATAATTTAATAATCTCTGAAAACCGTCATGTAGCGTAGAAGTTATCAATGTTTCGAGATTCTGATAGCGTGACGGTATACCGGAATCATTACAACGACTGTGCCGGTCAATAGAGAGCAGAAATTGTCTCAATAAAGAGATATTTGCTATTTAAATGTACGGGTGCGATCATACCAGCACTAATGCACCGGATCCCATCAGAACTCCCCAGTTAAACGTGCTTGGGCGAGAGTAGTACTAGGATGGGTGACCTCCTGGGAAGGCCTCGTGTTGCACTCCTTTTACTTTTTTTTTATCGCTGCAGTTATTTGCTGAAGTTAAAATCGTGTATTATAATTTAATATTCTCTGAAAACCGTCATGTAGAGGAAAAGTTATCGATGTTTCGAGATTCTGATAGCGTGACGGTATACCGGAAGCATTACAACGACTGTGTCGGTCAATAGAGAGCAGAAATTGTCTCAATAAAGAGATATTTGCTATTTAAATGTACGGGTGCGATCATACCAGCACTAATGCACCGGATCCCATCAGAACTCCCCAGTTAAACGTGCTTGGGCGAGAGTAGTAATAGGATGGATGACCTCCTGGGAAGGCCTCGTGTTGCACCCCTTTTATTTTTTTTTGATTGCTGCAGTTATTTGCAGAAGTTAAAATCGTGTATTATAATTTAATATCCTCTGAAAACCGTCAAGTAGCGGAAAAGTTATCGATGTTTCGAGATTCTGATAGCGTGACAGTATACCGGAAGCTTTACAACAACTGTGCCAGTCAATAGAGAGCAGTAATTGACTCAATAAAGAGATATTTGCTATTTAAATGTACGGGTGCGATCATACCAGCACTAATGCACCGGATCCCATCAGAACTCCGCAGTGAAGCGTGCTTCGGCGAGATTAGTACTAGGAAGGGTGACCTCCTGGGAATGCCTCGTGTTGCACCCCTTTTACTCTTTTTTTTATCGCTGCAGTTATTTGCTGAAGTTAAAATCGTGTATTATAATTTAATAATCTCTGAAAACCGTCATGTAGCGTAGAAGTTATCAATGTTTCGAGATTCTGATAGCGTGACGGTATACCGGAAGCATTACAACGACTGTGCCGGTCAATAGAGAGCAGAAATTGTCTCAATAAAGAGATATTTGCTATTTAAATGTACGGGTGCGATCATACCAGCACTAATGCACCGGATCCCATCAGAACTCCCCAGTTAAACGTGCTTGGGCGAGAGTAGTACTAGGATGGGTGACCTCCTGGGAAGGCCTCGTGTTGCACTCCTTTTACTTTTTTTTTATCGCTGCAGTTATTTGCTGAAGTTAAAATCGTGTATTATAATTTAATATTCTCTGAAAACCGTCATGTAGCGGAAAAGTTATCGATGTTTCGAGATTCTGATAGCGTGACGGTATACCGGAAGCATTACAACGACTGTGTCGGTCAATAGAGAGCAGAAATTGTCTCAATAAAGAGATATTTGCTATTTAAATGTACGGGTGCGATCATACCAGCACTAATGCACCGGATCCCATCAGAACTCCCCAGTTAAACGTGCTTGGGCGAGAGTAGTAATAGGATGGGTGACCTCCTGGGAAGGCCTCGTGTTGCACCCCTTTTATTTTTTTTTGATTGCTGCAGTTATTTGCAGAAGTTAAAATCGTGTCTTATAATTTAATATCCTCTGAAAACCGTCAAGTAGCGGAAAAGTTATCGATGTTTCGAGATTCTGATAGCGTGACAGTATACCGGAAGCTTTACAACAACTGTGCCAGTCAATAGAGAGCAGTAATTGACTCAATAAAGAGATATTTGCTATTTAAATGTACGGGTGCGATCATACCAGCACTAATGCACCGGATCCCATCAGAACTCCGCAGTGAAGCGTGCTTCGGCGAGATTAGTACTAGGAAGGGTGACCTCCTGGGAATGCCTCGTGTTGCACCCCTTTTACTCTTTTTTTTATCGCTGCAGTTATTTGCTGAAGTTAAAATCGTGTATTATAATTTAATAATCTCTGAAAACCGTCATGTAGCGTAGAAGTTATCAATGTTTCGAGATTCTGATAGCGTGACGGTATACCGGAATCATTACAACGACTGTGCCGGTCAATAGAGAGCAGAAATTGTCTCAATAAAGAGATATTTGCTATTTAAATGTACGGGTGCGATCATACCAGCACTAATGCACCGGATCCCATCAGAACTCCCCAGTTAAACGTGCTTGGGTGAGAGTAGTACTAGGATGGGTGACCTCCTGGGAAGGCCTCGTGTTGCACTCCTTTTACTTTTTTTTTATCGCTGCAGTTATTTGCTGAAGTTAAAATCGTGTATTATAATTTAATATTCTCTGAAAACCGTCATGTAGCGGAAAAGTTATCGATGTTTCGAGATTCTGATAGCGTGACGGTATACCGGAAGCATTACAACGACTGTGTCGGTCAATAGAGAGCAGAAATTGTCTCAATAAAGAGATATTTGCTATTTAAATGTACGGGTGCGATCATACCAGCACTAATGCACCGGATCCCATCAGAACTCCCCAGTTAAACGTGCTTGGGCGAGAGTAGTAATAGGATGGGTGACCTCCTGGGAAGGCCTCGTGTTGCACCCCTTTTATTTTTTTTTGATTGCTGCAGTTATTTGCAGAAGTTAAAATCGTGTATTATAATTTAATATCCTCTGAAAACCGTCAAGTAGCGGAAAAGTTATCGATGTTTCGAGATTCTGATAGTGTGACAGTATACCGGAAGCTTTACAACGACTGTGCCGGTCAATAGAGAGCAGAAATTTACTCAATAAAGAGATATTTGCTATTTAAATGTACGGGTGCGATCATACCAGCACTAATGCACCGGATCCCATCAGAACTCCCCAGTTAAACGTGCTTCGGCGAGAGTAGTACTAGAAAGGGTGACCTCCTGGGAATGCCTCGTGTTGCACCCCTTTTACTCTTTTTTTTATCGCTGCAGTTATTTGCTGAAGTTAAAATCGTGTATTATAATTTAATATTCTCTGAAAACCGTCATGTAGCGGAAAAGTTATCGATGTTTCGAGATTCTGATAGCGTGACGGTATACCGGAAGCATTACAACGACTGTGTCGGTCAATAGAGAGCAGAAATTGTCTCAATAAAGAGATATTTGCTATTTAAATGTACGGGTGCGATCATACCAGCACTAATGCACCGGATCCCATCAGAACTCCCCAGTTAAACGTGCTTGGGCGAGAGTAGTAATAGGATGCGTGACCTCCTGGGAAGGCCTCGTGTTGCACCCCTTTTATTTTTTTTTGATTGCTGCAGTTATTTGCAGAAGTTAAAATCGTGTATTATAATTTAATATCCTCTGAAAACCGTCAAGTAGCGGAAAAGTTATCGATGTTTCGAGATTCTGATAGCGTGACAGTATACCGGAAGCTTTACAACAACTGTGCCAGTCAATAGAGAGCAGTAATTGACTCAATAAAGAGATATTTGCTATTTAAATGTACGGGTGCGATCATACCAGCACTAATGCACCGGATCCCATCAGAACTCCGCAGTGAAGCGTGCTTCGGCGAGATTAGTACTAGGAAGGGTGACCTCCTGGGAATGCCTCGTGTTGCACCCCTTTTACTCTTTTTTTTATCGCTGCAGTTATTTGCTGAAGTTAAAATCGTGTATTATAATTTAATAATCTCTGAAAACCGTCATGTAGCGTAGAAGTTATCAATGTTTCGAGATTCTGATAGCGTGACGGTATACCGGAATCATTACAACGACTGTGCCGGTCAATAGAGAGCAGAAATTGTCTCAATAAAGAGATATTTGCTATTTAAATGTACGGGTGCGATCATACCAGCACTAATGCACCGGATCCCATCAGAACTCCCCAGTTAAACGTGCTTGGGCGAGAGTAGTACTAGGATGGGTGACCTCCTGGGAAGGCCTCGTGTTGCACTCCTTTTACTTTTTTTTTATCGCTGCAGTTATTTGCTGAAGTTAAAATCGTGTATTATAATTTAATATTCTCTGAAAACCGTCATGTAGAGGAAAAGTTATCGATGTTTCGAGATTCTGATAGCGTGACGGTATACCGGAAGCATTACAACGACTGTGTCGGTCAATAGAGAGCAGAAATTGTCTCAATAAAGAGATATTTGCTATTTAAATGTACGGGTGCGATCATACCAGCACTAATGCACCGGATCCCATCAGAACTCCCCAGTTAAACGTGCTTGGGCGAGAGTAGTAATAGGATGGATGACCTCCTGGGAAGGCCTCGTGTTGCACCCCTTTTATTTTTTTTTGATTGCTGCAGTTATTTGCAGAAGTTAAAATCGTGTATTATAATTTAATATCCTCTGAAAACCGTCAAGTAGCGGAAAAGTTATCGATGTTTCGAGATTCTGATAGCGTGACAGTATACCGGAAGCTTTACAACAACTGTGCCAGTCAATAGAGAGCAGTAATTGACTCAATAAAGAGATATTTGCTATTTAAATGTACGGGTGCGATCATACCAGCACTAATGCACCGGATCCCATCAGAACTCCGCAGTGAAGCGTGCTTCGGCGAGATTAGTACTAGGAAGGGTGACCTCCTGGGAATGCCTCGTGTTGCACCCCTTTTACTCTTTTTTTTATCGCTGCAGTTATTTGCTGAAGTTAAAATCGTGTATTATAATTTAATAATCTCTGAAAACCGTCATGTAGCGTAGAAGTTATCAATGTTTCGAGATTCTGATAGCGTGACGGTATACCGGAAGCATTACAACGACTGTGCCGGTCAATAGAGAGCAGAAATTGTCTCAATAAAGAGATATTTGCTATTTAAATGTACGGGTGCGATCATACCAGCACTAATGCACCGGATCCCATCAGAACTCCCCAGTTAAACGTGCTTGGGCGAGAGTAGTACTAGGATGGGTGACCTCCTGGGAAGGCCTCGTGTTGCACTCCTTTTACTTTTTTTTTATCGCTGCAGTTATTTGCTGAAGTTAAAATCGTGTATTATAATTTAATATTCTCTGAAAACCGTCATGTAGCGGAAAAGTTATCGATGTTTCGAGATTCTGATAGCGTGACGGTATACCGGAAGCATTACAACGACTGTGTCGGTCAATAGAGAGCAGAAATTGTCTCAATAAAGAGATATTTGCTATTTAAATGTACGGGTGCGATCATACCAGCACTAATGCACCGGATCCCATCAGAACTCCCCAGTTAAACGTGCTTGGGCGAGAGTAGTAATAGGATGGGTGACCTCCTGGGAAGGCCTCGTGTTGCACCCCTTTTATTTTTTTTTGATTGCTGCAGTTATTTGCAGAAGTTAAAATCGTGTCTTATAATTTAATATCCTCTGAAAACCGTCAAGTAGCGGAAAAGTTATCGATGTTTCGAGATTCTGATAGCGTGACAGTATACCGGAAGCTTTACAACAACTGTGCCAGTCAATAGAGAGCAGTAATTGACTCAATAAAGAGATATTTGCTATTTAAATGTACGGGTGCGATCATACCAGCACTAATGCACCGGATCCCATCAGAACTCCGCAGTGAAGCGTGCTTCGGCGAGATTAGTACTAGGAAGGGTGACCTCCTGGGAATGCCTCGTGTTGCACCCCTTTTACTCTTTTTTTTATCGCTGCAGTTATTTGCTGAAGTTAAAATCGTGTATTATAATTTAATAATCTCTGAAAACCGTCATGTAGCGTAGAAGTTATCAATGTTTCGAGATTCTGATAGCGTGACGGTATACCGGAATCATTACAACGACTGTGCCGGTCAATAGAGAGCAGAAATTGTCTCAATAAAGAGATATTTGCTATTTAAATGTACGGGTGCGATCATACCAGCACTAATGCACCGGATCCCATCAGAACTCCCCAGTTAAACGTGCTTGGGTGAGAGTAGTACTAGGATGGGTGACCTCCTGGGAAGGCCTCGTGTTGCACTCCTTTTACTTTTTTTTTATCGCTGCAGTTATTTGCTGAAGTTAAAATCGTGTATTATAATTTAATATTCTCTGAAAACCGTCATGTAGCGGAAAAGTTATCGATGTTTCGAGATTCTGATAGCGTGACGGTATACCGGAAGCATTACAACGACTGTGTCGGTCAATAGAGAGCAGAAATTGTCTCAATAAAGAGATATTTGCTATTTAAATGTACGGGTGCGATCATACCAGCACTAATGCACCGGATCCCATCAGAACTCCCCAGTTAAACGTGCTTGGGCGAGAGTAGTAATAGGATGGGTGACCTCCTGGGAAGGCCTCGTGTTGCACCCCTTTTATTTTTTTTTGATTGCTGCAGTTATTTGCAGAAGTTAAAATCGTGTATTATAATTTAATATCCTCTGAAAACCGTCAAGTAGCGGAAAAGTTATCGATGTTTCGAGATTCTGATAGCGTGACAGTATACCGGAAGCTTTACAACAACTGTGCCAGTCAATAGAGAGCAGTAATTGACTCAATAAAGAGATATTTGCTATTTAAATGTACGGGTGCGATCATACCAGCACTAATGCACCGGATCCCATCAGAACTCCGCAGTGAAGCGTGCTTCGGCGAGATTAGTACTAGGAAGGGTGACCTCCTGGGAATGCCTCGTGTTGCACCCCTTTTACTCTTTTTTTTATCGCTGCAGTTATTTGCTGAAGTTAAAATCGTGTATTATAATTTAATAATCTCTGAAAACCGTCATGTAGCGTAGAAGTTATCAATGTTTCGAGATTCTGATAGCGTGACGGTATACCGGAAGCATTACAACGACTGTGCCGGTCAATAGAGAGCAGAAATTGTCTCAATAAAGAGATATTTGCTATTTAAATGTACGGGTGCGATCATACCAGCACTAATGCACCGGATCCCATCAGAACTCCCCAGTTAAACGTGCTTGGGCGAGAGTAGTACTAGGATGGGTGACCTCCTGGGAAGGCCTCGTGTTGCACTCCTTTTACTTTTTTTTTTATCGCTGCAGTTATTTGCAGAAGTTAAAATCGTGTATTAAAATTTAATATTCTCTGAAAACCGTCATGTAGCGGAAAAGTTATCGATGTTTCGAGATTCTGATAGCGTGACGGTATACCGGAAGCATTACAACGACTGTGTCGGTCAATAGAGAGCAGAAATTGTCTCAATAAAGAGATATTTGCTATTTAAATGTACGGGTGCGATCATACCAGCACTAATGCACCGGATCCCATCAGAACTCCCCAGTTAAACGTGCTTGGGCGAGAGTAGTAATAGGATGGGTGACCTCCTGGGAAGGCCGCGTGTTGCACCCCTTTTATTTTTTTTTGATTGCTGCAGTTATTTGCAGAAGTTAAAATCGTGTATTATAATTTAATATCCTCTGAAAACCGTCAAGTAGCGGAAAAGTTATCGATGTTTCGAGATTCTGATAGCGTGACAGTATACCGGAAGCTTTACAACAACTGTGCCAGTCAATAGAGAGCAGTAATTGACTCAATAAAGAGATATTTGCTATTTAAATGTACGGGTGCGATCATACCAGCACTAATGCACCGGATCCCATCAGAACTCCCCAGTTAAACGTGCTTGGGCGAGAGTAGTACTAGGATGGGTGACCTCCTGGGAAGGCCTCGTGTTGCACCCCTTTTATTTTTTTTTGATTGCTGCAGTTATTTGCAGAAGTTAAAATCGTGTATTATAATTTAATATCCTCTGAAAACCGTCAAGTAGGGGAAAAGTTATCGATGTTTCGAGATTCTGATAGCGTGACAGTATACCGGAAGCTTTACAACAACTGTTCCAGTCAATAGAGAGCAGAAATTGACTCAATAAAGAGATATTTGCTATTTAAATGTACGGGTGTGATCATACCAGCACTAATGCACCGGATCCCATTAGAACTCCGCAGTGAAGCGTGCTTCGGCGATAGTAGTACTAGGAAGGGTGACCTCCTGGGAAGGCCTCGTGTTGCACCCCTTTTACTCTTTTTTTTATCGCTGCAGTTATTTGCAGAAGTTAAAATCGTGTATTAAAATATAATATTCTCTGAAAACCGTCATGTAGCGGAAAATTTATCGATGTTTCGAGATTCTGATAGCGTGACGGTATACCGGAAGCATTACAACGACTGTGCCGGTCAATAGAGAGCAGAAATTGTCTCAATAAAGAGATATTTGCTATTTAAATGTACGGGTGCGATCATACCAGCACTAATGCACCGGATCCCATCAGAACTCCCCAGTTAAACGTGCTTGGGCGAGAGTAGTACTAGGATGGGTGACCTCCTGGGAAGGCCTAGTGTTGCACCCCTTCTATTTTTTTTGATTGCTGCAGTTATTTGCAGAAGTTAAAATCGTGTATTATAATTTAATATTCTCTGAAAACCGTCAAGTAGCGGAAAATTTATCGATGTTTCGAGATTCTGATAGCGTGACAGTATACCGGAAGCTTTACAACGACTGTGCCGGTCAATAGAGAGCAGAAATTTACTCAATAAAGAGATATTTGCTATTTAAATGTACGGGTGCGATCATACCAGCACTAATGCACCGGATCCCATCAGAACTCCGCAGTGAAGCGTGCTTCGGCGAGATTAGTACTAGGAAGGGTGACCTCCTGGGAATGCCTCGTGTTGCACCCCTTTTACTCTTTTTTTTATCGCTGCAGTTATTTGCTGAAGTTAAAATCGTGTATTATAATTTAATAATCTCTGAAAACCGTCATGTAGCGTAGAAGTTATCAATGTTTCGAGATTCTGATAGCGTGACGGTATACCGGAAGCATTACAACGACTGTGCCGGTCAATAGAGAGCAGAAATTGTCTCAATAAAGAGATATTTGCTATTTAAATGTACGGGTGCGATCATACCAGCACTAATGCACCGGATCCCATCAGAACTCCCCAGTTAAACGTGCTTGGGCGAGAGTAGTACTAGGACGGGTGACCTCCTGGGAAGGCCTCGTGTTGCACCCCTTTTATTTTTTTTTGATTACTGCAGTTATTTGCAGAAGTTAAAATCGTGTATTATAATTTAATATCCTCTGAAAACCGTCAAGTAGGGGAAAAGTTATCGATGTTTCGAGATTCTGATAGCGTGACAGTATACCGGAAGCTTTACAACAACTGTTCCAGTCAATAGAGAGCAGAAATTGACTCAATAAAGAGATATTTGCTATTTAAATGTACGGGTGTGATCATACCAGCACTAATGCACCGGATCCCATTAGAACTCCGCAGTGAAGCGTGCTTCGGCGATAGTAGTACTAGGAAGGGTGACCTCCTGGGAAGGCCTCGTGTTGCACCCCTTTTACTCTTTTTTTTATCGCTGCAGTTATTTGCAGAAGTTAAAATCGTGTATTAAAATATAATATTCTCTGAAAACCGTCATGTAGCGGAAAATTTATCGATGTTTCGAGATTCTGATAGCGTGACGGTATACCGGAAGCATTACAACGACTGTGCCGGTCAATAGAGAGCAGAAATTGTCTCAATAAAGAGATATTTGCTATTTAAATGTACGGGTGCGATCATACCAGCACTAATGCACCGGATCCCATCAGAACTCCCCAGTTAAACGTGCTTGGGCGAGAGTAGTACTAGGATGGGTGACCTCCTGGGAAGGCCTAGTGTTGCACCCCTTCTATTTTTTTTGATTGCTGCAGTTATTTGCAGAAGTTAAAATCGTGTATTATAATTTAATATTCTCTGAAAACCGTCAAGTAGCGGAAAATTTATCGATGTTTCGAGATTCTGATAGCGTGACAGTATACCGGAAGCTTTACAACGACTGTGCCGGTCAATAGAGAGCAGAAATTTACTCAATAAAGAGATATTTGCTATTTAAATGTACGGGTGCGATCATACCAGCACTAATGCACCGGATCCCATCAGAACTCCGCAGTGAAGCGTGCTTCGGCGAGATTAGTACTAGGAAGGGTGACCTCCTGGGAATGCCTCGTGTTGCACCCCTTTTACTCTTTTTTTTATCGCTGCAGTTATTTGCTGAAGTTAAAATCGTGTATTATAATTTAATAATCTCTGAAAACCGTCATGTAGCGTAGAAGTTATCAATGTTTCGAGATTCTGATAGCGTGACGGTATACCGGAAGCATTACAACGACTGTGCCGGTCAATAGAGAGCAGAAATTGTCTCAATAAAGAGATATTTGCTATTTAAATGTACGGGTGCGATCATACCAGCACTAATGCACCGGATCCCATCAGAACTCCCCAGTTAAACGTGCTTGGGCGAGAGTAGTACTAGGATGGGTGACCTCCTGGGAAGGCCTCGTGTTGCACCCCTTTTATTTTTTTTTGATTGCTGCAGTTATTTGCAGAAGTTAAAATCGTGTATTATAATTTAATATCCTCTGAAAACCGTCAAGTAGGGGAAAAGTTATCGATGTTTCGAGATTCTGATAGCGTGACAGTATACCGGAAGCTTTACAACAACTGTTCCAGTCAATAGAGAGCAGAAATTGTCTCAATAAAGAGATATTTGCTATTTAAATGTACGGGTGCGATCATACCAGCACTAATGCACCGGATCCCATCAGAACTCCCCAGTTAAACGTGCTTCGGCGAGAGTAGTACTAGGAAGGGTGACCTCCTGGGAATGCCTCGTGTTGCACTCCTTTTACTCTTTTTTTTATCGCTGCAGTTATTTGCTGAAGTTAAAATCGTGTATTAAAATATAATATTCTCTGAAAACCGTCATGTAGCGGAAAATTTATCGATGTTTCGAGATTCTGATAGCGTGACGGTATACCGGAAGCATTACAACGACTGTGCCGGTCAATAGAGAGCAGAAATTGTCTCAATAAAGAGATATTTGCTATTTAAATGTACGGGTGCGATCATACCAGCACTAATGCACCGGATCCCATCAGAACTCCCCAGTTAAACGTGCTTGGGCGAGAGTAGTACTAGGATGGGTGACCTCCTGGGAAGGCCTAGTGTTGCACCCCTTCTATTTTTTTTGATTGCTGCAGTTATTTGCAGAAGTTAAAATCGTGTATTATAATTTAATATTCTCTGAAAACCGTCAAGTAGCGGAAAATTTATCGATGTTTCGAGATTCTGATAGCGTGACAGTATACCGGAAGCTTTACAACGACTGTGCCGGTCAATAGAGAGCAGAAATTTACTCAATAAAGAGATATTTGCTATTTAAATGTACGGGTGCGATCATACCAGCACTAATGCACCGGATCCCATCAGAACTCCGCAGTGAAGCGTGCTTCGGCGAGAGTAGTACTAGGAAGGGTGACCTCCTGGGAAGGCCTCGTGTTGCACCCCTTTTACTCTCTTTTTTATCGCTGCAGTTATTTGCAGAAGTTAAAATCGTGTATTAAAATATAATATTCTCAAAAAACCGTCATGTAGCGGAAAAGTTATCGATGTTTCGAGATTCTGATAGCGTGACGGTATACCGGAAGCATTACAACGACTGTGCCGGTCAATAGAGAGCAGAAATTGTCTCAATAAAGAGATATTTGCTATTTAAATGTACGGGTGCGATCATACCAGCACTAATGCACCGGATCCCATCAGAACTCCCCAGTTAAACGTGCTTGGGCGAGAGTAGTAATAGGATGGGTGACCTCCTGGGAAGGCCTCGTGTTGCACCCCTATTATTTTTTTTTGATTGCTGCAGTTATTTGCAGAAGTTAAAATCGTGTATTATAATTTAATATCCTCTGAAAACCGTCAAGTAGCGGAAAAGTTATCGATGTTTCGAGATTCTGATAGCGTGACAGTATACCGGAAGCTTTACAACAACTGTGCCGGTCAATAGAGAGCAGTAATTGACTCAATAAAGAGATATTTGCTATTTAAATGTACGGGTGCGATCATACCAGCACTAATGCACCGGATCCCATCAGAACTCCGCAGTGAAGCGTGCTTCGGCGAGAGTAGTACTAGGAAGGGTGACCTCCTGGGAATGCCTCGTGTTGCACCCCTTTTACTCTTTTTTTTATCGCTGCAGTTATTTGCTGAAGTTAAAATCGTGTATTATAATTTAATATTCTCTGAAAACCGTCATGTAGCGGAAAAGTTATCTATGTTTCGAGATTCTGATAGCGTGACGGTATACCGGAAGCATTACAACGACTGTGCCGGTCAATAGAGAGCAGAAATTGTCTCAATAAAGAGATATTTGCTATTTAAATGTACGGGTGCGATCATACCAGCACTAATGCACCGGATCCCATCAGAACTCCCCAGTTAAACGTGCTTCGGCGAGAGTAGTACTAGGAAGGGTGACCTCCTGGGAATGCCTCGTGTTGCACTCCTTTTACTCTTTTTTTTATCGCTGCAGTTATTTGCTGAAGTTAAAATCGTGTATTATAATTTAATATTCTCTGAAAATCGTCATGTAGCGGAAAAGTTATCGATGTTTCGAGATTCTGATAGCGTGACGGTATACCGGAAGCATTACAACGACTGTGCCGGTCAATAGAGAGCAGAAATTGTCTCAATAAAGAGATATTTGCTATTTAAATGTACGGGTGCGATCATACCAGCACTAATGCACCGGATCCCATCAGAACTCCCCAGTTAAACGTGCTTGGGCGAGAGTAGTAATAGGATGGGTGACCTCCTGGGAAGGCCTCGTGTTGCACCCCTTTTATTTTTTTTTGATTGCTGCAGTTATTTGCAGAAGTTAAAATCGTGTATTATAATTTAATATCCTCTGAAAACCGTCAAGTAGCGGAAAAGTTATCGATGTTTCGAGATTCTGATAGCGTGACAGTATACCGGAAGCTTTACAACAACTGTGCCGGTCAATAGAGAGCAGTAATTGACTCAATAAAGAGATATTTGCTATTTAAATGTACGGGTGCGATCATACCAGCACTAATGCACCGGATCCCATCAGAACTCCGCAGTGAAGCGTGCTTCGGCGAGAGTAGTACTAGGAAGGGTGACCTCCTGGGAATGCCTCGTGTTGCACCCCTTTTACTCTTTTTTTTATCGCTGCAGTTATTTGCTGAAGTTAAAATCGTGTATTATAATTTAATATTCTCTGAAAACCGTCATGTAGCGGAAAAGTTATCTATGTTTCGAGATTCTGATAGCGTGACGGTATACCGGAAGCATTACAACGACTGTGCCGGTCAATAGAGAGCAGAAATTGTCTCAATAAAGAGATATTTGCTATTTAAATGTACGGGTGCGATCATACCAGCACTAATGCACCGGATCCCATCAGAACTCCCCAGTTAAACGTGCTTCGGCGAGAGTAGTACTAGGAAGGGTGACCTCCTGGGAATGCCTCGTGTTGCACTCCTTTTACTCTTTTTTTTATCGCTGCAGTTATTTGCTGAAGTTAAAATCGTGTATTATAATTTAATATTCTCTGAAAATCGTCATGTAGCGGAAAAGTTATCGATGTTTCGAGATTCTGATAGCGTGACGGTATACCGGAAGCATTACAACGACTGTGCCGGTCAATAGAGAGCAGAAATTGTCTCAATAAAGAGATATTTGCTATTTAAATGTACGGGTGCGATCATACCAGCACTAATGCACCGGATCCCATCAGAACTCCCCAGTTAAACGTGCTTGGGCGAGAGTAGTAATAGGATGGGTGACCTCCTGGGAAGGCCTCGTGTTGCACCCCTTTTATTTTTTTTTGATTGCTGCAGTTATTTGCAGAAGTTAAAATCGTGTATTATAATTTAATATCCTCTGAAAACCGTCAAGTAGCGGAAAAGTTATCGATGTTTCGAGATTCTGATAGCGTGACAGTATACCGGAAGCTTTACAACAACTGTGCCGGTCAATAGAGAGCAGTAATTGACTCAATAAAGAGATATTTGCTATTTAAATGTACGGGTGCGATCATACCAGCACTAATGCACCGGATCCCATCAGAACTCCGCAGTGAAGCGTGCTTCGGCGAGAGTAGTACTAGGAAGGGTGACCTCCTGGGAATGCCTCGTGTTGCACCCCTTTTACTCTTTTTTTTATCGCTGCAGTTATTTGCTGAAGTTAAAATCGTGTATTATAATTTAATAATCTCTGAAAACCGTCATGTAGCGTAGAAGTTATCAATGTTTCGAGATTCTGATAGCGTGACGGTATACCGGAAGCATTACAACGACTGTGCCGGTCAATAGAGAGCAGAAATTGTCTCAATAAAGAGATATTTGCTATTTAAATGTACGGGTGCGATCATACCAGCACTAATGCACCGGATCCCATCAGAACTCCCCAGTTAAACGTGCTTGGGCGAGAGTAGTACTAGGATGGGTGACCTCCTGGGAAGGCCTAGTGTTGCACCCCTTCTATTTTTTTGATTGCTGCAGTTATTTGCAGAAGTTAAAATCGTGTATTATAATTTAATATCCTCTTAAAACCGTCAAGTAGCGGAAAATTTATCGATGTTTCGAGATTCTGATAGCGTGACAGTATACCGGAAGCTTTACAACGACTGTGCCGGTCAATAGAGAGCAGAAATTGACTCAATAAAGAGATATTTGCTATTTAAATGTACGGGTGCGTTCATACCAGCACTAATGCACCTGATCCCATCAGAACTCCGCAGAGAAGCGTGCTTCGGCGAGAGTAGTACTAGGAAGGGTGACCTCCTGGGAAGGCCTCGTGTTGCACCCCTTTTACTCTTTTTTTTATCGCTGCAGTTATTTGCAGAAGTTAAAATCGTGTATTAAAATATAATATTCTCAAAAAACCGTCATGTAGCGGAAAAGTTATCGATGTTTCGAGATTCTGATAGCGTGACGGTATACCGGAAGCATTACAACGACTGTGCCGGTCAATAGAGAGCAGAAATTGTCTCAATAAAGAGATATTTGCTATTTAAATGTACGGGTGCGATCATACCAGCACTAATGCACCGGATCCCATCAGAACTCCCCAGTTAAACGTGCTTGGGTGAGAGTAGTAATAGGATGGGTGACCTCCTGGGAAGGCCTCGTGTTGCACCCTTTTTATTTTTTTTTTGATTGCTGCAGTTATTTGCAGAAGTTAAAATCGTGTATTATAATTTAATATCCTCTGAAAACCGTCAAGTAGCGGAAAAGTTATCGATGTTTCGAGATTCTGATAGCGTGACAGTATACCGGAAGCTTTACAACGACTGTGCCGGTCAATAGAGAGCAGTAATTGACTCAATAAAGAGATATTTGCTATTTAAATGTACGGGTGCGATCATACCAGCACTAATGCACCGGATCCCATCAGAACTCCGCAGTGAAGCGTGCTTCGGCGAGAGTAGTACTAGGAAGGGTGACCTCCTGGGAAGGCCTCGTGTTGCACCCCTTTTACTCTCTTTTTTATTGCTGCAGTTATTTGCTGAAGTTAAAATCGTGTATTATAATTTAATATTCTCTGAAAACCGTCATGTAGCGGAGAAGTTATCAATGTTTCGGGATTCTGATAGCGTGACGGTATACCAGAAGCATTACAACGACTGTGCCTGTCAATAGAGAGCAGAAATTGAGTCAATAAAGAGATATTTGATATTTAAATGTACGGGTGCGATCATACCAGCACTAATGCACCGGATCCCATCAAAACTCCGCAGTTAAGCGTGCTTGGGCGAGAGTAGTACAAGGATGGGTGACCTCCTAGGAAGGCCTCGTGTTGCAACCCTTTTACTTTTTTTCTATGGCTGCAGTTATTTGGAGAAGTTAAAATCGTGTATTATAATTTATTATCCTCTGATAACCGTCATGTAGCGGAAAAGTTATCGATGTTTGGAGATTCTGATAGCGTGACGGTATACCAGAAGCATTAAAACAACTGTGCCGGTCAATAGAGAGCAGAAATTGACTCAATAAAGAGATATTTGCAATTTAAATGTACGGGTGCGATCATACCAGCACTAATGCACCAGATCCCATCAGAACTCCGCGGTTAAGCGTGCTTGGGCGAGAGTAGTACTAGGATGGGTTACCTCCTGGGAAGGCCTCATGTTGCACCCCTTTTACTTTTTTTTTATCGCTGCAGTTATTTGCAGAAGTTAAAATCGTGTATTATAATTTAATATTCCCTGAAAACCGTCAAGTGGAAAAGTTATTGATGTTTCGAGATTCTGATAGCGTGACGGTATACCAGAAGCATTACAACGACAGAGCGTGTCAATAGAGAGCAGAAATTGACTCGATAAAGAGATATTTGCTATTTAAATGTACGGGTGCCATCATACCAGCACTAATGCACCGGATCCCATCAAAACTCCGCAGTTAAGCGTGCTTGGGCGAGAGTAGTACTAGGATGAGTGACCTCCTGGGAAGGCCTCGTGTTGCAACCCTTTTATTTTATTTTTATCGCTGCAGTTATTTGCAGAAGTTAAAATCGTGTATTATAATTTATTATCCTCTGAAAACCGTCATGTAGCGGAAAAGTTATCGATGTTTCGAGATTCTGATAGCGTGACGGTATACCGGAAGCATTACAACGACTGTGTCGGTTAATAGAGAGCAGAAATTGACTCAATAAAGAGATATTTGCAATTTAAATGTACGGGTGCGATCATACCAGCACTAATGCACCAGATCCCATCAGAACTCCGCGGTTAAGCGTGCTTGGGCGAGAGTAGTACTAGGATGGGATACCTCCTGGGAAGGCCTCATGTTGCACCCCTTTTACTTCTTTTTTATCGCTGCAGATGGTTACAAAATTTAAAATTGTGTATTATAATTTGATATCCTCTAAAAACCGTCATGTAGGAGAAAAGTTATTGATGTTACAATATTCTAATAGCGTAACGTTATACCGGTAGCATTACAACGACTGTGCTGGTCCATAGTGAGCAAAATTTGTCTTAATAAAGAGATATTTGCAATATAAACGTACGGGTGCGATCATACCAGCACTAATGCACCGGATCCCATCAGAGCTCCGCAGTTAAGCATGCTTGGGCGAGAGTATTACTCGGATGGGTGACCTTCTGGGAAGACCTCGTGTTGCACCCCTTTTACTTTTTTCTTATCGCTGTGTATAATTACAGAAGTTAAAATCGAGTATTATAATTTTATGATCTCTAAAAACTGTCATGTTGCGGAAAAGTTATTGATGTTACAAGATTCTGATAGCGTAACGGTATACCGGAAGCATTACAACGACTGTGCTGGTTAATAGAGAGCAGAAATTGACTCAATAGTGAGATATTTGCAATATAAACGTACAGGTGTGATCATACAAGCACTAATGCACCGGATCCCATCAGAACCCCGCAGTTAAGCGTGCTTGGGCGAGAGTAGTACTAGGATGTGTGACCTCCTGGGAAGGCCTCGTGTTGCAACCCTTTTACTTTTTTTCTATGGCTGCAGTTATTTGCAGAAGTTAAAATCGTGTATTATAATTTATTATCCTCTGAAAACCGTCATGTAGCGGAAAAGTTATCGATGTTTCGAGATTCTGATAGCGTGACGGTATACCTGAAGCATTAAAACAACTGTGCCGGTCAATAGAGAGCAGAAATTGACTCAATAAAGAGATATTTGCAATTTAAATGTACGGGTGCGATCATACCAGCACTAATGCACCAGATCCCATCAGAACTCCGCGGTTAAGCGTGCTTGGGCGAGAGTAGTACTAGGATGGGTTACCTCCTGGGAAGGCCTCATGTTGCACCCCTTTTACTTTTTTTTTATCGCTGCAGTTATTTGCAGAAGTTAAAATCGTGTATTATAATTTAATATTCCCTGAAAACCGTCAAGTGGAAAAGTTATTGATGTTTCGAGATTCTGATAGCGTGACGGTATACCAGAAGCATTACAACGACAGAGCGTGTCAATAGAGAGCAGAAATTGACTCGATAAAGAGATATTTGCTATTTAAATGTACGGGTGCCATCATACCAGCACTAATGCACCGGATCCCATCAAAACTCCGCAGTTAAGCGTGCTTGGGCGAGAGTAGTACTAGGATGAGTGACCTCCTGGGAAGGCCTCGTGTTGCAACCCTTTTATTTTATTTTTATCGCTGCAGTTATTTGCAGAAGTTAAAATCGTGTATTATAATTTATTATCCTCTGAAAACCGTCATGTAGCGGAAAAGTTATCGATGTTTCGAGATTCTGATAGCGTGACGGTATACCGGAAGCATTACAACGACTGTGTCGGTTAATAGAGAGCAGAAATTGACTCAATAAAGAGATATTTGCAATTTAAATGTACGGGTGCGATCATACCAGCACTAATGCACCAGATCCCATCAGAACTCCGCGGTTAAGCGTGCTTGGGCGAGAGTAGTACTAGGATGGGATACCTCCTGGGAAGGCCTCATGTTGCACCCCTTTTACTTCTTTTTTATCGCTGCAGATGGTTACAAAATTTAAAATTGTGTATTATAATTTGATATCCTCTAAAAACCGTCATGTAGGAGAAAAGTTATTGATGTTACAATATTCTAATAGCGTAACGTTATACCGGTAGCATTACAACGACTGTGCTGGTCCATAGTGAGCAAAATTTGTCTTAATAAAGAGATATTTGCAATATAAACGTACGGGTGCGATCATACCAGCACTAATGCACCGGATCCCATCAGAGCTCCGCAGTTAAGCATGCTTGGGCGAGAGTATTACTCGGATGGGTGACCTTCTGGGAAGACCTCGTGTTGCACCCCTTTTACTTTTTTCTTATCGATGTGTATAATTACAGAAGTTAAAATCGAGTATTATAATTTTATGATCTCTAAAAACTGTCATGTTGCGGAAAAGTTATAGATGTTACAAGATTCTGATAGCGTAACGGTATACCGGAAGCATTACAACGACTGTGCTGGTTAATAGAGAGCAGAAATTGACTCAATAGTGAGATATTTGCAATATAAACGTACAGGTGTGATCATACAAGCACTAATGCACCGGATCCCATCAGAACCCCGCAGTTAAGCGTGCTTGGGCGAGAGTAGTACTAGGATGTGTGACCTCCTGGGAAGGCCTCGTGTTTCACCCCTTTTACTTTTTTTTATCGCTGTAGATAATTACAGAAGTTAAAATCGTGTATTATAATTTAATATCCTCTGAAAACCGTCAAGTAGCGGAAAAGTTATCGATGTTTCGAGATTCTGATAGCGTGACAGTATACCGGAAGCTTTACAACGACTGTGCCGGTCAATAGAGAGCAGTAATTGACTCAATAAAGAGATATTTGCTATTTAAATGTACGGGTGCGATCATACCAGCACTAATGCACCGGATCCCATCAGAACTCCGCAGTGAAGCGTGCTTCGGCGAGAGTAGTACTAGGAAGGGTGACCTCCTGGGAAGGCCTCGTGTTGCACCCCTTTTACTCTTTTTCTTATCGCTGCAGTTATTTGCTGAAGTTAAAATCGTGTATTATAATTTAATATTCTCTGAAAACCGTCATGTAGCGGAGAAGTTATCAATGTTTCGAGATTCTGATAGCGTGACGGTATACCAGAAGCATTACAACGACTGTGCCTGTCAATAGAGAGCAGAAATTGAGTCAATAAAGAGATATTTGATATTTAAATGTACGGGTGCGATCATACCAGCACTAATGCACCGGATCCCATCAAAACTCCGCAGTTAAGCGTGCTTGGGCGAGAGTAGTACAAGGATGGGTGACCTCCTAGGAAGGCCTCGTGTTGCAACCCTTTTACTTTTTTTCTATGGCTGCAGTTATTTGCAGAAGTTAAAATCGTGTATTATAATTTATTATCCTCTGAAAACCGTCATGTAGCGGAAAAGTTATCGATGTTTCGAGATTCTGATAGCGTGACGGTATACCAGAAGCATTAAAACAACTGTGCTGGTCAATAGAGAGCAGAAATTGACTCAATAAAGAGATATTTGCAATTTAAATTTACGGGTGCGATCATACCAGCACTAATGCACCAGATCCCATCAGAACTCCGCGGTTAAGCGTGCTTGGGCGAGAGTAGTACTAGGATGGGTTACCTCCTGGGAAGGCCTCATGTTGCACCCCTTTTACTTTTTTTTTTATCGCTGCAGTTATTTGCAGAAGTTAAAATCGTGTATTATAATTTAATATTCCCTGAAAACCGTCAAGTGGAAAAGTTATTGATGTTTCGAGATTCTGATAGCGTGACGGTATACCAGAAGCATTACAACGACAGAGCGTGTCAATAGAGAGCAGAAATTGACTCGATAAAGAGATATTTGCTATTTAAATGTACGGGTGCCATCATACCAGCACTAATGCACCGGATCCCATCAAAACTCCGCAGTTAAGCGTGCTTGGGCGAGAGTAGTACTAGGATGGGTGACCTCCTGGGAAGGCCTCGTGTTGCAACCCTTCTATTTTATTTTTATCGCTGCAGTTATTTGCAGAAGTTAAAATCGTGTATTATAATTTATTATCCTCTGAAAACCGTCATGTAGCGGAAAAGTTATCGATGTTTCGAGATTCTGATAGCGTGACGGTATACCGGAATCATTACAACGACTGTGTCGGTTAATAGAGAGCAGAAATTGACTCAATAAAGAGATATTTGCAATTTAAATGTACGGGTGCGATCATACCAGCACTAATGCACCAGATCCCATCAGAACTCCGCGGTTAAGCGTGCTTGGGCGAGAGTAGTACTAGGATGGGATACCTCCTGGGAAGGCCTCATGTTGCACCCCTTTTACTTCTTTTTTATCGCTGCAGATGGTTACAAAATTTAAAATTGTGTATTATAATTTGATATCCTCTAAAAACCGTCATGTAGGAGAAAAGTTATTGATGTTACAATATTCTAATAGCGTAACGTTATACCGGTCGCATTACAACGACTGTGCTGGTCCATAGTGAGCAAAATTTGTCTTAATAAAGAGATATTTGCAATATAAACGTACGGGTGCGATCATACCAGCATTAATGCACCGGATCCCATCAGAGCTCCGCAGTTAAGCATGCTTGGGCGAGAGTATTACTCGGATGGGTGACCTTCTGGGAAGACCTCGTGTTGCACCCCTTTTACTTTTTTCTTATCACTGTGTATAATTACAGAAGTTAAAATCGTGTATTATAATTTTATGACCTCTAAAAACTGTCATGTTGCGGAAAAGTTATAGATGTTACAAGATTCTGATAGCGTAACGGTATACCGGAAGCATTACAACGACTGTGCTGGTTAATAGAGAGCAGAAATTGACTCAATAGTGAGATATTTGCAATATAAACGTACAGGTGTGATCATACAAGCACTAATGCACCGGATCCCATCAGAACCCCGCAGTTAAGCGTGCTTGGGCGAGAGTAGTACTAGGATGTGTGACCTCCTGGGAAGGCCTCGTGTTTCACCCCTTTTACTTTTTTTTTTATCGCTGTAGATAATTACAGAAGTTAAAATCGTGTATTATAATTTAATATCCTCTGAAAACCGTCAAGTAGCGGAAAAGTTATCGATGTTTCGAGATTCTGATAGCGTGACAGTATACCGGAAGCTTTACAACGACTGTGCCGGTCAATAGAGAGCAGAAATTGACTCAATAAAGAGATATTTGCTATTTAAATGTACGGGTGCGATCATACCAGCACTAATGCACCGGATCCCATCAGAACTCCCCAGTTAAACGTGCTTGGGCGAGAGTAGTACTAGGATGGGTGAGCTCCTGGGAAGGCCTCGTGTTGCACCCCTTTTATTTTTTTTTGATTGCTGCAGTTATTTGCAGAAGTTAAAATCGTGTATTATAATTTAATATCCTCTGAAAACCGTCAAGTAGCGGAAAATTTATCGATGTTTCGAGATTCTGATAGCGTGACAGTATACTGGAAGCTTTACAACGACTGTGCCGGTCAATAGAGAGCAGAAATTGACTCAACAAAGAGATATTTGCTATTTAAATGTACGGGTGCGATCATACCAGCACTAATGCACCGGATCCCATCAGAACTCCGCAGTGAAGCGTGCTTCGGCGAGAGTAGTACTAGGAAGGGTGACCTCCTGGGAAGGCCTCGTGTTGCACCCCTTTTACTCTTTTTTTTATCGCTGCAGTTATTTGCAGAAGTTAAAATCGTGTATTAAAATATAATATTCTCAAAAAACCGTCATGTAGCGGAAAAGTTATCGATGTTTCGAGATTCTGATAGCGTGACTGTATACCGGAAGCATTACAACGACTGTGGCGGTCAATAGAGAGCAGAAATTGTCTCAATAAAGAGATATTTGTTATTTAAATGTACGGGTGCGATCATACCAGCACTAATGCACCGGATCCCATCAAAACTCCCCAGTTAAACGTGCTTGGGCGAGAGTAGTACTAGGATGGGTGACCTCCTGGGAAGGCCTCGTGTTGCACCCCTTTTATTTTTTATTTTGATTGCTGCAGTTATTTGCAGAAGTTAAAATCGTGTATTATACTTTAATATCCTCTGAAAACCGTCAAGTTGCGGAAAAGTTATCGATGTTTCGAGATTCTGATAGCGTCACAGTATACCGGAAGCTTTACAACGACTGTGCCGGTCAATAGAGAGCAGAAATTGACTCAATAAAGAGATATTTGCTATTTAAATGTACGGGTGCGATCATACCAGCACTAATGCACCGGATCCCATCAGAACTCCCCAGTTAAACGTGCTTGGGCGAGAGTAGTACTAGGATGGGTGAGCTCCTGGGAAGGCCTCGTGTTGCACCCCTTTTATTTTTTTTTGATTGCTGCAGTTATTTGCAGAAGTTAAAATCGTGTATTATAATTTAATATCCTCTGAAAACCGTCAAGTAGCGGAAAATTTATCGATGTTTCGAGATTCTGATAGCGTGACAGTATACTGGAAGCTTTACAACGACTGTGCCGGTCAATAGAGAGCAGAAATTGACTCAACAAAGAGATATTTGCTATTTAAATGTACGGGTGCGATCATACCAGCACTAATGCACCGGATCCCATCAGAACTCCGCAGTGAAGCGTGCTTCGGCGAGAGTAGTACTAGGAAGGGTGACCTCCTGGGAAGGCCTCGTGTTGCACCCCTTTTACTCTTTTTTTTATCGCTGCAGTTATTTGCAGAAGTTAAAATCGTGTATTAAAATATAATATTCTCAAAAAACCGTCATGTAGCGGAAAAGTTATCGATGTTTCGAGATTCTGATAGCGTGACTGTATACCGGAAGCATTACAACGACTGTGGCGGTCAATAGAGAGCAGAAATTGTCTCAATAAAGAGATATTTGTTATTTAAATGTACGGGTGCGATCATACCAGCACTAATGCACCGGATCCCATCAAAACTCCCCAGTTAAACGTGCTTGGGCGAGAGTAGTACTAGGATGGGTGACCTCCTGGGAAGGCCTCGTGTTGCACCCCTTTTATTTTTTATTTTGATTGCTGCAGTTATTTGCAGAAGTTAAAATCGTGTATTATACTTTAATATCCTCTGAAAACCGTCAAGTTGCGGAAAAGTTATCGATGTTTCGAGATTCTGATAGCGTCACAGTATACCGGAAGCTTTACAACGACTGTGCCGGTCAATAGAGAGCAGAAATTGACTCAATAAAGAGATATTTGCTATTTAAATGTACGGGTGCGATCATACCAGCACTAATGCACCGGATCCCATCAGAACTCCCCAGTTAAACGTGCTTGGGCGAGAGTAGTACTAGGATGGGTGAGCTCCTGGGAAGGCCTCGTGTTGCACCCCTTTTATTTTTTTTTGATTGCTGCAGTTATTTGCAGAAGTTAAAATCGTGTATTATAATTTAATATCCTCTGAAAACCGTCAAGTAGCGGAAAATTTATCGATGTTTCGAGATTCTGATAGCGTGACAGTATACTGGAAGCTTTACAACGACTGTGCCGGTCAATAGAGAGCAGAAATTGACTCAACAAAGAGATATTTGCTATTTAAATGTACGGGTGCGATCATACCAGCACTAATGCACCGGATCCCATCAGAACTCCGCAGTGAAGCGTGCTTCGGCGAGAGTAGTACTAGGAAGGGTGACCTCCTGGGAAGGCCTCGTGTTGCACTCCTTTTACTCTTTTTTTTATCGCTGCAGTTATTTGCAGAAGTTAAAATCGTGTATTATAATTTAATATTCTCTGAAAACCGTCATGTAGCGGAGAAGTTATCAATGTTTCGAGATTCTGATAGCGTGACGGTATACCGGAAGCATTACAACGACTGTGCCGGTCAATAGAGAGCAGAAATTGTCTCAATAAAGAGATATTTGCTATTTAAATGTACGGGTGCGATCATACTAGCACTAATGCACCGGATCCCATCACAACTCCGCAGTGAAGCGTGCTTCGGCGAGAGTAGTACTAGGAAGGGTGACCTCCTGGGAAGGCCTCGTGTTGCACCCCTTTTACTGTTTTTTTTATCGCTGCAGTTATTTGCAGAAGTTAAAATCGTGTATTAAAATATAATATTCTCAAAAAACCGTCATGTAGCGGAAAATTTATCGATGTTTCGAGATTCTGATAGCGTGACGGTATACCGGAAGCATTACAACGACTGTGCCGGTCAATAGAGAGCAGAAATTGACTCAATAAAGAGATATTTGCAATTTAAATGTACGGGTGCGATCATACCAGCACTAATGCACCAGATCCCATCAGAACTCCGCAGTGTAGCGTGCTTCGGCAAGAGTAGTACTAGGAAGGGTGACCTCCTGGGAAGGCCTCGTGTTGCACCCCTTTTACTGTTTTTTTTATCGCTGCAGTTATTTGCAGAAGTTAAAATCGTGTATTAAAATATAATATTCTCAAAAAACCGTCATGTAGCGGAAAAGTTATCGATGTTTCGAGATTCTGATAGCGTGACTGTATACCGGAAGCATTACAACGACTGTGGCGGTCAATAGAGAGCAGAAATTGTCTCAATAAAGAGATATTTGTTATTTAAATGTACGGGTGCGATCATACCAGCACTAATGCACCGGATCCCATCAAAACTCCCCAGTTAAACGTGCTTGGGCGAGAGTAGTACTAGGATGGGTGACCTCCTGGGAAGGCCTCGTGTTGCACCCCTTTTATTTTTTATTTTGATTGCTGCAGTTATTTGCAGAAGTTAAAATCGTGTATTATACTTTAATATCCTCTGAAAACCGTCAAGTTGCGGAAAAGTTATCGATGTTTCGAGATTCTGATAGCGTCACAGTATACCGGAAGCTTTACAACGACTGTGCCGGTCAATAGAGAGCAGTAATTGACTCAATAAAGAGATATTTGCTATTTAAATGTACGGGTGCGATCATACCAGCACTAATGCACCGGATCCCATCAGAACTCCGCAGTGAAGCGTGCTTCGGCGAGAGTAGTACTAGGAAGGGTGACCTCCTGGGAAGGCCTCGTGTTGCACTCCTTTTACTCTTTTTTTTATCGCTGCAGTTATTTGCAGAAGTTAAAATCGTGTATTATAATTTAATATTCTCTGAAAACCGTCATGTAGCGGAGAAGTTATCAATGTTTCGAGATTCTGATAGCGTGACGGTATACCGGAAGCATTACAACGACTGTGCCGGTCAATAGAGAGCAGAAATTGTCTCAATAAAGAGATATTTGCTATTTAAATGTACGGGTGCGATCATACCAGCACTAATGCACCGGATCCCATCACAACTCCGCAGTGAAGCGTGCTTCGGCGAGAGTAGTACTAGGAAGGGTGACCTCCTGGGAAGGCCTCGTGTTTCACCCCTTTTACTTTTTTTTTATCGCTGTAGATAATTACAGAAGTTAAAATCGTGTATTATAATTTAATATCCTCTGAAAACCGTCAAGTAGCGGAAAAGTTATCGATGTTTCGAGATTCTGATAGCGTGACAGTATACCGGAAGCTTTACAACGACTGTGCCGGTCAATAGAGAGCAGTAATTGACTCAATAAAGAGATATTTGCTATTTAAATGTACGGGTGCGATCATACCAGCACTAATGCACCGGATCCCATCAGAACTCCGCAGTGAAGCGTGCTTCGGCGAGAGTAGTACTAGGAAGGGTGACCTCCTGGGAAGGCCTCGTGTTGCACCCCTTTTACTCTTTTTCTTATCGCTGCAGTTATTTGCTGAAGTTAAAATCGTGTATTATAATTTAATATTCTCTGAAAACCGTCATGTAGCGGAGAAGTTATCAATGTTTCGAGATTCTGATAGCGTGACGGTATACCAGAAGCATTACAACGACTGTGCCTGTCAATAGAGAGCAGAAATTGAGTCAATAAAGAGATATTTGATATTTAAATGTACGGGTGCGATCATACCAGCACTAATGCACCGGATCCCATCAAAACTCCGCAGTTAAGCGTGCTTGGGCGAGAGTAGTACAAGGATGGGTGACCTCCTAGGAAGGCCTCGTGTTGCAACCCTTTTACTTTTTTTCTATGGCTGCAGTTATTTGCAGAAGTTAAAATCGTGTATTATAATTTATTATCCTCTGAAAACCGTCATGTAGCGGAAAAGTTATCGATGTTTCGAGATTCTGATAGCGTGACGGTATACCAGAAGCATTAAAACAACTGTGCTGGTCAATAGAGAGCAGAAATTGACTCAATAAAGAGATATTTGCAATTTAAATTTACGGGTGCGATCATACCAGCACTAATGCACCAGATCCCATCAGAACTCCGCGGTTAAGCGTGCTTGGGCGAGAGTAGTACTAGGATGGGTTACCTCCTGGGAAGGCCTCATGTTGCACCCCTTTTACTTTTTTTTTTATCGCTGCAGTTATTTGCAGAAGTTAAAATCGTGTATTATAATTTAATATTCCCTGAAAACCGTCAAGTGGAAAAGTTATTGATGTTTCGAGATTCTGATAGCGTGACGGTATACCAGAAGCATTACAACGACAGAGCGTGTCAATAGAGAGCAGAAATTGACTCGATAAAGAGATATTTGCTATTTAAATGTACGGGTGCCATCATACGAGCACTAATGCACCGGATCCCATCAAAACTCCGCAGTTAAGCGTGCTTGGGCGAGAGTAGTACTAGGATGGGTGACCTCCTGGGAAGGCCTCGTGTTGCAACCCTTCTATTTTATTTTTATCGCTGCAGTTATTTGCAGAAGTTAAAATCGTGTATTATAATTTATTATCCTCTGAAAACCGTCATGTAGCGGAAAAGTTATCGATGTTTCGAGATTCTGATAGCGTGACGGTATACCGGAATCATTACAACGACTGTGTCGGTTAATAGAGAGCAGAAATTGACTCAATAAAGAGATATTTGCAATTTAAATGTACGGGTGCGATCATACCAGCACTAATGCACCAGATCCCATCAGAACTCCGCGGTTAAGCGTGCTTGGGCGAGAGTAGTACTAGGATGGGATACCTCCTGGGAAGGCCTCATGTTGCACCCCTTTTACTTCTTTTTTATCGCTGCAGATGGTTACAAAATTTAAAATTGTGTATTATAATTTGATATCCTCTAAAAACCGTCATGTAGGAGAAAAGTTATTGATGTTACAATATTCTAATAGCGTAACGTTATACCGGTAGCATTACAACGACTGTGCTGGTCCATAGTGAGCAAAATTTGTCTTAATAAAGAGATATTTGCAATATAAACGTACGGGTGCGATCATACCAGCACTAATGCACCGGATCCCATCAGAGCTCCGCAGTTAAGCATGCTTGGGCGAGAGTATTACTCGGATGGGTGACCTTCTGGGAAGACCTCGTGTTGCACCCCTTTTACTTTTTTCTTATCACTGTGTATAATTACAGAAGTTAAAATCGTGTATTATAATTTTATGACCTCTAAAAACTGTCATGTTGCGGAAAAGTTATAGATATTACAAGATTCTGATAGCGTAACGGTATACCGGAAGCATTACAACGACTGTGCTGGTTAATAGAGAGCAGAAATTGACTCAATAGTGAGATATTTGCAATATAAACGTACAGGTGTGATCATACAAGCACTAATGCACCGGATCCCATCAGAACCCCGCAGTTAAGCGTGCTTGGGCGAGAGTAGTACTAGGATGTGTGACCTCCTGGGAAGGCCTCGTGTTTCACCCCTTTTACTTTTTTTTTTATCGCTGTAGATAATTACAGAAGTTAAAATCGTGTATTATAATTTAATATCCTCTGAAAACCGTCAAGTAGCGGAAAAGTTATCGATGTTTCGAGATTCTGATAGCGTGACAGTATACCGGAAGCTTTACAACGACTGTGCCGGTCAATAGAGAGCAGAAATTGACTCAATAAAGAGATATTTGCTATTTAAATGTACGGGTGCGATCATACCAGCACTAATGCACCGGATCCCATCAGAACTCCCCAGTTAAACGTGCTTGGGCGAGAGTAGTACTAGGATGGGTGAGCTCCTGGGAAGGCCTCGTGTTGCACCCCTTTTATTTTTTTTTGATTGCTGCAGTTATTTGCAGAAGTTAAAATCGTGTATTATAATTTAATATCCTCTGAAAACCGTCAAGTAGCGGAAAATTTATCGATGTTTCGAGATTCTGATAGCGTGACAGTATACTGGAAGCTTTACAACGACTGTGCCGGTCAATAGAGAGCAGAAATTGACTCAACAAAGAGATATTTGCTATTTAAATGTACGGGTGCGATCATACCAGCACTAATGCACCGGATCCCATCAGAACTCCGCAGTGAAGCGTGCTTCGGCGAGAGTAGTACTAGGAAGGGTGACCTCCTGGGAAGGCCTCGTGTTGCACCCCTTTTACTCTTTTTTTTTATCGCTGCAGTTATTTGCAGAAGTTAAAATCGTGTATTAAAATATAATATTCTCAAAAAACCGTCATGTAGCGGAAAAGTTATCGATGTTTCGAGATTCTGATAGCGTGACTGTATACCGGAAGCATTACAACGACTGTGGCGGTCAATAGAGAGCAGAAATTGTCTCAATAAAGAGATATTTGTTATTTAAATGTACGGGTGCGATCATACCAGCACTAATGCACCGGATCCCATCAAAACTCCCCAGTTAAACGTGCTTGGGCGAGAGTAGTACTAGGATGGGTGACCTCCTGGGAAGGCCTCGTGTTGCAACCCTTCTATTTTATTTTTATCGCTGCAGTTATTTGCAGAAGTTAAAATCGTGTATTATAATTTATTATCCTCTGAAAACCGTCATGTAGCGGAAAAGTTATCGATGTTTCGAGATTCTGATAGCGTGACGGTATACCGGAATCATTACAACGACTGTGTCGGTTAATAGAGAGCAGAAATTGACTCAATAAAGAGATATTTGCAATTTAAATGTACGGGTGCGATCATACCAGCACTAATGCACCAGATCCCATCAGAACTCCGCGGTTAAGCGTGCTTGGGCGAGAGTAGTACTAGGATGGGATACCTCCTGGGAAGGCCTCATGTTGCACCCCTTTTACTTCTTTTTTATCGCTGCAGATGGTTACAAAATTTAAAATTGTGTATTATAATTTGATATCCTCTAAAAACCGTCATGTAGGAGAAAAGTTATTGATGTTACAATATTCTAATAGCGTAACGTTATACCGGTAGCATTACAACGACTGTGCTGGTCCATAGTGAGCAAAATTTGTCTTAATAAAGAGATATTTGCAATATAAACGTACGGGTGCGATCATACCAGCACTAATGCACCGGATCCCATCAGAGCTCCGCAGTTAAGCATGCTTGGGCGAGAGTATTACTCGGATGGGTGACCTTCTGGGAAGACCTCGTGTTGCACCCCTTTTACATTTTTCTTATCACTGTGTATAATTACAGAAGTTAAAATCGTGTATTATAATTTTATGACCTCTAAAAACTGTCATGTTGCGGAAAAGTTATAGATATTACAAGATTCTGATAGCGTAACGGTATACCGGAAGCATTACAACGACTGTGCTGGTTAATAGAGAGCAGAAATTGACTCAATAGTGAGATATTTGCAATATAAACGTACAGGTGTGATCATACAAGCACTAATGCACCGGATCCCATCAGAACCCCGCAGTTAAGCGTGCTTGGGCGAGAGTAGTACTAGGATGTGTGACCTCCTGGGAAGGCCTCGTGTTTCACCCCTTTTACTTTTTTTTTTATCGCTGTAGATAATTACAGAAGTTAAAATCGTGTATTATAATTTAATATCCTCTGAAAACCGTCAAGTAGCGGAAAAGTTATCGATGTTTCGAGATTCTGATAGCGTGACAGTATACCGGAAGCTTTACAACGACTGTGCCGGTCAATAGAGAGCAGAAATTGACTCAATAAAGAGATATTTGCTATTTAAATGTACGGGTGCGATCATACCAGCACTAATGCACCGGATCCCATCAGAACTCCCCAGTTAAACGTGCTTGGGCGAGAGTAGTACTAGGATGGGTGAGCTCCTGGGAAGGCCTCGTGTTGCACCCCTTTTATTTTTTTTTGATTGCTGCAGTTATTTGCAGAAGTTAAAATCGTGTATTATAATTTAATATCCTCTGAAAACCGTCAAGTAGCGGAAAATTTATCGATGTTTCGAGATTCTGATAGCGTGACAGTATACTGGAAGCTTTACAACGACTGTGCCGGTCAATAGAGAGCAGAAATTGACTCAACAAAGAGATATTTGCTATTTAAATGTACGGGTGCGATCATACCAGCACTAATGCACCGGATCCCATCAGAACTCCGCAGTGAAGCGTGCTTCGGCGAGAGTAGTACTAGGAAGGGTGACCTCCTGGGAAGGCCTCGTGTTGCACCCCTTTTACTCTTTTTTTTATCGCTGCAGTTATTTGCAGAAGTTAAAATCGTGTATTAAAATATAATATTCTCAAAAAACCGTCATGTAGCGGAAAAGTTATCGATGTTTCGAGATTCTGATAGCGTGACTGTATACCGGAAGCATTACAACGACTGTGGCGGTCAATAGAGAGCAGAAATTGTCTCAATAAAGAGATATTTGTTATTTAAATGTACGGGTGCGATCATACCAGCACTAATGCACCGGATCCCATCAAAACTCCCCAGTTAAACGTGCTTGGGCGAGAGTAGTACTAGGATGGGTGACCTCCTGGGAAGGCCTCGTGTTGCACCCCTTTTATTTTTTATTTTGATTGCTGCAGTTATTTGCAGAAGTTAAAATCGTGTATTATACTTTAATATCCTCTGAAAACCGTCAAGTTGCGGAAAAGTTATCGATGTTTCGAGATTCTGATAGCGTCACAGTATACCGGAAGCTTTACAACGACTGTGCCGGTCAATAGAGAGCAGTAATTGACTCAATAAAGAGATATTTGCTATTTAAATGTACGGGTGCGATCATACCAGCACTAATGCACCGGATCCCATCAGAACTCCGCAGTGAAGCGTGCTTCGGCGAGAGTAGTACTAGGAAGGGTGACCTCCTGGGAAGGCCTCGTGTTGCAATCCTTTTACTCTTTTTTTTATCGCTGCAGTTATTTGCAGAAGTTAAAATCGTGTATTATAATTTAATATTCTCTGAAAACCGTCATGTAGCGGAGAAGTTATCAATGTTTCGAGATTCTGATAGCGTGACGGTATACCGGAAGCATTACAACGACTGTGCCGGTCAATAGAGAGCAGAAATTGTCTCAATAAAGAGATATTTGCTATTTAAATGTACGGGTGCGATCATACTAGCACTAATGCACCGGATCCCATCACAACTCCGCAGTGAAGCGTGCTTCGGCGAGAGTAGTACTAGGAAGGGTGACCTCCTGGGAAGGCCTCGTGTTGCACCCCTTTTACTGTTTTTTTTATCGCTGCAGTTATTTACAGAAGTTAAAATCGTGTATTAAAATATAATATTCTCAAAAAACCGTCATGTAGCGGAAAAGTTATCGATGTTTCGAGATTCTGATAGCGTGACGGTATACCGGAAGCATTACAACGACTGTGCCGGTCAATAGAGAGCAGAAATTGACTCAATAAAGAGATATTTGCAATTTAAATGTACGGGTGCGATCATACCAGCACTAATGCACCAGATCCCATCAGAACTCCGCAGTGAAGCGTGCTTCGGCAAGAGTAGTACTAGGAAGGGTGACCTCCTGGGAAGGCCTCGTGTTGCACCCCTTTTACTGTTTTTTTTATCGCTGCAGTTATTTGCAGAAGTTAAAATCGTGTATTAAAATATAATATTCTCAAAAAACCGTCATGTAGCGGAAAAGTTATCGATGTTTCGAGATTCTGATAGCGTGACTGTATACCGGAAGCATTACAACGACTGTGGCGGTCAATAGAGAGCAGAAATTGTCTCAATAAAGAGATATTTGTTATTTAAATGTACGGGTGCGATCATACCAGCACTAATGCACCGGATCCCATCAAAACTCCCCAGTTAAACGTGCTTGGGCGAGAGTAGTACTAGGATGGGTGACCTCCTGGGAAGGCCTCGTGTTGCACCCCTTTTATTTTTTATTTTGATTGCTGCAGTTATTTGCAGAAGTTAAAATCGTGTATTATACTTTAATATCCTCTGAAAACCGTCAAGTTGCGGAAAAGTTATCGATGTTTCGAGATTCTGATAGCGTCACAGTATACCGGAAGCTTTACAACGACTGTGCCGGTCAATAGAGAGCAGTAATTGACTCAATAAAGAGATATTTGCTATTTAAATGTACGGGTGCGATCATACCAGCACTAATGCACCGGATCCCATCAGAACTCCGCAGTGAAGCGTGCTTCGGCGAGAGTAGTACTAGGAAGGGTGACCTCCTGGGAAGGCCTCGTGTTGCACTCCTTTTACTCTTTTTTTTATCGCTGCAGTTATTTGCAGAAGTTAAAATCGTGTATTATAATTTAATATTCTCTGAAAACCGTCATGTAGCGGAGAAGTTATCAATGTTTCGAGATTCTGATAGCGTGACGGTATACCGGAAGCATTACAACGACTGTGCCGGTCAATAGAGAGCAGAAATTGTCTCAATAAAGAGATATTTGCTATTTAAATGTACGGGTGCGATCATACTAGCACTAATGCACCGGATCCCATCACAACTCCGCAGTGAAGCGTGCTTCGGCGAGAGTAGTACTAGGAAGGGTGACCTCCTGGGAAGGCCTCGTGTTGCACCCCTTTTACTGTTTTTTTTATCGCTGCAGTTATTTACAGAAGTTAAAATCGTGTATTAAAATATAATATTCTCAAAAAACCGTCATGTAGCGGAAAAGTTATCGATGTTTCGAGATTCTGATAGCGTGACGGTATACCAGAAGCATTACAACGACTGTGCCGGTCAATAGAGAGCAGAAATTGACTCAATAAAGAGATATTTGCAATTTAAATGTACGGGTGCGATCATACCAGCACTAATGCACCAGATCCCATCAGAACTCCGCAGTGAAGCGTGCTTCGGCAAGAGTAGTACTAGGAAGGGTGACCTCCTGGGAAGGCCTCGTGTTGCACCCCTTTTACTGTTTTTTTTATCGCTGCAGTTATTTGCAGAAGTTAAAATCGTGTATTAAAATATAATATTCTCAAAAAACCGTCATGTAGCGGAAAAGTTATCGATGTTTCGAGATTCTGATAGCGTGACTGTATACCGGAAGCATTACAACGACTGTGGCGGTCAATAGAGAGCAGAAATTGTCTCAATAAAGAGATATTTGTTATTTAAATGTACGGGTGCGATCATACCAGCACTAATGCACCGGATCCCATCAAAACTCCCCAGTTAAACGTGCTTGGGCGAGAGTAGTACTAGGATGGGTGACCTCCTGGGAAGGCCTCGTGTTGCACCCCTTTTATTTTTTATTTTGATTGCTGCAGTTATTTGCAGAAGTTAAAATCGTGTATTATAATTTAATATTCTCTGAAAACCGTCATGTAGCGGAGAAGTTATCAATGTTTCGAGATTCTGATAGCATGACGGTATACCGGAAGCATTACAACGACTGTGCCGGTCAATAGAGAGCAGAAATTGTCTCAATAAAGAGATATTTGCTATTTAAATGTACGGGTGCGATCATACCAGCACTAATGCACCGGATCCCATCACAATTCCGCAGTGAAGCGTGCTTCGGCGAGAGTAGTACTAGGAAGGGTGACCTCCTGGGAAGGCCTCGTGTTGCACCCCTTTTACTGTTTTTTTTATCGCTGCAGTTATTTGCAGAAGTTAAAATCGTGTATTAAAATATAATATTCTCAAAAAACCGTCATGTAGCGGAAAAGTTATCGATGTTTCGAGATTCTGATAGCGTGACTGTATACCGGAAGCATTACAACGACTGTGGCGGTCAATAGAGAGCAGAAATTGTCTCAATAAAGAGATATTTGTTATTTAAATGTACGGGTGCGATCATACCAGCACTAATGCACCGGATCCCATCAAAACTCCCCAGTTAAACGTGCTTGGGCGAGAGTAGTACTAGGATGGGTGACCTCCTGGGAAGGCCTCGTGTTGCACCCCTTTTATTTTTTATTTTGATTGCTGCAGTTATTTGCAGAAGTTAAAATCGTGTATTATACTTTAATATCCTCTGAAAACCGTCAAGTTGCGGAAAAGTTATCGATGTTTCGAGATTCTGATAGCGTCACAGTATACCGGAAGCTTTACAACGACTGTGCCGGTCAATAGAGAGCAGTAATTGACTCAATAAAGAGATATTTGCTATTTAAATGTACGGGTGCGATCATACCAGCACTAATGCACCGGATCCCATCAGAACTCCGCAGTGAAGCGTGCTTTGGCGAGAGTAGTACTAGGAAGGGTGACCTCCTGGGAAGGCCTCGTGTTGCACTCCTTTTACTCTTTTTTTTATCGCTGCAGTTATTTGCAGAAGTTAAAATCGTGTATTATAATTTAATATTCTCTGAAAACCGTCATGTAGCGGAGAAGTTATCAATGTTTCGAGATTCTGATAGCGTGACGGTATACCGGAAGCATTACAACGACTGTGCCGGTCAATAGAGAGCAGAAATTGTCTCAATAAAGAGATATTTGCTATTTAAATGTACGGGTGCGATCATACCAGCACTAATGCACCGGATCCCATCACAACTCCGCAGTGAAGCGTGCTTCGGCGAGAGTAGTACTAGGAAGGGTGACCTCCTGGGAAGGCCTCGTGTTGCACCCCTTTTACTGTTTTTTTTATCGCTGCAGTTATTTGCAGAAGTTAAAATCGTGTATTAAAATATAATATTCTCAAAAAACCGTCATGTAGCGGAAAAGTTATCGATGTTTCGAGATTCTGATAGCGTGACTGTATACCGGAAGCATTACAACGACTGTGGCGGTCAATAGAGAGCAGAAATTGTCTCAATAAAGAGATATTTGTTATTTAAATGTACGGGTGCGATCATACCAGCACTAATGCACCGGATCCCATCAAAACTCCCCAGTTAAACGTGCTTGGGCGAGAGTAGTACTAGGATGGGTGACCTCCTGGGAAGGCCTCGTGTTGCACCCCTTTTATTTTTTATTTTGATTGCTGCAGTTATTTGCAGAAGTTAAAATCGTGTATTATACTTTAATATCCTCTGAAAACCGTCAAGTTGCGGAAAAGTTATCGATGTTTCGAGATTCTGATAGCGTCACAGTATACCGGAAGCTTTACAACGACTGTGCCGGTCAATAGAGAGCAGTAATTGACTCAATAAAGAGATATTTGCTATTTAAATGTACGGGTGCGATCATACCAGCACTAATGCACCGGATCCCATCAGAACTCCGCAGTGAAGCGTGCTTCGGCGAGAGTAGTACTAGGAAGGGTGACCTCCTGGGAAGGCCTCGTGTTGCACTCCTTTTACTCTTTTTTTTATCGCTGCAGTTATTTGCAGAAGTTAAAATCGTGTATTATAATTTAATATTCTCTGAAAACCGTCATGTAGCGGAGAAGTTATCAATGTTTCGAGATTCTGATAGCGTGACGGTATACCGGAAGCATTACAACGACTGTGCCGGTCAATAGAGAGCAGAAATTGTCTCAATAAAGAGATATTTGCTATTTAAATGTACGGGTGCGATCATACCAGCACTAATGCACCGGATCCCATCACAACTCCGCAGTGAAGCGTGCTTCGGCGAGAGTAGTACTAGGAAGGGTGACCTCCTGGGAAGGCCTCGTGTTGCACCCCTTTTACTGTTTTTTTTATCGCTGCAGTTATTTGCAGAAGTTAAAATCGTGTATTAAAATATAATATTCTCTGAAAACCGTCATGTAGCGGAGAAGTTATCGATGTTTCGAGATTCTGATAGCGTGACTGTATACCGGAAGCATTACAACGACTGTGGCGGTCAATAGAGAGCAGAAATTGTCTCAATAAAGAGATATTTGTTATTTAAATGTACGGGTGCGATCATACCAGCACTAATGCACCGGATCCCATCAAAACTCCCCAGTTAAACGTGCTTGGGCGAGAGTAGTACTAGGATGGGTGACCTCCTGGGAAGGCCTCGTGTTGCACCCTTTTTATTTTTTATTTTGATTGCTGCAGTTATTTGCAGAAGTTAAAATCGTGTATTATACTTTAATATCCTCTGAAAACCGTCAAGTTGCGGAAAAGTTATCGATGTTTCGAGATTCTGATAGCGTCACAGTATACCGGAAGCTTTACAACGACTGTGCCGGTCAATAGAGAGCAGTAATTGACTCAATAAAGAGATATTTGCTATTTAAATGTACGGGTGCGATCATACCAGCACTAATGCACCGGATCCCATCAGAACTCCGCAGTGAAGCGTGCTTCGGCGAGAGTAGTACTAGGAAGGGTGACCTCCTGGGAAGGCCTCGTGTTGCACTCCTTTTACTCTTTTTTTTATCGCTGCAGTTATTTGCAGAAGTTAAAATCGTGTATTATAATTTAATATTCTCTGAAAACCGTCATGTAGCGGAGAAGTTATCAATGTTTCGAGATTCTGATAGCGTGACGGTATACCGGAAGCATTACAACGACTGTGCCGGTCAATAGAGAGCAGAAATTGTCTCAATAAAGAGATATTTGCTATTTAAATGTACGGGTGCGATCATACCAGCACTAATGCACCGGATCCCATCACAACTCCGCAGTGAAGCGTGCTTCGGCGAGAGTAGTACTAGGAAGGGTGACCTCCTGGGAAGGCCTCGTGTTGCACCCCTTTTACTGTTTTTTTTATCGCTGCAGTTATTTGCAGAAGTTAAAATCGTGTATTATAATTTAATATTCTCTGAAAACCGTCATGTAGCGGAGAAGTTATCAATGTTTCGAGATTCTGATAGCGTGACGGTATACCGGAAGCATTACAACGACTGTGCCGGTCAATAGAGAGCAGAAATTGACTCAATAAAGAGATATTTGCTATTTAAATGTACGGGTGCGATCATACCAGCACTAATGCACCGGATCCCATCACAACTCCGCAGTGAAGCGTGCTTCGGCGAGAGTAGTACTAGGAAGGGTGACCTCCTGGGAAGGCCTCGTGTTGCACCCCTTTTACTCTTTTTTTTATCGCTGCAGTTATTTGCAGAAGTTAAAATCGTGTATTAAAATATAATATTCTCAAAAAACCGTCATGTAGCGGAAAAGTTATCGATGTTTCGAGATTCTGATAGCGTGACGGTATACCGGAAGCATTACAACGACTGTGCCGGTCAATAGAGAGCAGAAATTGACTCAATAGAGAGATATTTTCTATTTAAATGTACGGGTGCGATCATACCAGCACTAATGCACCGGATCCCATCAGAACTCCGCAGTGAAGCGTGCTTCGGCGATAGTAGTACTAGGAAGGGTGACCTCCTGGGAAGGCCTCGTGTTGCACCCCTTTTACTCTTTTTTTTATCGCTGCAGTTATTTGCAGAAGTTAAAATCGTGTATTAAAATATAATATTCTCAAAAAACAGTCATGTAGCGGAAAAGTTATCGATGTTTCGAGATTCTGATAGCGTGACGGTATACCGGAAGTATTACAACGACTGTGCCGGTCAATAGAGAGCAGAAATTGACTCAATAAAGAGATATTTGCTATTTAAATGTACGGGTGCGATCATACCAGCACTAATGCACCGGATCCCATCAGAACTCCCCAGTTAAACGTGCTTGGGCGAGAGTAGTACTAGGATGGGTGAGCTCCTGGGAAGGCCTCGTGTTGCACCCCTTTTATTTTTTTTTGATTGCTGCAGTTATTTGCAGAAGTTAAAATCGTGTATTATAATTTAATATCCTCTGAAAACCGTCAAGTAGCGGAAAATTTATCGATGTTTCGAGATTCTGATAGCGTGACAGTATACTGGAAGCTTTACAACGACTGTGCCGGTCAATAGAGAGCAGAAATTGACTCAACAAAGAGATATTTGCTATTTAAATGTACGGGTGCGATCATACCAGCACTAATGCACCGGATCCCATCAGAACTCCGCAGTGAAGCGTGCTTCGGCGAGAGTAGTACTAGGAAGGGTGACCTCCTGGGAAGGCCTCGTGTTGCACCCCTTTTACTCTTTTTTTTATCGCTGCAGTTATTTGCAGAAGTTAAAATCGTGTATTAAAATATAATATTCTCAAAAAACCGTCATGTAGCGGAAAAGTTATCGATGTTTCGAGATTCTGATAGCGTGACTGTATACCGGAAGCATTACAACGACTGTGGCGGTCAATTGAGAGCAGAAATTGTCTCAATAAAGAGATATTTGTTATTTAAATGTACGGGTGCGATCATACCAGCACTAATGCACCGGATCCCATCAAAACTCCCCAGTTAAACGTGCTTGGGCGAGAGTAGTACTAGGATGGGTAACCTCCTGGGAAGGCCTCGTGTTGCACCCCTTTTATTTTTTATTTTGATTGCTGCAGTTATTTGCAGAAGTTAAAATCGTGTATTATACTTTAATATCCTCTGAAAACCGTCAAGTTGCGGAAAAGTTATCGATGTTTCGAGATTCTGATAGCGTCACAGTATACCGGAAGCTTTACAACGACTGTGCCGGTCAATAGAGAGCAGTAATTGACTCAATAAAGAGATATTTGCTATTTAAATGTACGGGTGCGATCATACCAGCACTAATGCACCGGATCCCATCAGAACTCCGCAGTGAAGCGTGCTTCGGCGAGAGTAGTACTAGGAAGGGTGACCTCCTGGGAAGGCCTCGTGTTGCACTCCTTTTACTCTTTTTTTTATCGCTGCAGTTATTTGCAGAAGTTAAAATCGTGTATTATAATTTAATATTCTCTGAAAACCGTCATGTAGCGGAGAAGTTATCAATGTTTCGAGATTCTGATAGCGTGACGGTATACCGGAAGCATTACAACGACTGTGCCGGTCAATAGAGAGCAGAAATTGTCTCAATAAAGAGATATTTGCTATTTAAATGTACGGGTGCGATCATACCAGCACTAATGCACCGGATCCCATCACAACTCCGCAGTGAAGCGTGCTTCGGCGAGAGTAGTACTAGGAAGGGTGACCTCCTGGGAAGGCCTCGTGTTGCACCCCTTTTACTGTTTTTTTTATCGCTGCAGTTATTTGCAGAAGTTAAAATCGTGTATTAAAATATAATATTCTCAAAAAACCGTCATGTAGCGGAAAAGTTATCGATGTTTCGAGATTCTGATAGCGTGACTGTATACCGGAAGCATTACAACGACTGTGGCGGTCAATAGAGAGCAGAAATTGTCTCAATAAAGAGATATTTGTTATTTAAATGTACGGGTGCGATCATACCAGCACTAATGCACCGGATCCCATCAAAACTCCCCAGTTAAACGTGCTTGGGCGAGAGTAGTACTAGGATGGGTGACCTCCTGGGAAGGCCTCGTGTTGCACCCCTTTTATTTTTTATTTTGATTGCTGCAGTTATTTGCAGAAGTTAAAACCGTGTATTATACTTTAATATCCTCTGAAAACCGTCAAGTTGCGGAAAAGTTATCGATGTTTCGAGATTCTGATAGCGTCACAGTATACCGGAAGCTTTACAACGACTGTGCCGGTCAATAGAGAGCAGTAATTGACTCAATAAAGAGATATTTGCTATTTAAATGTACGGGTGCGATCATACCAGCACTAATGCACCGGATCCCATCAGAACTCCGCAGTGAAGCGTGCTTCGGCGAGAGTAGTACTAGGAAGGGTGACCTCCTGGGAAGGCCTCGTGTTGCACTCCTTTTACTCTTTTTTTTATCGCTGCAGTTATTTGCAGAAGTTAAAATCGTGTATTATAATTTAATATTCTCTGAAAACCGTCATGTAGCGGAGAAGTTATCAATGTTTCGAGATTCTGATAGCGTGACGGTATACCGGAAGCATTACAACGACTGTGCCGGTCAATAGAGAGCAGAAATTGTCTCAATAAAGAGATATTTGCTATTTAAATGTACGGGTGCGATCATACCAGCACTAATGCACCGGATCCCATCACAACTCCGCAGTGAAGCGTGCTTCGGCGAGAGTAGTACTAGGAAGGGTGACCTCCTGGGAAGGCCTCGTGTTGCACCCCTTTTACTCTTTTTTTTATCGCTGCAGTTATTTGCAGAAGTTAAAATCGTGTATTAAAATATAATATTCTCAAAAAACCGTCATGTAGCGGAAAAGTTATCGATGTTTCAAGATTCTGATAGCGTGACGGTATACCGGAAGCATTACAACGACTGTGCCGGTCAATAGAGAGCAGAAATTGTCTCAATAAAGAGATATTTGTTATTTAAATGTACGGGTGCGATCATACCAGCACTAATGCACCGGATCCCATCAGAACTCCCCAGTTAAACGTGCTTGGGCGAGAGTAGTACTAGGATGGGTGACCTCCTGGGAAGGCCTCGTGTTGCACCCCTTTTATTTTTTTTTTATTGCTGCAGTTATTTGCAGAAGTTAAAATCGTGTATTATAATTTAATATCCTCTGAAAACCGTCAAGTAGCGGAAAAGTTATCGATGTTTCGAGATTCTGATAGCGTCACAGTATACCGAAAGCTTTACAACGACTGTGCCGGTCAATAGAGAGCAGTAATTGACTCAATAAAGAGATATTTGCTATTTAAATGTACGGGTGCGATCATACCAGCACTAATGCACCGGATCCCATCAGAACTCCGCAGTGAAGCGTGCTTCGGCGAGAGTAGTACTAGGAAGGGTGACCTCCTGGGAAGGCCTCGTGTTGCACCCCTTTTACTCTTTTTTTTATCGCTGCAGTTATTTGCAGAAGTTAAAATAGTGTATTATAATTTAATATTCTCTGAAAACCGTCATGTAGCGGAGAAGTTATCAATGTTTCGAGATTCTGATAGCGTGACGGTATACCGGAAGCATTACAACGACTGTGCCGGTCAATAGAGAGCAGAAATTGACTCAATAAAGAGATATTTGCTATTTAAATGTACGGGTGCGATCATACCAGCACTAATGCACCGGATCCCATCACAACTCCGCAGTGAAGCGTGCTTCGGCGAGAGTAGTACTAGGAAGGGTGACCTCCTGGGAAGGCCTCGTGTTGCACCCCTTTTACTCTTTTTTTTTATCGCTGCAGTTATTTGCAGAAGTTAAAATCGTGTATTAAAATATAATATTCTCAAAAAACAGTCATGTAGCGGAAAAGTTATCGATGTTTCGAGATTCTGATAGCGTGACGGTATACCGGAAGCATTACAACGACTGTGACGGTCAATAGAGAGCAGAAATTGTCTCAATAAAGAGATATTTGTTATTTAAATGTACGGGTGCGATCATACCAGCACTAATGCACCGGATCCCATCAGAACTCCCCAGTTAAACGTGCTTGGGCGAGAGTAGTACTAGGATGGGTGACCTCCTGGGAAGGCCTCGTGTTGCACCCCTTTTATTTTTTTTTGATTGCTGCAGTTATTTGCAGAAGTTAAAATCGTGTATTATAATTTAATATCCTCTGAAAACCGTCAAGTAGCGGAAAAGTTATCGATGTTTCGAGATTCTGATAGCGTGACGGTATACCGGAAGCATTACAACGACTGTGTCGGTTAATAGAGAGCAGAAATTGACTCAATAAAGAGATATTTGCAATTTAAATGTACGGGTGCGATCATACCAGCACTAATGCACCAGATCCCATCAGAACTCCGCGGTTAAGCGTGCTTGGGCGAGAGTAGTACTAGGATGGGATACCTCCTCGGAAGGCCTCATGTTGCACCCCTTTTACTTCTTTTTTATCGCTGCAGATGGTTACAAAATTTAAAATTGTGTATTATAATTTGATATCCTCTAAAAACCGTCATGTAGGAGAAAAGTTATTGATGTTACAATATTCTAATAGCGTAACGTTATACCGGTAGCATTACAACGACTGTGCTGGTCCATAGTGAGCAAAATTTGTCTTAATAAAGAGATATTTGCAATATAAACGTACGGGTGCGATCATACCAGCACTAATGCACCGGATCCCATCAGAGCTCCGCAGTTAAGCATGCTTGGGCGAGAGTATTACTCGGATGGGTGACCTTCTGGGAAGACCTCGTGTTGCACCCCTTTTACTTTTTTCTTATCGCTGTGTATAATTACAGAAGTTAAAATCGTGTATTATAATTTTATGACCTCTAAAAACTGTCATGTTGCGGAAAAGTTATAGATGTTACAAGATTCTGATAGCGTAACGGTATACCGGAAGCATTACAACGACTGTGCTGGTTAATAGAGAGCAGAAATTGACTCAATAGTGAGATATTTGCAATATAAACGTACAGGTGTGATCATACAAGCACTAATGCACCGGATCCCATCAGAACCCCGCAGTTAAGCGTGCTTGGGCGAGAGTAGTACTAGGATGTGTGACCTCCTGGGAAGGCCTCGTGTTACACCCCTTTTACTTTTTTTTTATCGCTGTAGATAATTACAGAAGTTAAAATCGTGTATTATAATTTAATATCCTCTGAAAAGCGTCAAGTAGCGGAAAAGTTATCGATGTTTCGAGATTCTGATAGCGTGACAGTATACCGGAAGCTTTACAACGACTGTGCCGGTCAATAGAGAGCAGAAATTGACTCAATAAAGAGATATTTGCTATTTAAATGTACGGGTGCGATCATACTAGCACTAATGCACAGGATCCCATCAGAACTCCCCAGTTAAACGTGCTTGGGCGAGAGTAGTACTAGGATGGGTGACCTCCTGGGAAGGCCTCGTGTTGCACCCCTTTTATTTTTTTTTGATTGCTGCAGTTATTTGCAGAAGTTAAAATCGTGTATTATAATTTAATATCCTCTGAAAACCGTCAAGTAGCGGAAAATTTATCGATGTTTCAAGATTCTGATAGCGTGACAGTATACTGGAAGCTTTACAACGACTGTGCCGGTCAATAGAGAGCAGAAATTGACTCAATAAAGAGATATTTGCTAATTAAATGTACGGGTGCGATCATACCAGCACTAATGCACCGGATCCCATCAGAACTCCGCAGTGAAGCGTGCTTCGGCGAGAGTAGTACTAGGAAGGGTGACCTCCTGGGAAGGCCTCGTGTTGCACCCCTTTTACTCTTTTTTTTATCGCTGCAGTTATTTGCAGAAGTTAAAATCGTGTATTAAAATATAATATTCTCAAAAAACCGTCATGTAGCGGAAAAGTTATCGATGTTTCGAGATTCTGATAGCGTGACGGTATACCGGAAGCATTACAACGACTGTGGCGGTCAATAGAGAGCAGAAATTGTCTCAATAAAGAGATATTTGTTATTTAAATGTACGGGTGCGATCATACCAGCACTAATGCACCGGATCCCATCAAAACTCCCCAGTTAAACGTGCTTGGGCGAGAGTAGTACTAGGATGGGTGACCTCCTGGGAAGGCCTCGTGTTGCACCCCTTTTTATTTTTTATTTTGATTGCTGCAGTTATTTGCAGAAGTTAAAATCGTGTATTATAATTTAATATCCTCTGAAAACCGTCAAGTAGCGGAAAAGTTATCGATGTTTCGAGATTCTGATAGCGTCACAGTATACCGGAAGCTTTACAACGACTGTGCCGGTCAATAGAGAGCAGTAATTGACTCAATAAAGAGATATTTGCTATTTAAATGTACGGGTGCGATCATACCAGCACTAATGCACCGGATCCCATCAGAACTCCGCAGTGAAGCGTGCTTCGGCGAGAGTAGTACTAAGAAGGGTGACCTCCTGGGAAGGCCTCGTGTTGCACCCCTTTTACTCTTTTTTTTATCGCTGCAGTTATTTGCAGAAGTTAAAATCGTGTATTAAAATATAATATTCTCAAAAAACCGTCATGTAGCGGAAAAGTTATCGATGTTTAGAGATTCTGATAGCGTGACGGTATACCGGAAGCATTACAACGACTGTGCCGGTCAATAGAGAGCAGAAATTGTCTCAATAAAGAGATATTTGTTATTTAAATGTACGGGTGCGATCATACCAGCACTAATGCACCGGATCCCATCACAACTCCCCAGTTAAACGTGCTTGGGCGAGAGTAGTACTAGGATGGGTGACCTCCTGGGAAGGCCTCGTGTTGCACCCCTTTTATTTTTTTTTTATTGCTGCAGTTATTTGCAGAAGTTAAAATCGTGTATTATAATTTAATATCCTCTGAAAACCGTCAAGTAGCGGAAAAGTTATCGATGTTTCGAGATTCTGATAGCGTGACAGTATACCGGAAGCTTTACAACGACTGTGCCGGTCAATAGAGAGCAGAAATTGACTCAATAAAGAGATATTTGCTATTTAAATGTACGGGTGCGATCATACCAGCACTAATGCACCGGATCCTATCAGAACTCCGCAGTGAAGCGTGCTTCGGCGATAGTAGTACTAGGAAGGGTGACCTCCTGGGAAGGCCTCGTGCTGCACCCCTTTTACTCTTTTTTTTATCGCTGCAGTTATTTGCAGAAGTTAAAATCGTGTATTATAATTTAATATTCTCTGAAAACCGTCATGTAGCGGAGAAGTTATCAATGTTTCGAGATTCTGATAGCGTGACGGTATACCGGAAGCATTACAACGACTGTGCCGGTCAATAGAGAGCAGAAATTGACTCAATAAAGAGATATTTGCTATTTAAATGTACGGGTGCGATCATACCAGCACTAATGCACCGGATCCCATCACAATTCCGCAGTGAAGCGTGCTTCGGCGAGAGTAGTACTAGGAAGGGCGACCTCATGGGAAGGCCTCGTGTTGCACCCCTTTTACTCTTTTTTTTATCGCTGCAGTTATTTGCAGAAGTTAAAATCGTGTATTAAAATATAATATTCTCAACGAACCGTCATGTAGCGGAAAAGTTATCGATGTTTCGAGATTCTGATAGCGTGACGGTATACCGGAAGCATTACAACGACTGTGCCGGTCAATAGAGAGCAGAAATTGTCTCAATAAAGAGATATTTGTTATTTAAATGTACGGGTGCGATCATACCAGCACTAATGCACCGGATCCCATCAGAACTCCCCAGTTAAACGTGCTTGGGCGAGAGTAGTACTAGGATGGGTGACCTCCTGGGAAGGCCTCGTGTTGCACCCCTTTTATTTTTTTTTGATTGCTGCAGTTATTTGCAGAAGTTAAAATCGTGTATTATAATTTAATATCCTCTGAAAACCGTCAAGTAGCGGAAAAGTTATCGATGTTTCGAGATTCTGATAGCGTGACAGTATACCGGAAGCTTTACAACGACTGTGCCTGTCAATAGAGAGCAGAAATTGACTCAATAAAGAGATATTTGCTATTTAAATGTACGGGTGCGATCATACCAGCACTAATGCACCGGATCCCATCAGAACTCCGCAGTGAAGCGTGCTTCGGCGATAGTAGTACTAGGAAGGGTGACCTCCTGGGAAGGCCTCGTGTTGCACCCCTTTTACTCTATTTTTTATCGCTGCAGTTATTTGCAGAAGTTAAAATCGTGTATTAAAATATAATATTCTCAAAAAACAGTCATGTAGCGGAAAAGTTATCGATGTTTCGAGATTCTGATAGCGTGACGGTATACCGGAAGCATTACAACGACTGTGCCGGTCAATAGAGAGCAGAAATTGTCTCAATAAAGAGATATTTGTTATTTAAATGTACGGGTGCGATCATACCAGCACTAATGCACCGGATCCCATCAGAACTCCCCAGTTAAACGTGCTTGCGCGAGAGTAGTACTAGGATGGGTGACCTCCTGGGAAGGCCTCGTGTTGCACCCCTTTTATTTTTTTTTATTGCTGCAGTTATTTGCAGAAGTTAAAATCGTGTATTATAATTTAATATCCTCTGAAAACCGTCAAGTAGCGGAAAAGTTATCGATGTTTCGAGATTCTGATAGCGTGACAGTATACCGGAAGCTTTACAACGACTGTGCCGGTCAATAGAGAGCAGAAATTGACTCAATAAAGAGATATTTGCTATTTAAATGTACGGGTGCGATCATACCAGCACTAATGCACCGGATCCTATCAGAACTCCGCAGTGAAGCGTGCTTCGGCGATAGTAGTACTAGGAAGGGTGACCTCCTGGGAAGGCCTCGTGCTGCACCCCTTTTACTCTTTTTTTTATCGCTGCAGTTATTTGCAGAAGTTAAAATCGTGTATTATAATTTAATATTCTCTGAAAACCGTCATGTAGCGGAGAAGTTATCAATGTTTCGAGATTCTGATAGCGTGACGGTATACCGGAAGCATTACAACGACTGTGCCGGTCAATATAGAGCAGAAATTGACTCAATAAAGAGATATTTGCTATTTAAATGTACGGGTGCGATCATACCAGCACTAATGCACCGGATCCCATCACAACTCCGCAGTGAAACGTGCTTCGGCGAGAGTAGTACTAGGAAGGGTGACCTCCTGGGAAGGCCTCGTGCTGCACCCCTTTTACTCTTTTTTTTATCGCTGCAGTTATTTGCAGAAGTTAAAATCGTGTATTAAAATATAATATTCTCAAAAAACCGTCATGTAGCGGAAAAGTTATCGATGTTTCGAGATTCTGATAGCGTGACGGTATACCGGAAGCATTACAACGACTGTGCCGGTCAATAGAGAGCAGAAATTGTATCAATAAAGAGATATTTGTTATTTAAATGTACGGGTGCGATCATACCAGCACTAATGCACCGGATCCCATCAGAACTCCCCAGTTAAACGTGCTTGGGCGAGAGTAGTACTAGGATGGGTGACCTCCTGGGAAGGCCTCGTGTTGCACCCCTTTTATTTTTTTTTGATTGCTGCAGTTATTTGCAGAAGTTAAAATCGTGTATTATAATTTAATATCCTCTGAAAACCGTCAAGTAGCGGAAAAGTTATCGATGTTTCGAGATTCTGATAGCGTGACAGTATACCGGAAGCTTTACAACGACTGTGCCGGTCAATAGAGAGCAGAAATTGACTCAATAAAGAGATATTTGCTATTTAAATGTACGGGTGCGATCATACCAGCACTAATGCACCGGATCCCATCAGAACTCCGCAGTGAAGCGTGCTTCGGCGATAGTAGTACTAGGAAGGGTGACCTCCTGGGAAGGCCTCGTGTTGCACCCCTTTTACTCTTTTTTTTATCGCTGCAGTTATTTGCAGAAGTTAAAATCGTGTATTAAAATATAATATTCTCAAAAAACAGTCATGTAGCGGAAAAGTTATCGATGTTTCGAGATTCTGATAGCGTGACGGTATACCGGAAGCATTACAACGACTGTGCCGGTCAATAGAGAGCAGAAATTGACTCAATAAAGAGATATTTGCTATTTAAATGTACGGGTGCGATCATACCAGCACTAATGCACCGGATCCCATCACAACTCCGCAGTGAAGCGTGCTTCGGCGAGAGTAGTACTAGGAAGGGTGACCTCCTGGGAAGGCCTCGTGTTGCACCCCTTTTACTCTTTTTTTTATCGCTGCAGTTATTTGCAGAAGTTAAAATCGTGTATTAAAATATAATATTCTCAAAAAACCGTCATGTAGCGGAAAAGTTATCGATGTTTCGAGATTCTGATAGCGTGACGGTATACCGGAAGCATTACAACGACTGTGCCGGTCAATAGAGAGCAGAAATTGTATCAATAAAGAGATATTTGTTATTTAAATGTACGGGTGCGATCATACCAGCACTAATGCACCGGATCCCATCAGAACTCCCCAGTTAAACGTGCTTGGGCGAGAGTAGTACTAGGATGGGTGACCTCCTGGGAAGGCCTCGTGTTGCACCCCTTTTATTTTTTTTTGATTGCTGCAGTTATTTGCAGAAGTTAAAATCGTGTATTATAATTTAATATCCTCTGAAAACCGTCAAGTAGCGGAAAAGTTATCGATGTTTCGAGATTCTGATAGCGTGACAGTATACCGGAAGCTTTACAACGACTGTGCCGGTCAATAGAGAGCAGAAATTGACTCAATAAAGAGATATTTGCTATTTAAATGTACGGGTGCGATCATACCAGCACTAATGCACCGGATCCCATCAGAACTCCGCAGTGAAGCGTGCTTCGGCGATAGTAGTACTAGGAAGGGTGACCTCCTGGGAAGGCCTCGTGTTGCACCCCTTTTACTCTTTTTTTTATCGCTGCAGTTATTTGCAGAAGTTAAAATCGTGTATTAAAATATAATATTCTCAAAAAACAGTCATGTAGCGGAAAAGTTATCGATGTTTCGAGATTCTGATAGCGTGACGGTATACCGGAAGCATTACAACGACTGTGCCGGTCAATAGAGAGCAGAAATTGACTCAATAAAGAGATATTTGCTATTTAAATGTACGGGTGCGATCATACCAGCACTAATGCACCGGATCCCATCACAACTCCGCAGTGAAGCGTGCTTCGGCGAGAGTAGTACTAGGAAGGGTGACCTCCTGGGAAGGCCTCGTGTTGCACCCCTTTTACTCTTTTTTTTATCGCTGCAGTTATTTGCAGAAGTTAAAATCGTGTATTAAAATATAATATTCTCAAAAAACCGTCATGTAGCGGAAAAGTTATCGATGTTTCGAGATTCTGATAGCGTGACGGTATACCGGAAGCATTACAACGACTGTGCCGGTCAATAGAGAGCAGAAATTGTATCAATAAAGAGATATTTGTTATTTAAATGTACGGGTGCGATCATACCAGCACTAATGCACCGGATCCCATCAGAACTCCCCAGTTAAACGTGCTTGGGCGAGAGTAGTACTAGGATGGGTGACCTCCTGGGAAGGCCTCGTGTTGCACCCCTTTTATTTTTTTTTGATTGCTGCAGTTATTTGCAGAAGTTAAAATCGTGTATTATAATTTAATATCCTCTGAAAACCGTCAAGTAGCGGAAAAGTTATCGATGTTTCGAGATTCTGATAGCGTGACAGTATACCGGAAGCTTTACAACGACTGTGCCGGTCAATAGAGAGCAGAAATTGACTCAATAAAGAGATATTTGCTATTTAAATGTACGGGTGCGATCATACCAGCACTAATGCACCGGATCCCATCAGAACTCCGCAGTGAAGCGTGCTTCGGCGATAGTAGTACTAGGAAGGGTGACCTCCTGGGAAGGCCTCGTGTTGCACCCCTTTTACTCTTTTTTTTATCGCTGCAGTTATTTGCAGAACTTAAAATCGTGTATTAAAATATAATATTCTCAAAAAACAGTCATGTAGCGGAAAAGTTATCGATGTTTCGAGATTCTGATAGCGTGACGGTATACCGGAAGCATTACAACGACTGTGCCGGTCAATAGAGAGCAGAAATTGACTCAATAAAGAGATATTTGCTATTTAAATGTACGGGTGCGATCATACCAGCACTAATGCACCGGATCCCATCACAACTCCGCAGTGAAGCGTGCTTCGGCGAGAGTAGTACTAGGAAGGGTGACCTCCTGGGAAGGCCTCGTGTTGCACCCCTTTTACTCTTTTTTTTATCGCTGCAGTTATTTGCAGAAGTTAAAATCGTGTATTAAAATATAATATTCTCAAAAAACCGTCATGTAGCGGAAAAGTTATCGATGTTTCGAGATTCTGATAGCGTGACGGTATACCGGAAGCATTACAACGACTGTGCCGGTCAATAGAGAGCAGAAATTGTATCAATAAAGAGATATTTGTTATTTAAATGTACGGGTGCGATCATACCAGCACTAATGCACCGGATCCCATCAGAACTCCCCAGTTAAACGTGCTTGGGCGAGAGTAGTACTAGGATGGGTGACCTCCTGGGAAGGCCTCGTGTTGCACCCCTTTTATTTTTTTTTGATTGCTGCAGTTATTTGCAGAAGTTAAAATCGTGTATTATAATTTAATATCCTCTGAAAACCGTCAAGTAGCGGAAAAGTTATCGATGTTTCGAGATTCTGATAGCGTGACAGTATACCGGAAGCTTTACAACGACTGTGCCGGTCAATAGAGAGCAGAAATTGACTCAATAAAGAGATATTTGCTATTTAAATGTACGGGTGCGATCATACCAGCACTAATGCACCGGATCCCATCAGAACTCCGCAGTGAAGCGTGCTTCGGCGATAGTAGTACTAGGAAGGGTGACCTCCTGGGAAGACCTCGTGTTGCACCCCTTTTACTCTTTTTTTTATCGCTGCAGTTATTTGCAGAAGTTAAAATCGTGTATTAAAATATAATATTCTCAAAAAACAGTCATGTAGCGGAAAAGTTATCGATGTTTCGAGATTCTGATAGCGTGACGGTATACCGGAAGCATTACAACGACTGTGCCGGTCAATAGAGAGCAGAAATTGTCTCAATAAAGAGATATTTGTTATTTAAATGTACGGGTGCGATCATACCAGCACTAATGCACCGGATCCCATCACAACTCCGCAGTGAAGCGTGCTTCGGCGAGAGTAGTACTAGGAAGGGTGACCTCCTGGGAAGGCCTCGTGTTGCACCCCTTTTACTCTTTTTTTTATCGCTGCAGTTATTTGCAGAAGTTAAAATCGTGTATTAAAATATAATATTCTCAAAAAACCGTCATGTAGCGGAAAAGTTATCGATGTTTCGAGATTCTGATAGCGTGACGGTATACCGGAAGCATTACAACGACTGTGCCGGTCAATAGAGAGCAGAAATTGTATCAATAAAGAGATATTTGTTATTTAAATGTACGGGTGCGATCATACCAGCACTAATGCACCGGATCCCATCAGAACTCCCCAGTTAAACGTGCTTGGGCGAGAGTAGTACTAGGATGGGTGACCTCCTGGGAAGGCCTCGTGTTGCACCCCTTTTATTTTTTTTTGATTGCTGCAGTTATTTGCAGAAGTTAAAATCATGTATTATAATTTAATATCCTCTGAAAACCGTCAAGTAGCGGAAAAGTTATCGATGTTTCGAGATTCTGATAGCGTGACAGTATACCGGAAGCTTTACAACGACTGTGCCGGTCAATAGAGAGCAGAAATTGACTCAATAAAGAGATATTTGCTATTTAAATGTACGGGTGCGATCATACCAGCACTAATGCACCGGATCCCATCAGAACTCCGCAGTGAAGCGTGCTTCGGCGATAGTAGTACTAGGAAGGGTGACCTCCTGGGAAGGCCTCGTGTTGCACCCCTTTTACTCTTTTTTTTATCGCTGCAGTTATTTGCAGAAGTTAAAATCGTGTATTAAAATATAATATTCTCAAAAAACAGTCATGTAGCGGAAAAGTTATCGATGTTTCGAGATTCTGATAGCGTGACGGTATACCGGAAGTATTACAACGACTGTGCCGGTCAATAGAGAGCAGAAATTGACTCAATAAAGAGATATTTGCTATTTAAATGTACGGGTGCGATCATACCAGCACTAATGCAACGGATCCCATCACAACTCCGCAGTGAAGCGTGCTTCGGCGAGAGTAGTACTAGGAAGGGTGACCTCCTGGGAAGGCCTCGTGTTGCACCCCTTTTACTCTTTTTTTTATCGCTGCAGTTATTTGCAGAAGTTAAAATCGTGTATTAAAATATAATATTCTCAAAAAACCGTCATGTAGCGGAAAAGTTATCGATGTTTCGAGATTCTGATAGCGTGACGGTATACCGGAAGCATTACAACGACTGTGCCGGTCAATAGAGAGCAGAAATTGTATCAATAAAGAGATATTTGTTATTTAAATGTACGGGTGCGATCATACCAGCACTAATGCACCGGATCCCATCAGAACTCCCCAGTTAAACGTGCTTGGGCGAGAGTAGTACTAGGATAGGTGACCTCCTGGGAAGGCCTCGTGTTGCACCCCTTTTATTTTTTTTTGATTGCTGCAGTTATTTGCAGAAGTTAAAATCGTGTATTATAATTTAATATCCTCTGAAAACCGTCAAGTAGCGGAAAAGTTATCGATGTTTCGAGATTCTGATAGCGTGACAGTATACCGGAAGCTTTACAACGACTGTGCCGGTCAATAGAGAGCAGAAATTGACTCAATAAAGAGATATTTGCTATTTAAATGTACGGGTGCGATCATACCAGCACTAATGCACCGGATCCCATCAGAACTCCGCAGTGAAGCGTGCTTCGGCGATAGTAGTACTAGGAAGGGTGACCTCCTGGGAAGGCCTCGTGTTGCACCCCTTTTACTCTTTTTTTTATCGCTGCAGTTATTTGCAGAAGTTAAAATCGTGTATTAAAATATAATATTCTCAAAAAACAGTCATGTAGCGGAAAAGTTATCGATGTTTCGAGATTCTGATAGCGTGACGGTATACCGGAAGCATTACAACGACTGTGCCGGTCAATAGAGAGCAGAAATTGTCTCAATAAAGAGATATTTGTTATTTAAATGTACGGGTGCGATCATACCAGCACTAATGCACCGGATCCCATCAGAACTCCCGAGTTAAACGTGCTTGGGCGAGAGTAGTACTAGGATGGGTGACCTCCTGGGAAGGCCTCGTGTTGCACCCCTTTTATTTTATTTTTATTGCTGCAGTTATTTGCAGAAGTTAAAATCGTGTATTATAATTTAATATCCTCTGAAAACCGTCAAGTAGCGGAAAAGTTATCGATGTTTCGAGATTCTGATAGCGTCACAGTATACCGAAAGCTTTACAACGACTGTGCCGGTCAATAGAGAGCAGAAATTGACTCAATAAAGAGATATTTGCTATTTAAATGTACGGGTGCGATCATACCAGCACTAATGCACCGGATCCCATCACAACTCCGCAGTGAAGCGTGCTTCGGCGAGAGTAGTACTAGGAAGGGTGACCTCCTGGGAAGGCCTCGTGTTGCACCCCTTTTACTCTTTTTTTTATCGCTGCAGTTATTTGCAGAAGTTAAAATCGTGTATTAAAATATAATATTCTCAAAAAACCGTCATGTAGCGGAAAAGTTATCGATGTTTCGAGATTCTGATAGCGTGACGGTATACCGGAAGCATTACAACGACTGTGCCGGTCAATAGAGAGCAGAAATTGTATCAATAAAGAGATATTTGTTATTTAAATGTACGGGTGCGATCATACCAGCACTAATGCACCGGATCCCATCAGAACTCCCCAGTTAAACGTGCTTGGGCGAGAGTAGTACTAGGATGGGTGACCTCCTGGGAAGGCCTCGTGTTGCACCCCTTTTATTTTTTTTTGATTGCTGCAGTTATTTGCAGAAGTTAAAATCGTGTATTATAATTTAATATCCTCTGAAAACCGTCAAGTAGCGGAAAAGTTATCGATGTTTCGAGATTCTGATAGCGTGACAGTATACCGGAAGCTTTACAACGACTGTGCCGGTCAATAGAGAGCAGAAATTGACTCAATAAAGAGATATTTGCTATTTAAATGTACGGGTGCGATCATACCAGCACTAATGCACCGGATCCCATCAGAACTCCGCAGTGAAGCGTGCTTCGGCGATAGTAGTACTAGGAAGGGTGACCTCCTGGGAAGACCTCGTGTTGCACCCCTTTTACTCTTTTTTTTATCGCTGCAGTTATTTGCAGAAGTTAAAATCGTGTATTAAAATATAATATTCTCAAAAAACAGTCATGTAGCGGAAAAGTTATCGATGTTTCGAGATTCTGATAGCGTGACGGTATACCGGAAGCTTTACAACGACTGTGCCGGTCAATAGAGAGCAGAAATTGACTCAATAAAGAGATATTTGCTATTTAAATGTACGGGTGCGATCATACCAGCACTAATGCACCGGATCCCATCAGAACTCCGCAGTGAAGCGTGCTTCGGCGATAGTAGTACTAGGAAGGGTGACCTCCTGGGAAGGCCTCGTGTTGCACCCCTTTTACTCTTTTTTTTATCGCTGCAGTTATTTGCAGAAGTTAAAATCGTGTATTAAAATATAATATTCTCAAAAAACAGTCATGTAGCGGAAAAGTTATCGATGTTTCGAGATTCTGATAGCGTGACGGTATACCGGAAGTATTACAACGACTGTGCCGGTCAATAGAGAGCAGAAATTGACTCAATAAAGAGATATTTGCTATTTAAATGTACGGGTGCGATCATACCAGCACTAATGCAACGGATCCCATCACAACTCCGCAGTGAAGCGTGCTTCGGCGAGAGTAGTACTAGGAAGGGTGACCTCCTGGGAAGGCCTCGTGTTGCACCCCTTTTACTCTTTTTTTTATCGCTGCAGTTATTTGCAGAAGTTAAAATCGTGTATTAAAATATAATATTCTCAAAAAACCGTCATGTAGCGGAAAAGTTATCGATGTTTCGAGATTCTGATAGCGTGACGGTATACCGGAAGCATTACAACGACTGTGCCGGTCAATAGAGAGCAGAAATTGTATCAATAAAGAGATATTTGTTATTTAAATGTACGGGTGCGATCATACCAGCACTAATGCACCGGATCCCATCAGAACTCCCCAGTTAAACGTGCTTGGGCGAGAGTAGTACTAGGATAGGTGACCTCCTGGGAAGGCCTCGTGTTGCACCCCTTTTATTTTTTTTTGATTGCTGCAGTTATTTGCAGAAGTTAAAATCGTGTATTATAATTTAATATCCTCTGAAAACCGTCAAGTAGCGGAAAAGTTATCGATGTTTCGAGATTCTGATAGCGTGACAGTATACCGGAAGCTTTACAACGACTGTGCCGGTCAATAGAGAGCAGAAATTGACTCAATAAAGAGATATTTGCTATTTAAATGTACGGGTGCGATCATACCAGCACTAATGCACCGGATCCCATCAGAACTCCGCAGTGAAGCGTGCTTCGGCGATAGTAGTACTAGGAAGGGTGACCTCCTGGGAAGGCCTCGTGTTGCACCCCTTTTACTCTTTTTTTTATCGCTGCAGTTATTTGCAGAAGTTAAAATCGTGTATTAAAATATAATATTCTCAAAAAACAGTCATGTAGCGGAAAAGTTATCGATGTTTCGAGATTCTGATAGCGTGACGGTATACCGGAAGCATTACAACGACTGTGCCGGTCAATAGAGAGCAGAAATTGTCTCAATAAAGAGATATTTGTTATTTAAATGTACGGGTGCGATCATACCAGCACTAATGCACCGGATCCCATCAGAACTCCCGAGTTAAACGTGCTTGGGCGAGAGTAGTACTAGGATGGGTGACCTCCTGGGAAGGCCTCGTGTTGCACCCCTTTTATTTTATTTTTATTGCTGCAGTTATTTGCAGAAGTTAAAATCGTGTATTATAATTTAATATCCTCTGAAAACCGTCAAGTAGCGGAAAAGTTATCGATGTTTCGAGATTCTGATAGCGTCACAGTATACCGAAAGCTTTACAACGACTGTGCCGGTCAATAGAGAGCAGAAATTGACTCAATAAAGAGATATTTGCTATTTAAATGTACGGGTGCGATCATACCAGCACTAATGCACCGGATCCTATCAGAACTCCGCAGTGAAGCGTGCTTCGGCGATAGTAGTACTAGGAAGGGTGACCTCCTGGGAAGGCCTCGTGCTGCACCCCTTTTACTCTCTTTTTTATCGCTGCAGTTATTTGCAGAAGTTAAAATCGTGTATTATAATTTAATATTCTCTGAAAACCGTCATGTAGCGGAGAAGTTATCGATGTTTCGAGATTCTGACAGCGTGACGGTATACCGGAAGCATTACAACGACTGTGCCGGTCAATAGAGAGCAGAAATTGACTCAATAAAGAGATATTTGCTATTTAAATGTACGGGTGCGATCATACCAGCACTAATGCACCGGATCCCATCACAACTCCGCAGTGAAGCGTGCTTCGGCGAGAGTAGCACTAGGAAGGGTGACCTCCTGGGAAGGCCTCGTGTTGCACCCCTTTTACTTTTTTTTTTATCGCTGCAGTTATTTGCAGAAGTTAAAATCGTGTATTAAAATATAATATTCTCAAAAAACCGTCATGTAGCGGAAAAGTTATCGATGTTTCGAGATTCTGATAGCGTGACGGTATACCGGAAGCATTACAACGACTGTGCCGGTCAATAGAGAGCAGAAATTGTCTCAATAAAGAGATATTTGTTATTTAAATGTACGGGTGCGATCATACCAGCACTAATGCACCGGATCCCATCAGAACTCCCCAGTTAAACGTGCTTGGGCGAGAGTAGTACTAGGATGGGTGACCTCCTGGGAAGGCCTCGCGTTGCACCCCTTTTATTTTTTTTTGATTGCTGCAGTTATTTGCAGAAGTTAAAATCGTGTATTATAATTTAATATCCTCTGAAAACCGTCAAGAAGCGGAAAAGTTATCGATGTTTCGAGATTCTGATAGCGTGACAGTATACCGGAAGCTTTACAACGACTGTGCCGGTCAATAGAGAGCAGTAATTGACTCAATAAAGAGATATTTTCTATTTAAATGTACGGGTGCGATCATACCATCACTAATGCACCGGATCCCATCAGAACTCCCCAGTTAAACGTGCTTCGGCGAGAGTAGTACTAGGAAGGGTGACCTCCTGGGAAGGCCTCGTGTTGCACCCCTTTTACTCTTTTTTATCGCTGCAGTTATTTGCAGAAGTTAAAATCGTGTATTATAATTTAATATTCTCTAAAAACTGTCATGTAGCGGAGAAGTTATCAATGTTTTGAGATTCTGATAGCGTGACGGTATACCGGGAGCATTACAACGACTGTGCCGGTCAATAGAGTGCAGAAATTGACTCAATAAAGAGATATTTGCTATTTAAATGTACGGGTGCGATCATACCAGCACTAATGCACCGGATCCCATCACAACTCCGCAGTGAAACGTGATTCGGCGAGAGTAGTGCTAGGAAGGGTGACCTCCTGGGAAGGCCTCGTGTTGCACCCCTTTTACTCTTTTTTTTATCGCTGCAGTTATTTGCAGAAGTTAAAATCGTGTATTAAAATATAATATTCTCAAAAAACCGTCATGTAGCGGAAAAGTTATCGATGTTTCGAGATTCTGATAGCGTGACGGTATACCGGAAGCATTACAACGACTGTGCCGGTCAAAAGAGAGCAGAAATTGTCTCAATAAAGAGATATTTGTTATTTAAATGTACGGGTGCGATCATACCAGCACTAATGCACCGGATCCCATCAGAACTCCCCAGTTAAACGTGCTTGGGCGAGAGTAGTACTAGGATGGGTGACCTCCTGGGAAGGCCTCGTGTTGCACCCCTTTTATTTTTTTTTGATTGCTGCAGTTATTTGCAGAAGTTAAAATCGTGTATTATAATTTAATATCCTCTGAAAACCGTCAAGTAGCGGAAAAGTTATCGATGTTTCGAGATTCTGATAGCGTGACAGTATACCGGAAGCTTTACAACGACTGTGCCGGTCAATAGAGAGCAGAAATTGACTCAATAAAGAGATATTTTCTATTTAAATGTACGGGTGCGATCATACCAGCACTAATGCACCGGATCCCATCAGAACTCCGCAGTGAAGCGTGCTTCGGCGATAGTAGTACTAGGAAGGGTGACCTCCTGGGAAGGCCTCGTGTTGCACCCCTTTTACTCTTTTTTTTATCGCTGCAGTTATTTGCAGAAGTTAAAATCGTGTATTAAAATATAATATTCTCAAAAAACAGTCATGTAGCGGAAAAGTTATCGATGTTTCGAGATTCTGATAGCGTGACGGTATACCGGAAGTATTACAACGACTGTGCCGGTCAATAGAGAGCAGAAATTGACTCAATAAAGAGATATTTGCTATTTAAATGTACGGGTGCGATCATACCAGCACTAATGCACCGGATCCCATCACAACTCCGCAGTGAAGCGTGCTTCGGCGAGAGTAGTACTAGGAAGGGTGACCTCCTGGGAAGGCCTCGTGTTGCACCCCTTTTACTCTTTTTTTTATCGCTGCAGTTATTTGCAGAAGTTAAAATCGTGTATTAAAATATAATATTCTCAAAAAACCGTCATGTAGCGGAAAAGTTATCGATGTTTCGAGATTCTGATAGCGTGACGGTATACCGGAACCATTACAACGACTGTGCCGGTCAATAGAGAGCAGAAATTGTATCAATAAAGAGATATTTGTTATTTAAATGTACGGGTGCGATCATACCAGCACTAATGCACCGGATCCCATCAGAACTCCCCAGTTAAACGTGCTTGGGCGAGAGTAGTACTAGGATGGGTGACCTCCTGGGAAGGCCTCGTGTTGCACCCCTTTTATTTTTTTTTGATTGCTGCAGTTATTTGCAGAAGTTAAAATCGTGTATTATAATTTAATATCCTCTGAAAACCGTCAAGTAGCGGAAAAGTTATCGATGTTTCGAGATTCTGATAGCGTGACAGTATACCGGAAGCTTTACAACGACTGTGCCGGTCAATAGAGAGCAGAAATTGACTCAATAAAGAGATATTTGCTATTTAAATGTACGGGTGCGATCATACCAGCACTAATGCACCGGATCCCATCAGAACTCCGCAGTGAAGCGTGCTTCGGCGATAGTAGTACTAGGAAGGGTGACCTCCTGGGAAGGCCTCGTGTTGCACCCCTTTTACTCTTTTTTTTATCGCTGCAGTTATTTGCAGAAGTTAAAATCGTGTATTAAAATATAATATTCTCAAAAAACAGTCATGTAGCGGAAAAGTTATCGATGTTTCGAGATTCTGATAGCGTGACGGTATACCGGAAGCATTACAACGACTGTGCCGGTCAATAGAGAGCAGAAATTGTCTCAATAAAGAGATATTTGTTATTTAAATGTACGGGTGCGATCATACCAGCACTAATGCACCGGATCCCATCAGAACTCCCGAGTTAAACGTGCTTGGGCGAGAGTAGTACTAGGATGGGTGACCTCCTGGGAAGGCCTCGTGTTGCACCCCTTTTATTTTATTTTTATTGCTGCAGTTATTTGCAGAAGTTAAAATCGTGTATTATAATTTAATATCCTCTGAAAACCGTCAAGTAGCGGAAAAGTTATCGATGTTTCGAGATTCTGATAGCGTCACAGTATACCGAAAGCTTTACAACGACTGTGCCGGTCAATAGAGAGCAGAAATTGACTCAATAAAGAGATATTTGCTATTTAAATGTACGGGTGCGATCATACCAGCACTAATGCACCGGATCCTATCAGAACTCCGCAGTGAAGCGTGCTTCGGCGATAGTAGTACTAGGAAGGGTGACCTCCTGGGAAGGCCTCGTGCTGCACCCCTTTTACTCTCTTTTTTATCGCTGCAGTTATTTGCAGAAGTTAAAATCGTGTATTATAATTTAATATTCTCTGAAAACCGTCATGTAGCGGAGAAGTTATCAATGTTTCGAGATTCTGATAGCGTGACGGTATACCGGAAGCATTACAACGACTGTGCCGGTCAATAGAGAGCAGAAATTGACTCAATAAAGAGATATTTGCTATTTAAATGTACGGGTGCGATCATACCAGCACTAATGCACCGGATCCCATCACAACTCCGCAGTGAAGCGTGCTTCGGCGAGAGTAGCACTAGGAAGGGTGACCTCCTGAGAAGGCCTCGTGTTGCACCCCTTTTACTCTTTTTTTTATCGCTGCAGTTATTTGCAGAAGTTAAAATCGTGTATTAAAATATAATATTCTCAAAAAACCGTCATGTAGCGGAAAAGTTATCGATGTTTCGAGATTCTGATAGCGTGACGGTATACCGGAAGCATTACAACGACTGTGCCGGTCAATAGAGAGCAGAAATTGTCTCAATAAAGAGATATTTGTTATTTAAATGTACGGGTGCGATCATACCAGCACTAATGCACCGGATCCCATCAGAACTCCCCAGTTAAACGTGCTTGGGCGAGAGTAGTACTAGGATGGGTGACCTCCTGGGAAGGCCTCGTGTTGCACCCCTTTTATTTTTTTTTGATTGCTGCAGTTATTTGCAGAAGTTAAAATCGTGTATTATAATTTAATATCCTCTGAAAACCGTCAAGAAGCGGAAAAGTTATCGATGTTTCGAGATTCTGATAGCGTGACAGTATACCGGAAGCTTTACAACGACTGTGCCGGTCAATAGAGAGCAGTAATTGACTCAATAAAGAGATATTTTCTATTTAAATGTACGGGTGCGATCATACCATCACTAATGCACCGGATCCCATCAGAACTCCGCAGTGAAGCGTGCTTCGGCGAGAGTAGTACTAGGAAGGGTGACCTCCTGGGAAGGCCTCGTGTTGCACCCCTTTTACTCTTTTTTTTATCGCTGCAGTTATTTGCAGAAGTTAAAATCGTGTATTATAATTTAATATTCTCTGAAAACTGTCATGTAGCGGAGAAGTTATCAATGTTTTGAGATTCTGATAGCGTGACGGTATACCGGGAGCATTACAACGACTGTGCCGGTCAATAGAGTGCAGAAATTGACTCAATAAAGAGATATTTGCTATTTAAATGTACGGGTGCGATCATACCAGCACTAATGCACCGGATCCCATCACAACTCCGCAGTGAAACGTGATTCGGCGAGAGTAGTGCTAGGAAGGGTGACCTCCTGGGAAGGCCTCGTGTTGCACCCCTTTTACTCTTTTTTTTATCGCTGCAGTTATTTGCAGAAGTTAAAATCGTGTATTAAAATATAATATTCTCAAAAAACAGTCATGTAGCGGAAAAGTTATCGATGTTTCGAGATTCTGATAGCGTGACGGTATACCGGAAGTATTACAACGACTGTGCCGGTCAATAGAGAGCAGAAATTGACTCAATAAAGAGATATTTGCTATTTAAATGTACGGGTGCGATCATACCAGCACTAATGCACCGGATCCCATCACAACTCCGCAGTGAAGCGTGCTTCGGCGAGAGTAGTACTAGGAAGGGTGACCTCCTGGGAAGGCCTCGTGTTGCACCCCTTTTACTCTTTTTTTTATCGCTGCAGTTATTTGCAGAAGTTAAAATCGTGTATTAAAATATAATATTCTCAAAAAACCGTCATGTAGCGGAAAAGTTATCGATGTTTCGAGATTCTGATAGCGTGACGGTATACCGGAACCATTACAACGACTGTGCCGGTCAATAGAGAGCAGAAATTGTATCAATAAAGAGATATTTGTTATTTAAATGTACGGGTGCGATCATACCAGCACTAATGCACCGGATCCCATCAGAACTCCCCAGTTAAACGTGCTTGGGCGAGAGTAGTACTAGGATGGGTGACCTCCTGGGAAGGCCTCGTGTTGCACCCCTTTTATTTTTTTTTGATTGCTGCAGTTATTTGCAGAAGTTAAAATCGTGTATTATAATTTAATATCCTCTGAAAACCGTCAAGTAGCGGAAAAGTTATCGATGTTTCGAGATTCTGATAGCGTGACAGTATACCGGAAGCTTTACAACGACTGTGCCGGTCAATAGAGAGCAGAAATTGACTCAATAAAGAGATATTTGCTATTTAAATGTACGGGTGCGATCATACCAGCACTAATGCACCGGATCCCATCAGAACTCCGCAGTGAAGCGTGCTTCGGCGATAGTAGTACTAGGAAGGGTGACCTCCTGGGAAGGCCTCGTGTTGCACCCCTTTTACTCTTTTTTTTATCGCTGCAGTTATTTGCAGAAGTTAAAATCGTGTATTAAAATATAATATTCTCAAAAAACAGTCATGTAGCGGAAAAGTTATCGATGTTTCGAGATTCTGATAGCGTGACGGTATACCGGAAGCATTACAACGACTGTGCCGGTCAATAGAGAGCAGAAATTGTCTCAATAAAGAGATATTTGTTATTTAAATGTACGGGTGCGATCATACCAGCACTAATGCACCGGATCCCATCAGAACTCCCGAGTTAAACGTGCTTGGGCGAGAGTAGTACTAGGATGGGTGACCTCCTGGGAAGGCCTCGTGTTGCACCCCTTTTATTTTATTTTTATTGCTGCAGTTATTTGCAGAAGTTAAAATCGTGTATTATAATTTAATATCCTCTGAAAACCGTCAAGTAGCGGAAAAGTTATCGATGTTTCGAGATTCTGATAGCGTCACAGTATACCGAAAGCTTTACAACGACTGTGCCGGTCAATAGAGAGCAGAAATTGACTCAATAAAGAGATATTTGCTATTTAAATGTACGGGTGCGATCATACCAGCACTAATGCACCGGATCCTATCAGAACTCCGCAGTGAAGCGTGCTTCGGCGATAGTAGTACTAGGAAGGGTGACCTCCTGGGAAGGCCTCGTGCTGCACCCCTTTTACTCTCTTTTTTATCGCTGCAGTTATTTGCAGAAGTTAAAATCGTGTATTATAATTTAATATTCTCTGAAAACCGTCATGTAGCGGAGAAGTTATCAATGTTTCGAGATTCTGATAGCGTGACGGTATACCGGAAGCATTACAACGACTGTGCCGGTCAATAGAGAGCAGAAATTGACTCAATAAAGAGATATTTGCTATTTAAATGTACGGGTGCGATCATACCAGCACTAATGCACCGGATCCCATCACAACTCCGCAGTGAAGCGTGCTTCGGCGAGAGTAGCACTAGGAAGGGTGACCTCCTGAGAAGGCCTCGTGTTGCACCCCTTTTACTCTTTTTTTTATCGCTGCAGTTATTTGCAGAAGTTAAAATCGTGTATTAAAATATAATATTCTCAAAAAACCGTCATGTAGCGGAAAAGTTATCGATGTTTCGAGATTCTGATAGCGTGACGGTATACCGGAAGCATTACAACGACTGTGCCGGTCAATAGAGAGCAGAAATTGTCTCAATAAAGAGATATTTGTTATTTAAATGTACGGGTGCGATCATACCAGCACTAATGCACCGGATCCCATCAGAACTCCCCAGTTAAACGTGCTTGGGCGAGAGTAGTACTAGGATGGGTGACCTCCTGGGAAGGCCTCGTGTTGCACCCCTTTTATTTTTTTTTGATTGCTGCAGTTATTTGCAGAAGTTAAAATCGTGTATTATAATTTAATATCCTCTGAAAACCGTCAAGAAGCGGAAAAGTTATCGATGTTTCGAGATTCTGATAGCGTGACAGTATACCGGAAGCTTTACAACGACTGTGCCGGTCAATAGAGAGCAGTAATTGACTCAATAAAGAGATATTTTCTATTTAAATGTACGGGTGCGATCATACCATCACTAATGCACCGGATCCCATCAGAACTCCGCAGTGAAGCGTGCTTCGGCGAGAGTAGTACTAGGAAGGGTGACCTCCTGGGAAGGCCTCGTGTTGCACCCCTTTTACTCTTTTTTTTATCGCTGCAGTTATTTGCAGAAGTTAAAATCGTGTATTATAATTTAATATTCTCTGAAAACTGTCATGTAGCGGAGAAGTTATCAATGTTTTGAGATTCTGATAGCGTGACGGTATACCGGGAGCATTACAACGACTGTGCCGGTCAATAGAGTGCAGAAATTGACTCAATAAAGAGATATTTGCTATTTAAATGTACGGGTGCGATCATACCAGCACTAATGCACCGGATCCCATCACAACTCCGCAGTGAAACGTGATTCGGCGAGAGTAGTGCTAGGAAGGGTGACCTCCTGGGAAGGCCTCGTGTTGCACCCCTTTTACTCTTTTTTTTATCGCTGCAGTTATTTGCAGAAGTTAAAATCGTGTATTAAAATATAATATTCTCAAAAAACCGTCATGTAGCGGAAAAGTTATCGATGTTTCGAGATTCTGATAGCGTGACGGTATACCGGAAGCATTACAACGACTGTGCCGGTCAAAAGAGAGCAGAAATTGTCTCAATAAAGAGATATTTGTTATTTAAATGTACGGGTGCGATCATACCAGCACTAATGCACCGGATCCCATCAGAACTCCCCAGTTAAACGTGCTTGGGCGAGAGTAGTACTAGGATGGGTAACCTCCTGGGAAGGCCTCGTGTTGCACCCCTTTTATTTTTTTTTTGATTGCGGCAGTTATTTGCAGAAGTTAAAATCGTGTATTATAATTTAATATCCTCTGAAAACCGTCAAGTAGCGGAAAAGTTATCGATGTTTCGAGATTCTGATAGCGTGACAGTATACCGGAAGCTTTACAATGACTGTGCTGGTCAATAGAGAGCAGTAATTGACTCAATAAAGAGATATTTGCTATTTAAATGTACGGGTGCGATCATACCAGCACTAATGCACCGGATCCCATTAGAACTCTGTAGTGAAGCGTTCTTCGGCGAGAGTAGTACTAGGAAGGGTGACCTCCTGGGAAGGCCTCGTGTTGCACCCCTTTTACTCTTTTTTTTATCGCTGCAGTTATTTGCAGAAGTTAAAATCGTGTATTATAATTTAATATTCTCTGAAAACCGTCATGTAGCGGAAAAGTTATCGATGTTTCGAGATTCTGATAGCTTGACGGTATACCGGAAGCATTACAACGATTGTGTCGGTCAATAGAGAGCAGAAATTGACTCAATAAAGAGATATTTGCAATTTAAATGTACGGGTGCGATCATACTAGCACTAATGCACCAGATCCCATCAGAACTCCGCGGTTAAGCGTGCTTGGGCGAGAGTAGTACTAGGATGGGTTACCTCCTGGGAAGGCCTCATGTTGCACCCCTTTTACTTCTTTTTTATCGCTGCAGATGGTTACAAAATTTAAAATTGTGTATTATAATTTGATATCCTCTAAAAACCGTCATGTAGGAGAAAAGTTATTGATGTTACAATATTCTAATAGCGTAACGTTATACCGGTAGCATTACAACGACTGTGCTGGTCCATAGTGAGCAAAATTTGTCTTAATAAAGAGATATTTGCAATATAAACGTACGGGTGCGATCATACCAGCACTAATGCACCGGATCCCATCAGAGCTCCGCAGTTAAGCATGCTTGGGCGAGAGTATTACTCGGATGGGTGACCTTCTGGGAAGACCTCGTGTTGCACCCCTTTTACTTTTTTCTTATCGCTGTATATAATTACAGAAGTTAAAATCGTGTATTATAATTTTATGACCTCTAAAAACTGTCATGTTGCGGAAAAGTTATAGATGTTACAAGATTCTGATAGCGTAACGGTATACCGGAAGCATTACAACGACTGTGCTGGTTAATAGAGAGCAGAAATTGACTCAATAGTGAGATATTTGCAATATAAACGTACAGGTGTGATCATACAAGCACTAATGCACCGGATCCCATCAGAACCCCGCAGTTAAGCGTGCTTGGGCGAGAGTAGTACTAGGATGTGTGACCTCCTGGGAAGGCCTCGTGTTTCACCCCTTTTACTTTTTTTTTATCGCTGTAGATAATTACAGAAGTTAAAATCGTGTATTATAATTTAATTTCCTCTGAAAACTGTCAAGTAGCGGAAAACTTATCGATGTTTCGAGATTCTGATAGCGTGACAGTATACCTGAAGCTTTACAACGACTGTGCCGGTCAATAGAGAGCAGAAATTGACTCAATAAAGAGATATTTGCTATTTAAATGTACGGGTGTGATCATACCAGCACTAATGCACCGGATCTCATCAGAACTCCCCAGTTAAACGTGCTTGGGCGAGAGTAGTACTAGGATGGGTGACCTCCTGGGAAGGCCTCGTGTTGCACCCCTTTTATTTTTTTTTGATTGCTGCAGTTATTTGCAGAAGTTAAAATCGTGTATTATAATTTAATATCCTCTGAAAACCGTCAAGTAGCGGAAAAGTTATCGATGTTTTAAAATTCTGATAGCGTGACAGTATACCGGAAGCTTTACAACGACTGTGCCGGTCAATAGAGAGCAGAAATTGACTCAATAAAGAGATATTTGCTATTTAAATGTACGGGGGCGATCATACCAGCACTAATGCACCGGATCCCATCAGAACTCCGCAGTGAAGCGTGCTTCGGAGAGAGTAGTACTAGGAAGGGTGACCTCCTGGGAAGGCCTCGTGTTGCACCCCTTTTACTCTTTTTTTTATCGCTGCAGTTATTTGCAGAAGTTAAAATCGTGTATTAAAATATAATATTCTCTGAAAACCGTCATGTAGCGGAAAAGTTATCGATGTTTCGAGATTCTGATAGCGTGACGGTATACCGGAAGCATTACAACGACTGTGCCGGTCAATAGAGAGCAGAAATTGTCTCAATAAAGAGATATTTGCTATTTTAATGTACGGGTGTGATCATACCAGCACTAATGCACCGGATCCCATCAGAACTCCCGAGTTAAACGTGCTTGGGCGAGAGTAGTACTAGGATGGGTGACCTCCTGGGAAGGCCTTGTGTTGCACCCCTTTTATTTTTTTTTTGATTGCTGCAGTTATTTGCAGAAGTTAAAATCGTGTATTATAATTTAATATCCTCTGAAAACCGTCAAGTAGCGGAAAATTTATCGATGTTTCGAGATTCTGATAGCGTGACAGTATACTGGAAGCTTTACAACGACTGTGCCGGTCAATAGAGAGCAGAAATTGACTCAATAAAGAGATATTTGCTATTTAAATGTACGGGTGCGATCATACCAGCACTAATGCACCGGATCCCATCAGAACTCCGCAGTGAAGCGTGCTTCGGCGAGAGTAGTACTAGGAAGGGTGACCTCCTGGGAAGGCCTCGTGTTGCACCCCTTTTACTCTTTTTTTTTATCGCTGCAGTTATTTGCAGAAGTTAAAATCGTGTATTATAATTTAATATTCTCTGAAAACCGTCATGTAGCGGAGAAGTTATCAATGTTTTGAGATTCTGATAGCGTGACGGTATACCGGAAGCATTACAACGACTGTGCCGGTCAATAGAGAGCAGAAATTGACTCAATAAAGAGATATTTGCTATTTAAATGTACGGGTGCGATCATACCAGCACTAATGCACCGGATCCCATCACAACTCCGCAGTGAAACGTGCTTCGGCGAGAGTAGTACTAGGAAGGGTGACCTCCTGGGAAGGCCTCGTGTTGCACCCCTTTTACTCTTTTTTTTATCGCTGCAGTTATTTGCAGAAGTTAAAATCGTGTATTAAAATATAATATTCTCAAAAAACCGTCATGTAGCGGAAAAGTTATCGATGTTTCGAGATTCTGATAGCGTGACGGTATACCGGAAGCATTACAACGACTGTGCCGGTCAAAAGAGAGCAGAAATTGTCTCAATAAAGAGATATTTGTTATTTAAATGTACGGGTGCGATCATACCAGCACTAATGCACCGGATCCCATCAGAACTCCCCAGTTAAACGTGCTTGGGCGAGAGTAGTACTAGGATGGGTAACCTCCTGGGAAGGCCTCGTGTTGCACCCCTTTTATTTTTTTTTTGATTGCGGCAGTTATTTGCAGAAGTTAAAATCGTGTATTATAATTTAATATCCTCTGAAAACCGTCAAGTAGCGGAAAAGTTATCGATGTTTCGAGATTCTGATAGCGTGACAGTATACCGGAAGCTTTACAATGACTGTGCTGGTCAATAGAGAGCAGTAATTGACTCAATAAAGAGATATTTGCTATTTAAATGTACGGGTGCGATCATACCAGCACTAATGCACCGGATCCCATTAGAACTCTGTAGTGAAGCGTTCTTCGGCGAGAGTAGTACTAGGAAGGGTGACCTCCTGGGAAGGCCTCGTGTTGCACCCCTTTTACTCTTTTTTTTATCGCTGCAGTTATTTGCAGAAGTTAAAATCGTGTATTATAATTTAATATTCTCTGAAAACCGTCATGTAGCGGAAAAGTTATCGATGTTTCGAGATTCTGATAGCTTGACGGTATACCGGAAGCATTACAACGATTGTGTCGGTCAATAGAGAGCAGAAATTGACTCAATAAAGAGATATTTGCAATTTAAATGTACGGGTGCGATCATACTAGCACTAATGCACCAGATCCCATCAGAACTCCGCGGTTAAGCGTGCTTGGGCGAGAGTAGTACTAGGATGGGTTACCTCCTGGGAAGGCCTCATGTTGCACCCCTTTTACTTCTTTTTTATCGCTGCAGATGGTTACAAAATTTAAAATTGTGTATTATAATTTGATATCCTCTAAAAACCGTCATGTAGGAGAAAAGTTATTGATGTTACAATATTCTAATAGCGTAACGTTATACCGGTAGCATTACAACGACTGTGCTGGTCCATAGTGAGCAAAATTTGTCTTAATAAAGAGATATTTGCAATATAAACGTACGGGTGCGATCATACCAGCACTAATGCACCGGATCCCATCAGAGCTCCGCAGTTAAGCATGCTTGGGCGAGAGTATTACTCGGATGGGTGACCTTCTGGGAAGACCTCGTGTTGCACCCCTTTTACTTTTTTCTTATCGCTGTATATAATTACAGAAGTTAAAATCGTGTATTATAATTTTATGACCTCTAAAAACTGTCATGTTGCGGAAAAGTTATAGATGTTACAAGATTCTGATAGCGTAACGGTATACCGGAAGCATTACAACGACTGTGCTGGTTAATAGAGAGCAGAAATTGACTCAATAGTGAGATATTTGCAATATAAACGTACAGGTGTGATCATACAAGCACTAATGCACCGGATCCCATCAGAACCCCGCAGTTAAGCGTGCTTGGGCGAGAGTAGTACTAGGATGTGTGACCTCCTGGGAAGGCCTCGTGTTTCACCCCTTTTACTTTTTTTTTATCGCTGTAGATAATTACAGAAGTTAAAATCGTGTATTATAATTTAATTTCCTCTGAAAACTGTCAAGTAGCGGAAAACTTATCGATGTTTCGAGATTCTGATAGCGTGACAGTATACCTGAAGCTTTACAACGACTGTGCCGGTCAATAGAGAGCAGAAATTGACTCAATAAAGAGATATTTGCTATTTAAATGTACGGGTGTGATCATACCAGCACTAATGCACCGGATCTCATCAGAACTCCCCAGTTAAACGTGCTTGGGCGAGAGTAGTACTAGGATGGGTGACCTCCTGGGAAGGCCTCGTGTTGCACCCCTTTTATTTTTTTTTGATTGCTGCAGTTATTTGCAGAAGTTAAAATCGTGTATTATAATTTAATATCCTCTGAAAACCGTCAAGTAGCGGAAAAGTTATCGATGTTTTAAAATTCTGATAGCGTGACAGTATACCGGAAGCTTTACAACGACTGTGCCGGTCAATAGAGAGCAGAAATTGACTCAATAAAGAGATATTTGCTATTTAAATGTACGGGGGCGATCATACCAGCACTAATGCACCGGATCCCATCAGAACTCCGCAGTGAAGCGTGCTTCGGAGAGAGTAGTACTAGGAAGGGTGACCTCCTGGGAAGGCCTCGTGTTGCACCCCTTTTACTCTTTTTTTTATCGCTGCAGTTATTTGCAGAAGTTAAAATCGTGTATTAAAATATAATATTCTCTGAAAACCGTCATGTAGCGGAAAAGTTATCGATGTTTCGAGATTCTGATAGCGTGACGGTATACCGGAAGCATTACAACGACTGTGCCGGTCAATAGAGAGCAGAAATTGTCTCAATAAAGAGATATTTGCTATTTTAATGTACGGGTGTGATCATACCAGCACTAATGCACCGGATCCCATCAGAACTCCCGAGTTAAACGTGCTTGGGCGAGAGTAGTACTAGGATGGGTGACCTCCTGGGAAGGCCTTGTGTTGCACCCCTTTTATTTTTTTTTTGATTGCTGCAGTTATTTGCAGAAGTTAAAATCGTGTATTATAATTTAATATCCTCTGAAAACCGTCAAGTAGCGGAAAATTTATCGATGTTTCGAGATTCTGATAGCGTGACAGTATACTGGAAGCTTTACAACGACTGTGCCGGTCAATAGAGAGCAGAAATTGACTCAATAAAGAGATATTTGCTATTTAAATGTACGGGTGCGATCATACCAGCACTAATGCACCGGATCCCATCAGAACTCCGCAGTGAAGCGTGCTTCGGCGAGAGTAGTACTAGGAAGGGTGACCTCCTGGGAAGGCCTCGTGTTGCACCCCTTTTACTCTTTTTTTTTATCGCTGCAGTTATTTGCAGAAGTTAAAATCGTGTATTATAATTTAATATTCTCTGAAAACCGTCATGTAGCGGAGAAGTTATCAATGTTTTGAGATTCTGATAGCGTGACGGTATACCGGAAGCATTACAACGACTGTGCCGGTCAATAGAGAGCAGAAATTGACTCAATAAAGAGATATTTGCTATTTAAATGTACGGGTGCGATCATACCAGCACTAATGCACCGGATCCCATCACAACTCCGCAGTGAAACGTGCTTCGGCGAGAGTAGTACTAGGAAGGGTGACCTCCTGGGAAGGCCTCGTGTTGCACCCCTTTTACTCTTTTTTTTATCGCTGCAGTTATTTGCAGAAGTTAAAATCGTGTATTAAAATATAATATTCTCAAAAAACCGTCATGTAGCGGAAAAGTTATCGATGTTTCGAGATTCTGATAGCGTGACGGTATACCGGAAGCATTACAACGACTGTGCCGGTCAATAGAGAGCAGAAATTGTCTCAATAAAGAGATATTTGTAATTTAAATGTACGGGTGCGATCATACCAGCACTAATGCACAGGATCCCATCAGAACTCCCCAGTTAAACGTGCTTGGGCGAGAGTAGTACTAGGATGGGTGACCTCCTGGGAAGGCCTCGTGTTGCACCCCTTTTATTTTTTTTTTGATTGCTGCAGTTATTTGCAGAAGTTAAAATCGTGTATTATAATTTAATATCCTCTGAAAACCGTCAAGTAGCGGAAAAGTTATCGATGTTTCGAGATTCTAATAGCGTGACAGTATACCGGAAGCTTTACAACGAGTGTGCCGGTCAATAGAGAGCAGTAATTGACTCAATAAAGAGATATTTGCTATTTAAATTTACGGGTGCGATCATACCAGCACTAATGCACCGGATCCCATCAGAACTCCGTAGTGAAGCGTGCTTCGGCGAGAGTAGTACTAGGAAGGGTGACCTCCTGGGAAGGCCTCGTGTTGCACCCCTTTTACTCTTTTTTTTATCGCTGCAGTTATTTGCAGAAGTTAAAATCGTGTATTATAATTTAATATTCTCTGAAAACCGTCATGTAGCGGAGAAGTTATCAATGTTTCGAGATTCTGATAGCGTGACGGTATACCGGAAGCATTACAACGACTGTGCCTGTCAATAGAGAGCAGAAATTGAGTCAATAAAGAGATATTTGATATTTAAATGTACGGGTGCGATCATACCAGCACTAATGCACCGGATCCCATCAAAACTCCGCAGTTAAGCGTGCTTGGGCGAGAGTAGTACAAGGATGGGTGACCTCCTAGGAAGGCCTCGTGTTGCAACCCTTTTACCTTTTTTCTATGGCTGCAGTTATTTGCAGAAGTTAAAATCGTGTATTATAATTTAATATTCCCTGAAAACCGTCAAGTGGAAAAGTTATTGATGTTTCGAGATTCTGATAGCGTGACGGTATACCAGAAGCATTACAACGACAGAGCGTGTCAATAGAGAGCAGAAATTGACTCAATTAAGAGATATTTGCTATTTAAATGTACGGGTGCGATCATACCAGCACTAATGCACCGGATCCCATCAAAACTCCGCAGTTAAGCGTGCTTGGGCGAGAGTAGTACTAGGATGGGTGACCTCCTGGGAAGGCCTCATGTTGCTCCCCTTTTATTTTATTTTTATCGCTGCAGTTATTTGCAGAAGTTAAAATCGTGTAATATAATTTATTATCCTCTGAAAACCGTCATGTAGCGGAAAAGTTATCGATGTTTCGAGATTCTGATAGCGTGACGGTATACCGGAAGCATTACAACGACTGTGTCGGTCAATAGAGAGCAGAAATTGACTCAATAAAGAGATATTTGCAATTTAAATGTACGGGTGCGATCATACTAGCACTAATGCACCAGATCCAATCAGAACTCCGCGGTTAAGCGTGCTTGGGCGAGAGTAGTACTAGGATGGGTTACCTCCTGGGAAGGCCTCATGTTGCACCCCTTTTACTTCTTTTTTATCGCTGCAGATGGTTACAAAATTTAAAATTGTGTATTATAATTTGATATCCTCTAAAAACCGTCATGTAGGAGAAAAGTTATTGATGTTACAATATTCTAATAGCGTAACGTTATACCGGTAGCATTACAACGACTGTGCTGGTCCATAGTGAGCAAAATTTGTCTTAATAAAGAGATATTTGCAATATAAACGTACGGGTGCGATCATACCAGCACTAATGCACCGGATCCCATCAGAGCTCCGCAGTTAAGCATGCTTGGGCGAGAGTATTACTCGTATGGGTGACCTTCTGGGAAGACCTCGTGTTGCACCCCTTTTACTTTTTTCTTATCGCTGTATATAATTACAGAAGTTAAAACCGTGTATTATAATTTTATGACCTCTAAAAACTGTCATGTTGCGGAAAAGTTATAGATGTTACAAGATTCTGATAGCGTAACGGTATACCGGAAGCATTACAACGACTGTGCTGGTTAATAGAGAGAGAAATTGACTCAATAGTGAGATATTTGCAATATAAACGTACGGGTGCGATCATACCAGCACTAATGCACCGGATCCCATCAGAGCTCCGCAGTTAAGCATGCTTGGGCGAGAGTATTACTCGGATGGGTGACCTTCTGGGAAGACCTCGTGTTGCACCCCTTTTACTTTTTTCTTATCGTTGTATATAATTACAGAAGTTAAAATCGTGTATTATAATTTAATATCCTCTAAAAACCGTCAAGTAGCGGAAAAGTTATCGATGTTTCGAGATTCTGATAGCATGACAGTATACCGGAAGCTTTACAACGACTGTGCCGGTCAATAGAGAGCAGAAATTGACTCAATAAAGAGATATTTGCAATTTAAATGTACGGGTGCGATCATACCAGCACTAATGCACCGGATCCCATCAGAACTCCGCAGTGAAGCGTGCTTCGGCGAGAGTAGTACTAGGAAGGGTGACCTCCTGGGAAGGCCTCGTGTTGCACCCCTTTTACTCTTTTTTTTATCGCTGCAGTTATTTGCAGAAGTTAAAATCGTGTATTAAAATATAATATTCTCTGAAAACCGTCATGTAGCGGAAAAGTTATCGATGTTTCGAGATTCTGATAGTGTGACGGTATACCGGAAGCATTACAACGACTGTGCCGGTCAATAGAGAGCAGAAATTGTCTCAATAAAGAGATATTTGCTATTTAAATGTACGGGTGCGATCATACCAGCACTAATGCACCGGATCCCATCAGAACTCCCGAGTTAAACGTGCTTGGGCGAGAGTAGTACTATGATGGGTGACCTCCTGGGAAGGCCTCGTGTTGCACCCCTTTTATTTTTTTTTGATTGCTGCAGTTATTTGCAGAAGTTAAAATCGTGTATTATAATTTAATATCCTCTGAAAACCGTCAAGTAGCGGAAAATTTATCGATGTTTCGAGATTCTGATAGCGTGACAGTATACTGGAAGCTTTACAACGACTGTGCCGGTCAATAGAGAGCAGAAATTGACTCAATAAAGAGATATTTGCTATTTAAATGTACGGGTGCGATCATACCAGCACTAATGCACCGGATCCCATCAGAACTCCGCAGTGAAGCGTGCTTCGGCGAGAGTAGTACTAGGAAGGGTGACCTCTTGGGAAGGCCTCGTGTTGCACCCCTTTTACTCTTTTTTTTATCGCTGCAGTTATTTGCAGAAGTTAAAATCGTGTATTAAAATATAATATTCTCAAAAAACCGTCATGTAGCGGAAAAGTTATCGATGTTTCGAGATTCTGATAGCGTGACGGTATACCGGAAGCATTACAACGACTGTGCCGGTCAATAGAGAGCAGTAATTGACTCAATAAAGAGATATTTGGTATTTAAATGTACGGGTGCGATCATACCAGCACTAATGCACCGGATCCCATCAGAACTCCGCAGTGAAGCGTGCTTCGGCAAGAGTAGTACTAGGAAGGGTGACCTCCTGGGAAGGCCTCGTGTTGTACCCCTTTTACTCTTTTTTTATCGCTGCAGTTATTTGCAGAAGTTAAAATCGTGTATTATAATTTAATATTCTCTGAAAACCGTCATGTAGCGGAGAAGTTATCAATGTTTCGAGATTCTGATAGCGTGACGGTATACCGGAAGCATTACAACGACTGTGCCGGTCAATAGAGAGCAGAAATTGACTCAATAAAGAGATATTTGCTATTTAAATGTACGGGTGCGATCATACCAGCACTAATGCACCGGATCCCATCACAACTCCGCAGTGAAGTGTGCTTCGGCGAGAGTAGTACTAGGAAGGGTGACCTCCTGAGAAGGCCTCGTGTTGCACCCCTTTTACTCTTTTTTTATCGCTGCAGTTATTTGCAGAAGTTAAAATCGTGTATTAAAATATAATATTCTCAAAAAACCGTCATGTAGCGGAAAATTTATCGATGTTTCGAGATTCTGATAGCGTGACGGTATACCGGAAGCATTACAACGACTGTGCTGGTCAATAGAGAGCAGAAATTGTCTCAATAAAGAGATATTTGTTATTTAAATGTACGGGTGCGATCATACCAGCACTAATGCACCGGATCCCATCAGAACTCCCCAGTTAAACGTGCTTGGGCGAGAGTAGTACTAGGATGGGTGACCTCCTGGGAAGGCCTCGTGTTGCACCCCTTTTATTTTATTTTTGATTGCTGCAGTTATTTGCAGAAGTTAAAATCGTGTATTATAATTTAATATCCTCTGAAAACCGTCAAGTAGCGGAAAAGTTATCGATGTTTCGAGATTCTGATAGCGTGACAGTATACCGGAAGCTTTACAACGACTGTGCCGGTCAATAGAGAGCAGTAATTGACTCAATAAAGAGATATTTGCTATTTAAATGTACGGGTGCGATCATACCAGCACTAATGCACCGGATCCCATCAGAACTCCGCAGTGAAGCGTGCTTCGGCGAGAGTAGTACTAGGAAGGGTGACCTCCTGGGAAGGCCTCGTGTTGCACCTCTTTTACTCTTTTTTTATCGCTGCAGTTATTTGTAGAAGTTAAAATCGTGTATTATAATTTAATATTCTCTGAAAACCGTCATGTAGCGGAGAAGTTATCAATGTTTCGAGATTCTGATAGCGTGACGGTATACCGGAAGCATTACAACGACTGTGTCGGTCAATAGAGAGCAGAAATTGACTCAATAAAGAGATATTTGCTATTTAAATGTACGGGTGCGATCATACCAGCACTAATGCACCGGATCCCATCACAACTCCGCAGTGAAGTGTGCTTCGGCGAGAGTAGTACTAGGAAGGGTGACCTCCTGGGAAGGCCTCGTGTTGCACCCCTTTTACTCTTTTTTTATCGCTGCAGTTATTTGCAGAAGTTAAAATCGTGTATTAAAATATAATATTCTCAAAAAACCGTCATGTAGCGGAAAATTTATCGATGTTTCGAGATTCTGATAGCGTGACGGTATACCGGAAGCATTACAACGACTGTGCTGGTCAATAGAGAGCAGAAATTGTCTCAATAAAGAGATATTTGTTATTTAAATGTACGGGTGCGATCATACCAGCACTAATGCACCGGATCCCATCAGAACTCCCCAGTTAAACGTGCTTGGGCGAGAGTAGTACTAGGATGGGTGACCTCCTGGGAAGGCCTCGTGTTGCACCCCTTTTATTTTATTTTTGATTGCTGCAGTTATTTGCAGAAGTTAAAATCGTGTATTATAATTTAATATCCTCTGAAAACCGTCAAGTAGCGGAAAAGTTATCGATGTTTCGAGATTCTGATAGCGTGACATTATACCGGAAGCTTTACAACGACTGTGCCGGTCAATAGAGAGCAGTAATTGACTCAATAAAGAGATATTTGCTATTTAAATGTACGGGTGCGATCATACCAGCACTAATGCACCGGATCCCATCAGAACTCCGCAGTGAAGCGTGCTTCGGCGAGAGTAGTACTAGGAAGGGTGACCTCCTGGGAAGGCCTCGTGTTGCACCTCTTTTACTCTTTTTTTATCGCTGCAGTTATTTGTAGAAGTTAAAATCGTGTATTATAATTTAATATTCTCTGAAAACCGTCATGTAGCGGAGAAGTTATCAATGTTTCGAGATTCTGATAGCGTGACGGTATACCGGAAGCATTACAACGACTGTGCCGGTCAATAGAGAGCAGAAATTGACTCAATAAAGAGATATTTGCTATTTAAATGTACGGGTGCGATCATACCAGCATTAATGCACCGGATCCCATCACAACTCCGCAGTGAAGCGTGCTTCGGCGAGAGTAGTACTAGGAAGGGTGACCTCCTGGGAAGGCCTCGTGTTGCACCCCTTTTACTCTTTTTTTATCGCTGCAGTTATTTGCAGAAGTTAAAATCGTGTATTAAAATATAATATTCTCAAAAAAACCGTCATGTAGCGGAAAATTTATCGATGTTTCGAGATTCTGATAGCGTGACGGTATACCGGAAGCATTACAACGACTGTGCCGGTCAATAGAGAGCAGAAATTGTCTCAATAAAGAGATATTTGTTATTAAAATGTACGGGTGCGATCATACCAGCACTAATGCACCGGATCCCATCAGAACTCCCCAGTTAAACGTGCTTGGGCGAGAGTAGTACTAGGATGGGTGACCTCCTGGGAAGGCCTCGTGTTGCACCCCTTTTATTTTATTTTTGATTGCTGCAGTTATTTGCAGAAGTTAAAATCGTGTATTATAATTTAATATTCTCTGAAAACCATCATGTAGCGGAGAAATTATCAATGTTTCGAGATTCTGATAGCGTGACGGTATACCGGAAGCATTACAACGACTGTGCCTGTCAATAGAGAGCAGAAATTGAGTCAATAAAGAGATATTTGATTTTTAAATGTACGGGTGCGATCATACCAGCACTAATGCACCGGATCCCATCAAAACTCCGCAGTTAAGCGTGCTTGGGCGAGAATAGTACAAGGATGGGTGACCTCCTGGGAAGGCCTCGTGTTGCACCCCTTTTATTTTATTTTTGATTGCTGCAGTTATTTGCAGAAGTTAAAATCGTGTATTATAATTTAATATCCTCTGAAAACCGTCAAGTAGCGGAAAAGTTATCGATGTTTCGAGATTCTGATAGCGTGACATTATACCGGAAGCTTTACAACGACTGTGCCGGTCAATAGAGAGCAGAAATTGTCTCAATAAAGAGATATTTGTTATTTAAATGTACGGGTGCGATCATACCAGCACTAATGCACCGGATCCCATCAGAACTCCCCAGTTAAACGTGCTTGGGCGAGAGTAGTACTAGGATGGGTGACCTCCTGGGAAGGCCTCGTGTTGCACCCCTTTTATTTTATTTTTGATTGCTGCAGTTATTTGCAGAAGTTAAAATCGTGTATTATAATTTAATATCCTCTGAAAACCGTCAAGTAGCGGAAAAGTTATCGATGTTTCGAGATTCTGATAGCGTGACATTATACCGGAAGCTTTACAACGACTGTGCCGGTCAATAGAGAGCAGTAATTGACTCAATAAAGAGATATTTGCTATTTAAATGTACGGGTGCGATCATACCAGCACTAATGCACCGGATCCCATCAGAACTCCGCAGTGAAGCGTGCTTCGGCGAGAGTAGTACTAGGAAGGGTGACCTCCTGGGAAGGCCTCGTGTTGCACCTCTTTTACTCTTTTTTTATCGCTGCAGTTATTTGTAGAAGTTAAAATCGTGTATTATAATTTAATATTCTCTGAAAACCGTCATGTAGCGGAGAAGTTATCAATGTTTCGAGATTCTGATAGCGTGACGGTATACCGGAAGCATTACAACGACTGTGCCGGTCAATAGAGAGCAGAAATTGACTCAATAAAGAGATATTTGCTATTTAAATGTACGGGTGCGATCATACCAGCATTAATGCACCGGATCCCATCACAACTCCGCAGTGAAGCGTGCTTCGGCGAGAGTAGTACTAGGAAGGGTGACCTCCTGGGAAGGCCTCGTGTTGCACCCCTTTTACTCTTTTTTTATCGCTGCAGTTATTTGCAGAAGTTAAAATCGTGTATTAAAATATAATATTCTCAAAAAAACCGTCATGTAGCGGAAAATTTATCGATGTTTCGAGATTCTGATAGCGTGACGGTATACCGGAAGCATTACAACGACTGTGCCGGTCAATAGAGAGCAGAAATTGTCTCAATAAAGAGATATTTGTTATTAAAATGTACGGGTGCGATCATACCAGCACTAATGCACCGGATCCCATCAGAACTCCCCAGTTAAACGTGCTTGGGCGAGAGTAGTACTAGGATGGGTGACCTCCTGGGAAGGCCTCGTGTTGCACCCCTTTTATTTTATTTTTGATTGCTGCAGTTATTTGCAGAAGTTAAAATCGTGTATTATAATTTAATATTCTCTGAAAACCATCATGTAGCGGAGAAATTATCAATGTTTCGAGATTCTGATAGCGTGACGGTATACCGGAAGCATTACAACGACTGTGCCTGTCAATAGAGAGCAGAAATTGAGTCAATAAAGAGATATTTGATTTTTAAATGTACGGGTGCGATCATACCAGCACTAATGCACCGGATCCCATCAAAACTCCGCAGTTAAGCGTGCTTGGGCGAGAATAGTACAAGGATGGGTGACCTCCTAGGAAGGCCTCGTGTTGCAACCCTTTTACTTTTTTTCTATGGCTGCAGTTATTTGCAGAAGTTAAAATCGTGTATTATAATTTATTATCCTCTGAAAACCGTCATGTAGCCGAAATGTTATCGATGTTTCGAGATTCTGATAGCGTGACGGTATACCAGAAGCATTACAACGACTGTGCCGGTCAATAGAGAGCAGAAATTGACTCAATAAAGAGATATTTGCTATTTAAATGTACGGGTGCGATCATACCAGCACTAATGCACCGGATCCCATCACAACTCCGCAGTGAAGCGTGCTTCGGCGAGAGTAGTACTAGGAAGGGTGACCTCCTGGGAAGGCCTCGTGTTGCACCCCTTTTACTCTTTTTTTATCGCTGCAGTTATTTGCAGAAGTTAAAATCGTGTATTAAAATATAATATTCTCAAAAAAACCGTCATGTAGCGGAAAATTTATCGATGTTTCGAGATTCTGATAGCGTGACGGTATACCGGAAGCATTACAACGACTGTGCCGGTCAATAGAGAGCAGAAATTGTCTCAATAAAGAGATATTTGTTATTAAAATGTACGGGTGCGATCATACCAGCACTAATGCACCGGATCCCATCAGAACTCCCCAGTTAAACGTGCTTGGGCGAGAGTAGTACTAGGATGGGTGACCTCCTGGGAAGGCCTCGTGTTGCACCCCTTTTATTTTATTTTTGATTGCTGCAGTTATTTGCAGAAGTTAAAATCGTGTATTATAATTTAATATTCTCTGAAAACCATCATGTAGCGGAGAAATTATCAATGTTTCGAGATTCTGATAGCGTGACGGTATACCGGAAGCATTACAACGACTGTGCCTGTCAATAGAGAGCAGAAATTGAGTCAATAAAGAGATATTTGATTTTTAAATGTACGGGTGCGATCATACCAGCACTAATGCACCGGATCCCATCAAAACTCCGCAGTTAAGCGTGCTTGGGCGAGAATAGTACAAGGATGGGTGACCTCCTAGGAAGGCCTCGTGTTGCAACCCTTTTACTTTTTTTCTATGGCTGCAGTTATTTGCAGAAGTTAAAATCGTGTATTATAATTTATTATCCTCTGAAAACCGTCATGTAGCCGAAATGTTATCGATGTTTCGAGATTCTGATAGCGTGACGGTATACCAGAAGCATTACAACGACTGTGCCGGTCAATAGAGAGCAGAAATTGACTCAATAAAGAGATATTTGCTATTTAAATGTACGGGTGCGATCATACCAGCACTAATGCACCGGATCCCATCACAACTCCGCAGTGAAGCGTGCTTCGGCGAGAGTAGTACTAGGAAGGGTGACCTCCTGGGAAGGCCTCGTGTTGCACCCCTTTTACTCTTTTTTTATCGCTGCAGTTATTTGCAGAAGTTAAAATCGTGTATTAAAATATAATATTCTCAAAAAAACCGTCATGTAGCGGAAAATTTATCGATGTTTCGAGATTCTGATAGCGTGACGGTATACCGGAAGCATTACAACGACTGTGCCGGTCAATAGAGAGCAGAAATTGTCTCAATAAAGAGATATTTGTTATTAAAATGTACGGGTGCGATCATACCAGCACTAATGCACCGGATCCCATCAGAACTCCCCAGTTAAACGTGCTTGGGCGAGAGTAGTACTAGGATGGGTGACCTCCTGGGAAGGCCTCGTGTTGCACCCCTTTTATTTTATTTTTGATTGCTGCAGTTATTTGCAGAAGTTAAAATCGTGTATTATAATTTAATATTCTCTGAAAACCATCATGTAGCGGAGAAATTATCAATGTTTCGAGATTCTGATAGCGTGACGGTATACCGGAAGCATTACAACGACTGTGCCTGTCAATAGAGAGCAGAAATTGAGTCAATAAAGAGATATTTGATTTTTAAATGTACGGGTGCGATCATACCAGCACTAATGCACCGGATCCCATCAAAACTCCGCAGTTAAGCGTGCTTGGGCGAGAATAGTACAAGGATGGGTGACCTCCTAGGAAGGCCTCGTGTTGCAACCCTTTTACTTTTTTTCTATGGCTGCAGTTATTTGCAGAAGTTAAAATCGTGTATTATAATTTATTATCCTCTGAAAACCGTCATGTAGCCGAAATGTTATCGATGTTTCGAGATTCTGATAGCGTGACGGTATACCAGAAGCATTACAACGACTGTGCTGGTCAATAGAGAGCAGAAATTGACTCAATAAAGAGATATTTGCAATTTAAATGTACGGGTGCGATCATACCAGCACTAATGCACCAGATCCCATCAGAACTCCGCGGTTAAGCGTGCTTGGGCGAGAGTAGTACTAGGATGGGTTACCTCCTGGGAAGGCCTCATGTTGCACCCCTTTTACTTTTTTTTTATCGATGCAGTTATTTGCAGAAGTTAAAATCATGTATTATAATTTAATATTCCCTGAAAACCGTCAAGTGGAAAAGTTATTGATGTTTCGAGATTCTGATAGCGTGACGGTATACCAGAAGCATTACAACGACAGAGCGTGTCAATAGAGAGCAGAAATTGACTCAATAAAGAGATATTTGCTATTTAAATGTACGGGTGCGATCATACCAGCACTAATGCACCGGATCCCATCAAAACTCCGCAGTTAAGCGTTCTTGGGCGAGAGTAGTACTAGGATGGGTGACCTCCTGGGAAGGCCTCGTGTTGCAACCCTTTTATTTTATTTTTATCGCTGCAGTTGTTTGCAGAAGTTAAAATCGTGTATTATAATTTATTATCCTCTGAAAACCGTCATGTAGCGGAAAAGTTATCGATGTTTCGAGATTCTGATAGCGTGACGGTATACCGGAAGCATTACAATGACTTTGTCGGTCAATAGATAGCAGAAATTGACTCAATAAAGAGATATTTGCAATTTAAATGTACGGGTGCGATCATACCAGCACTAATGCACCAGATCCCATCAGAACTCCGCGGTTAAGCGTGCTTGGGCGAGAGTAGTACTAGGATGGGTTACCTCCTGGGAAGGCCTCATGTTGCACCCCTTTTACTTCTTTTTTATCGCTGCAGATGGTTACAAAATTTAAAATTGTGTATTATAATTTGATATCCTCTAAAAACCGTCATGTAGGAGAAAAGTTGTTGATGTTACAATATTCTAATAGCGTAACGTTATACCGGTAGCATTACAACAACTGTGCTGGTCCATAGTGAGCAAAATTTGTCTTAATAAAGAGATATTTGCAATATAAACGTACGGGTGCGATCATACCAGCACTAATTCACCGAATCCCATCAGAGCTCCGCAGTTAAGCATGCTTGGGCGAGAGTATTACTCGGATGGGTGACCTTCTGGGAAGACCTCGTGTTGCACCCCTTTTACTTTTTTCTTATCGCTGTATATAATTCCAGAAGTTAAAATCGTGTATTATAATTTTATGACCTCTAAAAACTGTCATGTTGCGGAAAAGTTATAGATGTTACAAGATTCTGATAGCGTAACGGTATACCGGAAACATTACAACGACTGTGCTGGTTAATAGAGAGCAGAAATTGACTCAATAGTGAGATATTTGCAATATAAACGTACAGGTGTGATCATACAAGCACTAATGCACCGGATCCCATCAAAACCCCGCAGTTAAGCGTGCTTGGGCGAGAGTAGTACTTGGATGTGTGACCTCCTGGGAAGGCCTCGTGTTTCACCCCTTTTACTTTTTTTTTATCGCTGTAGATAATTACAGAAGTTAAATCGTGTATTATAATTTAATATTCCCTGAAAACGTAGCGGAAAAGTTATTGATGTTTCGAGATTCTGATAGCGTGACGGTATACCGGAAGCATTACAAGGACTTTGCCGGTCAATAGAGAGAAGAAATTGACTCAATAAAGAGATATTTGGAATTTAAATGTACGGGTGCGATCATACCAGCACTAATGCAACGGATCCCATCAGAACTCCGCAGTTAAGTGTGGTTGGGCGAGAGAAGTACTAGGATGGGTGACCTCTTGGGAAGGCCTCGTGTTGCACCCCTTTTACTTTTTTTTTTTTATCGTTGCAGTTATTTACAGAAGTTAAAATCGTATATTATAATTTAGTAACCTTTGAAAACCGTCATGTAGCGGAAAATTTATCGATGTTTCGAGATTTTGATAGCGTGACGGTATGCCGGAAGCATTACAACGACTGTGCCGGTCAATAGAGAGCAGAAATTGTCTCAATAAAGGGATATTTGCTATTTAAATGTACGGGTGCGATCATACCAGCACTAATGCACCGGATCCCATCAGAACTCCCCAGTTAAACGTGCTTGGGCGAGAGTAGTACTAGGATGGGTGACCTCCTGGGAAGGCCTCGTGTTGCACCCCTTTTATTTTTTTTTGATTGCTGCAGTTATTTGCAGATGTTAAAATCGTGTATTATAATTTAATATCCTCTGAAAACCGTCAAGTAGCGGAAAAGTTATCGATGTTTCGAGATTCTGATAGCGTGACAGTATACCGGAAGCTTTACAACGACTGTGCCGGTCAATAGAGAGCAGAAATTGACTCAATAAAGAGATATTTGCTATTTAAATGTACGGGTGCGATCATACCAGCACTAATGCACCGGATCCCATCAGAACTCCGCAGTGAAGTGTGCTTCGGCGAGAGTAGTACTAGGAAGGGTGACCTTCTGGGAAGGCCTCGTGTTGCACCCCTTTTACTTTTTTTTTATCGCTGCAGTTATTTGCAGAAGTTAAAATCGTGTATTATAATTTAATATTCTCTGAAAACCGTCATGTAGCGGAGAAGTTAGCAATGTTTCGAGATTCTGATAGCGTGACGGTATACGAGAAGCATTACAACGACTGTGCCTGTCAATAGAGAGCAGAAATTAACTCAATAAAGAGATATTTGGTATTTAAATGTACGGGTGCGATCATACCAGCACTAATGCATCGGATCCCATCAAAACTCCGCTGTTAAGCGTGCTTGGGCGAGAGTAGTACTAGGATGGGTGACCTCCTGGGAAGGCCTCGTGGTGCAACCCTTTTACTTTTTTTCTATCGCTGCAATTATTTGCAGAAGTTAAAATCGTGTATTATAATTTATTATCCTCTGAAAACCGTCATGTAGTGGAAAGGTTATTGATGTCTCGAGATTCTGATTGCGTGACGGTATACCAGAAGCATTACAACGACAGAGCCTGTCAATAGAGAGCAGAATTTGACTCAATAAAGAGATATTTGCTATTTAAATGTACGGGTGCGATCATACCAGGACTAATGCACCGGATCCCATCAAAACTCCGCAGTTAAGCGTGCTTGGGCGAGAGTAGTACTAGGATGGGTGACCTCCTGGGAAGGCCTCGTGTTGCAACCCTATTTTTTTTATCGCTGCAGTTATTTGCAGAAGTTAAAATCGTGTATTATAATTTATTATCCTCTGAAAACCGTCATGTAGCGGAAAAGTTATCGATGTTTCGAGATTCTGATAGTGTGACGGTATACCGGAAGCATTACAACGACTGTGCCGGTCAAAGAGAGCAGAAATTGACTCAATAAAAAGATATTTGCAATTTAAATGTACGGGTGCGATCATACCAGCACTAATGCACCAGATCCCATCAGAACTCCGCGGTTAAGCGTGCTTGGGCGAGAGTAGTACTAGGATGGGTTACCTCCTGGGAAGGCCTCATGTTCCACCCCTTTTACTTCTTTTTTATCGCTGCAGATGGTTACAAAATTTAAAATTGTGTATTATAATTTGATATCCTCTAAAAACCGTCATGTAGGACAAAGGTTATTGATGTTACAATATTCTAATAGCGTAACGGTATACCGGTAGCATTAAAACGACTGTGCTGGTCAATAGTGAGCAAAATTTGTCTTAATAAAGAGATATTTGCAATATAAACGTACGGGTGCGATCGTACCAGCACTATTGCACCGGATCCCATCAGAGCTCCGCAGTTAAGCATGCTTGGGCGAGAATAGTACTCAGATGGGTGACCTTCTGGGAAGACCTCGTGTTGCACCCCTTTTACTTTTTTCTTATCGCTGTATATAATTACAGAAGTTAAAATCGTGTATTATAATTTTATGACCTCTAAAAACTGTCATGTTGCGGAAAAGTTACAGATGTTACAAGATTCTGATAGCGTAACGGTATACCGGAAGTATTACAACGACTGTGCTGGTTAATAGAGAGCAGAAATTGACTCAACAATGAGATATTTGCAATATAAACGTACAGGTGTGATCATACAAGCACTAATGCACCGGATCCCATCAGAACCCCGCAGTTAAGCGTGCTTGGGCGAGAGTAGTACTAGGATGTGTGACCTCCTGGGAAGGCCTCGTGTTTCACGCCTTTTACTTTTTTTTTATCGCTGTAGATAATTACAGAAGTTAAATCGTGTATTATAATTTAATATTCCCTGAAAACCTTCATGTAGCGGAAAAGTTATTGATGTTTCGAGATTCTGATAGCGTGACGGTATACCAGAAGCATTACAACGACTGTGCCGGTCAATAGAGAGCAGAAATTGACTTAATAAAGACATATTTGCAATTTAAATGTACGGGTGCGATCATACCAGCACTAATGCACCAGATCCCATCAGAACTCCGCGGTTAAGCGTGCTTGGGCGAGAGTAGTACTAGGATGGGTTACCTCCTGGGAAGGCCTCGTGTTGCACCCCTTTTACTTTTTTTTTTATTGCTGCAGTTATTTGCAGAAGTTAAAATCGTGTATTATAATTTAATATTCTCTGAAAACCGTCATGTAGCGGAGAAGTTATTGATGTTTCGAGATTCTGATAGCGTGACGGTATACCAGAAGCATCACAACGACTGTGCCGGTCAATAGAGAGCAGAAATTGACTCAATAAAGACATATTTGCAATTTAAATGTACTGGTGCGATCATACCAGCACTAATGCACCAGATCCCATCAGAACTCCGCGGTTAAGCGTGCTTGGGCGAGAGTAGTACTAGGATGGGTTACCTCCTGGGAAGGCCTGATGTTGCACCCTTTTACTTTTTTTTTTATTGCTGCAGTTATTTGCAGAAGTTAAAATCGTGTATTATAATTTAATATTCACTGAAAACCGTCATGTAGTGGAAAAGTTATTGATGTTTCGAGATTCTGATAGCGTGACGGAATACCAGAAGCATTACAACGACAGAGCCTGTCAATAGAGAGCAGAAATTGACTCAATAAAGAGATATTTGCTATTTAAATGTACGGGTGCGATCATACCAGCACTAATGCACCGGATCCCATCAAAACTCCGCAGTTAAGCGTACTTGGGCGAGAGTAGTACTAGGATGGGTGACCTCCTGGGAAGGCCTCGTGTTGCAACCCTTTTATTTTTTTTTATCGCTGCAGTTATTTGCAGAAGTTAAAATCGTGTATTATAATTTATTATCCTCTGAAAACCGTCATGTAGCGGAAAATTTATCGATGTTTCGAGATTCTGATAGCGTGACGGTATACCGGAAGCATTACAACGACTGTGCCGGTCAATAGAGAGCAGAAATTGACTCAATAAAGAGATATTTGCAATTTAAATGTACGGGTGCGATCATACCAGCACTAATGCACCAGATCCCATCAGAACTCCGCGGTTAAGCGTGCTTGGGCGAGAGTAGTACTAGGATGCGTTACCTCCTGGGAAGGCCTCGTGTTGCACCCCTTTTATTTTATTTTTTTGATTGCTGCAGTTATTTGCAGATGTTAAAATCGTGTATTATAATTTAATATCCTCTGAAAACCGTCAAGTAGCGGAAAAGTTATCGATGTTTCGAGATTCTGATAGCGTGACAGCATACCGGAAGCTTTACAACGACTGTGCCGGTCAATAGAGAGCAGAAATTGACTCAATAAAGAGATATTTGCTATTTAAATGTACGGGTGCGATCATACCAGCAATAATGCACTGGATCCCATCAGAACTCCGCAGTGAAGCGTGCTTCGGCGAGAGTAGTACTAGGAAGGGTGACCTCCTGGGAAGGCCTCGTGTTGCACCCCTTTTAATTTTTTTTTTATCGCTGCAGTTATTTGCAGAAGTTAAAATCGTGTATTATAATTTAATATTCTCTGAAAACCGTCATGTAGCGGAGAAGTTAGCAATGTTTCGAGATTCTGATAGCGTGACGGTATACGAGAAGCATTACAAAGACTGTGCCTGTCAATAGAGAGCAGAAATTAACTCAATAAAGAGATATTTGGTATTTAAATGTACGGGTGCGATCATACCAGCACTAATGCACCGGATCCCATCAAAACTCCGCAGTTAAGCGTGCTTGGGCGAGAGTAGTACTAGGATGGGTGACCTCCTGGGAAGGCCTCGTGGTGCAACCCTTTTACTTTTTTTCTATCGCTGCAGTTATTTGCAGAAGTTAAAATCGTGTATTATAATTTATTATCCTCTGAAAACCGTCATGTAACGGAAAAGTTATCGATGTTTCGAGATTCTGATAGCGTGACGGTAAACCAGAAGCATTACAACGACTGTGCCGGTCAATAGAGAGCAGAAATTGACTCAATAAAGAGATATTTGCAATTTAAATGTACGGGTGCGATCATACCAGCACTAATGCACCAGATCCCATCAGAACTCCGCGGTTAAGCGTGCTTGGGCGAGAGTAGTACTAGTATGGGTTACCTCCTGGGAAGGCCTCATGTTGCACCCCTTTTACTTTTTTGTAGTGGAAAGATTTTTGATGTTTCGAGATTCTGATAGCGTGACGGTGTACCAGAAGCATTACAACGACAGAGCCTGTCAATAGAGAGCAGAATTTGAATCAATAAAGAGATATTTGCAATTTAAATGTACGGGTGCGATCATACCAGCACTAATGCACCGGATCCCATCAAAACTCCGCAGTTAAGAGTGCTTGGGCGAGAGTAGTACTAGGATGGGTGACCTCCTGGGAAGGCCTCGTGTTGCAACCCTTTTTTTTTTTTTTTATCGCTGCAGTTATTTGCAGAAGTAAAAATCGTGTATTATAATTTATTATCCTCTGAAAACCGTCATGTAGCGGAAAAGTTATCGATGTTTCGAGATTCTGATAGCGTGACGGTATACCGGAAGCATTACAACGACTGTGCCGGTCAATAGAGAGCAGAAATTGACTCAATAAAGAGATATTTGCAATTTAAATGTACGGGTGCGATCATACCAGCACTAATGCACCAGATCCCATCAGAACTCCGCGGTTAAGCGTGCTTGGGCGAGAGTAGTACTAGGGTGGGTTACCTCCTGGGAAGGCCTCATGTTCCACCCCTTTTACTTCTTTTTTATCGCTGCAGATGGTTACAAAATTTTAAATTGTGTATTATAATTTGATATCCTCTAAAAACCGTCATGTAGGAGAAAAGTTGTTGATGTTACAATATTCTAATAGCGTAACGGTATACCGGTAGCATTCAAAGGACTGTGCTGGTCAATAGTGAGCAAAATTTGTCTTAATAAAGAGATATTTGCAATATAAACGTACGGGTGCGATCATACCAGCACTAATGCACCGGATCCCATCAGAGCTCCGCAGTTAAGCATGCTTGGGCGAGAGTAGTACTCAGATGGGTGACCTTCTGGGAAGACCTCGTGTTGCACCCCTTTTACTTTTTTCTTATCGCTGTATATAATTACAGAAGTTAAAATTGTGTATTATAATTTTATGACCTCTAAAAACTGTCATGTTGCGGAAAAGTTATAGATGTTACAAGATTCTGATAGCGTAACGGTATACCGGAAGCATTACAACGACTGTGCTAGTTAATAGAGAGCAGAAATTGACTCAACAATGAGATATTTGCAATATAAACGTACAGGTGTGATCATACAAGCACTAATGCACCGGATCCCATCAGAACCCCGCAGTTAAGCGTGCTTGGGCGAGAGTAGTACTAGGATGTGTGACCTCCTGGGAAGGCCTCGTGTTTCACGCCTTTTACTTTTTTTTATCGCTGTAGATAATTACAGAAGTTAAATCGTGTATTATAATTTAATATTCCCTGAAAACCGTCATGTAGCGGAAAATTTATCGATGTTTCGAGATTCTGATAGCGTGACGGTATACCGGAAGCATTACAACGACTGTGCCGGTCAATAGAGAGCAGAAATTGACTCAATAAAGAGATATTTGCAATTTAAATGTACGGGTGCGATCATACCAGCACTAATGCACCAGATCCCATCAGAACTCCGCGGTTAAGCGTGCTTGGGCGAGAGTAGTACTAGGATGCGTTACCTCCTGGGAAGGCCTCGTGTTGCACCCCTTTTATTTTATTTTTTTGATTGCTGCAGTTATTTGCAGATGTTAAAATCGTGTATTATAATTTAATATCCTCTGAAAACCTTCAAGTAGCGGAAAAGTTATCGATGTTTCGAGATTCTGATAGCGTGACAGCATACCGGAAGCTTTACAACGACTGTGCCGGTCAATAGAGAGCAGAAATTGACTCAATAAAGAGATATTTGCTATTTAAATGTACGGGTGCGATCATACCAGCACTAATGCACTGGATCCCATCAGAACTCCGCAGTGAAGCGTGCTTCGGCGAGAGTAGTACTAGGAAGGGTGACCTCCTGGGAAGGCCTCGTGTTGCACCCCTTTTAATTTTTTTTTTATCGCTGCAGTTATTTGCAGAAGTTAAAATCGTGTATTATAATTTAATATTCTCTGAAAACCGTCATGTAGCGGAGAAGTTAGCAATGTTTCGAGATTCTGATAGCGTGACGGTATACGAGAAGCATTACAAAGACTGTGCCTGTCAATAGAGAGCAGAAATTAACTCAATAAAGAGATATTTGGTATTTAAATGTACGGGTGCGATCATACCAGCACTAATGCACCGGATCCCATCAAAACTCCGCAGTTAAGCGTGCTTGGGCGAGAGTAGTACTAGGATGGGTGACCTCCTGGGAAGGCCTCGTGGTGCAACCCTTTTACTTTTTTTCTATCGCTGCAGTTATTTGCAGAAGTTAAAATCGTGTATTATAATTTATTATCCTCTGAAAACCGTCATGTAACGGAAAAGTTATCGATGTTTCGAGATTCTGATAGCGTGACGGTAAACCAGAAGCATTACAACGACTGTGCCGGTCAATAGAGAGCAGAAATTGACTCAATAAAGAGATATTTGCAATTTAAATGTACGGGTGCGATCATACCAGCACTAATGCACCAGATCCCATCAGAACTCCGCGGTTAAGCGTGCTTGGGCGAGAGTAGTACTAGTATGGGTTACCTCCTGGGAAGGCCTCATGTTGCACCCCTTTTACTTTTTTGTAGTGGAAAGGTTTTTGATGTTTCGAGATTCTGATAGCGTGACGGTGTACCAGAAGCATTACAACGACAGAGCCTGTCAATAGAGAGCAGAATTTGAATCAATAAAGAGATATTTGCAATTTAAATGTACGGGTGCGATCATACCAGCACTAATGCACCGGATCCCATCAAAACTCCGCAGTTAAGAGTGCTTGGGCGAGAGTAGTACTAGGATGGGTGACCTCCTGGGAAGGCCTCGTGTTGCAACCCTTTTTTTTTTTTTTATCGCTGCAGTTATTTGCAGAAGTAAAAATCGTGTATTATAATTTATTATCCTCTGAAAACCGTCATGTAGCGGAAAAGTTATCGATGTTTCGAGATTCTGATAGCGTGACGGTATACCGGAAGCATTACAACGACTGTGCCGGTCAATAGAGAGCAGAAATTGACTCAATAAAGAGATATTTGCAATTTAAATGTACGGGTGCGATCATACCAGCACTAATGCACCAGATCCCATCAGAACTCCGCGGTTAAGCGTGCTTGGGCGAGAGTAGTACTAGGGTGGGTTACCTCCTGGGAAGGCCTCATGTTCCACCCCTTTTACTTCTTTTTTATCGCTGCAGATGGTTACAAAATTTTAAATTGTGTATTATAATTTGATATCCTCTAAAAACCGTCATGTAGGAGAAAAGTTGTTGATGTTACAATATTCTAATAGCGTAACGGTATACCGGTAGCATTCAAAGGACTGTGCTGGTCAATAGTGAGCAAAATTTGTCTTAATAAAGAGATATTTGCAATATAAACGTACGGGTGCGATCATACCAGCACTAATGCACCGGATCCCATCAGAGCTCCGCAGTTAAGCATGCTTGGGCGAGAGTAGTACTCAGATGGGTGACCTTCTGGGAAGACCTCGTGTTGCACCCCTTTTACTTTTTTCTTATCGCTGTATATAATTACAGAAGTTAAAATTGTGTATTATAATTTTATGACCTCTAAAAACTGTCATGTTGCGGAAAAGTTATAGATGTTACAAGATTCTGATAGCGTAACGGTATACCGGAAGCATTACAACGACTGTGCTGGTTAATAGAGAGCAGAAATTGACTCAACAATGAGATATTTGCAATATAAACGTACAGGTGTGATCATACAAGCACTAATGCACCGGATCCCATCAGAACCCCGCAGTTAAGCGTGCTTGGGCGAGAGTAGTACTAGGATGTGTGACCTCCTGGGAAGGCCTCGTGTTTCACGCCTTTTACTTTTTTTTATCGCTGTAGATAATTACAGAAGTTAAATCGTGTATTATAATTTAATATTCCCTGAAAACCGTCATGTAGCGGAAAATTTATCGATGTTTCGAGATTCTGATAGCGTGACGGTATACCGGAAGCATTACAACGACTGTGCCGGTCAATAGAGAGCAGAAATTGACTCAATAAAGAGATATTTGCAATTTAAATGTACGGGTGCGATCATACCAGCACTAATGCACCGGATCTCATCAAAACTCCGCAGTTAAGCGTGCTTGGGCGAGAGTAGTACTAGGATGGGTGACCTCCTGGGAAGGCCTCGTGTTGCAACCCTTTTTTTTTTTTATCGCTGCAGTTATTTGCAGAAGTTAAAATCGTGTATTATAATTTATTATCCTCTGAAAACCGTCATGTAGCGGAAAAGTTATCGATGTTTCGAGATTCTGATAGCGTGACGGTATACCGGAAACATTACCACGACTGTGTCGGTCAATAGAGAGCAGAAATTGACTCAATAAAGAGATATTTGCAATTTAAATGTACGGGTGCGATCATACCAGCACTAATGCACCGGATCCCATCAGAACTCCGCAGTTAAGCGTGCTTGGGCGAGAGTAGTACTAGGAAGGGTGACCTCCTGGGAAGGCCTCGTGTTGCACTCCTTTTACTTTTTTTTTTATCGCTGCAGTTATTTGCAGAAGTTAAAATCGTGTATTAAAATTTAATATTCTCTGAAAACCGTCATGTAGCGGAAAAGTTATCGATGTTTCGAGATTCTGATAGCGTGACAGTATACCAGAAGCATTACAACGACTGTGGCGGTCAATAGAGAGCAGAAATTGTCTCAATAAAGAGATATTTGCTATTTAAATGTACGGGTGCGATCATACCAGCACTAATGCACCGGATCCCATCAGAACTCCCCAGTTAAACGTGCTTGGGCGAGAGTAGTGCTAGGATGGGTGACCTCCTGGGTAGGCCTCGTGTTGCACCCCTTTTATTTTTTTTTGATTGCTGCAGTTATTTGCAGAAGTTAAAATCGTGTATTATAATTTAATATCCTCTGAAAACCGTCAAGTAGCGGAAAAGTTATCGATGTTTCGAGATTCTGATAGCGTGACAGTATACCGGAAGCTTTACAACGACTGTGCCGGTCAATAGAGAGCAGAAATTGACTCAATAAAGAGATATTTGCAATTTAAATGTACGGGTGCGATCGTACCAGCACTAATGCACCGGATCCCATCAGAACTCCGCAGTGAAGCGTGCTACGGCAAGTGTAGTACTAGGAAGGGTGACCTCCTGGGAAGGCCTCGTGTTGCACCCCTTTTACTTTTTTTTTATCGCTGCAGTTATTCGCAGAAGTTAAAATCGTGTATTATAATTTAATATTCTCTGAAAACCGTCATGTAGCGGAGAAGTTATCATTGTTTCGAGATTCTGATAGCGTGACGGTATACCAAAAGCATTACAACGACTGTGCCTGTCAATAGAGAGCAGAAATTGACTCAATAAAGAGTTATTTGGTATTTAAATGTACGGGTGCGATCATACCAGCACTAATGCACCGGATCCCATCAGAACTCCGCGGTTAAGCGTGCTTGGGCGAGAGTAGTACTAGGAAGGGTGACCTCCTGGGAAGGCCTCGTGTTGCACTCCTTGTACTTATTTTTTATCGCTGCAGTTATTTGCAGAAGTTAAAATCGTGTATTAAAATTTAATATTCTCTGAAAACCGTCATGTAGCGGAAAAGTTATCGATGTTTCGAGATTCTGATAGCGTGACGGTATACCGGAAGCATTACAACGACTGTGCCGGTCAATAGAGAGCAGAAATTGACTCAATAAAGAGATATTTGCAATTTAAATGTACGGGTGCGATCATACCAGCACTAATGCACCAGATCCCATCAGAACTCCGCGGTTAAGCGTGCTTGGGCGAGAGTAGTACTAGGATGGGTTACCTCCTGGGAAGGCCTCATGTTCCACCCCTTTTACTTCTTTTTTATCGCTGCAGATGGTTAAAAAATTTAAAATTGTGTATTATAATTTGATATCCTCTAAAAACCGTCATGTAGGAGAAAAGTTATTGATGTTACAATATTCTAATAGCGTAACGGTATACCGGTAGCATTAAAAGGACTGTGTTGGTCAATACTGAGCAAAATTTGTCTTAATAAAGAGATATTTGCAATATAAACGTACGGGTGCGATCGTACCAGCACTAATGCACCGGATCCCATCAGAGCTCCGCAGTTAAGCATGCTTGGGCGAGAGTAGTACTCAGATGGGTGACCTTCTGGGAAGACCTCGTGTTGCACCCCTTTTACTTTTTTCTTATCGCTGTATATAATTACAGAAGTTAAAATTGTGTATTATAATTTTATGACCACTAAAAACTGTCATGTTGCGGAAAAGTTATAGATGTTACAAGATTCTGATAGCGTAACGGTATACCAGAAGCATTACAACGACTGTGCCGGTCAATAGAGAGCAGAAATTGACTCAATAAAGAGATATTTGTAATTTAAATGTACGGGTGCGATCATACCATCACTAATGCACCAGATCCCATCAGAACTCCGCGGTTAAGCGTGCTTGGGCGAGAGTAGTACTAGGATGGGTGACCTCTTGGGAAGGCCTCGTGTTGCAACCCTTTTTTTTTTTCGCTGCAGTTATTTGCAGAAGTAAAAATCGTGTATTATAATTTATTATCCTCTGAAAACCGTCATGTAGCGGAAAAGTTATCGATGTTTCGAGATTCTGATAGCGTGACGGTATACCGGAAGCATTACAACGACTGTGCCGGTCAATAGAGAGCAGAAATTGACTCAATAAAGAGATATTTGCAATTTAAATGTACGGGTGCGATCATACCAGCACTAATGCACCAGATCCCATCAGAACTCCGCGGTTAAGCGTGCTTGGGCGAGAGTAGTACTAGGATGGGTTACCTCCTGGGAAGGCCTCATGTTCCACCCCTTTTACTTCTTTTTTATCGCTGCAGATGGTTACAAAATTTAAAATTGTGTATTATAATTTGATATCCTCTAAAAAACGTCATGTAGGAGAAAAGTTATTGATGTTACAATATTCTAATAGCGTAATGGTATACCGGTAGCATTAAAACGACTGTGCTGGTCAATAGTGAGCAAAATTTGTCTTAATAAAGAGATATTTGCAATATAAACGTACGGGTGCGATCGTACCAGCACTAATGCACCGGATCCCATCAGAGCTCCGCAGTTAAGCATGCTTGGGCGAGAGTAGTACTCAGATGGGTGACCTTCTGGGAAGACCTCGTGTTGCACCCCTTTTACTTTTTTCTTATCGCTGTATATAATTACAGAAGTTAAAATCGTATATTATAATTTTATGACCTCTAAAAACTGTCATGTTGCGGAAAAGTTATAGACGTTACAAGATTCTGATAGCGTAACGGTATACCGGAAGCATTACAACGACTGTGCTGGTTAATAGAGAGCAGAAATTGACTCAACAATGAGATATTTTCAATATAAACGTACAGGTGTGATCATACAAGCACTAATGCACCGGATCCCATCAGAACCCCGCAGTTAAGCGTGCTTGGGCGAGAGTTGTAGTAGGATGTGTGACCTCCTGGGAAGGCCACGTGTTTCACGCCTTTTACTTTTTTTTTATCGCTGTAGATAATTACAGAAGTTAAATCGTGTATTATAATTTAATATTCCCTGAAAACCGTCATGTAGCGGAAAAGTTATTGATGTTTCGAGATTCTGATAGCGTGACGGTATACCGGAAGCATTACAACGACTTTGCCGGTCAATAGAGAGAAGAAATTGACTCAATAAAGAGATATTTGAAATTTAAATGTACGGGTGTGATCATACCAGCACTAATGCACCGGATCCCATCAGAACTCCGCGGTTAAGCGTGCTTGGGCGAGAGTAGTACTAGGATGGGTGACCTCCTGGGAAGGCCTCGTGTTGCAACCCTTTTTTTTTTTCGCTGCAGTTATTTGCAGAAGTAAAAATCGTGTATTATAATTTATTATCCTCTGAAAACCGTCATGTAGCGGAAAAGTTATCGATGTTTCGAGATTCTGATAGTGTGACGGTATACCGGAAGCATTACAACGACTGTGCCGTTCAATAGAGAGCAGAAATTTACTCAATAAAGAGATATTTTCAATTTAAATGTACGGGTGCGATCATACCAGCACTAATGCACCAGATCCCATCAGAACTCCGCGGTTAAGCGTGCTTGGGCAAGAGTAGTACTAGGATGGGTTACCTCCTGGGAAGGCCTCATGTTCCACCCCTTTTACTTCTTTTTTATCGCTGCAGATGGTTACAAAATTTAAAATTGTGTATTATAATTTGATATCCTCTAAAAAACGTCATGTAGGAGAAAAGTTATTGATGTTACAATATTCTAATAGCGTAATGGTATACCGGTAGCATTAAAACGACTGTGCTGGTCAATAGTGAGCAAAATTTGTCTTAATAAAGAGATATTTGCAATATAAACGTACGGGTGCGATCGTACCAGCACTAATGCACCGGATCCCATCAGAGCTCCGCAGTTAAGCATGCTTGGGCGAGAGTAGTACTCAGATGGGTGACCTTCTGGGAAGACCTCGTGTTGCACCCCTTTTACTTTTTTCTTATCGCTGTATATAATTACAAAAGTTAAAATCGTGTATTATAATTTTATGACCTCTAAAAACTGTCATGTTGCGGAAAAGTTATAGACGTTACAAGATTCTGATAGCGTAACGGTATACCGGAAGCATTACAACGACTGTGCTGGTTAATAGAGAGCAGAAATTGACTCAACAATGAGATATTTTCAATATAAACGTACAGGTGTGATCATACAAGCACTAATGCACCGGATCCCATCAGAACCCCGCAGTTAAGCGTGCTTGGGCGAGAGTTGTAGTAGGATGTGTGACCTCCTGGGAAGGCCACGTGTTTCACGCCTTTTACTTTTTTTTTATCGCTGTAGATAATTACAGAAGTTAAATCGTGTATTATAATTTAATATTCCCTGAAAACCGTCATGTAGCGGAAAAGTTATTGATGTTTCGAGATTCTGATAGCGTGACGGTATACCGGAAGCATTACAACGACTTTGCCGGTCAATAGAGAGAAGAAATTGACTCAATAAAGAGATATTTGAAATTTAAATGTACGGGTGTGATCATACCAGCACTAATGCACCGGATCCCATCAGAACTCCGCGGTTAAGCGTGCTTGGGCGAGAGTAGTACTAGGATGGGTGACCTCCTGGGAAGGCCTCGTGTTGCAACCCTTTTTTTTTTTCGCTGCAGTTATTTGCAGAAGTAAAAATCGTGTATTATAATTTATTATCCTCTGAAAACCGTCATGTAGCGGAAAAGTTATCGATGTTTCGAGATTCTGATAGTGTGACGGTATACCGGAAGCATTACAACGACTGTGCCGTTCAATAGAGAGCAGAAATTTACTCAATAAAGAGATATTTGCAATTTAAATGTACGGGTGCGATCATACCAGCACTAATGCACCAGATCCCATCAGAACTCCGCGGTTAAGCGTGCTTGGGCGAGAGTAGTACTAGGATGGGTTACCTCATGGGAAGGCCTCATGTTCCACCCCTTTTACTTCTTTTTTATCGCTGCAGATGGTTACAAAATTTAAAATTGTGTATTATAATTTGATATCCTCTAAAAAACGTCATGTAGGAGAAAAGTTATTGATGTTACAATATTCTAATAGCGTAACGGTATACCGGTAGCATTAAAACGACTGTGCTGGTCAATAGTGAGCAAAATTTGTCTTAATAAAGAGATATTTGCAATATAAACGTACGGGTGCGATCGTACCAGCACTAATGCACCGGATCCCATCAGAGCTCCGCAGTTAAGCATGCTTGGGCGAGAGTAGTACTCAGATGGGTGACCTTCTGGGAAGACCTCGTGTTGCACCCCTTTTACTTTTTTCTTATCGCTGTATATAATTACAGAAGTTAAAATTGTGTATTATAATTTTATGACCTCTAAAAACTGTCATGTTGCGGAAAAGTTATAGACGTTACAAGATTCTGATAGCGTAACGGTATACCGGAAGCATTACAACGACTGTGCTGGTTAATAGAGAGCAGAAATTGACTCAACAATGAGATATTTGCAATATAAACGTACAGGTGTGATCATACAAGCACTAATGCACCGGATCCCATCAGAACCCCGCAGTTAAGCGTGCTTGGGCGAGAGTAGTAGTAGGATGTGTGACCTCCTGGGAAGGCCACGTGTTTCACGCCTTTTACTTTTTTTTATCACTGTAGATAATTACAGAAGTTAAATCGTGTATTATAATTTAATATTCCCTGAAAACCGTCATGTAGCGGAAAAGTTATTGATGTTTCGAGATTCTGATAGCGTGACGGTATACCGGAAGCATTACAACGACTTTGCCGGTCAATAGAGAGAAGAAATTGACTCAATAAAGAGATATTTGAAATTTAAATGTACGGGTGTGATCATACCAGCACTAATGCACCGGATCCCATCAGAACTCCGCAGTTAAGTGTGCTTGGGCGAGAGAAGTACTAGGATGGGTGACCTCTTGGGAAGGCCTCGTGTTACACCCCTTTTACTTTTTTTTTTTTTTTTTTTTTTTTTATCGCTGCAGTTATTTACAGAAGTTAAAATCGTATATTATAATTTAGTAACCTTTGAAAACCGTCATGTAGCGGAAAATTTATCGATGTTTCGAGATTCTGATAGTGTGACGGTATACCGGAAGCATTAAAACGACTGTGCCGGTCAATAGAGAGCAGAAATTGACTCAATAAACAGATATTTGCAATTTAAATGTACGGGTGCTTTCATACCAGCACTAATGCACCGGATCCCATCAGAACTCCGCAGTTAAGCGTGCTTGGGCGAGAGTAGTACTAGGAAGGGTGACCTCCTGGGAAGGCCTCGTGTTGCACTCCTTGTACTTATTTTTTATCGCTGCAGTTATTTGCAGAAGTTAAAATCGTGTATTAAAATTTAATATTCTCTGAAAACCGTCATGTAGCGGAAAAGTTATCGATGTTTCGAGATTCTGATAGCGTGACGGTATACCGGAAGCATTACAACGACTGTGCCGGTCAATAGAGAGCAGAAATTGACTCAATAAAGAGATATTTGCAATTTAAATGTACGGGTGCGATCATACCAGCACTAATGCACCGGATCTCATCAAAACTCCGCAGTTAAGCGTGCTTGGGCGAGAGTAGTACTAGGATGGGTGACCTCCTGGGAAGGCCTCGTGTTGCAACCCTTTTTTTTTTTTATCGCTGCAGTTATTTGCAGAAGTTAAAATCGTGTATTATAATTTATTATCCTCTGAAAACCGTCATGTAGCGGAAAAGTTATCGATGTTTCGAGATTCTGATAGCGTGACGGTATACCGGAAACATTACCACGACTGTGTCGGTCAATAGAGAGCAGAAATTGACTCAATAAAGAGATATTTGCAATTTAAATGTACGGGTGCGATCATACCAGCACTAATGCACCAGATCCCATCAGAACTCCGTAGTTAAGCGTGCTTGGGCGAGAGTAGTACTAGGATGGGTTACCTCCTGGTAAGGCCTCATGTTGCACCCCTTTTACTTTTTTTTTATCGCTGCAGTTATTTGCAGAAGTTAAAATCGTGTATTATAATTTAATATTCCCTGAAAACCATCATGTAGTGGAAAGGTTATTGATGTTTCGAGATTCTGATAGCGTGACGGTATACCAGAAGCATTACAACGACAGAGCCTGTCAATAGAGAGCAGAATTTGACTCAATAAAGAGATATTTGCTATTTAAATGTACGGTTGCGATCATACCAGCATTAATGCACCGGATCCCATCAAAACTCCGCAGTTAAGCGTGCTTGGGCGAGAGTAGTACTAGGATGGGTGACCTCCTGGGAAGGCCTCGTGTTGCAACCCTTTTTTTTTTATCGCTGCAGTTATTTGCAGAAGTTAAAATCGTGTATTATAATTTATTATCCTCTGAAAACCGTCATGTAGCGGAAAAGTTATCGATGTTTTGAGATTCTGATAGCGTGACGGTATACCGGAAGCATTACAACGACTGTGCCGGTCAATAGAGAGCAGAAATTGACTCAATAAAGAGATATTTGCAATTTAAATGTACGGGTGCGATCATACCAGCACTAATGCACCAGATCCCATCAGAATTCCGCGGTTAAGCGTGCTTGGGGGAGAGTAGTACTAGGATGGGTTACCTCCTGGGAAGGCCTCATGTTGCACCCCTTTTACTTCTTTTTTATCGCTGTAGATGGTTACAAAATTTAAAATTGTGTATTATAATTTGATATCCTCTAAAAACCGTCATGTAGGAGAAAAGTTATTGATGTTACAATATTCTAATAGCGTAACGGTATACCGGTAGCATTAAAACGACTGTGCTGGTCAATAGTGAGCAAAATTTTTCTTAATAAAGAGATATTTGCAATATAAACGTACGGGTGCGATCATACCAGCACTAATGCACCGGATCCCATCAGAGCTCCGCAGTTAAGCATGCTTGGGCGAGAGTAGTACTCGGATGGATGACCTTCCGGGAAGACCTCGTGTTGCACCCCTTTTACTTTTTTCTTATCGCTGTATATAATTACAGAAGTTAAAATCGTGTATTATAATTTTATGACCTCTAAAAACTGTCATGTTGCGGAAAAGTTATAGATGTTACAAGATTCTGATAGCGTAACGGTATACCGGAAGCATTACAACGACTGTGCTGGTTAATAAAGAGCAGAAATTGACTCAACAATGAGATATTTGCAATATAAACGTACAGGTGTGATCATACAAGCACTAATGCACCGGATCCCATCAGAACCCCGCAGTTAAGCGTGCTTGGGCGAGAGTAGTACTAGGATGTGTGACCTCCTGGGAAGGCCTCGTGTTGTAACCCTTTTTTTTTTTTTTAATCGCTGCAGTTATTTGCAGAAGTTAAAATCGTGTATTATAATTTAGTAACCTTTGAAAACCGTCATGTAGCGGAAAATTTATAGATGTTTCGAGATTCTGATAGTGTGACGGTATACCGGAAGCATTAAAACGACTGTGCCGGTCAATAGAGAGCAGAAATTGACTCAATAAACAGATATTTGCAATTTAAATGTACGGGTGCTTTCATACCAGCACTAATGCACCGGATCCCATCAGAACTCCGCAGTTAAGCGTGCTTGGGCGAGAGTAGTACTAGGAAGGGTGACCTCCTGGGAAGGCCTCGTGTTGCACTCCTTTTACATTTTTTTTATCGCTGCAGTTATTTGCAGAAGTTAAAATCGTGTATTAAAATTTAATATTCTCTGAAAACCGTCATGTAGCGGAAAAGTTATCGATGTTTCGAGATTCTGATAGCGTGACGGTATACCGGAAGCATTACAATGACTGTGCCGGTCAATAGAGAGCAGAAATTGTCTCAATAAAGAGATATTTGCTATTTAAATGTACGGGTGCGATCATACCAGCACTAATGCACCGGATCCCATCAGAACTCCCCAGTTAAACGTGCTTAGGCGAGAGTAGTACTAGGATGGGTGACCTCCTGGAAAGGCCTCGTGTTGCACCCCTTTTATTTTTTTTTATTGCTGCAGTTATTTGCAGAAGTTAAAATCGTGTATTATAATTTAATATCCTCTGAAAACCGTCAAGTAGCGGAAAAGTTATCGATCTTTCGAGATTCTGATAGCGTGACAGTATACTGGAAGCTTTACAACGACTGTGCCGGTCAATAGAGAGCAGAAATTGACTCAATAAAGAGATATTTGCAATTTAAATGTACGGGTGCGATCATACCAGCACTAATGCACCGGATCCCATCAGAACTCCGCAGTGAAGCGTGCTTCGGCAAGTGTAGTACTAGGAAGAGTGACCTCCTGGGAAGGCCTCGTGTTGCACCCCTTTTACTTTTTTTTTATCGCTGCAGTTATTCGCAGAAGTTAAAATCGTGTATTATAATTTAATATTCTCTGAAAACCGTCATGTAGCGGAGAAGTTATCATTGTTTCGAGATTCTGATAGTGTGACGGTATACCAGAAGCATTACAACGACTGTGCCTGTCAATAGCGAGCAGAAATTGACTCAATAAAGAGATATTTGGTATTTAAATGTACGGGTGCGATCATACCAGCACTAATGCACCGGATCCCATCAAAACTCCGCAGTTAAGCGTGCTTGGGCGAGAGTAGTACTAGGATGGGTGACCTCCTGGGAAGGCCTCGTGTTGCAACCCTTTTACTTTTTTTCTATCGCTGCAGTTATTTGCAGAAGTTAAAATCGTGTATTATAATTTATTATGCTCTGAAAACCGTCATGTAGTGGAAAAGTTATCGATGTTTCGAGATTCTGATAGCGTGACGGTATACCAGAAGCATTACAACGACTGTGCCGGTCAATAGAGAGCAGAAATTGACTCAATAAAGACATATTTGCAATTTAAATGTACGGGTGCGATCATACCAGCACTAATGCACCAGATCCCATCAGAACTCCGCGGTTAAGCGTGCTTGGGCGAGAGTAGTACTAGGATGGGTTACCTCCTGGGAAGGCCTCATGTTGCACCCCTTTTACTTCTTTTTTATCGCTGTAGATGGTTACAAAATTTAAAATTGTGTATTATAATTTGATATCCTCTAAAAACCGTCATGTAGGAGAAAAGTTATTGATGTTACAATATTCTAATAGCGTAACGGTATACCGGTAGCATTAAAACGACTGTGCTGGTCAATAGTGAGCAAAAATTTTCTTAATAAAGAGATATTTGCAATATAAACGTACGGGTGCGATCATACCAGCACTAATGCACCGGATCCCATCAGAGCTCCGCAGTTAAGCATGCTTGGGCGAGAGTAGTACTCGGATGGATGACCTTCCGGGAAGACCTCGTGTTGCACCCCTTTTACTTTTTTCTTATCGCTGTATATCATTACAGAAGTTAAAATCGTGTATTATAATTTTATGACCTCTAAAAACTGTCATGTTGCGGAAAAGTTATAGATGTTACAAGATTCTGATAGCGTAACGGTATACCGGAAGCATTACAACGACTGTGCTGGTTAATAGAGAGCAGAAATTGACTCAACAATGAGATATTTGCAATATAAACGTACAGGTGTGATCATACAAGCACTAATGCACCGGATCCCATCAGAACCCCGCAGTTAAGCGTGCTTGGGCGAGAGTAGTACTAGGATGTGTGACCTCCTGGGAAGGCCTCGTGTTTCACGCCTTTTACTTTTTTTTTTATCGCTGTAGATAATTACAGAAGTTAAATCGTGTATTATAATTTAATATTCCCTGAAAACCGTCATGTAGTGGAAAAGTTATTGATGTTTCGAGATTCTGATAGCGTGACGGTATACCGGAAGCATTACAACGACTTTGCCGGTCAATAGAGAGCAGAAATTGACTCAATAAAGAGATATTTGCTATTTAAATGTACGGGTGCGATCATACCAGCACTAATGCACCGGATCCCATCAAAACTCCGTAGTTAAGCGTGCTTGGGCGAGAGTAGTACTAGGATGGGTGACCTCCTGGGAAGGCCTCGTGTTGCAACCCTTTTTTTTTTTTTTTAATCGCTGCAGTTATTTGCAGAAATTAAATTCGTGTATTATAATTTAGTAACCTTTGAAAACCGTCATGTAGCGGAAAATTTATAGATGTTTCGAGATTCTGATAGTGTGACGGTATACCGGAAGCATTAAAACGACTGTGCCGGTCAATAGAGAGCAGAAATTGACTCAATAAACAGATATTTGCAATTTAAATGTACGGGTGCTTTCATACCAGCACTAATGCACCGGACCTCATCAGAACTCCGCAGTTAAGCGTGCTTGGGCGAGAGTAGTACTAGGAAGGGTGACCTCCTGGGAAGGCCTCGTGTTGCACTCCTTTTACATTTTTTTTTATCGCTGCAGTTATTTGCAGAAGTTAAAATCGTGTATTAAAATTTAATATTCTCTGAAAACCGTCATGTAGCGGAAAAGTTATCGATGTTTCGAGATTCTGATAGCGTGACGGTATACCGGAAGCATTACAATGACTGTGCCGGTCAATAGAGAGCAGAAATTGTCTCAATAAAGAGATATTTGCTATTTAAATGTACGGGTGCGATCATACCAGCACTAATGCACCGGATCCCATCAGAACTCCCCAGTTAAACGTGCTTAGGAGAGAGTAGTACTAGGATGGGTGACCTCCTGGAAAGGCCTCGTGTTGCACCCCTTTTATTTTTTTTGATTGCTGCAGTTATTTGCAGAAGTTAAAATCGTGTATTATAATTTAATATCCTCTGAAAACCGTCAAGTAGCGGAAAAGTTATCGATCTTTCGAGATTCTGATAGCGTGACAGTATACTGGAAGCTTTACAACGACTGTGCCGGTCAATAGAGAGCAGAAATTGACTCAATAAAGAGATATTTGCAATTTAAATGTACGGGTGCGATCATACCAGCACTAATGCACCGGATCCCATCAGAACTCCGCAGTGAAGCGTGCTTCGGCAAGTGTAGTACTAGGAAGAGTGACCTCCTGGGAAGGCCTCGTGTTGCACCCCTTTTACTTTTTTTTTATCGCTGCAGTTATTCGCAGAAGTTAAAATTGTGTATTATAATTTAATATTCTCTGAAAACCGTCATGTAGCGGAGAAGTTATCATTGTTTCGAGATTCTGATAGCGTGACGGTATACCAGAAGCATTACAACGACTGTGCCTGTCAATAGCGAGCAGAAATTGACTCAATAAAGAGATATTTGGTATTTAAATGTACGGGTGCGATCATACCAGCACTAATGCACCGGATCCCATCAAAACTCCGCAGTTAAGCGTGCTTGGGCGAGAGTAGTACTAGGATGGGTGACCTCCTGGGAAGGCCTCGTGTTGCAACCCTTTTACTTTTTTTCTATCGCTGCAGTTATTTGCAGAAGTTAAAATCGTGTATTATAATTTATTATGCTCTGAAAACCGTCATGTAGTGGAAAAGTTATCGATGTTTCGAGATTCTGATAGCGTGACGGTATACCAGAAGCATTACAACGACTGTGCCGGTCAATAGAGAGCAGAAATTGACTCAATAAAGACATATTTGCAATTTAAATGTACGGGTGCGATCATACCAGCACTAATGCACCGGATCCCATCAAAACTCCGTAGTTAAGCGTGCTTGGGCGAGAGTAGTACTAGGATGGGTTACCTCCTGGGAAGGCCTCGTGTTGCAACCCTTTTTTTTTTTTTTTTAATCGCTGCAGTTATTTGCAGAAATTAAATTCGTGTATTATAATTTAGTAACCTTTGAAAACCGTCATGTAGCGGAAAATTTATAGATGTTTCGAGATTCTGATAGTGTGACGGTATACCGGAAGCATTAAAACGACTGTGCCGGTCAATAGAGAGCAGAAATTGACTCAATAAACAGATATTTGCAATTTAAATGTACGGGTGCTTTCATACCAGCACTAATGCACCGGACCTCATCAGAACTCCGCAGTTAAGCGTGCTTGGGCGAGAGTAGTACTAGGAAGGGTGACCTCCTGGGAAGGCCTCGTGTTGCACTCCTTTTACATTTTTTTTTATCGCTGCAGTTATTTGCAGAAGTTAAAATCGTGTATTAAAATTTAATATTCTCTGAAAACCGTCATGTAGCGGAAAAGTTATCGATGTTTCGAGATTCTGATAGCGTGACGGTATACCGGAAGCATTACAATGACTGTGCCGGTCAATAGAGAGCAGAAATTGTCTCAATAAAGAGATATTTGCTATTTAAATGTACGGGTGCGATCATACCAGCACTAATGCACCGGATCCCATCAGAACTCCCCAGTTAAACGTGCTTAGGCGAGAGTAGTACTAGGATGGGTGACCTCCTGGAAAGGCCTCGTGTTGCACCCCTTTTATTTTTTTTGATTGCTGCAGTTATTTGCAGAAGTTAAAATCGTGTATTATAATTTAATATCCTCTGAAAACCGTCAAGTAGCGGAAAAGTTATCGATCTTTCGAGATTCTGATAGCGTGACAGTATACTGGAAGCTTTACAACGACTGTGCCGGTCAATAGAGAGCAGAAATTGACTCAATAAAGAGATATTTGCAATTTAAATGTACGGGTGCGATCATACCAGCACTAATGCACCGGATCCCATCAGAACTCCGCAGTGAAGCGTGCTTCGGCAAGTGTAGTACTAGGAAGAGTGACCTCCTGGGAAGGCCTCGTGTTGCACCCCTTTTACTTTTTTTTTATCGCTGCAGTTATTCGCAGAAGTTAAAATTGTGTATTATAATTTAATATTCTCTGAAAACCGTCATGTAGCGGAGAAGTTATCATTGTTTCGAGATTCTGATAGCGTGACGGTATACCAGAAGCATTACAACGACTGTGCCTGTCAATAGCGAGCAGAAATTGACTCAATAAAGAGATATTTGGTATTTAAATGTACGGGTGCGATCATACCAGCACTAATGCACCGGATCCCATCAAAACTCCGCAGTTAAGCGTGCTTGGGCGAGAGTAGTACTAGGATGGGTGACCTCCTGGGAAGGCCTCGTGTTGCAACCCTTTTACTTTTTTTCTATCGCTGCAGTTATTTGCAGAAGTTAAAATCGTGTATTATAATTTATTATGCTCTGAAAACCGTCATGTAGTGGAAAAGTTATCGATGTTTCGAGATTCTGATAGCGTGACGGTATACCAGAAGCATTACAACGACTGTGCCGGTCAATAGAGAGCAGAAATTGACTCAATAAAGACATATTTGCAATTTAAATGTACGGGTGCGATCATACCAGCACTAATGCACCAGATCCCATCAGAACTCCGCGGTTAAGCGTGCTTGGGCGAGAGTAGTACTAGGATGGGTTACCTCCTGGGAAGGCCTGATGTTGCACCCCTTTTACTTTTGTTTTTATTGCTGCAGTTATTTGCAAAAGTTAAAATCGTGTATTATAATTTAATATTCCCTGAAAACCGTCATGTAGTGGAAAAGTTATTGATGTTTCGAGATTCTGATAGCGTGACGGTATACCAGAAGCATTACAACGACAGAGCCTGACAATAGAGAGCAGAAATTGACTCAATAAAGAGATATTTGCTATTTAAATGTACGGGTGCGATCATACCAGCACTAATGCACCGGATTCCATCAAAACTCCGCAGTTAAGCGTGCTTGGGCGAGAGTAGTACTAGGATGGGTGACCTCCTGGGAAGGCCTCGTGTTGCAACCCTTTCATTTTTTTTTTATCGCTGCAGTTATTTACAGAAATTAAAATCGTATATTATAATTTAGTAACCTTTGAAAACCGTCATGTAGCGGAAAATTTATCGATGTTTCGAGATTCTGATAGTGTGACGGTATACCGGAAGCATTAAAACGACTGTGCCGGTCAATAGAGAGCAGAAATTGACTCAATAAACAGATATTTGCAATTTAAATGTACGGGTGCTTTCATACCAGCACTAATGCACCGGATCCCATCAGAACTCCGCAGTTAAGCGTGTTTGGGCGAGAGTAGTACTAGGAAGGGTGACCTCCTGGGAAGGCCTCGTGTTGCACTCCTTTTACATTTTTTTTATCGCTGCAGTTATTTGCAGAAGTTAAAATCGTGTATTAAAATTTAATATTCTCTGAAAACCGTCATGTAGCGGAAAAGTTATCGATGTTTCGAGATTCTGATAGCGTGACGGTATACCGGAAGCATTACAATGACTGTGCCGGTCAATAGAGAGCAGAAATTGTCTCAATAAAGAGATATTTGCTATTTAAATGTACGGGTGCGATCATACCAGCACTAATGCACCGGATCCCATCAGAACTCCCCAGTTAAACGTGCTTAGGCGAGAGTAGTACTAGGATGGGTGACTAACTGGAAAGGCCTCGTGTTGCACCCCTTTAATTTTTTTTGATTGCTGCAGTTATTTGCAGAAGTTAAAATCGTGTATTATAATTTAATATCGTCTGAAAACCGTCAAGTAGCGGAAAAGTTATCGATGTTTCGAGATTCTGATAGCGTGACGGTATACCAGAAGCATTACAACGACTGTGCCTGTCAATAGAGAGCAGAAATTGACTCAATAAAGAGATATTTGGTATTTAAATGTACGGGTGCGATCATACCAGCACTAATGCACCGGATCCCATCAGAACTCCCCAGTTAAACGTGCTTAGGTGAGAGTAGTACTAGGATGGGTGACCTCCTGGAAAGGCCTCGTGTTGCACCCCTTTTATTTTTTTTGATTGCTGCAGTTATTTGCAGAAGTTAAAATCGTGTATTATAATTTAATATCCTCTGAAAACCGTCAAGTAGCAGAAAAGTTATCGATGTTTCGAGATTCTGATAGCGTGACAGTATACTGGAAGCTTTACAACGACTGTGCCGGTCAATAGAGAGCAGAAATTGACTCAATAAAGAGATATTTGCAATTTAAATGTACGGGTGCGATCATACCAGCACTAATGCACCGGATCCCATCAGAACTCCGCAGTGAAGCGTGCTTCGGCAAGTGTAGTATTAGGAAGAGTGACCTCCTGGGAAGGCCTCGTGTTGCACCCCTTTTACTTTTTTTTTATTTCTGCAGTTATTCGCAGAAGTTAAAATCGTGTATTATAATTTAATATTCTCTGAAAACCGTCATGTAGCGTAGAAGTTATCATTGTTTCGAGATTCTGATAGCGTGACGGTATACCAGAAGCATTACAACGACTGTGCCTGTCAATAGAGATCAGAAATTGACTCAATAAAGACATATTTGGTATTTAAATGTACGGGTGCGATCATACCAGCACTAATGCACCGGATCCCATCAAAACTCCGCAGTTAAGCGTGCTTGGGCGAGAGTAGTACTAGGATGGGTGACCTCCTGGGAAGGCCTCGTGTTGCAACCCTTTTACTTTTTTTCTATCGCTGCAGTTATTTGCAGAAGTTAAAATCGTGTATTATAATTTATTATCCTCTGAAAACCGTCATGTAGTGAAAAGTTATCGATGTTTCGAGATTCTGATAGCGTGACGGTATACCAGAAGCATTACAACGACTGTGTCGGTCAATAGAGAGCAGAAATTGACTCAATAAAGACATATTTGCAATTTAAATGTACGGGTGCGATCATACCAGCACTAATGCACCAGATCCCATCAGAACTCCGCGGTTAAGCGTGCTTGGGCGAGAGTAGTACTAGGATGGGTTACCTCCTGGGAAGGCCTCATGTTGCACCCCTTTTACTTTTTTTTTTATTGCTTCAGTTATTTGCAAAAGTTAAAATCGTGTATTATAATTATATATTCCCTGAAAACCGTCATGTAGTGGAAAAGTTATTGATGTTTCGAGATTCTGATAGCGTGACGGTATACCAGAAGCATTACAACGACAGAGCCTGTCAATAGAGAGCAGAAATTGACTCAATAAAGAGATATTTGCTATTTAAATGTACGGGTGCGATCATACCAGCACTAATGCACCGGATCCCATCAAAACTCCGCAGTTAAGCGTGCTTGGGCGAGAGTAGTACTATGATAGGTGACCTCCTGGGAAGGCCTCGTGTTGCAACCCTTTCATTTTTTTTTTATCGCTGCAGTTATTTACAGAAATTAAAATCGTATATTATAATTTAGTAACCTTTGAAAACCGTCATGTAGCGGAAACTTTATCGATGTTTCGAGATTCTGATAGTGTGACGGTATACCGGAAGCATTAAAACGACTGTGTCGGTCAATAGAGAGCGGAAATTGACTCAATAAACAGATATTTGCAATTTAAATGTACGGGTGCTTTCATACCAGCACTAATGCACCGGATCCCATCAGAACTCCGAAGTTAAGCGTGCTTGGGCGAGAGTAGTACTAGGAAGGGTGACCTCCTGGGAAGGCCTCGTGTTGCACTCCTTTTACATTTTTTTTATTGCTGCAGTTATTTGCAGAAGTTAAAATCGTGTATTAAAATTTAATATTCTCTGAAAACCGTCATGTAGCGGAAAAGTTATCGATGTTTCGAGATTCTGATTGCGTGACGGTATACCGGAAGCATTACAATGACTGTGCCGGTCAATAGAGAGCAGAAATTGTCTCAATAAAGAGATATTTGCTATTTAAATGTACGGGTGCGATCATACCAGCACTAATGCACCGGATCCCATCAGAACTCCCTAGTTAAACGTGCTTAGGCGAGAGTAGTACTAGGATGGGTGACCTCCTGGAAAGGCCTCGTGTTGCACCCCTTTTATTTTTTTTGATTGCTGCAGTTATTTGCAGAAGTTAAAATCGTGTATTATAATTTAATATCGTCTGAAAACCGTCAAGTAGCGGAAAAGTTATCGATGTTTCGAGATTCTGATAGCGTGACAGTATACAGGAAGCTTTACAACGACTGTGCCGGTCAATAGAGAGCAGAAATTGACTCAATAAAGAGATATTTGCTATTTAAATGTACGGGTGCGATCATACCAGCACTAATGCACCGGATCCCATCAAAACTCCCCAATTAAGCGTGCTTGGGCGAGAGTAGTACTAGGATGGGTGACCTCCTGGGAAGGCCTCGTGTTGCAACCCTTTCATTTTTTTTTATCGCTGCAGTTATTTACAGAAATTAAAATCGTATATTATAATTTAGTAACCTTTGAAAACCGTCATGTAGCGGAAAATTTATCGATGTTTCGAGATTCTGATAGTGTGACGGTATACCGGAAGCATTAAAACGACTGTGCCGGTCAATAGAGAGCAGAAATTGACTCAATAAACAGATATTTGCAATTTAAATGTACGGGTGCTTTCATACCAGCACTAATGCACCGGATCCCATCAGAACTCCGCAGTTAAGCGTGCTTGGGCGAGAGTAGTACTAGGAAGGGTGACCTCCTGGGAAGGCCTCGTGTTGCACTCCTTGTACTTATTTTTTATCGCTGCAGTTATTTGCAGAAGTTAAAATCGTGTATTAAAATTTAATATTCTCTGAAAACCGTCATGTAGCGGAAAAGTTATCGATGTTTCGAGATTCTGATAGCGTGACGGTATACCGGAAGCATTACAACGACTGTGCCGGTCAATAGAGAGCAGAAATTGACTCAATAAAGAGATATTTGCAATTTAAATGTACGGGTGCGATCATACCAGCACTAATGCACCGGATCTCATCAAAACTCCGCAGTTAAGCGTGCTTGGGCGAGAGTAGTACTAGGATGGGTGACCTCCTGGGAAGGCCTCGTGTTGCAACCCTTTTTTTTTTTTTATCGCTGCAGTTATTTGCAGAAGTTAAAATCGTGTATTATAATTTATTATCCTCTGAAAACCGTCATGTAGCGGAAAAGTTATCGATGTTTCGAGATTCTGATAGCGTGACGGTATACCGGAAGCATTACCACGACTGTGTCGGTCAATAGAGAGCAGAAATTGACTCAATAAAGAGATATTTGCAATTTAAATGTACGGGTGCGATCATACCAGCACTAATGCACCAGATCCCATCAGAACTCCGTAGTTAAGCGTGCTTGGGCGAGAGTAGTACTAGGATGGGTTACCTCCTGGTAAGGCCTCATGTTGCACCCCTTTTACTTTTTTTTTTATCGCTGCAGTTATTTGCAGAAGTTAAAATCGTGTATTATAATTTAATATTCCCTGAAAACCATCATGTAGTGGAAAGGTTATTGATGTTTCGAGATTCTGATAGCGTGATGGTATACCAGAAGCATTACAACGACAGAGCCTGTCAATAGAGAGCAGAATTTGACTCAATAAAGAGATATTTGCTATTTAAATGTACGGTTGCGATCATACCAGCATTAATGCACCGGATCCCATCAAAACTCCGCAGTTAAGCGTGCTTGGGCGAGAGTAGTACTAGGATGGGTGACCTCCTGGGAAGGCCTCGTGTTGCAACCCTTTTTTTTTTTTTTATCGCTGCAGTTATTTGCAGAAGTTAAAATCGTGTATTATAATTTATTATGCTCTGAAAACCGTCATGTAGTGGAAAAGTTATCGATGTTTTGAGATTCTGATAGCGTGACGGTATACCGGAAGCATTACAACGACTGTGCCGGTCAATAGAGAGCAGAAATTGACTCAATAAAGAGATATTTGCAATTTAAATGTACGGGTGCGATCATACCAGCACTAATGCACCAGATCCCATCAGAATTCCGCGGTTAAGCGTGCTTGGGCGAGAGTAGTACTAGGATGGGTTACCTCCTGGGAAGGCCTCATGTTGCACCCCTTTTACTTCTTTTTTATCGCTGTAGATGGTTACAAAATTTAAAATTGTGTATTATAATTTGATATCCTCTAAAAACCGTCATGTAGGAGAAAAGTTATTGATGTTACAATATTCTAATAGCGTAACGGTATACCGGTAGCATTAAAACGACTGTGCTGGTCAATAGTGAGCAAAATTTTTCTTAATAAAGAGATATTTGCAATATAAACGTACGGGTGCGATCATACCAGCACTAATGCACCGGATCCCATCAGAGCTCCGCAGTTAAGCATGCTTGGGCGAGAGTAGTACTCGGATGGATGACCTTCCGGGAAGACCTCGTGTTGCACCCCTTTTACTTTTTTCTTATCGCTGTATATAATTACAGAAGTTAAAATCGTGTATTATAATTTTATGACCTCTAAAAACTGTCATGTTGCGGAAAAGTTATAGATGTTACAAGATTCTGATAGCGTAACGGTATACCGGAAGCATTACAACGACTGTGCTGGTTAATAGAGAGCAGAAATTGACTCAACAATGAGATATTTGCAATATAAACGTACAGGTGTGATCATACAAGCACTAATGCACCGGATCCCATCAGAACCCCGCAGTTAAGCGTGCTTGGGCGAGAGTAGTACTAGGATGTGTGACCTCCTGGGAAGGCCTCGTGTTTCACGCCTTTTACTTTTTTTTTTATCGCTGTAGATAATTACAGAAGTTAAATCGTGTATTATAATTTAATATTCCCTGAAAACCGTCATGTAGTGGAAAAGTTATTGATGTTTCGAGATTCTGATAGCGTGACGGTATACCGGAAGCATTACAACGACTTTGCCGGTCAATAGAGAGCAGAAATTGACTCAATAAAGAGATATTTGCTATTTAAATGTACGGGTGCGATCATACCAGCACTAATGCACCGGATCCCATCAAAACTCCGTAGTTAAGCATGCTTGGGCGAGAGTAGTACTAGGATGGGTGACCTCCTGGGAAGGCCTCGTGTTGTAACCCTTTTTTTTTTTTTTAATCGCTGCAGTTATTTGCAGAAGTTAAAATCGTGTATTATAATTTAGTAACCTTTGAAAACCGTCATGTAGCGGAAAATTTATAGATGTTTCGAGATTCTGATAGTGTGACGGTATACCGGAAGCATTAAAACGACTGTGCCGGTCAATAGAGAGCAGAAATTGACTCAATAAACAGATATTTGCAATTTAAATGTACGGGTGCTTTCATACCAGCACTAATGCACCGGATCCCATCAGAACTCCGCAGTTGAGCGTGCTTGGGCGAGAGTAGTACTAGGAAGGGTGACCTCCTGGGAAGGCCTCGTGTTGCACTCCTTTTACATTTTTTTTATCGCTGCAGTTATTTGCAGAAGTTAAAATCGTGTATTAAAATTTAATATTCTCTGAAAACCGTCATGTAGCGGAAAAGTTATCGATGTTTCGAGATTCTGATAGCGTGACGGTATACCGGAAGCATTACAATGACTGTGCCGGTCAATAGAGAGCAGAAATTGTCCCAATAAAGAGATATTTGCTATTTAAATGTACGGGTGCGATCATACCAGCACTAATGCACCGGATCCCATCAGAACTCCCCAGTTAAACGTGCTTAGGCGAGAGTAGTACTAGGATGGGTGACCTCCTGGAAAGGCCTCGTGTTGCACCCCTTTTATTTTTTTTGATTGCTGCAGTTATTTGCAGAAGTTAAAATCGTGTATTATAATTTAATATCCTCTGAAAACCGTCAAGTAGCGGAAAAGTTATCGATCTTTCGAGATTCTGATAGCGTGACAGTATACTGGAAGCTTTACAACGACTGTGCCGGTCAATAGAGAGCAGAAATTGACTCAATAAAGAGATATTTGCAATTTAAATGTACGGGTGCGATCATACCAGCACTAATGCACCGGATCCCATCAGAACTCCGCAGTGAAGCGTGCTTCGGCAAGTGTAGTACTAGGAAGAGTGACCTCCTGGGAAGGCCTCGTGTTGCACCCCTTTTACTTTTTTTTTATCGCTGCAGTTATTCGCAGAAGTTAAAATCGTGTATTATAATTTAATATTCTCTGAAAACCGTCATGTAGCGGAGAAGTTATCATTGTTTCGAGATTCTGATAGCGTGACGGTATACCAGAAGCATTACAACGACTGTGCCTGTCAATAGCGAGCAGAAATTGACTCAATAAAGAGATATTTGGTATTTAAATGTACGGGTGCGATCATACCAGCACTAATGCACCGGATCCCATCAAAACTCCGCAGTTAAGCGTGCTTGGGCGAGAGTAGTACTAGGATGGGTGACCTCCTGGGAAGGCCTCGTGTTGCAACCCTTTTACTTTTTTTCTATCGCTGCAGTTATTTGCAGAAGTTAAAATCGTGTATTATAATTTATTATGCTCTGAAAACCGTCATGTAGTGGAAAAGTTATCGATGTTTCGAGATTCTGATAGCGTGACGGTATACCAGAAGCATTACAATGACTGTGCCGGTCAATAGAGAGCAGAAATTGTCTCAATAAAGAGATATTTGCTATTTAAATGTACGGGTGCGATCATACCAGCACTAATGCACCGGATCCCATCAGAACTCCTCAGTTAAACGTGCTTAGGCGAGAGTAGTACTAGGATGGGTGACCAACTGGAAAGGCCTCGTGTTGCACCCCTTTTACTTTTGTTTTTATTGCTGCAGTTATTTGCAAAAGTTAAAATCGTGTATTATAATTTAATATTCCCTGAAAACCGTCATGTAGTGGAAAAGTTATTGATGTTTCGAGATTCTGATAGCGTGACGGTATACCAGAAGCATTACAACGACAGAGCCTGACAATAGAGAGCAGAAATTGACTCAATAAAGAGATATTTGCTATTTAAATGTACGGGTGCGATCATACCAGCACTAATGCACCGGATTCCATCAAAACTCCGCAGTTAAGCGTGCTTGGGCGAGAGTAGTACTAGGATGGGTGACCTCCTGGGAAGGCCTCGTGTTGCAACCCTTTCATTTTTTTTTATCGCTGCAGTTATTTACAGAAATTAAAATCGTATATTATAATTTAGTAACCTTTGAAAACCGTCATGTAGCGGAAAATTTATCGATGTTTCGAGATTCTGATAGTGTGACGGTATACCGGAAGCATTAAAACGACTGTGTCGGTCAATAGAGAGCAGAAATTGACTCAATAAACAGATATTTGCAATTTAAATGTACGGGTGCTTTCATACCAGCACTAATGCACCGGATCCCATCAGAACTCCGCAGTTAAGCGTGCTTGGGCGAGAGTAGTACTAGGAAGGGTAACCTCCTGGGAAGGCCTCGTGTTGCACTCCTTTTACATTTTTTTTATCGCTGCAGTTATTTGCAGAAGTTAAAATCGTGTATTAAAATTTAATATTCTCTGAAAACCGTCATGTAGCGGAAAAGTTATCGATGTTTCGAGATTCTGATAGCGTGACGGTATACCGGAAGCATTACAATGACTGTGCCGGTCAATAGAGAGCAGAAATTGTCTCAATAAAGAGATATTTGCTATTTAAATGTACGGGTGCGATCATACCAGCACTAATGCACCGGATCCCATCAGAACTCCTCAGTTAAACGTGCTTAGGCGAGAGTAGTACTAGGATGGGTGACCAACTGGAAAGGCCTCGTGTTGCACCCCTTTTATTTTTTTTGATTGCTGCAGTTATTTGCAGAAGTTAAAATCGTGTATTATAATTTAATATCGTCTGAAAACCGTCAAGTAGCGGAAAAGTTATCGATGTTTCGAGATTCTGATAGCGTGACGGTATACCAGAAGCATTACAACGACTGTGCCTGTCAATAGAGAGCAGAAATTAACTCAATAAAGAGATATTTGGTATTTAAATGTACGGGTGCGATCATACCAGCACTAATGCACCGGATCCCATCAGAACTCCCCAGTTTAACGTGCTTAGGCGAGAGTAGTACTAGGATGGGTGACCTCCTGGAAAGGCCTCGTGTTGCACCCCTTTTATTTTTTTTGATTGCTGCAGTTATTTGCAGAAGTTAAAATCGTGTATTATAATTTAATATCCTCTGAAAACCGTCAAGTAGCAGAAAAGTTATCGATGTTTCGAGATTCTGATAGCGTGACAGTATACTGGAAGCTTTACAACGACTGTGCCGGTCAATAGAGAGCAGAAATTGACTCAATAAAGAGATATTTGCAATTTAAATGTACGGGTGCGATCATACCAGCACTAATGCACCGGATCCCATCAGAACTCCGCAGTGAAGCGTGCTTCGGCAAGTGTAGTATTAGGAAGAGTGACCTCCTGGGAAGGCCTCGTGTTGCACCCCTTTTACTTTTTTTTATTGCTGCAGTTATTCGCAGAAGTTAAAATCGTGTATTATAATTTAATATTCTCTGAAAACCGTCATGTAGCGTAGAAGTTATCATTGTTTCGAGATTCTGATAGCGTGACGGTATACCAGAAGCATTACAACGACTGTGCCTGTCAATAGAGAGCAGAAATTGACTCAATAAAGACATATTTGGTATTTAAATGTACGGGTGCGATCATACCAGCACTAATGCACCGGATCCCATCAAAACTCCGCAGTTAAGCGTGCTTGGGCGAGAGTAGTACTAGGAAGGGTGACCTCCTGGGAAGGCCTCGTGTTGCACTCCTTTTACATTTTTTTTATCGCTGCAGTTATTTGCAGAAGTTAAAATCGTGTATTAAAATTTAATATTCTCTGAAAACCGTCATGTAGCGGAAAAGTTATCGATGTTTCGAGATTCTGATTGCGTGACGGTATACCGGAAGCATTACAATGACTGTGCCGGTCAATAGAGAGCAGAAATTGTCTCAATAAAGAGATATTTGCTATTTAAATGTACGGGTGCGATCATACCAGCACTAATGCACCGGATCCCATCAGAACTCCCTAGTTAAACGTGCTTAGGCGAGAGTAGTACTAGGATGGGTGACCTCCTGGAAAGGCCTCGTGTTGCACCCCTTTTATTTTTTTTGATTGCTGCAGTTATTTGCAGAAGTTAAAATCGTGTATTATAATTTAATATCGTCTGAAAACCGTCAAGTAGCGGAAAAGTTATCGATGTTTCGAGATTCTGATAGCGTGACAGTATACAGGAAGCTTTACAACGACTGTGCCGGTCAATAGAGAGCAGAAATTGACTCAATAAAGAGATATTTGCTATTTAAATGTACGGGTGCGATCATACCAGCACTAATGCACCGGATCCCATCAAAACTCCGCAATTAAGCGTGCTTGGGCGAGAGTAGTACTAGGATGGGTGACCTCCTGGGAAGGCCTCGTGTTGCAACCCTTTCATTTTTTTTTATCGCTGCAGTTATTTACAGAAATTAAAATCGTATATTATAATTTAGTAACCTTTGAAAACCGTCATGTAGCGGAAAATTTATCGATGTTTCGAGATTCTGATAGTGTGACGGTATACCGGAAGCATTAAAACGACTGTGCCGGTCAATAGAGAGCAGAAATTGACTCAATAAACAGATATTTGCAATTTAAATGTACGGGTGCTTTCATACCAGCACTAATGCACCGGATCCCATCAGAACTCCGCAGTTAAGCGTGCTTCGGCAAGTGTAGTACTAGGAAGGGTGACCTCCTGAAAAGGCCTCGTGTTGCACCCCTTTTACTTTTTTTTTTATCGCTGCAGTTATTCGCAAAAGTTAAAATCGTGTATTATAATTTAATATTCTCTGAAAACTGTCATGTAGCGGAGAAGTTATCATTGTTTCGAGATTCTAATAGCGTGACGGTATACCAGAAGCATTACAACGACTGTGCCTGTCAATGGAGAGCAGAAATTGACTCAATAAAGAGATATTTGGTATTTAAATGTACGGGTGCGATCATACCAGCACTAATGCACCGGATCCCATCAAAACTCCGCAGTTAAGCGTGCTTGGGCGAGAGTAGTACTAGGATGGGTGACCTCCTTGGAAGGCCTCGTGTTGCAACCCTTTTACTTTTTTTCTATCGCTGCAGTTATTTGCAGAAGTTAAAATCGTGTATTATAATTTATTATCGTCTGAAAACCGTCAAGTAGCGGAAAAGTTATCGATGTTTCGAGATTCTGATAGCGTGACAGTATACAAGAAGCTTTACAACGACTGTGCCGGTCAATAGAGAGCAGAAATTGACTCAATAAAGAGATATTTGCTATTTAAATGTACGGGTGCGATCATACCAGCACTAATGCACCGGATCCCATCAAAACTCCGCAATTAAGCGTGCTTGGGCGAGAGTAGTACTAGGATGGGTGACCTCCTGGGAAGGCCTCGTGTTGCAACCCTTTCATTTTTTTTTATCGCTGCAGTTATTTACAGAAATTAAAATCGTATATTATAATTTAGTAACCTTTGAAAACCGTCATGTAGCGGAAAATTTATCAATGTTTCGAGATTCTGATAGTGTGACGGTATACCGGAAGCATTAAAACGACTGTGCCGGTCAATAGAGAGCAGAAATTGACTCAATAAACAGATATTTGCAATTTAAATGTACGGGTGCTTTCATACCAGCACTAATGCACCGGATCCCATCAGAACTCCGCAGTTAAGCGTGCTTCGGCAAGTGTAGTACTAGGAAGGGTGACCTCCTGAAAAGGCCTCGTGTTGCACCCCTTTTACTTTTTTTTTTATCGCTGCAGTTATTCGCAAAAGTTAAAATCGTGTATTATAATTTAATATTCTCTGAAAACCGTCATGTAGCGGAGAAGTTATCATTGTTTCGAGATTCTAATAGCGTGACGGTATACCAGAAGCATTACAACGACTGTGCCTGTCAATGGAGAGCAGAAATTGACTCAATAAAGAGATATTTGGTATTTAAATGTACGGGTGCGATCATACCAGCACTAATGCACCGGATCCCATCAAAACTCCGCAGTTAAGCGTGCTTGGGCGAGAGTAGTACTAGGATGGGTGACCTCCTTGGAAGGCCTCGTGTTGCAACCCTTTTACTTTTTTTCTATCGCTGCAGTTATTTGCAGAAGTTAAAATCGTGTATTATAATTTATTATCCTCTGAAAACCGTCATGTAGTGGAAAAGTTATCGATGTTTCGAGATTCTGATAGCGTGACGGTATACCAGAAGCATTACAACGACTGTGCCGGTCAATAGAGAGAAGAAATTGACTCAATAAAGAGATATTTGCTATTTAAATGTACGGGTGCGATCATACCAGCACTAATGCACCGGATCCCATCAAAACTCCGTAGTTAAGCGTGCTTGGGCGAGAGTAGTACTAGGATGGGTGACCTCCTGGGAAGGCCTCGTGTTGCAACCCTTTCATTTTTTTTTATCGCTGCAGTTATTTGCAGAAGTTAAAATCGTGTATTATAATTTATTATCCTCTGAAAACCGTCATGTAGCGGAAAAGTTATCGATGTTTCGAGATTCTGATAGCGTGACGGTATACAGGAAGCATTACAACGACTGTGCCGGTCAATAGAGAGCAGAAATTGACTCAATAAAGAGATATTTGCAATTTAAATGTACGGGTGCGATCATACCAGCACTAATGCACCAGATCCCATCAAAACTCCGCGGTTAAGCGTGCTTGGGCGAGAGTAGTACTAGGATGGGTTACCTTCTGGGAAGGACTCATGTTGCACCCCTTTTACTTCTTTTTTATCGATGCAGATGGTTACAAAATTTAAAATTGTGTATTATAATTTGATATCCTCAAAAAACCGTCATGTAGGAGAAAAGTTATTGATTTTACAATATTCTAATAGCGTAACGGTATACCGGTAGCATTAAATCGACTGTGCTGGTCAATAGTGAGCAAAATTTGTCTTAATAAAGAGATATTTGCAATATAAACGTACGGGTGCGATCATACCAGCACTAATGCACCGGATCCCATCAGAGCTCCGCAGTTAAGCATGCTTGGGCGAGAGTAGTACTCGGATGGGTGACCTTCTGGGAAGACCTCGTGTTGCACCCCTTTTACTTTTTTCTTATCGCTGTATATAATTACAGAAGTTAAAATCGTGTATTATAATTTTATGACCTCTAAAAACTGTCATGTTGCGGAAAAGTTATAGATGTTACAAGATTCTGATAGCGTAACGGTATACCGGAAGCATTACAACGACTGTGCTGGTTAATAGAGAGCAGAAATTGACTCAATAATGAGATATTTGCAATATAAACGTACAGGTATGATCATACAAGCACTAATGCACCGGATCCCATCAGAACCCCGCAGTTAAGCGTGCTTGGGCGAGAGTAGTACTAGGATGTGTGACCTCCTGGAAAGGCCTCGTGTTTCACCCCTTTTACTAGTTTTTTATCGCTGTAGATAATTACAGAAGTTAAATCATGTATTATAATTTAATATTCCCTGAAAACCGTCATGTAGCGGAAAAGTTATTGATGTTTCGAGATTCTGATAGCGTGACGGTATACCGGAAGCATTACAACGACTTTGCCGGTCAATAGAGAGAAGAAATTGACTCAATAAAGAGATATTTGGAATTTAAATGTACGGGTGCGATCATACCAGTACTAATGCACCGGATCCCATCAGAACTCCGCAGTTAAGTGTGCTTGGGCGAGAGAAGTACTAGGATGGGTGACCTCTTGGGAAGGCCTCGTGTTGCACCCCTTTTACTTTTTTTTTTTTATCGTTGCAGTTATTTACAGAAGTTAAAATCGTATATTATAATTTAGTAACCTTTGAAAACCGTCACGTAGCGGAAAATTTATCGATGTTTCGAGATTCTGATAGTGTGACGGTATACCGGAAGCATTAAAACGACTGTGCCGGTCAATAGAGAGCAGAAATTGACTCAATAAACAGATATTTGCAATTTAAATGTACGGGTGCTTTCATACCAGCACTAATGCACCGGATCCCATCAGAACTCCGCAGTTAAGCGTGCTTGGGCGAGAGTAGTACTAGGAAGGGTGACCTCCTGAAAAGGCCTCGTGTTGCACCCCTTTAACTTTTTTTTTTATCGCTGCAGTTATTTGCAGAAGTTAAAATCGTGTATTATAATTTAATATTCCTTGAAAACCATCATGTAGCGGAAAAGTTATTGATGTTTCGAGATTCTGATAGCGTGACGGTATACCGGAAGCATTACAACGACTTTGCCGGTCAATAGAGAGAAGAAATTGACTCAATAAAGAGATATTTGGAATTTAAATGTACGGGTGAGATCATACCAGTACTAATGCACCGGATCCCATCAGAACTCCGTAGTTAAGTGTGCTTGGGCGAGAGAAGTACTAGGATGGGTGACCTCTTGGGAAGGCCTCGTGTTGCACCCCTGTTACTTTTTTTTTTTTTTTTTTTTTTTTATCGTTGCAGTTATTTACAGAAGTTAAAATCGTATATTATAATTTAGTAACCTTTGAAAACCGTCATGTAGCGGAAAATTTATCGATGTTTCGAGATTCTGATAGTGTGACGGTATACCGGAAGCATTAAAACGACTGTACCGGTCAATAGAGAGTAGAAATTGACTCAATAAACAGATATTTGCAATTTAAATGTTCGGGTGCTTTCATACCAGCACTAATGCACCGGATCCCATCAGAACTCCGCAGTTAAGTGTGCTTGGGCGAGAGTAGTACTAGGAAGGGTGACCTCCTGGGAAGGCCTCGTGTTGCACCCCTTTTACTTTTTTTTATCGCTGCAGTTATTTGCAGAAGTTAAAATCGTGTATTATAATTTAATATTCCTAGAAAAGCGTCATGTAGCGGAGAAGTTATCAATGTTTCGAGATTCTGATAGCGTGAGGGTATACCAGAAGCATTACAACGACTGTGCCTGTCAATAGAGAGCAGAAATTGACTCAATAAAGAGATATTTGGTATTTAAATATACGGGTGCGATCATACCAGCACTAATGCACCGGATCCCATCAAAACTCCGCAGTTAAGCGTGCTTGGGCGAGAGTAGTACTAGGATGGGTGACCTCTTGGGAAACCCTCGTGTTGCAAACCTTTTACTTTTTTTTCTATCGCTGCAGTTATTTGCAGAAGTTGAAATCGTGTAGTATAATTTATTATCCTCTGAAAACCATCATGTAGCGGAAAAGTTATCGATGTTTCGAGATTCTGATAGCGTGACGGTATACCAGAAGCATTACAACGACTGCGCCGGTCAATAGAGAGCAGAAATTGACTCAATAAAGAGATATTTGCTATTTAAATTTACGGGTGCGATCATACCAGCACTAATGCACCGGATCCCATCAGAACTCCGCAGTGAAGCGTGCTTCGGCGAGAGTAGTACTAGGAAGGGTGACCTCCTGGGAAGGCCTCGTGTTGCACCCTTTTTACTTTTTTTTTATCGCTGCAGTTATTTGCAGAAGTAAAAATCGTGTATTATAATTTAATATTCCCTGAAAACCGTCATGTAGCGGAAAAGTTATTGATGTTTCGAGATTCTGATACGTGACGGTATACCGGAAGCATTACAACGACTTTGCCGGTCAATAGAGAGCAGAAATTGACTCAATAAAGAGATATTTGCTATTTAAATGTACGGGTGCGATCATACCAGCACTAATGCACCGGATCCCATCAGAACTCCCCAGTTAAACGTGCTTGGGCGAGAGTAGTACTAGGATGGGTGACCTCCTAGGAAGGCCTCGTGTTGCACCCCTTTTATTTTATTTTTGATTGCTGCAGTTATTTGCAGAAGTTAAAATTGTGTATTATAATTTATTATCCTCTGAAAACCGTCAAGTAGCGGAAAAGTTATCGATGTTTCGAGATTCTGATAGCGTGACAGTATACCGGAAGCTTTACAACGACTGTGCCTGTCAATAGAGAGCAGAAATTGACTCAATAAAGAGATATTTGCTATTTAAATGTACGGGTGGGATCATACCAGCACTAATGCACCGGATCACATCAGAACTCCGCAGTGAAGCTTGCTTCGGCGAGAGTAGTACTAGGAAGGGTGACCTCCTGAGAAGGCCTCGTGTTGCACCCCTTTTACTTTTTTTTATCGCTGCAGTTATTTGCAGAAGTTAAAATCGTGTATTATAATTTAATATTCTCTGAAAAGCGTCATGTAGCGGAGAATTTATCAATGTTTCGAGATTCTGATAGCGTGACGGTATACCAGAAGCATTACAACGACTGTGCCTGTCAATAGAGAGCAGAAATTGACTCAATAAAGAGATATTTGGTATTTAAATGTACGGGTGCGATCATACCAGCACTAATGCACCGGATCCCATCAAAACTCCGCAGTTAAGCATGCTTGGGCGAAAGTAGTACTAGGATGGGTGACCTCTTGGGAAGCCCTCGTGTTGCAACCCTTTTACTTTTTTTATATCGCTGCAGTTATTTGCAGAAGTTAAAATCGTGTATTATAATTTATTATCCTCTGAAAACCATCATGTAGCGGAAAAGTTATCGATGTTTCGAGATTCTGATAGCGTGACGGTATACCAGAAGCATTACAACGACTGCGCCGGTCAATAGAGAGCAGAAATTGACTCAATAAAGAGATATTTGCTATTTAAATGTACGGGTGCGATCATACCAGCACTAATGCACCGGATCCCATCAGAACTCCGCAGTGAAGCGTGCTTCGGCGAGAGTAGTACTAGGAAGGGTGACCTCCTGGGAAGGCCTCGTGTTGCACCCCTTTTACTTTTTTTTTATCGCTGCAGTTATTTGCAGAACTTAAAATCGTTTATTATAATTTAATATTCTCTGAAAACCGTCATGTAGCGGAAACGTTATCGATGTTTTGAGATTCTGATAGCGTGACGGTATACCGGAAGCATTACAACGACTGTGCCGGTCAATAGAGAGCAGAAATTGTCTCAATAAAGAGATATTTGCTATTTAAATGTACGGGTGCGATCATACCAGCACTAATGCACCGGATCCCATCAGAACTCCCCAGTTAAACGTGCTTGGGCGAGAGTAGTACTAGGATGGGTGACCTCCTGGGAAGGCCTCGTGTTGCACCCCTTTTATTTTTTTTTGATTGCTGCAGTTATTTGCAGAAGTTAAAATCGTGTATTATAATTTAATATCCTCTGAAAACCGTCAAGTAGCGGAAAAGTTATCGATGTTTTGAGATTCTGATAGCGTGACAGTATACCAGAAGCTTTACAACGACTGTGCCGGTCAATGGAGAGCAGAAATTGACTCAATAAAGAGATATTTGCTATTTAAATGTACGGGTGCGATCATATCAGCACTAATGCACCGGATCACATCAGAACTCCGCAGTGAAGCTTGCTTCGGCGAGAGTAGTACTAGGAAGGGTGACCTCCTGGGAAGGCCTCGTGTTGCACCCCTTTTACTTTTTTTTATCGCTGCAGTTATTTGCAGAAGTTAAAATCGTGTATTATAATTTAATATTCCCTTAAAACCGTCATGTAGCGGAAAAGTTATCGATGTTTCGAGATTCTGATAGCGTGACGGTATACCAGAAGCATTACAACGACTGTGCCTGTCAATAGAGAGCAGAAATTGACTCAATAAAGAGATATTTGGTATTTAAATGTACGGATGCGATCATACCAGCACTAATGCACCGGATCCCATCAAAACTCCGCAGTTAAGCGTGCTTGGGCAAGAGTAGTACTAGGATGGGTGACCTCTTGGGAATCCCTCGTGTTGCAACCCTTTTACTTTTTTTCTATCGCTGCAGTTATTTGCAGAAGTTAAAATCGTGTATTATAATTTATTATCCTCTGAAAACCATCATGTAGCGGAAAAGTTATCGATGTTTTGAGATTCTGATAGCGTGACGGTATACCGGAAGCATTACAACGACTGTGCCGGTCAATAGAGAGCAGAAATTGTCTCAATAAAGAGATATTTGCTATTTAAATGTACGGGTGCGATCATACCAGCACTAATGCACCGGATCCCATCAGAACTCCCCAGTTAAACGTGCTTGGGCGAGAGTAGTACTAGGATGGGTGACCTCCTGGGAAGGCCTCGTGTTGCACCCCTTTTATTTTTTTTTGATTGCTGCAGTTATTTGCAGAAGTTAAAATCGTGTATTATAATTTAATTTCCTCTGAAAACCGTCAAGTAGCGGAAAAGTTATCGATGTTTTGAGATTCTGATAGCGTGACAGTATACCAGAAGCTTTACAACGACTGTGCCGGTCAATAGAGAGCAGAAATTGACTCAATAAAGAGATATTTGCTATTTAAATGTACGGGTGCGATCATACCAGCACTAATGCACCGGATCACATCAGAACTCCGCAGTGAAGCTTGCTTCGGCGAGAGTAGTACTAGGAAGGGTGACCTCCTGGGAAGGCCTCGTGTTGCACCCCTTTTACTTTTTTTTATCGCTGCAGTTATTTGCAGAAGTTAAAATCGTGTATTATAATTTAATATTCCCTGAAAACCGTCATGTAGCGGAAAAGTTATCGATGTTTCGAGATTCTGATAGCGTGACGGTATACCAGAAGCATTACAACGACTGTGCCTGTCAATAGAGAGCAGATATTGACTCAATAAAGAGATATTTGGTATTTAAATGTACGGATGCGATCATACCAGCACTAATGCACCGGATCCCATCAAAACTCCGCAGTTAAGCGTGCTTGGGCAAGAGTAGTACTAGGATGGGTGACCTCTTGGGAAGCCCTCGTGTTGCAACCCTTTTACTTTTTTTCTATCGCTGCAGTTATTTGCAGAAGTTAAAATCGTGTATTATAATTTATTATCCTCTGAAAACCATCATGTAGCGGAAAAGTTATCGATGTTTTGAGATTCTGATAGCGTGACGGTATACCAGAAGCATTACAACGACTGCGCCGGTCAATAGATAGCAGAAATTGACTCAATAAAGAGATATTTGCTATTTAAACATACCAGCACTAATGCACCGGATCCCATCAGAACTCCGCAGTGAAGCGTGCTTCGGCGAGAGTAGTACTAGGATGGGTGACCTCCTAGGAAGGCCTCGTGTTGCACCCCTTTTACTTTTTTTTATCGCTGCAGTTATTTGCAGAAGTTAAAATCGTGTATTATAATTTAATATTCTCTGAAAACCGTCATGTAGCGGAAACGTTATCGATGTTTTGAGATTCTGATAGCGTGACGGTATACCGGAAGCATTACAACGACTGTGCCAGTCAATAGAGAGCAGAACTTGTCTCAATAAAGAGATATTTGCTATTTAAAAGTACGGGTGCGATCATACCAGCACTAATGCACCGGATCCCCTCAGAACTCCCCAGTTAAACGTGCTTGGGCGAGAGTAGTACTAGGAAGGGTGACCTCCTGGAAAGGCCTCGTGTTGCACCCCTTTTACTTTTTTTTTATCGCTGCAGTTATTTGCAGAAGTTAAAATCGTGTATTATAATTTAATATTCTCTGAAAACCGTCATGTAGCGGAAACGTTATCGATGTTTTGAGATTCTGATAGCGTGACGGTATACCAGAAGCATTACAACGACTGCGCCGGTCAATAGAGAGCAGAAATTGACTCAATAAAGAGATATTTGGTATTTAAATGTACGGATGCGATCATACCAGCACTAATGCACCGGATCACATCAGAACTCCGCAGTGAAGCTTGCTTCGGCGAGAGTAGTACTAGGAAGGGTGACCTCCTGGGAAGGCCTCGTGTTGCACCCCTTTTATTTTTTTTTGATTGCTGCAGTTATTTGCAAAAGTTAAAATCGTGTATTATAATTTAATATTCTCGATGTTTCGAGATTCTGATAGCGTGACAGTATACCAGAAGCTTTACAACGACTGTGCCGGTCAATAGAGAGTAGAAATTGACTCAATAAAGAGATATTTGCTATTTAAATGTACGGGTGCGATCATACCAGCACTAATGCACCGGATCACATCAGAACTCCGCAGTGAAGCGTGCTTCGGCGAGAGTAGTACTAGGAAGGGTGACCTCCTGGGAAGGCCTCGTGTTGCACCCTTTTTACTTTTTTTTTTATCGCTGCAGTTATTTGCAGAAGTAAAAATCGTGTATTATAATTTAATATTCCCTGAAATACGTCATGTAGCGGAAAAGTTATTGATGTTTCGAGATTCTGATACGTGACGGTATACCGGAAGCATTACAACGACTTTGCCGGTCAATAGAGAGCAGAAATTGACTCAATAAAGAGATATTTGCTATTTAAATGTACGGGTGCGATCATACCAGCACTAATGCACCGGATCCCATCAGAACTCCCCAGTTAAACGTGCTTGGGCGAGAGTAGTACTAGGATGGGTGACCTCCTGGGAAGGCCTCGTGTTGCACCCCTTTTATTTTATTTTTGATTGCTGCAGTTATTTGCAGAAGTTAAAATCGTGTATTATAATTTATTATCCTCTGAAAACCGTCAAGTAGCGGAAAAGTTATCGATGTTTCGAGATTCTGATAGCGTGACAGTATACCGGAAGCTTTACAACGACTGTGCCTGTCAATAGAGAGCAGAAATTGACTCAATAAAGAGATATTTGCTATTTAAATGTACGGGTGGGATCATACCAGCACTAATGCACCGGATCACATCAGAACTCCGCAGTGAAGCTTGCTTCGGCGACAGTAGTACTAGGAAGGGTGACCTTCTGAGAAGGCCTCGTGTTGCACCCCTTTTACTTTTTTTTATCGCTGCAGTTATTTGCAGAAGTTAAAATCGTGTATTATAATTTAATATTCTCTGAAAAGCGTCATGTAGCGGAGAATTTATCAATGTTTCGAGATTCTGATAGCGTGACGGTATACCAGAAGCATTACAACGACTGTGCCTGTCAATAGAGAGCAGAAATTGACTCAATAAAGAGATATTTGGTATTTAAATGTACGGGTGCGATCATACCAGCACTAATGCACCGGATCCCATCAAAACTCCGCAGTTGAGCGTGCTTGGGCGAAAGTAGTACTAGGATGGGTGACCTCCTGGGAAGGCCTCGTGTTGCACCCCTTTTATTTTTTTTTGATTGCTGCAGTTATTTGCAGAAGTTAAAATCGTGTATTATAATTTATTATCCTCTGAAAACCGTCAAGTAGCGGAAAAGTTATCGATGTTTCGAGATTCTGATAGCGTGAAAGTATACCGGAAGCTTTACAACGACTGTGCCGGTCAATAGAGAGCAGAAATTGACTCAATAAAGAGATATTTGCTATTTAAATGTACGGGTGCGATCATACCAGCACTAATGCACCGGATCACATCAGAACTCCGCAGTGAAGCTTGCTTCGGCGAGAGTAGTACTAGGAAGGGTGACCTCCTGAGAAGGCCTCGTGTTGCACCCCTTTTACTTTTTTTTATCGCTGCAGTTAATTGCAGAAGTTAAAATCGTGTATTATAATTTAATATTCTCTGAAAAGCGTCATGTAGCGGAGAATTTATCAATGTTTCGAGATTCTGATAGCGTGACGGTATACCAGAAGCATTACAACGACTGTGCCTGTCAATAGAGAGCAGAAATTGACTCAATAAAGAGATATTTGGTATTTAAATGTACGGGTGCGATCATACCAGCACTAATGCACCGGATCCCATCAAAACTCCGCAGTTAAGCATGCTTGGGCGAAAGTAGTACTAGGATGGGTGACCTCTTGGGAAGCCCTCGTGTTGCAACCCTTTTACTTTTTTTATATCGCTGCAGTTATTTGCAGAAGTTAAAATCGTGTATTATAATTTATTATCCTCTGAAAACCATCATGTAGCGGAAAAGTTATCGATGTTTCGAGATTCTGATAGCGTGACGGTATACCAGAAGCATTACAATGACTGCGCCGGTCAATAGAGAGCAGAAATTGACTCAATAAAGAGATATTTGCTATTTAAATGTACGGGTGCGATCATACCAGCACTAATGCACCGGATCCCATCAGAACTCCGCAGTGAAGCGTGCTTCGGCGAGAGTAGTACTAGGAAGGGTGACCTCCTGGGAAGGCCTCGTGTTGCACCCCTTTTACTTTTTTTTATCGCTGCAGTTATTTGCAGAACTTAAAATCGTTTATTATAATTTAATATTCTCTGAAAACCGTCATGTAGCGGAAACGTTATCGATGTTTTGAGATTCTGATAGCGTGACGGTATACCGGAAGCATTACAACGACTGTGCCGGTCAATAGAGAGCAGAAATTGTCTCAATAAAGAGATATTTGCTATTTAAATGTACGGGTGCGATCATACCAGCACTAATGCACCGGATCCCATCAGAACTCCCCAGTTAAACGTGCTTGGGCGAGAGTAGTACTAGGATGGGTGACCTCCTGGGAAGGCCTCGTGTTGCACCCCTTTTATTTTTTTTTGATTGCTGCAGTTATTTGCAGAAGTTAAAATCGTGTATTATAATTTAATATCCTCTGAAAACCGTCAAGTAGCGGAAAAGTTATCGATGTTTTGAGATTCTGATAGCGTGACAGTATACCAGAAGCTTTACAACGACTGTGCCGGTCAATAGAGAGCAGAAATTGACTCAATAAAGAGATATTTGCTATTTAAATGTACGGGTGCGATCATACCAGCACTAATGCACCGGATCACATCAGAACTCCGCAGTGAAGCTTGCTTCGGCGAGAGTAGTACTAGGAAGGGTGACCTCCTGGGAAGGCCTCGTGTTGCACCCCTTTTACTTTTTTTTATCGCTGCAGTTATTTGCAGAAGTTAAAATCGTGTATTATAATTTAATATTCCCTGAAAACCGTCATGTAGCGGAAAAGTTATCGATGTTTCGAGATTCTGATAGAGTGACGGTATACCAGAAGCATTACAACGACTGTGCCTGTCAATAGAGAGCAAAAATTGACTCAATAAAGAGATATTTGGTATTTAAATGTACGGATGCGATCATACCAGCACTAATGCACCGGATCCCATCAAAACTCCGCAGTTAAGCGTGCTTGGGCAAGAGTAGTACTAGGATGGGTGACCTCTTGGGAAGCCCTCGTGTTGCAACCCTTTTACTTTTTTTCTATCGCTGCAGTTATTTGCAGAAGTTAAAATCGTGTATTATAATTTATTATCCTCTGAAAACCATCATGTAGCGGAAAAGTTATCGATGTTTTGAGATTCTGATAGCGTGACGGTATACCAGAAGCATTACAACGACTGCGCCGGTCAATAGAGAGCAGAAATTGACTCAATAAAGAGATATTTGCTATTTAAATGTACGAGTGCGATCATACCAACACTAATGCACCGGATCCCATCAGAACTCCGCAGTGAAGCGTGCTTCGGAGAGAGTAGTACTAGGATGGGTGACCTCCTGGGAAGGCCTCGTGTTGCACCCCTTTTACTTTTTTTTTATCGCTGCAGTTATTTGCAGAAGTTAAAATCGTGTATTATAATTTAATATTCTCTGAAAACCGTCATGTAGCGGAAACGTTATCGATGTTTTGAGATTCTGATAGCGTGACGGTATACCGGAAGCATTACAACGACTGTGCCAGTCAATAGAGAGCAGAAATTGTCTCAATAAAGAGATATTTGCTATTTAAAATTACGGGTGCGATCATACCAGCACTAATGCACCGGATCCCCTCAGAACTCCCCAGTTAAACGTGCTTGGGCGAGAGTAGTACTAGGAAGGGTGACCTCCTGGAAAGGCCTCGTGTTGCACCCCTTTTACTTTTTTTTTATCGCTGCAGTTATTTGCAGAAGTTAAAATCGTGTATTATAATTTAATATTCTCTGAAAACCGTCATGTAGCGGAAACGTTATCGATGTTTTGAGATTCTGATAGCGTGACGGTATACCAGAAGCATTACAACGACTGCGCCGGTCAATAGAGAGCAGAAATTGACTCAATAAAGAGATATTTGCTATTTAAATGTACGGGTGCGATCATACCAGCACTAATGCACCGGATCCCATCAGAACTCCGCAGTGAAGCGTGCTTCGGCGAGAGTAGTACTAGGAAGGGTGACCTCCTGGGAAGGCCTCGTGTTGCACCCCTTTTACTTTTTTTTTATCGCTGCAGTTATTTGCAGAAGTTAAAATCGTGTATTATAATTTAATATTCTCTGAAAACCGTCATGTAGCGGAAAAGTTATCGATGTTTCGAGATTCTGATAGCGTGACGGTATACCCGAAGCATTACAACGACTGTGCCTGTCAATAGAGAGCAGAAATTGACTCAATAAAGAGATATTTGGTATTTAAATGTACGGGTGCGATCATACCAGCACTAATGCACCGGATCCCATCAAAACTCCGCAGTTAAGCGTGCTTGGGCAAGAGTAGTACTAGGATGGGTGACCTCTTGGGAAGCCCTCGTGTTGCAACCCTTTTACTTTTTTTCTATCGCTGCAGTTATTTGCAGAAGTTAAAATCGTGTAATATAATTTATTATCCTCTGAAAACCATCATGTAGCGGAAAAGTTATCGATGTTTTGAGATTCTGATAGCGTGACGGTATACCAGAAGCATTACAACGACTCCGCCGGTCAATAGAGAGCAGAAATTGACTCAATAAAGAGTTTTTTGCTATTTAAATTTACGGGTGCGATCATACCAGCACTAATGCACCGGATCCCATCAGAACTCCGCAGTGAAGCGTGCTTCGGCGAGAGTAGTACTAGGAAGGGTGACCTCCTGGGAAGGCCTCGTGTTGCACCCCTTTTACTTTTTTTTATCGCTGCAGTTATTTGCAGAAGTTAAAATCGTGTATTATAATTTAATATTCCCTGAAAACCGTCATGTAGCGGAAAAGTTATCGATGTTTCGAGATTCTGATAGCGTGACGGTATACCGGAAGCATTACAACGACTGTGCCGGTCAAGAGAGAGCAGAAATTGACTCAATAAAGAGATATTTGGTATTTAAATGTACGGGTGCGATCATACCAGCACTAATGCACCGGATCCCATCAAAACTCCGCAGTTAAGCATGCTTGGGCGAAAGTAGTACTAGGATGGGTGACCTCTTGGGAAGCCCTCGTGTTGCAACCCTTTTACTTTTTTTTTTATCGCTGCAGTTATTTGCAGAAGTTAAAATCGTGTATTATAATTTAATATTCTCTGAAAACCGTCATGTAGCGGAAAAGTTATCGATGTTTCGAGATTCTGATAGCGTGACGGTATACCCGAAGCATTACAACGACTGTGCCTGTCAATAGAGAGCAGAAATTGACTCAATAAAGAGATATTTGGTATTTAAATGTACGGGTGCGATCATACCAGCACTAATGCACCGGATCCCATCAAAACTCCGCAGTTAAGCGTGCTTGGGCAAGAGTAGTACTAGGATGGGTGACCTCTTGGGAAGCCCTCGTGTTGCAACCCTTTTACTTTTTTTCTATCGCTGCAGTTATTTGCAGAAGTTAAAATCGTGTAATATAATTTATTATCCTCTGAAAACCATCATGTAGCGGAAAAGTTATCGATGTTTTGAGATTCTGATAGCGTGACGGTATACCAGAAGCATTACAACGACTCCGCCGGTCAATAGAGAGCAGAAATTGACTCAATAAAGAGTTTTTTGCTATTTAAATTTACGGGTGCGATCATACCAGCACTAATGCACCGGATCCCATCAGAACTCCGCAGTGAAGCGTGCTTCGGCGAGAGTAGTACTAGGAAGGGTGACCTCCTGGGAAGGCCTCGTGTTGCACCCCTTTTACTTTTTTTTATCGCTGCAGTTATTTGCAGAAGTTAAAATCGTGTATTATAATTTAATATTCCCTGAAAACCGTCATGTAGCGGAAAAGTTATCGATGTTTCGAGATTCTGATAGCGTGACGGTATACCGGAAGCATTACAACGACTGTGCCGGTCAAGAGAGAGCAGAAATTGACTCAATAAAGAGATATTTGGTATTTAAATGTACGGGTGCGATCATACCAGCACTAATGCACCGGATCCCATCAAAACTCCGCAGTTAAGCATGCTTGGGCGAAAGTAGTACTAGGATGGGTGACCTCTTGGGAAGCCCTCGTGTTGCAACCCTTTTACTTTTTTTATATCGCTGCAGTTATTTGCAGAAGTTAAAATCGTGTATTATAATTTATTATCCTCTGAAAACCATCATGTAGCGGAAAAGTTATCGATGTTTCGAGATTCTGATAGCGTGACGGTATACCAGAAGCATTACAATGACTGCGCCGGTCAATAGAGAGCAGAAATTGACTCAATAAAGAGATATTTGCTATTTAAATGTACGGGTGCGATCCTACCAGCACTAATGCACCGGATCCCATCAGAACTCCGCAGTGAAGCGTGCTTCGGCGAGAGTAGTACTAGAAAGGGTGACCTCCTGGGAAGGCCTCGTGTTGCACCCCTTTTACTTTTTTTTATCGCTGCAGTTATTTGCAGAACTTAAAATCGTTTATTATAATTTAATATTCTCTGAAAACCGTCATGTAGCGGAAACGTTATCGATGTTTTGAGATTCTGATAGCGTGACGGTATACCGGAAGCATTACAACGACTGTGCCGGTCAATAGAGAGCAGAAATTGTCTCAATAAAGAGATATTTGCTATTTAAATGTACGGGTGCGATCATACCAGCACTAATGCACCGGATCCCATCAGAACTCCCCAGTTAAACGTGCTTGGGCGAGAGTAGTACTAGGATGGGTGACCTCCTGGGAAGGCCTCGTGTTGCACCCCTTTTATTTTTTTTTGATTGCTGCAGTTATTTGCAGAAGTTAAAATCGTGTATTATAATTTAATATCCTCTGAAAACCGTCAAGTAGCGGAAAAGTTATCGATGTTTTGAGATTCTGATAGCGTGACAGTATACCAGAAGCTTTACAACGACTGTGCCGGTCAATAGAGAGCAGAAATTGACTCAATAAAGAGATATTTGCTATTTAAATGTACGGGTGCGATCATACCAGCACTAATGCACCGGATCACATCAGAACTCCGCAGTGAAGCTTGCTTCGGCGAGAGTAGTACTAGGAAGGGTGACCTCCTGGGAAGGCCTCGTGTTGCACCCCTTTTACTTTTTTTTATCGCTGCAGTTATTTGCAGAAGTTAAAATCGTGTATTATAATTTAATATTCCCTGAAAACCGTCATGTAGCGGAAAAGTTATCGATGTTTCGAGATTCTGATAGCGTGACGGTATACTAGAAGCATTACAACGACTGTGCCTGTCAATAGAGAGCAGAAATTGACTCAATAAAGAGATATTTGGTATTTAAATGTACGGATGCGATCATACCAGCACTAATGCACCGGATCCCATCAAAACTCCGCAGTTAAGCGTGCTTGGGCAAGAGTAGTACTAGGATGGGTGACCTCTTGGGAAGCCCTCGTGTTGCAACCCTTTTACTTTTTTTTTATCGCTGCAGTTATTTGCAGAAGTTAAAATCGTGTATTATAATTTATTATCCTCTGAAAACCATCATGTAGCGGAAAATTTATCGATGTTTTGACATTCTGATAGCGTGACGGTATACCGGAAGCATTACAACGACTGTGCCGGTCAATAGAGAGCAGAAATTGTCTCAATAAAGAGATATTTGCTATTTAAATGTACGGGTGCGATCATACCAGCACTAATGCACCGGATCCCATCAGAACTCCCCAGTTAAACGTGCTTGGGCGAGAGTAGTACTAGGATGGGTGACATCCTGGGAAGGCCTCGTGTTGCACCCCTTTTATTTTTTTTTGATTGCTGCAGTTATTTGCAGAAGTTAAAATCGTGTATTATAATTTAATATCCTCTGAAAACCGTCAAGTAGCGGAAAAGTTATCGATGTTTTGAGATTCTGATAGCGTGACAGTATACCAGAAGCTTTACAACGACTGTGCCGGTCAATAGAGAGCAGAAATTGACTCAATAAAGAGATATTTGCTATTTAAATGTACGGGTGCGATCATACCAGCACTAATGCACCGGATCACATCAGAACTCCGCAGTGAAGCTTGCTTCGGCGAGAGTAGTACTAGGAAGGGTGACCTCCTGGGAAGGCCTCGTGTTGCACCCCTTTTACTTTTTTTTATCACTGCAGTTATTTGCAGAAGTTAAAATCGTGTATTATAATTTAATATTCCCTGAAAACCGTCATGTAGCGGAAAAGTTATCGATGTTTCGAGATTCTGATAGAGTGACGGTATACCAGAAGCATTACAACGACTGTGCCTGTCAATAGAGAGCAAAAATTGACTCAATAAAGAGATATTTGGTATTTAAATGTACGGATGCGATCATACCAGCACTAATGCACCGGATCCCATCAAAACTCCGCAGTTAAGCGTGCTTGGGCAAGAGTAGTACTAGGATGGGTGACCTCTTGGGAAGCCCTCGTGTTGCAACCCTTTTACTTTTTTTCTATCGCTGCAGTTATTTGCAGAAGTTAAAATCGTGTATTATAATTTATTATCCTCTGAAAACCATCATGTAGCGGAAAAGTTATCGATGTTTTGAGATTCTGAAAGCGTGACGGTATACCAGAAGCATTACAACGACTGCGCCGGTCAATAGAGAGCAGAAATTGACTCAATAAAGAGATATTTGCTATTTAAATGTACGAGTGCGATCATACCAGCACTAATGCACCGGATCCCATCAGAACTCCGCAGTGAAGCGTGCTTCGGAGAGAGTAGTACTAGGATGGGTGACCTCCTGGGAAGGCCTCGTGTTGCACCCCTTTTACTTTTTTTTTATCGCTGCAGTTATTTGCAGAAGTTAAAATCGTGTATTATAATTTAATATTCTCTGAAAACCGTCATGTAGCGGAAACGTTATCGATGTTTTGAGATTCTGATAGCGTGACGGTATACCGGAAGCATTACAACGACTGTGCCAGTCAATAGAGAGCAGAAATTGTCTCAATAAAGAGATATTTGCTATTTAAAATTACGGGTGCGATCATACCAGCACTAATGCACCGGATCCCCTCAGAACTCCCCAGTTAAACGTGCTTGGGCGAGAGTAGTACTAGGAAGGGTGACCTCCTGGAAAGGCCTCGTGTTGCACCCCTTTTACTTTTTTTTTATCGCTGCAGTTATTTGCAGAAGTTAAAATCGTGTATTATAATTTAATATTCTCTGAAAACCGTCATGTAGCGGAAACGTTATCGATGTTTTGAGATTCTGATAGCGTGACGGTATACCAGAAGCATTACAACGACTGCGCCGGTCAATAGAGAGCAGAAATTGACTCAATAAAGAGATATTTGCTATTTAAATGTACGGGTGCGATCATACCAGCACTAATGCACCGGATCCCATCAGAACTCCCCAGTTAAACGTGCTTGGGCGAGAGTAGTACTAGGATGGGTGACATCCTGGGAAGGCCTCGTGTTGCACCCCTTTTATTTTTTTTTGATTGCTGCAGTTATTTGCAGAAGTTAAAATCGTGTATTATAATTTAATATCCTCTGAAAACCGTCAAGTAGCGGAAAAGTTATCGATGTTTTGAGATTCTGATAGCGTGACAGTATACCAGAAGCTTTACAACGACTGTGCCGGTCAATAGAGAGCAGAAATTGACTCAATAAAGAGATATTTGCTATTTAAATGTACGGGTGCGATCATACCAGCACTAATGCACCGGATCACATCAGAACTCCGCAGTGAAGCTTGCTTCGGCGAGAGTAGTACTAGGAAGGGTGACCTCCTGGGAAGGCCTCGTGTTGCACCCCTTTTACTTTTTTTTATCGCTGCAGTTATTTGCAGAAGTTAAAATCGTGTATTATAATTTAATATTCCCTGAAAACCGTCATGTAGCGGAAAAGTTATCGATGTTTCGAGATTCTGATAGAGTGACGGTATACCAGAAGCATTACAACGACTGTGCCTGTCAATAGAGAGCAAAAATTGACTCAATAAAGAGATATTTGGTATTTAAATGTACGGATGCGATCATACCAGCACTAATGCACCGGATCCCATCAAAACTCCGCAGTTAAGCGTGCTTGGGCAAGAGTAGTACTAGGATGGGTGACCTCTTGGGAAGCCCTCGTGTTGCAACCATTTTACTTTTTTTCTATCGCTGCAGTTATTTGCAGAAGTTAAAATCGTGTATTATAATTTATTATCCTCTGAAAACCATCATGTAGCGGAAAAGTTATCGATGTTTTGAGATTCTGATAGCGTGACGGTATACCAGAAGCATTACAACGACTGCGCCGGTCAATAGAGAGCAGAAATTGACTCAATAAAGAGATATTTGCTATTTAAATGTACGAGTGCGATCATACCAGCACTAATGCACCGGATCCCATCAGAACTCCGCAGTGAAGCGTGCTTCGGAGAGAGTAGTACTAGGATGGGTGACCTCCTGGGAAGGCCTCGTGTTGCACCCCTTTTACTTTTTTTTTATCGCTGCAGTTATTTGCAGAAGTTAAAATCGTGTATTATAATTTAATATTCTCTGAAAACCGTCATGTAGCGGAAACGTTATCGATGTTTTGAGATTCTGATAGCGTGACGGTATACCGGAAGCATTACAACGACTGTGCCAGTCAATAGAGAGCAGAAATTGTCTCAATAAAGAGATATTTGCTATTTAAAATTACGGGTGCGATCATACCAGCACTAATGCACCGGATCCCCTCAGAACTCCCCAGTTAAACGTGCTTGGGCGAGAGTAGTACTAGGAAGGGTGACCTCCTGGAAAGGCCTCGTGTTGCACCCCTTTTACTTTTTTTTTATCGCTGCAGTTATTTGCAGAAGTTAAAATCGTGTATTATAATTTAATATTCTCTGAAAAACGTCATGTAGCGGAAACGTTATCGATGTTTTGAGATTCTGATAGCGTGACGGTATACCAGAAGCATTACAACGACTGCGCCGGTCAATAGAGAGCAGAAATTGACTCAATAAAGAGATATTTGCTATTTAAATGTACGGGTGCGATCATACCAGCACTAATGCACCGGATCCCATCAGAACTCCGCAGTGAAGCGTGCTTCGGCGAGAGTAGTACTAGGAAGGGTGACCTCCTGGGAAGGCCTCGTGTTGCACCCCTTTTACTTTTTTTTTTATCGCTGCAGTTATTTGCAGAAGTTAAAATCGTGTATTATAATTTAATATTCTCTGAAAACCGTCATGTAGCGGAAAAGTTATCGATGTTTCGAGATTCTGATAGCGTGACGGTATACCCGAAGCATTACAACGACTGTGCCTGTCAATAGAGAGCAGAAATTGACTCAATAAAGAGATATTTGGTATTTAAATGTACGGGTGCGATCATACCAGCACTAATGCACCGGATCCCATCAAAACTCCGCAGTTAAGCGTGCTTGGGCAAGAGTAGTACTAGGATGGGTGACCTCTTGGGAAGCCCTCGTGTTGCAACCCTTTTACTTTTTTTCTATCGCTGCAGTTATTTGCAGAAGTTAAAATCGTGTAATATAATTTATTATCCTCTGAAAACCATCATGTAGCGGAAAAGTTATCGATGTTTTGAGATTCTGATAGCGTGACGGTATACCAGAAGCATTACAACGACTCCGCCGGTCAATAGAGAGCAGAAATTGACTCAATAAAGAGTTTTTTGCTATTTAAATTTACGGGTGCGATCATACCAGCACTAATGCACCGGATCCCATCAGAACTCCGCAGTGAAGCGTGCTTCGGCGAGAGTAGTACTAGGAAGGGTGACCTCCTGGGAAGGCCTCGTGTTGCACCCCTTTTACTTTTTTTTATCGCTGCAGTTATTTGCAGAAGTTAAAATCGTGTATTATAATTTAATATTCCCTGAAAACCGTCATGTAGCGGAAAAGTTATCGATGTTTCGAGATTCTGATAGTGTGACGGTATACCAGAAGCATTACAACGACTGTGCCTGTCAATAGAGAGCAGAAATTGACTCAATAAAGAGATATTTGGTATTTAAATGTACGGGTGTGATCATACCAGCACTAATGCACCGGATCCCATCAAAACTCCGCAGTTAAGCGTGCTTGGGCAAGAGTAGTACTAGGATGGGTGACCTCTTGGGAAGCCCTCGTGTTGCAACCCTTTTACTTTTTTTCTATCGCTGCAGTTATTTGCAGAAGTTAAAATCGTGTAATATAATTTATTATCCTCTGAAAACCATCATGTAGCGGAAAAGTTATCGATGTTTTGAGATTCTGATAGCGTGACGGTATACCAGAAGCATTACAACGACTGCGCAGGTCAATAGAGAGCAGAAATTGACTCAATAAAGAGATATTTGCTATTTAAATTTACGGGTGCGATCATACCAGCACTAATGCACCGGATCCCATCAGAACTCCGCAGTGAAGCGTGCTTCGGCGAGAGTAGTACTAGGAAGGGTGACCTCCTGGGAAGGCCTCGTGTTGCACCCCTTTTACTTTTTTTTATCGCTTCAGTTATTTGCAGAAGTTAAAATCGTGTATTATAATTTAATATTCCCTGAAAACCGTCATGTAGCGGAAAAGTTATCGATGTTTCGAGATTCTGATAGCGTGACGGTATACCAGAAGCATTACAACGACTGTGCCTGTCAATAGAGAGCAGAAATTGTCTCAATAAAGAGATATTTGGTATTTAAATGTACGGGTGCGATCATACCAGCACTAATGCACCGGATCCCATCAAAACTCCGTAGTTAAGCGTGCTTGGGCAAGAGTAGTACTAGGATGGGTGACCTCTTGGGAAGGCCTCGTGTTGCAACCCTTTTACTTTTTTTCTATCGCTGCAGTTATTTGCAGAAGTTAAAATCGTGTATTATAATTTATTATCCTCTGAAAACCATCATGTAGCGGAAAAGTTATCGATGTTTTGAGATTCTGATAGCGTGACGGTATACCAGAAGCACTACAACGACTGCGCCGGTCAATAGAGAGCAGAAATTGACTCAATAAAGAGATATTTGCTATAAAAATGTACGGGTGCGATCATACCAGAACTAATGCACCGGATCCCATCAGAACTCCGCAGTGAAGCGTGCTTCGGCGAGAGTAGTACTAGGAAGGGTGACCTCCTGGGAAGGCCTCGTGTTGCACCCCTTTTACTTTTTTTTTATCGCTGCAGTTATTTGCAGAAGTTAAAATCGTGTATTATAATTTAATATTCTCTGAAAACCGTCATGTAGCGGAAACGTTATCGATGTTTTGAGATTCTGATAGCGTGACGGTATACCGGAAGCATTACAATGACTGTGCCGGTCAATAGAGAGCAGAAATTGTCTCAATAAAGAGATATTTGCTATTTAAAACTACGGGTGCGATCATACCAGCACTAATGCACCGGATCCCCTCAGAACTCCCCAGTTAAACGTGATTGGGCGAGAGTAGTACTAGGATGGGTGACCTCCTGGGAAGGCCTCGTGTTGCACCCCTTTTATTTTTTTTGATTGCTGCAGTTATTTGCAGAAGTTAAAATCGTGTATTATAATTTAATATCCTCTGAAAACCGTCAAGTAGCGGAAAAGTTATCGATGTTTCGAGATTCTGATAGCGTGACAGTATACCGGAAGCTTTACAACGACTGTGCCGGTCAATAGAGAGCAGAAATTGACTCAATAAAGAGATATTTGCTATTTAAATGTACGGGTGCGATCATACCAGCACTAATGCACCGGATCCCATCAAAACTCCGCAGTTAAGCGTGCTTGGGCAAGAGTAGTACTAGGATGGGTGACCTCTTGGGAAGCCCTCGTGTTGCAACCCTTTTACTTTTTTTCTATCGCTGCAGTTATTTGCAGAAGTTAAAATCGTGTATTATAATTTATTATCCTCTGAAAACCATCATGTAGCGGAAAAGTTATCGATGTTTTGAGATTCTGATAGCGTGACGGTATACCAGAAGCATTACAACGACTGCGCCGGTCAATAGAGAGCAGAAATTGACTCAATAAAGAGATATTTGCTATTTAAATGTACGGGTGCGATCATACCAGCACTAATGCACCGGATCCCATCAGAACTCCGCAGTGAAGCGTGCTTCGGCGAGAGTAGTACTAGGAAGGGTGACCTCCTGGGAAGGACTCGTGTTGCACCCCTTTTACTTTTTTTTTATCGCTGCAGTTATTTGCAGAAGTTAAAATCGTGTATTATAATTTAATATTCTCTGAAAACCGTCATGTAGCGGAAACGTTATCGATGTTTTGAGATTCTGATAGCGTGACGGTATACCGGAAGCATTACAACGACTGTGCCGGTCAATAGAGAGCAGAAATTGTCTCAATAAAGAGATATTTGCTATTTAAAAGTACGGGTGCGATCATACCAGCACTAATGCACCGGATCCCCTCAGAACTCCCCAGTTAAACGTGCTTGGGCGAGAGTAGTACTAGGATGGGTGACCTCCTGGGAAGGCCTCGTGTTGCACCCCTTTTATTTTTTTTTGATTGCTGCAGTTATTTGCAGAAGTTAAAATCGTGTATTATAATTTAATATCCTCTGAAAACCGTCAAGTAGCGGAAAAGTTATCGATGTTTCGAGATTCTGATAGCGTGACAGTATACCGGAAGCTTTACAACGACTGTGCCGGTCAATAGAGAGCAGAAATTGACTCAATAAAGAGATATTTGCTATTTAAATGTACGGGTGCGATCATACCAGCACTAATGCACCGGATCACATCAGAACTCCGCAGTGAAGTTTGCTTCGGCGAGAGTAGTACTAGGAAGGGTGACCTCCTGGAAAGGCCTGGTGTTGCACCCCTTTTACTTTTTTTTTTATCGCTGCAGTTATTTGCAGAAGTTAAAATCGTGTATTATAATTTAATATTCTCTGAAAAGCGTCATGTAGCGGAGAAGTTATCAATGTTTCGAGATTCTGATAGCGTGACGGTATACCAGAAGCATTACAACGACTGTGCCTGTCAATAGAGAGCAGAAATTGACTCAATAAAGAGATATATGGTATTTAAATGTACGGGTGCGATCATACCAGAACTAATGCACCGGATCCCATCAAAACTCCGCAGTTAAGCGTGCTTGGGCGAGAGTAGTACTAGGATGGGTGACCTCTTGGGAAGCCCTCGTGTTGCAACCCTTTTACTTTTTTTCTATCGCTGCAGTTATTTGCAGAAGTTAAAATCGTGTATTATAATTTATTATCCTCTGAAAACCATCATGTAGCGGAAAAGTTATCGATGTTTCGAGATTCTGATAGCGTGACGGTATACCAGAAGCATTACAACGACTGCGCCGGTCAATAGAGAGCAGAAATTGACTCAATAAAGAGATATTTGCTATTTAAATGTACGGGTGTGATCATACCAGCACTAATGCACCAGATCCCATCAGAACTCCGCAGTGAAGCGTGCTTCGGCGAGAGTAGTACTAGGAAGGGTGACCTCCTGGGAAGGCCTCGTGTTGCACCCCTTTTACTTTTTTTTTTATCGCTGCAGTTATTTGCAGAAGTTAAAATCGTGTATTATAATTTAATATTCTCTGAAAACCGTCATGTAGCGGAGAAGTTATCAATGTTTCGAGATTCTGATAGCGTGACGGTATACTAGAAGCATTACAACGACTGTGCCTGTCAATAGAGAGCAGAAATTGACTCAATAAAGAGATATTTGGTATTTAAATGTACGGGTGCGATCATACCAGCACTAATGCACCGGATCCCATCAAAACTCCGCAGTTAAGCGTGCTTGGGCGAGAGTAGTACTAGGATGAGTGACCTCCTGGGAAGGCCTCGTGTTGCAACCCTTTTACTTTTTTTCTATCGCTGCACTTATTTGCAGAAGTTAAAATCGTGTATTATAATTTTTTATCCTCTGAAAACCATCATGTAGCGGAAAAGTTATCGATGTTTTGAGATTCTGATAGCGTGACGGTATACCAGAAGCATTACAACGACTGCGCCGGTCAATAGAGAGCAGAAATTGACTCAATAAAGAGATATTTGCTATTTAAATGTACGGGAGCGATCATACCAGCACTAATGCACCGGATCCCATCAGAACTCCGCAGTGAAGCGTGCTTCGGCGAGAGTAGTACTAGGAAGGGTGACCTCCTGGGAAGGCCTCGTGTTGCACCCCTTTTACTTTTTTTTTATCGCTGCAGTTATTTGCAGAAGTTAAAATCGTGTATTATAATTTAATATTCTCTGAAAACCGTCATGTAGCGGAAACGTTATCGATGTTTTGAGATTCTGATAGCGTGACGGTATACCGGAAGCATTACAACGACTGTGCCGGTCAATAGAGAGCAGAAATTGTCTCAATAAAGAGATATTTGCTATTTAAAAGTACGGGTGCGATCATACCAGCACTAATGCACCGGATCCCCTCAGAACTCCCCAGTTAAACGTGCTTGGGCGAGAGTAGTACTAGGATGGGTGACCTCCTGGGAAGGCCTCGTGTTGCACCCCTTTTATTTTTTTTTTTGATTGCTGCAGTTATTTGCAGAAGTTAAAATCGTGTATTATAATTTAATATCCTCTGAAAACCGTCAAGTAGCAGAAAAGTTATCGATGTTTCGAGATTCTGATAGCGTGACAGTATACCGGAAGCTTTACAACGACTGTGCCGGTCAATAGAGAGCAGAAATTGACTCAATAAAGAGATATTTGCTATTTAAGAGTACGGGTGCGATCATACCAGCACTAATGCACCGGATCCCATCAAAACTCCGCAGTTAAGCGTGCTTGGGCAAGAGTAGTACTAGGATGGGTGACCTCTTGGGAAGCCCTCGTGTTGCAACCCTTTTACTTTTTTTCTATCGCTGCAGTTATTTGCAGAAGTTAAAATCGTGTATTATAATTTATTATCCTCTGAAAACCATCATGTAGCGGAAAAGTTATCGATGTTTTGAGATTCTGATAGCGTGACGGTATACCAGAAGCATTACAACGACTGCGCCGGTCAATAGAGAGCATAAATTGACTCAATAAAGAGATATTTGCTATTTAAATGTACGGGTGCGATCATACCAGCACTAATGCACCGGATCCCATCAGAACTCCGCAGTGAAGCGTGCTTCGGCGAGAGTAGTACTAGGAAGGGTGACTTCCTGGGAAGGCCTCGTGTTGCACCCCTTTTACTTTTTTTTTATCGCTGCAGTTATTTGCAGAAGTTAAAATCGTGTATTATAATTTAATATTCTCTGAAAACCGTCATGTAGCGGAAACGTTATCGATGTTTTGAGATTCTGATAGCGTGACGGTATACCGGAAGCATTACAACGACTGTGCCGGTCAATAGAGAGCAGAAATTGTCTCAATAAAGAGATATTTGCTATTTAAAAGTAAGGGTGCGATCATACCAGCACTAATGCACCGGATCCCCTCAGAACTCCCCAGTTAAACGTGCTTGGGCGAGAGTACTACTAGGATGGGTGACCTCCTGGGAAGGCCTCGTGTTGCACCCCTTTTATTTTTTTTTTGATTGCTGCAGTTATTTGCAGAAGTTAAAATCGTGTATTATAATTTAATATCCTCTGAAAACCGTCAAGTAGCGGAAAAGTTATCGATGTTTCGAGATTCTGATAGCGTGACGGTATACCAGAAGCATTACAACGACTGCGCCGGTCAATAGAGAGCAGAAATTGACTCAATAAAGAGATATTTGCTATTTAAATGTACGGGTGTGATCATACCAGCACTAATGCACCAGATCCCATCAGAACTCCGCAGTGAAGCGTGCTTCGGCGAGAGTAGTACTAGGAAGGGTGACCTCCTGGGAAGGCCTCGTGTTGCACCCCTTTTACTTTTTTTTTTATCGCTGCAGTTATTTGCAGAAGTTAAAATTGTGTATTATAATTTAATATTCTCTGAAAACCGTCATGTAGCGGAGAAGTTATCAATGTTTCGAGATTCTGATAGCGTGACGGTATACTAGAAGCATTACAACGACTGTGCCTGTCAATAGAGAGCAGAAATTGACTCAATAAAGAGATATTTGGTATTTAAATGTACGGGTGCGATCATACCAGCACTAATGCACCGGATCCCATCAAAACTCCGCAGTTAAGCGTGCTTGGGCGAGAGTAGTACTAGGATGAGTGACCTCCTGGGAAGGCCTCGTGTTGCAACCCTTTTACTTTTTTTCTATCGCTGCACTTATTTGCAGAAGTTAAAATCGTGTATTATAATTTATTATCCTCTGAAAACCATCATGTAGCGGAAAAGTTATCGATGTTTTGAGATTCTGATAGCGTGACGGTATACCAGAAGCATTACAACGACTGCGCCGGTCAATAGAGAGCAGAAATTGACTCAATAAAGAGATATTTGCTATTTAAATGTACGGGAGCGATCATACCAGCACTAATGCACCGGATCCCATCAGAACTCCGCAGTGAAGCGTGCTTCGGCGAGAGTAGTACTAGGAAGGGTGACCTCCTGGGAAGGCCTCGTGTTGCACCCCTTTTACTTTTTTTTTTTATCGCTGCAGTTATTTGCAGAAGTTAAAATCGTGTATTATAATTTAATATTCTCTGAAAACCGTCATGTAGCGGAGAAGTTATCAATGTTTCGAGATTCTGATAGCGTGACGGTATACTAGAAGCATTACAACGACTGTGCCTGTCAATAGAGAGCAGAAATTGACTCAATAAAGAGATATTTGGTATTTAAATGTACGGGTGCGATCATACCAGCACTAATGCACCGGATCCCATCAAAACTCCGCAGTTAAGCGTGCTTGGGCGAGAGTAGTACTAGGATGAGTGACCTCCTGGGAAGGCCTCGTGTTGCAACCCTTTTACTTTTTTTCTATCGCTGCACTTATTTGCAGAAGTTAAAATCGTGTATTATAATTTTTTATCCTCTGAAAACCATCATGTAGCGGAAAAGTTATCGATGTTTTGAGATTCTGATAGCGTGACGGTATACCAGAAGCATTACAACGACTGCGCCGGTCAATAGAGAGCAGAAATTGACTCAATAAAGAGATATTTGCTATTTAAATGTACGGGAGCGATCATACCAGCACTAATGCACCGGATCCCATCAGAACTCCGCAGTGAAGCGTGCTTCGGCGAGAGTAGTACTAGGAAGGGTGACCTCCTGGGAAGGCCTCGTATTGCACCCCTTTTACTTTTTTTTTATCGCTGCAGTTATTTGCAGAAGTTAAAATCGTGTATTATAATTTAATATTCTCTGAAAACCGTCATGTAGCGGAAACGTTATCGATGTTTTGAGATTCTGATAGCGTGACGGTATACCGGAAGCATTACAACGACTGTGCCGGTCAATAGAGAGCAGAAATTGTCTCAATAAAGAGATATTTGCTATTTAAAAGTACGGGTGCGATCATACCAGCACTAATGCACCGGATCCCCTCAGAACTCCCCAGTTAAACGTGCTTGGGCGAGAGTAGTACTAGGATGGGTGACCTCCTGGGAAGGCCTCGTGTTGCACCCCTTTTATTTATTTTTTTGATTGCTGCAGTTATTTGCAGAAGTTAAAATCGTGTATTATAATTTAATATCCTCTGAAAACCGTCAAGTAGCAGAAAAGTTATCGATGTTTCGAGATTCTGATAGCGTGACAGTATACCGGAAGCTTTACAACGACTGTGCCGGTCAATAGAGAGCAGAAATTGACTCAATAAAGAGATATTTGCTATTTAAGAGTACGGGTGCGATCATACCAGCACTAATGCACCGGATCCCATCAAAACTCCGCAGTTAAGCGTGCTTGGGCAAGAGTAGTACTAGGATGGGTGACCTCTTGGGAAGCCCTCGTGTTGCAACCCTTTTACTTTTTTTCTATCGCTGTAGTTATTTGCAGAAGTTAAAATCGTGTATTATAATTTATTATCCTCTGAAAACCATCATGTAGCGGAAAAGTTATCGATGTTTTGAGATTCTGATAGCGTGACGGTATACCAGAAGCATTACAATGACTGCGCCGGTCAATAGAGAGCAGAAATTGACTCAATAAAGAGATATTTGCTATTTAAATGTACGGGTGCGATCATACCAGCAATAATGCACCGGATCCCATCAGAACTCCGCAGTGAAGCGTGCTTCGGCGAGAGTAGTACTAGGAAGGGTGACTTCCTGGGAAGGCCTCGTGTTGTACCCCTTTTACTTTTTTTTTATCGCTGCAGTTATTTGCAGAAGTTAAAATCGTGTATTATAATTTAATATTCTCTGAAAACCGTCATGTAGCGGAAACGTTATCGATGTTTTGAGATTCTGATAGCGTGACGGTATACCGGAAGCATTACAACGACTGTGCCGGTCAATAGAGAGCAGAAATTGTCTCAATAAAGAGATATTTGCTATTTAAAAGTACGGGTGCGATCATACCAGCACTAATGCACCGGATCCCCTCAGAACTCCCCAGTTAAACGTGCTTGGGCGAGAGTACTACTAGGATGGGTGACCTCCTGAGAAGGCCTCGTGTTGCACCCCTTTTATTTTTTTTTTGATTGCTGCAGTTATTTGCAGAAGTTAAAATCGTGTATTATAATTTAATATCCTCTGAAAACCGTCAAGTAGCGGAAAAGTTATCGATGTTTCGAGATTCTGATAGCGTGACGGTATACCAGAAGCATTACAACGACTGCGCCGGTCAATAGAGAGCAGAAATTGACTCAATAAAGAGATATTTGCTATTTAAATGTACGGGTGTGATCATACCAGCACTAATGCACCAGATCCCATCAGAACTCCGCAGTGAAGCGTGCTTCGGCGAGAGTAGTACTAGGAAGGGTGACCTCCTGGGAAGGCCTCGTGTTGCACCCCTTTTACTTTTTTTTTTATCGCTGCAGTTATTTGTAGAAGTTAAAATCGTGTATTATAATTTAATATTCTCTGAAAACCGTCATGTAGCGGAGAAGTTATCAATGTTTCGAGATTCTGATAGCGTGACGGTATACTAGAAGCATTACAACGACTGTGCCTGTCAATAGAGAGCAGAAATTGACTCAATAAAGAGATATTTGGTATTTAAATGTACGGGTGCGATCATACCAGCACTAATGCACCGGATCCCATCAAAACTCCGCAGTTAAGCGTGCTTGGGCGAGAGTAGTACTAGGATGAGTGACCTCCTGGGAAGGCCTCGTGTTGCAACCCTTTTACTTTTTTTCTATCGCTGCACTTATTTGCAGAAGTTAAAATCGTGTATTATAATTTATTATCCTCTGAAAACCATCATGTAGCGGAAAAGTTATCGATGTTTTGAGATTCTGATAGCGTGACGGTATACCAGAAGCATTACAACGACTCCGCCGGTCAATAGAGAGCAGAAATTGACTCAATAAAGAGATATTTGCTATTTAAATGTACGGGAGCGATCATACCAGCACTAATGCACCGGATCCCATCAGAACTCCGCAGTGAAGCGTGCTTCGGCGAGAGTAGTACTAGGAAGGGTGACTTCCTGGGAAGGCCTCGTGTTGCACCCCTTTTACTTTTTTTTTATCGCTGCAGTTATTTGCAGAAGTTAAAATCGTGTATTATAATTTAATATCCTCTGAAAACCGTCAAGTAGCGGAAAAGTTATCGATGTTTCGAGATTCTGATAGCGTGACGGTATACCAGAAGCATTACAACGACTGCGCCGGTCAATAGAGAGCAGAAATTGACTCAATAAAGAGATATTTGCTATTTAAATGTACGGGTGTGATCATACCAGCACTAATGCACCAGATCCCATCAGAACTCCGCAGTGAAGCGTGCTTCGGCGAGAGTAGTACTAGGAAGGGTGACCTCCTGGGAAGGCCTCGTGTTGCACCCCTTTTACTTTTTTTTTTATCGCTGCAGTTATTTGCAGAAGTTAAAATCGTGTATTATAATTTAATATTCTCTGAAAACCGTCATGTAGCGGAGAAGTTATCAATGTTTCGAGATTCTGATAGCGTGACGGTATACTAGAAGCATTACAACGACTGTGCCTGTCAATAGAGAGCAGAAATTGACTCAATAAAGAGATATTTGGTATTTAAATGTACGGGTGCGATCATACCAGCACTAATGCACCGGATCCCATCAAAACTCCGCAGTTAAGCGTGCTTGGGCAAGATTAGTACTAGGATGGGTGACCTCTTGGGAAGCCCTCGTGTTGCAACCCTTTTACTTTTTTTCTATCGCTGCAGTTATTTGCAGAAGTTAAAATCGTGTATTATAATTTATTATCCTCTGAAAACCATCATGTAGCGGAAAAGTTGTCGATGTTTTGAGATTCTGATAGCGTGACGGTATACCAGAAGCATTACAACGACTGCGCCGGTCAATAGAGAGCATAAATTGACTCAATAAAGAGATATTTGCTATTTAAATGTACGGGTGCGATCATACCAGCACTAATGCACCGGATCCCATCAGAACTCCGCAGTGAAGCGTGCTTCGGCGAGAGTAGTACTAGGAAGGGTGACTTCCTGGGAAGGCCTCGTGTTGCACCCCTTTTACTTTTTTTTTATCGCTGCAGTTATTTGCAGAAGTTAAAATCGTGTATTATAATTTAATATTCTCTGAAAACCGTCATGTAGCGGAAACGTTATCGATGTTTTGAGATTCTGATAGCGTGACGGTATACCGGAAGCATTACAACGACTGTGCCGGTCAATAGAGAGCAGAAATTGTCTCAATAAAGAGATATTTGCTATTTAAAAGTACGGGTGCGATCATACCAGCACTAATGCACCGGATCCCCTCAGAACTCCCCAGTTAAACGTGCTTGGGCGAGAGTACTACTAGGATGGGTGACCTCCTGGGAAGGCCTCGTGTTGCACCCCTTTTATTTTTTTTTTGATTGCTGCAGTTATTTGCAGAAGTTAAAATCGTATATTATAATTTAATATCCTCTGAAAACCGTCAAGTAGCGGAAAAGTTATCGATGTTTCGAGATTCTGATAGCGTGACGGTATACCAGAAGCATTACAACGACTGCGCCGGTCAATAGAGAGCAGAAATTGACTCAATAAAGAGATATTTGCTATTTAAATGTACGGGTGTGATCATACCAGCACTAATGCACCAGATCCCATCAGAACTCCGCAGTGAAGCGTGCTTCGGCGAGAGTAGTACTAGGAAGGGTGACCTCCTGGGAAGGCCTCGTGTTGCACCCCTTTTACTTTTTTTTTATCGCTGCAGTTATTTGCAGAAGTTAAAATCGTGTATTATAATTTAATATTCTCTGAAAACCGTCATGTAGCGGAGAAGTTATCAATGTTTCGAGATTCTGATAGCGTGACGGTATACTAGAAGCATTACAACGACTGTGCCTGTCAATAGAGAGCAGAAATTGACTCAATAAAGAGATATTTGGTATTTAAATGTACGGGTGCGATCATACCAGCACTAATGCACCGGATCCCATCAAAACTCCGCAGTTAAGCGTGCTTGGGCGAGAGTAGTACTAGGATGAGTGACCTCCTGGGAAGGCCTCGTGTTGCAACCCTTTTACTTTTTTTCTATCGCTGCACTTATTTGCAGAAGTTAAAATCGTGTATTATAATTTATTATCCTCTGAAAACCATCATGTAGCGGAAAAGTTATCGATGTTTTGAGATTCTGATAGCGTGACGGTATACCAGAAGCATTACAACGACTGCGCCGGTCAATAGAGAGCAGAAATTGACTCAATAAAGAGATATTTGCTATTTAAATGTACGGGAGCGATCATACCAGCACTAATGCACCGGATCCCATCAGAACTCCGCAGTGAAGCGTGCTTCGGCGAGAGTAGTACTAGGAAGGGTGACCTCCTGGGAAGGCCTCGTGTTGCACCCCTTTTACTTTTTTTTTATCGCTGCAGTTATTTGCAGAAGTTAAAATCGTGTATTATAATTTAATATTCTCTGAAAACCGTCATGTAGCGGAAACGTTATCGATGTTTTGAGATTCTGATAGCGTGACGGTATACCGGAAGCATTACAACGACTGTGCCGGTCAATAGAGAGCAGAAATTGTCTCAATAAAGAGATATTTGCTATTTAAAAGTACGGGTGCGATCATACCAGCACTAATGCACCGGATCCCCTCAGAACTCCCCAGTTAAACGTGCTTGGGCGAGAGTAGTACTAGGATGGGTGACCTCCTGGGAAGGCCTCGTGTTGCACCCCTTTTATTTTTTTTTTGATTGCTGCAGTTATTTGCAAAAGTTAAAATCGTGTATTATAATTTAATATCCTCTGAAAACCGTCAAGTAGCAGAAAAGTTATCGATGTTTCGAGATTCTGATAGCGTGACAGTATACCGGAAGCTTTACAACGACTGTGCCGGTCAATAGAGAGCAGAAATTGACTCAACAAAGAGATATTTGCTATTTAAAAGTACGGGTGCGATCATACCAGCACTAATGCACCGGATCCCATCAAAACTCCGCAGTTAAGCGTGCTTGGGCAAGAGTAGTACTAGGATGGGTGACCTCTTGGGAAGCCCTCGTGTTGCAACCCTTTTACTTTTTTTCTATCGCTGCAGTTATTTGCAGAAGTTAAAATCGTGTATTATAATTTATTATCCTCTGAAAACCATCATGTAGCGGAAATGTTATCGATGTTTTGAGATTCTGATAGCGTGACGGTATACCAGAAGCATTACAACGACTGCGCCGGTCAATAGAGAGCAGAAATTGACTCAATAAAGAGATATTTGCTATTTAAATGTACGGGTGCGATCATACCAGCACTAATGCACCGGATCCCATCAGAACTCCGCAGTGAAGCGTGCTTCGGCGAGAGTAGTACTAGGAAGGGTGACCTCCTGGGAAGGCCTCGTGTTGCACCCCTTTTACTTTTTTTTTATCGCTGCAGTTATTTGCAGAAGTTAAAATCGTGTATTATAATTTAATATTCTCTGAAAACCGTCATGTAGCGGAAACGTTATCGATGTTTTGAGATTCTGATAGCGTGACGGTATACCGGAAGCATTACAACGACTGTGCCGGTCAATAGAGAGCATAAATTGTCTCAATAAAGAGATATTTGCTATTTAAAAGTACGGGTGCGATCATACCAGCACTAATGCACCGGATCCCCTCAGAACTCCCCAGTTAAACGTGCTTGGGCGAGAGTAGTACTAGGATGGGTGACCTCCTGGGAAGGCCTCGTGTTGCACCCCTTTTTTTTTTTTTTGATTGCTGCAGTTATTTGCAGAAGTTAAAATCGTGTATTATAATTTAATATCCTCTGAAAACCGTCAAGTAGCAGAAAAGTTATCGATGTTTCGAGATTCTGATAGCGTGACAGTATACCGGAAGCTTTACAACGACTGTGCCGGTCAATAGAGAGCAGAAATTGACTCAACAAAGAGATATTTGCTATTTAAGAGTACGGGTGCGATCATACCAGCACTAATGCACCGGATCCCATCAAAACTCCGCAGTTAAGCGTGCTTGGGCAAGAGTAGTACTAGGATGGGTGACCTCTTGGGAAGCCCTCGTGTTGCAACCCTTTTACTTTTTTTCTATCGCTGCAGTTATTTGCAGAAGTTAAAATCGTGTATTATAATTTATTATCCTCTGAAAACCATCATGTAGCGGAAATGTTATCGATGTTTTGAGATTCTGATAGCGTGACGGTATACCAGAAGCATTACAACGACTGCGCCGGTCAATAGAGAGCAGAAATTGACTCAATAAAGAGATATTTGCTATTTAAATGTACGGGTGCGATCATACCAGCACTAATGCACCGGATCCCATCAGAACTCCGCAGTGAAGCCTGCTTCGGCGAGAGTAGTACTAGGAAGGGTGACCTCCTGGGAAGGCCTCGTGTTGCACCCCTTTTACTTTTTTTTTATCGCTGCAGTTATTTGCAGAAGTTAAAATCGTGTATTATAATTTAATATTCTCTGAAAACCGTCATGTAGCGGAAACGTTATCGATGTTTTGAGATTCTGATAGCGTGACGGTATACCGGAAGCATTACAACGACTGTGCCGGTCAATAGAGAGCAGAAATTGTCTCAATAAAGAGATATTTGCTATTTAAAAGTACGGGTGCGATCATACCAGCACTAATGCACCGGATCCCCTCAGAACTCCCCAGTTAAACATGCTTGGGCGAGAGTAGTACTAGGATGGGTGACCTCCTGGGAAGGCCTCGTGTTGCACCCCTTTTATTTTTTTTTTGATTGCTGCAGTTATTTGCAGATGTTAAAATCGTGTATTATAATTTAATATCCTCTGAAAACCGTCAAGTAGCGGAAAAGTTATCGATGTTTCGAGATTCTGATAGCGTGACAGTATACCGGAAGCTTTACAACGACTGTGCCGGTCAATAGAGAGCAGAAATTGACTCAATAAAGAGATATTTGCTATTTAAGAGTACGGGTGCGATCATACCAGCACTAATGCACCGGATCCCATCAAAACTCCGCAGTTAAGCGTGCTTGGGCAAAAGTAGTACTAGGATGGGTGACCTCTTGGGAAGCCCTCGTGTTGCAACCCTTTTACTTTTTTTCTATCGCTGCAGTTATTTGCAGAAGTTAAAATCGTGTATTATAATTTAATATTCTCTGAAAACCGTCATGTAGCGGAAACGTTATCGATGTTTTGAGATTCTGATAGCGTGACGGTATACCGGAAGCATTACAACGACTGTGCCGGTCAATAGAGAGCAGAAATTGTCTCAATAAAGAGATATTTGCTATTTAAAAGTACGGGTGCGATCATACCAGCACTAATGCACCGGATCCCCTCAGAACTCCCCAGTTAAACGTGCTTGGGCGAGAGTAGTACTAGGATGGGTGACCTCCTGGGAAGGCCTCGTGTTGCACCCCTTTTATTTTTTTTTTGATTGCTGCAGTTATTTGCAGAAGTTAAAATCGTGTATTATAATTTAATATCCTCTGAAAACCGTCAAGTAGCAGAAAAGTTATCGATGTTTCGAGATTCTGATAGCGTGACAGTATACCGGAAGCTTTACAACGACTGTGCCGGTCAATAGAGAGCAGAAATTGACTCAACAAAGAGATATTTGCTATTTAAGAGTACGGGTGCGATCATACCAGCACTAATGCACCGGATCCCATCAAAACTCCGCAGTTAAGCGTGCTTGGGCAAGAGTAGTACTAGGATGGGTGACCTCTTGGGAAGCCCTCGTGTTGCAACCCTTTTACTTTTTTTCTATCGCTGCAGTTATTTGCAGAAGTTAAAATCGTGTATTATAATTTATTATCCTCTGAAAACCATCATGTAGCGGAAATGTTATCGATGTTTTGAGATTCTGATAGCGTGACGGTATACCAGAAGCATTACAACGACTGCGCCGGTCAATAGAGAGCAGAAATTGACTCAATAAAGAGATATTTGCTATTTAAATGTACGGGTGTGATCATACCAGCACTAATGCACCGGATCCCATCAGAACTCCGCAGTGAAGCGTGCTTCGGCGAGAGTAGTACTAGGAAGGGTGACCTCCTGGGAAGGCCTCGTGTTGCACCCCTTTTACTTTTTTTTTATCGCTGCAGTTATTTGCAGAAGTTAAAATCGTGTATTATAATTTAATATTCTCTGAAAACCGTCATGTAGCGGAAACGTTATCGATGTTTTGAGATTCTGATAGCGTGACGGTATACCGGAAGCATTACAACGACTGTGCCGGTCAATAGAGAGCAGAAATTGTCTCAATAAAGAGATATTTGCTATTTAAAAGTACGGGTGCGATCATACCAGCACTAATGCACCGGATCCCCTCAGAACTCCCCAGTTAAACGTGCTTGGGCGAGAGTAGTACTAGGATGGGTGACCTCCTGGGAAGGCCTCGTGTTGCACCCCTTTTATTTTTTTTTTTGATTGCTGCAGTTATTTGCAGATGTTAAAATCGTGTATTATAATTTAATATCCTCTGAAAACCGTCAAGTAGCGGAAAAGTTATCGATGTTTCGAGATTCTGATAGCGTGACAGTATACCGGAAGCTTTACAACGACTGTGCCGGTCAATAGAGAGCAGAAATTGACTCAATAAAGAGATATTTGCTATTTAAGAGTACGGGTGCGATCATACCAGCACTAATGCACCGGATCCCATCAAAACTCCGCAGTTAAGCGTGCTTGGGCAAGAGTAGTACTAGGATGGGTGACCTCTTGGGAAGCCCTCGTGTTGCAACCCTTTTACTTTTTTTCTATCGCTGCAGTTATTTGCAGAAGTTAAAATCGTGTATTATAATTTATTATCCTCTGAAAACCATCATGTAGCGGAAAAGTTATCGATGTTTTGAGATTCTGATAGCGTGACGGTATACCAGAAGCATTACAACGACTGCGCCGGTCAATAGAGAGCAGAAATTGACTCAATAAAGAGATATTTGCTATTTAAATGTACGGGTGCGATCATACCAGCACTAATGCACCGGATCCCATCAGAACTCCGCAGTGAAGCGTGCTTCGGCGAGAGTAGTACTAGGAAGGGTGACCTCCTGGGAAGCCCTCGTGTTGCAACCCTTTTACTTTTTTTCTATCGCTGCAGTTATTTGCAGAAGTTAAAATCGTGTATTATAATTTATTATCCTCTGAAAACCATCATGTAGCGGAAAAGTTATCGATGTTTTGAGATTCTGATAGCGTGACGGTATACCAGAAGCATTACAACGACTGCGCCGGTTAATAGAGAGCAGAAATTGACTCAATAAAGAGATATTTGCTATTTAAATGTACGGGTGCGATCATACAAGCACTAATGCACCGGATCCCATCAGAACTCCGCAGTGAAGCGTGCTTCGGCGAGAGTAGTACTAGGAAGGGTGACCTCCTGGGAAGGCCTCGTGTTGCACCCCTTTTACTTTTTTTTTATCGCTGCAGTTATTTGCAGAAGTTAAAATCGTGTATTATAATTTAATATTCTCTGAAAACCGTCATGTAGCGGAAACGTTATCGATGTTTTGAGATTCTGATAGCGTGACGGTATACCGGAAGCATTACAACGACTATGCCGGTCAATAGAGAGCAGAAATTGTCTCAATAAAGAGATATTTGCTATTTAAAAGTACGGGTGCGATCATACCAGCACTAATGCACCGGATCCCATCAGAACTCCCCAGTTAAACGTGCTTGGGCGAGAGTAGTACTAGGATGGGTGACCTCCTGGGAAGGCCTCGTGTTGCACCCCTTTTATTTTTTTCTGATTGCTGCAGTTATTTGCAGAAGTTAAAATCGTGTATTATAATTTAATATCCTCTGAAAACCGTCAAGTAGCGGAAAAGTTATCGATGTTTCGAGATTCTGATAGCGTGACAGTATACCGGAAGCTTTACAACGACTGTGCCGGTCAATAGAGAGCAGAAATTGACTCAATAAAGAGATATTTGCTATTTAAATGTACGGGTGCGATCATACCAGCACTAATGCACCGGATCACATCAGAACTCCGCAGTGAAGTTTGCTTCGGCGAGAGTAGTACTAGGAAGGGTGACCTCCTGGGAAGGCCTCGTGTTGCACCCCTTTTACTTTTTTTTATCGCTGCAGTTATTTGCAGAAGTTAAAATCGTGTATTATAATTTAATATTCTCTGAAAAGCGTCATGTAGCGGAGAAGTTATCAATGTTTCGAGATTCTGATAGCGTGACGGTATACCAGAAGTATTTCAAGGACTGTGCCTGTCAATAGAGAGCAGAAATTGACTCAATAAAGAGATATATGGTATTTAAATGTACGGGTGCGATCATACCAGAACTAATGCACCGGATCCCATCAAAACTCCGCAGTTAAGCGTGCTTGGGCGAGAGTAGTACTAGGATGGGTGACCTCTTGGGAAGCCCTCGTGTTGCAACCCTTTTACTTTTTTTCTATCGCTGCAGTTATTTGCAGAAGTTAAAATCGTGTATTATAATTTATTATCCTCTGAAAACCATCATGTAGCGGAAAAGTTATCGATGTTTCGAGATTCTGATAGCGTGACGGTATACCAGAAGCATTACAACGACTGCGCCGGTCAATAGAGAGCAGAAATTGACTCAATAAAGAGATATTTGCTATTTAAATGTACGGGTGTGATCATACCAGCACTAATGCACCAGATCCCATCAGAACTCCGCAGTGAAGCGTGCTTCGGCGAGAGTAGTACTAGGAAGGGTGACCTCCTGGGAAGGCCTCGTGTTGCACCCGTTTTACTTTTTTTTTTATCGCTGCAGTTATTTGCAGAAGTTAAAATCGTGTATTATAATTTAATATTCTCTGAAAACCGTCATGTAGCGGAGAAGTTATCAATGTTTCGAGATTCTGATAGCGTGACGGTATACTAGAAGCATTACAACGACTGTGCCTGTCAATAGAGAGCAGAAATTGACTCAATAAAGAGATATTTGGTATTTAAATGTACGGGTGCGATCATACCAGCACTAATGCACCGGATCCCATCAAAACTCCGCAGTTAAGCGTGCTTGGGCGAGAGTAGTACTAGGATGAGTGACCTCCTGGGAAGGCCTCGTGTTGCAACCCTTTTACTTTTTTTCTATCGCTGCAGTTATTTGCAGAAGTTAAAATCGTGTATTATAATATATTATCCTCTGAAAACCGTCATGTAGCGGAAAAGTTATCGATGTTTCGAGATTCTGATAGTGTGACGGGATACCGGAAGCATTACAACGACTGCGTCGGTCAATAGAGAGCAGAAATTGACTCAATAAAGAGATATTTGCAATTTAAATGTACGGGTGCGATCATACCAGCACTAATGCACCAGATCCCATCAGAACTCCGCGGTTAAGCGTGCTTGGGCGAGAGTAGTACTAGGAAGGGTGACCTCCTGGGAAGGACTCGTGTTGCACCCCTTTTACTTTTTTTTTATCGCTGCAGTTATTTGCAGAAGTTAAAATCGTGTATTATAATTTAATATTCTCTGAAAACCGTCATGTAGCGGAAACGTTATCGATGTTTTGAGATTCTGATAGCGTGATGGTATACCGGAAGCATTACAACGACTGTGCCGGTCAATAGAGAGCAGAAATTGTCTCAATAAAGAGATAATTGCTATTTAAATGTACGGGTGCCATCATACCAGCACTAATGCACCGGATCCCATCAGAACTCCCCAGTTAAACGTGCTTGGGCGAGAGTAGTACTAGGATGGGTGACCTCCTGGGAAGGCCTCGTGTTGCACCCCTTTTATTTTATTTTTATTGCTGCAGTTATTTGCAGAAGTTAAAATCGTGTATTATAATTTAATATCCTCTGAAAACCGTCAAGTAGCGGAAAAGTCATCGATGTTTCGAGATTCTGATAGCGTGACAGTATACCAGAAGCTTTACAACGACTGTGCCGGTCAATAGAGAGCAGAAATTGACTCAATAAAGAGATATTTGCTATTTAAATGTACGGGTGCGATCATACCAGCACTAATGCACCGGATCACATCAGAACTTCGCAGTTAAACGTGCTTGGGCGAGAGTAGTACTAGGATGGGTGACCTCCTGGGAAGGCCTCGTGTTGCACCCCTTTTACTTTTTTTTTATCGCTGCAGTTATTTGCAGAAGTTAAAATCGTGTATTATAATTTAATATCCTCTGAAAACCGTCAAGTAGCGGAAAAGTCATCGATGTTTCGAGATTCTGATAGCGTGACAGTATACCAGAAGCTTTACAACGACTGTGCCGGTCAATAGAGAGCAGAAATTGACTCAATAAAGAGATATTTGGTATTTAAATGTACGGGTGCGATCATACCAGCACTAATGCACCGGATCCCATCAAAACTCCGCAGTTAAGCGTGCTTGGGCGAGAGTAGTACTAGGATGAGTGACCTCCTGGGAAGGCCTCGTGTTGCAACCCTTTTACTTTTTTTCTATCGCTGCAGTTATTTGCAGAAGTTAAAATCGTGTATTATAATATATTATCCTCTGAAAACCGTCATGTAGCGGAAAAGTTATCGATGTTTCGAGATTCTGATAGTGTGACGGGATACCGGAAGCATTACAACGACTGCGTCGGTCAATAGAGAGCAGAAATTGACTCAATAAAGAGATATTTGCAATTTAAATGTACGGGTGCGATCATACCAGCACTAATGCACCAGATCCCATCAGAACTCCGCGGTTAAGCGTGCTTGGGCGAGAGTAGTACTAGGATGGGTTACCTCCTGGGAAGGCCTCATGTTACACCCCTTTTACTTTTTTTTTTATCGCTGCAGTTATTTGCAGAAGGTAAAATCGTGTATTAAAATTTAATATTCCCTGAACACTGTCATGTAGTGGAAAAGTTATTGATGTTTCGAGATTCTGATAGCGTGACGGTATACCAGAAGCATTACAACGACAGAGCCTGTCAATAGAGAGCAGAAATTGACTCAAAAAAAAAAATTGCTATTTAAATGTACGGGTGCGATCATACCAGCACTAATGCACCGGATCCCATCAAAACTCCGCAGTTAAGCGTGCTTGGGCGAGAGTAGTACTAGGAAGGGTGACCTCCTTGGAAGGCCTCGTGTTGCACCCCTTTTACTTTTTGTTTATCGCTGCAGTTATTTGCAGAAGTTAAAATCGTGTATTATAATTTAATATTCTCTGAAAACCGTCATGTAGCGGAAACGTTATCGATGTTTTGAGATTCTGATAGCGTGACGGTATACCGGAAGCATTACAACGACTGTGCCGGTCAATAGAGAGCAGAAATTGTCTCAATAAAGAGATAATTGCTATTTAAATGTACGGGTGCCATCATACCAGCACTAATGCACCGGATCCCATCAGAACTCCCCAGTTAAACGTGCTTGGGCGAGAGTAGTACTAGGATGGGTGACCTCCTGGGAAGGCCTCGTGTTGCACCCCTTTTATTTTATTTTTATTGCTGCAGTTATTTGCAGAAGTTAAAATCGTGTATTATAATTTAATATCCTCTGAAAACCGTCAAGTAGCGGAAAAGTCATCGATGTTTCGAGATTCTGATAGCGTGACAGTATACCAGAAGCTTTACAACGACTGTGCCGGTCAATAGAGAGCAGAAATTGACTCAATAAAGAGATATTTGCTATTTAAATGTACGGGTGCGATCATACCAGCACTAATGCACCGGATCACATCAGAACTCCGCAGTTAAACGTGCTTGGGCGAGAGTAGTACTAGGATGGGTGACCTCCTGGGAAGGCCTCGTGTTGCACCCCTTTTACATTTTTTTTATCGCTGCAGTTATTTGCAGAAGTTAAAATCGTGTATTATAATTTAATATCCTCTGAAAACCGTCAAGTAGCGGAAAAGTTATCGATGTTTCGAGATTCTGATAGCGTGACAGATAACCGGAAGCTTTACAACGACTGTGCCGGTCAATAGAGAGCAGAAATTGACTCAATAAAGAGATATTTGCTATTTAAATGTACGGGTGCGATCATACCAGCACTAATGCACCGGATCACATCAGAACTCCGCAGTTAAACGTGCTTGGGCGAGAGTAGTACTAGGATGGGTGACCTCCTGGGAAGGCCTCGTGTTGCACCCCTTTTACATTTTTTTTATCGCTGCAGTTATTTGCAGAAGTTAAAATCGTGTATTATAATTTAATATCCTCTGAAAACCGTCAAGTAGCGGAAAAGTTATCGATGTTTCGAGATTCTGATAGCGTGACAGATAACCGGAAGCTTTACAACGACTGTGCCGGTCAATAGAGAGCAGAAATTGACTCAATAAAGAGATATTTGCTATTTAAATGTACGGGTGCGATCATACCAGCACTAATGCACCGGATCACATCAGAACTCCGCAGTGAAGCTTGCATCGGCGAGAGTAGTAATAGGAAGGGTGACCTCCTGGGAAGGCCTCGTGTTGCACCCCTTTTACTTTTTTTTATCGCTGCAGTTATTTGCAGAAGTTAAAATCGTGTATTATAATATATTATCCTCTGAAAACCGTCATGTAGCGGAAAAGTTATCGATGTTTCGAGATTCTGATAGCGTGACGGTATACTAGAAGCATTACAACGACTGTGCCTGTCAATAGAGAGCAGAAATTGACTCAATAAAGAGATATTTGGTATTTAAATGTACGGGTGCGATCATACCAGCACTAATGCACCGGATCCCATCAAAACTCCGCAGTTAAGCGTGCTTGGGCGAGAGTAGTACTAGGATGGGTGACCTCTTGGGAAGCCCTCGTGTTGCAACTCTTTTACTTTGTTTCTATCGCTGCAGTTATTTGCAGAAGTTAAAATCGTGTATTATAATTTATTATCCTCTGAAAACCATCATGTAGCGGAAAAGTTATCGATGTTTAGAGATTCTGATAGCGTGACGGTATACCAGAAGCATTACAACGACTGCGCCGGTCAATAGAGAGCAGAAATTGACTCAATAAAGAGATATTTGCTATTTAAATGTACAAGTGTGATCATACCAGCACTAATGCACCAGATCCCATCAGAACTCCGCAGTAAAGCGTGCTTCGGCGAGAGTAGTACTAGGAAGGGTGACCTCCTGGGAAGGCCTCGTGTTGCACCCCTTTTACTTTTTTTCTATCGCTGCAGTTAATTGCAGAAGTTAAAATCGTGTATTATAATATATTATCCTCTGAAAACCGTCATGTAGCGGAAAAGTTATCGATGTGTCGTGATTCTGATAGTGTGACGGGATACCGGAAGCATTACAACGACTGCGCCGGTCAATAGAGAGCAGAAATTGACTCAATAAAGAGATATTTGCTATTTAAATGTACAAGTGTGATCATACCAGCACTAATGCACCAGATCCCATCAGAACTCCGCAGTGAAGCGTGCTTCGGCGAGAGTAGTACTAGGAAGGGTGACTGATGGGCCGTATTTAGTCGTATTTATTACGACGGTTTTGGGGTATTTTGTGAGCTAAATCGGTTGTCTTGTATTGCATTTGTGTCAGTTTGGTATGAATGTAATACAGGCTAATTTGAAGATGTTAACCACTGGACCGTTGATTTGGGCTAAGAACGAAGGAAAAGAAAGGCCGCTTGAAGACCCGGAACGATAAGAATCGAAGAATGAAACGAAGCAGTAACAGCTTGCCACGCGAGTCGCCCAGCTGATCAGGCGAGTCGCGCGGCTGTGCGAGTCGCGCGGACCTTATGCGACTCGCACGGCGGCCTGTAACGTATCACGCATTCCGGCTTATTTTGCTTTAATTATTACGTTTTAAGACTTGGATTTTAATTAGGAAACTTTATTATTACCTTAGGATATTATTATTATTATTTTATTATTAGCAAACTCTTATTAGGTTTAGTTTAGCCTTAGTTTTAGGGGGATAATCATTCACATCTAGTTTTTAGAATCCATCAAGGAAGAAAAGGGAGAACTTCGAAGAACCCTAATTTTCCACCGCAAGTATGTGTAACTAATTTCTCTACTTAGATTCAAGGCTTTGAAATACTCGAGAAACGTTTGTGAGTTTGAATGTTTTGATTATTAACCTTGATTATTATGAATTGCTTTGTTATTAATTCTATGAATGTGTTGTTGATTGCTAGGTGTACAACTAGTATTTAATTGCATCATTCTACCGTTAGTATCGTTAATTGAGTAGGATTTACTGATTAACTTTACATTAGTAACAACTAGGAATTAATATTGAACGGGATACGTTGATATTAGTACTTAGAAGCGATTCATATAAATATCTAAGGCACGACTGGATTGTACGTGCTATTTATTCTCTATCGAATTCTCAGATCTATATTGCTTCCGTCTAATTGAACTTAGAACTGGATTGTTTAGGTTGTTTTACGGTTAGGGTTAATTAAGAACGGGATTCGTTTTAGTTAACTATTCTTAAGAGAATTGGAATTTCATGTTCACGATAGAGTAGTCAAGGTTATTAATTGAAACCGTCTTACGATGATCAATCGCTATCGAGTGTGGATTTGTGCTTGTGTCTAAGTTATTTCTCATCCTTTGATTTACTTAAATTTTTAATCTTTATTAATTTTAGTTGTTAGAAAATCATCCAAAACCCCCCCCCCTTAGTTACTACGGTCTTTAATTACGTTAGAGATCGATTTCATCTACACTTTAGTTAGCATAATTAGGTTAATCTGATTCCCTTGGGTTCGACCCTTATTTCCATTATACTACTGTTTTAGTTAGTTGGTTATAAGTGATTATAAATTGTAATTTGAGGCATACGACTTTAGCCCGTCAAATTTTGGCAATTGGCTTTGTAATAGACGGTTGTGTTTTTTCCAGGCAGCCGCGCGAGTCGCGCGGACCCTATGCGACTCGCGGGACTCCCCTCTCACAGGTATTATTTTATTGATTAAAAAAATAAAAATAAAAAAAAAAAAAAAATCGAAAAAATCAAAAATTTGAAACAGACTGACCCGACTCCTTCTATTCCCTTTCCCCTTCTATTCCTTTCATCCTCATCAAGTCAAAACCCTAACCTCCTTTCTCCCCAAATCAATTTCAATCTCCCCAAATCAATTTCTTAATCCTCATCAATCCTTCCTCCTCACTTCAAATTTCAATTCAAGCTGTCGGTTTGTGGTGCGTGAGTCGTGCGTCGTCGTCGGTTCTGTCATTGTCGTCGGTCGCCATAGTCGTCGTCACTGTTCGTGGTCCGGTGGGTGGTCACGCGACTCGCGTGGGTGTCAGGCGAGTCGCGCGTGGGTCCGTAGTCAGCTGTCGCTTGTGCTGCTGCGTGTCTGTCGTCGGCCTTGGTTCCGGTTTGTGGTGCGTGAGTCGGGCGTGTCTGTGGTTCCGGTTTCCGTTCCGAGGCTGTCGAGGTTGTAAGTCATTAACTCCATCCTCTCATCCTCTCTGTTTCATTTCTATAAATCCATAATTATGTACTGTCTATGAGTTGCTAGGTCTAGGTTGGGGAAAGTTTGATTTCTGTCTATTCCACGTGAATTAAGCAAGCCTAGTTGTAGTCAACGCCCCGTTTCGTTTCACGATTCATCTACGTGTTTGGGTTTGAGTCGGGTGTCGTCCGAGTTCATAGTTTACATATTTTAGGTAGTTTTCACTAGTTAGTGTCAGCTGTCCTAGAAACTCTTGAGTCATGGCCCCGAAAAAGCAAAAAACGACCGCGGTGGATTATATGGGGTGTAAGAATTTGAGTGCGAAACAGAAAGCAGTATGGCGCCAACTATTCGATCGAGTTGTTATGGCGACTAAGTTTGTCGATAATTCGGCATTGGAGAGGCTCGGGATTGGTGATGAGGTGTACACGCTATTGACTCGTATTGGGCTAGCGAACTTTTATGATAAGCATGCGGACACGTATAAGCGCTATACACTTGAATTCTTGTCCACCTTAGAAGTACATCGTGATGACGACCCCCCTCACATTACTTTTCATCTCGGAGATGCGGAACGAAATGTAGATTTCACAGAATTGAGGGAGGCGTTGGGTATAGCACCGAAAGGGGGAGCGGAGTTTTTGACCCCTACGTCTCGAATGATGGATGCGTTTTGGTTGAAAATTGCCGGTCATGCATATGGTAACGTAGGAGCTAAGAATGCTGATATTCGTCACCCCGCCCTTCGTTATGTTCACCGACTTTTGAACTCCACATTTCTTTGTAAAGGTGAACCGACACATCTACCTAGGGCGGATTTGATGTATTTGTGGGCCATGATGCCCGAATGTTTAGAAACCCCGGATTGGGTCGATATATTCTTGACTCGCTGTGAGAAGCAACAAAAGGCGGTATCGGGGAACATTCCGATGGGAGGTATGATTACTCTTTTAGCTCGGTATCTTGGATTACCCCAGATGGCGGATTCTCCTGTCGTAGGTGATACTACTATCAGCATTAAGTTTATGGAGAGTTGTTCTATGATTTCGCGACCGATTGCTAAACACCACCTAATCTGGACGCTCGGCACGTCCCATCAGCATTTCTTGATTTTGCCTCGTCCGGATGGGAAATCGTTACCATTGGGGCCTACTGCGGCTGATTTTTACATTGAACATGATAAGCAATTTCCTACACCGACTACCGAGTCTAGTGCCCCGGTTGTGGAGGAGCCCGAGGGTACGCCTGATTTCGATCGTTGGAGAGATTGGCGCGAATCAATAGAAGATCGAGTCGAAGAATCGGTTGATAACAGTAGGTTGGCCGCTGAGTTCGGTCGGTGTATGAATCGGTTGCAGTTGAAGTTGCACCCTAATGACTACTCGGAACCATCTCCCGAGTTTTATGAAGAGCTTGCAGCCCGTGAGCAAGCAAGATCATCTAGGAGGGCGGCACGTGAGGCTAAGTCACGTGACGTCGGCTCCTCTTCTCACTCTTGAGCCCGAGGTATTTCTCTCCCCGTTTCTTTTATTTGTCCTTAGTTCACACATTCGAGGACGATGTGTTATTCAAGCGAGGGGAGGGGAATTATCTCGTTGTATATAGTAGTTAGCTTGTTTTACGTCTTTTTAATTAAAAAAAAAAAAAAAAAAAAACGAAAAAAAAAAGAGAGAAAAAAAATAAATAAATAAACCCGGCTAGGTGAAAACCCGGAAAGGGCGCCTAGGCAAGAATGGGGAATGTGGCCGAGGACGGAGTGAAAACCCGAAAGGGCGCCCCGGGTAAAAAGAAAAATCGAGTTGCGTGCCACGAGAGTAGTGTGAGGAAAAAAAATATGAAAGCTAGAGTGAAAATCCGCAAGGGCGGACGCTCTAGGCAAAATGAGGGAATTAGGAAAAAATCACTACTACTTTCTCCGTTTTTGGTGTTGGCGTCATAAGAAGGGTGACATAGAAGGTCGGAAGGGTAGGATTAGTTGGCTAAGGTGAGAAGAATCGCGGTGCGGTGTAGTCGTAGCACTAAATTCTATGCGATTGATGATATTTTGTTTGGTATATTGAACTATTAGAGGCGTTTAGGAGTGATTGCATGTGTGGGTTGTGGAATATTGTGGTATATGTTTTGTACCACCGGTGACATTTGTAGCACATGCGATCCGTTCTAGGATTGGAGAAATAAGGGGCGTTAGATATCGACATTAGCTTATCCTTATTTGCTAATGTTCCTTGTTTTGATAATTTGAGTCGATGATAGTAGTTTGATATCGGGTGTGTTGATTCACTTGAACATTGGAGTTGAGTTTCATTCAAATGGTGGATTAACTTGTGCATTATCTAATAATGAGGGAGTTTGGTGGAAGACGAGTGAGGGCCGGTGTGTAATATTATTCTCACGCATTTTGGACCGGTGACGGTTGTGTTTATTGTGTTCTTTGAGTTTTACTCGAGGACGAGTAAAGGTTCAAGCGTGGGGATATTTGATGGGCCGTATTTAGTCGTATTTATTACGACGGTTTTGGGGTATTTTGTGAGCTAAATCGGTTGTCTTGTATTGCATTTGTGTCAGTTTGGTATGAATGTAATACAGGCTAATTTGAAGATGTTAACCACTGGACCGTTGATTTGGGCTAAGAACGAAGGAAAAGAAAGGCCGCTTGAAGACCCGGAACGATAAGAATCGAAGAATGAAACGAAGCAGTAACAGCTTGCCACGCGAGTCGCCCAGCTGATCAGGCGAGTCGCGCGGCTGTGCGAGTCGCGCGGACCTTATGCGACTCGCACGGCGGCCTGTAACGTATCACGCATTCCGGCTTATTTTGCTTTAATTATTACGTTTTAAGACTTGGATTTTAATTAGGAAACTTTATTATTACCTTAGGATATTATTATTATTATTTTATTATTAGCAAACTCTTATTAGGTTTAGTTTAGCCTTAGTTTTAGGGGGATAATCATTCACATCTAGTTTTTAGAATCCATCAAGGAAGAAAAGGGAGAACTTCGAAGAACCCTAATTTTCCACCGCAAGTATGTGTAACTAATTTCTCTACTTAGATTCAAGGCTTTGAAATACTCGAGAAACGTTTGTGAGTTTGAATGTTTTGATTATTAACCTTGATTATTATGAATTGCTTTGTTATTAATTCTATGAATGTGTTGTTGATTGCTAGGTGTACAACTAGTATTTAATTGCATCATTCTACCGTTAGTATCGTTAATTGAGTAGGATTTACTGATTAACTTTACATTAGTAACAACTAGGAATTAATATTGAACGGGATACGTTGATATTAGTACTTAGAAGCGATTCATATAAATATCTAAGGCACGACTGGATTGTACGTGCTATTTATTCTCTATCGAATTCTCAGATCTATATTGCTTCCGTCTAATTGAACTTAGAACTGGATTGTTTAGGTTGTTTTACGGTTAGGGTTAATTAAGAACGGGATTCGTTTTAGTTAACTATTCTTAAGAGAATTGGAATTTCATGTTCACGATAGAGTAGTCAAGGTTATTAATTGAAACCGTCTTACGATGATCAATCACTATCGAGTGTGGATTTGTGCTTGTGTCTAAGTTATTTCTCATCCTTTGATTTACTTAAAGTTTTAATCTTTATTAATTTTAGTTGTTAGAAAATCATCCAAAACCCCCCCTTTAGTTACTACGGTCTTTAATTACGTTAGAGATCGATTTCATCTACACTTTAGTTAGCATAATTAGGTTAATCTGATTCCCTTGGGTTCGACCCTTATTTCCATTATACTACTGTTTTAGTTAGTTGGTTATAAGTGATTATAAATTGTAATTTGAGGCATACGACTTTAGCCCGTCAGTGACCTCCTGGGAAGGCCTCGTGTTGCACCCCTTTTACTTTTTTTTTTATCGCTGCAGTTATTTGCAGAAGTTAAAATCGTGTATTATAATTTAATATTCTCTGAAAACCGTCATGTAGCGGAGAAGTTATCAATGTTTCGAGATTCTGATAGCGTGACGGTATACTAGAAGCATTACAACGACTGTGCCTGTCAATAGAGAGCAGAAATTGACTCAATAAAGAGATATTTGGTATTTAAATGTACGGGTGCGATCATACCAGCACTAATGCACCGGATCCCATCAAAACTCCGCAGTTAAGCGTGCTTGGGCGAGAGTAGTACTAGGATGGGTGACCTCTTGGGAAGCCCTCGTGTTGCAACCCTTTTACTTTGTTTCTATCGCTGCAGTTATTTGCAGAAGTTAAAATCGTGTATTATAATTTATTATCCTCTGAAAACCATCATGTAGCGGAAAAGTTATCGATGTTTAGAGATTCTGATAGCGTGACGGTATACCAGAAGCATTACAACGACTGCGCCGGTCAATAGAGAGCAGAAATTGACTCAATAAAGAGATATTTGCTATTTAAATGTACGGGTGCGATCATACCAGCACTAATGCACCGGATCACATCAGAACTCCGCAGTTAAACGTGCTTGGGCGAGAGTAGTACTAGGATGGGTGACCTCCTGGGAAGGCCTCGTGTTGCACCCCTTTTATTTTATTTTTATTGCTGCAGTTATTTGCAGAAGTTAAAATCGTGTATTATAATTTAATATCCTCTGAAAACCGTCAAGTAGCGGAAAAGTTATCGATGTTTCGAGATTCTGATAGCGTGACAGATAACCGGAAGCTTTACAACGACTGTGCCGGTCAATAGAGAGCAGAAATTGACTCAATAAAGAGATATTTGCTATTTAAATGTACGGGTGCGATCATACCAGCACTAATGCACCGGATCACATCAGAACTCCGCAGTGAAGCTTGCATCGGCGAGAGTAGTACTAGGAAGGGTGACCTCCTGGGAAGGCCTCGTGTTGCACCCCTTTTACTTTTTTTTTATCGCTGCAGTTATTTGCAGAAGTTAAAATCGTGTATTATAATTTAATATTCTCTGAAAACCGTCATGTAGCGGAGAAGTTATCAATGTTTCGAGATTCTGATAGCGTGACAGTATACTAGAAGCATTACAACGACTGTGCCTGTCAATAGAGAGCAGAAATTGACTCAATAAAGAGATATTTGGTATTTAAATGTACGGGTGCGATCATACCAGCACTAATGCACCGGATCCCATCAAAACTCCGCAGTTAAGCGTGCTTGGGCGAGAGTAGTACTAGGATGGGTGACCTCTTGGGAAGCCCTCGTGTTGCAACCCTTTTACTTTGTTTCTATCGCTGCAGTTATTTGCAGAAGTTAAAATCGTGTATTATAATTTATTATCCTCTGAAAACCATCATGTAGCGGAAAAGTTATCGATGTTTAGAGATTCTGATAGCGTGACGGTATACCAGAAGCATTACAACGACTGCGCCGGTCAATAGAGAGCAGAAATTGACTCAATAAAGAGATATTTGCTATTTAAATGTACAAATGTGATCATACCAGCACTAATGCACCAGATCCCATCAGAACTCCGCAGTGAAGCGTGCTTCGGCGAGAGTAGTACTAGGAAGGGTGACCTCCTGGGAAGGCCTCGTGTTGCACCCCTTTTACTTTTTTTCTATCGCTGCAGTTATTTGCAGAAGTTAAAATCGTGTATTATAATATATTATCCTCTGAAAACCGTCATGTAGTGGAATAGTTATCGATGTTTCGTGATTCTGATAGTGTGACGGGATACCGGAAGCATTACAACGACTGCGCCGGTCAATAGAGAGCAGAAATTGACTCAATAAAGAGATATTTGATATTTAAATGTACAAGTGTGATCATACCAGCACTAATGCACCAGATCCCATCAGAACTCCGCAGTGAAGCGTGCTTCGGCGAGAGTAGTACTAGGAAGGGTGACCTCCTGGGAAGGCCTCGTGTTGCACCCCTTTTACTTTTTTTTTATCGCTGCAGTTATTTGCAGAAGTTAAAATCGTGTATTATAATTTAATATTCTCTGAAAACCGTCATGTAGCGGAGAAGTTATCAATGTTTCGAGATTCTGATAGCGTGACGGTATACTAGAAGCATTACAACGACTGTGCCTGTCAATAGAGAGCAGAAATTGACTCAATAAAGAGATATTTGGTATTTAAATGTACGGGTGCGATCATACCAGCACTAATGCACCGGATCCCATCAAAACTCCGCAGTTAAGCGTGCTTGGGCGAGAGTAGTACTAGGATGGGTGACCTCTTGGGAAGCCCTCGTGTTGCAACCCTTTTACTTTGTTTCTATCGCTGCAGTTATTTGCAGAAGTTAAAATCGTGTATTATAATTTATTATCCTCTGAAAACCATCATGTAGCGGAAAAGTTATCGATGTTTAGAGATTCTGATAGCGTGACGGTATACCAGAAGCATTACAACGACTGCGCCGGTCAATAGAGAGCAGAAATTGACTCAATAAATAGATATTTGCTATTTAAATGTACAAGTGTGATCATACCAGCACTAATGCACCAGATCCCATCAGAACTCCGCAGTGAAGCGTGCTTCGGCGAGAGTAGTACTAGGAAGGGTGACCTCCTGGGAAGGCCTCGTGTTGCACCCCTTTTACTTTTTTTCTATCGCTGCAGTTATTTGCAGAAGTTAAAATCGTGTATTATAATATATTATCCTCTGAAAACCGTCATGTAGTGGAAAAGTTATCGATGTTTCGTGATTCTGATAGTGTGACGGGATACCGGAAGCATTACAACGACTGCGCCAGTCAATAGAGAGCAGAAATTGACTCAATAAAGAGATATTTGCTATTTAAATGTACAAGTGTGATCATACCAGCACTAATGCACCAGATCCCATCAGAACTCCGCAGTGAAGCGTGCTTCGGCGAGAGTAGTACTAGGAAGGGTGACCTCCTGGGAAGGCCTCGTGTTGCACCCCTTTTACTTTTTTTTTATCGCTGCAGTTATTTGCAGAAGTTAAAATCGTGTATTATAATTTAATATTCTCTGAAAACCGTCATGTAGCGGAGAAGTTATCAATGTTTCGAGATTCTGATAGCGTGACGGTATACTAGAAGCATTACAACGACTGTGCCTGTCAATAGAGAGCAGAAATTGACTCAATAAAGAGATATTTGGTATTTAAATGTACGGGTGCGATCATACCAGCACTAATGCACCGGATCCCATCAAAACTCCGCAGTTAAGCGTGCTTGGGCGAGAGTAGTACTAGGATGGGTGACCTCTTGGGAAGCCCTCGTGTTGCAACCCTTTTACTTTGTTTCTATCGCTGCAGTTATTTGCAGAAGTTAAAATCGTGTATTATAATTTATTATCCTCTGAAAACCATCATGTAGCGGAAAAGTTATCGATGTTTAGAGATTCTGATAGCGTGACGGTATACCAGAAGCATTACAACGACTACGCCGGTCAATAGAGAGCAGAAATTGACTCAATAAAGAGATATTTGCTATTTAAATGTACAAGTGTGATCATACCAGCACTAATGCACCAGATCCCATCAGAACTCCGCAGTGAAGCGTGCTTCGGCGAGAGTAGTACTAGGAAGGGTGACCTCCTGGGAAGGCCTCGTGTTGCACCCCTTTTACTTTTTTTCTATCGCTGCAGTTATTTGCAGAAGTTAAAATCGTGTATTATAATTTAATATTCTCTGAAAACCGTCATGTAGCGGAAAAGTTATCGATGTTTCGTGATTCTGATAGTGTGACGGGATACCGGAAGCATTACGACGACTGCGCCGGTCAATAGAGAGCAGAAATTGACTCAATAAAGAGATATTTGCAATTTAAATGTACGGGTGCGATCATACCAGCACTAATGCACCAGATCCCATCAGAACTCCGCGGTTAAGCGTGCTTGGGCGAGAGTAGTACTAGGATGGGTTACCTCCTGGGAAGGCCTCATGTTACACCCCTTTTACTTTTTTTTTATCGCTGCAGTTATTTGCAGAAGTTAAAATCGTGTATTATAATTTAATATTCCCTGAACACTGTCATGTAGTGGAAAAGTTATTGATGTTTCGAGATTCTGATAGCGTGACGGTATACCAGAAGCTTTACAACGACTGTGCCGGTCAATAGAGAACAGAAATTGACTCAATAAAGAGATATTTGCTATTTAAATGTACGGGTGCGATCATACCAGCACTAATGCACCGGATCACATCAGAACTCCGCAGTTAAACGTGCTTGGGCGAGAGTAGTACTAGGATGGGTGACCTCCTGGGAAGGCCTCGTGTTGCACCCCTTTTATTTTATTTTTATTGCTGCAGTTATTTGCAGAAGTTAAAATCGTGTATTATAATTTAATATCCTCTGAAAACCGTCAAGTAGCGGAAAAGTTATCGATGTTTCGAGATTCTGATAGCGTGACAGATAACCGGAAGCTTTACAACGACTGTGCCGGTCAATAGAGAGCAGAAATTGACTCAATAAAGAGATATTTGCTATTTAAATGTACGGGTGCGATCATACCAGCACTAATGCACCGGATCACATCAGAACTCCGCAGTGAAGCTTGCATCGGCGAGAGTAGTACTAGGAAGGGTGACCTCCTGGGAAGGCCTCGTGTTGCACCCCTTTTACTTTTTTTTTATCGCTGCAGTTATTTGCAGAAGTTAAAATCGTGTATTATAATTTAATATTCTCTGAAAACCGTCATGTAGCGGAGAAGTTATCAATGTTTCGAGATTCTGATAGCGTGACAGTATACTAGAAGCATTACAACGACTGTGCCTGTCAATAGAGAGCAGAAATTGACTCAATAAAGAGATATTTGGTATTTAAATGTACGGGTGCGATCATACCAGCACTAATGCACCGGATCCCATCAAAACTCCGCAGTTAAGCGTGCTTGGGCGAGAGTAGTACTAGGATGGGTGACCTCTTGGGAAGCCCTCGTGTTGCAACCCTTTTACTTTGTTTCTATCGCTGCAGTTATTTGCAGAAGTTAAAATCGTGTATTATAATTTATTATCCTCTGAAAACCATCATGTAGCGGAAAAGTTATCGATGTTTAGAGATTCTGATAGCGTGACGGTATACCAGAAGCATTACAACGACTGCGCCGGTCAATAGAGAGCAGAAATTGACTCAATAAAGAGATATTTGCTATTTAAATGTACAAATGTGATCATACCAGCACTAATGCACCAGATCCCATCAGAACTCCGCAGTGAAGCGTGCTTCGGCGAGAGTAGTACTAGGAAGGGTGACCTCCTGGGAAGGCCTCGTGTTGCACCCCTTTTACTTTTTTTCTATCGCTGCAGTTATTTGCAGAAGTTAAAATCGTGTATTATAATATATTATCCTCTGAAAACCGTCATGTAGTGGAAAAGTTATCGATGTTTCGTGATTCTGATAGTGTGACGGGATACCGGAAGCATTACAACGACTGCGCCGGTCAATAGAGAGCAGAAATTGACTCAATAAAGAGATATTTGATATTTAAATGTACAAGTGTGATCATACCAGCACTAATGCACCAGATCCCATCAGAACTCCGCAGTGAAGCGTGCTTCGGCGAGAGTAGTACTAGGAAGGGTGACCTCCTGGGAAGGCCTCGTGTTGCACCCCTTTTACTTTTTTTTTATCGCTGCAGTTATTTGCAGAAGTTAAAATCGTGTATTATAATTTAATATTCTCTGAAAACCGTCATGTAGCGGAGAAGTTATCAATGTTTCGAGATTCTGATAGCGTGACGGTATACTAGAAGCATTACAACGACTGTGCCTGTCAATAGAGAGCAGAAATTGACTCAATAAAGAGATATTTGGTATTTAAATGTACGGGTGCGATCATACCAGCACTAATGCACCGGATCCCATCAAAACTCCGCAGTTAAGCGTGCTTGGGCGAGAGTAGTACTAGGATGGGTGACCTCTTGGGAAGCCCTCGTGTTGCAACCCTTTTACTTTGTTTCTATCGCTGCAGTTATTTGCAGAAGTTAAAATCGTGTATTATAATTTATTATCCTCTGAAAACCATCATGTAGCGGAAAAGTTATCGATGTTTAGAGATTCTGATAGCGTGACGGTATACCAGAAGCATTACAACGACTGCGCCGGTCAATAGAGAGCAGAAATTGACTCAATAAATAGATATTTGCTATTTAAATGTACAAGTGTGATCATACCAGCACTAATGCACCAGATCCCATCAGAACTCCGCAGTGAAGCGTGCTTCGGCGAGAGTAGTACTAGGAAGGGTGACCTCCTGGGAAGGCCTCGTGTTGCACCCCTTTTACTTTTTTTCTATCGCTGCAGTTATTTGCAGAAGTTAAAATCGTGTATTATAATATATTATCCTCTGAAAACCGTCATGTAGTGGAAAAGTTATCGATGTTTCGTGATTCTGATAGTGTGACGGGATACCGGAAGCATTACAACGACTGCGCCGGTCAATAGAGAGCAGAAATTGACTCAATAAAGAGATATTTGCTATTTAAATGTACAAGTGTGATCATACCAGCACTAATGCACCAGATCCCATCAGAACTCCGCAGTGAAGCGTGCTTCGGCGAGAGTAGTACTAGGAAGGGTGACCTCCTGGGAAGGCCTCGTGTTGCACCCCTTTTACTTTTTTTTTATCGCTGCAGTTATTTGCAGAAGTTAAAATCGTGTATTATAATTTAATATTCTCTGAAAACCGTCATGTAGCGGAGAAGTTATCAATGTTTCGAGATTCTGATAGCGTGACGGTATACTAGAAGCATTACAACGACTGTGCCTGTCAATAGAGAGCAGAAATTGACTCAATAAAGAGATATTTGGTATTTAAATGTACGGGTGCGATCATACCAGCACTAATGCACCGGATCCCATCAAAACTCCGCAGTTAAGCGTGCTTGGGCGAGAGTAGTACTAGGATGGGTGACCTCTTGGGAAGCCCTCGTGTTGCAACCCTTTTACTTTGTTTCTATCGCTGCAGTTATTTGCAGAAGTTAAAATCGTGTATTATAATTTATTATCCTCTGAAAACCATCATGTAGCGGAAAAGTTATCGATGTTTAGAGATTCTGATAGCGTGACGGTATACCAGAAGCATTACAACGACTACGCCGGTCAATAGAGAGCAGAAATTGACTCAATAAAGAGATATTTGCTATTTAAATGTACAAGTGTGATCATACCAGCACTAATGCACCAGATCCCATCAGAACTCCGCAGTGAAGCGTGCTTCGGCGAGAGTAGTACTAGGAAGGGTGACCTCCTGGGAAGGCCTCGTGTTGCACCCCTTTTACTTTTTTTCTATCGCTGCAGTTATTTGCAGAAGTTAAAATCGTGTATTATAATTTAATATTCTCTGAAAACCGTCATGTAGCGGAAAAGTTATCGATGTTTCGTGATTCTGATAGTGTGACGGGATACCGGAAGCATTACGACGACTGCGCCGGTCAATAGAGAGCAGAAATTGACTCAATAAAGAGATATTTGCAATTTAAATGTACGGGTGCGATCATACCAGCACTAATGCACCAGATCCCATCAGAACTCCGCGGTTAAGCGTGCTTGGGCGAGAGTAGTACTAGGATGGGTTACCTCCTGGGAAGGCCTCATGTTACACCCCTTTTACTTTTTTTTTATCGCTGCAGTTATTTGCAGAAGTTAAAATCGTGTATTATAATTTAATATTCCCTGAACACTGTCATGTAGTGGAAAAGTTATTGATGTTTCGAGATTCTGATAGCGTGACGGTATACCAGAAGCATTACAACGACAGAGCCTGTCAATAGAGAGCAGAAATTGACTCAATAAAGAGATATTTGCTATTTAAATGTATGGGTGCGATCATACCAGCACTAATGCACCGGATCCCATCAAAACTCCGCAGTTAAGCGTGCTTGGGCGAGAGTAGTACTAGGATGGGTGACCTCCTGGGAAGGCCTCGTGTTGCAACCCTTTTATTTTATTTTTATCGCTGCAGTTATTTGCAGAAGTTAAAATCGTGTATTATAATTTATTATCCTCTGAAATCTGTCAAGTAGCGGAAAAGTCATCGATGTTTCGAGATTCTGATAGCGTGACAGTATACCAGAAGCTTTACAACGACTGTGCCGGTCAATAGAGAACAGAAATTGACTCAATAAAGAGATATTTGCTATTTAAATGTACGGGTGCGATCATACCAGCACTAATGCACCGGATCACATCAGAACTCCGCAGTTAAACGTGCTTGGGCGAGAGTAGTACTAGGATGGGTGACCTCCTGGGAAGGCCTCGTGTTGCACCCCTTTTATTTTATTTTTATTGCTGCAGTTATTTGCAGAAGATAAAATCGTGTATTATAATTTAATATCCTCTGAAAACCGTCAAGTAGCGGAAAAGTTATCGATGTTTCGAGATTCTGATAGCGTGACAGATAACCGGAAGCTTTACAACGACTGTGCCGGTCAATAGAGAGCAGAAATTGACTCAATAAAGAGATATTTGCTATTTAAATGTACGGGTGCGATCATACCAGCACTAATGCACCGGATCACATCAGAACTCCGCAGTGAAGCTTGCATCGGCGAGAGTAGTACTAGGAAGGGTGACCTCCTGGGAAGGCCTCGTGTTGCACCCCTTTTACTTTTTTTTTATCGCTGCAGTTATTTGCAGAAGTTAAAATCGTGTATTATAATTTAATATTCTCTGAAAACCGTCATGTAGCGGAGAAGTTATCAATTTTTCGAGATTCTGATAGCGTGACGGTATACCAGAAGCATTACAACGACGGTGCCTGTTAATAGAGAACAGAAATTGACTCAATAAAGAGATATTTGGTATTTAAATGTACGGGTGCGATCATACCAGCACTAATGCACCGGATCCCATCAAAACTCCGCAGTTAAGCGTGCTTGGGCGAGAGTAGTACTAGGATGGGTGACCTCTTGGGAAGCCCTCGTGTTGCAACCCTTTTACTTTGTTTCTATCGCTGCAGTTATTTGCAGAAGTTAAAATCGTGTATTATAATTTATTATCCTCTGAAAACCATCATGTAGCGGAAAAGTTATCGATGTTTCGAGATTCTGATAGCGTGTCGGTATACCAGAAGCATTACAACGACTGCGCCGGTCAATAGAGAGCAGAAATTGACTCAATAAAGGGATATTTGCTATTTAAATGTACAAGTGTGATCATACCAGCACTAATGCACCGGATCACATCAGAACTCCGCAGTGAAGCTTGCATCGGCGAGAGTAGTACTAGGAAGGGTGACCTCCTGGGAAGGCCTCGTGTTGCACCCCTTTTACTTTTTCTTTATCGCTGCAGTTATTTGCAGAAGTTAAAATCGTGTATTATAATTTAATATTCTCTGAAAACCGTCATGTAGCGGAGAAGTTATCAATGTTTCGAGATTCTGATAGCGTGACGGTATACCAGAAGCATTACAACGACTGTGCCTGTTAATAGAGAACAGAAATTGACTCAATAAAGAGATATTTGGTATTTAAATGTACGGGTGCGATCATACCAGCACTAATGCACCGGATCCCATCAAAACTCCGCAGTTAAGCGTGCTTGGGCGAGAGTAGTACTAGGATGGGTGACCTCTTGGGAAGCCCTCGTGTTGCAACCCTTTTACTTTGTTTCTATCGCTGCAGTTATTTGCAGAAGTTAAAATCGTGTATTATAATTTATTATCCTCTGAAAACCATCATGTAGCGGAAAAGTTATCGATGTTTCGAGATTCTGATAGCGTGACGGTATACCAGAAGCATTACAACGACTGCGCCGGTCAATAGAGAGCAGAAATTGACTCAATAAAGAGATATTTGCTATTTAAATGTACAAGTGTGATCATACCAGCACTAATGCACCAGATCCCATCAGAACTCCGCAGTGAAGCGTGCTTCGGCGAGAGTAGTACTAGGAAGGGTGACCTCCTGGGAAGGCCTCGTGTTGCACCCCTTTTACTTTTTTTTTATCGCTGCAGTTATTTGCAGAAGTTAAAATCGTGTATTAAAATTTAATATTCTCTGAAAACCGTCATGTAGCGGAGAAGTTATCAATGTTTCGAGATTCTGATAGCGTGACGGTATACTAGAAGCATTACAACGACTGTGCCTGTCAATAGAGAGCAGAAATTGACTCAATAAAGAGATATTTTGTATTTAAATGTACGGGTGCGATCATACCAGCACTAATGCACCGGATCCCATCAAAACTCCGCAGTTAAGCGTGCTTGGGCGAGAGTAGTACTAGGATGGGTGACCTCTTGGGAAGCCCTCGTGTTGCAACCCTTTTACTTTGTTTCTATCGCTGCAGTTATTTGCAGAAGTTAAAATCGTGTATTATAATTTATTATCCTCTGAAAACCATCATGTAGCGGAAAAGTTATCGATGTTTAGAGATTCTGATAGCGTGACGGTATACCAGAAGCATTACAACGACTGCGCCGGTCAATAGAGAGCAGAAATTGACTCAATAAAGAGATATTTGCTATTTAAATGTACAAGTGTGATCATACCAGCACTAATGCACCAGATCCCATCAGAACTCCGCAGTGAAGCGTGCTTCGGCGAGAGTAGTACTAGGAAGGGTGACCTCCTGGGAAGGCCTCGTGTTGCACCCCTTTTACTTTTTTTCTATCGCTGCAGTTATTTGCAGAAGTTAAAATCGTGTATTATAATATATTATCCTCTGAAAACCGTCATGTAGCGGAAAAGTTATCGATGTTTCGTGATTCTGATAGTGTGACGGGATACCGGAAGCATTACAACGACTGCGCCGGTCAATAGAGAGCAGAAATTGACTCAATAAAGAGATATTTGCAATTTAAATGTACGGGTGCGATCATACCAGCACTAATGCACCAGATCCCATCAGAACTCCGCGTTTAAGCGTGCTTGGGCGAGAGTAGTACTAGGATGGGTTACCTCACGGGAAGGCCTCATGTTACACCCCTTTTACTTTTTTTTTATCGCTGCAGTTATTTGCAGAAGTTAAAATCGTGTATTATAATTTAATATTCCCTGAACACTGTCATGTAGTGGAAAAGTTATTGATGTTTCGAGATTCTGATAGCGTGACGGTATACCAGAAGCATTACAACGACAGAGCCTGTCAATAGAGAGCAGAAATTGACTCAATAAAGAGATATTTGCTATTTAAATGTACGGGTGCGATCATACCAGCACTAATGCACCGGATCCCATCAAAACTCCGCAGTTAAGCGTGCTTGGGCGAGAGTAGTACTAGGATGGGTGACCTCCTGGGAAGGCCTCGTGTTGCAACCCTTTTATTTTTTTTTATCGCTGCAGTTATTTGCAGAAGTTAAAATCGTGTATTATAATTTATTATCCTCTGAAAACCGTCATGTAGCGGAAAAGTTATCGATGTTTCGAGATTCTGATAGCGTGACGGTATACCGGAAGCATTACAACGACTGTGCCGGTCAATAGAGAGCAGAAATTGACTCAATAAAGAGATATTCGCAATTTAAATGTACGGGTGCGATCATACCAGCACTAATGCACCAGATCCCATCAGAACTCCGCGGTTAAGCGTGCTTGGGCGAGAGTAGTACTAGGATGGGTTACCTCCTGGGAAGGCCTCATGTTACACCCCTTTTACTTTTTTTTTTATCGCTGCAGTTATTTGCAGAAGTTAAAATCGTGTATTATAATTTAATATTCCCTGAACACTGTCATGTAGTGGAAAAGTTAATGATGTTTCGAGATTCTGATAGCGTGACGGTATACCAGAAGCATTACAACGACAGAGCCTGTCAATAGAGAGCAGAAATTGACTCAATAAAGAGATATTTGCAATTTAAATGTACGGGTGCAATCATACCAGCACTAATGCACCAGATCCCATCAGAACTCCGCGGTTAAGCGTGCTTGGGCGAGAGTAGTACTAGGATGGGTTACCTCCTGGGAAGGCCTCATGTTGCACCCCTTTTACTTCTTTCGCTGCAGATGGTTACAAAATTTAAAATTGTGTATTATAATTTGCTATCCTCTAAAAACCGTCATGTAGGAGAAAAGTTATTGATGTTACAATATTCTAATAGCGTAACGGTATACCGGTAGCATTAAAACGACTATGCTGGTCAATAGAGAGTAAAATTTGTCTTAATAAAGAGATATTTGCAATATAAACGTACGGGTGCGATCACACCAACACTAATGCACCGGATCCCATCAGAGCTCCGCAGTTAAGCATGCTTGGGCGAGAGTAGTACTCGGATGGGTGACCTTCTGGGAAGACCTCGTGTTGCACCCCTTTTACTTTTTTCTTATCGCTGTATATAATTACAGAAGTTAAAATCGTGTATTATAATTTTACGACCTCTAAAAACTGTCATGTTGCGGAAAAGTTATAGATGTTACAAGATTCTGATAGCGTAACGGTATACCGGAAACATTACAATGACTGTGCTGGTTAATAGAGAGCAGAAATTGACTCAATAATGAGATATTTGCAATATAAACGTACAGGTGTGATCATACAAGCACTAATGCACCGGATCCCATCAGAACCCCGCAGTTAAGCGTGCTTGGGCGAGAGTAGTACTAGGATGTGTGACCTCCTGGGAAGGCCTCGTGTTTCACCCCTTTTACTTTTTTTTTATCGCTGTAGATAATTATAGAAGTTAAATTGTGTATTATAATTTAATATTCCTTGAAAACCTTCATGTAGCGGAAAAGTTATTGATGTTTCGAGATTCTGATAGCGTGACGGTATACCGGAAGCATTACAACGACTGTGCCGGTCAATAGAGAGCAGAAATTGTCTCAATAAAGAGATATTTGCTCTTTAAATGTACGGGTGCGATCATACCAGCACTAATGCACCGGATCCCATCAGAACTCCACAGTCAAACGTGCTTGGTCGAGAGTAGTACTAGGATGGGTGACCTCCTGGGAAGGCCTCGTGTTGCACCCCTATTATTTTATTTTTATTGCTACAGTTATTTGCAGAAGTTAAAATCGTGTATTATAATTTAATATCCTCTGAAAACCATCAAGTAGCAGAAAAGTTATCGATGTTTCGAGATTCTGATAGCGTGACAGATAACCGGAAGCTTTACAACGACTGTGCCGGTCAATAGAGAGCAGAAATTGACTCAATAAAGAGATATTTGCTATTAAATGTACGGGTGCGATCATACCAGCACTAATGCACCGGATCACATCAGAACTCCGCAGTGAAGCTTGCATCGGCGAGAGTAGTACTAGGAAGGGTGACCTCCTGGGAAGGCCTCGTGTTGCACCCCTTTTACTTTTTTTTATCGCTGCAGTTATTTGCAGAAGTTAAAATCGTGTATTATAATTTAATATTCTCTGAAAACCGTCATGTAGCGGAGAAGTTATCAATGTTTCGAGATTCTGATAGCGTGACGGTATACCAGAAGCATTACAACGACTGTGCCTGTTAATAGAGAACAGAAATTGACTCAATAAAGAGATATTTGGTATTTAAATGTACGGGTGCGATCATACCAGCACTAATGCACCGGATCCCATCAAAACTCCGCAGTTAAGCGTGCTTGGGCGAGAGTAGTACTAGGATGGGTGACCTCTTGGGAAGCCCTCGTGTTGCAACCCTTTTACTTTGTTTCTATCGCTGCAGTTATTTGCAGAAGTTAAAATCGTGTATTATAATTTATTATCCTCTGAAAACCATGATGTAGCGGAAAAGTTATCGATGTTTCGAGATTCTGATAGCGTGACGGTATACCAGAAGCATTACAACGACTGCGCCGGTCAATAGAGAGCAGAAATTGACTCAATAAAGAGATATTTGCTATTTAAATGTACAAGTGTGATCATACCAGCACTAATGCACCAGATTCCATCAGAACTCCGCAGTGAAGCGTGCTTCGGCGAGAGTAGTACTAGGAAGGGTGACCTCCTGGGAAGGCCTCGTGTTGCACTCCTTTTACTTTTTTTTTTATCGCTGCAGTTATTTGCAGAAGTTAAAATCGTGTATTATAATTTAATATTCTCTGAAAACCGTCATGTAGCGGAGAAGTTATCAATGTTTCGAGATTTTGATAGCGTGACGGTATACTAGAAGCATTACAACGACTGTGCCTGTCAATAGAGAGCATAAATTGACTCAATAAAGAGATATTTGGTATTTAAATGTACGGGTGCGATCATACCAGCACTAATGCACCGGATCCCATCAAAACTCCGCAGTTAAGCGTGCTTGGGCGAGAGTAGTACTAGGATGGGTGACCTCTTGGGAAGCCCTCGTGTTGCAACCCTTTTACTTTGTTTCTATCGCTGCAGTTATTTGCAGAAGTTAAAATCGTGTATTATAATTTATTATCCTCTGAAAACCATCATGTAGCGGAAAAGTTATCGATGTTTAGAGATTCTGATAGCGTGATGGTATACCAGAAGCATTACAACGACTGCGCCGGTCAATAGAGAGCAGAAATTGACTCAATAAAGAGATATTTGCTATTTAAATGTACAAGTGTGATCATACCAGCACTAATGCACCAGATCCCATCAGAACTCCGCAGTGAAGCGTGCTTCGGCGAGAGTAGTACTAGGAAGGGTGACCTCCTGGGAAGGCCTCGTGTTGCACCCCTTTTACTTTTTTTCTATCGCTGCAGTTATTTGCAGAAGTTAAAATCGTGTATTATAATATATTATCCTCTGAAAACCGTCATGTAGCGGAAAAGTTATCGATGTTTCGTGATTCTGATAGTGTGACGGGATACCGGAAGCATTACAACGACTGCGCCGGTCAATAGAGAGCAGAAATTGACTCAATAAAGAGATATTTGCAATTTAAATGTACGGGTGCGATCATACCAGCACTAATGCACCAGATCCCATCAGAACTCCGCGGTTAAGCGTGCTTGGGCGAGAGTAGTACTAGGATGGGTTACCTCACGGGAAGGCCTCATGTTACACCCCTTTTACTTTTTTTTTTATCGCTGCAGTTATTTGCAGAAGTTAAAATCGTGTATTATAATTTATTATCCTCTGAAAACCGTCATGTAGCGGAAAAGTTATCGATGTTTCGAGATTCTGATAGCGTGACGGTATACCGGAAGCATTACAACGACTGTGCCGGTCAATAGAGAGCAGAAATTGACTCAATAAAGAGATATTTGCAATTTAAATGTACGGGTGCAATCATACCAGCACTAATGCACCAGATCCCATCAGAACTCCGCGGTTAAGCGTGCTTGGGCGAGAGTAGTACTAGGATGGGTTACCTCCTGGGAAGGCCTCATGTTGCACCCCTTTTACTTCTATCGCTGCAGATGGTTACAAAATTTAAAATTGTGTATTATAATTTGCTATCCTCTAAAAACCGTCATGTAGGAGAAAAGTTATTGATGTTACAATATTCTAATAGCGTAACGGTATACCGGTAGCATTAAAACGACTGTGCTGGTCAATAGAGAGTAAAATTTGTCTTAATAAAGAGATATTTGCAATATAAACGTACGGGTGCGATCATACCAACACTAATGCACCGGATCCCATCAGAGCTCCGCAGTTAAGCATGCTTGGGCGAGAGTAGTACTCGGATGGGTGACCTTCTGGGAAGACCTCGTGTTGCACCCCTTTTACTTTTTTCTTATCGCTGTATATAATTAAAGAAGTTAAAATCTTGTATTATAATTTTACGACCTCTAAAAACTGTCATGTTGCGGAAAAGTTATAGATGTTACAAGATTCTGATAGCGTAACGGTATACCGGAAACATTACAACGACTGTGCTGGTTAATAGAGAGCAGAAATTGACTCAATAATGAGATATTTGCAATATAAACGTACAGGTGTGATCATACAAGCACTAATGCACCGGATCCCATCAGAACCCCGCAGTTAAGCGTGCTTGGGCGAGAGTAGTACTAGGATGTGTGACCTCCTGGGAAGGCCTCGTGTTTCACCCCTTTTACTTTTTTTTTATCGCTGTAGATAATTATAGAAGTTAAATCGTGTATTATAATTTAATATTCCTTGAAAACCTTCATGTAGCGGAAAAGTTATTGATGTTTCGAGATTCTGATAGCGTGACGGTATACCGGAAGCATTACAACGACTGTGCCGGTCAATAGAGAGCAGAAATTGTCTCAATAAAGAGATATTTGCTCTTTAAATGTACGGGTGCGATCATACCAGCACTAATGCACCGGATCCCATCAGAACTCCACAGTTAAACGTGCTTGGTCGAGAGTAGTACTAGGATGGGTGACCTCCTGGGAAGGCCTCGTGTTGCACCCCTTTTAATTTTTTTTGGTCGCTGCAGTTATTTGCAGAAGTTAAAATCGTGTATTATATTTTAATATCCTCTGAAAACCGTCAAGTAGCGGAAAAGTTATCGATGTTTCGAGATTCTGATAGCGTGACAGTATACCGGAAGCTTTACAACGACGGTGCCGGTCAATAGAGAGCAGAAATTGACTCAATATAGAGATATTTGCTATTTAAATGTACGGGTGCGATCATACCAGCTGTAACACCCGCTATTTTCCTAGCATTTTTATCCTTTTCGTTATGACATCGTCTTAATTCTGTCACTGTCGGCCTTGTGTTTCATCATTTTTCCAACTTTAATTTCATTTTCGAGTTTAATGATATTTATTTTTATTTTTAAAAGGTTTTAATTCTTTTAGATCTATTTATTGGATTTTCTTCGTAAACTAAATAATTTTCCGCGAGGAATTCTATTTTTCTACGAGTTAACGTTTTTAAGCTTGGATTTAAATTATTTCTTTTCCTACAAGTGTCTGAATATTTTTATATAATATTTTCAACCTAGAAATATTTTTATTTACGAAAAGTTAGCCATTAATGATTTTATTACGAAGTATCGTAAATAATTATTTTCCAACGCGCGGTTTACTCGAACTGATTTGAAATAACTTTAATAATTTTACGATTCATCTTTTTGTCAACTTAGAAATTATTTGGGACTTTTTTCCCACGTTTTGGACCGTCAGACCTCCTTGTCACACCTTTACTACGTTTTTCTTTATACGTTTCGTTTTATTATTTTTAAACGTAAAGATAATGCTTTTCTTACCCATTTATTTGACATATTATTGAAGAAACTTTTCATCCTCCCTTGCTTGTTCATTTTGGCTGGCCATATGTGGTAGAGTAGCATTGTTTTCATCAAATTTTAATAGCATTCAAGCTTAGGAAAAACCATCCATTTCCTAACATTCATTCTTACAATTAAACATCAAAAAAATCCTTTCTTTATTCTCATTTGGCCATGACTCCAGCAGCCTCTCGAGGCTAATTCTTGCTTCAAATCGAGTCATAATTGTCTCGTTTTCATCGTCAAATTAATCGTTATTCCGATCCTTCCGTTAAGGTAATAAGCGATGTGGTTTTCGATCGTTATTCACCTTGATTTTCTTAGTTTTTCTCATGGTATTTTTCTGCCATGATTTTCATGTATGGTAGGATTTGTGGATGATCCCGAGGCCGACGAGTATATTATCGTTTCCGATTTGGACTAGAGGTAACGTCGATGTTACTCGGTATTTCATGATTTTAATTGTGTATTTGCATGTATATATTTTTATGTTTTATTTTGACAATATATGTATGTCATAAAATCTGGAAAATTTTAAAAAGTTGAAAATTTGCATGTTTCGGTATTTTTATCGCTTTTACGAGATTAACGATTAAATCGTCATATTAATTTATAAAATTATAATATTCGGCCTAAACATGTAATATATGTTTATATTCTGTAAAAATGATGTTTTTGATGATTTTTAATAATTTAGTATTTTTCTGATATTTTAGTTATCGATTATTGAATTATTACCGTTTATGGACAAAAACGATTAAAAGCCAATTTTTAGTTCTAGTACCTAAACATTTTATTTTAATCTGAATTTTGGCTTGGTGAAACTTTATGATTAAATAGAATTTTATGAATTTATTCATAATTTTTCGAAATTGTTAAGTGGATGAATTAATTAATCACTTTAAATCATCGTTTATCGTTAAAACCGCGTTTGTCGTTTAAATTCTCGATTTCTGATCCTTGGTTTAAATCTGGAAAAAAATGTGATTATGATAATTTCATAATAAAATTTATTTTTATGATTTTTGTGCTTTAATAAAATATTAGGAACGATAAGTTTTATTAATGGAATCGTTAATTGTGAAAACGGGTTTTAAAGACGGTTTTGACGGGATTTATTAAATCTGGAATTTTTGGAAATCTGGAAAAATGTTAGATTATGGAAAATCATGATTTTTAAGTTTAATAATAATTTTTGGATATTAATACTTAAATCATTTTGTAATTACTATTTTTATTAATCGTTATTGTCGAGATTGGACGATTAACGAGAAAACGCTTTAAAAACCGAGTTTTAGGATTCTAGAAAATTTTATTTTCTGGAAAGAATGTCCATAAATATATTTTAACTATTTTTACTTAATTTTTGTACTATTTATTAAGGTCTTTAATTAATAAGTATTGATTTTCGGACAAATTGTGATTTATCGTTAAAATGCTTCGTCTTACCTAAAAGAATTATTTTTCCAGCAATTTTGAAAGTATTTAAATCTGAAACTTTAAGAGTTAAATCATCCCTTAACATATTCTAAATATATTCAATGGTTTAATTAAATAAAAGACGTTAAAAGATTTAATTGGACGTTTGCCGTAAAATCCTATTTATAATCGTATTGTCGTAACTAATAATAATTAGGGACTTTTAGTTTTATAAATTTTGGAAACACCCTAATTAGTAGTACTAAAGTGTTTAAGATATTTTTAATTATTCTGTAAACACTTGTATGGTTTTTCAATAATTTCATAAGCCTAAATGTTCTCACTTTAACAATTAATATCGTTAAGGCCGAAAGTATTAGTTTTATAAATTTATATTGTTTACTAAAGATGTTGTGTTAGTATAAACTAATATTTTTTGCTATTTTGATATGATGCTATTTTTGGTAAAGTTTCTAAAAATAGAAGTTTTCTAAAATAGAAAGTTTCCTCTTTTGGAAAGTGATCTTTTTTCTTTGTTCTCTTATTTATTATGATTATATCTTTTGGATATCGATAATGGCTTTGTTTTGGAAGTTATGGAATAAGGACAAGTGTGGGTTTAGAGTAATATAATCTGGGGTTTACAGTTTTGCCATCAACTATAAGGCTAGTGTATCAGGAATCGGTACATTAGTTGTTGAACCGGGTGACAGGTATCCCGGGAGTTGTGTACATTTTGACCTTAAGCTTAGGCCTCGCAGTAAGTCGCCGTCATAAGTTGAAATGGGTGACAGGTAATCCCAGGAGGGGTGTACATTGTCTTAAACTAGGGCCACGCATTTATAAGTCGCCGTCCTATTATGGTTGAGTAGCCTAATTAGAGACCGAAGTTTGATTTGTTTGAACTAAGTTCTCGAAGCTAGTTTTTAGTATTCTCCTAGTGAAATTCTAGATTCTACACTACTCCTATCCATAACGCCATTTTGATTATTTTATTATTATCGATATAAATTGGTTTGCAGGTTAGCAACTATTTTTATGTTTCTTCGGAAACCCATTTTAATATTTTGGTTTTGGCACTGAAAGCTTATTTTTAATACACTGTTTTACTGTTTTCCATTTTTACTATTTTTCTATAGTAGTAATTACAGTTTTAAAATCCTGTTATACGGCTGGGAGAACGTTGACGTTGCTCCCCACTGATTGTGGCTGTTATGTTTTAACATGGCAGGTATACGTGTTCCGGGTGTGGGCTAGCGAGCAGTGTGGATCCTGCTTGTTTATTTTGATAATTATGTCTCATGGATTGTTCAAACCCCTTTTGTGGATTGTTTAAATTTTGGCCATTTTATTTAAGGCCTATTGTTTGACTTTACCATTTTAATTTTACTAAGACATAGTTACAGTGTGTTTTAATCCCGACTCTACAGTGTTTCCGCCACTGTATCGCGTTAGATTTTCTAGGGGATTACACCAGCACTAATGCACCGGATCCCATCAGAACTCCGCAGTGAAGCGTGCTTCGGCGAGAGTAGTACTAGGATGGGTGACCTCCTGGAAAGGCCTCGTGTTGCAACCCTTTTACTTTTTTTTTATCGCTGCAGTTATTTGCAGAAGTTAAAATCGTGTATTATAATTTATTATCCTCTGAAATCCGTCATGTAGCGGAAAAGTTATCGATGTTTCGAGATTCTGATAGCGTGACGGGATACCGGAAGCATTAAAACGACTGTGCCGGTCAATAGAGAGCAGAAATTGACTCAATAAACAGATATTTACAATTTAAATGTACGGGTGCGATCATACCAGCACTAATGCACCGGATCCCATCAGAACACCGCAGTTAAGCGTGCTTGGGCAAGAGTAATACTAGGAAGGGTGACCTCCTGGGAAGGCCTCGTGTTGCACCCCTTTTACTTTTTTTTATCGCTGCAGTTATTTGCAGAAGTTAAAATCGTGTATTATAATTTAATATTCTCTGAAAACCGTCATGTAGCGGAGAAGTTATCAATGTTTCGAGATTCTGATAGCGTGACGGTATACCAGAAGCATTACAACGACTGTGCCTGTCAATAGAGAGCAGAAATTGACTCAATAAAGAGATATTTGGTATTTAAATGTACGGGTGCGATCATACCAGCACTAATGCACTGGATCCCATCAAAACTCCGCAGTTAAGCGTGCTTGGGCGAGAGTAGTACTAGGATGGGTGACCTCCTGGGAAGGCCTCGTGTTGCAACTCTTTTACTTTTTTTTTATCGCTGCAGTTATTTGCAGAAGTTAAAATCGTGTATTATAATTTATTATCCTCTGAAAACCGTCATGTAGCGGAAACGTTATCGATGTTTTGAGATTCTGATAGCGTGACGGTATACCGGAAGCATTACAACGACTGTGCCGGTCAATAGAGAGCAGAAATTGACTCAATAAAGAGATATTTGCAATTAAAATGTACGAGTGCGATCATAACAGCACTAATGCACCGGATCCCATCAGAACTCCGCGGTTAAGCGTGCTTAGGCGAGAGTATTACTAGGATGGGTTACCTCTTGGGAAGGCCTCATGTTGCACCCCTTTTACTTCTTTTTTATCGCTGCAGATGGTTACAAAATTTAAAATTGTGTATTATAATTTGATATCCTCTAAAAACCGTCATGTAGGAGAAAAGTTATTGATGTTACAATATTCTAATAGCGTAACGGTATACCGGTAGCATTAAAACGACTGTGCTGGTCAATAGTGAGCAAAATTTGTCTTAATAAAGAGATATTTGCAATATAAACGTACGGGTGCGATCATACCAGCACTAATGCACCGAATCCCATCAGAGCTCCGCAGTTAAGCATGCTTGGGCGAGAGTAGTACTCGGATGGGTGACCTTCTGGGAAGACCTCGTGTTGCACCCCTTTTACTTTTTTCTTATCGCTTTATATAATTACAGAAGTTAAAATCGTGTGTTATAATTTTATGACCTCTAAAAACTGTCATGTTGCGGAAAAATTATAGATGTTACAAGATTCTGATAGCGCAACGGTATACCGGAAGCATTACTACGACTGTGCTGGTTAATAGAGAGCAGAAATTGACTCAATAATGAGATATTTTCAATATAAACGTACAGGTGTGATCATACAAGCACTAATGAGCCGGATCCCATCAGAACCCCGCAGTTAAGCGTGCTTGGGCGAGAGTAGTACTAGGATGTGTGACCTCCTGGGAAGGCCTCGTGTTTCACCCCTTTTACTTTTTTTTATCGATGTAGATAATTACAGAAGTTAAATCGTGTATTATAATTTAATATTCCCTGAAAACCGTCATGTAGAGGAAAAGTTATTGATGTTTCGAGATTCTGATAGCGTGACGGTATACCGGAAGCATTACAACGACTGTGCCGGTCAATAGAGAGCAGAAATTGTCTCAATAAAGAGATATTTGCTATTTAAATGTACGGGTGCGATCATACCAGCACTAATGCACCGGATCCCATCAGAACACCACAGTTAAACGTGCTTGGTCGAGAGTAGTACTAGGATGGGTGACCTCTTGGGAAGGCCTCGTGTTGCACCACTTTTAATTTTTTTTTATCGCTGCAGTTATTTGCAGAAGTTAAAATCGTGTATTATAATTTATTATCCTCTGAAAACCGTCATGTAGCGGAAACGTTATCGATGTTTTGAGATTCTGATAGCGTGACGGTATACCGGAAGCATTACAACGACTGTGCCGGTCAATAGAGAGCAGAAATTGACTCAATAAAGAGATATTTGCAATTAAAATGTACGAGTGCGATCATACCAGCACTAATGCACCGGATCCCATCAGAACTCCGCGGTTAAGCGTGCTTAGGCGAGAGTATTACTAGGATGGGTTACCTCTTGGGAAGGGCTCATGTTGCACCCCTTTTACTTCTTTTTTATCGCTGCAGATGGTTACAAAATTTAAAATTGTGTATTATAATTTGATATCCTCTAAAAATCGTCATGTAGGAGAAAAGTTATTGATGTTACAATATTCTAATAGCGTAACGGTATACCGGTAGCATTAAAACGACTGTGCTGGTCAATAGTGAGCAAAATTTGTCTTAATAAAGAGATATTTGCAATATAAACGTACGGGTGCGATCATACCAGCACTAATGCACCGAATCCCGTCAGAGCTCCGCAGTTAAGCATGCTTGGGCGAGAGTAGTACTCGGATGGGTGACCTTCTGGGAAGACCTCGTGTTGCACCCCTTTTACTTTTTTCTTATCGCTTTATATAATTACAGAAGTTAAAATCGTGTATTATAATTTTATGACCTCTAAAAACTGTCATGTTGCGGAAAAATTATAGATGTTACAAGATTCTGATAGCGCAACGGTATACCGGAAGCATTACAACGACTGTGCTGGTTAATAGAGAGCAGAAATTGACTCAATAATGAGATATTTGCAATATAAACGTACAGGTGTGATCATACAAGCACTAATGAGCCGGATCCCATCAGAACCCCGCAGTTAAGCGTGCTTGGGCAAGAGTAGTACTAGGATGTGTGACCTCCTGGGAAGGCCTCGTGTTTCACCCCTTTTACTTTTTTTTATCGATGTAGATAATTACAGAAGTTAAATCGTGTATTATAATTTAATATTCCCTGAAAACCGTCATGTAGCGGAAAAGTTATTGATGTTTCGAGATTCTGATAGCGTGACGGTATACCGGAAGCATTACAACGACTGTGCCGGTCACTAGAGAGCAGAAATTGTCTCAATAAAGAGATATTTGCTATTTAAATGTACGGGTGCGATCATACCAGCACTAATGCACCGGATCCCATCAGAACACCACAGTTAAACGTGCTTGGTCGAGAGTAGTACTAGGATGGGTGACCTCCTGGGAAGGCCTCGTGTTGCACCCCTTTTAATTTTTTTTATCGCTGCAGTTATTTGCAGAAGTTAAAATCGTGTATTATAATTTATTATCCTCTGAAAACCGTCATGTAGAGGAAACGTTATCGATGTTTTGAGATTCTGATAGCGTGACGGTATACCGGAAGCATTACAACGACTGTGCCGGTCAATAGAGAGCAGAAATTGACTCAATAAAGAGATATTTGCAATTAAAATGTACGAGTGCGATCATACCAGCACTAATGCACCGGATCCCATCAGATCTCCGCGGTTAAGCGTGCTTAGGCGAGAGTATTACTAGGATGGGTTACCTCTTGGGAAGGGCTCATGTTGCACCCCTTTTACTTCTTTTTTATCGCTGCAGATGGTTATAAAATTTAAAATTGTGTATTATAATTTGATATCCTCTAAAAACCGTCATGTAGGAGAAAAGTTATTGATGTTACAATATTCTAATAGCGTAACGGTATACCGGTAGCATTAAAACGACTGTGCTGGTAAATAGTGAGCAAAATTTGTCTTAATAAAGAGATACTTGCAATATAAACGTACGGGTGCGATCATACCAGCACTAATGCACCGAATCCCATTAGAGCTCCGCAGTTAAGCATGCTTGGGCGAGAGTAGTACTCGGATGGGTGACCTTCTGGGAAGACCTCGTGTTGCACCCCTTTTACTTTTTTCTTATCGCTTTATATAATTACAGAAGTTAAAATCGTGTATTATAATTTTATGACCTCTAAAAACTGTCATGTTGCGGAAAAATTATAGATGTTACAAGATTCTGATAGCGCAACGGTATACCGGAAGCATTACAACGACTGTGCTGGTTAATAGAGAGCAGAAATTGACTCAATAATGAGATATTTGCAATATAAACGTACAGGTGTGATCATACAAGCACTAATGAGCCGGATCCCATCAGAACCCCGCAGTTAAGCGTGCTTGGGCAAGAGTAGTACTAGGATGTGTGACCTCCTGGGAAGGCCTCGTGTTTCACCCCTTTTACTTTTTTTTATCGATGTAGATAATTACAGAAGTTAAATCGTGTATTATAATTTAATATTCCCTGAAAACCGTCATGTAGCGGAAAAGTTATTGATGTTTCGAGATTCTGATAGCGTGACGGTATACCGGAAGCATTACAACGACTGTGCCGGTCAATAGAGAGCAGAAATTGTCTCAATAAAGAGATATTTGCTATTTAAATGTACGGGTGCGATCATACCAGCACTAATGCACCGGATCCCATCAGAACACCACAGTTAAACGTGCTTGGTCGAGAGTAGTACTAGGATGGGTGACCTCCTGGGAAGGCCTCGTGTTGCACCCCTTTTAATTTTTTTTATCGCTGCAGTTATTTGCAGAAGTTAAAATCGTGTATTATAATTTATTATCCTCTGAAAACCGTCATGTAGAGGAAACGTTATCGATGTTTTGAGATTCTGATAGCGTGACGGTATACCGGAAGCATTACAACGACTGTGCCGGTCAATAGAGAGCAGAAATTGACTCAATAAAGAGATATTTGCAATTAAAATGTACGAGTGCGATCATACCAGCACTAATGCACCGGATCCCATCAGAATCCGCGGTTAAGCGTGCTTAGGCGAGAGTATTACTAGGATGGGTTACCTCTTGGGAAGGGCTCATGTTGCACCCCTTTTACTTCTTTTTTATCGCTGCAGATGGTTATAAAATTTAAAATTGTGTATTATAATTTGATATCCTCTAAAAACCGTCATGTAGGAGAAAAGTTATTGATGTTACAATATTCTAATAGCGTAACGGTATACCGGTAGCATTAAAACGACTGTGCTGGTCAATAGTGAGCAAAATTTGTCTTAATAAAGAGATACTTGCAATATAAACGTACGGGTGCGATCATACCAGCACTAATGCACCGAATCCCATTAGAGCTCCGCAGTTAAGCATGCTTGGGCGAGAGTAGTACTCGGATGGGTGACCTTCTGGGAAGACCTCGTGTTGCACCCCTTTTACTTTTTTCTTATCGCTTTATATAATTACAGAAGTTAAAATCGTGTATTATAATTTTATGACCTCTAAAAACTGTCATGTTGCGGAAAAATTATAGATGTTACAAGATTCTGATAGCGCAACGGTATACCGGAAGCATTACAACGACTGTGCTGGTTAATAGAGAGCAGAAATTGACTCAATAATGAGATATTTGCAATATAAACGTACAGGTGTGATCATACAAGCACTAATGCACCGGATCCCATCAGAACCCCGCAGTTAAGCGTGCTTGGGCGAGAGTAGTACTAAGATGTGTGACCTCCTGGGAAGGCCTCGTGTTTCACCCCTTTTACTTTTTTTATCGATGTAGATAATTACAGAAGTTAAATCATGTATTATAATTTAATATTCCCTGAAAACCGTCATGTAGCGGAAAAGTTATTGATGTTTCGAGATTCTGATAGCGTGACGGTATACCGGAAGCATTACAACGACTGTGCCGGTCAATAGAGAGCAGAAATTGTCTCAATAAAGAGATATTTGCTATTTAAATGTACGGGTGCGATCATACCAACACTAATGCACCGGATCCCATCAGAACACCACAGTTAAACGTGCTTGGTCGAGAGTAGTACTAGGATGGGTGACCTCCTGGGAAGGCCTCGTGTTGCACCCCTTTTAATTTTTTATGATCGCTGCAGTTATTTGCAGAAGTTAAAATCGTGTATTATAATTTAATATCCTCTGAAAACCGTCAAGTAGCGGAAAAGTTATCGATGTTTCGAGATTCTGATAGCGTGACAGTATACCGAAAGCTTTACAACGACGGTGCCGGTCAATAGAGAGTAGAAATTGACTCAATAAAGAGATATTTGCTATTTAAATGTACGGGTGCGATCATACCAGCACTAATGCACCGGATCCCATCAGAACTCCGCAGTTAAGCGTGCTTCGGCGAGAGTAGTACTAGGATGGGTGACCTCCTGGAAAGGCCTCGTGTTGCAACCCTTTTACTTTTTTTTTATCGCTGCAGTTATTTGCAGAAGTTAAAATCGTGTATTATAATTTATTATCCTCTGAAAACCGTCATGTAGCGGAAAAGTTATCGATGTTTCGAGATTCTGATAGCGTGACGGGATACCGGAAGCATTAAAACGACTGTGCCGGTTAATAGAGAGCAGAAATTGACTCAATAAAGAGATATTTGCTATTTAAATGTACGGGTGCGATCATACCAGCACTAATGCACCGGATCCCATCAGAACACCACAGTTAAACGTGCTTGGTCGAGAGTAGTACTAGGATGGGTGACCTCCTGGGAAGGCCTCGTGTTGCACCCCTTTTAATTTTTTTTATCGCTGCAGTTATTTGCAGAAGTTAAAATCGTGTATTATAATTTATTATCCTCTGAAAACCGTCATGTAGCGGAAACGTTATCGATGTTTTGAGATTCTGATAGCGTGACGGTATACCGGAAGCATTACAACGACTGTGCCGGTCAATAGAGAGCAGAAATTGACTCAATAAAGAGATATTTGCAATTAAAATGTACGAGTGCGATCATACCAGCACTAATGCACCGGATCCCATCAGAACTCCGCGGTTAAGCGTGCTTAGGCGAGAGTATTACTAGGATGGGTTACCTCTTGGGAAGGGCTCATGTTGCACCCCTTTTACTTCTTTTTTATCGCTGCAGATGGTTACAAAATTTAAAATTGTGTATTATAATTTGATATCCTCTAAAAATCGTCATGTAGGAGAAAAGTTATTGATGTTACAATATTCTAATAGCGTAACGGTATACCGGTAGCATTAAAACGACTGTGCTGGTCAATAGTGAGCAAAATTTGTCTTAATAAAGAGATATTTGCAATATAAACGTACGGGTGCGATCATACCAGCACTAATGCACCGAATCCCGTCAGAGCTCCGCAGTTAAGCATGCTTGGGCGAGAGTAGTACTCGGATGGGTGACCTTCTGGGAAGACCTCGTGTTGCACCCCTTTTACTTTTTTCTTATCGCTTTATATAATTACAGAAGTTAAAATCGTGTATTATAATTTTATGACCTCTAAAAACTGTCATGTTGCGGAAAAATTATAGATGTTACAAGATTCTGATAGCGCAACGGTATACCGGAAGCATTACAACGACTGTGCTGGTTAATAGAGAGCAGAAATTGACTCAATAATGAGATATTTGCAATATAAACGTACAGGTGTGATCATACAAGCACTAATGAGCCGGATCCCATCAGAACCCCGCAGTTAAGCGTGCTTGGGCAAGAGTAGTACTAGGATGTGTGACCTCCTGGGAAGGCCTCGTGTTTCACCCCTTTTACTTTTTTTTATCGATGTAGATAATTACAGAAGTTAAATCGTGTATTATAATTTAATATTCCCTGAAAACCGTCATGTAGCGGAAAAGTTATTGATGTTTCGCGATTCTGATAGCGTGACGGTATACCGGAAGCATTACAACGACTGTGCCGGTCAATAGAGAGCAGAAATTGTCTCAATAAAGAGATATTTGCTATTTAAATGTACGGGTGCGATCATACCAGCACTAATGCACCGGATCCCATCAGAACACCACAGTTAAACGTGCTTGGTCGAGAGTAGTACTAGGATGGGTGACCTCCTGGGAAGGCCTCGTGTTGCACCCCTTTTAATTTTTTTTATCGCTGCAGTTATTTGCAGAAGTTAAAATCGTGTATTATAATTTATTATCCTCTGAAAACCGTCATGTAGAGGAAACGTTATCGATGTTTTGAGATTCTGATAGCGTGACGGTATACCGGAAGCATTACAACGACTGTGCCGGTCAATAGAGAGCAGAAATTGACTCAATAAAGAGATATTTGCAATTAAAATGTACGAGTGCGATCATACCAGCACTAATGCACCGGATCCCATCAGAACTCCGCGGTTAAGCGTGCTTAGGCGAGAGTATTACTAGGATGGGTTACCTCTTGGGAAGGGCTCATGTTGCACCCCTTTTACTTCTTTTTTATCGCTGCAGATGGTTATAAAATTTAAAATTGTGTATTATAATTTGATATCCTCTAAAAACCGTCATGTAGGAGAAAAGTTATTGATGTTACAATATTCTAATAGCGTAACGGTATACCGGTAGCATTAAAACGACTGTGCTGGTCAATAGTGAGCAAAATTTGTCTTAATAAAGAGATACTTGCAATATAAACGTACGGGTGCGATCATACCAGCACTAATGCACCGAATCCCATTAGAGCTCCGCAGTTAAGCATGCTTGGGCGAGAGTAGTACTCGGATGGGTGACCTTCTGGGAAGACCTCGTGTTGCACCCCTTTTACTTTTTTCTTATCGCTTTATATAATTACAGAAGTTAAAATCGTGTATTATAATTTTATGACCTCTAAAAACTGTCATGTTGCGGAAAAATTATAGATGTTACAAGATTCTGATAGCGCAACGGTATACCGGAAGCATTACAACGACTGTGCTGGTTAATAGAGAGCAGAAATTGACTCAATAATGAGATATTTGCAATATAAACGTACAGGTGTGATCATACAAGCACTAATGAGCCGGATCCCATCAGAACCCCGCAGTTAAGCGTGCTTGGGCAAGAGTAGTACTAGGATGTGTGACCTCCTGGGAAGGCCTCGTGTTTCACCCCTTTTACTTTTTTTTATCGATGTAGATAATTACAGAAGTTAAATCGTGTATTATAATTTAATATTCCCTGAAAACCGTCATGTAGCGGAAAAGTTATTGATGTTTCGAGATTCTGATAGCGTGACGGTATACCGGAAGCATTACAACGACTGTGCCGGTCAATAGAGAGCAGAAATTGTCTCAATAAAGAGATATTTGCTATTTAAATGTACGGGTGCGATCATACCAGCACTAATGCACCGGATCCCATCAGAACACCACAGTTAAACGTGCTTGGTCGAGAGTAGTACTAGGATGGGTGACCTCCTGGGAAGGCCTCGTGTTGCACCCCTTTTAATTTTTTTTATCGCTGCAGTTATTTGCAGAAGTTAAAATCGTGTATTATAATTTATTATCCTCTGAAAACCGTCATGTAGAGGAAACGTTATCGATGTTTTGAGATTCTGATAGCGTGACGGTATACCGGAAGCATTACAACGACTGTGCCGGTCAATAGAGAGCAGAAATTGACTCAATAAAGAGATATTTGCAATTAAAATGTACGAGTGCGATCATACCAGCACTAATGCACCGGATCCCATCAGAACTCCGCGGTTAAGCGTGCTTAGGCGAGAGTATTACTAGGATGGGTTACCTCTTGGGAAGGGCTCATGTTGCACCCCTTTTACTTCTTTTTTATCGCTGCAGATGGTTATAAAATTTAAAATTGTGTATTATAATTTGATATCCTCTAAAAACCGTCATGTAGGAGAAAAGTTATTGATGTTACAATATTCTAATAGCGTAACGGTATACCGGTAGCATTAAAACGACTGTGCTGGTCAATAGTGAGCAAAATTTGTCTTAATAAAGAGATACTTGCAATATAAACGTACGGGTGCGATCATACCAGCACTAATGCACCGAATCCCATTAGAGCTCCGCAGTTAAGCATGCTTGGGCGAGAGTAGTACTCGGATGGGTGACCTTCTGGGAAGACCTCGTGTTGCACCCCTTTTACTTTTTTCTTATCGCTTTATATAATTACAGAAGTTAAAATCGTGTATTATAATTTTATGACCTCTAAAAACTGTCATGTTGCGGAAAAATTATAGATGTTACAAGATTCTGATAGCGCAACGGTATACCGGAAGCATTACAACGACTGTGCTGGTTAATAGAGAGCAGAAATTGACTCAATAATGAGATATTTGCAATATAAACGTACAGGTGTGATCATACAAGCACTAATGCACCGGATCCCATCAGAACCCCGCAGTTAAGCGTGCTTGGGCGAGAGTAGTACTAAGATGTGTGACCTCCTGGGAAGGCCTCGTGTTTCACCCCTTTTACTTTTTTTATCGATGTAGATAATTACAGAAGTTAAATCATGTATTATAATTTAATATTCCCTGAAAACCGTCATGTAGCGGAAAAGTTATTGATGTTTCGAGATTCTGATAGCGTGACGGTATACCGGAAGCATTACAACGACTGTGCCGGTCAATAGAGAGCAGAAATTGTCTCAATAAAGAGATATTTGCTATTTAAATGTACGGGTGCGATCATACCAACACTAATGCACCGGATCCCATCAGAACACCACAGTTAAACGTGCTTGGTCGAGAGTAGTACTAGGATGGGTGACCTCCTGGGAAGGCCTCATGTTGCACCCCTTTTAATTTTTTATGATCGCTGCAGTTATTTGCAGAAGTTAAAATCGTGTATTATAATTTAATATCCTCTGAAAACCGTCAAGTAGCGGAAAAGTTATCGATGTTTCGAGATTCTGATAGCGTGACAGTATACCGAAAGCTTTACAACGACGGTGCCGGTCAATAGAGAGTAGAAATTGACTCAATAAAGAGATATTTGCTATTTAAATGTACGGGTGCGATCATACCAGCACTAATGCACCGGATCCCATCAGAACTCCGCAGTTAAGCGTGCTTCGGCGAGAGTAGTACTAGGATGGGTGACCTCCTGGAAAGGCCTCGTGTTGCAACCCTTTTACTTTTTTTTTATCGCTGCAGTTATTTGCAGAAGTTATAATCGTGTATTATAATTTATTATCCTCTGAAAACCGTCATGTAGCGGAAAAGTTATCGATGTTTCGAGATTCTGATAGCGTGACGGGATACCGGAAGCATTAAAACGACTGTGCCGGTTAATAGAGAGCAGAAATTGACTCAATAAAGAGATATTTGCTATTTAAATGTACGGGTGCGATCATACCAGCACTAATGCACCGGATCCCATCAGAACACCGCAGTTAAGCGTGCTTGGGCAAGAGTAGTACTAGGAAGGGTGACCTCCTGGGAAGGCCTCGTGTTGCACCCATTTTACTTTTTTTTTTATCGCTTCAGTTATTTGCAGAAGTTAAAATCGTGTATTATAATTTAATATTCTCTGAAAACCGTCATGTAGCGGAGAAGTTATCAATGTTTCGAGATTCTGATAGCGTGACGGTATACCAGAAGCATTACAACGACTGTGCCTGTCAATAGAGAGCAGAAATTGACTCAATAAAGAGATATTTAGTATTTAAATGTACGGGTGCGATCATACCAGCACTAATGCACCGGATCCCATCAAAACTCCGCAGTTAAGCGTGCTTGGGCGAGAGTAGTACTAGGATGGGTGACCTCCTGGAAAGGCCTCGTGTTGCAACCCTTTTACTTTTTTTTTTATCGCTGCAGTTATTTGCAGAAGTTAAAATCGTGTATTATAATTTATTATCCTCTGAAAACAGTCATGTAGCGGAAAAGTTATCGATGTTTCGAGATTCTGATAGCGTGACGGGATACCGGAAGCATTAAAACGACTGTGCCGGTCAATAGAGAGCAGAAATTGACTCAATAAACAGATATTTGCAATTTAAATGTACAGGTGCGATCATACCAGCACTAATGCACCGGATCCCATCAGAACACCGCAGTTAAGCGTGCCTGGGCAAGAGTAGTACTAGGAAGGGTGACCTCCTGGGAAGGCCTCGTGTTGCACCCCTTTTACTTTTTTTTATCGCTTCAGTTATTTGCAGAAGTTAAAATCGTGTATTATAATTTAATATTCTCTGAAAACCGTCATGTAGCGGAGAAGTTATCAATGTTTCAAGATTCTGATAGCGTGACGGTATACCAGAAGCATTACAACGACTGTGCCTGTCAATAGAGAGCAGAAATTGACTCAATAAAGAGATATTTAGTATTTAAATTTACGGGTGCGATCATACCAGCACTATTGCACCGGATCCCATCAAAACTCCGCAGTTAAGCGTGCTTGGGCGAGAGTAGTACTAGGATGGGTGACCTCCTGGGAAGGCCTCGTGTTACAACTCTTTTACTTTTTGTTTATCGCTGCAGTTATTTGCAGACGTTAAAATCGTGTATTATAATTTATTATCCTCCGAAAACCGTCATGTAGCGGAAACGTTATCGATGTTTTGAGATTCTGATAGCGTGACGGTATACCGGAAGCATTACAACGACTATGCCGGTCAATAGAGAGCAGAAATTGACTCAATAAAGAGATATTTGCAATTTAAATGTACGGGTGCGATCATACCAGCACTAATGCACCGGATGCCATCAAAACTCCGCAGTTAAGCGTGCTTGGGCGAGAGTAGTGCTAGGATGGGTGACCTCCGGGGAAGCCCTTGTGTTGCAACCCTTTTACTTTTTTTTTATCGCTGCAGTTATTTGCAGAAGTTAAAATCGTGTATTATAATTTATTATCCTCAGAAAACCGTCATGTAGCGGAAAAGTTATCGATGTTTCGAGATTCTGATAGCGTGACGGGATACCGGAAGCATTAAAACGACTGTGTCGGTCAATAGAGAGCAGAAATTGACTCAATAAACATATATTTGCAATTTAAATGTACGGGTGCGATCATACCAGCACTAATGCACAGGATCCCATCAGAACTCCGCAGTTAAGCGTGCTTGGGCGAGAGTAGTACTAGGATGGGTGACCTCCTGGGAAGGCCTCGTGTTGCACCCCTTTTACTTCTTTTTTATCGCTGCAGATGGTTACAAAATTTAAAATTGTGTATTATAATTTGATATCCTCTAAAAACCGCCATGTAGCAGAAAATTTATTGATGTTACAATATTCTAATAGCGTAACGGTATACCGGTAGCATTAAAACGACGGTGCTGGTCAATAGTGAGCAAAAATTGTCTTAATAAAGAGATATTTAGAATTAAAACGTACGGGTGCGATCATACCAGCACTAATGCACCAGATCCCATCAGAACTCCACGGTTAAGCGTGCTTGGGCGAGAGTGGTACTAGGATCGGTTACCTCATGGGAAGGCCTCATGTTGCACCCCTTTTACTTCTTTTTTATCGCTGCAGATGGTTACAAAATTTAAAATTGTGTATTATAATTTGATATCCTCAAAAAACCGTCATGTAGCAGAAAATTTATTGATGTTACAATATTCTAATAGCGTAACGGTATACCGGTAGCATTAAAATGACTGTGCTGGTCAATAGTGAGCAATAATTGTCTTAATAAAGAGATATTTGCAATTAAAACGTACGAGTGCGATCATACCAGCAAAAATGCACCGGATCCCATCAGAGCTCCGCAGTTAAGCATGCTTGGGCGAGAGTAGTACTTGGATGGGTGACCTCCTGGGAAGACCTCGTGTTGCACCCCTTTTACTTTTTCTTATCGTTGTATATAATTACAGAAGTTAAAATCGTGTATTATAATTTTATGACCTCTAAAAACTGTCATGTTGCGGAAAAGTTATCGATGTTTTGAGATTCTGATAGCGTGACGGTATACCGGAAGCATTACAACGACTATGCCGGTCAATAGAGAGCAGAAATTGACTCAATAAAGAGATATTTGCAATTTAAATGTACGGGTGCGATCATACCAGCACTAATGCACCGGATGCCATCAAAACTCCGCAGTTAAGCGTGCTTGGGCGAGAGTAGTGCTAGGATGGGTGACCTCCGGGGAAGCCCTTGTGTTGCAACCCTTTTACTTTTTTTTTTATCGCTGCAGTTATTTGCAGAAGTTAAAATCGTGTATTATAATTTATTATCCTCAGAAAACCGTCATGTAGCGGAAAAGTTATCGATGTTTCGAGATTCTGATAGCGTGACGGGATACCGGAAGCATTAAAACGACTGTGTCGGTCAATAGAGAGCAGAAATTGACTCAATAAACATATATTTGCAATTTAAATGTACGGGTGCGATCATACCAGCACTAATGCACAGGATCCCATCAGAACTCCGCAGTGAAGCGTGCTTGGGCGAGAGTAGTACTAGGATGGGTGACCTCCTGGGAAGGCCTCGTGTTGCACCCCTTTTACTTCTTTTTTATCGCTGCAGATGGTTACAAAATTTAAAATTGTGTATTATAATTTGATATCCTCTAAAAACCGCCATGTAGCAGAAAATTTATTGATGTTACAATATTCTAATAGCGTAACGGTATACCGGTAGCATTAAAACGACGGTGCTGGTCAATAGTGAGCAAAAATTGTCTTAATAAAGAGATATTTGCAATTAAAACGTACGGGTGCGATCATACCAGCACTAATGTACCAGATCCCATCAGAACTCCGCGGTTAAGCGTGCTTGGGCGAGAGTGGTACTAGGATGGGTTACCTCCTGGGAAGGCCTCATGTTGCACCCCTTTTACTTCTTTTTTATCGCTGCAGATGGTTACAAAATTTAAAATTGTGTATTATAATTTGATATCCTCTAAAAACCGTCATGTAGCAGAAAATTTATTGATGTTACAATATTCTAATAGCGTAACGGTATACCGGTAGCATTAAAATGACTGTGCTGGTCAATAGTGAGCAATAATTGTCTTAATAAAGAGATATTTGCAATTAAAACGTACGAGTGCGATCATACCAGCAAAAATGCACCGGATCCCATCAGAGCTCCGCAGTTAAGCATGCTTGGGCGAGAGTAGTACTTGGATGGGTGACCTCCTGGAAAGACCTCGTGTTGCACCCCTTTTACTTTTTCTTATCGTTGTATATAATTACAGAAGTTAAAATCGTGTATTATAATTTTATGACCTCTAAAAACTGTCATGTTGCGGAAAAGTTATCGATGTTACAAGATTCTGATAGCGTTACGGTAAACCGGAAGCATTACAACGACTGTGCTGGTCAATAGAGAGCAGAATATGACTCAATACACAGATATTTTCAATATAAACGTACGGGTGCAATCATACCAGCACTAATGCACCGGATCCCATCAGAACTCCGTAGTTAAGCTTGCTTGGATGAGAGTAGTACTAGGATGGGTGACCTCCTAGGAAGGCCTCGTGTTGCACCCATTTTACTTTTTTTTTTTTATCGCTGTAGATAATTACAGAAGTTTAAATCGTGTATTATAATTTGATATCCTCTCAAAACCGTCATGTAGCGGAAAAGATATCGATGTTACGAGATTCTAATAGCGTAACGGTATACCGGAAGCATTACAACGACTGTGCTGGTTAATAGAGAGTAGAAATTGACTCAATAATGAGATATTTGCAATATAAACGTACAGGTGTGATCATACAAGCACTAATGCACCGGATCCCATCAGAACCCCGCAGTTAAGCGTGCTTGGGCGAGAGTAGTACTAGGATGGGTGACCTCCTAGGAAGGCCTCGTGTTGCACCCCTTTTATCGCTGCAGTTATTTACAGAAGTTAAAATCGTGTATTATAATTTAATAACCTCTGAAACCCGTCATGTAGCGGAAAAGTTATCGATGTTTCGAGATTCTAATAGCGTGACGGTATACCGGAAGCATTACAACGACTGTGTCGGTCAATAAACAGCAGAAATTGACTCAATAAAGAGATATTTGCAATTTAAATGTACGGGTTCGATCATACCAGCACTAATGTACCGGATCCCATCAGAACTCCACAGTTAAGCGTGCTTGGGCGAGTGTAGTACTAGGAAGGGTGACCTCCTGGGAAGGCCTCGTGTTGCACCCCTTTTACTTTTTTTTTTTATCGCTTCAGTTATTTGCAGAAGTTAAAATCGTGTATTATAATTTAATATTCTCTGAAAACCGTCATGTAGCGGAGAAGTTATCAATGTTTCGAGATTCTAATAGCGTGACGGTATACCAGATGCATTACAACGACTGTGCCTGTCAATAGAGAGCAGAAATTGACTCAATAAAGAGATATTTAGTATTTAAATTTACGGGTGCGATCATACCAGCACTAATGCACCGGATCCCATCAAAACTCCGCAGTTAAGCGTGCTTGGGCGAGAGTAGTACTAGGATGGGTGACCTCCTGGGAAGGCCTCGTGTTACAACTCTTTTACTTTTTGTTTATCGCTGCAGTTATTTGCAGAAGTTAAAATCGTGTATTATAATTTATTATCCTCCGAAAACCGTCATGTAGCGGAAACGTTATCGATGTTTTGAGATTCTGATAGCGTGACGGTATACCGGAAGCATTACAACGACTATGCCGGTCAATAGAGAGCAGAAATTGACTCAATAAAGAGATATTTGCAATTTAAATGTACGGGTGCGATCATACCAGCACTAATGCACCGGATCCCATCAGAACTCCGCAGTTAAGCGTGCTTGGGCGAGAGTAGTACTAGGATGGGTGACCTCCTGGGAAGGCCTCGTGTTGCACCCCTTTTACTTCTTTTTTATCGCTGCAGATGGTTACAAAATTTAAAATTGTGTATTATAATTTGATATCCTCTAAAAACCGCCATGTAGCAGAAAATTTATTGATGTTACAATATTCTAATAGCGTAACGGTATACCGGTAGCATTAAAACGACGGTGCTGGTCAATAGTGAGCAAAAATTGTCTTAATAAAGAGATATTTGCAATTAAAACGTACGGGTGCGATCATACCAGCACTAATGCACCAGATCCCATCAGAACTCCGCGGTTAAGCGTGCTTGGGCGAGAGTGGTACTAGGATGGGTTACCTCCTGGGAAGGCCTCATGTTGCACCCCTTTTACTTCTTTTTTATCGCTGCAGATGGTTACAAAATTTAAAATTGTGTATTATAATTTGATATCCTCTAAAAACCGTCATGTAGCAGAAAATTTATTGATGTTAAAATATTCTAATAGCGTAACGGTATACCGGTAGCATTAAAATGACTGTGCTGGTCAATAGTGAGCAATAATTAACTTAATAAAGAGATATTTGCAATTAAAACGTACGAGTGCGATCATACCAGCAAAAATGCACCGGATCCCATCAGAGCTCCGCAGTTAAGCATGCTTGGGCGAGAGTAGTACTTGGATGGGTGACCTCCTGGGAAGACCTCGTGTTGCACCCCTTTTACTTTTTCTTATCGTTGTATATAATTACAGAAGTTAAAATCGTGTATTATAATTTTATGACCTCTAAAAACTGTCATGTTGCGGAAAAGTTATCGATGTTACAAGATTCTGATAGCGTTACGGTAAACCGGAAGCATTACAACGACTGTGCTGGTCAATAGAGAGCAGAATATGACTCAATACACAGATATTTTCAATATAAACGTACGGGTGCAATCATACCAGCACTAATGCACCGGATCCCATCAGAACTCCGTAGTTAAGCTTGCTTGGATGAGAGTAGTACTAGGATGGGTGACCTCCTAGGAAGGCCTCGTGTTGCACCCATTTTACTTTTTTTTTTATCGCTGTAGATAATTACAGAATTTTAAATCGTGTATTATAATTTGATATCCTCTCAAAACCGTCATGTAGCGGAAAAGATATCGATGTTACGAGATTCTAATAGCGTAACGGTATACCGGAAGCATTACAACGACTGTGCTGGTTAATAGAGAGCAGAAATTGACTCAATAATGAGATATTTGCAATATAAACGTACAGGTGTGATCATACAAGCACTAATGCACCGGATCCCATCAGAACTCCGCGGTTAAGCGTGCTTGGGCGAGAGTGGTACTAGGATGGGTTACCTCCTGGGAAGGCCTCATGTTGCACCCCTTTTACTTCTTTTTTATAGCTGCAGATGGTTACAAAATTTAAAATTGTGTATTATAATTTGATATCCTCTAAAAACCGTCATGTAGCAGAAAATTTATTGATGTTACAATATTCTAATAGCGTAACGGTATACCGGTAGCATTAAAATGACTGTGCTGGTCAATAGTGAGCAATAATTAACTTAATAAAGAGATATTTGCAATTAAAACGTACGAGTGCGATCATACCAGCAAAAATGCACCGGATCCCATCAGAGCTCCGCAGTTAAGCATGCTTGGACGAGAGTAGTACTTGGATGGGTGACCTCCTGGGAAGACCTCGTGTTGCACCCCTTTTACTTTTTCTTATCGTTGTATATAATTACAGAAGTTTAAATCGTGTATTATAATTTTATGACCTCTAAAAACTGTCATGTTGCGGAAAAGTTATCGATGTTACAAGATTCTGATAGCGTTACGGTAAACCGGAAGCATTACAACGACTGTGCTGGTCAATAGAGAGCAGAATATGACTCAATAATGAGATATTTGCAATATAAACATACAGGTGTGATCATACAAGCACTAATGCACCGGATCCCATCAGAACCCCGCAGTTAAGCGTGCTTGGGCGAGAGTAGTACTAGGATGGGTGACCTCCTAGGAAGGCCTCGTGTTGCACCCCTTTTATCGCTGCAGTTATTTACAGAAGTTAAAATCGTGTATTATAATTTAATAACCTCTGAAACCCGTCATGTAGCGGAAAAGTTATCGATGTTTCGAGATTCTAATAGCGTGACGGTATACCGGAAGCATTACAACTACTGTGTCGGTCAATAAACAGCAGAAAATGACTCAATAAAGAGATATTTGCAATTTAAATGTACGGGTTCGATCATACCAGCACTAATGTACCGGATCCCATCAGAACTCCACAGTTAAGCGTGCTTGGGCGAGTGTAGTACTAGGAAGGGTGACCTCCTGGGAAGGCCTCGTGTTGCACCCTTTTTACTTTTTTTTTTATCGCTGCAGTTATTTACAGAAGTTAAAATCGTGTATTAAAATTTAATATTCTCTGAAAACCGTCATGTAGCGGAAAAGTTATCTATGTTCCGATATTCTGATAGCGTGACGGTATACCAGAAGCATTACAACGACTGTGCCTGTCAATAGAGAGCAGAAATTGACTCAATAAAGAGATATTTGGTATTTAAATGTACGGGTGCGATCATACCAGCACTAATGCACCGGATCCCATCAGAACTCCGCAGTTAAACGTGCTTGGTCGAGAGTAGTACTAGGATGGGTGACCTCCTGGGAAGGCCTCGTGTTGCACCCCTTATAATTCTTTTTGATCGCTGCAGTTATTTGCAGAAGTTAAAATCGTGTATTATATTTTAATATCCTCTGAAAACCGTCAAGTAGCGGAAAAGTTATCGATGTTTCGAGATTCTGATAGCGTGACAGTATACCGGAAGCTTTACAACGACGGTGCCGGTCAATAGAGAGCAGAAATTGACTCAATAAAGAGATATTTGCGATTTAAATGTACGGGTGTGATCATACCAGCACTAATGCACCGGATCCCATCAGAACTCTGCAGTGAAGCGTGCTTCGGCGAGAGTAGTACTAGGATGTGTGACCTCCTGAAAAGGCCTCGTGTTGCAACCCTTTTACTTTTTTTTTTATCGCTGCAGTTATTTGCAGAAGTTAAAATCGTGTATTTTAATTCATTATCCTCTGAGAACCGTCATGTAGCGGAAAAGTTATCGATGTTTCGAGATTCAGATAGCGTGACGGGATACCGGAAGCATTAAAACGACTGTGTCGGTCAATAGAGAGCAGAAATTGACTCAATAAACAGATATTTGCAATTTAAATGTACGGGTGCGATCATACCAGCACTAACGCACCGGATCCTATCAGAACTCCGCAGTTAAGCGTGCTTGGGCAAGAATAGTACTAGGAAGGGTGACCTCCTGGGAAGGCCTCGTGTTGCACCCCTTTTAATTTTTTTTTATCGCTGCAGTTATTTGCTGAAGTTAAAATCGTGTATTATAATTTAATATTCTCTGAAAACCGTCATGTAGCGGAGAAGTTATCAATGTTTCGAGATTCTGATAGCGTGACGGTATACCAGACGTATTACAACGACTGTGCCTGTCAATAGAGAGCAGAAGTTGACTCAATAAAGAGATATTTGGTATTTAAATGTACGGGTGCGATCATACCAGCACTAATGCACCGGATGCCATCAAAACTCCGCAGTTAAGCGTGCTTGGGCGAGAGTAGTACTAGGATGGTTGACCTCCTGGGAAGGGCTCGTGTTGCAACCCTTTTACTTTTTTTTATCGCTGCAGTTATTTGCAGAAGTTAAAATCGTGTATTATAATTTATTATCCTCTGAAAACCGTCATGTAGCGGAAAAGTTATCGATGTTTCGAGATTCTGATAGCGTGACGGAATACCGGAAGCATTAAAACGACTGTGCCGGTCAATAGAGAGCAGAAATTGACTCAATAAACTGATATTTGCAATTTAAATGTACGGGTACGATCATACCAGCACTAAAGCTCCGGATCCCATCAGAACTCCGCAGTTAAACGTGCTTGGGCGAGAGTATTACTAGGATGGGTGACCTCCTGGAAAGGCCTCGTGTTGCACTCCTTTTACTTTTTTTTTATCGCTGCAGTTATTTGCAGAAGTTAAAATCGTGTATTATAATTTAATATTCTCTGAAAACCGTCATGTAGCGGAGTAGTAATCAATGTTTCGAGATTCTGATAGCGTGACGGTATACCAGTAGCATTACAACGACTGTGCCAGTCAATAGAGAGCAGAAATTGACTCAATAAAGAGATATTTGGTATTTAAATGTACAGGTGCGGTCATACCAGCACTAATGCACCGGATGCAATCAAAACTCCGCAGTTAAGCGTGCTTGGGCGAGAGTAGTACTAGGATGGGTGACCTCCTGGGAAGGCCTCGTGTTGCAACCCTTTTACTTTTTTTTTATCGCTGCAGTTATTTGCAGAAGTTAAAATCGTGTATTATAATTTAATATTCTCTGAAAACCGTCATGTAGCGGAGAAGTTATCAATGTTTCGAGATTCTGATAGCGTGACGGTATACCAGACGTATTACAACGACTGTGCCTGTCAATAGAGAGCAGAAATTGACTCAATAAAGAGATATTTGGTATTTAAATGTACGGGTGCGATCATACCAGCACTAATGCACCGGATGCCATCAAAACTCCGCAGTTAAGCGTGCTTGGGCGAGAGTAGTACTAGGATGGTTGACCTCCTGGGAAGGGCTCGTGTTGCAACCCTTTTACTTTTTTTTATCGCTGCAGTTATTTGCAGAAGTTAAAATCGTGTATTATAATTTATTATCCTCTGAAAACCGTCATGTAGCGGAAAAGTTATCGATGTTTCGAGATTCTGATAGCGTGACGGAATACCGGAAGCATTAAAACGACTGTGCCGGTCAATAGAGAGCAGAAATTGACTCAATAAACTGATATTTGCAATTTAAATGTACGGGTACGATCATACCAGCACTAAAGCTCCGGATCCCATCAGAACTCCGCAGTTAAACGTGCTTGGGCGAGAGTATTACTAGGATGGGTGACCTCCTGGAAAGGCCTCGTGTTGCACTCCTTTTACTTTTTTTTTATCGCTGCAGTTATTTGCAGAAGTTAAAATCGTGTATTATAATTTAATATTCTCTGAAAACCGTCATGTAGCGGAGTAGTAATCAATGTTTCGAGATTCTGATAGCGTGACGGTATACCAGTAGCATTACAACGACTGTGCCAGTCAATAGAGAGCAGAAATTGACTCAATAAAGAGATATTTGGTATTTAAATGTACAGGTGCGGTCATACCAGCACTAATGCACCGGATGCAATCAAAACTCCGCAGTTAAGCGTGCTTGGGCGAGAGTAGTACTAGGATGGGTGACCTCCTGGGAAGGCCTCGTGTTGCAACCCTTTTACTTTTTTTTTATCGCTGCAGTTATTTGCAGAAGTTAAAATCGTGTATTATAATTTAATATTCTCTGAAAACCGTCATGTAGCGGAGAAGTTATCAATGTTTCGAGATTCTGATAGCGTGACGGTATACCAGACGTATTACAACGACTGTGCCTGTCAATAGAGAGCAGAAATTGACTCAATAAAGAGATATTTGGTATTTAAATGTACGGGTGCGATCATACCAGCACTAATGCACCGGATGCCATCAAAACTCCGCAGTTAAGCGTGCTTGGGCGAGAGTAGTACTAGGATGGTTGACCTCCTGGGAAGGGCTCGTGTTGCAACCCTTTTACTTTTTTTTATCGCTGCAGTTATTTGCAGAAGTTAAAATCGTGTATTATAATTTATTATCCTCTGAAAACCGTCATGTAGCGGAAAAGTTATCGATGTTTCGAGATTCTGATAGCGTGACGGAATACCGGAAGCATTAAAACGACTGTGCCGGTCAATAGAGAGCAGAAATTGACTCAATAAACTGATATTTGCAATTTAAATGTACGGGTACGATCATACCAGCACTAAAGCTCCGGATCCCATCAGAACTCCGCAGTTAAACGTGCTTGGGCGAGAGTATTACTAGGATGGGTGACCTCCTGGAAAGGCCTCGTGTTGCACTCCTTTTACTTTTTTTTTTATCGCTGCAGTTATTTGCAGAAGTTAAAATCGTGTATTATAATTTAATATTCTCTGAAAACCGTCATGTAGCGGAGTAGTAATCAATGTTTCGAGATTCTGATAGCGTGACGGTATACCAGTAGCATTACAACGACTGTGCCAGTCAATAGAGAGCAGAAATTGACTCAATAAAGAGATATTTGGTATTTAAATGTACAGGTGCGGTCATACCAGCACTAATGCACCGGATGCAATCAAAACTCCGCAGTTAAGCGTGCTTGGGCGAGAGTAGTACTAGGATGGGTGACCTCCTGGGAAGGCCTCGTGTTGCAACCCTTTTACTTTTTTTTTATCGCTGCAGTTATTTGCAGAAGTTAAAATCGTGTGTTATAATTTATTATCCTCTGAAAACCGTCATGTAGCGGAAAAGTTATCGATGTTTCGAGATTCTGATAGCGTGACGGGATACCGGAAGCATTAAAACGACTGTGCCGGTCAATAGAGAGCAGAAATTGACTCAATAAACAGATATTTGCAATTTAAATGTACGGGTGCGATCATACCAGCACTAATGCACCGGATCCCATCAGAACTCCGCAGTTAAGCGTGCTTGGGCAAGAGTAGTACTAGGAAGGGTGACCTCCTAGGAAGGCCTCGCGTTGCACCCCTTTTACTTTTTTTTTTATCGCTGCAGTTATTTGCAGAAGTTAAAATCGTGTATTATAATTTATTATCCTCTGAAAACCGTCATGTAGCGGAAATGTTTTCGATGTTTCGAGATTCTGAAAGCATGACGGGATACCGGAAGCATTAAAACGACTGTGCCGGTCAATAGAGAGCAGAAATTGACTCAATAAACAGATATTTGCAATTTAAATATACAGGTGCGATCATACCAGCACTAATTCACCGGATCCCATCAGAACTCCGCAGTGAAGCGTGCTTCGGCGAGAGTAGTACTAGGATGGGTGACCTCCTGGAAAGGCCTCGTGTTGCAACCCTTTTACTTTTTTTTTTATCGCTGCAGTTATTTGCAGAAGTTAAAATCATGTATTATAATTTATTATCCTCTGAAAACCTTCATGTAGCGGAAAAGTTATCGATGTTTCGAGATTCTGATAGCGTGACGGGATACCGGAAGCATTAAAACGACTGTGCCGGTCAATAGAGAGCAGAAACTGACTCAATAAACAGATATTTGCAATTTAAATGTACGGATGCGATCATACCAGCACTAAAGCACCGGATCCCATCAGAACTCCGCAGTTAAGCGTGCTTGGGCAAGAGTAGTACTAGGAAGGGTGACCTCCTGGGAAGGTCTCGTGTTGCACCCCTTTTACTTTTTTTTTATCGCTGCAGTTATTTGCAGAAGTTAAAATCGTGTATTATAATTTAATATTTTCTGAAAATCGTCATGTGGCGGAGAAGTTATCAATGTTTCGAGATTCTGATAGCGTGACGGTATACCAGAAGCATTACAACGACTGTGCCTGTCAATAGAGAGCAGAAATTGACTCAATAAAGAGATATTTGGTATTTAAATGTACGGGTGCGATCATACCAGCACTAATGCACCAGATGCCATCAAAACTCCGCAGTTAAGCGTGATTGGGCGAGAGTAGTACTAGGATGGGTGACCTCCTGGGAAGGCCTCGTGTTGCAACCCTTTTACTTTTTTTTTTTATCGCTGCAGTTATTTGCAGAAGTTAAAATCGTTTGTTATAATTTATTATCCTCTGAAAACCGTCATGTAGCGGAAAAGTTATCGATGTTTCGAGATTCTGATAGCGTGACGGGATACCGGAAGCATTAAAACGACTGTGCCGGTCAATAGAGAGCAGAAATTGACTCAATAAACTGATATTTGCAATTTAAATGTACGGGTGCGATCATACCAGCACTAAAGCACCGGATCCCATCAGAACTCCGTAGTTAAACGTTCTTGGGTGAGAGTAGTACTAGGATGGGTGACCTCCTGGAAAGGCCTCGTGTTGCACTCCTTTTACTTTTTTTTTTATCGCCGAAGTTATTTGCAGAAGTTAAAATCGTGTATTATAATTTAATATTCTCTGAAAACCGTCATGTAGCGGAGTAGTTATCAATGTTTCGAGATTCTGATAGCGTGACGGTATACCAGAAGCATTACAACGACTGTGCCAGTCAATAGAGAGCAGAAATTGACTCAATAAAGAGATATTTGGTATTTTAAATGTACGGGTGCGATCATACCAGCACTAATGCACCGGATGCAATCAAAACTCCGCAGTTAAGCGTGCTTGGGCGAGAGTAGTACTAGGAAGGGTGACCTCCTGGGAAGGCCTCGTGTTGCACCCCTTTTACTTTTTTTTTTATCGCTGCAGTTATTTGCAGAAGTTAAAATCGTGTATTATAATTTATTATCCTCTGAAAACCGTCATGTAGCGGAAAAGTTATCGATGTTTCGAGATTCTGATAGCGTGACGGGATACCGGAAGCATTAAAACGACTGTGCCGGTCAATAGAGAGCAGAAACTGACTCAATAAACAGATATTTGCAATTTAAATGTACGGATGCGATCATACCAGCACTAAAGCACCGGATCCCATCAGAACTCCGCAGTTAAGCATGCTTGGGCAAGAGTAGTACTAGGAAGGGTGACCTCCTGGGAAGACCTCGTGTTGCACCCCTTTTACTTTTTTTTTTATCGCTGCAGTTATTTGCAGAAGTTAAAATCGTGTATTATAATTTAATATTTTCTGAAAATCGTCATGTAGCGGAGAAGTTATCAATGTTTCGAGATTCTGATAGCGTGACGGTATACCAGAAGCATTACAACGACTGTGCCTGTCAATAGAGAGCAAAAATTGACTCAATAAAGAGATATTTGGTATTTAAATGTACGGGTGCGATCATACCAGCACTAATGCACCGGATGCCATCAATACTCCGCAGTTAAGCGTGATTGGGCGAGAGTAGTACAAGGATGGGTGACCTCCTGGGAAGGCCTCGTGTTGCAACCCTTTTACTTTTTTTTTATCGCTGCAGTTATTTGCTGAAGTTAAAATCGTTTGTTATAATTTATTATCCCCTGAAAACCGTCATGTAGCGGAAAAGTTATCGATGTTTCGAGATTCTGATAGCGTGACGGGATACCGGAAGCATTAAGACGACTGTGCCGGTCAATAGAGAGCAGAAATTGACTCAATAAACAGATATTTGCAATTTAAATGTACGGGTGCGATCATACCAGCACTAATGCACCGGATCCCATCAGAACTCCGCAGTTAAGCGTGCTTGGGCAAGAGTAGTACTAGGAAGGGTGACCTCCTGGGAAGGCCTCGTGTTGCACCCCTTTTATTTTATTTTTTTATCGCTGCAGTTATTTGCAGAAGTTAAAATCGTGTATTATAATTTAATATTCTCTGAAAACCGTCATGTAGCGGAGAAGTTATCAATGTTTCGAGATTCTGATAGCGTAACGGTATACCAGAAGCATTACAACGACTGTGCCTGTCAAAAGAGAGCAGAAATTGACTCAATAAAGAGATATTTGGTATTTAAATGTACGGGTGCGATCATACCAACACTAATGCACCGGATGCCATCAAAACTCCGCAGTTAAGCGTGCTTGGGCGAGAGTAGTACTAGGATGGGTGACCTCCTGGGAAGGCCTCGTGTTGCAACCCTTTTACTTTTTTTTTTATCGCTGCAGTTATTTGCAGAAGTTAAAATCGTGTATTATAATTTAATATTCTCTGAAAACCGTCATGTAGCGGAGAAGTTATTAATGTTTCGAGATTCTGATAGCGTGACGGTATACCAGAAGCATTACAATGACTGTGCCTGTCAATAGAGAGCAGAAATTGACTCAATAAAGAGATATTTGGTATTTAAATGTACGGGTGCGATCATACCAGCACTAATGCACCGGATGCCATTAAAACTCCGCAGTTAAGCGTGCTTGGGCGAGAGTAGTACTAGGATGGGTGACCTCTTGGGAAGGCCTCGTGTTGCAACCCTTTTACTTTTTTTTTATCGCTGCAGTTATTTGCAGAAGTTAAAAACGTGTATTATAATTTATTATCTTCTGAAAACCGTCATGTAGCGGAAAAGTTATCGATGTTTCGAGATTATGATAGCGTGACGGGATACCGGAAGCATTAAAACGACTGTGCCGGTCAATAGAGAGCAGAAATTGACTCAATAAACTGATATTTGCAATTTAAATGTACGGGTGCGATCATACCAGCACTAAAGCACCGGATCCCATCAGAACTCCGTAGGGTGAGAGTAGTACTAGGATGGGTGACCTCCTGGAAAGGCCTCGTGTTGCACTCCTTTTACTTTTTTTTATCGCCGAAGTTATTTGCAGAAGTTAAAATCGTGTATTATAATTTAATATTCTCTGAAAACCGTCATGTAGCGGAGTAGTTATCAATGTTTCGAGATTCTGATAGCGTGACGGTATACCAGAAGCATTACAACGACTGTGCCAGTCAATAGAGAGCAGAAATTGACTCAATAAAGAGATATTTGGTATTTAAATGTACGGGTGCGATCATACCAGCACTAATGCACCGGATGCAATCAAAACTCCGCAGTTAAGCGTGCTTGGGCGAGAGTAGTACTAGGAAGGGTGACCTCCTGGGAAGGCCTCGTGTTGCACCCCATTTACTTTTTTTTTTATCGCTGCAGTTATTTGCAGAAGTTAAAATCGTGTATTATAATTTATTATCCTCTGAAAACCGTCATGTAGCGGAAAAGTTATCGATGTTTCGAGATTCTGATAGCGTGACGGGATACCGGAAGCATTAAGACGACTGTGCCGGTCAATAGAGAGCAGAAATTGACTCAATAAACAGATATTTGCAATTTAAATGTACGGGTGCGATCATACCAGCACTAATGCACCGGATCCCATCAGAACTCCGCAGTTAAGCGTGCTTGGGCAAGAGTAGTACTAGGAAGGGTGACCTCCTGGGAAGGCCTCGTGTTGCACCCCTTTTATTTTATTTTTTTATCGCTGCAGTTATTTGCAGAAGTTAAAATCGTGTATTATAATTTAATATTCTCTGAAAACCGTCATGTAGCGGAGAAGTTATCAATGTTTCGAGATTCTGATAGCGTGACGGTATACCAGAAGCATTACAACGACTGTGCCTGTCAAAAGAGAGCAGAAATTGACTCAATAAAGAGATATTTGGTATTTAAATGTACGTATGCGATCATACCAGCACTAATGCACCGGATGCCATCAAAACTCCGCAGTTAAGCGTGCTTGGGCGAGAGTAGTACTAGGATGGGTGACCTCCTGGGAAGGCCTCGTGTTGCAACCCTTTTACTTTTTTTTTATCGCTGCAGTTATTTGCAGAAGTTAAAATCGTGTATTATAATTTATTATCCTCTGAAAACCGTCATGTAGCGGAAAAGTTTTCGATGTTTCGAGATTCTGATAGCATGACGGGATACCGGAAGCATTAAAACAACTGTGACGGTCAATAGAGAGCAGAAATTGACTCAATAAACAGATATTTGCAATTTAAATATACGGGTGCGATCATACTAGCACTAATGCACCGGATCCCATCAGAACTCCGCAGTGAAGCGTGCTTCGGCGATAGTAGTACTAGGATGGGTGACCTCCTGGAAAGGCCTCGTGTTGCAACCCTTTTACTTTTTTTTATCGCTGCAGTTATTTGCAGAAGTTAAAATCGTGTATTATAATTTATTATCTTCTGAAAACCGTCATGTAGCGGAAAAGTTATCGATGTTTCGAGATTCTGATAGCGTGACGGGATACCGGAAGCATTAAAACGACTGTGCCGGTCAATAGAGAGCAGAAACTGACTCAATATACAGATATTTGCAATTTAAATGTACGGGTACGATCATACCAGCACTAATGCATCGGATCCCATCAGAACTCCGCAGTTAAGCGTGCTTGGGCAAGAGTAGTACTAGGAAGGGTGACCTCCTGGGAAGGCCTCGTGTTGCACCACTTTTATTTTATTTTTTTATCGCTGCAGTTATTTGCAGAAGTTAAAATGGTGTATTATAATTTAATATTCTCTGAAAACCGTCATGTAGCGGAGAAGTTATCAATGTTTCGAGATTCTGATAGCGTGACGGTATACCAGAAGCATTACAATGACTGTGCCTGTCAAAAGAGAGCAGAAATTGACTCAATAAAGAGATATTTGGTATTTAAATGTACGGGTGCGATCATACCAGCACTAATGCACCGGATGCCATCAAAACTCCGCAGTTAAGCGTGCTTGGGCGAGAGTAGTACTAGGATGGGTGACCTCCTGGGAAGGCCTCGTGTTGCAACCCTTTTACTTTTTTTTTTATCGCTGCAGTTATTTGCAGAAGTTAAAATCGTGTATTATAATTTATTATCTTCTGAAAACCGTCATGTAGCGGAAAAGTTATCGATGTTTCGAGATTCTGATAGCGTGACGGGATACCGGAAGCATTAAAACGACTGTGCCGGTCAATAGAGAGCAGAAACTGACTCAATATACAGATATTTGCAATTTAAATGTACGGGTACGATCATACCAGCACTAATGCATCGGATCCCATCAGAACTCCGCAGTTAAGCGTGCTTGGGCAAGAGTAGTACTAGGAAGGGTGACCTCCTGGGAAGGCCTCGTGTTGCACCACTTTTATTTTATTTTTTTATCGCTGCAGTTATTTGCAGAAGTTAAAATGGTGTATTATAATTTAATATTCTCTGAAAACCGTCATGTAGCGGAGAAGTTATCAATGTTTCGAGATTCTGATAGCGTGACGGTATACCAGAAGCATTACAATGACTGTGCCTGTCAAAAGAGAGCAGAAATTGACTCAATAAAGAGATATTTGGTATTTAAATGTACGGGTGCGATCATACCAGCACTAATGCACCGGATGCCATCAAAACTCCGCAGTTAAGCGTGCTTGGGCGAGAGTAGTACTAGGATGGGTGACCTCCTGGGAAGGCCTCGTGTTGCAACCCTTTTACTTTTTTTTTTATCGCTGCAGTTATTTGCAGAAGTTAAAATCGTGTATTATAATTTAATATTCTCTGAAAACCGTCATGTAGCGGAGAAGTTATTAATGTTTCGAGATTCTGATAGCGTGACGGTATACCAGAAGCATTACAATGACTGTGCCTGTCAATAGAGAGCAGAAATTGACTCAATAAAGAGATATTTGGTATTTAAATGTACGGGTGCGATCATACCAGCACTAATGCACCGGATGCCATTAAAACTCCGCAGTTAAGCGTGCTTGGGCGAGAGTAGTACTAGGATGGGTGACCTCTTGGGAAGGCCTCGTGTTGCAACCCTTTTACTTTTTTTTTATCGCTGCAGTTATTTGCAGAAGTTAAAAACGTGTATTATAATTTATTATCTTCTGAAAACCGTCATGTAGCGGAAAAGTTATCGATGTTTCGAGATTATGATAGCGTGACGGGATACCGGAAGCATTAAAACGACTGTGCCGGTCAATAGAGAGCAGAAATTGACTCAATAAACTGATATTTGCAATTTAAATGTACGGGTGCGATCATACCAGCACTAAAGCACCGGATCCCATCAGAACTCCGTAGGGTGAGAGTAGTACTAGGATGGGTGACCTCCTGGAAAGGCCTCGTGTTGCACTCCTTTTACTTTTTTTTATCGCCGAAGTTATTTGCAGAAGTTAAAATCGTGTATTATAATTTAATATTCTCTGAAAACCGTCATGTAGCGGAGTAGTTATCAATGTTTCGAGATTCTGATAGCGTGACGGTATACCAGAAGCATTACAACGACTGTGCCAGTCAATAGAGAGCAGAAATTGACTCAATAAAGAGATATTTGGTATTTAAATGTACGGGTGCGATCATACCAGCACTAATGCACCGGATGCAATCAAAACTCCGCAGTTAAGCGTGCTTGGGCGAGAGTAGTACTAGGAAGGGTGACCTCCTGGGAAGGCCTCGTGTTGCACCCCATTTACTTTTTTTTTTATCGCTGCAGTTATTTGCAGAAGTTAAAATCGTGTATTATAATTTATTATCCTCTGAAAACCGTCATGTAGCGGAAAAGTTATCGATGTTTCGAGATTCTGATAGCGTGACGGGATACCGGAAGCATTAAGACGACTGTGCCGGTCAATAGAGAGCAGAAATTGACTCAATAAACAGATATTTGCAATTTAAATGTACGGGTGCGATCATACCAGCACTAATGCACCGGATCCCATCAGAACTCCGCAGTTAAGCGTGCTTGGGCAAGAGTAGTACTAGGAAGGGTGACCTCCTGGGAAGGCCTCGTGTTGCACCCCTTTTATTTTATTTTTTTATCGCTGCAGTTATTTGCAGAAGTTAAAATCGTGTATTATAATTTAATATTCTCTGAAAACCGTCATGTAGCGGAGAAGTTATCAATGTTTCGAGATTCTGATAGCGTGACGGTATACCAGAAGCATTACAACGACTGTGCCTGTCAAAAGAGAGCAGAAATTGACTCAATAAAGAGATATTTGGTATTTAAATGTACGTATGCGATCATACCAGCACTAATGCACCGGATGCCATCAAAACTCCGCAGTTAAGCGTGCTTGGGCGAGAGTAGTACTAGGATGGGTGACCTCCTGGGAAGGCCTCGTGTTGCAACCCTTTTACTTTTTTTTTATCGCTGCAGTTATTTGCAGAAGTTAAAATCGTGTATTATAATTTATTATCCTCTGAAAACCGTCATGTAGCGGAAAAGTTTTCGATGTTTCGAGATTCTGATAGCATGACGGGATACCGGAAGCATTAAAACAACTGTGACGGTCAATAGAGAGCAGAAATTGACTCAATAAACAGATATTTGCAATTTAAATATACGGGTGCGATCATACTAGCACTAATGCACCGGATCCCATCAGAACTCCGCAGTGAAGCGTGCTTCGGCGATAGTAGTACTAGGATGGGTGACCTCCTGGAAAGGCCTCGTGTTGCAACCCTTTTACTTTTTTTTATCGCTGCAGTTATTTGCAGAAGTTAAAATCGTGTATTATAATTTATTATCTTCTGAAAACCGTCATGTAGCGGAAAAGTTATCGATGTTTCGAGATTCTGATAGCGTGACGGGATACCGGAAGCATTAAAACGACTGTGCCGGTCAATAGAGAGCAGAAACTGACTCAATATACAGATATTTGCAATTTAAATGTACGGGTACGATCATACCAGCACTAATGCATCGGATCCCATCAGAACTCCGCAGTTAAGCGTGCTTGGGCAAGAGTAGTACTAGGAAGGGTGACCTCCTGGGAAGGCCTCGTGTTGCACCACTTTTATTTTATTTTTTTATCGCTGCAGTTATTTGCAGAAGTTAAAATGGTGTATTATAATTTAATATTCTCTGAAAACCGTCATGTAGCGGAGAAGTTATCAATGTTTCGAAATTCTGATAGCGTGACGGTATACCAGAAGCATTACAATGACTGTGCCTGTCAAAAGAGAGCAGAAATTGACTCAATAAAGAGATATTTGGTATTTAAATGTACGGGTGCGATCATACCAGCACTAATGCACCGGATGCCATCAAAACTCCGCAGTTAAGCGTGCTTGGGCGAGAGTAGTACTAGGATGGGTGACCTCCTGGGAAGGCCTCGTGTTGCAACCCTTTTACTTTTTTTTTTATCGCTGCAGTTATTTGCAGAAGTTAAAATCGTGTATTATAATTTATTATCTTCTGAAAACCGTCATGTAGCGGAAAAGTTATCGATGTTTCGAGATTCTGATAGCGTGACGGGATACCGGAAGCATTAAAACGACTGTGCCGGTCAATAGAGAGCAGAAACTGACTCAATATACAGATATTTGCAATTTAAATGTACGGGTACGATCATACCAGCACTAATGCATCGGATCCCATCAGAACTCCGCAGTTAAGCGTGCTTGGGCAAGAGTAGTACTAGGAAGGGTGACCTCCTGGGAAGGCCTCGTGTTGCACCACTTTTATTTTATTTTTTTATCGCTGCAGTTATTTGCAGAAGTTAAAATGGTGTATTATAATTTAATATTCTCTGAAAACCGTCATGTAGCGGAGAAGTTATCAATGTTTCGAGATTCTGATAGCGTGACGGTATACCAGAAGCATTACAATGACTGTGCCTGTCAAAAGAGAGCAGAAATTGACTCAATAAAGAGATATTTGGTATTTAAATGTACGGGTGCGATCATACCAGCACTAATGCACCGGATGCCATCAAAACTCCGCAGTTAAGCGTGCTTGGGCGAGAGTAGTACTAGGAAGGGTGACCTCCTGGGAAGGCCTCGTGTTGCACCCCATTTACTTTTTTTTTTATCGCTGCAGTTATTTGCAGAAGTTAAAATCGTGTATTATAATTTATTATCCTCTGAAAACCGTCATGTAGCGGAAAAGTTATCGATGTTTCGAGATTCTGATAGCGTGACGGGATACCGGAAGCATTAAGACGACTGTGCCGGTCAATAGAGAGCAGAAATTGACTCAATAAACAGATATTTGCAATTTAAATGTACGGGTGCGATCATACCAGCACTAATGCACCGGATCCCATCAGAACTCCGCAGTTAAGCGTGCTTGGGCAAGAGTAGTACTAGGAAGGGTGACCTCCTGGGAAGGCCTCGTGTTGCACCCCTTTTATTTTATTTTTTTATCGCTGCAGTTATTTGCAGAAGTTAAAATCGTGTATTATAATTTAATATTCTCTGAAAACCGTCATGTAGCGGAGAAGTTATCAATGTTTCGAGATTCTGATAGCGTGACGGTATACCAGAAGCATTACAACGACTGTGCCTGTCAAAAGAGAGCAGAAATTGACTCAATAAAGAGATATTTGGTATTTAAATGTACGTATGCGATCATACCAGCACTAATGCACCGGATGCCATCAAAACTCCGCAGTTAAGCGTGCTTGGGCGAGAGTAGTACTAGGATGGGTGACCTCCTGGGAAGGCCTCGTGTTGCAACCCTTTTACTTTTTTTTTATCGCTGCAGTTATTTGCAGAAGTTAAAATCGTGTATTATAATTTATTATCCTCTGAAAACCGTCATGTAGCGGAAAAGTTTTCGATGTTTCGAGATTCTGATAGCATGACGGGATACCGGAAGCATTAAAACAACTGTGACGGTCAATAGAGAGCAGAAATTGACTCAATAAACAGATATTTGCAATTTAAATATACGGGTGCGATCATACTAGCACTAATGCACCGGATCCCATCAGAACTCCGCAGTGAAGCGTGCTTCGGCGATAGTAGTACTAGGATGGGTGACCTCCTGGAAAGGCCTCGTGTTGCAACCCTTTTACTTTTTTTTATCGCTGCAGTTATTTGCAGAAGTTAAAATCGTGTATTATAATTTATTATCTTCTGAAAACCGTCATGTAGCGGAAAAGTTATCGATGTTTCGAGATTCTGATAGCGTGACGGGATACCGGAAGCATTAAAACGACTGTGCCGGTCAATAGAGAGCAGAAACTGACTCAATATACAGATATTTGCAATTTAAATGTACGGGTACGATCATACCAGCACTAATGCATCGGATCCCATCAGAACTCCGCAGTTAAGCGTGCTTGGGCAAGAGTAGTACTAGGAAGGGTGACCTCCTGGGAAGGCCTCGTGTTGCACCACTTTTATTTTATTTTTTTATCGCTGCAGTTATTTGCAGAAGTTAAAATGGTGTATTATAATTTAATATTCTCTGAAAACCGTCATGTAGCGGAGAAGTTATCAATGTTTCGAGATTCTGATAGCGTGACGGTATACCAGAAGCATTACAATGACTGTGCCTGTCAAAAGAGAGCAGAAATTGACTCAATAAAGAGATATTTGGTATTTAAATGTACGGGTGCGATCATACCAGCACTAATGCACCGGATGCCATCAAAACTCCGCAGTTATGCGTGCTTGGGCGAGAGTAGTACTAGGATGGGTGACCTCCTGGGAAGGCCTCGTGTTGCAACCCTTTTACTTTTTTTTTTATCGCTGCAGTTATTTGCAGAAGTTAAAATCGTGTATTATAATTTATTATCTTCTGAAAACCGTCATGTAGCGGAAAAGTTATCGATGTTTCGAGATTCTGATAGCGTGACGGGATACCGGAAGCATTAAAACGACTGTGCCGGTCAATAGAGAGCAGAAATTGACTCAATAAACAGATATTTGCAATTTAAATATACGGGTGCGATCATACTAGCACTAATGCACCGGATCCCATCAGAACTCCGCAGTGAAGCGTGCTTCGGCGATAGTAGTACTAGGATGGGTGACCTCCTGGAAAGGCCTCGTGTTGCAACCCTTTTACTTTTTTTTATCGCTGCAGTTATTTGCAGAAGTTAAAATCGTGTATTATAATTTATTATCTTCTGAAAACCGTCATGTAGCGGAAAAGTTATCGATGTTTCGAGATTCTGATAGCGTGACGGGATACCGGAAGCATTAAAACGACTGTGCCGGTCAATAGAGAGCAGAAACTGACTCAATATACAGATATTTGCAATTTAAATGTACGGGTACGATCATACCAGCACTAATGCATCGGATCCCATCAGAACTCCGCAGTTAAGCGTGCTTGGGCAAGAGTAGTACTAGGAAGGGTGACCTCCTGGGAAGGCCTCGTGTTGCACCACTTTTATTTTATTTTTTTATCGCTGCAGTTATTTGCAGAAGTTAAAATGGTGTATTATAATTTAATATTCTCTGAAAACCGTCATGTAGCGGAGAAGTTATCAATGTTTCGAGATTCTGATAGCGTGACGGTATACCAGAAGCATTACAATGACTGTGCCTGTCAAAAGAGAGCAGAAATTGACTCAATAAAGAGATATTTGGTATTTAAATGTACGGGTGCGATCATACCAGCACTAATGCACCGGATGCCATCAAAACTCCGCAGTTAAGCGTGCTTGGGCGAGAGTAGTACTAGGATGGGTGACCTCCTGGGAAGGCCTCGTGTTGCAACCCTTTTACTTTTTTTTTTATCGCTGCAGTTATTTGCAGAAGTTAAAATCGTGTATTATAATTTATTATCTTCTGAAAACCGTCATGTAGCGGAAAAGTTATCGATGTTTCGAGATTCTGATAGCGTGACGGGATACCGGAAGCATTAAAACGACTGTGCCGGTCAATAGAGAGCAGAAACTGACTCAATATACAGATATTTGCAATTTAAATGTACGGGTACGATCATACCAGCACTAATGCATCGGATCCCATCAGAACTCCGCAGTTAAGCGTGCTTGGGCAAGAGTAGTACTAGGAAGGGTGACCTCCTGGGAAGGCCTCGTGTTGCACCACTTTTATTTTATTTTTTTATCGCTGCAGTTATTTGCAGAAGTTAAAATGGTGTATTATAATTTAATATTCTCTGAAAACCGTCATGTAGCGGAGAAGTTATCAATGTTTCGAGATTCTGATAGCGTGACGGTATACCAGAAGCATTACAATGACTGTGCCTGTCAAAAGAGAGCAGAAATTGACTCAATAAAGAGATATTTGGTATTTAAATGTACGGGTGCGATCATACCAGCACTAATGCACCGGATGCCATCAAAACTCCGCAGTTAAGCGTGCTTGGGCGAGAGTAGTACTAGGATGGGTGACCTCCTGGGAAGGCCTCGTGTTGCAACCCTTTTACTTTTTTTTTTTATCGCTGCAGTTATTTGCAGAAGTTAAAAACGTGTATTATAATTTATTATCTTCTGAAAACCGTCATGTAGCGGAAAAGTTATCGATGTTTCGAGATTCTGATAGCGTGACGGGATACCGGAAGCATTAAAACGACTGTGCCGGTCAATAGAGAGCAGAAATTGACTCAATAAACTGATATTTGCAATTTAAATGTACGGGTGCGATCATACCAGCACTAAAGCACCGGATCCCATCAGAACTCCGTAGTTAAACGTTCTTGGGTGAGAGTAGTACTAGGATGGGTGACCTCCTGGAAAGGCCTCGTGTTGCACTCCTTTTACTTTTTTTTTATCTCCGAAGTTATTTGCTGAAGTTAAAATCGTGTATTATAATTTAATATTCTCTGAAAACCGTCATGTAGCGGAGTAGTTATCAATGTTTCGAGATTCTGATAGCGTGACGGTATACCAGAAGCATTACAACGACTGTGCCAGTCAATAGAGAGCAGAAATTGACTCAATAAAGAGATATTTGGTATTTAAATGTACGGGTGCGATCATACCAGCACTAATGCACCGGATGCAATCAAAACTCCGCAGTTAAGCGTGCTTGGGCGAGAGTAGTACTAGGAAGGGTGACCTCCTGGGAAGGCCTCGTGTTGCACCCCTTTTACTTTTTTTTTTATCGCTGCAGTTATTTGCAGAAGTTAAAATCGTGTATTATAATTTATTATCCTCTGAAAACCGTCATGTAGCGGAAAAGTTTTCGATGTTTCGAGATTCTGATAGCGTGACGGGATACCGGAAGCATTAAAACGACTGTGCCGGTCAATAGAGAGCAGAAACTGACTCAATAAACAGATATTTGCAATTTAAATGTACGGATGCGATCATACCAGCACTAAAGCACCGGATCCCATCAGAACTCCGCAGTTAAGCATGCTTGGGCAAGAGTAGTACTAGGAAGGGTGACCTCCTGGGAAGACCTCGTGTTGCACCCCTTTTACTTTTTTTTTATCGCTGCAGTTATTTGCAGAAGTTAAAATCGTGTATTATAATTTAATATTTTCTGAAAATCGTCATGTAGCGGAGAAGTTATCAATGTTTCGAGATTCTGTTAGCGTGACGGTATACCAGAAGCATTACAACGACTGTGCCTGTCAATAGAGAGCAGAAATTGACTCAATAAAGAGATATTTGGTATTTAAATGTACGGGTGCGATCATACCAGCACTAATGCACCGGATGCCATCAATACTCCGCAGTTAAGCGTGATTGGGCGAGAGTAGTACAAGGATGGGTGACCTCCTGGGAAGGCCTCGTGTTGCAACCCTTTTACTTTTTTTTTTATCGCTGCAGTTATTTGCTGAAGTTAAAATCGTTTGTTATAATTTATTATCCCCTGAAAACCGTCATGTAGCGGAAAAGTTATCGATGTTTCGAGATTCTGATAGCGTGACGGGATACCGGAAGCATTAAGACGACTGTGCCGGTCAATAGAGAGCAGAAATTGACTCAATAAACAGATATTTGCAATTTAAATGTACGGGTGCGATCATACCAGCACTAATGCACCGGATCCCATCAGAACTCCGCAGTTAAGCGTGCTTGGGCAAGAGTAGTACTAGGAAGGGTGACCTCCTGGGAAGGCCTCGTGTTGCACCCCTTTTATTTTATTTTTTTATCGCTGCAGTTATTTGCAGAAGTTAAAATCGTGTATTATAATTTAATATTCTCTGAAAACCGTCATGTAGCGGAGAAGTTATCAATGTGTCGAGATTCTGATAGCGTGACGGTATACCAGAAGCATTACAACGACTGTGCCTGTCAAAAGAGAGCAGAAATTGACTCAATAAAGAGATATTTGGTATTTAAATGTACGTGTGCGATCATACCAGCACTAATGCACCGGATGCCATCAAAACTCCGCAGTTAAGCGTGCTTGGGCGAGAGTAGTACTAGGATGGGTGACCTCCTGGGAAGGCCTCGTGTTGCAACCCTTTTACTTTTTTTTTATCGCTGCAGTTATTTGCAGAAGTTAAAATCGTGTATTATAATTTATTATCCTCTGAAAACCGTCATGTAGCGGAAAAGTTTTCGATGTTTCGAGATTCTGATAGCATGACGGGATACCGGAAGCATTAAAACGACTGTGACGGTCAATAGAGAGCAGAAATTGACTCAATAAACAGATATTTGCAATTTAAATATACGGGTGCGATCATACTAGCACTAATGCACCGGATCCCATCAGAACTCCGCAGTGAAGCGTGCTTCGGCGATAGTAGTACTAGGATGGGTGACCTCCTGGAAAGGCCTCGTGTTGCAACCCTTTTACTTTTTTTTATCGCTGCAGTTATTTGCAGAAGTTAAAATCGTGTATTATAATTTATTATCTTCTGAAAACCGTCATGTAGCGGAAAAGTTATCGATGTTTCGAGATTCTGATAGCGTGACGGGATACCGGAAGCATTAAAACGACTGTGCCGGTCAATAGAGGGCAGAAACTGACTCAATATACAGATATTTGCAATTTAAATGTACGGGTACGATCATACCAGCACTAATGCATCGGATCCCATCAGAACTCCGCAGTTAAGCGTGCTTGGGCAAGAGTAGTACTAGGAAGGGTGACCTCCTGGGAAGGCCTCGTGTTGCACCACTTTTATTTTATTTTTTTATCGCTGCAGTTATTTGCAGAAGTTAAAATGGTGTATTATAATTTAATATTCTCTGAAAACCGTCATGTAGCGGAGAAGTTATCAATGTTTCGAGATTCTGATAGCGTGACGGTATACCAGAAGCATTACAATGACTGTGCCTGTCAAAAGAGAGCAGAAATTGACTCAATAAAGAGATATTTGGTATTTAAATGTACGGGTGCGATCATACCAGCACTAATGCACCGGATGCCATCAAAACTCCGCAGTTAAGCGTGCTTGGGCGAGAGTAGTACTAGGATGGGTGACCTCCTGGGAAGGCCTCGTGTTGCAACCCTTTAACTTTTTTTTTTATCGCTGCAGTTATTTGCAGAAGTTAAAAACGTGTATTATAATTTATTATCTTCTGAAAACCGTCATGTAGCGGAAAAGTTATCGATGTTTCGAGATTCTGATAGCGTGACGGGATACCGGAAGCATTAAAACGACTGTGCCGGTCAATAGAGAGCAGAAATTGACTCAATAAACTGATATTTGCAATTTAAATGTACGGGTGCGATCATACCAGCACTAAAGCACCGGATCCCATCAGAACTCCGTAGTTAAACGTTCTTGGGTGAGAGTAGTACTAGGATAGGTGACCTCCTGGAAAGGCCTCGTGTTGCACTCCTTTTACTTTTTTTTTATCGCCGAAGTTATTTGCAGAAGTTAAAATCGTGTATTATAATTTAATATTCTCTGAAAACCGTCATGTAGCGGAGTAGTTATCAATGTTTCGAGATTCTGATAGCGTGACGGTATACCAGAAGCATTACAACGACTGTGCCAGTCAATAGAGAGCAGAAATTGACTCAATAAAGAGATATTTGGTATTTAAATGTACGGGTGCGATCATACCAGCACTAATGCACCGGATGCAATCAAAACTCCGCAGTTAAGCGTGCTTGGGCGAGAGTAGTACTAGGAAGGGTGACCTCCTGGGAAGGCCTCGTGTTGCACCCCTTTTACTTTTTTTTTTATCGCTGCAGTTATTTGCAGAAGTTAAAATCGTGTATTATAATTTATTATCCTCTGAAAACCGTCATGTAGCGGAAAAGTTATCGATGTTTCGAGATTCTGATAGCGTGACGGGATACCGGAAGCATTAAAACGACTGTGCCGGTCAATAGAGAGCAGAAACTGACTCAATAAACAGATATTTGCAATTTAAATGTACGGATGCGATCATACCAGCACTAAAGCACCGGATCCCATCAGAACTCCGCAGTTAAGCATGCTTGGGCAAGAGTAGTACTAGGAAGGGTGACCTCCTGGGAAGACCTCGTGTTGCACCCCTTTTACTTTTTTTTTTATCGCTGCAGTTATTTGCAGAAGTTAAAATCGTGTATTATAATTTAATATTTTCTGAAAATCGTCATGTAGCGGAGAAGTTATCAATGTTTCGAGATTCTGATAGCGTGACGGTATACCAGAAGCATTACAACGACTGTGCCTGTCAATAGAGAGCAGAAATTGACTCAATAAAGAGATATTTGGTATTTAAATGTACGGGTGCGATCATACCAGCACTAATGCACCGGATGCCATCAATACTCCGCAGTTAAGCGTGATTGGGCGAGAGTAGTACAAGGATGGGTGACCTCCTGGGAAGGCCTCGTGTTACAACCCTTTTACTTTTTTTTTTATCGCTGCAGTTATTTGCTGAAGTTAAAATCGTTTGTTATAATTTATTATCCCCTGAAAACCGTCATGTAGCGGAAAAGTTATCGATGTTTCGAGATTCTGATAGCGTGACGGGATACCGGAAGCATTAAGACGACTGTGCCGGTCAATAGAGAGCAGAAATTGACTCAATAAACAGATATTTGCAATTTAAATGTACGGGTGCGATCATACCAGCACTAATGCACCGGATCCCATCAGAACTCCGCAGTTAAGCGTGCTTGGGCAAGAGTAGTACTAGGAAGGGTGACCTCCTGGGAAGGCCTCGTGTTGCACCCCTTTTATTTTATTTTTTTATCGCTGCAGTTATTTGCAGAAGTTAAAATCGTGTATTATAATTTAATATTCTCTGAAAACCGTCATGTAGCGGAGAAGTTATCAATGTTTCGAGATTCTGATAGCGTGACGGTATACCAGAAGCATTACAACGACTGTGCCTGTCAAAAGAGAGCAGAAATTGACTCAATAAAGAGATATTTGGTATTTAAATGTACGTGTGCGATCATACCAGCACTAATGCACCGGATGCCATCAAAACTCCGCAGTTAAGCGTGCTTGGGCGAGAGTAGTACTAGGATGGGTGACCTCCTGGGAAGGCCTCGTGTTGCAACCCTTTTACTTTTTTTTTATCGCTGCAGTTATTTGCAGAAGTTAAAATCGTGTATTATAATTTATTATCCTCTGAAAACCGTCATGTAGCGGAAAAGTTTTCGATGTTTCGAGATTCTGATAGCATGACGGGATACCGGAAGCATTAAAACGACTGTGACGGTCAATAGAGAGCAGAAATTGACTCAATAAACAGATATTTGCAATTTAAATATACGGGTGCGATCATACTAGCACTAATGCACCGGATCCCATCAGAACTCCGCAGTGAAGCGTGCTTCGGCGAGAGTAGTACTAGGATGGGTGAACTCCTGGAAATGCCTCGTGTTGCAACCCTTTTACTTTTTTTTATCGCTGCAGTTATTTGCAGAAGTTAAAATCGTGTATTATAATTTATTATCTTCTGAAAACCGTCATGTAGCGGAAAAGTTATCGATGTTTCGAGATTCTGATAGCGTGACGGGATACCGGAAGCATTAAAACGACTGTGCCGGTCAATAGAGAGCAGAAACTGACTCAATATACAGATATTTGCAATTTAAATGTACGGGTACGATCATACCAGCACTAATGCATCGGATCCCATCAGAACTCCGCAGTTAAGCGTGCTTGGGCAAGAGTAGTACTAGGAAGGGTGACCTCCTGGGAAGGCCTCGTGTTGCACCACTTTTATTTTATTTTTTTATCGCTGCAGTTATTTGCAGAAGTTAAAATGGTGTATTATAATTTAATATTCTCTGAAAACCGTCATGTAGCGGAGAAGTTATCAATGTTTCGAGATTCTGATAGTGTGACGGTATACCAGAAGCATTACAATGACTGTGCCTGTCAAAAGAGAGCAGAAATTGACTCAATAAAGAGATATTTGGTATTTAAATGTACGGGTGCGATCATACCAGCACTAATGCACCGGATGCCATCAAAACTCCGCAGTTAAGCGTGCTTGGGCGAGAGTAGTACTAGGATGGGTGACCTCCTGGGAAGGCCTCGTGTTGCAACCCTTTTACTTTTTTTTTTATCGCTGCAGTTATTTGCAGAAGTTAAAATCGTGTATTATAATTTATTATCCTCTGAAAACCGTCATGTAGCGGAAAAGTTTTCGATGTTTCGAGATTCTGATAGCATGACGGGATACCGGAAGCATTAAAACGACTGTGGCGGTCAATAGAGAGCAGAAATTGACTCAATAAACAGATATTTGCAATTTAAATATACGGGTGCGATCATACCAGCACTAATGCACCGGATCCCATCAGAACTCCGCAGTGAAGCGTGCTTCGGCGAGAGTAGTACTAGGATGGGTGACCTCCTGGAAAGGCCTCGTGTTGCAACCCTTTTACTTTTTTTTTATCGCTGCAGTTATTTGCAAAAGTTAAAATCATGTATTATAATTTATTATCCTCTGAAAACCGTCATGTAGCGGAAAAGTTATCGATGTTTCGAGATTCTGATAGCGTGACGGGATACCGGAAGCATTAAAACGACTGTGCCGGTCAATAGAGAGCAGAAACTGACTCAATATACAGATATTTGCAATTTAAATGTACGGATGCGATCATACCAGCACTAAAGCACCGGATCCCATCAGAACTCCGCAGTTAAGCGTGCTTGGGCAAGAGTAGTACTAGGAAGGGTGACCTCCTGGGAAGGCCTCGTGTTGCAACCCTTTTACTTTTTTTTATCGCTGCAGTTATTTGCAGAAGTTAAAATCGTGTATTATAATTTAATATTTTCTGAAAATCGTCATGTAGCGGAGAAGTTATCAATGTTTCGAGATTCTGATAGCGTGACGGTATACCAGAAGCATTACAACGACTGTGCCTGTCAATAGAGAGCAGAAATTGACTCAATAAAGAGATATTTGGTATTTAAATGTACGGGTGCGATCATACCAGCACTAATGCACCGGATCCCATCAGAACTCCGCAGTTAAGCGTGCTTGGGCAAGAGTAGTACTAGGATGGGTGACCTCCTGGGAAGTCCTCGTGTTGCAACCATTTTACTTTTTTTTTTGTCGCTGCAGTTATTTGCAGAAGTTAAAATCGTGTGTTATAATTTATTATCCTCTGAAAACCGTAATGTAGCGGAAAAGTTATCGATGTTTCGAGATTCTGATAGCGTGACGGGATACCGGAAGCATTAAAACGACTGTGCCGGTCAATAGAGAGCAGAAACTGACTCAATAAACAGATATTTGCAATTTAAATGTACGGATGCGATCATACCAGCACTAAAGCACCGGATCCCATCAGAATTCGCAGTTAAGCATGCTTGGGCAAGAGTAGTACTAGGAAGGGTGACCTCCTGGGAAGACCTCGTGTTGCACCCCTTTTACTTTTTTTTTTATCGCTGCAGTTATTTGCAGAAGTTAAAATCGTGTATTATAATTTAATATTTTCTGAAAATCGTCATGTAGCGGAGAAGTTATCAATGTTTCGAGATTCTGATAGCGTGACGGTATACCAGAAGCATTACAACGACTGTGCCTGTCAATAGAGAGCAGAAATTGACTCAATAAAGAGATATTTGGTATTTAAATGTACGGGTGCGATCATACCAGCACTAATGCACCGGATGCCATCAATACTCCGCAGTTAAGCGTGATTGGGCGAGAGTAGTACAAGGATGGGTGACCTCCTGGGAAGGCCTCGTGTTGCAACCCTTTTACTTTTTTTTTTATCGCTGCAGTTATTTGCTGAAGTTAAAATCGTTTGTTATAATTTATTATCCCCTGAAAACCGTCATGTAGCGGAAAAGTTATCGATGTTTCGAGATTCTGATAGCGTGACGGGATACCGGAAGCATTAAGACGACTGTGCCGGTCAATAGAGAGCAGAAATTGACTCAATAAACAGATATTTGCAATTTAAATGTACGGGTGCGATCATACCAGCACTAATGCACCGGATCCCATCAGAACTCCGCAGTTAAGCGTGCTTGGGCAAGAGTAGTACTAGGAAGGGTGACCTCCTGGGAAGGCCTCGTGTTGCACCCCTTTTATTTTATTTTTTTATCGCTGCAGTTATTTGCAGAAGTTAAAATCGTGTATTATAATTTAATATTCTCTGAAAACCGTCATGTAGCGGAGAAGTTATCAATGTTTCGAGATTCTGATAGCGTGACGGTATACCAGAAGCATTACAATGACTGTGCCTGTCAAAAGAGAGCAGAAATTGACTCAATAAAGAGATATTTGGTATTTAAATGTACGGGTGCGATCATACCAGCACTAATGCACCGGATGCCATCAAAACTCCGCAGTTAAGCGTGCTTGGGCGAGAGTAGTACTAGGATGGGTGACCTCCTTGGAAGGCCTCGTGTTGCAACCCTTTTACTTTTTTTTTTTATCGCTGCAGTTATTTGCAGAAGTTAAAATCGTGTATTATAATTTATTATCCTCTGAAAACCGTCATGTAGCGGAAAAGTTTTCGATGTTTCGAGATTCTGATAGCATGACGGGATACCGGAAGCATTAAAACGACTGTGGCGGTCAATAGAGAGCAGAAATTGACTCAATAAACAGATATTTGCAATTTAAATATACGGGTGCGATAATACCAGCACTAATGCACCGGATCCCATCAGAACTCCGCAGTGAAGCGTGCTTCGGCGAGAGTAGTACTAGGATGGGTGACCTCCTGGAAAGGCCTCGTGTTGCAACCCTTTTACTTTTTTTTTATCGCTGCAGTTATTTGCAAAAGTTAAAATCGTGTATTATAATTTATTATCCTCTGAAAACCGTCATGTAGCGGAAAAGTTATCGATGTTTCGAGATTCTGATAGCGTGACGGGATACCGGAAGCATTAAAACGACTGTGCCGGTCAATAGAGAGCAGAAACTGACTCAATATACAGATATTTGCAATTTAAATGTACGGATGCGATCATACCAGCACTAAAGCACCGGATCCCATCAGAACTCCGCAGTTAAGCGTGCTTGGGCAAGAGTAGTACTAGGAAGGGTGACCTCCTGGGAAGGCCTCGTGTTGCAACCCTTTTACTTTTTTTTATCGCTGCAGTTATTTGCAGAAGTTAAAATCGTGTATTATAATTTAATATTTTCTGAAAATCGTCATGTAGCGGAGAAGTTATCAATGTTTCGAGATTCTGATAGCGTGACGGTATACCAGAAGCATTACAACGACTGTGCCTGTCAATAGAGAGCAGAAATTGACTCAATAAAGAGATATTTGGTATTTAAATGTACGGGTGCGATCATACCAGCACTAATGCACCGGATCCCATCAGAACTCCGCAGTTAAGCGTGCTTGGGCAAGAGTAGTACTAGGATGGGTGACCTCCTGGGAAGTCCTCGTGTTGCAACCATTTTACTTTTTTTTTTTGTCGCTGCAGTTATTTGCAGAAGTTAAAATCGTGTGTTATAATTTATTATCCTCTGAAAACCGTAATGTAGCGGAAAAGTTATCGATGTTTCGAGATTCTGATAGCGTGACGGGATACCGGAAGCATTAAAACGACTGTGCCGGTCAATAGAGAGCAGAAACTGACTCAATAAACAGATATTTGCAATTTAAATGTACGGATGCGATCATACCAGCACTAAAGCACCGGATCCCATCAGAATTCGCAGTTAAGCATGCTTGGGCAAGAGTAGTACTAGGAAGGGTGACCTCCTGGGAAGACCTCGTGTTGCACCCCTTTTACTTTTTTTTTTATCGCTGCAGTTATTTGCAGAAGTTAAAATCGTGTATTATAATTTAATATTTTCTGATAATCGTCATGTAGCGGAGAAGTTATCAATGTTAAGAGATTCTGATAGCGTGACGGTATACCAGAAGCATTACAACGACTGTGCCTGTCAATAGAGAGCAGAAATTGACTCAATAAAGAGATATTTGGTATTTAAATGTACGGGTGCGATCATACCAGCACTAATGCACCGGATGCCATCAATACTCCGCAGTTAAGCGTGATTGGGCGAGAGTAGTACAAGGATGGGTGACCTCCTGGGAAGGCCTCGTGTTGCAACCCTTTTACTTTTTTTTTTATCGCTGCAGTTATTTGCTGAAGTTAAAATCGTTTGTTATAATTTATTATCCCCTGAAAACCGTCATGTAGCGGAAAAGTTATCGATGTTTCGAGATTCTGATAGCGTGACGGGATACCGGAAGCATTAAGACGACTGTGCCGGTCAATAGAGAGCAGAAATTGACTCAATAAACAGATATTTGCAATTTAAATGTACGGGTGCGATCATACCAGCACTAATGCACCGGATCCCATCAGAACTCCGCAGTTAAGCGTGCTTGGGCAAGAGTAGTACTAGGAAGGGTGACCTCCTGGGAAGGCCTCGTGTTGCACCCCTTTTATTTTATTTTTTTATCGCTGCAGTTATTTGCAGAAGTTAAAATCGTGTATTATAATTTAATATTCTCTGAAAACCGTCATGTAGCGGAGAAGTTATCAATGTTTCGAGATTCTGATAGCGTGACGGTATACCAGAAGCATTACAACGACTGTGCCTGTCAAAAGAGAGCAGAAATTGACTCAATAAAGAGATATTTGGTATTTAAATGTACGTGTGCGATCATACCAGCACTAATGCACCGGATGCCATCAAAACTCCGCAGTTAAGCGTGCTTGGGCGAGAGTAGTACTAGGATGGGTGACCTCCTGGGAAGGCCTCGTGTTGCAACCCTTTTACTTTTTTTTTATCGCTGCAGTTATTTGCAGAAGTTAAAATCGTGTATTATAATTTATTATCCTCTGAAAACCGTCATGTAGCGGAAAAGTTTTCGATGTTTCGAGATTCTGATAGCATGACGGGATACCGGAAGCATTAAAACGACTGTGACGGTCAATAGAGAGCAGAAATTGACTCAATAAACAGATATTTGCAATTTAAATATACGGGTGCGATCATACTAGCACTAATGCACCGGATCCCATCAGAACTCCGCAGTGAAGCGTGCTTCGGCGAGAGTAGTACTAGGATGGGTGAACTCCTGGAAAGGCCTCGTGTTGCAACCCTTTTACTTTTTTTTATCGCTGCAGTTATTTGCAGAAGTTAAAATCGTGTATTATAATTTATTATCTTCTGAAAACCGTCATGTAGCGGAAAAGTTATCGATGTTTCGAGATTCTGATAGCGTGACGGGATACCGGAAGCATTAAAACGACTGTGCCGGTCAATAGAGAGCAGAAACTGACTCAATATACAGATATTTGCAATTTAAATGTACGGGTACGATCATACCAGCACTAATGCATCGGATCCCATCAGAACTCCGCAGTTAAGCGTGCTTGGGCAAGAGTAGTACTAGGAAGGGTGACCTCCTGGGAAGGCCTCGTGTTGCACCACTTTTATTTTATTTTTTTATCGCTGCAGTTATTTGCAGAAGTTAAAATGGTGTATTATAATTTAATATTCTCTGAAAACCGTCATGTAGCGGAGAAGTTATCAATGTTTCGAGATTCTGATAGCGTGACGGTATACCAGAAGCATTACAATGACTGTGCCTGTCAAAAGAGAGCAGAAATTGACTCAATAAAGAGATATTTGGTATTTAAATGTACGGGTGCGATCATACCAGCACTAATGCACCGGATGCCATCAAAACTCCGCAGTTAAGCGTGCTTGGGCGAGAGTAGTACTAGGATGGGTGACCTCCTGGGAAGGCCTCGTGTTGCAACCCTTTTACTTTTTTTTTTATCGCTGCAGTTATTTGCAGAAGTTAAAATCGTGTATTATAATTTATTATCCTCTGAAAACCGTCATGTAGCGGAAAAGTTTTCGATGTTTCGAGATTCTGATAGCATGACGGGATACCGGAAGCATTAAAACGACTGTGGCGGTCAATAGAGAGCAGAAATTGACTCAATAAACAGATATTTGCAATTTAAATATACGGGTGCGATCATACCAGCACTAATGCACCGGATCCCATCAGAACTCCGCAGTGAAGCGTGCTTCGGCGAGAGTAGTACTAGGATGGGTGACCTCCTGGAAAGGCCTCGTGTTGCAACCCTTTTACTTTTTTTTTATCGCTGCAGTTATTTGCAAAAGTTAAAATCGTGTATTATAATTTATTATCCTCTGAAAACCGTCATGTAGCGGAAAAGTTATCGATGTTTCGAGATTCTGATAGCGTGACGGGATACCGGAAGCATTAAAACGACTGTGCCGGTCAATAGAGAGCAGAAACTGACTCAATATACAGATATTTGCAATTTAAATGTACGGATGCGATCATACCAGCACTAAAGCACCGGATCCCATCAGAACTCCGCAGTTAAGCGTGCTTGGGCAAGAGTAGTACTAGGAAGGGTGACCTCCTGGGAAGGCCTCGTGTTGCAACCCTTTTACTTTTTTTTATCGCTGCAGTTATTTGCAGAAGTTAAAATCGTGTATTATAATTTAATATTTTCTGAAAATCGTCATGTAGCGGAGAAGTTATCAATGTTTCGAGATTCTGATAGCGTGACGGTATACCAGAAGCATTACAACGACTGTGCCTGTCAATAGAGAGCAGAAATTGACTCAATAAAGAGATATTTGGTATTTAAATGTACGGGTGCGATCATACCAGCACTAATGCACCGGATCCCATCAGAACTCCGCAGTTAAGCGTGCTTGGGCAAGAGTAGTACTAGGATGGGTGACCTCCTGGGAAGGCCTCGTGTTGCAACCATTTTACTTTTTTTTTTGTCGCTGCAGTTATTTGCAGAAGTTAAAATCGTGTGTTATAATTTATTATCCTCTGAAAACCGTCATGTAGCGGAAAAGTTTTCGATGTTTCGAGATTCTGATAGCGTGACGGGATACCGGAAGCATTAAAACGACTGTGCCGGTCAATAGAGAGCAGAAATTGACTCAATAAACAGATATTTGCAATTTAAATGTACGGATGCGATCATACCAGCACTAATGCACCGGATCCCATCAGAACTCCGAAGCGTGCTTCGGCGAGAGTAGTACTAGGATGGGTGACTTCCTGGAAAGGCCTCGTGTTGCAACCCTTTTACTTTTTTTTATCGCTGCAGTTATTTGCAGAAGTTAATATCGTGTATTATAATTTATTATCCTCTGAAAACCGTCATGTAGCGGAAAAGTTATCGATGTTTCGAGATTCTGATAGCGTGACGGGATACCGGAAGCATTAAAACGACTGTGCCGGTCAATAGAGAGCAGAAATTGACTCAATAAACTGATATTTGCAATTTAAATGTACGGGTGCGATCATACCAGCACTAAAGCACCGGATCCCATCAGAACTCCGCAGTTAAACGTTCTTGGGTGAGAGTAGTACTAGGATGGGTGACCTCCTGGAAAGGCCTCGTGTTGCACTCCTTTTACTTTTTTTTTTATCGCCGAAGTTATTTGCAGAAGTTAAAATCGTGTATTATAATTTATTATCCTTTGAAAACCGTCATGTAGCGGAAAAGTTTTCGATGTTTCGAGATTCTGATAGCATGACGGGATACCGGAAGCATTAAAACGACTGTGGCGGTCAATAGAGAGCAGAAATTGACTCAATAAACAGATATTTGCAATTTAAATATACGGGTGCGATCATACCAGCACTAATGCACCGGATCCCATCAGAACTCCGCAGTGAAGCGTGCTTCGGCGAGAGTAGTACTAGGATGGGTGACCTCCTGGAAAGGCCTCGTGTTGCAACCCTTTTACTTTTTTTTATCGCTGCAGTTATTTGCAAAAGTTAAAATCGTGTATTATAATTTATTATCCTCTGAAAACCGTCATGTAGCGGAGAAGTTATCAATGTTTCGAGATTCTGATAGCGTGACGGGATACCGGAAGCATTAAAACGACTGTGGCGGTCAATAGAGAGCAGAAATTGACTCAATAAACAGATATTTGCAATTTAAATATACGGGTGCGATCATACTAGCACTAATGCACCGGATCCCATCAGAACTCCGCAGTGAAGCGTGCTTCGGCGAGAGTAGTACTAGGATGGGTGAACTCCTGGAAAGGCCTCGTGTTGCAACCCTTTTACTTTTTTTTATCGCTGCAGTTATTTGCAGAAGTTAAAATCGTGTATTATAATTTATTATCTTCTGAAAACCGTCATGTAGCGGAAAAGTTATCGATGTTTCGAGATTCTGATAGCGTGACGGGATACCGGAAGCATTAAAACGACTGTGCCGGTCAATAGAGAGCAGAAACTGACTCAATATACAGATATTTGCAATTTAAATGTACGGGTACGATCATACCAGCACTAATGCATCGGATCCCATCAGAACTCCGCAGTTAAGCGTGCTTGGGCAAGAGTAGTACTAGGAAGGGTGACCTCCTGGGAAGGCCTCGTGTTGCACCACTTTTATTTTATTTTTTTATCGCTGCAGTTATTTGCAGAAGTTAAAATGGTGTATTATAATTTAATATTCTCTGAAAACCGTCATGTAGCGGAGAAGTTATCAATGTTTCGAGATTCTGATAGCGTGACGGTATACCAGAAGCATTACAATGACTGTGCCTGTCAAAAGAGAGCAGAAATTGACTCAATAAAGAGATATTTGGTATTTAAATGTACGGGTGCGATCATACCAGCACTAATGCACCGGATGCCATCAAAACTCCGCAGTTAAGCGTGCTTGGGCGAGAGTAGTACTAGGATGGGTGACCTCCTGGGAAGGCCTCGTGTTGCAACCCTTTTACTTTTTTTTTTATCGCTGCAGTTATTTGCAGAAGTTAAAATCGTGTATTATAATTTATTATCCTCTGAAAACCGTCATGTAGCGGAAAAGTTTTCGATGTTTCGAGATTCTGATAGCATGACGGGATACCGGAAGCATTAAAACGACTGTGGCGGTCAATAGAGAGCAGAAATTGACTCAATAAACAGATATTTGCAATTTAAATATACGGGTGCGATCATACCAGCACTAATGCACCGGATCCCATCAGAACTCCGCAGTGAAGCGTGCTTCGGCGAGAGTAGTACTAGGATGGGTGACCTCCTGGAAAGGCCTCGTGTTGCAACCCTTTTACTTTTTTTTTTATCGCTGCAGTTATTTGCAAAAGTTAAAATCATGTATTATAATTTATTATCCTCTGAAAACCGTCATGTAGCGGAAAAGTTATCGATGTTTCGAGATTCTGATAGCGTGACGGGATACCGGAAGCATTAAAACGACTGTGCCGGTCAATAGAGAGCAGAAACTGACTCAATATACAGATATTTGCAATTTAAATGTACGGATGCGATCATACCAGCACTAAAGCACCGGATCCCATCAGAACTCCGCAGTTAAGCGTGCTTGGGCAAGAGTAGTACTAGGAAGGGTGACCTCCTGGGAAGGCCTCGTGTTGCAACCCTTTTACTTTTTTTTATCGCTGCAGTTATTTGCAGAAGTTAAAATCGTGTATTATAATTTAATATTTTCTGAAAATCGTCATGTAGCGGAGAAGTTATCAATGTTTCGAGATTCTGATAGCGTGACGGTATACCAGAAGCATTACAACGACTGTGCCTGTCAATAGAGAGCAGAAATTGACTCAATAAAGAGATATTTGGTATTTAAATGTACGGGTGCGATCATACCAGCACTAATGCACCGGATCCCATCAGAACTCCGCAGTTAAGCGTGCTTGGGCAAGAGTAGTACTAGGATGGGTGACCTCCTGGGAAGGCCTCGTGTTGCAACCATTTTACTTTTTTTTTTGTCGCTGCAGTTATTTGCAGAAGTTAAAATCGTGTGTTATAATTTATTATCCTCTGAAAACCGTCATGTAGCGGAAAAGTTTTCGATGTTTCGAGATTCTGATAGCGTGACGGGATACCGGAAGCATTAAAACGACTGTGCCGGTCAATAGAGAGCAGAAATTGACTCAATAAACAGATATTTGCAATTTAAATGTACGGATGCGATCATACCAGCACTAATGCACCGGATCCCATCAGAACTCCGAAGCGTGCTTCGGCGAGAGTAGTACTAGGATGGGTGACTTCCTGGAAAGGCCTCGTGTTGCAACCCTTTTACTTTTTTTTATCGCTGCAGTTATTTGCAGAAGTTAATATCGTGTATTATAATTTATTATCCTCTGAAAACCGTCATGTAGCGGAAAAGTTATCGATGTTTCGAGATTCTGATAGCGTGACGGGATACCGGAAGCATTAAAACGACTGTGCCGGTCAATAGAGAGCAGAAATTGACTCAATAAACTGATATTTGCAATTTAAATGTACGGGTGCGATCATACCAGCACTAAACCACCGGATCCCATCAGAACTCCGCAGTTAAACGTTCTTGGGTGAGAGTAGTACTAGGATGGGTGACCTCCTGGAAAGGCCTCGTGTTGCACTCCTTTTACTTTTTTTTTTATCGCCGAAGTTATTTGCAGAAGTTAAAATCGTGTATTATAATTTAATATTCTCTGAAAACCGTCATGTAGCGGAGTAGTTATCAATGTTTCGAGATTCTGATAGCGTGACGGTATACCAGAAGTATTACAACGACTGTGCCAGTCAATAGAGAGCAGAAATTGACTCAATAAAGAGATATTTGGTATTTAAATGTACGGGTGCGATCATACCAGCACTAATGCACCGGATGCCATCAAAACTCCGCAGTTAAGCGTGCTTGGGCGAGAGTAGTACTAGGATGGGTGACCTCCTGGGAAGGCCTCGTGTTGCAACCCTTTTACTTTTTTTTTATCGCTGCAGTTATTTGCAGAAGTTAAAATCGTGTATTATAATTTATTATCCTTTGAAAACCGTCATGTAGCGGAAAAGTTTTCGATGTTTCGAGATTCTGATAGCATGACGGGATACCGGAAGCATTAAAACGACTGTGGCGGTCAATAGAGAGCAGAAATTGACTCAATAAACAGATATTTGCAATTTAAATATACGGGTGCGATCATACCAGCACTAATGCACCGGATCCCATCAGAACTCCGCAGTGAAGCGTGCTTCGGCGAGAGTAGTACTAGGATGGGTGACCTCCTGGAAAGGCCTCGTGTTGCAACCCTTTTACTTTTTTTTATCGCTGCAGTTATTTGCAAAAGTTAAAATCGTGTATTATAATTTATTATCCTCTGAAAACCGTCATGTAGCGGAAAAGTTATCGATGTTTCGAGATTCTGATAGCGTGACGGGATACCGGAAGCATTAAAACGACTGTGCCGGTCAATAGAGAGCAGAAACTGACTCAATATACAGATATTTGCAATTTAAATGTACGGATGCGATCATACCAGCACTAAAGCACCGGATCCCATCAGAACTCCGCAGTTAAGCGTGCTTGGGCAAGAGTAGTACTAGGAAGGGTGACCTCCTGGGAAGGCCTCGTGTTGCAACCCTTTTACTTTTTTTTATCGCTGCAGTTATTTGCAGAAGTTAAAATCGTGTATTATAATTTAATATTTTCTGAAAATCGTCATGTAGCGGAGAAGTTATCAATGTTTCGAGATTCTGATAGCGTGACGGTATACCAGAAGCATTACAACGACTGTGCCTGTCAATAGAGAGCAGAAATTGACTCAATAAAGAGATATTTGGTATTTAAATGTACGGGTGCGATCATACCAGCACTAATGCACCGGATCCCATCAGAACTCCGCAGTTAAGCGTGCTTGGGCAAGAGTAGTACTAGGATGGGTGACCTCCTGGGAAGGCCTCGTGTTGCAACCATTTTACTTTTTTTTTTGTCGCTGCAGTTATTTGCAGAAGTTAAAATCGTGTGTTATAATTTATTATCCTCTGAAAACCGTCATGTAGCGGAAAAGTTTTCGATGTTTCGAGATTCTGATAGCGTGACGGGATACCGGAAGCATTAAAACGACTGTGCCGGTCAATAGAGAGCAGAAATTGACTCAATAAACAGATATTTGCAATTTAAATGTATGGATGCGATCATACCAGCACTAATGCACCGGATCCCATCAGAACTCCGAAGCGTGCTTCGGCGAGAGTAGTACTAGGATGGGTGACTTCCTGGAAAGGCCTCGTGTTGCAACCCTTTTACTTTTTTTTATCGCTGCAGTTATTTGCAGAAGTTAATATCGTGTATTATAATTTATTATCCTCTGAAAACCGTCATGTAGCGGAAAAGTTATCGATGTTTCGAGATTCTGATAGCGTGACGGGATACCGGAAGCATTAAAACGACTGTGCCGGTCAATAGAGAGCAGAAATTGACTCAATAAACTGATATTTGCAATTTAAATGTACGGGTGCGATCATACCAGCACTAAACCACCGGATCCCATCAGAACTCCGCAGTTAAACGTTCTTGGGTGAGAGTAGTACTAGGATGGGTGACCTCCTGGAAAGGCCTCGTGTTGCACTCCTTTTACTTTTTTTTTTATCGCCGAAGTTATTTGCAGAAGTTAAAATCGTGTATTATAATTTAATATTCTCTGAAAACCGTCATGTAGCGGAGTAGTTATCAATGTTTCGAGATTCTGATAGCGTGACGGTATACCAGAAGTATTACAACGACTGTGCCAGTCAATAGAGAGCAGAAATTGACTCAATAAAGAGATATTTGGTATTTAAATGTACGGGTGCGATCATACCAGCACTAATGCACCGGATGCCATCAAAACTCCGCAGTTAAGCGTGCTTGGGCGAGAGTAGTACTAGGATGGGTGACCTCCTGGGAAGGCCTCGTGTTGCAACCCTTTTACTTTTTTTTTATCGCTGCAGTTATTTGCAGAAGTTAAAATCGTGTATTATAATTTATTATCCTTTGAAAACCGTCATGTAGCGGAAAAGTTTTCGATGTTTCGAGATTCTGATAGCATGACGGGATACCGGAAGCATTAAAACGACTGTGGCGGTCAATAGAGAGCAGAAATTGACTCAATAAACAGATATTTGCAATTTAAATATACGGGTGCGATCATACCAGCACTAATGCACCGGATCCCATCAGAACTCCGCAGTGAAGCGTGCTTCGGCGAGAGTAGTACTAGGATGGGTGACCTCCTGGAAAGGCCTCGTGTTGCAACCCTTTTACTTTTTTTTATCGCTGCAGTTATTTGCAAAAGTTAAAATCGTGTATTATAATTTATTATCCTCTGAAAACCGTCATGTAGCGGAGAAGTTATCAATGTTTCGAGATTCTGATAGCGTGACGGGATACCGGAAGCATTAAAACGACTGTGGCGGTCAATAGAGAGCAGAAATTGACTCAATAAACAGATATTTGCAATTTAAATATACGGGTGCGATCATACCAGCACTAATGCACCGGATCCCATCAGAACTCCGCAGTGAAGCGTGCTTCGGCGAGAGTAGTACTAGGATGGGTGACCTCCTGGAAAGGCCTCGTGTTGCAACCCTTTTACTTTTTTTTTATCGCTGCAGTTATTTGCAAAAGTTAAAATCGTGTATTATAATTTATTATCCTCTGAAAACCGTCATGTAGCGGAAAAGTTATCGATGTTTCGAGATTCTGATAGCGTGACGGGATACCGGAAGCATTAAAACGACTGTGCCGGTCAATAGAGAGCAGAAACTGACTCAATATACAGATATTTGCAATTTAAATGTACGGATGCGATCATACCAGCACTAAAGCACCGGATCCCATCAGAACTCCGCAGTTAAGCGTGCTTGGGCAAGAGTAGTACTAGGAAGGGTGACCTCCTGGGAAGGCCTCGTGTTGCAACCCTTTTACTTTTTTTTATCGCTGCAGTTATTTGCAGAAGTTAAAATCGTGTATTATAATTTAATATTTTCTGAAAATCGTCATGTAGCGGAGAAGTTATCAATGTTTCGAGATTCTGATAGCGTGACGGTATACCAGAAGCATTACAACGACTGTGCCTGTCAATAGAGAGCAGAAATTGACTCAATAAAGAGATATTTGGTATTTAAATGTACGGGTGCGATCATACCAGCACTAATGCACCGGATCCCATCAGAACTCCGCAGTTAAGCGTGCTTGGGCAAGAGTAGTACTAGGATGGGTGACCTCCTGGGAAGGCCTCGTGTTGCAACCATTTTACTTTTTTTTTTGTCGCTGCAGTTATTTGCAGAAGTTAAAATCGTGTGTTATAATTTATTATCCTCTGAAAACCGTCATGTAGCGGAAAAGTTTTCGATGTTTCGAGATTCTGATAGCGTGACGGGATACCGGAAGCATTAAAACGACTGTGCCGGTCAATAGAGAGCAGAAATTGACTCAATAAACAGATATTTGCAATTTAAATGTACGGATGCGATCATACCAGCACTAATGCACCGGATCCCATCAGAACTCCGAAGCGTGCTTCGGCGAGAGTAGTACTAGGATGGGTGACTTCCTGGAAAGGCCTCGTGTTGCAACCCTTTTACTTTTTTTTATCGCTGCAGTTATTTGCAGAAGTTAATATCGTGTATTATAATTTATTATCCTCTGAAAACCGTCATGTAGCGGAAAAGTTATCGATGTTTCGAGATTCTGATAGCGTGACGGGATACCGGAAGCATTAAAACGACTGTGCCGGTCAATAGAGAGCAGAAATTGACTCAATAAACTGATATTTGCAATTTAAATGTACGGGTGCGATCATACCAGCACTAAAGCACCGGATCCCATCAGAACTCCGCAGTTAAACGTTCTTGGGTGAGAGTAGTACTAGGATGGGTGACCTCCTGGAAAGGCCTCGTGTTGCACTCCTTTTACTTTTTTTTTTATCGCCGAAGTTATTTGCAGAAGTTAAAATCGTGTATTATAATTTAATATTCTCTGAAAACCGTCATGTAGCGGAGTAGTTATCAATGTTTCGAGATTCTGATAGCGTGACGGTATACCAGAAGTATTACAACGACTGTGCCAGTCAATAGAGAGAAGAAATTGACTCAATAAAGAGATATTTGGTATTTAAATGTACGGGTGCGATCATACCAGCACTAATGCACCGGATGCCATCAAAACTCCGCAGTTAAGCGTGCTTGGGCGAGAGTAGTACTAGGATGGGTGACCTCCTGGGAAGGCCTCGTGTTGCAACCCTTTTACTTTTTTTTTATCGCTGCAGTTATTTGCAGAAGTTAAAATCGTGTATTATAATTTATTATCCTTTGAAAACCGTCATGTAGCGGAAAAGTTTTTGATGTTTCGAGATTCTGATAGCATGACGGGATACCGGAAGCATTAAAACGACTGTGGCGGTCAATAGAGAGCAGAAATTGACTCAATAAACAGATATTTGCAATTTAAATATACGGGTGCGATCATACCAGCACTAATGCACCGGATCCCATCAGAACTCCGCAGTGAAGCGTGCTTCGGCGAGAGTAGTACTAGGATGGGTGACCTCCTGGAAAGGCCTCGTGTTGCAACCCTTTTACTTTTTTTTATCGCTGCAGTTATTTGCAAAAGTTAAAATCGTGTATTATAATTTATTATCCTCTGAAAACCGTCATGTAGCGGAAAAGTTATCGATGTTTCGAGATTCTGATAGCGTGACGGGATACCGGAAGCATTAAAACGACTGTGCCGGTCAATAGAGAGCAGAAACTGACTCAATATACAGATATTTGCAATTTAAATGTACGGATGCGATCATACCAGCACTAAAGCACCGGATCCCATCAGAACTCCGCAGTTAAGCGTGCTTGGGCAAGAGTAGTACTAGGAAGGGTGACCTCCTGGGAAGGCCTCGTGTTGCAACCCTTTTACTTTTTTTTATCGCTGCAGTTATTTGCAGAAGTTAAAATCGTGTATTATAATTTAATATTTTCTGAAAATCGTCATGTAGCGAAGAAGTTATCAATGTTTCGAGATTCTGATAGCGTGACGGTATACCAGAAGCATTACAACGACTGTGCCTGTCAATAGAGAGCAGAAATTGACTCAATAAAGAGATATTTGGTATTTAAATGTACGGGTGCGATCATACCAGCACTAATGCACCGGATCCCATCAGAACTCCGCAGTTAAGCGTGCTTGGGCAAGAGTAGTACTAGGATGGGTGACCTCCTGGGAAGGCCTCGTGTTGCAACCCTTTTACTTTTTTTTTTGTCGCTGCAGTTATTTGCAGAAGTTAAAATCGTGTGTTATAATTTATTATCCTCTGAAAACCGTCTTGTAGCGGAAAAGTTTTCGATGTTTCGAGATTCTGATAGCGTGACGGGATACCGGAAGCATTAAAACGACTGTGCCGGTCAATAGAGAGCAGAAATTGACTCAATAAACAGATATTTGCAATTTAAATATACGGGTGCGATCATACCAGCACTAATGCACCGGATCCCATCAGAACTCCGCAGTGAAGCGTGCTTCGGCGAGAGTAGTACTAGGATGGGTGACCTCCTGGAAAGGCCTCGTGTTGCAACCCTTTTACTTTTTTTTTATCGCTGCAGTTATTTGCAAAAGTTAAAATCGTGTATTATAATTTATTATCCTCTGAAAACCGTCATGTAGCGGAAAAGTTATCGATGTTTCGAGATTCTGATAGCGTGACGGGATACCGGAAGCATTAAAACGACTGTGCCGGTCAATAGAGAGCAGAAACTGACTCAATATACAGATATTTGCAATTTAAATGTACGGATGCGATCATACCAGCACTAAAGCACCGGATCCCATCAGAACTCCGCAGTTAAGCGTGCTTGGGCAAGAGTAGTACTAGGAAGGGTGACCTCCTGGGAAGGCCTCGTGTTGCAACCCTTTTACTTTTTTTTATCGCTGCAGTTATTTGCAGAAGTTAAAATCGTGTATTATAATTTAATATTTTCTGAAAATCGTCATGTAGCGGAGAAGTTATCAATGTTTCGAGATTCTGATAGCGTGACGGTATACCAGAAGCATTACAACGACTGTGCCTGTCAATAGAGAGCAGAAATTGACTCAATAAAGAGATATTTGGTATTTAAATGTACGGGTGCGATCATACCAGCACTAATGCACCGGATCCCATCAGAACTCCGCAGTTAAGCGTGCTTGGGCAAGAGTAGTACTAGGATGGGTGACCTCCTGGGAAGGCCTCGTGTTGCAACCATTTTACTTTTTTTTTTGTCGCTGCAGTTATTTTGCAGAAGTTAAAATCGTGTGTTATAATTTATTATCCTCTGAAAACCGTCATGTAGCGGAAAAGTTTTCGATGTTTCGAGATTCTGATAGCGTGACGGGATACCGGAAGCATTAAAACGACTGTGCCGGTCAATAGAGAGCAGAAATTGACTCAATAAACAGATATTTGCAATTTAAATGTACGGATGCGATCATACCAGCACTAATGCACCGGATCCCATCAGAACTCCGAAGCGTGCTTCGGCGAGAGTAGTACTAGGATGGGTGACTTCCTGGAAAGGCCTCGTGTTGCAACCCTTTTACTTTTTTTTATCGCTGCAGTTATTTGCAGAAGTTAATATCGTGTATTATAATTTATTATCCTCTGAAAACCGTCATGTAGCGGAAAAGTTATCGATGTTTCGAGATTCTGATAGCGTGACGGGATACCGGAAGCATTAAAACGACTGTGCCGGTCAATAGAGAGCAGAAATTGACTCAATAAACTGATATTTGCAATTTAAATGTACGGGTGCGATCATACCAGCACTAAAGCACCGGATCCCATCAGAACTCCGCAGTTAAACGTTCTTGGGTGAGAGTAGTACTAGGATGGGTGACCTCCTGGAAAGGCCTCGTGTTGCACTCCTTTTACTTTTTTTTATCGCTGCAGTTATTTGCAGAAGTTAAAATCGTGTATTATAATTTAATATTTTCTGAAAATCGTCATGTAGCGGAGAAGTTATCAATGTTTCGAGATTCTGATAGCGTGACGGTATACCAGAAGCATTACAACGACTGTGCCTGTCAATAGAGAGCAGAAATTGACTCAATAAAGAGATATTTGGTATTTAAATGTACGGGTGCGATCATACCAGCACTAATGCACCGGATCCCATCAGAACTCCGCAGTTAAGCGTGCTTGGGCAAGAGTAGTACTAGGATGGGTGACCTCCTGGGAAGGCCTCGTGTTGCAACCATTTTACTTTTTTTTTTTGTCGCTGCAGTTATTTTGCAGAAGTTAAAATCGTGTGTTATAATTTATTATCCTCTGAAAACCGTCATGTAGCGGAAAAGTTTTCGATGTTTCGAGATTCTGATAGCGTGACGGGATACCGGAAGCATTAAAACGACTGTGCCGGTCAATAGAGAGCAGAAATTGACTCAATAAACAGATATTTGCAATTTAAATGTACGGATGCGATCATACCAGCACTAATGCACCGGATCCCATCAGAACTCCGAAGCGTGCTTCGGCGAGAGTAGTACTAGGATGGGTGACTTCCTGGAAAGGCCTCGTGTTGCAACCCTTTTACTTTTTTTTATCGCTGCAGTTATTTGCAGAAGTTAATATCGTGTATTATAATTTATTATCCTCTGAAAACCGTCATGTAGCGGAAAAGTTATCGATGTTTCGAGATTCTGATAGCGTGACGGGATACCGGAAGCATTAAAACGACTGTGCCGGTCAATAGAGAGCAGAAATTGACTCAATAAACTGATATTTGCAATTTAAATGTACGGGTGCGATCATACCAGCACTAAAGCACCGGATCCCATCAGAACTCCGCAGTTAAACGTTCTTGGGTGAGAGTAGTACTAGGATGGGTGACCTCCTGGAAAGGCCTCGTGTTGCACTCCTTTTACTTTTTTTTATCGCTGCAGTTATTTGCAGAAGTTAAAATCGTGTATTATAATTTAATATTTTCTGAAAATCGTCATGTAGCGGAGAAGTTATCAATGTTTCGAGATTCTGATAGCGTGACGGTATACCAGAAGCATTACAACGACTGTGCCTGTCAATAGAGAGCAGAAATTGACTCAATAAAGAGATATTTGGTATTTAAATGTACGGGTGCGATCATACCAGCACTAATGCACCGGATCCCATCAGAACTCCGCAGTTAAGCGTGCTTGGGCAAGAGTAGTACTAGGATGGGTGACCTCCTGGGAAGGCCTCGTGTTGCAACCATTTTACTTTTTTTTTTTGTCGCTGCAGTTATTTTGCAGAAGTTAAAATCGTGTGTTATAATTTATTATCCTCTGAAAACCGTCATGTAGCGGAAAAGTTTTCGATGTTTCGAGATTCTGATAGCGTGACGGGATACCGGAAGCATTAAAACGACTGTGTCGGTCAATAGAGAGCAGAAATTGACTCAATAAACAGATATTTGCAATTTAAATGTACGGATGCGATCATACCAGCACTAATGCACCGGATCCCATCAGAACTCCGAAGCGTGCTTCGGCGAGAGTAGTACTAGGATGGGTGACTTCCTGGAAAGGCCTCGTGTTGCAACCCTTTTACTTTTTTTTATCGCTGCAGTTATTTGCAGAAGTTAATATCGTGTATTATAATTTATTATCCTCTGAAAACCGTCATGTAGCGGAAAAGTTATCGATGTTTCGAGATTCTGATAGCGTGACGGGATACCGGAAGCATTAAAACGACTGTGCCGGTCAATAGAGAGCAGAAATTGACTCAATAAACTGATATTTGCAATTTAAATGTACGGGTGCGATCATACCAGCACTAAAGCACCGGATCCCATCAGAACTCCGCAGTTAAACGTTCTTGGGTGAGAGTAGTACTAGGATGGGTGACCTCCTGGAAAGGCCTCGTGTTGCACTCCTTTTACTTTTTTTTTTATCGCCGAAGTTATTTGCAGAAGTTAAAATCTTGTATTATAATTTAATATTCTCTGAAAACCGTCATGTAGCGGAGTAGTTATCAATGTTTCGAGATTCTGATAGCGTGACGGTATACCAGAAGTATTACAACGACTGTGCCAGTCAATAGAGAGCAGAAATTGACTCAATAAAGAGATATTTGGTATTTAAATGTACGGGTGCGATCATACCAGCACTAATGCACCGGATGCCATCAAAACTCCGCAGTTAAGCGTGCTTGGGCGAGAGTAGTACTAGGATGGGTGACCTCCTGGGAAGGCCTCGTGTTGCAACCCTTTTACTTTTTTTTTATCGCTGCAGTTATTTGCAGAAGTTAAAATCGTGTATTATAATTTATTATCCTTTGAAAACCGTCATGTAGCGGAAAAGTTTTCGATGTTTCGAGATTCTGATAGCATGACGGGATACCGGAAGCATTAAAACGACTGTGGCGGTCAATAGAGAGCAGAAATTGACTCAATAAACAGATATTTGCAATTTAAATATACGGGTGCGATCATACCAGCACTAATGCACCGGATCCCATCAGAACTCCGCAGTGAAGCGTGCTTCGGCGAGAGTAGTACTAGGATGGGTGACCTCCTGGAAAGGCCTCGTGTTGCAACCCTTTTACTTTTTTTTATCGCTGCAGTTATTTGCAAAAGTTAAAATCGTGTATTATAATTTATTATCCTCTGAAAACCGTCATGTAGCGGAAAAGTTATCGATGTTTCGAGATTCTGATAGCGTGACGGGATACCGGAAGCATTAAAACGACTGTGCCGGTCAATAGAGAGCAGAAACTGACTCAATATACAGATATTTGCAATTTAAATGTACGGATGCGATCATACCAGCACTAAAGCACCGGATCCCATCAGAACTCCGCAGTTAAGCGTGCTTGGGCAAGAGTAGTACTAGGAAGGGTGACCTCCTGGGAAGGCCTCGTGTTGCAACCCTTTTACTTTTTTTTATCGCTGCAGTTATTTGCAGAAGTTAAAATCGTGTATTATAATTTAATATTTTCTGAAAATCGTCATGTAGCGAAGAAGTTATCAATGTTTCGAGATTCTGATAGCGTGACGGTATACCAGAAGCATTACAACGACTGTGCCTGTCAATAGAGAGCAGAAATTGACTCAATAAAGAGATATTTGGTATTTAAATGTACGGGTGCGATCATACCAGCACTAATGCACCGGATCCCATCAGAACTCCGCAGTTAAGCGTGCTTGGGCAAGAGTAGTACTAGGATGGGTGACCTCCTGGGAAGGCCTCGTGTTGCAACCCTTTTACTTTTTTTTTTGTCGCTGCAGTTATTTGCAGAAGTTAAAATCGTGTGTTATAATTTATTATCCTCTGAAAACCGTCTTGTAGCGGAAAAGTTTTCGATGTTTCGAGATTCTGATAGCGTGACGGGATACCGGAAGCATTAAAACGACTGTGCCGGTCAATAGAGAGCAGAAATTGACTCAATAAACAGATATTTGCAATTTAAATGTACGGATGCGATCATACCAGCACTAATGCACCGGATCCCATCAGAACTCCGAAGCGTGCTTCGGCGAGAGTAGTACTAGGATGGGTGACTTCTTGGAAAGGCCTCGTGTTGCAACCCTTTTACTTTTTTTTATCGCTGCAGTTATTTGCAGAAGTTAAAATCGTGTATTATAATTTATTATCCTCTGAAAACCGTCATGTAGCGGAAAAGTTATCGATGTTTCGAGATTCTGATAGCGTGACGGGATACCGGAAGCATTAAAACGACTGTGCCGGTCAATAGAGAGCAGAAATTGACTCAATAAACTGATATTTGCAATTTAAATGTACGGGTGCGATCATACCAGCACTAAACCACCGGATCCCATCAGAACTCCGCAGTTAAACGTTCTTGGGTGAGAGTAGTACTAGGATGGGTGACCTCCTGGAAAGGCCTCGTGTTGCACTCCTTTTACTTTTTTTTTTATCGCCGAAGTTATTTGCAGAAGTTAAAATCGTGTATTATAATTTAATATTCTCTGAAAACCGTCATGTAGCGGAGTAGTTATCAATGTTTCGAGATTCTGATAGCGTGACGGTATACCAGAAGTATTACAACGACTGTGCCAGTCAATAGAGAGCAGAAATTGACTCAATAAAGAGATATTTGGTATTTAAATGTACGGGTGCGATCATACCAGCACTAATGCACCGGATGCAATCAAAACTCCGCAGTTAAGCGTGCTTGGGCGAGAGTAGTACTAGGATGGGTGACCTCCTGGGAAGGCCTCGTGTTGTAACCCTTTTACTTTTTTTTTATCGCTGCAGTTATTTGCAGAAGTTAAAATCGTGTGTTATAATTTATTATCCTCTGAAAACCGTCATGTAGCGGAAAAGTTATCGATGTTTCGAGATTCTGATAGCGTGACGGGATACCGGAAGCATTAAAACGACTGTGCCGGTCAATAGAGAGCAGAAACTGACTCAATATACAGATATTTGCAATTTAAATGTACGGATGCGATCATACCAGCACTAAAGCACCGGATCCCATCAGAACTCCGCAGTTAAGCGTGCTTGGGCAAGAGTAGTACTAGGAAGGGTGACCTCCTGGGAAGGCCTCGTGTTGCAACCCTTTTACTTTTTTTTATCGCTGCAGTTATTTGCAGAAGTTAAAATCGTGTATTATAATTTAATATTTTCTGAAAATCGTCATGTAGCGAAGAAGTTATCAATGTTTCGAGATTCTGATAGCGTGACGGTATACCAGAAGCATTACAACGACTGTGCCTGTCAATAGAGAGCAGAAATTGACTCAATAAAGAGATATTTGGTATTTAAATGTACGGGTGCGATCATACCAGCACTAATGCACCGGATCCCATCAGAACTCCGCAGTTAAGCGTGCTTGGGCAAGAGTAGTACTAGGATGGGTGACCTCCTGGGAAGGCCTCGTGTTGCAACCCTTTTACTTTTTTTTTTGTCGCTGCAGTTATTTGCAGAAGTTAAAATCGTGTGTTATAATTTATTATCCTCTGAAAACCGTCTTGTAGCGGAAAAGTTTTCGATGTTTCGAGATTCTGATAGCGTGACGGGATACCGGAAGCATTAAAACGACTGTGCCGGTCAATAGAGAGCAGAAATTGACTCAATAAACAGATATTTGCAATTTAAATGTACGGATGCGATCATACCAGCACTAATGCACCGGATCCCATCAGAACTCCGAAGCGTGCTTCGGCGAGAGTAGTACTAGGATGGGTGACTTCTTGGAAAGGCCTCGTGTTGCAACCCTTTTACTTTTTTTTATCGCTGCAGTTATTTGCAGAAGTTAAAATCGTGTATTATAATTTATTATCCTCTGAAAACCGTCATGTAGCGGAAAAGTTATCGATGTTTCGAGATTCTGATAGCGTGACGGGATACCGGAAGCATTAAAACGACTGTGCCGGTCAATAGAGAGCAGAAATTGACTCAATAAACTGATATTTGCAATTTAAATGTACGGGTGCGATCATACCAGCACTAAACCACCGGATCCCATCAGAACTCCGCAGTTAAACGTTCTTGGGTGAGAGTAGTACTAGGATGGGTGACCTCCTGGAAAGGCCTCGTGTTGCACTCCTTTTACTTTTTTTTTTATCGCCGAAGTTATTTGCAGAAGTTAAAATCGTGTATTATAATTTAATATTCTCTGAAAACCGTCATGTAGCGGAGTAGTTATCAATGTTTCGAGATTCTGATAGCGTGACGGTATACCAGAAGTATTACAACGACTGTGCCAGTCAATAGAGAGCAGAAATTGACTCAATAAAGAGATATTTGGTATTTAAATGTACGGGTGCGATCATACCAGCACTAATGCACCGGATGCAATCAAAACTCCGCAGTTAAGCGTGCTTGGGCGAGAGTAGTACTAGGATGGGTGACCTCCTGGGAAGGCCTCGTGTTGTAACCCTTTTACTTTTTTTTTATCGCTGCAGTTATTTGCAGAAGTTAAAATCGTGTGTTATAATTTATTATCCTCTGAAAACCGTCATGTAGCGGAAAAGTTATCGATGTTTCGAGATTCTGATAGCGTGACGGGATACCGGAAGCATTAAAACGACTGTGCCGGTCAATAGAGAGCAGAAATTGACTAAATAAACAGATATTTGCAATTTAAATGTACGGGTGCGATCATACCAGCACTAATGCACCGGATCCCATCAGAACTCCGCAGTTAAGCGTGCTTGGGCAAGAGTAGTACTAGGAAGGGTGAACTCCTGGGAAGGCCTCGCGTTGCACCCCTTTTACTTTTTTTTTTATCGCTGCAGTTATTTGCAGAAGTTAAAATCGTGTATTATAATATAATATTCTCTGAAAACCGTCATGTAGCGGAGAAGTTATCAATGTTTCGAGATTCTGATAGCGTGATGGTATACCAGAAGCATTACAACGACTGTGCCTGTCAATAGAGAGCAGAAATTGACTCAATAAAGAGATATTTGGTATTTAAATGTACGGGTGCGATCATACCAGCACTAATGCACCGGATCCCATCAGAACTCCGCAGTGAAGCGTGCTTGGGCGAGAGTAGTACTAGGATGGGTGACCTCCTGGGAAGGCCTCGTGTTGCAACCCTTTTACTTTTTTTTTATCGCTGCAGTTATTTGCAGAAGTTAAAATCATGTATTATAATTTATTATCCTCTGAAAACCGTCATGTAGCGGAAAAGTTTTCGATGTTTCGAGATTCTGATAGCATGACGGGATACCGGAAGCATTAAAACGACTGTGGCGGTCAATAGAGAGCAGAAATTGACTCAATAAACAGATATTTGCAATTTAAATATACGGGTGCGATCATACCAGCACTAATGCACCGGATCCCATCAGAACTCCGCAGTGAAGCGTGCTTCGGCGAGAGTAGTACTAGGATGGGTGACCTCCTGGAAAGGCCTCGTGTTGCAACCCTTTTACTTTTTTTTTATCGCTGCAGTTATTTGCAAAAGTTAAAATCGTGTATTATAATTTATTATCCTCTGAAAACCGTCATGTAGCGGAAAAGTTATCGATGTTTCGAGATTCTGATAGCGTGACGGGATACCGGAAGCATTAAAACGACTGTGCCGGTCAATAGAGAGCAGAAACTGACTCAATATACAGATATTTGCAATTTAAATGTACGGATGCGATCATACCAGCACTAAAGCACCGGATCCCATCAGAACTCCGCAGTTAAGCGTGCTTGGGCAAGAGTAGTACTAGGAAGGGTGACCTCCTGGGAAGGCCTCGTGTTGCAACCCTTTTACTTTTTTTTATCGCTGCAGTTATTTGCAGAAGTTAAAATCGTGTATTATAATTTAATATTTTCTGAAAATCGTCATGTAGCGGAGAAGTTATCAATGTTTCGAGATTCTGATAGCGTGACGGTATACCAGAAGCATTACAACGACTGTGCCTGTCAATAGAGAGCAGAAATTGACTCAATAAAGAGATATTTGGTATTTAAATGTACGGGTGCGATCATACCAGCACTAATGCACCGGATCCCATCAGAACTCCGCAGTTAAGCGTGCTTGGGCAAGAGTAGTACTAGGATGGGTGACCTCCTGGGAAGGCCTCGTGTTGCAACCATTTTACTTTTTTTTTTTGTCGCTGCAGTTATTTTGCAGAAGTTAAAATCGTGTGTTATAATTTATTATCCTCTGAAAACCGTCATGTAGCGGAAAAGTTTTCGATGTTTCGAGATTCTGATAGCGTGACGGGATACCGGAAGCATTAAAACGACTGTGCCGGTCAATAGAGAGCAGAAATTGACTCAATAAACAGATATTTGCAATTTAAATGTACGGATGCGATCATACCAGCACTAATGCACCGGATCCCATCAGAACTCCGAAGCGTGCTTCGGCGAGAGTAGTACTAGGATGGGTGACTTCCTGGAAAGGCCTCGTGTTGCAACCCTTTTACTTTTTTTTATCGCTGCAGTTATTTGCAGAAGTTAATATCGTGTATTATAATTTATTATCCTCTGAAAACCGTCATGTAGCGGAAAAGTTATCGATGTTTCGAGATTCTGATAGCGTGACGGGATACCGGAAGCATTAAAACGACTGTGCCGGTCAATAGAGAGCAGAAATTGACTCAATAAACTGATATTTGCAATTTAAATGTACGGGTGCGATCATACCAGCACTAAAGCACCGGATCCCATCAGAACTCCGCAGTTAAACGTTCTTGGGTGAGAGTAGTACTAGGATGGGTGACCTCCTGGAAAGGCCTCGTGTTGCACTCCTTTTACTTTTTTTTTTATCGCCGAAGTTATTTGCAGAAGTTAAAATCGTGTATTATAATTTAATATTCTCTGAAAACCGTCATGTAGCGGAGTAGTTATCAATGTTTCGAGATTCTGATAGCGTGACGGTATACCAGAAGTATTACAACGACTGTGCCAGTCAATAGAGAGCAGAAATTGACTCAATAAAGAGATATTTGGTATTTAAATGTACGGGTGCGATCATACCAGCACTAATGCACCGGATGCCATCAAAACTCCGCAGTTAAGCGTGCTTGGGCGAGAGTAGTACTAGGATGGGTGACCTCCTGGGAAGGCCTCGTGTTGCAACCCTTTTACTTTTTTTTTATCGCTGCAGTTATTTGCAGAAGTTAAAATCGTGTATTATAATTTATTATCCTTTGAAAACCGTCATGTAGCGGAAAAGTTTTCGATGTTTCGAGATTCTGATAGCATGACGGGATACCGGAAGCATTAAAACGACTGTGGCGGTCAATAGAGAGCAGAAATTGACTCAATAAACAGATATTTGCAATTTAAATATACGGGTGCGATCATACCAGCACTAATGCACCGGATCCCATCAGAACTCCGCAGTGAAGCGTGCTTCGGCGAGAGTAGTACTAGGATGGGTGACCTCCTGGAAAGGCCTCGTGTTGCAACCCTTTTACTTTTTTTTATCGCTGCAGTTATTTGCAAAAGTTAAAATCGTGTATTATAATTTATTATCCTCTGAAAACCGTCATGTAGCGGAAAAGTTATCGATGTTTCGAGATTCTGATAGCGTGACGGGATACCGGAAGCATTAAAACGACTGTGCCGGTCAATAGAGAGCAGAAACTGACTCAATATACAGATATTTGCAATTTAAATGTACGGATGCGATCATACCAGCACTAAAGCACCGGATCCCATCAGAACTCCGCAGTTAAGCGTGCTTGGGCAAGAGTAGTACTAGGAAGGGTGACCTCCTGGGAAGGCCTCGTGTTGCAACCCTTTTACTTTTTTTTATCGCTGCAGTTATTTGCAGAAGTTAAAATCGTGTATTATAATTTAATATTTTCTGAAAATCGTCATGTAGCGAAGAAGTTATCAATGTTTCGAGATTCTGATAGCGTGACGGTATACCAGAAGCATTACAACGACTGTGCCTGTCAATAGAGAGCAGAAATTGACTCAATAAAGAGATATTTGGTATTTAAATGTACGGGTGCGATCATACCAGCACTAATGCACCGGATCCCATCAGAACTCCGCAGTTAAGCGTGCTTCGGCGAGAGTAGTACTAGGATGGGTGACCTCCTGGAAAGGCCTCGTGTTGCAACCCTTTTACTTTTTTTTATCGCTGCAGTTATTTGCAAAAGTTAAAATCGTGTATTATAATTTATTATCCTCTGAAAACCGTTATGTAGCGGAAAAGTTATCGATGTTTCGAGATTCTGATAGCGTGACGGGATACCGGAAGCATTAAAACGACTGTGCCGGTCAATAGAGAGCAGAAACTGACTCAATATACAGATATTTGCAATTTAAATGTACGGATGCGATCATACCAGCACTAAAGCACCGGATCCCATCAGAACTCCGCAGTTAAGCGTGCTTGGGCAAGAGTAGTACTAGGAAGGGTGACCTCCTGGGAAGGCCTCGTGTTGCAACCCTTTTACTTTTTTTTATCGCTGCAGTTATTTGCAGAAGTTAAAATCGTGTATTATAATTTAATATTTTCTGAAAATCGTCATGTAGCGAAGAAGTTATCAATGTTTCGAGATTCTGATAGCGTGACGGTATACCAGAAGCATTACAACGACTGTGCCTGTCAATAGAGAGCAGAAATTGACTCAATAAAGAGATATTTGGTATTTAAATGTACGGGTGCGATCATACCAGCACTAATGCACCGGATCCCATCAGAACTCCGCAGTTAAGCGTGCTTGGGCAAGAGTAGTACTAGGATGGGTGACCTCCTGGGAAGGCCTCGTGTTGCAACCCTTTTACTTCTTTTTTTGTCGCTGCAGTTATTTGCAGAAGTTAAAATCGTGTGTTATAATTTATTATCCTCTGAAAACCGTCTTGTAGCGGAAAAGTTTTCGATGTTTCGAGATTCTGATAGCGTGACGGGATACCGGAAGCATTAAAACGACTGTGCCGGTCAATAGAGAGCAGAAACTGACTCAATATACAGATATTTGCAATTTAAATGTACGGATGCGATCATACCAGCACTAAAGCACCGGATCCCATCAGAACTCCGCAGTTAAGCGTGCTTGGGCAAGAGTAGTACTAGGAAGGGTGACCTCCTGGGAAGGCCTCGTGTTGCAACCCTTTTACTTTTTTTTATCGCTGCAGTTATTTGCAGAAGTTAAAATCGTGTATTATAATTTAATATTTTCTGAAAATCGTCATGTAGCGGAGAAGTTATCAATGTTTCGAGATTCTGATAGCGTGACGGTATACCAGAAGCATTACAACGACTGTGCCTGTCAATAGAGAGCAGAAATTGACTCAATAAAGAGATATTTGGTATTTAAATGTACGGGTGCGATCATACCAGCACTAATGCACCGGATCCCATCAGAACTCCGCAGTTAAGCGTGCTTGGGCAAGAGTAGTACTAGGAAGGGTGACCTCCTGGGAAGGCCTCGTGTTGCAACCCTTTTACTTTTTTTTATCGCTGCAGTTATTTGCAGAAGTTAAAATCGTGTATTATAATTTAATATTTTCTGAAAATCGTCATGTAGCGGAGAAGTTATCAATGTTTCGAGATTCTGATAGCGTGACGGTATACCAGAAGCATTACAACGACTGTGCCTGTCAATAGAGAGCAGAAATTGACTCAATAAACAGATATTTGCAATTTAAATGTACGGATGCGATCATACCAGCACTAATGCACCGGATCCCATCAGAACTCCGAAGCGTGCTTCGGCGAGAGTAGTACTAGGATGGGTGACTTCCTGGAAAGGCCTCGTGTTGCAACCCTTTTACTTTTTTTTATCGCTGCAGTTATTTGCAGAAGTTAATATCGTGTATTATAATTTATTATCCTCTGAAAACCGTCATGTAGCGGAAAAGTTATCGATGTTTCGAGATTCTGATAGCGTGACGGGATACCGGAAGCATTAAAACGACTGTGCCGGTCAATAGAGAGCAGAAATTGACTCAATAAACTGATATTTGCAATTTAAATGTACGGGTGCGATCATACCAGCACTAAAGCACCGGATCCCATCAGAACTCCGCAGTTAAACGTTCTTGGGTGAGAGTAGTACTAGGATGGGTGACCTCCTGGAAAGGCCTCGTGTTGCACTCCTTTTACTTTTTTTTTTATCGCCGAAGTTATTTGCAGAAGTTAAAATCGTGTATTATAATTTAATATTCTCTGAAAACCGTCATGTAGCGGAGTAGTTATCAATGTTTCGAGATTCTGATAGCATGACGGTATACCAGAAGTATTACAACGACTGTGCCAGTCAATAGAGAGCAGAAATTGACTCAATAAAGAGATATTTGGTATTTAAATGTACGGGTGCGATCATACCAGCACTAATGCACCGGATGCCATCAAAACTCCGCAGTTAAGCGTGCTTGGGCGAGAGTAGTACTAGGATGGGTGACCTCCTGGGAAGGCCTCGTGTTGCAACCCTTTTACTTTTTTTTTATCGCTGCAGTTATTTGCAGAAGTTAAAATCGTGTATTATAATTTATTATCCTTTGAAAACCGTCATGTAGCGGAAAAGTTTTCGATGTTTCGAGATTCTGATAGCATGACGGGATACCGGAAGCATTAAAACGACTGTGGCGGTCAATAGAGAGCAGAAATTGACTCAATAAACAGATATTTGCAATTTAAATATACGGGTGCGATCATACCAGCACTAATGCACCGGATCCCATCAGAACTCCGCAGTGAAGCGTGCTTCGGCGAGAGTAGTACTAGGATGGGTGACCTCCTGGAAAGGCCTCGTGTTGCAACCCTTTTACTTTTTTTTATCGCTGCAGTTATTTGCAAAAGTTAAAATCGTGTATTATAATTTATTATCCTCTGAAAACCGTCATGTAGCGGAAAAGTTATCGATGTTTCGAGATTCTGATAGCGTGACGGGATACCGGAAGCATTAAAACGACTGTGCCGGTCAATAGAGAGCAGAAACTGACTCAATATACAGATATTTGCAATTTAAATGTACGGATGCGATCATACCAGCACTAAAGCACCGGATCCCATCAGAACTCCGCAGTGAAGCGTGCTTCGGCGAGAGTAGTACTAGGATGGGTGACCTCCTGGAAAGGCCTCGTGTTGCAACCCTTTTACTTTTTTTTATCGCTGCAGTTATTTGCAAAAGTTAAAATCGTGTATTATAATTTATTATCCTCTGAAAACCGTCATGTAGCGGAAAAGTTATCGATGTTTCGAGATTCTGATAGCGTGACGGGATACCGGAAGCATTAAAACGACTGTGCCGGTCAATAGAGAGCAGAAACTGACTCAATATACAGATATTTGCAATTTAAATGTACGGATGCGATCATACCAGCACTAAAGCACCGGATCCCATCAGAACTCCGCAGTTAAGCGTGCTTGGGCAAGAGTAGTACTAGGAAGGGTGACCTCCTGGGAAGGCCTCGTGTTGCAACCCTTTTACTTTTTTTTATCGCTGCAGTTATTTGCAGAAGTTAAAATCGTGTATTATAATTTAATATTTTCTGAAAATCGTCATGTAGCGAAGAAGTTATCAATGTTTCGAGATTCTGATAGCGTGACGGTATACCAGAAGCATTACAACGACTGTGCCTGTCAATAGAGAGCAGAAATTGACTCAATAAAGAGATATTTGGTATTTAAATGTACGGGTGCGATCATACCAGCACTAATGCACCGGATCCCATCAGAACTCCGCAGTTAAGCGTGCTTGGGCAAGAGTAGTACTAGGATGGGTGACCTCCTGGGAAGGCCTCGTGTTGCAACCCTTTTACTTTTTTTTTTGTCGCTGCAGTTATTTGCAGAAGTTAAAATCGTGTGTTATAATTTATTATCCTCTGAAAACCGTCTTGTAGCGGAAAAGTTTTCGATGTTTCGAGATTCTGATAGCGTGACGGGATACCGGAAGCATTAAAACGACTGTGCCGGTCAATAGAGAGCAGAAATTGACTCAATAAACAGATATTTGCAATTTAAATGTACGGATGCGATCATACCAGCACTAATGCACCGGATCCCATCAGAACTCCGAAGCGTGCTTCGGCGAGAGTAGTACTAGGATGGGTGACTTCCTGGAAAGGCCTCGTGTTGCAACCCTTTTACTTTTTTTTATCGCTGCAGTTATTTGCAGAAGTTAAAATCGTGTATTATAATTTATTATCCTCTGAAAACCGTCATGTAGCGGAAAAGTTATCGATGTTTCGAGATTCTGATAGCGTGACGGGATACCGGAAGCATTAAAACGACTGTGCCGGTCAATAGAGAGCAGAAATTGACTCAATAAACTGATATTTGCAATTTAAATGTACGGGTGCGATCATACCAGCACTAAAGCACCGGATCCCATCAGAACTCCGCAGTTAAACGTTCTTGGGTGAGAGTAGTACTAGGATGGGTGACCTCCTGGAAAGGCCTCGTGTTGCACTCCTTTTACTTTTTTTTTTATCGTCGAAGTTATTTGCAGAAGTTAAAATCGTGTATTATAATTTAATATTCTCTGAAAACCGTCATGTAGCGGAGTAGTTATCAATGTTTCGAGATTCTGATAGCGTGACGGTATACCAGAAGTATTACAACGACTGTGCCAGTCAATAGAGAGCAGAAATTGACTCAATAAAGAGATATTTGGTATTGAAATGTACGGGTGCGATCATACCAGCACTAATGCACCGGATCCCATCAGAACTCCGCAGTTAAGCGTGCTTGGGCAAGAGTAGTACTAGGATGGGTGACCTCCTGGGAAGGCCTCGTGTTGCAACCCTTTTACTTTTTTTTTTGTCGCTGCAGTTATTTGCAGAAGTTAAAATCGTGTGTTATAATTTATTATCCTCTGAAAACCGTCTTGTAGCGGAAAAGTTTTCGATGTTTCGAGATTCTGATAGCGTGACGGGATACCGGAAGCATTAAAACGACTGTGCCGGTCAATAGAGAGCAGAAACTGACTCAATATACAGATATTTGCAATTTAAATGTACGGATGCGATCATACCAGCACTAAAGCACCGGATCCCATCAGAACTCCGCAGTTAAGCGTGCTTGGGCAAGAGTAGTACTAGGAAGGGTGACCTCCTGGGAAGGCCTCGTGTTGCAACCCTTTTACTTTTTTTTATCGCTGCAGTTATTTGCAGAAGTTAAAATCGTGTATTATAATTTAATATTTTCTGAAAATCGTCATGTAGCGGAGAAGTTATCAATGTTTCGAGATTCTGATAGCGTGACGGTATACCAGAAGCATTACAACGACTGTGCCTGTCAATAGAGAGCAGAAATTGACTCAATAAAGAGATATTTGGTATTTAAATGTACGGGTGCGATCATACCAGCACTAATGCACCGGATCCCATCAGAACTCCGCAGTTAAGCGTGCTTGGGCAAGAGTAGTACTAGGAAGGGTGACCTCCTGGGAAGGCCTCGTGTTGCAACCCTTTTACTTTTTTTTATCGCTGCAGTTATTTGCAGAAGTTAAAATCGTGTATTATAATTTAATATTTTCTGAAAATCGTCATGTAGCGGAGAAGTTATCAATGTTTCGAGATTCTGATAGCGTGACGGTATACCAGAAGCATTACAACGACTGTGCCTGTCAATAGAGAGCAGAAATTGACTCAATAAACAGATATTTGCAATTTAAATGTACGGATGCGATCATACCAGCACTAATGCACCGGATCCCATCAGAACTCCGAAGCGTGCTTCGGCGAGAGTAGTACTAGGATGGGTGACTTCCTGGAAAGGCCTCGTGTTGCAACCCTTTTACTTTTTTTTATCGCTGCAGTTATTTGCAGAAGTTAATATCGTGTATTATAATTTATTATCCTCTGAAAACCGTCATGTAGCGGAAAAGTTATCGATGTTTCGAGATTCTGATAGCGTGACGGGATACCGGAAGCATTAAAACGACTGTGCCGGTCAATAGAGAGCAGAAATTGACTCAATAAACTGATATTTGCAATTTAAATGTACGGGTGCGATCATACCAGCACTAAAGCACCGGATCCCATCAGAACTCCGCAGTTAAACGTTCTTGGGTGAGAGTAGTACTAGGATGGGTGACCTCCTGGAAAGGCCTCGTGTTGCACTCCTTTTACTTTTTTTTTTATCGCCGAAGTTATTTGCAGAAGTTAAAATCGTGTATTATAATTTAATATTCTCTGAAAACCGTCATGTAGCGGAGTAGTTATCAATGTTTCGAGATTCTGATAGCATGACGGTATACCAGAAGTATTACAACGACTGTGCCAGTCAATAGAGAGCAGAAATTGACTCAATAAAGAGATATTTGGTATTTAAATGTACGGGTGCGATCATACCAGCACTAATGCACCGGATGCCATCAAAACTCCGCAGTTAAGCGTGCTTGGGCGAGAGTAGTACTAGGATGGGTGACCTCCTGGGAAGGCCTCGTGTTGCAACCCTTTTACTTTTTTTTTATCGCTGCAGTTATTTGCAGAAGTTAAAATCGTGTATTATAATTTATTATCCTTTGAAAACCGTCATGTAGCGGAAAAGTTTTCGATGTTTCGAGATTCTGATAGCATGACGGGATACCGGAAGCATTAAAACGACTGTGGCGGTCAATAGAGAGCAGAAATTGACTCAATAAACAGATATTTGCAATTTAAATATACGGGTGCGATCATACCAGCACTAATGCACCGGATCCCATCAGAACTCCGCAGTGAAGCGTGCTTCGGCGAGAGTAGTACTAGGATGGGTGACCTCCTGGAAAGGCCTCGTGTTGCAACCCTTTTACTTTTTTTTATCGCTGCAGTTATTTGCAAAAGTTAAAATCGTGTATTATAATTTATTATCCTCTGAAAACCGTCATGTAGCGGAAAAGTTATCGATGTTTCGAGATTCTGATAGCGTGACGGGATACCGGAAGCATTAAAACGACTGTGCCGGTCAATAGAGAGCAGAAACTGACTCAATATACAGATATTTGCAATTTAAATGTACGGATGCGATCATACCAGCACTAAAGCACCGGATCCCATCAGAACTCGCAGTTAAGCGTGCTTGGGCAAGAGTAGTACTAGGAAGGGTGACCTCCTGGGAAGGCCTCGTGTTGCAACCCTTTTACTTTTTTTTATCGCTGCAGTTATTTGCAGAAGTTAAAATCGTGTATTATAATTTAATATTTTCTGAAAATCGTCATGTAGCGAAGAAGTTATCAATGTTTCGAGATTCTGATAGCGTGACGGTATACCAGAAGCATTACAACGACTGTGCCTGTCAATAGAGAGCAGAAATTGACTCAATAAAGAGATATTTGGTATTTAAATGTACGGGTGCGATCATACCAGCACTAATGCACCGGATCCCATCAGAACTCCGCAGTTAAGCGTGCTTGGGCAAGAGTAGTACTAGGATGGGTGACCTCCTGGGAAGGCCTCGTGTTGCAACCCTTTTACTTTTTTTTTTGTCGCTGCAGTTATTTGCAGAAGTTAAAATCGTGTGTTATAATTTATTATCCTCTGAAAACCGTCTTGTAGCGGAAAAGTTTTCGATGTTTCGAGATTCTGATAGCGTGACGGGATACCGGAAGCATTAAAACGACTGTGCCGGTCAATAGAGAGCAGAAATTGACTCAATAAACAGATATTTGCAATTTAAATGTACGGATGCGATCATACCAGCACTAATGCACCGGATCCCATCAGAACTCCGAAGCGTGCTTCGGCGAGAGTAGTACTAGGATGGGTGACTTCCTGGAAAGGCCTCGTGTTGCAACCCTTTTACTTTTTTTTATCGCTGCAGTTATTTGCAGAAGTTAAAATCGTGTATTATAATTTATTATCCTCTGAAAACCGTCATGTAGCGGAAAAGTTATCGATGTTTCGAGATTCTGATAGCGTGACGGGATACCGGAAGCATTAAAACGACTGTGCCGGTCAATAGAGAGCAGAAATTGACTCAATAAACTGATATTTGCAATTTAAATGTACGGGTGCGATCATACCAGCACTAAAGCACCGGATCCCATCAGAACTCCGCAGTTAAACGTTCTTGGGTGAGAGTAGTACTAGGATGGGTGACCTCCTGGAAAGGCCTCGTGTTGCACTCCTTTTACTTTTTTTTTTATCGTCGAAGTTATTTGCAGAAGTTAAAATCGTGTATTATAATTTAATATTCTCTGAAAACCGTCATGTAGCGGAGTAGTTATCAATGTTTCGAGATTCTGATAGCGTGACGGTATACCAGAAGTATTACAACGACTGTGCCAGTCAATAGAGAGCAGAAATTGACTCAATAAAGAGATATTTGGTATTGAAATGTACGGGTGCGATCATACCAGCACTAATGCACCGGATGCAATCAAAACTCCGCAGTTAAGCGTGCTTGGGCGAGAGTAGTACTAGGATGGGTGACCTCCTGGGAAGGCCTCGTGTTGTAACCCTTTTACTTTTTTTTTATCGCTGCAGTTATTTGCAGAAGTTAAAATCGTGTGTTATAATTTATTATCCTCTGAAAACCGTCATGTATCGGAAAAGTTATCGATGTTTCGAGATTCTGATAGCGTGACGGGATACCGGAAGCATTAAAACGACTGTGCCGGTCAATAGAGAGCAGAAATTGACTAAATAAACAGATATTTGCAATTTAAATGTACGGGTGCGATCATACCAGCACTAATGCACCGGATCCCATCAGAACTCCGCAGTTAAGCGTGCTTGGGCAAGAGTAGTACTAGGAAGGGTGAACTCCTGGGAAGGCCTCGCGTTGCACCCCTTTTACTTTTTTTTTTTATCGCTGCAGTTATTTGCAGAAGTTAAAATCGTGTATTATAATATAATATTCTCTGAAAACCGTCATGTAGCGGAGAAGTTATCAATGTTTCGAGATTCTGATAGCGTGATGGTATACCAGAAGCATTACAACGACTGTGCCTGTCAATAGAGAGCAGAAATTGACTCAATAAAGAGATATTTGGTATTTAAATGTACGGGTGCGATCATACCAGCACTAATGCACCGGATGCCATCAAAACTCCGCAGTTAAGCGTGCTTGGGCGAGAGTAGTACTAGGATGGGTGACCTCCTGGGAAGGCCTCGTGTTGCAACCCTTTTACTTTTTTTTTATCGCTGCAGTTATTTGCAGAAGTTAAAATCGTGTATTATAATTTATTATCCTTTGAAAACCGTCATGTAGCGGAAAAGTTTTCGATGTTTCGAGATTCTGATAGCATGACGGGATACCGGAAGCATTAAAACGACTGTGGCGGTCAATAGAGAGCAGAAATTGACTCAATAAACAGATATTTGCAATTTAAATATACGGGTGCGATCATACCAGCACTAATGCACCGGATCCCATCAGAACTCCGCAGTGAAGCGTGCTTCGGCGAGAGTAGTACTAGGATGGGTGACCTCCTGGAAAGGCCTCGTGTTGCAACCCTTTTACTTTTTTTTATCGCTGCAGTTATTTGCAAAAGTTAAAATCGTGTATTATAATTTATTATCCTCTGAAAACCGTCATGTAGCGGAAAAGTTATCGATGTTTCGAGATTCTGATAGCGTGACGGGATACCGGAAGCATTAAAACGACTGTGCCGGTCAATAGAGAGCAGAAACTGACTCAATATACAGATATTTGCAATTTAAATGTACGGATGCGATCATACCAGCACTAAAGCACCGGATCCCATCAGAACTCCGCAGTTAAGCGTGCTTGGGCAAGAGTAGTACTAGGAAGGGTGACCTCCTGGGAAGGCCTCGTGTTGCAACCCTTTTACTTTTTTTTATCGCTGCAGTTATTTGCAGAAGTTAAAATCGTGTATTATAATTTAATATTTTCTGAAAATCGTCATGTAGCGAAGAAGTTATCAATGTTTCGAGATTCTGATAGCGTGACGGTATACCAGAAGCATTACAACGACTGTGCCTGTCAATAGAGAGCAGAAATTGACTCAATAAAGAGATATTTGGTATTTAAATGTACGGGTGCGATCATACCAGCACTAATGCACCGGATCCCATCAGAACTCCGCAGTTAAGCGTGCTTGGGCAAGAGTAGTACTAGGATGGGTGACCTCCTGGGAAGGCCTCGTGTTGCAACCCTTTTACTTTTTTTTTTGTCGCTGCAGTTATTTGCAGAAGTTAAAATCGTGTGTTATAATTTATTATCCTCTGAAAACCGTCTTGTAGCGGAAAAGTTTTCGATGTTTCGAGATTCTGATAGCGTGACGGGATACCGGAAGCATTAAAACGACTGTGCCGGTCAATAGAGAGCAGAAATTGACTCAATAAACAGATATTTGCAATTTAAATGTACGGATGCGATCATACCAGCACTAATGCACCGGATCCCATCAGAACTCCGAAGCGTGCTTCGGCGAGAGTAGTACTAGGATGGGTGACTTCCTGGAAAGGCCTCGTGTTGCAACCCTTTTACTTTTTTTTATCGCTGCAGTTATTTGCAGAAGTTAAAATCGTGTATTATAATTTATTATCCTCTGAAAACCGTCATGTAGCGGAAAAGTTATCGATGTTTCGAGATTCTGATAGCGTGACGGGATACCGGAAGCATTAAAACGACTGTGCCGGTCAATAGAGAGCAGAAATTGACTCAATAAACTGATATTTGCAATTTAAATGTACGGGTGCGATCATACCAGCACTAAAGCACCGGATCCCATCAGAACTCCGCAGTTAAACGTTCTTGGGTGAGAGTAGTACTAGGATGGGTGACCTCCTGGAAAGGCCTCGTGTTGCACTCCTTTTACTTTTTTTTTTATCGTCGAAGTTATTTGCAGAAGTTAAAATCGTGTATTATAATTTAATATTCTCTGAAAACCGTCATGTAGCGGAGTAGTTATCAATGTTTCGAGATTCTGATAGCGTGACGGTATACCAGAAGTATTACAACGACTGTGCCAGTCAATAGAGAGCAGAAATTGACTCAATAAAGAGATATTTGGTATTGAAATGTACGGGTGCGATCATACCAGCACTAATGCACCGGATGCAATCAAAACTCCGCAGTTAAGCGTGCTTGGGCGAGAGTAGTACTAGGATGGGTGACCTCCTGGGAAGGCCTCGTGTTGTAACCCTTTTACTTTTTTTTATCGCTGCAGTTATTTGCAGAAGTTAAAATCGTGTGTTATAATTTATTATCCTCTGAAAACCGTCATGTATCGGAAAAGTTATCGATGTTTCGAGATTCTGATAGCGTGACGGGATACCGGAAGCATTAAAACGACTGTGCCGGTCAATAGAGAGCAGAAATTGACTAAATAAACAGATATTTGCAATTTAAATGTACGGGTGCGATCATACCAGCACTAATGCACCGGATCCCATCAGAACTCCGCAGTTAAGCGTGCTTGGGCAAGAGTAGTACTAGGAAGGGTGAACTCCTGGGAAGGCCTCGCGTTGCACCCCTTTTACTTTTTTTTTTTATCGCTGCAGTTATTTGCAGAAGTTAAAATCGTGTATTATAATATAATATTCTCTGAAAACCGTCATGTAGCGGAGAAGTTATCAATGTTTCGAGATTCTGATAGCGTGATGGTATACCAGAAGTATTACAACGACTGTGCCTGTCAATAGAGAGCAGAAATTGACTCAATAAAGAGATATTTGGTATTTAAATGTACGGGTGCGATCATACCAGCACTAATGCACCGGATCCCATCAGAACTCCGCAGTGAAGCGTGCTTGGGCGAGAGTAGTACTAGGATGGGTGACCTCCTGGGAAGGCCTCGTGTTGCAACCCTTTTACTTTTTTTTTATCGCTGCAGTTATTTGCAGAAGTTAAAATCGTGTATTATAATTTATTATCCTCTGAAAACCGTCATGTAGCGGAAAAGTTTTCGATGTTTCGAGATTCTGATAGCATGACGGGATACTGGAAGCATTAAAACGACTGTGCCGGTCAATAGAGAGCAGAAATTGACTAAATAAACAGATATTTGCAATTTAAATATACGGGTGCGATCATACCAGCACTAATGCACCGGATCCCATCAGAACTCCGCAGTGAAGCGTGCTTCGGCGAGAGTAGTACTAGGATGGGTGACCTCCTGGAAAGGCCTCGTGTTGCAACCCTTTTACTTTTTTTTTATCGCTACAGTTATTTGCAGAAGTTAAAATCGTGTATTATAATTTATTATCCTCTGAAAACCGTCATGTAGCGGAAAAGTTTTCGATGTTTCGAGATTCTGATAGCATGACGGGATACTGGAAGCATTAAAACGACTGTGCCGGTCAATAGAGAGCAGAAATTGACTAAATAAACAGATATTTGCAATTTAAATATACGGGTGCGATCATACCAGCACTAATGCACCGGATCCCATCAGAACTCCGCAGTGAAGCGTGCTTCGGCGAGAGTAGTACTAGGATGGGTGACCTCCTGGAAAGGCCTCGTGTTGCAACCCTTTTACTTTTTTTTTATCGCTGCAGTTATTTGCAGAAGTTAAAATCGTGTATTATAATTTATTATCCTCTGAAAACCGTCATGTAGCGGAAAAGTTATCGATGTTTCGAGATTCTGATAGCGTGACGGGATACCGGAAGCATTAAAACGACTGTGCCGGTCAATAGAGAGCAGAAACTGGCTCAATAAACAGATATATGCAATTTAAATGTACGGATGCGATAATACCAGCACTAAAGCACCGGATCCCATCAGAACTCCGCAGTTAAGCATGCTTGGGCAAGAGTAGTACTAGGAAGGGTGACCTCCTGGGAAGGCCTCGTGTTGCACCCCTTTTACTTTTTTTTTTATCGCTGCAGTTATTTGCAGAAGTTAAAATCGTGTATTATAATTTAATATTTTATGAAAATCGTCATGTAGCGGAGAAGTTATCAATGTTTCGAGATTCTGATAGCGTGACGGTATACCAGAAGCATTACAACGACTATGCCTGTCAATAGAGAGCAGAAATTGACTCAATAAAGAGATATTTGGTATTTAAATGTACGGGTGTGATCATACCAGCACTAATGCACCGGATGCCATCAAAACTCCGCAGTTAAGCGTGATTGGGCGAGAGTAGTACTAGGATGGGTGACCTCCTGGGAAGGCCTCGTGTTGCAACCCTTTTACTTTTTTTTTATCGCTGCAGTTATTTGCTGAAGTTAAAATCGTTTGTTATAATTTATTATCCTCTGAAAACCGTCATGTAGCGGAAAAGTTATTGATGTTTCGAGATTCTGATAGCGTGACGGGATACCGGAAGCATTAAGACGACTGTGCCGGTCAATAGAGAGCAGAAATTGACTCAATAAACAGATACGGGTGCGATCATACCAGCACTAATGCACCGGATCCCATCAGAACTCCGCAGTTAAGCGTGCTTGGGCAAGAGTAGTACTAGGAAGGGTGACCTCCTGGGAAGGCCTCGTGTTGTAACCCTTTTACTTTTTTTTATCGCTGCAGTTATTTGCAGAAGTTAAAATCGTGTGTTATAATTTATTATCCACTGAAAACCGTCATGTAGCGGAGAAGTTATCAATGTTTCGAGATTCTGATAGCGTGACGGTATGCCAGAAGCATTACAACGACTGTGCCTGTCAAAAGAGAGCAGAAATTGACTCAATAAAGAGATATTTGGTATTTAAATGTACGGGTGCGATCATACCCGCACTAATGCACCAGATGCAATCAAAACTCCGCAGTTAAGCGTGCTTGGGCGAGAGTAGTACTAGGATGGGTGACCTCCTGGGAAGGCCTCGCGTTGCAGTTATTGCTGCAGTTATTTGCAGAAGTTAAAATCGTGTGTTATAATTTATTATCCTCTGAAAACCGTCATGTAGCGGAAAAGTTATCGATGTTTCGAGATTCTGATAGCGTGACGGGATACCGGAAGCATTAAAACGACTGTGCCGGTCAATAGAGAGCAGAAATTGACTCAATAAACAGATATTTGCAATTTAAATGTACGGGTGCGATCATACCAGCACTAATGCATCGGATCCCATCAGAACTCCGCAGTTAAGCGTGCTTGGGCAAGAGTAGTACTAGGAAGGGTGAACTCCTGGGAAGGCCTCGCGTTGCACCCATTTTACTTTTTTTTTTATCGCTGCAGTTATTTGCAGAAGTTAAAATCGTGTATTATAATATAATATTCTCTGAAAACCGTCATGTAGCGGAGAAGTTATCAATGTTTCGAGATTCTGATAGCGTGACGGTATACCAGAAGTATTACAACGACTGTGCCAGTCAATAGAGAGCAGAAATTGACTCAATAAAGAGATATTTGGTATTTAAATGTACGGGTGCGATCATACCAGCACTAATGCACCGGATGCAATCAAAACTCCGCAGTTAAGCGTGCTTGGGCGAGAGTAGTACTAGGATGGGTGACCTCCTGGGAAGGCCTCGTGTTGTAACCCTTTTACTTTTTTTTTATCGCTGCAGTTATTTGCAGAAGTTAAAATCGTGTGTTATAATTTAATATCCTCTGAAAACCGTCATGTAGCGGAAAAGTTATCGATGTTTCGAGATTCTGATAGCGTGACGGGATACCGGAAGCATTAAAACGACTGTGCCGGTCAATAGAGAGCAGAAATTGACTAAATAAACAGATATTTGCAATTTAAATGTACGGGTGCGATCATACTAGCACTAATGCACCGGATCCCATCAGAACTCCGCAGTTAAGCGTGCTTGGGCAAGAGTAGTACTAGGAAGGGTGAACTCCTGGGAAGGCCTCGCGTTGCACCCCTTTTACTTTTTTTTTTATCGCTGCAGTTATTTGCAGAAGTTAAAATCGTGTATTATAATATAATATTCTCTGAAAACCGTCATGTAGCGGAGAAGTTATCAATGTTTCGAGATTCTGATAGCGTGACGGTATACCAGAAGCATTACAACGACTGTGCCTGTCAATAGAGAGCAGAAATTGACTCAATAAACAGATATTTGCAATTTAAATGTACGGGTGCGATCATACCAGCACTAATGCACCGGATCCCATCAGAACTCCGCAGTTAAGCGTGCTTGGGCAAGAGTAGTACTAGGAAGGGTGACCTCCTGGGAAGGCCTCGTGTTGTAACCCTTTTACTTTTTTTTGTCGCTGCAGTTATTTGCAGAAGTTAAAATCGTGTGTTATAATTTATTATCCTCTGAAAACCGTCATGTAGCGGAGAAGTTATCAATGTTTCGAGATTCTGATAGCGTGACGGTATACCAGAAGCATTACAACGACTGTGCCTGTCAAAAGAGAGCAGAAATTGACTCAATAAAGAGATATTTGGTATTTAAATGTACGGGTGCGATCATACCCGCACTAATGCACCAGATGCAATCAAAACTCCGCAGTTAAGCGTGCTTGGGCGAGAGTAGTACTAGGATGGGTGACCTCCTGGGAAGGCCTCGCGTTGCAGTTATTGCTGCAGTTATTTGCAGAAGTTAAAATCGTGTGTTATAATTTATTATCCTCTGAAAACCGTCATGTAGCGGAAAAGTTATCGATGTTTCGAGATTCTGATAGCGTGACGGGATACCGGAAGCATTAAAACGACTGTGCCGGTCAATAGAGAGCAGAAATTGACTCAATAAACAGATATTTGCAATTTAAATGTACGGGTGCGATCATACCAGCACTAATGCACCGGATCCCATCAGAACTCCGCAGTTAAGCGTGCTTGGGCAAGAGTAGTACTAGGAAGGGTGAACTCCTGGGAAGGCCTCGCGTTGCACCCCTTTTACTTTTTTTTTTATCGCTGCAGTTATTTGCAGAAGTTAAAATCGTGTATTATAATATCATATTCTCTGAAAACCGTCATGTAGCGGAGAAGTTATCAATGTTTCGAGATTCTGATAGCGTGACGGTATACCAGAAGTATTACAACGACTGTGCCAGTCAATAGAGAGCAGAAATTGACTCAATAAAGAGATATTTGGTATTTAAATGTACGGGTGCGATCATACCAGCACTAATGCACCGGATGCAATCAAAACTCCGCAGTTAAGCGTGCTTGGGCGAGAGTAGTACTAGGATGGGTGACCTCCTGGGAAGGCCTCGTGTTGTAACCCTTTTACTTTTTTTTTATCGCTGCAGTTATTTGCAGAAGTTAAAATCGTGTGTTATAATTTATTATCCTCTGAAAACCGTCATGTAGCGGAAAAGTTATCGATGTTTCGAGATTCTGATAGCGTGACGGGATACCGGAATCATTAAAACGACTGTGCCGGTCAATAGAGAGCAGAAATTGACTAAATAAACAGATATTTGCAATTTAAATGTACGGGTGCGATCATACCAGCACTAATGCACCGGATCCCATCAGAACTCCGCAGTTAAGCGTGCTTGGGCAAGAGTAGTACTAGGAAGGGTGAACTCCTGGGAAGGCCTCGCGTTGCACCCCTTTTACTTTTTTTTTATCGCTGCAGTTATTTGCAGAAGTTAAAATCGTGTATTATAATATAATATTCTCTGAAAACCGTCATGTAGCGGAGAAGTTATCAATGTTTCGAGATTCTGATAGCGTGACGGTATACCAGAAGCATTACAACGACTGTGCCTGTCAATAGAGAGCAGAAATTGACTCAATAAAGAGATATTTGGTATTTAAATGTACGGGTGCGATCATACCAGCACTAATGCACCGGATCCCATCAGAACTCCGCAGTGAAGCGTGCTTGGGCGAGAGTAGTACTAGGATGGGTGACCTCCTGGGAAGGCCTCGTGTTGCAACCCTTTTACTTTTTTTTTATCGCTGCAGTTATTTGCAGAAGTTAAAATCGTGTATTATAATTTATTATCCTCTGAAAACCGTCATGTAGCGGAAAAGTTTTCGATGTTTCGAGATTCTGATAGCATGACGGGATAATGGAAGCATTAAAACGACTGTGCCGGTCAATAGAGAGCAGAAATTGACTAAATAAACAGATATTTGCAATTTAAATATACGGGTGCGATCATACCAGCACTAATGCACCGGATCCCATCAGAACTCCGCAGTGAAGCGTGCTTCGGCGAGAGTAGTACTAGGATGGGTGACCTCCTGGAAAGGCCTCGTGTTGCAACCCTTTTACTTTTTTTTTATCGCTGCAGTTATTTGCAGAAGTTAAAATCGTGTATTATAATTTATTATCCTCTGAAAACCGTCATGTAGCGGAAAAGTTTTCGATGTTTCGAGATTCTGATAGCATGACGGGATACTGGAAGCATTAAAACGACTGTGCCGGTCAATAGAGAGCAGAAATTGACTAAATAAACAGATATTTGCAATTTAAATATACGGGTGCGATCATACCAGCACTAATGCACCGGATCCCATCAGAACTCCGCAGTTAAGCGTGCTTGGGCAAGAGTAGTACTAGGAAGGGTGAACTCCTGGGAAGGCCTCGCGTTGCACCCCTTTTACTTTTTTTTTATCGCTGCAGTTATTTGCAGAAGTTAAAATCGTGTATTATAATATAATATTCTCTGAAAACCGTCATGTAGCGGAGAAGTTATCAATGTTTCGAGATTCTGATAGCGTGACGGTATACCAGAAGCATTACAACGACTGTGCCTGTCAATAGAGAGCAGAAATTGACTCAATAAAGAGATATTTGGTATTTAAATGTACGGGTGCGATCATACCAGCACTAATGCACCGGATCCCATCAGAACTCCGCAGTGAAGCGTGCTTGGGCGAGAGTAGTACTAGGATGGGTGACCTCCTGGGAAGGCCTCGTGTTGCAACCCTTTTACTTTTTTTTTATCGCTGCATTTATTTGCAGAAGTTAAAATCGTGTATTATAATTTATTATCCTCTGAAAACCGTCATGTAGCGGAAAAGTTTTCGATGTTTCGAGATTCTGATAGCGTGACGGTATACCAGAAGCATTACAACGACTGTGCCTGTCAAAAGAGAGCAGAAATTGACTCAATAAAGAGATATTTGGTATTTAAATGTACGGGTGCGATCATACCTGCACTAATGCACCAGATGCAATCAAAACTCCGCAGTTAAACGTGCTTGGGCGAGAGTAGTACTAGGATGGGTGACCTCCTGGGAAGGCCTCGCGTTGCAGTTATTGCTGCAGTTATTTGCAGAAGTTAAAATCGTGTGTTATAATTTATTATCCTCTGAAAACCGTCATGTAGCGGAAAAGTTATCGATGTTTCGAGATTCTGATAGCGTGACGGGATACCGGAAGCATTAAAACGACTGTGCCGGTCAATAGAGAGCAGAAATTGACTCAATAAACAGATATTTGCAATTTAAATGTACGGGTGCGATCATACCAGCACTAATGCACCGGATCCCATCAGAACTCCGCAGTTAAGCGTGCTTGGGCAAGAGTAGTACTAGGAAGGGTGAACTCCTGGGAAGGCCTCGCGTTGCACCCCTTTTACTTTTTTTTTTATCGCTGCAGTTATTTGCAGAAGTTAAAATCGTGTATTATAATATCATATTCTCTGAAAACCGTCATGTAGCGGAGAAGTTATTAATGTTTCGAGATTCTGATAGCGTGACGGTATACCAGAAGTATTACAACGACTGTGCCAGTCAATAGAGAGCAGAAATTGACTCAATAAAGAGATATTTGGTATTTAAATGTACGGGTGCGATCATACCAGCACTAATGCACCGGATGCAATCAAAACTCCGCAGTTAAGCGTGCTTGGGCGAGAGTAGTACTAGGATGGGTGACCTCCTGGGAAGGCCTCGTGTTGTAACCCTTTTACTTTTTTTTTATCGCTGCAGTTATTTGCAGAAGTTAAAATCGTGTGTTATAATTTATTATCCTCTGAAAACCGTCATGTAGCGGAAAAGTTATCGATGTTTCGAGATTCTGATAGCGTGACGGGATACCGGAAGCATTAAAACGACTGTGCCGGTCAATAGAGAGCAGAAATTGACTAAATAAACAGATATTTGCAATTTAAATGTACGGGTGCGATCATACCAGCACTAATGCACCGGATCCCATCAGAACTCCGCAGTTAAGCGTGCTTGGGCAAGAGTAGTACTAGGAAGGGTGAACTCCTGGGAAGGCCTCGCGTTGCACCCCTTTTACTTTTTTTTTATCGCTGCAGTTATTTGCAGAAGTTAAAATCGTGTATTATAATATAATATTCTCTGAAAACCGTCATGTAGCGGAGAAGTTATCAATGTTTCGAGATTCTGATAGCGTGACGGTATACCAGAAGCATTACAACGACTGTGCCTGTCAATAGAGAGCAGAAATTGACTCAATAAAGAGATATTTGGTATTTAAATGTACGGGTGCGATCATACCAGCACTAATGCACCGGATCCCATCAGAACTCCGCAGTGAAGCGTGCTTGGGCGAGAGTAGTACTAGGATGGGTGACCTCCTGGGAAGGCCTCGTGTTGCAACCCTTTTACTTTTTTTTTATCGCTGCAGTTATTTGCAGAAGTTAAAATCGTGTATTATAATTTATTATCCTCTGAAAACCGTCATGTAGCGGAAAAGTTTTCGATGTTTCGAGATTCTGATAGCATGACGGGATACTGGAAGCATTAAAACGACTGTGCCGGTCAATAGAGAGCAGAAATTGACTAAATAAACAGATATTTGCAATTTAAATATACGGGTGCGATCATACCAGCACTAATGCACCGGATCCCATCAGAACTCCGCAGTGAAGCGTGCTTCGGCGAGAGTAGTACTAGGATGGGTGACCTCCTGGAAAGGCCTCGTGTTGCAACCCTTTTACTTTTTTTTTATCGCTGCAGTTATTTGCAGAAGTTAAAATCGTGTATTATAATTTATTATCCTCTGAAAACCGTCATGTAGCGGAAAAGTTTTCGATGTTTCGAGATTCTGATAGCATGACGGGATACTGGAAGCATTAAAACGACTGTGCCGGTCAATAGAGAGCAGAAATTGACTAAATAAACAGATATTTGCAATTTAAATATACGGGTGCGATCATACCAGCACTAATGCACCGGATCCCATCAGAACTCCGCAGTTAAGCGTGCTTGGGCAAGAGTAGTACTAGGAAGGGTGAACTCCTGGGAAGGCCTCGCGTTGCACCCCTTTTACTTTTTTTTTATCGCTGCAGTTATTTGCAGAAGTTAAAATCGTGTATTATAATATAATATTCTCTGAAAACCGTCATGTAGCGGAGAAGTTATCAATGTTTCGAGATTCTGATAGCGTGACGGTATACCAGAAGCATTACAACGACTGTGCCTGTCAATAGAGAGCAGAAATTGACTCAATAAAGAGATATTTGGTATTTAAATGTACGGGTGCGATCATACCAGCACTAATGCACCGGATCCCATCAGAACTCCGCAGTGAAGCGTGCTTCGGCGAGAGTAGTACTAGGATGGGTGACCTCCTGGAAAGGCCTCGTGTTGCAACCCTTTTACTTTTTTTTTATCGCTGCAGTTATTTGCAGAAGTTAAAATCGTGTATTATAATTTATTATCCTCTGAAAACCGTCATGTAGCGGAAAAGTTTTTGTTGTTTCGAGATTCTGATAGCATGACGGGATACTGGAAGCATTAAAACGACTGTGCCGGTCAATAGAGACCAGAAATTGACTAAATAAACAGATATTTGCAATTTAAATATACGGGTGCGATCATACCAGCACTAATGCACCGGATCCCATCAGAACTCCGCAGTGAAGCGTGCTTCGGCGAGAGTAGTACTAGGATGGGTGACCTCCTGGAAAGGCCTCGTGTTGCAACCCTTTTACTTTTTTTTTATCGCTGCAGTTATTTGCAGAAGTTAAAATCGTGTATTATAATTTATTATCCTCTGAAAACCGTCATATAGCGGAAAAGTTATCGATGTTTCGAGATTCTGATAGCGTGACGGGATACCGGAAGCATTAAAACGACTGTGCCGGTCAATAGAGAGCAGAAACTGGCTCAATAAACAGATATATGCAATTTAAATGTACGGATGCGATCATACCAGCACTAAAGCACCGGATCCCATCAGAACTCCACAGTTAAGCATGCTTGGGCAAGAGTAGTAATAGGAAGGGTGACCTCCTGGGAAGGCCTCGTGTTGCACCCCTTTTACTTTTTTTTTTATCGCTGCAGTTATTTGCAGAAGTTAAAATCGTGTATTATAATTTAATATTTTATGAAAATCGTCATGTAGCGGAGAAGTTATCAATGTTTCGAGATTCTGATAGCGTGACGGTATACCAGAAGCATTACAACGACTGTGCCTGTCAAAAGAGAGCAGAAATTGACTCAATAAAGAGATATTTGGTATTTAAATGTACGGGTGTGATCATACCAGCACTAATGCACCGGATGCCATCAAAACTCCGCAGTTAAGCGTGATTGGGCGAGAGTAGTACTAGGATGGGTGACCTCCTGGGAAGGCCTCGTGTTGCAATCCTTTTACTTTTTTTTTATCGCTGCAGTTATTTGCTGAAGTTAAAATCGTTTGTTATAATTTATTATCCTCTGAAAACCGTCATGTAGCGGAAAAGTTATTGATGTTTCGAGATTCTGATAGCGTGACGGGATACCGGAAGCATTAAGACGACTGTGCCGGTCAATAGAGAGCAGAAATTGACTCAATAAACAGATATTTGCAATTTAAATGTACGGGTGCGATCATACCAGCACTAATGCACCGGATCCCATCAGAACTCCGCAGTTAAGCGTGCTTGGGCAAGAGTAGTACTAGGAAGGGTGACCTCCTGGGAAGGCCTCGTGTTGTAACCCTTTTACTTTTTTTTTATCGCTGCAGTTATTTGCAGAAGTTAAAATCGTGTGTTATAATTTATTATCCTCTGAAAACCGTCATTTAGCGGAGAAGTTATCAATGTTTCGAGATTCTGATAGCGTGACGGTACACCAGAAGCATTACAACGACTGTGCCTGTCAAAAGAGAGCAGAAATTGACTCAATAAAGAGATATTTGGTATTTAAATGTACGGGTGCGATCATACCCGCACTAATGCACCAGATGCAATCATAACTCCGCAGTTAAGCGTGCTTGGGCGAGAGTAGTACTAGGATGGGTGACCTCCTGGGAAGGCCTCGCGTTGCAGTTATTGCTGCAGTTATTTGCAGAAGTTAAAATCGTGTGTTATAATTTATTATCCTCTGAAAACCGTCATGTAGCGGAAAAGTTTTCGATGTTTCGAGATTCTGATAGCATGACGGGATACTGGAAGCATTAAAACGACTGTGCCGGTCAATAGAGAGCAGAAATTGACTAAATAAACAGATATTTGCAATTTAAATATACGGGTGCGATCATACCAGCACTAATGCACCGGATCCCATCAGAACTCCGCAGTGAAGCGTGCTTCGGCGAGAGTAGTACTAGGATGGGTGACCTCCTGGAAAGGCCTCGTGTTGCAACCCTTTTACTTTTTTTTTATCGCTACAGTTATTTGCAGAAGTTAAAATCGTGTATTATAATTTATTATCCTCTGAAAACCGTCATGTAGCGGAAAAGTTTTCGATGTTTCGAAATTCTGATAGCATGACGGGATACTGGAAGCATTAAAACGACTGTGCCGGTCAATAGAGAGCAGAAATTGACTAAATAAACAGATATTTGCAATTTAAATATACGGGTGCGATCATACCAGCACTAATGCACCGGATCCCATCAGAACTCCGCAGTGAAGCGTGCTTCGGCGAGAGTAGTACTAGGATGGGTGACCTCCTGGAAAGGCCTCGTGTTGCAACCCTTTTACTTTTTTTTTATCGCTGCAGTTATTTGCAGAAGTTAAAATCGTGTATTATAATTTATTATCCTCTGAAAACCGTCATATAGCGGAAAAGTTATCGATGTTTCGAGATTCTGATAGCGTGACGGGATACCGGAAGCATTAAAACGACTTTGCCGGTCAATAGAGAGCAGAAACTGGCTCAATAAACAGATATATGCAATTTAAATGTACGGATGCGATCATACCAGCACTAAAGCACCGGATCCCATCAGAACTCCGCAGTTAAGCATGCTTGGGCAAGAGTAGTACTAGGAAGGGTGACCTCCTGGGAAGGCCTCGTGTTGCACCCCTTTTACTTTTTTTTTTATCGCTGCAGTTATTTGCAGAAGTTAAAATCGTGTATTATAATTTAATATTTTATGAAAATCGTCATGTAGCGGAGAAGTTATCAATGTTTCGAGATTCTGATAGCGTGACGGTATACCAGAAGCATTACAACGACTATGCCTGTCAATAGAGAGCAGAAATTGACTCTATAAAGAGATATTTGGTATTTAAATGTACGGGTGTGATCATACCAGCACTAATGCACCGGATGCCATCAAAACTCCGCAGTTAAGCGTGATTGGGCGAGAGTAGTACTAGGATGGGTGACCTCCTGGGAAGGCCTCGTGTTGCAACCCTTTTACTTTTTTTTTATCGCTGCAGTTATTTGCTGAAGTTAAAATCGTTTGTTATAATTTATTATCTTCTGAAAACCGTCATGTAGCGGAAAAGTTATTGATGTTTCGAGATTCTGATAGCGTGACGGGATACCGGAAGCATTAAGACGACTGTGCCGGTCAATAGAGAGCAGAAATTGACTCAATAAACAGATATTTGCAATTTAAATGTACGGGTGCGATCATACCAGCACTAATGCACCGGATCCCATCAGAACTCCGCAGTTAAGCGTGCTTGGGCAAGAGTAGTACTAGGAAGGGTGACCTCCTGGGAAGGCCTCGTGTTGTAACCCTTTTACTTTTTTTTTTATCGCTGCAGTTATTTGCAGAAGTTAAAATCGTGTGTTATAATTTATTATCCTCTGAAAACCGTCATGTAGCGGAGAAGTTATCAATGTTTCGAGATTCTGATAGCGTGACGGTATACCAGAAGCATTACAACGACTGTGCCTGTCAAAAGAGAGCAGAAATTGACTCAATAAAGAGATATTTGGTATTTAAATGTACGGGTGCGATCATACCCGCACTAATGCACCAGATGCAATCAAAACTCCGCAGTTAAGCGTGCTTGGGCGAGAGTAGTACTAGGATGGGTGACCTCCTGGGAAGGCCTCGCGTTGCAGTTATTGCTGCAGTTATTTGCAGAAGTTAAAATCGTGTGTTATAATTTATTATCCTCTGAAAACCGTCATGTAGCGGAAAAGTTATCGATGTTTCGAGATTCTGATAGCGTGACGGGATACCGGAAGCATTAAAACGACTGTGCCGGTCAATAGAGAGCAGAAATTGACTCAATAAACAGATATTTGCAATTTAAATGTACGGGTGCGATCATACCAGCACTAATGCACCGGATCCCATCAGAACTCCGCAGTTAAGCGTGCTTGGGCAAGAGTAGTACTAGGAAGGGTGAACTCCTGGGAAGGCCTCGCGTTGCACCCCTTTTACTTTTTTTTTTATCGCTGCAGTTATTTGCAGAAGTTAAAATCGTGTATTATAATATAATATTCTCTGAAAACCGTCATGTAGCGGAGAAGTTATCAATGTTTCGAGATTCTGATAGCGTGACGGTATACCAGAAGCATTACAACGACTGTGCCTGTCAATAGAGAGCAGAAATTGACTCAATAAAGAGATATTTGGTATTTAAATGTACGGGTGCGATCATACCAGCACTAATGCACCGGATGCCATCAAAACTCCGCAGTTAAGCGTGCTTGGGCGAGAGTAGTACTAGGATGGGTGACCTCCTGGGAAGGCCTCGTGTTGCAACCCTTTTACTTTTTTTTTATCGCTGCAGTTATTTGCAGAAGTTAAAATCGTGTATTATAATTTATTATCCTCTGAAAACCGTCATGTAGCGGAAAAGTTTTCGATGTTTCGAGATTCTGATAGCATGACGGGATACTGGAAGCATTAAAACGACTGTGCCGGTCAATAGAGAGCAGAAATTGACTCAATAAACAGATATTAGCAATTTAAATGTACGGGTGCGATCATACCAGCACTAATGCACCGGCTCCCATCAGAACTCCGCAGTGAAGCGTGCTTCGGCGAGAGTACTACTAGGATGGGTGACCTCCTGGAAAGGCCTCGTGTTGCAACCCTTTTACTTTTTTTTTATCGCTGCAGTTATTTGCAGAAGTTAAAATCGTGTATTATAATTTATTATCCTCTGAAAACCATCATATAGCGGAAAAGTTATCGATGTTTCGAGATTCTGATAGCGTGACGGGATACCGGAAGCATTAAAACGACTGTGCCGGTCAATAGAGAGCAGAAACTGGCTCAATAAACAGATATATGCAATTTAAATGTACGGATGCGATCATACCAGCACTAAAGCACCGGATCCCATCAGAACTCCGCAGTTAAGCATGCTTGGGCAAGAGTAGTACTAGGAAGGGTGACCTCCTGGGAAGGCCTCGTGTTGTAACCCTTTTACTTTTTTTTTATCGCTGCAGTTATTTGCAGAAGTTAAAATCGTGTGTTATAATTTATTATCCTCTGAAAACCGTCATGTAGCGGAGAAGTTATCAATGTTTCGAGATTCTGATAGCGTGACGGTATACCAGAAGCATTACAACGACTGTGCCTGTCAAAAGAGAGCAGAAATTGACTCAATAAAGAGATATTTGGTATTTAAATGTACGGGTGCGATCATACCCGCACTAATGCACCAGATGCAATCAAAACTCCGCAGTTAAGCGTGCTTGGGCGAGAGTAGTACTAGGATGGGTGACCTCCTGGGAAGGCCTCGCGTTGCAGTTATTGCTGCAGTTATTTGCAGAAGTTAAAATCGTGTGTTATAATTTATTATCCTCTGAAAACCGTCATGTAGCGGAAAAGTTATCGATGTTTCGAGATTCTGATAGCGTGACGGGATACCGGAAGCATTAAAACGACTGTGCCGGTCAATAGAGAGCAGAAATTGACTCAATAAACAGATATTTGCAATTTAAATGTACGGGTGCGATCATACCAGCACTAATGCACCGGATCCCATCAGAACTCCGCAGTTAAGCGTGCTTGGGCAAGAGTAGTACTAGGAAGGGTGAACTCCTGGAAAGGCCTCGCGTTGCACCCCTTTTACTTTTTTTTTTTATCGCTGCAGTTATTTGCAGAAGTTAAAATTGTGTATTATAATATAATATTCTCTGAAAACCGTCATGTAGCGGAGAAGTTATCAATGTTTCGAGATTCTGATAGCGTGACGGTATACCAGAAGCATTACAACGACTGTGCCTGTCAATAGAGAGCAGAAATTGACTCAATAAAGAGATATTTGGTATTTAAATGTACGGGTGCGATCATACCAGCACTAATGCACCGGATGCCACCAAAACTCCGCAGTTAAGCGTGCTTGGGCGAGAGTAGTACTAGGATGGGTGACCTCCTGGGAAGGCCTCGTGTTGCAACCCTTTTACTTTTTTTTTTATCGCTGCAGTTATTTGCAGAAGTTAAAATCGTGTATTATAATTTATTATCCTCTGAAAACCGTCATGTAGCGGAAAATTTTTCGATGTTTCGAGATTCTGATAGCATGACGGGATACTGGAAGCATTAAAACGACTGTGCCGGTCAATAGAGAGCAGAAATTGACTAAATAAACAGATATTTGCAATTTAAATATACGGGTGCGATCATACCAGCACTAATGCACCGGATCCCATCAGAACTCCGCAGTGAAGCGTGCTTCGGCAAGAGTAGTACTAGGATGGGTGACCTCCTGGAAAGGCCTCGTGTTGCAACCCTTTTACTTTTTTTTTATCGCTGCAGTTATTTGCAGAAGTTAAAATCGTGTATTATAATTTATTATCCTCTGAAAACCGTCATGTAGCGGAAAAGTTTTCGATGTTTCGAGATTCTGATAGCATGACGGGATACTGGAAGCATTAAAACGACTGTGCCGGTCAATAGAGAGCAGAAATTGACTAAATAAACAGATATTTGCAATTTAAATATACGGGTGCGATCATACCAGCACTAATGCACCGGATCCCATCAGAACTCCGCAGTGAAGCGAGCTTCGGCGAGAGTAGTACTAGGATGGGTGACCTCCTGGAAAGGCCTCGTGTTGCAACCCTTTTACTTTTTTTTTATCGCTGCAGTTATTTGCAGAAGTTAAAATCGTGTATTATAATTTATTATCCTCTGAAAACCGTCATGTAGCGGAAAAGTTTTCGATGTTTCGAGATTCTGATAGCATGACGGGATACTGGAAGCATTAAAACGACTGTGCCGGTCAATAGAGAGCAGAAATTGACTAAATAAACAGATATTTGCAATTTCAATATACGGGTGCGATTATACCAGCACTAATGCACCGGATCCCATCAGAACTCCGCAGTGAAGCGTGCTTCGGCGAGAGTAGTACTAGGATGGGTGACCTCCTGGAAAGGCCTCGTGTTGCAACCCTTTTACTTTTTTTTTATCGCTGCAGTTATTTGCAGAAGTTAAAATCGTGTATTATAATTTATTATCCTCTGAAAACCGTCATTTAGCGGAAAAGTTATCGATGTTTCGAGATTCTGATAGCGTGACGGGATACCGGAAGCATTAAGACGACTGTGCCGGTCAATAGAGAGCAGAAATTGACTCAATAAAGAGATATTTGGTATTTAAATGTACGGGTGCGATCATACCAGCACTAATGCACCGGATCCCATCAGAACTCCGCAGTGAAGCGTGCTTGGGCAAGAGTAGTACTAGGAAGGGTGACCTCCTGGGAAGGCCTCGTGTTGCAACCCTTTTACTTTTTTTTTTTATCGCTGCAGTTATTTGTAGAAATTAAAATCGTGTATTATAATTTAATATTTTCTGAAAATCGTCATGTAGCGGAGAAGTTATCAATGTTTCGAGATTCTGATAGCGTGACGGGATACCGGAAGCATTAAAACGACTGTGCCGGTCAATAGAGAGCAGAAATTGACTCAACAAACAGATATTTGCAATTTAAATGTACGGATGCGATCATACCAGTACTAATGCACCGGATCCCATCAGAACTCCGCAGTTAAGCATGCTTGGGCAAGAGTAGTACTAGGAAGGGTGACCTCCTGGGAAGGCCTCGTGTTGCAACCCTTTTACTTTTTTTTTATCGCTGCAGTTATTTGCAGAAGTTAAAATCGTGTATTATAATTTATTATCCTCTGAAAACCGTCATGTAGCGGAAAAGTTATCGATGTTTCGAGATTCTGATAACGTGACGGGATACCGGAAGCATTAAAACGACTGTGCCGGTCAATAGAGAGCAGAAACTGACTCAATAAACAGATATATGCAATTTAAATGTACGGATGCGATCATACCAGCACTAAAGCACCGGATCCCATCAGAACTCCGCAGTTAAGCATGCTTGGGCAAGAGTAGTACTAGGAAGGGTGACCTCCTGGGAAGGCCTCGTGTTGCACCCCTTTTACTTTTTTTTTATCGCTGCAGTTATTTGCAGAAGTTAAAATCGTGTATTATAATTTAATATTTTATGAAAATCGTCATGTAGCGGAGAAGTTATCAATGTTTCGAGATTCTGATAGCGTGACGGTATACCAGAAGCATTACAACGACTATGCCTGTCAATAGAGAGCAGAAATTGACTCAATAAAGAGATATTTGGTATTTAAATGTACGGGTGTGATCATACCAGCACTAATGCACCGGATGCCATCAAAACTCCGCAGTTAAGCGTGATTGGGCGAGAGTAGTACTAGGATGGGTGACCTCCTGGGAAGGCCTCGTGTTGCAACCCTTTTACTTTTTTTTTATAGCTGCAGTTATTTGCTGAAGTTAAAATCGTTTGTTATAATTTATTATCCTCTGAAAACCGTCATGTAGCGGAAAAGTTATTGATGTTTCGAGATTCTGATAGCGTGACGGGATACCGGAAGCATTAAGACGACTGTGCCGGTCAATAGAGAGCAGAAATTGACTCAATAAACAAATATTTGCAATTTAAATGTACGGGTGCGATCATACCAGCACTAATGCACCGGATCCCATCAGAACTCCGCAGTTAAGCGTGCTTGGGCAAGAGTAGTACTAGGAAGGGTGACCTCCTGGGAAGGCCTCGTGTTGTAACCCTTTTACTTTTTTTTTTATCGCTGCAGTTATTTGCAGAAGTTAAAATCGTGTGTTATAATTTAATATTTTATGAAAATCGTCATGTAGCGGAGAAGTTATCAATGTTTCGAGATTCTGATAGCGTGACGGTATACCAGAAGCATTACAACGACTATGCCTGTCAATAGAGAGCAGAAATTGACTGAATAAAGAGATATTTGGTATTTAAATGTACGGGTGTGATCATACCAGCACTAATGCACAGGATGCCATCAAAACTCCGCAGTTAAGCGTGATTGGGCGAGAGTAGTACTAGGATGGGTGACCTCCTGGGAAGGCCTCGTGTTGCAACCCTTTTACTTTTTTTTTATAGCTGCAGTTATTTGCTGAAGTTAAAATCGTTTGTTATAATTTATTATCCTCTGAAAACCGTCATGTAGCGGAAAAGTTATTGATGTTTCGAGATTCTGATAGCGTGACGGGATACCGGAAGCATTAAGACGACTGTGCCGGTCAATAGAGAGCAGAAATTGACTCAATAAACAAATATTTGCAATTTAAATGTACGGGTGCGATCATACCAGCACTAATGCACCGGATCCCATCAGAACTCCGCAGTTAAGCGTGCTTGGGCAAGAGTAGTACTAGGAAGGGTGACCTCCTGGGAAGGCCTCGTGTTGTAACCCTTTTACTTTTTTTTTATCGCTGCAGTTATTTGCAGAAGTTAAAATCGTGTGTTATAATTTATTATCCTCTGAAAACCGTCATGTAGCGGAGAAGTTATCAATGTTTCGAGATTCTGATAGCGTGACGGTATACCAGAAGCATTACAACGACTGTGCCTGTCAAAAGAGAGCAGAAATTGACTCAATAAAGAGATATTTGGTATTTAAATGTACGGGTGCGATCATACCCGCACTAATGCACCGGATGCAATCAAAACTCCGCAGTTAAGCGTGCTTGGGCGAGAGTAGTACTAGGATGGGTGACCTCCTGGGAAGGCCTCGCGTTGCAGTTATTGCTGCAGTTATTTGCAGAAGTTAAAATCGTGTGTTATAATTTATTATCCTCTGAAAACCGTCATGTAGCGGAAAAGTTATCGATGTTTCGAGATTCTGATAGCGTGACGGGATACCGGAAACATTAAAACGACTGTGCCGGTCAATAGAGAGCAGAAATTGACTCAATAAACAGATATTTGCAATTTAAATGTACGGGTGCGATCATACCAGCACTAATGCACCGGATCCCATCAGAACTCCGCAGTTAAGCGTGCTTGGGCAAGAGTAGTACTAGGAAGGGTGAACTCCTGGGAAGGCCTCGCGTTGCACCCCTTTTACTTTTTTTTTTATCACTGCAGTTATTTGCAGAAGTTAAAATCGTGTATTATAATATAATATTCTCTGAAAACCGTCATGTAGCGGAGAAGTTATCAATGTTTCGAGATTCTGATAGCGTGACGGTATACCAGAAGCATTACAACGACTGTGCCTGTCAATAGAGAGCAGAAATTGACTCAATAAAGAGATATTTGGTATTTAAATGTACGGGTGCGATCATACCAGCACTAATGCACCGGATGCCATCAAAACTCCGCAGTTAAGCGTGCTTGGGCGAGAGTAGTACTAGGATGGGTGACCTCCTGGGAAGGCCTCGTGTTGCAACCCTTTTACTTTTTTTTTATCGCTGCAGTTATTTGCAGAAGTTAAAATCGTGTATTATAATTTATTATCCTCTGAAAACCGTCATGTAGCGGAAAAGTTTTCGATGTTTCGAGATTCTGATAGCATGACGGGATACTGGAAGCATTAAAACGACTGTGTCGGTCAATAGAGAGCAGAAATTGACTAAATAAACAGATATTTGCAATTTAAATATACGGGTGCGATCATACCAGCACTAATGCACCGGATCCCATCAGAACTCCGCAGTGAAGCGTGCTTCGGCGAGAGTAGTACTAGGATGGGTGACCTCCTGGAAAGGCCTCGTGTTGCAACCCTTTTACTTTTTTTTTATCGCTGCAGTTATTTGCAGAAGTTAAAATCGTGTATTATAATTTATTATCCTCTGAAAACCGTCATGTAGCGGAAAAGTTTTCGATGTTTCGAGATTCTGATAGCATGACGGGATACTGGAAGCATTAAAACGACTGTGCCGGTCAATAGAGAGCAGAAATTGACTAAATAAACAGATATTTGCAATTTAAATATACGGGTGCGATCATACCAGCACTAATGCACCGGATCCCATCAGAACTCCGCAGTGAAGCGTGCTTCGGCGAGAGTAGTACTAGGATGGGTGACCTCCTGGAAAGGCCTCGTGTTGCAACCCTTTTACTTTTTTTTTATCGCTGCAGTTATTTGCAGAAGTTAAAATCGTGTATTATAATTTATTATCCTCTGAAAACCGTCATGTAGCGGAAAAGTTATCGATGTTTCGAGATTCTGATAGCGTGACGGGATACCGGAAGCATTAAGACGACTGTGCCGGTCAATAGAGAGCAGAAATTGACTCAATAAAGAGATATTTGGTATTTAAATGTACGGGTGCGATCATACCAGCACTAATGCACCGGATCCCATCAGAACTCCGCAGTGAAGCATGCTTGGGCAAGAGTAGTACTAGGAAGGGTGACCTCCTGGGAAGGCCTCGTGTTGCAACCCTTTTACTTTTTTTTTTATCGCTGCAGTTATTTGTAGAAATTAAAATCGTGTATTATAATTTAATATTTTCTGAAAATCGTCATGTAGCGGAGAAGTTATCAATGTTTCGAGATTCTGATAGCGTGACGGGATACCGGAAGCATTAAAACGACTGTGCCGGTCAATAGAGAGCAGAAATTGACTCAATAAACAGATATTTGCAATTTAAATGTACGGATGCGATCATACCAGTACTAATGCACCGGATACCATCAGAACTCCGCAGTGAAGCGTGCTTCGGCGAGAGTAGTACTAGGATGGGTGACCTCCTGGAAAGGCCTCGTGTTGCAACCCTTTTACATTTTTTTTATCGCTGCAGTTATTTGCAGAAGTTAAAATCGTGTATTATAATTTATTATCCTCTGAAAACCGTCATGTAGCGGAAAAGTTTTCGATGTTTCGAGATTCTGATAGCATGACGGGATACTGGAAGCATTAAAACGACTGTGCCGGTCAATAGAGAGCAGAAATTGACTAAATAAACAGATATTTGCAATTTAAATATACGGGTGCGATCATACCAGCACTAATGCACCGGATCCCATCAGAACTCCGCAGTGAAGCGTGCTTCGGCGAGAGTAGTACTAGGATGGGTGACCTCCTGGAAAGGCCTCGTGTTGCAACCCTTTTACTTTTTTTTTATCGCTGCAGTTATTTGCAGAAGTTAAAATCGTGTATTATAATTTATTATCCTCTGAAAACCGTAATGTAGCGGAAAAGTTATCGATGTTTCGAGATTCTGATAACGTGACGGGATACCGAAAGCATTAAAACGACTGTGCCGGTCAATAGAGAGCAGAAACTGACTCAATAAACAGATATATGCAATTTAAATTTACGGATGCGATCATACCAGCACTAAAGCACCGGATCCCATCAGAACTCCGCAGTTAAGCATGATTGGGCAAGAGTAGTACTAGGAAGGGTGACCTCCTGGGAAGGCCTCGTGTTGCACCCCTTTTACTTTTTTTTTATCGCTGCAGTTATTTGCAGAAGTATAAATCATGTATTATAATTTAATATTTTCTGAAAATCGTCATGTAGCGGAGAAGTTATCAATGTTTCGAGATTCTGATAGCGTGACGGTATACCAGAAGCATTACAACGACTGTGCCTGTCAATAGAGAGCAGAAATTGACTCAATAAAGAGATATTTGGTATTTAAATGTACGGGTGCGATCATACCAGCACTAATGCACCGGATGCCATCAAAACTCCGCAGTTAAGCGTGATCGGGCGAGAGTAGTACTAGGATGGGTGACCTCCTGGGAAGGCCTCGTGTTGCAACCCTTTTACTTTTTTTTTATCGCTGCAGTTATTTGCTGAAGTTAAAATCGTTTGTTATAATTTATTATCCTCTGAAAACTGTCATGTAGCGGAAAAGTTATCAATGTTTCGATATTCTGATAGCGTGACTGGATACCGGAAGCATTAAGACGACTGTGCCGGTCAATAGAGAGCAGAAATTGACTCAATAAACAGATATTTGCAATTTAAATGTACGGGTGCGATCATACCAGCACTAATGCACCGGATCCCATCAGAACTCCGCAGTTAAGCGTGCTTGGGCAAGAGTAGTACTAGGAAGGGTGACCTCCTGGGAAGGCCTCGTGTTGCAACCTTTTTACTTTTTTTTTTATCGCTGCAGTTATTTGTAGAAGTTAAAATCGTGTATTGTAATTTAATATTTTCTGAAAATCGTCATGTAGCGGAGAAGTTATCAATGTTTCGAGATTCTGAAAGCGTGACGGGATACCGGAAGCATTAAAACGATTGTGCCGGTCAATAGAGAGCAGAAATTGACTCAATAAACAGATATTTGCAATTTAAATGTACGGATGCGATCATACCAGTACTAATGCACCGGATCCCATCAGAACTCCGCAGTGAAGCGTGCTTCGGCGAGAGTAGTACTAGGATGGGTGACCTCCTGGAAAGGCCTCGTGTTGCAACCCTTTTACTTTTTTTTTATCGCTGCAGTTATTTGCAGAAGTTAAAATCGTGTATTATAATTTATTATCCTCTGAAAACCGTCATGTAGCGGAAAAGTTTTCGATGTTTCGAGATTCTGATAGCATGACGGGATACTGGAAGCATTAAAACGACTGTGCCGGTCAATAGAGAGCAGAAATTGACTAAATAAACAGATATTTGCAATTTAAATATACGGGTGCGATCATACCAGCACTAATGCACCGGATCCCATCAGAACTCCGCAGTGAAGCGTGCTTCGGCGAGAGTAGTACTAGGATGGGTGACCTCCTGGAAAGGCCTCGTGTTGCAACCCTTTTACTTTTTTTTTATCGCTGCAGTTATTTGCTGAAGTTAAAATCGTGTATTATAATTTATTATCCTCTGAAAACCGTCATGTAGCGGAAAAGTTATCGATGTTTCGAGATTCTGATAACGTGACGGGATACCGGAAGCATTAAAACGACTGTGCCGGTCAATAGAGAGCAGAAACTGACTCAATAAACAGATATATGCAATTTAAATTTACGGATGCGATCATACCAGCACTAAAGCACCGGATCCCATCAGAACTCCGCAGTTAAGCATGATTGGGCAAGAGTAGTACTAGGAAGGGTGACCTCCTGGGAAGGCCTCGTGTTGCACCCCTTTTACTTTTTTTTTTATCGCTGCAGTTATTTGCAGAAGTATAAATCATGTATTATAATTTAATATTTTCTGAAAATCGTCATGTAGCGGAGAAGTTATCAATGTTTCGAGATTCTGATAGCGTGACGGTATACCAGAAGCATTACAACGACTGTGCCTGTCAATAGAGAGCAGAAATTGACTCAATAAAGAGATATTTGGTATTTAAATGTACGGGTGCGATCATACCAGCACTAATGCACCGGATGCCATCAAAACTCCGCAGTTAAGCGTGATCGGGCGAGAGTAGTACTAGGATGGGTGACCTCCTGGGAAGGCCTCGTGTTGCAACCCTTTTACTTTTTTTTTATCGCTGCAGTTATTTGCTGAAGTTAAAATCGTTTGTTATAATTTATTATCCTCTGAAAACTGTCATGTAGCGGAAAAGTTATCAATGTTTCGATATTCTGATAGCGTGACTGGATACCGGAAGCATTAAGACGACTGTGCCGGTCAATAGAGAGCAGAAATTGACTCAATAAACAGATATTTGCAATTTAAATGTACGGGTGCGATCATACCAGCACTAATGCACCGGATCCCATCAGAACTCCGCAGTTAAGCGTGCTTGGGCAAGAGTAGTACTAGGAAGGGTGACCTCCTGGGAAGGCCTCGTGTTGCAACCTTTTTACTTTTTTTTTTATCGCTGCAGTTATTTGTAGAAGTTAAAATCGTGTATTGTAATTTAATATTTTCTGAAAATCGTCATGTAGCGGAGAAGTTATCAATGTTTCGAGATTCTGAAAGCGTGACGGGATACCGGAAGCATTAAAACGATTGTGCCGGTCAATAGAGAGCAGAAATTGACTCAATAAACAGATATTTGCAATTTAAATGTACGGATGCGATCATACCAGTACTAATGCACCGGATCCCATCAGAACTCCGCAGTGAAGCGTGCTTCGGCGAGAGTAGTACTAGGATGGGTGACCTCCTGGAAAGGCCTCGTGTAGCAACCCTTTTACTTTTTTTTTTATCGCTGCAGTTATTTGCAGAAGTTAAAATCGTGTATTATAATTTATTATCCTCTGAAAACCGTCATGTAGCGGAAAAGTTTTCGATGTTTCGAGATTCTGATAGCATGACGGGATACTGGAAGCATTAAAACGACTGTGCCGGTCAATAGAGAGCAGAAATTGACTAAATAAACAGATATTTGCAATTTAAATATACGGGTGCGATCATACCAGCACTAATGCACCGGATCCCATCAGAACTCCGCAGTGAAGCGTGCTTCGGCGAGAGTAGTACTAGGATGGGTGACCTCCTGGAAAGGCCTCGTGTTGCAACCCTTTTACTTTTTTTTTATCGCTGCAGTTATTTGCTGAAGTTAAAATCGTGTATTATAATTTATTATCCTCTGAAAACCGTCATGTAGCGGAAAAGTTATCGATGTTTCGAGATTCTGATAACGTGACGGGATACCGGAAGCATTAAAACGACTGTGCCGGTCAATAGAGAGCAGAAACTGACTCAATAAACAGATATATGCAATTTAAATTTACGGATGCGATCATACCAGCACTAAACCACCGGATCCCATCAGAACTCCGCAGTTAAGCATGATTGGGCAAGAGTAGTACTAGGAAGGGTGACCTCCTAGGAAGGCCTCGTGTTGCACCCCTTTTACTTTTTTTTTTATCGCTGCAGTTATTTGCAGAAGTATAAATCATGTATTATAATTTAATATTTTCTGAAAATCGTCATGTAGCGGAGAAGTTATCAATGTTTCGAGATTCTGATAGCGTGACGGTATACCAGAAGCATTACAACGACTGTGCCTGTCAATAGAGAGCAGAAATTGACTCAATAAAGAGATATTTGGTATTTAAATGTACGGGTGCGATCATACCAGCACTAATGCACCGGATGCCATCAAAACTCCGCAGTTAAGCGTGATCGGGCGAGAGTAGTACTAGGATGGGTGACCTCCTGGGAAGGCCTCGTGTTGCAACCCTTTTACTTTTTTTTTATCGCTGCAGTTATTTGCTGAAGTTAAAATCGTTTGTTATAATTTATTATCCTCTGAAAACTGTCATGTAGCGGAAAAGTTATCAATGTTTCGATATTCTGATAGCGTGACTGGATACCGGAAGCATTAAGACGACTGTGCCGGTCAATAGAGAGCAGAAATTGACTCAATAAACAGATATTTGCAATTTAAATGTACGGATGCGATCATACCAGTACTAATGCACCGGATCCCATCAGAACTCCGCAGTGAAGCGTGCTTCGGCGAGAGTAGTACTAGGATGGGTGACCTCCTGGAAAGGCCTCGTGTTGCAACCCTTTTACTTTTTTTTTTATCGCTGCAGTTATTTGTAGAAGTTAAAATCGTGTATTATAATTTATTATCCTCTGAAAACCGTCATGTAGCGGAAAAGTTTTCGATGTTTCGAGATTCTGATAGCATGACGGGATACTGGAAGCATTAAAACGACTGTGCCGGTCAATAGAGAGCAGAAATTGACTAAATAAACAGATATTTGCAATTTAAATATACGGGTGCGATCATACCAGCACTAATGCACCGGATCCCATCAGAACTCCGCAGTGAAGCGTGCTTCGGCGAGAGTAGTACTAGGATGGGTGACCTCCTGGAAAGGCCTCGTGTTGCAACCCTTTTACTTTTTTTTTATCGCTGCAGTTATTTGCTGAAGTTAAAATCGTGTATTATAATTTATTATCCTCTGAAAACCGTCATGTAGCGGAAAAGTTATCGATGTTTCGAGATTCTGATAACGTGACGGGATACCGGAAGCATTAAAACGACTGTGCCGGTCAATAGAGAGCAGAAACTGACTCAATAAACAGATATATGCAATTTAAATGTACGGATGCGATCATACCACCACTAAAGCACCGGATCCTATCAGAACTCCGCAGTTAAGCATGCTTGGGCAAGAGTAGTACTAGGAAGGCTGACCTCCTGGGAAGGCCTCGTGTTGCACCCCTTTTACTTTTTTTTTTATCGCTGCAGTTATTTGCAGAAGTTAAAATCGTGTATTATAATTTAATATTTTCTTAAAATCGTCATGTAGCGGAGAAGTTATCAATGTTTCGAGATTCTGATAGCGTGACGGTATACCAGAAGCATTACAACGACTGTGCCTGTCAATAGAGAGCAGAAATTGACTCAATAAAGAGATATTTGGTATTTAAATGTACGGGTGCGATCATACCAGCACTAATGCACCGGATGCCATCAAAACTCCGCAGTTAAGCGTGATCGGGCGAGAGTAGTACTAGGATGGGTGACCTCCTGGGAAGGCCTCGTGTTGCAACCCTTTTACTTTTTTTTTATCGCTGCAGTTATTTGCTGAAGTTAAAATCGTTTGTTATAATTTATTATCCTCTGAAAACCGTCATGTAGCGGAAAAGTTATCGATGTTTCGAGATTCTGATAGCGTGACGGGATACCGGAAGCATTAAGACGACTGTGCCGGTCAATAGAGAGCAGAAATTGACTCAATAAACAGATATTTGCAATTTAAATGTACGGATGCGATCATACCAGTACTAATGCACCGGATCCCATCAGAACTCCGCAGTGAAGCGTGCTTCGGCGAGAGTAGTACTAGGATGGGTGACCTCCTGGAAAGGCCTCGTGTTGCAACCCTTTTACTTTTTTTTTTATCGCTGCAGTTATTTGTAGAAGTTAAAATCGTGTATTATAATTTATTATCCTCTGAAAACCGTCATGTAGCGGAAAAGTTTTCGATGTTTCGAGATTCTGATAGCATGACGGGATACTGGAAGCATTAAAACGACTGTGCCGGTCAATAGAGAGCAGAAATTGACTAAATAAACAGATATTTGCAATTTAAATATACGGGTGCGATCATACCAGCACTAATGCACCGGATCCCATCAGAACTCCGCAGTGAAGCGTGCTTCGGCGAGAGTAGTACTAGGATGGGTGACCTCCTGGAAAGGCCTCGTGTTGCAACCCTTTTACTTTTTTTTTATCGCTGCAGTTATTTGCTGAAGTTAAAATCGTGTATTATAATTTATTATCCTCTGAAAACCGTCATGTAGCGGAAAAGTTATCGATGTTTCGAGATTCTGATAACGTGACGGGATACCGGAAGCATTAAAACGACTGTGCCGGTCAATAGAGAGCAGAAACTGACTCAATAAACAGATATATGCAATTTAAATGTACGGATGCGATCATACCACCACTAAAGCACCGGATCCTATCAGAACTCCGCAGTTAAGCATGCTTGGGCAAGAGTAGTACTAGGAAGGCTGACCTCCTGGGAAGGCCTCGTGTTGCACCCCTTTTACTTTTTTTTTTATCGCTGCAGTTATTTGCAGAAGTTAAAATCGTGTATTATAATTTAATATTTTCTTAAAATCGTCATGTAGCGGAGAAGTTATCAATGTTTCGAGATTCTGATAGCGTGACGGTATACCAGAAGCATTACAACGACTGTGCCTGTCAATAGAGAGCAGAAATTGACTCAATAAAGAGATATTTGGTATTTAAATGTACGGGTGCGATCATACCAGCACTAATGCACCGGATGCCATCAAAACTCCGCAGTTAAGCGTGATCGGGCGAGAGTAGTACTAGGATGGGTGACCTCCTGGGAAGGCCTCGTGTTGCAACCCTTTTACTTTTTTTTTATCGCTGCAGTTATTTGCTGAAGTTAAAATCGTTTGTTATAATTTATTATCCTTTGAAAACCGTCATGTAGCGGAAAAGTTATCGATGTTTCGAGATTCTGATAGCGTGACGGGATACCGGAAGCATTAAGACGACTGTGCCGGTCAATAGAGAGCAGAAATTGACTCAATAAACAGATATTTGCAATTTAAATGTACGGGTGCGATCATACCAGCACTAATGCACCGGATCCCATCAGAACTCCGCAGTTAAGCGTGCTTGGGCAAGAGTAGTACTAGGAAGGGTGACCTCCTGGGAAGGCCTCGTGTTGCAACCCTTTTACTTTTTTTTTTATCGCTGCAGTTATTTGTAGAAGTTAAAATCGTGTATTATAATTTAATATTTTCTGAAAATCGTCATGTAGCGGAGAAGTTATCAATGTTTCGAGATTCCGATAGCGTGACGGGATACCGGAAGCATTAAAACGACTGTGCCGGTCAATAGAGAGCAGAAATTGACTCAATAAACAGATATTTGCAATTTAAATGTACGGATGCGATCATACCAGCACTAATGCACCGGATCCCATCAGAACACCGCAGTGAAGCGTGCTTCGGCGAGAGTAGTACTAGGATGGGTGACCTCCTGGAAAGGCCTCGTGTTGCAACCCTTTTACTTTTTATTTATCGCTGCAGTTATTTGCAGAAGTTAAACTCGTGTATTATAATTTATTATCCTCTGAAAACCGTCATGTAGCGGAAAAGTTATCGATGTTTCGAGATTCTGATAACGTGACGGGATACCGGAAGCATTAAAACGACTGTGCCGGTCAATAGAGAGCAGAAACTGACTCAATAAACAGATATATGCAATTTAAATGTACGGATGCGATCATACCAGCACTAAAGCACCGGATCCCATCAGAACTCCGCAGTTAAGCATGCTTGGGCAAGAGTAGTACTAGGAAGGGTGACCTCCTGGGAAGGCCTCGTGTTGCACCCCTTTTACTTTTTTTTTTATCGCTGCAGTTATTTGCAGAAGTTAAAATCGTGTATTATAATTTAATATTTTCTGAAAATCGTCATGTAGCGGAGAAGTTATCAATGTTTCGAGATTCTGATAGTGTGACGGTATACCAGAAGCATTACAACGACTGTGCCTGTCAATAGAGAGCAGAAATTGACTCAATAAAGAGATATTTGGTATTTAAATGTACGGGTGCGATCATACCAGCCCTAATGCACCGGATGCCATCAAAACTCCGCAGTTAAGCGTGATCGGGCGAGAGTAGTACTAGGATGGGTGACCTCCTGGGAAGGCCTCGTGTTGCAACCCTTTTACTTTTTTTTTTATCGCTGCAGTTATTTGCTGAAGTTAAAATCGTTTGTTATAATTTATTATCCTCTGAAAACCGTCATGTAGCGGAAAATTTATCGATGTTTCGAGATTCTGATAGCGTGACGGGATACCGGAAGCATTAAGACGACTGTGCCGGTCAATAGAGAGCAGAAATTGACTCAATAAACAAATATTTGCAATTTAAATGTACGGGTGCGATCATACCAGCACTAATGCACCGGATCCCATCAGAACTCCGCAGTTAAGCGTGCTTGGGCAAGAGTAGTACTTGGAAGGGTGACCTCTTGGGAAGGCCTCACGTTGCACCCCTTTTACTTTTTTTTTATCGCTTCAGTTATTTGCAGAAGTTAAAATCGTGTATTATAATTTAATATTCTCTGAAAACCGTCATGTAGCGGAGAAGTTATCAATGTTTCGAGATTCTGATAGCGTGACGGTATACCAAAAGCATTACAACGACTGTGCCTGTCAATAGAGAGCAGAAATTGACTCAATAAAGAGATATTTGGTATTTAAATGTACGGGTGCGATCATACCATCACTAATGCACCGGATCCCATCAAAACTCCGCAGTTAAGCGTGCTTGGGCGAGAGTAGTACTAGGATGGGTGACCTCCTGGGAAGGCCTCGTGTTGCAACCCTTTTACTTTTTTTTTATCGCTGCAGTTATTTGCAGAAGTTAAAATCGTGTATTATAATTTATTATCCTCTGAAAACCGTCATGTAGCGGAAAAGTAATCGATGTTTCGAGATTCTGATAGCGTGACGGGATACCGGAAGCATTAAAACGAATGTGCCGGTCAATAGAGAGCAGAAACTGACTCAATATACAGATATTTGCAATTTAAATGTACGGATGCGATCATACCAGCACTAAAGCACCGGATCCCATCAGAACTCCGCAGTTAAGCGTGCTTGGGCAAGAGTAGTACTAGGAAGGGTGACCTCCTGGGAAGGCCTCGTGTTGCAACCCTCACTAATGCATCGGATCCCATCAGAACTCCGCAGTGAAGCGTGCTTCGGCGAGAGTAGTACTAGGATGGGTGACCTCTTGGTGGACTCGTGTTGCAACCCTTTTACTTTTTTTTTATTGCTGCAGTTATTTGCAGAAGTTAAAATCGTGTATTATAATTTAATATTTTCTGAAATCGTCATGTAGCGGAGAAGTTATCAATGTTTCGAGATTCTGATAGCGTGACGGGATACCGGAAGCATTAAAACGACTGTGCCGGTCAATAGAGAGCAGAAATTGACTCAATAAACAGATATTTGCAATTTAAATGTACGGATGCGATCATACCAGTACTAATGCACCGGATCCCATCAGAACTCCGCAGTGAAGCGTGCTTCGGCGAGAGTAGTACTAGGATGGGTGACCTCCTGGAAAGGCCTCGTGTTGCAACCCTTTTACTTTTTTTTTTATCGCTGCAGTTATTTGCAGAAGTTAAAATCGTGTATTATAATTTATTATCCTCTGAAAACCGTCATGTAGCGGAAAAGTTATCGATGTTTCGAGATTCTGATAGCGTGACGGGATACCTGAAGCATTAAAACGACTGCGCCGGTCAATAGAGAGCAGAAATTGACTCAATAAACAGATATTTGCAATTTAAATATACGGGTGCGATCATACCAGCACTAATGCACCGGATCCCATCAGAACTCCGCAGTTAAGCGTGCTTGGGCAAGAGTAGTACTTGGAAGGGTGACCTCCTGGGAAGGCCTCACGTTGCACCCCTTTTACTTTTTTTTTATCGCTTCAGTTATTTGCAGAAGTTAAAATCGTGTATTATAATTTAATATTCTCTGAAAACCGTCATGTAGCGGAGAAGTTATCAATGTTTCGAGATTCTGATAGCGTGACGGTATACCAAAAGCATTACAACGACTGTGCCTGTCAATAGAGAGCAGAAATTGACTCAATAAAGAGATATTTGGTATTTAAATGTACGGGTGCGATCATACCATCACTAATGCACCGGATCCCATCAAAACTCCGCAGTTAAGCGTGCTTGGGCGAGAGTAGTACTAGGATGGGTGACCTCCTAAGAAGGCCTCGTGTTGCAACCCTTTTACTTTTTTTTTTTATCGCTGCAGTTATTCGCAGAAGTTAAATTCGTGTATTATAATTTAATATTCTCTTTAAACCGTCATGTAGCGGAAAAGTTTTCGATGTTTCGAGATTGATAGCGTGACGGGATACCGGAAGCATTAAAACGACTGTGCCGGTCAATAGAGACCAGAAATTGACTCAATAAACAGATATTTGCAATTTAAATGTACAGGTGCGATCATACCAGCACTAATGCACCGGCTCCCATCAGAACTCCGCAGTTAAGCATGCTTGGGCAAGAGTAGTACTAGGAAGGGTGACCTCCTGGGAAGGCCTCGCGTTGCACCCCTTTTACTTTTTTTTTATCGCTTCAGTTATTTGCAGAAGTTAAAATCGTGTATTATAATTTAATATTCTCTGAAAACCGTCATGTAGCGGAGAAGTTATCAATGTTTCGAGATTCTGATAGCGTGACGGTATACCAGAAGCATTACAACGACTGTGCCTGTCAATAGAGAGAAGAAATTGACTCAATAAACAGATATTTGCAATTTAAATGTACGGGTGCGATCATACCAGCACTAATGCACCGGCTCCCATCAGAACTCCGCAGTGAAGCGTGCTTCGGCGAGAGTACTACTAGGATGGGTGACCTCCTAAGAAGGCCTCGTGTTGCAACCCTTTTACTTTTTTTTTTATCGCTGCAGTTATTTGCAGAAGTTAAATTCGTGTATTATAATTTAATATTCTCTTAAAACCGTCATGTAGCGGAAAAGTTTTCGATGTTTCGAGATTGATAGCGTGACGGGATACCGGAAGCATTAAAACAACTGTGCCGGTCAATAGAGACCAGAAATTGACTCAATAAACAGATATTTGCAATTTAAATGTACGGGTGCGATCATACCAGCACTAATGCACCGGCTCCCATCAGAACTCCGCAGTTAAGCATGCTTGGGCAAGAGTAGTACTAGGAAGGGTGACCTCTTGGGAAGGCCTCGCGTTGCACCCCTTTTACTTTTTTTTTTATCGCTTCAGTTATTTGCAGAAGTTAAAATCGTGTATTATAATTTAATATTCTCTGAAAACCGTCATGTAGCGGAGAAGTTATCAATGTTTCGAGATTCTGATAGCGTGACGGTATACCAGAAGCATTACAATGACTGTGCCTGTAAATAGAGAGCAGAAATTGACTCAATAAAGAGATATTTGGTATTTAAATGTACGGGTGCGATCATACCAGCACTAATGCACCGGATACCATCAAAACTCCGCAGTTAAGCGTGCTTGGGCGAGAGTAGTATTAGGATGGGTGACCTCTTGGGAAGGCCTCGTGTTGCAACCCTTTTACTTTTTTTTTATCGCTGCAGTTATTTGCAGAAGTTAAAATCGTGTACTATAATTTATTATCCTCTGAAAACCGTCATGTAACGGAAAAGTTTTCGATGTTTCGAGATTCTGATAGCATGACGGGATACCGGAAGCATTAAAACGACTGTGCCGGTCAATAGAGAGCAGAAATTGACTCAATAAACAGATATTTGCAATTTAAATGTACGGGTGCGATCATACTAGCACTAATGCACCGGATCCCATCAGAACTCCGCAGTTAAGCATGCTTGGGCAAGAGTAGTACTAGGAAGGGTGACCTCCTGGGAAGGCCTCGCGTTGCACCCCTTTTACTTTTTTTTTATCGCTTCAGTTATTTGCAGAAGTTAAAATCGTGTATTATAATTTAATATTCTCTGAAAACCGTCATGTAGCGGAGAAGTTATCAATGTTTCGAGATTCTGATAGCGTGACGGTATACCAGAAGCATTACAACGACTGTGCCTGTCAATAGAGAGCAGAAATTGACTCAATAAACAGATATTAGCAATTTAAATGTACGGGTGCGATCATACCAGCACTAATGCACCGGCTCCCATCAGAACTCCGCAGTGAAGCGTGCTTCGGCGAGAGTACTACTAGGATGGGTGACCTCCTGGAAAGGCCTCGTGTTGCAACCCTTTTACTTTTTTTTTATCGCTGCAGTTATTTGCAGAAGTTTAAATCGTGTATTATAATTTATTATCCTCTGAAAACCGTCATGTAGCGGAAAAGTTATCGATGTTTCGAGATTCTGATAGCGTGACGGGATACCGGAAGCATTAAAACGACTGTGCCGGTCAATAGAGAGCAGAAACTGACTCAATCAATATACAGATATTTGCAATTTAAATGTACGGATGCGATCATACCAGCACTAAAGCACCGGATCCCATCAGAACTCCGCAGTTAAGCGTGCTTTGGCAAGAGTAGTACTAGGAAGGGTGACCTCCTGGGAAGGCCTCGCGTTGCACCCCTTTTACTTTTTTTTTATCGCTTCAGTTATTTGCAGAAGTTAAAATCGTGTATTATAATTTAATATTCTCTGAAAACCGTCATGTAGCGGAGAAGTTATCAATGTTTCGAGATTCTGATAGCGTGACGGTATACCAGAAGCATTACAACGACTGTGCCTGTCAATAGAGAGAAGAAATTGACTCAATAAACAGATATTTGCAATTTAAATGTACGGGTGCGATCATACCAGCACTAATGCACCGGCTCCCATCAGAACTCCGCAGTGAAGAGTGCTTCGGCGAGAGTACTACTAGGATGGGTGACCTCCTAAGAAGGCCTCGTGTTGCAACCCTTTTACTTTTTTTTTTATCGCTGCAGTTATTTGCAGAAGTTAAATTCGTGTATTATAATTTAATATTCTCTTAAAACCGTCATGTAGCGGAAAAGTTTTCGATGTTTCGAGATTGATAGCGTGACGGGATACCGGAAGCATTAAAACAACTGTGCCGGTCAATAGAGACCAGAAATTGACTCAATAAACAGATATTTGCAATTTAAATGTACGGGTGCGATCATACCAGCACTAATGCACCGGCTCCCATCAGAACTCCGCAGTTAAGCATGCTTGGGCAAGAGTAGTACTAGGAAGGGTGACCTCTTGGGAAGGCCTCGCGTTGCACCCCTTTTACTTTTTTTTTTATCGCTTCAGTTATTTGCAGAAGTTAAAATCGTGTATTATAATTTAATATTCTCTGAAAACCGTCATGTAGCGGAGAAGTTATCAATGTTTCGAGATTCTGATAGCGTGACGGTATACCAGAAGCATTACAATGACTGTGCCTGTAAATAGAGAGCAGAAATTGACTCAATAAAGAGATATTTGGTATTTAAATGTACGGGTGCGATCATACCAGCACTAATGCACCGGATGCCATCAAAACTCCGCAGTTAAGCGTGCTTGGGCGAGAGTAGTATTAGGATGGGTGACCTCTTGGGAAGGCCTCGTGTTGCAACCCTTTTACTTTTTTTTTATCGCTGCAGTTATTTGCAGAAGTTAAAATCGTGTACTATAATTTATTATCCTCTGAAAACCGTCATGTAACGGAAAAGTTTTCGATGTTTCGAGATTCTGATAGCATGACGGGATACCGGAAGCATTAAAACGACTGTGCCGGTCAATAGAGAGCAGAAATTGACTCAATAAACAGATATTTGCAATTTAAATGTACGGGTGCGATCATACTAGCACTAATGCACCGGATCCCATCAGAACTCCGCAGTTAAGCATGCTTGGGCAAGAGTAGTACTAGGAAGGGTGACCTCCTGGGAAGGCCTCGCGTTGCACCCCTTTTACTTTTTTTTTATCGCTTCAGTTATTTGCAGAAGTTAAAATCGTGTATTATAATTTAATATTCTCTGAAAACCGTCATGTAGCGGAGAAGTTATCAATGTTTCGAGATTCTGATAGCGTGACGGTATACCAGAAGCATTACAACGACTGTGCCTGTCAATAGAGAGCAGAAATTGACTCAATAAACAGATATTAGCAATTTAAATGTACGGGTGCGATCATACCAGCACTAATGCACCGGCTCCCATCAGAACTCCGCAGTGAAGCGTGCTTCGGCGAGAGTACTACTAGGATGGGTGACCTCCTGGAAAGGCCTCGTGTTGCAACCCTTTTACTTTTTTTTTATCGCTGCAGTTATTTGCAGAAGTTTAAATCGTGTATTATAATTTATTATCCTCTGAAAACCGTCATGTAGCGGAAAAGTTATCGATGTTTCGAGATTCTGATAGCGTGACGGGATACCGGAAGCATTAAAACGACTGTGCCGGTCAATAGAGAGCAGAAACTGACTCAATATACAGATATTTGCAATTTAAATGTACGGATGCGATCATACCAGCACTAAAGCACCGGATCCCATCAGAACTCCGCAGTTAAGCGTGCTTTGGCAAGAGTAGTACTAGGAAGGGTGACCTCCTGGGAAGGCCTCGTGTTGCAACCCTTTTACTTTTTTTTTATCGCTGCAGTTATTTGCAGAAGTTAAAATCGTGTATTATAATTTAATATTTTCTGAAAATCGTCATGTAGCGGAGAAGTTATCAATGTTTCGAGATTCTGATAGCGTGACGGTATACCAGAAGCATTACAACGACTGTGCCTGTCAATAGAGAGCAGAAATTGACTCAATAAACAGATATTTGCAATTTAAATGTACGGGTGCGATCTTACCAGCACTAATGCACCGGCTCCCATCAGAACTCCGCAGTTAAGCATGCTTGGGCAAGAGTAGTACTAGGAAGGGTGACCTCTTGGGAAGGCCTCGCGTTGCACCCCTTTTACTTTTTTTTTTATCGCTTCAGTTATTTGCAGAAGTTAAAATCATGTATTATAATTTAATATTCTCTGAAAACCGTCATGTAGCGGAGAAGTTATCAATGTTTCGAGATTCTGATAGCGTGACGGTATACCAGAAGCATTATAACGACTGTGCCTATCAATAGAGAGCAGAAATTGACTCAATAAAGAGATATTTGGTATTTAAATGTACGGGTGCGATCATACCAGCACTAATGCACCGGATGCCATCAAAACTCCGCAGTTAAGCGTGCTTGGGCGAGAGTAGTATTAGGATGGGTGACCTCCTGGGAAGGCCTCGTGTTGCAACCCTATTACTTTTTTTTTATCGCTGCAGTTATTTGCAGAAGTTAAATTCGTGTATTATAATTTAATATTCTCTTAAAACCGTCATGTAGCGGAGAAGTTATAAATGTTTCGAGATTCTGATAGCGTGACAGTATACCAGAAGCATTACAACGACTGTGCCTGTCAATAGAGAGCAGAAATTGACTCAATAAAGAGATATTTGGTATTTAAATGTACGGGTGCGATCATACCAGCACTAATGCACCGGATCCCATCAAAACTCCGCAGTTAAGCGTGCTTGGGCGAGAGTAGTACTAGGATGGATGAACTCCTGGGAAGGCCTCGTGTTGCAACCCTTTTACTTTTTTTTTATCGCTGCAGTTATTTGCAGAAGTTAAAATCGTGTGTTATAATTTATTATCCTCTGAAAACCGTCATGTAGCGGAAAAGTTTTGATGTTTCGAGATTGATAGCATGACGGGATACCGGAAGCATTAAAACGACTGTGCCGGTCAATAGAGAGCAGAAATTGACTCAATAAACAGATATTTGCAATTTAAATGTACGGGTGCGATCATACTAGCACTAATGCACCGGATCCCATCAGAACACCGCAGTTAAGCATGCTTGGGCAAGAGTAGTACTAGGAAGGGTGACCTCCTGGGAAGGCCTCGCGTTGCACCCCTTTTACTTTTTTTTTATCGCTTCAGTTTTTTGCAGAACTTAAAATCGTGTATTATAATTTAATATTCTCTGAAAACCGTCATGTAGCGGAGAAGTTATCAATGTTTCCAGATTCTGATAGCGTGACGGTATACCAGAAGCATTACAACGACTGTGCCTGTCAATAGAGAGCAGAAATTGACTCAATAAAGAGATATTTGGTATTTAAATGTACGGGTGCGATCATACTAGCACTAATGCACCGGATCCCATCAAAACTCCGCAGTTAAGCGTGCTTGGGCGAGAGTAGTATTAGGATGGGTGACCTCCTGGGAAGGCCTCGTGTTGCAACCCTTTTACTTTTTTTTTTATCGCTGCAGTTATTTGCAGAAGTTAAAATCGTGTACTATAATTTATTATCCTCTGAAAACCGTCATGTAGCGGAAAAGTTTTCGATGTTTCGAGATTCTGATAGCGTGACGGGATACCGGAAGCAATAAAACGAATGTGCCGGTCAATAGAGAGCAGAAATTGACTCAATAAACAGATATTTGCAATTTAAATGTACGGGTGCGATCATATCAGCACTAAAGCACCGGATCCCATCAGAACACCGCAGTTAAGCGTGCTTGGGCGAGAGTACTACTAGGATGGGTGACCTCCTGGAAAGGCCTCGTGTTGCAACCCTTTTACTTTTTTTTTTATCGCTGCAGTTATTTGCAGAAGTTAAATTCGTGTATTATAATTTAATATTCTCTTAAAACCGTCATGTAGCGGAGAAGTTATAAATGTTTCGAGATTCTGATAGCGTGACAGTATACCAGAAGCAATACAACGACTGTGCCTGTCAATAGAGAGCAGAAATTGACTCAATAAAGAGATATTTGGTATTTAAATGTACGGGTGCGATCATACCAGCACTAATGCACCGGATCCCATCAAAACTCCGCAGTTAAGCGTGCTTGGGCGAGAGTAGTATTAGGATGGGTGACCTCCTGTGAAGGCCTCGTGTTGCAACCCTTTTACTTTTTTTTTTATCGCTGCAGTTATTTGCAGAAGTTAAAATCGTGTACTATAATTTATTATCCTCTGAAAACCGTCATGTAGCGGAAAAGTTTTCGATGTTTCGAGATTCTGATAGCATGACGGGATACCGGAAGCATTAAAACGACTGTGCCGGTCAATAGAGAGCAGAAATTGACTCAATAAACAGATATTTGCAATTTAAATATACGGGTGCGATCATATCAGCACTAAAGCACCGGATCCCATCAGAACACCGCAGTTAAGCGTGCTTGGGCGAGAGTACTACTAGGATGGGTGACCTCCTGGAAAGGCCTCGTGTTGCAACCCTTTTACTTTTTTTTTTATCGCTGCAGTTATTTGCAGAAGTTAAATTCGTGTATTATAATTTAATATTCTCTTAAAACCGTCATGTAGCGGAGAAGTTATAAATGTTTCGAGATTCTGATAGCGTGACAGTATACCAGAAGCATTACAACGACTGTGCCTGTCAATAGAGAGCAGAAATTGACTCAATAAAGAGATATTTGGTATTTAAATGTACGGGTGCGATCATACCAGCACTAATGCACCGGATCCCATCAAAACTCCGCAGTTAAGCGTGCTTGGGCGAGAGTAGTACTAGGATGGATGAACTCCTGGGAAGGCCTCGTGTTGCAACCCTTTTACTTTTTTTTTATCGCTGCAGTTATTTGCAGAAGTTAAAATTGTGTGTTATAATTTATTATCCTCTGAAAACCGTCATGTAGCGGAAAAGTTTTGATGTTTCGAGATTGATAGCATGACGGGATACCGGAAGCATTAAAACGACTGTGCCGGTCAATAGAGAGCAGAAATTGACTCAATAAACAGATATTTGCAATTTAAATGTACGGGTGCGATCATACTAGCACTAATGCACCGGATCCCATCAGAACACCGCAGTTAAGCATGCTTGGGCAAGAGTAGTACTAGGAAGGGTGACCTCCTGGGAAGGCCTCGCGTTGCACCCCTTTTACTTTTTTTTTATCGCTTCAGTTTTTTGCAGAACTTAAAATCGTGTATTATAATTTAATATTCTCTGAAAACCGTCATGTAGCGGAGAAGTTATCAATGTTTCCAGATTCTGATAGCGTGACGGTATACCAGAAGCATTACAACGACTGTGCCTGTCAATAGAGAGCAGAAATTGACTCAATAAAGAGATATTTGGTATTTAAATGTACGGGTGCGATCATACTAGCACTAATGCACCGGATCCCATCAAAACTCCGCAGTTAAGCGTGCTTGGGCGAGAGTAGTATTAGGATGGGTGACCTCCTGGGAAGGCCTCGTGTTGCAACCCTTTTACTTTTTTTTTTATCGCTGCAGTTATTTGCAGAAGTTAAAATCGTGTACTATAATTTATTATCCTCTGAAAACCGTCATGTTGCGGAAAAGTTTTCGATGTTTCGAGATTCTGATAGCGTGACGGGATACCGGAAGCAATAAAACGAATGTGCCGGTCAATAGAGAGCAGAAATTGACTCAATAAACAGATATTTGCAATTTAAATGTACGGGTGCGATCATATCAGCACTAAAGCACCGGATCCCATCAGAACACCGCAGTTAAGCGTGCTTGGGCGAGAGTACTACTAGGATGGGTGACCTCCTGGAAAGGCCTCGTGTTGCAACCCTTTTACTTTTTTTTTTATCGCTGCAGTTATTTGCAGAAGTTAAATTCGTGTATTATAATTTAATATTCTCTTAAAACCGTCATGTAGCGGAGAAGTTATAAATGTTTCGAGATTCTGATAGCGTGACAGTATACCAGAAGCATTACAACGACTGTGCCTGTCAATAGAGAGCAGAAATTGACTCAATAAAGAGATATTTGGTATTTAAATGTACGGGTGCGATCATACCAGCACTAATGCACCGGATCCCATCAAAACTCCGCAGTTAAGCGTGCTTGGGCGAGAGTAGTATTAGGATGGGTGACCTCCTGGGAAGGCCTCGTGTTGCAACCCTTTTACTTTTTTTTTTTATCGCTGCAGTTATTTGCAGAAGTTAAAATCGTGTACTATAATTTATTATCCTCTGAAAACCGTCATGTAGCGGAAAAGTTTTCGATGTTTCGAGATTCTGATAGCATGACGGGATACCGGAAGCATTAAAACGACTGTGCCGGTCAATAGAGAGCAGAAATTGACTCAATAAACAGATATTTGCAATTTAAATATACAGGTGCGATCATACCAGCACTAATGCACCGGATCCCATCAGAACTCCGCAGTGAAGCGTGCTTGGGCGAGAGTAGTACTAGGATGGGTGACCTCCTGGAAAGGCCTCGTGTTGCAACCCTTTTACTTTTTTTTTTATCGCTGCAGTTATTTGCAGAAGTTAAAATCGTGTATTATAATTTAATATTTTATGAAAATCGTCATGTAGCGGAGAAGTTATCAATGTTTCGAGATTCTGATAGCGTGACGGTATACCAGAAGCATTACAACGACTGTGCCTGTCAATAGAGAGCAGAAATTGACTCAATAAAGAGATATTTGGTATTTAAATGTACGGGTGCGATCATACCAGCACTAATGCACCGGATGCCATCAAAACTCCGCAGTTAAGCGTGCTTGGGCGAGAGTAGTACTAGGATGGGTGACCTCCTGGGAAGGCCTCGTGTTGCAACCCTTTTACTTTTTTTTTATCGCTGCAGTTATTTGCAGAAGTTAAAATCGTTTGTTATAATTTATTATCCTCTGAAAACCGTCATGTAGCGGAAAAGTTATCGATGTTTCGAGATTCTGATAGCGTGACGGGATACCGGAAGCATTAAAACGACTGTGGCGGTCAATAGAGAGCAGAAATTGACTCAATAAACAGATATTTGCAATTTAAATGTACGGGTGCGATCATACCAGCACTAATGCACCGGATCCCATCAGAACTCCGCAGTTAAGCGTGCTTCCGCAAGAGTAGTACTAGGAAGGGTGACCTCCGGGGAAGGCCTCGCGTTGCACCCCTTTTACTTTTTTTTTATCGCTTCAGTTATTTGCAGAAGTTAAAATCGTGTATTAGAATTTAATATTCTCTGAAAACCGTCATGTAGCGGAGAAGTTATCAATGTTTCGAGATTCTGTTAGCGTGACGGTATACCAGAAGCATTACAACGACTGTGCCTGTCAATAGAGAGCAGAAATTGACTCAATAAAGAGATATTTGGTATTTAAATGTACGGGTGCGATCATACCAGCACTAATGCACCGGATGCCATCAAAACTCCGCAGTTAAGCGTGCTTGGGCGATTGTAGTACTAGGATGGGTGACCTCCTGGGAAGGCCTCGTGTTGCAACCCTTTTACTTTTTTTTTTATCGCTGCAGTTATTTGCAGAAGTTAAAATCGTGTGTTATAATTTATTATCCTCTGAAAACCGTCATGTAGCGGAAAAGTTTTTGATGTTTCGAGATTCTGATAGCGTGACGGGATTCCGGAAGCATTAAAACGACTGTGTCGGTCAATAGAGAGCAGAAATTGACTCAATAAACAGATATTTGCAATTTAAATGTACGGATGCGATCATACCAGCACTAATGCACCGGATCCCATCAGAACTCCGCAGTGAAGCGTGCTTCGGCGAGAGTAGTACTAGGATGGGTGACCTCCTGGAAAGGCCTCGTGTTGCAACCCTTTTACTTTTTTTTATCGCTGCAGTTATTTGCAGAAGTTAAAATCGTGTATTATAATTTATTATCCTCTGAAAACCGTCATGTAGCGGAAAAGTTATCGATGTTTCGAGATTCTGATAGCGTGACGGGATACCGGAAGCATTAAAACGACTGTGCCGGTCAATAGAGAGCAGAAACTGACTCAATATACAGATATTTGCAATTTAAATGTACGAATGCGATCATACCAGCACTAAAGCACCGGATCCCATCAGAACTCCGCAGTTACGCGTGCTTGGGCAAGAGTAGTACTAGGAAGGGTGACCTCCTGGGAAGGCCTCGTGTTGCAACCCTTTTACTTTTTTTTTTATCGCTGCAGTTATTTGCAGAAGTTAAAATCGTGTATTATAATTAAATATTTTCTGAAAATCGTCATGTAGCTGAGAAGTTATCAATGTTTCGAGATTCTGATAGCGTGACGGTATACCAGAAGCATTACAACGACTGTGCCTGTCAATAGAGAGCAGAAATTGACTCAATAAAGAGATATTTGGTATTTAAATGTACGGGTGCGATCATACCAGCACTAATGCACCGGATGCCATCAAAACTCCGCAGTTAAGCGTGATTGAGCGAGAGTAGTACTAGGATGGGTGACCTCCTGGGAAGGCCTCGTGTTGCAACCCTTTTACTTTTTTTATATAGCTGCAGTTATTTGCAGAAGTTAAAATCGTTTGTTATAATTTATTATCCTCTGAAAACCGTCATGTAGCGGAAAAGTTATCGATGTTTCGAGATTCTGATAGCGTGACGGGATACCGGAAGCATTAAAACGACTGTGGCGGTCAATAGAGAGCAGAAATTGACTCAATAAACAGATATTTGCAATTTAAATGTACGGGTGCGATCATACCAGCACTAATGCACCGGATCCCATCAGAACTCCGCAGTTAAGCGTGCTTCCGCAAGAGTAGTACTAGGAAGGGTGACCTCCTTGGAAGGCCTCGCGTTGCACCCCTTTTACTTTTTTTTATCGCTTCAGTTATTTGCAGAAGTTAAAATCGTGTATTAGAATTTAATATTCTCTGAAAACCGTCATGTAGCGGAGAAGTTATCAATGTTTCGAGATTCTGTTAGCGTGACGGTATACCAGAAGCATTACAACGACTGTGCCTGTCAATAGAGAGCAGAAATTGACTCAATAAAGAGATATTTGGTATTTAAATGTACGGGTGCGATCATACCAGCACTAATGCACCGGATGCCATCAAAACTCCGCAGTTAAGCGTGCTTGGGCGAGAGTAGTACTAGGTTGGGTGACCTCCTGGGAAGGCCTCGTGTTGCAACCCTTTTACTTTTTTTTTTATCGCTGCAGTTATTTGCAGAAGTTAAAATCGTGTGTTATAATTTATTATCCTCTGAAAACCGTCATGTAGCGGAAAAGTTTTTGATGTTTCGAGATTCTGATAGCGTGACGGGATTCCGGAAGCATTAAAACGACTGTGTCGGTCAATAGAGAGCAGAAATTGACTCAATAAACAGATATTTGCAATTTAAATGTACGGATGCGATCATACCAGCACTAATGCACCGGATCCCATCAGAACTCCGCAGTGAAGCGTGCTTCGGCGAGAGTAGTACTAGGATGGGTGACCTCCTGGAAAGGCCTCGTGTTGCAACCCTTTTACTTTTTTTTATCGCTGCAGTTATTTGCAGAAGTTAAAATCGTGAATTATAATTTATTATCCTCTGAAAACCGTAATGTAGCGGAAAAGTTATCGATGTTTCGAGATTCTGATAGCGTGACGGGATACCAGAAGCATTAAAACGACTGTGCCGGTCAATAGAGAGCAGAAACTGACTCAATATACAGATATTTGCAATTTAAATGTACGGATGCGATCATACCAGCACTAAAGCACCGGATCCCATCAGAACTCCGCAGTTAAGCGTGCTTGGGCAAGAGTAGTACTAGGAAGGGTGACCTCCTGGGAAGGCCTCGTGTTGCAACCCTTTTACTTTTTTTTTTATCGCTGCAGTTATTTGCAGAAGTTAAAATCGTGTATTATAAATAAATATTTTCTGAAAATCGTCATGTAGCTGAGAAGTTATCAATGTTTCGAGATTCTGATAGCGTGACGGTATACCAGAAGCATTACAACGACTGTGCCTGTCAATAGAGAGCAGAAATTGACTCAATAAAGAGATATTTGGTATTTAAATGTACGGGTGCGATCATACCAGCACTAATGCACCGGATGCCATCAAAACTCCGCAGTTAAGCGTGATTGGGCGAGAGTAGTACTAGGATGGGTGACCTCCTAGGAAGGCCTTGTGTTGCAACCCTTTTACTTTTTTTTTTATCGCTGCAGTTATTTGCAGAAGTTAAAATCGTTTGTTATAATTTATTATCCTCTGAAAACCGTCATGTAGTGGAAAAGTTAACGATGTTTCGAGATTCTGATAGCGTGACGGGATACCGGAAGCATTAAAACGACTGTGCCGGTCAATAAAGAGCAGAAATTGACTCAATAAACAGATATTTGCAATTTAAATGTACGGGTGCGATCATACCAGCACTAATACACCAGATCCCATCAGAACTCCGCTGTTAAGCGTGCTTGGGCAAGAGTAGTACTAGGAAGGGTGACCTCCTTGGAAGGCCTCGCGTTGCACCCCTTTTACTTTTTTTTTATCGCTTCAGTTATTTGCAGAAGTTAAAATCGTGTATTATAATTTAATATTCTCTGAAAACCGTCATGTAGCGGAGAAGTTATCAATGTTTCGAGATTCTGATAGCGTGACGGTATACCAGAAGCATTACAAGGACTGTGCCTGTCAATAGAGAGCAGAAATTGACTCAATAAAGAGATATTTGGTATTTAAATGTACGGATGCGATCATACTAGTACTAATGCACCGGATCCCATCAAAACTCCGCAGTGAAGCGTGCTTCAGCGAGAGTAGTACTAGGATGGGTGACCTCCTGGAAAGGCCTCGTGTTGCAACCCTTTTACTTTTTTTTTATCGCTGCAGTTATTTGCAGAAGTTAAAATCGTGTATTATAATTTATTATTCTCTGAAAACCGTCATGTAGCGGAAATGTTATCGATGTTTCGAGATTCTGATAGCGTGACGGGATACCTGAAGCATTAAAACGACTGCGCCGGTCAATAGAGAGCAGAAATTGACTCAATAAACAGATATTTGCAATTTAAATGTACGGGTGCGATCATACCAGCACTAATGCACCGGATCCCATCAGAACTCCGCAGTTAAGCGTGCTTGGGCAAGAGTAGTACTTGGAAGGGTGACCTCCTGGGAAGGCCTCGCGTTGCACCCCTTTTACTTCTTTTTTTATCGCTTCAGTTATTTGCAGAAGTTAAAATCGTGTATTATAATTTAATATTCTCTGAAAACCGTCATGTAGCGGAGAAGTTATCAATGTTTCGAGATTCTGATAGCGTGACGGTATACCAGAAGCATTACAACGACTGTGCCTGTCAATAGAGAGCAGAAATTGACTCAATAAAGAGATATTTGGTATTTAAATGTACGGGTGCGATCATACCAGCACTAATGCACCGGATGCCATCAAAACTCCGCAGTTAAGCGTGATTGGGCGAGAGTAGTACTAGGATGGGTGACCTCCTGGGAAGGCCTCGTGTTGCAACCCTTTTACTTTTTTTTTTATCGCTGCAGTTATTTGCAGAAGTTAAAATCGTTTGTTATAATTTATTATCCTCTGAAAACCGTCATGTAGCGGAAAAGTTATCGATGTTTCGAGATTCTGATAGCGTGACGGGATACCGGAAGCATTAAAACGACTGTGGCGGTCAATAGAGAGCAGAAATTGACTCAATAAACAGATATTTGCAATTTAAATGTACGGGTGCGATCATACCAGCACTAATGCACCGGATCCCATCAGAACTCCGCAGTTAAGCGTGCTTCCGCAAGAGTAGTACTAGGAAGGGTGACCTCCTTGGAAGGCCTCGCGTTGCACCCCTTTTACTTTTTTTTTATCCCTTCAGTTATTTGCAGAAGTTAAAATCGTGTATTAGAATTTAATATTCTCTGAAAACCGTCATGTAGCGGAGAAGTTATCAATGTTTCGAGATTCTGATAGCGTGACGGTATACCAGAAGCATTACAACGACTGTGCCTGTCAATAGAGAGCAGAAATTGACTCAATAAAGAGATATTTGGTATTTAAATGTACGGGTGCGATCATACCATCACTAATGCACCGGATGCCATCAAAACTCCGCAGTTAAGCGTGCTTGGGCGAGAGTAGTACTAGGATGGGTGACCTCCTGGGAAGGCCTCGTGTTGCAACCCTTTTACTTTTTTTTTTATCGCTGCAGTTATTTGCAGAAGTTAAAATCGTTTGTTATAATTTATTATCCTCTGAAAACCGTCATGTAGCGGAAAAGTTATCGATGTTTCGAGATTCTGATAGCGTGACGGGATACCGGAAGCATTAAAACGACTGTGCCGGTCAATAGAGAGCAGAAATTGACTCAATATACAGATATTTGCAATTTAAATGTACGGATGCGATCATACCAGCACTAAAGCACCGGATCCCATCAGAACTCCGCAGTTAAGCGTGCTTGGGCAAGAGTAGTACTAGGAAGGGTGACCTCCTGGGAAGGCCTCGTGTTGCAACCCTTTTACTTTTTTTTTTATCGCTGCAGTTATTTGCAGAAGTTAAAATCGTGTATTATAATTTAATATTTTATGAAAATCGTCATGTAGCGGAGAAGTTATAAATGTTTCGAGATTCTGATAGCGTGACGGTATACCAGAAGCATTACAACGACTGTGCCTGTCAATAGAGAGAAGAAATTGACTCAATAAAGAGATATTTGGTATTTAAATGTACGGGTGCGATCATACCAGCACTAATGCACCGGATGCCATCAAAACTCCGCAGTTAAGCGTGATTGGGCGAGAGTAGTACTAGGATGGGTGACCTCCTAGGAAGGCCTCGTGTTGCAACCCTTTTACTTTTTTTTTATCGCTGCAGTTATTTGCAGAAGTTAAAATCGTTTGTTATAATTTATTATCCTCTGAAAACCGTCATGTAGTGGAAAAGTTAACGATGTTTCGAGATTCTGATAGCGTGACGGGATACCGGAAGCATTAAAACGACTGTGCCGGTCAATAAAGAGCAGAAATTGACTCAATAAACAGATATTTGCAATTTAAATGTACGGGTGCGATCATACCAGCACTAATACACCAGATCCCATCAGAACTCCGCTGTTAAGCGTGCTTGGGCAAGAGTAGTACTAGGAAGGGTGACCTCCTTGGAAGGCCTCGCGTTGCACCCCTTTTACTTTTTTTTTATCGCTTCAGTTATTTGCAGAAGTTAAAATCGTGTATTATAATTTAATATTCTCTGAAAACCGTCATGTAGCGGAGAAGTTATCAATGTTTCGAGATTCTGATAGCGTGACGGTATACCAGAAGCATTACAAGGACTGTGCCTGTCAATAGAGAGCAGAAATTGACTCAATAAAGAGATATTTGGTATTTAAATGTACGGATGCGATCATACTAGTACTAATGCACCGGATCCCATCAAAACTCCGCAGTGAAGCGTGCTTCAGCGAGAGTAGTACTAGGATGGGTGACCTCCTGGAAAGGCCTCGTGTTGCAACCCTTTTACTTTTTTTTTATCGCTGCAGTTATTTGCAGAAGTTAAAATCGTGTATTATAATTTATTATTCTCTGAAAACCGTCATGTAGCGGAAATGTTATCGATGTTTCGAGATTCTGATAGCGTGACGGGATACCTGAAGCATTAAAACGACTGCGCCGGTCAATAGAGAGCAGAAATTGACTCAATAAACAGATATTTGCAATTTAAATGTACGGGTGCGATCATACCAGCACTAATGCACCGGATCCCATCAGAACTCCGCAGTTAAGCGTGCTTGGGCAAGAGTAGTACTTGGAAGGGTGACCTCCTGGGAAGGCCTCGCGTTGCACCCCTTTTACTTCTTTTTTTATCGCTTCAGTTATTTGCAGAAGTTAAAATCGTGTATTATAATTTAATATTCTCTGAAAACCGTCATGTAGCGGAGAAGTTATCAATGTTTCGAGATTCTGATAGCGTGACGGTATACCAGAAGCATTACAACGACTGTGCCTGTCAATAGAGAGCAGAAATTGACTCAATAAAGAGATATTTGGTATTTAAATGTACGGGTGCGATCATACCAGCACTAATGCACCGGATGCCATCAAAACTCCGCAGTTAAGCGTGATTGGGCGAGAGTAGTACTAGGATGGGTGACCTCCTGGGAAGGCCTCGTGTTGCAACCCTTTTACTTTTTTTTTTATCGCTGCAGTTATTTGCAGAAGTTAAAATCGTTTGTTATAATTTATTATCCTCTGAAAACCGTCATGTAGCGGAAAAGTTATCGATGTTTCGAGATTCTGATAGCGTGACGGGATACCGGAAGCATTAAAACGACTGTGGCGGTCAATAGAGAGCAGAAATTGACTCAATAAACAGATATTTGCAATTTAAATGTACGGGTGCGATCATACCAGCACTAATGCACCGGATCCCATCAGAACTCCGCAGTTAAGCGTGCTTCCGCAAGAGTAGTACTAGGAAGGGTGACCTCCTTGGAAGGCCTCGCGTTGCACCCCTTTTACTTTTTTTTTATCCCTTCAGTTATTTGCAGAAGTTAAAATCGTGTATTAGAATTTAATATTCTCTGAAAACCGTCATGTAGCGGAGAAGTTATCAATGTTTCGAGATTCTGATAGCGTGACGGTATACCAGAAGCATTACAACGACTGTGCCTGTCAATAGAGAGCAGAAATTGACTCAATAAAGAGATATTTGGTATTTAAATGTACGGGTGCGATCATACCATCACTAATGCACCGGATGCCATCAAAACTCCGCAGTTAAGCGTGCTTGGGCGAGAGTAGTACTAGGATGGGTGACCTCCTGGGAAGGCCTCGTGTTGCAACCCTTTTACTTTTTTTTTTATCGCTGCAGTTATTTGCAGAAGTTAAAATCGTTTGTTATAATTTATTATCCTCTGAAAACCGTCATGTAGCGGAAAAGTTATCGATGTTTCGAGATTCTGATAGCGTGACGGGATACCGGAAGCATTAAAACGACTGTGCCGGTCAATAGAGAGCAGAAATTGACTCAATATACAGATATTTGCAATTTAAATGTACGGATGCGATCATACCAGCACTAAAGCACCGGATCCCATCAGAACTCCGCAGTTAAGCGTGCTTGGGCAAGAGTAGTACTAGGAAGGGTGACCTCCTGGGAAGGCCTCGTGTTGCAACCCTTTTACTTTTTTTTTTATCGCTGCAGTTATTTGCAGAAGTTAAAATCGTGTATTATAATTTAATATTTTATGAAAATCGTCATGTAGCGGAGAAGTTATCAATGTTTCGAGATTCTGATAGCGTGACGGTATACCAGAAGCATTACAACGACTGTGCCTGTCATAGAGAGCAGAAATTGACTCAATAAAGAGATATTTGGTATTTAAATGTACGGGTGCGATCATACCAGCACTAATGCACCGGATGCCATCAAAACTCCGCAGTTAAGCGTGATTGAGCGAGAGTAGTACTAGGATGGGTGACCTCCTGGGAAGGCCTCGTGTTGCAACCCTTTTACTTTTTTTTTTATCACTGCAGTTATTTGCAGAAGTTAAAATCGTGTATTATAATTTAATATTTTATGAAAATCGTCATGTAGCGGAGATGTTATCAATGTTTCGAGATTCTGATAGCGTGACGGTATACCAGAAGCATTACAACGACTGTGCCTGTCATAGAGAGCAGAAATTGACTCAATAAAGAGATATTTGGTATTTAAATGTACGGGTGCGATCATACCAGCACTAAAGCACCGGATGCCATCAAAACTCCGCAGTTAAGCGTGATTGGGCGAGAGTAGTACTAGGATGGGTGACCTCCTGGGAAGGCCTCGTGTTGCAACCCTTTTACTTTTTTTTTTTTATCGCTGCAGTTATTTGCAGAAGTTAAAATCGTTTGTTATAATTTATTATCCTCTGAAAACCGTCATGTAGCGGAAAAGTTATCGATGTTTCGAGATTCTGATAGCGTGACGGGATACCGGAAGCATTAAAACGACTGTGGCGGTCAATAGAGAGCAGAAATTGACTCAATAAACAGATATTTGCAATTTAAATGTACGGGTGCGATCATACCAGCACTAATGCACCGGATCCCATCAGAACTCCGCAGTTAAGCGTGCTTGGGCAAGAGTAGTACTAGGAAGGGTGACCTCCGGGGAAGGCCTCGTGTTGCAACCCTTTTACTTTTTTTTTTTATCGCTGCAGTTATTTGCAGAAGTTAAAATCGTGTATTATAATTTAATATTTTATGAAAATCGTCATGTAGCGGAGAAGTTATCAATGTTTCGAGATTCTGATAGCGTGACGGTATACCAGAAGCATTTCAACGACTGTGCCTGTCATAGAGAGCAGAAATTGACTCAATAAAGAGATATTTGGTATTTAAATGTACGGGTGCGATCATACCAGCACTAATGCACCGGATGCCATCAAAACTCCGCAGTTAAGCGTGATTGGGCGAGAGTAGTACTAGGATGGGTGACCTCCTAGGAAGGCCTCGTGTTGCAACCCTTTTACTTTCTTTTTTATCGTTGCAGTTATTTGCAGAAGTTAAAATCGTTTGTTATAATTTATTATCCTCTGAAAACCGTCATGTAGCGGAAAAGTTATCGATGTTTCGAGATTCTGATAGCGTGACGGGATACCGGAAGCATTAAAACGACTGTGGCGGTCAATAGAGAGCAGAAATTGACTCAATAAACAGATATTTGCAATTTAAATGTACGGGTGCGATCATACCAGCACTAATGCACCGGATCCCATCAGAACTCCGCAGTTAAGCGTGCTTGCGCAAGAGTAGTACTAGGAAGGGTGACCTCCTTGGAAGGCCTCACGTTGCACCCCTTTTACTTTTTTTTTATCGCTTCAGTTATTTGCAGAAGTTAAAATCGTGTATTAGAATTTAATATTCTCTGAAAACCGTCATGTAGCGGAGAAGTTATCAATGTTTCGAGATTCTGATAGCGTGACGGTATACCAGAAGCATTACAACGACTGTGCCTGTCAATAGAGAGCAGAAATTGACTCAATAAAGAGATATTTGGTATTTAAATGTACGGGTGCGATCATACCAGCACTAATGCACCGGATGCCATCAAAACTCCGCAGTTAAGCGTGATTGGGCGAGAGTAGTACTAGGATGGGTGACCTCCTGGGAAGGCCTCGTGTTGCAACCCTTTTACTTTTTTTTTATCGCTGCAGTTATTTGCAGAAGTTAAAATCGTTTGTTATAATTTATTATCCTCTGAAAACCGTCATGTAGCGGAAAAGTTATCGATGTTTCGAGATTCTGATAGCGTGACGGGATACCGGAAGCATTAAAACGACTGTGGCGGTCAATAGAGAGCAGAAATTGACTCAATAAACAGATATTTGCAATTTAAATGTACGGGTGCGATCATACCAGCACTAATGCACCGGATCCCATCAGAACTCCGCAGTTAAGCGTGCTTGGGCAAGAGTAGTACTAGGAAGGGTGACCTCCGGGGAAGGCCTCGTGTTGCAACCCTTTTACTTTTTTTTTTATCGCTGCAGTTATTTGCAGAAGTTAAAATCGTGTATTATAATTTAATATTTTATGAAAATCGTCATGTAGCGGAGAAGTTATCAATGTTTCGAGATTCTGATAGCGTGACGGTATACCAGAAGCATTTCAACGACTGTGCCTGTCATAGAGAGCAGAAATTGACTCAATAAATAGATATTTGGTATTTAAATGTACGGGTGCGATCATACCAGCACTAATGCACCGGATGCCATCAAAACTCCGCAGTTAAGCGTGATTGGGCGAGAGTAGTACTAGGATGGGTGACCTCCTAGGAAGGCCTCGTGTTGCAACCCTTTTACTTTTTTTTTTATCGTTGCAGTTATTTGCAGAAGTTAAAATCGTTTGTTATAATTTATTATCCTCTGAAAACCGTCATGTAGCGGAAAAGTTATCGATGTTTCGAGATTCTGATAGCGTGACGGGATACCGGAAGCATTAAAACGACTGTGGCGGTCAATAGAGAGCAGAAATTGACTCAATAAACAGATATTTGCAATTTAAATGTACGGGTGCGATCATACCAGCACTAATGCACCGGATCCCATCAGAACTCCGCAGTTAAGCGTGCTTGCGCAAGAGTAGTACTAGGAAGGGTGACCTCCTTGGAAGGCCTCACGTTGCACCCCTTTTACTTTTTTTTTATCGCTTCAGTTATTTGCAGAAGTTAAAATCGTGTATTAGAATTTAATATTCTCTGAAAACCGTCATGTAGCGGAGAAGTTATCAATGTTTCGAGATTCTGATAGCGTGACGGTATACCAGAAGCATTACAACGACTGTGCCTGTCAATAGAGAGCAGAAATTGACTCAATAAAGAGATATTTGGTATTTAAATGTACGGGTGCGATCATACCAGCACTAATGCACCGGATGCCATCAAAACTCCGCAGTTAAGCGTGATTGGGCGAGAGTAGTACTAGGATGGGTGACCTCCTGGGAAGGCCTCGTGTTGCAACCCTTTTACTTTTTTTTTATCGCTGCAGTTATTTGCAGAAGTTAAAATCGTTTGTTATAATTTATTATCCTCTGAAAACCGTCATGTAGCGGAAAAGTTATCGATGTTTCGAGATTCTGATAGCGTGACGGGATACCGGAAGCATTAAAACGACTATGCCGGTCAATAGAGAGCAGAAACTGACTCAATATACAGATATTTGCAATTTAAATGTACGGATGCGATCATACCAGCACTAAAGCACCGGATCCCATCAGAACTCCGCAGTTAAGCGTGCTTGGGCAAGAGTAGTACTAGGAAGGGTGACCTCCTGGGAAGGCCTCGTGTTGCAACCCTTTTACTTTTTTTTTTATCGCTGCAGTTATTTGCAGAAGTTAAAATCGTGTATTATAATTTAATATTTTATGAAAATCGTCATGTAGCGGAGAAGTTATCAATGTTTCGAGATTCTGATAGCGTGACGGTATACCAGAAGCATTACAACGACTGTGCCTGTCATAGAGAGCAGAAATTGACTCAATAAAGAGATATTTGGTATTTAAATGTACGGGTGCGATCATACCAGCACTAATGCACCGGATGCCATCAAAACTCCGCAGTTAAGCGTGATTGAGCGAGAGTAGTACTAGGATGGGTGACCTCCTGGGAAGGCCTCGTGTTGCAACCCTTTTACTTTTTTTTTTATCGCTGCAGTTATTTGCAGAAGTTAAAATCGTGTATTATAATTTAATATTTTATGAAAATCGTCATGTAGCGGAGAAGTTATCAATGTTTCGAGATTCTGATAGCGTGACGGTATACCAGAAGCATATCAACGACTGTGCCTGTCATAGAGAGCAGAAATTGACTCAATAAAGAGATATTTGGTATTTAAATGTACGGGTGCGATCATACCAGCACTAATGCACCGGATGCCATCAAAACTCCGCAGTTAAGCGTGATTGGGCGAGAGTAGTACTAGGATGGGTGACCTCCTGGGAAGGCCTCGTGTTGCAACCCTTTTACTTTTTTTTTATCGCTGCAGTTATTTGCAGAAGTTAAAATCGTTTGTTATAATTTATTATCCTCTGAAAACCGTCATGTAGCGGAAAAGTTATCGATGTTTCGAGATTCTGATAGCGTGACGGGATACCGGAAGCATTAAAACGACTATGGCGGTCAATAGAGAGCAGAAATTGACTCAATAAACAGATATTTGCAATTTAAATGTACGGGTGCGATCATACCAGCACTAATGCACCGGATACCATCAGAACTCCGCAGTTAAGCGTGCTTGGGCAAGAGTAGTACTAGGAAGGGTGACCTCCTGGGAAGGCCTCGTGTTGCAACCCTTTTACTTTTTTTTTTTATCGCTGCAGTTATTTGCAGAAGTTAAAATCGTGTATTATAATTTAATATTTTATGAAAATCGTCATGTAGCGGAGAAGTTATCAATGTTTCGAGATTCTGATAGCATGACGGTATACCAGAAGCATTACAACGACTGTGCCTGTCATAGAGAGCAGAAATTGACTCAATAAAGAGATATTTGGTATTTAAATGTACGGGTGCGATCATACCAGCACTAATGCACCGGATGCCATCAAAACTCCGCAGTTAAGCGTGATTGGGCGAGAGTAGTACTAGGATGGGTGACCTCCTGGGAAGGCCTCGTGTTGCAACCCTTTTACTTTTTTTTTTTATCGCTGCAGTTATTTGCAGAAGTTAAAATCGTGTATTATAATTTAATATTTTATGAAAATCGTCATGTAGCGGAGAAGTTATCAATGTTTCGAGATTCTGATAGCGTGACGGTATACCAGAAGCATTACAACGACTGTGCCTGTCATAGAGAGCAGAAATTGACTCAATAAAGAGATATTTGGTATTTAAATGTACGGGTGCGATCATACCAGCACTAATGCACCGGATGCCATCAAAACTCCGCAGTTAAGCGTGATTGAGCGAGAGTAGTACTAGGATGGGTGACCTCCTGGGAAGGTCTCGTGTTGCAACCCTTTTACTTTTTTTTTTATCACTGCAGTTATTTGCAGAAGTTAAAATCGTGTATTATAATTTAATATTTTATGAAAATCGTCATGTAGCGGAGAAGTTATCAATGTTTCGAGATTCTGATAGCGTGACGGTATACCAGAAGCATATCAACGACTGTGCCTGTCATAGAGAGCAGAAATTGACTCAATAAAGAGATATTTGGTATTTAAATGTACGGGTGCGATCATACCAGCACTAATGCACCGGATGCCATCAAAACTCCGCAGTTAAGCGTGATTGGGCGAGAGTAGTACTAGGATGGGTGACCTCCTGGGAAGGCCTCGTGTTGCAACCCTTTTACTTTTTTTTTTATCGATGCAGTTATTTGCAGAAGTTAAAATCGTTTGTTATAATTTATTATCCTCTGAAAACCGTCATGTAGCGGAAAAGTTATCGATGTTTCGAGATTCTGATAGCGTGACGGGATACCGGAAGCATTAAAACGACTATGGCGGTCAATAGAGAGCAGAAATTGACTCAATAAACAGATATTTGCAATTTAAATGTACGGGTGCGATCATACCAGCACTAATGCACCGGATACCATCAGAACTCCGCAGTTAAGCGTGCTTGGGCAAGAGTAGTACTAGGAAGGGTGACCTCCTGGGAAGGCCTCGTGTTGCAACCCTTTTACTTTTTTTTTTTATCGCTGCAGTTATTTGCAGAAGTTAAAATCGTGTATTATAATTTAATATTTTATGAAAATCGTCATGTAGCGGAGAAGTTATCAATGTTTCGAGATTCTGATAGCATGACGGTATACCAGAAGCATTACAACGACTGTGCCTGTCATAGAGAGCAGAAATTGACTCAATAAAGAGATATTTGGTATTTAAATGTACGGGTGCGATCATACCAGCACTAATGCACCGGATGCCATCAAAACTCCGCAGTTAAGCGTGATTGGGCGAGAGTAGTACTAGGATGGGTGACCTCCTGGGAAGGCCTCGTGTTGCAACCCTTTTACTTTTTTTTTTTATCGCTGCAGTTATTTGCAGAAGTTAAAATCGTGTATTATAATTTAATATTTTATGAAAATCGTCATGTAGCGGAGAAGTTATCAATGTTTCGAGATTCTGATAGCGTGACGGTATACCAGAAGCATTACAACGACTGTGCCTGTCATAGAGAGCAGAAATTGACTCAATAAAGAGATATTTGGTATTTAAATGTACGGGTGCGATCATACCAGCACTAATGCACCGGATGCCATCAAAACTCCGCAGTTAAGCGTGATTGAGCGAGAGTAGTACTAGGATGGGTGACCTCCTGGGAAGGTCTCGTGTTGCAACCCTTTTACTTTTTTTTTTATCACTGCAGTTATTTGCAGAAGTTAAAATCGTGTATTATAATTTAATATTTTATGAAAATCGTCATGTAGCGGAGAAGTTATCAATGTTTCGAGATTCTGATAGCGTGACGGTATACCAGAAGCATTACAACGACTGTGCCTGTCATAGAGAGCAGAAATTGACTCAATAAAGAGATATTTGGTATTTAAATGTACGGGTGCGATCATACCAGCACTAAAGCACCGGATGCCATCAAAACTCCGCAGTTAAACGTGCTTGGGTGAGAGTAGTACTAGGATGGGTGACCTCCTGGGAAGGCCTCGTGTTGCAACCCTTTTACTTTTTTTTTATCGCTGCAGTTATTTGCAGAAGTTAAAATCGTTTGTTATAATTTATTATCCTCTGAAAACCGTCATGTAGCGGAAAAGTTATCGATGTTTCGAGATTCTGATAGCGTGACGGGATACCGGAAGCATTAAAACGACTGTGGCGGTCAATAGAGAGCAGAAATTGACTCAATAAACAGATATTTGCAATTTAAATGTACGGGTGCGATCATACCAGCACTAATGCACCGGATCCCATCAGAACTCCGCAGTTAAGCGTGCTTGGGCAAGAGTAGTACTAGGAAGGGTGACCTCCGGGGAAGGCCTCGTGTTGCAACCCTTTTACTTTTTTTTTATCGCTGCAGTTATTTGCAGAAGTTAAAATCGTGTATTATAATTTAATATTTTATGAAAATCGTCATGTAGCGGAGAAGTTATCAATGTTTCGAGATTCTGATAGCGTGACGGTATACCAGAAGCATTACAACGACTGTGCCTGTCATAGAGAGCAGAAATTGACTCAATAAAGAGATATTTGGTATTTAAATGTACGGGTGCGATCATACCAGCACTAATGCACCGGATGCCATCAAAACTCCGCAGTTAAGCGTGATTGAGCGAGAGTAGTACTAGGATGGGTGACCTCCTGGGAAGGCCTCGTGTTGTAACCCTTTTACTCTTTTTTTATCGCTGCAGTTATTTGCAGAAGTTAAAATCGTTTGTTATAATTTATTATCCTCTGAAAACCGTCATGTAGCGGAAAAGTTATCGATGTTTCGAGATTCTGATAGCGTGACGGGATACCGGAAGCATTAAAACGACTGTGCCGGTCAATAGAGAGCAGAAACTGACTCAATATACAGATATTTGCAATTTAAATGTACGGATGCGATCATACCAGCACTAAAGCACCGGATCCCATCAGAACTCCGCAGTTAAGCGTGCTTGGGCAAGAGTAGTACTAGGAAGGGTGACCTCCGGGGAAGGCCTCGTGTTGCAACCCTTTTACTTTTTTTTTTATCGCTGCAGTTATTTGCAGAAGTTAAAATCGTGTATTATAATTTAATATTTTATGAAAATCGTCATGTAGCGGAGAAGTTATCAATGTTTCGAGATTCTGAAAGCGTGACGGTATACCAGAAGCATTACAACGACTGTGCCTGTCATAGAGAGCAGAAATTGACTCAATAAAGAGATATTTGGTATTTAAATGTACGGGTGCGATCATACCAGCACTAATGCACCGGATGCCATCAAAACTCCGCAGTTAAGCGTGATTGGGCGAGAGTAGTACTAGGATGGGTGACCTCCTGGGAAGGCCTCGTGTTGCAACCCTTTTACTTTTTTTTATCGCTGCAGTTATTTGCAGAAGTTAAAATCGTTTGTTATAATTTATTATCCTCTGAAAACCGTCATGTAGCGGAAAAGTTATCGATGTTTCGAGATTCTGTTAGCGTGACGGGATACCGGAAGCATTAAAACGACTGTGGCGGTCAATAGAGAGCAGAAATTGACTCAATAAACAGATATTTGCAATTTAAATGTACGGGTGCGATCATACCAGCACTAATGCACCGGATCCCATCAGAACTCCGCAGTTAAGCGTGCTTGCGCAAGAGTAGTACTAGGAAGGGTGACATCCTTGGAAGGCCTCGCGTTGCACCCCTTTTACTTTTTTTTTATCGCTTCAGTTATTTGCAGAAGTTAAAATCGTGTATTAGAATTTAATATTCTCTGAAAACCGTCATGTAGCGGAGAAGTTATCAATGTTTCGAGATTCTGATAGCGTGACGGTATACGAGAAGCATTACAACGACTGTGCCTGTCAATAGAGAGCAGAAATTGACTCAATAAAGAGATATTTGGTATTTAAATGTACGGGTGCGATCATACCAGCACTAATGCACCGGATGCCATCAAAACTCCGCAGATAAGCGTGCATGGGCGAGAGTAGTACTAGGATGGGTGACCTCCTGGGAAGGCCTCGTGTTGCAACCCTTTTACTTTTTTTTTATCGCTGCAGTTATTTGCAGAAGTTAAAATCGTTTGTTATAATTTATTATCCTCTGAAAACCGTCATGTAGCGGAAAAGTTATCGATGTTTCGAGATTCTGATAGCGTGACGGGATACCGGAAGCATTAAAACGACTGTGCCGGTCAATAGAGAGCAGAAACTGACTCAATATACAGATATTTGCAATTTAAATGTACGGATGCGATCATACCAGCACTAAAGCACCGGATACCATCAGAACTCCGCAGTTAAGCGTGCTTGGGCAAGAGTAGTACTAGGAAGGGTGACCTCCGGGGAAGGCCTCGTGTTGCAACCCTTTTACTTTTTTTTTATCGCTGCAGTTATTTGCAGAAGTTAAAATCGTGTATTATAATTTAATATTTTATGAAAATCATCATGTAGCGGAGAAGTTATCAATGTTTCGAGATTCTGATAGCGTGACGGTATACCAGAAGCATTACAACGACTGTGCCTGTCATAGAGAGCAGAAATTGACTCAATAAAGAGATATTTGGTATTTAAATGTACGGGTGCGATCATACCAGCACTAATGCACCGGATGCCATCAAAACTCCGCAGTTAAGCGTGATTGAGCGAGAGTAGTACTAGGATGGGTGACCTCCTGGGAAGGCCTCGTGTTGCAACCCTTTTACTTTTTTTTTATCGCTGCAGTTATTTGCAGAAGTTAAAATCGTTTGTTATAATTTATTATCCTCTGAAAACCGTCATGTAGCGGAAAAGTTATCGATGTTTCGAGATTCTGATAGCGTGACGGGATACCGGAAGCATTAAAACGACTGTGCCGGTCAATAGAGAGCAGAAACTGACTCAATATACAGATATTTGCAATTTAAATGTACGGATGCGATCATACCAGCACTAAAGCACCGGATACCATCAGAACTCCGCAGTTAAGCGTGCTTGGGCAAGAGTAGTACTAGGAAGGGTGACCTCCGGGGAAGGCCTCGTGTTGCAACCCTTTTACTTTTTTTTTATCGCTGCAGTTATTTGCAGAAGTTAAAATCGTGTATTATAATTTAATATTTTATGAAAATCATCATGTAGCGGAGAAGTTATCAATGTTTCGAGATTCTGATAGCGTGACGGTATACCAGAAGCATTACAACGACTGTGCCTGTCATAGAGAGCAGAAATTGACTCAATAAAGAGATATTTGGTATTTAAATGTACGGGTGCGATCATACCAGCACTAATGCACCGGATGCCATCAAAACTCCGCAGTTAAGCGTGATTGAGCGAGAGTAGTACTAGGATGGGTGACCTCCTGGGAAGGCCTCGTGTTGCAACCCTTTTACTTTTTTTTTATCGCTGCAGTTATTTGCAGAAGTTAAAATCGTTTGTTATAATTTATTATCCTCTGAAAACCGTCATGTAGCGGAAAAGTTATCGATGTTTCGAGATTCTGATAGCGTGACGGGATACCGGAAGCATTAAAACGACTGTGCCGGTCAATAGAGAGCAGAAACTGACTCATTATACAGATATTTGCAATTTAAATGTACGGATGCGATCATACCAGCACTAAAGCACCGGATCCCATCAGAACTCCGCAGTGAAGCGTGCTTGCGCAAGAGTAGTACTAGGAAGGGTGACCTCCTTGGAAGGCCTCGCATTGCACCCCTTTTACTTTTTTTTTATCGCTTCAGTTATTTGCAGAAGTTAAAATCGTGTATTAGAATTTAATATTCTCTGAAAACCGTCATGTAGCGGAGAAGTTATCAATGTTTCGAGATTCTGATAGCGTGACGGTATACCAGAAGCATTACAACGACTGTGCCTGTCAATAGAGAGCAGAAATTGACTCAATAAAGAGATATTTGGTATTTAAATGTACGGGTGCGATCATACCAGCACTAATGCACCGGATGCCATCAAAACTCCGCAGTTAAGCGTGCTTGGGCGAGAGTAGTACTAGGATGGGTGACCTCCTGGGAAGGCCTCGTGTTGCAACCCTTTTACTTTTTTTTTATCGCTGCAGTTATTTGCAGAAGTTAAAATCGTGTATTATAATTTATTATCCTCTGAAAACCGTCATGCAGCGGAAAAGTTTTTGATGTTTCGAGATTCTGATAGCGTGACGGGATACCGGAAGCATTAAAACGACTGTGTCGGTCAATAGAGAGCAGAAATTGACTCAATAAACAGATATTTGCAATTTAAATGTACGGATGCGATCATACCAGCACTAATGCACCGGATCCCATCAGAACTCCGCAGTGAAGCGTGCTTGCGCAAGAGTAGTACTAGGAAGGGTGACCTCCTTGGAAGGCCTCGCGTTGCACCCCTTTTACTTTTTTTTATCTCTTCAGTTATTTGCAGAAGTTAAAATCGTGTATTAGAATTTAATATTTTCTGAAAACCGTCATGTAGCGGAGAAGTTATCAATGTTTCGAGATTCTGATAGCGTGACGGTATACCAGAAGCATTACAACGACTGTGCCTGTCAATAGAGAGCAGAAATTGACTCAATAAAGAGATATTTGGTATTTAAATGTACGGGTGCGATCATACCAGCACTAATGCACCGGATGCCATCAAAACTCCGCAGTTAAGCGTGCTTGGGCGAGAGTAGTACTAGGATTGGTGACCTCCTGGGAAGGCCTCGTGTTGCAACCCTTTTACTTTTTTTTTTATCGCTGCAGTTATTTGCAGAAGTTAAAATCGTGTGTTATAATTTATTATCCTCTGAAAACCGTCATGTAGCGGAAAAGTTTTTGATGTTTCGAGATTCTGATAGCGTGACGGGATACAGGAAGCATTAAAACGACTGTGTCGGTCAATAGAGAGCAGAAATTGACTCAATAAACAGATATTTGTAATTTAAATGTACGGATGCGATCATACCAGCACTAATGCACCGGATCCCATCAGAACTCCGCAGTGAAGCGTGCTTCGGCGAGAGTAGTACTAGGATGGGTGACCTCCTGGAAAGGCCTCGTGTTGCAACCCTTTTACTTTTTTTTATCGCTGCAGTTATTTGCAGAAGTTAAAATCGTGTATTATAATTTATTATCCTCTGAAAACCGTCATGTAGCGGAAAAGTTATCGATGTTTCGAGATTCTGATAGCGTGACGGGATACCGGAAGCATTAAAACGACTGTGCCGGTCAATAGAGAGCAGAAACTGACTCAATATACAGATATTTGCAATTTAAATGTACGGATGCGATCATACCAGCACTAAAACACCGGATCCCATCAGAACTCCGCAGTTAAGCGTGCTTGGGCAAGAGTAGTACTAGGAAGGGTGACCTCCTGGGAAGGCCTCGTGTTGCAACCCTTTTACTTTTTTTTTTATCGCTGCAGTTATTTGCAGAAGTTAAAATCGTGTATTATAATTAAATATTTTCTGAAAACCGTCATGTAGCGGAGAAGTTATCAATGTTTCGAGATTCTGATAGCGTGACGGTATACCAGAAGCATTACAACGACTGTGCCTGTCAATAGAGAGCAGAAATTGACTCAATAAAGAGATATTTGGTATTTAAATGTACGGGTGCGATCATACCAGCACTAATGCACCGGATGCCATCAAAACTCCGCAGTTAAGCGTGATTGGGCGAGAGTAGTACTAGGATGGGTGACCTCCTAGGAAGGCCTCGTGTTGCAACCCTTTTACTTTTTTTTTTTATCGCTGCAGTTATTTGCAGAAGTTAAAATCGTGTGTTATAATTTATTATCCTCTGAAAACCGTCATGTAGCGGAAAGTTTTTTGATGTTTCGAGATTCTGATAGCGTGACGGGATACCGGAAGCATTAAAACGACTGTGTCGGTCAATAGAGAGCAGAAATTGACTCAATAAACAGATATTTGCAATTTAAATGTACGGATGCGATCATACCAGCACTAATGCACCGGATCCCATCAGAACTCCGCAGTTAAGCGTGCTTGCGCAAGAGTAGTACTAGGAAGGGTGACCTCCTTGGAAGGCCTCGCGTTGCACCCCTTTTACTTTTTTTTTATCGCTTCAGTTATTTGCAGGAGTTAAAATCGTGTATTAGAATTTAATATTCTCTGAAAACCGTCATGTAGCGGAGAAGTTATCAATGTTTCGAGATTCTGATAGCGTGACGGTATACCAGAAGCATTACAACGACTGTGCCTGTCAATAGAGAGCAGAAATTGACTCAATAAAGAGATATTTGGTATTTAAATGTACGGGTGCGATCATACCAGCACTAATGCACCGGATGCCATCAAAACTCCGCAGTTAAGCGTGATTGGGCGAGAGTAGTACTAGGATGGGTGACCTCCTGGGAAGGCCTCGTGTTGCAACCCTTTTACTTTTTTTTATCGCTGCAGTTATTTGCAGAAGTTAAAATCGTTTGTTATAATTTATTATCCTCTGAAAACCGTCATGTAGCGGAAAAGTTATCGATGTTTCGAGATTCTGTTAGCGTGACGGGATACCGGAAGCATTAAAACGACTGTGGCGGTCAATAGAGAGCAGAAATTGACTCAATAAACAGATATTTGCAATTTAAATGTACGGGTGCGATCATACCAGCACTAATGCACCGGATCCCATCAGAACTCCGCAGTTAAGCGTGCTTGCGCAAGAGTAGTACTAGGAAGGGTGACATCCTTGGAAGGCCTCGCGTTGCACCCCTTTTACTTTTTTTTTATCGCTTCAGTTATTTGCAGAAGTTAAAATCGTGTATTAGAATTTAATATTCTCTGAAAACCGTCATGTAGCGGAGAAGTTATCAATGTTTCGAGATTCTGATAGCGTGACGGTATACGAGAAGCATTACAACGACTGTGCCTGTCAATAGAGAGCAGAAATTGACTCAATAAAGAGATATTTGGTATTTAAATGTACGGGTGCGATCATACCAGCACTAATGCACCGGATGCCATCAAAACTCCGCAGATAAGCGTGCATGGGCGAGAGTAGTACTAGGATGGGTGACCTCCTGGGAAGGCCTCGTGTTGCAACCCTTTTACTTTTTTTTTATCGCTGCAGTTATTTGCAGAAGTTAAAATCGTTTGTTATAATTTATTATCCTCTGAAAACCGTCATGTAGCGGAAAAGTTATCGATGTTTCGAGATTCTGATAGCGTGACGGGATACCGGAAGCATTAAAACGACTGTGCCGGTCAATAGAGAGCAGAAACTGACTCAATATACAGATATTTGCAATTTAAATGTACGGATGCGATCATACCAGCACTAAAGCACCGGATACCATCAGAACTCCGCAGTTAAGCGTGCTTGGGCAAGAGTAGTACTAGGAAGGGTGACCTCCGGGGAAGGCCTCGTGTTGCAACCCTTTTACTTTTTTTTTATCGCTGCAGTTATTTGCAGAAGTTAAAATCGTGTATTATAATTTAATATTTTATGAAAATCATCATGTAGCGGAGAAGTTATCAATGTTTCGAGATTCTGATAGCGTGACGGTATACCAGAAGCATTACAACGACTGTGCCTGTCATAGAGAGCAGAAATTGACTCAATAAAGAGATATTTGGTATTTAAATGTACGGGTGCGATCATACCAGCACTAATGCACCGGATGCCATCAAAACTCCGCAGTTAAGCGTGATTGAGCGAGAGTAGTACTAGGATGGGTGACCTCCTGGGAAGGCCTCGTGTTGCAACCCTTTTACTTTTTTTTTATCGCTGCAGTTATTTGCAGAAGTTAAAATCGTTTGTTATAATTTATTATCCTCTGAAAACCGTCATGTAGCGGAAAAGTTATCGATGTTTCGAGATTCTGATAGCGTGACGGGATACCGGAAGCATTAAAACGACTGTGCCGGTCAATAGAGAGCAGAAACTGACTCAATATACAGATATTTGCAATTTAAATGTACGGATGCGATCATACCAGCACTAAAGCACCGGATACCATCAGAACTCCGCAGTTAAGCGTGCTTGGGCAAGAGTAGTACTAGGAAGGGTGACCTCCGGGGAAGGCCTCGTGTTGCAACCCTTTTACTTTTTTTTTATCGCTGCAGTTATTTGCAGAAGTTAAAATCGTGTATTATAATTTAATATTTTATGAAAATCATCATGTAGCGGAGAAGTTATCAATGTTTCGAGATTCTGATAGCGTGACGGTATACCAGAAGCATTACAACGACTGTGCCTGTCATAGAGAGCAGAAATTGACTCAATAAAGAGATATTTGGTATTTAAATGTACGGGTGCGATCATACCAGCACTAATGCACCGGATGCCATCAAAACTCCGCAGTTAAGCGTGATTGAGCGAGAGTAGTACTAGGATGGGTGACCTCCTGGGAAGGCCTCGTGTTGCAACCCTTTTACTTTTTTTTTATCGCTGCAGTTATTTGCAGAAGTTAAAATCGTTTGTTATAATTTATTATCCTCTGAAAACCGTCATGTAGCGGAAAAGTTATCGATGTTTCGAGATTCTGATAGCGTGACGGGATACCGGAAGCATTAAAACGACTGTGCCGGTCAATAGAGAGCAGAAACTGACTCATTATACAGATATTTGCAATTTAAATGTACGGATGCGATCATACCAGCACTAAAGCACCGGATCCCATCAGAACTCCGCAGTGAAGCGTGCTTGCGCAAGAGTAGTACTAGGAAGGGTGACCTCCTTGGAAGGCCTCGCATTGCACCCCTTTTACTTTTTTTTTATCGCTTCAGTTATTTGCAGAAGTTAAAATCGTGTATTAGAATTTAATATTCTCTGAAAACCGTCATGTAGCGGAGAAGTTATCAATGTTTCGAGATTCTGATAGCGTGACGGTATACCAGAAGCATTACAACGACTGTGCCTGTCAATAGAGAGCAGAAATTGACTCAATAAAGAGATATTTGGTATTTAAATGTACGGGTGCGATCATACCAGCACTAATGCACCGGATGCCATCAAAACTCCGCAGTTAAGCGTGCTTGGGCGAGAGTAGTACTAGGATGGGTGACCTCCTGGGAAGGCCTCGTGTTGCAACCCTTTTACTTTTTTTTTATCGCTGCAGTTATTTGCAGAAGTTAAAATCGTGTATTATAATTTATTATCCTCTGAAAACCGTCATGCAGCGGAAAAGTTTTTGATGTTTCGAGATTCTGATAGCGTGACGGGATACCGGAAGCATTAAAACGACTGTGTCGGTCAATAGAGAGCAGAAATTGACTCAATAAACAGATATTTGCAATTTAAATGTACGGATGCGATCATACCAGCACTAATGCACCGGATCCCATCAGAACTCCGCAGTGAAGCGTGCTTGCGCAAGAGTAGTACTAGGAAGGGTGACCTCCTTGGAAGGCCTCGCGTTGCACCCCTTTTACTTTTTTTTATCTCTTCAGTTATTTGCAGAAGTTAAAATCGTGTATTAGAATTTAATATTTTCTGAAAACCGTCATGTAGCGGAGAAGTTATCAATGTTTCGAGATTCTGATAGCGTGACGGTATACCAGAAGCATTACAACGACTGTGCCTGTCAATAGAGAGCAGAAATTGACTCAATAAAGAGATATTTGGTATTTAAATGTACGGGTGCGATCATACCAGCACTAATGCACCGGATGCCATCAAAACTCCGCAGTTAAGCGTGCTTGGGCGAGAGTAGTACTAGGATTGGTGACCTCCTGGGAAGGCCTCGTGTTGCAACCCTTTTACTTTTTTTTTTATCGATGCAGTTATTTGCAGAAGTTAAAATCGTGTGTTATAATTTATTATCCTCTGAAAACCGTCATGTAGCGGAAAAGTTTTTGATGTTTCGAGATTCTGATAGCGTGACGGGATACAGGAAGCATTAAAACGACTGTGTCGGTCAATAGAGAGCAGAAATTGACTCAATAAACAGATATTTGTAATTTAAATGTACGGATGCGATCATACCAGCACTAATGCACCGGATCCCATCAGAACTCCGCAGTGAAGCGTGCTTCGGCGAGAGTAGTACTAGGATGGGTGACCTCCTGGAAAGGCCTCGTGTTGCAACCCTTTTACTTTTTTTTATCGCTGCAGTTATTTGCAGAAGTTAAAATCGTGTATTATAATTTATTATCCTCTGAAAACCGTCATGTAGCGGAAAAGTTATCGATGTTTCGAGATTCTGATAGCGTGACGGGATACCGGAAGCATTAAAACGACTGTGCCGGTCAATAGAGAGCAGAAACTGACTCAATATACAGATATTTGCAATTTAAATGTACGGATGCGATCATACCAGCACTAAAACACCGGATCCCATCAGAACTCCGCAGTTAAGCGTGCTTGGGCAAGAGTAGTACTAGGAAGGGTGACCTCCTGGGAAGGCCTCGTGTTGCAACCCTTTTACTTTTTTTTTTATCGCTGCAGTTATTTGCAGAAGTTAAAATCGTGTATTATAATTAAATATTTTCTGAAAACCGTCATGTAGCGGAGAAGTTATCAATGTTTCGAGATTCTGATAGCGTGACGGTATACCAGAAGCATTACAACGACTGTGCCTGTCAATAGAGAGCAGAAATTGACTCAATAAAGAGATATTTGGTATTTAAATGTACGGGTGCGATCATACCAGCACTAATGCACCGGATGCCATCAAAACTCCGCAGTTAAGCGTGATTGGGCGAGAGTAGTACTAGGATGGGTGACCTCCTAGGAAGGCCTCGTGTTGCAACCCTTTTACTTTTTTTTTTTATCGCTGCAGTTATTTGCAGAAGTTAAAATCGTGTGTTATAATTTATTATCCTCTGAAAACCGTCATGTAGCGGAAAGGTTTTTGATGTTTCGAGATTCTGATAGCGTGACGGGATACCGGAAGCATTAAAACGACTGTGTCGGTCAATAGAGAGCAGAAATTGACTCAATAAACAGATATTTGCAATTTAAATGTACGGATGCGATCATACCAGCACTAATGCACCGGATCCCATCAGAACTCCGCAGTTAAGCGTGCTTGCGCAAGAGTAGTACTAGGAAGGGTGACCTCCTTGGAAGGCCTCGCGTTGCACCCCTTTTACTTTTTTTTTATCGCTTCAGTTATTTGCAGGAGTTAAAATCGTGTATTAGAATTTAATATTCTCTGAAAACCGTCATGTAGCGGAGAAGTTATCAATGTTTCGAGATTCTGATAGCGTGACGGTATACCAGAAGCATTACAACGACTGTGCCTGTCAATAGAGAGCAGAAATTGACTCAATAAAGAGATATTTGGTATTTAAATGTACGGGTGCGATCATACCAGCACTAATGCACCGGATGCCATCAAAACTCCGCAGTTAAGCGTGCTTGGGCGAGAGTAGTACTAGGATGGGTGACCTCCTGGGAAGGCCTCGTGTTGCAACCCTTTTACTTTTTTTTTTATCGCTGCAGTTATTTGCAGAAGTTAAAATCGTGTGTTATAATTTATTATCCTCTGAAAACCGTCATGTAGGGGAAAAGTTTTTGATGTTTCGAGATTCTGATAGCGTGACGGGATACCGGAAGCATTAAAACGACTGTGTCGGTCAATAGAGAGCAGAAATTGACTCAATAAACAGATATTTGCAATTTAAATGTACGGATGCGATCATACCAGCACTAATGCACCGGATCCCATCAGAACTCCGCAGTTAAGCGTGCTTGCGCAAGAGTAGTACAAGGAAGGGTGACCTCCTTGGAAGGCCTCGCGTTGCACCCCTTTTACTTTTTTTTTATCGCTTCAGTTATTTCCAGAAGTTAAAATCGTGTATTAGAATTTAATATTCTCTGAAAACCGTCATGTAGCGGAGAAGTTATCAATGTTTCGAGATTCTGATAGCGTGACGGTATACCAGAAGCATTACAACGACTGTGCCTGTCAATAGAGAGCAGAAATTGACTCAATAAAGAGATATTTGGTATTTAAATGTACGGGTGCGATCATACCAGCACTAATGCACCGGATGCCATCAAAACTCCGCAGTTAAGCGTGCTTGGGCGAGAGTAGTACTAGGATGGGTGACCTCCTGGGAAGGCCTCGTGTTGCAACCCTTTTACTTTTTTTTTTATCGCTGCAGTTATTTGCAGAAGTTAAAATCGTGTGTTATAATTTATTATCCTCTGAAAACCGTCATGTAGCGGAAAAGTTTTTGATGTTTCGAGATTCTGATAGCGTGACGGGATACCGGAAGCATTAAAACGACTGTGTCGGTCAATAGAGAGCAGAAATTGACTCAATAAACAGATATTTGCAATTTAAATGTACGGATGCGATCATACCAGCACTAATGCACCGGATCCCATCAGAACTCCGCAGTGAAGCGTGCTTCGGCGAGAGTAGTACTAGGATGGGTGACCTCCTGGAAAGGCCTCGTGTTCCAACCCTTTTACTTTTTTTTATCGCTGCAGTTATTTGCAGAAGTTAAAATCGTGTATTATAATTTATTATCCTCTGAAAACCGTCATGTAGCGGAAAAGTTATCGATGTTTCGAGATTCTGATAGCGTGACGGGATACCGGAAGCATTAAAACGACTGTGCCGGTCAATAGAGAGCAGAAACTGACTCAATATACAGATATTTGCAATTTAAATGTACGGATGCGATCATACCAGCACTAAAACACCGGATCCCATCAGAACTCCGCAGTTAAGCGTGCTTGGGCAAGAGTAGTACTAGGAAGGGTGACCTCCTGGGAAGGCCTCGTGTTGCAACCCTTTTACTTTTTTTTTTATCGCTGCAGTTATTTGCAGAAGTTAAAATCGTGTATTATAATTAAATATTTTCTGAAAACCGTCATGTAGCGGAGAAGTTATCAATGTTTCGAGATTCTGATAGCGTGACGGTATACCAGAAGCATTACAACGACTGTGGCTGTCAATAGAGAGCAGAAATTGACTCAATAAAGAGATATTTGGTATTTAAATGTACGGGTGCGATCATACCAGCACTAATGCACCGGATGCCATCAAAACTCCGCAGTTAAGCGTGATTGGGCGAGAGTAGTACTAGGATGGGTGACCTCCTAGGAAGGCCTCGTGTTGCAACCCTTTTACTTTTTTTTTTTATCGCTGCAGTTATTTGCAGAAGTTAAAATCGTGTGTTATAATTTATTATCCTCTGAAAACCGTCATGTAGCGGAAAAGTTTTTGATGTTTCGAGATTCTGATAGCGTGACGGGATACCGGAAGCATTAAAACGACTGTGTCAGTCAATAGAGAGCAGAAATTGACTCAATAAACAGATATTTGCAATTTAAATGTACGGATGCGATCATACCAGCACTAATGCACCGGATCCCATCAGAACTCCGCAGTTAAGCGTGCTTGCGCAAGAGTAGTACTAGGAAGGGTGACCTCCTTGGAAGGCCTCGCGTTGCACCCCTTTTACTTTTTTTTTATCGCTTCAGTTATTTGCAGGAGTTAAAATCGTGTATTAGAATTTAATATTCTCTGAAAACCGTCATGTAGCGGAGAAGTTATCAATGTTTCGAGATTCTGATAGCGTGACGGTATACCAGAAGCATTACAACGACTGTGCCTGTCAATAGAGAGCAGAAATTGACTCAATAAAGAGATATTTGGTATTTAAATGTACGGGTGCGATCATACCAGCACTAATGCACCGGATGCCATCAAAACTCCGCAGTTAAGCGTGCTTGGGCGAGAGTAGTACTAGGATGGGTGACCTCCTGGGAAGGCCTCGTGTTGCAACCCTTTTACTTTTTTTTTTTATCGCTGCAGTTATTTGCAGAAGTTAAAATCGTGTGTTATAATTTATTATCCTCTGAAAACCGTCATGTAGCGGAAAAGTTTTTGATGTTTCGAGATTCTGATAGCGTGACGGGATACCGGAAGCATTAAAACGACTGTGTCGGTCAATAGAGAGCAGAAATTGACTCAATAAACAGATATTTGCAATTTAAATGTACGGATGCGATCATACCAGCACTAATGCACCGGATCCCATCAGAACTCCGCAGTTAAGCGTGCTTGCGCAAGAGTAGTACTAGGAAGGGTGACCTCCTTGGAAGGCCTCGCGTTGCACCCCTTTTACTTTTTTTTTATCGCTTCAGTTATTTGCAGAAGTTAAAATCGTGTATTAGAATTTAATATTCTCTGAAAACCGTCATGTAGCGGAGAAGTTATCAATGTTTCGAGATTCTGATAGCGTGACGGTATACCAGAAGCATTACAACGACTGTGCCTGTCAATAGAGAGCAGAAATTGACTCAATAAAGAGATATTTGGTATTTAAATGTACGGGTGCGATCATACCAGCACTAATGCACCGGATGCCATCAAAACTCCGCAGTTAAGCGTGCTTGGGCGAGAGTAGTACTAGGATGGGTGACCTCCTGGGAAGGCCTCGTGTTGCAACCCTTTTACTTTTTTTTTTATCGCTGCAGTTATTTGCAGAAGTTAAAATCGTGTGTTATAATTTATTATCCTCTGAAAACCGTCATGTAGCAGAAAAGTTTTTGATGTTTCGAGATTCTGATAGCGTGACGGGATACCGGAAGCATTAAAACGACTGTGTCGGTCAATAGAGAGCAGAAATTGACTCAATAAACAGATATTTGCAATTTAAATGTACGGATGCGATCATACCAGCACTAATGCACCGGATCCCATCAGAACTCCGCAGTGAAGCGTGCTTGGGCGAGAGTAGTACTAGGATGGGTGACCTCCTGGGAAGGCCTCGTGTTGCAACCCTTTTACTTTTTTTTTTATCGCTGCAGTTATTTGCAGAAGTTAAAATCGTGTATTATAATTAAATATTTTCTGAAAATCGTCATGTAGCGGAGAAGTTATCATTGTTTCGAGATTCTGATAGCGTGACGGTATACCAGAAGCATTACAACGACTGTGCCTGTCAATAGAGAGCAGAAATTGACTCAATAAAGAGATATTTGGTATTTAAATGTACGGGTGCGATCATACCAGCACTAATGCACCGGATGCCATCAAAACTCCGCAGTTAAGCGTGATTGGGCGAGAGTAGTACTAGGATGGGTGACCTCCTAGGAAGGCCTCGTGTTGCAACCCTTTTACTTTTTTTTTTTATTGCTGCAGTTATTTGCAGAAGTTAAAATCGTTTGTTATAATTTATTATCCTCTGAAAACCGTCATGTAGCGGAAAAGTTATCGATGTTTCGAGATTCTGATAGCGTGACGGGATACCTGAAGCATTAAAACGACTGCGCCGGTCAATAGAGAGCAGAAATTGACTCAATAAACAGATATTTGCAATTTAAATGTACGGGTGCGATCATACCAGCACTAATGCACCGGATCCCATCAAAACTCCGCAGTGAAGCGTGCTTCGGCGAGAGTAGTACTAGGATGGGTGACCTCCTGGAAAGGCCTCGTGTTGCAACCCTTTTACTTTTTTTTTATCGCTGCAGTTATTTGCAGAAGTTAAAATCGTGTATTATAATTTATTATTCTCTGAAAACCGTCATGTAGCGGAAAAGTTATCGATGTTTCGAGATTCTGATAGCGTGACGGGATACCTGAAGCATTAAAACGACTGCGCCGGTCAATAGAGAGCAGAAATTGACTCAATAAACAGATATTTGCAATTTAAATGTACGGATGCGATCATACCAGCACTAATGCACCGGATCCCATCAGAACTCCGCAGTTAAGCGTGCTTGCGCAAGAGTAGTACTAGGAAGGGTGACCTCCTTGGAAGGCCTCGCGTTGCACCCCTTTTACTTTTTTTTTATCGCTTCAGTTATTTGCAGGAGTTAAAATCGTGTATTAGAATTTAATATTCTCTGAAAACCGTCATGTAGCGGAGAAGTTATCAATGTTTCGAGATTCTGATAGCGTGACGGTATACCAGAAGCATTACAACGACTGTGCCTGTCAATAGAGAGCAGAAATTGACTCAATAAAGAGATATTTGGTATTTAAATGTACGGGTGCGATCATACCAGCACTAATGCACCGGATGCCATCAAAACTCCGCAGTTAAGCGTGCTTGGGCGAGAGTAGTACTAGGATGGGTGACCTCCTGGGAAGGCCTCGTGTTGCAACCCTTTTACTTTTTTTTTTTATCGCTGCAGTTATTTGCAGAAGTTAAAATCGTGTGTTATAATTTATTATCCTCTGAAAACCGTCATGTAGCGGAAAAGTTTTTGATGTTTCGAGATTCTGATAGCGTGACGGGATACCGGAAGCATTAAAACGACTGTGTCGGTCAATAGAGAGCAGAAATTGACTCAATAAACAGATATTTGCAATTTAAATGTACGGATGCGATCATACCAGCACTAATGCACCGGATCCCATCAGAACTCCGCAGTTAAGCGTGCTTGCGCAAGAGTAGTACTAGGAAGGGTGACCTCCTTGGAAGGCCTCGCGTTGCACCCCTTTTACTTTTTTTTTATCGCTTCAGTTATTTGCAGAAGTTAAAATCGTGTATTAGAATTTAATATTCTCTGAAAACCGTCATGTAGCGGAGAAGTTATCAATGTTTCGAGATTCTGATAGCGTGACGGTATACCAGAAGCATTACAACGACTGTGCCTGTCAATAGAGAGCAGAAATTGACTCAATAAAGAGATATTTGGTATTTAAATGTACGGGTGCGATCATACCAGCACTAATGCACCGGATGCCATCAAAACTCCGCAGTTAAGCGTGCTTGGGCGAGAGTAGTACTAGGATGGGTGACCTCCTGGGAAGGCCTCGTGTTGCAACCCTTTTACTTTTTTTTTTATCGCTGCAGTTATTTGCAGAAGTTAAAATCGTGTGTTATAATTTATTATCCTCTGAAAACCGTCATGTAGCAGAAAAGTTTTTGATGTTTCGAGATTCTGATAGCGTGACGGGATACCGGAAGCATTAAAACGACTGTGTCGGTCAATAGAGAGCAGAAATTGACTCAATAAACAGATATTTGCAATTTAAATGTACGGATGCGATCATACCAGCACTAATGCACCGGATCCCATCAGAACTCCGCAGTGAAGCGTGCTTCGGCGAGAGTAGTACTAGGATGGGTGACCTCCTGGAAAGGCCTCGTGTTGCAACCCTTTTACTTTTTTTTATCGCTGCAGTTATTTGCAGAAGTTAAAATCGTGTATTATAATTTATTATCCTCTGAAAACCGTCATGTAGCGGAAAAGTTATCGATGTTTCGAGATTCTGATAGCGTGACGGGATACCGGAAGCATTAAAACGACTGTGCCGGTCAATAGAGAGCAGAAACTGACTCAATATACAGATATTTGCAATTTAAATGTACGGATGCGATCATACCAGCACTAAAACACCGGATCCCATCAGAACTCCGCAGTTAAGCGTGCTTGGGCAAGAGTAGTACTAGGAAGGGTGACCTCCTGGGAAGGCCTCGTGTTGCAACCCTTTTACTTTTTTTTTTATCGCTGCAGTTATTTGCAGAAGTTAAAATCGTGTATTATAATTAAATATTTTCTGAAAATCGTCATGTAGCGGAGAAGTTATCATTGTTTCGAGATTCTGATAGCGTGACGGTATACCAGAAGCATTACAACGACTGTGCCTGTCAATAGAGAGCAGAAATTGACTCAATAAAGAGATATTTGGTATTTAAATGTACGGGTGCGATCATACCAGCACTAATGCACCGGATGCCATCAAAACTCCGCAGTTAAGCGTGATTGGGCGAGAGTAGTACTAGGATGGGTGACCTCCTAGGAAGGCCTCGTGTTGCAACCCTTTTACTTTTTTTTTTTATTGCTGCAGTTATTTGCAGAAGTTAAAATCGTGTATTATAATTTATTATTCTCTGAAAACCGTCATGTAGCGGAAAAGTTATCGATGTTTCGAGATTCTGATAGCGTGACGGGATACCTGAAGCATTAAAACGACTGCGCCGGTCAATAGAGAGCAGAAATTGACTCAATAAACAGATATTTGCAATTTAAATGTACGGGTGCGATCATACCAGCACTAATGCACCGGATCCCATCAAAACTCCGCAGTGAAGCGTGCTTCGGCGAGAGTAGTACTAGGATGGGTGACCTCCTGGAAAGGCCTCGTGTTGCAACCCTTTTACTTTTTTTTTATCGCTGCAGTTATTTGCAGAAGTTAAAATCGTGTATTATAATTTATTATTCTCTGAAAACCGTCATGTAGCGGAAAAGTTATCGATGTTTCGAGATTCTGATAGCGTGACGGGATACCTGAAGCATTAAAACGACTGCGCCGGTCAATAGAGAGCAGAAATTGACTCAATAAACAGATATTTGCAATTTAAATGTACGGGTGCGATCATACCAGCACTAATGCACCGGATCCCATCAAAACTCCGCAGTGAAGCGTGCTTCGGCGAGAGTAGTACTAGGATGGGTGACCTCCTGGAAAGGCCTCGTGTTGCAACCCTTTTACTTTTTTTTTATCGCTGCAGTTATTTGCAGAAGTTAAAATCGTGTATTATAATTTATTATTCTCTGAAAACCGTCATGTAGCGGAAAAGTTATCGATGTTTCGAGATTCTGATAGCGTGACGGGATACCTGAAGCATTAAAACGACTGCGCCGGTCAATAGAGAGCAGAAATTGACTCAATAAACAGATATTTGCAATTTAAATGTACGGATGCGATCATACCAGCACTAATGCACCGGATCCCATCAGAACTCCGCAGTTAAGCGTGCTTGCGCAAGAGTAGTACTAGGAAGGGTGACCTCCTTGGAAGGCCTCGCGTTGCACCCCTTTTACTTTTTTTTTATCGCTTCAGTTATTTGCAGAAGTTAAAATCGTGTATTATAATTTATTATTCTCTGAAAACCGTCATGTAGCGGAAAAGTTATCGATGTTTCGAGATTCTGATAGCGTGACGGGATACCTGAAGCATTAAAACGACTGCGCCGGTCAATAGAGAGCAGAAATTGACTCAATAAACAGATATTTGCAATTTAAATGTACGGGTGCGATCATACCAGCACTAATGCACCGGATCCCATCAAAACTCCGCAGTGAAGCGTGCTTCGGCGAGAGTAGTACTAGGATGGGTGACCTCCTGGAAAGGCCTCGTGTTGCAACCCTTTTACTTTTTTTTTATCGCTGCAGTTATTTGCAGAAGTTAAAATCGTGTATTATAATTTATTATTCTCTGAAAACCGTCATGTAGCGGAAAAGTTATCGATGTTTCGAGATTCTGATAGCGTGACGGGATACCTGAAGCATTAAAACGACTGCGCCGGTCAATAGAGAGCAGAAATTGACTCAATAAACAGATATTTGCAATTTAAATGTACGGATGCGATCATACCAGCACTAATGCACCGGATCCCATCAGAACTCCGCAGTTAAGCGTGCTTGCGCAAGAGTAGTACTAGGAAGGGTGACCTCCTTGGAAGGCCTCGCGTTGCACCCCTTTTACTTTTTTTTTATCGCTTCAGTTATTTGCAGAAGTTAAAATCGTGTATTATAATTTATTATCCTCTGAAAACCGTCATGTAGCGGAAAAGTTATCGATGTTTCGAGATTCTGATAGCGTGACGGGATACCGGAAGCATTAAAACGACTGTGCCGGTCAATAGAGAGCAGAAACTGACTCAATATACAGATATTTGCAATTTAAATGTACGGATGCGATCATACCAGCACTAAAACACCGGATCCCATCAGAACTCCGCAGTTAAGCGTGCTTGGGCAAGAGTAGTACTAGGAAGGGTGACCTCCTGGGAAGGCCTCGTGTTGCAACCCTTTTACTTTTTTTTTTATCGCTGCAGTTATTTGCAGAAGTTAAAATCGTGTATTATAATTAAATATTTTCTGAAAATCGTCATGTAGCGGAGAAGTTATCATTGTTTCGAGATTCTGATAGCGTGACGGTATACCAGAAGCATTACAACGACTGTGCCTGTCAATAGAGAGCAGAAATTGACTCAATAAAGAGATATTTGGTATTTAAATGTACGGGTGCGATCATACCAGCACTAATGCACCGGATGCCATCAAAACTCCGCAGTTAAGCGTGATTGGGCGAGAGTAGTACTAGGATGGGTGACCTCCTAGGAAGGCCTCGTGTTGCAACCCTTTTACTTTTTTTTTTTATTGCTGCAGTTATTTGCAGAAGTTAAAATCGTGTATTATAATTTATTATTCTCTGAAAACCGTCATGTAGCGGAAAAGTTATCGATGTTTCGAGATTCTGATAGCGTGACGGGATACCTGAAGCATTAAAACGACTGCGCCGGTCAATAGAGAGCAGAAATTGACTCAATAAACAGATATTTGCAATTTAAATGTACGGGTGCGATCATACCAGCACTAATGCACCGGATCCCATCAAAACTCCGCAGTGAAGCGTGCTTCGGCGAGAGTAGTACTAGGATGGGTGACCTCCTGGAAAGGCCTCGTGTTGCAACCCTTTTACTTTTTTTTTATCGCTGCAGTTATTTGCAGAAGTTAAAATCGTGTATTATAATTTATTATTCTCTGAAAACCGTCATGTAGCGGAAAAGTTATCGATGTTTCGAGATTCTGATAGCGTGACGGGATACCTGAAGCATTAAAACGACTGCGCCGGTCAATAGAGAGCAGAAATTGACTCAATAAACAGATATTTGCAATTTAAATGTACGGGTGCGATCATACCAGCACTAATGCACCGGATCCCATCAAAACTCCGCAGTGAAGCGTGCTTCGGCGAGAGTAGTACTAGGATGGGTGACCTCCTGGAAAGGCCTCGTGTTGCAACCCTTTTACTTTTTTTTTATCGCTGCAGTTATTTGCAGAAGTTAAAATCGTGTATTATAATTTATTATTCTCTGAAAACCGTCATGTAGCGGAAAAGTTATCGATGTTTCGAGATTCTGATAGCGTGACGGGATACCTGAAGCATTAAAACGACTGCGCCGGTCAATAGAGAGCAGAAATTGACTCAATAAACAGATATTTGCAATTTAAATGTACGGATGCGATCATACCAGCACTAATGCACCGGATCCCATCAGAACTCCGCAGTTAAGCGTGCTTGCGCAAGAGTAGTACTAGGAAGGGTGACCTCCTTGGAAGGCCTCGCGTTGCACCCCTTTTACTTTTTTTTTATCGCTTCAGTTATTTGCAGGAGTTAAAATCGTGTATTAGAATTTAATATTCTCTGAAAACCGTCATGTAGCGGAGAAGTTATCAATGTTTCGAGATTCTGATAGCGTGACGGTATACCAGAAGCATTACAACGACTGTGCCTGTCAATAGAGAGCAGAAATTGACTCAATAAAGAGATATTTGGTATTTAAATGTACGGGTGCGATCATACCAGCACTAATGCACCGGATGCCATCAAAACTCCGCAGTTAAGCGTGCTTGGGCGAGAGTAGTACTAGGATGGGTGACCTCCTGGGAAGGCCTCGTGTTGCAACCCTTTTACTTTTTTTTTTTATCGCTGCAGTTATTTGCAGAAGTTAAAATCGTGTGTTATAATTTATTATCCTCTGAAAACCGTCATGTAGCGGAAAAGTTTTTGATGTTTCGAGATTCTGATAGCGTGACGGGATACCGGAAGCATTAAAACGACTGTGTCGGTCAATAGAGAGCAGAAATTGACTCAATAAACAGATATTTGCAATTTAAATGTACGGATGCGATCATACCAGCACTAATGCACCGGATCCCATCAGAACTCCGCAGTTAAGCGTGCTTGCGCAAGAGTAGTACTAGGAAGGGTGACCTCCTTGGAAGGCCTCGCGTTGCACCCCTTTTACTTTTTTTTTATCGCTTCAGTTATTTGCAGAAGTTAAAATCGTGTATTAGAATTTAATATTCTCTGAAAACCGTCATGTAGCGGAGAAGTTATCAATGTTTCGAGATTCTGATAGCGTGACGGTATACCAGAAGCATTACAACGACTGTGCCTGTCAATAGAGAGCAGAAATTGACTCAATAAAGAGATATTTGGTATTTAAATGTACGGGTGCGATCATACCAGCACTAATGCACCGGATGCCATCAAAACTCCGCAGTTAAGCGTGCTTGGGCGAGAGTAGTACTAGGATGGGTGACCTCCTGGGAAGGCCTCGTGTTGCAACCCTTTTACTTTTTTTTTTATCGCTGCAGTTATTTGCAGAAGTTAAAATCGTGTGTTATAATTTATTATCCTCTGAAAACCGTCATGTAGCAGAAAAGTTTTTGATGTTTCGAGATTCTGATAGCGTGACGGGATACCGGAAGCATTAAAACGACTGTGTCGGTCAATAGAGAGCAGAAATTGACTCAATAAACAGATATTTGCAATTTAAATGTACGGATGCGATCATACCAGCACTAATGCACCGGATCCCATCAGAACTCCGCAGTGAAGCGTGCTTCGGCGAGAGTAGTACTAGGATGGGTGACCTCCTGGAAAGGCCTCGTGTTGCAACCCTTTTACTTTTTTTTATCGCTGCAGTTATTTGCAGAAGTTAAAATCGTGTATTATAATTTATTATCCTCTGAAAACCGTCATGTAGCGGAAAAGTTATCGATGTTTCGAGATTCTGATAGCGTGACGGGATACCGGAAGCATTAAAACGACTGTGCCGGTCAATAGAGAGCAGAAACTGACTCAATATACAGATATTTGCAATTTAAATGTACGGATGCGATCATACCAGCACTAAAACACCGGATCCCATCAGAACTCCGCAGTTAAGCGTGCTTGGGCAAGAGTAGTACTAGGAAGGGTGACCTCCTGGGAAGGCCTCGTGTTGCAACCCTTTTACTTTTTTTTTTATCGCTGCAGTTATTTGCAGAAGTTAAAATCGTGTATTATAATTAAATATTTTCTGAAAATCGTCATGTAGCGGAGAAGTTATCATTGTTTCGAGATTCTGATAGCGTGACGGTATACCAGAAGCATTACAACGACTGTGCCTGTCAATAGAGAGCAGAAATTGACTCAATAAAGAGATATTTGGTATTTAAATGTACGGGTGCGATCATACCAGCACTAATGCACCGGATGCCATCAAAACTCCGCAGTTAAGCGTGATTGGGCGAGAGTAGTACTAGGATGGGTGACCTCCTAGGAAGGCCTCGTGTTGCAACCCTTTTACTTTTTTTTTTTATTGCTGCAGTTATTTGCAGAAGTTAAAATCGTTTGTTATAATTTATTATCCTCTGAAAACCGTCATGTAGCGGAAAAGTTATCGATGTTTCGAGATTCTGATAGCGTGACGGGATACCTGAAGCATTAAAACGACTGCGCCGGTCAATAGAGAGCAGAAATTGACTCAATAAACAGATATTTGCAATTTAAATGTACGGGTGCGATCATACCAGCACTAATGCACCGGATCCCATCAAAACTCCGCAGTGAAGCGTGCTTCGGCGAGAGTAGTACTAGGATGGGTGACCTCCTGGAAAGGCCTCGTGTTGCAACCCTTTTACTTTTTTTTTATCGCTGCAGTTATTTGCAGAAGTTAAAATCGTGTATTATAATTTATTATTCTCTGAAAACCGTCATGTAGCGGAAAAGTTATCGATGTTTCGAGATTCTGATAGCGTGACGGGATACCTGAAGCATTAAAACGACTGCGCCGGTCAATAGAGAGCAGAAATTGACTCAATAAACAGATATTTGCAATTTAAATGTACGGGTGCGATCATACCAGCACTAATGCACCGGATCCCATCAGAACTCCGCAGTTAAGCGTGCTTGGGCAAGAGTAGTACTAGGAAGGGTGACCTCCTGGGAAGGCCTCGTGTTGCAACCCTTTTACTTTTTTTTTTATCGCTGCAGTTATTTGCAGAAGTTAAAATCGTGTATTATAATTAAATATTTTCTGAAAATCGTCATGTAGCGGAGAAGTTATCAATGTTTCGAGATTCTGATAGCGTGACGGTATACCAGAAGCATTACAACGACTGTGCCTGTCAATAGAGAGCAGAAATTGACTCAATAAAGAGATATTTGGTATTTAAATGTACGGGTGCGATCATACCAGCACTAATGCACCGGATGCCATCAAAACTCCGCAGTTAAGCGTGATTGGGCGAGAGTAGTACTAGGATGGGTGACCTCCTAGGAAGGCCTCGTGTTGCAACCCTTTTACTTTTTTTTTTATCGCTGCAGTTATTTGCAGAAGTTAAAATCGTTTGTTATAATTTATTATCCTCTGAAAACTGTCATGTAATGGAAAAGTTATCGATGTTTCGAGATTCTGATAGCGTGACGGGATACCGGAAGCATTAAAACGACTGTGCCGGTCAATAAAGAGCAGAAATTGACTCAATAAACAGATATTTGCAATTTAAATGTACGGGTGCGATCATACCAGCACTAATGCACCGGATCCCATCAGAACTCCGCAGTTAAGCGTGCTTGGGCAAGAGTAGTACTAGGAAGGGTGACCTGGCCTCGCGTTGCACCCCTTTTACTTTTTTTTTATCGCTTCAGTTATTTGCAGAAGTTAAAATCGTGTATTATAATTTAATATTCTCTGAAAACCGTCATGTAGCGGAGAAGTTATCAATGTTTCGAGATTCTGATAGCGTGACGGTATACCAGAAGCATTACAACGACTGTGCCTGTCAATATAGAGCAGAAATTGACTCAATAAAGAGATATTTGGTATTTAAATGTACGAATGCGATCATACCAGTACTAATGCACCGGATCCCATCAAAACTCCGCAGTGAAGCGTGCTTCGGCGAGAGTAGTACTAGGATGGGTGACCTCCTGGAAAGGCCTCGTGTTGCAACCCTTTTACTTTTTTTTTATCGCTGCAGTTATTTGCAGAAGTTAAAATCGTGTATTATAATTTATTATTCTCTGAAAACCGTCATGTAATGGAAAAGTTATCGATGTTTCGAGATTCTGATAGCGTGACGGGATACCTGAAGCATTAAAACGACTGCGCCGGTCAATAGAGAGCAGAAATTGACTCAATAAACAGATATTTGCAATTTAAATGTACGGGTGCGATCATACCAGCACTAATGCACCGGATCCCATCAGAACTCCGCAGTTAAGCGTGCTTGGGCAAGAGTAGTACTAGGAAGGGTGACCTCCTGGGAAGGCCTCGTGTTGCAACCTTTTTACTTTTTTTTTATCGCTGCAGTTATTTGCAGAAGTTAAAATCGTGTATTATAATTAAATATTTTCTGAAAATCGTCATGTAGCGGAGAAGTTATCAATGTTTCGAGATTCTGATAGCGTGACGGTATACCAGAAGCATTACAACGACTGTGCCTGTCAATAGAGAGCAGAAATTGACTCAATAAAGAGATATTTGGTATTTAAATGTACGGGTGCGATCATACCAGCACTAATGCACAGGATGCCATCAAAACTCCGCAGTTAAGCGTGATTGGGCGAGAGTAGTACTAGGATGGGTGACCTCCTAGGAAGGCCTCGTGTTGCAACCCTTTTACTTTTTTTTTTATTGCTGCAGTTATTTGCAGAAGTTAAAATCGTTTGTTATAATTTATTATCCTCTGAAAACCGTCATGTAATGGAAAAGTTATCGATGTTTCGAGATTCTGATAGCGTGACGGGATACCGGAAGCATTAAAACGACTGTGCCGGTCAATAAAGAGCAGAAATTGACTCAATAAACAGATATTTGCAATTTAAATGTACGGGTGCGATCATACCAGCACTAATGCACCGGATCCCATCAGAACTCCGCAGTTAAGCGTGCTTGGGCAAGAGTAGTACTAGGAAGGGTGACCTCCTTGGAAGGCCTCGCGTTGCACCCCTTTTACTTTTTTTTTATCGCTTCAGTTATTTGCAGAAGTTAAAATCGTGTATTATAATTTAATATTCTCTGAAAACCGTCATGTAGCGGAGAAGTTATCAATGTTTCGAGATTCTGATAGCGTGACGGTATACCAGAAGCATTACAACGACTGTGCCTGTCAATAGAGAGCAGAAATTGACTCAATAAAGAGATATTTGGTATTTAAATGTACGGATGCGATCATACCAGTACTAATGCACCGGATCCCATCAAAACTCCGCAGTGAAGCGTGCTTCGGCGAGAGTAGTACTAGGATGGGTGACCTCCTGAAAAGGCCTCGTGTTGCAACCCTTTTACTTTTTTTTTATCGCTGCAGTTATTTGCAGAAGTTAAAATCGTGTATTATAATTTATTATTCTCTGAAAACCGTCATGTAGCCGAAAAGTTATCGATGTTTCGAGATTCTGATAGCGTGACGGTATACCAGAAGCATTACAACGACTGTGCCTGTCAATAGAGAGCAGAAATTGACTCAATAAATAGATATTTGGTATTTAAATGTACGGGTGCGATCATACCAGCACTAATGCACCGGATGCCATCAAAACTCCGCAGTTAAGCGTGATTGGGCGAGAGTAGTACTAGGATGGGTGACCTCCTAGGAAGGCCTCGTGTTGCAACCCTTTTACTTTTTTTTTTATCGTTGCAGTTATTTGCAGAAGTTAAAATCGTTTGTTATAATTTATTATCCTCTGAAAACCGTCATGTAATGGAAAAGTTATCGATGTTTCGAGATTCTGATAGCGTGACGGGATACCGGAAGCATTAAAACGACTGTGCCGGTCAATAAAGATTAGAAATTGACTCAATAAACAGATATTTGCAATTTAAATGTACGGGTGCGATCATACCAGCACTAATGCACCGGATCCCATCAGAACTCCGCAGTTAAGCGTGCTTGGGCAAGAGTAGTACTAGGAAGGGTGACCTCCTTGGAAGGCCTCGCGTTGCACCCCTTTTACTTTTTTGTTATCGCTTCAGTTATTTGCAGAAGTTAAAATCGTGTATTATAATTTAATATTCTCTGAAAACCGTCATGTAGCGGAGAAGTTATCAATGTTTCGAGATTCTGATAGCGTGACGGTATACCAGAAGCATTACAACGACTGTGCCTGTCAAAAGAGAGCAGAAATTGACTCAATAAAGAGATATTTGGTATTTAAATGTACGGATGCGATCATACCAGTACTAATGCACCGGATCCCATCAAAACTCCGCAGTGAAGCGTGCTTCGGCGAGAGTAGTACTAGGATGGGTGACCTCCTGGAAAGGCCTCATGTTGCAACCCTTTTACTTTTTTTTTATCGCTGCAGTTATTTGCAGAAGTTAAAATCGTGTATTATAATTAAATATTTTCTGAAAATCGTCATGTAGCGGAGAAGTTATCAATGTTTCGAGATTCTGATAGCGTGACGGTATACCAGAAGCATTACAACGACTGTGCCTGTCAATAGAGAGCAGAAATTGACTCAATAAAGAGATATTTGGTATTTAAATGTACGGGTGCGATCATACCAGCACTAATGCACAGGATGCCATCAAAACTCCGCAGTTAAGCGTGATTGGGCGAGAGTAGTACTAGGATGGGTGACCTCCTAGGAAGGCCTCGTGTTGCAACCCTTTTACTTTTTTTTTTATTGCTGCAGTTATTTGCAGAAGTTAAAATCGTTTGTTATAATTTATTATCCTCTGAAAACCGTCATGTAATGGAAAAGTTATCGATGTTTCGAGATTCTGATAGCGTGACGGGATACCGGAAGCATTAAAACGACTGTGCCGGTCAATAGAGAGCAGAAATTGACTCAATAAATAGATATTTGGTATTTAAATGTACGGGTGCGATCATACCAGCACTAATGCACCGGATGCCATCAAAACTCCGCAGTTAAGCGTGATTGGGCGAGAGTAGTACTAGGATGGGTGACCTCCTAGGAAGGCCTCGTGTTGCAACCCTTTTACTTTTTTTTTTTTATCGTTGCAGTTATTTGCAGAAGTTAAAATCGTTTGTTATAATTTATTATCCTCTGAAAACCGTCATGTAATGGAAAAGTTATCGATGTTTCGAGATTCTGATAGCGTGACGGGATACCGGAAGCATTAAAACGACTGTGCCGGTCAATAAAGAGCAGAAATTGACTCAATAAACAGATATTTGCAATTTAAATGTACGGGTGCGATCATACCAGCACTAATGCACCGGATCCCATCAGAACTCCGCAGTTAAGCGTGCTTGGGCAAGAGTAGTACTAGGAAGGGTGACCTCCTTGGAAGGCCTCGCGTTGCACCCCTTTTACTTTTTTGTTATCGCTTCAGTTATTTGCAGAAGTTAAAATCGTGTATTATAATTTAATATTCTCTGAAAACCGTCATGTAGCGGAGAAGTTATCAATGTTTCGAGATTCTGATAGCGTGACGGTATACCAGAAGCATTACAACGACTGTGCCTGTCAAAAGAGAGCAGAAATTGACTCAATAAAGAGATATTTGGTATTTAAATGTACGGATGCGATCATACCAGTACTAATGCACCGGATCCCATCAAAACTCCGCAGTGAAGCGTGCTTCGGCGAGAGTAGTACTAGGATGGGTGACCTCCTGGAAAGGCCTCATGTTGCAACCCTTTTACTTTTTTTTTATCGCTGCAGTTATTTGCAGAAGTTAAAATCGTGTATTATAATTTATTATTCTCTGAAAACCGTCATGTAGCCGAAAAGTTATCGATGTTTCGAGATTCTGATAGCGTGACGGGATACCTGAAGCATTAAAACGACTGCGCCGGTCAATAGAGAGCAGAAATTGACTCAATAAACAGATATTTGCAATTTAAATGTACGGGTGCGATCATACCAGCACTAATGCACCGGATCCCATCAGAACTCCGCAGTTAAGCGTGCTTGGGCAAGAGTAGTACTAGGAAGGGTGACCTCCTAGGAAGGCCTCGTGTTGCAACCCTTTTACTTTTTTTTTTATCGCTGCAGTTATTTGCAGAAGTTAAAATCGTGTATTATAATTAAATATTTTCTGAAAATCGTCATGTAGCGGAGAAGTTATCAATGTTTCGAGATTCTGATAGCGTGACGGTATACCAGAAGCATTACAACGACTGTGCCTGTCAATAGAGAGCAGAAATTGACTCAATAAATAGATATTTGGTATTTAAATGTACGGGTGCGATCATACCAGCACTAATGCACCGGATGCCATCAAAACTCCGCAGTTAAGCGTGATTGGGCGAGAGTAGTACTAGGATGGGTGACCTCCTAGGAAGGCCTCGTGTTGCAACCCTTTTACTTTTTTTTTATCGTTGCAGTTATTTGCAGAAGTTAAAATCGTTTGTTATAATTTATTATCCTCTGAAAACCGTCATGTAATGGAAAAGTTATCGATGTTTCGAGATTCTGATAGCGTGACGGGATACCGGAAGCATTAAAACGACTGTGCCGGTCAATAAAGATTAGAAATTGACTCAATAAACAGATATTTGCAATTTAAATGTACGGGTGCGATCATACCAGCACTAATGCACCGGATCCCATCAGAACTCCGCAGTTAAGCGTGCTTGGGCAAGAGTAGTACTAGGAAGGGTGACCTCCTTGGAAGGCCTCGCGTTGCACCCCTTTTACTTTTTTGTTATCGCTTCAGTTATTTGCAGAAGTTAAAATCGTGTATTATAATTTAATATTCTCTGAAAACCGTCATGTAGCGGAGAAGTTATCAATGTTTCGAGATTCTGATAGCGTGACGGTATACCAGAAGCATTACAACGACTGTGCCTGTCAAAAGAGAGCAGAAATTGACTCAATAAAGAGATATTTGGTATTTAAATGTACGGATGCGATCATACCAGTACTAATGCACCGGATCCCATCAAAACTCCGCAGTGAAGCGTGCTTCGGCGAGAGTAGTACTAGGATGGGTGACCTCCTGGAAAGGCCTCATGTTGCAACCCTTTTACTTTTTTTTTATCGCTGCAGTTATTTGCAGAAGTTAAAATCGTGTATTATAATTAAATATTTTCTGAAAATCGTCATGTAGCGGAGAAGTTATCAATGTTTCGAGATTCTGATAGCGTGACGGTATACCAGAAGCATTACAACGACTGCGCCTGTCAATAGAGAGCAGAAATTGACTCAATAAACAGATATTTGCAATTTAAATGTACGGGTGCGATCATACCAGCACTAATGCACCGGATCCCATCAGAACTCCGCAGTTAAGCGTGCTTGGGCGAGAGTAGTACTAGGAAGGGTGACCTCCTAGGAAGGCCTCGTGTTGCAACCCTTTTACTTTTTTTTTTATCGCTGCAGTTATTTGCAGAAGTTAAAATCGTGTATTATAATTAAATATTTTCTGAAAATCGTCATGTAGCGGAGAAGTTATCAATGTTTCGAGATTCTGATAGCGTGACGGTATACCAGAAGCATTACAACGACTGTGCCTGTCAATAGAGAGCAGAAATTGACTCAATAAATAGATATTTGGTATTTAAATGTACGGGTGCGATCATACCAGCACTAATGCACCGGATGCCATCAAAACTCCGCAGTTAAGCGTGATTGGGCGAGAGTAGTACTAGGATGGGTGACCTCCTAGGAAGGCCTCGTGTTGCAACCCTTTTACTTTTTTTTTTATCGCTGCAGTTATTTGCAGAAGTTAAAATCGTTTGTTATAATTTATTATCCTCTGAAAACCGTCATGTAATGGAAAAGTTATCGATGTTTCGAGATTCTGATAGCGTGACGGGATACCGGAAGCATTAAAACGACTGTGCCGGTCAATAAAGAGCAGAAATTGACTCAATAAACAGATATTTGCAATTTAAATGTACGGGTGCGATCATACCAGCACTAATGCACCGGATCCCATCAGAACTCCGCAGTTAAGCGTGCTTGGGCAAGAGTAGTACTAGGAAAGGTGACCTCCTTGGAAGGCCTCGCGTTGCACCCCTTTTACTTTTTTGTTATCGCTTCAGTTATTTGCAGAAGTTAAAATCGTGTATTATAATTTAATATTCTCTGAAAACCGTCATGTAGCGGAGAAGTTATCAATGTTTCGAGATTCTGATAGCGTGACGGTATACCAGAAGCATTACAACGACTGTGCCTGTCAAAAGAGAGCAGAAATTGACTCAATAAAGAGATATTTGGTATTTAAATGTACGGATGCGATCATACCAGTACTAATGCACCGGATCCCATCAAAACTCCGCAGTGAAGCGTGCTTCGGCGAGAGTAGTACTAGGATGGGTGACCTCCTGGAAAGGCCTCATGTTGCAACCCTTTTACTTTTTTTTTATCGCTGCAGTTATTTGCATAAGTTAAAATCGTGTATTATAATTTATTATTCTCTGAAAACCGTCATGTAGCGGAAAAGTTATCGATGTTTCGAGATTCTGATAGCGTGACGGGATACCTGAAGCATTAAAACGACTGCGCCGGTCAATAGAGAGCAGAAATTGACTCAATAAACAGATATTTGCAATTTAAATGTACGGGTGCGATCATACCAGCACTAATGCACCGGATCCCATCAGAACTCCGCAGTTAAGCGTGCTTGGGCAAGAGTAGTACTAGGAAGGGTGACCTCCTGGGAAGGCCTCGTGTTGCAACCCTTTTACTTTTTTTTTTATCGTTGCAGTTATTTGCAGAAGTTAAAATCGTGTATTATAATTAAATATTTTCTGAAAATCGTCATGTAGCGGAGAAGTTATCAATGTTTCGAGATTCTGATAGCGTGACGGTATACCAGAAGCATTACAACGACTGTGCCTGTCAATAGAGAGCAGAAATTGACTCAATAAAGAGATATTTGGTATTTAAATGTACGGGTGCGATCATACCAGCACTAATGCACCGGATGCCATCAAAACTCCGCAGTTAAGCGTGATTGGGCGAGAGTAGTACTAGGATGGGTGACCTCCTAGGAAGGCCTCGTGTTGCAACCCTTTTACTTTTTTTTTTTTATCGCGGCAGTTATTTGCAGAAGTTAAAATCGTTTGTTATAATTTATTATCCTCTGAAAACCGTCATGTAATGGAAAAGTTATCGATGTTTCGAGATTCTGATAGCGTGACGGGATACCGGAAGCATTAAAATGACTGCGCCGGTCAATAGAGAGCAGAAATTGACTCAATAAACAGATATTTGCAATTTAAATGTACGGGTGCGATCATACCAGCACTAATGCACCGGATCCCATCAGAACTCCGCAGTTAAGCGTGCTTGGGCAAGAGTAGTACTAGGAAGGGTGACCTCCTGGGAAGGCCTCGTGTTGCAACCCTTTTACTTTTTTTTTATCGCTGCAGTTATTTGCAGAAGTTAAAATCGTGTATTATAATTAAATATTTTCTGAAAATCGTCATGTAGCGGAGAAGTTATCAATGTTTCGAGATTCTGATAGCGTGACGGTATACCAGAAGCATTACAACGACTGTGCCTGTCAATAGAGAGCAGAAATTGACTCGATAAAGAGATATTTGGTATTTAAATGTACGGGTGCGATCATACCAGCACTAATGCACAGGATGCCATCAAAACTCCGCAGTTAAGCGTGATTGGGCGAGAGTAGTACTAGGATGGGTGACCTCCTAGGAAGGCCTCGTGTTGCAACCCTTTTACTTTTTTTTTATTGCTGCAGTTATTTGCAGAAGTTAAAATCGTTTGTTATAATTTATTATCCTCTGAAAACCGTCATGTAATGGAAAAGTTATTGATGTTTCGAGATTCTGATAGCGTGACGGGATACCGGAAGCATTAAAACGACTGTGCCGGTCAATAAAGAGCAGAAATTGACTCAATAAACAGATATTTGCAATTTAAATGTACGGGTGCGATCATACCAGCACTAATGCACCGGATCCCATCAGAACTCCGCAGTTAAGCGTGCTTGGGCAAGAGTAGTACTAGGAAGGGTGACCTCCTTGGAAGGCCTCGCGTTGCACCCCTTTTACTTTTTTTTTTTATCGCTTCAGTTATTTGCAGAAGTTAAAATCGTGTATTATAATTTAATATTCTCTGAAAACCGTCATGTAGCGGAGAAGTTATCAATGTTTCGAGATTCTGATAGCGTGACGGTATACCAGAAGCATTACAACGACTGTGCCTGTCAATAGAGAGCAGAAATTGACTCAATAAAGAGATATTTGGTATTTAAATGTACGGATGCGATCATACCAGTACTAATGCACCGGATCCCATCAAAACTCCGCAGTGAAGCGTGCTTCGGCGAGAGTAGTACTAGGATGGGTGACCTCCTGGAAAGGCCTCGTGTTGCAACCCTTTTACTTTTTTTTTATCGCTGCAGTTATTTGCAGAAGTTAAAATCGTGTATTATAATTTATTATTCTCTGAAAACCGTCATGTAGCCGAAAAGTTATCGATGTTTCGAGATTCTGATAGCGTGACGGGATACCTGAAGCATTAAAACGACTGCGCCGGTCAATAGAGAGCAGAAATTGACTCAATAAACAGATATTTGCAATTTAAATGTACGGGTGCGATCATACCAGCACTAATGCACCGGATCCCATCAGAACTCCGCAGTTAAGCGTGCTTGGGCAAGAGTAGTACTAGGAAGGGTGACCTCCTAGGAAGGCCTCGTGTTGCAACCCTTTTACTTTTTTTTTTATCGCTGCAGTTATTTGCAGAAGTTAAAATCGTGTATTATAATTAAATATTTTCTGAAAATCGTCATGTAGCGGAGAAGTTATCAATGTTTCGAGATTCTGATAGCGTGACGGTATACCAGAAGCATTACAACGACTGTGCCTGTCAATAGAGAGCAGAAATTGACTCAATAAATAGATATTTGGTATTTAAATGTACGGGTGCGATCATACCAGCACTAATGCACCGGATGCCATCAAAACTCCGCAGTTAAGCGTGATTGGGCGAGAGTAGTACTAGGATGGGTGACCTCCTAGGAAGGCCTCGTGTTGCAACCCTTTTACTTTTTTTTTTATCGTTGCAGTTATTTGCAGAAGTTAAAATCGTTTGTTATAATTTATTATCCTCTGAAAACCGTCATGTAATGGAAAAGTTATCGATGTTTCGAGATTCTGATAGCGTGACGGGATACCGGAAGCATTAAAACGACTGTGCCGGTCAATAAAGAGCAGAAATTGACTCAATAAACAGATATTTGCAATTTAAATGTACGGGTGCGATCATACCAGCACTAATGCACCGGATCCCATCAGAACTCCGCAGTTAAGCGTGCTTGGGCAAGAGTAGTACTAGGAAGGGTGACCTCCTTGGAAGGCCTCGCGTTGCACCCCTTTTACTTTTTTGTTATCGCTTCAGTTATTTGCAGAAGTTAAAATCGTGTATTATAATTTAATATTCTCTGAAAACCGTCATGTAGCGGAGAAGTTATCAATGTTTCGAGATTCTGATAGCGTGACGGTATACCAGAAGCATTACAACGACTGTGCCTGTCAAAAGAGAGCAGAAATTGACTCAATAAAGAGATATTTGGTATTTAAATGTACGGATGCGATCATACCAGTACTAATGCACCGGATCCCATCAAAACTCCGCAGTGAAGCGTGCTTCGGCGAGAGTAGTACTAGGATGGGTGACCTCCTGGAAAGGCCTCATGTTGCAACCCTTTTACATTTTTTTTATCGCTGCAGTTATTTGCAGAAGTTAAAATCGTGTATTATAATTTATTATTCTCTGAAAACCGTCATGTAGCGGAAAAGTTATCGATGTTTCGAGATTCTGATAGCGTGACGGGATACCTGAAGCATTAAAACGACTGCGCCGGTCAATAGAGAGCAGAAATTGACTCAATAAACAGATATTTGCAATTTAAATGTACGGGTGCGATCATACCAGCACTAATGCACCGGATCCCATCAGAACTCCGCAGTTAAGCGTGCTTGGGCAAGAGTAGTACTAGGAAGGGTGACCTCCTGGGAAGGCCTCGTGTTGCAACCCTTTTACTTTTTTTTTTATCGCTGCAGTTATTTGCAGAAGTTAAAATCGTGTATTATAATTAAATATTTTCTGAAAATCGTCATGTAGCGGAGAAGTTATCAATGTTTCGAGATTCTGATAGCGTGACGGTATACCAGAAGCATTACAACGACTGTGCCTGTCAATAGAGAGCAGAAATTGACTCAATAAAGAGATATTTGGTATTTAAATGTACGGGTGCGATCATACCAGCACTAATGCACAGGATGCCATCAAAACTCCGCAGTTAAGCGTGATTGGGCGAGAGTAGTACTAGGATGGGTGACCTCCTAGGAAGGCCTCGTGTTGCAACCCTTTTACTTTTTTTTTTATTGCTGCAGTTATTTGCAGAAGTTAAAATCGTTTGTTATAATTTATTATCCTCTGAAAACCGTCATGTAATGGAAAAGTTATCGATGTTTCGAGATTCTGATAGCGTGACGGGATACCGGAAGCATTAAAACGACTGTGCCGGTCAATAAAGAGCAGAAATTGACTCAATAAACAGATATTTGCAATTTAAATGTACGGGTGCGATCATACCAGCACTAATGCACCGGATCCCATCAGAACTCCGCAGTTAAGCGTGCTTGGGCAAGAGTAGTACTAGGAAGTGTGACCTCCTTGGAAGGCCTCGCGTTGCACCCCTTTTACTTTTTTTTTTTATCGCTTCAGTTATTTGCAGAAGTTAAAATCGTGTATTATAATTTAATATTCTCTGAAAACCGTCATGTAGCGGAGAAGTTATCAATGTTTCGAGATTCTGATAGCGTGACGGTATACCAGAAGCATTACAACGACTGTGCCTGTCAATAGAGAGCAGAAATTGACTCAATAAAGAGATATTTGGTATTTAAATGTACGGATGCGATCATACCAGTACTAATGCACCGGATCCCATCAAAACTCCGCAGTGAAGCGTGCTTCGGCGAGAGTAGTACTAGGATGGGTGACCTCCTGGAAAGGCCTCGTGTTGCAACCCTTTTACTTTTTTTTTATCGCTGCAGTTATTTGCAGAAGTTAAAATCGTGTATTATAATTTATTATTCTCTGAAAACCGTCATGTAGCCAAAAAGTTATCGATGTTTCGAGATTCTGATAGCGTGACGGGATACCTGAAGCATTAAAACGACTGCGCCGGTCAATAGAGAGCAGAAATTGACTCAATAAACAGATATTTGCAATTTAAATGTACGGGTGCGATCATACCAGCACTAATGCACCGGATCCCATCAGAACTCCGCAGTTAAGCGTGCTTGGGCAAGAGTAGTACTAGGAAGGGTGACCTCCTAGGAAGGCCTCGTGTTGCAACCCTTTTACTTTTTTTTTATCGCTGCAGTTATTTGCAGAAGTTAAAATCGTGTATTATAATTAAATATTTTCTGAAAATCGTCATGTAGCGGAGAAGTTATCAATGTTTCGAGATTCTGATAGCGTGACGGTATACCAGAAGCATTACAACGACTGTGCCTGTCAATAGAGAGCAGAAATTGACTCAATAAATAGATATTTGGTATTTAAATGTACGGGTGCGATCATACCAGCACTAATGCACCGGATGCCATCAAAACTCCGCAGTTAAGCGTGATTGGGCGAGAGTAGTACTAGGATGGGTGACCTCCTAGGAAGGCCTCGTGTTGCAACCCTTTTACTTTTTTTTTTTTATCGTTGCAGTTATTTGCAGAAGTTAAAATCGTTTGTTATAATTTATTATCCTCTGAAAACCGTCATGTAATGGAAAAGTTATCGATGTTTCGAGATTCTGATAGCGTGACGGGATACCGGAAGCATTAAAACGACTGTGCCGGTCAATAAAGAGCAGAAATTGACTCAATAAACAGATATTTGCAATTTAAATGTACGGGTGCGATCATACCAGCACTAATGCACCGGATCCCATCAGAACTCCGCAGTTAAGCGTGCTTGGGCAAGAGTAGTACTAGGAAGGGTGACCTCCTTGGAAGGCCTCGCGTTGCACCCCTTTTACTTTTTTTTTTATCGCTTCAGTTATTTGCAGAAGTTAAAATCGTGTATTATAATTTAATATTCTCTGAAAACCGTCATGTAGCGGAGAAGTTATCAATGTTTCGAGATTCTGATAGCGTGACGGTATACCAGAAGCATTACAACGACTGTGCCTGTCAATAGAGAGCAGAAATTGACTCAATAAAGAGATATTTGGTATTTAAATGTACGGATGCGATCATACCAGTACTAATGCACCGGATCCCATCAAAACTCCGCAGTGAAGCGTGCTTCGGCGAGAGTAGTACTAGGATGGGTGACCTCCTGGAAAGGCCTCGTGTTGCAACCCTTTTACTTTTTTTTTATCGCTGCAGTTATTTGCAGAAGTTAAAATCGTGTATTATAATTTATTATTCTCTGAAAACCGTCATGTAGCGGAAAAGTTATCGATGTTTCGAGATTCTGATAGCGTGACGGGATACCTGAAGCATTAAAACGACTGCGCCGGTCAATAGAGAGCAGAAATTGACTCAATAAACAGATATTTGCAATTTAAATGTACGGGTGCGATCATACCAGCACTAATGCACCGGATCCCATCAGAACTCCGCAGTTAAGCGTGCTTGGGCAAGAGTAGTACTAGGAAGGGTGACCTCCTGGGAAGGCCTCGTGTTGCAACCCTTTTACTTTTTTTTTTTATCGCTGCAGTTATTTGCAGAAGTTAAAATCGTGTATTATAATTAAATATTTTCTGAAAATCGTCATGTAGCGGAGAAGTTATCAATGTTTCGAGATTCTGATAGCGTGACGGTATACCAGAAGCATTACAACGACTGTGCCTGTCAATAGAGAGCAGAAATTGACTCAATAAAGAGATATTTGGTATTTAAATGTACGGGTGCGATCATACCAGCACTAATGCACCGGATGCCATCAAAACTCCGCAGTTAAGCGTGATTGGGCGAGAGTAGTACTAGGATGGGTGACCTCCTAGGAAGGCCTCGTGTTGCAACCCTTTTACTTTTTTTTTTTATCGCGGCAGTTATTTGCAGAAGTTAAAATCGTTTGTTATAATTTATTATCCTCTGAAAACCGTCATGTAATGGAAAAGTTATCGATGTTTCGAGATTCTGATAGCGTGACGGGATACCGGAAGCATTAAAACGACTGTGCCGGTCAATAAAGAGCAGAAATTGACTCAATAAACAGATATTTGCAATTTAAATGTACGGGTGCGATCATACCAGCACTAATGCACCGGATCCCATCAGAACTCCGAAGTTAAGCGTGCTTGGGCAAGAGTAGTACTAGGAAGGGTGACCTCCTTGGAAGGCCTCGCGTTGCACCCCTTTTACTTTTTTTTTTTATCGCTTCAGTTATTTGCAGAAGTTAAAATCGTGTATTATAATTTAATATTCTCTGAAAACCGTCATGTAGCGGAGAAGTTATCAATGTTTCGAGATTCTGATAGCGTGACGGTATACCAGAAGCATTACAACGACTGTGCCTGTCAATAGAGAGCAGAAATTGACTCAATAAAGAGATATTTGGAATTTAAATGTACGGATGCGATCATACCAGTACTAATGCACCGGATCCCATCAAAACTCCGCAGTGAAGCGTGCTTCGGCGAGAGTAGTACTTGGAAGGGTGACCTCCTGGGAAGGCCTCGCGTTGCACCCCTTTTACTTTTTTTTTATCGCTTCAGTTATTTGCAGAAGTTAAAATCGTGTATTATAATTTAATATTCTCTGAAAACCGTCATGTAGCGGAGAAGTTATCAATGTTTCGAGATTCTGATAGCGTGACGGTATACCAGAAGCGTTACAACGACTGTGCCTGTCAATAGAGAGCAGAAATTGACTCAATAAAGAGATATTTGGTATTTAAATGTACGGGTGCGATCATACCAGCACTAATGCACCGGATGCCATCAAAACTCCGCAGTTAAGCGTGCTTGGGCGAGAGTAGTACTAGGATGGGTGACGTCCTGGAAAGGCCTCGTGTTGCAACCCTTTTACTTTTTTTTATCGCTGCAGTTATTTGCAGAAGTTAAAATCGTGTATTATAATTTATTATCCTCTGAAAACCGTCATGTAGCGGAAAAGTTATCGATGTTTCGAGATTCTGATAGCGTGACGGGATACCGGAAGCATTAAAACGACTGTGCCGGTCAATAGAGAGCAGAAACTGACTCAATATACAGATATTTGCAATTTAAATGTACGGATGCGATCATACCAGCACTAAAGCACCGGATCCCATCAGAACTCCGCAGTTAAGCGTGGTTGGGCAAGAGTAGTACTAGGAAGGGTGACCTCCTGGGAAGGCCTCGTGTTGCAACCCTTTTACTTTTTTTTTATCGCTGCAGTTATTTGCAGAAGTTAAAATTGTGTATTATAATTAAATATTTTCTGAAAATCGTCATGTAGCGGAGAAGTTATCAATGTTTCGAGATTCTAATAGCGTGACGGTATACCAGAAGCATTACAACGACTGTGCCTGTCAATAGAGAGCAGAAATTGACTCAATAAAGAGATATTTGGTATTTAAATGTACGGGTGCGATCATACCAGCACTAATGCACCAGATCCCATCAGAACTCCGCAGTTAAGCGTGCTTGGGCAAGAGTAGTACTAGGAAGGGTGACTTCCTTGGAAGGCCTCGCGTTGCACCCCTTTTACTTTTTTTTTATCGCTTCAGTTATTTGCAGAAGTTAAAATCGTGTATTATAATTTAATATTCTCTGAAAACCGTCATGTAGCGGAGAAGTTATCAATGTTTTGAGATTCTGATAGCGTGACGGGATACCGGAAGCATTAAAACGACTGTGTCGGTCAATAGAGAGCAGAAATTGACTCAATAAACAGATATTTGCAATTTAAATGTACGGATGCGATCATACCAGCACTAATGCACCGGATCCCATCAGAACTCCGCAGTGAAGCGTGCTTCGGCGAGAGTAGTACTAGGATGGGTGACGTCCTGGAAAGGCCTCGTGTTGCAACCCTTTTACTTTTTTTTTATCGCTGCAGTTATTTGCAGAAGTTAAAATCGTGTATTATAATTTATTATCCTCTGAAAACCGTCATGTAGCGGAAAAGTTATCGATGTTTCGAGATTCTGATAGCGTGACGGGATTCCGGAAGCATTAAAACGACTGTGCCGGTCAATAGAGAGCAGAAACTGACTCAATATACAGATATTTGCTATTTAAATGTACAAGTGTGATCATACCAGCACTAATGCACCAGATCCCATCAGAACTCCGCAGTGAAGCGTGCTTCGGCGAGAGTAGTACTAGGAAGGGTGACCTCCTGGGAAGGCCTCGTGTTGCACCCCTTTTACTTTTTTTTTATCGCTGCAGTTATTTGCAGAAGTTAAAATCGTGTATTATAATTTAATATTCTCTGAAAACCGACATGTAGCGGAGAAGTTATCAATGTTTCGAGATTCTGATAGCGTGACGGTATACCAGAAGCATTACAACGACTGTGCCTGTAAATAGAGAGCAGAAATTGACTCAATAAAGAGATATTTGGTATTTAAATGTACGGGTGCGATCATACCAGCACTAATGCACCGGATGCCATCAAAACTCCGCAGTTAAGCGTGCTTGGGCGAGAGTAGTACTAGGATGGGTGACCTCCTGGGAAGGCCTCGTGTTGCAACCCTTTTACTTTTTTTTTTATCGCTGCAGTTATTTGCAGAAGTTAAAATCGTGTGTTATAATTTATTATCCTCTGAAAACCGTCATGTAGCGGAAAAGTTTTCGATGTTTCGAGATTCTGATAGCGTGACGGGATACCGGAAGCATTAAAACGACTGTGTCGGTCAATAGAGAGCAGAAATTGACTCAATAAACAGATATTTGCAATTTAAATGTACGGATGCGATCATACCAGCACTAATGCACCGGATCCCATCAGAACTCCGCAGTGAAGCGTGCTTCGGCGAGAGTAGTACTTGGATGGGTGACGTCCTGGAAAGGCCTCGTGTTGCAACCCTTTTACTTTTTTTTATCGCTGCAGTTATTTGCAGAAGTTAAAATCGTGTATTATAATTTATTATCCTCTGAAAACCGTCATGTAGCGGAAAAGTTATCGATGTTTCGAGATTCTGATAGCGTGACGGGATACCGGAAGCATTAAAACGACTGTGCCGGTCAATAGAGAGCAGAAACTGACTCAATATACAGATATTTGCAATTTAAATGTACGGATGCGATCATACCAGCACTAAAGCACCGGATCCCATCAGAACTCCGCAGTTAAGCGTGCTTGGGCAAGAGTAGTACTAGGAAGGGTGACCTCCTTGGAAGGCCTCGCGTTGCACCCCTTTTACTTTTTTTTTATCGCTTCAGTTATTTGCAGAAGTTAAAATCGTGTATTATAATTTAATATTCTCTGAAAACCGTCATGTAGCGGAGAAGTTATCAATGTTTCGAGATTCTGATAGCGTGACGGTATACCAGAAGCATTACAACGACTGTGCCTGTCAATAGAGAGCAGAAATTGACTCAATAAAGAGATATTTGGTATTTAAATGTACGGGTGCGATCATACCATCACTAATGCACCGGATCCCATCAAAACTCCGCAGTTAAGCGTGCTTGGGCGAGAGTAGTACTAGGATGGGTGACCTCCTGGGAAGGCCTCGTGTTGCAACCCTTTTACTTTTTTTTATCGCTGCAGTTATTTGCAGAAGTTAAAATCGTGTGTTATAATTTATTATCCTCTGAAAACCGTCATGTAGCGGAAAAGTTTTCGATGTTTCGAGATTCTGATAGCGTGACGGGATACCGGAAGCATTAAAACGACTGTGTCGGTCAATAGAGAGCAGAAATTGACTCAATAAACAGATATTTGCAATTTAAATGTACGGATGCGATCATACCAGCACTAATGCACCGGATCCCATCAGAACTCCGCAGTGAAGCGTGCTTCGGCGAGAGTAATACTAGGATGGGTGACCTCCTGGAAAGGCCTCGTGTTGCAACCCATTTACTTTTTTTTATCGCTGTAGTTATTTGCAGAAGTTAAAATCGTGTATTATAATTTATTATCCTCTGAAAACCGTCATGTAGCGGAAAAGTTATCGATATTTCGAGATTCTGATAGCGTGACGGGATACCGGAAGCATTAAAACGACTGTGCCAGTCAATAGAGAGCAGAAATTGACTCAATAAACAGATATTTGCCATTTAAATGTACGGGTGCGATCATATCAGCACTATAGCACCGGATCCCATCAGAACTCCGCAGTTAAGCGTGCTTGGGCTAGAGTAGTACTAGGAAGGGTGATTTCCTGGGAAGGCCTCGTGTTGCACCCCTTTTACTTTTTTTTTATCGCTGCAGTTATTTGCAGAAGTTAAATCGTGTATTATAATTTAATATTTTCTGAAAACCGTCATGTAGCGGAGAAGTTATCAATGTTTCAAGATTCGGATAGCGTGACGGTATACCAGAAGCATTACAACGATTGTGCCTGTTAATACATACCAGAAATTGACTCAATAAAGAGATATTTGGTATTTAAATGTACGGGTGCGATCATACCAGCACTAATGCACCGGATGCCATCAAAACTCCGCAGTTAAGCGTGCTTGGGCGAGAGTAGTACTAGGATGGGTGACCTCCTAGGAAGGCCTCGTGTTGCAACCCTTTTACTTTTTTTTTATCGCTGCAGTTATTTGCAGAAGTTAAAATCGTGTATTATAATTTATTATCCTCTGAAAACCGTCATGTAGCGGAAAAGTTATCGATGTTTCGAGATTCTGATAGCGTGACGGGATACCGGAAGCATTAAAACGACTGTGCCGGTCAATAGAGAGCAGAAACTGACTCAATATACAGATATTTGCAATTTAAATGTACGGATGCGATCATACCAGCACTAAAGCACCGGATCCCATCAGAACTCCGCAGTTAAGCGTGCTTGGGCAAGAGTAGTACTAGGAAGGGTGACCTCCTTGGAAGGCCTCGCGTTGCACCCCTTTTACTTTTTTTTTATCGCTTCAGTTATTTGCAGAAGTTAAAATCGTGTATTATAATTTAATATTCTCTGAAAACCGTCATGTAGCGGAGAAGTTATCAATGTTTCGAGATTCTGATAGCGTGACGGTATACCAGAAGCATTACAACGACTGTGCCTGTCAATAGAGAGCAGAAATTGACTCAATAAAGAGATATTTGGTATTTAAATGTACGGGTGCGATCATACCATCACTAATGCACCGGATCCCATCAAAACTCCGCAGTTAAGCGTGCTTGGGCGAGAGTAGTACTAGGATGGGTGACCTCCTGGGAAGGCCTCGTGTTGCAACCCTTTTACTTTTTTTTATCGCTGCAGTTATTTGCAGAAGTTAAAATCGTGTGTTATAATTTATTATCCTCTGAAAACCGTCATGTAGCGGAAAAGTTTTCGATGTTTCGAGATTCTGATAGCGTGACGGGATACCGGAAGCATTAAAACGACTGTGTCGGTCAATAGAGAGCAGAAATTGACTCAATAAACAGATATTTGCAATTTAAATGTACGGATGCGATCATACCAGCACTAATGCACCGGATCCCATCAGAACTCCGCAGTGAAGCGTGCTTCGGCGAGAGTAATACTAGGATGGGTGACCTCCTGGAAAGGCCTCGTGTTGCAACCCATTTACTTTTTTTTATCGCTGTAGTTATTTGCAGAAGTTAAAATCGTGTATTATAATTTATTATCCTCTGAAAACCGTCATGTAGCGGAAAAGTTATCAATGTTTCAAGATTCGGATAGCGTGACGGTATACCAGAAGCATTACAACGATTGTGCCTGTTAATACATACCAGAAATTGACTCAATAAAGAGATATTTGGTATTTAAATGTACGGGTGCGATCATACCAGCACTAATGCACCGGATGCCATCAAAACTCCGCAGTTAAGCGTGCTTGGGCGAGAGTAGTACTAGGATGGGTGACCTCCTAGGAAGGCCTCGTGTTGCAACCCTTTTACTTTTTTTTTATCGCTGCAGTTATTTGCAGAAGTTAAAATCGTGTATTATAATTTATTATCCTCTGAAAACCGTCATGTAGCGGAAAAGTTATCGATGTTTCGAGATTCTGATAGCGTGACGGGATACCGGAAGCATTAAAACGACTGTGCCGGTCAATAGAGAGCAGAAACTGACTCAATATACAGATATTTGCAATTTAAATGTACGGATGCGATCATACCAGCACTAAAGCACCGGATCCCATCAGAACTCCGCAGTTAAGCGTGCTTGGGCAAGAGTAGTACTAGGAAGGGTGACCTCCTTGGAAGGCCTCGCGTTGCACCCCTTTTACTTTTTTTTTATCGCTTCAGTTATTTGCAGAAGTTAAAATCGTGTATTATAATTTAATATTCTCTGAAAACCGTCATGTAGCGGAGAAGTTATCAATGTTTCGAGATTCTGATAGCGTGACGGTATACCAGAAGCATTACAACGACTGTGCCTGTCAATAGAGAGCAGAAATTGACTCAATAAAGAGATATTTGGTATTTAAATGTACGGGTGCGATCATACCATCACTAATGCACCGGATCCCATCAAAACTCCGCAGTTAAGCGTGCTTGGGCGAGAGTAGTACTAGGATGGGTGACCTCCTGGGAAGGCCTCGTGTTGCAACCCTTTTACTTTTTTTTATCGCTGCAGTTATTTGCAGAAGTTAAAATCGTGTGTTATAATTTATTATCCTCTGAAAACCGTCATGTAGCGGAAAAGTTTTCGATGTTTCGAGATTCTGATAGCGTGACGGGATACCGGAAGCATTAAAACGACTGTGTCGGTCAATAGAGAGCAGAAATTGACTCAATAAACAGATATTTGCAATTTAAATGTACGGATGCGATCATACCAGCACTAATGCACCGGATCCCATCAGAACTCCGCAGTGAAGCGTGCTTCGGCGAGAGTAATACTAGGATGGGTGACCTCCTGGAAAGGCCTCGTGTTGCAACCCATTTACTTTTTTTTATCGCTGTAGTTATTTGCAGAAGTTAAAATCGTGTATTATAATTTATTATCCTCTGAAAACCGTCATGTAGCGGAAAAGTTATCGATATTTCGAGATTCTGATAGCGTGACGGGATACCGGAAGCATTAAAACGACTGTGCCAGTCAATAGAGAGCAGAAATTGACTCAATAAACAGATATTTGCCATTTAAATGTACGGGTGCGATCATATCAGCACTATAGCACCGGATCCCATCAGAACTCCGCAGTTAAGCGTGCTTGGGCTAGAGTAGTACTAGGAAGGGTGATTTCCTGGGAAGGCCTCGTGTTGCACCCCTTTTACTTTTTTTTTATCGCTGCAGTTATTTGCAGAAGTTAAATCGTGTATTATAATTTAATATTTTCTGAAAACCGTCATGTAGCGGAGAAGTTATCAATGTTTCAAGATTCGGATAGCGTAACGGTATACCAGAAGCATTACAACGATTGTGCCTGTTAATACATACCAGAAATTGACTCAATAAAGAGATATTTGGTATTTAAATGTACGGGTGCGATCATACCAGCACTAATGCACCGGATGCCATCAAAACTCCGCAGTTAAGCGTGCTTGGGCGAGAGTAGTACTAGGATGGGTGACCTCCTAGGAAGGCCTCGTGTTGCAACCCTTTTACTTTTTTTTTATCGCTGCAGTTATTTGCAGAAGTTAAAATCGTGTATTATAATTTATTATCCTCTGAAAACCGTCATGTAGCGGAAAAGTTATCGATGTTTCGAGATTCTGATAGCGTGACGGGATACCGGAAGCATTAAAACGACTGTGCCGGTCAATAGAGAGCAGAAACTGACTCAATATACAGATATTTGCAATTTAAATGTACGGATGCGATCATACCAGCACTAAAGCACCGGATCCCATCAGAACTCCGCAGTTAAGCGTGCTTGGGCAAGAGTAGTACTAGGAAGGGTGACCTCCTTGGAAGGCCTCGCGTTGCACCCCTTTTACTTTTTTTTTATCGCTTCAGTTATTTGCAGAAGTTAAAATCGTGTATTATAATTTAATATTCTCTGAAAACCGTCATGTAGCGGAGAAGTTATCAATGTTTCGAGATTCTGATAGCGTGACGGTATACCAGAAGCATTACAACGACTGTGCCTGTCAATAGAGAGCAGAAATTGACTCAATAAAGAGATATTTGGTATTTAAATGTACGGGTGCGATCATACCATCACTAATGCACCGGATCCCATCAAAACTCCGCAGTTAAGCGTGCTTGGGCGAGAGTAGTACTAGGATGGGTGACCTCCTGGGAAGGCCTCGTGTTGCAACCCTTTTACTTTTTTTTATCGCTGCAGTTATTTGCAGAAGTTAAAATCGTGTGTTATAATTTATTATCCTCTGAAAACCGTCATGTAGCGGAAAAGTTTTCGATGTTTCGAGATTCTGATAGCGTGACGGGATACCGGAAGCATTAAAACGACTGTGTCGGTCAATAGAGAGCAGAAATTGACTCAATAAACAGATATTTGCAATTTAAATGTACGGATGCGATCATACCAGCACTAATGCACCGGATCCCATCAGAACTCCGCAGTGAAGCGTGCTTCGGCGAGAGTAATACTAGGATGGGTGACCTCCTGGAAAGGCCTCGTGTTGCAACCCATTTACTTTTTTTTATCGCTGTAGTTATTTGCAGAAGTTAAAATCGTGTATTATAATTTATTATCCTCTGAAAACCGTCATGTAGCGGAAAAGTTATCGATATTTCGAGATTCTGATAGCGTGACGGGATACCGGAAGCATTAAAACGACTGTGCCAGTCAATAGAGAGCAGAAATTGACTCAATAAACAGATATTTGCAATTTAAATGTACGGATGCGATCATACCAGCACTAATGCACCGGATCCCATCAGAACTCCGCAGTGAAGCGTGCTTCGGCGAGAGTAATACTAGGATGGGTGACCTCCTGGAAAGGCCTCGTGTTGCAACCCATTTACTTTTTTTTATCGCTGTAGTTATTTGCAGAAGTTAAAATCGTGTATTATAATTTATTATCCTCTGAAAACCGTCATGTAGCGGAAAAGTTATCGATATTTCGAGATTCTGATAGCGTGACGGGATACCGGAAGCATTAAAACGACTGTGCCAGTCAATAGAGAGCAGAAATTGACTCAATAAACAGATATTTGCCATTTAAATGTACGGGTGCGATCATATCAGCACTATAGCACCGGATCCCATCAGAACTCCGCAGTTAAGCGTGCTTGGGCTAGAGTAGTACTAGGAAGGGTGATTTCCTGGGAAGGCCTCGTGTTGCACCCCTTTTACTTTTTTTTTATCGCTGCAGTTATTTGCAGAAGTTAAATCGTGTATTATAATTTAATATTTTCTGAAAACCGTCATGTAGCGGAGAAGTTATCAATGTTTCAAGATTCGGATAGCGTAACGGTATACCAGAAGCATTACAACGATTGTGCCTGTTAATACATACCAGAAATTGACTCAATAAAGAGATATTTGGTATTTAAATGTACGGGTGCGATCATACCAGCACTAATGCACCGGATGCCATCAAAACTCCGCAGTTAAGCGTGCTTGGGCGAGAGTAGTACTAGGATGGGTGACCTCCTAGGAAGGCCTCGTGTTGCAACCCTTTTACTTTTTTTTTATCGCTGCAGTTATTTGCAGAAGTTAAAATCGTGTATTATAATTTATTATCCTCTGAAAACCGTCATGTAGCGGAAAAGTTATCGATGTTTCGAGATTCTGATAGCGTGACGGGATACCGGAAGCATTAAAACGACTGTGCCGGTCAATAGAGAGCAGAAACTGACTCAATATACAGATATTTGCAATTTAAATGTACGGATGCGATCATACCAGCACTAAAGCACCGGATCCCATCAGAACTCCGCAGTTAAGCGTGCTTGGGCAAGAGTAGTACTAGGAAGGGTGACCTCCTTGGAAGGCCTCGCGTTGCACCCCTTTTACTTTTTTTTTATCGCTTCAGTTATTTGCAGAAGTTAAAATCGTGTATTATAATTTAATATTCTCTGAAAACCGTCATGTAGCGGAGAAGTTATCAATGTTTCGAGATTCTGATAGCGTGACGGTATACCAGAAGCATTACAACGACTGTGCCTGTCAATAGAGAGCAGAAATTGACTCAATAAAGAGATATTTGGTATTTAAATGTACGGGTGCGATCATACCATCACTAATGCACCGGATCCCATCAAAACTCCGCAGTTAAGCGTGCTTGGGCGAGAGTAGTACTAGGATGGGTGACCTCCTGGGAAGGCCTCGTGTTGCAACCCTTTTACTTTTTTTTATCGCTGCAGTTATTTGCAGAAGTTAAAATCGTGTGTTATAATTTATTATCCTCTGAAAACCGTCATGTAGCGGAAAAGTTTTCGATGTTTCGAGATTCTGATAGCGTGACGGGATACCGGAAGCATTAAAACGACTGTGTCGGTCAATAGAGAGCAGAAATTGACTCAATAAACAGATATTTGCAATTTAAATGTACGGATGCGATCATACCAGCACTAATGCACCGGATCCCATCAGAACTCCGCAGTGAAGCGTGCTTCGGCGAGAGTAATACTAGGATGGGTGACCTCCTGGAAAGGCCTCGTGTTGCAACCCATTTACTTTTTTTTATCGCTGTAGTTATTTGCAGAAGTTAAAATCGTGTATTATAATTTATTATCCTCTGAAAACCGTCATGTAGCGGAAAAGTTATCGATATTTCGAGATTCTGATAGCGTGACGGGATACCGGAAGCATTAAAACGACTGTGCCAGTCAATAGAGAGCAGAAATTGACTCAATAAACAGATATTTGCCATTTAAATGTACGGGTGCGATCATATCAGCACTATAGCACCGGATCCCATCAGAACTCCGCAGTTAAGCGTGCTTGGGCTAGAGTAGTACTAGGAAGGGTGATTTCCTGGGAAGGCCTCGTGTTGCACCCCTTTTACTTTTTTTTTATCGCTGCAGTTATTTGCAGAAGTTAAATCGTGTATTATAATTTAATATTTTCTGAAAACCGTCATGTAGCGGAGAAGTTATCAATGTTTCAAGATTCGGATAGCGTGACGGTATACCAGAAGCATTACAACGATTGTGCCTGTCAATACATACCAGAAATTGACTCAATAAAGAGATATTTGGTATTTAAATGTACGGGTGCGATCATACCAGCACTAATGCACCGGATGCCATCAAAACTCCGCAGTTAAGCGTGCTTGGGCGAGAGTAGTACTAGGATGGGTGACCTCCTAGGAAGGCCTCGTGTTGCAACCCTTTTACTTTTTTTTTATCGCTGCAGTTATTTGCAGAAGTTAAAATCGTGTATTATAATTTATTATCCTCTGAAAACCGTCATGTAGCGGAAAAGTTATCGATGTTTCGAGATTCTGATAGCGTGACGGGATACCGGAAGCATTAAAACGACTGTGCCGATCAATAGAGAGCAGAAATTGACTCAATAAACAGATATTTGCAATTTAAATGTACGGGTGTGATCATACCAGCACTAAAGCACCGGATCCCATCAGAACTCCGCAGTTAAGCGTGCTTGGGCAAGAGTAGTACTAGGAAGGGTGACCTCCTGGGAAGGCCTCGTGTTGCACCCCTTTTACTTTTTTTTTATCGCTGCAGTTATTTGCAGAAGTTAAAATCGTGTATTATAATTTATTATCCTCTGAAAACCGTCATGTAGCGGAAAAGTTATCGATGTTTCGAGATTCTGATAGCGTGACGGGATACCGGAAGCATTAAAACGACTGTGCCAGTCAATAGAGAGCAGAAATTGACTCAATAAACAGATATTTGCAATTTAAATGTACGGGTGCGATCATATCAGCACTAAAGCACCGGATCCCATCAGAACTCCGCAGTTAAGCGTGCTTGGGCTAGAGTAGTACTAGGAAGGGTGATTTCCTGGGAATGCCTCGTGTTGCACCCCTTTTACTTTTTTTTTATCGCTGCAGTTATTTGCAGAAGTTAAATCGTGTATTATAATTTAATATTTTCTGAAAACCGTCATGTAGCGGAGAAGTTATCAATGTTTCGAGATTCGGATAGCGTGACTGTATACCAGAAGCATTACAACGATTGTGCCTGTCAATACAGACCAGAAATTGACTCAATAAAGAGATATTTGGTATTTAAATGTACGGGTGCGATCATACCAGCACTAATGCACCGGATGCCATCAAAACTCCGCAGTTAAGCGTGCTTGGGCGAGAGTAGTACTAGGATGGGTGACCTCCTAGGAAGGCCTCGTGTTGCAACCCTTTTACTTTTTTTTTATCGCTGCAGTTATTTGCAGAAGTTAAAATCGTGTATTATAATTTATTATCCTCTGAAAACCGTCATGTAGCGGAAAATTTATCGATGTTTCGAGATTCTGATAGCGTGACGGGATACCGGAAGCATTAAAACGACTGTGTCGATCAATAGAGTGCAGAAATTGACTCAATAAACAGATATTTGCAATTTAAATGTACGGGTGTGATCATACCAGCACTAAAGCACCGGATCCCATCAGAACTCCGCAGTTAAGCGTGCTTGGGCAAGAGTAGTACTAGGAAGGGTGACCTCCTAGGAAGGCCTCGTGTTGCACCCCTTTTACTTTTTTTTTATCGCTGCAGTTATTTGCAGAAGTTAAAATCGTGTATTATAATTTATTATCCTCTGAAAACCGTCATGTAGCGGAAAAGTTATCGATGTTTCGAGATTCTGATAGCGTGACGGGATACCGGAAGCATTAAAACGACTGTGCCAGTCAATAGAGAGCAGAAATTGACTCAATAAACAGATATTTGCAATTTAAATGTACGGGTGCGATCATATTAGCACTAAAGCACCGGATCCCATCAGAACTCCGCAGTTAAGCGTGCTTGGGCTAGAGTAGTACTAGGAAGGGTGATTTCCTGGGAAGGCCTCGTGTTGCACCCCTTTTACTTTTTTTTTATCGCTGCAGTTATTTGCAGAAGTTAAATCGTGTATTATAATTTAATATTTTCTGAAAACCGTCATGTAGCGGAGAAGTTATCAATGTTTCGAGATTCGGATAGCGTGACGGTATACCAGAAGCATTACAACGATTGTGCCTGTCAATACAGACCAGAAATTGACTCAATAAAGAGATATTTGGTATTTAAATGTACGGGTGCGATCATACCAGCACTAATGCACCGGATGCCATCAAAACTCCGCAGTTAAGCGTGCTTGGGCGAGAGTAGTACTAGGATGGGTGACCTCCTAGGAAGGCCTCGTGTTGCAACCCTTTTACTTTTTTTTTATCGCTGCAGTTATTTGCAGAAGTTAAAATCGTGTATTATAATTTATTATCCTCTGAAAACCGTCATGTAGCGGAAAAGTTATCGATGTTTCGAGATTCTGATAGCGTGACGGGATACCGGAAGCATTAAAATGACTGTGCCGATCAATAGAGAGCAGAAATTGACTCAATAAACAGATATTTGCAATTTAAATGTACGGGTGTGATCATACCAGCACTAAAGCACCGGATCCCATCAGAACTCCGCAGTTAAGCGTGCTTGGGCAAGAGTAGTACTAGGAAGGGTGACCTTCTGGGAAGGCCTCGTGTTGCACCCCTTTTACTTTTTTTTATCGCTGCAGTTATTTGCAGAAGTTAAAATCGTGTATTATAATTTAATATTTTCTGAAAACCGTCATGTAGAGGAGAAGTTATCAATGTTTCGAGATTCTGATAGCGTGACGGTATACCAGAAGCATTACAACGACTGTGCCTGTCAATAGAGAGCAGAAATTGACTCAATAAACAGATATTTGCAATTTAAATGTACGGGTGCGATCATATCAGCACTAAAGCACCGGATCCCATCAGAACTCCGCAGTTAAGCGTGCTTGGGCTAGAGTAGTACTAGGAAGGGTGATTTCCTGGGAAGGCCTCGTGTTGCACCCCTTTTACTTTTTTTTTTATCGCTGCAGTTATTTGCAGAAGTTAAATCGTGTATTATAATTTAATATTTTCTGAAAACCGTCATGTAGCGGAGAAGTTATCAATGTTTCGAGATTCGGATAGCGTGACGGTATACCAGAAGCATTACAACGATTGTGCCTGTCAATACAGACCAGAAATTGACTCAATAAAGAGATATTTGGTATTTAAATGTACGGGTGCGATCATACCAGCACTAATGCACCGGATGCCATCAAAACTCCGCAGTTAAGCGTGCTTGGGCGAGAGTAGTATTAGGATGGGTGACCTCCTAGGAAGGCCTCGTGTTGCAACCCTTTTACTTTTTTTTTATCGCTGCAGTTATTTGCAGAAGTTAAAATCGTGTATTATAATTTATTATCCTCTGAAAACCGTCATGTAGCGGAAAAGTTATCGATGTTTCGAGATTCTGATAGCGTGACGGGATACCGGAAGCATTAAAACGACTGTGCCAGTCAATAGAGAGCAGAAATTGACTCAATAAACAGATATTTGCAATTTAAATGTACGGGTGCGATCATATTAGCACTAAAGCACCGGATCCCATCAGAACTCCGCAGTTAAGCGTGCTTGGGCTAGAGTAGTACTAGGAAGGGTGATTTCCTGGGAAGGCCTCGTGTTGCACCCCTTTTACTTTTTTTTTTATCGCTGCAGTTATTTGCAGAAGTTAAATCGTGTATTATAATTTAATATTTTCTGAAAACCGTCATGTAGCGGAGAAGTTATCAATGTTTCGAGATTCGGATAGCGTGACGGTATACCAGAAGCATTACAACGATTGTGCCTGTCAATACAGACCAGAAATTGACTCAATAAAGAGATATTTGGTATTTAAATGTACGGGTGCGATCATACCAGCACTAATGCACCGGATGCCATCAAAACTCCGCAGTTAAGCGTGCTTGGGCGAGAGTAGTACTAGGATGGGTGACCTCCTAGGAAGGCCTCGTGTTGCAACCCTTTTACTTTTTTTTTATCGCTGCAGTTATTTGCAGAAGTTAAAATCGTGTATTATAATTTATTATCCTCTGAAAACCGTCATGTAGCGGAAAAGTTATCGATGTTTCGAGATTCTGATAGCGTGACGGGATACCGGAAGCATTAAAATGACTGTGCCGATCAATAGAGAGCAGAAATTGACTCAATAAACAGATATTTGCAATTTAAATGTACGGGTGTGATCATACCAGCACTAAAGCACCGGATCCCATCAGAACTCCGCAGTTAAGCGTGCTTGGGCAAGAGTAGTACTAGGAAGGGTGACCTCCTGGGAAGGCCTCGTGTTGCACCCCTTTTACTTTTTTTTATCGCTGCAGTTATTTGCAGAAGTTAAAATCGTGTATTATAATTTAATATTTTCTGAAAACCGTCATGTAGAGGAGAAGTTATCAATGTTTCGAGATTCTGATAGCGTGACGGTATACCAGAAGCATTACAACGACTGTGCCTGTCAATAGAGAGCAGAAATTGACTCAATAAAGAGATATTTGGTATTTAAATGTACGGGTGCGATCATACCAGCACTAATGCACCGGATGCCATCAAAATTCTGCAGTTAAGCGTGCTTGGGCGAGAGTAGTACTAGGATGGGTGACCTCCTGGGAAGGCCTCGTGTTGCAACCCTTTTACTTTTTTTTTATCGCTGTAGTTATTTGCAGAAGTTAAAATCGTGTATTATAATTTATTATCCTCTGAAAACCGTCATGTAGCGGAAAAGTTATCGATGTTTCGAGATTCTGATAGCGTGACGGGATACCGGAAGCATTAAAACGACTGTGCCAGTCAATAGAGAGCAGAAATTGACTCAATAAACAGATATTTGCAATTTAAATGTACGGGTGCGATCATATCAGCACTAAAGCACCGGATCCCATCAGAACTCCGCAGTTAAGCGTGCTTGGGCAAGAGTAGTACTAGGAAGGGTGACCTCCTGGGAAGGCCTCGTGTTGCACCCCTTTTACTTTTTTTTATCGCTGCAGTTATTTGCAGAAGTTAAAATCGTGTATTATAATTTAATATTTTCTGAAAACCGTCATGTAGAGGAGAAGTTATCAATGTTTCGAGATTCTGATAGCGTGACGGTATACCAGAAGCATTACAACGACTGTGCCTGTCAATAGAGAGCAGAAATTGACTCAATAAAGAGATATTTGGTATTTAAATGTACGGGTGCGATCATACCAGCACTAATGCACCGGATGCCATCAAAATTCTGCAGTTAAGCGTGCTTGGGCGAGAGTAGTACTAGGATGGGTGACCTCCTGGGAAGGCCTCGTGTTGCAACCCTTTTACTTTTTTTTTTATCGCTGCAGTTATTTGCAGAAGTTAAAATCGTGTATTATAATTTATTATCCTCTGAAAACCGTCATGTAGCGGAAAAGTTATCGATGTTTCGAGATTCTGATAGCGTGACGGGATACCGGAAGCATTAAAACGACTGTGCCAGTCAATAGAGAGCAGAAATTGACTCAATAAACAGATATTTGCAATTTAAATGTACGGGTGCGATCATATCAGCACTAAAGCACCGGATCCCATCAGAACTCCGCAGTTAAGCGTGCTTGGGCTAGAGTAGTACTAGGAAGGGTGATTTCCTGGGAAGGCCTCGTGTTGCACCCCTTTTACTTTTTTTTTTATCGCTGCAGTTATTTGCAGAAGTTAAATCGTGTATTATAATTTAATATTTTCTGAAAACCGTCATGTAGCGGAGAAGTTATCAATGTTTCGAGATTCGGATAGCGTGACGGTATACCAGAAGCATTACAACGATTGCGCCTGTCAATACAGACCAGAAATTGACTCAATAAAGAGATATTTGGTATTTAAATGTACGGGTGCGATCATACCAGCACTAATGCACCGGATGCCATCAAAACTCCGCAGTTAAGCGTGCTTGGGCGAGAGTAGTACTAGGATGGGTGACCTCCTAGGAAGGCCTCGTGTTGCAACCCTTTTACTTTTTTTTTTATCGCTGCAGTTATTTGCAGAAGTTAAAATCGTGTATTATAATTTATTATCCTCTGAAAACCGTCATGTAGCGGAAAAGTTATCGATGTTTCGAGATTCTGATAGCGTGACGGGATACCGGAAGCATTAAAATGACTATGCCGATCAATAGAGAGCAGAAATTGACTCAATAAACAGATATTTGCAATTTAAATGTACGGGTGTGATCATACCAGCACTAAAGCACCGGATCCCATCAGAACTCCGCAGTTAAGCGTGCTTGGGCAAGAGTAGTACTAGGAAGGGTGACCTCCTGGGAAGGCCTCGTGTTGCACCCCTTTTACTTTTTTTTTTATCGCTGCAGTTATTTGCAGAAGTTAAAATCGTGTATTATAATTTAATATTTTCTGAAAACCGTCATGTAGCGGAGAAGTTATCAATGTTTCGAGATTCTGATAGCGTGACGGTATAGCAGAAGCATTACAACGACTGTGCCTGTCAATAGAGAGCAGAAATTGACTCAATAAAGAGATATTTGGTATTTAAATGTACGGGTGCGATCATACCAGCACTAATGCACCGGATGCCATCAAAATTCTGCAGTTAAGCGTGCTTGGGCGAGAGTAGTGCTAGGATGGGTGACCTCCTGGGAAGGCCTCGTGTTGCAACCCTTTTACTTTTTTTTTATCGCTGCAGTTATTTGCAGAAGTTAAAATCGTGTATTACAATTTATTATCCTCTGAAAACCGTCATGTAGCGGAAAAGTTATCGATGTTTCGAGATTCTGATAGCGTGACGGGATACCGGAAGCATTAAAACGACTGTGCCGATCAATAGAGAGCAGAAATTGACTCAATAAACAGATATTTGTAATTTAAATGTACGGGTGTGATCATACCAGCACTAAAGCACCGGATCCCATCAGAACTCCGCATTTAAGCGTGCTTGGGCAAGAGTAGTACTAGGAAGGGTGACCTCCTGGGAAGGCCTCGTGTTGCACCCCTTTTACTTTTTTTTATCGCTGCAGTTATTTGCAGAAGTTAAAATCGTGTATTATAATTTAATATTTTCTGAAAACCGTCATGTAGCGGAGAAGTTATCAATGTTTCGAGATTCTGATAGCGTGACGGTATACCAGAAGCATTACAACGACTGTGCCTGTCAATAGAGAGCAGAAATTGACTCAATAAAGAGATATTTGGTATTTAAATGTACGGGTGCGATCATACCAGCACTAATGCACCGGATGCCATCAAAATTCTGCAGTTAAGCGTGCTTGGGCGAGAGTAGTACTAGGATGGGTGACCTCCTGGGAAGGCCTCGTGTTGCAACCCTTTTAATTTTTTTTATCGCTGCAGTTATTTGCAGAAGTTAAAATCGTGTATTATAATTTATTATCCTCTGAAAACCGTCATGTAGCAGAAAAGTTATCGATGTTTCGAGATTCTGATAGCGTGACGGGATACCGGAAGCATTAAAACGACTGTGCCAGTCAATAGAGAGCAGAAATTGACTCAATAAACAGATATTTGCAATTTAAATGTACGGGTGTGATCATACCAGCACTAAAGCACCGGATCCCATCAGAACTCCGCAGTTAAGCGTGCTTGGGCAAGAGTAGTACTAGGAAGGGTGACCTCCTGGGAAGGCCTCGTGTTGCACCCCTTTTACTTTTTTTTTATCGCTTCAGTTATTTGCAGAAGTTAAAATCGTGTATTATAATTTAATATTTTCTGAAAACCGTCATGTAGCGGAGAAGTTATCAATGTTTCGAGATTCGGATAGCGTGACGGTATACCAGAAGCATTACAACGATTGCGCCTGTCAATACAGACCAGAAATTGACTCAATAAAGAGATATTTGGTATTTAAATGTACGGGTGCGATCATACCAGCACTAATGCACCGGATGCCATCAAAACTCCGCAGTTAAGCGTGCTTGGGCGAGAGTAGTACTAGGATGGGTGACCTCCTAGGAAGGCCTCGTGTTGCAACCCTTTTACTTTTTTTTTATCGCTGCAGTTATTTGCAGAAGTTAAAATCGTGTATTATAATTTATTATCCTCTGAAAACCGTCATGTAGCGGAAAAGTTATCGATGTTTCGAGATTCTGATAGCGTGACGGGATACCGGAAGCATTAAAATGACTATGCCGATCAATAGAGAGCAGAAATTGACTCAATAAACAGATATTTGCAATTTAAATGTACGGGTGTGATCATACCAGCACTAAAGCACCGGATCCCATCAGAACTCCGCTGTTAAGCGTGCTTGGGCAAGAGTAGTACTAGGAAGGGTGACCTCCTGGGAAGGCCTCGTGTTGCACCCCTTTTACTTTTTTTTTATCGCTGCAGTTATTTGCAGAAGTTAAAATCGTGTATTATAATTTATTATTTTCTGAAAACCGTCATGTAGCGGAGAAGTTATCAATGTTTCGAGATTCTGATAGCCTGACGGTATACCAGAAGCATTACAACGACTGTGCCTGTCAATAGAGAGCAGAAATTGACTCAATAAAGAGATATTTGGTATTTAAATGTACGGGTGCGATCATACCAGCACTAATGCACCGGATGCCATCAAAATTCTGCAGTTAAGCGTGCTTGGGCGAGAGTAGTGCTAGGATGGGTGACCTCCTGGGAAGGCCTGGTGTTGCAACCCTTTTACTTTTTTTTAATCGCTGCAGTTATTTGCAGAAGTTAAAATCGTGTATTATAATTTATTATCCTCTGAAAACCGTCATGTAGCGGAAAAGTTATCGATGTTTCGAGATTCTGATAGCGTGACGGGATACCGGAAGCATTAAAACGACTGTGCCGATCAATAGAGAGCAGAAATTGACTCAATAAACAGATATTTGCAATTTAAATGTACGGGTGTGATCATACCAGCACTAAAGCACCGGATCCCATCAGAACTCCGCAGTTAAGCGTGCTTGGGCTAGAGTAGTACTAGGAAGGGTGATTTCCTGGGAAGGCCTCGTGTTGCACCCCTTTTACTTTTTTTTTATCGCTGCAGTTATTTGCAGAAGTTAAATCGTGTATTATAATTTAATATTTTCTGAAAACCGTCATGTAGCGGAGAAGTTATCAATGTTTCGAGATTCGGATAGCGTGACGGTATACCAGAAGCATTACAACGATTGCGCCTGTCAATACAGACCAGAAATTGACTCAATAAAGAGATATTTGGTATTTAAATGTACGGGTGCGATCATACCAGCACTAATGCACCGGATGCCATCAAAACTCCGCAGTTAAGCGCGCTTGGGCGAGAGTAGTACTAGGATGGGTGACCTCCTAGGAAGGCCTCGTGTTGCAACCCTTTTACTTTTTTTTTATCGCTGCAGTTATTTGCAGAAGTTAAAATCGTGTATTATAATTTATTATCCTCTAAAAACCGTCATGTAGCGGAAAAGTTATCGATGTTTCGAGATTCTGATAGCGTGACGGGATACCGGAAGCATTAAAATGACTATGCCGATCAATAGAGAGCAGAAATTGACTCAATAAACAGATATTTGCAATTTAAATGTACGGTTGTGATCATACCAGCACTAAAGCACCGGATCCCATCAGAACTCCGCAGTTAAGCGTGCTTGGGCAAGAGTAGTACTAGGAAGGGTGACCTCCTGGGAAGGCCTCGTGTTGCACCCCTTTTACTTTTTTTTTATCGCTTCAGTTATTTGCAGAAGTTAAAATCGTGTATTATAATTTAATATTTTCTGAAAACCGTCATGTAGCGGAGAAGTTATCAATGTTTCGAGATTCGGATAGCGTGACGGTATACCAGAAGCATTACAACGATTGCGCCTGTCAATACAGACCAGAAATTGACTCAATAAAGAGATATTTGGTATTTAAATGTACGGGTGCGATCATACCAGCACTAATGCACCGGATGCCATCAAAACTCCGCAGTTAAGCGTGCTTGGGCGAGAGTAGTACTAGGATGGGTGACCTCCTAGGAAGGCCTCGTGTTGCAACCCTTTTACTTTTTTTTTATCGCTGCAGTTATTTGCAGAAGTTAAAATCGTGTATTATAATTTATTATCCTCTGAAAACCGTCATGTAGCGGAAAAGTTATCGATGTTTCGAGATTCTGATAGCGTGACGGGATACCGGAAGCATTAAAATGACTATGCCGATCAATAGAGAGCAGAAATTGACTCAATAAACAGATATTTGCAATTTAAATGTACGGGTGTGATCATACCAGCACTAAAGCACCGGATCCCATCAGAACTCCGCTGTTAAGCGTGCTTGGGCAAGAGTAGTACTAGGAAGGGTGACCTCCTGGGAAGGCCTCGTGTTGCACCCCTTTTACTTTTTTTTTATCGCTGCAGTTATTTGCAGAAGTTAAAATCGTGTATTATAATTTATTATTTTCTGAAAACCGTCATGTAGCGGAGAAGTTATCAATGTTTCGAGATTCTGATAGCCTGACGGTATACCAGAAGCATTACAACGACTGTGCCTGTCAATAGAGAGCAGAAATTGACTCAATAAAGAGATATTTGGTATTTAAATGTACGGGTGCGATCATACCAGCACTAATGCACCGGATGCCATCAAAATTCCGCAGTTAAGCGTGCTTGGGCGAGAGTAGTGCTAGGATGGGTGACCTCCTAGGAAGGCCTCGTGTTGCAACCCTTTTACTTTTTTTTTATCGCTGCAGTTATTTGCAGAAGTTAAAATCGTGTATTATAATTTATTATCCTCTGAAAACCGTCATGTAGCGGAAAAGTTATCGATGTTTCGAGATTCTGATAGCGTGACGGGATACCGGAAGCATTAAAATGACTATGCCGATCAATAGAGAGCAGAAATTGACTCAATAAACAGATATTTGCAATTTAAATGTACGGGTGTGATCATACCAGCACTAAAGCACCGGATCCCATCAGAACTCCGCTGTTAAGCGTGCTTGGGCAAGAGTAGTACTAGGAAGGGTGACCTCCTGGGAAGGCCTCGTGTTGCACCCCTTTTACTTTTTTTTTATCGCTGCAGTTATTTGCAGAAGTTAAAATCGTGTATTATAATTTATTATTTTCTGAAAACCGTCATGTAGCGGAGAAGTTATCAATGTTTCGAGATTCTGATAGCCTGACGGTATACCAGAAGCATTACAACGACTATGCCTGTCAATAGAGAGCAGAAATTGACTCAATAAAGAGATATTTGGTATTTAAATGTACGGGTGCGATCATACCAGCACTAATGCACCGGATGCCATCAAAATTCTGCAGTTAAGCGTGCTTGGGCGAGAGTAGTGCTAGGATGGGTGACCTCCTGGGAAGGCCTGGTGTTGCAACCCTTTTACTTTTTTTTAATCGCTGCAGTTATTTGCAGAAGTTAAAATCGTGTATTATAATTTATTATCCTCTGAAAACCGTCATGTAGCGGAAAAGTTATCGATGTTTCGAGATTCTGATAGCGTGACGGGATACCGGAAGCATTAAAACGACTGTGCCGATCAATAGAGAGCAGAAATTGACTCAATAAACAGATATTTGCAATTTAAATGTACGGGTGTGATCATACCAGCACTAAAGCACCGGATCCCATCAGAACTCCGCAGTTAAGCGTGCTTGGGCTAGAGTAGTACTAGGAAGGGTGATTTCCTGGGAAGGCCTCGTGTTGCACCCCTTTTACTTTTTTTTTATCGCTGCAGTTATTTGCAGAAGTTAAATCGTGTATTATAATTTAATATTTTCTGAAAACCGTCATGTAGCGGAGAAGTTATCAATGTTTCGAGATTCGGATAGCGTGACGGTATACCAGAAGCATTACAACGATTGCGCCTGTCAATACAGACCAGAAATTGACTCAATAAAGAGATATTTGGTATTTAAATGTACGGGTGCGATCATACCAGCACTAATGCACCGGATGCCATCAAAACTCCGCAGTTAAGCGCGCTTGGGCGAGAGTAGTACTAGGATGGGTGACCTCCTAGGAAGGCCTCGTGTTGCAACCCTTTTACTTTTTTTTTATCGCTGCAGTTATTTGCAGAAGTTAAAATCGTGTATTATAATTTATTATCCTCTGAAAACCGTCATGTAGCGGAAAAGTTATCGATGTTTCGAGATTCTGATAGCGTGACGGGATACCGGAAGCATTAAAATGACTATGCCGATCAATAGAGAGCAGAAATTGACTCAATAAACAGATATTTGCAATTTAAATGTACGGTTGTGATCATACCAGCACTAAAGCACCGGATCCCATCAGAACTCCGCAGTTAAGCGTGCTTGGGCAAGAGTAGTACTAGGAAGGGTGACCTCCTGGGAAGGCCTCGTGTTGCACCCCTTTTACTTTTTTTTTATCGCTTCAGTTATTTGCAGAAGTTAAAATCGTGTATTATAATTTAATATTTTCTGAAAACCGTCATGTAGCGGAGAAGTTATCAATGTTTCGAGATTCGGATAGCGTGACGGTATACCAGAAGCATTACAACGATTGCGCCTGTCAATACAGACCAGAAATTGACTCAATAAAGAGATATTTGGTATTTAAATGTACGGGTGCGATCATACCAGCACTAATGCACCGGATGCCATCAAAACTCCGCAGTTAAGCGTGCTTGGGCGAGAGTAGTACTAGGATGGGTGACCTCCTAGGAAGGCCTCGTGTTGCAACCCTTTTACTTTTTTTTTATCGCTGCAGTTATTTGCAGAAGTTAAAATCGTGTATTATAATTTATTATCCTCTGAAAACCGTCATGTAGCGGAAAAGTTATCGATGTTTCGAGATTCTGATAGCGTGACGGGATACCGGAAGCATTAAAATGACTATGCCGATCAATAGAGAGCAGAAATTGACTCAATAAACAGATATTTGCAATTTAAATGTACGGGTGTGATCATACCAGCACTAAAGCACCGGATCCCATCAGAACTCCGCTGTTAAGCGTGCTTGGGCAAGAGTAGTACTAGGAAGGGTGACCTCCTGGGAAGGCCTCGTGTTGCACCCCTTTTACTTTTTTTTTATCGCTGCAGTTATTTGCAGAAGTTAAAATCGTGTATTATAATTTATTATTTTCTGAAAACCGTCATGTAGCGGAGAAGTTATCAATGTTTCGAGATTCTGATAGCCTGACGGTATACCAGAAGCATTACAACGACTGTGCCTGTCAATAGAGAGCAGAAATTGACTCAATAAAGAGATATTTGGTATTTAAATGTACGGGTGCGATCATACCAGCACTAATGCACCGGATGCCATCAAAATTCTGCAGTTAAGCGTGCTTGGGCGAGAGTAGTGCTAGGATGGGTGACCTCCTGGGAAGGCCTGGTGTTGCAACCCTTTTACTTTTTTTTAATCGCTGCAGTTATTTGCAGAAGTTAAAATCGTGTATTATAATTTATTATCCTCTGAAAACCGTCATGTAGCAGAAAAGTTATCGATGTTTCGAGATTCTGATAGCGTGACGGGATACCGGAAGCATTAAAACGACTGTGCCGATCAATAGAGAGCAGAAATTGACTCAATAAACAGATATTTGCAATTTAAATGTACGGGTGTGATCATACCAGCACTAAAGCACCGGATCCCATCAGAACTCCGCAGTTAAGCGTGCTTGGGCTAGAGTAGTACTAGGAAGGGTGATTTTCTGGGAAGGCCTCGTGTTGCAACCCTTTTACTTTTTTTTATCGCTGCAGTTATTTGCAGAAGTTAAAATCGTGTATTATAATTTATTATCCTCTGAAAACCGTCATGTAGCGGAAAAGTTATCAATGTTTCGAGATTCTGATAGCCTGACGGTATACCAGAAGCATTACAACGACTGTGCCTGTCAATAGAGAGCAGAAATTGACTCAATAAAGAGATATTTGGTATTTAAATGTACGGGTGCGATCATACCAGCACTAATGCACCGGATGCCATCAAAATTCTGCAGTTAAGCATGCTTGGGCGAGAGTAGTGCTAGGATGGGTGACCTCCTGGGAAGGCCTCGTGTTGCAACCCTTTTACTTTTTTTTTTATCGCTGCAGTTATTTGCAGAAGTTAAAATCGTGTATTATAATTTATTATCCTCTGAAAACCGTCATGTAGCGGAAAAGTTATCGATGTTTCGAGATTCTGATAGCGTGACGGGATACCGGAAGCATTAAAACGACTGTGCCGATCAATAGAGAGCAGAAATTGACTCAATAAACAGATATTTGCAATTTAAATGTACGGGTGTGATCATACCAGCACTAAAGCACCGGATCCCATCAGAACTCCGCAGTTAAGCGTGCTTGGGCTAGAGTAGTACTAGGAAGGGTGATTTTCTGGGAAGGCCTCGTGTTGCACCCCTTTTACTTTTTTTTATCGCTGCAGTTATTTGCAGAAGTTAAAATCGTGTATTATAATTTAATATTTTCTGAAAACCGTCATGTAGCGGAGAAGTTATCAATGTTTCGAGATTCTGATAGCGTGACAGTATACCAGAAGCATTACAACGACTGTGCCTGTCAATAGAGAGCAGAAATTGACTCAATAAAGAGATATTTGGTATTTAAATGTACGGGTGCGATCATACCAGCACTAATGCACCGGATGCCATCAAAATTCTGCAGTTAAGCGTGCTTGGGCGGGAGTAGTACTAGGATGGGTGACCTCCTGGGAAGGCCTCGTGTTGCAACCCTTTTACTTTTTTTTATCGCTGCAGTTATTTGCAGAAGTTAAAATCGTGTATTATAATTTATTACCCTCTGAAAACCGTCATGTAGCGGAAAAGTTATCGATGTTTCGAGATTCTGATAGCGTGACGGGATACCGGAAGCATTAAAACGACTGTGCCAGTCAATAGAGAGCAGAAATTGACTCAATAAACAGATATTTGCAATTTAAATGTACGGGTGCGATCATATCAGCACTAAAGCACCGGATCCCATCAGAACTCCGCAGTTAAGCGTGCTTGGGCTAGAGTAGTACTAGATGGGGTGATTTCCTGGGAAGGCCTCGTGTTGCACCCCTTTTACTTTTATTTTTTATCGCTGCAGTTATTTGCAGAAGTTAAATCGTGTATTATAATTTAATATTTTCTGAAAACCGTCATGTAGCGGAGAAGTTATCAATGTTTCGAGATTCTGATAGCGTGACGGTATACCAGAAGCATTACAACGACTGTGCCTGTCAATAGAGAGCAGAAATTGACTCAATAAAGAGATATTTGGTATTTAAATGTACGGGTGCGATCATACCAGCACTAATGCACCGGATGCCATCAAAATTCTGCAGTTAAGCGTGCTTGGGCGAGAGTAGTGCTAGGATGGGTGACCTCCTGGGAAGGCCTCGTGTTGCAACCCTTTTACTTTTTTTTTATCGCTGCAGTTATTTGCAGAAGTTAAAATCGTGTATTATAATTTATTATCCTCTGAAAACCATCATGTAGCGGAAAAGTTATCGATGTTTCGAGATTCTGATAGCGTGACGGGATACCGGAAGCATTAAAACGACTGTGCCGATCAATAGAGAGCAGAAATTGACTTAATAAACAGATATTTGCAATTTAAATGTACGGGTGTGATCATACCAGCACTTAAGCACCGGATCCCATCAGAACTCCGCAGTTAAGCGTGCTTGGGCAAGAGTAGTACTAGGAAGGGTGACCTCCTGGGAAGGCCTCGTGTTGCACCCCTTTTACTTTTTTTTATCGCTGCAGTTATTTGCAGAAGTTAAAATCGTGTATTATAATTTAATATTTTCTGAAAACCGTCATGTAGCGGAGAAGTTATCAATGTTTCGAGATTCTGATAGCGTGACGGTATACCAGAAGCATTACAACGACTGTGCCTGTCAATAGAGAGCAGAAATTGACTCAATAAAGAGATATTTGGTATTTAAATGTACGGGTGCGATCATACCAGCACTAATGCACCGGATGCCATCAAAATTCTGCAGTTAAGCGTGCTTGGGCGAGAGTAGTACTAGGATGGGTGACCTCCTGGGAAGGCCTCGTGTTGCAACCCTTTTACTTTTTTTTATCGCTGCAGTTATTTGCAGAAGTTAAAATCGTGTATTATAATTTATTATCCTCTGAAAACCGTCATGTAGCGGAAAAGTTATCGATGTTTCGAGATTCTGATAGCGTGACGGGATACCGGAAGCATTAAAACGACTGTGCCAGTCAATAGAGAGCAGAAATTGACTCAATAAACAGATAATTGCAATTTAAATGTACGGGTGCGATCATATCAGCACTAAACACCGGATCCCATCAGAACTCCGCAGTTAAGCGTGCTTGGGCTAGAGTAGTACTAGGAAGGGTGATTTCCTGGGAAGGCCTCGTGTTGCACCCCTTTTACTTTTATTTTTTATCGCTGCAGTTATTTGCAGAAGTTAAATCGTGTATTATAATTTAATATTTTCTGAAAACCGTCATGTAGCGGAGAAGTTATCAATGTTTCGAGATTCTGATAGCGTGACGGTATACCAGAAGCATTACAACGACTGTGCCTGTCAATAGAGAGCAGAAATTGACTCAATAAAGAGATATTTGGTATTTAAATGTACGGGTGCGATCATACCAGCACTAATGCACCGGATGCCATCAAAATTCTGCAGTTAAGCGTGCTTGGGCGAGAGTAGTGCTAGGATGGGTGACCTCCTGGGAAGGCCTCGTGTTGCAACCCTTTTACTTTTTTTTTTTTATCGCTGCAGTTATTTGCAGAAGTTAAAATCGTGTATTATAATTTATTATCCTCTGAAAACCGTCATGTAGCGGAAAAGTTATCGATGTTTCGAGATTCTGATAGCGTGACGGGATACCGGAAGCATTAAAACGACAGTGCCGATCAATAGAGAGCAGAAATTGACTCAATAAACAGATATTTGCAATTTAAATGTACGGGTGTGATCATACCAGCACTTAAGCACCGGATCCCATCAGAACTCCGCAGTTAAGCGTGCTTGGGCAAGAGTAGTACTAGGAAGGGTGACCTCCTGGGAAGGCCTCGTGTTGCACCCCTTTTACTTTTTTTTATCGCTGCAGTTATTTGCAGAAGTTAAAATCGTGTATTATAATTTAATATTTTCTGAAAACCGTCATGTAGCGGAGAAGTTATCAATGTTTCGAGATTCTGATAGCGTGACGGTATACCAGAAGCATTACAACGACTGTGCCTGTCAATAGAGAGCAGAAATTGACTCAATAAAGAGATATTTGGTATTTAAATGTACGGGTGCGATCATACCAGCACTAATGCACCGGATGCCATCAAAATTCTGCAGTTAAGCGTGCTTGGGCGAGAGTAGTGCTAGGATGGGTGACCTCCTGGGAAGGCCTCGTGTTGCAACCCTTTTACTTTTTTTTTATCGCTGCAGTTATTTGCAGAAGTTAAAATCGTGTATTACAATTTATTATCCTCTGAAAACCGTCATGTAGCGGAAAAGTTATCGATGTTTCGAGATTCTGATAGCGTGACGGGATACCGGAAGCATTAAAACGACTGTGCCGATCAATAGAGAGCAGAAATTGACTCAATAAACAGATATTTGCAATTTAAATGTACGGGTGTGATCATACCAGCACTAAAGCACCGGATCCCATCAGAACTCCGCAGTTAAGCGTGCTTGGGCAAGAGTAGTACTAGGAAGGGTGACCTCCTGGGAAGGCCTCGTGTTGCACCCCTTTTACTTTTTTTTATCGCTGCAGTTATTTGCAGAAGTTAAAATCGTGTATTATAATTTAATATTTTCTGAAAACCGTCATGTAGCGGAGAAGTTATCAATGTTTCGAGATTCTGATAGCGTGACGGTATACCAGAAGCATTACAACGACTGTGCCTGTCAATAGAGAGCAGAAATTGACTCAATAAAGAGATATTTGGTATTTAAATGTACGGGTGCGATCATACCAGCACTAATGCACCGGATGCCATCAAAATTCTGCAGTTAAGCGTGCTTGGGCGAGAGTAGTGCTAGGATGGGTGACCTCCTGGGAAGGCCTCGTGTTGCAACCCTTTTACTTTTTTTTTTTTATCGCTGCAGTTATTTGCAGAAGTTAAAATCGTGTATTATAATTTATTATCCTCTGAAAACCGTCATGTAGCGGAAAAGTTATCGATGTTTCGAGATTCTGATAGCGTGACGGGATACCGGAAGCATTAAAACGACAGTGCCGATCAATAGAGAGCAGAAATTGACTCAATAAACAGATATTTGCAATTTAAATGTACGGGTGTGATCATACCAGCACTTAAGCACCGGATCCCATCAGAACTCCGCAGTTAAGCGTGCTTGGGCAAGAGTAGTACTAGGAAGGGTGACCTCCTGGGAAGGCCTCGTGTTGCACCCCTTTTACTTTTTTTTATCGCTGCAGTTATTTGCAGAAGTTAAAATCGTGTATTATAATTTAATATTTTCTGAAAACCGTCATGTAGCGGAGAAGTTATCAATGTTTCGAGATTCTGATAGCGTGACGGTATACCAGAAGCATTACAACGACTGTGCCTGTCAATAGAGAGCAGAAATTGACTCAATAAAGAGATATTTGGTATTTAAATGTACGGGTGCGATCATACCAGCACTAATGCACCGGATGCCATCAAAATTCTGCAGTTAAGCGTGCTTGGGCGAGAGTAGTGCTAGGATGGGTGACCTCCTGGGAAGGCCTCGTGTTGCAACCCTTTTACTTTTTTTTTTTTATCGCTGCAGTTATTTGCAGAAGTTAAAATCGTGTATTATAATTTATTATCCTCTGAAAACCGTCATGTAGCGGAAAAGTTATCGATGTTTCGAGATTCTGATAGCGTGACGGGATACCGGAAGCATTAAAACGACAGTGCCGATCAATAGAGAGCAGAAATTGACTCAATAAACAGATATTTGCAATTTAAATGTACGGGTGTGATCATACCAGCACTTAAGCACCGGATCCCATCAGAACTCCGCAGTTAAGCGTGCTTGGGCAAGAGTAGTACTAGGAAGGGTGACCTCCTGGGAAGGCCTCGTGTTGCACCCCTTTTACTTTTTTTTATCGCTGCAGTTATTTGCAGAAGTTAAAATCGTGTATTATAATTTAATATTTTCTGAAAACCGTCATGTAGCGGAGAAGTTATCAATGTTTCGAGATTCTGATAGCGTGACGGTATACCAGAAGCATTACAACGACTGTGCCTGTCAATAGAGAGCAGAAATTGACTCAATAAAGAGATATTTGGTATTTAAATGTACGGGTGCGATCATACCAGCACTAATGCACCGGATGCCATCAAAATTCTGCAGTTAAGCGTGCTTGGGCGAGAGTAGTGCTAGGATGGGTGACCTCCTGGGAAGGCCTCGTGTTGCAACCCTTTTACTTTTTTTTTATCGCTGCAGTTATTTGCAGAAGTTAAAATCGTGTATTACAATTTATTATCCTCTGAAAACCGTCATGTAGCGGAAAAGTTATCGATGTTTCGAGATTCTGATAGCGTGACGGGATACCGGAAGCATTAAAACGACTGTGCCGATCAATAGAGAGCAGAAATTGACTCAATAAACAGATATTTGCAATTTAAATGTACGGGTGTGATCATACCAGCACTAAAGCACCGGATCCCATCAGAACTCCGCAGTTAAGCGTGCTTGGGCAAGAGTAGTACTAGGAAGGGTGACCTCCTGGGAAGGCCTCGTGTTGCACCCCTTTTACTTTTTTTTATCGCTGCAGTTATTTGCAGAAGTTAAAATCGTGTATTATAATTTAATATTTTCTGAAAACCGTCATGTAGCGGAGAAGTTATCAATGTTTCGAGATTCTGATAGCGTGACGGTATACCAGAAGCATTACAACGACTGTGCCTGTCAATAGAGAGCAGAAATTGACTCAATAAAGAGATATTTGGTATTTAAATGTACGGGTGCGATCATACCAGCACTAATGCACCGGATGCCATCAAAATTCTGCAGTTAAGCGTGCTTGGGCGAGAGTAGTGCTAGGATGGGTGACCTCCTGGGAAGGCCTCGTGTTGCAACCCTTTTAATTTTTTTTTATCGCTGCAGTTATTTGCAGAAGTTAAAATCGTGTATTATAATTTATTATCCTCTGAAAACCGTCATGTAGCAGAAAAGTTATCGATGTTTCGAGATTCTGATAGCGTGACGGGCTACCGGAAGCATTAAAACGACTGTGCCAGTCAATAGAGAGCAGAAATTGACTCAATAAACAGATATTTGCAATTTAAATGTACGGGTGCGATCATATCAGCACTAAAGCACCGGATCCCATCAGAACTCCGCAGTTAAGCGTGCTTGGGCTAGAGTAGTACTAGGAAGGGTGATTTCCTGGGAAGGCCTCGTGTTGCACCCCTTTTACTTTTTTTTTTATCGCTGCAGTTATTTGCAGAAGTTAAATCGTGTATTATAATTTAATATTTTTTGAAAACCGTCATGTAGCGGAGAAGTTATCAATGTTTCGAGATTCGGATAGCGTGACGGTATACCAGAAGCATTACAACGATTGCGCCTGTCAATACAGACCAGAAATTGACTCAATAAAGAGATATTTGGTATTTAAATGTACGGGTGCGATCATACCAGCACTAATGCACCGGATGCCATCAAAACTCCGCAGTTAAGCGTGCTTGGGCGAGAGTAGTACTAGGATGGGTGACCTCCTAGGAAGGCCTCGTGTTGCAACCCTTTTACTTTTTTTTTTATCGCTGCAGTTATTTGCAGAAGTTAAAATCGTGTATTATAATTTATTATCCTCTGAAAACCGTCATGTAGCGGAAAAGTTATCGATGTTTCGAGATTCTGATAGTGTGACGGGATACCGGAAGCTTTAAAATGACTATGCCGATCAATAGAGAGCAGAAATTGACTCAATAAACAGATATTTGCAATTTAAATGTACGGGTGTGATCATACCAGCACTAAAGCACCGGATCCCATCAGAACTCCGCAGTTAAGCGTGCTTGGGCAAGAGTAGTACTAGGAAGGGTGACCTCCTGGGAAGGCCTCGTGTTGCACCCCTTTTACTTTTTTTTTTTATCGCTGCAGTTATTTGCAGAAGTTAAAATCGTGTATTATAATTTAATATTTTCTGAAAACCGTCATGTAGCGGAGAAGTTATCAATGTTTCGAGATTCTGATAGCGTGACGGTATAGCAGAAGCATTACAACGACTGTGCCTGTCAATAGAGAGCAGAAATTGACTCAATAAAGAGATATTTGGTATTTAAATGTACGGGTGCGATCATACCAGCACTAATGCACCGGATGCCATCAAAATTCTGCAGTTAAGCGTGCTTGGGCGAGAGTAGTGCTAGGATGGGTGACCTCCTGGGAAGGCCTCGTGTTGCAACCCTTTTACTTTTTTTTTATCGCTGCAGTTATTTGCAGAAGTTAAAATCGTGTATTATAATTTATTATCCTCTGAAAACCGTCATGTAGCGGAAAAGTTATCGATGTTTCGAGATTCTGATAGCGTGACGGGATACCGGAAGCATTAAAATGACTATGCCGATCAATAGAGAGCAGAAATTGACTCAATAAACAGATATTTGCAATTTAAATGTACGGGTGTGATCATACCAGCACTAAAGCACCGGATCCCATCAGAACTCCGCTGTTAAGCGTGCTTGGGCAAGAGTAGTACTAGGAAGGGTGACCTCCTGGGAAGGCCTCGTGTTGCACCCCTTTTACTTTTTTTTTATCGCTGCAGTTATTTGCAGAAGTTAAAATCGTGTATTATAATTTATTATTTTCTGAAAACCGTCATGTAGCGGAGAAGTTATCAATGTTTCGAGATTCTGATAGCCTGACGGTATACCAGAAGCATTACAACGACTGTGCCTGTCAATAGAGAGCAGAAATTGACTCAATAAAGAGATATTTGGTATTTAAATGTACGGGTGCGATCATACCAGCACTAATGCACCGGATGCCATCAAAATTCTGCAGTTAAGCGTGCTTGGGCGAGAGTAGTGCTAGGATGGGTGACCTCCTGGGAAGGCCTCGTGTTGCAACCCTTTTACTTTTTTTTTATCGCTGCAGTTATTTGCAGAAGTTAAAATCGTGTATTATAATTTATTATCCTCTGAAAACCGTCATGTAGCGGAAAAGTTATCGATGTTTCGAGATTCTGATAGCGTGACGGGATACCGGAAGCATTAAAACGACTGTGCCGATCAATAGAGAGCAGAAATTGACTCAATAAACAGATATTTGCAATTTAAATGTACGGGTGTGATCATACCAGCACTAAAGCACCGGATCCCATCAGAACTCCGCAGTTAAGCGTGCTTGGGCTAGAGTAGTACTAGGAAGGGTGATTTTCAGGGAAGGCCTTGTGTTGCAACCCTTTTACTTTTTTTTATCGCTGCAGTTATTTGCAGAAGTTAAAATCGTGTATTATAATTTATTATCCTCTGAAAACCGTCATGTAGCGGAAAAGTTATCAATGTTTCGAGATTCTGATAGCCTGACGGTATACCAGAAGCATTACAACGACTGTGCCTGTCAATAGAGAGCAGAAATTGACTCAATAAAGAGATATTTGGTATTTAAATGTACGGGTGCGATCATACCAGCACTAATGCACCGGATGCCATCAAAATTCTGCAGTTAAGCATGCTTGGGCGAGAGTAGTGCTAGGATGGCTGACCTCCTGGGAAGGCCTCGTGTTGCAACCCTTTTACTTTTTTTTTATCGCTGCAGTTATTTGCAGAAGTTAAAATCGTGTATTATAATTTATTATCCTCTGAAAACCGTCATGTAGCGGAAAAGTTATCGATGTTTCGAGATTCTGATAGCGTGACGGGATACCGGAAGCATTAAAACGACTGTGCCGATCAATAGAGAGCAGAAATTGACTCAATAAACAGATATTTGCAATTTAAATGTACGGGTGTGATCATACCAGCACTAAAGCACCGGATCCCATCAGAACTCCGCAGTTAAGCGTGCTTGGGCTAGAGTAGTACTAGGAAGGGTGATTTTCTGGGAAGGCCTCGTGTTGCACCCCTTTTACTTTTTTTTATCGCTGCAGTTATTTGCACAAGTTAAAATCGTGTATTATAATTTAATATTTTCTGAAAACCGTCATGTAGCGGAGAAGTTATCAATGTTTCGAGATTCTGATAGCGTGACGGTATACCAGAAGCATTACAACGACTGTGCCTGTCAATAGAGAGCAGAAATTGACTCAATAAAGAGATATTTGGTATTTAAATGTACGGGTGCGATCATACCAGCACTAATGCACCGGATGCCATCAAAATTCTGCAGTTAAGCGTGCTTGGGCGAGAGTAGTACTAGGATGGGTGACCTCCTGGGAAGGCCTCGTGTCGCAACCCTTTTACTTTTTTTTATCGCTGCAGTTATTTGCAGAAGTTAAAATCGTGTATTATAATTTATTACCCTCTGAAAACCGTCATGTAGCGGAAAAGTTATCGATGTTTCGAGATTCTGATAGCGTGACGGGATACCGGAAGCATTAAAACGACTGTGCCAGTCAATAGAGAGCAGAAATTGACTCAATAAACAGATATTTGCAATTTAAATGTACGGGTGCGATCATATCAGCACTAAAGCACCGGATCCCATCAGAACTCCGCAGTTAAGCGTGCTTGGGCTAGAGTAGTACTAGATAGGGTGATTTCCTGGGAAGGCCTCGTGTTGCACCCCTTTTACTTTTATTTTTTATCGCTGCAGTTATTTGCAGAAGTTAAATCGTGTATTATAATTTAATATTTTCTGAAAACCGTCATGTAGCGGAGAAGTTATCAATGTTTCGAGATTCTGATAGCGTGACGGTATACCAGAAGCATTACAACGACTGTGCCTGTCAATAGAGAGCAGAAATTGACTCAATAAAGAGATATTTGGTATTTAAATGTACGGGTGCGATCATACCAGCACTAATGCACCGGATGCCATCAAAATTCTGCAGTTAAGCGTGCTTGGGCGAGAGTAGTGCTAGGATGGGTGACCTCCTGGGAAGGCCTCGTGTTGCAACCCTTTTACTTTTTTTTTATCGCTGCAGTTATTTGCAGAAGTTAAAATCGTGTATTATAATTTATTATCCTCTGAAAACCGTCATGTAGCGGAAAAGTTATCGATGTTTCGAGATTCTGATAGCGTGACGGGATACCGGAAGCATTAAAACGACTGTGCCGATCAATAGAGAGCAGAAATTGACTTAATAAACAGATATTTGCAATTTAAATGTACGGGTGTGATCATACCAGCACTTAAGCACCGGATCCCATCAGAACTCCGCAGTTAAGCGTGCTTGGGCAAGAGTAGTACTAGGAAGGGTGACCTCCTGGGAAGGCCTCGTGTTGCACCCCTTTTACTTTTTTTTATCGCTGCAGTTATTTGCAGAAGTTAAAATCGTGTATTATAATTTAATATTTTCTGAAAACCGTCATGTAGCGGAGAAGTTATCAATGTTTCGAGATTCTGATAGCGTGACGGTATACCAGAAGCATTACAACGACTGTGCCTGTCAATAGAGAGCAGAAATTGACTCAATAAAGAGATATTTGGTATTTAAATGTACGGGTGCGATCATACCAGCACTAATGCACCGGATGCCATCAAAATTCTGCAGTTAAGCGTGCTTGGGCGAGAGTAGTACTAGGATGGGTGACCTCCTGGGAAGGCCTCGTGTTGCAACCCTTTTACTTTTTTTTATCGCTGCAGTTATTTGCAGAAGTTAAAATCGTGTATTATAATTTATTATCCTCTGAAAACCGTCATGTAGCGGAAAAGTTATCGATGTTTCGAGATTCTGATAGCGTGACGGGATACCGGAAGCATTAAAACGACTGTGCCAGTCAATAGAGAGCAGAAATTGACTCAATAAACAGATATTTGCAATTTAAATGTACGGGTGCGATCATATCAGCACTAAACACCGGATCCCATCAGAACTCCGCAGTTAAGCGTGCTTGGGCTAGAGTAGTACTAGGAAGGGTGATTTCCTGGGAAGGCCTCGTGTTGCACCCCTTTTACTTTTATTTTTTATCGCTGCAGTTATTTGCAGAAGTTAAATCGTGTATTATAATTTAATATTTTCTGAAAACCGTCATGTAGCTGAGAAGTTATCAATGTTTCGAGATTCTGATAGCGTGACGGTATACCAGAAGCATTACAACGACTGTGCCTGTCAATAGAGAGCAGAAATTGACTCAATAAAGAGATATTTGGTATTTAAATGTACGGGTGCGATCATACCAGCACTAATGCACCGGATGCCATCAAAATTCTGCAGTTAAGCGTGCTTGGGCGAGAGTAGTGCTAGGATGGGTGACCTCCTGGGAAGGCCTCGTGTTGCAACCCTTTTACTTTTTTTTTTTATCGCTGCAGTTATTTGCAGAAGTTAAAATCGTGTATTATAATTTATTATCCTCTGAAAACCGTCATGTAGCGGAAAAGTTATCGATGTTTCGAGATTCTGATAGCGTGACGGGATACCGGAAGCATTAAAACCACAGTGCCGATCAATAGAGAGCAGAAATTGACTCAATAAACAGATATTTGCAATTTAAATGTACGGGTGTGATCATACCAGCACTTAAGCACCGGATCCCATCAGAACTCCGCAGTTAAGCGTGCTTGGGCAAGAGTAGTACTAGGAAGGGTGACCTCCTGGGAAGGCCTCGTGTTGCACCCCTTTTACTTTTTTTTATCGCTGCAGTTATTTGCAGAAGTTAAAATCGTGTATTATAATTTAATATTTTCTGAAAACCGTCACTTAGCGGAGAAGTTATCAATGTTTCGAGATTCTGATAGCGTGACGGTATACCAGAAGCATTACAACGACTGTGCCTGTCAATAGAGAGCAGAAATTGACTCAATAAAGAGATATTTGGTATTTAAATGTACGGGTGCGATCATACCAGCACTAATGCACCGGATGCCATCAAAATTCTGCAGTTAAGCGTGCTTGGGCGAGAGTAGTACTAGGATGGGTGACCTCCTGGGAAGGCCTCGTGTTGCAACCCTTTTACTTTTTTTTTATCGCTGCAGTTATTTGCAGAAGTTAAAATTGTGTATTATAATTTATTATCCTCTGAAAACCGTCATGTAGCGGAAAAGTTATCGATGTTTCGAGATTCTGATAGCGTGACGGGATACCGGAAGCATTAAAACGACTGTGCCAGTCAATAGAGAGCAGAAATTGACTCAATAAACAGATATTTGCAATTTAAATGTACGGGTGCGATCATATCAGCACTAAAGCACCGGATCCCATCAGAACTCCGCAGTTAAGCGTGCTTGGGCTAGAGTAGTACTAGGAAGGGTGATTTCCTGGGAAGGCCTCGTGTTGCACCCCTTTTACTTTTATTTTTTATCGCTGCAGTTATTTGCAGAAGTTAAATCGTGTATTATAATTTAATATTTTCTGAAAACCGTCATGTAGCGGAGAAGTTATCAATGTTTCGAGATTCGGATAGCGTGACGGTATACCAGAAGCATTACAACGATTGCGCCTGTCAATACAGACCAGAAATTGACTCAATAAAGAGATATTTGGTATTTAAATGTACGGGTGCGATCATACCAGCACTAATGCACCGGATGCCATCAAAACTCCGCAGTTAAGCGTGCTTGGGCGAGAGTAGTACTAGGATGGGTGACCTCCTAGGAAGGCCTCGTGTTGCAACCCTTTTACTTTTTTTTTATCGCTGCAGTTATTTGCAGAAGTTAAAATCGTGTATTATAATTTATTATCCTCTGAAAACCGTCATGTAGCGGAAAAGTTATCGATGTTTCGAGATTCTGATAGCGTGACGGGATACCGGAAGCATTAAAATGACTATGCCGATCAATAGAGAGCAGAAATTGACTCAATAAACAGATATTTGCAATTTAAATGTACGGGTGTGATCATACCAGCACTAAAGCACTGGATCCCATCAGAACTCCGCAGTTAAGCGTGCTTGGGCAAGAGTAGTACTAGGAAGGGTGACCTCCTAGGAAGGCCTCGTGTTGCACCCCTTTTACTTTTTTTTTATCGCTGCAGTTATTTGCAGAAGTTAAAATCGTGTATTATAATTTAATATTTTCTGAAAACCGTCATGTAGCGGAGAAGTTATCAATGTTTCGAGATTCTAATAGCGTGACGGTATACCAGAAGCATTACAACGACTGTGCCTGTCAATAGAGAGCAGAAATTGACTCAATAAAGAGATATTTGGTATTTAAATGTACGGGTGCGATCATACCAGCACTAATGCACCGGATGCCATCAAAATTCTGCAGTTAAGCGTGCTTGGGCGAGAGTAGTGCTAGGATGGGTGACCTCCTGGGAAGGCCTCGTGTTGCAACCCTTTTACTTTTTTTTTTTATCGCTGCAGTTATTTGCAGAAGTTAAAATCGTGTATTATAATTTATTATCCTCAGAAAACCATCATGTAGCGGAAAAGTTATCGATGTTTCGAGATTCTGATAGCGTGACGGGATACCGGAAGCAATAAAACGAATGTGCCGGTCAATAGAGAGCAGAAATTGACTCAATAAACAGATATTTGCAATTTAAATGTACGGGTGCGATCATATCAGCACTAAAGCACCGGATCCCATCAGAACTCCGCAGTTAAGCGTGCTTGGGCTAGAGTAGTACTAGGAAGGGTGATTTCCTGGGAAGGCCTCGTGTTGCACCCCTTTTACTTTTTATCGCTGCAGTTATTGGCAGAAGTTAAATCGTGTATTATAATTTAATATTTTCTGAAAACCGTCATGTAGCGGAGAAGTTATCAATGTTTCGAGATTCGGATAGCGTGACGGTATACCAGAAGCATTACAACGATTGTGCCTATCAATACAGACCAGAAATTGACTCAATAAAGAGATATTTGGTATTTAAATGTACGGGTGCGATCATACCAGCACTAATGCACCGGATGCCATCAAAACTCCGCAGTTAAGCGTGCTTGGGCGAGAGTAGTACTAGGATGGGTGACCTCCTAGGAAGGCCTCGTGTTGCAACCCTTTTACTTTTTTTTTATCGCTGCAGTTATTTGCAGAAGTTAAAATCGTGTATTATAATTTATTATCCTCTGAAAACCGTCATGTAGCGGAAATGTTATCGATGTTTCGAGATTCTGATAGCGTGACGGGATACCGGAAGCATTAAAATGACTATGCCGATCAATAGAGAGCAGAAATTGACTCAATAAACAGATATTTGCAATTTAAATGTACGGGTGTGATCATACCGGCACTAAAGCACCGGATCCCATCAGAACTCCGCAGTTAAGCGTGCTTGGGCAAGAGTAGTACTAGGAAGGGCGACCTCCTGGGAAGGCCTCGTGTTGCACCCCTTTTACTTTTTTTTTATCGCTGCAGTTATTTGCAGAAGTTAAAATCGTGTATTATAATTTAATATTTTCTGAATACCGTCATGTAGCGGAGAAGTTATCAATGTTTCGAGATTCTGATAGCGTGACGGTATACCAGAAGCATTACAACGACTGTGCCTGTCAATAGAGAGCAGAAATTGACTCAATAAAGAGATATTTGGTATTTAAATGTACGGGTGCGATCATACCAGCACTAATGTACCGCATGCCATCAAAATTCTGCAGTTAAGCGTGCTTGGGCGAGAGTAGTGCTAGGATGGGTGACCTCCTGGGAAGGCCTCGTGTTGCAACCCTTTTACTTTTTTTTTATCGCTGCAGTTATTTGCAGAAGTTAAAATCGTGTATTATAATTTATTATTCTCTGAAAACCGTCATGTAGCGGAAAAGTTATCGATGTTTCGAGATTCTGATAGCGTGACGGGATACCGGAAGCATTAAAACGACTGTGATGATCAATAGAGAGCAGAAATTGACTCAATAAACAGATATTTGCAATTTAAATGTACGGGTGTGATCATACCAGCACTTAAGCACCGGATCCCATCAGAACACCGCAGTTAAGCGTGCTTGGGCAAGAGTAGTACTAGGAAGGGTGACCTCCTGGGAAGGCCTCGTGTTGCACCCCTTTTACTTTTTTTTATCGCTGCAGTTATTTGCAGAAGTTAAAATCGTGTATTATAATTTAATATTTTCTGAAAACTGTCATGTAGCGGAGAAGTTATCAATGTTTCGAGATTCTGATAGCGTGACGGTATACCAGAAACATTACAACAACTGTGCCTGTCAATAGAGAGCAGAAATTGACTCAATAAAGAGATATTTGGTATTTAAATGTACGGGTGCGATCATACCAGCACTAATGCACCGGATGCCATCAAAATTCTGCAGTTAAGCGTGCTTGGGCGAGAGTAGTACTAGGATGGGTGACCTCCTGGGAAGGCCTCGTGTTGCAACCCTTTTACTTTTTTTTATCGCTGCAGTTATTTGCAGAAGTTAAAATCGTGTATTATAATTTATTATCCTCTGAAAACCGTCATGTAGCGGAAAAGTTATCGATGTTTCGAGATTCTGATAGCGTGACGGGATACCGGAAGCATTAAAACGACTGTGCCAGTCAATAGAGAGCAGAAATTGACTCAATAAACAGATATTTGCAATTTAAATGTACGGGTGCGATCATATCAGCACTAAAGCACCGGATCCCATCAGAACTCCGCAGTTAAGCGTGCTTGGGCTAGAGTAGTACTAGGAAGGGTGATTTCCTGGGAAGGCCTCGTGTTGCACCCCTTTTACTTTTTTTTTTTTTTTTTATCGCTGCAGTTATTTGCAGAAGTTAAAATCGTGTATTATAATTTAATATTTTCTGAAAACCGTCATGTAGCGGAGAAGTTATCAATGTTTCGAGATTCTGATAGCGTGACGGTATACCAGAAGCATTACAACGACTGTGCCTGTCAATAGAGAGCAGAAATTGACTCAATAAAGAGATATTTGGTATTTAAATGTACGGGTGCGATCATACCAGCACTAATGCACCGGATGCCATCAAAATTCTGCAGTTAAGCGTGCTTGGGCGAGAGTAGTACTAGGATGGGTGACCTCCTGGGAAGGCCTCGTGTTGCAACCCTTTTACTTTTTTTTTATCGCTGCAGTTATTTGCATAAGTTAAAATCGTGTATTATAATTTATTATCCTCTGAAAACCGTCATGTAGCGGAAAAGTTATCGATGTTTCGAGATTCTGATAGCGTGACGGGATACCGGAAGCATTAAAACGACTGTGCCAGTCAATAGAGAGCAGAAATTGACTCAATAAACAGATATTTGCAATTTAAATGTACGGGTGCGATCATATCAGCACTAAAGCACCGGATCCCATCAAAACTCCGCAGTTAAGCGTGCTTGGGCTAGAGTAGTACTAGGAAGGGTGATTTCCTGGGAAGGCCTCGTGTTGCACCCCTTTTACTTTTTTTTTTTATCGCTGCAGTTATTTGCAGAAGTTAAATCGTGTATTATAATTTAATATTTTCTGAAAACCGTCATGTAGTGGAGAAGTTATCAATGTTTCGAGATTCGGATAGCGTGACGGTATACCAGAAGCATTACAACGATTGCGCCTGTCAATACAGACCAGAAATTGACTCAATAAAGAGATATTTGGTATTTAAATGTACGGGTGCGATCATACCAGCACTAATGCACCGGATGCCATCAAAACTCCGCAGTTAAGCGTGCTTGGGCGAGAGTAGTACTAGGATGGGTGACCTCCTAGGAAGGCCTCGTGTTGCAACCCTTTTACTTTTTTTTTATCGCTGCAGTTATTTGCAGAAGTTAAAATCGTGTATTATAATTTATTATCCTCTGAAAACCGTCATGTAGCGGAAAAGTTATCGATGTTTCGAGATTCTGATAGCGTGACGGGATACCGGAAGCATTAAAACGACTGTGCCGATCAATAGAGAGCAGAAATTGACTCAATAAACAGATATTTGCAATTTAAATGTACGGGTGTGATCATACCAGCACTTAAGCACCGGATCCCATCAGAACTCCGCAGTTAAGCGTGCTTAGGCAAGAGTAGTACTAGGAAGGGTGACCTCCTGGGAAGGCCTCGTGTTGCACCCCTTTTACTTTTTTTTATCGCTGCAGTTATTTGCAGAAGTTAAAATCATGTATTATAATTTAATATTTTCTGAAAACCGTCATGTAGCGGAGAAGTTATCAATGTTTCGAGATTCTGATAGCGTGACGGTATACCAGAAGCATTACAACGACTGTGCCTGTCAATAGAGAGCAGAAATTGACTCAATAAAGAGATATTTGGTATTTAAATGTACGGGTGCGATCATACCAGCACTAATGCACCGGATGCCATCAAAATTCTGCAGTTAAGCGTGCTTGGGCGAGAGTAGTACTAGGATGGGTGACCTCCTGGGAAGGCCTCGTGTTGCAACCCTTTTACTTTTTTTTTATCGCTGCAGTTATTTGCAGAAGTTAAAATCGTGTATTATAATTTATTATCCTCTGAAAACCGTCATGTAGCGGAAAAGTTATCGATGTTTCGAGATTCTGATAGCGTGACGGGATACCGGAAGCATTAAAACGACTGTGCCAGTCAATAGAGAGCAGAAATTGACTCAATAAACAGATATTTGCAATTTAAATGTACGGGTGCGATCATATCAGCACTAAAGCACCGGATCCCATCAGAACTCCGCAGTTAAGCGTGCTTGGGCTAGAGTAGTACTAGGAAGGGTGATTTCCTGGGAAGGCCTCGTGTTGCACCCCTTTTACTTTTTTTTTTTTATCGCTGCAGTTATTTGCAGAAGTTAAAATCGTGTATTATAATTTAATATTTTCTGAAAACCGTCATGTAGCGGAGAAGTTATCAATTTTTCGAGATTCTGATAGCGTGACGGTATACCAGAAGCATTACAACGACTGTGCCTGTCAATAGAGAGCAGAAATTGACTCAATAAAGAGATATTTGGTATTTAAATGTATGGGTGCGATCATACCAGCACTAATGCACCGGATGCCATCAAAATTCTGCAGTTAAGCGTGCTTGGGCGAGAGTAGTACTAGGATGGGTGACCTCCTGGGAAGGCCTCGTGTTGCAACCCTTTTACTTTTTTTTATCGCTGCAGTTATTTGCAGAAGTTAAAATCGTGTATTATAATTTATTATCCTCTGAAAACCGTCATGTAGCGGAAAAGTTATCGATGTTTCGAGATTCTGATAGCGTGACGGGATACCGGAAGCATTAAAACGACTGTGCCAGTCAATAGAGAGCAGAAATTGACTCAATAAACAGATATTTGCAATTTAAATGTACGGGTGCGATCATATCAGCACTAAAGCACCGGATCCCATCAGAACTCCGCAGTTAAGCGTGCTTGGGCTAGAGTAGTACTAGGAAGGGTGATTTCCTGGGAAGGCCTCGTGTTGCACCCCTTTTACTTTTTTTTTTTTTTATCGCTGCAGTTATTTGCAAAAGTTAAATCGTGTATTATAATTTAATATTTTCTGAAAACCGTCATGTAGCGGAGAAGTTATCAATGTTTCGAGATTCGGATAGCGTGACGGTATACCAGAAGCATTACAACGATTGCGCCTGTCAATACAGACCAGAAATTGACTCAATAAAGAGATATTTGGTATTTAAATGTACGGGTGCGATCATACCAGCACTAATGCACCGGATGCCATCAAAACTCCGCAGTTAAGCGTGCTTGGGCGAGAGTAGTACTAGGATGGGTGACCTCCTAGGAAGGCCTCGTGTTGCAACCCTTTTACTTTTTTTTTTATCGCTGCAGTTATTTGCAGAAGTTAAAATCGTGTATTATAATTTATTATCCTCTGAAAACCGTCATGTAGCGGAAAAGTTATCGATGTTTCGAGATTCTGATAGCGTGACGGGATACCGGAAGCATTAAAACGACTGTGCCGATCAATAGAGAGCAGAAATTGACTCAATAAACAGATATTTGCAATTTAAATGTACGGGTGTGATCATACCAGCACTTAAGCACCGGATCCCATCAGAACTCCGCAGTTAAGCGTGCTTGGGCAAGAGTAGTACTAGGAAGGGTGACCTCCTGGGAAGGCGTCGTGTTGCACCCCTTTTACTTTTTTTTATCGCTGCAGTTATTTGCAGAAGTTAAAATCGTGTATTATAATTTAATATTTTCTGAAAACCGTCATGTAGCGGAGAAGTTATCAATGTTTCGAGATTCTGATAGCGTGACGGTATACCAGAAGCATTACAACGACTGTGCCTGTCAATAGAGAGCAGAAATTGACTCAATAAAGAGATATTTGGTATTTAAATGTACGGGTGCGATCATACCAGCACTAATGCACCGGATGCCATCAAAATTCTGCAGTTAAGCGTGCTTGGGCTAGAGTAGTACTAGGAAGGGTGATTTCCTGGGAAGGCCTCGTGTTGCACCCCTTTTACTTTTTTTTTTTTATCGCTGCAGTTATTTGCAGAAGTTAAATCGTGTATTATAATTTAATATTTTCTGAAAACCGTCATGTAGCGGAGAAGTTATCAATGTTTCGAGATTCGGATAGCGTGACAGTATACCAGAAGCATTACAACGATTGCGCCTGTCAATACAGACCAGAAATTGACTCAATAAAGAGATATTTGGTATTTAAATGTACGGGTGCGATCATACCAGCACTAATGCACCGGATGCCATCAAAACTCCGCAGTTAAGCGTGCTTGGGCGAGAGTAGTACTAGGATGGGTGACCTCCTAGGAAGGCCTCGTGTTGCAACCCTTTTACTTTTTTTTTATCGCTGCAGTTATTTGCAGAAGTTAAAATCGTGTATTATAATTTATTATCCTCTGAAAACCGTCATGTAGCGGAAAAGTTATCGATGTTTCGAGATTCTGATAGCGTGACGGGATACCGGAAGCATTAAAACGACTGTGCCGATCAATAGAGAGCAGAAATTGACTCAATAAACAGATATTTGCAATTTAAATGTACGGGTGTGATCATACCAGCACTTAAGCACCGGATCCCATCAGAACTCCGCAGTTAAGCGTGCTTGGGCAAGAGTAGTACTAGGAAGGGTGACCTCCTGGGAAGGCGTCGTGTTGCACCCCTTTTACTTTTTTTTATCGCTGCAGTTATTTGCAGAAGTTAAAATCGTGTATTATAATTTAATATTTTCTGAAAACCGTATGTAGCGGAGAAGTTATCAATGTTTCGAGATTCTGATAGCGTGACGGTATACCAGAAGCATTACAACGACTGTGCCTGTCAATAGAGAGCAGAAATTGACTCAATAAAGAGATATTTGGTATTTAAATGTACGGGTGCGATCATACCAGCACTAATGCACCGGATGCCATCAAAATTCTGCAGTTAAGCGTGCTTGGGCTAGAGTAGTACTAGGAAGGGTGATTTCCTGGGAAGGCCTCGTGTTGCACCCCTTTTACTTTTTTTTTTTATCGCTGCAGTTATTTGCAGAAGTTAAATCGTGTATTATAATTTAATATTTTCCGAAAACCGTCATGTAGCGGAGAAGTTATCAATGTTTCGAGATTCGGATAGCGTGACGGTATACCAGAAGCATTACAACGATTGCGCCTATCAATACAGACCAGAAATTGACTTAATAAAGAGATATTTGGTATTTAAATGTACGGGTGCGATCATACCAGCACTAATGCACCGGATGCCATCAAAACTCCGCAGTTAAGCGTGCTTAGGCGAGAGTAGTACTAGGAAGGGTGACCTCCTGGGAAGGCGTCGTGTTGCACCCCTTTTACTTTTTTTTATCGCTGCAGTTATTTGCAGAAGTTAAAATCGTGTATTATAATTTAATATTTTCTGAAAACCGTCATGTAGCGGAGAAGTTATCAATGTTTCGAGATTCTGATAGCGTGACGGTATACCATAAGCATTACAACGACTGTGCCTGTCAATAGAGAGCAGAAATTGACTCAATAAAGAGATATTTGGTATTTAAATGTACGGGTGCGATCATACCAGCACTAATGCACCGGATGCCATCAAAATTCTGCAGTTAAGCGTGCTTGGGCGAGAGTAGTGCTAGGATGGGTGACCTCCTGGGAAGGCCTCGTGTTGCAACCCTTTTACTTTTTTTTTATCGCTGCAGTTATTTGCAGAAGTTAAAATCGTGTATTATAATTTATTATCCTCTGAAAACCGTCATGTAGCGGAAAAGTTATCGATGTTTCGAGATTCTGATAGCGTGACGGGATACCGGAAGCATTAAAACGACTGTGCCAGTCAATAGAGAGCAGAAATTGACTCAATAAACAGATATTTGCAAATTAAATGTACGGGTGCGATCATATCAGCACTAAAGCACCGGATCCCATCAGAACTCCGCAGTTAAGCGTGCATGGGCTAGAGTAGTACTAGGAAGGGTGATTTCCTGGGAAGGCCTCGTGTTGCACCCCTTTTACTTTTTTTTTTATCGCTGCAGTTATTTGCAGAAGTTAAATCGTGTATTATAATTTAATATTTTCCGAAAACCGTCATGTAGCGGAGAAGTTATCAATGTTTCGAGATTCGGATAGCGTGACGGTATACCAGAAGCATTACAACGATTGCGCCTGTCAATACAGACCAGAAATTGACTCAATAAAGAGATATTTGGTATTTAAATGTACAGGTGCGATCATACCAGCACTAATGCACCGGATGCCATCAAAACTCCGCAGTTAAGCGTGCTTGGGCGAGAGTAGTACTAGGATGGGTGACCTCCTAGGAAGGCCTCGTGTTGCAACCCTTTTACTTTTTTTTTATCGCTGCAGTTATTTGCAGAAGTTAAAATCGTGTATTATAATTTATTATCCTCTGAAAACCGTCATGTAGCGGAAAAGTTATCGATGTTTCGAGATTCTGATAGCGTGACGTGATACCGGAAGCATTAAAACGACTGTGCCATTCAATAGAGAGCAGAAATTGACTCAATAAACAGATATTTGCAATTTAAATGTACGGGTGCGATCATATCAGCACTAAAACACCGGATCCCATCAGAACTCCGCAGTTAAGCGTGCTTGGGCTAGAGTAGTACTAGGAAGGGTGATTTCCTGGGAAGGCCTCGTGTTGCACCCCTTTTACTTTTTTTTTTTATCGCTGCAGTTATTTGCAGAAGTTAAATCGTGTATTATAATTTAATATTTTCTGAAAACCGTCATGTAGCGGAGAAGTTATCAATGTTTCGAGATTCGGATAGCGTGACGGTATACCAGAAGCATTACAACGATTGCGCCTGTCAATACAGACCAGAAATTGACTCAATAAAGAGATATTTGGTATTTAAATGTACGGGTGCGATCATACCAGCACTAATGCACCGGATGCCATCAAAACTCCGCAGTTAAGCGTGCTTGGGCGAGAGTAGTACTAGGATGGGTGACCTCCTAGGAAGGCCTCGTGTTGCAACCCTTTTACTTTTTTTTTATCGCTGCAGTTATTTGCAGAAGTTAAAATCGTGTATTATAATTTATTATCCTCTGAAAACCGTCATGTAGCGGAAAAGTTATCGATGTTTCGAGATTCTGATAGCGTGACGGGATACCGGAAGCATTAAAATGACTATGCCGATCAATAGAGAGCAGAAATTGACTCAATAAACAGATATTTGCAATTTAAATGTACGGGTGTGATCATACCAGCACTAAAGCACCGGATCCCATCAGAACTCCGCAGTTAAGCGTGCTTGGGCAAGAGTAGTACTAGGAAGGGTGACCTCCTGGGAAGGCCTCGTGTTGCACCCTTTTTACTTTTTTTTTATCGCTGCAGTTATTTGCAGAAGTTAAAATCGTGTATTATAATTTAATATTTTCTGAAAACCGTCATGTAGCGGAGAAGTTATCAATGTTTCGAGATTCTGATAGCGTGACGGTATACCAGAAGCATTACAACGACTGTGCCTGTCAATAGAGAGCAGAAATTGACTCAATAAAGAGATATTTGGTATTTAAATGTACGGGTGCGATCATACCAGCACTAATGCACCGGATGCCATCAAAATTCTGCAGTTAAGCGTGCTTGGGCGAGAGTAGTGCTAGGATGGGTGACCTCCTGGGAAGGCCTCGTGTTGCAACCCTTTTACTTTTTTTTTATCGCTGCAGTTATTTGCAGAAGTTAAAATCGTGTATTATAATTTATTATCCTCAGAAAACCATCATGTAGCGGAAAAGTTATCGATGTTTCGAGATTCTGATAGCGTGACGGGATACCGGAAGCATTAAAACGACTGTGCCAGTCAATAGAGAGCAGAAATTGACTCAATAAACAGATATTTGCAATTTAAATGTACGGGTGCGATCATATCAGCACTAAAGCACCGGATCCCATCAGAACTCCGCAGTTAAGCGTGCTTGGGCTAGAGTAGTACTAGGAAGGGTGATTTCCTGGGAAGGCCTCGTGTTGCACCCCTTTTACTTTTTTTTTTTATCGCTGCAGTTATTTGCAGAAGTTAAATCGTGTATTATAATTTAATATTTTCTGAAAACCGTCATGTAGCGGAGAAGTTATCAATGTTTCGAGATTCGGATAGCGTGACGGTATACCAGAAGCATTACAACGATTGCGCCTGTCAATACAGACCAGAAATTGACTCAATAAAGAGATATTTGGTATTTAAATGTACGGGTGCGATCATACCAGCACTAATGCACCGGATGCCATCAAAACTCCGCAGTTAAGCGTGCTTGGGCGAGAGTAGTACTAGGATGGGTGACCTCCTAGGAAGGCCTCGTGTTGCAACCCTTTTACTTTTTTTTTATCGCTGCAGTTATTTGCAGAAGTTAAAATCGTGTATTATAATTTATTATCCTCTGAAAACCGTCATGTAGCGGAAAAGTTATCGATGTTTCGAGATTCTGATAGCGTGACGGGATACCGGAAGCATTAAAATGACTATGCCGATCAATAGAGAGCAGAAATTGACTCAATAAACAGATATTTGCAATTTAAATGTACGGGTGTGATCATACCAGCACTAAAGCACCGGATCCCATCAGAACTCCGCAGTTAAGCGTGCTTGGGCAAGAGTAGTACTAGGAAGGGTGACCTCCTGGGAAGGCCTCGTGTTGCACCCTTTTTACTTTTTTTTTATCGCTGCAGTTATTTGCAGAAGTTAAAATCGTGTATTATAATTTAATATTTTCTGAAAACCGTCATGTAGCGGAGAAGTTATCAATGTTTCGAGATTCTGATAGCGTGACGGTATACCAGAAGCATTACAACGACTGTGCCTGTCAATAGAGAGCAGAAATTGACTCAATAAAGAGATATTTGGTATTTAAATGTACGGGTGCGATCATACCAGCACTAATGCACCGGATGCCATCAAAATTCTGCAGTTAAGCGTGCTTGGGCGAGAGTAGTGCTAGGATGGGTGACCTCCTGGGAAGGCCTCGTGTTGCAACCCTTTTACTTTTTTTTTATCGCTGCAGTTATTTGCAGAAGTTAAAATCGTGTATTATAATTTATTATCCTCAGAAAACCATCATGTAGCGGAAAAGTTATCGATGTTTCGAGATTCTGATAGCGTGACGGGATACCGGAAGCATTAAAACGACTGTGCCAGTCAATAGAGAGCAGAAATTGACTCAATAAACAGATATTTGCAATTTAAATGTACGGGTGCGATCATATCAGCACTAAAGCACCGGATCCCATCAGAACTCCGCAGTTAAGCGTGCTTGGGCTAGAGTAGTACTAGGAAGGGTGATTTCCTGGGAAGGCCTCGTGTTGCACCCCTTTTACTTTTTTTTTTTATCGTTGCAGTTATTTGCAGAAGTTAAATCGTGTATTATAATTTAATATTTTCTGAAAACCGTCATGTAGCGGAGAAGTTATCAATGTTTCGAGATTCGGATAGCGTGACGGTATACCAGAAGCATTACAACGATTGCGCCTGTCAATACAGACCAGAAATTGACTCAATAAAGAGATATTTGGTATTTAAATGTACGGGTGCGATCATACCAGCACTAATGCACCGGATGCCATCAAAACTCCGCAGTTAAGCGTGCTTGGGCGAGAGTAGTACTAGGATGGGTGACCTCCTAGGAAGGCCTCGTGTTGCAACCCTTTTACCTTTTTTTTATCGCTGCAGTTATTTGCAGAAGTTAAAATCGTGTATTATAATTTATTATCCTCTGAAAACCGTCATGTAGCGGAAAATTTATCGATGTTTCGAGATTCTGATAGCGTGACGGGATACCGGAAGCATTAAAACGACTGTGCCGGTCAATTGAGAGCAGAAATTGACTCAATAAACAGATATTTGCAATTTAAATGTACGGGTGTGATCATACCAGCACTAATGCACTGGATCCCATCAGAACTCCGCAGTTAAGCGTGCTTGGTCAAGAGTAGTACTAGGAAGGGTGACCTCCTGGGAAGGCCTCGTGTTGCACCCCTTTTACTTTTTTTTATCGCTGCAGTTATTTGCAGAAGTTAAAATCGTGTATTATAATTTATTATCCTCTGAAAACCGTCATGTAGCGGAAAAGTTATCGATGTTTCGAGATTCTGATAGCGTGACGGGATACCGGAAGCATTAAAACGACTGTGCCAGTCAATAGAGAGCAGAAATTGACTCAATAAACAGATATTTGCAATTTAAATGTACGGGTGTGATCATACCAGCACTAAAGCACCGGATCCCATCAGAACTCCGCAGTTAAGCGTGGTTGGGCAAGAGTAGTACTAGGAAGGGTGACCTCCTGGGAAGGCCTCGTGTTGCACCCCTTTTACTTTTTTATATCGCTGCAGTTATTTGCAGAAGTTAAAATCGTGTATTATAATTTAATATTTTCTGAAAACCGTCATGTAGCGGAGAAGTTATCAATGTTTCGAGATTCTGATAGCGTGACGGTATACCAGAAGCATTACAACGACTGTGCCTGTCAATAGAGAGCAGAAATTGACTCAATAAAGAGATATTTGGTATTTAAATGTACGGGTGCGATCATACCAGCACTAATGCACCGGATGCCATCAAAATTCTGCAGTTAAGCGTGCTTGGGGGAGAGTAGTGCTAGGATGGGTGACCTCCTGGGAAGGCCTCGTGTTGCAACCCTTTTACTTTTTTTTTATCGCTGCAGTTATTTGCAGAAGTTAAAATCGTGTATTATAATTTATTATCCTCAGAAAACCATCATGTAGCGGAAAAGTTATCGATGTTTCGAGATTCTGATAGCGTGACGGGATACCGGAAGCAATAAAACGAATGTGCCGGTCAATAGAGAGCAGAAATTGACTCAATAAACAGATATTTGCAATTTAAATGTACGGGTGCGATCATATCAGCACTAAAGCACCGAATCCCATCAGAACTCCGCAGTTAAGCGTGCTTGGGCTAGAGTAGAACTAGGAAGGGTGATTTCCTGGGAATGCCTCGTGTTGCACCCCTTTTACTTTTTTTTTTTATCGCTGCAGTTATTGGCAGAAGTTAAATCGTGTATTATAATTTAATATTTTGTGAAAACCGTCATGTAGCGGAGAAGTTATCAATGTTTCGAGATTCGGATAGCGTGACGGTATACCAGAAGCGTTACAACGATTGTGCCTGTCAATACAGACCAGAAATTGACTCAATAAAGAGATATTTGGTATTTAAATGTACGGGTGCGATCATACCAGCACTAATGCACCGGATGCCATCAAAACTCCGCAGTTAAGCGTGCTTGGGCAAGAGTAGTACTAGGATGGGTGACCTCCTGGGAAGGCCTCGTGTTGCAACCCTTTTATTTTTTTTTTATCGCTGCAGTTATTTGCAGATGTTAAAATCGTGTATTATAATTTATTATCCTCTGAAAACAGTCATGTAGCGGAAAAGTTATCGATGTTTCGAGATTCTGATAGCGTGACGGGATACCGGAAGCATTAAAACGACTGTGCCGGTCAATTGAGAGCAGAAATTGACTCAATAAACAGATATTTGCAATTTAAATGTACGTGTGATCATACCAGCACTAATGCACTGGATCCCATCAGAACTCCGCAGTTAAGCGTGCTTGGTCAAGAGTAGTACTAGGAAGGGTGACCTCCTGGGAAGGCCTCGTGTTGCACCCCTTTTACTTTTTTTTATCGCTGCAGTTATTTGCAGAAGTTAAAATCGTGTATTATAATTTATTATCCTCTGAAAACCGTCATGTAGCGGAAAAGTTATCGATGTTTCGAGATTCTGATAGCGTGACGGGATACCGGAAGCATTAAAACGAATGTGCCGATCAATAGAGAGCAGAAATTGACTCAATAAACAGATATTTGCAATTTAAATGTACCGGTGTGATCATACCAGCACTAAAGCACCGGATCCCATCAGAACTCCGCAGTTAAGCGTGCTTGGGCAAGAGTAGTACTAGGAAGGGTGACCTCCTGGGAAGGCCTCGTGTTGCACCCCTTTTACTTTTTTTTTTATCGCTGCAGTTATTTGCAGAAGTTAAAATCGTGTATTATAATTTAATATTTTCTAAAAACCGTCATGTAGCGGAGAAGTTATCAATGTTTCGAGATTCTGATAGCGTGACGGTATACCAGAAGCATTACAACGACTGTGCCTGTCAATAGAGAGCAGAAATTGACTCAATAAAGAGATATTTGGTATTTAAATGTACAGGTGCGATCATACCAGCACTAATGCACCGGATGCCATCAAAATTCTGCAGTTAAGCGTGCTTGGGCGAGAGTAGTGCTAGGATGGGTGACCTCCTGGGAAGGCCTCGTGTTGCAACCCTTTTACTTTTTTTTTATCGCTGCAGTTATTTGCAGAAGTTAAAATCGTGTATTATAATTTATTATCCTCAGAAAACCATCATGTAGCGGAAAAGTTATCGATGTTTCGAGATTCTGATAGTGTGACGGGATACCGGAAGCAATAAAACGAATGTGCCGGTCAATAGAGAGCAGAAATTGACTCAATAAACAGATATTTGCAATTTAAATGTACGGGTGCGATCATATCAGCACTAAAGCACCGAATCCCATCAGAACTCCGCAGTTAAGCGTGCTTGGGCTAGAGTAGTACTAGGAAGGGTGATTTCCTGGGAAGGCCTCGTGTTGCACCCCTTTTACTTTTTTTTTTATCGCTGCAGTTATTGGCAGAAGTTAAATCGTGTATTATAATTTAATATTTTCTGAAAACCGTCATGTAGCGGAGAAGTTATCAATGTTTCGAGATTCGGATAGCGTGACGGTATACCAGAAGCATTACAACGATTGTGCCTGTCAATACAGACCAGAAGTTGACTCAATAAAGAGATATTTGGTATTTAAATGTACGGGTGCGATCATACCAGCACTAATGCACCGGATGCCATCAAAACTCCGCAGTTAAGCGTGCTTGGGCGAGAGTAGTACTAGGATGGGTGACCTCCTGGGAAGGCCTCGTGTTGCAACCCTTTTACTTTTTTTTTATCGCTGCAGTTATTTGCAGATGTTAAAATCGTGTATTATAATTTATTATCCTCTGAAAACAGTCATGTAGCGGAAAAGTTATCGATGTTTCGAGATTCTGATAGCGTGACGGGATACCGGAAGCATTAAAACGACTGTGCCGGTCAATTGAGAGCAGAAATTGACTCAATAAACAGATATTTGCAATTTAAATGTACGGGTGTGATCATACCAGCACTAATGCACTGGATCCCATCAGAACTCCGCAGTTAAGCGTGCTTGGTCAAGAGTAGTACTAGGAAGGGTGACCTCCTGGGAAGGCCTCGTGTTGCACCCCTTTTACTTTTTTTTTTATCGCTGCAGTTATTTGCAGAAGTTAAAATCGTGTATTATAATTTAATATTTTCTAAAAACCGTCATGTAGCGGAGAAGTTATCAATGTTTCGAGATTCTGATAGCGTGACGGTATACCAGAAGCATTACAACGACTGTGCCTGTCAATAGAGAGCAGAAATTGACTCAATAAAGAGATATTTGGTATTTAAATGTACAGGTGCGATCATACCAGCACTAATGCACCGGATGCCATCAAAATTCTGCAGTTAAGCGTGCTTGGGCGAGAGTAGTGCTAGGATGGGTGACCTCCTGGGAAGGCCTCGTGTTGCAACCCTTTTACTTTTTTTTTATCGCTGTAGTTATTTGCAGAAGTTAAAATCGTGTATTATAATTTATTATCCTCAGAAAACCATCATGTAGCGGAAAAGTTATCGATGTTTCGAGATTCTGATAGCGTGACGGGATACCGGAAGCAATAAAACGAATGTGCCGGTCAATAGAGAGCAGAAATTGACTCAATAAACAGATATTTGCAATTTAAATGTACGGGTGCGATCATACCAGCACTAAAGCACCGAATCCCATCAGAACTCCGCAGTTAAGCGTGCTTGGGCTAGAGTAGTACTAGGAAGGGTGATTTCCTGGGAAGGCCTCGTGTTGCACCCCTTTTACTTTTTTTTTTATCGCTGCAGTTATTGGCAGAAGTTAAATCGTGTATTATAATTTAATATTTTCTGAAAACCGTCATGTAGCGGAGAAGTTATCAATGTTTCGAGATTCGGATAGCGTGACGGTATACCGAAAGCATTAAAACGACTGTGCCGGTCAATTGAGAGCAGAAATTGACTCAATAAACAGATATTTGCAATTTAAATGTACGGGTGTGATCATACCAGCACTAATGCACTGGATCCCATCAGAACTCCGCAGTTAAGCGTGCTTGGTCAAGAGTAGTACTAGGATGGGTGACCTCCTGGGAAGGCCTCGTGTTGCAACCCTTTTACTTTTTTTTTTATCGCTGCAGTTATTTGCAGAAGTTAAAATCGTGTAATATAATTTATTATCCTCAGAAAACCATCATGTAGTGGAAAAGTTATCGATGTTTCGAGATTCTGATAGCGTGACGGGATACCGGAAGTATTAAAACGACTGTGCCGGTCAATAGAGAGCAGAAATTGACTCAATAAACAGATATTTGTAATTTAAATGTACGGGTGCGATCATACCAGCACTAATGCACCGGATGCCATCAAAACTCCGCAGTTAAGCGTGCTTGGGCGAGAGTAGTACTAGGATGGGTGACCTCCTGGGAAGGCCTCGTGTTGCAACCCTTTTACTTTTTTTTTTATCGCTGCAGTTATTTGCAGAAGTTAAAATCGTGTATTATAATTTATTATTCTCTGAAAACCGTCATGTAGCGGAAAAGTTATCGATGTTTCGAGATTCTGATAGCGTGACGGGATACCGGAAGCATTAAAACGACTGTGCCGGTCAATAGAGAGCAGAAATTGACTCAATAAACATATGTTTGCAATTTAAATGTACGGGTGCGATCATATCAGCACTAAAGCACCGGATCCCATCAGAACTCCGCAGTTAAGCGTGCTTGGGCTAGAGTAGTACTAGGAAGGGTGATTTCTTGGGAAGGCCTCGTGTTGCACCCCTTTTACTTTTTTTTTATCGCTGCAGTTATTTGCAGAAGTTAAATCGTGTATTATAATTTAATATTTTCGGAAAACCGTCATGTAGCGGAGAAGTTATCAATGTTTCGAGATTCTGATAGCGTGACGGTATACCAAAAGCATTACAACGACTGTGCCTGTCAATAGAGAGCAGAAATTGACTCAATAAATAGATATTTGGTATTTAAATGTACGGGTGCGATCATACCAGCACTAATGCACCGGATGCCATCAAAACTCCGCAGTTAAGCGTGCTTGGGCGAGAGTAGTACTAGGATGGGTGACCTCCTTGGAAGGCCTCGTGTTGCAACCCTTTTACTTTTTTTTTTATCGCTGCAGTTATTTGCAAATGTTAAAATCGTGTATTATAATTTATTATCCTCTGAAAACAGTCATGTAGCGGAAAAGTTATCGATGTTTCGAGATTCTGATAGCGTGACGGGATACCGGAAGCATTAAAACGACTGTGCCGGTCAATAGAGAGCAGAAATTGACTCAATAAACAGATATTTGCAATTTAAATGTACAGGTGTGATCATACCAGCACTAAAGCACCGGATCCCATCAGAACTCCGCAGTTAAGCGTGCTGGGCAAGAGTAGTACTAGGAAGGGTGACCTCCTGGGAAGGCCTCGTGTTGCACCCCTTTTACATTTTTTTTATCGCTGCAGTTATTTGCAGAAGTTAAAATCGTGTATTATAATTTAATAATTTCTGAAAACCGTCATGTAGCGGAGAAGTTATCAATGTTTCGAGATTCGGATAGCGTGACGGTATACCAGAAGCATTACAAAGACTGTGCCTGTCAATACAGACCAGAAATTGACTCAATAAAGAGATATTTGGTATTTAAATGTACGGGTGCGATCATACCAGCACTAATGCACCGGATGCCATCAAAACTCCGCAGTTAAGCGTGCTTGGGCGAGAGTAGTACTAGGATGGGTGACCTCCTGGGAAGGCCTCGTGTTGCAACCCTTTTACTTTTTTTTTATCGCTGCAGTTATTTGCAGATGTTAAAATCGTGTATTATAATTTATTATCCTCTGAAAACAGTCATGTAGCGGAAAAGTTATCGATGTTTCGAGATTCTGATAGCGTGAGGGGATACCGGAAGCATTTAAACGACTGTGCCGGTCAATAGAGAGCTGAAATTGACTCAATAAACAGATATTTGCAATTTAAATGTACGGGTGCGATCATACAAGCACTAATGCACTGGATCCCATCAGAACTCCGCAGTTAAGCGTGCTTGGTCAAGAGTAGTACTAGGAAGGGTGACCTCCTAGGAAGGCCTCGTGTTTCACCCCTTTTACTTTTTTTTTATCGCTGCAGTTATTTGCAGAAGTTAAAATCGTGTATTATAATTTAATAATTTCTGAAAACCGTCATGTAGCGGAGAAGTTGTCAATGTTTCGAGATTCGGATAGCGTGACGGTATACCAGAAGCATTACAAAGACTGTGCCTGTCAATACAGAGCAGAAATTGACTCAGTAAAGAGATATTTGGTATTTAAATGTACGGGTGCGAACATACCAGCACTAATGCACCGGATGCCATCAAAACTCTGCAGTTAAGCATGCTTGGGCGAGAGTTGTACTAGGATGGGTGACCTCCTAGGAAGGCCTCGTGTTGCAACCCTTTTACTTTTTTTTTATCGCTGCAGTTATTTGTAGAAGTTAAAATCGTGTATTATAATTTAATATTTTCTGAAAACCGTCATGTAGCGGAGAAGTTATCAATATTTCGAGATTCTGATAGCGTGACGGTATACCAGAAGCATTACAACGACTGTGCCTGTCAATAGAGAGCAGAAATTGACTCAATAAAGAGATATTTGGTATTTAAATGTACGGGTGCGATCATACCAGCACTAATGCACCGGATGCCATCAAAATTCCACAGTTAAGCGTGCTTGGGCGAGAGTAGTGCTAGGATGGGTGACCTCCTGGGAAGGCCTCGTGTTGCAACCCTTTTACTTTTTTTTTATCGCTGATGTTATTTGTAGAAGTTAAAATCGTGTATTATAATTTATTATCCTCAGAAAACCATCATGTAGCGGAAAAGTTATCGATGTTTCGAGATTCTGATAGCGTGACGGGATACCGGAAGCATTAAAACGACTGTGCCGGTCAATAGAGAGCAGAAATTGACTCAGTAAACAGATATTTGCAATTTAAATGTACGGGTGCGATTATACCAGCACTAATGCACCGGATGCCATCAAAACTCCGCAGTTAAGCGTGCTTGGGCGAGAGTAGTACTAGGATGGGTGACCTCCTGGGAAGGACTCGTGTTGCAACCCTTTTACTTTTTTTTATCGCTGCAGTTATTTGCAGAAGTTAAAATCGTGTATTATAATTTATTATCCTGTGAAAACCGTCATGTAGCGGAAAAGTTATCGATGTTTCGAGATTCTGATAGCGTGACGGGATACCGGAAGCATTAAAACGACTGTGCCTGTCAATAGAGAGAAGAAAATGACTCAATAAACAGATATTTGCAATTTAAATGTACGGGTGCGATCATATCAGCACTAATGCACCGGATCCCATCAGAACTCCGCAGTTAAGCGTGCTTGGGCTAGAGTAGTACTAGGAAGGGTGATTTCTTGGGAAGGCCTCGTGTTGCACCCCTTTTACTTTTTTTTTATCGCTGCAAATATTTGCAGAAGTTAAAATCGTGTATTATAATTTAATATTTTCTGAAAACCGTCATGTAGCGGAGAAGTTATCAATGTTTCGAGATTCTGATAGCGTGAGGGTATACCAGAAGCATTACAACGACTGTGCCTGTCAATAGAGAGCAGAAATTGACTCAATAAAGAGATATTTGGTATTTAAATGTACGGGTGCGATCATACCAGCACTAATGCACCGGATGCCATCAAAACTCCGCAGTTAAGCGTGCTTGGGCGAGAGTAGTACTAGGATGGGTGACCTCCTTGGAAGGCCTCGTGTTGCAACCCTTTTACTTTTTTTTTATCGCTGCAGTTATTTGCAAATGTTAAAATCGTGTATTATAATTTATTATCCTCTGAAAACAGTCATGTAGCGGAAAAGTTATCGATGTTTCGAGATTCTGATAGCGTCACGGGATACCGGAAGCATTAAAACGACTGTGCCGGTCAATAGACAGCAGAAATTGACTCAATAAACAGATATTTGCAATTTAAATGTACGGGTGCGATCATACCAGCACTAATGCACTGGATCCCATCAGAACTCCGCAGTTAAGCGTGCTTGGGCAAGAGTAGTACTAGGAAGGGTGACCTCCAGGGAAGGCCTCGTGTTGCACCCCTTTTACTTTTTTTTTATCGCTGCAGTTATTTGCAGAAGTTAAAATCGTGTATTATAATTTAATATTCTCTGAAAACCATCATGTAGCGGAGAAGTTATCAATGTTTCGAGATTCTGATAGCGTGACGATATACCAGAATCATTACAACGACTGTGCCTGTCAATAGAGAGCAGAAATTGACTCAATAAAGAGATATTTGGTATTTAAATGTACGGGTGCGATCATACCAGCACTAATGCACCGGATGCCATCAAAATTCCACAGTTAAGCGTGCTTGGGCGAGAGTAGTGCTAGGATGGGTAACCTCCTTGGAAGGCCTCGTGTTGCAACCCTTTTACTTTTTTTTTTATCGCTGCAGTTATTTGCAAATGTTAAAATCGTGTATTATAATTTATTATCCTCTGAAAACAGTCATGTAGCGGAAAAGTTATCGATGTTTCGAGATTCTGATAGCGTGACGGGATACCGGAAGCATTAAAACGACTCTGCCGGTCAATAGACAGCAGAAATTGACTCAATAAACAGATATTTGCAATTTAAATGTACGGGTGCGATCATATCAGCACTAAAGCACCGGATCCCATCAGAACTCCGCAGTTAAGCGTGCTTGGGCTAGAGTAGTACTAGGAAGGGTGATTTCTTGGGAAGGCCTCGTGTTGCACCCCTTTTACTTTTTTTTTATCGCTGCAGTTATTTGTAGAAGTTAAAATCGTGTATTATAATTTAATATTTTCTGAAAATTGTCATGTAGCGGAGAAGTTATCAATGTTTCGAGATTCTGATAGCGTGAGGGTATACCAGAAGCATTACAACGACTGTGCCTGTCAATAGAGAGCAGAAATTGACTCAATAAAGAGATATTTGGTATTTAAATGTACGGGTGCGATCATACCAGCACTAATGCACCGGATGCCATCAAAACTCCGCAGTTAAGCGTGCTTGGGCGAGAGTAGTACTAGGATGGGTGACCTCCTTGGAAGGCCTCGTGTTGCAACCCTTTTACTTTTTTTTTTTATCGCTGCAGTTATTTGCAAATGTTAAAATCGTGTATTATAATTTATTATCCTCTGAAAACAGTCATGTAGCGGAAAAGTTATCGATGTTTCGAGATTCTGATAGCGTCACGGGATACCGGAAGCATTAAAACGACTGTGCCGGTCAATAGACAGCAGAAACTGACTCAATAAACAGATATTTGCAATTTAAATGTACGGGTGCGATCATACCAGCACTAATGCACTGGATCCCATCAGAACTCCGCAGTTAAGCGTGCTTGGGCAAGAGTAGTACTAGGAAGGGTGACCTCCTGGGAAGGCCTCGTGTTGCACCCCTTTTACTTTTTTTTTATCGCTGCAGTTATTTGCAGAAGTTAAAATCGTGTATTATAATTTAATATTCTCTGAAAACCATCATGTAGCGGAGAAGTTATCAATGTTTCGAGATTCTGATAGCGTGACGATATACCAGAAGCATTACAACGACTGTGCCTGTCAATAGAGAGCAGAAATTGACTCAATAAAGAGATATTTGGTATTTAAATGTACGGGTGCGATCATACCAGCACTAATGCACCGGATGCCATCAAAATTCCACAGTTAAGCGTGCTTGGGCGAGAGTAGTGCTAGGATGGGTAACCTCCTTGGAAGGCCTCGTGTTGCAACCCTTTTACTTTTTTTTTTATCGCTGCAGTTATTTGCAAATGTTAAAATCGTGTATTATAATTTATTATCCTCTGAAAACAGTCATGTAGCGGAAAAGTTATCGATGTTTCGAGATTCTGATAGCGTGACGGGATACCGGAAGCATTAAAACGACTGTGCCGGTCAATAGACAGCAGAAATTGACTCAATAAACAGATATTTGCAATTTATATGTACGGGTGCGATCATATCAGCACTAAAGCACCGGATCCCATCAGAACTCCGCAGTTAAGCGTGCTTGGGCTAGAGTAGTACTAGGAAGGGTGATTTCCTGGGAAGGCCTCGTGTTGCACCCCTTTTACTTTTTTTTTTATCGCTGCAGTTATTTGCAGAAGTTAAAATCGTGTATTATAATTTAATATTTTCTGAAAACCGTCATGTAGCGGAGAAGTTATCAATGTTTCGAGATTCTGATAGCGTGAGGGTATACCAGAAGCATTACAACGACTGTGCCTGTCAATAGAGAGCAGAAATTGACTCAATAAAGAGATATTTGGTATTTTAATGTACGGGTGCGATCATACCAGCACTAATGCACCGGATGCCATCAAAACTCCGCAGTTAAGCGTGCTTGGGCGAGAGTAGTACTAGGATGGGTGACCTCCTTGGAAGGCCTCGTGTTGCAACCCTTTTACTTTTTTTTTTATCGCTGCAGTTATTTGCAAATGTTAAAATCGTGTATTATAATTTATTATCCTCTGAAAACAGTCATGTAGCGGAAAAGTTATCGATGTTTCGAGATTCTGATAGCGTGACGGGATACCGGAAGCATTAAAACGACTGTGCCGGTCAATAGAGAGCAGAAATTGACTCAATAAACAGATATTTGCAATTTAAATCGGGTGCGATCATACCAGCACTAATGCACCGGATCCCATTAGAACTCCGCAGTTAAGCGTGCTTGGGCAAGAGTAGTACTAGAAAGGGTGACCTCCTGGGAAGGCCTCGTGTTGCACCCGTTTTACTTTTTTTTTTATCGCTGCAGTTATTTGCAGAAGTTAAAATCGTGTATTATAATTTAATATTTTCTGAAAACCGTCATGTAGCGGAGAAGTTATCAATGTTTCGAGATTCTGATAGCGTGACGGTATACCAGAAGCATTACAACGACTGTGTCTGTCAATAGAGAGCAGAAATTGACTCAATAAAGAGATATTTGGTATTTAAATGTACGGGTGCGATCATACCAGCACTAATGCACCGGATGCCATCAAAACTCCGCAGTTAAGCGTGCTTGGGCGAGAGTAGTACTAGGATGGGTGACCTCCTGGGAAGGCCTCGTGTTGCAACCCTTTTACTTTTTTTTTTATCGCTACAGTTATTTGTAGAAGTTAAAATCGTGTATTATAATTTATTATCCTCAGAAAACCGTCATGTAGCGGAAAAGTTATCGATGTTTCGAGATTCTGATAGCGTGACGGGATACCGGAAGCATTAAAACGACTGTGCCGGTCAATAGAGAGCAGAAATTGACTCAATAAACAGATATTTGCAATTTAAATGTACGGGTGCGATCATACTAGCACTAAAGCACCGGATCCCATCAGAACTCCGCAGTTAAGCGTGCTTGGGCAAGAGTAGTACTAGGAAGGGTGACCTCCTGGGGAGGCCTCGTGTTGCACCCCTTTTACTTTTTTTTTATCGCTGCAGTTATTTGCAGAAGTTAAAATCGTGTATTATAATTTAATATTTTCTGAAAACCGTCATGTAGCGGAGAAGTTATCAATGTTTCGAGATTCTGATAGCGTGACGGTATACCAGAAGCATTACAACGACTGTGTCTGTCAATAGAGAGCAGAAATTGACTCAATAAAGAGATATTTGGTATTTAAATGTACGGGTGCGATCATACCAGCACTAATGCACCGGATGCCATCAGAACTCCGCAGTTAAGCGTGCTTGGGCAAGAGTAGTAGGAAGGGTGACCTCCTGGGAAGGCCTCGTGTTGCACCCCTTTTACTTTTTTTTTATCGCTGCAGTTATTTGCAGAAGTTAAAATCGTGTATTATAATTTAATATTTTCTGAAAACCGTCATGTAGCGGAGAAGTTATCAATGTTTCGAGATTCTGATAGCGTGACGGTATACCAGAAGCATTACAACGACTGTGTCTGTCAATAGAGAGCAGAAATTGACTCAATAAAGAGATATTTGGTATTTAAATGTACGGGTGCGATCATACCAGCACTAATGCACCGGATGCCATCAAAACTCCGCAGTTAAGCGTGCTTGGGCGAGAGTAGTACTAGGATGGGTGACCTCCTGGGAAGGCCTCGTGTTGCAACCCTTTTACTTTTTTTTTTATCGCTACAGTTATTTGTAGAAGTTAAAATCGTGTATTATAATTTATTATCCTCAGAAAACCGTCATGTAGCGGAAAAGTTATCGATGTTTCGAGATTCTGATAGCGTGACGGGATACCGGAAGCATTAAAACGACTGTGCCGGTCAATAGAGAGCAGAAATTGACTCAATAAACAGATATTTGCAATTTAAATGTACGGGTGCGATCATACTAGCACTAAAGCACCGGATCCCATCAGAACTCCGCAGTTAAGCGTGCTTGGGCAAGAGTAGTACTAGGAAGGGTGACCTCCTGGGAAGGCCTCGTGTTGCACCCCTTTTACTTTTTTTTTATCGCTGCAGTTATTTGCAGAAGTTAAAATCGTGTATTATAATTTAATATTTTCTGAAAACCGTCATGTAGCGGAGAAGTTATCAATGTTTCGAGATTCTGATAGCGTGACGGTATACCAGAAGCATTACAACGACTGTGTCTGTCAATAGAGAGCAGAAATTGACTCAATAAAGAGATATTTGGTATTTAAATGTACGGGTGCGATCATACCAGCACTAATGCACCGGATGCCATCAGAACTCCGCAGTTAAGCGTGCTTGGGCAAGAGTAGTAGGAAGGGTGACCTCCTGGGAAGGCCTCGTGTTGCACCCCTTTTACTTTTTTTTTATCGCTGCAGTTATTTGCAGAAGTTAAAATCGTGTATTATAATTTAATATTTTCTGAAAATTGTCATGTAGCGGAGAAGTTATCAATGTTTCGAGATTCTGATAGCGTGAGGGTATCCCAGAAGCATTACAACGACTGTGCCTGTCAATAGAGAGCAGAAATTGACTCAATAAAGAGATATTTGGTATTTAAATGTACGGGTGCGATCATACCAGCACTAATGCACCGGATGCCATCAAAACTCCGCAGTTAAGCGTGCTTGGGCGAGAGTAGTACTAGGATGGGTGACCTCCTTGGAAGGCCTCGTGTTGCAACCCTTTTACTTTTTTTTTTATCGCTGCAGTTATTTGCAAATGTTAAAATCGTGTATTATAATTTATTATCCTCTGAAAACAGTCATGTAGCGGAAAAGTTATCGATGTTTCGAGATTCTGATAGCGTGACGGGATACCGGAAGCATTAAAACGACTGTGCCGGTCAATAGAGAGCAGAAATTGACTCAATAAACAGATATTTGCAATTTAAATCGGGTGCGATCATACCAGCACTAATGCACCGGATCCCATTAGAACTCCGCAGTTAAGCGTGCTTGGGCAAGAGTAGTACTAGAAAGGGTGACCTCCTGGGAAGGCCTCGTGTTGCACCCCTTTTACTTTTTTTTTTATCGCTGCAGTTATTTGCAGAAGTTAAAATCGTGTATTATAATTTAATATTTTCTGAAAACCGTCATGTAGCGGAGAAGTTATCAATGTTTCGAGATTCTGATAGCGTGACGGTATACCAGAAGCATTACAACGACTGTGTCTGTCAATAGAGAGCAGAAATTGACTCAATAAAGAGATATTTGGTATTTAAATGTACGGGTGCGATCATACCAGCACTAATGCACCGGATGCCATCAAAACTCCGCAGTTAAGCGTGCTTGGGCAAGAGTAGTACTAGGAAGGGTGACCTCCTGGGAAGGCCTCGTGTTGCACCCCTTTTACTTTTTTTTTTATCGCTGCAGTTATTTGCAGAAGTTAAAATCGTGTATTATAATTTAATATTTTCTGAAAACCGTCATGTAGCGGAGAAGTTATCAATGTTTCGAGATTCTGATAGCGTGACGGTATACCAGAAGCATTACAACGACTGTGTCTGTCAATAGAGAGCAGAAATTGACTCAATAAAGAGATATTTGGTATTTAAATGTACGGGTGCGATCATACCAGCACTAATGCACCGGATGCCATCAAAACTCCGCAGTTAAGCGTGCTTGGGCAAGAGTAGTACTAGGAAGGGTGACCTCCTGGGAAGGCCTCGTGTTGCACCCCTTTTACTTTTTTTTTTATCGCTGCAGTTATTTGCAGAAGTTAAAATCGTGTATTATAATTTAATATTTTCTGAAAACCGTCATGTAGCGGAGAAGTTATCAATGTTTCGAGATTCTGATAGCGTGACGGTATACCAGAAGCATTACAACGACTGTGTCTGTCAATAGAGAGCAGAAATTGACTCAATAAAGAGATATTTGGTATTTAAATGTACGGGTGCGATCATACCAGCACTAATGCACCGGATGCCATCAAAACTCCGCAGTTAAGCGTGCTTGGGCGAGAGTAGTACTAGGATGGGTGACCTCCTGGGAAGGCCTCGTGTTGCAACCCTTTTACTTTTTTTTTTATCGCTACAGTTATTTGTAGAAGTTAAAATCGTGTATTATAATTTATTATCCTCAGAAAACCGTCATGTAGCGGAAAAGTTATCGATGTTTCGAGATTCTGATAGCGTGACGGGATACCGGAAGCATTAAAACGACTGTGCCGGTCAATAGAGAGCAGAAATTGACTCAATAAACAGATATTTGCAATTTAAATGTACGGGTGCGATCATACTAGCACTAAAGCACCGGATCCCATCAGAACTCCGCAGTTAAGCGTGCTTGGGCAAGAGTAGTACTAGGAAGGGTGACCTCCTGGGAAGGCCTCGTGTTGCACCCCTTTTACTTTTTTTTTATCGCTGCAGTTATTTGCAGAAGTTAAAATCGTGTATTATAATTTAATATTCTCTGAAAACAATCATGTAGCGGAGAAGTTATCAATGTTTCGAGATTCTGATAGCGTGACGGTATACCAGAAGCATTACAACGACTGTGCCTGTCAATAGAGAGCAGAAATTGACTCAATAAAGAGATATTTGCAATTTAAATGTACGGGTGTGATCATACCAGCACTAAAGCACCGGATCCCATCAGAACTCCGCAGTTAAGCGTGCTTGGGCGAGAGTAGTACTAGGATGGGTGACCTCCTTGGAAGGCCTCGTGTTGCACCCCTTTTACTTTTTTTTATCGCTGGAGTTATTTGCAGAAGTTAAAATCGTGTATTATAATTTAATATTCTCTGAAAACCATCATGTAGCGGAGAAGTTATCAATGTTTCGAGATTCTGATAGCGTGACGGTATACCAGAAGCATTACAACGACTGTGCCTGTCAATAGAGAGCAGAAATTGACTCAATAAAGAGATATTTGGTATTTAAATGTACGGGTGCGATCATACCAGCACTAATGCACCGGATGCCATCAAAACTCCGCAGTTAAGCGTGCTTGGGCGAGAGTAGTACTAGGATGGGTGACCTCCTTGGAAGGCCTCGTGTTGCAACCCTTTTACTTTTTTTTTTATCGATGCAGTTATTTGCAGATGTTAAAATCGTGTATTATAATTTATTATCCTCTGAAAACAGTCATGTAGCGGAAAAGTTATCTATGTTTCGAGATTCTGATAGCGTGACGGGATACCGGAAGCATTAAAACGACTGTGCCGGTCAATAGAGAGCAGAAATTGACTCAATAAACAGATATTTGCAATTTAAATGTACGGGTGCGATCATACTAGCACTAAAGCACCGGATCCCATCAGAACTCCGCAGTTAAGCGTGCTTGGGCAAGAGTAGTACTAGGAAGGGTGACCTCCTGGGAAGGGCTCGTGTTGCACCCCTTTTACTTTTTTTTTATCGCTGCAGTTATTTGCAGAAGTTAAAATCGTGTATTATAATTTAATATTTTCTGAAAACCGTCATGTAGCGGAGAAGTTATCAATGTTTCGAGATTCTGATAGCGTGACGGTATACCAGAAGCATTACAACGACTGTGCCTGTCAATAGAGAGCAGAAATTGACTCAATAAAGAGATATTTGGTATTTAAATGTACGGGTGCGATCATACCAGCACTAATGCACCGGATGCCATCAAAACTCCGCAGTTAAGCGTGCTTGGCGAGAGTAGTACTAGGATGGGTGACCTCCTGGGAAGGCCTCGTGTTGCAACCCTTTTTTTTTTTTTTATCGCTGCAGTTATTTGCAGAAGTTAAAATAATGTATTATAATTTATTATCCTCTGAAAACCGTCATGTATCGGAAAAGTTATCGATGTTTCGAGATTCTGATAGCGTGACGGGATACCGGAAGCATTAAAACTACTGTGCCGGCCAATAGAGAGCAGAAATTGACTCAATAAACAGATATTTGCAATTTAAATGTACGGGTGCAATCATACCAGCACTAAAGAACCGGATCCCATCAGAACTCCGCAGTTAAGAGTGCTTGGGCAAGAGTAGTACTAAGATGGGTGACCTCCTGGGAAGGCCTCGTGTTGCAACCCTTTTACTTTTTTTTTATCGCTGCAGTTATTTGCAGAAGTTAAAATCGTGTATTATAATTTAATATTCTTTGAAAACCGTCATGTAGCGGAGAAGTTATCAATGTTTCGAGATTCTGATAGCGTGACGGTATACTAGAAGCATTACAACGACTGTGCCTGTCAATAGAGAGCAGAAATTGACTCAATAAAGAGATATTTGGTATTTAAATGTACGGGTGCGATCATACCAGCACTAATGCACCGGATGCCAGCAAAACTCCGCAGTTAAGCGTGCTTGGGCGAGAGTAGTACTAGGATGGGTGACCTCCTGGGAAGGCCTCGTGTTGTAACCCTTTTACTTTTTTTTTTATCGCTGCAGTTATTTGCAGAAGTTAAAAACGTGTATTATAATTTATTATCCTATAAAAACCGTCATGTAGCAGAAAAGTTATCGATGTTTCGAGATTCTGATAGCGTGACGGGATACCGGAAGCATTAAAACGACTGTGCCGGTCAATAGAGAGCAGAAATTGACTCAATAAACAGATATTTGCAATTTAAATGTACGGGTGCGATCATATCAGCACTAAAGCACCGGATCCTATCAGAACTCCGCAGATAAGCGTGCTTGGGCTAGAGTAGTACTAGGAAGGGTGATTTCCTGGGAAGGCCTCGTGTTGCACCCCTTTTACTTTTTTTTTTATCGCTGCAGTTATTTGCAGAAGTTAAAATCGTGTATTATAATTTAATATTTTCTGAAAACCGTCATGTAGCGGAGAAGTTATCAATGTTTCAAGATTCTGATTGCGTGACGGTATACCAGAAGCATTACAACGACTGTGCCTGTCAATAGAGAGCAGAAATTGACTCAATAAAGAGATATTTGGTATTTAAATGTACGGGTGCGATCATACCAGCACTAATGCACCGGATGCCAGCAAAACTCCGCAGTTAAGCGTGCTTGGGCGAGAGTAGTACTAGGATGGGTGACCTCCTGGGAAGGCCTCGTGTTGTAACCCTTTTACTTTTTTTTTATCGCTGCAGTTATTTGCAGAAGTTAAAAACGTGTATTATAATTTATTATCCTATAAAAACCGTCATGTAGCAGAAAAGTTATCGATGTTTCGAGATTCTGATAGCGTGACGGGATACCGGAAGCATTAAAACGACTGTGCCGGTCAATAGAGAGCAGAAATTGACTCAATAAACAGATATTTGCAATTTAAATGTACGGGTGCGATCATATCAGCACTAAAGCACCGGATCCTATCAGAACTCCGCAGATAAGCGTGCTTGGGCTAGAGTAGTACTAGGAAGGGTGATTTCCTGGGAAGGCCTCGTGTTGCACCCCTTTTACTTTTTTTTTTTATCGCTGCAGTTATTTGCAGAAGTTAAAATCGTGTATTATAATTTAATATTTTCTGAAAACCGTCATGTAGCGGAGAAGTTATCAATGTTTCAAGATTCTGATTGCGTGACGGTATACCAGAAGCATTACAACGACTGTGCCTGTCAATAGAGAGCAGAAATTGACTCAATAAAGAGATATTTGGTATTTAAATGTACGGGTGCGATCATACCAGCACTAATGCACCGGATGCCATCAAAACTCCGCAGTTAAGCGTGCTTGGCGAGAGTAGTACTAGGAAGGGTGACCTCCTGGGAAGGCCTCGTGTTGCAACCCTTTTTCTTCTTTTTTTTTTATCGCTGCAGTTATTTGCAGAAGTTAAAATAATGTATTATAATTTATTACCCTCTGAAAACCGCCAAGTATCGGAAAAGTTATCGATGTTTCGAGATTCTGATAGCGTGACGGGATACCGGAAGCATTAAAACTACTGTGCCGGTCAATATAGAGCAGAAATTGACTCAATAAACAGATATTTGCAATTTAAATGTACGGGTGCAATCATACCAGCACTAAAGAACCGGATCCCATCAGAACTCCGCAGTTAAGCGTGCTTGGGCAAGAGTAGTACTAAGATGGGTGACCTCCTGGGAAGGCCTCGTGTTGCAACCCTTTTACTTTTTTTTTTATCGTTGCAGTTATTTGCAGAAGTTAAAATCGTGTATTATAATTTAATATTCTCTGAAAACCATCATGTAGCGGAGAAGTTATCAGTGTTTCGAGATTCTGATAGCGTGACGGTATATCAGAAGCATTACAACAACTGTGCCTGTCAATAGAGAGCAGAAATTGACTCAACAAAGAGATATTTGGTATTTAAATGTACGGGTGCGATCATACCAGCACTAATGCACCGGATGCCATCAAAACTCCGCAGTTAAGCGTGCTTGGGCGAGAGTAGTACTAGGATGGGTGACCTCCTTGGAAGGCCTCGTGTTGTAACCCTTTTACTTTTTTTTTATCGCTGCAGTTATTTGCAGAAGTTAAAAACGTGTATTATAATTTATTATCCTATAAAAACCGTCATGTAGCAGAAAAGTTATCGATGTTTCGAGATTCTGATAGCGTGACGGGATACCGGAAGCATTAAAACGACTGTGCCGGTCAATAGAGAGCAGAAATTGACTCAATAAACAGATATTTGCAATTTAAATGTACGGGTGCGATCATATCAGCACTAAAGCACCGGATCCTATCAGAACTCCGCAGATAAGCGTGCTTGGGCTAGAGTAGTACTAGGAAGGGTGATTTCCTGGGAAGGCCTCGTGTTGCACCCCTTTTACTTTTTTTTTATCGCTGCAGTTATTTGCAGAAGTTAAAATCGTGTATTATAATTTAATATTTTCTGAAAACCGTCATGTAGCGGAGAAGTTATCAATGTTTCGAGATTCTGATTGCGTGACGGTATACTAGAAGCATTACAACGACTGTGCCTGTCAATAGAGAGCAGAAATTGACTCAATAAAGAGATATTTGGTATTTAAATGTCCGGGTGCGATCATACCAGCACTAATGCACCGGATGCCAGCAAAACTCCGCAGTTAAGCGTGCTTGGGCGAGAGTAGTACTAGGATGGGTGACCTCCTGGGAAGGCCTCGTGTTGCAACCCTTTTTTTTTTTTTTTATCGCTGCAGTTATTTGCAGAAGTTAAAATAATGTATTATAATTTATTATCCTCTGAAAACAGTCATGTAGCGGAAAAGTTATCGATGTTTCGAGATTCTGATAGCGTGACGGGATACCGGAAGCATTAAAACGACTGTGCCGGTCAATAGACAGCAGAAATTGACTCAATAAACAGATATTTGCAATTTAAATGTACGGGTGCGATCATATCAGCACTAAAGCACCGGATCCCATCAGAACTCCGCAGTTAAGCGTGCTTGGTCAAGAGTAGTACTAGGAAGGGTGACCTCCTGGGAAGGCCTCGTGTTGCACCCCTTTTACTTTTTTTTGATCGCTGCAGTTATTTGCAGAAGTTAAAATCGTGTATTATAATTTAATATTCTTTGAAAACCGTCATGTAGCGGAGAAATTATCAATGTTTCGAGATTCTGATAGCGTGACGGTATACTAGAAGCATTACAACGACTGTGCCTGTCAATAGAGAGCAGAAATTGACTCAATAAAGAGATATTTGGTATTTAAATGTACGGGTGCGATCATACCAGCACTAATGCACCGGATGCCAGCAAAACTCCGCAGTTAAGCGTGCTTGGGCGAGAGTAGTACTAGGATGGGTGACCTCCTGGGAAGGCCTCGTGTTGCAACCCTTTTTTTTTTTTTTTTATCGCTGCAGTTATTTGCAGAAGTTAAAATAATGTATTATAATTTATTATCCTCTGAAAACCGTCATGTATCGGAAAAGTTATCGATGTTTCGAGATTCTGATAGCGTGACGGGATACCGGAAGCATTAAAACGACTGTGCCGGTCAATAGAGAGCAGAAATTGACTCAATAAACAGATATTTGCAATTTAAATGTACGGGTGCGATTATATCAGCACTAAAGCACCGGATCCTATCAGAACTCCGCAGATAAGCGTGCTTGGGCTAGAGTAGTACTAGGAAGGGTGATTTCCTGGGAAGGCCTCGTGTTGCACCCCTTTTACTTTTTTTTTTATCGCTGCAGTTATTTGCAGAAGTTAAAATCGTGTATTATAATTTAATATTTTCTGAAAACCGTCATGTAGCGGAGAAGTTATCAATGTTTCGAGATTCTGATAGCGTGACGGTATACCAGAAGCATTACAACGACTGTGCCTGTCAATAGAGAGCAGAAATTGACTCAATAAAGAGATATTTGGTATTTAAATGTACGGGTGCGATCATACCAGCACTAATGCACCGGATGCCATCAAAACTCCGCAGTTATGCGTGCTTGGCGAGAGTAGTACTAGGATGGGTGACCTCCTGGGAAGGCCTCGTGTTGCAACCCTTTTTCTTTTTCTTTTTTTATCGCTGCAGTTATTTGCAGAAGTTAAAATAATGTATTATAATTTATTATCCTCTGAAAACCGTCATGTATCGGAAAAGTTATCGATGTTTCGAGATTCTGATAGCGTGACGGGATACCGGAAGCATTAAAACTACTGTGCCGGTCAATAGAGAGCAGAAATTGACTCAATAAACAGATATTTGCAATTCAAATGTACGGGTGCAATCATACCAGCACTAAAGAACCGGATCCCATCAGAACTCCGCAGTTAAGCGTGCTTGGGCAAGAGTAGTACTAAGATGGGTGACCTCCTGGGAAGGCCTCGTGTTGCAACCCTTTTACTTTTTTTTTTATCGCTGCAGTTATTTGCAGAAGTTAAAATCGTGTATTATAATTTAATATTCTTTGAAAACCGTCATGTAGCGGAGAAGTTATCAATGTTTCGAGATTCTGATAGCGTGACGGTATACTAGAAGCATTACAACGACTGTGCCTGTCAATAGAGAGCAGAAATTGACTCAATAAAGAGATATTTGGTATTTAAATGTACGGGTGCGATCATACCAGCACTAATGCACCGGATGCCAGCAAAACTCCGCAGTTAAGCGTGCTTGGGCGAGAGTAGTACTAGGATGGGTGACCTCCTGGGAAGGCCTCGTGTTGCAACCCTTTTTCTTTTTTTTTTATCGCTGCAGTTATTTGCAGAAGTTAAAATAATGTATTATAATTTATTATCCTCTGAAAACCGTCATGTATCGGAAAAGTTATCGATGTTTCGAGATTCTGATAGCGTGACGGGATACCGGAAGCATTAAAACTACTGTGCCGGTCAATAGAGAGCAGAAATTGACTCAATAAACAGATATTTGCAATTTAAATGTACGGGTGCAATCATACCAGCACTAAAGAACCGGATCCCATCAGAACTCCGCAGTTAAGCGTGCTTGGGCAAGAGTAGTACTAAGATGGGTGACCTCCTGGGAAGGCCTCGTGTTGCAACCCTTTTACTTTTTTTTTTTATCGCTGCAGTTATTTGCAGAAGTTAAAATCGTGTATTATAATTTAATATTCTTTGAAAACCGTCATGTAGCGGAGAAGTTATCAATGTTTCGAGATTCTGATAGCGTGACGGTATACTAGAAGCATTACAACGACTGTGCCGGACAATAGAGAGCAGAAATTGACTCAATAAACAGATATTTGCAATTTAAACGTACGGGTGCGATCATACCAGCTCTAATGCACCAGATCCCATCAGAACTCCGTGGTTAAGCGTGCTTGGGCGAGAGTAGTACTAGGATGGGTTACCTCCTGGGAAGGCCTCATGTTGCACCCCTTTTACTTCTTTTTTATCGCTGCAGATGGTTACAAAATTTAAAATTGTGTATTATAATTTGATATCCTCTAAAAACCGTCATGTAGCAGAAAAGTTATTGATGTTACAATATTCTAATAGCGTAACGGTATACCGGTAGCATTAAAACGACTGTGCTGGTCAATAGTGAGCAAAATTTGTCTTAATAAAGAGATATTTGCAATATAAACGTACGGGTGCGATCATACCAGCACTAATGCACCGGATCCCATCAGAGCTCCGCAGTTAAGCATGCTTGGGCGAGAGTAGTACTAGGATGGGTGACCTCCTAGGAAGGCCTCGTGTTGCACCCATTTTACTTTTTTTTTTATCGCTGTAGATAATTACAGAAGTTTAAATCGTGTATTATAATTTGATATCCTCTCAAAACCGTCATGTAGCGGAAAAGATATCGATGTTACGAGATTCTAATAGCGTAACGGTATACCGGAAGCATTACAACGACTGTGCTGGTTAATAGAGAGCAGAAATTGACTCAATAATGAGATATTTGCAATATAAACATACAGGTGTGATCATACAAGCACTAATGCACCGGATCCCATCAAATCCCCGCAGTTAAGCGTGCTTGGGCGAGAGTAGTACTAGGATGGGTGACCTCTTAAGAAGGCCTCGTGTTTCACCCCTTTTACTTTTTTTTTATCGCTGTAGATAATTACAGAAGTTAAATCGTGTATTATAATTTAATATTCCCTGAAAACCGTCATGTAGTGGAAAAGTTATTGATGTTTCGAGATTATGATAACGTGACGGTATACCGGAAGCATTACAACGACTGTGCCGGTCAATAGAGAAAAGAAATTGACTCAATAAAGAGATATTTGAAATTTAAATGTACGGGTGCGATCATACCAGCACTAATGCACCGGATCCCATCAGAACTCCGCAGTTAAGCGTGCTTGGGCGAGAGTAGTACTAGGATGGGTGACCTCCTGGGAAGGCCTCGTGTTGCACCCCTTTTACTTTTTTTTTTATCGCTGCAGTTATTTACAGAAGTTAAAATCGTGTATTATAATTTAATAACCTCTGAAAACCGTCGTGTAGCGGAAAATTTATCGATGTTTCGAGATTCTAATAGCGTGACGGTATACCGGAAGCATTACAACGACTGTGTCGGTCAATAAACAGCAGAAATTGACTCAATAAAGAGATATTTGCAATTTAAATGTACGGGTGCGATCATACCAGCACTAATGCACCGGATCCCATCAGAACTCCGTAGTTAAGCGTGCTTGGGCGAGTGTAGTACTAGGAAGGGTGACCTCCTGGGAAGGCCTCGTGTTGCACCCTTTTTACTTTTTTTTTTTATCGCTACAGTTATTTGCAGAAGTTAAAATCGTGTATTAAAATTTAATATTCTCTGAAAACCGTCATGTAGCGGAAAAGTTATCGATGTTTCGAGATTCTGATAGCGTGACGGTATACCGGAAACATTAAAAGGATTGTGCCGGTCAATAGAGAGCAGAAATTGACTCAATAAACAGATATTTGCAATTTAAATGTACGGGTGCGATCATACCAGCTCTAATGCACCAGATCCCATCAGAACTCCGCGGTTAAGCGTGCTTGGGCGAGAGTAGTACTAGGATGGGTTACCTCCTGGGAAAGCCTCATGTTGCACCCCTTTTACTTCTTTTTTATCACTGCAGATGGTTACAAAATTTAAAATTGTGTATTATAATTTGATATCCTCCAAAAACCGTCATGTAGCAGAAAAGTTATTGATGTTACAATATTCTAATAGCGTAACGGTATACCGGTAGCATTAAAACGACTGTGCTGGTCAATAGTGAGCAAAAATTGTCTTAATAAAGAGATATTTGCAATATAAACGTACGGGTGCGATCATACCAGCACTAATGCACCGGATCCCATCAGAGCTCCGCGGTTAAGCATGCTTGGGCGAGAGTAGTACTCGGATGGGTGACCTTCTGGGAAGACCTCGTGTTGCACCCCTTTTACTTTTTTCTTATCGCTGTATATAATTACAGAAGTTAAAATCGTGTATTATAATTTTATGACCTCTAAAAACTGTCATGTTGCGGAAAAGTTATCGATATTACAAGATTGTGATAGCGTTACGGTAAACCGGAAGCATTACAACGACTGTGCTGGTCAATAGAGAGCAGAATATGACTCAATACACAGATATTTTCAATATAAACGTACGGGTGCAATCATACCAGCACTAATGCACCGGATCCCATCAGAACTCCGTAGTTAATCTTGCTTGGGTGAGAATAGTACTAGGATGGGTGACCTCCTAGGAAGGCCTCGTGTTTCACCCATTTTACTTTTTTTTATCGCTATAGATAATTACAGAAGTTTAAATCGTGTATTATAATTTGATATCCTCTCAAAACCGTCATGTAGCGGAAAAGATATCGATGTTACGAGATTCTAATAGCGTAACGGTATACCGGAAGCATTACAACGACTGTGCTGGTTAATAGAGAGCAGAAATTGACTCAATAAAGAGATATTTGCAATATAAACGTACAGGTGTGATCATACAAGCACTAATGCACCGGATCCCATCAAAACCCCGCAGTTAAGCGTGCTTGGGCGAGAGTAGTACTAGGATGGGTGACCTTCTAGGAAGGCCTCGTGTTTCACCCCTTTTACTTTTATTTATCGCTGTAGATAATTACAGAAGTTAAATCGTGTATTATAATTTAATATTCCCTGAAAACCGTCATGTAGTGGAAAAGTTATTGATGTTTCGAGATTATGATAACGTGACGGTATACCGGAAGCATTACAACGACAGTGCCGGTCAATAGAGAGAAGAAATTGACTCAATAAAGAGATATTTGGAATTTAAATGTACGGGTGCGATCATACCAGCACTAATGCACCGGATCCCATCAGAACTCCGTAGTTAAGCGTGCTTGGGCGAGTGTAGTACTAGGAAGGGTGACCTCCTGGGAAGGCCTCGTGTTGCACCCTTTTTACTTTTTTTTTTTTATCGCTACAGTTATTTGCAGAAGTTAAAATCGTGTATTAAAATTTAATATTCTCTGAAAACTGTCATGTAGCGGAAAAGTTATCGATGTTTCGAGATTCTGATAGCGTGACGGTATACCGGAAACATTAAAAGGACTGTGCCGGTCAATAGAGAGCAGAAATTGACTCAATAAACAGATATTTGCAATTTAAATGTACGGGTGCGATCATACCAGCTCTAATGCACCAGATCCCATCAGAACTCCGCGGTTAAGCGTGCTTGGGCGAGAGTAGTACTAGGATGGGTTACCTCCTGGGAAGGCCTCATGTTGCACCCCTATTACTTCTTTTTTATCGCTGCAGATGGTTACAAAATTTAAAATTGTGTATTATAATTTGATATCCTCCAAAAACCGTCATGTAGCAGAAAAGTTATTGATGTTACAATATTCTATTAGCGTAACGGTATACCGGTAGCATTAAAACGACTGTGCTGGTCAATAGTGAGCAAAAATTGTCTTAATAAAGAGATATTTGCAATATAAACGTACGGGTGCGATCATACCAGCACTAATGCACCGGATCCCATCAGAGCTCCGCGGTTAAGCATGCTTGGGCGAGAGTAGTACTCGGATGGGTGACCTTCTGGGAAGACCTCGTGTTGCACCCCTTTTACTTTTTTCTTATCGCTGTATATAATTACAGAAGTTAAAATCGTGTATTATAATTTTATGACCTCTAAAAACTGTCATGTTGCGGAAAAGTTATCGATATTACAAGATTGTGATAGCGTTACGGTAAACCGGAAGCATTACAACGACTGTGCTGGTCAATAGAGAGCAGAATATGACTCAATACACAGATATTTTCAATATAAACGTACGGGTGCAATCATACCAGCACTAATGCACCGGATCCCATCAGAACTCCGTAGTTAAGCTTGCTTGGGTGAGATTAGTACTAGGATGGGTGACCTCCTAGGAAGGCCTCGTGTTGCACCCATTTTACTTTTTTTTATCGCTATAGATAATTACAGAAGTTTAAATCGTGTATTATAATTTGATATCCTCTCAAAACCGTCATGTAGCGGAAAAGATATCGATGTTACGAGATTCTAATAGCGTAACGGTATACCGGAAGCATTACAACGACTGTGCTGGTTAATAGAGAGCAGAAATTGACTTAATAAAGAGATATTTGCAATATAAACGTACAGGTGTGATCATACAAGCACTAATGCACCGGATCCCATCAAAACCCCGCAGTTAAGCGTGCTTGGGCGAGAGTAGTACTAGGATGGGTGACCTTCTAGGAAGGCCTCGTGTTTCACCCCTTTTACTTTTATTTATCGCTGTAGATAATTACAGAAGTTAAATCGTGTATTATAATTTAATATTCCCTGAAAACCGTCATGTAGTGGAAAAGTTATTGATGTTTCGAGATTATGATAACGTGACGGTATACCGGAAGCATTACAACGACTGTGCCGGTCAATAGAGAGAAGAAAATGACTCAATAAAGAGATATTTGGAATTTAAATGTACGGGTGCGATCATACCAGCACTAATGCACCGGATCCCATCAGAACTCCGCAGTTAAGCGTGCTTGGGCGAGAGTTGTACTAGGATGGGTGACCTCCTGGGAAGGCCTCGTGTTGCACCCCTTTTACTTTTTTTTTTTATCGCTGCAGTTATTTACAGAAGTTAAAATCGTGTATTATAATTTAATAACCTCTGAAAACCGTCATGTAGCGGAAAAGTTATCGATGTTTCGAGATTCTAATAGCGTGACGGTATACCGAAAGCATTACAACGACTGTGTCGGTCAATAAATAGCAGAAATTGACTCAATAAAGAGATATTTGCAATTTAAATGTACGGGTGCGATCATACCAGCACTAATGCACCGGATCCCATCAGAACTCCGTAGTTAAGCGTGCTTGGGCGAGTGTAGTACTAGGAAGGGTGACATCCTGGGAAGGCCTCGTGTTGCACCCTTTTTACTCTTTTTTTTTTATCGCTACAGTTATTTGCAGAAGTTAAAATCGTGTATTAAAATTTAATATTCTCTGAAAACTGTCATGTAGCGGAAAAGTTATCGATGTTTCGAGATTCTGATAGCGTGACGGTATACCGGAAACATTAAAAGGACTGTGATGGTCAACAGAGAGCAGAAATTGACTCAATAAACAGATATTTGCAATTTAAATGTACGGGTGCGATCATACCAGCTCTAATGCACCAGATCCCATCAGAACTCCGCGGTTAAGCGTGCTTGGGCGAGAGTAGTACTAGGATGGGTTACCTCCTGGGAAGGCCTCATGTTGCACCCCTTTTACTTCTTTTTTATCGCTGCAGATGGTTACAAAATTTAAAATTGTGTATTATAATTTGATATCCTCCAAAAACCGTCATGTAGCAGAAAAGTTATTGATGTTACAATATTCTATTAGCGTAACGGTATACCGGTAGCATTAAAACGACTGTGCTGGTCAATAGTGAGCAAAAATTGTCTTAATAAAGAGATATTTGCAATATAAACGTACGGGTGCGATCATACCAGCACTAATGCACCGGATCCCATCAGAGCTCCGCGGTTAAGCATGCTTGGGCGAGAGTAGTACTCGGATGGGTAACCTTCTGGGAAGACCTCGTGTTGCACCCCTTTTACTTTTTTCTTATCGCTGTATATAATTACAGAAGTTAAAATCGTGTATTATAATTTTATGACCTCTAAAAACTGTCATGTTGCGGAAAAGTTATCGATATTACAAGATTGTGATAGCGTTACGGTAAACCGGAAGCATTACAACGACTGTGCTGGTCAATAGAGAGCAGAATATGACTCAATACACAGATATTTTCAATATAAACGTTCGGGTGCAATCATACCAGCACTAATGCACCGGATCCCATCAGAACTCCGTAGTTAAGCTTGCTTGGGTGAGATTAGTACTAGGATGGGTGACCTCCTAGGAAGGCCTCGTGTTTCACCCATTTTACTTTTTTTTATCGCTATAGATAATTACAGAAGTTTAAATCGTGTATAATAATTTGATATCCTCTCAAAACCGTCATGTAGCGGAAAAGATATCGATGTTACGAGATTCTAATAGCGTAACGGTATACCGGAAGCATTACAACGACTGTGCTGGTTAATAGAGAGCAGAAATTGACTCAATAAAGAGATATTTGCAATATAAACGTACAGGTGTGATCATACAAGCACTAATGCACCGGATCCCATCAAAACCCCGCAGTTAAGCGTGCTTGGGCGAGAGTAGTACTAGGATGGGTGACCTTCTAGGAAGGCCTCGTGTTTCACCCCTTTTACTTTTATTTATCGCTGTAGATAATTACAGAAGTTAAATCGTGTATTATAATTTAATATTCCCTGAAAACCGTCATGTAGTGGAAAAGTTATTGATGTTTCGAGATTATGATAACGTGACGGTATACCGGAAGCATTACAACGACTGTGCCGGTCAATAGAGAGAAGAAATTGACTCAATAAAGAGATATTTGGAATTTAAATGTACGGGTGCTATCATACCAGCACTAATGCACCGGATCCCATCAGAACTCCGCAAATAAGCGTGCTTGGGCGAGAGTAGTACTAGGATGGGTGACCTCCTGGGAAGGCCTCGTGTTGCACCCCTTTTACTTTTTTTTTTTTATCGCTGCAGTTATTTACAGAAGTTAAAATCGTGTATTATAATTTAATAACCTCTGAAAACCGTCATGTAGCGGAAAAGTTATCGATGTTTCGAGATTCTAATAGCGTGACGGTATACCGGAAACATTAAAAGGACTGTGCCGGTCAATAGAGAGCAGAAATTTACTCAATAAACAGATATTTGCAATTTAAATGTACGGGTGCGATCATACCAGCTCTAATGCACCAGATCCCATCAGAACTCCGCGGTTAAGCGTGCTTGGGCGAGAGTAGTACTAGGATGGGTTACCTCCTGGGAAGGCCTCGTGTTGCACCCTTTTTACTCTTTTTTTTTTTTATCGCTACAGTTATTTGCAGAAGTTAAAATCGTGTATTAAAATTTAATATTCTCTGAAAACCGTCATGTAGCGGAAAAGTTATCGATGTTTCGAGATTCTGATAGCGTGACGGTATACCGGAAACATTAAAAGGACTGTGCCGGTCAATAGAGAGCAGAAATTGACTCAATAAACAGATATTTGCAATTTAAATGTACGGGTGCGATCATACCAGCTCTAATGCACCAGATCCCATCAGAACTCCGCGGTTAAGCGTGCTTGGGCGAGAGTAGTACTAGGATGGGTTACCTCCTGGGAAGGCCTCATGTTGCACCCCTTTTACTTCTTTTATATCGCTGCAGATGGTTACAAAATTTAAAATTGTGTATTATAATTTGATATCCTCTAAAAACCGTCATGTAGCAGAAAAGTTATTGATGTTACAATATTCTAATAGCGTAACGGTATACCGGTAGCATTAAAACGACTGTGCTGGTCAATAGTGAGCAAAAATTTTCTTAATAAAGAGATATTTGCAATATAAACGTACGGGTGCGATCATACCAGCACTAATGCACCGGATCCCATCAGAGCTCCGCAGTTAAGCATGCTTGGGCGAGAGTAGTACTCGGATGGGTGACCTTCTGGGAAGACCTCGTGTTGCACCCCTTTTACTTTTTTCTTATCGCTGTATATAATTACAGAAGTTAAAATCGTGTATTATAACTTTATGACCTCTAAAAACTGTCATGTTGCGGAAAAGTTATCGATGTTACAAGATTGTGATAGCGTTACGGTAAACCGGAAGCATTACAACGACTGTGCTGGTCAATAGAGAGCAGAATATGACTCAATACACAGATATTTTCAATATAAACGTACGGGTGCAATCATACCAGCACTAATGCACCGGATCCCATTAGAACTCCGTACTTAAGCTTGCTTGGGTGAGATTAGTACTAGGATGGGTGACCTCCTAGGAAGGCCTCGTGTTGCACCCATTTTACTTTTTTTTATCGCTATAGATAATTACAGAAGTTTAAATCGTGTATTATAATTTGATATCCTCTCAAAACCGTCATGTAGCGGAAAAGATATCGATGTTACGAGATTCTAATAGCGTAACGGTATACCGGAAGCATTACAACGACTGTGCTGGTTAATAGAGAGCAGAAATTGACTCAATAAAGAGATATTTGCAATATAAACGTACAGGTGTGATCATACAAGCACTAATGCACCGGATCCCATCAAAACCCCGCAGTTAAGCGTGCTTGGGCGAGAGTAGTACTAGGATGGGTGACCTTCTAGGAAGGCCTCGTGTTTCACCCCTTTTACTTTTATTTATCGCTGTAGATAATTACAGAAGTTAAATCGTGTATTATAATTTAATATTCCCTGAAAACCGTCATGTAGTGGAAAAGTTATTGATGTTTCGAGATTATGATAACGTGACGGTATACCAAAAGCATTACAACGACTGTGCCGGTCAATAGAGAGAAGAAATTGACTCAATAAAGAGATATTTGGAATTTAAATGTACGGGTGCGATCATACCAGCACTAATGCACCGGATCCCATCAGAACTCCGCAGTTAAGCGTGCTTGGGCGAGAGTAGTACTAGGATGGGTGACCTCCTGGGAAGGCCTCGTGTTGCACCCCTTTTACTTCTTTTTTTTTATCGCTGCAGTTATTTACAGAAGTTAAAATCGTGTATTATAATTTAATAACCTCTGAAAACTGTCATGTAGCGGAAAAGTTATCGATGTTTCGAGATTCTAATAGCGTGACGGTATACCGGAAGCATAACAACGACTGTGTCGGTCAATAAACAGCAGAAATTGACTCAATAAAGAGATATTTGCAATTTAAATGTACGGGTGCGATCATACCAGCACTACTGCTCCGGATCCCATCAGAACTCCGTAGTTAAGCGTGCTTGGGCGAGTGTAGTATTAGGAAGGGTGACCACCTGGGAAGGCCTCGTGTTGCACCCTTTTTACTCTTTTTTTTATCGCTGCAGTTATTTGCATAAGTTAAAATCGTGTATTAAAATTTAATATTCTCTGAAAACCGTCATGTAGCGGAAAAGTTATCGATGTTTCAAGATTCTGATAGCGTGACGGTATACTGGAAGCATTACAACGACTGTGTCGGTCAATAGAGAGCAGAAACTGACTCAATAAAGAGATATTTGATATTTAAATGTACGGGTGCGATCATACCAGCACTAATGCACCGGATCCCATCAGAACTCCGCAGATAAACGTGCTTGGGCGAGAGTAGTACTAGGATGGGTGACCTCCTGGGAAGGCCTCGTGTTGCACCCCTTTTACTTTTTTTTTATCGCTGCAGTTATTTACAGAACTTAAAATCGTGTATTATAATTTAATAACCTCTGAAAACCGTCATGTAGCGGAAAAGTTATCGATGTTTCGAGATTCTGATAGTGTGACGGTATACCGGAAGCATTAAAACGACTGTGCCGGTCAATAGAGAGCAGAAATTGACTCAATAAACAAATATTTGCAATTTAAATGTACGGGTGCGATCATACCAGTACTAATGCACCGGTTCCCATCAGAACTCTGCAGTTAAGCGTGCTTGGGCGAGAGTAGTACTAGGAAGGGTGACCTCCTGGGAAGGCCTCGTGTTGCACCCCTTTTACTTTTCTTTTTTTATCGCTGCAGTTATTTGCAGAAGTTAAAATCGTGTATTAGAATTTAACATTCTCTGAAAACCGTCATGTAGCGGAGAAGTTATTAATGTTTCGAGATTCTGATAGCGTGACGGTATACCAGAAGCATTACAACGATGTGCCTGTCAATAGAGAGCAGAAATTGACTTAATAAAAAGATATTTGGTATTTAAATGTACGGGTGCGATCATACCATCACTAATGCACCGGATGCCATCAAAACTCCGCAGTTAAGCGTGCTTGGGCGAGAGTAGTACTAGGATGGGTGACCTCCTGGGAAGGCCTCGTGTTGCAACCGTTTTACTTTTTTTTTATCGCTGCTGTTATTTGCAGAAGTTAAAATCGTGTATTATAATTTATTATCCTCTGAAAACCATCATGTAGCGGAAAAGTTATCGATGTTTCGAGATTCTGATAGCGTGACGGGATACCGGAAGCATTAAAACGACTGTGTCGGTCAATAGAGGGAAGAAATTGACTCAATAAAGAGATATTTGGAATTTAAATGTACGGGTGCGATCATACTAGCACTAATGCACCGGATCCCATCAGAACTCCGCAGTTAAGCGTGCTTGAGCGAGAGTAGTACTAGGAAGGGTGACCTCCTGGGAAGGCCTCGTGTTGCACCCCTTTTACTTTTCTTTTTTTATCGCTGCAGTTATTTGCAGAAGTTAAAATCGTGTATTATAATTTAACATTCTCTGAAAACCGTCATGTAGCGGAGATGTTATTAATGTTTCGAGATTCTGATAGCGTGACGGTATAGCAGAAGCATTACAACGATGTGCCTGTCAATAGAGAGTAGAAATTGACTCAATAAAGAGATATTTGGTATTTAAATGTACGGGTGCGATCATACCAGCACTAATGCACCGGATGCCATCAAAACTCCGCAGTTAAGCGTGCTTGGGCGAGAGTAGTACTAGGATGGGTGACCTCTTGGGAAGGCCTCGTGTTGCAACCCTTTTACTTTTTTTTTATCGCTGCAGTTATTTGCAGAAGTTAAAATCGTGTATTATAATTTATTATCCTCTGAAAACCGTCATGTAGCGGAAAAGTTATCGATGTTTCGAGATTCTGATAGCGTGACGGGATACCGGAAGCATTAAAACGACTGTGCCGGTCAATAGAGAGAAGAAATTGACTCAATAAAGAGATATTTGGAATTTAAATGTACGGGTGCGATCATACTAGCACTAATGCTCCGGATCCCATCAGAACTCCGCAGTTAAGCGTGCTTGGGCGAGTGTAGTACTAGGAAGGGTGACCTCCTGGGAAGGCCTGGTGTTGCACCATTTTTACTCTTTTTTTTTATCGCTGCAGTTATTTGCAGAAGTTAAAATCGTGTATTAAAATTTAATATTCTCTGAAAACCGTCATGTAGCGGAAAAGTTATCGTTGTTTCGAGATTCTGATAGCGTGACGGTATACCGGAAGCATTACAACGACTGTGTCGGTCAGTAGAGAGCAGAAATTGACTCAATAAGAGAGATATTTGATATTTAATTGTACGGGTGCGATCATACCAGCACTAATGCACCGGATCCCATCAGAACTCCGCAGATAAACGTGCTTGGGCGAGAGTTGTACTAGGATGGGTGACCTCCTGGGAAGGCCTGGTGTTGCACCATTTTTACTCTTTTTTTTTATCGCTGCAATTATTTGCAGAAGTTAAAATCGTGTATTATAATTTAATATTCTCTGAAAACCGTTATGTAGCGGAAAAGTTATCGTTGTTTTGAGATTCTGATAGCGTGACGGTATACCGGAAGCATTACAACGACTGTGTCGGTCAGTAGAGAGCAGAAATTGACTCAATAAGAGAGATATTTGATATTTAAATGTACGGGTGCGATCATACCAGCACTAATGCACCGGATCCCATCAGAACTCCGCAGATAAACGAGCTTGGGCGAGTGTAGTACTAGGAAGGGTGACCTCCTGGGAAGGCCTGGTGTTGCACTATTTTTACTCTTTTTTTTTATCGCTGCAATTATTTGCAGAAGTTAAAATCGTGTATTATAATTTATTATCCTCTGAAATACGTCATGTAGCGGAAAAGTTATCGATGTTTCGAGATTCTGATAGCGTGACGGGATACCGGAAACATTAAAACGACTGTGTCGGTCAATAGAGAGCAGAAATTGACTCAATAAACAGATATTCGCAATTTAAATGTACGGGTGCGATCATACCAGCTCTAATGCACCAGATCCCATTAGAACTCCGCGGTTAAGCGTGCTTGGGCGAGAGTAGTACTAGGATGGGTTAACTCCTGGGAAGGCCTCATGTTGCACCCCTTTTACTTCTTTTTTATCGCTGCAGATGGTTACAAAATTTAAAATTGTGTATTATAATTTGATATCCTCTAAAAACCGTCATGTAGCAGAAAAGTTATTGATGTTACAATATTTTAATAGCGTAACGGTATACCGGTAGCATTAAAACGACTGTGCTGGTCAATAGTGAGCAAAAATTGTCTTAATAAAGAGATATTTGCAATATAAATGTACGGGTGCGATCATACCAGCACTAATGCACCGGATCCCATCAGAGCTCCGCAGTTAAGCATGCTTGGGCGAGAGTAGTACTCGGATGGGTGACCTTCTGGGAAGACCTCGTGTTGCACCCCTTTTACTTTTTTCTTATCCCTGTATATAATTACAGAAGTTAAAATCGTGTATTATAATTTTATAACCTCTAAAATCTGTCATGTTGCGGAAAAGTTATCGATGTTACAAGATTCTGATAGCGTTACGGTAAACCGGAAGCATTACAACGACTGTGCTGGTCAATGAAGAGCAGAATATGACTCAATACACAGATACTTTCAATATTAACGTACGGGTGCAATCATACCAGTACTAATGCACCGGATCCCATCAGAACTCCGTAGTTAAGCTTGCTTGGGTGAGATTAGTACTAGGATGGGTGACCTCCTAGGAAGGTCTCGTGTTGCACCCATTTTACTTTTTTTTTATCGCCGTAGATAATTACAGAAGTTTAAATCGTGTATTATAATTTGATATCCTCTCAAAACCGTCATGTAGCGGAAAAGATATCGATGTTACGAGATTCTAATAGCGTAACGGTATACCGGAAGCATTACAACGACTGTGCTGGTTAATAGAGAGCAGAAATTGACTCAATATTGAGATATTTGCAATATAAACGTACAGGTGTGATCATACAAGCACTAATGCACCGGATCCCATCAAAACCCCGCAGTTAAGCGTGCTTGGGCGAGAGTAGTACTAGGATGGGTGACCTCCTAGGAAGGCCTCGTGTTTCACCCCTTTTACTTTTTTTTTTTCGCTGTAGATAATTACAGAAGTTAAATCGTGTATTATAATTTAATATTCCCTGAAAACCGTCATGTAGTGGAAAAGTTATTGATGTTTCGAGATTATGATAACGTGACGGTATACCGGAAGCATTACAACGACTGTGCCGGTCAATAGAGAGAAGAAATTGACTCAATAAAGAGATATTTGGAATTTAAATGTACGGGTGCGATCATACCAGCACTAATGCACCGGATCCCATCAGAACTCCGCAGTTAAGCGTGCTTGGGCGAGAGTTGTACTAGGAAGGGTGACCTCCTGGGAAGGCCTCGTGTTGCACCCTTTATACTCTTTTTTTTTATCGCTGCAGTTATTTGCAGAAGTTAAAATCGTGTATTAAAATTTAATACTCTCTGAAAACCGTCATGTAGCGGAAAAGTTATCGATGTTTCGAGATTCTGATAGCGTGACGGTATACCGGAAGCATTACAACGACTGTGTCGGTCAATAGAGAGCAGAAATTGACTCAATAAAGAGATATTTGCTATTTAAATGTACGGGTGCGATCATACCAGCACTAATGCACCGGATCCCATCAGAACTACGCAGATAAACGTGCTTGGGCGAGAGTAGTACTAGGATGGGTGACCTCCTGGGAAGGCCTCGTGTTGCACCCCTTTTACTTTTTTCTTATCCCTGTATATAATTACAGAAGTTAAAATCGTGTATTATAATTTTATGACCTCTAAAAACTGTCATGTTGCGGAAAAGTTATTGATGTTACAAGATTCTGATAGCGTTACGGTAAACCGGAAGCATTACAACGACTGTGCTGGTCAATAGAGAGCAGAATATGACTCAATACACAGATATTTTCAATATAAACGTACGGGTGAAATCATACCAGCACTAATGCACCGGATCCCATCAGAACTCTGTAGTTAAGCTTGCTTGGGTGAGATTAGTACTAGGATGGGTGACCTCCTAGGAAGGCCTCGTGTTGCACCCATTTTACCTTTTTTTTTTATCGTTGTAGATAATGACAGAAGTTTAAATCGTGTATTATAATTTGATATCCTCTCAAAACCGTCATGTAGCGGAATAGATATCGATGTTACGAGATTATGATAACATGACGGTATACCGGAAGCATTACAACGACTGTGTCGGTCAATAAACAGCAGAAATTGACTCAATAAAGAGATATTTGGAATTTAAATGTACGGGTGCGATCATACTAGCACTAATGCACCGGATCCCATCAGAACTCCGCAGTTAAGCGTGCTTGGGCGAGTGTAGTACTAGGAAGGGTGACCTCCTGGGAAGGCCTCGTGTTGCACCCTTTTTACTCTTTTGTTTTATCGCTGCAGTTATTTGCAGAAGTTAAAATCGTGTATTAAAATTTAATATTCTCTGAAAACCGTCATGTAGCGGAAAAGTTATCGATGTTTCGAGATTCTGATAGCGTGACGGTATACCGGAAGCATTACAACGACTGCGTCGGTCAATAGAGAGCAGAAATTGACTCAATAAAGAGATATTTGATATTTAAATGTACGGGTGTGATCATACCAGCACTAATGCACCGGATCCCATTAGAACTCCGCGTTTAAGCGTGCTTGGGCGAGAGTAGTACTAGGATGGGTTAACTCCTGGGAAGGCCTCGTGTTGCAACCCTTTTACTTTTTTTTTTATCGCTGCAGTTATTTGCAGAAGTTAAAATCGTGTATTATAATTTATTATCCTCTGAAATACGTCATGTAGCGGAAAAGTTATCGATGTTTCGAGATTCTGATAGCGTGACGGGATACCGGAAACATTAAAACGACTGTGCCGGTCAACAGAGAGCAGAAATTGACTCAATAAACAGATATTTGCAATTTAAATGTACGGGTGCGATCATACCTGCTCTAATGCACCAGATCCCATTAGAACTCCGCGGTTAAGCGTGCTTGGGCGAGAGTAGTACTAGGATGGGTTAACTCCTGGGAAGGCCTCATGTTGCACCCCTTTTACTTCTTTTTTATCGCTGCAGATGGTTACAAAATTTAAAATTGTGTATTATAATTTGATATCCTCTAAAAACCGTCATGTAGCAGAAAAGTTATTGATGTTACAATATTTTAATAGCGTAACGGTATACCGGTAGCATTAAAACGACTGTGCTGGTCAATAGTGAGCAAAAATTGTCTTAATAAAGAGATATTTGCAATATAAATGTACGGGTGCGATCATACCAGCACTAATGCACCGGATCCCATCAGAGCTCCGCAGTTAAGCATGCTTGGGCGAGAGTAGTACTCGGATGGGTGACCTTCTGGGAAGACCTCGTGTTGCACCCCTTTTACTTTTTTCTTATCCCTGTATATAATTACAGAAGTTAAAATCGTGTATTATAATTTTATGACCTCTAAAAACTGTCATGTTGCGGAAAAGTTATCGATGTTACAAGATTCTGATAGCGTTACGGTAAACCGGAAGCATTACAACGACTGTGCTGGTCAATAGAGAGCAGAATATGACTCAATACACAGATATTTTCAATATAAACGTACGGGTGAAATCATACCAGCACTAATGCACCGGATCCCATCAGAACTCCGTAGTTAAGCTTGCTTGGGTGAGATTAGTACTAGGATGGGTGACCTCCTAGGAAGGCCTCGTGTTGCACCCATTTTACCTTTTTTTTTATCGTTGTAGATAATGACAGAAGTTTAAATCGTGTATTATAATTTGATATCCTCTCAAAACCGTCATGTAGCGGAAAAGATATCGATGTTACGAGATTCTAATAGCGTAACGGTATACCGGAAGCATTACAACGACTGTGCTGGTTAATAGAGAGCAGAAATTGACTCAATATTGAGATATTTGCAATATAAACGTACAGGTGTGATCATACAAGCACTAATGCACCGTCCCATCAAAATCCCGCAGTTAAGCGTGCTTGGGCGAGAGTAGTACTAGGATGGGTGACCTCCTAGGAAGGCCTCGTGTTCCACCCCTTTTACTTTTTTTTATCGCTGTAGATAATTACAGAAGTTAAATCGTGTATTATAATTTAATATTCCCTGAAAACCGTCATGTAGTGGAAAAGTTATTGATGTTTCGAGATTATGATAACATGACGGTATACCGGAAGCATTACAACGACTGTGTCGGTCAATAAACAGCAGAAATTGACTCAATAAAGAGATATTTGGAATTTAAATGTACGGGTGCGATCATACTAACACTAATGCACCGGATCCCATCAGAACTCCGCAGTTAAGCGTGCTTGGGCGAGTGTAGTACTAGGAAGGGTGACCTCCTGGGAAGGCCTCGTGTTGCACCCTTTTTACTCTTTTGTTTTATCGCTGCAGTTATTTGCAGAAGTTAAAATCGTGTATTAAAATTTAATATTCTCTGAAAACCGTCATGTAGCGGAAAAGTTATCGATGTTTCGAGATTCTGATAGCGTGACGGTATACCGGAATCATTACAACGACTGCGTCGGTCAATAGAGAGCAGAAATTGACTCAATAAAGAGATATTTGATATTTAAATGTTCGGGTGCGATCATACCAGCACTAATGCACCGGATCCCATCAGAACTCCGCAGATAAACGTGCTTGGGCGAGAGTAGTACTAGGATGGGTGACCTCCTGGGAAGGCCTCGTGTTGCAACCCTTTTACTTTTTTTTTTTATCGCTGCAGTTATTTGCAGAAGTTAAAATCGTGTATTATAATTTATTATCCTCTGAAATACGTCATGTAGCGGAAAAGTTATCGATGTTTCGAGATTCTGATAGCGTGACGGGATACCGGAAACATTAAAACGACTGTGCCGGTCAACAGAGAGCAGAAATTGACTCAATAAACAGATATTTGCAATTTAAATGTACGGGTGCGATCATACCTGCTCTAATGCACCAGATCCCATTAGAACTCCGCGGTTAAGCGTGCTTGGGCGAGAGTAGTACTAGGATGGGTTAACTCCTTGGAAGGCCTCATGTTGCACCCCTTTTACTTCTTTTTTATCGTTGCAGATGGTTACAAAATTTAAAATTGTGTATTATAATTTGATATCCTCTAAAAACCGTCATGTAGCAGAAAAGTTATTGATGTTACAATATTTTAATAGCGTAACGGTATACCGGTAGCATTAAAACGACTGTGCTGGTCAATAGTGAGCAAAAATTGTCTTAATAAAGAGATATTTGCAATATAAATGTACGGGTGCGATCATACCAGCACTAATGCACCGGATCCCATCAGAGCTCCGCAGTTAAGCATGCTTGGGCGAGAGTAGTACTCGGATGGGTGACCTTCTGGGAAGACCTCGTGTTGCACCCCTTTTACTTTTTTCTTATCCCTGTATATAATTACAGAAGTTAAAATCGTGTATTATAATTTTATGACCTCTAAAAACTGTCATGTTGCGGAAAAGTTATCGATGTTACAAGATTCTGATAGCGTTACGGTAAACCGGAAGCATTACAACGACTGTGCTGGTCAATAGAGAGCAGAATATGACTCAATACACAGATATTTTCAATATAAACGTACGGGTGAAATCATACCAGCACTAATGCACCGGATCCCATCAGAACTCCGTAGTTAAGCTTGCTTGGGTGAGATTAGTACTAGGATGGGTGACCTCCTAGGAAGGCCTCGTGTTGCACCCATTTTACCTTTTTTTTTATCGTTGTAGATAATGACAGAAGTTTAAATCGTGTATTATAATTTGATATCCTCTCAAAACCGTCATGTAGCGGAAAAGATATCGATGTTACGAGATTCTAATAGCGTAACGGTATACCGGAAGCATTACAACGACTGTGCTGGTTAATAGAGAGCAGAAATTGACTCAATATTGAGATATTTGCAATATAAACGTACAGGTGTGATCATACAAGCACTAATGCACCGTCCCATCAAAATCCCGCAGTTAAGCGTGCTTGGGCGAGAGTAGTACTAGGATGGGTGACCTCCTAGGAAGGCCTCGTGTTCCACCCCTTTTACTTTTTTTTATCGCTGTAGATAATTACAGAAGTTAAATCGTGTATTATAATTTAATATTCCCTGAAAACCGTCATGTAGTGGAAAAGTTATTGATGTTTCGAGATTATGATAACATGACGGTATACCGGAAGCATTACAACGACTGTGTCGGTCAATAAACAGCAGAAATTGACTCAATAAAGAGATATTTGGAATTTAAATGTACGGGTGCGATCATACTAACACTAATGCACCGGATCCCATCAGAACTCCGCAGTTAAGCGTGCTTGGGCGAGTGTAGTACTAGGAAGGGTGACCTCCTGGGAAGGCCTCGTGTTGCACCCTTTTTACTCTTTTGTTTTATCGCTGCAGTTATTTGCAGAAGTTAAAATCGTGTATTAAAATTTAATATTCTCTGAAAACCGTCATGTAGCGGAAAAGTTATCGATGTTTCGAGATTCTGATAGCGTGACGGTATACCGGAATCATTACAACGACTGCGTCGGTCAATAGAGAGCAGAAATTGACTCAATAAAGAGATATTTGATATTTAAATGTTCGGGTGCGATCATACCAGCACTAATGCACCGGATCCCATCAGAACTCCGCAGATAAACGTGCTTGGGCGAGAGTAGTACTAGGATGGGTGACCTCCTGGGAAGGCCTCGTGTTGCAACCCTTTTACTTTTTTTTTTTATCGCTGCAGTTATTTGCAGAAGTTAAAATCGTGTATTATAATTTATTATCCTCTGAAATACGTCATGTAGCGGAAAAGTTATCGATGTTTCGAGATTCTGATAGCGTGACGGGATACCGGAAACATTAAAACGACTGTGCCGGTCAACAGAGAGCAGAAATTGACTCAATAAACAGATATTTGCAATTTAAATGTACGGGTGCGATCATACCTGCTCTAATGCACCAGATCCCATTAGAACTCCGCGGTTAAGCGTGCTTGGGCGAGAGTAGTACTAGGATGGGTTAACTCCTTGGAAGGCCTCATGTTGCACCCCTTTTACTTCTTTTTTATCGTTGCAGATGGTTACAAAATTTAAAATTGTGTATTATAATTTGATATCCTCTAAAAACCGTCATGTAGCAGAAAAGTTATTGATGTTACAATATTTTAATAGCGTAACGGTATACCGGTAGCATTAAAACGACTGTGCTGGTCAATAGTGAGCAAAAATTGTCTTAATAAAGAGATATTTGCAATATAAATGTACGGGTGCGATCATACCAGCACTAATGCACCGGATCCCATCAGAGCTCCGCAGTTAAGCATGCTTGGGCGAGAGTAGTACTCGGATGGGTGACCTTCTGGGAAGACCTCGTGTTGCACCCCTTTTACTTTTTTCTTATCCCTGTATATAATTACAGAAGTTAAAATCGTGTATTATAATTTTATGACCTCTAAAAACTGTCATGTTGCGGAAAAGTTATCGATGTTACAAGATTCTGATAGCGTTACGGTAAACCGGAAGCATTACAACGACTGTGCTGGTCAATAGAGAGCAGAATATTACTCAATACACAGATATTTTCAATATAAACGTACGGGTGAAATCATACCAGCACTAATGCACCGGATCCCATCAGAACTCCGTAGTTAAGCTTGCTTGGGTGAGATTAGTACTAGGATGGGTGACCTCCTAGGAAGGCCTCGTGTTGCACCCATTTTACCTTTTTTTTTATCGTTGTAGATAATGACAGAGGTTTAAATCGTGTATTATAATTTGATATCCTCTCAAAACCGTCATGTAGCGGAAAAGATATCGATGTTACGAGATTCTAATAGCGTAACGGTATACCGGAAGCATTACAACGACTGTGCTGGTTAATAGAGAGCAGAAATTGACTCAATATTGAGATATTTGCAATATAAACGTACAGGTGTGATCATACAAGCACTAATGCACCGGATCCCATCAAAATCCCGCAGTTAAGCGTGCTTGGGCGAGAGTAGTACTAGGATGGGTGACCTCCTAGGAAGGCCTCGTGTTCCACCCCTTTTACCTTTTTTTTATCGCTGTAGATAATTACAGAAGTTAAATCGTGTATTATAATTTAATATTCCCTGAAAACCGTCATGTAGTGGAAAAGTTATTGATGTTTCGAGATTATGATAACATGACGGTATACCGGAAGCATTACAACGACTGTGTCGGTCAATAAACAACAGAAATTGACTCAATAAAGAGATATTTGGAATTTAAATGTACGGGTGCGATCATACTAACACTAATGCACCGGATCCCATCAGAACTCCGCAGTTAAGCGTGCTTGGGCGAGTGTAGTACTAGGAAGGGTGACCTCCTGGGAAGGCCTCGTGTTGCACCCTTTTTACTCTTTTGTTTTATCGCTGCAGTTATTTGCAGAAGTTAAAATCGTGTATTAAAATTTAATATTCTCTGAAAACCGTCATGTAGCGGAAAAGTTTTCGATGTTTCGAGATTCTGATAGCGTGACGGTATACCGGAAGCATTACAACGACTGCGTCGGTCAATAGAGAGCAGAAATTGACTCAATAAAGAGATATTTGATATTTAAATGTACGGGTGCGATCATACCAGCACTAATGCACCGGATCCCATCAGAACTCCGCAGATAAACGTGCTTGGGCGAGAGTAGTACTAGGATGGGTGACCTCCTGGGAAGGCCTCGTGTTGCAACCCTTTTACTTTTTTTTTTATCGCTGCAGTTATTTGCAGAAGTTAAAATCGTGTATTATAATTTGTTATCCTCTGAAATACATCATGTAGCGGAAAAGTTATCGATGTTTTGAGATTCTGATAGCGTGACGGGATACCGGAAACATTAAAACGACTGTGCCGGTCAACAGAGAGCAGAAATTGACTCAATAAACAGATATTTGCAATTTAAATGTACGGGTGCGATCATACCTGCTCTAATGCACCAGATCCCATTAGAACTCCGCGGTTAAGCGTGCTTGGGCGAGAGTAGTACTAGGATGGGTTAACTCCTGGGAAGGCCTCATGTTGCATCCCTTTTACTTCTTTTTTATCGCTGCAGATGGTTACAAAATTTAAAATTGTGTATTATAATTTGATATCCTCTAAAAACCGTCATGTAGCAGAAAAGTTATTGATGTTACAATATTTTAATAGCGTAACGGTATACCGGTAGCATTAAAACGACTGTGCTGGTCAATAGTGAGCAAAAATTGTCTTAATAAAGAGATATTTGCAATATAAATGTACGGGTGCGATCATACCAGCACTAATGCACCGGATCCCATCAGAGCTCCGCAGTTAAGCATGCTTGGGCGAGAGTAGTACTCGGATGGGTGACCTTCTGGGAAGACCTCGTGTTGCACCCCTTTTACTTTTTTCTTATCCCTGTATATAATTACAGAAGTTAAAATCGTGTATTATAATTTTATGACCTCTAAAAACTGTCATGTTGCGGAAAAGTTATCGATGTTACAAGATTCTGATAGCGTTACGGTAAACCGGAAGCATTACAACGACTGTGCTGGTCAATAGAGAGCAGAATATTACTCAATACACAGATATTTTCAATATAAACGTACGGGTGAAATCATACCAGCACTAATGCACCGGATCCCATCAGAACTCCGTAGTTAAGCTTGCTTGGGTGAGATTAGTACTAGGATGGGTGACCTCCTAGGAAGGCCTCGTGTTGCACCCATTTTACCTTTTTTTTTATCGTTGTAGATAATGACAGAGGTTTAAATCGTGTATTATAATTTGATATCCTCTCAAAACCGTCATGTAGCGGAAAAGATATCGATGTTACGAGATTCTAATAGCGTAACGGTATACCGGAAGCATTACAACGACTGTGCTGGTTAATAGAGAGCAGAAATTGACTCAATATTGAGATATTTGCAATATAAACGTACAGGTGTGATCATACAAGCACTAATGCACCGGATCCCATCAAAATCCCGCAGTTAAGCGTGCTTGGGCGAGAGTAGTACTAGGATGGGTGACCTCCTAGGAAGGCCTCGTGTTCCACCCCTTTTACCTTTTTTTTATCGCTGTAGATAATTACAGAAGTTAAATCGTGTATTATAATTTAATATTCCCTGAAAACCGTCATGTAGTGGAAAAGTTATTGATGTTTCGAGATTATGATAACATGACGGTATACCGGAAGCATTACAACGACTGTGTCGGTCAATAAACAACAGAAATTGACTCAATAAAGAGATATTTGGAATTTAAATGTACGGGTGCGATCATACTAACACTAATGCACCGGATCCCATCAGAACTCCGCAGTTAAGCGTGCTTGGGCGAGTGTAGTACTAGGAAGGGTGACCTCCTGGGAAGGCCTCGTGTTGCACCCTTTTTACTCTTTTGTTTTATCGCTGCAGTTATTTGCAGAAGTTAAAATCGTGTATTAAAATTTAATATTCTCTGAAAACCGTCATGTAGCGGAAAAGTTTTCGATGTTTCGAGATTCTGATAGCGTGACGGTATACCGGAAGCATTACAACGACTGCGTCGGTCAATAGAGAGCAGAAATTGACTCAATAAAGAGATATTTGATATTTAAATGTACGGGTGCGATCATACCAGCACTAATGCACCGGATCCCATCAGAACTCCGCAGATAAACGTGCTTGGGCGAGAGTAGTACTAGGATGGGTGACCTCCTGGGAAGGCCTCGTGTTGCAACCCTTTTACTTTTTTTTTTATCGCTGCAGTTATTTGCAGAAGTTAAAATCGTGTATTATAATTTGTTATCCTCTGAAATACATCATGTAGCGGAAAAGTTATCGATGTTTCGAGATTCTGATAGCGTGACGGGATACCGGAAACATTAAAACGACTGTGCCGGTCAACAGAGAGCAGAAATTGACTCAATAAACAGATATTTGCAATTTAAATGTACGGGTGCGATCATACCTGCTCTAATGCACCAGATCCCATTAGAACTCCGCGGTTAAGCGTGCTTGGGCGAGAGTAGTACTAGGATGGGTTAACTCCTGGGAAGGCCTCATGTTGCACCCCTTTTACTTCTTTTTTATCGCTGCAGATGGTTACAAAATTTAAAATTGTGTATTATAATTTGATATCCTCTAAAAACCGTCATGTAGCAGAAAAGTTATTGATGTTACAATATTTTAATAGCGTAACGGTATACCGGTAGCATTAAAACGACTGTGCTGGTCAATAGTGAGCAAAAATTGTCTTAATAAAGAGATATTTGCAATATAAATGTACGGGTGCGATCATACCAGCACTAATGCACCGGATCCCATCAGAGCTCCGCAGTTAAGCATGCTTGGGCGAGAGTAGTACTCGGATGGGTGACCTTCTGGGAAGACCTCGTGTTGCACCCCTTTTACTTTTTTCTTATCCCTGTATATAATTACAGAAGTTAAAATCGTGTATTATAATTTTATGACCTCTAAAAACTGTCATGTTGCGGAAAAGTTATCGATGTTACAAGATTCTGATAGCGTTACGGTAAACCGGAAGCATTACAACGACTGTGCTGGTCAATAGAGAGCAGAATATGACTCAATACACAGATATTTTCAATATAAACGTACGGGTGAAATCATACCAGCACTAATGCACCGGATCCCATCAGAACTCCGTAGTTAAGCTTGCTTGGGTGAGATTAGTACTAGGATGGGTGACCTCCTAGGAAGGCCTAGTGTTGCACCCATTTTACCTTTTTTTTTATCGTTGTAGATAATGACAGAAGTTTAAATCGTGTATTATAATTTGATATCCTCTCAAAACCGTCATGTAGCGGAAAAGATATCGATGTTACGAGATTCTAATAGCGTAACGGTATACCGGAAGCATTACAACGACTGTGCTGGTTAATAGAGAGCAGAAATTGACTCAATATTGAGATATTTGCAATATAAACGTACAGGTGTGATCATACAAGCACTAATGCACCGGATCCCATCAAAATCCCGCAGTTAAGCGTGCTTGGGCGAGAGTAGTACTAGGATGGGTGACCTCCTAGGAAGGCCTCGTGTTCCACCCCTTTTACTTTTTTTTTATCGCTGTAGATAATTACAGAAGTTAAATCGTGTATTATAATTTAATATTCCCTGAAAACTGTCATGTAGTGGAAAAGTTATTGATGTTTCGAGATTATGATAACATGACGGTATACCGGAAGCATTACAACGACTGTGTCGGTCAATAAACAGCAGAAATTGACTCAATAAAGAGATATTTGGAATTTAAATGTACGGGTGCGATCATACTAGCACTAATGCACCGGATCCCATCAGAACTCCGCAGTTAAGCGTGCTTGGGCGAGTGTAGTACTAGGAAGGGTGACCTCCTGGGAAGGCCTCGTGTTGCACCCTTTTTACTCTTTTGTTTTATCGCTGCAGTTATTTGCAGAAGTTAAAATCGTGTATTAAAATTTAATATTCTCTGAAAACCGTCATGTAGCGGAAAAGTTATCGATGTTTCGAGATTTTGATAGCGTGACGGTATACCGGAAGCATTACAACGACTGCGTTGGTCAATAGAGAGCAGAAATTGACTCAATAAAGAGATATTTGATATTTAAATGTACGGGTGCGATCATACCAGCACTAATGCACCGGATCCCATCAGAACTCCGCAGATAAACGTGCTTGGGCGAGAGTAGTACTAGGATGGGTGACCTCCTGGGAAGGCCTCGTGTTGCAACCCTTTTACTTTTTTTTTTTATCGCTGCAGTTATTTGCAGAAGTTAAAATCGTGTATTATAATTTATTATCCTCTGAAATACGTCATGTAGCGGAAAAGTTATCGATGTTTCGAGATTCTGATAGCGTGACGGGATACCGGAAACATTAAAACGACTGTGCCGGTCAATAGAGAGCAGAAATTGACTCAATAAACAGATATTTGCAATTTAAATGTACGGGTGCGATCATACCAGCTCTAATGCACCAGATCCCATTAGAACTCCGCGGTTAAGCGTGCTTGGGCGAGAGTAGTACTAGGATGGGTTAACTCCTGGGAAGGCCTCATGTTGCACCCCTTTTACTTCTTTTTTATCGCTGCAGATGGTTACAAAATTTAAAATTGTGTATTATAATTTGATATCCTCTAAAAACCGTCATGTAGCAGAAAAGTTATTGATGTTACAATATTTTAATAGCGTAACGGTATACCGGTAGCATTAAAACGACTGTGCTGATCAATAGTGAGCAAAAATTGTCTTAATAAAGAGATATTTGCAATATAAATGTACGGGTGCGATCATACCAGCACTAATGCACCGGATCCCATCAGAGCTCCGCAGTTAAGCATGCTTGGGCGAGAGTAGTACTCGGATGGGTGACCTTCTGGGAAGACCTCGTGTTGCACCCCTTTTACTTTTTTCTTATCCCTGTATATAATTACAGAAGTTAAAATCGTGTATTATAATTTTATGACCTCTAAAAACTGTCATGTTGCGGAAAAGTTATCGATGTTACAAGATTCTGATAGCGTTACGGTAAACCGGAAGCATTACAACGACTGTGCTGGTCAATAGAGAGCAGAATATGACTCAATACACAGATATTTTCAATATAAACGTACGGGTGAAATCATACCAGCACTAATGCACCGGATCCCATCAGAACTCCGTAGTTAAGCTTGCTTGGGTGAGATTAGTACTAGGATGGGTGACCTCCTAGGAAGGCCTAGTGTTGCACCCATTTTACCTTTTTTTTTATCGTTGTAGATAATGACAGAAGTTTAAATCGTGTATTATAATTTGATATCCTCTCAAAACCGTCATGTAGCGGAAAAGATATCGATGTTACGAGATTCTAATAGCGTAACGGTATACCGGAAGCATTACAACGACTGTGCTGGTTAATAGAGAGCAGAAATTGACTCAATATTGAGATATTTGCAATATAAACGTACAGGTGTGATCATACAAGCACTAATGCACCGGATCCCATCAAAATCCCGCAGTTAAGCGTGCTTGGGCGAGAGTAGTACTAGGATGGGTGACCTCCTAGGAAGGCCTCGTGTTCCACCCCTTTTACTTTTTTTTTATCGCTGTAGATAATTACAGAAGTTAAATCGTGTATTATAATTTAATATTCCCTGAAAACTGTCATGTAGTGGAAAAGTTATTGATGTTTCGAGATTATGATAACATGACGGTATACCGGAAGCATTACAACGACTGTGTCGGTCAATAAACAGCAGAAATTGACTCAATAAAGAGATATTTGGAATTTAAATGTACGGGTGCGATCATACTAGCACTAATGCACCGGATCCCATCAGAACTCCGCAGTTAAGCGTGCTTGGGCGAGTGTAGTACTAGGAAGGGTGACCTCCTGGGAAGGCCTCGTGTTACACCCTTTTTACTCTTTTGTTTTATCGCTGCAGTTATTTGCAGAAGTTAAAATCGTGTATTAAAATTTAATATTCTCTGAAAACCGTCATGTAGCGGAAAAGTTATCGATGTTTCGAGATTTTGATAGCGTGACGGTATACCGGAAGCATTACAACGACTGCGTTGGTCAATAGAGAGCAGAAATTGACTCAATAAAGAGATATTTGATATTTAAATGTACGGGTGCGATCATACCAGCACTAATGCACCGGATCCCATCAGAACTCCGCAGATAAACGTGCTTGGGCGAGAGTAGTACTAGGATGGGTGACCTCCTGGGAAGGCCTCGTGTTGCAACCCTTTTACTTTTTTTTTTTATCGCTGCAGTTATTTGCAGAAGTTAAAATCGTGTATTATAATTTATTATCCTCTGAAATACGTCATGTAGCGGAAAAGTTATCGATGTTTCGAGATTCTGATAGCGTGACGGGATACCGGAAACATTAAAACGACTGTGCCGGTCAATAGAGAGCAGAAATTGACTCAATAAACAGATATTTGCAATTTAAATGTACGGGTGCGATCATACCAGCTCTAATGCACCAGATCCCATTAGAACTCCGCGGTTAAGCGTGCTTGGGCGAGAGTAGTACTAGGATGGGTTAACTCCTGGGAAGGCCTCATGTTGCACCCCTTTTACTTCTTTTTTATCGCTGCAGATGGTTACAAAATTTAAAATTGTGTATTATAATTTGATATCCTCTAAAAACCGTCATGTAGCAGAAAAGTTATTGATGTTACAATATTTTAATAGCGTAACGGTATACCGGTAGCATTAAAACGATTGTGCTGGTCAATAGTGAGCAAAAATTGTCTTAATAAAGAGATATTTGCAATATAAACGTACGGGTGCGATCATACCAGCACTAATGCACCGGATCCCATCAGAGCTCCGCAGTTAAGCATGCTTGGGCGAGAGTAGTACTCGGATGGGTGACCTTCTGGAAAGACCTCGTGTTGCACCCCTTTTACTTTTTTCTTATCCCTGTATATAATTACAGAAGTTAAAATCGTGTATTATAATTTTATGACCTCTAAAAACTGTCATGTTGCGGAAAAGTTATCGATGTTACAAGATTCTGATAGCGTTACGGTAAACCGGAAGCATTACAACGACTGTGCTGGTCAATAGAGAGCAGAATATGACTCAATACACAGATATTTTCAATATAAACGTACGGGTGAAATCATACCAGCAATAATGAACCGGATCCCATCAGAACTCCGTAGTTAAGCTTGCTTGGGTGAGATTAGTACTAGGATGGGTGACCTCCTAGGAAGGCCTCGTGTTGCACCCATTTTACTTTCTTTTTTTCCGTTGTAGATAATGACAGAAGTTTAAATCGTGTATTATAATTTGATATCCTCTCAAAACCGTCATGTAGCGGAAAAGATATCGATGTTACGAGATTCTAATAGCGTAACGGTATACCGGAAGCATTACAACGACTGTGCTGGTTAATAGAGAGCAGAAATTGACTCAATATTGATATATTTGCAATATAAACGTACAGGTGTGATCGTACAAGCACTAATGCACCGGATCCCATCAAAACCCCGCAGTTAAGCGTGCTTGGGCGAGAGTAGTACTAGGATGGGTGACCTCCTAGGAAGGCCTCATGTTTCACCCCTTTTACTTTTTTTTTATCGCTGTAGATAATTACAGAAGTTAAATCGTGTATTATAATTTAATATTCCCTGAAAACCGTCATGTAGTGGAAAAGTTATTGATGTTTTGAGATTATGATAACATGACGGTATACCGGAAGCATTACAACGACTGTGTCGGTCAATAAACAGCAGAAATTGACTCAATAAAGAGATATTTGGAATTAAAATGTACGGGTGCGATCATACTAGCACTAATGCACCGGATCCCATCAGAACTCCGCAGTTAAGCGTGCTTGGGCGAGTGTAGTACTAGGAAGGGTGACCTCCTGGGAAGGCCTCGTGTTGCACCCCTTTTACTTTTTTTTTATCGCTGCAGTTATTTGCAGAAGTTAAAATCGTGTATTAAAATTTAATATTCTCTGAAAACCGTCATGTAGCGGAAAAGTTATCGATGTTTCGAGATTTTGATAGCGTGACGGTATACCGGAAGCATTACAACGACTGCGTTGGTCAATAGAGAGCAGAAATTGACTCAATAAAGAGATATTTGATATTTAAATGTACGGGTGCGATCATACCAGCACTAATGCACCGGATCCCATCAGAACTCCGCAGATAAACGTGCTTGGGCGAGAGTAGTACTAGGATGGGTGACCTCCTGGGAAGGCCTCGTGTTGCAACCCTTTTACTTTTTTTTTTATCGCTGCAGTTATTTGCAGAAGTTAAAATCGTGTATTATAATTTATTATCTTCTGAAATACGTCATGTAGCGGAAAAGTTATCGATGTTTCGAGATTCTGATAGCGTGACGGGATACCGGAAACATTAAAACGACTGTGCCGGTCAATAGAGAGCAGAAATTGACTCAATAAACAGATATTTGCAATTTAAATGTACGGGTGCGATCATACCAGCTCTAATGCACCAGATCCCATTAGAACTCCGCGGTTAAGCGTGCTTGGGCGAGAGTAGTACTAGGATGGGTTAACTCCTGGGAAGGCCTCATGTTGCACCCCTTTTACTTCTTTTTTATCGCTGCAGATGGTTACAAAATTTAAAATTGTGTATTATAATTTGATATCCTCTAAAAACCGTCATGTAGCAGAAAAGTTATTGATGTTACAATATTTTAATAGCGTAACGGTATACCGGTAGCATTAAAACGACTGTGCTGGTCAATAGTGAGCAAAAATTGTCTTAATAAAGAGATATTTGCAATATAAACGTACGGGTGCGATCATACCAGCACTAATGCACCGGATCCCATCAGAGCTCCGCAGTTAAGCATGCTTGGGCGAGAGTAGTACTCGGATGGGTGACCTTCTGGGAAGACCTCGTGTTGCACCCCTTTTACTTTTTTCTTATCCCTGTATATAATTACAGAAGTTAAAATCGTGTATTATAATTTTATGACCTCTAAAAACTGTCATGTTGCGGAAAAGTTATCGATGTTACAAGATTCTGATAGCGTTACGGTAAACCGGAAGCATTACAACGACTGTGCTGGTCAATAGAGAGCAGAATATGACTCAATACACAGATATTTTCAATATAAACGTACGGGTGAAATCATACCAGCACTAATGCACCGGATCCCATCAGAACTCCGTAGTTAAGCTTGCTTGGGTGAGATTAGTACTAGGATGGGTGACCTCCTAGGAAGGCCTCGTGTTGCACCCATTTTACTTTTTTTTTTTTCGTTGTAGATAATGACAGAAGTTTAAATCGTGTATTATAATTTGATATCCTCTCAAAACCGTCATGTAGCGGAAAAGATATCGATGTTACGAGATTCTAATAGCGTAACGGTATACCGGAAGCATTACAACGACTGTGCTGGTTAATAGAGAGCAGAAATTGACTCAATATTGAGATATTTGCAATATAAACGTACAGGTGTGATCGTACAAGAACTAATGCACCGGATCCCATCAAAACCCCGCAGTTAAGCGTGCTTGGGCGAGAGTAGTACTAGGATGGGTGACCTCCTAGGAAGGCCTCGTGTTCCACCCCTTTTACTTTTTTTTTATCGCTGTAGATAATTACAGAAGTTAAATCGTGTATTATAATTTAATATTCCCTGAAAACCGTCATGTAGTGGAAAAGTTATTGATGTTTCGAGATTATGATAACATGACGGTATACCGGAAGCATTACAACGACTGTGTCGGTCAATAAACAGCAGAAATTGACTCAATAAAGAGATATTTGGAATTTAAATGTACGGGTGCGATCATACTAGCACTAATGCACCGGATCCCATCAGAACTCCGCAGTTAAGCGTGCTTGGGCGAGTGTAGTACTAGGAAGGGTGACCTCCTGGGAAGGCCTCGTGTTGCACCCCTTTTACTTTTTTTTTTATCGCTGCAGTTATTTGCAGAAGTTAAAATCGTGTATTAAAATTTAATATTCTCTGAAAACCGTCATGTAGCGGAAAAGTTATCGATGTTTCGAGATTCTGATAGCGTGACGGTATACCGGAAGCATTACAACGACTGCGTCGGTCAATAGAGAGCAGAAATTGACTCAATAAAGAGATATTTGATATTTAAATGTACGGGTGCGATCATACCAGCACTAATGCACCGGATCCCATCAGAACTCCGCAGATAAACGTGCTTGGGCGAGAGTAGTACTAGGATGGGTGACCTCCTGGGAAGGCCTCGTGTTGCAACCCTTTTACTTTTTTTTTTATCGCTGCAGTTATTTGCAGAAGTTAAAATCGTGTATTATAATTTATTATCCTCTGAAATACGTCATGTAGCGGAAAAGTTATCGATGTTTCGAGATTCTGATAGCGTGACGGGATACCGGAAACATAAAAACGACTGTGCCGGTCAATAGAGAGCAGAAATTGACTCAATAAACAGATATTTACAATTTAAATGTACGGGTGCGATCATACCAGCTCTAATGCACCAGATCCCATTAGAACTCCGCGGTTAAGCGTGCTTGGGCGAGAGTAGTACTAGGATGGGTTAACTCCTGGGAAGGCCTCATGTTGCACCCCTTTTACTTCTTTTTTATCGCTGCAGATGGTTACAAAATTTAAAATTGTGTATTATAATTTGATATCCTCTAAAAACCGTCATGTAGCAGAAAAGTTATTGATGTTACAATATTTTAATAGCGTAACGGTATACCGGTAGCATTAAAACGACTGTGCTGGTCAATAGTGAGCAAAAATTGTCTTAATAAAGAGATATCTGCAATATAAACGTACGGGTGCGATCATACCAGCACTAATGCACCGGATCCCATCAGAGCTCCGCAGTTAAGCATGCTTGGGCGAGAGTAGTACTCGGATGGGTGACCTTCTGGGAAGACCTCGTGTTGCACCCCTTTTACTTTTTTCTTATCCCTGTATATAATTACAGAAGTTAAAATCGTGTATTATAATTTTATGACCTCTAAAAACTGTCATGTTGCGGAAAAGTTATCGATGTTACACGATTCTGATAGCGTTACGGTAAACCGGAAGCATTACAACGACTGTGCTGGTCAATAGAGAGCAGAATATGACTCAATACACAGATATTTTCAATATAAACGTACGGGTGAAATCATACCAGCACTAATGCACCGGATCCCATCAGAACTCCGTAGTTAAGCTTGCTTGGGTGAGATTAGTACTAGGATGGGTGACCTCCTAGGAAGGCCTCGTGTTGCACCCATTTTACTTTTTTTTTATCGCTGTAGATAATTACAGAAGTTAAATCGTGTATTATAATTTAATATTCCCTGAAAACCATCATGTAGTGGAAAAGTTATTGATGTTTCGAGATTATGATAACGTGACGGTATACCGGAAGCATTACAACGACTGTGCCGGTCAATAGAGAGAAGAAATTGACTCAATAAAGAGATATTTGGAATTTAAATGTACGGGTGCGATCATACCAGCACTAATGCACCGGATCCCATCAGAACTCCGCAGATAAACGTGCTTGGGCGAGAGTAGTACTAGGATGGGTGACCTCCAGGGAAGGCCTCGTGTTGCACCCCTTTTCCTTTTTTTTTTATCGCTGCAGTTATTTACAGAACTTAAAATCGTGTATTATATTTTAATAACCTCTGAAAGCTGTCATATAGCGGAAAAGTTATTGATGTTTCGAGATTCTGATAGTGTGACGGTATCTCGGAAGCATTAAAACGACTGTGCCGGTCAATAGAGAGCAGAAATTGACTCAATAAACAAATATTTGCAATTTAAATGTACGGGTGCGATCATACCAGCACTAATGCACCGGATCCCATCAGAACTCCGCAGTTAAGCGTGCTTGGGCGAGAGTAGTACTAGGAAGGGTGACCTCCTGGGAAAGCCTCGTGTTGCACCCCTTTTACTTTTCTTTTTTTATCGCTGCAGTTATTTGCAGAAGTTAAAATCGTGTATTATAATTTAATATTCTCTGAAAACCGTCATGTAGCGGAAAAGTTATCGATGTTTCGAGATTCTGATAGCGTGACGGTATACCGGAAGCATTACAACGACTGTGTCGGTCAATAGAGAGCAGAAATTGACTCAATAAAAAGATATTTGATATTTAAATGTACGGGTGCGATCATACCAGCACTAAAGCACCGGATCCCATCAGAACTCCGCAGATAAACGTGCTTGGGCGAGAGTAGTACTAGGATGGGTGACCTCCTGGGAAGGCCTCGTGTTGCACCCCTTTTACTTTTTTTTTTATCGCTGCAGTTATTTACAGAACTTAAAATCGTGTATTATATTTTAATAACCTCTGAAAGCTGTCATGTAGCGGAAAAGTTATCGATGTTTCGAGATTCTGATAGTGTGACGGTATACCGGAAGCATTAAAACGACTGTGCCGGTCAATAGAGAGCAGAAATTGACTCAATAAACAAATATTTGCAATTTAAATGTACGGGTGCGATCATACCAGCACTAATGCACCGGATCCGATCAGAACTCCGCAGTTAAGCGTGCTTGGGCGAGAGTAGTACTAGGAAGGGTGACCTCCTGGGAAGGCCTCGTGTTGCACCCCTTTTACTTTTCCTTTTTTATCGCTGCAGTTATTTGCAGAAGTTAAAGTCGTGTATTATAATTTAATATTCTCTGAAAACCGTCATGTAGCGGAGAAGTTATCAATGTTTCGAGATTCTGATAGCGTGACGGTATACCAGAAGCATTACAACGACTGTGCCTGTCAATAGAGAGCAGAAATTGACTCAATAAAGAGATATTTGGTATTTAAATGTACGGGTGCGATCATATCAGCACTAATGCACCGGATGCCATCAAAACTCCGCAGTTAAGCGTGCTTGGGCGAGAGTAGTACTAGGATGGGTGACCTCCTGGGAAGGCCTCGTGTTGCAACCCTTTTACTTTTTTTTTTATCGCTGCAGTTATTTGCAGAAGTTAAAATCGTGTATTATAATTTAATATTCTCTGAAAACCGTCATGTAGCGGAGAAGTTATCAATGTTTCGAGATTCTGATAGCGTGACGGTATACCAGAAGCATTACAACGACTGTGCCTGTCAATAGAGAGCAGAAATTGACTCAATAAAGAGATATTTGGTATTTAAATGTACGGGTGCGATCATATCAGCACTAATGCACCGGATGCCATCAAAACTCCGCAGTTAAGCGTGCTTGGGCGAGAGTAGTACTAGGATGGGTGACCTCCTGGGAAGGCCTCGTGTTGCAACCCTTTTACTTTTTTTTTTATCGCTGCAGTTATTTGCAGAAGTTAAAATCGTGTATTATAATTTATTATCCTCTGAAAACCGTCATGTAGCGGAAAAGTTATTGATGTTTCGAGATTCTGATAGCGTGACGGGATACCGGAAGCATTAAAACGACTGTGCCGGTCAATAGAGAGAAGAAAATGACTTAATAAAGAGATATTTGGAAATTAAATGTACGGGTGCGATCATACTAGCACTAAAGCACCGGATCCCATCAGAACTCCGCAGATAAACGTGCTTGGGCGAGAGTAGTACTAGGATGGGTGACCTCCAGGGAAGGCCTCGTGTTGTACCCCTTTTCCTTTTTTTTTTTATCGCTGCAGTTATTTACAGAACTTAAAATCGTGTATTATATTTTAATAACCTCTGAAAGCTGTCATGTAGCGGAAAAGTTATTGATGTTTCGAGATTCTGATAGTGTGACGGTATCTCGGAAGCATTAAAACGACTGTGCCGGTCAATAGAGAGCAGAAATTGTCTCAATAAACAAATATTTGCAATTTAAATGTACGGGTGCGATCATACCAGCACTAATGCACCAGATCCCATCAGAACTCCGCAGTTAAGCGTGCTTGGGCCCCAAGATCAATCTTGAAGAGTCTTATTCAGTAGTAGATTAACTAGGAAGGGTGACCTCCTGGGAAGGCCTCGTGTTGCACCCCTTTTACTTTTCTTTTTTTATCGCTGCAGTTATTTGCAGAAGTTAAAATCGTGTATTATAATTTAATATTCTCTGAAAACCGTCATGTAGCGGAGAAGTTATCAATGTTTCGAGATTCTGATAGCGTGACGGTATACCAGAAGCATTACAACGACTGTGCCTGTCAATAGAGAGCAGAAATTGACTCAATAAAGAGATATTTGGTATTTAAATGTACGGGTGCGATCATATCAGCACTAATGCACCGGATGCCATCAAAACTCCGCAGTTAAGCGTGCTTGGGCGAGAGTAGTACTAGGATGGGTGGCCTCCTGGGAAGGCCTCGTGTTGCAACCCTTTTACTTTTTTTATCGCTGTTGTTATTTGCAGAAGTTAAAATCGTGTATTAAAATTTAATATTCTCTGAAAACCGTCATGTAGCGGAAAAGTTATCGATGTTTCGAGATTCTGATAGCGTGACGGTATACCGGAAGCATTACAACGACTGTGTCGGTCAATAGAGAGCAGAAATTGACTCAATAAAGAGATATTTGATATTTAAATGTACGGGTGCGATCATACCATCACTAAAGCACCGGATCCCATCAGAACTCCGCAGATAAACGTGCTTGGGCGAGAGTAGTACTAGGATGGGTGACCTCCTGGGAAGGCCTCGTGTTGCACCCCTTTTACTTTTTTTTTATCGCTGCAGTTATTTACAGAACTTAAAATCGTGTATTATATTTTAATAACCTCTGAAAGCTGTCATGTAGCGGAAAAGTTATCGATGTTTCGAGATTCTGATAGTGTGACGGTATACCGGAAGCATTAAAACGACTGTGCCGGTCAATAGAGAGCAGAAATTGACTCAATAAACAAATATTTGCAATTTAAATGTACGGGTGCGATCATACCAGCACTAATGCACCGGATCCCATCAGAACTCCGCAGTTAAGCGTGCTTGGGCGAGAGTAGTACTAGGAAGGGTGACCTCCTGGGAAGGCCTCGTGTTGCACCCCTTTTACTTTTCCTTTTTTATCGCTGCAGTTATTTGCAGAAGTTAAAATCGTGTATTATAATTTAATATTCTCTGAAAACCGTCATGTAGCGGAGAAGTTATCAATGTTTCGGGATTCTGATAGCGTGACGGTATACCAGAAGCATTACAACGACTGTGCCTGTCAATAGAGAGCAGAAATTGACTCAATAAAGAGATATTTGGTATTTAAATGTACGGGTGCGATCATATCAGCACTAATGCACCGGATGCCATCAAAACTCCGCAGTTAAGCGTGCTTGGGCGAGAGTAGTACTAGGATGGGTGACCTCCTGGGAAGGCCTCGTGTTGCAACCCTTTTACTTCTTTTTTTATCGCTGCAGTTATTTGCAGAAGTTAAAATCGTGTATTATAATTTATTATCCTCTGAAAACCGTCATGTAGCGGAAAAGTTATTGATGTTTCGAGATTCTGATAGCGTGACGGGATACCGGAAGCATTAAAACGACTGTGCCGGTCAATAGAGAGAAGAAAATGACTTAATAAAGAGATATTTGGAATTTAAATGTACGGGTGCGATCATACTAGCACTAATGCACCGGATCCCATCAGAACTCCGCAGTTAAGCGTGCTTGGGCGAGTGTAGTACTAGGAAGGGTGAACTCCTGGGAAGGCCTCGTGTTGCAACCCTTTTACTTTTTTTTTATCGCTGCAGTTATTTGCAGAAGTTAAAATCGTGTATTATAATTTATTATCCTCTGAAATACGTCATGTAGCGGAAAAGTTATCGATGTTTCGAGATTCTGATAGCGTGACGGGATACCGGAAACATAAAAACGACTGTGCCGGTCAATAGAGAGCAGAAATTGACTCAATAAACAGATATTTGCAATTTAAATGTACGGGTGCGATCATACCAGCACTAATGCACCGGATCCCATCAGAACTCCGCAGATAAACGTGCTTGGGCGAGAGTAGTACTAGGATGGGTGACCTCCTGGGAAGGCCTCGTGTTGCAACCCTTTTACTTTTTTTTTATCGCTGCAGTTATTTGCAGAAGTTAAAATCGTGTATTATAATTTATTATCCTCTGAAATACGTCATGTAGCGGAAAAGTTATCGATGTTTCGAGATTCTGATAGCGTGACGGGATACCGGAAACATAAAAACGACTGTGCCGGTCAATAGAGAGCAGAAATTGACTCAATAAACAGATATTTGCAATTTAAATGTACGGGTGCGATCATACCAGCTCTAATGCACCAGATCCCATTAGAACTCCGCGGTTAAGCGTGCTTGGGCGAGAGTAGTACTAGGATGGGTTAACTCCTGGGAAGGCCTCATGTTACACCCCTTTTACTTCTTTTTTATCGCTGCAGATGGTTACAAAATTTAAAATTGTGTATTATAATTTGATATCCTCTAAAAACCGTCATGTAGCAGAAAAGTTATTGATGTTACAATATTTTAATAGCGTAACGGTATACCGGTAGCATTAAAACGACTGTGCTGGTCAATAGTGAGCAAAAATTGTCTTAATAAAGAGATATTTGCAATATAAACGTACGGGTGCGATCATACCAGCACTAATGCACCGGATCCCATCAGAGCTCCGCAGTTAAGCATGCTTGGGCGAGAGTAGTACTCGGATGGGTGACCTTCTGGGAAGACCTCGTGTTGCACCCCTTTTACTTTTTTCTTATCGCTGTATATAATTACAGAAGTTAAAATCGTGTATTATAATTTTATGACCTCTAAAAACTGTCATGTTGCGGAAAAATTATCGATGTTACAAGATTCTGATAGCGTTACGGTAAACCGGAAGCATTACAACGATTGTGCTGGTCAATAGAGAGCAGAATATGACTCAATACACAGATATTTTCAATATAAACGTACGGGTGCAATCATACCAGCACTAATGCACCGGATCCCATCAGAACTCCGTAGTTAAGCTGGCTTGGGTGAGATTAGTACTAGGATGGGTGACCTCCTAGGAAGGCCTCGTGTTGCACCAATTTTACTTTTTTTTTATCGCTGTAGATAATTACAGAAGTTTAAATCGTGTGATATAATTTGATATCCTCTCAAAACCGTCATGTAGCGGAAAAGATATCGATGTTACGAGATTCTAATAGCGTAACGGTATACCGGAAGCATTACAACGACTGTGCTGCTTAATAGAGAGCAGAAATTGACTCAATATTGAGATATTTGCAATATAAACGTACAGGTGTGATCATACAAGCACTAATGCACCAGATCCCATCAAAACCCCGCAGTTAAGCGTGCTTGGGCCAGAGTAGTACTAGGATGGGTGACCTCCTAGGAAGGCCTCGTGTTTCACCCCTTTTACTTTTTTTTTATCGCTGTAGATAATTACAGAAGTTAAATCGTGTATTATAATTTAATATTCCCTGAAAACCGTCATGTAGTGGAAAAGTTATTGATGTTTCGAGATTATGATAACGTGACGGTATACCGGAAACATTACAACGACTGTGCCGGCCAATAGAGAGAAGAAATTGACTCAATAAAGAGATATTTGGAATTTAAATGTACGGGTGCGATCATACCAGCACTAATGCACCGGATCCCATCAGAACTCCGCAGTTAAGCGTGCTTGGGCGAGAGTAGTACTAGGATGGGTGACCTCCTGGGAAGGCCTCGTGTTGCACCCCTTTTACATATTTTTTATCGCTGCAGTTATTTACAGAAGTTAAAATCGTGTATTATAATTTAATAACCTCTGAAAACCGTCATGTAGCGGAAAAGTTATCGATGTTTCGAGATTCTAAAAGCGTGACGGTATACTGGAAGCATTACAACGACTGTGTCGGTCAATAAACAGCAGAAATTGACTCAATAAAGAGATATTTGCAATTTAAATGTACGGGTGCGATCATACCAGCACTAATGCACCATATCCCATCAGAACTCCGCAGATAAACGTGCTTGGGCGAGAGTAGTACTAGGATGGGTGACCTCCTGGGAAGGCCTCGTGTTGCAACCCTTTTACTTTTTTTTTTATCGCTGCAGTTATTTGCAGAAGTTAAAATCGTGTATTATAATTTATTATCCTCTGAAATACGTCATGTAGCGGAAAAGTTATCGATGTTTCGAGATTCTGATAGCGTGACGGGATACCGGAAACATAAAAACGACTGTGCCGGTCAATTAGAGAGCAGAAATTGACTCAATAAACAGATATTTGCAATTTAAATGTACGGGTGCGATCATACCAGCTCTAATGCACCAGATCCCATTAGAACTCCGCGGTTAAGCGTGCTTGGGCGAGAGTAGTACTAGGATGGGTTAACTCCTGGGAAGGCCTCATGTTGCACCCCTTTTACTTCTTTTTTATCGCTGCAGATGGTTACAAAATTTAAAATTGTGTATTATAATTTGATATCCTCTAAAAACCGTCATGTAGCAGAAAAGTTATTGATGTTACAATATTTTAATAGCGTAACGGTATACCGGTAGCATTAAAACGACTGTGCTGGTCAATAGTGAGCAAAAATTGTCTTAATAAAGAGATATTTGCAATATAAACGTACGGGTGCGATCATACCAGCACTAATGCACCGGATCCCATCAGAGCTCCGCAGTTAAGCATGCTTGGGCGAGAGTAGTACTCGGATGGGTGACCTTCTGGGAAGACCTCGTGTTGCACCCCTTTTACTTTTTTCTTATCGCTGTATATAATTACAGAAGTTAAAATCGTGTATTATAATTTTATGACCTCTAAAAACTGTCATGTTGCGGAAAAGTTATCGATGTTACAAGATTCTGATAGCGTTACGGTAAACCGGAAGCATTACAACGACTGTGCTGGTCAATAGAGAGCAGAATATGACTCAATACACAGATATTTTCAATATAAACGTACGGGTGCAATCATACCAGCACTAATGCACCGGATCCCATCAGAACTCCGTAGTTAAGCTTGCTTGGGTGAGATTAGTACTAGGATGGGTGACCTCCTAGGAAGGCCTCGTGTTGCACCAATTTTACTTTTTTTTTATCGCTGTAGATAATTACAGAAGTTTAAATCGTGTGATATAATTTGATATCCTCTCAAAACCGTCATGTAGCGGAAAAGATATCGATGTTACGAGATTCTAATAGCGTAACGGTATACCGGAAGCATTACAACGACTGTGCCGGCCAATAGAGAGAAGAAATTGACTCAATATTGAGATATTTGCAATATAAACGTACAGGTGTGATCATACAAGCACTAATGCACCGGATCCCATCAAAAACCCCGCAGTTAAGCGTGCTTGGGCCAGAGTAGTACTAGGATGGGTGACCTCCTAGGAAGGCCTCGTGTTTCACCCCTTTTACTTTTTTTTATCACTGTAGATAATTACAGAAGTTAAATCGTGTATTATAATTTAATATTCCCTGAAAACCGTCATGTAGTGGAAAAGTTATTGATGTTTCGAGATTCTGATAGCGTGACGGTATACCGGAAGCATTACAACGACTGTGTCGGTCAATAAACAGCAGAAATTGACTCAATAAAGAGATATTTGCAATTTAAATGTACGGGTGCGATCATACCAGCACTAATGCACCGGATCCCATCAGAACTCCGTAGTTAAGCGTGCTTGGGCGAGTGTAGTACTAGGAAGGGTGACCTCCTGGGAAGGCCTCGTGTTGCACCCCTTTTACTCTTTTTTTTATCGCTGCAGTTATTTGCAGAAGTTAAAATCGTGTATTAAAATTTAATATTCTCTGAAAACCGTCATGTAGCGGAAAAGTTATCGATGTTTCGAGATTTTGATAGTGTGACGGTATACCGGAAGCATTAAAACGACTGTGCCGGTCAATTGAGAGCAGAAATTGACTCAATAAACAAATATTTGCAATTTAAATGTACGGGTGCGATCATACCAGCACTAATGCACCGGATCCCATCAGAACTCCGCAGTTAAGCGTGCTTGGGCGAGAGTAGTACTAGGAAGGGTGACCTCCTGGGAAGGCCTCGTGTTGCACCCCTTTTACTTTTCTTTTTTTATCGCTGCAGTTATTTGCAGAAGTTAAAATCGTGTATTATAATTTATTATCCTCTGAAAACCGTCATGTAGCGGAAAAGTTATTGATGTTTCGAGATTCTGATAGCGTGACGGGATACCGGAAGCATTAAAACGACTGTGCCGGTCAATAGAGAGAAGAAAATGACTTAATAAAGAGATATTTGGAATTTAAATGTACGGGTGCGATCATACTAGCACTAATGCACCGGATCCCATCAGAACTCCGCAGTTAAGCGTGCTTGGGCGAGTGTAGTACTAGGAAGGGTGAACTCCTGGGAAGGCCTCGTGTTGCAACCCTTTTACTTTTTTTTTATCGCTGCAGTTATTTGCAGAAGTTAAAATCGTGTATTATAATTTATTATCCTCTGAAATACGTCATGTAGCGGAAAAGTTATCGATGTTTCGAGATTCTGATAGCGTGACGGGATACCGGAAACATAAAAACGACTGTGCCGGTCAATAGAGAGCAGAAATTGACTCAATAAACAGATATTTGCAATTTAAATGTACGGGTGCGATCATACCAGCACTAATGCACCGGATCCCATCAGAACTCCGCAGATAAACGTGCTTGGGCGAGAGTAGTACTAGGATGGGTGACCTCCTGGGAAGGCCTCGTGTTGCAACCCTTTTACTTTTTTTTTATCGCTGCAGTTATTTGCAGAAGTTAAAATCGTGTATTATAATTTATTATCCTCTGAAATACGTCATGTAGCGGAAAAGTTATCGATGTTTCGAGATTCTGATAGCGTGACGGGATACCGGAAACATAAAAACGACTGTGCCGGTCAATAGAGAGCAGAAATTGACTCAATAAACAGATATTTGCAATTTAAATGTACGGGTGCGATCATACCAGCTCTAATGCACCAGATCCCATTAGAACTCCGCGGTTAAGCGTGCTTGGGCGAGAGTAGTACTAGGATGGGTTAACTCCTGGGAAGGCCTCATGTTACACCCCTTTTACTTCTTTTTTATCGCTGCAGATGGTTACAAAATTTAAAATTGTGTATTATAATTTGATATCCTCTAAAAACCGTCATGTAGCAGAAAAGTTATTGATGTTACAATATTTTAATAGCGTAACGGTATACCGGTAGCATTAAAACGACTGTGCTGGTCAATAGTGAGCAAAAATTGTCTTAATAAAGAGATATTTGCAATATAAACGTACGGGTGCGATCATACCAGCACTAATGCACCGGATCCCATCAGAGCTCCGCAGTTAAGCATGCTTGGGCGAGAGTAGTACTCGGATGGGTGACCTTCTGGGAAGACCTCGTGTTGCACCCCTTTTACTTTTTTCTTATCGCTGTATATAATTACAGAAGTTAAAATCGTGTATTATAATTTTATGACCTCTAAAAACTGTCATGTTGCGGAAAAATTATCGATGTTACAAGATTCTGATAGCGTTACGGTAAACCGGAAGCATTACAACGACTGTGCTGGTCAATAGAGAGCAGAATATGACTCAATACACAGATATTTTCAATATAAACGTACGGGTGCAATCATACCAGCACTAATGCACCGGATCCCATCAGAACTCCGTAGTTAAGCTGGCTTGGGTGAGATTAGTACTAGGATGGGTGACCTCCTAGGAAGGCCTCGTGTTGCACCAATTTTACTTTTTTTTTATCGCTGTAGATAATTACAGAAGTTTAAATCGTGTGATATAATTTGATATCCTCTCAAAACCGTCATGTAGCGGAAAAGATATCGATGTTACGAGATTCTAATAGCGTAACGGTATACCGGAAGCATTACAACGACTGTGCTGCTTAATAGAGAGCAGAAATTGACTCAATATTGAGATATTTGCAATATAAACGTACAGGTGTGATCATACAAGCACTAATGCACCAGATCCCATCAAAACCCCGCAGTTAAGCGTGCTTGGGCCAGAGTAGTACTAGGATGGGTGACCTCCTAGGAAGGCCTCGTGTTTCACCCCTTTTACTTTTTTTTTATCGCTGTAGATAATTACAGAAGTTAAATCGTGTATTATAATTTAATATTCCCTGAAAACCGTCATGTAGTGGAAAAGTTATTGATGTTTCGAGATTATGATAACGTGACGGTATACCGGAAACATTACAACGACTGTGCCGGCCAATAGAGAGAAGAAATTGACTCAATAAAGAGATATTTGGAATTTAAATGTACGGGTGCGATCATACCAGCACTAATGCACCGGATCCCATCAGAACTCCGCAGTTAAGCGTGCTTGGGCGAGAGTAGTACTAGGATGGGTGACCTCCTGGGAAGGCCTCGTGTTGCACCCCTTTTACATATTTTTTATCGCTGCAGTTATTTACAGAAGTTAAAATCGTGTATTATAATTTAATAACCTCTGAAAACCGTCATGTAGCGGAAAAGTTATCGATGTTTCGAGATTCTAAAAGCGTGACGGTATACTGGAAGCATTACAACGACTGTGTCGGTCAATAAACAGCAGAAATTGACTCAATAAAGAGATATTTGCAATTTAAATGTACGGGTGCGATCATACCAGCACTAATGCACCATATCCCATCAGAACTCCGCAGATAAACGTGCTTGGGCGAGAGTAGTACTAGGATGGGTGACCTCCTGGGAAGGCCTCGTGTTGCAACCCTTTTACTTTTTTTTTTATCGCTGCAGTTATTTGCAGAAGTTAAAATCGTGTATTATAATTTATTATCCTCTGAAATACGTCATGTAGCGGAAAAGTTATCGATGTTTCGAGATTCTGATAGCGTGACGGGATACCGGAAACATAAAAACGACTGTGCCGGTCAATTAGAGAGCAGAAATTGACTCAATAAACAGATATTTGCAATTTAAATGTACGGGTGCGATCATACCAGCTCTAATGCACCAGATCCCATTAGAACTCCGCGGTTAAGCGTGCTTGGGCGAGAGTAGTACTAGGATGGGTTAACTCCTGGGAAGGCCTCATGTTGCACCCCTTTTACTTCTTTTTTATCGCTGCAGATGGTTACAAAATTTAAAATTGTGTATTATAATTTGATATCCTCTAAAAACCGTCATGTAGCAGAAAAGTTATTGATGTTACAATATTTTAATAGCGTAACGGTATACCGGTAGCATTAAAACGACTGTGCTGGTCAATAGTGAGCAAAAATTGTCTTAATAAAGAGATATTTGCAATATAAACGTACGGGTGCGATCATACCAGCACTAATGCACCGGATCCCATCAGAGCTCCGCAGTTAAGCATGCTTGGGCGAGAGTAGTACTCGGATGGGTGACCTTCTGGGAAGACCTCGTGTTGCACCCCTTTTACTTTTTTCTTATCGCTGTATATAATTACAGAAGTTAAAATCGTGTATTATAATTTTATGACCTCTAAAAACTGTCATGTTGCGGAAAAGTTATCGATGTTACAAGATTCTGATAGCGTTACGGTAAACCGGAAGCATTACAACGACTGTGCTGGTCAATAGAGAGCAGAATATGACTCAATACACAGATATTTTCAATATAAACGTACGGGTGCAATCATACCAGCACTAATGCACCGGATCCCATCAGAACTCCGTAGTTAAGCTTGCTTGGGTGAGATTAGTACTAGGATGGGTGACCTCCTAGGAAGGCCTCGTGTTGCACCAATTTTACTTTTTTTTTATCGCTGTAGATAATTACAGAAGTTTAAATCGTGTGATATAATTTGATATCCTCTCAAAACCGTCATGTAGCGGAAAAGATATCGATGTTACGAGATTCTAATAGCGTAACGGTATACCGGAAGCATTACAACGACTGTGCCGGCCAATAGAGAGAAGAAATTGACTCAATATTGAGATATTTGCAATATAAACGTACAGGTGTGATCATACAAGCACTAATGCACCGGATCCCATCAAAAACCCCGCAGTTAAGCGTGCTTGGGCCAGAGTAGTACTAGGATGGGTGACCTCCTAGGAAGGCCTCGTGTTTCACCCCTTTTACTTTTTTTTATCACTGTAGATAATTACAGAAGTTAAATCGTGTATTATAATTTAATATTCCCTGAAAACCGTCATGTAGTGGAAAAGTTATTGATGTTTCGAGATTCTGATAGCGTGACGGTATACCGGAAGCATTACAACGACTGTGTCGGTCAATAAACAGCAGAAATTGACTCAATAAAGAGATATTTGCAATTTAAATGTACGGGTGCGATCATACCAGCACTAATGCACCGGATCCCATCAGAACTCCGTAGTTAAGCGTGCTTGGGCGAGTGTAGTACTAGGAAGGGTGACCTCCTGGGAAGGCCTCGTGTTGCACCCCTTTTACTCTTTTTTTTATCGCTGCAGTTATTTGCAGAAGTTAAAATCGTGTATTAAAATTTAATATTCTCTGAAAACCGTCATGTAGCGGAAAAGTTATCGATGTTTCGAGATTTTGATAGTGTGACGGTATACCGGAAGCATTAAAACGACTGTGCCGGTCAATTGAGAGCAGAAATTGACTCAATAAACAAATATTTGCAATTTAAATGTACGGGTGCGATCATACCAGCACTAATGCACCGGATCCCATCAGAACTCCGCAGTTAAGCGTGCTTGGGCGAGAGTAGTACTAGGAAGGGTGACCTCCTGGGAAGGCCTCGTGTTGCACCCCTTTTACTTTTCTTTTTTTATCGCTGCAGTTATTTGCAGAAGTTAAAATCGTGTATTATAATTTAATATTCTCTGAAAACCGTCATGTAGCGGAGAAGTTATCAATGTTTCGAGATTCTGATAGCGTGACGGTATACCAGAAGCATTACAACGACTGTGCCTGTCAATAGAGAGCAGAAATTGACTCAATAAAGAGATATTTGGTATTTAAATGTACGGTTGCGATCATATCAGCACTAATGCACCGGATGCCATCAAAACTCCGCAGTTAAGCGTGCTTGGGCGAGAGTAGTACTAGGATGGGTGACCTCCTGTGAAGCCTCGTGTTGCAACCCTTTTACTTTTTTTTTATCACTGCAGTTATTTGCAGAAGTTAAAATCGTGTATTATAATTTATTATCCTCTGAAAACCATCATGTAGCGGAAAAGTTATCGATGTTTCGAGATTCTAATAGCGTGACGGGATACCGGAAGCATTAAAACGACTGTGCCGGTCAATAGAGAGAAGAAATTGACTCAATAAAGAGATATTTGGAATTTAAATGTACGGGTGCGATCATACTAGCACTAATGCACCGGATCCCATCAGAACTCCGCATTTAAGCGTGCTTGGGCGAGTGTAGTACTAGGAAGGGTGACCTCCTGGGAAGGCCTCGTGTTGAACCCTTTTTACTCTTTTTTTTATCGCTGCAGTTATTTGCAGAAGTTAAAATCGTGTATTAAAATTTAATATTCTCTGAAAACCTTCATGTAGCGGAAAAGTTATCTATGTTTCGAGATTCTGATAGCGTGACGGTATACCGGAAGCATTACAACGACTGTGTCGGTCAATAGAGAGCAGAAATTGACTCAATAAAGAGATATTTGCTATTTAAATGTACGGGTGCGATCATACCAGCACTAATGCACCGGATCCCATCAGAACTCCGCAGATAATCGTGCTTGGGCGAGAGTAGTACTAGGATGGGTGACCTCCTGGTAAGGCCTCGTGTTGCACCCCTTTTACTTTTTTTTTTATCGCTGCAGTTATTTGCAGAAGTTAAAATTGTGTATTAAAATTTAATATTCTCTGAAAACCGTCATGTAGCGGAAAAGTTATCGATGTTTCGAGATTCTGATAGCGTGACGGTATACCGGAAGCATTACAACGAGAGAGCAGAAATTGACTCAATAAAGAGATTTTTGCTATTTAAATGTACGGGTGCGATCATACCAGCACTAATGCACCGGATCCCATCAGAACTCCGCAGATAAACGTGCTTGGGCGAGAGTAGTACTAGGATGGGTGACCTCCTGGGAAGGCCTCGTGTTGCACCCCTTTTACTTTTTTTTTTTATCGCTGCAGTTATTTACAGAACTTAAAATCGTGTATTATAATTTAATAACCTCTGAAAACCGTCATGTAGCGGAAAAGTTATCGATGTTTCGAGATTCTGATAGTGTGACGGTATACCGGAAGCATTAAAACGACTGTGCCGGTCAATAGAGAGCAGAAATTGACTCAATAAACAGATATTTGCAATTTAAATGTACGGGTGCGATCATACCAGCACTAATGCACCGGATCCTATCAGAACTCCGCAGTTAAGCGTGCTTGGGCGAGAGTAGTACTAGGAAGGGTGACCACCTGGGAAGGCCTCGTGTTGCAACCTTTTTACTTTTTTTTTTTATCGCTGCAGTTATTTGCAGAAGTTAAAATCGTGTATTATAATTTATTATCCTCTGAAATACGTCATGTAGCGGAAAAGTTATCGATGTTTCGAGATTCTGATAGCGTGACGGGATACCGGAAGCATTAAAACGACTGTGCCGGTCAATAGAGAGAAGAAATTGACTCAATAAAGAGATATTTGGAATTTAAATGTACGGGTGCGATCATACTAGCACTAATGCACCGGATCCCATCAGAACTCCGCAGTTAAGCGTGCTTGGGCGAGTGTAGTACTAGGAAGGGGGACCTCCTGGGAAGGCCTCGTGTTGCACCCTTTTTACTCTTTTTTTTATCGCTGCAATTATTTGCAGAAGTTAAAATCGTGTATTAAAATTTAATATTCTCTGAAAACCGTCATGTAGCGGAAAAGTTATCGATGTTTCGAGATTCTGATAGCGTGACGGTATACCGGAAGCATTACAACGACTGTGTCGGTCAATAGAGAGCAGAAATTGACTCAATAAAGAGATATTTGCTATTTAAATGTACGGGTGCGATCATACCAGCACTAATGCACCGGATCCCATCAGAACTACGCAGATAAACGTGCTTGGGCGAGAGTAGTACTAGGATGGGTGACCTCCTGGGAAGGCCTCGTGTTGCACCCCTTTTACTTTTTTTTTTATCGCTGCAGTTATTTGCAGAAGTTAAAATTGTGTATTAAAATTTAATATTCTCTGAAAACCGTCATGTAGCGGAAAAGTTATCGATGTTTCGAGATTCTGATAGCGTGACGGTATACCGGAAGCATTACAACGAGAGAGCAGAAATTGACTCAATAAAGAGATTTTTGCTATTTAAATGTACGGGTGCGATCATACCAGCACTAATGCACCGGATCCCATCAGAACTCCGCAGATAAACGTGCTTGGGCGAGAGTAGTACTAGGATGGGTGACCTCCTGGGAAGGCCTCGTGTTGCACCCCTTTTACTTTTTTTTTTATCGCTGCAGTTATTTACAGAACTTAAAATCGTGTATTATAATTTAATAACCTCTGAAAACCGTCATGTAGCGGAAAAGTTATCGATGTTTCGAGATTCTGATAGTGTGACGGTATACCGGAAGCATTAAAACGACTGTGCCGGTCAATAGAGAGCAGAAATTGACTCAATAAACAGATATTTGCAATTTAAATGTACGGGTGCGATCATACCAGCACTAATGCACCGGATCCTATCAGAACTCCGCAGTTAAGCGTGCTTGGGCGAGAGTAGTACTAGGAAGGGTGACCACCTGGGAAGGCCTCGTGTTGCAACCTTTTTACTTTTTTTTTTATCGCTGCAGTTATTTGCAGAAGTTAAAATCGTGTATTATAATTTATTATCCTCTGAAATACGTCATGTAGCGGAAAAGTTATCGATGTTTCGAGATTCTGATAGCGTGACGGGATACCGGAAGCATTAAAACGACTGTGCCGGTCAATAGAGAGAAGAAATTGACTCAATAAAGAGATATTTGGAATTTAAATGTACGGGTGCGATCATACTAGCACTAATGCACCGGATCCCATCAGAACTCCGCAGTTAAGCGTGCTTGGGCGAGTGTAGTACTAGGAAGGGGGACCTCCTGGGAAGGCCTCGTGTTGCACCCTTTTTACTCTTTTTTTTATCGCTGCAATTATTTGCAGAAGTTAAAATCGTGTATTAAAATTTAATATTCTCTGAAAACCGTCATGTAGCGGAAAAGTTATCGATGTTTCGAGATTCTGATAGCGTGACGGTATACCGGAAGCATTACAACGACTGTGTCGGTCAATAGAGAGCAGAAATTGACTCAATAAAGAGATATTTGCTATTTAAATGTACGGGTGCGATCATACTAGCACTAATGCACCGGATCCCATCAGAACTCCGCAGATAATCGTGCTTGGGCGAGAGTAGTACTAGGATGGGTGACCTCCTGGTAAGGCCTCGTGTTGCACCCCTTTTACTTTTTTTTTTTATCGCTGCAGCTATTTACAGAACTTAAAATCGTGTATTATAATTTAATAACCTCTGAAAACCGTCATGTAGCGGAAAAGTTATCGATGTTTCGAGATTCTGATAGGGTGACGATATACCGGAAGCATTAAAACGACTGTGCCGGTCAATAGAAAGCAGAAATTGACTCAATAAACAAATATTTGCAATTTAAATGTACGGGTGCGATCATACCAGCACTAATGCACCGAATCCCATCAGAACTCCGCAGTTAAGCGTGCTTGGGCGAGAGTAGTACTAGGAAGGGTGACTTCCTGGGAAGGCCTCGTGTTGCACCCCTTTTACTTTTCTTTTTTTATCGCTGCAGTTATTTGCAAAAGTTAAAACCGTGTATTATAATTTAATATTCTCTGAAAACCGTCATGTAGCGGAGAAGTTATCAATGTTTCGAGATTCTGATAGCGTGACGGTATACCAGAAGCATTACAACGACTGTGTCGGTCAATAGAGAGCAGAAATTGACTCAATAAAGAGATATTTGGTATTTAAAATTACGGGTGCGATCATACCAGCACTAATGCACCGGATGTCATCAAAACTCCGCAGTTAAGCGTGCTTGGGCGAGAGTAGTACTAGGATGGGTGACCTCCTGGGAAGGCCTCGTGTTGCAACCCTTTTACTTTTTTTTATCGCTGCAGTTATTTGCAGAAGGTAAAATCGTGTATTATAATTTATTATCCTCTGAAAACCGTCATGTAGCGGAAAAGTTATCGATTTTTCGAGATTCTAATAGCGTGACGGGATACCGGAAGCATTAAAACGACTGTGTCGGCCAATAGAGAGAAGAAATTGACTCAATTAAGAGATATTTGAAATTTAAATGTACGGGTGCGATCATACTAGCACTAATGCACCGGATCCCATCAGAACTCTGCAGTTAAGCGTGCTTGGGTAGGTGTAGTACTAGGAAGGGTGACCTCCCGGGAAGGCCTCGTGTTGCACCCTTTTTACTCTTTTTTTTATCGCTGCAGTTATTTGTAGAAGTTAAAATCGTGTATTAAAATTTAATAATCTCTGAAAACCGTCATGTAGCGGAAAAGTTATCGATGTTTCGAGATTCTGATAGCGTGACGGTATACCGGAAGCATTACAACGACTGTGCCTGTCAATAGAGAGCAGAAATTGACTCAATAAAGAGATATTTGGTATTTAAATGTACGGTTGCGATCATATCAGCACTAATGCACCGGATGCCATCAAAACTCCGCAGTTAAGCGTGCTTGGGCGAGAGTAGTACTAGGATGGGTGACCTCCTGGGAAGCCTCGTGTTGCAACCCTTTTACTTTTTTTTATCACTGCAGTTATTTGCAGAAGTTAAAATCGTGTATTATAATTTATTATCCTCTGAAAACCATCATGTAGCGGAAAAGTTATCGATGTTTCGAGATTCTGATAGCGTGACGGGATACCGGAAGCATTAAAACGACTGTGCCGGTCAATAGTGAGAAGAAATTGACTCAATAAAGAGATATTTGGAATTTAAATGTACGGGTGCGATCATACTAGCACTAATGCACCGGATCCCATCAGAACTCCGCAGTTAAGCGTGCTTGGGCGAGTGTAGTACTAGGAAGGGTGACCTCCTGGGAAGGCCTCATGTTGCACCCTTTTTACTCTTTTTTTTATCGCTGCAGTTATTTGCAGAAGTTAAAATCGTGTATTAAAATTTAATATTCTCTGAAAACCTTCATGTAGCGGAAAAGTTATCGATGTTTCGAGATTCTGATAGCGTGACGGTATACCGGAAGCATTACAACGACTGTGTCGGTCAATAGAGAGCAGAAATTGACTCAATAAAGAGATTTTTGCTATTTAAATGTACGGGTGCGATCATACCAGCACTAATGCACCGGATCCCATCAGAACTCCGCAGATAAACGTGCTTGGGCGAGAGTAGTACTAGGATGGGTGACCTCCTGGGAAGGCCTCGTGTTGCACCCCTTTTACTTCTTTTTTTTTATCGCTGCAGTTATTTACAGAACTTAAAATCGTGTATTATAATTTAATAACCTCTGAAAACCGTCATGTAGCGGAAAAGTTATCGATGTTTCGAGATTCTGATAGTGTGACGGTATACCGGAAGCATTAAAACGACTGTGCCGGTCAATAGAGAGCAGAAATTGACTCAATAAACAGATATTTGCAATTTAAATGTACGGGTGCGATCATACCAGCACTAATGCACCGGATCCTATCAGAACTCCACAGTTAAGCGTGCTTGGGCGAGAGTAGTACTAGGAAGGGTGACCTCCTGGGAAGGCCTCGTGTTGCAACCTTTTTACTTTTTTTTTTATCGCTGCAGTTATTTGCAGAAGTTAAAATCGTGTATTATAATTTATTATCCTCTGAAAACCGTCATGTAGCGGAAAAGTTATCGATGTTTCGAGATTCTGATAGCGTGACGGGATACCGGAAGCATTAAAACGACTGTGCCGGTCAATAGAGAGAAGAAATTGACTCAATAAAGAGATATTTGGAATTTAAATGTACGGGTGCGATCATACTAGCACTAATGCACCGGATCCCATCAGAACTCCGCAGTTAAGCGTGCTTGGGCGAGTGTAGTACTAGGAAGGGGGACCTCCTGGGAAGGCCTCGTGTTGCACCCCTTTTACTTTTTTTTTTATCGCTGCAGCTATTTACAGAACTTAAAATCGTGTATTATAATTTAATAACCTCTGAAAACCGTCATGTAGCGGAAAAGTTATCGATGTTTCGAAATTCTGATAGGGTGACGATATACCGGAAGCATTAAAACGACTGTGCCGGTCAATAGAGAGCAGAAATTGACTTAATAAACAAATATTTGCAATTTAAATGTACGGGTGCGATCATACCAGCACTAATGCACCGAATCCCATCAGAACTCCGCAGTTAAGCGTGCTTGGGCGAGAGTAGTACTAGGAAGGGTGACTTCCTGGGAAGGCCTCGTGTTGCACCCCTTTTACTTTTCTTTTTTTATCGCTGCAGTTATTTGCAAAAGTTAAAACCGTGTATTATAATTTAATATTCTCTGAAAACCGTCATGTAGCGGAGAAGTTATCGATGTTTCGAGATTCTGATAGTGTGACGGTATACCGGAAGCATTAAAACGACTGTGCCGGTCAATAGAGAGTAGAAATTGACTCAATAAAGAGATATTTGGTATTTAAATGTAGGGTTGCGATCATATCAGCACTAATGCACCGGATGCCATCAAAACTCCGCAGTTAAGCGTGCTTGGGCGAGAGTAGTACTAGGATGGGTGACCTCCTGGGAAGCCTCGTGTTGCAACCCTTTTACTTTTTTTTTATCACTGCAGTTATTTGCAGAAGTTAAAATCGTGTATTATAATTTATTATCCTCTGAAAACCATCATGTAGCGGAAAAGTTATCGATGTTTCGAGATTCTGATAGCGTGACGGGATACCGGAAGCATTAAAACGACTGTGCCGGTCAATAGAGAGAAGAAATTGACTCAATAAAGAGATATTTGGAATTTAAATGTACGGGTGCGATCATACTAGCACTAATGCACCGGATCCCATCAGAACTCCGCAGTTAAGCGTGCTTGGGCGAGTGTAGTACTAGGAAGGGTGACCTCCTGGGAAGGCCTCGTGTTGCACCCTTTTTACTCTTTTTTTTATCGCTGCAGTTATTTGCAGAAGTTAAAATCGTGTATTAAAATTTAATATTCTCTGAAAACCTTCATGTAGCGGAAAAGTTATCGATGTTTCGAGATTCTGATAGCGTGACGGTATACCGGAAGCATTACAACGACTGTGTCGGTCAATAGAGAGCAGAAATTGACTCAATAAAGAGATTTTTGCTATTTAAATGTACGGGTGCGATCATACCAGCACTAATGCACCGGATCCCATCAGAACTCCGCAGATAAACGTGCTTGGGCGAGAGTAGTACTAGGATGGGTGACCTCCTGGGAAGGCCTCGTGTTGCACCCCTTTTACTTCTTTTTTTTTATCGCTGCAGCTATTTACAGAACTTAAAATCGTGTATTATAATTTAATAACCTCTGAAAACCGTCATGTAGCGGAAAAGTTATCGATGTTTCGAAATTCTGATAGGGTGACGATATACCGGAAGCATTAAAACGACTGTGCCGGTCAATAGAGAGCAGAAATTGACTTAATAAACAAATATTTGCAATTTAAATGTACGGGTGCGATCATACCAGCACTAATGCACCGAATCCCATCAGAACTCCGCAGTTAAGCGTGCTTGGGCGAGAGTAGTACTAGGAAGGGTGACTTCCTGGGAAGGCCTCGTGTTGCACCCCTTTTACTTTTCTTTTTTTGTCGCTGCAGTTATTTGCAAAAGTTAAAACCGTGTATTATAATTTAATATTCTCTGAAAACCGTCATGTAGCGGAGAAGTTATCGATGTTTCGAGATTCTGATAGTGTGACGGTATACCGGAAGCATTAAAACGACTGTGCCGGTCAATAGAGAGCAGAAATTGACTCAATAAAGAGATATTTGCAATTTAAATGTACGGGTGCGATCATACCAGCACTAATGCACCGGATGTCATCAAAACTCCGCAGTTAAGCGTGCTTGGGCGAGAGTAGTACTAGGATGGGTGACCTCCTGGGAAGGCCTCGTGTTGCAACCCTTTTACTTTTTTTTATCGCTGCAGTTATTTGCAGAAGTTAAAATCGTGTATTATAATTTATTATCCTCTGAAAACCGTCATGTAGCGGAAAAGTTATCGATGTTTCGAGATTCTAATAGCGTGACGGGATACCGGAAGCATTAAAACGACTGTGTCGGCCAATAGAGAGAAGAAATTGACTCAATTAAGAGATATTTGAAATTTAAATGTACGGGTGCGATCATACTAGCACTAATGCACCGGATCCCATCAGAACTCTGCAGTTAAGCGTGCTTGGGTAGGTGTAGTACTAGGAAGGGTGACCTCCCGGGAAGGCCTCGTGTTGCACCCTTTTTACTCTTTTTTTTATCGCTGCAGTTATTTGTAGAAGTTAAAATCGTGTATTAAAATTTAATAATCTCTGAAAACCGTCATGTAGCGGAAAAGTTATCGATGTTTCGAGATTCTGATAGCGTGACGGTATACCGGAAGCATTACAACGACTGTGCCTGTCAATAGAGAGCAGAAATTGACTCAATAAAGAGATATTTGGTATTTAAATGTACGGTTGCGATCATATCAGCACTAATGCACCGGATGCCATCAAAACTCCGCAGTTAAGCGTGCTTGGGCGAGAGTAGTACTAGGATGGGTGACCTCCTGGGAAGCCTCGTGTTGCAACCCTTTTACTTTTTTTTTATCACTGCAGTTATTTGCAGAAGTTAAAATCGTGTATTATAATTTATTATCCTCTGAAAACCATCATGTAGCGGAAAAGTTATCGATGTTTCGAGATTCTGATAGCGTGACGGGATACCGGAAGCATTAAAACGACTGTGCCGGTCAATAGAGAGAAGAAATTGACTCAATAAAGAGATATTTGGAATTTAAATGTACGGGTGCGATCATACTAGCACTAATGCACCGGATCCCATCAGAACTCCGCAGATAAACGTGCTTGGGCGAGAGTAGTACTAGGATGGGTGACCTCCTGGGAAGGCCTCGTGTTGCACCCCTTTTACTTCTTTTTTTTATCGCTGCAGCTATTTACAGAACTTAAAATCGTGTATTATAATTTAATAACCTCTGAAAACCGTCATGTAGCGGAAAAGTTATCGATGTTTCGAAATTCTGATAGGGTGACGATATACCGGAAGCATTAAAACGACTGTGCCGGTCAATAGAGAGCAGAAATTGACTTAATAAACAAATATTTGCAATTTAAATGTACGGGTGCGATCATACCAGCACTAATGCACCGAATCCCATCAGAACTCCGCAGTTAAGCGTGCTTGGGCGAGAGTAGTACTAGGAAGGGTGACTTCCTGGGAAGGCCTCGTGTTGCACCCCTTTTACTTTTCTTTTTTTGTCGCTGCAGTTATTTGCAAAAGTTAAAACCGTGTATTATAATTTAATATTCTCTGAAAACCGTCATGTAGCGGAGAAGTTATCGATGTTTCGAGATTCTGATAGTGTGACGGTATACCGGAAGCATTAAAACGACTGTGCCGGTCAATAGAGAGCAGAAATTGACTCAATAAAGAGATATTTGCAATTTAAATGTACGGGTGCGATCATACCAGCACTAATGCACCGGATGTCATCAAAACTCCGCAGTTAAGCGTGCTTGGGCGAGAGTAGTACTAGGATGGGTGACCTCCTGGGAAGGCCTCGTGTTGCAACCCTTTTACTTTTTTTTATCGCTGCAGTTATTTGCAGAAGTTAAAATCGTGTATTATAATTTATTATCCTCTGAAAACCGTCATGTAGCGGAAAAGTTATCGATGTTTCGAGATTCTAATAGCGTGACGGGATACCGGAAGCATTAAAACGACTGTGTCGGCCAATAGAGAGAAGAAATTGACTCAATTAAGAGATATTTGAAATTTAAATGTACGGGTGCGATCATACTAGCACTAATGCACCGGATCCCATCAGAACTCTGCAGTTAAGCGTGCTTGGGTAGGTGTAGTACTAGGAAGGGTGACCTCCCGGGAAGGCCTCGTGTTGCACCCTTTTTACTCTTTTTTTTATCGCTGCAGTTATTTGTAGAAGTTAAAATCGTGTATTAAAATTTAATAATCTCTGAAAACCGTCATGTAGCGGAAAAGTTATCGATGTTTCGAGATTCTGATAGCGTGACGGTATACCGGAAGCATTACAACGACTGTGCCTGTCAATAGAGAGCAGAAATTGACTCAATAAAGAGATATTTGGTATTTAAATGTACGGTTGCGATCATATCAGCACTAATGCACCGGATGCCATCAAAACTCCGCAGTTAAGCGTGCTTGGGCGAGAGTAGTACTAGGATGGGTGACCTCCTGGGAAGCCTCGTGTTGCAACCCTTTTACTTTTTTTTTATCACTGCAGTTATTTGCAGAAGTTAAAATCGTGTATTATAATTTATTATCCTCTGAAAACCATCATGTAGCGGAAAAGTTATCGATGTTTCGAGATTCTGATAGCGTGACGGGATACCGGAAGCATTAAAACGACTGTGCCGGTCAATAGAGAGAAGAAATTGACTCAATAAAGAGATATTTGGAATTTAAATGTACGGGTGCGATCATACTAGCACTAATGCACCGGATCCCATCAGAACTCCGCAGTTAAGCGTGCTTGGGCGAGTGTAGTACTAGGAAGGGTGACCTCCTGGGAAGGCCTCGTGTTGCACCCTTTTTACTCTTTTTTTTATCGCTGCAGTTATTTGCAGAAGTTAAAATCGTGTATTAAAATTTAATATTCTCTGAAAACCTTCATGTAGCGGAAAAGTTATCGATGTTTCGAGATTCTGATAGCGTGACGGTATACCGGAAGCATTACAACGACTGTGTCGGTCAATAGAGAGCAGAAATTGACTCAATAAAGAGATTTTTGCTATTTAAATGTACGGGTGCGATCATACCAGCACTAATGCACCGGATCCCATCAGAACTCCGCAGATAAACGTGCTTGGGCGAGAGTAGTACTAGGATGGGTGACCTCCTGGGAAGGCCTCGTGTTGCACCCCTTTTACTTCTTTTTTTTTTTATCGCTGCAGTTATTTACAGAACTTAAAATCGTGTATTATAATTTAATAACCTCTGAAAACCGTCATGTAGCGGAAAAGTTATCGATGTTTCGAGATTCTGATAGTGTGACGGTATACCGGAAGCATTAAAACGACTGTGCCGGTCAATAGAGAGCAGAAATTGACTCAATAAACAGATATTTGCAATTTAAATGTACGGGTGCGATCATACCAGCACTAATGCACCGGATCCTATCAGAACTCCACAGTTAAGCGTGCTTGGGCGAGAGTAGTACTAGGAAGGGTGACCTCCTGGGAAGGCCTCGTGTTGCAACCTTTTTACTATTTTTTTTATCGCTGCAGTTATTTGCAGAAGTTAAAATCGTGTATTATAATTTATTATCCTCTGAAAACCGTCATGTAGCGGAAAAGTTATCGATGTTTCGAGATTCTGATAGCGTGACGGGATACCGGAAGCATTAAAACGACTGTGCCGGTCAATAGAGAGAAGAAATTGACTCAATAAAGAGATATTTGGAATTTAAATGTACGGGTGCGATCATACTAGCACTAATGCACCGGATCCCATCAGAACTCCGCAGTTAAGCGTGCTTGGGCGAGTGTAGTACTAGGAAGGGGGACCTCCTGGGAAGGCCTCGTGTTGCACCCTTTTTACTCTTTTTTTTATCGCTGCAATTATTTGCAAAAGTTAAAATCGTGTATTAAAATTTAATATTCTCTGAAAACCGTCATGTAGCGGAAAAGTTATCGATGTTTCGAGATTCTGATAGCGTGACGGTATACCGGAAGCATTACAACGACTGTGTCGGTCAATAGAGAGCAGAAATTGACTCAATAAAGAGATATTTGCTATTTAAATGTACGGGTGCGATCATACCAGCACTAATGCACCGGATCCCATCAGAACTCCGCAGATAATCGTGCTTGGGCGAGAGTAGTACTAGGATGGGTGACCTCCTGGTAAGGCCTCGTGTTGCACCCCTTTTACTTTTTTTTTATCGCTGCAGCTATTTACAGAACTTAAAATCGTGTATTATAATTTAATAACCTCTGAAAACCGTCATGTAGCGGAAAAGTTATCGATGTTTCGAAATTCTGATAGGGTGACGATATACCGGAAGCATTAAAACGACTGTGCCGGTCAATAGAGAGCAGAAATTGACTTAATAAACAAATATTTGCAATTTAAATGTACGGGTGCGATCATACCAGCACTAATGCACCGAATCCCATCAGAACTCCGCAGTTAAGCGTGCTTGGGCGAGAGTAGTACTAGGAAGGGTGACTTCCTGGGAAGGCCTCGTGTTGCACCCCTTTTACTTTTCTTTTTTTATCGCTGCAGTTATTTGCAAAAGTTAAAACCGTGTATTATAATTTAATATTCTCTGAAAACCGTCATGTAGCGGAAAAGTTATCGATGTTTCGAGATTCTGATAGTGTGACGGTATACCGGAAGCATTAAAACGACTGTGCCGGTCAATAGAGAGCAGAAATTGACTCAATAAAGAGATATTTGCAATTTAAATGTACGGGTGCGATCATACCAGCACTAATGCACCGGATGTCATCAAAACTCCGCAGTTAAGCGTGCTTGGGCGAGAGTAGTACTAGGATGGGTGACCTCCTGGGAAGGCCTCGTGTTGCAACCCTTTTACTTTTTTTTATCGCTGCAGTTATTTGCAGAAGTTAAAATCGTGTATTATAATTTATTATCCTCTGAAAACCGTCATGTAGCGGAAAAGTTATCGATGTTTCGAGATTCTAATAGCGTGACGGGATACCGGAAGCATTAAAACGACTGTGTCGGCCAATAGAGAGAAGAAATTGACTCAATTAAGAGATATTTGAAATTTAAATGTACGGGTGCGATCATACTAGCACTAATGCACCGGATCCCATCAGAACTCTGCAGTTAAGCGTGCTTGGGTAGGTGTAGTACTAGGAAGGGTGACCTCCCGGGAAGGCCTCGTGTTGCACCCTTTTTACTCTTTTTTTTATCGCTGCAGTTATTTGTAGAAGTTAAAATCGTGTATTAAAATTTAATAATCTCTGAAAACCGTCATGTAGCGGAAAAGTTATCGATGTTTCGAGATTCTGATAGCGTGACGGTATACCGGAAGCATTACAACGACTGTGTCGGTCAATAGAGAGCAGAAATTGAATCAATAAAGAGATATTTGGTATTTAAATGTACGGGTGCGATCATACCAGCACTAATGCACCGGATGTCATCAAAACTCCGCAGTTAAGCGTGCTTGGGCGAGAGTAGTACTAGGATGGGTGACCTCCTGGGAAGGCCTCGTGTTGCACCCTTTTTACTCTTTTTTTTTTTTATCGCTGCAGTTATTCGCAGAAGTTAAAATCGTGTATTATAATTTATTATCCTCTGAAAACCGTCATGTAGCGGAAAAGTTATCGATGTTTCGAGATTCTGATAGCGTGACGGGATACCGGAAGCATTAAAACGACTGTGCCGGTCAATAGAGAGAAGAAATTGACTCAATAAAGAGATATTTGGAATTTAAATGTACGGGTGCGATCATACTAGCACTAATGCACCGGATCCCATCAGAACTCCGCAGTTAAGCGTGCTTGGGCGAGTGTAGTACTAGGAAGGGTGACCTCCTGGTAAGGCCTCGTGTTGCACCCCTTTTACTTTTTTTTTTATCGCTGCAGCTATTTACAGAACTTAAAATCGTGTATTATAATTTAATAACCTCTGAAAACCGTCATGTAGCGGAAAAGTTATCGATGTTTCGAAATTCTGATAGGGTGACGATATACCGGAAGCATTAAAACGACTGTGCCGGTCAATAGAGAGCAGAAATTGACTTAATAAACAAATATTTGCAATTTAAATGTACGGGTGCGATCATACCAGCACTAATGCACCGAATCCCATCAGAACTCCGCAGTTAAGCGTGCTTGGGCGAGAGTAGTACTAGGAAGGGTGACTTCCTGGGAAGGCCTCGTGTTGCACCCCTTTTACTTTTCTTTTTTTATCGCTGCAGTTATTTGCAAAAGTTAAAACCGTGTATTATAATTTAATATTCTCTGAAAACCGTCATGTAGCGGAAAAGTTATCGATGTTTCGAGATTCTGATAGTGTGACGGTATACCGGAAGCATTAAAACGACTGTGCCGGTCAATAGAGAGCAGAAATTGACTCAATAAAGAGATATTTGCAATTTAAATGTACGGGTGCGATCATACCAGCACTAATGCACCGGATGTCATCAAAACTCCGCAGTTAAGCGTGCTTGGGCGAGAGTAGTACTAGGATGGGTGACCTCCTGGGAAGGCCTCGTGTTGCAACCCTTTTACTTTTTTTTATCGCTGCAGTTATTTGCAGAAGTTAAAATCGTGTATTATAATTTATTATCCTCTGAAAACCGTCATGTAGCGGAAAAGTTATCGATGTTTCGAGATTCTAATAGCGTGACGGGATACCGGAAGCATTAAAACGACTGTGTCGGCCAATAGAGAGAAGAAATTGACTCAATTAAGAGATATTTGAAATTTAAATGTACGGGTGCGATCATACTAGCACTAATGCACCGGATCCCATCAGAACTCTGCAGTTAAGCGTGCTTGGGTAGGTGTAGTACTAGGAAGGGTGACCTCCCGGGAAGGCCTCGTGTTGCACCCTTTTTACTCTTTTTTTTATCGCTGCAGTTATTTGTAGAAGTTAAAATCGTGTATTAAAATTTAATAATCTCTGAAAACCGTCATGTAGCGGAAAAGTTATCGATGTTTCGAGATTCTGATAGCGTGACGGTATACCGGAAGCATTACAACGACTGTGTCGGTCAATAGAGAGCAGAAATTGAATCAATAAAGAGATATTTGGTATTTAAATGTACGGGTGCGATCATACCAGCACTAATGCACCGGATGTCATCAAAACTCCGCAGTTAAGCGTGCTTGGGCGAGAGTAGTACTAGGATGGGTGACCTCCTGGGAAGGCCTCGTGTTGCACCCTTTTTACTCTTTTTTTTTTTTATCGCTGCAGTTATTCGCAGAAGTTAAAATCGTGTATTATAATTTATTATCCTCTGAAAACCGTCATGTAGCGGAAAAGTTATCGATGTTTCGAGATTCTGATAGCGTGACGGGATACCGGAAGCATTAAAACGACTGTGCCGGTCAATAGAGAGAAGAAATTGACTCAATAAAGAGATATTTGGAATTTAAATGTACGGGTGCGATCATACTAGCACTAATGCACCGGATCCCATCAGAACTCCGCAGTTAAGCGTGCTTGGGCGAGTGTAGTACTAGGAAGGGTGACCTCCTGGGAAGGCCTCGTGTTGCACCCTTTTTACTCTTTTTTTTATCGCTGCAGTTATTTGCAGAAGTTAAAATCGTGTATTAAAATTTAATATTCTCTGAAAACCTTCATGTAGCGGAAAAGTTATCGATGTTTCGAGATTCTGATAGCGTGACGGTATACCGGAAGCATTACAACGACTGTGTCGGTCAATAGAGAGCAGAAATTGACTCAATAAAGAGATTTTTGCTATTTAAATGTACGGGTGCGATCATACCAGCACTAATGCACCGGATCCCATCAGAACTCCGCAGATAAACGTGCTTGGGCGAGAGTAGTACTAGGATGGGTGACCTCCTGGGAAGGCCTCGTGTTGCACCCCTTTTACTTCTTTTTTTTTATCGCTGCAGTTATTTACAGAACTTAAAATCGTGTATTATAATTTAATAACCTCTGAAAACCGTCATGTAGCGGAAAAGTTATCGATGTTTCGAGATTCTGATAGTGTGACGGTATACCGGAAGCATTAAAACGACTGTGCCGGTCAATAGAGAGCAGAAATTGACTCAATAAACAGATATTTGCAATTTAAATGTACGGGTGCGATCATACCAGCACTAATGCACCGGATCCTATCAGAACTCCACAGTTAAGCGTGCTTGGGCGAGAGTAGTACTAGGAAGGGTGACCTCCTGGGAAGGCCTCGTGTTGCAACCTTTTTACTTTTTTTTTTATCGCTGCAGTTATTTGCAGAAGTTAAAATCGTGTATTATAATTTATTATCCTCTGAAAACCGTCATGTAGCGGAAAAGTTATCGATGTTTCGAGATTCTGATAGCGTGACGGGATACCGGAAGCATTAAAACGACTGTGCCGGTCAATAGAGAGAAGAAATTGACTCAATAAAGAGATATTTGGAATTTAAATGTACGGGTGCGATCATACTAGCACTAATGCACCGGATCCCATCAGAACTCCGCAGTTAAGCGTGCTTGGGCGAGTGTAGTACTAGGAAGGGGGACCTCCTGGGAAGGCCTCGTGTTGCACCCTTTTTACTCTTTTTTTTATCGCTGCAATTATTTGCAAAAGTTAAAATCGTGTATTAAAATTTAATATTCTCTGAAAACCGTCATGTAGCGGAAAAGTTATCGATGTTTCGAGATTCTGATAGCGTGACGGTATACCGGAAGCATTACAACGACTGTGTCGGTCAATAGAGAGCAGAAATTGACTCAATAAAGAGATATTTGCTATTTAAATGTACGGGTGCGATCATACCAGCACTAATGCACCGGATCCCATCAGAACTCCGCAGATAATCGTGCTTGGGCGAGAGTAGTACTAGGATGGGTGACCTCCTGGTAAGGCCTCGTGTTGCACCCCTTTTACTTTTTTTTTTATCGCTGCAGCTATTTACAGAACTTAAAATCGTGTATTATAATTTAATAACCTCTGAAAACCGTCATGTAGCGGAAAAGTTATCGATGTTTCGAAATTCTGATAGGGTGACGATATACCGGAAGCATTAAAACGACTGTGCCGGTCAATAGAGAGCAGAAATTGACTTAATAAACAAATATTTGCAATTTAAATGTACGGGTGCGATCATACCAGCACTAATGCACCGAATCCCATCAGAACTCCGCAGTTAAGCGTGCTTGGGCGAGAGTAGTACTAGGAAGGGTGACTTCCTGGGAAGGCCTCGTGTTGCACCCCTTTTACTTTTCTTTTTTTATCGCTGCAGTTATTTGCAAAAGTTAAAACCGTGTATTATAATTTAATATTCTCTGAAAACCGTCATGTAGCGGAGAAGTTATCAATGTTTCGAGATTCTGATAGCGTGACGGTATACCAGAAGCATTACAACGACTGTGTCGGTCAATAGAGAGCAGAAATTGACTCAATAAAGAGATATTTGGTATTTAAAATTACGGGTGCGATCATACCAGCACTAATGCACCGGATGTCATCAAAACTCCGCAGTTAAGCGTGCTTGGGCGAGAGTAGTACTAGGATGGGTGACCTCCTGGGAAGGCCTCGTGTTGCAACCCTTTTACTTTTTTTTATCGCTGCAGTTATTTGCAGAACTTAAAATCGTGTATTATAATTTATTATCCTCTGAAAACCGTCATGTAGCGGAAAAGTTATCGATGTTTCGAGATTCTAATAGCGTGACGGGATACCGGAAGCATTAAAACGACTGTGTCGGCCAATAGAGAGAAGAAATTGACTCAATTAAGAGATATTTGAAATTTAAATGTACGGGTGCGATCATACTAGCACTAATGCACCGGATCCCATCAGAACTCTGCAGTTAAGCGTGCTTGGGTAGGTGTAGTACTAGGAAGGGTGACCTCCCGGGAAGGCCTCGTGTTGCACCCTTTTTACTCTTTTTTTTATCGCTGCAGTTATTTGTAGAAGTTAAAATCGTGTATTAAAATTTAATAATCTCTGAAAACCGTCATGTAGCGGAAAAGTTATCGATGTTTCGAGATTCTGATAGCGTGACGGTATACCGGAAGCATTACAACGACTGTGTCGGTCAATAGAGAGCAGAAATTGACTCAATAAAGAGATTTTTGCTATTTAAATGTACGGGTGCGATCATACCAGCACTAATGCACCGGATCCCATCAGAACTCCGCAGATAAACGTGCTTGGGCGAGAGTAGTACTAGGATGGGTGACCTCCTGGGAAGGCCTCGTGTTGCACCCCTTTTACTTCTTTTTTTTTATCGCTGCAGTTATTTACAGAACTTAAAATCGTGTATTATAATTTAATAACCTCTGAAAACCGTCATGTAGCGGAAAAGTTATCGATGTTTCGAGATTCTGATAGTGTGACGGTATACCGGAAGCATTAAAACGACTGTGCCGGTCAATAGAGAGCAGAAATTGACTTAATAAACAAATATTTGCAATTTAAATGTACGGGTGCGATCATACCAGCACTAATGCACCGGATCCTATCAGAACTCCACAGTTAAGCGTGCTTGGGCGAGAGTAGTACTAGGAAGGGTGACCTCCTGGGAAGGCCTCGTGTTGCAACCTTTTTACTTTTTTTTTTATCGCTGCAGTTATTTGCAGAAGTTAAAATCGTGTATTATAATTTATTATCCTCTGAAAACCGTCATGTAGCGGAAAAGTTATCGATGTTTCGAGATTCTGATAGCGTGACGGGATACCGGAAGCATTAAAACGACTGTGCCGGTCAATAGAGAGAAGAAATTGACTCAATAAAGAGATATTTGGAATTTAAATGTACGGGTGCGATCATACTAGCACTAATGCACCGGATCCCATCAGAACTCCGCAGTTAAGCGTGCTTGGGCGAGTGTAGTACTAGGAAGGGGGACCTCCTGGGAAGGCCTCGTGTTGCACCCTTTTTACTCTTTTTTTTATCGCTGCAATTATTTGCAAAAGTTAAAATCGTGTATTAAAATTTAATATTCTCTGAAAACCGTCATGTAGCGGAAAAGTTATCGATGTTTCGAGATTCTGATAGCGTGACGGTATACCGGAAGCATTACAACGACTGTGTCGGTCAATAGAGAGCAGAAATTGACTCAATAAAGAGATATTTGCTATTTAAATGTACGGGTGCGATCATACCAGCACTAATGCACCGGATCCCATCAGAACTCCGCAGATAATCGTGCTTGGGCGAGAGTAGTACTAGGATGGGTGACCTCCTGGTAAGGCCTCGTGTTGCACCCCTTTTACTTTTTTTTTTATCGCTGCAGCTATTTACAGAACTTAAAATCGTGTATTATAATTTAATAACCTCTGAAAACCGTCATGTAGCGGAAAAGTTATCGATGTTTCGAAATTCTGATAGGGTGACGATATACCGGAAGCATTAAAACGACTGTGCCGGTCAATAGAGAGCAGAAATTGACTTAATAAACAAATATTTGCAATTTAAATGTACGGGTGCGATCATACCAGCACTAATGCACCGAATCCCATCAGAACTCCGCAGTTAAGCGTGCTTGGGCGAGAGTAGTACTAGGAAGGGTGACTTCCTGGGAAGGCCTCGTGTTGCACCCCTTTTACTTTTCTTTTTTTATCGCTGCAGTTATTTGCAAAAGTTAAAACCGTGTATTATAATTTAATATTCTCTGAAAACCGTCATGTAGCGGAGAAGTTATCAATGTTTCGAGATTCTGATAGCGTGACGGTATACCAGAAGCATTACAACGACTGTGTCGGTCAATAGAGAGCAGAAATTGACTCAATAAAGAGATATTTGGTATTTAAAATTACGGGTGCGATCATACCAGCACTAATGCACCGGATGTCATCAAAACTCCGCAGTTAAGCGTGCTTGGGCGAGAGTAGTACTAGGATGGGTGACCTCCTGGGAAGGCCTCGTGTTGCAACCCTTTTACTTTTTTTTATCGCTGCAGTTATTTGCAGAACTTAAAATCGTGTATTATAATTTATTATCCTCTGAAAACCGTCATGTAGCGGAAAAGTTATCGATGTTTCGAGATTCTAATAGCGTGACGGGATACCGGAAGCATTAAAACGACTGTGTCGGCCAATAGAGAGAAGAAATTGACTCAATTAAGAGATATTTGAAATTTAAATGTACGGGTGCGATCATACTAGCACTAATGCACCGGATCCCATCAGAACTCTGCAGTTAAGCGTGCTTGGGTAGGTGTAGTACTAGGAAGGGTGACCTCCCGGGAAGGCCTCGTGTTGCACCCTTTTTACTCTTTTTTTTATCGCTGCAGTTATTTGTAGAAGTTAAAATCGTGTATTAAAATTTAATAATCTCTGAAAACCGTCATGTAGCGGAAAAGTTATCGATGTTTCGAGATTCTGATAGCGTGACGGTATACCGGAAGCATTACAACGACTGTGTCGGTCAATAGAGAGCAGAAATTGACTCAATAAAGAGATTTTTGCTATTTAAATGTACGGGTGCGATCATACCAGCACTAATGCACCGGATCCCATCAGAACTCCGCAGATAAACGTGCTTGGGCGAGAGTAGTACTAGGATGGGTGACCTCCTGGGAAGGCCTCGTGTTGCACCCCTTTTACTTCTTTTTTTTTATCGCTGCAGTTATTTACAGAACTTAAAATCGTGTATTATAATTTAATAACCTCTGAAAACCGTCATGTAGCGGAAAAGTTATCGATGTTTCGAGATTCTGATAGTGTGACGGTATACCGGAAGCATTAAAACGACTGTGCCGGTCAATAGAGAGCAGAAATTGACTCAATAAACAGATATTTGCAATTTAAATGTACGGGTGCGATCATACCAGCACTAATGCACCGGATCCTATCAGAACTCCACAGTTAAGCGTGCTTGGGCGAGAGTAGTACTAGGAAGGGTGACCTCCTGGGAAGGCCTCGTGTTGCAACCTTTTTACTTTTTTTTTTATCGCTGCAGTTATTTGCAGAAGTTAAAATCGTGTATTATAATTTATTATCCTCTGAAAACCGTCATGTAGCGGAAAAGTTATCGATGTTTCGAGATTCTGATAGCGTGACGGGATACCGGAAGCATTAAAACGACTGTGCCGGTCAATAGAGAGAAGAAATTGACTCAATAAAGAGATATTTGGAATTTAAATGTACGGGTGCGATCATACTAGCACTAATGCACCGGATCCCATCAGAACTCCGCAGTTAAGCGTGCTTGGGCGAGTGTAGTACTAGGAAGGGGGACCTCCTGGGAAGGCCTCGTGTTGCACCCTTTTTACTCTTTTTTTTATCGCTGCAATTATTTGCAAAAGTTAAAATCGTGTATTAAAATTTAATATTCTCTGAAAACCGTCATGTAGCGGAAAAGTTATCGATGTTTCGAGATTCTGATAGCGTGACGGTATACCGGAAGCATTACAACGACTGTGTCGGTCAATAGAGAGCAGAAATTGACTCAATAAAGAGATATTTGCTATTTAAATGTACGGGTGCGATCATACCAGCACTAATGCACCGGATCCCATCAGAACTCCGCAGATAATCGTGCTTGGGCGAGAGTAGTACTAGGATGGGTGACCTCCTGGTAAGGCCTCGTGTTGCACCCCTTTTACTTTTTTTTTTATCGCTGCAGCTATTTACAGAACTTAAAATCGTGTATTATAATTTAATAACCTCTGAAAACCGTCATGTAGCGGAAAAGTTATCGATGTTTCGAAATTCTGATAGGGTGACGATATACCGGAAGCATTAAAACGACTGTGCCGGTCAATAGAGAGCAGAAATTGACTTAATAAACAAATATTTGCAATTTAAATGTACGGGTGCGATCATACCAGCACTAATGCACCGAATCCCATCAGAACTCCGCAGTTAAGCGTGCTTGGGCGAGAGTAGTACTAGGAAGGGTGACTTCCTGGGAAGGCCTCGTGTTGCACCCCTTTTACTTTTCTTTTTTTATCGCTGCAGTTATTTGCAAAAGTTAAAACCGTGTATTATAATTTAATATTCTCTGAAAACCGTCATGTAGCGGAGAAGTTATCAATGTTTCGAGATTCTGATAGCGTGACGGTATACCAGAAGCATTACAACGACTGTGTCGGTCAATAGAGAGCAGAAATTGACTCAATAAAGAGATATTTGGTATTTAAAATTACGGGTGCGATCATACCAGCACTAATGCACCGGATGTCATCAAAACTCCGCAGTTAAGCGTGCTTGGGCGAGAGTAGTACTAGGATGGGTGACCTCCTGGGAAGGCCTCGTGTTGCAACCCTTTTACTTTTTTTTATCGCTGCAGTTATTTGCAGAAGTTAAAATCGTGTATTATAATTTATTATCCTCTGAAAACCGTCATGTAGCGGAAAAGTTATCGATGTTTCGAGATTCTAATAGCGTGACGGGATACCGGAAGCATTAAAACGACTGTGTCGGCCAATAGAGAGAAGAAATTGACTCAATTAAGAGATATTTGAAATTTAAATGTACGGGTGCGATCATACTAGCACTAATGCACCGGATCCCATCAGAACTCTGCAGTTAAGCGTGCTTGGGTAGGTGTAGTACTAGGAAGGGTGACCTCCCGGGAAGGCCTCGTGTTGCACCCTTTTTACTCTTTTTTTTATCGCTGCAGTTATTTGTAGAAGTTAAAATCGTGTATTAAAATTTAATAATCTCTGAAAACCGTCATGTAGCGGAAAAGTTATCGATGTTTCGAGATTATGATAGCGTGACGGTATACCGGAAGCATTACAACGACTGTGTCGGTCAATAGAGAGCAGAAATTGAATCAATAAAGAGATATTTGGTATTTAAATGTACGGGTGCGATCATACCAGCACTAATGCACCGGATGTCATCAAAACTCCGCAGTTAAGCGTGCTTGGGCGAGAGTAGTACTAGGATGGGTGACCTCCTGGGAAGGCCTCGTGTTGCACCCTTTTTACTCTTTTTTTTTTTTTATCGCTGCAGTTATTCGCAGAAGTTAAAATCGTGTATTATAATTTATTATCCTCTGAAAACCGTCATGTAGCGGAAAAGTTATCGATGTTTCGAGATTCTGATAGCGTGACGGGATACCGGAAGCATTAAAACGACTGTGCCGGTCAATAGAGAGCAGAAATTGACTCAATAAAGAGATATTTGGTATTTAAATGTACGGGTGCGATCATACCAGCACTAATGCACCGGATCCCATCAGAACTCCGCAGATAAACGTGCTTGGGCGAGAGTAGTACTAGGATGGGTGACCTCCTGGGAAGGCCTCGTGTTGCACCCCTTTTACTTTTTTTTTATCGCTGCAGTTATTTGCAGAAGTTAAAATCGTGTATTATAATTTAATATTCTCTGAAAACCGTCATGTAGCGGAGAAGTTATCAATATTTCGATATTCTGATAGCGTGACGGTATACCAGAAGCATTACAACGACTGTGCCTGTCAATAGAGAGCAGAAATTGACTCAATAAAGAGATATTTGGTATTTAAATGTACGGGTGCGATCATACCAGCACTAATGCACCGGATGTCATCAAAACTCCGCAGTTAAGCGTGCTTGGGCGAGAGTAGTACTAGGATGGGTGACCTCCTGGGAAGGCCTCGTGTTGCACCCTTTTTACTCTTTTTTTTTTTATCGCTGCAGTTATTTGCAGAAGTTAAAATCGTGTATTATAATTTAATATTCTCTGAAAACCGTCATGTAGCGGAGAAGTTATCAATATTTCGATATTCTGATAGCGTGACGGTATACCTGAAGCATTACAATGACTGTGCCTGTCAATAGAGAGCAGAAATTGACTCAATAAAGAGATATTTGGTATTTAAATGTACGGGTGCGATCATACCAGCACTAATGCACCGGATGTCATCAAAACTCCGCAGTTAAGCGTGCTTGGGCGAGAGTGGTACTAGGATGGGTGACCTCCTGGGAAGGCCTCGTGTTGCAACCCTTTTACTTTTTTTTTATCGCTGCAGTTATTTTCAGAAGTTAAAATCGTGTATTATAATTTATTATCCTCTGAAAACCGTCATGTAGCGGAAAAGTTATCGATGTTTCGAGATTCTGATAGCGTGACGGGATATCGGAAGCATTAAAACGACTGTGCCGGTCAATAGAGAGAAGAAATTGACTCAATAAAGAGATATTGTGAATTTAAATGTACGGGTGCGATCATACTAGCACTAATGCACCGGATCCCATCAGAACTCCGAAGTTAAGCGTACTTGGGCGAGTGTAGTACTAGGAAGGGTGACCTCCTAGGAAGGCCTCGTGTTGCACCCTTTTTACTCTTTTTTTTATCGCTGCAGTTATTTGCAGAAGTTAAAATCGTGTATTAAAATTTAATATTCTCTGAAAACCTTCATGTAGCGGAAAAGTTATCGATGTTTCGAGATTCTGATAACGTGACGGTATACCGGAAGCATTACAACGACTGTGTCGGTCAATAGAGAGCAGAAATTGACTCAATAAAGAGATATTTGGTATTTAAATGTACGGGTGCGATCATACCAGCACTAATGCACCGGATCCCATCAGAACTCCGCAGATAAACGTGCTTGGGCGAGAGTAGTACTACGATGGGTGACCTCCTGGGAAGGCCTCGTGTTGCACCCGTTTTACTTTTTTTTTATCGCTGCAATTATTTACAGAACTTAAAATCGTGTATTATAATTTAATAACCTCTGAAAACCGTCATGTAGCGGAGAAGTTATCAATGTTTCGAGATTCTGATAGCGTGACGGTATACCAGAAGCATTACAACGAGTCTGCCTGTCAATAGAGAGCAGAAATTGACTCAATAAAGAGATATTTGGTATTTAAATGTACGGGTGCGATCATACCAGCACTAATGCACCGGATGTCATCAAAACTCCGCAGTTAAGCGTGCTTGGGCGAGAGTAGTACAAGGATGGGTGACCTCCTGGGAAGGCCTCGTGTTGCACCCTTTTTACTCTTTTTTTTTTTTATCGCTGCAGTTATTCGCAGAAGTTAAAATCGTGTATTATAATTTATTATCCTCTGAAAACCGTCATGTAGCGGAAAAGTTATCGATGTTTCGAGATTCTGATAGCGTGACGGGATACCGGAAGCATTAAAACGACTGTGCCGGTCAATAGAGAGCAGAAATTGACTCAATAAAGAGATATTTGGTATTTAAATGTACGGGTGCGATCATACCAGCACTAATGCACCGGATCCCATCAGAACTCCGCAGATAAACGTGCTTGGGCGAGAGTAGTACTAGGATGGGTGACCTCCTGGGAAGGCCTCGTGTTGCACCCGTTTTACTTTTTTTTTATCGCTGCAATTATTTACAGAACTTAAAATCGTGTATTATAATTTAATAACCTCTGAAAACCGTCATGTAGCGGAGAAGTTATCAATGTTTCGAGATTCTGATAGCGTGACGGTATACCAGAAGCATTACAACGACTGTGCCTGTCAATAGAGAGCAGAAATTGACTCAATAAAGAGATATTTGCTATTTAAATGTACGGGTGCGATCATACCAGCACTAATGCACCGGATGTCATCAAAACTCCGCAGTTAAGCGTGCTTGGGCGAGAGTAGTACTAGGATGGGTGACCTCTTGGGAAGGCCTCGTGTTGCACCCTTTTTACTCTTTTTTTTTTTTATCGCTGCAGTTATTCGCAGAAGTTAAAATCGTGTATTATAGTTTATTATCCTCTGAAAACCGTCATGTAGCGGAAAAGTTATCGATGTTTCGAGATTCTGATAGCGTGACGGGATACCGGAAGCATTAAAACGACTGTGTCGGTCAATAGAGAGCAGAAATTGACTCAATAAAGAGATATTTGGTATTTAAATGTACGGGTGCGATCATACCAGCACTAATGCACCGGATGTCATCAAAACTCCGCAGTTAAGCGTGCTTGGGCGAGAGTAGTACTAGGATGGGTGACCTCCTGGGAAGGCCTCGTGTTGCACCCTTTTTACTCTTTTTTTTTTTATCGCTGCAGTTATTTGCAGAAGTTAAAATCGTGTATTATAATTTAATATTCTCTGAAAACCGTCATGTAGCGGAGAAGTTATCAATATTTCGATATTCTGATAGCGTGACGGTATACCAGAAGCATTACAACGACTGTGCCTTTAAATAGAGAGCAGAAATTGACTCAATAAAGAGATATTTGGTATTTAAATGTACGGGTGCGATCATACCAGCACTAATGCACCGGATGTCATCAAAACTCCGCAGTTAAGCGTGCTTGGGCGAGAGTAGTACTAGGATGGGTGACCTCTTGGGAAGGCCTCGTGTTGCACCCTTTTTACTCTTTTTTTTTTATCGCTGCAGTTATTCGCAGAAGTTAAAATCGTGTATTATAATTTATTATCCTCTGAAAACCGTCATGTAGCGGAAAAGTTATCGATGTTTCGAGATTCTGATAGCGTGACGGGATACCGGAAGCATTAAAACGACTGTGCCGGTCAATAGAGAGCAGAAATTGACTCAATAAAGAGATATTTGGTATTTAAATGTACGGGTGCGATCATACCAGCACTAATGCACCGGATCCCATCAGAACTCCGCAGATAAACGTGCTTGGGCGAGAGTAGTACTAGGATGGGTGACCTCCTGGGAAGGCCTCGTGTTGCACCCCTTTTACTTTTTTTTTATCGCTGCAGTTATTTGCAGAAGTTAAAATCGTGTATTATAATTTAATATTCTCTGAAAACCGTCATGTAGCGGAGAAGTTATCAATATTTCGATATTCTGATAGCGTGACGGTATACCAGAAGCATTACAACGACTTTGCCTGTCAATAGAGAGCAGAAATTGACTCAATAAAGAGATATTTGGTATTTAAATGTACGGGTGCGATCATACCAGCACTAATGCACCGGATGTCATCAAAACTCCGCAGTTAAGCGTGCTTGGGCGAGAGTAGTACTAGGATGGGTGACCTCCTGGGAAGGCCTCGTGTTGCACCCTTTTTACTCTTTTTTTTTTATCGCTGCAGTTATTTGCAGAAGTTAAAATCGTGTATTATAATTTAATATTCTCTGAAAACCGTCATGTAGCGGAGAAGTTATCAATATTTCGATATTCTGATAGCGTGACGGTATACCAGAAGCATTACAATGACTGTGCCTGTCAATAGAGAGCAGAAATTGACTCAATAAAGAGATATTTGGTATTTAAATGTACGGGTGCGATCATACCAGCACTAATGCACCGGATGTCATCAAAACTCCGCAGTTAAGCGTGCTTGGGCGAGAGTGGTACTAGGATGGGTGACCTCCTGGGAAGGCCTCGTGTTGCAACCCTTTTACTTTTTTTTTATCGCTGCAGTTATTTGCAGAAGTTAAAATCGTGTATTATAATTTATTATCCTCTGAAAACCGTCATGTAGCGGAAAAGTTATCGATGTTTCGAGATTCTGATAGCGTGACGGGATATCGGAAGCATTAAAACGACTGTGCCGGTCAATAGAGAGAAGAAATTGACTCAATAAAGAGATATTGTGAATTTAAATGTACGGGTGCGATCATACTAGCACTAATGCACCGGATCCCATCAGAACTCCGAAGTTAAGCGTACTTGGGCGAGTGTAGTACTAGGAAGGGTGACCTCCTAGGAAGGCCTCGTGTTACACCCTTTTTACTCTTTTTTTTATCGCTGCAGTTATTTGCAGAAGTTAAAATCGTGTATTAAAATTTAATATTCTCTGAAAACCTTCATGTAGCGGAAAAGTTATCGATGTTTCGAGATTCTGATAACGTGACGGTATACCGGAAGCATTACAACGACTGTGTCGGTCAATAGAGAGCAGAAATTGACTCAATAAAGAGATATTTGGTATTTAAATGTACGGGTGCGATCATACCAGCACTAATGCACCGGATCCCATCAGAACTCCGCAGATAAACGTGCTTGGGCGAGAGTAGTACTAGGATGGGTGACCTCCTGGGAAGGCCTCGTGTTGCACCCGTTTTACTTTTTTTTTATCGCTGCAATTATTTACAGAACTTAAAATCGTGTATTATAATTTAATAACCTCTGAAAACCGTCATGTAACGGAGAAGTTATCAATGTTTCGAGATTCTGATAGCGTGACGGTATACCAGAAGCATTACAACGACTGTGCCTGTCAATAGAGAGCAGAAATTGACTCAATAAAGAGATATTTGGTATTTAAATGTACGGGTGCGATCATACCAGCACTAATGCACCGGATGTCATCAAAACTCCGCAGTTAAGCGTGCTTGGGCGAGAGTAGTACTAGGATGGGTGACCTCCTGGGAAGGCCTCGTGTAGCACCCTTTTTACTCTTTTTTTTTTATCGCTGCAGTTATTTGCAGAAGTTAAAATCGTGTATTATAATTTAATATTCTCTGAAAACCGTCATGTAGCGGAGAAGTTATCAATATTTCGATATTCTGATAGCGTGACGGTATACCAGAAGCATTACAATGACTGTGCCTGTCAATAGAGAGCAGAAATTGACTCAATAAAGAGATATTTGGTATTTAAATGTACGGTTGCGATCATATCAGCACTAATGCACCGGATGCCATCAAAACTCCGCAGTTAAGCGTGCTTGGGCGAGAGTAGTACTAGGATGGGTGACCTCCTGGGAAGCCTCGTGTTGCAACCCTTTTACTTTTTTTTTATCACTGCAGTTATTTGCAGAAGTTAAAATCGTGTATTATAATTTATTATCCTCTGAAAACCATCATGTAGCGGAAAAGTTATCGATGTTTCGAGATTCTGATAGCGTGACGGGATACCGGAAGCATTAAAACGACTGTGCCGGTCAATAGAGAGAAGAAATTGACTCAATAAAGAGATATTTGGAATTTAAATGTACGGGTGCGATCATACTAGCACTAATGCACCGGATCCCATCAGAACTCCGCAGTTAAGCGTGCTTGGGCGAGTGTAGTACTAGGAAGGGTGACCTCCTGGGAAGGCCTCGTGTTGCACCCTTTTTACTCTTTTTTTTATCGCTGCAGTTATTTGCAGAAGTTAAAATCGTGTATTAAAATTTAATATTCTCTGAAAACCTTCATGTAGCGGAAAAGTTATCGATGTTTCGAGATTCTGATAGCGTGACGGTATACCGGAAGCATTACAACGACTTTGCCTGTCAATAGAGAGCAGAAATTGACTCAATAAAGAGATATTTGGTATTTAAATGTACGGGTGCGATCATACCAGCACTAATGCACCGGATGTCATCAAAACTCCGCAGTTAAGCGTGCTTGGGCGAGAGTAGTACTAGGATGGGTGACCTCCTGGGAAGGCCTCGTGTTGCACCCTTTTTACTCTTTTTTTTTTATCGCTGCAGTTATTTGCAGAAGTTAAAATCGTGTATTATAATTTAATATTCTCTGAAAACCGTCATGTAGCGGAGAAGTTATCAATATTTCGATATTCTGATAGCGTGACGGTATACCAGAAGCATTACAATGACTGTGCCTGTCAATAGAGAGCAGAAATTGACTCAATAAAGAGATATTTGGTATTTAAATGTACGGGTGCGATCATACCAGCACTAATGCACCGGATGTCATCAAAACTCCGCAGTTAAGCGTGCTTGGGCGAGAGTGGTACTAGGATGGGTGACCTCCTGGGAAGGCCTCGTGTTGCAACCCTTTTACTTTTTTTTTATCGCTGCAGTTATTTGCAGAAGTTAAAATCGTGTATTATAATTTATTATCCTCTGAAAACCGTCATGTAGCGGAAAAGTTATCGATGTTTCGAGATTCTGATAGCGTGACGGGATATCGGAAGCATTAAAACGACTGTGCCGGTCAATAGAGAGAAGAAATTGACTCAATAAAGAGATATTGTGAATTTAAATGTACGGGTGCGATCATACTAGCACTAATGCACCGGATCCCATCAGAACTCCGAAGTTAAGCGTACTTGGGCGAGTGTAGTACTAGGAAGGGTGACCTCCTAGGAAGGCCTCGTGTTACACCCTTTTTACTCTTTTTTTTATCGCTGCAGTTATTTGCAGAAGTTAAAATCGTGTATTAAAATTTAATATTCTCTGAAAACCTTCATGTAGCGGAAAAGTTATCGATGTTTCGAGATTCTGATAACGTGACGGTATACCGGAAGCATTACAACGACTGTGTCGGTCAATAGAGAGCAGAAATTGACTCAATAAAGAGATATTTGGTATTTAAATGTACGGGTGCGATCATACCAGCACTAATGCACCGGATCCCATCAGAACTCCGCAGATAAACGTGCTTGGGCGAGAGTAGTACTAGGATGGGTGACCTCCTGGGAAGGCCTCGTGTTGCACCCGTTTTACTTTTTTTTTATCGCTGCAATTATTTACAGAACTTAAAATCGTGTATTATAATTTAATAACCTCTGAAAACCGTCATGTAACGGAGAAGTTATCAATGTTTCGAGATTCTGATAGCGTGACGGTATACCAGAAGCATTACAACGACTGTGCCTGTCAATAGAGAGCAGAAATTGACTCAATAAAGAGATATTTGGTATTTAAATGTACGGGTGCGATCATACCAGCACTAATGCACCGGATGTCATCAAAACTCCGCAGTTAAGCGTGCTTGGGCGAGAGTAGTACTAGGATGGGTGACCTCCTGGGAAGGCCTCGTGTAGCACCCTTTTTACTCTTTTTTTTTTATCGCTGCAGTTATTTGCAGAAGTTAAAATCGTGTATTATAATTTAATATTCTCTGAAAACCGTCATGTAGCGGAGAAGTTATCAATATTTCGATATTCTGATAGCGTGACGGTATACCAGAAGCATTACAATGACTGTGCCTGTCAATAGAGAGCAGAAATTGACTCAATAAAGAGATATTTGGTATTTAAATGTACGGTTGCGATCATATCAGCACTAATGCACCGGATGCCATCAAAACTCCGCAGTTAAGCGTGCTTGGGCGAGAGTAGTACTAGGATGGGTGACCTCCTGGGAAGCCTCGTGTTGCAACCCTTTTACTTTTTTTTTATCACTGCAGTTATTTGCAGAAGTTAAAATCGTGTATTATAATTTATTATCCTCTGAAAACCATCATGTAGCGGAAAAGTTATCGATGTTTCGAGATTCTGATAGCGTGACGGGATACCGGAAGCATTAAAACGACTGTGCCGGTCAATAGAGAGAAGAAATTGACTCAATAAAGAGATATTTGGAATTTAAATGTACGGGTGCGATCATACTAGCACTAATGCACCGGATCCCATCAGAACTCCGCAGTTAAGCGTGCTTGGGCGAGTGTAGTACTAGGAAGGGTGACCTCCTGGGAAGGCCTCGTGTTGCACCCTTTTTACTCTTTTTTTTATCGCTGCAGTTATTTGCAGAAGTTAAAATCGTGTATTAAAATTTAATATTCTCTGAAAACCTTCATGTAGCGGAAAAGTTATCGATGTTTCGAGATTCTGATAGCGTGACGGTATACCGGAAGCATTACAACGACTGTGTCGGTCAATAGAGAGCAGAAATTGACTCAATAAAGAGATATTTGGTATTTAAATGTACGGGTGCGATCATACCAGCACTAATGCACCGGATCCCATCAGAACTCCGCAGATAAACGTGCTTGGGCGAGAGTAGTACTAGGATGGGTGACCTCCTGGGAAGGCCTCGTGTTGCACCCCTTTTACTTTTTTTTTATCGCTGCAGTTATTTGCAGAAGTTAAAATCGTGTATTATAATTTAATATTCTCTGAAAACCGTCATGTAGCGGAGAAGTTATCAATATTTCGATATTCTGATAGCGTGACGGTATACCAGAAGCATTACAACGACTGTGCCTGTCAATAGAGAGCAGAAATTGACTCAATAAAGAGATATTTGGTATTTAAATGTACGGGTGCGATCATACCAGCACTAATGCACCGGATGTCATCAAAACTCCGCAGTTAAGCGTGCTTGGGCGAGAGTAGTACTAGGATGGGTGACCTCCTGGGAAGGCCTCGTGTTGCACCCTTTTTACTCTTTTTTTTTTATCGCTGCAGTTATTTGCAGAAGTTAAAATCGTGTATTATAATTTAATATTCTCTGAAAACCGTCATGTAGCGGAGAAGTTATCAATATTTCGATATTCTGATAGCATGACGGTATACCAGAAGCATTACAATGACTGTGCCTGTCAATAGAGAGCAGAAATTGACTCAATAAAGAGATATTTGGTATTTAAATGTACGGGTGCGATCATACCAGCACTAATGCACCGGATGTCATCAAAACTCCGCAGTTAAGCGTGCTTGGGCGAGAGTAGTATTAGGAAGGGTGACCTCCTGGGAAGGCCTCGTGTTGCACCCCTTTAACTTTTTTTTTATCGCTGCAGTTATTTGCAGAAGTTAAAATCGTGTATTATAATTTATTATCCTCTGAAAACCGTCATGTAGCGGAAAAGTTATCGATGTTTCGAGATTCTGATAGCGTGACGGGATATCGGAAGCATTAAAACGACTGTGCCGGTCAATAGAGAGAAGAAATTGACTCAATAAAGAGATATTGTGAATTTAAATGTACGGGTGCGATCATACTAGCACTAATGCACCGGATCCCATCAGAACTCCGAAGTTAAGCGTACTTGGGTGAGTGTAGTACTAGGAAGGGTGACCTCCTAGGAAGGCCTCGTGTTACACCCTTTTTACTCTTTTTTTTATCGCTGCAGTTACTTGCAGAAGTTAAAATCGTGTATTAAAATTTAATATTCTCTGAAAACCATCATGTAGCGGAAAAGTTATCGATGTTTCGAGATTCTGATAGCGTGACGGTATACCGGAAGCATTACAACGACTGTGCCGGTCAATAGAGAGCAGAAATTGACTTAATAAAGAGATATTTGCTATTTAAATGTATGAGTGCGATCATACCAGCACTAATGCACCGGATCCCATCAGAACTCCGTAGTTAAACGTGCTTGGGCGAGAGTAGTACTAGGATGGGTGACCTCCTGGGAAGGCCTCGTGTTGCACCCCTTTTACTTTTTTTTTATCGCTGCAGTTATTTGCAGAAGTTAAAATCGTGTATTAAAATTTAATATTCTCTGAAAACCATCATGTAGCGGAAAAGTTATCGATGTTTCGAGATTCTGATAGCGTGACGGTATACCGGAAGCATTACAACGACTGTGCCGGTCAATAGAGAGCAGAAATTGACTTAATAAAGAGATATTTGCTATTTAAATGTATGAGTGCGATCATACCAGCACTAATGCACCGGATCCCATCAGAACTCCGTAGTTAAACGCGCTTGGGCGAGAGTAGTACTAGGATGGGTGACCTCCTGGGAAGGCCTCGTGTTGCACCCCTTTTACTTTTTTTTTATCGCTGCAGTTATTTGCAGAAGTTAAAATCGTGTATTAAAATTTAATATTCTCTGAAAACCATCATGTAGCGGAAAAGTTATTGATGTTTCGAGATTCTGATAGCGTGACGGTATACCGGAAGCATTACAACGACTGTGCCGGTCAATAGAGAGCAGAAATTGACTTAATAAAGAGATATTTGCTATTTAAATGTATGAGTGCGATCATACCAGCACTAATGCACCGGATCCCATCAGAACTCCGTAGTTAAACGTGCTTGGGCGAGAGTAGTACTAGGATGGGTGACCTCCTGGGAAGGCCTCGTGTTGCACCCCTTTTACTTTTTTTTTATCACTGCAGTTATTTGCAGAAGTTAAAATCGTGTATTATAATTTAATATCCTCTGAAAACCGTCATGTAGCGGAAAAGTTATCGATGTTTCGAGATTCTAATAGCGTGAAGGTATACCGGAAGCATTAAAACGAATGTGCCGGTCAATAGAGAGTAGAAATTGACTCAATAAACAGATATTTGCAATTTAAATGTACGGGTGCGATCATACCAGCACAAATGCACCGGATCCCATCAGAACTCCGTAGTTAAACGTGCTTGGGCGAGAGTAGTACTAGGATGGGTGACCTCCTGGGAAGGCCTCGTGTTGCACCCCTTTTACTTTTTTTTTTATCGCTGCAGTTATTTACAGAAGTTAAAATCGTGTATTATAATTTAATAACCTCTGAAAACCGTCATGTAGCGGAAAAGTTATCGATGTTTCGAGATTCTAATAGCGTGACGGTTTACCGGAAGCATTACAACGACTGTGTCGGTCTATAAACAGCAGAAATTGACTCAATAAAGAGATATTTGCAATTTAAATGTACGGGTGCGATCATACCAGCACTAATGCACCGGATCCCATCAGAACTCCGCAGTTAAGCGTGCTTGGGCGAGAGTAGTGCTAGGAAGGGTGACCTCCTGGGAAGGCCTCGTTTTGCACCCCTTTTACTTTTTTTTATCGCTGCAGTTATTTGCAGAAGTTAAAATCGTGTATTAAAATTTAATATTCTCTGAAAACCATCATGTAGCGGAAAAGTTATCGATGTTTCGAGATTCTGATAGCGTGACGGTATACCGGAAGCATTACAACAACTGTGCCGGTCAATAGAGAGCAGAAATTGACTTAATAAAGAGATATTTGCTATTTAAATGTATGAGTGCGATCATACTAGCACTAATGCACCGGATCCCATCAGAACTCCGTAGTTAAACGTGCTTGGGCGAGAGTAGTACTAGGATGGGTGACCTCCTGGGAAGGCCTCGTGTTGCACCCCTTTTACTTTTTTTTTTATCGCTGCAGTTATTTACAGAAGTTAAAATCGTGTATTATAATTTAATATCCTCTGAAAACCGTCATGTAGCGGAAAAGTTATCGATGTTTCGAGATTCTAATAGCGTGACGGTATACCGGAAGCATTACAACGACTGTGTCGGTCTATAAACAGCAGAAATTGAGTCAATAAAGAGATATTTGCAATTTAAATGTACGGGTGCGATCATACCAGCACTAATGCACCGGATCCCATCAGAACTCCGCAGTTAAGCGTGCTTGGGCGAGAGTAGTGCTAGGAAGGGTGACCTCCTGGGAAGGCCTCGTGTTGCACCCCTTTTACTTTTTTTTTATCGCTGCAGTTATTTGCAGAAGTTAAAATCGTGTATTAAAATTTAATAACCTCTGAAAACCGTCATGTAGCGGAAAAGTTATCGATGTTTCGAGATTCTGATAGCGTGACGGTATACCGGAAGCATTACAACGACTGTGCCGGTCATTAGAGAGCAGAAATTGTCTCAATAAACAGATATTTGCTATTTAAATGTACGGATGCAATCATACCAGCACTAATGCACCGGATCCCATCAGAACTCCGCAGAGAAACGTGCTTGGGCGAGAGTAGTACTAGGATGGGTGACCTCCTGGGAAGGCCTCGTGTTGCACCCCTTTTACTTTTTTTTTATCGCTGCAGTTATTTGCAGAAGTTAAAATCGTGTATTATAATTTAATATCCTCTGAAAACCTTCATGTAGCGGAAAAGTTATCGATGTTTCGAGATTCTGGTAGCGTGACGGTATACCGGAAGCATTACAACGACTGTGTCGGTCTATAAACAGCAGAAATTGATTCAATAGAGAGATATTTGCAATTTAAATGTACGGGTGTGATCATACCAGCACTAATGCACCGGATCCCATCAGAACTCCGCAGTTAAGCGTGCTTGGGCGAGAGTAGTGCTAGGAAGGGTGACCTCCTGGAAAGGCCTCGTGTTGCACCCCTTTTACTTTTTTTTTATCGCTGCAGTTATTTACAGAAGTTAAAATCGTGTATTATAATTTAATATCCTCTGAAAACCGTCATGTAGCGGAAAAGTTATCGATGTTTCGAGATTCTAATAGCGTGACGGTATACCGGAAGCATTACAACGACTGTGTCGGTCTATAAACAGCAGAAATTGAGTCAATAAAGAGATATTTGCAATTTAAATGTACGGGTGCGATCATACCAGCACTAATGCACCGGATCCTATCAGAACTCCGCAGTTAAGCGTGCTTGGGCGAGAGTAGTGCTAGGAAGGGTGACCTCCTGGGAAGGCCTCGTGTTGCACCCCTTTTACTTTTTTTTTTATCGCTGCAGTTATTTGCAGAAGTTAAAATCGTGTATTAAAATTTAATAACCTCTGAAAACCGTCATGTAGCGGAAAAGTTATCGATGTTTCGAGATTCTGATAGCGTGACGGTATACCGGAAGCATTACAACGACTGTGCCGGTCAATAGAGAGCAGAAATTGTCTCAATAAACAGATATTTGCTATTTAAATGTACGGATGCAATCATACCAGCACTAATGCACCGGATCCCATCAGAACTCCGCAGAGAAACGTGCTTGGGCGAGAGTAGTACTAGGATGGGTGACCTCCTGGGAAGGCCTCGTGTTGCACCCCTTTTACTTTTTTTTTTATCGCTGCAGTTATTTGCAGAAGTTAAAATCGTGTATTATAATTTAATATCCTCTGAAAACCTTCATGTAGCGGAAAAGTTATCGATGTTTCGAGATTCTGGTAGCGTGACGGTATACCGGAAGCATTACAACGACTGTGTCGGTCTATAAACAGCAGAAATTGAGTCAATAAAGAGATATTTGCAATTTAAATGTACGGGTGCGATCATACCAGCACTAATGCACCGGATCCCATCAGAACTCCGCAGTTAAGCGTGCTTGGGCGAGAGTAGTGCTAGGAAGGGTGACCTCCTGGGAAGGCCTCGTGTTGCACCCCTTTTACTATTTTTTTATCGCTGCAGTTATTTGCAGAAGTTAAAATCGTGTATTAAAATTTAATAACCTCTGAAAACCTTCATGTAGCGGAAAAGTTATCGATGTTTCGAGATTCTGATAGCGTGACGGTATACCGGAAGCATTACAACGACTGTGCCGGTCAATAGAGAGCAGAAATTGTCTCAATAAACAGATATTTGCTATTTAAATATACGGATGCAATCATACCAGCACTAATGCACCGGATCCCTTCAGAACTCCGCAGAGAAACGTGCTTGGGCGAGAGTAGTACTAGGATGGGTGACCTCCTGGGAAGGCCTCGTGTTGCACCCCTTTTACTTTTTTTTTATCGCTGCAGTTATTTGCAGAAGTTAAAATCGTGTATTATAATTTAATATCCTCTGAAAACCTTCATGTAGCGGAAAAGTTATCGATGTTTCGAGATTCTGGTAGCGTGACGGTATACCGGAAGCATTACAACGACTGTGTCGGTCTATAAACAGCAGAAATTGATTCAATAGAGAGATATTTGCAATTTAAATGTACGGGTGTGATCATACCAGCACTAATGCACCGGATCCCATCAGAACTCCGCAGTTAAGCGTGCTTGGGCGAGAGTAGTGCTAGGAAGGGTGACCTCCTGGAAAGGCCTCGTGTTGCACCCCTTTTACTTTTTTTTTATCGCTGCAGTTATTTACAGAAGTTAAAATCGTGTATTATAATTTAATATCCTCTGAAAACCGTCATGTAGCGGAAAAGTTATCGATGTTTCGAGATTCTAATAGCGTGACGGTATACCGGAAGCATTACAACGACTGTGTCGGTCTATAAACAGCAGAAATTGAGTCAATAAAGAGATATTTGCAATTTAAATGTACGGGTGCGATCATACCAGCACTAATGCACCGGATCCTATCAGAACTCCGCAGTTAAGCGTGCTTGGGCGAGAGTAGTGCTAGGAAGGGTGACCTCCTGGGAAGGCCTCGTGTTGCACCCCTTTTACTTTTTTTTTATCGCTGCAGTTATTTGCAGAAGTTAAAATCGTGTATTAAAATTTAATAACCTCTGAAAACCGTCATGTAGCGGAAAAGTTATCGATGTTTCGAGATTCTGATAGCGTGACGGTATACCGGAAGCATTACAACGACTGTGCCGGTCAATAGAGAGCAGAAATTGTCTCAATAAACAGATATTTGCTATTTAAATGTACGGATGCAATCATACCAGCACTAATGCACCGGATCCCATCAGAACTCCGCAGAGAAACGTGCTTGGGCGAGAGTAGTACTAGGATGGGTGACCTCCTGGGAAGGCCTCGTGTTGCACCCCTTTTACTTTTTTTTTTATCGCTGCAGTTATTTGCAGAAGTTAAAATCGTGTATTATAATTTAATATCCTCTGAAAACCTTCATGTAGCGGAAAAGTTATCGATGTTTCGAGATTCTGGTAGCGTGACGGTATACCGGAAGCATTACAACGACTGTGTCGGTCTATAAACAGCAGAAATTGAGTCAATAAAGAGATATTTGCAATTTAAATGTACGGGTGCGATCATACCAGCACTAATGCACCGGATCCCATCAGAACTCCGCAGTTAAGCGTGCTTGGGCGAGAGTAGTGCTAGGAAGGGTGACCTCCTGGGAAGGCCTCGTGTTGCACCCCTTTTACTATTTTTTTATCGCTGCAGTTATTTGCAGAAGTTAAAATCGTGTATTAAAATTTAATAACCTCTGAAAACCTTCATGTAGCGGAAAAGTTATCGATGTTTCGAGATTCTGATAGCGTGACGGTATACCGGAAGCATTACAACGACTGTGCCGGTCAATAGAGAGCAGAAATTGTCTCAATAAACAGATATTTGCTATTTAAATATACGGATGCAATCATACCAGCACTAATGCACCGGATCCCTTCAGAACTCCGCAGAGAAACGTGCTTGGGCGAGAGTAGTACTAGGATGGGTGACCTCCTGGGAAGGCCTCGTGTTGCACCCCTTTTACTTTTTTTTTATCGCTGCAGTTATTTGCAGAAGTTAAAATCGTGTATTATAATTTAATATCCTCTGAAAACCTTCATGTAGCGGAAAAGTTATCGATGTTTCGAGATTCTGGTAGCGTGACGGTATACCGGAAGCATTACAACGACTGTGTCGGTCTATAAACAGCAGAAATTGATTCAATAGAGAGATATTTGCAATTTAAATGTACGGGTGTGATCATACCAGCACTAATGCACCGGATCCCATCAGAACTCCGCAGTTAAGCGTGCTTGGGCGAGAGTAGTGCTAGGAAGGGTGACCTCCTGGAAAGGCCTCGTGTTGCACCCCTTTTACTTTTTTTTTATCGCTGCAGTTATTTACAGAAGTTAAAATCGTGTATTATAATTTAATATCCTCTGAAAACCGTCATGTAGCGGAAAAGTTATCGATGTTTCGAGATTCTAATAGCGTGACGGTATACCGGAAGCATTACAACGACTGTGTCGGTCTATAAACAGCAGAAATTGAGTCAATAAAGAGATATTTGCAATTTAAATGTACGGGTGCGATCATACCAGCACTAATGCACCGGATCCTATCAGAACTCCGCAGTTAAGCGTGCTTGGGCGAGAGTAGTGCTAGGAAGGGTGACCTCCTGGGAAGGCCTCGTGTTGCACCCCTTTTACTTTTTTTTTATCGCTGCAGTTATTTGCAGAAGTTAAAATCGTGTATTAAAATTTAATAACCTCTGAAAACCGTCATGTAGCGGAAAAGTTATCGATGTTTCGAGATTCTGATAGCGTGACGGTATACCGGAAGCATTACAACGACTGTGCCGGTCAATAGAGAGCAGAAATTGTCTCAATAAACAGATATTTGCTATTTAAATGTACGGATGCAATCATACCAGCACTAATGCACCGGATCCCATCAGAACTCCGCAGAGAAACGTGCTTGGGCGAGAGTAGTACTAGGATGGGTGACCTCCTGGGAAGGCCTCGTGTTGCACCCCTTTTACTTTTTTTTTTATCGCTGCAGTTATTTGCAGAAGTTAAAATCGTGTATTATAATTTAATATCCTCTGAAAACCTTCATGTAGCGGAAAAGTTATCGATGTTTCGAGATTCTGGTAGCGTGACGGTATACCGGAAGCATTACAACGACTGTGTCGGTCTATAAACAGCAGAAATTGAGTCAATAAAGAGATATTTGCAATTTAAATGTACGGGTGCGATCATACCAGCACTAATGCACCGGATCCCATCAGAACTCCGCAGTTAAGCGTGCTTGGGCGAGAGTAGTGCTAGGAAGGGTGACCTCCTGGGAAGGCCTCGTGTTGCACCCCTTTTACTTTTTTTTTATCGCTGCAGTTATTTGCAGAAGTTAAAATCGTGTATTAAAATTTAATAACCTCTGAAAACCGTCATGTAGCGGAAAAGTTATCGATGTTTCGAGATTCTGATAGCGTGACGGTATACCGGAAGCATTACAACGACTGTGCCGGTCAATAGAGAGCAGAAATTGTCTCAATAAACAGATATTTGCTATTTAAATGTACGGATGCAATCATACCAGCACTAATGCACCGGATCCCATCAGAACTCCGCAGAGAAACGTGCTTGGGCGAGAGTAGTACTAGGATGGGTGACCTCCTGGGAAGGCCTCGTGTTGCACCCCTTTTACTTTTTTTTTTATCGCTGCAGTTATTTGCAGAAGTTAAAATCGTGTATTATAATTTAATATCCTCTGAAAACCTTCATGTAGCGGAAAAGTTATCGATGTTTCGAGATTCTGGTAGCGTGACGGTATACCGGAAGCATTACAACGACTGTGTCGGTCTATAAACAGCAGAAATTGAGTCAATAAAGAGATATTTGCAATTTAAATGTACGGGTGCGATCATACCAGCACTAATGCACCGGATCCCATCAGAACTCCGCAGTTAAGCGTGCTTGGGCGAGAGTAGTGCTAGGAAGGGTGACCTCCTGGGAAGGCCTCGTGTTGCACCCCTTTTACTTTTTTTTTATCGCTGCAGTTATTTGCAGAAGTTAAAATCGTGTATTAAAATTTAATAACCTCTGAAAACCGTCATGTAGCGGAAAAGTTATCGATGTTTCGAGATTCTGATAGCGTGACGGTATACCGGAAGCATTACAACGACTGTGCCGGTCAATAGAGAGCAGAAATTGTCTCAATAAACAGATATTTGCTATTTAAATGTACGGATGCAATCATACCAGCACTAATGCACCGGATCCCTTCAGAACTCCGCAGAGAAACGTGCTTGGGCGAGAGTAGTACTAGGATGGGTGACCTCCTGGGAAGGCCTCGTGTTGCACCCCTTTTACTTTTTTTTTATCGCTGCAGTTATTTGCAGAAGTTAAAATCGTGTATTATAATTTAATATCCTCTGAAAACCTTCATGTAGCGGAAAAGTTATCGATGTTTCGAGATTCTGGTAGCGTGACGGTATACCGGAAGCATTACAACGACTGTGTCGGTCTATAAACAGCAGAAATTGATTCAATAGAGAGATATTTGCAATTTAAATGTACGGGTGTGATCATACCAGCACTAATGCACCGGATCCCATCAGAACTCCGCAGTTAAGCGTGCTTGGGCGAGAGTAGTGCTAGGAAGGGTGACCTCCTGGAAAGGCCTCGTGTTGCACCCCTTTTACTTTTTTTTTATCGCTGCAGTTATTTACAGAAGTTAAAATCGTGTATTATAATTTAATATCCTCTGAAAACCGTCATGTAGCGGAAAAGTTATCGATGTTTCGAGATTCTAATAGCGTGACGGTATACCGGAAGCATTACAACGACTGTGTCGGTCTATAAACAGCAGAAATTGAGTCAATAAAGAGATATTTGCAATTTAAATGTACGGGTGCGATCATACCAACACTAATGCACCAGATCCTATCAGAACTCCGCAGTTAAGCGTGCTTGGGCGAGAGTAGTGCTAGGAAGGGTGACCTCCTGGGAAGGCCTCGTGTTGCACCCCTTTTACTTTTTTTTTATCGCTGCAGTTATTTGCAGAAGTTAAAATCGTGTATTAAAATTTAATAACCTCTGAAAACCGTCATGTAGCGGAAAAGTTATCGATGTTTCGAGATTCTGATAGCGTGACGGTATACCGGAAGCATTACAACGACTGTGCCGGTCAATAGAGAGCAGAAATTGTCTCAATAAACAGATATTTGCTATTTAAATGTACGGATGCAATCATACCAGCACTAATGCACCGGATCCCATCAGAACTCCGCAGAGAAACGTGCTTGGGCGAGAGTAGTACTAGGATGGGTGACCTCCTGGGAAGGCCTCGTGTTGCACCCCTTTTACTTTTTTTTTTATCGCTGCAGTTATTTGCAGAAGTTAAAATCGTGTATTATAATTTAATATCCTCTGAAAACCTTCATGTAGCGGAAAAGTTATCGATGTTTCGAGATTCTGGTAGCGTGACGGTATACCGGAAGCATTACAACGACTGTGTCGGTCTATAAACAGCAGAAATTGAGTCAATAAAGAGATATTTGCAATTTAAATGTACGGGTGCGATCATACCAGCACTAATGCACCGGATCCCATCAGAACTCCGCAGTTAAGCGTGCTTGGGCGAGAGTAGTGCTAGGAAGGGTGACCTCCTGGGAAGGCCTCGTGTTGCACCCCTTTTACTTTTTTTTTATCGCTGCAGTTATTTGCAGAAGTTAAAATCGTGTATTAAAATTTAATAACCTCTGAAAACCGTCATGTAGCGGAAAAGTTATCGATGTTTCGAGATTCTGATAGCGTGACGGTATACCGGAAGCATTACAACGACTGTGCCGGTCAATAGAGAGCAGAAATTGTCTCAATAAACAGATATTTGCTATTTAAATGTACGGATGCAATCATACCAGCACTAATGCACCGGATCCCTTCAGAACTCCGCAGAGAAACGTGCTTGGGCGAGAGTAGTACTAGGATGGGTGACCTCCTGGGAAGGCCTCGTGTTGCACCCCTTTTACTTTTTTTTTATCGCTGCAGTTATTTGCAGAAGTTAAAATCGTGTATTATAATTTAATATCCTCTGAAAACCTTCATGTAGCGGAAAAGTTATCGATGTTTCGAGATTCTGGTAGCGTGACGGTATACCGGAAGCATTACAACGACTGTGTCGGTCTATAAACAGCAGAAATTGATTCAATAGAGAGATATTTGCAATTTAAATGTACGGGTGTGATCATACCAGCACTAATGCACCGGATCCCATCAGAACTCCGCAGTTAAGCGTGCTTGGGCGAGAGTAGTGCTAGGAAGGGTGACCTCCTGGAAAGGCCTCGTGTTGCACCCCTTTTACTTTTTTTTTATCGCTGCAGTTATTTACAGAAGTTAAAATCGTGTATTATAATTTAATATCCTCTGAAAACCGTCATGTAGCGGAAAAGTTATCGATGTTTCGAGATTCTAATAGCGTGACGGTATACCGGAAGCATTACAACGACTGTGTCGGTCTATAAACAGCAGAAATTGAGTCAATAAAGAGATATTTGCAATTTAAATGTACGGGTGCGATCATACCAACACTAATGCACCAGATCCTATCAGAACTCCGCAGTTAAGCGTGCTTGGGCGAGAGTAGTGCTAGGAAGGGTGACCTCCTGGGAAGGCCTCGTGTTGCACCCCTTTTACTTTTTTTTTTATCGCTGCAGTTATTTGCAGAAGTTAAAATCGTGTATTAAAATTTAATAACCTCTGAAAACCGTCATGTAGCGGAAAAGTTATCGATGTTTCTAGATTCAGATAGCGTGACGGTATACCGGAAGCATTAAAACGACTGTGCCGGTCAATAGAGAGTAAAAATTGACTCAATAAACAGATATTTGCAATTTAAATGTACGGGTGCGATCATACCAGCACAAATGCACCGGATCCCGTCAGAACTCCGTAGTTAAACGTGCTTGGGCGAGAGTAGTACTAGGATGGGTGACCTCCTGGGAAGGCCTCGTGTTGCACCCCTTTTACTTTTTTTTGATCGCTGCAGTTATTTGCAGAAGTTAAAATCGTGTATTATAATTTAATATCCTCTGAAAACCGTCATGTAGCGGAAAAATTATCGATGTTTCGAGATTCTAATAGCGTGACGGTATACCGGAAGCATTAAAACGACTGTGCCGGTCAATAGAGAGTAGAAATTGACTCAATAAACAGATATTTGCAATTTAAATGTACGGGTGAGATCATACCAGCACAAATGCACCGGATCCCATCAGAACTCCGTAGTTAAACGTGCTTGGGCGAGAGTAGTACTAGGATGGGTGACCTCCTGGGAAGGCCTCGTGTTGCACCCCTTTTACTTCTTTTTTTTTATCGCTGCAGTTATTTACAGAAGTTAAAATCGTGTATTATAATTTAATAACCTCTGAAAACCGTCATGTAGCGGAAAAGTTATCGATGTTTCGAGATTCTAATAGCGTGACGGTATACCGGAAGCATTACAACGACTGTGTCGGTCTATAAACACCAGAAATTGACTCAATAAAGAGATATTTGCAATTTAAATGTACGGGTGCGATCATACCAGCACTAATGCACCGGATCCCATCAGAACTCCGCAATTAAGCGTGCTTGGGCGAGAGTAGTGCTAGGAAGGGTGACCTCCTGGGAAGGCCTCGTTTTGCACCCTTTTTACTTTTTTTTTTTATCGCTGCAGTTATTTGCAGAAGTTAAAGTCGTGTATTAAAATTTAATATTCTCTGAAAACCATCATGTAGCGGAAAAGTTATCGATGTTTCGAGATTCTGATAGCGTGACGGTATACCGGAAGCATTACAACGACTGTGCCGGTCAATAGAGAGCAGAAATTGACTTAATAAAGAGATATTTGCTATTTAAATGTATGAGTGCGATCATACCAGCACTAATGCACCGGATCCCATCAGAACTCCGTAGTTAAACGTGCTTGGGCGAGAGTAGTACTAGGATGGGTGACCTCCTGGGAAGGCCTCGTGTTGCACCCCTTTTACTTTTTTTTATCACTGCAGTTATTTGCAGAAGTTAAAATCGTGTATTATAATTTAATATCCTCTGAAAACCGTCATGTAGCGGAAAAGTTATCGATGTTTCGAGATTCTAATAGCGTGACGGTATACCGGAAGCATTAAAACGAATGTGCCGGTCAATAGAGAGTAGAAATTGACTCAATAAACAGATATTTGCAATTTAAATGTACGGGTGCGATCATACCAGCACAAATGCACCGGATCCCATCAGAACTCCGTAGTTAAACGTGCTTGGGCGAGAGTAGTACTAGGATGGGTGACCTCCTGGGAAGGCCTCGTGTTGCACCCCTTTTACTTCTTTTTTTTTATCGCTGCAGTTATTTACAGAAGTTAAAATCGTGTATTATAATTTAAAAACCTCTGAAAACCGTCATGTAGCGGAAAAGTTATCGATGTTTCGAGATTCTAATAGCGTGACGGTTTACCGGAAGCATTACAACGACTGTGTCGGTCTATAAACAGCAGAAATTAACTCAATAAAGAGATATTTGCAATTTAAATGTACGGGTGCGATCATACCAGCACTAATGCACCGGATCCCATCAGAACTCCGCAGTTAAGCGTGCTTGGGCGAGAGTAGTGCTAGGAAGGGTGACCTCCTGGGAAGGCCTCGTTTTGCACCCCTTTTACTTTTTTTTTATCGCTGCAGTTATTTGCAGAAGTTAAAATCGTGTATTAAAATTTAATATTCTCTGAAAACCATCATGTAGCGGAAAAGTTATCGATGTTTCGAGATTCTGATAGCGTGACGGTATACCGGAAGCATTACAACAACTGTGCCGGTCAATAGAGAGCAGAAATTGACTTAATAAAGAGATATTTGCTATTTAAATGTATGAGTGCGATCATACCAGCACTAATGCACCGGATCCCATCAGAACTCCGTAGTTAAACGTGCTTGGGCGAGAGTAGTACTAGGATGGGTGACCTCCTGGGAAGGCCTCGTGTTGCACCCCTTTTACTTTTTTTTTATCGCTGCAGTTATTTGCAGAAGTTAAAATAGAGTATTATAATTTAATATCCTCTGAAAACCGTCATGTAGCGGAAAAGTTATCGATGTTTCGAGATTCTAATAGCGTGACGGTATACCGGAAGCATTACAACGACTGTGTCGGTCTATAAACAGCAGAAATTGAGTCAATAAAGAGATATTTGCAATTTAAATGTACGGGTGCGATCATACCAGCACTAATGCACCGGATCCCATCAGAACTCCGCAGTTAAGCGTGCTTGGGCGAGAGTAGTGCTAGGAAGGGTGACCTCCTGGGAAGGCCTCGTGTTGCACCCCTTTTACTTTTTTTTTATCGCTGCAGTTATTTGCAGAAGTTAAAATCGTGTATTAAAATTTAATAACCTCTGAAAACAGTCATGTAGCGGAAAAGTTATCGATGTTTCGAGATTCTGATAGCTTGACGGTATACCGGAAGCATTACAACGACTGTGCCGGTCAATAGAGAGCAGAAATTGTCTCAATAAAGAGATATTTGCTATTTAAATGTACGGATGCAATCATACCAGCACTAATGCACCGGATCCCATCAGAACTCCGCAGAGAAACGTGCTTGGGCGAGAGTAGTACTAGGATGGGTGACCTCCTGGGAAGGCCTCGTGTTGCACCCCTTTTACTTTTTTTTTTTTATCGATGCAGTTATTTGCAGAAGTTAAAATCGTGTATTATAATTTAATATCCTCTGAAAACCTTCATGTAGCGGAAAAGTTATCGATGTTTCGAGATTCTAATAGCGTGACGGTATACCGGAAGCATTACAACGACTGTGTCGGTCTATAAACAGCAGAAATTGAGTCAATAAAGAGATATTTGCAATTTAAATGTACGGGTGCGATCATACCAGCACTAATGCACCGGATCCCATCAGAACTCCGCAGTTAAGCGTGCTTGGGCGAGAGTAGTGCTAGGAAGGGTGACCTCCTGGGAAGGCCTCGTGTTGCACCCCTTTTACTTTTTTTTTATCGCTGCAGTTATTTGCAGAAGTTAAAATCGTGTATTATAATTTATTATCCTCTGAAAACCGTCATGTAGCGGAAAAGTTATCGATGTTTCGAGATTCTAATAGCGTGACGGTATACCGGAAGCATTACAACGACTGTGTCGGTCTATAAACAGCAGAAATTGAGTCAATAAAGAGATATTTGCAATTTAAATGTACGGGTGCGATCATACCAGCACTAATGCACCGGATCCCATCAGAACTCCGCAGTTAAGCGTGCTTGGGCGAGAGTAGTGCTAGGAAGGGTGACCTCCTGGGAAGGCCTCGTGTTGCACCCCTTTTACTTTTTTTTTATCGCTGCAGTTATTTGCAGAAGTTAAAATCGTGTATTAAAATTTAATAACCTCTGAAAACAGTCATGTAGCGGAAAAGTTATCGATGTTTCGAGATTCTGATAGCTTGACGGTATACCGGAAGCATTACAACGACTGTGCCGGTCAATAGAGAGCAGAAATTGTCTCAATAAAGAGATATTTGCTATTTAAATGTACGGATGCAATCATACCAGCACTAATGCACCGGATCCCATCAGAACTCCGCAGAGAAACGTGCTTGGGCGAGAGTAGTACTAGGATGGGTGACCTCCTGGGAAGGCCTCGTGTTGCACCCCTTTTACTTTTTTTTTTTATCGATGCAGTTATTTGCAGAAGTTAAAATCGTGTATTATAATTTAATATCCTCTGAAAACCTTCATGTAGCGGAAAAGTTATCGATGTTTCGAGATTCTAATAGCGTGACGGTATACCGGAAGCATTACAACGACTGTGTCGGTCTATAAACAGCAGAAATTGAGTCAATAAAGAGATATTTGCAATTTAAATGTACGGGTGCGATCATACCAGCACTAATGCACCGGATCCCATCAGAACTCCGCAGTTAAGCGTGCTTGGGCGAGAGTAGTGCTAGGAAGGGTGACCTCCTGGGAAGGCCTCGTGTTGCACCCCTTTTACTTTTTTTTTATCGCTGCAAATATTTGCAGAAGTTAAAATCGTGTATTAAAATTTAATAACCTCTGAAAACCGTCATGTAGTGGAAAAGTTATCGATGTTTCGAGATTCTGATAGCGTGACGGTATACCGGAAGCATTACAACGACTGTGCCGGTCAATAGAGAGCAGAAATTGTCTCAATAAAGAGATATTTGCTATTTAAATGTACGGATGCAATCATACCAGCACTAATGCACCGGATCCCATCAGAACTCCGCAGTTAAGCGTGCTTGGGCGAGAGTAGTGCTAGGAAGGGTGACCTCCTGGAAAGGCCTCGTGTTGCACCCCTTTTACTTTTTTTTTATCGCTGCAGTTATTTGCAGAAGTTAAAATCGTGTATTAAAATTTAATATTCTCTGAAAACCATCATGTAGCGGAAAAGTTATCGATGTTTCGAGATTCTGATAGCGTGACGGTATACCGGAAGCATTACAACGACTGTGCCGGTCAATAGAGAGCAGAAATTGACTTAATAAAGAGATATTTGCTATTTAAATGTATGAGTGCGATCATACCAGCACTAATGCACCGGATCCCATCAGAACTCCGTAGTTAAACGTGCTTGGGCGAGAGTAGTACTAGGATGGGTGACCTCCTGGGAAGGCCTCGTGTTGCACCCCTTTTACTTTTTTTTTATCGCAGCAGTTATTTGCAGAAGTTAAAATCGTGTATTAAAATTTAATATTCTCTGAAAACCATCATGTAGCGGAAAAGTTATTGATGTTTCGAGATTCTGATAGCGTGACGGTATACCGGAAGCATTACAACGACTGTGCCGGTCAATAGAGAGCAGAAATTGACTTAATAAAGAGATATTTGCTATTTAAATGTATGAGTGCGATCATACCAGCACTAATGCACCGGATCCCATCAGAACTCCGTAGTTAAACGTGCTTGGGCGAGAGTAGTACTAGGATGGGTGACCTCCTGGGAAGGCCTCGTGTTGTACCCCTTTTACTTTTTTTTTATCACTGCAGTTATTTGCAGAAGTTAAAATCGTGTATTATAATTTAATATCCTCTGAAAACCGTCATGTAGCGGAAAAGTTATCGATGTTTCGAGATTCTAATAGCGTGACGGTATACCGGAAGCATTAAAACGAATGTGCCGGTCAATATAGAGTAGAAATTGACTCAATAAACAGATATTTGCAATTTAAATGTACGGGTGCGATCATACCAGCACAAATGCACCGGATCCCATCAGAACTCCGTAGTTAAACGTGCTTGGGCGAGAGTAGTACTAGGATGGGTGACCTCCTGGGAAGGCCTCGTGTTGCACCCCTTTTACTTCTTTTTTTTTATCGCTGCAGTTATTTACAGAAGTTAAAATCGTGTATTATAATTTAATAACCTCTGAAAACCGTCATGTAGCGGAAAAGTTATCGATGTTTCGAGATTCTAATAGCGTGACGGTTTACCGGAAGCATTACAACGACTGTGTCGGTCTATAAACAGCAGAAATTGACTCAATAAAGAGATATTTGCAATTTAAATGTACGGGTGCGATCATACCAGCACTAATGCACCGGATCCCATCAGAACTCCGCAGTTAAGCGTGCTTGGGCGAGAGTAGTGCTAGGAAGGGTGACCTCCTGGGAAGGCCTCGTTTTGCACCCCTTTTACTTTTTTTTATCGCTGCAGTTATTTGCAGAAGTTAAAATCGTGTATTAAAATTTAATATTCTCTGAAAACCATCATGTAGCGGAAAAGTTATCGATGTTTCGAGATTCTGATAGCGTGACGGTATACCGGAAGCATTACAACGACTGTGCCGGTCAATAGAGAGCAGAAATTGTCTCAATAAAGAGATATTTGCTATTTAAATGTACGGATGCAATCATACCAGCACTAATGCACCGGATCCCATCAGAACTCCGCAGTTAAGCGTGCTTGGGCGAGAGTAGTGCTAGGAAGGGTGACCTCCTGGAAAGGCCTCGTGTTGCACCCCTTTTACTTTTTTTTTATCGCTGCAGTTATTTGCAGAAGTTAAAATCGTGTATTAAAATTTAATAACCTCTGAAAACCGTCATGTAGCGGAAAAGTTATCGATGTTTCTAGATTCTGATAGCGTGACGGTATACCGGAAGCATTAAAACGACTGTGCCGGTCAATAGAGAGTAAAAATTGACTCAATAAACAGATATTTGCAATTTAAATGTACGGGTGCGATCATACCAGCACAAATGCACCGGATCCCGTCAGAACTCCGTAGTTAAACGTGCTTGGGCGAGAGTAGTACTAGGATGGGTGACCTCCTGGGAAGGCCTCGTGTTGCACCCCTTTTACTTTTTTTTGATCGCTGCAGTTATTTGCAGAAGTTAAAATCGTGTATTATAATTTAATATCCTCTGAAAACCGTCATGTAGCGGAAAAATTATCGATGTTTCGAGATTCTAATAGCGTGACGGTATACCGGAAGCATTAAAACGAATGTGCCGGTCAATAGAGAGTAGAAATTGACTCAATAAACAGATATTTGCAATTTAAATGTACGGGTGCGATCATACCAGCACAAATGCACCGGATCCCATCAGAACTCCGTAGTTAAACGTGCTTGGGCGAGAGTAGTACTAGGATGGGTGACCTCCTGGGAAGGCCTCGTGTTGCACCCCTTTTACTTCTTTTTTTTTATCGCTGCAGTTATTTACAGAAGTTAAAATCGTGTATTATAATTTAATAACCTCTGAAAACCGTCATGTAGCGGAAAAGTTATCGATGTTTCGAGATTCTAATAGCGTGACGGTTTACCGGAAGCATTACAACGACTGTGTCGGTCTATAAACAGCAGAAATTAACTCAATAAAGAGATATTTGCAATTTAAATGTACGGGTGCGATCATACCAGCACTAATGCACCGGATCCCATCAGAACTCCGCAGTTAAGCGTGCTTGGGCGAGAGTAGTGCTAGGAAGGGTGACCTCCTGGGAAGGCCTCGTTTTGCACCCCTTTTACTTTTTTTTATCGCTGCAGTTATTTGCAGAAGTTAAAATCGTGTATTAAAATTTAATATTCTCTGAAAACCATCATGTAGCGGAAAAGTTATCGATGTTTCGAGATTTTGATAGCGTGACGGTATACCGGAAGCATTACAACGACTGTGCCGGTCAATAGAGAGCAGAAATTGACTTAATAAAGAGATATTTGCTATTTAAATGTATGAGTGCGATCATACCAGCACTAATGCACCGGATCCCATCAGAACTCCGTAGTTAAACGTGCTTGGGCGAGAGTAGTACTAGGATGGGTGACCTCCTGGGAAGGCCTCGTGTTGCACCCCTTTTACTTTTTTTTTATCGCTGCAGTTATTTGCAGAAGTTAAAATAGAGTATTATAATTTAATATCCTCTGAAAACCGTCATGTAGCGGAAAAGTTATCGATGTTTCGAGATTCTAATAGCGTGACGGTATACCGGAAGCATTACAACGACTGTGTCGGTCTATAAACAGCAGAAATTGAGTCAATAAAGAGATATTTGCAATTTAAATGTACGGGTGCGATCATACCAGCACTAATGCACCGGATCCCATCAGAACTCCGCAGTTAAGCGTGCTTGGGCGAGAGTAGTGCTAGGAAGGGTGACCTCCTGGGAAGGCCTCGTGTTGCACCCGTTTTACTTTTTTTTTATCGCTGCAGTTATTTGCAGAAGTTAAAATCGTGTATTAAAATTTAATAACCTCTGAAAACAGTCATGTAGCGGAAAAGTTATCGATGTTTCGAGATTCTGATAGCTTGACGGTATACCGGAAGCATTACAACGACTGTGCCGGTCAATAGAGAGCAGAAATTGTCTCAATAAAGAGATATTTGCTATTTAAATGTACGGATGCAATCATACCAGCACTAATGCACCGGATCCCATCAGAACTCCGCAGAGAAACGTGCTTGGGCGAGAGTAGTACTAGGATGGGTGACCTCCTGGGAAGGCCTCGTGTTGCACCCCTTTTACTTTTTTTTTTTTATCGATGCAGTTATTTGCAGAAGTTAAAATCGTGTATTATAATTTAATATCCTCTGAAAACCTTCATGTAGCGGAAAAGTTATCGATGTTTCGAGATTCTAATAGCGTGACGGTATACCGGAAGCATTACAACGACTGTGTCGGTCTATAAACAGCAGAAATTGAGTCAATAAAGAGATATTTGCAATTTAAATGTACGGGTGCGATCATACCAGCACTAATGCACCGGATCCCATCAGAACTCCGCAGTTAAGCGTGCTTGGGCGAGAGTAGTGCTAGGAAGGGTGACCTCCTGGGAAGGCCTCGTGTTGCACCCCTTTTACTTTTTTTTTATCGCTGCAGTTATTTGCAGAAGTTAAAATCGTGTATTAAAATTTAATAACCTCTGAAAACCGTCATGTAGCGGAAAAGTTATCGATGTTTCGAGATTCTGATAGCGTGACGGTATACCGGAAGCATTACAACGACTGTGCCGGTCAATAGAGAGCAGAAATTGTCTCAATAAAGAGATATTTGCTATTTAAATGTACGGATGCAATCATACCAGCACTAATGCACCGGATCCCATCAGAACTCCGCAGTTAAGCGTGCTTGGGCGAGAGTAGTGCTAGGAAGGGTGACCTCCTGGAAAGGCCTCGTGTTGCACCCCTTTTACTTTTTTTTTTATCGCTGCAGTTATTTGCAGAAGTTAAAATCGTGTATTAAAATTTAATATTCTCTGAAAACCATCATGTAGCGGAAAAGTTATCGATGTTTCGAGATTCTGATAGCGTGACGGTATACCGGAAGCATTACAACGACTGTGCCGGTCAATAGAGAGCAGAAATTGACTTAATAAAGAGATATTTGCTATTTAAATGTATGAGTGCGATCATACCAGCACTAATGCACCGGATCCCATCAGAACTCCGTAGTTAAACGTGCTTGGGCGAGAGTAGTACTAGGATGGGTGACCTCCTGGGAAGGCCTCGTGTTGCACCCCTTTTACTTTTTTTTTATCGCTGCAGTTATTTGCAGAAGTTAAAATCGTGTATTAAAATTTAATATTCTCTGAAAACCATCATGTAGCGGAAAAGTTATTGATGTTTCGAGATTCTGATAGCGTGACGGTATACCGAAAGCATTACAACGACTGTGTCGGTCAATAGAGAGCAGAAATTGAGTCAATAAAGAGATATTTGCAATTTAAATGTACGGGTGCGATCATACCAGCACTAATGCACCGGATCCCATCAGAACTCCGCAGTTAAGCGTGCTTGGGCGAGAGTAGTACTAGGATGGGTGACCTCCTGGGAAGGCCTCGTGTTGTACCCCTTTTACTTTTTTTTTATCACTGCAGTTATTTGCAGAAGTTAAAATCGTGTATTATAATTTAATATCCTCTGAAAACCGTCATGTAGCGGAAAAGTTATCGATGTTTCGAGATTCTAATAGCGTGACGGTATACCGGAAGCATTAAAACGAATGTGCCGGTCAATATAGAGTAGAAATTGACTCAATAAACAGATATTTGCAATTTAAATGTACGGGTGCGATCATACCAGCACAAATGCACCGGATCCCATCAGAACTCCGTAGTTAAACGTGCTTGGGCGAGAGTAGTACTAGGATGGGTGACCTCCTGGGAAGGCCTCGTGTTGCACCCCTTTTACTTTTTTTTTTTTATCGCTGCAGTTATTTACAGAAGTTAAAATCGTGTATTATAATTTAATAACCTCTGAAAACCGTCATGTAGCGGAAAAGTTATCGATGTTTCGAGATTCTAATAGCGTGACGGTTTACCGGAAGCATTACAACGACTGTGTCGGTCTATAAACAGCAGAAATTGACTCAATAAAGAGATATTTGCAATTTAAATGTACGGGTGCGATCATACCAGCACTAATGCACCGGATCCCATCAGAACTCCGCAGTTAAGCGTGCTTGGGCGAGAGTAGTGCTAGGAAGGGTGACCTCCTGGGAAGGCCTCGTTTTGCACCCCTTTTACTTTTTTTTATCGCTGCAGTTATTTGCAGAAGTTAAAATCGTGTATTAAAATTTAATAACCTCTGAAAACCATCATGTAGCGGAAAAGTTATCGATGTTTCGAGATTCTGATAGCGTGACGGTATACCGGAAGCATTACAACGACTGTGCCGGTCAATAGAGAGCAGAAATTGTCTCAATAAAGAGATATTTGCTATTTAAATGTACGGATGCAATCATACCAGCACTAATGCACCGGATCCCATCAGAACTCCGCAGTTAAGCGTGCTTGGGCGAGAGTAGTGCTAGGAAGGGTGACCTCCTGGGAAGGCCTCGTGTTGCACCCCTTTTACTTTTTTTTTTATCGCTGCAGTTATTTGCAGAAGTTAAAATCGTGTATTAAAATTTAATATTCTCTGAAAACCATCATGTAGCGGAAAAGTTATCGATGTTTCGAGATTCTGATAGCGTGACGGTATACCGGAAGCATTACAACGACTGTGCCGGTCAATAGAGAGCAGAAATTGACTTAATAAAGAGATATTTGCTATTTAAATGTATGAGTGCGATCATACCAGCACTAATGCACCGGATCCCATCAGAACTCCGTAGTTAAACGTGCTTGGGTGAGAGTAGTACTAGGATGGGTGACCTCCTGGGAAGGCCTCGTGTTGCACCCCTTTTACTTTTTTTTTATCGCTGCAGTTATTTGCAGAAGTTAAAATCGTGTATTAAAATTTAATATTCTCTGAAAACCATCATGTAGCGGAAAAGTTATTGATGTTTCGAGATTCTGATAGCGTGACGGTATACCGGAAGCATTACAACGACTGTGCCGGTCAATAGAGAGCAGAAATTGACTTAATAAAGAGATATTTGCTATTTAAATGTATGAGTGCGATCATACCAGCACTAATGCACCGGATCCCATCAGAACTCCGTAGTTAAACGTGCTTGGGCGAGAGTAGTACTAGGATGGGTGACCTCCTGGGAAGGCCTCGTGTTGTACCCCTTTTACTTTTTTTTTATCACTGCAGTTATTTGCAGAAGTTAAAATCGTGTATTATAATTTAATATCCTCTGAAAACCGTCATGTAGCGGAAAAGTTATCGATGTTTCGAGATTCTAATAGCGTGACGGTATACCGGAAGCATTAAAACGAATGTGCCGGTCAATATAGAGTAGAAATTGACTCAATAAACAGATATTTGCAATTTAAATGTACGGGTGCGATCATACCAGCACAAATGCACCGGATCCCATCAGAACTCCGTAGTTAAACGTGCTTGGGCGAGAGTAGTACTAGGATGGGTGACCTCCTGGGAAGGCCTCGTGTTGCACCCCTTTTACTTCTTTTTTTTTATCGCTGCAGTTATTTACAGAAGTTAAAATCGTGTATTATAATTTAATAACCTCTGAAAACCGTCATGTAGCGGAAAAGTTATCGATGTTTCGAGATTCTAATAGCGTGACGGTTTACCGGAAGCATTACAACGACTGTGTCGGTCTATAAACAGCAGAAATTGACTCAATAAAGAGATATTTGCAATTTAAATGTACGGGTGCGATCATACCAGCACTAATGCACCGGATCCCATCAGAACTCCGCAGTTAAGCGTGCTTGGGCGAGAGTAGTGCTAGGAAGGGTGACCTCCTGGGAAGGCCTCGTGTTGCACCCCTTTTACTTTTTTTTTATCGCTGCAGTTATTTGCAGAAGTTAAAATCGTGTATTAAAATTTAATAACCTCTGAAAACCGTCATGTAGCGGAAAAGTTATCGATGTTTCGAGATTCTGATAGCGTGACGGTATACCGGAAGCATTACAACGACTGTGCCGGTCAATAGAGAGCAGAAATTGTCTCAATAAAGAGATATTTGCTATTTAAATGTACGGATGCAATCATACCAGCACTAATGCACCGGATCCCATCAGAACTCCGCAGTTAAGCGTGCTTGGGCGAGAGTAGTGCTAGGAAGGGTGACCTCCTGGAAAGGCCTCGTGTTGCACCCCTTTTACTTTTTTTTTATCGCTGCAGTTATTTGCAGAAGTTAAAATCGTGTATTATAATTTAATATCCTCTGAAAACCGTCATGTAGCGGAAAAGTTATCGATGTTTCGAGATTCTGATAGCGTGACGGTATACCGGAAGCATTAAAACGAATGTGCCGGTCAATATAGAGTAGAAATTGACTCAATAAACAGATATTTGCAATTTAAATGTACGGGTGCGATCATACCAGCACAAATGCACCGGATCCCATCAGAACTCCGTAGTTAAACGTGCTTGGGCGAGAGTAGTACTAGGATGGGTGACCTCCTGGGAAGGCCTCGTGTTGCACCCCTTTTACTTTTTTTTTATCGCTGCAGTTATTTGCAGAAGTTAAAATCGTGTATTAAAATTTAATATTCTCTGAAAACCATCATGTAGCGGAAAAGTTATTGATGTTTCGAGATTCTGATAGCGTGACGGTTTACCGGAAGCATTACAACGACTGTGTCGGTCTATAAACAGCAGAAATTGACTCAATAAAGAGATATTTGCAATTTAAATGTACGGGTGCGATCATACCAGCACTAATGCACCGGATCCCATCAGAACTCCGCAGTTAAGCGTGCTTGGGCGAGAGTAGTGCTAGGAAGGGTGACCTCCTGGGAAGGCCTCGTTTTGCACCCCTTTTACTTTTTTTTATCGCTGCAGTTATTTGCAGAAGTTAAAATCGTGTATTAAAATTTAATATTCTCTGAAAACCATCATGTAGCGGAAAAGTTATCGATGTTTCGAGATTCTGATAGCGTGACGGTATACCGGAAGCATTACAACGACTGTGCCGGTCAATAGAGAGCAGAAATTGTCTCAATAAAGAGATATTTGCTATTTAAATGTACGGATGCAATCATACCAGCACTAATGCACCGGATCCCATCAGAACTCCGTAGTTAAACGTGCTTGGGCGAGAGTAGTACTAGGATGGGTGACCTCCTGGGAAGGCCTCGTGTTGCACCCCTTTTACTTTTTTTTTTTATCGATGCAGTTATTTGCAGAAGTTAAAATCGTGTATTATAATTTAATATCCTCTGAAAACCTTCATGTAGCGGAAAAGTTATCGATGTTTCGAGATTCTAATAGCGTGACGGTATACCGGAAGCATTACAACGACTGTGTCGGTCTATAAACAACAGAAATTGAGTCAATAAAGAGATATTTGCAATTTAAATGTACGGGTGCGATCATACCAGCACTAATGCACCGGATCCCATCAGAACTCCGCAGTTAAGCGTGCTTGGGCGAGAGTAGTGCTAGGAAGGGTGACCTCCTGGGAAGGCCTCGTGTTGCACCCCTTTTACTTTTTTTTTATCGCTGCAGTTATTTGCAGAAGTTAAAATCGTGTATTAAAATTTAATAACCTCTGAAAACCGTCATGTAGCGGAAAAGTTATCGATGTTTCGAGATTCTGATAGCGTGACGGTATACCGGAAGCATTACAACGACTGTGCCGGTCAATAGAGAGCAGAAATTGTCTCAATAAAGAGATATTTGCTATTTAAATGTACGGATGCAATCATACCAGCACTAATGCACCGGATCCCATCAGAACTCCGCAGTTAAGCGTGCTTGGGCGAGAGTAGTGCTAGGAAGGGTGACCTCCTGGAAAGGCCTCGTGTTGCACCCCTTTTACTTTTTTTTTATCGCTGCAGTTATTTGCAGAAGTTAAAATCGTGTATTAAAATTTAATATTCTCTGAAAACCATCATGTAGCGGAAAAGTTATCGATGTTTCGAGATTCTGATAGCGTGACGGTATACCGGAAGCATTACAACGACTGTGCCGGTCAATAGAGAGCAGAAATTGACTTAATAAAGAGATATTTGCTATTTAAATGTATGAGTGCGATCATACCAGCACTAATGCACCGGATCCCATCAGAACTCCGTAGTTAAACGTGCTTGGGCGAGAGTAGTACTAGGATGGGTGACCTCCTGGGAAGGCCTCGTGTTGCACCCCTTTTACTTTTTTTTTATCGCTGCAGTTATTTGCAGAAGTTAAAATCGTGTATTAAAATTTAATATTCTCTGAAAACCATCATGTAGCGGAAAAGTTATTGATGTTTCGAGATTCTGATAGCGTGACGGTATACCGGAAGCATTACAACGACTGTGCCGGTCAATAGAGAGCAGAAATTGACTTAATAAAGAGATATTTGCTATTTAAATGTATGAGTGCGATCATACCAGCACTAATGCACCGGATCCCATCAGAACTCCGTAGTTAAACGTGCTTGGGCGAGAGTAGTACTAGGATGGGTGACCTCCTGGGAAGGCCTCGTGTTGCACCCCTGTTACTTTTTTTTTTTTTCGCTGCAGTTATTTGCAGAAGTTAAAATCGTGTATTATAATTTAATATCCTCTGAAAACCGTCATGTAGCGGAAAAGTTATCGATGTTTCGAGATTCTAATAGCGTGACGGTATACCGGAAGCATTAAAACGAATGTGCCGGTCAATATAGAGTAGAAATTGACTCAATAAACAGATATTTGCAATTTAAATGTACGGGTGCGATCATACCAGCACAAATGCACCGGATCCCATCAGAACTCCGTAGTTAAACGTGCTTGGGCGAGAGTAGTACTAGGATGGGTGACCTCCTGGGAAGGCCTCGTGTTGCACCCCTTTTACTTATTTTTTTTTATCGCTGCAGTTATTTACAGAAGTTAAAATCGTGTATTATAATTTAATAACCTCTGAAAACCGTCATGTAGCGGAAAAGTTATCGATGTTTCGAGATTCTAATAGCGTGACGGTTTACCGGAAGCATTACAACGACTGTGTCGGTCAATAGAGAGCAGAAATTGACTTAATAAAGAGATATTTGCTATTTAAATGTATGAGTGCGATCATACCAGCACTAATGCACCGGATCCCATCAGAACTCCGTAGTTAAACGTGCTTGGGCGAGAGTAGTACTAGGATGGGTGACCTCCTGGGAAGGCCTCGTGTTGCACCCCTTTTACTTTTTTTTTTATCGCTGCAGTAATTTGCAGAAGTTAAAATCGTGTATTAAAATTTAATATTCTCTGAAAACCATCATGTAGCGGAAAAGTTATTGATGTTTCGAGATTCTGATAGCGTGACGGTATACCGGAAGCATTACAACGACTGTGCCGGTCAATAGAGAGCAGAAATTGACTTAATAAAGAGATATTTGCTATTTAAATGTATGAGTGCGATCATACCAGCACTAATGCACCGGATCCCATCAGAACTCCGTAGTTAAACGTGCTTGGGCGAGAGTAGTACTAGGATGGGTGACCTCCTGGGAAGGCCTCGTGTTGCACCCCTTTTACTTTTTTTTTTTTTCGCTGCAGTTATTTGCAGAAGTTAAAATCGTGTATTATAATTTAATATCCTCTGAAAACCGTCATGTAGCGGAAAAGTTATCGATGTTTCGAGATTCTAATAGCGTGACGGTATACCGGAAGCATTAAAACGAATGTGCCGGTCAATATAGAGTAGAAATTGACTCAATAAACAGATATTTGCAATTTAAATGTACGGGTGCGATCATACCAGCACAAATGCACCGGATCCCATCAGAACTCCGTAGTTAAACGTGCTTGGGCGAGAGTAGTACTAGGATGGGTGACCTCCTGGGAAGGCCTCGTGTTGCACCCCTTTTACTTATTTTTTTTTATCGCTGCAGTTATTTACAGAAGTTAAAATCGTGTATTATAATTTAATAACCTCTGAAAACCGTCATGTAGCGGAAAAGTTATCGATGTTTCGAGATTCTAATAGCGTGACGGTTTACCGGAAGCATTACAACGACTGTGTCGGTCAATAGAGAGCAGAAATTGACTTAATAAAGAGATATTTGCTATTTAAATGTATGAGTGCGATCATACCAGCACTAATGCACCGGATCCCATCAGAACTCCGTAGTTAAACGTGCTTGGGCGAGAGTAGTACTAGGATGGGTGACCTCCTGGGAAGGCCTCGTGTTGCACCCCTTTTACTTTTTTTTTATCGCTGCAGTTATTTGCAGAAGTTAAAATCGAGTATTATAATTTAATATCCTCTGAAAACCGTCATGTAGCGGAAAAGTTATCGATGTTTCGAGATTCTAATAGCGTGACGGTATACCAGAAGCATTACAACGACTGTGTCGGTCTATAAACAGCAGAAATTGAGTCAATAAAGAGATATTTGCAATTTAAATGTACGGGTGCGATCATACCAGCACTAATGCACCGGATCCCATCAGAACTCCGCAGTTAAGCGTGCTTGGGCGAGAGTAGTGCTAGGAAGGGTGACCTCCTGGGAAGGCCTCGTTTTGCACCCCTTTTACTTTTTTTTATCGCTGCAGTTATTTGCAGAAGTTAAAATCGTGTATTAAAATTTAATATTCTCTGAAAACCATCATGTAGCGGAAAAGTTATCGATGTTTCGAGATTCTGATAGCGTGACGGTATACCGGAAGCATTACAACGACTGTGCCGGTCAATAGAGAGCAGAAATTGACTTAATAAAGAGATATTTGCTATTTAAATGTATGAGTGCGATCATACCAGCACTAATGCACCGGATCCCATCAGAACTCCGTAGTTAAACGTGCTTGGGCGAGAGTAGTACTAGGATGGGTGACCTCCTGGGAAGGCCTCGTGTTGCACCCCTTTTACTTTTTTTTTATCGCTGCAGTTATTTGCAGAAGTTAAAATCGAGTATTATAATTTAATATCCTCTGAAAACCGTCATGTAGCGGAAAAGTTATCGATGTTTCGAGATTCTAATAGCGTGACGGTATACCGGAAGCATTACAACGACTGTGTCGGTCTATAAACAGCAGAAATTGAGTCAATAAAGAGATATTTGCAATTTAAATGTACGGGTGCGATCATACCAGCACTAATGCACCGGATCCCATCAGAACTCCGCAGTTAAGCGTGCTTGGGCGAGAGTAGTGCTAGGAAGGGTGACCTCCTGGGAAGGCCTCGTGTTGCACCCCTTTTACTTTTTTTTTATCGCTGCAGTTATTTGCAGAAGTTAAAATCGTGTATTAAAATTTAATAACCTCTGAAAACCGTCATGTAGCGGAAAAGTTATCGATGTTTCGAGATTCTGATAGCGTGACGGTATACCGGAAGCATTACAACGACTGTGCCGGTCAATAGAGAGCAGAAATTGTCTCAATAAAGAGATATTTGCTATTTAAATGTACGGATGCAATCATACCAGCACTAATGCACCGGATCCCATCAGAACTCCGCAGAGAAACGTGCTTGGGCGAGAGTAGTACTAGGATGGGTGACCTCCTGGGAAGGCCTCGTGTTGCACCCCTTTTACTTTTTTTTTTTATCGCTGCAGTTATTTGCAGAAGTTAAAATCGTGTATTATAATTTAATATCCTCTGAAAACCTTCATGTAGCGGAAAAGTTATCGATGTTTCGAGATTCTAATAGCGTGACGGTATACCGGAAGCATTACAACGACTGTGTCGGTCTATAAACAGCAGAAATTGAGTCAATAAAGAGATATTTGCAATTTAAATGTACGGGTGCGATCATACCAGCACTAATGCACCGGATCCCATCAGAACTCCGCAGTTAAGCGTGCTTGGGCGAGAGTAGTGCTAGGATGGGTGACCTCCTGGGAAGGCCTCGTGTTGCACCCCTTTTACTTTTTTTTTTATCGCTGCAGTTATTTGCAGAAGTTAAAATCGTGTATTATAATTTAATATCCTCTGAAAACCTTCATGTAGCGGAAAAGTTATCGATGTTTCGAGATTCTAATAGCGTGACGGTATACCGGAAGCATTACAACGACTGTGTCGGTCTATAAACAGCAGAAATTGGCTCAATAGAGAGATATTTGCAATTTAAATGTACGGGTGCGATCATACCAGCACTAATGCACCGGATCCCATCAGAACTCCGCAGTTAAGCGTGCTTGGGCGAGAGTAGTGCTAGGAAGGGTGACCTCCTGGAAAGGCCTCGTGTTGCACCCCTTTTACTTTTTTTTTATCGCTGCAGTTATTTGCAGAAGTTAAAATCGTGTATTAAAATTTAATATTCTCTGAAAACCATCATGTAGCGGAAAAGTTATCGATGTTTCGAGATTCTGATAGCGTGACGGTATACCGGAAGCATTACAACGACTGTACCGGTCAATAGAGAGCAGAAATTGACTTAATAAAGAGATATTTGCTATTTAAATGTATGAGTGCGATCATACCAGCACTAATGCACCGGATCCCATCAGAACTCCGTAGTTAAACGTGCTTGGGCGAGAGTAGTACTAGGATGGGTGACCTCCTGGGAAGGCCTCGTGTTGCACCCCTTTTACTTTTTTTTTATCGCTGCAGTTATTTGCAGAAGTTAAAATCGTGTATTAAAATTTAATATTCTCTGAAAACCATCATGTAGCGGAAAAGTTATTGATGTTTCGAGATTCTGATAGCGTGACGGTATACCGGAAGCATTACAACGACTGTGTCGGTCTATAAACAGCAGAAATTGAGTCAATAAAGAGATATTTGCAATTTAAATGTACGGGTGCGATCATACCAGCACTAATGCACCGGATCCCATCAGAACTCCGCAGTTAAGCGTGCTTGGGCGAGAGTAGTACTAGGATGGGTGACCTCCTGGGAAGGCCTCGTGTTGCACCCCTTTTACTTTTTTTTTTATCGCTGCAGTTATTTGCAGAAGTTAAAATCGTGTATTATAATTTAATATCCTCTGAAAACCTTCATGTAGCGGAAAAGTTATCGATGTTTCGAGATTCTAATAGCGTGACGGTATACCGGAAGCATTACAACGACTGTGTCGGTCTATAAACAGCAGAAATTGGCTCAATAGAGAGATATTTGCAATTTAAATGTACGGGTGCGATCATACCAGCACTAATGCACCGGATCCCATCAGAACTCCGCAGTTAAGCGTGCTTGGGCGAGAGTAGTGCTAGGAAGGGTGACCTCCTGGAAAGGCCTCGTGTTGCACCCCTTTTACTTTTTTTTTATCGCTGCAGTTATTTGCAGAAGTTAAAATCGTGTATTAAAATTTAATATTCTCTGAAAACCATCATGTAGCGGAAAAGTTATCGATGTTTCGAGATTCTGATAGCGTGACGGTATACCGGAAGCATTACAACGACTGTGCCGGTCAATAGAGAGCAGAAATTGACTTAATAAAGAGATATTTGCTATTTAAATGTATGAGTGCGATCATACCAGCACTAATGCACCGGATCCCATCAGAACTCCGTAGTTAAACGTGCTTGGGCGAGAGTAGTACTAGGATGGGTGACCTCCTGGGAAGGCCTCGTGTTGCACCCCTTTTACTTTTTTTTTATCGCTGCAGTTATTTGCAGAAGTTAAAATCGTGTATTATAATTTAATATCCTCTGAAAACCGTCATGTAGCGGAAAAGTTATCGATGTTTCGAGATTCTAATAGTGTGACGGTATACCGAAAGCATTACAACGACTGTGTCGGTCTATAAACAGCAGAAATTGAGTCAATAAAGAGATATTTGCAATTTAAATGTACGGGTGCGATCATACCAGCACTAATGCACCGGATCCCATCAGAACTCCGCAGTTAAGCGTGCTTGGGCGAGAGTAGTGCTAGGAAGGGTGACCTCCTGGGAAGGCCTCGTGTTGCACCCCTTTTACTTTTTTTTTATCGCTGCAGTTATTTGCAGAAGTTAAAATCGTGTATTAAAATTTAATAACCTCTGAAAACCGTCATGTAGCGGAAAAGTTATCGATGTTTCGAGATTCTGATAGCGTGACGGTATACCGGAAGCATTACAACGACTGTTCCGGTCAATAGAGAGCATAAATTGTCTCAATAAAGAGATATTTGCTATTTAAATGTACGGATGCAATCATACCAGCACTAATGCACCGGATCCCATCAGAACTCCGCAGAGAAATGTGCTTGGGCGAGAGTAGTACTAGGATGGGTGACCTCCTGGGAAGGCCTCGTGTTGCACCCCTTTTACTTTTTTTTTTGATCGCTGCATTTATTTGCAGAAGTTAAAATCGTGTATTATAATTTAATATCCTCTGAAAACCTTCATGTAGCGGAAAAGTTATCGATGTTTCGAGATTCTAATAGCGTGACGGTATACCGGAAGCATTACAACGACTGTGTCGGTCTATAAACAGCAGAAATTGACTCAATAAAGAGATATTTGCAATTTAAATGTACGGGTGCGATCATACCAGCACTAATGCACCGGATCCCATCAGAACTCCGTAGTTAAACGTGCTTGGGCGAGAGTAGTACTAGGATGGGTGACCTCCTGTGAAGGCCTCGTGTTGTACCCCTTTTACTTTTTTTTTATCACTGCAGTTATTTGCAAAAGTTAAAATCGTGTATTATAATTTAATATCCTCTGAAAACCGTCATGTAGCGGAAAAGTTATCGATGTTTCGAGATTCTAATAGCGTGACGGTATACCGGAAGCATTAAAACGAATGTGCCGGTCAATAGAGAGTAGAAATTGACTCAATAAACAGATATTTGCAATTTAAATGTACGGGTGCGATCATACCAGCACAAATGCACCGGATCCCATCAGAACTCCGTAGTTAAACGTGCTTGGGCGAGAGTAGTACTAGGATGGGTGACCTTCTGGGAAGGCCTCGTGTTGCACCCCTTTTACTTCTTTTTTTTTATCGCTGCAGTTATTTACAGAAGTTAAAATCGTGTATTATAATTTAATAACCTCTGAAAACCGTCATGTAGCGGAAAAGTTATCGATGTTTCGAGATTCTAATAGCGTGACGGTTTACCGGAAGCATTACAACGACTGTGTCGGTCTATAAACAGCAGAAATTGACTCAATAAAGAGATATTTGCAATTTAAATGTACGGGTGCGATCATACCAGCACTAATGCACCGGATCCCATCAGAACTCCGCAGTTAAGCGTGCTTGGGCGAGAGTAGTGCTAGGAAGGGTGACCTCCTGGGAAGGCCTCGTTTTGCACCCCTTTTACTTTTTTTTATCGCTGCAGTTATTTGCAGAAGTTAAAATCGTGTATTAAATTTTAATATTCTCCGAAAACCATCATGTAGCGGAAAAGTTATCGATGTTTCGAGATTCTGATAGCGTGACGGTATACCGGAAGCATTACAACGACTGTGCCGGTCAATAGAGAGCAGAAATTGACTTAATAAAGAGATATTTGCTATTTAAATGTATGAGTGCGATCATACCAGCACTAATGCACCGGATCCCATCAGAACTCCGTAGTTAAACGTGCTTGGGCGAGAGTAGAACTAGGATGGGTGACCTCCTGGGAAGGCCTCGTGTTGCACCCCTTTTACTTTTTTTTTATCGCTGCAGTTATTTGCAGAAGTTAAAATCGTGTATTATAATTTAATATCCTCTGAAAACCGTCATGTAGCGGAAAAGTTATCGATGTTTCGAGATTCTAATAGCGTGACGGTATACCGGAAGCATTAAAACGAATGTGCCGGTCAATAGAGAGTAGAAATTGACTCAATAAACAGATATTTGCAATTTAAATGTACGGGTGCGATCATACCAGCACAAATGCACCGGATCCCATCAGAACTCCGTAGTTAAACGTGCTTGGGCGAGAGTAGTACTAGGATGGGTGACCTCCTGGGAAGGCCTCGTGTTGCACCCCTTTTACTTCTTTTTTTTTATCGCTGCAGTTATTTACAGAAGTTAAAATCGTGTATTATAATTTAATAACCTCTGAAAACCGTCATGTAGCGGAAAAGTTATCGATGTTTCGAGATTCTAATATCGTGACGGTTTACCGGAAGCATTACAACGACTGTGTCGGTCTATAAACAGCAGAAATTGACTCAATAAAGAGATATTTGCAATTTAAATGTACGGGTGCGATCATACCAGCACTAATGCACCGGATCCCATCAGAACTCCGCAGTTAAGCGTGCTTGGGCGAGAGTAGTGCTAGGAAGGGTGACCTCCTGGGAAGGCCTCGTTTTGCACCCCTTTTACTTTTTTTTATCGCTGCAGTTATTTGCAGAAGTTAAAATCGTGTATTAAAATTTAATATTCTCTGAAAACCATCATGTAGCGGAAAAGTTATCGATGTTTCGAGATTCTGATAGCGTGACGGTATACCGGAAGCATTACAACGACTGTGCCGGTCAATAGAGAGCAGAAATTGACTTAATAAAGAGATATTTGCTATTTAAATGTATGAGTGCGATCATACCAGCACTAATGCACCGGATCCCATCAGAACTCCGTAGTTAAACGTGCTTGGGCGAGAGTAGTACTAGGATGGGTGACCTCCTGGGAAGGCCTCGTGTTGCACCCCTTTTACTTTTTTTTTATCGCTGCAGTTATTTGCAGAAGTTAAAATCGAGTATTATAATTTAATATCCTCTGAAAACCGTCATGTAGCGGAAAAGTTATCGATGTTTCGAGATTCTAATAGCGTGACGGTATACCGGAAGCATTACAACGACTGTGTCGGTCTATAAACAGCAGAAATTGAGTCAATAAAGAGATATTTGCAATTTAAATGTACGGGTGCGATCATACCAGCACTAATGCACCGGATCCCATCAGAACTCCGCAGTTAAGCGTGCTTGGGCGAGAGAGATGCTAGGAAGGGTGACCTCCTGGGAAGGCCTCGTTTTGCACCCCTTTTACTTTTTTTTTATCGCTGCAGTTATTTGCAGAAGTTAAAATCGTGTATTAAAATTTAATATTCTCTGAAAACCATCATGTAGCGGAAAAGTTATTGATGTTTCGAGATTCTGATAGCGTGACGGTATACCGGAAGCATTACAACGACTGTGCCGGTCAATAGAGAGCAGAAATTGACTTAATAAAGAAATATTTGCTATTTAAATGTATGAGTGCGATCATACCAGCACTAATGCACCGGATCCCATCAGAACTCCGTAGTTAAACGTGCTTGGGCGAGAGTAGTACTAGGATGGGTGACCTCCTGGGAAGGCCTCGTGTTGTACCCCTTTTACTTTTTTTTTATCACTGCAGTTATTTGCAAAAGTTAAAATCGTGTATTATAATTTAATATCCTCTGAAAACCGTCATGTAGCGGAAAAGTTATCGATGTTTCGAGATTCTAATAGCGTGACGGTATACCGGAAGCATTAAAACGAATGTGCCGGTCAATAGAGAGTAGAAATTGACTCAATAAACAGATATTTGCAATTTAAATGTACGGGTGCGATCATACCAGCACAAATGCACCGGATCCCATCAGAACTCCGTAGTTAAACGTGCTTGGGCGAGAGTAGTACTAGGATGGGTGACCTTCTGGGAAGGCCTCGTGTTGCACCCCTTTTACTTCTTTTTTTTTATCGCTGCAGTTATTTACAGAAGTTAAAATCGTGTATTATAATTTAATAACCTCTGAAAACCGTCATGTAGCGGAAAAGTTATCGATGTTTCGAGATTCTAATAGCGTGACGGTTTACCGGAAGCATTACAACGACTGTGTCGGTCTATAAACAGCAGAAATTGACTCAATAAAGAGATATTTGCAATTTAAATGTACGGGTGCGATCATACCAGCACTAATGCACCGGATCCCATCAGAACTCCGCAGTTAAGCGTGCTTGGGCGAGAGTAGTGCTAGGAAGGGTGACCTCCTGGGAAGGCCTCGTTTTGCACCCCTTTTACTTTTTTTTATCGCTGCAGTTATTTGCAGAAGTTAAAATCGTGTATTAAAATTTAATATTCTCTGAAAACCATCATGTAGCGGAAAAGTTATCGATGTTTCGAGATTCTGATAGCGTGACGGTATACCGGAAGCATTACAACGACTGTGCCGGTCAATAGAGAGCAGAAATTGACTTAATAAAGAGATATTTGCTATTTAAATGTATGAGTGCGATCATACCAGCACTAATGCACCGGATCCCATCAGAACTCCGTAGTTAAACGTGCTTGGGCGAGAGTAGTACTAGGATGGGTGACCTCCTGGGAAGGCCTCGTGTTGCACCCCTTTTACTTTTTTTTTATCGCTGCAGTTATTTGCAGAAGTTAAAATCATGTATTAAAATTTAATAACCTCTGAAAACCGTCATGTAGCGGAAAAGTTATCGATGTTTCGAGATTCTGATAGCGTGACGGTATACCGGAAGCATTTCAACGACTGTGCCGATCAATAGAGAGCAGAAATTGTCTCAATAAAGAGATATTTGTTATTTAAATGTACGGATGCAATCATACCAGCACTAATGCACCGGATCCCATCAGAACTCCGCAGAGAAACGTGCTTGGGCGAGAGTAGTACTAGGATGGGTGACCTCCTGGGAAGGCCTCGTGTTGCACCCCTTTTACTTTTTTTTTTATCGCTGCAGTTATTTGCAGAAGTTAAAATCGTGTATTATAATTTAATATCCTCTGAAAACCTTCATGTAGCGGAAAAGTTATCGATGTTTCGAGATTCTAATAGCGTGACGGTATACCGGAAGCATTACAACGACTGTGTCGGTCTATAAACATCTGAAATTGGCTCAATAGAGAGATATTTGCAATTTAAATGTACGGGTGCGATCATACCAGCACTAATGCACCGGATCCCATCAGAACTCCGCAGTTAAGCGTGCTTGGGCGAGAGTAGTGCTAGGAAGGGTGACCTCCTGGAAAGGCCTCGTGTTGCACCCCTTTTACTTTTTTTTTATCGCTGCAGTTATTTGCAGAAGTTAAAATCGTGTATTAAAATTTAATAACCTCTGAAAACCGTCATGTAGCGGAAAAGTTATCGATGTTTCTAGATTCTGATAGCGTGACGGTATACCGGAAGCATTAAAACGACTGTGCCGGTCAATAGAGAGTAAAAATTGACTCAATAAACAGATATTTGCAATTTAAATGTACGGGTGCGATCATACCAACACAAATGCACCGGATCCCATCAGAACTCCGTAGTTAAACGTGCTTGGGCGAGAGTAGTACTAGGATGGGTGACCTCCTGGGAAGGCCTCCTGTTGCACCCCTTTTACTTCTTTTTTTTTATCGCTGCAGTTATTTACAGAAGTTAAAATCGTGTATTATAATTTAATAACCTCTGAAAACCGTCATGTAGCGGAAAAGTTATCGATGTTTCGAGATTCTAATAGCGTGACGGTTTACCGGAAGCATTACAACGACTGTGTCGGTCTATAAACAGCAGAAATTGACTCAATAAAGAGATATTTGCAATTTAAATGTACGGGTGCGATCATACCAGCACTAATGCACCGGATCCCATCAGAACTCCGCAGTTAAGCGTGCTTGGGCGAGAGTAGTGCTAGGAAGGGTGACCTCCTGGAAAGGCCTCGTGTTGCACCCCTTTTACTTTTTTTTTATCGCTGCAGTTATTTGCAGAAGTTAAAATCGTGTATTAAAATTTAATATTCTCTGAAAACCATCATGTAGCGGAAAAGTTATTGATGTTTCGAGATTCTGATAGCGTGACGGTATACCGGAAGCATTACAACGACTGTGCCGGTCAATAGAGAGCAGAAATTGACTTAATAAAGAAATATTTGCTATTTAAAGGTATGAGTGCGATCATACCAGCACTAATGCACCGGATCCCATCAGAACTCCGTAGTTAAACGTGCTTGGGCGAGAGTAGTACTAGGATGGGTGACCTCCTGGGAAGGCCTCGTGTTGTACCCCTTTTACTTTTTTTTTATCACTGCAGTTATTTGCAAAAGTTAAAATCGTGTATTATAATTTAATATCCTCTGAAAACCGTCATGTAGCGGAAAAGTTATCGATGTTTCGAGATTCTAATAGCGTGACGGTATACCGGAAGCATTAAAACGAATGTGCCGGTCAATAGAGAGTAGAAATTGACTCAATAAACAGATATTTGCAATTTAAATGTACGGGTGCGATCATACCAGCACAAATGCACCGGATCCCATCAGAACTCCGTAGTTAAACGTGCTTGGGCGAGAGTAGTACTAGGATGGGTGACCTCCTGGGAAGGCCTCGTGTTGCACCCCTTTAACTTTTTTTTTTATCGCTGCAGTTATTTGCAGAAGTTAAAATCGAGTATTATAATTTAATATCCTCTGAAAACCGTCATGTAGCGGAAAAGTTATTGATGTTTCGAGATTCTAATAGCGTGACGGTATACCGGAAGCATTACAACGACTGTGTCGGTCTATAAACAGCAGAAATTGAGTCAATAAAGAGATATTTGCAATTTAAATGTACGGGTGCGATCATACCAGCACTAATGCACCGGATCCCATCAGAACTCCGCAGTTAAGCGTGCTTGGGCGAGAGTAGTGCTAGGAAGGGTGACCTCCTGGGAAGGCCTCGTTCTGCACCCCTTTTACTTTTTTTTATCGCTGCAGTTATTTGCAGAAGTTAAAATCGTGTATTAAAATTTAATATTCTCTGAAAACCATCATGTAGCGGAAAAATTATCGATGTTTCGAGATTCTGATAGCGTGACGGTATACCGGAAGCATTACAACGACTGTGCCGGTCAATAGAGAGCAGAAATTGACTTAATAAAGAGATATTTGCTATTTAAATGTATGAGTGCGATCATACCAGCACTAATGCACCGGATCCCATCAGAACTCCGTAGTTAAACGTGCTTGGGCGAGAGTAGTACTAGGATGGGTGACCTCCTGGGAAGGCCTCGTGTTGCACCCCATTTACTTTTTTTTTATCGCTGCAGTTATTTGCAGAAGTTAAAATCGTGTATTATAATTTAATATCCTCTGAAAACCGTCATGTAGCGGAAAAGTTATCGATGTTTCGAGATTCTAATAGCGTGACGGTATACCGGAAGCATTACAACGACTGTGTCGGTCTATAAACAGCAGAAATTGAGTCAATAAAGAGATATTTGCAATTTAAATGTACGGGTGCGATCATACCAGCACTAATGCACCGGATCCCATCAGAACTCCGCAGTTAAGCGTGCTTGGGCGAGAGTAGTGCTAGGAAGGGTGACCTCCTGGGAAGGCCTCGTGTTGCACCCCTTTTACTTTTTTTTTATCGCTGCAGTTATTTGCAGAAGTTAAAATCGTGTATTAAAATTTAATAACCTCTGAAAACCGTCATGTAGCGGAAAAGTTATCGATGTTTCGAGATTCTGATAGCGTGACGGTATACCGGAAGCATTACAACGACTGTGCCGGTCAATAGAGAGCATAAATTGTCTCAATAAAGAGATATTTGCTATTTAAATGTACGGATGCAATCATACCAGCACTAATGCACCGGATCCCATCAGAACTCCGCAGAGAAACGTGCTTGGGCGAGAGTAGTACTAGGATGGGTGACCTCCTGGGAAGGCCTCGTGTTGCACCTCTTTTACTTTTTTTTTTGATCGCTGCATTTATTTGCAGAAGTTAAAATCGTGTATTATAATTTAATATCCTCTTAAAACCTTCATGTAGCGGAAAAGTTATCGATGTTTCGAGATTCTAATAGCGTGACGGTATACCGGAAGCATTACAACGACTGTGTCGGTCTATAAACAGCAGAAACTGACTCAATAAAGAGATATTTGCAATTTAAATGTACGGGTGCGATCATACCAGCACTAATGCACCGGATCCCATCAGAACTCCGCAGTTAAGCGTGCTTGGGCGAGAGTAGTGCTAGGAAGGGTGACCTCCTGGAAAGGCCTCGTGTTGCACCCCTTTTACTTTTTTTTTATCGCTGCAGTTATTTGCAGAAGTTAAAATCGTGTATTAAAATTTAATAACCTCTGAAAACCGTCATGTAGCGGAAAAGTTATCGATGTTTCTAGATTCTGATAGCGTGACGGTATACCGGAAGCATTAAAACGACTGTGCCGGTCAATAGAGAGTATAAATTGACTCAATAAACAGATATTTGCAATTTAAATGTACGGGAGCGATCATACCAGCACAAATGCACCGGATCCCATCAGAACTCCGTAGTTAAACGTGCTTGGGCGAGAGTAGTACTAGGATGGGTGACCTCCTGGGAAGGCCTCGTGTTGCACCCCTTTTACTTTTTTTTGATCGCTGCAGTTATTTGCAGAAGTTAAAATCGTGTATTATAATTTAATATCCTCTGAAAACCGTCATGTAGCGGAAAAGTTATCGATGTTTCGAGATTCTAATAGCGTGACGGTATACCGGAAGCATTAAAACGAATGTGCCGGTCAATAGAGAGTAGAAATTGACTCAATAAACAGATATTTGCAATTTAAATGTACGGGTGCGATCATACCAGCACAAATGCACCGGATCCCATCAGAACTCCGTAGTTAAACGTGCTTGGGCGAGAGTAGTACTAGGATGGGTGACCTCCTGGGAAGGCCTCGTGTTGCACCCCATTTACTTTTTTTTTATCGCTGCAGTTATTTGCAGAAGTTAAAATCGTGTATTATAATTTAATATCCTCTGAAAACCGTCATGTAGCGGAAAAGTTATCGATGTTTCGAGATTCTAATAGCGTGACGGTATACCGGAAGCATTACAACGACTGTGTCGGTCTATAAACAGCAGAAATTGAGTCAATAAAGAGATATTTGCAATTTAAATGTACGGGTGCGATCATACCAGCACTAATGCACCGGATCCCATCAGAACTCCGCAGTTAAGCGTGCTTGGGCGAGAGTAGTGCTAGGAAGGGTGACCTCCTGGGAAGGCCTCGTGTTGCACCCCTTTTACTTTTTTTTTATCGTTGCAGTTATTTGCAGAAGTTAAAATCATGTATTAAAATTTAATAACCTCTGAAAACCGTCATGTAGCGGAAAAGTTATCGATGTTTCGAGATTCTGATAGCGTGACGGTATACCGGAAGCATTACAACGACTGTGCCGGTCAATAGAGAGCAGAAATTGTCTCAATAAAGAGATATTTGCTATTTAAATGTACGGATGCAATCATACCAGCACTAATGCACCGGATCCCATCAGAACTCCGCAGAGAAACGTGCTTGGGCGAGAGTAGTACTAGGATGGGTGACCTCCTGGGAAGGCCTCGTGTTGCACCCCTTTTACATTTTTTTTTATCGCTGCAGTTATTTGCAGAAGTTAAAATCGTGTATTATAATTTAATATCCTCTGAAAACCTTCATGTAGCGGAAAAGTTATCGATGTTTCGAGATTCTAATAGCGTGACGGTATACCGGAAGCATTACAACGACTGTGTCGGTCTATAAACAGCAGAAATTGGCTCAATAGAGAGATATTTGCAATTTAAATGTACGGGTGCGATCATACCAGCACTAATGCACCGGATCCCATCAGAACTCCGCAGTTAAGCGTGCTTGGGCGAGAGTAGTGCTAGGAAGGGTGACCTCCTGGAAAGGCCTCGTGTTGCACCCCTTTTACTTTTTTTTTATCGCTGCAGTTATTTGCAGAAGTTAAAATCGTGTATTAAAATTTAATAACCTCTGAAAACCGTCATGTAGCGGAAAAGTTATCGATGTTTCTAGATTCTGATAGCGTGACGGTATACCGGAAGCATTAAAACGACTGTGCCGGTCAATAGAGAGTAAAAATTAACTCAATAAACAGATATTTGCAATTTAAATGTACGGGTGCGATCATACCAACACAAATGCACCGGATCCCATCAGAACTCCGTAGTTAAACGTGCTTGGGCGAGAGTAGTACTAGGATGGGTTACCTCCTGGGAAGGCCTCGTGTTGCACCCCTTTTACTTTTTTTGATCGCTGCAGTTATTTGCAGAAGTTAAAATCGTGTATTATAATTTAATATCCTCTGAAAACCGTCATGTAGCGGAAAAGTTATCGATGTTTCGAGATTCTAATAGCGTGACGGTATACCGGAAGCATTAAAACGAATGTGCCGGTCAATAGAGAGTAGAAATTGACTCAATAAACAGATATTTGCAATTTAAATGTACGGGTGCGATCATACCAGCACAAATGCACCGGATCCCATCAGAACTCCGTAGTTAAACGTGCTTGGGCGAGAGTAGTACTAGGATGGGTGACCTCCTGGGAAGGCCTCGTGTTGCACCCCTTTTACTTCTTTTTTTTTATCGCTGCAGTTAATTACAGAAGTTAAAATCGTGTATTATAATTTAATAACCTCTGAAAACCGTCATGTAGCGGAAAAGTTATCGATGTTTCGAGATTCTAATAGCATGACGGTATACCGGAAGCATTACAACGACTGTGTCGGTCTATAAACAGCAGAAATTGACTCAATAAAGAGATATTTGCAATTTAAATGTATGGGTGCGATCATACCAGCACTAATGCACCGGATCCCATCAGAACTCCGTAGTTAAGCGTGCTTGGGCGAGAGTAGTGCTAGGAAGGGTGACCTCCTGGGAAGGCCTCGTTTTGCACCCCTTTTACTTTTTTTTATCGCTGCAGTTATTTGCAGAAGTTAAAATCGTGTATTAAAATTTAATATTCTCTGAAAACCATCATGTAGCGGAAAAATTATCGATGTTTCGAGATTCTGATAGCGTGACGGTATACCGGAAGCATTACAACGACTGTGCCGGTCAATAGAGAGCAGAAATTGACTTAATAAAGAGATATTTGCTATTTAAATGTATGAGTGCGATCATACCAGCACTAATGCACCTGATCCCATCAGAACTCCGTAGTTAAACGTGCTTGGGCGAGAGTAGTACTAGGATGGGTGACCTCCTGGGAAGGCCTCGTGTTGCACCCCTTTTACTTTTTTTTTATCGCTGCAGTTATTTGCAGAAGTTAAAATCGTGTATTATAATTTAATATCCTCTGAAAACCGTCATGTAGCGGAAAAGTTATCGATGTTTCGAGATTCTAATAGCGTGACGGTATACCGGAAGCATTACAACGACTGTGTCGGTCTATAAACAGTAGAAATTGAGTCAATAAAGAGATATTTGCAATTTAAATGTACGGGTGCGATCATACCAGCACTAATGCACTGGATCCCATCAGAACTCCGCAGTTAAGCGTGCTTGGGCGAGAGTAGTGCTAGGAAGGGTGACCTCCTGGGAAGGCCTCGTGTTGCACCCCTTTTACTTTTTTTTTATCGCTGCAGTTATTTGCAGAAGTTAAAATCGTGTATTAAAATTTAATAACCTCTGAAAACCGTCATGTAGCGGAAAAGTTATCGATGTTTCGAGATTCTGATAGCGTGACGGTATACCGGAAGCATTACAACGACTGTGCCGGTCAATAGAGAGCATAAATTGTCTCAATAAAGAGATATTTGCTATTTAAATGTACGGATGCAATCATACCAGCACTAATGCACCGGATCCCATCAGAACTCCGTAGTTAAACGTGCTTGGGCGAGAGTAGTACTAGGATGGGTGACCTCCTGGGAAGGCCTCGTGTTGCACCCCTTTTACTTTTTTTTTTGATCGCTGCATTTATTTGCAGAAGTTAAAATCGTGTATTATAATTTAATATCCTCTGAAAACCTTCATGTAGCGGAAAAGTTATCGATGTTTCGAGATTCTAATAGCGTGACGGTATACCGGAAGCATTACAACGACTGTGTCGGTCTATAAACAGCAGAAATTGACTCAATAAAGAGATATTTGCAATTTAAATGTACGGGTGCGATCATACCAGCACTAATGCACCGGATCCCATCAGAACTCCGCAGTTAAGCGTGCTTGGGCGAGAGTAGTGCTAGGAAGGGTGACCTCCTGGAAAGGCCTCGTGTTGCACCCCTTTTACTTTTTTTTTATCGCTGCAGTTATTTGCAGAAGTTAAAATCGTGTATTAAAATTTAATAACCTCTGAAAACCGTCATGTAGCGGAAAAGTTATCGATATTTCTAGATTCTGATAGCGTGACGGTATACCGGAAGCATTAAAACGACTGTGCCGGTCAATAGAGAGTATAAATTGACTCAATAAACAGATATTTGCAATTTAAATGTACGGGAGCGATCATACCAGCACAAATGCACCGGATCCCATCAGAACTCCGTAGTTAAACGTGCTTGGGCGAGAGTAGTACTAGGATGGGTGACCTCCTGGGAAGGCCTCGTGTTGCACCCCTTTTACTTTTTTTTGATCGCTGCAGTTATTTGCAGAAGTTAAAATCGTGTATTATAATTTAATATCCTCTGAAAACCGTCATGTAGCGGAAAAGTTATCGATGTTTCGAGATTCTAATAGCGTGACGGTATACCGGAAGCATTAAAACGAATGTGCCGGTCAATAGAGAGTAGAAATTGACTCAATAAACAGATATTTGCAATTTAAATGTACGGGTGCGATCATACCAGCACAAATGCACCGGATCCCATCAGAACTCCGTAGTTAAACGTGCTTGGGCGAGAGTAGTGCTAGGAAGGGTGACCTCCTGGGAAGGCCTCGTTTTGCACCCCTTTTACTTTTTTTTATCGCTGCAGTTATTTGCAGAAGTTAAAATCGTGTATTAAAATTTAATATTCTCTGAAAACCATCATGTAGCGGAAAAATTATCGATGTTTCGAGATTCTGATGGCGTGACGGTATACCGGAAGCATTACAACGACTGTGCCGGTCAATAGAGAGCAGAAATTGACTTAATAAAGAGATATTTGCTATTTAAATGTATGAGTGCGATCATACCAGCACTAATGCACCGGATCCCATCAGAACTCCGTAGTTAAACGTGCTTGGGCGAGAGTAGTACTAGGATGGGTGACCTCCTGGGAAGGCCTCGTGTTGCACCCCTTTTACTTTTTTTTTATCGCTGCAGTTATTTGCAGAAGTTAAAATCGTGTATTATAATTTAATATCCTCTGAAAACCGTCATGTAGCGGAAAAGTTATCGATGTTTCGAGATTCTAATAGTGTGACGGTATACCGAAAGCATTACAACGACTGTGTCGGTCTATAAACAGCAGAAATTGAGTCAATAAAGAGATATTTGCAATTTAAATGTACGGGTGCGATCATACCAGCACTAATGCACCGGATCCCATCAGAACTCCGCAGTTAAGCGTGCTTGGGCGAGAGTAGTGCTAGGAAGGGTGACCTCCTGGGAAGGCCTCGTGTTGCACCCCTTTTACTTTTTTTTTATCGCTGCAGTTATTTGCAGAAGTTAAAATCGTGTATTAAAATTTAATAACCTCTGAAAACCGTCATGTAGCGGAAAAGTTATCGATGTTTCGAGATTCTGATAGCGTGACGGTATACCGGAAGCATTACAACGACTGTTCCGGTCAATAGAGAGCATAAATTGTCTCAATAAAGAGATATTTGCTATTTAAATGTACGGATGCAATCATACCAGCACTAATGCACCGGATCCCATCAGAACTCCGCAGAGAAATGTGCTTGGGCGAGAGTAGTACTAGGATGGGTGACCTCCTGGGAAGGCCTCGTGTTGCACCCCTTTTACTTTTTTTTTTGATCGCTGCATTTATTTGCAGAAGTTAAAATCGTGTATTATAATTTAATATCCTCTGAAAACCTTCATGTAGCGGAAAAGTTATCGATGTTTCGAGATTCTAATAGCGTGACGGTATACCGGAAGCATTACAACGACTGTGTCGGTCTATAAACAGCAGAAATTGACTCAATAAAGAGATATTTGCAATTTAAATGTACGGGTGCGATCATACCAGCACTAATGCACCGGATCCCATCAGAACTCCGCAGTTAAGCGTGCTTGGGCGAGAGTAGTGCTAGGAAGGGTGACCTCCTGGAAAGGCCTCATGTTGCACCCCTTTTACTTTTTTTTTATCGCTGCAGTTATTTGTAGAAGTTAAAATCGTGTATTAAAATTTAATAACCTATGAAAACCGTCATGTAGCGGAAAAGTTATCGATGTTTCTAGATTCTGATAGCGTGACGGTATACCGGAAGCATTAAAACGACTGTGCCGGTCAATAGAGAGTATAAATTGACTCAATAAACAGATATTTGCAATTTAAATGTACGGGAGCGATCATACCAGCACAAATGCACCGGATCCCATCAGAACTCCGTAGTTAAACGTGCTTGGGCGAGAGTAGTACTAGGATGGGTAACCTCCTGGGAAGGCCTCGTGTTGCACCCCTTTTACTTTTTTTTTATCGCTGCAGTTATTTGCAGAAGTTAAAATCGTGTATTATAATTTAATATTCTCTGAAAACCGTCATGTAGCGGAAAAGTTATCGATGTTTCGAGATTCTAATAGCGTGACGGTATACCGGAAGCATTAAAACGACTGTGCCGGTCAATAGAGAGTAGAAATTGACTCAATAAACAGATATTTGCAATTTAAATGTACGGGTGCGATCATACCAGCACAAATGCACCGGATCCCATCAGAACTTCGTAGTTAAACGTGCTTGGGCGAGAGTAGTACTAGAATGGGTGACCTCCTGGGAAGGCCTCGTGTTGCACCCCTTTTACTTTTTTTTGATCGCTGCAGTTATTTGCAGAAGTTAAAATCGTGTATTATAATTTAATATCCTCTGAAAACCGTCATGTAGCGGAAAAGTTATCGATGTTTCGAGATTCTAATAGCGTGACGGTATACCGGAAGCATTAAAACGAATGTGCCGGTCAATAGAGAGTAGAAATTGACTCAATAAACAGATATTTGCAATTTAAATGTACGGGTGCGATCATACCAGCACAAATGCACCGGATCCCATCAGAACTCCGTAGTTAAACGTGCTTGGGCGAGAGTAGTGCTAGGAAGGGTGACCTCCTGGGAAGGCCTCGTTTTGCACCCCTTTTACTTTTTTTTATCGCTGCAGTTATTTGCAGAAGTTAAAATCGTGTATTAAAATTTAATATTCTCTGAAAACCATCATGTAGCGGAAAAATTATCGATGTTTCGAGATTCTGATAGCGTGACGGTATACCGGAAGCATTACAACGACTGTGCCGGTCAATAGAGAGCAGAAATTGACTTAATAAAGAGATATTTGCTATTTAAATGTATGAGTGCGATCATACCAGCACTAATGCACCGGATCCCATCAGAACTCCGTAGTTAAACGTGCTTAGGCGAGAGTAGTACTAGGATGGGTGACCTCCTGGGAAGGCCTCGTGTTGCACCCCTTTTACTTTTTTTTTATCGCTGCAGTTATTTGCAGAAGTTAAAATCGTGTATTATAATTTAATATCCTCTGAAAACCGTCATGTAGCGGAAAAGTTATCGATGTTTCGAGATTCTAATAGCGTGACGGTATACCGGAAGCATTACAACGACTGTGTCGGTCTATAAACAGCAGAAATTGAGTCAATAAAGAGATATTTGCAATTTAAATGTACGGGTGCGATCATACCAGCACTAATGCACCGGATCCCATCAGAACTCCGCAGTTAAGCGTGCTTGGGCAAGAGTAGTGCTAGGAAGGGTGACCTCCTGGGAACGCCTCGTGTTGCACCCCTTTTACTTTTTTTTTATCGCTGCAGTTATTTGCAGAAGTTAAAATCGTGTATTAAAATTTAATAACCTCTGAAAACCGTCATGTAGCGGAAAAGTTACCGATGTTTCGAGATTCTGATAGCGTGACGGTATACCGGAAGCATTACAACGACTGTTCCGGTCAATAGAGAGCATAAATTGTCTCAATAAAGAGATATTTGCTATTTAAATGTACGGATGCAATCATACCAGCACTAATGCACCGGATCCCATCAGAACTCCGCAGAGAAATGTGCTTGGGCGAGAGTAGTACTAGGATGGGTGACCTCCTGGGAAGGCCTCGTGTTGCACCACTTTTACTTTTTTTTTTGATCGCTGCATTTATTTGCAGAAGTTAAAATCGTGTATTATAATTTAATATCCTCTGAAAACCTTCATGTAGCGGAAAAGTTATCGATGTTTCGAGATTCTAATAGCGTGACGGTATACCGGAAGCATTACAACGACTGTGTCGGTCTATAAACAGCAGAAATTGACTCAATAAAGAGATATTTGCAATTTAAATGTACGGGTGCGATCATACCAGCACTAATGCACCGGATCCCATCAGAACTCCGCAGTTAAGCGTGCTTGGGCGAGAGTAGTGCTAGGAAGGGTGACCTCCTGGAAAGGCCTCATGTTGCACCCCTTTTACTTTTTTTTTATCGCTGCAGTTATTTGTAGAAGTTAAAATCGTGTATTAAAATTTAATAACCTCTGAAAACCGTCATGTAGCGGAAAAGTTATCGATGTTTCTAGATTCTGATAGCGTGACGGTATACCGGAAGCATTAAAACGACTGTGCCGGTCAATAGAGAGTATAAATTGACTCAATAAACAGATATTTGCAATTTAAATGTACGGGAGCGATCATACCAGCACAAATGCACCGGATCCCATCAGAACTCCGTAGTTAAACGTGCTTGGGCGAGAGTAGTACTAGGATGGGTAACCTCCTGGGAAGGCCTCGTGTTGCACCCCTTTTACTTTTTTTTTATCGCTGCAGTTATTTGCAGAAGTTAAAATCGTGTATTATAATTTAATATTCTCCGAAAACCGTCATGTAGCGGAAAAGTTATCGATGTTTCGAGATTCTAATAGCGTGACGGTATACCGGAAGCATTAAAACGACTGTGCCGGTCAATAGAGAGTAGAAATTGACTCAATAAACAGATATTTGCAATTTAAATGTACGGGTGCGATCATACCAGCACAAATGCACCGGATCCCATCAGAACTTCGTAGTTAAACGTGCTTGGGCGAGAGTAGTACTAGAATGGGTGACCTCCTGGGAAGGCCTCGTGTTGCACCCCTTTTACTTTTTTTTGATCGCTGCAGTTATTTGCAGAAGTTAAAATCGTGTATTATGATTTAATATCCTCTGAAAACCGTCATGTAGCGGAAAAGTTATCGATGTTTCGAGATTCTGATAGCGTGACGGTATACCGGAAGCATTACAACGACTGTGTCGGTCTATAAACAGCAGAAATTGAGTCAATAAAGAGATATTTGCAATTTAAATGTACGGGTGCGATCATACCAGCACTAATGCACCGGATCCCATCAGAACTCCGCAGTTAAGCGTGCTTGGGCGAGAGTAGTGCTAGGAAGGGTGACCTCCTGGGAAGGCCTCGTGTTGCACCCGTTTTACTTTTTTTTTATCGCTGCAGTTATTTGCAGAAGTTAAAATCGTGTATTAAAATTTAATAACCTCTGAAAACCGTCATGTAGCGGAAAAGTTATCGATGTTTCGAGATTCTGATAGCGTGACGATATACCGGAAGCATTACAATGACTGTGCCGGTCAATAGAGAGCAGAAATTGTCTCAATAAAGAGATATTTGCTATTTAAATGTACGGATGCAATCATACCAGAACTAATGCACCGGATCCCATCAGAACTCCGCAGAGAAACGTGCTTGGGCGAGAGTAGTACTAGGATGGGTGACCTCCTGGGAAGGCCTCGTGTTGCACCCCTTTTACTTTTTTTTTTGATCGCTGCAGTTATTTGCAGAAGTTAAAATCGTGTATTATAATTTAATATCCTCTGAAAACCTTCATGTAGCGGAAAAGTTATCGATGTTTCGAGATTCTAATAGCGTGACGGTATACCGGAAGCATTACAACGACTGTGTCGGTCTATAAACAGCAGAAATTGACTCAATAAAGAGATATTTGCAATTTAAATGTACGGGTGCGATCATACCAGCACTAATGCACCGGATCCCATCAGAACTCCGCAGTTAAGCGTGCTTGGGCGAGAGTAGTGCTAGAAAGGGTGACCTCCTGGGAAGGCCTCGTGTTGCACCCCTTTTACTTTTTTTTTATCGCTGCAGTTATTTGCAGAAGTTAAAATCGTGTATTAAAATTTAATAACCTCTGAAAACCGTCATGTAGCGGAAAAGTTATCGATGTTTCGAGATTCTGATAGCGTGACGGTATACCGGAAGCATTACAACGACTGTTCCGGTCAATAGAGAGCATAAATTGTCTCAATAAAGAGATATTTGCTATTTAAATGTACGGATGCAATCATACCAGCACTAATGCACCGGATCCCATCAGAACTCCGCAGAGAAATGTGCTTGGGCGAGAGTAGTACTAGGATGGGTGACCTCCTGGGAAGGCCTCGTGTTGCACCCCTTTTACTTTTTTTTTTGATCGCTGCATTTATTTGCAGAAGTTAAAATCGTGTATTATAATTTAATATCCTCTGAAAACCTTCATGTAGCGGAAAAGTTATCGATGTTTCGAGATTCTAATAGCGTGACGGTATACCGGAAGCATTACAACGACTGTGTCGGTCTATAAACAGCAGAAATTGACTCAATAAAGAGATATTTGCAATTTAAATGTACGGGTGCGATCATACCAGCACTAATGCACCGGATCCCATCAGAACTCCGCAGTTAAGCGTGCTTGGGCGAGAGTAGTACTAGGAAGGGTGACCTCCTGGGAAGGCCTCGTGTTGCACTCCTTTTACTTTTTTTTTATCGCTGCAGTTATTTGCAGAAGTAAAAATCGTGTATTAAAATTTAATATTTTCTGAAAACCGTCATGTACCGGAAAAGTTATCGATGTTTCGAGATTCTGATAGCGTGACGGTATACCGGAAACATTACAACGACTGTGCCAGTCAATAGAGAGTAGAAATTGACTCAATAAAGAGATATTTCATATTTAAATGTACGGGTGCGATCATACCAGCACTAATGCATTCATTAAAACTCCGCAGTTAAACGTGCTTGGGCGAGAGTAGTACTAGGATGGGTGACCTCCTGGGAAGGCCTCGTGTTGCACCTCTTTTACTTTTTTTTGATCGCTGCAGTTATTTGCAGAAGTTAAAATCGTGTATTATAATTTAATATCCTCTGAAAACCGTCATGTAGCGGAAAAGTTATCGATGTTTCGAGATTCTAATAGCGTGACGGTATACCGGAAGCATTACAACGACTGTGCAGGTCAATGGAGAGCAGAAATTGACTTAATAAAGAGATATTTGCTATTTAAATGTACGAGTGCGATCATACCAACACTAATGCACCGGATCCCATCAGAACTCCGCAGTTAAGCGTGCTTGGGCGAGAGTAGTGCTAGGAAGGGTGACCTCCTGGAAAGGCCTCGTGTTGCACCCCTTTTACTTTTTTTTTATCGCTGCAGTTATTTGCAGAAGTTAAAATCGTGTATTAAAATTTAATAACCTCTGAAAACCGTCATGTAGCGGAAAAGTTATCGATGTTTCTAGATTCTGATAGCGTGACGGTATACCGGAAGCATTAAAACGACTGTGCCGGTCAATAGAGAGTATAAATTGACTCAATAAACAGATATTTGCAATTTAAATGTACGGGAGCGATCATACCAGCACAAATGCACCGGATCCCATCAGAACTCCGTAGTTAAACGTGCTTGGGCGAGAGTAGTACTAGGATGGGTGACCTCCTGGGAAGGCCTCGTGTTGCACCCCTTTTACTTTTTTTTGATCGCTGCAGTTATTTGCAGAAGTTAAAATCGTGTATTATAATTTAATATTCTCTGAAAACCGTCATGTAGCGGAAAAGTTAACGATGTTTCGAGATTCTAATAGCGTGACGGTATACCGGAAGCATTAAAACGACTGTGCCGGTCAATAGAGAGTAGAAATTGACTCAATAAACAGATATTTGCAATTTAAATGTACGGGTGCGATCATACCAGCACAAATGCACCGGATCCCATCAGAACTTCGTAGTTAAACGTGCTTGGGCGAGAGTAGTACTAGAATGGGTGACCTCCTGGGAAGGCCTCGTGTTGCACCCCTTTTACTTTTTTTTTTTATCGCTGCAGTTATTTGCAGAAGTTAAAATCGTGTATTATAATTTAATATCCTCTGAAAACCGTCATGTAGCGGAAAAGTTATCGATGTTTCGAGATTCTGATAGCGTGACGGTATACCGGAAGCATTACAACGACTGTGTCGGTCTATAAACAGCAGAAATTGACTCAATAAAGAGATATTTGCAATTTAAATGTACGGGTGCGATCATACCAGCACTAATGCACCGGATCCCATCAGAACTCCGCAGTTAAGCGTGCTTGGGCGAGAGTAGTGCTAGGAAGGGTGACCTCCTGGGAAGGCCTCGTTTTGCACCCCTTTTACTTTTTTTTTATCGCTGCAGTTATTTGCAGAAGTTAAAATCGTGTATTAAAATTTAATATTCTCTGAAAACCATCATGTAGCGGAAAAGTTATCGATGTTTCGAGATTCTGATAGCGTGACGGTATACCGGAAGCATTACAACGACTGTGCCGGTCAATAGAAAGCAGAAATTGACTTAATAAAGAGATATTTGCTATTTAAATGTATGAGTGCGATCATACCAGCACTAATGCACCGGATCCCATCAGAACTCCGTAGTTAAACGTGCTTGGGCGAGAGTAGTACTAGGATGGGTGACCTCCTGGGAAGGCCTCGTGTTGCACCCCTTTTACTTTTTTTTATCGCTGCAGTTATTTGCAGAAGTTAAAATCGTGTATTATAATTTAATATCCTCTGAAAACCGTCATGTAGCGGAAAAGTTATCGATTTTTCGAGATTCTAATAGCGTGACGGTATACCGGAAGCATTACAACGACTGTGTCGGTCTATAAACAGCAGAAATTGAGTCAATAAAGAGATATTTGCAATTTAAATGTACGGGTGCGATCATACCAGCACTAATGCACCGGATCCCATCAGAACTCCGCAGTTAAGCGTGCTTGGGCGAGAGTAGTGCTAGGAAGGGTGACCTCCTGGGAAGGCCTCGTGTTGCACCCGTTTTACTTTTTTTTTATCGCTGCAGTTATTTGCAGAAGTTAAAATCGTGTATTAAAATTTAATAACCTCTGAAAACCGTCATGTAGCGGAAAAGTTATCGATGTTTCGAGATTCTGATAGCGTGACGGTATACCGGAAGCATTACAATGACTGTGCCGGTCAATAGAGAGCAGAAATTGTCTCAATAAAGAGATATTTGCTATTTAAATGTACGGATGCAATCATACCAGAACTAATGCACCGGATCCCATCAGAACTCCGCAGAGAAACGTGCTTTGGCGAGAGTAGTACTAGGATGGGTGACCTCCTGGGAAGGCCTCGTGTTGCACCCCTTTTACTTTTTTTTTTTGATCGCTGCAGTTATTTGCAGAAGTTAAAATCGTGTATTATAATTTAATATCCTCTGAAAACCTTCATGTAGCGGAAAAGTTATCGATGTTTCGAGATTCTAATAGCGTGACGGTATACCGGAAGCATTACAACGACTGTGTCGGTCTATAAACAGCAGAAATTGACTCAATAAAGAGATATTTGCAATTTAAATGTACGGGTGCGATCATACCAGCACTAATGCACCGGATCCCATCAGAACTCCGCAGTTAAGCGTGCTTGGGCGAGAGTAGTGCTAGGAAGGGTGACCTCCTGGAAAGGCCTCGTGTTGCACCCCTTTTACTTTTTTTTTATCGCTGCAGTTATTTGCAGAAGTTAAAATCGTGTATTAAAATTTAATAACCTCTGAAAACCGTCATGTAGCGGAAAAGTTATCGATGTTTCTAGATTCTGATAGCGTGACGGTATACCGGAAGCATTAAAACGACTGTGCCGGTCAATAGAGAGTATAAATTGACTCAATAAACAGATATTTGCAATTTAAATGTACGGGAGCGATCATACCAGCACAAATGCACCGGATCCCATCAGAACTCCGTAGTTAAACGTGCTTGGGCGAGAGTAGTACTAGGATGGGTGACCTCCTGGGAAGGCCTCGTGTTGCACCCCTTTTACTTTTTTTTGATCGCTGCAGTTATTTGCAGAAGTTAAAATCGTGTATTATAATTTAATATTCTCTGAAAACCGTCATGTAGCGGAAAAGTTATCGATGTTTCGAGATTCTAATAGCGTGACGGTATACCGGAAGCATTAAAACGACTGTGCCGGTCAATAGAGAGTAGAAATTGACTCAATAAACAGATATTTGCAATTTAAATGTACGGGTGCGATCATACCAGCACAAATGCACCGGATCCCATCAGAACTTCGTAGTTAAACGTGCTTGGGCGAGAGTAGTACTAGAATGGGTGACCTCCTGGGAAGGCCTCGTGTTGCACCCCTTTTACTTTTTTTTTTTATCGCTGCAGTTATTTGCAGAAGTTAAAATCGTGTATTATAATTTAATATCCTCTGAAAACCGTCATGTAGCGGAAAAGTTATCGATGTTTCGAGATTCTGATAGCGTGACGGTATACCGGAAGCATTACAACGACTGTGTCGGTCTATAAACAGCAGAAATTGACTCAATAAAGAGATATTTGCAATTTAAATGTACGGGTGCGATCATACCAGCACTAATGCACCGGATCCCATCAGAACTCCGCAGTTAAGCGTGCTTGGGCGAGAGTAGTGCTAGGAAGGGTGACCTCCTGGGAAGGCCTCGTTTTGCACCCCTTTTACTTTTTTTTTATCGCTGCAGTTATTTGCAGAAGTTAAAATCGTGTATTAAAATTTAATATTCTCTGAAAACCATCATGTAGCGGAAAAGTTATCGATGTTTCGAGATTCTGATAGCGTGACGGTATACCGGAAGCATTACAACGACTGTGCCGGTCAATAGAAAGCAGAAATTGACTTAATAAAGAGATATTTGCTATTTAAATGTATGAGTGCGATCATACCAGCACTAATGCACCGGATCCCATCAGAACTCCGTAGTTAAACGTGCTTGGGCGAGAGTAGTACTAGGATGGGTGACCTCCTGGGAAGGCCTCGTGTTGCACCCCTTTTACTTTTTTTTATCGCTGCAGTTATTTGCAGAAGTTAAAATCGTGTATTATAATTTAATATCCTCTGAAAACCGTCATGTAGCGGAAAAGTTATCGATTTTTCGAGATTCTAATAGCGTGACGGTATACCGGAAGCATTACAACGACTGTGTCGGTCTATAAACAGCAGAAATTGAGTCAATAAAGAGATATTTGCAATTTAAATGTACGGGTGCGATCATACCAGCACTAATGCACCGGATCCCATCAGAACTCCGCAGTTAAGCGTGCTTGGGCGAGAGTAGTGCTAGGAAGGGTGACCTCCTGGGAAGGCCTCGTGTTGCACCCGTTTTACTTTTTTTTTATCGCTGCAGTTATTTGCAGAAGTTAAAATCGTGTATTAAAATTTAATAACCTCTGAAAACCGTCATGTAGCGGAAAAGTTATCGATGTTTCGAGATTCTGATAGCGTGACGGTATACCGGAAGCATTACAATGACTGTGCCGGTCAATAGAGAGCAGAAATTGTCTCAATAAAGAGATATTTGCTATTTAAATGTACGGATGCAATCATACCAGAACTAATGCACCGGATCCCATCAGAACTCCGCAGAGAAACGTGCTTGGGCGAGAGTAGTACTAGGATGGGTGACCTCCTGGGAAGGCCTCGTGTTGCACCCCTTTTACTTTTTTTTTTTGATCGCTGCAGTTATTTGCAGAAGTTAAAATCGTGTATTATAATTTAATATCCTCTGAAAACCTTCATGTAGCGGAAAAGTTATCGATGTTTCGAGATTCTAATAGCGTGACGGTATACCGGAAGCATTACAACGACTGTGTCGGTCTATAAACAGCAGAAATTGACTCAATAAAGAGATATTTGCAATTTAAATGTACGGGTGCGATCATACCAGCACTAATGCACCGGATCCCATCAGAACTCCGCAGTTAAGCGTGCTTGGGCGAGAGTAGTGCTAGGAAGGGTGACCTCCTGGAAAGGCCTCGTGTTGCACCCCTTTTACTTTTTTTTTATCGCTGCAGTTATTTGCAAAAGTTAAAATCGTGTATTAAAATTTAATAACCTCTGAAAACCGTCATGTAGCGGAAAAGTTATCGATGTTTCTAGATTCTGATAGCGTGACGGTATAGCGGAAGCATTAAAACGACTGTGCCGGTCAATAGAGAGTATAAATTGACTCAATAAACAGATATTTGCAATTTAAATGTACGGGAGCGATCATACCAGCACAAATGCACCGGATCCCATCAGAACTCCGTAGTTAAACGTGCTTGGGCGAGAGTAGTACTAGGATGGGTGACCTCCTGGGAAGGCCTCGTGTTGCACCCCTTTTACTTTTTTTTGATCGCTGCAGTTATTTGCAGAAGTTAAAATCGTGTATTATAATTTAATATCCTCTGAAAACCGTCATGTAGCGGAAAAGTTATCGATGTTTCGAGATTCTAATAGCGTGACGGTATACCGGAAGCATTAAAACGACTGTGCCGGTCAATAGAGAGTAGAAATTGACTCAATAAACAGATATTTGCAATTTAAATGTACGGGTGCGATCATACCAGCACAAATGCACCGGATCCCATCAGAACTCCGTAGTTAAACGTGCTTGGGCGAGAGTAGTACTAGGATGGGTGATCTCCTGGGAAGGCCTCGTGTTGCACCCCTTTTATTTTTTTTTTGATCGCTGCAGTTATTTGCAGAAGTTAAAATCGTGTATTATAATTTAATATCCTCTGAAAACCGTCATGTAGCGGAAAAGTTATCGATGTTTCGAGATTCTGATAGCGTGACGGTATACCGGAAGCATTACAACGACTGTGTCGGTCTATAAACAGCAGAAATTGACTCAATAAAGAGATATTTGCAATTTAAATGTACGGGTGCGATCATACCAGCACTAATGCACCGGATCCCATCAGAACTCCGCAGTTAAGCGTGCTTGGGCGAGAGTAGTGCTAGGAAGGGTGACCTCCTGGGAAGGCCTCGTTTTGCACCCCTTTTACTTTTTTTTTATCGCTGCAGTTATTTGCAGAAGTTAAAATCGTGTATTAAAATTTAATATTCTCTGAAAACCATCATGTAGCGGAAAAGTTATCGATGTTTCGAGATTCTGAAAGCGTGACGGTATACCGGAAGCATTACAACGACTGTGCCGGTCAATAGAGAGCAGAAATTGACTTAATAAAGAGATATTTGCTATTTAAATGTATGAGTGCGATCATACCAGCACTAATGCACCGGATCCCATCAGAACTCCGTATATACAGAAGTTAAAATCGTGTATTATAATTTAATATCCTCTGAAAACCGTCATGTAGCGGAAAAGTTATCGATGTTTCGAGATTCTAATAGCGTGACGGTATACCGGAAGCATTACAACGACTGTGTCGGTCTATAAACAGCAGAAATTGACTCAATAAAGAGATATTTGCAATTTAAATGTACGGGTGCGATCATACCAGCACTAATGCACCGGATCCCATCAGAACTCCGCAGTTAAGCGTGCTTGGGCGAGAGTAGTGCTAGGAAGGGTGACCTCCTGGAAAGGCCTCGTGTTGCACCCCTTTTACTTTTTTTTATCGCTGCAGTTATTTGCAGAAGTTAAAATCGTGTATTAAAATTTAATAACCTCTGAAAACCGTCATGTAGCGGAAAAGTTATCGATGTTTCTAGATTCTGATAGCGTGACGGTATACCGGAAGCATTAAAACGACTGTGCCGGTCAATAGAGAGTAAAAATTGACTCAATAAACAGATATTTGCAATTTAAATGTACGGGTGCGATCATACCAGCACAAATGCACCGGATCCCATCAGAACTCCGTAGTTAAACGTGCTTGGGCGAGAGTAGTACTAGGATGGGTGACCTCCTGGGAAGGCCTCGTGTTGCACCCCTTTTACTTTTTTTTTATCGCTGCAGTTATTTGCAGAAGTTAAAATCGTGTATTATAATTTAATATCCTCTGAAAACCGTCATGTAGCGGAAAAGTTATCGATGTTTCGAGATTCTAATAGCGTGACGGTATACCGGAAGCATTAAAACGACTGTGCCGGTCAATAGAGAGTAGAAATTGACTCAATAAACAGATATTTGCAATTAAAATGTACGGGTGCGATCATACCAGCACAAATGCACCGGATCCCATCAGAACTCCGTAGTTAAACGTGCTTGGGCGAGAGTAGTGCTAGGAAGGGTGACCTCCTGGGAAGGCCTCGTTTTGCACCCCTTTTACTTTTTTTTTATCGCTGCAGTTATTTGCAGAAGTTAAAATCGTGTATTAAAATTTAATATTCTCTGAAAACCATCATGTAGCGGAAAAGTTATCGATGTTTCGAGATTCTGATAGCGTGACGGTATACCGGAAGCATTACAACGACTGTGCCGGTCAATAGAGAGCAGAAATTGACTTAATAAAGAGATATTTGCTATTTAAATGTATGAGTGCGATCATACCAGCACTAATGCACCGGATCCCATCAGAACTCCGTAGTTAAACGTGCTTGGGCGAGAGTAGTACTAGGATGGGTGACCTCCTGGGAAGGCCTCGTGTTGCACCCCTTTTACTTTTTTTTATCGCTGCAGTTATTTGCAGAAGTTAAAATCGTGTATTAAAATTTAATAACCTCTGAAAACCGTCATGTAGCGGAAAAGTTATCGATGTTTCGAGATTCTGATAGCGTGACGGTATACCGGAAGCATTACAATGACTGTGCCGGTCAATAGAGAGCAGAAATTGTCTCAATAAAGAGATATTTGCTATTTAAATGTACGGATGCAATCATACCAGAACTAATGCACCGGATCCCATCAGAACTCCGCAGAGAAACGTGCTTGGGCGAGAGTAGTACTAGGATGGGTGACCTCCTGGGAAGGCCTCGTGTTGCACCCCTTTTACTTTTTTTTTTTATCGCTGCAGTTATTTGCAGAAGTTAAAATCGTGTATTATAATTTAATATCCTCTGAAAACCTTCATGTAGCGGAAAAGTTATCGATGTTTCGAGATTCTAATAGCGTGACGGTATACCGGAAGCATTACAACGACTGTGTCGGTCTATAAACAGCAGAAATTGACTCAATAAAGAGATATTTGCAATTTAAATGTACGGGTGCGATCATACCAGCACTAATGCACCGGATCCCATCAGAACTCCGCAGTTAAGCGTGCTTGGGCGAGAGTAGTGCTAGGAAGGGTGACCTCCTGGAAAGGCCTCGTGTTGCACCCCTTTTACTTTTTTTTTTATCGCTGCAGTTATTTGCAGAACTTAAAATCGTGTATTAAAATTTAATAACCTCTGAAAACCGTCATGTAGCGGAAAAGTTATCGATGTTTCTAGATTCTGATAGCGTGACGGTATACCGGAAGCATTAAAACGACTGTGCCGGTCAATAGAGAGTATAAATTGACTCAATAAACAGATATTTGCAATTTAAATGTACGGGAGCGATCATACCAGCACAAATGCACCGGATCCCATCAGAACTCCGTAGTTAAACGTGCTTGGGCGAGAGTAGTACTAGGATGGGTGACCTCCTGGGAAGGCCTCGTGTTGCACCCCTTTTACTTTTTTTTGATCGCTGCAGTTATTTGCAGAAGTTAAAATCGTGTATTATAATTTAATATCCTCTGAAAACCGTCATGTAGCGGAAAAGTTATCGATGTTTCGAGATTCTAATAGCGTGACGGTATACCGGAAGCATTAAAACGACTGTGCCGGTCAATAGAGAGTAGAAATTGACTCAATAAACAGATATTTGCAATTTAAATGTACGGGTGCGATCATACCAGCACAAATGCACCGGATCCCATCAGAACTTCGTAGTTAAACGTGCTTGGGCGAGAGTAGTACTAGGATGGGTGACCTCCTGGGAAGGCCTCGTGTTGCACCCCTTTTACTTTTTTTTTGATCGCTGCAGTTATTTGCAGAAGTTAAAATCGTGTATTATAATTTAATATCCTCTGAAAACCGTCATGTAGCGGAAAAGTTATCGATGTTTCGAGATTCTGATAGCGTGACGGTATACCGGAAGCATTACAACGACTGTGTCGGTCTATAAACAGCAGAAATTGACTCAATAAAGAGATATTTGCAATTTAAATGTACGGGTGCGATCATACCAGCACTAATGCACCGGATCCCATCAGAACTCCGCAGTTAAGCGTGCTTGGGCGAGAGTAGTGCTAGGAAGGGTGACCTCCTGGGAAGGCCTCGTTTTGCACCCCTTTTACTTTTTTTTTATCGCTGCAGTTATTTGCAGAAGTTAAAATCGTGTATTAAAATTTAATATTCTCTGAAAACCATCATGTAGCGGAAAAGTTATCGATGTTTCGAGATTCTGATAGCGTGACGGTATACCGGAAGCATTACAACGACTGTGCCGGTCAATAGAGAGCAGAAATTGACTTAATAAAGAGATATTTGCTATTTAAATGTATGAGTGCGATCATACCAGCACTAATGCACCGGATCCCATCAGAACTCCGTATATACAGAAGTTAAAATCGTGTATTATAATTTAATATCCTCTGAAAACCGTCATGTAGCGGAAAAGTTATCGATGTTTCGAGATTCTAATAGCGTGACGGTATACCGGAAGCATTACAACGACTGTGTCGGTCTATAAACAGCAGAAATTGACTCAATAAAGACATATTTGCAATTTAAATGTACGGGTGCGATCATACCAGCACTAATGCACCGGATCCCATCAGAACTCCGCAATTAAGCGTGCTTGGGCGAGAGTAGTGCTAGGAAGGGTGACCTCCTGGAAAGGCCTCGTGTTGCACCCCTTTTACTTTTTTTTATCGCTGCAGTTATTTGCAGAAGTTAAAATCGTGTATTAAAATTTAATAACCTCTGAAAACCGTCATGTAGCGGAAAAGTTATCGATGTTTCTAGATTCTGATAGCGTGACGGTATACCGGAAGCATTACAATGACTGTGCCGGTCAATAGAGAGCAGAAATTGTCTCAATAAAGAGATATTTGCTATTTAAATGTACGGATGCAATCATACCAGAACTAATGCACCGGATCCCATCAGAACTTCGCAGAGAAACGTGATTGGGCGAGAGTAGTACTAGGATGGGTGACCTCCTGGGAAGGCCTCGTGTTGCACCCCTTTTACTTTTTTTTTTTATCGCTGCAGTTATTTGCAGAAGTTAAAATCGTGTATTATAATTTAATATCCTCTGAAAACCTTCATGTAGCGGAAAAGTTATCGATGTTTCGAGATTCTAATAGCGTGACGGTATACCGGAAGCATTACAACGACTGTGTCGGTCTATAAACAGCAGAAATTGACTCAATAAAGAGATATTTGCAATTTAAATGTACGGGTGCGATCATACCAGCACTAATGCACCGGATCCCATCAGAACTCCGCAGTTAAGCGTGCTTGGGCGAGAGTAGTGCTAGGAAGGGTGACCTCCTGGAAAGGCCTCGTGTTGCACCCCTTTTACTTTTTTTCTATCGCTGCAGTTATTTGCAGAAGTTAAAATCGTGTACTAAAATTTAATAACCTCTGAAAACCGTCATGTAGCGGAAAAGTTATCGATGTTTCTAGATTCTGATAGCGTGACGGTATACCGGAAGCATTAAAACGACTGTGCCGGTCAATAGAGAGTATAAATTGACTCAATAAACAGATATTTGCAATTTAAATGTACGGGAGCGATCATACCAGCACAAATGCACCGGATCCCATCAGAACTCCGTAGTTAAACGTGCTTGGGCGAGAGTAGTACTAGGATGGGTGACCTCCTGGGAAGGCCTCGTGTTGCACCCCTTTTACTTTTTTTTGATCGCTGCAGTTATTTGCAGAAGTTAAAATCGTGTATTATAATTTAATATCCTCTGAAAACCGTCATGTAGCGGAAAAGTTATCGATGTTTCGAGATTCTAATAGCGTGACGGTATACCGGAAGCATTAAAACGACTGTGCCGGTCAATAGAGAGTAGAAATTGACTCAATAAACAGATATTTGCAATTTAAATGTACGGGTGCGATCATACCAGCACAAATGCACCGGATCCCATCAGAACTTCGTAGTGAAACGTGCTTGGGCGAGAGTAGTACTAGGATGGGTGACCTCCTGGGAAGGCCTCGTGTTGCACCCCTTTTACTTTTTTTTTTATCGCTGCAGTTATTTGCAGAAGTTAAAATCGTGTATTATAATTTAATATCCTCTGAAAACCGTCATGTAGCGGAAAAGTTATCGATGTTTCGAGATTCTGATAGCGTGACGGTATACCGGAAGCATTACAACGACTGTGTCGGTCTATAAACAGCAGAAATTGACTCAATAAAGAGATATTTGCAATTTAAATGTACGGGTGCGATCATACCAGCACTAATGCACCGGATCCTATCAGAACTCCGCAGTTAAGCGTGCTTGGGCGAGAGTAGTGCTAGGAAGGGTGACCTCCTGGGAAGGCCTCGTTTTGCACCCCTTTTACTTTTTTTTTATCGCTGCAGTTATTTGCAGAAGTTAAAATCGTGTATTAAAATTTAATATTCTCTGAAAACCATCATGTAGCGGAAAAGTTATCGATGTTTCGAGATTCTGATAGCGTGACGGTATACCGGAAGCATTACAACGACTGTGCCGGTCAATAGAGAGCAGAAATTGACTTAATAAAGAGATATTTGCTATTTAAATGTATGAGTGCGATCATACCAGCACTAATGCACCGGATCCCATCAGAACTCCGTAGTTAAACGTGCTTGGGCGAGAGTAGTACTAGGATGGGTGACCTCCTGGGAAGGCCTCGTGTTGCACCCCTTTTACTTTTTTTTATCGCTGCAGTTATTTGCAGAAGTTAAAATCGTGTATTAAAATTTAATAACCTCTGAAAACCGTCATGTAGCGGAAAAGTTATCGATGTTTCGAGATTCTGATAGCGTGACGGTATACCGGAAGCATTACAATGACTGTGCCGGTCAATAGAGAGCAGAAATTGTCTCAATAAAGAGATATTTGCTATTTAAATGTACGGATGCAATCATACCAGAACTAATGCACCGGATCCCATCAGAACTCCGCAGAGAAACGTGCTTGGGCGAGAGTAGTACTAGGATGGGTGACCTCCTGGGAAGGCCTCGTGTTGCACCCCTTTTACTTTTTTTTTTTATCGCTGCAGTTATTTGCAGAAGTTAAAATCGTGTATTATAATTTAATATCCTCTGAAAACCTTCATGTAGCGGAAAAGTTATCGATGTTTCGAGATTCTAATAGCGTGACGGTATACCGGAAGCATTACAACGACTGTGTCGGTCTATAAACAGCAGAAATTGACTCAATAAAGAGATATTTGCAATTTAAATGTACGGGTGCGATCATACCAGCACTAATGCACCGGATCCCATCAGAACTCCGCAGTTAAGCGTGCTTGGGCGAGAGTAGTGCTAGGAAGGGTGACCTCCTGGAAAGGCCTCGTGTTGCACCCCTTTTACTTTTTTTTTTATCGCTGCAGTTATTTGCAGAACTTAAAATCGTGTATTAAAATTTAATAACCTCTGAAAACCGTCATGTAGCGGAAAAGTTATCGATGTTTCTAGATTCTGATAGCGTGACGGTATACCGGAAGCATTAAAACGACTGTGCCGGTCAATAGAGAGTATAAATTGACTCAATAAACAGATATTTGCAATTTAAATGTACGGGAGCGATCATACCAGCACAAATGCACCGGATCCCATCAGAACTCCGTAGTTAAACGTGCTTGGGCGAGAGTAGTACTAGGATGGGTGACCTCCTGGGAAGGCCTCGTGTTGCACCCCTTTTACTTTTTTTTGATCGCTGCAGTTATTTGCAGAAGTTAAAATCGTGTATTATAATTTAATATCCTCTGAAAACCGTCATGTAGCGGAAAAGTTATCGATGTTTCGAGATACTAATAGCGTGACGGTATACCGGAAGCATTAAAACGACTGTGCCGGTCAATAGAGAGTAGAAATTGACTCAATAAACAGATATTTGCAATTTAAATGTACGGGTGCGATCATACCAGCACAAATGCACCGGATCCCATCAGAACTTCGTAGTTAAACGTGCTTGGGCGAGAGTAGTACTAGGATGGGTGACCTCCTGGGAAGGCCTCGTGTTGCACCCCTTTTAATTTTTTTTTGATCGCTGCAGTTATTTGCAGAAGTTAAAATCGTGTATTATAATTTAATATCCTCTGAAAACCGTCATGTAGCGGAAAAGTTATCGATGTTTCGAGATTCTGATAGCGTGACGGTATACCGGAAGCATTACAACGACTGTGTCGGTCTATAAACAGCAGAAATTGACTCAATAAAGAGATATTTGCAATTTAAATGTACGGGTGCGATCATACCAGCACTAATGCACCGGATCCCATCAGAACTCCGCAGTTAAGCGTGCTTGGGCGAGAGTAGTGCTAGGAAGGGTGACCTCCTGGGAAGGCCTCGTTTTGCACCCCTTTTACTTTTTTTTTATCGCTGCAGTTATTTGCAGAAGTTAAAATCGTGTATTAAAATTTAATATTCTCTGAAAACCATCATGTAGCGGAAAAGTTATCGATGTTTCGAGATTCTGATAGCGTGACGGTATACCGGAAGCATTACAACGACTGTGCCGGTCAATAGAGAGCAGAAATTGACTTAATAAAGAGATATTTGCTATTTAAATGTATGAGTGCGATCATACCAGCACTAATGCACCGGATCCCATCAGAACTCCGTATATACAGAAGTTAAAATCGTGTATTATAATTTAATATCCTCTGAAAACCGTCATGTAGCGGAAAAGTTATCGATGTTTCGAGATTCTAATAGCGTGACGGTATACCGGAAGCATTACAACGACTGTGTCGGTCTATAAACAGCAGAAATTGACTCAATAAAGACATATTTGCAATTTAAATGTACGGGTGCGATCATACCAGCACTAATGCACCGGATCCCATCAGAACTCCGCAGTTAAGCGTGCTTGGGCGAGAGTAGTGCTAGGAAGGGTGACCTCCTGGGAAGGCCTCGTTTTGCACCCCTTTTACTTTTTTTTTATCGCTGCAGTTATTTGCAGAAGTTAAAATCGTGTATTAAAATTTAATATTCTCTGAAAACCATCATGTAGCGGAAAAGTTATCGATGTTTCGAGATTCTGATAGCGTGACGGTATACCGGAAGCATTACAACGACTGTGCCGGTCAATAGAGAGCAGAAATTGACTTAATAAAGAGATATTTGCTATTTAAATGTATGAGTGCGATCATACCAGCACTAATGCACCGGATCCCATCAGAACTCCGTATATACAGAAGTTAAAATCGTGTATTATAATTTAATATCCTCTGAAAACCGTCATGTAGCGGAAAAGTTATCGATGTTTCGAGATTCTAATAGCGTGACGGTATACCGGAAGCATTACAACGACTGTGTCGGTCTATAAACAGCAGAAATTGACTCAATAAAGACATATTTGCAATTTAAATGTACGGGTGCGATCATACCAGCACTAATGCACCGGATCCCATCAGAACTCCGCAGTTAAGCGTGCTTGGGCGAGAGTAGTGCTAGGAAGGGTGACCTCCTGGGAAGGCCTCGTTTTGCACCCCTTTTACTTTTTTTTTATCGCTGCAGTTATTTGCAGAAGTTAAAATCGTGTATTAAAATTTAATATTCTCTGAAAACCATCATGTAGCGGAAAAGTTATCGATGTTTCGAGATTCTGATAGCGTGACGGTATACCGGAAGCATTACAACGACTGTGCCGGTCAATAGAGAGCATAAATTGACTTAATAAAGAGATATTTGCTATTTAAATGTATGAGTGCGATCATACCAGCACTAATGCACCGGATCCCATCAGAACTCCGTATATACAGAAGTTAAAATCGTGTATTATAATTTAATATCCTCTGAAAACCGTCATGTAGCGGAAAAGTTATCGATGTTTCGAGATTCTAATAGCGTGACGGTATACCGGAAGCATTACAACGACTGTGTCGGTCTATAAACAGCAGAAATTGACTCAATAAAGACATATTTGCAATTTAAATGTACGGGTGCGATCATACCAGCACTAATGCACCGGATCCCATCAGAACTCCGCAGTTAAGCGTGCTTGGGCGAGAGTAGTGCTAGGAAGGGTGACCTCCTGGAAAGGCCTCGTGTTGCACCCCTTTTACTTTTTTTTATCGCTGCAGTTATTTGCAGAAGTTAAAATCGTGTATTAAAATTTAATAACCTCTGAAAACCGTCATGTAGCGGAAAAGTTATCGATGTTTCTAGATTCTTATAGCGTGACGGTATACCGGAAGCATTACAATGACTGTGCCGGTCAATAGAGAGCAGAAATTGTCTCAATAAAGAGATATTTGCTATTTAAATGTACGGATGCAATCATACCAGAACTAATGCACCGGATCCCATCAGAACTCCGCAGAGAAACGTGATTGGGCGAGAGTAGTACTAGGATGGGTGACCTCCTGGGAAGGCCTCGTGTTGCACCCCTTTTACTTTTTTTTTTTTATCGCTGCAGTTATTTGCAGAAGTTAAAATCGTGTATTATAATTTAATATCCTCTGAAAACCTTCATGTAGCGGAAAAGTTATCGATGTTTCGAGATTCTAATAGCGTGACGGTATACCGGAAGCATTACAACGACTGTGTCGGTCTATAAACAGCAGAAATTGACTCAATAAAGAGATATTTGCAATTTAAATGTACGGGTGCGATCATACCAGCACTAATGCACCGGATCCCATCAGAACTCCGCAGTTAAGCGTGCTTGGGCGAGAGTAGTGCTAGGAAGGGTGACCTCCTGGAAAGGCCTCGTGTTGCACCCCTTTTACTTTTTTTCTATCGCTGCAGTTATTTGCAGAAGTTAAAATCGTGTATTAAAATTTAATAACCTCTGAAAACCGTCATGTAGCGGAAAAGTTATCGATGTTTCTAGATTCTGATAGCGTGACGGTATACCGGAAGCATTAAAACGACTGTGCCGGTCAATAGAGAGTATAAATTGACTCAATAAACAGATATTTGCAATTTAAATGTACGGGAGCGATCATACCAGCACAAATGCACCGGATCCCATCAGAACTCCGTAGTTAAACGTGCTTGGGCGAGAGTAGTACTAGGATGGGTGACCTCCTGGGAAGGCCTCGTGTTGCACCCCTTTTACTTTTTTTTGATCGCTGCAGTTATTTGCAGAAGTTAAAATCGTGTATTATAATTTAATATCCTCTGAAAACCGTCATGTAGCGGAAAAGTTATCGATGTTTCGAGATTCTAATAGCGTGACGGTATACCGGAAGCATTAAAACGACTGTGCCGGTCAATAGAGAGTAGAAATTGACTCAATAAACAGATATTTGCAATTTAAATGTACGGGTGCGATCATACCAGCACAAATGCACCGGATCCCATCAGAACTTCGTAGTGAAACGTGCTTGGGCGAGAGTAGTACTAGGATGGGTGACCTCCTGGGAAGGCCTCGTGTTGCACCCCTTTTACTTTTTTTTTTATCGCTGCAGTTATTTGCAGAAGTTAAAATCGTGTATTATAATTTAATATCCTCTGAAAACCGTCATGTAGCGGAAAAGTTATCGATGTTTCGAGATTCTGATAGCGTGACGGTATACCGGAAGCATTACAACGACTGTGTCGGTCTATAAACAGCAGAAATTGACTCAATAAAGAGATATTTGCAATTTAAATGTACGGGTGCGATCATACCAGCACTAATGCACCGGATCCCATCAGAACTCCGCAGTTAAGCGTGCTTGGGCGAGAGTAGTGCTAGGAAGGGTGACCTCCTGGGAAGGCCTCGTTTTGCACCCCTTTTACTTTTTTTTTATCGCTGCAGTTATTTGCAGAAGTTAAAATCGTGTATTAAAATTTAATATTCTCTGAAAACCATCATGTAGCGGAAAAGTTATCGATGTTTCGAGATTCTGATAGCGTGACGGTATACCGGAAGCATTACAACGACTGTGCCGGTCAATACAGAGCAGAAATTGACTTAATAAAGAGATATTTGCTATTTAAATGTATGAGTGCGATCATACCAGCACTAATGCACCGGATCCCATCAGAACTCCGTATATACAGAAGTTAAAATCGTGTATTATAATTTAATATCCTCTGAAAACCGTCATGTAGCGGAAAAGTTATCGATGTTTCGAGATTCTAATAGCGTGACGGTATACCGGAAGCATTACAACGACTGTGTCGGTCTATAAACAGCAGAAATTGACTCAATAAAGACATATTTGCAATTTAAATGTACGGGTGCGATCATACCAGCACTAATGCACCGGATCCCATCAGAACTCCGCAGTTAAGCGTGCTTGGGCGAGAGTAGTGCTAGGAAGGGTGACCTCCTGGAAAGGCCTCGTGTTGCACCCCTTTTACTTTTTTTTATCGCTGCAGTTATTTGCAGAAGTTAAAATCGTGTATTAAAATTTAATAACCTCTGAAAACCGTCATGTAGCGGAAAAGTTATCGATGTTTCTAGATTCTGATAGCGTGACGGTATACCGGAAGCATTAAAACGACTGTGCCGGTCAATAGAGAGTAAAAATTGACTCAATAAACAGATATTTGCAATTTAAATGTACGGGTGCGATCATACCAGCACAAATGCACCGGATCCCATCAGAACTCCGTAGTTAAACGTGCTTGGGCGAGAGTAGTACTAGGATGGGTGACCTCCTGGGAAGGCCTCGTGTTGCACCCCTTTTACTTTTTTTTGATCGCTGCAGTTATTTGCAGAAGTTAAAATCGTGTATTATAATTTAATATCCTCTGAAAACCGTCATGTAGCGGAAAAGTTATCGATGTTTCGAGATTCTAATAGCGTGACGGTATACCGGAAGCATTAAAACGACTGTGCCGGTCAATAGAGAGTAGAAATTGACTCAATAAACAGATATTTGCAATTAAAATGTACGGGTGCGATCATACCAGCACAAATGCACCGGATCCCATCAGAACTCCGTAGTTAAACGTGCTTGGGCGAGAGTAGTACTAGGATGGGTGACCTCCTGGGAAGGCCTCGTGTTGCACCCCTTTTACTTTTTTTTGATCGTTGCAGTTATTTGCAAAAGTTAAAATCGTGTATTATAATTTAATATCCTCTGAAAACCGTCATGTAGCGGAAAAGTTATCGATGTTTCGAGATTCTAATAGCGTGACGGTATACCAGAAGCATTACAACGACTGTGTCGGTCTATAAACAGCAGAAATTGACTCAATAAAGAGATATTTGCAATTTAAATGTACGGGTGCGATCATACCAGCACTAATGCACCGGATCCCATCAGAACTCCGCAGTTAAGCGTGCTTGGGCGAGAGAGATGCTAGGAAGGGTGACCTCCTGGGAAGGCCTCGTTTTGCACCCCTTTTACTTTTTTTTTATCGCTGCAGTTATTTGCAGAAGTTAAAATCGTGTATTAAAATTTAATATTCTCTGAAAACCATCATGTAGCGGAAAAGTTATCGATGTTTCGAGATTCTGATAGCGTGACGGTATACCGGAAGCATTACAACGACTGTGCCGGTCAATGGAGAGCAGAAATTGAATTAATAAAGAGATATTTGCTATTTAAATGTACGAGTGCGATCATACCAGCACTAATGCACCGGATCCCATCAGAACTCCGTAGTTAAACGTGCTTGGGCGAGAGTAGTACTAGGATGGGTGACCTCCTGGGAAGGCCTCGTGTTGCACCCCTTTTACTTTTTTTTGATCGCTGCAGTTATTTGCAGAAGTTAAAATCGTGTATTATAATTTAATATCCTCTGAAAACCGTCTTGTAGCGGAAAAGTTATCGATGTTTCGAGATTCTGATAGTGTGACGGTATACCGGAAGCATTACAACGACTGTGTCGGTCTACAAACAGCAGAAATTGAGTCAATAAAGAGATATTTGCAATTTAAATGTACGGGTGCGATCATACCAGAACTAATGCACCGGATCCCATCAGAACTCCGCAGTTAAGCGTGCTTGGGCGAGAGTAGTGCTAGGAAGGGTGACCTCCTGGGAAGGCCTCGTGTTGCACCCCTTTTACTTTTTTTCTATCGCTGCAGTTATTTGCAGAAGTTAAAATCGTGTATTAAAATTTAATAACCTCTGAAAACCGTCATGTAGCGGAAAAGTTATCAATGTTTCTAGATTCTGATAGCGTGACGGTATACCGGAAGCATTAAAACGACTGTGCCGGTCAATAGAGAGTATAAATTGACTCAATAAACAGATATTTGCAATTTAAATGTACGGGTGCGATCATACCAGCACAAATGCACCGGATCCCATCTGAACTCCGTAGTTAAACGTGCTTGGGCGAGAGTAGTACTAGGATGGGTGACCTCCGTGGAAGGCCTCGTGTTGCACCCCTTTTACTTTTTTTTGATCGCTGCAGTTATTTGCAGAAGTTAAAATCGTGTATTATAATTTAATATCCTCTGAAAATCTTCATGTAGCGGAAAAGTTATCGATGTTTCGAGATTCTAATAGCGTGACGGTATACCGGAAGCATTACAACGACTGTGTCGGTCTATAAACAGCAGAAATTGACTCAATAAAGAGATATTTGCAATTTAAATGTACGGGTGCGATCATACCAGCACTAATGCACCGGATCCCATCAGAACTCCGCAGTTAAGTGTGCTTGGGCGAGAGTAGTGCTAGGAAGGGTGACCTCCTGGAAAGGCCTCGTGTTGCACCCCTTTTACTTTTTTTTTTATCGCTGCAGTTATTTGCAGAAGTTAAAATCGTGTATTAAAATTTAATAACCTCTGAAAACCGTCATGTAGCGGAAAAGTTATCGATGTTTCTAGATTCTGATAGCGTGACGGTATACCGGAAGCATTAAAACGACTGTGCCGGTCAATAGAGAGTAGAAATTGACTCAATAAACAGATATTTGCAATTTAAATGTACGGGTGCGATCATACCAGCACAAATGCACCGGATCCCATCTGAACTCCGTAGTTAAACGTGCTTGGGCGAGAGTAGTACTAGGATGGGTGACCTCCTGGGAAGGCCTCGTGTTGCACCCCTTTTACTTTTTTTTGATCGCTGCAGTTATTTGCAGAAGTTAAAATCGTGTATTATAATTTAATATCCTCTGAAAATCTTCATGTAGCGGAAAAGTTATCGATGTTTCGAGATTCTAAAAGCGTGACGGTATACCGGAAGCATTACAACGACTGTGTCGGTCTATAAACAGCAGAAATTGACTCAATAAAGAGATATTTGCAATTTAAATGTACGGGTGCGATCATACCAGCACTAATGCACCGGATCCCATCAGAACTCCGCAGTTAAGTGTGCTTGGGCGAGAGTAGTGCTAGGAAGGGTGACCTCCTGGAAAGGCCTCGTGTTGCACCCCTTTTACTTTTTTTTTATCGCTGCAGTTATTTGCAGAAGTTAAAATCGTGTATTAAAATTTAATAACCTCTGAAAACCGTCATGTAGCGGAAAAGTTATCGATGTTTCTAGATTCTGATAGTGTGACGGTATACCGGAAGCATTAAAACGACTGTGCCGGTCAATAGAGAGTAGAAATTGACTCAATAAACAGATATTTGCAATTTAAATGTACGGGTGCGATCATACCAGCACAAATGCACCGGATCCCATCTGAACTCCGTAGTTAAACGTGCTTGGGCGAGAGTAGTACTAGGATGGGTGACCTCCTGGGAAGGCCTCGTGTTGCACCCCTTTTACTTTTTTTTGATCGCTGCAGTTATTTGCAGAAGTTAAAATCGTGTATTATAATTTAATATCCTCTGAAAACCGTCATGTAGCGGAAAAGTTATCGATGTTTCGAGATTCTAATAGCGTGACGGTATACCAGAAGCATTACAACGACTTTGTCGGTCTATAAACAGCAGAAATTGACTCAATAAAGAGATATTTGCAATTTAAATGTACGGGTGCGATCATACCAGCACTAATGCACCGGATCCAATCAGAACTCCGCAGTTAAGCGTGCTTGGGCGAGAGTAGTGCTAGGAAGGGTGACCTCCTGGAAAGGCCTCGTGTTGCACCCCTTTTACTTTTTTTTTATCGCTGCAGTTATTTGCAGAAGTTAAAATCGTGTATTAAAATTTAATAACCTCTGAAAACCGTCATGTAGCGGAAAAGTTATCGATGTTTCTAGATTCTGATAGCGTGACGGTATACCGGAAGCATTAAAACGACTGTGCCGGTCAATAGAGAGTAGAAATTGACTCAATAAACAGATATTTGCAATTTAAATGTACGGGTGCGATCATACCAGCACAAATGCACCGGATCCCATCTGAACTCCGTAGTTAAACGTGCTTGGGCGAGAGTAGTACTAGGATGGGTGACCTCCTGGGAAGGCCTCGTGTTGCACCCCTTTTACTTTTTTTTGATCGCTGCAGTTATTTGCAGAAGTTAAAATCGTGTATTATAATTTAATATCCTCTGAAAACCGTCATGTAGCGGAAAAGTTATCGATGTTTCGAGATTCTAATAGCGTGACGGTATACCGGAAGCATTACAACGACTGTGTCGGTCTATAAACAGCAGAAATTGACTCAATAAAGAGATATTTGCAATTTAAATGTACGGGTGCGATCATACCAGCACTATTGCACCGGATCCCATCAGAACTCCGCAGTTAAGCGTGCTTGGGCGAGAGTTGTGCTAGGAAGGGTGACCTCCTGGGAAGGCCTCGTTTTGCACCCCTTTTACTTTTTTTTTTATCGCTGCAGTTATTTGCAGAAGTTAAAATCGTGTATTAAAATTTAATATTCTCTGAAAACCATCATGTAGCGGAAAAGTTATCGATGTTTCGAGGTTCTGATAGCGTGACGGTATACCGGAAGCATTACAACGACTGTGCCGGTCAATGGAGAGCAGAAATTGACTTAATAAAGAGATATTTGCTATTTAAATGTACGAGTGCGATCATACCAGCACTAATGCACCGGATCCCATCAGAACTCCGTAGTTAAACGTGCTTGGGCGAGAGTAGTACTAGGATGGGTGACCTCCTGGGAAGGCCTCGTGTTGCACCCCTTTTACTTTTTTTTTTTGATCGCTGCAGTTATTTGCAGAAGTTAAAATCGTGTATTATAATTTAATATCCTCTGAAAACCGTCATGTAGCGGAAAAGTTATCGATGTTTCGAGATTCTGATAGTGTGACGGTATACCGGAAGCATTACAACGACTGTGTCGGTCTACAAACAGCAGAAATTGAGTCAATAAAGAGATATTTGCAATTTAAATGTACGGGTGCGATCATACCAGCACTAATGCACCGGATCCCATCAGAACTCCGTAGTTAAGCGTGCTTGGGCGAGAGTAGTGCTAGGAAGGGTGACCTCCTGGGAAGGCCTCGTGTTGCACCCCTTTTACTTTTTTTTTTATCGCTGCAGTTATTTGGAGATGTTAAAATCGTGTATTAAAATTTAATAACCTCTGAAAACCGTCATGTAGCGGAAAAGTTATCGATGTTTCGAGATTCTGATAGCGTGACGGTATACCGGAAGCATTACAACGACTGTGCCGGTCAATAGAGAGCAGAAATTGTCTCAATAAAGAGATATTTGCTATTTAAATGTACGGATGCAATCATACCAGCACTAATGCACCGGATCCCATCAGAACTCCGCAGAGAAACGTGCTTGGGCGAGAGTAGTTCTAGGATGGGTGACCTCCTAGGAAGGCCTCGTGTTGCACCCCTTTTACTTTTTTTTTTTGATCGCTGCAGTTATTTGCAGAAGTTAAAATCGTATATTATAATTTAATATCCTCTGAAAACCTTCATGTAGCGGAAAAGTTATCGATGTTTCGAGATTCTAATAGCGTGACGGTATACCGGAAGCATTACAACGACTGTGTCGGTCTATAAACAGCAGAAATTGACTCAATAAAGAGATATTTGCAATTTAAATGTACGGGTGCGATCATACCAGCACTAATGCACCGGATCCCATCAGAACTCCGCAGTTAAGCGTGCTTGGGCGAGAGTAGTGCTAGGAAGAGTGACCTCCTGGGAAGGCCTCGTGTTGCACCCCTTTTACTTTTTTTTTATCGCTGCAGTTATTTGCAGAAGTTAAAATCGTGTATTAAAATTTAATAACCTCTGAAAACCGTCATGTAGCGGAAAAGTTATCGATGTTTCGAGATTCTGATAGCGTGACGGTATACCGGAAGCATTACAACGACTGTGCCGGTCAATAGAGAGCAGAAATTGTCTCAATAAAGAGATATTTGCTATTTAAATGTACGGATGCAATCATACCAGCACTAATGCACCGGATCCCATCAGAACTCCGCAGAGAAACGTGCTTGGGCGAGAGTAGTACTAGGATGGGTGACCTCCTGGGAAGGCCTCGTGTTGCACCCCTTTTACTTTTTTTTTTGATCGCTGCAGTTATTTGCAGAAGTTAAAATCGTGTATTATAATTTAATATCCTCTGAAAACCTTCATGTAGCGGAAAAGTTATCGATGTTTCGAGATTCTAATAGCGTGACGGTATACCGGAAGCATTACAACGACTGTGTCGGTCTATAAACAGCAGAAATTGACTCAATAAAGAGATATTTGCAATTTAAATGTACGAGTGCGATCATACCAGCACTAATGCACCGGATCCCATCAGAACTCCGTAGTTAAGCGTGCTTGGGTGAGAGTAGTGCTAGGAAGGGTGACCTCCTGGAAAGGCCTCGTGTTGCACCCATTTTACTTTTTTTTATCGCTGCAGTTATTTGCAGAAGTTAAAATCGTGTATTAAAATTTAATAACCTCTGAAAACCGTCATGTAGCGGAAAAGTTATCGATGTTTCTAGATTCTGAGAGCGTGACGGTATACCGGAAGCATTAAAACGACTGTGCCGGTCAATAGAGAGTAAAAATTGACTCAATAAATAGATATTTTCAATTTAAATGTACGGGTGCGATCATACCAGCACAAATGCACCGGATCCCATCAGAACTCCGTAGTTAAACGTGCTTGGGCGAGAGTAGTACTAGGATGGGTGACCTCCTGGGAAGGCCTCGTGTTGCACCCCTTTTACTTTTTTTTGATCGCTGCAGTTATTTGCAGAAGTTAAAATCGTGTATTATAATTTAATATCCTCTGAAAACCGTCATGTAGCGGAAAAGTTATCGATGTTTCGAGATTCTAATAGCGTGACGGTATACCGGAAGCATTAAAACGACTGTGCCGGTCAATAGAGAGTAGAAATTGACTCAATAAACAGATATTTGCAATTTAAATGTACGGGTGCGATCATACCAGCACAAATGCACCGGATCCCATTTGAACTCCGTAGTTAAAAGTGCTTGGGCGACAGTAGTACTAGGATGGGTGACCTTCTGGGAAGGCCTCGTGTTGCACCCCTTTTACTTTTTTTTTATCGCTGCAGTTATTTGCAGAAGTTAAAATCGTGTATTATAATTTAATATCCTCTGAAAACCGTCATGTAGCGGAAAAGTTATCGATGTTTCGAGATTCTAATAGCGTGACGGTATACCGGAAGCATTACAACGACTGTGTCGGTCTATAAACAGCAGAAATTGACTCAATAAAGAGATATTTGCAATTTAAATGTACGAGTGCGATCATACCAGCACTAATGCACCGGATCCCATCAGAACTCCGTAGTTAAACGTGCTTGGGCGAGAGTAGTACTAGGATGGGTGACCTCCTGGGAAGGCCTCGTGTTGCACCCCTTTTACTTTTTTTTTTGATCGCTGCAGTTATTTGCAGAAGTTAAAATCGTGTATTATAATTTAATATCCTCTGAAAACCGTCATGTAGCGGAAAAGTTATCGATGTTTCGAGATTCTGATAGTGTGACGGTATACCGGAAGCATTACAACGACTGTGTCGGTCTACAAACAGCAGAAATTGAGTCAATAAAGAGATATTTGCAATTTAAATGTACGGGTGCGATCATACCAGCACTAATGCACCGGATCCCATCAGAACTCCGTAGTTAAGCGTGCTTGGGCGAGAGTAGTGCTAGGAAGGGTGACCTCCTGGGAAGGCCTCGTGTTGCACCCCTTTTACTTTTTTTTTTATCGCTGCAGTTATTTGGAGATGTTAAAATCGTGTATTAAAATTTAATAACCTCTGAAAACCGTCATGTAGCGGAAAAGTTATCGATGTTTCGAGATTCTGATAGCGTGACGGTATACCGGAAGCATTACAACGACTGTGCCGGTCAATAGAGAGCAGAAATTGTCTCAATAAAGAGATATTTGCTATTTAAATGTACGGATGCAATCATACCAGCACTAATGCACCGGATCCCATCAGAACTCCGCAGAGAAACGTGCTTGGGCGAGAGTAGTACTAGGATGGGTGACCTCCTGGGAAGGCCTCTTGTTGAACCCCTTTTACTTTTTTTTTTGATCGCTGCAGTTATTTGCAGAAGTTAAAATCGTGTATTATTATTTAATATCCTCTGAAAACCTTCATGTAGCGGAAAAGTTATCGATGTTTCGAGATTCTAATAGCGTGACGGTATACCGGAAGCATTACAACGACTGTGTCGGTCTATAAACAGCAGAAATTGACTCAATAAAGAGATATTTGCAATTTAAATGTACGGGTGCGATCATACCAGCACTAATGCACCGGATCCCAACAGAACTCTGCAGTTAAGCGTGCTTGGGCGAGAGTAGTGCTAGGAGGGGTGACCTCCTGGAAAGGCCTCGTGTTGCACCCCTTTTACTTTTTTTTTTTATCGCTGCAGTTATTTGCAGAAGTTAAAATCGTGTATTAAAATTTAATAACCTCTGAAAACCGTCATGTAGCGGAAAAGTTATCGATGTTTCGAGATTCTGATAGCGTGACGGTATACCGGAAGCATTACAACGACTGTGCCGGTCAATAGAGAGCAGAAATTGTCTCAATAAAGAGATATTTGCTATTTAAATGTACGGATGCAATCATACCAGCACTAATGCACCGGATCCCATCAGAACTCCGCAGAGAAACGTGCTTGGGCGAGAGTAGTACTAGGATGGGTGACCTCCTGGGAAGGCCTCTTGTTGAACCCCTTTTACTTTTTTTTTTGATCGCTGCAGTTATTTGCAGAAGTTAAAATCGTGTATTATTATTTAATATCCTCTGAAAACCTTCATGTAGCGGAAAAGTTATCGATGTTTCGAGATTCTAATAGCGTGACGGTATACCGGAAGCATTACAACGACTGTGTCGGTCTATAAACAGCAGAAATTGACTCAATAAAGAGATATTTGCAATTTAAATGTACGGGTGCGATCATACCAGCACTAATGCACCGGATCCCATCAGAACTCTGCAGTTAAGCGTGCTTGGGCGAGAGTAGTGCTAGGAGGGGTGACCTCCTGGAAAGGCCTCGTGTTGCACCCCTTTTACTTTTTTTTTTTATCGCTGCAGTTATTTGCAGAAGTTAAAATCGTGTATTAAAATTTAATAACCTCTGAAAACCGTCATGTAGCGGAAAAGTTATCGATGTTTCGAGATTCTGATAGCGTGACGGTATACCGGAAGCATTACAACGACTGTGCCGGTCAATAGAGAGCAGAAATTGTCTCAATAAAGAGATATTTGCTATTTAAATGTACGGATGCAATCATACCAGCACTAATGCTCCGGATCCCATCAGAACTCCGCAGAGAAACGTGCTTGGGCGAGAGTAGTACTAGGATGGGTGACCTCCTGGGAAGGCCTCGTGTTGCACCCCTTTTACTTTTTTTTGATCGCTGCAGTTATTTGCAGAAGTTAAAATCGTGTATTATAATTTAATATCCTCTGAAAACCTTCATGTAGCGGAAAAGTTATCGATGTTTCTAGATTCTGATAGCGTGATGGTATACCGGAAGCATTAAAACGACTGTGCCGGTCAATAGAGCGTATAAATTGACTCAATAAAGAGATATTTGCAATTTAAATGTACGGGTGCGATCATACCAGCACTAATGCACCGGATCCCAACAGAACTCTGCAGTTAAGCGTGCTTGGGCGAGAGTAGTGCTAGGAGGGGTGACCTCCTGGAAAGGCCTCGTGTTGCACCCCTTTTACTTTTTTTTTTTATCGCTGCAGTTATTTGCAGAAGTTAAAATCGTGTATTAAAATTTAATAACCTCTGAAAACCGTCATGTAGCGGAAAAGTTATCGATGTTTCGAGATTCTGATAGCGTGACGGTATACCGGAAGCATTACAACGACTGTGCCGGTCAATAGAGAGCAGAAATTGTCTCAATAAAGAGATATTTGCTATTTAAATGTACGGATGCAATCATACCAGCACTAATGCACCGGATCCCATCAGAACTCCGCAGAGAAACGTGCTTGGGCGAGAGTAGTACTAGGATGGGTGACCTCCTGGGAAGGCCTCTTGTTGAACCCCTTTTACTTTTTTTTTTGATCGCTGCAGTTATTTGCAGAAGTTAAAATCGTGTATTATTATTTAATATCCTCTGAAAACCTTCATGTAGCGGAAAAGTTATCGATGTTTCGAGATTCTAATAGCGTGACGGTATACCGGAAGCATTACAACGACTGTGTCGGTCTATAAACAGCAGAAATTGACTCAATAAAGAGATATTTGCAATTTAAATGTACGGGTGCGATCATACCAGCACTAATGCACCGGATCCCATCAGAACTCTGCAGTTAAGCGTGCTTGGGCGAGAGTAGTGCTAGGAGGGGTGACCTCCTGGAAAGGCCTCGTGTTGCACCCCTTTTACTTTTTTTTTTTATCGCTGCAGTTATTTGCAGAAGTTAAAATCGTGTATTAAAATTTAATAACCTCTGAAAACCGTCATGTAGCGGAAAAGTTATCGATGTTTCGAGATTCTGATAGCGTGACGGTATACCGGAAGCATTACAACGACTGTGCCGGTCAATAGAGAGCAGAAATTGTCTCAATAAAGAGATATTTGCTATTTAAATGTACGGATGCAATCATACCAGCACTAATGCTCCGGATCCCATCAGAACTCCGCAGAGAAACGTGCTTGGGCGAGAGTAGTACTAGGATGGGTGACCTCCTGGGAAGGCCTCGTGTTGCACCCCTTTTACTTTTTTTTGATCGCTGCAGTTATTTGCAGAAGTTAAAATCGTGTATTATAATTTAATATCCTCTGAAAACCTTCATGTAGCGGAAAAGTTATCGATGTTTCTAGATTCTGATAGCGTGATGGTATACCGGAAGCATTAAAACGACTGTGCCGGTCAATAGAGCGTATAAATTGACTCAATAAACAGATATTTGCAATTTAAATGTACGGGTGCGATCATACCAGCACAAATGCACCGGATCCCATCAGAACTCCGTAGTTAAGCGTGCTTGGGCGAGAGTAGTGCTAGGAAGGGTGACCTCCTGGGAAGGCCTCGTGTTGCACCCCTTTTACTTTTTTTTTTATCGCTGCAGTTATTTGCAGAAGTTAAAATCGTGTATTAAAATTTAATAACCTCTGAAAACCGTCATGTAGCGGAACAGTTATCGATGTTTCGAGATTCTGATAGCGTGACGGTATACCGGAAGCATTACAACGACTGTGCCGGTCAATAGAGAGCAGAAATTGTCTCAATAAAGAGATATTTGCTATTTAAATGTACGGATGCAATCATACCAGCACTAATGCACCGGATCCCATCAGAACTCCGCAGAGAAACGTGCTTAGGCGAGAGTAGTACTAGGATGGGTGACCTCCTGGGAAGGCCTCTTGTTGCACCCCTTTTACTTTTTTTTTTGATCGCTGCAGTTATTTGCAGAAGTTAAAATCGTGTATTATTATTTAATATCCTCTGAAAACCTTCATGTAGCGGAAAAGTTATCGATGTTTCGAGATTCTAATAGCGTGACGGTATACCGGAAGCATTACAACGACTGTGTCGGTCTATAAACAGCAGAAATTGACTCAATAAAGAGATATTTGCAATTTAAATGTACGGGTGCGATCATACCAGCACTAATGCACCGGATCCCATCAGAACTCCGCAGTTAAGGGTGCTTGGGCGAGAGTAGTGCTAGGAGGGGTGACCTCCTGGAAAGGCCTCGTGTTGCACCCCTTTTACTTTTTTTTTTATCGCTGCAGTTATTTGCAGAAGTTAAAATTGTGTATTAAAATTTAATAACCTCTGAAAACCGTCATGTAGCGGAAAAGTTATCGATGTTTCGAGATTCTGATAGCGTGACGGTATACCGGAAGCATTACAACGACTGTGCCGGTCAATAGAGAGCAGAAATTGTCTCAATAAAGAGATATTTGCTATTTAAATGTACGGATGCAATCATACCAGCACTAATGCACCGGATCCCATCAGAACTCCGCAGAGAAACGTGCTTGGGCGAGAGTAGTACTAGGATGGGTGACCTCCTGGGAAGGCCTCTTGTTGCACCCCTTTTACTTTTTTTTTTGATCGCTGCAGTTATTTGCAGAAGTTAAAATCGTGTATTATTATTTAATATCCTCTGAAAACCTTCATGTAGCGGAAAAGTTATCGATGTTTCGAGATTCTAATAGCGTGACGGTATACCGGAAGCATTGCAACGACTGTGTCGGTCTATAAACAGCAGAAATTGACTCAATAAAGAGATATTTGCAATTTAAATGTACGGGTGCGATCATACCAGCACTAATGCACCGGATCCCATCAGAACTCCGCAGTTAAGCGTGCTTGGGCGAGAGTAGTGCTAGGAAGGGTGACCTCCTGGAAAGGCCTCGTGTTGCACCCCTTTTACTTTTTTTTTTATCGCTGCAGTTATTTGCAGAAATTAAAATCGTGTATTAAAATTTAATAACCTCTGAAAACCGTCATGTAGCGGAAAAGTTATCGATGTTTCTAGATTCTGATAGCGTGATGGTATACCGGAAGCATTAAAACGACTGTGCCGGTCAATAGAGAGTATAAATTGACTCAATAAACAGATATTTGCAATTTAAATGTACGGGTGCGATCATACCAGCACAAATGCACCGGATCCCATCAGAACTCCGTAGTTAAGCGTGCTTGGGCGAGAGTAGTGCTAGGAAGGGTGACCTCCTGGGAAGGCCTCGTGTTGCACCCCTTTTACTTTTTTTTTTATCGCTGCAGTTATTTGCAGAAGTTAAAATCGTGTATTAAAATTTAATAACCTCTGAAAACCGTCATGTAGCGGAACAGTTATCGATGTTTCGAGATTCTGATAGCGTGACGGTATACCGGAAGCATTACAACGACTGTGCCGGTCAATAGAGAGCAGAAATTGTCTCAATAAAGAGATATTTGCTATTTAAATGTACGGATGCAATCATACCAGCACTAATGCACCGGATCCCATCAGAACTCCGCAGAGAAACGTGCTTGGGCGAGAGTAGTACTAGGATGGGTGACCTCCTGGGAAGGCCTCTTGTTGCACCCCTTTTACTATTTTTTTTGATCGCTGCAGTTATTTGCAGAAGTTAAAATCGTGTATTATTATTTAATATCCTCTGAAAACCTTCATGTAGCGGAAAAGTTATCGATGTTTCGAGATTCTAATAGCGTGACGGTATACCGGAAGCATTACAACGACTGTGTCGGTCTATAAACAGCAGAAATTGACTCAATAAAGAGATATTTGCAATTTAAATGTACGGGTGCGATCATACCAGCACTAATGCACCGGATCCCATCAGAACTCCGCAGTTAAGCGTGCTTGGGCGAGAGTAGTGCTAGGAGGGGTGACCTCCTGGAAAGGCCTCGTGTTGCACCCCTTTTACTTTTTTTTTTATCGCTGCAGTTATTTGCAGAAGTTAAAATCGTGTATTATAATTTAATAACCTCTGAAAACCGTCATGTAGCGGAAAAGTTATCGATGTTTCGATATTCTGATAGCGTGACGGTATACCGGAAGCATTACAACGACTGTGCCGGTCAATAGAGAGCAGAAATTGTCTCAATAAAGAGATATTTGCTATTTAAATGTACGGATGCAATCATACCAGCACTAATGCTCCGGATCCCATCAGAACTCCGCAGAGAAACGTGCTTGGGCGAGAGTAGTACTAGGATGGGTGACCTCCTGGGAAGGCCTCTTGTTGCACCCCTTTTACTTTTTTTTTTGATCGCTGCAGTTATTTGCAGAAGTTAAAATCGTGTATTATTATTTAATATCCTCTGAAAACCTTCATGTAGCGGAAAAGTTATCGATGTTTCGAGATTCTAATAGCGTGACGGTATACCGGAAGCATTGCAACGACTGTGTCGGTCTATAAACAGCAGAAATTGACTCAATAAAGAGATATTTGCAATTTAAATGTACGGGTGCGATCATACCAGCACTAATGCACCGGATCCCATCAGAACTCCGCAGTTAAGCGTGCTTGGGCGAGAGTAGTGCTAGGAAGGGTGACCTCCTGGAAAGGCCTCGTGTTGCACCCCTTTTACTTTTTTTTTTATCGCTGCAGTTATTTGCAGAAGTTAAAATCGTGTATTAAAATTTAATAACCTCTGAAAACCGTCATGTAGCGGAAAAGTTATCGATGTTTCTAGATTCTGATAGCGTGATGGTATACCGGAAGCATTAAAACGACTGTGCCGGTCAATAGAGAGTATAAATTGACTCAATAAACAGATATTTGCAATTTAAATGTACGGGTGCGATCATACCAGCACAAATGCACCGGATCCCATCTGAACTCCGTAGTTAAACGTGCTTGGGCGAGAGTAGTACTAGGATGGGTGACCTCCTGGGAAGGCCTCGTGTTGCACCCCTTTTACTTTTTTTTTATCGCTGCAGTTATTTGCAGAAGTTAAAATCGTGTATTATAATTTAATATCCTCTGAAAACCTTCATGTAGCGGAAAAGTTATCGATGTTTCTAGATTCTGATAGCGTGATGGTATACCGGAAGCATTAAAACGACTGTGCCGGTCAATAGAGAGTATAAATTGACTCAATAAACAGATATTTGCAATTTAAATGTACGGGTGCGATCATACCAGCACAAATGCACCGGATCCCATCAGAACTCCGTAGTTAAGCGTGCTTGGGCGAGAGTAGTGCTAGGAAGGGTGACCTCCTGGGAAGGCCTCGTGTTGCACCCCTTTTACTTTTTTTTTTTATCGCTGCAGTTATTTGCAGAAGTTAAAATCGTGTATTAAAATTTAATAACCTCTGAAAACCGTCATGTAGCGGAAAAGTTATCGATGTTTCGAGATTCTGATAGCGTGACGGTATACCGGAAGCATTACAACGACTGTGCCGGTCAATAGAGAGCAGAAATTGTCTCAATAAAGAGATATTTGCTATTTAAATGTACGGATGCAATCATACCAGCACTAATGCACCGGATCCCATCAGAACTCCGCAGAGAAACGTGCTTGGGCGAGAGTAGTACTAGGATGGGTGACCTCCTGGGAAGGCCTCTTGTTGCACCCCTTTTACTTTTTTTTTTGATCGCTGCAGTTATTTGCAGAAGTTAAAATCGTGTATTATTATTTAATATCCTCTGAAAACCTTCATGTAGCGGAAAAGTTATCGATGTTTCGAGATTCTAATAGCGTGACGGTATACCGGAAGCATTACAACGACTGTGTCGGTCTATAAACAGCAGAAATTGACTCAATAAAGAGATATTTGCAATTTAAATGTACGGGTGCGATCATACCAGCACTAATGCACAGGATCCCATCAGAACTCCGCAGTTAAGCGTGCTTGGGCGAGAGTAGTGCTAGGAGGGGTGACCTCCTGGAAAGGCCTCGTGTTGCACCCCTTTTACTTTTTTTTTTTATCGCTGCAGTAATTTGCAGAAGTTAAAATCGTGTATTAAAATTTAATAACCTCTGAAAACCGTCATGTAGCGGAAAAGTTATCGATGTTTCGAGATTCTGATAGCGTGACGGTATACCGGAAGCATTACAACGACTGTGCCGGTCAATAGAGAGCAGAAATTGTCTCAATAAAGAGATATTTGCTATTTAAATGTACGGATGCAATCATACCAGCACTAATGCTCCGGATCCCATCAGAACTCCGCAGAGAAACGTGCTTGGGCGAGAGTAGTACTAGGATGGGTGACCTCCTGGAAAGGCCTCTTGTTGCACCCCTTTTACTTTTTTTTTTGATCGCTGCAGTTATTTGAAGAAGTTAAAATCGTGTATTATTATTTAATATCCTCTGAAAACCTTCATGTAGCGGAAAAGTTATCGATGTTTCGAGATTCTAATAGCGTGACGGTATACCGGAAGCATTACAACGACTGTGTCGGTCTATAAACAGCAGAAATTGACTCAATAAAGAGATATTTGCAATTTAAATGTACGGGTGCGATCATACCAGCACTAATGCACCGGATCCCATCAGAACTCCGCAGTTAAGCGTGCTTGGGCGAGAGTAGTGCTAGGAAGGGTGACCTCCTGGAAAGGCCTCGTGTTGCACCCCTTTTACTTTTTTTTTATCGCTGCAGTTATTTGCAGAAGTTAAAATCGTGTATTAAAATTTAATAACCTCTGAAAACCGTCATGTAGCGGAAAAGTTATCGATGTTTCTAGATTCTGATAGCGTGATGGTATACCAGAAGCATTAAAACGACTGTGCCGGTCAATAGAGAGTATAAATTGACTCAATAAACAGATATTTGCAATTTAAATGTACGGGTGCGATCATACCAGCACAAATGCACCGGATCCCATCTGAACTCCGTAGTTAAACGTGCTTGGGCGAGAGTAGTACTAGGATGGGTGACCTCCTGGGAAGGCCTCGTGTTGCACCCCTTTTACTTTTTTTTGATCGCTGCAGTTATTTGCAGAAGTTAAAATCGTGTATTATAATTTAATATCCTCTGAAAACCTTCATGTAGCGGAAAAGTTATCGATGTTTCTAGATTCTGATAGCGTGATGGTATACCGGAAGCATTAAAACGACTGTGCCGGTCAATAGAGAGTATAAATTGACTCAATAAACAGATATTTGCAATTTAAATGTACGGGTGCGATCATACCAGCACAAATGCACCGGATCCCATCTGAACTCCGTAGTTAAACGTGCTTGGGCTAGAGTAGTACTAGGATGGGTGACCTCCTGGGAAGGCCTCGTGTTGCACCCCTTTTACTTTTTTTTTTGATCGCTGCAGTTATTTGCAGAAGTTAAAATCGTGTATTATTATTTAATATCCTCTGAAAACCTTCATGTAGCGGAAAAGTTATCGATGTTTCGAGATTCTAATAGCGTGACGGTATACCGGAAGCATTACAACGACTGTGTCGGTCTATAAACAGCAGAAATTGACTCAATAAAGAGATATTTGCAATTTAAATGTACGGGTGCGATCATACCAGCACAAATGCACCGGATCCCATCTGAACTCCGTAGTTAAACGTGCTTGGGCGAGAGTAGTACTAGGATGGGTGACCTCCTGGGAAGGCCTCGTGTTGCACCCCTTTTACTTTTTTTTGATCGCTGCAGTTATTTGCAGAAGTTAAAATCGTGTATTATAATTTAATATCCTCTGAAAACCTTCATGTAGCGGAAAAGTTATCGATGTTTCTAGATTCTGATAGCGTGATGGTATACCGGAAGCATTAAAACGACTGTGCCGGTCAATAGAGAGTATAAATTGACTCAATAAACAGATATTTGCAATTTAAATGTACGGGTGCGATCATACCAGCACAAATGCACCGGATCCCATCTGAACTCCGTAGTTAAACGTGCTTGGGCGAGAGTAGTACTAGGATGGGTGACCTCCTGGGAAGGCCTCGTGTTGCACCCCTTTTACTTTTTTTTTTGATCGCTGCAGTTATTTGCAGAAGTTAAAATCGTGTATTATTATTTAATATCCTCTGAAAACCTTCATGTAGCGGAAAAGTTATCGATGTTTCGAGATTCTAATAGCGTGACGGTATACCGGAAGCATTACAACGACTGTGTCGGTCTATAAACAGCAGAAATTGACTCAATAAAGAGATATTTGCAATTTAAATGTACGGGTGCGATCATACCAGCACTAATGCACCGGATCCCATCAGAACTCCGCAGTTAAGCGTGCTTGGGCGAGAGTAGTGCTAGGAAGTGTGACCTCCTGGAAAGGCCTCGTGTTGCACCCCTTTTACTTTTTTTTTTATCGCTGCAGTTATTTGCAGAAGTTAAAATCGTGTATTAAAATTTAATAACCTCTGAAAACCGTCATGTAGCGGAAAAGTTATCGATGTTTCTAGATTCTGATAGCGTGATGGTATACCGGAAGCATTAAAACGACTGTGCCGGTCAATAGAGAGTATAAATTGACTCAATAAACAGATATTTGCAATTTAAATGTACGGGTGCGATCATACCAGCACAAATGCACCGGATCCCATCTGAACTCCGTAGTTAAACGTGCTTGGGCGAGAGTAGTACTAGGATGGGTGACCTCCTGGGAAGGCCTCGTGTTGCACCCCTTTTACTTTATTTTGATCGCTGCAGTTATTTGCAGAAGTTAAAATCGTGTATTATAATTTAATATCCTCTGAAAACCTTCATGTAGCGGAAAAGTTATCGATGTTTCGAGATTCTAATAGCGTGACGGTATACCGGAAGCATTACAACGACTGTGTCGGTCTATAAACAGCAGAAATTGACTCAATAAAGAGATATTTGCAATTTAAATGTACGGGTGCGATCATACCAGCACTAATGCACCGGATCCCATCAGAACTCCGCAGTTAAGCGTGCTTGGGCGAGAGTAGTGCTAGGAAGGGTGACCTCCTGGAAAGGCCTCGTGTTGCACCCCTTTTACTTTTTTTTTATCGCTGCAGTTATTTGCAGAAGTTAAAATCGTGTATTAAAATTTAATAACCTCTGAAAACCGTCATGTAGCGGAAAAGTTATCGATGTTTCTAGATTCTGATAGCGTGATGGTATACCGGAAGCATTAAAACGACTGTGCCGGTCAATAGAGAGTATAAATTGACTCAATAAACAAATATTTGCAATTTAAATGTACGGGTGCGATCATACCAGCACAAATGCACCGGATCCCATCTGAACTCCGTAGTTAAACGTGCTTGGGCGAGAGTAGTACTAGGATGGGTGACCTCCTGGGAAGGCCTCGTGTTGCACCCCTTTTACTTTTTTTTGATCGCTGCAGTTATTTGCAGAAGTTAAAATCGTGTATTATAATTTAATATCCTCTGAAAACCTTCATGTAGCGGAAAAGTTATCGATGTTTCGAGATTCTAATAGCATGACGGTATACCGGAAGCATTACAACGACTGTGTCGGTCTATAAACAGCAGAAATTGACTCAATAAAGAGATATTTGCAATTTAAATGTACGGGTGCGATCATACCAGCACTAATGCACCGGATCCCATCAGAACTCCGCAGTTAAGCGTGCTTGGGCGAGAGTAGTGCTAGGAAGGGTGACCTCCTGGGAAGGCCTCGTGTTGCACTCCTTTTACTTTTTTTTTTATCGCTGCAGTTATTTGCAGAAGTTAAAATCGTGTATTAAAATTTAATAATCTCTGAAAACCGTCATGTAGCGGAAAAGTTATCGATGTTTCTAGATTCTGATAGCGTGACGGTATACCGGAAGCATTAAAACGACTGTGCCGGTCAATAGAGAGTATAAATTGACTCAATAAAGAGATATTTGCAATTTAAATGTACGGGTGCGATCATACCAGCACAAATGCACCGGATCCCATCTGAACTCCGTAGTTAAACGTGCTTGCGCGAGAGTAGTACTAGGATGGGTGACCTCCTGGGAAGGCCTCGTGTTGCACCCCTTTTACTTTTTTTTGATCGCTGCAGTTATTTGCAGAAGTTAAAATCGTGTATTATAATTTAATATCCTCTGAAAACCGTCATGTAGCGGAAAAGTTATCGTAGCTTGACGGTATACCGGAAGCATTACAACGACTGTGTCGGTCTATAAACAGCAGAAATTGACTCAATAAAGAGATATTTGCAATTTAAATGTACGGGTGCGATCATACCAGCACTAATGCACCGGATCCCATCAGAACTCCGCAGTTAAGCGTGCTTGGGCGAGAGTAGTGCTAGGAAGGGTGACCTCCTGGGAAGGCCTCGTTTTGCACCCCTTTTACTTTTTTTTTATCGCTGCAGTTATTTGCAGAAGATAAAATCGTGTATTAAAATTTAATATTCTCTGAAAACCATCATGTAGCGGAAAAGTTATCGATGTTTCGAGATTCTGATAGCGTGACGGTATACCGGAAGCATTACAACGACTGTGCCGGTCAATGGAGAGCAGAAATTGACTTAATAAAGAGATATTTGCTATTTAAATGTACGAGTGCGATCATACCAGCAATAATGCACCGGATCCCATCAGAACTCCGTAGTTAAACGTCCTTGGGCGAGAGTAGTACTAGGATGGGTGACCTCCTGGGAAGGCCTCGTGTTGCACCCCTTTTACTTTTTTTTGATCGCTGCAGTTATTTGCAGAAGTTAAAATCGTGTATTATAATTTAATATCCTCTGAAAACCGTCATGTAGCGGAAAAGTTATCGATGTTTCGAGATTCTGATAGCGTGATGGTATACCGGAAGCATTAAAACGACTGTGCCGGTCAATAGAGAGTATAAATTGACTCAATAAACAGATATTTGCAATTTAAATGTACGGGTGCGATCATACCAGCACAAATGCACCGGATCCCATCTGAACTCCGTAGTTAAACGTGCTTGGGCGAGAGTAGTACTAGGATGGGTGACCTCCTGGGAAGGCCTCGTGTTGCACCCCTTTTACTTTTTTTTGATCGCTGCAGTTATTTGCAGAAGTTAAAATCGTGTATTATAATTTAATATCCTCTGAAAACCTTCATGTAGCGGAAAAGTTATCGATGTTTCGAGATTCTAATAGCGTGACGGTATACCGGAAGCATTACAACGACTGTGTCGGTCTATAAACAGCAGAAATTGACTCAATAAACAGATATTTGCAATTTAAATGTACGGGTGCGATCATACCAGCACTAATGCACCGGATCCCATCAGAACTCCGCAGTTAAGCGTGCTTGGGCGAGAGTAGTGCTAGGAAGGGTGACCTCCTGGAAAGGCCTCGTGTTGCACCCCTTTTACTTTTTTTTTATCGCTGCAGTTATTTGCAGAAGTTAAAATCGTGTATTAAAATTTAATAACCTCTGAAAACCGTCATGTAGCGGAAAAGTTATCGATGTTTCTAGATTCTGATAGCGTGATGGTATACCGGAAGCATTAAAACGACTGTGCCGGTCAATAGAGAGTATAAATTGACTCAATAAACAGATATTTGCAATTTAAATGTACGGGTGCGATCATACCAGCACAAATGCACCGGATCCCATCTGAACTCCGTAGTTAAACGTGCTTGGGCGAGAGTAGTACTAGGATGGGTGACCTCCTGGGAAGGCCTCGTGTTGCACCCCTTTTACTTTTTTTTGATCGCTGCAGTTATTTGCAGAAGTTAAAATCGTGTATTATAATTTAATATCCTCTGAAAACCTTCATGTAGCGGAAAAGTTATCGATGTTTCGAGATTCTAATAGCATGACGGTATACCGGAAGCATTACAACGACTGTGTCGGTCTATAAACAGCAGAAATTGACTCAATAAAGAGATATTTGCAATTTAAATGTACGGGTGCGATCATACCAGCACTAATGCACCGGATCCCATCAGAACTCCGCAGTTAAGCGTGCTTGGGCGAGAGTAGTGCTAGGAAGGGTGACCTCCTGGGAAGGCCTCGTGTTGCACTCCTTTTACTTTTTTTTTTTATCGCTGCAGTTATTTGCAGAAGTTAAAATCGTGTATTAAAATTTAATAATCTCTGAAAACCGTCATGTAGCGGAAAAGTTATCGATGTTTCTAGATTCTGATAGCGTGACGGTATACCGGAAGCATTAAAACGACTGTGCCGGTCAATAGAGAGTATAAATTGACTCAATAAAGAGATATTTGCAATTTAAATGTACGGGTGCGATCATACCAGTACAAATGCACCGGATCCCATCTGAACTCCGTAGTTAAACGTGCTTGCGCGAGAGTAGTACTAGGATGGGTGACCTCCTGGGAAGGCCTCGTGTTGCACCCCTTTTACTTTTTTTTGATCGCTGCAGTTATTTGCAGAAGTTAAAATCGTGTATTATAATTTAATATCCTCTGAAAACCGTCATGTAGCGGAAAAGTTATCGTAGCGTGACGGTATACCGGAAGCATTACAACGACTGTGTCGGTCTATAAACAGCAGAAATTGACTCAATAAAGAGATATTTGCAATTTAAATGTACGGGTGCGATCATACCAGCACTAATGCACCGGATCCCATCAGAACTCCGCAGTTAAGCGTGCTTGGGCGAGAGTAGTGCTAGGAAGGGTGACCTCCTGGGAAGGCCTCGTTTTGCACCCCTTTTACTTTTTTTTTATCGCTGCAGTTATTTGCAGAAGATAAAATCGTGTATTAAAATTTAATATTCTCTGAAAACCATCATGTAGCGGAAAAGTTATCGATGTTTCGAGATTCTGATAGCGTGACGGTATACCGGAAGCATTACAACGACTGTGCCGGTCAATGGAGAGCAGAAATTGACTTAATAAAGAGATATTTGCTATTTAAATGTACGAGTGCGATCATACCAGCAATAATGCACCGGATCCCATCAGAACTCCGTAGTTAAACGTCCTTGGGCGAGAGTAGTACTAGGATGGGTGACCTCCTGGGAAGGCCTCGTGTTGCACCCCTTTTACTTTTTTTTGATCGCTGCAGTTATTTGCAGAAGTTAAAATCGTGTATTATAATTTAATATCCTCTGAAAACCGTCATGTAGCGGAAAAGTTATCGATGTTTCGAGATTCTGATAGTGTGATGGTATACCGGAAGCATTAAAACGACTGTGCCGGTCAATAGAGAGTATAAATTGACTCAATAAACAGATATTTGCAATTTAAATGTACGGGTGCGATCATACCAGCACAAATGCACCGGATCCCATCTGAACTCCGTAGTTAAACGTGCTTGGGCGAGAGTAGTACTAGGATGGGTGACCTCCTGGGAAGGCCTCGTGTTGCACCCCTTTTACTTTTTTTTTTGATCGCTGCAGTTATTTGCAGAAGTTAAAATCGTGTATTATTATTTAATATCCTCTGAAAACCTTCATGTAGCGGAAAAGTTATCGATGTTTCGAGATTCTAATAGCGTGACGGTATACCGGAAGCATTACAACGACTGTGTCGGTCTATAAACAGCAGAAATTGACTCAATAAAGAGATATTTGCAATTTAAATGTACGGGTGCGATCATACCAGCACTAATGCACCGGATCCCATCAGAACTCCGCAGTTAAGCGTGCTTGGGCGAGAGTAGTGCTAGGAAGGGTGACCTCCTGGAAAGGCCTCGTGTTGCACCCCTTTTACTTTTTTTTTTTATCGCTGCAGTTATTTGCAGAAGTTAAAATCGTGTATTAAAATTTAATAACCTCTGAAAACCGTCATGTAGAGGAAAAGTTATCGATGTTTCTAGATTCTGATAGCGTGATGGTATACCGGAAGCATTAAAACGACTGTGCCGGTCAATAGAGAGTATAAATTGACTCAATAAACAGATATTTGCAATTTAAATGTACGGGTGCGATCATACCAGCACAAATGCACCGGATCCCATCTGAACTCCGTAGTTAAACGTGCTTGGGCGAGAGTAGTACTAGGATGGGTGACCTCCTGGGAAGGCCTCGTGTTGCACCCCTTTTACTTTTTTTTGATCGCTGCAGTTATTTGCAGAAGTTAAAATCGTGTATTATAATTTAATATCCTCTGAAAACCTTCATGTAGCGGAAAAGTTATCGATGTTTCGAGATTCTAATAGCGTGACGGTATACCGGAAGCATTACAACGACTGTGTCGGTCTATAAACAGCAGAAATTGACTCAATAAAGAGATATTTGCAATTTAAATGTACGGGTGCGATCATACCAGCACTAATGCACCGGATCCCATCAGAACTCCGCAGTTAAGCGTGCTTGGGCGAGAGTAGTGCTAGGAAGGGTGACCTCCTGGAAAGGCCTCGTGTTGCACCCCTTTTACTTTTTTTTTATCGCTGCAGTTATTTGCAGAAGTTAAAATCGTGTATTAAAATTTAATAACCTCTGAAAACCGTCATGTAGCGGAAAAGTTATCAATATTTCTAGATTCTGATAGCGTGATGGTATACCGGAAGCATTAAAACGACTGTGCCGGTCAATAGAGAGTATAAATTGACTCAATAAATAGATATTTGCAATTTAAATGTACGGGTGCGATCATACCAGCACAAATGCACCGGATCCCATCTGAACTCCGTAGTTAAACGTGCTTGGGCGAGAGTAGTACTAGGATGGGTGACCTCCTGGGAAGGCCTCGTGTTGCACACCTTTTACTTTTTTTTGATCGCTGCAGTTATTTGCAGAAGTTAAAATCGTGTATTATAATTTAATATCCTCTGAAAACCTTCATGTAGCGGAAAAGTTATCGATGTTTCGAGATTCTAATAGCGTGACGGTATACCGGAAGCATTACAACGACTGTGTCGGTCTATAAACAGCAGAAATTGACTCAATAAAGAGATATTTGCAATTTAAATGTACGGGTGCGATCATACCAGCACTAATGCACCGGATCCCATCAGAACTCCGCAGTTAAGCGTGCTTGGGCGAGAGTAGTGCTAGGAAGGGTGACCTCCTGGAAAGGCCTCGTGTTGCACCCCTTTTACTTTTTTTTTATCGCTGCAGTTATTTGCAGAAGTTAAAATCGTGTATTAAAATTTAATAACCTCTGAAAACCGTCATGTAGCGGAAAAGTTATCAATATTTCTAGATTCTGATAGCGTGATGGTATACCGGAAGCATTAAAACGACTGTGCCGGTCAATAGAGAGTATAAATTGACTCAATAAATAGATATTTGCAATTTAAATGTACGGGTGCGATCATACCAGCACAAATGCACCGGATCCCATCTGAACTCCGTAGTTAAACGTGCTTGGGCGAGAGTAGTACTAGGATGGGTGACCTCCTGGGAAGGCCTCGTGTTGCACACCTTTTACTTTTTTTTGATCGCTGCAGTTATTTGCAGAAGTTAAAATCGTGTATTATAATTTAATATCCTCTGAAAACCTTCATGTAGCGGAAAAGTTATCGATGTTTCGAGATTCTAATAGCGTGACGGTATACCGGAAGCATTACAACGACTGTGTCGGTCTATAAACAGCAGAAATTGACTCAATAAAGAGATATTTGCAATTTAAATGTACGGGTGCGATCATACCAGCACTAATGCACCGGATCCAATCAGAACTCCGCAGTTAAGCGTGCTTGGGCGAGAGTAGTGCTAGGAAGGGTGACCTCCTGGAAAGGCCTCGTGTTGCACCCCTTTTACTTTTTTTTTATCGCTGCAGTTATTTGCAGAAGTTAAAATCGTGTATTAAAATTTAATAACCTCTGAAAACCGTCATGTAGCGGAAAAGTTATCGATGTTTCTAGATTCTGATAGCGTGATGGTATACCGGAAGCATTAAAACGACTGTGCCGGTCAATAGAGAGTATAAATTGACTCAATAAACACATATTTGCAATTTAAATGTACGGGTGCGATCATACCAGCACAAATGCACCGGATCCCATCTGAACTCCGTAGTTAAACGTGCTTGGGCGAGAGTAGTACTAGGATGGGTGACCTCCTGGGAAGGCCTCGTGTTGCACCCCTTTTACTTTTTTTTGATCGCTGCAGTTATTTGCAGAAGTTAAAATCGTGTATTATAATTTAATATCCTCTGAAAACCTTCATGTAGCGGAAAAGTTATCGATGTTTCGAGATTCTAATAGCGTGACGGTATACCGGAAGCATTACAACGACTGTGTCGGTCTATAAACAGCAGAAATTGACTCAATAAAGAGATATTTGCAATTTAAATGTACGGGTGCGATCATACCAGCACAAATGCACCGGATCCCATCTGAACTCCGTAGTTAAACGTGCTTGGGCGAGAGTAGTACTAGGATGGGTGACCTCCTGGGAAGGCCTCGTGTTGCACACCTTTTACTTTTTTTTGATCGCTGCAGTTATTTGCAGAAGTTAAAATCGTGTATTATAATTTAATATCCTCTGAAAACCTTCATGTAGCGGAAAAGTTATCGATGTTTCGAGATTCTAATAGCGTGACGGTATACCGGAAGCATTACAACGACTGTGTCGGTCTATAAACAGCAGAAATTGACTCAATAAAGAGATATTTGCAATTTAAATGTACGGGTGCGATCATACCAGCACTAATGCACCGGATCCAATCAGAACTCCGCAGTTAAGCGTGCTTGGGCGAGAGTAGTGCTAGGAAGGGTGACCTCCTGGAAAGGCCTCGTGTTGCACCCCTTTTACTTTTTTTTTATCGCTGCAGTTATTTGCAGAAGTTAAAATCGTGTATTAAAATTTAATAACCTCTGAAAACCGTCATGTAGCGGAAAAGTTATCGATGTTTCTAGATTCTGATAGCGTGATGGTATACCGGAAGCATTAAAACGACTGTGCCGGTCAATAGAGAGTATAAATTGACTCAATAAACACATATTTGCAATTTTAATGTACGGGTGCGATCATACCAGCACAAATGCACCGGATCCCATCTGAACTCCGTAGTTAAACGTGCTTGGGCGAGAGTAGTACTAGGATGGGTGACCTCCTGGGAAGGCCTCGTGTTGCACCCCTTTTACTTTTTTTTGATCGCTGCAGTTATTTGCAGAAGTTAAAATCGTGTATTATAATTTAATATCCTCTGAAAACCTTCATGTAGCGGAAAAGTTATCGATGTTTCGAGATTCTAATAGCGTGACGGTATACCGGAAGCATTACAACGACTGTGTCGGTCTATAAACAGCAGAAATTGACTCAATAAAGAGATATTTGCAATTTAAATGTACGGGTGCGATCATACCAGCACTAATGCACCGGATCCCATCAGAACTCCGCAGTTAAGCGTGCTTGGGCGAGAGTAGTGCTAGGAAGGGTGACCTCCTGGAAAGGCCTCGTGTTGCACCCCTTTTACTTTTTTTTTTATCGCTGCAGTTATTTGCAGAAGTTAAAATCGTGTATTAAAATTTAATAACCTCTGAAAACCGTCATGTAGAGGAAAAGTTATCGATGTTTCTAGATTCTGATAGCGTGATGGTATACCGGAAGCATTAAAACGACTGTGCCGGTCAATAGAGAGTATAAATTGACTCAATAAACAGATATTTGCAATTTAAATGTACGGGTGCGATCATACCAGCACAAATGCACCGGATCCCATCTGAACTCCGTAGTTAAACGTGCTTGGGCGAGAGTAGTACTAGGATGGGTGACCTCCTGGGAAGGCCTCGTGTTGCACCCCTTTTACTTTTTTTTGATCGCTGCAGTTATTTGCAGAAGTTAAAATCGTGTATTATAATTTAATATCCTCTGAAACCTTCATGTAGCGGAAAAGTTATCGATGTTTCGAGATTCTAATAGCGTGACGGTATACCGGAAGCATTACAACGACTGTGTCGGTCTATAAACAGCAGAAATTGACTCAATAAAGAGATATTTGCAATTTAAATGTACGGGTGCGATCATACCAGCACTAATGCACCGGATCCCATCAGAACTCCGCAGTTAAGCGTGCTTGGGCGAGAGTAGTGCTAGGAAGGGTGACCTCCTGGAAAGGCCTCGTGTTGCACCCCTTTTACTTTTTTTTTATCGCTGCAGTTATTTGCAGAAGTTAAAATCGTGTATTAAAATTTAATAACCTCTGAAAACCGTCATGTAGCGGAAAAGTTATCGATGTTTCTAGATTCTGATAGCGTGATGGTATACCGGAAGCATTAAAACGACTGTGCCGGTCAATAGAGAGTATAAATTGACTCAATAAATAGATATTTGCAATTTAAATGTACGGGTGCGATCATACCAGCACAAATGCACCGGATCCCATCTGAACTCCGTAGTTAAACGTGCTTGGGCGAGAGTAGTACTAGGATGGGTGACCTCCTGGGAAGGCCTCGTGTTGCACACCTTTTACTTTTTTTTGATCGCTGCAGTTATTTGCAGAAGTTAAAATCGTGTATTATAATTTAATATCCTCTGAAAACCTTCATGTAGCGGAAAAGTTATCGATGTTTCGAGATTCTAATAGCGTGACGGTATACCGGAAGCATTTCAACGACTGTGTCGGTCTATAAACAGCAGAAATTGACTCAATAAAGAGATATTTGCAATTTAAATGTACGGGTGCGATCATACCAGCACTAATGCACCGGATCCAATCAGAACTCCGCAGTTAAGCGTGCTTGGGCGAGAGTAGTGCTAGGAAGGGTGACCTCCTGGAAAGGCCTCGTGTTGCACCCCTTTTACTTTTTTTTTATCGCTGCAGTTATTTGCAGAAGTTAAAATCGTGTATTAAAATTTAATAACCTCTGAAAACCGTCATGTAGCGGAAAAGTTATCGATGTTTCTAGATTCTGATAGCGTGATGGTATACCGGAAGCATTAAAACGACTGTGCCGGTCAATAGAGAGTATAAATTGACTCAATAAACAGATATTTGCAATTTAAATGTACGGGTGCGATCATACCAGCACAAATGCACCGGATCCCATCTGAACTCCGTAGTTAAACGTGCTTGGGCGAGAGTAGTACTAAGATGGGTGACCTCCTGGGAAGGCCTCGTGTTGCACCCCTTTTACTTTTTTTTTATCGCTGCAGTTATTTGCAGAAGTTAAAATCGTGTATTATAATTTAATATCCTCTGAAAACCTTCATGTAGCGGAAAAGTTATCGATGTTTCGAGATTCTAATAGCGTGACGGTATACCGGAAGCATTACAACGACTGTGTCGGTCTATAAACAGCAGAAATTGACTCAATAAAGACATATTTGCAATTTAAATGTACGGGTGCGATCATACCAGCACTAATGCACCGGATCCAATCAGAACTCCGCAGTTAAGCGTGCTTGGGCGAGAGTAGTGCTAGGAAGGGTGACCTCCTGGAAAGGCCTCGTGTTGCACCCCTTTTACTTTTTTTTTATCGCTGCAGTTATTTGCAGAAGTTAAAATCGTGTATTAAAATTTAATAACCTCTGAAAACCGTCATGTAGCGGAAAAGTTATCGATGTTTCTAGATTCTGATAGCGTGATGGTATACCGGAAGCATTAAAACGACTGTGCCGGTCAATAGAGAGTATAAATTGACTCAATAAACAGATATTTGCAATTTAAATGTACGGGTGCGATCATACCAGCACAAATGCACCGGATCCCATCTGAACTCCGTAGTTAAACGTGCTTGGGCGAGAGTAGTACTAGGATGGGTGACCTCCTGGGAAGGCCTCGTGTTGCACCCCTTTTACTTTTTTTTGATCGCTGCAGTTATTTGCAGAAGTTAAAATCGTGTATTATAATTTAATATCCTCTGAAAACCTTCATGTAGCGGAAAAGTTATCGATGTTTCGAGATTCTAATAGCGTGACGGTATACCGGAAGCATTACAATGACTGTGTCGGTCTATAAACAGCAGAAATTGACTCAATAAAGAGATATTTGCAATTTAAATGTACGGGTGCGATCATACCAGCACTAATGCACCGGATCCCATCAGAACTCCGCAGTTAAGCGTGCTTGGGCGAGAGTAGTGCTAGGAAGGGTGACCTCCTGGGAAGGCCTCGTGTTGCACACCTTTTACTTTTTTTTGATCGCTGCAGTTATTTGCAGAAGTTAAAATCGTGTATTATAATTTAATATCCTCTGAAAACCTTCATGTAGCGGAAAAGTTATCGATGTTTCGAGATTCTAATAGCGTGACGGTATACCGGAAGCATTACAACGACTGTGTCGGTCTATAAACAGCAGAAATTGACTCAATAAAGAGATATTTGCAATTTAAATGTACGGGTGCGATCATACCAGCACTAATGCACCGGATCCAATCAGAACTCCGCAGTTAAGCGTGCTTGGGCGAGAGTAGTGCTAGGAAGGGTGACCTCCTGGAAAGGCCTCGTGTTGCACCCCTTTTACTTTTTTTTTATCGCTGCAGTTATTTGCAGAAGTTAAAATCGTGTATTAAAATTTAATAACCTCTGAAAACCGTCATGTAGCGGAAAAGTTATCGATGTTTCTAGATTCTGATAGCGTGATGGTATACCGGAAGCATTAAAACGACTGTGCCGGTCAATAGAGAGTATAAATTGACTCAATAAACAGATATTTGCAATTTAAATGTACGGGTGCGATCATACCAGCACAAATGCACCGGATCCCATCTGAACTCCGTAGTTAAACGTGCTTGGGCGAGAGTAGTACTAGGATGGGTGACCTCCTGGGAAGGCCTCGTGTTGCACCCCTTTTACTTTTTTTTGATCGCTGCAGTTATTTGCAGAAGTTAAAATCGTGTATTATAATTTAATATCCTCTGAAAACCTTCATGTAGCGGAAAAGTTATCGATGTTTCGAGATTCTAATAGCGTGACGGTATACCGGAAGCATTACAACGACTGTGTCGGTCTATAAACAGCAGAAATTGACTCAATAAAGAGATATTTGCAATTTAAATGTACGGGTGCGATCATACCAGCACTAATGCACCGGATCCCATCAGAACTCCGCAGTTAAGTGTGCTTGGGCGAGAGTAGTGCTAGGAAGGGTGACCTCCTGAGAAGGCCTCGTGTTGCACTCCTTTTACTTTTTTTTTATCGCTGCAGTTATTTGCAGAAGTTAAAATCGTGTATTAAAATTTAATAATCTATGAAAACCGTCATGTAGCGGAAAAGTTATCGATGTTTCTAGATTCTGATAGCGTGACGGTATACCGGAAGCATTAAAACGACTGTGCCGGTCAATAGAGAGTATAAATTGACTCAATAAAGAGATATTTGCAATTTAAATGTACGGGTGCGATCATACCAGCACAAATGCACCGGATCCCATCTGAACTCCGTAGTTAAACGTGCTTGCGCGAGAGTAGTACTAGGATGGGTGACCTCCTGGGAAGGCCTCGTGTTGCACCCCTTTTACTTTTTTTTGATCGCTGCAGTTATTTGCAGAAGTTAAAATCGTGTATTATAATTTAATATCCTCTGAAAACCGTCATGTAGCGGAAAAGTTATCGTAGCGTGACGGTATACCGGAAGCATTACAACGACTGTGTCGGTCTATAAACAGCAGAAATTGACTCAATAAAGAGATATTTGCAATTTAAATGTACGGGTGCGATCATACCAGCACTAATGCACCGGATCCCATCAGAACTCCGCAGTTAAGCGTGCTTGGGCGAGAGTAGTGCAAGGAAGGGTGACCTCCTGGGAAGGCCTCGTTTTGCACCCCTTTTACTTTTTTTTTATCGCTGCAGTTATTTGCAGAAGATAAAATCGTGTATTAAAATTTAATATTCTCTGAAAACCATCATGTAGCGGAAAAGTTATCGATGTTTCGAGATTCTGATAGCGTGACGGTATACCGGAAGCATTACAACGACTGTGCCGGTCAATGGAGAGCAGAAAATGACTTAATAAAGAGATATTTGCTATTTAAATGTACGAGTGCGATCATACCAGCACTAATGCACCGGATCCCATCAGAACTCCGTAGTTAAACGTCCTTGGGCGAGAGTAGTACTAGGATGGGTGACCTCCTGGGAAGGCCTCGTGTTGCACCCCTTTTACTTTTTTTTGATCGCTGCAGTTATTTGCAGAAGTTAAAATCGTGTATTATAATTTAATATCCTCTGAAAACCGTCATGTAGCGGAAAAGTTATCGATGTTTCGAGATTCTGATAGCGTGATGGTATACCGGAAGCATTAAAACGACTGTGCCGGTCAATAGAGAGTATAAATTGACTCAATAAACAGATATTTGCAATTTAAATGTACGGGTGCGATCATACCAGCACAAATGCACCGGATCCCATCTGAACTCCGTAGTTAAACGTGCTTGGGCGAGAGTAGTACTAGGATGGGTGACCTCCTGGGAAGGCCTCGTGTTGCACCCCTTTTACTTTTTTTTGATCGCTGCAGTTATTTGCAGAAGTTAAAATCGTGTATTATAATTTAATATCCTCTGAAAACCTTCATGTAGCGGAAAAGTTATCGATGTTTCGAGATTCTAATAGCGTGACGGTATACCGGAAGCATTACAACGACTGTGTCGGTCTATAAACAGCAGAAATTGACTCAATAAAGAGATATTTGCAATTTAAATGTACGGGTGCGATCATACCAGCACTAATGCACCGGATCCCATCAGAACTCCGCAGTTAAGCGTGCTTGGGCGAGAGTAGTGCTAGGAAGGGTGACCTCCTGGAAAGGCCTCGTGTTGCACCCCTTTTACTTTTTTTTTATCGCTGCAGTTATTTGCAGAAGTTAAAATCGTGTATTAAAATTTAATAACCTCTGAAAACCGTCATGTAGCGGAAAAGTTATCGATGTTTCTAGATTCTGATAGCGTGATGGTATACCGGAAGCATTAAAACGACTGTGCCGGTCAATAGAGAGTATAAATTGACTCAATAAACAGATATTTGCAATTTAAATGTACGGGTGCGATCATACCAGCACAAATGCACCGGATCCCATCTGAACTCCGTAGTTAAACGTGCTTGGGCGAGAGTAGTACTAGGATGGGTGACCTCCTGGGAAGGCCTCGTGTTGCACACCTTTTACTTTTTTTTGATCGCTGCAGTTATTTGCAGAAGTTAAAATCGTGTATTATAATTTAATATCCTCTGAAAACCTTCATGTAGCGGAAAAGTTATCGATGTTTCGAGATTCTAATAGCGTGACGGTATACCGGAAGCATTACAACGACTGTGTCGGTCTATAAACAGCAGAAATTGACTCAATAAAGAGATATTTGCAATTTAAATGTACGGGTGCGATCATACCAGCACTAATGCACCGGATCCCATCAGAACTCCGCAGTTAAGCGTGCTTGGGCGAGAGTAGTGCTAGGAAGGGTGACCTCCTGGGAAGGCCTCGTGTTGCACTCCTTTTACTTTTTTTTGATCGCTGCAGTTATTTGCAGAAGTTAAAATCGTGTATTATAATTTAATATCCTCTGAAAATCGTCATGTAGCGGAAAAGTTATCGATGTTTCGAGATTCTGATAGTGTGACGGTATACCGGAAGCATTACAACGACTGTGTCGGTCTACAAACAGCAGAAATTGAGTCAATAAAGAGATATTTGCAATTTAAATGTACGGGTGCGATCATACCAGCACTAATGCACCGGATCCCATCAGAACTCCGTAGTTAAGCGTGCTTGGGCGAGAGTAGTGCTAGGAAGGGTGACCTCCTAGGAAGGCCTCGTGTTGCACCCCTTTTACTTTTTTTTTATCGCTGCAGTTATTTGCAGAAGTTAAAATCGTGTATTAAAATTTAATAACCTCTGAAAACCGTCATGTAGCGGAAAAGTTATCGATGTTTCGAGATTCTGATAGCGTGACGGTATACCGGAAGCATTACAACGACTGTGCCGGTCAATAGAGAGCAGAAATTGTCTCAATAAAGAGATATTTGCTATTTAAATGTACGGATGCAATCATACCAGCACTAATGCACCGGATCCCATCAGAACTCCGCAGAGAAACGTGCTTGGGCGAGAGTAGTACTAGGATGGGTGACCTCCTGGGAAGGCCTCGTGTTGCACCCCTTTTACTTTTTTTTTTTGATCGCTGCAGTTATTTGCAGAAGTTAAAATCGTGTATTATAATTTAATATCCTCTGAAAACCTTCATGTAGCGGAAAAGTTATCGATGTTTCGAGATTCTAATAGCGTGACGGTATACCGGAAGCATTACAACGAATGTGTCGGTCTATAAACAGCAGAAATTGACTCAATAAAGAGATATTTGCAATTTAAATGTACGGGTGCGATCATACCAGCACTAATGCACCGGATCCCATCAGAACTCCGCAGTTAAGCGTGCTTGGGCGAGAGTAGTGCTAGGAAGGGTGACCTCCTGGAAAGGCCTCGTGTTGCACCCCTTTTACTTTTTTTTTATCGCTGCAGTTATTTGCAGAAGTTAAAATCGTGTATTAAAATTTAATAACCTCTGAAAACCGTCATGTAGCGGAAAAGTTATCGATGTTTCTAGATTCTGATAGCGTGATGGTATACCGGAAGCATTAAAACGACTGTGCCGGTCAATAGAGAGTATAAATTGACTCAATAAACAGATATTTGCAATTTAAATGTACGGGTGCGATCATACCAGCACAAATGCACCGGATCCCATCTGAACTCCGTAGTTAAACGTGCTTGGGCGAGAGTAGTACTAGGATGGGTGACCTCCTGGGAAGGCCTCGTGTTGCACCCCTTTTACTTTTTTTTGATCGCTGCAGTTATTTGCAGAAGTTAAAATCGTGTATTATAATTTAATATCCTCTGAAAACCTTCATGTAGCGGAAAAGTTATCGATGTTTCGAGATTCTAATAGCGTGACGGTATACCGGAAGCATTACAACGACTGTGTCGGTCTATAAACAGCAGAAATTGACTCAATAAAGAGATATTTGCAATTTAAATGTACGGATGCGATCATACCAGCACTAATGCACCGGATCCCATCAGAACTCCGCAGTTAAGCGTGCTTGGGCGAGAGTAGTGCTAGGAAGGGTGACCTCCTGGAAAGGCCTCGTGTTGCACCCCTTTTACTTTTTTTTTATCGCTGCAGTTATTTGCAGAAGTTAAAATCGTGTATTAAAATTTAATAACCTCTGAAAACCGTCATGTAGCGGAAAAGTTATCGATGTTTTTAGATTCTGATAGCGTGACGGTATACCGGAAGCATTAAAACGACTGTGCCGGTCAATAGAGAGTAGAAATTGACTCAATAAACAGATATTTGCAATTTAAATGTACGGGTGCGATCATACCAGCACAAATGCACCGGATCCCATCTGAACTCCGTAGTTAAACGTGCTTGGGCGAGAGTAGTACTAGGATGGGTGACCTCCTGGGAAGGCCTCGTGTTGCACCCCTTTTACTTTTTTTTGATCGCTGCAGTTATTTGCAGAAGTTAAAATCGTGTATTAAAATTTAATAACCTCTGAAAACCGTCATGTAGCGGAAAAGTTATCGATGTTTCTAGATTCTGATAGCGTGATGGTATACCGGAAGCATTAAAACGACTGTGCCGGTCAATAGAGAGTATAAATTGACTCAATAAACAGATATTTGCAATTTAAATGTACGGGTGCGATCATACCAGCACAAATGCACCGGATCCCATCTGAACTCCGTAGTTAAACGTGCTTGGGCGAGAGTAGTACTAGGATGGGTGACCTCCTGGGAAGGCCTCGTGTTGCACCCCTTTTACTTTTTTTTGATCGCTGCAGTTATTTGCAGAAGTTAAAATCGTGTATTATAATTTAATATCCTCTGAAAACCTTCATGTAGCGGAAAAGTTATCGATGTTTCGAGATTCTAATAGCGTGACGGTATACCGGAAGCATTACAACGACTGTGTCGGTCTATAAACAGCAGAAATTGACTCAATAAAGAGATATTTGCAATTTAAATGTACGGATGCGATCATACCAGCACTAATGCACCGGATCCCATCAGAACTCCGCAGTTAAGCGTGCTTGGGCGAGAGTAGTGCTAGGAAGGGTGACCTCCTGGAAAGGCCTCGTGTTGCACCCCTTTTACTTTTTTTTTTTATCGCTGCAGTTATTTGCAGAAGTTAAAATCGTGTATTAAAATTTAATAACCTCTGAAAACCGTCATGTAGCGGAAAAGTTATCGATGTTTCTAGATTCTGATAGCGTGACGGTATACCGGAAGCATTAAAACGACTGTGCCGGTCAATAGAGAGTAGAAATTGACTCAATAAACAGATATTTGCAATTTAAATGTACGGGTGCGATCATACCAGCACAAATGCACCGGATCCCATCTGAACTCCGTAGTTAAACGTGCTTGGGCGAGAGTAGTACTAGGATGGGTGACCTCCTGGGAAGGCCTCGTGTTGCACCCCTTTTACTTTTTTTTGATCGCTGCAGTTATTTGCAGAAGTTAAAATCGTGTATTATAATTTAATATCCTCTGAAAACCGTCATGTAGCGGAAAAGTTATCGATGTTTCGAGATTCTAATAGCGTGACGGTATACCGGAAGCATTACAACGACTGTGTCGGTCTATAAACAGCAGAAATTGACTCAATAAAGAGATATTTGCAATTTAAATGTACGGGTGCGATCATACCAGCACTAATGCACCGGATCCCATCAGAACTCCGCAGTTAAGCGTGCTTGGGCGAGAATAGTGCTAGGAAGGGTGACCTCCTGGGAAGGCCTCGTTTTGCACCCCTTTTACTTTTTTTTTATCGCTGCAGTTATTTGCAGAAGTTAAAATCGTGTATTAAAATTTAATATTCTCGAAAAACCATCATGTAGCGGAAAAGTTATCGATGTTTCGAGATTCTAATAGCGTGACGGTATACCGGAAGCATTACAACGACTGTGCCGGTCAATGGAGAGCAGAAATTGACTTAATAAAGAGATATTTGCTATTTAAATGTACGAGTTCGATCATACCAGCACTAATGCACCGGATCCCATCAGAACTCCGTAGTTAAACGTGCTTGGGCGAGAGTAGTACTAGGATGGGTGACCTCCTGGGAAGGCCTCGTGTTGCACCCCTTTTACTTTTTTTTGATCGCTGCAGTTATTTGCAGAAGTTAAAATCGTGTATTATAATTTAATATCCTCTGAAAACCGTCATGTAGCGGAAAAGTTATCGATGTTTCGAGATTCTGATAGTGTGACGGTATACCGGAAGCATTACAACGACTGTGTCGGTCTACAAACAGCAGAAATTGAGTCAATAAAGAGATATTTGCAATTTAAATGTACGGGTGCGATCATACCAGCACTAATGCACCGGATCCCATCAGAACTCCGTAGTTAAGCGTGCTTGGGCGAGAGTAGTGCTAGGAAGGGTGACCTCCTGGGAAGGCCTCGTGTTGCACCCCTTTTACTTTTTTTTTATCGCTGCAGTTATTTGCAGAAGTTAAAATCGTGTATTAAAATTTAATAACCTCTGAAAACTGTCATGTAGCGGAAAAGTTATCGATGTTTCGAGATTCTGATAGCGTGACGGTATACCGGAAGCATTACAACGACTGTGCCGGTCAATAGAGAGCAGAAATTGTCTCAATAAAGAGATATTTGCTATTTAAATGTACGGATGCAATCATACCAGCACTAATGCACCGGATCCCATCAGAACTCCGCAGAGAAACGTGCTTGGGCGAGAGTAGTACTAGGATGGGTGACCTCCTGGGAAGGCCTCGTGTTGCACCCCTTTTACTTTTTTTTTTTGATCGCTGCAGTTATTTGCAGAAGTTAAAATCGTGTATTATAATTTAATATCCTCTGAAAACCTTCATGTAGCGGAAAAGTTATCGATGTTTCGAGATTCTAATAGCGTGACGGTATACCGGAAGCATTACAACGAATGTGTCGGTCTACAAACAGCAGAAATTGAGTCAATAAAGAGATATTTGCAATTTAAATGTACGGGTGCGATCATACCAGCACTAATGCACCGGATCCCATCAGAACTCCGTAGTTAAGCGTGCTTGGGCGAGAGTAGTGCTAGGAAGGGTGACCTCCTGGGAAGGCCTCGTGTTGCACCCCTTTTACTTTTTTTTTATCGCTGCAGTTATTTGCAGAAGTTAAAATCGTGTATTAAAATTTAATAACCTCTGAAAACTGTCATGTAGCGGAAAAGTTATCGATGTTTCGAGATTCTGATAGCGTGACGGTATACCGGAAGCATTACAACGACTGTGCCGGTCAATAGAGAGCAGAAATTGTCTCAATAAAGAGATATTTGCTATTTAAATGTACGGATGCAATCATACCAGCACTAATGCACCGGATCCCATCAGAACTCCGCAGAGAAACGTGCTTGGGCGAGAGTAGTACTAGGATGGGTGACCTCCTGGGAAGGCCTCGTGTTGCACCCCTTTTACTTTTTTTTTTTGATCGCTGCAGTTATTTGCAGAAGTTAAAATCGTGTATTATAATTTAATATCCTCTGAAAACCTTCATGTAGCGGAAAAGTTATCGATGTTTCGAGATTCTAATAGCGTGACGGTATACCGGAAGCATTACAACGAATGTGTCGGTCTATAAACAGCAGAAATTGACTCAATAAAGAGATATTTGTAATTTAAATGTACGGGTGCGATCATACCAGCACTAATGCACCGGATCCCATCAGAACTCCGCAGTTAAGCGTGCTTGGGCGAGAGTAGTGCTAGGAAGGGTGACCTCCTGGAAAGGCCTCGTGTTGCACCCCTTTTACTTTTTTTTTATCGCTGCAGTTATTTGCAGAAGTTAAAATCGTGTATTAAAATTTAATAACCTCTGAAAACCGTCATGTAGCGGAAAAGTTATCGATGTTTCTAGATTCTGATAGCGTGATGGTATACCGGAAGCATTAAAACGACTGTGCCGGTCAATAGAGAGTATAAATTGACTCAATAAACAGATATTTGCAATTTAAATGTACGGGTGCGATCATACCAGCACAAATGCACCGGATCCCATCTGAACTCCGTAGTTAAACGTGCTTGGGCGAGAGTAGTACTAGGATGGGTGACCTCCTGGGAAGGCCTCGTGTTGCACCCCTTTTACTTTTTTTTGATCGCTGCAGTTATTTGCAGAAGTTAAAATCGTGTATTATAATTTAATATCCTCTGAAAACCTTCATGTAGCGGAAAAGTTATCGATGTTTCGAGATTCTAATAGCGTGACGGTATACCGGAAGCATTACAACGACTGTGTCGGTCTATAAACAGCAGAAATTGACTCAATAAAGAGATATTTGCAATTTAAATGTACGGATGCGATCATACCAGCACTAATGCACCGGATCCCATCAGAACTCCGCAGTTAAGCGTGCTTGGGCGAGAGTAGTGCTAGGAAGGGTGACCTCCTGGAAAGGCCTCGTGTTGCACCCCTTTTACTTTTTTTTTTATCGCTGCAGTTATTTGCAGAAGTTAAAATCGTGTATTAAAATTTAATAACCTCTGAAAACCGTCATGTAGCGGAAAAGTTATCGATGTTTCTAGATTCTGATAGCGTGACGGTATACCGGAAGCATTAAAACGACTGTGCCGGTCAATAGAGAGTAGAAATTGACTCAATAAACAGATATTTGCAATTTAAATGTACGGGTGCGATCATACCAGCACAAATGCACCGGATCCCATCTGAACTCCGTAGTTAAACGTGCTTGGGCGAGAGTAGTACTAGGATGGGTGACCTCCTGGGAAGGCCTCGTGTTGCACCCCTTTTACTTTTTTTTGATCGCTGCAGTTATTTGCAGAAGTTAAAATCGTGTATTATAATTTAATATCCTCTGAAAACCGTCATGTAGCGGAAAAGTTATCGATGTTTCGAGATTCTAATAGCGTGACGGTATACCGGAAGCATTACAACGACTGTGTCGGTCTATAAACAGCAGAAATTGACTCAATAAAGAGATATTTGCAATTTAAATGTACGGGTGCGATCATACCAGCACTAATGCACCGGATCCCATCAGAACTCCGCAGTTAAGCGTGCTTGGGCGAGAATAGTGCTAGGAAGGGTGACCTCCTGGGAAGGCCTCGTTTTGCACCCCTTTTACTTTTTTTTTATCGCTGCAGTTATTTGCAGAAGTTAAAATCGTGTATTAAAATTTAATATTCTCGGAAAACCATCATGTAGCGGAAAAGTTATCGATGTTTCGAGATTCTAATAGCGTGACGGTATACCGGAAGCATTACAACGACTGTGCCGGTCAATGGAGAGCAGAAATTGACTTAATAAAGAGATATTTGCTATTTAAATGTACGAGTTCGATCATACCAGCACTAATGCACCGGATCCCATCAGAACTCCGTAGTTAAACGTGCTTGGGCGAGAGTAGTACTAGGATGGGTGACCTCCTGGGAAGGCCTCGTGTTGCACCCCTTTTACTTTTTTTTGATCGCTGCAGTTATTTGTAGAAGTTAAAATCGTGTATTATAATTTAATATCCTCTGAAAACCGTCATGTAGCGGAAAAGTTATCGATGTTTCGAGATTCTGATAGTGTGACGGTATACCGGAAGCATTACAACGACTGTGTCGGTCTACAAACAGCAGAAATTGAGTCAATAAAGAGATATTTGCAATTTAAATGTACGGGTGCGATCATACCAGCACTAATGCACCGGATCCCATCAGAACTCCGTAGTTAAGCGTGCTTGGGCGAGAGTAGTGCTAGGAAGGGTGACCTCCTGGGAAGGCCTCGTGTTGCACCCCTTTTACTTTTTTTTATCGCTGCAGTTATTTGCAGAAGTTAAAATCGTGTATTAAAATTTAATAACCTCTGAAAACCGTCATGTAGCGGAAAAGTTATCGATGTTTCGAGATTCTGATAGCGTGACGGTATACCGGAAGCATTACAACGACTGTGCCGGTCAATAGAGAGCAGAAATTGTCTCAATAAAGAGATATTTGCTATTTAAATGTACGGATGCAATCATACCAGCACTAATGCACCGGATCCCATCAGAACTCCGTAGAGAAACGTGCTTGGGCGAGAGTAGTACTAGGATGGGTGACCTCCTGGGAAGGCCTCGTGTTGCACCCCTTTTACTTTTTTTTTGATCGCTGCAGTTATTTGCAGAAGTTAAAATCGTGTATTATAATTTAATATCCTCTGAAAACCTTCATGTAGCGGAAAAGTTATCGATGTTTCGAGATTCTAATAGAGTGACGGTATACCGGAAGCATTACAACGACTGTGTCGGTCTATAAACAGCAGAAATTGACTCAATAAAGAGATATTTGCAATTTAAATGTACGGGTGCGATCATACCAGCACTAATGCACCGGATCCCATCAGAACTCCGCAGTTAAGCGTGCTTGGGCGAGAGTAGTGCTAGGAAGGGTGACCTCCTGGAAAGGCCTCGTGTTGCACCCCTTTTACTTTTTTTTTATCGCTGCAGTTATTTGCAAAAGTTAAAATCGTGTATTAAAATTTAATAACCTCTGAAAACCGTCATGTAGCGGAAAAGTTATCGATGTTTCTAGATTCTGATAGCGTGACGGTATACCGGAAGCATTAAAACGACTGTGCCGGTCAATAGAGAGTAGAAATTGACTCAATAAACAGATATTTGCAATTTAAATATACGGGTGCGATCATACCAGCACAAATGCACCGGATCCCATCTGAACTCCGTAGTTAAACGTGCTTGGGCGAGAGTAGTACTAGGATGGGTGACCTCCTGGGAAGGCCTCGTGTTGCACCCCTTTTACTTTTTTTTGATCGCTGCAGTTATTTGCAGAAGTTAAAATCGTGTATTATAATTTAATATCCTCTGAAAACCTTCATGTAGCGGAAAAGTTATCGATGTTTCGAGATTCTAATAGCGTGACGGTATACCGGAAGCATTACAACGACTGTGTCTGTCTATAAACAGCAGAAATTGACTCAATAAAGAGATATTTGCAATTTAAATGTACGGGTGCGATCATACCAGCACTAATGCACCGGATCCCATCAGAACTCCGCAGTTAAGCGTACTTGGGCGAGAGTAGTGCTAGGAAGGGTGACCTCCTGGGAAGGCCTCGTGTTGCACCCCTTTTACTTTTTTTTTATCGCTGCAGTTATTTGCAGAAGTTAGAATCGTGTATTAAAATTTAATAACCTCTGAAAACCGTCATGTAGCGGAAAAGTTATCGATGTTTCGAGATTCTGATAGCGTGACGGTATACCGGAAGCATTACAACGACTGTGCCGGTCAATAGAGAGCAGAAATTGACTCAATATAGAGATATTTGCTATTTAAATGTACGGATGCAATCATTCCAGCAATAATGCACCGGATCCCATCAGAACTCCGCAGATAAACGTGCTTGGGCGAGAGTAGTACTAGGATGGGTGACCTCCTGGGAAGGCCTCATGTTGCACCCCTTTTACCTTTTTTTTTTTATCGCTGCAGTTATTTGCAGATGTTAAAATCGTGTATTATAATTTATTATCCTCTTAAAACCGTCATGTTGCGGAAAAGTTATCGATGTTTCGAGATTCTGATAGTGTGACGGTATATCGGAAACATTAAAACGACTGTGCCGGTCAATAGAGAGCAGAATTTGACTCAATAAACAGATATTTGCAATTTAAATGTACGGGTGCGATCATACCCGCACCAATACACCGGATCCCATCAGAACTCCGCAGTTAAGCGTGCTTGGGCGAGAGTAGTACTAGGAAGGGTGACCTCCTGGGAAGGCCTCGTGTTGCACTCCTTTTACTTTTTTTTTATCGCTGCAGTTATTTGCAGAAGTAAAAATCGTGTATTAAAATTTAATATTTTCTGAAAACCGTCATGTAGCGGAAAAGTTATCGATGTTTCGAGATTCTGATAGCGTGACGGTATACCGGAAACATTACAACGACTGTGCCGGTCAATAGAGAGTAGAAATTGACTCAATAAAGAGATATTTCATATTTAAATGTACGGGTGCGATCATACCAGCACTAATGCATTCATTAAAACTCCGCAGTTAAACGTGCTTGGGCGAGAGTAGTACTAGGATGGGTGACCTCCTGGGAAGGCCTCGTGTTGCACCTCTTTTACTTTTTTTTGATCGCTGCAGTTATTTGCAGAAGTTAAAATCGTGTATTATAATTTAATATCCTCTGAAAACCGTCATGTAGCGGAAAAGTTATCGATGTTTCGAGATTCTAATAGCGTGACGGTATACCGGAAGCATTACAACGACTGTGCCGGTCAATGGAGAGCAGAAATTGACTTAATAAAGAGATATTTGCTATTTAAATGTACGAGTGCGATCATACCAGCACTAATGCACCGGATCCCATCAGAACTCCGTAGTTAAACGTGCTTGGGCGAGAGTAGTACTAGGATGGGTGACCTCCTGGGAAGGCCTCGTGTTGCACCCCTTTTAATTTTTTTTGATCGCTGCAGTTATTTGCAGAAGTTAAAATCGTGTATTATAATTTAATATCCTCTGAAAACCGTCATGTAGCGGAAAAGTTATCGATGTTTCGAGATTCTGATAGTGTGACGGTATACCGGAAGCATTACAACAACTGTGTCGGTCTACAAACAGCAGAAATTGAGTCAATAAAGAGATATTTGCAATTTAAATGTACGGGTGCGATCATACCAGCACTAATGCACCGGATCCCATCAGATCTCCGTAGTTAAGCGTGTTTGGGCGAGAGTAGTGCTAGGAAGGGTGACCTCCTGGGAAGGCCTCGTGTTGCACCCCTTTTACTTTTTTTTTATCGCTGCAGTTATTTACAGAAGTAAAAATCGTGTATTATAATTTAATAACCTCTGAAAACCGTCATGTAGCGTAAAATTTATCGATGTTTCGAGATTCTGAAAGCGTGACGGTATACCGGAAGCATTACAACGACTTTGCCGGTCAATAGAGAGCAGAAATTGACTCAACAAAGAGATATTTTCTTTTTAAATTTACGGGTGCGATCATACCAGAACTAATGCACCGGATCCCATCAGAACTCCGTAGAGAAACGTGCTTGGGCGAGAGTAGTACTAGGATGGGTGACCTCCTGGGAAGGCCTCGTGTTGCACCCCTTTTACTTTTTTTTTGATCGCTGCAGTTATTTGCAGAAGTTAAAATCGTGTATTATAATTTAATATCCTCTGAAAACCTTCATGTAGCGGAAAAGTTATCGATGTTTCGAGATTCTAATAGCGTGACGGTATACCGGAAGCATTACAACGACTGTGTCGGTCTATAAACAGCAGAAATTGACTCAATAAAGAGATATTTGCAATTTAAATGTACGGGTGCGATCATACCAGCACTAATGCACCGGATCCCATCAGAACTCCGCAGTTAAGCGTGCTTGGGCGAGAGTAGTGCTAGGAAGGGTGACCTCCTGGAAAGGCCTCGTGTTGCACCCCTTTTAATTTTTTTTTATAGCTGCAGTTATTTGCAGAAGTTAAAATCGTGTATTAAAATTTAATAACCTCTGAAAACCGTCATGTAGCGGAAAAGTTATCGATGTTTCTAGATTCTGATAGCGTGACGGTATACCGGAAGCATTAAAACCACTGTGCCGGTCAATAGAGAGTAGAAATTGACTCAATAAACAGATATTTGCAATTTAAATGTACGGGTGCGATCATACCAGCACAAATGCACCGGATCCCATCTGAACTCCGTAGTTAAACGTGCTTGGGCGAGAGTAGTACTAGGATGGGTGACCTCCTGGGAAGGCCTCGTGTTGCACCCCTTTTACTTTTTTTTGATCGCTGCAGTTATTTGCAGAAGTTAAAATCGTGTATTATAATTTAATATCCTCTGAAAACCTTCATGTAGCGGAAAAGTTATCGATGTTTCGAGATTCTAATAGCGTGACGGTATACCGGAAGCATTACAACGACTGTGTCGGTCTATAAACAGCAGAAATTGACTCAATAAAGAGATATTTGCAATTTAAATGTACGGGTGCGATCATACCAGCACTAATGCACCGGATCCCATCAGAACTCCGCAGTTAAGCGTGCTTGGGCGAGAGTAGTGCTAGGAAGGGTGACCTCCTGGGAAGACCTCGTGTTGCACCCCTTTTACTTTTTTTTTATCGCTGCAGTTATTTGCAGAAGTTAGAATCGTGTATTAAAATTTAATAACCTCTGAAAACCGTCATGTAGCGGAAAAGTTATCGATGTTTCGAGATTCTGATAGCGTGACGGTATACCGGAAGCATTACAACGACTGTGCCGGTCAATAGAGAGCAGAAATTGTCTCAATAAAGAGATATTTGCTATTTAAATGTACGGATGCAATCATACCAGCACTAATGCACCGGATCCCATCAGAACTCCGCAGAGAAACGTGCTTGGGCGAGAGTAGTACTAGGATGGGTGACCTCCTGGGAAGGCCTCGTGTTGCACCCCTTTTACTTTTTTTTGATCGCTGCAGTTATTTGCAGAAGTTAAAATCGTGTATTATAATTTAATATCCTCTGAAAACCTTCATGTAGCGGAAAAGTTATCGATGTTTCGAGATTCTAATAGTGTGACGGTATACCGGAAGCATTACAACGACTGTGTCGGTCTCTAAACAGCAGAAATTGACTCAATAAAGAGATATTTGCAATTTAAATGTACGGGTGCGATCATACCAGCACTAATGCACCGGATCCCATCAGAACTCCGCAGTTAAGCGTGCTTGGGCGAGAGTAGTACTAGGAAGGGTGACCTCCTAGGAAGGCCTCGTGTTGCACTCCTTTTACTTTTTTTTTATCGCTGCAGTTATTTGCAGAAGTAAAAATCGTGTATTAAAATTTAATATTTTCTGAAAACCGTCATGTACCGGAAAAGTTATCGATGTTTCGAGATTCTGATAGCGTGACGGTATACCGGAAACATTACAACGACTGTGCCGGTCAATAGAGAGTAGAAATTGACTCAATAAAGAGATATTTCATATTTAAATGTACGGGTGCGATCATACCAGCACTAATGCATTCATTAAAACTCCGCAGTTAAACGTGCTTGGGCGAGAGTAGTACTAGGATGGGTGACCTCCTGGGAAGGCCTCGTGTTGCACCTCTTTTACTTTTTTTTGATCGCTGCAGTTATTTGCAGAAGTTAAAATCGTGTATTATAATTTAATATCCTCTGAAAACCGTCATGTAGCGGAAAAGTTATCGATGTTTCGAGATTCTAATAGCGTGACGGTATACCGGAAGCATTACAACGACTGTGCCGGTCAATGGAGAGCAGAAATTGACTTAATAAAGAGATATTTGCTATTTAAATGTACGAGTGCGATCATACCAGCACTAATGCACCGGATCCCATCAGAACTCCGTAGTTAAACGTGCTTGGGCGAGAGTAGTACTAGGATGGGTGACCTCCTGGGAAGGCCTCGTGTTGCACCCCTTTTACTTTTTTTTGATCGCTGCAGTTATTTGCAGAAGTTAAAATCGTGTATTATAATTTAATATCCTCTGAAAACCGTCATGTAGCGGAAAAGTTATCGATGTTTCGAGATTCTGATAGTGTGACGGTATACCGGAAGCATTACAACAACTGTGTCGGTCTACAAACAGCAGAAATTGAGTCAATAAAGAGATATTTGCAATTTAAATGTACGGGTGCGATCATACCAGCACTAATGCACCGGATCCCATCAGAACTCCGTAGTTAAGCGTGTTTGGGCGAGAGTAGTGCTAGGAAGGGTGACCTCCTGGGAAGGCCTCGTGTTGCACCCCTTTTACTTTTTTTTTATCGCTGCAGTTATTTACAGAAGTAAAAATCGTGTATTATAATTTAATAACCTCTGAAAACCGTCATGTAGCGTAAAATTTATCGATGTTTCGAGATTCTGAAAGCGTGACGGTATACCGGACGCATTACAACGACTTTGCCGGTCAATAGAGAGCAGAAATTGACTCAACAAAGAGATATTTTCTTTTTAAATTTACGGGTGCGATCATACCAGAACTAATGCACCGGATCCCATCAGAACTCCGTAGAGAAACGTGCTTGGGCGAGAGTAGTACTAGGATGGGTGACCTCCTGGGAAGGCCTCGTGTTGCACCCCTTTTACTTTTTTTTTGATCGCTGCAGTTATTTGCAGAAGTTAAAATCGTGTATTATAATTTAATATCCTCTGAAAACCTTCATGTAGCGGAAAAGTTATCGATGTTTCGAGATTCTAATAGCGTGACGGTATACCGGAAGCATTACAACGACTGTGTCGGTCTATAAACAGCAGAAATTGACTCAATAAAGAGATATTTGCAATTTAAATGTACGGGTGCGATCATACCAGCACTAATGCACCGGATCCCATCAGAACTCCGCAGTTAAGCGTGCTTGGGCGAGAGTAGTGCTAGGAAGGGTGACCTCCTGGAAAGGCCTCGTGTTGCACCCCTTTTACTTTTTTTTTATCGCTGCAGTTATTTGCAGAAGTTAAAATCGTGTATTAAAATTTAATAACCTCTGAAAACCGTCATGTAGCGGAAAAGTTATCGATGTTTCTAGATTCTGATAGCGTGACGGTATACCGGAAGCATTAAAACCACTGTGCCGGTCAATAGAGAGTAGAAATTGACTCAATAAACAGATATTTGCAATTTAAATGTACGGGTGCGATCATACCAGCACAAATGCACCGGATCCCATCTGAACTCCGTAGTTAAACGTGCTTGGGCGAGAGTAGTACTAGGATGGGTGACCTCCTGGGAAGGCCTCGTGTTGCACCCCTTTTACTTTTTTTTGATCGCTGCAGTTATTTGCAGAAGTTAAAATCGTGTATTATAATTTAATATCCTCTGAAAACCTTCATGTAGCGGAAAAGTTATCGATGTTTCGAGATTCTAATAGCGTGACGGTATACCGGAAGCATTACAACGACTGTGTCGGTCTATAAACAGCAGAAATTGACTCAATAAAGAGATATTTGCAATTTAAATGTACGGGTGCGATCATACCAGCACTAATGCACCGGATCCCATCAGAACTCCGCAGTTAAGCGTGCTTGGGCGAGAGTAGTGCTAGGAAGGGTGACCTCCTGGGAAGGCCTCGTGTTGCACCCCTTTTACTTTTTTTTTATCGCTGCAGTTATTTGCAGAAGTTAGAATCGTGTATTAAAATTTAATAACCTCTGAAAACCGTCATGTAGCGGAAAAGTTATCGATGTTTCGAGATTCTGATAGCGTGACGGTATACCGGAAGCATTACAACGACTGTGCCGGTCAATAGAGAGCAGAAATTGTCTCAATAAAGAGATATTTGCTATTTAAATGTACGGATGCAATCATACCAGCACTAATGCACCGGATCCCATCAGAACTCCGCAGAGAAACGTGCTTGGGCGAGAGTAGTACTAGAATGGGTGACCTCCTGGGAAGGCCTCGTGTTGCACCCCTTTTACTTTTTTTTGATCGCTGCAGTTATTTGCAGAAGTTAAAATCGTGTATTATAATTTAATATCCTCTGAAAACCTTCATGTAGCGGAAAAGTTATCGATGTTTCGAGATTCTAATAGCGTGACGGTATACCGGAAGCATTACAACGACTGTGTCGGTCTATAAACAACAGAAATTGACTCAATAAAGAGATATTTGCAATTTAAATGTACGGGTGCGATCATACCAGCACTTAAACAGCAGAAATTGACTCAATAAAGAGATATTTGCAATTTAAATGTACGGGTGCGATCATACCAGCACTAATGCACAGGATCCCATCAGAACTCCGCAGTTAAGCGTGCTTGGGCGAGAGTAGTGCTAGGAAGGGTGACCTCCTGGGAAGGCCTCGTGTTGCACCCCTTTTACTTTTTTTTTTATCGCTGCAGTTATTTGCAGAAGTTAAAATCGTGTATTAAAATTTAATAACCTCTGAAAACCATCATGTAGCGGAAAAGTTATCGATGTTTCGAGATTCTGATAGCGTGACGGTATACCGGAAGCATTACAACGACTGTGCCGGTCAATAGAGAGCAGAAATTGACTCAATAAAGAGATATTTGCTATTTAAATGTACGGATGCAATCATACCAGCACTAATGCACCGGATCCCATCAGAACTCCGCAGATAAACGTGCTTGGGCGAGAGTAGTGCTAGGAAGGGTGACCTCCTGGGAAGGCCTCGTGTTGTACCCCTTTTACTTTTTTTTTTATCGCTGCAGTTATTTGCAGAAGTTAAAATCGTGTATTAAAATTTAATAACCTCTGAAAACCGTCATGTAGCGGAAAAGTTATCGATGTTTTGAGATTCTGATAGCGTGACGGTATACCGGAAGCATTACAACGACTGTGCCGGTCAATAGAGAGCAGAAATTGACTCAATAAAGAGATATTTGCAATTTAAATGTACGGGTGCGATCATACCAACACTAATGCACCGGATCCCATCAGAACTCCGCAGTTAAGCGTGCTTGGGCGAGAGTAGTGCTAGGAAGGGTGACCTCCTGGGAAGGCCTCGTGTTGCACCCCTTTTACTTTTTTTTGATCGCTGCAGTTATTTGCAGAAGTTAAAATCGTGTATTAAAATTTAATAACCTCTGAAAACCGTCATGTAGCGGAAAAGTTATCGATGTTTCGAGATTCTAATAGCGTGACGGTATACCGGAAGCATTACAACGACTGTGTCGGTCTATAAACAGCAGAAATTGACTCAATAAAGAGATATTTGCAATTTAAATGTACGGGTGCGATCATACCAGCACTAATGCACCGGATCCCATCAAAACTCCGCAGTTAAGCGTGCTTGGGCGAGAGTAGTGCTAGGAAGGGTGACCTCCTGGGAAGGCCTCGTGTTGCACCCCTTTTACTTTTTTTTTTATCGCTGCAGTTATTTGCAGAAGTTAAAATCGTGTATTAAAATTTAATAACCTCTGAAAACCATCATGTAGCGGAAAAGTTATCGATGTTTCGAGATTCTGATAGCGTGACGGTATACCGGAAGCATTACAACGACTGTGCCGGTCAATAGAGAGCAGAAATTGACTCAATAAAGAGATATTTGCTATTTAAATGTACGGATGCAATCATACCAGCACTAATGCACCGGATCCCATCAGAACTCCGCAGATAAACGTGCTTGGGCGAGAGTAGTGCTAGGAAGGGTGACCTCCTGGGAAGGCCTCGTGTTGTACCCCTTTTACTTTTTTTTTTATCGCTGCAGTTATTTGCAGAAGTTAAAATCGTGTATTAAAATTTAATAACCTCTGAAAACCGTCATGTAGCGGAAAAGTTATCGATGTTTTGAGATTCTGATAGCGTGACGGTATACCGGAAGCATTACAACGACTGTGCCGGTCAATAGAGAGCAGAAATTGACTCAATAAAGAGATATTTGCAATTTAAATGTACGGGTGCGATCATACCAACACTAATGCACCGGATCCCATCAGAACTCCGCAGTTAAGCGTGCTTGGGCGAGAGTAGTGCTAGGAAGGGTGACCTCCTGGGAAGGCCTCGTGTTGCACCCCTTTTACTTTTTTTTGATCGCTGCAGTTATTTGCAGAAGTTAAAATCGTGTATTAAAATTTAATAACCTCTGAAAACCGTCATGTAGCGGAAAAGTTATCGATGTTTCGAGATTCTAATAGCGTGACGGTATACCGGAAGCATTACAACGACTGTGTCGGTCTATAAACAGCAGAAATTGACTCAATAAAGAGATATTTGCAATTTAAATGTACGGGTGCGATCATACCAGCACTAATGCACCGGATCCCATCAAAACTCCGCAGTTAAGCGTGCTTGGGCGAGAGTAGTGCTAGGAAGGGTGACCTCCTGGGAAGGCCTCGTGTTGCACCCCTTTTACTTTTTTTTATCGCTGCAGTTATTTGCAGAAGTTAAAATCGTGTATTAAAATTTAATAACCTCTGAAAACCGTCATGTAGCGGAAAAGTTATCGATGTTTCGAGATTCTGATAGCGTGACGGTATACCGGAAGCATTACAACGACTGTGCCGGTCAATAGAGAGCAGAAATTGACTCAATAAAGAGATATTTGCTATTTAAATGTACGGATGCAATCGTACCAGCACTAATGCACCGAATCCCATCAGAACTCCGCAGATAAACGTGCTTGGGCGAGAGTAGTGCTAGGAAGGGTGACCTCCTGGGAAGGCCTCGTGTTGCACCCCTTTTACTTTTTTTTTATCGCTGCAGTTATTTGCAGAAGTTAAAATCGTGTATTAAAATTTAATAACCTCTGAAAACCATCATGTAGCGGAAAAGTTATCGATGTTTCGAGATTCTGATAGCGTGACGGTATACCGGAAGCATTACAACGACTGTGCCGGTCAATAGAGAGCAGAAATTGACTCAATAAAGAGATATTTGTTATTTAAATGTACGGATGCAATCATACCAGCACTAATGCACCGGATCCCATCAGAACTCCGCAGATAAACGTGCTTGGGCGAGAGTAGTGCTAGGAAGGGTGACCTCCTGGGAAGGCCTCGTGTTGCACCCCTTTTACTTTTTTTTTATCGCTGCAGTTATTTGCAGAAGTTAAAATCGTGTATTAAAATTTAACAACCACTGAAAACCGTCATGTAGCGGAAAACGACTGTGTCGGTCTATAAACAGCAGAAATTGACTCAATAAAGAGATATTTGCAATTTAAATGTACGGGTGCGATCATACCAGCACTAATGCACAGGATCCCATCAGAACTCCGCAGTTAAGCGTGCTTGGGCGAGAGTAGTGCTAGGAAGGATGACCTCCTGGGAAGGCCTCGTGTTGCACCCCTTTTACTTTTTTTTTTTTTATCGCTGCAGTTATTTGCAGAAGTTAAAATCGTGTATTAAAATTTAATAACCCCTGAAAACCATCATGTAGCGGAAAAGTTATCGATGTTTCGAGATTCTGATAGCGTGACGGTATACCGGAAGCATTACAACGACTGTGCCGGTCAATAGAGAGCAGAAATTGACTCAATAAAGAGATATTTGCTATTTAAATGTACGGATGCAATCATACCAGCACTAATGCACCGGATCCCATCAGAACTCCTCAGATAAACGTGCTTGGGAGAGAGTAGTGCTAGGAAGGGTGACCTCCTGGGAAGGCCTCGTGTTGCACCCCTTTTACTTTTTTTTTTATCGCTGCAGTTATTTGCAGAAGTTAAAATCGTGTATTAAAATTTAATAACCTCTGAAAACCATCATGTAGCGGAAAAGTTATCGATGTTTCGAGATTCTGATAGCGTGACGGTATACCGGAAGCATTACAACGACTGTGCCGGTCAATAGAGAGCAGAAATTGACTCAATAAAGAGATATTTGCTATTTAAATGTACGGATGCAATCATACCAGCACTAATGCACCGGATCCCATCAGAACTCCGCAGATAAACGTGCTTGGGCGAGAGTAGTGCTAGGAAGGGTGACCTCCTGGGAAGGCCTCGTGTTGCACCCCTTTTACTTTTTTTTTATCGCTGCAGTTATTTGCAGAAGTTAAAATCGTGTATTAAAATTTAACAACCACTGAAAACCGTCATGTAGCGGAAAACGACTGTGTCGGTCTATAAACAGCAGAAATTGACTCAATAAAGAGATATTTGCAATTTAAATGTACGGGTGCGATCATACCAGCACTAATGCACAGGATCCCATCAGAACTCCGCAGTTAAGCGTGCTTGGGCGAGAGTAGTGCTAGGAAGGATGACCTCCTGGGAAGGCCTCGTGTTGCACCCCTTTTACTTTTTTTTTTTATCGCTGCAGTTATTTGCAGAAGTTAAAATCGTGTATTAAAATTTAATAACCCCTGAAAACCATCATGTAGCGGAAAAGTTATCGATGTTTCGAGATTCTGATAGCGTGACGGTATACCGGAAGCATTACAACGACTGTGCCGGTCAATAGAGAGCAGAAATTGACTCAATAAAGAGATATTTGCTATTTAAATGTACGGATGCAATCATACCAGCACTAATGCACCGGATCCCATCAGAACTCCTCAGATAAACGTGCTTGGGCGAGAGTAGTGCTAGGAAGGGTGACCTCCTGGGAAGGCCTCGTGTTGCACCCCTTTTACTTTTTTTTTTATCGCTGCAGTTATTTGCAGAAGTTAAAATCGTGTATTAAAATTTAATAACCTCTGAAAACCATCATGTAGCGGAAAAGTTATCGATGTTTCGAGATTCTGATAGCGTGACGGTATACCGGAAGCATTACAACGACTGTGCCGGTCAATAGAGAGCAGAAATTGACTCAATAAAGAGATATTTGCTATTTAAATGTACGGATGCAATCATACCAGCACTAATGCACCGGATCCCATCAGAACTCCGCAGATAAACGTGCTTGGGCGAGAGTAGTGCTAGGAAGGGTGACCTCCTGGGAAGGCCTCGTGTTGCACCCCTTTTACTTTTTTTTTATCGCTGCAGTTATTTGCAGAAGTTAAAATCGTGTATTAAAATTTAATAACCTCTGAAAACCATCATGTAGCGGAAAAGTTATCGATGTTTCGAGATTCTGATAGCGTGACGGTATACCGGAAGCATTACAACGACTGTGCCGGTCAATAGAGAGCAGAAATTGACTCAATAAAGAGATATTTGCAATTTAAATGTACGGGTGCGATCATACCAACACTAATGCACCGGATCCCATCAGAACTCCGCAGTTAAGCGTGCTTGGGCGAGAGTAGTGCTAGGAAGGGTGACCTCCTGGGAAGGCCTCGTGTTGCACCCCTTTTACTTTTTTTTTATCGCTGCAGTTATTTGCAGATATTAAAATCGTGTATTAAAATTTAATAACCTCTGAAAACCGTCATGTAGCGGAAAAGTTATCGATGTTTCTAGATTCTGATAGCGTGACGGTATACCGGAAGCATTACAACGACTGTGCCGGTCAATAGAGAGAAGAAATTGACTCAATAAAGAGATATTTGCTATTTAAATGTACGGATGCAATCATACCAGCACTAATGCACCGGATCCCATCAGAACTCCTCAGATAAACGTGCTTGGGCGAGAGTAGTGCTAGGAAGGGTGACCTCCTGGGAAGGCCTCGTGTTGCACCCCTTTTACTTTTTTTTTTATCGCTGCAGTTATTTGCAGAAGTTAAAATCGTGTATTAAAATTTAATAACCTTTGAAAACCATCATGTAGCGGAAAAGTTATCGATGTTTCGAGATTCTGATAGCGTGACGGTATACCGGAAGCATTACAACGACTGTGCCGGTCAATAGAGAGCAGAAATTGACTCAATAAAGAGATATTTGCTATTTAAATGTACGGATGCAATCATACCAGCACTAATGCACCGGATCCCATCAGAACTCCGCAGATAAACGTGCTTGGGCGAGAGTAGTGCTAGGAAGGGTGACCTCCTGGGAAGGCCTCGTGTTGCACCCCTTTTACTTTTTTTTTATCGCTGCAGTTATTTGCAGAAGTTAAAATCGTGTATTAAAATTTAATAACCTCTGAAAACCATCATGTAGCGGAAAAGTTATCGATGTTTCGAGATTCTGATAGCGTGACGGTATACCGGAAGCATTACAACGACTGTGCCGGTCAATAGAGAGCAGAAATTGACTCAATAAAGAGATATTTGCAATTTAAATGTACGGGTGCGATCATACCAACACTAATGCACCGGATCCCATCAGAACTCCGCAGTTAAGCGTGCTTGGGCGAGAGTAGTGCTAGGAAGGGTGACCTCCTGGGAAGGCCTCGTGTTGCACCCCTTTTACTTTTTTTTTATCGCTGCAGTTATTTGCAGATATTAAAATCGTGTATTAAAATTTAATAACCTCTGAAAACCGTCATGTAGCGGAAAAGTTATCGATGTTTCTAGATTCTGATAGCGTGACGGTATACCGGAAGCATTACAACGACTGTGCCGGTCAATAGAGAGCAGAAATTGACTCAATAAAGAGATATTTGCTATTTAAATGTACGGATGCAATCATACCAGCACTAATGCACCGGATCCCATCAGAACTCCTCAGATAAACGTGCTTGGGCGAGAGTAGTGCTAGGAAGGGTGACCTCCTGGGAAGGCCTCGTGTTGCACCCCTTTTACTTTTTTTTTTATCGCTGCAGTTATTTGCAGAAGTTAAAATCGTGTATTAAAATTTAATAACCTCTGAAAACCATCATGTAGCGGAAAAGTTATCGATGTTTCGAGATTCTGATAGCGTGACGGTATACCGGAAGCATTACAACGACTGTGCCGGTCAATAGAGAGCAGAAATTGACTCAATAAAGAGATATTTGCTATTTAAATGTACGGATGCAATCATACCAGCACTAATGCACCGGATCCCATCAGAACTCCTCAGATAAACGTGCTTGGGCGAGAGTAGTGCTAGGAAGGGTGACCTCCTGGGAAGGCCTCGTGTTGCACCCCTTTTACTTTTTTTTTTATCGCTGCAGTTATTTGCAGAAGTTAAAATCGTGTATTAAAATTTAATAACCTCTGAAAACCATCATGTAGCGGAAAAGTTATCGATGTTTCGAGATTCTGATAGCGTGACGGTATACCGGAAGCATTACAACGACTGTGCCGGTCAATAGAGAGCAGAAATTGACTCAATAAAGAGATATTTGCTATTTAAATGTACGGATGCAATCATACCAGCACTAATGCACCGGATCCCATCAGAACTCCGCAGATAAACGTGCTTGGGCGAGAGTAGTGCTAGGAAGGGTGACCTCCTGGGAAGGCCTCGTGTTGCACCCCTTTTACTTTTTTTTTATCGCTGCAGTTATTTGCAGAAGTTAAAATCGTGTATTAAAATTTAACAACCACTGAAAACCATCATGTAGCGGAAAACGACTGTGTCGGTCTATAAACAGCAGAAATTGACTCAATAAAGAGATATTTGCAATTTAAATGTACGGGTGCGATCATACCAGCACTAATGCACAGGATCCCATCAGAACTCCGCAGTTAAGCGTGCTTGGGCGAGAGTAGTGCTAGGAAGGATGACCTCCTGGGAAGGCCTCGTGTTGCACCCCTTTTACTTTTTTTTTTTATCGCTGCAGTTATTTGCAGAAGTTAAAATCGTGTATTAAAATTTAATAACCCCTGAAAACCATCATGTAGCGGAAAAGTTATCGATGTTTCGAGATTCTGATAGCGTGACGGTATACCGAAAGCATTACAACGACTGTGCCGGTCAATAGAGAGCAGAAATTGACTCAATAAAGAGATATTTGCTATTTAAATGTACGGATGCAATCATACCAGCACTAATGCACCGGATCCCATCAGAACTCCTCAGATAAACGTGCTTGGGCGAGAGTAGTGCTAGGAAGGGTGACCTCCTGGGAAGGCCTCGTGTTGCACCCCTTTTACTTTTTTTTTTATCGCTGCAGTTATTTGCAGAAGTTAAAATCGTGTATTAAAATTTAATAACCTCTGAAAACCATCATGTAGCGGAAAAGTTATCGATGTTTCGAGATTCTGATAGCGTGACGGTATACCGGAAGCATTACAACGACTGTGCCGGTCAATAGAGAGCAGAAATTGACTCAATAAAGAGATATTTGCTATTTAAATGTACGGATGCAATCATACCAGCACTAATGCACCGGATCCCATCAGAACTCCGCAGATAAACGTGCTTGGGCGAGAGTAGTGCTAGGAAGGGTGACCTCCTGGGAAGGCCTCGTGTTGCACCCCTTTTACTTTTTTTTTTTATCGCTGCAGTTATTTGCAGAAGTTAAAATCGTGTATTAAAATTTAATAACCTCTGAAAACCGTCATGTAGCGGAAAAGTTATCGATGTTTCGAGATTCTGATAGCGTGACGGTATACCGGAAGCATTACAACGACTGTGCCGGTCAATAGAGAGCAGAAATTGACTCAATAAAGAGATATTTGCAATTTAAATGTACGGGTGCGATCATACCAACACTAATGCACCGGATCCCATCAGAACTCCGCAGTTAAGCGTGCTTGGGCGAGAGTAGTGCTAGGAAGGGTGACCTCCTGGGAAGGCCTCGTGTTGCACCCCTTTTACTTTTTTTTGATCGCTGCAGTTATTTGCAGAAGTTAAAATCGTGTATTAAAATTTAATAACCTCTGAAAACCATCATGTAGCGGAAAAGTTATCGATGTTTCGAGATTCTGATAGCGTGACGGTATACCGGAAGCATTACAACGACTGTGCCGGTCAATAGAGAGCAGAAATTGACTCAATAAAGAGATATTTGCAATTTAAATGTACGGGTGCGATCATACCAACACTAATGCACCGGATCCCATCAGAACTCCGCAGTTAAGCGTGCTTGGGCGAGAGTAGTGCTAGGAAGGGTGACCTCCTGGGAAGGCCTCGTGTTGCACCCCTTTTACTTTTTTTTATCGCTGCAGTTATTTGCAGATATTAAAATCGTGTATTAAAATTTAATAACCTCTGAAAACCGTCATGTAGCGGAAAAGTTATCGATGTTTCTAGATTCTGATAGCGTGACGGTATACCGGAAGCATTACAACGACTGTGCCGGTCAATAGAGAGCAGAAATTGACTCAATAAAGAGATATTTGTTATTTAAATGTACGGATGCAATCATACCAGCACTAATGCACCGGATCCCATCAGAACTCCGCAGTTAAGCGTGCTTGGGCGAGAGTAGTGCTAGGAAGGGTGACCTCCTGGGAAGGCCTCGTGTTGCACCCCTTTTACTTTTTTTTTTATCGCTGCAGTTATTTGCAGAAGTTAAAATCGTGTATTAAAATTTAATAACCTCTGAAAACCGTCATGTAGCGGAAAAGTTATCGATGTTTCGAGATTCTGATAGCGTGACGGTATACCGGAAGCATTACAACGACTGTGCCGGTCAATAGAGAGCAGAAATTGACTCAATAAAGAGATATTTGCAATTTAAATGTACGGGTGCGATCATACCAACACTAATGCACCGGATCCCATCAGAACTCCGCAGTTAAGCGTGCTTGGGCGAGAGTAGTGCTAGGAAGGGTGACCTCCTGGGAAGGCCTCGTGTTGCACCCCTTTTACTTTTTTTTGATCGCTGCAGTTATTTGCAGAAGTTAAAATCGTGTATTAAAATTTAATAACCTCTGAAAACCATCATGTAGCGGAAAAGTTATCGATGTTTCGAGATTCTGATAGCGTGACGGTATACCGGAAGCATTACAACGACTGTGCCGGTCAATAGAGAGCAGAAATTGACTCAATAAAGAGATATTTGCAATTTAAATGTACGGGTGCGATCATACCAACACTAATGCACCGGATCCCATCAGAACTCCGCAGTTAAGCGTGCTTGGGCGAGAGTAGTGCTAGGAAGGGTGACCTCCTGGGAAGGCCTCGTGTTGCACCCCTTTTACTTTTTTTTATCGCTGCAGTTATTTGCAGATATTAAAATCGTGTATTAAAATTTAATAACCTCTGAAAACCGTCATGTAGCGGAAAAGTTATCGATGTTTCTAGATTCTGATAGCGTGACGGTATACCGGAAGCATTACAACGACTGTGCCGGTCAATAGAGAGCAGAAATTGACTCAATAAAGAGATATTTGTTATTTAAATGTACGGATGCAATCATACCAGCACTAATGCACCGGATCCCATCAGAACTCCGCAGTTAAGCGTGCTTGGGCGAGAGTAGTGCTAGGAAGGGTGACCTCCTGGGAAGGCCTCGTGTTGCACCCCTTTTACTTTTTTTTGATCGCTGCAGTTATTTGCAGAAGTTAAAATCATGTATTAAAATTTAATAACCTCTGAAAACCGTCATGTAGCGGAAAAGTTATCGATGTTTCGAGATTCTGATAGCGTGACGGTATACCGGAAGCATTACAACGACTGTGCCGGTCAATAGAGAGCAGAAATTGACTCAATAAAGAGATATTTGCTATTTAAATGTACGGATGCAATCATACCAGCACTAATGCACCGGATCCCATCAGAACTCCTCAGATAAACGTGCTTGGGCGAGAGTAGTGCTAGGAAGGGTGACCTCCTGGGAAGGCCTCGTGTTGCACCCCTTTTACTTTTTTTTTTATCGCTGCAGTTATTTGCAGAAGTTAAAATCGTGTATTAAAATTTAATAACCTCTGAAAACCATCATGTAGCGGAAAAGTTATCGATGTTTCGAGATTCTGATAGCGTGACGGTATACCGGAAGCATTACAACGACTGTGCCGGTCAATAGAGAGCAGAAATTGACTCAATAAAGAGATATTTGCTATTTAAATGTACGGATGCAATCATACCAGCACTAATGCACCGGTTCCCATCAGAACTCCGCAGATAAACGTGCTTGGGCGAGAGTAGTGCTAGGAAGGGTGACCTCCTGGGAAGGCCTCGTGTTGCACCCCTTTTACTTTTTTTTTATCGCTGCAGTTATTTGCAGAAGTTAAAATCGTGTATTAAAATTTAACAACCACTGAAAACCGTCATGTAGCGGAAAACGACTGTGTCGGTCTATAAACAGCAGAAATTGACTCAATAAAGAGATATTTGCAATTTAAATGTACGGGTGCAATCATACCAGCACTAATGCACAGGATCCCATCAGAACTCCGCAGTTAAGCGTGCTTGGGCGAGAGTAGTGCTAGGAAGGATGACCTCCTGGGAAGGCCTCGTGTTGCACCCCTTTTACTTTTTTTTTTTTATCGCTGCAGTTATTTGCAGAAGTTAAAATCGTGTATTAAAATTTAATAACCCCTGAAAACCATCATGTAGCGGAAAAGTTATCGATGTTTCGAGATTCTGATAGCGTGACGGTATACCGGAAGCATTACAACGACTGTGCCGGTCAATAGAGAGCAGAAATTGACTCAATAAAGAGATATTTGCTATTTAAATGTACGGATGCAATCATACCAGCACTAATGCACCGGATCCCATCAGAACTCCTCAGATAAACGTGCTTGGGCGAGAGTAGTGCTAGGAAGGGTGACCTCCTGGGAAGGCCTCGTGTTGCACCCCTTTTACTTTTTTTTTTATCGCTGCAGTTATTTGCAGAAGTTAAAATCGTGTATTAAAATTTAATAACCTCTGAAAACCATCATGTAGCGGAAAAGTTATCGATGTTTCGAGATTCTGATAGCGTGACGGTATACCGGAAGCATTACAACGACTGTGCCGGTCAATAGAGAGCAGAAATTGACTCAATAAAGAGATATTTGCTATTTAAATGTACGGATGCAATCATACCAGCACTAATGCACCGGATCCCATCAGAACTCCGCAGATAAACGTGCTTGGGCGAGAGTAGTGCTAGGAAGGGTGATCTCCTGGGAAGGCCTCGTGTTGCACCCCTTTTACTTTATTTTTTATCGCTGCAGTTATTTGCAGAAGTTAAAATCGTGTATTAAAATTTAATAACCTTTGAAAACCGTCATGTAGCGGAAAAGTTATCGATGTTTCGAGATTCTGATAGCGTGACGGTATACCGGAAGCATTACAACGACTGTGCCGGTCAATAGAGAGCAGAAATTGACTCAATAAAGAGATATTTGCAATTTAAATGTACGGGTGCGATCATACCAACACTAATGCACCGGATCCCATCAGAACTCCGCAGTTAAGCGTGCTTGGGCGAGAGTAGTGCTAGGAAGGGTGACCTCCTGGGAAGGCCTCGTGTTGCACCCCTTTTACTTTTTTTTGATCGCTGCAGTTATTTGCAGAAGTTAAAATCATGTATTAAAATTTAATAACCTCTGAAAACCGTCATGTAGCGGAAAAGTTATCGATGTTTCGAGATTCTGATAGCGTGACGGTATACCGGAAGCATTACAACGACTGTGCCGGTCAATAGAGAGCAGAAATTGACTCAATAAAGAGATATTTGCTATTTAAATGTACGGATGCAATCATACCAGCACTAATGCACCGGATCCCATCAGAACTCCTCAGATAAACGTGCTTGGGCGAGAGTAGTGCTAGGAAGGGTGACCTCCTGGGAAGGCCTCGTGTTGCACCCCTTTTACTTTTTTTTTTATCGCTGCAGTTATTTGCAGAAGTTAAAATCGTGTATTAAAATTTAATAACCTCTGAAAACCATCATGTAGCGGAAAAGTTATCGATGTTTCGAGATTCTGATAGCGTGACGGTATACCGGAAGCATTACAACGACTGTGCCGGTCAATAGAGAGCAGAAATTGACTCAATAAAGAGATATTTGCTATTTAAATGTACGGATGCAATCATACCAGCACTAATGCACCGGATCCCATCAGAACTCCTCAGATAAACGTGCTTGGGCGAGAGTAGTGCTAGGAAGGGTGACCTCCTGGGAAGGCCTCGTGTTGCACCCCTTTTACTTTTTTTTTTATCGCTGCAGTTATTTGCAGAAGTTAAAATCGTGTATTAAAATTTAATAACCTCTGAAAACCATCATGTAGCGGAAAAGTTATCGATGTTTCGAGATTCTGATAGCGTGACGGTATACCGGAAGCATTACAACGACTGTGCCGGTCAATAGAGAGCAGAAATTGACTCAATAAAGAGATATTTGCTATTTAAATGTACGGATGCAATCATACCAGCACTAATGCACCGGATCCCATCAGAACTCCGCAGATAAACGTGCTTGGGCGAGAGTAGTGCTAGGAAGGGTGACCTCCTGGGAAGGCCTCGTGTTGCACCCCTTTTACTTTTTTTTTATCGCTGCAGTTATTTGCAGAAGTTAAAATCGTGTATTAAAATTTAACAACCACTGAAAACCGTCATGTAGCGGAAAACGACTGTGTCGGTCTATAAACAGCAGAAATTGACTCAATAAAGAGATATTTGCAATTTAAATGTACGGGTGCGATCATACCAGCACTAATGCACAGGATCCCATCAGAACTCCGCAGTTAAGCGTGCTTGGGCGAGAGTAGTGCTAGGAAGGATGACCTCCTGGGAAGGCCTCGTGTTGCACCCCTTTTACTTTTTTTTTTATCGCTGCAGTTATTTGCAGAAGTTAAAATCGTGTATTAAAATTTAATAACCCCTGAAAACCATCATGTAGCGGAAAAGTTATCGATGTTTCGAGATTCTGATAGCGTGACGGTATACCGGAAGCATTACAACGACTGTGCCGGTCAATAGAGAGCAGAAATTGACTCAATAAAGAGATATTTGCTATTTAAATGTACGGATGCAATCATACCAGCACTAATGCACCGGATCCCATCAGAACTCCTCAGATAAACGTGCTTGGGCGAGAGTAGTGCTAGGAAGGGTGACCTCCTGGGAAGGCCTCGTGTTGCACCCCTTTTACTTTTTTTTTTATCGCTGCAGTTATTTGCAGAAGTTAAAATCGTGTATTAAAATTTAATAACCTCTGAAAACCATCATGTAGCGGAAAAGTTATCGATGTTTCGAGATTCTGATAGCGTGACGGTATACCGGAAGCATTACAACGACTGTGCCGGTCAATAGAGAGCAGAAATTGACTAAATAAAGAGATATTTGCTATTTAAATGTACGGATGCAATCATACCAGCACTAATGCACCGGATCCCATCAGAACTCCGCAGATAAACGTGCTTGGGCGAGAGTAGTGCTAGGAAGGGTGACCTCCTGGGAAGGCCTCGTGTTGCACCCCTTTTACTTTTTTTTTTATCGCTGCAGTTATTTGCAGAAGTTAAAATCGTGTATTAAAATTTAATAACCTCTGAAAACCGTCATGTAGCGGAAAAGTTATCGATGTTTCGAGATTCTGATAGCGTGACGGTATACCGGAAGCATTACAACGACTGTGCCGGTCAATAGAGAGCAGAAATTGACTCAATAAAGAGATATTTGCAATTTAAATGTACGGGTGCGATCATACCAACACTAATGCACCGGATCCCATCAGAACTCCGCAGTTAAGCGTGCTTGGGCGAGAGTAGTGCTAGGAAGGGTGACCTCCTGGGAAGGCCTCGTGTTGCACCCCTTTTACTTTTTTTTGATCGCTGCAGTTATTTGCAGAAGTTAAAATCATGTATTAAAATTTAATAACCTCTGAAAACCGTCATGTAGCGGAAAAGTTATCGATGTTTCGAGATTCTGATAGCGTGACGGTATACCGGAAGCATTACAACGACTGTGCCGGTCAATAGAGAGCAGAAATTGACTCAATAAAGAGATATTTGCTATTTAAATGTACGGATGCAATCATACCAGCACTAATGCACCGGATCCCATCAGAACTCCTCAGATAAACGTGCTTGGGCGAGAGTAGTGCTAGGAAGGGTGACCTCCTGGGAAGGCCTCGTGTTGCACCCCTTTTACTTTTTTTTTATCGCTGCAGTTATTTGCAGAAGTTAAAATCGTGTATTAAAATTTAATAACCTCTGAAAACCATCATGTAGCGGAAAAGTTATCGATGTTTCGAGATTCTGATAGCGTGACGGTATACCGGAAGCATTACAACGACTGTGCCGGTCAATAGAGAGCAGAAATTGACTCAATAAAGAGATATTTGCTATTTAAATGTACGGATGCAATCATACCAGCACTAATGCACCGGATCCCATCAGAACTCCTCAGATAAACGTGCTTGGGCGAGAGTAGTGCTAGGAAGGGTGACCTCCTGGGAAGGCCTCGTGTTGCACCCCTTTTACTTTTTTTTTTATCGCTGCAGTTATTTGCAGAAGTTAAAATCGTGTATTAAAATTTAATAACCTCTGAAAACCATCATGTAGCGGAAAAGTTATCGATGTTTCGAGATTCTGATAGCGTGACGGTATACCGGAAGCATTACAACGACTGTGCCGGTCAATAGAGAGCAGAAATTGACTCAATAAAGAGATATTTGCTATTTAAATGTACGGATGCAATCATACCAGCACTAATGCACCGGATCCCATCAGAACTCCGCAGATAAACGTGCTTGGGCGAGAGTAGTGCTAGGAAGGGTGACCTCCTGGGAAGGCCTCGTGTTGCACCCCTTTTACTTTTTTTTTATCGTTGCAGTTATTTGCAGAAGTTAAAATCGTGTATTAAAATTTAACAACCACTGAAAACCGTCATGTAGCGGAAAACGACTGTGTCGGTCTATAAACAGCAGAAATTGACTCAATAAAGAGATATTTGCAATTTAAATGTACGGGTGCGATCATACCAGCACTAATGCACCGGATCCCATCAGAACTCCTCAGATAAACGTGCTTGGGCGAGAGTAGTGCTAGGAAGGGTGACCTCCTGGGAAGGCCTCGTGTTGCACCCCTTTTACTTTTTTTTTATCGCTGCAGTTATTTGCAGAAGTTAAAATCGTGTATTAAAATTTAATAACCTCTGAAAACCATCATGTAGCGGAAAAGTTATCGATGTTTCGAGATTCTGATAGCGTGACGGTATACCGGAAGCATTACAACGACTGTGCCGGTCAATAGAGAGCAGAAATTGACTCAATAAAGAGATATTTGCTATTTAAATGTACGGATGCAATCATACCAGCACTAATGCACCGGATCCCATCAGAACTCCTCAGATAAACGTGCTTGGGCGAGAGTAGTGCTAGGAAGGGTGACCTCCTGGGAAGGCCTCGTGTTGCACCCCTTTTACTTTTTTTTTTATCGCTGCAGTTATTTGCAGAAGTTAAAATCGTGTATTAAAATTTAATAACCTCTGAAAACCATCATGTAGCGGAAAAGTTATCGATGTTTCGAGATTCTGATAGCGTGACGGTATACCGGAAGCATTACAACGACTGTGCCGGTCAATAGAGAGCAGAAATTGACTAAATAAAGAGATATTTGCTATTTAAATGTACGGATGCAATCATACCAGCACTAATGCACCGGATCCCATCAGAACTCCGCAGATAAACGTGCTTGGGCGAGAGTAGTGCTAGGAAGGGTGACCTCCTGGGAAGGCCTCGTGTTGCACCCCTTTTACTTTTTTTTTATCGTTGCAGTTATTTGCAGAAGTTAAAATCGTGTATTAAAATTTAACAACCACTGAAAACCGTCATGTAGCGGAAAACGACTGTGTCGGTCTATAAACAGCAGAAATTGACTCAATAAAGAGATATTTGCAATTTAAATGTACGGGTGCGATCATACCAGCACTAATGCACAGGATCCCATCAGAACTCCGCAGTTAAGCGTGCTTGGGCGAGAGTAGTGCTAGGAAGGATGACCTCCTGGGAAGGCCTCGTGTTGCACCCCTTTTACTTTTTTTTTTATCGCTGCAGTTATTTGCAGAAGTTAAAATCGTGTATTAAAATTTAATAACCCCTGAAAACCATCATGTAGCGGAAAAGTTATCGATGTTTCGAGATTCTGATAGCGTGACGGTATACCGGAAGCATTACAACGACTGTGCCGGTCAATAGAGAGCAGAAATTGACTCAATAAAGAGATATTTGCTATTTAAATGTACGGATGCAATCATACCAGCACTAATGCACCGGATCCCATCAGAACTCCGCAGATAAACGTGCTTGGGCGAGAGTAGTGCTAGGAAGGGTGACCTCCTGGGAAGGCCTCGTGTTGCACCCCTTTTACTTTTTTTTTATCGCTGCAGTTATTTGCAGAAGTTAAAATCGTGTATTAAAATTTAACAACCACTGAAAACCGTCATGTAGCGGAAAACGACTGTGTCGGTCTATAAACAGCAGAAATTGACTCAATAAAGAGATATTTGCAATTTAAATGTACGGGTGCGATCATACCAGCACTAATGCACAGGATCCCATCAGAAGTCCGCAGTTAAGCGTGCTTGGGCGAGAGTAGTGCTAGGAAGGATGACCTCCTGGGAAGGCCTCGTGTTGCACCCCTTTTACTTTTTTTTTTATCGCTGCAGTTATTTGCAGAAGTTAAAATCGTGTATTAAAATTTAATAACCCCTGAAAACCATCATGTAGCGGAAAAGTTATCGATGTTTCGAGATTCTGATAGCGTGACGGTATACCGGAAGCATTACAACGACTGTGCCGGTCAATAGAGAGCAGAAATTGACTCAATAAAGAGATATTTGCTATTTAAATGTACGGATGCAATCATACCAGCACTAATGCACCGGATCCCATCAGAACTCCTCAGATAAACGTGCTTGGGCGAGAGTAGTGCTAGGAAGGGTGACCTCCTGGGAAGGCCTCGTGTTGCACCCCTTTTACTTTTTTTTTTATCGCTGCAGTTATTTGCAGAAGTTAATATCGTGTATTAAAATTTAATAACCTCTGAAAACCATCATGTAGCGGAAAAGTTATCGATGTTTCGAGATTCTGATAGCGTGACGGTATACCGGAAGCATTACAACGACTGTGCCGGTCAATAGAGAGCAGAAATTGACTCAATAAAGAGATATTTGCTATTTAAATGTACGGATGCAATCATACCAGCACTAATGCACCGGATCCCATCAGAACTCCGCAGATAAACGTGCTTGGGCGAGAGTAGTGCTAGGAAGGGTGACCTCCTGGGAAGGCCTCGTGTTGCACCCCTTTTACTTTTTTTTTTATCGCTGCAGTTATTTGCAGAAGTTAAAATCGTGTATTAAAATTTAATAACCTCTGAAAACCGTCATGTAGCGGAAAAGTTATCGATGTTTCGAGATTCTGATAGCGTGACGGTATACCGGAAGCATTACAACGACTGTGCCGGTCAATAGAGAGCAGAAATTGACTCAATAAAGAGATATTTGCAATTTAAATGTACGGGTGCGATCATACCAACACTAATGCACCGGATCCCATCAGAACTCCGCAGTTAAGCGTGCTTGGGCGAGAGTAGTGCTAGGAAGGGTGACCTCCTGGGAAGGCCTCGTGTTGCACCCCTTTTACTTTTTTTTTATCGCTGCAGTTATTTGCAGAAGTTAAAATCATGTATTAAAATTTAATAACCTCTGAAAACCGTCATGTAGCGGAAAAGTTATCGATGTTTCGAGATTCTGATAGCGTGACGGTATACCGGAAGCATTACAACGACTGTGCCGGTCAATAGAGAGCAGAAATTGACTCAATAAAGAGATATTTGCTATTTAAATGTACGGATGCAATCATACCAGCACTAATGCACCGGATCCCATCAGAACTCCTCAGATAAACGTGCTTGGGCGAGAGTAGTGCTAGGAAGGGTGACCTCCTGGGAAGGCCTCGTGTTGCACCCCTTTTACTTTTTTTTTATCGCTGCAGTTATTTGCAGAAGTTAAAATCGTGTATTAAAATTTAATAACCTCTGAAAACCATCATGTAGCGGAAAAGTTATCGATGTTTCGAGATTCTGATAGCGTGACGGTATACCGGAAGCATTACAACGACTGTGCCGGTCAATAGAGAGCAGAAATTGACTCAATAAAGAGATATTTGCTATTTAAATGTACGGATGCAATCATACCAGCACTAATGCACCGGATCCCATCAGAACTCCTCAGATAAACGTGCTTGGGCGAGAGTAGTGCTAGGAAGGGTGACCTCCTGGGAAGGCCTCGTGTTGCACCCCTTTTACTTTTTTTTTTATCGCTGCAGTTATTTGCAGAAGTTAAAATCGTGTATTAAAATTTAATAACCTCTGAAAACCATCATGTAGCGGAAAAGTTATCGATGTTTCGAGATTCTGATAGCGTGACGGTATACCGGAAGCATTACAACGACTGTGCCGGTCAATAGAGAGCAGAAATTGACTCAATAAAGAGATATTTGCTATTTAAATGTACGGATGCAATCATACCAGCACTAATGCACCGGATCCCATCAGAACTCCGCAGATAAACGTGCTTGGGCGAGAGTAGTGCTAGGAAGGGTGACCTCCTGGGAAGGCCTCGTGTTGCACCCCTTTTACTTTTTTTTTATCGTTGCAGTTATTTGCAGAAGTTAAAATCGTGTATTAAAATTTAACAACCACTGAAAACCGTCATGTAGCGGAAAACGACTGTGTCGGTCTATAAACAGCAGAAATTGACTCAATAAAGAGATATTTGCAATTTAAATGTACGGGTGCGATCATACCAGCACTAATGCACCGGATCCCATCAGAACTCCTCAGATAAACGTGCTTGGGCGAGAGTAGTGCTAGGAAGGGTGACCTCCTGGGAAGGCCTCGTGTTGCACCCCTTTTACTTTTTTTTTATCGCTGCAGTTATTTGCAGAAGTTAAAATCGTGTATTAAAATTTAATAACCTCTGAAAACCATCATGTAGCGGAAAAGTTATCGATGTTTCGAGATTCTGATAGCGTGACGGTATACCGGAAGCATTACAACGACTGTGCCGGTCAATAGAGAGCAGAAATTGACTCAATAAAGAGATATTTGCTATTTAAATGTACGGATGCAATCATACCAGCACTAATGCACCGGATCCCATCAGAACTCCTCAGATAAACGTGCTTGGGCGAGAGTAGTGCTAGGAAGGGTGACCTCCTGGGAAGGCCTCGTGTTGCACCCCTTTTACTTTTTTTTTTATCGCTGCAGTTATTTGCAGAAGTTAAAATCGTGTATTAAAATTTAATAACCTCTGAAAACCATCATGTAGCGGAAAAGTTATCGATGTTTCGAGATTCTGATAGCGTGACGGTATACCGGAAGCATTACAACGACTGTGCCGGTCAATAGAGAGCAGAAATTGACTCAATAAAGAGATATTTGCTATTTAAATGTACGGATGCAATCATACCAGCACTAATGCACCGGATCCCATCAGAACTCCGCAGATAAACGTGCTTGGGCGAGAGTAGTGCTAGGAAGGGTGACCTCCTGGGAAGGCCTCGTGTTGCACCCCTTTTACTTTTTTTTTATCGTTGCAGTTATTTGCAGAAGTTAAAATCGTGTATTAAAATTTAACAACCACTGAAAACCGTCATGTAGCGGAAAACGACTGTGTCGGTCTATAAACAGCAGAAATTGACTCAATAAAGAGATATTTGCAATTTAAATGTACGGGTGCGATCATACCAGCACTAATGCACAGGATCCCATCAGAACTCCGCAGTTAAGCGTGCTTGGGCGAGAGTAGTGCTAGGAAGGATGACCTCCTGGGAAGGCCTCGTGTTGCACCCCTTTTACTTTTTTTTTTATCGCTGCAGTTATTTGCAGAAGTTAAAATCGTGTATTAAAATTTAATAACCCCTGAAAACCATCATGTAGCGGAAAAGTTATCGATGTTTCGAGATTCTGATAGCGTGACGGTATACCGGAAGCATTACAACGACTGTGCCGGTCAATAGAGAGCAGAAATTGACTCAATAAAGAGATATTTGCTATTTAAATGTACGGATGCAATCATACCAGCACTAATGCACCGGATCCCATCAGAACTCCTCAGATAAACGTGCTTGGGCGAGAGTAGTGCTAGGAAGGGTGACCTCCTGGGAAGTCCTCGTGTTGCACCCCTTTTACTTTTTTTTTTATCGCTGCAGTTATTTGCAGAAGTTAAAATCGTGTATTAAAATTTAATAACCTCTGAAAACCATCATGTAGCGGAAAAGTTATCGATGTTTCGAGATTCTGATAGCGTGACGGTATACCGGAAGCATTACAACGACTGTGCCGGTCAATAGAGAGCAGAAATTGACTCAATAAAGAGATATTTGCTATTTAAATGTACGGATGCAATCATACCAGCACTAATGCACCGGATCCCATCAGAACTCCGCAGATAAACGTGCTTGGGCGAGAGTAGTGCTAGGAAGGGTGACCTCCTGGGAAGGCCTCGTGTTGCACCCCTTTTACTTTTTTTTTATCGCTGCAGTTATTTGCAGAAGTTAAAATCGTGTATTAAAATTTAATAACCTCTGAAAACCATCATGTAGCGGAAAAGTTATCGATGTTTCGAGATTCTGATAGCGTGACGGTATACCGGAAGCATTACAACGACTGTGCCGGTCAATAGAGAGCAGAAATTGACTCAATAAAGAGATATTTGCAATTTAAATGTACGGGTGCGATCATACCAACACTAATGCACCGGATCCCATCAGAACTCCGCAGTTAAGCGTGCTTGGGCGAGAGTAGTGCTAAGAAGGATGACCTCCTGGGAAGGCCTCGTGTTGCACCCCTTTTACTTTTTTTTTTATCGCTGCAGTTATTTGCAGAAGTTAAAATCGTGTATTAAAATTTAATAACCCCTGAAAACCATCATGTAGCGGAAAAGTTATCGATGTTTCGAGATTCTGATAGCGTGACGGTATACCGGAAGCATTACAACGACTGTGCCGGTCAATAGAGAGCAGAAATTGACTCAATAAAGAGATATTTGCTATTTAAATGTACGGATGCAATCATACCAGCACTAATGCACCGGATCCCATCAGACCTCCGCAGATAAACGTGCTTGGGTGAGAGTAGTGCTAGGAAGGGTGACCTCCTGGGAAGGCCTCGTGTTGCACCCCTTTTACTTTTTTTTTATCGCTGCAGTTATTTGCAGAAGTTAAAATCGTGTATTAAAATTTAATAACCTCTGAAAACCATCATGTAGCGGAAAAGTTATCGATGTTTCGAGATTCTGATAGCGTGACGGTATACCGGAAGCATTACAACGACTGTGCCGGTCAATAGAGAGCAGAAATTGACTCAATAAAGAGATATTTGCAATTTAAATGTACGGGTGCGATCATACCAACACTAATGCACCGGATCCCATCAGAACTCCGCAGTTAAGCGTGCTTGGGCGAGAGTAGTGCTAGGAAGGATGACCTCCTGGGAAGGCCTCGTGTTGCACCCCTTTTACTTTTTTTTTATCGCTGCAGTTATTTGCAGAAGTTAAAATCGTGTATTAAAATTTAATAACCCCTGAAAACCATCATGTAGCGGAAAAGTTATCGATGTTTCGAGATTCTGATAGCGTGACGGTATACCGGAAGCATTACAACGACTGTGCCGGTCAATAGAGAGCAGAAATTGACTCAATAAAGAGATATTTGCTATTTAAATGTACGGATGCAATCATACCAGCACTAATGCACCGGATCCCATCAGAACTCCTCAGATAAACGTGCTTGGGCGAGAGTAGTGCTAGGAAGGGTGACCTCCTGGGAAGGCCTCGTGTTGCACCCCTTTTACTTTTTTTTTTATCGCTGCAGTTATTTGCAGAAGTTAAAATCGTGTATTAAAATTTAATAACCTCTGAAAACCATCATGTAGCGGAAAAGTTATCGATGTTTCGAGATTCTGATAGCGTGACGGTATACCGGAAGCATTACAACGACTGTGCCGGTCAATAGAGAGCAGAAATTGACTCAATAAAGAGATATTTGCTATTTAAATGTACGGATGCAATCATACCAGCACTAATGCACCGGATCCCATCAGAACTCCGCAGATAAACGTGCTTGGGCGAGAGTAGTGCTAGGAAGGGTGACCTCCTGGGAAGGCCTCGTGTTGCACCCCTTTTACTTTTTTTTTTATCGCTGCAGTTATTTGCAGAAGTTAAAATCGTGTATTAAAATTTAATAACCTCTGAAAACCGTCATGTTGCGGAAAAGTTATCGATGTTTCGAGATTCTGATAGCGTGACGGTATACCGGAAGCATTACAACGACTGTGCCGGTCAATAGAGAGCAGAAATTGACTCAATAAAGAGATATTTGCAATTTAAATGTACGGGTGCGATCATACCAACACTAATGCACCGGATCCCATCAGAACTCCGCAGTTAAGCGTGCTTGGGCGAGAGTAGTGCTAGGAAGGGTGACCTCCTGGGAAGGCCTCGTGTTGCACCCCTTTTACTTTTTTTTTATCGCTGCAGTTATTTGCAGAAGTTAAAATCGTGTATTAAAATTTAATAACCTCTGAAAACCGTCATGTAGCGGAAAAGTTATCGATGTTTCGAGATTCTAATAGCGTGACGGTATACCGGAAGCATTACAACGACTGTGTCGGTCTATAAACAGCAGAAATTGACTCAATAAAGAGATATTTGCAATTTAAATGTACGGGTGCGATCATACCAGCACTAATGCACCGGATCCCATCAAAACTCCGCAGTTAAGCGTGCTTGGGCGAGAGTAGTGCTAGGAAGGGTGACCTCCTGGGAAGGCCTCGTGTTGCACTCCTTTTACTTTTTTTTATCGCTGCAGTTATTTGCAGAAGTTAAAATCGTGTATTAAAATTTAATAACCTCTGAAAACCGTCATGTAGCGGAAAAGTTATCGATGTTTCGAGATTCTGATAGCGTGACGGTATACCGGAAGCATTACAACGACTGTGCCGGTCAATAAAGAGCAGAAATTGACTCAATAAAGAGATATTTGCTATTTAAATGTACGGATGCAATCGTACCAGCACTAATGCACCGAATCCCATTAGAACTCCGCAGATAAACGTGCTTGGGCGAGAGTAGTGCTAGGAAGGGTGACCTCCTGGGAAGGCCTCGTGTTGCACCACTTTTACTTTTTTTTTTATCGCTGCAGTTATTTGCAGAAGTTAAAATCGTGTATTAAAATTTAATAACCTCTGAATCGTGTATTAAAATTTAATAACCTCTGAAAACCATCATGTAGCGGAAAAGTTATCGATGTTTCGAGATTCTGATAGCGTGACGGTATACCGCAAGCATTACAACGACTGTGCCGGTCAATAGAGAGCAGAAATTGACTCAATAAAGAGATATTTGTTATTTAAATGTACGGATGCAATCATACCAGCACTAATGCACCGGATCCCATCAGAACTCCGCAGATAAACGTGCTTGGGCGAGAGTAGTGCTAGGAAGGGTGACCTCCTGGGAAGGCCTCGTGTTGCACCCCTTTTACTTTTTTTTTTATCGCTGCAGTTATTTGCCGAAGTTAAAATCGTGTATTAAAATTTAATAACCTCTGAAAACCGTCATGTAGCGGAAAAGTTATCGATGTTTCGAGATTCTGATAGTGTGACGGTATACCGGAAGCATTACAACGACTGTGCCGGTCAATAGAGAGCAGAAATTGACTCAATAAAGAGATATTTGCAATTTAAATGTACGGGTGCAATCATACCAGCACTAATGCACCGGATCCCATCAGAACTCCGCAGTTAAGCGTGCTTGGGCGAGAGTAGTGCTAGGAAGGGTGACCTCCTGGGAAGGCCTCGTGTTGCACCCCTTTTACTTTTTTTTATCGCTGCAGTTATTTGCAGAAGTTAAAATCGTGTATTAAAATTTAATAACCTCTGAAAACCGTCATGTAGCGGAAAAGTTATCGATGTTTCGAGATTCTGATAGCGTGACGGTATACCGGAAGCATTACAACGACTGTGCCGGTCAATAGAGAGCAGAAATTGACTTAATAAAGAGATATTTGCTATTTAAATGTACGGATGCAATCGTACCAGCACTAATGCACCGAATCCCATCAGAACTCCGCAGATAAACGTGCTTGGGCGAGAGTAGTGCTAGGAAGGGTGACCTCCTGGGAAGGCCTCGTGTTGCACCCCTTTTACTTTTTTTTTATCGCTGCAGTTATTTGCAGAAGTTAAAATCGTGTATTAAAATTTAATAACCTCTGAAAACCATCATGTAGCGGAAAAGTTATCGATGTTTCGAGATTCTGATAGCGTGACGGTATACCGGAAGCATTACAACGACTGTGCCGGTCAATAGAGAGCAGAAATTGACTCAATAAAGAGATATTTGTTATTTAAATGTACGGATGCAATCATACCAGCACTAATGCACCGGATCCCATCAGAACTCCGCAGATAAACGTGCTTGGGCGAGAGTAGTGCTAGGAAGGGTGACCTCCTGGGAAGGCCTCGTGTTGCACCCCTTTTACTTTTTTTTTATCGCTGCAGTTATTTACAGAAGTTAAAATCGTGTATTAAAATTTAACAACCACTGAAAACCGTCATGTAGCGGAAAACGACTGTGTCGGTCTATAAACAGCAGAAATTGACTCAATAAAGAGATATTTGCAATTTAAATGTACGGGTGCGATCATACCAGCACTAATGCACAGGATCCCATCAGAACTCCGCAGTTAAGCGTGCTTGGGCGAGAGTAGTGCTAGGAAGGATGACCTCCTGGGAAGGCCTCGTGTTGCACCCCTTTTACTTTTTTTTTTTATCGCTGCAGTTATTTGCAGAAGTTAAAATCGTGTATTAAAATTTAATAACCCCTGAAAACCATCATGTAGCGGAAAAGTTATCGATGTTTCGAGATTCTGATAGCGTGACGGTATACCGGAAGCATTACAACGACTGTGCCGGTCAATAGAGAGCAGAAATTGACTCAATAAAGAGATATTTGCTATTTAAATGTACGGATGCAATCATACCAGCACTAATGCACCGGATCCCATCAGAACTCCTCAGATAAACGTGCTTGGGCGAGAGTAGTGCTAGGAAGGGTGACCTCCTGGGAAGGCCTCGTGTTGCACCCCTTTTACTTTTTTTTTTATCGCTGCAGTTATTTGCAGAAGTTAAAATCGTGTATTAAAATTTAATAACCTCTGAAAACCATCATGTAGCGGAAAAGTTATCGATGTTTCGAGATTCTGATAGCGTGACGGTATACCGGAAGCATTACAACGACTGTGCCGGTCAATAGAGAGCAGAAATTGACTCAATAAAGAGATATTTGCTATTTAAATGTACGGATGCAATCATACCAACACTAATGCACCGGATCCCATCAGAACTCCGCAGATAAACGTGCTTGGGCGAGAGTAGTGCTAGGAAGGGTGACCTCCTGGGAAGGCCTCGTGTTGCACCCCTTTTACTTTTTTTTTTTATCGCTGCAGTTATTTGCAGAAGTTAAAATCGTGTAATAAAATTTAATAACCTCTGAAAACCGTCATGTAGCGGAAAAGTTATCGATGTTTCGAGATTCTGATAGCGTGACGGTATACCGGAAGCATTACAACGACTGTGCCGGTCAATAGAGAGCAGAAATTGACTCAATAAAGAGATATTTGCAATTTAAATGTACGGGTGCGATCATACCAACACTAATGCACCGGATCCCATCAGAACTCCGCAGTTAAGCGTGCTTGGGCGAGAGTAGTGCTAGGAAGGGTGACCTCCTGGGAATGCCTCGTGTTGCACCCCTTTTACTTTTTTTTGATCGCTGCAGTTATTTGCAGAAGTTAAAATCGTGTATTAAAATTTAATAACCTCTGAAAACCGTCATGTAGCAGAAAAGTTATCGATGTTTCGAGATTCTAATAGCGTGACGGTATACCGGAAGCATTACAACGACTGTGTCGGTCTATAAACAGCAGAAATTGACTCAATAAAGAGATATTTGCAATTTAAATGTACGGGTGCGATCATACCAGCACTAATGCACCGGATCCCATCAAAACTCCGCAGTTAAGCGTGCTTGGGCGAGAGTAGTGCTAGGAAGGGTGACCTCCTGGGAAGGCCTCGTGTTGCACTCCTTTTACTTTTTTTTATCGCTGCAGTTATTTGCAGAAGTTAAAATCGTGTATTAAAATTTAATAACCTCTGAAAACCGTCATGTAGCGGAAAAGTTATCGATGTTTCGAGATTCTGATAGCGTGACGGTATACCGGAAGCATTACAACGACTGTGCCGGTCAATAAAGAGCAGAAATTGACTCAATAAAGAGATATTTGCTATTTAAATGTACGGATGCAATCGTACCAGCACTAATGCACCGAATCCCATTAGAACTCCGCAGATAAACGTGCTTGGGCGAGAGTAGTGCTAGGAAGGGTGACCTCCTGGGAAGGCCTCGTGTTGCACCCCTTTTACTTTTTTTTTATCGCTGCAGTTATTTGCAGAAGTTAAAATCGTGTATTAAAATTTAATAACCTCTGAATCGTGTATTAAAATTTAATAACCTCTGAAAACCATCATGTAGCGGAAAATTTATCGATGTTTCGAGATTCTGATAGCGTGACGGTATACCGCAAGCATTACAACGACTGTGCCGGTCAATAGAGAGCAGAAATTGACTCAATAAAGAGATATTTGTTATTTAAATGTACGGATGCAATCATACCAGCACTAATGCACCGGATCCCATCAGAACTCCGCAGATAAACGTGCTTGGGCGAGAGTAGTGCTAGGAAGGGTGACCTCCTGGGAAGGCCTCGTGTTGCACCCCTTTTACTTTTTTTTTTATCGCTGCAGTTATTTGCCGAAGTTAAAATCGTGTATTAAAATTTAATAACCTCTGAAAACCGTCATGTAGCGGAAAAGTTATCGATGTTTCGAGATTCTGATAGTGTGACGGTATACCGGAAGCATTACAACGACTGTGCCGGTCAATAGAGAGCAGAAATTGACTCAATAAAGAGATATTTGCAATTTAAATGTACGGGTGCAATCATACCAGCACTAATGCACCGGATCCCATCAGAACTCCGCAGTTAAGCGTGCTTGGGCGAGAGTAGTGCTAGGAAGGGTGACCTCCTGGGAAGGCCTCGTGTTGCACCCCTTTTACTTTTTTTTATCGCTGCAGTTATTTGCAGAAGTTAAAATCGTGTATTAAAATTTAATAACCTCTGAAAACCGTCATGTAGCGGAAAAGTTATCGATGTTTCGAGATTCTGATAGCGTGACGGTATACCGGAAGCATTACAACGACTGTGCCGGTCAATAGAGAGCAGAAATTGACTTAATAAAGAGATATTTGCTATTTAAATGTACGGATGCAATCGTACCAGCACTAATGCACCGAATCCCATCAGAACTCCGCAGATAAACGTGCTTGGGCGAGAGTAGTGCTAGGAAGGGTGACCTCCTGGGAAGGCCTCGTGTTGCACCCCTTTTACTTTTTTTTTATCGCTGCAGTTATTTGCAGAAGTTAAAATCGTGTATTAAAATTTAATAACCTCTGAAAACCATCATGTAGCGGAAAAGTTATCGATGTTTCGAGATTCTGATAGCGTGACGGTATACCGGAAGCATTACAACGACTGTGCCGGTCAATAGAGAGCAGAAATTGACTCAATAAAGAGATATTTGTTATTTAAATGTACGGATGCAATCATACCAGCACTAATGCACCGGATCCCATCAGAACTCCGCAGATAAACGTGCTTGGGCGAGAGTAGTGCTAGGAAGGGTGACCTCCTGGGAAGGCCTCGTGTTGCACCCCTTTTACTTTTTTTTTATCGCTGCAGTTATTTACAGAAGTTAAAATCGTGTATTAAAATTTAACAACCACTGAAAACCGTCATGTAGCGGAAAACGACTGTGTCGGTCTATAAACAGCAGAAATTGACTCAATAAAGAGATATTTGCAATTTAAATGTACGGGTGCGATCATACCAGCACTAATGCACAGGATCCCATCAGAACTCCGCAGTTAAGCGTGCTTGGGCGAGAGTAGTGCTAGGAAGGATGACCTCCTGGGAAGGCCTCGTGTTGCACCCCTTTTACTTTTTTTTTTATCGCTGCAGTTATTTGCAGAAGTTAAAATCGTGTATTAAAATTTAATAACCCCTGAAAACCATCATGTAGCGGAAAAGTTATCGATGTTTTGAGATTCTGATAGCGTGACGGTATACCGGAAGCATTACAACGACTGTGCCGGTCAATAGAGAGCAGAAATTGACTCAATAAAGAGATATTTGCTATTTAAATGTACGGATGCAATCATACCAGCACTAATGCACCGGATCCCATCAGAACTCCTCAGATAAACGTGCTTGGGCGAGAGTAGTGCTAGGAAGGGTGACCTCCTGGGAAGGCCTCGTGTTGCACCCCTTTTACTTTTTTTTTTATCGCTGCAGTTATTTGCAGAAGTTAAAATCGTGTATTAAAATTTAATAACCTCTGAAAACCATCATGTAGCGGAAAAGTTATCGATGTTTCGAGATTCTGATAGCGTGACGGTATACCGGAAGCATTACAACGACTGTGCCGGTCAATAGAGAGCAGAAATTGACTCAATAAAGAGATATTTGCTATTTAAATGTACGGATGCAATCATACCAACACTAATGCACCGGATCCCATCAGAACTCCGCAGATAAACGTGCTTGGGCGAGAGTAGTGCTAGGAAGGGTGACCTCCTGGGAAGGCCTCGTGTTGCACCCCTTTTACTTTTTTTTTTTATCGCTGCAGTTATTTGCAGAAGTTAAAATCGTGTAATAAAATTTAATAACCTCTGAAAACCGTCATGTAGCGGAAAAGTTATCGATGTTTCGAGATTCTGATAGCGTGACGGTATACCGGAAGCATTACAACGACTGTGCCGGTCAATAGAGAGCAGAAATTGACTCAATAAAGAGATATTTGCAATTTAAATGTACGGGTGCGATCATACCAACACTAATGCACCGGATCCCATCAGAACTCCGCAGTTAAGCGTGCTTGGGCGAGAGTAGTGCTAGGAAGGGTGACCTCCTGGGAATGCCTCGTGTTGCACCCCTTTTACTTTTTTTTGATCGCTGCAGTTATTTGCAGAAGTTAAAATCGTGTATTAAAATTTAATAACCTCTGAAAACCGTCATGTAGCAGAAAAGTTATCGATGTTTCGAGATTCTAATAGCGTGACGGTATACCGGAAGCATTACAACGACTGTGTCGGTCTATAAACAGCAGAAATTGACTCAATAAAGAGATATTTGCAATTTAAATGTACGGGTGCGATCATACCAGCACTAATGCACCGGATCCCATCAAAACTCCGCAGTTAAGCGTGCTTGGGCGAGAGTAGTGCTAGGAAGGGTGACCTCCTGGGAAGGCCTCGTGTTGCACTCCTTTTACTTTTTTTTATCGCTGCAGTTATTTGCAGAAGTTAAAATCGTGTATTAAAATTTAATAACCTCTGAAAACCGTCATGTAGCGGAAAAGTTATCGATGTTTCGAGATTCTGATAGCGTGACGGTATACCGGAAGCATTACAACGACTGTGCCGGTCAATAAAGAGCAGAAATTGACTCAATAAAGAGATATTTGCTATTTAAATGTACGGATGCAATCGTACCAGCACTAATGCACCGAATCCCATCAGAACTCCGCAGATAAACGTGCTTGGGCGAGAGTAGTGCTAGGAAGGGTGACCTCCTGGGAAGGCCTCGTGTTGCACCCCTTTTACTTTTTTTTTATCGCTGCAGTTATTTGCAGAAGTTAAAATCGTGTATTAAAATTTAATAACCTCTGAAAACCGTCATGTAGCGGAAAAGTTATCGATGTTTCGAGATTCTGATAGCGTGACGGTATACCGGAAGCATTACAACGACTGTGTCGGTCTATAAACAGCAGAAATTGACTCAATAAAGAGATATTTGCAATTTAAATGTACGGGTGCGATCATACCAGCACTAATGCACCGGATCCCATCAGAACTCCGCAGTTAAGCGTGCTTGGGCGAGAGTAGTGTTAGGAAGGGTGACCTCCTGGGAAGGCCTCGTGTTGCACCCCTTTTACTTTTTTTTTTATCGCTGCAGTTATTTGCAGAAGTTAATATCGTGTATTAAAATTTAATAACCTCTGAAAACCGTCATGTAGCGGAAAAGTTATCGATGTTTCTTGATTCTGATAGCGTGACGGTATACCGGAAGCATTAAAACGACTGTGCCGGTCAATAGAGAGTAGAAATTGACTCAATAAACAGATATTTGCAATTTAAATGTACGGGTGCGATCATACCAGCACAAATGCACCGGATCCCATCAGAACTCCGCAGATAAACGTGCTTGGGCGAGAGTAGTGCTAGGAAGGGTGACCTCCTGGGAAGGCCTCGTGTTGCACCCCTTTTACTTTTTTTTTATCGCTGCAGTTATTTGTAGAAGTTAAAATCGTGTATTAAAATTTAATAACCTCTGAAAACCATCATGTAGCGGAAAAGTTATCGATGTTTCGAGATTCTGATAGCGTGACGGTATACCGGAAGCATTACAACGACTGTGCCGGTCAATAGAGAGCAGAAATTGACTCAATAAAGAGATATTTGCTATTTAAATGTACGGATGCAATCATACCAACACTAATGTACCGGATCCCATCAGAACTCCGCAGATAAACGTGCTTGGGCGAGAGTAGTGCTAGGAAGGGTGACCTCCTGGGAAGGCCTCGTGTTGCACCCCTTTTACTTTTTTTTTATCGCTGCAGTTATTTGCAGAAGTTAAAATCGTGTATTAAAATTTAATAACCTCTGAAAACCGTCATGTAGCGGAAAAGTTATCGATGTTTCGAGATTCTGATAGCGTGACGGTATACCGGAAGCATTACAACGACTGTGCCGGTCAATAGAGAGCAGAAATTGACTCAATAAAGAGATATTTGCAATTTAAATGTACGGGTGCGATCATACCAGCACTAATGCACCGGATCCCATCAAAACTCCGCAGTTAAGCGTGCTTGGGCGAGAGTAGTGCTAGGAAGGGTGACCTCCTGGGAAGGCCTCGTGTTGCACCCCTTTTACTTTTTTTTTTATCGCTGCAGTTATTTGCAGAAGTTAAAATCGTGTATTAAAATTTAATAACCTCTGAAAACCATCATGTAGCGGAAAATTTATCGATATTTCTAGATTCTGATAGCGTGACGGTATACCGGAAGCATTAAAACGACTGTGCCGGTCAATAGAGAGTAGAAATTGACTCAATAAACAAATATTAGCAATTTAAATGTACGGGTGCGATCATACCAGCACAAATGCACCGGATCCCATCAGAACTCCGTAGTTAAACGTGCTTGGGCGAGAGTAGTACTAGGATGGGTGACCTCCTCGGAAGGCCTCGTGTTGCACCCCTTTTACTTTTTTTCGATCGCTGCAGTTATTTGCAGAAGTTAAAATCGTGTATTATAATTTAATATCCTCTGAAAACCGTCATGTAGCGGAAAAGTTATCGATGTTTTGAGATTCTAATAGCGTGACGGTATACCGGAAGCATTACAACGACTGTGTCGGTCTATAAACAACAGAAATTGACTCAATAAAGAGATATTTGCAATTTAAATGTACGGGTGCGATCATACCAGCACTAATGCACCGGATCCCATCAGAACTCCGCAGATAAACGTGCTTGGGCGAGAGTAGTGCTAGGAAGGGTGACCTCCTGGGAAGGCCTCGTGTTGCACCCCTTTTACTTTTTTTTTTATCGCTGCAGTTATTTGCAGAAGTTAAAATCGTGTATTAAAATTTAATAACCTCTGAAAACCGTCATGTAGCGGAAAAGTTATCGATGTTTCGAGATTCTGATAGTGTGACGGTATACCGGAAGCATTACAACGACTGTGCCGGTCAATAGAGAGCAGAAATTGACTCAATAAAGAGATATTTGCAATTTAAATGTACGGGTGCGATCATACCAGCACTAATGCACCGGATCCCATCAGAACTCCGCAGTTAAGCGTGCTTGGGCGAGAGTAGTGTTAGGAAGGGTGACCTCCTGGGAAGGCCTCGTGTTGCACCCCTTTTACTTTTTTTTTATCGCTGCAGTTATTTGCAGAAGTTAAAATCGTGTATTAAAATTTAATAACCTCTGAATCGTGTATTAAAATTTAATAACCTCTGAAAACCATCATGTAGCGGAAAAGTTATCGATGTTTCGAGATTCTGATAGCGTGACGGTATACCGCAAGCATTACAACGACTGTGCCGGTCAATAGAGAGGAGAAATTGACTCAATAAAGAGATATTTGTTATTTAAATGTACGGATGCAATCATACCAGCACTAATGCACCGGATCCCATCAGAACTCCGCAGATAAACGTGCTTGGGCGAGAGTAGTGCTAGGAAGGGTGACCTCCTGGGAAGGCCTCGTGTTGCACCCCTTTTACTTTTTTTTTATCGCTGCAGTTATTTGCAGAAGTTAAAATCGTGTATTAAAATTTAATAACCTCTGAAAACCGTCATGTAGCGGAAAAGTTATCGATGTTTCGAGATTCTGATAGTGTGACGGTATACCGGAAGCATTACAACGACTATGCCGGTCAATAGAGAGCAGAAATTGACTCAATAAAGAGATATTTGCAATTTAAATGTACGGGTGCGATCATACCAGCACTAATGCACCGGATCCCATCAGAACTCCGCACTTAAGCGTGCTTGGGCGAGAGTAGTGCTAGGAAGGGTGACCTCCTGGGAAGGCCTCGTGTTGCACCCCTTTTACTTTTTTTTTTATCGCTGCAGTTATTTGCAGAAGTTAATATCGTGTATTAAAATTTAATAACCTCTGAAAACCGTCATGTAGCGGAAAAGTTATCGATGTTTCTTGATTCTGATAGCGTGACGGTATACCGGAAGCATTAAAACGACTGTGCCGGTCAATAGAGAGTAGAAATTGACTCAATAAACAGATATTTGCAATTTAAATGTACGGGTGCGATCATACCAGCACAAATGCACCGGATCCCATCAGAACTCCGCAGATAAACGTGCTTGGGCGAGAGTAGTGCTAGGAAGGGTGACCTCCTGGGAAGGCCTCGTGTTGCACCCCTTTTACTTTTTTTTTTATCGCTGCAGTTATTTGCAGAAGTTAATATCGTGTATTAAAATTTAATAACCTCTGAAAACCGTCATGTAGCGGAAAAGTTATCGATGTTTCTTGATTCTGATAGCGTGACGGTATACCGGAAGCATTAAAACGACTGTGCCGGTCAATAGAGAGTAGAAATTGACTCAATAAACAGATATTTGCAATTTAAATGTACGGGTGCGATCATACCAGCACAAATGCACCGGATCCCATCAGAACTCCGCAGATAAACGTGCTTGGGCGAGAGTAGTGCTAGGAAGGGTGACCTCCTGGGAAGGCCTCGTGTTGCACCCCTTTTACTTTTTTTTTTATCGCTGCAGTTATTTGTAGAAGTTAAAATCGTGTATTAAAATTTAATAACCTCTGAAAACCATCATGTAGCGGAAAAGTTATCGATGTTTCGAGATTCTGATAGCGTGACGGTATACCGGAAGCATTACAACGACTGTGCCGGTCAATAGAGAGCAGAAATTGACTCAATAAAGAGATATTTGCTATTTAAATGTACGGATGCAATCATACCAACACTAATGTACCGGATCCCATCAGAACTCCGCAGATAAACGTGCTTGGGCGAGAGTAGTGCTAGGAAGGGTGACCTCCTGGGAAGGCCTCGTGTTGCACCCCTTTTACTTTTTTTTTATCGCTGCAGTTATTTGCAGAAGTTAAAATCGTGTATTAAAATTTAATAACCTCTGAAAACCGTCATGTAGCGGAAAAGTTATCGATGTTTCGAGATTCTGATAGCGTGACGGTATACCGGAAGCATTACAACGACTGTGCCGGTCAATAGAGAGCAGAAATTGACTCAATAAAGAGATATTTGCAATTTAAATGTACGGGTGCGATCATACCAGCACTAATGCACCGGATCCCATCAAAACTCCGCAGTTAAGCGTGCTTGGGCGAGAGTAGTGCTAGGAAGGGTGACCTCCTGGGAAGGCCTCGTGTTGCACCCCTTTTACTTTTTTTTTTATCGCTGCAGTTATTTGCAGAAGTTAAAATCGTGTATTAAAATTTAATAACCTCTGAAAACCATCATGTAGCGGAAAATTTATCGATATTTCTAGATTCTGATAGCGTGACGGTATACCGGAAGCATTAAAACGACTGTGCCGGTCAATAGAGAGTAGAAATTGACTCAATAAACAAATATTAGCAATTTAAATGTACGGGTGCGATCATACCAGCACAAATGCACCGGATCCCATCAGAACTCCGTAGTTAAACGTGCTTGGGCGAGAGTAGTACTAGGATGGGTGACCTCCTCGGAAGGCCTCGTGTTGCACCCCTTTTACTTTTTTTCGATCGCTGCAGTTATTTGCAGAAGTTAAAATCGTGTATTATAATTTAATATCCTCTGAAAACCGTCATGTAGCGGAAAAGTTATCGATGTTTTGAGATTCTAATAGCGTGACGGTATACCGGAAGCATTACAACGACTGTGTCGGTCTATAAACAACAGAAATTGACTCAATAAAGAGATATTTGCAATTTAAATGTACGGGTGCGATCATACCAGCACTAATGCACCGGATCCCATCAGAACTCCGCAGATAAACGTGCTTGGGCGAGAGTAGTGCTAGGAAGGGTGACCTCCTGGGAAGGCCTCGTGTTGCACCCCTTTTACTTTTTTTTTTATCGCTGCAGTTATTTGCAGAAGTTAAAATCGTGTATTAAAATTTAATAACCTCTGAAAACCGTCATGTAGCGGAAAAGTTATCGATGTTTCGAGATTCTGATAGTGTGACGGTATACCGGAAGCATTACAACGACTGTGCCGGTCAATAGAGAGCAGAAATTGACTCAATAAAGAGATATTTGCAATTTAAATGTACGGGTGCGATCATACCAGCACTAATGCACCGGATCCCATCAGAACTCCGCAGTTAAGCGTGCTTGGGCGAGAGTAGTGTTAGGAAGGGTGACCTCCTGGGAAGGCCTCGTGTTGCACCCCTTTTACTTTTTTTTTATCGCTGCAGTTATTTGCAGAAGTTAAAATCGTGTATTAAAATTTAATAACCTCTGAATCGTGTATTAAAATTTAATAACCTCTGAAAACCATCATGTAGCGGAAAAGTTATCGATGTTTCGAGATTCTGATAGCGTGACGGTATACCGCAAGCATTACAACGACTGTGCCGGTCAATAGAGAGCAGAAATTGACTCAATAAAGAGATATTTGTTATTTAAATGTACGGATGCAATCATACCAGCACTAATGCACCGGATCCCATCAGAACTCCGCAGATAAACGTGCTTGGGCGAGAGTAGTGCTAGGAAGGGTGACCTCCTGGGAAGGCCTCGTGTTGCACCCCTTTTACTTTTTTTTTATCGCTGCAGTTATTTGCAGAAGTTAAAATCGTGTATTAAAATTTAATAACCTCTGAAAACCGTCATGTAGCGGAAAAGTTATCGATGTTTCGAGATTCTGATAGTGTGACGGTATACCGGAAGCATTACAACGACTGTGCCGGTCAATAGAGAGCAGAAATTGACTCAATAAAGAGATATTTGCAATTTAAATGTACGGGTGCGATCATACCAGCACTAATGCACCGGATCCCATCAGAACTCCGCACTTAAGCGTGCTTGGGCGAGAGTAGTGCTAGGAAGGGTGACCTCCTGGGAAGGCCTCGTGTTGCACCCCTTTTACTTTTTTTTTTATCGCTGCAGTTATTTGCAGAAGTTAATATCGTGTATTAAAATTTAATAACCTCTGAAAACCGTCATGTAGCGGAAAAGTTATCGATGTTTCTTGATTCTGATAGCGTGACGGTATACCGGAAGCATTAAAACGACTGTGCCGGTCAATAGAGAGTAGAAATTGACTCAATAAACAGATATTTGCAATTTAAATGTTCGGGTGCGATCATACCAGCACAAATGCACCGGATCCCATCAGAACTCCGCAGATAAACGTGCTTGGGCGAGAGTAGTGCTAGGAAGGGTGACCTCCTGGGAAGGCCTCGTGTTGCACCCCTTTTACTTTTTTTTTATCTCTGCAGTTATTTGTAGAAGTTAAAATCGTGTATTAAAATTTAATAACCTCTGAAAACCATCATGTAGCGGAAAAGTTATCGATGTTTCGAGATTCTGATAGCGTGACGGTATACCGGAAGCATTACAACGACTGTGCCGGTCAATAGAGAGCAGAAATTGACTCAATAAAGAGATATTTGCTATTTAAATGTACGGATGCAATCATACCAACACTAATGTACCGGATCCCATCAGAACTCCGCAGATAAACGTGCTTGGGCGAGAGTAGTGCTAGGAAGGGTGACCTCCTGGGAAGGCCTCGTGTTGCACCCCTTTTACTTTTTTTGTTATCGCTGCAGTTATTTGCAGAAGTTAAAATCGTGTATTAAAATTTAATAACCTCTGAAAACCGTCATGTAGCGGAAAAGTTATCGATGTTTCGAGATTCTGATAGCGTGACGGTATACCGGAAGCATTACAACGACTGTGCCGGTCAATAGAGAGCAGAAATTGACTCAATAAAGAGATATTTGCAATTTAAATGTACGGGTGCGATCATACCAGCACTAATGCACCGGATCCCATCAGAACTCCGCAGTTAAGCGTGCTTGGGCGAGAGTAGTGCTAGGAAGGGTGACCTCCTGGGAAGGCCTCGTGTTGCACCCCTTTTACTTTTTTTTTTATCGCTGCAGTTATTTGCAGAAGTTAAAATCGTGTATTAAAATTTAATAACCTCTGAAAACCATCATGTAGCGGAAAAGTTATCGATATTTCTAGATTCTGATAGCGTGACGGTATACCGGAAGCATTAAAACGACTGTGCCGGTCAATAGAGAGTAGAAATTGACTCAATAAACAAATATTAGCAATTTAAATGTACGGGTGCGATCATACCAGCACAAATGCACCGGATCCCATCAGAACTCCGTAGTTAAACGTGCTTGGGCGAGAGTAGTACTAGGATGGGTGACCTCCTGAGAAGGCCTCGTGTTGCACCCCTTTTACTTTTTTTCGATCGCTGCAGTTATTTGCAGAAGTTAAAATCGTGTATTATAATTTAATATCCTCTGAAAACCGTCATGTAGCGGAAAAGTTATCGATGTTTTGAGATTCTAATAGCGTGACGGTATACCGGAAGCATTACAACGACTGTGTCGGTCTATAAACAACAGAAATTGACTCAATAAAGAGATATTTGCAATTTAAATGTACGGGTGCGATCATACCAGCACTAATGCACCGGATCCCATCAAAACTCCGCAGTTAAGCGTGCTTGGGCGAGAGTAGTGCTAGGTTGGGTGGCCTCCTGGGAAGGCCTCGTGTTTCACCCCTTTTACTTTTTTTTTTATCGCAGCAGTTATTTGTAGAAGTTAAAATCGTGTATTAAAATTTAATAACCTCTGAAAACCGTCATGTAGCGGAAAAGTTATCGATGTTTCGAGATTCTGATAGCGTGACGGTATACCGGAAGCATTACAACGACTGTGCCGGTCAATAGAGAGCAGAAATTGACTCAATAAAGAGATATTTGCAATTTAAATGTACGGGTGCGATCATACCAACACTAATGCACCGGATCCCATCAGAACTCCGCAGTTAAGCGTGCTTGGGCGAGAGTAGTGCTAGGAAGGGTGACCTCCTGGGAAGGCCTCGTGTTGCACCCCTTTTACTTTTTTTTGATCGCTGCAGTTATTTGCAGAAGTTAAAATCGTGTATTAAAATTTAATAACCTCTGAAAACCGTCATGTAGCGGAAAAGTTATCGATGTTTCGAGATTCTAATAGCGTGACGGTATACCGGAAGCATTACAACGACTGTGTCGGTCTATAAACAGCAGAAATTGACTCAATAAAGAGATATTTGCAATTTAAATGTACGGGTGCGATCATACCAGCACTAATGCACCGGATCCCATCAAAACTCCGCAGTTAAGCGTGCTTGGGCGAGAGTAGTGCTAGGAAGGGTGACCTCCTGGGAAGGCCTCGTGTTGCATTCCTTTTACTTTTTTTTATCGCTGCAGTTATTTGCAGAAGTTAAAATCGTGTATTAAAATTTAATAACCTCTGAAAACCGTCATGTAGCGGAAAAGTTATCGATGTTTCGAGATTCTGATAGCGTGACGGTATACCGGAAGCATTACAACGACTGTGCCGGTCAATAAAGAGCAGAAATTGACTCAATAAAGAGATATTTGCTATTTAAATGTACGGATGCAATCGTACCAGCACTAATGCACCGAATCCCATTAGAACTCCGCAGATAAACGTGCTTGGGCGAGAGTAGTGCTAGGAAGGGTGACCTCCTGGGAAGGCCTCGTGTTGCACCCCTTTTACTTTTTTTTTATCGCTGCAGTTATTTGCAGAAGTTAAAATCGTGTATTAAAATTTAATAACCTCTGAATCGTGTATTAAAATTTAATAACCTCTGAAAACCATCATGTAGCGGAAAAGTTATCGATGTTTCGAGATTCTGATAGCGTGACGGTATACCGCAAGCATTACAACGACTGTGCCGGTCAATAGAGAGCAGAAATTGACTCAATAAAGAGATATTTGTTATTTAAATGTACGGATGCAATCATACCAGCACTAATGCACCGGATCCCATCAGAACTCCGCAGATAAACGTGCTTGGGCGAGAGTAGTGCTAGGAAGGGTGACCTCCTGGGAAGGCCTCGTGTTGCACCCCTTTTACTTTTTTTTTTATCGCTGCAGTTATTTGCAGAAGTTAAAATCGTGTATTAAAATTTAATAACCTCTGAAAACCGTCATGTAGCGGAAAAGTTATCGATGTTTCGAGATTCTGATAGTGTGACGGTATACCGGAAGCATTACAACGACTGTGCCGGTCAATAGAGAGCTGAAATTGACTCAATAAAGAGATATTTGCAATTTAAATGTACGGGTGCGATCATACCAGCACTAATGCACCGGATCCCATCAGAACTCCGCAGTTAAGCGTGCTTGGGCGAGAGTAGTGTTAGGAAGGGTGACCTCCTGGGAAGGCCTCGTGTTGCACCCCTTTTACTTTTTTTTTTATCGCTGCAGTTATTTGCAGAAGTTAATATCGTGTATTAAAATTTAATAACCTCTGAAAACCGTCATGTAGCGGAAAAGTTATCGATGTTTCTTGATTCTGATAGCGTGATGGTATACCGGAAGCATTAAAACGACTGTGCCGGTCAATAGAGAGTAGAAATTGACTCAATAAACAGATATTTGCAATTTAAATGTACGGGTGCGATCATACCAGCACAAATGCACCGGATCCCATCAGAACTCCGCAGATAAACGTGCTTGGGCGAGAGTAGTGCTAGGAAGGGTGACCTCCTGGGAAGGCCTCGTGTTGCACCCCTTTTACTTTTTTTTTTATCGCAGCAGTTATTTGTAGAAGTTAAAATCGTGTATTAAAATTTAATAACCTCTGAAAACCATCATGTAGCGGAAAAGTTATCGATGTTTCGAGATTCTGATAGCGTGACGGTATACCGGAAGCATTACAACGACTGTGCCGGTCAATAGAGAGCAGAAATTGACTCAATAAAGAGATATTTGCTATTTAAATGTACGGATGCAATCATACCAACACTAATGTACCGGATCCCATCAGAACTCCGCAGATAAACGTGCTTGGGCGAGAGTAGTGCTAGGAAGGGTGACCTCCTGGGAAGGCCTCGTGTTGCACCCCTTTTACTTTTTTTTTATCGCTGCAGTTATTTGCAGAAGTTAAAATCGTGTATTAAAATTTAATAACCTCGGAAAACCGTCATGTAGCGGAAAAGTTATCGATGTTTCGAGATTCTGATAGCGTGACGGTATACCGGAAGCATTACAACGACTGTGCCGGTCAATAGAGAGCAGAAATTGACTCAATAAAGAGATATTTGCAATTTAAATGTACGGGTGCGATCATACCAGCACTAATGCACCGGATCCCATCAGAACTCCGCAGTTAAGCGTGCTTGGGCGAGAGTAGTGCTAGGAAGGGTGACCTCCTGGGAAGGCCTCGTGTTGCACCCCTTTTACTTTTTTTTTTATCGCTGCAGTTATTTGCAGAAGTTAAAATCTTGTATTAAAATTTAATAACCTCTGAAAACCATCATGTAGCGGAAAAGTTATCGATATTTCTAGATTCTGATAGCGTGACGGTATACCGGAAGCATTAAAATGACTGTGCCGGTCAATAGAGAGTAGAAATTGACTCAATAAACAAATATTAGCAATTTAAATGTACGGGTGCGATCATACCAGCACAAATGCACCGGATCCCATCAGAACTCCGTAGTTAAACGTGCTTGGGCGAGAGTAGTACTAGGATGGGTGACCTCCTGGGAAGGCCTCGTGTTGCACCCCTTTTACTTTTTTTCGATCGCTGCAGTTATTTGCAGAAGTTAAAATCGTGTATTATAATTTAATATCCTCTGAAAACCGTCATGTAGCGGAAAAGTTATCGATGTTTTGAGATTCTAATAGCGTGACGGTATACCGGAAGCATTACAACGACTGTGTCGGTCTATAAACAACAGAAATTGACTCAATAAAGAGATATTTGCAATTTAAATGTACGGGTGCGATCATACCAGCACTAATGCACCGGATCCCATCAGAACTCCGCAGATAAACGTGCTTGGGCGAGAGTAGTGCTAGGAAGGGTGACCTCCTGGGAAGGCCTCGTGTTGCACCCCTTTTACTTTTTTTTTTATCGCTGCAGTTATTTGCAGAAGTTAAAATCGTGTATTAAAATTTAATAACCTCTGAAAACCGTCATGTAGCGGAAAAGTTATCGATGTTTCGAGATTCTGATAGCGTGACGGTATACCGGAAGCATTACAACGACTGTGCCGGTCAATAAAGAGCAGAAATTGACTCAATAAAGAGATATTTGCTATTTAAATGTACGGATGCAATCGTACCAGCACTAATGCACCGAATCCCATTAGAACTCCGCAGATAAACGTGCTTGGGCGAGAGTAGTGCTAGGAAGGGTGACCTCCTGGGAAGGCCTCGTGTTGCACCCCTTTTACTTTTTTTTTATCGCTGCAGTTATTTGCAGAAGTTAAAATCGTGTATTAAAATTTAATAACCTCTGAAAACCGTCATGTAGCGGAAAAGTTATCGATGTTTCGAGATTCTGATAGCGTGACGGTATACCGCAAGCATTACAACGACTGTGCCGGTCAATAGAGAGCAGAAATTGACTCAATAAAGAGATATTTGTTATTTAAATGTACGGATGCAATCATACCAGCACTAATGCACCGGATCACATCAGAACTCCGCAGATAAACGTGCTTGGGCGAGAGTAGTGCTAGGAAGGGTGACCTCCTGGGAAGGCCTCGTGTTGCACCCCTTTTACTTTTTTTTTTATCGCTGCAGTTATTTGCAGAAGTTAAAATCGTGTATTAAAATTTAATAACCTCTGAAAACCGTCATGTAGCGGAAAAGTTATCGATGTTTCGAGATTCTGATAGTGTGACGGTATACCGGAAGCATTACAACGACTGTGCCGGTCAATAGAGAGCTGAAATTGACTCAATAAAGAGATATTTGCAATTTAAATGTACGGGTGCGATCATACCAGCACTAATGCACCGGATCCCATCAGAACTCCGCAGTTAAGCGTGCTTGGGCGAGAGTAGTGTTAGGAAGGGTGACCTCCTGGGAAGGCCTCGTGTTGCACCCCTTTTACTTTTTTTTTTATCGCTGCAGTTATTTGCAGAAGTTAATATCGTGTATTAAAATTTAATAACCTCTGAAAACCGTCATGTAGCGGAAAAGTTATCGATGTTTCTTGATTCTGATAGCGTGACGGTATACCGGAAGCATTAAAACGACTGTGCCGGTCAATAGAGAGTAGAAATTGACTCAATAAACAGATATTTGCAATTTAAATGTACGGGTGCGATCATACCAGCACAAATGCACCGGATCCCATCAGAACTCCGCAGATAAACGTGCTTGGGCGAGAGTAGTGCTAGGAAGGGTGACCTCCTGGGAAGGCCTCGTGTTGCACCCCTTTTACTTTTTTTTTTATCGCAGCAGTTATTTGTAGAAGTTAAAATCGTGTATTAAAATTTAATAACCTCTGAAAACCATCATGTAGCGGAAAAGTTATCGATGTTTCGAGATTCTGATAGCGTAACGGTATACCGGAAGCATTACAACGACTGTGCCGGTCAATAGAGAGCAGAAATTGACTCAATAAAGAGATATTTGCTATTTAAATGTACGGATGCAATCATACCAACACTAATGTACCGGATCCCATCAGAACTCCGCAGATAAACGTGCTTGGGCGAGAGTAGTGCTAGGAAGGGTGACCTCCTGGGAAGGCCTCGTGTTGCACCCCTTTTACTTTTTTTTTTATCGCTGCAGTTATTTGCAGAAGTTAAAATCGTGTATTAAAATTTAATAACCTCTGAAAACCATCATGTAGCGGAAAAGTTATCGATATTTCTAGATTCTGATAGCGTGACGGTATACCGGAAGCATTAAAACGACTGTGCCGGTCAATAGAGAGTAGAAATTGACTCAATAAACAAATATTAGCAATTTAAATGTACGGGTGCGATCATACCAGCACAAATGCACCGGATCCCATCAGAACTCCGTAGTTAAACGTGCTTGGGCGAGAGTAGTACTAGGATGGGTGACCTCCTGGGAAGGCCTCGTGTTGCACCCCTTTTACTTTTTTTCGATCGCTGCAGTTATTTGCAGAAGTTAAAATCGTGTATTATAATTTAATATCCTCTGAAAACCGTCATGTAGCGGAAAAGTTATTGATGTTTTGAGATTCTAATAGCGTGACGGTATACCGGAAGCATTACAACGACTGTGTCGGTCTATAAACAACAGAAATTGACTCAATAAAGAGATATTTGCTATTTAAATGTACGGATGCAATCATACCAGCACTAATGCACCGGATCCCATCAGAACTCCGCAGATAAACGTGCTTGGGCGAGAGTAGTGCTAGGAAGGGTGACCTCCTGGGAAGGCCTCGTGTTGCACCCCTTTTACTTTTTTTTTATCGCTGCAGTTATTTGCAGAAGTTAAAATCGTGTATTAAAATTTAATAACCTCTGAAAACCGTCATGTAGCGGAAAAGTTATCGATGTTTCGAGATTCTGATAGCGTGACGGTATACCGGAAGCATTACAACGACTGTGCCGGTCAATAGAGAGCAGAAATTGACTCAATAAAGAGATATTTGCAATTTAAATGTACGGGTGCAATCATACCAGCACTAATGCACCGGATCCCATCAGAACTCCGCAGTTAAGCGTGCTTGGGCGAGAGTAGTGCTAGGAAGGGTGACCTCCTGGGAAGGCCTCGTGTTGCACCCCTTTTACTTTTTTTTTTATCGCTGCAGTTATTTGCAGAAGTTAAAATCGTGTATTAAAATTTAATAACCTCTGAAAACCGTCATGTAGCGGAAAAGTTATCGATATTTCTAGATTCTGATAGCGTGACGGTATACCGGAAGCATTAAAACGACTGTGCCGGTCAATAGAGAGTAGAAATTGACTCAATAAACAAATATTAGCAATTTAAATGTACGGGTGCGATCATACCAGCACAAATGCACCGGATCCCATCAGAACTCCGTAGTTAAACGTGCTTGGGCGAGAGTAGTACTAGGATGGGTGACCTCCTGGGAAGGCCTCGTGTTGCACCCCTTTTACTTTTTTTTGATCGCTGCAGTTATTTGCAGAAGTTAAAATCGTGTATTATAATTTAATATCCTCTGAAAACCGTCATGTAGCGGAAAAGTTATCGATGTTTCGAGATTCTAATAGCGTGACGGTATACCGGAAGCATTACAACGACTGTGTCGGTCTATAAACAACAGAAATTGACTCAATAAAGAGATATTTGCAATTTAAATGTACGGGTGCGATCATACCAGCACTAATGCACCGGATCCCATCAAAACTCCGCAGTTAAGCGTGCTTGGGCGAGAGTAGTGCTAGGTTGGGTGGCCTCCTGGGAAGGCCTCGTGTTTCACCCCTTTTACTTTTTTTTTATCGCTGCAGTTATTTGCAGAAGTTAAAATCGTGTATTAAAATTTAATAACCTCTGAAAACCGTCATGTAGCGGAAAAGTTATCGATGTTTCGAGATTCTGATAGCGTGACGGTATACCGGAAGCATTACAACGACTGTGCCGGTCAATAGAGAGCAGAAATTGACTCAATAAAGAGATATTTGCTATTTAAATGTACGGATGCAATCATACCAGCACTAATGCACCGGATCCCATCAGAACTCCGCAGATAAACGTGCTTGGGCGAGAGTAGTACTAGGATGGGTGACCTCCTGGGAAGGCCTCGTGTTGCACCCCTTTTACTTTTTTTTTATCGCTGCAGTTATTTGCAGAAGTTAAAATCGTGTATTAAAATTTAATAACCTCTGAAAACCGTCATGTAGCGGAAAAGTTATCGATGTTTCGAGATTCTGATAGCGTGACGGTATACCGGAAGCATTACAACGACTGTGCCGGTCAATAAAGAGCAGAAATTGACTCAATAAAGAGATATTTGCTATTTAAATGTACGGATGCAATCGTACCAGCACTAATGCACCGAATCCCATCAGAACTCCGCAGATAAACGTGCTTGGGCGAGAGTAGTGCTAGGAAGGGTGACCTCCTGGGAAGGCCTCGTGTTGCACCGCTTTTACTTTTTTTTTATCGCTGCAGTTATTTGCAGAAGTTAAAATCGTGTATTAAAATTTAATAACCTCTGAAAACCGTCATGTAGCGGAAAAGTTATCGATGTTTCGAGATTCTGATAGCGTGACGGTATACCGGAAGCATTACAACGACTGTGCCGGTCAATAGAGAGCAGAAATTGACTCAATAAAGAGATATTTGCAATTTAAATGTACGGGTGCGATCATACCAGCACTAATGCACCGGATCCCATCAAAACTCCGCAGTTAAGCGTGCTTGGGCGAGAGTAGTGCTAGGTTGGGTGGCCTCCTGGGAAGGCCTCGTGTTTCACCCCTTTTACTTTTTTTTTATCGCTGCAGTTATTTGCAGAAGTTAAAATCGTGTATTAAAATTTAATAACCTCTGAAAACCGTCATGTAGCGGAAAAGTTATCGATGTTTCGAGATTCTGATAGCGTGACGGTATACCGGAAGCATTACAACGACTGTGCCGGTCAATAGAGAGCAGAAATTGACTCAATAAAGAGATATTTGCTATTTAAATGTACGGATGCAATCATACCAGCACTAATGCACCGGATCCCATCAGAACTCCGCAGATAAACGTGCTTGGGCGAGAGTAGTGCTAGGAAGGGTGACCTCCTGGGAAGGCCTCGTGTTGCACCCCTTTTACTTTTTTTTTATCGCTGCAGTTATTTGCAGAAGTTAAAATCGTGTATTAAAATTTAATAACCTCTGAAAACCGTCATGTAGCGGAAAAGTTATCGATGTTTCGAGATTCTGATAGCGTGACGGTATACCGGAAGCATTACAACGACTGTGCCGGTCAATAGAGAGCAGAAATTGACTCAATAAAGAGATATTTGCAATTTAAATGTACGGGTGCGATCATACCAGCACTAATGCACCGGATCCCATCAGAACTCCGCAGTTAAGCGTGCTTGGGCGAGAGTAGTGCTAGGAAGGGTGACCTCCTGGGAAGGCCTCGTGTTGCACCCCTTTTACTTTTTTTTTTATCGCTGCAGTTATTTGCAGAAGTTAAAATCGTGTATTAAAATTTAATAACCTCTGAAAACCGTCATGTAGCGGAAAAGTTATCGATATTTCTAGATTCTGATAGCGTGACGGTATACCGGAAGCATTAAAACGACTGTGCCGGTCAATAGAGAGTAGAAATTGACTCAATAAACAAATATTAGCAATTTAAATGTACGGGTGCGATCATACCAACACAAATGCACCGGATCCCATCAGAACTCCGTAGTTAAACGTGCTTGGGCGAGAGTAGTACTAGGATGGGTGACCTCCTGGGAAGGCCTCGTGTTGCACCCCTTTTACTTTTTTTTGATCGCTGCAGTTATTTGCAGAAGTTAAAATCGTGTATTATAATTTAATATCCTCTGAAAACCGTCATGTAGCGGAAAAGTTATCGATGTTTCGAGATTCTAATAGCGTGACGGTATACCGGAAGCATTACAACGACTGTGTCGGTCTATAAACAACAGAAATTGACTCAATAAAGAGATATTTGCAATTTAAATGTACGGGTGCGATCATACCAGCACTAATGCACCGGATCCCATCAAAACTCCGCAGTTAAGCGTGCTTGGGCGAGAGTAGTGCTAGGTTGGGTGGCCTCCTGGGAAGGCCTCGTGTTTCACCCCTTTTACTTTTTTTTATCGCTGCAGTTATTTGCAGAAGTTAAAATCGTGTATTAAAATTTAATAACCTCTGAAAACCGTCATGTAGCGGAAAAGTTATCGATGTTTCGAGATTCTGATAGCGTGACGGTATACCGGAAGCATTACAACGACTGTGCCGGTCAATAGAGAGCAGAAATTGACTCAATAAAGAGATATTTGCTATTTAAATGTACGGATGCAATCATACCAGCACTAATGCACCGGATCCCATCAGAACTCCGCAGATAAACGTGCTTGGGCGAGAGTAGTACTAGGATGGGTGACCTCCTGGGAAGGCCTCGTGTTGCACCCCTTTTACTTTTTTTTTATCGCTGCAGTTATTTGCAGAAGTTAAAATCGTGTATTAAAATTTAATAACCTCTGAAAACCGTCATGTAGCGGAAAAGTTATCGATGTTTCGAGATTCTGATAGCGTGACGGTATACCGGAAGCATTACAACGACTGTGCCGGTCAATAGAGAGCAGAAATTGACTCAATAAAGAGATATTTGCAATTTAAATGTACGGGTGCGATCATACCAGCACTAATGCACCGGATCCCATCAGAACTCCGCAGATAAACGTGCTTGGGCGAGAGTAGTACTAGGATGGGTGACCTCCTAGGAAGGCCTCGTGTTGCACCCCTTTTACTTTTTTTTTATCGCTGCAGTTATTTGCAGATGTTAAAATCGTGTATTATAATTTATTATCCTCTTAAAACCGTCATGTTGTGGAAAAGTTATCGATGTTTCGAGATTCTGATAGCGTGACGGTATACCGGAAGCATTAAAACGACTGTGCCGGTCAATAGAGAGTAGAAATTGACTCAATAAACAAATATTAGCAATTTAAATGTACGGGTGCGATCATACCAACACAAATGCACCGGATCCCATCAGAACTCCGTAGTTAAACGTGCTTGGGCGAGAGTAGTACTAGGATGGGTGACCTCCTGGGAAGGCCTCGTGTTGCACCCCTTTTACTTTTTTTTGATCGCTGCAGTTATTTGCAGAAGTTAAAATCGTGTATTATAATTTAATATCCTCTGAAAACCGTCATGTAGCGGAAAAGTTATCGATGTTTCGAGATTCTAATAGCGTGACGGTATACCGGAAGCATTACAACGACTGTGTCGGTCTATAAACAACAGAAATTGACTCAATAAAGAGATATTTGCAATTTAAATGTACGGGTGCGATCATACCAGCACTAATGCACCGGATCCCATCAAAACTCCGCAGTTAAGCGTGCTTGGGCGAGAGTAGTGCTAGGTTGGGTGGCCTCCTGGGAAGGCCTCGTGTTTCACCCCTTTTACTTTTTTTTATCGCTGCAGTTATTTGCAGAAGTTAAAATCGTGTATTAAAATTTAATAACCTCTGAAAACCGTCATGTAGCGGAAAAGTTATCGATGTTTCGAGATTCTGATAGCGTGACGGTATACCGGAAGCATTACAACGACTGTGCCGGTCAATAGAGAGCAGAAATTGACTCAATAAAGAGATATTTGCTATTTAAATGTACGGATGCAATCATACCAGCACTAATGCACCGGATCCCATCAGAACTCCGCAGATAAACGTGCTTGGGCGAGAGTAGTACTAGGATGGGTGACCTCCTGGGAAGGCCTCGTGTTGCACCCCTTTTACTTTTTTTTTATCGCTGCAGTTATTTGCAGAAGTTAAAATCGTGTATTAAAATTTAATAACCTCTGAAAACCGTCATGTAGCGGAAAAGTTATCGATGTTTCGAGATTCTGATAGCGTGACGGTATACCGGAAGCATTACAACGACTGTGCCGGTCAATAGAGAGCAGAAATTGACTCAATAAAGAGATATTTGCAATTTAAATGTACGGGTGCGATCATACCAGCACTAATGCACCGGATCCCATCAGAACTCCGCAGATAAACGTGCTTGGGCGAGAGTAGTACTAGGATGGGTGACCTCCTAGGAAGGCCTCGTGTTGCACCCCTTTTACTTTTTTTTTATCGCTGCAGTTATTTGCAGATGTTAAAATCGTGTATTATAATTTATTATCCTCTTAAAACCGTCATGTTGTGGAAAAGTTATCGATGTTTCGAGATTCTGATAGTGTGACGGTATACCGGAAGCATTAAAACGACTGTGCCGGTCAATAGAGAGCAGAATTTGACTCAATAAACAGATATTTGCAATTTAAATGTACGGGTGCGATCATACCAGCACCAATGTACCGGATCCCATCAGAACTCCGCAGTTAAGCGTGCTTGGGCGAGAGTAGTACTAGGAAGGGTGACCTCCTGGGAAGGCCTCGTGTTGCACTCCTTTTACTTTTTTTTTATCGCTGCAGTTATTTGCAGAAGTAAAAATCGTGTATTAAAATTTAATATTTTCTGAAAACCGTCATGTAGCGGAAAAGTTATCGATGTTTCGAGATTCTGATAGCGTGACGGTATACCGGAAACATTACAACGACTGTGCCGGTCAATAGAGAGCAGAAATTGACTCAATAAAGAGATATTTCATATTTAAATGTACGGGTGCGATCATACCAGCACTAATGCACCGGATCCCATCAAAACTCCGCAGTTTAACGTGCTTGGGCGAGAGTAGTACTAGGATGGGTGACCTCCTGGGAAGGCCTCGTGTTGCACCCCTTTTACTTTTTTTTGATCGCTGCAGTTATTTGCAGAAGTTAAAATCGTGTATTATAATTTAATATCCTCTGAAAACCGTCATGTAGCGGAAAAGTTATCGATGTTTCGAGATTCTAATAGCGTGACGGTATACCGGAAGCATTACAACGACTGTGCCGGTCAATAGAGAGCAGAAATTGACTCAATAAAGAGATATTTGCTATTTAAATGTACGGATGCAATCATACCAGCACTAATGCACCGGATCCCATCAGAACTCCGCAGTTAAGCGTGCTTGGGCGAGAGTAGTGCTAGGAAGGGTGACCTCCTGGGAAGGCCTCGTGTTGCACCCCTTTTACTTTTTTTTTATCGCTGCAGTTATTTGCAGAAGTTAAAATCGTGTATTAAAATTTAATAACCTCTGAAAACCGTCATGTAGCGGAAAAGTTATCGATGTTTCGAGATTCTGATAGCGAGACGGTATACCGGAAGCATTACAACGACTGTGTCGGTCAATAGAGAGCAGAAATTAACTTAATAAAGAGATATTTGCTATTTAAATGTACGAATGCGATCATAGCAGCACTAATGCACCGGATCCCATCAGAACTCCGCAGTAAAGCGTGCTTGGGCTAGAGTAGTGCTAGGAAGGGTGACCTCCTGGGAAGGCCTCGTGTTGCACCCCGTTTACTTTTTTTTTTTTATCGATGCAGTTATTTGCAGATGTTAAAATCGTGTATTATAATTTAATATCCTCTGAAAACCGTCATGTAGCGGAAAAGTTATCGAAGTTTCGAGATTCTAATAGCGTGACGGTATACCGGAAGCATTACAACGACTGTGTCGGTCTATAAACAGCAGTTGACTCAATAAAGAGATATTTGCAATTTAAATGTACGGGTGCGATCATAGCAGCACTAATGCACCGGATCCCATCAGAACTCCGCAGTTAAGCGTGCTTGGGCGAGAGTAGTGCTAGGAAGGGTGACCTCCTGGGAAGGACTCGTGTTGCACCTCTTTTACTTTGTTTTTATCGGTGCAGTTATTTGCCGAAGATAAAATCGTGTATTAAAATTTAATAACCTCTGAAAACCGTCATGTAGCGGAAAAGTTATCGATGTTTCGAGATTCTGATAGCGTGACGGTATACCGGAAGCATTACAACGACTGTGCCGGTCAATAGAGAGCAGAAATTGACTCAATAAAGAGATATTTGCTATTTAAATGTACGGATGCAATCATACCAGCACTAATGCACCGGATCCCATCAGAACTCCGCAGATAAACGTGCTTGGGCGAGAGTAGTACTAGGATGGGTGACCTCCTGGGAAGGCCTCGTGTTGCACCCCTTTTACTTTTTTTTTTATCGCTGCAGTTATTTGCAGAAGTTAAAATCGTGTATTAAAATTTAATAACCTCTGAAAACCGTCATGTAGCGGAAAAGTTATCGATGTTTCGAGATTCTGATAGCGTGACGGTATACCGGAAGCATTACAACGACTGTGCCGGTCAATAGAGAGCAGAAATTGACTCAATAAAGAGATATTTGCTATTTAAATGTACGGATGCAATCATACCAACACTAATGCACCGGATCCCATCAGAACTCCGCAGATAAACGTGCTTGGGCGAGAGTAGTGCTAGGAAGGGTGACCTCCTGGGAAGGCCTCGTGTTGCACCCCTTTTACTTTTTTTTTATCGCTGCAGTTATTTGCAGAAGTTAAAATCGTGTATTAAAATTTAATAACCTCTGAAAACCGTCATGTAGCGGAAAAGTTATCGATGTTTCGAGATTCTGATAGCGTGACGGTATACCGGAAGCATTACAACGACTGTGCCGGTCAATAGAGAGCAGAAATTGACTCAATAAAGAGATATTTGCAATTTAAATGTACGGGTGCGATCATACCAGCACTAATGCACCGGATCCCATCAGAACTCCGCAGATAAACGTGCTTGGGCGAGAGTAGTACTAGGATGGGTGACCTCCTAGGAAGGCCTCGTGTTGCACCCCTTTTACTTTTTTTTTATCGCTGCAGTTATTTGCAGATGTTAAAATCGTGTATTATAATTTATTATCCTCTTAAAACCGTCATGTTGTGGAAAAGTTATCGATGTTTCGAGATTCTGATAGTGTGACGGTATACCGGAAGCATTAAAACGACTGTGCCGGTCAATAGAGAGCAGAATTTGACTCAATAAACAGATATTTGCAATTTAAATGTACGGGTGCGATCATACCAGCACCAATGCACCGGATCCCATCAGAACTCCGCAGTTAAGCGTGCTTGGGCGAGAGTAGTACTAGGAAGGGTGACCTCCTGGGAAGGCCTCGTGTTGCACTCCTTTTACTTTTTTTTTATCGCTGCAGTTATTTGCAGAAGTAAAAATCGTGTATTAAAATTTAATATTTTCTGAAAACCGTCATGTAGCGGAAAAGTTATCGATGTTTCGAGATTCTGATAGCGTGACGGTATACCGGAAACATTACAACGACTGTGCCGGTCAATAGAGAGCAGAAATTGACTCAATAAAGAGATATTTGCTATTTAAATGTACGGATGCAATCATACCAGCACTAATGCACCGGATCCCATTAGAACTCCGCAGTTAAGCGTGCTTGGGCGAGAGTAGTGCTAGGAAGGGTGACCTCCTGGGAAGGCCTCGTGTTGCACCCCTTTTACTTTTTTTTTATCGCTGCAGTTATTTGCAGAAGTTAAAATCGTGTATTAAAATTTAATAACCTCTGAAAACCGTCATGTAGCGGAAAAGTTATCGATGTTTCGAGATTCTGATAGCGAGACGGTATACCGGAAGCATTACAACGACTGTGTCGGTCAATAGAGAGCAGAAATTAACTTAATAAAGAGATATTTGCTATTTAAATGTACGAATGCGATCATAGCAGCACTAATGCACCGGATCCCATCAGAACTCCGCAGTAAAGCGTGCTTGGGCTAGAGTAGTGCTAGGAAGGGTGACCTCCTAGGAAGGCCTCGTGTTGCACCCCGTTTACTTTTTTTTTATCGATGCAGTTATTTGCAGATGTTAAAATCGTGTATTATAATTTAATATCCTCTGAAAACCGTCATGTAGCGGAAAAGTTATCGAAGTTTCGAGATTCTAATAGCGTGACGGTATACCGGAAGCATTACAACGACTGTGTCGGTCTATAAACAGCAGTTGACTCAATAAAGAGATATTTGCAATTTAAATGTACGGGTGCGATCATACCAGCACTAATGCACCGGATCCCATCAGAACTCCGCAGTCAAGCGTGCTTGGGCGAGAGTAGTGCTAGGAAGGGTGACCTCCTGGGAAGGACTCGTGTTGCACCTCTTTTACTTTGTTTTTATCGCTGCAGTTATTTGCCGAAGTTAAAATCGTGTATTAAAATTTAATAACCTCTGAAAACCGTCATGTAGCGGAAAAGTTATCGATGTTTCGAGATTCTGATAGCGTGACGGTATACCGGAAGCATTACAACGACTGTGCCGGTCAATAGAGAGCAGAAATTGACTCAATAAAGAGATATTTGCTATTTAAATGTACGGATGCAATCATACCAACACTAATGCACCGGATCCCATCAGAACTCCGCAGATAAACGTGCTTGGGCGAGAGTTGTACTAGGATGGGTGACCTCCTGGGAAGGCCTCGTGTTGCACCCCTTTTACTTCTTTTTTTTATCGCTGCAGTTATTTGCAGATGTTAAAATCGTGTATTATAATTTATTATCCTCTTAAAACCGTCATGTTGCGGAAAAGTTATCGATGTTTCGAGATTCTGATAGTGTGACGGTATACCGGAAGCATTAAAACGACTGTGCCGGTCAATAGAGAGCAGAATTTAACTCAATAAACAGATATTTGCAATTTAAATGTACGGGTGCGATCATACCAGCACCAATGCACCGGATCCCATCAGAACTCCGCAGTTAAGCGTGCTTGGGCGAGAGTAGTACTAGGAAGGGTGACCTCCTGGGAAGGCCTCGTGTTGCACTCCTTTTACTTTTTTTTATCGCTGCAGTTATTTGCAGAAGTAAAAATCGTGTATTAAAATTTAATATTTTCTCAAAACCGTCATGTAGCGGAAAAGTTATCGATGTTTCGAGATTCTGATAGCGTGACGGTATACCGGAAACATTACAACGACTGTGCCGGTCAATAGAGAGCAGAAATTGACTCAATAAAGAGATATTTCATATTTAAATGTACGGGTGCGATCATACCAGCACTAATGCACCGGATCCCATCAAAACTCCGCAGTTAAACGTGCTTGGGCGAGAGTAGTGCTAGGAAGGGTGACCTCCTGGGAAGGCCTCATGTTGCACCCCTTTTACTTTTTTTTTATCGCTGCAGTTATTTGCAGAAGTTAAAATCGTGTATTAAAATTTAATAACCTCTGAAAACCGTCATGTAGCGGAAAATTTATCGATGTTTCGAGATTCTGATAGCGTGACGGTATACCGGAAGCATTACAACGACTGTGTCGGTCAATAGAGAGCAGAAATTGACTTAATAAAGAGATATTTGCTATTTAAATGTACGAATGCGATCATAGCAGCACTAATGCACCGGATCCCATCAGAACTCCGCAGTTAAGCGTGCTTGGGCGAGAGTAGTGCTAGGAAGGGTGACCTCCTGGGAAGGCCTCGTGTTGCACCCCTTTTACTTTTTTTTTATCGCTGCAGTTATTTGCAGAAATTAAAATCGTGTATTATAATTTAATATCCTCTGAAAACCGTCATGTAGCGGTAAAGTTATCGAAGTTTCGAGATTCTAATAGCGTGACGGTATATCGGAAGCATTACAACGACTGTGTCGGTCTATAAACAGCGGTTGACTCAATAAAGAGATATTTGCAATTTAAATGTACGGGTGCGATCATACCAGCACTAATGCACCGGATCCCATCAGAACTCCGCAGTTAAGCGTGCTTGGGCGAGAGTAGTGCTAGGAAGGGTGACCTCCTGGGAAGGCCTCGTGTTGCACCCCTTTTACTTTTTTTTTTATCGCTGCAGTTATTTGCAGAAGTTAAAATCGTGTATTAAAATTTAATAACCTCTGAAAACCGTCATGTAGCGGAAAAGTTATCGATGTTTCGAGATTCTGATAGCGTGACGGTATACCGGAAGCATTACAACGACTGTGCCGGTCAATAGAGAGCAGAAATTGACTCAATAAAGAGATATTTGCTATTTAAATGTACGGATGCAATCATACCAACACTAATGCACCGGATCCCATCAGAACTCCGCAGATAAACGTGCTTGGGCGAGAGTTGTACTAGGATGGGTGACCTCCTGGGAAGGCCTCGTGTTGCACCCCTTTTACTTCTTTTTTTTATCGCTGCAGTTATTTGCAGATGTTAAAATCGTGTATTATAATTTATTATCCTCTTAAAACCGTCATGTTGCGGAAAAGTTATCGATGTTTCGAGATTCTGATAGTGTGACGGTATACCGGAAGCATTAAAACGACTGTGCCGGTCAATAGAGAGCAGAATTTAACTCAATAAACAGATATTTGCAATTTAAATGTACGGGTGCGATCATACCAGCACCAATGCACCGGATCCCATCAGAACTCCGCAGTTAAGCGTGCTTGGGCGAGAGTAGTACTAGGAAGGGTGACCTCCTGGGAAGGCCTCGTGTTGCACTCCTTTTACTTTTTTTTATCGCTGCAGTTATTTGCAGAAGTAAAAATCGTGTATTAAAATTTAATATTTTCTCAAAACCGTCATGTAGCGGAAAAGTTATCGATGTTTCGAGATTCTGATAGCGTGACGGTATACCGGAAACATTACAACGACTGTGCCGGTCAATAGAGAGCAGAAATTGACTCAATAAAGAGATATTTCATATTTAAATGTACGGGTGCGATCATACCAGCACTAATGCACCGGATCCCATCAAAACTCCGCAGTTAAACGTGCTTGGGCGAGAGTAGTGCTAGGAAGGGTGACCTCCTGGGAAGGCCTCATGTTGCACCCCTTTTACTTTTTTTTTATCGCTGCAGTTATTTGCAGAAGTTAAAATCGTGTATTAAAATTTAATAACCTCTGAAAACCGTCATGTAGCGGAAAATTTATCGATGTTTCGAGATTCTGATAGCGTGACGGTATACCGGAAGCATTACAACGACTGTGTCGGTCAATAGAGAGCAGAAATTGACTTAATAAAGAGATATTTGCTATTTAAATGTACGAATGCGATCATAGCAGCACTAATGCACCGGATCCCATCAGAACTCCGCAGTTAAGCGTGCTTGGGCGAGAGTAGTGCTAGGAAGGGTGACCTCCTGGGAAGGCCTCGTGTTGCACCCCTTTTACTTTTTTTTTTATCGCTGCAGTTATTTGCAGAAATTAAAATCGTGTATTATAATTTAATATCCTCTGAAAACCGTCATGTAGCGGTAAAGTTATCGAAGTTTCGAGATTCTAATAGCGTGACGGTATACCGGAAGCATTACAACGACTGTGTCGGTCTATAAACAGCAGTTGACTCAATAAAGAGATATTTGCAATTTAAATGTACGGGTGCGATCATACCAGCACTAATGCACCGGATCCCATCAGAACTCCGCAGTTAAGCGTGCTTGGGCGAGAGTAGTGCTAGGAAGGGTGACCTCCTGGGAAGGCCTCGTGTTGCACCCCTTTTACTTTTTTTTTTATCGCTGCAGTTATTTGCAGAAGTTAAAATCGTGTATTAAAATTTAATAACCTCTGAAAACCGTCATGTAGCGGAAAAGTTATCGATGTTTCGAGATTCTGATAGCGAGACGGTATACCGGAAGCATTACAACGACTGTGTCGGTCAATAGAGAGCAGAAATTAACTTAATAAAGAGATATTTGCTATTTAAATGTACGAATGCGATCATAGCAGCACTAATGCACCGGATCCCATCAGAACTCCGCAGTAAAGCGTGCTTGGGCGAGAGTAGTGCTAGGAAGGGTGACCTCCTGGGAAGGCCTCGTGTTGCACCCCGTTTACTTTTTTTTATCGCTGCAGTTATTTGCAGATGTTAAAATCGTGTATTATAATTTAATATCCTCTGAAAACCGTCATGTAGCGGAAAAGTTATCGAAGTTTCGAGATTCTAATAGCGTGACGGTATACCGGAAGCATTACAACGACTGTGTCGGTCTATAAACAGCAGTTGACTCAATAAAGAGATATTTGCAATTTAAATGTACGGGTGCGATCATACCAGCACTAATGCACCGGATCCCATCAGAACTCCGCAGTCAAGCGTGCTTGGGCGAGAGTAGTGCTAGGAAGGGTGACCTCCTGGGAAGGACTCGTGTTGCACCTCTTTTACTTTGTTTTTATCGCTGCAGTTATTTGCCGAAGTTAAAATCGTGTATTAAAATTTAATAACCTCTGAAAACCGTCATGTAGCGGAAAAGTTATCGATGTTTCGAGATTCTGATAGCGTGACGGTATACCGGAAGCATTACAACGACTGTGCCGGTCAATAGAGAGCAGAAATTGACTCAATAAAGAGATATTTGCTATTTAAATGTACGGATGCAATCATACCAACACTAATGCACCGGATCCCATCAGAACTCCGCAGATAAACGTGCTTGGGCGAGAGTTGTACTAGGATGGGTGACCTCCTGGGAAGGCCTCGTGTTGCACCCCTTTTACTTCTTTTTTTTATCGCTGCAGTTATTTGCAGATGTTAAAATCGTGTATTATAATTTATTATCCTCTTAAAACCGTCATGTTGCGGAAAAGTTATCGATGTTTCGAGATTCTGATAGTGTGACGGTATACCGGAAGCATTAAAACGACTGTGCCGGTCAATAGAGAGCAGAATTTAACTCAATAAACAGATATTTGCAATTTAAATGTACGGGTGCGATCATACCAGCACCAATGCACCGGATCCCATCAGAACTCCGCAGTTAAGCGTGCTTGGGCGAGAGTAGTACTAGGAAGGGTGACCTCCTGGGAAGGCCTCGTGTTGCACTCCTTTTACTTTTTTTTATCGCTGCAGTTATTTGCAGAAGTAAAAATCGTGTATTAAAATTTAATATTTTCTCAAAACCGTCATGTAGCGGAAAAGTTATCGATGTTTCGAGATTCTGATAGCGTGACGGTATACCGGAAACATTACAACGACTGTGCCGGTCAATAGAGAGCAGAAATTGACTCAATAAAGAGATATTTCATATTTAAATGTACGGGTGCGATCATACCAGCACTAATGCACCGGATCCCATCAAAACTCCGCAGTTAAACGTGCTTGGGCGAGAGTAGTGCTAGGAAGGGTGACCTCCTGGGAAGGCCTCATGTTGCACCCCTTTTACTTTTTTTTTATCGCTGCAGTTATTTGCAGAAGTTAAAATCGTGTATTAAAATTTAATAACCTCTGAAAACCGTCATGTAGCGGAAAATTTATCGATGTTTCGAGATTCTGATAGCGTGACGGTATACCGGAAGCATTACAACGACTGTGTCGGTCAATAGAGAGCAGAAATTGACTTAATAAAGAGATATTTGCTATTTAAATGTACGAATGCGATCATAGCAGCACTAATGCACCGGATCCCATCAGAACTCCGCAGTTAAGCGTGCTTGGGCGAGAGTAGTGCTAGGAAGGGTGACCTCCTGGGAAGGCCTCGTGTTGCACCCCTTTTACTTTTTTTTTATCGCTGCAGTTATTTGCAGAAATTAAAATCGTGTATTATAATTTAATATCCTCTGAAAACCGTCATGTAGCGGTAAAGTTATCGAAGTTTCGAGATTCTAATAGCGTGACGGTATACCGGAAGCATTACAACGACTGTGTCGGTCTATAAACAGCGGTTGACTCAATAAAGAGATATTTGCAATTTAAATGTACGGGTGCGATCATACCAGCACTAATGCACCGGATCCCATCAGAACTCCGCAGTTAAGCGTGCTTGGGCGAGAGTAGTGCTAGGAAGGGTGACCTCCTGGGAAGGCCTCGTGTTGCACCCCTTTTACTTTTTTTTTTATCGCTGCAGTTATTTGCAGAAGTTAAAATCGTGTATTAAAATTTAATAACCTCTGAAAACCGTCATGTAGCGGAAAAGTTATCGATGTTTCGAGATTCTGATAGCGTGACGGTATACCGGAAGCATTACAACGACTGTGCCGGTCAATAGAGAGCAGAAATTGACTCAATAAAGAGATATTTGCTATTTAAATGTACGGATGCAATCATACCAACACTAATGCACCGGATCCCATCAGAACTCCGCAGATAAACGTGCTTGGGCGAGAGTTGTACTAGGATGGGTGACCTCCTGGGAAGGCCTCGTGTTGCACCCCTTTTACTTCTTTTTTTTATCGCTGCAGTTATTTGCAGATGTTAAAATCGTGTATTATAATTTATTATCCTCTTAAAACCGTCATGTTGCGGAAAAGTTATCGATGTTTCGAGATTCTGATAGTGTGACGGTATACCGGAAGCATTAAAACGACTGTGCCGGTCAATAGAGAGCAGAATTTAACTCAATAAACAGATATTTGCAATTTAAATGTACGGGTGCGATCATACCAGCACCAATGCACCGGATCCCATCAGAACTCCGCAGTTAAGCGTGCTTGGGCGAGAGTAGTACTAGGAAGGGTGACCTCCTGGGAAGGCCTCGTGTTGCACTCCTTTTACTTTTTTTTATCGCTGCAGTTATTTGCAGAAGTAAAAATCGTGTATTAAAATTTAATATTTTCTCAAAACCGTCATGTAGCGGAAAAGTTATCGATGTTTCGAGATTCTGATAGCGTGACGGTATACCGGAAACATTACAACGACTGTGCCGGTCAATAGAGAGCAGAAATTGACTCAATAAAGAGATATTTCATATTTAAATGTACGGGTGCGATCATACCAGCACTAATGCACCGGATCCCATCAAAACTCCGCAGTTAAACGTGCTTGGGCGAGAGTAGTGCTAGGAAGGGTGACCTCCTGGGAAGGCCTCATGTTGCACCCCTTTTACTTTTTTTTTATCGCTGCAGTTATTTGCAGAAGTTAAAATCGTGTATTAAAATTTAATAACCTCTGAAAACCGTCATGTAGCGGAAAATTTATCGATGTTTCGAGATTCTGATAGCGTGACGGTATACCGGAAGCATTACAACGACTGTGTCGGTCAATAGAGAGCAGAAATTGACTTAATAAAGAGATATTTGCTATTTAAATGTACGAATGCGATCATAGCAGCACTAATGCACCGGATCCCATCAGAACTCCGCAGTTAAGCGTGCTTGGGCGAGAGTAGTGCTAGGAAGGGTGACCTCCTGGGAAGGCCTCGTGTTGCACCCCTTTTACTTTTTTTTTATCGCTGCAGTTATTTGCAGAAATTAAAATCGTGTATTATAATTTAATATCCTCTGAAAACCGTCATGTAGCGGTAAAGTTATCGAAGTTTCGAGATTCTAATAGCGTGACGGTATACCGGAAGCATTACAACGACTGTGTCGGTCTATAAACAGCAGTTGACTCAATAAAGAGATATTTGCAATTTAAATGTACGGGTGCGATCATACCAGCACTAATGCACCGGATCCCATCAGAACTCCGCAGTTAAGCGTGCTTGGGCGAGAGTAGTGCTAGGAAGGGTGACCTCCTGGGAAGGCCTCGTGTTGCACCCCTTTTACTTTTTTTTTTATCGCTGCAGTTATTTGCAGAAGTTAAAATCGTGTATTAAAATTTAATAACCTCTGAAAACCGTCATGTAGCGGAAAAGTTATCGATGTTTCGAGATTCTGATAGCGAGACGGTATACCGGAAGCATTACAACGACTGTGTCGGTCAATAGAGAGCAGAAATTAACTTAATAAAGAGATATTTGCTATTTAAATGTACGAATGCGATCATAGCAGCACTAATGCACCGGATCCCATCAGAACTCCGCAGTAAAGCGTGCTTGGGCGAGAGTAGTGCTAGGAAGGGTGACCTCCTGGGAAGGCCTCGTGTTGCACCCCGTTTACTTTTTTTTATCGCTGCAGTTATTTGCAGATGTTAAAATCGTGTATTATAATTTAATATCCTCTGAAAACCGTCATGTAGCGGAAAAGTTATCGAAGTTTCGAGATTCTAATAGCGTGACGGTATACCGGAAGCATTACAACGACTGTGTCGGTCTATAAACAGCAGTTGACTCAATAAAGAGATATTTGCAATTTAAATGTAAGGGTGCGATCATACCAGCACTAATGCACCGGATCCCATCAGAACTCCGCAGTTAAGCGTGCTTGGGCGAGAGTAGTGCTAGGAAGGGTGACCTCCTGGGAAGGACTCGTGTTGCACCCCTTTTACTTTGTTTTTATCGCTGCAGTTATTTGCCGAAGTTAAAATCGTGTATTAAAATTTAATAACCTCTGAAAACCGTTATGTAGCGGAAAAGTTATCGATGTTTCGAGATTCTGATAGCGTGACGGTATACCGGAAGCATTACAACGACTGTGCCGGTCAATAGAGAGCAGAAATTGACTCAATAAAGAGATATTAGCTATTTAAATGTACGGATGCAATCATACCAGCACTAATGCACCGGATCCTATCAGAACTCCGCAGATAAACGTGCTTGGGCGAGAGTAGTACTAGGATGGGTGACCTCCTGGGAAGGCCTCGTGTTGCACCCCTTTTACTTCTTTTTTTTATCGCTGCAGTTATATGCAGATGTTAAAATCGTGTATTATAATTTATTATCCTCTTAAAACTGTCATGTTGCGGAAAAGTTATCGATGTTTCGAGATTCTGATAGTGTGACGGTATACCGGAAGCATTAAAACGACTCTGCCGGTCAATAGAGAGCAGAATTTAACTCAATAAACAGATATTTGCAATTTAAATGTACGAGTGCGATCATACCAGCACTAATGCACCGGATCCCATCAGAACTCCGCAGTTAAGCGTGCTTGGGCGAGAGTAGTGCTAGGAAGGGTGACCTCCTGGGAAGGACTCGTGTTGCACCCCTTTTACTTTGTTTTTATCGCTGCAGTTATTTGCCGAAGTTAAAATCGTGTATTAAAATTTAATAACCTCTGAAAACCGTCATGTAGCGGAAAAGTTATCGATGTTTCGAGATTCTGATAGCGTGACGGTATACCGGAAACATTACAACGACTGTGCCGGTCAATAGAGAGCAGAAATTGACTCAATAAAGAGATATTTCATATTTAAATGTACGGGTGCGATCATACCAGCACTAATGCACCGGATCCCATCAAAACTCCGCAGTTAAACGTGCTTGGGCGAGAGTAGTACTAGGATGGGTGACCTCCTGGGAAGGCCTCGTGTTGCACCCCTTTTACTTTTTTTTGATCGCTGCAGTTATTTGCAGAAGTTAAAATCGTGTATTATAATTTAATATCCTCTGAAAACCGTCATGTAGCGGAAAAGTTATCGATGTTTCGAGATTCTAATAGCGTGACGGTATACCGGAAGCATTACAACGACTGTGTCGGTCTATAAACAGCAATTAACTCAATAAAGAGATATTTGCAATTTAAATGTACGGGTGCGATCATACCAGCACTAATGCACCGGATCCCATCAGAACTCCGCAGTTAAGCGTGCTTGGGCGAGAGTAGTGCTAGGAAGGGTGACCTCCTGGGAAGGCGTCATGTTGCACCCCTTTTACTTTTTTTTTATCGCTGCAGTTATTTGCAGAAGTTAAAATCGTGTATTAAAATTTAATAACCTCTGAAAACCGTCATGTAGCGGAAAATTTATCGATGTTTCGAGATTCTGATAGCGTGACGGTATACCGGAAGCATTACAACGACTGTGTCGGTCAATAGAGAGCAGAAATTGACTTAATAAAGAGATATTTGCTATTTAAATGTACGAATGCGATCATAGCAGCACTAATGCACCGGATCCCATCAGAACTCCGCAGTTAAGCGTGCTTGGGCGAGAGTAGTGCTAGGAAGGGTGACCTCCTGGGAAGGCCTCGTGTTGCACCCCTTTTACTTTTTTTTTATCGCTGCAGTTATTTGCAGAAGTTAAAATCTTGTATTATAATTTAATATCCTCTGAAAACCGTCATGTAGCGGAAAAGTTATCGAAGTTTCGAGATTCTAATAGCGTGACGGTATACCGGAAGCATTACAACGACTGTGTCGGTCTATAAACAGCAGTTGACTCAATAAAGAGATATTTGCAATTTAAATGTACGGGTGCGATCATACCAGCACTAATGCACCGGATCCCATCAGAACTCCGCAGTTAAGCGTGCTTGGGCGAGAGTAGTGCTAGGAAGGGTGACCTTCTGGGAAGGCCTCGTGTTGCACCCCTTTTACTTTTTTTTTTATCGCTGCAGTTATTTGCAGAAGTTAAAATCGTGTATTAAAATTTAATAACCTCTGAAAACCGTCATGTAGCGGAAAAGTTATCGATGTTTCGAGATTCTGATAGCGAGACGGTATACCGGAAGCATTACAACGACTGTGTCGGTCAATAGAGAGCAGAAATTAACTTAATAAAGAGATATTTGCTATTTAAATGTACGAATGCGATCATAGCAGCACTAATGCACCGGATCCCATCAGAACTCCGCAGTAAAGCGTGCTTGGGCGAGAGTAGTGCTAGGAAGGGTGACCTCCTGGGAAGGCCTCGTGTTGCACCCCGTTTACTTTTTTTTTATCGCTGCAGTTATTTGCAGAAGTTAAAATCGTGTATTATAATTTAATATCCTCTGAAAACCGTCATGTAGCGGAAAAGTTATCGATGTTTCGAGATTCTAATAGCGTGACGGTATACCGGAAGCATTACAACGACTGTGTCGGTCTATAAACAGCAATTAACTCAATAAAGAGATATTTGCAATTTAAATGTACGGGTGCGATCATACCAGCACTAATGCACCGGATCCCATCAGAACTCCGCAGTTAAGCGTGCTTGGGCGAGAGTAGTGCTAGGAAGGGTGACCTCCTGGGAAGGCGTCATGTTGCACCCCTTTTACTTTTTTTTTATCGCTGCAGTTATTTGCAGAAGTTAAAATCGTGTATTAAAATTTAATAACCTCTGAAAACCGTCATGTAGCGGAAAATTTATCGATGTTTCGAGATTCTGATAGCGTGACGGTATACCGGAAGCATTACAACGACTGTGTCGGTCAATAGAGAGCAGAAATTGACTTAATAAAGAGATATTTGCTATTTAAATGTACGAATGCGATCATAGCAGCACTAATGCACCGGATCCCATCAGAACTCCGCAGTTAAGCGTGCTTGGGCGAGAGTAGTGCTAGGAAGGGTGACCTCCTGGGAAGGCCTCGTGTTGCACCCCTTTTACTTTTTTTTTATCGCTGCAGTTATTTGCAGAAGTTAAAATCTTGTATTATAATTTAATATCCTCTGAAAACCGTCATGTAGCGGAAAAGTTATCGAAGTTTCGAGATTCTAATAGCGTGACGGTATACCGGAAGCATTACAACGACTGTGTCGGTCTATAAACAGCAGTTGACTCAATAAAGAGATATTTGCAATTTAAATGTACGGGTGCGATCATACCAGCACTAATGCACCGGATCCCATCAGAACTCCGCAGTTAAGCGTGCTTGGGCGAGAGTAGTGCTAGGAAGGGTGACCTTCTGGGAAGGCCTCGTGTTGCACCCCTTTTACTTTTTTTTTTATCGCTGCAGTTATTTGCAGAAGTTAAAATCGTGTATTAAAATTTAATAACCTCTGAAAACCGTCATGTAGCGGAAAAGTTATCGATGTTTCGAGATTCTGATAGCGAGACGGTATACCGGAAGCATTACAACGACTGTGTCGGTCAATAGAGAGCAGAAATTAACTTAATAAAGAGATATTTGCTATTTAAATGTACGAATGCGATCATAGCAGCACTAATGCACCGGATCCCATCAGAACTCCGCAGTAAAGCGTGCTTGGGCGAGAGTAGTGCTAGGAAGGGTGACCTCCTGGGAAGGCCTCGTGTTGCACCCCGTTTACTTTTTTTTTATCGCTGCAGTTATTTGCAGATGTTAAAATCGTGTATTATAATTTAATATCCTCTGAAAACCGTCATGTAGCGGAAAAGTTATCGAAGTTTCGAGATTCTAATAGCGTGACGGTATACCGGAAGCATTACAACGACTGTGTCGGTCTATAAACAGCAGTTGACTCAATAAAAAGATATTTGCAATTTAAATGTACGGGTGCGATCATACCAGCACTAATGCACCGGATCCCATCAGAACTCCGCAGTTAAGCGTGCTTGGGCGAGAGTAGTGCTAGGAAGGGTGACCTCCTGGGAAGGACTCGTGTTGCACCCCTTTTACTTTGTTTTTATCGCTGCAGTTATTTGCCGAAGTTAAAATTGTGTATTAAAATTTAATAACCTCTGAAAACCGTCATGTAGCGGAAAAGTTATCGATGTTTCGAGATTCTGATAGCGTGACGGTATACCGGAAACATTACAACGACTGTGCCGGTCAATAGAGAGCAGAAATTGACTCAATAAAGAGATATTTCATATTTAAATGTACGGGTGCGATCATACCAGCACTAATGCACCGGATCCCATCAAAACTCCGCAGTTAAACGTGCTTGGGCGAGAGTAGTGCTAGGAAGGGTGACCTCCTGGGAAGGCCTCATGTTGCACCCCTTTTACTTTTTTTTTATCGCTGCAGTTATTTGCAGAAGTTAAAATCGTGTATTAAAATTTAATAACCTCTGAAAACCGTCATGTAGCGGAAAATTTATCGATGTTTCGAGATTCTGATAGCGTGACGGTATACCGGAAGCATTACAACGACTGTGTCGGTCAATAGAGAGCAGAAATTGACTTAATAAAGAGATATTTGCTATTTAAATGTACGAATGCGATCATAGCAGCACTAATGCACCGGATCCCATCAGAACTCCGCAGTTAAGCGTGCTTGGGCGAGAGTAGTGCTAGGAAGGGTGACCTCCTGGGAAGGCCTCGTGTTGCACCCCTTTTACTTTTTTTTTATCGCTGCAGTTATTTGCAGAAATTAAAATCGTGTATTATAATTTAATATCCTCTGAAAACCGTCATGTAGCGGTAAAGTTATCGAAGTTTCGAGATTCTAATAGCGTGACGGTATACCGGAAGCATTACAACGACTGTGTCGGTCTATAAACAGCAGTTGACTCAATAAAGAGATATTTGCAATTTAAATGTACGGGTGCGATCATACCAGCACTAATGCACCGGATCCCATCAGAACTCCGCAGTTAAGCGTGCTTGGGCGAGAGTAGTGCTAGGAAGGGTGACCTCCTGGGAAGGCCTCGTGTTGCACCCCTTTTACTTTTTTTTTTATCGCTGCAGTTATTTGCAGAAGTTAAAATCGTGTATTAAAATTTAATAACCTCTGAAAACCGTCATGTAGCGGAAAAGTTATCGATGTTTCGAGATTCTGATAGCGAGACGGTATACCGGAAGCATTACAACGACTGTGTCGGTCAATAGAGAGCAGAAATTAACTTAATAAAGAGATATTTGCTATTTAAATGTACGAATGCGATCATAGCAGCACTAATGCACCGGATCCCATCAGAACTCCGCAGTAAAGCGTGCTTGGGCGAGAGTAGTGCTAGGAAGGGTGACCTCCTGGGAAGGCCTCGTGTTGCACCCCGTTTACTTTTTTTTATCGCTGCAGTTATTTGCAGATGTTAAAATCGTGTATTATAATTTAATATCCTCTGAAAACCGTCATGTAGCGGAAAAGTTATCGAAGTTTCGAGATTCTAATAGCGTGACGGTATACCGGAAGCATTACAACGACTGTGTCGGTCTATAAACAGCAGTTGACTCAATAAAGAGATATTTGCAATTTAAATGTAAGGGTGCGATCATACCAGCACTAATGCACCGGATCCCATCAGAACTCCGCAGTTAAGCGTGCTTGGGCGAGAGTAGTGCTAGGAAGGGTGACCTCCTGGGAAGGACTCGTGTTGCACCCCTTTTACTTTGTTTTTATCGCTGCAGTTATTTGCCGAAGTTAAAATCGTGTATTAAAATTTAATAACCTCTGAAAACCGTCATGTAGCGGAAAAGTTATCGATGTTTCGAGATTCTGATAGCGTGACGGTATACCGGAAGCATTACAACGACTGTGCCGGTCAATAGAGAGCAGAAATTGACTCAATAAAGAGATATTAGCTATTTAAATGTACGGATGCAATCATACCAGCACTAATGCACCGGATCCTATCAGAACTCCGCAGATAAACGTGCTTGGGCGAGAGTAGTACTAGGATGGGTGACCTCCTGGGAAGGCCTCGTGTTGCACCCCTTTTACTTCTTTTTTTTATCGCTGCAGTTATATGCAGATGTTAAAATCGTGTATTATAATTTATTATCCTCTTAAAACTGTCATGTTGCGGAAAAGTTATCGATGTTTCGAGATTCTGATAGTGTGACGGTATACCGGAAGCATTAAAACGACTCTGCCGGTCAATAGAGAGCAGAATTTAACTCAATAAACAGATATTTGCAATTTAAATGTACGAGTGCGATCATACCAGCACTAATGCACCGGATCCCATCAGAACTCCGCAGTTAAGCGTGCTTGGGCGAGAGTAGTGCTAGGAAGGGTGACCTCCTGGGAAGGACTCGTGTTGCACCCCTTTTACTTTGTTTTTATCGCTGCAGTTATTTGCCGAAGTTAAAATCGTGTATTAAAATTTAATAACCTCTGAAAACCGTCATGTAGCGGAAAAGTTATCGATGTTTCGAGATTCTGATAGCGTGACGGTATACCGGAAACATTACAACGACTGTGCCGGTCAATAGAGAGCAGAAATTGACTCAATAAAGAGATATTTCATATTTAAATGTACGGGTGCGATCATACCAGCACTAATGCACCGGATCCCATCAAAACTCCGCAGTTAAACGTGCTTGGGCGAGAGTAGTACTAGGATGGGTGACCTCCTGGGAAGGCCTCGTGTTGCACCCCTTTTACTTTTTTTTGATCGCTGCAGTTATTTGCAGAAGTTAAAATCGTGTATTATAATTTAATATCCTCTGAAAACCGTCATGTAGCGGAAAAGTTATCGATGTTTCGAGATTCTAATAGCGTGACGGTATACCGGAAGCATTACAACGACTGTGTCGGTCTATAAACAGCAATTAACTCAATAAAGAGATATTTGCAATTTAAATGTACGGGTGCGATCATACCAGCACTAATGCACCGGATCCCATCAGAACTCCGCAGTTAAGCGTGCTTGGGCGAGAGTAGTGCTAGGAAGGGTGACCTCCTGGGAAGGCGTCATGTTGCACCCCTTTTACTTTTTTTTTATCGCTGCAGTTATTTGCAGAAGTTAAAATCGTGTATTAAAATTTAATAACCTCTGAAAACCGTCATGTAGCGGAAAATTTATCGATGTTTCGAGATTCTGATAGCGTGACGGTATACCGGAAGCATTACAACGACTGTGTCGGTCAATAGAGAGCAGAAATTGACTTAATAAAGAGATATTTGCTATTTAAATGTACGAATGCGATCATAGCAGCACTAATGCACCGGATCCCATCAGAACTCCGCAGTTAAGCGTGCTTGGGCGAGAGTAGTGCTAGGAAGGGTGACCTCCTGGGAAGGCCTCGTGTTGCACCCCTTTTACTTTTTTTTTATCGCTGCAGTTATTTGCAGAAGTTAAAATCTTGTATTATAATTTAATATCCTCTGAAAACCGTCATGTAGCGGAAAAGTTATCGAAGTTTCGAGATTCTAATAGCGTGACGGTATACCGGAAGCATTACAACGACTGTGTCGGTCTATAAACAGCAGTTGACTCAATAAAGAGATATTTGCAATTTAAATGTACGGGTGCGATCATACCAGCACTAATGCACCGGATCCCATCAGAACTCCGCAGTTAAGCGTGCTTGGGCGAGAGTAGTGCTAGGAAGGGTGACCTTCTGGGAAGGCCTCGTGTTGCACCCCTTTTACTTTTTTTTTTATCGCTGCAGTTATTTGCAGAAGTTAAAATCGTGTATTAAAATTTAATAACCTCTGAAAACCGTCATGTAGCGGAAAAGTTATCGATGTTTCGAGATTCTGATAGCGAGACGGTATACCGGAAGCATTACAACGACTGTGTCGGTCAATAGAGAGCAGAAATTAACTTAATAAAGAGATATTTGCTATTTAAATGTACGAATGCGATCATAGCAGCACTAATGCACCGGATCCCATCAGAACTCCGCAGTAAAGCGTGCTTGGGCGAGAGTAGTGCTAGGAAGGGTGACCTCCTGGGAAGGCCTCGTGTTGCACCCCGTTTACTTTTTTTTTATCGCTGCAGTTATTTGCAGATGTTAAAATCGTGTATTATAATTTAATATCCTCTGAAAACCGTCATGTAGCGGAAAAGTTATCGAAGTTTCGAGATTCTAATAGCGTGACGGTATACCGGAAGCATTACAACGACTGTGTCGGTCTATAAACAGCAGTTGACTCAATAAAAAGATATTTGCAATTTAAATGTACGGGTGCGATCATACCAGCACTAATGCACCGGATCCCATCAGAACTCCGCAGTTAAGCGTGCTTGGGCGAGAGTAGTGCTAGGAAGGGTGACCTCCTGGGAAGGACTCGTGTTGCACCCCTTTTACTTTGTTTTTATCGCTGCAGTTATTTGCCGAAGTTAAAATTGTGTATTAAAATTTAATAACCTCTGAAAACCGTCATGTAGCGGAAAAGTTATCGATGTTTCGAGATTCTGATAGCGTGACGGTATACCGGAAGCATTACAACGACTGTGCCGGTCAATAGAGAGCAGAAATTGACTCAATAAAGATATATTTGCTATTTAAATGTACGGATGCAATCATACCAGCACTAATGCACCAGATCCCATCAGGACTCCGCAGATAAACGTGCTTGGGCGAGAGTAGTACTAGGATGGGTGACCTCCTGGGAAGGCCTCATGTTGCACCCCTTTTACTTCTTTTTTTTATCGCTGCAGTTATTTGCAGATGTTAAAATCGTGTATTATAATTTATTATCCTCTTAAAACCGTCATGTTGCGGAAAAGTTATCGATGTTTCGAGATTCTGATAGTGTGACGGTATACCGGAAGCATTAAAACGACTCTGCCGGTCAATAGAGAGCAGAATTTAACTCAATAAACAGATATTTGCAATTTAAATGTACGGGTGCGATCATACCAGCACTAATGCACCGGATCCCATCAGAACTCCGCAGTTAAGCGTGCTTGGGCGAGAGTAGTGCTAGGAAGGGTGACCTTCTGGGAAGGCCTCGTGTTGCACCCCTTTTACTTTTTTTTTTATCGCTGCAGTTATTTGCAGAAGTTAAAATCGTGTATTAAAATTTAATAACCTCTGAAAACCGTCATGTAGCGGAAAAGTTATCGATGTTTCGAGATTCTGATAGCGAGACGGTATACCGGAAGCATTACAACGACTGTGTCGGTCAATAGAGAGCAGAAATTAACTTAATAAAGAGATATTTGCTATTTAAATGTACGAATGCGATCATAGCAGCACTAATGCACCGGATCCCATCAGAACTCCGCAGTAAAGCGTGCTTGGGCGAGAGTAGTGCTAGGAAGGGTGACCTCCTGGGAAGGCCTCGTGTTGCACCCCGTTTACTTTTTTTTTATCGCTGCAGTTATTTGCAGATGTTAAAATCGTGTATTATAATTTAATATCCTCTGAAAACCGTCATGTAGCGGAAAAGTTATCGAAGTTTCGAGATTCTAATAGCGTGACGGTATACCGGAAGCATTACAACGACTGTGTCGGTCTATAAACAGCAGTTGACTCAATAAAAAGATATTTGCAATTTAAATGTACGGGTGCGATCATACCAGCACTAATGCACCGGATCCCATCAGAACTCCGCAGTTAAGCGTGCTTGGGCGAGAGTAGTGCTAGGAAGGGTGACCTCCTGGGAAGGACTCGTGTTGCACCCCTTTTACTTTGTTTTTATCGCTGCAGTTATTTGCCGAAGTTAAAATTGTGTATTAAAATTTAATAACCTCTGAAAACCGTCATGTAGCGGAAAAGTTATCGATGTTTCGAGATTCTGATAGCGTGACGGTATACCGGAAGCATTACAACGACTGTGCCGGTCAATAGAGAGCAGAAATTGACTCAATAAAGATATATTTGCTATTTAAATGTACGGATGCAATCATACCAGCACTAATGCACCAGATCCCATCAGGACTCCGCAGATAAACGTGCTTGGGCGAGAGTAGTACTAGGATGGGTGACCTCCTGGGAAGGCCTCATGTTGCACCCCTTTTACTTCTTTTTTTTATCGCTGCAGTTATTTGCAGATGTTAAAATCGTGTATTATAATTTATTATCCTCTTAAAACCGTCATGTTGCGGAAAAGTTATCGATGTTTCGAGATTCTGATAGTGTGACGGTATACCGGAAGCATTAAAACGACTCTGCCGGTCAATAGAGAGCAGAATTTAACTCAATAAACAGATATTTGCAATTTAAATGTACGGGTGCGATCATACCAGCACTAATGCACCGGATCCCATCAGAACTCCGCAGTTAAGCGTGCTTGGGCGAGAGTAGTGCTAGGAAGGGTGACCTCCTGGGAAGGACTCGTGTTGCACCCCTTTTACTTTGTTTTTATCGCTGCAGTTATTTGCCGAAGTTAAAATCGTGTATTAAAATTTAATAACCTCTGAAAACCGTCATGTAGCGGAAAAGTTATCAATGTTTCGAGATTCTGATAGCGTGACGGTATACCGGAAACATTACAACGACTGTGCCGGTCAATAGAGAGCAGAAATTGACTCAATAAAGAGATATTTCATATTTATATGTACGGGTGCGATCATACCAGCACTAATGCACCGGATCCCATCAAAACTCCGCAGTTAAACGTGCTTGGGCGAGAGTAGTACTAGGATGGGTGACCTCCTGGGAAGGCCTCGTGTTGCACCCCTTTTACTTTTTTTTTATCGCTGCAGTTATTTGCCGAAGTTAAAATTGTGTATTAAAATTTAATAACCTCTGAAAACCGTCATGTAGCGGAAAAGTTATCGATGTTTCGAGATTCTGATAGCGTGACGGTATACCGGAAGCATTACAACGACTGTGCCGGTCAATAGAGAGCAGAAATTGACTCAATAAAGATATATTTGCTATTTAAATGTACGGATGCAATCATACCAGCACTAATGCACCAGATCCCATCAGGACTCCGCAGATAAACGTGCTTGGGCGAGAGTAGTACTAGGATGGGTGACCTCCTGGGAAGGCCTCATGTTGCACCCCTTTTACTTCTTTTTTTTATCGCTGCAGTTATTTGCAGATGTTAAAATCGTGTATTATAATTTATTATCCTCTTAAAACCGTCATGTTGCGGAAAAGTTATCGATGTTTCGAGATTCTGATAGTGTGACGGTATACCGGAAGCATTAAAACGACTCTGCCGGTCAATAGAGAGCAGAATTTAACTCAATAAACAGATATTTGCAATTTAAATGTACGGGTGCGATCATACCAGCACTAATGCACCGGATCCCATCAGAACTCCGCAGTTAAGCGTGCTTGGGCGAGAGTAGTGCTAGGAAGGGTGACCTCCTGGGAAGGACTCGTGTTGCACCCCTTTTACTTTGTTTTTATCGCTGCAGTTATTTGCCGAAGTTAAAATCGTGTATTAAAATTTAATAACCTCTGAAAACCGTCATGTAGCGGAAAAGTTATCGATGTTTCGAGATTCTGATAGCGTGACGGTATACCGGAAACATTACAACGACTGTGCCGGTCAATAGAGAGCAGAAATTGACTCAATAAAGAGATATTTCATATTTATATGTACGGGTGCGATCATACCAGCACTAATGCACCGGATCCCATCAAAACTCCGCAGTTAAACGTGCTTGGGCGAGAGTAGTACTAGGATGGGTGACCTCCTGGGAAGGCCTCGTGTTGCACCCCTTTTACTTTTTTTTGATCGCTGCAGTTATTTGCAGAAGTTAAAATCGTGTATTATAATTTAATATCCTCTGAAAACCGTCATGTAGCGGAAAAGTTATCGATGTTTCGAGATTCTAATAGCGTGACGGTATACCGGAAGCATTACAACGACTGTGTCGGTCTATAAACAGCAATTGACTCAATAAAGAGATATTTGCAATTTAAATGTACGGGTGCGATCATACCAGCACTAATGCACCGGATCCCATCAGAACTCCGCAGTTAAGCGTGCTTGGGCGAGAGTAGTGCTAGGAAGGGTGACCTCCTGGGAAGGCCTCATGTTGCACCCCTTTTACTTTTTTTTTATCGCTGCAGTTATTTGCAGAAGTTAAAATCGTGTATTAAAATTTAATAACCTCTGAAAACCGTCATGTAGCGGAAAAGTTATCGATGTTTCGAGATTCTGATAGCGTGACGGTATACCGGAAACATTACAACGACTGTGCCGGTCAATAGAGAGCAGAAATTGACTCAATAAAGAGATATTTCATATTTATATGTACGGGTGCGATCATACCAGCACTAATGCACCGGATCCCATCAAAACTCCGCAGTTAAACGTGCTTGGGCGAGAGTAGTACTAGGATGGGTGACCTCCTGGGAAGGCCTCGTGTTGCACCCCTTTTACTTTTTTTTGATCGCTGCAGTTATTTGCAGAAGTTAAAATCGTGTATTATAATTTAATATCCTCTGAAAACCGTCATGTAGCGGAAAAGTTATCGATGTTTCGAGATTCTAATAGCGTGACGGTATACCGGAAGCATTACAACGACTGTGTCGGTCTATAAACAGCAATTGACTCAATAAAGAGATATTTGCAATTTAAATGTACGGGTGCGATCATACCAGCACTAATGCACCGGATCCCATCAGAACTCCGCAGTTAAGCGTGCTTGGGCGAGAGTAGTGCTAGGAAGGGTGACCTCCTGGGAAGGCCTCATGTTGCACCCCTTTTACTTTTTTTTTATCGCTGCAGTTATTTGCAGAAGTTAAAATCGTGTATTAAAATTTAATAACCTCTGAAAACCGTCATGTAGCGGAAAATTTATCGATGTTTCGAGATTCTGATAGCGTGACGGTATACCGGAAGCATTACAACGACTGTGTCGGTCAATAGAGAGCAGAAATTGACTTAATAAAGAGATATTTGCTATTTAAATGTACGAATGCGATCATAGCAGCACTAATGCACCGGATCCCATCAGAACTCCGCAGTTAAGCGTGCTTGGGCGAGAGTAGTGCTAGGAAGGGTGACCTCCTGGGAAGGCCTCGTGTTGCACCCCTTTTACTTTTTTTTTTTATCGCTGCAGTTATTTGCAGAAGTTAAAATCGTGTATTATAATTTAATATCCTCTGAAAACCGTCATGTAGCGGAAAAGTTATCGAAGTTTCGAGATTCTAATAGCGTGACGGTATACCGGAAGCATTACAACGACTGTGTCGGTCTATAAACAGCAATTGACTCAATAAAGAGATATTTGCAATTTAAATGTACGGGTGCGATCATACCAGCACTAATGCACCGGATCCCATCAGAACTCCGCAGTTAAGCGTGCTTGGGCGAGAGTAGTGCAAGGAAGGGTGACCTCCTGGGAAGGCCTCGTGTTGCACCCCTTTTACTTTTTTTTATCGCTGCAGTTATTTGCAGAAGTTAAAATCGTGTATTAAAATTTAATAACCTCTGAAAACCGTCATGTAGCGGAAAAGTTATCGATGTTACGAGATTCTGATAGCGTGACGGTATACCGGAAGCATTACAACGACTGTGCCGGTCAATAGAGAGCAGAAATTGACTCAATAAAGAAATATTTGCTATTTAAATGTACGGATGCAATCATACCAGCACTAATGCACCGGATCCCATCAGAACTCCGCAGATAAACGTGCTTGGGCGAGAGTAGTACTAGGATGGGTGACCTCCTGGGAAGGCCTCGTGTTGCACCCCTTTTACTTTTTTTTTATCGCTGCAGTTATTTGCAGATGTTAAAATCGTGTATTATAATTTATTATCCTCTTAAAACCGTCATGTTGAGGAAAAGTTATCGATGTTTCGAGATTCTAATAGTGTGACGGTATACCGGAAGCATTAAAACGACTGTGCCGGTCAATAGAGAGCAGAATTTGACTCAATAAAGAGATATTTCATATTTAAATGTACGGGTGCGATCATACCAGCACTAATGCACCGGATCCCATCAGAACTCCGCAGTTAAACGTGCTTGGGCGAGAGTAGTACTAGGATGGGTGACCTCCTGGGAAGGCCTCGTGTTGCACCCCTTTTACTTTTTTTTGATCGCTGCAGTTATTTGCAGAAGTTAAAATCGTGTATTATAATTTAATATCCTCTGAAAACCGTCATGTAGCGGAAAAGTTATCGATGTTTCGAGATTCTAATAGCGTGACGGTATACCGGAAGCATTACAACGACTGTGTCGGTCTATAAACAGCAATTGACTCAATAAAGAGATATTTGCAATTTAAATGTACGGGTGCGATCATACCAGCACTAATGCACCGGATCCCATCAGAACTCCGCAGTTAAGCGTGCTTGGGCGAGAGTAGTGCTAGGAAGGGTGACCTCCTGGGAAGGCCTCATGTTGCACCCCTTTTACTTTTTTTTTATCGCTCCAGTTATTTGCAGAAGTTAAAATCGTGTATTAAAATTTAATAACCTCTGAAAACCGTCATGTAGCGGAAAATTTATCGATGTTTCGAGATTCTGATAGCGTGAAGGTATACCGGAAGCATTACAACGACTGTGTCGGTCAATAGAGAGCAGAAATTGACTTAATAAAGAGATATTTGCTATTTAAATGTACGAATGCGATCATAGCAGCACTAATGCACCGGATCCCATCAGAACTCCGCAGTTAAGCGTGCTTGGGCGAGAGTAGTGCTAGGAAGGGTGACCTCCTGGGAAGGCCTCGTGTTGCACCCCTTTTACTTTTTTTTTATCGCTGCAGTTATTTGCAGAAGTTAAAATCGTGTATTATAATTTAATATCCTCTGAAAACCGTCATGTAGCGGAAAAGTTATCGAAGTTTCGAGATTCTAATAGCGTGACGGTATACCGGAAGCATTACAACGACTGTGTCGGTCTATAAACAGCAATTGACTCAATAAAGAGATATTTGCAATTTAAATGTACGGGTGCGATCATACCAGCACTAATGCACCGGATCCCATCAGAACTCCGCAGTTAAGCGTGCTTGGGCGAGAGTAGTGCAAGGAAGGGTGACCTCCTGGGAAGGCCTCGTGTTGCACCCCTTTTACTTTTTTTTTATCGCTGCAGTTATTTGCAGAAGTTAAAATCGTGTATTAAAATTTAATAACCTCTGAAAACCGTCATGTAGCGGAAAAGTTATCGATGTTTCGAGATTCTGATAGCGTGACGGTATACCGGAAGCATTACAACGACTGTGCCGGTCAATAGAGAGCAGAAATTGACTCAATAAAGAAATATTTGCTATTTAAATGTACGGATGCAATCATAGCAGCACTAATGCACCGGAGCCCATCAGAACTCCGCAGATAAACGTGCTTGGGCGAGAGTAGTACTAGGATGGGTGACCTCCTGGGAAGGCCTCGTGTTGCACCCCTTTTACTTTTTTTTTATCGCTGCAGTTATTTGCAGATGTTAAAATCGTGTATTATAATTTATTATCCTCTAAAAACCGTCATGTTGAGGAAAAGTTATCGATGTTTCGAGATTCTGATAGTGTGACTGTATACCGGAAGCATTAAAACGACTGTGCCGGTCAATAGAGAGCAGAATTTGACACAATAAAGAGATATTTCATATTTAAGTGTACGGGTGCGATCATACCAGCACTAATGCACCGGATCCCATCAAAACTCCGCAGTTAAACGTGCTTGGGCGAGAGTAGTACTAGGATGGGTGACCTCCTGGGAAGGCCTCGTGTTGCACCCCTTTTACTTTTTTTTGATCGCTGCAGTTATTTGCAGAAGTTAAAATCGTGTATTATAATTTAATATCCTCTGAAAACCGTCATGTAGCGGAAAAGTTATCGATGTTTCGAGATTCTAATAGCGTGACGGTATACCGGAAGCATTACAACGACTGTGTCGGTCTATAAACAGCAATTGACTCAATAAAGAGATATTTGCAATTTAAATGTACGGGTGCGATCATACCAGCACTAATGCACCGGATCCCATCAGAACTCCGCAGTTAAGCGTGCTTGGGCGAGAGTAGTGCTAGGAAGGGTGACCTCCTGGGAAGGCCTCATGTTGCACCCCTTTTACTTTTTTTTTATCGCTGCAGTTATTTGCAGAAGTTAAAATCGTGTATTAAAATTTAATAACCTTTGAAAACCGTCATGTAGCGGAAAATTTATCGATGTTTCGAGATTCTGATAGCGTGACGGTATACCGGAAGCATTACAACGACTGTGTCGGTCAATAGAGAGCAGAAATTGACTTAATAAAGAGATATTTGCTATTTAAATGTACGAATGAGATCATAGCAGCACTAATGCACCGGAGCCCATCAGAACTCCGCAGTTAAGCGTGCTTGGGCGAGAGTAGTGCTAGGAAGGGTGACCTCCTGGGAAGGCCTCGTGTTGCACCCCTTTTACTTTTTTTTTATCGCTGCAGTTATTTGCAGAAGTTAAAATCGTGTATTATAATTTAATATCCTCTGAAAACCGTCATGTAGCGGAAAAGTTATCGAAGTTTCGAGATTCTAATAGCGTGACGGTATACCGGAAGCATTACAACGACTGTGTCGGTCTATAAACAGCAATTGACTCAATAAAGAGATATTTGCAATTTAAATGTACGGGTGCGATCATACCAGCACTAATGCACCGGATCCCATCAGAACTCCGCAGTTAAGCGTGCTTGGGCGAGAGTAGTGCAAGGAAGGGTGACCTCCTGGGAAGGCCTCGTGTTGCACCCCTTTTACTTTTTTTTTATCGCTGCAGTTATTTGCAGAAGTTAAAATCGTGTATTATAATTTAATATCCTCTGAAAACCGTCATGTAGCGGAAAAGTTATCGATGTTTCGAGATTCTAATAGCGTGACGGTATACCGGAAGCATTACAACGACTGTGTCGGTCTATAAACAGCAATTGACTCAATAAAGAGATATTTGCAATTTAAATGTACGGGTGCGATCATACCAGCACTAATGCACCGGATCCCATCAGAACTCCGCAGTTAAGCGTGCTTGGGCGAGAGTAGTGCTAGGAAGGGCGACCTCCTGGGAAGGCCTCATGTTGCACCCCTTTTACTTTTTTTTTATCGCTGCAGTTATTTGCAGAAGTTAAAATCGTGTATTAAAATTTAATAACCTCTGAAAACCGTCATGTAGCGGAAAATTTATCGATGTTTCGAGATTCTGATAGCGTGACGGTATACCGGAAGCATTACAACGACTGTGTCGGTCAATAGAGAGCAGAAATTGACTTAATAAAGAGATATTTGCTATTTAAATGTACGAATGCGATCATAGCAGCACTAATGCACCGGAGCCCATCAGAACTCCGCAGTTAAGCGTGCTTGGGCGAGAGTAGTGCTAGGAAGGGTGACCTCCTGGGAAGGCCTCGTGTTGCACCCCTTTTACTTTTTTTTTTTATCGCTGCAGTTATTTGCAGAAGTTAAAATCGTGTATTATAATTTAATATCCTCTGAAAACCGTCATGTAGCGGAAAAGTTATCGAAGTTTCGAGATTCTAATAGCGTGACGGTATACCGGAAGCATTACAACGACTGTGTCGGTCTATACACAGCAGTTGACTCAATAAAGAGATATTTGCAATTTAAATGTACGGGTGCGATCATACCAGCACTAATGCACCGGATCCCATCAGAACTCCGCAGTTAAGCGTGCTTGGGCGAGAGTAGTGCAAGGAAGGGTGACCTCCTGGGAAGGCCTCGTGTTGCACCCCTTTTACTTTTTTTTTATCGCTGCAGTTATTTGCAGAAGTTAAAATCGTGTATTAAAATTTAATAACCTCTGAAAACCGTCATGTAGCGGAAAAGTTATCGATGTTTCGAGATTCTGATAGCGTGACGGTATACCGGAAGCATTACAACGACTGTGCCGGTCAATAGAGAGCAGAAATTGACTCAATAAAGAAATATTTGCTATTTAAATGTACGGATGCAATCATACCAGCACTAATGCACCGGATCCCATCAGAACTCCGCAGATAAACGTGCTTGGGCGAGAGTAGTACTAGGATGGGTGACCTCCTGGGAAGGCCTCGTGTTGCACCCCTTTTACTTTTTTTTATCGCTGCAGTTATTTGCAGATGTTAAAATCGTGTATTATAATTTATTATCCTCTTAAAACCGTCATGTTGAGGAAAAGTTATCGATGTTTCGAGATTCTGATAGTGTGACGGTATACCGGAAGCATTAAAACGACTGTGCCGGTCAATAGAGAGCAGAATTTGACTCAATAAAGAGATATTTCATATTTAAATGTACGGGTGCGATCATACCAGCATTAATGCACCGGATCCCATCAAAACTCCGCAGTTAAACGTGCTTGGGCGAGAGTAGTACTAGGATGGGTGACCTCCTGGGAAGGCCTCGTGTTGCACCCCTTTTACTTTTTTTTTATCGCTGCAGTTATTTGCAGAAGTTAAAATCGTGTATTATAATTTAATATCCTCTGAAAACCGTCATGTAGCGGAAAAGTTATCGATGTTTCGAGATTCTAATAGCGTGACGGTATACCGGAAGCATTTCAACGACTGTGTCGGTCTATAAACAGCAATTGACTCAATAAAGAGATATTTGCAATTTAAATGTACGGGTGCGATCATACCAGCACTAATGCACCGGATCCCATCAGAACTCCGCAGTTAAGCGTGCTTGGGCGAGAGTAGTGCTAGGAAAGGTGACCTCCTGGGAAGGCCTCATGTTGCACCCCTTTTACTTTTTTTTTATCGTTGCAGTTATTTGCAGAAGTTAAAATCGTGTATTAAAATTTAATAACCTCTGAAAACCGTCATGTAGCGGAAAATTTATCGATGTTTCGAGATTCTGATAGCGTGACGGTATACCGGAAGCATTACAACGATTGTGTCGGTCAATAGAGAGCAGAAATTGACTTAATAAAGAGATATTTGCTATTTAAATGTACGAATGCGATCATAGCAGCACTAATGCACCGGATCCCATCAGAACTCCGCAGTTAAGCGTGCTTGGGCGAGAGTAGTGCTAGGAAGGGTGACCTCCTGGGAAGGCCTCGTGTTGCACCCCTTTTACTTTTTTTTTATCGCTGCAGTTATTTGCAGAAGTTAAAATCGTGTATTATAATTTAATATCCTCTGAAAACCGTCATGTAGCGGAAAAGTTATCGAAGTTTCGAGATTCTAATAGCGTGACGGTATACCGGAAGCATTACAACGACTGTGTCGGTCTATAAACAGCAATTGACTCAATAAAGAGATATTTGCAATTTAAATGTACGGGTGCGATCATATCAGCACTAATGCACCGGATCCCATCAGAACTCCGCAGTTAAGCGTGCTTGGACGAGAGTAGTGCTAGGAAGGGTGACCTCCTGGGAAGGCCTCATGTTGCACCCCTTTTACTTTTTTTTTATCGCTGCAGTTATTTGCAGAAGTTAAAATCGTGTATTAAAATTTAATAACCTCTGAAAACCGTCATGTAGCGGAAAATTTATCGATGTTTCGAGATTCTGATAGCGTGACGGTATACCGGAAGCATTACAACGACTGTGTCGGTCAATAGAGAGCAGAAATTGACTTAATAAAGAGATATTTGCTATTTAAATGTACGAATGCGATCATAGCAGCACTAATGCACCGGATCCCATCAGAACTCCGCAGTTAAGCGTGCTTGGGCGAGAGTAGTGCTAGGAAGGGTGACCTCCTGGGAAGGCCTCGTGTTGCACCCCTTTTACTTTTTTTTTATCGCTGCAGTTATTTGCAGAAGTTAAAATCGTGTATTATAATTTAATATCCTCTGAAAACCGTCATGTAGAGGAAAAGTTATCGAAGTTTCGAGATTCTAATAGCGTGACGGTATACCGGAAGCATTACAACGACTGTGTCGGTCTATAAACAGCAATTGACTCAATAAAGAGATATTTGCAATTTAAATGTACGGGTGCGATCATACCAGCACTAATGCACCGGATCCCATCAGAACTCCGCAGTTAAGCGTGCTTGGGCGAGAGTAGTGCAAGGAAGGGTGACCTCCTGGGAAGGCCTCGTGTTGCACCCCTTTTACTTTTTTTTTATCGCTGCAGTTATTTGCAGAAGTTAAAATCGTGTATTAAAATTTAATAACCTCTGAAAACCGTCATGTAGCGGAAAAGTGATCGATGTTTCGAGATTCTGATAGCGTGACGGTATACCGGAAGCATTACAACGACTGTGCCGGTCAATAGAGAGCAGAAATTGACTCAATAAAGAAATATTTGCTATTTAAATGTACGGATGCAATCATACCAGCACTAATGCACCGGATCCCATCAGAACTCCGCAGATAAACGTGCTTGGGCGAGAGTAGTACAAGGATGGGTGACCTCCTGGGAAGGCCTCGTGTTGCACCCCTTTTACTTTTTTTTTATCGCTGCAGTTATTTGCAGATGTTAAAATCGTGTATTATAATTTATTATCCTCTTAAAACCGTCATGTTGAGGAAAAGTTATCGATGTTTCGAGATTCTGATAGTGTGACGGTATACCGGAAGCATTAAAACGACTGTGCCGGTCAATAGAGAGCAGAATTTGACTCAATAAAGAGATATTTCATATTTAAATGTACGGGTGCGATCATACCAGCACTAATGCACCGGATCCCATCAAAACTCCGCAGTTAAACGTGCTTGGGCGAGAGTAGTACTAGGATGGGTGACCTCCTGGGAAGGCCTCGTGTTGCACCCCTTTTACTTTTTTTTGATCGCTGCAGTTATTTGCAGAAGTTAAAATCGTGTATTATAATTTAATATCCTCTGAAAACCGTCATGTAGCGGAAAAGTTATCGATGTTTCGAGATTCTAATAGCGTGACGGTATACCGGAAGCATTACAACGACTGTGTCGGTCTATAAACAGCAATTGACTCAATAAAGAGATATTTGCAATTTAAATGTACGGGTGCGATCATACCAGCACTAATGCACCGGATCCCATCAGAACTCCGCAGTTAAGCGTGCTTGGGCGAGAGTAGTGCTAGGAAGGGTGACCTCCTGGGAAGGCCTCATGTTGCACCCCTTTTACTTTTTTTTTATCGCTGCAGTTATTTGCAGAAGTTAAAATCGTGTATTAAAATTTAATAACCTCTGAAAACCGTCATGTAGCGGAAAATTTATCGATGTTTCGAGATTCTGATAGCGTGACGGTATACCGGAAGCATTACAACGACTGTGTCGGTCAATAGAGAGCAGAAATTGACTTAATAAAGAGATATTTGCTATTTAAATGTACGAATGCGATCATAGCAGCACTAATGCACCGGAGCCCATCAGAACTCCGCAGTTAAGCGTGCTTGGGCGAGAGTAGTGCTAGGAAGGGTGACCTCCTGGGAAGGCCTCGTGTTGCACCCCTTTTACTTTTTTTTATCGCTGCAGTTATTTGCAGAAGTTAAAATCGTGTATTATAATTTAATATCCTCTTAAAACCGTCATGTAGCGGAAAAGTTATCGAAGTTTCGAGATTCTAATAGCGTGACGGTATACCGGAAGCATTACAACGACTGTGTCGGTCTATAAACAGCAATTGACTCAATAAAGAGATATTTGCAATTTAAATGTACGGGTGCGATCATATCAGCACTAATGCACCGGATCCCATCAGAACTCCGCAGTTAAGCGTGCTTGGACGAGAGTAGTGCTAGGAAGGGTGACCTCCTGGGAAGGCCTCATGTTGCACCCCTTTTACTTTTTTTTTATCGCTGCAGTTATTTGCAGAAGTTAAAATCGTGTATTAAAATTTAATAACCTCTGAAAACCGTCATGTAGCGGAAAATTTATCGATGTTTCGAGATTCTGATAGCGTGACGGTATACCGGAAGCATTACAACGACTGTGTCGGTCAATAGAGAGCAGAAATTGACTTAATAAAGAGATATTTGCTATTTAAATGTACGAATGCGATCATAGCAGCACTAATGCACCGGATCCCATCAGAACTCCGCAGTTAAGCGTGCTTGGGCGAGAGTAGTGCTAGGAAGGGTGACCTCCTGGGAAGGCCTCGTGTTGCACCCCTTTTACTTTTTTTTTATCGCTGCAGTTATTTGCAGAAGTTAAAATCGTGTATTATAATTTAATATCCTCTGAAAACCGTCATGTAGCGGAAAAGTTATCGAAGTTTCGAGATTCTAATAGCGTGACGGTATACCGGAAGCATTACAACGACTGTGTCGGTCTATAAACAGCAATTGACTCAATAAAGAGATATATGCAATTTAAATGTACGGGTGCGATCATACCAGCACTAATGCACCGGATCCCATCAGAACTCCGCAGTTAAGCGTGCTTGGGCGAGAGTAGTCCAAGGAAGGGTGACCTCCTTGGAAGGCCTCGTGTTGCACCCCTTTTACTTTTTTTTTATCGCTGCAGTTATTTGCAGAAGTTAAAATCGTGTATTATAATTTAATATCCTCTGAAAACCGTCATGTAGCGGAAAAGTTATCGAAGTTTCGAGATTCTAATAGCGTGACGGTATACCGGAAGCATTACAACGACTGTGTCGGTCTATAAACAGCAATTGACTCAATAAAGAGATATTTGCAATTTAAATGTACGGGTGCGATCATACCAGCACTAATGCACCGGATCCCATCAGAACTCCGCAGTTAAGCGTGCTTGGGCGAGAGTAGTGCAAGGAAGGGTGACCTCCTGGGAAGGCCTCGTGTTGCACCCCTTTTACTTTTTTTTTATCGCTGCAGTTATTTGCAGAAGTTAAAATCGTGTATTATAATTTAATATCCTCTGAAAACCGTCATGTAGCGGAAAAGTTATCGAAGTTTCGAGATTCTAATAGCGTGACGGTATACCGGAAGCATTACAACGACTGTGTCGGTCTATAAACAGCAATTGACTCAATAAAGAGATATTTGCAATTTAAATGTACGGGTGCGATCATACCAGCACTAATGCACCGGATCCCATCAGAACTCCGCAGTTAAGCGTGCTTGGGCGAGAGTAGTGCAAGGAAGGGTGACCTCCTGGGAAGGCCTCGTGTTGCACCCCTTTTACTTTTTTTTTATCGCTGCAGTTATTTGCAGAAGTTAAAATCGTGTATTAAAATTTAATAACCTCTGAAAACCGTCATGTAGCGGAAAAGTGATCGATGTTTCGAGATTCTGATAGCGTGACGGTATACCGGAAGCATTACAACGACTGTGCCGGTCAATAGAGAGCAGAAATTGACTCAATAAAGAAATATTTGCTATTTAAATGTACGGATGCAATCATACCAGCACTAATGCACCGGATCCCATCAGAACTCCGCAGATAAACGTGCTTGGGCGAGAGTAGTACTAGGATGGGTGACCTCCTGGGAAGGCCTCGTGTTGCACCCCTTTTACTTTTTTTTTATCGCTGCAGTTATTTGCAGATGTTAAAATCGTGTATTATAATTTATTATCCTCTTAAAACCGTCATGTTGAGGAAAAGTTATCGATGTTTCGAGATTCTGATAGTGTGACGGTATACCGGAAGCATTAAAACGACTGTGCCGGTCAATAGGGAGCAGAATTTGACTCAATAAAGAGATATTTCATATTTAAATGTACGGGTGCGATCATACCAGCACTAATGCACCGGATCCCATCAAAACTCCGCAGTTAAACGTGCTTGGGCGAGAGTAGTACTAGGATGGGTGACCTCCTGGGAAGGCCTCGTGTTGCACCCCTTTTACTTTTTTTTGATCGCTGCAGTTATTTGCAGAAGTTAAAATCGTGTATTATAATTTAATATCCTCTGAAAACCGTCATGTAGCGGAAAAGTTATCGATGTTTCGAGATTCTAATAGCGTGACGGTATACCGGAAGCATTACAACGACTGTGTCGGTCTATAAACAGCAATTGACTCAATAAAGAGATATTTGCAATTTAAATGTACGGGTGCGATCATACCAGCACTAATGCACCGGATCCCATCAGAACTCCGCAGTTAAGCGTGCTTGGGCGAGAGTAGTGCTAGGAAGGGTGACCTCCTGGGAAGGCCTCATGTTGCACCCCTTTTACTTTTTTTTTATCGCTGCAGTTATTTGCAGAAGTTAAAATCGTGTATTAAAATTTAATAACCTCTGAAAACCGTCATGTAGCGGAAAAGTTATCGATGTTTCGAGATTCTAATAGCGTGACGGTATACCGGAAGCATTACAACGACTGTGTCGGTCTATAAACAGCAATTGACTCAATAAAGAGATATTTGCAATTTAAATGTACGGGTGCGATCATACCAGCACTAATGCACCGGATCCCATCAGAACTCCGCAGTTAAGCGTGCTTGGGCGAGAGTAGTGCTAGGAAGGGTGACCTCCTGGGAAGGCCTCATGTTGCACCCCTTTTACTTTTTTTTTATCGCTGCAGTTATTTGCAGAAGTTAAAATCGTGTATTATAATTTAATATCCTCTGAAAACCGTCATGTAGCGGAAAAGTTATCGAAGTTTCGAGATTCTAATAGCGTGACGGTATACCGGAAGCATTACAACGACTGTGTCGGTCTATAAATAGCAATTGACTCAATAAAGAGATATTTGCAATTTAAATGTTCGGGTGCGATCATACCAGCACTAATGCACCGGATCCCATCAGAACTCCGCAGTTAAGCGTGCTTGGGCGAGAGTAGTGCAAGGAAGGGTGACCTCCTGGGAAGGCCTCGTGTTGCACTCCTTTTACTTTTTTTTTATCGCTGCAGTTATTTGCAGAAGTTAAAATCGTGTATTAAAATTTAATAACCTCTGAAAACCGTCATGTAGCGGAAAAGTTATCGATGTTTCGAGATTCTGATAGCGTGACGGTATACCGGAAGCATTACAACGACTGTGCCGGTCAATAGAGAGCAGAAATTGACTCAATAAAGAAATATTTGCTATTTAAATGTACGGATGCAATCATACCAGCACTAATGCACCGGATCCCATCAGAACTCCGCAAATAAACGTGCTTGGGCGAGAGTAGTACTAGGATGGGTGACCTCCTGGGAAGGCCTCGTGTTGCACCCCTTTTACTTTTTTTTATCGCTGCAGTTATTTGCAGATGTTAAAATCGTGTATTATAATTTATTATCCTCTTAAAACCGTCATGTTGAGGAAAAGTTATCGATGTTTCGAGATTCTGATAGTGTGACGGTATACCGGAAGCATTAAAACGACTGTGCCGGTCAATAGAGAGCAGAATTTGACTCAATAAAGAGATATTTCATATTTAAATGTACGGGTGCGATCATACCAGCACTAATGCACCGGATCCCATCAAAACTCCGCAGTTAAACGTGCTTGGGCGAGAGTAGTACTAGGATGGGTGACCTCCTGGGAAGGCCTCGTGTTGCACCCCTTTTACTTTTTTTTGATCGCTGCAGTTATTTGCAGAAGTTAAAATCGTGTATTATAATTTAATATCCTCTGAAAACCGTCATGTAGCGGAAAAGTTATCGATGTTTCGAGATTCTAATAGCGTGACGGTATACCGGAAGCATTACAACGACTGTGTCGGTCTATAAACAGCAATTGACTCAATAAAGAGATATTTGCAATTTAAATGTACGGGTGCGATCATACCAGCACTAATGCACCGGATCCCATCAGAACTCCGCAGTTAAACGTGCTTGGGCGAGAGTAGTGCTAGGAAGGGTGACCTCCTGGGAAGGCCTCGTGTTGCACTCCTTTTACTTTTTTTTTATCGCTGCAGTTATTTGCAGAAGTTAAAATCGTGTATTAAAATTTAATAACCTCTGAAAACCGTCATGTAGCGGAAAAGTTATCGATGTTTCGAGATTCTGATAGCGTGACGGTATACCGGAAGCATTACAACGACTGTGCCGGTCAATAGAGAGCAGAAATTGACTCAATAAAGAAATATTTGCTATTTAAATGTACGGATGCAATCATACCAGCACTAATGCACCGGATCCCATCAAAACTCCGCAGTTAAACGTGCTTGGGCGAGAGTAGTACTAGGATGGGTGACCTCCTGGGAAGGCCTCGTGTTGCACCCCTTTTACTTTTTTTTGATCGCTGCAGTTATTTGCAGAAGTTAAAATCGTGTATTATAATTTAATATCCTCTGAAAACCGTCATGTAGCGGAAAAGTTATCGATGTTTCGAGATTCTAATAGCGTGACGGTATACCGGAAGCATTACAACGACTGTGTCGGTCTATAAACAGCAATTGACTCAATAAAGAGATATTTGCAATTTAAATGTACGGGTGCGATCATACCAGCACTAATGCACCGGATCCCATCAGAACTCCGCAGTTAAACGTGCTTGGGCGAGAGTAGTGCTAGGAAGGGTGACCTCCTGGGAAGGCCTCATGTTGCACCCCTTTTACTTTTTTTTTATCGCTGCAGTTATTTGCAGAAGTTAAAATCGTGTATTAAAATTTAATAACCTCTGAAAACCGTCATGTAGCGGAAAATTTATCGATGTTTCGAGATTCTGATAGCGTGACGGTATACCGGAAGCATTACAACGACTGTGTCGGTCAATAGAGAACAGAAATTGACTTAATAAAGAGATATTTGCTATTTAAATGTACGAATGCGATCATAGCAGCACTAATGCACCGGATCCCATCAGAACTCCGCAGTTAAGCGTGCTTGGGCGAGAGTAGTGCTAGGAAGGGTGACCTCCTTGGAAGGCCTCGTGTTGCACCCCTTTTACTTTTTTTTTATCGCTGCAGTTATTTGCAGAAGTTAAAATCGTGTATTATAATTTAATATCCTCTGAAAACCGTCATGTAGCGGAAAAGTTATCGAAGTTTCGAGATTCTAATAGCGTGACGGTATACCGGAAGCATTACAACGACTGTGTCGGTCTATAAACAGCAATTGACTCAATAAAGAGATATTTGCAATTTAAATGTACGGGTGCGATCATACCAGCACTAATGCACCGGCTCCCATCAGAACTCCGCAGTTAAGCGTGCTTGGGCGAGAGTAGTGCAAGGAAGGGTGACCTCCTGGGAAGGCCTCGTGTTGCACCCCTTTACTTTTTTTTTATCGCTGCAGTTATGTGCAGAAGTTAAAATCGTGTATTAAAATTTATAACCTCTGAAAACCGTCATGTAGCGGAAAAGTTATCGATGTTTCGAGATTCTGATAGCGTGACGGTATACCGGAAGCATTACAACGACTGTGCCGGTCAATAGAGAGCAGAAATTGACTCAATAAAGAGATATTTGTTATTTAAATGTACGGATGCAATCATACCAGCACTAATGCACCGGATCCCATCAGAACTCCGCAGATAAACGTGCTTGGGCGAGAGTAGTACTAGGATGGGTGACCTCCTGGGAAGGCCTCGTGTTGCACCCCTTTTACTTTTTTTTTATCGCTGCAGTTATTTGCAGATGTTAAAATCGTGTATTATAATTTATTATCCTCTTAAAACCGTCATGTTGCGGAAAAGTTATCGATGTTTCGAGATTCTGATAGTGTGACGGTATACCGGAAGCATTAAAACGACTGTGCCGGTCAATAGAGAGCAGAATTTGACTCAATAAACAGATATTTGCAATTTAAATGTACGGGTGCGATCATACCAGCACCAATGCACCGGATCCCATCAGAAGTCCGCAGTTAAGCGTGCTTGGGCGAGAGTAGTACTAGGAAGGGTGACCTCCTGTGAAGGCCTCGTGTTGCACTCCTTTTACTTTTTTTTTATCGCTGCAGTTATTTGCAGAAGTAAAAATCGTGTATTAAAATTTAATATTTTCTGAAAACCGTCATGTAGCGGAAAAGTTATCGATGTTTCGAGATTCTGATAGCGTGACGGTATACCGGAAACATTACAATGACTGTGCCGGTCAATAGAGAGCAGAAATTGACTCAATAAAGAGATATTTCATATTTAAATGTACGGGTGCGATCATACCAGCAATAATGCACCGGATCCCATCAAAACTCCGCAGTTAAACGTGCTTGGGCGAGAGTAGTACTAGGATGGGTGACCTCCTGGGAAGGCCTCGTGTTGCACCCCTTTTACTTTTTTTTGATCGTTGCAGTTATTTGCAGAAGTTAAAATCGTGTATTATAATTTAATATCCTCTGAAAACCGTCATGTAGCGGAAAAGTTATCGATGTTTCGAGATTCTAATAGCGTGACGGTATACCGGAAGCATTACAACGACTGTGTCGGTCTATAAACAGCAATTGACTCAATAAAGAGATATTTGCAATTTAAATGTACGGGTGCGATCATACCAGCACTAATGCACCGGATCCCATCAGAACTCCGCAGTTAAGCGTGCTTGGGCGAGAGTAGTGCAAGGAAGGGTGACCTCCTGGGAAGGCCTCGTGTTGCACCCCTTTTACTTTTTTTTTATCGCTGCAGTTATTTGCAGAAGTTAAAATCGTGTATTAAAATTTAATAACCTCTGAAAACCGTCATGTAGCGGAAAAGTTATCGATGTTTCGAGATTCTGATAGCGTGACGGTATTCCGGAAGCATTACAACGACTGTGCCGGTCAATAGAGAGCAGAAATTGACTCAATAAAGAGATATTTGCTATTTAAATGTACGGATGCAATCATACCAGCACTAATGCACCGGATCCCATCAGAACTCCGCAGATAAACGTGCTTGGGCGAGAGTAGTACTAGGATGGGTGACCTCCTGGGAAGGCCTCGTGTTGCACCCCTTTTACTTTTTTTTTATCGCTGCAGTTATTTGCAGATGTTAAAATCGTGTATTATAATTTATTATCCTCTTAAAACCGTCATGTTGAGGAAAAGTTATCGATGTTTCGAGATTCTGATAGTGTGACGGTATACCGGAAGCATTAAAACGACTGTGCCGGTCAATAGAGAGCAGAATTTGACTCAATAAAGAGATATTTCATATTTAAATGTACGGGTGCGATCATACCAGCACTAATTCACCGGATCCCATCACAACTCCGCAGTTAAACGTGCTTGGGCGAGAGTAGTACTAGGATGGGTGACCTCCTGGGAAGGCCTCGTGTTGCACCCCTTTTACTTTTTTTTGATCGCTGCAGTTATTTGCAGAAGTTAAAATCGTGTATTATAATTTAATATCCTCTGAAAACCGTCATGTAGCGGAAAAGTTATTGATGTTTCGAGATTCTGATAGCGTGACGGTATACCGGAAACATTACAATGACTGTGCCGGTCAATAGAGAGCAGAAATTGACTCAATAAAGAGATATTTCATATTTAAATGTACGGGTGCGATCATACCAGCAATAATGCACCGGATCCCATCAGAACTCCGCAGTTAAACGTGCTTGGGCGAGAGTAGTGCTAGGAAGGGTGACCTCCTGGGAAGGCCTCATGTTGCACCCCTTTTACTTTTTTTTTATCGCTGCAGTTATTTGCAGAAGTTAAAATCGTGTATTAAAATTTAATAACCTCTGAAAACCGTCATGTAGCGGAAAATTTATCGATGTTTCGAGATTCTGATAGCGTGACGGTATACCGGAAGCATTACAACGACTGTGTCGGTCAATAGAGAGCAGAAATTGACTTAATAAAGAGATATTTGCTATTTAAATGTACGAATGCGATCATAGCAGCACTAATGCACCGGATCCCATCAGAACTCCGCAGTTAAGCGTGCTTGGGCGAGAGTAGTGCTAGGAAGGGTGACCTCCTGGGAAGGCCTCGTGTTGCACCCCTTTTACTTTTTTTTTTATCGCTGCAGTTATTTGCAGAAGTTAAAATCGTGTATTATAATTTAATATCCTCTGAAAACCGTCATGTAGCGGAAAAGTTATCGAAGTTTCGAGATTCTAATAGCGTGACGGTATACCGGAAGCATTACAACGACTGTGTCGGTCTATAAACAGCAATTGACTCAATAAAGAGATATTTGCAATTTAAATGTACGGGTGCGATCATACCAGCACTAATGCACCGGATCCCATCAGAACTCCGCAGTTAAGCGTGCTTGGGCGAGAATAGTGCAAGGAAGGGTGACCTCCTGGGAAGGCCTCGTGTTGCACCCCTTTTACTTTTTTTTTATCGCTGCAGTTATTTGCAGAAGTTAAAATCGTGTATTAAAATTTAATAACCTCTGAAAACCGTCATGTTGCGGAAAAGTTATCGATGTTTCGAGATTCTGATAGCGTGACGGTATACCGGAAGCATTACAACGACTGTGCCGGTCAATAGAGAGCAGAATTTGACTCAATAAAGAGATATTTGCTATTTAAATGTACGGATGCAATCATACCAGCACTAATGCACCGGATCCCATCAGAACTCCGCAGATAAACGTGCTTGGGCGAGAGTAGTACTAGGATGGGTGACCTCCTGGGAAGGCCTCGTGTTGCACCCCTTTTACTTTTTTTTTATCGCTGCAGTTATTTGCAGATGTTAAAATCGTGTATTATAATTTATTATCCTCTTAAAATCGTCATGTTGCGGAAAAGTTATCGATGTTTCGAGATTCTGATAGTGTTACGGTATACCGGAAGCATTAAAACGACTGTGCCGGTCAATAGAGAGCAGAATTTGACTCAATAAACAGATATTTGCAATTTAAATGTACGGGTGCGATCATACCAGCACCAATGCACCGGATCCCATCAGAAGTCCGCAGTTAAGCGTGCTTGGGCGAGAGTAGTACTAGGAAGGGTGACCTCCTGGGAAGGCCTCGTGTTGCACTCCTTTTACTTTTTTTTATCGCTGCAGTTATTTGCAGAAGTAAAAATCGTGTATTAAAATTTAATATTTTCTGAAAACCGTCATTTAGCGGAAAAGTTATCGATGTTTCGAGATTCTGATAGCGTGACGGTATACCGGAAACATTACAATGACTGTGCCGGTCAATAGAGAGCAGAAATTGACTCAATAAAGAGATATTTCATATTTAAATGTACGGGTGCGATCATACCAGCAATAATGCACCGGATCCCATCAAAACTCCGCAGTTAAACGTGCTTGGGCGAGAGTAGTACTAGGATGGGTGACCTCCTGGGAAGGCCTCGTGTTGCACCCCTTTTACTTTTTTTTGATCGCTGCAGTTATTTGCAGAAGTTAAAATCGTGAATTATAATTTAATATCCTCTGAAAACCGTCATGTAGCGGAAAAGTTATCGATGTTTCGAGATTCTAATAGCGTGACGGTATACCGGAAGCATTACAACGACTGTGTCGGTCTATAAACAGCAATTGACTCAATAAAGAGATATTTGCAATTTAAATGTACGGGTGCGATCATACCAGCACTAATGCACCGGATCCCATCGGAACTCCGCAGTTAAGCGTGCTTGGGCGAGAGTAGTGCAATGAAGGGTGACCTCCTGGGAAGGCCTCGTGTTGCACCCCTTTTACTTTTTTTTTATCGCTGCAGTTATTTGCAGAAGTTAAAATCGTGTATTAAAATTTAATAACCTCTGAAAACCGTCATGTAGCGGAAAAGTTATCGATGTTTCGAGATTCTGATAGCGTGACGGTATACCGGAAGAATTACAACGACTGTGCCGGTCAATAGAGAGCAGAAATTGACTCAATAAAGAGATATTTGCTATTTAAATGTACGGATGCAATCATACCAGCACTAATGCACCGGATCCCATCAGAACTCCGCAGATAAACGTGCTTGGGCGAGAGTAGTACTAGGATAGGTGACCTTCTGGGAAGGCTTCGTGTTGCACCCCTTTTACTTTTTTTTTTATCGCTGCAGTTATTTGCAGATGTTAAAATCGTGTATTATAATTTATTATCCTCTTAAAACCGTCATGTTGCGGAAAAGTTATCGATGTTTCGAGATTCTGATAGTGTGACGGTATACCGGAAGCATTAAAACGACTGTGCCGGTCAATAGAGAGCAGAATTTGACTCAATAAACAGATATTTGCAATTTAAATGTACGGGTGCGATCATACCAGCACCAATGCACCGGATCCCATCAGAACTCCGCAGTTAAGCATGCTTGGGCGAGAGTAGTACTAGGAAGGGTGACCTCCTGGGAAGGCCTCGTGTTGCACTCCTTTTACTTTTTTTTTATCGCTGCAGTTATTTGCAGAAGTAAAAATCGTGTATTAAAATTTAATATTTTCTGAAAACCGTCATGTAGCGGAAAAGTTATCGATGTTTCGAGATTCTGATAGCGTGACGGTATACCGGAAACATTACAATGACTGTGCCGGTCAATAGAGAGCAGAAATTGACTCAATAAAGAGATATTTCATATTTAAATGTACGGGTGCGATCATACCAGCAATAATGCACCGGATCCCATCAGAACTCCGCAGTTAAACGTGCTTGGGCGAGAGTAGTACTAGGATGGGTGACTTCCTGGGAAGGCCTCGTGTTGCACCCCTTTTACTTTTTTTTGATCGCTGCAGTTATTTGCAGAAGTTAAAATCGTGTATTATAATTTAATATCCTCTGAAAACCGTCATGTAGCGGAAAAGTTATCGATGTTTCGAGATTCTAATAGCGTGACGGTATACCGGAAGCATTACAACGACTGTGTCGGTCTATAAACAGCAATTGACTCAATAAAGAGATATTTGCAATTTAAATGTACGGGTGCGATCATACCAGCACTAATGCACCGGATCCCATCAGAACTCCGCAGTTAAGCGTGCTTGGGCGAGAGTAGTGCTAGGAAGGGTGACCTCCTGGGAAGGCCTCATGTTGCACCCCTTTTACTTTTTTTTTATCGCTGCAGTTATTTGAAGAAGTTAAAATCGTGTATTAAAATTGAATAACCTCTGAAAACCGTCATGTAGCGGAAAATTTATCGATGTTTCGAGATTCTGATAGCGTGACGGTATACCGGAAGCATTACAACGACTGTGTCGGTCAATAGAGAGCAGAAATTGACTTAATAAAGAGATATTTGCTATTTAAATGTACGAATGCGATCATAGCAGCACTAATGCACCGGATCCCATCAGAACTCCGCAGTTAAGCGTGCTTGGGCGAGAGTAGTGCTAGGAAGGGTGACCTCCTGGGAAGGCCTCGTGTTGCACCCCTTTTACTTTTTTTTTATCGCTGCAGTTATTTGCAGAAGTTAAAATCGTGTATTATAATTTAATATCCTCTGAAAACCGTCATGTAGCGGAAAAGTTATCGAAGTTTCGAGATTCTAATAGCGTGACGGTATACCGGAAGCATTACAACGACTGTGTCGGTCTATAAACAGCAATTGACTCAATAAAGAGATATTTGCAATTTAAATGTACGGGTGCGATCATACCAGCACTAATGCACCGGATCCCATCAGAACTCCGCAGTTAAGCGTGCTTGGGCGAGAGTAGTGCAAGGAAGGGTGACCTCCTGGGAAGGCCTCGTGTTGCACCCCTTTTACTTTTTTTTTATCGCTGCAGTTATTTGCAGAAGTTAAAATCGTGTATTAAAATTAAATAACCTCTGAAAACCGTCATGTAGCGGAAAAGTTATCGATGTTTCGAGATTCTGATAGCGTGACGGTATACCGGAAGCATTACAACGACTGTGCCGGTCAATAGAGAGCAGAAATTGACTCAATAAAGAGATATTTGCTATTTAAATGTACGGATGCAATCATACCAGCACTAATGCACCGGATCCCATCAGAACTCCGCAGATAAACGTGCTTGGGCGAGAGTAGTACTAGGATGGGTGACCTCCTGGGAAGGCCTCGTGTTGCACCCCTTTTACTTTTTTTTTTTTATCGCTGCAGTTATTTGCAGATGTTAAAATCGTGTATTATAATTTATTATCCTCTTAAAACCGTCATGTTGCGGAAAAGTTATCGATGTTTCGAGATTCTGATAGTGTGACGGTATACCGGAAGCATTAAAACGACTGTGCCGGTCAATAGAGAGCAGAATTTGACTCAATAAACAGATATTTGCAATTTAAATGTACGGGTGCGATCATACCAGCACCAATGCACCGGATCCCATCAGAACTCCGCAGTTAAGCGTGCTTGGGCGAGAGTAGTACTAGGAAGGGTGACCTCCTGGGAAGGCCTCGTGTTGCACTCCTTTTACTTTTTTTTTATCGCTGCAGTTATTTGCAGAAGTAAAAATCGTGTATTAAAATTTAATATTTTCTGAAAACCGTCATGTAGCGGAAAAGTTATCGATGTTTCGAGATTCTGATAGCGTGACGGTATACCAGAAACATTACAATGACTGTGCCGGTCAATAGAGAGCAGAAATTGACTCAATAAAGAGATATTTCATATTAAAATGTACGGGTGCGATCATACCAGCAATAATGCACCGGATCCCATCAGAACTCCGCAGATAAACGTGCTTGGGCGAGAGTAGTAGTAGCATGGGTGACCTCCTGGGAAGGCCTCGTGTTGCACCCCTTTTACTTTTTTTTTATCGCTGCAGTTATTTGCAGATGTTAAAATCGTGTATTATAATTTATTATCCTCTTAAAACCGTCATGTTGTGGAAAAGTTATCGATGTTTCGAGATTCTGATAGTGTGACGGTATACCGGAAGCATTAAAACGACTGTGCCGGTCAATAGAGAGCAGAATTTGACTCAATAAACAGATATTTGCAATTTAAATGTACGGGTGCGATCATACCAGCACCAATGCACCGGATCCCATCAGAACTCCGCTGTTAAGCGTGCTTGGGCGAGAGTAGTACTAGGATGGGTGACCTCCTGGGAAGGCCTCGTGTTGCACCCCTTTTACTTTTTTTTGATCGCTGCAGTTATTTGCAGAAGTTAAAATCGTGTATTATAATTTAATATCCTCTGAAAACCGTCATGTAGCGGAAAAGTTATCGATGTTTCGAGATTCTAATAGTGTGACGGTATACCGGAAGCATTACAACGACTGTGTCGGTCTATAAACAGCAATTGACTCAATAAAGAGATCTTTGCAATTTAAATGTACGGGTGCGATCATACCAGCACTAATGCATCGGATCCCATCAGAACTCCGCAGTTAAGCGTGCTTGGGCGAGAGTAGTGCTAGGAAGGGTGACCTCTTGGGAAGGCCTCGTGTTGCACCCCTTTTACTTTTTTTTATCGCTGAAGTTATTTGCAGAAGTTAAAATCGTGTATTAAAATTTAATAACCTCTGAAAACCGTCATGTAGCGGAAAATTTATCGATGTTTCGAGATTCTGATAGCGTGACGGTATACCGGAAGCATTACAACGACTGTGTCGGTCAATAGAGAGCAGAAATTGACTTAATAAAGAGATATTTGCTATTTAAATGTACGAATGCGATCATAGCAGCACTAATGCACCGGATCCCATCAACTCCGCAGTTAAGCGTGCTAGGGCGAGAGTAGTGCTAGGAAGGGTGACCTCCTGGGAAGGCCTCGTGTTGCACCCCTTTTACTTTTTTTTATCGCTGCAGTTATTTGCAGAAGTTAAAATCGTGTATTAAAATTTAATAACCTCTAAAAACCGTCATGTAGCGGAAAAGTTATCGATGTTTCGAGATTCTGATAGCGTGACGGTATACCGGAAGCATTACAACGACTGTGTCGGTCAATAGAGAGCAGAAATTGACTTAATAAAGAGATATTTGCTATTTAAATGTACGAATGCGATCATAGCAGCACTAATGCACCGGATCCCATCAGAACTCCGCAGTTAAGCGTGCTTGGGCGAGAGTAGTGCTAGGAAGGGTGACCTCCTGGGAAGGCCTCGTGTTGCACCCCTTTTACTTTTTTTTTTATCGCTGCAGTTATTTGGAGAAGTTAAAATCGTGTATTATAATTTAATATCCTCTGAAAACCGTCATGTAGCGGAAAAGTTATCGAAGTTTCGAGATTCTAATAGCGTGACGGTATACCGGAAGCATTACAACGACTGTGTCGGTCTATAAACAGCAATTGACTCAATAAAGAGATATTTGCAATTTAAATGTACGGGTGCGATCATACCAGCACTAATGCACCGGATCCCATCAGAACTCCGCAGTTAAGCGTGCTTGGGCGAGAGTAGTGCTAGGAAGGGTGACCTCCTGGGAAGGCCTCGTGTTGCACCCCTTTTACTTTTTTTTTATCGCTGCAGTTATTTGCAGAAGTTAAAATCGTGTATTAAAATTTAATAACCTCTAAAAACCGTCATGTAGCGGAAAAGTTATCGATGTTTCGAGATTCTGATAGCGTGACGGTATACCGGAAGCATTACAACGACTGTGCCGGTCAATAGAGAGCAGAAATTGACTCAATAAAGATATATTTGCTATTTAAATGTACGGATGCAATCATACCAGCACCAATGCACCGGATCCCATCAGAACTCCGCAGATAAACGTGCTTGGGCGAGAGTAGTACTGGGATGGGTGACCTCCTGGGAAGGCCTCGTGTTAAACCCCTTTTACTTTTTTTTTATCGCTGCAGTTATTTGCAGATGTTAAAATCGTGTATTATAATTTATTATCCTCTTAAAACCGTCATGTTGCGGAAAAGTTATCGATGTTTCGAGATTCTGATAGTGTGACGGTATACCGGAAGCATTAAAACGACTGTGCCGGTCAATAGAGAGCAGAATTTGACTCAATAAACAGATATTTGCAATTTAAATGTACGGGTGCGATCATACCAGCACCAATGCACCGGATCCCATCAGAACTCCGCAGTTAAGCGTGCTTGGGCGAGAGTAGTACTAGGAAGGGTGACCTCCTGGGAAGGCCTCGTGTTGCACTCCTTTTACTTTTTTTTTATCGCTGCAGTTATTTGCAGAAGTAAAAATCGTGTATTAAAATTTAATATTTTCTGAAAACCGTCATGTAGCGGAAAAGTTATCGATGTTTCGAGATTCTGATAGCTTGACGGTATACCGGAAACATTACAATGACTGTGCCGGTCAATAGAGAGCAGAAATTGACTCAATAAAGATATATTTCATATTTAAATGTACGGGTGCGATCATACCAGCACTAATGCACCGGATCCCATCAAAACTCCGCAGTTAAACGTGCTTGGGCGAGAGTAGTACTAGGATGGGTGACCTCCTGGGAAGGCCTCGTGTTGCACCCCTTTTACTTTTTTTTGATCGCTGCAGTTATTTGCAGAAGTTAAAATCGTGTATTATAATTTAATATCCTCTGAAAACCGTCATGTAGTGGAAAAGTTATCGATGTTTCGAGATTCTAATAGCGTGACGGTATACCGGAAGCATTACAACGACTGTGTCGGTCTATAAACAGCAATTGACTCAATAAAGAGATATTTGCAATTTAAATGTACGGGTGCGATCATACCAGCACTAATGCACCGGATCCCATCTGAACTCCGCAGTTAAGCGTGCTTGGGCGAGAGTAGTGCTAGGAAGGGTGACCTCCTGGGAAGGCCTCGTGTTGCACCCCTTTTACTTTTTTTTTATCGCTGCAGTTATTTGCAGAAGTTAAAATCGTGTATTAAAATTTAATAACCTCTGAAAACCGTCATGTAGCGGAAAAGTTATCGATGTTTCGAGATTCTGATAGCGTGACGGTATACCGGAAGCATTACAACGACTGTGTCGGTCAATAGAGAGCAGAAATTGACTTAATAAAGAGATATTTGCTATTTAAATGTACGAATGCGATCATACCAGCACTAATGCACCGGATCCCATCAGAACTCCGTAGTTAAACGTGATTGGGCGAGAGTAGTACCAGGATGGGTGCCCTCCTGGGAAGGCCTCGTGTTGCACCCCTTTTACTTTTTTTTGATCGCTGCAGTTATTTGCAGAAGTTAAAATCGTGTATTATAATTTAATATCCTCTGAAAACCGTCATGTAGCGGAAAAGTTATCGATGTTTCGATATTCTAATAGCGTGAAGGTATACCGGAAGCATTACAACGACTGTGTCGGTCTATAAACAGCAGAAATTGACTCAATAAAGAGATATTTGCAATTTAAATGTACGGGTGCGATCATACCAGCACTAATGCACCGGATCCCATCAGAACTCCGCAGTTAAGCGTGCTTGGGCGAGAGTAGTGCTAGGAAGGGTGACCTCCTGGGAAGGCCTCGTGTTGCACTCCTTTTACTTTTTTTTTATCGCTGCAGTTATTTGCAGAAGTAAAAATCGTGTATTAAAATTTAATATTTTCTGAAAACCGTCATGTAGCGGAAAAGTTATCGATGTTTCGAGATTCTGATAGCGTGACGGTATACCAGAAACATTACAATGACTGTGCCGGTCAATAGAGAGCAGAAATTGACTCAATAAAGAGATATTTCATATTAAAATGTACGGGTGCGATCATACCAGCAATAATGCACCGGATCCCATCAGAACTCCGCAGATAAACGTGCTTGGGCGAGAGTAGTAGTAGCATGGGTGACCTCCTGGGAAGGCCTCGTGTTGCACCCCTTTTACTTTTTTTTTATCGCTGCAGTTATTTGCAGATGTTAAAATCGTGTATTATAATTTATTATCCTCTTAAAACCGTCATGTTGCGGAAAAGTTATCGATGTTTCGAGATTCTGATAGTGTGACGGTATACCGGAAGCATTAAAACGACTGTGCCGGTCAATAGAGAGCAGAATTTGACTCAATAAACAGATATTTGCAATTTAAATGTACGGGTGCGATCATACCAGCACCAATGCACCGGATCCCATCAGAACTCCGCAGTTAAGCGTGCTTGGGCGAGAGTAGTACTAGGATGGGTGACCTCCTGGGAAGGCCTCGTGTTGCACCCCTTTTACTTTTTTTTGATCGCTGCAGTTATTTGCAGAAGTTAAAATCGTGTATTATAATTTAATATCCTCTGAAAACCGTCATGTAGCGGAAAAGTTATCGATGTTTCGAGATTCTAATAGTGTGACGGTATACCGGAAGCATTACAACGACTGTGTCGGTCTATAAACAGCAATTGACTCAATAAAGAGATCTTTGCAATTTAAATGTACGGGTGCGATCATACCAGCACTAATGCATCGGATCCCATCAGAACTCCGCAGTTAAGCGTGCTTGGGCGAGAGTAGTGCTAGGAAGGGTGACCTCTTGGGAAGGCCTCGTGTTGCACCCCTTTTACTTTTTTTTATCGCTGAAGTTATTTGCAGAAGTTAAAATCGTGTATTAAAATTTAATAACCTCTGAAAACCGTCATGTAGCGGAAAATTTATCGATGTTTCGAGATTCTGATAGCGTGACGGTATACCGGAAGCATTACAACGACTGTGTCGGTCAATAGAGAGCAGAAATTGACTTAATAAAGAGATATTTGCTATTTAAATGTACGAATGCGATCATAGCAGCACTAATGCACCGGATCCCATCAACTCCGCAGTTAAGCGTGCTAGGGCGAGAGTAGTGCTAGGAAGGGTGACCTCCTGGGAAGGCCTCGTGTTGCACCCCTTTTACTTTTTTTTATCGCTGCAGTTATTTGCAGAAGTTAAAATCGTGTATTAAAATTTAATAACCTCTAAAAACCGTCATGTAGCGGAAAAGTTATCGATGTTTCGAGATTCTGATAGCGTGACGGTATACCGGAAGCATTACAACGACTGTGTCGGTCAATAGAGAGCAGAAATTGACTTAATAAAGAGATATTTGCTATTTAAATGTACGAATGCGATCATAGCAGCACTAATGCACCGGATCCCATCAGAACTCCGCAGTTAAGCGTGCTAGGGCGAGAGTAGTGCTAGGAAGGGTGACCTCCTGGGAAGGCCTCGTGTTGCACCCCTTTTACTTTTTTTTTTATCGCTGCAGTTATTTGGAGAAGTTAAAATCGTGTATTATAATTTAATATCCTCTGAAAACCGTCATGTAGCGGAAAAGTTATCGAAGTTTCGAGATTCTAATAGCGTGACGGTATACCGGAAGCATTACAACGACTGTGTCGGTCTATAAACAGCAATTGACTCAATAAAGAGATATTTGCAATTTAAATGTACGGGTGCGATCATACCAGCACTAATGCACCGGATCCCATCAGAACTCCGCAGTTAAGCGTGCTTGGGCGAGAGTAGTGCTAGGAAGGGTGACCTCCTGGGAAGGCCTCGTGTTGCACCCCTTTTACTTTTTTTTTATCGCTGCAGTTATTTGCAGAAGTTAAAATCGTGTATTAAAATTTAATAACCTCTAAAAACCGTCATGTAGCGGAAAAGTTATCGATGTTTCGAGATTCTGATAGCGTGACGGTATACCGGAAGCATTACAACGACTGTGCCGGTCAATAGAGAGCAGAAATTGACTCAATAAAGATATATTTGCTATTTAAATGTACGGATGCAATCATACCAGCACCAATGCACCGGATCCCATCAGAACTCCGCAGATAAACGTGCTTGGGCGAGAGTAGTACTAGGATGGGTGACCTCCTGGGAAGGCCTCGTGTTAAACCCCTTTTACTTTTTTTTTATCGCTGCAGTTATTTGCAGATGTTAAAATCGTGTATTATAATTTATTATCCTCTTAAAACCGTCATGTTGCGGAAAAGTTATCGATGTTTCGAGATTCTGATAGTGTGACGGTATACCGGAAGCATTAAAACGACTGTGCCGGTCAATAGAGAGCAGAATTTGACTCAATAAACAGATATTTGCAATTTAAATGTACGGGTGCGATCATACCAGCACCAATGCACCGGATCCCATCAGAACTCCGCAGTTAAGCGTGCTTGGGCGAGAGTAGTACTAGGATGGGTGACCTCCTGGGAAGGCCTCGTGTTGCACCCCTTTTACTTTTTTTTGATCGCTGCAGTTATTTGCAGAAGTTAAAATCGTGTATTATAATTTAATATCCTCTGAAAACCGTCATGTAGCGGAAAAGTTATCGATGTTTCGAGATTCTAATAGTGTGACGGTATACCGGAAGCATTACAACGACTGTGTCGGTCTATAAACAGCAATTGACTCAATAAAGAGATCTTTGCAATTTAAATGTACGGGTGCGATCATACCAGCACTAATGCATCGGATCCCATCAGAACTCCGCAGTTAAGCGTGCTTGGGCGAGAGTAGTGCTAGGAAGGGTGACCTCTTGGGAAGGCCTCGTGTTGCACCCCTTTTACTTTTTTTTATCGCTGAAGTTATTTGCAGAAGTTAAAATCGTGTATTAAAATTTAATAACCTCTGAAAACCGTCATGTAGCGGAAAATTTATCGATGTTTCGAGATTCTGATAGCGTGACGGTATACCGGAAGCATTACAACGACTGTGTCGGTCAATAGAGAGCAGAAATTGACTTAATAAAGAGATATTTGCTATTTAAATGTACGAATGCGATCATAGCAGCACTAATGCACCGGATCCCATCAACTCCGCAGTTAAGCGTGCTAGGGCGAGAGTAGTGCTAGGAAGGGTGACCTCCTGGGAAGGCCTCGTGTTGCACCCCTTTTACTTTTTTTTATCGCTGCAGTTATTTGCAGAAGTTAAAATCGTGTATTAAAATTTAATAACCTCTAAAAACCGTCATGTAGCGGAAAAGTTATCGATGTTTCGAGATTCTGATAGCGTGACGGTATACCGGAAGCATTACAACGACTGTGCCGGTCAATAGAGAGCAGAAATTGACTCAATAAAGATATATTTGCTATTTAAATGTACGGATGCAATCATACCAGCACCAATGCACCGGATCCCATCAGAACTCCGCAGATAAACGTGCTTGGGCGAGAGTAGTACTAGGATGGGTGACCTCCTGGGAAGGCCTCGTGTTAAACCCCTTTTACTTTTTTTTTATCGCTGCAGTTATTTGCAGATGTTAAAATCGTGTATTATAATTTATTATCCTCTTAAAACCGTCATGTTGCGGAAAAGTTATCGATGTTTCGAGATTCTGATAGTGTGACGGTATACCGGAAGCATTAAAACGACTGTGCCGGTCAATAGAGAGCAGAATTTGACTCAATAAACAGATATTTGCAATTTAAATGTACGGGTGCGATCATACCAGCACCAATGCACCGGATCCCATCAGAACTCCGCAGTTAAGCGTGCTTGGGCGAGAGTAGTACTAGGATGGGTGACCTCCTGGGAAGGCCTCGTGTTGCACCCCTTTTACTTTTTTTTGATCGCTGCAGTTATTTGCAGAAGTTAAAATCGTGTATTATAATTTAATATCCTCTGAAAACCGTCATGTAGCGGAAAAGTTATCGATGTTTCGAGATTCTAATAGTGTGACGGTATACCGGAAGCATTACAACGACTGTGTCGGTCTATAAACAGCAATTGACTCAATAAAGAGATCTTTGCAATTTAAATGTACGGGTGCGATCATACCAGCACTAATGCATCGGATCCCATCAGAACTCCGCAGTTAAGCGTGCTTGGGCGAGAGTAGTGCTAGGAAGGGTGACCTCTTGGGAAGGCCTCGTGTTGCACCCCTTTTACTTTTTTTTATCGCTGAAGTTATTTGCAGAAGTTAAAATCGTGTATTAAAATTTAATAACCTCTGAAAACCGTCATGTAGCGGAAAATTTATCGATGTTTCGAGATTCTGATAGCGTGACGGTATACCGGAAGCATTACAACGACTGTGTCGGTCAATAGAGAGCAGAAATTGACTTAATAAAGAGATATTTGCTATTTAAATGTACGAATGCGATCATAGCAGCACTAATGCACCGGATCCCATCAACTCCGCAGTTAAGCGTGCTAGGGCGAGAGTAGTGCTAGGAAGGGTGACCTCCTGGGAAGGCCTCGTGTTGCACCCCTTTTACTTTTTTTTATCGCTGCAGTTATTTGCAGAAGTTAAAATCGTGTATTAAAATTTATTATCCTCTTAAAACCGTCATGTTGCGGAAAAGTTATCGATGTTTCGAGATTCTGATAGTGTGACGGTATACCGGAAGCATTAAAACGACTGTGCCGGTCAATAGAGAGCAGAATTTGACTCAATAAACAGATATTTGCAATTTAAATGTACGGGTGCGATCATACCAGCACCAATGCACCGGATCCCATCAGAACTCCGCAGTTAAGCGTGCTTGGGCGAGAGTAGTACTAGGATGGGTGACCTCCTGGGAAGGCCTCGTGTTGCACCCCTTTTACTTTTTTTTGATCGCTGCAGTTATTTGCAGAAGTTAAAAGCGTGTATTATAATTTAATATCCTCTGAAAACCGTCATGTAGCGGAAAAGTTATCGATGTTTCGAGATTCTAATAGTGTGACGGTATACCGGAAGCATTACAACGACTGTGTCGGTCTATAAACAGCAATTGACTCAATAAACAGATATTTGCAATTTAAATGTACGGGTGCGATCATACCAGCACCAATGCACCGGATCCCATCAGAACTCCGCAGTTAAGCGTGCTTGGGCGAGAGTAGTACTAGGAAGGGTGACCTCCTGGGAAGGCCTCGTGTTGCACTCCTTTTACTTTTTTTTTATCGCTGCAGTTATTTGCAGAAGTAAAAATCGTGTATTAAAATTTAATATTTTCTGAAAACCGTCATGTAGCGGAAAAGTTATCGATGTTTCGAGATTCTGATAGCTTGACGGTATACCGGAAACATTACAATGACTGTGCCGGTCAATAGAGAGCAGAAATTGACTCAATAAAGATATATTTCATATTTAAATGTACGGGTGCGATCATACCAGCACTAATGCACCGGATCCCATCAAAACTCCGCAGTTAAACGTGCTTGGGCGAGAGTAGTACTAGGATGGGTGACCTCCTGAGAAGGCCTCGTGTTGCACCCCTTTTACTTTTTTTTGATCGCTGCAGTTATTTGCAGAAGTTAAAATCGTGTATTATAATTTAATATCCTCTGAAAACCGTCATGTAGTGGAAAAGTTATCGATGTTTCGAGATTCTAATAGCGTGACGGTATACCGGAAGCATTACAACGACTGTGTCGGTCTATAAACAGCAATTGACTCAATAAAGAGATATTTGCAATTTAAATGTACGGGTGCGATCATACCAGCACTAATGCACCGGATCCCATCTGAACTCCGCAGTTAAGCGTGCTTGGGCGAGAGTAGTGCTAGGAAGGGTGACCTCCTGGGAAGGCCTCGTGTTGCACCCCTTTTACTTTTTTTTTATCGCTGCAGTTATTTGCAGAAGTTAAAATCGTGTATTAAAATTTAATAACCTCTGAAAACCGTCATGTAGCGGAAAAGTTATCGATGTTTCGAGATTCTGATAGCGTGACGGTATACCGGAAGCATTACAACGACTGTGTCGGTCAATAGAGAGCAGAAATTGACTTAATAAAGAGATATTTGCTATTTAAATGTACGAATGCGATCATACCAGCACTAATGCACCGGATCCCATCAGAACTCCGTAGTTAAACGTGATTGGGCGAGAGTAGTACCAGGATGGGTGCCCTCCTGGGAAGGCCTCGTGTTGCACCCCTTTTACTTTTTTTTGATCGCTGCAGTTATTTGCAGAAGTTAAAATCGTGTATTATAATTTAATATCCTCTGAAAACCGTCATGTAGCGGAAAAGTTATCGATGTTTCGATATTCTAATAGCGTGAAGGTATACCGGAAGCATTACAACGACTGTGTCGGTCTATAAACAGCAGAAATTGACTCAATAAAGAGATATTTGCAATTTAAATGTACGGGTGCGATCATACCAGCACTAATGCACCGGATCCCATCAGAACTCCGCAGTTAAGCGTGCTTGGGCGAGAGTAGTGCTAGGAAGGGTGACCTCCTGGGAAGGCCTCGTGTTGCACCCCTTTTACTTTTTTTTTTATCGCTGCAGTTATTTGCAGAAGTTAAAATTGTGTATTAAAATTTAATAACCTCTGAAAACCATCATGTAGCGGAAAAGTTATCGATGTTTCGAGATTCTGATAGCGTGACGGTATACTGGAAGCATTACAACGACTGTGCCGGTCAATAGAGAGCAGAAATTGACTCAATAAAGAGATATTTGCTATTTAAATGTACGGATGCAATCATACCAGCACTAATGCACCGGATCCCATCAGAACACCGCAGATAAACGTGCTTGGGCGAGAGTAGTACTAGGATGGGTGACCTCCTGGGAAGGCCTCTTGTTGCACCCCTTTTACTTTTTTTTTATCGCTGCAGTTATTTGCAGATGTTATAATCGTGTATTATAATTTATTATCCTCTTAAAACCGTCATATTGCGGAAAAGTTATCGATGTTTCGAGATTCTGATAGCGTGACGGTATACCGGAAGCATTACAACGACTGTGCCGGTCAATAGAGAGCAGAAATTGACTCAATAAAGAGATATTTGCAATTTAAATGTACGGGTGCGATCATACCAGCACTAATGCACCGGATCCCATCAGAACTCCGCAGTTAAGCGTGCTTGGGCGAGAGTAGTTCTAGGAAGGGTGACCTCCTGGGAAGGCCTCGTGGTGCACCCCTTTTACTTTTTTTTATCGCTGCAGTTATTTGCAGAAGTTAAAATCGTGTATTAAAATTTAATAACCTCTGAAAACCGTCATGTAGCGGAAAAGTTATCGATGTTTCGAGATTCTGATAGCGTGACGGTATACCGGAAGCATTACAACGACTGTGCCGGTCAATAGAGAGCAGAAATTGACTCAATAAAGAGATATTTGCTATTTAAATGTACGGATGCAATCATACCAGCACTAATGCACCGGATCCCATCAGAACTCCGTAGATAAACGTGCTTGGGCGAGAGTAGTACTAGGATGGGTGACCTCCTGGGAAGGCCTCGTGTTGCACACCTTTTACTTTTTTTTTTTATCGTTGCAGTTATTTGCAGATGTTAAAATCGTGTATTATAATTTATTATACTCTGAAAACCGTCATGTAGCAGAAAAGTTATCGATGTTTCGAGATTCTGATAGCGTGACGGTATACCGGAAGCATTAAAACGACTGTGCCGGTCAATAGAGAGCAGAATTTGACTCAATAAAAAGATATTTGCAATTTAAATGTACGGGTGCGATCATACCAGCACTAATGCACCGGATCCCATCAGAACTCCGCAGTTAAGCGTGCATGGGCGAGAGTAGTGCTAGGAAGGGTGACCTCCTCGGAAGGCCTCGTGTTGCACCCCTTTTACTTTTTTTTTTATCGCTGCAGTTATTTGCAGAAGTTTAAATCGTGTATTAAAATTTAATAACCTCTGAAAACCGTCATGTAGCGGAAAAGTTATCGATGTTTCGAGATTCTGATAGCGTGACGGTATACCGGAAGCATTACAACGACTGTGTCGCTCAATAGAGAGCAGAAATTGACTTAATAAAGAGATATTTGCTATTTAAATGTACGAATGCGATCATACCACCACTAATGCACCGGATCCCATCACAACTCCGTAGTTAAACGTGCTTGGGCGAGAGTAGTACTAGGATGGGTGCCCTCCTGGGAAGGCCTCGTGTTGCACCCCTTTTACTTTTTTTTGATCGCTGCAGTTATTTGCAGAAGTTAAAATCGTGTATTATAATTTAATATCCTCTGAAAACCGTCATGTAGCGGAAAAGTTATCGATGTTTCGAGATTCTAATAGCGTGAAGGTATACCGGAAGCATTACAACGACTGTGTCGGTCTATAAACAGCAGAAATTGACTCAATAAAGAGATATTTGCAATTTAAATGTACGGGTGCGATCATACCAGCACTAATGCACCGGATTCCATCAGAACTCCGCAGTTAAGCGTGCTTGGGCGAGAGTAGTGCTAGGAAGGGTGACCTCCTGGGAAGGCCTCGTGTTGCACCCCTTTTACTTTTTTTTTTTTTATCGCCGTAGTTATTTGCAGAAGTTAAAATTGTGTATTAAAATTTAATAACCTCTGAAAACCGTCATGTAGCGGAACAGTTATCGATGTTTCGAGATTCTGATAGCGTGACGGTATACCGGAAGCATTACAACGACTGTGCCGGTCAATAGAGAGCAGAAATTGACTCAATAAAGAGATATTTGCTATTTAAATGTACGGATGCAATCATACCAGCACTAATGCACCGGATCCCATCAGAACTCCGCAGATAAACGTGCTTGGGCGAGAGTAGTACTAGGATGGGTGACCTCCTGGGAAGGCCTCGTGTTGCACCCCTTTTACTTTTTTTTTTATCGCTGCAGTTATTTGCAGATGTTATAATCATGTATTATAATTTATTATCCTCTTAAAACCGTCATATTGCGGAAAAGTTATCGATGTTTCGAGATTCTGATAGCGTGACGGTATACCGGAAGCATTACAACGACTGTGCCGGTCAATAGAGAGCAGAAATTGACTCAATAAAGAGATATTTGCAATTTAAATGTACGGGTGCGATCATACCAGCACTAATGCACCGGATCCCATCAGAACTCCGCAGTTAAGCGTGCATGGGCGAGAGTAGTGCTAGGAAGGGTGACCTCCTCGGAAGGCCTCGTGTTGCACACCTTTTACTTTTTTTTTTTATCGTTGCAGTTATTTGCAGATGTTAAAATCGTGTATTATAATTTATTATACTCTGAAAACCGTCATGTAGCAGAAAAGTTATCGATGTTTCGAGATTCTGATAGCGTGACGGTATACCGGAAGCATTAAAACGACTGTGCCGGTCAATAGAGAGCAGAATTTGACTCAATAAAAAGATATTTGCAATTTAAATGTACGGGTGCGATCATACCAGCACTAATGCACCGGATCCCATCAGAACTCCGCAGTTAAGCGTGCATGGGCGAGAGTAGTGCTAGGAAGGGTGACCTCCTCGGAAGGCCTCGTGTTGCACCCCTTTTACTTTTTTTTTTATCGCTGCAGTTATTTGCAGAAGTTTAAATCGTGTATTAAAATTTAATAACCTCTGAAAACCGTCATGTAGCGGAAAAGTTATCGATGTTTCGAGATTCTGATAGCGTGACGGTATACCGGAAGCATTACAACGACTGTGTCGCTCAATAGAGAGCAGAAATTGACTTAATAAAGAGATATTTGCTATTTAAATGTACGAATGCGATCATACCACCACTAATGCACCGGATCCCATCACAACTCCGTAGTTAAACGTGCTTGGGCGAGAGTAGTACTAGGATGGGTGCCCTCCTGGGAAGGCCTCGTGTTGCACCCCTTTTACTTTTTTTTGATCGCTGCAGTTATTTGCAGAAGTTAAAATCGTGTATTATAATTTAATATCCTCTGAAAACCGTCATGTAGCGGAAAAGTTATCGATGTTTCGAGATTCTAATAGCGTGAAGGTATACCGGAAGCATTACAACGACTGTGTCGGTCTATAAACAGCAGAAATTGACTCAATAAAGAGATATTTGCAATTTAAATGTACGGGTGCGATCATACCAGCACTAATGCACCGGATTCCATCAGAACTCCGCAGTTAAGCGTGCTTGGGCGAGAGTAGTGCTAGGAAGGGTGACCTCCTGGGAAGGCCTCGTGTTGCACCCCTTTTACTTTTTTTTTTTTTATCGCCGTAGTTATTTGCAGAAGTTAAAATTGTGTATTAAAATTTAATAACCTCTGAAAACCGTCATGTAGCGGAACAGTTATCGATGTTTCGAGATTCTGATAGCGTGACGGTATACCGGAAGCATTACAACGACTGTGCCGGTCAATAGAGAGCAGAAATTGACTCAATAAAGAGATATTTGCTATTTAAATGTACGGATGCAATCATACCAGCACTAATGCACCGGATCCCATCAGAACTCCGCAGATAAACGTGCTTGGGCGAGAGTAGTACTAGGATGGGTGACCTCCTGGGAAGGCCTCGTGTTGCACCCCTTTTACTTTTTTTTTATCGCTGCAGTTATTTGCAGATGTTATAATCATGTATTATAATTTATTATCCTCTTAAAACCGTCATATTGCGGAAAAGTTATCGATGTTTCGAGATTCTGATAGCGTGACGGTATACCGGAAGCATTACAACGACTGTGCCGGTCAATAGAGAGCAGAAATTGACTCAATAAAGAGATATTTGCAATTTAAATGTACGGGTGCGATCATACCAGCACTAATGCACCGGATCCCATCAGAACTCCGCAGTTAAGCGTGCATGGGCGAGAGTAGTGCTAGGAAGGGTGACCTCCTCGGAAGGCCTCGTGTTGCACCCCTTTTACTTTTTTTTTTATCGCTGCAGTTATTTGCAGAAGTTTAAATCGTGTATTAAAATTTAATAACCTCTGAAAACCGTCATGTAGCGGAAAAGTTATCGATGTTTCGAGATTCTGATAGCGTGACGGTATACCGGAAGCATTACAACGACTGTGTCGCTCAATAGAGAGCAGAAATTGACTTAATAAAGAGATATTTGCTATTTAAATGTACGAATGCGATCATACCACCACTAATGCACCGGATCCCATCACAACTCCGTAGTTAAACGTGCTTGGGCGAGAGTAGTACTAGGATGGGTGCCCTCCTGGGAAGGCCTCGTGTTGCACCCCTTTTACTTTTTTTTGATCGCTGCAGTTATTTGCAGAAGTTAAAATCGTGTATTATAATTTAATATCCTCTGAAAACCGTCATGTAGCGGAAAAGTTATCGATGTTTCGAGATTCTAATAGCGTGAAGGTATACCGGAAGCATTACAACGACTGTGTCGGTCTATAAACAGCAGAAATTGACTCAATAAAGAGATATTTGCAATTTAAATGTACGGGTGCGATCATACCAGCACTAATGCACCGGATTCCATCAGAACTCCGCAGTTAAGCGTGCTTGGGCGAGAGTAGTGCTAGGAAGGGTGACCTCCTGGGAAGGCCTCGTGTTGCACCCCTTTTACTTTTTTTTTTTTTATCGCCGTAGTTATTTGCAGAAGTTAAAATTGTGTATTAAAATTTAATAACCTCTGAAAACCGTCATGTAGCGGAACAGTTATCGATGTTTCGAGATTCTGATAGCGTGACGGTATACCGGAAGCATTACAACGACTGTGCCGGTCAATAGAGAGCAGAAATTGACTCAATAAAGAGATATTTGCTATTTAAATGTACGGATGCAATCATACCAGCACTAATGCACCGGATCCCATCAGAACTCCGCAGATAAACGTGCTTGGGCGAGAGTAGTACTAGGATGGGTGACCTCCTGGGAAGGCCTCGTGTTGCACCCCTTTTACTTTTTTTTTTATCGCTGCAGTTATTTGCAGATGTTATAATCATGTATTATAATTTATTATCCTCTTAAAACCGTCATATTGCGGAAAAGTTATCGATGTTTCGAGATTCTGATAGCGTGACGGTATACCGGAAGCATTACAACGACTGTGCCGGTCAATAGAGAGCAGAAATTGACTCAATAAAGAGATATTTGCAATTTAAATGTACGGGTGCGATCATACCAGCACTAATGCACCGGATCCCATCAGAACTCCGCAGTTAAGCGTGCATGGGCGAGAGTAGTGCTAGGAAGGGTGACCTCCTCGGAAGGCCTCGTGTTGCACACCTTTTACTTTTTTTTTTTATCGTTGCAGTTATTTGCAGATGTTAAAATCGTGTATTATAATTTATTATACTCTGAAAACCGTCATGTAGCAGAAAAGTTATCGATGTTTCGAGATTCTGATAGCGTGACGGTATACCGGAAGCATTAAAACGACTGTGCCGGTCAATAGAGAGCAGAATTTGACTCAATAAAAAGATATTTGCAATTTAAATGTACGGGTGCGATCATACCAGCACTAATGCACCGGATCCCATCAGAACTCCGCAGTTAAGCGTGCATGGGCAAGAGTAGTGCTAGGAAGGGTGACCTCCTCGGAAGGCCTCGTGTTGCACCCCTTTTACTTTTTTTTTTATCGCTGCAGTTATTTGCAGAAGTTTAAATCGTGTATTAAAATTTAATAACCTCTGAAAACCGTCATGTAGCGGAAAAGTTATCGATGTTTCGAGATTCTGATAGCGTGACGGTATACCGGAAGTATTACAACGACTGTGTCGCTCAATAGAGAGCAGAAATTGACTTAATAAAGAGATATTTGCTATTTAAATGTACGAATGCGATCATACCACCACTAATGCACCGGATCCCATCACAACTCCGTAGTTAAACGTGCTTGGGCGAGAGTAGTACTAGGATGGGTGCCCTCCTGGGAAGGCCTCGTGTTGCACCCCTTTTACTTTTTTTTGATCGCTGCAGTTATTTGCAGAAGTTAAAATCGTGTATTATAATTTAATATCCTCTGAAAACCGTCATGTAGCGGAAAAGTTATCGATGTTTCGAGATTCTAATAGCGTGAAGGTATACCGGAAGCATTACAACGACTGTGTCGGTCTATAAACAGCAGAAATTGACTCAATAAAGAGATATTTGCAATTTAAATGTACGGGTGCGAACATACCAGCACTAATGCACCGGATTCCATCAGAACTCCGCAGTTAAGCGTGCTTGGGCGAGAGTAGTGCTAGGAAGGGTGACCTCCTGGGAAGGCCTCGTGTTGCACCCCTTTTACTTTTTTTTTTTATCGCCGTAGTTATTTGCAGAAGTTAAAATTGTGTATTAAAATTTAATAACCTCTGAAAACCGTCATGTAGCGGAACAGTTATCGATGTTTCGAGATTCTGATAGCGTGACGGTATACCGGAAGCATTACAACGACTGTGCCGGTCAATAGAGAGCAGAAATTGACTCAATAAAGAGATATTTGCTATTTAAATGTACGGATGCAATCATACCAGCACTAATGCACCGGATCCCATCAGAACTCCGCAGATAAACGTGCTTGGGCGAGAGTAGTACTAGGATGGGTGACCTCCTGGGAAGGCCTCGTGTTGCACCCCTTTTACTTTTTTTTTTTATCGCTGCAGTTATTTGCAGATGTTATAATCATGTATTATAATTTATTATCCTCTTAAAACCGTCATATTGCGGAAAAGTTATCGATGTTTCGAGATTCTGATAGCGTGACGGTATACCGGAAGCATTACAACGACTGTGCCGGTCAATAGAGAGCAGAAATTGACTCAATAAAGAGATATTTGCAATTTAAATGTACGGGTGCGATCATACCAGCACTAATGCACCGGATCCCATCAGAACTCCGCAGTTAAGCGTGCATGGGCGAGAGTAGTGCTAGGAAGGGTGACCTCCTCGGAAGGCCTCATGTTGCACCCCTTTTACTTTTTTTTTTATCGCTGCAGTTATTTGCAGAAGTTTAAATCGTGTATTAAAATTTAATAACCTCTGAAAACCGTCATGTAGCGGAAAAGTTATCGATGTTTCGAGATTCTGATAGCGTGACGATATACCGGAAGCATTACAACGACTGTGTCGGTAAATAGAGAGCAGAAATTGACTTAATAAAGAGATATTTGCTATTTAAATGTACGAATTCGATCATAGCAGCACTAATGCACCGGATCCCATCAGAACTCCGCAGTTAAGCGTGCTTGGTCGAGAGTAGTGCTAGGAAGGGTGACCTCCTGGGAAGGCCTCGTGTTGCACCCCTTTTACTTTTTTTTTATCGCTGCAGTTATTTGCAGAAGTTAAAATCGTGTATTAAAATTTAATAACCTCTGAAAACCGTCATGTAGCGGAAAAGTTATCGATGTTTCGAGATTCTGATAGCGTGACGGTATACCGGAAGCATTACAACGACTGTGTCGGTCAATAGAGAGCAGAAATTGACTTAATAAAGAGATATTTGCTATTTAAATGTACGAATGCGATCATACCAGCACTAATGCACCGGATCCCATCAGAACTCCGTAGATAAACGTGCTTGGGCGAGAGTAGTACTAGGATGGGTGACCTCCTGGGAAGGCCTCGTGTTGCACCCCTTTTACTTTTTTTTTTATCGCTGCAGTTATTTGCAGATGTTATAATCGTGTATTATAATTTAATATCCTCTTAAAACCGTCATATTGCGGAAAGGTTATCGATGTTTCGAGATTCTGATAGCGTGACGGTATACCGGAAGCATTACAACGACTGTGCCGGTCAATAGAGAGCAGAAATTGACTCAATAAAGAGATATTTGCAATTTAAATGTACGGGTGCGATCATACCAGCACTAATGCACCGGATCCCATCAGAACTCCGCAGTTAAGCGTGCTTGGGCGAGAGTAGTGCTAGGAAGGGTGACCTCCTGGGAAGGCCTCGTGTTGCACCCCTTTTACTTTTTTTTATCGCTGCAGTTATTTGCAGAAGTTAAAATCGTGTATTAAAATTTAATAACCTCTGAAAACCGTCATGTAGCGGAAAAGTTATCGATGTTTCGAGATTCTGATAGCGTGACGGTATACCGGAAGCATTACAACGACTGTGCCGGTCAATAGAGAGCAGAAATTGACTCAATAAAGAGATATTTGCTATTTAAATGTACGGATGCAATCATACCAGCACTAATGCACCGGATCCCATCAGAACTCCGTAGATAAACGTGCTTGGGCGAGAGTAGTACTAGGATGGGTGACCTTCTGGGAAGGCCTCGTGTTGCACCCCTTTTACTTTTTTTTTTATCGTTGCAGTTATTTGCAGATGTTAAAATCGTGTATTATAATTTATTATACTCTGAAAACCGTCATGTAGCAGAAAAGTTGTCGATGTTTCGAGATTCTGATAGCGTGACGGTATACCGGAAGCATTAAAACGACTGTGCCGGTCAATAGAGAGCAGAATTTGACTCAATAAAAAGATATTTGCAATTTAAATGTACGGGTGCGATCATACCAGCACTAATGCACCGGATCCCATCAGAACTCCGCAGTTAAGCGTGCATGGGCGAGAGTAGTGCTAGGAAGGGTGACCTCCTCGGAAGGCCTCGTGTTGCACCCCTTTTACTTTTTTTTTTTATCGCTGCAGTTATTTGCAGAAGTTTAAATCGTGTATTAAAATTTAATAACCTCTGAAAACCGTCATGTAGCGGAAAAGTTATCGATGTTTCGAGATTCTGATAGCGTGACGGTATACCGGAAGCATTACAACGACTGTGTCGGTAAATAGAGAGCAGAAATTGACTTAATAAAGAGATATTTGCTATTTAAATGTACGAATGCGATCATAGCAGCACTAATGCACCGGATCCCATCAGAACTCCGCAGTTAAGCGTGCTTGGGCGAGAGTAGTGCTAGGAAGGGTGACCTCCTGGGAAGGCCTCGTGTTGCACCCCTTTTACTTTTTTTTTATCGCTGCAGTTATTTGCAGAAGTTAAAATAGTGTATTAAAATTTAATAACCTCTGAAAACCGTCATGTAGCGGAAAAGTTATCGATGTTTCGAGATTCTGATAGCGTGACGGTATACCGGAAGCATTACAACGACTGTGCCGGTCAATAGAGAGCAGAAATTGACTCAATAAAGAGATATTTGCAATTTAAATGTACGGGTGCGATCATACCAGCACTAATGCACCGGATCCCATCAGAACTCCGTAGATAAACGTGCTTGGGCGAGAGTAGTACTAGGATGGGTGACCTCCTGGGAAGGCCTCGTGTTGCACCCCTTTTACTTTTTTTTTTTATCGCTGCAGTTATTTGCAGATGTTATAATCGTGTATTATAATTTATTATCCTCTTAAAACCGTCATATTGCGGAAAGGTTATCGATGTTTCGAGATTCTGATAGCGTGACGGTATACCGGAAGCATTACAACGACTGTGCCGGTCAATAGAGAGCAGAAATTGACTCAATAAAGAGATATTTGCAATTTAAATGTACGGGTGCGATCATACCAGCACTAATGCACCGGATCCCATCAGAACTCCGCAGTTAAGCGTGCTTGGGCGAGAGTAGTGCTAGGAAGGGTGACCTCCTGGGAAGGCCTCGTGTTGCACCCCTTTTACTTTTTTTTATCGCTGCAGTTATTTGCAGAAGTTAAAATCGTGTATTAAAATTTAATAACCTCTGAAACCGTCATGTAGCGGAAAAGTTATCGATGTTTCGAGATTCTGATAGCGTGACGGTATACCGGAAGCATTACAACGACTGTGCCGGTCAATAGAGAGCAGAAATTGACTCAATAAAGAGATATTTGCTATTTAAATGTACGGATGCAATCATACCAGCACTAATGCACCGGATCCCATCAGAACTCCGTAGATAAACGTGCTTGGGCGAGAGTAGTACTAGGATGGGTGACCTTCTGGGAAGGCCTCGTGTTGCACCCCTTTTACTTTTTTTTTTATCGTTGCAGTTATTTGCAGATGTTAAAATCGTGTATTATAATTTATTATACTCTGAAAACCGTCATGTAGCAGAAAAGTTATCGATGTTTCGAGATTCTGATAGCGTGACGGTATACCGGAAGCATTAAAACGACTGTGCCGGTCAATAGAGAGCAGAATTTGACTCAATAAAAAGATATTTGCAATTTAAATGTACGGGTGCGATCATACCAGCACTAATGCACCGGATCCCATCAGAACTCCGCAGTTAAGCGTGCATGGGCGAGAGTAGTGCTAGGAAGGGTGACCTCCTCGGAAGGCCTCGTGTTGCACCCTTTTACTTTTTTTTTTATCGCTGCAGTTATTTGCAGAAGTTTAAATCGTGTATTAAAATTTAATAACCTCTGAAAACCGTCATGTAGCGGAAAAGTTATCGATGTTTCGAGATTCTGATAGCGTGACGGTATACCGGAAGCATTACAACGACTGTGTCGGTAAATAGAGAGCAGAAATTGACTTAATAAAGAGATATTTGCTATTTAAATGTACGAATGCGATCATAGCAGCACTAATGCACCGGATCCCATCAGAACTCCGCAGTTAAGCGTGCTTGGGCGAGAGTAGTGCTAGGAAGGGTGACCTCCTGGGAAGGCCTCGTGTTGCACCCCTTTTACTTTTTTTTATCGCTGCAGTTATTTGCAGAAGTTAAAATCGTGTATTAAAATTTAATAACCTCTGAAAACCGTCATGTAGCGGAAAAGTTATCGATGTTTCGAGATTCTGATAGCGTGACGGTATACCGGAAGCATTACAACGACTGTGCCGGTCAATAGAGAGCAGAAATTGACTCAATAAAGAGATATTTGCTATTTAAATGTACGGATGCAATCATACCAGCACTAATGCACCGGATCCCATCAGAACTCCGTAGATAAACGTGCTTGGGCGAGAGTAGTACTAGGATGGGTGACCTTCTGGGAAGGCCTCGTGTTGCACCCCTTTTACTTTTTTTTTATCGTTGCAGTTATTTGCAGATGTTAAAATCGTGTATTATAATTTATTATACTCTGAAAACCGTCATGTAGCAGAAAAGTTATCGATGTTTCGAGACTCTGATAGCGTGACGGTATACCAGAAGCATTAAAACGACTGTGCCGGTCAATAGAGAGCAGAATTTGACTCAATAAAAAGATATTTGCAATTTAAATGTACGGGTGCGATCATACCAGCACTAATGCACCGGATCCCATCAGAACTCCGCAGTTAAGCGTGCATGGGCGAGAGTAGTGCTAGGAAGGGTGACCTCCTCGGAAGGCCTCGTGTTGCACCCCTTTTACTTTTTTTTTTATCGCTGCAGTTATTTGCAGAAGTTAAAATCGTGTATTAAAATTTAATAACCTCTGAAAACCGTCATGTAGCGGAAAAGTTATCGATGTTTCGAGATTCTGATAGCGTGACGGTATACCGGAAGCATTACAACGACTGTGCCGGTCAATAGAGAGCAGAAATTGACTCAATAAAGAGATATTTGCAAATTAAATGTACGGGTGCGATCATACCAGCACTAATGCACCGGATCCCATCAGAACTCCGCAGTTAAGCGTGCTTGGGCGAGAGTAGTGCTAGGAAGGGTGACCTCCTGGGAAGGCCTCGTGTTGCACCCCTTTTACTTTTTTTTATCGCTGCAGTTATTTGCAGAAGTTAAAATCGTGTATTAAAATTTAATAACCTCTGAAAACCGTCATGTAGCGGAAAAGTTATCGATGTTTCGAGATTCTGATAGCGTGACGGTATACCGGAAGCATTACAACGACTGTGCCGGTCAATAGAGAGCAGAAATTGACTCAATAAAGAGATATTTGCTATTTAAATGTACGGATGCAATCATACCAGCACTAATGCACCGGATCCCATCAGAACTCCGTAGATAAACGTGCTTGGGCGAGAGTAGTACTAGGATGGGTGACCTTCTGGGAAGGCCTCGTGTTGCACCCCTTTTACTTTTTTTTTATCGTTGCAGTTATTTGCAGATGTTAAAATCGTGTATTATAATTTATTATACTCTGAAAACCGTCATGTAGCAGAAAAGTTATCGATGTTTCGAGATTCTGATAGCGTGACGGTATACCGGAAGCATTAAAACGACTGTGCCGGTCAATAGAGAGCAGAATTTGACTCAATAAAAAGATATTTGCAATTTAAATGTACGGGTGCGATCATACCAGCACTAATGCACCGGATCCCATCAGAACTCCGCAGTTAAGCGTGCATGGGCGAGAGTAGTGCTAGGAAGGGTGACCTCCTCGGAAGGCCTCGTGTTGCACCCCTTTTACTTTTTTTTTTATCGCTGCAGTTATTTGCAGAAGTTTAAATCGTGTATTAAAATTTAATAACCTCTGAAAACCGTCATGTAGCGGAAAAGTTATCGATGTTTCGAGATTCTGATAGCGTGACGGTATACCGGAAGCATTACAACGACTGTGTCGGTAAATAGAGAGCAGAAATTGACTTAATAAAGAGATATTTGCTATTTAAATGTACGAATGCGATCATAGCAGCACTAATGCACCGGATCCCATCAGAACTCCGCAGTTAAGCGTGCTTGGGCGAGAGTAGTGCTAGGAAGGGTGACCTCCTGGGAAGGCCTCGTGTTGCACCCCTTTTACTTTTTTTTTTATCGCTGCAGTTATTTGCAGATGTTATAATCGTGTATTATAATTTATTATCCTCTTAAAACCGTCATATTGCGGAAAAGTTATCGATGTTTCGAGATTCTGATAGCGTGACGGTATACCGGAAGCATTACAACGACTGTGCCGGTCAATAGAGAGCAGAAATTGACTCAATAAAGAGATATTTGCAATTTAAATGTACGGGTGCGATCATACCAGCACTAATGCACCGGATCCCATCAGAACTCCGCAGTTAAGCGTGCTTGGGCGAGAGTAGTGCTAGGAAGGGTGACCTCCTGGGAAGGCCTCGTGTTGCACCCCTTTTACTTTTTTTTATCGCTGCAGTTATTTGCAGAAGTTAAAATCGTGTATTAAAATTTAATAACCTCTGAAAACCGTCATGTAGCGGAAAAGTTATCGATGTTTCGAGATTCTGACAGCGTGACGGTATACCGGAAGCATTACAACGACTGTGCCGGTCAATAGAGAGCAGAAATTGACTCAATAAAGAGATATTTGCTATTTAAATGTACGGATGCAATCATACCAGCACTAATGCACCGGATCCCATCAGAACTCCGTAGATAAACGTGCTTGGGCGAGAGTAGTACTAGGATGGGTGACCTTCTGGGAAGGCCTCGTGTTGCACCCCTTTTACTTTTTTTTTTATCGTTGCAGTTATTTGCAGATGTTAAAATCGTGTATTATAATTTATTATACTCTGAAAACCGTCATGTAGCAGAAAAGTTATCGATGTTTCGAGATTCTGATAGCGTGACGGTATACCGGAAGCATTACAACGACTGTGTCGGTCTATAAACAGCAATTGACTCAATAAAAAGATATTTGCAATTTAAATGTACGGGTGCGATCATACCAGCACTAATGCACCGGATCCCATCAGAACTCCGCAGTTAAGCGTGCTTGGGCGAGAGTAGTGCTAGGAAGGGTGACCTCCTGGGAAGGCCTCGTGTTGCACCTCTTTTACTTTTTTTTTATCGCTGCAGTTATTTGCAGAAGTTAAAATCGTGTATTAAAATTTAATAACCTCTGAAAACCGTCATGTAGCGGAAAAGTTATCGATGTTTCGAGATTCTGATAGCGTGACGGTATACCGGAAGCATTACAACGACTGTGCCGGTCAATAGAGAGCAGAAATTGACTCAATAAAGAGATATTTGCAAATTAAATGTACGGGTGCGATCATACCAGCACTAATGCACCGGATCCCATCAGAACTCCGCAGTTAAGCGTGCTTGGGCGAGAGTAGTGCTAGGAAGGGTGACCTCCTGGGAAGGCCTCGTGTTGCACCCCTTTTACTTTTTTTTATCGCTGCAGTTATTTGCAGAAGTTAAAATCGTGTATTAAAATTTAATAACGTCTGAAAACCGTCATGTAGCGGAAAAGTTATCGATGTTTCGAGATTCTGATAGCGTGACGGTATACCGGAAGCATTACAACGACTGTGCCGGTCAATAGAGAGCAGAAATTGACTCAATAAAGAGATATTTGCTATTTAAATGTACGGATGCAATCATACCAGCACTAATGCACCGGATCCCATCAGAACTCCGTAGATAAACGTGCTTGGGCGAGAGTAGTACTAGGATGGGTGACCTTCTGGGAAGGCCTCGTGTTGCACCCCTTTTACTTTTTTTTTATCGTTGCAGTTATTTGCAGATGTTAAAATCGTGTATTATAATTTATTATACTCTGAAAACCGTCATGTAGCAGAAAAGTTATCGATGTTTCGAGATTCTGATAGCGTGACGGTATACCGGAAGCATTAAAACGACTGTGCCGGTCAATAGAGAGCAGAATTTGACTCAATAAAAAGATATTTGCAATTTAAATGTACGGATGCGATCATACCAGCACTAATGCACCGGATCCCATCAGAACTCCGCAGTTAAGCATGCATGGACGAGAGTAGTGCTAGGAAGGGTGACCTCCTCGGAAGGCCTCGTGTTGCACCCCTTTTACTTTTTTTTTTATCGCTGCAGTTATTTGCAGAAGTTTAAATCGTGTATTAAAATTTAATAACCTCTGAAAACCGTCATGTAGCGGAAAAGTTATCGATGTTTCGAGATTCTGATAGCGTGACGGTATACCGGAAGCATTACAACGACTGTGTCGGTAAATAGAGAGCAGAAATTGACTTAATAAAGAGATATTTGCTATTTAATTGTACGAATGCGATCATAGCAGCACTAATGCACCGGATCCCATCAGAACTCCGCAGTTAAGCGTGCTTGGGCGAGAGTAGTGCTAGGAAGGGTGACCTCCTGGGAAGGCCTCGTGTTGCACCCCTTTTACTTTTTTTTATCGCTGCAGTTATTTGCAGAAGTTAAAATCGTGTATTAAAATTTAATAACCTCTGAAAACCGTCATGTAGCGGAAAAGTTATCGATGTTTCGTGATTCTGATAGCGTGACGGTATACCGGAAGCATTACAACGACTGTGCCGGTCAATAGAGAGCAGAAATTGACTCAATAAAGAGATATTTGCTATTTAAATGTACGGATGCAATCATACCAGCACTAATGCACCGGATCCCATCAGAACTCCGTAGATAAACGTGCTTGGGCGAGAGTAGTACTAGGATGGGTGACCTCCTGGGAAGGCCTCGTGTTGCACCCCTTTTACTTCTTTTTTTTATCGCTGCAGTTATTTGCAGATGTTAAAATCGTGTATTATAATTTATTATCCTCTGAAAACCGTCATGTAGCAGAAAAGTTATCGATGTTTCGAGATTCTGATAGCGTGACGGTATACCGGAAGCATTAAAACGACTGTGCCGGTCAATAGAGAGCAGAATTTGACTCAATAAAAAGATATTTGCAATTTAAATGTACGGGTGCGATTATACCAGCACTAATGCACCGGATCCCATCAGAACTCCGCAGTTAAGCGTGCTTGGGCGAGAGTAGTGCTAGGAAGGGTGACCTCCTGGGAAGGCCTCGTGTTGCACCCCTTTTACTTTTTTTTTATCGCTGCAGTTATTTGCAGAAGTTTAAATCGTGTATTAAAATTTAATAACCTCTGAAAACCGTCATGTAGCGGAAAAGTTATCGATGTTTCGAGATTCTGATAGCGTGACGGTATACCGGAAGCATTACAACGACTGTGCCGGTCAATAGAGAGCAGAAATTGACTCAAAAAAGAGATATTTGCAATTTAAATGTACGGGTGCGATCATACCAGCACTAATGCACCGGATCCCATCAGAACTCCGCAGTTAAGCGTGCTTGGGCGAGAGTAGTGCTAGGAAGGGTGACCTCCTGGGAAGGCCTCGTGTTGCACCCCTTTTACTTTTTTTTATCGCTGCAGTTATTTGCAGAAGTTAAAATCGTGTATTAAAATTTAATAACCTCTGAAAACCGTCATGTAGCGGAAAAGTTATCGATGTTTCGAGATTCTGATAGCGTGACGGTATACCGGAAGCATTACAACGACTGTGCCGGTCAATAGAGAGCAGAAATTGACTCAATAAAGAGATATTTGCTATTTAAATGTACGGATGCAATCATACCAGCACTAATGCACCGGATCCCATCAGAACTCCGTAGATAAACGTGCTTGGGCGAGAGTAGTACTAGGATGGGTGACCTCCTGGGAAGGCCTCGTGTTGCACCCCTTTTACTTCTTTTTTTTATCGCTGCAGTTATTTGCAGATGTTAAAATCGTGTATTATAATTTATTATCCTCTGAAAACCGTCATGTAGCAGAAAAGTTATCGATGTTTCGAGATTCTGATAGCGTGACGGTATACCGGAAGCATTAAAACGACTGTGCCGGTCAATAGAGAGCAGAATTTGACTCAATAAAAAGATATTTGCAATTTAAATGTACGGGTGCGATTATACCAGCACTAATGCACCGGATCCCATCAGAACTCCGCAGTTAAGCGTGCTTGGGCGAGAGTAGTGCTAGGAAGGGTGACCTCCTGGGAAGGCCTCGTGTTGCACCCCTTTTACTTTTTTTTTATCGCTGCAGTTATTTGCAGAAGTTTAAATCGTGTATTAAAATTTAATAACCTCTGAAAACCGTCATGTAGCGGAAAAGTTATCGATGTTTCGAGATTCTGATAGCGTGACGGTATACCGGAAGCATTACAACGACTGTGCCGGTCAATAGAGAGCAGAAATTGACTCAAAAAAGAGATATTTGCAATTTAAATGTACGGGTGCGATCATACCAGCACTAATGCACCGGATCCCATCAGAACTCCGCAGTTAAGCGTGCTTGGGCGAGAGTAGTGCTAGGAAGGGTGACCTCCTGGGAAGGCCTCGTGTTGCACCCCTTTTACTTTTTTTTATCGCTGCAGTTATTTGCAGAAGTTAAAATCGTGTATTAAAATTTAATAACCTCTGAAAACCGTCATGTAGCGGAAAAGTTATCGATGTTTCGAGATTCTGATAGCGTGACGGTATACCGGAAGCATTACAACGACTGTGCCGGTCAATAGAGAGCAGAAATTGACTCAATAAAGAGATATTTGCTATTTAAATGTACGGATGCAATCATACCAGCACTAATGCACCAGATCCCATCAGAACTCCGTAGATAAACGTGCTTGGGCGAGAGTAGTACTAGGATGGGTGACCTCCTGGGAAGGCCTCGTGTTGCACCCCTTTTACTTCTTTTTTTTATCGCTGCAGTTATTTGCAGATGTTAAAATCGTGTATTATAATTTATTATCCTCTGAAAACCGTCATGTAGCGGAAAAGTTATCGATGTTTCGAGATTCTGATAGCGTGACGGTATACCCGAAGCATTAAAACGACTGTGCCGGTCAATAGAGAGCAGAATTTGACTCAATAAAAAGATATTTGCAATTTAAATGTACGGGTGCGATCATACCAGCACTAATGCACCGGATCCCATCAGAACTCCGCAGTTAAGCGTGTTTGGGCGAGAGTAGTGCTAGGAAGGGTGACCTCCTGGGAAGGCCTCGTGTTGCACCCCTTTTACTTTTTTTTTTATCGCTGCAGTTATTTGCAGAAGTTAAAATCGTGTATTAAAATTTAATAACCTCTGAAAACCGTCATGTAGCGGAAAAGTTATCGATGTTTCGAGATTCTGATAGCGTGACGGTATACCGGAAGCATTACAACGACTGTGCCGGTCAATTGAGAGCAGATATTGACTCAATAAAGAGATATTTGCTATTTAAATGTACGGATGCAATCGTACCAGCACTAATGCACCGGATCCCATCAGAACTCCGCAGATAAACGTGCTTGGGCGAGAGTAGTGCTAGGAAGGGTGACCTCCTCGGAAGGCCTCGTGTTGCACCCCTTTTACTTTTTTTTTTATCGCTGCAGTTATTTGCAGAAGTTTAAATCGTGTATTAAAATTTAATAACCTCTGAAAACCGTCATGTAGCGGAAAAGTTATCGATGTTTCGAGATTCTGATAGCGTGACGGTATACCGGAAGCATTACAACGACTGTGTCGGTAAATAGAGAGCAGAAATTGACTTAATAAAGAGATATTTGCTATTTAAATGTACGAATGCGATCATAGCAGCACTAATGCTCCGGATCCCATCAGAACTCCGCAGTTAAGCGTGCTTGGGCGAGAGTAGTGCTAGGAAGGGTGACCTCCTGGGAAGGCCTCGTGTTGCACCCCTTTTACTGTTTTTTTATCGCTGCAGTTATTTGCAGAAGTTAAAATCGTGTATTAAAATTTAATAACCTCTGAAAACCGTCATGTAGCGGAAAAGTTATCGATGTTTCGAGATTCTGATAGCGTGACGGTATACCGGAAGCATTACAACGACTGTGCCGGTCAATAGAGAGCAGAAATTGACTCAATAAAGAGATATTTGCTATTTAAATGTACGGATGCAATCATACCAGCACTAATGCACCGGATCCCATCAGAACTCCGTAGATAAACGTGCTTGGGCGAGAGTAGTACTAGGATGGGTGACCTCCTGGGAAGGCCTCGTGTTGCACCCCTTTTACTTCTTTTTTTTATCGCTGCAGTTATTTGCAGATGTTAAAATCGTGTATTATAATTTATTATCCTCTGAAAACCGTCATGTAGCGGAAAAGTTATCGATGTTTCGAGATTCTGATAGCGTGACGGTATACCCGAAGCATTAAAACGACTGTGCCGGTCAATAGAGAGTAGAATTTGACTCAATAAAAAGATATTTGCAATTTAAATGTACGGGTGCGATCATACCAGCACTAATGCACCGGATCCCATCAGAACTCCGCAGTTAAGCGTGTTTGGGCGAGAGTAGTGCTAGGAAGGCCTCGTGTTGCACCCCTTTTACTTTTTTTTTTATCGCTGCAGTTATTTGCAGAAGTTAAAATCGTGTATTAAAATTTAATAACCTCTGAAAACCGTCATGTAGCGGAAAAGTTATCGATGTTTCGAGATTCTGATAGCGTGACGGTATACCGGAAGCATTACAACGACTGTGCCGGTCAATTGAGAGCAGATATTGACTCAATAAAGAGATATTTGCTATTTAAATGTACGGATGCAATCGTACCAGCACTAATGCACCGGATCCCATCAGAACTCCGCAGATAAACGTACTTGGGCGAGAGTAGTGCTAGGAAGGGTGACCTCCTCGGAAGGCCTCGTGTTGCACCCCTTTTACTTTTTTTTTTTATCGCTGCAGTTATTTGCAGAAGTTTAAATCGTGTATTAAAATTTAATAACCTCTGAAAACCGTCATGTAGCGGAAAAGTTATCGATGTTTCGAGATTCTGATAGCGTGACGGTATACCGGAAGCATTACAACGACTGTGTCGGTAAATAGAGAGCAGAAATTGACTTAATAAAGAGATATTTGCTATTTAAATGTACGAATGCGATCATAGCAGCACTAATGCTCCGGATCCCATCAGAACTCCGCAGTTAAGCGTGCTTGGGCGAGAGTAGTGCTAGGAAGGGTGACCTCCTGGGAAGGCCTCGTGTTGCACCCCTTATACTTTTTTTTTATCGCTGCAGTTATTTGCAGAAGTTAAAATCGTGTATTAAAATTTAATAACCTCTGAAAACCGTCATGTAGCGGAAAAGTTATCGATGTTTCGAGATTCTGATAGCGTGACGGTATACCGGAAGCATTAAAACGACTGTGTCGGTCAATAGAGAGCAGAAATTGACTTAATAAAGAGATATTTGCTATTTAAATGTACGAATGCGATCATACCAGCACTAATGCACCGGATCCCATCAGAACTCCGTAGTTAAACGTGCTTGGGCGAGAGTAGTACTAGGATGGGTGCCCTCCTGGGAAGGCCTCGTGTTGCACCCCTTTTACTTTTTTTTGATCGCTGCGGTTATTTGCAGAAGTTAAAATCGTGTATTATAATTTAATATCCTCTGAAAACCGTCATGTAGCGGAAAAGTTATCGATGTTTCGAGATTCTAATAGCGTGAAGGTATACCGGAAGCATTACAACGACTGTGTCGGTCTATAAACAGCAGAAATTGACTCAATAAAGAGATATTTGCAATTTAAATGTACGGGTGCGATCATACCAGCACTAATGCACCGGATCCCATCAGAACTCCGCAGTTAAGCGTGCTTGAGCGAGAGTACTGCTAGGAAGGGTGACCTCCTGGGAAGGCCTCGTGTTGCACCCCTTTTACTTTTTTTTTATCGCTGCAGTTATTTGCAGAAGTTAAAATTGTGTATTAAAATTTAATAACCTCTGAAAACCGTCATGTAGCGGAAAAGTTATCGATGTTTCGAGATTCTGATAGCGTGACGGTATACCGGAAGCATTACAACGACTGTGCCGGTCAATAGAGAGCAGAAATTGACTCAATAAAGAGATATTTGCAATTTAAATGTACGGGTGCGATCATACCAGCACTAATGCACCGGATCCCATCAGAACTCCGCAGTTAAGCGTGCTTGGGCGAGAGTAGTGCTAGGAAGGGTGACCTCCTGGGAAGGCCTCGTGTTGCACCCCTTTTACTTTTTTTTATCGCTGCAGTTATTTGCAGAAGTTAAAATCGTGTATTAAAATTTAATAACCTCTGAAAACCGTCATGTAGCGGAAAAGTTATCGATGTTTCGAGATTTTGATAGCGTGACGGTATACCGGAAGCATTACAACGACTGTGCCGGTCAATAGAGAGCAGAAATTGACTCAATAAAGAGATATTTGCTATTTAAATGTACGGATGCAATCATACCAGCACTAATGCACCGGATCCCATCAGAACTCCGTAGATAAACGTGCTTGGGCGAGAGTAGTACTAGGATGGGTGACCTCCTGGGAAGGCCTCGTGTTGCACCCCTTTTACTTCTTTTTTTTATCGCTGCAGTTATTTGCAGATGTTAAAATCGTGTATTATAATTTATTATCCTCTGAAAACCGTCATGTAGCGGAAAAGTTATCGATGTTTCGAGATTCTGATAGCGTGACGGTATACCCGAAGCATTAAAACGACTGTGCCGGTCAATAGAGAGCAGAATTTGACTCAATAAAAAGATATTTGCAATTTAAATGTACGGGTGCGATCATACCAGCAGTAATGCACCGGATCCCATCAGAACTCCGCAGTTAAGCGTGTTTGGGCGAGAGTAGTGCTAGGAAGGGTGACCTCCTGGGAAGGCCTCGTGTTGCACCCCTTTTACTTTTTTTTTTATCGCTGCAGTTATTTGCAGAAGTTAAAATCGTGTATTAAAATTTAATAACCTCTAAAAACCGTCATGTAGCGGAAAAGTTATCGATGTTTCGAGATTCTGATAGCGTGACGGTATACCGGAAGCATTACAACGACTGTGTCGGTAAATAGAGAGCAGAAATTGACTTAATAAAGAGATATTTGCTATTTAAATGTACGAATGCGATCATAGCAGCACTAATGCTCCGGATGCCATCAGAACTCCGCAGTTAAGCGTGCTTGGGCGAGAGTAGTGCTAGGAAGGGTGACCTCCTGGGAAGGCCTCGTGTTGCACCCCTTTTACTTTTTTTTTATCGCTGCAGTTATTTGCAGAAGTTAAAATCGTGTATTAAAATTTAATAACCTCTGAAAACCGTCATGTAGCGGAAAAGTTATCGATGTTTCGAGATTCTGATAGCGTGACGGTATACCGGAAGCATTACAACGACTGTGCCGGTCAATAGAGAGCAGAAATTGACTCAATAAAGAGATATTTGCAATTTAAATGTACGGGTGCGATCATACCAGCACTAATGCACCGGATCCCATCAGAACTCCGCAGTTAAGCGTGCTTGGGCGAGAGTAGTGCTAGGAAGGGTGACCTCCTGGGAAGGCCTCGTGTTGCACCCCTTTTACTTTTTTTTATCGCTGCAGTTATTTGCAGAAATTAAAATCGTGTATTAAAATTTAATAACCTCTGAAAACCGTCATGTAGCGGAAAAGTTATCGATGTTTCGAGATTCTGATAGCGTGACGGTATACCGGAAGCATTACAACGACTGTGCCGGTCAATAGAGAGCAGAAATTGACTCAATAAAGAGATATTTGCTATTTAAATGTACGGATGCAACCATACCAGCACTAATGCACCGGATCCCATCAGAACTCCGTAGATAAACGTGCTTGGGCGAGAGTAGTACTAGGATGGGTGACCTCCTGGGAAGGCCTCGTGTTGCACCCCTTTTACTTCTTTTTTTTATCGCTGCAGTTATTTGCAGATGTTAAAATCGTGTATTATAATTTATTATCCTCTGAAAACCGTCATGTAGCGGAAAAGTTATCGATGTTTCGAGATTCTGATAGCGTGACGGTATACCCGAAGCATTAAAACGACTGTGCCGGTCAATAGAGAGCAGAATTTGACTCAATAAAAAGATATTTGCAATTTAAATGTACGGGTGCGATCATACCAGCAATAATGCACCGGATCCCATCAGAACTCCGCAGTTAAGCGTGTTTGGGCGAGAGTAGTGCTAGGAAGGGTGACCTCCTGGGAAGGCCTCGTGTTGCACCCCTTTTACTTTTTTTTTTATCGCTGCAGTTATTTGCAGAAGTTAAAATCGTGTATTAAAATTTAATAACCTCTAAAAACCGTCATGTAGCGGAAAAGTTATCGATGTTTCGAGATTCTGATAGCGTGACGGTATACCGGAAGCATTACAACGACTGTGCCGGTCAATTGAGAGCAGATATTGACTCAATAAAGAGATATTTGCTATTTAAATGTACGGATGCAATCGTACCAGCACTAATGCACCGGATCCCATCAGAACTCCGCAGATAAACGTGCTTGGGCGAGAGTAGTGCTAGGAAGGGTGACCTCCTCGGAAGGCCTCGTGTTGCACCCCTTTTACTTTTTTTTTTATCGCTGCAGTTATTTGCAGAAGTTTAAATCGTGTATTAAAATTTAATAACCTCTGAAAACCGTCATGTAGCGGAAAAGTTATCGATGTTTCGAGATTCTGATAGCGTGACGGTATACCGGAAGCATTACAACGACTGTGTCGGTAAATAGAGAGCAGAAATTGACTTAATAAAGAGATATTTGCTATTTAAATGTACGAATGCGATCATAGCAGCACTAATGCTCCGGATCCCATCAGAACTCCGCAGTTAAGCGTGCTTGGGCGAGAGTAGTGCTAGGAAGGGTGACCTCCTGGGAAGGCCTCGTGTTGCACCCCTTTTACTTTTTTTTTATCGCTGCAGTTATTTGCAGAAGTTAAAATCGTGTATTAAAATTTAATAACCTCTGAAAACCGTCATGTAGCGGAAAAGTTATCGATGTTTCGAGATTCTGATAGCGTGACGGTATACCGGAAGCATTACAACGACTGTGCCGGTCAATAGACAGCAGAAATTGACTCAATAAAGAGATATTTGCAATTTAAATGTACGGGTGCGATCATACCAGCACTAATGCACCGGATCCCATCAGAACTCCGCAGTTAAGCGTGCTTGGGCGAGAGTAGTGCTAGGAAGGGTGACCTCCTGGGAAGGCCTCGTGTTGCACCCCTTTTACTTTTTTTTATCGTTGCAGTTATTTGCAGAAGTTAAAATCGTGTATTAAAATTTAATAACCTCTGAAAACCGTCATGTAGCGGAAAAGTTATCGATGTTTCGAGATTCTGATAGCGTGACGGTATACCGGAAGCATTACAACGACTGTGCCGGTCAATAGAGAGCAGAAATTGACTCAATAAAGAGATATTTGCTATTTAAATGTACGGATGCAATCATACCAGCACTAATGCACCGGATCCCATCAGAACTCCGTAGATAAACGTGCTTGGGCGAGAGTAGTACTAGGATGGGTGACCTCCTGGGAAGGCCTCGTGTTGCACCCCTTTTACTTCTTTTTTTTATCGCTGCAGTTATTTGCAGATGTTAAAATCGTGTATTATAATTTATTATCCTCTGAAAACCGTCATGTAGCGGAAAAGTTATCGATGTTTCGAGATTCTGATAGCGTGACGGTATACCCGAAGCATTAAAACGACTGTGCCGGTCAATAGAGAGCAGAATTTGACTCAATAAAAAGATATTTGCAATTTAAATGTACGGGTGCGATCATACCAGCACTAATGCACCGGATCCCATCAGAACTCCGCAGTTAAGCGTGTTTGGGCGAGAGTAGTGCTAGGAAGGGTGACCTCCTGGGAAGGCCTCGTGTTGCACCCCTTTTACTTTTTTTTTTATCGCTGCAGTTATTTGCAGAAGTTAAAATCGTGTATTAAAATTTAATAACCTCTGAAAACCGTCATGTAGCGGAAAAGTTATCGATGTTTCGAGATTCTGATAGCGTGACGGTATACCGGAAGCATTACAACGACTGTGCCGGTCAATTGAGAGCAGATATTGACTCAATAAAGAGATATTTGCTATTTAAATGTACGGATGCAATCGTACCAGCACTAATGCACCGGATCCCATCAGAACTCCGCAGATAAACGTGCTTGGGCGAGAGTAGTGCTAGGAAGGGTGACCTCCTCGGAAGGCCTCGTGTTGCACCCCTTTTACTTTTTTTTTTATCGCTGCAGTTATTTGCAGAAGTTTAAATCGTGTATTAAAATTTAATAACCTCTGAAAACCGTCATGTAGCGGAAAAGTTATCGATGTTTCGAGATTCTGATAGCGTGACGGTATACCGGAAGCATTACAACGACTGTGTCGGTAAATAGAGAGCAGAAATTGACTTAATAAAGACATATTTGCTATTTAAATGTACGAATGCGATCATAGCAGCACTAATGCTCCGGATCCCATCAGAACTCCGCAGTTAAGCGTGCTTGGGCGAGAGTAGTGCTAGGAAGGGTGACCACCTGGGAAGGCCTCGTGTTGCACCCCTTATACTTTTTTTTTATCGCTGCAGTTATTTGCAGAAGTTAAAATCGTGTATTAAAATTTAATAACCTCTGAAAACCGTCATGTAGCGGAAAAGTTATCGATGTTTCGAGATTCTGATAGCGTGACGGTATACCGGAAGCATTAAAACGACTGTGTCGGTCAATAGAGAGCAGAAATTGACTTAATAAAGAGATATTTGCTATTTAAATGTACGAATGCGATCATACCAGCACTAATGCACCGGATCCCATCAGAACTCCGTAGTTAAACGTGCTTGGGCGAGAGTAGTACTAGGATGGGTGCCCTCCTGGGAAGGCCTCGTGTTGCACCCCTTTTACTTTTTTTTGATCGCTGCAGTTATTTGCAGAAGTTAAAATCGTGTATTATAATTTAATATCCTCTGAAAACCGTCATGTAGCGGAAAAGTTATCGATGTTTCGAGATTCTAATAGCGTGAAGGTATACCGGAAGCATTACAACGACTGTGTCGGTCTATAAACAGCAGAAATTGACTCAATAAAGAGATATTTGCAATTTAAATGTACGGGTGCGATCATACCAGCACTAATGCACCGGATCCCATCAGAACTCCGCAGTTAAGCGTGCTTGAGCGAGAGTACTGCTAGGAAGGGTGACCTCCTGGGAAGGCCTCGTGTTGCACCCCTTTTACTTTTTTTTTATCGCTGCAGTTATTTGCAGAAGTTAAAATTGTGTATTAAAATTTAATAACCTCTGAAAACCGTCATGTAGCGGAAAAGTTATCGATGTTTCGAGATTCTGATAGCGTGACGGTATACCGGAAGCATTACAACGACTGTGCCGGTCAATAGAGAGCAGAAATTGACTCAATAAAGAGATATTTGCAATTTAAATGTACGGGTGCGATCATACCAGCACTAATGCACCGGATCCCATCAGAACTCCGCAGTTAAGCGTGCTTGGGCGAGAGTAGTGCTAGGAAGGGTGACCTCCTGGGAAGGCCTCGTGTTGCACCCCTTTTACTTTTTTTTATCGCTGCAGTTATTTGCAGAAGTTAAAATCGTGTATTAAAATTTAATAACCTCTGAAAACCGTCATGTAGCGGAAAAGTTATCGATGTTTCGAGATTTTGATAGCGTGACGGTATACCGGAAGCATTACAACGACTGTGCCGGTCAATAGAGAGCAGAAATTGACTCAATAAAGAGATATTTGCTATTTAAATGTACGGATGCAATCATACCAGCACTAATGCACCGGATCCCATCAGAACTCCGTAGATAAACGTGCTTGGGCGAGAGTAGTACTAGGATGGGTGACCTCCTGGGAAGGCCTCGTGTTGCACCCCTTTTACTTTTTTTTTTTATCGCTGCAGTTATTTGCAGATGTTAAAATCGTGTATTATAATTTATTATCCTCTGAAAACCGTCATGTAGCAGAAAAGTTATCGATGTTTCGAGATTCTGATAGCATGACGGTATACCGGAAGCATTAAAACGACTGTGCCGGTCAATAGAGAGCAGAATTTGACTCAATAAAAAGATATTTGCAATTTAAATGTACGGGTGCGATCATACCAGCACTAATGCACCGGATCCCATCAGAACTCCGCAGATAAACGTGCTTGGGCGAGAGTAGTGCTAGGAAGGGTGACCTCCTCGGAAGGCCTCGTGTTGCACCCCTTTTACTTTTTTTTTTATCGCTGCAGTTATTTGCAGAAGTTAAAATCGTGTATTAAAATTTAATAACCTCTGAAAACCGTCATGTAGCGGAAAAGTTATCGATGTTTCGAGATTCTGATAGCGTGACGGTATACCGGAAGCATTACAACGACTGTGCCGGTCAATTGAGAGCAGATATTGACTCAATAAAGAGATATTTGCTATTTAAATGTACGGATGCAATCGTACCAGCACTAATGCACCGGATCCCATCAGAACTCCGCAGATAAACGTGCTTGGGCGAGAGTAGTGCTAGGAAGGGTGACCTCCTCGGAAGGCCTCGTGTTGCACCCCTTTTACTTTTTTTTTTTATCGCTGCAGTTATTTGCAGAAGTTTAAATCGTGTATTAAAATTTAATAACCTCTGAAAACCGTCATGTAGCGGAAAAGTTATCGATGTTTCGAGATTCTGATAGCGTGACGGTATACCGGAAGCATTACAACGACTGTGTCGGTAAATAGAGAGCAGAAATTGACTTAATAAAGAGATATTTGCTATTTAAATGTACGAATGCGATCATAGCAGCACTAATGCTCCGGATCCCATCAGAACTCCGCAGTTAAGCGTGCTTGGGCGAGAGTAGTGCTAGGAAGGGTGACCACCTGGGAAGGCCTCGTGTTGCACCCCTTATACTTTTTTTTTATCGCTGCAGTTATTTGCAGAAGTTAAAATCGTGTATTAAAATTTAATAACCTCTGAAAACCGTCATGTAGCGGAAAAGTTATCGATGTTTCGAGATTCTGATAGCGTGACGGTATACCGGAAGCATTAAAACGACTGTGTCGGTCAATAGAGAGCAGAAATTGACTTAATAAAGAGATATTTGCTATTTAAATGTACGAATGCGATCATACCAGCACTAATGCACCGGATCCCATCAGAACTCCGTAGTTAAACGTGCTTGGGCGAGAGTAGTACTAGGATGGGTGCCCTCCTGGGAAGGCCTCGTGTTGCACCCCTTTTACTTTTTTTTGATCGCTGCAGTTATTTGCAGAAGTTAAAATCGTGTATTATAATTTAATATCCTCTGAAAACCGTCATGTAGCGGAAAAGTTATCGATGTTTCGAGATTCTAATAGCGTGAAGGTATACCGGAAGCATTACAACGACTGTGTCGGTCTATAAACAGCAGAAATTGACTCAATAAAGAGATATTTGCAATTTAAATGTACGGGTGCGATCATACCAGCACTAATGCACCGGATCCCATCAGAACTCCGCAGTTAAGCGTGCTTGAGCGAGAGTACTGCTAGGAAGGGTGACCTCCTGGGAAGGCCTCGTGTTGCACCCCTTTTACTTTTTTTTTTATCGCTGCAGTTATTTGCAGAAGTTAAAATCGTGTATTAAAATTTAATAACCTCTGAAAACCGTCATGTAGCGGAAAAGTTATCGATGTTTCGAGATTCTGATAGCGTGACGGTATACCGGAAGCATTAAAACGACTCTTCCGGTCAATAGAGAGTAGAAATTGACTCAATAAACAGATATTTGCAATTTAAATGTACGGGTGCGATCATACCAGCACAAATGCACCGGATCCCATCAGAACTTCGCGGTTAAGCGTGCTTGGGCGAGAGTAGTACTAGGATGGGTTACCTCCTGGGAAGGCCTCGTGTTGCACCCCTTTTACTTTTTTTTTATCGCTGCAGTTATTTGCAGAAGTTAAAATCGTGTATTAAAATTTAATAACCTCTGAAAATCGTCATGTAGCGGAAAAGTTATCGATTTTTCGAGATTCTGATAGCGTTAAGGTATACCGGAAGCATTACAACGACTGTGCCGGTCAATAGAGAGCAGAAATTGACTCAATAAAGAGATATTTGCTATTTAAATGTACGGATGCAATCATACCAGCACTAATGCACCGGATCCCATCAGAACTCCGCAGTTAAGCGTGCTTGGGCGAGAGTAGTGCTAGGAAGGGTGACCTCCTGGGAAGGCCTCGTGTTGCACCCCTTTTACTTTTTTTTTATCGCTGCAGTTATTTGCAGAAGTTAAAATCCTGTATTAAAATTTAATAACCTCTGAAAACCGTCATGTAGCGGAAAAGTTATCGATGTTTCGAGATTCTGATAGCGTGACGGTATACCGGAAGCATTACAACGACTGTGCCGGTCAATAAAGAGCAGAAATTGACTCAATAAAGAGATATTTGCTATTTAAATGTACGGGTGCGATCATACCAGCACTAATGCACCGGATCCCATCAGAACTTCGCGGTTAAGCGTGCTTGGGCGAGAGTAGTACTAGGATGGGTTACCTCCTGGGAAGGCCTCGTGTTGCACCCCTTTTACTTTTTTTTTTATCGCTGCAGTTATTTGCAGAAGTTAAAATCGTGTATTAAAATTTAATAACCTCTGAAAACCGTCATGTAGCGGAAAAGTTATCGATGTTTCGAGATTCTGATAGCGTGACGGTATACCGGAAGCATTAAAACGACTCTTCCGGTCAATAGAGAGTAGAAATTGACTCAATAAACAGATATTTGCAATTTAAATGTACGGGTGCGATCATACCAGCACAAATGCACCGGATCCCATCAGAACTTCGCGGTTAAGCGTGCTTGGGCGAGAGTAGTACTAGGATGGGTTACCTCCTGGGAAGGCCTCGTGTTGCACCCCTTTTACTTTTTTTTTATCGCTGCAGTTATTTGCAGAAGTTAAAATCGTGTATTAAAATTTAATAACCTCTGAAAATCGTCATGTAGCGGAAAAGTTATCGATTTTTCGAGATTCTGATAGCGTTAAGGTATACCGGAAGCATTACAACGACTGTGCCGGTCAATAGAGAGCAGAAATTGACTCAATAAAGAGATATTTGCTATTTAAATGTACGGATGCAATCATACCAGCACTAATGCACCGGATCCCATCAGAACTCCGCAGTTAAGCGTGCTTGGGCGAGAGTAGTGCTAGGAAGGGTGACCTCCTGGGAAGGCCTCGTGTTGCACCCCTTTTACTTTTTTTTTATCGCTGCAGTTATTTGCAGAAGTTAAAATCCTGTATTAAAATTTAATAACCTCTGAAAACCGTCATGTAGCGGAAAAGTTATCGATGTTTCGAGATTCTGATAGCGTGACGGTATACCGGAAGCATTACAACGACTGTGTCGGTCAATAGAGAGCAGAAATTGACTTAATAAAGAGATATTTGCTATTTAAATGTACGAATGCGATCATACCAGCACTAATGCACCGGATCCCATCAGAACTCCGTAGTTAAACGTGCTTGGGCGAGAGTAGTACTAGGATGGGTGCCCTCCTGGAAGGCCTCGTGTTGCACCCCTTTTACTTTTTTTTGATCGCTGCAGTTATTTGCAGAAGTTAAAATCGTGTATTATAATTTAATATCCTCTGAAAACCGTCATGTAGCGGAAAAGTTATCGATGTTTCGAGATTCTGATAGCGTGACGGTATACCGGAAGCATTACAACGACTGTGCCGGTCAATAGAGAGCAGAAATTGACTCAATAAAGAGATATTTGCAATTTAAATGTACGGGTGTGATCATACCAGCACTAATGCACCGGATCCCATCAGAACTCCGCAGTTAAGCGTGCTTGGGCGAGAGTAGTGCTAGGAAGGGTGACCTCCTGCGAAGGCCTCGTGTTGCACCCCTTTTACTTTTTTGTATCGCTGCAGTTATTTGCAGAAGTTAAAATCGTGTATTAAAATTTAATAACCTCTGAAAACCGTCATGTAGCGGAAAAGTTATCGATGTTTCGAGATTCTGATAGCGTGACGGTATACCGGAAGCATTACAACGACTGTGCCGGTCAATAGAGAGCAGAAATTGACTCAATAAAGAGATATTTGCTATTTAAATGTACGGATGCAATCATACCAGCACTAATGCACCGGATCCCATCAGAACTCCGTAGATAAACGTGCTTGGGCGAGAGTAGTGCTAGGATGGGTGACCTCCTGGGAAGGCCTCGTGTTGCACCCCTTTTACTTTTTTTTTTTATCGCTGCAGTTATTTGCAGATGTTAAAATCGTGTATTATAATTTATTATCCTCTGAAAACCGTCATGTAGTAGAAAAGTTATCGATGTTTCGAGATTCTGATAGCGTGACGGTATACCGGAAGCATTAAAACGACTGTGCCGGTCAATAGAGAGCAGAATTTGACTCAATAAAAAGATATTTGCAATTTAAATGTACGGGTGCGATCATACCAGCACTAATGCACCGGATCCCATCAGAACTCCGCAGTTAAGCGTGCTTGGGCGAGAGTAGTGCTAGGAAGGGTGACCTCCTGGGAAGGCCTCGTGTTGCACCCCTTTTACTTATTTTTTATCGCTGCAGTTATTTGTAGAAGTTTAAATCGTGTATTAAAATTTAATAACCTCTGAAAACCGTCATGTAGCGGAAAAGTTATCGATGTTTCTAGATTCTGATAGCGTGACGGTATACCGGAAGCATTACAACGACTGTGCCGGTCAATAGAGAGCAGAAATTGACTCAATAAAGAGATATTTGCTATTTAAATGTACGGATGCAATCATACCAGCACTAATGCACCGGATCCCATCAGAACTCCGTAGATAAACGTGCTTGGGCGAGAGTAGTGCTAGGATGGGTGACCTCCTGGGAAGGCCTCGTGTTGCACCCCTTTTACTTTTTTTTTTATCGCTGCAGTTATTTGCAGATGTTAAAATCGTGTATTATAATTTATTATCCTCTGAAAACCGTCATGTAGCAGAAAAGTTATCGATGTTTCGAGATTCTGATAGCGTGACGGTATACCGGAAGCATTAAAACGACTGTGCCGGTCAATAGAGAGCAGAATTTGACTCAATAAAAAGATATTTGCAATTTAAATGTACGGGTGCGATCATACCAGCACTAATGCACCGGATCCCATCAGAACTCCGCAGTTAAGCGTGCTTGGGCGAGAGTAGTGCTAGGAAGGGTGACCTCCTGGGAAGGCCTCGTGTTGCACCCCTTTTACTTATTTTTTATCGCTGCAGTTATTTGCAGAAGTTTAAATCGTGTATTAAAATTTAATAACCTCTGAAAACCGTCATGTAGCGGAAAAGTTATCGATGTTTCTAGATTCTGATAGCGTGACGGTATACCGGAAGCATTAAAACGACTGTGCCGGTCAATAGAGAGCAGAAATTGACTCAATAAAGAGATATTTGCTATTTAAATGTACGGATGCAATCGTACCAGCACTAATGCACCGGATCTCATCAGAACTCCGCAGATAAACGTTCTTGGGCGAGAGTAGTGCTAGGAAGGGTGACCTCCTGGGAAGGCCTCGTGTTGCACCCCTTTTACTTTTTTTTTATCGCTGCAGTTATTTGCAGAAGTTAAAATCGTGTATTAAAATTTAATAACCTCTGAAAACCGTCATGTAGCGGAAAAGTTATCGATGTTTCGAGATTCTGATAGCGTGACGGTATACCGGAAGCATTAAAACGACTGTGCCGGTCAATAGAGAGTAGAAATTGACTCAATAAACAGATATTTGCAATTTAAATGTACAGGTGCGATCATTCCAGCACAAATGCACCGGATCCCATCAGAACTTCGCGGTTAAGCGTGCTTGGGCGAGAGTAGTGCTAGGAAGGGTGACCTCCTGGGAAGGCCTCGTGTTGCACCCCTTTTACTTTTTTTTATCGCTGCAGTTATTTGCAGAAGTTAAAATCGTGTATTAAAATTTAATAACCTCTGAAAACCGTCATGTAGCGGAAAAGTTATCGATGTTTAGAGATTCTGATAGCGTGACGGTATACCGGAAGCATTACAACGACTGTGCCGGTCAATAGAGAGCAGAAATTGACTCAATAAAGAGATATTTGCTATTTAAATGTACGGATGCAATCATACCAGCACTAATGCACCGGATCCCATCAGAACTCCGTAGATAAACGTGCTTGGGCGAGAGTAGTGCTAGGATGGGTGACCTCCTGGGAAGGCCTCGTGTTGCACCCCTTTTACTTTTTTTTTTTATCGCTGCAGTTATTTGCAGATGTTAAAATCGTGTATTATAATTTATTATCCTCTGAAAACCGTCATGTAGCAGAAAAGTTAACGATGTTTCGAGATTCTGATAGCGTGACGGTATACCGGAAGCATTAAAACGACTGTGCCGGTCAATAGAGAGCAGAATTTGACTCAATAAAAAGATATTTGCAATTTAAATGTACGGGTGCGATCAAACCAGCACTAATGCACCGGATCCCATCAGAACTCCGCAGTTAAGCGTGCTTGGGCGAGAGTAGTGCTAGGAAGGGTGACCTCCTGGGAAGGCCTCGTGTTGCACCCCTTTTACTTATTTTTTATCGCTGCAGTTATTTGCAGAAGTTTAAATCGTGTATTAAAATTTAATAACCTCTGAAAACCGTCATGTAGCGGAAAAGTTATCGATGTTTCTAGATTCTGATAGCGTGACGGTATACCGGAAGCATTACAACGACTGTGCCGTTCAATAGAGAGCAGAAATTGACTCAATAAAGAGATATTTGCTATTTAAATGTACGGATGCAATCGTACCAGCACTAATGCACCGGATCTCATCAGAACTCCGCAGATAAACGTGCTTGGGCGAGAGTAGTGCTAGGAAGGGTGACCTCCTGGGAAGGCCTCGTGTTGCACCCCTTTTACTTTTTTTTTTATCGCTGCAGTTATTTGCAGAAGTTAAAATCGTGTATTAAAATTTAATAACCTCTGAAAACCGTCATGTAGCGGAAAAGTTATCGATGTTTCGAGATTCTGATAGCGTGACGGTATACCGGAAGCATTAAAACGACTGTGCCGGTCAATAGAGAGTAGAAATTGACTCAATAAACAGATATTTGCAATTTAAATGTACGGGTGCGATCATACCAGCACAAATGCACCGGATCCCATCAGAACTTCGCGGTTAAGAGTGCTTGGGCGAGAGTAGTACTAGGATGGGTTACCTCCTGGGAAGGCCTCGTGTTGCACCCCTTTTACTTTTTTTTTATCGCTGCAGTTATTTGCAGAAGTTAAAATCGTGTATTAAAATTTAATAACCTCTGAAAATCGTCATGTAGCGGAAAAGTTATCGATGTTTCGAGATTCTGATAGCGTGATGGTATACCGGAAGCATTACAACGACTGTGCCGGTCAATAGAGAGCAGAAATTGACTCAATAAAGAGATATTTGCTATTTAAATGTACGGATGCAATCGTACCAGCACTAATGCACCGGATCCCATCAGAACTCCGCAGATAAACGTGCTTGGGCGAGAGTAGTGCTAGGAAGGGTGACCTCCTGGGAAGGCCTCGTGTTGCACCCCTTTTACTTTTTTTTTTATCGCTGCAGTTATTTGCAGAAGTTAAAATCGTGTATTAAAATTTAATAACCTCTGAAAACCGTCATGTAGCGGAAAAGTTATCGATGTTTCGAGATTCTGATAGCGTGACGGTATACCGGAAGCATTAAAACGACTGTGCCGGTCAATAGAGAGTAGAAATTGACTCAATAAACAGATATTTGCAATTTAAATGTACGGGTGCGATCATACCAGCACAAATGCACCGGATCCCATCAGAACTTCGCGGTTAAGAGTGCTTGGGCGAGAGTAGTACTAGGATGGGTTACCTCCTGGGAAGGCCTCGTGTTGCACCCCTTTTACTTTTTTTTTATCGCTGCAGTTATTTGCAGAAGTTAAAATCGTGTATTAAAATTTAATAACCTCTGAAAATCGTCATGTAGCGGAAAAGTTATCGATGTTTCGAGATTCTGATAGCGTGATGGTATACCGGAAGCATTACAACGACTGTGCCGGTCAATAGAGAGCAGAAATTGACTCAATAAAGAGATATTTGCTATTTAAATGTACGGATGCAATCGTACCAGCACTAATGCACCGGATCCCATCAGAACTCCGCAGTTAAGCGTGCTTGGGCGAGAGTAGTGCTAGGAAGGGTGACCTTCTGGGAAGGCCTCGTGTTGCACCCCTTTTACTTTTTTTTTATCGCTGCAGTTATTTGCAGAAGTTAAAATCGTGTATTAAAATTTAATAACCTCTGAAAACCGTCATGTAGCGGAAAAGTTATCGATGTTTAGAGATTCTGATAGCGTGACGGTATACCGGAAGCATTACAACGACTGTGTCGGTCAATAGAGAGCAGAAATTGACTTAATAAAGAGATATTTGCTATTTAAATGTACGAATGCGATCATACCAGCACTAATGCACTGGATCCCATCAGAACTCCGTAGTTAAACGTGCTTGGGCGAGAGTAGTACTAGGATGGGTGCCCTCCTGGGAAGGCCTCGTGTTGCACCCCTTTTACTTTTTTTTGATCGCTGTAGTTATTTGCAGAAGTTAAAATCGTGTATTATAATTTAATATCCTCTGAAAACCGTCATGTAGCGGAAAAGTTATCGATGTTTCGAGATTCTAATAGCGTGAAGGTATACCGGAAGCATTACAACGACTGTGTCGGTCTATAAACAGCAGAAATTGACTCAATAAAGAGATATTTGCAATTTAAATGTACGGGTGCGATCATACCAGCACTAATGCACCGGATCCCATCAGAACTCCGCAGTTAAGCGTGCTTGGGCGAGAGTAGTGCTAGGAAGGGTGACCTCCTGGGAAGGCCTCGTGTTGCACCCCTTTTACTTATTTTTTATCGCTGCAGTTATTTGCAGAAGTTTAAATCGTGTATTAAAATTTAATAACCTCTGAAAACCGTCATGTAGCGGAAAAGTTATCGATGTTTCTAGATTCTGATAGCGTGACGGTATACCGGAAGCATTACAACGACTGTGCCGTTCAATAGAGAGCAGAAATTGACTCAATAAAGAGATATTTGCTATTTAAATGTACGGATGCAATCGTACCAGCACTAATGCACCGGATCTCATCAGAACTCCGCAGATAAACGTGCTTGGGCGAGAGTAGTGCTAGGAAGGGTGACCTCCTGGGAAGGCCTCGTGTTGCACCCCTTTTACTTTTTTTTTATCGCTGCAGTTATTTGCAGAAGTTAAAATCGTGTATTAAAATTTAATAACCTCTGAAAACCGTCATGTAGCGGAAAAGTTATCGATGTTTCGAGATTCTGATAGCGTGACGGTATACCGGAAGCATTAAAACGACTGTGTCGGTCAATAGAGAGTAGAAATTGACTCAATAAACAGATATTTGCAATTTAAATGTACGGGTGCGATCATACCAGCACAAATGCACCGGATCCCATCAGAACTTCGCGGTTAAGAGTGCTTGGGCGAGAGTAGTACTAGGATGGGTTACCTCCTGGGAAGGCCTCGTGTTGCACCCCTTTTACTTTTTTTTTATCGCTGCAGTTATTTGCAGAAGTTAAAATCGTGTATTAAAATTTAATAACCTCTGAAAATCGTCATGTAGCGGAAAAGTTATCGATGTTTCGAGATTCTGATAGCGTGATGGTATACCGGAAGCATTACAACGACTGTGCCGGTCAATAGAGAGCAGAAATTGACTCAATAAAGAGATATTTGCTATTTAAATGTACGGATGCAATCGTACCAGCACTAATGCACCGGATCCCATCAGAACTCCGCAGATAAACGTGCTTGGGCGAGAGTAGTGCTAGGAAGGGTGACCTCCTGGGAAGGCCTCGTGTTGCACCCCTTTTACTTTTTTTTTTATCGCTGCAGTTATTTGCAGAAGTTAAAATCGTGTATTAAAATTTAATAACCTCTGAAAACCGTCATGTAGCGGAAAAGTTATCGATGTTTCGAGATTCTGATAGCGTGACGGTATACCGGAAGCATTAAAACGACTGTGCCGGTCAATAGAGAGTAGAAATTGACTCAATAAACAGATATTTGCAATTTAAATGTACGGGTGCGATCATACCAGCACAAATGCACCGGATCCCATCAGAACTTCGCGGTTAAGAGTGCTTGGGCGAGAGTAGTACTAGGATGGGTTACCTCCTGGGAAGGCCTCGTGTTGCACCCCTTTTACTTTTTTTTTATCGCTGCAGTTATTTGCAGAAGTTAAAATCGTGTATTAAAATTTAATAACCTCTGAAAATCGTCATGTAGCGGAAAAGTTATCGATGTTTCGAGATTCTGATAGCGTGATGGTATACCGGAAGCATTACAACGACTGTGCCGGTCAATAGAGAGCAGAAATTGACTCAATAAAGAGATATTTGCTATTTAAATGTACGGATGCAATCGTACCAGCACTAATGCACCGGATCCCATCAGAACTCCGCAGTTAAGCGTGCTTGGGCGAGAGTAGTGCTAGGAAGGGTGACCTTCTGGGAAGGCCTCGTGTTGCACCCCTTTTACTTTTTTTTTATCGCTGCAGTTATTTGCAGAAGTTAAAATCGTGTATTAAAATTTAATAACCTCTGAAAACCGTCATGTAGCGGAAAAGTTATCGATGTTTAGAGATTCTGATAGCGTGACGGTATACCGGAAGCATTACAACGACTGTGTCGGTCAATAGAGAGCAGAAATTGACTTAATAAAGAGATATTTGCTATTTAAATGTACGAATGCGATCATACCAGCACTAATGCACCGGATCCCATCAGAACTCCGTAGTTAAACGTGCTTGGGCGAGAGTAGTACTAGGATGGGTGCCCTCCTGGGAAGGCCTCGTGTTGCACCCCTTTTACTTTTTTTTGATCGCTGTAGTTATTTGCAGAAGTTAAAATCGTGTATTATAATTTAATATCCTCTGAAAACCGTCATGTAGCGGAAAAGTTATCGATGTTTCGAGATTCTAATAGCGTGAAGGTATACCGGAAGCATTACAACGACTGTGTCGGTCTATAAACAGCAGAAATTGACTCAATAAAGAGATATTTGCAATTTAAATGTACGGGTGCGATCATACCAGCACTAATGCACCGGATCCCATCAGAACTCCGCAGTTAAGCGTGCTTGGGCGAGAGTACTGCTAGGAAGGGTGACCTCCTGGGAAGGCCTCGTGTTGCACCCCTTTTACTCTTTTTTTATCGCTGCAGTTATTTGCAGAAGTTAAAATTGTGTATTAAAATTTAATAACCTCTGAAAACCGTCATGTAGCGGAAAAGTTATCGATGTTTCGAGATTCTGATAGCGTGACGGTATACCGGAAGCATTACAACGATTGTGCCGGTCAATAGAGAGCAGAAATTGACTCAATAAAGAGATATTTGCAATTTAAATGTACGGGTGCGATCATACCAGCACTAATGCACCGGATCCCATCAGAACTCCGCAGTTAAGCGTGCTTGGGCGAGAGTAGTGCTAGGAAGGGTGACCTCCTGGGAAGGCCTCGTGTTGCACCCCTTTTACTTTTTTTTATCGCTGCAGTTATTTGCAGAAGTTAAAATCGTGTATTAAAATTTAATAACCTCTGAAAACCGTCATGTAGCGGAAAAGTTATCGATGTTTCGAGATTCTGATAGCGTGACGGTATACCGGAAGCATTACAACGACTGTGCCGGTCAATAGAGAGCAGAAATTGACTCAATAAAGAGATATTTGCTATTTAAATGTACGGATGCAATCATACCAGCACTAATGCACCGGATCCCATCAGAACTCCGTAGATAAACGTGCTTGGGCGAGAGTACTACTAGGATGGGTGACCTCCTGGGAAGGCCTCGTGTTGCACCCCTTTTACTTTTTTTTTATCGCTGCAGTTATTTGCAGATGTTAAAATCGTGTATTATAATTTATTATCCTCTGAAAACCGTCATGTAGCAGAAAAGTTATCGATGTTTCGAGATTCTGATAGCGTGACGGTATACCGGAAGCATTACAACGACTGTGCCGGTCAATTGAGAGCAGATATTGACTCAATAAAGAGATATTTGCTATTTAAATGTACGGATGCAATCGTACCAGCACTAATGCACCGGATCCCATCAGAACTCCGCAGATAAACGTGCTTGGGCGAGAGCAGTGCTAGGAAGGGTGACCTCCTGGGAAGGCCTCGTGTTGCACCCCTTTTACTTTTTTTTTTATCGCTGCAGTTATTTGCAGAAGTTAAAATCGTGTATTAAAATTTAATAACCTCTGAAAACCGTCATGTAGCGGAAAAGTTATCCATGTTTCGAGATTCTGATAGCGTGACGGTATACCGGAAGCATTACAACGACTGTGCCGGTCAATTGAGAGCAGATATTGACTCAATAAAGAGATATTTGCTATTTAAATGTACGGATGCAATCGTACCAGCACTAATGCACCGGATCCCATCAGAACTCCGCAGATAAACGTGCTTGGGCGAGAGTAGTGCTAGGAAGGGTGACCTCCTGGGAAGGCCTCGTGTTGCACCCCTTTTACTTTTTTTTTATCGCTGCAGTTATTTGCAGAAGTTAAAATCGTGTATTAAAATTTAATAACCTCTGAAAACCGTCATGTAGCGGAAAAGTTATCGATGTTTCGAGATTCTGATAGCGTGACGGTATACCGGAAGCATTAAAACGACTGTGCCGGTCAATAGAGAGTAGAAATTGACTCAATAAACAGATATTTGCAATTTAAATGTACGGGTGCGATCATACCAGCACAAATGCACCGGATCCCATCAGAACTTCGCGGTTAAGCGTGCTTGGGCGAGAGTAGTACTAGGATGGGTTACCTCCTGGGAAGGCCTCGTGTTGCACCCCTTTTACTTTTTTTTTATCGCTACAGTTATTTGCAGAAGTTAAAATCGTGTATTAAAATTTAATAACCTCTGAAAATCGTCATGTAGCGGAAAAGTTATCGATGTTTCGAGATTCTGATAGCGTGACGGTATACCGGAAGCATTACAACGACTGTGCCGGTCAATAGAGAGCAGAAATTGACTCAATAAAGAGATATTTGCTATTTAAATGTACGGATGCAATCGTACCAGCACTAATGCACCGGATCCCATCAGAACTCCGCAGTTAAGCGTGCTTGGGCGAGAGTAGTGCTAGGAAGGGTGACCTCCTGGGAAGGCCTCGTGTTGCACCCCTTTTACTTTTTTTTTATCACTGCAGTTATTTGCAGAAGTTAAAATCGTGTATTAAAATTTAATAACCTCTGAAAACCGTCATGTAGCGGAAAAGTTATCGATGTTTCGAGATTCTGATAGCGTGACGGTATACCGGAAGCATTAAAACGACTGTGCCGGTCAATAGAGAGTAGAAATTGACTCAATAAAGAGATATTTGAAATTTAAATGTACGGGTGCGATCATACCAGCACAAATGCACCGGATCCCATCAGAACATCGCGGTTAAGCGTGCTTGGGCGAGAGTAGTACTAGGAAGGGTGACCTCCTGGGAAGGCCTCGTGTTGCACCCCTTTTACTTTTTTTTTATTGCTGCAGTTATTTGCAGAAGTTAAAATCTTGTATTAAAATTTAATAACCTCTGAAAACCGTCATGTAGCGGAAAAGTTATCGATGTTTCGAGATTCTGATAGCGTGACGGTATACCGGAAGCATTACAACGACTGTGCCGGTCAATTGAGAGCAGATATTGACTCAATAAAGAGATATTTGCTATTTAAATGTACGGATGCAATCGTACCAGCACTAATGCACCGGATCCCATCAGAACTCCGCAGATAAACGTGCTTGGGCGAGAGTAGTGCTAGGAAGGGTGACCTCCTAGGAAGGCCTCGTGTTGCACCCCTTTTTCTTTTTTTTTTATCGCTGCAGTTATTTGCAGAAGTTAAAATCGTGTATTAAAATTTAATAACCTCTGAAAACCGTCATGTAGCGGAAAAGTTATCGATGTTTCGAGATTCTGATAGCGTGACGGTATACCGGAAGCATTACAACGACTGTGCCGGTCAATTGAGAGCAGATATTGACTCAATAAAAAGATATTTGCTATTTAAATGTACGGATGCAATCGTACCAGCACTAATGCACCGGATCCCATCAGAACTCCGCAGATAAACGTGCTTGGGCGAGAATAGTGCTAGGAAGGGTGACCTCCTGGGAAGGCCTCGTGTTGCACCCCTTTTACTTTTTTTTTTTATCGCTGCAGCTATTTGCAGAAGTTAAAATCGTGTATTAAAATTTAATAACCTCTGAAAACCGTCATGTAGCGGAAAAGTTATCGATGTTTCGAGATTCTGATAGCGTGACGGTATACCGGAAGCATTAAAACGAGTGTGCCGGTCAATAGAGAGTAGAAATTGACTCAATAAAAAGATATTTGCAATTTAAATGTACGGGTGCGATCATACCAGCACAAATGCACCGGATCCCATCAGAACTTCGCGGTTAAGCGTGCTTGGGCGAGAGTAGTACTAGGATGGGTTACCTCCTGGGAAGGCCTCGTGTTGCACCCCTTTTACTTTTTTTTATCGCTGGAGTTATTTGCAGAAGTTAAAATCGTGTATTAAAATTTAATAACCTCTGAAAATCGTCATGTAGCGGAAAAGTTATCGATGTTTCGAGATTCTGATAGCGTGACGGTATACCGGAAGCATTACAACGACTGTGCCGGTCAATAGAGAGCAGAAATTGACTCAATAAAGAGATATTTGCTATTTAAATGTACGGATGCAATCGTACCAGCACTAATGCACCGGATCCCATCAGAACTCCGCAGTTAAGCGTGCTTGGGCGAGAGTAGTGCTAGGAAGGGTGACCTCCTGGGAAGGCCTCGTGTTGCACCCCTTTTACTTTTTTTTTATCGCTGCAGTTATTTGCAGAAGTTAAAATCGTGTATTAAAATTTAATAACCTCTGAAAACCGTCATGTAGCGGAAAAGTTATCGATGTTTCGAGATTCTGATAGCGTGACGGTATACCGGAAGCATTAAAACGACTGTGCCGGTCAATAGAGAGTAGAAATTGACTCAATAAATAGATATTTGCAATTTAAATGTACGGGTGCGATCATACCAGCACAAATGCACCGGATCCCATCAGAACTTCGCGGTTAAGCGTGCTTGGGCGAGAGTAGTACTAGGATGGGTTACCTCCTGGGAAGGCCTCGTGTTGCACCCCTTTTACTTTTTTTTATCGCTGGAGTTATTTGCATAAGTTAAAATCGTGTATTAAAATTTAATAACCTCTGAAAATCGTCATGTAGCGGAAAAGTTATCGATGTTTCGAGATTCTGATAGCGTGACGGTATACCGGAAACATTACAACGACTGTGCCGGTCAATAGAGAGCAGAAATTGACTCAATAAAGAGATATTTGCTATTTAAATGTACGGATGCAATCGTACCAGCACTAATGCACCGGATCCCATCAGAACTCCGCAGTTAAGCGTGCTTGGGCGAGAGTAGTGCTAGGAAGGGTGACCTCCTGGGAAGGCCTCGTGTTGCACCCCTTTTACTTTTTTTTTATCGCTGTAGTTATTTGCAGAAGTTAAAATCGTGTATTAAAATTTAATAACCTCTGAAAACCGTCATGTAGCGGAAAAGTTATCGATGTTTCGAGATTCTGATAGCGTGACGGTATACCGGAAGCATTAAAACGACTGTGCCGGTCAATAGAGAGTAGAAATTGACTCAATAAATAGATATTTGCAATTTAAATGTACGGGTGCGATCATACCAGCACAAATGCACCGGATCCCATCAGAACATCGCGGTTAAGCGTGCTTGGGCGAGAGTAGTACTAGGAAGGGTGACCTCCTGGGAAGGCCTCGTGTTGCACCCCTTTTACTTTTTTTTTTTATCGCTGCAGTTATTTGCAGAAGTTAAAATCGTGTATTAAAATTTAATAACCTCTGAAAACCGTCATGTAGCGGAAAAGTTATCGATGTTTCGAGATTCTGATAGCGTGACGGTATACCGGAAGCATTACAACGACTGTGCCGGTCAATAGAGAGCAGATATTGACTCAATAAAGAGACATTTGCTATTTAAATGTACGGATGCAATCGTACCAGCACTAATGCACCGGATCCCATCAGAACTCCGCAGATAAACGTGCTTGGGCGAGAGTAGTTCTAGGAAGGGTGACCTCCTGGGAAGGCCTCGTGTTGCACCCCTTTTACTTTTTTTTTTTATCGCTGCAGTTATTTGCAGAAGTTAAAATCGTGTATTAAAATTTAATAACCTCTGAAAACCGTCATGTAGCGGAAATGTTATCGATGTTTCGAGATTCTGATAGCGTGATGGTATACCGGAAGCATTACAACGACTGTGCCGGTCAATAGAGAGCAGAAATTGACTCAATAAAGAGATATTTGCAATTTAAATGTACGGGTGCGATCATACCAGCACTAATGTACCGGATCCCATCAGAATCCGCAGTTAATCGTGCTTGGGCGAGAGTAGTGCTAGGAAGGGTGACCTCCCTGGAAGGCCTCGTGTTTCACCCCTTTTACTTTTTTTTTATCGTCGCAGTTATTTGCAGAAGTTGAAATCATGTATTAAAATTTAATAACCTCTGAAAACCGTCATGTAGCGGAAAAGTTATCGATGTTTCAAGATTCTGATAGCGTGACGGTATACCGGAAGCATTACAACGACTGTGACGGTCAATAGAGAGCAGAAATTGACTCAATAAAGAGATATTTGCAATTTAAATGTACGGGTGCGATCATACCAGCACTAATGCACCGGATCCCATCAGAACTCCGCAGTTAAGCGTGCTTGGGCGAGAGTAGTGCTAGGAAGGGTGACCTCCTGGGAAGGCCTCGTGTTGCACCCCTTTTACTTTTTTTTTTATCGCTGCAGTTATTTGCAGAAGTTAAAATCGTGTATTAAAATTTAATAACCTCTGAAAACCGTCATGTAGCTGAAAAGTTATCGATGTTTCGAGATTCTGATAGCGTGACGGTATACCGGAAGCATTAAAACGACTGTGCCGGTCAATAGAGAGTAGAAATTGACTCAATAAAAAGATATTTGCAATTTAAATGTACGGGTGCGATCATACCAGCACAAATGCACCGGATCCCATCAGAACTTCGCGGTTAAGCGTGCTTGGGCGAGAGTAGTACTAGGATGGGTTACCTCCTGGGAAGGCCTCGTGTTGCACCCCTTTTACTTTTTTTTTATCGCTGCAGTTATTTGCAGAAGTTAAAATCGTGTATTAAAATTTAATAACCTCTGAAAATCGTCATGTAGCGGAAAAGTTATCGATGTTTCGAGATTCTGATAGCGTGACGGTATACCGGAAGCATTACAACGACTGTGCCGGTCAATAGAGAGCAGATATTGACTCAATAAAGAGATATTTGCTATTTAAATGTACGGGTGCGATCATACCAGCACTAATGTACCGGATCCCATCAGAATCCGCAGTTAATCGTGCTTGGGCGAGAGTAGTGCTAGGAAGGGTGACCTCCCTGGAAGGCCTCGTGTTTCACCCCTTTTACTTTTTTTTTTATCGTCGCAGTTATTTGCAGAAGTTGAAATCATGTATTAAAATTTAATAACCTCTGAAAACCGTCATGTAGCGGAAAAGTTATCGATGTTTCAAGATTCTGATAGCGTGACGGTATACCGGAAGCATTACAACGACTGTGACGGTCAATAGAGAGCAGAAATTGACTCAATAAAGAGATATTTGCAATTTAAATGTACGGGTGCGATCATACCAGCACTAATGCACCGGATCCCATCAGAACTCCGCAGTTAAGCGTGCTTGGGCGAGAGTAGTGCTAGGAAGGGTGACCTCCTGGGAAGGCCTCGTGTTGCACCCCTTTTACTTTTTTTTTTATCGCTGCAGTTATTTGCAGAAGTTAAAATCGTGTATTAAAATTTAATAACCTCTGAAAACCGTCATGTAGCTGAAAAGTTATCGATGTTTCGAGATTCTGATAGCGTGACGGTATACCGGAAGCATTAAAACGACTGTGCCGGTCAATAGAGAGTAGAAATTGACTCAATAAAAAGATATTTGCAATTTAAATGTACGGGTGCGATCATACCAGCACAAATGCACCGGATCCCATCAGAACTTCGCGGTTAAGCGTGCTTGGGCGAGAGTAGTACTAGGATGGGTTACCTCCTGGGAAGGCCTCGTGTTGCACCCCTTTTACTTTTTTTTTATCGCTGCAGTTATTTGCAGAAGTTAAAATCGTGTATTAAAATTTAATAACCTCTGAAAATCGTCATGTAGCGGAAAAGTTATCGATGTTTCGAGATTCTGATAGCGTGACGGTATACCGGAAGCATTACAACGACTGTGCCGGTCAATAGAGAGCAGATATTGACTCAATAAAGAGATATTTGCTATTTAAATGTACGGATGCAATCGTACCAGCACTAATGCACCGGATCCCATCAGAACTCCGCAGATAAACGTGCTTGGGCGAGAGTAGTTCTAGGAAGGGTGACCTCCTGGGAAGGCCTCGTGTTGCCCCCCTTTTACTTTTTTTTTTATCGCTGCAGTTATTTGCAGAAGTTAATATCGTGTATTAAAATTTAATAACCTCTGAAAACCGTCATGTAGCGGAAAAGTTATCGATGTTTCGAGATTCTGATAGCGTGACGGTATACCGGAAGCATTACAACGACTGTGCCGGTCAATAGAGAACAGAAATTGACTCAATAAAGAGATATTTGCAATTTAAATGTACGGGTGCGATCATACCAGCACTAATGCACCGGATCCCATCAGAACTCCGCAGTTAAGCGTGCTTGGGCGAGAGTAGTGCTAGGAAGGGTGACCTCCTGGGAAGGCCTCGTGTTACACCCCTTTTACTTTTTTTTTATCGCTGCAGTTATTTGCAGAAGTTAAAATCGTGTATTAAAATTTAATAACCTCTGAAAACCGTCATGTAGCGGAAAAGTTATCGATGTTTCGAGATTCTGATAGCGTGACGGTATACCGGAAGCATTACAACGACTGTGCCGGTCAATAGAGAGCAGAAATTGACTCAATAAAGAGATATTTGCAATTTAAATGTACGGGTGCGATCATACCAGCACTAATGCACCGGATCCCATCAGAACTCCGCAGTTAAGCTTGCTTGGGCGAGAGTAGTGCTAGGAAGGGTGACCTCCTGGGAAGGCCTCGTGTTACACCCCTTTTACTTTTTTTTTATCGCTGCAGTTATTTGCAGAAGTTAAAATCGTGTATTAAAATTTAATAACCTCTGAAAACCGTCATGTAGCGGAAAAGTTATCGATGTTTCGAGATTCTGATAGCGTGACGGTATACCGGAAGCATTACAACGACTGTGCCGGTCAATAGAGAGCAGAAATTGACTCAATAAAGAGATATTTGCAATTTAAATGTACGGGTGCGATCATACCAGCACTAATGCACCGGATCCCATCAGAACTCCGCAGTTAAGCGTGCTTGGGCGAGAGTAGTGCTAGGAAGGGTGACCTCCTGGGAAGGCCTCGTGTTGCACCCCTTTTACTTTTTTTTATCGCTGCAGTTATTTGCAGAAGTTAAAATCGTGTATTAAAATTTAATAACCTCTGAAAACCGTCATGTAGCGGAAAAGTTATCGATGTTTCGAGATTCTGATAGTGTGACGGTATACCGGAAGTATTACAACGACTGTGCCGGTCAATAGAGAGCAGAAATTGACTCAATAAAGAGATATTTGCAATTTAAATGTACGGGTGCGATCATACCAGCACTAATGGACCAGATCCCATCAGAACTCCGCAGTTAAGCGTGCTTGGGCGAGAGTAGTGCTAGGAAGGGTGACCTCCAGGGAAGGCCTCGTGTTGCACCCCTTTTACTTTTTTTTTTTATCGCTGCAGTTATTTGCAGAAGTTAAAATCGTGTATAAAAATTTAATAACCTCTGAAAATCGTCATGTAGCGGAAAAGTTATCGATGTTTCGAGATTCTGATAGCGTGACGGTATACCGGAAGCATTAAAACGACTGTGCCGGTCAATAGAGAGTAGAAATTGACTCAATAAACAGATATTTGCAATTTAAATGTACGGGTGCGATCATACCAGCACTAATGCACCGGATCCCATCAGAACTCCGCAGTTAAGCGTGCTTGGGCGAGAGTAGTACTAGGAAGGGTGACCTCCTGGGAAGGCCTCGTGTTGCACCCCTTTTACTTTTTTTTTTTATCGCTGCAGTTATTTGCAGAAGTTAAAATCGTGTATTAAAATTTAATAACCTCTGAAAACCGTCATGTAGCGGAAAAGTTATCGATGTTTCGAGATTCTGATAGCGTGACGGTATACCGGAAGCATTACAGCGACTGTGCCGGTCAATAGAGAGCAGATATTGACTCAATAAAGAGATATTTGCTATTTAAATGTACGGATGCAATCGTACCAGCACTAATGCACCGGATCCCATCAGAACTCCGCAGATAAACGTGCTTGGGCGAGAGTAGTTCTAGGAAGGGTGACCTCCTGGGAAGGCCTCGTGTTGCACCCCTTTTACTTTTTTTTTTTATCGCTGCAGTTATTTGCAGAAGTTAAAATCGTGTATTAAAATTTAATAACCTCTGAAAACCGTCATGTAGCGGAAAAGTTATCGATGTTTCGAGATTCTGATAGCGTGACGGTATACCGGAAGCATTACAACGACTGTGCCGGTCAATAGAGAGCAGAAATTGACTCAATAAAGAGATATTTGCAATTTAAATGTACGGGTGCGATCATACCAGCACTAATGCACCGGATCCCATCAGAACTCCGCAGTTAAGCGTGCTTGGGCGAGAGTAGTGCTAGGAAGGGTGACCTCCCTAGAAGGCCTCGTGTTGCACCCCTTTTATTTTTTTTATCGTTGCAGTTATTTGCAGAAGTTAAAATCATGTATTAAAATTTAATAACCTCTGAAAACCGTTATGTAGCGGAAAAGTTATCGATGTTTCAAGATTCTGATAGCGTGACGGTATACCGGAAGCATTACAACGACTGTGACGGTCAATAGAGAGCAGAAATTGACTCAATAAAGAGATATTTGCAATTTAAATGTACGGGTGCGATCATACCAGCACTAATGCACCAGATCCCATCAGAACTCCGCAGTTAAGCGTGCTTGGGCGAGAGTAGTGCTAGGAAGGGTGACCTCCTGGGAAGGCCTCGTGTTACACCCCTTTTACTTTTTTTTTATCGCTGCAGTTATTTGCAGAAGTTAAAATCGTGTATTAAAATTTAATAACCTCTGAAAACCGTCATGTAGCGGAAAAGTTATCGATGTTTCGAGATTCTGATAGTGTGACGGTATACCGGAAGTATTACAACGACTGTGCCGGTCAATAGAGAGCAGAAATTGACTCAATAAAGAGATATTTGCAATTTAAATGTACGGGTGCGATCATACCAGCACTAATGCACCGGATCCCATCAGAACTCCGCAGTTAAGCGTGCTTGGGCGAGAGTAGTGCTAGGAAGGGTGACCTCCTGGGAAGGCCTCGTGTTACACCCCTTTTACTTTTTTTTATCGCTGCAGTTATTTGCAGAAGTTAAAATCGTGTATTAAAATTTAATAACCTCTGAAAACCGTCATGTAGCGGAAAAGTTATTGATGTTTCGAGATTCTGATAGCGTGACGGTATACCGGAAGCATTACAACGACTGTGCCGGTCAATAGAGAGCAGAAATTGACTCAATAAAGAGATATTTGCAATTTAAATGTACGGGTGCGATCATACCAGCACTAATGCACCGGATCCCATCAGAACTCCGCAGTTAAGCATGCTTGGGCGAGAGTAGTGCTAGGAAGGGTGACCTCCTGGGAAGGCCTCGTGTTGCACCCCTTTTACTTTTTTTTTATCGCTGCAGTTATTTGCAGAAGTTAAAATCGTGTATTAAAATTTAATAACCTCTGAAAACCGTCATGTAGCGGAAAAGTTATCGATGTTTCGAGATTCTGATAGTGTGACGGTATACCGGAAGTATTACAACGACTGTGCCGGTCAATAGAGAGCAGAAATTGACTCAATAAAGAGATATTTGCAATTTAAATGTACGGGTGCGATCATACCAGCACTAATGGACCAGATCCCATCAGAACTCCGCAGTTAAGCGTGCTTGGGCGAGAGTAGTGCTAGGAAGGGTGACCTCCAGGGAAGGCCTCGTGTTGCACCCCTTTTACTTTTTTTTTTTTATCGCTGCAGTTATTTGCAGAAGTTAAAATCGTGTATAAAAATTTAATAACCTCTGAAAATCGTCATGTAGCGGAAAAGTTATCGATGTTTCGAGATTCTGATAGCGTGACGGTATACCGGAAGCATTAAAACGACTGTGCCGGTCAATAGAGAGTAGAAATTGACTCAATAAACAGATATTTGCAATTTAAATGTACGGGTGCGATCATACCAGCACTAATGCACCGGATCCCATCAGAACTCCGCAGTTAAGCGTGCTTGGGCGAGAGTAGTACTAGGAAGGGTGACCTCCTGGGAAGGCCTCGTGTTGCACCCCTTTTACTTTTTTTTTTATCGCTGCAGTTATTTGCAGAAGTTAAAATCGTGTATTAAAATTTAATAACCTCTGAAAACCGTCATGTAGCGGAAAAGTTATCGATGTTTCGAGATTCTGATAGCGTGACGGTATACCGGAAGCATTACAGCGACTGTGCCGGTCAATAGAGAGCAGATATTGACTCAATAAAGAGATATTTGCTATTTAAATGTACGGATGCAATCGTACCAGCACTAATGCACCGGATCCCATCAGAACTCCGCAGATAAACGTGCTTGGGCGAGAGTAGTTCTAGGAAGGGTGACCTCCTGGGAAGGCCTCGTGTTGCACCCCTTTTACTTTTTTTTTTATCGCTGCAGTTATTTGCAGAAGTTAAAATCGTGTATTAAAATTTAATAACCTCTGAAAACCGTCATGTAGCGGAAAAGTTATCGATGTTTCGAGATTCTGATAGCGTGACGGTATACCGGAAGCATTACAACGACTGTGCCGGTCAATAGAGAGCAGAAATTGACTCAATAAAGAGATATTTGCAATTTAAATGTACGGGTGCGATCATACCAGCACTAATGCACCGGATCCCATCAGAACTCCGCAGTTAAGCGTGCTTGGGCGAGAGTAGTGCTAGGAAGGGTGACCTCCTGGGAAGGCCTCGTGTTACACCCCTTTTACTTTTTTTTTATCGCTGCAGTTATTTGCAGAAGTTAAAATCGTGTATTAAAATTTAATAACCTCTGAAAACCGTCATGTAGCGGAAAAGTTATCGATGTTTCGAGATTCTGATAGCGTGACGGTATACCGAAAGCATTACAACGACTGTGCCGGTCAATAGAGAGCAGAAATTGACTCAATAAAGAGATATTTGCAATTTAAATGTACGGGTGCGATCATACCAGCACTAATGCACCGGATCCCATCAGAACTCCGCAGTTAAGCGTGCTTGGGCGAGAGTAGTGCTAGGAAGGGTGACCTCCTGGGAAGGCCTCGTGTTACACCCCTTTTACTTTTTTTTTATCGCTGCAGTTATTTGCAGAAGTTAAAATCGTGTATTAAAATTTAATAACCTCTGAAAACCGTCATGTAGCGGAAAAGTTATCGATGTTTCGAGATTCTGATAGCGTGACGGTATACCGGAAGCATTACAACGACTGTGCCGGTCAATAGAGAGCAGAAATTGACTCAATAAAGAGATATTTGCAATTTAAATGTACGGGTGCGATCATACCAGCACTAATGCACCGGATCCCATCAGAACTCCGCAGTTAAGCGTGCTTGGGCGAGAGTAGTGCTAGGAAGGGTGACCTCCTGGGAAGGCCTCGTGTTGCACCCCTTTTACTTTTTTTTATCGCTGCAGTTATTTGCAGAAGTTAAAATCGTGTATTAAAATTTAATAACCTCTGAAAACCGTCATGTAGCGGAAAAGTTATCGATGTTTCGAGATTCTGATAGCGTGACTGTATACCGGAAGCATTACAGCGACTGTGCCGGTCAATAGAGAGCAGATATTGACTCAATAAAGAGATATTTGCTATTTAAATGTACGGATGCAATCGTACCAGCACTAATGCACCGGATCCCATCAGAACTCCGCAGATAAACGTGCTTGGGCGAGAGTAGTTCTAGGAAGGGTGACCTCCTGGGAAGGCCTCGTGTTGCACCCCTTTTACTTTTTTTTTTATCGCTGCAGTTATTTGCAGAAGTTAAAATCGTGTATTAAAATTTAATAACCTCTGAAAACCGTCATGTAGCGGAAAAGTTATCGATGTTTCGAGATTCTGATAGCGTGACGGTATACCGGAAGCATTACAACGACTGTGCCGGTCAATAGAGAGCAGAAATTGACTCAATAAAGAGATATTTGCAATTTAAATGTACGGGTGCGATCATACCAGCACTAATGCACCGGATCCCATCAGAACTCCGCAGTTAAGCGTGCTTGGGCGAGAGTAGTGCTAGGAAGGGTGACCTCCCTGGAAGGCCTCGTGTTGCACCCCTTTTATTTTTTTTTATCGTTGCAGTTATTTGCAGAAGTTAAAATCATGTATTAAAATTTAATAACCTCTGAAAACCGTTATGTAGCGGAAAAGTTATCGATGTTTCAAGATTCTGATAGCGTGACGGTATACCGGAAGCATTACAACGACTGTGACGGTCAATAGAGAGCAGAAATTGACTCAATAAAGAGATATTTGCAATTTAAATGTACGGGTGCGATCATACCAGCACTAATGCACCAGATCCCATCAGAACTCCGCAGTTAAGCGTGCTTGGGCGAGAGTAGTGCTAGGAAGGGTGACCTCCTGGGAAGGCCTCGTGTTACACCCCTTTTACTTTTTTTTTATCGCTGCAGTTATTTGCAGAAGTTAAAATCGTGTATTAAAATTTAATAACCTCTGAAAACCGTCATGTAGCGGAAAAGTTATCGATGTTTCGAGATTCTGATAGTGTGACGGTATACCGGAAGTATTACAACGACTGTGCCGGTCAATAGAGAGCAGAAATTGACTCAATAAAGAGATATTTGCAATTTAAATGTACGGGTGCGATCATACCAGCACTAATGCACCGGATCCCATCAGAACTCCGCAGTTAAGCGTGCTTGGGCGAGAGTAGTGCTAGGAAGGGTGACCTCCTGGGAAGGCCTCGTGTTACACCCCTTTTACTTTTTTTTTATCGCTGCAGTTATTTGCAGAAGTTAAAATCGTGTATTAAAATTTAATAACCTCTGAAAACCGTCATGTAGCGGAAAAGTTATCGATGTTTCGAGATTCTGATAGCGTGACGGTATACCGGAAGCATTACAACGACTGTGCCGGTCAATAGAGAGCAGAAATTGACTCAATAAAGAGATATTTGCAATTTAAATGTACGGGTGCGATCATACCAGCACTAATGCACCGGATCCCATCAGAACTCCGCAGTTAAGCATGCTTGGGCGAGAGTAGTGCTAGGAAGGGTGACCTCCTGGGAAGGCCTCGTGTTGCACCCCTTTTACTTTTTTTTTATCGCTGCAGTTATTTGCAGAAGTTAAAATCGTGTATTAAAATTTAATAACCTCTGAAAACCGTAATGTAGCGGAAAAATTATCGATGTTTCGAGATTCTGATAGTGTGACGGTATACCGGAAGTATTACAACGACTGTGCCGGTCAATAGAGAGCAGAAATTGACTCAATAAAGAGATATTTGCAATTTAAATGTACGGGTGCGATCATACCAGCACTAATGGACCAGATCCCATCAGAACTCCGCAGTTAAGCGTGCTTGGGCGAGAGTAGTGCTAGGAAGGGTGACCTCCAGGGAAGGCCTCGTGTTGCACCCCTTTTACTTTTTTTTTTTTATCGCTGCAGTTATTTGCAGAAGTTAAAATCGTGTATAAAAATTTAATAACCTCTGAAAATCGTCATGTAGCGGAAAAGTTATCGATGTTTCGAGATTCTGATAGCGTGACGGTATACCGGAAGCATTAAAACGACTGTGCCGGTCAATAGAGAGTAGAAATTGACTCAATAAACAGATATTTGCAATTTAAATGTACGGGTGCGATCATACCAGCACTAATGCACCGGATCCCATCAGAACTCCGCAGTTAAGCGTGCTTGGGCGAGAGTAGTACTAGGAAGGGTGACCTCCTGGGAAGGCCTCGTGTTGCACCCCTTTTACTTTTTTTTTTTATCGCTGCAGTTATTTGCAGAAGTTAAAATCGTGTATTAAAATTTAATAACCTCTGAAAACCGTCATGTAGCGGAAAAGTTATCGATGTTTCGAGATTCTGATAGCGTGACGGTATACCGGAAGCATTACAGCGACTGTGCCGGTCAATAGAGAGCAGATATTGACTCAATAAAGAGATATTTGCTATTTAAATGTACGGATGCAATCGTACCAGCACTAATGCACCGGATCCCATCAGAACTCCGCAGATAAACGTGCTTGGGCGAGAGTAGTTCTAGGAAGGGTGACCTCCTGGGAAGGCCTCGTGTTGCACCCCTTTTACTTTTTTTTTTATCGCTGCAGTTATTTGCAGAAGTTAAAATCGTGTATTAAAATTTAATAACCTCTGAAAACCGTCATGTAGCGGAAAAGTTATCGATGTTTCGAGATTCTGATAGCGTGACGGTATACCGGAAGCATTACAACGACTGTGCCGGTCAATAGAGAGCAGAAATTGACTCAATAAAGAGATATTTGCAATTTAAATGTACGGGTGCGATCATACCAGCACTAATGCACCGGATCCCATCAGAACTCCGCAGTTAAGCGTGCTTGGGCGAGAGTAGTGCTAGGAAGGGTGACCTCCCTGGAAGGCCTCGTGTTGCACCCCTTTTATTTTTTTTTTATCGATGCAGTTATTTGCAGAAGTTAAAATCATGTATTAAAATTTAATAACCTCTGAAAACCGTCATGTAGCGGAAAAGTTATCGATGTTTCAAGATTCTGATAGCGTGACGGTATACCGGAAGCATTACAACGACTGTGACGGTCAATAGAGAGCAGAAATTGACTCAATAAAGAGATATTTGCAATTTAAATGTACGGGTGCGATCATACCAGCACTAATGCACCAGATCCCATCAGAACTCCGCAGTTAAGCGTGCTTGGGCGAGAGTAGTGCTAGGAAGGGTGACCTCCTGGGAAGGCCTCGTGTTGCACCCCTTTTACTTTTTTTTTATCGCTGCAGTTATCTGCAGAAGTATAAATCGTGTATTAAAATTTAATAACCTCTGAAAACCGTCATGTAGCGGAAAAGTTATCGATGTTTCGAGATTCTGATAGCGTGACGGTATACCAGAAGCATTACAACGACTGTGCCGGTCAATAGAGAGCAGAAATTGACTCAATAAAGAGATATTTGCTATTTAAATGTACGGATGCAATCGTACCAGCACTAATGCACCGGATCCCATCAGAACTCCGCAGATAATCGTGCTTGGGCGAGAGTAGTGCTAGGAAGGGTGACCTCCTGGGAAGGCCTCGTGTTACACCCCTTTTACTTTTTTTTTATCGCTGCAGTTATTTGCAGAAGTTAAAATCGTGTATTAAAATTTAATAACCTCTGAAAACCGTCATGTAGCGGAAAAGTTATCGATGTTTCGAGATTCTGATAGCGTGACGGTATACCGGAAGCATTACAACGACTGTGCCGGTCAATAGAGAGCAGAAATTGACTCAATAAAGAGATATTTGCTATTTAAATGTACGGATGCAATCATACCAGCACTAATGCACTGGATCCCATCAGAACTCCGTAGTTAAGCGTGCTTGGGCGAGAGTAGTACTAGGAAGGGTGACCTCCTGGGAAGGCCTCGTGTTGCACCCCTTTTACTTTTTTTTTTTATCGCTGCAGTTATTTGCAGAAGTTAAAATCGTGTATTAAAATTTTATAACCTCTGAAAACCGTCATGTAGCGGAAAAGTTATCGATGTTTCGAGATTCTGATAGCGTGACGGTATACCGGAAGCATTACAACGACTGTGCCGGTCAATAGAGAGCAGATATTGACTCAATAAAGAGATATTTGCAATTTAAATGTACGGGTGCGATCATACCAGCACTAATGCACCGGATCTCATCAGAACTCCGCAGTTAAGCGTGCTTGGGCGAGAGTAGTGCTAGGAAGGGTGACCTCCCTGGAAGGCCTCGTGTTGCACCCCTTTTATTTTTTTTTTATCGTTGCAGTTATTTGCAGAAGTTAAAATCATGTATTAAAATTTAATAACCTCTGAAAATCGTCATGTAGCGGAAAAGTTATCGATGTTTCAAGATTCTGATAGCGTGACGGTATACCGGAAGCATTACAACGACTGTGACGGTCAATAGAGAGCAGAAATTGACTCAATAAAGAGATATTTGCAATTTAAATGTACGGGTGCGATCATACCAGCACTAATGCACCAGATCCCATCAGAACTCCGCAGTTAAGCGTGCTTGGGCGAGAGTAGTGCTAGGAAGGGTGACCTCCTGGGAAGGCCTCGTGTTGCACCCCTTTTACTTTTTTTTTATCGCTGCAGTTATCTGCAGAAATATAAATCGTGTATTAAAATTTAATAACCTCTGAAAACCGTCATGTAGCGGAAAAGTTATCGATGTTTCGAGATTCTGATAGCGTGACGGTATACCAGAAGCATTACAACGACTGTGCCGGTCAATAGAGAGCAGAAATTGACTCAATAAAGAGATATTTGCTATTTAAATGTACGGATGCAATCGTACCAGCACTAATGCACCGGATCCCATCAGAACTCCGCAGATAATCGTGCTTGGGCGAGAGTAGTGCTAGGAAGGGTGACCTCCTGGGAAGGCCTCGTGTTACACCCCTTTTACTTTTTTTTTATCGCTGCAGTTATTTGCAGAAGTTAAAATCGTGTATTAAAATTTAATAACCTCTGAAAACCGTCATGTAGCGGAAAAGTTATCGATGTTTCGAGATTCTGATAGCGTGACGGTATACCGGAAGCATTACAACGACTGTGCCGGTCAATAGAGAGCAGAAATTGACTCAATAAAGAGATATTTGCTATTTAAATGTACGGATGCAATCATACCAGCACTAATGCACTGGATCCCATCAGAACTCCGTAGTTAAGCGTGCTTGGGCGAGAGTAGTACTAGGAAGGGTGACCTCCTGGGAAGGCCTCGTGTTGCACCCCTTTTACTTTTTTTTTTTATCGCTGCAGTTATTTGCAGAAGTTAAAATCGTGTATTAAAATTTAATAACCTCTGAAAACCGTCATGTAGCGGAAAAGTTATCGATGTTTCGAGATTCTGATAGCGTGACGGTATACCGGAAGCATTACAACGACTGTGCCGGTCAATAGAGAGCAGATATTGACTCAATAAAGAGATATTTGCTATTTAAATGTACGGATGCAATCGTACCAGCACTAATGCACCGGATCCCATCAGAACTCCGCAGATAAACGTGCTTGGGCGAGAGTAGTTCTAGGAAGGGTGACCTCCTGGGAAGGCCTCGTGTTGCACCCCTTTTACTTTTTTTTTTTATCGCTGCAGTTATTTGCAGAAGTTAAAATCGTGTATTAAAATTTAATAACCTCTGAAAACCGTCATGTAGCGGAAAAGTTATCGATGTTTCGAGATTCTGATAGCGTGACGGTATACCGGAAGCATTACAACGACTGTGCCGGTCAATAGAGAGCAGAAATTGACTCAATAAAGAGATATTTGCAATTTAAATGTACGGGTGCGATCATACCAGCACTAATGCACCAGATCCCATCAGAACTCCGCAGTTAAGCGTGCTTGGGCGAGAGTAGTGCTAGGAAGGGTGACCTCCTGGGAAGGCCTCGTGTTGCACCCCTTTTACTTTTTTTTTATCGCTGCAGTTATCTGCAGAAGTATAAATCGTGTATTAAAATTTAATAACCTCTGAAAACCGTCATGTAGCGGAAAAGTTATCGATGTTTCGAGATTCTGATAGCGTGACGGTATACCAGAAGCATTACAACGACTGTGCCGGTCAATAGAGAGCAGAAATTGACTCAATAAAGAGATATTTGCTATTTAAATGTACGGATGCAATCGTACCAGCACTAATGCACCGGATCCCATCAGAACTCCGCAGATAATCGTGCTTGGGCGAGAGTAGTGCTAGGAAGGGTGACCTCCTGGGAAGGCCTCGTGTTACACCCCTTTTACTTTTTTTTTATCGCTGCAGTTATTTGCAGAAGTTAAAATCGTGTATTAAAATTTAATAACCTCTGAAAACCGTCATGTAGCGGAAAAGTTATCGATGTTTCGAGATTCTGATAGCGTGACGGTATACCGGAAGCATTACAACGACTGTGCCGGTCAATAGAGAGCAGAAATTGACTCAATAAAGAGATATTTGCTATTTAAATGTACGGATGCAATCATACCAGCACTAATGCACTGGATCCCATCAGAACTCCGTAGTTAAGCGTGCTTGGGCGAGAGTAGTACTAGGAAGGGTGACCTCCTGGGAAGGCCTCGTGTTGCACCCCTTTTACTTTTTTTTTTTATCGCTGCAGTTATTTGCAGAAGTTAAAATCGTGTATTAAAATTTTATAACCTCTGAAAACCGTCATGTAGCGGAAAAGTTATCGATGTTTCGAGATTCTGATAGCGTGACGGTATACCGGAAGCATTACAACGACTGTGCCGGTCAATAGAGAGCAGATATTGACTCAATAAAGAGATATTTGCAATTTAAATGTACGGGTGCGATCATACCAGCACTAATGCACCGGATCTCATCAGAACTCCGCAGTTAAGCGTGCTTGGGCGAGAGTAGTGCTAGGAAGGGTGACCTCCCTGGAAGGCCTCGTGTTGCACCCCTTTTATTTTTTTTTTATCGTTGCAGTTATTTGCAGAAGTTAAAATCATGTATTAAAATTTAATAACCTCTGAAAACCGTCATGTAGCGGAAAAGTTATCGATGTTTCAAGATTCTGATAGCGTGACGGTATACCGGAAGCATTACAACGACTGTGACGGTCAATAGAGAGCAGAAATTGACTCAATAAAGAGATATTTGCAATTTAAATGTACGGGTGCGATCATACCAGCACTAATGCACCAGATCCCATCAGAACTCCGCAGTTAAGCGTGCTTGGGCGAGAGTAGTGCTAGGAAGGGTGACCTCCTGGGAAGGCCTCGTGTTGCACCCCTTTTACTTTTTTTTTATCGCTGCAGTTATCTGCAGAAATATAAATCGTGTATTAAAATTTAATAACCTCTGAAAACCGTCATGTAGCGGAAAAGTTATCGATGTTTCGAGATTCTGATAGCGTGACGGTATACCAGAAGCATTACAACGACTGTGCCGGTCAATAGAGAGCAGAAATTGACTCAATAAAGAGATATTTGCTATTTAAATGTACGGATGCAATCGTACCAGCACTAATGCACCGGATCCCATCAGAACTCCGCAGATAATCGTGCTTGGGCGAGAGTAGTGCTAGGAAGGGTGACCTCCTGGGAAGGCCTCGTGTTACACCCCTTTTACTTTTTTTTTATCGCTGCAGTTATTTGCAGAAGTTAAAATCGTGTATTAAAATTTAATAACCTCTGAAAAACGTCATGTAGCGGAAAAGTTATCGATGTTTCGAGATTCTGATAGCGTGACGGTATACCGGAAGCATTACAACGACTGTGCCGGTCAATAGAGAGCAGAAATTGACTCAATAAAGAGATATTTGCTATTTAAATGTACGGATGCAATCATACCAGCACTAATGCACTGGATCCCATCAGAACTCCGTAGTTAAGCGTGCTTGGGCGAGAGTAGTACTAGGAAGGGTGACCTCCTGGGAAGGCCTCGTGTTGCACCCCTTTTACTTTTTTTTTTTATCGCTGCAGTTATTTGCAGAAGTTAAAATCGTGTATTAAAATTTAATAACCTCTGAAAACCGTCATGTAGCGGAAAAGTTATCGATGTTTCGAGATTCTGATAGCGTGACGGTATACCGGAAGCATTACAACGACTGTGCCGGTCAATAGAGAGCAGATATTGACTCAATAAAGAGATATTTGCTATTTAAATGTACGGATGCAATCGTACCAGCACTAATGCACCGGATCCCATCAGAACTCCGCAGATAAACGTGCTTGGGCGAGAGTAGTTCTAGGAAGGGTGACCTCCTGGGAAGGCCTCGTGTTGCACCCCTTTTACTTTTTTTTTTTATCGCTGCAGTTATTTGCAGAAGTTAAAATCGTGTATTAAAATTTAATAACCTCTGAAAACCGTCATGTAGCGGAAAAGTTATCGATGTTTCGAGATTCTGATAGCGTGACGGTATACCGGAAGCATTACAACGACTGTGCCGGTCAATAGAGAGCAGAAATTGACTCAATAAAGAGATATTTGCAATTTAAATGTACGGGTGCGATCATACCAGCACTAATGCACCGGATCCCATCAGAACTCCGCAGTTAAGCGTGCTTGGGCGAGAGTAGTGCTAGGAAGGGTGACCTCCCTGGAAGGCCTCGTGTTGCACCCCTTTTATTTTATTTTTATCGTTGCAGTTATTTGCAGAAGTTAAAATCATGTATTAAAATTTAATAACCTCTGAAAACCGTCATGTAGCGGAAAAGTTATCGATGTTTCAAGATTCTGATAGCGTGACGGTATACCGGAAGCATTACAACGACTGTGACGGTCAATAGAGAGCAGAAATTGACTCAATAAAGAGATATTTGCAATTTAAATGTACGGGTGCGATCATACCAGCACTAATGCACCAGATCCCATCAGAACTCCGCAGATAATCGTGCTTGGGCGAGAGTAGTGCTAGGAAGGGTGACCTCCTGGGAAGGCCTCGTGCTACACCCCTTTTACTTTTTTTTTATCGCTGCAGTTATTTGCAGAAGTTAAAATCGTGTATTAAAATTTAATAACCTCTGAAAACCGTCATGTAGCGGAAAAGTTATCGATGTTTCGAGATTCTGATAGCGTGACGGTATACCGGAAGCATTACAACGACTGTGCCGGTCAATAGAGAGCAGAAATTGACTCAATAAAGAGATATTTGCTATTTAAATGTACGGATGCAATCGTACCAGCACTAATGCACCGGATCCCATCAGAACTCCGCAGTTAAGCGTGCTTGGGCGAGAGTAGTGCTAGGAAGGGTGACCTCCTGGGAAGGCCTCGTGTTGCACCCCTTTTACTTTTTTTTTATCGCTGCAGTTATTTGCAGAAGTTAAAATCGTGTATTAAAATTTAATAACCTCTGAAAACCGTCATGTAGCGGAAAAGTTATCGATGTTTCGAGATTCTGATAGCGTGACGGTATACCGGAAGCATTACAACGACTGTGCCGGTCAATAGAGAGCAGAAATTGACTCAATAAAGAGATATTTGCTATTTAAATGTACGGGTGCGATCATACCAGCACTAATGCACCGGATCCCATCAGAACTCCGCAGTTAAGCGTGCTTGGGCGAGAGTAGTGCTAGGAAGGGTGACCTCCTGGGAAGGCCTCGTGTTGCACCCCTTTTACTTTTTTTTTTATCGTTGCAGTTATTTGCAGAAGTTAAAATCGTGTATTAAAATTTAATAACCTCTGAAAACCGTCATGTAGCGGAAAAGTTATCGATGTTTCGAGATTCTGATAGCGTGACGGTATACCGGAAGCATTACAACGACTGTGCCGGTCAATAGAGAGTAGAAATTGACTCAATAAAGAGATATTTGCAATTTAAATGTACGGATGCAATCATACCAGCACTAATGCACCGGATCCCATCAGAACTCCGCAGATAAACGTGCTTGGGCGAGAGTAGTACTAGGATGGGAGACCTCCTGGGAAGGCCTCGTGTTCCACCCCTTTTACTTTTTTTTTATCGCTGCAGTTATTTGCAGATGTTAAAATCGTGTATTATAATTTATTATCCTCTTAAAACCGTCATGTTGCGGAAAAGTTATCGATGTTTCGAGATTCTGATAGTGTGACGGTATAACGGAAGCATTAAAACGACTGTGCCGGTCAATAGAGAGCAGAATTTGACTCAATAAACAGATATTTGCAATTTAAATGTACGGGTGCGATCATACCAGCACCAATGCACCGGATCCCATCAGAACTCCGCAGTTAAGCGTGCTTGGGCGAGAGTAGTACTAGGAAGGGTGACCTCCTGGGAAGGCCTCGTGTTGCACTCCTTTTACTTTCTTTTTTTATCGCTGCAGTTATTTGCAGAAGTTAAAATCGTGTATTAAAATTTAATATTTTCTTAAAACCGTCATGTAGCGGAAAAGTTATCGATGTTTCGAGATTCTGATAGCGTGACGGTATACCGGAAACATTACAACGACTGTGCCGGTCAATAGAGAGCAGAAATTGACTCAATAAAGAGATATTTCATATTTAAATGTACGGGTGCGATCATACCAGCACTAATGCACCGGATCCCATCAAAACTCCGCAGTTAAACGTGCTTAGGCGAGAGTAGTACTAGGATGGGTGACCTCCTGGGAAGGCCTCGTGTTGCACCCCTTTTACTTTTTTTTTATCGCTGCAGTTATTTGCAGATGTTAAAATCGTGTATTATAATTTATTATCCTCTTAAAACCGTCATGTTGCGGAAAAGTTATCGATGTTTCGAGATTCTGATAGCGTGACGGTATACCGGAGGCATTACAACGACTGTGCCGGTCAATAGAGAGCAGAAATTGAATCAATAAAGAGATATTTGCAATTTAAATGTCCGGGTGCGATCATACCAGCACTAATGCACCGGATCTCATCAGAACTCCGCAGTTAAGCGTGCTTGGGCGAGAGTAGTGCTAGGAAGGGTAACCTCCTGGGAAGGCCTCATGTTGCACCCCTTTTACTTTTTTTTTTTATCGTTGCAGTTATTTGCAGAAGTTAAAATCGTGTATTAAAATTTAATAACCTCTGAAAACCGTCATGTAGCGGAAAAGTTATCGATGTTTCGAGATTCTGATAGCGTGACGGTATACCGGAAGCATTACAACAACTCTGCCGGTCAATAGAGAGCAAAAATGGACTCAATAAAGAGATATTTGCAATTTAAATGTACGGATGCAATCATACCAGCACTAATGCACCGGATCCCATCAGAACTCCGCAGATAAACGTGCTTGGGCGAGAGTAGTACTAGGATGGGAGACCTCCTGGGAAGGCCTCGTGTTCCACCCCTTTTACTTTTTTTTTTATCGCTGCAGTTATTTGCAGAAGTTAAAATCGTGTATTAAAATTTAATATTTTCTTAAAACCGTCATGTAGCGGAAAAGTTATCGATGTTTCGAGATTCTGATAGCGTGACGGTATACCGGAAACATTACAACGACTGTGCCGGTCAATAGAGAGCAGAAATTGACTCAATAAAGAGATATTTCATATTTAAATGTACGGGTGCGATCATACCAGCACTAATGCACCGGATCCCATCAAAACTCCGCAGTTAAACGTGCTTAGGCGAGAGTAGTACTAGGATGGGTGACCTCCTGGGAAGGCCTCGTGTTGCACTTCTTTTACTTTTTTTTTTATCGCTGCAGTTATTTGCAGATGTTAAAATCGTGTATTATAATTTATTATCCTCTTAAAACCGTCATGTTGCGGAAAAGTTATCGATGTTTCGAGATTCTGATAGCGTGACGGTATACCGGAGGCATTACAACGACTGTGCCGGTCAATAGAGAGCAGAAATTGAATCAATAAAGAGATATTTGCAATTTAAATGTCCGGGTGCGATCATACCAGCACTAATGCACCGGATCCCATCAGAACTCCGCAGATAAACGTGCTTGGGCGAGAGTAGTACTAGGATGGGAGACCTCCTGGGAAGGCCTCGTGTTGCACCTCTTTTACTTTTTTTTTTATCGCTGCAGTTATTTGCAGATGTTAAAATCGTGTATTATAATTTATTATCCTCTTAAAACCGTCATGTTGCGGAAAAGTTATCGATGTTTCGAGATTCTGATAGTGTGACGGTATACCGGAAGCATTAAAACGACTGTGCCGGTCAATAGAGAGCATAATTTGACACAATAAACAGATATTTGCAATTTATATGTACGGGTGCGATCATACCAGCACCAATGCACCGGATCCCATCAGAACTCCGCAGTTAAGCGTGCTTGGGCGAGAGTAGTACTAGGAAGGGTGACATCCTGGGAAGGCCTCGTGTTGCACTCCTTTTACTTCTTTTTTTATCGCTGCAGATATTTGCAGAAGTTAAAATCGTGTATTAAAATTTAATATTTTCTGAAAACCGTCATGTAGCGAAAAAGTTATCGATGTTTCGAGATTCTGATAGCGTGACGGTATACCGGAAACATTACAACGATTGTGCCGGTCAATAGAGAGCAGAAAGTGACTCAATAAAGAGATATTTCATATTTAAATGTACGGGTGCGATCATACCAGCACTAATGCACCGGATCCCATCAAAACTCAGCAGTTAAATGTGCTTGGGCGAGAGTAGTACTAGGATGGGTGAGCTCCTGGGAAGGCCTCGTGTTGCACCCCTTTTACTTTTTTTTTATCGCTGCAGTTATTTGCAGAAGTTAAAATCGTGCATTATAATTTAATATCCTCTGAAAACCTTCAAGTAGCGGAAAAGTTATCGATGTTTCGAGATTCTGATAGCGTGACAGTATACCGGAAGCTTTACAACGATTGTGCCGGTCAATAGAGAGCAGAAATTGACTCAATAAAGCGATATTTGCTATTTAAATGTACGGGTGCGATCATTCCAGCACTAATGCACCGGATCCCATCAGAACTCCCCAGTGAAGCGTGCTTGGGTGAGAGTAGTACTAGGATGGGTGACCTCCTGGGAAGGCCTCGTGTTGCACCCCTTTTACTTCTTTTTTTTTATCGCTGCAGTTATTTACAGAAGTTAAAATCGTGTATTATAATTTAATAACCTCTGAAAACCGTCAAGAAGCGGAAAAGTTATCGATGTTTCGAGATTCTGAAAGCGTGACGGTATACCGGAAGCATTAAAACGACTGTGCCGGTCAATAGAGAGTAGAAATTGACTCAATAAACAGATATTTGCAATTTAAATGTACGGGTGCGATCATACCAGCACAAATGCACCGGATCCCATCAGAACTTCGCGGTTAAGCGTGCTTGGGCGAGAGTAGTACTAGGATGGGTTATCTCCTGGGAAGGCCTCGTGTTGCACCGCTTTTACTTTTTTTTTATCGCTGCAATTATTTGCAGAAGTTAAAATCGTGTATTAAAATTTAATAACCTCTGAAAACCGTCATGTAGAGGAAAAGTTATCGATGTTTCGAGATTCTGATAGCGTGACGGTATACCGGAAGCATTACAACGACTGTGCCGGTCAATAGAGAGCAGAAATTGACTCAATAAAGAGATATTTGCTATTTAAATGTACGGGTGCGATCATACCAGCACTAATGCACCGGATCCCATCAGAACTCCGCAGTTAAGCGTGCTTGGGCGAGAGTAGTGCTTGGAAGGGTGACCTCCTGGGAAGGCCTCGTGTTGCACCCCTTTTACTTTTTTTTTTATCGTTGCAGTTATTTGCAGAAGTTAAAATCGTGTATTAAAATTTATTAACCTCTGAAAACCGTCATGTAGCGGAAAAGTTATCGATGTTTCGAGATTCTGATAGCGTGACGGTATACCGGAAGCATTAAAACGACTGTGCCGGTCAATAGAGAGTATAAATTGACTCAATAAACAGATATTTGCAATTTAAATGTACGGGTGCGATCATACCAGCACAAATGCACCGGATCCCATCAGAACTTCGCGGTTAAGCGTGCTTGGGCGAGAGTAGTACTAGGATGGGTTACCTCCTGGGAAGGCCTCGTGTTGCACCGCTTTTACTTTTTTTTTATCGCTGCAGTTATTTGCAGAAGTTAAAATCGTGTATTAAAATTTAATAACCTCTGAAAACCGTCATGTAGAGGAAAAGTTATCGATGTTTCGAGATTCTGATAGCGTGACGGTATACCGGAAGCATTACAACGACTGTGCCGGTCAATAGAGAGCAGAAATTGACACAATAAAGAGATATTTGCAATTTAAATGTACGGATGCAATCATACCAGCACTAATGCACCGGATCCCATCAGAACTCCGCAGATAAACGTGCTTGGGCGAGAGTAGTACTAGGATGGGAGACCTCCTGGGAAGGCCTCGTGTTCCACCCCTTTTACTTTTTTTTTTATCGCTGCAGTTATTTGCAGATGTTAAAATCGTGTATTATAATTTATTATCCTCTGAAAACCTTCAAGTAGCGGAAAAGTTATCGATGTTTCGAGATTCTGATAGCGTGACAGTATACCGGAAGCTTTACAACGACTGTGCCGGTCAATAGAGAGCAGAAATTGACTCAATAAAGAGATATTTGCAATTTAAATGTACGGATGCAATCATACCAGCACTAATGCACCGGATCCCATCAGAACTCCGCAGATAAACGTGCTTGGGCGAGAGTAGTACTAGGATGGGTGAGCTCCTGGGAAGGCCTCGTGTTGCACCCCTTTTACTTTTTTTTTATCGCTGCAGTTATTTACAGAAGTTAAAATCGTGTATTATAATTTAATAACCTCTGAAAACCGTCATGAAGCGGAAAAGTTATCGATGTTTCGAGATTCTGATAGCGTGACGGTATACCGGAAGCATTAAAACGACTGTGCCGGTCAATAGAGAGTAGAAATTGACTCAATAAACAGATATTTGCAATTTAAATGTACGGGTGCGATCATACCAGCACAAATGCACCGGATCCCATCAGAACTTCGCGGTTAAGCGTGCTTGGGCGAGAGTAGTACTAGGATGGGTTACCTCCTGGGAAGGCCTCGTGTTGCACCGCTTTTACTTTTTTTTTATCGCTGCAGTTATTTGCAGAAGTTAAAATCGTGTATTAAAATTTAATAACCTCTGAAAACCGTCATGTAGAGGAAAAGTTATCGATGTTTCGAGATTCTGATAGCGTGACGGTATACCGGAAGCATTACAACGACTGTGCCGGTCAATAGAGAGCAGAAATTGACTCAATAAAGAGATATTTGCTATTTAAATGTACGGGTGCGATCATACCAGCACTAATGCACCGGATCCCATCAGAACTCCGCAGTCAAGCGTGCTTGTGCGAGAGTAGTGCTAGGAAGGGTGACCTCCTGGGAAGGCCTCGTGTTGCACCCCTTTTACTTTTTTTTTTTTCGTTGCAGTTATTTGCAGAAGTTAAAATCGTGTATTAAAATTTAATAACCTCTGAAAACCGTCATGTAGCGGAAAAGTTATCGATGTTTCGAGATTCTGATAGCGTGACGGTATACCGGAAGCATTACAACGACTGTGCCGGTCAATAGAGGGCAGAAATTGACTCAATAAAGAGATATTTGCAATTTAAATGTACGGATGCAATCATACCAGCACTAATGCACCGGATCCCATCAGAACTCCGCAGATAAACGTGCTTGGGCGAGAGTAGTACTATGATGGGAGACCTCCTGGGAAGGCCTCGTGTTCCACCCCTTTTACTTTTTTTTTTATCGCTGCAGTTATTTGCAGATGTTAAAATCGTGTATTATAATTTATTATCCTCTTAAAACCGTCATGTTGCGGAAAAGTTATCGATGTTTCGAGATTCTGATAGTGTGACGGTATACCGGAAGCATTAAAACGACTGTGCCGGTCAATAGAGAGCAGAATTTGACTCAATAAACAGATATTTGCAATTTAAATGTACGGGTGCGATCATACCAGCACCAATGCACCGGATCCCATCAGAACTCCGCAGTTAAGCGTGCTTGGGCGAGAGTAGTACTAGGAAGGGTGACCTCCTGGGAAGGCCTCGTGTTGCACTCCTTTTACTTTTTTTTTTATCGCTGCAGTTATTTGCAGAAGTTAAAATCGTGTATTAAAATTTAATATTTTCTTAAAACCGTCATGTAGCGGAAAAGTTATCGATGTTTCGAGATTCTGATAGCGTGACGGTATACCGGAAACATTACAACGACTGTGCCGGTCAATAGAGAGCAGAAATTGACTCAATAAAGAGATATTTCATATTTAAATGTACGGGTGCGATCATACCAGCACTAATGCACCGGATCCCATCAAAACTCCGCAGTTAAACGTGCTTAGGCGAGAGTAGTACTAGGATGGGTGACCTCCTGGGAAGGCCTCGTGTTGCACCCCTTTTACTTTTTTTTTATCGCTGCAGTTATTTGCAGATGTTAAAATCGTGTATTATAATTTATTATCCTCTTAAAACCGTCATGTTGCGGAAAAGTTATCGATGTTTCGAGATTCTGATAGCGTGACGGTATACCGGAGGCATTACAACGACTGTGCCGGTCAATAGAGAGCAGAAATTGAATCAATAAAGAGATATTTGCAATTTAAATGTCCGGGTGCGATCATACCAGCACTAATGCACCGGATCTCATCAGAACTCCGCAGTTAAGCGTGCTTGGGCGAGAGTAGTGCTAGGAAGGGTAACCTCCTGGGAAGGCCTCATGTTGCACCCCTTTTACTTTTTTTTTTATCGTTGCAGTTATTTGCAGAAGTTAAAATCGTGTATTAAAATTTAATAACCTCTGAAAACCGTCATGTAGCGGAAAAGTTATCGATGTTTCGAGATTCTGATAGCGTGACGGTATACCGGAAGCATTACAACAACTCTGCCGGTCAATAGAGAGCAAAAATGGACTCAATAAAGAGATATTTGCAATTTAAATGTACGGATGCAATCATACCAGCACTAATGCCCCGGATCCCATCAGAACTCCGCAGATAAACGTGCTTGGGCGAGAGTAGTACTAGGATGGGAGACCTCCTGGGAAGGCCTCGTGTTCCACCCCTTTTACTTTTTTTTTTATCGCTGCAGTTATTTGCAGATGTTAAAATCGTGTATTATAATTTATTATCCTCTTAAAACCGTCATGTTGCGGAAAAGTTATCGATGTTTCGAGATTCTGATAGTGTGACGGTATACCGGAAGCATTAAAACGACTGTGCCGGTCAATAGAGAGCAGAATTTGACTCAATAAACAGATATTTGCAATTTAAATGTACGGGTGCGATCATACCAGCACCAATGCACCGGATCCCATCAGAACTCCGCAGTTAAGCGTGCTTGGGCGAGAGTAGTACTAGGAAGGGTGACCTCCTGGGAAGGCCTCGTGTTGCACTCCTTTTACTTTTTTTTTTATCGCTGCAGTTATTTGCAGAAGTTAAAATCGTGTATTAAAATTTAATATTTTCTTAAAACCGTCATGTAGCGGAAAAGTTATCGATGTTTCGAGATTCTGATAGCGTGACGGTATACCGGAAACATTACAACGACTGTGCCGGTCAATAGAGAGCAGAAATTGACTCAATAAAGAGATATTTCATATTTAAATGTACGGGTGCGATCATACCAGCACTAATGCACCGGATCCCATCAAAACTCCGCAGTTAAACGTGCTTAGGCGAGAGTAGTACTAGGATGGGTGACCTCCTGGGAAGGCCTCGTGTTGCACCCCTTTTACTTTTTTTTTATCGCTGCAGTTATTTGCAGATGTTAAAATCGTGTATTATAATTTATTATCCTCTTAAAACCGTCATGTTGCGGAAAAGTTATCGATGTTTCGAGATTCTGATAGCGTGCGGTATACCGGAGGCATTACAACGACTGTGCCGGTCAATAGAGAGCAGAAATTGAATCAATAAAGAGATATTTGCAATTTAAATGTCCGGGTGCGATCATACCAGCACTAATGCACCGGATCTCATCAGAACTCCGCAGTTAAGCGTGCTTGGGCGAGAGTAGTGCTAGGAAGGGTAACCTCCTGGGAAGGCCTCATGTTGCACCCCTTTTACTTTTTTTTTTATCGTTGCAGTTATTTGCAGAAGTTAAAATCGTGTATTAAAATTTAATAACCTCTGAAAACCGTCATGTAGCGGAAAAGTTATCGATGTTTCGAGATTCTGATAGCGTGACGGTATACCGGAAGCATTACAACAACTCTGCCGGTCAATAGAGAGCAAAAATGGACTCAATAAAGAGATATTTGCAATTTAAATGTACGGATGCAATCATACCAGCACTAATGCCCCGGATCCCATCAGAACTCCGCAGATAAACGTGCTTGGGCGAGAGTAGTACTAGGATGGGAGACCTCCTGGGAAGGCCTCGTGTTCCACCCCTTTTACTTTTTTTTTTTATCGCTGCAGTTATTTGCAGATGTTAAAATCGTGTATTATAATTTATTATCCTCTTAAAACCGTCATGTTGCGGAAAAGTTATCAATGTTTCGAGATTCTGATAGTGTGACGGTATACCGGAAGCATTAAAACGACTGTGCCGGTCAATAGAGAGCAGAATTTGACTCAATAAAGAGATATTTGCAATTTAAATGTACGGGTGCGATCATACCAGCACCAATGCACCGGATCCCATCAGAACTCCGCAGTTAAGCGTGCTTGGGCGAGAGTAGTACTAGGAAGGGTGACCTCCTGGGAAGGCCTCGTGTTGCACTCCTTTTACTTTTTTTTTTATCGCTGCAGTTATTTGCAGAAGTTAAAATCGTGTATTAAAATTTAATATTTTCTTAAAACCGTCATGTAGCGGAAAAGTTATCGATGTTTCGAGATTCTGATAGCGTGACGGTATACCGGAAACATTACAACGACTGTGCCGGTCAATAGAGAGCAGAAATTGACTCAATAAAGAGATATTTCATATTTAAATGTACGGGTGCGATCATACCAGCACTAATGCACCGGATCCCATCAAAACTCCGCAGTTAAACGTGCTTAGGCGAGAGTAGTACTAGGATGGGTGACCTCCTGGGAAGGCCTCGTGTTGCACTTCTTTTACTTTTTTTTTTATCGCTGCAGTTATTTGCAGATGTTAAAATCGTGTATTATAATTTATTATCCTCTTAAAACCGTCATGTTGCGGAAAAGTTATCGATGTTTCGAGATTCTGATAGCGTGACGGTATACCGGAGGCATTACAACGACTGTGCCGGTCAATAGAGAGCAGAAATTGAATCAATAAAGAGATATTTGCAATTTAAATGTCCGGGTGCGATCATACCAGCACTAATGCACCGGATCCCATCAGAACTCCGCAGTTAAGCGTGCTTGGGCGAGAGTAGTGCTAGGAAGGGTAACCTCCTGGGAAGGCCTCATGTTGCACCCCTTTTACTTTTTTTTTTATCGTTGCAGTTATTTGCAGAAGTTAAAATCGTGTATTAAAATTTAATAACCTCTGAAAACCGTCATGTAGCGGAAAAGTTATCGATGTTTCGAGATTCTGATAGCGTGACGGTATACCGGAAGCATTACAATAACTCTGCCGGTCAATAGAGAGCAAAAATTGACTCAATAAAGAGATATTTGCAATTTAAATGTACGGATGCAATCATACCAGCACTAATGCACCGGATCCCATCAGAACTCCGCAGATAAACGTGCTTGGGCGAGAGTAGTACTAGGATGGGAGACCTCCTGGGAAGGCCTCGTGTTGCACCTCTTTTACTTTTTATTTTATCGCTGCAGTTATTTGCAGATGTTAAAATCGTGTATTATAATTTATTATCCTCTTAAAACCGTCATGTTGCGGAAAAGTTATCGATGTTTCGAGATTCTGATAGTGTGACGGTATACCGGAAGCATTAAAACGACTGTGCCGGTCAATAGAGAGCATAATTTGACTCAATAAAGAGATATTTCATATTTAAATGTACGGGTGCGATCATACCAGCACCAATGCACCGGATCCCATCAGAACTCCGCAGTTAAGCGTGCTTGGGCGAGAGTAGTACTAGGAAGGGTGACCTCCTGGGAAGGCCTCGTGTTGCACTCCTTTTACTTTTTTTTTTATCGCTGCAGTTATTTGCAGAAGTTAAAATCGTGTATTAAAATTTAATATTTTCTTAAAACCGTCATGTAGCGGAAAAGTTATCGATGTTTCGAGATTCTGATAGCGTGACGGTATACCGGAAACATTACAACGACTGTGCCGGTCAATAGAGAGCAGAAATTGACTCAATAAAGAGATATTTCATATTTAAATGTACGGGTGCGATCATACCAGCACTAATGCACCGGATCCCATCAAAACTCCGCAGTTAAACGTGCTTAGGCGAGAGTAGTACTAGGATGGGTGACCTCCTGGGAAGGCCTCGTGTTGCACTTCTTTTACTTTTTTTTTTATCGCTGCAGTTATTTGCAGATGTTAAAATCGTGTATTATAATTTATTATCCTCTTAAAACCGTCATGTTGCGGAAAAGTTATCGATGTTTCGAGATTCTGATAG